>OV277864.1:45609549-50609549 GCA_922989275.2 Gari tellinella
TGGCATTCTCTATAGACCTGTTACTACCTAATGCAAAATAACAAAACTGCAGAAAGCTCCTTTCCCCCATAGAAGCGCCTTTTAGCACAATCAATTTATTCCTTCACTGAAGAAAATAGTTCCAATTTATACAGTCATGAAAAAAACACATTAGAAATATTTTTTTATATCCTAGAAGATAGTAGCTTAAAGCAGGCTGAGAGTAAAGCAGAAAGTGCCTTAAGGTGCATTCTGCTATTTCCTTCAACCTGCTTTTAATGGTGACATTTCTTCAAAACAAGAAACAGGCAATTGGATAAAGGGATAAGCAATCTACCATCAATACTTCAGCTAAAATAAAAGAGTCTTCTTTGAATTGGTCGCTTAATACAAGATTGAGTGTCTTTCTGTTGAAAAGATTTCAAAGAAATGCTTTACTCAATGCCAGGAAATCATAACATTTAAAGCTCCAGTGCAAGTTGTATTTCTAGAATTTAAAATTTATTCAATTCTTGTATTTAAAGCATATACAGCAAAAAATAATTCAATTATGAAAGGATACAAGCATATTACTGGTTTAAAATATAAGAAGGTTAGGTTTATAATGGAAAATCAAACCAAAGAAAATTGTCAATATTATGGGCAAGGTAAACAATATGAAAATTGGAAAACATTCACATATTAGGAAAAATCAATTTCCACTTTACCTCCATCTTTGTTTGCAAAAATAAATAGTATTAAAACATTTCTGTTGAATCTAGTGTACAAACGATTTATAGTACATTAACATAATATATGAAAATATAAAATAATTCTGGAAAACTTGAATTTACTTAAGTCAAATAAGCAATATTTCTATAACTTGCATAAACCTAATTTACCATTATTTCAAAGTTAACTTAAGCTTAACTTGCTTCAACTAAAACTAACATTATTTAAATTTTGAAACCTATCTTAATATGTGAGTTTTGTCTATTTATAACTATATCCTATGCAATAATATTTTACTGCATATTTGGATGAAACACAAGAGTATAGAATCTAAAGAATTGTTTATACAACATAAGATCGATTCATCATGTATAAGAAGAAATTCTATAATCTTCATGTGCATGTACTGGTGAATTACTAAAAGAAAAATCATTTTTGAGTTTTCCGACATTTACTACATTAAATGCACTGCTTAATGCGAGTACAATACTACTTTTAAGATAATTCACATATTTATCTATGATATGAGTTTCTACTATCAACTAGATTGCACTAAATCTAAGAATAAGACTATAGAAAGTTGTGTATATACATATAAAATGATAAGAAAGCACTTTAAAAACTAGAATGCACATCTAGTAAAAACCTTTTGCAAGACCACTCAATTTAAAACTCATAAATGTCGTGAAAGACAGGTTGCAGACTTAATTAACATAAAAGTAAAGCAGAAAAAAGTTTTAGAAGCTTTCTGCTTTACTTTCATCCAATTTTAAAGCATGCTCCTCTAGAAGCTGTCTGTTTGATTAACCCATTTCTCCATAGCTACGCATTTTTACCCCTATAATTTACTCTTCCACTTAAATAATTCCAATTTATGCAGCCATGAGTATGCAGTTTAAGAAATATTTGCTATACCCAAGCAAATAGTAGCTGAAATTAAAACAGAATGTGCCTTAAGGTGCAATCTGCTTTACTTTCAACATACTTTCAGTGGTCACCTGTCTTCATAAATAGAAACAGTCTAAGGGGTAAAGAGTTAATCCTGCTTCATGCAACAACCTGTCTTTAACCCTTTTCTCCATACCCTGATTCTAGTTTTGAAGAACAATGACCTCTTAAAGCAGTTTGAAAGCAAAGCTGAATGTGCCTTAAGGCACATTCTGCTTTGCTTTTAGCCTGCTTTAACCCTTTAAACCCTAGTCCCGCATATAGGCATCTTTTTCAAACAGTGAACATGTGAATAGTACACTTGTCCTGTGCAAACAGTGAAGGCCCAGATCAGCGGGCTCCGAAAGGAGCCCTCTGATCAGGGTCTTCACTGTTTACCAAAATGCCAAACATTGACAAAAACAACCCATAAAAGTCAGAATTTGACTAGACTAAAATGGAAACTGGAATAGTCCATTTAAAGTTTCAGGGAAGAAAGAGTTAAGGTACAATCTGGTAGAATATATAGAAAATATTTCTTATTATACATATTCATACCTGTATGAATTTGCACTATTTTCCTCAATGAAGAAGTAAATGCAAGGCATACAAAAGGTGTATTTATGGGGTAATGGGTTAACACAAAGCAAAAGCCTATCTTAGAGTGGTCATGAAAGTGGTATTTTAACTATACGGTCTCTAATATGATCTGTGGCTAAAACAATGCATGACTATTGGTGCATGTACCTGAAGAATGCATGGTGCTCAACACAACACTTCCACAAATGTTTGCATGCAGCTTTTGTTGGCAGTTCAAATGCATAGGTATGTTCATCATTCTACAAAATACACAAATATCAAAACATATTTAACACATCATCCATATTCAATTACATAAAATAACAGACTGTCAAAACCAAAAGAGACAAATTCAAAGAAACTATAGAAGAAATAAAGTTATAAAAGTCAAACCTTGACAACATGCTTATGTCATATTAACCCATATTTCTTCAATTGAATTTCAAATACTCGAATTTGCTGAAGTTGAGCTTACCTGTTTTTTAAAAGTGGCACAACCAAATTTTAACTTTATAATATGCATTCATTTAATTTTTGCCAGCTCAAAATATCAAGGTTTAACTGTGCAAAATCGAAACGTAATAGGAAAAGCCCCTCTGTGTCAGTCCAAACAAAATCTGGTTCTTGCAAACTTATTAACAGACTAGGTGTAACCACCAAAGCTAGGTAAAGTAATAAACGGCATAACAATACTGTGTATATAATCATGCATAATTCTTTAACTTACTGCATGCTAAATGTAAGTTTTGTCAGCAAAATTTGTTGGCTGCAACAATTCTCTGAGTGAATTTGTATGCATTTTCAGAAAATATCATAAGAGTGTCAAACAGTTTGGATCCAGATTAGACTTCGAGTTATTCACTGTCTCATCTAGATACAAACTTTGTACATTGTTGATAGTAAATTCACCTGCAGTGTACAGAGGATTAACTCATTCACCCCTGAAAATTTTAATGGACAATTCCAATTTCCAATTCAGTTTAGTCCATTTTTGACTATTTATGGTTGGTTTTAGTTCTATATTGCCAAATGAAAAGCAGTCCAGACCCTGTTTGAATGGCTCCTATAGGATAGGACTGTTTGCATGGGACAAGTGTACTCTTCACAGGTACAATGTTGGTAAATGATTTGTATACTCGTCACTGAGACTGGATGTGTTAATATCCTATGACACAAACTAAAATTCCTGTAAGCAACTCCATGTACCTGCCAATATCTGATATGGGTCTACTCTATTAACCCATTGTATGCTGGGTAATATTTGGCGGCCATTTTAAAATGTCATCTGCAGCGGTATAACTAAAATATTTGCAAAAGATTTTAGCAGTTTCTGATAGAATACTGAACTAGACGAAACAGTTTTGATCTCAGATCAGGCCCCACAATGTGGGGCCTGATCTGAGATCAAAACTGTTACGCTAGAGGTACACCTTAAAGTGTATCCCGCATAAAATGGGTTAATAACTCAAAGCAGTAAAAGGATAGCAAATATCTAGAGCTTTGTAACGCTTTCCGTAACTTCTGGTTTTAGGAAGCTTGTATTACTCACAGATAGAATACTTACAATTTTGTCTTTGACCCGTATTACAAAAACTTTGGCTTTATTTGTTACTTTGGTTATTCTTGGCCTGAAAAGAAGAGAAGCATAAAGATCACTTTAAAAATGACAGAAATATAAAGTAAAAGAATTTCTTTGTTCTGTGGCTATCAAAACAGATGAATGAGCCGCAATTAAATGAAATACTATTTCTCTGTAAGGGCTGCTTAAAGCAGCATTTAATATCTTTTATTTAGAGACAGAATAGAGTTCAGTTGTTAATAAAAAAACACATTATACAAGTCTATTCCATACGGTTTATTTTTTTCTCTTTTGATAATCAATTTAATTATAGCAAAATCTAAAATCTAGAATTTATATCTTTTTTTCTTTAAGTCTAAAAATTTAGAAACATACTTTTTGTTTCATGTAAGAATAAAAATAAAAACAATTAAGCTTTAAACAATTAAATATTTTTGACAGTTTAAGAAAACAAATACTGATACCTACCAAAAGTAGTTTCCCACTTTTGTTTTATTTTTGTAGACTACAATGCCTGTAGGGGTTAACCCCAGGAAATACTCTGTATTGCTCTCTCCCTGAAATAATAACAATAACAATGTCAAAATCTAATTTATCACATAATTTTTGGTCTGGGAGTTGCAAAAAGGGATTGTATAAATATCGTAATCCACTAGTGGAATACCCTTTTTTGGGCTCCGGCCTAACCTTTTCGTCCACAAGAGTTGCATGTAGCCAGCCACCAAATGACGTAATTTGCCATGACGTTACCGTAAACAACGTCAAGTTTTGGTGGAAAATCTATATAGCAGCAATACTTCACAGTACGGTTTCGATTTGATTTAATAGGTGTATAAAAGTGTTATGTGATAAATAGAATCTCACATTCGTGCTCATTACTGATCATTTTTAATAAACTCCTTGACTTAAATTAATATGACCCTCGCCAAGACTCGCGTCATATTATTTTAGTCAACTTATTTATTAACAAGAGCCGTATACGGCCCTAAATCGCTCACCTGGAACCATTGATGTAAATGTAACATATCTTGAAAAGCTGAGAAATTATGACAATAGGACTGTGCCAATTGCTGATTGGATGATGCCGAGTGCAAAATATCTAAGCTCAGAGTACTGTGGTTTCAGAAAAAAATATTTTTTTAATTCTTATTGAAAACATCTATTTTTAGCTCCTGTGACCTAGATATGCAACCGACCGGAACCATTTGAACAATACTATTAGAGTACATCTAGAAGTTACACCATGCTAATTATCAAAGCTCTACCCATATTAGTTTTAGAGAAGAAGAGGTTTGAATATTTCAGTATATAACTCTATGTAAATTTGTGACCCCCAGGGGCGGGGTCATTTTTTACCCCAAGGACATAACTTGAATAATCTTGATAGAGGACCTGAACATGATGCTTTATGCTAAATATCTAAGCTCAGGGTACTGTGGTTTCAGACAAGAAGATTTTTTAAGTTTTTATTGAAAAAATCTATTTTTAGCTCCTGTGACCTAGATATGCAATGGACCGGAATCTTTTGAACACTATTGGTAAAGTACATCTAGAAGTTACACCGTGCCAAGTATCAAAGCTCGATCTAGCTATATTAGTTTTAGAGAAGAAGAGGTTTGTAGATTTCACTATATAACTCTATGTAAATGTGTGACCCCCGGGGCGGGGTCATTTTTGACCCCAGGGGCATAATTTGAACAATCTTGATAGAGGACCTGAACATGATGCTTTATGCAAAATATCTAAGCTCAGGGTACTGTGGTTTCCGACAAGAAGATTTTTTAATTTTTTATTGAAACAATCTATTTTTAGCTCCTGTGACCTAGATATGCAACGGACCGGAAATATTTGAACAGCTTTCAAAGAGGACCATATAAGGATATTTTATAATATGCAGTAGTTTAGGAGGAGATGTCGTTTAAAGAAATTGTTGATGACGGACGGACGACAGACATAGCACGATCAAAATAGCTCACCTTGGCACTTTGTGCCAGGTGAGCTAAAAATGATAAATAATGATCACTCATGTAAGATCCTCTATATATCCATTAGTAAGATTTGTTTAACCCTTTACCCTATAGCCTGTTTCTAATTTGAAAGACAAGTGACCACTAAAAGGATATTGAAAATAAGGCCGAAAATACCATAAATTGCACCCAGCTTTACTTTCAGCCTGCTTTAAGCTACATCTGCTAGGATATAAATTGTTTGTTGGTTTCAATTTACATCAATTTCTGCCAACTTTGGGCTGATTGGGTTTCGGTTTACAGTCTTATCCAAAGGACTTGGTCTGACAAAGGATCGGAATCTTGACTCCTGAGATAGACAGTTTAACGCGTTACCGATAGACCAAGGTGGGCAGTTGGAACTACTTTCTGTAGAGAAAGAATAAATTAAAGATGTAAAAGGGCTCCTTTATGCGGTAATAGGTTAATCAACATTAACTTCTGAACATTTGGCTCAGTCTGAAAGAGTTCGGTATAACTCTTTCAACACTATGGACATGTTCAAAATATACTGATTGCATTAAAATTGCAAACAGTGTAGACCCTGATCAGAGGGCTACTATAGTGTGTACACTTTTTGCTTATTCAGAGCAGTTTTTTATAAAACATCCCAGAATTTCAAGAAGACTGGTTAATGTTTTGGTATCTTAAAGGACCCACAAGGGAAACTAACAACCTACAAGAGATACTTAGTATTGAAAGAGTTAAGGTTTTATTAATTGTATTGCTAAGGACTACAAGTACCAACCAGAACAGGATGCAGGTCTACACCGTACATGTCCAGCCATTTCACCTTGTCCAGAAACTTCAACTCTGCAGTGGCTGGAATAGTCCCTCTGTTAAAATACCAAGAATATCTTTAGTCAGCAATAGAAATACAGAACATTTATCATCAAGAAATAGTTACAGTAAAACCTATCCATTACAACCACTAACAAGAGCCGTATACGGCCCTAAATCGCTCACCTGGAGCCATTGATGTAAAATGTAACATATCTTGGAAAGCTGAGAAATTGTGACAATATGATTGTGCCATTTGCTGATTGGATGATGCTGAGTGCCAAACAGCTAAGCTCAGGGTACTGTGGTTTCAGAGCAGATTTTTTAAGTTTTTATTGAAAAAATCTATTTTTAGCTACTGTGACCTAGTTATGCAACGGACCGGAAACATTTGAACAATATTGGTAAAGTACATCTAGAAGTTACACCATGCCAAATATCAAAGCTCTAGCCATATTGGTATCAGAGACGAAGAGGTTTGAAGATTTCACTATATAAATCTATGTAAATTTGTGACCCCAGGGCGGGGTCATTTTTGACCCTAGGGACGTAATTTGAACAATCTTGGTAGAGGACCTGAAGATGATGCTTTGTGCCAAATAGCTAAGCTCAGGGTACTGTGGTTTCAGAGAAGAAGATTTTTTAAGTTTTATTGAAAAGATCTATTTTTAGCTCCTGTGACCTAGATATGCAACTGACCGGAACCGTTTGAAAAAAATTAGTAAAGTACCTCTTAAAGTTACACCATGTCAAATAGCAAACCTCTAGCCACATTACTTTCAGAGAAGAAGAGGTTTGAAAATTTCACTATATAACTCTATGTAAATTTATGACCCCCGGGGCAGGGTCATTTTTGACCCCAGGGACATAATTTGAACAATCTATATAGAGGACCTGTAGATGATGCTTTGTGCAAAATATCTAAGCTCAGGGTACTGTGGTTTCAGAGAAGAAATTTTTTAAGTTTTAATTGAAAAAATCTATTTTTAGCTCCTGTGACCTAGAACTGCAACGGACCGGAAACATTTGAACAACATTGGTAAAGTACCTCTAGAAGTTACACCATGCCAAATATCAAAGCTCTAGCTATATTAGTTTCAGAGAAGAAGAGGTTTGAAGATTTCTCTATATAACTCTATGTAAATTTGTGACCCCCGGGGCAGGGCCATTTTTGACCCCAGGGACATAATTTGAACAATCTTGATGGAGGACCTATAGATGATGCTTTGTGCCAAATATCTAAGCTCAGGGTATTGTGGTTTCAGAGAAGAAGATTTTTTAAGTTTTTATTGAAACAATCTATTTTTAACTCCTGTGACCTAGATATGCAATGGACCGGAAACATTTGAACAACTTTGAAAGAGGACCATATAAGGATCATTGTTTATGAGGAGATGTCATTTAAAGAAATTGTTGACGACGGAGGACGGACGAACGGACGACGGACACAGCACGATCAAAATAGCTCACCTTGGCACTTTGTGCCAGGTGAGCTAAAAATAAGGCTAATTGATTGCATAATCGACAGATGAAAGCTTAAAGCAAAGTTTACGTAAAACAGAAAGATCCTTAAGGAGCTTTCTGTTTTACGTAAACCTTGCTTTAAGCAGCCTCCTGCCTTAAACTCCTATTAATTAACACATTTTAGTGGTCATATTACAGTGATTTACTGTATTGAGATTTGAATGACCAGTCAAGAAGAAAGTAAGTCCTAAGGAAGCATTCTGCTGTACTTTCAGCCTGCTTTAAGCTCCAATCTAGAAATGTATTGTAAATGCCTTTTATATTTCATGTTCAGAGCTTCCTGGTTTGGAACTTATTATATTTTAGTGTATGAACAATTAAAAGTATAAAATGGTGCATTAATGGGTTAAAGGTTAAATTTTAACCCTTTACTGAATAACCGGTTGCTAGTTTTGAAGACAGGTGACCACTTAAAGCAGGTTGAAAGTAAAGCAGAATGTGCATGCTAGCTACCATCTTCTAGAATATAGGAAATATTTTTTATGATACACATTCGTGACTGTACTGATGAGAACTATTTTCTTCTGTGCAGGAATATATCAAATGGGTAAAAATTCGTATTTATGGAGTAGACCCGTACTTACCCTAGTCTTCTGTGTATTGCAGCTATTCTCTCCTCCAGTTCCCCTGTCTGGTTCGGAACAAACCGAAACTCGGACACATAGCCTACCTGTATGTCTTGGGAGTCAAAGTCTCCCAACTCAGCTGAAATGAAATAACGAAATGCTTCAGCCTGTATAT
Source organism: Gari tellinella (assembly GCA_922989275.2). Lineage (NCBI taxonomy): Eukaryota > Metazoa > Mollusca > Bivalvia > Cardiida > Psammobiidae > Gari > Gari tellinella. The sequence continues at coordinate 45,618,376 of OV277864.1, forward strand.
ATGACTTTGTGAACTGTTTGGGCCTGAATATTCAGCAAATTATCCAGATCTTACCTGTTTGACACTCATAGTGATTTTCCATAGTAGTAGTGAAATAAAAGTAGTTTTCAAGTACTTCTTACAAGAAACTCTCATTTATAACAATCCATAGCAGAAAAATCCATATAGGATATCATGAAAGAACTCCAGATGGGGACTGAGACGCCTGCGTGACAGTCCAATACCATAACAACTGAGTTAACCCTTTGAACCCTAGTCCCGCATATAGGCGTCCTTTTCAAACAGTGTACATGTGAATAGTACACTTGTCCTATGCAAACAGTGAAGACCCAGATCAGAGGGCTCCAAAAGGAGCCCTCTGATCAGGGTTTTCACTGTTTGTCATAATGCCAAACATTGACAAAAACAACCCATAAAAGTCAGAAATGGACTAGACTAAAATGGAAACTGGACCATTTAAAGTTTTAGGGAGGAAAGAGTTAAAGAGTCGACTCCCTAACGCAGGAGTTTGGTATTAAATGCTATGCTATTTTTAAAACACACACAGACATGAGTGTGTGGGATGTAACACACTGCACATCCAAATCTCATTTTTCCATGATGAAAAATTGATACCTTGCTTAATTACCCTAAAAAATCACTTTGCTAGCATGAATGCAATATATAACACAATGAAAACACTTATCTAACTTACATTGCACAGCAAAGGCAAACAACTCTATTGCCTCATCAAAAACTACTGGAAGACGACCATGTAAGATGTCCCGCTTCACTTGAAGAAAGAACTGGTATCTACAAACAAAACAAATACTATAGTTGTCAGTATCTGATAACTTTTAATATGTCTAAAACATAACAAGTCAGCCATTAACAGGGTTTTTATGTCATTGCACTACCATTTGGAAGAAACACCAAGGAATAATAAATGATATACAAGACTTGTTTTTCAAAACTTTATGCTTTCTATATTGTATATAACATATATTAATAGTTACAGCATTTACTCCTATTCTGTTTTCTATTTTTAATTTATTTGTTCTCATCTCAATGTACAATGCCTTTGAATGCATCAATTGTAAAAATAGGAATTTAACCAAATTACAAAGTTTCAGGTACCATGTTTCTTGAATACATTTGCAAGAGTTTCTTAAAAATATAATTTTGCCAAAATCATAAAGCAAATAATTATATATTGGGTGCTTTATGGCATATTCTGCTATACTTCCAATCTGTTAAAGCAGTCACCTGTCTCCAATACTAGAAACAAGCAATTGAGTAAAAGCTTAATATGACGTTTTGTGCCTTTGTGCATAACTTTTCCATGATGATCTCTATAATGAATATTCTGATTATGTAACCAGTGCAACAGATCATAAGTGTAGTTTTTCAAAACTTAAAATCTTTATTTCTGAATTAAACCCTATGGTGTCACTACTCATTAGAATCGTTTCTTCGAGATGATTCTAATGAGTAGTAATACCATAGGATTTGGTGCTGAAATGAGTGATAAAATGTTTGTTTTGTTGAAATAACTACCTCTTATCTGGAGCCCTGATGTAACTGTTTATATACTTGATGTCATTGTTGAGAGGATGTGGGGTGAGGGGATAGTTTTATACTTAAAACTGAAAATGTACCTGGTTATTTCTTCCTTCAGCTTACATGGATCAGCAGGGTAAAACTTTACACCAAAGTAGAATGTATAAGGTATACTGCATCCTGGATAGGAAATCAATTCAAACATGAATATCTTGTTGACTAAATCAAGTAAGGCAAAAATAACATTTCATATTAACCCTTTACCTGATATCCTATTTCTAGTACTTAAGATAGATGACTACTTAAAGCAGGTTAAAAGTAAAACAGAATGCGCCTTAGGGCGCATTCTGCTTTACTTTCAGCCTACTTTAAGCTATCATGTGCTTTAATATAGAAAATATTCCCTGTAATACATATTAATTACTGATTAAATTGGAACTATTTTCTTCAGCGGATGAATAAATCATATCCGCTAAAAGGCGCTTCTATTGGGTAAAGGGTTAAAGAAGTTGGTCATCAGATGAAAATTTATGCATAATATTTTTGGTGAAAAATCATTACCATATTAAAGACTTTTGGATAGAGAAGCATGGATGTACTTTGAATGTTGAACAAAACTAATGCAGAAACAACCCATGGATATGAACTTTCTGCATTACCTTTGTTCTGCATTAAGTTGTGGACTCTACTTCAAATAACACTGTTAAAGTTAATAATTAACATCGGTCTCAGATTTCTATGCTTTACAATGAAATTGGAGTCTTGTTTATAATTATAGCTACATCTCAAAGTATTAACTTCAGATATCATCTATGCAATCATCTATGCATTGTACAAATTTACATTTTAGTATTTTGTATGCTCAGATATCAACTCATCATGCACAGTCTAAAACGTGTTTGAAGCTAACATTCAAAAACACACAATTTTAAGAAGCATCTTTATTTCAAAACACTTGAGGCTGGGTTATTGTTACAATGTACATGTATTGCAAAATGGCAAACAGTGTAGACTCTGGTGATACAGTTCTATAAAGAACCATTAGGAGCTTCCTGCTTTATTTTTGTTCTGCAATTAGCTACAAATGCCAAGTCCACACAGGACATATGTCTTAAATGGTAGTGTAACACTTGTTTACTTGTTTTCAATAGTTTTAAACAGTAAAACGTCTCTATAAGAACCATTATGAAGAAGGCTAATTGATTGTAGAAAAGACAGGTGACAGCTTAAAGCTAGGTGACAGTAAAACAGAAAGCTCCTAATGGAGCTTTCTGTTTTACTGCCACCTTGCTTTAACTCTTTCCTCCCTGAAACTTTAAATGGGCAATTCCAGTTTCCTTTCTAGTCTAGTCCATTTCTGACATTTAAGGGTTGTTTTTGTCAATGTTTGGCATTAAGGCAAACAGTAAAGACCCTGATCAGAGGGCTCCTTTCGGAGCCCTCTGGTCTGGGTCTTTACTGTTTGCACAGGACAAGTGTTATACTGTTTGCAAAGGACGCTTATATGCGTGACTAGGGTTCAAAGAGTTAAGCAGTCACCTGACATTAAACGCCTAATATCTAACACAATTTAGTGGTCCTAATAGAGAGGTTTACTGTACTTACCTTTCAGCTGTGAAGATAGGGTTTTGTTGCTTTCTAGCCAGTGCTGTAAAGAATAAAATATTGAAATTAAAATAAACATGTCTCTTAGTTACTTTAAGTGACCAAAGACTAACTATTTATTTATCTAGCATTAAAGTTTCTGAACAGAAAGGCTACCACTCAATGCAGTACAAAAGTAATGCAGAATGCTCCTATCGGAGTCTTCTGCATTAAATTTGTTCTGCATTATTGCAACCTGTCAATTTCAATTCTCTGTTTATTTCTCTCAGTTCACATTACATGACTACATGTACATGAGGAAATATAATAAGTCATACAACAAAAGGCTCCATAAGAATGGGCAATAAGTGTCAAAATGCTACAAAATAATATCACCTTATGGTGATTGTGTAATACAGAGTTTACTGTTTGTCTATTAGAAATGGACAGGTTGAGTTTGTTTTGACTAGATACAACCTACATGGTAATCCATGTTGATTTCATGTAGAGCAACTGAATGTACTTGGCTACCTCTGTGATGTGAAAGTGATAATGGTCCAGCTGTGAACTAAAATGACCATAACAACATTCTTCCTTTTAATGGTCATCTAATTTACTTTGTAATGTACTTGACCTGGGCACCACATACAATCAAAGGTCAATTTACTGAATTTAGCCCTATATAATTGAATGTTATTACCAGCTGCACAGGGCTCCAGATAAGAGGGAGTAAAGTGAACAAATCCAAAAATTTCTCACTCATTTTAACACCAAATTCTATGGTGTTACTACTCATTAGAATCGTCTCTTTGAGACGATTCTAATGAGTAGTGACACCATAGGGTTTATAGCAGAAATAAAGATTTTAGTTTCTAAAATACTTCCTTATCTGGAGCTCTGCTGCATTGTGTTATAGTGCACTAACAGCCCTGCTAGTATGACCATTTAAAAGAAAGCTTCATCGATTTGATGCTAAGGACACAGGGTCACTGCTAAAAGCATGATAAAAGAAAGCAGAAAGCCTTTAACCCTTCACTCCATAGATATTCATTTTAATGCCTTCAATTAATCTATTACTTCACTGTTGATGCTAGATAAAATGGTCAACTCGGGTTAATTTCGTATGCATGCACAGGTGGGACGCATGGAGGGGCTGCTGAGGACAATCAATTAAAGATTGACAGAATCAGCAAGTTTCTTATGCAGACATTTAAGACCTAAGTAGTAGAAATATGACACTTACCGTTTGACCAGACTGGTCGATAAAGCGCAGACCAAAATATTCTGTCTCAAACAGGTTGAGTTGCTCGAAAACTTTGTCCAACACATACTGGCCCTTGAATCCTCCCTGCCAGTAGAGAAACAAAACACATGAATAAGTAATTATAGACACAGATCACAACTGTATCAAGATATTTCATGGCTTATATTGTAATAGGAGCCCTATTTTAGATTAACCCTTAACCCATTACCCCATAAATATGCCTTTTTACACAGGTCTCTAATTTATTCCTTCACTGAAGAAAATAATTCCACTTTATACAGTCATGGATATATATTTGATAAGAAATATATTCTATATTATAGCACATTCTGTTTTACTTTCAACCTGCTTTAAGTGGTCACTTAAATCTTCAATACTAGAAACAGACTATTGGGTAATGGGTTAATGGAATATAAATGTGCTAAAAGGCGTTTCTATGGGGGGAGAGGGTTAAATGGGTCTAATGTACCTGGAACCATTATCACACAAACCGCATGACAAAAACAAATGCACATACATGCACTTATATGTTTGTTTACATGATTTAAGATAAGAGGTTCTCCAATTATTTTATTAACAAGAGCCCCATGGGGCATTATCGCTCACCTGAGAATAACTGACAAAATGGAGATAAATATTTATGTCCAGGAAGGGGTCATTTTTTACCCGAGGGGCATAATTTGAACAATCTTGTAAGAGAACCTGTAGATGATTCTATGTGCCAAATATCTAAGATCAGGGTAGTAGGGTTTTAGACAAGAAGATTTTGTAAGTTTCCATTGGAAAAAAAATCTATTTTTAGCTCCTGTGACCTACATATCCAACAGACTGAAACCAGTTGAACAAAATAGGTAAAAGATATCCAGAAGTGTCACCATGCTGAATATCAAAGCTCTGGCCATATAAGTTTCAGAGAAGAAGACGTTTGAAAATTTCACTATATAACTGAGACTATGTAAAACTGTGACCCACGGGGGGCCTATTTTGACCCCAGGGGCATAATTTGAAGTAACTTGATAGAGGACCTGTAGGTGATGCTATGTGTCAAATATCTAACATTTATAATGGCCCTTGTAGTTGCAGAGAAGAAGATTTTTAAAGTTTTAATTGAAAAAATCTATTTTTAGCTCCAGTGACCTACATATGCAACCTACCAGAACCATTTGAACAATTTTGGTATAGGACATCTAGAAATGTCACCATGCCAAATATCAAAGCTCTGGCCATATTAGTTTCAGAGAAGAAGACGTTTGAAAATTTCACTATAGAACTCTATGTAAAACTGTGACCCCCGGGGCGGGGCCAATTTTGACCCCAGGGGCATAATTTGAACAAACTTGATAGAGGACCTGTAGGTGATGCTATGTGCCAAATATCTAAGCTCTGGCCTTTGGAGTTTCAGAGAAGAAGATTTTTTAAGTTTTCATTGAAAAATCTATTTTTAGCTCCTGTGACCTAGTTATGCAACCGACCAGAACCATTTGAACAATTTTGGTATAGGTCATCTAGAAGTGCAACCATGCCAAATATCAAAGCTCTGGCCATATTAGTTTCAGAGAAGAAGACGTTTGAAAATTTCGCTTTATAACTCTATGACCAACTGTGACCCCCGGGGCAGGGCCAATTTTGACCCCAGGGGCATTATTTGAACAAACTTGATAGAGGACCTGTAGATGATGCATGCTATGTGCCAAATATCTAAGCTCTGACTATTGCAGTTTTTGACTAGAAGATTTTTTAAGATTTCCTTATTTTTTCACTTTGGTTGCCATGGCAACATGAGTTCTGCATTGTTTTTAATTCTTTGAACAAATTTGAAAGAGCTTGACCCAAGGAACATTTCTGTAAAGTTTGGTTGAATTCTGCCAAGCGGTATAGGAGAAGATGTCATTAAAAGCAATTGTTAACGACGACGCACAACGCATGACGCACGACGACGGACGACGGACACAGGGCCATCCCAATAGCTCACCATGAGCCTTTGGCTCAGGTGAGCTAAAAATAGGTCAACAATTTCAATCGACAGGCAAATTAGCCAAAACCTTTTAGAATGTGACTACCATGATAATACTAAGAAACTCAGTAAGACATATCATTTGTTTCAAATTTAAAATGTAAAGACTTTAACCCTTTACTCTATAGATTCACATTTTAACGCCTTAAATTAATTCCTACAAGAAAATAGTTCCAACTGAAACATTCATGAATGTACACCATTGGATTTCTTTCCTTTTACTATTAGATGGAAGCTAATAAAGCAGGTTGAAAGTAAAGCAGAATGTGCCTGAAGGCACATTCTGCTTTACTATCAACCTGCTTTAAGTGGTCACCTGTCTTCAAAACTAGAAACAGGCTATGGAGTAATAGGAAACTGCAGCTCATCTAAAACTTCACTTTAATGTTAGTGTATATCTTAAAACTTACTCATTTAGAAAAAAGGTTAATCTTGAGTATCTCAAGGCAAACAGTACACACCCTGATAAGATCAGGGATAGTTAAAGGGAGCCCAGTCTGTTCTACAGTCAAACTTTGATATCTCGAACTCACTTGAGTCGAAGATACCCGTATTTCAAAGTTAAAACATGGCTAAGCCATGTTTAAACTTTGATATAAGAATATGTTCGACTTAAGCCAGGTAAAAAATAACAAAATTCAATGAAGAAATACAGAAATGAAGACAGATTACTCGTAACTTAAAGTAGACTTGTTAAAAGTAAAGAAGAATGTCATGCCATGTATGGAGCATTCTGCTTTACTCTCAACCTGATTTAAGCTACCATCTAGTTAACATATTTTGTTCAGGTACATGTAGTCACAAAACCAACACTTTGCTGTACTTTTTCAGACCCCATTGTATACAATACTGACAATACATAGGCAAAAAGGTACATGTAGTTTGATTTGGGTCTACAATGCATGACACTCTGTATGCACTGTCTTTCTTCGCGCCACATTAATTACATAATCATACCCATTGAGGCATACTTTATGGACGCAATGTACACAAACTATTTTATTCACAATCAATCATCTCTGTAGACTTAACCACTTATCCAAGTTAAATCAGAAAACTGTCTATGAAATTGGCTCTATACAAATGTTATAAAATCACTTCCTTTTCCACTTTGAACACCCAACCCATATGGTATCATGACATAATGGATTATTATGTTGTCAGTGTTTCAATCTAATATCTCTTAATCTGCATTTTTCAAAAAAACTTATTAATAAAACAATGAATTTAAAATAGTATTTGTCCTTGATTGTCAGTCATCAGTTTACTTTTGTATCTGACTGTCTGATAATTATATGGATCCAAAGTGAAATATACATTAAATTGTGATTGACAGGATAAAAGTTAAGCTAAACAAACAAGGTACTGCACTTTTCCACACAGGGCAGGTACTTTAACCCTTTACCCAGTAGCCAGCTGTTTCTAGTTTTGAAGGCAGGTGACCACTTAAAGCAGGTTGAATGTAAAGCAGAATGTGCCATAAGGCGCATTCTGCTTTACTTTCAGCCTGCTTTAAGATACATTACGATAAGATATAGAATACATTTCTCATGGTGCTTACTTAAGACTAAAAAGGCGTATGTATGGGGTAATGGGTTAAGTATGCTTTGAACATGATATCATGATTATGAATAGACACACCTGTATCAACCAACCACTGAATGAACAAACAAGTTGGTCTCCAAAGACCTGGGGCCCGTTTTACTAAACTACTTACGCAAAAATTTTGCGTAAGTCAACATTTTAAATTTTAGTTTATATTTTTTATTATCACTTGCTACAAACAGCAAATAGCCAGATCAGAGGACGCGCTTTTAGCGCGTCCTCTGATCTGGCTATTTGCTGTTTGCAAACGTTTATCATCGAAACATAAGAGTTAAACGATTTTGACTTACGCAAACATTTTGCGTAAGTTGTTTAGTAAAACGGGCCCCAGGTGACTACTAACTACAAGGCAAAAGTAATGCAGAAAGCTCCTGCAGGACTCCCATTTATAGACCTTTTTTCAATGGCTACTTAACCCATTACTCTATAGATATATGCCCTTTTACACCTCAAATTTATTCTTCCCCTGAAGAAAATAGTCCAAATTTATATAGTCACGGATAATGCAGCATAAGAATCATTTTCTAGCAAATGATAGCTTAACCCATTACCCCATAAATACGCCTTATTTATTTTGCCACTGTACAAAATAGTTCCAATTTATAAAGTCATGACTAAATACATGAAATATTTTCTATAGTCTAGCAGATGTTAGCTTAATTAAAGCATTAGGGTGCACACTCTGCTTTACTTTAAACCTGCTGTAAGTGGTCACCTATCTTAAGTACTAAAAACTGGCTATGGGGTAATGGGTTAAAGCAGACCGGAAGTAAAGCAAAATGCTCCTGTAGGAGCATTTAGCTTTACTTTCAGCCTGCTTTATGCAACAATCTGTCTGCAATACAAGTGTGATTTTGTATAATCCTAATCTATCATTGCAACAATTGACGTAATATATATCTCCGCTGGCAGGAAATTGCCGATAAATATTTGACTACAATACAATCAATAGATTTCAATATAGAAAATCCCACCCACATGATACAAGATTAATAGCACAAGGTGTGAAATAAATCAACATTATAAACACCTAAAATTTGTCTCGATCTGATAGCTATATGAAAGACAGAAAAAACAACTAAAATATTGTCTGATAGTCAGACTTTGCTATCTACTATCTTTAAATTTTTGATTTCCTTTTACTATAGACTAAATTCATGGGTTTGCATTTCCTCAATGAGGCAATCACATTTTCCTATTTTAAGCTAAAAACATGACTGTGATCCTCAACAAATAGTAATTTTTGATTCACTATAATTATGAGTTCAACAATTTAGCATGCCATGGCTGAAGTAACTTTTATAGGCAAATGTCAGAGGCTCTGTTGATATCAAAATTTGGTTTAAATAATTTCACATTTGCTGACTTATAGTTCTTAACAGACTCAAACTCAAAATTCTTTCAAAACTGTTCAGCATATATTCTTGTGACCTTTGGCTGTTTAATGTCAAATAAAATAGGAAGAATAAGCCAAAAAGTACAATGTGAAGTTTACTGATGGACAATCATGCAGATTCCAAATGCTGATAAAACAATGTGGCCTTAATTTGGCTTTGTGTTGAGTTAAAAAGAATTCTTTCATCTATGCATTTACTGCAGTTATGTACAGATAGGTTTGTTTCATTCAAATAGTAAAGCCCATACTACATGTATTACAACAACACAAATAAAGACTTGTTTTCAATATAAGGAAGAAGGTTGCATAAAGCAAAAATACTTGTAAAGCAGAAAGCTTGTGTAGGTGCTTCTACTTTATTCAGTTTATCCTGCTTTAAGCAAACACCAATATTAATGACTAGATCTCTCTTAAATGATATAATAGAGATTTTTTTAACCAGAGCTCCGAATGAGGGGGTATTTCAACAAGGGCCACTATGGCCCTAAATCGCTCACCTGGTAACCATGTAACCATGTACACCGTGTGACCTAGTTTTTGACCGGGCATGACCCTCATTCTATCTTGACCTCAATTTCAATGAGACAAACATTTTGTTTCATGAAGATTCAATGAATTTTGTAGTCTCTAGAGTGTTAACGAGGTTTTTCGATGATTAGACCTAGTGAACTAATTTTTGACAAGACATAAGCCACATTTGAACTTGACCTATATTTCATTGAGGCAAACCTTTTCATCAAGTTTTATGAAGATCAAATGAAATTTGTAGTCTCTAGAGTGTTAACAAGGTTTTTCGATAATTTGACCTAGTGACCTAGTTTTTGACCAGACATGACCCACATTCAAACATGGCCTAGATTTCATTGAGGCAATCATATTGATGAAGTTTCATGAAGATCCAATGAAATTTGTAGCCTCTAGAGTGTTAACAAGGTTTTTCGAAGATTTGACATAGTGACCTAGTTTTTGACCGGACATGACCCACATTCAAACTTGACCTAGATTTCATTAAGGCAAACATTTTGATGAAGTTTCATGAAGATCCAATGAAATTTGTAGCCTCTAGAGTGTTAACAAGGTTTTTCGAAGATTTGACCTAGTGACCTAGTTTTTGACCGGACATGACCAACATTCGAACTTGGCCTAGATTTCATTGAGGCAATCATATTGATGAAGTTTCATTAAGATCCAATGAAATTTGTAGCCTCTAGAGTGTTAACAAGGTTTTTCGATAATTTGACCTAGTGACCTAGTTTTTGCTTGGACATGACCCACATTCAAACTTTACCTAGATTTCATTAAGGCAAACATTTTGATGAAGTTTCATGAAGATCCAATGCAATTTGTAGTCTCTAGAGTGTTAACAAGGTTTTTCGAAGATTTGACCTAGTGACCTAGTTTTTGACCGGACATGACCCACATTCGAACTTGACCTAGGTTTCATTGAGGCAATTATATTGATGAAGTTTTATGAAGATCCAATGAAATTTGTAGCCTCTAGAGTGTTAACAAGGTTTTTCGATAATTTGACCTAGTGACCTAATTTTTTACCGGACATGACCCACATTCGAACTTGGCCTAGATTTCATTAAGGCAAACATTGTGACCAAGTTTCATCAAGATCCAAAGAGATTTGAACCTGCTAGAGTGTTAACGAACAATTGTGGACGGACGGACGTACGCATGAGACGGTACTTGTGTTTTTCACCCCACAAATAAGTACGGACGGACACCGTCCACATGTACATAGGTTGCATGTGAGGTGCTCACAGCTCAGGAGTACCTTCTGTACAAGTAGCTCACAATTTATGGATATATTTTGTCCATATGGATAAAGACTTGTGCAAACATGTTAGTTGTATTGCACCCTCTACATCAGAGGATTCTTTTGAACAGGTGATGATTGGGGGGTGCAACCCACAAGTAGTGTTTTTCCCCACAAGTCTGTTTCATACACATGATGCAACTCACAACACCCTACCCATGAGTGCGGACGGACGGACAGACAAACGACGGACGACGGACATCCAGCGATCCTAAAAGCTCACCTTGGCACTACGTGCCAGGTGAGCTAAAAACTAAAACATTTATTTCTGCATTTAAACCCTATGGTGTCATTTCTCATTGGAATCATCTCTTTGAGAATATTCTTAAAATGAGTAGTTACACCATAAATTATGGTACTGACATAAGTGAGAAATTGTTGGATTTGTTCTGTCTGGAGCCCTGGGACCCGTTTCATAAAACTTAGTACAACAAAAACGGTCGTAAGTCAAAACTTTAAAATACATTTAATTTCTGATTTCTCTATTTAATGCTGTCTTGTGATATCTCTTTGGAATCGTCTTTTCAAGAAGATTCGAAAGAGATGTCACAAGACAGGATTAGATGGAGAAATTAATCATAATTGAGACTTTTATTATTTGATTTACGAAATATTTGCCGTAGGAAGTTTTATGAAACAGCCCCCTGTTTTACTGTCTTATCCCACAGGCTCCTGCTTCAGTTTGTGTGTAACTTGAGGAGACTTCAAGATAAAGTACCTAGGGTTAATGTATGCAACAAACAATAGATGGTGTTGAATGGAGCAAAGCAACTTCTGAAGAAATAAAAACACTTAAACCTTTGTTTGGCGACTTTCAAAGAGAAACAGCATGATGACAATTCTTTATAAATGTACCATTATCTTGCTGAATGTGACTTTATTGGCATTTGAACACAATTTAATTTACCCATTCTCCCATATAGCTTGTTTCTAGCTTTGAAGTTAGCTGACCACTTAAAACAAGTTGAAAATAAGGAAGAGCATTCTGCTTTACTTTCAGCTTTCTGCTTTACTACAATCTGCTTTAATGGGCAGCTGTATCCAAAAAGAAGAAACAGACTTTGGGTAGACAAAGTACCTTCTGCATAACCATTATCCTATATTTATTAAGTACTGGTATTCGCATACATTCTGAGGTTTTTAAAGAAATGAACCTGAAATGTAGACTTTATGATCTGTTAGTATTAGAGGGTCAGGCTATGATACAGGACGTAATTTTAGATCCCCGGCCAGGTCAAGATTTTAACTGGTTTCAAAAGTTTCTTTGCTACGGGCTTGCAGGATTGCATGTGCTATTTTTATGCTTTAACCTTTTCAACCCTCTGTAGAGATTATTCATTACATATGCAAACAGTGTAGACCCTGAACAATGTGACTGGGTGCGAGTAAAACAGGCTTTCTGCTGTTTTAATGCTGCATTATGCTCACACCTATCAGACTCAAGATATTAATTCTATATTTACCTTTATTTCAGTGGTTTTTAACTGTCATCTTTTTGACTGCAATTTTGATGTTATGTGTTACTTCTTTAAAACTCCATGTAAATACCCTTAATGTATAATACTATTGCACACTTAAATACATAATGTATTATACAAATACGCATAATGATGACATACCAAAGCATTAACAGTTAGTGCTTATAGTTTTCAAATGGACTCATCATTTTTCTCAGAAATATATATGACCATGGAGTTTATATTGAGACTGAGGGTTTCTCCCCAAAAAAATAAAATTATTACAATTAATTTAATGTGCAGCCGCCCAGCTCAGAGGGCTCCTTCAGGTCTGGGTCTCCATTGTTTGTAAACGATGTATTTAACAGGTACAGGGTTGAGTACAAAGAGTACAAAAAATTATATGTAAGTAAAAATTAAATGGTACCTTACCAAAGAAATGTTTATGATATCAATGGTAAAATCACTTTTGATGTTATCATTACTGTTTACACCCATGAGATAACACACACAAAAACCAAATGTGTATACTGAAGTTTTCAAATAAATCAAAATACCAGGTTTAACAATGAAAATTTGCATCCTTTAGCATTCTATTTATCTACTGTAACCCTTGTATTAAGCTCCAAAGTATGTTTTTGTATATGTAAGCCTTCGCTCCAGAGCCTCTATCTTAAGTTTTGAAGACACTGGTGACCATGACTTAACAAAACAAAAAGAATATTATTCTGAAAGTTTTGACAATAATATAAGGTAAAGCAGGACCAAAGCTCCTAAAAGCTTTACTTTCAATTTGGTTTATACAAAAATTTTAATGTTTTTCTATAACACCATCAATGGGTCTACATTTGAGCGATCATCATAGGGGAACAGTTATATTGCAAATACTTGGCTGGTTTGCTAAACAAAATCAACAAAAAGATTCAACAATTTGATACAAGGGCTATATTCATGCTTTAGGCTGAAAATGACAAAAGCTTCAACTTGATTGTCAATCACATCATTTATCCTGTTTATAATGAATTTTACAAAATGGACTGTACTGTTTTTTAAAAGAATCTAGTTTAATTTTATTTTCACCCATAAATACAAATTTTACGCCTCAAATTTATTCCTGCACTGAAGACAACAATTCTACTTTATAGAGTCCTGAATATTCAGCATTAGAAATATTTTCTAGAACCTTGTAGATAGAAGTTTACATCAGAATGAACGTAAAGCAGAATGTGCCTCAAGGCGCATTCTGCTTTACTTTAAACCTGCTTTAAGTGCTCACCTGTCTTCAAAACTACAATACAAGTTTCCAATAATATGAGTAATATTTACTTAGGGTCCACTATTTACAATGAATTGCAAAATGACAATTTACAATGCGGACCCTGATCAGAGGGCTCCATTAGGAGCCCTCTGATCAGGGTCTACGCTGTTTGCATCATGACATTTATTGTATTTTTTACAGGTACCTTAAGTTGTTTGTAAATGACAAGTATTATTCGTAGCTAGGGTAAAATGCATATATTAAAGCTGAATTCCGTTTTTTCACATGCAATTAGTATTTTCAATATATCTGACAATCTTCACCCATCCTCTAATACTATATATGAAAACAAAATTAGATTATAAGCACAGTTTGATTATGACAGTAAAAGATCAAACAGAAATTGACAGTACTTAGGTTGTAATTTTTATCAATAAACATTTGCCTTCACACCAATACCACAAGTATCAAATTAACCCTTAACCCTTTACCCCATAGCCTGTTTCTAGTATTGAAGATAGGTGATCACTTAAAGCAGGTTGAAAGTAAAGCAGAATGCGCCTTAAGGCGCATTTTGCTTTACTTTCAGCCTGCTTTAAGCTCCAATCTGCTAGAATATAGAAAATATTTCTTATGATACATATTCATAACTGTATAAATTGGAACTATTTTCTTCAATGGAGTAATAAATTATTTGTGATAAAATGCGCTTCTATGAGGGAAAGGGTTAACCTGCTATATGCATAATATTGAGTGCAGTTTAGAAAACAGTGTTCACCTAGATCAGACAGTTTCTGATTGGTCTGCACTGTTTTCTTATAGGATCAATAATTATAGTCTGCTCTCTTTCCTCATGAAAATTGTCTTTGTTATTAGGCAATGACTAATACAAAAGCATCATGTAGTTCAGATCATGATATAGCGTTAATCATATATTGAGTTTTCAACAAAAAATCAGATGTTAATAACAACGAAACAGTGCAGAACCTAGCTTTAGGAGCCCTCTGTACTGGGTCTACACTGTTTGCAAATGATGCCATATACTCTGAGCCCACCACATTGTAACAATTAAGAAATCAAATATTTTTTCAAGAGATTATTACATGTTTCTGCACAGTAGTTTATCCTAGCTAAGATTATAACAGTCCCCTGGTATTGGACAAAATTACTCGGCCACCAAGGTTTAACCTCAGGGGAACAAGGTTAGATCACATTCTTGACCAAATTCTTATCTCTATGTACAGTCCAGTCTCGATTAGTCAAACTTGCAGCAAGTCAGATTCATCCTTTATTTTTATGGTTGAATTTCATAAATGACATATCATGCCCATCCTTCTAAGTTTCAACATAGATTTGCTACACTTTAAATTTCATTAAACCAATGCAGGTAAATTTGAGTTATAAAAATTTGAGTTATTATTGAGATCTCCACTGTAGTGATATATATAATAGCCTATCTCTGGCTATCAGAATAATTAAAGTTTTTCCTGTATAAAGTGAGCATTAAAGGCATGGGGATCTCTCACACATGTATTATGAGGAGGTGCTCAATGCATGCTCAATGAAGGACAAAAGTAATGCAGAGAGCTTTCTGCATTCCTTTTATCCTGCATTGAGCTACGAAACTGTCTTTTTAATACAATTTTTTAAGCCTATAGCTGCCAGTGTTCTCGCTTGAATGGTCACTTTACACAGTTTGGATTGTACATCAATACTTTAAACCCCTTTACTGTCAAAACAATGTCTGCTTAAAGATTGTGAGCTATATTTATTTCTCAAAGTTCAGATTGTAGGCTTTTTGACTGAAAAATCAAAAATACAAGTCAAAGTTTTGATACTGATCAGAAACTCTGACTATTGCTGCATATCTAATCTGGATCAAATCTGTACAGAAAATGTTAACTTGTCAAAAATCATTTTTTAACAGAGAAAATGTTTAATATAACGGTACCCTTAGCATTTTAATGGATTTGACCAGTATTCCTAAATAGCTTGGATCCAGATCGGATACAAAGCAAATCTGCATTTGGTTAGGATCCCATCTGTTTGAAAGACCACTTTTAAATTTCTTAAAAAAATACATTCAAACTAAATTTAAGAGGTTCTACATACAACACAATTAAAGCAGATGATATTAAATGATTTCATGGAAAGGTTTAATATCAGAGCGAAGTGACAGTGTCCTAAGATTTCATCGCTTATGTTACTATAATACTTAAAGCCCCACTCTTCAAACCACAAACACAATAAACTGATTTGCTTTAAAGCTTCTACAGGTCTAACCCTTACAATGTTGGATTAATAAATGAGCTCTTCCATTTCTGAAAAAGTGCCAGTTTACCTTGCCTTTTCAGGTATATATCATATCTATTCACAGTTTAAGAGTATGACAAACAATTCAGACCCAGATCAGAGGGCTCCTATAGGAGCCCTCTGATCTGGGTCTACATTGTTTGCAAAGGCCCTCACACTGTTTGGGTTAAGTTTTGCCATTTAAGTACTTGACTGCTTATTCACTTGGAAGGAATGATTGAACAGACCCATCCTGCTTATAGTTATATAAGAAGATATGTTCTGGCTTATAAATACTGTGTTCAATTCAGTATAACCTGTTTAACCCTTTGAACCCTAGTCCCGCATATAGGCATCCTTTTCAAACAGTGTACATGTGAATAGTACACTTGTCCTGTGCAAACAGTGAAGACCCAGATCGGAGGGCTCCGAAAGGAGCCCTCTGATCAGGGTCTTCACTGTTTGTCATAATGCAAAAAATGGACAAAAACAACCATTAAAAGCCAGAAATGGACTAGGCTAAATTCGAAACTGGAATTGTTCATTTAAAGTTTCAGGGAGGAAAGAGTTAAAGTGGCCTCTTAGAGAGAGAAGCATGAAGATCAGTCTTAAAAACGATAGACTAAAGTTTAATGCAGAGCACACGTAATGCAGTATGGTCTGTTGGAGAATTGAACTCACAAACCACAGACTGGCAGTCTAACCTGAACCACTAGACCACGGTCAACCGGTTAGACCATTAAATATTATCACAAAAGGCAGAAAAAAATTGCTGCCAGAAAAGGACATATAAAAACAAGAAATTATGAAAAGTAGCAGATATAAGCAAAAACTGGCATTAATGAATGACCATTGACTGTCAGTATAGTATGTGAGGTCAACATGTTACTTTCCTGAGGGCCTGTGTCATTATATAGCTTACAGAGTACAGAAGAACCTCTCTATTACGACCACTAAGTTGTGTCAAATATAAGTCGTTTAAGACAGGTGGCTTCTTAAAGCAATGTGAAAGTGAAACAGAAAGCTCCTACAGGAGCTTTCTGTTTCAGTTTCACATTGCTTTAAGTTGTCACCTGTCTTTTATACAGACAATTATCCTTCTTTTCAGTGGTCGTAATAGAGAGGTTCTACTGTACAGCATAACTAACAATTACCAACTCATCAACAATTCTTTTCAGAGTTATATAAAAGCAGATGACTGCTTAAAGCAGGATAAAGGAAAAGCAGATTATAAGCTCCTAACGGAGCACAGTTACATTTAACTGCTTATTCTTTCACCCTGCATTAAACAGCAACATGTCTTTAACATAATTAATGAAAGATTCCCTTAAGTGGTTTAATAGAGGAGTTTTACTGTGTCTAATATTAGATATTATTTGTTGTTTATGGTTTGTGAAACTGGTCCATTGCTATAAATGTTGAGGTCAGTGTAAAAATCTGCATTCTTCTGTTCTAACAAAAAAGACTCAGTGAACAATGTACATTAAATCTCTCTATTACAGGCCACTAAATGCCACAGAATGTAGTCTAATTGATTGCATAAAACTGGGTGAGCATAAAACATTAAGCCTGTTTCTAGTTTTGAAGATATGTGACCGCTTAAAGCAGGCTGAAAGTAAAGCAGATTGCGCCTTGAGGCGCATTCTGCTGAACTTTCAACCTGCTTTAAGCCATTATCTGCTAGAATTTAGAAAATATTTCTTATGATACATATCCATGATTGTAAAAATCAGATCTATTTTCTTTGGCGGAAGAATAAATGAAAGGCATTCAGAGCTCCAGATAAGGTGCGTTTTTGCGTTTTTCAGCATTAAATTTCACTGAAAACGCATTGGAAATGAAATCCAAGGGTGAAAAAACGCATTTCAAATGTCCGTTCAGCATTACAATTCATATGAGTGCGTTTTACTCGGTTAGAATCTTAGAACTGTATTCCCGTTATTTCGAAATTTATTCATGCAAATCAAGCATACCCCTCGACAGGTTCCCGTTTCTGTTTTTAGTTTTATCCGAGAATGTTCTAGGAATAAGGGTACCATGCTAATCGTCTAGATGCATTGCAAGCGTTCCGCGATTTGTGGGAAAATGGCGAACAGAAGCAAACCCGGGAGGTGTAAACGAAAATCAAGCGATACAGAGACCACAAGCGTATTAAAATTCTTTAAACACGATGAGAAAACAACAGCTGAATCAGTCGTGCGTGTGATATTGGTCAGCAAGGTGGAAATATCTTCGAAGAAACACGCAGGGGATAGATTTTCTTATGAAACTGTTCAGCTTTGGAAAGAACAATTTTGTGGTTTCAAGTAATCGTAAGTAAAAAAGATCGAAGATTGAGAATTGGAAGGCGGAAAATAATTATGGTCTAATATTAACCCAAACAGCAAACTCCTACCCCTGTATGTATTTTGGAGTGAGGGTGAAAACAAGCATTGTAAATTCAGATTTCAGCATTAGAAAAAAAAATAGGGGGTCAATCAGCATTAGGTTACAAAATTATCTGGAGCTCTGGCATTACAAAGTGTTTCTATGGGGGAATGGGTTAAACACCTAAAGGAGCTTTCTGTTTTACATTTTATACTTTGCTTTCAGCAGTCACCTGAGTGCCTTAAATACCTGATAATCAACACGATGTAGTAGTTTTACTGTGAATACAAGAGTAAATAGAATATAACTAGGCTTATTGCTGAAAACTAAAATATAAGAGTTTATAATTATAATCTACTATGCATAATTTGCAGACAGTGTAGAAACTGGTCATAGGGCTCTGAGCATAGCTAAAAGTACATTTAAATCACTTATACCCAACTGTGTTAACAGTAGGGAACTGCTTAAAGCAATATAAAAAGTAAAGCAGAACGCTCATAAAAGAGCTAAAAATACTTAACTTCCATCTGGTTTTCTAGATGACATTATAATAATTATCAATGAATATTTATTTGTGATACTTATGCAAAAGAAGGGGTAATGGCATCCTCTGGCCCTAAGGAAGAGAAGTCCTCGGATTGCAGTCTTCAATTTGCTTTAACCTATAAATATTTCTGAACTATTTTCTAAACCAGTGTTCTCATATAGCTAGGTTTGAAAAACAGTTGGCACTGCAAATTTATTTTTATCTCAAATTCCATATTAAAAGTTTTAACGAGTTGTTGACGCTAACTGTCCATTTCAAATAACATATAAATCATCATTATCAAGTGCCTAACTAACCGAACAGGCAAGCGGTGGCTTTCTCCCTCTAGCCCTATTGTTCTATGATAAATTGCATTTTTCTCCAGTACAAAGGCCACAAAGGGGCTTATTAATTTACATGACACTAACTTGGCATACCATTGTAGCTGGCTTCACCACCACTAAACAATATCAAGTAGCTGACCCATGCTGTCATGCTAGCTTAACCCCTTCCCTCATTATAGAGACACCTTTTCACCCCCTTTTTACTTATTCCAAATAGAAATTCCTTTTCTTAATAAGCATTACCTTGTCCATAGAAAATGAGCCATAGGAAACTTGACATATATCTAGATTGAGAATTGCTTAAAGCAGACTGAAAGTAAAGCAGAAAGCTCCTAAAGGAGCTTTCTGCTTTACTTTCAGTCAGCTTTAAGCAGTCACATGTTTTAAGCACTGAAAACAAGCTATGAGTGAAAGGGCTAAGAAAGAGACAAAAACATGAACAGTTGACTTTAGTATGGTGAGACAACCATTCAAAATAGAAGATTAACATTTAACCTCTAAATATATACAGCAGCTTAATGCAGAATAAAAGTAATGCAGGAAGCTCCTCTGCATTACTTTTATTCTACACTAATCTACAACATGTCTCATGTGACTGCCTATAATGTATGAGAAGTTGAATTGTGGCTAAGATAAGAGGTTTGACTGTCAGTGAAATACAAGATCAAGTCTTGTAAAAATGCAACACCAAACATGACACATGGTTGTAAGTTAATGCCAGAATTAAATGAAGTGCAGACTGTGTGGCATATCAAATTGACAGTACACTTGGTCAACTCTAAGGCATATTGAAGGTAATGCTTTTGACCAAGCTATAGATCTCTATAAATGATTCTGTAGTCTACTAGTATTCTGCATGCTAACCCTGTACCAAAAAGTCCAAATATTGTCCATCAAAGAAAATTAATGCTATTTTACTGTTACCTTTATCTTCATATACTATTTTTTTAACGTGACTTGAAAAACCCACAATGTGTACTTTAAGGATGATTTTTTCATGTTTTGTATCCTAATGAAGACCTGAATAAGGTCGAAACCGGTAGATCAATAAATGTTTTGTCTACTAGATTGGTGACTGTAGTTATTCGCATCCTACCTTTCTTTTTAATGATATTTTTTATGGTTCACTGCTTTTTGTGCTTTTGCCCTGTCTTCATAATGAGTACTGGTCACTATTCCTACATTCTAGCTGGTGACTGCCTGGATTCAAGCTGTTTGCAAATATATGCCATTAAGTCATGCTCAGTACTCTTAAAGAATATTAATTTCCCCTCCCTGTAACAACTCCCCCAAACAACACACATAATCCTCATCTTCCAGAGGGTGTTGTTGTAGAGAGGGTGTAGTCTGTAGGTGGTTTGTATTATTGCCTATGGAGGAGAGGGGGTAACACAAGCTTTAACTGTCTTATTGCCTTTACCACTGAATAAATAAATACCAACTAAAACAATGCACTGAATGGTCTACAGACATCAACAAGGGCCATGTCTCACCCCTAATTTGACATGTTTGAACAAATTTGAACAATACATGTCCTCAGAAATTGAATAAATTTCTTGTAATCTTTGTTCCGTGTTAAAACAAATACATCAAACCCTTTGTAGAGGTAACAAACATTGAACAAATCTATAAATACAGTTAATCAATACAACAACTGAAACTCACTTTATTTCAAACTGACCCCTATTTTGAAGTTAAAATGTGGCTATGCCACATTTTAACTTTGAAATAAGGGCAAGTTTGACAGAAGGGAGTGCCTCAGGTCATTGAAATTCAACTGAAGAATATAGGTAAGTTTGACACTATGAGAGTTCCAAATATCAAGGTTCTGACTGTATGTTTATAAATAGCCTGGATCCAGATCAATTAACACAAAACATTAGATGTGACACAGATTGGAAATCAAAGATTGGTCACTCAAAGGAATCAATTTTTATGTGTGTTTTCTTATAACATTTTGAAGAAAGAGTTAGTTTAGAAATTTCAGCCGAAAACATTTTGAGCATAAAATATTGAACACATTTTGAAAACGTAAATATGTTTCATTAGAGTACAAACTGCTCCACATTCTACCAATGCCTCCAGATAACATTGAACCTCTTGGCTATAATACAGTGATTTATTAACAATTTCAACACTGATAATGATCATGGAAAGATTGGACAGATTTCAGCCGTGAACAGATAAACCTGGGTCCATCATCTACTCATTGAACAATCATCTATTTCTGCTACAAAACAATACTACTTAATGCTGGACAAAAGTAATGCAGAAAGCTCCATTTGGGAGCTTTCTGCATTACTTTTGTCCAACATTAAGTTGTCATTCTTAAATTTTATCAACATAGCTTATTTTCATTGGCAGCTGAATACAGGGTTTGTAGTATGTTATAAAAGTAGAGATAAAGTGTTTGTTCTATTATATGTCACCAATACTTAAGTCAGTATAAGGAAATCGCTTACAAGGATTGTTTTGAAATGATAAATAGCTAGGTTCCTGCTGCTTTATTCTATGATCTTTTAATTACAGACCAGCTAGACGGTTAAAATACACAGAAGACTTAATGCTTCTTTTTGACATACTGTACCAATGGATTGCATTCAATTCCAAAGACTTTTAGAATACGCTTAATGTTTTGTATGGTTGGTTTGCTATTTTGGTTAAACCAAACCACAAGACTCAGAGCCCCGAATAAAGAAAGTATTTCAATCCTAAAATCATTATGTTTACGGTAAACATTATACAAACCCTTAGTAATATGGTATATATATGACTCATTACTACATGTATTAGTTGAGTTGCCCCTTTTAGACATAAATTTGGTGCTAACATAAAGAAGAAAAATTGTTGCAAAATCTTTAAAGTTCATTGAATTTCTCATTCCCTTAGACTATATCTCTAGCCCTGAAAAGAGGGGGCCCCGGATCTGATGAGGTAGGGGATATAGGATTCAGACCAGACATCAAGTTACCCGGTGTTTGATCTAGAGCCAAACTGTTTGCAAATATCTACCATGTAATATTTAAAGCAGAAGAAAGATTGACCAAGTAATTGCTAGAACTTAATATTAATAACTTTTGTGCACCAAGTTTGGATATGTCAGATCCCTTTAAATTTGGGGCCCAATCAAGATCTTATCTATTTATCTTTGTGATCCTGTTTCTGTAAATTTTAATATACCGTACAGAAGACTCAGAATCAATGTAAAGTATTTGGCAGACTACATTTTCAGTACATAACGGTGTTAAACTTAACTCTTTGCATGCTGGGTATTTTTTTATATGCAACAAATGTTGTCTGCTGGTATTCTAAAAACAGATTTTTTTAAATTTCTTTTCAAAACCATGTCAAAAGGTCAAACAGCTTGGATCCCGATGAGATGCCGCGTTACGCGTCGTCTTATCTAGATCCAAACTACATGTTTGCACGGGTTATCACAATTCCGTCGTTAGCCTGCAAAGAGTTTAAAGAGCGTTAACACTGTAAATGCACAATATTTGTTTACACATTGTGTGGCTAACAGTTCCGATTTTGTAAATATTCAATTAAACAGGTTGTATAGAAATACGCTCAGACACCTTTTATGCATGCTCATATAATTGTTGGTTCTCCACAGGGAGTGTAAGATACTATAATTTGGCTATGTAGTTTAATTTCGTACTGAACTGAAAAAGTCCCCAAATTAAAGTCAATCAACCCTTTATAAACTAAGTTAACCCATACCCCATAAATATGCCTTTAGTTTAACCCATTTAAGCATTCCTCCACTGAAGAAAACAGTTTCACTTTAAACAGTAATAAATATGTACGGAACCATAAGAAATAGTTTCTATATTTCGAGCAGATGGTTGCTGAAAGTAAAGCAAAATGCACCATTATCCCATAGATACATGTACACATTTTAACACATTTTGTTTAATCCTCCACCAAGGAAATAGTTCAAATGTATAAAGTCAATGTGTATCTTAAGATATGTTTTCTATATTCTAGCAGATAATACATCCTGTACGAAATGTTCCGCCCGGAATTGGGGCGGAATCTCACATCCTATTCCGCCTGCATTTCCACTTATATGAAATAAAGAATAAATTCCGGGCGGATTCCAGGCGGAAACGGGGCGGAATTCGGGGCGGAATATGTAAATGAGGCACATTTTACGGACGGAAAAAATTCCGGGCGGAAACGGGGCGGAATATGTAAATGAGGCGGAAAATCTTCCAGGCGGAATTAGGATATGCAAATGAGGCGGAATATATTCCGGGCGGATTCCAGGCGGAAACGGGGCGGAATTTGGGGCGAAATATGTAAATGAGGCGGAAAATCTTCAGGCGGAATTAGGATATGCAAATGAAGCGGAATTTTCTTTGGGGCTGAAATTTTGATGCAGAATAAGTAAATAAAGGAAGGGGAATATTCAGGGTAGAAGCTTTGCAAAATCTATTTTGGGTAGAATTTGACTTCAGAACATCCTCTTTTAATTTTGCAGTCAAATTAGGCATGCCCATCACAACTTCCATCAAGGATTGCGAAAAAGAAACTCCAAGAGCTACTGAAAATAGATAAACAACCAAAAAAGTGCATATCATTAAACTTTTTAATTGAAAAAGTAACATATTAATCAATTTAACTTACATAATCACACACCTTGATGCTGTCCTAGAAACCAAATGTCTTATAATGTGTCTCGTATGATAAAATATCTCCTTGGAAGAACAAACCTGAAATCGTTCCCCAACAGCACTATTTCTTTAACCCATTCAACCATAAAAAATATGCCTTTTTACACCTTTAATGTATTAGTCTGCTGAAGAAAATAGTTTATACAGACATGAATGTGCTTCATAAGAAATATTTTCTTTATCCTAGCAGATGGTAGCCTGAAATCAAAACAATGCACCTTACAGTGCATTCTGCTTTACTTTCAACCTGCTTTAACCTACATAACCCCATAAATACATCTTTAACTTATGACCCCAAAGTTCTGTTTTTCCTATATCCTAGCAGATGGTAGCTTAAAGCAGGTTGAAATTAACTAAAGCAGAATGTGTCTTAAAGTGCATTCTACTTTACTTTCAACCTGCTTTAAGTGGTCACTTGTCTTCAAAAGTTGAAACAAACTATGGAATAATGGTTAAAATGTCATGCTCCAATTATAATCAAATTAGTACTTGACAGAAATATACATAGTTTGAACTTGGAATGGGAATTTCTTATCCAAGTAAAAAGAGCAGGATAACACCTGCAAAATTTGATAAACAAACAGAGCAAACACAGATCAGGAACAGTCAAATCTGGGTCTTCTCAGTTTGTTAATGCCATAAAAAAATGTCTATGAGGGAAATATTTAATCTGTCTTAACTAATGTACAATTGTATAATCAAATATTTTACACTTATTATTTACAGAGATATTTATCAAGTCATTGTCTTTGAATTCTATTTTCTTATTAAAAACCTCATATAAATTTGATTGGTTACAGATTATCAAACAGAAAATTTCTATCTTTGACATAAACACTTTAGCTCGTTTAACTCTTTCAACACTAAGTAACTCTTGTGTGTTATTAGGTTCTCTTGTAGATCCTTTTAGTTACAAAAATATGAACCAATGTCTACTTGGAATTCTGGGTAGTTTATAAATACTGCTCTACACAAACAAACAGTGTAGACCCTGATCAGAATAGCCCTCTGAAATGGGTTTACACTGTTTGCAAATTATATAACTAGTATATTTTAAACAGGTCAATTGTGTTGATAGAGTTTACCCCTTTTTGAAAATAGGTGACTATACTTAAAGCAGGTTGAAAGTAAATCAGAATGCACCTTAAGGTGCATTCTGCTTCACTTTCAGCCTGCTTTAAGCTACCACCTGCTTGAATATAGAAAATATTCCTTATGATACATATTCATGACTATAAATTGGAACTATTGTCTTCAGCGGAGGAATAAACTAGATGCACTAAAAGGTGCTTCTATGAGGGAAAGAGTTAAAAAAATATGGCACAGGTAATGTTCAATTTGGCCTACAGAATTACCTAAACAAATCCATTCTAGGATCAGGATAAGTCTAGTTCTAATGACACATCCATATCAAATGTCTAAGGTTTTAGTTGCAACTTGTTTCCTAGCATAAGATGATCTCCATGTCACTGTCACCGGGCATCATTCATTCACTGCCTTGTTGGTAAAAACTTGGCCAATATTTTCCCACATCAAGTGTTGACATAATCTAAAAGACAATCAGGAGACACTAAATTTAAAATATGACTTCAAATATTTATTACAAAAAAATTGAGTCTGAATTTAATTTTAAAATGGATCTTAAGGTTGAGTACCCCTAATGAGATCGTGCCAAATTCGGTCAATATTGGAACTCTACAGAGAGCGATCGGCCATTCTCATCAACTGCCGACCTGTTTTGAACTGTGCTGAAACATGCATGGTTCGAAACACTTTGGCAGTTGACAAGAATGGCTGATGGACATAGAAATTAGACTACCAATTGTGGTCTGATCTTATTAGGGGTCCTAAATCTTAAATCATTAACTTCAGTAAGCTACTTGTTTTATCATTAAATCGGATTAAAACCGAACTTCCTGTTCAATCTTTTAATTTTGTTTAGATTGCGTTAAATAAAAGTTAACTTTTACGCTGCATTTGACAGATACGCCAGTATATTAAATTCGCGAAAACTGGTGACAAAATTAACTAATTGCAGTTTGGTGCACCCCAACGATAAAACAGGAGGCGTTCCGCGTGATATATTTTAGCTTCTGGTTATCGGCATCATTCATAAAACAATGAGCGCCCAGTAAGACTCCGACGAAAACAAAATGAAGCTGCAAACCATCGAATGTCGCGGCGATAAAAGAGGTTTTAGATTGTCAAAATGAAGTTTTTCGCACCACTACGGAAAATTATCAGCAACAATATCAAAATCACAAACGACCCCTGTTAAATCTGCTAACCTTGTTATTTTAGGAAGCTTGTCATATTATTGAAATCATTCAAACATCAAATACACCTAATACACAATTGACTATTTTCGTGATATATCTAGTATATGTGGTGCGCTTCGATAAAAAATGGTACGCTTTGATCTGGAGTTCTAATCCTTACCATTTGATGATTTGGTCACATATTAATTATCATGGATGACTGGCTCACGCCGCTGTAAAGCATCACTGACTGTGTTGTACCACACAAGACAACCATCCAACATTAAAGTTCAACAACATCATGGGTTTTTCCCTTCATTTTCTGTCCTGACTCCATCATTTACATAGTTTCTGAAAAATAAAATTTATCTAAATTAGTGATGAATTAATTAGTAACCAGAATTATACTCACTGTAGGGACGGGTCCATGGAATTTTAATTCAAATTCAATGTTCTTTCAGAGATGTCCTTGAAGTGAAAAAGTTGTGAGTTTTTGCACCTCAAAGAACTATTTTACAATAGAGTCCTTTGCAAATTCAATAAGTATTTTAATGGGTACTCTCGTAACTCTGAGGGAATGGTGGGGGGAATACTCATTTGAATTTTCATTATATATATATATCATAGATTCAAAATTGCCAAAACAATGTGGAATTCTAGTGTATTAGTGTTAAAAAAACACACTAAAGAAATTGTGTTCAGTAGTGATTAAATAAATAATATATAAAGAATCAATGTGTCAAATATTTTTTTGGCGACTTTGAATTCGGATAGTTACAAAATAGACATGGTCCGAAACATCAAACACGGAAATCGACTCTCTAACTACGAAAAACGCGTAACATGCGTTTCTCGCACGTTGTCGACATTATAACAGTATCTTCTCAGCAGACTCGGTTATTAACTTCATCTTTCGACGTTTCACGTCTTTATCACAAAAAAGCTGATCGATTCACACGCCTTTTTCATAAAACAAGAGCCCCATGCGGCCCTAAATCGCTCACCTGGTACCCATGATTACGGTCATGTAAATGGACCAGTAATTATTACTTTTTCACCCCACCCACTGGTGGCCATGTTGTTTGAGCTAGTACGATTATTTGTAGAAAACTGGCAAAGGGTCACCCATGAATCATTATTTGTGTAAAATTATTCTTAAATCAGACCAATAGTTTCAGAGAAATTGTTTTTGAAAGTTTTTCTATACAGAAATATAAGGAAAACTTGCCCCACCAACTGGCGGCCATGCTTTTTAAGATAACAAAATGATTTTAAGAAATCTGGTAGAGGGTCATCAATTTACCATTTTTGTAAAATTATTTTGAATTTGCAACAGTAGTTTCAGAGAAGTTTTACTATACAGTAACATAAGGAAAACGTGCCCCACCCACTGGCAGCCATGTTTTTTTTAAGATAACAAAATATTTTTTAGAAATCTGGTAGAGGGTCATCAATTGACCATTTGTGTAAAATTATTTTGAATTTGCACCAGTAGTTTCAGAAGATTTTTAAAGTTTTTACTATACAGTAACATAAGGAAAATCTGCCCCACCCACTGGAGGCCATGTTTTTTTAGATATCAAAATAATTTTAAGAAATCTGGAAGAGGGTCACCCATGGTTCATTTGCATAAAATTACTGACAAATCGGACCAGTAGTTTTTGAAAAGAAGATTTTTAAAGTTTTCACTATATATCAATATAAGGAAAATCTGCCCCACCCACTAGCGGCCATGTTTTTTAAGATAGGAAAATTATTTAAGAAATCTGATAGAGGGTCACCAATGGCACATTTGGGTAAAATTATTTACAATTCGGACCTGTAGTTTTTGACGAGAAGATTTTTAAAGTGTTTTCAATTGGTTGCCATGGCAACCACAATTTCAATTGGATGACCTATATTTGAAGAAATCTGAGAGAGTACCTTACAAGGAACAATCCTATGAAGTTTTGATGAAATTGGCACAGTGGTTTCCAAGAAAAAGATCTTTGAAGAAAAAGTTTGACGACGGACGGACGACGGACACAGGGCGATCACAATAGACCGTTGACTTTTCCATTTGATTTTGACCCAACACTACCGGCCGGTCACAGTTTATCGTGACACCGACGAAACCAGTTGTTACTATATGCTACATGTAACCCTAAACCCTGAGCGAGGAGGGAAGTCATTAAAAACTACTAATTTTTAAGTCTTTGGTTTGCCCCGGCCTGGGATTGAACCCGCAACCTCCTGCACTAGAACGGGATGCTCTACCACTGAGCTACGTACACAGACCGTGTCAGTGTTGATCATCTAAAATAGAAGTACTCTTGTTTAATATTTCGGCAGTCTTTACCTTGTGAAATGGTTACAGCTGTTAAGCCACCTCAATATCTCTGGTCCATGGATCTTTAAATAAGATGTTTCAACAGTGTTGTAACTATTCTATTGGTTGACTCATGGAATCTGAAATAGAGACATATGCTTTGATAAAATTAAAGTGTATCTAGATCTAAATTTGAGTTGTGAGAAGATAGATAAAATCACATCTAAATAACTTGTTTACCACACATTAAACTCTAATTAACTTGTTTAAACTAAAAGAATGTATTTAAATCTAAGAAAAACAATCAAATACGGGACAACTTAATTACAAAATGTTGAAACGATTTTCTGTATCTAACTATACACTGCAATCACTATTCTATAGTGTGTAGGCCGAATTAAACCAGTTACGATTTGACTTGGGACGAATTGAACCGCTACGTTTTCAGCATAGGAGATTGTATTCACCTGAATCTGCCTATCAATTGCATTTCAAATGATGGATTAGGTAAATAAATATTTGCAGCTTCGACTTGAACACCTATCTACTGAAACAAATCTAAATACATGTAAATATATCTGCATTAAATCTTACAATATCCTAGTAGGATCAACTGACAAAAACAAACACCCAGACAGCGTGCGATAACATCTGAATTAATTTATACACGAACATACAAGTTTAAATACACAATTTACCTTTAATTACAACACGCATTGTCCGCGACAGCGTGTATGAGCCATACAAGGTGTGATTTCTTGGTAAAAACACAGGGACATTCATGTATCGTCGTTACAAATTATGGCTCTTCATTTCAAATTTCGAGACCAACAGCTAGCGCATGCGCGGAACGGAGCACACGGAGAAACTTCGACCCCATAGAGTTTCGGCCTTTCACGTAAATAATGTGTTATTCTTTCTGCTAGAAACAGAGAATAATCGTGAATTATCTCTGAAATAATATTATGCGCATATGAAAACTACGGAAAACGTTGAAGAGAATTTAAAATTGTTCTTTCCTTAAAGTTAAATGGCTATTTCTTAAAATAATTTTCCAAGATAAAAAAAAACAACAGCAGTGGGTGGGGCACTCGTATTTCCTTTATTTGGCTATAATATAGTGGAAACTTTAAAATTCTTCTTTTTTGAAACCACTGACTCAATTTAAAAATAATTTCATACAAATGGGTGAATCTGTATCAGATTTCTTCAAATATAGGTCTATCAGTTGAAACTGTGGTTGCCATGGCAACCAATTGAAACAACTTTAAAAATCTTGCCTAAATGAAACTGCAGTTCTGAATTGAAAGTAAATTCACACAACTGATTCAGAGAGAGAGAGAGAGAGAGAGAGGGAGGGTTATTGTCTTTATTAGCTCACCTGGCACGTAGTGCCAAGGTGAGCTTTTAGGATCGCTGGATGTCCGTCCGTCCGTCCACAATTGTTCGTTAACACTCTACCAGGTTCAGATCTCATTGGATCTTGATGAAACTTGGTCGCAATGTTTGCCTCAATGAAATCTAGGTCAAGTTCGAATGTGGGTCATGTCCGGTCAAAAACTAGGTCACTAGGTCAAATTATCGAAAAACCTTGTTAACACTCTAGAGGCTACAAATTTCATTGGATCTTCATGAAACTTCATCAATATGATTGGCCTAATTAAATCTAAGCCAAGTTCGAATGTGGGTCATGTCCGGTCAAAATCTAGGTCACTAGGTCAAATCTTCGAAAAACCTTGTTAGCACTCTAGAGACTACAAATTTCATTGGATCTTCATGAAACTTCATCAAAATGTTTGCCTCAATGAAATCTAGGTCAAGTTCGAATGTGGGTCATGTCTGGTCAAAAACTAGGTCACAAGGTCAAATTATCGAAAAACCTTGTTAACACTCTAGAGGCTACAAATTTCATTTGATCTTCATGAAACTTCATCAATATGATTGCCTCAATGAAATCTAGGCCAAGTTTGAATGTGGGTCATGTCCGGTCAAAAACTAGGTCACTAGGTCAAATCATCGAAAAACCTTGTTAACACTCTATAGAGACTACAAAATTCATTGAATCTTCATGAAACTTGAACAAAATGTTTGTCTCATTGAAATCGAGGTCAAGTTGGAATGAGGGTCATGCCCGGTCAAAAACTAGGTCACACGGTGTACATGGTTACATGGTTACCAGGTGAGCGATTTAGGGCCATAGTGGCCCTTGTTTTTTTTTAAGATATTTACTCCAGTTTAACTGATGCTAGTGGAATAAAATTTCATATATGGAAATAGCTAGCTTGGAGAGATTAAGTGCAGGGTCCATAACTCTGACTAGACATTAATATTTTCGGAGTTATTCCCCTTTGTTATATTTGACCAAAAGACCTTCCTCATTTGTACATATATGACTTCTTTGTTTTATGGCGATAATTTTGAATCCATGAACACCCTGATTTTATTAAATAATTAAAAAGATACAATTTTTTAAAACTTTTTTCACGTTTTGGACTTAAACATTTTTTCAAAATTCACAGTCCAAAATTCCGCCTTGTTGCAATAGTCTAAGTATGAAATTCCGCCTCATTCAGGCAGAATTTTAACTAAGTCCGAAATTCCGCCTTATTGAAATAGTCTAAGTAAAAAATTCCGCCTCAATTTCCAATGTTTTCTCATTTTCCGCCTCGAGATGCTAGTCTAAGTGAGAAATTCCGCCTCTGAAAAATGTCAAAGTACAAAATTCCGCCTGGATTTTAAATTCCGCCCGGAATCTTCTCAAAATTCCGCCCGTAAAACTGACTGACTTGAGGCGGAATTTAGGTTTCCGCCCCAAGTCCGCCCGGAATCGGCCATTTCCGCCCCAATTCCGCCTCATTTCCGGGCGGATTCCGCCTGGATTTTTCGTACGGGATGTAGCTGAAAGCAGGTTACATTGTGGTGTATTCTGCTTTACTTTAAACCTGCTTTATATGGTCACCAGTGACCTATCTTCAATACTAGATATATGCCATGCAGTAAGTAAAGGGTTAAGTTGTCTCCTGTCCTTAAATCTAGAAACAAGCTAGGGGTTAGGAGTTAACATAAATATAACAATGATATATTTAGTTGAGCCACTTTTTTATAGTGTCACTACAGGTGTTCCTAGCTATTTTACTCCTTTTATGTGATCAGTAAAACATGAAGATTACAAATAATGTGACCCTTAAAAAGGTTTACAATGAGCTTTATGACCAAGATCTGAACTGATTATCACCAAGTTCTTCAGGGATTCACACCAAGTTCTTCAGGGATTCAACCCCTTATCATACATGAATACAGCCTAACACTTTTAAATAATACTAATACTAAACTGACATTCACTCCTGAAACTTCAAATGGAAAATTCTGGTTTCCAATTGATCTAGTCCATTTCTAGATATTTCGGGTTGATTTTAACAATATATTGTAAAATGACAAACAGTGCAAACCCTGATGAGAGGGCTCTTGATTGATTGAGTTGGGTTTTACTGCGAAACAAAAAATGGTCATATAGCATCAGTGTTGTAAATGTATTGGCATCACTTTTTGGTGGAGTTTTAACACTCTGCTAGTTCAAGTAGTGGGCGTTACATATTCTTTCTTCCCCAACCCACTAGGGGCTAGCTCGCGTATGCAAGGCTCCTGTAAGAGCTATCAGGTCTAGGTCTATACTGTTTGCATAGGATAATTGTATTATTAACAGGTACCTTTTAAAGCTTTATTGTAAAGGGCCAGTTTCATATTCGAGGCTAGTGTACCTCAAAACTTTAAAAGAAAAAAAAAGGGATTTTAAATAAACTTTGACATTCTCAAACATTATGTCCTGTTACAATACTTAGTAATTTGGCATCTAATAGGGATACTCCGGATCTTAACTCATTTACAAAACTAGAGAATTTCCATTTGACCTTTCTGTCACCTAACAAACTCTTCTACATGTCCTGGAGTCTATTTTAGTAACCACCTCGCCTAAACAATGACGGAAAGAGATACAAAGTATACTCTCTTTTTTTTCTAACTTGCAAAGCCAGCTGCCTTTAAACATTTGAAAAGCTTTTAGCAACAAATTTGTCAATACAGTTCACATACAACTGATTACATACAACTGATTATTAAAATCTGGTTTAGCATAAAAGTTTGATGATGAAAGTTGTCTAAATTGACTTAAATGTACAAATTATCTTTTTCAAATACAGTAGCTCAGTAGACAGATAGACAGTAGCTGATAACACAAATGAGCTCACAATCTCAGCCAATGACAGACTAAAACCATTTTACCCTTTCTCCCATAGCTTGATGTCAAAGTTTAACCCATTACCCCATAAATACGCCTTTTAACACCTTTTATTCATTCTCCACTGAAGATGTTGGTTCCAATTTATACTGTCATTAATATGACCTCTAAGAAATGTTTTCTATATTCTAGTAGATGGTAGCTTAAAGCAGGCTGAAAATAAAGCAGAATGTGCCTTAATGCACATTCTGTTTTACTTTCAACCTGCTTTAAATAGTCACATGTTTTCAAAACTAGAAACAGGCTATGGGGTAATGGGTTAAGACATGTGGTTACATAAATCAGGCTGAAAATAAAGCAGAAAGCTCAATTTACTTTCAGCCTGTGCTAATCATCAACCTGTTAGGATGCAGGAAAAGAACCTACCAACATGTTTTTACCTGCTTTAAGCATCAATCTGTCTTCAATACTCAGTAAACAAGTTATGAGGGAAAGGGTAAAGACTAGCGATAAATTAATGGTAAACGTAACCACCAGAGTTTAAAGATTCCTGTTCTGGACCTTAAGAACAGGTTGGTCCCTCAAGAAGTACTGCTTTCATTCCCTGAACAGTTAACCCAATTAGGCATACCTGTAGAACAATAATACCCCTGCGAAAAAGTCGGGAACAGTAACTGTTCTAGAACTTCACTAGAACTGTTCAAGAACATTTATTCTAGAACTGTAAGTCTGTTCTGAAACCATAATAGATATGTTCTGGAAAAGATCTGGAAAAGTTCTGGTATGTTAAATAAGATGATTTGTTCTAGAAATGTTCCAGAAATTATTCTATGTATGTTCTAGAATTGGTAACAGAATCAAATTAAACACAAGGTCTGGCCTGACTGAGGTTAACCATAATTCGATCCTATCAAAACAAACCCTTTCAACACCGAAAACCTTTGCAAACAGTATGGATTTAGATCACATGCTGAGTAACTCTTCAGAGCAATCAGGATCCAAACTGTTTGCTACTCAGACTTAAAATCAGCCAATTAATAGAGAAGAAAGAGTAAATTTCAACATAAAGCAGACACTATTGTCAATAGACCATAGTTATCTATTCAGTATTAAAAGGGTATATAATAAAGCCATGCCTTTCCTATAAAGAGATCAATCTACAAACTATCAAGTATTACTCCAGCAAAGCTTTGAAATTTAAATATTTTCATTTGTCAGTCAAAGTTCACTGTGCAGGTTGTCAACTCCTACTTGTAAGCCAAAACATTAAACCTTCGTATGCCACATTACAGGGCTCCAGACAAGAAGGAGTAAACTGAACAAATTCAATATTTTCTCACTCAAACAACACCAAATCCTATGATGTTACTACTCATTAGAATCGTCTCGAAGAGACGATTCTAAAGAGTAGTGACACCATAGAGTTTAAAGCATAAATAAAGGTTTTAGATTTTGAAATACTCCCCTTATCTGGAGCCCTGCCACAGTTTTGTCATAGATTCACAGTTTACTGTTGCCTTCTGCAATTGTTTTAAAACTTAATTTAAAACCAATTAAGCTTAAAAATCTAACCAAAAAGATCAAACAGTTTTAATCCTGATCAGATGCTGCATTTTGCAGCATCTGATCAGGATCTAAACTGTTTTAGAATCTTATTAAAGTTGCAACAAGCAAGTGAAGGGTTAACCTTCACCATTCAAACCAGTTTTCACCCACAAAATTATTTTGTCAACAGCAAATCTTGTATCTCATTTATTTGCCATTGCTCAACTCAGAAATGCAATTAATCCATCAGACATATCAAGTACGGTAGCTTGGATACAGATCGATATGAACACCAAATTTATTTATCAGGGCCAAGACAATTTACAACAGTTAGCATAAATTTGTCCAAATGAAGCATACTTAAGATTTTAATGGCTGACTTTTGCTTGCTCAGATAACGCTAAATTTAATATAATTTTATGCTCTCTTTCATGTTATAATACAAGTCAATTATATCAATGACAAAATTGTTTGCGGACTACAGGCAGATGGCACTGTCAATAATGTCTACCCCCTTAAATTACTCCCCTACAGTGCCGTATGCTGCGAAACAAATATATCCATTATTTGAAAGAAGTGTAGACCTAGATCGACAGGTTCCTTCAAGGTCTCTGCTGTTTGCCATAATAGAAACTATTGTAAGGACAAACCCCTCAGGTGTCAATGTTAACTAAGGCATTATTTAGAAAATGGAAGAGCCCATTTTGAAAGTCAGCAGGCCAAGGGCTATAAACAAGATTTACAATACAGTAAAACATGTATTAATCGATCAATCAATGAAGATCAATTTTCAATTTTACATACTGGTGGCAACTTAATGCAGGGTAAAAATAATGCAGAAAGCTCCTATAGGAGCTTTCTGCATTACTTGTATTCTGCATTAAAGCCCTATATCAAGTTCTATATAGCAGTCCCCCCCCAATCACAGCTTGATACTTGGTGATTAGATCGCCCTTATCAGGGTATGTTTATTACAAACAAATGATCACAGCAGGGTACTAATTGATAGATGTAGACCAATATAGGGGCAAGTGATAGCTGTGCATTTAACCCTTAAGCTGTGGATCGTGAGTTGACTGTTATTTTTTCAAACAGTTTGGATCCAGATCTGATGCTGCATAATGTCGCATCTGATCTGTATCCAAACTGTATACCAGTTATCGCTCAGACCTTTTTAATTGAAATATGTACAAATCTAATTTAAATATTGTTTGCAGACGACAATTTAAAAGCAGAAGCTATTACTGCAGGGTAAGGGTTAAGCACACAGTGATCTTGTCTGTAGATTAAAAATTGATGAAATTGATTTTATTTTATTAATCTGTAATTTTGGGTCTTATAATATAATACATAACAAAACAGTGGGTTAGCAATCTAGCTTTAATAAATAACATCAAGCATAATACCAAGCAAGTCAAAACATTACATTTACAATCATCAACTATCAAACTACATTTAAAAAGGGCAAACTGCATAGATCCAGATCAAATTCTCAGTTACAAAGCACATGAGCTGGAGCCATACTAAAGACTTTAGGGCAAATAGTTATTAGCTAAATATTTGATATGTTTGATCAGCATGAATCTTTTTAATAACAAATCCAGTTTCTCAAAAAGTCTAGTCCATTGTAACTATAAAGAAAATGCTTTACTTTCTTGGCATTTTCTTATGATTTAACCCATTACTCCATAAAAACACATTTGACACATTTTATGTATTAGATCTACTACTCTGAAGAGAAAACTTCCACTTTTTACTACATGAATATGCAAAATAATATATCCTAGCAGATTGTAGCAGAGATTAATCGGAATTTGCCTTCTGTTTCATTGTGCTTTACTTTCAACGTGCTGTATGTGGTCACATGTTGTTTACACACTACCCCATAAACACACCTCTTTACACATTTTCTTTAATTCATCCATTGAAGAAAATTTATCCATTTGATATTGTTATAAATGGGAAAAATAAGATATATATCCTATATAATAGCAAATGGTAGCTTAAAGCAGAGTGAAAGTAAAGAAAAATGCCTTAACCCTATACCCCATAAATACCCTTTTTACGTCTGTAATTTATTTCTCCTTCGAGGAAAATAGCTCCAATTTATACAGTTATGAACATGTATGAAAAGAAATATTTTCAATATTCTAGCAGATGGTAGCTTAAAGCAGGCTGAAAGTAAAGCAGAATGTGCCTTAAGGCACATTCTGCTCTACTTTCAACCTGCTTTAAGTGGCCACTTGTATTCAAACAAAGAATTAATCCTCTGCAAACATGGTCTAAATATATATATAACTCTGAATAAGAACTTTACGAGATATAGTATTTATCCTAGCAGACGGTTGCTTAAAGCAGGATGAAAGTAAAGCACATTCTGCTCTACTTTCAACCTGCTTTAAATGATCACCTGTATTCAAACAAAGCATTTTAAAGGGTTAATCTTCTAGAAAAAATTGTATACATATAACTTATACGACAGTTTTTAGTTGACAAAATATAGATGTTAAATAGTGTAGAAAAAGGTTTCATAACTTGATAATTTGACAATTAAAGCAAATGATCTAGATGCAAACTTTTGATTTTTTGTGAAGGCCTATTCTTATCTTTATATTTATGCAACAATATCACAGTGTTGAAATGGTTCAGCTAGATCCCTTATCTACCTGTATTAATACCTAGTACCCTATCCCATGATGCCCTATGTGCCTCTGGGTAATATGATGTAACAGTTGTGTATTAAGCCTGTTGTGTGACCCTGGCACAATATACAATCCGATAGACATCCTGCTGAGCCAGAAATAGGTCTTTAAGCAGAAATATAGCTTTAACCCTTTCCCTTATAGAAGTGCCTTTTAGCACATTCATTTTATTCATCCGCTGAAGAAAATAGTTACTATATATACCATAATGAATATGTGTCATATTTAATACTTTCCTTATTCTAGCAGGTGGTTACTAAGCTTAAAGCAGGCTGAAAGTAAAGCAGAATGCGCCATAAGGCGCATTCTGCTTTAATTTCAACCTGCTTTAAGTTAAGTCACCTATTTTCAAAACTAGAAACAGGCTATGGGGTAAAGGGTTTAAACAATTTTTATGTTTCTTTAATGAATTTACAGCTAAACACAAACACTGGCCTCAACACCAGGTCTTTCTGTATTTTCAATTTTCCTCTCTTTGTAAACCAATCAAGTGTGCATATTTAAGTGACCACTAGAGCCTGTAGAGGTCAATCTTTTGTCAACAAAAATTGATTTTGTAAATTCCACTTTTATTTGCAGAGATAGTATAACAGCAGTGAGATCAGTAGTTTATACCTTATGAAATAATATTGATATTGGACCAAAAGTCAAGTCATTAGATATGTGATTGTATCATTTAAGGCTGGATCAATATTTTACTGATCATAAAGTTCATATGATTATACAAGTATGTACTGACTACTCTATACAAGCTAGAGCAGAGTTATTTTTTATATACAAAACAGCTTAACCCCCTCCACGGTGCCCTTGAACAAAAGGGCAAATATTTCATTAGATTCATTATACAGTTGGGGAGGTGTTAACAAACCCTGTGTTTTTCTATGTTATGGATCTTTCAAACCTCATTTTATACAACCTAGCCTGATAACCATATTGATCACTTATAAATGTGTATGTGTGAACTGTATGACAGAGTGAATAAAGTTCTGTTCTGTTCTGTTTACCTCCAACCCTGCTTTAAGGAGTCACTTAAAGATATTACCCCAGTCCATTCAATGACACCCCCCTCTTCATTGTTCTCACTAGGCGTGAAAGTAACAGTAAAGCATGATATAAGTGTGTAAAATATTGCACAGCCATCTAAAGTTGTCCAGAGTCTCAGGCCCTGACATACTCACACTCCAGGGTCTTTTCAATGGGTTTTACTAACCAAACTATTAAATATAAGGTATGGGCCTCACATGAGACAATTCAATGCTTCTTTGCCTAGACATTTGTACAGTTAAAGCATGCTGAGCCCCATGCTTTATGGAA
Source organism: Gari tellinella (assembly GCA_922989275.2). Lineage (NCBI taxonomy): Eukaryota > Metazoa > Mollusca > Bivalvia > Cardiida > Psammobiidae > Gari > Gari tellinella. The sequence continues at coordinate 45,656,887 of OV277864.1, forward strand.
CTAGGTGTAATCACCCAAGCTTGGCAAAGTAATGTCTTCAAAATACTAACATTACATGTACATGAAGTTCATGAACTGCAAAAGCATATATACCGTTACATTATAATACCATTGTGTGAATATAATGCAATATGACAAACCACGGAATTAGACAACACATGTTGTATAATTCCTTGGACAAACAGTGCAGTGAGTGCACACCCTGATCAGAGGGCTCCTGTAGGCGTCCTCTGATCTGGGTCTTCACTGTTTGTATATATATATATATAGGACAAGTGTATTCTTCACAGGTACACTGTTTAAAAGGGTAGGGTATAATGCATGACAAGGTATCAAAGATAACAATTTGCTCAGGAAAGAATTAAGTTTTCAGAGGTAATTACTGTAGTGTGTTTACATGACAGCAGGGAGCCAGGGACATTATTTTGTTTTGTCTTGCAGCTGCTTAAATATGACATACCGGTATCTCTGTCTCTAAAGTTCAAGAAAAGTTTATATAAAGAATGTATGAATAATACATGAGTTAATTTCGTATATGATTTATTTGATTTAGACTAGATTTGTGACTGATAGGTATAGACAATCAAGTAAATCATTAACCCTTTACTCCACAGCCTAGCTGTTTCTAGTATTGAAGATTGGTGATCACCTAAAGCAGGCTGAAAGTAAAGACGCATTCTGCTCTACTTTCAGTCTGCTTCATTCTTTTAAGTTGTTTGTTTCTTTGTTAACATCCGTGACAAACAGTGCAAACCCTAGTAATACCCCCATTCCACTAGACGTGATCTACAGCACTCTGTCACAGCGCCGCAGGTTGCCATACAGAGCGCCTGGTTAGATCGCCAGGAGCACTCCCTGAGCGCAAATGGGTCGCTATCTGATCTCCATGAGCGCCGTTGGTTTACTCCCCTGCACAAAGATCCGTGGCGCTCCGGCCAGAACGCCATCAGTTCGCTAATTGATTGCCTAAGTCGCCATCGGAGCACTACTTGATCGCCAAGATCGTAACTGGAGCACTATCGGATCACCTTAGAGCGCCATCATAATCCAACAAAGCAAATCAGTTATTGAGTACATACTTCGCTTTCCGTGGCGATCTGATAGTAATTCTCGACATTTTAAAATACCCGATAGTATTTTCTATTAATAGATCCAAATTGCATGATGTAACTCAATGTCTCATCCGGATCTAAACTGTTATACACCCATACAATGATGATACCGAAAAGTGTGTTAATATGGCGTTCAACATTGATTTTGATGTGCGTTAGAACATCTGTAGTAGCTATTAAATGAAAAAACACAGATTGCTAAAGACTTGTGGCAGTAAGAACGCAATGCAGAAAGTTCTAATAGTAATTGTCTGCATTACTATATGCTACTGCATTAAGTGGACACATGTTAAAAAGAGAGCAGCTTAGTCTCGACATATATATATGTATGGCTATTTGCATAAACATCTGCTGTCGAATCTAAAACAAATGAGCACGGCAGAGCGCCACAGGTCTTCATGGGCAACTCCCTAATCAGATCAAGTAGAGCTCTAATAGTTACAGAGCGGCAATGGATCTCTATCGGTCGCCCACATCGCTATCGGATCTCTTTTGAGGGCCATAGATCGCAGTGGTCGCCGTCGGATTGCATCTTAGTCGCCTTTGAGCGCTAACGGATCGCAATCTGATCATACAAGGTCCCAACATTTTTTGTGAATTTGGTGGCGACCAATGACCATGATCGCTATCTGATCGCAATCGGATCGTAAATGCCGTTAGATCGCCTCATCCTGAGGCGATCTATGGCGCTCTGTCGGAGGCAGAGATCGCCATCGAGCGCCGTCTAGTGGAATGGGGGGTATAAGTGCAGTAACCGGCTGCATAGCTCAGTGGTAGAGCGTCAGCTTGCAAATCGGGAGCCAGTCGCAGGTTCAATCCCTGGACACTTCGAAATTTGGTAGTATCAAATACCAGGCTATATCCCTCCTTCAGGCGCTCTGGAGTTCGTGTCAGCATTACAACTGGTTCATAGGTGTCAGTGCCCCTGTCTATAATAATCGGTGAACAATCGTCAACAGTATAAAATTGAAAGAAAGTTGGCTGATCTGGTTTATGGTGAATTCGCCTAGAGACGAACTCGTCTACAATTAGATATATAGTAAACCAAATGGTGAATTCGCCTAGAAAGTAATTATATAGTGATTGTATTTCGCACCTATTGTAAGGTACTGATAACATTACAAAACTTGTTTTCAGGTAGTGTTTACTAAGATGTATCATCATATGCAGGTGTTAATAATTTTTTATCTATACCTGTGCAAGCAGCATTTTCACTTTCAATATGATAAATGATATATTCTACGTTGGCATCACCCTTTCAAACAGGTTGTCAAATCTGGGTGTAGTGATTAGGGGCTACAACAAGATAAGTTGATCCTCTACAATATTTTTTATTTCATCTACTTGTAAACGGTAGATACACCTGTATTACAAGGTGTGAAATACAATAACTATTATAATTGCGTTCTAGGCGAATTCACCATTTCCGTTACTATATATCTAATTGTAGGCGAGTTCGTCTCTAGGCGAATTCACCAGCACCCGGCTGATCTGACAGTGTGTAGTGTTTGAAAATGATGGACATATCCAGTTCAAGAACTGTACATAAGGTTTATTATTTTCAGTTATTTTTAAAAAAAAAAAATTCTATCATGAAATACGGATTTTCCCTTTACAAACTACAAACCTTATATGGTGTGAAATACTCTGTTTCGTCAAGGAACATGATTTTGCAGTGGGACTTGTCCGCCACCTTCTCATTGTTGACTTTGTCTCTGTCACCTCGAAGGAACTTTGGCAGAAATCTTGACAGTCGTGTCATCTTGAAGTAACCCTACCACTCTATGCTGGTTTACAAACTATTCCTTTCTTTACGAATCACAAACAGTTCGAAAATTTCACAAATCCGCGAAAATCAACAAAAGCAACATCCATTTTTAACTTCCCGCCTAAGATCCTGCAACACCTGTCCAGTATCATGTATATTCAGTTAAGTTGAATCCATTATCTATACTGTCAGTTGACTTCGAATTATTTCCACCTGTTCTTACGTAGATAGGTATTTTACATACGAATCACAAAACCGTGTCGACGACTCCACCATGTTTACTATCGCGTAGCTTTGGGACAAAATTTGACAAAATCAAGGTAGACAATTCGCACCTGTGTTGACACATTCGGAACGCATCGGACGATTCCGGGTCGTTTCGGCCGTGAGTCGTTTCGGCCCTAGGGTCGTTTCGGCCGTGAGTCGTTTCGGCCTGGGTCGTTTCGGCCTTTTTTATGGAGTGGGTCGTTTGGGCCCATTTTATATTTTGTATGTGATTTAATCAAATTTCAGGAAATAGATTTTGTCCTAAAACGATTTTGAACATTATCTTTGAGATGTATTCCCTAAAAAATGATGATGTGCACTGCTTGAAATAGCGTATTAAAGTAGATATTAATATAGAATTGGTTCGCCCTGTCGTGTCAGCCACTGATGTCAAGTTTATCACAACAGTGTTTCCAGTTGGCACCAACGAGGATGCGTTACTAGGACTTGAATCTTCTTATTTAAAATACCAGCATCCAATTAAGACAATTTTCATTTTTACCTTCATGACAGTATTCTCTTCATACAGATTTTTACGCTACACTATTCATACAACCATATACATGTATTGAAAATTGTCTTAATACTATATCAATATATTTACTTTTTGTATTTTTAAACGTACGCTGGTCAGAACAGAACATAACATATATTTTATTAGTCACCGTTTACAACAGAGTGTAACATCATGAGATCATGATACAATATATTCAATATGGCAGTGGTAACATGGTTATTGAAAATACACTTAATTAAAGGTCAGATCATAGGGGCCAGGAATTTGACGAGAGTAAAACTCCGGACCTCTATGGGCCAGACTAGCTCTGACGGATTATACTTACTTTCAGTGTTGGGAAAGGTGGTAGACTTAACATTTCGATTTTATGAAATTTTGCAATTTCGAAAGTTTGGTTTCCCTGATAGATTAAGGTAGTAGACTGACACATAATTAAGTAAGAAAACGGCATAATCAATAGCACATTCAAGCATTTGATTATACAACATGTACATAATTATTCACTTATCATCCTGGAGTGGCGTCTGCATACAGGTGGTCTGCGTACTAATCGAAATCATATTTGTTGCTTTTCTTTAGAAAACATATTCAATTCTTGTGTGAGACAGCTTGGATCCAGATAATACGTCGAGCTCCTCGCCGTCCTATCTTGGTCAAAACGGATTCACCAATTAGCCGAGTCGCGCAGAATGCCTACCAATTCGATATACATCTTTTATTGTTAGACAATTAATGAAGGTGTTAACACACAGTGTCTGTTAAATAACTGAAAAAATAATGTTATAAATTATACACATTGCAAATATACTTAATTTCCACAAAACTCTTCTAGACTCTTCTAAAACATTACTCATAAAGTACGCTTGCCTCCACCCAGAAGCCAACAGAAGCCGGTCTCCCGGGCTTGTGATTTGAATTCAACCATCATCAGCCTTATTTTGATGATGAGAAACGTGTGGATTTGTAAGAGTCGTCTCATTACTATTTAGTTCTTTCATCCAATACCTCATACTTTGTTTCCGTCTTTAAATATAGACCCGAAGCGCACCTTAATGTGCATTTTTGCTTCACTTTCAGCCTTAGTGAACACATTTATCCCTATGGACGAGTACAATCGTAAGTAAAGTAAAAAAAAAATCAAAAAGAATCAGAGCCGTGCTTTTTAAAGACATTACATCAATTTCAATTTTATTACTATTTCTGTTAAATTATTAAATTAGATCTACATATTTTATGTAAAATTTATCAGATCAGGGTCTACTCTGTTTTTACATTATGTTGATGAGGGCACGATCACTGATTCAGGATCTACTCTGTTTTTACAGTATGTTAATGAGGGAACGATCAGGGTCTACTCTGTTTGTACAGCATGTTGGCGAGGGAACGATCAGGGTCTGCTCAGGTTTTACTGTATGTTGATGAAGGAACGCAGTTGTGTTTTATAAGTTAATATACCTTACTGAAATAATAGGCCGAAACGACCCACCAAATGGGCCGAAACGACCCACCCCTAAAAACAGGCCGAAACGACCCAGGCCGAAATGACCCGGGCCGAAACGACTCAGGGCCGAAACGACCCGTTACCCATCGGACATCTCCGTTGAAAGGGTACAGAACACCAAATCATCAATCTGTATTCAGCGGAAAGAGTAGTTGAACTATAATACCTTGATACCTCGTCTACAGGAAAAAGGCTGTTGCCTGTGGCTCCCGCTCTGGTCTTCTTGTTATAATACCTTGTGCATGCGTGGGGCGGACATACTGACGGTTCTTCCAGAATAAGTCGAGTTTTGTCTTAAACTGGTTAAGATCTTTAGCACCAATCACCCAGTCTGGTGAGGCGTTCCAACTGTTAACGACCCTCAGGCAGAAGGAATGCTTGCGGATATTTAGTCGTCCATGCTGTTTCCCTAGCTTCAGGTTGTGTCCTCTTGTCCTAGATGTATGAGACTGTGGCAGTAACTTTTCTTTGTCGATGGTGTATTTCCCTGTTAATATCTTGTACACCTGAATCATGTCCTCTCTCTGTCTTCTGTAGTACAATGACGGTAGTTTGAGTTGTTCCAACCTTTCTTCATACGACAGTTAACGAATATCTCTACAAAGTTTTGTTGCCCGTCGTTGGGCCTTCTCTTCCTTGTCAATGTCTCCTGCAAACTGATGGATTCTAGGGGCATTTCCATATTCCAATAAGGGCTTAACCATGGTTGTAAAGAGTCTTTTGATAATAATATAATGATATAGATGGGTGTGCAAAATTGAATGAAGTTGAGGTTTTCAAAGAATTGTAATATCTTGAATTGAAAAGCAAAAAAATGCAAGTATACAATGGAAACAATAACTTTTATTTAAAATGCAAAACTACCATGTACAGAAATGCAAAACAATGATTTAACTCATATCCTAGCTACTGGTAGGAGATCCTCACATTAATACATTGTTCTATATATCAAAGTTCATTCATAGAGTTTCTTGAAACAAACTATAACTAAATAAACTACAGTACATGGATACATGCTCATACAGATACAGCAGTCTACTGTAGATTCTCTAACACCAGTCCTCACTCTTGTACCTAAATGATAAAACAACACAACTGTGTTTAACTCACTTAAGGTAAATGTGTACAAAAAAAATAACAATTAAAACAAATTGGTAGTAAACCATAACAAAACACATAGCTTCCTCTGTATATCTATAAAATATTTCAGATGTCATATCTTAAATAGAAGCATGATGTCATCAGCACAGTAGTAAACAGTCTGCAATGTTCAGTCTTGTCTCTTAATTTTACACTCTCACAATTCAATTCTGGTAAAACTGTAATAGTACATAGACCAGCCTGGCTACTCATCCAATCAGACAATTCAGTTGCAACAAGTGCTCTTAAACCTAAATTTCTGATCAAATATGATTGATTGAAAATATTGGTCTAAATAGATACAATGCAGCTCCGCTGAAAAAAGGAATAGGTGATGTTTTTTTAACCTGGGCTAAATGTGTCAGAACCATGCAAGGCATTGTTCACATATTAATCTGTATTTAAATCAAAATACAATAACATCCCCTTCTTCCCTTATCGATGCATCACTCGGTACTGGCCAGTGTTTACTATGAGGTTTCTATAAAAACAACACAGTGGCTTAGATGTTGATATAAATGGAAGCATTTGAACCATAACACAACGCTGAGCTAACTTGTTTTGTCCGGAAATATGTATATTTACTATTTTAGCATTTTGAAGACAATCATACCTGACTGTACGATTTAGACAACCTAGAGAAAATTGTACTGTACAGTTTAGATAGGGCCGTTTCCTTACGGTTCAGACACAGGATTTGTCTTTAAAAAAGACCACTAGACTACAATTAAGACATTCTATTTAAAAGCAAGAAGTCGACACTTTCGTCATAATGAAATAAATTTATTAAATTACATTACGTTTGACACAAACTGCAACATATATGGATGTTTCGCTACATGTAGGCTACGTTTCGCTACTAGCAATTTCCATGCCAGTACTTAGACAGTTCGCTTCTCAACTCAGAAAAGGACTGAGCTCAGTATTACTTATAAGCCATGCCAGATAAATGCCAAGGTTATTTGGTGGTTAAATAGGCTGAATTTAACATTGACCATAACTTTTGAAATGCATGTTTCTTCTTGGGTGGGATATACCTGCCAAATCTGAGGTTTCTATCACATGTATGTCCATTGCGTCTTGCTGTCGTTGTCACCATATATGCAATATTCACGTATATGAGCGATAATGTGGTGAACTGCTAAATTTCCATACTGCTCAAGCACATGCTTATCTGACCTCTTAATAAATTTCTAATTATAAAAAGATTAGACTGACAGCATACGGTCGGAAAAGAAACAATTAATTTTTCGGTTGGTTGCTATTACATCATTGGATAGCTACAGAAAGACAGTATATCGGGTTACATGTTGTGACTATTTTGCTTGAACTTGCAGTCTACTACCCTATATTACAAGCTAAATGAAACAATCAAAAGCAAACACAATCAATTATGAACCAATATAGGTTCTGGTTGACACCAGAACAAATGCTACATGTAGGAGCTACAGATCTGGATACCCTCCCACTACATGATTATTCACTCATTGTGTAAACACATTGTTTCATCTTATCTAAGAACTGACAATCCTCATTAAGGCTCTGGTTGACTTATCTATAGCTGTAGCGGATTTTCGGTAGAGCATGTAATTTGTTACTAGATTATGATTCTAAGGGGTCAGGTTTGTGACAGATGGTGACAACAGTGATATCTTTTAGTTACTTATATATCGGAGCCTCTTGGGCTCCGATATATCAGTAACTAAACGATATCCCTAACTTGTCACACTAAAACATAATGAACGAGTTTGGTAGGGGTTTCTGTACAGTTTTTGTGGCATTGGCGGTTTTATTCGCTTAATGAACCGTTGCAAAAACTCGTCGGTGTCAGTTATATAGCGAAATCGATCCAAAACGACAACTGGTCTTGATCTACACTGTTTGACACCGAAATACATCTAAAGCATTTATGTGCATACATGTTTATAGCTGTATTATAAATAATGTCAGCGTGATGCCGGAAACGTATTATATATATACTGTATTTGGCAGTGTAGACCAAACCCAGATATAGAGTCTGGGATGCCAATGGTGCTTGGTCTGTACAATGTTGCAATGCAATAAGACTGGTTTTGTCATGGCACGGCTCATTTATGTTCTAATCTGTTGAAGGGCGGCAACTGGCGAATGATTTATCACGTAATTTCACTTCAGTTGTTTCCTCTTCTCCGTTTTTATCCAATTTCAAAATGAGTTTTCCAGATCTATACAGACGGTTTGGATCAAGATGAGATGCCGGGAAAGTCTGGTAAGATCATAAACCATTTATCACTAGGAATGGGTAAAATAAACGTACAAAACATTCAAGAAACAAAGAATTATTTCAGAAAAGTAGCAGAGGAAAACTTAAACAGACGATATTTTATCTGTTTACTTAATGGTTAAACAGCAAGGAAGGGAGATAATAGCTGTGATTTAGTGTTATATTATTTAAAAGAATTATCTTTCTACAATACACGGCTCACACCGTTGTTTTGATAATATATTTAAACCTAATGTTGCTAACTCTGCATACACTAGCATTTTGCAAACAGTTCAGATACAGATCAGACGCCGAGTTACTCTGTGTCTTATCCAGAGCCAAACTGTTTGACATGCGTATCAATATATTCTTCATTCAAAATGCAACAATTGAGAATAAAAAAATCAGACGACACTAGCTAATAGACGATAATTTAGCAATGAAAGGGTCCAAACATGTCGGTATAGGTGTAATGTGATCAAGAAGTTCGATAGTTTAAGTTAAACCGGCACAGTGTGTACGGGATATTTTAATCGCTTAATTGTTGGATATTGAATACACAAATATAATGAAAGCCCGGCGTCACAGAACGTATTCAATTAGCGGAGTTAGTAATACCTTTCCATTTCGAAATTGAATGTTTTATTTACAAACCAAATAATAGTAATCGTTGTTATACAAGTCCGACATCCGGAAAACCAGAGTGGGATCTTAAACTAAAGAACAGGTACTGTTTTCCTTTTGATATTGTTAACCTATTGAATTGGTACTGTTTTCCTTTTGATATTGTTAACCTATTGAAAGGATACTATTTTCCTTTTGATATTTTCTTGTCACTTCCTATATTATTTAGGTTTCAAGTGTCTTTCCCTTTTTGCGTGAATGTTTGAAGCACACGAAGTTTGAGTGTGTCTGATTTCTTTAAATACTCATGAATATATAAACAGGTTATATTGTACATGTATATTTTGATTGGCACCTGTCCGTCTTGTTATCTTTTAAGTTAGCTTGGCAATATAAGATACACGTTGTCGTCTTCATTGACATGGAAAAGATGTGTACCAAAGTTTCAGTTACTAATTGGATATAATGTTCTGAGTCAAATCACCTTTGCAGATTACTCACTATAATCATGTTGCCATGTTGGCACCATACAGGGATAGTACACGTAACAAAATAATGACAATGTAGTAACTTTCTTATATATACTGCTTTGAATTTTATATATTTATACAGTTACATCTATAATCAATTGCAAAGCTATGTTTTAGACGTACAAAACATTCAAGAAGCAGAGCCAGATCAGACGCCGTGTACTCCAGCGTCTGTTCAGGTTCCAAACTGTTTGCCACTAAGGTCAAAGTAATTGTCAATATTTTAAAAGGATCTCATTTCTATACATTTTTATTGCGTCGTGTTTGTAAATAGTTTCGATTAAACGGGAAAGAATAGCATCTTCCTTACTTTAACTACATGTATGTAAAAGGATTAATAATGATGTTCGTACTCTTCAATGTCCTGGGGAGCTACCTTTACAGCAAATAAGTGATATTGGTTGGTTGGTTGAACATTACTGACATTCTGTAGCCCGGGTGTCATATAGAGATAATATACATGTTGGATTTATATATAAATGCATATGGACTCTGTGGTTACCATTTTACTCTCACCGGAATGATTAAAGCTGCAACACCATTGAGTATTATTCGCGAATGAAGGAGCTCTAACACGCTTAAATGTGGAGAAATATAAACATATAGCATCAAGCACTTCTTTGCAGGAACGGGGTGAATTATGAAAGTGTGTTGCAGCTGATTATTTTCATGTCTTTCCGTCTATAAATGATGACACAATATTACTTTTGCAATATTATAAATAGAGGAAGACACGTGTCACTGTTGTTTGCAGAGCCTTAAAGAGCACAACAGAGAGCAATGTTGCTTCCTCTAACCCACCCACTCCTCCGTTTTGCAGAAACTTTAACCGTCTATATGGTATACTATATGTCGAATATGTTAGTGGTATAGTGGATACACAGGTACATGTATTTGACACCTTTTTAAAAATCATTTTTTACTAGACACCATATAAAAGAAACTAATGGTATATAGTAAAAAAAAGTTTTGGAAAAACAAATGTGTCAAGCATCTGTGAATGGATACATGTACTTGTATGAGTTCATTAAGCTCACCCTTTCACCGCCATATATAACTACAATAGTACTGCAGACAGAGTAACGCCGTCTCTGCCCGGAATACAAAATGTTTGACAATAGCATATTCATGACTGTTTAAAGTGGAATTATTTTGTTCAATGGAAGAATACTCTCTGAAAGTCGTAAAAAAGGCATATTTATGGAGTAATGGTCAACTTTATATTTGGAACTATAATACATAAAGCAGTATTAAGGCAGATGGTATCGTTGCGGCGGTATGTTCAAACAGGCGATAATTTCGGTGATGGTATTGATACAACGATCACAGAAATCCTTAATCATACTACATAGATGACAGCATAGATGTGTGATCTATGTTAGCCGAATATTGTACAGTCAGTCCCGGGTTCAGCTCAACTTCAAAATAAAATAAATTGCATCTTCATTCTATAAGAATGGTAGCTTAATGCAGGACGAACGTAATACAGAAAGCTCATGTAGGAGCTTTCTGTATTACTGCCGTCCTGTATTAAGTAGCCAACCACCTTTAGATTTCTCCTTTATTCTTCAATGAATTATCGCTGACCACGATTTTGATGGTAGTAGTATTATCGTATTAATACCATTGAACAGAAGCCAGAAATGTTTCAACAAATATGCTTTATAATCTTGATAGTATCCATATGTAAACAGAAACGGGAATCGATCCCTATATTTCATTTTATTTGACTTAATTGATCGATAATTAAACGCCAAACATTTGATAAGACTAAATCTGGCTTGTCCGTGGTCCTTAAAGATAGCTCATCCTTACAGGGACCAAGTAGGACATTAGTTAAACATTTCAGCCCATATAGCCTCTTTCCTGTTTCTAGTTTTGAAGATACATAGTTTACCATTAAAGCAGGTTGAAAGTGAAACAGAATGGGTTTGACCATTACATCAACATGTTTGACTTTTTTTACAACTGGCTTAATCCTTCGTTATCATGCCCGACTACTATGCAATTTTGCTTACCATTTAGATCTAAATTAAATGCCGAAAAATCGGCATCCGAACAGAGTTCAAATTATGTGTTACTCATATTGACGTATCTGCAGTGAACATATCAACTATTCTAAATTTTATAAGAAGAAGAGCAGATGCCACTTTTTAATCAGATAATATCATGACAAAAGAATAGGGTATAACATGTTATCTATTTTATACTTCATAGGCACACATTCCTTGACACGGAGACACCCCACCTACCCTCCCTTATTATCATTATCGAACATTCCATGCTTGGGTTGTGATATCAATAAATCTATACACGCCATTCTGATGCTTTTTATAGTCGAGAGAAGAAATAATGTCACATGCACAGACAAGAAGCATTTGTAGGGCACGTTTGTTTGTGTTAATAGCGGCTCAAATTTAAACGCGCTTAAGTTGTCGTCTGCCATTACCGCATCGTCTGCCTGATCCTTGCAAACTTGGCAACACTGTTGCGGTGATTGCATTAATCACGGCCATGTTGACAAATTATGAAGATTAGACTAGACATGCAGTTAATCCGCTTTCGAACATTTTAAAAATGATTTGAAACATATCCGTTAATTATCTATACGCATACTCAAGGGTTATATCGACTTTAAGCTTTATCATGCTAAAACGCGCATTGACTGCCATTTGCAAACAGTTTGGACCCTGATCAGACGCCGAGTAACTCGGCGTCTGATCAGCATCCAAACTGTTTGCCACTCGTATGAATAAGATACTATCAAGAAAATCTTCATTAAACGAAATTTGAGCACTTTGCAGATAACAGTTTCGAAGCAGGCGCTAACGTAGCAGGATAAGTATTAAGTAGAAACCATTTGAAAAATGGTTCTCAATATCTATGCAGAGTTTTAAACTATACCGCTATAGTTTAATCTAAATGGTCAGTGTGCTTGGAGTTTAAAAACGGGAGGGACGTTCGTGTAATATCAGAAACTATCGCATGTGTAATATGTGAGTTATTTTTATGATAAACAATGCGATATTTTTGGTTAAATCTTAACAAGGAAGGGAACTAATATATCGGGATATTAGTGGTGTTGATTTTATATTGGAAACGTGGAGTGGTGTTACAGGAAACCAGGTGAATAGAGATATCCATATTTAGTACTACATGTACAGTCGAAATTCGATATCTCGAACTGGCTTAAATCGAATTCACTTGCATTTCACTATTTCTACCTCGTATAAGTCGTACATATCCACATTTTAAAGTTAAAACGTGGCATAGCCACGTTTTAACTTTGAAATACGGATATGTTCGACTGAGGCGAGTTCGAGATATCGCAGTTTGAATGTAGCTCTTGTACATGCACATTTTGTAAGTGACTTATATTACCAACTAATCATTTAGGACGAGTTGATATCTATGGATGCAGGCGGCTGTTTAATGCAGGACAAAAGGTAAAACAGAACACTTATTTTGGAGTTTCTGTATTGCTTTCGCCCTGGGTCACCTTTATTGCAGATCAAACACTGAGCATTTTTAGTATCGCTAGAAAGAGGCTATAAACTTTATAGTCACAACATAATTATGTTCAGAGATCATTTAATGCATTGGGAAAATGCAGTTTTTTTAAGTTTACATGTACATGTTACCCATTCAATACCGCCATTTATCGTTTTAAGCTATCGCCTTATCTATTATTTCAAAGTACAATTTAAGACAGTGGGGCAGTTAGTAAACCGGCGTCCGATCAGGCCCCAAGCTGTATGTACTCAAATTAAAATAAATCGCTAGAAATATAAAAAAGTTGTAATTTTCTACAAATTATTACAGTACGTTTGCGTTTCGTATCCGTTTAAACGGGAAAGAATAACGTCTTCTCCTCTGTACCTATTAGTTGTCATTGTCACAGTGCTCTGCAATTGTTAAATGTCACATAAATAGGTTGAACTTCTTTGTTTATTTTAGAAATAATGCCCTGCAAATAGATGACCTGCTATAACACTCCAAGAGGTCTTGTTTATGTATAGCAACCCAATAACATTTCAATGAGTTATTTTTAACAACCTTTCTGTTGCATTGTAACCTTATATTCATTGACTGTACTTTAAAATCAGCTGGGATTCAGATGAGACGCTAAGTAATTCGGAAACTGTGCATGATCTAATTTGTTTCGACACTCATAGTTGACGTTCTTTAGTCGAACAATACCCTAATGTAAATTTTACAATATCTAACACATTACTCCATATATACACCAGTTTACGCGTTGCATTTATTCCTCAAATATAGAAAATGGTTCCTTTTTATATATATAGTTATGGATATGCATCACACAACAAAAATGGTTGTTTTGAAAACAAATTGATACAAGAAAAACAAATATAACAGACACAGACCGCTGAACTTCTGATTGAACCCTTTGATCAGTGTCTACACTGTTTGAATAAATAAATATCGGTTTATTAGTTTCCGCGTAACCTCGATTAAGATAGATGGTTGCTTAAAATAGACTGAAAGAGAATAAGACGTCTCCTTAACCCTTTACCCCATAGCCTGCTTCTAGTTTTGGAAATAGATGACTACTTAAAGCAGGTTGAAAGTAAAGCAGAATGCGCCTTTGGGCGCATTCTGCTTTACTTTCAGCCTGTTTTAAGCTACCATCTCCTAGAATAAATAAAACATTCTTTATGATACATATTCATGACTGTTTCAATCGGAACTATTTTCTTCAGCGTAGGAATAAACTGAATGCGCTAAAAGGCGCTTCTACAAGGGAAAGGGTTAAGTGGGTGTAGGGTTCTATTCTTGTCTTCTCTAAGCTGTCTCTTGCCGGGATGAAGAAACTGTTCACATGCCACATGGTTCAGAACAAGATAACAATAAAATACATCAATTGAGGATTAGGTACAGATGTAATGGTCCGAAAATACGATTATATAAGGGAAAAGGTTAAACCAAGTCAAATGATTTGAAAATAAAATCCATCTTGTGCTAAATGGTCACTCTAAAGAAGTTGAAAGTTCAGTCTTGAACACGGGTGGTAACTTAACTCTTTCAATATTAATAACTCTTGTGGGTTATCAAGTTTCCTAGTGGATATTTTTAGTTACCAAAACATGCATCAGTCTGCTTGAAATTCAGGGTAATTTAAAAAACTGTTTTCAACTAGCAAACACTGTTTGCAAATGTAATGAGTCACATTGAGTGATTTAGATATACATATTTTAATCTAAGTCAAATAACGCGAAGTAAGAAAAACCACAAGTTCCTTTAGAGCTATTCCAATACTAAATTGATATCCGAATATTTGGGTGCTATACGAATATTCGGATATTCATTGACATCGAAATAACCATTGTACTCGGCCAATGCAGTCCTTTTGGATTGTTATTGTTAGTGACACTTCCGAAACAGACGAGATATTATAGCAGCTGATATCTTACAGGAAGGAATGACATTTACCAACCTTCCTGGTCTTTGAAGTTTGTCTGCCGACACTAAATGAAACGCTATAGCCACTCTAACACTTAATAAAGCTCACTTCTCGTCTGCTTCAAAACTTTAGTCTGCAATACTATTCAAAAGCTAATTAAAAAGACTTTTAGACCTTTTCAATTGAAGAAAATTAATTCAAGTGTAAAACATTTTGGTTCCTGATCAGGCATCACTTATCGCACCTGATCTGGATTGAAACTGTTTGCAAATTAAAGCCAAACCAAGTCACGTTTCGCACTTCAAATGATTGAGTTGTTTTGTCTGCATTACAATGAATTGAAATCGATCTAAACCTATCCACCGTCGCTGGCCATAACAATTGACATTGCAAACCGTATGGATCCAAATCAGACTCTGAGTTTCCCGGCGTCTGATCATGATCCAAACTATTTTACACTCGAATTGATGTGTATTCTGTCAAACAAACGTAGATGTAAAGTTCAAAGATATATTACAGACGACAATTTAAAGCAGGCGATATTTTGCCGGTGAAAGGGTTAAATTATACACTGGTCAATATACTGTTATGAAATATGGCAGGCAACCGGCTCTTGTGTTCCTTCAGTGAGGAAGACGTTATTCTTTCCAGTTCAAAAGAAACTTAACGCAAAGGCAAAACAATAACATTTAGGAAATAACAGGTAACAGCAGAGATTGACAATTCAGCAACATTAGAGTGGCAAACAGTTTGGAACCTGATCAAACGCCAAGTTATTTAGCGTCTGATCAGGCTCCAAACTGTTTGCAATTTGACAATATTGTTCATAGTGCAAATGAGTTTAATGGGAAAGCACAAAGCATGCTGTAAAACCATAAAGAAGAACCCCGCTTAACACGGTCCAAAAGACGCGTATACATACAATATTGTTAGCATTTAACTCCTTGAATCCGATCGACGAGTATATTCGTCCTGCACAATTAGCATACCTGTGAAGAGTATACTTGTCCTATATCATAGTCTAGACCATTACCAGAGTGCTCCTAACGGAACTCTCTGAAAGGGTTTGACATTTAGCTTCGTGTATTTGCCAATGTATTAAGAAAACAACACTGAATAGTCAAAATGGAAATACTTAACTGGAAACAGTTACTGCAGTTGTCTGTTTGAACGTTCATGGGTTAATGAGCTACTAGAGTAGAGAAGACGCTATCTTTCCCGTTTAAACGCAAACGAAACAAAAGCGCATAATAATAAATTGTAGTAAATTACAATTTTTATGAAATTACTAATGATTCATTTTAATACGAGTGGCAAACAGTTTGGAGCATGATCAGACGCCGGATCTAGCACCAAACTGTTTGCAATGGAAATACTACTTTTAACAAAAAAGCGTTTATCTCCACTGTAGCTGCCATGCATGGTATATAAAGTTATATGTGCGATGTTTTTCTGTTAAAGCCGCATAGATACCTTCATTTATACGAAGTAGAAACGTTATTATATCCTGGGAAATCAGGGTCAAACGCAATTCAACTAAATGTTGGAAACGACAGCCTTATAACTTGTCATGCATGTATTATAATATGTCAAACGGTTTGAACCCTGATCAGATGTGGGGTTTTCCCGACATCTGATCAGCCTCAAAACTGCTAGCAACTCAGACTAAAATCAAGATTTAAAAAGGTGCATTCTGTTTTACTCTCGTCTTGCATTAAGCTACTATCTGCCTTTATAACTGGTAATTGACATTCTTTTGTGTGGTCGGCTAAGCACAAATATGTCACAATAGTATGATACTATCTAAACAACAGTGACAACTTTATGCCGTGTAAAAATAAATCCTCACACACAATCAGTTGATCGGTTATTTTGATATCGTCATATTGTGGATCGACAAATCCATTTTAATCCTTGATTATACTGAACTTATCGCATGGACTGTTCCACGTTAGAAATGTAACCAGTTTTTGTTGTTTTTATTTTTGTTAATTTAGAAATTATTTCGGAAAAATAAAAGTAAAACAAACAGTGCAGACCCTGATCAGAGGGATCCTTAAGGAACCCTCTGATCAGGGTCTATACTGTTTGCAAAATATACATGTACTGGTTTCCAGCATATTGAGGGTTAATCTTCTTACAAGATTAGGACCAGGAGGGGTATTATAGGGCCTTGAAATAGATACTTGAAATCTAGAACTTGTGTTGAAGACGCCCTCTACAGATTAGCCTTCTGAGCTTTGTGAACACAGTTGCAAACAGTTTGGATCAAGATGATAAAACTCGGCGTCTCATCTGGATCCAAACCGTTTGACACTCTGACAAGAGTTTTTTTTTGTTTTTTTTTAAAAAAACCCAAACCTTTTGAATCAATTTTGAGAATTGTTGTAGACGATGCAACTTTTGCAGAAGTCAATTACAACATATCGAGTAGAAAGATTAACTCCGTGTTTTAACCCTTTAATTACATGTATTAATCCATTTGTGCCTAGCGTCCTATAAAAGGGACACAGGCACACAGTGTGGTTTCTGATCAGTCAACACCGTTTGCTGATGGAATTTTCAATATAGATTTAAATTAAAACTAAAATGAAAATGTAGACCAGGCACCCCTTAGATGAAAAAATGGACTAATCCATTATATAAATATGGAATAATCCACTGGACGAAAATGAGTTAAATAAAAATGATCTGAAATATTTCCTCTGCTAAACTTCTTAGCTAGCTATTTTTCAATCAGTATGCGAAAACATATATATATGTCTACTATCTAATGGACAAATAGTTTGGATCTGAACTTGGATTAACATTTTGTTCAGCTTGATCTTGATCCAAACTGTTTTCAAAACTTTTCAATACACATCCCAAGTATTTACATGTTTACCGAACTTACGATAAAAGTTACCATCTTAAGTATTTGATCAACCCCTTTACTATTATGATATCACCTGTTTTGTGATGTGTGTGAGAAGCGAGATATTGAAGATGAATATCACTGCATAATGGTTTGTTCAAGTTTCACTGATTTAAGGAAACAATATATAAAAAAGTATTTCTACATAAGACCAAATTTCGTAAAGATTTATCAGTTGATGCAGTCTACTAACACAATTATACTTAACAACCTAACCAAATTTATTAAGTTTTCTCTTAATAGACGCACTTCGTTAGTCGGAAATACAGATTAAACTCACTTCAAACTTTCTACTTGATTGGTAATAAAATAAAAGTTTGTATCTTGTACACGTATTTGTTAATGAAATAATGATCAAGATTATCTTAAAATATATAATCATTGCATTACATGTTTAAGCTACTTAATTGTATTGTCATTGTGTGATACTTGCTCTGTTCGGATAAATGTGAAATTTTGCATGTTAATTGACCGTTATTCTATTATATAGAATGTATGTATCAACGAGGTACGTTTATGTACTAGTTGAAATAAAATTCTGATCTGTTCAGTTTAAAGTTGTCGGTTGCGTTTGTCTGAAATGATATGTTATGAGTTTTGAGGAAATAAAAATCGGCATTAGAGTCAAACTGTTTTGACCCGGATCAGCTAAATTAAATCTCGTACATGTAATTAGATGCATGTTCGCGGTTTACTTCATTTAAAGCAGCATTTTGTAATTTGGGAAAAAAACAAAAAACATGGTTGTTTTGGATCCCTTTTGAAAATCCAAACAATTACAATTTCTAATATTTTTCTGATCAACTATTTCATCAACCGTACAGTTGAAAAAAACAACCCCGAAAAAAAAACCATACATTAAAGCAAGTCATTGTTTTGAGAAAAAAGCATTTCTCACTTTAAAAAAAAAAGACAACATCGCTCTGAACACCTTTATTCAAACTGGCTTATGAATCTCTTGTAATGAATGTTGTGAACAACTTATTTCACGAGACTTATAGTCATAGGCTTCATTTCCGTTGGAAAAAGACGAGGTCTTAAAGAAAAACCACAGATTTTGCCTTTATTGGCACAGATTGTTGCTTAGACTTGTATGATTTTTCAATAAACCTTTTTATAACACCTATCTTAATGGGCTAGTTGGTTTAACATTCTATGAATAAAAACAAGATGACGGCTTAATTAATAAAGGCCTAGTGCCTAAACAAGAAAATAGTGGCAAAAAGTGTAGATTCTGATGAGAAGCCGCATTACGCGGTGTCTAATTAGCGACTATATATGTACTGTTTGCTATTTCATATGAAATGTTTTAGGCATGGACAATATCTTTATAGAAACATCGTTTATCTAAGATGAAACATCCGGCAAGAACACAGAGAAGGTTCATTGCAATACCATGGTGTTTAGGGGCTAAAGTTATTGGCAACCTAATTTGGTCTAAATAGTGTCCTTCTACGATATTGTCATCGGACATTGTAATGTTATTATTGTTTGGAATGACCTGCATTAAAATGTCACGTTATTTCCACATATATAGTACACGTATGATGAATGTCAAAAACATGCACTCGAACTGAAAACAGAAGCAAAGCTGAACTCCTCTTTCAATCTGATTACTTAAATTTGGTAAAATCACGTTGAAAATATTAATTTGCGACCATTTCATCGTACACCATTATGTAATGTACTTTAACTTCGATTGGCAACTTAAATGTATATTAAACCATTAAACACTATGTTTGAATATATACTTATACCAGTAAAGAGTTTTTTGTCCTGCATGTATGCAAATAGTTTAGACGCAGATCAGAGGGCTCCTATAGGGTATGTCAGGATTGTCAGTTAAAAATAAAGTTTCAAAATCAAGTCGAAATAGTAAACCAATCCATGGATTAAACTTAATTGAAAAGTAGAATTGCCCTCATGAAAATTAAGGGGCCAGTCAATTAATTATCGAATATGTCATATGATACAGGACTGCTTTACTGTTGCAGCACAATGGCAGCGTGGTGTGTACATGTGTAGTTATATACAGCTCCATGCGTTGACATTCAAACATGAGTATGACAGTGTACTGACGCCATAGATATGCAAAAGATATTAGCCTTAGTCTATCTATAATTCTGACCGGAGTTATCAGAAATCCTAAAATCGAATCTTATTCGCTTGAATTAACTTCTTCACTGCCTTAATCCGAATGTAATGGTTATTTGATCTTGACCAGAAACCGAGTAACTTGGCGTCTGGTCAGGGTCCAAAATGTTTGATACTTATTACGATATAACTTAAGTCAAATTACTTAAAAGTAAAAGTTGCAGACGGAAATTATTTAAGCATATAACGGCATGGCAGTGAAGGTATTAAATCTTTGCCTGCTGATCGCGACTTAAGTGATTTTTGCCAAAGGTTTGGGTCCAGATCAGACGCCGCGTTGCGCGGCGTCTGATCTGGATCTAAACTGTTTGACAATCGTATTTTGGTTTCTTTACTTAAAAAATGTATAAATCTAAATTTAACAAATTTTACAGACGACACTTTTGAAACAGACGATATCACCGCATGATAAGGGTTAAGGCACTGGTCTGTTGTCTAAGAGACTGTAACTTGTCTATACCTTTTCCCTAAGAATGTTTAATCGGATTATAGGAAACATTATCTTTCTGGGGACTGTTGCATTAATTCTTACGAAAAAGCATGCCTTACTTCATTGACCCCTGAAACTTTAATTGAACTATATCCGATTCCAAATTAAATTGGAGAAGACTTTATTCTTTCACAATGAACGCGTTTAATCTCAAACTATTATATCAGAATAGAACAGAACAGAACATACTTTTATTGATTTGTACATCAGTAAACCATCATATAACACATTTACATACACTTATTACATATAATCAGTATATTTTTGTAAATCATATTGCAAAATGACAAGCCGTGTATAACAAGATCAGAGGGCCATTGAAGGAGTCATCTGATCTAGGTTCTGTTTACACTGTTTGCATAGGTCACATGTACTCTTCATAGATACACTGTATGTAAAATAATCTTTATCCCATAGATTGTGTCTAGTTTTGGAAACAGGCGACCGCTTAAAACACATTGAAAGTAAAGCAAAATGCGTATTAAATTAAGGCGCGTTCTGCTTTACTTTCAGCCTGCTTTAAGCTACCATCTATCAGGATAGGGAAACTTTTTTGATGATGCATACTCATGGCTGTAGAAAGTAGGACTGTTTATGAAACTGGCCCGAGAAGTGGAATGAGGGTTTAAGTTAGGGTGAGATGAAGAAAGAGAGCTGGGCACAATTTCTGCATGTGTATTATTAATGTTTCTCTGTTGAAATATAAAAGTAGCAAAGTAAGAACATAGGCTCCTTTGGATATTGTGAACAATATAGACACTCATCAGGATCTATATTCTTTACTATAGCTTATAATGTTTTCTCAAATAAATCTACCTTTGTTAACATTTGCAATTCAACAAAACTGACAGTTAGTTGTTTTCATTCTTTCAACACCATGGACCTGTTTAAAATAACTATACTCATTACATTTTTCGCGAACATTATAGACCCAGATCAGAAGCACCTATAGGAGCCCTCTGATCAAGGTCTGCACTATTTGATTATGTAGAGCAGCATTTATTAAATTATCCATTATTCTAAGTAGACTGGTTCATGTTTTGGTAACTTAAAAGATCCAAAAAGAAGCCTAATTACCCACACTGCTCG
This sequence comes from Gari tellinella, assembly GCA_922989275.2. Classification (NCBI taxonomy): domain Eukaryota; kingdom Metazoa; phylum Mollusca; class Bivalvia; order Cardiida; family Psammobiidae; genus Gari; species Gari tellinella. Next base: position 45,678,660 of record OV277864.1, read on the forward strand.
TCATTATTCAAATCTTTGTAATCAAAATATTCAAAATAACCTAACGTTCGTGCTCTGAGGAGAGGTGATTGCTGCTGATATTATCTAAGACTTATACTGGATTGTCATCCAGTAATGTTGGCTCTCGTAGAGTGCCAACATTGGTAAATAACGACTCAGAACCACGTGTCTCCACATTGTATAGACAGGCATTTACGTTAGATGTGAGTAAAGATTATACTCTTATTGTTAACCCATAACGAAAACTTACTAATAATGTAAAGATAGAAATCAGAAAGAAAGAGAAAGGCTAGGAGAAACTCATAGCTAAAATCTTGTAAACTTTTGTAATCCTTTCATCGCTGTTGGCGACTGAAGGCGGCTTTGCAAACACATTGGATCCAGATCAGATGCGGCTTCTGATCAGGACCCAAACTATTTGAGACTCGTTTTGAAGTTTCGTCAGTCATACGACCTAAACTAGCATTGAAACAATATTGCAGACAACAAGATCTTGCAAAATATGTGGTATTCTCCGACGGGATAACATGGATAGGTGAAGAAACGTTCTTTATTAAATTATTACGTTTATGTTAAAACAATAAGTTCCCTAGCAGATTGTTTGGAGTCAGATCAGACGCCGATTAACCCGGCGTCTAATCAGGTTCAAAAGTTTTTGCCATCAGATTGAAATGAATTGTCAGAGTTGTAAAAATAATTGTCCTTTGCTACATTTCGTTGCCTGCGTTTGCGTTTCGTTTAAGCGGTAAAGAACAACGTTTTATACACTGTAGCATTTAGCTCGCTGTAACGGTAAAGGTAGGATAAATCTAGCCAGATAAGGAATCCAGAAATTTTTGCCTCATATAGATCAAAACTGTATGAATTACCAACGATATTTTCTGCTATAAATGTTACGAGATCTGCAATAGGTGTTGTTGTAAAAGATATCTGCCTCTAGCGCACTGACTGTTCAAGGTTGCCTTTGACGGGTGTTATGTTCAGTTGTTTACAATTCAGATTTTGGAAATCGATAAGCATTGCGATTTGTATGTAATTGAACCTTATGCACATTGCAAAAGACAATAATCTTTTGTATAACGTCAAAGAGTAGACTCGCCTGTCTTTTCTTTTGGAAAATGCTATAAGAGTAATAAACTGTCTGGATCCAGACGAGATGCAGAGCTTCTCTGCGCCTTATATGGAATCACACATTCTGCATAAGTTGTTATTTATGCTTATTCAACAGCGTGATAAAAGTTAACGCCTAAACTACCTTACCCCTTGTACAGTAGTTATTTGCAAACATTTTGGATCCTGATCAGACGACGCGTAACGACAGTGTTTGACGCTGATTTCAGTCGTCTTTAAGACAAAATTTTAAATTTGAAAAATGAAAGCCGACGACAGTTTATTAAAATTGATCACGTCATATCAGTGAAGGGGTTAACTATTTGAGCGCGCATTAACTTGTCTAAGATTCGTTTCGATCGAAGGACACTTTGGATTCTAATCATACATTGAATTACTCGGCGTCTAATGTTCGATCCAAACTTTTTTCAAAGGTCAATGGGAAAATCGTTTTCAGCATTCAAAGGGTCGTCCATTACAGCTCATAAAGTTGTATTCCCTTCATTGTGCAAATGTGTCGACGGTATGGCGCATTATCCTACTCTATTTATATTTAACCCCACTTTACTTCCAGAATATATTTTGCTCGAATAATGTTTTCTGCTTTTACATATGAAGTTTAGGCTTTAGGCATTGGTCGATGGAAACTTTGACATGCTTGTAAAACAGCTTGGATCCTGATCAGACGCCGCGTTACGCGACGTCTGATTAGGATCCAAACTGTTTGCGCTACTGTCAGTGCAGTTAAGCTAAACCAGTACAGGGTTTAATTGGTTCCATTTGTCCAATTGTGTACTTGCTTATTTTATAGATTTTTGTGCTATTATACAAATATATAATTACTTTCATACACGATATCTTGTCATTATGGACAAATTAAGCACCAGGCAACCGGTCCAAGAATAGTTCAATACAGGAATATAAATCAAATAAAATATTTACCCATTTGGTATGTTTAATTGGGACCAATAATAGACTAAACAAATACTTAAATCGAATGCAGGTAGATCTACATTAAAGTCATTAATATATTTAATAATTCATTGAACCCTTGTAAAGGGTATACACGTCCTTTACAAATTTGTTCTTGTAAATTGTACAATTGCGTTATGCAAACAGTGTTGACCAATGTCTGAGGGCGCCTTTAAAAACCTTTTGATCAATACATGCACTGCCCGTTTTGTGGCAATGCATTGGAGAATAAACTGGAAAAGGGAATAAGTTTGCAATAACTTTTATTGTCAGTCTTTGAGACAAGGTACACCTTATCGTAGCAGCATTATGAAGCAATGATATTTTAGAGATCCACAGTCCGCTTTACTGTTGAATATAATGCACACATTTTGCTTTTGAGAAAATTGAGAGAAGTATATGGACATTGCCAATGGTGTAGAACAAGAGAAGGCACCACTTTGCAAAACGTGACATCTAGCCAAATTAGTAGTTATACGTTTACTGACACGGAAAACAGGGTATATCTTGTTCAAATGCTGCTTTATAGACGAGAAGACTGGTATTGGTCTACATTGTTTTGTATGATACACGCCTGTTATTGCCCGACAATGCACTCATGTTATACCCCGTTCCCTTATACATGTAGCAAGTAGTTTGTAGCTCAGACTGGTTACTGCGTAAAACAGGCTGACAGTAAAACAGAAACCTCCCTGTAGGATATTTCTGCTTTACTTTCAGCCTGATTTAAGAAGCGTGCTTTTATACTTTTGAAAAACAACAACAACTAACTATTACTTGTTATTGGGATATGGTCGACATAAAGCTTTAATTCATGAGGGGTAGATGAAGTCTTGAAAAGGCGTTTCTACGAAGGAACGGCTTAAATCTTTGAATAAACTTTGTTGTTTATTCAGTGGTTTATAGACTTAAAAGAATAAAACAAATCCCATACTTACAAGTTATTGCAGAACTGCTAACAATACACTTGATCGAATACAGTAAAATCTCTCTATACGACCACTAAAAAGAGGGTCAATTGATTGTATAAAAGGCAAGTGACAGTTTAAAGCAATGTGACAGTAAAACAGAAAGCTCCTAAAGTAAATTTCTGTTTTACTATCACATTGCTTAAAGCAGTCAATTAACACCTAATAAATAACAATTTAATTATCGTAATAGGGAGATTTTACTGTATATAAAAACACAGACTACATGCAAATGACGAATATTACATTGGCAAAGTGGATAAGAATAAAATACCAAAACACCTCATGCATTTGTGTAGAATCTTTATTTAAATCGACATATTTATTAGATTTTTTCAATAGACATGTTTTGGAAAATACTTACCATCCATACCAGATATTGAAATGCTTTACGCTTTCACTGCCGAACTTTATTCTGCTTAAACGTTGTAATTGGTTTGTAAGTTTAGGACCTGGATACAAACAATTTGCAAATGTCAGTGTCGTCCGTCTTGACATTGAAGGGAGAACTCGCGTAAAGGTTTCTTGACTCCTGTCTTCGATAAGTTCACGTCACTTAACCCCCCACACTGCCTTGTCCCGAGCATAATATTTATGTGCAAACAGTTTGGATTCTGATCAGACGCCGCGTAAAGCGGCGTCTTATCAGAATCCAAACTGTTTGGTACTCATTTCACTATTTCTTAATTAAAAGTATTTGAGAAATAAAAGCAGACGACAATTGTTTAAAGCTGATGACATCATAGTTATATTTGTAGAAGCGAAAGGGTCAACCTATTCATTCCTTTACCCCGAGTACAGTGGTATTTGTATGCGGTTTTGATCATGAACCAGACCGTGGATAAATCAAAGACTGGTCAAGACCCAAGCTTTTTAACATGTAGATAGATATTTTGGACGACACGACCAAAATCTGAATATGAAAAATACAAGCAGACGCCATTGGTTTTATAATTATAACACTATGGCAGTGTTAGTGGTTCAAGGGTTTATTTCTTTTTACACGTTTCACTTTGTTATGAGAAAGATAACGAACCTATAATTTGTGACACGGATATATTTGGTCTTACCCACACGGGTAGTCACAAATTAGTCCTTAAGGCTAAACTGTATTCTGCTTAAATATGTCGTTTGCAGAAAAAAACTCAAAAACCATTGCCCCATAGATACTCTTCTTATGCATTTAATATATTCCTCCACTGAAGAAAATAGTTCCAATTAATACAGTCATGAATTTACATGTAGCATAAGGAATATTTTCTATATTCTAGCAGATTGTAGCTTAAAGTAGGCTGAAAGTAAAGCAGAATGCGCCTTAAGGCGCATTCTGCTTTTCATTCAACCTGTTTTAAAAGGTCGCCAATATTCAATACTAGAAACAGGCTATGACGTAAAGGAATAAACTTTATATTACATGTAGCTGAAGAGTTCTAAACATGAGGTTTATATAGTTTTTGGTTCTGGTGAACATTTTTTTTAACATTCTAAGGTTTCATCTTTTGTCTGAGTGACAAACAGATTTACCCAACGTCTAATCTGGCTCTAAAGTGTTTGCATTATAATTAATTTAACTACCGCTTCGATTAGAAAGAATATCACATCATCAACTGACCACTGTATACACCAAGAGTATGTACACTCTATGTGGAGAGATTCAAAGACTTCATGAAATGACTGCTTACCTCGATTGACTGTAACATTTATCATAAATAATTGAGCCGTGCCATGAGAAAACCTTATTGCATTGCAAACAGTGTAGATCAAGACCAGCCACCACGTCTAAGCTACAGCTAATATTAATTTACACTGTTTTACACCCACATGCATCTAAAATTTTGATGTAGCAGTATTATAATTATACGGTATTTGGCAATGTAGACCAAACTCAGATACAAAGTCTGGGATGACATCGGTGCTTGGTCTATACAATGTTGCAATGCAAAATGACTGGTTTTGTCATTGCACGGCTTTTATGTAACTGGCTCATGGGCCACGGTCTTCACATTGTAATTAACCTAGATGTAAGCCAGGAACACAGCAACTAATAGACATTGGCTTCATCTTATACGAACATTTATCAGTGTCAACTATTTTCTCATGGGGAATGGGAACGGGTAGATATTAAACTGGTGAGATTAAGCTGATATTTATTGTAGGATAATTTCTCTGACATGCAACTCACCTTAAGAGTCAATAACAGTATGGCAAATATAGAGCCTGAACCATTATCTTGCTGTAATACATGTATCGTTTGCTTTTAAATTGTCGCCCGCAAGTCATATCAAGTTAAATTTACGCCAGCCACTCGTACATTGTATTTATATCGAAGAAACAGTGATCGAACAAGTTTGATCCATATATGAAGCTGAGTCACTCTTCCTATGATCTGGATCAATAGTACATGCGAATACCAGCCAAATCTCAGACGATAGGGGATGGGTGAAATTGATGTCAATTTACAAAGCTTAGCAAAGTCTTTCGATTATTATTTTGCGAGCGGGGAATATATATTAAATAAACCCCTTCACTACCTCCGAATACAAAAGTTATTTGCAAACATTCTTGCTCACGTTCAGTGTCAAATTTATCGTGAGGGTTTTGTCCCTTCACCACCCTGTTGTCGTCTGCTTCAATATTGTCGTCTGCAAATAGCGTTTCAATGTTAGATATAAGGCAGTATGACTGACGAAATTCCAAAAACAAAGTCAACTAGTTTGAACCCTGATCAGACGCCGTGTTACACGACGTCTGACCAGGATCCAAACTGTTTAAAACACTTATTTCAATACTTTTGAGATTAAAATAGCAAAAATATAAATTTGAGAAATAGTGGCAGAGGAAAAGACATTTGCAAACAGTTTGAATCAAGACAAGGGTCACGTTTTACTAAACAACTTACGCAAAATTTTTGCGTAAGTCAAAATCGTTTAACTCTTATTTTTCTATCATAAACGTTTGCAAAACAGCAAATAGCCAGATCAGAGGACGCGCTAAAAGCGCGTCCTCTGATCTGGCTATTTGCTGTTTGTAGCAAGTGATAATAAAAAATATAAATTAAAATTTAAAATTTAGACTTACGCAAAAATTTTGCGTAAGTAGTTTAGTAAAACGGGCCCCAGGCCCCAACTATTGTGGAATATGGTCTAAAGTCCAAACTGTTTGCCACTCAGATCGAATATGGAGGAGAATGACTAAACTTCGGACATATAAGCAGACGATAATATTAACAGACGACACTTACAGCGCAGAAGACGTTATTAATTCCCAATTAAGGCATTTATGCCTTAATCCCTATGGCTTCTGAAAACAGTTTGGAGCCAAATCAGACGCCGGATCACTGTTTGCCGCTCAGATGCATGTAAAATGAATCGTTAGAAGTTTAAAAAAATTGTACTTTTCTACATATTAGCGTTATGCGTTTGCGTTTCGTTTGCTTTTTTTAACAATGGAAAAGGATAACGTCTTTTCAACTGTATCAAGTCTTTACTTACATGTAGTTTTAGTACTGAATGACGTCATGGAGGAAGTATACCCCCCCATACTTCCTCCAAAAACCTTGTATTGAGATTTACAAGCAGTAGTCCAGGACTAGGCCTCTAGACCCGTTTGCAAAATGGTGTTGAGAGAGTTTCTCACTTGATGTGAGTTAACGAGACCATAGACATCACAAATCACCGAGGTGCTTGTCTGCCACACTGTCACGTTTCCCATAATATCCAAATCCAATATGGCCGCCGCCAGCCATTTTGGAAAAGCTAACTTTTTTGTTTTTTGGAGAATAAATAAGTGTAATACCTCTAAATTGATTGTTTTTTGGTGTGGAACTCATTTCTGCTGCCCTTTGTGCAATCTGGGGTGTCTTTGATTTGGAAAGGTCAAATTTCACATTAGTCAAATCCAATATGGCCACCGCCAACCATGTTGGAAAAGCTTTTTTCGTTGTTTTTTTAAGAAAAATCGAATATAATACTTCTAAATTGATTATTTTTTAGAATATAACTCATTTCTGATGCCCTTTGTGCAATATGGGATGTCTTTGATTTGGAAAGATCAAGTTCCACGATAGCAAAATCCAATATGGCCGCCGCAAGCCATGTTAAAAAAGCTAACTTTTTTCCTTTTTTGGAGAATAAACCAATGTAATACCTCTCAATTGATAATTTTTGGGTGTTGAACTCATTTCTGATGCCTTTTGTGCAATCTGGGATGTCTTTGATTTGGAAAGATCAAGTTCCACAAAAACCAAATCAAATATGGCCGCCGCAAGCCATGTTAAAAAAGCTAATTTTGTTTCTTTTTTGGAGAATAAACCAATGTAATACCTCTCAATTGATAATGTTTGGGTGTTGAACTCATTTCTGAGGCCTTTTGTGCAATCTTGGATAATTTGATTTGGAAAGATCAAGTTCAACAATAGCCAAATCCAATATGGCCGCCGCAAGCCATGTTAAAAAAGTTAATTTTGTTTCTTTTTTGGAGAATAAACCAATGTAATACCTCTCAATTGATAATATTTGGGTGTTGAACTCATTTTTGAAGCCTTTTCTACTATCTGGGATGTTTTGATTCGGAAAGGTCAAGTTTCACAATAGCCAAATCCAATATTGCCGCCGCAAGCTAATTTTGTTGTTTTTTGGACAAAAATCAAATGCTATACTTCTAAATTGATTATTTTTTAGAGTAGAACTCATTTCTGATGCCCTTTGTGCAATCTAGGGTGTCTTTGCTTTGGAAAGATCAAGTTCCAAAAGAAGCAAAATCCAATATGGCCGCCGCAACCATGTTGAAAAAGCTATTTGTTTTCTTTTTTGGAGAATTATCAAATGTAATACCTCTAAATTAATAATATTTTGGTGTGGAACTTATTTCTGAGGCCCTTTGTGCAATATTGGGTGTTTTTGATTCAGAAAGGTCAAGTTCCACAATAGCAAAATCCAATATGGCAGCCGCAAACCACGGTAGAAAAGCTAATTTAAAAAAAAAAATAATTAAGAAAGATCAAATATACATGTATATCTTAATTGGTTATTGCTTGTGTTTAACTCATTTCCTCTCTGAGGTCCTTTGTTCAATATGGAGAGTCATTGGTTTGAAAAGGTCAAGTTCAATGTCTTTTTGATACATTAACGACCTTTGGCTTAGCTTGAACAGCAGTAGTCAGTAGGTAAACAAGATGTAAGTAAATGGCAACTCTCTGACATTAGACAGAGAAAACACGACAGTGAGCGGGACTCAATCCTACGTCCTGAGGTAAGAGGCTTTTATCCTAACCACTAAGACTATCACAGGCCCATGGACAGATGGTAGGGCCGGGGCAGAATATATAACACCTTGTTCCACATGCATAGAAAGATACATCAATAAAGCATCAACAATTGATTAGATACACATGTAGTTCCAAAGTCATTTCGTGCCGGGTTTTCACAGGGCGAAGAAACTGAAGTGTCCAGTTTTCCATGACAAAATGTGTTGCAACAAGACTGCGCGTTCAATAAACGCTTATGCCCCCAGTGGCATCATTGACAATATATTCTGAATCTTTTCTAAGTCCAAATTAGATCAAGGTCAGGGTCAAACTGAGCATTGGTGAGTTAGTAATGGTCCAAGGCAACAACTGTATAAGTATCAAAGCATTGTAGTCAGTTGTGTTGATGCTAGACGAAACGGTAAAATCTAGTTAACCAAGAAATAGCCTATTTAAAATTTTCTAAGTCCAAATTAGGTCAAGGTCAAAGTTTGGTGATGTTGGTGATATTGGTGAGTTGGTAGTGGTCCAAGGCAACAACTGCATAAGTATCAAAGCATTGTAGTCAGTTGTGTTGACGCTAGACGAAACGGTAAAATCTAGTTAACCAAGAAATAGCCTATTTAAAATTTTCTAAGTCTAAATTAGGTCAAGGTCAAGGTCAAAGTTTGGTGATGTTGGTGAGTTGGTAATGGTCCAAGGCAACAACTGTATATGTATAAAAGCATTTGTAGTCAGTTGTGTTGATGCTAGACGAAACGGTAAAATCTAGTTAACCAAGAAATAGCCTATTTAAAAAAATTTAAGTCCAAATTAGGTCAAGGTCAAGGTCAAAATCAAAGTTTGGTGATATTGGTGGATAGGGAATGGTCCAAGGCAACAACTGTATAAGTATCAAAGCATTTGGGTAAGCGATGTTGATGCTAGACGAAACGGTAAATTCTACTTAACCTTGTTACGGACGGACACACGCACGCACGGACGGAAAGACGGACGGACGGACAGGACAATTACTATATGCCCCGCATCTGTTTTGAGGGGAAAAATCGTCAGAAGGGATAAATAGAGAAAAGGGATACAACTGATTGTCAGTATATTCTCACCCTATCTCGACAAAACCGGGCATATCATGAATAGAAATTGATGAACCGACACTTGTGTTGCATGTCTGTCTTCAGTTTCTTCACCCTGTGAAAACCCGGCACGAAATGACTTTGAAACTACATGTGTATCTAATCAATTTGATGCTTTATTGATGTATCTTTCCATGCATGTGGAACAAGGTGTTATATATTCTGCCCCGGCCCTACCGTCTGTCCATGGGCCTGTGGTAGTCTTAGTGGTTAGGATAAAAGCCTCTTACCTCAGGACGTAGGATTGAGTCCCGCTCACTGTCGTGTTTTCTCTGTCTAATGTCAGAGAGTTGCCATTTACTTACATCTTGTTTACCTACTGACTACTGCTGTTCAAGCTAAGCCAAAGGTCGTTAATGTATCAAAAAGACATTGAACTTGACCTTTTCAAACCAATGACTCTCCATATTGAACAAAGGACCTCAGAGAGGAAATGAGTTAAACACAAGCAATAACCAATTAAGATATACATGTATTACATGTATATTTGATCTTTCTTAATTATTTTTTTTTTAAATTAGCTTTTCTACCGTGGTTTGCGGCTGCCATATTGGATTTTGCTATTGTGGAACTTGACCTTTCTGAATCAAAAACACCCAATATTGCACAAAGGGCCTCAGAAATAAGTTCCACACCAAAATATTATTAATTTAGAGGTATTACATTTGATAATTCTCCAAAAAAGAAAACAAATAGCTTTTTCAACATGGTTGCGGCGGCCATATTGGATTTTGCTTCTTTTGGAACTTGATCTTTCCAAAGCAAAGACACCCTAGATTGCACAAAGGGCATGAGAGATGAGTTCTACTCTAAAAAATAATCAATTTAGAAGTATAGCATTTGATTTTTGTCCAAAAAAACAACAAAATTAGCTTTTTCAACATGGTTTGCCGCGGCCATATTGGATTTGGCTATTGTGAAACTTGACCTTTCCGAATCAAATTATCCAAGATTGCACAAAAGGCCTCAGAAATGAGTTCAACACCCAAACATTATCAATTGAGAGGTATTACATTGGTTTATTCTCCAAAAAAGAAACAAAATTAGCTTTTTTAACATGGCTTGCGGCGGCCATATTTGATTTGGTTTTTGTGGAACTTGATCTTTCCAAATCAAAGACATCCCAGATTGCACAAAAGGCATCAGAAATGAGTTCAACACCCAAAAATTATCAATTGAGAGGTATTACATTGGTTTATTCTCCAAAAAAGGAAAAAAGTTAGCTTTTTTAACATGGCTTGCGGCGGTCATATTGGATTTTGCTATCGTGGAACTTGATCTTTCCAAATCAAAGACATCCCAGATTACACAAACGGCATCAGAAGTGAATTATACTCTAAAAAATAATCAATTTAGAAGTATTATATTTGATTTTTCTTAAAAAAAACAACGAAAAAAGCTTTTCCAACATGGTTGGCGGCAGCCATTTTGGATTTGGCTAATGTGAAATTTGACCTTTCCAAATCAAAGACACCCCAGATTGCACAAAGGGCATCAGAAATGAGTTCCACACCAAAAAACAATCAATTTAGAGGTATTACACTTATTTATTCTCCAAAAAACAAAAAAGTTAGCTTTTCCAAAATGGCTGGCGGCGGCCATATTGGATTTGGATATTGTGGGAAACGTGACAGTGTGGCAGACAAGCACCTCGGTGATTTGTGATGTCTATGGTCTCGTTAACTCACATCAAGTGAGAAACTCTCTCAACACCATTTTGCAAACGGGTCTTCAGGGTAGGTACAGGACTACAGTGTAGACATACATGTATGCCAGTGAATGATTGGTGATCCTATTACATGTGTAATTACCTAAATCTTCAACATGCTGTTCCGTAGAATGGGTATTTCCAGAGACACCGTGGCTGTGTTTAATGGAAGAGTCTATATTGACAACTCCTAAATATGTATTTAAAAAGGATCAGCTCAGATAAAAGAAATCGATAAAGGGAAATAAATGTGGACAATCTAAGATCACTTAGTTATACAGACATTTTAACCTACTGCATGACGATCGTGACTTGAATAGAATTTGCAAACAGTTTGGATCCAGATCAGACGCCGCGTTACGCGGCGTCTGATCTGAACCCAAACTGTTTGACATCGTCTTGAGGAATTTTCCATAAAATATGCACTAATCTTTATTTGACAAAATTTGCAGACGAACATTTCAAGGCAGACGATATAATGTCCGTAGAATGGGTAAGCCCTTCACTGTCATTCGTGACTACACCGGTATTTGAAGGATATGTTTAGATCCAGATCAGACTCCGAGAAACTCATAACCTAATCAGGATCCAAGCTGCTTGACATTTGTTCGATGTTTCTGTGGTAAAAATAATTAAGTTTTATGCCAGATAAAACGGCGCAGACAATTTTTTGTTAAGCAGACGATGTGTATCTTATGAAAGGGTAAACAATTAACTGTAATGGAGATTTGTTGTAAAAATGGACCATTAGTGCTATAATTGGCATGGAGGTAATAAAATTCAGATAGATCTACAGTTGTAATACAGTGGTAAAGACGTTATCCCTTTCCATTAAAAGCGTTTATGCTAAATGTCTTATTCTATTACGAAGTTCGGAGCCAGATAAAACGCTGGATAACCGGGTATTCCGACGTCTAACGAGGCTTCAAGCTGTTCGCAAGTCAAAGAAAAATAAAACCGTGATCATAAATCTAAAAAGGTTGTCATTTGTTCATCCTATTAAAAAAGCTTTCATTTTCACCAACTAATTCAACCCTAGCAACGAGTTTTCTCGTCCTTTACAAACTGTGTACCTGTACAGAGTACATTTATCACATACACACAGTGAAGACGATGATAATGATGATGAGTTGGGCTTTACGGCACTGCGACACAAAATAGGTCATATAGCGCCGATGAGTTAATGAGGGATGATGCAAGGAGATGATAATGATCTCAGGAAGGTGATTTCGGCTAATATCATGCATTGGAAAACAATGAATGGGATCAAAACCACCGACCTGCCTTCCTTTTAGTTCTTGTCGGAGGGGATGATCTCGGTCTAATGAACAGAAAACATTCTCTATGACAATTAAGCCCCAGAACTACGGCAAAGTAGGAAGGTTTCTGGGGCAGTGAAGACGAAGATCAGAGACTCGTAAATGAGTCCTAAGATCAAGATCTACACTTTTTGTTATTTTGCAATATATTAACCTATGTACATGTAGCCTGAAATGGGCTGCACTTAATTTGGAATTTCTATACACGTTTCAGGGATGAATGAATTAACCCTTTTACTCTCAATGACGTCATTAAGCGCATTTGCAAACAGTTTGGATCCTGATCAGACGCCGCGTAACGCGGCGTCTTATCAGGATCCAAACTGTTTGTCACTCATATCGAAATTTGTCAGTCATTAACTTTGAAACGATGTTGCAGACAACAAAAATGAAACAGACGACAATGAATCGATAAAGGGGGTTAAATTCTCGTGAAAAATTTGGCAGTGAAATGGTTAATGGCCGCTGTAGCAGCACATAGCTAATTTTTATATTTTGTTTTTTCTATTTCCAGTTTTCAACAAAGACATACTGATGGAGGTGCAAGCACCAACAGTATGAACGACTAGCCAGTAAATGTGACACAAAACTCGGAGAAATGGTCTGATATATTTAGTATACAGTACCTTGGATCATACGATAAAGTGATATCAAGTTTTAAACGATATGTGGTTAGAGAATACAGTCATTGCTAGTTGGGATTAAAACGTAATCAACGATGGCTGATAAACAGAAGAGAAGCTTGGAGTTCCGTATGTCCAAAAAGGTTGCGGAACTCACTCAGGTAGTGCACATGTTGTTTACAAGAAACCATGAAAAAGAGGTTGAAATTGATGCTTTGAAGGAAGCATACGAAAACGAAGTAACAGATGTTATTGAAGATGCAAGGACCCGGATAATTAAACTCGATAACCGAGTGGTCGAGTTGGAGAGAAAACTGGAACGTGAACGGAACAAGCAACAAGAAGTCGTTGAAAAGGCAGTGGTTCAGGAGACTAATGACAGGGAGAACGAGTATAAACAAAAACTAGCAATTACAGAGAAGGCTCTGCACGACGAGAAACAAGAGACTCAACATCTCAGGGACTTGCTTATAAATGCACAGAAGGATATTGAGAAGCTGCGGCAAAGAGTGGAAGAGCATTTAAACTCTAAAAGTGATGAAATAGGGAGGCGAGAAGTGGAGTTAAATAAACTTAAGAAACAAGTTACCGATTTAGAACGGACTATGCAACAAAAGGAACTTCGTGCTAACGAAACTATAAAGAACTATGAAAAGAATATAGAGAAGTTAGAAACAGAGTGTTTAGAAATGCAAGGGTTGTTAGAAGAAACTTATAAAGTGAAAGAAAATTTAACAGCAAGAGTGAGACAGTTAGAGGCAGAATTACGTTCTCTGAAACGGGAATTCCAAAAGAAATCTTCAACAACTGTTCAACAAAACCACGTGGTCAAGGTTCCCCGTAGCGCCCCTATTCAACAAAATCACACGGTGGGTAAAGTTCGTGTACAGAGCGTTAACCAATTACCCCCATATACACCTCTGTTTATGCCTTTATTTCATTCCCCAATTGAAGAAAAAGTTCAACTTTATACAGTCATGAATATGTGGTATAAGAATTTTTTTCTGTATTCTAGTAAATGATAGTTTAAAGCTGGTTGAAAGTAAAGCAGAATGTGCCTTCAGCACATTCAGTTTTACATGCATTCTACTTTATGTGGTCATTTTTCTCATACAATTAGAAGCAGACTATGATGATGTCAAGGGTTAATGTTTATCGTCCACAACAAAATATTAACTACAGTGTACATCCTGCCGAGAGATCGCAAGCTGCGTCGTCTCATCATGTCTACACTGATTGCCATTTCCAATGAAGTGGTCTGTTGGGTTAAAATAATACTGCACTGTCCTTAGCTTATACATATATATCTTTAACGAAATATATGATCAAGTACATTGGGAGGTCACTCCAATATCCAAGTATAAATGCATTAATTTAACTTGTGCACCTTAACTCTTTGAACCCTAGTCCCGCATATAGGCGTGCTTTTCAAACAATGTACGTGTGAATAGTACACATGTCATATGCAAACAGTGAAGACCCAGATCAGAGGGCTCCGAAAGGAGCCCTCTGATCAGGGTCTTCACTGTTTGTCACAATGCCAAACATAGACAAAATCAACCCTTAACAGTCAGAAATGGACTACTCTAAAATGGAAACTGGAATTGTCCATTTAAAGTTTCAGGGAGGAAATAGTTAAACCATTTGTGCCCGGTGTCTCATAAAAGGACACATGCAAGCAGTGTTTACTCTTATAAGACGCTGCATTATGCTGACAGCAATTTCATTATAAAACAAAACGAAAATGAAAATTTAGACAGCACTCCTTAGATAAACATGGACATATCCAGTATATAAGTATGGAAGAACTCACTTGGCATAAATGGGTGAACCTATACTAGTAAACAAGCTATATAAGTGTTGGTTGAAAAGGTTTCTTATCTCAATTTTCGTTCAGTAAGTATTACCAGATCGAGAAACAGATAAGATCCAGATGAGACGTTAAATTTAGATCCATATCAGTCCCCCACAATTTCTGGGACTCGATTTGCATCTAACATATTTGCACATATTCTTCTTTCCCTTGCCAAGCGTGGATGCTCTTTCTTTTTCAAACATTTTAGTACCTGATCAGATGGCGAGTACCACGAGTATAAATGTTTGAATTTTATTTGTTTTTAATAAACAAAACAAATAAACAAATGTAATTGAAAGTAATGCAGAGGCTACGTTGAAACTGGTGCCAATGTGTCAGTAATGGTTCCCGGTGTTTAAAAGGGTAGACGCTCATAAACTTTTGAAGTTCTTTAACTGGATATATCCATCATTTGCAAACATTAAGGACCTTGCTCGAACAACACCTGCAGGACTGCTGACTTTTCATAGGTTTATGTTACAATAGAGAAGACGTTATTCTTTACTAATAAACGCTTTTACGCTAATCAATTTTATCCAATGTAAATATTTTGGAGTCGAGTCAGGCTCCAAACTGTTTTCCAATCAAATTAACCCTTAGCCTGCCACTCACGACTATAGCTCCATATGCAAACAGCTTGGACCCGGATGAGACGCCGAGTAACTCGGCGTCTCATCCGGATCCAAGCTGATTGACTCTCGGACAACATTTTCAGCAATTTTGAGCAACTTTGAAACTTGAGGCAGACGAGAAATATAGCAGACGACAATTTATTTGGCGGGCTAAGGGTTAAAAGAGATCAAGGAGACATGTCAAAATGTTGTAATTTTTTACATTTTTATACAATGAGTTTGCTTTTCGTGTGCGTTTTAACGGGAAAGAAAAGTTCGTTTTCACTTTACACAATATATACGGAACACGACGGGTTTTCTAATAGGTATATATGTATGATACGCCTACATCTTCTAAGATTCATCTCATAATGCTTGTTTCTTGTCTTTGTACGAAGTATACGAGTCGTATTTATACCAAAAAACGAATATTCACAATTCCAAGTATAGAATACACCTTGACGATATACCTGTAGGCCTACATTATTTTAATGTGAACTGCTCCATTGACTCTAGTTTTCTCAATTACAGGTGTTTGGCGAATACCGTATACCGAATACCATATACCGTACAATGTTCTTCTATGTAACATAATAGATATACAAGGGTGATCTAAATACACTGCATTGTTTGTCCTTGCTACAGATCATTTCATATGAAATGGCAAACAATTCAGACCTTGATGCCACAAATTGCGACATTTCATTCGAGTCTATGTTTACTGTCGTTTGTGGACGATATACGAAAAATGGGCCAATATGTCAAACCAATCAAGGTACAAAGCGTTAATGGTACAAACTTGTACAAAATGAAAAGGAAGAAATAATTGCGTTCTGTCAAATTCGTAATTAGTTTCTAGTCCCAACTGACACCCATTTTCAAGTAGTCACCAGATGTTCTTAACCCCATTGCACCCAGTGGATTCTCCAATTCTTATATGCTGGATAAGTCCATGTTTTATGTAAGGGGTGCCGGGTCTAATTTTTCATTTTCGTTTTGTTGTACTTTGAAATTCCTGTCAGCAAATAGCGCAGACTCTGATCAAGCAACGTCTAACACGGCGTCTGACCAGTCTTCAATGTTTGCCTATGCCCTTTTTATGGGACGCTAGGTACAAATGGGTCAGGTATTCAGTTTACAAATCAAATATTTCCAACAGTGAGCTCTAAGTATGACATATATAAGGATCCGTTTGAATGTGAAGGCAACCAAAATTCAGACCCTCTAAATACGTACACTTAGCTCTTCACTTTCGTAAAATGCCTTCTTCCGAAATTGGTCTTTGATGCTTATAGGACATCTAACTGTCTGATGTGTTGGCAAGATGGATGGTCATAATTATTTAACATTCATACATGTATATACAATGTTTCCTCTATACAGCAACACCCAATGGAAGACACATGTTGTGTGTGTTGTTCGGAGGGAGATGTTATAGGGAGGGAATATTAATACCCTGCTGAGTGCTGAGCACGACTTAGCTTAAATTTGCAAACAGTTTGAACCCAGTTCAGATGGCGCGTAGCGCGGCGTCTGATCTAGGTTCAAACTGTTTGTCACTCGTCTTTATGTTTCCTCTGTCAAAATGTAACTGTGAGAAAAAAAACCAGACGGCAGTTTTAAGCAGACGATACTGCAGCAGTGTAAGCGTAAGATATAATTGTCTTGTTTGGGCAACATCGGCAAGCATTATTCTATTAAGGAGAGACTGGTACACTCTACACTTTTGTTCTTGCCGTTATTGCTTTTTAATCGTAAGATCGTATATCTTCAACTAGGAATACAATGATGAATTAGAGAGGCTTCGAGCGGAGGTCCGAAGGTATAGACTGGAACTGCAAAACCGGGACCACAATTTCAACCGGATGTTCACGGAACAGCCCATGGTGGTGGACTCGAAGCACGGCTCGCACGGTCGACAGTCGACTCCTACCTCATATACCCAGGTGACGTCACTGTCTATCCAAGGAAGGGAGCGGTCATTTTCCTATGATATATCGCATGGTGGCTACGATGAAACGGTAAGGCTGGTCTGATCAATGTCTGCACTGTTTTCTTTTGGAATATGTCTGACATTTGTTTGCACTCTTTCCTGTTTGAAAATTATCCTGATGTCACTAGCCAGTATACGACCGTAATATCGGTAGTTTACCCGTTTAAGCCTAGTGTCCCATAAAGGGAAATTTGGCAAACAGTGTAGACCCTGATGAGACGCAGTATCTCATTAGGATCTGCATTGTTTGCTATTGCATCTGAAATGTTCTGTTGTAATGAAAAAACACAACACTGCACCACTTTATATTTATAATGAAATATCCTAGCAAGCACACAGTAAGAGTTCATTGCAATATCACTGCATGCATGGGTTAAGATGAAAGATGTGTTCGTAGTGGAAGGAATGTATATACATGTTACAGGGATAATGCGTAATCAGGGATTACATGAAATCACTACAAAATCAGGGACTTCACGAATACCCTAAATCTTCCCGGGAATAGGCGTACTTTTGACGCTTTTCGTTCAAGTTTTATAAATATTTGGCAATTACATTTGGTTAAAGTAATTAATCTTACATTTCTTAGTACATTAAGTTCAAAGGCAAGTACCACGCTATAAAATATTTTGTTAACCTTATTAACAAGACAGATGTCTTGGTTTTTAATTGTCCTGGCTTATATGCACACTGTTCACTTAGTTTTATTCACATGTGCGAAAATATGAACATTCATTAGACAATGATATTTCAAGAAAACATGACGTTTTATAAAAAAATGTCATGATAATACAAGTCTATTTATTTGATGAAAAAGGGGCATTCGATCAATTCCCTAAAACGCGTAATTCCTACACAATTCAGGGAATACGCGTAATCCCTGATTGCACTTTATCCTTGTAACATATATAATCATTCAACTGTAGAATGATTAACCCTTAGCCCGCCAAATAAATTGTCGTCTGCTATATTTCTCGTCTGCTTCAAGTTTCAAAGTGCTTCAAAGTTGCTCAAAATTGCTGAAAATGTTGTCTGAGTGTCAAACAGCTTGGATCTGGATGAGACGCCGAGTTACTCGGCGTCTCATCCGGATCCAAGCTATTTGCATATGGAGCTATAGTCGTGACTGGCAGGCTAAGGGTTAACTTCAATAGTAACTGTTGTATAATAATTTCGATAGGTTTATGTAATTGTATTGTGTAACAAATTATTTTTACCTATTCACTCATGTCTCAACAAAATCTCCATCAAGGTAATGATAGATTAATTGGAACTGAAAGTCAAGGAGAAACTTGTATTTATTTTATTTTTATATTTTCAGCGACGACCAAGTTCAAGCGTTTCAACTTCCTCATCTTTGAAGCTTCCGACCATGTCAGCTGAACAGAGAGCTCGTCTTACAAAACTTATGAAACCACGCCCACTGCCTAAGGAAATGCTTTATACTAAATAGGTCGATATACTAATTTTACGAGTACAGTATAGAGGACGTTAATATTTCCCAATAAACGTTTTTATGCGTTTGTAAACGCTTTGTATGATTTGTTAAATGCCCATTGCAAAAAGTTTGAAACCAGGGGCCCGTTTCATAAAACTTCGTACGACAAAAACGGTCGTAAGTCAAAACTTTAAATACGTTTAATTTCTGATTTCTCTATCTAATCCTGTCTTGTGACATCTCGTTGGAATCGTCTTTTCAAGACGATTCCAAAGAGATATCACAATACAGGATTAGATGGAGAAATAAATAATACTTGAGATTTTTATAATCTGACTTACGACAACATTTGTCGTACGAAGTTTTATGAAACAGCACCCTGGTCAGACGCTGAACAAATTTGCGTTTAATCAGGTTTTAAACTAGGATTAAAACACATCGTCTAAATATTCAATAATTTTGTCATTATCTATATTTTGTTGTTCTGGCTTTGAGCTTAGTTTCGTTTAAAAGGAAACGAATAACGTCCTCTCCACTGTACAAGATTGATTGTTGATACCCTTCGTCAATAATGTTATCGACATTACGTCGACTAAATTCCTTTGTGCACCAATCGTGCTGGAAAACATGGTGATCAAAGTACTGCCAAAATAGTATATTAGAATATTAGTTACTTCATATCCGAGCATATAAATCTTATATGCTATGCTTTGCTAACATTTCTGTATAGCTCAATCCTCCTTTTCAAAAATAAAAGTCCTGATTTCAAAGAGATTATAACTGTGAATGTGTCTACCAAGAACTATGTTGTAAACATGTTGGGAATTTTAGTAGTACATTCAATCCTAGCGATGAGTATACTCCGCATTTAAAAATCGTGTACCTGTGAGGAGTATAATTGCCATATGTTAACAGTGTAGATCCCGATCAGAGAGCTCATTTAGGAGCCCTCTGATCAGCGTCTGCACTGTTTGTCATTTTGAAATATATTGTAAAAGAAAACCAAGTTAAATATGGACCAGACTTTATTGGAAATTGGAATTGTGCATTTAAAGAGTCACTGAACACTGAATTAAAGCAACTCTCCTGAGTTCAACGAACACACATCGGACAAGACGTTATTCTTTCCAGTTTTAACGCAAACGAAACGAAAACGCATTGTAATAAAATGGCGTAAATTAGAACTAAAACCTTTTGACAAATCTGACTATTCATGTAAATTCGAGTGGCAAACAGTTTGGAGCCATATCTGATGCCGGGTTACCCGGCGTCTGATCTGGCTCCAAACTGTTTGCAATGTTAGTAAACTATTTAACGTAAACGCGTTTATTAGAAAAGAAGAACGAGTCTTCTCTACTGTACAAGGAATTTGTTATGCATGTATGAATTTTTATTAAACGTTTCTGATGTACAATGCTACAGTGGAGAATCTGTTATTCTTTCCCGTTTAAACGCAAACGTACGCAAACGCAAAGCACTAAAACGTAGAAAAGTACAACTTTTTGACAATTCTGATAATTCATCTTTATCTTGGTGGCAAACAGCTTGGAGACTGATCAGACGCCGGGTTACCCGGCGTCTGATCTGGCTCCAAACTGTTTTCAGTGAAAATAATAGTTTTAGCGTAAACGCGTTTATTGGGAAAGAATAACGTTTTCTCCACTGTACATGTACATGTACTTCATAAATGTCATTGACTTTGCATTTTCTTCACTCTTATTTATGAGTTATAAAAGAAATCTATCTATTAATAAAATTAATAAATATTAAAATATTCACATACACGTTTGTTTCACTGACTTGTAATTTCGATTCCTAGGGAGGCTGCTCAACATTAATATCAAGCACGACGACCGCACTTTCATGCTTATTGAAAACAATGGGGTGTCGTAAAAAGGACTCGGGTTATGTCTATAAGTTGAATGCCGTGTAAATTTCCAAAATATCACACATAAAATCAGACGATAATATGACAACGAGTATGCAGTGCACTTATTTGTTTCTTGAAACGTTTGTCAATGTTGAGGTCTGACAGGATTGTATTCGTTCCATAAAGTGTGATCTCTATTGGACTCACGGTTTGCATTCCGGGTTATAATATCCAAGGGAAATAACGCGATCACAAAATGATGAAAGACACATTTCGATAAATGCAGTTGAGGAACAGTATTTTCGTTGATTTGTAGTATTCAATACACGCACTTATTATCACTGTAAACATCAAGGATTTGATTTGATTTGTTTTGATTTTACGTCGCTTTCAACAGTATTTCAGTCATATCGCGACGTCCAGCTAATTAAAGGTGGAGGAAGACCCCAGAAGTCCTTTATGCACTGTTTCAGGCACAAATCGGCAACTGGGTAGAACCACCGACCTTCCGCAAGCCAGCTGGAAGGCTTCCCCACATGAAAAATCCGAACGACCCTACTGGGATTCGAACTCACAGCGGTGAGGAGCTTAGTGATGTAAGTCACATTGACTATACCACCAGGCCACGGAGGCCCCTGTAAACATCAAGGAACGGTTTAAAATGGCCTGATATACATTTTACAAACCTTTAAAATTCCGGCTGGACCCCATACGCGTTTTGCTTATACACTTAAGGCAAATTGTCCTATTCAGTACGTACAGTGGAGAATGTGTTATTCTTTCCCAATAAACGCGTTTACGCTAAAACTATTTTTTTCTTTTACAAACAGTTTGGAGCCAGATCAGACGCCGGGTAACCCGGCGTCTGATCAGGCTCCAAACTGTTTTTCACCAAGATAAAC
Organism: Gari tellinella; assembly: GCA_922989275.2. NCBI lineage: Eukaryota > Metazoa > Mollusca > Bivalvia > Cardiida > Psammobiidae > Gari > Gari tellinella. The sequence continues at coordinate 45,700,407 of OV277864.1, forward strand.
ATGAAATATCAGAATTGTCCAAAAGTTGTATTTATCTACGTTTTAGCGCTTTGCGTTTGCGTACGTTTGCGTTTAAACGGAAAAGAATAACAGATTGTCCACTGTATTTCACATAAGTGTCAACAACAGCCATAGAAACAATGTCTAAAAAAATGTAAGCATCATTAGGCTGAATACTTTTTTTCTGGCAAAAATAAAGTCGTTGAGGTCCAATAGACCACACAGGTCAGGACAAGGGTTAAATGAAATGAAACACAAAGGTAATGGAATAAAATGTAGAAAATGTCAGTTTAAAAAAGGGTAATCATTTTTTTCTATTAGTTGCAATCAGTTCGGAGTCTAATCAGACACCTAGTCACTAGGCGTTTGATCTGGCTCAAGTCTGCTTGCAGTGGACATACCTGGCGTTTAGCATAAACCTTTCAATAGGAAAAATAAAGTATTTGCCAATATGCATTGTTGGTTAGTATGAATATATAAAACCGAAAATATTGGATATAGTTTTCAAATGTTGACGTTTTTTAACAGCTCACTTTCAAGAGGTAACATTGATGATAATGTATGCAAATGGCAAAAACGATCAACCGACAATGCCTCCGGAACTATTTGGTAGTCCCTTCATTCGACGGAACAGTGGTGGACCCTTTGGTTCAAAGTTTGGCACCTCAATCGTCATTGGAGAGTGGGAATGGGACTGGAATTTAACGTGTGTCAGGTCCCATAGCTTGTATATGATCCCGAACCCCTCCCCGGCAAAACTGTCTTTGGTACTCTCAGGGTATAAGATCCATTTCCCGGCTCCGTATGTCATCTGCATTAGTAATAAAGTACAGTCGAAACTCGATACTTCGAAATCGCGTTAGTGACTGAGCCACTACTTATCTTTGAAATACGGGTATATTCGACGAATGCGAGATAGATTTGAAATTCAATTTATGAAATACCGGTATGATCGATTTAAGGGAGTTCAAAGTATCGAGTTTCGACTACATGTACAGTGGAGAATGTGTTATTCTTTCCCAATAAACGCGTTTACGCTAAAACGATTATTTGCAGTGCAAACAGTTTGGAGCCAGATCAGACGCCGGGTAACCCGGCGTCTGATCAGGCTCCAAACTGTTTGCCACCAAGATAAACATAAAATATCAGAATTGTCCAAAAGTTGTTCTTTTCTACGTTTTAGTGCTTTGCGTTTGCGTACGTTTGCGTACGTTTGCGTTTAAACGGGAAAGAATAACAGATTCTCCACTGTACATGTAGCAACCCCTTCACTGCCATGACGTCATCTGCTTAAACAATTGTGGTCTACTGTTAGTTTTCAAATTCAAAATTTACGTAAATGGACTAAAGTAATATTCATGATGAGTATCAAACAGTTTGGACCCTGATCAGACGCCGCGTTATGCGGCGTCTGATCAGGGTCAAAACGTTTTGACAAAAACAAATGTAGATCTAATTGGGGTATGGAAGTGAAAGGTAGGTATTAAATTGATATGATGATTATACTCTGTTTATTAATTGCTACATACTTAATTGTTTAGAAAAAAACAACATATTTCCGGCATTTTAATTAGAGTAAACTGAGTGTAAAATAGTTTGAATCCGAACTAGACTCTCTTTCACTCGACGTCAGATTTGTGTGCATACTGTTTGTAAATGCAAGTTATACATGATTTTACTACGTTCGGCTGTTTAGAGATTGGAACAATCTAAAGAGAAGTGTTAATTTGACGAATTGTCTTCGCTACGTCATCGGACTGCTTATGAAGCAAGGGGTCGGAACATGACCCCTGTCGGCTAACACAAATTTCATAAAAATGATATAATGCACTTGTACACAAATAACGGGGAAAGTAAACAAACTAGGACTCATTATCTAGTTGACCGTTCCCTAATTTCAAATTAAAGTATCAACATTGGTAAGTTTAATTTTTGACATATACATATACATGAATGTCTAATACCTACATGTATCCTGTGTTATTTGTGTTTTGAAATGAACTCGTAAACTATCTTGAAAGACACATATATACAGTAGAACCTCTCTATTACGACCACTAAAATGTGTCAAATACTAGTCGTTTCAGACAGGTGGTTGCTTAAAGCAATGTTAAAGTGAAACAGAAAGCTCCTACAGGAGCTTTCTGTTTCACTTTCACATTGCTTTAAGCTGTCACCTGTCCTTTATACTTACAATTAGCCTTCTTTTTTAGTGGTCGTTATAGAGGGGTTTTACTGTTTTTACCTTTAATTCACTTTCAATAGCTACTTCGATAACGTACACTGTATGTATCTGTGAGTATTACAAGTGTTAAGAAACTATGTAGCAGGGATAATTGTTGAATGTATATGTGTTTGACAGAGCGATAGATTATGCCCCTTTGGATCTGTTTGATTGCCATAGCTTAGCCAAGAGAGAACAGGTATTTCGCCCTCACTATCACTCACATTAATGATTGCTTTCGATCAATAAGGCAAGTGACGGATGAACTCCATCATTGCAACGACGTCATCTGTTTTTCACAATTCATCTGGTTTTATATATCAAATTTAGATTCGGAGTTATTGTCAAACAGTTTTAATCCGTTTCATTGCTATAGCTTAGCCTGGAGGGCACAGGCATTTCACCATCACTATTACTAAAATGAATGATTGCTTTCGATGAGTTATAAGGCAAGAGACGACTGAACTCTTACGTTGCCATGACGTCATCTGCTTTCCACAATACATCTACCTTAATGTCTCAGATTTAAATTCGGAATGAGTGTCAAACAGTTTCACAAGGTCTGTCAAACAGGGGCCCGTTTTACTAAACAACTTACGCAAACTTTTTGCGTAAGTCAAACTCGTTTAACTTTTATTTTTCGATCATAAACGTTTGCAAACAGCAAATAGCCAGACCAGAGGACGCGCTTTTAGCGCGTCCTCCGGTCTGGCTATTTGCTGTTTGTAGCAAGTGATAATAAAAAATATATATTAAAATTTAACATTTTGACTTACGCAAAAGATTTGCGTAAGTAGTTTAGTAAAACGGGCCCCTGCTCCTGACCTGGGTTGAAACTGTTTGCAAACTCGATTTGAGTTGCCTAAACGGGTTCTTATTATTAAGTCTCGACTATAGTTCAATTTACATGTAAGGCTTGTAGACAGTTGTGTTAATAGTGATTTCCAAATGTACACTCGTCCATTGGGATTAATGGGTTAAAAATGGGAATTCAAATAGGGATTCAAACCGTTTGCCACTCGTCATGTTGTTTTTTCTGTCAAAATGTCCAATATATGAAACAGCAGACAACGATTTTAAGGAGATGACATTGCTGCATTGAAAAAGTTGGACATAAATATATTTTTTTGATTTTGAAACAGCTGCAAGCGGTTTTGTAAGGAGGTAATCGTTATTCGGCGGACCGTTGTAGGGAGGGAACACTGTACATGTAGTTGTATTTACCTGAAGCTGGTTGACGGTGTTGTTCATTGTGATTTCCAAATTCCCGTAGGCGATATTGTGGTAGACGCCCATGTAGTCCGCCAGGGGCCGGGCTGCATGTCTCTGCTTGTTGATGGCATGGTGGGTCACGGGATTGGCATGGTACCATGGTTCTGGATAAGTACACACTGTGGTCTCGTTGATACTAGGCGTTTCGCCAAGGTATAGGTCGGCCAAGAAACTGACAATAAAATTGATAAACTAATACAAAGGAAGATATGCAAAAGTTGGAGAGTAAAATGGTCAAAATGATACATGTAAAACTTTCTAAATTTCCCTAAAAGTATATCAGTAACGAACATGGAAAATGAGCAAGTCAAACAGAAAATCCTAAATTTGAAAAGCACGTGTATTTAACATGCATAGTTATATTTTCAAAAGGACCACACAACAATTTAGATATGAATGTCACTTTAAACATAAACTTGATAATGTAATCTCTTTATGTACATGTATGGATAAATCCTGTTTCCCATAAAGACAAGTCTAGTTTTTAATATTTAGGCCTAAGTTAAAATATATAATTCAAAAATGACAAGCAATGCAGGCCCTGTTGCATATATGATGGCTCCTGTTCGAGCTAATCACGAGTACACTGTTTATACAATTGACGCATATATACACGTCACAATGGGGTTAATAGGTTAAAACATTCGATGACGTGTACTTTTAAAAATGGGTCAGGGCTCAATACTATGTGGGTGTTTCAAAAACTATTTTTTTCATTTCTGCATTAAACCCTATGTTGTCATTTCTGATTAGAATTGTCTCTCATCTTGCTTAAATTGGTCACCTTTTTTCAAACCTACCTAAAACGAGTATACATAAATCCTATTTCAAAGACAGACGTCGCCTTCCTACATCGTTTTCTTTTACTAGCACAGCGTTCCCTCTCTACAACGGCCCTCCCAACAACGACTCCCTCCTTACAACGACTTTCACCTTAATTCCATTAACGGGATAATTAAGTCTAACTATTTTACTGCTGCAATATCGTCTGCTTAAGCTTGTCGTCTACTGTTTTCTCTCACAGTAACATATAAGTGGATATTTTGATAGAATACATATATTTACCAGTGCCAAACAGCTTGAATCCTGATCAGACGCCGCGTTACGCGGCGTCTGATCTGGATTCAAGCTGTTTGCAAATGTAAGCCAAGTCTTAATTTTCCCTCTCTATAACGACTCCCTCCGATCAACGCACACAATATGTGTCTCCCATTGGTTGTCGTTGTAGAGAGGGAGCACTGTAATTACAAATTTTCGAGTTAACATTGAACCCAAACGACGAGTATACACGTCATTTATCATTTACATAAGGTGTACATGTACAGAGAACAAGTGACCATGCAATCTGTGAAGACCCAGATCAGAGAATCGTCTGATCGGGGTCTGCACTGTTTGTACTTGTTTACAATAAGTTCAACCTTAACTCGTCAAATAAAATCAATCTTAACACGTCAAAAATGGACTAGACTTGATTTGAGACTGTCCATTCAAAGTATAAGTGAGTTAAGCAAGCTTGAATTATGCAGATGTTATGCAAGAACCCCCCACCCCACCCCGAGTACATTCGACTAATGTGAGTTCGAATTATTGAGTCTCAACTATAGGCCAACGGGTAAATTAGATTTGTACAGTGGAGAATCTGTTATTCTTTCCCGTTTAAACGTAACGAAACGCAAACGCAAAGCACTAAAACGTAGAAAAGTGCAATTTTTGGACTATTCTGACAATTCATGTTTTTCTTGGTGGCAAACAGTTTGGAGCCTGATCAGACGCCGGGTTACCCGGCGTCTGATCTGGCTTCAAACTGTTTGCAGTGGAAATAAACGTTTTAGCGTTAACGCGTTTATTGGGAAAGAATAACACATTCTCCACTGTACGAGCTCGAATTATCGAAATTAAAATGTACAGTAAAACCTCTCTTTTACGACCACTGAAAAGAAGGCTAATTGATAACAGCTTTAAAACAAAGTTACACTAAAACAGAAAGCTCATAAAGGAGCTTTCTGTTTTATTGATATCCGCTATAACACACCTAATAATTAATTCAATTTAGTTCGGCTTTGTTCCTGGGCGTGGCACCACTGATGCGATCTTCATCATTCGCCAGTTACAGGAAAAGTACATAGCAGCCAACAAGCCTTTGTATCTTGCCTTTGTTGACCTTGAGAAGGCCTTCGACAGAGTACCTAGGAAAGTCCTCTGGTGGGCACTGAGAAGTCCGGGTGTTGACGAGTGGGCTGTGCGTGTCATCCAAGGAATGTACTCAGATGTCAAAAGTCGAGTGCGTGTCAACGGGCAGTACAGCGACGAGTTTGGAGTCGGAGTTGGAGTGCATCAGGGTTCGGTCCTCAGTCCTCTGCTTTTCATCCTCGTGCTTGAGGCGCTTTCACGCGAGTTCCGTACCGGAGTCCCTTGGGAGCTTCTGTACGCTGATGATCTCGCCGTGATTGCAGACTCACTTCAGGAGTGCATTTCCAAGCTGACAGCTTGGAAAGCAGGTATGGAAGGTAAAGGACTGAGGGTCAACATGAAGAAGACCAAGCTCATGGTATCTGGCCCAGAGCTTGATCTCCTTCGTGACTCTGGGGCATTTCCTTGTGCTGTGTGCCGGACTGGAGTTGGGGTGAATTCTATCAAATGTTCCCAATGCATGCTGTGGGTGCACAAGAAATGCTGTGGCATCAAGGGCAGAATTGCGGACGACCCGAACTATGTGTGCCCCAGATGTCGTGATATCGCACGCCCTATTGATGGTAGACCAGTCACCCAGGTTGACGTGGATGGCGTTCAAATCGAGGTGGAAGCCAGTTTCTGCTATCTAGGTGATATGCTGTGTGCAGGGGGAGGATGTGAGCTCGCGATCATCACCAGATGCGGTACGGCCTGGGGAAGGTTCAAGAAACTCCTGCCTCTTCTTACATCTAGGCATGTGTCCCTTACGGCTCGTGGGAGAGTTTTTGATGCTTGTGTGCGCTCTGCACTACTACATGGAGGGGAAACCTGGGCACCGTCTGCCTCAGATTTGCAGCGTCTTCGTCGAAATGACAGAGCCATGGTCCGTTGGATCTGTGGTGTCAAGCACCAAGACGACATCACTACAGAAGCACTGTATGCAAAGCTGGGGATTCAAGAAGTGACAACGGCCCTACGCACAAGGCGTCTGAGATGGTACGGACATGTCTCGCGTGCAAACTCAAGTATCAACTCAATGATGGGTATGGAAGTGCCAGGATCCAGGGGGCGAGGGAGGCCAAAGAAGACCTGGTTGGAATGTGCTGAGGCTGACATAAGAACATGCATCCTTGGTGGCATTGATCCACAGAATAGAGAAGCCTGGAGGTTAGGTGTTGGAACCTCTAGCCGCCTGCTGCCTACCCCTGTAGGGACACCCGCAGCAGCTGACAAATAAACTCAGGATTTAGTAGTTAGTAGTTAGTGGTCGCAAAAGAGAGGTTTTACTATAAATGTGTACTTATAAAATGTCCTTGAATGAGGATAACTGCGATAGAATGGTTCTCACATTACCATATGCATTTTCTTTGTAGACCCCACAGCAAAACCGCAATATCTGAAACTCGCTTAAGTCGAACATGCCCGTACTTCAACCTCTGACTTCAACCTCGCGTATCTAAGACGCGCATTTATAAGCCGAAAGTACCCGTGTTTTAAAGTTACAACACGGCGCACCCACGTTTTAAGCTTAAGATACATGTATGATCATATCCGATATAATGCGAGTTCGAAACATAGAAGTTCGACTGGATTTGTATTATTTTGCAGAATACTACAGTGTACCCTCCCCACAGCAGCCCTCAAAACAACGACTCCCTCCTAACAACGACCTTTGCCGCTATTCCCTCAAACATGACAATAATTTCTACAGTGGAGAATCTGTTATTCTTTCCCGTTTAAACGCAAACGTACGCAAACGCAAAACACTAAAACATAGAAAAGAACAACTTTTGGACAATTCTGATAATTCTTGTTTATCTTGGTGGCAAACAGTTTGGAGCCTGATCAGACGCCGGGTTACCCGACGTCTGATCTGGCTCCAAACTGTTTGCACTGCAAATAATAGTTTTAGCGTAAACGCGTTTATTGGGAAAGAATAACACATTCTCCACTGTAACGTTTGCACTGATCTAATATCGTTTGCCTAAATTTGTCGTCTATTTTGATAGAAGAAATATACTGACGAGTGACAAACACCTTGAATCCAGATCAGACGCCGCATTATGCCGCGTCTGATCTGGATTCAAGCTGTTTGCAAAGGTAAGCAAAGTCTTAATTTTCTATCCCTATAACGACTCCATCCGAACAAGACACACACAATCTGTGTCTCCTATTGGATGTCGTTGTAGAGAGGGACCACTGTGTATATGATAAGACCATCATTGGAGAAACGTTATTCTTTCCAAATGAACGCCTTTATGCTTATTAAATCATTTCCAACGCAAACAGAAGACACCAAGTAGTCGGGTCCCTGATTAGATTCCAAAGTGTTCCAAAAAATAGTCAGAATTGTCAAAACATTGTCTCTTTTCTGCACTTTATTGCAATGCGTTTGCATTTAATTGCGTTTAAAGATATCACATGACCAAGCTTGGGTGGTAACACCTACCCCCGTATATAGTTTGAGTCAAAGCATGCAGAGCATGCACTAACAGTGTTAGCGTCTAGGCAAAGAATCATTCAGGCGTCTCAAGTGAGGCCCGCACCTAATATTTGATAGCTTGGTTAGTAAAAGCCATAGAAAAACCTATTGATATATATTATGTAAGGGCCTCTATTCAAAGCTGAGCCATTGCCTGAAGACTTTTCTCATGCTGTATACCGGTATATACCTGTATTTTGACACCAACTAAACAATGGGGGGGGGGGTGTGAATCAATGAAAGGACTTGCTGGATGTCTTTAAATGGAAAAGAATGACTTTGTCTACACTTTGTAAGTACATCGCTCACTCTCTACAACGACACCCAATGGGAGACAAACTTTGTGTTCGTTGTTCGGAGGGAGTCGTTATAGGGAGGGAAAATGACTTACATTTGCAAACAGCTTAAATCCAGATCAGACGCCGCGTAACGCGGCGTCTGATCTGGATTCAAGCTGTTTGTCACTCGTTATTAAGTTTTTTAATGTCAAAATGTCCATATTGTAACTTTGAGAAAAACAGCAGACGACAATATAAAGCAGACGGCAGTGCAGCCGTGAATAAGTTGGACATCATTGTCCTGTTTAGGGAACTACGACAAGGGTCGTTGTAAGGAGGGAGTCGTTGTTGGGAGGGCCGTTGTAGAGAGGGAGCACTGTAGTCTCCGAATCAGTAACACCTGTCAATGCTCTAAAGAACATTCTAACACACCTCGCCCACACCCCTATATAAGCGAAGAAGGACCGTCTTGGTGTTCGAAGTTTCAGTAGAACCACTGGTATACATCGTACAGCGGATGTTGCTCCAAAGTGATACGGAATCCATGGTGAATTGATGTAAACAATGTCAGGCCAGGTAAGAAATACGTCTATTACACACTTATTGCAACACATAAGTATTAAACGTTAAATCGTACCGAATCAGAACTAATTTCTGCCTGTCGCAAACAAGCCTCTTCTGTTACAAACGTCGAATGGTCCGTGAAGTATGAGAGTTTAGTCTGCCCTATCACTAACAACGTGTGCCGACTTTACACAAATTGGTCGAATATGTGCATTATATACATGTAAAGTGTAATTGTTTTCCCTCTACAGATAGATAGTAACTCTATGTATTAGGATTTTCTCATCGTGTTAGCGAACCAGTTGCACGTTTTGTAAATTTGGCCATTTCATTCTACCATCACTGTACCGCGTCTTGCAAGCAAGTGACAGTTAACTGTACCGCATCTTGCATTTCTACTGTACTGCATCTTGGAAAATACAATTAGTAAATCTGAACGAAATGGATCGAAAATTAGACCTGGACCAATATTCTGAAACATTCTACGTATTTTCGCTAAGTAAAATTAGTATCTAACCTTTCCTCTAGGAAAATACGTTTAGCTGAGGCTTTTGAGCCGACGTTTGTGTATAAGTTGCTTCGTGAAATTGGGTCAACTTCGGGGTGGGGTAACGTCACTACAAACGACTGAGGGTACTGTTTAAGACATTATTACCTACAATCTTCATCGCAAAAACGTGGAAAACATTGATATCTATTCAAAATCTATATTTGAGATATACATGATCACTTTAAATGTAGGTACCAAAACTAGCGTACATGTAAGTACATAATTAGTTTCACAATTATATAACTAACTAACGAACCGAATTTCAATGAAGTCGCCGTGGCTCAATAGTGATAGAGTCGGACTAGCATGTCTTGGAAAATACAATCAGTAAATCTGGTACGATGAAATTGATGTTTGATGTCTCTGGTGCATAACGTTCGGGAGTAGTTTCATTTTCTGTCCCTTGATTTTTTTTTCTTTGGGCCACCCATAAACCTCAGAAAACGCCCCTTAAAGACACCCCTAGATGACCTTTCGATCATAACACCTTGCCAGACAATTTCCTTGCAAAAATCATGGATCTTATGGCCATGTCGCTAGCAAAGAACCGTTGAAGCCTCTCGTGTGAGACTCTACCTTTATATTTGATACATGTAGTTTGGTTAGAAATAACCATTGAAAAGCACTAGAGCGTGAGTATAATCTGGTTCTCACCAGGTAAACTGAGATTGGTACACCCACCGGCTGCACGTGCTGAACATGTTTTGACAGTTACATTGACACCTCAAATTCAATAGGGGGGGGGGGGGGGGGGGGGGGGGGGGACTCTTTCAAAGGACTGAAGAAAAGTCTTTAAACAATTTCAAGCCAGTTACCCAAAAGGACTTAAGGGTGTATCATGAGTTTGGGAAATTTTCAAAGTATATTTAAACACTCTTATGATGATTTTGTATTAAAAAGCTATTAAAGATGAACGAAAAAATAGAAAAAGTGTACATTTTGGTGAACAACGTTTGGCTCCACGGCCATGTAAAAACTTACCCCCCCCCCCCACACACACACACACACACTTTTTCTACTTTCGTCCTTTTCAAACAGCCCGCTTCAATAAAACCATTTCAAATTAAAACAAACATGATAATTTGGTTTTGTGTTTCATTTATTTCATGTCTATGGTAGTATTTCTTCATACAAAACTAATTTAAGACAAAACATGCACCAAATGTGAAATTTATAAAGCTCTAAATATCATCGATATGGTGTTTATTAAGGGAGATAACTCCCTTTTCTTCCATAACTCAAATTTTTCAACACTAACCTATCAATTTCTTTTCATATTTTGAATTGCCTTCGGTTGGATTTTTTCATCTGGTAGAATTTAAAAAAAGTACGATACTAGAAATATTATTATTTTTACTTTATCTCATAATTTTTTGTATCATTACCCATAAAACCATGTTGTTGATTCAGATATTCATATTTTCCAAATCTGGTGCCTGTTTGGTCTTGATTTAGAGTCTTTATGTCAAAATACTTCCACAGACATTAAATACATAATGAAAAACAAAATAACCATGTTTGTTTTTTCTCTAAAATAGAATTTACTGAAGCTTTGACGAAATTTGAGAAAAAGTCCGAATTTGACACATCTAATTCTTTTCCAAATTGCCGTAGTGCAAAATAAAGCACACCAACATATGTTTTTTTCCCTTTTTTTCCTTTATCATAAACAGCTCTTTCGAAATAAACATGAAAGAAAAAACTTAGATACTTTGAAAAATTCGCTTATGGGTTTCATACACCCTTAACATCGGGGGTTGTATATCATTGCAGTGGTTGTTTCGTCCAAATCTTACCATCGCACCACATCGAGCAATAATAAAAAAGCAATGTTGTTCACGGAAAATCTGCTTTCAGCAAGAAGCCGGTTTAAAGGCAAAATATGCATGAAGTCTACCGGCATTTTGCAGAGTATCAACAACGGCAGGAAGAAGGAGCTCAAGTTATCGAAGCAATAACAGCAAACGAAACTATACATGAGAAATAATGTGTATTTATTTTAATGTGTGTTTACAAATCATAACACAAATGATAAGAAGTCAAACAGTATTCACTTTCAACTCATTTCATGAAATTGTATGTAAATCTATTGAAGTATAATGTTACGGCGTCGCTTCTAAAGACTGTTAGTATCAAAAGTAAAAATCCACAAATGCCATATTTTTGGCACCACAATATCGATGAAACAATTCAAGTTTATATCCAGTTATTAGTAGCTAAAATCCACTCTTGTATGAAAGTCTAGTATGGAATATGTCCTCCGCTGACACTAGATGTCTACGCATAAAATCAAAGTAACGTTGGATCTGCTGTGGAGCGAATGGATAGATGCCCGTGTGCGTACAAATGTCAGTGCAATCTCATTTATATGCGTATATTGCACATACACTGTAAGCATGCTAATGGCGCGTTCGTGCTGTATTTGGTTTAGTCTAGCCATCAGATTAACTCTTTAATTTTAATAAAATACTGTTTTTCCTGTTACTGTTTCGTCATTAACGTCAATGACACAAACTGTTCAACACGTGGACTTTTTATGAAACGCGCACGTGCGATTCGTGGAGAACGGCTTAACAATACCCTGTGGCTAAACGGTAGACCGATTTCAAAATTGCACATGCTAAAAATGGCAGGCGTTAATCAAATATAGGGAAGAAAGACAAAATTTACGCTCTTGTATACCGATTGTAATTATTCATTAACTTTACATATGTATAGTTATTTTTGCTGTTCAATTTTGACAGTCGCTGTTTGTTTCTTCTGGTAATGATTCACAACCTAAATCACAGCTTGATTGGTAATCTATTTTAACACTGTCGTTTACTTTCAATATTTTTATCCGTGGACTGTCTTTCGGGATCGTGCCTTCTCTTGATAAGTGTATTTTTCTCTCTAAGTCATTTACAGTAATAACCCGTCCTTGCTCACGACATAAATCAGGGATAATTTTAAAATTTGTTGTCTTTATTTTGTTATTTTCAACAACACGAATTTTTATTTCTCTACTTGGATGGTTTTCTTTGGTGTGTTCAATTATTCCTCTAAATGTTTGGAATGAATATGCGTAGTAAGCACACTTGCAATCCATAGTTGACCTGAAAATAGACGAAGAACGGTCATTTAGTATTAACAAGAAGCAGTACAGTTAATATCACAGCCTCTGCAAGAAACAGTACATACGTATTGCAAGACGCAGTACAGTAATGCTGCAATAAATCGATCAAATTTGCAAAATGTAGATCATTTTAGCCAACACTGTGAGATATTACAAATGCATGTAGTTATTTGCCATCGATCCAGTGAAAAACAATTATATTTTAATTGTATATATTGCACATATTCAGTCAATTTGTGCAAACTCGGCACACGTTGATAGTGATAGGGCAGACTAAACTCTCATAATTCACGGACCATTCGACGTTTGTAACAGAAGAGGCTTGTTTGCGACAGGCAGACATTAGTTCTGATTCGGTACGATTAAACGTTTAATACTTATGTGTTGCAATAATTGTGTAATAGACGTATTTCTTACCTGGCCTGACATTGTTTACATCAATTCACCATGGATTCCGTATCACTTTGGAGCAACATCCGCTGTACGATGTATACCAGTGAGAACACTCACGCGCTAAACGTTCTAACGTGACGTCATGTGGCGTAGAAAATGCGTACGCCAAGAAATGTAGGTTAAATTATGTGTTAGAATCGAGATAATAAATTAACACCAGTGTTCTATCTAACAATCGAACACGGATAGTCGTTGAGATGCTTGTAATTAAATCCTAAAGCCTCGTGATTAAATTACTACGCATCTCAACTCCTACCAGTGTTCGATTGCACGATAGAACACTGGTATGCATTTATTATTTCTTAAATATTCTACAGAATACTAATCTGTCCTTTTAGTACTAACGCAAATACCCACTCCGAATCAGATGCTGTAGAACCATTCGCCCACGCAAAACAAGGGCATTCAGGATGTACTACATTGTATCTTAGAACATGGTATGTGGGGCATTTCTATGGCAACACCTGTTGCGTTTAGTCCCGTTTGTGCGCATACATAAGTAGAGACAAGATTGACCGAAATGATACCATTATAGCTCATATATAGGATAATATCTTAGATAAGATAGGTAAATGTAAATGCAAATGTAATACAGATATTTAATTATTTTTCATACAATGATTTAAAATATTATTATTATTATTATTATTATTATACCAGATTTATATAGCGCTCTTTTCACACAGGGATTGTGCGTTCAAAAGCGCTTTACATGAAATAACACATATGTACCTATAAATCGAGGAAAGACAAAATAACTACAATTAGATCTGAAATAAAACATGAATAAACATATAAAAGACAGTCCCCCAAAACGGCGATCACATTACCCCCATCAATCAGCAATGAACCGACCGGCTAAGTATTGCCGACTGATATAAATAATGGTAGAGCGCCCAATGCAGGCCATCGACAAAACACAAATAACTATAATTAGATCTAAAATAAACAAGAATAAACATACAAAAGACAACCCCCAAAACGGCGATCACACTACCCCCATCAATCAGCAATGAACCAACCGGCTAAAGATTGCCGACCAATAGAAATAACAGCAGAGCGCCCAATGCAGGCCATCTAATATAACATAATTAGGAAAAATAGCATGCGACCATAACTAAAATCTCTATAGAAGATCAATGACATGATTAAAAATGGTGAAAGCTGTCCAAGAATTATACCACATACCCCGCTAGCTGGTTTCAAAAGAGATTAGAGCCATATCCCTACCATCAAAGATCCACCAGACAGGCATTGGTCAACGGTACAACCCCAGAACTAAAAATTAGACCCATAACATATACAGAATGAACACAGCCCTAGGGTAGCAGTCATCTACCCTCTCCACCCCACACCCGCGGGACCTACATGTTCCATGGCTGAAATTACACCCTTACTTTATAAAACATCAAGATAAGAAGCTGTCCCTGAATTATACCGCAAACCCCAAGCCAGTCGGTTTCAAAGAGATCAGGGGCAATCCCTACCATCAAGATCCACCGAACAGGCATGGGCAAACGGTACAATTCCAGAACTCCCATTTAGACCCACAATATCTACAGCAAGAACATAGCCCGGAGGTAGCAGTCATCCATTTCCTAATGTGTTCTAATAATGAATATTAAAGAAGTGTGTTTGCAGGCGTTTTTTGAAGACTGCAACTGAGCTCGCATCTCTGATGTCTGATGGTAGAGAGTTCCAGAGCTTTGGGGCTGCATGCATGAAACTTCTATCTCCAAATGCACCAAACGACTTCTCGGCACAACCAGCGATACTGATTTACTTGCAGACCGCAACTCTCTTCGAGGTCTATACACGTACAGCATACTAACAATGTACCTTGGAGAATCATTGCACATGGCTTTGTATGTGAGTGTCAGAATTTTGAATTCAACTCTGTGTTGAACTGGAAGCCAGTGAAGCTCCTTCAAGACTGGAGTGATGTGATTGTACCGAGGAGTCCTGGTAATGATGCGGGCTGCTGTATTTTGCACACGCTGTAGTTTTCGTAGTGAGTTTTGGGGAATCCCATATAACAGTGAGTTGCAGTAGTCAATTTTTGATGTGACCAGAGAATTGACCAAAGTCTTTGTAGCTTCTGGAGAAAGGTACTGTCTAATATGACCTATTTGCCGCAGCTGTGCGTAGCTAGACCTGTACACAGCGTTGATGTGCTGTGTCATATCCATTTGGGAATAAAATCTAGCACCAAGGTTGTTCACACATAATGAGGGTTTGATTTTAGAGTTTCCCACTTGAACATGAAACTCTACGGGAACGTTAACCTTTTTTGAGTGAAACAGTATGACCTCAGTTTTGTCAGTGTTCAGCTTCAACATATTCTGGTGCATCCATGAGACTATGTCTTTTAGACATCCTTCGACTTTTGAAAGGGCTTCTTGTTGACTAGATGTGTCTTTAGGCTTAAATGACAAGTATAACTGTGAATCATCTGCATAGAAATGATGATCCAGATCATGATTTCTGCAAATTGAGCCGACAGGTTTTGTGTACAAGATGTAGTTTTTGGGTCCCAAGACTAAACCCTGTGGCACACTATATTTCATTTGAACTGGGGCAGATAGTTCTCCATCTACTGCGACTGTTTGGTAACGGTCATTCAGGTATGAGGTCATCCACTTTAGTGGGTTTCCAATGATTTTGAAGTCTTTTTCAAGGCGATTGAGTAATGTTGCATGATCAATTGTGTCGAATGCGGCTGATAGGTCGAGCATCACCAGAATTGTGATTTCATTCTTATCAAGATATTGCAAGATGTCATTTTGAACTTTAACAAGAGCAGTTTCTGTAGAGTGATGCTTTCGATATGTTGACTGATGCTATTCATGCAGATTGTCTGTGGCCAAATGAGACTCAATGCGTCTGTTTACAATTTTTTCTAATACTTTGGAGAGAAATGGCAAATTTGATACAGGCCTGTAGTTCTTGATATCATTTGTATCGAGATCAGGTTTCTTCAAAAGAGGTCTTACATGCGACTTTTTGAATTCTTTTGGAACATACGCAAATTCCAGCGAAGAGTTCACAATTTTTGTTAACGACGGTAGGAGCTCGCTAAGGCATAACTTTAAGAGCCATGTAGGTATTGGGTCGAGTTCACAGGACTTACATGGGAATGCCTTGACAATCTCCCCGATTTCTGCTGCTGTAGCAGTGTCAAAACTTTCTAAAGAGCTCATTGAATGCAACGTTTATGTGATGACTGGGGTGCATGCCGTTGATTCATAGGCAATGCCTGTTCGTATTTTGTCCTTTTTTTCAATAAAAAAGTCGCTGAAATCATGCGCAAGTTGTTTTGAGGACAATTTTTTCGGCAGTGCAATTTAACTGTTTGCACCCAGGAGATGCTTAGTGACTTTAAAAAGAAAATATAGAAAAAATCTCTTTATTACCACTAAAAAGAAGGCTAAATTGGTGCATGAAAGATCGACAGATGACAGCCTAAAGTAAGATGACGTAAATCAGTCAGGAGCTTTCCGTGTTTCGTTCACATTGCTGTAATCAGTCACTTGCCTAAAATACCTGATGAATAACATAATTTAGTGGTCGTTAAAGAGAGGTTTAACTGATTTCGTCTTTGCCTTCTTTATTTTCATCTGCTTTTGTTATTAAAAGCCCATTTTTGAAGCAATTTCGAACGAGGAATTTTACCCACAAGGCTCAAAAGGCAAACAGTTTAAATACTTAGAATACATCGCTCCCTCTCTACAACGACACCCAATGGGAGACAAACTTTGTGTTCGTTGTTCGGAGGGAGTCGTTGTAGGGAGGGAACTTGACTTACATTTGCAAACAGCTTAAATCCAGATCAGAATTTTACTTTTCGTTGCTTTTATAAACGATTGAAGTTGTTTACGTCTGAAATTTTCTGAAATTCTGAAGGGTTGCATAGGGGTTTTTGATGCCAAATAGACTTGGGCATTAGTTAAAATTAATGTGAGGGTCCGGAGTCGGTAGATGAATGGATGCTTATCATGTACATATACGCTGTGACATGAATTTATGCTAGATAAAAAAAAAGTTCATGATTCTTGAAAGATATGGTGAATTTTGAAAAAAAAGTCTGGAAGTTTGGGCTCGTCTCTATCATACTACGACACTGACATTGTTTTGAGTTATGCCATCGGTGGCTTTGGACATTTTTATTACATTTCAGATCATCTTACTGGTCTGGGGCGAAGCACGTTGTCCCCACGACCCTTGCACATCAAAACCGACAATTTTCTAGTTTTCCTCGAACCATGGTCTTAAACCTTTATAGAATAACTTTTCGTTGACCTACACCTTTAAAATTTAGCACATATGTAGCCAATACAGTAAGAATAATGAATCGAACGATCATAATTGTAAACAAGTTAATCTTGTTCAATCATTTCGGTTACAATTGCATTTAATAAGCCTCACTCACCTGCATTGTGTTCTTTTGTTGTCGGAAATACCAATATACCGTATATATATCGCTGTTCAGTTCAAAATGGACGCTAGCTAAATTCCCGCCTTATCTTACCGCGTTTCTGAACACCTAATACATAATACCTAACACCTAAGACGTAATACCTAATACCTAACACCTAATAACTAACACCTAAGATGTAATGCCTAAGACTTAATACCTAAGATCTAAGACATCAGAGCTAAGACAAAATGTCCCCAATGAGCTTCCGTACATCGGAGTATCGCTTGCTTTGCCATTGAACTCAATTATACACAACAATTTGCTGGGGACATGTGTATTGTACCACATCAAATATATTAAATGTTTTGTTTGGCTACTTCTTGAGATTGAGTGTTCTACATGTTAAAGTCAATCTGTGTAATCAGTCATTTCACGAAAGGCCTGACAATTACAGTCATTTCATGAAATGACTGAAAAACACATTCAGTCATTTCATGAAATGACTGAATCGACCTTAGCTTTATGTATTAACGTGTTATGATGACGATATCTTAATAATTTCAAACCACTTTATTGAAATATTGCTCTATATAAAGTTTAATACAAATCAAGTTTCATAAGTCATTAAAATATGTGCAATGTTTCTGAAACAATATTTGCTTATTAACCATTCAACAAAACTATGCATACATAATGCTATGATTGGACATTTGCTGGTGAGTTAATTCAATAAAACTTATTTCAACCATTGTCTCAATCCTTTAAATGGTCTCTCGTCAAAGTGTGTGAAAGTGGTCTGTCAATTTCAGTCACTTCATGAAATTTTGTGAAATGACTGATTACACAGATTGGCTGTAACATATAGAATCTATACCATTTTAGAACATTTTGACCATGTAATTGACCTTTGATCTCAATTATAGAAAGAAATTGTCTAAGGTAAATGTTAACCACATCAGCCAGGCATACAAACTTTGGTGTAAATCTTAGGATGGCGGGTGTAGTTACACGCTTCAGTTCCTTATGATCTTAAAGCAGGCCTTTGACCTCAAACACAGAAAAAGGTTGTGTGGGGTATCGCAAGACTAGCTACTAGTTTGATAAATATTTTGTTTTGAACAATTTATTCTTGTTTTCATTGGTTTTTCATTTGTGCCTTATTCATGCTACGGAGTCAAGCACTGATATCCTATAATCCTAGCCAGGAAAAGACAACCCAGTATAAATATATAATAATAAAAGATTATAGGGACTGGCGCCAGTCTAGGGTATCGTATATTAGGTACCGCAGAAATCCTAATAAATGGGACAACCAGGCCCCGAGGTTATAAAACTCCTGAGTTCGTACTCTGTACTCAGAAACGAACTCTGTCCTCAAGCTGAGTTCGAACTCAGGAATTTCAAGCTGATAAAAACTTGAGTTGAGTTTGTTTCTAGCCTGGGTTTATTTCTCTGAGTTTGGTAGTTAGCAGTCTCAGAAAACTTACTCTGTGATAAAAAATGGCAGCAGATTATATCTGCGTTCGTCGCAGAAACTTAAGGGAAACAAGTAACCAGAGGGTTCCCCAGTTATTCAAAGACCGGTCGAACCCTCTAGAGAACCTAGACGAACAGTCGGTGTTTGCCAGGTATCGTATTAGACCTGCAACTATTTATATTTTACTTGGACTTTTGCCGGAGCTGGCCTCCAAAACCTATAGGAATCAGCCAATCCCCCCTCTGCTGCAGGTTCTAGCTACGCTAAGATATTTAGACACCGTGTAAGGCCGGTTTGATGCAATATTTAGGGTAATTACGCTATGTTATTTCAGCTTGGGAGACCGATTTTTGTGTGTGATTACATGTACATTTTTTGGATGGTGCAGCGATGCGTACCATTTTTAAGTCTATAAAACCTTGAATGAATATAAAACTAGATTATGGAAACAGGCTTTTCGTCGGCATCTGTCCGTCTTTATAAAGAAGAAGGATAAGACCTTTGTTTGTACCTGTGTAGTAACATCCTGGTGACGTAATGCTCGTCTTCTCCCGTCATGCTAGTAAAGATACCGAGGTTTGAGTCCGGAAATAGAGTTAGAAGAGACGAGTAGCCGTATGTTGTTCCAGTGTGGCGGTTCATAGGATAACCTGAAGAAAAGTAAAATTTATTAGAGCTGGTTGGACTTGCAAGTTACCTACTTGCTGATCGCGATTTGACTAGTTCATTTGCCAACAGTTTGGATCCATATTAGACACCGAGTAATTGCTTGCCATTCGTTTTGATGTTTTGATGTTTTTTCTGCTTGAAAAAACGTAATTAGATAAGATTACACACTTCAATTCCCTGGTGTTCGCCAACTAAATCATAGCATTCTTACGAAGATCGACTGTGCGATTCTGGGGCCCGTTTCATAAAACATCTTACGACAGAACGATCGTAAGTCTAATCTTAAAATTACATTTAATTTCTGATTTCTCTATCAAATTCCGTCATGTGACGCCTTTTTGGAATCGTCTTTTCAAGACGATTCCAAAAAGATGTCACAATACAGGATTAGATGGAGAAATAAATAATAATTTAGACTTTTATAATCTGACTTACGACAACATTTGTCGTAAGAAGTTTTATGAAACGGGCCCCTGGTTTACAGATTAGTCAAATAAGTCGTAGAGGGTTAACATACATCAAGTGATTCCTTTACATATACAATTGAGTTCTAAAACGTAGTGTTCATGAAATGGTGTGCAAGTGGTCGCCAAACACTCAAATGCCAATCTCCGACTAATTGCAGACACTCGCGAAACGTTCCCATAATCTTTCGCCAACTGTTTGCCGCTGAGTCGGTGTTCAGTCTGCGACAAAATGCCAATCATACTGCTACTAACATATAAAGTGGAAATCATGCGTATGACAGCCGTGAATAGTCACGAATGCTATAGCATCATATTAGCAACTATGTGTTAAATAATAACCGAGTATTTGTGTCGCAAAACTCTCGCAAACCATTCGTTTATCCATCTTCGACCATTTTACGAATGAAATGTCGGTGGAAAATCGCAAAGCGGACGGTCAACTGTGATTTGCGTAATTAGCCAGTCGCCGATCAGTCGAAAATCAGTGTGACCAGAGCCTAAGGAGATATGTCCCTTAGATTTACTGTTGTTGTGTTGTATTAAAAAGTGTTTGTCTATTAAAAGAATGTCTTTATATTACCCTTGTAGTATCCTTTCTTCCAGCCAAACGCATACGCGACTTCAGTTGCGGTGAACGGGGCTTGCGGCCTGTGAAACATACTTTCCACAGTGGACGACCTGATGGCGGTCTGAGGCGAGTGCAACATGTGGACGTCATGAGACGACATGATTGTCTGCCCTTGATCGCTTAAGCCCCCACTCAGGTGCATCATCATCCATTTCGTCATATCAGCGGAAGAACTCATTATGCCTGTAGATCCAGCATAGACACCCCATAGCCTACAGTGGAGACATTATATTATTGAAGTTTCCACTGCCAGTATTGCATGATTTATCCGACTACCGCAATATTATAGTCTACTGTGGTCTGCATTCTTATTTCAAATCAATTTTCAAAGATATTGACTCAATCGATAAAGAAAACAGTGTCAACGGTAAGGGATCCTTAATGATGTCAGAACTTGTGGAATGAAACCTCCACTGACAGGTAACGAATAAATTCTGTTAGTAGTAAGAACAGATACATCGGAGACATTCATTTTACCCATTTAAGCGCAAACGAAACGCAGACGCATAGCTATAAAATGGGGCGTGGGGGGGGGGGTGAACACGTTTTACCCGGCCACATTAGGATTGCGCTCCAAACTGTTTTGTTTGCAAAAGATATTACTGTTTTAGCATAAACGCGTTCATAGGGAAATAAAAACGTGTTCTCCGTTGTACTTTACTACTTTACTTGTTTATTTCTTCGGCCACGGGGACAATGCCGCCATTAACTTCATCATCCGCGTAACCTTGGGCGACATCCTTGGCAGACCTGTTCGCAAGCAGGAGAAAATCGGAATCCGCCATTCCTGTAGAAGGATGAAACAAAACGAAATACATATAAACTTGATTAAACGGAGAACTAAAGAATAAATCTGTTTTACGTTTTACTGCTTTAAGCAGTCACATGCCTTAAATACAAAATAATAAACTAAAGTTGGCGGTCGTTACTATATAGAGAGGCTTTACTGTATTATAAATTAAGTTTACCAATAGCATGATATAGAAGTGTAACCTGCAAAAAGTGCTGACTGCAACAATTATAACAGATGACTATGCCGCCACTTTCTATTAATTTATATTTTGAGTTGCGTTTGTAAGGGCTTTCATCTAGAACAAAAAAAAGAAAAATATTAGTTACTAGAAATATGGTTTTTTACGTTTACAGGTGTATAAACGAGAGTTTCAAAGTATCTAACTTTTTTCATGTTTACCTTTGAAGCGCTGTTTTTAAGATAAATGAAAAAGAACTGGGGCCCGTTTTACTAAACAACTTACGCAAATTTTTTGCGTAAGTCAAAATCGTTTCACTCTTATTTTTCGATCATAAACGTTTGCAAACAGCAAATAGCCAGATCAGAGAACGCGCTAAAAGCGCGTCCTCTGATCTGGCAATTTGCTGTTTGTAGCAAGTGATAATAAAAAATATAAATTAAAATTTAAAATTTTGACTTACGCAAACGTTTTGCGTAAATAGTTTAGTAAAACGGTACCCTGGTGCTGAATAATTTTCCAATACTGTTTGCAGCAATAGTTTAAGATTCACCCGTAGCGTACAGAAGGTTAAACTGTCATTACCCATGAAAACAATGTTGTTGATTCAAAGATTCATATTTTGCCTGTTTGGTCTTTATTTAGTTTCTCTATGTCAAAATACACGATAAAACACAAATTACCAAGTTTGTTTTTATCTAATTAGATTTTACTGAAGCGTATACTTAAAATTTGACACACCTTTTTCTGATCTGGCTACGCAACTGTTTGCAATGGACATAATTAAGATAGGAATAACATATTTGTTGGAAAAGAATAACGTCTTTTCAAAATTGTATCCAATTGTCATGGGGTGAAGTGAAGAGGATAGCCCAAGATAGAGCCAATTGGAAGAAAGTAGTGAAGGCCCTATGCCCACCCATGGGCGAAGAGGATTAAGTAAGTAAGTAAGTAAAATTATATTTGTACTACCGAGTGGTGTGTAGAAATGTTCTTGAATCAGGTCCTCATAGGCCTTTCCTCCCAGCACCTCGGCCAGATACGACAATATACCATAGTGCATGTTACTGTACAGGTAGTGTAACCGAAACTTGTAAATAGGCTTGAAGAACCGAATACGTCTGTAATTGATACAATCTTATTTAAAAATTCCATGTTAGATTGTCGCCAGTATTGTTTTGCTGCATACAGTGGAGAATCTGTTATTCTTTCCCGTTTAAACGCAAACGTACGCAAACGCAAAGCACTAAAAAACGTAGAAAAGTGCAATTTTTGGACAATTCTGATAATTCATGTTTATCTTGGTGGCAATCGGTTTGAAGCCTGATCAGACGCCGGGTTACCCGGCGTCTGATCTGGATCCAAACTGTTTGCAATAAAGAAAATAGTTTTAGCGTAAACGCGTTTATTGGTAAAGAATAACGTTTTCTCCACTGTAGTTGTGGCAATTGGGTAGTTCTAGTAACCGTCTCTCTTTTTGGGTAATGGTTTCAATAACTAGACAAGACTTATAATGGTTTAACTTTTTCTCTCCCGGTAACTTCAAGTGGCCACTCCCAGCATGTTTCCAATTAAGTGAAGTCCGTTTTGACTACTTTTAATGGTTAATATTTGTCTTTTGAGTATACTTTGAATAGAGGTCTCCTTTCTGATCTTGGTTTTCACTAGCACAAATGTGTACTTTTTAGGACGCCTATAATGCATGACTAGGTTTCAAAGGGTTAAAGGAATACTATCCGTTTTTCGATTGAAACATTTTATACAGGAAGTAGGAACAGTACGCTTGTTTCTAATTTAGAAGTCTGGGGCCCGTTTTACTAAACTACTTACGCAAAACTTTTGCGTAAGTCAAAATTTAAAATTTTAATTTATATTTTTTATTATCACTTTCTACAAACAGCAAATAGCCAGATCAGAGGACGCGCTTTTAGCGCGTCCTCTGATCTGGCTGTTTGCTGTTTGCAAACGTTTATGATCGAAAAATAAGAGTTAAACGAATTTGACTTACGCAAAATGTTTGCGTAAGTTGTTTAGTAAAACGGGTCCCAGGTGACCACTTAAAGCCGGTTTAACGTAAAGCAGAATGCACATCAATGCTCAGTTTCCTTTACTGTCAATCTGCTTAAAACTACCATCTGTTAAGATATATACCTACTCTATATAGTGCATATACATGACTGTTAAAAGTGGATTGTTTTCTTCAGTGCATTAATAAATTAAGCGCGTAAAAAGGCATATAGACAAATGGCGTAATTAGGTAGGAGAATCATACCTTGCAGCGTCCTTTCTGGTAAGTGTGGTGTCCAGTCGCATGCCCTGGTTTGTAGGGACTCCTAGACAATGGGTCATTAAATCCCTTACTGTAGCATACTGTGTAAACTCGTTATCTTCGTACTTAAAACCCTCAGGTAAGATGGTGCCAGGTTTGGTGTAAATGGACATACTGAAAACATAGGCAGTGGTCTATATAACTCTTTCATTGCCATTATTACGTAATAACCCGTCTACCACAGTCATTGCTATAAGATCAATTTTTTTATAAGTCATAAATATGTAATACTAGAAATAAGAATGTTAGCTATATCCTAGGCCATGGTAGCTTAAAGGAAGTCGTAAGACGCATTGTATCTTACTTTCAATTTGCTTAAGATGTCAAGTGTCTTTTAAACTGGAAATAGACTATGGGGTAACGGGTTAAATACAGAAATCCAGCTTTTATCCATGGTCATAGTACGACGTAACTTCCGAATATTGGTAATTCCAAAACTGAATAAAGTTCTAGGCCCTTAAATTATAAATGCAAATAGTGAGCATGTACAGTGTAATGCAGGACAAAAGTAATGTTGAAACATTTTAATATTATCCTGTTTGTATCACATGTCAAACGATTGTCCGGTAGGAACTCTCTTGAATGAGGTATTAATATCCTTTATCAATCGAACTTCTATCTTAGTCCAAGAGCATTCTGACTTTAGAGAATTTACTGCAGTTGAACTTTACTACTAACAAAGAGACTTTAATATTTACACGTGTATCACATATACTAAATACGCATGTCCATATAAACTTTACTTCATCGTCACCAAAAAGTATACCCAAACTTATCAAATATACAAAGACTTTACTGCATACCTATATCACACATAGAATTTACAACACATACTTGTACCACAAAGACGGTTACCACCTTCACTGCCATGACGTCATCAAATTTAAACAATTGTCGTCTGCTTCCATTTCTAAAAAAAATTATTTAGGTATTTTAACTTAAGAAATATTGAAATGAGTGTCAAACAGTTTGGATCCTGATCAGACGCCGCGTTACGCGGCGTCTGATCAGGATATAAACTGTTAGAATATTACTACTGTACTCGGGGTAAGGCAGTGAAGGGATTAACCCTCATCCGGACCTTTAGGGTCAATTGGACCCCAACGGCTTTGTTTTTGCTAGAAAAAAGTATTCAGCCTAATGACGCTTATGACGTTTTTAGACATTGTTCCTATGACTGTTTTTGACACTTTTAGTGAAATACTTACACTGTATGGAACGAATACAATTCTAACTGAACTCAAATTATGCAAATGATTTCAAGATTCAAATAAGTGTTCTGTATCATTTTTGGATTTGGTCCTTCCTGGAAGTTTCCATAGCAGTTATGGGCCAATATTCTTGACCTTGACCTATGACATTGACCCTATTGTACGTTGGCAAACGAGGTCTGGTCGGTCGGTATATAAGGCGTCTATTTCAATGCTTCGTTGCCATTTTCAGTATATCAGATTCAACTATATAGCTACAGGGGAAGAAAGAGACATACAACAGACAAACATGCTCCCATTAGGATGTTTGGCAAACGCTTGTTCAGCAGTGGCTTAACCTACTGTTTGATACAATTTCTTGTTATTTCATTCATGAATAAAAATTAATGTAATAGATGATGATCGCAGGAAACCTCAAATGATAGTTCATTACAGTGCTACAAAAATCTGGTGTAACCCATTGACCCGAACGGACCATGGTTACATCTGTAACTGCATCTAGGACGCCTATCATGCAGCTCATCAGACATGTGATGATGTGACACAGACATAGTTATGAGAACGTACTCAAGACATGGTGTTAAGCAATTGATATTCAAAACTCTTATATCTTTACCCTTTGAAGTTATGTGTGTGTTAGTTTCATTACATATGTTTATCATACTTAGTTTTGTCACATATATTTGACATACCACTGTCTCAGTGCCAGCATCATGACTCCTCCACGGAGCTAAGACATGCACGGTGACAGGTCAAATAAATTGGACAACTATTGCAATAAAATAATTGGGAGCAGAGACAAAGCTTAATAAATTGACAATATTGATCAGCTTGGAAGCTGTTTTTGGTCACATATGTTCCATTAATAAGGTTTTTAAATCAGTCGTGGTTAAAAGTTGTATAGTAACTCATGTTAATATGCATAAATATTATTTGGGGTCCACTGCACCCCAGCCATATTTTTGTCATTTTCTTCTAAATGTTTACATAGTTCAGTTAAAGATACACCGTTAATGTAACAAAAGGTATATATAGTCATAAATATATCCACATCTGTACATTTTTTGCACAAGTTATTAGATAAAATTCGATTTTACAGCAAAAAGCGTAGTTTTTTGTGTTACTTTGGTCACTGGTTGCCATGGTAACAGTGAGAGCAACGTTTCGGTTTTATCATTATAATATAGAATAATCACACCAATTTATAATACGGCATCATTTATATCACAAATACCTATCTTGACTTAGAAAAATAACAAAAATGCTCAATGGGGTCCAATGGACCCCAAAAGTCTCAAAACGCAAGTTTTTGCAAGGTCCGGATGAGGGTTAAGAATGACGTACTTTTTCGAATGTAGAAGTTTAACCATCAGTGCTGCAGCAAATGATTTGGAGATTGAGGCCACTCCGAACAGAGTCCTGTTGGTAACTTTTCGGCCCGTGGACACATCAGCTACTCCATAACCTTTAGCCATCATCACTTTGCCATCTTTGACCACCGACACCGTTAGACCTGGATTCTTGTTTTGTCTGCATGCAAGGGCCTATATATACAGAGGGGATACTTGTTTTGGAAATAAATACGTTTGTATTAAAATATTAAGTTCGAGCGTTAATTAAGATCAAAGTTAATTTGTTGCTAAGACACGTTTTAACTTTGAAATAAAGTGCTGCCTCTCTACACAACACTCAGTTGTCGAAAAATAGTGTGTGTTTTGTTGGGAGGGATATTGTTAAAGGGAGGGGAATTTAATACCATTATAACGTTGCATTCGCAAACGTTTAAGCTAAAATCAGATGCTGCGTTACGCGGCGTCTTATATGAGTTCAAACTGTGTGTCACTCGTCTTTATCTTTCTTCTGTCAAATTTTCAATACGTAACTTTGAGAAACAAACAGCAAACGACAACCCTTAAGACAACATTAAATCTATTGTATGAGGAAAAGGGGTTAGTGTTGTTGTAAGGAGGGAATTGTTGTTCGGAGGGCGGTGTAGGGAGGGGTAACTGTACGAGTATGTTCGACTTAACACTTTCACTCTAAATGACGTCGTTAAGTGCATTTGATACCTACAGTATATATAAAGAGGAATTAACGAGACGATTCGGTGTCTTATCTGGATCCAATATGTTAACACTCGAATGATACATCTAAAGCCGACAAAAATTTGCAATCGAAAATGGCGAACGTGCTTAATCTTTCCTCCCTGAAACATCAAATGTATATTTCCAGTTTTCAATTTTGTCTAATTAATTGCTGACTATTTCATGTTGTTTTGTCTGACAAACAGTGCAGACCCTGAGCATAGGGATAATATAAGATTATTATTATTCAATGCCTAGATTATAGAAAAAGAATCAACGTGCGATTCGGCGTCTCATCTAGACTCAAACTGTTTGACACTCGAATTTTACATCTTAAAAGAAATTTGTAAGTCAACTAGCTTTTAAAACACTGCAGAAAAAATTGCAATCGAAAACTGGCAAACTTATAAAAATTTACCAATAAGCATACTATACATGTCTATCAGCTTATCTATAAAGGTAGCTCCATGCACTCTTATCCTTCCGTAATATTGCCTGCTTTGGAATTATTGTCTGCAAATTTTGTCAAATTAAGATTTATGGAACTTTAAACTGGTGAAACCTGAAGAATAGTGTCCAATAGTTTGGACCCAAGTCAGACGCGGCGTTATGCGGCGTGTGACCAGGATCCGAACTATTAAAAAATCTCGGGCGTTTCGCCACCGATTTGAGGACACGATTTTATAACTCTCATCTTTTAAACAGTGACGTGACAGCTATTTGCATAGAGTTATGATCGATATCATAGCTTTTTGATGGTCGACACTCGTGTGAAAAGCTGATTTAACCCTTTCACTGCAAAGTTTGACCTTTTGTTTAAATATATGATATAACATGAGTGTTCATAATTTATTGGATTTATTAAACGAGTCTTTTAGAAAACGATAAAAACGAGGCTTTGCCGAGTTTTTATACCGTTTTCTAAAACGACGAGTTTGATAAATCCAATAAATTATTAACACGAATGTTATATTCTTTTATAACATAACCTAGAAAAGTTCATTATCGCAGCCTTTGAGGTCAAGTGAATGCTAAGAGCGATATATAAGTAGATCTATACAGGAAAGAAGTTGTTCCAAATTAACCCCGTTTACTAGCATAATGTTTATGTTATTATATGTATTAATAAGCACTTTCATGTAGATCTTATATTGATTAATTACACCAAAAATCTATAAATTGAATCTCCATCATGGAAAGAAGACGTTGGAAATTGAACGCATAGAACACATTTTAATGACGTCACAAGTAACGACGTCGTGGCGTGCCTCATTTGCATAGTTATTTAACTAGTTATATATGACATTTAAACAACGGGTGTTATTCAACGCTCACGCCGTCTGTTATGTTATAAACGCGTTTATTGGGAAAGAACAACGTCTTCTCCACTGTACCTTCAATATTAAGTTCAGTGATACTGGCATTTTTAAATATGCAAACAGTTTTGATCCAGATCTTGAGTAAATCGTAATGTAAATTTTCCAGTCATAAAGTCATTACTTATTGGGCAATAAATGAGGACTATAATGATTTCCACAATATTCGCAATAATGGACAGCGTCGAAATCTTACTTGTACTTACGGCTTGCATGAACGCGTCTATCTTCTTCTGAACATCAGCAGCATTTTGTCCGTCTATACAAGACGCTAACAACAACACAATGATACCACAAACAATTAACTTGTAAACCATGTTGGAATCTGTAAAACAGGCACCATAGACAGGAATGCCGTAGACGACCTTATGGTTTGAGAAGTCTTATCTCTCAGTGGCCACAAACTAGGACGCCTGAACTATTTATAATGTCGTCCTGATAGTCGCTACACAAACATTCATTGATAAGCCATCAATAGTGCAACATATGTATTGCATTTCCTACTACAGTAAAACCTCTCTACAACGGACAGTGGTTGCTGCTATTTCCCAAACAGGAAATTTATATTTAACGCTTTTATTGCTGCATTTTTCTCAAAGTTGCGTATTGGAATTTTTAACCGAAGAAATATTAAGACGAGTGACAAACAGTTTGAATCCAGAACCGTGGTTCGAAATGTTTGCAAATGTAAGCCTAATTATATTTTAGGGTATTCATTTTCTCTCGCTATAACAACTCTTGGTATCCAGCGTCTGTTATTCATTCAGAGACTGGGGTAAGAGCCAAACTGGTAGAAAATATATATTCAGATTGACAGTGTGTTTGTGAATTTCTGATATCTACGATATACATTCGTCATATATTTGTACAGTCGACCTCGACCATGTAATTGGTCATCATTTCAATAATTACCGGTCAATATCACTTGTCATAATTTCGGTAATTACCAGTCAAGTACAAGGTTATATATAAATAGATAGGAAACCAGTCAGGGTGGAGAGCAGGGAGATGAAACCAATGGGAAGCAAGCTCATCGTTTTTAAACTAATCAGAGAGCAGCAAATCCATTGTTTCTTCATATCTGAAGTGAAGGTCGATTACAACCACCAACTCCCTTCCTCCTCCTCTTTCTTGTTCCATGTCATGTTTTTGATAGTTTATGTTCTTGTCACCATGTTATTATTCTGCTGGGCGGTTGTTGGGTCGCCCATATATGGAAATTAGTTATTTACCTTCTATAACATTGATCTTAAGTTTATTGCATTTCAAATAAAATACCCATAAACAAACATACATTACATATTTGTCTTCTATTTTCCATACAAGTGCGTTTGGTACTGTGTGGATCTTAAGCCTAAGTGGGTAATGTCACATGAAAGAGGGTAACAACTGACGATGACTGACTTAATCTGTTTGGATCCAGAGTCGTGTCGGAGGACCTTGAATATTTGGTGTCTTACCGATATCGCTACACTTGAGCAATACTTGAAGTTTTAATCCATATCTTAATCAGCTATTGATAATATTGTAGAAAAAATACACGATATTGAACTGTTAACAATACAAATGTTGTCAATTTGATATAGGCATCCTTTACGAATAATTAAAGGTGTTCAAGTATGTTTTCGCCTCACAAATATCAAGTAGACAAACGTCAGCGGCTTGGCTAATATTTGCAAACTATTTGGATCCAGATCAGACGCCGCGTAACATGATGCCTGATCTGGATTAAAACTGTTTATTACTCATAGTCAACCTTTCTTCAGACCAAAAACATTTAAACTAATTTGAACTTGTTTTGGCAGACGATATATTTGAAGCAGACCGCAATTTAACATGGAAAGGGCTACTGACAGTTTAGGAGTATGGATGCATAACTGAAATTCATGATCAAGCTCCTAAGCTGAGTGGTCAAAATAATCTTAACGCTAGAGACTGTTTTCCAGCTTCTAAAAGAGGTTAAAGTGCTCGACATCTTTCTTAAAGTCCAACGATTATGCGAAATAAAATAATTGAGTTTACGAAAAATAATATTCCTGATTAGAATCAGTGAATCAAACTTTGTGATTGTAATTCCTTGGCGTTGCGTTTCTACTAGAAATGTGCATTGTATTACGATTAGTTTTGTTTAAACAGGAAGACTATCAATCTACAATTGATAACTATGCTTTCCTCTTTGGTTGTGCGACGACAGACAGGGCTTAGCACTACATGATGATGTATATTTAAAGCCGTCTTAACCGGGAGAGTTATGTCGGATTTTCGTGCTTTGTTTTTTCTCTCCCTCTCTGTCGTACCCTGGACCCTTCCATGTCTTACAGTTACTTGTAACTACAGACTAGTCGCTTGAGTACAATTTGACCGTTGCCATAGTGGGTTATTTTTAACACGGGCTTGAATGTTTAATTCTTTCCCATGTTACTAATGATCTTGTCATAGAATTTTTGCTAAATGTTTTACATGTATTTACTTACTGTGCTGGCGGTCTTTTTGATTGTGAGGTTGTGGAACAGGGTTTATATTTTATGTACACTGTTCGTCTTTATAGGTGAATATAGGAGATAAGTGTGAGGTTGGGCGCCCCTAAACCCAGGTTTAACCCCCCAGTGGTTGTTAATGGTTAATTAATTTATAGTTAATTATTGATTGCTACTGACCGTACCAAGGCGGGCTCCTATATTCACTTTGCTTTATGTTTGTCTTGCGTGTTGTTTTCTATTTAGTGTGTAGATGAAGGAATGGTATTGTGTGTGTGTGTGTTTGTTGTGGTATGACTGTGTGTGTGTGTTCTGCTTGAGAGGTGGGTGTATTGTTTGTGTTACGTTTCCTGCTTGCGTCTTTCGTATTTATTAACATCTCACCGACTTTAATATAAGCAAAATATATGTGACCCAACTCACTTGTTAAACTTTCGAATTCAAACTTTTAGGATGGAATGAAACGACTTAATTCTTTATAAAGGGAACATTTCAATCTCAATACCAAGAACATATTATTCAAAACTCTTGACACCCTAACTTCATTCGTATCAGTGGGGTAGAGGATGGTTATAACCATGGAGAATCGTTTTAAATGTCCGTTTTGCCGACAATGGTATCAGGGGAAAATAAGAAGTATAATCTGTAACCGTTTAACTGAATTCCTAAATTCTGGCATTCTTGCAGAAGCTGGAATCAAACAAAGGTTACACATTTTCGTAAGTCTAAATTCGAAACGATGGATTGATTTTAATGCTCGTAATATGTACAATCAGAAACATTTATCTGCTAACCCCGACTTCGCTGAACTTTTCAAATAGTCTGAATCTCGATCAGACGTAGATTAACTCGGTCTCTGACAATGATCCAAACTGTTTGATATTTGTATCAAGAACAGGGAGGCGTCAAATCTAAGTTTAAAGCATTCTAAAAATTGACAGAGTGAAAACAAATGACATTCTAGAAGGCGAAGGATAAATTGATGGCAACGGTGTTAAATAACGATTACATTCATAGCGATAAGGAATACTCAAATAACTGGTACAACTATTGAAACATTGTCTTACATTATACATGTTACCACTGATCTCCTTGAATAATAATGTATCGAAAATCATGAATACCTGACGCAGTAGAGAAGACGTTGTTCTTAATAACCCAATAATCTTTGATTGGCCATCTGCACGATGGAGCCATTGATCACGAGGAATAACCCGATGTCTGCCCAAGGTCGTTATAATTAAAAATAACAACAAAGACCTCGCGTTTGTGCCAAGCATCTTGGATCCTGATCAGACAGATAGTAAACTGTCTGTCTATCAGATGCCAACTAATTTTCATATCTTCATGATGGACGATATCCCACATGAACCCACCTCTTGCACAAAAGTAATATCTCTTCTGAACTAATAACTCACGGTTGTAAGATTGTACTACAACGCTCCCTCTCTACAACGACACCCAATGGGAGACAACGATTGTGTGCGTTATTCAGAGGGAGTCGTTACAGGGAGGGAAATTGGCTTACATCTGCAAACAGCTTGAATCCAGATCAGACGACGCGGCGTCTGATCTGGATTCAAGCTGTTTGTCACCCGTCATTATATTTATTCCATCAAAATGTAATTTTGAGAAAAAACAGCAGACGACAATTTGAAGCAGACGATATCGCAGCAGTATAGATGTTAAACATGTTGTCTTGTTTGGGGAACAGCCGTTATGGTCGTTGTAAAGAGGGAGTCGTTGTTGAGAGGGCCGTTGTAGAGAGGGGACACTGTATATTTAGTGTCTGTCGCATTCAAAAACTACAGTACTTGCCTATAATACAGAAATCTTCAAATAAGGTGGACATTTAAGTAGAATGTCCACTTATTATTTGTCGATAAATGGTTAAATTGAAGGATTTAAACGGAATTTGAACCGACCAAAACTATAAGCTTTTAGAAGAAATATAAGAAAGGCTGTAATTGACATGTTGTCGATTGAAAGGGCTCTGTACTTCTTGTCATTCCTCAGACTCAAAATGATTGTGTATATTATAGATTTCCAATATTTAATTATCTGATTAAACACGTGCTTTAATCATATTGTTTTTCACAAATACAGCTAGCGAGCATTTAAATCCTTCAACATACGGTTGTGTGTGTTAGGGATTAATAGAGCTAGAGAGCGTTGAATGGTATAACAATGTTAACTCATTAAGTTGGGATCCAGAACAGACGCCTTGTAACATGATCCAAGCTGTTTGACACTCAAATAAATGCTATTTAAATCAAAATGCCTAAATCTTATAGAAATAAATACAGGCTATCTGTTTGCGAATAGTAAATGTGTTGTGTATAAATCTTTTTAACAAATTATATTATTGGGTTCACATCAATATAATTATACACGCATGCGATATCAATGTATCTAGCTTCATAAGATCTATTTGTGAATAGAATTTAGTTTAACCCTCTCAATACGATGGTATATTCGATGTGTCATTACTCAATATGACACTTCTTGTTGGCATTTAAATCAGCTTACAATTACCGTTTCATAAACATTATGATGCAATTAGCGTTTAATGTACGCCATTTGAGGGAAATACACAAGGTTCTATAGATGATTTAATTCGTCCGATTTCTCTTTAATTTGCTATAAAGGAAACACTTCCAAATGCCTAAGTCTGAAGTCGTTCGGACGCCGGTAAATAAGATTAAACATGCAGGTACGAATTGAAGCGTATTAAATTGCATTCCACCACAGGATACAAACCTACAAAAAGGAATTTCGGTGAAAGGGGATACATTTGAATGTTTGCAAGGGCTTCCCTACATGCATCTAGTCCCTCTTTTTTAGGAAATGACGGATACAACTTAGCCACATCAAAACAGAACAAAATGCAATTATCTGAAAACGGCAAACAGGAGGGATCCATTGATAGGAACTGAACATGTTTTGAAGATGATTCAAACAGTTTTAGACAACAACACGTTTTGTTTTGGTGATAGTACTTTCATACAAAAGGATGGGGTAGCAATTGGCTGAAAATTAGGAAAAAATTTTGCTTGTACATACATGAGGAAATGGGATGAAGAATTAATGACACACAAAAAAGTGCCACTGTTTTATAAACGATTCATAGATGACGGTTTTGGGATTTGGAATGGTACAGTGCAAGAATTAGAAGATTTTGCCAAACATGCAAACAGTATTCACCAAAATATCAAGATAGAACTTAGATATGGTTTAGATAAAATAGAGTTTTTGGACACTTTAGTGAAGATAGACAATGGTCAGATATATACAGATCTTTATGTTAAGCCTACAGATAAACAACTGTACCTTAATAATTATTCTTGTCATCCTCCAAATACAAAGAAAGGCATAGCGTATGGTTTGGGTTTGAGAATTAAACGTATATGTGAAAGAGAGTCAGATTACCTTCGGGAAAGAGTTAAACTTAAGGGTCAGTTGAGAAGGAGAGGGTATAGCGGTAGAATGATAGAAAGTCAGTTAGTAAGGGTTGATAAGCTTAATAGATCAGATACTCTTCTCAAGAAACAATCAGATAATAGGAAAATGAATAGGGTTCCTTTAGTTCTGACTTATTCAAATCTACTGCCAAACATACACGACATTGTAAAAAAGCACTCAAAAGTTTTACACCAATCTAAGAGACTGAAAGAAATATTTCAGGAATTACCTATTGTAGCATTCAGGCGAGATAAAAATCTCTGTGACACACTGGTACATTCTAAGACTAACCGCATTGTTAAACCTAGCACTGTGGTTTGTTCACAAGAATGTACTACTTGTAGTATTCTTGAAATGTCAAGTGTTAAAGACACATATGAACAATCAATTTTCAAGGTGTGTACTAATATTAACTGTAGGGAGAGAAATGTCGTGTATGCAATAAGATGCAATAAATGTGATAGGATGGTGTATGTAGGCGAGACTGAGAGAGAAATCAGAGAGAGAATGAAAGAGCATTTGAGTGATATAAGGCATGAGAGAGAGAAGCCAATTAATAGGCATTTTGGAGTCGGAGGATATAGTAGTGATGATGTTAGATTTGTCACTTTGAAGAGGATGTTTAATGGAAGCAGAATTGAAAGACAGATCTATGAAACCGATTGGATTTGGAAGACCATTTGGCTGTAATGTCAAGGAGGATATTGCGCTAATGCATGCATGACGCCATTGCACACATGACGTCATCATCATGACGTCATCATGACGTCATGACAACGGCAATAACAAACAAAGTTGTAAACATTATTCTCTTTGATTTTATGGCTGAATGCATGTAACAAAAACGTGACGTGTGTTTTGACGTGATTTTCTTTGAAAAAGGCCCTTAGTGGTCGAACTATTAGAAAAGAGCAGTGTATATATTAGTATTGATTTAATTCCCTAGCTGGAATATTGAAAGTAATTTATGGTTCGTAAGTTACAAAATGTAAACATCTATATTTATTACATTTTGCAGACGATACTTTCAACGCAGACGATATTACAACATGATAAGGTTTAAGGCTCCGATCTAGACTGCCTTGATATTTTCTAAGCAATATGATAGATTGGCAGATTCGCTATACCTTTCATCCGACCATGAACTGCTAAGCCCGACTTCGCTAACATTAATGCAACAGTGTGGTCCTAGAAAAGTCATTCGGCGTCAGATCAAGATCTAAACTCTTTCATAATTGTTTAATGTTTCTAGTATAAGAGAAGTGTCAAATCAGAAATTTTGAAGTATGCTGAAACCGGCAAAGTTTCAGTAGACGATATTGTAGAACTCGAAGGATTAATTTATACAAAAGGTGTTATAGTGATTAATTCATAGCGATACGGAATAATATAACGTGTGCAGCTATTGAAAAGATGTTTTACATTAGCGCTTTGAAACATAAGACTCCGTTGTGAAAAGAGCGCTATATAAATCTGGAATAATAATAATAGCATAATCACCAGACAACGTTTTGCATAAACACATGTGTACAAGGACACATTCATATGAAAGCATAGACATAGATTAAGCGATAAGTTTACTGCAGAACGATCCTAACAAATATTTTTGAATTCAGCTAACGGAGCTCAAACTTATGCTTACAAGTTTACTTATCTTTTTAATCGTTTTCTAATTCTAACAATTTAACGATCGCCAACGAAAATGTTAAATTGTGGCTCGTTGGCTTGACTTTGAAATGATTAGTTGTTATCTGTTAACGATATGTTATCGGTCTTTAAATATAATACATTATGTGAATAGAATCACGGGAAAGGGCTTTCGTTGGAACCGCAACCGCATTATTAAAAAAAATCTAGAACATAAATATATGTAGCGGGTAATGATAAAAACAGATTATTGTTTGGCAATACAAGCGTATTCTGTGAGTCTGTTGGAATTCTCGCTTGTATTGATCACAAAACATATGACACTAATGATTCTAATTTGAGAGCATATATCTACCCAAAGTTATACCAATGACTACCTAGTTTATTAAACCACTATCAAGACGCTTACCATATTAGTCCCTAGATACGTAACTTTACGCCTTTCATTTATTCTCCCCTTTAAGAAAATACTTTCAATTTATACTGTCCTGATTTTGTATAACTACCATTTGTTTCAATACCTTAGCAGACATTAATTAGAGCAGGATGAAAATAAAGCAGAATACACCTTAGGCACATTCTGCTTTACCTTTAAACTACCTGAAGTAAACCCTATCTTTATTACTAGAAACTGACTATTGGGTAAAGGATTGGGAAGCTTAAGGTTAAATATGTAAGTCATTCATGATAATAACTTTGTGTGTTTCATGTATGTACGTCGAGGGAAATACAAAAAGTCCGTTGGGGTCTGTAACTCGTAGTTTACAAACTATACGAGTAGTTTAAACGGTTCATATGTCTAGAGTGTCCTTCTAGTGTCTACATAAGGTTTTTGAAGGTCTGGTTTATTATATTTGAAGCAATATGTAGACATACAAATATATAATGACCAATTACTTTAGAAAGTTTTGAGGGTACCAAAAGATGACGGACGGTTTATATTTCACTTTGCCTACAGTAGCGAGAAGCAAAGGTGAACGTCAAGAACAATGACAACACTTGTCTCTGATGGATCTTTTGACATTCCCTGTTTTCAACAGTCAACGACTAACATATACATACACTTTAAAATATCAACAAATTGGTGGTCCAAACTTCACAGGGATCGCTGACTCAGCACCAATATTTCTCAAGAATCGCACTGCGTTGATTGGCTACCTTCGGCCTTGCCCGTCAGTTTCGGATTTGTAGAAACGCATCAGTGTATGTCCGAACTATCGAAAGTTAAATTTATTCACGTACTGAAAAGCAACACTGCTCACCTTTTAAAAAGAATGACAACCAGATTTAGCATAAGAAACAGTAATTTGTAAATGCATGTCAAACGCTTATATAAATAGGTAAATATAAGCTAAAGATAAAGACATTTTTAAAAAACAAATGCAACTCAAAGAAAATAAAAACTGTAGCTCTGATAAGATTCGAATCCGAGACTCTGCATGCAAAGACGAAAACAAAAGTTGAGCTAGTCGTCTAAACGACTGAGCTAAGCGGGCTATTGAATTAACGTTCGTTTCTGTACAGCGATTGAGAATACGGTATTACTTCCGGTTTATGTATGTATGTATGTGCGCAAAACAGGGTAATTGATTTCAACGATTTCAAGTGAGTCTCGTAAACTCAATTGAAAATACAATAGAAAATATCTACAGAAATAAGAGTTGGTGACTTTTTTTGAGGATGTTTTTGACTGATAATTTTCTTTCAATGCCAGATGCACGGTAATGTTTAACGTTTTCTTTTATATGACTATCTTTTCCTTTTTACAAACACACCATTTGGTTTTTAGTCGCTTAAAGAAGCTTAAAGCTACCGTTTCATTACTATATGTTTAATGATGAATGGAGCTTTTCATGTACATTATGTCATGGAAACATACAGTGAGTTCGGTAGCTCGTATTTTTACAGGTATATTAAACCTTTTACAGTTCAACAATACTGGCACCATATGACATTTTTGTGTGTCGATGTGCTGTAAAACACAACTCAATCAATCAAACTTTAATAATATCCGTTTAATTTGTGCTTAATGTCTTTAATGGACCGAGCAATTTCCATAACTTTGAAACGACGACGAAGCTGGATTGATAAAGAAAAGTTGTTATTCGTATAAATCTCTCCTTATATGTATGTGGGATATTAAGGCTATCTGGGTGGCTAAAATGTTCATAGTTTAAACAAATCTACACCCTTTATCAGACCAGAGTTTATGCGATTGCTCTTTTTGTAATGCTATCTATTTAAGATTTTCACTTCCCGAACGCTTGACGTCGGTAACAAAATTGATCCTGCACATACCGTTTGAAGTGATTTTAAATTCATTCATCGGCAAAACACAAACTATCATAGAACGCATTTCGGTTGGAGGGATCGTTAAATATCACGACTAACCTCAGAAATATAATAAGTGACACATTTTGGAGGACCCTCTTATGCAGGAGTTAACTGTACATTTGAATATATTATTATTAAATATACCAATTACAGCATTTGATGTCACTACCATATTTGGTGACAGAGGGGTCGTTAAAGTATGCAAACTATTTGTAACTGCCTAACACTTTAAAACATTTTCTTCTTACTGTAAATCTTGATTTGGATTGCAACAGAGAATGGCGGAAAAAGACAACGTAAAGATGTCTTCTATGTTTGGAACATACATAACTCTTCTGGGATACTCATGGGGAATGTCCGATATATGGAGATTTCCATTTCTAGCTTACAGAAATGGCGGAGGCATGTATTTATATAATTTATATATATCTGTATTGAAAAAACATTTACACACAGTGTTAAGATTTATTTAGTGTGTATTAATTTCTCAACTTTATGTCAAAATGTGGCTGTCTTACAAAACATCGTATGACACAAACGGACACAATTTAAAATTTTAAATAAAAGTTCTTTTTCCTTTTTCAAGATGATTTTAAAGAGATGGCACAAGACAGAAATAGTAGGAAGAATAAATAATAAATGAGAAAACTAAATGAGACTTACGACAAAAAGAAGTTGTGTCGTACGAGTTCGTACGAGGTTTCGTACGAGGTTTCGTATTATGGGCTCTGATCAGTTGCAAACACAAATGTACGGTGAGGATTAACCCTTAGCCCGCCAAATAAATTGTCGTCTGCTGTATTTCTCGTCTGCTTCAAGTTTCAAAGTGCTTCAAAGTTGCTCAAAATTGCTGAAAATGTTGTCCGAGTGTCAAACAGGTTGGATCCGGATGAGACGCCGAGTTACTCGGCGTCTCATCCGGATCCAAGCTGTTTGCATATGGAGCTATAGTCGTGAGTGGCAGGCTAAGGGATAACAGTTACCACACGTTTGCATTGAAATAGCTAGCGAGTAAAGAGTAAGACTTATCGCGAAAAAGTAATATATTTTCCATACAAAACAACCTAAAACAGAAAAATCATTTTACGGTTAAACGTTAAACTGTTCTATATCAACAGTGTTGTATTTCCTAATTCATACTTTTATAAGGAAACGCATTCAGTCGATTAATTATTCTATGATACATTCGCTATTAAATTCCGACTTATTTCAATCAGGGTTACACTAACAATAGATCCGTGCATGTCAAAATACGACAACGCAGTCAGGTATATTTAGTCTGATTCCCTGCCTAATATAACTTCGGTTATCGGGTCAGGCATATACGAAAAATGGCGTCGCCCATGGAGAACACCAGGTGAGATAAAATAAGAAGGAACAACTTAAAGTTTTGATGGCAGGCGCTTGATATTTTAACATATGCTTTATACCATTAAGGTAGGATTAAGTATGACAATGTTTAGTAGTGACGTTGTGTATTTTGTGTTTGCCATTGACCTGGCCATTTCTTGTGACATTAACCTGTCCAGTTATGGGACATAGGGTTAGGGGTAGGGTTAGCTTCCAGATCATTCTATTCCAAGTCAGAGCAAAAGGAAATTGTCTGATGTGTGGCAAGCCACGCAAAAGAAAAAAATAGAAAATAACTTTTCCGTTTCTAATTATTTGTATGCATACAATCTGTTGTGTAATTGCGAATAGGTAGGACATAAATCAGATAACTCAACCATAGTGCGATTCTCTTAATTTAAAATGTCGTTTAAACTAACTTAGTCACGTTGCAGACAGAGTTATTTATATACAAGTTTATCAATCACAGTAATCATAAGCCTATTTTCTGTTTACCATATTACATGTCCAATTCATTTGTTCAATTTGTTAACACAGAAAAATAAAAAACGGACGTTTTCCTTTGAAAGTAATCTTATCATATGATGCATTAACAATTTGAATTAATGTAAATTATGTTATAAAAACTATACACATCTGTTTTATAAAGGTGCATTTCTGATTCCTTTTATCATCACAATTCTTATATGCGGGATTCCCCTCTACTACATCGAATTCGGTATGGGGAAGTTTTCCGGGAAAGGTCCATATCGTGTGTGGGACATCGCACCATTATTTAGAGGTAAGTTAATATTCATATATGTATTAATGCCTCATTGGGAGCAAGCCACTCGTCGTTAAGTGCTAAACGTGTAGACCAAACATATCCTTTGATCTTAACGACAGTACAAAACATGTAGTAGCACGTGCAGCGTAGGAAAACATGCATAACCGTGTAAAGAGAGTAGATACAATAGTCGTGTTGCAATCGTTTGCTACATCGGACTTCCAATTCAATAATGTAGTATGCAAAGAAAAACGTAGAAGCACACGTTTATCTTAGCTGAACGCGCTGCAGATGGTTCTGTTGAGCGAGCAACATCACTGGTCAAACTACACAGCACTAGTGCTATGAGACGGCTGATAATGTGCCAACAATGATTGTATAGAAGTGATATTCTGTCGGAACGTTGTCAACTTATATTCATAATGGATACATGATTAGCGTTGAATCTTTTCTCTCTGTATTTTTTGGATCATTAAATCAAATATTGTTTCCCCAGTACATAGTATTCACAAACCCTTTCATGGTAAATTTATCGATATATGTTTACCCTTCACCCCCCATATTGTCGGCTGCTTAAATATTGTTCTCTGCAATATCGTTTCAAAGTTAATTTTAAGGCAGTATGATTTAAGAATTTCAAATAGAGTGTCAAAAGGTTTGGGATCTGATCAGACACTATGATACACGGCGTCTAATCAGGAGCCAAACTGTTTGCAAACGCGCATTTTGGCGTCATTGAGAGTGAAAGTTTTAAAGAACAAAACTTTTCCAATAACCCTTATTTTTACTACTAATCTATACGGGATATACTTGACAGGGGCAGGATTAGCCACATTCATCGCTTACACAACTTACATGTTTGGCATGACTGTTTTCCGTGCATGGTTTTTCCAATTCACCTTCTACGCCTTCAACGACCCACTGCCTTGGTCAACCTGTAGTAATTCATGGAACACACCAACGTGTAGAGTTGCAAGATCCTTGTACATTTCCAACTACTCTGAGTTTGGGGACTATTCTAATATAACGACAAACAACACACAAATTGAATCTTTGAACATGTCTACGACTAGATCTATATCGAGTAGCTCTGGTAGCACAGCTGGACTGACAGCCACAGAGGAATTCTGGAAGTAAAGTATATTTCTATTAAAAAAAATACATGAATTAAAATTATATTGAAAACGAATGGTTGCAGTCCATCAGAATTATTAAAGAAATTAAACACGTTCTCACAAAGAGTCGCATTGTGACGCGTCTTTATTTCTCATACAATTTTCCAACAACGAGGCATAGGAATATTTTGTTGTATCCTGACAGGTGTCTGGTCAAACAGGCTTCAAATAATAAAAACATATCATGTCTTTTACGACTAAAACAATATATTTGAAATGGTTAAACAACAATAAATGTGACAAATGTCGCTTTCAAAACTTTGAAAGTCTAGTTGCAATTTCTTGTTATTGTCAATAGTATTGAAGTTTCCAGGTACAAATCTCTACAGCTTTAATATATCTTCAGGTACAATATCTTAGAGCTTTCGTCTGGATTGAACGATTTTTACCCTCTACAATGGCGCTATATCGCGTTTACGTTCATTTGGAGGGCATTTGTGATGGTCGTAGCCGTGTTTGGAATACGAGGAGTTGAAAAGGTTGGTGTACTTTGATTGAGTAATATTAACCCTTCTAGTGCTAACGGTGTAAAACGGTGACTCTTGTAAACAACAGTATAGTTGACACTTTGTAATTCCATAGTAAGAGGTTAAAATGGACATTCTGCATCTAGCATGGATCGAAAAATAGTTGACAATTAGACAATTAGTACTTCTTGAGCTAGAGGAAAGTCTTTTTACGATTTCTCGACATTAAATGTTCGCCGTTTATACTTTATCGTCAATGACCGAATAAAATCTGATAATTAAAATGCAGGTATATATATATATTGTTTTTTTTTATAAATTTAAAGATTTTGATATTTATAGTACGATAATTTGGTAACACTAATCAATAACGGGCCATAACTGCATGTAAACTAACCTAACGGATACTTGTTATTAATCAATCGCTGCAGGGTTATCAGGAAAATAGCCGAGGCAAACGTTTGCTATGGTGACAACACCACTGAAGGGTCATAACCTTAGAGAAAATGTTATTAATCTAAGAATTGTGGTTTCTTAGTAGATATTTTTCCGAGAAGCGAATGCAATGGGCATGTAAACAAAGAGTTGTATGACGGTACCGATATATCACTTAAAGTAACTGTTGTTGATTGTTATGGTTTAGCAACCCTCTTTATACTATAGCCTGTTATTAGT
Organism: Gari tellinella; assembly: GCA_922989275.2. NCBI lineage: Eukaryota > Metazoa > Mollusca > Bivalvia > Cardiida > Psammobiidae > Gari > Gari tellinella. Next base: position 45,743,499 of record OV277864.1, read on the forward strand.
TTAGAAGACAGGTGACCGTAACAAGTAAGTTATTTACTTGGAGCATGCTTTAAGCTGCAATCTGCAAGGACACAGAAACATTATTTTGGTGATTGTTCATGCCTTTATAAACTGTAACTATTTTCGTCAGTGGGGGAATGAATTAAAGGCGTAATACGGCGTATATATGGAGTCATTGGTTAACATTGGTGCCGTTTAGAGACGTTTTAGAGTATTCACCCTAATACAGGTGAATGAAACTTATGATTCTTTGGTTCCCCTGGCGTGGCGTATTTTACCAATACTAGTAGTTAAACACATGGAACGTCCGTCCATACCAGAGCCAATTGTAGTAGGGTGGGTGCTACTTAATTGTTTTGAAAGCCAAACCTAGTTTAGAGATAAGCAATACAATGAAACCAATATAGTTATGAAAATGAGTAACATTACTTTCATTTTCATAACAACCCTAGCGCTTATAGTGCCGCAAATGTCCCCTATTTCTAAAGACTTTATTTGTCAGTTGTTTTCAAATGAAACTTTTAGCATAGTCTCTCTGCAATAGTCTGAAATAGAGTTTATTTGAAGCCGTACGAGTATATGTATAGTTGGCTACATTATCAGCAAATAGAATATAAAATATATCGGGGTCCTCGTTTGAAACAAAAAACAATAACCACTTTTTTTACATAGGTAAGTTCACAGGTACTCATGTCGTTTATGTAGAGATTAATAATTATCGTACTGGTTATGCTCCCATTGTCGCGTACTTATTTGGCACGTGAGTGATTGTGTTACACGGTCATCTACATGAACATGTGTGCGACGATTTATGTATATTTGCAATTGGAATTTAATTATCATGGATCCCTTTGTTATATAGACTTTCAAATATCTCCTGAGGATTGAGCGAATCAAAAGTATTTTTAAATTCTACATAAAGTACATAAAACGTATACTCGGTGTCGTTATTTAGTTTGTAACGGTGACTAAACTAGAGAGTACAAAACTTATTATCAGTGACAAAATAGCCCGCCAAAAATCCTGCATGTGCGCCATCGATCATCTAGTTGTCGTCTGCACATTTAAACAAGTTGTCGTTAACAATAGACGAAACTATTTCATACTTAACATCTACCACAGAGAAACCTCTGTAATTAGATAGATCTTTTTTGCATCCCGATTTATTGATTGGCACACTAATACAAACGCACCAGTTTGTAAGAAACTGACAAGTAGTAAAAAAGCGATTAAACAATACGTTTAAAACAGGTTATATGATGTCACATTATATTCTTACCTTTTCAGCCATCGTGGTCTGTGTTTGCTGAGTTTTGAACAAATTAATTCTGGTCAGTTTGTTGTAAGTTTAAATTTGAATTGAGCTCCAAAATATGTTTTTCTCTAACAAGTTGTAAGTTTGAATTGAATTCAAAAATATGAGTTTGATTTTCTCTAACAACTATGTTTTAAAACAATCAAATAATTCAGACTGTGTAATATAAAGAGAAGAAACCTGTGTAGATTCAAACACCTTTAGCATTTCCACAAACACTTTTAGTTTGTTACTTCAGGTAAATAGCGCATTAATTTTACTTTTGTGGAACTAGTCCTTGTTTCCGTTGCATATTCGCTTAAATTTGTTGAATACTCGTTCTCGCTTGATCTACAACAGGTGATGTATGTTACTTCGATATTACCTATATTAACATCGGTAGCTATGTTTGTGAGGGCATTGGTGCTACCTGGAGCTCTCGATGGATTGTACCACTTCGTTTCTGTAGATATGGTCAAACTGTGGGATGTGAAGGTAAGCGCTTTCAAACTACCTAAAGATATTTAATGTTCAAACATATCTTATTTCCAAAATTTCAACAAGGAAATTGGGATATGTATACGTTGAATGTTCTATAATTACAACTATTCCAATATTTCTAGAAATAAATATATTTGTAAAGTCATTAACATTAATTGTTTTTCAAGTATTTTGATGTCAGTTTTTAAACGGACGTTTTTATGAGTTTCAGACACGTGTACGTGCGATATGGTCTACAATTCGCCATGCATGAGTTATATTGATGATCACTGTCCGTGTAGAACTGCGGAGAAATCCCCCAAGGATGTTGTTATTGAAATAATATTATGTTCGTTATCCCTAATTGTCACATGCGTCTAAGCACGTTTTCCTTTTTCAAATATATTAATTTAATATAAAGGTATATGCATATATCCAAATTGCAATCGATATACATGTTTATCTGTAAAAATATATTGGTTCGTACTATTTCAAGTAATATGCTTAGTAGTGCATCAGTGACAAATGGAGAGGAGAAATTCATTCGAAAGGTAAAACATGATGTTATTATGAAAGGTTAAAACACGAAGTCAATAGCGTTAATAAAAATATTAAATGAACAGCACGAATGTTTAAAACAAACAGTCTTAACACTATGTAATTAACATTTGCCTTAACTAGTGAAGGTAAAATATCAGCCGCTCAAAAGTTTGTGAGTATAACGGTAGTTGGAAAGAAAGAGAACTTATATGGAGGATGATATCTGTATTGGTGGAAATAAATGTGTCTATTAATCAAGTGGAAGTAAGGATATACGAAAGCATTGGAACTGCAACAAGTCAATGTATAATTATACAAAGCATCAGTAGCATGGCAATAACGTTCCTTTTCGAGTGGGGCGCTATCTCAACTGGCATAACATGTATGTGGTACCACTGTAGGAAGTGTAATAACTAGTAACCCATTGTTTTAATGTTTTTGGGTTGGTAACCGTTTCTTCCAATACTGTAATGATGAGTAGTTACAATTTAGCTAAATGCTACTATTTCTGCTTTCATGAGATATTGTATTTTGATATCGGACATATTGTTTGTAGTAGTTGTCAGAATGAGTAACGAATGATAAAGGATTTCAAGATTTATTAAAGATATACATGTATGTGGCAAACAGTTTGGAATCTTATATAACCCCAAGTTACTTGACGTTTGATCAGGGTACAAATTACTGTATCACAATACACACAAGGTTTTAAGCATATACTCGTTTTCATTTGATTATTATGTACAGCAATAATGTTTACATTTTTTATTTATTAAATACTTGTCTTCCATATCTTTTCAGACTTGGATCGAGGCTTTCATCATGGGATTCTATACTGTTGGATTCGGGTGGGGATGTATTGTATATCTAGGATCTCGCAGCAAATTTGGTGATAATGTCTCAACGTAAATGATCATATTCTTATATCTAATTATTCATCGCTTTTAATTTCTTGTTTAATACTTTTATTGCAAGTAAAATAGCTAAATCATCACCAAAAGCGGTTGAAAACTACTTTCCTGATTATATTACAATCAAGCCAAGTTTTCCTTAGATATTAACCAGGATGCCATTCATTCCAAATAGCATAGCTGGCAAATCGTCGAAGATGGTTGGCAATTACTTGCTTGACTTTGTTACAATCAAGTGCGATACTTCTAAAATATGAACCGGGTTGACATTTGTTTGGAATAGCATCGAAAACAATCAGTTTCGAGTATCGGAAGCAAGATCGTGAAAATATTTCAAAGAGAGCTTTAGCCCATATGTAAGGCTTAACAGCACTGATTATCATATTTGCATTTCACTATTACTGAAATAGACTTACTTTCCAAACCAACGCTTGACAAATATACAATATAAGAGTTGAGGCTAACCAAGTTAATCTAATAGCTATCGCGAGTATAGACAAATAAGTATATTGACAGTTGATAAAATTAATACAAGAAATAATGAAACGCAGTTTATAAATGTTAACAAACGATTTCACGATGGAAGAAAGAGCAATATAGAACAAGTGGTTACATTTTGTCTTTGACTCTATTTAATTTGTGTACGACTTGACCGAAATGTGGTTAGTACGTTCAGAATTGTGTATGTTTAGATTGGAGCCCGATCAAATACTCCCCGGAAATACCGCATCAGCTTGGTCATATTTCAGAACAGTTTATGCATGAATGTACAAGCAATCAAATTCATCGGAATTGGTATTTAATGAAGCTGCTCTGAGAGGATAGGTGCATATATGTTTTGCTACAATTTTCCTATAACTTAATGTGAATGCATTCGAAATGTTTAACGAATATAAAAATAATAGAAACTGAAAATCGGACGAAGGGAATCCTAATAGATATAACGTTCTATAAATTGCATTTACGAAGCAGTTAATAGACCCTTGGTAGAAAATCATAGAATTGAATTTAATTCTGAATGTTTAAATGCACCAATTACAGGGGAGGAGATACATAGCAGTATCACATCACTCAGAGGAAACTGTTCAGCGGGATTAGATGGCGCATGTATTGAAATGTTTAAATGCACTGTTGATATCATTTTGCCGTATTTGGTCATTCTGTTTAACTCTGTGTATAATTGTGGTAATTTCCCGGCTGAGTGGAGTGAAACTGTTATATCACCTATACATAAAAAAGGCCCTAGAACTGATCCAAATAACTATAGGGCAATATCTTTAACCAACAGTATCAGCAAGATATTTATCAACATTCTGAATAAAAGATTGACAAAGTGGTGTGAACACAACAATGTTATTGACGAATCCCAAGCTGGATTTAGAAAGAGTTATTCCACAATAGACAATATTTTTAATCTACAATCAGTCATTCAGAAATATATTTCACGCAAACGTGGTAGATTTTATGTTTTCTACATAGACTTTCTAAAAGCTTTTGATAGCTGTTCACATATAAAGCTATGGCAATGTTTCAGACGAAATGGTATTAATGGAAAGTTTTTGTCGATATTCCAGTCTATGTATGAACAATTGAAATCGTGTGTTAAGGTTTCTGGTGGTACTACACCATTTTTCAAGTGTGATATCGGAACAAAACAAGGCTGTGTATCATCACCGAATATATTTTCCCTCTTTATTAACGATTTAATATTGTACCTAAAAGGGCATTCTAATGATGGAATATATGTGACAGAAGAAACCGGTAAACTACTAGCATTTATGTTTGCCGACGATGTGTCAAGTTTTGCTGATACTCGTGTTAATTTACAAAGACAAATACGAAACATTGAAATGTTCTGTGACGACATGGGTATGAAGTTAAACCTAGACAAATCAAAAATCATGGTATTCCGTAATGGTGGATACCTACGGAACTATGAAAGATGGTACTTTAAAGACTCTCAACTAGAAGTAGTGCCATTCTATAAGTACTTGGGTGCTTTCTTTACGCCTAAATTATGCTGGACAATGACCAAGGAGACCTTATCTAAACAGGCATCCAAGGCAATAGCAAACATTTTCAAGTTCCAGAAGTATTTCGGCTACTTCCCAGCCACTGAAGCATTCAAGCTATTTGACTCTATGGTATCGCCAATCCTGTGCTATTCATCTGAAATTTGGGGTCACCAGTATTCCGAATGTACAGAGAGAATCCATGCAAACTTTTGTAAACGCGTCTGTGGTCTGAATCAATCAGTTTCGAATTTCTTTGCTCTTAGTGAATGTGGAAGGCATCCGCTTTGCGTAAATTACATGTCCCGTTGTGTTAAATACTGGACGAAACTTATACAAATGCCTGCTTCTAGATATCCTCATCAGTGCTATACAATGCTAAAGGGTTTGGACGAAATAGGCAGGCGTACCTGGGCGTCAAATGTGAAACATTTACTTTTTGAAAATGGTTTCGGATTTGTTTGGGTAGCACAGGACATTGGTGACACCAAATTGTTCCTTTCACAATTTACAAATAGACTTAAAGACTGTGCAGTTCAGAAGCTATTCGCCAGTGTTAACTCATCACCAAAATCAGAACACTACAGACATTTTAAAACACTTCTGAATACGGAACGTTACCTTTCATTGGAACTACCGTATATGGTTAAAAGAAGATTTTCCAACTTCAGGTGCTCTGGTCATAATTTAATGATTGAGAAAGGCCGGCATCTAAATATCGACAGGGATTTCAGACATTGTCCATATTGCCGGCATAATAACATTTATGTCGTCGAGGATGAATTCCACATGTTCCTAGTTTGTCCGTTATATAACGATACAAGAATCGAATGTTTTAAAACATGCTGGTTGCAACGACTAGTTTGCATAAGAACATTTCAATTGATAATGTCAGACTCTAGTGATAGCAGTATACATGCTGCTGCAAAGTTTATATTTCGAGCATTCGATGTCAGAGAGGAATATTTGAAAGCTAACTGTAAGACATAGATACAATGTATATGTTTAGCTACATGCATTCAATATATTTATGGTTTATTCCATAACCGGATAAGTTTGTTGGTATTCAAGTATTTAATCGTAAATGACACTTGCAAATAGCTATTCCAGATATCGGTATAAACTACATAATAATGTTTATGTAATGTTTTAAAATATTAGATATTTAGAATATTTAATCTGAAAAGCAAAACTGCACGTGTCACGTACGATTAAACTCGTAGCAATAGGCTATGAATCATTCGTAACATATGTTTAACATATGAAACAAGTAGGAAAAGAATACCATTTGTACATGCTATTATAATATTTAACATGATAGAATATATATCAAATACTTGTATTATGGGCTGGAGGCCTTCTGTTACAATAAACTATATGTTATGTTATGTTATGTTATGTTATTTTACAGAGTGACAATCCTATGTACAATACTAGATGTTGCAATGTCGATATTTCAAGGCATGGTATGCTTTGCCGTGCTAGGCAACATGGCAGCATCATATGGAGTAGATGTTAAGGATGTGATGGAAGCAAGTAAGTGATATCTTTAGCATTATAATGCGTTTTGGAATGTCCAAAGGATTCTTGATTTATCAGCACGATCTTTATAATTTTAATAAACAGTTATGCTTCATTCATGTTAAGGTGACACTGTGGTTTTAGGTAATATACAAATGGATTGCTGATGGACAGTGCAATTTATTCAAGGTGTGAATGATGCACCTTTAGCTTTGACCGTTTTCAGACTTTTCGACGGGCGTCGTGGCTTACCTTACAGCTTTGTCAACGCTGCCATTGCCCCAGGTGTGGTCTCTGATGTTTTTCATATCCTTTACACTTTCCGGACTGGACACGCAGGTACGGACTATCAATCAGTGACGTTGTATGTAGAAGTCCTTTTTCTTTGTGAAAGTTGTCATCTGCTTTAACTACTTCAACGACATACTTTCTTCTGCATGAATACTGTTTAAGCCGTTGGAATACGACTTAAGTTTATACCATGGTCAGACGTTGAGACGTACAATGCTCCCTTTCTACAATGACTCCCAATGGGAGAAAAAGCAGACGACAATTTATGCAAACGCTTTTGCAGCAGTGAAAGAGTAAGGCATGATAGTCTTGTTCGGGAAACAGCGGCAAGGGTCGTTGCAAGGAAGGAGTCGTTGTTAGGAGGGCCGTTGTGGCAAGGAGGGCACTGTATTTTGTTATTGTTATGCTGGTTAAGGATTTCAAAAATAAAGCATGAATGTTTCTGACTACTTCTCTTCACACTCTTACTAGGTTCATTTGTGATCATTTAAAAGTACACACGCAATCAAATAATGTACTTTAACTGAAATCGTAGACAACTAAAGGCGATTGTTATGTAGATGTCAAGGTACTTACATCGAATCAAAATGCGTGTACAAGGCGTTGATCCATCACGGTACCAAAATACAATTGAAATTTGTCATATCGAAGTTTGTGTTTCCTTACCATAATTATAGTGTCATTTATTTCAGTTGGTTGCCTTTGAGATGACTGTACAAATATTTGGTGATCTTTTCCCGAGATTAGGTAGCAACTACATTGTTGTTGGATTATCGGTTGTTATATTCTTCTTAGGAATTCCTACATGCACTGGGGTAAATTTACACTCTTACCGTCGTCACATACACAGCTTTAAACACTTCTTGGAAACATGGAGCGCACCAGAATTCCTGATACATGTAGATAATGCAATAAATGATAACCACACTCCATACTTATAAAGCGATTTAGTCGAGTATTGATCGTTCTCAAGTTATTGATTGATCAGACAAGCGTATATTGCTCAAATTTCACCGATCGAAAGCTTGAGTTCGATCTTAGACTCATCGTAAAGTCTTTACAAGCATATACCTAATGCTTGTAAATCAATTATATACGAGCAGATTTTGGTAAAGTGAACTGTTATGTGAGACCTGTCAATTCCATAATTCGTAGGAGATTAATTCCCCAAAATTCAAGGTTTATCTGAAATCGTTTAGAGCAGATGCAACTTTCAAAGATGAAAGTACAATGGCATCTGAGTGCACTACAAGGCTGTCTTACAACTGCCTTCATTGTGTGTTAAATTAACATCCACTAACATTCTTGACGTATAGAATGGTCCAGCAATATCCGTTCTAGGGATTATCATAATATTTATCTTAGATTGTAATTGTATGTACTCGCACACATTGTTGACATGAAAGTCACCAAGCCGGGTCCTCATGTGTTTGGTTGTCCGTTTGTTATCAATTTTACTCTCAATGACGTCTTAAATCGCATTTGCAAACAGTTTTGATTCTGATCAGACGCCACGTAACGTGGCGTCTGATCAGGATCGAAACTGTTTGTCACTTGTTTTGAAATAACGTCATTTATACTGCCTTCAATTTACTTTGAAACGATATTGCAGACAGCAATATTGAAGCAGACGACAATATGGTGGTGAAGGGTAAAAATATTCACGAGAAATTTGACCATGAAAGGGTTATATATGCGGAATATCAGGACAAACATATATTCTGACATTGCAATCTACGTTGATGAATTAGGTGATGGCATCGATCATGGGGTAGAGGACCACTTTCTGGTAACTTTCGCAGGGCTGCCATTTCTCCATTTTACCGAAATCTTCGGATTGTTATCCTAGCAAATGATAGCTTAAAGCAGGCTGAACTAAGTAATCGCACTTGAAAAGTATAAAATTGGAAAAATTTAGGATTCTTCAAGATCGAGTTATTGCAGCCCTGCTTTCGTATGTTTTAAACAAGGAGGAGCCATTTTTCTTTCATGCTTAGGATACACATGGAAATGAATGTTAAACCACAATGGTCAAAGCAAATGTGTTAATCAGGCGAACGCTTAAACGCCGCATGAAATAAATAAGAAATATCCCTTAAACCATCTCTTTTGAACAAACACTATTATCTAAGCGACAACCTACCAGCAACCAGGGTTTAAAGGGCTGGAGATAATGACCTCTATAGTTGTTTTACAGGCTGGTGCATATATCTTTATTATGGTTGACTGGTATTCTGCTGCCTGGGTTGGACCAATAGTTGCATTGGTAGAAGTGTTTGTGATAGGATGGACATACGGTCAGTGATAAGTAGATTACATGGTATTGTTTTCAAAGTACCAGGTATATTCGATATGTAAGGGAAAATGACAACTTTTTCATTTTGGTGGCATTTGAGTAGATCTATATTTGTGTGCATTTGATAATGAAACTAACGATGTTTCCGGAACTCCTGAGGTTACGAACCGCACTACTCCTTGAGTAAAGTGAGTGAAGCCCGGATGGGCTTACATGAAGTTTAATCACGGAAGTTATGCGGCAAATTTTGTCTAGTGTTTAAAATGGAACAAACTTCACATTAAGATGATTTATGTAAACAAAATAAGAAAGTGTCATTGCTACGCGCCGAGTAAAACTGTAAGATAACAGCAGTTAGTTATGTAAATGTGCCCTTTTACATAATGATACATGTCATTCTATGAACAGTTAGTCTAGCTTATGATACGTTTTCTGAGCTTAAATTAAAATGGTCAATTTCTTAGTCAGTCAGATTCTGAAAACGCGAGTGTTAATGTTTAAAATTAATAAACCTGAATGCTATCAAGTAGTCGTTATACTTTTATAATGTTAAACAACTTTCGAATTTCTTAACTACATTCAGGTCGTTATTTGTTCCAGTAGACTTCGTGAATGTTACGTCATATGGGTTTTTAAATAGAAATGTATTATAAAACGAGCCGTGATTGTAAACAAAAACAATAAATAACAAAATTGTTCGTATCGACAGACACTTTTATCTTACCTATATCAACTTAATTGTAAAAAAGGACGTTTAAAACAAGTTCGCAGTATTTCTGTAATACTGTGCTAGTTCTTCTCAGTTGATTGCAAACTTAATAACCGCACTGCGGCTGGTTCATGCCAGTTGATTGCAAACTTGATAACCGCAGTGTGGTTATCAAGTTTGCAATCAACTGGCAGGAATCAGTTTTGAAATGAACTTCGACAGACACATATACCTCACGTTTGTACATAGGATGATTGATGAAGGATGTGACATGGCAAATGAAATATTATTTTGCTATAAACTGTTGAATGTTGCGGTGTATTGTGACTCTCATCAATCACTGTGGTGCAATGTGATGAACTTAAAGTATAAAGACAAATGGACCTCATTTTCTACATAGGTTAAGAACGTTGCAGGGTGAATGTAAATATTATGCAATTAATTAGTGAATATTTCGATGTATTGTGACTCAAAGTATACAATGTGGTGTCACCAGTACGACCGTTAGTGTTTTGACACATCAGATATGGCGGACGGGACGACGAGTGGAAAGTAATCCTAAAGCACTTCTGTTACCAAGGGATTTACAGATAAGGGATACTAGTTTTGTTGTTTAACACAAATTACAGCGCTTTAATGTATGCTTTTGACCAGGTCAGAACAGTACAATACATACCACCTACCTTTTTCAGTCTCCGTCCCGCTCACCATATTTAATGGGCCTACACATTCTTTTCAGTCTCCGTCCCGCTCACCATATTTAATGGGCCTACACATTTATGGCTTTACATGTTTCACAACAGTGCTTTTTAATATACATGTTTCTTTCTTTCGGTAGGACTCGATAGATGGAGTGACGATATAAAATTGATTTCAGGAGCAGCCACGTCGTTGTTCATGCATGTTGGCATAGGGTTCACCACACCGGTCGTCGTATTAGTAAGTAAATGCATATTTGCTGGTACTCTGACTAACTATGGCTTTTACTTCTTTGAGTTCTATCGCTGTGACAACAATAGTTTAGAAACAACGTTGATGAATATTTACAGATGTACGTATTGTTTTGTTATGCAACGTTCTGTGTTATAATATGGCAGTTTTATTAACAAGATCTCAACAACTAGAGTTGCTTAAATTTACTGTTTGATTCAATAAATACGTTAAAAGTGTAACAGCTGACTATGGAACTATGGCTAGCTGCATAGTTTTCGGGGCATTCTCCTGTAAAACACTTCCTCTCGAGATTCGATACTTATTGGACACAAAACAATGTGCAAATAACCAAACAAAAATAGAGAGACACATACACATACACTTCTAACATGCTCTATAGGCATACACACGAAATAACACACATAGTAACTTATCATCAAACAACCAAAGATACACACATGTAGCTGTTTGAATTATACTTACGATATCGCTGACAAAAATTACAAACCATATGAAAGAAGTATTTTATTTTTACCGTAGGCCCACCGTTGCCCATTTAGTAGAACACATATAATTATTTGTGAATAGCAAACACGTTCAAAATGTAATTCCAATCAATTAAATCAAAGTACCTTGCCATTATCGTTGGCATATGTCACCGAAAAAGTTTCTGCCTTACTTTTATCCTACCATCTACACGTTACTTTTTGATTACATCTCATAGAGTAGTCATACAGCTTATCGTATGCTCGTATATTGTGTCAAATTAGAAAAGGTTATGTTGCAGGTGATACTACTCGTAAGTATTGTTAACTACATACCACCAGTCTACGGCTCCTATACGTTTCCTACATGGGCTAGACTACTGGGTTGGATGTCAACGGTAGGTGTGGTGTCGCCGATATTCATTCACGCAATACTAAGCATATACAAAGAGAACGGCACGTTTTGGCAGGTAATTTTGAGATAAAGTTGAAAATCCTTTTATAATGTCATTTTACCTTATGTTGGTGAGTTGTATCACATTAAGTACATTTTACCTGTCCTTTATACTTATGATGGCGATTCGGCAACTGGTTAGAACCACTGGCCGTATACATGAAATATCAAAAGTGTTAAGACCGTGATTTGAACCATATTCAACTAGAACACTAATTCGAGAAAGTGGGGGCGGTGGAAGATGTTCTGCAGATCTTTCCAAAGCAATATCTGATTCGGATCCATCGTATATGATACCATTGATAAATTAAAGCTCAAAGGTAATTCTTATTAAGCCACAAACTGTCTAGCAATCGATTAGAATACACCAGGACTTCGAAGTTGTTGTACTTAATAAGATAAGTGTACTGGTTGTCTAACGCTATTTGTAAACATGTAAGAGAACCAGTGTAGAAAACTTTAAACATGAAATATAATGGAAAGTACATGTACATGTCATCTTATTTTCAGAAACTAAAGCGATCAGTTAAGCCTAACAATGAGTGGGGACCTGCAGATTCAGATGTTGGATCCGAGTACAACAAAATCAAACACTCTTACAAAGAAAGACGGTTTACAGATCTTGTTCTATATAACTTCACTCGGAGACGAAGGGAAACATCAACAACAGCGCCTAACACTCAAGAAATGACAGACTTGGTCTAGCCAGTTACGATCAGTTGTTTTTTCGACTGATCTTTTATTCAAAAAATTTTTTCTGTTTGTTTTGAAAGTATAGTGGTATATTTCTGACACCTGTTTCGAATGAGCTTTTCTGATAAATATATTAACGTGTCAAATGACACATGTTAGTGAGATATACTGACACCACAAATTAATATGACAACAAAACTTTTCACGAAAACTTAACTTCTTGTTAAATTGATCCCGTAAAATATGTGATGTTCAGTGATATTCATTGGAAAGAGCATTCTCATTCACAGAAAAGTCACAGGAGTCGTTACAGAGATTATACACAACTGAAACGAACACTGTTAAGACTAATTTAGTTTATTTCTGTCCAGACCCAGTAGACCCAGATCAAAAGAGATCCAACCGTGCCTCGATATATGTTTACACACTTAGGCCTTTTTCGACTCTATCATATAAATATACATGTATGTGATTATAGAAAGAAAGGAACGAATGTGACTCGGCTCCAAACAAACCTTTATGTGTAGCAGGCTACATATTTCTCTGTTAGACGAAGGGTAACTTATCAGCATCGTGGAACTTTTCAAATGGCCCCTTAACCTGTACGAATTCTCCTTTCGCCATTTAAACGTTATTGACAGTATAGTTCTATTCCTACGTAACATGTCTCGCCAAACATGTCAAATTCGACGCAGTGTGAAACTTGATCTACAGAACTTATATATCCTTAGTTTCGTTAGGGCGCTTTTAAAATAACTGTACTGGTAAGTTTGCCCTGTGCGGTCGGTTTTGTCGTACTAAGGGTAAAATGCGTTCAGGCGTAAGTATATAAATACAGTCGAACTTGTATTAAACGAAAGACGAGGAGAAAAGAATGATAGAAAATGAAGGAAAACGGCTTATCGTAACACGCTTTTACATACTTTGAACCCTTTACCCGCGACTTTAATTTGTCATTGAAAACAATGTAAAGATCGGTATTTTAGACACGTGGAGAAATATAACAGAATATAGAGCGTAGCAGACGTCATTTACAAAGTTATAAACAAACCATTATCTTTTGGCAGACTCAGGATAAAAGGCATTTAGCTTCACGGCTAAATACAGTCGAGTCTGCATTAAACAAAATACGGTGATAAAAGAATGATAGAAACTGAATGGAAACGACACTGTCCATATTATGCTTTTTTCTAAGATAACTACGTGCTAAAACGCCGTATCACTACACGATTTGATATACTTTGAACCTATTTGAGTTGATGTACAAATCAATAAAAGTATGTACATTGTATATATGGTTTAAGAGGGACTACAACATTCCTATAACGCATGATGGAACACTCTACAGTCTATAGACATTTTAATTTCTTGACGGCCTTGAGGGAGATGAGAGGTCGGAGACAATTGCTCCGAAACATGACGTCGCGTCAAACCGAAGCCCTTAGTGATGCTATCGAACGTATCGTGGATGGGACTATTAATCCCCTAAGACGCGACTGCAAAACGTTCGCGAGAGAACGGACGCTATTGAAAAAACTGGCTGGTGAAAGCGTCAAAGACAATACTAAGATACTTTGATACCCGTCATCGTACGAGAACGTTATGTCATAGTAACCATCGCGAACGAAACCAGCCTAGCGGGAATGATCAGCAAAGAGTAAATATTGTACTATAAACCCGGCTCAGAGAAATGAACAGAGTTTATAGGAGAGAGAGAGACAGTTGTCACCAGTATTATCGGTTATCCATACCAACGAGAATGTATCGCTGCAACTTCTGCCAAAATTCGTACGCTTGGTCTCACGACCTAAAAAGGCACATCATAAACACAATATTTTGTCGCAGAATGCCCAGTATGGAGTCCAGCAGCAGGAACATCAGCAGCAGCAGCAGCAAGAAGAGGAACAGCAGCAGCAGGATTAACAGCAGCAGGGACAGCAGCAGCAGCAGCAGGAACAGCAGCAGTAGCAGGAACAGCAGCAGAATGAGCTATTTGCGTTTCAACACCCCTTTACTTGCATCTTGAGCGGGCCTACCTCTTGCGACTAGACGCAATTCCTCTCTCAACTCTTGGGGAAGCGCTGGATAAGATACGGCCGTCTCCACAATGCATTATCTGGTTATACAAACGATGGCAGCCGCTGTACGACGACTTTTTGAGAACCGTCATCCCGAGGGTGGAGTTTATTAGTGGCGTTCCACTGAACCTAGAGAGAGACGACTTTTTAGACACAGGCGTTCATAATCTGATCGTATTAGACGACATGGCGACGGAAGCGGCCAAAGATCCGAGAGTCACCGACCTGTTCACCGAAGGCAGCCACCATAGAAATGTATCGGTCATCGCTCTCAATCAAACCTGTACTACAGCAAGGATCCCACGCAGCAAAGAAATTGTCATTGTCTGCTGTTATTCAATAATTCCGTGGACAGACAACACGTCATGATTCTAGCCAGACAAATGTACCAGACCAATTCTCAACATCTGCTACGCCATTTCGACGACGCTGTCAGACAGCCATACGGGTACTTGTTTATCGATTTGAAACCAACCACGCCGGCGCACAGGCGCATGTGCGCGAATGTACTGAAAGAGGTCGGAGAAACAGTCGAGAACACGTCGGACTCTCCGGAAGTCCACAACCTAACGGAGCAATATTTACAGCCGTTTCCTATCCACTCGCCGAACGACACGTCTTGCAACGAACTTGGCAGACGGACGAGGATCCTGAAACCGACGACGATACGGAAAGCGTAGACTCCGACGAACTACAAGGGGAAGGAGCCGAGGATACTGAAGACTCTACCGTTGACCCGGTGGCCAAATGGCGGAGACATTTTCGACGAATGGTTGAAGGCAAAGTAAACCCTAATGGTCAGGGAGACTACATCGTCGAACCAATACAAACGGGTCAAGGGCGAAGGACCATTTCCTGGGTGACGCCCCTCGCTCGATATATCGAACTATCCAAATCTCAACTGAAGCGTCGAAAAGAAAAACAGAAACCAAAGACGGGACCAGGCGTGAAGAGACCTTCCGAGGCGCCGCTCGACTAATCGATGAGACCATCGGGCATTCTTGCCAAAAGACACGGAACTTTCAGTTCCATACTTGTCTTTACCCGATGTATATCTGATCAATAAAAATACTAAACACCCGATATCGTCTTTGTTGTCTATGTTACCCCCTCTATTACGCCATACAATGTATAGGACATACGTTTTCTCCTACTTTCATTTGATAGCGGTGCTATTGTATACGCACGACGCTGACTGTCACCTTAGTTTGACCAATAGCTTTTTATGTCACGAGTGAGGCAGACGGACAGTCATAGAGAGACATGTAGTGTTATCGATATATACTATCGCCGTTGTAAAACGAAAGAGAGAGAGAGAGAGAGAGAGATAAGATAAGATAAGATAATCTTTATTTATAGTCGGTTTCAGTCAAACATAATAACACTAGCTTTAAGCTATTGTCCGACATAACAAGATTATCCAATAACAATTTAAACAAACAATCTGTAATAAAATATGCATTAAAATAGTTAAGAGACTTCTATAAGAGACTCCTATAAAAGCTTTCTATAAGGTGAGATCATAAGTATAATCATAGTTAAAAAAATTTTTTTTTATGCAATACTATGGTAAATAATAAAATTTAAAAGATGACAGGTTCACATTTTTGCATAGCTAGAGGATCCAGATCATAGATAGACCAGTAGCCCGAGACATATCGGTATGGCACTAAATCTGACCTGGACCCACTTGCTGGAGCTATCACATATATAAACGGATATATAGAGAGAAAGACAGAGACAGACTGACAGACAGACATACAGATAAAGAGGTTTTTTGTATAGTTTTTAAATGACCCTCCTTGTGTTAATAAAACTGTTGTGCTCAACCTTTTAGCCTTCTATCGTCCGCAACAATTCTCCACGTAATATCGATCTTTAAATTGTTTTAAAATCACAAATGGAATAATTTGAATTATGTAATAAACTATGAATAAAAAATATTTGAAGTAATCTGTAACTTAAATGCATTTGAAAAAAATAATTTGTTTATGAAACTCATTTTCAACAAACACTTAGTACCTTATTGTAAGCTTGAAGCAAATGTGACAAGTATGGTTTATGCATACTTTGATACCTGCTATACAAAAGTTCATCAGAAGATATTTTAGTAAAGTAATAATAGAAGCTCTTTCATTTTATGGATACAAAGTTACAGTATGATGTTTAAATTACATTTTTTAATTAGAAATGTATAATTTAATAATTGATTAGGCCTAAATACATACAGGTATTTACAATTTACACACATTTAACAAGATCATAGAGCTCTATCACTAGTATATAAACCCATTTTAATTTATTTCCTACAATGACTCTTAAGTAAACACTCAAATGTGTTAATGTCACACCTCAAATAACTAATTGTTTAACCATAAATGTTTGACCATGTGCTGGAAAGTGTTAAAATACTACCCTAAAGTCTTTAAATACAGGTTGATAATTGCCGAAGGGAGTCACATTTCATGGTCACTTGTCACATAAGACAGGTAGTCTCTGAATTCAGGTTCAATATATAGTAAAAACTGTTGGGGGCCTCAAGTAAGGTCACATATGACAGGTAGTCTCTTAAAACAGACGGTCACTAAGGCAGGTTCGACTGTATATTTAAATGACCGTGACCTGATAACCCCCAAATTCCATTTCAAGCTTGGTCTTAATAAAATCTTGATAAAATGAAAAGTGTGGCCAAAAAAGGAAATTCAGTCTGTAGTTATTGACCGGAAACCGTTGTTTTTAAAAAGCGACATTCATTGTGACCTGACAACCCCAACAGACAATCCGGAGCTAGGTCTAAATGAAAGCTTGATAAATACAACGGTATGTCAAAATAGGTATATCTAGTCAACATTATTAATTGAACCAGTCGTTTTATTTTTAATAAAAACGAGCTTGACATTTACCCTACGGTCTCCAAATACGATTCCATCATTGATCTTTAATTTCAGAATTCTGGCAGAAGATTGACCCAAATAATATTTATGAAATTATTAATTCACAAGTCTGAAGTGCGTTAGTTAATTCAAATCTTGATGGTTCATTGGAATGTTTGATACAGTATACTCATCATGTATCTTCTGATATTGGCAAACAGTTTGGATCCAGATCAGACTCCGAGTTATTTGGTGTCTGATCTAGAGCTAAACTTTTGTATCACTTCTATAAGGTTATAGATCTAGAGAGGCATTAAACATATTTCAGACGGCCACTAGGTCAACTCATAGAAAACCCTTGTTAACACTATAGAGGCTACAAATCTCATTAGATCTTCATGAAACTGAAATGTTTGCAGTATTAATTTCTAGATCAAGGTTGAGTTTGGGTCATGTTGGTTAAAAATCTAGGTCACTATTTTAAATCATAAAAAAAACCTTGTCGACAGTCTAGAGACTACACATCTCATAAAAATTTCATGAAACTTGGTCAAAATGTTTGACATATTCATATCAAGCTGAAATTTTAATGTGTATTACCTCCAATTAAAAACTAGGTCACTAGATCAAATCAAAGAAAAAATCTTGTTGACACTCTAGAAGTTACAAATCACATTAGATTTTCATGAAACTTGCTAAAAATGTTTGCCTTGTTGATTGCTAGATCAAGCTTAAATGTTGGTAGTGTCAGATCAAAAGCTAGGTCACGAGATCATATCATAGAAAATACCTTGTACAACCTAAAGGATACATATCTCATTAGATATGTTTAAAAACTTGGTCAAAACGTTTGTTGTTTCAATTTCTAGGTCATGTTTAAATGTGGGTTATGTCGGATTAAAAACTAGGTCACTAGGTCAAATCATGAAAATACATTGTTAACACTTAGAATAATCGTGATGGAACCTGCTCAAAATGTTTGCTTAATTGAAATCTAGGCCACGGTTTAATGTGGGTAATGTTCGGTCTAATTCCAAGTCACTATAGGTCAAGTTTTACATGGTGTACGATGTGAACGATATGGGGCAATAGTGGCCTTTGTTATTGTTATTATTTACATACAATTTGAGCTTTCGATTGGATAAACCCTCACTTGATGTTTGATCACCACGATGCCTCTTTCAATTCGCCCAAAGCAAAATGTGCATCAAAGAATTTGTCCGGAAACAGGCAAGAAGCGTCGACGCATTTCCTTTACATTTAGAATGGTGTCGTCCCGGTGTTTATTACAGCGTCGTCCTGCAAGAGTGACATTTTACTTTTGAAACTACTGCTTTTTCCGTCATACGACTGATAGAAATTACATTACAAACTCAAACTTAATAGTGTTTATACAAAATTTGATTCATTACATATCATTGCGCTATTTTAGCAGTTCACTGTTGAAGGTCAAAGTATAAAATGCACTATAATAAGGAATGTCGCAGTCAGTTTGGCATCTGTAGCTACAATGTGCCCTTTTTAACCCAGTAACCGTTTATGCTGACATTCATTTAAACTCAACGAATATGGATATACTTATTTCAAGTAATAATTTGGAATACATAAGTGCTGCAAACTATCTTAACGGTTCCTTCCACGTCCATAAATTGTTTTCCAACTCAATTGTTTCGTGTTCGTTACCTAAATCGACATGCATGCGTGACTGAGCGTCGTCCCGTTTCCGACTTCTTGGTGACAGAGTTCTTCCCCTGTCGATCTAATGATAAGTTAACACGTCATGTCATATATGTACTATTGTTAGCCTTTAATAACAGTGTATTGCAAAACATGTGATGAAATACCATTTTATATAAATACATAGGATGATATTCAGAGACAAAAATGAATAGATACTGCAGAATAAATTGAGTTTGAAATCCTTGATGATTACATTTGAATAAAGCAAACGGGTACATTCCATTTTTGCAGCTTTTGTCTCAATAATTTGTATTAATGTGCATTTTTTGCATAGCGGAGAATTCAAATCGTTTCATAAAACGGTGTGCATGTGTTATCGAATAATGATAGGGAGTGTGTTGCATATTATCAAAACATTTAGTGGAGAACATAAAGTGGTAAATACTGTGGGGGATTCTCACACATCCTCATTTAAGTGTCTTTTGTTGTTATTCTTTTAAACATATAGCAACTTATATATATCAAAGTATCTCTCCGATCAATTAATACAGTATCGCCACGTTAATGAGATAATTTAACCTCTCGCCTGGTGATCGCGACTTAACTGTGTCGCGACAAACAGTTTGAATCAAGATCAAACGCCGCTAAACGCGGCGACTGATCTTGATTTAAACTGTTTTACATTCGTCTTAAGGTGTCCTTACTTAAACAATGCACATTTTCAAAGCCAATGACATCACTAAAAGGTTTTGTTTAAGGCTGTATGTGAATATTATATAAGCCATTATATATACAACACTTGATTCACCATAATACTGTTTTAAACCTATGTTACAACACGTTTTAACAACCATATGCGCATATATCAAACAAGATTATCTTTGCAGCGAAGGAGCATTCAAATCATTTCATTGAACGGCGTGTATGTGTAATGGAAATGTTCTAGCGTGAGTGATTTTGAAGAATATTAGTTTAAGTAAATCTATTGATCATTTATGTGATAGATACTCACGCAACCTCATTTAAATGTGTGTCTGTTGTTATTCTACCAAGCATTGAAAACACTCATAACTCATATGACATACATAAATTCAGGATAAACCCATGAAATAGACAAGTCATTCTAAACTTAAAGCTAAGTTTTCACTCTTAATGATAAATGGTTTGCGCGTGTATGGTACGTACTTCGAGAGACATACACAAAGTTATTCGCTGTTCGTTCCTCGTACTTTAACATGTGAAGTATAAACGCTTCTTCTTTCTTTGGTACCCCAGTATTTCTTGTAAAATGGTTCTAATTATCGGGTATATGTTTTACTCATGAAACATGAAACATGATGTAGCAATATACAGACCCAGGGTTGTGAAAGCTAATTTTGAAACAATTGGTAGTTACCAGACGGATGAGCAAAGGAAACAGTGTATAATTGCACAAGAACCGTTTTAAAACACACACAGTATTGGCATATTTATATTTATCACATTTGCTAACACAAAATATATTGGAACACATATTTCAGACAGAAAGATATACAAGGAACTGAGCATGGGACAAATGTCAATCCGCAAATACATAATAGAGTACAATTAGTACAACGTAGATGCAGAGTCGTTGGTTCCAGTGAGTTTTGTAGGTTTCTAGTCAAACTGGACAGCTAATAAATGTTTCTTTTGAGAAGCTGTTTGGAAACATTACAGTACAATCTGTCAAAAGCAAGATACATTTCACCTATAGATGGATCAATTTTCCGTCTAAAAACCCACCACTTATAATTCCAAGCTAGATACTATTCGAGCTGAATACAATCTTTGGTCGAATTGAGACATATAAATCTGAAGGCCGAACAACAGACCCTATTCTAATAACAAAAATTCAAAGTTGAAACACCTGTTTAAAAACAAAAACTATCGACATGTTTCCCGTAACCATTGTTCCGTTTTTCTGTTCAATTTTACTTTGTTTTTAACAGGGTTTGTATAGTATCTACACAGTAAAACCTGCTTGAACGGCCGTCTCCATTTACTCGTTCTTCTGCTTTAAACGACAATTTGTGGGGCAGCCCGACAAAGTTTCGTTAACAGTTTAGCGACAACCTGCTTAACATGACCAGTGACCAGTACATTGCTACCGTTTGTGAAATCTAAACGACCTCCAGTCCCTTTGAGGCCACAAAGCAGCATAAAGACTGACACTTAATTGTTCACGGCCACTACGACATGTTCAGACTTCACGTCTGAGTGCGTGTTTCTGAAATGTTTAAAGATTAGACACAGCAGTGTTTTTAACAGAGTGAATTTACCCCTTAACCCAATTTTTAAGTTTTGACTGCTGATGGTTCTCATATGAATATTTCTATAAAGTGCTGTGATGTACGAACGTTTAATTGAGAATGTATTGTAGGAATCAAACATTAATCGGCGCAAGTGATCTATCGGTCAACTCACCGGTGCTGAAGCTTTTCGATATTTGTGTGAGGAAATTGTTTTAAATAAAAATCAGAAGTAATAATTAAAGTTCATTAAAAACATTCCGATATATGTAGTTTAAATAAGGTTGTAGGCATTTTTAAAACATTTAACAGAATTTAGTAAATCATTGTAAGATAAAAAAAAGAATATTATTAAGAGATCTTTATTTTGTTAACGTCCAGCAAATGCATGTCTAACAAACATAATCCTTTAACATATATAATGTACATACACATTGATGCTAATAAAATGTATCTGGTTTCTGGTCAGTACATTTTTTGACCTGGATTAAAGGGACCTCACATGAGTACTCGCTTAATACAGGTTTGACGTCTAAATAAAGGAACCGTTTTTGCCTATTTCATTTTGTAAATGAACTATTTGGCATTTATCAATATACAAATAGTATTCGAGAATTTTGAATAAATACTCCATTCAGTATAGCCAAATGGTAAAATCATATGAGCCGCGCTCTGACAAAACCGGTCTTAATGACAAAATTTTCGATTTCTGTTTTTTTTGCCTTTTTACAATCTACACATTGTTGTTATTTTGGGGGGGGGGGGGGGGGGGGGGGGAGGGGGCATGTCAAAGTTTTAATATAAAATTCAAAACGGTTTTCAAGATATTGAACTTTTAATAACGTCATGTATTCTTGAAAAAAATATCAACGACGTCAAAACGTCATTTTCAGCCTGATCAGACCCCGAGTTACTTATTTTTTGCAAGCAATGTATACCCAGATCAAACAGCTTAAAAACGCATGAGCTGTCTGAGCTTGGTTTACACAGTTTCTCAAGGTATATTGGTAGTCATATTCATATGGTACAGCGTCAGTTCATACCAAGAGCAAACTTGGAACATATTTAAAGAATTAAACGTGTCAGTGCGTTTAACGAAATATTGCTTTGTTATCCCTTTCAACATGTCAAACCTGTTTTGAGAAATTCTGAGAGCAAATGCAACAGTGCTGACCCAGATCAGCCAGCTCCTGTAGGACCTGGCTGATCAGGATGTGCACATCTCTATTGAGATCAGCCAGCACTTGCTGATCCGTGTCTGCACTGTTTTCCATATAAATAGTATCTACTATCTAGTAATGTTATATTGGTGGTAAACTGGTGAAATTAATTTTAATCATCTTGACGAAATTGTTACAATATATTTGTCCAAATTTAGTCATAAAGTCTAGTAAATTTTAATAAGGGAAGAAAGGGTATATGTCCATGTATATCAGCAAATCAACGAGGACGAGGACATGTGTCAGCTTGAAACCAAGGTCCAGCGTATGAACGAACAGCCCTGTACAAATATGCTGCTCTGGCATTGGCAGGACCTCCAGGTTGAACGAAACTTTGTCTGTCCATAGCAGTCAGCTGTATGAACATCGTGTTTTTATAAAATGTTGAATTTGATTTCATCAGAATTAAATGATTCCTTTAAAGTTACAACACCATGTTCGTCTCCGTTGAACAAGAAGTGTTGGTGTTCCGTAATACATTGCATTGACTTGCTCAATTCTCTCATGCCGAAGTATGTAAGAAAACATATACTGCTCATTAAACTGAGAAACACCGCGAGACTTACACCCGCAACCAGTTCATATTTTGGCACTATCTGGATCGTACGATTGCAATCTGTTACTGTGTATTCTTCTGCACACCAAATCGTTATCACTGTCACTTGAACTGTCGTTTTCATTTTTTAGCCTACTCCTTTCATCAACAGATCGCCGAGCTCGCTCGTCTATGTCTATTCGGTCGTTTTGTTTCACACCATCATCATCAATTCATCATCACTTCCAGCATTCTGTTCTGCCTATTCCTGAGAAGCTGCTAGGGTGTTGTCTGATGTTCTCCCAAAGTGTTCTGAGTACAGGCTTTCAAGCTCCTGAAATATATACAATATTTGATCTATATTAAACAAAAATGAAACTAATTCTCCATTCAGATATAAGAAATGTCATTAAATATCGTAATACCAATGATTATATTTTATTCAACTACGTAAGGGCATTATTTTTTAAGTACAGGTAGAAAATCAACATGATTTTTAAGGTGTTTGTGGATATCAAGTCACCTAAGTTAGTTCTGAAAACTAAGAGAGTTCCGACTCGACACTTGAAAATATGAAATTCAAACGAGGAAACGTCAATACGTAACAAGAAACCAGTGCGTAACTCGTGCAAATTTAAATGTTTGTATGTGTATTCCACCAATTTATGTTTAATTGCTTTTAATGGAGGATCAAGATCTGATTAAACAAGTCATGCAACTTTCTTATCTAGATAGAAATATTGATCTAATTTCTTTTTTTTAATGATATAGATCTATAGCTCTAGATCTTATAGAAAAAAATCCATTTTGCAGGGAAAAAATGGTTGGTTTATTGGATTTGAACCGGACACCCTTTGTACTAGAATTTATCAGCGTATCCACTGAGCTACGGAGGTTTGCGGTTTACAGTTGTTTTAATTATGATTTCTTACTGATTGACTCGATTGTCGCGACACGGCATATGTAGCCGGGTTGAGTTTTGGTCTCATCAATGGACCCCTGTGACGACAAGATAATTTTTGACGGGTGCCGTCCTGAGGACAGCACCTGAAGTCTAAAAATAGCTCACTTCTCTACTGTTCACAGAGTGGACTAGGTTGAGTTTATGATTAAACGGAGGGAGATTTGTGTAAGCGGTCCGGTGGTTAAGTCGGTAGAACACTTGTCCTGAAAGCAAGGGGTCCCGGGTTCGAGCCCCGGTCTGGCTGCATATTTTTCTCACCACGAACATTACATTTGGCACCCAACGTAATTAACCCGTAGGATAATATGTAACTAGTGGAGTGTACAGAAATAATAATAAGAAACTAATGGAATGTTCTTTAATTAAGAGTTCGGGACGAATTCTAGTGTAGATAACCGGGTTGAGTTTATGATTAAATGATGAGAGATGTGTGTTCACAAGCGGCCCGGTAGTCTCATCAATTAACCCCTGTGACGACAATATAATTTTTGACGGGTGCCGTCGGACAGCGCCTGAAGTCTAATAATAAGCTCGCTGTATCTCACTATACACAGAGTGGACTAGCGGTCCGGTTGCTCAGTCGGTATATTACTCGCCCTGTAAGCAAGGGGACCCGGGTTCGAGCCCCGGTTTGGCTGCATATTTTTCTCACTATGTTACAATTACATTTTCATCTAGATTATTGACTTGCAAATATAAAACGAAAATTAACACTCCTTTCTTGTCGGGTGGAGTATGCTAAGTAAACGTGTATGACCTTCACGAAGAGTAGTTTAGTTGAATTTAGCCCGAATAAGATGATATCAAGGCCTAGGGTGATATCTATTACAGCAGCACAACACAATAGAATATAATATCTGTCTTAAAATATGTTGTAAAGCCAGACCCGTAGCCACGCTGAGGCACTTGCCCCTGTGAAATCTTGAAAAGTGACCAAAAATAAAATGAAGAAATTTTCGAAAATTAAGTTAAAAATCTATTAAAAAATGTATTCAAATCACTCAGAGTTTAATCGTAGGACCGACACCCAAATAATACACAACCGTTCATTAGAGGAAAGGCGTTTTATAAAGCATCGATAGATCAAATGAAAATAAATTATTTATAGATTCTACTTTAGAATAAAATGATCAAGTAAAATAAATAGTGAGGTACATTGTATAAAAAGCAAGCATTAATCAGGGGAGGGTGTTATTTTGACTACAGAGTTGGCAGCGGAAATTTACGGTGCTTCCGGTACCTCTCGTACGTCTAAAAGTTGAATAATTCTAGCAGAAAACAATGTTCGTCATACAATTATGTTACGTCTAATATAAAGGAACTTTGAACAAAATTGTATGGTTCAGTGACATCAGATAGAACGTATTCAGTGCCCCAAATACACTTCAGAGCTCACCATTTCAGTTCAGATTTTCATTTTTCTTACGGGGGAGGCCCCCGGACCCCCGCCTTAAAGCGCATTCTGCTTTACTTTAACCTGATTTAAGTGTTCAACTAGAAACAGGCCACGAGGTAAAGGGTTAATAGCGATATTTTTCGGCGGAGCTGACTGTTTTCTATTTAGACACGCTTTATATTTGGCCACACATTTCAACCAATAATATTTGATCAGAAATTTAGAATTAAGAGCACCTGTTGAAACTGAATAGTCTGATTGGATAGTAGCCAGGGCTCCAGATAAGGGAATTGTTTCAAAACTTAAAATCTTTATTTGTGCATTAAACCCTGTGGTGTCGCTATACATATGAATTGTCTTTTCGAGAAAATCAAAATGAGTGGTAATACCATAGGGTTTGGTGCTAAAAGATGTGAAAAAATGTGATTTGTTTAGTTTACTCACTCTTATCTGGAGCCCTGTAGGCTGGTTTATGTCCCATTACAGTTTTACATGATGTGGACTGTGGGTGTAAAAATTAGAGATACAGGCTGGCTGCTTACTACACTGGGCTGATGAATTAGGCAACAGAAGTTTCCACTGTTGACAAAATTATGCTTCTATTTTAAGATCTAATCTGAAATCTATTTATAGATATACAGACGAAGCTAGGTGTTTCGTAATTGTTTACAACCAATTTGTTTTAATTGTTAACTATTTGTACACATTTGCCATACATTAAAAGCAATATTTTATATATGAATAGCCTCAAGTGAGTTAAACACAATTGTGTTGTTTCATCATTATTTACAAGATTGAAGTACAGTAGATTGTTGTATCTGTACATTTTTGTATGCTTAAGTTTGTTTCAAGAAACTCTATGAATGGAACAATAGATTAATGTGAGGATCTCCTACCAGTAGCTAGGATATGAGTTGAATTATTGTTTTGTTTTGCATTTCTGTACATGATAGTTTTGCATTTTAAATAAAAGTTACTGTTTCAATTGAATACTTGTAATTTTTGCTTTTCAATCCAAGATATTACAATTCTTTGAAAACCTCAGTTTAATTCAATTTTGCACACCCATCTATATAGCCTTAGTTCAACCACTCATTCCGCCGAATATCTTTTTTAAAGATATTTCTTGTTTGTTTGTAGCGAAAAAGGACTTCGGGGATCACACGCATTTATCGCTGTTACTTTTCCTTATGAAAATGTATTAGTGATACAATCTCTGGTTTACAGGATAAATGGGTTGCGTTTTACCGCACTGCGACACAAAATAGGTCATATAGCGCCGATGAATGATGATGATTACAAGAATTTTTTTAGAATTTAAAGTAAGCATTTTAAGAAAGAACACCCCAAATATACGCCAAATCGCACCCTCGAAAAAAAATATCCGGGGGGGGGGGGGGGAGCATGCCCGCGGACCCCCTAGAAAAGATGTGCCTCGGTGCTTTTTAGTCTCTTGATACGGCCCTGAAAGCAATCGCGGTAACAACGATGGATTAAATACCAGGTAGTCTATATACATGTAGTAGATCTACAGACTATACGCACTCAACAGTCGGACATGTACAAAAATTCTGCTGTCGCTTGCGATTCCATGTCTAGATACAATTTCAATTCAAATGAAAAAGAAACACCAACTCACCTCTAATTCACCACCCATTGTAGTCCATGAGGATCTCACGATTCATTAAAAACATAATCTTAAATACTAAATGTCAGAATAACTGGCTAAGATTCATTAAAAACTCGCTTGTAAACAATGTTTACATCATGCGGAAAAAACATGTGTTTATCGATTTGGATGACGTCAAAAAATCAGTTTTGACCAAGTTTTGTCAGAGCGCGGCTCATATAGTTTAAATTTACATTTCATTGTTTCTTGTTAAGATATACTACTATCTTTGTCAACAGTGCCCTGAGCACTGATAATAAAAACAATAGATGATTGGTAGTTTTAACGCCCATTGTCCAAAACCAAACAAGCTTGAATGCTCTAGGTTGCATTTATACAGAAAATGTGCTGTTAGGTATAAGCACATTATACATTTGAGTTAAAACCCTGTATTTTCAAATAAAATCTTAATATAGCGGTGTTTGAGCATGTGCCCAGTGAACGTGTGTGTTTTCATTTTGTTTCTTAAAATGAGATGTAATTATAATATTAGTTTAAAACTTGTTAAGCATTTTATTGTTTAAAATTGTGTCTGTACTAGAATATTTTCAAACTTGTTGCAAATAATGTTCTTGTATATTCTAATCAGATGTGTTGTCTATATTCACTGTTTGTTTCAAAACATGAATACTACTGTCGATCATTCGAGCTCGCTTTTAGTTCCAAACATTCACATGCCAAAGTAAATGTTTTAACTTTGACATATGGTTATGTTCGCTTTAAGCACAATCGAGGTATCGAACTTAACCATGGAAATACTGGTAACATCCTTTTAAGCGAGCTCAAAGTATAGAGTTTCGACTGTATTCAAAAGTCTGAGTCATAAATAAAGTTATGAGCTTACTTCTTTTACATAATGGTCATTATCGCCCTACGCTGGGGTTAAAACAGTAAAAAGTAAAAAAGCCTAAGATATCAAGCTACTCGATCGACCCATCTGAAAACCCTAGACCAGGTACAGTGCAATGTACATAAAAACTTAAAAACTTTATCTAAATATCCTTGCTTGCAAATAATGTTTTTAAGACTGAAACGTATAGAATTACTTATGTACATACAGCATTCTCTCCCTACAACGGCCCTCTAAACAACGATTCCCTCCTTACAACGACATTTGCCGCAGTTCCCTAAACAAGCCACGCGGCGTCTGATCTGGATTCAATCTGTTTGCAAATGTAGTCAATTTTCCTCCCTATAACGTCTCCCTCTGAACAACGCACACAATAGTTGTCTCCCACTGGGTGTCGTTGTAGAGAGGGAAATCTGTATATGTTAACAAAAACTATAACGTGTCTACTACAAGAGTGCTAGAGATACCGTTTGGCGTTGATCTATTACATAGTTTGTTAACCGAAATATGAATGACTCATTTAACCTGATATAAGCACATAAATCTGTTAGAGGGTTAATTTTTAACTACAATAAAATTGTTTCTGATCTTAAAATTCTCGAAAACACACCAGATACATGAGACTGTACCTCTTCTAAATTCTGTTACGCTCCAGTGGGTCATATAATAACTGGCAATTTTGATATCATTAAAGATAAACGCATTAGAGCGCTTTTGAGTAAGGGACCTAAATTTAGATTACCTGCCTTAATTGATTTCGATACTTGTCGCAATCATATTTCTGAAGCTTTGAATAAGTATAGTACCAACTGGTGCCGTAGAGAACATGCTGAAAATGACGCTCTTACAAAATGGAAAGAATTAATTTTTGATATTATCGATACCCGGATTTCGTTCTATTTATCCAATAACCATCTTTTACCACCTAAACCTAAATTTAACATTCGTCATTTAAAGAAGGGCATACAAGACTTTCATTCCAAATATGTACTCGTTCCTGCAGACAAAGCATCCAATAATGTGATAATTGTATGACGATTACATTATGTTGATACTTTAAACCAGGAACTTGTGAATACCAATTCCTATACAACGACTAATTTAACGGAGCATAATGTTGTATCTGATCATCTTGATACTTGTAAACAATTAAAAGCTGACGTCAATATTACATGTCATAAACTTCCTACTATGTACTGGATACCAAAACTCCACAAAACACCATATAAGTCTCGTTTTATTGCTAATTCAAGTCCATGTACTACTACTAAGCTTTCCAAACTTTTGACATCGTCTTTAATTAAAATCAAAGAACATGTTCAAAGGTATTGTGACAAGACTTACGAAAATTCTGGACTTAATCTGTTTTGGTCTATCAAAAACTCGAATGAAATTTTGACGAAGCTTGAACATAGAAAATACCAAGCTTGCAATATTAGTACGTATGACTTTTCAACACTATATACTACCTTACCTCATAATTTAATAAAAGCTAAACTTATACAACTTATTGAAAAGACTTTTGCCAGAGAAAGGAAACTATTTCTGGCGTGTAATACTGATCGTGCATTTTTTACAAATGACACGGTTAAGCATTACACTATGTGGACTTGCACCGATGTCTGTAAATCACTATCATTTCTTATGGATAATATTTATGTACGTTTTGGGAGTACCATATACCGCCAAGTGATTGGTATCCCTATGCGTACAAACTGTGCGCCCCTTGTCGCAGACCTATTTTTGTACTGTTATGAGAGGGACTTTATGCTAAGTCTAAAACCTGATACACAGGCATATATGATCGAAGCCTTTTACAACACATCGCGCTATCTAGATGATATTTTTAATATAGACAACCCATTTTTTATACGTTGTTTCCTTTTATTTACCCAAAAGAATTACGCCTTAATAAAACAAACGAGTCAAATTTATCGGCACCATTTTTAGATTTGGATCTTTTAATAAATAACGGAATTGTTTCTTCTAAGATTTACGATAAACGAGATGATTTTGATTTTAGTATTGTAAACTATCCTCATCTAGATGGCGATGTTCCCCGTTCTACATCTTACGGGGTTTATATTTCACAACTTATTCGTTTTGCTAGGGCTTGTACCTCTGTTGAGGACTTCCACATTCGTAATAAACTATTACTGAAAAGCTTTTTAAACAGGGGTACAGATTTCATAAACTTCGTAAAACATTTTCTAAATTCTTTTATAGAAATCTTCCTCTCATAAACAAGTATAAGTGTAACTTAAAGTCTTTTCTGCGGCAAGGTATTTCACATCCGGAGTTTTATGGTGATGTGATTTACAGACTTCGTAAGATTCTTGGACATATGCATTTTCAAAACCTATTTGTGAAACGTATTAGATTTTTCCTCAAAAAAGATTATGATCCAACTATATTGCTGCGCACTTCACGTTTGGTTATCGATCAATCTACAATTGATAACTATGCTTTCCTCTTTGGTTGTGCGACGACAGACAGGGCTTAGCACTACATGATGATGTATCTCTTAAGCCGTCCTTAACCGGGAGAGTTATGTCGGATTTTCGTGCTTTGGTTTTTCTCTCCCTCTCTGTCGTACCCTAAACCCTCCCATGTCTTACAGTTACTCGTGACTACAGACTATTCGCTTGAGTACAATTTGACCGTTGCCATAGTGGGTTATTTTTAACACGGGCGTGAATGTTTAATTCTTTCCCGTGTTACTAATAATCCTGTCAGAGAATTTTGTTAGATGTTTTACATGTATTTACTTACTGTGCTGGTGGTCTTTTTTATTGTAAGGTTGTGGAACAGGGTTTATATTTTATGTACACTGTTCGTCTTTATAGGTGAATATAGGAGATAAGTGTGAGGTTGGGCGCCCCTAAACCCAGGTTTAACCCCCCAGTGGTTGTTAATGGTTAATTTAAAATTAATTATTGATTGCTGCTGACCGTACCAAGGCGGGCTACTATGTTCACTTTGCTTTATGTTTGTTTTGCGTATTGTTTTCTGTTTGGATTGTGGGATTGCGTGTGTGTGTGTATGTGTGTGTGTGTGTGTGTGTTTGTTATGGTATGGCTGTGTGTGTGTTCTGCTTTAGAGATGGGTGTATTGTTTTTGTTGCGTTTCCTGCTTGAGTCTTCTTTCGTATTTATTTGTCCATTCAAGCGTTAACCTTCCAAGTTTGATACAATTTAAAACTACAATGAACGACTTAATCCTTTCAGCGCCATGTCGCTTAAGGTCGACTGTGCAAAAAAACCCAGTTTGAATCTAGATATGCATTTCGATTCAAACTGTTCGACACCCGTATCGATATTTCTAAAGTCAAATTCTAGCTGTGAAAATATCTTGCAGAAACTTAAATTGAAGAAGGCGGCAATATAGCGGTGTAGCAACCGGAATTGCAATAAAAACAGGTTTTGCAATAATTATTGCAAATCCTGTTTTTATTGCAATTCCTGTTGACAGTTCAACAGGTTTTGCAATAACAGGAATTGCAATAAAAATTTCAAATCGTTCAAAAATGTTTTACTCCATTAGATGATCATACATGATTGATGTTTTATGTTTTTTGGTGTTTTGGGATCCTGTGACGAAATTTTATATATTCGTCGGCGCCGGTAAAAAAATGTTTTTTTGAAAATTTCAACAAAATCTGACACAGTACTTTACAAAATGTTGTCTTAGATAAGAGTGAATCGTGAACGGGGTTATTGCCACTCCGGTTAACATGATAGAAACAAATTTAATTGCAATAAAAAAATAATCTGCCACTGTTTTATTGCAAATCCTGTTTTTATTGCAATTCCGGTTGACAGTTCAACAGGTTTTGCAATAACAGGAATTGCAATAAAATTTTCAAATCGCTAAAAAACGTTTTACTCCATTAGATGATCATACATGCTTGATATTTTTGTGTTTTTTTGGTGTTTTGGGATCCTGTGACGAAATTTTATATATTCGTCGGCGCCGGTAAAAAAATGTTTTTTTGAAAATTTCATCAAAATATGACACAGTACTTTACAAAATGTTGTCTTAGATAAGAGTGAATCGTGAATGGGGTTATTGTCACTCCGATTAACATGATAGAAACAAATTGAATTGCAATAAAAAAATAATCTGCCACTGTTTTATTGCAAATCCTGTTTTTATTGCAATTCCTGTTGACAGTTCAACAGGTTTTGCAATAACAGGAATTGCAATAAAATTTTCAAATCGCTCAAAAATGATTTACTCCATTTGATGATCATACATGATTGATGTTTTATGTTTTTGGGGGTTTTGGGATCCTGTGACGAAATTTTATATATTCGTCGGCGCCGGTAAATGAATTTTCGCCGACGAATACAATAAATTTCGTCACAAATCTAATGGAGTAAAACATTTTTGAGCAATTTGAAAATTTTATTGCAATTCCTGTTATTGCAAAACCTGTTGAACTGTCAACAGGAATTGCAATAAAAACAGGATTTGCAATAAAACAGTGGCAGATTATTTTTTATTGCAATTAAATTTGATTTTATCATGTTAACCGGAGTTGCAATAACCCTATTCGCGATTCACTCTATCTAAGACAACATTTTGTAAAGTACTGTGTCATATTTTGTTGAAATTTTCAAAAAAAAAGTTTTTTTACCGGCGCCGACGAATACATTAAATTTCGTCACAGGATCCCAAAACACCAAAAAGCACAAAAATATCAAGTATGTATGATCATCTAATGGAGTAAAACATTTTTGAGCGATTTCAAAATTTTATTGCAATTCCTGTTATTGCAAAACCTGTTGAACTTTCAACAGGAATGGCAATAAAAACAGGATATGCAATAAAACAGTTGCAGATTATTTTTTTATTGCAATTAAATTTGTTTCTATCATGTTAACCGGAGTGACAATAACCCCATTCACGATTCACTCGTATCTAAGACAACATTTTGTAAAGTACTGTGTCAGATTTTGTTGAAATTTTCAAAAAAAATATTTTTTTACCGGCGCCGACGAATATATAAAATTTCGTCACAGGATCCCAAAACACCAAAACAAACATAAAACATCAATCATGTATGATCATCTAATAGAGTAAAACATTTTTGAGCGATTTGAAAATTTTATTGCAATTCCTGTTATTGCAAATCCTGTTGAACTGTCAACAGGAATTGCGATAAAAACAGGATTTGCAATAAAACAGTGGCAGATTATTTTTTTATTGCAATTAAACTTGTTTCTATCATGCTAACCGGAGTGACAATAACCCCATTCACGATTCACTCTTATCTAAGACAACATTTTGTAAAGTACTGTGTCATATCTTGATGAAATTATCAAAAACAATTTTTTTTTTACCGGCACCGACGAATAAATTAAATTTCGTCACAGATCCCAAAACACCAAAAAACACAGAAATATCAAGTATGAATGATCATCTAATGGAGTAAAACGTTTTTTAGCGATTTGAAAATTTTATTGCAATTCCTGTTATTGCAAAACCTGTTGAACTGTCAACCGGAATTGCAATAAAAACAGGATTTGCAATAAAACAGTGGCAGATTATTTTTTTTATTGCAATTAAATTTGTTTCTATCATGATAACCGGAGTGGCAATAACCCCGTTCACGATTCACTCTTATCTAAGACAACATTTTGTAAAGAACTGTGTCATAATTTGATGAAATTTTCAAAAAAAAAATTTTTTTACCGGCGCCGACGAATACACTAAATTTCGTCACAGGATCCCAAAACACCCAAAACCACAAAAATATCAAGTATGTATGATCATCTAATTGAGTAAAACGTTTTTTAGCGATTTGAAAATTTTATTGCAATTCTTGTTATTGCAAAACCTGTTGAACTGTCAACAGGAATGGCAATAAAAACAGGATATGCAATAAAACAGTGGCAGATTATTTTTTTTATTGCAATTAAATTTGTTTCTATCATGTTAACCGGAGTGACAATAACCCCATTCACGATTCACTCTTATCTAAGACAACATTTTGTAAAGTACTGTGTCAGATTTTGTTGAAATCTTAAAAAAAATTTTTTTACCGGCGCCGACGAATATATAAAATTTCGTCACAGGATCCCAAAACACCAAAAAACATAAAACATTAATCATGTATGATCATCTAATGGAGTAAAACATTTTTGAGCGATTTAAAAATTTTATTGCAATTCCTGTTATTGCAAAACCTGTTGAACTGTCAATAGGAATTGCAATAAAAACAGGATTTGCAATAATTATTGCAAAACCTGTTTTTATTGCAATTCCGGTTGCTACATAGCGGCGAAGAAGTAACAATGTCACGACTTTTTTAGCTATGAAAAGGTTAACAAAATTAAACAAAACACGACATTTTACTCTTTTACTCGTCAAATCAGTAATATGCTAATTAGAACTGTTAGGCATACTTTTTCAATGCGGGGAGGGAAATCTCTTGAAATATCAGATCTGTGTAAAATATCAATAATAAGACTAATCTTCAACAATTTGACTTACGTTTTAATTCTGGCAGATGATTGACCTAGAGTTTATAAATCTTTTCATTTGCAAGCTTGAAGTGCATTGGTTAAATCAGAGCTAGAAGAATCATCGAAACGTTTGCTATATAAGACGTATCCTGTATACGCAAATAGTTTTAATGTATGTCAGACGCTGAGTTAACCATCGCCTGATCAAATTCTTAACTATTTGAAACTCTTTTTTGGTTTCTTAAACCTTTCATTCTCAATGACGTCATAAATCGCATTTGCGGAACGTGGCGTCTTTTCAGGATCAAAACTGTTTGCCACGTGTTTTGAAATTATGTCAGTAGCTATATCGCCTTTAACCTTAACGTTAAAATGATAATTGCAGAAACAGTAGACGACATCACGGCGGTAAAAAGGGGGAGTTAAAAAACTCACGATTAATTACATTGTAAATCATGAAAGGGTTAAATAAATGGGGAAGTTTATATAAACAAGAGCCTACTGCAAACGAGTAATTTTATGCAGATGGCATTGTAGAGGTCGAATGATCAATAAGTAGCGATTACATTCATAACGATAAGAAATATTCATACAGCTGGTACAAGTATTGAATTACTACGATCTAAGGATAGGTTAACCCTTTCGCCCTAAATGACGCCCAAAAGCGCGTTTGCAAACAGTTTGAATCATGATCAGATGCCGCGTCACGCGGCGTCTGATCATGATTAAAACTGTTTGACTTTTTTTTTAAAATTTATTCAGTCATACAGCCTTAATTTTAATTTTGTAACGATATTGCAGTCAATGAATTTGAAGCAAACGATAAGGGGTAAATCGCATACGATTTATTTGACAGTGAAAGAGTTACACACGTCATATCCGATTTTTATAATTGGTAATCTTGATTAACAGATATTGCTAAATATATGACCGTTTATGTAAATGCATATAACACTTATTAGAGACAAGTGGATCGATAGTACACAATAAAGTAAGGTAGATAAGTTGATATCATGTTAGAGTGCTTTATTATTGCGCTACCGGGTCCGTTTTATTTTGCAGCTCTGAATGAGTTTTCGAACTTTTGCTTCAATGATCTCAATACATTTGCAACTTTTCATCGCAGGGGTATCCACATCGTTTCACTAAGCGGTGTGCGCGTGTTATTGAATGCTAGAGAGAGTGTTGCATATTATCAGATAAGTTTAATTTTTTTATTTGATATATACTGTGGGTGGCTTCTAACACACCCTCATTTAGTGGTTTGTTGTTATTCCATGAAACAGTGATAACAGTCAGATACCTTGTAATCTACATGAATCAAGTTTCAGGGAAAATCTCCGATAACAAAATCAGGATAACCTCGTTAATGAGATAATTCAATAATCTTAATAATCAGTGTCCATTTCAAATAAATTAACATGAAAATGTGGAACATTTGTCTTTCCGCACTTACGGTGTTTTGAAGGCTGAAAGCAAATAGTAGATCGGCAATAATATATACCACAGTTGAATAACAACACGCAGGGGAAATGGCTATCTTTGGAAGCGTATCATTTCATAAAGGTCTATACTGTTTGAAACATACCGGTATGTTGTTACAACACGTTTCAACAATCGTATGCGCATATATAAAACAAGGTTATCTTTGTATCGAAAGAGCATTCAAATGCTTTCATTGAAATGTTTGTATGTGTAAAGGAATAGAGCTAGCGTTAGTGTTACAGAGTGTTAAAGTTAGTACATAAGCTGATCACTGATGTGATAGAATCTAATACAACCTCATTGAAATGTGTGTCTGTTATTGTTATATCATTCAGTGATAGCAATCATATATCATTTGATATACATCTACTTTGGAATAAATTCAGGACAAACGAGATAATAATACAACTCTTGTAAAGCTTCATGCTGTAATATTTACTTTATCAAAGATAATTAGTTTGCACGTTTTCAGTATTTTCTTCGGGGGACATACATAAAGCTCTTTGCTGTCCATACTCGTACTTTAA
This sequence comes from Gari tellinella, assembly GCA_922989275.2. NCBI lineage: Eukaryota > Metazoa > Mollusca > Bivalvia > Cardiida > Psammobiidae > Gari > Gari tellinella. Next base: position 45,780,135 of record OV277864.1, read on the forward strand.
AAAAACCCAGATTCAACGAGTAATTTTTTTAAAAAACATTATTTCTTGTTTAACCTATTTACTCTCATTGACGTTATAAAGCGCCCTTGCTAAAAGTTTTGATCCCGCGGCGTCTGGCCAGGATCAAAACTTTTTGCCTCTTGTTTTGAAATAACGTCAGTCATACTGCCTGAAATATAACTTTGAAACGATATTGCAAACAACAATATTGAAGCAGAAGGCAATTTGGCGGTGAATGGGTAAAGCACCTCACGATAAATGTGATCATGAAATGGTTAATGATTTTGGTTGTCTGTGATATTTACTCATGAAATGTGATGTAGCCATATACTAACCCATGGGTGTGAAATCTACCTTTGGAACAATTGATGGTATCATAATGGGCGAGTAAAGGAAACAACACATAATAAATAAACGCCGTAATACTGCAGCGAAATCGTAGCGCTGCATTTTGCTAAAATATATTTACTTGAAAAGTAGTATAGAGACTTCACTGCTTTAGAAAGTTATGTCTATTACATACCTAACCTTTACCAATCGAAAGTTGTAAAAGCGCTGTTGTCAAAAGTAAGTCAGAGGACCCCCTTGAGGTCGGGCTAGTGTTTGTCAATATCAGTACTCTACTGAGAGCGATCGACCATTATTGTCAACTGTCGGCTAGGTTTTTTTTCGGAACGAGTCATCAGTTGACGAAACTGGCCGATCGCTGTACTTAGAGTACCGGTATTGATCCGATCTCTTTAGATATCCTAAAATTAGTATGTACACCTCAGAAGTCTCCATCCGTCTCAGCCGAAATAAGCATATTCGAACCTATAGCAATAGTGACATCTTCTACATCTTTACAAACAGGTTTTTTACACGCTTATTATAGCTTATTCATATATCTGTTTCGCTGGTGGTCTGTCGGTTAACGTTTAAAACTGTTGGATAGTTGTAGGGTTTATGAGTGGCAGTAATATTGTTCTCGATTGAAATTGACACATGTTTCACAAACTGTTCACTTTAATACTAATGATTGAACATTTTGAAGGACCCCCACTGCGGAAATTTACTAAACAACTCAAATACAAGAGTTAAGGAGTTATATATATAATACTATTTGCAGGTTGAGCGGATAGTTGGTAGATTAAATATAATGCTAAAGGCCATCGTCGTAAAGATTCTAGCTCTACAGTCTTATTGATTGAGGTTTCTAGGATTGCGAAGGGAATGGCGGACCAAACAAACGAGAAGATCTCTTCACTCTTGGGAACATACGTAACTCTTCTTGGATACGCATGGGGAATGGCTGATATATGGCGATTTCCATTCCTAGCTTATCGAAATGGCGGAGGCATGTATAGGCACCATTTATTTATTTTCGGCTCTTACTTATTCATATTAAATGGTTTTCCCCGTAACTGAGAGTATTCGTTCTTAAAATCCACTATCATCTGTACAACGATGCCACGATTATTTGCTTGAATGTTGAAGTCATATTTTGAGGTAAAAAGACTGATTAAATCAACTGTGATATCGCATATAAAAGAAATCAAAATCATGGTTTGCTGTAAAAATAAAAATAATGAAAAGCAATATTGAAACGATTTTGTTTGTTGAACGTGCATTTAATACACTTTTGCACGTAAACACGGAGCATACTCAATTAGCCAATATAGAATAGGTTCGTTTCTAGTACGCCGAGGGAGACTTGTGCATTGTACGTTTAATTCAATTCAAATCAAATTTTATTGTGATAAAGGCCTCCGACCCAAACAGTCGTATACACCAAGGTATATAATATAAACACGAACCAGGTTAACAACTAGTGATATATCAAACACCTGATTGAAGTTAATCAAATCTAGTGATACATGCCCCGTTCACACAGACGGTCGGGCTTAAATCGGTACCCAATCGGTCGAATTATTTGCTGTTTTGATCGGTTGTCATAAGTGATTTAATTTCAGGCTTTCTGTGTGACCGGGTATCGGTGATAAATACTTGTTCAATCGGTGAAACGCCATCCCGCCTCCGATTGGCCACCGATTGGCCACCGATTGGCAACTCATGAACTCCTATGGGCCACCGATTTAAAGCGCCCAACAACCTATCAATAATCGACGAATACCGATAAAACACCGATGAAATGCTGGCGGCAACCGATTGATCACCAACTGATCACCGATTGAACTGCCATTTACAATCGATGAAAACCGACGAGATCCTGCGTTTTAATTCTCATCTTTTTTCATCGGTGGTAAGTATCAGTTCATCGGTGCTTTATCGGTGGTTTATCGGTGACTCTTCGGTGATATCGGTAGTAGACAGGTTGTCAATCGGTTATTTCACCGATCGAGAATTTTAAGCACGTTTAAAAATCCCAATCGGTGATTTGTCGCCGACGAAACTCATCTTTACCCAATAGCGATTGATAGGTGGAAAACAGGTGGCCAATAGGTGATGTCGGTAGTACATAGCGTGTCATCGGTCCCCTCCCTAGTTTGGCGAAAAAACAACCGATCTATCACCGATGGCTCTGTGTGACCGGGGTGTAACTAAATCTGATTTGTACAATTCTTACTGTATCGTTTTGTTCATTACAGATATCAATTTATCTACATATCAAACATTTGTTACTACTTAGCATTTACTACATCTCACTACAGAGACATTTGGGCATCATTTGTAATGAATGTCTTTTGGCATTAATAGCTTGGGGCGTTAACTCGATATATCATGAAAACATTTCACTTCAATAAGCAAGCAAGGGACTTTCCACAAATGATGTTTAGATATTACTTGTCAAAAACCAGTCGTTAGCCACTTCGATTTCCCTTGTTAGATTCAAGATGGCGGCCATTTTCAAAATGGCGTCTTTTTTAATTTTCTGATATTGTGGCATAGTCATCAGTACAATGATTGTCTATAAATGAGATAGGAAAATGACTTATATGTCATGAACTATATTGTTTAACTTTAAATGATCTCAATACTTTTAAAAAAATCAAAATGGCCGCAATAAAATTCAAAATGGCCGCTATTTATGCTATTTTTATCGAAAATCTTTCTTTAAGATATCGGGTTAGAAATCATCCTCATTGGTTCAGCATTCATAAATTAATAAAAAAAATTCAATTAATTAAATTATTTAAGTTTTTGGCATAGAATTGATAGTTAGGGACATCTAAATAGGGAACATTTAGTTGCGCATTTACGTTTTATTTGACCTTTTAGAAATTTGCACTCTTACGTTAATATGTAAATTTTACGCACACATATATAATATATATATAAGCTATATGCATAAAACACACTTAATGCAATTAATGTTGTTGTAATAGAGTGAGTGTCAAAGCACAACTAGGGCACATTGGTGACATCTTTACTGTGAAACTCAGCATGGGTTGAGTATCAGCTAAATGTTTGCTGTTACTATAATTGTAAGGTGACCGTTTAGTGTCCCAAATGCTATCATATAAAATTCACACGTTAGATAGCCGTGCCTGAATAGACAGGTTGTGCAAACGCGGGATAGCCGAGCCAAATATAACGAGGCTTAAATTACCTGGAAGGTGTACAAATCGCAAGTGCCTTCAATGATACTGAATGAACGACCATACAGGGTATATGAATTTGTTCCGAACTTTGTAGTAACCCATACAAAAAAGTGCTTTTAATACTTTAAATTGGTAAGTAGGTAAAAGGATAACCACATATCATAGACCAATCATGGAAGATACAATTTAAGCAGCTAGTACCAGTACACAGCCTACAGATAGGGAAAAGTGATGCATATGTCAAACAAAAGAAGACTTGAAAACTGCATTACTTGGTCGAAAATGTCAGGATGGCTACTGAATGTTGGCAGCCAATGTTACATTCCTAATTTCAAAGACATGAATCAGTTGCCTATTATTTTGATCCAATCCACTTAGATGGAGGACATGGTATAAAATCAACGTAAAGAGAAAGATCGGCGAAGTACCATCAAAGTTGTCGTCTTTTATTTAACAACACAAAACTTGAACATGTGAACAACAGACTATCTGAAAGTCAGGAGACTGTAGATATTGCAAGTCCAAAGGAAAGAAGGTCGAGTTTACCTGCACAGAAAAGCTGTCTGGGCGAGGGAGGTGCCACCAAATGACAAACACTAAGAAAAGCAATGACCATGGGTTTTGAAATGTTTGAATGAATGTGCGCGTAATCTAAACGAGGGCAAACTTTTGTCAAAGTTGAGTGGTGGAGATGTAGTCGCACAAGTGTTTGTTTAATATAAATAGTGTTGGACCACTCTTTACAACAGAGAATGAGATCATCTCCGTAATACAGAGATGGAAGGTACTGACAAACCAAGAGAAAAACAGCTTCGTGCTCTAGTATTTTCAGAACTACTGGCTTACGTCAAAGAATCACAAACTAGTATGTAAATGCTTGCAATTTTCCCATTCGGAATTTGACCAAGCTTTTCAAGAAAAGGCTACAACAGATTGGAATTCAGTTGTCAGAAATAAAACTCGACTCATCGACTCAAAGAGAAACTATTAGCTGAGTTTGAAAACACACAAAGACGGCAAACAGGAAATACTGGCTGTTAAGATTGACATTGGGTTCATGTTATCAAATGCGAGCAATATATACAGATGCCACACTTCTAGAAAAAGCTGCAAAGGTCCTAAGAAAAGAAATGCTCAACCACATATTCTAATTTGACAGCAAATTACACGACGGCCATGTTTAAGATGCAGTTCCGTCCTCACTAACTGAATGTGTGTGTATGATAGAGCATGGCGTCGATATACAATCGCAGATAATCTTTTGGGCATCCACAACAGATCTGGCAATGACACAGCTGCTGCTGTATACCTGTTATGTGGCCTACAGAGAAGGCATGTCAAGTTACAGACTCATTGGAAAGTCTGTGTACTCAAAACGCGCAAAAGGGCCTTATAGAAATGCTATACGATTGAGGCCTACGCATACCATATAAGCGAGTTCTTGACATATCTGTTCGACTTTCTGATGCTACAGTTGAAATATTCATTGATAAAGGGGTAGTTTGTCCTTCCTCTCTGAGAAAGACGTATTCACGACCGCGACATGGACAACACTGACCACAATCCATCTTCAACGTCTGCAACATTGTCATTCCACGGAACGACCATATCTTAGTTTCAACCCCCAACTTCTGACAAGCGAGAGCAACTTTCTGTCAGAAAATCTGGGGTTAAGAAAGTAACCGAATTACCCGATTCCTAAAACAAACGTACATCCTGCTGCGTTCAAACTAAAAACCCCGTTGGCTCCCACAACTGACAGACAGTTTCATATTGACAAAACGTTTTCCCTTGCCCAAGATTATACCTGGTTAGAGTCTGTCAGACTTACAGAAACTGTTGACGACACTTTGCAAATTACGTGGGAATCCCACCACATCTCAAAGAAAAGGGGAAAGCCTTTTAAAGTTAGTTTGACTTCCATGCTGACTTTCCTCAAAGAATCTGCACAGTCAGTCACAACGATAAGGCATGTTATGGGTAAGGTTTTAGACACTGTCGAATATCTTAAACCTGGGCTGTATAGCGTATACTGTCATTTTGATAAAGGATAAAAGTGTTGTGTTTAACAAAGATATGCCTTTGGAAGAGCTCATGTCATGTAACCATGAGGAAGCGGATACAATATTATTCCTTCACCCAAGGCATGCGGTAACATCGGGATACACTTGTCTCATGATCAAAGCTACTGATAATGACATTCTTGCCATAGCACTTAACATCTTTAAAACACTCAAACATATCGGTATTGAACAACTGTGGTTAGCGTTTGGCCAAGGTGTGAACCTCAGGTGGATTCCAGTGCATGACTTAGCCATAATTCTCGGTCGAGAGAAAAGTAGCAGTATTCCCTTCTTCCATGCAGTCACTGGCTGCGATATTGTTTCAGCTTTTCGCGGAAAAGGGGAAAAAGTCAGCTTGGCAGACATAGGATGTTTTCCCAGAAGTATCAGTAGTCTTTCAAGGCTCCGAACATACCCTCTATCAGTGACTAAAGAAGATATGAAAATTCTGGAAAGGTTTGTGATCTTATTGTATGATCGCTCAAGCTCGGCCACGGACGTCGATAATGAGCGTCTTGATATGTTTGCTCGAAAATAAAGGTCTTATAATACTACAATTCCGCCAACTAGAGCTGCCTTATTAGAACACACAAAACGTGCAGCTTATCAAAGCGGGATGTATTTGGCGAGAAATGACAAGTGAAAGCCCTGAAACATGGGGATGGGGCGACAAATGGCAAATTGTATGGACAGTCCAGCCTGCAGTTGTCGATAGCTGCAAATGTGGATGCATGTCTGACTGTCGGGAAGATGATAGTTCTTCCGCTTTGGGCTTAGTTGCAGTGATCTATGAAGTTGCAAATGGAACTCATAAATTGTCAGAAATTAAGAAATTATTGAAAAAACTCGCCTGTGCTATTTGTTAAATAGCATTTTGAAATAAATGTTTTTTTCTATATTTATTTATATTTTATCTGTGATAAATCATTGTAAATATCTGTTTGGTTCCCCATTTTATGACTTGCTTTGGGATAAACACCATATTCATTTATACATATTAAATGGTGGCCAACAGGAAGTTCAACACACACATCCCGACACTGATAAAACGGTGAAATATGTTTAAATAGCTATATTTCTAGAAGTGTTTATGAGCATTTATACACATGTTCTATGTTATCATATATCAAAATACACCCTTTAAACTCTAAAATAGATTAAATGAGTGTAAGAACAGTTCCCTACACTTACACTTCTATAGTGTGACATATCTACAGATTTAAATCCATCAAAAATATGATAATTTTGTGCAAAAACATACTCAAATGATATACAATGGCGGCCATTTTGAACTTTGGTCGCCATTTTAGATGTTATAGTACATAAGATGTTATTAAAGTACAACACTTTTAAACAGATTAAATGAGTGTAAACACAGTCCCCTACGCATACACTTCTATCATGTTACATATCTACAGGTTGAATCCATCAAAACATGATGATTTTATGCAAAAACATATTCAAATGACATACAATGGCGGCCATTTTGAACTTTGGTAGCCATTTGAGATATTATAGTACATAAAATAATATAAAAGTACACAACTCTCAAATAGATTCAATGAGTTTAAACACAGTTCCTAACGCATACACCTCTATCATGTGATATATATACAGGTTAAAATCCATCAAAAGATGATAATTTTATGCAAAAACATGTTCAAATGACATACAATGGCGTTCATTTTGAATTTTGGGCGCCATTTTAGATATTATAGTACATACGATTGATTTTCCATACAAAATGACGTGCAAGTATGTTTTTGAATTAAAACAATAGGTAAAATATATTATTTATGACGGGTAAATAACTTCTTGAAAAGATTTATGGCGGCCATTTTGAAAAATTGCCGCCATTTTAAACTACCACCTGTTAAGCGATGGCTAACGGCTTCTATTGTTAGACAAGGGTCTTATGTGTATACCTGCCAAGTGGCTTGCTTGCTTCATGAAGTGAACTATGTTTTCACTTAATCCCCGGGCTATAAGGCAATGCAATATATTTGTTTCTATTTTTTTTTTATAACTGCTTCATTTGTACTAGCTAATGAAAGATTTAAATGCTGGCTATAATGGCTGGCTATTCTCTAATTCCTTTAATGAATTGATGCGCCAAGTGTATTCCACGGTACGCCAGATGCAATTGTGTAAAAGAGAGTGATTCAGTGTTTTAATACTGTCCCTTTTTTAGGTATTTATCTCAATATGGTTCAGTGACAATGCAGACAGAAACAACAACATCAATATGTACCCCCTATATAGGAGAGAAATGATAACAGTATTGAATGAAATGATTTGTAATGGCTTCTAGATCAATATGTAGGAGTTGAACTATAAAAACTACAGCTATAGATAAGTGGCGGTAAACTGAAATGTCTAAACACTATCTCCCGAAAATATGACACTCATAAGAATCCTTTCTTTGAGACAGTTCTATTGAATAATCACAGCATAGGAGTTATTGAAAAACAGCAGGCTGAGGAAAATGTCACATTATCTTTGGCTAAATAGACCTGATTACCCTATGAAGGATATGATATTCAGTAGCACATATGGATGACGTTTATAGAAAACGTATTTACTGCAATAAGCATTTATCTACCACACTGCAAATAAAATAACAAAGGAAAACACATTAACTGTTTACATTTTTGCTTTCAAAAGTCGAGTGCACGTCACTCATTGTAGAGTTATAATATTCAAACTAAGAGTATTTAGAGTAGTTGTATGTTCCCTGAATAATATCATACACCGTTGGAAAAGAGTTTGCGTTATGGTTTCAATCAAATTACACACGTGCTCAATTGCTTGTAATTTTAGTCTCTACATATTATTCAAGTGGTCAGGTCCACAATATATACTACAACATATAAATACAGATACAAAAAAATAGTTGATTTATGCTCTGCAGATAACAGGATAGTTGTAGTTTATAAGAAGATCAGACGCAAACAATTCGGTCGTTGTAAGTTTGTCTACATTTAAAACGTATACAGCACTCCCTCTCTACAACGACACCCGATGGGACACATAAAATGTGTGCGTTGTTGGGAGGGAGTCGTTATAGGGAGGGACATTGATTTATATTGCAAACAGCTTGAATCCAGCTCAGACGCCGCTTTACGCGGCGTCTGATCTGGATTCAAGCTGTTTGTCACGTCATTTTGTCCTTTTTGTATCAAAATGTCTTATATGTAAATTTGAGAAAACCAGCAGGCGACAATTTTAAGCAGACGATATAACAGCCGTAAAAGCTTTCGATGTAAATGTCTTGTTTAGGGAACTGCGACAAAGGTCGTTGTAAGGAGGGAGTCGTTGTTGGGAGGGCCGTTGTAGAGAGGGAGCGCTCTAGTTCTATGTCTGACGTCGATTCAAACTCCGATTAACCTACTCATTTACAGGTGAAACGTGTAATGGAACAGTATGCTTTTCAAATAAGTCATTTCGACTCCTAGTATTTGTTTTCTACCATATATTGCAAAACAAACCGTGACCCGAGGGCTACAAAAAGTATGCTTTTCAAATAGTCATTTCGATCACTAGTTTTCAGGGTTGTTTTCTATCATATATTGCAAAACAAACCGTGACCTGAGGGCTACCAAAGGTATACACTTGCCGATAGGGTTGAATGTGTTGATGATTAGTAGTAATGTGTAGTTTAATATACCTTCACTATAAATATTACAAAGTTTTACAACTGAATTAACCTAACTAATATTTCTGTTTACCTGTGTAAAGGTTAATAGGTAAATACATTTATTATTGTGTAGGTACGTTTCTAATACCATTTGCCATCACTGTTCTTATATGTGGGATACCCCTGTACTACATCGAATTCGGCATGGGGAAATTTTCAGGAAAGGACCCATATCTAGTATGGGACATCGCCCCATTATTTAGAGGTAAGTTGATATCTGCATTTTTAAAAAGCACTATTTAAAGATATTGTCTAAACTTTCAAAACAGAAAATGTAAACCGATATTAGCTTATGTTAGCGCATTACCATCCACGCAAGAGACATACACAGAACGAACTATAAACTTCCTCTAAAAATGATATTTCTACTATACTGCTTCTCATACGAATGTACGACACTTCATACGGTGTTGGAATTTCTTAAAGCAAAAAAGGAAGGTAATTCGTATGATAATCATGCTGACAAGAAGTACGTTGGGAATTTTTTACATTTGCCACACAGCATTAAACAACTGATGTAGTAATATATTAAATAGTAGAGTCGTTCCACAAACGACAACCTCTGTGTTTAATTTCAAAATTTCAATTTGATTGTAACAATATAGGACCGTGTTTTGTGCAGAAATACATGGGTATCACGAGAGTGATATGATCGTTTTTTACAATAATAATAAGCATATATATTTATCAATTTAGATCAATGCTAGGCATGCGGGTGATGACAGTTCCGTATAACATGTGTATCATATATATCATATATTTTTATTACAATACCTTAAAATTCTTGCCTATGTAAAAATCTCATAAGCCTGTAATTTTGAACTGTTTGTAATTATATTAGAGCTGTAAAATTCAGTTAGTGAATAATCATGTAGTAGCTTGACATAACAAAAGCCCTCACCAGAAAAAAACGATGGCGTAGTAACAGTTGAAAATCCGAAATAAACGTTATTCTTCCAAATGTATTGTATTGGAACAAATACTTTGTTATAAAAAAGAAAGCTATTGTCACTCGAATGTTATATTACAAGTAAAATAAAACATTCAACTTTTGAATATCCGTTTCATGACTTCAATGTATGTGTACGGGGTATACTTACAGGTGCAGGATTGGCCAGTATCTTCGGATACGCTTTCTATATGTGTGGTGGGACTGTTTTTCGCGGATGGTTTTTCCAATTCACCTTCTATGCCTACAAGGACCCACTGCCTTGGTCAACCTGTGGTAATTCATGGAATACACACACCTGTAGAATGGCAGGATCCTTGTACAATCCCAACTACACTGAAATGGGAGAAATTTCTAATATAACATCAAACAACGCACACCATATGTCTTTCAATATGTCTACGACTATACATAATATGTCCAACGGCACAGCTGGACTGACATCTGCGGAGGAATTTTGGCAGTAAGTCCTTTTTGGGTGTATCCAACCCATAAGCGATTTTTTCAAAGTATCAAACTTTTTTTCTATCATTGTTGTTTTGGAAGAGCTATTTATGATGAATGAAAAAATGGAAAAAAATATATATGGTGGTGTCCTTTTTTTTTTAGCTACAGCGATTTGAAAAAAGGTATGTCAAACTTGGACCTTTTCTCTCAAATTTTACCCAATCGCATTCAGAGTATAAGCTTCAGTAAAATCTATTTTAAAAAAAACCAAACATGTTAATTTGGGTTTTCATTATTTATTTCATGTCTATGGTGGTATTTTCACATATAGAAACCACATTTAGACAAAGCAGGCACTAGGTTTGAACAATATTGATCCTCGAATATCAAAAATATGCTTTTTATAGGGCATGATTTTATGAATTTTTATTTTATGAAAAAAAAGTAAAAATGTTTGAAAATGAAATAGTTCTAGTATTAAACTTTTTCCTATATTCTACCAAATGAAAGCCAATGCTAAGGCAGTTCAAAATATGAAAAGAAATACAAAGGTCAGTGTTGCAAATTTTGAGTAATTAAAGTAAAAAAAAAAGTACCATATCGATGATATTTAGAGCTTTATAAATTTCACATTTGGTGCCTGTTTTTTCTTAAATTAGTTTTTGTACAAAGAAATACATGTACTACCAATTATAGGAAATAAATAACACAAAACCAAATTATCATATTTGTTTTCATTTAAAATGGATTTTATTGAAGCGGGCTGTTTGAAAACGACACAATAAGAGATAGTGGGTTGGGTAAATTTTACATGGCCATGGAGCCAACTGTTGTTCACCAAAATGTACACTTTTTCTATTTTTACATTCATCTTAAATACCTCTTCAATACAAACTCATCATAAAGTGTTTTCATATACTATGAACATTTCTTAAATTCATGACATTGATACACCCTTAAGTCATAGATGAAGAAATAGTCAAACCCTAGTTATAAGGTTTTTTCCTATCAATCAATACGACTATTTTTGTATCATTATTGGCCGGTGAAACACTTTAAGTTGTTCATGTAATGTTTGACAGACGACCACTCATTTCCGTTACATTTGGTTTCTCAAAACAGCTTAACGTATTGGATATTCAGCTGTTTGAGAGGCCCTTTGTAACAGAAACGATATGGTAGGATACAGAACGATTCTAGAGCTTTCTGTATTGTTTCTTTTCTTTATTAACGAAAATGTTTTATTATAATATAATACTAAAATGCTTATTCTATTCAATGGTCATTTAATACGATATTGACTGTAGCTTGCTATACTATCTATATTTTAGGTACAATATCTTAGAGCTGTCTACTGGATTGACAGATGTCTATCCTGTACAAATGCGCTATATCGCTTTTACCTTTGTTTGGAGAGTCATTATTTTGATTGTGGTTGCGTTTGGAATTCGAGGAGTTGAAAAGGTTTGTTTACTTATATGTACTAATATAAACATACTAAGAGCGTAGACTTGATGACCTTTGCAAATTGGAAGATACTCGAATTGTACCTCTGGAGCAATATGGAAGAATTATTCATTCAAGGGCAAATATTATAGAGCTTTTGAGTTGAGTCTCAAATTGTTCTCGATCATTTGATTGGTCCGATTTGAGCCTAGGGCAAATCCGGCCAATCAAATGCTTGAGAACAAACTCAGGTTGAAGCTCAAACGCTTTATAACCTTGATATAAAAACAGTGTAAATAAGTCATGCACCAATTGGAGTGGTATGATTTGCTCTGAGACCAGTTTATTTTTATTGTAAAACTAAGCATATTTTGAAGATGTACCGTTTGAATTATTGAGGCGTTTAAAATTGCAATTTGCTCAAGTAGGTTATTTCGATTTTAATAACGTATCAAGAGTATTTTTCACTGCTGTAAAAATAATTATTTCGAGAAAAGAAATCTTCATTTCAATTATTTTTATTATTTCAATTTTCACGAACTACAATGACCAGTAAAATTTGAACTACTAAAATTATTAGCAAATTGTTCATTAAATTTTGATTTATATTCAATAAATTATTCTAGAATATAGATGTAAATAGCAAGGATTCAAAATATATATTGACTGAACTTCTTTAATTTTAAAAGGTGAACAAAATAATAAGAAAACAGAGTATGTCTGCAGAAGAATACTAAAATGGCTGTCTTGTCTCTGGGTGTATTCTGAGTCTATGAGCAGTTCCTTTTTATTCCTATATTGCAGATCATTTTAATTTGTGTTAAACCTTAGCTGACTTAATTTTATCGAAACAATCCAGTGACATTTGAGGCACATATCCCCACCATGGTCAACACCTCAACTCAGTGTATCGTCGATAAGGTTTTAACTGACATGCATCACTCTCAACCAACTGTCGTAGACGAAGTCAGGAAATTCCGTTCTACTTTATAGATGAAACATTAACAACATATACTCACACGTATTAAAACACCAATTCGGGCCAAACGATAAGTAGAGTGTTTTACTGACTCTACGAAAAGAGGTTAATCTTGTCCGAAGCGTTTATTAAAAAGAACAGCATAATTATGTTTGGTAATGTTTGGAACTCTGAACTACTCCATTACATATGTAACTGGGAAAATTTTATGATGATTGTCAAGCCATTATTCAGTGGCAAATTCTTCGATTATTGTTTTACCTTGCCGTGCTTTGGGGGCATATTTGTCATAGGGTGTGGTTTTTTATTTGGCCGAGAATATCTTTTCTGTCGATCACTAAAAGGAAGGCATGTCAGTGGTTTTGACCCCACGTTCTGCTTCGCATTGAATGAGAGAAGTCGAAATTATCTGACAGAACCGATCATCATCTCATCATTTATCACCATACGTCGGTGCTATATGACCTTTTCCCTGTCGCAGTGCCAACTACCCCTAAATCCTACATCCACCCATCCAATTGTATTTTGCGGAAGATGAATATAGCTTACGGTAAAAGGTGTAATATTCATATGACGCCGGTATTGAAAATACCATAACCTACTTTTAAAACAATCGTTGAGTTAATTAAACCATCATTATCACGTAATGTATTTACATAACAAACTACTTAACCCACAGTTTGAACAAGATACTTGGCTCAATATGCTATGCGGCATGCATATTTACTTAGTGTATTAAGAGAAGGGAAGTATGTATATATACTGATGGGGGATTTGAATGTTGAATAGTTCTGAGTTTACGCTGCAATTGCTTATGAGGTCATGATGGTTGTCCCAGTAAATCGTTGACTGAGCCTACTGGAGAAAATTATTTGCGTATGAACTAGCAATTTTCACGTATATAATATACATGTACATGTTTTCTGAGTGAACATACACAATTTCATCAAATTTTATCATCTCTGTATACAGCATAAAACTACAGGGTATGCTTACGCGGCGCACGCTGGCGACGTCGACGACGTCATAGTCGTTCAAGTTGGAACGTCATGCACAGAAATGTTTACTGTTTTTCAAAGCACTCCCCGTTTATAGCGTAGTAGCCTAGGGCTTTACCTTAATGGTGAAAATACGATAAATGTTTAAACTAAGCTAAATAGATCTAAAAACTTAAAGTAAACTATGAATTACCTTGAAATTGTGTTGCCGTCGCTGCCCAGAAAGGGTAAAGCTTGACTAGCACAGTCAGAGAAGTGTCGTTCTTCCCATATAGGGTATAGCTGAACTCCCCCGAAAGTAGGGAAGACAGTCGTATATATAGGGAATTACACGTCGAAAGCTGATTTACATAATAAAGTACACTCGGACCATTGCTCACGTTTATCTCCTTCAATGAGGACTTTAGCAGCCTTAACGTTACCTACGTCCTTATAGGGATTACCCCCATGCTGTACGCTATATGTCCACTCATAGCAAAACATGCCGTCATGCCACGCTACTTGAATGTCATATAACTCCTGCAAACACTACCGTATCTCTATGTGCTTGTTAGTTTCTTAAATGCGACTCTTGGCGTCCAGCAGGTCTGTACACAGCGCTGGATGGCCGTCCTTCATTGTCATAAATAAGAAATATATTAAGAAAGATAAATGGCATTCAAAGAGGTGCGGTTCTCGTATACATAATGCTGGATTCGATATTTTCTGTGATATCGTCAAAATGACGTCAAGTTAAGCAGACGATAATGTTTCGCCCTTAGCTTTAGTGCAACTGGAAAAATATCACTTTATTGACGCACAGATAGCGATTTTCTAGACAATTTCTGGGCTGCACCGGTTACACCTACCATGGCTACATAAGTCACGCATACTTATCGTACTGTATACCTAACTGTAAATTGTATTCAGCTGTTGTATTGCGAATAAATAGCTGAAGGTATTTGCAGAATAATGTGACAATTGAACGTCAGATAAAAAAAAATATAAGCAAAGTCAACGATTTACTTTGACAATGTTTTTAGCTCACCTGGCACAAAGTGCCAAGTTGAGCTATTTTAATCGTGCTGTGTCCGTCGTCCGTCGTCGTCCGTCCGTCGTCCGTCCGTCGTCAACAATTTCTTTAAACGACATCTCCTCCTAAACTACTGGATGGATTTTAACCAAACTTGGCAGAAATTATCCTTATATAGTCCTCTTTAAAAACTGTTCAAATATTTCTGGTCCGTTGCATATCTAGGTCACAGAAGCTAAAAATAGATCGTTTCAATAAAAACTTAAAAAAGTCTTCTTCTCTGAAACCACAGTACCCTGAGCTTAGATATTTTGCACAAAGCATCATCTACAGGTCCTTTATCAAGATTGTTCAAATTATGTGACCCGGGGTCACAAATTTTCATAGAGTTATATTTTGAAATTTTCATATCTCTTCTTCTCTGAAAATAATTTAACTAGAGCTTTGATATTTGGCATGGTGTAACTTCTAGATGTACTTTACCGATATTGTTCAAATGGTTTCGGTTTGTGGAATATCTAGGTCACAGGAGCAAAAAGTAGATTTTTTTCAATAAAAACTTTTAAAATCTTCTCTGAAACCACAGTACCCTGAGCTTAGCTATTTTGGCACTCAGCATCATCCAATCAGCAATTGGCACAATCATATTGTCATAATTTCTCAGCTTTGCAAGATATGTTACATTTACATCAATAGTTCCAGGTGAGCGATTTAGGGCCGTATACGGCTCTTGTTTACCAATTTGTTTTTGTTGTAAAATCAATAAACATTGGCAGCAAATATAAATACCTCTTAAATGGTACTTGGTATTTACACACAACTGGTTTTCATGCTCGATTCAGTTACATTGAATAATGAGCGTTAAAAAAATTCATGATTTCCATCTACTGGATCTTTAAGTATCGGTGGCCGATATTCGCTATGAAATTTCAAGCGTATGTTTGACATCTTCAATATATAATTTTAGGAAACTTCTTTTTAAAATAGTCCAAGGAGGGAATGGTTAAGAGTAAAATATGAATCAAAGTCAGAGTTTTTATAAAATATCATTTTATATAAATGTTGATACGAATGAGTGTAGATTTTCATAGCGCAGTCGGTGGAGGTATTGAATAGCAATCAAATGGTCAAAGGTTCTTGTCCCATTTGATCCAAATATTGTTTTAAAATGAAGTTTCTTATTTTACTGTCAATCCTTAACGCATTGATCAAGGAACATGTTATGTTTAGTCTTCGTTGATTAGAATTAGTGGTTATATGTACGGTCCAATTATATGTCCGCTTACCTGTGCGTTTAAGTTTAATGACTTACAAGTCAATAAAATCGGTATACATGTATAAGATTTTGTACAACTAAAAAGCCACACATTGAAGCTTATCAATATGTCAACCTTTTCAAGATCGATATTGCCCATTATGATATTTAAGCAATATAATTAACCTTGTATGCAATTCCATGAATAAATAATAATGTATTTTAATGAGAGAATTTCAATTCTAAGGTAGGTAACTGTATCTCAACATCAACTTTCCCACATTTTAATGAGAAAATCTGTTATGACAACAAATCTTGATTGTAATACTCTCTAATATTTTCTTACCAACTATTTCACCAACCATATATTTGAATAAATGAAAAAACAACACTGATCGAGTCAGTTTTTTGTAATTAAAACAATTAGCACTTTGAAAAATTCAAATAGCTGATAACATCTTTCTGAACACCTTCATTTTATGTTTTTAGCTTTTCTTGTAATGAATGCTGTAGACCACTTATGCAGACTTATAGTCATTAGCATTATTTATTTTTGAGAAAAATGAAATCATCAACATTCCAGGTTTTTGTCAGAAAAAGGGACCTTAAAGACAGCCAAACGATATGTTGTGACTATATTATCACACATTGTTTATTTGGCTATTATCATTCGTCACGCAAAGTTTCATAACACTTTTCATGGAAACTTAGCTCACCCGCGAAGTACCTTAAGCAACCATCACGTACGATTTATTTTATTTCATTTATCTTATAACGCTCGTTTTACAAGTTCTAGTATTTTCAACATTAACCCACCACTAGCAGCAATTACGACTGCGTTGAAAACTGTGTTTTGGTGAATTAATAATTGCAGTTTAAATGATTTAAAAACTTACCTGATAAGTAGATATAGATATGGCACTGTGACACAGAAGTATTTAAAAAAGAATCAAATAATACTTTCCCTATCATTGGACATTAACATATCTGACATTTTGTACTATACTTAGATTTACTTAATACTAAAATACTATCTTGTAGTTTTAATTCTAAAGATTTTACTGGTACATATCTCGTCTTTGTGTATTGTCATATTGAATTTATAACAGGTGATGTATGTAACTGCCACGCTGCCTATTTTAACAACAGTGGTTATGTTCGTGAGGTCATTGATGCTACCTGGTGCTATTGATGGGCTGTACCATTTTTTCTACCCAGACCTTGAGAGACTGTTGGACATCAACGTAAGCTTAATATATTTCCCTAATTTATAAACGACTTAACTTTTTTCTGTGCATTATCATTAGTAGAACTCAACCCGATATGTGGAGAAAATAATAAAAAGTAAAAACCACCCTTTTTAACGGCAACTTTATTATGTTAATTAACATGTATTTAAGGCAGGCAGCTGCTTAAAGCAAGTTGAAAGTTTATCGGAAAACTCCTTAAGGGAGATATCTGGTTTGCTTTTCACCTTTCTTGCAAGAGACCGGAAACTAAATGGTGTATTTTCACAATGAATATAATACTGACAATAAAGCAAATGTGTGGCGTTATGGTGCATTTGACGTTAAAAAAGATTATCAAAGCTAAAAAAAAAACTAAAGAAAAGTCATCGAAGCTTTTTTATATTTTTCATTATTTTTTTTTCTATTCTGTCTACTAGATAGAATAAACAGGGGCAAACATACACAAGTAAAAATGATATCTTCTCCCTCACTGTACACTCAGGGGTGTTAAATCGAACGACGGTAAATGGATGCTTCGTTCGCCCTGTGGAAAAGCAGGTTTTTTTCAGCCCCTACGTCCCGGTTTCGATTCTCGCCCAATCTAAGTCCAAATTCTTTGAAATGCATTTTCAAAACATTTCTGTTCCTAAACTAGTGTGCATGTATCTATATAAGCGTTGACATGTATAAAACACATTTTATGACACCATTAGGTTTTCAACCTCTTCAAGCTGTCACTTGTCTTACATAAAACAATAAGCCTTGGTTTTAATATTCCTAATAGATTGGTTTTGTTTTATGTGTAAATCAAATTTGTTTTATGTGTCATAACAAACTGAATTTGTTAATATGAATGTCTGTTATATATCCTATTTACAAGTTTATTTGTGAAACCGAAACTTTTGTATAACCTGCATATATAGGTTCAAATCCTTTTGTACATTGTTAAACTACGCGTGATAATTCAAAGAACATGATAAAGCAACATCTAATTGACTAGTCAATGGTGTATTAATTAACTTTTATATTACCCAGTTTCTTGTTTAATTCACAAGATACATCTATGTGGCATTTTATTGACCCTGCTACTCCGGTGTAAATGTTATACCTAATTTACAAAGCAAGTTAGTTCGTTTCGTTTGCCATTCCACATGCACCAACATCTAAAAGTACGACTGGATAAGATTTTTACCGCACGATTATAACTTTCAAATGTATTTTAATTTAATCTTCATGACATGCCGTTTAAACATTAGTTTGAATCAATACTGTTTATCAGCACGCGACAGTTACAAATCATAACAAGTCTGGAACATTTACTTATCACATCCTCTTCATTCACACACAACGTTATGGTCTAAAAATTATCAAATAACAATTAAACATACATCATGGTTTAGCCAATACAGTTTTGCGCATGTGTCTATGGTTTGTACTTATTTGTTTAACTAAAGTCCATCAAACCAAATGTACAGTTTCTCTATTCTTTTTTCATTGTAACATTGTACAGACTAAGCAATATTGTCATCCCAGGCCCTGTACCTGAATTTGATAAAATCTGCCAAATACCGTTTATAAAACAGCTACATTAAATGCTTTAGATGCATGCGGGTGTCAAATAGTGTATATGAAGAATAGCTGCCGCGTCCTTGGCGTGGCGGCTGTCCTTGATCTACACTGTTTGCAATGCAATTAGTCATGTTTTGTCATGCCACGGCTCATATTTAATTTGAATATAACTGTCAAATGATAAATGAGTAAATGTCTGTCCTTATTTCAACTGGTTTAAGAAGAGATCCGCTAACCGACCTGTTGGTTTCGTCACAAATACTTGGATTCGTGCTGTTATAATTGCTTTTATAATATTAAACTATATTATGATTGACATACTACTTGACAAAGATATCAGAGAGTTCTAGTACCTATTTTATGTAATGGGATATAACATGTATGAGTGATTCAGTTGAAATGAATTAAAATTGTCCTGAAGTTATAATGTTGTTTGTAACAATATTTTCATTTCGTTCTCTTTCACTTCATTTGGTGTAATTAACACAACAATGTAATCATCGTTTTTAACTAAAAGAACATAAACAAAACGAACTAATGTAACAGAAATGGTAAATTTATAACACATCTGATACCAAGCTTCTGAATGTGCATTGTATACATTTATAGATGAATCTTCCCTAAAACTAGAACATATAATTATGTTAAAGTTAGAGAATGAAAATGATACATAGCAGATTGTATTACTATGGCAGAGAACATTTAAGCTCAGATGTAGCAAACATAATTTTCTTTTCAAGAACACACGTCAATGTAGGACATTCCATAAATTACCAATAAGCAACAATATACTTCATAGCCATTTCTGTGTTTTACCAAGAAATAGTTAGCAAAGTAGTGACCTATTTGACATTATTTATTTAATAAAAAGTTTGAAACCGATGGAGAGTGCGACTAAATATACATTCAAAAGATGACTTCATATTAGCAAAAAACCTGAATCTTTGGGATAACATGTTAAAAACAAAAAGGGAATAGATAGCATTAGATATTCTGTAACATAGACGCTACATTATGTCCTAGAACCAAGAACTTTGTTTTTATAAATCAAGATTAAGTAGATCGGGCAAATCAATTCGCATCACTTTGTTTTCGCTCTACTGTTTCAGATTTGGATTGAAGCTTTCGTAATGGTATTCTATTCCCTGGCATTCGGATGGGGAGTAACTGTATATATTGGATCCTGCTCCAGATTCAAGGAAAATGTTTCAAAGTAAATGGTTAATTTGCGAGTCAATTGCAGTATAATTAAATCAATTAATTACTGGTTCTCGTGTATCATAATTTAAACAGTTTAAAGCCGTTTAAAAAAATACAATCCCCCCAAATTCAAAGGTACCAGACGCATGCTTTGCCGCAATATAACACCTCAAACACTGTGTTGTGACTTCCGAAGGTCGGATCGGGCTTGTTATAGATTGAAATTGATCTTATATTGAACTATATGGTGTACGATGATCTCTTTGTATTTACAATCGATCGAGAACTGACTGCGCAACAAGACTCGAATTGAAGTCGGTGCGTTTCGTGAATCACGTTTGCTGCGGGAGTTGGACATCTTTCTAAGGTATATATGCTTAAATTTATTTTTTTCAAAAATGAGCTTTAGGTAAGAATATGGTATTTGGTAGTAAAAATGGTGTTTTATGGTTTTATTCTCTTTAATTGTGATTGGATGTGTTATATTGGGACAAAGCATGCGTTTGGCACCAGTGCCCGAAAAGTGACACTTACTCAACGAACAGTCCGGATTGCTACCAGCAATATGTCTGGCTAAAGTTGGCTTGAATAATTTATATTAGAATAAATAATTCGACCATACTGCCCCTGTAATTCATATTCTTTTAAACCCGCTCGCTGGTGAGCTTAGTTTCCATGAAAGGTGTTATGAAACTTTGCTTGAAGAATGACAATAGCCTAAGAAACAATGTGTGCAAATATAAGCAAAATTTATCGTTTGGTATGTCTTTAAGGTCTCATTTTTTGACAAAAACCTGATATTTTAATGATTTAATTTTTCACAAAAACAAATAAAGCAAATAACTATAAGTCTCGCGCAATAAGTAGTAAACCATTTTGAATAAAGGTGTTCAGAGAGATGTTATTAGCAGAACAGAACAGAACAGAACATATATTTTATTAGTCACAGTTTACAACAGAGTGTAACAGCATGTGATCATACTACAATATATTCAATATGGCAGTGGTAACATGGTTATTGAAAATTCACTGAAAGGTCATACCATAGGGGCCAGGAGATTGACGAGAGTCAAACTCCGGACCTCTATGGGTCAGACTAGCTCTGATGGGTTATAATTACTTTCAGTGTGGGGGAAGGTGGTAGATTTAAAATTTCGAATTAATGTTTTTTTTTTAAATTTCGAACATTTGGTTTCCCTGATGGATATATGGTAGCAGCCAGACACTTAATTAAGTAGGAAAATTGCATAATCAATAACACTTCATACATGTACATTCAAACATTTAGTTCTAAAACATGAACATAATTTATTGTCACGTGTCATCCTGGATTGGCGTCTGCATACAGGTAGTCTATATACTAATCAACTTAGTTTTGTTGCTTTTCTTTATAGAACAAGTTAGCTATTAAAAGTTTGCAAAATGCTTGAAATTCGAATAACAAAAAAAGACTCATTCAATGTATTGATTTTTCATTTTATTCATATATATGGTTGGTAAAATAGTTGATAAAAATATCAGAAAATATTACTCTCAGGGTTTGTTGTAATAACATAGTTCTTATCAAATAGTGGGAAATTACAAGTTGAATACAGTTATCTACCTTAAAGGTGAAATTCTGTCATTAAAATTCTTTATTTTTTATTTATGGACTTGCATACAAGGTTAATTAAATTCTTTAACTTTATAATGGGCAATATATTTCTTGAAAAGATTGACGTATTGATAAGCTTCAATGTTTGGCTTTATAGTTCGATCAATTCTTATATGCTGATTAAACTGATTTGTAAGTCATAAAACCAAAACGTACATGTAAGTGGACATATACAATTGGACCGTATATATTGGAACGAGGACTCAACATAACCTGACCCTTGATCACTGCGTTATGGACTGGAAAGTCAACAAAAATCGAACGCTACATTTAAAAACGTTGAATTGAATGGGACTCGAACCTAAAACCTTTACATTGCTAGTCAATAACTCTACCAACTGCGCTAGTATAAGCACGTGCGAAAAAAGTCTATATTGTCGAGACGCAATTCCGCTTGCTCACAAGAAAACTCTGACTAGCGAAAGGCCTTAATATTTGTACATTTATTTTACTATCTGTAGTTCGACATTAGTGGTAACCCTTTATGCGTTTTAACTTGATAGAGTGGCAATCTTATGTCCCATACTGGATGCCGTAATGGCCGTGTTTCAAGGCATGGTTTGCTTTTCCATCCTGGGAAACATGGCAGCATCTTATGGAGTAGACGTTACGAATGTGATAGAAGCAAGTAAGTATAGTGGCAGGTATTCATCTACTAGCTTTTTTGTCAATATAAACGTTTAATAATTGATGTAAAATTCTAAAAAGAATACAATACGATAGAGTCACAATTAGAAAATATCGGTTAGTTTAAATGTAAATCTTTAGTTTGGACAATCACAGAGGATCAAAGTTTACTCAGGCATCTCCTTCAGATATATCGACTGGCATCGTGGCTTATGTGACAGCTCTATCCACTCTTCCGTTTCCCCAGTTGTGGTCACTGATGTTTTTCATATCAATAACTCTCTCTGGTCTGGACACACAGGTATGACCTATTAGTGTATATACTATTCTTACATGACTTTATAAACAAAGAATATATTTACCGTGAAATATCTTGTGAGATATACCACGCTGTGAAAATAGTCCGCTAGGCAGGTTCTTCATTTGCCCGCCCTACGTTAAAGAACAGTTCCTTCAAGGAAAACATGTGGGGTAACATTTCCTAGCAGATAGTAGCTTTAAGCAGGCCAATATTAGAGCAGAATGCACATTAAGGCAAATTCTGCTTTGCTTTCAATCTGCTTTTAGCAGTCATCTTAGCTCAGAACAAAGCTTGAAACATGCTACCTTTATTAGGTATAACGTTTTTGGGATGGGTAGAATGAAACAGCAAAAGAAGGGCGTTCCTACTTTAGAACTCGTTAGACCCTTATTTGTTATGTCAGAATCGCTATAATCTACGTTCTACCGATGTAAATCGGCGAATTAACAACGGTTGGGTGTTCTGATGCGCAGGAATTGGTCACGAAGGCCGTTGTACGAGGGGTGTTAAAAAAGTACGCGGACAGATGCTGCCATTCCCTCAGTTATTTAGATGAACGGCGCCGAAATTGCTCATAATGAAGACTAAATAATTCTGTATCCAGAGTATAACTTTGCCGACATTATCTTTACGCATGATAAATGTATGGTTATTATGGTAACGTCAACCCTAACACCCGGCCCTAAATGTAACAAAACGCAAACTTGTGTCACTCCGAAAATGACGTCTATCACTTGCGTCTGATCCAATATCGTCTAAAAATGTATACGTTTTAGTTTAATAAACGTTTACATGCTAAAATAATAATTAGTCAAGTGCAAATAGTTAGTAGTCATACCAGACGTCTACAACAGCGAACCAAATTTGTCAGAGGTTGAACATTACAACGTGTTAGGTCGTTCATTCTAAATTACACTACACCATGCAACGTAATTAAAAAAAGATAAATCGCATTTATAATAGCATACAACCGATGGCGACTTTTGTTTTATGTAAATGGCATTGGCATAATCTTTTAATGAGGCATGATTTTACTGTCGTACTGCAGAAACATTACATGTTCAACTTCGTTAAACCTCTGTTTTACATAAACTTAAAATAATTAGTCTTGTGGTTTATTTCAGATGGTTCCCTTTGAGACGGCTGTACAGTTGATATGTGATCTCTTCCCCCGATTGGGCAACACACATAGACTTCATATTGTCATTGGATTGTCAGTTTTGG
Organism: Gari tellinella; assembly: GCA_922989275.2. Classification (NCBI taxonomy): domain Eukaryota; kingdom Metazoa; phylum Mollusca; class Bivalvia; order Cardiida; family Psammobiidae; genus Gari; species Gari tellinella. The sequence continues at coordinate 45,804,327 of OV277864.1, forward strand.
TTTTCGTGTTAGGTCTTCCAACATGCACTGGGGTAAATTTACACTATAACCGTCATAACATAACGCGATTAATCAACATCCAACGTCATAAATATACTATGAATCGTGCAAAACGTCTAAACTATTGGTAACAACAGGGAAACTGATTAATACTTATATATTCATGACTGAGCATTGTCACAAGATCAACTTAACTCTTTCACGTGATGCGATGAAAACACTTATATAGTTTATCATTCAATTGAGGATCTGCTAAGTCGAAAATTTATCCCATAAGCAAGATTTCAAGATTCTACGATAAGACGGACTTGTATTAAGCGTCATTATTGCAGATTGTTAAACATTTTCACTTCCAAACTCAGTGCCTTTTAATACATTCACCTATATTCATACCATTTGCTGTGATGTTGTTGTCTGCAAAGTCAGATTTCAGGAAAAATGACCGAATATATACCTCGTATAAATACTAGTGACAACGAGTTTAGGATATGTGCAACTAAGCTTCTTCTTTGAATCACAACTGTTTACGAAATCAACTTCAATGTGACATTAACAAGAACTTATATCACAGAACGAACGGGTAGAATATTTATGACTTTGCTTTGCAATGGATAACTTTTGTTTATAGTTTTTTTCTTTGGTTAAGATTGTAAGTTATTTGTCAGTTGTCCTAAAATTTTCTCGAGCGTTTACCTCATTTCATTTCATGCTTGATGTCAACGCAGCCTGAAAACAGATAGGTATTCTGTAATTGCAATCCGTATTAACAAACTATAGTAGCTGCATTGGTATACTTGACTGTGAAATACAACAATAGCTGAATGATATATTATATACCAACATTTACTAATGGATTACGGTTTTCCTTACTTGGGTTTATGAAGTATTTAATCGTTTCCATCACTATTTTACTACTATTCAGGAAACCGCTTATTGCAGAATACACGTTGTTCATAAAGTTGATACAGTGGGCACTTTCCGCTTTATATTTAACCTCCCTTAAATTGCATTCTTCGTTAACACACACACACACATTGAGTAAAGCTGTATTTACATGTAGGCGCACCTTTGGATGCATTGCTTAGGATGTCAAAATAGGCTGCGGTGTAGGAAACGGTCAACTGCGAGAATAGGAGGTTTAAGGACAAATACTGCTAAGTTGTTTTATAATATTGTCTTACAGGCCGGTGCGTATATGTTTCTAATACTTGATTGGTATACTGGCGCCTGGTGTGGAGCGATAGTAGCATTAATAGAAGTGATTGTGATTGCATGGTTATATGGTAAGACATATGTATACGTATTAGATTATGTTTCTTTTCAAAGTGAATGTATCAATGATTATTTTGATTGGCATTTGAATTTTGATTTGTTAGGATTTTACGTCGCTTTTAAAAGTAATACAGTCGTATCGCGACGTCCTGCTTATTACAGGTAGAGGAAGACCTAATAAGCCCTTTATGTACTGTTTCAGACAGGAATCGGCAACTGGTTAGAAGTACCGACTTTCCGCAAGCCATTTTGAAGGCTTCCCCACATGAAAAATCCGAACGACCCGACTGGGATTCGAACTCACAGCGGTGAGAAGCTTAGTGGTGAAAGTCAAAGTGACTATACCACTAGGCCACGGAAACTAGGCCAAATCATAACAAATCAAATGACAATTTGAATAAAGCTATGTCCAATTAGGCAAAATGTACTACAGTTAGCGTTTGTTTTATAATGTTTAAACGTTGATTTAATTTTGCGGCGCAAATGATATTTAAATACATAATATTTCGCTTCTTGATAGGACTCGATAGATGGAGTGACGATGTCAAACTGATGACAGGAGGAGCCATGTCGTTGTTCATGCATATAGGTATAGGGTTCACCACACCCGTGGTTGTTATAGTAAGTTTTTAATTTACTGACGATGATAAGCAATGACTTTAAATTCTTTGTTGTGATGTGATGATCGTTATTTGAGCCCTTACAATAGCTAACATCGAATCATTTTAATATATTAGGTTGTTTTAAAATTGCGAGCTTTACATCATTTTCAAGTAGGAAACAGAAACTACATTGTAAAACATGAATAACGTTTGTTTTGTTGCCTTACCGTTAATATAATTATGTTTATGGTGCGTTCAAAGTAATATATTGTAGACGCTTACGCTAACGGGAAGTTCTAAAACGTTGATGTTCATACCCATAGAGCTCATATTGTATAACAATCTTTATGTCAGAAAAGCTTGGGGTTATTTTAATATATCTATATCTTTTATTTCGGAAATAAGGCAATCTGCCTATCACCCCACATACAAGAACAAACTTTTATTATATGCCTTTGTATGATATCGAGCGTTTCCGCGTGTATCTGCACAGTAAAATACAAGAGGCTGTACCAGCCACCTTGTATCAGCCACTTTGTATTTTACTCTGACGTCGCTTTCGATTTAGCGTGACGTCATTGACGTACATGTAAAAGTGCCGCGACATTCTTTGTGGCATACCAACATTCTCGTTCTGCTTCAAATAACTAATGTTTCTGGATATAAAATGATTTAAAACAACTATTTAATTGATTTTGGTGTGTATTCAAGGCATATAATAAACACATCACCAGTTGGCAGTGAGACACAGTGTGTTGTATTTAGCTCTCGGTGTTTTTGCCGGAAACTACTGATCAGACTCGCGCCAAGGCGCTCGTCAGATCGGCTATTTCCGCCAAAAACGTCTCGAGCTAAAATACATCACACTGTATCGCACTGTCAACTGGTAATGTGTATTTATCATACATGGTCAACAGCAAGCAGAATCTACACAGTATATAAAGTGTTCACAAACGGAGATAACCCAGTAAGTTAATAATATAGTCTGTTCTATGTGGTATCTCCCTTTAACTATCCATATTTCTAATGAATCGAAATTTACCCCTATATTGAAAATTTGAAATTTTGAAATGTTAGAAGGTGAAGTAGAAAGTAACACAGAATGCGTCTTAAAGCTCATTCTGCATAACTTTCACCTTCTTGTAGAAAACTTTCAAACTCAAGTAGAAAACAGAAACTACATTGTAAAACATGAATAACGTTTGTTTTGTTGCCTTACCGTTAATATATGTTTATGGTGCGTTCAAAGTAATATAAATGTAGACGCTTACGCTAACGGAAAGTTCTAAAACGTATATGGCCATACCCATAGAGCACATATTGTATAACAATCTTTATGTTAGAAAAGATTATGTTTTTTAATATATAACTATGCCCAAGGGACTAAAAAAAGCAGTACTCGACCATCTCTTGCATTCATAACTTGATTGGCACGCGTATAAACAAAGTATTTATGATGCAACAAACACGTATATAATATCTTCACACTTAGTCGCTTGAAATATGCCAAAGCTATAAAACATGTTAAAAAAAGCTTCATTCACCGTTGTTAACATTGCTTATTTCAGTTGATCCCCGTACAATTATGTTTCTTGAATAGCTTGGATGAGATAATACAAACCACTCATAAAGTTTCTTATATATTTATAGTCGGCAATATTAGCAAGATACGAAAGACAACTGCTAGTATATCGTAATACTTAAATTAAATAGAACTTTTACCAAGAAACAGACAATTTTCTTTTAAAGTTCATGAAATACCCGTGTTTTTCATATATGGTTTCTATGGTAAACATAGGAGGTTTCATGGTAAACAAGTATATTTTTTAAACCGAAACTACACAGTATGCAATATTTATACGCTGCGCCCGTATGTATCAAAGCGAGTACATCGCATTGCCAACATGAAACGGTACACACTTATCACGATATCAGATTTACTATCAGTAAGAACGATTTAAAAAGTATTATACCCAGATATACTTTCCGCTGTGTTGAAATATTGCTAGCGCGTAAAGCGAAAGTGTGTAAGTGCAAACTGCACAAACATACACGTGGTCTTATCATTTCGAATTCTTAAACGATAAATAAGTGTTTTCAACAAACGATAAGACAGACAATTTTGGATAAACTAGAAACGCCACCTATAATGTTTCTGCATATTAAATTGTTTATTACATCAATCCACAATCAAATCGTTTATTCATTTTATAGTGACCACAACATATCTTAGCTATACCAGGTTAATGTAGTCACATCTTACTGTTAAACTTCTGCAAGGTAATCAGATCTGTCGTCTGCAACAATTTCCAAAATCGTTTAAGTATAGGTTAGACCATGGTAGAGCGCGACTGAACAATATAATTCGAAGGGGCTAATTATGTCGTTTAGTCGGACTCAACCAATGTGTAACCTATTTAGCACTGGCTTTGGATCGAGGAAAATAAGAAAATGACATGACTCTTCGTTTCTGCGTTTCATTTCTAAACGATAAAAGCCATTTTATTTGTATTTTTGTTACAAAAATTGAAAGTTTATGCATTGAGATGTTTGAAACATGAATCATGATTTAACGCCAACACAAATATTACTTATGAAGCACTGTATGTTAGCACAGTTCATTAACAATTATCTTGGAAGTGTTGATCCCACTGTACATATAAAAATGAAATATGAAGTCACCAAGCGTGTGCAGTTCCCATCTGTTCTCAGCTATTTTTTAAAGAAGCTCTAGACATGCATATCCCGTTTTCTACAGCTACATCAGTAAGAATGCATATATCTAGTGGCATGAAGTAGATCTGGATATGTTCTTGTTACTGCAAACTTCCTTAATGTCTTCAGTTTACATCCTCGATCTGGTGTTTATTTCACTAATCTCTCGATTATATATCGTAAAGTCTACATAGCAGCCTAAAGGTTTTTACGGTGACCGAATCGTGGACTGAATGAACAATTCGTTAGTTGTTCCATGATTTTGAGTGTTTTGTTTTATGTAGACAACAGTTTATTAGGCTTTTGATTGGCCGAGACTTCCAAGCCATGTGCTAGTTGACATTTTGTTGAGAAATACAATCAGAGCGTCAAACAGTATGGATCCAGAAGAGACGTAGTACTGTTAAACTAAATTTCGGAACACACATTCGACCGCAGCAACTCCAGACAGCCTTCAAGACCGAACTCAATATTCGTTTTAGCAGTCCCCGTTAATGTAGGTCAAAGGAATTCTGTAATTTCCATTAATGATCATCAATTCTCTGTATATATCTATGCATATTTACAATTACACGCGTAGGTAATGCATCTCGAAGACAGATTGCAACTTTATTCAAGCTTTTGAGCTTTTTCTACTGACCAGCATGAAGCAATCATCTGTCATATGAACCATTTAGGATCTTTTTAAATGTTTGCTGAGGTACAATAACAAACTAGTTCGACTACGGTTTAAGCAAGCCAATATTTAGAGCATAGAATTCTCTCTGTTACAATAATATTGTATGTATTGTAGGTGATAATTATCGTAAGTATTGTTAACTACTTACCACCAGTATATGGTTCTTATACGTTCCCTGCCTGGGCAAGACTACTTGGTTGGATGTCAGTGGTTGCTGTTATGTCACCTGTAGCAATACACGCAATTGTACGCTTACATCAGGAGAAAGGAACCTTTTGGCAGGTAAAGTGGTGTGAAAATCTATTCGAAATATATTATTTGCTTTCACATTAAATGTATATATTTAAACATTCAGTTCACTGATTTCGTTTACATCTTGTACGGTTGCCATTTTGTCTATTTGTAAATGATATGCACTGCAGCTGTGACAGGTGTATCGACAGCTAATTATTGTTGCGCAGTCTTGGATGAATGAGATATATGATGTGAGTGACTATTAATTATCCTTTGATAAGAGACTAGTTAATGATAATTATTGTTTGTGTACACATCTGTTGGGGACGATTAATGCACCTGTTTGCGTATCGTTCTAAACTAAAGCAAGACACGTATACTAAATACAGTGATGCTCACTTGTAACGAACTTGGATAAGATGAAAAACTGCTTAATACAAACTAAAAATAAATCCCCGTCTGCTCCCTTCTTTATTTCAATGGCCTCATGCTTGCTTAAGATGAAAACTGGATATAACGAAAAACTGGATAAGACAAACTGATTTTTAGGTCCCTAAACTGGATTTTACCTGTAAAATGGTTCTGTTAATACAACATGCCGGTCATTATCACAGTTTGACAAGTGGCTTACAAAGGTGACAGTACTTAATTGCTTAGCTGCTCATCACCTCAGATAACAAAACATTACCCAACCAACATGTTTTGTATATATGCCATTGATAGGATGTTCAAACAACTGGAAATAATTAGTTTACTTTGCACATTATTTTTCTGGATCTAGATCAGATGCCTTATAACTGGGTGTCTGATCAGACTTCTTGCTGTTTGACACATGTATTCTGCAAAACGATAACAACCACTGATGCTTTATCAACATACATGTAGTACAACGTTTTTATATTAATAAAGTTTATTTATTAAATAGTCATAATAGGTTGAGTTTTCTTTTAATACAAAAACAGGGAACAGGTTAAATTTTCAAGAAGAAAAATGGCATTTCTTATGTCATTGTTATCATTTAATTATTTTATTTGGTACAATTAAAAGAAATATTTAAGATTTAATGTCTATGCCTTTCTATATTTCTTTCTTTCTAATCAATTATGTACTAGAAGTATAATGAGTAAAAATTTCTTTATATACAAACTATTCACAAAGAAATTTCGATGTTTGGATAAGACGAAGTTTGGATAAGACGAACCAATTTGCAAGATCCCCTGAATTTCGTTATAAGTGAGCATCACTGTACTGCTAAACTGCTTTGAATCAGAGTACAGGCCACGTCTGAAATTTTCCTTGCATTAGAGAGGACATAATCAAAGTGCTTCAAAATGGCATCCCCGTTTATCGGAATGGCAGACCACTTCCAGATACACATCAGATCGCGGTTCAGTTTAAACAAACACAGGCTCCTTACATAAATGTCAATTGTTGCCAGACCAGGGATCCGTCTTACGGAACGACGTTCGCAAATCCATCTGACGCCAAGTAACTCGGTTTATATATCGCTCCAAACATCTTACCAAAAAGGTCATTATAAGAAAGCGTACTTGCAAATTATAACACATTCTTTATATTGGTATATTGCTACAAACATTCATTATGTTTCAACCTTTCAGAAACTAAAGAGGTCAGTAAATCCGAACAACGACTGGGGACCTGCAGATTCAGATATTGGATCTCGGTACACCAAAATTAAACACACTTACAAAGCAAGACGGTTTACAGATCTCGTTTTATATAACTTTACCCGAAGACGAAGTGCACGTTCATCAAAACAACCTACCACTCAAGAAATGACAGACTTCATCTAGCACAATTGCAAGACACAATTATGATCAGGTGTACGTTGTCAATTCACATTATATTGCGAGTTAGTTTCAAAGAGATTAATTGTAGGAAAATAATTATACATCATTTTAAGATGGTATGCTTACAATTGTTGCAAACATGGCATCATGAAAAGATTTCGTTGCCGTTTTGCTTTTCGGACATTGTTTACTACAACCAATATGGAATATGAGATCCATAAGATCAAAACTAACAGTAACGACGTATTAACCACAACACATTTATGTTAAACATAGGAAGATCATTTATCTGTGGTAAATTTTTACCTGAATTTCCAGTTATTCGTGTAAAGAATTTAGGTTTAAGATAGTCAAGTTTAGTTAATTTTGAAACTAGAAGAAGTTTTCAAGACTTAGATCTATATTATAAGAATTAAGTATGCTTTTGTTAAATTTATATACTTAATTTCTTATAATGATATTCTATGGAGATTTGTCAGTTTCTGAACGTTTTTAACATTCGTTTTACTTAATATAAATAATATAAGTCATAAACTGTTTCTGCTTTTCACAATAGTTTGTTTTGTCTCTACTGTATACATTACCGTTTGGAAAATACTGTTTTTTAATATCTAAGGATTGTTGTTTTTCATTTTATAAAGCCTTTCATAATCAAATTATTTATGAGTTGTTTCCCCTTCGACACTTCATTATCGTCTTCTCCAGTAGTTTTGTCTGTACGTTTCAAAGTAAGACTTAAGGTTTATGACTTAATAAATATTAATAGGAGTGTAAAAATGTTTGGGTCCTGATCAGACGTGACGCGGCGTCTGATCAGGATCCAAACTGTTTGCAAAGCGCTTTATGACGTCATTGAGAATTAAAGGGATAACACTAGGTTTTCTCGCAAAATGTCAACGATGTGGTACATATACTGAGCGAAAAATGTTTAGTCATGCATTAAGGGTGAAAATCACGTCTGTGCGGTACAATTTATCACTAATATTTCATAATGACATAAGTAACCGAACTTCATAAAACAGAGATAGAGAGAGATATCGATTCAGCTTTAAACATCTGCGTATAGGGAGGTAGTTCCTCTTGTATTGTTACTTCTTAACTCATTGTACCCTAGTGACGCATATATGCATCTTTTACCGTAAGTGTACCTGTAAAGAGTACACTTGTCTAATGCAAACAGCGATGTTCCTGATTAGAGGGCTCCAGCAGGAGCCCTCTAATCAGGGACTTCACTGTTTGTCATTTTGCAATATGTAATAAAAAACAACCCTAAATAGTCTTAAATGGACTAACCTTTAATGTTAACTGGAAATGTCCATTGGAAATGTCAGGGGATAATGAGTTAACCAGTAATAAACGAGATGCCACTCATGGTGTCCTCATGAAAGTAAACAATTGTGTTGTAAAAGTAGCCAGGAACAAAACGTCAGCACTTTGGAGAACCATTCTTTACTACTGTGTGCACAATCGTCCGTTGGAAAGGCGATTTTTCAAATACCTTCCTTTGCATTAAAAAAGGAGTACATTTTGAAACGATAATATTCGAAAACAAATTATTGCAACCAATATCTCTTAATGCCATCACCTTAAAGGTGAACCTCACTTTATTTTCTGTTGTTCAATATTTCTTTGATATGGCTTTCCAAACCTACAGAATACTGGGAATTGTGTATATGGAAAATCCCATGTTAAACAACTGTCTAAACTTTTTTCGCTCGGTATAATTGTTTTTTATTTTTACTTATGTTCAGTCTCTGAATGGTATATTTCATTTAATCATGGTTTTATATGCTATTTAACAACATATAAGCAGACCCTAAAACCAAATAAAGACTAACCTAAAGCTAACGGATAGGGTTAAGAAATTTTATAGCTGTGACTGCAGGGCTTACTGTACGTGTTGGTTACACAGAAGGGGTTTGACAAAGTTATACTATCCTTATTTGAAAATGAAATAGGTTTAAAGATTTAAGTCAGCCGATTGTTTGCAAGTCATTGTACAAACTTCAGCCGATTGTTTTTAAGTCATCTTGAGAAAGAGTACGTCCATACAATCAAACCCCGATATCATATTAATATATTTTTAGTTGAATAACTTGGAAACTCGAGCTCACTAAAGTTGAATAAATCCGTATTTCAAAGTTAAAACTCTGCTAAGACATGCTACAACATTGCAATACGAATATATTTGACTGAGCATAGTTTGTGTGATTGACGTTTGAATGCATGACTATAATGATGAAATGCATATTGTTCTGAAATTGATATAGTTAACATTATACAGAAAATACAGTACTGTTTAAGCTAAAGTATACACAAAGTGCACTGCCAGTGCACTGGGTTTAAACTGACAGTGCACTGAGAGTAAACTAATTTTGCACTGATAGTGCACTGACAGTGCACTGATAGTGCACTGGGATTTCAATATCAAACTGATAGTGCATAGGTAACTAGCAGTGCACTGGGGAATGACTACAGCTTTGAATTTAGAGCTGCTGTTTTAATTATACATGAATACCAGTTTACGCATACATGTATAATATATGTTTTTAGACCTTTTTCAATATTTAAACATTGGACAAGACTACACAGGTGTAATTTTTATGTCATGAATATTCTGCAATAAACATTGTATAATTTAACAACCAAAATAATTTATTATTGCCTAAAATCAATTCTCCTAAAATAGGAACTCTGTCACTTTTAATCAAGCAATACAAGCAGACGGTAACTAAAAGCAGACTGAAAGTAAAGCAGAATGTGCCTTAAGGCGCATTCTGATTTAATTCAACCTGCTTTAAGTCATTCAAAACTTCAAAACTAGTAACAGGCTAAATGGGGAATGGGTTAAATGTGCCAGAAACTAAAGAGAATACATGTCCATATAACATGCTGTAATGTTGTCGTACCAGTGTTAATTCTATAAGCTGTAGCTGCAGCATTTTAACCCATTACCCAATAAACGTGACTTTTTACGCCTATAATTTAGTCCTCCTCTGAAAAATAAATCCCTTTTATATGACAAAAATATTGTATGTCCTAGCAGATAGTAGCTTAAAGCAGGCTTAAAGTTAAGCAGAATGCCTCTTAAGGTGCATTCTATGTTACTTTCAACTTGCTTTAAGTGATCATCTTTCTTTCAAGGTAGTGAGATTGTAGGTAGGATTGTAGGAAAAAATGCCAGAGGAAAAAATGCCATAGGTAAATATGCCATAGGAAAAAATGTCAGAGGTAAAAATGCCATTAGAAAACGGAAAATATGCCATAAGTAAAAATGCCAGAGGAAAAAATGCCATAAGTCCATATCTTTTTGTTAATAATTATGTATTTTAATATGATTTATAAGGTTATAAGTACTTATCAAACACCATATTGAGAGTACTAATGAAGTGGTATTGTAGATTTAACACAAAATGGGTAGATTTATTTATTGAAATTAATATTTATATTTAGAAGAGAGTGCCTAGAATTTTTTTATAATATATATTTGGTTAAATTATATTGTAGAGTATATAATATTTTAATATGAATTCATGCTAAACTATCAATGTCAGATCATGATCATGATCCAAACTATAAAACACGTTTTTTGATCATGTCACAAAACCAGCCAGCAAGTTATGGTCAGATTATACCAGACTGCAGGTGTTAATCCCCACTTAATTATGACACTTGACACATAACTCATTCAACCATGAAACTCGTAATGGACAGTTCAGATATCTAATTAAGACTAGTCCATTTTTTTTATAGTTTAGGGTTGAGGTTAACAGTATATTGCAAAATAACAAACTGTGCAGAACCTGACTGCTGTTCTGAAACAGTCTAAATACAGGTCAGATGCCAGTTTTTTTTAAATTTTTTTAATCTGAATCTACACTGTTTGCAAATCTTATTCCAGTGGTATAGCAAAGCAATGGTAGATAGGAAAGACAAGAAAAAGTCAACAAAGTGTTTTCGACAAGATCAGGTTCTACACTGATTGCAATTTTATTTTCCTATTTATTTCATACACTCGTATGCCTGTTTGTCACTGTCAGTAAATTTCTTCTCTATATCTGAAAACAGTGTAGATTCTAGACTTATGTTCAGCATTGTCCCCATAATACAGCTTGATACTTATACTTTCTGATAAGGGCACCCTTATCAAATTGCTTATCAATTATCACAGTAGGGTACAAATTGATAGATATGCATCAATCTAGGGGATTAAAGATAGTTGTTGCAATTAACACTTACCCTGCTGATCTCGACTTGATTGTTAAGTGAAAAAAGTGGATTTAGATCAGACGCTGCATTATATTGCGTCTGATCTGGATCCAAACTGTTTTACATTCGACTCAGAGACTTTCTGAACTACAAAAAATGCACAAATCTTATTAAATATTTTTTTTGCATACAACAATATCAAAGCAGACAATATTACTGCAGTAGAAGGGTTAAGCATACATCAATTTTATCTGCAGAATAAAATTATTGCAAAACTGATCAAAATGATCCTTCAGGAAACCTCTGATCCGGTCTACACTGTTTGCATAGGACTAGTATGCTTTATAAGGGTACACTTTTTAAGACAAGTATATACTTTTAAGATATTTTTATCCTTTAATTTCGAAATCTTAGGATTCTCCATGATCAACTTATAGCATCCCCTTATCAGATGGCAGCTTAACCCATTACCCCATAGCTTGTTTCTAGTTTTGAAGATATGTGACCACTAAAAGCAGGTTGAAAGTAAAGCAGAATGCGCCCTAAGGTGCATTCTGCTTTACTTTCAGCCTGCTTTGAGCTATTATCTGCTAGAATATATAGTGGTTCTCTCCTCCTGATAAAGTTCACAATACATTTAACCTGTACTTAAAGGCACACTGTGAATTGCGATATGCAACAATAAATTATGCATATTTTTCAGTTTCTTAATTTTAAGTCTCAAGTGCTGATAAAGTAATTAGCCTTTGATTTAGAGATGGCAGAAAAGAGAGTTTACTGCTCCTTTCAAACTTTTAACAATCAAGGAATAATTCATTGAAGAAGCACTCATCTCCATTAACCCATACCCCATAGCCTGTTTCTAGTTTTGAATACAGTTGACCGCTAAAAGCAGGTTGCAAGAAAAGCAGAATGGGCCTTAAAGCCAATATCTGATAGGATATAGAATAGATTTATTTCCATCAGTGGAGGACTAAAAGACGTAAAAATGTGTTTTTATGGGCTAATCGGTTAAATATCATTCAAGTTATTCAAATGAAAGTATTTATTTTGATAAATATTCATAATTGTATAAATTGAGACTATTTGCTTCACTGGAGGAATAAATTAGAGGCATAAAAGGGATATTTATTGGGTAATGGGTTAAAGCAGGCTGGAAGTTAAGCAGAAGGCACATTCTACTATACTTTCAAACTGCTTTGATTGGCCACCTGTCTTCAAAACTAGGCAGTGGATATGGGGTTATAGGTTTAGACAAGTTGCTGCTTAGTACAATAAAAATGTTATGCATGGTATCTCTCTGTGTGGCTTTCTTAGCGGTTTAATCTGCCACCTGCCTAAATACCCAAATACAACTTTTAACATTTATTTAATATAAGAATATTCCAGATGGGGAATTCAATTAGTACTAATTCATAAAACAGTTCTTTTCTAAAATTTCGATATCTAAGACATTTTTCATGATTTTCATTGAAAAGGACCTTAGAGGTGGAAGTTTTAGAAAAATGCAGTTTTATAAATTAATTATACTCTAATCATGACTAATTATTATACTCTTTGTTGAAAAGGACTTTTTGTGTGTTTGTATGTTATCTACATGTATGAACATTGTAGTAAATAAAGGTTAAATATCCCTGGAGTAGAGGGTCAAGGTGCCCCTTACATGTATCTTCAACTGTCATGTAATAACCAGTGGATTGTCTCTGTGGAAATGTTACATAATCTAACGACCACCCAGCGGGATGGCAACAGAGTTTATTGCTTTTTAGGATGGGCTTTACATGCATGGGTTCAATAGGATGTCTTATCTATTGAGGCTGTACATTTAAAAGAACTATATAAAATGAAAGTAATATTTTATTGCTGTTAATTCAAAATTTCGGAAATGATAAGAAAATATCTCATACATTATAATAATGCACTAGTTGCAAAAAAATCAATGTCTTAAAATAAGTCCTTTATTCAGATAATTATTCTGTTGCACTTTTAGGTAAAAGCTCTATAGCCAGGTGGCTGCTTAATGCAGTATGAAAGACATGCAGAAAGCTCCTTGAAGGTTTTCATGCGTGACTTGCAATCTACATTCCACAACCACCTGTATTAACCCATTACCCCATAAATATGCCTTTTTACGCCTCTTCTTTACTGGAGAAAATAGTTCCAATTTATACAGATATGAAAATGAATGATAAGAACTATTTTCTTTATTCTAGCAGATGGTAGCGTAAGCAGGCTGAAAGTTAAGCAGTATGCGCCTTAAGGCGCGCATTCTGCTTTACTTTCAACCTGCTTTAAGTGATCACCAATTTTGAAAACTAGAATCAGGCTATGGGGTAATGGGTTACAGGCCAAACCCGTGATATAGTCGTTGAAGTGAGGATTAGCAATGCAAAAAGTGTAGATCCAGTTGAAAGGCCATTCGATGGACTCATTTGGATCCAAATCTTTTGACATTTAGTGTTTTGAAAATAACTCCAATAAAATCCACAGCGATGTGTCACTTTTTAACCAATTTCTTGATTGAACTATATTTTTACGTCTGATCAGGGTCTGCTCTGCTTTATTATATATATCCGATTCTTCACTATTTGCTGTGTAAATAAAATCCTTTGTTTTTATATTTCAATAGAACAATCAGTCAATTATTCAGAATGGGTGGAGTATTGACCAGAGAAATGGTTAATAGCCTGAACCAGTACCCTCAGCCTTAATCACAGCTGGAATCACTTTATACAAATGGTCAATGTATCTGTTGCAAATCTCTGGAGTCACAGTTCTCCAGAACTCCAAAATGCCTTGATTTCGTTTTTTTTTGTTTTTCCAAATATAATGTTTCAAATTTGCCGACATATTGTCAATTGGATTCATGTCTGGTGATTCTGGGGGAGTGATCCAGTGGTTAATTCCATGTTCAGCCATGAATGATTTTTACCCCATAGCCTGTTTCTATTTTGGAAAAGAGTTGACCACTTAAGGCAGGTTGGTAGTTAAGTAGAATGCACCTTAAGGTGCTTCTGCATTACTTTCAGTCTGCTTTAAGCTACATGTACCATCTGCTAGAATATAGAAAACATATTTCTTATGATTCTTATTTATAACAGTATAAATTAGATTGTTTTCCTTCAGTGGATAAATAAATTAAAGGCATAAAAAGGTGTATTTATTGGGTAATGGGTTTAAAGTTTTAATTTCTGTTTACCATCAATACATCATCCCCCCTCCCCCCAAAACAATGCAGAAAAAACTGCAGCTCTAAAATAAAGCTGTAGTCATTCCCCTGTGCACTGCTAGTTACCTGGTTTAAACTGATAGTGCACTATCAGTTTGTTATGGAAATCTCAGTGCACTATCAGTGCACTGTCAGTGCACTGTCAGTGCAAAATTAGTTTACTCTCAGTGCACTGTCAGTTTAAACCCAGTGCACTGGCAGTGCACTGGGGTGTATAGTTTAGCTTAAACAGTACTGTAGTTGTTTGTTATTATCTGTTTATACTTTGAATGTATGTACATAGTTGGTATGGACTATTCTGCTTCAGACTAAATTTCAGAGTCAATCTTAAAAGCATTTTACCACCGAATAATTACAGAAATATCGCTAAAGCTCCGTCTACAATCAGCTGCCTTATGTAATTTCCATCGGAATATGTCAAAATTGTCGAACAGTAGGTATTTGATACAAAATAATGGGTGTTCCTTTATAATAAAAGCGGTTCTGTGCTATAACAATATGCTACGGTGAGTAATTAAGTTTGATAAATAATTTTATTCATCTATGCATGAATTTGATTTATATGTATAGCCGAAGAGTGGTGGATTAGTTAATTTTAAACGGAAAGCAAAGCTTCTTCCAAAACTGTAATAATATCACAGATGACTCCACACAATCCTTAAACTTCCGATCTTATTTTATTTAAAACTTTAATTAAATACAGTATTCCCTCTCCACAACGGCCCTCCAGACGACGACTCCCTCCTAACAACGACCCTTTCCACTGTTCCCTAAATAGTACATCTATGTCTAAGGCTCTTACTGATGAAATACAATCTGCTTAATATTGTTGTCTGCTGTTTTTTCTCAAGTTTCATATAAGTAGTAATTTTCATAGAAAAAACATAATGGCTAGTGACAGCTTTAATCTAGATAAGACGCCGCGTGACGTGGCGTCTTATCTGGATTCAAGCTGTTTGCAAATGTAAGCAAAGTCTTAGTTTTCTCTCTATATAACGACTCCCTCCGAACAACACACACCAACCTGTGTCTCCCATTTGATATCGTTGATGAGAGGGAGCACTGTAGCTTAAAATATTTGTTTTTCCAATACCAGATACATACTAGTCCGGACACTTGATATGTCCTTATTATAAAAACCAAAAGGGGAATGATTTGAGAAATGTTTTGTGTATCCTTAAAACAGCGATAAGTGATAAAGTGGATCACCATCATGTATGGGATCCAATCGACCATCAAATATTCAGCTTTAGAAACAAAATGCTTCTTTTCCATAAGTAGGTATTCACTATCAGAGACAAAAACCCGTTGCAAACTGTTTTGAGCCGGATCAGGCTTCAAGTAACACGGGTATCTAATCAGGTTCCAAACTGGTAGCCAGCCACATCCAAATAAGCTTCCAACGATTCCAAGAATCTGTTATTCCTTTTTTTGTCGCTTTAATTTGTGTTTCATTAAATGGTTACACAATAAGCGTGTTCGCAAATATATATACATCTATATTCAAGTTTGAATAAACACCACGCCCTCTATAGAGCAAATAACCTACCGCGACACTTGAAATCAATCCATGTTAATTATAATGGATACGCCATAAACCGACTACCAAAAACGTTCCTAACTACATAAATTGGTCCGTTTCCAAGGCACACTTAAACAGAAAAAGCTATCCAGAAAGAGTAAAAAATAATTAGATCTACACATTACCTAATCTCTGCACCAATCATATACCCTTACTTAAGAACACAATACTTCCTTACTAAGTCGTTCCTTTACAATAAATTACATGTATTAAATTATCACCCGAGGAAGACATCAACTATTTAATACCCCTCGGAAGGTTTGTTTTGCAGAGGCTTTACTGTATTTCATTTCGATTAAGCAAACACATACCACAAGCCAAACAGATTCCAATGCACAGGCAGTTACAGCAAGCTAGCTGTATTACAACTTCTAGCTGACAATTACCTGTGGATAAAGAGTGAACAGTATTAAAAAAAGAAGTAAACAAGTAATTTGCATTAATTATTGCAACATGGACCTGATAAAGATAAAAGGGATTTTATGGTTGAAAAATAGTTTTATCTGAAACTCTGATAGAGATAAATACCAGAAGGATATTGTATGTACTCTCCGATCCGTAGCCACATTATCAAAACATTGAAAACTAATGCAAAATACACTTCTGTTAACAAATATTTGTTCAGCACACTATACCTCTTTATATTATGCACATATCAAAATTCCTGTGCCAAACAACATTTCAACATGTAAGGTCTCTATTCTGTATCATGAATTAAAGAAACTAGTAATGAATTGTTTCTGTATGATACGCATATCAAATATGTGAGGCCTCTATTTTGTATATTTAATCGATTACCCTATAAATACGCATTTTTACGTCTTTAATTTATTCCTTCTCTGAAAAACATAGTTCCTCTTTATACAGTCATGAATATGTGACCCTATATGCTATCAGATAGTAGCTTAAATCAGGTTGAAAGTAACGCAGAATACACCTAATTAAGGTGCATTCTGCTTTCCTTTCAACCTGCGTTAAGTGGTCACCTACTTCAGTACAAGACATTGGTTATGGGGTAAGGGGTTAACGTACCAACTAGGAAAACTTTACGAGCGTACAATCACTGGCATGTGAATACATAGTTTGTACAACTAATCTGAATCACTGGGTGCCAACTAGTATTACTACGACAACTTATATGGGTATTATAACAGATTTGTATTGATACTCAGGCAATTATGTTTTTCGTAGACATACACTTCTTACTGTATACACTGACTTCGTAGCAACACAAATCTTTTATAATACCCATAGAGGTTGTCGTAGCAATACAGTTTGATGATAATACGTAGTTGCCTCCCCGGTGTTACTACATACTGGAAAACTCAGCGTCGGAAGCCACAAACAGTTTGGATTCTGATTAATCGCCCTATGATTAGCCGATGTACATAGATCAAGACACCCTGGCACTCCGACAAAACATAAGAAACAAAATTCTAAGATTCAATGCAAGGAAAACAGTAACAACTACATAGCATGTCAAAGGTCCTAAACAGTCAGGTATATTGACCACAAAATTACAAAACTTAGAAAGGTCTGTTGATTGGTTGGTTGTGAATTTCCTGTGGCATGTGAGATTTTCGGTTGCATAAACACAGACAAACTTATCATTCTCTTATGCACGCGAACGAACCTTTTAGAAATTAGCGCGAACAATAGGAAGTGCACTTCATTATTATATGGCATGGGTATCGTCGTGGGATCTTTTCCTACGTACATGGAGTGCTTGCGTTAGATATCTTTAACGGACAAATCCACGTTCACGGTACCCGCAATTCCATGAACCAAGTTGTCCGTATATTTTCAGTTAAGCAGTTGTGTCGGCTATTCTGTATTTGCCTGCAGTAGGGCCACTTCGGTCCAAGGAGAAGCGTTGTCAGCCCTTAGCGGGGATGTTTCTTTTTCCGATCAGCAATAACACAGGTTGTAATGTCATGAACCACATTATGCCACGATGCTAATGGCAAAAAGAATAAATAGAATCGGCTATAATCTTCATGTCTGCAGGCTTAAGCGATATGTTTAAACTATTCTGTACGGACTCAGACTCAAGTTCATACGCTTTCATACTGCCATACTTATTTGGCAGAGTGCCCTAGGATACTTTGTTCTTTTTCAGTCTGCAAGTTAAGACACATACCGTTACTAAGATTAATTTAATGCCGGGGTTTTAGTTGGGGTCTTGTTCGAAATACGAGTACCTTACTGTTAACTTGCAAAACGTTATAGCGTTTTATTCTACCAGTTTTACGTTTAAATTTCAAGTAGTCGTGCAAATCAGGGTACCAGTAATATCAATAATAAACTTTGCATACAGCGTTTAATGTACAATAATAGAAGGATGGCGACATAAGCCTCATATAATCTTCATTAGCACTAAATTGACTTCTTCCAGTTACACGAACAGCGTCGACGTTCAACATCTCGTGCATTTACATTTCAACTTCACCTACAATTTATAAGCTTCAAGTCCAAATTTCCGTAGAAACCCCCGACATATTTGTGTAACAACGTAAACTACATCGGGTATTCCCCATTGGTTACGTCACGAAGCTTATTTTTTCACGCTGGTGGATATTGTGAGACGATTGTAGCATATCACCATGCAGCTTTATTTGTATCGCCAAGTAGCCAGTTTTTAGGGTTTCACGGTTTCGTGTTTTTGTATTTACACCGTATTTACGAGCACGTGCGCAACATCCGTTGCTCAAACGTCAATTGTGTGGAGAACTCACAGTTTTCTGCATGAATGGACAAAAACAGATACACCTTAAAACATGTGATACATGTTGGCATGCTTAGTAAAACTATTCGTGTAAATTTGATTTTTATCTGAAACATATCCTTGCAATAATCAGCAAGAGTATATGTCTTTGAGAGAACAACACATGCCCAGCTATAAGTAAGAGATCGGTTCTAAAAGGATGTCTAACAGTCGGTACACATACATTTTCTCGGGTATCAACAATCAGCAAAAGTAGACTGAAATTGTACATTGATTGATGAGCGAATTATTATTGAAAAAATAATATGGTGTTTTGATAACGTAACAGTTTACAAAAGTAAATATGTCTGAAAAAAATTCCACTAAAACGATATATCAAGCTTGTAATTAATACCAGTGCCTCTACACAGTAATCTGTATATCTGTTAACTGTGTTGCACAAAGAAATAAATGCAGATACATTTTATGAATCATCTACAAATCATCTCATCACAATCTGTCACATCCTAGACTTTTAGTATACAGTTAAACCCCTCTAAACCGGACAGTTTTAAGGACAACATAAAGTTCCGGTAAAGAGGGGTTTCCAGTTCAGAGGAACATAAATCCATTAACCCAGAGGTGGTTTTTAGTACATTGTTTGGAAAAAACCCTAACCATTTAAAGTATCCTGCTCTATTTCCAACCTGTTTCAAGGTATCAACTACTAGAGTTAAGCATTTATTTCTGATGATACATATTCATGAATGAATTTTCTTCAGTATAGGAATAATTCAAAGGCGTAAAGGAGTATTGATTGTGTAATGGGTTAAAATAAAGATGGATTGGAAACGGGACCGTGTTTTTTCCGGTATAGAGAGAATGTCGGAATATATAGGTTCCGGTTTCGAGGGGTTCCACTATTATACATATACTTACAGACAATAAACTTCTGATACACTTCAGCAGTCTTTTAAAGATGGATGAGGACACATGTACATTTGAAATTCGTTTCACCTGTGAATAAAACAATAGCTTCATCTTACCACTTCGGCCTACATCTGTTGGTATACAATAAAACTCCTTTATTATTGTCAGTGAAAAAACACGTTGTGTGTAATAAAACAGCCACTTACTTACAATCAAAACAAAAGGAGACAAAACTTCTGAATGAGCTTTCTGTTTTACTTATGTCTTTCCTCACGCAAACCTCCTGCATAAAACTACAAATAATTAACTTCGCTTGTTATTACAGAATAGTATGTTGTAGTACACAATTAATACTCATTCTTTGTGACTATTAAGACCTTCAGTTTTCAATTTCCGTATTTACACACCAGTGATTATGCTAAGTATCGCATATATTACATAACGTTCTGTTCGCTAATGTGATTGTTAATGCAGCAGTAATCAAACTCTCGAAGGATTCCCTCTATATATACAACATATGACTGTCTAGAAGAATTTGGTTTGGTACAATAAAGAAAACAAATATTTGCATATGAATATATGAGATTATCTGATAGTCAATTTGTATATGGAAATTCACAGTATATGGTGAATTTCCATATACAAATTGACTATCAATTGCCAATTGGTAATACTGCACCAAACTGTATCAACTCCATGACTTTACATCATACTTATACACATCGGTGCTACATAACACATTTTGGTCACAGTGCCGTAAACCCCCATTCAAACAAAAGTTGCTGGTTTATGTATCATTTACCTCAAGCGGTTCATTTGTTTGTATCTTTTTAAAAGAAAAAAAATGATATTGTTCGTTTTGATTTCTGTGATTGGCTGTTTTTTTAATCCCGATGAAAAAGAAACTAGGCCACGCCTTGTCCGCACTGCTTTAATCAGTCCAATAGGTCGTCGACTTTCGCTGCATGACGGGGGCCGCTGTTCCCGATAATGGTACCTATATAGATACACAACGTCACATTTTGGCAATATATAAATATAGCGGAAGGCTACAACCAACGGCAAATTGAGCGTTTATGCTGGAATAATCATACTGTTGATCTAAACCCTTTCACTCTCAATGACATTATAAAGCGGGATTGCTTTCCACCTGATTTAAAATTACGTCAGTTATACTGCCTTAAATCTATATTTGAAACAATATTGTAGACACCAATATTGAAGCAGACGACATTATGGCAATGTAGGGGTAACAAACTCACGGTAAATCATGAAAGGTTTAAATATGCAACGGTATGGACCTTTTTATAAATTGTTATTTCTCGAAGACCTTGTGTCGGAATCCAAAAATAATTTGTGACTATTAAGAACCGCGGGTACTGTCGCAAATCTAAAATAACAGTTTTATTAAAAAACATTTGAAAGAACCGTTTGTAGCAGTATGACTTACCTACTAAATCCGGACATCATGACATGATGTGGAGCCAAATGATGGTTAATAAGTTCTAAGTTAGTCTCAAATTCGAAATTCACTGTTGGATTCAAAGCCAAGCAATTCATTGAATGCGTTTCAACAACGTCGTATTCCCTAACCCTATAATTATCAAATTATTCGGGATATTGTACCCCATTCATCGGTTTATTGCCACCTGTTTCATTATTGTTGTTTACAAGACACATTTCAAAGTTAGATTTGGGGTTGTATGACTCAATAAATATCGATAAGAGAGTCACACTGTTTGCAAACGCGCTTTTAAGTGTATTTGAGATTGAAAGGGTTAACGGTACCCGGTGTACACTTTACGTGTTGTTTTTATAACAGTAGTTAATGATTACATAATAACATTTGAAACTCTCTGAATGGTTTCCATTTCCATGTGAAAAAAGTAATTGTGCTAGTTATTGAGTTACTAAATGGTTTAGTATGAGACTTTAACCCCTTCACTGCCTTACCCCGAGTACAACGGTTATTTGCAAACAGTTTGAATCCTGATTAGACGCCGCGTAACGCGGCGTCTAATCAGGATTCAAACTGTTTGACACTCATTTCAATATTTCTTAACTCAAAAAACCTAAACATTGAATTTGAGAAATCAAAGCTGACGTCAATTGTTTAAAATTGATGACGTCATGGCAGTGAAGGGGTTAAACGGATTTAAAATCGACAATTATATATAAACTGGAGAGGTCAGAACAATGGTCTATTTGATAAGAGTATAGACTATTAGTCATTTTCAATTAGACGTCCATACAACAGTCAGTCATTCTTGATCAAAGCTACAAGCAAATTGAAGCAATTTAATCAGTCATGAATATATATTATTGGGAATATTTTCTTTATTCTAGCACATGGAAGCTTAAAGCAGGATGAAAGTAAAGCAGAATGCGCCTTAAGGCGCATTCTGCTTTACTTTCAACCTGCTTTAAGTAGTCACCTATCTTCAATACTATATATAGGCTATCAGGTAAAGGGTTAAGTGTATTTGAGATTGAAAGGGTTAACGGTAACCGGTGTACACTTTACGCGTTGTTTTATAACAGTAGTTAATGATTACATAATAACAAATGGTTTAGTTGGTGACTTTAAACGGATTTAAAATCGACAATTATATATAAACTGGAGAGGTCAGAACAATGGTCTATTTGATAAGAGAATAGACTATTAGTCATTTTCAATTAGACGTCCATACAACAATCAGTCATTCTTGATCAAAGCTACAAGCAAATTGAAGCAATTTAATCAGTCATGAATATATATTATTGGGAATATTTTATTTATTCTAGCACATGGAAGCTTAAAGCAGGATGAAAGTAAAGCAGAATGCGCCTTAAGGCGCATTCTGCTTTACTTTCAACCTGCTTTAAGTAGTCACCTATCTTCAATACTATATATAGGCTATCAGGTAAAGGGTTAAGTGTATTTGAGATTGAAAGGGTTAACGGTAACCGGTGTACACTTTACGCGTTGTTTTATAACAGTAGTTAATGATTACATAATAACAAATGGTTTAGTTGGTGACTTTAAACGGATTTAAAATCGACAATTATATATAAACTGGAGAGGTCAGAACAATGGTCTATTTGATAAGAGAATAGACTATTAGTCATTTTCAATTAGACGTCCATACAAAAATCAGTCATTCTTGATCAAAGCTACAAGCAATGGGATAATGCACCGTTCTAAGATTATAGGGCCGGAAAGTAGAGTAACATCCGTTTATTTCCTTTTCTCATTGTTGATTATCATAATTGTAGCTACTAGCCAGTTGGCAATCTGATCGAACACATGCTGTTGTAAAACGTTTAAAAAGCAACTTGCTCACTTATCAAACGTGTTTATCTTTACATCGAATGACCTTTCAAATCATTTCTAAACTGAGTCAGTGTTACTGAATAATAAATGAAGAGGGGGAGGGAGCGTTGCATAAGATACGAATATTAAATGAAGTCTATTATATGATAAATACTATTTATAAATGGATTCCGTCTGTCGTTATCTTACTAACAATTATAACAAGAATACACCATTATAATGTTAATGTATGCAGTTTCAGAAACCATATCTCTTTAATATGGTAATTTAATTTTTTGTTTATTTTTGTGGTAAATGCAAATAAATACCCTGTTTAACGTTCATCTTGCTCAAAGCTATCGTTGTTAACTACATTTATGATTATATTTTGCTATTTCTTGCATATAATTCGAGGGATATATAAAACGGTTAATGAATTACGTTTTGTTCCTAACTTCTGGAAAAAAAATGCTTTACATTTCTACAATAGATCTAATATTTATTTTGTCCTTTTGATTATTCAAGATATTTAGTATTTTGAACATTATTTTGCAATATAAACTAACCAATGCGCCTGATAAATACATGCATGAGCTGAATGAATGTTTTGGTACAGATGCAAAACATTCAATATTTGTGGAGTAATATGCATATTTTTTTATCCTGGGTGTGCCCGTGTCACCCGTACTGGGTACATAAGCAGGGATTTCTTTCAAGGACTGTGTTCTCTTTTGGTCTATTTAACTTTTCTTTTAATAAAAGTAACCATCAGTAAAGAAATAGGCAACAGAAACTGTATGACACATGCACACTTCATTTATTTTGCATTGGCGTCTGAGAAAAAAACGGAGGGTACTTCATTTACCCCTACCAGAAGCAGAGATTTGGCCTGAAAGTCTTGAAACATACACAATTGGCATATATATATCACCGAACGTCCTAATATGTTGTGGCTTCTTGAAATTTACGGTTGCCTACAGGCAATGTAGTCAGAGTAAGGTTGGGTGAAGGTTAACTATGAATTTAAAAAGGAAACATAAATCCATCCAAGATGTATGCTATTTGCTTTAGTTCAAATGGTTCAATTGTTCATCTTGCCAATGTTTGCAATCGTCACTAAATTTCTATTGGTTAAAAATGAAAAGGATTTACAACAAAGACAGTTTCGATTATAAATTGGTAAGGAGGATGTCTGATTCTTCTAAATATCTAATAAGGTGTGATAAGTTTCAATAACACATCTACTCAACGGCCTCAAAATATCTATCGAATAGGAAAGTTGTTTAACTTGTTTGCTGCCAAATTGTGATATTTTCCCCCATTCACCGGTTCAGTATCGTCTGATTTTAGTTTGTGTATGCAAGATCGTTTCAAAATAAGATTCAATGTAGTATGACTTGAAACATACCGATACGAGTGTATACTAGTTTGAATCCTGATCAGACGCTTAACGCGGCGTCTGATCATGATCGAAACTGTTCGCAAACGTGCTTTATGGTGTCATTTAGAGTGAACGGGTTTATACCACACGTTCGCTTGATACTGCAGATTACTTTTATTCCAACAAAAATACTAAATGAAGCACCACACTGAATGAATCCCTAATGAAAAGGAGTTTCAATTGAAGGAAATACAGTGTTCCCTCTCTACAACGACATCCAGTGGATGACACAGATTGTGGGTGTTGTTCGGAGGATGTCGTTATTGAGAGGGAAAATATAACATTTGCAAACAGCTTGAATCCAGATCAAACGCCGCGTAACGCGGCGTCGATCTGGATTCAAGCTGTTTGTCACTCATAATTATATTTATTCTATCAAAATGTCCCATTAAATGTCATTCTAAGAAAAACAGCATACAACAATTTTAAGCAGACGACATTGCAGAAGTAAAAGCGTTAGACATAATTGTCATGTTTAGGGAACTACGACAAGGGTCGCTGTAAGGAGGGAGTCATTGTTGGGAGGGCCGTTGTAGAGAGGGAACGTTGTACCATTGAAAGTTTGTCAAAAGAAGTAAAATAAACAGTCTGACTTCAGATATCCAACAAAATCTTCTACATATTTTGGACGGCCCCTCTTACGGGATGTTACAAGCAGGGGTAATTCAAAATTAATGCAGCTTGATAAATAACTTGAAAAGATTAGGTGCACAATGCATGTGTGATATATCATTCATAATATCAATTATTCTACTACTGTAATATGAGCTTCTCAACATAAATGCCAGTGATCAGTACCATATTGGGAAACTGTGGGGTGTGTATATACCCCAAACGTGCAAATAGCAAGATCACTGTTGTAAATGTTTTAACAGCACAGTGTACTTATCTTATTATGAAATGACAAAACATGGCGGAAAATAATAAAGAAAAGCTTTCTTCACTCTTTGGAACATACGTGATACTTTTGGGATACTCATGGGGGACTTCTGACGTATGGCGGTTTCCATTTCTAGCTTACAGAAATGGAGGAGGTATGTATTGGTACTTTATATCAAATTTTGCACAACCATAGTTCATACCCGGTTTATCAGCATCAGGACATTAAGTACATAAACAATATATAAAAATCACATCTCATAGAGGGTGAGAGAACGGATTGACCAACCGAAGCAACTACTGTCAACCGAGGCGTTAGCCGAAATTAACATGAATTTGTTAAGGGTGACACACCTTTCTCGCAGTCTGGGTGATTTTTTTTTATCCCGAACAAAAATATAAATCTAATAACCACTGTTTTCAATACACAACAACTATTTGTTATAAAGCAAATATATATCTAGTCTAGTGCAATTACAGTATTGCTATTGTGTCTTAAAAACAGTTGAAACTCCGAATACGGTATCACATCTATAACAATAATAATATTTAGATAATTTCTACGTTTGATTACACCAACCTGCAATATCTAAATCAGTTAAATGTTTTCCGTATTCTCGGGTGTTCTGAATTGTTGCCGATGCTTATTGCTAGGGAGGGAGTAAACTCTTCAGTTCAGGAAAAGTTTAAGAGTCACTTTTAATCTATCATACAGAAACTTTCTGCGCCTGTGGCGTCATATTTTGCTTGTTTATTAAGATTAAACCATGCAGTAGATCTAGAGCTAGTAGAGGATTTCTATTAAGTAGATATAGATCTACTTAATAATAATCTAATTGACAATATGCAATTGGTTTTACATGTGAAATTAAAACAAAAATATTATTCATAACCAATTGACGTCTTATGGGTCCATACCCGATTTTCGTATAGAAATTTATCAGAGGAAAACAGATAATATAATTCCAATTGGCAAATGTCAAAAGCGTCCATTTCATACTTTTCCATACCCCCGACAGTACGAATCAGCAATCCACACATATAAATTATATTTAAAAGTTTGGATAATCTTTTGTAAGCTTTGGACAAAAAGAGGTCTCATTCAATCATTTATATCGAATGTATTGATTTAATTCGTTTTTACCTTAAACAAAACAGATATAGGCGTCAGTTCTCGAGTACCTATGTTTCTCAGAAACCAGGGTTACTAGACTGAGCAAGGGAAGTAACCGATACGGGACAGAAAGACTAAAACTCTGGCCGAATAAGCGGGTCGTTTTGCAAAGTTATGCGGGCCGAAATGGGATGTTAGCCATGTAACATTACGGATCTTTCACCTTCTGACGTCACATTAGGATAAATAGTAGATAAATCAAGTGAGGTATAATTATAAATTTTCATCAATGTTTTTACATCCTTTATTGACGTTGCTAGCTGTGACCTATATTGGTACCAGGTATAATACGATACTTTGGGTTAAACTAGTTTGAGTGTATTATCTGATACTGTTACTGGCCATATTGTAAGTTAATCACAATGTTTAACTACATGTATAAGGTAGATACTAACATTTTATCTCTAATTTTACCGAGAATTTGCCATAACAGTATGAGTGTCTGATATATATACATTAATGCTGCGTTTACACTCAGCCACGATAGCTGCGATGCCCACGATTTGAGGGAATCTCGGTGAGCGTGGTGGACCGTGGGACGAATCGTGGTGATCTTGAGAGAGCGTGGAAGAATCGGGAGAATCGCAAGGATCGTGGCAGATTGTTTGACGGTCAAAAGTTTTGGCACGATTATGCCGATTGGTTTTTATATCGTGTGAGAGCGTAATAGAACTTGGGAATCTTAGTAGAGCGTCGTAGAGCTTAACAGAGCTTAACAGAACATAACAGAACGCATCACAGCGTGAAGCCCAAACGTACGGGATCTTTGTTAACTTGGAAAGGCGATTCTTTAAGTTTTTACATGTATTATTAAGTTAATATAGTGCTCCCTCCCTACAACTATCCTCCCAACAGCGACTCCCTGTTTACAACGGCACTAACCGAAGTTACCTTTAAACAAGACAAAAGCCGTATTTTTAGCGCTTTCACTGCTGGAATTTTGTCTGCTAAAAATTGTCGTCTGCTTCTTTCCCTCAAAAATACATAAAAGTTGACATTTTGCGAATAAATATAAATACGAGTGACAGGTTAAGCTTGCCACCAAATATTTTCAGATGCGTCATCCCAATGTAATCAGAGTTTGACACCAGCATCCGGAGAATGAGTGGGTGGCCCATACCTCCTTTTTATACCCCAATCGTGCTAAAAACGCAACACTCTTGGTGAAATCCTTGCCATAAATCGCAGGAGAGCTTAACAGAGCGTTATATCGTGTTAGATCTTAGGTAGTGACTAGGGTTACGTGACCGTACCTCTAATATTTGAAATTAGCGGTACGGTCACGTACCCCTAGCGAGCCCTGTGAGGGTTGACTAGGGGTACGTGAGTCAAAAACACTACAACGCAACACTTTATGTTGTCCGCAGAGACCTTAATATCGATGTTAATGTTAATAATATATCATTTCTACCTTAAATATGACTGTTTAACGCAGAAAATTAAAGAAACTTCATCAACAGAAAATTTCCAATCGGCAATTTTTTCACGGCAGCGAAAACTATATCTTTGAATTTAAAGAACGTATAGACACATTTTTACAAGCATGTATAATTATCCAATACCAGCTTTGTTTAGAATTACTGCACTGTTTAATTGCGATCTATTGTCAAACGTGTTTTCAAGGTGATTTTTGTCACAGGTCTGTCTTTAACCAGCAAACTTCTTGCATGAATCGATACCCGATGACAGCCGAAGTTTGGCTAATTTCTATATTCTTAGATCTACCACTTTCAATTTATATTCAACGCTAAGTTAGATAGCAACAACGGCACGCCTATTATATAATTATAAGTTACATTTAGATCAAATTTATAAGAAAAAGAAGAAAAAAACATTGGGGACGGATTTCAGATATCGGGCGTAGCCTATCTCATGATATTTAACACTATACCCTATATGCGGAATACTTCTATTCTTATCCCTGCGGTGAAAACAAGTTTGGGTGGATAATATTTCTCGAAGTTTCTTTGTTTTTCTCCATTAAATATCCCCAAAATAAGGTAAACATGAGAGATTAGTAATATTACCATCATTAAAACGTACCCCTAGTCAACCCTCACAGGACTCGCTAGGGGTACGTGACCGTACCCCTAGTCACTACCTAGATCTTAACAGAACGTGATAAAACGTGATAGCGTATCGTGGTTACCATAAGAGAGCTTGATAGAACGTGATGAAATCGTGGCAGATCCTCATCAGAATCTTGTTGGGTTCGCAACAAAACGCTGCAGGAGGTAACAAGACGTGTATAGAGCGTAAGAAAGCGTGGTATAGCG
This sequence comes from Gari tellinella, assembly GCA_922989275.2. Classification (NCBI taxonomy): domain Eukaryota; kingdom Metazoa; phylum Mollusca; class Bivalvia; order Cardiida; family Psammobiidae; genus Gari; species Gari tellinella. The sequence continues at coordinate 45,833,356 of OV277864.1, forward strand.
TAGAAAAAGATAATAAATCGTGAAGCTCTGCGCTTCTTCTAAATCGTGGCTATCGTAGCTATCGTGGCTGTGTGTAAACGCAGTCTTATTATATACCTATTCTAAAAACAAGCGAATGCAGGCCGAACACTCTTTTTCCGTATCAGATTATCCGTATTAGATGGCATATATGCTACACAATGTTGACGTCACTGCTTTTATGTACACAAATGGTACACACTCTATCTATAAAAAGAAGCGTTGCGCGTGACGTTTTGGAATTCCAGGTTCGATGCTATGTTTAAAGATAGTTGGAAATAAGCGTTGATCATTTCCATTTAAAGCGTGAAAAACTAACAACACCCACGTTTACTTATGTTTTCCTCTAAAGGACAAAATTTAAACAGTTCAAATCATATTCTAAAAAGTTTAAATGTCCGTTGTTTGTAAAACGCCACTGCTTAAATAACGGATTCAATCGAGAACAAAGTAATACGTCATCAAAAAAAAATATGACAAGATTTACTGGTGGTCACATGACTTCCGTAAATCGTTTAAGATTGCATATGATATTAGGAACGCATAATGTTTTACATTTAGGGGCCTACATGTAAGCCTATATTAAATTATTCGGTTGAACATCATATAGATCTAGATCTTGTCCCAAAAAGTTTAGATATATATAATAAAAGGAATATCACAACAGTGTGTGATCCGGTGTCTTGTATCAGTTCTCGTTGGTAGTGTAATCCTCTACGCCTCTCGTGTGATCTGGATACACAAACAACTCGAACAATACAAAATCCCCGATCAGACACTGTGGTGATATTCCGTTTGTATAAGAAACTAGAACTGCTATCACTAAAGGTGATAAATACCCCCACTCCAACTGACCTGTCACAAACATCACAATGACATGTAGAAAAAATAAAACATGCATATTAAGGAACAAAATTTCAAGTTGAAAAGGGCATAATTTTGTCAAATTTTATGTAAGAGTTGTCAGACTTTAATTCTCAAAATACAACACAAATAATGTTTACCACGTTTGAAGACAATATCATGAATAGTTTTCATGAAAATGGCATGTTCAAAGAAAATAGAACAAAATTTCAAGTTTAAAAGGGGCATGATTCTGTCATTTGTTGGCAAGAGTTATGTAATTTCAAGTAGAGTCTACAAACATCACACTTATAATGTGTACCAAGTTTGAAGACAATGTCATAAATAGTTTTCAAGAAAATGACATGTCCAAAGAATAAATGCATATTAAGGAACAACATTTTAAGTTATAAAGGGCAATATTTATGTCAAATTCTGTGCAATAGTTCTCAAACGTTCTGAAAAGACTCACAATACAACACTTATAATGTGTACTAAGTTTGAGGAAAATATCTTGAATAGTTTTTAAAAAATGGCATTTTCAAAGAAATATTCTCAATTAAGAGACAAAAAAATGAAGTTAAAAAGGGGCATAATTCTGTCAAATTATGAACAATGGTTATGAAACCTGTCAATGTCTGTCCCAAAATAACATTGATATTGTATACCAAGTTTGAAGATGGTATCATAAACAGATTTGAAGAAAAGGGCAAATGTCCCGGAACAACGCGACGGACCGACAGACGGACGGAAGGACGGACGGACAACGTGATTCCTATATAACCCCACCGGTGGTGTGGGGGCATAACAACAGAACATTATGTTATAGCTAAATTAAGATATAATGTTAATGACATTACTCCCTGATTCGTCTCCATTCGAACTAACTGCAGTTACCTAATTTATATTAGTTAATGATGTCAACGTCATGGCAACAACGTCATAACGGCATTATATATTAGATTTACTCCTGCTTGTAAGGCGAAACGCGTCGCGCATTATTATTTAGTGAATACAATTATTTTATATCTGTATTCTGCTGTTTTTAGGATGACTAAGTAAAATTCGAGATGCCGATTCTGATGCATTTAAGTTACAAACTGTATTTTCTCTGGCTTCGTGAGGTAAACTTTGATAACATCCGGTCTCGGTAGCAATTGGATGTGATTATAGGCGAACTATACGTGGTGTCTGCATATATTGGTTTCTACTGTATTACGGTCATTTGCTTGCGAAATGTCATGCTTGAGTCGACTGTATGATTAATACTAAGTATATGGTGCAATTATTTGAAGATCTATTTCAGTAAGAGTAACACTGTAAAATGATGTTTCCTGTTTTGGTTCGTTTCGCTACTCGTTTGGAATCCCTATCTGCATTAGATAACATCAGCAGCCTGTCCGTGCAAATATATTTCGAACACAGAACAGTTCTTCTCGTCGTACAGTTAAGTTGGCACAATAGATTTTACGGCTTTGAAAGAATCTTCCGCCTCTATTCTTTCCACTTTGACATTATGTTCGATTCCGCTTAGATGTACCAGTAGCTCGCCGTACAAAATGTAATTTGGGATATATCCACCATCCATGAAGCAGAAATGACCAAACCAGCGTAACCTTATTTGGATCAGGATGGAAAAGATGCTTGGAACAAGTGCCTGAGACATGACATCGTCGTTTGTAATGTGATCTCACCAGATGATGCATGAGACAACGCATGTAAAAAATGTTTAGGCTGCGTTCTTGGCGGGAGTACAGTGTCCATGCTTCTCAGATGGGTACTAAGAACACACATTTGTAGAGTTTATATAACGTCGATTGACAGTATTATGCATGCAATTGCTCTTTAATAAAATAACCTGTCTTAGGGCGTGGTTTAAGAGGATATTGTCATCTTTATACAGTATAAGTCATTCAAGGTCATCCCAGACTACTCCATTAGGTATATTCAGGGGTCATTACATACCACATGAAGACGTTTACGGTATTTAGGACCAGTATTTGTATTGTCATACATGCAGTGTGGGACCTTGCATTTAACTAGAGTAAAACACTAATGCCGTGATTTAGCATAAATGGCAGAACGGTAACATTAATGTCTGGTCTGACAGCATCCTTAAGCACAGAAGCTGTGTCTGCCAAGCTTATCTCTTTGTTCAACCGAAACACAAACCCGTACCTTTCTCTGTCATTTCTTCGAGAAAGCATTCTCAGCCTTGGAATGCCTTTTTCGGTTAAACTATCCCCAAAACGACATTCTTCTGTCACATTGGTCCCTGAGTCAAACATTTATTTCGTGTGGTACCGCACTGTTAGTTGTTTCTAGTGTAAGGCATACTAGCACTAATATAATTTGTTTCTAGCGTAATGCATACTAGCACTTATAGAAGGGTTGCTTCGTCTCAGAATGTTTTGTATTGTCTGAGCAATGATCTTAAATCGGCTTATAGTTGAAGTTGCTTATTTCTATATAAATAAAATGGTCACGTTAAATCGTTAATGTAATAGCAATGTAGTCTCAAAGATATAGGAAGACCCTTAGCAAGCTGTTACCGAATATACCGACAAACATCATTTACCTACGCATCGGTACTTAGTATACTAACTACTTACACTCTTCAATCTTTAAACAGCCATGCCATGGCATCTCAGTGTTAAATCGAAATTTCTGATAAACTAGGTTGTTCGTCTTTGAGATAATATACCTGACATGAGTACGCGATAAGACACAGCGCAGTGAGGGGGAGAAATCGGACATAGTAAAATCGGACATTGTAAAATGTTTTTCTTACCTAGAATATTATACCTTCTCGCACTATTCGAACCAACGGCATATGATCAAAGAGTACCGAGAAACGGGTTATTATCCCTGATAATGCTCTGCAAGCGAAACATTCGATCGGCTGTTCAACATGTGCAATGTTTTAACGAAATTTCTTATATCACGTGATGTAAGCACGTAGTAAATATGACCTAAATACGTTTTTCAAAGGACAAACGAGGATTCCAGTAGTACACCTGTGTCATTTCGACAACTAGCATCACCATACACTTTAAAGTAAAAAATCAGTCTTCTGTTTTACACAGCTGTAAGTAAATTTTCAATCACCTGTTGAGTGTTCCTCTATAGTTTTATGTATCATGTTCAAACAACACATATTCCAAAGTAATGTTAAATTTCTAAATTTGTAAACACGAATTTACTTGCATACAGCTTGTTAGACATGATATAAACACTAGTGTTGTTCGCTCGATTGTGAACGACGAAGCATATTTGAATTTAAATTGTATTTTTTTTAACTTGTTCTCTTTTCTTTGCGAACGTACTGTAAATGAAATGTAGTTGCCAAAATGGCAAAGCCACTGACTTTGCTTCCGGATTTGAAGTTTTTCTAGAAAAATATTTGAATAGTCCGATGAGAGACTCCCACAATCTTTTTAAGGGCGGCCTCATGATAAAATGATTCCACATCCCAACTCCTTACTGTGGTATAATGAACGATAATGCACAGCTACGATTTCGATATTTCTTAGTTATAGATTATTTGTAAATTAAGTTAAGAAATATACATATACGAGGGGAATTTCAGAAATGGCAACTGATCAGTAACTACAATATAATAAATGCAACATGCATGTGTGATATATATATTATTTTAAAGAGCAGTATTTTGCCGACACGATGGTAAAACGCACGATAAGCTCACTAAAGTCGATTAGTCACAACATCAACCTATATGACCCCTACTTCAGGACACTATACCTTTTTGTGAATTGAAGGGGTAGTTTTTTTAACAAAATTTGATACTTTACTTTTTATTGCGGCTTTATTATTTGAATAAGTCTATGAAACTTTCAGTCAAAGAAAGTCAGACAATTATGCACACAACTCACAATTTAAAATGATATTATTTAAAAAAAATAAAAATTAGACAATAAAATGAAATAAAGCACAAATAAAATAAATACATGTAATAATAATAAATAAAATGAATAAAATACTTTTGAAATACATTTTATATTAAACCAGGCTATAGTTAAAGTCATTAAAGTAAACTTTTATGGTGTAAAATCAAAATGTAGATACACCAATCTAGAAAAAAGATCATAGTGTTCGAAAACAATATGTTGTGTTTTTTCATTAGTATAATAAGAAAAAAAAATTTGAAAAAATATATCTTAGTCAGGAAACCCTTTCAATGGTAATTAAATTTTATTTACATTAAAATAGAGACATAAACTGATGTATTTCAATATTTTTATTTTACTTTAGTTATACGTCAAACACTAATGTCTGATAAGTATTGTTTTCTAATGTCCTTAAGTAGGGGGTCATTAAGGTTTATTTTATGTGATCTTGCCATACGTTGCACTATCGTGTCGGCAGAGAATAGTTCTTTAAACTGATATATCACACATGCATTTTTCACTTATTATATTGAAGTTACTTATCAGTTGCTACTACTTAAAAATGCCCCTCGTTTTTTATATAGGAGCTTTCCTTCTGATATTCGCTATCACGATTCTGCTTTTTGGGATTCCACTCTATTACATCGAGTTCGGTATGGGACAGTTTTCTGGAAAGGGACCATATCTAGTATGGGACATCGCACCATTATTTAGAGGTAAGTTTATATCAACGAATGAATTTCCGTCTTGTCGCAAGTACGACATTCGTAGCAAATTGCAAACCGTGAAGATCAATAAAAGTAGTGTATAGTATAAGTTATAAACAAAGTGACCTATAGTCTGATTAACTGTAAACATCTCTGTTTCTGATATTGTCCGATTTTTCTGAACTGTCCGAGTTATTTTAAGAATAGAATAATTAATAATGGAAAATAGGTAAGCAAAGTAACACCGAATCTTTTCTACTGGAGATAAGTATGATCCTCGTGAAGCACGAGACCGCTGCGCTGACTCTACTGATATCTTATTATTTCCAAATAAACGCATTTATATACTAAAACTATTAATTCCATTGCAAACAGGTAGGAGCCAGATCAGACGCCGGGTAACCCGGCGTCTGATCAAGCTCACACCTATTTGCTACGCAGATTGGAACTAAAGTTCAAAATTCTAAAAGTAAATTTCAAAAGTTGAGTGCATTGCGTTTGCGTGTAAACGGGAAAGAATAAAGTATTCTCTACTGTATATTATGCACAAAATTACAGCTATCCGTATCTCTAACTAGATGTAGAGTAAACTCATCCCTTTTAAAGTTTTAGAATGTTCCAATCTAAATATAACTTGGACAAGTTAGAAGAAAACACTAAAACCACACGTGTGCTAATTGATTAGGACTAAATCTGATTGCAATGACAGAAATCAGTGTTCTCACAACGCTTCACAAATCATATAGAACATATCGATCTGAATAGTATTTAAAGCAAGACAATGCGCGAAGTGAATGCATTTAAATCTCTTTATTACGACCACAACTTTGCATTAAGTATATGATATTTACGATAGGTGACTGCATGAAGCAATGTAACAGTAAAACAGAAAGCTCTTCTGGAGTTTTCTGTTTAAATGTCACCTTGGTTTCAGCTCTGGCCTGTCTTTTAAATATTAAATAGCCTTTGTGTTAGTGGTCGTAATAGATTTTACTGCAATATTATAAATACAAAAACTATTGTCAGGCAAGAGTTGTATTATCAAATATATCACAGCAAACAAACTTCATTATTAGTAAGTATAGTTACTTCTGTAGACTAAGGAATATATTAATGTTTTTCAGGAGCAGGAATGTCCATGTTCGTTGCTTACATTTGCTACATTAGTGGTACCACTGTTTTGCGTGGGTGGTTTTTCCAATTCATTTCCTATGCCTACATAAACCCACTGCCTTGGTCGACATGTATTAATTCATGGAACACACCAACGTGCAGAGTGACAGACTCCATATACCGACCCAACTACACTGAGCTTAGAGAGTATTCTAATATAACGAACAATAATCAGAATGTGTCTACATATTTATCGACGAATGAGGCTGGATTGACACCTGCAGAAGAATTCTGGCAGTAAATATCTCTTCTCCATTTGTTTAACAGATATAATTCAATTAATTACATATTATTAATGCTGGTTTATCTCGAAATAATATATCAGAATACAAAGAATCCACATCACAGAGGCGCAATTTTACGTCTTTAAAATATCATTTAGAGCCACTGTTGAGGTTACTTCAATGTTTTGACTAAAGATTATTGAAGCATAACCCTGACAAGGCGTTGATCACTCTACGTTTAGAAAATATAATATAGCAAATTAAGAGAGTTCTTCCGCCTTATAAAATTCTTAACAAATTATGCGGACAAAGTTCGAATACCATAACTATGTATAGTCATTTTGAAATATGTGCGAACTGTTATTGCATTTTTCTGATATTAAACTACAACATCGATATTTTCAGGTACAATGTCTTAGAGCTTTCTTCTGGATTAACAGATGTTTATCCTTTACAATGGCGATATATCGCGTTCACCTTTGTTTGGAGAGTCATTATCATGTTTGTAGCAGTGTTCGGAATAAGCGGGGTTGAAAAGGTTTGTGTCGTTTGACTTATTCTTATCGACCATTTATTATGCCAAAAGTGTAGAGGATGATTTTGCAAGTTGTATTGATCTATTCGAGATGCAGAGTACATCGGTATCTAATATGTTCGAGACATACAGAATATGATTTCGTCGTAGATTGCAAAGAAGACATTCCGAGACATGTAATATAAAACAGAAGAGAAATTTCGCCGATCGACATGAATCTGAAGAAAACTTTTTATGCGGCATAAGAGAATCACTTACAGCTGTTGGTCGAATACTACAATAATACACCAAATTCATTTGCAGATGTCCGAAGTCACTCCAATGCAACATAATCATATTATTTCTCTTGTTTTCCGGGGCGTACGGAAAACAATGATACATAAGAGACCAGACCTATACCCAGTCACTTTGGTCAAATACCAGACGGATCAGTCTTCATAGTGTTAGCATAATTGGAGTGAGGCAGGAGAGCTTCTGAACGCACTTTAAAGGTCTTTGGTAACATCTGATACAGTCCGTTGGTGCAATACAATTACAAACAATAATTCAATCCCTTTACTACCATGACGTTATCATTTTTAAAAAATGTCGTCTGTTTTTAATTCCAAAATTTGAAATTAGATATTGGAATTAAGAAATATTGTTATGAGTGTCAACTAGTTTCGATCCTGATCAGACACCGCGTTAATCTTTGTCGGATCAGGATCAATACTGTTTTCAAATTAGCATTGTACTCTTGATAAGATAGTGAAGTGGTTATTAAATACATCTGATGCATGGGTTTGTAAAACGAGATTTTTATTGCTTTAAATACATTGGCTAAATATGTAAACGTCACATTATTTTCATTTTATTTCAGCAAAAACCAATTTATAATGACAAAGATCAGATTCGGCTTTGAATATCTAGCGCAGTTTTGAAATTATTAGTATCGATTAAACTGAACATCTACTTATAATAGAAACAGAGAACAATAATTGATTTCAAAGAATCAATTTCTGCATTAAGTTAATAAGAACATGATATTGTTATCTTTATTGCGTCACCACATGAAAACAGTGCTTTTCCTTTATCAAATATAATATACATGTACTAACATTTTCGTCGGAAAATGCTTCACAATTCTGATTCAAACGGACAGTTAAATTTAAAACGACATTTTAAAAGCTGTTTAATGTAAGTTTTTATTTGATAATGGGTTTGACCAACTTTTCTGAAAACTAACAAAAACTAAAAGCAAATGCTGTATGGAGAATACTATTTATGTATACGCTGACAGGTGATGTATGTTACTTCCATGCTGCCTATATTAATATCCGTGGTCGTTTTTGTGAGATCCTTGATGCTACCTGGCGCTCTTGATGGGCTGTACCACTTTTTCTATCCAGATTTGAAAATGCTGTTGGATGTGAAGGTGATATATTTTTAACAATTTGAGGTATATTTCATATTAAACTAATATGGTAATTATATATATTTATTTATGCTTTTCGGTGGATTACCGGGAAAAAGCAGTGGATTATCACTTGATAATCCACTGCTTCAAGCAGTGGGATTATCGTCGCTCGTGCTTATGTTATGCCTTTTCCCCGTAGGGCTCCCCAAGAATCGTAGTCAATCGTGTCTTATCGTTCAATTTTGGCAGTCCGTTTTGTCGCGAACCACTCAACGGAAGAACACGAATCCAAGATCGGAAGTAACGACGTTATTCCATTGACGTCAAATCAATAAATAAATGACGTCATTGTACCGCCAACTGTCACGCACATGGGTTCGACATAAAACTTGGGGCTCAACACGGGATAAATAGTGTACTTTCGCTTTCAATTGTCAAACAATTTCGTTTAAAAAGTGGCTTAAAGGCATAAATAAATAGAATAACCGTGTTTTTTCAGTGTAAGATTAAATTTAATCCATTTCGTAAAAATATAACGTCTGATGTTCACTCAATGGATTAAACTTCGACCTTACACTGAACAAAAACAGTTATCCTCTATATATATATATATGTAAAAAAATGTATATAACGAGCAGCAGACGTGTGTAATTCACCTGGTTATGCATGCCGCCGATTGCATGATAAAGTAAAACAAATTATTGTAGTATGGTATACAATCAAGGAGAAGTTACAGAAAAATGATATTATTGTAGTCAGTTTTGTTTGGATGCTGTCCTTTGTCGGCAACATGTTTGATTCAATTAAAATGTTCTTACTATAAATGTATATACCTTATAGAAAAGTATAGATCTTATTTGCGACACGCACTAAAATAATCTTAAGTATTTACTAGCTCGTTCAAATATATATAACAAGTAAAAATGTATAAACTCATGGTTGTAAAACAAAATATACTTTATATTGGAAATATCTAATTCTTTTGATTCGTGTTTGCCATTGGGCACCCGACGTAGTTGTTTAGGCTTCTAACGAAGAAGTTTGTTTAAACTTATATTAGACACATCACAAGGTTTTTATTCTATAGAGATGTTCATTGTTAGCTATATATTCTGATTATATGGCATGACGTTCATTAAAGCATAATTTAACAAAGAAAAAAGGAACCGATAATAACGTTAAACAGGATATGAAAAGACGTACAATTTGCGTATCCGGAAAATAGAATCATGACCGTGTATTAGCTGACCCGTTTTCTTTTCAGATTTGGATTGAAGCTTTCATAATGGGATTCTACACACTTGGATTCGGCTGGGGCTGTATTGTATATCTAGGATCCCGCACGACATTCAAGGATAATGTTTTAAGGTAAATTATAGTAATTGCAAACAAAAAAGTCATTGTTGTCTATGTTTGGTCCGTATTGCTGTTTAGAATACCAGACAAAATCAAACATTAATTGCTGTTAAGTTTTATATCACCTACCATTTGGTATTTAAAGTTATTGTACAGTAATGATTATTTTCTGGTGTACTATTTGAGTTATAATAATTAAAAGTTTAGAAACAGAATACACAGAGAAAAAGTCTTAAAAAGCGTGTCGCTACTACTGTAAATCCAGAATATAGTCGTATAGGCTTATTTTGTAATTTAGTGATGCCTATATCATAGTATTATTTGTTGTTCATTACAAGTATTTAAATAACTTTTTGTGTACAGAATTCCCTTTTAAACAATACTAAGCTATACATAAGGATGAGAATAAAAGCAAAAGCTTAATTTGCTTTTCTCCTAGTTAAAGAAAAAATACTATCATGACGAACATGCATATTTAAGCAGAACATGTATTGGACTTCGGTCAAATTGTGAGATGATACCTTTTAATACCTGTATAATAAAAACAAATAAGTTGATTTCGTTCGTTAGGGTTTAAAGATGTTGAGAACACGAGCAATAGTTGGGAGTTTGAAGCAGATGTGTGTATGATACGACTAAACACTAAGTACTGTGAGTGGTTTGATACATTTGATTTTAAAATAAGGTTAAACAAAGGATAACCAAACAGTGTCAGTGACGTGAGTTTAATATTCTATTATGACAAAGTACGATTGAGAGACCTCAGCCTAAGCCCGGCATGCAAGACTTTGAGTTCTTGGTTTTCAATGTAATAATAGGCTACCAAATAATTTCTGTTTTTTTTTTAATTTTGAAAAAAAGTATAAAAACAGAGGGAAGTGTTTCTAGTTAGAGTGATTTCGACCGCTGAAATACAGCTTGAAAACAGAGTTTAAAATGATTGTGTTCGGCAGAAATGGGTGTGTATATTGTATCAATTCTACGCCATTAAGTAGAAGACTTCACTGACCAAAAGCGATACTGGTGGGGGAAATTTATGATGGGGACATAAACCAGTTTAAAGACTATATGTTTTTACTCCCCAGGTCTTATTTCAAGGTAATCACTATTCGATTCTTTTTAATAAATGTATCTTTTGAAACAAGTTTAGTGATTCCGGTTGATATTCTTGCTGTTTTACTGTGGATCTCGTCCAGATCGCCGTTTTTCTCGTCTGTACGATTTTCCCAAACAGCGTCCGGCGTATTAAAGGATGAGTGTGATAAGATTACAAAAAAAGTCATATTTACTTTCCAGATATTTTTACCAAGCTTAATACACTTCAGTTTTCGATTAACATTATCCTACCTTTAGGTACTTTATTTGAACGTGCCAAATAGCGTCACGCGGGAGGCAAATTCCTAGATGATTACAAGATGGACTTTGTTTACATAAGCAATGTAGGTTGATTATTTTCATGCAATTTCCTTGTTACATTTAGAGACTCAATTTTGGAGGATTAAGCGTTTGTTGTTGGCTTTTTGTTATTCTGTTCATGGGGTCGATGTGCTTCGTATTTTGAACTAAGGGAAGACGTCGATGTTTATGAAAAGCTTGATGAAAGTTAAGTTATATAAATGTACTGGTTACACATGATTGTTTTAGAGCAAAGTTAAATATAAAATTGTGTGCATTAATATTTCAAAGAGTGGCAATCCTATGTCCAATACTAGATGCTGCAATGGCGATATTTCAAGGCATGGTGAGCTTTGCCGTGCTAGGCAACATGGCAGCATCATATGGAGTAGACGTAAAGAATGTGATAGAAGCAAGTAAGTAAGCATTGAATTCAGTATTGTACTCAACACTGTTAAATTACCTCTTTATTTCACACCATAAAATTATAAAATGACAAAAGAAACCACATGCATTTTTTCCTATTCATTCTAGCCTAGCCTTTGACTTCGAAATTTCCAAAAACAAATTACTGTGTTCCTTCCCTACACCGGCCCTCCCCTTACAACCAGTAGATTTATTTCAAATCTATAATCGTCTACACGTATCATTTTGCATAATTTTCTGCTCTAGATCTAATTTTTAATCATTTACTCCATCAAGATACTCTTTTTAAACACATTAAATGTGTAAGAAGTCTAACAAAGGGCAGTTTTGTAACGAACTTTATGAATTACCTCCCTTTAACAGTGAAGAAACCCCTAATTTTATTCCTCAAAAGCATTTTTATATTTTTTATTTTGTTTGTTATCATTATAAAACTCATGTTTAGAATTTCAGTCCAATAAGGCATAAATTATCTATATGCATTTTGAAAACTTACATTCGGATAAACAAAAATTATATTCATAACTTGGAAAAAAACTGAAAACGTCAAAAACGTTATTTACTATTTAATTTATGACGTTTGAACGTTAACGCGCCAAAACGTCTACCGCATTTTGTTTATCGTTACGTCATTAAATTAGATATATATTACAAATGTAAGCCAAATCTTATTTTTCCCTCCCTATAACGTCTCGCTCCGAGCAACACACACATGTGTCTCCAATTGGGTGTAGTTGTTGAGATAGAACACTGTAGCAGACAATGGTGAAATACCAAGGGAAGTAACTCTTGACAGAGTGTCGGAAGAGTTGTCCAGTCCAATATGAAAAAATATAGATTTTTTGGATCCGAGTCCAATATGAGAAAAATATGGCCTTCTGGGATAGCTTTTTTAAATTCCGGTACAATATAGGGTTCTCTTCTACCGTCACGTGGTAGAAAGAGGGGCTTTTGATTGGTTTAATCGATGTAGGTGTGAAATAAAATGTTGATGCTAGGATTGGATGTGCCAAGGCATGTTGTATTACCAATATGTTTTTAACGTGAAATATATCCTTTATGAATTTTCGCTATTACAGGCTGACTAATATAGCTTTGTCTCCCTAAAATGGACACCGTAATAATTTACGTTTAAATGCTATTTGATTTACATCACAATTTCAAATACAAATAGTAGTAGTGTTATTGTTGTTTCTGAGAAAGATTTGCATCCGCTTAAAGGCATGTATCAATTCATCAATCCATTTCTTGCAGCTCTCGTCAACATAGGCTCAATGTTGTGAGGACGACATCTAAAGTACTTTTTGATGGTGTCATATTAAGTCTCTGAGCGAAGGCATTCAATTTTCGAAGCAACAGCGTCTGCGTCGGTTAAGTTTTTCTAGTAAAACATTTCACAATCTATGTATTTATTTGAAACGAAGTGCGTTATTACAACAAGGCAGGTAACAGTTTTGACTTCAAACTTGAAAATCAAATTTGAAAATTACTTTCAGAACTATTTATTTCGAGTTTTAAATACTTGTTTGGTATCAAAAGGGTAAGGCATTACAACATGATTGATTTTGCGGATTAAGTACCTTTCGTTGACTTAGAATTTCCATTTAATGGAATTCCCATGCAGGTATAAATTATTTTCAATTAGAAACGAGAGTTATTTAAACACATGCATGAAAGTATTTCTTCTTATATGCTATAATAAACACACGTGTAACAGAATATGTATGAGTTGTTTTTGCTTATAAACTTCTAAGATCAAGAAAGCATGAAAAACCCATGCGCAATTTTAATAGTTTGAAACAGATAGTCATCTCAAGCATGAACAAGTCTGGCCTCCTGCGCCCGTTTGCAGTGCTATTTTTTGGTTATCTTGTATCTATTTGCAGATATTTCAACGGGCATCGTTGCTTATGTAACAGCGATATCAACACTTCCATGGCCCCAGTTGTGGTCTTATATGTTTTTCATATCACTCATACTCTCTGGCATGGACACCCAGGTAGTGCTGATCAAACCGTGTAGACTTGTCTGTTTATATAATAAAGAGAATTAAAACAGTTGTTTTCAAATAAATTTCAATACATCGAGCTCGTCTGTTCCAACGTTTGCGTATTGCTGAAGTTAAATCCCGATCCAATCAAACATATTGTAACTTTAAAAGGCATGAGTTAGATTATTTTATTATATATATAATGGTCAATCATTTTACTGTCACCGTAATAGAAGTCTGCTTTTCACCACTGATAGAGTGATATGATGCGATTTAAATACAACTGTCAAACAGTTATGGTCATTAGTAGACACAATGAAATGTTTAAAAATGATAGCCTAATAGAAGTATTGCTGGATATGTCTTTAGACTGCAGTAGAATTTCTCTGAATAATTATTATCTATAAATTTACAGTTCACTTGAATCACATACGTATATCTATGCAAGTACGCATGTAAATACCTTAATGTCATTGAAATCAAACTAAACATTATCCGTTTTTATAATGTAGTACAATAGAGTTCAAATATTGTGTCAAGAGTTCTCATTCTTTATGAACAATTCCCTTTAAGTTTGGTTTAACAGTTTTGATTTACCTTGGCTTGTTTTTTATTTCAGTTGGTTCCATTTGAGATGACTGTGCATATGTTAGGTGAATTCTTTCCGAGGATTGGCAGCAAATACAGAGTTCATACTGCTGTTGGATTATCAGTTATTATGTTCTTGTTAGGCCTTCCTACATGCACTGGGGTAAGAGTTCACTATTCATGTTATGACGTGTAAAGTAGAACGTGCATTACGCTTTTTTATTGTTATTTGAAATGCATTCAAGCCTTAGATAAAAACTAGATATTGCATGCAGTATCCGGTCCTAAAGAATTCATTTTACGAAAAGAGGATCAATATTATAAGTCAAATTAACTCAATTGCTTCATGGGACAATATAAGGTTAAATCTTTCACGTGACGAGATTTAAGTACAATGATGAAAATATCCCAACCACACAAAACTCATCTGAAGCGATTATAAACACTTATCATGTTTTAAGTAGCATTTATTTTGTACACTGGAAATATGGTTCAACAATGATGTTTACAGGCTGGTGCCTACATGTTCCTAATGCTTGACTGGTATACTGGTGCTTGGTCTGGACCAATAGTTGCCTTAGTTGAAGTGTTTGTCATTGGATGGCTATACGGTAGGTACTATACATATTATTTTTCTCTTCATATCTTAATGAAAATAAAAGTAAAAAATAAATATTGTTTTGATTTGTCATTTAAAAACCGTAATGTCAAATCATACGCAGATTACCCTTTTAGTTAATGCAGTAGAATGTTAATGACATCTGAATATTCAATTTATATACTATGGAATAAGTTTATAACTCTTCTTTCGGTAGGACTAGATAGATGGAGTGACAATGTCAGACTTATAATGTCAAGCGGAGCCATCTCGTTGTTCTTGCATGTTTGCATAGGGTTCACCACACCGGTTTTTCTTATGGTAAGTGTTGTTGCACGAAATGCGGTCCTAGACTCTTAGATCGTTTTTTTGAAGAGAGTGTTTCAAGTCACCTAATATATATTCATGTTATTGGTACGGTTGTTTGAAGTGTGTAACTTCTGGCATACTTTTAACCAGGAATCAGATATTGCACTTGTATAAAAATACCGTGAGTTTTGTATTTTACTGCAAACACATTGTTCTATAGAAATTTCATGTTTTGGATAGTCACTCGCTCATGGATAGTTTTGAGACATTTTTTATTGACAAACAACATTAGTTAATATTGATGTAAACTGGACATGAACCACAGAGAAACCAAACACGATGCTTATGTATATACGCTTGACTTCCTAGTTTGCTCGACACGTATATGCTATACTGAGCTCTTTATACAATGTCTTGGAAATAATATACAAGCAAACTGAACAAACTACTGTAGAGCGGTCTACATTTACCGTTGACCTATACAGGCTTGATTACAAGATACAAAATGCATAAACGTGCACAAGTGTTATTAAATCAATCACTGAAATGTTTGGCAAAAATGGGTAATTGTTAAAACACATGCCTTTAGAACTTTTCGTTATGCTATTTAATTCTGCCTTATGGTAAACCATGTTTTAGCAGCCACCTGGACTATGAACTCTTCATGTCTCTTTACGTAATGTTTTATTAAAACATGCGTTCCGATTGCTGCGATTCCATATTGACTATTTGATTTTTTATGTTACAGGTCATAATATTTGTCAGTATTGTTAACTACATGCCACCAGTCTACGGCTCGTATACATTTCCAGATTGGGCAAGATTAATTGGCTGGCTATCAGTGGTTGCTGTTATGTCACCGATAGTTATAAATGCAATAGTTTGCCTGTATCGGGAGAAAGGAAGCCTGTGGCAGGTAATTTGTCTATGGAATTAATAACGCATTTAAACTCATGCTGAATGCGTATCAAAACGTTTAACGTATTTTTACTCGGTTTATAGCTTAATAAAGACTTTGTTTAATAAACGTTTACCAGAATTTTTACAATTTGTGATGTTGTTGCTCTTAGTTATTTATTGACGCTTTTGATAAATGTCGTTATAAAATAAACAGTATGAAAATCATCATCCGGTTAATACAAAAATCGGAACTTTTAAAAACAAGGTTTTGTACTATCTGCGATAGTGTAAATGTGTTTAAGGTCATACAGAAAGTATTCGCAAACATTGTAAATATCTTTCAATATGGATATATGGCTACATATTTCTCAATTACAGAAGATAAAGCGATCAGTAAAACCCAACAATAAGTGGGGTCCTTCAGATTCAGACGTTGGGCGCAGGTACAGCGACATCAAGCAGGCTTACAAAGCAAGGGGGTTTAAAGATCTTGTATTGTATAACTTCACTCGAAAACGGAGAACACAATCAACAACGTCACCTACTGCTCACGAAATGACAGACTTGATCTAGCACAAGTGGAAGAAACAATTTTATGTCATACTTCTGATGGATTATTTGATAAACTCACTGTTTCAGTCGGAGAAATTATCAGTTAAATTATCATTTTGATAAATGTTTGAAAATCCGTAGCAAATCGTGTGTTATTGTGTAATGCCAAACGCCGGATTTGTCGAGAACCGCTAAACAGAAGAAAACGAATCATAGATAGGAGGTAACGACGGCACACCGATGACGTCAAATCAATTAATAAGTGACGTCATGGTTGGGCAAACTGTCTCGTTAAATTTGGGGCGCCACAATGGGAAAAATAAGTTTTTTTTTCAATTGACAAACAATTTAGTAAATAAGTATTTACAAAGCAAGAAATAAATAGAATAAAATGTATATTTCAGTGAAAGATCGACATTGAATTCATTCGTGAACATCATAATGATAGACTTGAACTCTTGGCTTCGCCACTCGTGAAAAGATAACGCCTGGTGTTCAAGAATTATATATCGATCTTACACCGACAAATAAAGCTATCCTTTATATAATTAGAGTTTTTTTTATTATTTTTAATTGATCGTTTCTTTGTGTTTAAACTGTTAGTTTTGAAACGCTTGTGCATATGGTGATATAAACGTACCACAGGTATATGGTGTATGTTAAGTGTCCAGCCTGATTTGTTTTAATCATATATCAGCTTTGCAAATATAAGCACACGTGTATTAAAAGGAATATCATTCAGGACGTACATGTATAGACAGAATCAATGGAATGTGAAAATCTTATACAGGTCTGCTTGTTGGTGGTATTGCAATTTATGTTTATTTAATAAAGTTATGTCAGTGTAGTATGCTTGTACATGTATTAAGCGGAATTTCATTGAGGGCGTATGGACAGAACAAAAGGAACATTATGGTTTTAGTTATATTCTGCATGTATGGAAACTTTTTGAACTTTCAATTCGATATTTCCGAACACAAAAATGACCTAGCCCTATGGCGGCCATCTTTTTTAACGGATCAAGATTCTTTTAATAAATTTCAAAGTCTATCAACTGATAGACATTTTAGTAAAATCGAAATTTCAATCAGACCAATAATTTCGGAGAAGACGATATTTTCTAGATTGTGTGCATTGGTGCCATGGCAACAATACAATTTAACCCCACCCACATTTTTGAACATCTTTTGAAGTTCAAACCAACAACATTTATCGGACCAAGTTTGGTTACACTGGTGCTATTGTTTTAAGAGAAGAAGTCGTTTGCAATTGTTGACGGATGTACAGACAGAGACACGGACATTCTAACATTTCAGTTTATGTGACTTTCCCATTGTTAAAAAGGTGTAAAATGCCACATAAAGAAGCCACATAAACCAAAAAAGCCACATAAACCCAACATGGACTAACGGAATCAACAGCTCTATTGTTTTCTTTTTGTTCTATGTCACGTCACCATTTGCGTAGTCCCATATACCCAAAATGTTAGCTCGGACGGACGGACGACGGACGCCAGACAGAGCGGTATCACAAATGCTCACCTTGAGCACTTTGTGCTCTTGTGAGCTAAAAAGAACATAATTAACGATTGTTTTAAGCATACGATATTGCAGCAGTGAAAGCGTTAGCTATAATGGCATTTTATGGTACCATCGGCAGTCATTATTGTTAAGAGGGAATCGTTGTTCGGAGAGGCGTTATAAGGGTATATCATTGTAGAAAGGTATGGATGATTTATTAAGTAGGCATAATGTCACTGTCCTTAAAACGAACACAGAAAAACAAGCAATATGATGGTGTTGCAGACATAGGAAAGCTTAAAGCATATAAAAATAACTACCGAAAAAGCATAAAGTTGCAACTTGCCTTAATTATTTCACTTCCAACGCCAAAAGGTGAGTTTGCAAACAGTTTGGATCCTTATCAGACGCCGCATAACGGGTCGTTTGATCAGGATCCAAACTGTTTGACACTCGTATCGGCTTTTCTTCAGTCAAAACAGACCATTTGCTGACGACACTACTGATGCACAAGAACATTTGGCGGTAAGACGGTTAAAGCAGAAAATGAAACTTGGCAGAGAAAGAGTTAAACAAAGAGAACGAAACTGGGATACCTACCAGGTATGCATTCAGTATCGCTGATGCTCAACACAAAGATAAAAAACTACAATGCGTCCTCTCTACAACGGCCCTCCCAACAACGACTCTCTCCTTACAACGACATTTGCCGCAGTTCCCTAAAAAGAGCATTTATGTCTAACGCTTTTACTGCTGCAATGTCGTCTGCTTACCATTGTCGTCTGCTGTTCTACATAATGGACATTTTGACGGAAAAAAACTTAATGAAGAGTGACAAACAGCTAGAATCCATGTCAAACGCCGCGTCTGATCTGGATTCAAGCTGTTTGCAAATGTACGCCAATTTCCCTCCCTATAACGACTCCATCCGAACAACGCACATAATTGTTGTCTCCCATTGAATGTCGTTGTAGAGAGGGATATTTGCAAACAGATTGGACTGCAAAATATGCGCACATCAATGACCAGGGTTCAAAATGTAAAGGGGGCTATACAGTAGGCAATCTAAGATATATACGATATACTTAAATGAGTTTAGTCGCCCATTTGTCTGAAACTCAGATAAAGCACAACTATTTAATGGATATATATACTGAGCAAACATTTTTCAAATGATGTAATGAAGAAGTTGGTCAAAAAAGGGGTCAAATTAAATCTGAATAAATGTTTGTTTTTTAAAAAATGTTTAGTTGATTACTGAATTCTAATAAAAAGTCCAAAGGTGTATTCAGTAAGATTAATATCGTGTACGGCCACCGTTTGCACCAATATAGTTACGCTCTAGTCCAGTGGCAGAGACCGATAAGCGTGCATTGCGGTCCGTACAAAGTTTTGTTTCTGTTTCTTAACCTCGGAGGTGTGCTCTTGTAGAATCTGAATGATGCCACTCTGTCATCATTGGCAATCCGCACAATATGCAAATTAAAGCAGCCATTACTGAAAATCCTGTTTTCCCCAATATCTCAGTAACTATCCATTGTATCAAAATAATGTTGGTGTATATTCCCATGTTTTGAGGGATAAAGAATCAGATTCAGCCATTTTAGTAAAGATCACACTTTTGTGCTTTATATGCATATTTAGGCAGCCATTACTGAAAATCTCCTTTTTTGTCAAAATCTTAGTAACGACATATGATATCAGAATAAGTGTAGTGTCTATCCCCATGTTTTGAGGGGTAAAGAATCAATATTAATCCAACAAATATATTAATCGGTATGTGATGAAAACATATTTCGGCAGCCATTACCGAAAATCTTGTTTTCGTCAATATCTTAGCAACTACGTGTAGTATCAAAATAATTCTGGCGTATAAACACATGTATAGGGGTAAATTACCAGTTAAAGCCATTTCACAAAACATAGTATATGTATTTAGGTGTAAAAACCAGATTAAACCACTTCAGTATTGATCACACCACTATGTTTAGCAAACTATACAAAAATAAACATCAGTGTGCATCCAAGTCGTTACAAAGCTGTTCTTTTATGTATGCTGAGGCATATTCCAAAATACTGATTCGATTCAGTCCTCCAACAAATCATTTTCAACATCGCTGTCGCTGTCATCGACCCGTTGGGTGTATTTATTGCGGCAGTGTGCTATCCCGTGGTATCCACACAACATCGTACATGGGAAGTGAGTCGTATATCATCCACACATTGCTGTCGGACAGAGTGTATCCATAGCACAACCACACCTTATAATTTCCAGCACCTCCTGTGGAGCGATATTAACGTTTAGTTGCAATATTACTGGAATCAATCATATAGTGCCTTCGTCACGTTCCCATCCGAACTCGACAGGATCAAATGATGCAGGTTCTGATTTGAGAGCTGATTTCTAAATGGCAGTCTGAATGTTTTCCGTTCTCTTTGAATGCCTCTTTAGAAGGTGGAAGTGACTTAAGCTCTCGAGCATTAATTTTGTAACAATTTTTCTACCAATCTTTTGCAACAAAATTTATCCACGAACTTCAGACATGTGCTTTCACCAAGCGTTTGATCCCATAATAGGCAACCATGTATCCTGCCGCTTCTCCAATGATGTCAATTATGTCCTATGATAATACGCCTCATTTGTTCAGTACAACACCACTCTTAAGGATTTTGATGACATGTCATTTTCTACTCCAAAGAAATTACCCACAATGGCACTGTCGGAGAGGCAGTTGTGAAAGCAAGTGTTCAGGTGCACCTGCAGCAGCCGCAATGTCTATAGTAGTTTGTTCAGGAGTTGACCCTTCAATTGCAAAACGATAAGTCAGGGTCAACGTTGCATAGAAGAGCAGCAAGAAGACGAAGAAGTCACACTGTGGCCTCACATACGGTGTTGATTCTTATCACGTCGCTTTCAGCTGCCTTATCCATCTGCTGTACATTAATAAGATCAGCTTCTTCTTGGCGAATAATAAGATCTTCCCTGCGGAAGACAATGCCATTCTGAAATACAAATGATACAGAGTACAAAAGATAATGGCCAAACTGCGTTCATTCGGCACGGTGTGTGCTTTCTGAATCAAATTTTGACAGGACCGGAGGTTAAAAAACTTAAAACAAACTCTGGGCTGAAAACTCTGTTTTGATTTCATGCTCTAGTTTTTACAAAACATGCTTGAGCAGATTTGGATATATGTTTACAATGATTTATGGTACGCAAATACTTGTTATATACAAAATGTCTGCTTAAGTGTTATGAGCTGAGAAAATTTCTGAGTTTTGAGCACATAGTTCATCTTAAGTTTTATAACCTTGGGGCCAGATCTATGACCTGTACCTTATTCTCAGTTACTGTAAGGAAAGCCTTCTGGAGCGGCAATGGAGTATGTAGCTGCAGTTTTATCGTCACCTGACCTCGTTACCAGCTCCAGATGCTCGCATTCTACTTTATATGCCGACGTCGAAGTAGCAAGTGTGTCCTGGCTTGTCATCCTCTTCATAACATTCACCATGATGCCACGTTCCTTGATTAGGCCAGTTTATAACCAAAAGGATAACACAGCCATCCGGTATTTCTACCTCTGAATTCTCGACTTAACGCTGGGACACAGTCAACTGCAGTTTCGTCCAAAGCGTAGATTTCATAGTTGTGATTCTCATATAACCTTCATCATCAAATATGGAGTTAGGCACGGTTCGACCTTGACCGTTTGATTATTAAAATGATTCTACATGCTTGCATGAACTGCATAGATCAACTTAAATCAAATAGTGCTTGATGAATATACTTTTTCTTTGGGACTATTTCGTCATTTGATTAAAACTAAACTTCATTGTATATTGTTTACGTACAAGAAACATTTCTGCCTTTGAATCTGGCGAGCCTGTTCAGCTTGGGTATGTTTCTGAGGAGTTGTGCAATTGAGCTTCTGCCTATATGGATCAGGTATAGTGGACGTTTACCCCTCGTTGAACTACCACCGATACCCTAAAGTTGTGACATAGGTGCTCAGCTACTGTAGTTGATGAGATATATATACTCAAATAGCTCAGCTCTTATGACATTGAACGACTGACCATCAGCAATTAGATGATTTACTATTGATAGGCTTTCCTGTGTTTATGATGTTCAGAGCCTTCTTTGCCTATGGTCCGGCAATTCAGACAAGCACGGGTGATGTGTATGACCTACAAGGGCTAAGCCACGGTATGGAGTAAGGTACCACGTTGCGGTCTCAGCTAAGCTACACTAATAGAGCTATATGTGTTTACAATTTTCACCCAGATACCCTGCACTACTACTAAACACTAGTACATGTATACTGACTTTACTAACTGTCTTCAGACAAGAGCTATATTTCTTTGTGCCTCCTTTGACAGCAAAGCAACACTTGACCGAATTTTGTTCTGGATAACGGCCGTTCCTGCCATCTATGGGCTAATAGGACGCCCCAGAGACGGGAGCTGATACAGAAAACCCGGGCGCGATGCCATACTTTTATTATCGACAGAGTTATTTGGTTCTTTTATATGCACTAAAAAGCCTTGATACATCGGAACTCGGTTTTTATAAAGTATCATCCGAAGGACTTGGTCCTGCGGGGGATCGAACTTATGACTCCTGGCATCGTAGTCGGGTGTCCTACCACTTGACCACGTCCGTCGGATTTTGAGCGCGTGTCAGATTTTTATTACGTTCAGATATGGAGTAAGTTCAGCATCACCGCATATCGTTTTCGCCTACCATAAGGACTAATTAAATTCTAGAATAAATATCACGATATCAACTTTCAAATTAACTGTACCCAAGAATTCAAAATATAACTGAAGAATGATCAGTCTGTCAAAGCTCTAACATAAATAATTTATATACACCAGACAAACGTCACCAGATGAACGTAGGCTCGGTCGTGACATCGACAATGGCGGTTCTTTTTTGCATATTTTTCAGAAAGTTTTCACCAATTTTTTGCTACACTTTGAAGTTACATAGTTTGAAAATTGAAGCAGACGAAAACTATAGCAGACAACATTTTTTCATCAGCTATTAAGGGTTAATCTGGAATTCATTTGTTGTGATGAACATTTGCAAACAGTCTACATAAGATCTTGAACCACACTGTTTGGGAATGTTGTGTTTTTAAACTCTATTCGGGTAACACTGCTAAATAATATCAGTAAAAAAACTGGTTTGTATCAAGATCAAAGATCAGTTCTAAGATCCTGATGTGATTCGAGTCTATATATGCAAGTATACGCAGTCTATAATGTCATTCTATACAAAGATACATAGAACTATTAAAGATTAAGGCTTATCTCCATATGTGACTTTATTTACATTCCTATCCCTCATATTCCTTTAGAATGTCAGCCAAATGTATGTTTAAATCGCGCAATTTAATTTTTTTTTTAAAAAATCGCGCAATTTCTTATATAAGAACATGTTCTATGTATTAAAACTAAGCGAAATCCGTTGTCAGGTGCCTGAAACACGCCCCCTTTCCTTAAGAACCATACATAAATGTGCCTATTTCTTATCGAGATGGTTGGAAAAATAAGCTTTTTGTTTACATAACAAATCTTCGTGTCGGCTTCCGAGAATTTCCGCATGGTCGAATAAGAGTCACGTGATCGATCCGATTTTTCTGACTTGTCTGTGTTACTTTAGAACAGAATAGTTAATAATGGTAAATAGGTAACAGTGGAGAAAACGTTATTCTTTCCCGTTTAAAACGCAAACGAAACGCAAACGAAACGCAAGCGCATCACAATAAAACGCATAAAAACACAACCTTTAGACAATTATGACCATTCATGTTAGTCTGAGTTGCAAACAGTTTGGTGCCTGATCAGACGTCTGATCTGCTCCAAACTGTTTGCAATTGAAATCATGGTTTTAGCGTGAGCGCGTTTATTGGGAAAGAATAATATACTCTCCACTGTAAGGAAGGTAACATCGAATACATAGTCGTACACATTCCTACTTGAGATAAGTATGATCATCGTGCAGCACGAGAACGCTGCGCTAACTTTACTGATATTTTATTCTTTCAAATTAAACGCATTTATAAACTAAACTATTATTACCATTGCAAACATGTTGGAGCCAGATTAGACACCGCCTAACCCGGCGTCTGATCAGGCTCCAACCTGTTTGCTACTCAGATTAAAAAAATAGTTAAAATTTCTAAATGTAAATTTCCACAGTGTAGTTAATTGCGTTTGCGTTTAAACCGGAAAGAAAAATGTATTCTCTACTGTATATTGCGCACAATAAATACAGCTATCAATGTCTCTTGCTGAATGTAGGGAATATTCATCCCTTTTAAAGTTTTAGAATGCTCCAATCTAAAAATAACTCTGCCAAGTCAGAAAAAAACACTATGAAAACATCTTTACCGGGCGCAAGCCGAACGAACTCGGAAAATCTCCGCCGTTGATCGGGTGTCAACAAACCGATTTAAAAATCGACTTCTTTCCACCAAATTCATGGGCTTGTAAGCAATGTTGCCTCCATATACATAGCGGATTACTTCTTTTCATATGTTTAGATTACGTATGTGCCTGAATGTTCAGGTTTGAAAAATGCGCGATGTTGGCTTACATACTGCCTTTAACTACTATATTAAAGTTGCAGAACACAGTAATCAACATAATTAACGCTTAGTTTCTCAATCTAAGTCCACCTTTCATTTTTCCATGTCAAACGTTGTGGTCAACATGTAAAAACATTTATCAATAAAACTGAATGACAAATGAGTTGATGGCTATTATGAAAGTCATCTTATACAGTTAGTAAGGGAGCCCAGGCCAGTGGAATGTTTTTTTTGCAAGTGGTGATGCAGACAATTTTCAGTTATATTGCCGAATTTGTAATGCATTTTTATGAAGATTTTATGCGGATGCCAATTTCAAAAGTGGTCAGAATGTTTTCTACAGTCATTTTACTTACCCCACCCACCAACGTTCAATGTTAATTCTTATCAACGGAAAGTATGCCAACTAGTTTCAGGGCTGCCTGGACCCTAGGTCCCCAAATAGCCGAAACTTATGAGACCTATATCGTGTTAAAGGTGCAAGTATTCTCTACAGAATGGCATTTGTTTGAAGTTAAACGGCCGCCGGATGACTCGGACAATTAGAATTGATTATCTGCCCCTGAATACTGAATTCCAGCGTCTTATTTCCGAGTTTTAGTAGACATGATACATGAATTTCTCTTCAAATCATGATGCTTATTTTTCCTTTTGTGTATGGGAATTGCATAAAACTATCGGAAATGAACATCAAAACATCTAAAAATCCAAGATGTCTGCCGTCGGCCATTTTGTCGGCCATTTTGAAAATACCCAAAAATATTTTTGTCTTGGAACTAGGTGTGACACATGATTTCTGGCTAATTTGTGGTCAATAAATTCATTGCTGACATTAAAATTGCCTTAAGACGGTGTTGGATAGGTGAAATTATCTAATTCTAATCTATTGCCACTATATGGTTGAAACATGTACAGATCTTGGTGTTCAAACGGGTCCTTTATGGACTGTTTACTTTGCCAGTATCGCATAAATACTCAACAACCCATGTTGTATATATACATGTTGTCTCAGTTCATTGAGTCATCTAACCGTTCTTCAATAGTTTGGCAAGGAGTTAAAGTCCTCCATAAAGCCATATAACAACGTTAACCAAGGTCAGTCACAAGGTATGGTATTCGATCAGCCCGTCTTCATGTTTGAAAAGAAACTTCAATAGCAATATCCGCAGACAGAACACGGTAAGGCTTTTGCTACACTTGGTAAAGTGTATACTGAACATAATTATACGCTGCAATGAGTGTCTGGAGCTGGGCTAGACTGTAAAAGGTGACACCAGCACTCACTAACAGTGGTATCTCGAATAGTGGCAGAGCTCATCCTTTCATTGGCAGCCATTACATTTGCAAACTAAAATTGCATCAGAAACAAGCAAGAAACACATTATTTCTATTATGCCATGAATGCAGACACATTGGTGGTAAAAAGTCGTATATGCAGTTTTCATACTTTCGAGAAAATTGAGTTTAAAGGTTTGGTTGGTTATGAAAAATCAGGGATGAAAGTCACACAAATGGAACTTTAAGTATTAGTGTGTGATGTTGAAAGCTTGATATTGATAATAAATTCAACACCAAAAAGTGACTACGTCATTAATTATAATTAATTTTGCAGATACGATTTTTGCCACTGAAATCTTTTCATGACATTGGAAAAATGAAAAGGTCTTATCTGTCAAATACGACCTTTTACCACAAACACATATCAACGATTTGTAGTTTGTAGAACATGTAAAAGGACGTATATGGAAAATACAACCTTTTACCATTACATTTAAATGATTTTATTAACAAATGAATGAAAATAAATACCATTTTAAACACTCTTTTATGCAATAATTAACCATATACTTTCAAATTTCCATGGATATATCACAGATAAACAAGACTTAGGAAAAATATTTAATTTTTTCCTGTAATTCTGTATATCTGTGTGGTATTTGAATTTAAGAAATTAATTTAGAAGTACAACGAATCTTGAAATTTAATTTTGCCTATAATGTTTTTCAGACCACACGCCCGAAACTGACATAAACTGCTTTTTCACTGTTATATGCTGAAATTTGAGGCAAATGTCACTAATTCTAATGCAAATATCACTTGCCCGAATCAGAAACCACTTGCATCGGGCTTCGGGCTAGTGGGTTAGGGCGACTACTGACATTTTAGCAGTTTATAAGTATCAATACCGTATCAACAATTTAAAAAATAACCCAAAAAATACAATCATGTTTAAAAAAAGTCCTGAACATTGATTGAACCTGATTATGTATTATATAATGTCAGATTGAGACAAATGTCTAAATTATTATCATTATGTATCAGAAGGGTATAGTCTCACAAAACCAGTTTAAGATAAAACAATTATTGTTTATATTAGTCTGTACTCAGAACCATTAGAATTAACAGTGTTATATGAGGTGTAGGATTCATCAATAAAACCACAATTCGAGATATCTGAATAATCTTCTCACTTATACGATTTATCAAGAGCACTTTCATTCGAGATATTTGAATAATCTCCTTACTTGTCGCTTTTACTCATTCGAAGCAATTTTGATTTATAATTTTACTAATCATTATCAAAGTGTTTACTAATCACACTTGCGTATAGTTCACCGCCTGATGATCATTCTGAAGCTACACCCTGTTCCTAGACAATGAAAAAGGCATGTCTGTTCTAATAACAGTTCAAACATTTGAAATTTAAAGAAGTATAGTGTCACATTATTCATATTTATGGAAATTGATTTCTTGAAAAGTACATGCATAGTAATTTTTTAAAGATATTTTTTTAACGATGAAGATGTATTGTCTTTAAATTAACAATCTCGAGTTAGGTTAACCCATTACCCCATAGCTTGTTTCTAGTTTGAAGAAAGGTGACCATCTAAAGTAGGTTAAAAGTAAAGCAGAATGCGCCCTAAGTCACATTCTTCTTTACTGTCCGCCTGCTTTAAGTTACCATCTGTTAGAATATAGGAAATTGTCTTACAATACATAGTAATGACTGTATAAAATGGAGCCATTTGCTTTAGTGGAAGAATAAATTAAAGACGTAAAAAGGCGTTTTATGGGTTAATGGGTTAGTTGAAGCTAATAATGGGATTTATTTATATTCATAAATTAATTGTATATATACATGTATGTATTTTGAACTCTAAACAAACAAAATGGTAATTTCCATACCTTAATCATGACTTTTGTTGAGGGGGCTCGGCACTATACGACAATTTTATGCTGTGCCGTAAAACCCAACCCAATCAATCAATCAATTATTGAAAGGACCATTTGTTCTCTACTATATATTATTCTTGAAATACACCTTGTTGCTTTCTATCAAATGTGTTTTGCATAAGCCCACATCACTGTCATGCAGTTATCAACCTATCTTTTTGCTAAATGACCGATAAATACATTGCTTGAACACCAATCTAGTGTTACCAAAGCAGAACCTTCATAAATAATTACTTCAAGGATAATCCAACAAAAAAAAGCCAAACAACACAAACTATTCTCTAATTACAACAGTTATGATAAGGTTGCATTTATTACAATGTTCAAAACCGTTTGGAGGTATAGGGTCTTATCTGTCATATACGACCTTTTCACTCTGAAATGTGAGGATTTTTTAATCATTTGAATCAATTCGTTAGAAAGAAAAGGTCGTATTTGGCAGATTCGATCTTTTACCATTCAATATTTGTCCTACTTGCACATACGACCTTTGATTTTTGATTAATATCTTAAAAGCATATTTGAATATAAGTTAGATATTTTAACATAAGTTGTTACAGATGAATTAGATATGGAAAATGTAAAAAAGTCATTTTCTGACAAAATGTCACCTTTTACCACTAATGTGGCGATTAATTGTCATCTGACGGGTTGATTAAACATGTGCCATCAGCTACATGTATATTACTGCTATAAACGGAATCTTCTGATTCTTCAATTTGTTAAGTCTTGTCGCACAGCTGATTTTAGTCCTTATATAGAAGCGGTTGATTCACATATACCATGAGTCTTCATATGATACTATTTCTAGTATTTTATAAACCTGCCAATCCACCTCCGCCATGTGGAAATACGCGAAAACAAACATACCGTTGAACCAAATGGCTGATTTCATGGGTCTAAAAATCATTGGGGGCATTTTTAAACGCCAAACGTGCAAGATTCGTGATTGATTGATTGAATTTGGTTTGATGGCATCGCAAGACATCAAATGGCCATAAGGCGCAGAGAAACGATTACATATCATTTACATATTAAACTATGTCGATCACCGAGTGTGTACCCCAGAAAATAACCCAACGCATGTATAAGGATTAAGGCGTTTGGAAAACAAAACTAGACATATATGTACAATAAATAGCGTCCTGGGTAATAAGAACATTATAATTTCATTCATTTGAATGTGATAGCTCTAGTAGATGCCTTTGAAGATCTTAGAAATATCTTTAATGGAAGACAGTGGTAAACTGCTGCACTTAGATACGCCAACACATACCCTTATGTGATGGAGTAGGTTAAATTCTTTGAAATGCAACTAAATATAGACTTTCTAAACAAACATACATGTTTCCAAGAGGAAGCATTCACTGTTACACTATCAACAGTTTAAGTGACGTTGTCGAAGAATTTTTTGTCTGAGCCATGTTACTTACTTACTGGCGTTCACCGTCTACAACGCCAGTCCAGATTCTACCATGAACGATATGATCCTCCTAGACTCCTCCATCCGTCCATATAGCTTGGTCTGTACAGGTATCGACTCTGACCACATATGCTTCTTTCGAAAAGATAGTAGAATGTATACAACGACGTTGTGTTCAGGTTCGTCCTTTTATTTACACTGAAAATATCAATCAAGTAACAACAACAACAACCAATGACGTCAACGTCAACGTGCCGCACGAGCCATTTGCGGTAACGCCAAATGACGTTACGTGCAATTCCCGACATTCTCGGGGCCTCAAAATGATTAAATTAGATTATGAAAGATATGAAAAATGTGTAACATTTGCTATACGCACGTTGACGTTGATGCAGACATAAAGAGATAATTAGAATTAATACGTGAATGCTTTAATACGTGAATGCTAAAGTTAGCTGCTTGCATATTATACTGTTTCTAGTGGGTAAAGTTTCACTACAGGTCTTGTAGTTAGACCATTCATAATCTTGATCTGGACGGCTCGAACAAGACCGTCGTTGCCATAGATCAAGTCATTGATGACTGCGATTTTCCATCTCAGCCTTGGTCCCTCGTCGTGGATTTGTACTACGTCTCCGACTCGAATTTGTGTCTCATTTGAACCGGTGGTTCCATGGTGCTCACGAAGAGCGGTTAAATACTCTGTAGTCCAACGTCGCCAGAAATGTTCGATTAGGTTGGCCTGATTATTCGCCCTACGGATAAGTGTGGATCGATCACTTGTGACTGATGTCATTGCCCTATCTGTGTCGACGTCGTGTTGCGGAAGTGACGTCAGCTTACGTCCGTATAGCAAATGTGACGGAGTTAACGGCTCCATATTATCAAAGCTTGATGATACATATGTTATTGGTCTATCGTTTAGGACAGCTTCGATTTCTGTCACAACAGTTTGTAGTGTTTCTATGGAAACGAATGGCAAACTAGTCAGTCTGTGTCCGCTTCTCTTTGTCTTTTTTCTCATCCTTTTCTCTTTTCTTCTTCTTTTCTTCTGGGTGGGATATGAATTTCTAGAGCCTACGGAACATCCCTGTAGAATATCATTGCTGGGCTGTTTTGCATTAGTCGCTTTGTTGTTCATCGTGCATTTGTCGTATTTATGGCTATTCTCCCAGCAGTAGTTAGACTGTCCCATTTTTATGTTATAACTGATGCTGATATTACTCTCACTCGAGAGACAAGATGGAGTAAACACAGTCCTCTCATGCGAATGTTCTATCGCTTGTTTAGATTTAGTCTGGGTGAAACCCTCTATTGTTCTAGTTGCTTCTGAAGCATGCTTCAGTACATTACAGTCAAATGTGGGAATGGACGGTACTTTTAATTTAAAGTATTGTTCATTGGCGGATGAAAACGAAACGTTACTCACAGTTTCCAGTACAGTTTCTCGATTAACATATGACCTTAGCTCCTGATTTCTCTTGCTTACTCCGTCTCCACAATACATGTACTCACTTCGATTTTCACTCCGCACCTCTCCTCCGCTTGTCCACACTTCCTCTCTCTGTATACTTCCTTCTTCTTCTCCTTCTTTCGTCTTCTCGTTTTCTCCCTCTTCCTCTCCGTTTGTCTGTGCCTCTGTCTCTGAATACTTCCGTCATCTTCTCCTTTTGTCTTCTGATCATGTTCTGACTCCTCTCCTGTGTTTTCCGACTCCTCTCCTCTGCTTTTGGGCACCGCCTCTCTCTGAATAATTCCTACATTGGCTCGTTCTGTCGTCTTATCTCTCTCTCGCTCGTCTGTGATCTCCAATGTTACTTTTGCTTGCGGCTGCGATGTATGTTCTCCTCTTCGTTTCGTCCACTCCTCTCTTGTTTTGTCTTGATATCTTCGTAACCTGCTTAATTGTAGCTCTAACTCCATTGTGTACAATCCGGTTGAAACAACCTCTTTTTCTAGTCCTTCCAACTCCGTCTGTGACAGTACCTCGTCATCTAGGGTGAGTAGAGCCTCCGCTTTTGTTACCAAACTTTGTAATACCGCACTAAACTCTTCGCAGGTCCCATCTTCCTTCAGCGTACGTATTTGGTCCAATAAAGACGAAATAAGACTTCTATTTGCGGCACGCAGTGTGAGTAGTTTATGTAAATTCATAGTTATTCTTCGTTCACGGCACCAATTTCGAAAAGATAGTAGAATGTATACAACGACGTTGTGTTCAGGTTCGTCCTTTTATTTACACTGAAAATATCAATCAAGTTACAACAACAACAACCAATGACGTCAACGTCAACGTGCCGCACGAGCCATTTGCGGTAACGCCAAATGACGTTACGTGCAATTCCCGACAGCTTCCTTTTCTCGTCCAGATATGGGAACATCTGCAGTATATGCCAAGCCGTTTGCTGTTCAATGCCACAAGTACACAAGGGGGATGGGGCTATCTTCATCTTGGTAAACATATGTGAGCTAAGCCTGTTGTGTCCATTGCGGAGCCTTATTATAGACACATGTTCCGTTCTGTGTCTAAGCCACGTTGAAATGTAATTGGAAGTGGCCAACCCAATATTACTTTCAAGCAATTCAGGATGCAGGTCCAATGAGTATATCATAACCACAAAAAAATATACCAATACACTAACCCTAACGGAGAAAGGGCTTATGACTCACTGGGGCCAGAGTAAATGATTTGACTGTCCCGTAGATCTGGACACTTGCAGACCGCTGAGGTGTTCGACGAAACTTTTCGTATTGATTACATGGCTCCAATGCCAAACCAAACCAAACAACAAGACATTCTCTTAAATGAACAAACCAATGAAGATCAAGACAATATAGAAGATTAAATTCGTGAACATAGATAAGTATTCAGTGAGATGACTGTAGCCGGAAAAAATCGTGAAATCTACGTTAGAAACTTCTAGTTTCATATGAGCTGACCCCGTTCCTTTGGCACCATTCAATCTAAATGGTAACATGAAGAAAACTACAAAATCCGCAACATTGTCCAGGTTTGAAGGAAAGGTGGAAATAAAGCAGCTTGACAAAAAAGAACACCCAGGGCTTTTTAGTCATTGACTTGATGTTGCTGAGGATGATATGCACCAAAGGATAATTACCAGTATGAAAAAATCTATTAAGTCCGGAGAAAGGAAGAGGCACGAGCATGTAGAGATTCAGGACATTAGAAATCAGACAACGAAAACGCCCATGTCAAGACAAATAACAAAGTTACTTTTAAATCCTGTAAACAAGATCGACAATATCAAGACGGATTTCGTTTTGAGAGAATTGACTGATCAGTTTGAAAACTAATTACCAGATGATATGACCGTATTGATCGGTGGCGGTTTAAAAGACACAGATAAAGCAGTAAAAGTACTGAGAAACACTTGTGAAAGTGTAGAAGAACTACGGTCTGACCATGAGAAGGCAAACTCTAGAATGATTCCACATATAGATTTCGTCGTGAGAGAGCTCCACGTTACAAATATTGTTCTGTGGATTCCGAATAGGCAGAAATTTGTCACAGAATAGCATTGGATCAAATATTCAGACGCCAAATAAAACGTTTCATTCATATGCACGACGAAAGCATCAGACACTGGATAAACATTTTCAAATGTTTGCCGGTCATACATGCGTTGAGGGTTGTGACTCTAATAGTGCATTTTATGGAATGGGGAAGGAACGTTGGAGCACCATTGTCACGAATAGTGTCATTGCTTGAAGGACATGGAGAAGTTGGAGAGGACCCAGTAGACATATCAATACGTGCAACATAAACTGTGACACAGGACTAATGTGACGTCACGTGACAAATGGCGGTTGATATTTTTTGCGGTGATAAAATTGTGGTTAAAAGTAATTTTGTAAGGTCTCTAGAGTCAAATTTAATGACACAGTGAACTGTTTTGCTAGTTTGTGATGCCATGGGTTTAGAAATAAAACTTAACGTGCTATGACAAAGCGTAAAAAGAGTAAAAGTTCGCCTGAAGGGTCTGAAACAAAGAGAACAAAACAACGACCGAAAACCAAAATGGCGTCGAACAAAGGCAGTGTTAATGCAAAAGGTGCAAAAGGATCTGAAAATGCAACCGGACTAAATGTAAATCAAAATACAAGTGGTAATATTAGTGCTTCGAGTGGTTCGAGTGGTTATTACAACACAAATACAGAGGGGCATCAGATGATATCAGGTCAGTCAAATGCTTATATGACCCCACCCACCTTTGCTTACAGTCAGCAATACCACTCACCTGGGACAATGTATATGAAAAATCCTGGTTCTCCAGTCCTTCCGAACAATCAAATGTTGACACAGCCCAGTGATTTGAGTTCCAAAATTGACTTTATAATGGCAAAAGTATCCAAAATTGACAATATTGAAGAAAAAATGATGAAGCTCGATCAAATTGAAACACAGCAGAACAAGATTATATCCAGGTTGAACGTAATTGAGGCATCGGTTGTGGCAAATAAAGAATCCATTGACAAAACCATGAAGAAACTCAGTGAACTAGAAATTAGCCAAACATTCATTAGTTCAAAACACGACCAGTTTGACACATCACTTAAAGTACAGGGTGAGCTAAAAGTGTTGTCCGACGCAAACACAAGTCTCAAAAAGGATAGCATGAATTTGTCCGAGCAAGTAATAGACCTGAAATGTAGATCCATGAGAGACAATATGATTTTCGTCGGTATATCCGAGCAAGTTCACACAGCTCCAGCAACACATCCAGGCATAATGGAAATTAACACTACAGGTGCAGCGGATGACCAGTCGTATGCTGGACGTTTGAAAGCCACCGAAAACTGTGACGAAAAGGTCTACACATTTTGTGAGAGCGTTTTAAAGATTGATAATGCCAAAGAAAGCGTTCTTATTGACAGGGCTCATCGCATGGGCCGCCCTGCCCCTGGAAAAACACGATCAATCGTTGTCAAATTCAAAGATACTGATTCCAAAATGAGAGTTAAAACTGCTTTGAAAGGTGTAAACTTAAGGTCAACTCCATACGCAGTGTTCGATCAGCTACCACAAGAGGTGCAGGAGAGAAGGAAAACACTACTTCCGGTTATGAACCAAGCAAGGCTTGATGGCAAGCGTGTGAGTTCAGTTCGTGACAAACTGTACATAAACAATCAGCTGTACACACCTGGTGATTATAATTAGGACAGCGTAGAAGGGGGTGATGTTTCCATAGTATCATGGAATATTGAGGGTCTGAGATCCTGTTTGGACGATGAAGATTTCCTTAATTTTGTAAACGATATTGATTTAGTTTTTCTAAGTGAGACTTGGCAGAGAAGGGAGAATGAATTTAGTTTGAAAGGGTTTGAGTGTTTTGAAGTTCCTAGACCTGAAAGTTTGAATGGTAAGGGAAAGAGAGGTCACGGTGGAATATGTTTATTTGTAAACAATAGAATTATTGATGGGGTCGAAATTGTTGAAAAAGATAGTTCAGGTGCGATCTGGATCAAATTACGTAAAGAGTATTTTCACTTTGATGAAGATGTCTATACATGTTGTTTATACATACCTCCTAGTAACTCAGTTTATTTCAATATGCATGAGATAGGTCATTTTGAAATGCTAGAGCGAGGAATTCAAAAGTATTCGAAAAGTGGAAAAATAGTAGTAGTGGGTGACCTGAATTCAAGATGTGGACATAGACCGGACATTTTATCCGAATCTGATCATATCCGAACTTATATTCCTAATATTGAAGAAAATGTTGCATGTCAAAGTGAAATTCCCCCACGATCAAGCATGGATCCAGTTTGCAATACGTCTGGTCTAAAACTACTTGACATATGTTTGAGTAGCAATATTTGTATTGTAAACGGACGGAAAGGTGAAGATATTGGTGTTGGCAATTATACATTTATGTCATCGAAAGGTGCAAGCCTCATTGACTATGTATTATGTGAACATGATTTACTTGACTCTGTTTCCAATTTTATTGTACATGATATTTATTCTTTTTCACCACATACTCCAATACAGGTTAACGTTAAAGTAGGTAAAAATCTAACGATGGATGATAATAGGGATAATAATTGTAAGCAAAAAATTAAATGGGATGATTCCAAAAATGATCAATTTGTGAATTTATTAAATAGAGAGCAACCAAAATTTCAAGAAATTGTTGATCAAATTATTTCAGGTGAAACAAACTTTAACTCAGGCGTAAATAACTTTGCGCACAACCTATACATTTGTTCGAACACGATTTACGGTGTTAACACGCGACCTGGACACAGTGCAAATCACAATGCAAGTACTCCGTGGTTTACAAATAAAGTACGTGAGGCACGTGCCGAGCTTAGACGAGCTAATAAAGACTACCGCAAGTGTAAATCAGTGCGATCACGCGAAGTTTTGTCCGAAAAGCGTCGAATTTATCGTAAAACAAAACGTGTGTCAAAGAACAAATATATATGTAATAAAAAACAAACATTAAATAAATTAGCGAATAGCAATCCGAATAAATTTTGGGCTGAAATAAGAAGTTTACGCGGGGCATCGAAAAATAAAGGAACAAATTTATCAGCAGACGACTTTTTATCTCACTTTAAAAGTTTGTTTTCAGACCAAGACCTTTATACTAATCACGAGGTATCCGATAGGCTAGGTAGATCCAGCGATATATTACGTAATGTAGAACAGTTAGATTGTCACATTACTGCGGAAGAAATCCATAAGGCTATTCATTCTTTGAAAAGTAAAAAAGTGGCGGAACCGACATGTTACTGCCGGAAATGTTTGTTAACGGTATAGACACTTTGTCACCCGTTTTATGCACTTTATTTAACTATATGTTCGATAATGGTGTGTACCCGCAAGAATGGACAAAGGGCATTATAGTACCTGTGCCAAAAAAGGGTAACCTTAACGATGTTAATAATTTCCGTGGCATCACTTTGACAAGTATTTTTTCAAAAGTTTTTTCATTTATTCTAGACAATAGGTTGAGAAATTGGGCCGAAAATAATGATCTGCTAACGGACTACCAATTTGGCTTTAGAAGTAATCGGAGTACAATAGATTGTGCTTTTATCTTGCATTCTTTTATTGAAAAGGTAATTAAGTTTGAGAAGAAAAAACTCCACTGTGCTTTTATCAATTTTCGAAAAGCGTTCGACCTAGTTTATAGAGATGGTCTATGGTTGAAATTAATTGAATATGGTGTTTCAACAAAAATGGTTAAAATGTTACAATCAATGTACCTGAATGTTAAATCTTGCGTTAAGGTAAATGGTGAGCTGAGTGATTTTTTTGACAGCTATATGGGGGTTAAACAAGGAGAACCGTTATCTCCATTGTTATTCTTATTTTTTATAAATGATATGCGCACCTCTTTGCAGTCAGATAATGTTGAACATATCACACTAGATGACTTACAAAGTTACATGCTATTATTTGCAGACGACACTGTTTTGTTTTCTTATACTAAGGATGGTTTGCAAAAACTACTTGATCAGCTAAATGAGTACTGTCAGCAATGGGGTATAGTGGTAAACACTGATAAAACTGTTGTAATGACCTTTAAAAACGGCAACAGGCCATATAATGTTGATATTAAATACGATGGCAAAATACTTAAAAATGTAAAGACATTTACTTATTTAGGAGTTACATTATCAGCTAATGGGTCGTTTT
The DNA here is from genome assembly GCA_922989275.2 of Gari tellinella. NCBI lineage: Eukaryota > Metazoa > Mollusca > Bivalvia > Cardiida > Psammobiidae > Gari > Gari tellinella. The sequence goes on from OV277864.1 coordinate 45,870,716, forward strand.
ATCAAACACAAAAGCAATTGTCTGAACAAGGAATGAAAGCATTATTTTCGATTAACTCTCTCTTTGATATTATACCCTTAAATGTAACAGAAAAAGTAAAGATTTTTGATTCGATGGTATCGCCTATATTGAATTATGGCTCAGAAATATGGGGATTTCACGTAGCACCAGACATTGAGAAAGTACACACTAAATTTATAAAGCAAACATTAGGAGTTAGACAAAAAACAACAAATAACGCCGTGTACGGAGAATTAGGTAGGCTACCTTTGACAGTAATCAGAAAAATAAGAATTGTAAAGTATTGGTATAAAATTATAAATTCAGATAGTTCCCTGATCAACAAAGTTTTCAATTCTTTAATCGATGAAAACGGAAATGCTCTTTATCAGAATTCGTGGGCAGATAAGGTTAGAAATATGTTATTTTCCTTAGGGTTTGGGTACTTATGGAATAACGGTTCAGTTACAAATTTACAGTTAGAGAAAGTCATTGAAAGAATAATTGATCAGTTTTTGCAATCATGGTTTGCATACGTTGCGAATTCTCCAAAGCTTGAAACATATGCGGTTCTTAAAAACTCTTTTGAGATAGAAAAGTATATTAAGTGTGTTTTCAATGATAATTATCGTAAATCACTATGCCGATTAAGATGCTCGGCACATAGATTATTAATTGAAGAAGGTAGATACCGGAATATTGAAAGAGATCAGAGATTGTGCACACATTGTAATATGAATTGTATTGAAAATGAATATCACTTCCTACTTGTCTGTCCTAAATACCAAGAATTGCGACGAAGTATACTTCCTCCATATTATTGCTCATGGCCAACTATACAAAAGTTCAAATCTATTATGACTTCACAACAGTCTGAGCTCCTTAATAAGTTAGCAAAGTTTATTTACTTGGCTAACGAAATTAGAGAGTCTGAAATCGAATCTTAAATATATCGCAAATTGAAAATGTATAATAATGTATATATGAGATATTATTTAGCAAAATATTCATATGCCAAAATAGTACAGCAATCTTACATGTTAACCGTACTTATATCCATTGCATTACAAATAAATTATTCTAATAATTAGTACTCACCACATAGTCACGATATTTCCCAAATATTCCATGTTCGACATGGAAATCACTATATATTGTATATCATATAATACATGTATATATACTAATGTTCAACACCTAATTTGTTCGAAATAAGATTATTATCTATTTGCAAACGCTGCTTATCCAGATCTGGGGGCTTTCGACTTAGCCACCTGATATGGGTCTTCATCGTTTGCAATATACTTTGCGGAAAACTAGGTTCAAACCCCTAAAAATCGTAATAAACTTGTCATCTATCAGTAAATGGATGAGTGCATCCGAACTATTGTCACAGGATTGATTGACTAGATAGTGTTGTTATATATATGTGTACATATTGTTCGTTTTGTTATGTTCAATCATAAATATAGTAATGTCAATTTTCAGTATGAAAATGCAGATCAATTTCAAATTCAATTGGCTTTGATTCTGATAAGACGAAAACAACTGTGTCGTCTTATCAGGACTTAAACCTATTGTAACGCTCAAAAATGAAAAGAATTATGATCGAAAAATAACTGTAAGTTGAAAATATTGAACCAACCTTAAAACTCGAACCAGCAGATTGGTAATCATAGCAAAATTATATCTTGTTATTTTGTGATATTGTAAAGACCTTAATTTATTCAAAGTATTATGTCAGTATATCGCATTTGTTTCGAGATGCATTTATACCGGAACTTGATCAGATGACGTTAATATCACCGATCAAATGCCAGTATATATGTTATATTCTTTTGCTAGCGATGTCATGAATATCAAGTAAAAAAGAAAAAAAGAATTAATTGCAAAAAAGGTATTAAACTAGATTTGGAGCCAAACCAGACATCAATGTCGATGCCTGGTCGGGAAACAAATTCATACGTTTATTTAGACACCTTGTTTATTTATAGCAATAATCTCCCTGTATGTTTAAAATGATGTTCACTCTCTTCTTAATGCTTTTTTTCATGTTTATCAACCGCCTAGTGTAAGGCAACAGACATGTATCATGTTATGCCGAATAAAATGATTTGACTTGACTTGACTTGTTTATACAGCGACATGCTAGAAGAAAACATCGACAATGTCAGGTATGACCTGTTCCCAAAGAATTTAATTTTTTCAAGTGCGAAACCCCCGCCGACATCTGATGCACTGAATGAACATTTACGAAAAGAAATAACTACAAATGTACCAGTATTTTATCTGGATTTCAACCACCAAGCAATACCTCAAACTGCCATCCCTAGTTAACGCTAGTTGGGGCACCGTTGGAAATAATCACCTTGTTCTGATTAAAATGACAAAATACATTCTGCAATAATTGGTTTCAAAAGATGCGCATGCAAAAGCTATTGCTCATCGAGGCGATGCAAATGCCAAAAAGAAAATTTGCAACCCATTGACACTCAAGCCATTATGATGGAATTGGGAGAGTAGAAATTACCCAAAGCCCGACCGGCAGAGTGGCACATTTCCATCAAACCGGACACTTACACATTGTAATTCACACCATACACACTAGTTGCGATATTACTGAACTACTGTAAAATAAAAATGAACACCACACAATATTCATTAACGTACGTCAGTTTGCGTCAGTCAGACGAAAATGAAATGTCATTCGATTCAGATGAACATCATAGTAAAAAGAAGGTACACTAGCCTACATGTTACATGTGAGCGACATGGCTTTAAGATACATGTATGAATGATATTAACAATAATTATGTAGCTAGATATCAATAGTGATACCTTTTAGCTGACGTCAAATTTTGAAAAGATAACTAATACTCAACTACTCTGATACATATGCTGCTGATTTGCCTTCTAACCAACTCGCTGAATACACAATGTCCATCTGCCTGACCATATTTTGAAAATAATACGAAAACGGCAAAAAAGCCTAACGAAATGCAGTTGAATTTAATCATACAAACTTGGAATAGTTAATGTGAGAGTTATTCAACTGGCGTTACGATACACTAAAATTATATATGACGGTTAGAACTGTGTAGATCTATTAAAATGTTTATATGATATTTGTCAATTTGTATATTCAACTTAAACAAGGGGGAGCCTGCTCAAACAAACGAGACATCGCAGAGGATGCGAATACCCGCGCTCAGTTTATTTATACTTACGATGGCATTTTATAAGGGGTGATTTCTGTGAATATGTGTGTGAAGTTTCGTGGTAAAGGTAATATACTCCGGAAAAAATGAGTTACATACATATGCACATACACACCTATTGAAATTGAGGTCAAAGGTCAAGGTCAAAGTCACAGTGACCTTAAAGTAGTACTCAACACCCCGCCATCTCATTATGTATTAACACAACAAATTTGCTATTCCTTGCTGATACGGTACACAAGATATGCTCCAGACAAGCTTTTCAAAAATAATAAAGGTCAAAGGTCAAGGTCAAGGTCACAGTAAACTAACAGTAGTACAAGACACTCTGCAATCCAAAAGTGTATTCACACAACAAATGTGCTATTCCTAGCTGATGTGGTAATGGAAATATACACAGGACAAAATAAGTTACATATATACAAGCATACACACATTTAACAATTGAGGTCAAGGTCAAGGTCAAGGTCACAATGATCTTAAAGTAGTGCGCGACACTCCGCCTTCTCATGATGAGCTTACACAGTAAATTAATTATTCCTAGCTAATACGGTACAGAAGATATGCACCGGATAAGCTTTTTTTTAAAAATTGATGTCAAAGGTCAAGGTCAATGTCACATTGACCTAAATTTAGTTCGTGACACTCCGCCATCCCAAGAAGTGCTCACACAACAAAGTTGGTGTCCCTAGCTAAAGTGGTAAAGGAAATATACAAGTAGTGTTAAAATGCAATATAATTGTGGCGAAAATTGAATAATTGAAGTTATCGCCCTTGTAAAAATGTCCCTGACCACTTTCAGCCTTGGCATCCGGCCTTTCGAAACTCGGGAAGGTTTATACTATTCAAATATACCATTAGAAATTTTCTGCATCTCTACTTGCAAATCATTGTTAATTAAGGGTCTTTTGAGAGTTGGCGCCCTCACTAAGTTGCAAAAGACAATTTATTTGGTGGATTGTCATTTGCTGAAATGTAATAAATCATTCTGTTATGAGAACCCTGTTTGATCATTCAAAGGGTCCAGTCAGGATGTCCTGCTTTGAGCTACAGTTGAAGAAAGATTCAAGCCATAAATCACCACCGTGTTCCATCTAACTAGGTATGACCCTTGACCTGTATCATGCTGTTGATTATAAGTGTAATAACTACAATAAATTCGGCATTTTAATTTCAGAAAATCATGATTTCAAAGTCTGTAACTTGGTATCATTGCATAAAAATAACAGTATAAAATTATAACAAGTAACAATCTGTAAACATTCATAAAATTGACGTAATGTTAGATGTTATTTGCTCCAGATCTGTTCCTAGATCATGTATAGTTTGGTTCCAGATCACCTGGACCCAGATCACTCATTTACAACTTAGATTAAATATACTGGCAAACTGTTTTTATTATTCAGATTGGCACAAAGTAACTTGCAACGCTTATGTTCAGATGGTAAGGTTCCAGATCTATTCCTAGATAATGTATAGTTTGGATCCAGATCACATGGATCCAGTCAAATCATTTACAAGATTTCTGGGAAATTGTTTTCATATTCAGACTGGGTTGGGGAAAATGTTACCAAAGACATTGCACAATGTTACCAATGTTACCAAAGAGAAGAAGGGTAACCAAATGGACCTATTTTTGCAGCGGTGCACATTTTGGCCCTATATCTCTGTAATGGCTGCCTAATATGTATATTTAGCACAAAGGTGTGGTGTGATCTTTATTTAAATGGCGTAATCTGATTCTTTACCCCTCAAAACATGGGTATAGACACCTAAATTATTTTGATACCGTGCATACTTTCTGAGATATTGACGAATATGAAATTTTCAGTAATGGCTGCCTCAATATGCATTTTCAGTACAAAATATTGGTATGATCCTTACATAAATGGCTCTATTGGATTATTCACCTCTCAAAACAAAGGGATAGACACCAAAATTGTGTTGATACAATGGATAGTTACTGAGATATTGGCGAAAACAGGATTTTCAGTATTGGCTGCCTCATTTGCATATTGTGCGGATTGCCCAATGATGACAGAGTGGCATCATTCTGATTCTGAAAGAGCACATCACAGAGGTATAGAAACAGCAAAAAAAGTTGTACGAACCGTATTGCTAGATTCTACAAAACTATGGGGTTTGGCAACCGGACTACTCCATTTCTACGGCGTAACGTAACGTTTAATGAGACCGTCAGACATTCTCTCTTGCTGTCAGGTATGTGTCAAATATTGAATGCTGAATCTTAAAATTTTAATGCAATCAATTTGCGTAGTCTACCATCTGAATTGCTAAGTGTGAATCGAGAATCGTCGGTAAAAAGAACTTGGTACCAGTCAGTTTGCCTCCAATTCAAACGACGTCGTGACGACAGATAACTTAGCACCACGCTGACGTGTCGTCCAAATTTGACCGGAATATGGGCGTCATGCTCTGATTGGTTTAGCGTTGGATTGCACGCGATTACAAAGGACTGTGATGACTCACCGTGTTCGCTAGCCGTTCCGGTGGCTGGAAAATGACGTAGACGTAAGTGCGTTAACGTGCCGTAGTGGTCAGTTCTGACGGAGGAAAAACGGGTTGACCAAGGCGAAACCGATTGTGAACAGTCCCAGTTTGATTGTACCGGGTCACAAGCCTCTGTTTGGTCTTTCGACAGCAGCCGAACCAGCGGGCGACGTCAATGGCCGTCATTGCCTGATTTCTTTCAACTTCAGACGAGCGTGGCATGATGTAAGGATTGAATGCATATGGTGTTGTTCAAATTTTTTATTAGCATGTGTCGTGTGTATTGTACGACGGTGACAGAATTACTTTATTGAAACGTGTGTACCGTGCACTTGCAAAACGTGCAACTCACGGTTCCGTTACGTTTGTAAACGGTCTTCATCTGTGTTATTTTGTGAAAACTTTACACATGTATAACTCCAACTAACTAGTATCCCACAAATACATTCACTTGATGTATAACTTAAATAACGTCAGAGGTATGTCCGTTCAAAACGTGGGACGTTTCTATTTTTGCTGAGTATAGTTTTACCATATTATATTTATTGCTAGTCTTTCCAATAATTTAATACTGTTTGTTTTCTAAACTTTTGCTTAGCTGTAAGTGGCTATATTTTTTTCATAAGCCCATGAATTCAATAAAATAGACCACGCCTTGGTGGGCCTACTTTCTCTAAGTCTAAATGTACTGAAAAAGCGCTGCTTGGAGCGGGACGCCAAATGAGGTCCTTTTCGTTGACGCTACTACAGGACAGCGTCACGTTTTGGCGGTAAATATACACTGAGTGAAAAAATAAACGCACATCGTGCTTAGGCGCAGATTAAGATACCTTTTTATTTGAAGAAAATTAGAAAAGAGAGACCATATCTCAAGATTTATTTATTTCTGCAACAAGTTCAGAAACAAATACTCAAAAAACATTGTGCTGCCGTTTAACCATTTCCCTCTTAATGACGCCAAAAAGCGTTTGAAAACAGTTTAGATCCTGATCAGACGCCGCGTAACGCGGCGTCTGATCAGGATTCAAACTGTTTGACACTCTTATCGATTTCACTTAAGTCATTCTACATTGAGTTTTACTTTGAAACGATCTTGCAAACAATAAAATTGAAGCAGACAATAAGACGGTGAAGAGGTAAAAACCTCACGATTAATTTGGCAGCGAAATAATTAATTACAGCTTGTTTAAAATGCCGCACCGAATAGTGCAGGTTGTGATGCTACCAATTCAATAATGATTTAATAATAATTCACAAATACGTTCCTTCTACATAAAAATAATATTGTGATACAAAATGTGCGTTTCTTTTTGCACTGAGTGTATATGGCGGAAGACCTACAGCCTACTGCTTTAGGACATACGCTCCCAATTCGTATGACACCTTGTTTCTTTCGTAAATTCAGTAGTGAATACTGATATTAAATTTTAAGTAATAAGTCGATTATTTATTGTGTTCATGGAGGTATGGAATAAAACCTGGTCACACTTTACGTTTTTCCATACCTCCATGAACACAAAGAATATTCGAATTATTCCTTTAAATACATTGCACACGAATTGCAGTTTACAGCCTAGTTAAGGTAGAGTAGAAAAATTCCGATCGGTTTTTTACTTTACTGTCATTTTGCTTTATGTTGGAACTTGTCTGAAGCACGCTTTTGTTGTGTGGTCGTACTGACAACATTTATTGTTCTTCTAGCTTAACTCTTTCCTCCCTGAAACTTTAAATGGACAAATCCAGTTTCCATTTTAGTCTAGTCCATTTCTGACTTTTAAGGGTTGTTTTTGTCATTTTTTGGAATTATGACAAACAGTGAAGACCCTGATCAGAGGGCTCCTTTCGGAGCCCTCTGATCTGGGTCTTCACTGTTTGCATAGGACATGTGTACTATTCACATGTACACTGTTTGAAAAGCACGCCTATATGCGGGACTAGGGCTCAAAGGGTTAACCCGTTCGATGCAAAATAAATACATGTAGTGAGGTTTTTATCGCTTTATTGTCGTGTACTTCAACATTGTTCTGTGCAAGATCGTTTCAAAGTAAGAGTCAATGTAGTATGACGTACGAACTATCGAAACGAGTGTCAAATATTTTGGATCATGATCAGACGCCGCGTAACGCGGCGTCTGATCATGATTCAAATTGTTTGCAAACATCTTCTTTATTCGGCTTCGGCGCCGAAAGGGTTAAACATGAGTATTAAACTAGGTTATATTAAAGCCCATTGTTACACATATTAGAATACAGGTCGTTGTACTTCCTTTCAAAATAAAGTACGTAGAAATAGCAATAATAAAAACATTTCATCGTCATAGATGACCAATCTCAAATTTGCAAAAGGTTTGGATCCAGATTAGATGCCACGTTACTCGATTTCGAGTCTTTTATAAAAACTGTTTGATACTTTTATCAATTAGCCTATAGTAAGCATTTCAAAAGTTAAAATTTGGCAGAAAACACATTTAAGCAGACGTTATTTTATAAAGACGGCTAAATTTTTGACGGGGGAAAGGTTTAATCTGGGTTATGTTACAACTTGTTGTAACCAAATATTTCAATAGAGGACGTATCGCGTTTAGTATATTGTAATTTGCTCCGTAATACACAACTATTAACATGGAATGCACAAAAAAGATAATAGTGGTAGCCTTTTAAATCACTCTGAATTCACATCCACCTTTTCGTTGTATACATACATGATACGAAAAAAACACGTTTTTTTTTAAAACTTCTTGAAACTTCTTGAAACATTTGTTAAGGATGTTTGTTGAACATATGGATGTATTTTGACTCATTTTGAAAGATTTATGGGGGGTACTAGCTGGGGTGTTAATAGCTTACGCGCCGAAAACCTGTGTTTGTAACGGGAAGTAATAACGAAATTCTGTTTGTAGCTGCAACGACAACAACAACTAAAGCAACTACGAAAAGCCGAACAAACAACAGTTGGTATTCACGTCTTTGCCAAGTTTGGTCGTGTGCCAGTGATATTTTGGTTAATTGATTGGGTTGGGTTTTACTGCACCGCACTAGATAGAATGGTCATATGGCGCCCAGAAATGACAACATATATACAGTATACAGTAGAACCTCTCTATTACGACCACTAAAAAGAAGGCTAATTGTCAGTATAATAGACAGGTGACAGCTCAAAGCAATGTGTAAGTGAACAGAAAGCTCCTGTAGGAGATTTCTGTTTCACTTTTACATTGCTTTAAGCATTCACATATCTTAAACAACTAATATTTGACAAAAATTAGTGGTCGTAATAGAGAGTTTCTACTGTATACTAAAATAACTTGAACAAAAGCACGAAAAACAACACGACACACATTAACCCTTTACCTCATATCCTGTTTCTAGTGTTTAAAGACAGGTGACCACTTAAAGCAGATTGCAAGTAAAGCAGAATGTGCCTTAAGGCACATTCTGCTTTACTTTCAGCCTGCTTTAAGCTAAAATATATCAGGCTATATAAAATATGTGTAATGGTAATTGTTCATGAGGGTATAAACTGGAACTATTTCTTCAGCGGAGGAATAAATTAAATACGCTAACAGTCGTTTCTATGGGGGAAAGGGTTAAGACTCTCTTCCGTTAGTATTAGAATGGGGGTGAAGGTTTATGGTCATCGCGGAGGAGTCAAACATTTTAGATTTTTTCGGTAATTTGATAAGGAATTAACTGTTTCTGAAGAAAGCTGTTTGCGGGTCACTAGTCTATTCGAGTCACTTTACATTGAATTATTACATGTAGCCGAACTAAGTTCTTAAGTAGCAGTGCATGTGAAAAAGGTAAAAAGACACAATATGTGCCCCCTGACCAGCAAAGTATTCACATGGATTCATAACAACATTATTCACTTATGGTAATTTATTAAACCCTGCTAACATATCTGTTGATGTAAAAATGTAACGAATTTGCAACAAGAAGCGTATCAGATATGATAGGAAAATAATTTATTCTGGTTAATATTAAAATCCTTCTTAACCCCTTTAGGCCTGTTTATTGTAATGAGCTATCCATTTGTGCTTGCTTGAAGATTTCATTATAGATATACAAGGTTAATCTAAAGACACTACACTACTGTCCATACAGTAAAACATTTCAGATGGAATAGGAAATAGTGTAGACCCTGACGATACGCCGCGTTACGCGGCTAATGCCTACTTTGTTAAAATAGGTTAAGTGCGGATCGTTTAACATTTTTTTGTTTTTTACTTAAACTGTTCATGTTTAAAACTATCCGTCTCTCTCGGAGCGGGTTAGTGTAACTTTTGTATTTGCTAACTTCATCTATGAAGACATTCCCAAATCCTGAAGTTGTCTTGACTAGGGTCAAAACAGTGGAGAATCTGTTATTCTTTCCCAATAAACGCGTTTACGCTAAAACTGTTATTTGCAGTACAAACAGTTTGGAACCAGATCAGACGCCGGGTAACCCGGCGTCTGATCAGGCTCCAAACTGATTGCCACCAAGATAAACATGAAATATCAGAATTGTCCAAAAGTTGTTCTTTTCTACGTTTTAGTTTTTGCGTTTGCGTACGTTTGCGTTTAAACGGGAAAGAATAACATATTCTCCACTGTACCAATACTGCAGCAAACAACGACTGAAGTATATTCAAATTTATTCCATGACAACGGAAATACTAACAAACCGAATCACGGTTAAATGGGATACGTTTAAAATAGTTTTTAAAGCAAAAAGTAGTGCAAACATTATCGACTCAGATTTCACAATGAGGATGCCCCTATTAGGTGGAAGTGTATTGCACTACTGTAATGTGAACCTATATACCAGCAACTACACACGTGATACACTGGAGAATGTGTTATTCTTTCCCAATAAACGCGTTTACGCTAAAACTATTATTTGCAGTGCAAACAGTTTGGAGCCAGATCAGACGCCGGGTTACCCGGCGTCTGATCAGGCTCCTAACTGTTTGCCACCAAGATAAACATGAAATATCAGAATTCTCCAAAAGTAGTTCTTTTCTACGTTTTAGCGCTTTGCGTTTGCGTACGTTTGCGTTTAAACGGGAAAGAATAACAGATTCTCCACTGTAACTATAGTATTAAAATACTGAGGAGATGTTAATGCTCTAAATATGTAAATGCTGATGATACCAGACGTTCATGCTAAATCAGCACATTTTAATTGTGTTATCCTAAATTGGACCGGGGACAGAAAATGGCGGAAAAAGACAGTGTAAAGATTTCTTCTATGTTTGGAACATACATAACTCTTCTGGGATACTCATGGGGAATGTCCGATATATGGAGGTTTCCATTTCTAGCTTACAGAAATGGCGGAGGCATGTATACAGTGGAGAATCTGTTATTCTTTCCCGTTTAAACGCAAACGTACGCAAACGCAAAGCACTAAAACGTAGAAAAGAACAACTTTTGGACAATTCTGATAATTCTTGTTTGTCTTGGTGGCAAACAGTTTGGAGCCTGATCAGACGCCGGGTTACCCGGCGTCTGATCTGGCTCCAAACTGTTTGCACTGCAAATAATAGTTTTAGCGTAAACGCGTTTATTGGGAAAGAATAACACATTCTCCACTGTATAATTATACTAAATGTATTGACTTAGGTCCGAATCGATATATCAAAAACGATCTAAACATCGACTACCGTACAGTAAAACATCTCTATAACCACCGACTAAATTGTTTTAATTACTAGGTATTTACTAAAGGTGACTTTTAAAAGAAAGGTGACAGAAAATAGAAAGCTCCTTCAGGCTATTTCAAACTGGTATCTGACTTATATAATAAATTAGCCTTTCTTTCAGACTCGAACAAGTTTGCCATCAGATTTTATCGAAACGCATATTCATGTATATGTCTAAAGACACGTAAGTCTTAAACCTTTTATTGTGATGCTTTTGCGTTGTATTTCAGTTAAGCTTGAGGTATCACTGTATTCCTTTACTACATTGTACAATGCTCATGCACTATAGGGTGAACCGGAATAGCATTTGTTTTATTAAAATTGAATACGAATATTGTTTTCTCTTTCATCACTATTATATATATTATTTCAGGACTAATTACAATCAGGATTTAACAACAATAAATTCGTGTATGTGCTAATGAGACACGTGATCTCCAATATGCGATTGCAAGTATTTACATGTACATGCATACTGAATGTCCTGTATTTTGTTTAGTCAATGTAATTTAAGACTTTCAATGTAAACTTGTACTGAGTAAAACAGTGAAAACTGTTTGCTAATTGTATTGAAATATCGTCAGTTATACTGCCTCAAATCTAACTTTGAAACGATATTGCAGACAACAATTTTGATGCAGTCAACAATATGGCACACGAAAAGTTTATCATGGAAGGGGTAAACGTTTAATGTAGGTATCGTTATTCTTTTCCAATACTCGTATTCGTGTTAAACCAACTATAGGCATTGACCATAGCTAGGAGCATGATAGGTCGCCACAAATTTGATCTGACTACATACTCTGTGTGTCTCAATATGTATATTTATACATCGGTCGTAAATTCAAGAATCTGTCGTTTGTTACATTTAAATGTTTACGTTTATTTTGCTTGAACCGAAATGACACACGCCGTTCAAGTAATATGTTGTTCAAAAACAGTAACAATAAATTAAGTGCAGTACTACTATCTATGATTCACATGATAACATATATCGTCTCTATGACTGTACAGTGGAGAAAACGTTATTCTTTCCGAATAAACGCGTTTACGCTAAATCTATTAGTTCTCATACAAACCGTTTGGAGCTAGATCAGACGCCGGGTAACCCGGCGTCTGATCAGGCTCCAAATTGTTTGTCGCCCAGGTTAAAATAAGCATTAAGAATTGTCGAAAAGTTGTCATTTTCTACGTTATAGTACTTTGCGTTTGCGTTTCGTTTGCGTTTAAACGGGAAAGAATAACAGATTCTCCACTGTATGATTAATAATTACTGTAAACGTAACGTATACCGTAACGCATAAGTGTTATCCCGACAAAAACCCGCGTGTACGCAAATCGACCCTTACCTACTTACCTGTAATTCTCTGCCAATACATACGAACAACTTCCTTAAGGCATTTGAAACCTGCTCGCCAGATCACGATCAACTATACTAAGGCAATTCTGTTGTTTTGCATTTGTGCATACTGTTGAGTGTGTTCCATTATATGCTTCTAGATAGTTAAGACGAAGTCCAGGTAACTAACTTATCCCTCGTGAGAGTACCTCAACTATAAATGACATAAATATATAAGCATTATATCGATAAAAATTGCTTCAGTAGAGCAGTTGCACAGAAATTTACAAACTGTCGTTTTTAATTAAATATTTTGTTACAGTGGAGAATCTGTTATTCTTTCCCGTTCAAACGCAAACGTACGCAAACGCAAAACACTAAAACGTAGAAAAGAACAACTTTTGGACAATTCTGATAGTTCATGTTTATCTTGGTGGCAAACAGTTTGGAGCCTGATCAGACGCCGGGTTACCCGGCGTCTGATTTGGCTCCAAACTGTTTGTACTGCAAATAATAGTTTTAGCGTAAAAGCGTTTATTGGGAAAGAATAACAGATTCTCCACTGTCGTTTGTTATCATATAGTGTATTGAATTGTAAATAACAATATGTGTATGTCTTTTCCATCAAGGTGCATTTCTAATTCCGTTTGCCATCAATATACTTATGTGTGGGATCCCTCTCTACTATATCGAATTCGGCATGGGGAAATTTTCAGGAAAGGGCCCATATCGCGTATGGGATATGGCCCCATTATTTAGAGGTAAGTTAATACTGCTTTAAGCAGTCATCGACCTAACTGAACTTGCTAACTAGACATTTTAGGAATAAAAGATTGAATTAGATATGAAGAAAATTCCTTTTTGAGCAGCCACTTGTACATAACGTTACCTTTATACATGTACGCGCCTTAATTGAAATACATGTCCAAAAGTATATAAATGTATGTATATGAATTAGAGTTGAGTTGAAAGTAAATATAGACAGGACTATGTGGCAGCTTAAAGCAAGGTGATTGCTGATTTACTTTCATTTTGCTTTAGGAAGTCATCTGCCTAACTGAAATCGCTAATTAGAACTTGTAGAAATAAAAGATTGAATTAGATAAATTATGCAGAAAATTCTTGAGCAGCCATTTGTATATACCGTTACTTGAGCAGCCATTTGTATATACCGTTACCTTTATTTATATGCACCTTAGGTGTTAAGATATGTCCAAAAGTATATATACATGTATGAATATGTGTTTTTTATTATTCTTTTTTAAGTTTTAAATAATAAGTGAAATTCGGAGTTTGTTTGAAACAAAAATGATTTACCTAGATTCAGTAATACTTGATTTTTTGATGTAGACATTAGTTTATAAAATTTATTTAATGCAGGCCATCTTTAATATTTATGTTTTTTATGTATTCGGTTCGTAATCAGGCGTATAAAGGACAAATTAGGATAAAGTGGTATTCTGACTCGATTCAAGCCGTGTTACATAATTTACAAAAGATACAACTTGGTGAAAACGCCATTCTTTACCGTTTAAGCGCAGACGAAACACAAACGCGAAAAATAATATTCTGACTTCATTTTCATTTTTCTTTGAGTGGCAAGCACTTTTGAGCCTGCTCAGACGTCCGATTTGCCGGTGTCTGATCAGGCTCCGAACTGTTTGCACTGGCAATAATAGTTTAAGCGTAAACGCGTTTATTTGGGGAAAGAATACCGTTTAAACAAACATCAATCTCATATTTGTCTAAAGTGTGTTCTGCTGCACCACTGTAATTAACCGTCATTTTGTATCAACTTATATTTGCTTATTTGAATTATATAACAAATAAACATTGATTATTGATTACAATGTATTTTTTCTTGTCATTTGTGAAATTAAAAGTAAAAAATAATCCATATTTCCGGCACGTGCAGGGTACGATAATTGGTTTGGTATGTGTGTTTATCGTGTATGTTTGACTCGTGTGACCTAAAATGAGCGATTAACGACCAATTATACGTCCTATTATACGTCCATTTGTGTCGGTTTAATTGATTGCATATAATATTCCTGTTTTAAACACTAATAGTGAATCCAGGTGACCACTTAAAGCTGGTTGAAAGTAGAACAGAGTAAGCACACTGCGCTGCTTTCAGACGGCTTTAGCTACCATCTGAAATAATAAAATATTTCCTGTGATACATAGTCATAACAGAGCCAAACATCCCTAGTCATAACAAAGACAGGTGACCACTTAAAACAACAAACACAAGCCAAAAAGGCAGATAGGTAACTCAGGATAAAATCTTCCAGTATATATTGTTTGGCCCTTAAAAGGGCCTTTTATTTTTCTAAACCTCGAATGAGATTTACGACCTTAGAGAACAAAGTACCCTACGTAGTAGAGTAACGACCTTCTTGTGACAACGCTCGTTCAGGTGGACCCTATCTGCATCAAAGTCTATGGGGAACATACTTTTAGGAAACCGGAGTAGGTCATCTCTCATGACCTTTGCCAGCTTCTTATTGATATATGCCCTCTGGCGGTCAAAACATGCCCTTGTTAAACCAGGAATCCCCCCTTGGAAAAATCTCACACACCAACACCCTCTGCACACCGGACCCCTTGAGCTCTTCAGCCAAAGATATAATCTGGCTGAGTATCTCAAGGGCTGAGGAGCTAGGGCTGATGTCATTACCACCCAAACTTAGAATAACAATATCTGCCTCTGTCCCCCATAGACTGTCCCGCAGATCAGGGCCCAAGCGGCTAAACCTTAGACCGCCCCTGAAACCCCAGCGAACATCATGAGGTGAAATCCTCGGTTGATCTAGGCAAAAAGAACTGAGGCGCCTAATGGAGCTATCTCCAAAGAAGGTTACTCTAACCATGGTCAAGCATTGGATAACCTTCATTGTTGTTTCTGCTGATGTTTATAGTTCCCGCATAAGCTTTATCAGATGCGTCATCCCATTGTCTCAGGATTGGGACAATGGTCAGCATCATGCCTATTGTTGAATGGACTTTGCAGTGGTGGCCCTGATAAGGGCCTTTTGTTGCCGCTGGTCGTCGGGAAGGAGGAAATGCTGTCTTGTCCAGGAGGTGTTGTTGTTTCTGGTTCCCAGTGGTTGGCTGTTAACAGATCCAGCATAACCTTCATACATTCATGAAACATACATATACAAATTAATGAGACAAGAGTGTCAACACCCTGCTCAAAGCAGCCAAACAATAATTGGTGTTAATAAGACAAACCAATTAAAAATGACACTAATTGCCAACAAAAACCAAGCTGACAATTGGTGACAAATTTTAAACTATAGGGTAATTAACCAATTATGCAACTCAAACACAAGCCAATAACTCTAAGGCAGTGAACCAACTATAGAACAATTGCCTAACATGCAGACCTCCAAATCCATTCACACCCCAAAACCAAACAACCTGTAACACCAGTGAAACAAAATCTATAGTGACAATGACAATGACAATGACAATAGTTTATTTGCAATATAAGGCCTCCGGCCCATAATACCACCAGTAAAGTAACATGAGTGACATCGTTGTATAATTATGCAATTTTTTACAAACGATATGAACATATTGAATTATTCTAATGTATATAACAAACAAGATAAACGTGTACTATGACACTAGTGTTAATATAGATCACTTAATTCATGACACCAAGCTTATCACATTTTTGTGAAGTGACAAAATTAAATATTTATTTTGTCTACATGGTAAATAACAATAATACACGAGTCCATGTTCTAATATCAGGAGTATATTGTTAATTGACTGTGACTTATTAGATCATGATAATAACTGTTAAAAGCTAGGCGTCATGATTTAAGGTTTCTCTGTATTTAAATGCACTGACAAGGTATCTAGTAAGTGCATATATGCTGTCTTTTCTGTTGTCTGACATGATTGTGATGAATAGCTGTTGGCATATAACAGAGCTAAGCCAATGATCTTTAAAGAATTGTTTTCGCAACTCACTAAACATCGGACATATGATAAGAAAATGCATTTCATCCTCTACTGTATAAACATCGTTTTTCAAACAGAATTTACAGAATCTGAGGTCTCTTTCGATGTTCAAATGGCGTCCCTTTTCTATCATAAGGCCGTGACCTGAACAGCGGAAGTTGGCCAGAATCCGTTTAGACATGTAAGGTAAAGGTATTGATAGGTATGTTTCTGGATTTAATGCATTTTTATACAATTTGTAGGTTAGAGCTTTTGGCGACGAGTTTATATCTGCAAATATATCTTGGTTTGCACAATCGACTAGTCTTCCAGAGAACAGTTTAATGAAAGCTTTTGCGTCACCAATTTCATCTACTATCCATGCATAGCCGAACCCAAACGTGTATAATAGGCGTTTTATATATGTTGCCCAGTTAGTTCTTCCACTTTCGTCTATACGGCGTAACATAATGTAGCACTGTTTCGGATAGCGGTTCCTTGACATGGTAAGTATATGAGTCCAGAATCTAACACAATTAGTCATATATGTTGTGGACAAGGGGTATCTTCCGCATTCACTTAATGCAAAAAAGTTTGAAACATTTTGGTTAAGGCATGCCAACCTTTTGCAGAAATGGTAATGCACTTTTTCAATTTCACTACAAACTTGATATCCCCATATTGCAGAAGAATATACAAGAATCGGTTTCACCATTGCGTCGAATAGTTTAAAAGCGTCTTGTTGTGAAAAATGACCAAAATATGTTTGGCAACGGAAAATAGCATTTACAGCTTTTTGGGCTTGCAATGAAAGCACCTGTTGTGTTTTTGTCCAGCTTAACTGTTGTGTGAAAAAGGCTCCCAAGTACTTATATAGTGAATAGTTAAAGGAAAATAAAGAAAAATAACATACTATAACAACCAGAAAGCATAGCAGACAGCATCATAAGGCACGCTAAAGAAAAATAACTAATTACAACAGGATGAAAGCAGGGCAGACAGCATAACAAAGCATACTCCCCATACAATACAATATAATTCAAACCAGCACTTGTGCAACCTCCAATACAAAAATGATATCATTTCTATGAAGGAAACAGGAATTACCCATTTTCAGAACAGAAATGCTGCTAGACTACCAAAGATTACCAGTTTAAAAGGATTTTTTTCCTTTTATAAAAAAATGAATTATAAAAATAAATAAATAAATAAAACCATCAGAAAATTCACCTGAATATGTGAAATTTAACTAATTACTGCAGGTTTATAAAAAAACACACTAAAGGATGCATCGGTGAAGGTAATGGGTTAATAGTATCAATGGATAAGGGAAAAACAAAATGTATAGGAATTAAATGAAACTTAAAGAAAGACAAATACGGTAGAAAAGTAGTTTGTAGTAACAGACAACCTAGAATCATAGTAGTATTAAGTAAGTGTAAACCAGACTGCAATCAGCTCATTCCCTCATAGCCTGTATCTAGTATTAATATAAAGGATTAACCCAGCACAGTGTGACATTAAAACGGTAAACGGCCTTTTGCCCCTTCGGCCTTTTGCCCCTTCCTCAAAAACAGCAACACGGAACTTTGCCCCTTCTTGATTTTACGTACACGGCCTTTTGCCCCTTCCAGTTTTTTCATACAAGGAACTTTTCCCCTTCCATAGCGGAATGCTGCCCCTTCCGTATCGAAATATTGCCTCTTCTATATTAAAATGATGATTTATAAAGTATTATTGTCTTTTAAATTTCAAATTTCTTACTACATTTGAATTAAGATTTAAGTAATCCCAATCCGATTTTGTGTTGAGGTGAACTTAAAATTTATGTAATCATCATTATCGCTAATCACACTTTGTTGGTAATTATACCGAGAGTTTCTATTGTAAAAGATAAGAGGACAATTTAAACGTTAAGGAACAAAAAGGACACCGACAAAACCGTATCACTCTTTATTCTTTAATTAGCAATTGACACATATGTAGTTAACATCAAAGCAGCAACTGCTGTAAAGCAGTGTTCGATTTCAGTTAAAATTGATTGATAATAAGTTTGTTTGCTAATTACTATGTCATTTTGACCAAATTGACGAGATGAAAAGAATTAAATTCATATTATTAGCCTTTCGTCGGATAATGTTAAAATTTGACAGATCAGAACAGAAAACATATTTTATTCACCCATGCAGGGTTTTAAATATATAACAAGAGGATGTATTAATATTTGTAAGTAACAATTACTTTATGTTTCCGTTTCGATAACAAGAAAAAAAATAGTCTTCGGGCCTAAAAATAGTAACGGATTTAACAGGAAATGACTCCGTAAAATCAGTTGATTATTGGAATTAGCCATAAATAGTATGGGCAGATTGGACAAACTTCCGTCCGTGCGAAAATAGGGAAGGGGCAAAAGTCCGCACCTTTAAAAACTGAAAGGGACAAAAGTCCGTGTTGGAAGGGGCAAAAGTCCGTGTTGGAAGGGGCAAAGTTCCGGGTTGCGATTTTTGACGACGGGACAAAAGGCCGGAGGGGCAAAGTTCCGGTATTCATTAAAACAGCTCAGATCCAAAGGCCTAAGCTGCGATGAATCCAGACTGTGTTAAAAGGACAATTTGGCTGTACTGTATTCAGAAAATAATATCTTCGGATGAATCTTCCTTAACACAAAATAGAGAAAATTTCAACAGCAAAAATTAAATTAAAAACATTAAAGGCATATAAAGGTTTATGGGGAAATGGGTTAACCTATGTAATCTAATTACTACATGTATTATAGATTAGTATAAACCACTAACTTCATAGATTCCTTGGAAATTGATGGGTTTATAAAATCCCCCCACCGAGTTTAAGTTCTCAGACCAGGATCTAAACAATTGGCTATATTTACTTGTTATTTTCAAAAACACAGGAAGAGTAATTCACCGCAGCATATACAACCTGGATCCCTGCATGCAAGGAAAAATTGGACAATATACTGTAGAAATGCCAATTTCACACTAAACCCATTACCCCATAGCCTGTTTCAATTATTAATTATAGGAAACCACATAAAGCAGGATGCAATGATCGCGAGTAGTTTTACTCGCGATGAGCATGAAACGTTTCTTTGTCTCTCTCTCTCTCTATCTGGCCTAATCTGACCCCGTGTGTGTTGAATAGAAAAGGAAAATGTTAGTTTAGATACAATCACACTAGAAACGATACATATCCTTATTATTTAAAATTAGATAATAGAGGGCTGTCCAAAAACATCGAAGACTTTCTTTTGTGCCTTAAAACAGCTCACCTATATAAATAAACATGTATATTGACATGGTTCTCATTGAATAAGGCCCAAAGAGGTTTAAATATTAGAAAATAGAAGTTTTATAAATAAAACGTAATGTATATGCAAGCGTGTGAAGCTAAACGCACTATCTTAAAAATTGACCAGCACTGAGAAGTTTGAAACACCTTACCTGTGTAACCCCGGTGCAAAATATCGTAACTACGTTATCGACGTAAATGTCACTCCTTTTCAAAGTATTGTCGTAGTGATCAATAAATTTTAGCTGACGCAGAATTCATTTGAACGAGCTAGTTCGCACAACACTCTCAATATTTATTTGTTTAACTTTCCTCAACGTTTTTCAAACGTTTACTGGTGTAACTGAGGGATTAAAAATGGAAATGGTCAGTTTGGCGCATGATCAAGCTTTTGATAACCCGATACTGCTATTTCCAACTGTGCATGCTGGGAAGTGTTGCACGGGGCGTTGCACTTTGGAACTATGCTACTTTCTAATTTGTCAATGAACCCCGTTCACTCTCTCGTATCGCATGCAAGAGATCTGTGTGAAGGGTGTTTGTTGAGAAAGTCTTGATCTCTCGCATACCATCTGAAAACGATATTGGATACCTGGACACGTCCTACCTTTTCTTTTTCACTTAACAAGCGAGGCACCAATGTAGCACTGACTCTCGACATGTTTAGTATATCAGCGTATTTAGCGTCCAGTCTAACCAATAATTAATATTTACAAATAAAATCGAGTCATGTGTGTTTAGGGAACATATTATTTCTTCTACAATTGTGAAAAATGTATATAATAGCATTGGTAAAAACAAATCGTAGAAAAATACGTCGGGTTCATGCAAAAAGTATTTGTATACCGTGTTTTGGACAGCCCTCGTATAAGTACTACAGTGAAACCCCTCTAAACCGGACACGTGTGGGGACAACAAAAACAGCCGGTTTAGAGGGGTTTCCGGTTTAGAGGGGTTTTAACCCATAGCTTGTTTCAGGTATGGGAGGTAGCTGACCACTTAAAGCAGGTTGAAAGTAAAGCAGAATGCGCCTTAAGGCGCATTCTGCTTTACTTTCAACCTGCTTTACACTATCATCTGCTAGAATATAGAAAATATTTCTGATGATATATGTTTATGAATGTATTTTCTTCAGTGAAGTAATAAATCAATGGCATAAAAATGGGTGGGAAACGGGACCAAAGTATTTGTCCGGTTTAGAGAGAATTCCGGTATTTAGAGGTTCCGGCTTAGAGGGGTTTTACTGTATTTCCCTTGTCGTTGATGTACTGAGTTACCTGACAGGCACCTGGGATCAAACGAACTGACTAAGATAATCGTAATCACTTATTATCAACTTTTCCCCTTCCATAGCGGAATGCTGCCCCTTCCGTATCGAAATATTGCCTCTTCTATATTAAAATGATGATTTATAAAGTATTATTGTCTTTTAAATTTCAAATTTCTTACTACATTTGAATTAAGATTTAAGTAATCCCAATCCGATTTTGTGTTGAGGTGAACTTAAAATTTATGTAATCATCATTATCGCTAATCACACTTTGTTGGTAATTATACCGAGAGTTTCTATTGTAAAAGATAAGAGGACAATTTAAACGTTAAGGAACAAAAAGGACACCGACAAAACCGTATCACTCTTTATTCTTTAATTAGCAATTGACACATATGTAGTTAACATCAAAGCAGCAACTGCTGTAAAGCAGTGTTCGATTTCAGTTAAAATTGATTGATAATAAGTTTGTTTGCTAATTACTATGTCATTTTGACCAAATTGACGAGATGAAAAGAATTAAATTCATATTATTAGCCGTTCGTCGGATAATGTTAAAATTTGACAGATCAGAACAGAAAACATATTTTATTCACCCATGCAGGGTTTTAAATATATAACAAGAGGATGTATTAATATTTGTAAGTAACAATTACTTTATGTTTCCGTTTCGATAACAAGAAAAAAAATAGTCTTCGGGCCTAAAAATAGTAACGGATTTAACAGGAAATGACTCCGTAAAATCAGTTGATTATTGGAATTAGCCATAAATAGTATGGGCAGATTGGACAAACTTCCGTCCGTGCGAAAATAGGGAAGGGGCAAAAGTCCGCACCTTTAAAAACTGAAAGGGACAAAAGTCCGTGTTGGAAGGGGCAAAAGTCCGTGTTGGAAGGGGCAAAGTTCCGTGTTGCGATTTTTGACGACGGGACAAAAGGCCGGAGGGGCAAAGTTCCGGTATTCATTAAAACAGCTCAGATCCAAAGGCCTAAGCTGCGATGAATCCAGACTGTGTTAAAAGGACAATTTGGCTGTACTGTATTCAGAAAATAATATCTTCGGATGAATCTTCTTTAACACAAAATAGAGAAAATTTCAACAGCAAAAATTAAATTAAAAACATTAAAGGCATATAAAGGTTTATGGGGAAATGGGTTAACCTATGTAATCTAATTACTACATGTATTATAGATTAGTATAAACCACTAACTTCATAGATTCCTTGGAAATTGATGGGTTTATAAAATCCCCCCACCGAGTTTAAGTTCTCAGACCAGGATCTAAACAATTGGCTATATTTACTTGTTATTTTCAAAAACACAGGAAGAGTAATTCACCGCAGCATATACAACCTGGATCCCTGCATGCAAGGAAAAATGGGACAATATACTGTAGAAATGCCAATTTCACACTAAACCCATTACCCCATAGCCTGTTTCAATTATTAATTATAGGAAACCACATAAAGCAGGATGCAATGATCGCGAGAAGTTTTACTCGCGATGAGCATGAAACGTTTCTTTGTCTCTCTCTCTCTCTATCTGGCCTAATCTGACCCCGTGTGTGTTGAATAGAAAAGGAAAATGTTAGTTTAGATACAATCACACTAGAAACGATACATATCCTTATTATTTAAAATTAGATAATAGAGGGCTGTCCAAAAACATCGAAGACTTTCTTTTGTGCCTTAAAACAGCTCACCTATATAAATAAACATGTATATTGACATGGTTCTCATTGAATAAGGCCCAAAGAGGTTTAAATATTAGAAAATAGAAGTTTTATAAATAAAACGTAATGTATATGCAAGCGTGTGAAGCTAAACGCACTATCTTAAAAATTGACCAGCACTGAGAAGTTTGAAACACCTTACCTGTGTAACCCCGGTGCAAAATATCGTAACTACGTTATCGACGTAAATGTCACTCCTTTTCAAAGTATTGTCGTAGTGATCAATAAATTTTAGCTGACGCAGAATTCATTTGAACGAGCTAGTTCGCACAACACTCTCAATATTTATTTGTTTAACTTTCCTCAACGTTTTTCAAACGTTTACTGGTGTAACTGAGGGATTAAAAATGGAAATGGTCAGTTTGGCGCATGATCAAGCTTTTGATAACCCGATACTGCTATTTCCAACTGTGCATGCTGGGAAGTGTTGCACGGGGCGTTGCACTTTGGAACTATGCTACTTTCTAATTTGTCAATGAACCCCGTTCACTCTCTCGTATCGCATGCAAGAGATCTGTGTGAAGGGTGTTTGTTGAGAAAGTCTTGATCTCTCGCATACCATCTGAAAACGATATTGGATACCTGGACACGTCCTACCTTTTCTTTTTCACTTAACAAGCGAGGCACCAATGTAGCACTGACTCTCGACATGTTTAGTATATCAGCGTATTTAGCGTCCAGTCTAACCAATAATTAATATTTACAAATAAAATCGAGTCATGTGTGTTTAGGGAACATATTATTTCTTCTACAATTGTGAAAAATGTATATAATAGCATTGGTAAAAACAAATCGTAGAAAAATACGTCGGGTTCATGCAAAAAGTATTTGTATACCGTGTTTTGGACAGCCCTCGTATAAGTACTACAGTGAAACCCCTCTAAACCGGACACGTGTGGGGACAACAAAAACAGCCGGTTTAGAGGGGTTTCCGGTTTAGAGGGGTTTTAACCCATAGCTTGTTTCAGGTATGGGAGGTAGCTGACCACTTAAAGCAGGTTGAAAGTAAAGCAGAATGCGCCTTAAGGCGCATTCTGCTTTACTTTCAACCTGCTTTACGCTATCATCTGCTAGAATATAGAAAATATTTCTGATGATATATGTTTATGAATGTATTTTCTTCAGTGAAGTAATAAATCAATGGCATAAAAATGGGTGGGAAACGGGACCAAAGTATTTGTCCGGTTTAGAGAGAATTCCGGTATTTAGAGGTTCCGGCTTAGAGGGGTTTTACTGTATTTCCCTTGTCGTTGATGTACTGAGTTACCTGACAGGCACCTGGGATCAAACGAACTGACTAAGATAATCGTAATCACTGTTGATTATACGAAAAAATAAATACTGTTTTATGGATGTATGGTTGAATCAAGATCATTTTTTTCACACCATACAGTGATTTAACACAACATTATTGAAATAACAAAACATTACCATCTATCAGCATCGTTAGTTTTAGGATACCTCTGGTATGGAATACATTACAGGTGCAGGATTGGCCATGTTTATCGGGTACTCTATCTACATGTTTGGTACCACTATTTTCCGTGGATGGTTCTTCCAATTCACTTTCTACGCCTTCAAAGACCCACTGCCTTGGACGACTTGTAGTAATGAATGGAACACACCAACATGTAGAGTTGCAGGATTCATGTACAGTTCAAACAGCACTGAATTTGGGAGATACACAAATCTAACGGCAAACAGCACACAAAATGTATCTTTGAACATGTCTACGACTATATCGAGTATATCAAACAGCACAATCGGACTGACCGCAGCGGAGGAATTCTGGCAGTAAAGTTTTTAACCATTATCAGTTTAAATTTTTTATTTAACCCTTTATCTGCTATAACGTCAGCAGCTTTTAACAAATGTCGTGTTCTTAAATTTCTTAAAATTGGGTGTCAGGTTCTTTAATCTACGAAAGAAAAATGATTGTCAAACTGTTTACAAGTATATCATGATCAGATGCTCCACACGTGGCTTTTGATCAGATTACAAACTGTTTGCAAGTAAACATTGTACTCTTGGAAGTGTCGTTAAATGATTATGTTGTAATTTACAGTGATACAAGTGATTGCTTTCGTTGAATCTATTAGAAGACATTAAACTTTCACAACATAGAAACACGTTTTAACATGCTTTAATGTCTGCATCATGGAACTTCACATAGTTCACGCTGCTACTACATACTGGTAAATAACCAAACTAAGTCGTCCCTGCACCTCGACAGGGCCCCGTTTCATAAAACATCTTACGACAAATGTTGTCGTAAGTCAGATTATAAAACTCTCAATTATTATTTATTTCTCCATCTAATCCTGTCTTGTGACATCATTTTGGAATCGTCAAATTAAATGTATTTTAAAGTTTTGACTTACGACAACATTTGTCGTAAGAAGTTTTATGAAACGGGCCCCAGGTCACTAGTGCAAGCAGATAACAAGTACATAAAAATATTCATTTTGACCATTGTGCTTTACAAAACATCTGATTATAAACTGAACATTAGTTCAGATACTATGTCTCAAATAGCACAAGCATGACAAATGTCGTTTTAAAATACATCAAAAGTCTTATTCCTCTTTTTTGAAGTTGACTAGATATTATTTTTAAATTTCCAGGTACAATATCTTAGAGCTTTCGTCTGGATTGACCGATATTTATCCACTTCAATGGCGCTATATTGCGTTTACCTTTGTTTGGAGAGTAATTGTGATGATAGTGACTGCCTTTGGAATACGAGGAATTGAAAAGGTGTGTGCACTTTCAGTTGCTTATGTTAACCATTTTCAATGATTACTTTTTTAATTTAAGGATGGGATGATGAACAACTCGGTAATGTACCTGGATGGATTAAAACTAGTTGACCCCCTATGTGTGATTCCATAGCAATAGGGAAGGAAAAGTCACGCGATAAAGATGCGCGATGTTCTTTAAAGACAAGTGACCGCTAGCTGCAGGGCGAAAGTCACGCAGAAGAGTTGTGCATTAATCGCAGGACCACCTCAATCGATAGAACATTAGTCTTTGCTAATTTCAAAGAAGGTCGCCATTTCTTCATATTGCAAGCGGAATTGCTGGTCTTTATCCTAATTTGACGTCATGTATACTCTCACCTTTTACCATTCACTTTGTTTTACAGTTTAACCAGAATATAACTCTTTATTTCTCTGATGAGAGTCTTTGAGAATATAACAAAAAAGACACTCGCTAGATATATTATTGATGTAATTGAACTGAGACTTAATGGTAGATTGAAGACTTATCAAACTGATTTTTGCACAAATCATATTGCACCGGGGATCGTATATTAGATGTACATGTATACACATGGTCCCTGTTACAACCAAACTCATACATAATCAAACAACCATAATTCTCACATAGCGATGTGCAGTTTACAACAACATGCATTGTGACTGCAATTTGTCAATTCCTCTTGACATAGTGTATGTCCTCACTATCAGTAAACACTCATCAAATTAGTAACATTACAGTACATGTTATCAATGCCCTATTCAAGCAAGCGTCTTGACATAATTATATTCGCACCGACGATGGGCTATAAAATGCAACGTGTCAGCGGAAATGTGTTATTAGAACTGTTTTTTTTTTGTTAATGTTCGAAACTTTGACGTCTTGTTCACGACCCATTCCAATGTATCGTTGAAAATTATAGGCATAACGTAATTTAACATTAAGTCAGTTTCTGATCTGTCTGAGTATTTTTGAGAATAAAATATTTTTTTAATAATAAGAAAAATCAAATTGCGCTAGCGTTAAACTTGAATTAATATTAAACTTGACATCAATCAATATCAAGATATGTGAATATTGAGTTTTAATTTTATTTTCACAACTCGTGTTTACTTGACTTTCGAACACATATACCGAAATGATATTAATGACGTAACAGAGTTTAACAAAATGACAACCTACATGATAGATCGTTATCCAATAAATCACTGATCTGAAAATTGCTAATATAACTATAGGTTAAACCTATAGTACGGCCAAAACCTGTTTTAGTAAAGTTATTCTGCGATATGACCTTCAAATAATTGCAACAGAAATGATTTTGTCGATAACTACTAATAAATTTGTAGAATAATAACATACTAAAAAGTATAACAAAATCTAACAAGGGGAAATTAGTAAAGAAAATGTCTACAAAGTAATAGAGTGAGAGCGCCGTTTTCTGGCCGTGTTTTATACTGAACCTGGAATTCATAAGAGTTATCCCCCGTGCTAAAAATCTCTTCTTTTAAAATACTCCCTAGGTATCCGAAAGTAGTATTATCATGTCAGATATCAATGGCTCGCCCGTTGGCGATATATTTCAAGGGCTGTCAGATTATGAGAATTGTTTCTTTACTCCTTATGTTTATTCACGAAACGCGTACACATTATCTAAAGGCGGCCATCGCAAAAAAGCTGGCCAGAGGCCATTTGTTTTGTTTTGGCCGTATTCAGCGTTATTCTGAAATTATTTGAACAATTGACTTAACATAAGTTGCAATGAGCCGTCTTTTTTCCTCTAACATCTATGTTTTTCAGAGACATTAGTGCACATGTAAGCACCTATGCACGCAGAACTTTAAAAAACATCGACTTGCCAACATGTAATGTAGAAGGAGTGGTTACTACATTTCTTTTACAAAGGTGTGAGTCAAACTATCTACACATGCATTAACTTGAATGTGTGATCAAATAATAGTTTTCGACCTTGCTGAATATGAAACAGGTGATGTACTTTACTGCCACGCTGCCAATATTAACAACAGCGATTATACTTGTGAGGTCATTGATGATACCTGGTGCTATCGATGGACTATACATGTTCTTCTATCCAGATCTGGCGAGACTTTTGGACGTGAAGGTAAGCTACTTCAGACTGCTTTACCAAATATACGATGGTGCTTGATTACTTGATCAATAACTTCAATATAATACGTTAAAATGCATGTGGGATATATAATTTTAACGAGCAATTATTAGCCTACACGATGGTATAATGCACAATAGGATCACTTAAACCGATAAATAAGTGCTTGCATCTAAATGACCCCTACTCCAGGGCACTTAACCGTTTGTATATAGTTGAGGTAATTTTAAACTATAATTAGAATTGCATTTTTATCACTTCGAATACTTTATGCAACTTTCTGTCAAATAACATCAGACAATTTTGAACACACGCAATAGTTTTAAATGCTTGTATTACATAAAATATAACACGCATATATCATACTAAACGCGTTCTGAAAATATCATTAACTCATTTATACCCAGTGGTTTCATCCATGTTTATATATTTGGATTAGTCCATTTTTTTATCAAAGGGATGCCTGGTCAAAATGTTCATTTTCATTTTGTTTTATATTGCAATTCCTATCAGAAAACAGTGTATACTCTGATCAGAGTATACACTGTTTGCCTATATCACATATATGGGATCGTGGGCACAAGTGGGTTAACATGAATATACTGTCATGTTTAAAATTGGTTGGTGAAAATTCATACTCATTTCTCTATATTAAACCTTGCAGTTATTGAAGCCATTGAAGTAGATGTTTATGTTTTAAAATCAAAATGTAGATACATTGATCTAGAAATAAGCCCTCCAAACAAGATGTCGTTTTGTCATTAAGAACAATAAGAAATGTTTGTCTTGAAAAATTGAGATTTAAGAAAGTTAACCCTCCAGTTGTTATGAATTGTATCAACATGAAAATTCAGACATTAAGTGATAATTTTTCAAAAAGCAACTTTCAGAAATTATACCTTTGAAAAAGGTATAACATTACGTCTTTAAGCACCCTTGTTTATCCTTTTCACGGGATATTTGTCATTCGGCTGAAAAGGTTAAGAGTGCCTATTTTTTTTTTAATTAAAAGGTAGTATGTTATTTGTTCAAACGAATTTAAGTATATCAGCTTCAGACAAATGTGTTAACAAGTGACAATGCTAAGTACGGGATGTCGCAAAATTAGATATCATATGATATTGTAGATGTGTCCCTCAAGGATGCTGTTTTTGTAAGGACTGTGTTTTCACTACTCTTCTTTTTCATATGAATGCATTTAGATTTGTTCAGATATATGGAACTGCTACAGCGTTCCTCTCTACAACGGCATCCAATGAATAGGATAATCAAAGGGAGTCGTTATAGGGAGGGAAACGGGTTTACATTTGCAAACAGCTTGAATCTAGATCAGACGCCGCGTAACGCCGCGTCTGATCTGGATTTAAGCTGTTTGTCACTAGTCATACTATTTATTTTATCAAAATGTCCACTTACATGTACATTTGAGAAAAACAGCAGACGACAAATTTAAGTAGACGATATTGCAGCCATGAAAAGGTTGGATATAATTGTCTTGTCTTGGAAACAGCAGCACTAGTCGTTGTAACGAGGGAGTCATTGTTGGAAGGGCCGTTGTAGGGAGGGAGCACTGTATTTTACTTAGCCTTATACGAGTAATTGTAAATTGCCTCGCACTATTTTGAGTTTTATCAGCAAGAGTGTGTTGGCGAAAGAAACAAAAGAAGAAATGTTCCGAAGTAATGTGTAATGTACTTGTGAAAATCTGAAACGAAACTTAAGTGTTCATATAAGTATGAAATGGACAGTAAAAAGCATACAAACAATCATCAACTGGTATTTAATCGAATATAAGACGTCATCTGAGTAGAAAGGGAACGTATACTTTGAGTTTGCTGATATAAACAAGAATGCATGATTGTCTTTGTTGAGCTGGGTAGGAGGAATGCCACAAAACTTAATTACTGCAACCAGTCCGTGTAGAATTTGGTTAAACGTCAATTACTTTGTATACTGAAAACAATGCTTACATTATATCCAATGATATTTGAGAGATTGATGGATTTTGGGTCTACGGCGCAATAATAGTCCTATTGTGCAGGCGCACGTTTCATAAAACTTCGTACGACAAAAACGGTCGTAAGTCAGATAATAAAAGTTTTAAGTTCTACTTATATCTCCATCTAATCTCGTTTTGAAAAGACGATACCAAAGAGATGTCAAAAGACAGGATAAAATAGCGATTACAGATTTTAAATGTATTTTAAAGGTTTTACTTACGAACGTTTTTGACTAACGAAGTTTTATGAAACGGATGCCAGATGTGTATGTATGAGGATAATGTATATGTGTGTAGGTGACGGAGTTTGATGGAGTCTTATTAGTGTTTTCTACTGACCTGTCGGAGTTATTTTTAGATTGGAACATTCTAAAACTTTCAAAGGGATGAGTTTTCTCTACATACGGTTAATGATAAGGATAGCTGTAATTTTGTGCGCAATGCACAGTAGCGGATACCTTATTTTTGCCCGTTTAAACGCAAACGCAATGCACTAAAATGTGGAAATTTACTTTAATTTTTTTTAATTATATTTTTAATCTGAGTAGCAAACAGGTTGGAGCCTGATCAGACGCCGGGTAACCCGGCGTCTGATCTGGCTCCAACCTGTTTGCAAAGGAAATAATAGTTTTAGTATATACATGCGTTTGTTGGGAAAGAATAAAATATCAGTAAAGTTAGCGCAAGGGTCTCGTGCTGCACGAGGATCATGTTATCTCAAGTTAGAAAGTGTACGACTATATAGATCCGATGTTACCCTGTTATCTATTTACCATTATGAACTATTCTGTTCAAAAAATAACTCCAACAAGTCAGAAAAATCGAACAATACCACTCTGTACTGGTGGTGGTGGTTGTTTATTATACTCCGGCTTTCTCTGCACTGGTAGGCTATTGGTGAATTCTATCCTACACTATCTCTTTTTGGGTGAACTGATATTTATTGTATGGCTGTGGAAAAAAGAATCATATAATATACTAAAGTGTTTCCCTCTATTTTTTTCAGATTTGGGTTGAAGCTTTCATCATGGGATTCTATACTGTGGCATTCGGATGGGGATGTATTTTATATCTAGGATCCCGTACCAGATTTAGTGATAATGTTTCAAGGTAAATGATATGATTCTTAATTCTTACTTGTTATTGCTCCTTTTATCCGGTTTATACGTTCATTCAAAATATAATAATTGCTAGTTAATAGCTTGACTTTATTATTTCAAAGTTTGGTAATTCCGTTTTGAAACGTTGACATACGAGCTCAACATGTAGGTAAACAGCAAAACAAATCAAGCATATTCCACAAATACCACATTACCGTATTGTTTTTTATATTTCGTGGTTGAATGTAGTAACAGGCCCATACAACTAATCTACATATAGATAAACAAATGTTTAGTTACAATATAAAATGTGAGTTTCTTAAGAATGAAGGTAAATGAATGAAAGATTTATAAATAAAAACATAAACTCAAGCTGAGGGGAATACACTTAAATATAAGCTATATTATATGTTTTTACTTTATAGAGTGGCATTCCTATGTCCAATACTAGACGCTGCAATGGCGATATTTCAAGGCATGGTCTGCTTTTCCGTGTTGGGAAACATGGCTGCTTCTCATGGCGTAGACGTTAAGGATGCGATAGAAGCAAGTAAGAACTTGGCGTTAATGTGTGATGTATGTTTTGGGATATCCAAAATGTTCTTGGTCTATCAACTTTTCCATAACAAATGCTGGGATATGTTCTATTCAGGGAATGTTGAAATTGATTGATTTCTGATAAACAGTGCAATTTAACTTACATTTTCATAATGTCGCATTTAGCCTACGGACAAGCGAATTAATCTTTTCTGTTTCAGATATTTCGACGGGCGTCGTGGCTTATGTAACAGCCCTGTCAACTCTTCCATTGCCCCAGCTATGGTCTCTGATGTTTTTCATATCGGTCACACTTTCCGGGCTAGACACACAGGTAAAGACTACCAGTCAGCGGAAAAAAAGCCCTAACCCCATCCGCTTTAGCCTCTTCAATGGCATGAAGTCGTCGGATATGATATTGTTTTCTGCACCTTAAATACGAATGACAAACATCTCTCATCATGATTAAAGGCCGACATGTGTTTGTATATGTCCGTACGATCTAGTCTGATAAGCACTTAAGAATGCAGTAGGTCTTTCATGAACACTTGTCATCAATTTTAAATGATGCAACAGGCAGACATATATTTTATTTAATTGAAATTGTGAGTTTTGTGTAAGGCATTGACAAATTGTTAAAATGCGTAAAAAACTTATTAACTTAATCTTGCTGTCGTTCCATTTCAGTTGGTTCCCTTTGGGATGACTGTTGATATATTAGGTGATATCTTCCCGAGACTTGGCAGCAAATACAAGATTCATACTGTTATTGGAGTATCAATAGTGTTGTTCGTGTTAGCTCTTCCTACATGTACGGGGGTAAGCATACGCTATTGTCACCATTTCATATTCTTTAATACGGCTTAAAACGTCCCATTAACATAAGACATAGCACACGTCCTCGAAAAACAAAACATCTTGCGACAAATAGTAACTGGTACTGTTCAATCATTTTAAGACACGTTACTGATAACTAAACTTCACATTGTGGACTGTAATGATGTTATACCATTTTAATAAACTCACTTTTTTCTCGGGATGTGATTTTAATACATGCGTAGTTGCTATGTGCAAGTTCATTTGATTTAATTATTTTCAAAGAGATTCCAAACAACCAAGTTCCATCTGAAATCGTGTATGAACAGATGCAATGTGCCAATACAAATTACATATGTCCATATTATATTAGCATTGTCTATGCTTGTAGAGCTTTTAAAACGAAACATTTGGTTGAACGCATTATAGTACTCCGCTCTAATTTGACCGATCAAATACTTGAAAACAGATTTAAGACTTAACTCACACATTTAATAAGCACGGATTCCGATTGTTTCTACCATGCGCATTATAATTTACTTTATTGTCAGAGTAAATAACAACGCAATCTTACCATACTTTCCTTGCGTGTGAATTATACAAACATATTTACAACGTACATGCACATGTTACTCGATAGATGGTCTTCTATTATCAATTCTTATGCATAAATGTTTGTCTTTGATTATGATAACTTTTAACTTGTCAATTCTGTTGAGAGCTTCATGGACATAGTAAGTGTGTTATATATGAACAGCATCACAAAACAAATCGGCAATAAGTGTTGAAAAAAACAAGTTGCGGCATGCATCGATAATGGGATAGTAGATTACTTTCGGATGACCGTTATTAGATAAGCAATGCAGAACCTCTCTTTTGCGTTCATGCTGTGCGTTCACTTCATTGATCAAGTAAACGTTTCAACATTGTATATGTTATATGAAAAAGAGCAAAAAAATATCATAGAATATTTCTACTTTACATTCAAAATGTTCTTAATGTCAACATGTCAACCTGCTCGAAACACTATCGGGGATTGTCAGTGCCGTAAGATGGTTTCTAAGATAGAACATGTTCAGATGTTTGCATACGTATCTGTAGAGGAAATGATTATCGGTTAGAAAAGAGGGTTCATGTAGTAATATAGCGAGCTTTTTAATAATGTTATTTCACAGGCTGGTGCCTATATGTTCCTCATGGTTGACTGGTATACTGGGGCCTGGGTTGGACCAATAGTGGCACTGGTAGAAGTGATTGTGATCGGTTGGGTGTATGGTAAGTGATATGATAATGAACTAAAACCATTTTCAAAGAGTGTCTGAACTGAGTAAAACCGTGTTTGTGACATATTCAGTTACGTTTCAGACGCAAAGTACTAGCTCAAACAGGTGCATTAGAATGTTATAGACACTCGAATATCGACTAATATTATTTAAATATTTTTAATTTGTTTTTTTGGTAGGACTCGATAGATGGAGCGACGATGTCAAACTGATGTCAGGAGTAGCTATGTCGTTGTTTATGCACATTGGCATAGGGTTTACAACACCCGTGTTCGTCCTAGTAAGTATTTCTCAAGTACTCATACGCTGAGTAATCCCCTCACTGCTATGACTTCATCTAAACAATTGACGGTCATTTTTATTTATTTATTTTTTTTATGTTTTTTCGTAAATTTAATATTTAGGTATTTTGATTGAATATATATTGAAACGAGTGTCAAACAGTAAATGCGGCGTCTGGTCAGGATCATATCTGTTTGCAAATAACTATTGTACTCGGTGTTAGGCAATGAAAGCTTGTTATTCCCTTAGCGCTATATTGGTGTGGTAACTATAGTGCCAGTGTCAATGTTGACCAATGTATTATGTGCATGTTGATACTTTGTTGTTCTGTTATATCTTAAACTGGCATTAGTATCAACAAAAATATTTTGCTAAAATCTGCTATATACTTTGCAAATAAACGTTAACATACAAATTATAAAGCTAGACAGACATGTGTCTTACAAAGGGTGTGTCTTACTTTAATCATCCTTTCAAAATACTATGGAACTGATGCTCTTCATTGATTAACTTTTGAGTGGTTAAAAATTACCATTTGATATGTTGCAGGTGATAATATTCGTCGCAATTGTTAACTATGTACCACCAGTATACGGAAGTTATACGTTTCCTGCCTGGGCAAGACTACTTGGTTGGATGTCGGTGGTTGCTGTTATGTCACCGCTATTCATTCACGCAATAATACGAATATGTCGTGAGAGCGGATCGCTTTGGCAGGTAATCTTTCGATGAAGAGTTTACCCCTTGAAAAGCGTCATGTAAACGTGTGTTTGTTTCATCTCCTTCACTGCCTTACGCGGAGCATTATTGTTAACTGCAAACAATTTGGATCCTTAACAGACGCCGCGTAACGCGTAGTCTAATCAAGATCCAAACTGTTTGAAACTAATTACAATATTTCATATGTCAAAACACCTTGTTATATATATATTTTTTAGAATAAAGGCAGACGATAATCTATTCGTTTAAAATTGATGACGTCTCAGAATTTAATGGGTTGACCCATTCAATACATTTTTACTGGACTTACTAGTTAGAACGAAATAAAACATGTCTGACGTCATCTTAGGATGAGGGAGGCAAACTATGATAACGGTTACGTTTTACTCTAGTATCAGGCTGAACAATGCTTGTAATGTAAATCGTATGTTTTGTACAAATAAGTGTTTGATTGACTCCTAGACTGTATGCTAGTTGTAAAAAGTTTGAAGCAAGACCAGACACATAATGATCAAAAGTTCCGATAATGCACTCAACTGTTTGACCCTCAGATAGAATTAATGTAAATCGGAAATTTGAAAACACGAGTTACTGTACTCAGAGTACGATAAAACCTCGCTAATACCAGTTCTAAAGTGCGTTGTTACTTATTTTATGTTTACAACAGTTACCTGCTCAAAGCAAAGTGATAGTATAAAAGAAACCTTGTTTGGGAGTTCTCTGTTTAACTGTCACCTTGCCTTAAGCTTTATACAATCAATTAGGCTTCGTTATAGTGGCAAATAATAGAAATACCGTTCACTGTATTGTACTGATATTCGGACCATTTTACAAAAGTTGGTCCAACCTAAGTAAAAACCATGAACGGCATTCCATTACAATCAGTAAAAGGAGTTTATATTGAATGTAAAACGGACAGGCTACAGGTTAACCCTTAGCCTGCCACTCACGACTATAGCTCCATATGCAAACAGCTTGGATCCGGATGAGACGCCGAGTAACTCGGCGTCTCATCCGGATCCAAGCTGTTTGACACTCGGACAACATTATCAGCAATTTTGAGCAACTTTGAAGCACTTTGAAACTTGAAGCAGACGAGAAATATAGCAGACGACAATTTATTTGGCGGGCTAAGGGTTAAAACAGGAAAACAGAAAGTTCCTACAGCTCCTATCATCAATAGCTTATAATAACATGAACTAAGTGAACGCTAAAGAGACGTTTTCACTGTATGTGGACACCCGGTATATTTGTACAGTGCTCCCTCTCTACAACGATACCCAGTGGATGACACAGATTGTGTGTGTGTTATTCGGAAGGGGTCGTTACAGAAAGGGAAACTAAGACTTGGCTTACATTTGCAAACAGCTTGAATCTAGATCAGATGCCGCGTTACGCGGCGTCTGATCTGAATTCAAACCGTTTGTCAATCGTCTTTATATGTATTCTATCAAAATCTCCAATGATATGTAACTGTAAGAGAAACGGGGGAAAAGAGACAACATTGCAGCAGAATAAGTATTAGTCATAAATGTCCCGTTAAGGGAATTGTGGCAAGGGTCGCTGTAAGGAGGGAGTCGTTGTTGAGAGGGCCGTTGTAGAGAGGGAGCAATGTAATAAATGAACATGCAATATACCTTTCAGAAACTAAAGCGATCAGCAAACGCCAACAATGAATGGCTCCCTGCAGATGCAAACGTCGGATCACAGTACAGCAAAGTCAAACACGATTACAAGGAAAGAGGTTTTAAAGATCTTGTTTTATATAACTTCACCGGAAATCGAAGAGAAAAGTCAACAACACAACCTACTACTGAAGAAATTATTGACTTACTATAGTAACATAGACACTTAGAAATGTTTTCCATCATATTTTGGATTGACAAAAGTATTTTACCGTTTGCTTTGAAACAAAATTTAAACGATTGACATAAATATGGTATATTGTTTAATTGAAATTTGCAATATGTCCTCTTTAACCATCAACCCCATAGCCAATTTCTAGTATTGAATATAGGGTACTACTCAAAGTAGGCTGAACGTTAAGCATAATGTGCCGTAAGTGCACTCTGCTTTACTTTCAGGCTGCTTTGACTAACTATCTGCTACAAAAAAGAAAATATTTCTGTTGATACATATTCATTACTTTTTAAATTGGAACTTATTTCTGTAGATAAGGAATAGATTAAATTTGCAAATAGTCGTTTATATGGAAAATAAGGGTTAAACACAAACTTCGTTACGATTGTACATGTAACAATTGTTCAAGTACCCCTAGCCGGTTACACGGTGCCTTAGTAAGATCCATGCGTTTGTAGATACATCTTTTTACGTCATTGAAAGTGAAAAGGCGAATCGACAAACCCCTTTTTTAATTAGGTATGTCCGATTTATGACTACTAAGCGGTGTTTTCTGCACTATTTTTTCAAATAACAAAAGGTGCAGACCACGATTAAAGGGTTCCATTTAAAACCCTCTGATATGGATCTTCAGGACTCCCTCTCTAGTCGCAGAGGTCGTTGTTCGTTGCGGGTGGTTATAGGGAGAGAACATAAATACCAATGGAGTATCTTTGCTAAGATTTTAAACCCAGATCAGACGCCGCATAACGCCGCGTCTGATCTGGGTTCAAACGGTTTGTCACCCGTATTTGTGTTTCTTCTGCCAATATGTAAAACTTAGCTTTGAGAAAACAGCAGACGATGATTTTAACCAGACGATATGGCAGCAGTGAAATGGTTAGACATAATAGTCTTGTTTGAGGAAAAGCGGCAAGCGCTGTTGTAGGGATGGAATCGTTGTTAGGAGGGCCGTTGTAGAGTGGGGGGGACACTTTTTACCGTTTGTTTATGACAAATGTACTTGATATAAGTACACGCTTGGTGAAAGATTGATGGAAGAGTTGGGTTTCACGGCACGGCGACACAAAATCCAATATGCTAAAAAACTTAACAAGACAAAAGTTCACTCAGGATCTGTTTTTATGCTGTCTGATTTGTCCCCCGAGAGTTTCCTACCTTGTCGCGGTTTTGGGGCTTAAATATCATTGGGAATGTTTCTATTGATTTGACCAAGATTATCCCCTCTGCCAAGAACAAAAAGGAAGACAGGTCGGTTGTTTTGATCCCATGTGCTGCTTCGGAACGAATGAGATTAGCCGAAATCATCGTCCTGAAATCATACTCAGAAAACATCTTCTTAAAATCATCCTTATATTATCATCCCTCATCATGCATCGGCGCAATATGAGCTATTTCGTGTCGCAGGACCGTAAACCCCAATTCATCCATCCAGTCTGATTTGAATATGTCAATTATAAATCAATGTAAGGTGTTGAGTGATCCGGCATCTGACACTGGTATTGCTACTCCGTCAGTAGCAAACACAAAACATGATGTTTTGTTATTGTATAGAACAACCTCTATATGACGACCACGAATTCGAAGGCTAATTGATTGTATAAACGACAAATGACAGCTTAAAGCAAGTTGACGGTAAAACAGAAAAGCTCCTAAAGGAGAGTTCTGTTTTACTGTCACGATGCTTAAAGCAGTCTACCATATTAAACACCAAATACAATTACGTGGGCAGAATTGTATATGGCAAATGATGCAGCCTATAAATAGAGTAACCCAGGAGGGATAAACCGAAGTTATACTGTGGATAAGACGTTAGTTATTATTTCCCTTTTAAACGCAACTATGGGAACACGTATGTAGAGGGGAGAAGACGTTACGTATTCTTCCCAATTGAATGCGTATACATACATGTACGCTTAAACTGTTATTACCATTGCAAACATTTTGGGGCCAGATTAGACGCCGGGTAACCCGGCGTCTGATCAGGCTCCAAATTGTTTGCCATTTAGATTAATATGAATAGTCAGACTTGTCGAGAAAATTGTCCTTTTCAACGTTTTATTGTAATGCATTTTTGCTTCGTTGCGTTTAAACGGAAAAAAAATAACATCTTCCCAACTGTATATGGCGAGGACGCAGCCTATATATAGAGTATCACAGTAAGGAAAACTCAATTGATACAGTGGAAAAGGCGTTAGTTATTATTTCCCTTTTAAACGAAACTAGGGGAACACGTATAACAATGAAATATAGAAACTGAATGTTTTCTTTTGGACTGATTTATTTTTTTACCGACAAGTTCAAAACTGGAACTTCGCGTTTGATATATCCCAAATTGAGTGCGATGTTAATGCAGGTTAAACGTCATGCATAAATGCCAAATACCATCGATAGACATATAAACCTTATTAGGCACTGAACAACACCCGATAATAGACAACTGGAGGGTGGCCATAGAGAAGGAGTTGGGCTTGTACATCAAAGCAACAGGAAGGTTCACGTGTACAGATTCTCCTAAAGCGCAATCCTGATTCGACATCCGCATCATATTAACAAAATACATATGAGAAAATTACCAGTGAGATATAGCCCACATGAGAGCCTCTACAGCAGAGACAATTGTGACGACGAGTCTGCGGATTACGGATTACGGAAATAAACCATATATGCACTAAATATTAGCCGTTATCATGCTGACTTGTCGTCTGCTTCAAATACATAGTCTGCGAAAATAAATCAAATTAGCTCTTTAACCTTTTTAAACTGACTAAAAGTTGATGAGGGGTGGCAAACAGTTAGAATTTAGATCAGACACCATGGTACGCACTGTCAGCTGGTGATGTGTTTATTATATTCCTTGAATAAACACCATAAACAACTAACTAGCTGTTTAAATAATTTCATATCCAGAAAATATTTGAAGCAAAACAAGAATTCGTGTATGCCTAAAAGAATGACGCGGAACTTGCACATGTACGTAAATGATGTCTCACTAAATTGAAAATAAGGTTGGAATACAATACAAGTTGGCTGATACAAGGTGGTTGATACAAGGTGGCTGATACATACAAGATGGCTGATACAAAGTGGTTGATACAGGCGGAAACGCTCGATATCGTAAGAATGCATATAATCAAAAATAGGTATAGAAAGTAAAGCACTATTACCCTCTAGTTCATGTCTCCAGTAATATGGTCCTGCCTCGGAGTCTCTAGTTTGTGAAGGCTTACAGTGGAGAAAACGTTATTCTTTCCCGTTTAAACGCAAACGAAACGCAAACGCATAGCACAATAATGGAGAATGACAACTTTTGGACAATTCCGAATGTTGATTTTACCATTGACGGCAAACAGTTTGGAGCCTGATCAGACGCCGGGTTACCCGGCGTCTGATCTGGCTCCATACTGTTTGCATTGAAAATAATAGATTTGGCGTAAACGTGTTTATTTGGAAAGAATAACTTTTTCTCCACTGTATAAAAGCAAATCACTTCGTTTACTGTTTTATATAGACTTACTTATCCGTAGGGAAACAACTACATTTTGGCTTTTTAATTATGACTCAAGAGATATTTCATCCGATAACAATTGCTATAAATGTCACCACAGGACGTTTTGTGCAAACTCGATTATAAATCTGCAAGTGATTTCAGCTAAAATAACTTATTAAGGCATTAAGTTAATGTATCTAATTTATTTCTCCACTCACGAAAAATATCCAACCTTATAGATACAGTCATGAATGTAAAAAGAAACAAAATCCTATATGGTCTTAGCAAATCGTAGCTTAAAGAAGACTTAAAGTAAAACAGAATGGGTTTTGCTTTGCTTTGATTTCAGCCTGCTTTAAACAAACAGCTGTTTTCAATACTGAAAATAAGCTACGGATTAAAGGGTTAAATCTATATTGCAATTATTTGGCTGCATCATATCTGCCATTCGTAATCAAACTTTGTAATCCGTGTAAACTTTTTACAGCCAAACTTGTATTAAGCGATCACTCAATGGAAGACAAATATGTATTATTGTATACAGCTGTCCGTTTAATGCAGGATAAAGCTCCAATAGGAGTTTTCTTCCTTATTTCTACACTGAGTGAAGAGGTCTGCACGCTTACCGGTATTCAATGTGGTTACCTTACTTCTTCTTCTTCTAATTTAGTACCCTCTACTGTCATCTTCTGGCAATGACAGGGAGGTCGGAGACAGTGTTAAATAGTTCTAACATTATGATGAACAACATGCTAAGCTAAAAGATCAATTATAAACAGAGATTACACTGTTTAAAAACAACTTATGCACCTAAGGGTTGTGAGATCTGAAGCTGGCAGTGAAGCTTTTGAGATTGTCACTGGCCTTAGTGTTGTATGGTAGTTTATTCCAAAGTATGATGGTACATGTACGTGGAATGAATGAGCTTGAGTTGTACTGTATTCAAGAGTAAGGTATGACAAAGGTGAGATTATTGGATGGATGGATATGTTTATGGTCTACAACTACAAACTGTATTAGATTATTTGACAATTTGAATATCATTATTACTGAGGCATTATTTTTTCTAAAGTTTGCCATCTAAGTGTGTTCAACATGCTGGTTACTCTACTGTGATAAAAATAATCATTCATGACGTTTCTTGCAGCTGCTCGTTGTACTCCTTCAGTTTCATAAGTAAGGCAAGCCTGCCATGGATGCCACACTATAATTTATGTACTTTATACAAGATTGCATGTATTTTTTATATTTCTTGCTAGAAAATATTGTTTTCCATGCAGAACAGAGTTTGTAAAACAGGCAACAACTATATAATTGACACTGTACTGGTTCAATCCACCAATATTTGCAAACGACAGTGTATGTTGTATCAAAAACTTTTGCTTGATTTTGCTTTTTCCATAAATGTTGACCCTCTCAAACAAATTTCATTTTTCAAGTTATAGACCTTTCTAATTCTGACAAGACAAAAAAACTTAAAGTATTTCAACTTCTAAAATGATGTAGAATTAGGTATTGCATGGGATGGTGTATATGATTCGTTTCGGTGCGCGTTACACATCTAATACCTTAATGCAGAAAAGTCTGTTGGTAATACTGCTGCCACTGAGTATTTTGTATTTTGTATACCTTTTCGCAGACAATCTAATGAACAGGTTATTTTATATAGTGAATAAAACGTTATTCTTTCCCGTTTAAACGCAAACGAAACGCAAACGCATTGCAGTACATGAAGAAAATTACAACTTTTTGACCATTCTGAATGTCGATTTTAACCTGGACGGCAAAAAGTTTGGAGCCTGATCAGACGCCGGGTTACCCGGCGTCTGATCTGGCTCCAAACTGTTTGCATTTGAAACAATATATTTGGCGTAAACGCGTTTATTGGAAAAGAATAACGTTTTCTCCATTGTATGTATACTTCTTCGCAGAGAATTTAATGAACAGGTAGATTAATATGATGTGTTTACGGTTTTTCAGAAATGTCCGGTTTAATACAGACATGTTTTCGGAGATTACACTGTGTTTGATTTTTATTCTCACAAAAAGCCGAGTTTGTACTTTAATAATCGATTTTTCAATAAATTCTTGTTAAAATTATTGCTACAATTCGTCTCATCCGGATCCCAACTGTTTGCAAATGTAAGACTTAAGTGGTGTCGACCTTGGACGACGTGGAAGCGTTAAACTACGGATTTTAGCGAGGCAGAGTTTTTGAAACCAGTCTGTATAAATACGATAACAGTTACCGTATTAATTTATTTTAATGCGATGGTATATTTTATTTCTGAAGTCGCCTGAATACAATGCTTTCTTACATGAAGTATGTCAATGACACCTATAAAACCAGATCCCATTTAGATTTGAATATATACATCTGTTAGGGATCATTCAGGCTTGAATCTCACCCTTTAATA
The DNA here is from genome assembly GCA_922989275.2 of Gari tellinella. NCBI lineage: Eukaryota > Metazoa > Mollusca > Bivalvia > Cardiida > Psammobiidae > Gari > Gari tellinella. The sequence continues at coordinate 45,913,126 of OV277864.1, forward strand.
AATTTCGGTAGTATGTTGCTACGTTTGAAAACAGGTGATCACTTAATATTTTAATGATAAAATTATTCGGGAGAGTTTTACCCATTCACCGCTTTTTTGTCGCCTGCTTCAGTAGTGTTGTCTGCAATGTCGTTTTCAAAGTTTAAAAAAATCAGGCAGTATGACTGAAGAAATTTCAAAACGAGTGTCTAACAGTTTGAATTCTGATTAGACGCCGCGTCACGCGGCGTCTGATCAGGATCCGAACTTTTTACAAACGCGTTTTTAAACGTCATTGAGAGTAAAAGGGTTAAAGCAGGTTAAAAGGAAAGCAGAATGCACATTTACCTTTGGTTAAGCCACCTTCTTCTAGGATATAGAAATATTTCTTATGATACATGTTCATGACTATCAATTTGAACTATTTTCTTCAGCGGAGAAATAAATTTAAAGCGCTGAAAGGCGCTTCTATGTGGGAAAGGCTTATTGTGGAATACAATAAATAGAGAATCATCCAGGATGATACAGAATAAGTAACCGGTGCTTGTACTAGTATTGTACACAAGGAAAGTATTATCAGCACAACACTTCCTATCAAAGTGGGATGTAACGACTGTGCAAACATTTACCACTTCACTTACATGTTTTTAGCATACGGTCATTTGCAAACAGTTTTGATCCTGATCAGACGCCGCGTAACGACGCGTCTGATCAGAACCCAAGCTGATTGACACCCATCGTAATATTTCTTACTTAGAAACAAAAAAAAAACCAACACCCATACATTTTAAATCTGAGAAATAAAAGGAGACGACAATTGTTAAAGCAGATGGCAGCGAAGGTTTAAAATGACAATTAAAGGTGACACTAACCGCATTCTTACACGATATTCAGAAATACTAATATTGTAAAAATATATCTCATAACATCTCGTGGGTAGTATTTTGTTAGTGAACGTTTTGTTTGATTTTGGATTAATCAATTCAATTCAATATATTTATTTCCTTCAATAATGAAAAGACAGCATCGGTACAGTAAACATATACAAAAAAGTCTAACACATTACACCCTTCCATGGTCAATTTTATCGTGAGTGTTTACCCAATCACCGTATTGTCGTCTGCTTCAATAGTGTTGTCTGCAATATCGTTTCAAAGTCAGATTTAAGGTAGTATAACGGACGTAATTTCCAAACAAGTAGCAAACAGTATTGATACTGATCAGACGCCGTGTGATCAAGATCAAAAATGTTTGCAAATGCGCTTTATGACGGCATTGAGTGTGAAAGGGTTAATCCCCGTAAAACATAATATGTATATATTATAAAACAAACTATATAGAGTTTAATATGAAAACAAACTAATTACATTATATACTAGGGTGAGTATACTACTATTGTTAGTTTAAATTCGCATTTCAAACGTGTTGTGTTTTGAAGAAAGGAAATTAATAGTTTTACATGTATTAAACAAATACACGCACATTTACATAACTGCGAATTATACATGCACTCAAATACGTGCACTTGCATACGTACGCCTTCATACATAGAACGTCAATATTAGAATACATGTATGCATATTTGAGGCACTAACAATAAGTTAGTAGTTAACATTAAGTCTTTAGCGAAACAAAACCTAGAGACATAAAAATCGGTCATTGATATAAGCGAAAGGTTTCGAAATACTTCAAAGAACAATAATGTTGGTTGTTTTAGTAAACACAGCCAATTGGTATACCAAAGAATTATCTCTGTAGTGTAGAATTTCACTCAAATACATACACTTCTTTTCTAACAGAAGCTAAACCAAACATATAGATACATGTAGCATATCGTAATAGCATGGCTAACCTAAAGTGTGTAGTATACATTACATGTGTGTACGCGCTCGCGAACAACACCCAAAACAGCAAAATCTAAACAACGCATACACATATAAAGGATTTATACGTTATACTAACATAACACATAATTCAACTTAAATTACTATATACAGTGGAGAATCTGTTATTCTTTCCCAATAAACGCGTTTACTCTAAAACTATTATTTGCAGTGCAAACAGTTTGGAGCCAGATCAGACGCCGGGTAACCCGGCGTCTGATCAGGCTCCAAACTGTTTGCCACCAAGATAAACAAGAATTATCAGAAATGTCCAAAAGTTGTTCTTTTCTACGTTTTAGTGTTTTGCGTTTGCGTACGTTTGCGTTTAAACGGGAAAGAATAACAGATGCTCCACTGTACCAGTATTGCAGTGCACAACCCATAACACCCATTATCAACTAAATATGCCTTTGTACACCTTTAGTTTATTCCTCAACTGAAACAAATAGTTGCAATTTATACAGTTATAATTATTTGGTATGATAAAAATATTTCTATAATATAGCAGAGGTAAGCTTAACGCAGGCTGAAAGCAAAGCAGAATGTGCCTGAATGCGTTTCCGCTTAATTTTCAACCCACTTCAAGTGGTCACCGTTCTACAACAAGTGGTCACCTTTTTACACCTAAACCTTCTAAGCTACATCCCAGGATGCTTGTGACGGGGATGCTGGTGATGATGATGATGTTTATTATGGTGATGGTATTGATGAAAATCTCCCTTATCCGGAAACCTTTTTTAACAAATTTAACCCTAACGATGAGTATACTCGTCATTACTTAACAATGTAAATGTGAATAAAACGCTTGTCCTATGTCAACCGTGTATACCCTGAACAGAGGGGTCCCACAGGAGCCATCTGATCAGAATCTACTCTGTTTGTCATTTTGTAATACTGGTATATATTTCAAATCAATCTTAACTAGTCACAAACAGATGTGACCTAATTGGAAACTGGATTTTGCCATTTTAAATTTCAGATTTGAATGAGCTTCGGCCCCGAAGGGTTCGATTGTATTAACGCATGACCGCACACAGACTATTTGCCATTTCGAGAGATGGAGTAGATGTAGTTGCTTTAATCATTTCGATAGATAAGGGATTTTTTCGTAGATGTTAAATATCATTTTTATTTTTTGACTATATTTAATGTAGACATATACAATGGCGGAAAAGGAAAATGGCAAGCTGTCTTCTATGTTAGGAACATACTTAACTCTTCTTGGATACTCATGGGGAATGTCCGATATATGGCGGTTTCCCTTTCTAGCATACAGAAATGGCGGAGGCATGTTTTTATTTATTTATTTTAAATTTTATGTTATGTTTATTTAGCAGTTACCCCAAATTTGCCTGAATATTGCAATAACTCTCTCCCTGTACAGTGGAGTAGACGTTCTCATTTCCCAATAAATGCGTTTACGCTTAAACTATTGTTTCCCATTGCAATTGCGATCAGACTATATATCATAAGGAATCTCAAAATGTTTCATGTTGTACCTTTTATTGCACTGTGTTTGCGTTTGGTTTGCACTTGGTGACATATTTCATTATATATATAAAGGGATGATCTAAATAGACTAATGTGTTTATTTATACAGCAGGACAGTTCAAATGAACTAGTAAATGATGACATGGCGCGTGACGCGACGTTTCGTCAGAGTCTACACAGTTTACTTATGTCTGTTTTAGTAGAAACCAGGCTTGAACGGGTTAATATAAGATACATGTACCTTTATCTGCCTCCAATTTGTTGTTTGTATACAGTGGAGAAGACGTTATCCTTTCCAAATAACAGCGTTTACGCTTAAACTATATGTTAAATTGCAAACCGTTTGGAGCCTGGACCGACTCCCGATAGGCAAAATGTTGCCACTCAGAATAAAATCAATAGTTAGACATTTCTAAAAGGTGACATATCCTGCACTTAATTGCAATGTGTTTGCGTTAAAACGAGAAAGAATAACGTTTTATCCCCTGTAGCTTTTCTGATATTACAAGTTCAGAAAACTACTGCAGAAAACATTTTTTTCCCAAATACACGCGTTTTGACGTAATTGTTATAACGTTCCAAATTTGTTTGCCATTCAGAATTTAGTAAATGTTGAACATTTCAGAAACACTGTCATTCTATTTATTCAATTGCATTGCGCTCTATTTCGTGTAACGTTGAGATAATAACGTCTTTTTCTCTGTACGAATGACCAGCAATTTGGATCCTAATTCTCAGTTGAGTACAGTGGAGAAAACGTTATTCTTTCCCAATAAACGCGTTTACGCTAAAACTATTATTTCTATTAAGTACTACTAGTTTGGAGCCAGATCAAACGCCGGGTAACCCGGCGTCTGATCAGGCTCCAAACTGATTGCCACCAAGAAAAACGTGAATTATCAGAAATGTTCAAAAGTGGTACTTTTCTACGTTTTAGTGCTTTGCGTTTGCGTTTCGTTTTTGTTTAAACGGAAAAGAATAACGTTTTCTCCACTGTACCATCTGATTTGGCACAGACAATATGCGAATTCATGTCAGGTTGCGTTTACACGCAACGGGCAAGTTATGTAGTCATCTGATGTCGAAAAGGTCAGATAATTATAATACCTGAACCCTTTCATGATCAAATTATTCGAGAGATGTTTATCCCTTCACCGCTTTATTGTCGTCTGCTTTAGTTTTGTTGTCTGCAAGGCACGTTTCAAAGTTAGATTTAAGGTTGTCTGACTTAATAAATATCGATAAGAGTGTAAAACAGTTCTCAGTTGAGTATAGTGGAGAAAACGTTATTCTTTCCCAATAAACGCGTTTACGCTAAAACTATTATTTCTATTAAGTACTGCTAGTTTGGAGCCAGATCAAAAGCCGGGTAACCCGGCGTCTGATCAAGCTCCAAACTGATTGCCACCAAGAAAAACGTGAATTATCAGAAATGTTCAAAAGTGGTACTTTTCTACGTTTTAGTGCTTTGCGTTTGCGTTTCGTTTTTGTTTAAACGGAAAAGAATAACGTTTTCTCCACTGTACCATCTGATTTGGCACAGACAATATGCAAATTCATGTCAGGTTGCGTTTACACGCAACGGGCAAGTTATGTAGTCATCTGATGTCGAAAAGGTCAGATAATTATAATACCTGAACCCTTTCATGATCAAATTATTCGAGAGATGTTTATCCCTTCACCGCTTTATTGTCGTCTGCTTTAGTTTTGTTGTCTGCAAGGCACGTTTCAAAGTTAGATTTAAGGTTGTCTGACTTAATAAATATCGATAAGAGTGTAAAACAGTTTGGGTCCTGATCAGACGCCGCGTTACGCGGTGTCTGATCAGGACCAAACTGTTTGCAAACGCGCTTTAAGGCGTCATTGAGAGTGAAAGGGTTAAACAAATTAAATCAATTGCATTTATACAAATCTGATTGATATGTTTCTCTAGTATTAAGGTAGTAAAAATATTGTTTATAGGTTTGTTAGAAAGTTACATTTAAAACATGACGATTGGACAAATATCACCAACCAATGCTTAAACGTTTGGACGCCGACTTTAACTGATTCTTGGTTTCGATTAAACTATTTGCAATCAAAAATTTAATGCAGTCGCAATTGACTTAAAGAGACAGAAACTCATGGATACCAGGTGCGTGTCTTACGAAACGGCGTACGACTAAAATGGTCGTAAGACCAAACATTACAAAACATCTCATTTCTTATTTCTCCATCTAATCATGAATGTTCAAGACGATTCCAAAGAGATGTCACAAGACAGGATATGATGGAGAAACTAATAATAATTGAGATGTTTTGAATCTGACTAATGTTTACCGTACGATGTTGTATAAGACTGGCCACAGGCGCCTGTGTAAACACGTAAATATTAGCTTAATAAAATGATTTCAATTACAAAAAATACATTCCAATGAAAACTGTTATCTCGGTCGGGGAGGCAAACCAATATGTGCACTAAAATTGTGACATCGCTTTAGGCCATTCGACCGTGGAACTTTTATTATATAGAGTTTTTTTATTATCCTATTTGATTTGTTTGTTGCGAGATTTAAAGATCTACTCCGCCTTATGTCGTAAAACAAAATATTTCGGTGATTTATCTCGGAGTGTTTATATACCGATCATATATCTTCAATATCAAATGCACGATAATGCAGCATGATTGTTTTATTTTAGTATTTTCTCCTTTCCGAGAATACACTATTTTGTTTTCAGTCTCTTTCAAGGGGATACAGTGGAGAATCTGTTATTCTTTCCCGTTTAAACGCAAACGTACGCAAACGCAAAGCACTAAAACGTAAAAAAGAATAACTTTTAGACAATTCTGATAATTCATGTTTATCTTGGTGGCAAACAGTTTGGAGCCTGATCAGACGCCGGGTAACCCGGCGTCTGATCTGGCTCCAAACTGTTTGTATTGTAAATAATAGTTTTAGCGTAAACGCGTTTATTGGGAAAGAATAACAGTTTCTCCACTGTATATGATTATCAATGACACAATGGAGAAGATAGTATTTCCTGTTTAAATGAATCGAAACGCAAATACAATAATATGTAAAATTTGACAGTCTTTCGAAACTTCTTGAGGTATTTTTTTATCTGAAACGCAAACAAGTCGCAACCTGACCAGACATAATTAACACAAATATGTGGCCGTTATAAAAAATGTTACTGTAAATATCGTTTGAAACTAGTCTTAGAGTTGATAATCTGCAAGTACGTTCTGATAAAATTACCTAAGTGTCACAATGGTTAAATCCAATTTGGAATGCCGGCCTGTCTTTTTGACATGATTAAATTTTCGAAAATATTTAAGATGGCGTGAAATAAAATAATTTACAAAACTCATTTTCGGTGAATGCATATGATCATAAAATACTATTTTCGCGAAAAACAAGGCGTAATTTGCTTTACGTTCAACCTGCTTTAAGTAAATGCGCTAAAAAATATAAAAAATTAAAGTCTTAGGATTTTTCAAGATCAACTCATGGCAGCCCCCCAAATCAGATGCCGTGTTGTGTGTGTCTAATTTGAAACCGTATAGTTTTAAACAGTTTGCACGAATTCCCCCGTAAAGTGCAAGCGGGTACACGTGTACTGTACAGTGGAAAAGACGTTCACACGCAAACTAAATGTACGAGCAACGTAATGAGTAGAAAAATACTCTTTTTTGAAAGGTTTGACGACTGATTTTAGTCTGAGTTGCAAATAGTTTGGAACCTGATCAGACGCATGGTTACCCGACGTCTGATTAGGCTCAATACTGTTTGCAGACATCGTAAGGCTGTTAGTATAAACGCGTATATAAGAAACAAAAAAAAACCGTCTCAACTTTAAATAGGAACGACCCTTTCTAAATATGACATACATCGAACTGTTATCAGTTCATCAGTGATAAAAAGAAACGATGTAGAATATCAAAATAAATGTAGCGATAAATCAAATACAGAAAAGTATTTTGTCGTTTCAGCTAAAATTGAAATCGCCCAACTGTAAATGCAATCCATGACAGTATGTTGTCACTGCTTAAGACAGGTGAATTTAATTCATTCACTCCCATAACGCCATCTCATTTTAACAATTGCCGTCTGGTATTATTTCTCAAATTATGTGTGTGTGCTTGTTGTGGTATGGCTGTGTGTGTGTTCTGCTTTAGAGATGGGTGTATTGTTTGTGTTGCGTTTCCTGCTTGAGTCTTCTTTCGTATTTATTTGACTTTTTAGGCAAATTGACTAAAGTAGTATCGTAATGAATGTCAAACAGTTTCGATCAAAACCTGATGCTGCGTAAATTCAAACTCTTTGCAAAATACATTTTATACTCGGCGTAAGTTAGTGAGGGGTTAAACCTATTTAAACCTATTGTCTACTAAAGGGGACATTGGCATACAATGTAGACACTGATCACGGTCGGCAATGTTTTTCTTTTACATATGAAATGTTCTGCTATATGAAACAAACGCCAGTGCCTTTAGATAACTCTTGTATATCTTCAGGGTTCCCTCTCTACAACGACACCTAATGGGAGACAATTATTGTGTGCGTTGTTCAGAGAGAGTCGTTATAGGGAGGGAAATTGGCTATATTTGCAAACAGCTTGAATCCAGATCAGACGCCGCGTAATGCGGCGTCTGATGAGGATTCAAGCTGTTTGTCACTCGTCATTTAGGTTTTTTGTCAAAATATCCAATTATGTAACTTTAGAAAAAACCGCAGACGACAATTTTAAGCAGACGATATTACAGCAGTAAAAGCGTTAGACATTATTGTCTTGTTTAGGGAACTGCGGCAAATGTCGCTGTAAGGAGGGGGTCGTTGTTGGGAGGGCCGCTGTAGAGAGGGAGCACTATATAATATAATATTTCAGCAAGCACACAAGGAGAGTTAATTGCAATACCCAGGCATAAATGGAATAAAACAAAAAAGGGGGAGTAACAGTCATAGTAAGGGTACATATACATGTATATGCATGTACATATACAAAAGGAAGTGTGCTTATAACTATCCTGAATCCTGATACTTCGTATTCTAAACCCAATAAACCCTAGCGACGAGTATACTCGTCATGAATAAACAGTGTTTAAATAATTAGTAGATTTTTCTTTAGCGAACAGTGTAAAACATAATCATAGACCTTCGGCAAAAGTCCATTGATTAGGGTCTGCACTGTTTGCCAATTTTGTAATATACTGTTTAAAAGGACCAGAGCGAATTGGCAAATTAAGTTGTCCATTAAACAGTTTCAGGGGTGAATGAGTGGTCAGTGAATAAACGAGTACAGTGGAGTAGACGTTATTATTTCCTACGTATACTCATACCTAACGCAATCGCAACTCACTAAAATGTAAAAATAACAATTTTTTGTCATTTCTCACTATTAATTTTTATCTGAGTGGCAAACAGATTGAAGCCTGATCAGACGCCGGGTTACCCGGCGTCTGATCAGGCTCCAGACTGTTTGTTGTAGAAAAAATAGTGTTAGCGTAAACGAGTTAATTAGGAAATACTAACGTCTTCTCCACTGTACGATATTATAATAATCTGTTTATATTAAAGCGTTTTTTATGCTGCATTACACACAGCGAAGTTCGAAATCAGTCGCCTGGTTGACTCTAAGCGAATGATTAAGTTAAAAGTGCCTGAAGTGGACACAGGATGACTCTGGAGAGAGTGACTACAGTCAAACCTCCATAAACACATTCATAGAGGATCTTACATTAGTTGACTAAAATAATATGACGCGAGCCTTGACGAGCGTCATAGTAATTTTAGTCAACGAGTTTATTGAAAATGATAAGTAATGAGTACGAATGTGAGATTCTATTTATCACATAATAATTTTAAACACCTATAAATTCAATCGAATCTGTAGTTTGTAGTCTTTCTGCTTTATATATTATCCGCCAAAACCTGACGTTGTTCACGGTAACGTCATCGAAAATGACGTCATTTTGTGTCCCGATACATGCAGCGCTTGAGGACGAAAAGGTTTGGCCGGAGCCCAAAAAACGATATTTTACTAGTGGATTACGATATTTATGTAATGGCTTTATTCCACTTTCAGACCACAACTTATGTGATAAAATAGGTTATTCTTTCTCAATAAGTCAATAAGTGTATTTATGCTGAAACCGTTTACATTGCACCAGTTTGGAGCCAGATCAGACGCTTGGTAACCCGGAGGTTGATCATGCTCCAAACTGTTTATAACAAACGTTAAAAACAAATCAACATTTTCTTGAACATTTCACCAACTTTATTACATTGCATTGCGTTTACATTTCATTCAAACGGGAAAGAATATCGTTATCTTCGCTGTAATAACTTGTCACAAATGCAACAGTAAATGACCAAATGAAGGTTCCACTAAAATGTCTTTTTATTTGACCTTACTATTTGTGCATTTCTTATGACACCAAGACTCACTTTTGTTTCATTCAGGTGCCTTTATAATACCGTTTGTCATCACAATCTTAATATGCGGAGTTCCGCTTTACTACATCGAGTTCGGCATGGGAAAGTTTTCAGGGAAGGGACCATATCTAGTATGGGATATCGCACCATTGTTCAGAGGTAAGTACTAGTACATGTGTATCTGTATACGTACAGTAAAACGTCGCTATTACATCTACGACCGCAAAAAGGCTAATCCATTGTATAAAATACACGTGATAGCTTAAAGCAATGTGAAAGTAAAACAGAAAGCTCCAAAAGTAGCTTTCTGTTTGTCTGCCACTTTACTTTAAGCAGTTACAGTGGAGAATGTGTTATTCTTTCCCAATAAACACGTTTACGCTAAAAATATTATTTGCAGTGCAAACAGATTGGAGCCAGATCAGACGCCGGGTAACCCGGCGTCTGATCAGGCTCCAAACTGTTTGCCACCAAAATAAACATGAAATATCAGAGTTGTCCAAAAGTTGTTCTTTTCTACGTTTTAGCGCTTTGCGTTTGCGTACGTTTGCGTTTAAACGGGAAAGAATAACAGATTCTCCACTGTAGCTTAAAGCAAAATGAAAGTAAAACAGAAAGCTCCAAAAGTAGCTTTCTGTTTTTCTGCCACCTTACTTTAAGCAGTTACCTGTCTTTAACACCTAATAATTAATACAATTATGTGGTTGTAATAGAGAGGTTTTACATGTACTGTTGCAGGATTTTTATTTCAGAATTGCCCAATTACAAGTTTCTCGATTGCATGATCTCTTATTAAAATTTACCAATTTCTCAAATTCTCGATTAGCTCGAACCAAAAAATTTCACTTCCGAATTTTCCGATTTCCATGTCTCGATTTTTCAATTGCATAATAATGTTTTAAATCTGATCGATTCCAAAATTTAAAGAAATCGGTAAAATTTGAAATATTGAAGAGACATCGTGCAAACGGGAAACCGGGAAAATCGGGAAAAAAATTCATAACAAATTTGCAATCGAGAAATCGAGATATTTGGAAATAAGGCAGTCAAGATATTAAGGCGCCCACTGGGATTCGAATGCGGGCCCCATGCGTGTCATCTGAAAGTTATGCCACGTCTCTATGAAAGATAGCAGTTGTTCCATTTATGCTACACCTACTACATTTTATAATGTATCCTGAATTTCTCGAAATCATTTCATATATACAATGTACACGAGTATTTACCATAGGCGACATGCACGAGTTATTATCTTGGGCGACAATGTAACACCGGGAATGTTCAGCTCTGACACTTCGCTAAAAAACACTAGTCCTATAGCAAGGAAGTATAAACATTATCTTATACTAAATTGTAGTTAATTGTTTAAGCAAATACTATTTGGAGAGAATAATATCGTCTATGCTGTATTTACCGAACATTGTTGTTATTTACAGGGGCAGGAGTGACCATGTTTGTCGCTTATACTAGCTACATATGTGCATCAACTATAATGAGAGCATGGTTTTTCCAATTCACATTCTTCGCCTACAAAGACCCATTGCCGTGGTCGACCTGTGACAACCACTGGAACACACCAACATGTAGAGATGGAGGATCGTTTCACACTTCGAACTACACTGGGCTAGGAGAATATTCTAATATAACGAAAAACAACACATCACTTCTACCTTTAGAATATACAACAACGATGATGAATATATCGAATAGCAAAGTTGGATTGACAGCAGAAGAAGAATTCTGGCAGTATTTGTCTCATCTCTTATTTTATACAGTGGAGAATCTGTTATTCTTTCCCGATAAACGCGTTTACGCTCAAACTATTTTTTCTTTTACAAACAGTTTGGAGCCAGATCAGACGCCGGGTAACCCGGCGTCTGATCAGGCTCCAAACTGTTTGCCACCAAGATAAACATGAAGTATCAGAATTGTCCAAAAGTTGTTCTTTTCTACGTTTTAGTGCTTTGCGTTTGCGTACGTTTGCGTTTAAACGGGAAAGAATAACAGATTCTCCACTGAAACAAATCTGTCCAATTTAACTCTTTCACCTCTGGAACTTCTAATGAACAATGACAGTTTCCAATTAAGTCAAATCAATTTGTATAATTATATTCATGTTTGATTTTTATAAATGTTCAGACCCTGATCAGATATCTCATTTAGGAACCATCTTATCTGGGTCTACTCTGATTGCATACATTGTAATATATCTAATATTATCTATAGGTAAACTGTTTATAAATGACGAGTATACTCGTCGCTAGGGCTAAATGAGTTAAACATTCCTCATTTCAAATGCAATGCAATCAAACGTGATGAATGGGATGATACCAATAATCTTTTATCATAGAATAGATCTATTTAAAAAATAACAAATGTGTACATGTAGCTGTGCATACTTGTGCATTAGATCACAGTTACATGTAGGAGTTGAGATGTGGATTCAATATAGCACGAGACCTTCAGGTCGAGTGGTTTGATTACCCAAATATCAACGACCAAATGTGATCTAATACACGATAATGCACATCTGCGAATTCGTTATTTCGATTCTGACACGGCTGTTATATTGGAAACACTTTTACAGGAGAATACGCCAAACCGGAAGCGTTGTCAGTATGTCGAAATTCATATCACCAAACGGCGTCTGGTCAGAGTCTACATTCTATGTCTATGTCCCTTATACACTGTATGGGACGCTTTGTGCAAACGGGTTACATGTGTGTAATCGCACAATCCCGTAATTAAGGGTTAAAACGTGGCTTACATTTAATCGTCCTCATGTGATAAACTGAATTTCAACTGACGAAATATGAGTAAAGTCAACCAATTCATCCATTTCAAATTATCGCGATTTGTATGTACAGTGGAGAATCTGTTATTCTTTCCCGTTTAAACGCAAACGTACGCAAACGCAAAGCACTAAAACGTAGAAAAGAACAACTTTTGGACAATTCTGATAATTCTTGTTTATCTTGGTGGCAAACAGTTTGGAGCCTGATCAGACGCCGGGTTACCCGGCGTCTGATCTGGCTCCAAACTGTTTGCACTGCAAATAATAGTTTTAGCGTAAACGCGTTTATTGGGAAAGAATAACAGATTCTCCACTGTATTTAAATAGTTAATGCTTTAACCATTATCATGCCACATGGTCGTCTGATAAAGAATTATCGTCTGCGAAAATAATTTTAACTAATTTTGATCATATTTTAACTTAATAAAACATTAGTATGAGTGACAAACAGCTTGGATCCAGATATGACGCCGCGTTACTCGGGGTCTGACCTGGATCCTAGCTGTCTGCAAAAATTAGCCGATTCGCGTTTAGCACGATGGGGGTTAATTTTCATCGGATGTTGGTTTAAACGCTAAACATATGTAATATATTTTGAAGGTTCAACATATTAGATCTGTCCCGTGGGTTAACTGAGGTATATCCTATACAATGGCACTATGTAGCTTTTACATTTGTTTGGAGAGCCCTTGTGATGGTAGTAGCTATCTTTGGAATTCAAGGAGTCGAAAAGGTTTGTGCACTTTGACAAATTAAATATAACTGCTTATCTACCGATCTGGACCTAACTGCTATTTTGAAACAGTCCGGACCAGACGCCGTGTAAATTGCAGTGTAACTGTTTGTCCCGTTTCTTAATTGCCGAACGTTTGTAGAAAACAGTTTTAAACCAGACGATATAACGACAAAAAACAAGTAGAAATTTGTTAACTATATATAGTAAAGCCACTCTTTAACGATCGCTTAACTGTGTCAAATATTAGGTGTTAAAACATGTGACTGCTTCAAGCAAGGTGAGTTGAAACTTTTTTTTCGGGATTTACTGTAGCTATAAGGCATAAAAGGCATACTTTATTGGATAATATGCTAAAGGGACTCGTATGCGATTGTTTCGATCTACATTGTTTGTGGGATAACTTAAGCAACAAATAGTTGATGCTATTGTAATACGAATTAGCAACTGCCCTCCATTTAAAACGTCATAGCTAGGAATATTACAAGATATATGCCTAGTTGGTTCACAGTTAATGACTCCCATCGATTGTAGAATTGAGATGTTTTGCTTATCACTGTATAGGAGACCGTGTGGTATTAAGTTTTTCTCCGTAGGTATGAATATTTATAACGTAAAAAAGCTGAAACAGACGCGTGTTTTAGGGTCATTACCCGGTTTAAGCATGAACAGTAAAGAGGACGTTATTGTTTTACAGCATTCATGCTTACCTCTTATGTTTCTTGAAAGGAGTTTGGAGCCTAGCCAGACGCGCAGCATCCCATCGTCTGATTGGAAATTCAAACTGTTTGTCACTCAGATTAATATGAACTGCGAGAATGTCAAAACATGTAGTTTAGATTGAACATACGCGAAAAGAAATAACGTCTTCTATACTGTAAAAAGTCACCTGTGCGTTTGACTTTTATTTGACGATTTTGATGTTTGATATTGGTGTAATAGGAGTTTAATTTTCAAACATTTCGGTCTAATGTAGGTAAGACAAATTTGTTTAACCCTTTACCTGATAGCCTATTTCTAGTACCTAAGATAGGTGACTACTTAAAGCAGGTTGAAAGTAAAGCAGAATGCGCCTTAGGGCGCATTCTGCTTTACTTTCAGCCTGCTCTAAGCTATCATGTGTTATAATATAGAAAATATTCCCTACAATACATATTCATTACTGATTAAATTGGAACTATTTTCTTCAGCGGATGAATAAATCATATCCGCTAAAAGGCACTTCTATTGGGGAAAGGGTTAATATGTACATGTACTGAAAGAAAGTCTTTCAAAGACAACGATTGACTAAGTAACTTACAACACATTTTTAATGAACGCATACAACCGTTCAAAAATTGCAATCTATTCATACTTTTCTGTGAGTGTACCGACCATGCAAAGTTTTCGCCTCAATTAGAAGAAAATTGTTTCTGAATTATACACAATATGATTTATGATGTATTTTATTTGCTAATATATAGAAATAAAGATGAATTAGTTAAACTGTTTATAAACGTACATTGTATCCTATTTTGTGCAATGGGGAAGACTTATTACTTCTCGTTTAAACGCAAACGAAACGCAAATAGAATAAAAATATAGCAAACTGCATATATCTGTAGTGGAGAATCTGCTATTCTTTCCCGTTTAAACGCAAACGTACGCAAACGCAAAGCACTAAAACGTAGAAAAGTGCAACTTTTGGACAATTCTGACTATTCATGTTTATTTTGGTGGCACACAGTTTGGGGCCTGATCAGACGCCGGGTTACCCGGCGTCTGATCTGGCTCCAAACTGTTTGAAATAGATATAATAGTTTTAGCGTAAACGCGTTTATTGGGAAAGAATAACGTTTTCTCCACTGTACATGTACTTACATTTCAAATGATTCATTTGAATCTTAGTGGCACACGGCTTGCAGTGTCTGATCAGGCTACAAACTGTTTGCAATGGAAATACGATTATCAACATAAACATATTTATTTGAGAAATAAATCTCCGCTATATCAAAAACTACTTTCAAAGCGACGATACCAGAAGTCAAGCTAATGTTTGCCTGTTGAATAATGATTTTGTTGGATGTAATTATGTTGTAAACTGAACATGGAACAGGTGATGTATGTGTCCGCCACCTTGCCAATTCTAACATCATTGGCGATCTTAGTGAGGTCCCTGATGCTACCGGGCGCTCTCGATGGATTGTATCACTTCTTCTATCCAGATATGGAAAGGCTACTCAACTTGAAGGTATCGGTCATTCTTTTCACTTACTATTGATTATTGACATTTCGATCTCGCCTAAGTCGAACTTACTCGTCTACACTTTATTTCAATATATTAAAATCTTCATAAAGTTGCCTGTATATTATGCAGACAGTCGCAATCCAGAAGTCAATCAAACATTTATTTTAATTTCAGATATACAGTAAAACCCCTCTATTACGACCACTAAAACGAAGGCTAATTGAGTGTATAATAGACAGGTGACAGCTTAAAGCAATGTGGCAGTGAAACAGAAAGCTCCTAAAGGAGATTTCTGTTTCACTGCCATCTTGCTTTAAGCGGTCAACTATCGTAAACACCCTAATAATTAACATAATTTAGTGGTCGTAATAGAGGGGTTTTACTGTATATGCCTTAATGTGAAAGTGAGTTAAATATAAATTTAACGTGAATTCTGCCACTTGAGACGTCTTTATCTAGACATATTGATAAACAATTATATGCAGTTGTCATTGTTTGAGGTTTTGTTATAGTTTTTCTTTTTATAGTAAAAGCCGTTGCATACAGTGGAGAATCTGTTATTCTTTCCCAATAAACGCGTTTACGCTAAAACTATTATTTGCAGTACAAACAGTTTGGAGCCAGATCAGACGCCGGGTAACCCGGCGTCTGATCAGGCTCCAAACTGTTTGCCACCAAGATAAACATGAAATATCAGAATTGTCCAAAAGTTGTTCTTTTCTACGTTTTAGCGTTTTGCGTTTGCGTACGTTTGCGTTTAAACGGGAAAGAATAACAGATTCTCCACTGTATGTATGATAAAGAAATAAACTGCAAACTTCTGAGAACATTTGAATTGCTACGAGTCAATGTCCACATAAACTGTTTTCATCATAAAATTGTTATTGGCACATTTCCTTATTTATTCTAGAAAAAAGCATTTTATCGACGTCGACATGAGGATATACCTTTTGGGTAAAAACTCGTCACTGTTCAGGAGACGCAAAGTACTGCACCAAAACATTTAAACTCGTATTGCCTCCTTTAGCAATATTAAAAAAGTGATATATTAGTTGTATGAATAAGTAATTGATACATTTAAAAATACAGAAAGAAGTTATACCAAAATATCGCTAATATTATTAAGCTACCATCTACTAGAACTTATTATGTGATACATATTTGTGACTGTTTAAGTTGGACCTCTTTTCTTCAGTAGCGGAATAAACTAAACTAAAGGCGGTCAAATGTGTATATATGTTACAATAAATAACATTAAAAAAATGGAAAATGAGACCTTAGTTTTGAGTAAGTGCCTAAAGATAACACGTGTGTCTTTCATCATCGTTCAGAATTGGGTTGAGGCTTTCGTGATGGGGTTCTATACTCTTTCATTTGGATGGGGTTGCATTATATATCTGGGATCCCGCACCAATTTCAGGGATAACCTATCAACGTAAGTACTATGATTCCGAAGCGGAAATTTTTACAACTCTAATTATCCAATTAGCATTATCATTAGAAATTATAATCATACAATATTTACCTCCCCCCTCCCGCACGGCTTAGTCGATGGTTAGTTGTATTTTTCCTAGTCTCTCTGTTAAAAACTTTAATATTGGTCATAACCTTGGAGCTGCATGTGAAAGATACAGTTAATTTGACATGTAAACTCAATTAAACCCCTTCACTGCCTTACCCCGAGCACAACAGTTTTTTGCAAACAGTTTGGATCTAGATCAGACGCCGCGTTACGCGGCGTCTAATCAGGATCCAAACTATTTGATACTCATTTCAATATTCTTCAGTCAAAATAGCAAAAATTAAAATTGAAGAAATAAAAGCAGACGAGATTTGTTTAAAATTGATGACGTCACGGCAGTGAAGGGGTCAATAAAAGGTTGTGATCAGTACAACTTGCGTCACGTCCAGCAAAGGCCAATGTCATTTAGATGTAAAATAATATGAAATTATCGGGAACAACATAATTATAATATAATTTATATTTTCATATGTACTAAGCTCAATGAGCTCACGTTCAAGTTCATATCAGCCAGAGATCATAGTCATACTGGTCACACCAGGCGTGCGGATTAGTGTTACACAAACTCATTTTGTTTAATCTTATGACATACAACTTACGTTACGCGGCGTCTGATAGGGGTTTAAATTGTTTGCAAACTTACTCTTAGTGTATTTGTCTTTACCTTCCTATAAAATCCCCATCCGAACAACACACACAATCTTTGTTTCCCATTGGGTGGTGTTTTAGAGAGGAAGAACAGTAGTGCATTTCAAACTGACAATTTCGTAACATGATATGGTTGAGCAGACGTTGAACTGATGAATTCGTCTTAATAGTTTGCATTTATCTCGTATTTCTTTAAATATTATGTTATGCTGCATTACAATGTGCGTATAGAAAATTTGAAACATCTCTGTCCAAACTGTAATATTGTAATACATGTATGTGTATAGGATATGTGTCATATTTAACCCTTTTTAGTACCCAATTATTCGATATTATTTTTACAACTGCATCGCTATATTGTCGTCCTCTTCAATTATGTTATCTGCAAAATCGTTCCAAAGGTATATTAAAGTATGATTTACATGTATGAAATACCGATACGAGTGTCAATAAGCTTAACACGGCGACTGATCTGGATCAAAACTGTTTACAACGTCGACTTTAGGCGACTTCGATGGCAGTGAACAGGTTAATAATTGCTAATTGCTCATTTGTGGATAATTATTTAGGATGAAACACATGTCCCCTTTTTCAGATAAATCATAGAATTAAATAAAGGATGGGGGGGGGGGGGGGGGGGGTAGGGTAATAGCAAATCGCCAGGTTTCCTTTGAGAGAACTTGGTATTCTCATGATACATGTATGTATGTTTGTGTTATTGCACTGAATGTTAACCCTTATCATGCTTACATTTGCAAATACTTTGGATCTAGTGTAGCGCGGCGTCTGATCTGGAACCAAACTGTTTGCCACTTATCTTCAACCTTTCGTCACTTTGAAAAGCGTAAAATCTGATTTTGATTTTTTGCAGACGATATATTTAAAGCAGTCTAGAATTTAGCATGGTAAGATTTAATATATATATATTTTTTAAAGTTTTTAAATAATAAGGCAATGTCTAGGTATCGTAGAGAAAAATTGCCAAAGACGATGCTATAAAAAATAACAAACAAACGTGCTTTACTTCAAGTTATCTTTGAAACACGACTAAGTTAGACTACAGGTTCTTGGAGATTGTAGCATTCAACTCTTGTTCTTTCCATTGAACAGAACTGCGATCCTATGTCCCATACTAGATGCCTCAATGGCAATATTTCAAGGCATTGTATGCTTTTCCGTGCTTGGCAACATGGCAGCCACTCATGGGGTTGATGTTAAAGATGTTATAGAAGCAGGTACGTCGTTTACAGCTGTTAATTTGTAAAATACTCATTGCATTTTAAAGGTCTGGCTCCATGGTTATTAAGCATTAGTTGAGTCTGAGTTTGCTGTAAACCATTTGATTGGTTAGATTTGAGCATAGGCCAAATATGTCCAATAAATGCTTGCGAGCGACTTCAGACTCAACTTAAAAGCTTTAAAACCTTGAACCATGGAACATATTTGATTTAACCAAGGATGTTGTATGCTCATTATTTCGGGTCGTTCGTGCGTCTTCTATGTTTATTATAGAAAACTCTTTATCGTTTCAAATGTTTATTTTGCATTGATTTAGTTTCTTCATGTGCAACGCACCACATCTTGAAATAAACAGTTCACATATACCAAACAAATAGGGTACATTCTAACAAAGATATACAATATAAGCAAACAGTTTGGAAATATATTGCCATCTGGTCAGCACCCTTGCTGTTTGACATTCATATACATGCTTTCTAAGTCAAACTACATACGTTCCTAACCTTAGATATAAAAATTGACGTTCAGTTTGCAAAACTTAAAAGTAGTAAATGACAGCAGATGCAGTTTAGCGAACACTATCGTATTAGTAAAGAAGATTACTGATTGGGTTTGATTATTTCCAGGTTTGTCAACGGGAATTGTTGCTTATGTAACAGCACTGTCTTCTCTGCCACTGCCTCAAGTGTGGGCCCTAATGTTCTTCATCTCAACCACACTCTCTGGCCTGGATACTCAGGTGAGGTGTGTCAGTTAGAATTTAATACAGTTAAACTTCTCTATGACGACCACTTAAAAGAATGATAATTTATTGCATGAAAGACATGAGAAAACGTAAAGCATGATGAGCGTAAAACAGGCTGCTCCTAAAAAAGCTTTCTCTTTTACGTTCCCCTTGTTCCAATCAGCCATCTGCCTCAAACATCTGCCTCAAGCACAGTTTAGTTGTGTTATCATACATGTCCTTGTTGGGAAAAAGTATACTTAATTTTGACAAGGCAATTAACAGACATTGTATCCGAACAAAGCGTTAATATTACAGTAAATGCTTTTTTCGGAAGTCGAGCAGTTTGAAACCAGAATAAACACCAAACAATGATATGTCTGATCAAGCACCAACACGATTCGCTACTTGAATATTAAATACAAAATGAAATGTCAATGTTTACGGAATCCTTTAATTGTGGCATTTCATTGCACAAATTCGAGCTTGATATTGCGTCAACTGAACACAAGAACGTTCTCCTGTGCTACATTGTAAGCTAAATGGACCATCTGGTTGCTTTTATGCACTTTAAGTTTACAAACTGTTTGAAATCTTATCGGACTGTTTCTGACTAAATTCTTTAATGTTAATGGAATTCGTTTATTCGGTTATAACTGAATTACACAAAACCTTTCTAGAACCGATACTAGATGTGCAAATGGTGTTAGAAATATTGTTTTTATGCTACTAGATAGATGTTATACCTTTAATCAAAGAAACATCTACACATTAAAACGCCTATCGATCCTTAAACCTGTTTATTCATTCACCCGTGAAACGTTTAATGGAAAATTCCAATATCCATTTAAGTCAAGTCCAGTTGTTACTTTAGGATTGACTTTTACTATATATTGTAAAATGACAAACAAAGCAGACCATTATCAGAGGGTTCCTGCAAGGTCTACACTGTTTGCATTGTTTGTTAATGATGACTATACCCATTGCTTAGTTTCATAAGTTAAGATGAAATAAAATGGGCAATTTAACAAGTTTAGATTCTAACAGATGGCGGCTAAAACAGACTTAAAATAAAACCGAAGGCTTATTCAGGTACAGTGGAGAATCTGTTATTCTTTCCCGTTTAAACGCAAACGTACGCAAACGCAAAGCACTAAAACGTAGAAAAGAACAACGTTTGGACAATTCTGCTAATTCTTGTTTATCATGGTGGCAAACAGTTTGGAGCCTGATCAGACGCCGGGTTACCCGGCGTCTGATCTGGCTCCAAACTGTTTGCACTGCAAAAAATAATTTTGGCGTAAACGCGTTTATTGGGAAAGAATAACACATTCTCCACTGTAGGTAAAGCATAATCCGACTTATATAAATAAAACAAAAACTTGTGTTTGTAAGCGGTCGCCAACAATACATACCGAACGGTTTGTTCACTGCAAATGGGTGCAGCCTTTTGCAAATAACCCTCAAGGGTGGTGAACAACAACAACAATGACGACAAATGAGCAAATACCATGCCATCCAACTGTATTTGCTAATTTCTGTAAACCAAAACATTTCGATATTTGATGTATTAAAGCAACTTACAGTAACATTTTTTCGCCTTAATTTGCATAAGACTTATTTAATTAATATTTGTATGTGTGTGACTCGATTCGGCTAGTATCATTTCGTACCCATTGGATGTACGTAGATGGGTCTTAACTTTGTTGCAATGATTGGCTAATGGTTTTCTTACTGTTTGTCGAACCATTCCTCGTATCGATCCGTTTTGCTAATACGTATTCATCTTTGTAGTGTCTCCTTTATTACATAAACTCTGAAACTTTAAATGCACAATTCTACTTTCTATTTAAATATATACCATTTATAGACATTTAAGATTGTTTTCCAATAAGAGCCCTCTGATCCTGGCCAACATTGTTTGCCTCGGACAAATGCACTCCTCACATGTAAACTCTTTGTAAACGACGAGTATACTAGTCGCTAGGGCTCAATGGGTTAACCCTTACACCGCCTTAGACGAGTAGTCACCTTTAAAAACAGTAAGGATCTAGATCAGACATAGGATAACGGGACGTCTGATCAGGATCCAAAATGTTCTGCATTCGTTTCAATGCGTCGTCCGTCGAAACTTCAAATATTTTAATTTGGCATAACATTGAAGACGACATACCAGTATGTAGGCATGCGATTTCTAGTTTTGTAGAAGAAATTGATAATTCGGAAGTTTACAATTAACTGTTGAACAATTAAAGAATAGTTAATGTATTCGAATAGTTCCTTCCTTTTCAGTTAGTCCCCTTTCAAATGGCTCTCGAGACGTTTGGAGATATCTTCCCGACGTTTTTTCACAAGTACAGGATACGTACCGTTGTTGGAATGTCAGTGATTCTGTTCTTGTTTGGTCTTCCAACATGTACTGGGGTAGGTGTTTACTAAGATCAACTTTCGACAACGGAGAAAACGTTTTTTTCCGTTTAACTCATTATCCCCTGAAACTTCCAATGGACAAGTCAAGTTTGCAATAAAGGCTGGTCCATTGTCAACTGTTTAGGGTTGTTTTTTATAATATTTTACAAAATGACAAACAGTGAAAACCCTTATCAGAGGGCTCCTGCAGGAGCCCTCTGATTAGGGATTTCACTGTTTGCATAGATCAAGCGTACTCTACACACGTACACTTT
Source organism: Gari tellinella (assembly GCA_922989275.2). NCBI lineage: Eukaryota > Metazoa > Mollusca > Bivalvia > Cardiida > Psammobiidae > Gari > Gari tellinella. Next base: position 45,935,466 of record OV277864.1, read on the forward strand.
TGGTAAAATACGCATATATGCGTCACTAGGGCTCAATGAGTTAACGAACACACAACGCAAACGCAATGTAATAACATGTATATGTTTTTAACTTTTCAAATGTCTTACGATTTAGCTTAATATGAGAGTCAAAAATGTTGGAGTCTGATCAGACGCATGGTTACCCGGCGTGCGACCAGACTCCAAACTGTTTGCGTGGAAATATCAGTTTTAATGTTAACGCGTTTATTGTAAATAATAAAGTTTTCTCCATTGTACAAACTTTTATAGGCGATCCTGCTTGGAGCGACCAATCTATGGAAATGTAATAAATATATCTCTAACGAAAGGTGACAGTATAATGCAGGACCGAAATAAAGGATCAGCTTCTAAATAAAAAGGATATATGCAAATCAAAGCTCAATTGTTGTTTAGTTTAAACATATTTTATTTCAATATATACAGAAAAATGGGGTTGGGCCACATGTTCTCACAACATTAGATTCGACCCTTCCCGTTGTATGTAAACATTCAAAATAATTGGACAATGGCTCTAATCATAATATCTAGTTAGCAGAACTGTAAGAGCTTTATGCCATACTTTTATATCGAGGGCTTGGTGCAAAACTATTGTAACTCCTTCACGATTGTGAAGGAGTTACAATAGTTGTGCACCAAGCCCTCGATATATGGCATGAAGATATATTACATCTCCATTAAGACATGCTTTAAATGTGCTTGCAATTGCTATCAAACCACTCAAGTATACATACCTGAGGGTAATTTACTTGACATGAGTGTTAAACAGTCTGGAGTCTGGATACGCAACCCGGCGTCTGATCAGAGTCAATATTGTTTGCAAATAAAAACGAGTGGGGATCAAAACTGTTTGCAGATACTATTGTACTCGTGGTAAGGCAGCAAATGGATTAAACTACATTGCATTAATGGCTGACAGATGATACACAGTGTGCACCATCAGACAGCATGTTTTCAATATAGATACTCATAATAATATTTTCTATTTCATTGATTTTGTTATACAGGCTGGTGGCTATATATTCCTGCTGGCAGACTGGTATACAGGGGCCTGGTGCGGACCAATCGCCGCCTTGGTAGAAGTACTCGTGATTGGGTGGATATATGGTATTTTCCGTTGAGATCTGTCTCTAATGTGCATTAAATAATTTCCCCGGATGATGATATGTGGTATAATTCTAGGTCAGCTTCTTATGTTTATGTTTTTTAAATTAAGGGTGCAATTTCAGCCATTGTTGTGTAGGCCCCCGGGGGTGTGGGATGGAGAGGGTAGATGACTGCTACCCCAGGACAGTGTTCATTCTGTAGATGTTGTGGGTCTAAATTGGAGTTCTGGGGTTGTACCGTCGACCCGGTGTCTGCCTGGTGGATCTTGATGGTAGGCATAAGGACTCTGATCCCTTTTGAAGCCAGCTGCCGGGGATCTGTGGTTTACTTATTGGACAGCTTTCACCATTGTTTTAATCATGCCATTGATCTTATAAATGTTTGACTCATTTTAAAGTTGATTTAACAAACTAATGATAAATTAGTTTTCTTTTATAGAATCATGGTAATAACATTTCCCTTGTTTGGAATTTGTTTCCATGTAAAGCCATATGGTATCATGCTCGTTTTAGATCTAAATGTAGTTATTTGTCTTGTCTCGCTTTGTAGGTAAATTTTTATAATTTCACATGAAGCGCTTTTAAACGCACAACCCCTGTGTGAAAAAAGCGCCTATATAAATCAAGTGTATCTCTATAATAATAATAATAATAAGTCTTCACTGTAGCTGTTTGTCGCTCAGATTTAAACATCGTTTTTACTATGCTGAGCGTCAAACAGTGAAGACATAGTACTATGTGATGTTTTATCTTGCTTCATACTGTTTTAAAGGCACTTTTAATGGGAAATAGCGCTTTACAAATTAGTTTAGTCTTTCTTTTGTAGGACTAGATAGATGGAGTGACGATGTTAAACTTATGACTGGTAAAAGTATGTCTTGGTTCATGCATATCGGCATAGGGTTCACGACACCGGCTGTTGTATTAGTAAGTTCATTTACCTGCACTTGTATCTCTTTCAGTGCTAGATAGTTACTTGCTCTCTTGCTTATAGTTAATTAGGCTGTAAACTCATTCACAGTTCTCATAGATACTATCCAAATTTGTTGACAGATCAATGGAAAACGAATTTGATAAAATATATACTTGCATTTACGGTCTTCTTCAATATCAATACTAATAAAATAAACTCCGCAAACCATAAAATAAAGTATATGTACTATTACATTTGCCAACAAAATAAGAGAACATTTCCCCTAGGAAATAGTACTTACTCTGTAACTCATACTAGAGAACACCTGTAAGATACAGGTGCATACCCTGATTAGACAGTTTTTTTAGGAGACATTGATATGTGCCTACACAAGTTTAAACTCTCTCAACACTAAGTAATTATTGTGGGTTATTATATTCCCTTGTGGATATTGTTATTTACCAAAACATGAACCAGTCTACTTTGAATTCTGGGTAGTGTAATACAATTTTCTAAATACTGATATAAATTAGCAAACAGTGTAGAACCAGATCAGATCCTAAAGGAGTCCTCTGATCTTTGTCTACACTGTTTGCAAATGTAATAAGTATATTCAAAACAGGTCAATGGTGTTGAAAGAATTAAATCGTGTTGCAATGAGGTTGTCTATATTGCAGGTTATATTCTTCGTCAGTATTGTAAAATACATACCACCAGTCTACGGCTCCTATACGTATCCCGCCTGGGCCAGACTTCTGGGTTGGTTGTCAGTAGCTGCTGTTATGTCGCCACTAATATTTATAGCAGTAAATCGCTTGTACAAAGATACAGGGGCATTATTGCAGGTAATAATTTTTACCTATTGTTGCAGTGTATAATGAAGCTCACTTATAACGAAAGTAGATATACCGAAATACTGGATAATAAAACAAAATTTATTCCCCGCCTCTAATGAACATATAGTAAAACTGACTTAATTTGGTGGAACTTGAATATAACGATTGAAATCGATGTCCTGAGGCCTTAATTTCAAGTGAGCTTCACTGTAGTTATATGTATATTTATAATTTACACCTGAAAGTTATTGTATGTAAATAGATTAACCATTAAACACTTAAAGACGTCATGAAGCGCATTTGCAAACAGTTTTTATCAGGATATTAACTTTTTGCCACTTGTTTTGAAATTACGTCAGTTGTACTACCTTTAATATCATTTTGAAATGATATTGCAGACGACAATATTGAAGCAGACGACTATATGGCAGTGAATGGGAAATAAAATAGTTTTAGTTTATCAATCTTTTCATTTCATAGTGTAATCATTTTATTTAACAATACTTTGATATACCTTAGGATTAAGACGTAAGAAAAGGCTTATCTTAGTTTTTATCCTGATAATAATAGTTCTCTGTCATTTGTTTCGTCTGAAAAGTATAAGTTATCTTAAATGAGACGATGAATAAAGTTATGTAATTATTTGATTAAACATTTGTATAAATTTCAGAAACTAAAACGATCAGTTAAACCTAACAATGAATGGGGACCTGCAGAAGAAGATTTAAGGCCCAGGTACATCAAACTCGAACAATTTTACAAAACACGGGGATTTCGAGAGCTTGTCCGGTACAATTTCACTCGAAGACGTACAACACGATCATCAACACAACCCACAGGTCCAGAAATGACAGAATTAATTTAACAAAATTGAATTATATGATACAATTTGTTTGGTTTTCTCATTTAAAAGTTGTTTTCTAAAATCTCAAAATAAAATAAAATGTCACTGATTACGACCGCACAAAACAATTGAAAATAGAAAATTGCAACGTATCATATTAAACTTAACCTTTCACTGTCTTACGCTGAGTGGATTTGTTATTTGAAAGCAGTTTGGATCTTGATCGGACACCGCGTAGCGCGGCGTCTGATCAGGAACCAAACTGTTAGACACTCATTTGAATATTTCTTTAGTCAAAATATCTATTTTTAAGTTGAGAAATAAAGGCGGACGATGCAACTGTTTCAATTCGATGACGTCATAACAATGAAGGGGTTCAACTATATATATAAGATTGGTTTGTGTTCATTTTACTACAAACAGTTTGCCAACATGTTCTGGCTGTTTGTGATTGTGGTGATATATCGTGCACTGCACATAAACATCACAGAAACAATGTGTTTTGTTTTGTTCGACTCCCTCGATCAATTGTAACTCTACTGAATAACAAACAAACATAAACACTCGAACTTCGATGTCTCGAACTCGCTTAACTCGAACTATCCGATAGTTCGAGACATGAGTTGCATTATTTCATGCTCGGTTAAGTCAAACATTCCCATAATTTAAAATTTAAACATGGCTTAGCCACGTTTTAACTTTGAAATACGGGTATGTTCGATTTAAAATACCTCGAGATATCGAAGTTCGACTGTAAATCTACACTCCCGGTGTCCTTTGGTATTCTTTCTCAAGGGTTATTCTGCAATATAGTGAATTAACCTCAGGGTTAAATTGAAGCAATTGCAAGGTACCCCACCCCCCTTTTGTAGATTACCCATACTTCTGTTTTCATCACATATTTTGTTTTATAACTAACTAGCAGAAAACAGATTATACGTCTACACGATCATGTTGCTATTGTTTTTAACAATGTAATTTAAAATTCCCATTTCAACATGTTCAAGAGGGGGGGGGTAATTTTAAAAATCACTGTAGAGTTAACCCGCAACCCTTAGTTTTGATCAGGCACCAAACTGTTTGTGACGTAAACAAGTCGTGAAATTATTTCTTTTTTATATGTTAGGTTTGCTTTCAGTTCTGTATTACCAGTTCGTGCTCAGTAGATTATCCATTAATCCATGTTTTGTGTCACCTGCTGCAGGCAGAGGGGATACTAAGTTTAAGGGATACTTTTTTCAGCATTTGTCCGTCACGCGGTTTGCACCACGCTCGATAACTCCTGTTCTACTGAAGCTTTAAATATGAAACTTCATTTGTGAAAACGGCTTTACAAGGGGAAGTGTATTGCACAATGGTAATGACTCTTGCATCAATATTGTTAGAGTTAAACCCTCTTTTCTACACTTTTAGTTTAGATACAACTTTTCTTCGACTGATGCTTGCTGGCAGGTGACGCACGTGTTTCGAGGAATATACTTCTAGTTATCGAAGGTGTGCCAGGTCTAAACTTTCATTCTTGTTATGATTTATATATAAATTCCTATCAGCTAACAGTGTGGACTCAGATCAGAGAGTTTTATGTCTGTATCGAATAAATAGTCAAACATAGTTGTTTTACTAGAAGGCATGTGTAATTGCCAAATTAAGTCATAGTTAACTTTTTCACCGCAAAGTATTGTATTCCGTTATATTTAAAATGAACCTGGTCGGGAGTTTGACAATAGAAACATGAATGTATAGTTTCGATATTATATGGATTCGCCTTTGTAAATGGCAGCGCATTAGTTGGACTTAAAGCATAGCAACTCATGTATATGAAACCCGAGTTACAGGGGATGTTTAGTTAAAACTTTCCAAGTGGAAAGGGCACAATACTTAATATACACATGTAATTTATATTCGTTTGAATAACTTTTCCGCTGTTTGAATTTTAGATTACTCCTTCGAGTATACATCTATAAAATAAGTCAACCATGTAATAAGTCAACGGTAGACATGGGTTCCGTAAATGTTTCGACCTTCATGCACTTATTTACATTTAAACGAACATCTTTGGACATCAAACAGTTTTGATCCTGATGAGACACTTCATGAAGTATCTTAGCAACTGACAAAATGCAGACGCGTCAAAACTTTACTGATCAATGTTCTTAAGTCAATGTACATGTACCTTAACCATTATTATACTGAATTGTCTGCATGACATACAGCGTCTGTCAGAAATCCTATAGTAAACGCTTTAAAAACTGAAGAAACGTTGAATATGAGAGTTTGAATCCAAGTCAGATTCCGTTTTACGCGGCGTCTTAACTGGATCAATTTGCAAATGCTAACTTCGAGCTGACAAGTTAAAAGTTGATAAGATTTGAAGAAAACATAACTATAAATTTTGATTTAAAAATGACTCAAAAGTTATGACATTCACCTAAATATTTGACTTTCAACGACGACCTTGACCTTTACATGCCTCTGCAAAGTGTGCAGCCCCATGAGATACAAATACATGCCACTTATGAAGCTTTTATTCCTACTGACTGTCTTATTTCACATTCAAATAACTCAACTATATTCACTGTGTTGCGGTGCCGGAAACACTTATATAAATAATATATGCATGCTATTAAATACCAGCCTATGTAAACACTTTTTTTTTTAAAAAAACTTTTTTTTTTCAAATCATGTTGAATTAAATTTACAGATGCCGGTTTTCGACATGATTTGTAAAAAAAATTCAAATTATGTTTTTTTTCAAATCATGTCGACTGTGAAAAATTGACATGATTTGTTAAAAAATTTCAAATTAGAATTTTTTTCAAATCATGCCGCTACATACGTCAATAAATGTAGCGCCGTTGCTTCTGTACAAAATTTGGTTAAATTGAGTGTTAGAATCGGAAAAATAAATTAATACCGGTGTTTTATCATGCAATCGAGCACTGGTAGTCGTTGATATTATATCATAAGTTAATATATTTGCTTCAGCGGAAGAAAACACTAAAGGTGCGAAAAGGCGTATGTTTGAAATAGTGTATTAGCCGTGTTTGAAAACTGATTTAACCCCTGAGTAAATAATATTTCTAGAGATAAGCGTATCTGCGTTTATACAGTGGATAATCTGTTATTCTTTCCCGTTTAAACGCAAACATACGCAAACGCAACGCGCTCACACGTAGAAAAGAACAACTTTTGGACAATTTGGATATTTCATGTTTATCTTGGTGGTAAACAGGTTACCCGGCGTCTGATCTGGCTCCAAACCGTTTGCACTGTAAATAATAGTTTTAGCGTAAACGCGTTTATTGGGACAGAATAACACATTCTCCACTGTAGCGTCAGTGGTTATACAGAATATATTCGTGATAAACAGTGTTCATTCTATGTTTTTCCGAAGCTCCCTATCAATTACTCTCGTCTTATAATATTTATGTCTGTTCATATTTAATACATTTTTTCATATCGCTTAACACATCAACGAACATAATAAAACCTCTCTATGACGACCACTAGTTTGCAGGTGTTTAAGACAGGCGACTGCTCAAATCAAGATGAACGTAAAACGGAAAGTTCCTTTAAGATATTGCTGGTTTACTTTTCCATTAGTTTAAGCTGTCATCTGTTGTTATGCAGACAATACGCCTTCTTTTCAGTGACCATAATAGATAGTTTTTTTTATATTCTCGTTTGCGAAGCCTTGTATATACGCCTAAAAATCAGAGATGAAATATAGATAAACGGTGGAGTGTGATACAGTTTATTACGCTAATAAATAACATGCCGATAAATATTCAGTCAGTCACGAGTAGCCAACCACAGTTGGAAGCAGCATTACTTCAGTGGAGAAAACTTTTATTTTTCCCCTTTCAACGCAAACGAAACGCAAACGCATTACAATAAAACGTAGAATATGACAAGTTGTTGGCAATTCTAACAATTTATCCTAATAATTGCTGGCAAAGTTTTTTGAGTTTGGTCTGGCTCCAAACTGGACACTATACGACAACAATATACTACAGTGCCCCTCCCTACAACGGCCCTCCAAACAACGATTCCCTCCTTACAACGACCCTTGCCGCAGTTCCCTAGACAAAACAATTATATTCAACCATTTCAAGGATGCAATGTCGTCTGCTAAAAACCTGTCGTCTGCAGTTTTTCTCAATGTCACTGTTTGGACATGTTGACATAAAAAAAGGAATGAAATGCGACAAACTGCTTGAATTCAGACCTGGATTCAAGCTGTTTGCACATGTAAATCCAATTACCCTCCTTATATCGATTCCTCCTGAACAACGCACACATCTTCTGTCTCCAATTGGGCATCGTTGTAGAGAAGGAGCGATGTAGTAACAATATTCCAGATAGGGAATTGAAAAACTATTAAATTACATAATTGTTTCTAAACGTTCGACCTCTATGGGCCTTTATCAACCCTTTCACTGCGAAATTGTCCGCGAGTTCTTTTTTATCCCTTCACCGTTTCATTGTCGTCTGCTTTACTTTTGTTGTTTGCAAGATCGTTTCAAAGTAATATTCAGTGTAGTTTGACTTTAAAGATATCGATACGAATGTCAAACAGCGGCGTCTGATCTGGATCCAACGTATTTGCAATCGCGCTTTTAAACGTCACTGAGAGTGAAAGTGTTAAAGACAAACACACGACTTTCTTTGATAAAGGTCCGCAGAGGTCAAACTATACGATTCTAACACACTTCGCGCTATATAAACAAAGAAGGGACGCATCTGTGTTAGAATTCTCAATAAAACACTCACAGGCTGTAATATTCTAACATGACGTCATATGGCTTCGAAAATGCGTACGCCAAGAAATGTAGCGCCGTTGCTTGGGTGCAAACTAAGGTTAAATTATGTGTTAGAATCGAAATAAAGAATATATTGATACCAGTGTTTTATATAGCAATCGAACTAGGGGAGTCGTAGTAATACTTGTAATTAAACAACTCGGTCTAAAGGCCTCGTGATTAAGTTACTACGCATCTCAACTCCTATATGTACCCGTGTTTTTTGCCACGATAAAACAATGGTATAAATTTATTTTTCTAATATAAGTCGCTGCGTCTATTGTTATTCTTACATTATATGTATTAACAAGCACTATACAAAGTAATGAGGACATGAACTGATGCCATTTTCCAAAAGCTAGGCCACTTCTACATGTGTATAGAGAATTTGCAATGGTCTTTACTTTCCAAAAAATAAACCTTCTTATATGGACCACAATAAAAAATGCTTATTTGTAGTATTTAGACATACGGAAGCTTGAAGCAAACTAAAGATAAACCAGAAAGTTCCAACAGTAACATTTGATTTGAACTTTTCGCTTCTATGTTATATACATGTATCTACTAGTAGATCTAGTTAGGGTACCTGATAAAAGCATGTCACACAGTGTGGTGATATTTAGTTTTTATTAGCCTTATGATAAAACCTGAGGTGATATATCACAAATACCACGTCTAAGTCAATGTGACACGTATATCTATTAATGTAGTGATGGAGAATATGTATAGATCAACTGGCTTTTTACTCTACTTTTGACTACACTAAACAATTCATATCGCCGAACTGTCACCTGATTAAGTAATATGATAAAAACTATTTGCAATAAAATACACATTCTGTTGCACTATTCCAAATCTTGTTGTGCAGGGGGCTACAACTTAACTCTTTCGTCTTCTGTAACCTTTCCTCCCTGAAACTTCAAATAGACAATTCTAGTTTTCAATTTATTCTAGTCCATTTTTGACAATTTACGGTTGATTTATACAATATATATCAAAATGGCAAACAGTGTAGACCCTGACTAGATATATCCTTAAGGAGCCATCTGATCAGGGTCAACACTGTTTGCATAGGACAAGTGTACTCCTCATAGGTACGCTGTTTACAAATTACGCATATATGCGTGACTAGGGTTCAAGAGTTAAAGCTTTAGTTGAAATACTTTAAATTTTAGAATTTTGGCATTTTGACTGATGAGACACTAAAAATGGTCCGGATAATATGTCACGCCATACGACTTCTGAGGCCCGTTTCATAAATTTCGTACGACAAAAAACTTTAAAAAATATATAATTTCTATTTTTTCTATCTTATCCTGTATTTTGACGTCTCTTTGGAGTTGTCTTTTAGAGGTAAAAAAGGCGTATTTGCGATAAGTCGAACTTACTCGTGTTTCATTAGTTGAAATTAGATATCTCCATCTCGTTTAAGTCGAATTATAAGTCACATCTAACTTTGAAATACGGATAAGTTCTGTAAGCAAGTTCGAATTATCTACTTAAGACTGTAACACTTTACCTTCTAGTTAGGTCTTCTTCAAAAGTGCCGTATACATGTATATTGAGATTAATATTCAGTTTGACTTGTACAGAAGAAACCTAAGCACGATATAGAGGAAATAAAATTCAAGCAGCAAACATTTTGATCTATATGAAATAAAATTTTATTCAGCCCCTGATCTGGATTTAAACTCTTGGGAAACTTCAGTCGAGTTGTTCTAGCAGTCTCCCGATTGAAATGGCTAACGTGTCATAGCGTCAATACTTATTAACAACTTAAATTGTAAAAGAATAATTAAGAAAAGTCAGGGTATTACATCAACCACTAAAACTCTGACGTAGGAATGATAAGTTTGACTGCTTCGTTCATAAAATATGTAAACACGTTACTAACCTAACTCCTATTTTATCAATGTTTCCATTTAAATCTGGTGTTTAATAAAGAGGACTTTGGCGAACATTAACTAAATACGCTCTCAAAACGCCGCTTTCTGGTTGTATGAACAAATACTGCATTGTTTTTATATTATTCGATTCAATTACAATTGTGTTGGTAATTAAACATATACAATGTTCAAAACCATATAACATACAGTCGAACTTCGATATCTCGAACTCGCCTAATTCGGCTATCCGATTTGTCGACACATGAATTGCATTATTTCATGCTCGGTTATGTCAAACATACCCGTATTTCGAAGTTAAAACGTGGCTAAGTCACGTTTTAACTTTGCAATACGGGAATGTTCGATTTAACCGAGTTCGTGATATCGAAGTTCAACTGTATAATTATGTACTGGATTAACAATAAATATTCTAAAGTACCAGACCAGGAAATGCAGTTACATAAGCAGTAGCAATGTTAACAAAATATGAGACTGTAGCGATTATGTTATATACAAACTAGGTATCGTAACAATTGGAAGCTGATAATCCAACATAGGTACGTTAACAATTTGTACATGTACCCGTTTGGCCAGTCCGTCTGAACGAAATAGGGGTCGACCTGTAGGTACAAAGGATATACATGTAAACTACATCACCGCATAATTTTCATCTGTTTTGTTGCTGTTGTTTCTATATATAATAACAATATAATACATGTGCTTTTATCTTTTGAAGATACTAGTGTTAATCAGTTTGTAATCTGAGAATTTGACACAGTCGAGCTGTTGAATTCTGGTCACAAACCAAACTGGTAAAATATGCGATAGCATGGATGTAAAGAGATTATTAAAATATCAAAAAAATATAGTTGCCAACTATGCCCCCAGTCTACCACTCCATCGAAACGATATACATGTGGAGAATCTGTTATTCTTTCCCGTTTAAACGCAAACGTACGCAAACGCAAAGCACTAAAACGTAGCAAAGAACAACTTTTGGACAATTCTGATATTTCATGTTTGTCTTGGTGGCAAACAGTTTGGAGCCTGATCAGACACCGGGTTACCCGGCGTCTGATCTGGCTTCAAACTGTCTGCACTGCAAATAATAGTTTTAGCGTAAACGCGTTTATTGGGAAAGAATAACAGATTCTCCACTGTACCAAGTGTGTACATGTATTATAGCGAAATCATCTTAAAAGCACCAGAGCGGACTTAGTTCAATACTAGTACCCATGCATATATGGAGTAAAGGCATCCATCTGAGCATGACACTCAACTAAAAACTATCTTAACAAATATTGTGACAGCTAGATAAACTACACTTGTGTGCTGGTACATACTTAATTCTTAACTGCCACAATATCGTTTCACTTCTGTATGTATTAAATTGTTTAATTGCCGTTGAGTTAACAAGTAATTTGATTTATAAGTTTTTGACTATGCATGCATATGAGCTTCGATGTTGCTAAGGGGCCGATCTACAATGATCTTAACTCACATCAAACTATTTATTCTTGTCATTGATTAGAAATAAAGGGATTAGGAGACATATTGCGAATGTTTGATTTCTATAGGAAAATGACTGAAACAGACAAGACGAAGTTGTCGACAGTGCTTGGACCATACGTAACGATTCTTGGATACTCATGGGGAATGTCAGACATATGGCGATTTCCATTTCTAGCGTACAGAAATGGTGGAGGCATGTATACTTGTGATTACATACATAACGTGTTGTTAACTTGAGATTCCGTAGTAGATGTCGTGGAAAAACGTCTAATCCTTTAATACACAGGGCGCATGTTCGGCCAATCGTTCAGCCGGCCTTTCCAGCACATTGTATGAGAATATTACATACCGATAATATAGTATGAGCCTGGTTAATCCCCACATACATTATGCCATTCAAACTTTATAACTTAGTGTATCACCTTTCTGAAACCGTCATGTCTGGAATTTTGGTGTCTAAACTGTTGGCTTAGCTCCACTTTGGTAGTAGATAGGTATTCATGGATTAATACATGGTCTGATATAATTCTCCAGTTTAGACTTTCGGCAAAAGGGTTAAAAAACATTTGGTTTATTTTTAAAGATCTGGTTTAGACCTGACGCTTGTTTCGTGATCTTTGCAACCAAATGTTCTATGTGGATTATTCATTGCCATATGCTTTTTTGAAGATACCAGTACATACATGTAGCCTTCAAAAAACCTTACACTCTTGAGGAATTTCATTAGATCGTACAATTTACAAGACAAACGTATGTATGTCGAGGTGGAAAGGCGTAATTCTTTCCCGGTAAACTCGCCATTTTATCACTGTTTTGTACGAATGCAAATTCAGATTTTATGGATATCCGATTATCAAAGGTGTTTGATAGTTAACCATTGAACTGCCATGACGTCTTGAATTGTAAAATTTTTTGTCTGCCTTCCTTCTCAAATTGGAATCGAAAGTATTTTAACTTAAGAAACATTGAAATGAGTGTCAAACAGATTAAATCCTGATCAGACGCCGCGTAACGTGATGTATGATTAGGATCAAAACTGTTTGCAAATAGCCGTTGTATAGTGGAGAATCTGTTATTCTTTCCCAATAAACGCGTTTACGCTAAAACTATTATTTACAGTGCAAACAGTTTTGAGCCAGATCAGACGCCGGGTAACCCGGCGTCTGATCAGGCTCCAAACTGTTTGCCACCAAGATAAACATGAAATATCAGAATTGTCCAAAAGGTGTTCTATTCTACGTTTTAGTGCTTTGCGTTTGCGTACGTTTGCGTTTAAACGGGAAAGAATAACATATTCTCCACTGTACTAGGAATAAGGTAGTGAAGGGTTTAATGGATGTACTTTATTGTAACGTCAGTCAGCTAGAACCACTGACATACTGAGCGAGTTTAGCCCTACTAGGGCCGTACTAGGGTACGCTTATATGACGTCAAATATCTTCCCTAGTTTACAATCACCAAAACGCTAAGAGTGAAACTCTCGTGTATATAGCCTAAAACATATACGAAGGCGACCGCTATTCACCAAATCTGTATAAATCTAACGTTCATTGCAGTGGTTAAAGAAATGATGCTGCCATGATTTTTATTTATTTTTAAGTTCGGGCATACTATATTTATCTGTGATCGATTTATCTACCAGCTTGTAACAAGCTGTCACTCTCTTCCACTATTTTATTTTCGACACTTAGTTCTACCCTCATGCTGGGCTGGGTTGAACAAGAGTAGCGGTGAAGACTTACTAGGGTAGGAACCCCGCGCGTTTATGCGTTACTCTAGTTACTCGAGTCGGCCCTAGTAAGTCAGCTAAACTCGATCACTGTTAACCAATTCATATATATTGCTATGAACTATCGCTCGCCATGCTTGAACAAGTATTTTATGATTTGCAACACTATTGATTCATACTATGTTGTTCTCTGCAATGCGGCTGCAACTCGGACATCATGCCCATATGCATTGGGGGGAAACTCATAAATAATGGCAAACGAGTTCGATCTTATTCAGGCGCTGGATCCATGGCCATCTCATACGAATTCGACTTATTGCTAAACTCGTTTAACGATGTCTAAAACAACTGTGGCTTACCTGGATCCAAGGTTGTAAAGCTTGTTAATTGAGTGTAAAGTCATTTTTTAAGCATTTGATTGGTCAGATTTGAGCCTAGGCTCAAATCTGACCAATCAAATGCTTGAAAACACACTCAGACTCAGCTCAAACGCTTTATATAAGAGCCTGATATTGCAGCATAGTACTTATATATTAGCATTTATGCCATAGAGGACATAATGCCATTTGTTCGTGTTTAACCGTAACTAAATCCAAACGTAACCTAATAATATGAAGTCAGTTTCTCTTTCTTTAAAATAGTTGTTATTGTTTCTAGTCTTAACGGTTTTGAGTCTGAATAGACACCGGGTTTGTCAGGGCCTGATCTCTCTCATGACGTTTACAATTGAAGTACTCGTTTTAAGACGCTTTCAGGGCTGCCATAAGTTGACATGAAAAATCCTAAGATTTCCAAATTTGCATTTTGCAAGTGCGATTTTACGAATCGTACCTTTATCCCAAAGCCTATTTCTAGTTTTGTTGGCATGTGACTACTTAAAGCAGGCTGGACGTAAAGCAGAATGCGCATTAAGGCGCATTCTGCTATACTGTCAGCCTGCTTTAAGCTATCATGTACTAGAAAAAAATCCTAAGATTTATGAAAAATCCGGAGAAATGGCAGCCCTGCGCTTTTCATCCTCAGTGTAAATACATAACATACCAATCTATGTTATCTAGGCGCCTTTATCATACCATTCGTCATCACAATATTGTTCGTTGGCATTCCACTTTTCTACGTCGAGTATGGCATGGGCAAGTTTTCTGGGAAAGGGATACATCAAGTATGGGATATATCGCCAATATTTAGAGGTAAGTAAATATGAACATCCATAGATATATATATAATTCAAAATGAACGTCATTATTTTCATTGGAATATGACAAACAGATATAGCGTAAGTTAAACGGTTGCCGTGCTTTTAACATATATTTTAGATTCATACATTTCTATTCCAATGAAAACAATGGCGTTCATTTCAAATTAATGTCGTTTTCATAGAAGACAGTATTTTAGGGTCTTCTCTTTGCGAAAAGTTGTCGAACTCAGATGTCAGGCATTTCGCGATTTCTTCAAATGCATTTGAAAACACCGGTTGATGTCGTTTTATTAGCTAGAATCTTAAATGACTTTTAAACGTCTTATAAATCAATGAGAGAAAACGCAATACTTTATAAACGCCTTACTTCTGTATTTATATTAAAACAATCTCTAGATTTATTGAATGGATGGCATGATGTATGAAAATGAAACCAACCCCACATGTGTGTACAACAATGTAACGTCATATTGTAAGCAACTTCAATTTACTGGATATGGCTATACCTATAAGCGTTAACACTGTTCATGACAACAACCCTCAATACTTTTTACTACAATTATATAATGTAAATACATGTATAATATATGCTATGAATTTCTTTTGAAATTTACGCAATATGAACGTCAAGGTTGATACACGGACGGAAAGTCAATACACTAAGAGCGCTGAGCATGATCTGGCTAACATTTGCTAAAAGTTTTAACCCAGATCAGACACCGCGTAACGCGGTGTTTGATCTGGGTTCAAACTGTTTGCCACTCGTCTTTATGTTTCTTCTGTCGAAATGTTCAGTATGTGCTTTTTAGAAATACTACAGACGACCATTTTAAGCAGAGAAAGGGTTAGACATAATAATAGTCAGTCAGAAACTGCGTTAAGCATTGTTGTAAAATGAAAATCATTGTTCGGAGGACCGCTGTAGGGATGGAGTACTGTATATGAATTCCCCATAAACGTGATAGACAGATTAGATGGCGACTACTGTTTTCCATTTGGATTATTAAAATAACCCACCAGCCTTTTAAAAAACAGTGGACATCTCTTACTTTACTGCATACATTTAAATCTGAGTATTTGATATGTAAGGAGTTGCGTCTTCTCTACTGTACGTGTGCAAACAATTACGAATCTACAATTTTGTTTACAGGTGTCGGAATGGCCGTGTTCATCGCTTATATCTGCTATATAGCTGCATCAACTGTTTTCCGGGTATGGCTATTCCAGTTTACATTTTATGCATACAAAGACCCTTTACCATGGTCGACATGTAGTAATTCCTGGAACACACCAACATGTAGGGTGGCAAAACATTTTGACATGCCAACCCAGATTGGAGAATATTCCAATCATACGACCCTTAATTCAACAAACGTCACTTTAGAAATCACAACTTTGAATATATCGGAGAGCACAGCTGGGCTAACAGCTGCAGAAGAATTCTGGCAGTAAGTAAACATGTAGTTTGTTTTCATTGCTTTTTTGTTTCAGTGCATTCCATTGAATAGCATTTGACTACTTAAAAATACAACGAGGATTTCAACCGTTACTTGGTTAATGATCTATACATGTATTGATATTTTACAAAAATTATTGAAATCAAATCTGACATGATGCGATGAAGTTGGAACGTAACAAGATATACTGTCATGTCAGTACCGACGCTCAGCATAAACTTGTTTCATTACCATATACATTTATGTTATTACATAGAGGATAATTGTTTTTTTTTCAGTATAAGATAGAAATTTAATCCATTGAGCGAAGCCACGAGTGAAAAATATAACAGTCTGATGTTCACGAAATGGATTAAATTGGATCTTATACTGAAAAAATACAATTATTCTATTTATTTATGCTTTTAAGCCACTTTTTAAACGAAATTGTTCGACAATTGTGAAAGCGAAAGTACATGATTTACCCCGTGTTGAGCCCCAAGTTTACATCGAACACATTAACGAAACAGTTTCCCGTACGATGACGTCACTTATTTATTGATTTGACGTCATCCGAATTACGTCGTTGCTCCCGATTTTGGATTCGTGTTCTTCCGTTGAGTGGTTCGCAACAAATCGGACTGCCGGAATTTAACGATAAGACACGATTGACTACGATTTTTGGGGAGCCCTACGGGGAAAACGACGATTGGTGATAACCCACTGCAGTGGATTACCAAGAGATAATCCACTGCTATTTTCCGGTAATCCACCGAAAAGTATAAATAAAATATTAGAATACTGATATGTTTATTTTCAATATATAGGTACACAGTCTTAGAGCTGTCCCCTGGATTAACGGATGTATATCCGTTCCAATGGCGCTATGTTGCAATGACATTTGTTTGGAGGGTAATTTTGATGGTCATCGCGATATTTGGAATTCAAGGAGTTGAAAAGGTTGGTGAATATTAAGCTATTACGCTCTTGTATTAAACATATTTAAAGCAGTATTGTAGGAAAAATACAAAAAACAAGTGTAAGTCAGTATGGATTCAGAATACACACCTTGAAGTACTTTGTTCATAAATATATAACTTAACATGGACAATGTATTTCGTTTCAAAAGCATATACTGTGCTTCCAAACTGTACCATTACCCTACGGTTTTAACCGATCGAACGCGTATACCTGCCGTATACGAACTGCGGCTGTTACTCATCATTTGACTACTCCTAACTGCAATCAACGGTTGTAGAATTATTCAATTGAAATTTCGAGTTTCAATGAATTTGTTTTTAAAAAAATTCTAATCATCATGCTCTACGCTTCAATGTAACAGGTCATGTACGTTACAACAACGTTGCCCATCTTAACATCGGTGGTGATGTTAGTGAGATCGCTGATGTTACCTGGCGCACTCGATGGTTTGTACCACTTCTTCTATCCAGATCTTGAAAGACTTTTGGACGCAAAGGTAATAACGCATTTCATCTGTTTTTTGCTGACCATGCTGTAAAACAGCGGAAAGCAAACTAAACTTAATTTTAAGTTTTCCATTAACAAAGCGTTTCATATAGCTTGGTGTGCATTAAGCTGTCTTCTGTCATATAATTATGCTACAAAATACCATAGTTTGCGTAATCGCTTAAGACAATGTTATACGCGTGATTTAGTTATTGTTTATGCTACTTGGTTATGATTTTGTAGTATTGATTAAACTGTGGTATTTTCTGTGTTAAGCTTCTGAAAAGAAGACGAGTTGTGTGTTGAAGACGTTTAGTACCTTTATGTTCTTGTATTTGTGTGCCATGTGTCGTAGTCACGAATTACTTCAGACTTCGATTGTAAGATTCAAATACTTCCGTTAGCATTTTTTTCGTAGCTTGTTGAGTGTTTGTGACTTAGGACTTTCTACTAAATTCCCCTTGACAGAGCATCCAGTTTTACAGTGTTCCCGCTCTACAACAACACCCGATGGGAGAAACAGATGTGTTGTTAGGAGAGAGTCGTTGAAGTGAAGAAAAATTAAGATTTGGCTTACATTTGCAAACAGCTTTTATCAATTTGTTACGCCACATAACGCGGCGTCAAATCTGGATACAAGCTGTTTGTCACTCGTCATTATATTTACTTTTTCAAAATGTCCACATATATGTAACTTTGAGAAAAACACGTACGACAATTTTAAACAGATGATATTGCAGCAGTGAAAGTGTTTTCTTGATTAGGGAGCTGCAGCAAGGGTCTTTGTAAGGAGGAAGTCGTTGTTAAAATGACCGTAAACGCGTTTTTGTATGAAAAAGAAGTTAAGTGTGGTTAACTGTATTTCGTTGTTGCCAATAAACGTTATAGGAAACTGTTTGTCATCTGTCACTTTTCATCCATCACTTTTCAGATTTGGATTGAGGCTTTCGTGATGGGATTTTATACCCTTGGATTTGGCTGGGGTTGTATCACTTATCTCGGATCTAGCTCTAAGTTTAAAGATAGTAGTTCAAAGTGAGTGGAAGAAATATTTTCAAAGAATTGTTATTGTTTTTTCTACTTATGCACATATAAGTAAACTTTTGTAATCAATTAAGGTAGAAACGTGAAACGTTTTTTTCTACCATGAAATAGTAGATACGTCAACAAGCGAGAACTAATGTGTGATATATTAAATTGTTTTAATAAAATTATATGAATATTTTAGGGCCTGCATTTGTTCGGCAATTCTTGTAAACCATTTCAAAATATTTATTTCGTAACTGTTGATCAACAATTGAGCAAGTGATTATATGTGTACTGTCAAATTAATCTATTCATACCAATGACCAGGAACGAGAAATGTCAACTTTGAGGTGAAAATATTTATTATGTGCAGTTAGTTTTGAACCACTTATTTTGCATCTATCTTTCTTATTGCAGCAGGATATTTTAATTGTAATTTCCACTGTTATCTCCGGTTCCAAACTTTAAAGTTCACCATCAAAACGGGGCTTGACAGGTAGCAATTTACCTGATTTGAAGACGATGCAACAGTTAGTTTTATAAGTAAACATGTGTACTAAATTTACACAATACCAATATATGAAACAAAAGATGTATGATTATCAAAACTCTTGACACAGGGTGGCAATCCTATGTCCAATACTAGATGCTGCAATGGCTATTTTCCAAGGCATGGTATGCTTCTCAGTGCTCGGCAACATGGCAGCCTCCCATGGCGTCGATGTGAAAGACGTTATAGAAGCAAGTACGTCGTTATAGTCCCCTAGGTCCCATTGCAAAATAAACGTAAGGCAATTTGATTTTAATTGAACTTTGTCCGACGTTAAATAGGGGTTTCGAGATAATCTAAAAGTAGATCCTAACTGGGTCGGTATCTCACCGTCTTTAGTACTTCAGATCTGAAGTTAGGGTTTACTGACAATTAGACCTCACGTTTTCATTGGAGCTATACAGAGTAAATAGTAAACAAAAGAAAATAAAACTTGTAGTATATAGAAGTAAAGGCAAGTTGTATACATGCGCTGTACAGTGTGCGCATGCGCTGGGTGTCGAACACACTTTTCATAGCTAACAAAAGATTGACAATTTCTTCTTTAAAATCGTATTACTGTTTCTGAAAGTTTGAATGTTACACTCTAGATTTAATATACTTTGTATATTCTAGAAATTGATTCATTCTGAATCGTCTAAACTGCTTTAAAACAAAGTGTTTTGTGTTTTCGCTTTTTTCATTGTGTAACGATCTATAAAATGTCGTTGTTGAACATATAGTCGGGATACATGCTAAGCTGCTCTTTGAACTATTGTTAATTCAGATTGATTTTCGTCTAATTGTTTTTCGTCTAATGTGAAATTTGGTATACCTAAATGATACAGACATCCATATATTTGATTTTGAATTAAATTTTGATTTCATTGACTTTCATATTTGCCGATGATTTCGAAATCATCCCCCTGAAACCATCTCCCTGAAATCATCATCTTCCTTAAATCAACATAATAGTGAAATCATTTCACCCGAGTCGCCTCGCCATCACTCGTTATTCATCCGAAATTATCTAAATCCTGAAATCATAATTTTTGCCGAGGACCATACAGATACAGATACAGTGCTCCCTCTGTACAATGGATTGCCGCTGTTTACCTTACTATATATAATTATGTCCAACCTTTTCACTACTGCATTATCGTCTTCTTAAATTTTTGTCTGTTGTTTTTCTCAAAGTTATATATTAGACATTTGACCAAAAAAATCACGACGAGTGACTAAAAGCTTAAATCCTGACCAGACGCCGCCTTACGCGGCGCCTGATCTGGATTAAATCTGTTTTCAAATGTGAACCAATGTCCTTCCCTAGATAATAACTCTCTCTGAACAACACACATCATCTGTGTCCCCAATTGGATGTTGTTGTACAGAGAGATCACTGTATACATACGTACCGATAAAGACATGTTTTGAATAGCCAAAGGCTGTGTTGAAATAGCTTTATATAGTTTTGAAGTTTAGTTGTTTGTTGTTAAATACGTCTAATTTAACAAATAAGTGACCGATATAACTCTTTCACTGTGTAGGCTAACAAACATAATTTGCAAACAGTTAGAATCCCCGTGCCAGAGCTGATAACATATGCTGCAGATAGACCAGGTTGGAGACAAAGAACAGCTTCGTCGGCGTCAGAATACCACCTACGACTAGACAATCAGTCAAGGGATGAGTGAGTGAGTGAGATTCCCCAGCAAACTCCGAGTAACCCAGTGTCTGATCAGGGTCTAAACTGTTTGGCACTCATATAGATATTTCTGAAGTCAAAAATGCATATAATTTCAATTTTTACAAACAAAGCAGACAAAAAATATAAGCTGACGATGAAATAGCAGATACTGTGTTAAACGGGTCATTATGCTCTACTGGTTGTGAAAGGATACAAATTGATTTATTTTAGATATATCGACGGGCATCGTGGCATATGTAACAGCCTTATCCACCCTTCCGTTTCCACAGTTGTGGTCTCTAACCTTCTTCATATCGGTCGCCTTAAATGGAATTGATTCCCAGGTACATGTATAAAGTAATAATTCAATCGCAGTAAACCCTCTCTTTTACGACCACAAAAATGAAGGATAAGTTATGTTTTAAAGACAGGTGGCAGCTTATAGCAAGGTGACAGTAAAACAGAAAGCTCCTGTCACCTTGATTTTAGCAGTCACCTGTCGTAAACACATACTAATTAACACAATGTAATGGTCGTTATAGAGAGGTGTTACTGTTTTGTCACTGCTAAGCTAAACATATTTTATTTTCATTCTCAAGGAAAATAACTGTCACTGTTATTACCAACTTGTAACAAACATGTTCAGGTTTCCATTTGCAATTAGCATTTTATATAAAAATAACTGCAAAACGTTTACCCCTTAACAGTTCTACCCCGAGTACATAAGTTATTTACAAACAGTTTTTAGTCTGATAAGGCGTCACGTGACGCGACGTCCGATCAGGATCTAAGCTGTTGGACACTCATTTCTATATATCTGAGGTTACAATAATAAAATTTTAAATTTGAGAAATAATTGTTTCAAATTTATGACGCCATGGCATTCTAATCATATACAGATTCTATTGCGTTGGATATTGATTAATAAAGTTAACTCAATTTGTATAATCATCCAAGATACAAGTTTTAATATTATATGAATGCTTTCCATGAACATAGCAGGATCTAGTTATAATCTGAAAGTAATACAAATGTTTTATTACAATGCCAATCGCCAATTACAATTTATTCATACATTAGTGGGTCAAATTTCTTATTTCAACATTTCATCATTCAGGGCTACCACTTGCTCATAAACATCCTTAGATTTTCACGAGATTTTAGGAATGGTATCTCTAATCCTTTCTCTGCAAGGCTCTGTAACACTAACATAATTGCGCAAAAAGTTTCGATCCAGATCAGACAACGCGTAACGCGGCGTCTGATATAGATCTAAACTATTTGACACACACATAGATGTTTTTAAGTAAAGATGCATATAGATCTAATTCCAAAGTTTTAAAGTGAGACCAGAAATCCGTAGATTTCGAAAAAAAAAACGTAGGTTCGGAGAAATTAAGAAAAAGCCGAAGATTTTGGAAAAATCTGTAGAAATAGCAGTCGTGACCATTTCGCTGCCTTAGTGACGTTAAGTTTACCCGTCTATAACACAGTCGTTGCAAATTATTGTTTGCTTTTACTTTAAGTCTGCATTTATCTATAGAATTTTGATATTTAATCGTAGTTCGACTAAAAACATTAATATGAGTATCAAACTGCCTGTATTCCGATGTTGCTCCATACTGTTTACTAATGTCAGTGTTGTCGGCATTGGTAGTCAAAAAGTTTATTCGCTATGATCAAGATATTCTGTAGATTACTACTCTCCATATTTCCCGAATTAATCCATATTTAGCTTAACTTTAGGCTATGCTGATATATTCAAGAGACTATTCTAGTTTCGAATTATGTCCAGTCCTTTTCGACTATTTATGGTTGTTTGTTGCCGTATATTTAAGAAATGAAATGCGTACTTCCGGTATTCATGAGCTGATGGAACTTCAATGCTTTTACTAGCAAAGTGCGTGAATCCCGAAGGGCTTCTCGCTTAACTTTGCTGGTAAAAGCATTGAAGTTCCATCAGCTCATGAATAACGGAAGTACGCAATTTATTTTTTATATTTATATTACGTTGTGAACTGAGAAATGTACATAACCGTACTAATAGACACTTTGCCCGTTGCTATGTATTGCTAATCGTAGTAACGATCTCTATATATGGACTGAAGGTAGTCCCAATCACATATTATAACTACTGGATAAATTTAGACTTTTAACCAGTAAACTTTCTTGATATGTTTAAAACCCCTTTTGAGACATTTAAAAGCACACGAAGTTACGAAATATTTGTATTATAAGCATCTTATATTTAGGTCGCGTTTTTAAAACCGATTTACTCACACGCCATACTTGATTACTCCGCGTTAAAACCACGACTGCCATATGGACTTCTGTATCTTTTTGAAAGTGATCAGTATAGCTCCGCCCCTAAACCAGCTGGCTAGAACTGGATTTTAAATGAACATTCATTGAAATATGCAAGTCTCTTTTTAGAATAGTGTTATATAAGGACAGTGCGGGGCAAATGTAAATATTGCAAAATGACAAACGGTGAAGACCTTGATCAGACTGTTCCTTTAGGTCTACGCTGATTGTATAGGACAAGTGAAATGTTCGTGGTACACTGTTCGCAAACGACGAGAATACTCGTCGATAAGGGCAACAGTTAAAAAATCTGTCTATTTTTTGTTTCAGTTAATTTCATTTGCTATGGAGATAGATCTGATCGGGGAGATTTGCATGAGGAACGTCAACAAATATAGGGTTCACACGGTCGTTGTGATGTCTGTTGTTCTGTTTTTGTTGGGTCTTCCGACATGTACCGGGGTAAGTGTACTCAACAGAAATATTAAAAACTTGTATACGCCTTTTTGTGAAACCGAGGTATTTCGGGTGTATTTGTAGGATAAGATACAAACGTCTATATATTCCCCTACCGACTGACGTGCCATTCATATAAATATTTTCTTTTTATAGTTCTTTTAGTTTATTTGATATAGTTTAAGCAGAAGACAATTCGTCATGATAAGCTTTAATGCTTATTTTTGGTTTTTCGGTAAAAGCAGACAAACAAACGAGTTAAAACAACTTGTTTCTAAATGATTTAGAGCTTCTCAGAAAAGTCAAGCTGCCAGCTTATGAATGACCAAATCGTGAATTTGGTCGACCGGTAATTTAGATCATTGTGTTGTCGTAAGTCAAATTATAATATTCTCAATTATAATTTATTTCTTCATCCACTCCCGTCTTTTAAAGACGATTCCAAAGAGATGTCACAAGACAATATTAGATGGAGAAAACAGAAATTAGATTTTAAATATTTTTTGTTATGTTTTACAGGCAGGTGCCTACATATTCCTATTTATTGACTGGTATATGGGGGCGTGGGCTGGTCTTGTTATTGCACTTATTGAAGTATTCGTAATTGGATGGACTTACGGTCAGTGAAACATAGCCCCGGTTTATTTCGTTTTAACTTGTTTAACTTGTTCGCTTCCAACTACATGACACTTACACATATAAACAATATGGACCTAGTTCAGACGTCTAAAGTTCACACATTTAGCAATAAAAGCAAATTTTGCAAGCAGTCTAAGTTTTAGCATAATGGCAAGCTTTACACTTTTGCCGGACAAGACACGTAGATATGTATGCGGCAGAACTTTTCAAATATGTGTCACTAGAAGTCATATTGTTTCGTGAAACTCGGAACATATGTTTGCAATTCAATATCTGAATTCCAAGTCTCGTTCTGAATTTGAAGTCAATTTATGAATATAACACATATAACCTTAGCGACAAGAATACCGACATTAAAAACACATGTCCTTTAAAAACAGTGTAAATCCTCATCAGAGGGTTGTAATTAGTGCCCTTTGGTCAGGGTTTGCACAGGATTTTATTTGAAATAAATCTTAAAACACAACCCTTAATATAAACCTAGTCAAAAATAGACTAAAATTCATTTAAAACTAAAATTATTCATCTTCTGTTTCAAGGGTGAATAAGTCAAACAGCTAGGCCCGTCTTACAAAACTTTGTACGACCAAAATATAAATGTTGTCGCATTATAAAATTATCAATTATTATTTATTTCCTAATCTAATCCTGCCTTGTGAGACCTCTTTGGAACTGTATTTTCAAGACAATTCCAAAGAGATGGCTTTAGACAAGATGAGATGGAGAAATCAGAAAATAAATGTATTTTTGATTTCGACTTACGACCGTTTGTATCGTACGACGTTTCGTTAGACGGACCCCTGGGGCCCGCTTTACTAAACAACTTACGCAATTTTTTGCGTAAGTCAAAATCGTTTAACTCTTATTTTTCGATCAGCGCGTCCTCTGATCTGGCTATTTGCTGTTTGTAGCAAGTGATAATAAAACATATAAATTAAAATTTAAAAATTTGACTTACGCAAAAATTTTGCGTAAGTAGTTTAGTACCGTGTTTGGTACCGACCATTTTGATTAAGTAGCATTTTCAATTTTAAGTAACAAACAGGGGTTTAAACCTGAATACATGTACCCTTTCCTTTGAAAATGTGGTATGTTTTGAAACACTCGAACATGCTTACTTGATTTAGTTGCACGATTTTTCTTTTACCGGTAGGACTCGATAGATGGAGGGACGATGTCAAACTGATGTCAGGAGGTGACATGTCCTTGTTCATGCATATTGGAATAGGATTCACAACACCATTGGTTCTAATAGTGAGTTCACCCATTATCTCATAATCAGTTGAAGGCCAATGGGCTTATACTATATTGACCCTTTGTTTACAAAGCATTTTGATTCACATTTTACTAGACCAACTGAACGACAGACAAAGGAACTATATAGAAAAGAATAAGGTTTTGAATTGCTTATTACTATAATTTTCTACAATTTACTGTACTATATCAATATTATGAGTTCAATTTTGTAATAATAAAGTAAGCCCGTCTATCTCGACCATTAAAATATAATGCTTATTTATTGAATCAAAGACATCTAAAACTTTCAAGCATTGCGAAAGTAGAACATTGCTTCAATCAGTCATCTAGATACACCTTAACCCATTTATACCCACACTCCCATATATGGGACGTATGCAAACAGTGTAGACTTTGATCAGACAACACATTATGCGGCGTTTGATTAGAGTCTACACTATTTGCTGATAGGAATTTCAATTTAAAACAAAATGAAAATGAAAAAATTGACCAGGCATCCCTTTGATTAAAATGGACTAATCGAAATATATAAACACGGAATAATCCACTGGGCACAAATGGGTTAAACATTTATAATCAATACAATTGTGGTTGATATAAAGGGGGTTAACTGCACCGTTATTTCTATTCAGGTTATAACGCTGGTCGCCATTGTTAAATACTTGCCACCAGTCTACGGATCATATACGTATCCCACCTGGGCGAGAATACTTGGTTGGATGTCAGTGGTTGCTGTTTTGTTGCCGATACTTATACACGCAGTTAAACGCACATATCTGGCGAAAGGGCGTTTGTTGCAGGTACATTTGTAACTTTATTATTACAACGACACTATTATTCAAATGACATTTAACCCATTCACTGCCATGACGTCATCACTTCTAAACAATTATCTTCTTCTTTTATTTCTAAAATTTGGAGTTTTGCTAAAGAGATATTTACATTAGTGTGAAACAGTTTTGATACTAGATATAAGAGGTGTTACGCGGAGTCTTATGATGATCCCAGCTTTTTGCAAATAGCCTGTGTTTTCTTTGAGTAAGGCCGTGAGTGGCTAAATTCTGTCACAGGCAAACTAAACGGTTTCTTTTATATTTTATATTTTTCGTCTGCTAAAGTTTGCCAGCTGCAATTTTATGCATAAAGCATATTTCGACGTTCTTTTTGGATACAAAAATGTATTATCAAGTTTACCAAACAGTTTAGATCCTGGTCAAACGCGGTGTTTGGTTTGAATAGAAACTACAAATGTATTGGCAAAGTCGACTAAAGTGGCTATTATGTGTCAAACGATTAATGCTTGTGGAAATTGAAATGTTCACATTTCTATTTTGAACGGGCTACTTATATATCTTAATTTTTTCGATAAAATACATGTACCGTAAAATCCTCAAACTTTGGACACCTTGCATATGTAACTGCTGTAAATATCATCAACTTTGAACAAATTTCTTTTATCACACTGATTTGTCCGACAGATGCAAACTGAATGGCAAACAGTATAGACCCTAATCTGACTGCTCCCTCAGGAGGAGTCTGACCAGCGTATGCATTATTTGCTCCGGCCTTTCTATCATGGCAATAAGTATCACAACCTATAATAATTTTCTATAAGTTTCGTAAGAGGAACCTCTTATGTACCATTGATATACTTTAACCCATTCGCAAAAGAAACAAATCGAACGTCAGACATTGGTTTGGTATAGCATGCACACATACGCGTATCAAAATACGAACCGTGTGCGTTAATATGGTGTAAAATATTGACTGTTTTCTGATTCGCTTCATAATAAGAACAGAATATTTGTTTCATAATATGATGGGATATCGAATGTTAATTAATAATCTAATTATTTCAATATTTTCATTGTTAATGCCGACAACACTGACATTTGAAAATAGTTTGGATCCTGACCAGACGACATCAGGATCTAAACTGTTTGACACTCATATTAATAGTTCCTAAGTAAAAAAAGCATACAATTCCAAATTTTATATACGGACGTTTATATGACAGCGAATGTGTTAGACGGTTATTTCCGTCATAATGGCGGTGAAAATGTGAAACACAGTTAAGCTGTGTTGCGAAAAAGGTGCAATCTTTTGAAAAAGAGGAGTTCATGAATATTTCCTCAATATTTTCAGAAACTAAAGCGATCTCTTAAACCTAACAGTAACTGGGGACCGGGAGATGCAGAGGTTGGACTTCGGTACAACAAAAACGCACAAGCTTATAAGGCACGAGGATTTAGAGATAGTGTTCTTTATAACTTCACACGTAGGCGTAGAGCGCAATCAACAATACAGCCTACAACTCCAGAAATGACAGAGTTGATATAGCAAACTGTGCAGGAGATAGTTACAGTGGTAGAGACGTATTTCATTCCCTTTGATCACAAACGAAACTCAAAACGCATCGCAGTTAAATGTAGGAAATGGCACCTATTACGACCACTAAATTATATAATCCTTTATCCTTCTTTTTAGTGGTCGCAATAGAGACGTTTTACTGTATATGCATTTATTTTAATCTGGCTATGGAAATAATTATTTCAGAGAAAACGCGTGTATTGGGAAAGTTAACACCTTCTTTACGGTAGTTACACTGAGGTGTTTTAATATTTAGTTACTCTTTTAAAAATTTAAGGGGTAATTGTTAACGACAAGTCGTTGACTGGAGCACTTTTACTGAACACCACTCGTTCACTCATTGAAGTATGCATTTTTACGTATAGTTTGCTTTATGAAAGCAACCAAACTAAACCTGATTTTACATGGTAGTATTGTAGCATTATATAAAAAATCTGGTTGTTTTCTGTTGTCCTCTATGTCCGCTGAAATGTTATACATGTATATAGCAAACATTGCAATGTTTATCCCCTGTGTTACTTCATGTGCATATTTGTTTGTGTACTTTCCTCATGGGCCTTTAGGCCTAATGGAACTACTATGAATAAACTTATCAAACTTATCAAACTTCAAATCCCCGCGGTACTAGAAACCAGCCTTTTGTTTTGTAAATCACCTTAGCCTAATCGTACATTTCTAATTTGTTAAGAAATGACTTCTATAGGATAACTGTTTCTGCACTTTCAATGCTTCTTACTTCAAACGTACACCAACAATCACTGGTAATGGTTGGTAATTGTGATAAAATATACAGATTCCCGATTTAAGAAAACACAACATAATGTGTAGCTTTCTGTGAATGTAATAATAATTATAGCAACAATGTTCAGTTAAGGTTTTCCGGTTTGGTGAGAGTTAGCTGATTGACTGAAATTGTGATGTGACAGTCCTTTAACCTTTTCATGATCAAATGTATCGTCAAATAGTTACCCCTTCACCACATTATTGTCGTCATCTCAAATATTGTTGTCTGCACTATCATTTCAAAGTCAGATTTGAGGCAGTATTACTAACAACATTTCGAAACGAATGTCAAATTGTTTGGATCCTGATCAAACGCTGAGTTACACAGCGTCCGATCAGAAAACAAACTCTTTGCAAACACGCGGTTTGGCGTCTTTGGCAGTGGATATATTAAAGAAAATTGACGTTTAATTCATTATCTCCTGAAAGTTCCAATGGACAATTCCAACTTAGCAATAAATACTGCTCCATTTAAGAATATTTAGAGTTGTTTTTATAATAAATTTCAAAACGACAAACAGTGAAGTCCTCGATTAAAGGGCTCCTGCAGGAGCCCTCTAAACATTGACTTTACTGTTTGCATTAGATATGTGTTCTCTTCAGAGGTACACTTTTGGTAGAGGACGCTTATATGCGTCACTAGGGCTCAATGAGTTAATGAAGCACAGCGCTTGTATGGCCTCAGTACTGTTGTCCTGTCTTTGGCAGCGATCTTTCCTATGAACTATGTATGCATCTTTTTTGTTTTATAAGCACCTAAAACAAGGCAAGAGTCGATTACTTTGTTTGGTATTCACAGACTTCCAGTTGTCTGAAATTACGAAAACAATGTTTTTTTTGCAAACAATTTGGATACGGCGTCCGATCAGGATCAAAACTGTTTGCCGCTCATTTCAATATTTAGTTTAAATATAATAGGTCAAATCTAAAGTTCAGAACTAAACGCAAACGGTATTTGTTTGAAATTGATGACGTCATGACAGTGAAGAGCTTAATGTAGGTCATGTAATAACCCGTCTAACAATTATACCTCCATGATATAGTTTGCTTAGAAACTTTGTCTGGGTTTCAGAGGTTACATTGTGCTAAGGTTGTGCACTATCAACTTTATTTATATGTACTCATCTGAACATGAAATGGAACTGTCTTAATTACCAGTCGTTCAGCTGTTTAACATATTGCAAGAACTGAGTGTTCGCATTTAAATCTATATGGATACTTTCGTTAATGTCGTTGATATTACAAAGTAACAAAGTGTTCGTTTTAGATGTTACCCTTTTGTATGTTTATCGTAAAATGTGATTGAAAGTGAAAATCGTCAGTCCTTTGAACATTTACTGTGACAACAAACATGGCAGATACAGTCAGAGTAACGTTTTCGGCACATTTTGGAACAGCCGTATCTCATCCTGGATACTCCAGGGGGCTGACTGACACATGGTGGTTTCCTGTTCTAGCTTATAGAAATAGCGGGTGCCTGTTTGCATAAACCTTTCACTGCAATGACGTTTTTTGCCAAAACAAATGTCGTATACATGTACTTTTATTTCTCAAAATTATGTTCTAGGTATTTTGATCTAAGAATTTTTTAAATGAGTTTCAAACAATTTTGATCCTGATCAGATGCCGAGTAATGCGTCGTCTGATCAGGATCCAAACGGTTGCAAATTATGATTGGGATAAGGCAAAACCAATACAACGTACAAAGAAAGAGTGTTTTAGATGTCTTTTTCTGCAAAACGTCATCCGCATACGTCGGACACTATCTTTAGCCCATACGCCTCAAGAAATGACTGTATTGATTTAACAAGGCAAAACACGATTGCAAGGTTTCAAATAAGGTAGAAACGAGATTATACCTTTCCAATGAACGTGCTTGTGCAAACAACAATTACCAACATTGTAAATGACTTGGAGCCGGATCAGACACCGGGTTATTTGGCGTCTGAATAGAATTAAAACTGTTTGCCGCTCACACCAAAGTAACTTGTAAGATGTATTAAAATGTGGTCATTTTTCTACATTTTATTGCACAGCATATGCGTCATCTCATAATAATGTGCCAGAGCATGACGACGGGCACCACTAACAACACACACGCCTTAAACTTTTCAACCCTACAGCTCTCTGTAGAGATTACTGCTAACATATACAAACAGTGAATACCCTGATCAGAGGGCTCCTATAGGAGCCCTCTGATCAGGACCTGCACTGTTTGATATTGTCATTAGTTTTTGTTGTAATACTAAAAATGTACCTGAAGACTGGTTCAAAATACCTGTACTAGAAGAGTCTAAAAGGATTATAAATACCCAAAAGAGAAATTTAGGTTTGACAAGTTTAAAACAGGTTCCTCAATTAGTTTACAGTGGAGAGCCATGTAAGCGCGTTAATGATGAAACATTATCCATGGCAATCAAACGACGAGTACATGTAACTCGGCGTCTGACAACGGTTCAATCTGTTTGCCACACAGATAAAAATATATTGCTGGAATATTCAAGACGTTGTAATTATTTACTTTGTTTTTCAGGAGAGAGTAATGTTTCTGTACAGTAAAAGCGCAGTTTTGAATTTTCCAATAATGTCAGTTAAAGGGAAATAACTGCTTCAGTCTTAGACAATAGCATTGAAAATGCATAAAATCTAAGGCACTAAAACGGATTTGCAGTGAAAAATACGGTTTTCTTTAGTTTTTTCAGTTCGTGTGCTTACAAAATATTTCCATTGCAAAATATTTAAGTATGATCGGACGTCGACGACCCCGGTGTCTGATGAGCGCGATGTTGTTTGTCGATTCAATTTAAATGAGTCGACAAAAATGTCAAAGATGGCATATTCTACATTATGTATAAAGAAAGTTCGAAGTGAGTGGCAAACAGTTTGGATCCTGATCAGCCGCCGCATTACGCGGCGTCTGATCAGGATCCAAACTGTTTGTAAACGCGCTTTTATGCCTGGCGTCCACTTGAGTGCGGACAAGACTAGGAAGAGTTGCGGAATCAAAAAAGGCAGTTCGGCATAGCTTCCGCGTCTAGTACGAATCAATGTCCATTTTTTTTTTTACAAAATTGTGATCCTTTGCCACCGGGCTCTACGTACTGTCTGCAGCCATACTTGGGACAGTCCTAGAAATTAAACAGGACAGACGCAGAATGTCCACCGAACATGCCGATCGTAGTAGGAAAAAATAGCCAAGTGATACTTTGTCCGCGTCGGTTCCGCGCACTCACTTATACAGTACCGCACCGGCTCCGCACGTTCTTGAAGGATTCGGGGTACCTTCCGCTTGTCTTCCGCATGTCTTCCTATCGACGCGCGAAGATCTCTTTACCGTGGAAGCTTTAAGGAGCGGTTACGGAAAAGCCGGAATGCTTCAGGTAAGGCCGGATGTCCTGGCGATGTCGGCAGGACAATGCAGACTGGTTGCGGAAGGTGTCAGGAAGTTAATTTCCGCTTCCAAATTTTGCTCTCGACCAAATTTCGACGCGGACAATTTTACCTCTCCGGAAGGGGCGGAATCATGGGGAAGTGGGAATGATACGGAAAATGAAAGGAAACTTTCAAGAATATGCGGAAGGGTTGCGGAATCACTAAAGTTGTATTCCGCGTCTTGTCCGCGCCCTAGTGGACGCCTGGTCTTAAGCGTCATTGAGGAGATTTGGATCTGCAAATAAAATGTTTACGTATCATAACCTAACATTAGAATAAAACGGATATCCGAAAAAATAGAACACACACATGTACAATGCTCCTTCTCTACAACGTCACCCAAATTGGAGACACAGATTGTGTGTATTGTACGGAGGGAGTCGTTATAGGGAGGGGGATTAAGACATTGCTTACATTAGCAAACAGCTTGAATCCACGCGGCGTCTGATTTTTATTCCAGCTGCTTGTCACTCGTCATTATAATATATTCTATCAAAATGTACACTTATATGTAACTTTGAGAAAAAGCAGACGACAAATTTAAGCAGACGGTATTGCAGCCATGGAAAGGTTAGACATACATGTCTTGTTAGGGGAACAGTGTCAATGGTCCTTGTAAGGAGGGAGTCGTTGTTGGAATGGCCGTTGTAGGGAGGGAGCGCAACATACTTTGACCGTCGATATCAATCAATAAAGTGTTTATCTTGTTATACCATCTGAAGGAAAATTATGACGTATTTTTGAACAGGCTTGATGCATTGCGGAACTTTAATTGTGCCACGCGAGCTAAACGTCGTTGGAGACTATCGATTATTCTAACTATAGTATTAAATTTTCATATAAAATGAACATTTTGACTAAGTGTTTCATGTTTTGTTTGCAACCTGCAACACACTCTCTTTGAATGCCAGTCGCTTTAAACCTTTCATAATCAAATTATTCGGTGGATTTTAACCCCTTCACCGTTTCATTGTCGTCTGATTCAATTTTGTTGTCAGAAATGTCGTTTCAAAAGTAAAAAAAAAGGCAGTATGACTGAAGAATTCATGCGACGTCAAATCAGGATCCAATCTGTTTGCAAACGCGCTTTTAAGCGTGATTGAGAGCGAAAGCATTAAGCCTATCACCTCATTTAATTATTCTCAAACACACACTATGTCGATTTCATTGTACGCCGAAGACATTGTTCTTCTGCGTTTTAATGCACACGTAACGCAAACGCAATGCATTGAAATGTAGACAATATATGTTATGAACATTTCAGTTTCTATTAATCTGAGTGGCGAACAGTTTGGAGCTTGGTCAGACATCGGTTTAGCCGGCGGCTGACTAGCCCCAAACTGTTTGCAACAGAAATAGTTTTAGAGCAAATGTGTTTATGGAATAGAATAACATAGTCTCAACTATAAATGCCCTTACTTGTTACAAATTGTTTTTATCCACTTAAAGACATTTCCTCAAGTCTTTGATGGTCCCCCATTGTTCTTACTAAGTGTGACAATACAGGTAAAATAGGAGTAAAGTGTTTTTAGCCAATGTCAATAATCTCAAGTTGTCTAGAGAGGCCCTGACATACTCACACTCAAGGTTTTTTAATGGGTTTTTCTAACCAAATTAACAAATTCAAGGTACGGACCTCACATGAGACGCTTCAATGAGTATATCCCTAGACCAGAATAAAAGTAACTGCACACAGGGCTGCATGCTTTTTTACCTGGTTTGGTGTCTTTTACTCCGCGATTGAATAGGAAATATACGTTGTATCTTCATCCCCTTGCATGATTAACCCGTTTGCGCACGGTGGATTATTCCATGCTTATATATTGTATTAGTTCATTTATATACTCGTATATAGGGTGTCTGGTCTAAAGTTTCATTTTCGGTTTATTTATATTGAAATTCCTATCAGTAAACAGTGTAGAATCTGATCAGACGCCGCATTATGCGGCGTCTGATCAGTGTCTGCTCTGTTTGCCTATATTCCCTTTTTTGGATCGCTTGACAAAAATGGGTTAAAATCGAATTGAAGCATACGCCATGTAAGCATATTAATATTCCCAATGGCTATGTATCAGGTGTTATATAGACTTACAGCTTTGGCAACAACTCTCAAAGCGAACATAATCAAGTTACAGTGACACATGTCTAATACAGAAGAGAATCTGTTATTCTTTCCCAATAAACGCGTTTAGGCTAAAACTATTATTTACAATACAAACAGTTTGGAGCCAGATCAGACGCCGGGTAACCCGGCGTCTGATCAGGCTTCAAACTGTTTACCACCAAGATAAACATGAATTATCAGAATTGTCTAAAAGTTGTTCTTTTCTACGTTTTAGTGATTTGCGTTTGCGTACGTTTGCGTTTAAACGGGAAATAATAACAGATTCTCCACTGTACGACCTCTAGATTACGTTCATGCTTATTATTATTTAACGTGTATGACAGGTGGCAGCCTAAAGCTAGTTGAAAGTAAAAATATAGTTCCCGTAAGAGCTTTTTTCTTTTCCTATCACATGTCCCTTGTATATAATTAGTAAGCCTGCATTTCAGTGGTCGTAAATTAGTGATTTTACTGGCATTTCACCCAACTATCAAATTGTACTCAACCTTCTTGTCGGCTGATCTTTTTTTTACTTTTTTCTGCTCGTTTTGTATATGGTCGATTATTCTAACATTAATTTCAGTCACATTAAAAATGTAATACTTTCAAGTTTAAACGAAACCAAACGCAATACAATAAAATGCAAAAAAATCAGTTAAGTTTCAAATAATTCACCGCGAATTAATTTGATCTGAGTGATAAACTGTTTGGAACCTCGTGAGATGCCATGTTTAGCTGACCAGGCTCTAGGTTCATTTCAACGAATATAAATATCTGTATTGGGATCGTACATACTCTTCTCATAATTTTAATTCAGAATTGATGTCAGTCTGTTCAAGAAAGAGACGAATGTCTTGTGCCAGTTACAGGCTTAAGCCTAATTGAAGTAGATGGTAAGATCGATCATACTCCATGTTTTATATAAACCTTCGCTTTTCTTCCTCGTCACAAATTGGCCATCAAAACTTCAGATAGACACATCCAATTCCAGTTCATTCTTGAACTTTTCTTGAACACAGTGCTTTGAAAGGATACATGTACATGTACCTGTCATTTGACTTCTTTGGTTTAAATGATAATTTTAAAGAGTATGTATGTTTCGAGAAAACATTTCCAGCTTATATGTCATCGTCGTCAACTTACTGTAAGTGTGATCAGAACCAAACCTGTTCAGCCTTCTGATCACACTCGAAGTAAATTACAAACTGAAAATATACTCACAATGCGCAATTTTTTTCTGGATTTATGATATAATTTTACATGCTAAATTGTTTTACTGTAATTTTACGCGATATCCGGAGTACATGTAACACGGGTAGGGTGTTTCAAACTACTCTGTCATAGACAGATTTTAAGAATTTAAGACTTTATGAAGGCTTAAATAAACCCAATGTTTAGATATCCTGACGAGCGTTTGTCTTTGCTGTTGTAAAGAACAGTTTTATATCGAAAGTCTACGATGTTTTGAGACAGCCCTCGAGAACAATGTATGCAGTTGTGAAGTCATTGTTCTTTCCCGTTTAAACGAAGCCCAATTGAAATGCAAAATAACTAATAACAGTTTCGTGAAAACTGTATGCTTTATATTTCAATCCGAATGGCAAACAATTTGGAGCCTAGTCATGTGTCAAGATGTCCGGGTTTTGCACTGGTTCCAAACTTTTGTTTTTAAAAAACAGATAACTTATGTTAATCAATAGGTGTTAACGACAGGTGATTGCTTAAAGCATGCTGACAGTAAAACAGAAAGCTCCATTAGGAACTTTCTATTGTACTGTCCCGTTGCTTGAAGATGTCACCTTTATTTTACATGTACAGTGGAGAATCTGTTATTCTTTCCCGTTTAAACGCAAACGTACGCAAACGCAAAGCGCTAAAACGTAGAAAAGAACAACTTTTGGACAATTCTGATAATTTATGTTTATCTTGGTGGCAAACAGTTTGGAGCCTGATCAGACGCCGGGATACCCGGCGTCTGATCTGGCTCCAAACTGTTTGCACTGCAAATAATAGTTTTAGCGTAAACGCGTTTATTGGGAAAGAATAACAGATTCTCCACTGTATATATTAATTTAATTTGGTTTAGGTTCTCGTAATAGAGTGGTTTTATTGTAAATTTCACATTGTATGAAGACATGTAAACATGCACTTTCCGGTATTATTCGCTTGTCTATTTCTATTGATGAAAATATTTAATCCATTCTCTACCATGACGTCATTTGCTTTTTAGAAGTGTCGCCTACATTCATTTATCAAATTCAAAGTTTAAAGATTAATTACAGTGGATAATCTGTTATTCTTTCCCAATAAACGCGTTTACGCTAAAACTATTATTTGCAGTCCAAACTGTTTGCCACCAAGATAAACATGAAATATCAGAATTGTCCAAAAGTTGTTCTTTTCTACGTTTTAGCGGTTTGCGTACGTTTGCGTTTAAACGGGAAAGAATAACAGATTCTCCAATGTACATGAAACAAAAGTAATGTTGCAATGAATGCTAAATAAATTGGAACCTAATTAGACGCCGCCTCAGGAGTCAAATGTTGTATAATAACAATTGTACTCGGAGATATGCAGCAACGGGCTTAAAACTAATCAAAATTGTCTAAATATTAACTCTGCGTAGGATAGGTCACTCATACTTTCAAACATCGTCAACATTACTAAGAATCTGTCATTTTCTACATTAAATAACATTATGTAGAGTTTCGTTCAAATTAATTAAGCCCACTGCATAAATGTTAGTCATCTGCAGAAATAAGTTAATTAAATGATAAATGTACGCAATATAAGTTGCAATTTAAAGTTATCAAACGGAAGTAAACACATTTTATATACATGTAATAGCTTGTCAAAACCAAATGTTTCCATATTCTTCTGATCTTTATTAATGCAGAGTAAATCTTTAACTGAACAATACGATATACAGAAGAGAAGACGTTATTCTTTCCTGTTTAACAAATCGAAACGCAAACGCATCGCAATTGAACGTAGCAAGGGACACATTTTCGCCAATTTTGACTTTTCATTCCGAGCTGTAAACATTTTAAAGCCTGATCGGACGCCGAGATTACCGGTGTCTGATCTGGATCCAGATTGCTTGCAATGGAAATAAAAGTTTTCTTTGGGAAAGAATAACGTTTCTCCATTGTATTGAAGAATATTGATTATATTTGCATAATTGTATTAATTATTTAAAATTGATGAAAATCTGTTTCATAAAGAGGCATCGCAAATGCGTATTTCAGGTTTTCAGCCTTATTTCTGCTGTTGTTTATATCGATTTTCCCCGAATTCGGTTTCAAACAAACAATGTGGTGATTAAGTATCAATCTTTCTTGGGTGTAATTTGATGGATGTCATATCGAGTTAGGGGCTGTCAGATACCGAGTTATTTGGAATATAGTCTTGTTCAAACTGTAGAAAAATTACATCAGTTATTGAATAATGAAATCATTTTTCAAATAGAAGTGTCATTGGCTGTAAGCCTAGGTAGTGTCTGATTTGATATCATTTTTTTAAAAGTACAACTGTATATGCATACATGTATGCAGTGGAAATCGTCAAAGCTGTATTTCTGATAAGAAAGGCTGCCTCTCCATATCAACTTGATATTACCCGTAACTTTTAAATTCAGTAGTAGATGATGGATCGGAAGTCCCATTAGTCACCTGAAACTTCCAATAAATCATTCAAGTTACTACGTATAAGTATGTAGAGCTTTTCAAGATACATTATGCAAAATGACTTGTGTAATACAAATCCTTTCCTGGTGGATTTGAGTTTTGCATTCCCTTTTAACGAAATAATATGCAAACATAATGCATTACAACGACTGATCCTTAAACGTCTAACAACTCAATTCATCTGAATTGCAGGCGAACACTTTAAAGTCTGCTCAGACACTGGGTTACACGGCGTCTGCTTTGGCTCTATAACTCTTTACAGTAGGCATAACTGTTTTAGCACGAACGTGTTTGTTTTATAAACAATATATGTATTTCCCATTAAACATGCTCTAGCACGTATCTTTATACCTTTAAGAATGTTAATCTAATATTTTAAACATTGAATTTGAATGTTCGGCAACACTATAATTTACAGGGTTGCCATATCTCCAGATTTTCCCGAAATTCTCCGGATTTTTATCTAAACAGAAGGTGGATTAAATCAGGCTGACGGTAAACCAGAATGCATCATAAGACCCATTCTGCTTTAGTTTCAACCTTCTTTAAGTAAATGCTCTTGAAAAGTAGAAAATTTTGAAATCTTAAGATGTTTCATGGCAGCCCTGAATTTACACACTGTTGAGTGCCGTCAACACGCATATACTAATGAAAACAAGAGAGACATGTAACGATTCAATATCCTTTTATTAAAGTACAAAATTTCAAACATGCTTTCAACAGATTTAGGAAAACAAATGATTTGAATAT
Organism: Gari tellinella; assembly: GCA_922989275.2. NCBI lineage: Eukaryota > Metazoa > Mollusca > Bivalvia > Cardiida > Psammobiidae > Gari > Gari tellinella. The sequence continues at coordinate 45,974,236 of OV277864.1, forward strand.
GTTAACACGCGCTCTTCGAAACGTAATAAGGAAACAATTTCAACAATCAATAACCATTCTATACAAACCTTTCAGTATCCTTATAGAAACGCCTTTTAACCCATTTGCGCCCAGTGGTATCTTCATTGCTTATAGTATTGGATTATTCCATTTTTTATATAAGGGGTGTCTGGTGTAATTTTTCATTTTGTTTTGTTTTATATTGAAATTCCTGTTACATGTAGCAAACAGTATATACTCTGATCAGATGCCACATAATGTGGCGTCTGATCAGCGTCTACACTGTTTGCCCATGTCCCATATATGGGATAGTGGGCATTAATGGGTTAATACATTAACCCCCATATATATACATTCCTATTCTAGAGTCATGGGAAATCTTTTCCTGCATCCTATAAGCTTGTGCTTAAAGCAAGCTGAAAATAAAGTTTTTTGCTTTACTTTCAGTCTACATTGAGCAACCACCTGTTTTAAAATTGAAACCAAGCAATAGCAGAAAAGAGTATGTCAATTCCCGACAGATTTTATCTATCACACACAGTAGAACATCACTATTACGAACACTAAAAAGAAAGCTAAGTGGCTACATAAAACACAGATGACAGCTTAAAGCACTTTAACCGTAAACAGAAAGCTCCCTAATGAGTTAATTGTTTAATGTCCATCTTTCTTTAAGCAATCACGTGGATAAAACACCTCATGATTAACACTATTTAGCGGTCGTAATAGAGAAGTTTTACTGAACGTTGTGTAATTCAATGCCGTTCAGTCATAATTAACCTGTAAATATTTCATAAATTAACAATTTGACTGAGCTTTAAATAGGGGAAATATCACAATTTAACCCCTTCATTGTTATGATAACGTATGCTTCTATATGGCCGTTTGCTTTGATTTCTCATATATTTGATTTCCGATGGTTGTTCTGTACATGTATAAACACCTATCAACATAGTAAGTATTGATCTCATCTAGATTCAAAAGGTTTCTAAATTCTAATTTAGTAGGGTACACGTAAGTCAATGCAATACAACAATTGTTACAAAAGATACTTTTGATGGAGAAGAAACAGATGGTGAATAATGCATATCACTTTTAAAGCAATGCATTTCAAAACCAACAACGCGTACAATTCAGAATTGTATCACAAAAAGCAGATGAAAATAATTCAGCAGGCGATATTATTCCATTGACTGCGTTAGACGAATTATTACGCCACAATTACATGAAAGGGTTCAAAGATATATACAGTAAAACCTCGCTATTACGACCACTAAAACGAAGGCTAATTGAGTGTATAATAGACAGGTGACAGCTTAAAGCAAGGTGACAGTGAAACAGAAAGCTCCTATAGGAGCTTTCTGTTTCACTGTCACCTTGCTTTAAGCGGTCACCTATCGTAAACACCCTAATAATTGACATAATTTAGTGGTCGTAATAGAGAGGTTTCACTGTAATACTATAAATATCCACCCTTTAAAAAAGAAAACATAGCTTCAAGCCTAAATAAAGTGTAACGGAAATTTCATTAAAGAGCTTTCGATCGCACTTTCATCCTTTTTTTAAAGTCATAAAATATTCCAATCCATTACGCTATACATACGCATATTACCCTCTATGACTTCCTTAAGGAAAGCAACCCCAATGTAGAAAGTCCTGAACATATCACATAAATATATTTCAATTTTCTCTCCGTATGTGAGTTTGAAGCTACTAGAAAGTAATGCAAAATATTCCTTTGGCATCATTCTGTTAGCTTTAAACCTGTTGTAAGTGGTAACATATGTATAAAACAAGAAACGGACGTATGGTAACGGCTTAACACTTTCAACACAAAGTAACTCTTGTCGGCTATTAGGTTCTTTTCGGGTCATTTCAGTTACCAAGACATGCACCAGTTGCTCATCACTGTCTTGTAATATCTTTGGCTTAGCGCCTGACTTATTTAATATTTCCACATTGATAAAACTATGCTGCTGGTCAGCTTTTCATTTTATCCAAATTTTGTCAGGGTTTACCCCTCCTGCAATCTAATGAGCCTTGCTAGACATAAATATAACTCTGTGATAATAAAATTATTTATACAATCCAAATGGTAAGGTACTGTACCAGCGGATTAGTTTATCTGTGATATATATTTTCCAACCCATTGTTTGCATCGAATGTTCTATTTTCAGCTGCTATATCTTTATTATAATTATACATATGTTGTGTAGTCGGTTCAAAAGCCTTTATGGCTTATGTTGTCTATTGTATGTATTGCCGACTTAAAATAAAACTTATCTTATCTTATCTTATCTTACCAGTCTACTTGGAATTCTTGATAGTTTAATAAATTCTATTGTAAAAATTAGCAAACAGTGTAGAACCAGATCAGCAGGTTTCTATAGGAGCCCTCTGATCTCAGTCTACACGGTTTGCAAATGTAATGAGTATAGTTTAAACAAATTCATGGTGTTGAAAGAGTTAAAACATTTCACAGTCTGCATGCGTTATTTCTTTTCTTTTTGTTTTTAAAAAGAATAACATGGTGCCCAATAAGTATGTGACAGCATTCACATAATTATGTAAGTGAACAACAGACACACTAGAAAGAGACCAAACTACAGTAAAACCTCGCTATTACGACCACTAAAACGAAGGCTAATTGAGTGTATAATAGACAGGTGACAGCTTAAAGCAAGGTGACAGTGAAACAGAAAGCTCCTATAGGAGCTTTCTGTTTCACTGTCACCTTGCTTTAAACGGTCACCTATCGTAAACACCCTAATAATTGACATAATTTAGTGGTCGTAATAGAGAGGTTTCACTGTAGTTCGAAATAATATTTTAGAGCTTAACTGATGTGTCAGATAAATTCTTAAACTAATCTCTATCCTTCATTCTCTATTCCCAATCGGCTTAACAATTACCGTCAACACCATATTCACCTTTTAAATACTATTTCATTTACGACCCATCAGTAAAAGAATCAAACAGATAGGAATCCTGCATATTTAAATGTACATAGAGTTTCGATCAAGTTCAGACGCCGAGTTACTCGGCGTCTGACCTGGATCGAAACTCTATGTAAACTTAAATAAAGCTGACTTGGCGGGACAAGGGTTTATTAAATTAATTCGTAATGTTTCCTCACAGACATCTACTTTCCACTTGAAATGATAACACTTTTATTCCCTCTATCTTGCCTTAATCGATCATTCGGAATCCTCTGAATTAGAATCGCTACACTCTCTGACGCTTACATCCATCATTCTGTAAGAAGTCCATGAATTACAAACTTTATTGTAATGAATTACATGCTCATCTGATAGAGAAAATGAACCGTTCGATAGACTCCCGCTAGAATCACTGGAGAAATCATCACTAAAACTGTCTTCAACGTTATAATCACCGTTGTCATGCCAGGTTGGTTCTATACCCTCAAGTTGCTGTTCCATTATTTTCTCATAAACACCACAATATTTATCACATGAATCCGTTTTTGATTTACAACATTTTGAAAATTGCACAACCTCACTTGATTTATTGTCTGAAGACGGTTTTAATCGCACACTAGCTTTGTGATTGTCTAAATGATCGCCCATATTCGATATGCTTTTCCATGATTTGCTACAAACGTCACTTCCGCTTTTCAATGAATCACTGCCTGATGTCACTTCCGATACATCCGAACTTGTATTTTCTGTTTTCCAAGTGTCATATTGTATCCAGAGCGGATATTTTTCATTAAATGTATAATTTTGTAAGTTTCCTACACAAACATCGCATTCTTTTGTTAACTCTAAATATGTGTAATCCAAATAAGGGGACGGTAACGTCATTTTTGAATGGTTAGAATATCCGGGTGTTTCAATAACGTCACATTGGTTCCGATTCGCATCCAGTAATATTTCTGGTCTTTTAAGTCTTAATTTGTACTTGGACTCTAGTTTATCTGTGATGGTGTCAATCTGTTGAACCAATATCCCCATGTCTCCAAGCACAAGATGTATGTTGGACATTACATGTTCAATGTTCTGTATCGTATCTTGTATATGCTGTCGAATGAAAGTGTTGTTGGACGTTGATACATTGGTCTTGGCCATACCAGGTCTGATACAATTAGTTGTCTACTAAACACAGACAGACTGAAAAAAACAAAAACAAACATGTATATAAATAATTATTACTTTTATCGAACAGTAATCCCTTCAAACACGGCTACATGTGGCGGAGATAGATGACAGCTTAAAGAAACGGGAAAATAAAAAGTCAAGCTCCTTTATGAGCTTTTTGTTTTACTTTGGCCTTGTTTGATGCAGCCACCTGTCTTAAGCACCAAATAATTAACACACGTTGGAGGTCGTAAGATGTTATGCTATACATAAAAAGGTTCTGCCTCGAAAATAATGACTGCAACATTATTCCAAAACAGTGATTACACCTTCGTTAGATTACAGAACCTCACTACAAGCGTCTTAAACCAGTGTCTGAGCAGGCAGCGGACCGTTTGTCACTAAGTTTGAAAGCGATAATCAATATTTACTAAAACTTGTTATTGTGTACGTATAATTGCAGCGCGTTGGAGTTTAGTTTCTTTTAACCCCTTTTGTGCCTAACTCCCAAAAGAGGGACATAGGCAAACAGTGTAGACTTTGATAAAAAAAAACGCGGTGTCTAGTCAGAGTCTACACTATTTGCTAATATGAATTTAAATTTCAATTTAAAACAAACGAATAAAGATATTTAGATCAGGCACTCCTAAGATAAAAAATTGAAAAATCCAATACATAAGCATGGAAGAATCCACTGGAAGCAAATGGTTCAAACAAGAAAGAGTAACGTTCTATCTGTAAGGCGGAGGACAAGGCAGCGTATTGTTTGTTATTGATGGATTTATTTGGATACAAATGGATATAGGAGTGATATTGACGGAGGAACTTCAGGATTTATATGTACACTTACACTGCTCGACACACACGCCCAATGAAATGAACTTAAACACACTGTTTCAATATACATCTAAATGCAATTGTTTTGCAGTTTGTTACGTATTACGCCTGCTCTTATTACATGTATCCATCGCTTCGTTTTCTTGAAAATGAACAAACATTGTTTGATTGAAAATGTATGGACACGCCATTTCATACACTGTTTTGTATTCATATGGTAAGTAGTTCTAACGGTTTCCCAACTCAATTTCTACTTGTAGTTATCTACACACGCACACAATACGTATTTCGATTTCTTCTGCCTATATCAATTATAGCCACTGTCCATGAAACTAGATCCTTATTGTTTGTTATAACCGCCGGTGTCCATGACAGTAGGCACTTGAAATGTATAGCATTGGTACATATACCTAACCCTTTCTCTCGCCAATGCATCTTTGAATTAACCAATGCAATGAAACCGTATGTGTTGTCAAATACACGTGATAAGGGTTCAAAGAAATATCCGGCAAGATGCCTTATCCGAGATCATTAGCTGGTACCGGGGGATTTCGGATAAGGCAGGTTATTCTGTATTTGCAATGACAGTAATTGTTTTGCACAAACGCGTTTACAAGGAGATGTACCGTCGTCTCCCTCACTGTACAACTCTATTCACTCAAATAAATTGGTCTTATCTAAAACATTCTCACAAAACTTGTCAAAGATAGAATAGAACATCAATCTAGATAATGGGGCGATATTAAAGCTATTATTTTACATTATTCGAGGAGAAACTTACTCAAAGAAACAAATTTACTTGACTTCTTGACTGTGGTCATTTTTAAACTTGTCATCGGCTTCTTGTGATCAAAATTAGGGTTTCGGTGTTTTGAAATTTGAAACAGTTCATATTCTTATGTGAATTGAAGTTGTTCGGTTTCTTATCTGGATCAAAACTGTTAACAAATGTCTGGAAAGTTACTACTTGCAGTAAAAGAGTAAAAGGCTTTTACCATATTGATCGCCTTTAAGAGCTTCAGTATTTTTCTTGAAACTAGATATATACAGTGGAGAATCTGTTATTCTTTCCCAATAAACGCGTTTACGCTAAAACTATTATTTGCAGTGCAAACAGTTTGGAGCCAGATCAGACGCCGGGTAACCCGGCGTCTGATCAGGCTCCAAACTGTTTGCCACCAAGATAAACAAGAATTATCAGAATTGTCCAAAAGTTGTTCTTTTCTACGTTTTAGTGCTTTGCGTTTGCGTACGTTTGCGTTTAAACGGGAAAGAATAACAGATTCTCCACTGTACAGGTACAATACACTTTAGCTTTTATGGCAACTCCAACAGTGTCTGTTGGCATATAAGAAAATACGAGAGTTTCTCTTTAAAGGAAATGAATCTCAATGTAAGAAAATTAAGGAAATTAAATTGTGAAACAGTTAACCCTGTAGCTTAAAACATTCAGCCCTAAGGCATATAATGGACAATTCCAATTTCCAAATAATTGAATTCCGTTAATGACTACTTAGGGTTGTTTTCTATAATATATTGCTATAGGAGCCCTTTAGTCAGGGTCTGCACTGTTTTCATAGGACACGTGTGTAATTTTACACTTTTAGTCTGTTTGTAAATAAGAAGTTAGGAGCTAGGATTGTCTGTGTTCAAATAGAAAGTTAATAAAGTAAATAGCTGCAATAATAGGTACATTTACTTGTAAGCAACTGCCTGTCTTAACGACGACAACGGACATTTTACTGACTAGTCGTTTTAACACAAAATTTACCATTTTGGCAATGCGGTATGAATTAAAATAATTTTGATTTTTCCTTTGATCTTATTCTGTTTTGAAGAATTCGGTAAGGTCAATTGATAAGCGACGTATTCTTTATTATTTGGAAACACTTCAGAGTTTTTATCAGTTCATACCGATGTACCAGTTTTTCCAGTGTCGCAAAGGAGACAGATTCTTTGCTTTAACCCTGTCACCGCAAAAGTCGCCTAAAGTCGACTTTAGAAACAGTTTTTTTTCCAGATCAGACGCCGCATGAGATAAAAAACCAAACTGTTTGAAACCCGTATCTATTATTTAAGTCGTACAACCAAAAACCTTACTTTGAAACGATATTGCAGACACCAAAATTGAAGCAGGCGACAATTTGTTGTGAAGGGGTTAAAACCTCAGTTTGATTTATTCGACATTTTATCCGCAATTTTAAATAGTGTTTAAGCATAAACACATTTGCCGGAATTAAGAGCGTTTATAACATAACAGACGGCGTGAGCGTTGAATAACACCAGTTGTTAATTTGTCATATATAACTAGTTATATAACTATGCAAATGAGTTATGCGACGACGTCGTGTACTTATGACGTCATTAAAATGCGTTCAATACCCAGCGTCGTCATTCCTTCATGTAGAATCAATTTATAGATTTTTTGTTTGATTTATCAATATTAGATCTACATTTAATTGTTATTAATTCATATAATAACAGAAACATAATGCTAGTGAACGGAGTTAATGTGAACAACTTTATCCTTTATACTTATTTAGCGCTTAACATTCACTTGACTTCAAAGACTGCGTTAAGACTGCACTTAGCCGAAAAACATGGAAACATCCTCTCTACGTTATGTTATAAAAACATATAACATTCGTGTTCATAATTCATTTGATTTATCAAACTCGTCGTTTTAGACAACGATAAAAGCTCGGCAAAGCCTCGTTTTTATCGTTTTCTTAAAGACTCGTTTAATAAATCCGATAAATTATGAACACTCATGTAATATCCTATATTTCACTTCATAAGTTCCCATAAAACATATATTACATAGTTGTAATTCCCATAAAACATATATTACATAGTTGTAAATATGACCTTGTAATAATATTGATTAATCGATGGTTGTATCTTTAAAAATGCTATTATTTTACGTGGAAAAGAAACTTAAGACTCAATGAATCAATTATGGGAACGACATATATGAGTAGTAACAGCGTCACTCTGCATCCAAACAAAGATGGCCGCCAATGACGTAACATTGCGTAACTTGACCTACTTTCGGTGGCGTGGGGACTATGACATAACTTGACCTACTTTCGGTGGCGTGGGGACTATGACATAACTTGACCTACGTTCGGTGGCGTGGGGACTAGACACATTCCAATGACGCAATATGATGTTATGGACCACATTCCAGAGCAGGGCCTGACGTCCACATTCCAATGACGCAATATGATGTTATGGACCACATTCCAGAGCAGCGGAGGTAGGGCGGCCATATTGAATCATAAGCTAAATGGTAATACAGATAGGTCTACACGGTATACAGAGTTGACAAGAGCGGCCATGTTGGATTTTTGCGCCATATTGGATTGAAGCGGATGTTCGCGCCATATTGGATCAGAAGCTAAACGGTAATACAGATAGGTCTACACGGTATACAGAGCTGACTTATATACTGGTAGGTGTTTGCGATTATTGAGGGTCAAATCTTCCCTACCAGATATAAAAACACTAACACGACTTCTATAGATAATGACAACAACAACAACAACGACGACAACAACAACAACAACAACAACAACGACAACAACAACAACAACAACGACAACGACAGGACAACATAAGAGCATGTATGACTTTTACTACTACTACTGATGCCGCTACTACTATTTCTTTTATAACCATTATTATCATTTTAACTAACTACAACTACTAACAACAACAACACGACTTCTATAGATAATAATAACAACGACAACAATGCTATTATTACTACTACAATAAATAAAAAGGAACATTAAAACACTACTAAAAGTACTATTACAAGTAAAAGGTACCTCGGTCTACGATGTGTACTCTCTGACGTCCCTCGCTCAAATGACTGAGATAACCTTAATGCGCATGTACATGACGCTGCTTGCGCATGCGCAGGTAGAGGGTGTATAGCTATTTTTAGAATGACATCATAGCTATTTAGAACTGGACATGTTCAGACACGCAGACAAATACGCTGATCTCTGGAAAGACACCGTATCTACAAACATTCTTGATTTTCGATACAGAATGTCTGATCAACAGATAGAATGGTTGTCATGGAGATGAATACCTTTAGGTCTATACCTGTAAGAAATATCGATTTTCCCAACCTAATGCAAGCGCATTTGCCCCGAGGGTAATATGTACAGCAATCAATATTTAGCTGACCTGTCGAAGCAGTAGAGACCCAATAACCGAAATAAGTCGTGCTAAATGTACTCACATAGTGGTGTCTGCAAGTTACGCGTTGTCTGCTCAGGATCCACCCTGTTTGACAATCATGTCTGATGAGAAGAGGCCTAGTAATACGGCGTCTGATTAAAGATCAAAACTATTTGAATAACTGTTTTGCCCATACTTGTCATATGAGAAATATCTAATTTATACGTTTAATCCATTGAACCCTAGAAACAAAAAGAAACGCCGAGTAACTCTGCGTCTGATTAAGATCAAAACTATTTGAATAACTGTTTTGCCCATACTTGTCATATGAGAAATATCTAATTCATACGTTTAACCCATTGAACCCTAGAAACACAAAGAAGACGCCGAGTAACTCTGCGTCTGATTAAAGATCAAAACTATTTGAATAATTGTCTGACCATACTTGTCATATTAGAAATATATAATTTATACGTTTAACCCACTGAACCCTAGAAACACATATATGTGTTATTAACAAACAGTTTACTTGTAGACAGTAACCTCTTTAATGTTTAGACAAAGGCAAACAGCCTCTCTACAGCCCTCTGATCAAGATATATACTGTTTCGGTAGGGCAAGTGTACTCTTTACAAGTACGCTGTAAATGAGGAGTATATTGGTCGCTAAGGTTGAACCGGTAGCTGGATCCAAACTGACATTCAATTACTGTATGTTACACATTTTGGGAAAACAGTCGTCTGCATTTATTTTTTTTTCAAAGCAAATGACCAAAGTCAACAGTTTGGACCCGGGTCAAAATATCTTGTTAATTCGGCAAATTTCACTTAAGACAATGTATCTACAAACATTATTGATTTCCGATATAATCTGTGTGATCAACAGATAGAACGGTTGTCATGGAGATGAATGCCTTTAGGCTTTTATTGACATCCATAAAAAATCGATAACTCAGTACTGAAAAAGCACTTTCAATTCCTTAAATATGTCGTCCGCAATGTGTGTTGTCATCTGCATGTTGTGTCCTAACGACAACAACAACTACTATTACTACCACTGTTACTAATTCTGCTGCTGCTACTACTATTTCTTTTATTATCATTATTCAATACTACTAACACTACAACAACTACAACTACTAACAACAACGCTACTAATGCTTCTACAACTACTAACAACAACTACTCATCCTACTACTACTATATATATTATTATCATTAACAACGACGACGACAACAACAACAACAACAACAACGACGGCAACAACAACAACAACTACTACTACTACTTCTATTACTACTACTTCGACTACTCATAATCTCGGTTTAAATGAGATGTTGCATATAGAAATAATAAGACGTGTCACCCTTACTCTTTACTGTAGTACACTTAGTTTCACCTCCCTTACACCCTAGACGTGTCTAGGATAAAAGGCAAGTTACTCACGCTCTGGCCACGGGAAGGCATGTACATTCAGAGCATCCCCCACCCACCCTATGTTTTATATACTTTTGTCGAAGTCTATTCAGATGTCCTCGGTTTAAAATGTAGAACGCAATGTAGTTTTTTATCCGACGAAAATGTCACGGGTTTTAACTCATCGTCCAGTAAATGGAACTTCACGTATTGCTGCCAAGATGTCCTTGCCCTGACGTATCGTTTGTCTATAAAGCGCTCTGACAGGTATTTCTTATGATATCCTCGCGTCTCCACATTTCTCAGCAATGGGTATTTGAGTCCGTTGATATAGCTGTCATCTAAAAAGTCACCGCACATATACAGTCTATCCGATTTGGTGTTATAGTCACATTCGATTGCAATGTCCGCCAAAGCGCATTCCCATTCCCCTTTTAGGTGTTGTATTCACGGTGAAGGGGTCCAGAAATCAGCCGGAGTGTTAACGTGTCCGTACATCGTACCTTCAGCAGTAATTGTTACGTAAAAATCCCTCATTGTGAATGAATATCGCTGACTCTTCAGGCTTCTTACGCACGTTCATTTACAGTTCCTGGGTTCTTCTTACATCGAAAGCCTCTTCGGTGTCATCCCGTTCAGTGTCATGTTCTTTATTTGCATTCTCGCTCTTGGGTTCGATCAAAAAGTGGTTCAAATCCTCCTTATGAAGTCGAACAGCTTCTCTGATCGCTTCAGCCGAGGACACGTGAGACGAATGTTGAATGTGTCTCATGGTTCTGACGAGAGTGTTATACATGGGACAGCTGTCTACATTCTGGATATATTCCACCAATTCCGACAAATAGAACCGAGCCAGTTTTCGGAGCTCAGGAAGCTTGTCATTGATCATTTTACGTTCAGCCAGACTCGGGCTACACTCCGGATATTCTTCTTTAGCTTCTTGAATAAGGTCAGGATAAAAGCGTTCCCGAACAGGGCTTAGGACTAATTCACGCAAAATGCATTTAGCACGGGTTGTGTAACCGGCGGGGCACTGTTGGTGATCCACGATTCCTTCATCCAGTTTACGTTTCTGGGGAATACGAGGAGGACCCCACACTATTGGGTCTTCGTCATCGCTATCTTCTCCATTGCTTGGCTTAGACTCCCCTGACGAAGCGACTGAAAGGGTGTCCAGTTCTATAGCTGAGATTTCTGACTGTTTAGAAAAGATGTCCGTTTTTAGTCGCTGATGTTCCGGTGTAGTAGCTTTTAAATCCACCAGTAAATAACCGTAAAGCTTCTGTACAGCTTCTTCGAATGGTTTCATGAATTTAGCGCTATTGTTGGGGTAAATCCGTCTAGCTAAAGTAGACACTTGCTGTCGGTCTATAGGGTTATTGAAAAGCACCATATACTGTGTATTCAGAGCGATGTCTCGACACGCTTTACCCTGAGGAAACATATTCTGTGTCAAGTAAATCACTGACAGATTCCTGTGATGACTGCCTTTGGTAAACAAATCTGCTATTCGCTGGTCGCATTTAGCCTCCGTCATCAAGTCGTCCAGTACTATCAATACGCGTGGTGTACCATCAATAAAGTCATGGTCCTCCAACCTGTCCGTGATGCCTTTGATGAATTCGATATTTGGTAAGGTTCACTGTAGGTCACTGTAAAGGGACTGCCACTGTCCATAACAGTATAAAATCCTTTCTGGAGAAGGTTGGATCAAGGAGGAAGTCAGAAGTTGTCGAGTCCAAAATGAGTTTCCGCTACTGCTAGGTCCCGTGACCATCATGGTAAATGGGTGTTGAAGTGTAACGGTCGTATTCCTTGGGTCGTGTAGTTCATGTCGTTTTTGCTGGAATTGAAGTTCTTGTTCACCTTGTGGATATTGAGAACCCATCTGTTGACCGCCATGTTTATGTTTTACGTGTCTCTTCATACTATCAAGCCATTCATATGAGTTGCCGCACATCTTACACTGATGCATCTTTCTTAAATTGTCTGTAGTTTTAGAGTTTTCTATTACTCTTCCTAGCCGTTGTTCTGTTGTTACCTTTTGCCTTCTTACGTTCTTCTGTACATGCCTGCTCTTATGTTATCCTGTCGTCGTTGTTGTTGTCGTTGTTGTTGTTGTTGTTGTTGTCGTCGTTGTTGTTGTTGTTGTTGTCGTCGTTGTTGTCGTTGTCGTTACCCAGGAACTGTAAATGAACGTGCGTAAGAAGCCTGAAGAGTCAGCGATATTCATTCACAATGAGGGATTTTTACGTAACAATTACTGCTGAAGGTACGATGTACGGACACGTTAACACTCCGGCTGATTTCTGGACCCCTTCACCGTGGATACAACACCTAAAAGGGGAATGGGAATGCGCTTTGGCGGAAATTGCAATCGAATGTGACTATAACACCAAATCGGATAGACTGTATATGTGCGGTGACTTTTTAGATGACAGCTATATCAACGGACTCAAATACCCATTGCTGAGAAATGTGGAGACGCGAGGATATCATAAGAAATACCTGTCAGAGCGCTTTATAGACAAACGATACGTCAGGGCAAGGACATCTTGGCAGCAATACGTGAAGTTCCATTTACTGGACGATGAGTTAAAACCCGTGACATTTTCGTCGGATAAAAAACTACATTGCGTTCTACATTTTAAACCGAGGACATCTGAATAGACTTCGACAAAAGTATATAAAACATAGGGTGGGTGGGGGATGCTCTGAATGTACATGCCTTCCCGTGGCCAGAGCGTGAGTAACTTGCCTTTTATCCTAGACACGTCTAGGGTGTAAGGGAGGTGAAACTAAGTGTACTACAGTAAAGAGTAAGGGTGACACGTCTTATTATTTCTATATGCAACATCTCATTTAAACCGAGATTATGAGTAGTCGAAGTAGTAGTAATAGAAGTAGTAGTAGTAGTTGTTGTTGTTGTTGCCGTCGTTGTTGTTGTTGTTGTTGTTGTCGTCGTCGTTGTTAATGATAATAATATATATAGTAGTAGTAGGATGAGTAGTTGTTGTTAGTAGCGTTGTTGTTAGTAGTTGTAGTTGTTGTAGTGTTAGTAGTATTGAATAATGATAATAAAAGAAATAGTAGTAGCAGCAGCAGAATTAGTAACAGTAGTAGTAATAGTAGTTGTTGTTGTCGTTAGGACACAACATGCAGATGACAACACACATTGCGGACGACATATTTAAGGAATTTAAAGTGCTTTTTCAGTACAGAGTTATCGATTTTTTATGGATGTCAATAAAAGCCTAAAGTCATTAATCTCCATGACAACCGTTCTATCTGTTGATCACACAGATTATATCGGAAATCAATAATGTTTGTAGATACGTTGTCTTAAGTGAAATTTGCCGAATTAACAAGATATTTTGACCCGGGTCCAAACTGTTGACTTTGGCCATTTGCTTTGAAAAAAAAATAAATGCAGACGACTGTTTTCCCAAAATGTGTAACATACAGTAATTGAATGTCAGTTTGGATCCAGCTACCGGTTCAACCTTAGCGACCAATATACTCCTCATTTACAGCGTACTTGTAAAGAGTACACTTGCCCTACCGAAACAGTATATATCTTGATCAGAGGGCTGTAGAGAGGCTGTTTGCCTTTGTCTAAACATTAAAGAGGTTACTGTCTACAAGTAAACTGTTTGTTAATAACACATATATGTGTTTCTAGGGTTCAGTGGGTTAAACGTATAAATTATATATTTCTAATATGACAAGTATGGTCAGACAATTATTCAAATAGTTTTGATCTTTAATCAGACGCAGAGTTACTCGGCGTCTTCTTTGTGTTTCTAGGGTTCAATGGGTTAAACGTATGAATTAGATATTTCTCATATGACAAGTATGGGCAAAACAGTTATTCAAATAGTTTTGATCTTAATCAGACGCAGAGTTACTCGGCGTTTCTTTTTGTTTCTAGGTTTCAATGGATTAAACGTATAAATTAGATATTTCTCATATGACAAGTATGGGCAAAACAGTTATTCAAATAGTTTTGATCTTTAATCAGACGCCGTATTACTAGGCCTCTTCTTATCAGACATGATTGTCAAACAGGGTGGATCCTGAGCAGACAACGCGTAACTTGCAGACACCACTATGTGAGTACATTTAGCACGACTTATTTCGGTTATTGGGTCTCTACTGCTTCGACAGGTCAGCTAAATATTGATTGCTGTACATATTACCCTCGGGGCAAATGCGCTTACATTAGGTTGGGAAAATCGATATTTCTTACAGGTATAGACCTAAAGGTATTCATCTCCATGACAACCATTCTATCTGTTGATCAGACATTCTGTATCGAAAATCAAGAATGTTTGTAGATACGGTGTCTTTCCAGAGATCAGCGTATTTGTCCGCGTGTCTGAACATGTCCAGTTCTAAATAGCTATGATGTCATTCTAAAAATAGCTATACACCCTCTACCTGCGCATGCGCAAGCAGCGTCATGTACATGCGCATTAAGGTTATCTCAGTCATTTGAGCGAGGGACGTCAGAGAGTACACATCGTAGACCGAGGTACCTTTTACTTGTAATAGTACTTTTAGTAGTGTTTTAATGTTCCTTTTTATTTATTGTAGTAGTAGTAATAGCATTGTTGTCGTTGTTATTATTATCTATAGAAGTCGTGTTGTTGTTGTTAGTAGTTGTAGTTAGTTAAAATGATAATAATGGTTATAAAAGAAATAGTAGTAGCGGCATCAGTAGTAGTAGTAAAAGTCATACATGCTCTTATGTTGTCCTGTCGTTGTCGTTGTTGTTGTTGTTGTTGTCGTTGTTGTTGTTGTTGTTGTTGTTGTCGTCGTTGTTGTTGTTGTTGTCATTATCTATAGAAGTCGTGTTAGTGTTTTTATATCTGGTAGGGAAGATTTGACCCTCAATAATCGCAAACACCTACCAGTATATAAGTCAGCTCTGTATACCGTGTAGACCTATCTGTATTACCGTTTAGCTTCTGATCCGATATGGCGCGAACATCCGCTTCAATCCAATATGGCGCAAAAATCCAACATGGCCGCTCTTGTCAACTCTGTATACCGTGTAGACCTATCTGTATTACCATTTAGCTTCTGATTCAATATGGCCGCCCTACCTCCGCTGCTCTGGAATGTGGTCCATAACATCATATTGCGTCATTGGAATGTGGACGTCAGGCCCTGCTCTGGAATGTGGTCCATAACATCATATTGCGTCATTGGAATGTGTCTAGTCCCCACGCCACCGAACGTAGGTCAAGTTATGTCATAGTCCCCACGCCACCGAAAGTAGGTCAAGTTATGTCATAGTCCCCACGCCACCGAAAGTAGGTCAAGTTACGCAATGTTACGTCATTGGCGGCCATCTTTGCTTGGATGCAGAGTGACGCTGTTACTACTTATATGGTTTAAACATGTTGACGCTTGATTTGAATCGGAGTGGCAAGCAGTTTAAATCCTGGTCTGATGTCATGTCACCAAACTGTTTGAAATGGACTCTATTTTTTAACTACAGTGGAGAATCTGTTATTCTTTCCCAATAAACGCGTTTACGCTAAAACTATTATTTGCAGTGCAAACAGTTTGGAGCCAGATCAGACGCCGGGTAACCCGGCGTCTGATCAGGCTCCAAACTGTTTACCACCAAGATAAACATGAAATATCAGAATTGTCCAAAAGTTGTTCTTTTCTACGTTTTAGGGCTTTGCGTTTGCGTACGTTTACGTTTAAAAACGGGAAAGAATAACAGATTCTCCACTGTACAAAAGCGTCCATTGAAACATACATGTAATAACGTATTTCCCATTGAAATACTGAAACAATGGTGAAGACATTATTCTTTGCCAGTATACATGTTTACGCTTAAATCATTATTTGCCATTGCAAACAGTTTGGAACCAGATCAGGTGCCCGAAAACCAGGCATCTGACCAGGTTCCAAACTAAAAATGTAATTGCTATTCATATTCAAATGAATAGTCCGGATTGTCAACAAATTACCCTTTTATTGCAATGCATTTGCGTTTCTTTTGCGTTAAAACGGCCAAGAATAACGTACTCTCTTCGGTAAATATCACTACAAGCCTTTTTTAAACGTCGAATTCTTCTAATGTTTCATGTAAGTCTACCAAGGCATTCCCAATGGACAAGTAAAACGTGATCAAAGGCCTACGGAAAACACTAAATTACTTTAAATATATCCAGTACCCCGCGGCAGATGTAGCACCAATATAAAAGCGGCATTTATTTCATTGATGTATAATGTACACACAAAGATGTTTAAAAACGGAGTCGAGGAAAAGCAATCTTTTGCGACCCCTGAAACTTCTTCTTCTTCTTTTTTCCGTTGATTAGAGCAGATGGCTACTTATTTTATTACCCTATAGTTTGTTTCTAGTTTTCAATACGGGTGAACACTTAAAGCAAATGGAAAGTCAATAAGAGGGCACCTATAAAAGAATAAAGTAACAACTGTTTTAAAATATGGCTTGTTTTAATTTGAGTGGCGAACGATTTGGAGCCCGGCCATACATCAGGTTACATGGTGTATGGCTCAATACTATTTGCAATGAAAATTCTTGTTGTTACAATAAACACGTATTGTACAGTGGAGAATCTGTTATTCTTTCCCGTTTAAACGCAAACGTACGCAAACGCAAAGCACTAAAACGTAGAAAATAACAACTTTTGGACACTTCTGATATTTCATGTTTATCTTGGTGGCAAACAGTTTAGAGCCTGATCAGACGCCGGGTTACCCGGCGTCTGATCTGGCTCCAAACTGTTTGTAAACGAAAAAATAGTTTGAGCGTAAACGCGTTTATCGGGAAAGAATAACACATTCTCCACTGTAGTATTGGGACAGACAAATAGCTTCCCTACTGAACATACATCTCACAATGTTGCAGCTATAGCCAATATACAGTGGAGAAGACGTTAGCATTTACCGTTTGAAAATCCCAACGATGTGTTTTAATCTGAGTAGAAAACATTTTAGAGCCTAATCAGACGCCGGGTTACCCGGCGTCTGATCTTACTTTCAAAATGTTGGAGAGGTACATGTAATAACAGGTTTAGCGTAAACGCGTTTGTTTGGAGATATTTACTTCTTCTCCACTATACTGCATGAAACAATGTTTATAGAAAACTGTTTGTTCAAATCAAATCTTACAGATTAGAGCACACTACCGATATGTATTCCCTAGTCAAATCAAACAATTACATTCAGAGAGTCATTATACTTACATACAAATATTCTGAGAATTAACTCCCCGTTTTGATTTTAAATTCGAAACACAATAAACCAGACCATCTTGTTTAATTTGTTTTAAATAAATTGTAAATGAAAAGCTGATCGTTGCGAATGCTGCTACCATATCTCTGGGATATTGTGCTTTAAATGACTCCAATGAAATTATTCTTAAACAACAATATAATAAGTCTTCGGATTGTGACTACGTAAAACTTGCCATTAATGTTGCTGACTTTCGGCGCCATATGACGATTTGATGTGTCTACCTCACTCAATCAGATGGATGCAAGGCACTGCTTAAAACAAGATATTTACTTGAAAACAAGTGTAACCTTATAATTACAGTCGTACAATATCAGCCCAATACCGTTTGAATCCGCATGAAATACCAAGTAACCCCGAAACAGAATTATTTGCAAAGTTTCCGTTCATTAGAAGATATATTATTATTTCCCAATAAACCAGTTTGGGCTAAAACAATTATTGTTCATAACAAACATTCATATCAGATGTACGGTTCATTGAATTATGTAATACATACGTATCATTATGAGTGTAGATCATTTTGGATCCATACGCGTCTTCCGACCAGATACGAAATGTTTGCAAATAACCATACCATAAGACTGCGAAGGTGTTAGGAAATGGGGAAACATTGATTTTGCATTAACCCTTTAAATGCCATTACATTGCTATGTGCATGTTTTCTCTACATATTGTCATAAACTAAACATTTGAACTTTTTTGAAGCCAGAAACATCGATACAAATTCCAAACAGTTTGGATCTTGATTAGGTGCCGAGTTACTCGGCACCTAATCAAGATCCAAACTGTGATTCTTTGCGTATGACAGCGAAATGCAACATTACTACACTACTCGGGGAAAATCCATCTTCATTTATCATGTGATTTTCTATACACCTTCTATTCTATTAGCTTGGCCAAGCTCATTATTTGATCGTTGCCTTTTACACCCAGTCAACATGAATTAGGTGACCACTACTTAACAAACTCACCCACATAACATTTAATGTTCAGTTCCAGTTCTCAATTAAGTTTAGTCCATTTATAACTTTTAGGGTTAATTTCTGCAATATATAGCAAGATGACAAACAGTACATACAATAACAACTTATTGACAGTTCTGAATATTGATTTTAAGATGAGTGGCAAACAGTTTGGAGCCAAATCAGACGCCGGGTTACCCGGCGTCTGATCTGGCTCCAAACTGTTTGTACTGAAAATAATAGTTTTAGCGTAAACGCGTTTATTGGGAAAGAATAACGTTTTCTCCACTGTACCTTGATCAGATAGCTCCTTTTGGAACAATCTGTTCTTGGTTTACACTGTGTTGATAAGACAAATGCACCGATGATAAATGACGTGAACACCGGTCGTTAGGATTGAATGTGTTAAGTTAGCTCTCCTTTAAGATGCATATTAAAACAGTATCTCAATTCCTATAACTGCTTACAATATGATGGAACATACGCATACATGTCGTATTGGAGCTTTCTGCATCGGGTTTTCCCTACATTAAGCGATCACCTATATTGTTCCGACATATACATGTATATCTTAATTTCAGCAATCAGATTAAATAAAACATTGATTGTACATGTGTATAGAAAAAAACCAGTAAAATATGTGTAACTCAAAAGCTTAAATGGTTGTTTTTGGACACCCATCATCTGAATTATAATATAAAGATACCATGCTTATTTTAGGCAGATCTTGCGAAAACAAATAGTGCATATCATGATTAGACAGCTCATATACTATGGTAGATGCTATCTGATCTGGGTGTACACCGTTTTCTAAAATCGTCAATATTTTTCCTTTGGCAGAAGAAGGGTCACTACATTTAATTTTGACTAGACGCAACTCCTCTACGTACATGTACAATTAGCGACTGATTACATTTGACGAAAAGTAAATACGAAAGACTCGAGCTGGAAACGCAACACAAACAATACACCCACCTCTCAACTTCATTTGAAAGCTTTTATTCGAAAAAATATATATTTTACTATTTGCCTGAAGAAATAAGGTTAAGAGTCTCTAACAAATTTTACTGGAACCAGACGCCAGATCAGTCCTTCCGAACTACACGTTTTTGGAAATGGCATTATTGTTACAAATAGCAGTATAAGCATTACGGCTAAAAACAAATTTGAAAGACATAAGACGACCAAAATGGGTACTGTCAAGTAGATAATCTATACCTATTTGGAAAACGCATACGAGAACAAATCGTAAAACACCTCCGTAAATGAGCTCTTTTACTGTAGTATTTACATCCGCTTAACTCATTATCCCCTGAAACATTCCAATAGACAATTCCAGTTTACAATAAAGACTGGTCCATTTTAGACTATCTTGAGTTTTTTTTTTATAATATATTCCAAAATGACAAACTGTGACGTCCCTGATTAGAGGGCTCCTGCAAGAAACGTCGCTGTTTGTACTAGACAAGTGTACAATACACAGGTACATGTACATGTAAACGTTTGGTAAAGGACGCATATAAGCGTCACTAGGGCTCATTGAGTTAAACTAGCCATCTGCATTTTTCCAAAATATAACGATCCTCGTGTTTTGACTTCAGGACTATAGAATTGGGTGTCACATAGTTTTGACCCTGATCGGACACAGCGTATCGCTGCGTCTGATCTCGATCCAAGCTGTTTGCAAATAAAGTCAAATACGCAATTGGCGATAAAAGAGTAAAATAATGATCCAGAGCTCCAGATAAAGGGGTATTTAAAATATTTATTTCTGCTTAAAACCCTATGGTGTCACTACTCATTAGAATAGTCTCTTCGAGACGATTCTAATGAGTAGTAAAACCATAGGATTTGATGCCAAAATAAGTGAGAAAAGGATGGATGCGTGCAGTTTACTCCCTCTTATCTGGAGCCCTGGAGTCAATGCCGCCGTTTCTCAGAGATAAACATCACGCTTGGAAATGTAACAAGATGAGGTGATAGAAACGAGGGTTAAAACATCCATCAATTTTTGTTTCAGGAGAAATGAGACATTTACATTGTTCCTCAGTAGCGTAACTGTTAAATAATGAAATATTTATGACAACATACACAATAGCAACCAGACTATTCTATTCATAAACCGATTTGAAGTATGGTATTGAACGTAGGGGTAAGAAGAAATCTGCTATACTCTGGTTCCGAGCTGCTTGCAAGAACGTTAGCTTTCAGAAATACAAACGCTTTTGGTTGGACGATTACCAGTTTGCCTCATGTACAAATATGTTAATTGTTCTTCCGACATGTACATATTCCAATTTTATTATTCTTGGCTGTACGCAAACGCAACGTAATAAACAGTAGTAAAGCGCACCTTTTCTGGAGTCTGATCTGGTGCCAAACTGTTTGCAAAGGAAATTATTGTTTGAGAACGATTTCTCCACTGTACTATTCTTACAGTGGAAATGAGTCTACATACAGAGTTTACACATTGAACCATGAGGCTCATCATTTACAAACGTTGTTCCTGTGAAGAGTACACTTTTCCTATGCAGAAAACAGCAGACCCTGGTCAGAGGGTTTCTGCAATGTTTATCATTTTGCAATATTTTGTTAAAATCGATCTTAAAAAGTCTGATGGACTAGCCCCTATTGGAAAATGGAATTGAACATTAACCCTTTACCCCATAGAAGCGACTTTTAGCGCATCTAATTATTCCTCCGCTGAAGAAAATAGTTCCAGTTTATACCCTCATGAACAATAACCATAACAAATATTTTTATGTAGCCTAGCAGATGGTTGTTTAAAGCAGGCTGACAGTAAAGCAGAATGTGCCTTAAGGCACATTCTGCTTTACTTTCAACCTGCTTTAAGTGTTCATCTGTATTTAATGTTATATACGAGTTATTGGGTAAAGGGTTAATTTAAGAAATAATCTATGTTCTACCGTTGTGAAACTGTATTTTACAACGGTTGGGAGTTGTGGCGCGCAGGAATTGACCACGAAGGCCGAAGGCCTGAGTGGTCAATTCCTGCGCACCACAACGACCGACCGTTGTAAAATACAGTTTCACAACAGTAGAACATAGATTATTTCGATTCTAACATGACCAGATTTAAGGAAATTCATTAGAAAGGAAATCAAATGTTCCATACTTATTTCCTCAGCGGATGAAGTTTTTCGACCGAATAACTTTTTCCGCGGCATTACAGGAATCTAACACCCATAAGCAAAATCACAATTACCGATCCATAATCTGGCATAGAACAAACATTACATCAAACAAGACAGAAGAATGAGAAAATTACTGTAACGTTACTGGTTAAAAGTATATGGTCTTTACGGGCTATATGAATAACGAAAGAAATTTAAAAAACATAACGTATGAACGCACGTGGTCACGTGATGTCATATAACCGCGGGAGGAGCGGGGTAGGGAAGAGCGTGGTATAACGTCTCAGGTATACCACGATAGACCTGTTCTTTGTTTATAGAGATGAATTCACGTGTCATGTTAGAATAAATAATCACTTAATGTAGGGTTACTGTAGACAATTTAGACTCATCAGTTTCACTTATAAACGATAATAGAACCTCACATTACAGCATATTACAGTGAAACCCCTCTAAACCGGACATGTGAGGGGACAACAAAAATGTCCGGTTTAAAGGGGTTTCCGGTTTAGAGGGGTTTTAACTTGTTTCTAGTATGGAAGATAGCTGACCGCTTAAAGCAGGTTGAAAGTAAAGCTTTTAATGCGCATTCTGCTTTACTTTCAACCTGCTTTAAGCTATCATCTGCTAGAATGTACAAACTGTATCTTCACTGTAAGAAAAAAACAAAGACGTAATTAGGCGTATTGATGGTGTAATGGGTAAAAATAAAAAGGATTGGAAACGGGACTAAAGCTTTTGTCCGGTTTAGAGAGGATTCTGGTATTTAGAGGTTCCGGTTTAGAGGGGTTTCACTGTACTACCACTACACACCAAGCAATAAGCGTTAAATGCATATTGTTTTTACTTGGACCATAAATGGCAGACCTTTGTTGGGGATTCCTCTGAGAGTTATATAATTGGTTTATTTGTTAACATGGCACGCCAAATGTTTCTCCTGTGTTTTAATACAATAACGTTCCGCTATTAGAACCGCGAGCAAGATACCGTTTTGGTGATAATGGTACAGTGGAAAAAACGTTATTCTTTCACGTCTAAACGCAAACGAAACGAAAACGCGTAGAATTAAAATGGAGAAAACGACAAATGTTCGACAATTCTGAATATCTATTTCAATCTGAGTGGCAAACAGTTTGGAGCCTGATCAGACGCCGGATCAGATCAGACATGATTGCCTGCCGAAGAATGGGGCTAGCTGGCACAAGGAGCTGCCAGCTAGTAATGTGGTGCTGTGGACCCCTAAACATGGGAAACGGAAGCGAGGGCATCCATGCTTAACCATAGTTAATGTCCTGATGCAGGATGCAGGAGCAGCAACCCCAGAGGAACTTGCACAATGCATGACAGTAAGGAAATATTGGAGGTGCCGTTGTAACGCAGTAGAATGACCAACCCCTGCTAAAATGACCCATGAGTCATGTCATTAGGTAGAACAGTGACCCGGGTCATTTTACTACCTCATGACCCCCTCACGGTTTTGGGTCATTTCTAAATGTAGTAGAAAGACCCGGGTCCTTTTGCACGGGTGAGTCATTCTACTGCGTTACACCGGCAACGTGTCCGTCTGCGGACGACCTGATGATGATCTGGCGCCAAACTCTTTGAATTGGAAATACTAGTTTTAGCGTAAACGCGTTTATTGGGAATGAATAACGTTTTCTCCATTGTACGTGTCGGCTACCAGCTATGCGAGTAATGTGGCAATAACATCGTTCTGCACCATGTAAACGATATTTAAACGCAAACAAAATGCAATAAAACGAAGATAAAACAACAATGTGTTTAACGTTTTGACGAATCCTTTTAACTCTTTCCTCCCTGAAACTTCAAATGGACAACCTCAGTTCCCATTTAAGTATAGTCCATTTCTGACTTTCAAGGGTTGTTTTAGTCAATGCTTTGCATTATGACAAACAGTGAATACCCTGATCAGAGGGCTCCTTACCGAGCCCTCTGATCTGGGTATTCACTGTTTGCATAGGACAAGTGCACTTTTCGCATGTATACTGTTTAATAAGGACGCCTAAATGCGGGACCAGGCTTCAAAGGGTTAACCTGAGTTGCAATCATTTTGGAACTTGATCAGCCACATGGTCACATGTACCGGCGATTGTTCTTGCTCCAAACTTTTGCAGCGGCTACATGGTCTTTAGCATCAATGTGTTTATTGGGGATGCATAATACCGTCGCCACCACATAAACACGGGTATTGTATGAGCTTCCTGCTTATTTTCAGCATGTGTCACATGAACATCAATGAATTGTTTTGTGCGGTCGTCTATAACCTCAATTAGCCCGCTCACTACAATTCTGGCTTAATAACCTGTCTCTACATAGTCACAACCATATTACCATATGCTTATAATATCCGTCTGTATTTATTTATAAAATTAAATTGATAATAGCCTGCAGTTTTGACTTAAAACACATTGCGATGGGTGTCAAACAGTTTGGATATTGATATTGCGGCGTCTGTTCATGATCCTATTTGTTTGCAATTGCAAGGGTAAGGGCCAGCTGTTTGAAATGTACAACGAAATCGATTGATAAATTCTAAAACTTGAAATGTTATACTTTTATTTATCTATTTATCTGGTAAGTGATGTTGGTTTTGTATCAAACGATTGTTTTATAATGAATAACTCAATAAAGCAGACAATGCGTTTCTGCAAACACTGTAACACTAACGGCGCAGAAAATGCTTATATTCTATTCCGCAGTTTGGTGAAAACAATTTAATGCAATAACAAATAGTGTGTAGCTTGATCAGACACAGGGTAACCAGACGTCTGATAAGACTTACCAGTTAACACTTACTTGCTACTCAATGTGAACTAATCTTTTACTATTTTCAAGAATTGTCATTTTCAACGTTTATTGCAACACATACAGTTTCGTTTAAACACGAGAGAATAACACCGTCCCCTTTGCATACAGGAACAATACCTAAATCTGCAGTGGAGAAAACGTTATTCTTTCCCGCTTAAACGCAAACGAAACGTAAAGCACTAAAATGTATAAAATGACACTTTTTTGATAATTATGACTAGTCATTTTTTTCTGAGTGGCAAACAGATTGGAGCATAATCAGACGTCGGGATACCCGGCGTCTGATCTGGCTCCAAACTGTTTGTACTGTAAATAATAGTTTTAACGTAAACGCGTTTATTGGGAAAGAATAACGGGTTTTCCACTGTAAATCTTATTTGCATACAGTCAATGCGATAGAATAACATTGTTTAGTAAAACCTTTCTATTTCGAACACTAAAATCAAGGCTAGTTGATAGTATAAAGGATATGTGATAGCTTAAAGCGAGGTGACAGTACAACAGTCACCTGTCTTAACCACCTACTAATTAAAACAATTTAGTGGTGGTAAAAGAGAGGTTTCCATGTATACCGATAGTACAAACAGGGCATTCTCGGATCAAACCGTCTTGAACATCTTGAAGCGTTATAGATTAAATATTGTGTCGACCCTGATTAAAAGCCGCCATTTTCAGTGGCGTGTAATAAAGTTAAATGTATTTACACGTACAGATTGCATCTTATCGATGCTGCTCACAACATTTCTCGATAGAAAATGTCACTCTTCAATTATATTTCCCATGATTCCTAGAATGACAGCCAGTTGTAGACACGCAAAGGCCACTACAGCCAATTGTCAAATATGTCACGCAGTTTCTTAACTTATTGACCTCTTAAACACCCAGTGGACAATTCCAGTTTCCAATTAGGTTCAGCGCTCCCTCTCTACAACGACATCTAATGGGAGACAAACATGTGTGTTGTTCGGAGGGAGATGTTATAGAGAGGGAAATTGGCTAACATTAGCGTTATGCGGCGTCTGATCTGGATTCAGGCTGTTTGTTACTCGTCATTATGTTTTTTTTGTCAAAACGTCTCATATGTTTTGAGAAGAACAGCAGGCGACAAACTTAAGCAGACGAAATTGCAGCAGTAAAACGTTAGACATAATTGTCATTTTTGGCTCTATGATCCGGATTTACGCTGTCTACTCAGAACACGTAGTCTTCACAAATTGTTTCTAAAAGACGCATTGATATACACATCACCGGGGTAAATGGATTAGTATACAGCACATTCTAGGTATGTTAAGTCGAGAGATTCTAGATATGTTGACGAATTGAGTACGTAGAATTTATAGTGGGAACACGTTAATATTTTTCAATAAACCCATTTTTGTCCACGATCCCGTATATGGGACAAAGACAAACAGTGAATACTCTGATCAGCCGCCGCAAAAAGCGGCTTCTGATCAGAGTCTACACGGTTTTCTGATAGATATTGCAATAATGAACACAACACAATGAAAACTTTAACAAGGCACGCATAAGATCAGAGGTGAACTGATCTAATACCGGTATATAAGCATGGAAGAATCCACTGGGTGCACAGAGGTTAACCGTAACGAAACGCTATTGGGAACAAATAACGGCTTCTACTCTTTAAAAGTGATACTTCAATACAGCAGAGAAGAAAATGATTACAATGAGTTTGAATCTAAATAGCAAACAGTTTGGAGTCTGATCAGATGTCGGGTTACCCGGCGTCTGTTTTAGATTCAAACTGTTTGTAATAGTCATACATTTGTACTTGTTTTACATGTTGCAAAATCGCGTCTATTGGTAAAAAATAACGTCTTCTCCACAGGCATGGCAAATCCTTACCTAGTTGTACATGAACAAGTATGTTCTCATTGAAGCATGGCCTCATATCAGATAACAGTATATTATAAATTATTACTATTTCATATTGGCAACTGTTGTCAATGAATAAATTAACACAACATTGCCTACTGATAAACACCACTACCGGATCATACTATAACTGTACAACACATACGCTAGAGAGACTTAGCAGAGTTCAGCCATGAGGTATTTGGCTTTGACCCATTGGTGTCAAATGTTTTTCCACATGCTTATTTATTGGAATAGTCCACTTTATCTAAGAGGTGTCGGGTCTAAATTGTCCTTTTAGTTTTGTTTTATATTGGAGTCGCTATCAGCGAACAATGTAGACTCTGATCAGGGGCCGCATATCAGATTATACACTATTTGCCTATGCCGCTTTTATAGGACGCTAGGCACAAACAGGTTAAACATTTGTCATCTGATCTCTAACCCGGTGTTTGATCAGACTCCAAACTATGTGCCACTAAATAAATACATACATTGTCAGGAGTTTTAAAAGTATGTCATTCTCTCCACTCCATTTCATTGCAGTTGAAGTAGGTTTCGTTTAAACGGGAAGCATAACACCTTCTTCACTGTATATGTATATGACCCATTTCCATATAAGATATTAATGAATAAATTAACATTATACTGATAGATAAAATTGACCATTTCGCTGCCATGACGTCTTCTGTTTTAACCCTTTCCCCCATAGAAGCGCCTTTTAGCGAATATGATTTATTACTCCGCTGAAGAAAATAGTTCCAATTTAACTAGCCATGAATATATATTATAGAGAATCTTTTCAATATTCTAGCACATTATAGCCTAAATCAGGCTGAAAGTAAAGCAGAATGCGCCCTAGGGCGCATT
Organism: Gari tellinella; assembly: GCA_922989275.2. Taxonomy (NCBI): domain Eukaryota; kingdom Metazoa; phylum Mollusca; class Bivalvia; order Cardiida; family Psammobiidae; genus Gari; species Gari tellinella. The sequence goes on from OV277864.1 coordinate 46,001,755, forward strand.
CTGCTTTACTTTCAACCTGCTTTAAGTAGTCACCTATCTTCAATACGAGAAATAGGCTATCAGGTAATGGGTTAAACAATTGTCGTCTTTTTGTTTCTAAAATTTACATTTTAGGTACATGTAATTTGACTTAAGTAATATCGTAATGAATGCGAATCAGTTTGGATCTTGATAAGAAACCGGCGTCACCAACCTGATTACAAATAACCGTTGTACTTGGGATAAGGGAGTTAATGAGTCATGTGAACAAATGCGGATATGACAAACTGTGTAAAAAGAGATCAGCCATTGCTTGGCAAAGAGGTGTATGATTGTGGGTCATTTTGACTTTCTTCTTATTATTAAACGTTGACACCGTGTCTACATTGTTTGCAATATTTTAGACGTATTTCCGTTTGGTATGGTAAAAAAAGTATACAATTTTCTCATATTTTTCAATGTGTGTGTAAATGGAGATGCACATGAATTATATTAAACACATTGTTGTATAGTTATGTAAAAGTTTGCAATAAAACAATTATTAGTGTGATTTGCGTTACAGAACTTGGACAACTCAATGCAGAATAAAAGTAAAGCAGATATCAGACGGGAGATGTCTGCTTTACTTACATTTTGCTTTGAGCTGTCAATTAACGTTCACACTTCTACTAAATTCTCGTTAAAGGGGCGGGATTTTCATGTCTTTTTTGTACAAGATATTGATCTAAGACTCGGCTAATCTACTGCGAGTTATGGGTATATTTTTTATGACTGAGCTTCAAGAAAAGAAAGCCCAGAAATTAATCAGGAAAATTGGAGCCGTCAGAAGCTAAATATATGATGTCTAGACATACAGTGGATATAAGCACACGTAGGGGGCTCATGCACAAGCTACTAAACTAACGTCTAGAATAACGACGTCTGTTTTATAGTACGAAGCAATTACTCTGCATGATATGAAGTTGTATAGGATAGCAAATACGGTATATTACATTGTTTTTTTTTCACTATGAAACAAAACATAACGAAATGTAGAAATGTATCAAACTCTACATGGCAAACCTGCGTCGTACCTGCCTTTAAATTGTTTGCTACATTGTTCCCTCTCTAAAACGAATCTCACAACAACGTCTCCATCCTAACAACGACGTTTGCCGAAAATCCCTAAACAGGACAATTATTATGTCTAATGCGTTTACTTCTCCGATATCGTCTGCTGAAAATTGTCGTCTACTTTTTTTCTCAAAGTTACATATAAGTGGACATTTTGATATAATATTATAATTACGAGTGACACACAGCTTGAATCCAGATCAGACGCCACGTGACGCGGCGTCTGATCTGGATTCAAGCGTTTTGCAAATAAAATCCAATTCCCCTCCCTATATCGACTCCCTCCGAACAACGACACATTTTCGGTCTCCCATTGGTTGTCGTTGTAGAGTGGGGGCGCTGTATATACAAACTTAGTTACATTTGTAGCACAAACAAGTTTATTGGGAAAGAATACAGGTATTTCACTGTTAATAGTAACATCAAGAGTACAGCGCTCCTTTTATGCAAAAACACTAAAATGCAGACAAATAGTCCATGTGTTGTTTGAAGCAAGTAACTATTGGGGAAAAAAGAGTTCTGAGCATGACTTGACTTACTTTTGCAAACAGTTTGAACACAGAACAGATGCTGCGCAACGCGGCGTCTGATCTGGGTCCAAACTGTTTGGCATCGTCTTTATGTCTTTCTTGTCAAAATGTTCAGTAAACAACAATTTTAAGCAGACGATATTGCAGCAGTGAAAGCGTTAGACATTAACGTTGGAAAACATCAACATACAACGCTATAAGGAGCGAATCGTGCTTCGGAAGGCCGTTGTAGGGTGGGAGCATTGTATTTTATAATAATTTTAATTATCATGCTCTTTGTTTCAGAAGATAACACTGTGTCTGGATTGGTTCCAAACTGTTTGATATTCGTCGTGCCTTTGTTTCATCATTATAACGCATTAATTATAAACATCCAAGAAGATATGTAGGTAGACGATTATCAATAAAACAGCGATTATATTTCAGTTTTTATTCTGACTGATTGGCAATCTACATTGTCTGTATCACGGTCAGACCTGGAAACAAAATACTTTTTCGATATGTTTGTTTAGTATTTCACGAGCATATGTTGTACTTTCTGTCACTAATACACCTACGTACATATCTACAATCAATAGCCTACGTCTAATACATCTACCTGTTCCGTGCGTCATTCTGTCATTGCAGTTTTTCTTCAAATATTAGTATACAATGAAGAAGACATTATTCTTTCCCAATAAACGCGCTCACGTTAACAATATTACGCCCGTTGCAAACAGTTCGGAGCCAGATCAGACGCTGGGTAACCCGACGTCTAATCAGGTTTCAAATTGTCTGCTATTCAGATAATAACAAACGTTCAGAATTACCATAAAGCAGAACATTTCATTGTAATGCCTTTGCATTTCGTTTGGGTTTAAACGGGAAAGAAGAACGTCTTCTACCTATTTCATTGTTACTGCAAGAGTGGCTTTACCTCTGTTATGTCTGATACTGGTACTACTTAGAGTACAGATACTATTACCGATACTAATACTACCAATATTTCTACGATGGACCTCAACAATGAGACGATACTGACCATAGCTTCAATCATTATATTACGGTTATGACGTTAACTTTTCCTAGAAACAACAGCAACAACAACAGCAACAATTACTTCTACTATTATTACTACATACTACAACTTCCATACTACTACTGCGTTGACTATAAGTACTGCTACTACAAATACTGCCACAACCACTGCTGCTGCTGTTGCTACTATTACATCGTCCACTACTTCAACTACATGTACTACCACTACTTGTCCTAATTATGTTAATATTTCTGGTGATGCTGCTGCCTTTACTATTATAACTACTACTACTACTACAACTGCTCTTCTACTATTATTATAACTACTTCTATTACTTCTACTACTACTATATTTTCTACTAAGGTACCACTACTACTACTTCTACTACTACTGCTAAAAGTACTACTACCACTACTAGAAATGCAAAACTACACTACTACGAGTACCCACTACTACTACTACTATTACAACTACTATTGCTAGTACAACTTCTACTACTACCACTACTACTACTACTACTACTACTACTATTCCAACTACTTCTACTACCACTCCTAGTTTCACTACTTCTTCTCCTGCTACTACTACCACTGTTGCTACAACTAGTTTTACAATTAGAATTGTATTGCTACTCTTACTTCTCTATTACAACTACTTATACTACGCTTGATACTATTGCTACTCTTCTACAAATACTACCACCTCTACATTTGTATCACCACCATCAAAATGTTGGCTACTTACTGCGTATATTGTATGTAAGTAAATGAATAAGCAAAGTCCAGACTAAAAGCAGACGTCGTTTTCGAAAGAATAATATATATATTATAATAACATATTTTGTTTTCAGTGCATAACTCTTTCACTAACAAAGGAGACTTTGAACAGTCGTGCTGATCAGAGTTCAAACTGTTTGAAACTCGTATCGTTATTTCTTAAATCAAAATACCTGAAATCTAACTTCGATACATATTACAAACAGTTTCAATGCAGACTATAGTATGGAAGTGAAAGGATTAACTCATTGAGCCCTAGTGACGCATATATGCGTCATCTACCAAAAGTGTACTTGAGAAGAGTACACTTATCTAATGCAAACAGTGAAGGCCCTGATTAGAGGGCTCCTGCAGGAGCCCTCTAATCAGGGACTTCACTGTTTGTCATTCTGCAATATTTTATAAACAACAACCCTAAATAGTCTAAAATGGACCAGCCTTTATTGTAAACTGGAATTGTCCATTGGAAGTTTCAGGGGATAATGAGTTAAAACGTACGACAAACTTTGGCAAAGAAAGAGTTAACTACATAAAGTTAAATATTTCCCAAAGAAGTGCCTTTTAGAGCATTCACTTTATTCCCCCACTGAGGTAAAATAGTTCCAATTGATACAGTCACGAATGTGCACTACTAGAAAAAGTCTATATACCAGCAGATGGTAGCTTAAAACAGGTTAAAAGTAAAGTACATGTAGAATGCGCCTAACTTTCAGCCTACTTTAATTGGTAACATGTCTTTAAAAAATCTAGAAACAAAATAATATAGAATAAATGCTTACTCAGAACTCCCTCCTTTGTGATAAACCCATTTGCTTTACAATTCTGTTATCAATAAAGCATGATCATAGCAGAGTCAAAATAAAACAAAACCTAAACCTACCTTCACATACTGACACACATATAATAATACATTTGATATTCCCACCATAAGATCTCATTTATAGTACAAGATTATCGAGAAACACTTATGTCTAACTATCTCTCCAAGGCGAGTGCTTTCTACTAGAGCTACGAACGTTGTTCCGAAATCAGCTCACATCCAGTGTATTGATCCATAGCTAGGATTATTGAGGACTGCTGCGGCGTAGTTGCTATTATCCGACAATAGTGCTAAAATATATGTGTCTATAACAATATAAAGTAAAACTCTATTTATTATATGTCAAAAAAGCCATTTGGGGTAGTTCTGAAACACATTTGTAACACTTTTGTTTTACCCTGTAACTGCTATAAGCACAGCGGAGATGCTATTTAGTCCCAATAAACATATTCAGGATAAAAACGTTCAAAACTGTATAAAGCGGAACATTTTTCTTTAGTTGAGGAATAAACAAAAGACGTTAAAAGGGCATACTTATTGGATACTATGCTAAATTAAAGTCAGATAAGACTTCCAATTATTCAGCATCTTATAAAGCTTCAATCGTTTTGACATTGCTGTGTAAACAAATCGTTTACATTTTCATTGTCTGACGCGATAAAAACTTGCTGTTAATTGTTTGCAATGGAAATGTGTTTGTTGTTATGAGGGATTTGTGTTAGGGAGAGAAAATTAATACTCCTAGAGAGCTGAACACAACATTTGTTACATTGCAAATAGCTTGAATCTAGATCAGACGCCGCGTAATGCGGCGTCTGATCTGGATTCAATATGTTTGTCTCTGGTCATAATGCTTCTTCTGCGAAATGTCCAACGTGTAACTTTCAGACAAAACAGCAAACATCAATTGTAAGTAGACGATTTTGCAGTAGTGAAAATATTAGACATACTTGTCTTGTTTGTGAAACGGTTGCAAACGTTGTTTAAGGAGTGACTCGTTGTTCGGGTCGTTTTAGGGAGGAGGTTCTATACTAATTTACACCAAAACGTCTTTACTCGGAAATAATAGAGTATTCCCAGCTGTACAAAATACGTGCGTGTTCGTTTGAATATGCAGAACAACCTTTAAAAAACAAGTTACATTTATCTGTAATTTACCGAAACTGCCGAAGTGGTAATTGCTTTAAAACCTCATAAATAGTGCAACTACATTTATCAATTTGCACCAGTTAGTGTTAAAATTTCCTATTCGTTATCGACTTTATTCAATTAACAAATTGGAGGATGTCAAGTCAAACGTCCTTTAACCTGGTAAATATCCATACATTTTGATAATGGTTAAAAACAATATCAAGCGACTCAGCCAAATCAGAAAATAACCAATGCAACCAAAGAGCTTGAATTATACAGAAAAACGTTATAATTTCCACCAAAACGCATACATTTTGTACTAAACCATCCTTTTCCATTGTAAACGGCTTGGAGCCAGGGTAGATACAGTGGAGAATCTGTTATTCTTTCCCAATAAACGCGTTTACGCTTAAACTATTATTTGCAGTGCAAACAGTTTGGAGCCAGATCAGACGCCGGGTAACCCGGTGTCTGATCAGGCTCCAAACTGTTTGCCACCAAGATAAACAAGAATTATAAGAATTGTCCAAAAGTTGTTCTTTTCTACGTTTTAGTGCTTTGCGTTTGCGTACGTTTGCGTTTAAACGGGAAATAATAACAGATTCTCCACTGTTTCGAATAACCCGGCGTCTGATTCGGCTTCTACAGTGGTGCACACGTTATTATTTACCAATAAACGCCTTTACTCCAAAGCTATAACATAGTTCCATAGCAAACAGTTAGAGAGCAAATTGTTTTATAAACGAGTGCGTGTCTGCTTAAAGGAGCTTTCAGCTTCATTTCATCTTGCTGTCAGCAACATCATGGCTTATCACATAGTGGGATATAGTTACTGTATACATAGAGGATCTTACATGAGTGCTCATTAATTATCATTTTTAATAAACGAGTTGACTAAAACAATATGACGCGAGCCTTGGCGAGCGTTATATTTGTTTTAGTCAACGAGTTTATTAAGAATGATAAATAAGGAGCACGAATGTTAGATCCTATTTATCACATAGACATTTGAAAACCCTTTTAAGTGAACTGAATCCGTAGTTTTTTGTCTCTCCGCCATTTGTATTTTCCGCCAAAACTTGACGTTGTTTACAGTAACGCCATGGCAAATGACGTCATTTGGCACCCAGCGCCATGCAGCGCTCGTGGACGAACAGGTAGGGCCGGAGCCCAAATATTGATATTTCACTATAGTTTATTGAATGGCTTTATAACACTCCCAGAGTCGGTTTTATGTGATAAATACTATTATAGCAATTGAGAAAAGTGTTAATGTTTCCTTCTAGTCGCACAAACAAGCCATATCTTATTTTTTTCAAACACCCTGTCTGTCTAGTTAGTACATCAAACATGCTGAAAAAAGACGAACCCCCTTCAATCTTCATTTCCAGCATGCTTTAAATGTATTCACTTCTTAACAAGCTCTGATTATAAAGGTCAATATATTTGCCTGATAAAATTTGCTACATAATGAATTAAGTGCAAGTTTCTTTACTACATATGCTCTGATGCGGAGAAGACGAGTTTCTTTCCCGTTTAATCGCAAACGAAACGCCAAACGCATAACAATAAAATGTAAAAAATGACAACTTGATGACAATTCTGATTGTTTACCTGAGCGGTAAACAGTTTGCGCTGGAAACAATAGTGTTAGCGTAAACGCGTATATTAGGAAATAATAATATATTCACCACTGTACTATATCAGTATATTAGGTCGTCTAATGATAAGGTTGAATGCAAAACTCAAACTTTATAACATACATCTCACTGTAAATGGGACACGTGCATGGCTATATCTTAAATGAGAGAAAGTTGCCTGGTGGTAAATCCTCGGGAAGTGTGGTGCTGTATTTTGAGAATACACAGAACAATAGTGTTTTTCTTTGTGCGATGATTTAAGTTTAAGTTTAAGCTCTTTGTCATAAAACACTGTGTTTCGTGATGATTAAGATCACTTTTTAACACAGTCAATATTGTGCCTCGTGATAGTTTACGAGTATTTCGAGAAAAAGGTGCTACTATGTCATTTCATCGGTTTATTGATTTTTGAAAAAGTAAAGTACTTTTCTTGAGTTTATTGGAAGTTTTACCTTTAGAAAGTGTGAACTGATTAATTTGTTCTACAATTTCTTGGTACTAATAGTCAGTTGTAGCGACATGTTTTATGAGCAAGTCTCAGTGTATATTACGTGTTCTTTTTCATGTTTGTAATGATAACAATACTCATTACCCATCGTAGGTAATATTGATAGTGTTGTAATATTGCTGTAGTATGACAGAACTTGAAATCAAAGAGGACATTAATTATTTGTAGCAATTGTTGAGCTACAATATATACATTCCTTTCCAACAAAACTGAAATAGAATGTTAAACATATAACCAAAACATCACCACTTGTAATTGAAACTGTTGATGTTCGATTTCAGGCAGAGCTACACAACGATTGGAGGTTGAGATGTCACCAGGGTAACTGGTGTATTATCAGGCTCCACATTGTTTGCAATGAAGAAATAAATAATGCGCATGAACGCCTTTGTTGGGAAAGAATAACAAGCTCTTCACTGTGCAACAATATCTAAAATCAGTACACGGATGCGGATACAAGGCATTATTGATGTATTGAGAGTGTGCTTAGTCGAACAATTGAAAGACAAGATCGTATTATAAATTGTTTCTTGTTTATTCACTTCCGTCAATTCCCGCAGACATTAGCACAGTACAGTGGGAAATACGCTATTCATTTCCGAATGTAACCCTTTACCTTATAGACGCGCCATTTAGCGCATTCCATTTAATCCTCCGCGGAAGAAAATAATTCCAATATATACAGTCATGAATATGTATCAGAAGGAATATTTTCTTAATTCTAGCAGGTGGTACATGTAACTTAAAGCTGGTTGAAAGTAAAGCAGAATGCGCCTTAGGGCGCATTCTGCTTTACTTTCAACCGGCTTTAAGTAGTTACCTATTTACAAAACTATTATTAGGTTATGGGAAACTCGGGTCTAACTTTTATATTCCTAACCATTACGTCCGTATACGATATCAAAGTTTTGAAATGACTTGTATTTTTACTTCGTTGGCTTTACCTATGGGTCTGCATTAGTGTTGCTAGATACACGTGCATATTGCAGAATATATGACAATTGTCTTTCATATTAAGGGCGTGTATGCTCGGACCACGATGTCCTTTTAACTGACGTCGGAACAAGACGTTCTTCTTTTCCAATAAACGCGTTTACTCTAAAACTAAGAATAACGTCTTCTCCACTGTATATGTTTGCCAATCAGATAAAAGTAATTCAGATGTTGGATTAATCCGTTATTTTGTATATTAATTTCATTGCATTTGCATTCAGTTTAAACGTAAAAGAATAACATAACGCATTTTTCACTGTAACAAGGAATCCGTTCACTGTCTCAGTCAAACTAAAATGTCATTAACCACTGGCTGAATACAGCAGAGAAGACGTAATTATTTTCCAGTTAACGCGTTACCGCTAAAACTATTATTTCTAATGCAAACAGTTTGGAGCTAGATCAGATGCCGGGTAATCCGGCGTCTGATCAGACTCCAAATTGTTTGCCAATCAGATTGAAATAAATGATCTAAGTTGCAAACAGTTTGTCATTTTCTATGTTTCATTGCAATGAGTTTTCGTTTTGTTTAAGATTACAGTGGATAATCTGTTATTCTTTCCCGTTTAAACGCAAACGTACGCAAACGCAAAGCGCTAAAACGTAGAAAAGAACAACTTTTGGACAATTCTGATATTTCATGTTTATCTTGGTGGCAAACAGCTTGGAGCCTGATCAGACGCCGGGTTACCCGGCGTCTGATCTGGCTCCAAACTGTTTGTACTGGGAATAATAGTTTTAGCGTAAACGCGTTTATTGGGAAAGAATAACAGATTCTCCACTGTAAATGGTTTAGAATAAAGTCTTCCCCACTGCAATGCAGGAATAGATGCAGAATCATGGCAAAACTACTTTTCAGTACTGAACCTTATTAAATTAACAATGTTTGCGATTCGCTTGTAATTCGGTGGCGATTCGCTTGCAATGCGATTGCAATTCGCTTGCGATTCAAAATACAAACTTTACCCTCGGGTAAGTTTTCTTGAATGGTGTATCTCACAAATGTTCGCAAATATGTCTTCGTAAATTTTTTCGGTTCCATTTTGGTCACAACCACTTCGGAAAATTCGCGTAAAAATATTCAAACGAAGTATTTGTTTTTTTGAAGCATTCGATTCGATGGCAATTCGATGGCAATTCGCTTGCGATTATCAATTTAATTTAATAAGGTTCAGTACTGTACATGTAACACAGTTCAATGAGTTTGTTTGTCATACTTTTCTATATGGTATAGCAAAATTAGTAATTACAATAAATTTCTTTTAAAATACAGACCTCGCAATATAACTCCCTAGTAGCATTCGTCATGTACAAGAATTTATCAACTCCTTATACAAATACCTCAAAACAATAAGACGCTTTTTGCACTTCCTCCTATAAAACAACTAAAAATATTATACATTGATGTTTTTATATAGGTGACTGCTTAAAGCAAGATGAAAGTAAAGTAGAAAGCTCCTAGATGAGATTTACTCTTCACTTTCATCTTGCTTTCAATAGCACACTGTTGAATATAGTTAATTAATACATACTAATATGACTATGGAGGAAAGTGTTAATGATATTCTAGTCGCAAAGATTAGCCATATCTTAGTTTGCAAATACCCTGTCTGTCTGGTGGGTACGTCAAACATGCTGAAAGTAAAGACGAAGTCCACTTAAGGAGGCGTCATCTTTATTTTCAGCATGCTTTAAATGTCTTCACTACATACATGTAACAAGCTCTGATGACAAAGGATACCAAAACTTGCTATATAATGCCTGAAAGAACGTGTTTCTTCAATATATAAGTTGTACAGAGGAAAGTACGTTACCTTTTCCCGTTTAATCGCAAACAAAACGCAAACGCATTGCAGTTAAACGAAGAAAATGACAACTTGATGAGAATACTGACTATTTATTTTCATCTGCGTGGCAAACAGTTTGGAGTCTGATCAGATGCGCGAAATAATAGTTTTATCGTAAACGCGTTTATTGTGAAATAATAACATCGTCACCACACCAGTATATTAAGTCGTCTAATGATAAGATTGAATGCAAAACTTAAACTTGATAACATACCTCTTACTGTAAATGAGACACGTGAATAACTGTAACTTGTAAATGAGAAGAAGTTGCCTGGTTGAAAGTTCTCGGGAAATGTAGTGCTGTATTTTGTCAAGAAATAAGTTTAGAGAATACACATGTACTCTGAAAAGAACAATATTGTGTCTCATTGTGCTCTGATTTACGTCCTGTATCATAAAATACTGTGTTTCGTGATGACTTTATTTACGATAATTTAGTTAACACAACACTGTGTCTCATTTTAGTTTACGAGTACAGTAAAACCTATCTTTTACGACCACTAAATAAATTGACTGCATAAAATACATGTGATAGCTTAAAGCAAGGTGAACTGTAGAAAGTGTGAAACTGATTAGTTTGTTCTACAATTTTTGGCAATATTGTCAGTTGTAGCGACATGTTTTATGAGCAAGCCTCGGTGTATATTACGTTTCTTTTCCATGTTTGTAATGATTACGTACAATAATCATTACCCGTCGTAATTGATAATGATGGTTTCGGAATTTTGCTGTAGTACTGCAGAACATGAAGTAAAAGAGACAATGAGTTATTTGTAGCTAACGTTGAGCTACGGCTATACTTTCCGTTCCAACAACATCCAAATACAGTGCTCCCTACCTACAAAGAACGACTCTCTCCTTACAACGACACTTGCCGCTGTTCCCTAAACAACACAATTATGTCCAACCATTTCACGGCTGCAATGTCGTCTAATTAAAATTGTCGTCTCCTGTTTTCTTCAATGTTACATAATGGACATTTTGACAGAAAAAAACAACGAGTGACAAACAGCTTGAATCGAGATCAGATGCCGCGTTACGCGGCGTCTAATCGTGATTCTAACTGTTTGCAGATGTAAGTCATTTTCCCTCCCTATAACAACGCACATATTGTTGTCTCCCATTGGATGTCGTTGTAGAGAGGGAACACTGTACGTACAATATCAATGACATAAAATTTAATGTAACAAAACACCAGACTGGTTATTGAAACCAATGATGTTCTATCTAATTTGAGCAGCAAGTAAGTGGAGCCTTATCAGCCTTATCCGACATGGATTAGCCTGTGTCTGATCAGGCTCCACACGGTTTCAACTGGAAACGAGCTCATCACAGAACAAACATGTTTGAAAGCATTAGACGGATGCGTATATATAATATGTTTGATGTATTGAAGGAGCGTGGGAAGTGAATATCATACATTGTTTTCTAGTTCATTCAAATGTGACGGCGATCAATTCACATGAATCTAATATCGTAAATTCACGTGGTTAATGGCCACACCTCAGTCAATTCCTGCTGATGAGTGCATAGTACGTTATTTATTCCCAAGTTTTAATGTGTTAAAAAATTTCAGCATTTCATTGCAAAACTTTTCGAATCCGATCAGACGCCAAGTAGCCCGGCATCTGACCAGTCTCGTTACTACTTATTACTCAAAAGGAAAACCATTTTAGTTTCACTCTTTCGGTAATAGTGTATTTTTCTGTTTACATTGCAATTGCGTTAAATTTCGCTAAACCTTTTACTTTATATATACGAAATTCATTCCTCAATTGAAGACAGTAACTCAAATGTATACAATCATGAATATGTATTATAGAAATATTTTCTATATACTAGCAGATGGTAACTTAAAACAGGCTGCATTCCGCTTAACCTTCAACCTGCATTTTGTGGTCACCTATCGTCAAGACTAGAAACAGTATATATTTGATAATGAGTAAACGGGTGATACGATAACATCATTTCTTGTAACTCAAGGACACGTGAATTAGGAGCATGTTTTATGTCAGAAAGAAATTGAACTTTATACAAACCAAACATATGTAAAACTTAATTCCCATGTAAACATTTATCTATCTATCAATTGACTTACTCATAGTCATTATCATATATATTGCTGCATATAGAAACATTTATTGATAAAATGTTTTGTATAAGTAATATCCCTTTCACTGATGTAGTATCGTCGTTTGAAAGTTATTCAACCTTTTTTTCACCGAAGGCGACTCAAATTGATTTTTCACACAGTTAAGATTGGTCATGTTGCCCTAAATTTAACTTTGAAGCGAAATTGCGGACGGAAATTATGAATCAGACGACAAGAATGGCAGTAAAGGGGTAAATAACTTATGATTATTTTGGCGGTGAAATGGTTAACCTTTCTCGTGCTAGGCGCGACTTGACTAACATTTGCTTACAGTTTGGATCTAGATTACACTGTAGACGCTGGGTAATGCGGCGTCTGATCTGTATCCAAACTGCTTGTACCTAATATTCTACCTTTCTTCAGTTTAAAAAAGCATAAAAAATAATTTTGACTTTTCGAAATAGATATATTTGAAGCAGACGATATTTCAACATGATAAGGGTTAAGGCTTTTTGATCTGACAAACCAATGCATGTTACGTGTGTAAAGGATTTTGAATTCGGACCAAACTCCAAGGTTACTCGACGCCCAATATAATCCAAACGTCTTTAAATGTTTCATCAAACTGCAATAAGCATTCTGAGAAATTCAGCCTAGGTAGATGTTTATAGTCTGGAACTATTTAGTAATACTATTTTATGTTATTAAGTCTGGGATCACGATTTAGCGAGCACGCAAGTATAAAATGGAGTTTTCCTCTCTTAAGACTTATATAACTGCCATTTTATGGCACTCATTAGAATTTGTTTGCGGTTTATGACACAGAATAGATTTATTTCCCAATCCATACAATAAAGTTTATATGGGGAAATCGGGTTTGAACTTTTTCTATTTCTAACCATTATATGAAAGTTTGGAAATTGTTTGTAGTTTCACTTCCTTAGCTATCCCTATAAGCATGCATTAGTGTTGCTACATGTACAAACGGATGGACGATGGACCAGGCCCCAAAAAGATTTAGATCAGATCGTCAGTTTCGAACTGGTGACTTGTACATGTCGAACAAAATATGAAAGTACCAAAGATATCAAAAATGTATTTGGATGACTTGTCTCGAAAAAGACGTTATTTTTTCATTGTTAAACGCAAACGAAACGCAAACACACTGCAATAAAACGTAGAAAATAACCACTTGGTGGCAATTCTGAACATTTATTTTTATCTGAGTGGCAGCTAGTTTAGAGCCTGTCAGACGCCGGTTCATCCAGCGTCCGATCTGGCTCCAGACTGTTTACACTTGCAATAATAGTTTAACCATTTCACCCTCAATGACGTCATTACGCGCATTTGCAACTGTACGCCACTTGTTTTGAAGTTACGTCAGTTGAACTGCATTTAACCAAACTTTGAAACGATATTGCAGCCAACAATATTGAAGCAGACAACATTTAGGCGGTAAAGAGGTAAAAAACCTCACGATAAGTTTTATCATGAAAGGGTTAAACGTAAATGCGTTTACTGGGAAAGAGTAACGTCTTCACTACTACTAGTATATGTTTTGTATGTAAGGTACATGTAGTAGTATTGCTACATTGCAATGCAAAACAAATTGTTATTTTAGTAAGCTTTAACGTTTCATCGTCATAGGCGACTTAAGACGACTTTGGACCCTGATCAGACGTCGCAGATGTGTGAAACCGATGTTTCTTCTATGTAACCACTCACATTTACATGTTTTAAGCAACACTACATTGAATCCTACTTTAAAACGATATTGTAAACAACACAATTGAAGAGGACGACAATGAAACGGTGAAGGGATAAACATCTGACGAAAAAAGTGGAAGTGAAGTGGTTTAAAGCAAAAGTTATCGTCTTTTGGATGATCTAAACGTCCGATCAGTACTATAGCAGCATTTCAATGTAGATAAGATCAGGAACTGTTCTATAATAGCGGGAACGTTATATTATTTCCCTTTTCTACTATGCAAACAGTTTAGATAAAGATCGGTGAATAAACTATTCTACATTCATATTGATATTCTACGGTCAACTCCGTTAAATCTTTTTCAAATGGAAGAATCCAATTGGCGCAAGTGGGTTAAGAAGTATTTTAAGTGGGACATATAAAGGCAGTGAAAGGGTTAAATCATACGACGGGTGATGGTGAATACCTAAAATAATCAGAGACACGCAATGCAATGTTAAGTAGAAATGACATGGTCTTCAGAAAGACGATTAGCCTTATTATATTGGGAGCAAATAGTATGGCTCCAAACTGTCTATATAGAAATACATTTAAGCCCAAATGCGTGGGTCAAACAATTAGTTCCCCTATAATACAATTAAAGAGATCCATCAAGACAAACAAAGTTCTTAAGACAAATCATGACTCTGATTCTGAAAATGAATTCCGAGGCTGCAGATGAGATGAATAATTAATCCTCTTTCATTTGTCACAAACGCTTATTAAAAAACTATTTAGTCTAATTATGTCTCGGATTCGAGGGTCGTTTATCAATGCCGCAAATTAAGGTCACGGTATCGATCCGTTGTATATAATGGAATACTTCCAAAATTCCCGAGGCGAACTAGGTTCATTGTTATGGTCCAATACAGAGGCTTATTGCGTTTGTAATTGAGACGCCGTCGCTACAACTATATTACTGGCATTGACATGGAAATTGGAACCTACTTCGAGTAAGTTAAACCCTTTAATTTCTACTCACGCATCATGCACAACTTTCAAACGGTGTACCTGTGAAGCGCACACTTGTCCTATGCAAACAGTAAATACACCGATCAGACGAATCGTTTAGGACCCCTCTAAACAGGGTCTGAACTGTCTGTAATATTGCAAAAAACGACTTAAATAGTGACAAATGGACTAGTTAGAATAAATTCGAAACTTGAATTGCTCATTTGAAGTTTCAAAGAAAAGGGCTTTAATAAGTTAAAAAAATACAGTTATTTAAATATGTAAGTCGTCTACTATTACATTACAAATTGAGTTCAATACGTTTGGTCAAATATCAAACTGATAGTAATCTGTAGCTAGTCTTTAAAGATTTCCATGGTTTTCGATGGTTATTCCGTTACTAGGAAACAAAAAAGAACCTTCATTTCGTTCTTTTTAGTTTTTATCCTGTGGATCTTGACTTGACTGTCATGGAAATCTATTCAAAGGGCTGCAATTTCTCCGGATTTTTCCTAAATCTCCGGATTTTTCCCCAGTACATGGCAGCTTAAAGCAGGCTGAAAGTAAAGCAGAATGCGCCCTAAGGCGCATTCCGCTTTACTTACAGCCTGCTTGAAGCAGTTATATGTCAACAAAGCAAGGAAAAGGCTATGGGGTAAAGGTGTACGATTCGTAAAATCGCACTTGAAAAATGCAAATTTGGAAATCTTAGGATTTTTCATGTCAACTTATGGCAGCCCTGTATGTTCCTCTGAACAGACGCCAAGAACAATCGACGCTTCATAAGCAACCATTTTCAAACAGTATTGATCCAGATCAGACTTTAAATGATTTCAGCGTCTCCACTGGATCCAAACTGGTTAAGGCAGTGCTGGTCCGTGACATGCCCTAAAGTAGCATCACACGGATAGGAATAGTATTCTAACTCATTCAGACCAAGTGGATTCTTCCATGCTGCATATATCCGATAAGTTAATCTTTACATCGACTTTCGAATAAAAACAATCGATCTATTGTCGTCATCCTGTTGTCTGCGTCTGCGTCAGCGTTGGTTAAATTTGTGGTTAAGTTTATTGTAAGACAACATTTATCGATAACTATCAAAGATATCAATTCGTGTTCAGCATCTATAGGTTAACTCATTACAGCAAAGCAGGTAAACTTAGAACTTTTTATTCCAGAGTTGTTGCCCTTTTTATTTACTTAAAATTCGTAAATTGAAATTTCTCAATAACTATCAAATGTATTAACTAGAAACTTTGAATACTTGTGAAGTATAAAAAGGGAAAATCATTACAATAAAGTAGGTTACCCTAGAAATAGAGTTATGACCTTGTTATATAATTAGAATTTGTAAATAAAACATTTCTGTAACTATCAAAGGTATTTACTCAAAAATTTGAATACTTGTCTAGTATAAAAAGGATAATCCATTAAAACAAGCCAGATACACATGGGTTTTGTTACTTCAAAAGTGTTGCCCTTTGTTTGATTTTGTAAAACAAAATCTTTAGAATTGTCAAAGTTATTAACTTGAAACTTTGAATACTTTTTTAGTATTGCTAACTTAAAGGAACCTCATAACAACAATGCAGTTTGTTTTATTCTAGAGTAATTGTCTCCGTTGTGACTCACAGTTTACTTTATATAGGATTTCCGATTGACTGTCAAAGGCATTAGCCTGTTCACTATCAAACGAATAATTGTTACAACAAGTCAGCTAACATGCGATTGTTTTTTTGCAAATTTAGTACCCTTGATTCGACTTAGAAGTCAGTTTATTTACTGCTTCCTCTTGTATGACCGTAGTAAATACATGTATGTCCAAGAATATATGAGTTGTTTGTGCTTATAAACCTTTATGAGACAGAAAGCATCCTTGCACATTCTAAAATTTGCTAAAATATAACCATCTCAGGTATGAAAAAGTCGAGCGCTCGGTACGATTTGTGGTGTTTTCGTTCATTTAATGGGCGTCCAATCAAGTATTGCATTTTCTGTTCATTTTAACTCATTATCCCCTGAAACTTCCTATGGACAAATCAAGTTTGCAACAAAGGCTGGTCAATTTTAGACTATTTAGTGTTGTTTTTATTATAATATATTGCAAAATGAAAAACAGTGAAGTTCCTGATTCCTGCAGGAGCCCTCTAATAAGGGATTTAACTGTTTGACCGGTCGCATATACACTTTTGGTAAAAGACTCATATATGCGTCACTAGGGTTCAATGAGTTAATAGACATGCCTGTTAGCAAAGTGTGCATAGTCAGATCAGATACCGCCTTATGCGATGTCTGAGTGTAGTAAGAACTGTTTGCGTGTGTCCAGTTATGAGGCGCAAGGCTTTATTGGGATAACCCTTCGCCTGCACGTTGCGACTTCATCATGTTTTTCAAACAGTTTGTCTCCATATCAAACGCTAAGTAACTCGCGTCTGATCAGTATTCAAACTGTGTTACCCATGTACTTCTGTCTTTCCAGGTTATATTTGTTTCATCACCAAATTTATCATGAGGCCTCAACCCCGTCTGATTCAAAATTGCTGTCTGTAAGTTCATTTAAAAGTTAGATCTATGGCAGTATGACCTTTATAATATCAAACGAATGTTAAACAATTTGGCTCCTGATCAGACCCCGCTTTACTGTTTGCAAAGTTGCATTTGGATGCCATGGCGAGTGAACAGCTGAAAAGTATATACATGTATAGCGGGCGGTATTTTAGCAACTAAATAGTTAAACAGACGATAATTCAGCTGCTGCGGGTGATTACTGGGTTTGTAATTACATGTGATATAAATCGATCCGCAGACTCCTGAGAATCATGAATGCACAATACAGATTAGGAAGCCACATTTTGAACCTTGCTCATTCGAACACACTAAACGAATTCTTTTAAAGTAGAATGTCTTACTCTTCAAACTCTCTGCCAAGTCAAACATATCCATATATCAATGTTCAAACGCGACTACCGTTGAACTTTAAAATAAAGATGAAGTCGACTTAAATATGTTCGAGCTACTTAGGTTGGACTGTAGTTTTATGTGAAACAGTTATTAGCTCATTTTAAGTATCATTGAATTCCAGATTTCTGGCAAATGACTTCGACAAAAACAGCGCAGGTTATTGACTGAGGAGGGAATGAGTTACCGAGTCCATTGTAATACAGATGAGAAGACGTTAAAACTTCCCAATAGATAGGTTTACGTAATAACAAACATGCCAAATTTAAACAGTTTAAAGCAGTTTCAGATGCCGAGTAACTTGGTGTCTGACTTATGCTTCAAACTGTTTGCCACTTAGACATTAATAACTTGTCAACACTTTCAATTTATGTAACAAACTAAAAAAGTCAAAATGAATACCGTGTGATTAACATAGAAAATACATAATCCTGAATGTCTACCATATATTAACAAGATACTTTCAGTTATACTCAACATTGCAATGCGTTTTATCAAAAATGCATGATAACAATACCAACGATAGAATACAGAACAATGCAACAAGTGTAAAACTACAGGGAATAGAACCATTCTTCCAAGTCTTAATAAAAGAAAAGGTCAAAGGGACATGGATTGTTTATGGGGACACTATGACATTCAATGAGGTACAATCAACACATTTGATATTACGAGCTGTTGATATATAGGGAATATATTCTGGAAAAGCTTTTCTATAATCAAGGTAGAGTGTTTAATTCAAAGACAGAGTGACATAAAACTGTTACAGATTACTTCGCATCCCTAGATATACCCGCACGCCAGATTTAGTATTCCAAATTGATGTGATATAGGCAATACATTTTTGTTAAAATGTTGTTCAGGGTCGGACGAACACAAAAATAAACGCATAATTCAAGTACATGTATTAACTACGCTATAAAGTAATGGTTTTTGGATATAAAAATGCTTCTGTTACGAACATTCAGGTATCTTTCCATTTTGAGATTATATACAGGATACAAGTATATTAATTGCTTACAGGCGTCTGTGTACTTGCTCTTATTGTTGTTTTATTGATTGAAATTATTTATGAGGATTTGCGAGTACAGTAAAACCTCTCTATTACGACCACTTAATTGAGGTAATTATTAGGATGTATACGATAGGTGACCGCTAAAAGCAAGGTGACAGTGAAACAGAAAGCTCCATTAGGAGCTTTATGTTTCACTGTCACCTTGCTTTTAGCTGTCACCTGTCTATTATACAATCATTTAGCCTTGGTTTTAGTGGTCGTAATAGCGAGGTTTTACTGTATATATATTTAACCAATTTGCAATTCAGGTGTATAAAATGTACCGCTTTCCAATATATCAATGGTAGTGCCGTTCAGTTGTTACACATATATCAATATTTTGGATTTCTTATGTTATGTGCATCAATATGTATTTCTTGCACATGTCTATATTTTTATAAATGTAATACTTACAAAAGTATCAAACTTTCCCCCTGTCTTTCAGGACTAAACTGATAATTAAAAACAGTTTGTGTCAAGGCCGATATTATTATATGATTATACCATCTAGTTTATGCAATTAACTCATGCATAAAATAAAAAAACAACATTACTGGCAACCTTGTAAAAGTAAATGAAAATGTAAATCACAAACAAACCCTGCAAACAATGATCGGATGGTCTGTATTTTATTCTTACAGCATCCAGCAAAAAACGAACAAAGACTTCATCAACAGCGATATGCGCTTGCAATTATTTAGATTATTCCTTCAAACGTGATATGTATTTGTAATTAGTTCGAATAATTCAGAGAAAGTAATATGTATTTGTAATTATTTTGCCAAACACACACTACAATATTAATTTCGAGAAAGCAGTCCCGTAGAGTAAACAATCATAGAAGCAAATGGTAAAAAAATCAGAATAATTTAGATTAACATTTTGCAAAACACGATATGTTCAGACGAAATAGCAATCATAAATGTTTGGATCAGCAGGATCGATATGTTTTAAGTCATACTACTTTGAATCTTACTTTGAAATGATCTTGCAAACAACAAGAGTGAAGCAGACTACACATTGGCGGTGAAAGGGTAAAACTTCACGATAAATTTGATCATGAAATGGTTATCAAACTGTTAACTTCAATACATGCACTAGTTCTTGGAGTACTGTGAATACATACAGTTACGGCAGTTGCAATAAAATATCGTTTTACCAACACATACACATGTACACATGTACACGTTTACCCTATCGTTTTAACTTTTACCGTTTGATTAAACTCTTTCACCGATAAATTAATACGTTATATGTCCCCAATCAACACGCTTATGCTAAACGTTCCTAGACAGATTGCAGCCAGATCAGAAGCCAGGTTACTCGGGTCTGAATCGTCTTTATAATGAAAAATATTTTAATGTTTTAATATATTAAATTGCATTTGCGGAAAGTTCGTTTAAAGTTACATAATGTATATGAAAGGAAGTGTGTTAGAAGCAATGTCAAAACGAGTGACGAACAATTTGAATCCTTATAGTACGCCACACTCGCAGCGTCTGATCTAAATCCAAACTGTTTGCAAAGACGCCATAAGTCGCCTACTGCGACGAAAGGGATAACAAAATGTACACTAGGATAGTCGATAGTCCGTTAACTCTTTCCCTGTCAAGTTGTATCGTCTGCTTTAACCCTCTTACCGCACAAATCTCGTATGCATTGGTACTGTCGTCTGCAATACTTTTAAAGTCATCTTTAGGGCTGATTCGATTCACGAAATGTTGAAACAAACGAGTATCAAACAGTTTAAATCCTGATCAGACCTTGTGTTACGCGGCGTCTAATCAGGATCCAAACTATATTTAAGTCGCCTTTTGGCGCCGTAGGCAGTTAAATAATTAAATGAAAGGAGACAATTCATGCAAATGCAATTGTAATTTTGCATACAACAATTCCCATCAGCGCGGAAAATGCTTTTGGTGTAATTGATTGTTTATTTAGGTAATCATAAAATGCATTAGGTACCCTCATTGTACAACAAACAGAACAAAGACTTTTCAATAAAGTGTGTCCGTTTTAATTGAGAAATAAACACGCACACAGTTCAATGAAGAACACATTATTATTTACCAATAAGCGCGTATGCTCTCAAGTTATTTGTTTTCATTTTCAAACGGTTTTAAGCACAGCGTATAACCAGGCTCCGGACCGTTTGCTATTCAGAAAAATACAAAACTGTCAGTTTTCAAACAAGTCATTTTCTGCACCCGAATAACATCTCTTCCAGGGTATTAACAGATTAATGATAATTCAGTATAGAATTTATTAAACAAACCCCTCCCCAATAACCAATATACAGTCGAAAGAATGTTATTTTAAAAAAAAAAAAAAGCGATTGTGCTAAAACGAAAATGATCATTGCAAAAGGTCTAGAGCCACCTTAGTAACACAGTTTAAGGAAGTTGTACTTTTCTACTTTTTGTCGTGCTCTGTTTAGTTTCTTTTAAATGAGATAATACTGTACGATATTTTCCATTGTTAAACAATTTGTGTTGTTATCTTCAAGCCATGAAATTACTGCTAGTAAGTCTACATAGAACGAACGACGGTTTAGATCTAAACCAGAAGCCGGATAGAGTTGTGTATGTGTAGGAATTTGAAGAGCGTCGAAGTAAATCGATATATGATCAGGATTTTAAGTGTTCCCGTGGAAAGGAAACGGTAAAAAAGGACAAAATGGAATCGCGTTCATGAATTTGGCGTGTGGCAAAATATCCATAAGGCACCATAACATTAAAGTTACTAGCGGGAATGTTTGATGGAAATTGCTGAACCTTAATCTGAAAAGGTTAATGGACAATATTTCTAACCGACATTGGACGCTGCAATTCCTTTCATTCTGATAGCAATACAATTGTCAGGAACATAACATATATGGTAAAAAACAATCAGCGAGATATCTCAACGTTAAAAACATGATCTAAACCAAATACAATCGCACAGAAGTGTCCTTAGAAATGCATTAAAACCTTTGTAAACGTATGTCAAATACAACAACAAATCAGACGGTAATATGTCATGCTCAAGGGTAATATTAAATAATAAAACAACAGTGTACTGATCTCGATCTGATTTATATTTGCAAAAAGTCAGGATCCAGACCAGACGCCGCGTCATGCGGCGTCTGATCTGGAACTAGACTGTTTGGGCCAACGTGCCGATGTTTGTTTGGGAAACGTGCCTTTAGTCTGACGTTTAGAAATTCGAGCATACAGCTATTTTGTAGACGAGATTACAGCAGCGAGAGGATTAATGAATACTATAAGGTCATTAGTTTGATTGTCTTTGTATCCATGACCGTCTAGACCGATAGTCAGAACGTGTTTATATCGGACTTAAGCACTAGTCATTGAACCCTTTTATTGTAATTATATTGCCTAAGCTCATTTCTCGCAAACACTTTCAACGAATGTTTCCTAATCTAAACCCAAGACACTAAGTAAGTAAGTAAGTAAGTAAATATTTTATTATTGTGACATGTGCATAGAACAAAATGTTTTTAACAAAATATTGTTTAAATACAAACAATTTGCACCCGGCCCAGTGGGCCTATAAGTCACCACCAATTTAAACATAAATATCTTGCACATTTTTATATAGATTTAACGAATATGTAGTTAACGAAACATGGTACAGTGGCGGAAATTGCAGTTAATCGCAAACGTTGGCGATTCGCTTCAACGAGTGACTGACAGTTTGGAGCCTGGTCAGATACCGAGTTACTCGGTGTGTGATCTGGACCCAAACTGAATTCGCTGGGCACTATACTCGAAAGTATGAACTAAGCATCTTAGCTGCATTCAAATCGTTTTCAATTACCAGTGACAATGTGCTTTGTCAGGAATGATTGAAAGGACGGGGGCAAAATACTAGTACCGGTATGTAAATAAGCTTAGTCATATGTTTTACTAAGACAATTATTGCCTTGTATTGGTTTGTGCTATAACATCATCTCCCGATAAAATATGATTTTATTATCAATAGTCATGCACAGAATAATGAGAAATCTAATAAAACCGCAAACCATTGTTCGTTATTATATTGGCCAATCGAATGTCTCAATAACTGTTTATAGCCACTAATCACCGGTATTCTACATACCTCTAGATCAATCGGTCAATTTTTGTCAAATGCCAATTCCACCATCCCATGCTCAAAGATTTAAGGCTCGGAACGTCAATTAACGAGAATGGCATATCACTCTATATAGAAAAGCTGCCGATAGTTGTTTGCTCTCATTAGGGACGTCGAATCTTAAAATTGCATTCACCACACACAACCTCATCACACAGTAACTCACAACATACAAAGTAATGGTGGTGGATTCCAATTACAAGGCCAATTTCATAGTCAATTCTGCTGTGTATCTTCGCCGTAGCCCGTTCACTAACATGTATTGATTGATTAGTTTAACAGGAGGTTTGAATCCAATTATAAAGTCTAGACTAATATATATATAACAGTTGTTGTTCATAAACTAATAAACGTTGAACAGGGTTTCCCTCTGGAAATATACAATGCAGTTAACGCCTCGATTTAAATCATTGAACAAACACAAAAGGAACAGGTTATGTACAAGTACATGTCTTTAAAAATATCCTTCTAAATCACGGTCTATAGCAAAATTGTTATCAAATCTTGTTTGTTTTATTGGTTTTGGTTTCAAGTGTATTTTAAATACGATAATAAACAGAAACGTACACACAGCAAACAGTGCAAAAATCAGTGCTAATCATGACTAGGTGACGAGCCTTTCTTAACCGTATCAGGTCTACAAACTCCAACCAAACCTAGTTGAGTTAAAGCTATCTCCTTTATACCCCCATTCCACGAGACGGCGATCTATGGCGCTCTGACAGAGCGCCGCAGGTCGCCATGCAGAGCGCCGAGGTCGCCAGGAGCGCTACCTGAGCGCGAATGGGTCGCTATCTGATCTCCATGATCGCCAATGAGGCCGTCGGCTTACTTCCGTGCACACAGATCCGTGGCGCTCCGGCCAGAACGCCATCAGATCGCTAATTGATCGCCTAAGTCGCAATCGGAGCGCTACTTGATCGCTAAGATCGTAACTAGAGCGCTATCGAATCACCTTAGAGCGCCACCATCATCCAACAAAGCAACTCAGTAGATACTGTGCGCTCCGTGGCGATCTGATAGCGAGCCTCTGCATTTTAAAATACCCGATAGTATTTTCTATCAATATATCCAAATTGCATGATGTAACTTGACGTCTCATCCGGATCCAAACTGTTATACACCCATACAATGATGATACCGAAAAGTGTGTTAATATAATGGCATTTAACATTGATTTGTATGTGCGTTAGAACAATTGTAGTTACTATTAAGTGAAAAAACACAGATTTCTATAGTGACTTGTGGCAGTACGAACGTAATGCAGAAAGCTCTTATAGGAATCGTCTGCATTACTATGTTACTGCATTGGGTGGGCACAAGTCAAAATGTATGGCTATTTGCCTAAATATCTGCTAGCGAATTTAAAACGAATGAGCGCGGCAGAGCGCCACGGGTCTTCATAGGATATCTCCCTAATCAGATCAAGCAGAGCGCTAACAGAGCGGTAATGGATCTCCATTGGTCGCCGACATCGCTATCGGATCTTATTTGAGCGCCATAGGTCGCAGTGGTCGCCATCGGAGCGCCAATAGAGCGCAATAGATCGCATTTTAGTCGCCTTTGAGCGCCAACGGAGCGCAATCTGATCAAACAAGAGCGCAACATTTTTATGAATTGGGTGGCGACCAATGACCATGAAGTCGCTATCGGATCTTACAGATCGCTAACGGATCGCCATCGGAGCGTAATCTGAACGCAGTCGGATCGTAAATGCCGTTAGATAACCTCATCCTGAGGCGACCTATGGCGCTCTGTCGGAGCGCGGAGGTCGCCATCGAGCGCCGTCTCGTGGAATGGGGGTATAAGCTTGAGTATTCAATTGTTCTTCAACATACATCTCTGTCACAGGCTACGACTCAAAATACTTCTTGGCATAACTTATCTTGTACAGTTTATAAGCAATACAACAATACGATAAAAATAAGAAGTTATTCTTCATGTAAAGTATATCAAATATTAAAGTTTTCTGTCGAAAATGAATAAAATATTACAGACAAATCTTAGAACTACGTATTTCGTGTAATTTGATGTATTTCATATATTTATCGCTAGCAAACACGGAACTCAAATATTTTGCTAATGTAAGTCATTTGATTGTCTTTGTAAATGTGTTTCTGGTACATTTTATTGTAGACGAAGCTGAAGAGACTGAAATGCCCTATTTTTTAAGAATTTACGCCAAATTTAGTACCTTGCCTTCGACGAAGGTGAATGTGTGAGCCGGAACTGAGAGAAAATAGAGTTAAAGTCAAGCTCAAATATCATCACGCTTTTAAAGTAATCGTAAATATATTGAAAGGGGACATTTTCTACATTAAATTGTATTGCTTTTAATGTACATATAATCGTAAACATAATTGAAATTGGACAATAGTACATTCAATTACATTGTGACTCCTTTTAATATCGCTCATGTAATATAAACGAAAACTAACATACAGACGATTTGACGGTATATTATGATGTTATTTGCATACAGTTGTGGGCGGATTAAATCACTGTAACAACATTCTAACATGTAGTCGGAATGTGCAAACCTCCTTCAGTTACAGAAACTTTAATGGACAATGCCATGTTCCAATTATGTTTAGTTTAGGGGTTGATTTTAACAGTGTACTACAAAATAACAAACAGGTTTACAAGGTGTTCTTGTATATTACAGATGTACCCTAGACACGTACACAATTTATATAACGAATGTGTTCATTAAACAATAAAACACAATCAAGCATTGTCGACAACCAACACTTTTCTCAGAAATCAACAAAAATGCCTGATATTGATCGGCAGAAGGGATTATTGAGGCGCGTGCTGTGGAAATGTTTATTATCTGACAAAAGTGCTAATGCAATGTTCGAGTGTGTGAGAGAATTCGATATCAAATTACCTGAATATCTGTCAAATCAGACAATGTGATGAAACGATAATCTTGTTTCTTTTGTGAGTATGTGACGCTTACTAGAATGTTTATCATACGAGAAAGTATTCACTGTTATAATGCCGTATACTAGTGGAGCATACGCTATTCTTTCCCGGGTTAAAAACGGAACTTAACGCAAACATAATTCAACAATGGGTAGAAAACGAGAGATATTTACAATTTTGAAGATTTCTTTTTCTCTAAGTTGCAAACAATTGTGAGCATGATCAGGCTCCACACACGTTTTAATTGGCATCTTTTGTTAAGAATAAATGCTTGTAACGACAACGAAAAATGTTTCACAATCGTTATCGTTCGCCTAAATACATAGTTTTGGCTGAGGTTATCTTAATCTTAATAAGAGTAAATGTTAAACAATGTTGGATTCTGATCAGCCACATAATACATCGACGTCAGATCAGCCTACTATCTGATGGACAATGTCAGTGAAACGTATCGCTTTTGGCAGTCAAAGAGTTATGACAATTATCATACAATGGAGAAGTTTTTATTTATTTCCGTTTACACGGCTTTAAACTTTCTCTGAATTTATATGTATCATATTGGCAGTGTAGAAACTGCTAAAATTGTTGTATATTCTTTTGTAGACGTTAAACACTAAATGGGTAAGACGATCATGCCGTCAACGATATAGTGCCAGTGATTCAAGGAAGCATTTTCATCAAACAGTTTTGATACTTAACTAGCAGGAAATATACATTTAGCCATCATTCATGAGACTGAAAGCACTTACAAAATAATGGTATTGATTTGACAAAATAGAAAGAGAACGGCTTAACCCCATTTCATGCCATGACGTCAACGTCTCAATTCAATTGCCGTCTGCTTTTATTTCTCTTTAATTCAAAATTTAGGTAAAGAAAAAGTGTACATTTTGGTGAACAACAGTTGGCTCCATGGCCATGTTAAATGTACCCCACCCACTTTCTCTTATTTTGTCCTTTTCAAACAGCCCGCTTCAATAAAATCTATTTTAAATGAAAACGAATATGATAAATTGGTTTTGTGTTATTTATTTCCTATCTATGGTAGTATTTCTTCATACAAAAACTAATTTAGGAAAACACAGGCACCAGATGTGAAATTTATAAAGCTCTAAATATCATCGATATGGTACGTTTTTGTAAATTTTGTAAGGGGAGATAACTATTTTTACTTTAATAACTCAAAATATTCAACACTGACCTTTCAATTTCTTTTCATATTTTGAACTGCCTTAGCATTGGCTTTCATTTGGTAAAATATAAGAAAAAGTTTAATACTAGAACTATTTCATTTTCAAACTTTTTTCCTTTTTTTTTCATAAAATAAAAAATCTAATAAAATCATGCCCGATAAAAAGCATATTTTTGATATTCGAGGATCCATATTGTTCAAACCTAGTGCCTGTTTTGTCTAAATTTGGTTTCTATATGTGAAAATACTACCATAGACATGAAATAAATAATGAAAACCCAAATTACCATCTTTGTTTTGTTTTGAAATAGATTTTACTGAAGCTTGTACTCTGAATGGGTAAAATTGGAGAACAAAAGTCCAACTTTGACATACCTTTTTCAAATCGCTGTAGCTAACAAAAAAGGACACCACCATATATATATATATTTTTTTCCATTTTTTTATTCATCATAAATAGCTCTTCCAAAAAAACAATGATAGAAAAAAAGTTTGATACTTTGAAAAAATCGCTTATGGGTTTAATACACCCTTATGAATTATTAAGTTTCAATTTGAACCTATATTAGACGGCGCGTCACGCAATTAACCCAAACTGTGTCAGTTAAAAGTGTACGCGAGGTAAGACAGTGACGGGGTTAAATCGTTTACAGCCAAATGAGATAATTTTGTAAGCTTAAATACAACGGATATATACTTTTTTTCCAAAGCTATATTTAAGTCAAAATGATTGAAAAAATAACAAAATACAATATGCCTCCTGATCAGAGGTCGCGTAACACGCCAGCAGCTTAAATAATATTAAGAGAAATATTTGGTGTCGCTTATAAAATGTTTCACTGTAAGAAAATGTTTCCATTATTTCGGCCTGAGGTTTGTCTGAATAGCAGTGTACTCTATTGTAATTAGGTCGCCTCGCTGTTGGCGAGACACCTTAACGTCTGTAGTATTTGAAGAAGAAAGTGCTGAAATTACTAAGTAGACACACTCTATTGTCACAACTTAAATGTTAATTCATCCGAGACAGTCGCACACTCAAAGGATAGGAAAATAAACAAAACAAAATCTCCAGTTTTTTTGTGCGCACGAACGGTAGGAACAGGGGAGAAAACTTTAGTAATTTTCTCACAATCCATATGAGCTTACGCAAATCATTACCTTGCAAACAGTGTAAAGCTAAATCAGACGACGAGAAATAGGACGAAATATTAATTCATAAAAATGTCAAAATGTCTAACTTCTTGTCATTTTCTGAGTTTGATTGCATTATGTCTGTATTTGTTGTTTTTTCGACCTAAAAATGATAACACTTATACGCTGTAGCATCTGGCCTACCAGCAATTCGAGACTGATCCCAAACCCATCAAAAAGGTTAAATAATCTTGGGACCGGTAGAGCTCTCGCTGTAAAACGACGAATGAGGAAAGAAGTCATAATGTTATGAGTCAACATTATGGCTATTATAGCCTCAAAAACCAGATAGATAATTATTAATGCAGGAAAAGGTCGATGAGAGTTGGCGTTAATATGAAAGCAGGTTCTTGGTAGACAATCCGGTAACTGCATGTAACACATTAGCTATTACTTTGAATCTTATTTAATAGTTATAAGCCTCTAACAGACAGTTAAACTGATTCGGATAATTTATTTTTGATATTGGTCATCAGCGTCACTTACTCATTAATATTTATTACCATAAGTGATTTCCTATATTAAATCATCATTACCATTATAATCACCATCATCGATATCATCATAATCGCTACATAGCCAACTGGAGACGCATTAGTAAATATAGGAATTCGTTGAATACAGTTGAATAGGCATGATTCAAACACTTTGAAATAAAAAAAGTTTGTTCCTGTCATGTAAGTCTGAGCGAAGTTTGATGGTATGTTTTTGCAGTAACAAATGTCAATTATCATTATCCGTGATTTGTGAAATAAGCAATCGAAATATAATACGACAGAAACTGTAAAAGTCCCTTAAATTGGGACAGCCTGTATAACATATGTAAGTTTGATACAATTTGAACAAATTGCATTTATCACACGTCAGTATTGTGTCAAAAGGTTCACACTTTATGACAAACATGGCGGATTCTGATTAAAAAGTTACCGTAATGGCAGCCTGATCAGGGTTTACCCTGTGTGATAAGACCTGGGTCCATGATTAAAAAGCGTTTGGGTTTTGTCTTAAACCATTCTCAAGCTTTAGATTGGTCAAATGTGAGCATAGGCTCAAATCTGACCAATCAAATGCTTGAGAACGAACTCAGACTCAACTAAAATGCTTTACAAGCGCTGGGCCTGTCTGTCTCATTACTTTGGATCATAACTGAATTGGCTTGACCGTCATTACCGTATAGCATGTGTCGCAGTAAAACACCTATTGTGCTCAAACAATTATTTCTAATAAAAAAAATATTGGTTCCATATCAAACATTGGGCCACCCGCCGCCTGGTCTGGTTCCAAACTCTTTGCAACTCAGGTAAAAATAAGTCATCGAACATTTTTGAACTATTGTTAAGTCAATAACACTTATGTGTGGAAATAATAGCAGAACATCTCCTATAATGCTGAGATGTTGGGACTCACATGGTCATTGAAATTTGTCCACGAGTGCTGTCAGTTCAAATCAGTATTCAGCGCAAAAATGGTGTCTTAAATGAAAACATTAAACTGTCTGGAAGTATGCCCTTTCGTGCCTAAGTATAACTTGACACATTAAATTCCTTCATAAAAATACAAAAGGTGAAATAAAAAAACTCGTTCTAAGATGGCTTGCAACAATGTGAAAATAGAAAATATTCAATTGTCTTTAAAATACAGGTATGGGAATATAATTGCACAAATACACGAACAATAACTCCGTATAAACTATTCTGTTAAATATCCATTGAGACGACAATTACATGACGTGTATGTCTTCAAGCCATTTCAGGAACGTATCTACTATGAGTTGTCTTTCGAAAATGGGAAAACATACATTTAGTGACACCTACGAATCTGTTTATTTAATCATTTTTTCCAAAGAAAACATGATATTCATTCAATGGATATAACTGACTGAATTTTTCATCAATTTTGTCTTGCAGTAGGGACTTTGTATTATTCCTCTCGAACTACATATATTATCGTCTTATGGTATAGTTGCTTATAGCCAAGCTCCAAATTGCTGTCATGATTTCTTGCTTCTTTAGTCCTTTACCTTTCCGTTATTTTCAATTCTAAATTTCCATAATATGCAAAAGAAACCATCCATTTAGCTCTTCCAATGCCGTTGTAATTACGAGCGATGTACAGTCAAACGAATATTAAACATTCATTCGAAAACATTAAATTGCCAGACGTTTATTTTATGCAGTGCAAAAGTAGAGCAGAAAGCTCACCAATATATTTGTTTTGCTTTTGTCCTGCATTTAGGAGTAACAGTGTTTTGTCAAAGTATGAAAACTTAACACAAGCGTGGTGGTAGATCGATAATCAAGATTCTGATAATGCCTCACAATACAGATTAGAGATTTTATATTCGTTGGCGAAAACAGTTATCCTAATATGTGAGGTATCCGTGCATACATGTTTTAACCTTATGAGCCAAAGTAAAGGGACAGACAGGATGCTTTAAAACAAGATCTGGACTCACAATTCCTTGTTCTTATCAGATTTGGCATTGCCGTAACGCTACTTATTATTGATATTATGAAGCATGTTAATTGAAATATTTCCGGTAACATATGCCCACTCTCAAGATTATATGAACATGTATATGCGAGATGGCGCCCAAATTGTGGCCAACATGCTTAAAACGAATTAGTCTAAAATCAGCATTCATCGACTCTTAATCTTAACTGATTTGACCTCACCATAATGATACTTAACCCTTAGCCTGCCACTCACGACTATAGCTCCATATGCAAACAGCTTAGATCCGGATGAGACGCCGAGTAACTCGGCGTCTCATCCGGATCCAAGCTGTTTGACACTCGGACAACATTTTCAGCAATTTTGAGCAACTTTGAAGCACTTTGAAACTTGAAGCAGACGAGAAATATAGCAGACGACAATTTATTTGGCGGGCTAAGGGTTAATCTATACGAAATCATCAATAACGATGAATAATGATTATTCACATATTATATGGAAGAACATAACAATAGTTCTACTGATAATTTAGAATCCGAAACGGTTTATCGACATGTCGATGACGGCATTCCGGACCGGCTGTATGCCACTATATCCGAACTGCCCATATATATATTGTTAAATAGTTGTTACTGGTTTAGGTGCAATACGTCTAAACATTCATCTAGACAAAGTGTCTGGGATTCAGACATAAATAGCTTCTAAATATTGACATATGCTGACTTTTCATTGCTTCCATTATTATAGGCATGCTATCTACAAACATAATATTTATACAAGTAGACGATGGTCTGTTTTATTTCATGCTATAAACGTGTCGTAATTTATAGTTATGCTATTAACCCTTATCCGACCAATCGTTATTTGACAACAGTTTGGTTTGGACCAAAATCAAACGCCGCGTCTGGAACTGGTTTTAGCTGCCGTTAATTAATGAATGTATAAATCTTAATTCGATATTTATTTTGCTGATGACAATTTCAAAGCAATTTCAAAGCCGAAACTATTACGACAGGTTGCATATTAAGGGTTGCCCGATATCTAATCCTATAAATAGCTAGCTGTTTTCATTTCTCTTACATAGATTTAAGTATTTCAGCCAATGACACATCGACATTAGTGTTATACAATTTGGACCCGGAAAAGACACCACAGTTCCCGTTGTGATAGCATGATCCAAACTATCTTAAAGGAATGTACATGTATATACAAATTAATGCAATGACGGGAAACAAGAATTATTACAAAATAGAACCTCTTCCCCAATGATAGTGATAAAGGACTGCTCAAATCTGACCAATAAAACTTCCTATTTCGACGATCTTCAACACGATTGAATCGCTTTATGAGTTTAGGTCTGCATTAAAGAGTAGCTGAATACGAATTGTCACTCATATAGTAAAGAGGTACCTTGTTGCCGGACGATGATAATGTACATAACTCACACAGTTTGAACATTTAACAAACGTTCACAACAGAACATATCTGTAACGATATGTAGCAACCCTAGCGACGAGTATACTCGTCATTTACAAACCTGTGATTATTACACTTGTCCTGTGCAAACTGTGTAGAACCTGATCAAAGGTCTACACTGTTTGTCAGTTTGAAATATATTGTTAAAACAAACCCTAAACAATCAAATATGGACTAGACTTATTTTGAAATTGGAATTGTTCATTAAAAGTTTCAGGGGTGAATGAGTTAAAATATAATGTGTTATATCAGCGTCAGCTGTATCACTTCAAGACTAATGTATGATTAAAGGCGTTTGGTCTAGAGGCACTGGTATTTATTTTTAAATATATATATAGGCACGAGACCTACCTCTTAAATATATTAACATTCGTTCGATTCAGCAACTGGACAATTAATATCACTTGAAATGTCTAGACAAATAAAACCTAACATTTGTTTATACCCTAAAACACTAAAGTAGGAATAATTGTGTCTATTATTGTCACAAGACGTCTGTAAAGACCTATTAGACAATGTAATACATGCACCAGCACTTATGGTTCGTGATAAGAAGTGTTTGTCCCTTCCAATCGGAGCATAGGTTATTTCTGCGTCCGTCCGTCAGTAGTCCGTGGGTACGTATGTCGGTTTGACAATGATTATGTTATATTTGGTTAAAGTTTGATGATAGCTCAACATTTGCTGGTTTTGTACCTGTATTAACTCATGTATGTAATCGTGAAACGTCAAATAGATCAGTGTGTAATTTCAAATAAAATTCAGTTCACGTGTGGCTATTGAGGGTTGTGTTATACACTTATTGCCTTTGAAAACCAGCGCAGATCCTGCTCAGAGGACAATCGTACTACTCATAGGTATATTGTTTGTAAAAGAGGTGTAAACACATCGCTAGGGCTCACTCACATACATTTAGCAAAAGCTGTACGTGTTGTATCTATTGCTGATTATTGTTACCGTTAGTAACGTATATATACTATTTTAACATAGATAAGGTCCGAATTATGAATCAAAATACAAAGTACCCAGTTTGTATTAAAATGCTAAAGTGTTGTCTTGTATAGCATATCACAAGATTATCAAACAATTTGGACATAATTGAAACTGCGGTTGAACTTAATCCATATATTATTAACCCTTTCCCTTATAGAAGCGACTTTTAGCGCATTCATTTTATTCATCCGCCAAAGAAAATAGTTCCATTTTATACTGGAATGAATATGTACCATGAGAAATATTTTCTATATTCTAGCAGATAGTAACTTAAAGCAGGCTGAAAGTAAATCAGAATACGCCCTAGGGCGCATTCTGTTTTACTTTCAACCTGCTTTAAGTGACCACCTGTCTTTAATGTTATAAACATGTTTATTGGGTAAAGGGTTAATAATGCTATCACTTCCGTCGAACGGTTTCCAGCAATCCTAATTTCAAACCCATTCACTACTATTAGTTTAACCATTTTACTATTTAAATATGCATTTCTGTCCTTTTCTTCTTTATTATATGTTTACTTCTTCTACTATGACTATTAGCACGTTTACTTCCATCTATTTTACTTCAACAGCAATAACTACTGTATTCGTACAAGTGTCTTTGCTATTACTATTACTACAAAAATTCAAAACTATTATTTATTACAGAAAAAGCAAGATATGACGATGTTTTTAATATTTTCTTTTCTATATGTTCTACAAATGCTACTTCTTCCTACCTTAAACTGCCTTAACTGCTAGACTTTAGAAATTGGTTAGACATTCAACAGTTGTCAACGTGATAAAAATCGATTACATGAAACTTCAACCGTTATTAATCCTTTCACTGCCAAACTCTATAACACTTATATAAATTATGCTAACAACTTTGGTACAGATTAAACGCCGCGTAACGCGGTGTCTGATCGAGAACCAAACTGATTCATACTCATAAACATTTTTTAACATGTTTTAAGTTACAGTGCTTAAAACTGTAAACTTTAGAAATAAAAGCAGTTCATAACATAGTGAGCAGGCGTATAATGATAAAGACTGTTTTACGCATTATAACGTCATGATTGTAGTGTATGGATTAACGTTATAAGTTGACAACAAAAATAAACGTAAGTGGTAGTTGGGTACAGAATTTGTTATCTGTTTCAATAATACGCTTATTGCAATGGACACGATACATTTGATTTACTAGAGAAATACATAAATATTACATTATCGAAAAACAGCCATCAAAGTTATATCTAAATTATTTTACACGTTTTACTTTGCAGAATGGCTTGTTTAATATACGCGAGTTCAAGCTGTAGAGTAAAGTGATTTTAACCAATTGCCACATACATTTCACTTATTTATCCACTGAAGAAAATATGAAAACAATATGAAATAATTAATTAAGAATTAATAAACAAAAGCTAATATTATATATAGTATATTCTGGAGTTAATAAACTAGACAGATATAGCAAACGTTTCATCTGTTATTGAACAGCTGTCATAGACGCTTTCGATATTTGCAAATTATTTTCTTATAAGGAAGCCGTGTGCATATAAACCTGTCATTTGGTACCAAATATTGCATGCTGCAGAGCAATTTAATTGACGATATTATGGACGTGACTGTGTTAGAAGATTATTTACGTCGAAATGGTAGTGCAAAAAAGTGAGGTAGTCAAATTAATTAGTAGATACACAGCTGCAATACAATTTGTAAGATACATTGTGATTCAATATAGATACCCAAAGCCAGCCTAACATAACAATTGCTCAAACACACCATTATTTCCTGAAAATGCGGAATATGTATCTTTTTCTGAGCTTAATCAGTTTCGAAGCCTAGATCTAAGGATTTACAGTGTTTGAGGAGAGTCTGAGATCATTCGCAAGTATTAACACTTTTGATTGGTCCGATTTGAGCAACAGCTCAAAATCTAACAAATAAAGTGCTTGAGAGCGATCTTAGACTCAACGCAAACG
Organism: Gari tellinella; assembly: GCA_922989275.2. NCBI lineage: Eukaryota > Metazoa > Mollusca > Bivalvia > Cardiida > Psammobiidae > Gari > Gari tellinella. Next base: position 46,037,249 of record OV277864.1, read on the forward strand.
CTTTATAGCATTGGGACCAGGTCAAATACCAAATTACCGTGCGTCGGGTATAGCTAAAAACATATTTGCAGTGGACTACACGTCTTGTAGTAAAACGCGTTTAATGGGAATGAACACATGTTTTAACCTGTAAGCAAGTTGTATATGACAATAATCATAAAATATGTGATGTACTTTTTTCTAATGTTATCTAATTATTAAACAAACTGAAAGTAACTATTCCTTAACAAGTTCGATCTCAATTACGCTTTAAAGCGTCCCAAACTGTTTGACACTCTTATCGATATTTATTAAGTCATGCAACCTTAAATCTAGCTTTGAAACGTGTCTTGCAGACAACAATACTGAAGCAGACGATAATAAGCCGGTAAAGGGGAAAATATTCCGAATAATTTGATCATGAAAGGGTTAAACTATAAATCAAAAACTATGTCTAACAATGGTTTTGTTTAGAGTTTCGTTTAAGTGGAAAATACCTTATTCTTTCCTGTTTAAACACAAAACGAAACGGTAAGCCAGAGAATATACAAACATTACATTTTTTGAAATCCCTGTGATTTATTTTAATCTTAGTGGCAAACAGTTTGATGCCTTATCAGATGCCGGTTCACAACTGTTTGCAATTAACAGCGTTGTTTCAGAAACAATAACGTATTCACCAGTATAATCAAAGACACGATTGAAATCCATTGTATAAATAATAATAACTTCCCCATCCCAATACGTGCTGAGAATATTGTCGTAGTCGATACTTGTTGCATACATAAATGTGAAACCTTGTCTTCATAATATCAGAAAGAAACATATCTCTAGAATCGGACACTTTGATAAATGATGGCCGTCAAACTACAGAAGGACATTAACATACAGCAAATATTTATTTTGTATCAGTACAAATGTTCTAAAACATTATTCATACATGGATAAACAACTGTATTCCCAAAATATGCATTATAGTGAGCGAGGATCGAGATAAATATGAATAAGCGGCATTGGTAGTTTGTTTTCAATAAAGTAGCGACAGTACACATAGACTACTGTCATCAGACCTGCAAAAGACGATGAAATATATTGTATTGGTGCAATAAGAAAGCTAGTTTCAATGCACTGTTAAACTTTATATGCCAAGTGCCGTTGTCATTCCAGACTTAACTTCTCAGCTTGGGCTGCGCTTATAAATTCCAAATTGTGTTTATAATACGTCTGAACAAAATACTGTAGATACGTGAAGGTATCAAAAAGTGTATATCCTTATCTGTCTCCGTGTGTATCGGACTCGATGGCTCATATGGATCAACTCTGAACAGAGTGAAGTAATATATTCCCCATAGATCGTCTCATCATTATTTAATCTTGTAAATACCAATTATATTAGATAGAGACATACAGATCCTAGGGCCCGTTTTACTATACAACTTACGCAACATTTTTGCGTAAGTCAAAATCGTTTAACTCTTATTTTTCGATAATAAACGTTTGCAAACAGCAAAGAGCCAGATCAGAGGTCGCGCTAAATGCGCGTCCTCTGATCTAGTTATTTGGTGTTTGTAGCAAGTGAAACTAAAAAATATATATTTAAATTTAAAATGTTGACTTACGCAAACTTTTTGCGTAAGTAGTTTAGTAAAACGGACTCCTTATATCAGTGTATGTAATATGTTTCCGAGTGACAAAACTGCTGATGATCGGAGGGATAGAATTATGCTAAGCACAGAACGACACAAACAAACGACTATAGACATGAACTCAATTAGTTTTGTTTGTACGACTTTTCCATAGTGGTTTGTTGTAGAAAAAGGAACTTGAATAAGGCAGTAAAAGTTATCTTCTTTAAAGACCATTAGCTATTTATTGTAGCTACAGTAGAGAAGACGTTATTCATTCTCAATGTTTCTTTGCACTGATACAGCTATTTCCTTTGAACTCTGGACTGAGATTAGATTCCGGGTAACCCGGCATATGACAAGGCTCCCAACTGTTTGAGGATAATATTTTACGTCACAATTTAAATCAATAGTGATGTTTAATTCGCGGTTTCATACAATATGACCAGGTTTTTTCATACCTCCGTGAAAATAATAAATATTCGAATTGTTCCTTAAAAACAGGTTCATGCCGCCAGCTATCGAAAGGCTATCGAAAGACATGATTATTTTGTTTGTCAAACCATTATATTATCGACCGGAATATTTTAAAGTTCATTTGTGGACATATTAGCTTGGCTAACATCATTTTTCTATTTTAGCCAACAAAGTCTAAAGTTCGTATAGTTTTTGCAGACTTAAATTTAGATGAGTTTTAAGGAAAAAGACCTAATAATGATCTGTCTTCGTCTTTTTCAGTACGTCCTTAGATACTGTGAGCTGTCATGTGCATAAAATCCTGACGTTTAACTTGAGAGATTCTTAATGGACATAGCAGTTAGAATCTGTAGATACTGATTTTTCTAAGCTTACCGAACTCTATCATGCATCTTTATACAGGAGCTTGTGAGATAATATAATCGCTTTGGGCAGAGAAATTGCAATTGAAAATTCAAATCATCAATAAAACACACTATTGTGCCCAGTCTGCGTAATCATATTGTATCTTATGTTCCCATGACAGTGCAATAAATAACACACTGCCTGCTAGAAACAAATACAATGAAAATAGCTGCATGACTTGCAAATGTGTGGTAAAAACTTTTCCTTCCGGGGCGTCGTCATGACGTTAAACACTGATGTCATATGTAGCCAGTTGGAACAGTATTTGGTTTTCAGTCCATTTGCTTAATTGTAAGCGTTTACGACACATTTCAGAAAAATTAAAAATGCATGTAAATCGATTCTGGACAATGACTATATTTTTGTATGTTTTCCAGTGTGCCAGTAAGTCTGTGTACCTGAATGCTTGCATGTATGACTGTCTGACACATTTGCTGCTTGAAAGTGTCTTTGTCAGTCTTTACAAACTTTCAGTTGCCTTAACACTTTCACTGCCTTGTCGTCATCTGCCCGAAGAAAGTATTCCCTGCTTTTCTTTTCAATTTAAATCTCAGAAAAAAGACATGTCATAATGAGTGTCTAACAGTTTGGATCCTGATCAGACATCGCATCAGGCGGTGTGTAATCAGGATCCAATCTGTTTGCAAATAAGAATTGTACTCGGGATACGCCAGCGGGATATTTAAATAGCTTGAATTCATAACACCTCGCTAGGATTACCACCGGTTCAACAAATTTACTTTGACACATTTAGAGATTAACGTCTCAAATATTCCCGAATCGATATGTTCAAAAACCATATAAATGTCTGAAACTAAAGTGAGTTTTATTTTGCTTCTCAGTAAACATACCGCTAGGAGCCATTTTCGTGACAGAAAACTAAGACTTGTTAACTTTATTGAATTATTTGGAGATATAAAAGTATTTCTGCGGGATATAAAATACTGAAGCGTATGGATGGTAAAGTGGACTTTATTCTTTTCCGTCTAAACGTAAACGGATTACCAATGCAATGCACGCATGACAACAATTTGAAAGTTTTGACAACTCCTTTTATTCAGAGTGGCAAAAAGGTGTGTGTCTTATCAGACGCCGTGTTACCCGGGGTCTGATCTGGCTCCAAATTGTTTGTAGAGGTAATAATGTTATTTAGCATACATGCGTTTCTATGGAACGAATAGCGTCTTCTACATTGTATATATACAGCGAATCGCTACTTCCATAACCATTCAAATCGACAAATTAATATTTGAAAGAAATATGACTTTTTAAAAGCAGGATGGAAGTAAAGTGGCTATTTCCATAGGTTATTTCTGCTCTCCTTTCATTCTCTTTAAATTGGTCATTTTCTGACAGAAACTATATTCTTTACAGTTAGTGGCATTATTGATACAAAATGTAATAATGTATTATCTGCTGTACGCGTTGTATTTGTTTTAGTAACGATTGTAAGGAAACTGCACGATAAATTTTACAGGAAATCGTAGGCGGCTGTGGATATCAAAATTTTGCGAACATCATTTAGCCAAAAAAATTGTTTCTTTAATACAAATGAACGACAAATGACCTCAAACGAATTAAGGGTTTAGAAATGAGGACAAGCATATCCATAACGTAGCCATTTAAGGACTCTCGTGTACTTCTTCGATAGGTAATGTTAGCTTGTCACGTTTTTTGAATGTCACGTAACATTTGATTCTTTGATTAAGTGTTAACCATACAGTGGAGAGAACATGGTTTTCTTCCAATAAACACGTTATCCCAAAACTATTACATGTACTTCATTTGCAAACAGTTTGAGGCCAGATTAGACGCTAGGTAACTCGACGTCTGATAAGGCTACAAACTGTTGAAACACAATACAAAACAAATCGCTATTTCATATAATATTATATACTGTGTTTAAACCACTTGTCTTTATATCTCCCTTAATATCTACAATAAAACATTCAAGCAGGTAAACAGGGAGTGTGCGTTTTAATATCTAGGTATACATGGATTAACGTTTTTTAAACACACACTAGACGTTAACTATTGAAATAAAATAACAATTTGTTTCAAGACCAGATGCCAATTAAAAGCAATGATGCAGGCCACATAGTTGGAGTACACAAGAATAAAGCCGTTCCAAAGATAATACAGCCTAGAAAATGTTAAACAATCTTCACTGTTATGAGAATAGACAAAATACAATCGAAATGACGTTATTATTTCCAACTCAACTTGATTATGGTTAAACGAAAATGCATATTACAAAAGGACTAGAGCAAGTTTTAAACGTGAAGGAATAAAACTGTAAGATCTTGTCAGCTCAGTTGTAATACACTAAATTTTGTTATCTGTAAATTCTGTAACCATGCAATAACTCCTTATTAGTCTACATAGATCAACAAACGGTTTAGACATGTTCTAGTTCGTCTTGGTGTTGATCTTGGTAAGAAGCTGGATGAATGTGCGTCTGTTTCGGATTTTTAAGAGGGTCGACGTACTTACATTTTATCAGACGCCGCGTAATGCGATATGTGGTGAGGATATAACCTTTTCCTCAGGAGAGGTAAACTAGTAAAACAGGATATGATAACATCGCGTTAATGAATTTGGCGTGTGGGAAAACATCCATACGGCACCATTGCATTGATACTTGTAGCGGATATGTTTGATGGAAATTGCTGAACCTTAATCAGAAAAGGTTAATGGACAATATTCCTAACCGATCTTAAACGGTATAAACCTTTATTATTCTGATCGCAATACCATTGTCAAGAACGTTTAATATATGAGCCAAAACATAAATTGGAAAAACACAGCGCTAAAAAAGGGTCCAAACTATTTACAATACATCATAAACTTTGTTTGTAAACGTATGCCAATGACAACATAAAAGCAGACTGTAATATGTCAGGATTATATTCTGGTAGTTAATATAAAGATTTAAGCATGACTGTGCTGATCTCGATTTGCAGAAAAGATATAAATGCAGATCAAGCGCCGCGTTTCGTGGTGTCTGATCTGGATCAAAACTGTGTTACACTCGTGTCGATGATCATATGGGCGAAAATGCCTAAGTCTGACGTTTAGAAATTCAGGCAGACAGCAATTTATAATACATGATATAACAGCAGCAAGAGAGTTAATGAACACTATTTGGATAGGATTTTGTATTTCTTTATATCCAAGACCGTCTAGACGAAGAGTCCGAACATATTTGTTTTGGACTTAAGTACAGTATATCAAGCCCTTGTATTGCCATTATATTGCCTAAGCACATTTCTCACAAACACGTTCAGCGAATGTTTCCTTATCTTAACCCAAGACACTATACGCAAAAGTATGAACTTGGCATCAAATCTGCATTCGAATTGATTTCAATTATCAGCCAAGTTATTTTTGTCGGGAAATGATTGAATGGATTGGGAAAACTACTATATGTAAATAAGCTTAATCATATGAATATCTAATACCAGTATTGCCTTGTATTTAAAGACATTACATGACTAAGCTTGGGTGATAACACCTAGCACCGTAGAATGTTTGAGTCAAAGCATGGAGCCCATGTACTTACTCGCTAGCGTCTAGGCAAATAATCATTCAGGCGTCTCATGTGAGGCCCGCACCTAATATTTTATAGCTTGGTTAGTAAAACCCATTGGAAAACCTATTGAGATCTATTATGTAAGGGCCTCTATTCAAGGCTGAGCAGTTGCCTGAACAATTTCCTCATGCTCTATACCGGTATTCCTGTTTTAAGACACCTAGTGAGAACAATGGGGAAATCAATGAATGGACTGGCTTTATGTCTCTAAGCACATACTATATACTATACTATACTATATAGAGTTCTTTCACTTGTTTGCATGTTTCTTAGACCAATAGTAGTATGAGCTAAAATATTAATGCCAAGATATAGATATCTGCTGACATTGGTTTGATTTCATTTAGGGATGTTGGATCACCACACACAAGCTAATCACACATACAATCAGCACATACAAACTAATGGTAATGGATTCCAATTATAAAGCTAATTTCATAGACAATTGTTTGTGTTTTCGCTGTTGCCTGATGTATTTACTGATCAGTGTAACAAGAGGTATAAATCCAATTATAGAGTCTAGACTAATATATAGCAAATGTTATGCATAAACTACTAAACGTTGAACAGGTTTTGCCTTTGGACATAAACAATGCAGTTAGAGTCAGCACTACAACGGGAGAACAAATGATTTACAAGTACAAGTACTGTTACGGTCTTTGGCGAAATGGTTGTAATTTTAGTTAAGTATGATTTAGTACCAGAGATCTATAGGCAGCAAACAGTGTTATCAGTGTTGATCCTGGCGACATGATAAAGCCTTCTTAACCCCTTCAACCCTAAATTTCTCTTGTGAGTATTTCTAACCCTTTTGGACTGTTCTAGAGGTATTTTGCACCAGTCTACTGTTACAGTTTGGTATGACAACAAAAACCAATGAAAATATCGAACAGTCCTATAGGAGGCATCTGATCAGGGTCTACACTGTAAATGATATGTATTCAGTGATCTCTAAAGAGGGTCGTAGGGTTGAAAGGGTTAATCCAAATAGATGTAAGAATTCCATCCAAACTGAGTAGAGTTAAAAGCAAACTCATAATTAAGCACACCTTTAGATATATTGAACTCATTTCTTCTTCTACAGCTATTATACAGAGGGTAGACTGCCATTATTTCAATTTACAGTGCAGAAGAGATATTCTTTCTCAATTAACGCGTCTTTGCCGAAATAGTTTTTTTCAATTGCAAATAGTTTAGATCCTGATCAAACTCCGGGTCATCCGGCGTCTGATGATGCTCCTAAACGTTTGATTTTCATATTAAAATCAATCCTAAATATTTCATTAAATGATCTTTTTAACAGTAAATTGCATTGCGTTTGCTTAAATATTCTTTGAACGACAATTTGAAACGAATTTCCTAATTACTAACACCTTATTGTTTAGTATACAGTGGGGAATCTGCTATTCTTTCCCGTTTAAACGCAAACGTACGCAAACGCAAAGCGCTAAAACGTAGAAAAGAACAACTTTTGGACAATTCTGATATTTCATGTTTATCTTGGTGGCAAACAGTTTGGAGCCTGATCAGACGCCGGGTTACCCGGCGTCTGATCTGGCTCCAAACTGTTTGCACTGCACAAAATAGTTTTAGCGTAAACGCGTTTATTGGGAAAGAATAACACATTCTCCACTGTATTACGTTGAACGTGTTGACGGTTTATTACACTTTTATAAGCATACAGATCTTTATCAGATCAAACCACTCGAATAGCATTCTAACATGGAGGTGAAAAGCGCCAAACACAGGCTAACCAATTCACCTTAACACTATGAATCGGCAAATCCAAGTTCCAATTAAGTTTAGTTTGTTTTAAACTAGTTTGGATTGATTGCAACAATACGAGAATACTGCACAATGACAAATATTACATTGCAAATCCTGTTCATTAGGGTCCTCTGATCAGTAATTAGTTCAGTAAAGAAATCGATGGCCATCGATGACCATCGATTGCGAGTTGTCTACCGGTCTGAAATACAGTGGAGAAAACGTAATTATTTCGTTCAAACGCAAACGCATTGCAATGAAATATAGAAAATAACAACTGTCTGACAAACAGTTAGAGAACAATCTACATTGTTGTAGTTAGAGCCTGATCAGACGCCGGGTTACCCGGCGTCTGATCTGGCTCCAAACTGTATGCAAAGAAAATAATAGGTTAAGCGTACATGTGTAAACGGGGTTATTTGGAAAGAAAATGTTTTCTCTACAGTAACTGTACTTTGCACGCTGCACAAGGGACACAAACTGCTAACGTAAACAGCAAACAATGGTAACTGAACACGTTACATGTTTGACGCTGTTTTTATATAACAGATGCACCCCACAAAGAAACACTGTTTATAAAGGATTAGTATACTCTTCGATAAGGTAAAATTTGTAAAGTACATACATGTATTAACAACACTATAAGGCCTTATCAGCACCCGTAACTTTTTCTCAGAAATCAACACAAATGCCTGATATTGATCAGCAGAAGGGATTATTGAGGCGCGTGCTGTGGAAATGTTTATTATCTGACAAAAGTGCTAATGCAATGTTCGAGTGTGTGAGAGAATTCGATATCAAATTACCTAAACTGAATATCTGTCAAATCAGACAATGTGATGAAACGATAATCTTGTTTCTTTTGTCAGTATGTAACGCTTACTGGAATGTTTATCATACGAGTGAGTCTTCACTGTTGTAACCCATCCTCTGCCGTGACGTCATCAATTTTCAACAATTGTCGTCTGCTTTTATTTCTCAAATTTAATATTTAGGTATTTTGATTTAAGAAATGTCGAAATGAGTGTCAAACAGTTTTACGCGGCGTCTGATCAAGGTCCAAACTGTTTGCTGATATCAATCGTACTCGGGGTAAGGCAGTGATGGGGTTAATGCCGGATTCTAGTGGAACATTCGTCACACGTTATTCTGTCCGTGATAAACGGAACTGAATGTAAATACAATGCAACAATATGTAGAAACGAGAAGTATTTTCAATTTTGAAGATTTCTTCTTCTCTCAGTTGCAACAGTTTTGAGCCTGATCAAGCTCCAACCTTGTTGCAATGGGCATCGGCTGTTTAGGATAAATGCTTGTAATGAGAACGAATAATGTTCTCTGCCGATAGGTATCGATAGCTTAGACTTATATAATTGAGGCTGATGTTATTTTAATAAGAGCAAATGTTAACCAATGTTGGATTCTGATCAGCCACAGAGAACATCGACAATAGATTTGGCTACTATATGATGGAAAATGTCAGTGATGTCGCTTTTTGCAGCCCAAGAGTTATGACAATTGTGATACAGTGGACAATGGATAACGCGTTATTTAAGAAATAATAAAATTCATACCAGTGTTTTATCGTGAAATAAAAAGTGTAGGATTTGAGATGCGTAGTAATTAAATCACAAGGCCAAACACCGAGTGATTTAAATACCAACATCTTAACGATTACCCGTGTTTTATTGCACGATTAAACACTGGTATGAATTAATTATTTCTATTCTAACACTTCAATTTAACCCCGATTGCACCGACGCAACGGCGTTACATTTCTTGGCGTATGCATTTTCGAAGCCATATGACGTCACGTTAAGACGTTACAGCACGTGCGTGTTTTATTGAGAATTTAAACACAGAAACGTTCCTTCTTTGTTTATATATGGGCGTGCGCGAGATGTGTTAGAATCTCTTTTTTACATGAAACTAAGTGCAAAAGCAACGCAATAAAGTGAAGCAAATGATTGCGTTGTGATAATTATCACGACTTATTACATCTCTGATTGGCAAAGAATTTAGAACCCGTTCTTGCTCCTTGCAAAAGGAGTACTGTTGCAGTGTATATTCATTGATAATAGATGTTATTAATATTTATGATAATGATAACGATGATGCAAGAGGCATTAATTTTGTGTCAGTAATACTAATTAAGAGCCGTTACTGATAATAAATCAAGTTCTATACTTTGACATGGCAATTGCATCTCCCTTGCGTTTGACGAAATACTTTATTAAATAAATACATAGGTGATTTAAAGACACAGTGGATGGACGACTCGAAAAGTTAGGTATTACGGCACAGCGACACAAATTAGGCCATATACATGTAGCATCGACAATGATAAAGAGGTGACGAGATGTGATGCTGCTGATTTCAATAAGATCATTTTGGATAATCTCTTTCGTTGCGAAATAGCGTATGGTATCGAAATCTACGACCTGCCTTCCTTTTTGTTCTTAGCAGAGGAGATAATTTCGTCTAATAGACAGAAACATTCCCTGTCACATGACAATTAAGCCACAGGAATACAAGGTAGAAATATTCATGGGGAAAAACACAGTACTGTTTGTCCATAGTGTGTGTCAACATAGCAGATGATTTCATGTGAAATAGCAAACAGGGCAGGATCTGATGAGAAGACGCACATTGCGGTGTTTAATCGTGGTCTACACTTTTTGCTATTGTTTATTTTTTGTACACGATTGACACTAATGGGCTTAGCAAAAACGATCATTGTGTCAGAGATATAGAGACAGTGATCCGGAGAAACATTGCCATAAAAAGATTTTGTTACTTAGATAGCAGGATATAAACATTTAGCCAACATCCGTGAGGCTGAAAGCACTTACAAAATAATGGTATTGATCTGACAAATGGAAAGAGAACGACTTAATCCCATTCACTGCCATGACGTCAACGGCTCTAAACAAATTGTTTGTCTGCTTTTATTTCTTTAACTTAATTTTAGGTTTTGTGACTTTAGAAGTTTTAAAATACATTTCAAACAGTTTTTACCTTTGTCAGATACCGTGTCAAGCAATTGACAATTTTCTTTTTAATTAACAAGTGTTATCGAGGTAAGAAGGTAGTTTAGGGATTAAACCGTTTACCGCCAAATGATATTTAAACCCTCTAAATGCCATGGTTTCGTAAGCTTTTACCCTTTCATGATCAAATAATTTGGGAAATATTTACCGCTTAATAAACGCCTGTTCAGTATTGGTGTCTGCAATATACGTTTCAACGTTAGATTTTAGGTTGTATGACTTAATAAATATCGTAAAGAGTGGCAAACAGTTTAGGTCCTGATCAGGCGCCGCGTTACGCGGCGTCTGATCAGGACCTAAACTGTTTGAAACGCGCTCTAAAGCGTCGTTGAGAGTGAAAGGTTTAATACTGAGGATATGTTTCAAAGCTAGATTTAGGACAAACTAATTGAGAAAAAAATGAAATAATTGTCATACAGTATACCTCATAATCAAAAGTCGCTTAACACGGTATTCGAATTGGATACAAACTGTTTGCACATTCGATTGCAGTCGGCAGCTACATGTATTATTGGATATTGAACATATTAAAATATTCTGCTGATGTCGCTTATGAAATGATTCATTGTAAGAAAATGTCTCTATTATTTCGGTCTGAGGTTCGTCTGGATAACAGTGTACTCTATTGTAATTAGGTCGCCTCACTGTTGGTGAGACACATTAATGTCTGTAATACTTGAAGAAAAAAGTGTTGTGATCACTAAGTAGACACAGTAATAGCACTCTATTGTCACCACTTCTCTGTAACTTAGGCTAAGACAGGCGTACGCTCAAAGCAAAGGTAAATAAATAAAATAAAAAAACTTATGAAGAGGTCATTTGATCTACTATCATCTTGCTTTAAGATTTCACATATGTTGAATGCAGAAAACACGTAATCGCAGTAACTGAGTTTTGTGTAAATATATCCGTTTTTGTGAGAACGGTAAGAACTGGAAGCATTTTTGTGGCGACAATGTATAGGGATGAATGCTAATTTCCTCTAAATTCGTCGGAACTTAAAAAATGTTTCCATTGCAAACAGTCAGAATCCAGATTAGACACAACGTAGCAACTTGGCGTCTAATAATGCTCAAAATTGTTTGCCTCCCATGTTTCGATAAATTGTCAAAATGTCTAAATTCTTGTCATTTTCTACCTTTAATTGCATATTTTCATTAATTTTGTTGTTTGTTTTGAACGAAAAAATGATCAAACTGTATCCGCTGTTAACCCCCTCACTGCCTTACCCCGATTACCTTAGTTATTTGCATACAGTATGGATTCTGAACAGACCTGATCAGGATCCAAACTGTTTGACACTCAATTAAATATTTTGCACGTCAATTTACCTAAATAAAAAACTTAAGAAATAAAAGCAGACGACAATTGTTTAAAATTGATGACGTCATTAAATCTGATCTACCAAAAGCTGGACACTGATCTCAGACTGAATTCAAAAGCTTTATAATCTTGGAATACCCAGGGCTCAAGATAAGGGGAGTATTTCAAAAACTAAAATCTTTATTTCTGCTTTAAACCCTATGGTGTCACTACTCATTAGAATTGTCTTGAAGAGACGGTTCTAATGAGCAGTAACATCAATGGATTTGGTGCTAAAATGATTGAGAAAATGTTAGATTTGTTCAAATTACTCCCTCTTATCTTGAGCCCTGGATATGTAGAGCTGTCGCAGTAAAAATGTCGAATGAGGAAGGAAGCCATAATGTTTTGAGACAACATTATGGCTATTACAACCTCAGAAAAGACATAAATAATTATTAATGCAGCAAAAAACGATGAGATTTGGCGTGAATATGCTAATAGGTTTGGGGTTGGAAATCCGTTAACTATGTAATGCATTAGCTATTACTTTAAAACATATTTGATGATTATAAGCCTCTAAAGCGCATTTTAGCTGATCCGAATAATGTTGTTATTTTTTGTTATTGTTCGTCAGCTTCTCTGACACATTTATATTTTTTTACCATAATTACTTTCCTATGGTTCATCACCAGTATCATTAGTATCATTATCGTCATCATCATCATCGATATATAGCCAACTGAATACGCATCAGTATATATAGAAGTGTGTTGAATCTTAACTGCGAAGCCCTAAATTATCTACCTTTTCATCGGCATGATTCAAACTTTTTGAAAACATATCAAGCTCTTTTTGTCAAGTTGTTCCTTTCATGTTAGTCTTGGAAAAGTTTGAGGGTACAGTGGAGAAAACGTTATTCTTTCCCGTTTAAACGCAAACGAAACGCAAACGCATTGCAATAACACGTAGAAAAGACAACGTCTTGACAACTCTGACAACTAGTTTTAGTCTTAGTGGCAAACAGTTTGGAGCCTGATCAGACGCCGGGTTACCCGGCGTCTGATCTGGCTTCAAACTGTTTGCAATGGAAATAGCAGTTTTAGCGTCAACAAACACGTTTACTGGGAAAGAATAACGTTTTCTCTACTGTAAGTGTTTGTCAAAAATATTACATACATGTTATAACACAAATAAATTACCATTATCTGTGAAATAAGTAATCAAAATTGAATACGACACAAACCGTAAACTTTCCAAAAAAATGGAGGCCCTGTGTAGCTACTGTGATTATGATCAAATTTGAACACACTGCAGTTGTCAATTTGTTTGGTCATAAAGGTGCAAACTAAATTGAGAACAGCGCAGACCCTGATCAAACTGCTTCCAAGGGGCAGTCTGATCAGGGTTTACCCTGTTTGCTAAGGCCTATCTGTACTACATTGTATTACCTAGGATCGTAACGGAATTCGCTTGATCGTCATAATGGTATAGCATGTTTTGCAGTAAAGCAAACGTAATTATAGGGAAACCATTTCAGTATGCTAAGACAATTACTTCCTATGCAAAATGATGTGATCCATATCAAACCCTGGGTCACCCGCCGTCCGTTCTGGTTCAAAACTCTTTGCCACTCAGGTATAAATGATTCATCAGAAATATGAAAGCACTGACCGTTGTACATTTTATTTCATTGAGTTTGCGTTTAGCCTCGTTTAAACGAGAGAACGGACATGCAGCCACGGTTTTGATAAACATAGCTCTCGATCTTTAAACAGTCCAAACTGCAGGACATAGAGACAATTTCTTAGCCAACCTTCTGCATTTCCTTGTTAACCACAGCTAAAATCTGCTTCGAACCTTGGTTAATATGGTTTATTCAAAAACGTTTATCTGATGAAGTAATAGCAGCAATTCTTAAATGCTTACATTTGGAGACTCACATGGTCATTGAAATTTGTCCATGAGTGCTCGGAGGTCAACTCAGTATTCAGCCCAAAAATGATGTCTAAATTGAGAGACATAAAACTGTCAGGAAATATGCCCTTCCGTGCTCATGTATAACTTGATCTATACAATTGCTACATACGATTACGAATATTGATGTAACACATTCGTTATAAGATGCATTGCAACAATGCGAAAATAGAATATATAAAATTGTATTCAAAAGACACGTTTCTACTATAAGTTGTATTTCGAAAATGTGGAAAGTATACATTTAGGGAAACATAATATAAACTGTTTAGTTCATCAATGTGCTTCAAAGAAATAATGATATCCATGTAATGGATATAACTGTAAGAAGTTGAACGTGAATTTTGTCTTGTAGTAGTAACCTTGTATTATTGATCTCTCGAAACACATGTTCTGTCATCTAATGGTACAGTTGCCTATACCCAAGCTACAAATTGCTTTCATGATTCCTTGCTTCATTAGTCCTTTACACTTCCGTCATTTTCAATTCTAAATTTCCGCAACCTGCAAAAGAAACCATCCCTTCAGCTCTTCCAATGCATGAATACCGTGCTTGCAATTACAAGCGATGTACAGTCAAACGAATATTGAAAGGTCATGCGGAAACATTGAATGACTTCCGTTGATATACCGGTATACTAAAGCTAAGTACAGAACAAAAGTAAACCAAAAGCTCAATGAGAAGCTTTCTGCTTTGCTTTTGTCTTGCATTTAGTACTTTGTCAAAGTATGAAATCTTAACACAAGCGTGATTGTAAATCGATAATCAAGATTCTGAGAATTTCTCACAATGCAGATTAGAGAGAACGCTTTTATATTCGTGGGCGAAAACAATTATCCGCTCATGTGAAGTATCTTCACAGACAAGTTGTTACAGCAAAGTTCCTATGTATTGTGACAGACAACCCTGAGCAGACAATATGAACCGTTATCAGATTTCAGTTTACGTAGAGAGCAGTGGGACCAAGTTCTATACTGTTTAGCGTTCAGTTGGCACCTGTGGGACTAATTACTGTGTCATGAAAGCAGTTTTTTAAGATTCCATGATAATTACCGCAGTTACACTTGGTTTTCCAATTATTATCGAGTTTCAAAATGAGTTTCATATTTTGCAATTAGTATACGGATGTCAAAGCGTTTTGAAGTAGTCCACACAACTTGACACTGTACTAAAGCATTCTGATGGTATTGCTATAGAGCTTAACTTGTACCCATTTATTACTAGCTATATAAAGGTAAACGCCATTTAAAAGACAACTCATAACAATACTGTTTTAGAGACAATACTGATAAAAACGAAAGAAATATGAAGTTAATGAGCAACGAATGTGCCTTTTTTATGTATTTCAATCATGTTGCTGCAACCAAAAAGTTCAAATCAAGCAGGGCATCCTGATTTAACCCTTTCATTCTCATTGACGCTTTAAAGCGAGTTTGTAAACAGTTTGGATCGTAACGCGGCGTCTGCCCAGGATCCAAACTGTTTGACACTCGTTTTGAAATTTCTTCAGTCACACTGACTTATTGTTTATCTTTGAAACGATATTGCAGACAACAAAGTTGAGGCAGACGACAATGAAACGGTGAATGGGGTAAATCTCTCACGAAACATTTGACAATGAAAGTGTTAAGCGACAGTGTTACCGGAGTTACGACTTGTAGCTTATACACCAGATTTAAGATACAAAACTGCCGTTCGACCTCGAGCAATGTTCGAATTAGTATATTTGGAATACAACTTTAGAATATTTAATATTCAAAGTGCATTTGTCTGTTTCTATTGATCTTGAATGGATTTCTGGAAAGAATAGCAAAACATATGACACAGTTGATTTTTTGACCAGTTTGTAGTAGAAACATATCGTTGTTTTCATTATGTCCTTGAGTCTGCTGCATAGGCCCCCTAGGTCTAGCGGTTAAAGTCACTGTGAATAACAGTCACGAAGCTCCTCACCGCTGTCGGTTTGAATCCCGGCCAGGGAACGTTGGATCATTCATGTGTGGAAGCCGTCTAAATGGCGTATGGAAGGTTGTTTTTTACCCAATTGAGTATTTGTACCAGAAACAGTGCATAAGACCAGACGCCCACTAGGGCGCGGACAAGACGCGGAATACAAATTTGGTAAATCCGCAACCCTTCCGCATATTCTTGACACATCATTTGTATTGTCTTTATTATTTCTAAACACTTCCTTATGACTCTGCACCTTCCGAAGGGGTAAACTTGTCCGCGTCGTATTTTTGGTCGAGGACAATGTTTGTACGCGGAAATAAACATCCTGACTCCTTTCGCAACCATCATCAGGACATCATGCCTTTCCGTAAGCATTTCACCTGTTCCGTAACTGCTCCTGAAAACTTCCTCGATACAGAGAGCTTCACAAGCCGATAGGAAGACATGCGTAAGACAAGCGGGAGGTACCCTGCATCCTTTAGGAAACTGCAGATCCGGTCGGGTTCTGTATAAATGAGTGCGAGGAACCGACGCCGGCAAAGTATCACGTGCATCTTTTTATCCTACTGCGATCGGCACGTTCGGTGGTCATTCTGTGCCATCCCTGTTAAATTCTGCTTTACTTTCAGCCTGCTTTAAACTATTATCTGATAGGATATAAAACAATGTTTCTAACGATATATATTCATGACTGTATAGAATGGAACTGTTTTCCTCAGTGGATAAATAAATTTAAGGCGTAAAAAAGGCGTATTTAGTGTGGAATGGGTTATGTAATTTCGACACGAGTGTCAACCAGTTTGGATCTAACGCGGCGTCTGATTGGGATCATAACTGTTCTGTTTGCAAAGTCGACTTTATGCGACTCCGGAGGTAAAAGGGTTAAGGGCGTTTGGTTTAGAGATAATTTTCGACTTCAAGCAGTACAGATTCAAATATAGTAGGACATGATGATTATCCCTTAAAGATATCAACATTCATGCGTTTCCGGAACTGGACAATCAATAACACTTATTATGTATAGACAAATAAAACCTAACATTTGTTTACACACTAAACCACTAAAATAGGAATAATGATGTCTATTGTAGTTCTTGTGAAACCTCACAAGACGTCTGTGGATGTCTATTAGACAGAGTTATACTATACAACTATGGCACTTTCATTCGGTCGATATGAGAATTATGGAGTAAAGAAAAACAAGATCGACCGAGGCTGTAGGCCGAGGTTGATATTGTTTTTCTGCACTCCATAATGTATCATATCGACCCGTTGAAATTGTGATAACCGTTTTGCTATATATTACCAAAATTCTGAGCTTTAACTAGGAGATCTAGATAATTCCAAATCCTGGCTGGCATATGAATGTAAATGGATCCACATGCATTTCATAGATTTAAATAGATATTAGAATTTGAAGTAGAGTGCTCTAATTATACAAAAAAAATACATGGTGTATGTCTTCTTCTTGGGCTCTACGTGCATTGGTTTGCCTTTTCGGATCTGCCTGTTTATTTGCATCATTTTGTCAACTTCAATCCAAGTTGTATCTAAAATGACGTTTTGGCGCGTTAACTTGGAGTTGACGTCATTTTCGTTTTGATGTCATTTACGAAGTTACATCGGGAACCACTCGGGTTATCGATATAGACGAGAATCACCGAAATACTTCCGATCGAGAACGGGGGCGGCCACGGATGTTGTGATTGACTTTAAAAAACTGACGTATGCTACTACGTCATCGATGTCTCCTCAGTTTATTTTTAGAAAACTGACCTATATGTTTAATCAAGATCAAAACTGCCTGACACTCATATACATATTTTAAGTCCAACTACCTACAATTCAACATTTTATAAATAAGTGCAGTCCATAAGTTAGCGAGCAGGCTATGTTAGTATTTACGTCATATAGGCAGTATAAGGATGTATGTCATAAGTTGACAACAAAAGTAAAACTAAGGGGTAAGTTAGTGCAGACTTTATTCGACACGATTAAACATTTGTTTTATAAGAGCAATATATAGATATTACATATATAATATATAGTTATTGACTCGCGTTTACAACTAGAAACATACTTTAATTGCCATTACATCTTCCTCTGTCGAATGTTGGCTTCAATTTAACTTATAACCACAACAATACAGTATGAACAGAGATTCATGTCTGCAATATTTTTCTTGTTTAGATTTGACTCATTGTAAAACAGGGTGTAAAACAGTTTCAACCCTAACCAGACGCGGCATTACGCGGCGTCTGATTCGGACTTAACAAGCTGCAAAGTTACATACTAATACTTTTAGTAGTGAGCGAGTTAATATCGCGGTCTCAATTTCTTATTTGTAACAGGATAATTGGAAAACAATTATGCCTCACTACCAGTGGGATGCGATTTTTTTTTTCAAACGATATGAAACTATCCTCGACATAAGCACTGAATATTGATCAACAGTAGAGATTGCTAAGACATGCTGTGGCAACTGATTGTATCATACATAGTGTTAAAACTATATAGATCAGTTGAAATACAGTGAAACTCACTTATAACGAAGTCCCTGAGACCGTCTGATTTATTTCGCTATACATGTATCAAAATTTCGTTATATCAGGTCCATTTAGTATAAGTTTATATGGGATGGGGAATACGTTTTGTTTTGTTATATCTAATATTTCGTTATATCCAATTTCGTTATAAGCGAGCTTCACTGTATTATGAGTTTCATTTAGATATCTGTCAAATGCGACGATTAGGTTGGTAAGATGAAAGTGTTTTCTGAATCGTTATGCAGCCATTGATTAGCTCTAAAATTGTTAGGGATTTCTTCTAGTTTTCGTTTCTATATTATACATACAATCAAATCATGCAATCACGCCTAATGCAATGAATGTGTCTTTTCGATGGATGGTTTAAGCAGATGAACCCGTGAAGCAGGAAGCAAATAAGGTTGTCTACCTTTCCGTTGAAGAACATTTGTCTGGTATCTGTTTTTATGTTATTTTCCCCGACGGCTTATTTCTAGTTATTAGGACAGATAATTGTTTAAATCTGGCGGAACCTAAAATCAGATCAGATGCTACTCTCGGAGCGTTCTGTTTTACTTTCAGCCCACTTTAAGCATTAACCTGTTTGGATTTTTCTTTTACTCTTTAATTTGGCCTCATAAAAGCATGGACATTGGTCTCTTTGCGAAATAGAGTAATGTGCAAAAAGGCGCTTCTTTGGCTGAAAGGTTCATTAATGCGTATTCCATTGATATACCGTGGTAGCAAGCCAATGGTCCCTACATACAAGGAAATTACTGTGTTACTCCTGTGTTTAAGTAAAAGGAACTTATGAAGTGTATACAAGCATATCCTACGCTGAACACCAATTTTGCTGTGAAATTGTTACTGGTTGACTTTGAAAACAAGTTCCATACACAAGTCTATTCTAAACAGTTCATAGCATCCTAAAGTAGCGAAATAACATAGTCGGTCGAGTGCCGAGCTCGCTAATGTCGCGCGCGCGTGTGTGTGTGTGTGTGTGTTTGTTATGGTATGACTGTGTGTGTGTTCTGCTTGAGAGTTGGGTGTATTGTTTGTGTTGCGTTTCCTGCTTGAGTCTTTCGTATTTATTTGTTTAACGTATACGAAATCAAGATATAGAGTTAAGTGCATTTCAGTTACCGAGACATGACTGTATAGACACTATGCAGTGATATAGCGGGGCATTAATCTGTAAGACTCTTTTGAATTAATAAATGGTATCGAAAACTATATTGGAATTAATAACTAGACAGATATATCAAAGAGTTCATCAGTTATTGAACAGCTGTCACAGATGCTTCCAATATTAGCAAATCATTTTCAACTAAGAAAACTGTCATTCTGTACAATATTGCATGCTGTAGATCAATTAACGTTTTCATTGCCAAGCCCGACAACGTTTAAATTGGACATTAGTTTGGATGCAGATCAGATGTCGCGTCAAGCGGCACCTGATCAGGATCCAAACTGTTTGACACTTATAGAATATACAGTGACCCCTCCCTACAAAGGCCCTCCCAACAACGACTCCCTCCTTACAACGATCCTTGCCGCTGTTCCCTAAACAGGACAATTATGTCTTACCCTTTTATTCCTGCAATATTGTCTGCTTAAAAATTTCGTCTGCTGGTTTTCTCAAAGTGACATAATGGACATTTTTATAGAAAATATATTATAACAGTTTGAATCTAGATCAGACGCCGCGTTCAAGCTGTTTACAAATGTAAGCCAATTTCCCTCTATATAACCACTCCGAAAAACGTACACAATCTGTGTCTCCCTATGGGTGTCGTTGTAGAGGGGGGTCGCTGTATATCCAACGCCAAATTGCAGTTACACAAACGCGCCATTCTTTCTTGGAAATGTTAAAGTTCAAATATTTTTGTAGGAGTTTTGAAGAATATTTGAGACCTAGTCAGATATCAATTTATTATGCTCCTGATATTGCTCAACACTGTTTTCAGTGGACACAAGCTTTTGGAGTATAAACTTGTTTGGAGAGAATCGTGCAGTAACTGGTGTCTGACTATAACAAACATATACGAGTTCTTTATCGACTCTTTCTAATGCTATCTAATTATTACACAAGCTATAATTAATCATGCTTTAAACTATCATTTAAGAAATAGGTCTGACAATATTTCTGTTCCGCGTGTCATTCATCTATATACAGCTGATGTGACGTGTTTCTTTCTCAATCAAATGCACAGGCAATAAAATGTAGAAAATTACCGTTTCGATCTTTGCGTTTTGTTTTTAATAACAATATCTTTACCGCTATAGACAGTGACTAGATGCAAATCCATTGTTTAGATAGCAAACTTTCAACATCTCTTTTTTTATACTTTATTCAAGAATATTACAATCACATATATATATATATACTCATTTTCAGATCAATTTCATATACACCATATTTATATATATATTGTAATTTTAGAAAGTCACAACCTCATGTGTACAGTATGTATGTACATTCATATCAATATTCATGTATATATATATATATATATGTATATATTGTCATTTAAACTTTGAATGCTGATCAATGTTTGTGTTTGATATATTCAAGAAAGTGGTATTTTCCAACTTTTAAGCGCTGGTGGATATGCATAGAATTTTCATCTACACTGTCTTCAGCATTCAGAGAATCAACGACAATATATTCCATTTAACAAAAGATGGAACATTTTTAATATTGTAATATTCAAGAGTTGTTATGAATTTTTGAAGAAAAAAGAGAAAGAAGAAAAACAAATGGAAGAGAAAAAGTATATAGATTTTTTTGTTCTTGTAGAAATATGCTATATGACTATATGTAGTTTGATAGAAAAAGCTTTACAATTGTCCATGAATTATCTGTTGTAGCTGTGTTTTGACTTATATCTAATGCCAATTTTAAGGAGTTTTTTAATCCGGTTATTGACGGTATAATTTCTTTGCATTTACACAGAAAAATATATCTTTTTATTTCTAAGAAAAAAATATCAAGGTTGTAGTCTTTTCTGTCGGAGCCTAGGATTACACTGAAACTATCTATCTTGAGTGAAGGTTCAAATTTCAAAAGTGTTTCTGTTATATGGTTTATCAGTGGTTTAATTTTACAGCAGTCCCAAAAAATATGGTTTATATTTTCTTCATGACTATGACAAAAACTACATAAATTAGAATGTTTTATATTCATTTTATACAGTAATGAGTTTGTTGGTAAAATTCTGTGAATAATTCTTGTGTGTAACCATTGAATATATGTTTCTTTGGTACATTTAAAAACATAGCTATATATAAACTTTCAACATCTCAATGCTCTATGAAATGAATATATCAATAAGAAATCATGTAGTTAATAATATAAATATCTCAAGTTCGGGCTCTTTTATCAATCATGCCCGTCAAACTACAAAATACATTAACCTACAGCAAACATCTATGTTTTATCAGTACAAATGTTCTAAAACATTCATACATGGAAATACGACTGTATTCCCAAAGTATGCATTAAACTGAAACTTACTGACCACATCTACTCATGACAAACCTACCTAACAATTATAAAATAATGTAAGTTAAACGTAGGATAAGTAATGATACAAATCACAATACTACAATATTGAATGACCTTGACCCTGGACCTACTGACCATATAAGAATAAGGACTGTCGCTTGGTCATGATACAGATGGCCAACACATAATTCTGTATACTGTAGGTTGAATGGTGGATTGATTTATGATCGATACCATAAACATTATATTACATTATTGAAGGACATTGACCTTTTACCAAATGACGTCAAACGACATGAGAATTTTAGGTTTAAGAAAGGTATAGGCCTATAGTAAGTTATTTATCGGAAACGATTTGGTGCATACGCCATCACGTTTCATTATTAAATGCCCTTGACCTAAAAAGAAGAAGGGATCATTAACTCATCATGACAAAATTCTGTGCTTAATATGACGATTGTATTCTGTAGGAAAAGGTATGTTATTAATCGGAAATCTTTGATCTACCAACCGACAGACAGACCGACAGACCGACAGACATGTGCAAAGCAATATACCCCCGCGGGCATACATATTGACGAGGGTCAGAATCAATAGGAATCTATTTAACTAATAGCTTGATTTATTTCACACCTACATAGATTAAACCAATCGAAAGCCCCTCTTTTTACCACGTGACGGTACAAGAGACACCTATATTGTACCGGAAACGTAAAAAGCTATCCCAGAAGGCCACATTTTTCTCATATTGGACTCGGATCCAGAAAATCGATATCATTTTCATATTGGACTGGACAACTCTTCCGACACTCTGTCAAGAGTTACTTCCCTTGGTATTTCACCATTGTCTGCTACAGTGTTCCATCTCTACAACGACACCCAATCGGAGACACGTATTGTGTGTGTTGCTCGGAGCGAGACGTTATAGGGAGGGAAAAATAAGATTTGGCTTACAATTGCAATATCTATCTAATATATAATCACTAAAGGAATGGCAGAAAACTTACCAGTAAAAGGAAGAGCCAGCTGTCATCAGATCTGCAAAAGATGGTGAATTACGTTAAATCAGCGCAAAGAGAAAATCAGGCTTACACATTGCTTTGCAATTGTATAGACCAAATATCGTTGTCACACAAGGCTTTACTTCTGAGCTTGGTCTTCACTGCCTTATTTCCAAAAGTGTATATAATACCTCAGACTAAAACACTGTATATACCTTTGGGTATCAAATAATGTAGATCGTTATAAGTTGTAGCATATCTGAAGCAGCAGCTGGCCTGGAATACAATAAGTTTGGTTCTCCCATAGCTTGGTTTGTTATAGCAATTTGTAAGTACCGAGGCAAATCATTAGGCAAACAGAGAGTTAAACAAATGGAGTAACAACAAAACGCTAAATTAGGAAGTAACTATGCTAAACACGAAATAACACAACGCAATGGCAACAGGCACGAAATCAATTATTTTCGTGATAAAATGCTTTCTATTATCTAGCTACTTGTGATAGATAATGGAAAATTAATGTAGGAATAAAGCTTCTGATCTTTTTAACACATTATTTAATACAGAATACAGTAAAACCGATCTATTAAGATAATTAAATTGTGTTAATTAGCAGGTGTTTACTTCAGGTGACTGCTTAAAGCTAGGTGAAAGAAAAGCAAAACGTATCCTTTAGGAGCTTTCTTTTTTACTGTCGACTATTTTTAAGTTGTCACCTATATTTTATACAAGCAATACGTATTCACTTTTGAAGTCGTAATAGAGAGGTTTACTGTACTTGGAGCAGTACGGTGTAGAAGACGTTATTCACTTAATAACATTGTATTCCGTTGCAAACAGCTCGGGACCAGATCAGACTCCAACTATTTGCGACTTAGATTTTTTCAAAACGTTTTCATTTTATTCTTTTTTCGATTTGATTTATTTTTTGTTTTATCGGGAAACAATTATGTCTTCCCAACTGTATGCAAATGGTTTGTATCAGTATAGTATAGCAATAATGTTAAATAGTTTATTACTGTATCAAAATACATGTGTGCAGTGAATAGTAACAGGAGTGCAGTGAGCAAACATAATGTAGCGACACTTGCGGCAACACATATATGTATAACGAACATATAACATAACTTGAACAATTTACAGTCACAGTCGGAATTATGCTAAGTGGTTATTTCTTTAATAAATAAACGACAGATTACTACTGAAAGTATACAAAAGTAAAACTCTACTACACGTCGAACTATTTTGTGGTACCGTATTAAGCTGAATCTTGTATTTACAATTTCTAAACCGAATTCTTGCAAAAGGACGCTAAATACACATTAAATGAAAGTTCCACAATGAAGCTTCTTGTTCTACTAGATTAAGGTATCATAAAGGAAATAGAACAGTGTTGTTTTTTTAAAATCAAACATAATTCTAAGTATGGTACTAAACAATACAAACCAGAATTACAAAATTTGATTTGCCTTATTTTTCTAACACTTCATTTTCAGAGCATTAAAGAAAAATATAACTGTTGTTGTTAAAAGATATAACAATTGGAAATGCCTAGTATTGACTAAGGGCCCAACACATGTTTTCTCAATTTAAATCTCTCTTCGTTATCTATTAAATGGGTTTCCTTTTTGTATGACTTTGTTCTGTTTCCGCAAAAGTATCGTCCGTTTTATTTGTCGCCTGCAGTGTGATTCCAATTTCAGGGTTAATATATTCTTTTATTGACTACAATGCAATAACAGCTAGGGTTTTAACTGTTTCAAAATGTAAACAATGTTGTACGTGGCTTGATTAGCGCTAACTAAAATTCGAATTATCAAATAGGAAACCAAGATCATGTCTAAAATGGCATTAAAGTTTCCCTGATTTTCAATTTCATTTTCTAAAAAAATGGCTCATGCCTCCGGCTGTCTTAAAGCATGATTACTTCACTAATGTTTAACACTGTGCGATACATATCGACCGGAATATTCTAAAACTCCTTTTTGGTTATACTAGCTTGGCAAACATCATTTTATATGTGTTAGCCAGCTGGTTATGAAATGCATGCAGTTTTAGTATACTTCAATTTAGATTAGTTTTTTAGGATTGAAACTGAATAATAAATTACATAACTTTTGTCTTCTTCAGTACGTTTAACAATTTAAAGCTAGATGTTTCTAAGGTGTTAACCCATTACCCCGTGGCGTGTTTCTAATTTTGATGCTAGATGACCACTGAAAGAAAGTTGAACGTAAAGCAGAATGCACCTAAAGGCGCATTCTGCTTTACTTTCATCCTGCTTACAATCTGCTAGAATATAAAAAAATATTTGTCATGGTACATATCTATGACTGTATAAAGTGGAGCTATTGTCTACAAGGAATGAATCAATTTAAGATGCAAAAAAGGCATTTTTATTAGATAATAGGTTAAACATATGGCAGTCTCAAAAGCGTGCTAGCTAAAGGTGGAAACGTTTTAATACTATGGACAGTCACGTGCAACACAATCCAACATTTCGTTGAAAATGGACCTGTACATTTAGAATCTGTCAATACTGATATATCTAAGCATATTAAATGCTAGCATATGCACATTTTATATAAAGAGATACAGACTAAATATATATTGCCTTGAGCAGAAAAATTGCAATTGAAAATTACAAACATCAATAAACACATTGCTGCGCACAGTCAGCATAACCATATTGCGCCTGCTGCTCCCATGAGTTTTCAACAAATAACACACTGTTAGGAACAACGGAAATAATAATCGCTGCATAGCTTTCAATAATGTGGTAAAAATTATTTATTCACAAAGGACGACATAATGATAAAACACTAATGTTAATTGCTATCAGTTTGAAACAAGATTTATTACGATTGTTTGCAGTCGAATGGCTAATTCTGATGAAAATGTCGACAATGATAATTATTCCAAAATACAAAAAATCCAAGTAATGCAACTGAGAATTTTTAGGAGATAGATTTCGCTTGTGAGCCATATACCTTTTTTTAAAAAAAGTTTTTGAAGTCTGAAACGAATACGATTGTGGAATACGTCTATGTATTTGTCTCCGTAACAGCCTTTCTGACTGTCTGTATGCTGCAAGATTGACTGTCTGGCAGTTCTATGTATATCGTTGTTAGTCTTTACAAACATTCGGCTAACTTTAAATGTTTACTAGCATGACGTCAACTGCTTTAACCGATTCTCACATAGAAATGCTATTTTACGCCTTTAATCTATTCCTAGACTGAAAAAAGTAGTTCCACTTTACACAGTCATGAATGTGCAATAAGAATTCATTTTTATTTTCCATTCAGCATTAATTTAAACCTGCTTTAAGTAGTCTGCTATATTCAATACTAGAAGCAAGTTATTGGGTAACGGGTTAAACAATTGCCGTCTGCTTTTATTTCTGAAAGTTATATTACAGATTCATTGACTGAATGTTATATCGTAATAACTGTCTAACAGATCGGTTCCTGATCAGACGTATATTCATGTGGTATCGGATCAGGATCTATAAGTATTTTGAATATATAAAAGCTCGCTATGAATGCTGCCGATTCAACAAATTCACATTGACGCATTTAGAGGTAAGCGTCTCAAATATTCCCGAATCGATATGTTCAAAAGCCATATAAATGTCTGAAACTAAAGTGAGTTTTATTTTGCTTCTCGATAAACATACCGCTAGGAGCAATTTCAATGACAGAACACTAAGACCTGTTAACTTTATAGAGTTCCCGGGAGATACGAATGTAATATCTTCAGGTAATAAAACAGTGAAACATTCGGTTGTTACGCATATACAGTAGAACTTCGATATCTCGAACTCTGTTAAATCAAACATACCCGTATTTCAAAGTTAAAACGCGACTAAGCCGCGTTTTAACTTTGAAATACGGGTATGTTCACCTAAACCGCGCTTGAAATAAGGTAAATTCATGTTTCGAAATATCGAATAAATCGAGTTAAGCGAGTTCGAGATATCGAAGTTCGACTGTATATACAGTAAATCGCTGCTTGCACAACCATTGCAAATCATCCCATTAATATTTGAAAGACGTGTGACCTTTAAGTTTTAAGATACACGTAGAATAAAAAGTAAATACATGTATTTTATAGGGTATAAATAACGCTTTTTTCTTGCATTATGTTTAAAGTTGTCATTTGTGAGAGAAACTGTATTACTTAATTTTGTGTATATGGAAACGAATAACGTTTGCGTGTTGTATTTGATTCAGTAGCCATTGTTAGCAATCGCACGGTATCTTTTAGAGGAAATCATAGAGGAGCATATGTATCAAAGCTTCACGGTAATCTTTGGCGTAACAAAAATATTTTTTTAATATAAGTGTGCTATAAATAGTCATTACGCTTAATTACACTAGAAACACCGTTATTCTATCCCATTTAACTCTTTCACTGCCGATGGCGCCTAAATGCGTCTTTGCAAACATTTTTTTATCCTGATCAGACGTCGCGTGACGTGGTCTCTGATCAGAATCCATACTGTTTGGGATATTCTTAAAATTTTCCTCTAGTCAAAATATTCCTCAATCTGACTTGAATAAAATATTGCAGACGGCACTCTCCATTCAGACGATAGTTTGGCGATGAGAGGTTTACACAATCGATGAAACTTAGAAGGGAAGGAGTTAACCGAAACTAAACGCAAACATAATTGACTAAAATTGTTTAATGGAGAAAAAACATGTGATTTGCATAAACACGTTTATAGGAAAATAGTAATGCATTTTCTACGGTACTGTTTTATATAATTTGAGAAACCTTAATGGCATTATATTCTTAAAAGGTAAAAAAGAGTCCTTAAATAGCTTAATAGTCAGTTATGAAAATGCCTGTTCTCATTTCTTAAACTGGCAATCACTAGTGTACTGAACGACTGCAATTTATAGCATACAGTGGAGAATCTGTTATTCTTTCCCGTTTAAACGCAAACGTACGCAAACGCAAAGCACTAAAACGTAGAAAAGAACAACTTTTAGACAATTCTGATAATTCTTGTTTATCTTGGTGGCAAACAGTTTGGAGCCTGATCAGACGCCGGTTTACCCGGCGTCTGATCTGGCTCCAAACTGTTTGCACTGCAAATAATAGTTTTAGCGTAAACGCGTTTATTGGGAAAGAATAACAGATTCTCCACTGTATATCTCTCATGTGCACCAACAGTGGAAAAGACGTTATTAAGTTTCCAAATTTGTAACAAATGCAGTGCAATTGAATTAATAATATGACATAAGTTCTGACAAACTGATATTTGTTTTATCTCACATTTGGTTACCTGTCATAGGATCTGACTCCTGACTGTTTGCAATGAAAAAAATAGTTTAACATTCAGTAAAGGCGTTTATCGGGGAAGAATGACGTCATTTCGACTGTAGATTTAGCGATATATAATTTAATTTGACAAGAGTTTGGTTATTGATGTGTTCGGTCAAATTTAAGAAATACAGATACATTTCGAATTGCAGAATAGTTGTTACATTTATGTAAGATATGTTTTCATCGATTGACAGAATTCTAAGCGGATTCATGGTTCTGCCTACCCGACTGCCTACGTATCTGTTAAAGATTTATACAATGGAGGTGAAGCTAAGCTTTCCTAAAAATGTGTTTGTGTTCATACAGTTATGTACGATGCAAACCCGGCGCCTGATCAGACTCCAATTGTTTGCCATTCATATTTATCTGAATTGAAAAAAGGCTGTCATTTTCTATATTCCGCGTATAATTTTGTCGTCTTCTGCACTGCAGTTATATCAAAAAGATGCTTCTTTTTAACTTCCATTCTGCACTGACTGTAGTTATTCGCTGGGAAAAGCTGCACAACAATGTATACTGATATTTACACTAAACAGGATCGTCTTTTTTTAATACTATAGTACAACATATCCTAATCACCAACCATTCTAGAACATTTAACACAGTTGATCTCAAATTTGACATATACAAGAATGTTGGTGTTTTGTTACCTAAATCAAGCGACTGCGTCAGGTAGTGCATCCCTATTGAGATCGGACCAACGTTGGTAAATGTTAGTATTCTACGTAGAACGATTGACAAGTCTCTTCGCATGAATATCCCTACCGAACCATGCTTGCTCACTAGGGGTTCACTATCTTAATACAAGACGACTGTAAGGCAGAACGTTTCCACGTGAATCTTCTATTACTTCCTCCCTTCAGATATAGCATTTAACTCTTTCCGCCCTAAAACTTTAAATGAACAATTCCAGTTTCCATTTTAGTCTAGTTCATTTCTGACTTTTAATGGTTGTTTTTGTCAATGTTAGGCATTATGACGAACAGTGAAGACCTTGATCAGAGGGCTCCTCTCGGAGCCCCCTGATCTGGGTCTACACTGTTTGCATAGGACAAGTGTACTATTCACATGCACACTGTTTGAAAAGGACGCCTTTATGCGGGACTAGGGTTCAAAGGGTTAAGTAATATCAGCAATGCATCATCGACTGAATGAATAAGGTAGAGGGAGTCAACTGAACTTTACAATCTTGGAAAATTCTCAAAGGGTATATGTAGATTATTAATAAAAACACACGTTGCCTTCGATATCAGTGACGGAAACCAATATAGTGTTACAGAAGAGCTTACCTGATGTGCTTCTATCTAGACCTACGATAAAAATGATTCGTGTTCAGATAATGTCACTGATCTAAATACCATTTTATATTTGCACACAGTATCTCTCCCTGATTAGATATACATTCCTATATTTTTACAGAACTAATAAATACATAATCTAGTAAATGTCATGTTCCTAAACTATTCTTTAAGCAGGCTCATTCAATGCACAATATATGCTTATTTATTGATTCATTTCAACCTTGTTTTAACATTGATCACCATATACTATGATTAATTCCGATGTCGTCAATTGTTTTGCTATTTGCTTGGGAAACAGTTGCTGTCTAAACTACTTATTTCAACAAAATAGGTAACGTAGCTCGATGAAATACCGATAAGGGTTTCAAACAGTTTCAATTTAGATCAGACGCAGCGCAGCATGACGTCTTGTCAGGATTCCAACGGTGTGCAAAGTCGACTTCAGTCTTCAATGAAACGGTAAACATAATGATACATTCTTCGCTGACAGTTCAAATCTAGAGCAGACGCCGTGCGACTCAGCGTCTGATCAGGATCCTAATTGTGAGTAAAGTCAACTGTGCCGTCAAGTGCTTTGTCATTTGCATTGAAAACAACTGCTGTCATTTTCAAAGCAGGTAGGGTATAATCGTGTAGCGATAGAATACCGATAAGAGTTTAAAGCAGTTCAAATCTATAAAAGACGCCGAGAGGCGCGACGTCTGATCAAGATCCAAGCTGTGTAAAGCCGAGTTAAGTCTCAAATTAAGCGGAGAACATATCAATTATTCTTTCGCTGACAGTTAGAATCCAGAGCAGACGCTAGGCGACGCGATGTATCACGATCGAAACTGTAAGTAAAGTCGACTACATGTATAACCGCCTATGGAGGGGAAAGTGTTTACAATTCCATTGGTCATTCATTTACAAACATTTAATGTGCATCCCTCTTTTCCATGTGTTTAATTTTGATTTCGTGGAAACATATTGAAATAAAAGAGAATCATTCATATACTACAGTGGAGAATCTGTTATTCTTTCCCAATAAACGCATTTACGCTAAAACTATCATTTTCTCTGCAAACAGTTTGGAGCCAGATCAGACGCCGGTTAACCCGGCGTCTGATCAGGCTCAAAACTGTTTGCCACCAAGATAAAGATGAATCATCAGAATTGTCAAAAAGTTGTACTTTTTTACGTTTTAGTGTTTTGCGTTTGCGTACGTTTGCGTTTAAACGGGAAAGAATAACAGATTCTCCACTGTAATAGTATCTCATTTTGTCACAGTCTTTTCAGTTTGTTTTTTCATTTCGCATTCGCAGAAACTAGTTTAACCCTTTCACTACCAAATTGTTTGTTAGTTTTTACAACTTCACCGCCATGGTGTCGCTTGTTTTAATACAGTGGAGAATCTGTTATTCTTTCCCGTTTAAACGCAAACGTACGCAAACGCAAAACACTAAAACGTAGAAAAGTACAATTTTTTTACAGTTCTGATAATTCATGTTTATCTTGGTGGCAAACAGTTTGGAGCCTGATCAGACGCCGGGTTACCCGGCGGCTGATCTGGCTCCAAACTGTTTGTATTGGAAAAAAGAGTTTTAGCGTAAACGCGTTTATTGGGAAATAATAACATATTCTCCACTGTACTGTTGTCTGTAATATCGTTTCAAAGTTACTTCTAAGGCAATATGACTGACACAATTCCAATTCGAGTATCAAACAGAATGGACCCTGATCAGACGTCGCTACAAGGTGTTTGCCAATGTGTTCAAAAAATATATTCAGAATTCTCAAAATTTGTTGTTTTCCGAGTCCAGTTATTGACTTGCGTTAACGTTTGTTCACCTTCAAATAGAAAATGATAACATAATTTCACTGAACAAAAGCAATATGTAGTCATAATCAGATTGGGCATTGTATGTATATTTTGTTTAGTATTATGTATGCTCATGGACTGTAGAGGCTATTGCAGAATCAACTATCTAACTTTATATTAAACAGATAAGACACCCAAAGGAAGAATATCGCTTAACCTCAATTTGTTTTGTAGAGATAGATAAATGTTAAACAGCAGGTATAATTGTATTATTCATGATAGCATTCATTTCGATACTGTGGTGTATTACAGTGGAGAAGACGTCAATTGTTTCCTGTTTAAAACGAACCTAGACGCAAACGCATTGCATTAAATCAAAATGCATAGTATTACGATGTCAGCCGTTCGCAAATATTGACAATATTTCTTTTTTTATCTGAGTTGCAAAAAGCTTGGAACTTGCTCAGAAGCATTGTCACCACCGGCGTCTGACCTGACTCCAATTGTGTGTTATTGGCAATACTTTCGTTAGAGTAAACGCGTGTATTTGGTGGATAAGGATAACGTATCTCCACGTTACAACAGTTTCTGCCCACCGAACGTATTAACAAAACAACTGGCCATTTTGTGTATACTGTTAACTATGAACTCAATGTAGATTATACGCTTAGGTAATTTGGTTAAATAGATATCAATTTGCAAGTTAAACAATGTCGATCCTGCGCAGCCAGAAATTTACTTGCTTTAAGGCAAAGACGGTGCCGACTATTCTATCATCCTAAGTTTGGGATGAAATAACAAAGAGGTCGTGGAGGAATCTTTCCATATTTGTTTGACCATTAAAGAGGCCCCGTTCCTCAGAAACAAACAAAAGAACTTCCGGAGGCAGGAAGTCGGTCGTGTCACGATGCCAGAAAACCATATCAACATTTCATGGACGTTTTTGAAGGGATCAAGGTTCACAAATTCGTCGCCATGATGCCGATTACAATAAACCCCATTACGT
Source organism: Gari tellinella (assembly GCA_922989275.2). Taxonomy (NCBI): domain Eukaryota; kingdom Metazoa; phylum Mollusca; class Bivalvia; order Cardiida; family Psammobiidae; genus Gari; species Gari tellinella. The sequence goes on from OV277864.1 coordinate 46,069,853, forward strand.
AGTATGAATGTTAATGCTGAAATACCGTATGCATTACAATGTTGTCTGCAAAATAGCATGATTTTAGTCATTGTATGTTTTATTCCATTAACTCTTTCACTGCCATGACATCATCCATTTTTAACAATGGTTGTCGTCTGCTTTTATTTCTCAAATTTAGATTTTAGATATTTGAAATTAAGACATATCGAAATGAATGTCAGTAATTTAGATCCTGGTCAGACACCGCGTCACGCAGCGTCTGATCAGGATCCAAACTGATGGAAAATAGCTATTATACTCGGGATCGGACAGTGACGGGGTTAAAGTAAATCTAAAAAGTCAAACAGTTTTGCCCTTGATCACACGTCGACATACTTTGTGAAATAATTAAAAGTTAGTTGTGTTTTATTTTATCGCAGAAAACTAAAGCATGTCGGACAAACAGACTGGATACTGATCAGACAATGTGTAACCTTGCGTCTGGTCTGGTTCCCAACTTTTTCCAATATTAGATAAATTGTTTTAGAACCAACGCGTTTATGTGGAATGAATAACGTCTTCAGCACTGTTTATGAGAAAGAAAGAGTTTTGTTCCATTTGATATATTGTTATTCTAGACTATATTTGGATATTCCAGAAAACAAAACAACCCATAAGTCTGTAATACAATATTTTCACTTTCCCAAGAGAAATGCATCTTGATGACAACGCATATTATAGAAAATACAAGCAATAACAAACAGATGATGTTTTGTCTTTATGAGAAAATATCAGCGCATTGCGTGTGTTATTCGTTATCTTAGTTGGTAAGTTGTCGCATGGGACCGCAGTTACAGTTGGTAAATTGATGCAAAATATCCTGTTCAATAAAATGTAATCTAAGTTCTACGTTAGCACTTTCTAAACCTTATTACTGCCATACTATTGTCTGCCTACCAAATAATTGAATGCAAAACTACTCAAATTAAATGTATTAGTAGTTTTCATTCAATTATATCACACATTAATTTTAAACAGTTACGTTAGATCAGATCGGCGTCTGATCTGAATCATAACTGTTCAAAAATGGAAAGCAATACGCAATTTGCGGGAAAAGGGTGAAAACATTATTGCAAGCATCGATAGAAGGGATATACTGTCACTTGTATTTATCTAAGAGAAGCGAGGTACATTAGGCATCCATCTGTGTAAACAGAGCTTCCAGAAATACTGTCAAGAAACCGGCTAATGAGAGAAGCTAATATCGTCGTGGTCAAGTGTTCAAACAGGGTTAGACACTGAAATGTCCGGTCATTAATGTGAAAACATTTTCTGGCTTATGTAGACCGATAAAGAATTTACTCTAGTAAAAACGCTATATATGAGAAAATATTATCTGATTTGAGATCGATTGAGTATAGTCATTAAAAACAACATGATTCAAGAAGTAAATCGAAGTTTTTTGTCTTAATTTTTAAAAGTTAAATAGCTATGCCACTTGTTGAACTGATATGACGTCAGAACAACTACATTTACTACATGTCAATGCATTATAGTTTCTTTTCAGTTTCATCTACTGTGGAGCTTAAGCTTGTTAAAATGCTCCTTTGCATGTTCATCACGAATTTTATTCAAGCCAAATGTTATAATATAATATGGGCGGTTGTTGTTTAAGCAGAATAAAACCATAAACATGTGCAATAAATGAAGATAAAAAGTTGTTTTGGTCGCTTCCTTTTTATACGACATTACACTGAAGAAGACGTTACCGCGTTCACACTACAAGCCATGTTTTAATTGCAAAACATATATGATATATAAAACGCCGGGCAACCAGGCCTCTGAGCAGGCTCCAAACTGTTAACCACTCAGATAAAAATAAATAATGAGAACTTATAAAAGGTTGTAATCTTCTACATGTTAGTGCATTGCGTTTTGTATGCGGTGGAAATAAACGGAATTACAGCTTGTCCGCTGAAACTGCCAATTAACACAGATAACACTGTGAACAAAATAAAAGAAAGGTTTCTTACGTGAAAGTTTTGAAAAAAAATTCAACAGTAGATGACATTTAAAGCCGTTTAATCCAGATGACAACTCCACATAGGGCAACAGCAATGCAGCAATGTCCGTTTTGGACCTGTTGGCATTTCCGTTATCCTACCTTACACATTTCATGTTCATATGAGCAGGGCAGGGCACTATTCTTTGTTGAAAGAGTGATGAATTAATAAAGGAAGAATGGAAGTAAAGGAGCAAGGTTCTCCATCATTTGAAGCATCACTGGCCTTAACCTCTTTACTGCCTTACCCGTAGTACTAATGGCTATTTTCACACAGTTTGGATCCTGATCAGACGCCGCGTCACGCGGCGTCTGATCAAGATCCAAACTGTTTGGCACTCATTTTAATCTTTCTTCAGTCAAATAATTCAAATTTAAATCTAATAAATAAAAGCAGACGACATTTTTAAAAGCTGATGACGTCATGGTAGTGAAGGGCTAATGCACCGAATGTGCATGTCAGGTGTGTGTTGATTGGTCATAATAATGGTTTCACTGTATACTATTGGAATTATCCATTATCTAAGAAACAGTAATTTTAGTTTCTAACCTACATAGATTTATATATACATCGCCTATAAATTGACTCAGTTATACAAAAAACACAGTCAGACATACAAATGAGAGTTTTGACCTACTTCTTACGCATCACTAAAGAGTTTAAACACTTATCTTGCACTAACATCGTCTGCTTTAAAGTTTTCGTCTTCAAAAAATATCCAATTAAGGTTTATACAAGTTTTAATTACAAAAAAGGTTCAAGACCATAAACAGTTTGGTACCGGATCAGACGCGACTTTAAATGGCGTCTTGTATGGATCAAAATGGTTTACAGATACCAATCAAGTCACGATAGACAGAATAAGCTTCAAACAACTGCCAGACTTTATAAATCCTGAGACAATAAAGAAAAGATGCAGTTTTCTATTATATTAACTCTTTAACAGTCAACAGACACTGTATAAGCATTTTCTAGTAGGGTCCAAATTGGACGCTCCTTTGGAAATTCAATGTCTTATCACTGTTTACGATGTCGGATAATTTGCTTTCTAACAGACACATTAATGCATTCACCCCTGATACGTCCAATTGACAATGCCAGTCTCCATCTAAGTCTAGTTCATTTATGACATGAATGACTGTTTCTGCCATATATTACAAACTTACTATCAGTTCCAAAATTTATAACAGTTCCGGGGCCCTCTTATCTGGATATACCTGTTTGCAAAGGACAAATGTGTTTCATTGTATACTGTTGTACACTGGTACACTGTTTGTAAAGGACGAGTATACTCGTCGCTAGGGTTCATAATATAAATTGCAGTTCTGTAGCTGCCTTGTTTTCTGGCAATTATATACATTGCAGAAGACTTCATCCGTTTCAGTATTATACTAAACGAAACGCAAACACATTGCAGTAAATAGAAATGAAAGATAGCCTTTTGAAACTTCGACAACATGTTATAATTTGGTAGGCAAACAAATTCAGTTCTAATCAGACGTCTAGTTATTCAGCGTCTGATCTGGTTCGAAACCTTCTGTATTAAAATGTGTTTATCAGAAATAATAACGACTTTCTCAGAGTATTAAATTACCTAAATAACTACAGCTAAACATACAGATTGGGTACTTGTTATTCAACTGTTGAAAAAAAATCTCTATTTTTAAATTGTGTTACGTATTGAATATGTAAGACAGGTGACTGCTTAAAGCATCGTGAGAGTAAAACAGAAAGTTATTCTAATAAAATGACAACAGATTACAACTGAAAGTATATAAAAGTAAAATGCAATCTACTCGTCGAACTCTTCTTTGGTACCCCATTAAGCAGTCGCATGTATTAACAATTTCTAAACCGTATTCTTGCAAAAGGACGCTAAATACACATTAAATGAAAGTTCCACTGTGAAGCTTCTTGTTCTGAGAGATTAAGGTATCATGAAGGAAATAAAACAGTTTTTTTTTTAAATCAAACATAATTCTAACTATGGTACAAAACAATACCGACCGGAATTACAAAATTTGATTGGCCTTATTTTTCTAACACTTCATTTTCAGCGCATTAAAGAAAAATATAACTGTTGTTGTTGACAAATATAACAATTGGAAATGCCTAGTATTGATTAAGGGTCCAACACATGTTTTCTCAATTAAAATCTCTCTTCGTGTTCTATTAAATGGGTTTCCTTTTTGTATGACTTTGTTCTGTTTCCGCTAAAGTATCGTCTGTTTTATTTGTCGCCTGCAGTGTGATTCCAATTTCAGGGTTAATATATTATTTTATTGACTACAATGCAATAATAGCTAGGGTTTCAACTGTTTCAAAATGTAAACAATGTTGTACGTGGCTTGATAAGCGCCAACTAAAATTCGAATTATCAAATAGGAAACGAAGATCATGTCTAAAGTGGCATTAAAGCTTCCCTGATTTTCAATTTCATTTACTAAAAATAATGGCTCATGCCTCCGGCTGTCTTAAGGCATGATTACTTCACTAATGTTTAACACTGTGCGATACATATCGACCGGAATATTCTGAAACTCATTTTTGGTTATACTAGCTTGGCAAACATCATTTTATATGTGTAAGCCAGCTGGTTATGAAATGCATGCAGTTTTAGTATACTTCAATTTAGATTAGTTTTTGAGGATTGAAACTGAATAATAAATTACATAATTTTTTTCTTCTTCAGTACGTTTAACAATTTAAAGCTATATGTTTCTAAGGTGTTAACCTATTACCCCATGGCGTGTTTCTAATGTTGATGCTAGATGACCACTTAAAGACAGTTGAACGTAAAGCAAAATGCATCTAAAGGCGCATTCTGCTTTACTTTCATCCTGCTTTAAGGTACAATCTGCTAGAATATAAAGAATATTGCTCATGGTACATATCTATGACTGTATAAAATGGAGCTATTGTCTACAGGGAATGAATCAATTAAAGGTACTTGTAACACGGCTGCGGCATTTTTCTATAGAAAAGTACCCCAGTTTAAGTTGAATACCGCACACTTTGTAGTGGGCGGAGTTTCCCCGCCCATGCAATAACTGGTAGAAAACCATGCAGTTAACTAGTTAGCCGCACAGTAATGGCGGACATCTAGTTAACCGCACAGTCTGGCGCACATCCGGTGTTGCAGATATAAAGCCCCAGATAAGAGCGAGTAAATGGAACAAATCCAAATTTTCTCACTCATTTCAACATTTAATCCTATGGTGTTACTATTCATTAGAATCGTCTCGAAGAGACGATTCTAGTGAGTAGTGACACCATAGGGTTTAATGCAGAAATAAAGATTTTAGTTCTTGAAATACTCCTCTTATCTGGAGCCTTGGCATGGTAATAGCAGCACAAGTCACAATGGAGAAATTACACGATTTGTTTTGAACAATAAACAATTTTGTGCAAAATTGATAATTCCTTTTCAACCAGTTTGGATCCAGACCAGACGCCTTGTACAAAGCGTCTTATCTGGGTCCAAATATTGTGCAAAGGAAAAATTGCTAAATATTTGATTGAGAAATGCAATCGTGTTCTCTACTGCAAATCGTCCCGTCATCACTGTGCCGATATCCATATTAATCATTTTAAGTAAACACGCGCGAAAGCTAGTGACGAAAATACAGGGCTGCCATAAGTTGACAAAAAAATCCGAAGGTTTTTCAAGTGCGATTTTACGAATCGTACCTTTTCCCCGTCGCCTGTTTCTAGTTTTGTTGACACGTGACTGCTTAAAGCAGGCTGAAAGTAAAGCAAAATGCGCATTAAGACGCATTCTGCTTTACTTTCAGCCTGCTTTAAGCTACAATGTACCATGTACTAGAAAAAAAATCCGAAGATTTAGGAAAAATCCGGAGAAATGGCAACCCTGCAAATATTCCCAGAAACTAGAACATTCGTCTTTACAGCAAAACTTTAACACACTGCCCGCGAAAGCGATCTATGCTGGAAGTTGTCGGATTGGTTAACGAGTATACGTTCCAGTCTTTGATTGGTCTCTTTTATGGGGTTTACACTACCTTTGATTAGCAAAGCGCTCAACATTTGGTATAACTTGCGCAGATAGCGATGTTGTTCCTGTCACTGATTGGTCGTTCAAATGGGGATTCTAATAGATGTCAAAAGCGCTCAATAGTTGATGTAAATTGCACAGAGCCCAACCTCTTGGTCTATATTTAGCCATATTACAAGCAATATATTGCAGTATCTCCAACTCATTATCTAATTAAACACGCCCACATACACTCGTGCGCATGCGCGCACTCATGTACAGTGTGCGCGTTTAATTGAGATAACTCGTGGGAGCTATGCAATATATATAACAAAAAGGCGTTTTATTGGATAATAGGTTAAACATATGGCAGTCTCAAAAGCGTGCCAGCTAAAGGTGGAAACGTTTTAATGTTATGGACAGTCACGTGCAACACAATCCAACATTTCGTTGATAATGGACCTGTACATTTAGAATATGTCAATACTGTTTTATCTAAGCATATGAAATGCTAGCATAGACAGATACAGATTAAATATATTTGCCTTGAGCAGAGAAGTTGCAATTGAAAAATACAAACATCAATAAACACATGTTGCGCACCGTCAGCATAACCATATTGCGCCTGCTGCTCCCATGAGTTTTCAACAAATAACACTCTGTTTTGAACAATGGACATTAGTATTGCTGCATGGCTTTCAACTATGTGGTAAAAACTATTTATTCACAAAGGACGACATAATGATAAAGTACTGATGTTAATTGCTTTCAGTTTGAAACAAGATTTATTACGACTGTTTGCAGTCGAATGGCCAACTTTTAATTCTGATAAAAACAACGACAATATAATTATGCCAAAATACAAATAATCCAAGTAATGCAAATAAGAATCATTAGGAGTTAAATTTCGCTTGTGAGCCATTTACCTTTTTTTAAAAGCTTTTGAAGCCTGAAACAAATACGATTTTGTAAAATGTCTGTATGATTATAATGTATTTGTCTCTAAATCAACCTTTCTGCCCGTCTGTATGTTGCAAGATTGACTGTCTGGCAGTTTTTTTGTATCTTTTGTTAGTCTTTACAACATTCGGTTACCTAAACATGTTTACGCACCTGACGCCATCTGTTTTATTCCATAACCCCATATAAATGCCTTTTAACGCCTTTAATTTATTCCTGTACTGAACAAAAATATCCACTTTACACAGTCATGAATGTTTTTCATAAGAAGTTAATTATCATATTTATTTCCATTCTGCTTTAATTTAAACCTGCTGTAAGAAGTCAACTATATTCAATACTAGAAACAAGCTATCGGGTAATAGGTTAAACATTTGCCGTCTACTTTTATTTCTCAAATTTACATTATAGATTCATTGCCTGAAAGTGATATCGTCATAACTGTCTATCAGATCGGATACTGATCAGACGGCTTATCTGATCAATATCTTAACTGTTTGCAAATAATTTTTGTACTTGGAGGTGAAGGGCTTCAGTATTTTGAATTTATAAAATCTCGCTATGAATGCTGCCGGTTCAACAAATTCACATTGACGCATTTAGAGGTTAGCGTCTCAAATATTCCCGAATCGATATGTTCAAAAGCCATATAAATGTCTGAAACTAAAGTGAGTTTTATTTTGCTTCTCGATAAACATACCGCTAGGAGCAATTTCAATGACATAACACTAAGATCCGTTACGTTAATTGAGTTCCCGGGAGATACAAATGTAATGTCTTCAGGTAATAAAACAATGAAGCGTTCGGTTGTTACATATATACAGTAGATCTTCGATATCTTGAACTCTGTTAAGTCGAACATACCCGTTTTTCTGAGTTAAAACTCGACTAAGCCGCGTTTTAACTTTGAAATACGGGTATGTTCACCTAAACCGAGCTTGAAATAAGGTAAATTCGTGTTTCGAAATATCGAATAATTCGAGTTAAGCGAGTTCGAGATATCAAAGTTCGACTGTACAGTGAACCGCTGCTTGCACAACCATTTCAAATCAACCCATTAATATTTGAAAGACATTGACCTTTAAAATTTAAGATACACGTAGAAGGAAAAGTAAATATTTTATAGGGTATAAATAATGCATTGTACTTGCATTATGTGAGAGAAACTATATTCTTTAATTTTGTGTATATGGAAACGAGTAACGTGTTCCCCGCTGTATGCGTTGTGTTTGATTAAGTTACAATTGTATGCAATCGCACGGTATCTTTTAGATAAAATCATAGAGGAACATAGATATCAAAGTTTCGCGGTAATCTTTGGCGTAAAAATGTTATTTCTTTAATACAAGTGTGCAACAAATTGCTGTCATTCAGTACATTATTGATTGCTAGTCTAAGAAATGAGAACAGGCATTTTCATAACTGACTATGTAGCTATTTAAGGACTCTACTTTACCTTTTAAGAAAATCATGCAATTTTAGTTTCTCAAATTATATTCAACAGTAAAGTAGAAAATGCATTCTACTTGAGATATAGCATGTAAGTATTATCAGCAATGGGTCATCGACTGAGTTATTAAGGTAGTTGCTGACTACTGTACCTTACAATCCTGGAAAACTCTCAAAGGGTATCTGTAGATTATTAAAAAACACACGTTGCCTTCGATATCAGTGACGGAAACCAATATAATGTTACAGAAGAGCTTACCTGATTTGCTGATATCTAGACCTACGATAAAACTGATTTGTTTTTAGATAATGTCACTGATCTGAATACCGTTTTCATATTGGCACGTGGTTTCTCTCCCTAATTAGATATACATTCCAATATTTATAGATCTTATACATAATCTAGCTAATAACAAATGTGCGTACAATCGTTTTAAACATGTCCGGATTTAACTAGTCAATGGAATATGATATGCCACTTTTTACTCATTTTAAGTTGAAATCAAAAAGGAATTGAACGCATACGGAGCTCGTTTTATAAACCATCTTAACTTCATTCCCTGCCATGACGTCATCTGCTTTGAACAATTGTAGTCCACTTTAAGTTTTCTAATTTGATTTGTAGATACATGTACTTATTGAGTAATATTAGTAATAGATAGTTTCAAATTTACGCGGCGTCTGATCAAAATCCAAACTGTTTCAAATATACATTATACTTTGGATAAGGTAGTGAAAGGCGTACGGTATTATAATGTCTAAGGATACAGTGAACACTTATTGGTTATTGCCACCAAACACAATCACATTGATGTTTTACAACAAAAGTGATTATTTGAACCAAAATGAAAGTAAAACAGAAATATATTATAGGGGTTTTCTGTTTTACGTTCATCTTAATTTAAGTTGTCACCTTCCTGAACCACCGAATGCCTTCAAGTAAAACTTATATTAAGTAATGCTAAATACTGGTTTTACTTTGTTCTCTGGTTAGGACATACAGAAAAACCTCTCTATTACTACCACCAAAGTGTTTCAAATATTAGTCGTTGTTTAAGACAGGTTTCTGCATAAAGCAATGTGAAAGTGGAACAGAAAGCTCCTATTGGAGCTTTCTGTTTCACTTTCAAATTGCTTTTAGTTGTCACCTTTATTTTATACAGACAATTAGCCTTCTTTTAGTAATCGTAATAGATAGGTCATACTGTATATATTAAACAGATAAGACAACTAACGGATAAATATCGCTTAACCTCAATTTATTTTGTAGTGATATACAAATGTAAAACAGCAGGTATAAATGTATTATTCATGATAGCATTTATTTCGATACTGTTGTAAACTAAAGTAGGAAGACGTCTATTGTTTCACATTAAGACGAAAAGCTAGTTTCATCTATTGCAGAAAACCACAACACGTTGCTTAAACAGTTTGGATACTGATAAGACACCGCGTTACCCCAACTGTTTCACGTGGTTAGTATAATTCTTTTAAAACAAACGCATTTATGGGGAATGCATATCGTTTTACGCACTGTTTATGAGAATGAAAGAGTTTTGAACACTTTAATATATTGTTATTCTAGACTATAGTCAGATCTTCCACAAAACAAAACAAACCAATAGTTCTGTAATACAATATTTTCACACTCCCAAGAGAAATACATCTTGATGACAAACGCATATTACAGAAAATACAAGCAATAACAAACAAATGATGTTTTGTCCTTATGTGGATTTATCAGCGCATTGCGTGTGCTATTTGTAATCTTAGTTGGTAAGTCGTCGCATGGGAGTGCCGTTACAGTTGGCAAATTGATGCAAAATATCCTATTCAATAAAATGTAATCTAAGTTCTACGTTAGCACTTTCTAAACCTTATTACTGACATACTATTGGCTGCCTACCAAGTAATTGAATGCAAAACTACTCAAATTAAATGTATTAGTCGTTTTCATTCAAGTATATCACACACTAATTTTAAACAGTTACGATTCAGATCAGATCGGCGTCTGATCTGAATCATAACTGTTCAAAAATGGAAATCAATACGCAATTTGCGGGAAAAGGGTGAAAACATTATTGCAAGCATCGATAGAAGGGATATACTGTCATTTGTATTTATCTAAGAGAAGCGAGGTACATTAGGCGTCCATCTGTGTAAATAGAGCTTCCAGAAATGCTGTTATGAAACCGACTAATGACATACTAATATCGTCGTGGTCAAGTGTTCAAACAGGGTTAGACAATAAAGTGTCCAGCCATTAATAGGAAACATTTCCTGGCTTATATAAACCAATAAGGAATTTACTCTAGTAAAAACGCTGTCTATGAGAAAAATATTATCTGATTTGAGATCGATTGAATATCGTCATGAATCAGAGTATATTTTTGTCTTATAATTGAATATTTTAATAGCTATGCTAGTTGTTGAACTGATATGGCGTCAGTACAACTACATTTACTGCATGTCAATGCATTTTTGTTTCATTTCAGTTCCATCTACTGTGGAGCTTAAGCTTGTTAAAATTCTCATTTGCATTTTCATCAGGAATTTTGTTCAAGCTACATGTTAAAATATTATATGAGCGGCTTTTGTTAAGCAGGAGATAATACAGCAGAATAAGCATCTAGTTCCGCTTTACATTAATTTAGCATTTGTGCGTATAAATCAACCTGTCCAGCAGTTTTCAAACGTGAAGACTGTTACAAGTACTTAGACCGTAAAAATGTACAATAAATGAAGATAAAAGGTTATTTTTGTCGCTTCCTGTATATACGACATTTCACTGAAGAAGATGTTAATATTTACCAAAAAACGCGATCACACTACAAGCCATGTTTTCATTGCAAAACAAATGGGATATGTCAGACGCCGGGCAACCCGGCCTCTGACCAGGCTCCAAACTGTTTGCCATAGTGAGAACTTAATGAGAAATAGTGAGAACTTATAAAAGGTTGTAATTTTCTACATTGTAACGTATTGCGTTTTGTATGCGGTTGAACGGAACGGAATTACGTCTTCTCCGCTGAAACTCAACAGAAGATGACATTTAAAACTGTTTAAGACAGGTGACAACTCATATAGGGCAACAGCAATGCAGCAATGTCGTCCGGGCCTACGTCACATTTAAAGCTGATGAATAAGAGCAGACGACAATTGTTAAAAGCTGATGACGTCATGGAAGATATTGGGAATGTGCATTTCAGTTTTGTATTGATTGGTCGTAAAAATTGTTTTACTGTATACCAGTACTATCGGAGTTAAACTTTATCTTAGAAACAGACAGCAGTAATTTTAGTTATATACGTACATAGATTTATGTATACAGCGCCTATAAATTTACTTAGTTATACAAAAAACAGTCAGACATACAAATGAGAGTTTTGACCTATTTCTTAGGCATCACTAAAGAGTGTTAACACTTATCTTGCAGTAACATCGTATGCATTGAAAGTTATCATCTGCAAAAATATCTAATTAAGGTTTATACAAGTTTTATTTACATATATGTTAAAGACCCTGGACAGTTTGGTACCAGATCAGATGCGACGTTAAATGACGTCTCGTGTGGATCAAACTTGTTTACAGATACCAATCAAGTCACGATAGACAGGATAAGCTTCAACAACTACCAGACAATTTCTAAACCGTATTCTTGCAAAAGGGCGCTAAACACACATTTATTTTGAAGTTCCACTATGAAGCTTCATATTCTGAGCGTTTAAGGTACATTGAAAGAAAAAATACAAAAAGTTTATCTTAAAATAAAAAATTATCTAACTATGGTGCAAAACAATACAAACCAAAAATAACAAAATATTGTTGACCTTATTTTTCTAACACTTCCTTTTCAGCGAATTAAAGAAAAATATAACTAATGTTGTTGAAAAATATATCAATTGGAAATGCCTAGTATTTTAAGGGCCCAACACATGTCTTCTGAATTAAAATCTCTCTTCGTGATCTATTTAATGGGTTTTCGTTTTGTATGACTTTGTCCTGTTTCCGCTAAAGTATCGTCTGTTTTATTTGTCACCTGCAGAGTGATTCCAATTTCAGGGTTAATCTATTATTTTATTGTTCACAAGGCAATAATAGCTAGGGTGCAAACTGTTTCAAAATATAAACAATGTTGTACTGGACTTGATAAGCGCTAACTAAAATCTGAATTGTCAAATAGGAAACGAACATCATGTCTAAAATGGTATTAAATTTCCCCTGATTTTCAATTTCATTTTCTAAACAATATGGTTCATGCCTCCGACTGTCTTAAGGCATGATTACTTCACTAATTTAGAAAACTGTGTGATACATATCGACCGGAAACTCCTTTGTGGATATACTAGCTTGGCAAACATCATTTTATATGTGTTAGCCAGCTGGTTCTGAAATTTACGAAGTTCTTGTATACATGTACTTCAATTCTGATTAGGTTTGAGGATTGAAACTGAATAATAATTTACCTTAAATGGTTTTTGTCTTCTTCAGTACGTTTCACAATTAAAAGCTAGATGTTTCTAAGGTGTTTACCCTTTCAACCATACACCCCTCTGTAGAGATTGCTCATTGCATATGCAAACAGTGTAGCCCCTGATCAGAAGGCTCCTATAGGAACCCTCTGGTCAGGGTCTGCACTGTTTGATATTTTTATTGTTTTTTATTTTCATATAAAAGTGTAACAGTGTAACTGATTCAAAATATCAGTACTAGAAGGATCCAAAAGGATTATAAATACTCAAAAGAGAATTATGGGATTGAAAGCGTTGAAAAAATGTGTCTCTAAGGCGCGCCAGCTAAAGGTGGAAATGTTTTAATACTATGGACAGTCACGTGCAACAAAAACCGACATTTAGTTGACAATGAACCTGTACATTTAGAATCTGCCAATACTGTCCATCTAAGCATATGAAAAGCTAACATAGGCAGCTTTTTATACGAGAGATACAAAAAAAACATATTTGCCTTGGGCAGAGAAATTGCAATTGAAAATGACAAACATCAATATACACATTGTTGCGCACAGTCAGCATAACCATATTGCGCCTGCTGCTCCCATGCGTTTTCAAAAAATAACACGCTTTTTGGAACATCGGAAATGATAATAGCTGCATGGCTTTCAAATGTGTGGTAAAAACTATTTATTCACAAAGGACGACATAATGATAAAACACTAATGTTAATTGTTTTAAGTTTGAAGCAAGATTTATTACGATTGTTTGCAGTCGAATGGCTAACTTTTAATTCTGATGAAAAGGACGACAATATAATTATATCAAAGTAAAACATTATCTAGTAGTGCAAATGAGAACCATTAGGAGTTTGATTTCGCTTATGAGCCATTTACCCTTTTAAAAGCTTTTGAAGTCTGAAACGAATACGATTTTGGAATATGTCTGTATGATTCTATGTATTTGCCTCTGTATCAACCTTTCTGCCTGTCTGTATGTTGCCTGACTGACTGTCTGGCAGTGTTTTCGTACCTTTGTTAGTCTTTACAAACGGTCGGTTACCTTCACATGTTTACTCGCCTGACGGCATCTGTTTTATTCCATACTCCCATAGATATGCATTTTAACGCCTTTATTTTATTCCTTTACTGAACAAAATTGTTTTACTTTACACAGTCATGAATGTGTTTCATAAGAAATTATGTTTATTTTCCATTCTGCTTGAATTTAAATCTGCTTTAAGAAGTCACATATATTCAATACTAGAAACACGCTATCGGGTAATAGGTTAAACATTTGCCGTCTACTTTTATTTCTCAAATTTACATTATATATCCATTGCCTGAAAGTGATATCGTAATAGCTGTCTATCAAATTGGATACTGATCAGACGCCTCATCTGATCAGGATCTAAACTGTTTGCAAATAACTTTTGTCCTTGGATGTGAAGGGCTTAAGTATTTTGAATTTATAAAAGCTCGCTATGAATGCTGACGGTTCAACAAATTCACATTGACGCATTTAGAGGTTAGCGTCTCAAATATTCCCGAATCGATATGTTCAAAAGCCATATAAATGTCTGAAACTAAAGTGAGTTTTATTTTGCTTCTCGATAAACATACCGCTAGGAGCAATTTCAATGACATAACGCTAAGACATGTTAACTTTATTGAGTTCCCGGGAGATACGAATGTAATGTCTTCAGGTAATAAAACAGTGAAGCGTTCGGTTGTTACGTATACAACATGTACTGTGAATCGCTGCTTGCACACCATTTCAAATCAACCCATTGATATTATAAAGACTTGTGACCTTTAGAATTTAAGATACACGTAGAAGGAAAAGGTAAACATTTTATAGGGTATAAATAAGGCGTTTTACTTGCATTATGTTTAAAGTTGTCATTTGTGAGAGACACTATATTATTTAATGTGGTGTATATGGAAACAAGTAACGTGTTCCCCGCTGTACGCGTTGTATTTGATTCAGTAATTTTTGTTAGCAATCGCACGGTATATTTTAGAGAAAATCATAGAGGATCATATGTATCAAAGTTTCGCGGTAATCTTTGGCGTAAACAATTATTTTGTAAATATAAGTGTGTAATAAATTGCAGTAATTTCAGGACATTATTTATTGCCGGTTTAGGAAATAAGAAAAGAAATTTTCATAACTGACTATGTAGATAATTTAAGGACTCTACTTTACCTTTTAAGAAAATCATGCCATTTTGGTTTCTCAAATTATATCCAACAGTAAAGTAGAAAATGCATTCTACTTGAGATATAGCATGTAAGTATTATCAGCAATCGGTCATCGACTGAGTTATCAAGAAAGTTGCTATAAACTGTATCTAACAATCTTGGAAAACTCTCAAAGGGTATCTGTAGATTATTAAAAAACACACGTTACCTTCGATATCAGTGACGGAAACCAATATAATGTTACAGAAGAGCTTACCTGATTTGCTGATATCTAGACCTACGATAAAACTGATTTATTTTCAGATAATGTCACTGATCTGCATACCATTTTCATATTGGCACGTGGTTTCTCTCCCTAATTAGATATACATTCCAATATTTATAGATCTTATACATAATCTAGCAAATAAGAAATGTGCGTACAATCATTTTAAACATGTCCGGATTTAACCAGTCAATGGAATATGATATGCCACTTTTATTCATTTTAAGTTGAAATCAAAAAGCAATTTAACGCATACGGAGCTCGTTTTATAAACCATCTTAACTTCCTTCCCTGCCATGACGTCATCTGCTTTGAACAATTGTAGTCCACTTTAAAGGTACAATACTACCGAGATTTGTGTTTAAAACGGGCAATTTCTTATATGTGTGCATTTTCTATTTATTAAAACTAAGTGAAATCGCGTGTAAGAAGCCTGACATATGCCCCCACTTCATTAAGAATCCTACCTAAATGTGTTGAATTCTTATCGTGATGGTTTACATTTTAAGCGGGTTTGTTTACAAATAAGACTAAAGGGCTGGTTCGAAGGATTGCGTAAAGGTCACGTGATTGATACGAACCGCGGCGATAATTCATATACACTATGTGACGTCATCCGAACGAAGCCGGAGCATTTCCGTTATGATTCGTCTTCGATCAAATGTCAACAAAAGAGATTTAAAAGTCGACTTGTTTCCACCAATTTAATGGGTTTGAAAGCAATGTTTCCTCAATAATCACCGGGCATTACTTCTTTTTACAGGTTTAGATAACGAATGTGCCTACATTTTCAGGTTTGAAAATTGCGCGATTTTGGCATTTGACAGTAATATTGGGACTTTAAGTTTTCTAATTTGATTTGTAGATACATGTACTTATTGAGTAATATCAGTAATAGATAGTTTCAAATTTACGCGGCGTCTGATCAAAATCCAAACTGTTTCAAATATACATTATACTTTGGATAAGGTAGTGAAAGGGGTACGGTATTGTAATGTCTAAGGATACAGTGAACACTTATTGGTTATTGCCACCAAAAACAATCACATTGATGTTTTACAACAAAAGTGATTATTTGAACCAAAATGAAAGTAAAACAGAAATATATTATAGGGGTTTTCTGTTTTACATTCATCTTAATTTAAGTTGTCACCTTCCTGAGCCACCGAATGCCTTCAAGTAAAACTTCTATTGAGTAATGCTAAATACTGGTTTTACTTTGTTCTCTGGTTACGACATACAGAAAAACCTCTCTATTACTACCACCAAAGTGTTTCAAATATTAGTCGTTTAAGACAGGTTACTGATTAAAGCAATGTGAAAGTGAAACAGAAAGCTCCTATTGGAGCTTTCTGTTTCACTTTCACATTGCTTTTAGTTGTCACCTTTATTGTATACAGACAATTAGCCTTCTTTCAGTGATCGTAATAGATAGGTCATACTGTATATATTAAACAGATAAGACACCTAACTGATAAATATCGCTTAACCTCAATTTATTTTGTAGTGATATACAAATGTAAAACAGCAGGTATAAATGTATTATTCATGATAGCATTTATTTCGATACTGTGGTGAACTAACGTAGGAAGACGTCTATTGTTTCACATTAAGACGAAACTGAACATATATAATTTCTTAAACTGCGCACAATGTCAGCCGTTCGCAAATATTGACAATATTCTTTTGTTATCTAAGTAGCAAAACGTTGGAGCCTGATCAGAAGCCTGGTCACCCGGAGTCTGACCAGGTTCCAATTATTTCGTACTGGCAATACTTGTGTTAGAGTAAATGCGTTTATTCGGAAAAAAGGATCACTGCCAGTATAAGCATTTCAACTGGTCATTTCGTTTATACATGTACTGATAACTATGAATTATAGCGATGCAATATATTATTAAAGGCAATTTGGTTGAATAGATATCGTTTTGAAAGATGTAAACAAAATGGAGCCTGCACAGATACAAACTTACTCGGCCTCAGATCTTTTTCCAAGCATTTAGTTAATACAAATTTACTTTCTTAAAGGCAGAGACGGTGCAAAACTATTTTATCAACTACAGTTCGGAATGAAATAACCAAGACGTCGTAGAAATATATTTCCATATCTTGTTTAACCTTAAAGAAGTCCTGTTCCTTAGAAACAAACAAACAAACATACCGGAGGCAGGAAGTCGGTCGTGTCTAGTTGCCACAAAATCATATCAATATTTCATGGACATTTGTGAAGGGCTGGTGGTTCATCATTTCATAACCATGACGCCGATCTCAGTAACCCCATTAGTACGAATGTTTATTCTGAAATACTGCATGCATTGCAATGTCGTCTGTGAAATGACATGTATTTAGTTATTTTTGTTTTATTCCATTAACTCCTTCACTGCCATGACCTCATCAGTTTAAACAATTATTATCGTGTGCTTTTATTTCTCAAATGAAGACTTTCAACTTAAGAAATATTGAAATAAGTGTCAAACAGTTTAGATCCTGATCAGACGCGGCGTCTGATCAGGATCCAAAACGTTTGCAAATAGCTATTGTAGTCGGGTTTACCATTGACGGGGTTAAAGAAAATCTCAAAAGTCAAACAGGTTTGGTCTTGGTCAAACGTTGACATACTCTGTGAAATAAATAAAAGCTAGTTTCATCTATTGCAGAAAACCACAACACATTGCTTAAACAGTTTGGATACTGATAAGACACCGCGTTACCCCAACTGTTTCCAGTGGTAATAAATTGTTTTAAAACAAACGCATTTATGGGGAATGCATATCGTCTTACGCACTGTTTATGAGAATGAAAGAGTTTTGAACACTTTAATATATTGTTATTCTAGACTATAGTCAGATCTTCCACAAAATAAAACAAACCAATAGTTCTGTAATACAATATTTTCACACTCCCAAGAGAAATACGTCTTGATGACAACGCATATTACAGCAAATACAAGCAATAACAAACAGATGATGTTTTGTCTTTATGTGGATTTATCAGCGCATTGCGTGCGCTATTTGTAATCTTAGTTGGTAAGTCGTTGCATGGGATTGCCGTTACAGTTGGCAAATTGATGCAAAATATCCTGTTCAATAAAATGTAATCTAAGTTCTACGTGAGTACTTTCTAAACCTTATAACTGCCATACTAGTGGCTGCCTACCAAATAATTGAATGCAAAACTACTCAAATTAAATGTATTAGTCGTTTTCATTCAATTATATCACACACTAATTTTAAACAGTTACGATTCAGATCAGATCGGCGTCTGATCTGAATCATAACTGTTCAAAAATGGAAATCAATACGCAATTTGCGGGAAAAGGGTGAAAACATTATTGCAAGCATCGATAGAAGGGATATACTGTCACTTGTATTTATCTAAGAGAAGCGAGGTACACTAGGCGTCCATCTGTGTAAACAGAGCTTCCAGAAATACTGTCAAGGAACCGTCTAATGAGAGAAGCTAATATCGTCGTGGTCAAGTGTTCAAACAGGGTTAGACACAAAAGTGTCCGGCCATTAATGTGAAAACATTTCCTGGCTTATGTAGACAGATAAAGAATTTACTCTTAGACTAGTAAAAACGCTATATATGAGAAAATATTATCTGATTTGAGATAGATTGAGTATCGTCATTAAAAACAACATGATACAAAAAGTAAATATAAGTATTGTTTTGTCTTATTATTTAAAAGTTAAATAGCTATGCTACTTGTTGAACTGATATGGCGTCAGAACAACTACATTTACTACATGTCAATGCATTATAGTTTCTTTTCAGTTTCATCTACTGTGGAGCCTTAGCTTGTTAAAATGCTCATTTACATATTCATCACGAATTTTATTCAAGCCAAATGTTATAATATAATATGGGCGGTTGTTGTTAAGCAGGAGATGATTAAGCAGAAAAACCCCATAAAAATGTGCAATAAATGAAGATAAAAAGTTATTTTGGTCGCTTACTTTTTATACGACATTACACTGAAGAAGACGTTACCGCGTTCACACTACAAGCCATGTTTTTATTGCAAAACATATATAATATATAAAACGCCGGGCAACCAGGCATCTGAACAGGCTCCAAACTGTTAGCCACTCAGATAAAAATAAATAGTGAGAACTTATAAAAGGTTGTAATCTTCTACATGTTAGTGCATTGCGTTTTTGTAAGCAGTTGAAATGAACGGAATTACAGCTTTTCCGTTGAAACTGCCAATTTACACAGATAACACTCTGAACAAAATAAAAGAAAGGCTTCTTACGTGAAAATTTTGAAAAAAGACAATTCAACAGTAGATGACATTTAAAGCCATTTAATCCAGATGACAACTCTTTATAGGGCAACAGCAATGAAGCAATGTCCGTTTTGGACCTGTTGGCATTTCCGTTATCCTTCATTACACATTTCATGTTCATATGAGCAGGACAGGGCACTATTCTTTGTTGAAAGAGTGGTGAATATATAAAGGAATAATGGAAGTAAATGAGCAAGGTTCTCCATCATTTGAAGCATCACCGGCCTTAACCTCTTCACTGCCTTACCCGTAGTACTAATGGCTATTTTCACACAGCTTGGATCCTGATCAGACGCCGCGTCACGCGGCGTCTGATCAGGATCCAAACTGTTTGGCACTCATTTTAATCTTTTTTCAGTCAAATAATTCAAATTCAAATATAATAAATAAAAGCAGACGATAATTGTAAAAGCTGATGACGTCATGGTAGTGAAGGGATAAAGCACCGAATGTGTTTGTCAGTTTTGTGTTGATTAGTCGTAAAAATTGTTTCACTGTATACCGGTTCTGTCGGAGTTAAACTTTATCTTAGAAACAGACCGCGGTAATTTTAGTTATTATTCTACATAGATTTATGTATACAGCGCCTATAAATTGACTCAGTTATACAAAAAAACACAGTCAGACATACAAATGAGAGGTTTGACCTATTTCTTACGCATCACTAAAGCGTTTTAACACTTATCTTGCAGTAACATCATATACTTTGAAAGTTGTCGTCTGTAAAAGTATCCAATTAAGGGTTATACAAGTTTTAATTACAGAAAAATTAAAGACCATGATCAGACGCCACGTTAAATGGCGTCTCGTATGGATCAAATTTATTCTCAGACACCAATCTAGTCACAATAAACAGGATAAGCTTCAGACAACCACCAGACTTTTATAATTCCAGAGACAATATAGAAAATATGCAGTTTTCTATACTAACTCTTTAACAGTCACCAGACACTGTGTTAGCATTTGCTAACAGGGTCCAAATTGGACGCCACTTTTGGAAATTCGATTTATGATAACTGTTTACGATGCCAGATAGTTTGCTTTCTAGCAGGCACAATAATTCATTCAGCTCTGATACGTTCAATTGCTGATGCGAGTCGCCATCTAAGTCTAGTCCATTTATGACATTATATTATAAAATTACTATCAGTTCCGACCCTGATCGGAGGGCTCCGGAACTACGTTGTTTGCACTGGACAGATGTGCTACAGTGGGGAATACGTTATTCTTTCCCAATAAACGCGTTTACGCTAAAACAACTATTTCCAATGCAAACAATTTGGAGCCAGATCAGACGCCGGGTTACCAACTGTTTGCCACTCAGATTAAAATAAATGGTTAGTGGTGTCAATAAGTTGTCATTGTCTACGTTTTATTGATATGCGTATGCGTACGTTTACGTTTAAACGGGAAAAAATAACGTTTTCTCCACTGTATACTGTTGTACAATGTACAGTGGCGAATCTGTTATTCTTTCCCGTTTAAACGCAAACGTACGCAAACACAAAGCACTAAAACGTAGAAAAGTTCAACTTTTGGACAATTCTGATATTTCATGTTTATCTTGGTG
Organism: Gari tellinella; assembly: GCA_922989275.2. Classification (NCBI taxonomy): domain Eukaryota; kingdom Metazoa; phylum Mollusca; class Bivalvia; order Cardiida; family Psammobiidae; genus Gari; species Gari tellinella. Next base: position 46,091,061 of record OV277864.1, read on the forward strand.
GCAAACAGTTTGGAGCCTGATCAGACGCCGGGTTACCCGGCGTCTGATCTGGCTCCAAACTGTTTCTACTGCACATAATAGTTTTAGCGTAAACGCGATTATTAGGAAAGAATAACAGATTCTCCACTGTACACTGTATGTAAAGGATGAGTATACTCGTCGCTAGGGTTCATGACATTAATTGCAATTTTGTAGCTGACTTGTTTTCTGGCAATTATATACATTGAAGAATACATTATCCGTTCCCGTTTATATTTAAACGAAACGCAAACACATTGCAGTAAACAGGCAAAAAGATAGCTTTTTGAAACGTCTGACTACATGTAATAATTTGTGTAGCAAACAACTTCAGTTCTGATCAGACGTCTGATTCTGATCTGGTTCCAAACATTCTGTATTGAAATGTATTGTGTAAGCCCAACCGCGTTTATCGGAAAGTATAACGACTTTCTCACAGTATTAAATTACCTAAATAACTAGAGCTAACCAAACAGATGGGGTACCTATAGACTTGCAACACACGTTATTCAACTGTTGTAATTTACGATCAATCTCACAGACATTACTACAGTAAAACCTCTATTTTACGACCTCTAAATTGTGTTACATATAAAATGTTTAAGACAGGTGACTGCTTAAAGCAAATTGAGAGTAAAACAGAAAGTTCTTTTTATGAGATTCCTGATTTACTGTCACCTGTTTTTATACATTTAATTAGCCTTCGATTGAGTGGTCCTGATAAAGAGGTTTTACTGAATATCTATATTAACTCATTTGCATTCACTGTCAAAGACAATTTACATGTATGTGAAACAATAGTTACAGTGGTAAATACGCTATTCCTACCCATTTAAGCGTTAATCCTATGCGTAAGAAACGCATAGTGAACGGTTAACGAACGGTTAACGAACGCTTAACGCCTAACGATTTTAACGCGTTTAAACGCGTAAATAAACGATTATACCAGAGATGTTGCGATTGGTGCGTTTCACGCGGAGATTTTGGATTTTATCGATGAAAAACCCACTAATCCGATTAGTGACACCAAAACGACTGCAATCTTTACTTACCGCATGAAATGTCGGAATATTTGATGTTTTGCTCACTTTGTGAATGACCCGAGTCAATATTTCAGGCGTATTCTTTAGAAAATTAAGACCGACACCCGGGCTCTTTTAAACGCGTAAAGAAACGCGTAAAGAAACGGCTAGGAAACCCGTTTAACGAAACGGATAATAAACGCGTAAAAAATGCGGAAAGTGGGTAGGAATAGCGTATTTACCACAGTGACTGTAGGCAAGCTACAAGAAAACAATACCGAAAATCACATTATATGTGGGTGTTAACACTTTCACTCTCAATGACGCTTTAAAGCGCGTTTGCAAACAGATTGGGTCCTAATCAGACGCCGCGATACGCGGCGTCTGATCAGGGCCCATCCTGCTTGACACCCTTATCAATATATTCTAAGTCATACAACCTTACATTTAACTTCGAAACGTGTCTTGCAGACAACAATAACGAAGCAGACGACAATAAAGCGGTGAAGGGGTACGAATTTCACGAATAATTTGATAATAAAAGGGTTACAGGCAGGTTGATTAAGTAAGATTACAAGGAAGCAGAAATATACGATAGACTGGTGGAGATATTCTGAATTCCCACTGCATAATTCCGTCTTCAAAGTTCTATCTTTCTTAACCCTTTGATAAATGTATTATTCATGATAGCATTTATTTCGATATTGTGGTGTACTAAGGTAGGGAAGACGTCAATTGTTTCCTGTTTAACCCCCTTGGTGATCAAAGATTTCGCGATGTTTGTACCCCTTCACAGCCATATTATCGTATGCTTCAATATTGTTGTCTGCAATATCGTTTTAAAGTTTGATATAAGGCATTATGACTGACGAAATTTTGAAATGAGAGGCAAATAGTTGATCAAGATCCAAACTGTTTGCAAACGCGCAATGTTGTGTCGTTGAGAGTGAAAGGGTTAAGTCGAAGATAAATTACTACAGTGGAGAATCTGTTATGCTTTCCCGTTTAAACGCAAACGTACGCAAACGTACGCAAACGCAAAGCACTAAAACGTAGAAAAGAACAACTTTTGCACAATTCTGATAATTCTTGTTTATCTTGGTGGCAAACAGTTTGGAGCCTGATCAGACGCCGGGTTACCCGGCGTCTGGCCTGGCTCCAAACTGTTTGCACTGCAAATAATAGTTTAAGCGTAAACGCGTTTATTGGGAAAGAATAACAGATTATCCACTGTATATGGCCAATACACATTGTTTACTGTCGAGTTCGAAGTTCCTACTTCTGAGTCCCGACTTCCAAAATCCGACTTCCAAGTTCTGACTTTCATGTTCTAACTTTTAAGTTCCGACTTCCAAATTTAAATTTCCGTGTTTTTCAAGTTACATACGTTAAACTTCATTGTCAGCAAATGTATGACGTCACGGATAGTTAGTGTTTGTCTGCGTCGTTAAAGCCTTGCACCGCAATTATATCGTATACTTTAAAACCATTGCTTAAATCAATATTTTAAAGTTAGAAGTAAAGCACTTTGGCCGGAGACGTATCGTTCCGCGGCATCTGATATGGATTCAAACTGTTTCCACCAACGACTTAACTCTTCTATAGCATTTAAAAGGTCAAAATATCCGTTGCTTTACAAATTGATAGTAACAATGTCAGCATAATAAATTCTCAATGTTCTCCAAATTGATATGTTTGAAAGGCAATGAACAATTGATAAGCCGGTATTCTTTCCCAATAAACGCGTTGGCTCTGAAACACTTATATCAGTTTGCAAACATTGTGGAGCCAGATCAGACGCCGGGTGACTCTGCGTCTGACCAGGCTTCAAACAATTTGCCAATCAGATTAAAATAAATGATAAGAAGATATTAAACTAATTGCAATTTTCTACATTTTAGTGGTCTGCTTTTGCTTTTCGTATGGGTTTAAACTGAAAATAATCACATGTCCACTGTAACTGTCTACCAATAGCGTGCGCTTGCTGTGCGCGCCATGTTAAACACACCCATGGGATTAATTGCGGAGACACACTGCCAAGATCTGTAAAACTTGTTGAGTACCCTTGGGTAAGAATAGAACATTTCACGAAAGAAAACATCTACGAATGTCGATTCTAAGTCCAGTAACTACAGAGTAAAAGACATGATTTTCCAATAGACGCACATAGGCTAAATCCAATGTGTTCATTGCAAACATTTTGGAGCAAGACAAGACGCCGGCTTACCATGCATCTTATAAGGCTATTAAATGTTTCCAAACCAAATTTTTGAAACATCTGTCATTATCTTCGTTTCGTTGCATTGTGTTTGCGTTTGGTTTCATTTAAAAAGAAAACGTAGACGGTACTAGTTTTAACTGTTATTTCCCGTTATCAACAAGGAGCGAGTTGTAGTTAAGAAGCCCATATACATGTATGAGTAGTGTTTGTTGCGAAACTGGACTATATAAAATAGACCGAAATGCATGTTGTATATGTATCTGAATATTTGACAAGGTTCACACGTAATATATTTAAAGCCACGGTTCATAAAAAGAAAAATATCTTATTGCCAATGGTGTCAAAATGCGACATTTCAAACAGTTTGGATCCTTGTCGGTGTCCGCGTGAAACGGCGTCTGATCAGGATACAAACTGTTTCACACTTATAATATTGATATTTCATCATTGAAAATAGCACTTAATCTGACCTGAAAAATATTGCATTCGACACTTTCAATGCAGACGTCATTTGGCGGTGAGCGGGTAACATGTTCAGCATACAATACAATTTGGCAGTGAAAGAATTGAAATGATAAAGTAGAAAATGTGTTCTACAGAAAAGGCATGCATTTGTTTGTCGACCGTAAAGTAACAAAATACGAAAAACACAGTGCTCCTTCCCTAACACGACCATCCCAACAACGAGTCCCTCCTTACAAAGACCCTTGCCGCTGTTCCACAAACAAGACATTTATGTCCAACCTTTCCAAGGCTGCAGTACCGTATGCATAAATTTGTCGTCTGCTGTTTTTTCTCAAAGTTACATATAAGTGGACATTTTGATAGAATATATATATTGGCGAGTGACAAAAAACTTGAATTCAGATCAGACGCCGCGTTACACGGCGTCTGACCTGGATTCAAGCTGTTTGCAAATGTAAGCCAAGTCTTAATTTCCCCTTCCTCTAACGACTCCCTCCTAACAATACACACAAGCTGTGTCTCTCATTGGATGTCGTTTTAGAGAGGGAGCACTGTAACTTGGAAGGTTACAACACGAGCAGCTGGAAATATATTCCTGCATCACACTGTTATTTGATTCACAGAACAGAGGGTGTTTTTAGTGCATACTCGCTGGCTATAGGATTGGTGTTTTACCATATATATATATATATAGTAGGCATATCAGAATAAATTTATGACACCATTTTGAAATGTCACTGATTAGTTTAGATCTTCTATGGCAAACAGTAAGGAGGCAGACTTTGAACCAAACTTTTTGCAATGGACAACATGGTTAACCCTTTCCAAATGGAAGCGCCTTCTGGCACATAATTATAATTTATTTCTCCGCTGAAGAAAATAGTTCCATTTTATACAGTCATGAATATATACTATAATAACCATTTTCTATATTCTAGCATTTGGTACATTAAAGCAGGTTGAAAGTAAAGCAGAATCTGCTTTGCTTTTGACCTGCTTTAAGTGGTTATCTGTCTTAAAAACTAGAAACAGGCTTTGAGTGAGAGGGTTAAAGCAATAAACAAATTTATTGTGAAAGAAGAGCATATGACTCTGTAAACTGTATAGGATTGTGATCAAAATATCAATCTTTGTCGCTATCTTTACCAACCTTTTAAGATTATCTTCAGATTTATAAAAGGTTCGTTTTGATAACATGCAAAATGTACGTGTTTCATTTTATATTCAAGCTGCTTGTATTAATGCAGGGGAATGTCTCTATTCGGGCCGACCACTGACTTAATTATGTCCCTAAGAACATGACTGTGTAAATAAATCCGAATATTAAGTGATGGTTCAGATTCAAAACTTAATTGTTTTGACACCATCAGCGAGTTTCTTAAGGTGATCATATAAACCCTTTCACGTATTGATTAAGTTTGCAAAGAGATTGGATCTAGATCAGGCGCCGTATTACGCATCAGAAATAAATCCTAAATTTTTGACACTAGTTTAAAGGTTTCTTTAATTCTAAAAACCATTCAGAACGACATCGTCATAGGTGACTGAAACAATTTTTCAAACGGTTTGTATTCAGGTCATAGTCTACATATTTTGGATACTTATCAAACTTTAAACCATTTTATCTGGCATAATGTTACAAACGATAAATGTAAGCAGAGGATATCTTGTCTGCCAAAGGGTTAAATGTTGAGTATGACGCTGCAAGAGTTAATACAAACTCACAAGAGTACAATGGAGAATCTGTTATTCTTTCCCGTTTAAACGCAATCGTACGCAAACGCAAAGCACTAAAACGTAGCAAAGAACAACTTTTGGACAATTCTGATATTTCATGTTTATCTTGGTGGCAAACAGTTTGGAGCCTGATCAGACGCCGGGTTAACCGGCGTCTGATCTGGCTCCAAACTGTTTGTAAAAGAAAAAATAGTTTGAGCATAAACGCGTTTATCGGGAAAGAATAACAGATTCTCCACTGTAACACATTTTAACCCGTTTTTATGAATATTCATTTTTTTATCTAAGCAGAAGATAGCTTTAAATAGGCTGAACGAATGCACATAAAGGCGCATTCTACTTTACATTCAACCTGCTTTAAGTGATCACATATCTTCAAAAACTAAAAACAAACTATGGGGTAAAAAGTTAAAGCTACGATTCCTTGAATCGCGCTTGAAAAATAAAAAAAGGAAAACTTAGGATTTTTATGATCATCTTATGGAAGCCATGATGCAGTTGTAAAATGTTTAAATCTTTCCCTGACAAAAAGCGCAAAACTCTTAGAACAAAGAAAATATTTGGCACAAACACTTGGCATGTAACGTTCAATGTTGATTAAAATAACACAATTTTGCCTCAAATTCCTGTTATGCAAGACTTCTGAACTTTGCTGCAATTATCTCCATGTTTATATTTGGCAGAGGTATGCATATAAACCAATTACGTGAATTCTTTACTATAAGCTAAAAATGAGAACGTGACATCAGAACATATCAAATAAAGAAGCTATCAAATGTAAGAGTGACAATACTGTTTGTCAGTCATCTGAATTTGCAGAATCTGCAATAAATTGCTGACTTTTATTTTCAGTCTATGAATATGTGTTATTACGCCTTTTATTTATTTCTCCAAAAAAGTCACTTTAAAACCATACCATAATAATAGTGTTTTTAATAGATAGCAGATCGCAGCACAAAGCAGGCTGCCAACAAGCAGAATACACTCCGCTTTAATTTTAACCTGCCTTAAACTTTCATTTGTTTTCAAAACAAGACAGAGGCTACGGTGGAGAAAACGTTATTATTTCCCAATAAACGCGTTTACGCGAAAACTATTTTTTCTATTACAAGCAGTTTGGAGCCAGATCAGACGCCGGGTAACCCGGCGTCTGATCAGGCTCCAAACTGTTTGCCACAAATATAAACATGAATTATCAGAATCGTCCAAAAGTTGTACTTTTCTACGTTTTAGCACTTTGCGTTTGCGTTTCGTTTGCGTTTAAACGGGAATGAATAACAGATTCTCCACTGTATGTGCTACTGGGTTATCGAGACTCTAACGTTTCCATGTCCCTGATTTCAATGGCCAAAGTCCTTATTTCCATGACGCAACAAATTAATAGTTATAAAAATCAATGTAAATTCAACCCCTTTGCTGCCTGGATATGGTTTACCTTAAAAGAGCTACTTGCTTTTACCATTATTAATTAAATGCAAATTGACTGCAAGATCACCGATACAAATATCAAGTTGTTTGGATACTGACCACATACCCCGGTACCGGAGTTTGAGCAGTATTCAAACTCTTTGCCATAAAAAAATGCACTTGTTCACTCAGTGTAAGACAGTTACATGTAGAGGTAACTGATTGCTGATTTCAGATTAGATAGGTTAACAGGTGCACCGAGATATCACTTGAAACATTAAAACACGTTTAACACTGATCCTGCTCAGTGAACGTATCAAGTGAGATAAACTTGATGTCAATTTATTTTCCTTTACTAATGAAACGTTTATATACGTGTCAAACAATTTCAGAATATAAATAACGCGACGTCTCATCTTAATCAAAAATGCTCTCAGTGGGGAAGATGCAATTCTTTCCCATAAAAACGCGTTTTGTGTTAAAATATTTATTTACGCTGAAACATTAAAGCGGCGTCTATTCAGACTCCAAGCTGTTTGCCATTCAGATTGAAATATATCGTCAGAAAGCTACATTAAATTGTATCTTCTTTTTCATTTTACATCGCATTTATGTTTAGTTTGACTTAAACGAAAAGAAAAAAAAAGGTTCCGTCCACTATAAATACAATTCAAGCGAAATAAGTTGGTAAGGATAAAAGGTAGCTTACATCTTCTTATTCTGTATTTTTATATAGTTTTACATAATATGATTCGTGACCTTTGAGAACTTACTGCTACATCTATTATCAAATGTTTCATATATTTCTGAGAAAATGTCGTTGTACATTGTACATGTATTCCAACCCGTCTCTGATATAATGAATGAATCATAATACTAGAGGTTTACTGCCTATTCATATATAGAAACATGCTGACTTTCATAACATATTTGATATATGATCCTATATATTCGTAGATCTACTCCATTCCCATGGGACGAATACTGACTGAATAGCCTACAGAAACGTTAAGTCTGCCTTGGCGTGTATGACTATATGAACAAATAGGCTGCTTTAATTAAATCACTCATTAACTTACGCCTATACTCTAGCTCAATCGATTCATCCAAGGTTGCGGTCATACATGTACAATCAATTCCATCTTCAGTGTCTACACAAACGAGTCCCTAATCTAAGTATTAAACATAAGGTCCTCTAAAAGCAAGATAAACGTAAAGCAGAAAGCTCCATCGGAGCTTTCTGCTTTACGTTCATCTTGCTTATAGTCAGCTACCCAATTTAATTGGCGTAAACAAATCTAACTATAAGTTGTCGTATTAGGAGGAAGCCACTGTACCAGATTGTGTTCTGCACCTTCCCAAGAGGACCTTGTCCATTTAGTTATAGTCTAGGTTGTCATGTTGCACGGGAAGGCATATAAACTACGGTTATATACGACATAGAGTGTTGCCAAGGTTCTTCTGTATGGCACATTCAATACACAGAGTGACAAAAAGCATCATAACATTTTGTAGTGTACAGAAGCGCTACTACATTGGGGAAACACATATTATATTTCCTGAAAAAACGAACTTTAACTGAATTACATGTACATCTGAGATGTCAAATGGATAATTCAAGTCAAGTCTATATAAATATATTTCGGGTGACCCAAAACGAATGACAACTAGTGCAAACCGTGATCGGTAGGCTGTTGAGTCTTCTGATCAGGGTCTACATTGATTGCATATGATATATGTATTCTTCAAATGTACATTGTTTGTTAATGACGAATAAATTATACTTGTTGCTAAAGCTGAACGTGTAAAGTAACGCAACCATTTGGCAGTTTGATGTAAAGATTGTATCATTCACATCATCAATAAGTATTCACCCAAGATTTTGTAATAACGAAGCTATGGTATATAAGTTTGTTTTCTCTTATTGTTAACTTTTAAAGCACAGTGGAAAATACGTTATTCCTATTGAACAAACGTGTTTGCGCTAAAATCATAATTTCCAATGCAAGGACTTTGGAGCCAGATCAGACGCCGGGAAACCTGGCGTGTGATCAGGCTACGGGAAACCTGGACTCTGATCAGGCTCCAGACTGTTTGTCACTCAGATTAAAAAATATCGTGAGTAATGTCAACATGTAATTTTCGACAATGCGATGCGATTGCCTTCCGTATGCATTTGAACGGGAAGGAATAACGTCTTCTCCGTTGTATAACAATTTAATACCCTACGTTAGAATTGTTATTATGAATTTACCAGATCAGGCTTGATTGAAAACACGACCGCCTCGAATGCTATTATAGGAATTAGCTGATAGTTTCATTCTGAAAGTGTTTAAATATCTTCATCTGCCAGTACAGAAAATAACATAATTTTCTTCTGTGATTAAACCGCAGAATTAATTTATGGATTTTGGATTTATGCCATAAACTTCAAGTAATCACAACATGCTATTTGCGATTATGAATCCAATACTTGGTGTCTTCATTATTTCTATCAGCACACTTATTTTGCTATGTCTATATATATTATACAGTGAAGAAAACGTTTATTCGTTCCTGTTTCAACGCAAACGAAACGCAAACGCATTGCAATAAAACGTAGAAAAAGACAATTTTTCGACAATACTTACTATTCATGTTAACCTGCGTTGAAAACAGTTTGGAGTCTGATCAGACGCCGGGTTACCCGACGTTTGATCTTACTCCAAATTGTTTGTACTGGGAAAATAGTGTTTGCGTAAACGCGTTTATTGGGAAAGAATAACGCTTTCTCCACTGTATATAACATGTACAACATCGTCAAAGGCTTGGAGCTAGCTTAGATTCTGAAATGCTCGGTGTATAACTTATTTGTGATGCATTATATATTGAATACAACACTATCCTTTGTCAATAAACATCCTTACAATGCATTCTGAAATCGTTTGTCCATTGCAAACAGTTTTGAGTCAGATAACGTGTAGACGCCGGGTAGCCAGACATCTTGTCGGGCTCCAGCCTGCTTGTATTTACCTTAAAATCTTCAACAGATTCAAGAACGTTGTCTACTTTTTAGTTTGCGTTTCGCTTAAACTGGGGGAAATAACGTAGTTCCCATTGTAAATAGCCATAGAGTGTACGGGGTCGAAGGTTACAAAAAGTTTTAAGTAAGCCTGATATTGTTCTCTAGCATTTGATTGGTCTGAGTTGATCCTTTGCTCAGTAAAAGCTCAAATCTGACATATCAAATGTTTGTGAACGAGCTCAAAGGCTTTATACAAATCAGACTTCTGTCGATATCGATTCTGTTATACCGACCCTCGACATAGTCTTGCTTCATTACAAATGTGTTTTTCGTGTGGACTCTAGACATTACATAATTGCTTAATTAGTAAAGTACGCTGTTCCCATCACGATTATCCATTAAATGAATGAAAACACTCGCAGCGCGCTAGAAAGATAAAAATGAAAACCCCATTACCGGCTCTGGCATATTTGATTGGCATGAGTCTGCTCGTTGAAACATGGCGTCCGGATGAGCAATGGAACTTCTCTAAAGGGACACGATTTATTAGACCCCCTGGTAGGTAATAAAGACAGGCTACAGTTTAATTCAGGGAAATACGTTATGCATTACCTTTGTTCTGAATAAAGCAGTCACAACGATCTAAGGAGTTTATTGATGTTGACTGGTTGCTCAATAGAGGACAAGATGTGAATTGAAAATTTGTAGGATTTTGTAACATCGTACTTATTTATGTTATAATGACTTGTGCCAGTGTGCACGTTGTAAATTGAAAGCTAGATGCAATATGTTTGCCACTTAAACGTCGGTGTTGCAATAGAAAGATTTGCAGGATTTACTACATGTAACTCTTCATGTTTGCATGGAATATTGAATTGGGGCAATTTTGGCAAAATAAGTTGGTCATTAATAATTTATGAGCTTGAACCTTCACCGCCACATAATTTCTGCTTTTATACTAATGTTTATACCAATATTGTAAAATAAGATTAAGTCCTACTGAAAAGGCATCATTACATACAGTGGAGAATGTGTTATTCTTTCCCAATAAACGCGTTTACGCTAAAACTATTATTTGCAGTGCAAACAGTTTGGAGCCAGATCAGACACCGGGTAACCCGGCGTCTGATCAGGCTCCAAACTGTTTGCCACCAAGATAAACATGAAATATCAGAATTGTCCAAAAGTAGGTGTTTTCTACGTATTAGCGCTTTGCGTTTGCGTGCGTTTGCGTACGTTTGCGTTTAAACGGGAAAGAATAACAGATTATCCACTGTATAAGTGTTAAATAGTATATATCAAGATAATACGCCAATTTCCTCGTCGTCTGGTCTGTATACAAACTGTTTGCGATGTTTACCTTAACTGTATATTGTTTTGTTGGTATAAGCACTCGTTTATACATGTGTCTAAGACTTGAACTATAGTCTACTGCCTAAAATCTATTTTGCGCCTCTACGATTTGTTTTACTCTAAGGATAGTAATCATTCGTTAGGAGGTCCTGAAAACAAATACCGAAAGCATTTAAAGTATCTTGCCAGATGGTAAAGTAAAGCAGAATGGTCCTTAATAACTATTCTGTTTTACTTTCAAGCTTCTTTAACTGATAACTTGTCTTCATTACTAAATCAGGATGTGAAATAACGGTTTAAAGCAGATCATATTCTTACGATAAAATGATTAAAGCAGGTGAACCATTTGATGTAGAAAGGGTGAAACGCAGAGTATAGAATACTTCCATGAGAGATCGCATCACTCAAGGACCAATCAGGCTTCCTAATTATATCTTGGTTTTTGCCAAAAGTAATTACAGAGGTCTGGAGGCGCCATAAAACCAGATATTTTAATTCCAGGCAATGACGAAGTTTGACGTCTTATATGATAACTCAAGATTTACAGCTATGACGATGAGGTATACAGTGGAGATGGTGTATTCTTTCCCGTATAAACGCAATCGAAATGCATGACAATACAATGCAGAAACTGTCACTTTCTAGAATTTCTAACCATTTGTTTTTTAAAATCTGAATGGCAAAAGGTTTAAAGCCGGGTCAGACGTCGGGTTACACGGGGTCTGACCAGGTTCAAAACTGTTTAGCTACAAAACAGTCGCATCGTGATCTGTGGTTATTCAATAAGATTTTTTATGATCACGAAATACAGAAAACTGCATACAGAAGATGTTTTTGTTCCCGAATAAAAACGTTATGCTTAAAGCCTAATGTCCATTTCGAACAATATGGAGTTAGAGCGGACCCGGCGTCTGATCATTCTCCAAAGTGTTAGTTTTCTAGATGAAAGTTTTATTTATCGTTATTGTTTTTATAACGATGTCATTTTGAACATTCTATGTGCACTGCAATTGCATGTACTTTGATTTAAACCGGGGTAATGACACATTTCTAACTTTATAAAGTAAATCAGAACGCTAGTTTAATCGTTTTGGATTACATCAAATCTGTATTATATTAGGTAAAACGGCATTATATCCCATCAAACTCGGTTCCACGCCATTAAGCTGTGACACTTGTAAACAGCTGCTTTTCCTCCTGAATTTGCAAATGGACAATCCAGTTACAAATGAAGTCTGGTCCATTTGTAATTATATAGTGTTATTTTGTCAGTGTGTTACAAGTCAAATGAAAAAAGTGCAGAACCTAATCAGATTGCACTTTTTGGAGCTCTCTGAAAATGAACTTCATCGTTTTCATAGGACAAGTGTTCTGTCACCGGTACACTGTTTAATCGGCAAAGAAGCGTGTATTCATAGTAATTGTTCAAAAGTTAAAACAAGCTTAAATAACGGCGTGCGATCAGGCTATTTGACACTCATATCGAAACATAATCATCGCCAATCTTGAAATACAACTTTTCTTTTGTTCCATGTTATTATTTCACATTTTTTAAGATAAATTTAAACAATACCGATTTGCACTTTAGCCACCACTATAGAAACAAAATGTCAAGTCACAGTGCTCCCTCTCAACAACATCAAATGAGTGATAATGATTGTGTGTGTGGTTCTGAGGGAGTTGTTACAGTGGAGAAAACGTTATTCTTTCCCAATATACGCGTTTACGCTTAAACTATTTTTTCAATTGCAAATAGTTTGGAGCCAGATCAGACGCCGGGTAACCCGGCGTCTGATCAGGCTCCAAACTATTTGCCACCAAGATAAACATAAATTATCAGAATTGTCCAAAAGTTGCACTTTTTTACGTTTTAGTGTTTTGCGTTTGCGTACGTTTGCGTTTAAACGGGAAAGAATAACAGATTCTCCACTGTATACGGAGGGAACATTAATACCCTTAGAGTGCTGATTACAAGTAGACTTACATGTACATTTGCAAACAGCTTAATTCAGATCAGACACCGCGAAGCGCGGCGTCTGATCTGAATTCAAACTGTTTGCCACTCAGCATTATGTTGTTTTTCTGTCAAACATTTCAATACAAAAATCGCCAGACAACAGTTTTAAACAGACGATATTTCTGTCTTGTTTTGGGAACATCGGCAAGTGTTGTTGCAAGTAGGAAATCGTTGCACGGAGAACTATTGTAGGGAGAGAGAACTGTATTGTGTTTCCATAGTCGCTCAATATAGGGTGTTTTGTACTCTCAGAAATGGTTTATACCTTCCCAATGCTAATGGGAATTCTGTTAAAATTCTGTCTGATTACGAGGCACCAGGAGAACGCCTCTACGATGTTTTGGTCTTAATGCTAGGGTAAATTGCAGTCTCCATGACGGATCGCGATTTAGTGAAGCCTCTCATTACATGGGAGAAAGAAAGATGCGTTTATAATTCAGACTGATTGTATTAGCATTTCGCTTTTCCCAACACAAGACCATGGCTCACTAGAGAGCCGAAAGTCTTAGTATACAAACAAACGATTACTGAATAGCATTTAGTGCATTTGGGATCACAGACATGTTTCTACGATACATGTACTCGTATATTAAGGCAAAGCGAGTACAGAGGAGCATACGTTACCCTTCCACATGTAAATGTAAACGAAACGCAAGAACGATCAACAAAATAAAAAAAATGAAAGGTTTCTGTACATTTTCAATCTGAGTGGCAAATAGTTTCGACAATATATTGCAAAATTGCAAATAGAGAACTTGGTTTGAAGTTTATTTAATGAGTTCATTCTGGGTCTTTACTGTTTATATAGAACAAGTGTATACTAATTCCATTAGTCCGCTCGTAAAAGACGAGTGTACTCGTCGCTAGGGTTAAATGTACATGTATTTACCCTATACATGTAATGATATTATCACATGTATGTACTTGTTAATAATATTATCTGACATAAAATGCAAATAAATACAGTCGAACTTCGATAGCTCGAACTCGCTTACATGTAATTCGAACAATCCGATAGTTTGACACATGACCTGCATTTTTCATGCTCGGTTAAGTCGAACATACCCATATTTTAAAGTTAAAAAGTGGCTAAGCCACGTTTTAACTTTGAAATACGGGTATGTTCGATTAACCCGAGCTCGAGATATCGAAGTTTGACTGTTTTGTTGCAGATGGCACATTGCGGAGGACAATTCCAAAACGTTATGAACGTTAAGAAACTCATATAGCCTGATAACCTTTATTTTCCTATGTAGAAATGAAACTCTTTTTTCATAAATATTCAACGTGTTTACTTAGCCATTAATATCTACCTAATAGAGTTGCCTATCTTAGTAGGATCTGTCTGCTCTCTGTAAGTACGATTGTATTGGGTTTGTCAAAGAGCTTAGAGTCCAGTCAAACATGTGTTCCAATTGTACATGTACATGTATAAACGTTTTGTATACAGTAGAAACCTCTCTATTACAACCACTAAATTCCGTAAATCATTAGGTGTTTAGAACAGACGACTGTTTAAAGCAAGGTGACAGTAAAACAGAAAGCTTCTTAAGGAGCTTTCTGTTTTACTGCGACCTTGCTTTAAGCTGCCACCTGTCTTTTACACAATCAATTAGCCTTCGTTTTAGTTGTCGTAATAGAGGATTTTACATGTAGCTGTACATGAAATCAGTGATTCCTCTCTACAACAACACCCATTCGGAGATAAAGAGTTTGCGTTTTGTTTGGAGGAAGTTGTTATAGGGAGGGAAATAACCCCGTTCACTTCCTTTCGCCGAGTACAATGGTTATTTGCAAACAATATCGATCCTGTTAAATTACGCGATGTTTGATCAGGATCCAACTTGTTTGACATCCATAGGAGGTACTTTTTTTACCCTTTCATAATCAAATGTATCGTGAGATGTTTACTCCATTCACCGCCATATTGTCGTCTGCTTCAATATTGTTGTCTACGATATCGTTTCAAAAGTTAATTTAAGGCAGTATAATAACAAAGTTTCAAAACAAGTGGCAAACATGTTTATCCTGACCAGACGCTTTATGAGAGTGAACGGGTCAAAGCATATGATGTACATGTATTTTAACTGAATGGGGTTTAACATAGTTTAGGCAACGGTTGCAAGAATTGTTGTAAGGAGGGAATTGTTGTTCGTTGTAAGGAGGGCAAAGTGTACAGTCATGAATACGTTATTATTCTCCGTTTTAAAAGTCAAAACAAACCGCACACGCAATGCAATAAAATGTACAAATACACGTGTTTTAAAAGCAATAGAAAGTATACAGTGGAGAAAACGTTATACTTTCCCAATAAACGCGTTTACGCTAAAACTATTATATCGATTGCAAACAGTTTGGAGCCAGATCAGACGCCGGGTAACCCGGCGTCTGATCAGGCTCCATACTGTTTGCAACTCAGATTAAAGTAAATTAACAGAATTGTCCAAAAAATGTATTTTTCTATGTTTTAGTGTTTTGCGTTTGCGTTTCGTTTCGTTTAAACGGGAAAGAATAACGGATTCTCCACTGTAGAATCAAACAGAATGGCAAACAGGCGAGAGCCATACCAGACACAAAATAACTCGGCATCTGATCTGACTCTTATTTGTTTGCTACTCTGAATAAAATTACTGTAAACGTGAAATCACATACACCATTTTCTACATTTAATTGTAAGCATGGATACTTTAAACCCTTCACTGCCTTACCCCGAGTACACTAGCAATTTGAAATCAGTTTGGATCCTGATCAGACGCGGCGTCTGATAAATATTCTTACAGTTTCACACTCATTTGAATATTCCATAAGTCAAAATAACTTAAAAGTAGACGACAATTGTTTAAAATTGATGACGTCATGTCAGTGAAAGAGTTAAAGGGGAATGCAATTGTAATATTTCTGTGCCAATGCATACCAACACGATTCATTCGATTTACTACATAATGCCATCATGAACACAAACAATTAAAGCCTTTTTGATATCCGGAATAAAAGACATTTTGTTGATCGCAGTCGCATTAGACAGTAATTGCTGCGCAAAACTAATCAGAAAACTGCGTGTACTATATCAGTATATCAAGATTATAAATGATGCTACAGTAAATTCCTAAATAGCTAGGTACAGTGGAGAAAACGTTATTCTTTCCCAATAAACGCGTTTACGCTAAAACTATTATTTGCAGGGCAAACCCGGCGTCTGATCAGGCTCCAAACTGTTTGCCACCAAGATAAACATGAAATATTAGAATTGACCAAAAGATGTTCTTTTCTACGTTTTAGCGCTTTGCGTTTGCGTACGTTTGCGTTTAAACGTAAAAGAATAATAGATTCTCCACTGTATATGTTAAAATGTTATTTTTCTGAAACGCAGTGCAATAAAATGTAGAAAATGACAATTTGTTGAAACTTCTGATTACTTATTTCAGTCTAAGTGGCAAACATTTTGGAGCCTGGTCAGACGCCGGGTAATCCGGCCTCTGATCTTGCTAAAAATAGTTCGCTCAGGAAAAAATAGTTTTACAAAATGTAGCATTAACGCGTTTATTGAGAAATCATAACGTCTTCCCCACTACATGTACATACAAAATGTGTAAAATAACACTATGCAGTTATGAAAATATAGTTATTGTTTTTAAAATCAGTAGCAAACAGCTTGGAGCCTGATCAAACGCCGGGTTACCCGGCATCTGATCTGGCTCCAAATTGTTTGCAATGCACGTAATTCTCTAATACAAACGCGTTTATCGGCAACCAATAACATATCCATTGTACATGATGAATACCAACCACTTTCTATGCATTCTGCTGACAAACATAAAAAACCTTACCTTGAATATTTCCCTGCTCAACTAATCCTCATATAAGACGTAAGACGAGCCGACATTGGACACCATGCTGTGAATATGTTTTCTTCTGTTTTCCCAGAGTCAATAGAAGTCGTAATGCTTTCAACATCTGTCTGCAAACAGAAACATGCCTTTCCCTTAAACCTTATCATGCGTTGATATCGTCTGCTTCGAAATTATCGACTGCAAAAATTGTTAAATTTAGAGTTATACATTTTGTAAGGAAGGAACCCTAAAGACGACTTCAAACAGTGTGTATCCAAATCAGACGCCGCGTGACGCGGCGTCTGGTCTGGGTCCAACGTGTTTGCAATAATCAGTTAATTCGCAATCGGTAGGCAAAGGGTTAACACAATGCTTACCAATATTGACGTCTTCAACAATTGTCGTCTGCTACTGTTCTAAAGGTAGATAATTTTAACAAAATCACAAAATAAATTTAAAAAAGGATCAGGTTGTCAAGCGGTTAGGATCTGGATGATATACCTAGTCACTCTGCTTCTGGTCTAGATCTACACTACTTGCAAAGGTAATCACAGTTTTTGTCCGCTAGCGCGCAAAACGTTAATCCCAATGCAGGTTGAAATCCAATGAATGTATTTCCCGATATTACGTTACATCTCCGAGCGATAACAAGGTGTATAAAACCCTTCTTAGATCAACATGACTGTTTCGACTCAAAGTGTTTGGCTTGTATGAAATCAGACCAAACTTCACCTTTAGCACTTCATGCGGGTTGCTGTTTTTCTTTGCAAAAAGCTTCTTGAGAACAAGAAAAAAACTTGTGTTAATCGATCACTGAATAAATTTGATAAAGGTTATTTCTAAAAGTTGACCGTTTAATGCAGGACAACAGAAATACTATTGAATAAATGTTCTGCACTACATGTGTCCTACAAGCAGCTATAACTTTTATTTTAAGAGATTCCCATTATACGTTCTGGGTGGCTAAAAGTAACCTGAGAAAAATAATTAGAGTCACAAACAGTTTTGATCCAGATGAGGCAGCGAGTTATACGGCGTTTCATCTGGAATCAAACTGTGTGATTTACATGTACATGTAGCTACAGTAACGACGACGTCAGTATTTTGCAATAAACGCATTTATTCTACCACAATATCCACTACAAACAGTTTGAAACCAGATAAGACGACGGGTATATGTAATCTGATTAGGCTCCAGACTGTTTGCTTCTCAGATTAAAATAAAAGGTTAGAAAATTCAAAAAGTGTTTATTTTCTACATTTCATTGCATTACTTCGCCTTTAAACGGGACAGAGTACATGTAACGCCTTCTCAATTGCATCATAAATTCCCATATTGCATGTTACATGTTTAACTGCCTGTCAGACTTGCACGATTAGCTTAGGCTTATACATTACAGCAGTTGATACATCTTAGACAGACGATATTGTCAGAAGGTTCACACTTATCTTACCGAACCCGAAATGACTGGTATTTGCAAACGGTTTGCATCCAGACCAGAGGCCGCGTAACGCGGCGTCTGATCTGGATCGAAACTGTTTGCCACTCGTTTTTAAGATTTATCAAAATTGTATAAATCTTATTTCAATATGATTTTGCAGAAGACAATTTTAAAGCAGACGATATAACAAATTGATGAGGTAGAAAATCACAACGCATGCTGCACGCGCACTTTTTTACAATTATCCCCCCAGTCAACGTGACTTGATTTGCATTCGTAAACAATTGGTATCCATATCACACACCGAGTAACACCGAGTAACTTCGTGTCTCATCGGGATCCAAACTGTTTTACACTCCAATTGATAGTTTGTCGGTCTAATAACTACATTCAGTATAATTCTCTCAGATTGCTAGTTAATTTCAACTCTATCTTATCTTGTGTGTATGATAGTTGCTATGCTGTTTTTAAGTTACATGCTTTTAGTCTCTTATAACTCTAATTAGAGTGGTAATGTACTAAAGGATTATTGGTGTGTTATGTAATTATTGATGTATTGTGCACTGAAGAGAAATAAATAAATGAATAGATAAAGATAATTGTACTTTATTTGCAGGTGACAATTTTAAAGCAGACGGTAATTTAGCGGGACAAGTGTTAATGGATATGTTCAGCTGCAATGTATCTGCACTCGTTTAACTGATCCAGTGATAAAACCCTCCTCTGCTTAACCCCGAGTACAATAGTTAGCTCCAACGCGGAGCCATGCGTCTGATCAGGATCCAGACTGTTCACACTCATTAGGTCAAAATACCTAAAATTTGAATTTGAGAAACAAAAGCAGACCAGCAATTGTTTAAAATCTTTGACATCATTGAAGTTAACGTGGTTAATGTTAACTGATATGCTAACAACCCGAGGCTATATACTGTCGCCAGTATGCAATAACATTCCCAGTTATTTATTATTTTATCTAAATCATTATTAAAATCTCTTCTAAGTTATATTATCATATATGCAACATCATTGAAGTTTCAGTAATATAAAATATGCGATGCTACAGTTGACAAAACATTATTAGTTCCCAATAAACGCACTTAATATGCTAAGGAAATGTATTCATTGCAAACAGTTTGTAAACCGGCTTCTGACCAGGCTCCAATTGTTTTGCAAAATCAAATTTAGAGAAACCTTTAAAACATGTGTAATTATCTACATTATATTGCATTATGTTTAGTTTTTTTAGCAAGATAATATCATCTTCTCTATAAGTTATGAAGCACTAGGGCATTTACGAATCTTTTATATGTTCTATATAATGCCGATAGACATGCATGTCTTTGCAAAAATAAAACATAATATTTCTTGGAAATTTCTTACATGTAGCACTGCGCTTAGGGGTCAGTTCTTCATACAGTGGACAATCTGTTATTCTTTCCCGTTTAAACGCAAACGTACGCAAACGCAAAGCACTAAAACGTAGAAAAGAACACATTTTGGACAATTCTGATAATTCTTGTTTATCTTGGTGGCAAACAGTTTGGAGCCTGATCAGACGCCGGGTTACCCGGCGTCTGATCTGGCTCCAAACTGTTTGCACTGCAAATAATAGTTTTAGCGTAAACGCGTTTATTGGGAAAGAATAACACATTCTCCACTGTAATAACCATCTCCAATAGAGAAGACGTAATTATTTCCCTTTTCCCTTTATTTTAATCTGAGTGGCATACATTTTTAGCCTGATCAGACACCTTTTTACACGGCGTCTGATCTGACTCCAAACTGTTTGCAATGGAAATAATGCATACAGTTTAAGCGTAAACACGTTTATTGGTAAAGAATAACCGCTTCTCCACTGTTTAAGAAGGGTTGACTTTGGTATCCAATGCAGGTAGTGTGCATGTTATAGAACTTGAATGAAAAGCAAACACCAAGTTTTTTTTTATATTTATAGGGGCATTCGTAACCCACTTATATCTGGATATTGCAATGATCTCTTCCCATGTACTTGGGCGAATGAGTTGTGGAGATATCACCGAGTGTAAAAAAAACAGTACAAAGTCCACGTACGCTTATGGCAGAATCATCCAGCATAACAGAGAGTTACTGCAGGAGTTAACCCACAGTTTTTCTTCGGATAAATGGAGATGACCAAACCTAGCATCATGTACAACCATTGATTACATGGTAGACTCATGCAATGTACATTTTGCGAGTTTCAAACACCACCTAACTGCTTTACATATAGAACAATGATTTTGCAAGCAGTTCAGATCCTGATCAGGATTCAAACTATTTGAGACTCATAACGATATTACATTTGTCAATTTACCAAAGAATAAAGTTTGAAAAATAAAAGCGACAATTATTAACGCTGATAACATCAATGACGTTAATGGGTTAACATTTCAATTGCCAGAACGAGGTATTTGCATGTAAACTGTTTGGTACTCGTAATACAGAATATTTTCCAAAAAGAAATAAAAAACCTGTGTATTTGGCTTCAAATTGCCAAAGGTACATTTTAGCAGACTAAATTAAAATTGTTTGAGAAACGGTCCCAACATACATGTACGGTTAATTTGGCAGTGAAAGGGTCAATAAATAAATAACCGCAAAACCTGCATGGCACGCATATTTATGACTAAGTGTTTTTATTTCGCCAGCATGCCACTGTCTCGGAAACATCTCTTTATGCGAAACTAGCAAATGGCAAAGGCATGCACAGTTAATTTTTGGTACAGTAAACATCCTCTATCACTGCCACTGAACTTTTGAATAATTGAAGATTCTAAAACAGGTCACAGGTTAAAGAAATATGAATGTAAAGCAAAGTACATTGTAGAAGCTCCAATAAACGTTTTCTGCTTTGCATTCGTTTTGCTTTAAGCAGTCACATGCCGTACCCTTAATGAGATCGGGCCAATGTCGGCCAATATCTGAAACCAAGATAGCAATCGGCCATTCTCGTCAACTGTCGACCAGTTCCGAACCATGCTAAGCATGGTTCGGAACTGGTTGACAGTTGACGTGAATGGCCGATAGATGCACGTAAAGTACCGATTTTGGATCGATATTATTAGGAGTCCTCAACCTTAAGTAGTCGTACTACTGCATTACACGTATGGCCACTCAACAAAAAACACCGATGGTTATTTGTAATGGCAGGCGGTTGCTTTAAGCATATTCAACGTACATGTGAATACAGAATCTTTACTGAAGTGTTTGCTTCATTATGTAACACATTTCCTACAAACCAAAATCAAACTTTCATGCGTGTGATTGCTCCATTTTACGCGTTTTCATTGTACAACGTAATAAAACAGAAATTTAATTATGAGTTAACGAGCATATACAATTATTTGGCATGACTTATGAGCGTTCTTAGTTTTTGTTCCATCAAACCAGCATCTGCTTAAACGTGTCGTCATCAAATAGTCCAATTTCATTGTAATGTTCTTACAATAGAACAAACAAATGCAAGCATCAAACGGTTTGGATCAATTTTAGACACTAATGCCTGGGCAACTGTTTCTGAATCAAAATTTGTTTTAACTCATTGAGCCCTAGTGACGCATATATGCGTCCTTAACCAAAAGTGTACATGTGAAGCGTACACTTGTCTAATGCAAATAGTGAAGTCCCTGATTAGGGGGCTCCTGCAGAAGCCCTATAATCAGGGACTTCACTGTTTGTCATTTTGCAATATATTGTAAGAAAACAACCCTAAATAGTCTAAAAAGGACCAGCCTTTATTGTAAAAGAGAATTGTCTATTGTAAGTTTCAGGAGATAGTGGGTTAAGCAAACGAAGCTGGTTTGTTTGCGTGATATACGGTGACCCTTGTTTTGCTATTATCCTATCTGCTTAGACTGAAATTATGTCTTCAAAGATAATCCGATTTAGAATATACATGTACATGTTCACGTAAATTTAATTTAAAAACATAAAATCGAGTGACAGTTTGAATTAGGGTTGGAAGCCGAGTTACTGACTGATCTGAGTCCAAACTGTTGGCAGCCTTAGCGCGTTAAGGATTATCCAATGAAGAGAGAGGGTTTCTTCATTAACTAAACGCAAACGCTTTGCAATACAAAATGAAAGTTAAATATTGACTACATGTATATACATGTAGTTTTATCTGAATGGCAAACTGTTTGAAAACTGGTCAGACACCGAGTTCCCGGACGTATCATCTGGCTCAACACTATCTACAGTTGATATAAGAAAGGTTACATAAACGCATCTATGTACATGTACATGTATTTGGAAAGTACATGTATAGTGTATTTTTGTCTGTAGCAGCTACAGCAAAACAAAATACCGTGTCGGAGTTTTATTACATGAGATCCTTAGTATGTGAGAGGTAATCATGCTACAATGTACATGTAGCATACCTATTACTAATATATCTGTGTTGCGTCATTGATTCTCACGCATCGCATACAGTGTAGATCCTTTAAGTATAATTTAATCCCTTTTACTACCATGACGTCATCATTTTAAAAAATTATCGTCTGCATTTATTTCTCAAATAGAAATTTTAGGTATGCTGATTTAAGAAATATTGAAATGAGAGGCAAATAGTTTGGATTCTGAAACCCGGATTCGAACATACGACTTATACTGCACCACGCACATTTCTTCAGGGCTGCCATAAGTTGACATGAAAAATCCTAAGACTTCCAAATTTGAATTCCCCAAGTGCGATTTTACGAATCGTACCTTTACCCCCATATCCTTTTCCTTAATTTGTTGACATGCGACTACTTAAAGCAGGATGTAAGTAAAGCAGAATGCGCCTTAGGGCGCATTCTGCTTTACTTTCAGCCTGCTTTAAGCTACCATGTACTGGGGAAAAATCCGGAGATTTAGGAAAAATCCGGAGCAATTGCAGCCGTGTTTCTTTTCAATTTGTTGAGGCATTGCCTGTTTCATTGCAAAAATTAGGTAAGGAGACTTCAACCTCATATTCGAATGCCCCGTTATGCATCGAATGGTTAACCTGTTGCCTTCCGTTTGCGACTTACATGTAATTAGTTTTTAAAAACAGTTTGGATTCAGATTAGACGCCGCGTAACGTAGTGTTTGATCTGCACCCAGACTGTTTTATATTCTTCATTATGTTTTTTCAATTATGTAACAAATCGTATACCTGTTAGGAGTACACGTGTTCTATGCAAACAGTGTAGACCCTGGTCAGAGGTCTCAAGCAGGAGTCTGACTGATTGATTGATTGATTGATTGATTTTATTTTGGCAATAGAGGCGTAACATGGAAAGTCCACCGATAAGGGTCTACACAATTTGTAAATGTGTATGTTTGTGTTAAAATCACACTAAATAGTAAAACGTGGACTAGACTTAATTCAAAAATGGAATCGTGCATTAAAAGTTTCAGGGGTGAAGGAGTTTAATTAAACAACAAACTGAATTTGAAAACAGCAGTATAGAATGTCTTCTGGTTGGACTGTAGAGCAATACAACAACAGTCTGTAGACACTGTTATTGGCATTTGATTGCTGTATAGAAAAAAATCTGGCATCGTACAGTGGATAATCTGTTATTCTTTCCCGTTTAAACGCAAACGTACGCAAACGCAAAACGCTAAAACGTAGAATAGAACAACTTTTGGACAATCCTGATATTTCATGTTTATCGTGGTGGCAAACAGTTTGGAGCCTGATCAGACGCCGGGTTACCCGGCGTCTGATCTGGCTCCAAACTGTTTGCACTGAAATTAATAGGATTAGCGTAAACGCGTTTATTGGGAAAGAATAACAGATTCTCCACTGTAATTCGTTAATGATACAGTACACTCTGTCTATTACGACCACTAAAATGAAGTCTTATTGATTGCAAAAAATACTGGTGTTAGTTTAAAGCAGGGTGAAAGTAAAACTAAAAGCTCCTAAATGAGCTTTCCTTTTTTACTTCCACATTGTTTTAACCTGTCACCTGTCTTTTACGACTTACAATGAACACCATTTCTTGGTCGCAATAGAAAGGTTTTACTGAATCAAGTCAGGTACAGTAGAGACGGCATTGTTCTTTGCCAATTAACTAGTTTGTACTAAACCAACTCTGCAGCTCAGAAAACAGGGGGGCAGAATGCCATGTCGGCGTTTTATTACATGTTTTCCTCCGTCTGTAAGAGATAATCAAGCTATATGTAACATATTACTAATTCATCTATGTTACGTCATTGAAGGAGAAATGCCCTCACACATTCGTACCGTATAGTAGAGAATACGTTATTCTTAGAAAATGATTTACTTTTGACATGTATGACTGTTCATTTTAATCTGAATGGCAAACAGCTAGGAGTCTACTCACACACCGAGTTACCCGGTGTCTGATCAGGTTCCAAACTGTTTGAAATGGAAATAATAGTTTAAGCGTTAACGCGTTTATTGTAAAATAATAACGTATAATTTATCGTACATTGGAGACAAAATTGTTCTTTCCAAATTAGCACGTTTGTACCAAACCAAGTCTGCAGCTCTGAAAACAGGGGAGCAGACTGTCATGAAGACGCTTAATTACATGTTTTCTTCCGTCTGTAAGAGATAATGGAGCTACATGAAGCGTTTTACTAATTCATCTGTGATGCGTCGTTGATAGCATGACTCTCGTGCATTCCATACAGTGCACGCTTCTATGATACAGTTAACTCATTGAGCCCTAGTGACGCATATATGCGTCATTTTCCAAAAGTGTACCTGTGAAAAGTACACTTGTCTAATGCTTATAGTGAAGTCCTAGATTAGAGGGATCCTACAAAAGCAGGGACTTAACTGTTTGTCATTTTGAAATATAGTATAAAAACAACCCTAGACGGAAATGGACACCCTTGATTGATAACTGAAAGTCTCAGGGGATAATGAGTTAAAAGTATGATCCAAAGTATTTGTCACGAGATGTCCCTTGCAAACAGCTGGAATCATATCAGACACATGGTGATTCGGTGTTTGATCAGTTTCCAAACTGTTTGTCACCAAGATAAAAAAAACCAAATGATAGCCCTTCCAAAGAGATTTCATTTTCTACATTTTATTGTACTGCGTTTTTGTTTAAACGGGTAATACATGTACAGTGGAGAACCTGTTATTCTTTCCCGTTTAAACGCAAACGTACGCAAACGCAAAACACTAAAACGTAAAAAAGTACAACTTTTTGACAATTCTGATAATTCATCTTTATCTTGGTGGCAAACAGTTTCGAGCCTGATCAGACGCCGGGTTACCCGGCGTCTGATCTGGCTCCAAACTGTTTGCAGAGAAAATGATAGTTTTAGCGTAAACGCGTTTATTGGGAAAGAATAACAGATTCTCCACTGTATTCTCCACAGAAGCGGTCATTAGAAACAAAAAAGAGCAGTTAAACCCCAAATACACGCAAGCTCATCTATATTTCTCGTGGTATTGCACTATTTTAGAGACATAATTAGAAAACAAAAACTCCAGTCTCATTTACGAATCCCCCGTTGTGCAACCAATATTTAGATAATAATATAACAAACCGAATTTGAAAACACGGCGGTACAGTCGAAATTATGTTACCCTTTCTAAATAAACGCGTTTATACTTAAACAATAATGATCCATAGCAAACAGTTTGGAGCCAGATCAGACGACGGGTAACACGGCGTCTGATCAGGCTCCAAACTGTTTGCTATTCAGATAACAATAAAGCGTCAGAACTTTCCCAAACATGATATTTCTACATTGTGTCGCTTTGCGATGTATTTGCGTTTAAACATGAAAGAATAACGATTTCTCTATTACAATTATACATGTACATTTGTGTCTATAGACTGGCTCGTGGAGAAATAAATAAACATTCTTTAGACAGTGTAATTGTCTGATTGTGGTACAGAAACACAATCGGCATGATAATTATTTGATGGTGGTTAATGCAGGTGATGTTGTCAAACACGATAAAGGTAACGAAAGTCGATAGAAAAACTGTTTTCAGTGACCATAACGTTCAGAACCTGGGATGCAATAAAAAACGGCTGATGTTTTACTGTGGCCCCAGAGGAGCTACGAGTACATGTACAGTGGAGAATCTGTTATTCTTTCCCGTTTAAACGCAAACGTACGCAAACGCAAAGCACTAAAACGTAGAAAAGTACAACTTTTAGACAATTCTGATAATTCATGTTTATCTTGGAGGCAAACAGTTTGGAGCCTGATCAGACGCCGGGTTACCCGGCGTCTGATCTGGCTCCAAACTGTTTGCACTGCAAATAATAGTTTTAGCGTAAACGCGTTTATTGGGAAAGAATAACAGATTCTCCACTGTACGAGTACATGTATGTTCCCAATTACAGTAGAGGAGACGAAATTCTTTCCCAATAAACGCATTTACGCTAAAACTGTTTTTTCCAACGCAAACAGTTTGGCGCCAAATCAGGCACAGGGTAACTCTTTGCCCCTAAAATTGAAAAAGATCGTGAGAAATGTCAAAAAGTACTTTTCTACATTTGTATGCAATACGTTTGCGTTTCGCATACATTTAAACGGAAATGAATAACGTCTTCTCCACTGTACATAACGTGTTTCCGCTTAAAGCTTAATTTCCTATACAAACATATTTCAGCCAAATCAGAAGCTTGTGATGTTTGATGCCAGTGCCAACTTCAACACTGAAATATGACCCATAAACACACACCTCACTTCGGGCTGATGAATTTGGTTGAAAGAAAGAAGTTGCATCGACTTTTTTTTTATATAAAACTTTTATCGTTGGAAGCGACAGCAGGTTATAACTGAGAAACATGTACAGTATAGACCCTATATTGAGTTCCAATGCCTCATAATTACACCGGGTTCATGTTTTTAATATTTACCCTAAATTGACCGGAATTAATTGTTCATTGATTTTTGATCATCCGTTAAGCTGCAAAATAATACCATCTCTGGAAGAAACTGAACTTGGTTGGTTAGGATCCGTTTTTAGTGAAGTGTATGGTCTTTTTCAGCACTGAGAAACGAAATAATATAAATGTTCAAATTTTAAATAGGAGGGTAAATTAAGCCACAAATTAATAATTGCTACCAACGTACATGTTACCATCCTTATGGTTTGCGTTCCAAGTGAAAATTCCTAAACTGGTTAACCCTTTCTATTTTTGAAATCCAATTTATTTATATTTTGCAATTAGTGTAGACTCTGATTACGGAACTCCTTAAGAAGCCCTTGTGGTCGTTATAGAGAGGGTTTGCTGTAACCTCTTTCAGTGCAAATTAACACGACGGTAGATCAGGATCTATATTGTTCGATACTCGTATAGCAGTAAATAAATGTATTTTATATCAAAATGCCTACCTACTTAAACTTAAGTACAAAAAAGAGCAGACTATATTTTTCAAGCAGGCGAAATTATGAGTGTGACAGAATGATTATGATGTCATAAATGGCAGTGACAAGAGACGACAACCAAACATGACCCAAAATATATTACTGTTAAATTAATGTTAGTACACATAATTATGCTAATACGAGTATAAAGAAAATATAAACTGCTCCATAGGAACGAATAATAAACAAAATTAAGATTTTGGAATCATGCTTTAACCATTTCACTTTCAATGACCTAAAAAAGCGCATTTGCAAACAGTTTTGATTGCGTCTGATAAGGATCAAAACTGCTTGATACTCGTTTGCAAATTTCTTCAGTCATAATGCCTTAAATTTAAATTTGAAACTATATAGTAGAAAACAATATTGAAGCAGACGACATTATGGCGGTGAAGGGGTATATATTTCATAATGAATTAATAAATAAATTAAAGGGTTAAGAAATAGAGGATCTTGTATGGGTGCCCATTATTTATCATTTTTAATAAACGACTAAAATAATATGACGCGATCCTTGGTGAGCACCATGTTCATTTTAGTCAACGAGTTTATTGAAAATGATTACATGTAATAATGAGCACGAATGAGAGAATCTTTTTATCACATAACAATCTTAAGCACCTATTAAATTGATTGAAGCCGTAGTTTGTAAACCTCCGCCATATAGATTTTCCACCAAATAGTTACGATGTTAACGTTAACGTCATAGCAAATGACGTCATTTGTTGACCCGCTACATGCAACACTTGTGGGCGAACAGGTTGGTCTGGAGCCGAAAAAACGATATCCCACTTGTGGATTACCATATTTATGCAATGGCTTTATGAAACTCCCAGATCGCAGATTATATGATAAACAATTTTACGATAGTAATGTCTTGAGAGACGCATTGTATTAACTTTAACCCAACATTGTATACATATGCTTTTTTACGCCTCTAATTATTTCTACTCTAAGAAAAGTTGTCCCTCATAGAATGCTTGTCAAGTATATTTCGAGACGATAGCTTGAAGCTGATTTGAAATAAAGCCGAATGCTGCTTTAAGAACATTCTGCTTTATTTTCAACATTCTTTAAGTTGTCACCTAACTTCAAAACTACCGGGTATAAAAAGGTTATTAGATAAAGAGTTGAAAGGGACATACTGATTGCGTATCACACAGGTCACCTCGTGATAAAGTTTAACGTGCGGTTTTTACCCCTTCATCGCCATATTGTCGTCTGCTTCAATATTGCTGTCTGTAATATTGTTTCAACGTTAGATTTAAGGCAGTTAACTAACGTAATTGCAAAACAAGTGGCAAACGTAACGCAGTGTCTGATCAGGATCAAAACTGTTTGCAAACGTGCTTTAACCCTTTGAACCCTAGTCCCGCATATAGGCGTCATTTTCAAACAGTGTACATGTGAATAGTACACTTGTCCTATGCAAACAGTGAAGACCCAGATCAGAGGGCTCCGAAAGGAGCCCTCTGATCAGGGTCTTCCCTATTTGTAATAATGCCAAACATTGACAAAAACAACCCTTAAAAGTCAGAAATGGACTATACCAAAATGGAAATAGGAATTGTTCATTTAATGTTTTAGGGAGGAAAGAGTTAAGGCGCCGCTGAGAGTGAAAGGGTTAAATCATTGGAAGAAAGCAGAAACTAATGACGTCCTGATTAGTTGACCTCCTGTCACAAGGTAGCTACAAAACAGCCTGTTTGATTCGAAAATACCTTTGTAGCGCAGATACGTACAGTGGAGAATCTGTTATTCTTTCCCGTTTAAACGCAAACGTACGCAAACGCAAAACACTAAAACGTAGAAAAGAACAAGTTTTGGACAATTCTGATAATTCTTGTTTATCTTGGTGGTAAACAGTTTGGAGCCTGATCAGACGCCGGGTTACCCGGCGTCTGATCTGGCTCCAAACTGTTTGCACTGCAAATAATAGTTTTAGCGTAAACGCTTTTATTGGGAAAGAATAACAGATTCTCCACTGTATTAATGATGTAGTGCGGGTACATGTATTTGCAAGATAAAAAAATTTATGGTTGGTCTACTTTTTAACTTTGAAACACAGTGTACGTGTATTATGGATTTAAGCGAATTTAAAATATAAAAATCTGTAGATGACTTGATCGAGGATGCGATTACTGAAAAGTTAGAAACCCATTATCTTTGTTCTGATTACATTGCTGTGTACATGTAGTTTGTTTATGCATGCTCATCACTATATCAACCTCAATATAATGGTCGGTCACGAATGAATACACTGTACATTTCAATCATATAAAAGATAAACGGCATATCACACCGCTGCCTCAAGTCGTTTTGCATGTGACAGAGAAAGATTCTCAATAAGATTTAAAATGGGAGCAAAACCATCAAATCTAACTCTCAGTCACTCGCCCATGAGCGAATCTACAGAACATAAAGCCAAATTCAGTACTATACCGGAATGTCTACACCATTTTGCGAACACCATATCGGAAAAAGAAGCAGTTGTGTTTGTTTCTACTGACGGCGGACGGGAGGTTGTGACATTCAAGGAGTTATACGACAAGTCCAAGCAGACAGCCAAAGCTTTGGTTCGTCTTGGCATCCGACGTCATGAGTTTGTAGCTGTGAACCTACGCCCTTGTCCCGAATGGCTGTATGTCACTTTCGGTGCAATGATGGCCGGAGCTCGTCCAGTGAGCATAGCCTTTACCTATAAAGATGGCAGTGATCTTGTCGCAATGATGAAGAAGCTCACAACCTGTTCCTGTATGGTACTTGATCCAGGCTACGAAAATGAAAACTGGAATATTTTGCGCAAACTCATCGACTCTTGCTCGTCCGACGGAACGGTCAAGAGTACACGAATGCCATCACTACGATATCTAATAGGTCATGATCATTTTAACGTCATGCCTAATGTCAAGTCGTTTTCAGATTTGTTTGAAAGCGGCGTCGTTGATGCTGAACTACCTGATATAGACACAAATGACATCGCTACGTTGTTACAGACGTCCGGAAGCACTGGCATTCCTAAAGCTGTAAAAGCCACGCACAAGGGTCTAGTGTCCGAAGGTATGGAGAACAACGATATATTTAGTAGTGACTACCGTTATTACTGTGACAGGCCGTTTACCTGGGGTGGTGGATTTCCCTTCAACGTATTATTTGGGCAGACAAGAGTGGCCATGTCCGGGTTTTGTTCGCCGCCTGAAGATTACGCATCATTTGTTATTGACGTTATTCGCAGGGAAAATTGTCAGATGCTCTTCTCACTACCTCCAGCCTTGAACGAGGTCTGCAAGAGGATGGTGAGTAATAAAATTTAGAGGTTACTGATGGGCTTGGCCTATTGTTTAACCCATTTACGCCTAGTGGATTCTTCCATGTTTATATATTGGATAAGACCATTTTTTATCAAAGGGATGTCTGGTCAAAATTGTCATTTTGTTTTATATTGAAATTACTATCAACAAACAGTGTATACTCTTATCAGACGCCGCATAATGCGGCGTCTGATCAGAGTCTTCACTGTTTGCCTTTGCCCCATATATGGGATGGTGGGCACACATAGGTTAAAAAGCGTTTGAGATAAGTTTAAAATCATTCTAGTTTAAACGCAGATTATTACAAACTTAATGTACAATAATGTTGAAATTGCCAGATTATCCAACGCGTTTACTATTTGTTTTTAATATTTGAGTCGCTTAAAGTTATCATTTTATGTATGAAACTTCCGAAGTAATGATTTGCTTAAGTTAACATTGAACAACTTTTCGTTTTCCAAAGTTTGGGTTGTACATATGTGTATATGTTCCGATAAAAGGGGGCACTTTGATATGTTGTTAAAGAAACGGATTTCCTTAAGAAACCCACTAAGCAATTTACGTAACCATGTTATAGATTGCAGTTCGATACTTCTAGCTTGCTTTAAATAGTCAAATTTACTAACATTTCTATAATTTGAAATTCGATAAATCTAGCTCCCAACGGCAAATCCATCCTCTTTTTGCAGTGAAGTTTGATAAATACCTGTTATTTTGCCCCTTGTCCTCAAGAGCACATTTTAGCACATTTATCATGAACATGTACCATAAAAATAGTTCCTACATCTTAGCAGATCTTAGCTTAAACCAGGCTAAATGTGAAGCAAATTGCAATTAAGGCGCAGTTTGCTTTATTTCAACTTGCTTAAAGTGAACACCTGTCTTCAGAACTAGAAGCAGGCTATTGGATAATTAGTTAAATATACTCGCATTTCTACAGATACAAATTGGTTACTCGAACTCGCAACATACCCGTATATCGAAGTTAAAGCGTGGCTGAAAACAGGTTTCAAAGGGGTTTCTTCAATTTGGGTAAGTTGGGCTTATCCCTTTGAAACCTAGTCACTCAAATATTTGTCCTTTACAAACAGTGTACCTGTGAAAAGTACACCAGTCCTATGCAGAGAGTGAAACCCCTGATCGGGGTCAACAGTGTTTATCATATTACAAAAAAGAATAACCAAAAAAGCCTAAATAGTCAAATTTGACTAGACTAGATTGAAAACTAGAATTTTCCATCTAAGTTATCATGGAGGAAAGGGTTACATGTAAGCAGGTTAAGGTTATTGAGACGTTAACCCCTTTTTGCCAAGTGGGTTTTTCCATCTTTATATATTAGATCAATCCAGTTTGTGATGTAAGTTATGCCTGCTCTTAATTTTTATTTTCATTTTGTTTTATATTGCACTTGCAAGCAGCAAATTGTGTAGATTTTGATCAGAGTCTACACTGTTTGCATATGTCCATTCTATTGGGCGCTAGGCACAAATTGGCTAACCCTTTGAACCCTAGTCCCGCATGAAGGCTTCCTTTTCAAACAGTGTACCTGTATTAGTACATTTGTCTTATGCAAACAGTGAAGACCCAGATCAGATGGCTCCTAAAGGAGCCCTCTGATCAGGGTCTTCACCGTTTGTCATTATGTCAAACATTGCCAAAAAACAAACCTTAAAAGTCAGAAATGAACTATTTTAAATGGAAACTGGCATTGTCCATTGAAAGCTTCAGGGAGGAAAGAGTTAATGTGTTTTATCCTACTTCTATTTAAGAAAACCATGGGCGGCGACTGGCCTCTGAAGACAATTATGACTGGAGGACAGCCGATAACAAAGCATACAGTGACGCTATGTGGGTCAATGTGTAAATACCTCCTGATAGTCTACGGTGGAACAGACTTCAAAATGGCCAGCTTCAATGTTGTAGAAGATCCGGTGAGCTTTGAGGAGTTCTGTGCTGGCAGTATTTTACCAAGCGTTGAGGTTAAGATCGTCGATACTGATGGCGAAATAGTACCACTGAACACACATGGAGAAATTTACCTCCGGCAAAACGAAACATTTACCGGGTACTACAACGACCCTGAGAAAACTAAAGCTGCATTGACCGAGGACGGTTGGTATAAAACAGACGACGTAGGACGAATGACAAAAGAAGGTATACTTTATGTAGAAGGACGAAAATCAAATATGATTATTTCCGGAGGCATGAATGTTGTCCCTGAAATACTAGAAAGCTTAATTCTCTCTTGTGCTGGTGTCGATTCGGTTGTAATGGTACCAGTGAAAGATGAAGTTTCGTACCAGGTTATTTGTGCGTGTGTCACCCTCATTCCCGGAAGTGACGTCAATGAAGATATGTTGCGGTCATATTTCGAAAATAGGCATAGCGATAGTCAAGGCTTGTTCACAGTTCTTCCAAAATATTACATGATTATGGACTCCTTTCCTGAGACCGGCAGTGGAAAAGTTTCGAGAAGAGCTCTCATTGCCATGGCGGAGGAACGTTTTAACAATAATTAAAGAAACCGCGTTAAGCCATAGAAGCGTGTCATTATATCAGACAACCACGATATAATCAGTCGACTATTGATTTATGAAATACAATATCTACTATTTAAAACAAGATTAAAGTAAAACAGAAAGCTCTTATAGCAGCTTTCCGCTTTACTTTAATCTTGGTCTAATCAGCGGCTTGTCATTTCGTTTAGAAAGGGTAGCACGAATTGCACTTAATGGGTCTGACAATTACATTGAATCATATTTGTTGAAAAGGTATTTTTCAACGGATGACAGGACTGGTGCTAGAGTGTAGTAATGATTCATTGGGAAGTTTTGTCCATTCTTGTCTTTTCACGAATGTGAAAATAAAACGAACACTGTCAAAACAAATAAAACGACAACAACATGGACATTTGCAAGAACTTCGAAGGAAGAGTTATTCAATTTGACGATTTGGAGATTACTTTAAACCTGCAATCAGCAGCAATGTACTGTTTCACTTCGAGGTTGTATCACTGTGTGCCCGGCAAGGAGCGCTTCTACATGTACCTCTCCTAGACTGCAGTAATTCAAGAAGAAAAATGCACTGCGGTTAACAAAATTAACCCACGTTTCATTACCTGTTTAAAATATTTGTAAACAAGTACATATACGTATAATATAATTATGTTTTATAATAAATATAGAGCTGACGTGTATATCACTTCCTTTGAAAGGATATTATCCTGCGGAGAATACGATATTCTTTCCTGTTTTTAAAATGCAAACGAAACGCGAGTTTTACGCATTGAAATGAAATGTAATAAAATGAAGCTTAAGCATTTATTTTTAATTTTATTTATTCATTTCGATCTGATTGTCAAAAGGTTTGAAGCCTGGCCCGACGCCAGGATACACATGTATCCGGCGTCTTATCTGGCTCCAATTGTTTTGCAATGAACACAATTGTTTTAACATAAACACGATTACTTGGAAAGACTAACGTCTTTGTCCACTGTATACACACTCAAATTGTGGAACTATTGCAAAGACATTGCCTAGACAGCCTTTATAAGACAGTTGACATGTACAGTAGAACTTCTCTATTACATTGTACGACCACTTATTAATGGAGCTTTCTGTTTTACTACATGTATCACTTAGCTTTCAGCTATCACCTGTCTTTTTACAATCAATGAGCTTTCGCAGGTTTTCTCTTGACACATGTGTATTCTTTCCCAATGAAAGCGTATGTGCTGAAAAAATGTTTTGACTGGTTTCAGTAGCAAACACTATGGACACATATCCGATATAAAGAATTCGCTGGTGTAACGCAGTAGAATGACCCACCCCTACTAAAATGACCCATGGGTCATGTCACTACGTAGAACAGTGATCCGGTTCATTTTACTACGTAGAAAAATGACCCCAGAACGTAGAAAAAGGACCCATCGACTCGCAGTAGAATGACCACCTCACGGTCTGGGATCGTTTCTCTACGTAGTATAAAGACCCGGGTCCTTTTGCAAGGGTTGGTCATTCTACTGCTTTACACCCGGCTGTTCAGAAACCGAATGATTTTATAATTCTATACATAATACTAAATGTACATGTAGCGTTGATGTTTGGTCAGACAAACGAACAAACTTGTAAAAACGGAATCGGTATAAAACCACTTCACTTTAAACAATTGCCGTCAGTTTTTATTATAAATTTTAAAATAATATCGTACATGCCTATGCAACTAGTACTAAATAGTTTAGATTCCGATCAGACGCCACATAATGTGGCGTCTGATCATGGTCCAAACTGTTTGCAAATAGCAATGCCCAATGAATTTCGTGTTGGGGCTGTGAAAGAGTCAAATGCAGACAGTAATTAAGCAGGATAAGGGTTACATGTACAGTGGAGAATCTGTTATTCTTTCCCGTTTAAACGCAAACGTACGCAAACGTACGCAAACGCAAAGCACTAAAACGTAGAAAAGAACAACTTTTGGACAATTCTGATAATTCTTGTTTATCTTGGTGGCAAACAGTTTGGAGCCTGATCAGACGCCGGGTTACCCGGCGGCTGATCTGGCTTCAAACTGTTTGCACTGCAAATAATAGTTTTAGCGTAAACGCGTTTATTGGGAAAGAATAACAGATTCTCCACTGTAAGAAAGAGAAACAATATTGTTTTAACCCCTTCAACGCCTTACACAGAGCACAACATTTTTTGTAAACAGTTTGGATCCTGATCAGACGCCGCATTACGCGGCGTCTGATCAGGATCCAAACTGTTTGACACTCATTTCAATATTCCTTCAGTCATAATAGCAAAATTTAAAACTTAAGAAATAAAATCAGATGACAATTGTTTAAAGAGGGGTTAAAGTCAGTAATTCAGATTTTACAGCCCGTTTAACCATTTTATGATCACATTTATCGTGAGGTTTTCACCACTTCTCCGCCATATTGACGTCTGCTTCAATATTGCTGTCTGCAATATCGTTTAAGGCAGTATACGAGTACATGTAACTAACGTAGTTTCAAACGTGACAAACAGTTTAGATCATATTAGACGCCGCGATACATGTAATTGACATGTAATGCGCTTTATGTAGTCATTGAGAGTGAAAGGGTTAATATAGAGAAACAATATTGTCTAAACCAGTACTACAGATTTTACAGCCCGTTTAACTTCTTGAACATTTAAGATTTTTTGAATTCTTGTGTACATGGTTATTTGTGTAAAAACATTGGTATTTATACATGTAAAGACCTGAAGCTTTGTGTACATGTAAAATACATGTACATGGAGTTAGGTCAGACAGCGGATAACTTAGTTGCTGATAATACTCTAAACTTTTTTCCTCCCAAATGCTGAACAATCGTCAAAAGTTAACCCATTTGTTGTCACGTTCCCATATATGGGACAGAGGTAAACAGTGTAGTCTCTGACACTTTTGTGTTTTAACCCATTGCGTCCAGTGGATAATGCTTATATATTGGATTAGTTCAATTTATTGTTATCTAAGAGCTGCCTAGTCTAAGGTTTCCTTTTCTTTTTCTTTTATATTGAAATTCCTATCAGACGCCGCAATACACTGTTTGCTTATTCCCCATATACATGACCGTAGGCATAAATGGGTTAAATCTAATTAGTGCATTATACTAATTGACAAAACTTAAATATAAGTTTAAAGTAGTCCTTTCAATGAAATATTTTTGTTCCAACAATCAGTATGGAATGTCTCCGTTTATTAGTGAGGGTTAACGGGTTCAACCCTAAATACGGTGGAACCGATGTTAGTTTCCTATTTAGACAAATACCATGCAATAACACGTAGAATATTATAAGAAAAAATGAATTTCTTATAATTTATTTTAATCCGATTTGAAAACAGCTTGGAGCCTGATTCTACGACGGGCTTCTCAGTGTCTGATATGGCTTCAAACTGCTTGAAACATACTAATATGTGTTAACATCAACGCGTACAGTGAACCCCTCTAAACCGAACCTCTAAATACCGGATTTCTCTCTAAACCGGACAAAAACGTTGGTACGTTTCCAAGCCTCCTTAATGTTAACCCATTACACCATAACTTGCCTTTTTACTCCTTTTTACTCCTATTTTCTATATTCTATAGCAGATGTCAAATTGAAGTAGGTTGGAAGTAAAGCAGACTGCGCCTTAAGGCGCATTCTGCTTTACTTTCAACCTGCTTTAAGTGATAAGCTATTTTCCATACTAGAAACAATATATGGGTTAAAACCCCTCTAAACCGGAAAACCCTCTAAACCGGACATTTATATTGTCCCCACACATGTCCGGTTTAGAGGGGTTTCACTGTATATAGGGAAAGAATAACCTCTTCTCTACTGTACAGGTAGAGTTGTCTTCTCAGAGTGCAAATTGTAAATATCGATTATTGTTGTTCTGTTTTATAAATACATGTATTAAAAACAAATACAGGTTTTAATTCATAACCCAAACAAGAACAGTTAAACCTCTCTGTTACGACCTCTTCATAAGAATTAGTGTTTAACGCAAGTAGCTGCTTAACGCAAGATACAAGTAAAATAGAAATCTCCTATAGGAGCTTTCGGCTTTACTTTCATATTACTGTAAGATGTCACCATTCTTTAATATCACCAGTTACTTTTATTATGAATGTCCATAATATATAGTGTTTATTGTAGCTTCATATTATATTAAAATATATACATGTATAGCAATTACTCAACATAATATATAGTATATATATGATAACACCTACCTTTTTAATTCGAATTTAGAATCCTCACCATATCCGTAAACACGACATTTGTTGATTCAACAATAAATGTCCGCATGTATAAATCTTCTTAATTTAAAACCCCCTTAATCCACCAAGTACGTTTTCGTTTGTGAAAACAAGAACAGATATTCGTTATTATAAACCGTTATTATTGGTGTAGAAACTATCATTCATTAGTCCAAAAGTGGACTAGTTTAGATCCCAAGGTACCACAGATGTAATCCTAAGTTAAGAAAAGTGTGAGGCTCTATTCTAATAGACTATTGCAGCACAATAAGACTGAACTATTTATACCTGAGGCCATAGTTAGTCCTTAGTAAGTTATAATGTTTTCGTGTGCAAACTTAACTCATCTAAGGCAATAGTCAAAATATCTTTAATCTTCATTTGGTTTTAGTTTGATCATTAGAGTTTCAAACAGCTTGGATCTAGATGAGACGCCGGGTTACCCGGCGTCTCATCTGGATCCAAATTGTTTGCAAATGCTATCTTTAAATCGCACTAAGAGTACAAAAGGTTAAGCGTGTGTACTACTACTATTAAATATAAAGACCTCAATAATGCTATTTTGTGTAAAAATTAAATTTATCGACTGCACATTTCATCCTTCAAACTCAGTACATGTATCATTCCATTTTAATATAAAACTATAAGTAAGAGTATCATATAATC
Source organism: Gari tellinella (assembly GCA_922989275.2). Taxonomy (NCBI): domain Eukaryota; kingdom Metazoa; phylum Mollusca; class Bivalvia; order Cardiida; family Psammobiidae; genus Gari; species Gari tellinella. Next base: position 46,129,687 of record OV277864.1, read on the forward strand.
CAGATCTCAATCAAACGAACAGGCAGTAGGTATTTTATCTAGACATTGATTGTTTTTAAAATGGCGATTTAACCGCACTCGACAGGCTAAAAGCTGAAACTAATGACTTCAGGCTAACGTATTTGCGATAAATGCATTGCATGTCAGCTGTTCGTAATGTAATAGGACAAATTGGCTTTACACATACTTCAAACGATAAACATAATACATATGGATGTTTAGTGTCAGCAACGGAATGAAACCTGTGAAACTATTCTTAACTTTTGGAATACGGGTTCACATCGTTTAACCATTATAATGCTTAATTTTCTCCTGCTTCAAATATTTCGTCTGCGACAAAAAATTCAAACTTAGATTTTATGCTTTTTAAACTGAAAAGTTAAATATGGGTGGCAAACAGTTTGGGTCCAGATCAGATGCCACCTTACTCAGCGTCTGATCTTGATCAAAACTGTTTGCAAATGTTAGTCAAGGCTCGCTTAGCACGAAAAGGGTTATGGCTATGGCAGGCAACTGGAATCGACATTGCAAACACTTTGAATCCAGATCAGACGCCGCGTAACGTCTGTGTCTGGTCTGGGTCCAAAACGTCCGGCCCTTGTATCGGTATTTCTTCGTTCAGACTGCTTTAAATCCTACTGTGAATAATAGTTTAAACAACGTTTTGAAAGCAGACAAAATAAAGGTATCGAGGTTTAAGCAGACGATACAATTAGGCTTAGAAAGGGTTTAAACCGCAAAACATTGTAGTAGATTAAGAATTAACCTTAATACGCTATTAAAGTGCCGTCTGCAGAAATGGTCGTTTTGAACTCTGCTGAAATTATCGACTACAGCGACTATCGGAGTTGTTCAGCTGAATGTCAAACATATTAGATCCAGATAAGACGCCGAGTAACTCGGCGTCTCATCTGGATCCAATATGTTTGCATGTTTTATCACAGATCACAATTAGCGTACCAAGGATTAAATGGCATATCCTTGTGTTACTTACGCTGCCTTGCACAACATACAGTTTACGCTTCGAGCGTTAAGTCTGCTAAATTGTCGTCTGCCTAATCACATTACACGCTGAATGAACAACCGTCTGTTAATTTAGTCGTCTGTTTAATTCTGAATAGATTCCTTCCTCTCTAGATCTTTATTGGACATATTCGTGAATTGCAAATAGTTCTGCTTTAAAAGGTTGACTGGCATTTATACATTCAACTCTAGTGACGAGTACAGAAACCATTAACAAAGAATGTTTCTATAAAGAATACACGTGTCATATGCAAATACATGCACCCTTATCAAATGACTCCTGCAGAAACCCTCTGATCAGGGTCTGCATTGTTTGTCAGTTTCGAGTATATCGTAAAATCAATCCCAGATGATATATACAGTGGAGAATCTGTTATTCTTTCCCAATAAACACGTTTACGCTAAAACTGTTATTTGCAGTGCAAACAGTTTGGAGCCAGATCAGACGCCGGGTAACCCGGCGTCTGATCAGGCTCCAAACTGTTTGCCACCAAGATAAACAAGAATTATCAGAATTGTCCAAAAGTTGTTCTTTTCTACGTTTAAGTGTTTTGCGTTTGCGTACGTTTGCGTTTAAACGGGAAAGAATAACAGATTCTCCACTGTACATACAGTCTGAAATGTACTAGATTTGATTTGAACTGTCCATGAAAGGTTTCAGTGTCAATGAGTTTATCTAACTTAACCTGAATACAAATTGGATGATCGCTCATTGGTTTAATTTATGTTCTGCTTGGTGTACATAATGGACTAAAGTTATCATTTCCCGTTCCAACTACCTGATCCGATGCCGAGCTACTCTAAACTGTTTGAAAAGGACAGTGATGTTTTAGTACAAACTATTTTATTGGTATATACAGTGTTCCCTCCCTACAACAGCCCTCCCAACAACGACCCCCTCCTTACAACGACCCTTGCCGCATTTTCCTAAACAAGACAACTATTTTCACTGCTGCAATATCGTCTGCTTAAGATTGTCGTCTGCTTTTTTTTCTAAATGTTACATAATCAGTTTGATAGAATCAATCTAATGACGAGTGACAAACAGCTTGAATCCAGATCAGACGCCGCGTAAAGCTGTTTACAAATGTAAACCAAGTCTCAATGTTCCCTCCCCATAACGACTCCCGCCGAACAACACACAATATGTGTCTTCCATCGGGTGTCGCTGTAGAGAGGGAACAGAGTAACAGCACATTCTCAATGTTTCAGTCTGTCCAACCCTTTTCTTTAGCACGACGTATCGAGGCAATTGTCTGTTTGTTTTAACCCTTTCATGATCACATTATTCGGGAGATTTTTACCCCTTCACCGCTTATTGGTCGTCTGCTTCAGTCAGTATTGTCGTCTGCAATGCACGTTTCAAAGATAGAGTTTAGGTTCTATGACTAATAAATATCGATAAGAGTGTCAAACAGTTTGGGTCCTGATCAGACGCCGCGTAACGCGGCGTCTGATCAAGATCCAAATTGTTAGAAAACGCGCTTTTAAGCCTCATTGAGAGTGAAAGGCGTCTTGTATTTCGGAGTTCGTTTTCATACATGATAGTACCCGTATATGTCACTAGGTTTAGTAGACAATGAATAGTCGAATATCTTAAAGCAACTTGTCTTTCACTTATGTAAATACTAACGTGAGTGTTTAGTTTAGCATCGTGTTTCATTACACTGGCTGCTACTCATACAATTATTTGTAAATACTACCCACATATTCTCTAAGGCTTGAACATCACGTACGAACATAAAAGACAATTAGGATTTCTGAAAAGATCAACTATTTGGCAGTATTACATGTACATGTAATGACATGCGACTGTGAAGCAAGATTAAAGTTTTGTTTGCTTGTTTCTATTTACTGCTACACCCCCTTTCGGGTATTACGAGTAGGGACACTTTTTAGGAGCACCATTGGGACTGTACTCGGCCGGTCAGTTTATCCTGGTACCGATGAACCAGTTGTAATGCTAACGCAAAATTCTAAGCGCCAAGGAGAGAAGCCATTACTACCATTTTTTAAGTCTTTGGGTTGACCCGGCCTCGGATTGAACCCACAACCTCCCGCACTTCAAGCAAAGTAAAGCATAACGCTCCAATAGGAGCCTCCTGCATTACTTGTATAAGTTGTTTGCTTTAACCCTTTCATTATCAATGACACTTTAAGGTACTTCGCAGGTGCGCTTAGTTTCCATACAAGGTGTTACATGTATGAAACTTTTCATGAAGAATGATAATAGCCTAAGAAACAATGTGTGAAAATATAGGCAAAATGTATCGTGTGGTTTGTCTTTAAGGTCTCTTTTTCTGACAAAATCTGGAATTTTGATTATTTTATTTTTCAAAAATAAATAAAGCTAATGAATATAAATCTCGCCCAATAAGTAGTCCACAACATGCTAAAAACAGTTTGAATAAAGGTGTTCAGAAAGATGTTATCAGCTATCTAAATTTTGCAAAATGCTAACAAATTGAATTACAAAAAACTGAATCATTCAATGTATACTTGTTTTCATTTTATTCAAATATATGGTTGGTGAAGTAGTTGGTCAGAAAAAATTAGAAAATATTACAGTCAGGATTTGTTGTAATAACTGATTTTCTTATTAAAATGTGGGATATTTGATGTTGAGATACAGTTAACTACCTTAAATTTAAAACTCATTAAAATGCATTATTATTTATTCATTGACTTGCATACAAGGTTAATTATATTGTTTAAGCATAATTATAATGGGCAATACCGATCTTGAAAAGGTTGACGTATTGATAAGCCTCAATGTGTGGCTTTATAGTTCCATCAAATCGTATACATGTATACCGATTTTATTGACTTGTAAGTCATTAAACTACAACGTACATGTATGTGGACATATAATTGGACCGTATATAACATAACTAATACTAATCAACTAAGACTAAACAAAACACGTCCCTTGATCACTGCGTTATGGATTGACAAGTCAATAAATCGGACACTTACAAAAAAATATTTGGATCGGTTGGGTCTCGAACCTATGACCTTTGAATTACTAGTCAATCGCTCTACTGACTGCGCTATGAAAGATTATACTAAATCGTATCAACATTTTCTTTATATGAATTTTCTAGTATAACCACGTACGGAAAAGGTCTATGTCGTCAAGACGCATATCCGCTCGCTTGCAAGACCGACTTCCGCATGCGAAAGGCCTTAAAGCGCATCTGCAAACACTTTGGGTCTTGATCAGACGCCGCGTTACGCGGCGTCTGATCAGCATCCAAACTGTTTGACACTCGTGTTGAAATTTCTTCCGTCATACTGCCTTATTTTTTAACATTGAAACGACATTGCAGACAACAAAATTGAAGCAGACGACAATGAAACGGTGAAGGGGTACTAAGGGGTAATAATTTCCCGAATAATTTGATCATGAAAGGGTTCAGCAGCCCCCTACCTTAAAACCAAGAACTTCAATTATTTATTGGTCGTAATACGGAAAACAGGCTTGCCTTTTTTCCGTTCTTAAGTAATGCATGATAAAATCAAAGGTATTCCATTTTTATTCAATCACTGACAGACTTTGAAAAGTGTTTGATTTGCGCGTGAATAATTTCCTCAAAACTAGGCAACTACAAAACATGGGGGCTGACATTTTGGATGATGACGTCATGGCTTTTACGAAGAGTTGTGCGTGACGTTTCGGAATTCCCGGTTTCGGTGCTATTTGTAAACCATTTTAAGCATAAATAACCCCAATTTTCTCCAAAGGACAAAGCTTCAAACAGTTCAATCCATACCCTTAATTGCTTAAATGTACGTTATTTACAAAAATCTACTTCTTAATCGAACCGATAAAAATAACGGATTACCAATACGCCATCAATATAAATAATGACGTCATTATTGGTGGTCATATGACTTCCAAAATTAGTTTCAGATTGCATTATAGGTGTACGGAGGAGTTTTAACTTTTAACATTGTATACACGGGTGCTTATAGATCTATTTGCTTATTTGGTTTAACAACATATAGATCTTGTCCCAAACAATTTAGGTATATAATAAAAGTTCGTGTCGGTTGTGTATCCAGATCCAGTCACGAGAGGCGTAGCCTCGAGTGTGATCTGGAATACACAACGAACTGATACAAGAGCGCTGATCACACACTGGTGATAGATCTATTCCGTTTTCATTAGTATAATTTTGCTTTTTTCCGTCCATAGACAAAGCCTAAATACATATTAGTGTGCTGTTACTGTATCTGTTGATTTGGAATATTTAGGTTTTCCAAATATCAACAGCACATGATCTTGTATCACGCTAAACAACAATGAAGAAGACATTATTCTTTTCTGTTTGAAATCAAACAAAACGGAAAAGTAATGCAATAAAATGCGCGAAACTGGCTCATTTTTTAAAGTTTCGACAACGCATATTAATCTGAGTGACAAACAGATATGAGCCTTCCAGATGTAGGGTAACTAATCTAGTTTCAATTAGCTTAAACATTGTGCTTTTCTAAATTCAATCTAAAGTAGATTTTACTAACGACGTTCACGTTTTATTACAAGGGTACTTTTTTATCCTGACCAGACGCCGAAATATGCGGTATCTGATCTGGATCCAAACTATTTACCGATGTCAATAAAGCCATGCTTAGCTTGATAAGCATTAGGACTACTGTCTGTTAAAACATTAATGGAACGTAAATATATATGTTGCTTTTCGAATAGGGGAAATAGTTGTATTTACTCACTGTAAACGGCATATCGCGTCAAAAATTGGCACAGGTGTCTATAATTTTTTAAGTGATTTAGAAACAAGTTGACTATATCAAAATGGCTAGCAACAGAATCAACTGCTTATTGAATGGCAAACTTAAAACAAAGGAATCCTTATTACCTTTTGCTTTTATATTTATGTCTTTAACAGAAACTTGGGCCCGTTTCATAAAACTTCGTACGACAAAAAACGGTCGCAAGTCCAAACCTGAGAATACACTTTAGTTCTGATTTAACCAAGCAGTGTACATGTGAAGTTACACTAGATCTAAACAAACAGTGCAGATCAGGATCACAGCGTTCCTAAATCGACCCTCTGATAAAAACAACCATAAAACGTCAACAATGAACTGGCCCCAATTGGAGACTGGGATTGTCAATTTGAACTTATCAAGGAGTAGAGCGTTTATGCATTCTGTTGTCGCTCCTAACTGAACCCGCATATGCCAGTAGGTTTAGTTCGCCCTAACCTTCTAATTACCTGAAAAATCCGAGTGTCTTTCACTTAAGTACGTAATAAATTCAAACTCTTGACATCTCAATATAGCGGTTGCTGCTCATATATTAGCAAAAGGTTGCCCACATATTCTAGGCTTTTCCTACACCGCCTGCAGCGGAGTAGACGTTATTCTTTCCCAACAACCCGTTTGTGCTAAGATGGTTCAGGACATTGCAAACGTATTGACGAAATATAATTATAACAAGAAATATCTTTAAAAAAGATATTCGGCGGAATGAGTGGTTGAACTAAGGCTATATAGATGGGTGTGCAAAATTGAATGAAATTGAGGTTTTCAAAAGAATTGTAATATCTTGGATTGAAAAGCAAAAAATAAAAGTATACAATTGAAACAGTAACTGTTATTTAAAATGCAAAACTATCATGTACAGAAATGCAAAGCAAAACAATAATTTAACTCATATCCTAGCTACTGGTAGGAGATCCTCACATTAATCTATTGTTCTATATATCAAACTTTTCATTCATAGAGTTTCTTGAAATAAACTATAGCATACACAAATGTACAGATTCAACAGTCTGCTCTACTTCACTCTTGTAAATAATGATGAAACAACACAATTGTGTTTAACTCACTTGAGGCCATTTATATTTAATATTGCTTTTAATGTATGGTAAATGTGTACAAATAGTTAACAATTAAAACAAATTGGTAGTAAACAATTACAAAACACCTAGCTTTCTCTGTATTTCAGATGTCATCTTAAATTGCATCAGCCCCCAGTGTAGTAAACAGTCTGGTCTGTGTCTCTAAATTTTACACTCACAGCCATATCTGGGAAAACTGTAATTGGACATAGACCAGCCTACAGGGCTCCAGATAAGAGGGAGTAAACTAAACAAATCACATTTATTCACTCATTTCAGCACCAAACCCTATGGTGTTACCACTCATTTTGATTGTCTCGAAGAGACAAATCAAATGTTTAGTGACACCACAGGGTTTAATGCACAAATAAAGATTCTAAGTTTTGAAATAATTCCCTTATCTGGAGCCCTGGCTACTATCCAATCAGACTATTCAGTTTCAACAGGTGCTCTCAAGTCTAAATTTCTGATCAAATATAATTGGTTGAAATGTTTGGCCAAAGAGAAAGTGTGGCTAAATAGAAACCAGACAGCTCCGCCGAAAAAAATATGAGGCCGAAAGCCTAGACGTCTAATTAGGCTCGAAACTGATTGACACTGTTATTAAAAGTATACTGTCTACATTATTAACCCTTTCTCTTATAGAAGCGCCTTTTAGCGAATATGGTTTATTCCTCCGTTGATGAAATTAGCTCCAATTTAATCAGTCATGATTATTATATTATAGAGAGTATTTTCTGTATTCTAATACATATTAGCTTAAAGAAGGCTGAAAGTAAAGTAGAATGCGCCTTGAGGCGCATTCTACTTTACTTTCAACCTGCTTTAAGTAGTCATATATCTTCAATACTAGAAATAGGATATCAGGTAAAGGGTTGATTCAGATGCATGTGTGGTTATTTTCGTTTCAATGGAACCCGCTCTATAAACCTCATTAATTATTTGTTGATGAAGGCATAAAGACGAACGCATTTGGAATATGATTTTCCTTTTTTTTCTCTACATGTATTCTTTTAACTTGTTTAATTCATGGCAAATGTAAAGCAGAATTAACCTATGTGAGTGTTCTGTCTAGTTTGTCCTGCATTTAGCAGTGGTATACTCCCTCCCTACAACGGCCCTCCGAACAACGATTTCCGCCTTCCAACAACTCTTGGCGCTGTCCAAAAACAAGACAGTTATGTATAACGCTTTCACTGCTGCAATATCGTCTACTTAAAAAACAACGTCTCCTCTTTTCGCTCAAAGTTACAGTGGAGAATCTGTTATTCTTTCCCAATAAACGCGTTTACGCTAAAACTATTATTTGCAGTGCGAACAGTTTGGAGCCAGATCAGACGCCGGGTAACCCGGCGTCTGATCAGGCTCCAAACTGTTTGCCACCATGATAAACATGAAATAACAGAATTGTCCAAAAGTTGTTCTTTTCTACGTTTTAGGGCTTTGCGTTTGCGTACGTTTGCGTTTAAACGGGAAAGAATAACGTTTTCTCCACTGTACGTATTGGAAAAAATAAAGAAATGTCTGTCTCCGAACTGATGTTGTTGTAGAGACATACTGGTTTGGCAAAACGAGCGGCCTCCCGCTTAACACTTCAGTTCCCTTTAATCAAACGTATAGGTTCCCGTTAAAAATGGCGTCAGTTGTCAAATCGACACATGTGAGTATACAAATATGATGTTTGTCCTTGGATATTGCTTGAAATGTAGACCAAGACTACCCTTACGGAGTGTCTCACACACTGATGCATGCATACGTACACTTTATTCATAGGATAAATGCTTGAGGTTGATGTTTAACTTGAAAAAGTTTCAACCGTTACGGCGATTTCTGAAGAAACTGATGCTCATTGACCATAAATTGTTCTGAATGTGTTGCCTATTCAGAACAATTTATGGTCAATGAGCATCAGTTTCTCCAGAAATCGCCGTAACGATATATGTCCGTCGAGTAGTCTGGATACAATCTAAAACTCTAGACCAATTTGAAATTAATATTTGCATCTGAAGTCTCCGTTGCTATCGCCGGCAATGTTTTGTAAGTTTACTCTGTTATTTTAAAATATAAATCCCTTACTGAGACCGTTTGAATAACTCATAGAGGACAGCCAGGGCACCCACATTTTTGGGATCCATATTGTCAACAGACGTTATGAATGAAATTAATTTTCAAGCGCATGCCATTATATCTCGTTGCAGGTATAGATAAGGAAAGGAAAGCGGATCTTCCACCTGTGCTTGTTATAAAATCCCTTAAAAAACGTATCTTTGACCAGACCAAGAACACCAAGCACGTGAAAATATAGATCTTCATTGGCCTTGAAAATTAATTTCATACCCTCATACTACCTACTCCTATAACTAACACTACCTACTCCTAACAAAACTCTACTTATCCCTAATACTACCACCCCCTACCCCTAATATTACCATTACCTACTCCTAACACTACCACTACCTATCCTAATACCACCACTCCCTACCCCTAATACTACCACTACCTACTCCTAATACTACCACTACCTACTCCTAACACTACTCTACCTACCCTAATACCACCTACTCCTAACACTACTCTACCTACCCCAACCACTACCTACTCCTAACACTACTCTACCTACCCCTATTTACTCCTAATACTACCACTACCTACTCCTAACACTACTCCTAACACTACCACTACCTACTCTTAACACTACCACTATCTACTCCTACTACCTACTCCTAAAACTACTCTACCTACCCCTACCACTACTTACTCATAACACTACTACTACCTACTCCTAACACTACTCCTAATACTACCACTACAGTGGTAAATAAGCTATTCCTACCCATTTACGCGTTTATCTATGCGTAAGAAACGCATAGTGAACGGTTAACGAACGCTTAATGAACGCTTAAAACGAACGGTTAAGGCCTAACGATTTGAACGCGTTTAAACGCGATAATAAACGAATATACCCGAGATGTTGCGATTAGGGCTTTGAATAAACCCAATTACTTTTCATGATAGTTAACACTATCGATATAGATGTAGATGGGACGCCGAGTAGTTCGGTTCTTATGTTTTACAGCTAAGAATGAAGCATACGGTCTTGATTTCATTTTTACAGTTTGGCTCTAGATGAAATGCCGAGTTACGGGAGTCTCATCCATATTTAAACTATACAGATATCTTTTACTTTGATGAGAGAGTATAATAACTGACACATACTCGCATATAAGATTTGGTTTATTTGGTTGATATTTCAATCAACCCCAATTAGGATACTTACTTTGATAAGCCGCAGTTTTATTACCCCCCTATCCGGCTTGTGACGCAACACTGTTAGCGGCTTGCCCTGTGATGTAACATGCATGCCACATGTGCTATTTGGAATTCCGCATGTTTCATAGTAAAAGTAATAAACACAATTTACAGAATCCTTTTTAAACCGTATCCTTTATTTGAGAAAAGAAATGTATATTCATAAAACTCTCACAGGATAACCTTTCTTCTTAAAGAAAATGATTTCCTAAAATTTTGTAAGATTATATTTACTCCACAGTAACGATATTTACTAAATTCTTAAGTAGGATAAGAGCGGCCCGCAAGTCATACATGGATTACCTCCCTTTCTCCATGATTACTCCCCTTTCATCCGGGCTCTTTAAACGCGTTAAGAAACGCGTAAGGTGTCACTCCTGTACAAAATCCCTCCATAGAACTCTATAGTAAATTGTCCATATTCTCCTATCTCTGTCCAGTTCCCTGACGTACCGAGCAATATATTGGCCCTGTTTCCATGGAAAGCAATTATAAGTCACCAGAATTATCAACAGAAAGTGGCACCATGAAGGTTCAACTTTTCCACAAATTTCACATTTCTAAGGTCACCGTCAATATTTACAAAACGAAAGTTGATGACCCGCCGCACCACATGTTCTCACAAATTAGTTCCCAAATAGAACCCAGAAACACCTTTGATTTATCAACAACATCACTATTTCAGCTCAGAAACAAATGCATCTGCAGTTAATCAGCACTTTCAATAACAAATATGACCATGAACACACACACATCAATATTTCACTATATAAATTAGGTACTATTAGGCACCCTACGACCCAGAAGCACTTCCGTACAGATGTGACACCGTAAAGAAACGGATAGTAAACGCGTTAAACGAAACGGGTAACGAACGCTTAACGAACGCGTAAGAAACGCATAAGACACGCGTAAAGTGGGTAGGAATAGCGTATTTACCACTGTATCTACTCCTAACACTACCACTACCTACTAACACTACTCTACCTACCCCTAATACTACCACTATCTACCCCTAATACTACCACTACTCTACACCTAACACTACTCTAACTACCCATATTACTAGAACTACCTATTCCTAATACTTCCACTACCTATTCCTAATACTACCACTACCTATTCCTAACACTACCACTACCTACTCCTTACACTATTCCATCTACCCCTAATACTACCACTACTCTACACCTAACACTACTCTTACTACTCCAACCACTACCTACTCCTAACACTACTCTGTCTACCCCTTATCTTAGCACTCTACTATATAATATTATGTACTTTATCTACTTCTAACACTAAAGCTAGATACATGTAACTACTTTTACTACAACAACTACTACTACTACTATTACCCCTGTGGGACAGGAGTAGTACACAGACAAGGCAAAAAAGACACCAATGTAAATAAATACAAAGGCGTCGTTGACTCCCGAATGGGTGTCAGTTCAAAGAAGGCATTGTGCCATACAGTGAAATTGACCTTAAAAATATCACAGGGATTATATACAAACACAGTTTTACGTTGGACAAGTCTCTGCAGAGTGAGTGAAAAAGTTATGAGACAAAAATGGCCTTCAAACTCATTTTGGTTCATTCAAGCGGACGATTGCTTTCATTTGATGTCCTTTAAAAATAACAATCCCATTTAAATATTTATTCGTTTTTGTTCTCACCTCTTTAAAGAAGTTAATATCAATAAAATTCTAAATTTGCTTTCCCAAATGTATGCAATCCAAACGGTATGTCCCTGATTTGCATATGAACAAAGTGTTATACCCCCGGGCAGCCAAAACAGTTAAGAATGCCAAAGCGTTATCTTTCGTGTGTCTATTGTTGTGGTTGATTAATCCCTTCACTGCCTTACCCCGAGTACGATAGATTTATTTGCATACTGTGTGGTTCCTGACCAGATGCCACGTAACTCGGTATTTGATCAGGTTCCAAACTATTTGCAACTAAAATTAAAATATAGCGTAAGAAAAAAACAAAAACGTATTTATACATTTTGTTGCATTTCGTTTGCGTTCTGCGCTCATCTCAATAATTCAGGCCCAAATACCTAAAACAAAAATTGCATTTATATAATTTTGATAAATGAAACCAGACTTCGCGTATCGCTGCTTCTAATACATGTAATGATCTACTGTTTGTAATTGTCCTGCTATGTTTAAAATATACTAAATGCATTTGCAAGACCCAGTGGTCTACCCAGAATTCCAAGAAGATTGGTTCATGTTTTGGTAACTAATATAATCCATAAGGTAACTTATAACCCGCAAAGGTACTTAGTGTTGAAATAGTTAACCCCTTCACTGCCTTACCCCGAGTGCGATGGTTATTTGCAAACAGTTTGAATCCTGATCAGACGCCGCGTTACGCGGCGTCTGATCAGGATCCAAACTGTTTGACACTCATTTCAATATTTCTTAAATCAAAATACCTAAAATTTAAATTTCAGAAATGAAAGCAGACGAAAATTGTTTAAAATTGATTACGTCACGGCAGTGAAGGGGTTAAATGGGTTTATGGTACATGTACCGATGGTTATATTTTAACAGAAGACCGACTTGTTTACCCCTTGGCAATGTAAAATTTGGCGTCGGTTAAATTCAAATTAGCTTCAGTGAAAATATTTAAGTGTTAACTCTTTTCCTACGGTAATATCGTCTGCGTTTAAATTGACATATGCAGACACGTCCCTAACGTCTGTTAACAATTTGGATCCCGAAAATGTGGATGCCCTGAGGATATCCAAACGTTCTCAGTAAAAGATCTATATTTTAAACCGGCGATAGCAGTGGATAAGATATTTTATTTCAGATGCAAAGGTTTATTTCAAATTGGTCTAGAGATTTTGAGAAAAACCATCAACAATGATTTTGATCGGGAGTGTGTTCGTTGTACACACAACTGGAACGTGGTTCGTTGATAGCTAAACGGATTATTTTTTAAATGCAGATGACGATTATACCCAGGCTACTCGACGGACATATATGGTATCGATAAGAGCTAAATTTGTTGCCTATTCAGAACAATTTATGGTCAATGAGCATCAGTTTCTTCAGAAATCGCCGTAACGGTAGAAACTTTTTCAAGTTAAACATCAACCTCAAGCATTTATCCTATAAATAAGTTTTACATATGCTTGCATCAGTGTGTGAGACACTCCGTAAGAGTAGTCTAGGTCTACATTTCAAGCAATATCCAAGGACAAACATCATATCTGTTTACTCACATGTGTCGATTTGACAACTGACGCCATTTTTAACGGGAACCGATACGTTAGATTAACGGGAACTGAAGCGTTAAGCGGGAGCCCGCTCGTTTTGTTATTCCAGTGTGAGAGAGGGAGTACTGTACTTTGACAAGTTCATAAATGTACATATCGTCCATATAAAATAGAAATGGACCTAAGTAAATAGTGTAGACCCTGTTGAGGCAACACATTTTCTGTATATGTTAAAATAGGTTTAAACTAAACTGCACTGTTGTTTTATATGAAACAATCTGCTTTGTGTACATTATCTAAAGAAATAATCTTACAATCACACAATTTTATTTCATAGCAATAAACAGGAATTAATTGGTTAACCTAACATAGATGTTGACTTATTTACGAAATCTCTTTCATGTGTACTTCCTATATAAACGGAATATAAAGGGAGATACTGCTGAACCACAGCAGCATTACCACTGTTCATGAATTATCTTCCTTTTTCTCTTTTATCATGGTACACCTGTACTATGACAGGGGTAATGTAACTGGATAGGACGTTTATTTGCTTAACGTGTCATATAAACCATCGCAACTGATAAAAATGTCATGACACATCTATTTATCACAGCAAAGACTATATCTAACTTTAATGAGAGACTATTTGAATATATGATTGAATGTATTTTGCTGGTGAGCTTGTTCCTTGACGTACCATCCGTTAACAGAACGTACAGTTGGGAAGACATACAGTGCCCCTCCTCCGACCCTACCACGGCCCTCTGAATAACGTTTCCATCTTTACAACAACTATTGCAGCTGTTCCAAAAACAAGACACTTAAGATGTCTAACGCTTTCATTTGCTGCAACATTGTCTACTTAAAATTGTGGTCTGTTATTTTTCTCAAAGTCATATATTGGACTTTTTGACAGAAAATCCCCATAATAATGAGTGACAAACAGCTTGAATCCAGGTCAGACGCCGTGTGACGCTGCGTCTGATCTGAATTCAAGTTGTTTGCATATGTAAGCCAATCCCCCCCCCCTATGGTATCTCCCTCCGAACAACACACACAATCTGTGTCTCCCTTTTGATGCTTTTGTAGTGAGGGAGCACATTAATGTTTTTTTTAAAGTCGCATGTGTTGAACTCTTATATATGTATGAGGTAACTGGTATCCTGTTCTATGCTGTACTTTGTGCAAACAGGGAAGAGTCTGGTGAATGATTCAATAAAGAGTCCGCTGATCGGAGTATGCGAGGTTGGTTATTCATTTTGTTTCTAAAAGTGTGTCCAAAAACATGAACCAGGCTAAAACACGGTGAATCTGGCAAGTTTTCTAAAAGTGGAAGAGTCAGTATGAATGACTCAGCATAAAACGTGATTAACCCATTAGTGCCAGGCGTCCTACAAAAGGGACAATGGTTAACAGTGTAGGCTTGGATCAGACGCCGCGTAACGCGGCGTCTGATCAAGGTTTACCCTGCTGGCTGAGAGGAATTTCAATATAAAACAAGACGAAAATGAAAATTTAGACCCGGCAACCCTTAGATAAAAATGGACTTATCTAATTTATAAACATGGAAGAATCAACTTGGCGTAATAGGTTAAACAAAACACAAATAAGATAAATGTATCGATTCCTTTTAGTTGCAATTATATCTTGTTTTAAAGCAGTGTACCGTAGTGCAAAAGTAATACGTACTAAGTGCAAGTATTAGAATGGAATATTTATTGATGAATTCAAAACTGTCAAACAGTATGTATATTTATCTAAATCGCGATCTAGACGGTACTATTTCCAAAGTTTAGACGAGCTCAGCATGTTTCAGATAAAGTACATGTTTCAAAATGAACTATGCAACAGGATTGGCTAATCCAAAAGGTTACGGGTCACCAAATAGAACGGAAGTGCTCTCGTTATCCAGTCGAAAGTACAGTACTGAACCTTATTAAATTAAATTGATAATCGCAAGCGAATTGCCATCGAATTGCCATCGAATCGGGCGCTTCATAAAACAAATCCTACGTTTGAATACTTTAACGCGAATTTTCAGAAGCGGTTGTGACAAAAATGGAATCGAAAAAATTAACGAAGGCATATTTGCGAACATTTGTGAGATACACCACTCAAGAAAACTTATCCGAGGGAAAATTAGTATTTTGAATTCGCAAGCGAATCGCCATCGAATTGCAAGCGAATTGCAAGCGAATCGCAAAAATTGTTAATTTAATAAGATTCAGTACTGTAGTCCCCCGAAATAAAGTGCCAAAGGATGTTTGCTTCAAAATGGTATTCTGTCACAAAACATTTAGCGTTTTGCTTGTGATAGAATTTACATAGGCACCAGAGAATTTCTGTTATCCTAGAAGGGGTTTATGTAGAAATTATATTGGCTGTTTGAAGTCGCTTGTCCCTGATTTAGCCGGTGCTTCTGTCAAAAGGTAACAGGACATCAGTCATGTCATTGAAGTCATGAGTTTGTTCCGTTCGATATTTATTATCCCCGTGAACAGGTCTATTTGGGCAGGAGAACCATCCTACTCTACACCTTACAGCATATAGTAAACATTTAAATCTACAATTAGCACACTTTTTGTATGTATTTATAATAGAAGAAAAAAAGAAAGAGAAAATAACAAGAAAGATATGAAGACATGCGTCTACTTTTAACAATAGTGTTTCAAGTGTTACATGTAGTAGTTTGACAGCATTTTATGTCAGTGGATTATACAATTTGCTTGTATTTCCCATTTGACTTCAATGATTTCCTAAGGTATGTATTATTGTTATGGCTATTACACGATGTGTATCTATATTGAGTTTCAAGTATCGTTTTAAAGGAGTCTTTTGATAGAATAGACATAATGACGAGTGACAAACAGCTTGAATCCAGATCAGACGCCACGTGTTTTAAAAATGTAAGCAAAATCTTAATATCCCCTCCCTATAACGACCCCCTCCGAACAACATACACAATATGTGTCTCCCATTGGATGTCGTTGTAGAGAGGGAGCTCTGTGTTAGTATTCTGTGAAGTATTCTTACTTGTTATCATTGTAAGTTACTATATCGTGTAGTGTGGAAAGGTAAAATAGACTCCACTGACAGTTTTCTTATATAACACGTAAACCTTTTTTTTAATTTTTAAGGTTCTGCATGAATATATATTTGGGGAAAATATACACATAGTGTGGCACCTGGCTTGGCTGTAAAACTTGACAGTTTTTTACATTGAAGATGACACATTTCATATGAATTATTTAGGAGAGCCTAATTGGCGTCCTGCACCTATAATTACATCAGAAGATATATGGTCTACTACAATCTAAATCGCTGCTTAAACAGTCATATTGTTTTTATTTCATATTTTTCAATACAATATTCGGGTCCCCATAATACTACATGTATACCGCGATAGTTCTGATCGACCTAGTATTTATTCATGTAGGCACTTATACTAGCAATTCTGTTTATAATTTTATACGCAGTCGATAATAATTTTTTCTTGCCCGTTCAAACGTAACTAAATGCAAACGAAAAGCAATGAAATATTGAAAAAAGCAGTTTAGTGAAGATTTAACAGTACATTATTTCCGTAGGCAAACAATTTGGAGCATGATGAGACGCCGCGTTAGGTGCTCCATCTGCCTACAGAACAAGTCTAACGGAACTTGGAGCATAGCTAATGTTACATGTATTGTGTATCAGATGCTAAATTTTCCCGAGATGTCATGGTCCAGTTACTTTGTCAGCATCAACACTAAGTTTTCGGGTTTTAGCATTTAGTGTACAACGTAAGTATCAATACATCTTTCAGCGGTTTTCTTGTTTGTCCTAACCCTTTCACTGTCAATGGCGCCAAATGGCGATTTGCAAACATGTTGGATCCTGATCAGACAGCATTTCGTCAGTCAACCTGCCTTAAATCTATGTTTGAAAACGATATTGCAGACAACAATATTGAAGCAGACGTCAATATAACGATGCTGGGATCAAAACCTCACAATAAATTTGACAATGAGAAGGTTAAAGTGGTGTACTGTGATGACTTACTTAGTCTAGTAAAACCTACTTACACACTTAATTTCTTTTCAAAAAATAGTAACCAGCATCTCAATACCACTAGTACATATTATTACATAGACCAAGTTTTAAACGTGATTTGCCAGCCTATGGCCGTGCCGTGACACGAATAGTTCAAAGGTGAAACCCTTTATCTATTTTACATCTTTCTGTATGTACAGTGGAGACGGTGTTATTCTTTCCTGTTTAAATGCAAATGGAGCGCAAACGCAATGTACTTAAATGTAGAAAATAACAATTGTTTTGAAATATCTATCTATGTATAATAATCTGAGTGGCAAGCAGTTTCGAGCCAGATCAGACGCCGGGTAACCCGGCGTCTGATCTGACTCCAAACTGTTTGCAAAGGAAATCAAGTATTCAGAGTAAACGCGTTTTCTTCCCTGAATTTGATCAGTGTGTGTAGATGTGCTGGCGGCTACATAAGGCACGCCCCTGCCACTGTATTTGTCAAAGATTATGACGTTTATAGCCCATGATTCCTGACCTAGTCAGGTAGGCAATTGACACACTAGGTGAAAACGTATATCACCCGGCACACGCTCTGTGCAAAAAACGAACACTTTCGCCGTAGCGTTCTCCTTTATTCAACCCCTGTACCTGTATTCAAGATTCGTAGTCGTTTTCTTCTATTAATCAACTTTCGATATTGGGCATTTGCACTTAGTTTTAACATTGGCATGGTTGTCAAGCAGATCTGATTTTGTCAGCCTGCGATTTACTGATATAACCTGTAAGAGTCCAAATTGTTTGCAAATTCCAGTGAACTCAGTGTATGGTAGCGAATCGGTTTACATATAAATAACTACTATCTATTTGCTTATAAATAGGGGCGATATTCATAAATGCATGGACACGGGATTTAGATGCATTTGCTTGAATGATACATGTTGTTTGTATTATAATGCTTTCGCAAAGTTAGCTTCGACCTACATGTAGATATTTGTTTAAATGTTATGACAATTGAATTGTTGCGTATACCTTTGGGTTTTTTTTTTCTGAAGTTTCACATTGTTTCCAACTGTGAAAACATCGGAAAAATTAAAAATAACGTTATACGAAATATTTGTAATTCAGATGTCAAAACAGTGAAGCATCAAAATTGAAAACGAATCAGGCTTTGAAAAAACCGAACACTTTCACCATAGCGTTCGCCTTTATCTAACCCTTGCACACGTACATGTATCCTTAAGATGCGTCGTCGTCCTCTATTACAGTGGAGAAGACGTTATTTTTGTTCTTTCCCGTTTAAACGCAAACGAAACGCAATCGCAAAGCACTAAAACGTAGAAAATTACAACTTTTGAACAGTTCTGATAATTCACGTTTTTCTGGGTGGCAAACAGTTTGGAGCCTGATCAGACGCCGGGTAATCTGGCTCCAAACTGTTTGTAATAGAAATAATAGTTTTAGCGTAAAGGCGTTTATTAGGAAAGAAAAACGTCGTCTCCACTGTACTCATCTAATTTCGATAGTGAGCATTTTCATTCATATTAAATATAAGCATGTTTGTCAAACAGATCGGATTTTGTCAGACGGCGATTTACTGTTTGGTTGCAAATTTCAGTTACTGAGAGAATGTCAGTGAATCGGTTAACATAAACTACTTATAAATATATATTCGGTTGCATATAAATGGGTGTAATATTTATAAATACATGCATTCAATCCATTTGCTTGGGGCATGATGTATGTGTTAGCATACCATGTTTGCTGTAAGCATACATGTATGATATATTTTTTATGCAATAAAGAAGAATTGAATCGAATTGAATAATATTGATCTCGGAAAGTTAGCTGCAACCCAGTTATTTCTTTAAATGTTTATGATACTTTATTTGTGCATGTACTTGGTTTTAATGATTTGTTGCATGTTCATGGTTTTAATGATTTTATTTTCATATCGTTTCCAAATGGTAAAACAACGTTATTATACGGTTTTATTCTATACAGTACTGCAATATGCTCTCGCTGTTTATAATTCATGTGATAATTAGTATACGTTGATTATTTTCAACGCATGAAATGTTTATGTCAATGCATGCAGGGTGATGAGCCGATATGCTTAAACCAAATTAAATGAACTGTTTTAAATGATCTGCTTTATAACTGTGATATTAGCGGTAAGCGTTACGTTTTAATCAGTACTGATTATAAGATTTTGCGACATTAAATGTTAAGTTTGTTTTTAAGTTTCCCTTCAACCTTTGTTAGCAGAACGACGTATGAATTTACTCCTGTACTTCGTTTTAAAACGTTTCGTTGATTTATGATGGAGAATAATTTTATATCGGACGGTAACACAACAGGATATGGTATAATCTCGATTTAGGCATTATCATAATAAAGTTTGGTTAACTCTTAAATGACAAACATATCCACCGAATTGCAAGTAGTTTTCTGCATATATTTGGCAAATTTGCATAAAGTCAAATCACAATAACTGAAGTTGCTTAATGCTAGGTTCACACCAACGGCGCTTTGATGGCGCTTTAAAGCGGCATGCAAAGCGGCACCAAAGCGTAACAAAGCTTGATTAAAGCGTCAGGGTCGTAATAGATCGTCGGAAAGCTTGGAGTAAAGCGGGACATTCGGCAAGAGCGCCCAGTTTTTTAAAACTGTTTAAAAATTTGGGGCGCTCTGTCACGAATTGATTAAAGCGCCTAGAGCGTATCAAAGCTTATCAAAGCTTAATAAAGCGTAATAAAGCTCAGCAAAGCTTGACTCAAAGCGTAGGAAAGCTTAACAGAGCTTGGTTCAAAGCGGGGACCCCATTCTTCACGGTCTGTCACCACTTGACACGCTTCGTTAAGATGTCTCAAGATTTGTTACGATCTGGCATGAAGATCTGACAAGAGGTTAGACGCTTTCGTCAAGATCTGACACGCTTTGTTACGATTTGTTACGTCTTCATAAAGGACTCTCACGCTTTCCCACGAAATGAGACGCTTCGATCAAAAATTGACACGTTTTGTTAGGCTTTGTTACGCTTGGCAAGTTTCTTCACGCTCTCTCACGCTCTCAAGGGCTAGGGTGTAGTTATACAAGAAGAAGGCAAACATCATGTCTTCTTCAGATAGATCATGCTCTGGTACATCTGGAACTTCTGTATCTTGGTGTTCAGCCATCGTGTCCTGGAGTTAAAGATGCAATGATTTTGTGGAACTTCTGCATATTTATATAGGCTCTGGATAAAAATCGGCATGCAATCGGCGATCTTGACATGTTCCAATGCGTAACAGAGCTGCATAGAGCGTAACAATGCACAACAAAGCTTGATAATCGTATCAGAGCCTGATTTAAAGCGCCATCATCGCATCAAAGCGTAATAAAGTGTAATAAAGCTTATTAAAGCGTGATTTAAAGCGTAACAAAGCCTGATCAAAGCGGGACCAAAGCGCGAGGAACCGTAACACGTCGGGAAATAATTCGTACCAAAGAAGCAACCAATTCGTATCAGTGCGTATCAGAGCTTATCAGAGCGTAAGAGATCTTGATATTTTTGGAAAAGTTAACGAAAATGACGACGCTTTGCTCGCCGATTTAAAGCGCGACATTCGCCGTTGGTGTGAACCTAGCATAAGCCAAACATATAGTGTCCTTAATTCAAGTTTAAATCGTGACTGAGCTACATTTTACCTTTACAATAATACCACTTCTCAAATGCAGTGGAACAGAGCACTTCGGTCTTCAATATCTTATCTTGTTGCGATACATAAGTATTTTCGATTCCGGCATTACACCTTTTGGCTGATATATTTTGCCTTACAGACTTCAGCAATGCTGAATGGTACAAAGGTTAAATGGATTGTATTGTCCTTGATACAATATGAGTTTGTTACCAATTTTCCATATATACCATCACCTTTAAAATTCATATGGGTTGCTATGGAAACAGCATGATTTAACATACTGGGAATTTATTTATTCTTGGGTACATTTTTCTTATAAAGAAGGTCTTGGTGTGCAATTTGACACCCATGGAAATTTATCCTGTGGGGTGCATGGTAGGCTAAATTAGGTTCCGGGGTATAATGGATGTTCGAATAAAGTAAGTTTGGGTTAATTTAAATATAGTTATGGATACTAGTGTATGTTCGAAATATACTACTTCCAGATATCGACATACGGCGTCATGTGGAATTTTTAACTGAAGGTATACCAGGGCTGCCATTTCTCTGGATTTTCCGAAATATTCGAAGTTTCTTAATTTTTCTCTTACTTTTATAATTGTTTCCGAAATCTTCGGATTTCTGCTCTTACTTTTAAAATTTTGTTTTCATGCTTGTTTACTTAGGAATCCAGATCAGACACCGCGTGGCGCGGTCCAAACTTTAAGCATAATTATGTTAGTATGATAGAGTCTGTTAGCGAAATGGTTAAAGGTACGATTCCTACAATTGCGCTTGAAAAGTTTTGAAATCTTAGAATTTTTAGGAGCAACTTATTGCAGTCAATGTATATTGAAACTGGTCTTATGTATTTAGGTTCCGGGTTGGAAGCCAACAAACGTGGTTTCTGGTATTGGTCAAAACTACGCCTATGGTCCAAACCTACAGGACAAAAGGCCTTCTGAATTAACTTGTTTATTGGAAAAGAATAACGTCCTTCGCACTGTATCCCCAACGGTGGGATAATGAGTTTATGATGATATGCAAGTAAACATACTAAGTTGAACCAGCTCATGCGTGTATGCAGAAAGAGGGCAAACAAATTATTCCCAAAAACAATTGAAATGTTAATTTTGTTAATGTAAAATGTGACCTTACTTCTTCACCTGCTTCTATAAAATCTGCTTTAAAGTTTCTGTTTGTGTAAGAGCAAATTATTAATGCATGTATCTGTTTACTGAAGAATGTTAACTAGCAAGAATGTCAAATAGTTTGGATCCAGATCAGACCCAGAGTTATTCAGCATCTGATCTGGGTTCACCCGATTTGCACATGAGAGAAAATTCTTGCTTAGCAAGTGAAGGGTTAAGTGTGTTTTGATGTTAGCTTGTAAGTATGTTGACGTTGACTACGTCATAGTAAATAACAAGACAGACTGACGTTACTATAATTGAATACTGGTTATTGTATTCGGATAATTGAAGTAATGAACAATAATTGCTACAGATTAAGATACATTGTGGAAAACATTTAAGTGAACCCAAACATAAACGTAATAAATGTTACTATAGAGAGCGATGGAAATGTTAAATTATTTTATCTGAACAAACAGTTATTCAACGTTTGATCATGATCGAATTGTTTTGGCTGCTGTATTACATGTAACTATTAACCCATTCACTGCCTTACCCCGAGTACAAAGTAATGCGGCGTATAATCAGGGTCCTAAAAGCTTCACAATTGATTATATATTTGTGAGTCAAATGCTTAAACTTTGATTTGGTAAATAAAGGCAAACGACACCGTGGCAGTGAAATGGTTAACAAGTTCCATCTCAAAGCGTTTAACATGTACAGTGGAGAATCTGTTATTCTTTCCCGTTTAAACGCAAACGTACGCAAACGCAAAGCACTAAAACGTAGAAAAAAACAACTTTTAGACACTTCTGATAATTCATGTTTATCTTGGTGGCAAACAGTTTGGAGCCTGATCAGACGCCGGGTTACCCGGCGTCTGATCTGGCTCCAAACTGTTTGTATTGCAAATAATAGTTTTAGCGTAAACGCGTTTATTGGGAAAGAATAACACATTCTCCACTGTAAGAAGGAAAATAAGACGTGGACGACAATTGCTCAGGGAAAGAAAAGATTAAAGAAAATAGTTGGCTAAAGTTGTATACGAAAATATATTACCAAACGATAGATTTTTCTTAGAAAAGAAACACATTGAACCCGTGCAACAAGTATACTCGTCATTTACAAACAGAGTATAAAAGTACATTTGGCCTATGACTTTGGCCTTTGACTCATAACTCATTCGTCCCTGAAATATTTCATGAGCTATTCCTATAACCAATTAGATTTAAATCTAATCCATTTAGTAATAATAGGGTAGTTCTCTACTGGAAAATGACAAAAAGTGCAGATCTTGATCAGAGAGCTCATTGAAATCATGATATGCACTGTTTGTCATTTTCCAATGCATTGCAATGTGTGCAGAGGGCTCATTCAGGAGCCCTCTGATCTTGGTCTACACTGTTTACATACATGTAGGACAAATGTACATTTTACAGGGACATGTACATGCACACAATTTTTAAAGGACAAATATACTCGACCTTAGGGTCCTATGAGTTAATTTATGAAAGATTTGCACATTCCGTGCTAAGGGCTAAACACCTGGCATTTATACGGTTGAACGGCACATGTAGCATGTATGCACGTAAATAATGTTTAATGCATGTCTACCGGTACGTCACATGTCCATACACAGTGAGGCTTTACATTGAATAATCCCCTTTACTGCCTCTAGTACGGAGCACGACTTGATTAATATTTGCATCTACGGACTAAACGAGACAAAACAAATGGACTTACTCAGGTTAAAGGTGATACATGTACAATGGAGAAGACGTTATTATATTTTAAACGCAAACAAAACGCAAACGCATTGCAATAAAATGTAATATTTACAATCGCCCCATTCAATTCCATTGACAAAAAGTGTGTTCATTTCATATAAAAACCACTTTTCGAGAGGGTGTGACTTGTGTAAAAGTTTCGAAGGGGAGGCGGGGCATATGCAGTTTACATTCGCGAATTAATCTTTGGAACATGGGACAGCAAACATTTGGCGGAGTTTTTCAAAATTTGTTCTGAACCGATCTATGCTTTCCTACTAGTGGAAACCATGATTCCCGACTAATATCTTTCTTTATTAATGAGATAAATTGCAAGAAAATTGACACAAGAATCTACCTTATAAACAGCTCGGCTATCTGCGTTTCTTTATGAAAAAAAAAACCCGGTATATTTATCCTACTTTAAAATGACGTCACTTCCAATGACGTCAAAAATCGGCATTTTTCGCGCCAAACTGTCAAGTTGTTGACCATAGATATCTTAAAATAATATCTCTTAAGATATCTATGTTGTTGACAGTGGAACTTATTTTTTCTGCTTTCGAATGTACACAGATTCAGTGAATCGGTCATGGCTGTTCCTTATAGGGTACACACTATTTGTGTTATCTACCTCTAATATGGATTAAACACACATGCGTATTAACAAATTGATTATTTACTGTTAAACATTACAGCAAATATATTGTAAATATAAGAAATGAACTGATTTTTTCCGGCGTTCAAGCGAAATGAACGACAGAAAATTATCGGCAAATTTACTATGAATCGCTAGCGCGATTCATGGTATTTGCCGATAATTTTCTGTCGTTGATTTCCCTTGAACGCCGAAAACTATCAGTTCATTTCTTACATAAATGTCTCTTTTTAGAAATTGGTAACGATTCCTTTTATACTGAGAGTCAAAAGAGCTTTGAGCCTGATCAGACACCGGGCTAACTGGCGTCTGATCAGGCCCAAGACTGTTTGCAATGGAAACATCACGTTTATTGGTTAAAGAATAACGTCTTCAGCAATGTTATATAGAGAGCTACCAAAAACAATGTCACATTAATATTGTTCAATATGGAACACGACACGTAGCCCTGCTTGCTACTTGTAAACTGTTGATCTTTTAACCCATTTCATGCGGGATACACTTTAAGGTGTACCTCTAGGCAAACAGTTTTGATCTCAGATCAGGCCCCACATGGTGGGGCCTGATCTCAGATCACAACTGTTTGCAGCTAAATTAATACTCTATAAGGAATTGCTAAAATCTTTTGCAAATATTTGAGTTATACTGCTGCAGACGACATTTTAAAATGGCCGCCAAATATTACATAGCATACAACGGGTTAAATTCTAATACTATTTTAAACGTCGTCTGCACAAATAATTGACTTACTTTATTATGGAAATGCTGTTTTCAGAATTACAAATCGAGTGACAACTATTTGCATCCTAATCAGCCTCTGAGTTTGCCGACGTCTAATTATTATTCAAAAGGTATGCAAAGAACAAAACACTTCCGTGTAGATATGTGTACCCAAATGATTTACTGAGTTGTGACAATGCAATTTGTTGTATTAGCTAGGGGAATTAAATCAATTTATCATCAAAATCTTGCAACTTTGTAAGCAAGCATCAAACTTTGCATGGATGTGCATTGATATGTGTTCTTTCAGGAAAACCCGTTAGCCACTCAAAAAAAATCAAAATGGCTGCCATATTTTCAAAATGGCTGCCGCACATCTCTCTAAATATACATTTTTGTACAAAACAACCTATCTAAACTCGAATATAATTTAAAGCAAGAATTATTCTAGTTGGTTTGTTAATTAGAATGTTTAAAAGATATAATTTGTTCTTCTTTGATATTTAAAGTGTAATATTGCACCTATGTATCAAACTTGTGGCAATTTTTACTTCCTACTTTACACATTAAAGAGAGTCAACCTCACATGTACATGTCGCAATATAATTACTATATAAAGATATTTTGTACCTTACAAAAAGGACACCTACGTAATAAACAACCTGATTTATGTTGAATAAGTAACATCTGCATCGCATTAAAAGAAAAATTATTTCGCGCGGGGGGGGGGGGGGGGGGGGGTTATTATGGACTTATTGGTAATAGGCATGAAGTAGGCGCGTTATACATCGTAATGTGTGCTCTTCAATCGGATGGCATTTTTTATTCTCTTTCTTAGTACTACACCGACATTTTATGCTGTTTCACATGCCAATATCAGTCTGTTGTTCAGTAATAGCTGTGCACTGTGCAGCAAAACCTTTGATAGTTTATTGAAGTCATAGATCTAATTTTCCTACCTTGTCTTGGTTGTGGGAATAAATTGGTATATATAGAGAAGTGTTCTATTTATTGGACCGAAATTATCCCCTACTCTGCCAAGAGCCAAAAGGAAGGCATGCCTGTGGTTTTGAAAGCATGCGTGTTTCTTTTAGTATTAGGAACTACAAGGCAAACCAAGTACCAGAACTCACAGATTGATATACTAATGTCGCCCCTGCAGTCCTTATGGAAGATATCTCCTCCAAAATCAGAAAATCGAGACGACGAGTCAGAAAAGCTAAGTTTAGAGCAATGGTATTACAAGCAAGTCCAAGAAAGTCCCCTGTTCAATTATTGGCATGTTGTGCTGACAATGGAGTTAACTATTCTGTCCTTCATCAGATTTTTACGCGAGACAAACTTCCACCTATACACACAAGCCTTGTCCGCACCATTTACACTACTTCCTTGCGAACAACAACACTAATTATGCACGCTGGTTACCCATACATCCCAGGGACATGCTTCGGTTAGATGTACAGCATCCAGAGTTGAATTTTATGCGGGAAACTTTGTCGTGTTTTGATCAGCACGGCCTTTCACTGCAATGTCAATTGACCAGGCGCATGAACAAGCCAATGCAGTGATCAAAGGAGACGGTTGTGCTGTTGTTGTTACCGAAGATCCGTCTGCGCTGAGGTTTCATGCCTTGCCTCAGAGTATGGCACTCTTTGACGATAAAGACATAAAAAAGTGATAGGCACCAAGAGCAAACGACAAAAAGACAGATCACATTCATCGAACAAGTAGGGAACATGTACAATGTAGTCAACGAAATTGGTAATCCTTTTCAGGAAGAGAGCAAAGACTTAGTCTCTTTGGACAAAAAGGTGATAGCCTCTGCCGGCGCACTCAAAATGCTCTCATAAAATGTTCCAAATGGCAGGGAAAGGTTTACAAAGTTCATGAATGAATTGGAAGCAGATGACACAAGTTCATTATATGCTCCAAAAAGAAGTCCAAGCTCATCTTCTGTGAGCAGAAAGCATTTCCTGCTTCGAGAGAGGTTAAGCAGAGAGTTTTGAAAGATGATTGTCGTCTGTTTCCAAACTCTTTATATCATGTCAATCAAGAGAATGTGACCTCTTAGACTTTTTCTAGCATGTAAACCAGTCTTTTCCTGCTGCTCTCAGTGACAACAGACCCCTGTATGGTTGTCAGAAGTAGACACTTACGACAATTCTCGAAGCCAAAGCTATCAACTCCGAGACTACACCAAATGCTACTGCCATCATCATCGATGGTTCGGCGTTGGTGAATGCGTTGCTTCCGAGGCTGTCCAAGACCTTTGAGGATTATGCAGCATTTGAAGTGATACCAAAGGTTCAGCATTATCCCTCCCATTATAACAGAACAGACATAGTATTCGATGTATATAAGCCAGATAGTCTGTAGGCGGAAGCTAGATTGAAGAGAGGGCACGGAAAAAGACGTAGGGTAACACACAAGGGTAAACTCCCTCAAAAGTGGCGCATTTTTTTTAGGGACAATGACAACAAAACTGACCTGTTTAAGTATCTAGCAGATAAGATCACCGAGTCTTGTCTCCAAAACGTTGTGATTGTCTCAAAAGAGGACCGCACAGTATGCAACCAAGACAGCCTTACTGAAGGACTAGTTCCTTGCAATCATGAGGAAGCAGACACAAGGATGTTTGTGCATGTAAGGCATACCCTCCTATCAAATAGACTTAAATGGCTTGGCCATGTAGAGAGAAGCTCTAGCTGGATCTCTCATATTAGATGCCTGAACATCACAGCACAGCGGGATTCAGGCACACTTAAGCTATCTTTGGAGGACCTTGTAAAACGTGACCGCGAAGCTCTTGGAAAACACCAACCCACAAAATCGCCAAGCTGGGAGAGGGAGGCTTCGTTCAAGACTGAACAGCCAGGCCTCGTCCTTATAAGAGGGATTAATCAAGGGCCTGGTTAATCAAAACTGGATGATGATGATGATGATTATGATGAAAGCACGCTGTAAACCAAGGTCATAAGAACATCATTCTGAAGGGTAGTGACACTGATGTTCTAGTGATTGCTGTGAGTACATATTTAGCTCTTAGTGATCTAGGCTTGGAGAACTTTTGGGTTGAATACGGTCAAGGGGCAAGCGTGAGATGGATCCCTATTCAAGACATTGCCAATTCAATAGGGAACAAAACATACTGCATCGCCTTCTTTCACGCATTCATTGGATGTGACACTGTGTCAGCGTTACGTGGGAAAGGTAAAAAAGCTGCATGGCAAAGGTGGAAATCGGTGACGTTTTCTCAAAAATGAGTTAAGGCCTTTGGCTACCGGAAGTCGGTCTTGCGGGCGAGCGGATATGCGTCTTGACGACACAGACTGTTTTCGTACGTGTTTATACTAGAAAATTTATATAAAGGAAATGTTGATACGAATTAGTATAATCCTTCATAGCGCAGTTAGTATAGTGGTTGACTAGCAATCAAAAGGTCATAGGTTCGAGACCCATCCGATCCAAATATTTTTTTTAGTGTCCGATTTATTGACTTGTCAATACATAACGCAGTAATCATGAGACATGTTATGTTTAGTCTTCGTTGATTAGAACTAGTGATGTTTACGGTCCAAGTATATGTCCACTTACCTGTACGTTTTAGTTTAATGACTTACAAGTCAATTAAATCGGTATACATGTAAACGATTTGATAGAACTATAAAGCCACACATTGAAGCTTATCAATACGCTAACCTTTTCAAGATCGATATTGCCCATTATAATTATGTTAAAACAATATAATATACCTTGTATGCAAGTCCATGAATAAATAATAATGCATTTGAATGACAAAGTTTTAATTCTAAGGTAGGTAACTGTATCTAAACAACAAATATCCCACATCTTAATAAGAAAATATGTTATTACAACAAATCCTGACTGTAATATTTTCTAATTTTTTCAGACTGACTAGTTCATCAACCATATATTTGAATAAAATGAAAACAAATATATATTGAATGAGTCAGTTTTTTGTAATTCAATTTTTTAGCATTTTGCAAAATTTAAATAGCTGATAACATCTTTCTGAACACCTTTATTCAAAATGTTTTTAGCTTTTCTTGTAATGAATGTTGTGGACTACTTATTGGGTGAGAATTATAGTCATTAGCTTTATTCATTTTTAAGAAAAATAAAATCATCAAAATTCTAGGTTTTTGTCAGAAAAAAGACCTTAAAGACAAACCACACGATAAATTTTGCCTATATTTACACACCTTGTTTCTTAGGCTATTATCATTCTTCATGAAAAGTTTCATAACAATCGTATGGAAACTACGCGCATATGCGAAGTACCTTAATACCCGCTAGTTGTTACACCTGTAGACAGTGAGGATTTAGAAAGATTTGTCATAGCCATGTATGACAGATCAAATACGGCAGTTGATATTCATGTGGCAAGACTAGACATGTTTGCTCGAAAACAAAGACAATATGATTCAATTCCTCTAACGAGAGAACCCCTTTGTCAGCACATCAAACGAGCAGCAGCATACCAGGCAGGCTGCATTTGGGGCCAAAATTTAGAGTGTATCATGACAATGACAACTCCTGCAGAATGGGGTTGGAGAAAGCAGTTCAATTTATGGCAAGTGTTCTAGACTAAGCTGGACCCCATTGCTGAAAGTTTCAAAGAGTTAACGAAGTGTGGCTGCAAAACAGACTGCTCAGGTCGCTGCAAATGTTATAGGTTTGGCCTTGCCTGTACTGATTTGTGCAGCTGCATGTGTGATAACTAATATGGGTTTAGATAAATGAGATAATGTAAATGAAGACATGCCTTCCAGGGCTGTAAGTTTGAGTTGTCCTAATTAAGGAGACAAATGAAGTTGGATTGACATGGTGACCAAAGCGCTACTTGAATTTGATTATGGCGGCCATTTTGAAAATTGATCGGCCATTTTGGATGTTCTTACACATAGGATATGTCAAATATATATGTCTAAGCTGTATTAGCATTAATTGTGTCAAATATTGACACAAGTAATAGTTGTTTAAAATATGCCCCACCTGGAATAATAATCTGAAAGTGGAAATGGCTGCCATCTTGAAAATGGACGCCATCTTGAATTTTTGAGTGGCTAACGTTTTTTTTTTCAAAAGTGCATAGCCAACTGAGTGTGCATACTAAATTCCATGCTTACTTAAAGATTTTCAAGATCTTAATGTATAGTTGTGTTAGATATACCAAACTTGGACGTATAAATTGAAACTGGAAACGGCGGCCATCTTGAAAATGTGCGCCATCCTGAATTTTTTAGTGGCTAACGATTTTTATCATAAGAGCATATGAAACTGAGTGTTTATGCAAAATTTCGAGCTTATTTAAGGATTTTATTCATAATTGTGAAAGATATGCCCGACTTGGACATATGAGTTGATACCGGAAATGGCGGCCATCTTGAAAATGGAAACCATCTTGAATTTTCGAGTGGCTAACGGGTTTATTCAAAAGTGCAAATCAAACTGAGTGTTCATGCCAAATTTCATGCTTGCTTAAAAATTTGCAAGATTATTATACTAATTACCTTAGCTATATGTTAAAAGGTTAGCGTTAACGTACATGTACATACGAAATTTAAGCGAATACTGTAATGAGAGGTCATCTTTTTATCATTTTCTTTGTGTCTACATGTACAATGCTCACCTTTATTCGTTTTTGAAATGCTAGCTACAGTGAAGAAGACTGTTTTCTCGTTTTAACGTAAACGAAACGCAAACGCAATACAACAAAAGGGAAAATGACAACGCTTTGAATGTTATGAAGACTTACATGTATTTTTATTATATTAGTATAACAGTTTGGAGTCTGAATACATGAAAGTGACCCCGGATGACTTATTTCGACATATAAACTGTCCTTTGGACTTGATTTGGAATGATATTCTACGTCGAAAATGTCCCTGGGTCATAATTCTGAGGAGGTGGGAGGGTACACTTTTCGTCCTTACACCGGCTCAAACTGGCTGTTTGCAATGAACATAAGTAAATTGTAACGATTGTGCGGAAATAATAATGTCATCTCCACTGTATTTGCACATTTTGTTAACTATAAGGTATGGCGCATTTGAGAAATGCTGCTGCAAAAAGTTTAGATACAGCTGAGTCGCCGACTAAAGACGCCGTTTTAGACTGTTTAGAACGGTTGAGATGTTTCCAAAATAACGATAGTAGGAGGCCAATCGTTTATAAGAACCGCTTCAGAGAACATACTGTAAAACATTTCTTTTTCGACCAATAAACAGAAGATTAATGTATGTTTTTGAATGTATATGACAACTTAAAGCAAGATGCAAGAAAACAGAGCGCTCCTACAGGAGACTTCAAAACTAGAAGGTTACCTCAACTAGTGGTCGGAATAGGAAGGGTTTACTGTATTTTTCGAACTCAAATTTGTTGAGTGTGCGAAGGATAATACAGCGCTCCCTCCCTACAACGGTCCTCCCTACAACGATTCCCTCCTTACAACGACCCGTGTCGCTGTTTCACAAAACAAGACATCTATAACTCACGGTTGCACTGCTGAAATATCGTCTGTTTAAACTTGTCGTCTGCTATTTTTTCTTAAAGTTACATACAAGTTGATAATTTGATAGAATAAGTATAATGACAAGTGACAAGCAGCGTGAATCCAGATCAGACGCCGCGTTACGCGGCGTCTGATATGGTTTCAAGCTGTTTACTAATGTAAGTCAACTCTTAATTTTCCCTCTCTATAACGACTCCATCCGAACAACATACACAATTTGTGTCCCCAGTGGGTGTCGTTGTAGAGAGGGAGCGCTGTATATTAAGTGAAATTATTCCCCGTATCATATGCTGTCATTTTGACTTGGTAAGAAATTCAACAGTTTTAACCACAAATCGAGAAGATCATTTACATTGCAAATTCGTTTTGCGCTTTTCATTGCACATTATATATACAATAATCCTTTCACTGTCAATGCCGACAAAAATGATATCTGCAAATAATTTGGATCCTAATCAAATATAAATATACATGTACCTACTTCAATTTGAGACATTAAAGCCGCGTGACAAGACAGTTGTTTCAAGCAGATTACGGGACGGAATATCATCTTCTCCTTTGTACATTTGCCTCTTCAAAGTATCACCTGTTTCAGCATTACATGTACATTGGAGAAAACGTTATTCTTTCTCGTTCAAACGCAAACGAAACGCAAACGAATTGCAATAAATTGTTTAAAATGACAACCCTTTTGACAATTCTGACTATTCATTTTAATCTGAGTGACAAACAGTTTGTATCCTGATCAGACGCCGGGTTATCTGGCGTCTGATCTGGCTCCAAACTGTTTGCAATGTAAAAAATAGTTTTAGCGTAAACGAGT
Source organism: Gari tellinella (assembly GCA_922989275.2). NCBI lineage: Eukaryota > Metazoa > Mollusca > Bivalvia > Cardiida > Psammobiidae > Gari > Gari tellinella. The sequence continues at coordinate 46,162,438 of OV277864.1, forward strand.
TTATTGGGAAAGAATAACGTTTTCTCCACTGTACCGTACATGTATGTGTTTCGGTTTCCTACTGAACACTTTTGACTCAGACTTAGAATTTCAACCTATTTAATGACACACATTTCTGCAAGAGTTGCGTGTAACCATTGTAGAGGTTCTTGTTTAGAAGACGTTATTCTTTTCTCGTTTTCGGTTGAAGACCCAAATGTGATCGGACCAATGTTGATCAATTCGGTACTCTACGGAGAGCAGCCGTCCATTTGCTGTACATAGAGTGCCGAGTTTTATCTGATCGCATTAGGAGTCCTCAAATTTAAACCAAACTTCACGGAATGCAAATTTAGAAAATAAAAACATTTTTAAATTCTAACAAAATATTTATATCTGATTTGCAAATAGTTTGGTGCCTTTTTAGACGCCATGTAACCAGGCTACAATCTGTTCGTATTTGAGATAAATTGTTTTGATACAAAAGCATTTAATGGTAAAATAATAATGTTCCCTCCCTTGTGCTTGGCACCTGTCGATGACGGCACCAATTTCACGGAATGGGATACGGTAATACATGTAACCGACATGATCGGTAAAGATAACAGAAAATAATCAACCGATAAGTTTTAATAACAAACTTCTCATATTCCTAGATAACAAATCATCATGGTTCGCAATACACAAAAGTTCGTGTATTAAATCGATTTAAACATGCATTTATATATACCATATCAAAAGCAGGCAACATAGTATTTGAGCGTATATAACACGCATTTTACACTGGAGAAAACGTTATTTTTCCCCCAATAAACGCGTTTACGCTAAAACTATTATTTCTATTGCAACAGTTTGGAGCCAGATCAGACGTCGGGTAACCCGGTGTCTGATCAGGCTCCAAACGGTTTGCCACCAAGATAAACAAGAAAAATCAGAATTGTCCAAAAGGTTGCACTTTTCTAGGTTTTGGTGTTTTGCGTTTCGTTTCGTTTAAACGAGAAAGAATAACGTTTTCTCCACTGCACCTGTTCCTGCTAACACCACTTTATCATAGTATCATTTTACGGCCTTACCGTGGAGAAGACGCTTTTCGTTTCCAAATAAAAGCGTTTATGCTAAAAACCCTATGACCTATGAAAACAGTTTGTAGCCAGATCAGACACCGGATTAACCGGTGCCTGATCAGGCTCCAAACTTTTTGCCGCTTAAATTAAAACTAGTCGTCAAATCTTTAAAAAGGTTGTCATTTTCTCCATTTTATCGAACTGCTGTAGTGTTTCAATTTAAACGAGAAAAAATAACGTCTTCCCCACTCTAAAACAAATTTCCAAATGGTTTGAAACCCTGAATTTCCGCTAAGTTACTTAGCGTCTGATCTTTGTCGAAACGCTTTGAATATGCCAATATAGCCTAGCAGGAACTTATTTATAAAGCTTATTTGTAACATTCATACATCAGTAATATCTTTCACACGTTTAAATTACACCAATACACAAATGTATTTCATCTGAATCAACATTGTTTGTATAATCATGTGCGTTAATATAACGCTTTAAAAGATTCATAATACAGTGAAAACTCTCTATGACGACCACTAAAACGAATACTTATTGAGTGTATAAAGACAGGTGACAGTTTCAAGCAAGGTTCCAGTAAACCAGAAAGCTCATTTAGGAGTTTTCTGTTGTACTGTCACATTGCTTCAAGCAGTCACCTGTCGTAAAAACCTATTAATTTAGTGGCCGTTATTGTTAGATTCTACTGTATCTAAACTCTTAACTCACAGAATGCATTTGCACCATCAATCATCAATGCACAATTAACATATGCTCATTACATGACATTTGTCAAAAATGTTGTACAACAAAACATTCAATCGATCTTCATTTATATATTCATTTTTAAGGCTAAAAGTACATAAATAAAGCTAAGCAAGAGCAAGGGCTCACAGTTATTTTCCCCGTAATGACATTTTTTGTCACATGTAATACATTCAAACACTGCAAATACGAGTAGTTGGAAGACAAACCTGACGCCGATTTACACGATGCCTGGTCAGTCCCTACTTTATTGTTTCTTTGACTAATTAAATTGTCTACAATTTCAAAACATCGTTATTTTTTCATTTATTTTGTTGCGTGTCTTTCCTTTTAAGCGGGAAATCATACCGTTTTGTACACTATATCAAAATAAAATACTATTTACAATTATACACATATTTGTTCCACAATGCAAATCTTTCGAGGATAAGACACCATATAAATACACACGTACATTGTACTATACGTATCTGTGTCTAATCGGGATATATACCATATGCCATATTTATGAATTATGCCTTATTTTATGCAAAACGAGCCTAATGCACAGAACAGTTTCGAAACGGCATGTGTCATTTTCGTCTATTTGAGTCACGTATTCTTCAGCCCATGATATTTTCTTTAAATAGCCCATAAACACATATTTATATGTATGTATATGCGCAATAACAGGAAATAACATGCAAACAGTAATTATTTCTCCAAGTCATAACGATGTATGACAGACAGAAATAAAAATACAATTACACATCCCTATGACACATTGCGACACCCATCACGTCGATAACCAATTAACCCTTATCTGTATATTAATGTCGTCTGATTAGGAATTTTCGTCTTTTAACTCTACTACCCCCACCTTCAAATACCAGTATCATTGCTATTAGTATTTTCTATAAAAAATCACAGATTTCCGGTCGGTTTCTTTAAATAAATAAGTTTGTTAAATATACATAACGTTAAATGTTACATGTTTTGATTGAGTTGGGTTTTACGGCACCATAAATGTTACATGTACAGACAACAAGTGTATAGTGTACCAAAGGTTAGCCAAATTGTGCCTAGATTCCTATAGGATATATGCAAACAGTGTAGACGCTAATCAGACGCCGCACTATGTTCGCTGATAGAAAATTAAAAATTAAAAAAAGGGAATTTAGACCAGAAACCCCTTATATAAAAACTGGACTTATCCAATATATAAGCATGAAATAATATACTGGGCGCAAATGGGTTAATTAAAGCAGACTATGCGTTTATCTAGCTACAGTTAGGGCTCAGTAATAGGACTTCTCAGATAATTAACCATTATTATGCTTGACACGGTTCAGCCAATATTTGCAAAAACGGTTGATCCAGATCAGACGCCGGATAACGTATTGTCAAACTAGATTAAAAACTGTTTAACACTCAGTTTGAAAGTTTTTTTCTAAAATAAAACAAAATCAAAATTCAGACTTTAAGGAATTCCGAAGACGACATTATCTATGCAGACGATAGTTTTACACGATAAAGGTTAATATAATTATGGACCGTCTGCTATGATAAAACTGTCCACATAGAGTGACAGGGTCCATAACGAGTTACCCAGGTCATACACTACGACATGTATACTAATTAATGTCATGCGAACTTAGTATTGGGTTTTCAATTAGCCGAGCTCTTACCAAGCTAAACGCCACCTACATGTAACTTCACTTTTGCAAACAATTTAGACCAGATCCGACGCCGAGTAACTCAGCATCTGATCAGGATCTAAACTGTTTGACACTCCTTTTGATATTTCGTCAATCGCATTTATATATTACTGCATTTGTAGTTTTTAGCGGATGCCACTTTATAAAGCCGACACTGGTTTAGCGAGGTGTGAGCAATTTGACATTTTGACATTTTACATAGTAGTGTCAAAATGTTCAATAGTAGGAAATTGTTCATACGCCGTAAAACATCAATATTACAAGAACGAAATGTATAACTATTGTAATTATCCTAAAATTTAGACTACACAACATGTTATTGCTTTATCTTACACAGATATTTGTCCAAAACGTGCACACTGAATAGCAAACAGTGTATACCCACAGCATACTGCCCAGTCTGATCAGGGTATACACTGTTTGCTTAGACCTGTATGTCCCAATACTTAGGGTCGTTTCTGTATTTCCTCCTAGCTTTTAATTTGAGTCAACAATATAAATTATACAGTGGAGAAAACGCAATTCTTTCCCGTTTAAACGCATAAAAAACGCAAACGCATTGTACTAAAATGTAGCAAATGATGATAATTTGAAATTTCTAATTAATCATGTTAGTCTGAGTGACAAACGGTTTGGGCCTGATCAGACGTCGGGTTACCCGGCGTTTGGTCTGGCTGCAAACTGTTTGTAATTGAAATAAACGTTTTAGATTTAACGCGTTTATTGGGAAAGAATAACGTTTTCTCCACTGTATAGTCTCCGCGTTTGCAGTCATGGCATAATCTCAAACCGGACATGCATTTATTTTACTGCCAATCTTGACATTTTGCAAACAATTTGTACATGTGTCCAGATCAAACTACGAGATCATAAGTGTTTAACCCTCTCACTGAGCTTTGCAAAAACTTGAATCCTGATCAGACACTGCAAACAATGGAAAATAATTTATTATTTCCCGTTTAAACGCAAACTAAACGCAAATGCAATCAATGGAGAAAATGACAATGTTTTGACAATTCTATTTATAGTAATATGAGTGGCAACCAGTTTGAAGCCAGATCAGACACCGGGTTATCCGGTGTCTGATTTTGGCTCCAATCTGTTCGCAATAATAATTTTAATGTAAACGCATTAATTGGGAAATAACTGATGAGGATTCAAACTGTTTGGCACTCGTCATATGTTTATAGTAAAATCGCACACAATCCAAATTATTTATATAAAAATTCCAACCAGTTGATATTTTAACTGTGCGCAAAACTAGCAATAAAACATATATACATGTAAGCAGAGTTGAGAATGGCAGTGAATGAGTTAAAAAAATTAAAAGTACAGTAAAACATCTCTATTTCGACGACTAAAACGAAGACTAGTTGAATGTATACAATATAGATGAACGCTTAAAGCAAGGTGACAGTAAACGCGTACATGTATACAGAAGCTTTCTGTTTTACCGTCACCTTCCTTTAAGCAGTCACCTGTCGTTAACACCTAATAATTAACACAAAGTATGGTCGTAAAAGAGAAGCTTTACTGTAATACAAAACACTGTTGGTTCAATCCATCGACGAATCTTCTATCCAGGAATAGCGTTAGAGATCATAATTGTTACGTTGTCAATTATACGATACAGTGAGAGAGACGTTATTTATTCCCAATATATGATTTTATGCCGTTAACAAGTGTGTAGTCAGATCAGACGCGAAATATCTTGGCGTTTGATTTGACTCGAAACTGTTTTGACACACAAATTAAAATCAACCGCCTATTTTAGGATTATATATGCTTTGCTACATTTTATTACAGTCCGTTAAGTTTTGTTTAAACGGGAAAGTATAGTGGAGAAAACATTATTATTTTCCGTTTTAAACGCAAAAGAAACGCAAATGCATCGTAATAAAATGCAATAATTTTCACCTTTTAGAAATTGTTAGCGATTAATTTTAATTAGTGTGGCAATCAGTTTCGAGCCAGATAAGACGCTGGGTAACCCGGCGTCTGATCAGGCTCAACACTGTTTGCAATTGATTAAGTTATGTTATCATAAAAAGGTTTAGTGGGAAAGAATAACGTCTTCTCCACTGTATAAAGATTTTTACCACTGTACGCGTGCCTTCGGAATAGAAAGACTTGTAATTTGTGGAAGAAACCATATCACAGGTAAATATTCAAAGCAGAAAGACCTTTGTCCTATCAATGTGGGCCGAACATTTGTCGTATAAAACTGTCCCATGCCATTCTTTGAGCCATACTCGGACTCATGGAATTTCTCCTCATGTTTCTGGATCGAATTAGACTATTATCGTGAATCACTATCGGCTGTTGATGTTGTTGTTGACTAAACAAATTTGTTTGAATACGACTGTTTGTAAGCTGGTTTTGTCTGAGGTCATTCATGTGATCTAACGACACTGTTTCGTTGGGCACTCTCATGAGCTGATGTTGTCGTGCTCTGAAAGGTGATCCTACCATCATTGGCATGGGACTAGGCTCAACGAAACCTCTCCGCCGATTTGAGCCACCCCTTGCCAGATGGCGATCTGAGTGTACAAATGGTGTGAGGCGGTTGCCGAAACTGTCAAACCAAACAGGTGCCTCGCTATATGGAAACACTCTGACTGCTGGATTTGGCGATGGTTTAATCACCGCAGATGGTCGTACAAGTCTGTTTCTAAGTCTCGATAGTTCGTTCCCTTGTCTTGGATTAAATCTCCGTCCCGATCGGTTTGGAAGTCTCGGTGTCGGAGCCATTGTTGGAGATGAAGATGGCCATAGTTTGATTGTTTCTTGTTGTACTTTCACCGGTCTTCTCTGTCGTGTTTCAGCTGGCTTCATGTCAGGTTTCATATTTGGTCGCCACAGAACATGTTGCTGTTTCCGTAAACGTTTTGCAGCTGAACTGCTGCTTTGAACAGGTTTTTGTTGTTGGACATCTGGTTTTCGTACGGATGGAGTTCTTACATCTGGTTTTCTAACGGGCGCTGTCCGTATATTTGGTTTACTCACGGGCTTGCGAGATCGCGATTGTTGCGCCTTTGCCAGTTTTTCTTTTTGCAGACGTTCACGTTCCAGACGTCTCTGTTTTTCTTCCAACAATTGATGTTGTCTCAGTCTCTGTTCGTGTTGTTCCATAATCTCTCTTTGTGTTAATACATTTCTAGGTGTAGGAGCTGGAACTGTTTTCTTTTTACTGACAGGAATCTCTAGTTTTGCCTTTTTCGTCTGCTTTGTATTTATAGCCTGTGCTGGATTCTGCCGACGCCTTTGTACCTGCCAATGTCGAAGTTGTCTTTTCATAATCTCTTCTCTTATTTTCTGCTGTTGCAGCTCTAACTGGCGAGTAAAATCGGACATTGTGCCATCCCGCCTTTGACTAAAACGGTGAACAGGGAATGTCTCTGGAGCACGAGGAGTAAAGACTCTAGGGCGAAAAGCTTCCTGGTTTGATGGTGTAAATCGCCTCTGTGGAAATACAGGGGATGGTGTTAAAGCGTTCTGAGGTCGCATGGTTCTTGCTGTCATCCTGTCTCGTGAGTTTAACCTCGCTTGAGGGAACCACGATACCGGGTTTGTTGGTGTTGGAATATTTGTTTTCACTAGCCTTGGGCCTGTGTTGAATTTTTTCTCCCTTCCGTCACATGCCCATGGCGCAAATGATTGCAATCCAGGTAAAGCTGTTGGTTTCTTTAACCATTCTAACATTTTATTAGCACTGACTATATATACGTCGTTCATAGACACAAGTTTCTTGATAAATCTATCCATGGCCCTTAGTCTATCAGGGTAGAAGAACCAGGATGGGTGCATGTTGACTCCAAATGGCATTCTGGTAGTTGTGTAGTAATTATTGAAGTTTTCCCATAGAAATTTATATGCAGATTCCTCGTCTGGCGGTGCGTTCATGCAGCCATCAACATATACACAGTCATACAGCTGTTTATAGTCCATAAGGGATACCACGGGGACTTCCCAGAAGCCCGGGTGAGTGTGCTGTGGACATGGCTTAACTTGGCATTCGTACGGAAATCCAAAGTCCAGGGTGAATGGTCCTGGCGGCCTCTCTTTTAAACTTCGTTTACTAAATGTCAACGTTGCGTCATAAGTGTAGCCTAACTTTTTGAGAGCGTCGGGCTGCAGATCACCGGTTGGTTTAAGAAATGGACTTCTCCATCCAGTTATTTCCTCGATCGGAATATTTGCGAGTTTTGCCAAATTCTCCTTTTGTGATTTGGCTTCTTGCAAAAAGTTCGAAGTATTCATTTGACTGTGGGTAACACTATGTGAAGCTATTTCCATACCTTTTTGATGAAAATCCGTCACAAGCCTGTAATCCGTATTGTCGTGTGAAATAAAGAGTGTCATTGATATCGGACAGCCGTTTGGGTTTTTTCGAGCAGAATCGAAGAGTTCGTGATAAAACCCGGCTACTTGATTTGTGACAGCGTCATCGAACGTGAAGAATACCATCTGCGGAATCTGCTTAACGTCCATGTTCGGGATTTTTAAATCATCGCGACAGCATGAACACTTAGGAGGGATGCACGTTTTACTTTGCTGACATTGTTCGCAGACGGATGGTGAAACGGCTGCCACTGTCGACAAGAGGACTACCAAACTGAATACAAACAAGAAAACACGCTCCATCGGTCCACTTGTTCTCATTCTTCTTTGCAAATTTACACAGAGTTACAATGTAGCAGTTCAAACTCCTTGGTTTCACTTTTTCATATTTCTGTTCAATTTCGTTTGATTTTATTCCGGATATATAAGTGCCAATATGCTTAGAATTATGTCCACGAACTATAAACTTGTACGCCTTTTCCGCAGATATTAGACACGGGACAACCTTTTGCAAAACAGCCAAATTGTCTCTTTCGATAATTTAGCTTTTTTATTCAAACTGTCGTCTGTTTCCGTCGACTGTTCCACTGTCAGTAGTCTGTGATATAGACCCTGCCGTTACGACAAACGCTCAGCGACTGAGATGCGTTGTCAGCGCGACGCGTTATTATAGCTATATGAAGTAACGAGGACACCTCAGTATACCGCCTCAAGGTAATCTCGTAAATGTACCTTAATTGGTGTGTACTCCATTTAGGGAGAAACAATGACAAGCGGTATTAAGATGAGAAGGCTAAAAGCCATTTATGGATCTTTGGTATGAAAAAATTAAGCGATGGCGTGTGTAACGAAGGTTATTAAATGTTTAAGATATCTTTCTTTTCAAATATTTGCCGCCTTATTAAGGTTTCAAAACCTCCACTGCCGATGACAAAGGTTATATGCATACATTTTATATCTTGTTCAGACTCCGCGTGACACGGCATTTAATCAGGGTCTAAACTATTTTTCAGTCATTTTTATATTTCTTAAGAATTAAAAGTAGAGGACAATTGTTAAAAGCTGCTGACGCCCTGTCAGTGAAGGGGTTAATCACTGGCCAATCAGTCCGATTTCAATATATGTATAAAATTATATATTTACGGAAAAGAAAAACACAGAATATTAGTAGATAGTTACGAAGTATATCCTAATGCATTTGTGTTAAAAAATTATTTCTGTGGAAATCGGTTTACAGCTAGATCAATCGGACGTTTGATAAGGCTCAAAACCGTTCGCCACTTAAATTAAAATATGTGTCAGCCTTTTTCAAACACTGTCTTTTTCACCATTGTATTGCCTTGCGTTTGCGTTTAATTTCATTTTAAACCGGAAATAGTAGTCTCTTATTCACTGTAAATGTATGTATATTTTGATTGGTTAAGCTGACATTTATTTTCTTCCACCTGTGACAATGTGTCGTTGAGGGGAAACATTTTCCTTGCAAAAACTCCTAGCGTTTTTACAACTTTTTGAAACTTTATTTATCACATTTGGTCTAGAAAAAAATCAAATAAATGGCCCTTCACAAAAACATATGCACCACAAAAGAAACATACAGTTTATTCTGATAGTTTGACCTTTCAAAATAACCGCATTCCATAATGCATAAAAAAGACAGTTTTAACCCCTTCACTGCCTTACCACGAGTACACTTATAATTTGAAAACAGTTTGGATCCTGATTAGGAGCCGCGTAACGCGGCGTCTGATCAGGATAAAACTGTTTTACACTCATTTCAATATTACATTAAGTCAAACTAACTAAATATTTAATTTGATAAATAAAAGCAGACGACAATTGTTTAGAATTGATGACGTCATGGCAGTGAAGGGGTTAAGCAGGAAAACCATGATGTTATCAACACTCTTCAAAGGTTGGGTTGTCTGCTTCACTTATATCCTGTTTTAACTTTTCACACAGAATACTGTCAGATAGTTACATGTACGCAATATCCTAACGCATTTGTGCTAAACTAAATTATTTCTGTGGAAATCGGTTTACAGCCAGATCAATCGGACATTTGATAAGGCACAAAACCGTTCGCCACTTAAATTAAAATATGTGTCATCCTTTTTCAAACACTGTCATTTTCACCATTGTATTGCCTTGCGTTTAATTTCATTTTAAACCGGAAATAGTAGTATCTTATTCACTGTAAATGTATGTATACATGTATTTTCATTATTTTGATTGGTTAAGCTGACATTTATTTTCTTCCACCTGTGGCAAAGTGTTGTTGAGGGGAAACACTTTCCTTGCAAAATAACTAAATATTTAATTTGAGAAATAAAAGCAGACGACAATTGTTTAGAATTGATGACGTCATGGCAGTGAAGGGGTTAAGCAGGAAAACCATGATGTTATCAACACTCTTCAAAAGTTGGGTTGTCTGCTTCACTTTTATCCTGTTTTTAACTGTTCATCTAAATAAGAAACCGCAAACAAGCATCTTTTGGAGTGATTTCGGAGCTTTACTGTTCCATCGAGTTTCGTATTCCAGTTACAGTAAAACTTCTCTATTACGACCACTAAAACGAAGGCTAATAAATTGCATAAAAAGACAGGTGCACGACAGCTTACAGCAAGGTGGTCATAAAACAGACAGTTTCTAAAGGAGCATTTAGTTTTACGTCCGCATTACTTAAAGCAGACACATGCCTTAAACACCTGATAATGAACAAAATTTAGTGAATGTAATGGTTTTCTTTTGCTGTATGTGATATATGATGTGATATTTTGTTTAAGACAGGTATGTGTAACAACTAAACGCAGGAATATAGTAAAATGGGCAGTTTCTTCAGAAGTTTATGCGCGTATTTTTGTCATTCTTTAGACAGATACATGAACCTACCTTTAGCCTGTTTCCCCCATGAGAGTGTTGAATCTTCTTACGATAGATAATTGTTTAAAGCAGGCTGAAAGTCAGACAGAAAGGCGTTGAGGCAAAAGCTAAAATGGGGAAATCGGGCGTCGGTCATGTGGTTGTAATAACGAGATTTTTTACTTTGCCTGTAGGAAATAAGATATTGAGGTTTTTGGTAGACGTGTGTTTTCGCCTCGATCTTGCTTTGATAAATTCAGCTTCATTTGCTTCGTTTGCAAAAGATAAGTTTTGTTATTTTTTCAAACGAAGAAAATCACACACAGAAAAGAAATGATAAACAGTGTGAGTTTTGACCTCATTGCAAAGGTCAATCATTTAAAGGCATGTAGGGTAAAATGTATGAATGCTAGTAAGTTCAAAAACATTTCTCTAGGCTCGTGTTTTTATGAGGAACTCGTTTGTGTAATTTATTTTATTTTTGCTGTCGTGCACATTTGCTGACTCACAATGGGGATAAACCATATAACCGGAAGAGATTGAAAGCATGGACTGAGGGGTTGGTGTGTGTGGTTTTCATTAATCTTAACCCTTTCACAACCAAATTTAGCGTGTGTCTTAAACCTACCCTGCCAAATAAGCGTCTGCTTTGGATTTGGTTTTGCACTATCGTTTCAGTGTTTGATTTTAGTCACTTTGACTGATGAAGTATCCAAAACGAGTGCTAAATAGTATGGATCATAATCAAGGCGTTTCATTCGGATTCAAACAGTGAAACTGTTTTCAAAGTCGGGTTTAATGTGCCTGTGTTGGTGGAAAGTTAACACATTCAACTCTAGCGACGAGTATGCTCGTCATTTACAAACAGTGTACTTGTGATTATTACACTTGTCCAATGCAAACAGTGTAGACAGTGTAGGCTCTTTAATTAGCCCTCTGATCAGGGTCTACATTGTTTGTTATTTTGAAAAATATTGTTAAAATAAGCCCTAAGAAGTCAATAATGAACTAGACTTATTTTGAAATTGCAAATGTCCATAAAAAATTTCAGAGGTGAAAGAGTCTTGCCTGACCTCATTAAGAGCAATCTGTTAAATATCCCACATCTTTTTATTTAGCTGCTTTACCGATTAGCCTATAATCTGTATCTTGAAGAGAGGTGGCCACTTAAAGCAGGTTGAAGGTAAAACAAAAAATGCGCCTTACAGTGCATTCTGCTTTACGTGCAGTCTACTTTCTAAATGAATCGTATTTCGTTAAGTATATATTCATGCCTGTATCAAGTGCAATTATTTTCTTCAGTGGATGGATAAATAAAAGTCGTACAAAGGCGTGAGCATTGGGATTATTTGTTAAAGCAGATTGAAAGTAGCGTCTACATGGGCGTTCATCTCAATTTCCTATTAGCGATAGTTATATAGCGACATGGTCGGAAACTTTGCACACCATTGGCTGTCATATCATTCATGCAGGTGGACAAGTTGTGGCTTCTTTTAGATTTAAAATTAATTAGCGGTCGTGTTAATTGTCTAAACTGGCAGTCGAAAGAGACACCGTGATATAACGCATAGATGTGCATGGCGGAATTAAAATTGTCTATACACACGCGTTAGAGGGGTTATCAAAATGTTTCAACATTTAATCGGGAAGTACGTTGTTTACAAACATTTTCTAGGGGTGGTCTACATGGCCTGATGACAGTATAGTGTAGCCCAGATATATAATACTTTACATCTTACATATCAATCGCTTTTGAAGGAAAATGGAAGGCCTGAGGAAAGTCGATCGGATATTATATATTTTGCTTTTAAAACAACATAATTATACACACGACCCACTGTCATTGCGATGCATACAAGCGTAAAATCTAGATAATAAGCTAACCAGATGAGTCTTCGCTAATGTGATACATGTAGACAGCCGCCATCTTTGCATATTTGCTAACGGAATTACTCGATAAAAAAGTCTATATTAATTCTAATGGTGACGTCATTTATACCCTTGCCCGTTGCCAACCTTTTTAGTTAGCTGTACATTGCATCTAGGGGATACATCTTTATAATTTCAATATAAAAGCTTAATTTCAACATCTAAGAAAAAACTTGCTAGTCATATAAATATTATGCTCATGATGTAGCTGAATACATTCATTGTGAATAAAAATTGTTATTCAATAATACAAATTCGAAATGCCCTAGCGTTCAACGTCAAGGAGTATTAAACTTGACATCAACCGTTAATAATATATATGGATGTCGAGCTTTTATTGAGTAAGTTTAATCTCATTTTCATAAACCTTCTGTTTCTCAATTGCAATCATATACCGAAATGGTATAAGTGACGTCATAACGGTTAACTAAATGGGGTCCTCACTGAAAATTCTTTATCCCATTAACTTTTCACTCTCAATGACGTCATAAAGCGCACTTGCAAACAGTTTCTACGCGGCGTCTGATCAGGATCAAAACTGTTTGCTACTTGTTTTGGAATTATGTCAGTTATACTGCCTTAAATATAACTTTGAAACGATATTGCAGACAACAATACTGGATAAGACAACAATGAAACGGTGAAGGGGTAAAAAAACTCACGATAAATTTGATGATGAAATATTTAAATCACTGACTAGACCTACAGTGGAGAAATGTTATTCTTTCCCGTTTAAACGAAACGAAACGCAAAACACTAAATCGTAGAAAAGTGCAACTTTTGGGCAATTCTGAACATTCATGTTTTTCTTGGAGGCAAACAGTTTGGAGCCTGATCAGACGCCGGGTTACCCGGCGTCTGATCTGGCTCCAAACTGTTTGCACTGCAAATAATAGTTTTAGCGTAAACGCGTTTATTGGGAAAGAATAACGTTTTCTCCACTGTAATACATGTAGTTGGTATAAAAGCATTATTTTGAAACTATTGCAGAAAAAGTTTGACATTGTGAATTCATTATCTTTGGATAAAACGCGGCTGATCCGGATCTAAACTGTTAGTGTTATAGAGCATGTAAGCGAAAGGGTTAAAGGAACGATTCCTAAAATCGAGCTTGGAAATTGGGAAATCTTAGGATTTTTATGAGCAACTTATATGGTAGCCGTTCTGTCGTAAGTCAAACACTTAAACTACATCTTATTTCTCCGTCTAAAACCTGTCTTATGACATCTCTTTTGAATCGTCTGTTCAACGCCAGGTACCGTAAGATCGTCAATTCAATGCAAGGTAAAAATGATGTCATATATATTTAATCGGTCTATCTGTCTTTACAACACCTTATGACATCGTGGATGGCACGTGCCTAATTGCCTAGTTAGTAAGTGCAAGTTGAGAGTGCACGTCCTGACCTGTCTCATGTCATCTTATGTTGGTGGCTGGACCCCATTGTCATAATGAACTTGGCTTCAGGCAATTATAACATAGTGCATCATCAAGTTGCAGCATTTTCACACATACTAGTATATATAGTCGCCTTGACAACAGCAAGTTGAGTTTGTTGAATATAAAATTATGTACAGTGGAAAAAAGGTTATCCTTTCCCGTTTAAACGCAAACGAAACGCAAACGCATTACAATAAAACGTAGAAAATGATAAATTCTAGACAACTTTGACTACTAGTTTTAATCTGAGGGGCAAACAGTTTGGAGCCTGATCAGACGTCGGGTTACCCGGCGTCTGATCTGGCTCCAAACTGTTTGCAATGGAAATAACAGTTTTAGCGTAAACGCGTTTACTGGGAAAGAATAACGTTTTCTCCACTGTACCTATTCTTCTATTCAATTTATCACACTATCAAAACCTCACGTAAACTTCCAAATAATAAGATGTTTCTGTTACATGTATCGTACACATTGCATTGAAAGTGACACTTGTATGCAGTTTGGATCCAGATCAGACGACAGGTAACTCGGTGTGTGATTTATAGCAAAAACCGTGTCACTAACGAAATCGAAATTCTCTAATTATGATATATGAAAATGCCATCAACAAGTTTAACCTTTTTACTCTCAATGACGCCTGAAATATTATAAAAGTTAGAGTGATTTTGACAAAGTAATTGGATCGATATCAGATTTGTCTTAACATGAGCTATTAACGAAACACATCTTACATTGCTTCAGATTACTCAAGTCAGTGGTAAAAACCATTTTGTACAATACCTTTTGTCCAAAGTTAAATAAAAAACAGTGAGGGGGTTATACTTTTAATATCCAAAGTTAATAACAACGTTAAGACAAATTTGATCTTGATCCAATTAATTTGTGACATCACTCTAAATTCTATAACATTTCCTGTTGACTATGCCACCTGAAATTGAAATTTCAACAGGGTTTATTATAATTAAGACAATAGGTATTGTAATAAATCGCCCTTGGTCGATATTTGAATAATTTAGATCAAACGTACGATGTTTTAGTGAATTATAGAGTTGTAGGGTGTGGCCATATACACGTGATCTTCATGCAACCGATTTGTCAAACATAATAACATTTTTAATTTTAATACATTTTCTGTTGACTATGTCAACCTTAGATGTAATATCAACATGGTTTGTAATTTTCAATACAATTCCTGTTTTTATTACATCTAAGGTTGCTACACAAACGTTTTCTCCACTGTATAACGGTGCAGTCAAACTTCGCAAACATGACAAATAAAGAATGTATAATATCGGTGTATTCTATGAGTGGATAAGAATTATATGTACATGTAATTGACATTAAATTACCATTTTTACAGTAATAATACCATAGTGCACGGTACAGTGGAGGGCACGTTATGTTTTCCTACATTGTAATAAATGAGTTGATGCTAAATTCAGTACATGTATGTCCATTTGAAAAAGTTTGGAACCAGATCAGACGCCTGTTTGGAACCAGATCAAACTCAGATTAAAATAAATCGTCAATATTTCTTCCAAGTGTCATTTTCTACTTGATAATACAATTGATGTTTACTGGAACATTTATTTATCATCAATTTTTTTGTGTTTTGCTTTTTTGTTTTTATGGGAACGAATAATGCCTTCTCCATTTAACAACTATTTTCGCTTTTCGTTTTACACGCGAGTTTCGCAAATAAACCGGTCGGCAAACGTTTCGTTATTGTTTTAATCTACATGTAGCTTTTACCCAAAAACTACACGCCGTATTTATTACAGTGGAGAATCTGTTATTCTTTCCCAATAAACTCGTTTAGGCTAAAACTATTATTTACAATACAAACAGTTTGGAGCCAGATCAGACGCCGGGTAACCCGGCGTCTGATCAGGCTCCAAACTGTTTGCCACAAAGATAAACATGAATTATCAGAATTGTCTAAAAGTTGTTCTTTTCTACGTTTTAGTGCTTTGCGTTTGCGTACGTTTGCGTTTAAACGGGAAAGAATAACAGATTTTCCACTGTATATGTCGTGAAAGGGTTACTTGAAAAATAGAGTATAGCTCTAATTTTGGAAATGGGTGGGTTGAACTAACGAATCATGACATATTATTCAATGACGTTTCTTCAGTCACGAATGACAAAACTTAACCAGGATACTTGTTGGTCATAAAAGTCAAAGCATATCTCCCCAACATAAATTTTGTAATATTAACATCTAGATTAATAATTAATTAACTCCGCCCACTCGACACATGTAAGTGGTGAAGGCTTTGTTACTGGTGTTGAATATCTGTTTGACGTAATTTTCTAAGAATGGCAATGTCATTGTGTTCAAAATGTTAAAACGTACTTTCGATAATCATATTCTGTTCGTATTCATGTATGTAGTATCCATTTATAATCAGCATACTGTACATGTACATATAATAATTATTGTAGTCAGTAAATACATGTTACAGTGGTGAACACACGATCCGTCTAAAGACCCCAAACCTCCCCAAACTTACCCAAACCTCCCAAACCCACTTTTAAAAGCAAGTTTTTTATATTTCTAGCAGATTGTAGCTTAAAGCAGGCTGAAAGTAAAGCAGAATTCGCCTTAAGGCGCATTCTGCTTTACCTTCAACCTGCTTTAATAGAATACTTGTCTTCAAAACCAGGAACAGGCTATTAGGATAGTGAGTTAATATTTAGAGGTAACTGTGTAAAGTGATCTTAAGTTTTGTTCGAGTTGTTCCCCTTGAAAATTAAAAACCTCGAATATTTAATTTTACATTAACATTTTTTCATTGTTTTGCTCAAATTTGCCATTTATAAGCTCTTTTTGATTAGATATTAAGGAATTTAAGTGGTTTGGATTGTTTTCAAGTGCTTTAGGCAGGTTTGGAGAGGTTTGAGTAGTTTGGGGAGGTTTGGGGTCTTTAGACGTTATTCTTTCCCGTCTGAAAGGAAACGAAACGCGAACGTGCAATAAAGTAAAAATTGGAAAAATAAACATGTCTTGACAATTTTGAAGACTTATTTAATCTGAGTGATAAACCGTATGAAGCCTAATCACACGACGGATTACCCGGTGTCTGATCTGGCTCAAAACTGTTTGAAAAAGAAATAGATCTGCATGTAATTGTCTCAGAGCAAACACGTTCATCGGGAAATAATAACTTTTATCCATTGTAGATTGTGTATGCGTTCGTCCGTATGCGTGTCTGTCTATCTGTCTATCTTTTTTGTCTGTCTGTCCTGTTGAAATTTTGAAGAGGCTCACCATTCTCCGTCCGGAAAAAATGTACTGATTTAGCAATAGCCTGTTGTAAACATTTTTGTAAGTTAACTGCAGATGGAATTTAGCTCCTTTCTAGCTAAATCTAATCATTTTATATCAGCGTCAGGATCCAAACTGTTTGGCACTCGTTTTGAAATTTCTTCAGTCATTCTGCCTTATTACTTAACTTTGAAACAACATTGCAGACATCGAAATTGAAGCAGACGACAATGAAAAGGTAAATGGGAAGTGAAAGGGTTACATGTACAGTGGAGAATCTGTTATTCTTTCCCGTTTAAACGCAAACGTACGCAAACGCAAAGCGCTAAAACGTAGAAAAGAACAACTTTTGGACAATTTTGATATTTCATGTGTATCTTGGTGGTAAACAGTTTGGAGCCTGATCAGACGCCGGGTTATCCGGCGTCTGATCTGGCTCCAAACTGTTTGCACTGCAAATAATAGTTTTAGCGTAAACGCGTTTATTGGGAAAGAATAACACATTCTCCACTGTAAGCTAAATCTGAATTTAAAATAGCCAACACACAGACGACAGTTTTAAGACAGACGATTATTCAGCAAAACAAGAGGTGGTGGTGGTGGTTAGGGGGGGGGGGGGGGGGGGGGGGGTTGATTTTCGACGTGTGGTCATAAACGTGTCCTTTATTAATAGTATGGCTAACGTAGTCTGAAGGCTTTATTATACAGGTTTACGGTGGAAATCCCGTTAAACTCACAGCCAAATTAATCGTGAGATTTTTACCCCTTCGCTGTTTCATTGTCGTCTGCTTCAATATCGTTGTATGCAATATCATTTCAAAGTTAAATTTAAGGCAGTATCACTAAAGGTATTCTAAAACGATTGCCAAACAGTTTTGATCAAAACTTTTGCAATATTCTCTTGATAACGTCACTTAGCATGAAAGGGTAAAACAGAATAAAATGGAGAACATATATTTTTGAAAAATGTTGACGGATCATTTTAATCTGAGCGGCAAACAGTTTGGAGCATGATCAGACGCCGGATTACCCGGCGTCTGATCTGGCTCACAACGGTTTGTAGAGGAGGTTCAATTTTTAGCGTAAACGCGTTTATTGGGAAAGAATAACATATTCTCCACTATACATGTGCTTCTTCACATTTGCAAACAGTTAAGATCCAGATCAGACGCCTCAATGCGCGGCCTCTGATCTAGATCAAAGCCGTTTTAGACTCATAGTCACTGTTTCTTCAGTGAAGAAAGCATAGAAACATATTTTGAGATTTTTGCAAACGACATATTTGACGCAGACGACATCTAAGCATAGGTCAATACCATATCTACAGTGGAGAATCTGTTATTCTTTCCCGTTTAAACGCAAACGTACGCAAACGCAAAGCACTAAAACATAGAAAAGAACAACTTTTGGACAAATCTGATAATTCTTGTTTATCTTGGTGGCAAACAGTTTGGAGCCTGATCAGACGCCGGGTTACCCGGCGTCTGATCTGGCTCCAAACTGTTTGCACTGCAAACAATAGTTTTAACGTAAACGCGTTTATTGGGAAAGAATAACAGATTCTCCACTGTATCTGACACTAATTGGGATAAATAACCGGAGTTGACCCAGACTCCAAATCAAATTCATTAACACCTTCTCTGCAATATTACAGTTGAGAAGACGATCTTTCCCAAAAAACGCGATTTGCCAAAACAATGGTATCCATTGCATTTAATTTGGAGACTGATACGATGCCGAAATAACACGGCCTCTGAGCAGGCTCCAAACTGTTTGTCACTTTTTATACAAATGTACCAATATTTCGTAAGAATGTTTTTAAATTGTTGCCATACTCAACATGTTATAAGTTATAACATTGAGTTTCGTTTAACCCTTTCCCACATAGCATATCTCTAGTATTGAATATAGGTGTCCACTTAAAGCAGGTTGAAAGTAAAGCAGAATGCGCTTTAAGCGCATTCTGCTTTACTTTCAGCCTGCTTTAAGCTATCATTTGCTAGAATATAGAAAATATTTTGTATTATACATATTTATGAATGTATAAATTGGAACTATTTTCTTCAGGGCAAGAATAAACTGAATGCGCTAAAAGGCGCTTCTATGGGGGAAAGGGTTAAACAGGAAATAGTAACGTCTTCTCCATTATTACTTCTGATTCGTCGACTTCTCGTTTTTTCCATATTAGGAGTTAAGATAGTTTAACATGTGACTTACAGTGTGCTGGTATAGAGTTAAAACAGTTGGTACATCGTGTATTCAGATCAGCATCTGAAGCATTTTACCCCAGATTAGATCGGACCCATGTCGGTCAATATCGGTACTCTTACATTTTCGTCACCAGACATTCATGATCAAATTATTCGGGAGATTTGTACCCCTTCACCGCCATATTGTCGCCTGCTTCAATATTAGTGTCTGCAATATCGTTTCAAAGATAGATTTAAGGCAATATGACTGGCGAGATTTCGAAACGAGTGTCTAAAAGTTTGGGTCCTGATCAGACGCCGCGTTACGCGGCGTCTAATCAGGACCAAAACTGTTTGCAGCCGCGCTTTATGACTTCATTGGGAATTGAAGGGTTAATAAGGGCGTACTACCTTACATACGATGACATTTGACTAGGAAAGGGTTAAACGTGCATACTGGTTACATGTACATGTATTATTTACCACATGTAAACACGGAAACAAGGTTTGAATACATTACGCATACCTGCCTATACAAAATTAGGCACCAGTAAAATGACAGGAATATAATTATGTTTCTATCTGTTTTAATGCCAAAGTCTGTCATAGATGCTAATTATTTCTATTTAGCCGGAAAATTATGCATCTCATAAAAGACGGTTTATCTTTAACACTACTCGATTATCCTCCGCTTTTAAGTTGTCGCCTGCAAAACGGATTTCAACTTCCGGTTTAATGAGTACTTTGACTGTCAAAACGTCTAGCGACAGTCTAACAGAATTACTCGATGCCAGATCTGAACCCAACTCGTTTGCAAATGCAGATTTTATCCGATTTAGTGAGTAAAGGATTAATCTTAAACTAGGAAATAATGATTTAAACAAATGTCGTAAAGCTGTTGAAGAGAACGAGGGTTTTGTCATAAACTTGCCGTTAAGACAAGTGACTATCATGACAATCGTGACGGGCATGCATTTTACATGTTACCCTTTCCCGCCATGATATCGTCTTCCTTTTAAACATTTACTCAATAGATACACGTACGCCTTTTTACGCATTTAATTCATTCATACAGTGGAGAATCTGTTATTCTTTCCCGTTTAAACGCAAACGTACGCAAACGCAAAGAGCTAAAACGTAGAAAAGAACAACTTTTGGACAATTCTGATAATTCTTGTTTATCTTGATGGCAAATAGTTTGGAGCCTGATCAGACGCCGGGTTACCCGGCGTCTGATCTGGCTCCAAACTGTTTGCACTGCAAATAATAGTTTTAGCGTAAACGCGTTTATTGGGAAAGAATAACGTCTTCTCCACTGTACACTGAAAATACACTTTTATACACTACACAGTAATAAATGAGAAACATTCATGTAAGAAATAGTTCTTATATCATATTTGATTATAGTTTGAAGATGGTAGACGTAAATAGCAGAATGCGCTTTAAGACACGTTTTGCTTTATTGTAAACCTGCTGTAATTGGTAATCTGCCTTCAAAACGTAAAAACTCTTTGTCTAAAACATGCACCGTATATAACGATGTACATTATGTATCTCACAAAAATAACAAAATGTAAGGTACAGATAATCTTGTAGCAAGCACGTTTTAAACGCTTAAATAGTGTATTGATCTTCATATACAGGTGACTGCTTAATGCAAGATAAAAAAATAATGCAGAAAGCTCTAATAGGAGCCTGCAGTTATTTATATCCTGCATTCCGCAATCGCCCGCAATTAAGACTAACATTCAGTCTTCTATTGAATAGCCGGTTAATGAGAGATTCGCGAGACGTTAATTAATGTATACAGTGCGGAAGACGATATTTTACCAAATAAAAGAGTTTATGCTAATGGGTCTTCCCTTCAAACGTTTGGAGCCAGAACAGACGCCAAGCAATCTCTCAAATTTACATAGATACAGTACTGAACCTTATTAAATTAAATTGATAATCGCAAGCGAATTGCCATCGAATTGCCATCGAATCGGGCGCTTCAAAAAAAAAAATCCTACGCTTGAGTATTTTTAAGCGAATTTTCCGAGGCGGTTGTGACAAAAATGAAATCGAAAAATTTAACGGAAGCATATTTGCGAACATTTGTGAGATACACCATTCAAAAAAACTTACCCGAGGGTAAAGTTACTATTTTGAATCGCAAGCGAATTGCCATCGAATTGCAAGCGAATTGCTATCGAATTGCAAGCGAATTGCCATCGAATTGCAAGCGAATTGCCATCGAATTGCAAGCGAATTGCAAAAATTGGTAATTTAATAAGGTTCAGTACTGTAAGTAAATTTTCAATAGTCTGTTGATTTTATCATTTGATTGCTAAAGACATATGGCGTCGTTTAAACGAGAAAGAAACCTATGTGTCTTATTGCCGATCTAGCGAGATGAGAGACCGGTATTGTGCATATATTACATGTACATGTACTTCTTCAAGGGTGAATATTATTTGAATATTATCAATTTTACCGGGGCACGAGATAGTCTACATTCTTAACAATAAAACTTAAGAGATGGAAATAGCATTTGCATCTATTTGTCGTTGACCTTTATCCTGTTGACTAACTTAAAAATAATGCCTAGATATGTGATAACCGGCTGAGGGGAGATGACATTATTATTTCACGTTTAACTCTTATTATGCTTCAGATGTACCGTCTGCTGAAAAACTAAAATTTTGTTTTCATGCTTTTTAAACAAAAGTAATCTCGATAATTAGTGTCAAACCGTTTGGATCCAGAGCAGACGCCGCGTTAGATCTGGATTCAAACTGTTTGCAAATGACAGCAAAGTCGCCCTTAGCCTGATAAGGGTTAAACTGCAAGCAAAACGCATAGCAAATTACTGTGGAAATTACGTTTTATTAAATTTTATACGAATTATTTTTATCTGAGTGACATTCAGTTTGGAGCCTGATCAGACGCACGGGTAACAACTGTCGCCTGCCTTTCTAAACTTTGCCATTTTAGCTGAAGAAATACTGATGCTTTCGCCAAACTGTTTCAATTCTTGTTTGACGAAGAGTTACAAGTGACTGATATTGATCCGAACTATTTGAAAAATACTAACAAGGTCACTGACGGCAGTGAAATAGATAAACACAATAAAATATCCTCTATTAGGACCACTTAAAACAACTGTACTTGATTTGTAAAAAAACAACAACAGACGACATGTTAAAGCAATGCGAATGTAAAATAAAGCCACTAAAGACATTGCAAACAGTTTGTATCCAGAACATATTCTGCGAAACCTGGCGTCTGATCAGGATGTAATCTGGTTTACATGTGCACGCATAGTATATATTGAAATAGAAAACAAATGGAAAACGAATACATACGACACATTTGAAGCAGACTACATAACTGAAAGCAGACGACATATTAGATACAGTAAATTCTCTCTATTACGATTACTGCAATGTGTTGGTTATTAGGTCTTTACGACAGGTGACTGCTTAAAGCAATGTGACAGTAAAATAGAAAGCTCCTTTTGGAGCTTTCTGTTTTACTGCCACTTTGCTTTAAGCAATCACCTGTTTTGTATACAGTCAAATAACCCCCGTGTCAGTGGTCGTAACAGAGAGGCGTTGCTGTGTTAGGGCTGTATCGAGCTCTGCTGTTATTTCCAATAGATAACGTCAACCTGAACCAGTCTGCGAATCGCTCTTTGAGTGCGTCATCGCTGTCATTGTAATAAATCAATAAACTCCTTGTTCATTCACAGTAGGAACGGCCATAACAAATCCGCCATTGTTTTTCTTACGTGCACGTATTCTTATCAGTAGGATTTTAGATCTAGATTAGTTTGAAAGGTCGATAAAGGGGGAATTTCCCTTTCATAAACGAAGGGATCTAGTTGGTAGGGAGACGATCCTTGTTCCGGGAAGCCTCAATATGGCGTGGACATACGGGTTCTGGGTTGTGTGTGTTAGTGTTATAGTGGTGAAAGGTAGAGTCATAGATGAGGAGACGTATAAGGACTACTTCGATAACCTTCCACCAGCCTTTCTGGATGAACTCAAGGTAATACATGTACAGTGGAGAAGAAATATTCTTGGCAATGAACGCTTTTTTCTGTTAAAACTATGTTTCCAATATAACAGTTTGGAGTCTGATCAGACGTCGGGTACATGTAACCCGGTTACTATTCAAGCTCGAAACAGTTTGCCATTCAAATGGAAATAAATCGTCAGAAGCCTAAGAATGTTTTCATTTTCTACATTCAAGTTATTGTAATGTGATTGCGTTTAGTTTAGTTTTAAGGGAAAAGAATATATACACACTTACATTGCATATATAACCCCTTTAACTCATGTTCGCCCATATATCCCAAGCTTATATTGGATTAGAACATTTTTTATATAAGGGCTGTCTAAATTTTCGATTTTGTTTTCTTTTATATTGAAATTCCTATCAGCAAACAGTCTATACTCTGATCAGACGCTTAATAATGCGTCTGATCAGAGTGGACATTGTTTGTCTATGTCACATTGGAAGCAATACGAATCCAGATCAGAAATCATATGAATTGTCACGTGCTCATGGTTAACATTGTTTGACACTTGCACCTCGTTCCATGTTTCTTCCGTCAAACTGTATTACATCTAAAGTATAACTGATCTGGATCAAATCTGATTATAACTTCTTAAAGAACATCCCTCAAAATCAGCTTTAAGAATTGTTGTAGACAAGGAGTTTTGCAGACGAACAATACATGTATAAAGCATGCAGAAGATTAAACGAACGTTTGGACAGTTGGTAACAAACAAACGATACTCTGATCTAAGTAAACATCAGTGATAAGTTTGAAACGCAAGAAGTCTTATCGCTTTACTTCATATTAAATGATGATTTTATACATGTATACAGGTGTTATATCATATAATTGTTTAGCATGATTCCAATGTAGCTCAAGATAACTGATTGCTCAGTTCAGGATAAAAGTGATGCAGAAAGCAAAATCAGGAGCATTTTGTGTTACTTTTGACCCACACTCTGCAACTTCATATATGGGGGATTGTCTGCGGGTATTATATTGGGTAATTTCCTAATATATCTCCAAAATATAGTATTGGTTGATTAATGCTATCTGTATCTTATCTCAATTTGGGACGAAAGTGATACAGAAAGCTCAATCAAGGAGTTTCTGTGTTAGTTTCGACCTACACTGAGCTATTCCTATACGAAAAAATGCCAACAGTGCCTTCGTGTTTCCTTAATCAGATTGTTGCTTAATAAAATACTGACAATATTAACCTCATTGAATGAATAGTAGTATAATTATGTTTTCGTTATTGATACACTTATGGAAGAAGATAACAAACACGCTGCACAATCTGGGACGAAGTAGTGCCTTAAGCTCGTATATGAGCTCTGTGCGATATTTCGTTCTGCATTTTGGAGCTACACACATGCACGGTGGATTTTTATTAGCCTAAAATAACTATTAAATTGAAACACGGAGTGGAATAATTGATGTTATTTCCACATTCTACACTGACTCAAACTACTCTTTACTGATTCGAAAACAATCAAGAAAGTTTATCTTCGAGTAATGTACGTATATCGATGCGAGGACACAATGTGTCTTCTTATATATTTGGTAGCAATTATAAAAGACTCAATGATTCAGCCATAGTTTACATGACATTAATATGTATTATGTTGTATTTGAGCATTGACGAAATACTGTATGTATAAGTCAAAATAAAATATGTTCTGTTCTGTTCTGTTCATATTTTGAACACGGAAGGACACTATATTGATTGCATCAAAGGTTGTTGACACTTAATCCCTTCACTGTCTTACATGTACCCCGAGCACAACAGTTTTTTTTTAAAAAACAGTTTGGATCCTGATCAGACGCCGCGTTACAAACTGTTTGACACTCATTTCATTATTTTTTAAGTAAAAATATATAGCAAAAAATAAAACTTAAGAAATAAAAGCAGACGACACTTGTTTAAATTTGATGACGTCACGGCAGTGAATGGGGTTAATGTTGTGTGAAAGTAAGCATGTGGAAGACCTTTCAGCATTACATGCGTATTGCTTTCACAAACCATCTGCCCAAGAGACAGAACACTAACACTCTTAGAATAAAGGTTGTCATAATAGCCAAGTGTTACTGTATAAACAAGATTCTTAATTATTAAAACTCTATCAAACACCTAAGGCAAATACTGTGACTGGCATTCACAAATATCGGGTAGTTTGGATCTTGCTCATACGCTGAACAACATTGTGTCTGAACTACAGTCGAACTTCGATATCTCGAACTCGCTTAATTTGAAATATCCGATATTTCGAAACATGAATTGCCTTTTTTCAAGCTCGGTTTAGGCAAAAATACCCGTGTTTCAAAGTTAAAACGCGGCTTAGCCGCGTTTTAACTTTGAAATACGGGTATGTTCGACTTAACCGAGTTCGCGATATCCAAGTTCGACTGTAGTTCCATAACGTGAGCAAGTTCCGATCAGTTGGAGCTATGGCTGAAACTAAAAATAATCAATACATATCAATTTTATTGGCTAAGGTAATTGTGTTGTCAGACCCAATTATTACGTCGATGTAACAAACCAATAACCAGCCAAGTCTGAAAATTCTAGTCATTATCTAATGTCGTCTGCCGCATCTGTTATTCTTTCCCAATAAACGCGTTTACGCTAAAACAATTATTTTCTCTGCAAACAGTTTGGAGCCAGATAAGACGCCGGGTAACCCGGCGTCTGATCAGGCTCCAAACTGTTTGCCACCAAGATAAAGATGAATTATCAGAATTGTCAAAAAGTTGTACTTTAGTGTTTTGCGTTTGCGTACGTTTGCGTTTAAACGGGAAAGAATAACATATTCTCCACTGTAACAGAGAGGAGAGATATAAACGAAACAATAATGAAGACAGCTCCAGTAGAAACTTTCTTAATCATGTTTATCCTGCATTAACCCAGTACTCTATAAATACGGCTATAATACATTCACTGAAGAAAACAGTTCTTCTTTAAACACTCATGAAAAAGTACCATTAAAAGTTTCTATTCTTTAGCAAATTTTAGTTTAAAGTAGGCTGAAATAAAGCAGAATGCGCCTTAAGGTGCATTCTGCTTTACTTTCAACCTGCTTTAAGTGGGTCACATGTCTTCAACACTAAATATAGACTGCTAGGTAATTGATTAAAGTAATTTTCTGCGCCTTTCCTATGAATGGCCGATCATGCGGCACTAGGTTGACAATATCTGTTATACGGACACTGTGTATCGATTCCAGTATCGGATTGCAATTATGTTTTCTCCTCCCCATCGCTACAGTTACATCCCAGTTGCGTGTACATTGTGTTAGCTTTCCGCCCACGCTCCAAGTTTATTAGCTCTGTTTATTCACAGAATTCCAATATTTGATGCACGCTTTATTGGACCTAAAGTTCTATGATCTAGACATGCGGCATTGGTACATGTACAGTGGAGAAGACGTTATGCTTTCCCAATAAACGCGTTTATGCTAAAATTATTGTTTTCATTGTACATGCAAATCTAATGTATCTTGATCTCTGTCACTATAATTATGGCATTGCTGTCTGAACTATGCGACATTCTTTTGCTATGTGACATTCTTAGGAAAGTAACTCGTATTTGTCTAATTTTCTTTCCGTATCATTAAGAGCGCTTTGTCGCCCATTTTATAAAACACTACTATTGAGACGATTCCAAAGCAAGAGTTGATAAGCTCGGTATAACTTTATGTACATGTAAATATTTGATGGCAGTTTGCGTGACATTTAACTTATCAATCCTCTGGGTGACATTCTGTTTCTCGGGTTGACAATTCGAATGTCGCGCAAACTATCATCTAGTATTAACATAAAAATATCTGTGATGATGATGGTGATGATGACGATTGGTAACGATGATAAATATGGTTATAATGACGATGATGACGGATGAAGTGGTTAAAACATTGTGCTGATAATAATAAGGATGACATTGATTACAATGGTAATGATGATAAGTGATGATGATGATGATGATGATGATGAAGATGATGATGATAATGATGATGGTGATGATGATAAGTGATGATGATGATGATGATAAGTGATGATGATGATGATGATGATGATGGTGAAGATGATGATGATAATGATGATGGTGATGATGATAAGTGATGATGATGATGGTGGTGAAGATGATGATGATAATGATGATGGTGATGATGATAAGTGATGATGATGATGGTGGTGAAGATGATGATGATAATGATGATGGTGATGATGATAAGTGATGATGATGATGGTGGTGAAGATGATGATGATAATGATGATGGTGATGATGATAAGTGATGATGATGATGATGATGATGGTGAAGATGATGATGATAATGATGATGGTGATGATGATAAGTGATGATGATGATGATGATGATGGTGGTGAAGATGAAATAATGTTATGAAACTAGTTCGACAGCGAAATTTACTTATTTTGAAAGCGAGAGCATTACATTTAGCTCTATGTTAAAAAACTATATAATATTTTATACATATGATCTAAGAATAATGTTCATGTTTTTTCATCTGTGTAGCAATTGGACTGGGGATATGGACCCTCTTACTATCCCCAGGAAGACCTTGCCCCGGACTCCTACATTGAAGACAACGATAGTCCACAGTTCATGGAGGTGTTCCACTGGCCGGGACAAACCACTAGGAGTCAGATTGGTCGCCAGGTGGCGGGAGTAGCCATGGACACGAATAATGATCTAGTCGTATTTCACCGAGGAGACCGAGTCTGGGACAGAACGTTAGTAAATATTATAAATAAATAACCCTTTCGCGGCCATTGACTCCTTATTAAGACTTTCTATAGGTGTATTATATGGATATTGTACCTGTGCATAGTACGCTTGTCCCATGCAAACAGTATACATCTACCTGTAGATAAGAGGGCCCCAGATCAATTTGATCAGGGTCAGCACTGCTTGTAATTTTGAAATACATGTTTACAGTAAATTAACCCGATCTAATTAAACACGGACTAGGCTGAAATAGAAACGGGACTTTTTCCATTTGGAGTTTCAGGGAGGAATGAGTTTCAGTGGCCGTTGTAGCAGATCTTTATTTTTATATTTTCATTGTATTTACAGGTCTTTCGGCATGTTTAATAATTTCAACCCTTCACTTGGACCAATCACGACTGACGTCCTGATGACCATCCATCCAGATAGCGGCAAAATTGTAGACACTTTTGGCGCCAATTTGTAAGTACTGTGGCTTAACCCCTTAACCTGAAAGTAAAGCAGAATGTGCTTTCGGGTGCATTCTGCTTACCTTCAACATGCTTTAAATGTTCATATTTCTAGAAACTAGAAATTGTCGCCTGCCTTTTATTTCTGAAGTTCAAAGTTTAGGTAAATTCACAAAACATATATCATAATGGTTTTCAAACAGTTTGGATCCTGATCATACGCAACGTTACGCAAATAACGATTGCGCCCGGGATAAGGTAGTGAAGGGGTTAATCTTTAAAATATTTTCACCTGGTGTTTTATATTTCTTTCACATTTATCTTGTACTGAACACCTTGCAAAATAAAGAGATACATACTGTACATGTACCCTAAACAATTTGACATGCGACGGATAATTCTGATTTTATCTGTTATCCATCGCACAGACCCGGCATATATTTTGTCGACCCTACATATTTGAACATCGCGGTTGAGTCTTTATTGATTAGGTGATAAGACATGTACTTCTATCAAAATAAAAGGTCAAGAATTCAAACAGTTGTTTTCTACACTACATGTACGTATATTACATTGCGTTAGCGTATTATGCAATAAAAACTCTCTAGCAGTCACCTGTCCTAAATACCTGATAATGGGCACAATTGAGTGGTCGTTTAAGAGATATGTTGGCATATAGGTTTTGTTTTGTTTAAGGTTTTACATGCCCCATGGTCTGACCATCGACAAGGACGACAACATGTGGCTCACAGATGTAGCCCTTCATCAGGTAAGCGGGTTGTAAATTGATGGAAAACAGAATTTAACTCATTATTCCATAAATACGTCTTTTTACGCCTTTAATTTCATCCGTCCTTTGAAGAAGATAGTTCCATATAATACGGTCGTGAATATGAAGCATTTTAATATTTGTTCTATAGCTAGGCGTGAGCAGGTTGAATGTAAAGCAGCATGCGCCTGAATGCACATGCTGCTTTACTTTCAACCTTCTTGAAGAAGTCATCTGTCTTCAATGGCTATGGATTTATAAGTTAAATGAACATTAAAGCAACGACGATGCAAATATGGATGCAATTTGAGAGTTGATTGAAAAGGATTGCGATTCACTTAAACCTCAGTGTCGATAAGCCATTTTTCTTCTGCACTATGGAGCGAAAGGTTCACAGGATACATTGAATTATAAATCGGGCTCTCAAAGTTATATGAATTGAAAGTCTTACATAAACTATGATACATGTAAAGGTAGCTGCACATTGAAGAACATTGACAATTGTAACACTTTTGTTGCATTCTCTTCGTTACTGTGGAGAATACGTTATCATTCTTCCCCAATATACGGATTACCCGTCGACTGACCAGGTTCCAAACTGTTTGCCACTCTTGATCAGTTTGGAGTCTGACCAGACGCCTGATAACCCGGCGTCTAATCAAGTTGCAAACTGTCTACTACTCGGATGAATATTAATAGTCAGAATTGTCGAAAATGTGTCTTTCCTGCGCTTTATTGCGATGCGTTTTTCGTTCCGTTTGCGTTTAAACGGGACAGAATAACGTATTCTCCACTTAAAGCAGCCGATACAAATTGTCAGTGAAAGAGTTAAACTTCATTCGATAGCCCATGAAATAAACTTTTTTCTGTTTGACATTGAGCATGACAGAAACCCTAGAGTAAGCTCATTCGAGGTGATAGTTTATTAGTATTTCATTACTTCCGCCATATCTCATTGGTATATTCCATACAGTTTAATATACGTTTCAAATACCTTCATGGCAGATTAACAGATTTTATTGTCATAAGACCACTTCAGTCAATAATTTATTCACACCCTTTATGATTTTTGTATTTTAAGTCTTGGCAAGCTAGCGTCCGATATATGTGCCACAGCGATTACCTTTGCAAACAGTAATGCGGCGTCTGTCTGGATCCAAACTGTTTGACTTTCTGACCCGGTTTTGAAAAGAGATTTAGGCAGTTCTATCTGTAGAACATTAGCAGACGACAATTGTTTTAGACGAAATAATTACATGTACCAAGCATGCAAAAGTTAATCGCTGCCAAGATTATAACTTTACTTCTTATCCTATGATTTTTCATGGCGCTTCAACTTTCATAATTTATACGGTAGAGTGCCTAAGCAAGAGGCGGGAAGTCCCATGTTTGGTCCTCATCTCATAGACATAGACATAGACATAGACAAATTTTATTTTACGTCGGATAGGTTTAACAAAATAACATAAGCCCTGTAGGGCTTTTACTCCGACAAACATAGGTAAACGTTATAATAAACAAGTAACAAATAAAACAGATTTAAACAGGATCACAGGCAAATGATATTAGTAAATCTATATGTTTTTGGGCAATCAGCATAGAAGAAGTAATTGTCTCCGGTTTAAACGCAAACGAAACGCAGACGGCAATTGATAAAAATATAGAAAATTACAATTTTGTGAAATTTGAAACTATTTATTTTATTCTAAGGGGGACACATTTTGAAGCCTGGTCAGATACATGTACCGGCTACTCCTTTATCCCTTTATTGGAAACCGTTTGCAATGGGAAAATGTTTAAGCTTAAATGTGTATATTGGGAAAGAATAAAGACTTCTCCACTGCGCAAGGATAAATGGACTGGCTGTGAGTGTAAATCCCAGTGAATTAATGCGTTTACTTCTGACACTTTTATCTCATTGCCTGCCGATATCGATTTCATTAGGAAGAAACTGAATTGTCTCTAGTAGGTTTCTTCAAGAAATCTGAATTTGACAAAGTTTGCAAACGACAATTTCAAAATAAACGACAATTCGACAGGATAAGCGTTTTACCACCCAACATCGAAGGGATTCCTCTGTTTCCGAGTAGCCCACTTGGCATATCGATATGTTAGTTGTTACAGTGTAGAAGATGTTATTCGTCTCCACTCAAATGCATTTAAACGCAAACGCAATACAAAAACAGAAAATGACAACGTTCCGATTGGCCGAGTGGCAAACAGATTGGAGCCAGATCAGACGCCGGGTTATCCGGCGTCTGATCTGGCTCCAAACTGTTTGCAATGCACATAAAGATTGTCGTGTAAACGCCATTATTGGGATTGAATAACGTCTTCCCCAGTTTACATAACCCCAAACGCCTAAACTCAAATTATTCAAATCAAATAAAACCAGAACCATTTTTTTACGACTTCGATATTCTTACACTGAACGGTTTAATAGCTCATTATTACATCAAGAAATCCAGGACGCCCACACCAGAATTTGAAACATGTTTAGTATTGTCAACTTTAGTTTAACCCATACCTTGTTACACGTACTTAATATTTTTAATTTAGAATTGCTGGATGTACAAACAGTAAAGGAGTTTAGTTGTTTTCATATCTTTGTAATCTAAAACATCAGTATGGATGTAAAACAGCTTTGATACTGATCAAACGCCGCATAACGCAGAGTCTGATCAGTATTAAAAATGTTTCTAAATTAACTTCAAGTCGAGCGTAACAAAATACATTGTAGGTGTTAACACCAATATCTTTTCTGACATTAATTGCTTTAGAGTAGTTAAGCATTGTTCTACCTGCTTGAATTTGATCTTTTCATCCAAATCAGGCACAGTCAGACTTTGCGTCTGATCAGGTTTCGAAACAAAATACACTTATATTATTGTTCTCTGAGTAAAATGACTCTGAATTTTGCTACAACTGCAGCAAAGGCCTTATTATTTCACCCGCATATGTAATTATATACCCTAAAGGGCATGGTACACCAAAACGGCTCTCCTATATAACTTATATAAAATGCGTCATTTCCAAGGTCCAAAAAATACAATTTTTATTCCAACCACAGGTGCTACCCTATATTTCCTACAAAGATACACCCTTGCACAAGTGAAAAATGCAGAGAAAACAGGGGGTCATGTGGCATATAAGAAAAATCTCTTGGCTTCAGTGACATGACCCCTGTTTTGCTACATTTTGAAATAGGCACCGGCTAAAACAGGGACATGTCACTTCAGCTCACATAATTTCTCCAAAAACCCATCTATTATGACAGAAAGTCTTTGTATCTATTCTCTAGCACCCATGTATTAAATAAAAAGCTCAAAATAGTAAATATTTCTTGACAAAAAGCTATTCTGAGGCAAAAAGTTTGGCACTATTTCTTTGCCGGACTTCTTTCGACTACACCATGAAGCACTTCCGGTCTATTTGGTGGCCCTATACCTAAGAGAGACATTTTTTTCCTCTAATTTGCCTACATTTACTCTTATATCCTAGCTATAGGTATTAAGAAACAAAACACAAGCTGACAGATGTCAGGCTCCACCACATTTAGTATTTTAGACTGTTTTTGAAAAAAATTCAAGCCACAAAATTGGCAGAATTTCAGCTTTTTGCATTAAATTCAACGCGACTACTAAATCTTTGTTTTCGCAACATCTAGACTTATTCGAACACTTTTAATTTATCTGAAAGTGTGCGGATAACCCTTTTTTAAATAAAAACAGCCTTTTCCTGTAGGAAAAATATTCAAACAGCAAAAATCACCCTTGACGTCTGTCCATGGCGGTAGTTGTTCTCAACGAAAAAAATGCATTTCTGGCAATTTTCACCCCAAACAGGCTTTTTTTCTCCTAAAAGAGCTTTAAAACAAAGATGACAGCTCTGAATAGCATAGAATACATGCATTTGCATTGAAAAATTAATGAAAAAATATGTTTAGGACAGGTTTTAAGGAAAATTGACAACTCATTGGTCTTGGACCTGGGTCGCCAATGACAAGGGCGGGCCATCACTGACCCCCTTTTTTTCTCAGGAAAAACAAGAAATCAACATAGTGTGGACCAAAACCTGCAAACCTAGTGACATTCAGCTTAAACATACCTTCAAAGTGTTCACTAGACCAGTATGGGGCTTTTCAACAGCATTTATGCGAAAAAGTGTACATCGGCCGCATGCTCAATCCGCGGCCGACACAATTTCAAGCAAAAAAACACTTTTCTAGCCAAAATAATTACCTGATGTAGTCTAAAACACTTTTTCAACCATCATGTATTCATAAAATCCCCCAAATAGCACTCTATTATCAAAACAAACTGTGACGTCATTTTCCGGGAATATCTCTCTTAGGGCATGGTACACCAAAACGGCTCTCCTATATAACTTATATAAAATGCGTCATTTCCAAGGTCCAAAAAATACAATTTTTATTCCAACCACAGGTGCTACCCCATATTTCCTACAAAGATACACCCTTGCACAAGTGAAAAATGCAGAGAAAACAGGGGGTCATGTGGCATATAAGAAAAATCTCTTGGCTTCAGTGACATGACCCCTGTTTTGCTACATTTTGAAATAGGCACCGGCTAAAACAGGGACATGTCACTTCAGCTCACATAATTTCTCCAAAAACCCATCTATTATGACAGAAAGTCTTTGTATCTATTCTCTAGCACCCATGTATTAAATAAAAAGCTCAAAATAGTAAATATTTCTTGACAAAAAGCTATTCTGAGGCAAAAAGTTTGGCACTATTTCTTTGCCGGACTTCTTTCGACTACACCATGAAGCACTTCCGGTCTATTTGGTGGCCCTATACCTAAAACAACTGTAAACTTAATTAATACTTTTCTCTTTTGCTCTTTATTTGTATTGGCTTATCATATTTGATGGAAATAAAAATACCAATATCTAATAGCTCAAATATAATGATGGAAACAAGATACACTTTTTCTAAAAGAATGTTAACACTGTATGTGTGTCTACTTAATTTAACCAGAGAGTCAGACAGTTTGAAATTCAATGTGACAACACATTATTCGCTGCATAATATTTTCCCAAGGAACGAGCATACCGTTCAGCAGCAGTAAAGCATTGATTAGCAGTTTTATATTCTACTCATTTACTGTTGTACTCTAAATGGTCTCAACTGTTTAAATGTTATTCAAATGACACACTTTCGCCTAAACACCTGTGTCTATGTTTATAAAGCGTTTGAGTTGAGTCTTAAATCGTTCGCAAGCACTTGATTGGTCAGATTTGAGCATAGGCTCAAATCTGACCAATCAAATCCTTGAGAACGAACTCAGACTCAACACAAACGCTTTATAAGCGATGAGCCTGCATTGTTCAGAATCCCTATCATTATTTTTAAACAGAAGTATCACCAGATTATGAACATGTTTGAATCTGCACGATATACTGAACTGTACAGAGGAACATTCGTTATTATTTCCAAATACACACGTTTTTACTACGTGTATATATACTTGTTTTGATCAATTATTTCCTTTGCAAAGAAATTGCAGCCAGGACACACGCCGGATAACCTGCCTGAAACTCAGATTGAATGCCAACGATATTTTGAATAAGCTGACATTTCTGACGTTTGTCTTCTATTTTGTTTAACCGGAAAAACGACGTATTCCCCACAGTGACTGTACTCGTCTAGATACATGTACAAACATTTTGCAAAACATTCAGATAAAGCAAGTAAAATAAGAAAATATAGCCTCAATCATCATATTAATATGAGATTTTATGTGTACATGCAATAACATATTGAAATATTTATACTGTTTTATCTAGGTAATCAAGATCGACAAGAACACAAAGACGCCGAGCCTCGTTCTGGGAGAAAAGCTAAAGTCAGGAAGTGACGACAATCACTTCTGTAAACCGACAGATGTCGCTGTGGCAACGAACGGAGATTTCTTCGTAGCTGATGGGTGAGTGTCACCAACTGCTTAATAACGGGCATATTTAGGGTACTGAACTTGTTCTTCATGGGTTACGCTTAAGAAAAACGGCATTCGGACACATACAATAATAAAATATTTGTTTGTGAATATATAGCGTTCCCTCTCTACAACAACATCCAATGGGAGACACAGATTGTGTGTGTTGTTCGGAGGGAGTCGTTATAGGGAGGGACATTGGCTTACATTTGCAATCAGTTTGAATCCAGATCCGCGGCGTCTAATCTGGATTGAAGCTGTTTGCCGCACGTCAGTAAGTTGTTTTACTGTCAAAATGTCCTTTATTTGACTTTAAGGAAAACAGTAGAAGAAAATGTTAAGCATACGATATTGCAGCAGTAAAAGCGTAAGATATATATGTTCTGTATGGGAACTTCGACAAAGATCGTTGTAAGGAAAAAGTCGTTGTTGGGAGGACCGTTGTAGGGATAAAACACTGTATATGTTTTGTCAATGTCCACTATATATTCCTCATTTTTCCATGCAAATCATGAACTGAAAGTAATAAAGGAATGTTGTATCAATATTTGTTTTGACACTGTAAAAAATGACGTCCAGGATCTGTTCAATACCGTTCTAAAACTCGCTTGATTGTCCTCTGTTTATATATTGGATAAGTCCATTTTGTATCAAAAGGGATGCCTGGTCAAAACTTTCCATTTCATTTTGTTTTATATTGAAAGACCTATCAGCAAACAGTGTAGACTCTGACCAGACACCGCATAATGCGGCGCCTGATCAAAGTCTACACTGTTTGCCTATGTCCTCAATATGGGATCATGGGCACAAATTGGTTAACAGTTGCAACCACTGGAATACAAAGAGTATGTGTGTCGTTCGGAGGGAGCTGTTATATTGAGGGACAAATGATACACATAGAGTGCTGAGCATGTTTGCAAATAGTTTGAACCAAGATCAGACGCCGCATTCAAACCTGTTTGTCACTTGTCATTATGTTTCTTCTGCCAAAATGCACAATAAGTAACTTTGGGAAACAGCAGCAGAATACAATTTTAAGCATGTGGCATTGTTGCCATAATCATACAGGCATACAATGTACGACATTGCAACAGTGAAAATATAAGATATAATTGTCTTGTTAAGGGAACAGCGGCCAGCGTTGTTGTAAGGAAGGCTCGTTGTTACGAGGGCCACTAGGGATCAGCTCTGGACTGATATATTGTACTGATATATTCTCTCCCAACATAAGTTCATGTATGTGTACTACATGTATACCCCTATCACCTACATTGAAGTTTTCGTGTGCGAAATATAATATTTTAAGATTTATTCATTTTTACTAAAAGAAACCTAAAGACGAGTGTCAAAAACATAGGGTCGAGATCAGACGCTGGATAAGTGTTAAGAACGTGTATCGGAACTAGTTAAGTATATATCAGACGACGGGTAACTCGGTTTCGACTACGCTAAAAACTACTTGACATTAATATGAAAGTAATTCATCTACGTTTGGTTTGAGATATGCTGTTTTTCTCCATTGCAATGACTTTGATATGCGGTTAGTGTCGGTTGAACGTGGCGGAATAAGTTTTTGTGGTCTAGAATTTACTTTGTTTGAACTAAAATAATACGAAATGTTGGTACATGAAGATAACACTCGTATGTCATACTACTGCTTTTTAAAAGTGAAAGGAACCCTTGTTAAAACAAACATGAAATATTCTCTAAAGGGGTCTGATTGACAGTCATATTTGTAATCATTATGCAATACTGACATGGGAACATATGGTATTTGATGTGATAAAACACCTTCGCTAAGGTTAATACGTACGTTCATCCGATTAACAAAGGTGAACTGTTGTAATAGAGGTTTAAATATTTGCTGCTGATGCGCCTATTGTTCTATTAATTGCAAGGTTTAACCTCAAACCAGCTTGCAAAACAAATGTTATTGTCAATTTATGAAACAAAACACAATAGTTGCACCTATTTTTCAATTAAATACAAGCATTAAATGTAAGTTACATGTGTAAACAAACACTTCATACTGCCGTTTAATCATAAGTATGGCCATTCCTGGCCCCAGAGGTAGAAATAGACTAAGAAAGTATTGATCAGACTGCGTCAAGGCTGACCTGAACGCCTGTAGCCTTGCAGGCATAGATCCACAAAACGGTGAAGCATGGAAAATAGTTGTTAGACTCTTTAGTTACCTGCTGCTTACACCAGTTCCTGGGACCCCTTCAGCAGTTGACAAATAAACTCAGGATTAAATCAAGTCGAGTCAAGTTTGTAGTACACATGTACTACGTAATTGTTCCGGCGTCTGATCCGGCTTCTATCTGTTTGCAACTCAGATTAGCATAATTGTTCATGTATTCAAAAATGTTGCTATTTTCTTCATTTAATTGCATAGTTTCGTTTTATTTTCAAATGGGAACGAATAAGGCTAGGTGGTTCATGAAAGTCGGCCTGCTGCATTTACAGTGGAGAAAACGTTATTCTTTCCCGTTTAAACGAAACTAAACGCAAACGCAAAACACTAAAACGTAGAAAAGTGCAACTTTTGAACAATTCTGATCGTTCGTGTTTATCTTGGTGACAAACAGTTTGGAGCCTGATAAGACACCGGGTTACCCGGCGTCTGAACTGGCTCCAAACTGTTTGCATTGGACATAATGGTTTAAGCGTAAACGCGTTTATTGGGAAAGAATAACAGATTCCCCACTGTATCAAAATACAGCCGGGCGTTGTTCTATAACCGCAAAAAATATTATCCTTGATGAACCTTAACATAGATTTAACTTTAATCATAATATAGTCGGTCAATATTTACATTTCCAAACATTTCAGAACCCAATCACACGCCAAATAAAAGGAAAATGTTTTCATTGATAAAAAGTTTGGAAAACATAGAATTCGAAGTTTGAAAAATGGTTCGGACGGGTGTTAGCAGACAGTGTTTTTTTGGTTTAATGAATTTAATCATCATATATCAATCATAGCTGTGAGTCTGTGACACAATGCCTTTGACAGTTTTATTGAGCCAAATTCAATAAAGACAGGTGCACTAAGACACTAGCAGTGTCATATGATGCAGAGGTCGTGAGGATTTACGGCAAGTGCGTTTTTGCTGGTGGTAAAACAATCCCAAAAACCTAGCCGCGATGTGCCAAAATCTAAAATTAAATTTGATGATAGTTTTACTGGTCATCACTCTGTTTAAAATTAACATTTCTGTTTCACAAATAATATTGTCAACAAAACAATGGTACGTGTACTTTACTGAAATTGTTTAAGTTACATGTAAAGTTGAAGACATATTGATACGAGTACCAAACAGTTTGGATCCTGATTAGACGAGGCGTCTGATCTGGATCCAAACTGTTTGCAATGTCGATTTTAATCGTCTATGACGTCGAAAGGGTTAACCTCTTCACTGCCATGACGTCATCAATTTTACACAATCGTCTTCTGATTTTATTTCTCAAATTTAATATTTTGGTAATTATACTTAAGGCCTATTGAAGCGAGTGTCAAACAATTTGGATCCTGATCAGACACCCGCGTTACGCGGTGTCTGATCAGGACCAAACTGTTTGCAAATAACTATTGTTCTTTGGGTAAGACAATGAAAGGGTTGATGTCATTATATATCCGATTAATATTTAACTTGTTTCATGCGTGATTCCAAAGGTTTCTTGACTCTGACAGGCACATGCAATCCAAAACAATAGACGTCGTTTAAACTTGTAACGCCCATGCACACTTACCTTTTTCAACAATGGGTGTTTTTTCGTGCCAAACGTTAATAAATAACCGCTAGAAAATGTTTCTATTTTCCTTCAATTTATTTTCCGTTTTTGCCTTATCATCAAATATACCCTTTACCTTATAGTCTGTATCTATTTTTGACGACTTATGACCACTTAAAGCAGCTTGAAAATAAAGCAGAATTCACCTTAATGCTCATTTGTCTTTCATTTCAACCTGGGAGAAACTGACATTTGCTAGGATATAAGATATTTACCATGGTCAATAATCATGACTGTATCAAGTGAAACTGTTTTTCGCCAGTGGAGGATTAAATTAATAGGCGTATTTCATGGAGTAATTGGTTAAGCATGCATTTTGAATGAAACATATATCACCTAATTTTAATATGACAGTGACAATTAAACAGCATATAGGATTACCACGATCCTGCAATATAAAGTGATATGCATAACTTGATTGCATGACACACTCGTGTGGTTATAGTGGTGAATAATGACCAAACGTTTCCTGTGATAATATAATCGCTGCAACATTCGAGGGTAATTGTGCTAAAATGCAAACTGTTTTGATCCAATTGAGACACCAAATGATGCGACGTACCTTAGTCTACATTCTTTGCACTATCCAAGTCTTTTTTATCCTTTTTAGGCGCATTCGGCGTTACTTTCAGCCTTCTTTAGGATATCATCTGATAGAATATAGAATGTAGTTCTTAAAAATTATGGTACATACTATTGACTTATAAAATGTCATTTTTCTTCATTTTAGGAATAAATAAAAGAGTAAAACGGTGTATTTATGGGTTAATGGGTGAGATAAACATTCAACGGTTATCACGTTTCAAACCTAAAATAGTCAGTTTTCTCTGTCATATTGTCGTCGTCGTAACAAGTGCGGATACAATCTATTTTCGAATTAATATGGACACTTTAACAGTTTAGCTCCTGTGATATCTGTGTATAATTCGTTCTTATTTGATAATTTAAATAAAGACGCCATTATTTAGCAGTGAAAGTGATTCGGACAGGTTCAATTTGTTCCTCCCTTGGCTTACTGATTAAAACGCGATTAGTCATGGCCATTACTGCCATTGTTTTCAATTGACACATTCATCCTTGAAACTTCAAATGGCCAATATAAGTTTCCTATTAAGTTGAGTCCAAGTTGGAAAAGTTATAAAGGTATATATATTAAATAACATGCTTCAAAATGACAAACAGTGCAGACCCTGAAGGATCCCTGTTGTTTGGGCATATAATGTTTGCATAGGACAAGTGTACTCTCTGCATAATATACTGTTTGTAAAATGAATAGTATACTCATAGCTAGGATTCAATGTGTTAATTCATTTAATATATAGTTCTATATTCACCGAAACATGTACTTGAAAACCACAGCGTAGTGATGACAGATGACAAACAGCCACAATTCTGACAAAGCAACGCTTGAAATAAATTAAACATGTACAATATGTACAACAATGTTTTTGTTGCCTAACATGAAACATTAACAATTCCGTTGTTGTATAACTACTGTTTTTGGTGATTGTTGTGGTTTTCTTTTACAATTTAATGGCATGCGATGTCAAAAAGAATCTATGATCATACCCCTTTACTTCGAATACATATTACACTTGCTTTTGTAATCTACAGTAAGACACAAGTAAAAGAAAACTGTCAACATCTGAACTTTTAAATGTCTTGGATAAATATTTATTGTAGTATCCAAAATATACCTTTTCCGATTAGATGTAATACGAGGTTGTACTACAGTGGAGAATCTGTTATTCTTTCCCAATAAACGCGTTTACGCTAAAACTATTATTTACAATACAAACAGTTTGGATCAGATCAGACGCCGGGTAACTCGGCGTCTGATCAGGCTCCATACTGTTTTCCACCACGATAAACAAGAATTATCAGAATTGTCCAAAAGTTGTTCTTTTCTACGTTTTAGTGTTTTGCGTTTGCGTACGTTTGCGTTTAAACGGGAAAGAATAACAGATTCCCCACTGTATATGCGATTTCACAACAACAAGGCAAAACAGAGTATTTAAACAAAAATGTGTTTGAAAGTTAATCTGATTGATGTAATCCATAACGTAACAGTGGAGAAGACGTTATTCTTTCCCGTTTATGCAAAACGAAACGCAAAATAATTGCAATAAAATGTTAATTATTCCAAATTTTTTAGATGTCTTACGATTATATAAATATGAGTGGCAAACTGTTTTGAGCCTTATCAGACGCCGGGTAACCCGGCGTCTGACCAGGCTTAAAATTATTTGCGTTGAAAATAATAGTTTTAATGTTAACGCGTTTATTGGGAAAGTATCACGTCTTCTCCACTGTATGACCTTTTCGTTAGATTGATTCATGTTTGAAGCGTTTACATCAAAAAGTAAGAATTTTTCATTGGGGTTACCGACAAACGTGATTAAAATAAACAAGCAAATGTTTATACAGTACATTCCCCTTATTACTACCACAAGTTAATATTGATTAGTTTGTATTTAAGACAGATGGCTGCTTAATGCAAGGCGAAATAAAACAGGGAAACCCCTTTTTGAGCTTCTGCTTTACTTTCACCTTGCTTTGAACTATCACCTGTATTTATTTCCGTCAATTAGCCTTTGTATTAGTAGTCGTACTAGAGGTTTTACTATATACGACTTAACATAAATGAACCCAGAATTTAATCTATTTCATGTTGATGTCAAACGATAGATCTGGTTCATGTTATAATCATTCTTTAACCAATGTGTTTTTAAACAAACTGAAATACAACAAACCATCAATTAGTTGACAATAAAACCATAGTTATGTGTTTTTGTATATATGATATCTGATTTATTGCAATTGCAAATTACGTTGTTTAAACTTTGTCACGTAGTTTTCAGATCTTCTGTTTTCCCGAAACTATGGTTGGTTTTTATAAGCTAATATCATATGTATCCCTAACGATAGTATCTACAAAACAGGCAAATGAAATGGGACAACACTCCCAAATGTTTCTACGAACTGTGATCTGTGAATACTAAACGTAAATATACAGCGGCGATGTGATTCTTTTCCAATGAACGTGTTGATGCTTAAAACATTTTGTCAATTGCAAATTATTTTGTTCCCGGTCTGACGCAGCATTTAATGTTATATACTGTTCATGCATACGTTTTGTCTTTATCTTTGTAGATATTGCAATGGTCGGATCATGAAGTTTTCCGCCAATGGCACATTGCTTGCAAAATGGGGTCGCCCATCTGGGGGTAGGTATATCATTATACGAGTACATACAGTACAGTTAACTTTCGGTAGTCATTGAAGGATCCCGGCTACATCTCTGAACAAATGGTTTCAAAGTTGGATTACATGTAGTATGACTTAAAACGTATCGAAACGAGTGTCAAACAGTTTGGATCCTGATCAGACGCCGCGTTACGCGGCGTCTGAACAGGATCCAAACTGTTTGCCAATGCGCTTTCAGGCGTCATTGGGAGTGAAAGGGTTAATTGCGTTTGCTGGACATTTCTGCAGTATCTATTTCTGGTATTAAATTGCCACCTGTCGTTCACACAGTTAGTACAGTAGTGTGTTCAGGGTTACACGGTGACTACTCAATCGCCTGCTAGTCGCGCCTTATTACTAGAAACTGTTTAGGTCCTGAAAAGCAATTTCTGCTCAGAATCAAATCTGACACTCGTGATTTAGATGTTTTAGGCTAATGAACTTAAGAATAAAACTGAAGAAACCACTATAGGCAACGGTTTAAGCATAAAAATGCCGAGATACGGTGCATTTTGCATAGTCATGTATCATACATTGTA
The DNA here is from genome assembly GCA_922989275.2 of Gari tellinella. NCBI lineage: Eukaryota > Metazoa > Mollusca > Bivalvia > Cardiida > Psammobiidae > Gari > Gari tellinella. Next base: position 46,205,514 of record OV277864.1, read on the forward strand.
ATACGTCTTAATGTTTTTAAGTGTACGTAATATTTTATTTTAACGTATAATGACACAGTGCGACCGATTACATGCAGGTTTTTTCTTTTTACTTAGGCTATCAATTTTGTGCACTTCTCACGTTTAACTGTAACAGGTGGCATTACAGTTAGTTATTTGAAGCATATTAAAAAACTATACGGAGTCCGCGACTGCAAACATATTATGTCTCCTTCACTGCGAAGGAAAAGCAGTTTGACATGATTTGTTTCTTAGTACTATTCACACTATATGCATATATGATTTTGTTTTGTGCATCCGAAGACTGCTACATTATATACATGTATACATGCACGGTTAAGATAACGATCAGGTATCTTTATGTCTGTATACCAAGGTAGTGCTTTGATAATTCAATGATAGAAACAACTGTTATACAGACGAGTAGCTCAGGCCATCTATATTTCGTACAGTGAAGTAGTTTGTCTGTTTAAACGTAACTAAATATACTAATAGCCTGTGGAAAATTCCTCTATTTTATGTTTATTCGAGTCCATGTAAAAACTGTTTTGAGCTGGATGTGATACCGGGTTACCCGTCGTTGAATAGGTTCTCAATGTATGAAATGGTTTCATTATAATCGGAACTACTTTAAATGTAATTTTGGCAAATAAACAATAAGTCTCTGGTCAGATGGCTCTTGGAACAGCCGTCTGATCTGCATCTGCATGGTTAATCTATGTATTCATTGACATTCGATCTGGAGTTAGAACGAGTGAGTGAGGTTGGTTGTCTGTAAAACTCTCCCTCGCATAAATAAAAGTCTAGCTCCAGTAGAGCTTCATCATCAGCCAATAGCGGACCCATCCCGACAAACTACAAATTGAACAGGTGTCTTGGACAACCAGCAACAAAAACATCCATTTTATGACAGTGTCTTCTTTTAAACTTTGATATGACTGATTGAGGTCACATCAATAAAGTGAATGTGTATCTTCGTAAAAGAATCATAGCACATGAAACAATCTAATCACGTAGTTATGGCTACGTGTCTGCTATTTAAACTAATTACAAAGTCTTTAATTTGGTAACTAATGTTTTTTGTGGTTACAAATCTTTTTTATGGAAATGGATGAACATCGTAAATACTTAATCATTTTAATTTTCCCGGGTGATGCATTTCACCTGATGAAAACAATGATTCTTTTTCAAAAGCTAATTTGGATATTTTTAAAGTTTCTAATTTGTATACAGTCAATCATCTGTTTATAACCGCAAACTCAGTCACCCCTGAAACATTTAAAAAACGACATTCCAGTTTCCAGTTACGTCTAACCTATTTGTGATTAATTAGAATTGTTTTATTATATATGGCAATCTAATATAGGTCTTTAAATTCTATATATAACGTGTACACTGTAGGATTTATTTTAATATAACACCCAGCTTAGTTAAAAACAACAGTAATTAACAGTGATATGCCACTATTATTTCTGATAAACGTGCATGATACAATGCTCTATCCCTACAACGACCATCTCAACAACGACCCCCTCCTTTCAACGACCCTTGTCGCACCGCCCTTAACATAACAAGTATGTCCACCCTATTCCAGGCTGCAATGTCGTCTGCTGTTTTTCTCAAAGTTACATAATGGACATTTTGACACAAAGTCTTTAATGATGAGTGACAAACAGCTTGAATCCAGATCAGACGCCGCATTACGCGGCGTCTGGTCTGGATTCAAGCTGTTTGCAAATGAAAGCTAAATCCCTCCCTATAAGGATTCCCTCCGTACAATAAACAATCTTTGTCTCCCATTGGGCGTCGTTGTAGAGAAAGAGAGCGCCGAATTGTTAAAAAGAAAGAAGGTAAGCTAGTAAAGTAAAACAGAGATACAGTGGAGAATCTGTTATTCTTTCCCGTTTAAACGCAAACGTACGCAAACGCAAAGCACTAAAACGTAGAAAAGAACAACTTTTGGACAATTCTGATAATTCTTGTTTATCTTGGTGGCAAACAGTTTGGAGCCTGATCAGACGCCGGTTAACCCGGCGTCTGATCTGGCTCCAAACTGTTTGCACTGCAAATAATAGATTTAGCGTAAACGCGTTTATTGGGAAAGAATAACAGATTCTCCACTGTAGATGTCACGTTACTCGTTATCTGTTCAGGTTTCAAACTAATTCCAAATTTGGTTAAAAGTATTGTCTACCTTTTCAAAGCACTGCAATGTTTCTAAAAATATCATTTCATCGTATCTGCGTTATCAAAAAAGGATCGCAGCTTTGTCACGGTAATACAGCTCTTGTCTCGTGCTACACGTATTATTTTCAGCGGTCAACGGTCTTAAAATGGCAACTTGGGCCTTTGTTGTGTACATGTACTAGTTTTACCTAGCTTTATTGTATTACATAATCGTCATTGTAGTTTATCTGCTTTAAATCGTAATTATATAGCTAGTAAAAACGGTAACATTAGTTTTAGCAGGCATTAACATTTTTTGTTGAACATGTAGCACTGTAAAACTGGTTTTTTTCTCAACAGGTTTCCAAAACCCGGGTCCGTTTGATTTAAATATCCCCCACAGTTTAGCCTTGGATGAGGCCCGTGATCTGATCATGGTAGCAGACAGAGGGAATGGACGGTAGGTGTTACATGATATACATGTTACAAACGGAATAGAGCAGTCTAAAATCACTTAAAATGAAAATACACACAAAACGACTTACTTATCTTAAGTTACAGAAGTAGTTCGGTTACATGTATTATCAACACTTCTATTTTCTTTAACAAGAAATAATGGTAGTCTTTGTTATATACAGTATATCCTCACTATTACGACCACTAACCTATGTTACAGTGGAGAATCCGTTATTCTTTCCCGTTTAAACGAAACGCAAACGCAAAACACTAAAACGTTGAAAAGTGCAATTTTTGGACAATTCTGATAATTCATGTTTATTTTGGTGGCAAACAGTTTGGAGCCTGATCAGACGCCGGGTTACCCGGCGTCTGATCTGGCTCCAAACTGTTTGCAATAGAAATAATAGTTTTAGCGTAAACGCGTTTATTGGGAAAGAATAACGTTTTCTCCACTGTACCCGTAAGTAGTTAATTAAGGACAGTTGAACGCTTAAAGCAAGGCGAAAGTAAAACATAAAGCTCCATTGGTAATAGTGCTTTTCGTTACATGTAAATGATAGTTTATTTAAATGTAGTGTATTATTTTGACGTAATTTTACGCTGGCGGTCCATAATTTGTAGGACATTTTGCAAATATGAAATGTACCATGATGCAGACATATCTATAGAATCTTACTAATGCAGAGGTCAAACACAGCCTCTAGGGAAATCTTTCGAGCTCATCATTAATAAGTGTCGCTAGTCTATTTTTTCTCAAGGAAAATGCGGAAATTGATTATTGTTTAAGGTCATGGTTCACATAGATACAATTTCGTTGATATGTTCCAGTGACCCACTGCTCGAAGGAAATACTTGGCCACACATTTTTTTGTAAAATACATAAAGTACTTAAGTTAATTTGTTAGCTGTCATACATTACATGGATGTATAAATTTGCTGCTCTTAGGCAAAAACAAAAATACTGATGTCTCATTTTGAACAGTCAAGCTTGGGTCCAGCATTGCATTATTGCATTGCAAATAGTGTAGATCAAGGCTAGTCTCCGCAACAAAGTCGTGGCGGCTGGTCTTAATCTACACTGTTTGACGCTCACGTGCATGTAAAGCATTTTATATACGGTATTTGGCAATGTGGACCCGACGCAGATACAGAGCCTAGGATGTCAACTGTTATTGGTCTGTACAATGTTGCCATCCCCCCCCCCCCCCCGAGTTATAATTACCCCTGCACTGCTATGACGCCTTGGAGGATAGACATGTTTACGCTAAAACAACTGTTGCAATTGAAAACATTTTGGAGCTCGATCAGACGCAGGGTAACCCTGTGCTTGATCTAGCTCAAAATTGTTCGCCACTCATGTTAAAATGAATAATAAGACATGTTCTAAAAGGTGACATTTTGTGCATTTTATTGCAATGCGTTTACGTTTCGTGTGCGTTTAATCCGTACACTCTCAATGACCCCTTAAAGCGCGTTTGCAAACAGTTTGGGTCCTAATAAGACGCTGCGTAACGCGGCGTCTGATCATGACTGTTTGAAATTCTTATCGATATCTATTAAGACATACAACCTTAAATCTAACCTTTGAAACGTGTCTGGCAGACAATCCTGAAACATACGACAATAAAGCGATGAAGGTGTACAAAATATCCTGAATAACCCTTTCCCTTATAGAAGCGCCTTTTAGCGTATTTGATTTATTCCTCCGCTCAAGAAAATAGTTCCAATTTAGACAGTCATGAACATGTATCATAAGAAATATTTTCTTTATTGTAGCAGGTGGAAGCTTAAAGCAGGCTGAAAGTAAAGCAGAATGCGCCTTATGGCGCATTCTGCTTTCCTTTCAACCAGCTTTAAGTACCGGTAGTCGCCTATTTTAAGATATAGAAACGGGCGGCTATAGGAGAAAAGGATAACTTGATCATGAAAGGGTTAAACGGGAAATAATAACGTCTTTTCCACTGTACAGCAGCTGTAGTGTAATACAGTGACATGTTTGACAAGGTTGTCTTATTTTATTGACTTCAGAATCCAACTGTACCAGGCGGGTCTAAAGGGCAGCCAGGCTGGCAATTTCTCCAGATCATATGACCCCGGCCGCGGCACCATCTACGCCATAGAATACGATCCAGTCGGTAAGAGCAGATATAAGTTTGGATATTAAAAGCAAATATTAAAACAGGTTTCAAATTGCTGCTTTAAGTTAAGCGTTTATAGAAACTACTTCTCTTCCAGTTAGGCGGGGATGTTACTCTTGCCCTATAGCCGCCTTTGCGCTCAAGCAAATGTAACCATTGAAAAAAGTTTGATGATAAAAGTAAAAAGCATCAACCTTTTTCAACAATCTTAAATTTTCATTTTCCCTGAGTGCCAAACAGTTTGGAGCCTGTTTGGACGCCGAATTACACGGCGTCTTGTGGTTCCAAAGTGTTTGCAATGGAAATACAAACATGTAGTTGTTTTACATGTACCACAGATCTGATTACATGTATTAGGAAATAATAACGTCTTCTCCACTGTATCCATTTGAATGGCAAGCAGTTAAATTGTCAAGCTCCAAACTGGTTGTATTTCAAACACCTTTATTTGAAAAAAATAGCGTATTCTTTTTGGGCCCCCAATGATTATATGTCTATGTTACAGTACAAAGACGTTATTTTCCCCCAGTAAGCGCATTTCTGCTAAAAACATTACGGTCTCTGCAAACAGGTTTTGGTCAGTTTTGGGTCAGATCAGACGCCAGGCCACTCCGATTAAAATAAATCTTTAAAACTTTCACAATATTGAAATTTTCTTATGTTATTAATATGCATTTGAGTTTTGTTTGCGCTTGAACGGGAAAAGTAACATAATCTCCATTGTAAGGGGAAAATACCATTCGACCGAATCACCTATGACTTCTGAACGCATATGAATATAGGGCTCATAAAAATAACACATTGACGAGGTCTTCAGAAGCACGAATAAATGGCAGAGTTGATCATTATAGTGATAATAAAAAGCTTGACGGCACAAAGGCAGTATTGTTACAATGACCGGGTGACGTCGCTTATGTACTAAATATAAGCCTTCCGTCAATTGACAACGTTTAGAAGACGTTATTCTTTCCAAATAAGCGAGTTTAGGCGGATTGCAAACCGCTCGAAGCCATGTCAGACTCCGGGTAACTTGTTGTCTGATTAAGGATACAAACTGTTTGTCATTCAGACACAGAGAATGCATAACTTTTCCTAATAAAGCGTTAACGCTAAACTTATTAGTTCCAATGCAAAACGTTTGGCGCCAGATCAGACGTCTGATCAGGCGCCATACTGTTTGCCTCTCAGATTAACATGACGAGACAAAATTGTTTTCTTTTTTTTTGTGTTTCGTTTGCGTACAAACGGGAAAGAAGAACCTTTTCTCCACTGTCCATGTATGAATCGTCATAATTGTCAAAGAATTGTCATTTTCTAATTTTATTGCAAACAATTTGAAGCCAGCTCTTTTCCAATTGCATCTTTATCACACGCCTGGTATCTCTTTATCGTTTGACTCTGAGTTGCATTAGGTTAACGTTGTTCGTTTTAAAAATATAATGCAACTACATGTAATACTTTACGTGCTGCAATAACTGATACCGGTTGCAATCAGGATCCAGTTCCGACGCTCTGCAACTCGGTGTCTGAACATAAGCAATACTGTTTGCTATGCAAATAAAGAAAATAGTCGTCATTTTCAAAACAAATTCCAAGTTCTACATTTTATAACAGGGCATTATCGTTTATATTTGTTTTAAAGGGAAAACACAGTTTTCCACAACCGTATACATTTGAATCCATGTATGGAACATAATGTGGCGTTTAATCAGAATCTACACTGTTTGCTGAAATGAATTTCAATAAAAAACAAAATGAAATTGAATATTTAGTCAAGGCACCCCTTCGATAGAAATGGACTAATCCGATATACAAATGGAAGAACCAACCAGGCGCAAATTGCTTAACTCTTTTCCCCCCAAATACAACAGTTTGAAGTAATCATTTTACAAACAAAATGTTGTCAGCTAATTTTGTCTGTTTTTCAAATATTGCCAACATGAACGTCTACTTTAATCTTATTCCTGTGAGACGTATACTGTTGAATTCCTTACTGTTTCAAATTAATTGTAATAGGGAGTTTTGACTAAAATAACGGTACGACATTTACACTGATGCGATAAAGAGTTACTCGGAGTCTAAGCAAGGACCAATCTGTTCGCAACACAACCGTACATGTATAAGTTTCAGATGGCGAAGCGATAAGACGCCGCGGAATTCTAGGTCTGGTCTGGATTTAAACTGTCTGCAGTTCAGACAAACACTAACCGCCTACATTTTCTAACAAAGAACTTGTCATTTGTCTTTATGTTATTGCATTGCGTTTCGCTTATTTAAACGATAAAGAATAACGTCGTCTTCATTGTATGCCTGATAAATCAAATACTTGTACAGTGCTTCCTCTCTCCAACGACACCCAATTGGAGACAATGAGCGTGTCGATTGTTCGGAGGCAGTTGTTATCGGGAGGGAAATGATTTACATTTACAAACAGCTTGAAACCAGATCAGACGCCGCGTTATGCGGCGTCTGATCTCGTTTCAAGCTGTTTGTCACTCGTCATTTTTTTTCTGTCAAAATGTCCATTATGTAAGAAAAACAGCAGACAACAATTTTAAGCAGACGATATTGCAGCAGTAAAAGCGTGAGCCATACTTGTCCTTGGAACAGTGGAAAGCGGTGTTGTATAGTCGTTGTTCGGAGGGTCGTTGTTGTAGTATGCTACACTGATATCGCTGGCGACGACGTCTACATTTTAATTGTTAAGTTTCATAAGGAATATACCTATAAATGGTTACCAATATATATTCGGTTCAGATAACACACAAAGTAAGCGAACTGGGAAATAATTTGCAAATCAAATTGTAAATCACGTTGTCGACGTCACATTAAAGGCTAACGATGTCACACCTCAGTCTTGCCTGGACGACGGCTAGAGCAGGTTGGTTTGTCACAGGTGGTCCTTTTGGCTGCTGTAATATCGTCTGCTTAAGAGTGTCGTCTGCTATATTAATTAAAGTGCAGATTTAGATTATTTAACGGAAAGAAAATCGATGCAAATGTCAAACAGTTTGGATGCAGATCAGACGCCGCGTTACGCGGCGTCTGATCTGCATGCAAATCGTTTGCAAATGTAAATCAAAATGGCGCATAGTAATTTAACGGACACACCAGTGAGGGACGTTAATGAGATGTTTATGAGCTGTCACAGTGCTTAGTGAAGCTGGGAGAATTTGATTGCCTAGTCAAATATGGTTAAAGAAGTCACTCAATGAAGACATACGAAAGTCGCTAAAGGTCTGTACATGTACAAGTAGTTGCTTCGTACATGACAAAACGTATTTGAAAATGTAGTTGACCATGGCCGTATGTCTTCCTTTGATTTGTATCTTAATATAGTGGTGGCCTTTATGTTAGACAACAGTAGGTAGGGCGAAGGTTTGTCAATGTGTGTGAGATGCACGACTATTTCCGACACTTAACCCTTTCATGATCAAATTATTCGGGATATATTTACCCCTTAAGGTTGTATGACTTAATAAATATCGATGAGATAGTCAAACAGTTTGGGTTGCGCGGCGTCTGATCAGGACCCAAACTGTTTGCAAACGCACTTTATGGCGTAATTAATAGTAAAATGGTTAAGGAATGTATGCCGGAGAGGACCTATCGCCATAACCCATTTATGACATGACTTTTGCAATCATGAAACTCTCCTAACGTGCTTGGTGGACAAGTTCAATATAGATGTGCAAGGCGGTAATCTTAGGAACGCACTGGGGTTTTCCCATATACACCATTTCATTTCAGATGCGTCATTTCATGTTCAATTTTCAAGCAGTGCAGACACTGTATTTCAAACAGTGACAGTTCTGGGGCCTTTTCTTAAAATGTACATGCAGTACGTCAAAACGGTCGTACATGTAAGTCAAAACTTTAAAATGCATTTTATTTCTCTATATAGTCCTGTCTTGTGACATCTCTTTGAAATCGTCTTTACAAGACGATTCCAACGAGATGTCACAATATAGGATTACATGGAGAAATAAATAATAATTGAGACTTTTATAGTCTGACTTACGACAACATTTGTCGTAATAATTTTTATGAAACGGGCCCTGGATGAGACGCCGCACGTTGTAGCGTCTCAGCAGGATCTTCCGACTGTTTGCTCAATTCAGCTTTTGTGGACGATATTTATTTATTGGTTAAAGCAGTGTCTCTGAACCTACGTATTGTGGTTACCATTTCCCCTCAAAGTTTTGAGGCGTAGTCCTCCACCAATTCCTCATATACCGTTAAATGTTTTCAATGCATGTACTCTGACATCTTAAATGAATAATGTTTAACATGGTTTTACACAACAAGTGGCTATAACGGCATGCTGAAAATAAAGCAGAGATCAAAGGAAAAGACAACTGTTTTTCTATGTGTTATCAGAAGGACACACATCGCAATATGGACCTAGTTGTTTTTTAGCATAAACGCTTTCATTGGGAAAGAATAACGTCTCACCCACTGTTTAAAACAGGCAATCAATGTCTATTGTCAGATGGTCACAATAGTTGGGATGTACTTCAATAATATTTTAACTAGTAAAACAATTGAAAGCATAGTATGTCATTGAGAATCAGATACATTGTAGCAGACTTTATTCTTTCCCAATAGATTCGTTTATGCTAAAACAAACTTATGACCTCTGCAAGAAGTTTGTAGTCAGATTCATTCAGATAAAACAAAAACCGTGTGCTTTTTCATAAAACTGTCATTTCTACATTTTATTGCATTATGTTTACATTATGTTTTGGTTGAAACTGTAAAGAATATCGTCATTCCCCACTACGTATAGTAAGCAATATAGAGTTTGATTTATGTTGATTTATGCTGTTGTTGTTTTCAGGTGATGTGATATATGCGGTCAATGGTCCTGGCATTCCGATTATTGAGGGCTTCACATTGGACATGAAGGGAGACATAAAGGAATCCTGGGGCCCAGAATACCAGGTAGGCTTTCTTTGACACATTCATGTTTTACATACTGTCGTACAGTTGGGAAGCCGTTATTAATTCTTTGCATGCTGGGAAATTTTTTTGTAGTCTGCAACAATTGTATCGACTGCTACTGTTCTAAAACTATATTTTCAAAATATCTTTTCAAACAGGGCCAGAGTGTCAAACAGTTTGAATCCAGATGAGACGCCGCGTAAAGCGGCGTCTAATCAGGATCCAAACTGTTTGCAAGGGTAATCACTTTGTCAGATATATCCGCCGCTAGCATGCAAAGAGTTAATTTCTCAATGTAACACTTTACTCAATAGATACGCATTTTTATGCATTTATTAAATTCATATATTTGAAGAAAAAGTTTCCATTGTATACAGTTATGAATGAGCACATTCTGTTTTATTTTCCGTTCGCTTTAAGTCACAGGTACTTGACACATACTTTATTATCTATTAACACCCCCCCCCCCCCTTAAATTTTTTTTTTTTTTACTATACTTCTATTATAGATTCAAGGTAAACAGCGCAATTCGACACCTAGTCTTTACTATCCACTTAAACTGATGCTGAAATAGACTCGATCGCCGATATTCTCTTGTGGTATCCTCGGGAAAGGATTAATTTATCAATATCTACTTTTTATTTCATCAAATTCCGTCAAATAACGCCACAGTACGTGAATTATAACGAAAATTTGCATCAAAAAGTTTTCTGTCGTTCTCTTGGTACAGAATTTATTGCCCAAAATAAGGGGTAATCTAGTCGGTTCGCACATTTAACGGCCTTTACGGCTGGAACTTTCACCTAATTTCATTAGAGCAAACGCGTTTGTGTCGGAACATGACCCTCTTCACTATCAGCTATATGAAATATACATGTAATTTGGCATGAAATTGACAAGTGAAAGACTCATTTCATTGTGAATGCCATTTTGAATACCGGAATGAATTGAATGAACGGAGCGATCTCATTGGTCAAAATTAAACAGGAGAAGTTTCTTTTAATTTTGCATTCTATGTAAATTATATAAAACTGATAATATTTCATTTAAAGATGATTTATAATATTTGGTGAAAGTTCCAGTGGCATAGGCCGTTTATTGTGGACAAATAACAGATCACCCCTACATGTACATTCGTTGCTATGTACAATGAAAACGACAGAAAACTTTTTGATGCTTATTTTCGTTATAATTCACATACTGTGGCGTTATTTGACGGAATTTGATGAAATAAAAAGTAGATATTGATAAATTAATCATTTCCCGAGGATACCACAAGAGAATATCGGCGATCGAGTCTATTTTAGCATCAGTTTAAGTGGATAGTAAAGACTAGGTGTCGAATTGCGCTGTTTACCTTGTATCTATAATAGAAGTATAGTAAAAAAAATAAAAAATAAAATAAAAAATTAAAAAGGGGGGGGGGATGTTAATAGATAATCAAGTATGTGTCAAGTACCTGTGCTTTAAGTGGTCAACTATCTTCAATGATAGAAAGAGGCTATAGAGTAAAATATTAAAAGTAAACGAAGTTGCAATGTAATTAACTGTAGAAAACTGCACTGTTTGAAATATTAATGTTGCCGACTCATTTTGATTTAAGAGTGAATCTGTTTAGTGTACATCAGATAAGGGGTACAAATGTATTAGGCTTCGTATCTGACTCGAAACTATTACTACGGACAAGCTATAAGTAAAGCATAAAGCACCGTAAGGCGCATTCTGCTTTTCGTTCAACCTGCTTCAAGTGGTTACCTATCTTCATTACTAGAAGCTAGCTATTGGGTAATGGGTTTAAGATATTACGATGGCTGGGTTAGATTGACCTAATAGAACTTTAACTAGCGGGCGTTGCGTTGGACTCATATCAACTAATTAATACTGCTTGCCCCTGGATGGCTATAAATTGGGTTCTCACACACTTATCAATGTATTTTATTGCCATCAAATACAGACAGTTGACAGAGTCACGTCTGACATACCAGTCTTGTTTAATTTATATGACAGTTTTTATTGTAATAATTCATCTTAACCTATCAGTGCCCTACTATTGATAGTATTTGACATCTCAAAACAGTGTAGCCCCAGATAGTCACTGTGACAAAATTAAGTCATCGATCAGTATACTTAGATGAGACACCGCGACAAAGACTATGCTTTCGAATAATGTATATTCGTACGAGACACTGCAACATGATGCATTTGCAACCAGTGTATACTCAGAATAGAGACCACGGCACAAAAATACATCCGTAAACTGTGAAGTACCAGGCGATACGCTGAATCTACACTGTTTGCTTTCGTAAAGCAGTTTTCCTCTATAAGGACAACCTATACGTTATCTATATAAAATAAAATAGTGTTTGGTATCGAACTCTTTTAACGCCATCCGAAAACTGAATACATGTATATGGAAATCGAACGTAACATACACAAGTACTGAATATTAATTAATTTCATTGCCCTCTTGTGGTTAGAAGATTATAATTAAGCCATACCATATTTGGACATAGTAATTTCAAAACTAAATAAGATACATGTATTAGTAAACGGATAATTTTCCAGACAGGTCGTGCAAATAGGTACTACAAAACGAAAGTAATGCAGCATACTTCTTTGCCTGTAGGAGCTCTTTACACTTTCTTAGTCCTGCTTCATGTTGCACATTATTTTGTAAAAACATATTTTTTGTTATAGTTCTTAACCTTATACGCCATGGCATGATTCTATTTTTGAAAACAGGTGACCATTTAAAGCAGGTTGATAGTAATTCAGAACTGTCATTTGCTCAAATACTGAAGAAAACTACATGATCGAAATGTCAGCAAACGAAAAGAAATATGGATTCTGATAACTTCCTACAAAATATAGGGCCTAATCAGGACCACACTGTTTTCAAGAATCTAAAATTAAAAGGGTTAAACTCAACAAGGTGACCATTTAAAGAAGTTTGAAAATAAAGCACCAAGGCGCATTCTTTTTTACTTTTAGCCTGCTTTAAGCTACCATCGGGCTAGGATATATAACATATTTTTATGTTACATGTTCATGTCTGTATAAATTGGAACTGATTTCTTCAGAGGAGGAATACAATAAATGTGCTAAAAGGCGTTACTATTGGGGAAAGAGTTAACAGGAGTTTGACTGTTACCTATAGTACTGTTGTTGTCTTACTTAATCAATCACACACAAAGAACTCGCAAAACTGATTATGTCGTCAGTAAACTATACTTTAAATCATGATCGAATGATTTAGTTGAAATAAGTACTCCGTGTTTACCCCTTTACCATCAAATTTTAGTGCCTGCTTTAACCCATTTAAGCCAAGTGTCTACTAAAACAGACATAAGCAAACAGTGTAGACCCTAATGAGACGCCGCTTTACACGTCATCGTCATCAAATTTAGTCTTCTTCAATCCATCTAAGCTATTGTTTACTAAAGCAGACGCTCTAAAAACAAAGACTGTAGTGCATTTAGATCACAATTGTATAACTGTAATGCAATCTTCTATTAACTCTTTCCTCCCTGAAACTTTAAATGGACAATTCCAGTTTCCATTTTAGTCTAGTCCATTTCTGACTTTTAAGGGATGTTTTTGTCAATGTTTGGCATTATGACATACAGTGAAGACCCTGATCAGAGGGCTCCTTTCGGAGCCCTCTGATCTGGGTCTTCACTGTTTGCATAGGACAAGTGTACTATTCACATGTTCACTGTTTTAAAATGACGCTTATATGCGTGACTAGGGTTCAAAGAGTTAAGCACATAGGGAAATTTCATTGCAATATCCTGGCATACACAGTGTATAGCGTCTGTTTCAATATTGCCGTCTGCAATATCTTTTCAAAGTTAAATTTCAGGCAGTATGACTGAAGAAATTTCAAAATGAATGTCAAACAGTTTAGACACTGATTACACGGCGTCTGATCAGGATCCAAACCGTTTGCAAACGCGCGTTTTGGCGTCGTTGCGAGTTAAAGGGTTAAAATTGCTCCCTCAACTACATGTAAAAATAAACACTAGAAAAATAATGATATTTAAAAGCAGTTTAATCGACGACACAAATGTCAAACAGTAGATCAGACACCGCATATCAATGGGTTAATCCATTACCCCATAAATACGCCTTTTTACTCCTTTAATATATCCCTCCAATGACGTGAATACTTCCGTTTAATACAGTCATGGTTACAAAATGTATGCATGCATCATAAGAAATAATTTCTATATCCTAGCAGATAGTAGCTTAAATCAGGTTGAAAGTAAAGCAGAATGCACCTCAGAATGCATCATACTTGGCGCATTCTGCTTTACTGTCAAGCTGCTATAAGTGGTTACCTGTCTCCGAATTTAAAGGGCCATGGGATAATGGGTTAATGTGACATGACCCATCAAAACGAATAATGACAACGTCAAACCGTTCATAGAAGGACAGTTTTACAGTGGAGAAAACGTTATTCTTTCCCGTTTAAACGCAAACGTACGCAAACGCAAAGCCCTAAAACGTAGAAAAGAACAACTTTTGGACAATTCTGATATTTCATGTTTATCATGGTGGCAAACAGTTTGGAGCCTGATCAGACGCCGGGTTACCCGGCGTCTGATCTGGCTCCAAACTGTTTGCACTGCAAATAATAGTTTTAGCGTAAACGCGTTTATTGGGAAAGAATAACAGATTCTCCACTGTACGTGCCTCCGCCAAATGGTGGGCGTGTTAACACATAAATTAAAAAGCCAAATTTCATATTGACTATTTTGACTTTAATATCTAATGAAAATGTCAAAGAAATGATCGACTAGCTGTAATAAAATGCTGACCCCAATTGTCATAATTGAAATACAGTACTTACCTGACTACGAACTACTCGGTGGCCAATCTGGATCAACACTATTTTGCAGTAGATTTGGGTTTTTGCTTTTTTAAGATGCCTTTGGACACCATTGTCAGACGTTAGGTTTACAGCGGACCATCATGGGGTTATAAGGGTTTAGTATTTATGAAAATACGAATATAAACATATCATCGAGACGAACATGTTTTGCATTTAGAATATCTTATCAAAGTTTCTTCCTGAATTGATCTAGACGTTGACACGTGTACCTTTTGTGGAAGTTCAAACACTGTTTCATTATTCAATACAACAGAGGGTTACAAAAGTACTGACATTCCACTTATCATAATATTGTTGCAATCGATCAGACGTTATTTTTCCTGAACTAACACGTAATGCTAAAAATGCAATGTGTATTGCAAATATGTTTAAGCTAGATCATACACTGGGCATTCCGATATCTGATCTGGTGCAATCCCTTTTGCAATCAGAACAAAAATAAATACAGAAATTTCAAGAAGCTGTCAATTTTTAAAGTTTACTACATTACGTTGCTTTTAGTTTCCTTGAAACTGAAACAAATAGCGTCTTCTAAACAATATCACAGTGCTCCCTCCCTATAACGGCCCTCCGAACAACGATTTTCTCAAATGATTGCCTCTGTTCCCAATAGAAGCATTTAATAATGTCTTATGCTTCCACTACTGCAATATCGTCTGCTTTAATTTGCCATCTGCTGTTTTTTCTCTCCTAAAAGTCACATATTGGAATGTTTGATCAATACCAAAACGAGTGGTAAACAACTTAATTCCAGATTAGACGCCGCATAACGCGGCGTCTGATCTGGATTCAAGCTGTTTGCAAATGTAAGCATAGCCGTGTTCAAAACTCTAAGGGTATTGATTTTCCCTCCCTATGTCAACTCCCTCCGAACAACACACGCAATAATTGTATCCGAATAGGTGTTGTTTTAGAGATAGAGCTCTGTACATTATTGGTTCAGCTGATTTGAAGTATCACTTATTTACAATATGATTTGTCTTTTACAGAAGTTCGGCCAGCCTCATGACGTCACGTTCTCACGTGATGGCGACAGGGTTAACCTCTTTGTCGGAGATATAGACAACAAGCAGAAGTTGTGGCGCTTTGTGAAGGACGACCCTTCCCTGTCCGCCCTGGGAAAATAAACAAGATGGACAGCAATATGAAGCAGTTGTCATATATTCTGTAAATTGTGAACAGTTTGACTATGAATTAACATCTTTCTTGAGCAAACTAACGGTTTTTGTACCCTTTCACTACCACTATGACGTCATAACCGTATAACACATTAACTAAATTTCCAAAGAGAAAAAAAAACAAAACTAAATTAACATCGTCTGCTAACAAACTTATCGACTGCTTTTATTTCTAAAATTCTGATTTTTCGGCAATTTGACTTC
Source organism: Gari tellinella (assembly GCA_922989275.2). Taxonomy (NCBI): domain Eukaryota; kingdom Metazoa; phylum Mollusca; class Bivalvia; order Cardiida; family Psammobiidae; genus Gari; species Gari tellinella. The sequence goes on from OV277864.1 coordinate 46,221,497, forward strand.
AAATTATTTGTTATGAGTGTACAACAGTTTTGATCCAGATCAAACGCCGCCCGAAGCGACGTTAGATCTGGATCAAAACTGTTTGCTCGTACATTTTTATTGACCTTATAGAGATTGACAGCGAAAGGATTAGTCACTGAAACATCAACAACTTTGTAGTCATGTCGTCCAAAACAGGTTTGCCCGATTTCGTCGTGCAATATCCGTCAGTTATTATCTCAAAAATATTTTCAATTGCTAACATTCAGGCAATCCTCAATAAATTGAATCCAATAAAGTCAAACTTTATATTTTGCCAGTCTTAAAACGTGGGGGCGATGAGCCACATTTTAACTTTGATTAACCTACATGTTTGTCTAAAATGACTCCGTGTTATTGAAATTAACAGGTACATGTAAATACAACATGTTACTTCTACTTAAAAGTGTGCGAGTTTCACTTTTACAGTATGATACGAAAGTATACTATTTTGTGATACTGGCTTCTTTTGACTTTGTTTTTACACATTTCTTCCAAATCTAGAAGTTATTAAACACGTACATGTGGTATTCAAATCGTATGAAAATATGACTCCTGAATAACGAATTTATCGGCCAGTAAAAAGAGACATGTTAACATTAAATGACATATATCATTTCATCTGAGCCTATTTATAAGTGCCAAGCAGTTAACACAACTGACATTCGTAAACAGTGATTGTGGCGATTCATCTTGGTCAACAATATGTCCTTGCATAATTTAAAAGTATTGGATAACTTAGTCGTTTGCTGTTAACATATATATTGCTTGAAGGTAAACCAAAAAAAAATCCGGTTGAACTCCAGGTGAACATATACGCCCGTTAAAGTATTATGTTGCAATTTGTGTATCATAAATAATTTTAGTAGACAAAGGCCAGCTTTTTGTTTAGCGTAAGTCAGGAATAAATTTAAGTAATTGAAAATAAACATAATGCATCCATATTTATCCTATTCGCCCATGAAGCGATTAATAAACAGTTCCACTATCAATTAAGTCTAGTCCATTAATGGCTATGTAGGGTTGTTGTTCAGCAATGCATTGCACAATGACAAACAGTGCATTGCAGATCCTGATATTGCACTACACTGTTTGTATAGTACAATTATACTCTTTACATGTACACTGTTACTGTAACCTATGACCACATAGCCATTTTCTAGAGTTGAAAATAGGTGACCACTTAAAGCATGTTGAAAGTAAAGCAGAATGCGCCTTAAGGCGCATTCTGTTTTACTTTCAACCTGCTTTAAGGTACAATTTGCTAGGTTAAAGAAACTATTTCATAATCACGCTGCATTTTATCACTGTATAAAATGGGACTATTTTCTTCTGTGGAGGAATAAATTAAAGGCGTAAAAATGTATTTTATGGGGAAATGGGTCAATGAAAGACGAGTACATGTACTCGTATACTCGTCGCTGGGGCTCTTTGGGTTAATGTAGAAATGAGAAATCGTTTGAGGAGAATAATGACTGTATGTCAATATGTACATCTATATATTTCTGTATAAAATGCTTACATAATTAGTAAACAGAGTTTATCTTCGGAACATGTATTTTTAAATGTTAATTTTTATATATGGTTAGATTTATTATGCACTAGAAAAACACCTTTGAATACGTTTTAAACAATTCAAGTACAGCACATTCCCACACTTCCGGAAACACCAACGAAAACAAGTTGTATACATTAATTGTCTATATTTTTCAAACAATGTAGACCTTAATTATACAGCTCCTGAAGGACTCATTCGACCAGTGTACAGTGTATGTACTGTTCGATTTAGATCTACTGTTATTTTTCTTTATACACATGTATAGTTATGTTCTAAATTATACTATAACATTAAGTTAAATTGAATAATTTTCAAAGTAGTATACTCCATATGGATTTTCAGCATAAAAGATAATAACGGTAAGATGATAGCCAAGCAGAAAGGCTTCGTCAGGGTTACCGTAACAGAGGAACATTGAATTGTCATTGGTTATATTCATAGAGTTATCAAGTGTATCCCCAATCAAAAGCGGATTTTCACTGATTTTCTGCACTATATTCTGATTCCAAATTTCGTTTGCGACTTTCGACATATTCATTTTTCTTATCATTTCAAATGAAGAAATGGCAGTACACGGTGGGAAGACGTAACTTTTTCCCCATAAAACGCGTTTACGCTAAAACTATTATTTCTATTGCAAACAGTTTGAAGCCTGATCAGACGCCGGGTAACCCGGCATCTGATCAGGCTCCAAACCGTTTGCCATTCTGATTAGCATGAAGAGCCAAATGTGTCCAAAATGTGTCATTTTCTACGTTTTATTGCGATGCGTTTGCGTTTAATGGGAAAAATAACGTCTTCTACACTTTAGATATTTAGTGTCAATCAGTTTGATTCCTTATCAGACGCTAAGCTACCTTGCTTCTGATCTGGAACCAAAATAGTTTGAAATTGTAATTTAAATTCCTTTTTTCCATTGTACATGTAGATGTTTAAATAATCAAGCCAAAGTATTATTCGAAATTTTCTAAGTACAATGCTTTGAGATACATCTGCCAGAATATTTAGTTTGTGTTATGTATATACATGTTATTATGTTGTTTTTGGAAAATTTGTTATGTTTTGTGATGAAAATAAACAAGCAGGGACCAACAAAGAGTATGTTTTGTTTGAAGTACCATATGTTAAATAATAAAAGGCATAGAGTCTACTGTCACGGAAATCAAAATTAAAATGACACGATATAGTTAAGGAAGACTTTAGTCTTTCTTAATAAAAACATTGATGCTTACATGTAAATAGTTATGTATATTGCAAACAGTTTAGAGGCACTATAAGTAAAAAATTTATGCGACTTTGCGTGTCGATCACCCCACCTCCCTGGTTGATGGTTACAGAGAATTACCATTTCTTAACACCTATCGCCAACAGTAGACATTACATATAGCAAACAGTGTAGAAGCTAAAGAACCTTGTAACAGTACTCACGTTTTGAAAGTTTATATGAAATGATCTGTTACATGTATATAGACAAACACTGCTGTGTCTTTAGATCACGGGCGTACATTTGTATATATGAAATGAAATCTTCCAGCGAATTCATTTATCTACGATACACACAACTGTGAATATAACTCGCTTTAGAGACAAGAGATGTAAAGATAGATAACCGGTCGTACACACCTTAGACAGCTATACATTATTGCCTCCCTTTTGAATGTTGCTTCTTCAAACATACATGTAATATTATTCTGGTTCCATAACTAACTGTCTAATGTAGTGTTTGAGCAGATAATCCAGACTACTCTCTAACATGTATTGTATAAAAATTGGCTAGGAGTATTGTTATACTAGGTTTCTTTATTACAGAAGGTTGTACGAATACTGTAGCGTAACTGTAAAATATGTATATAATGTTTTGTGTGACGATGTGCACATGTACAAGTCAGAAATAAAAGTTGTTCTGTTCTGTTCTCTTACCCAGTGAGACTGGGTGAAAAATGTTTAACCATACCTGGTCTAAATTATTTAGAGCCTATAAGTATTTTCTCCATTAAAATGAACACATATTACATCCATACGAAAGTAGGCATGTTGTTGTTGTTGTTGTTGTAGTTGTAGATTCCTCCGTTGACTTGTCGGAGCACCGTTCAATTTTATTTGAACGAGTAGTTGGCGTGTTTTTTTGTCTTGGAGGCACACTTTGTCTTGATTTCACTTTGGTTCACTTGACTCTATTTGTCGGTGATATTCTATCACACCATATATGAATATTTAACCGCACTTGCCACTTCTTAAAGTAAATATTGCATAAAGCACTTCCTTTGTTGTATAGATATTCTAATTATTATAGTGAGCATTAAGATTCAGAATCAGCAGCCTAAATTTTGCTGACATTTGAGATTCTGTTATGATACAGAGATGATCTAGATTATGTGTTATCCATAATGGTGACAGATACCCCCACTATTAGCACCAGATTCCAGTCTTTTACCCGTTCCTTCACCTGCTGACCAGACTGTCACAATTCGGATTCAATTGAGGTTACGCATATACAAAGCTTGCGTTGGACGGTTAATCTTAGCAGAAACAACAACGACATGTATACATTTTAGCTGGTATGGCAAGATGAATTACATGTAGTTTTAATTATTCGAAATTGTGACCTAAAACAAATATATTTAAAAAACGTACAAGTTTGCGGAAATAGATGTACAGAAGAAAGCGGCATCTCCCCATTAACGCGTAAGTGCTTAAATATATTTTGATTCATTGGAGTAGACGTTAATCTTTTCCGTTTAAACGCAAACGAACACAGCCAAATGCACTTAATTGTAGAAAATGACAGCATTTTGATAATTTTTACTATTCATTTTTATCTGAGTGACAAACAGTTTGGAGTCCGTTTTAGAGTAAACGCGTTTATTGGGAAGGATAACGTCTATTTTACTGTCGATACAGTATACAAGGATGCTTTAATTAACTCATTATCCCCTTGAACTTCTAATGGAAAATTCCAGTTTGAAATAAAGGCTGGTCCATTTTACACTATTTAGGGTTGTTTTTTTGTATATAAATTGCAAAATGCCAAACAGTGAAGTCCCTGATCAGAGGGCTTCTGCAGGAGCCCTCTGATCAGGGACTTCACTGTTTGCATAGGACAAGCATATTCTTCACAGGTACACATTTGGTAAAAGACGCATATATGCGTCACTAGGGCTCAATGAGTTAAACTGCACAGTGTATGTGCATTATGAGACGACTAATCAGGGTGTACACTGTTTGCTGACATGTATGCCCACTTTTACAATAGTCATTTATGTGTTAACTCAGCGTTCAGTGCGAACCCTATCTCTGATCGTATCTTCAAATACATAATGAACGATCAAATTTCATTATATAACAGATGCCGTACACAAAATTCAATGTTCAAATAATACATGAAAAGAATGCACAGTAGGCAATACACTACGCTTCCCCGTTTTAAGTAAACTAACGCTAACGCAATGCAATAAAATGCAGAAAATGACAGTGTCTTTTGTAAATTCTAGCGATGTATATTATTATGAGTGGCAAACAATTTGGAGCCTGATTAGACGCCGGGTAACCCGGCGTCTAATCACGATCCAAATTGTGTGCAATGGAAATAGTTATTTTAGCATAAATGCCTTTATTCAGTACCTTTTAAAAACAAAGTCCTCTTCATCGTACATCTAACATTGTCTTATCGTCATCATTGTCAGCTTTGTAAAACGTGAGTACAGTGGAGAATCTGTTATCCTTTCCCGTTTAAACGCAAACGTACGCAAACGCAAAGCACTCAAACGTAGAAAAGAAAAACTTTTAGACAATTCTGATAATTCATGTTTATCTTGGTGGCAAACAGTTTGGAGCCTGATCAGACGCCGGGTTACCCGGCGTCTGATCTGGCTCCAAACTGTTTGTATTGTAAATAATAGTTTTAGCGTAAACGCGTTTATTCGGAAAGAATAACAGATTCTCCACTGTAGCATTCATCTGGTTCCAAAATGTACAATACTGCATTGAAGAAGGCGTTATTCTTTCCCGTTTAAACGCAAATAAAACGCAAATGGATTGCGTTTAAATGTAGAAATGACAATTTTTGGGCAGTTCTGAATGTGCATTTTAATCTGAATTTCAAGCAGTTTTGGAGCCTGGTCAGACAACTGGCTTATCTGTGTCTGATCTGGCTCCAAACGATTGCAATGGAAATAATATATTTCGAGTAAACGTGTTTATTGGAAAGAATAACGTCTTCTCCACTGTTCATCTATGATAACATTTCTAAAAGAAAATTACTCTTGGATTTGTTACAAACGAATACTACATTATAGCGTGTCAGTGGTTGAAGGTCATAGCTAATGGGTTCTTACATTTTGTAATCACTTTAGTCTTGTCAGTGTTTTGTTGTGGGACTTGGTGTAACAGCGGACTATTGATTTATAAGATAAAACACAGGTTTAAGGTATCTTATTATGCTTTGAAAATCTATTTATCTAGTCATTAACTGTAGAATCAACGGCACAGCAGAGTATGTGTGTGGTTTGTCGCAAGTTGACTGTGACTGTCGTCCACAACAGTAGATATCACTAAACAGTGTAGACCCTGATGCGGATTGCCTTAATTATTATTTTAACTCTTTCAACACCATGCACCTGTTTAAAAAATATACTCGAAACATTTGAAAACAGAGTAGACTCGGATCAGAAGGCTCATGTATGACCCTACAAATCAGGGTCTGCACTGTTCCCACTCAGAATTACACGCTGTCTGATCAGGATCCAAACTGTTTGTCACTCTGTTTGCACATATAATGAAGAAATAGTATATTTCAGAATCAAACAGACCACGTGTTGTTACAGCGATATGTTAACCCATTCCCCCATAAATACGCCTTTATACGCCTTTCATTTATTCTTCCGCTAAAGAAAATAGATCCAATTTTTACAATCATGGGTATGTATCATAAGAAATATTTTCCAAATTCTAGCAGATAATGGCTTAAAGCAGGTTGAAAGTAAAGCAGAAGGCGCCCAAGGCGCATTCTGCTTTACTTTTAACCTGCTTTAAGTGGTCACCTGTCTTCAAAACTAGAAACAGGCTATGGGGTAAAGGGTTAAGGTGAGCCCTATAATAACATCGTCTGCTGTTACATGTACATCTACAGTGGAGAATCTGTTATTCTTTCCCGTTTAAACGCAAACGTACGCAAACGCAAAACACTAAAACGTAGAAAAGTACAACTTTTGGACAATTCTGATAATTCTTATCTATCTTGGCGGCAAACAGTTTGGAGCCTGATCAGACGCCGGGTAACCCGGCGTCTGATCTGGCTCCAAACTGTTTGCACTGCAAATAATAGTTTTAGCGTAAAAGCGTTTATGTGTGCGTTTAAACGGGAAAGAATAACAGATTCTCCACTGTACCTGTCGTAAACACCAAAGTTAATAATTAACTCAATTTTGTGGTCACACTTGATAGAGTTTTCTGTATACATGTCACTACTAAACCTACTGAATGCTGTTAGAGATACATGTACTCCTTAACAAAGTGTCGACAGCATATTTTCTATTGAGGGCACACATAAACAGTTTTGATCCTGATCTGAAGCGGCATTATCTTTTGCAAAAGTAACTCAAATCGCTCTTAACAACAGAAAGGTTATCCCCGTCATTGTCCTGGAGCCATTGTCCTCTGCTTTCATTTCAATAATTAAAAGTACGGTTAAATTGACTAAAGTAGAATCGTGTTGAATGTTAAACAGTTTGCATCCTGATCAGACTGTTTGCAAATAACCAGTCTACTTGGTGTAAGGCAGTTATGGGGTTAAAACGGGTAAAACACATGATGATAATTAGAGCGGAACCAGTCGATGACACTGATATTTTGTTTGTATACCTAGATCGATTGGAAGGGTAAACCGCATTTAGTAATAAAACATAAACGCTCAGTTGTCATACAGCTTATATTCGGCCATAGGAAAACAGAACTGACCGGATCAAGTGCCTGGTGTCAATTTACTAAATCAGGGACTTTACAGGTAGGTGACTTAAAATATTAACCCACTTGGTGTCATAATATTGACTGTTCAAAAACTGTAGTCTGCTTTGTTGTATCAATTTCAGCTTAGGTGCATCTATTCTTAAGGCACAGGGATTCGGAAGTCAAACAGTATGAAGCAAGTGCCTCGGCGTTTGATCTGTATCCAGATTGTTTTCAATGTCATGTGACGTCAGGCATGACACTGATGGGGTTGATTTCATGTGTATACAATGTAGTAGTGATTTGTAAAATTAATGTGAACAAAATGTCATGCATCGATGTTTCATTTCAAAGACAGTGTGTCATGAGCTATGACTATGACATATAGTTAGATACAGTCGAACTTCGATATCTCCAACTCGTTTAACTCGAACTATCCGATAGTTTGACATATGAACTGCCTTATTTCATCCTCGGTCAGGTCGAACATACCCATATTTCAAAGTTAAAACGTGGCTAAGCCACGTTTTAACTTTGCAATACGGGTATATGTTCAATTTAACCGAGTTCGAGATAACGAAGTTCGAATGTAGCTCACTACATATATCATTCTATTGTGGTTAAGTCGCATTTCTTTCACGGATTAACGAAACTAAATACAGTGCACAAAAGGGTAGCAATGACGTTTTTAATGCAAAAGCTTTCTGTTTTACTTTCATTTCACTTCAAGCAATCATCTGACGTAAAGACGGAGCTATATGGATTGAATAGTAAACCCCTCTTTCAAGACAACTAAAACGAAGATTGCATGAACGACAGATGACAGCTTAAAGCAAGGTGAAAGCAAAACATAAAGCTCATACACGAGCTTTCTGTTTTATCTTCACATAGTTTTAAGCAGAAACTTGTCTTCGAAACCTCATAATCAACGTACCGAAGAAGTCGTAATAGAGGGTTTTTTATGTCCATGTATTTAGTTGATTTTCGCTATAGCGCGACTGTTCCGCACAATTTGCCAATGCACATAGTATAATATATACATGTAAGTTATAAATATTTGACAGCATCTACAATGTACGTGTCGTATTGATTTAATATTTTCATAGCCAAGGGTGACTAACTTCGACTTCGAAAGTGTTTAGCTCCTGATCAGAATCCACACTGTTTGGCACTTGTATCGACACCTGTTTGCCAAACTTTAAAAAACAAATATAATGTGGCATACAATTACAAATGACATACTTTTGCAGACGATATTTCGTCTAAGAAGGGGTTGATGCAAACGCAAAGCACAACCGGTTATATAGGGTTAATGATTACACACGTTCACTACTACATGTACTACATGTAGTAGTAAGTTAATGAGTTGTGACTTAACCGGTTCTCTCATAGAAGCGCCTTTTAGAGCATTCAAACTCTTCCTCCACTCATAAAAATGTTTCCAATCTATACCGTAATAAATATGTACCATAAGAAGCACATTTGCTATTTCCTACATGTAGCAGATGGTAAGTTCAAGCTGAAAGTAAAGCAGAATGCGTCTTAAGGCGCAATCTGTTTACATGTACAGTAACTTTCAACCTGCTTAACCCTTTCCCCCATAGAAACGACTTTTAGCTCATTCAGTTTATTCCTCCACTGAATAAAATAGTTCCAATTTATACAATCATGAAAGTGTATCATAAGGAATACTTTCCATATTCTAACAGGTGGTGGCTTAAAGCAGGTTGAAAGTAAAGCAGAATGCGCATTCAGGCGCATTCTGCTTTACTTTCAACCTGCTTGAAGTTGTCACCTATTTCAAAACTAAAAATAGGGATATAGGGTAATAGGTTAAAGTCTTCACCCGTCTTCAAAACTAGAAACAGGCTATGGAGTAATGGGTCAAATTATGCATGTGCAGAATACACCTTTGATTCCATTCTATAGTCTTGCATGTATGGCAATGCAAGTAGGAAAAATGTAGATTACATGTGCATGTATATGTACAAATGTACTCATAAACAGTTGAGTAACAAAACAAATAAGAGGAACGTTTATTTGCCTTAAAACTAAATGCACATTTTCTCGTCATACTTATAGATATGCAATATCGACTGTATTACTTGTTTAGTAAGGCACAGACGGGGGTCGCAACATCCTGCATCATAGTTTTGCCTTGGTTCAATCAAGCTTGTTGCAGATTCTTGATGTAAGAGGAGTGAGAGTGTGGGTATCAGATGATATAAAATATATACGCGATTATCTATGAAAGTTCGTGTTGGAATCGTTATCTGTTCATCATTCAAATTTAATTAATGAGTGGATATTTATAAGGCACACACTTTAACTTGGTACAGTGTACAAATGTAAAAGGCGTTATTGTTTCCCGAAAAAAATATATTGAAACATAAATTGTCAATATAACCAAATGTCTATAATTTTTATAATTGTATTTACATTTAAGTGTAGTTTCCTTTCACCCATTCAACCCTAGTGACAAGTATACTCGTCAATTTTAAACAGTGTATCTTTGAAGAGTACATTTGTCTTATGCAAACAGTGTAGACACCGATCAGATGGTCCGTGCACAGTTTGTCATTTTGCAAAACCATGATGAGACGCCGCGCTACGTGGCGTTTCATCAGGGAATGCACCGTATGCTATATCATATGAAATAAGTGTCTGCATTGCCAAACGCTGCAGTGTCTTTAGATCACCAGTTTGATCTACAATGAAATATTCCAGCAGGTATCCAGGGACAGTTCATTGCATAATCCAGGTATAAATGGGCTTTAAGTTTCACGGGTGAATGTGTTAAACGGAAAAGAAAACCCATCGCGTCTTCTCCACTGTATATAAAGAATATGCTAAATACTATGAAAAATGGTATTAGAAACGTTATCTTTCATCATTCAAATTTATGAATGTATAAACCATATGCCTTAACGGTTTATACGCACGTATAGAGAATATAATACAGAAAAAACTCGATTCTACGAACTCGCGTTAGTTCGAACACACCCATATTTCAAAGTTAAAAGTGGCTTAGCCACGTTTTAACTTTGAAAGACGGGTATGTTCGACTTAAGCGAGATCGATTTATCAAAATTCAACTTACGAAATACTGATAAAACTGGTTTAAGCGAGTTCGAAGTATCGAGTTACGACTACAAAACTCGTTCCTTTCGAATTCCTTACAACAACATAGCCAGTCATTTAATCCTTAACTCTAAATGCTAACAACAATTTATGTTAGACAACTCTCTACTCTGGTTGGCATTTAGTCATTTACAAACAGCTTTGATGTAAATGAGACATCGAGTAAAGTGGCGCATTACATTTTAGTAGGGTCCATACTACATGTACATGTACATGTATGTGATATCTCTTTTCATGTACATGTGAATATAAATTCAAATATAAGGTCATTAACAGATTCTTCTGGCAGTTTTAATTCCGTCTTACTTCATGGACACTGCTCTGACAGACAATGAAACAGGTAATCATTTATTCGAAGTCTGATCATAAATCTAAATAGTTTGACAGTGATATTTCTTAAGTCGATATGGCTAAACCTCGCATTTTAGAAGTATATGTACTAGAGGCAGACGACAGTGTTAAAGCTTTCGGTATTAAAGTAGTTAAGAGATTAACATGTTTTTGTATACAGAGCAGTTCGTGTCACAGATTGAGCATTACCCAATCGGATGAGACCAAACTAGGTCGTTTTAGCCTTTGCATGTATCATTCTACTGCTACAGTGGAGAATCTGTTATTCTTTCCCAATAAACGCGTTTACGCAAAAACTATTATTTGCAGTGCAAACAGTTTGGAGCCAGATCAGACGCCGGGTAACCCGGCGTCTGATCAGGCTCCAAACTGTTTGCCACCAAGATAAACAAGAATTATCAGAATTATCCAAAAGTTGTTCTTTTCTACGTTTTAGTGCTTTGCATTTGCGTACGTTTGCGTTTAAACGGGAAAGAATAACAGATTCTCCACTGTACGTACGTATACATGTGGTCGCAGAATTTGCAGACAATTTGGATCCAAAATCTGATGTCGTAAAACATGGCGTCTGAGCAGATTCAAAACGTACTGTCGTGCATATTTAGATTGCTAAACTGGCTTTATATCTTTTCCCCAAACAATTGCAGACGACACACTTGAAGCAGAATAAACTGTATCAGGCAAATTGTTAATGTTTGGCTTGACAAGCAGTGAAATTATGTCTGCAGTATTTACAACCTGCAGCACCTCTCAATGCATACATTTATAAATTTATCTAGCTAACCTTTTAGAAATAACATCGACGTGTCAAACAGTTAGGATCCAGACTCAGCGTCTCATCTGGGTCAAACATGTTTGCAATAGTTATTAAATATTCGTCCCAGACCAGCTACATGTACATGTAAAGGTTGAAAAACGGTACAGGGTATTCAACGATACTTTACATAATGTTAACCTATCTTATGCTGAATCATTCATAATGGACAGCGCTAGGTTCGACAAACGAACTGTTTATATTAATTGCAGGGTGGTCTTCCGAAAATTATATTTTTAAACAAACAGTGCATTTCTTAAATCGGAGAGCTCCTTAACAATTCCTGTAATCAAGGTCTACACTCCTCTCAAAATAGAGATACCCTGTATTGGTTTCAAACATACAAACAAAGTGTTAATATTGCTAGTTTCATATTTCAGTAGGTACCAGTAACGATCTAGTACACTGGATATACAAAGGAGTAGACGATATTCTTGTCAGTTTAACTCTTACGCTGCCAACGGCGCCAAAACGCGACTTTTCAAACAGTTTAGATCCTGATCAGACGCCGCGAAACGCGGCGTCTAATCAGGATCCAAACTGTTTGGGGATTCGTATCAACATTTCTTCAGTCAAAACAAGCTTAAATCTGATTTTAAAAATCTTGCAGACGACACAACCAATGCAGGCGATATTTTTGCGGTTAGAGGGTTCAATCAGACGATAAAACTTGGCAGGGAAAGAGTTAAATGAAACAAAACCCTCGCGCAAAATGCAAAAATAAGTAGATAAATAAAGAAATAAAGTGTCTTTGTAACATAGACGTCGGTGTCAAAACCTGATTAGCTAACTATTTGCCACTGTTTTGCGAAAATACTGGTGAATATCTAAATGTATATTTCATTTACATGAATCCATACATGTCTCATAATTAAGCCATTCATTTGACTTGTGATAAACATGATACCATTTGAATAGCGTTTTCAAATGATCCACTGTGTGTTGTAAATTCATGTTGTGTACATAGTCAAATATATCAACTATGTCATTATTAACAGCACTAAGCGTACCAAATGAAATATTACAGTATACAAGTACAGTGGAGAATCTGTTATTCTTTCCCAAAAAACGTGTTTACGCTAAAACTATAATTTCCCATATAAACAGTTTGGAATTTTCCATTAAAAGTTTCAGGAGTGAATGAGCTAAAATGATACCTCCCATGCCACACGATACGGGCTCTTGCACCTCGGGCTTTATGCGATTCTATAAACCATTAACCTGACGTAATATCGTCTGCTTCAAAATTGTCGTCTGCAAAACATATTCAACTTATATTTATACTTTTATTTAATTACAGAAACTTAAAAACAGTTTGGATCAAGAAGAGACAATGCTGTCTGTTTGCCACTTGTTTTGAAATAACGTCAGTTATACTGCCTTAAAATTAACTTTAAACGATATTGCAGACAACATATTGAAGCAGACGACAATGAAACGACAATTAACCGGTGAAGGGGTAAAACTTCACGATAAATTTGATCATGAAAGGATTAATACATAATGTAGTATATATACTTCTTTCAACTTTATCCTGCAATACTATCGTCTGCTACACAAGTGTCTTCTGAAACTTGCCAAATTTAATAGTTCGTGTCATCTCTGTTTCGAAATAAAAACGGAACCAAATGTCAAATAGTTTTGATCATATTCATAATTATGCCAATGCACTCGGTATGCAATCCGTATATATTCGATACGCACATTTTTATTAAGTGTAGTATGCATTAGCAATTTAAGCGTTTAGATATCATTTTAACTTTAAAAAGTGTACACTTATTGAATATCCTTTAACAAAATATAGTTATATACATGTATATCCTTTATACAATCATGTATAGTCAACTTCTATTTATAGTATTCGTCTGTCAAAAATGAGTGCATTTGTTTCTGAAATACAGATTTAGGAATTTGTACTGCAGAGACATTCCTGCAGAAGACATAGTTTGCAGTGTACATCTGGACTAATAGAAGTTGACGCTATAATGTGTATGTAGTGAATGAATTTAAGTTTACAATGGAGAAGATGCTATTCTTTTCAAATAAACGCGTTTATGCTAAAGTAATTATTGTGTTTACTAAACGTTTTAACCAACCTTAAATAGTAAAAACGTATATTTCCCACTGTCTGCATGTTTCGTGCACTAGAGATATAGTATTATGTTCCACTGTTATATTGTGTTAGTTGACATTGCAAAGAACATTGAATCCTAACAGGATGTATTATATGTCACTCAAAACCATATTTACCTTGTTGAACCCTTTCAGTCCTAATGACGCCACAAAACGCGTTTGCAAACAGTTTGGGTCCTGATCAGACGCCGCGTTTGACACTCGTTTCGAAATTTCGTCAGTCGTATTGCCTTAAATCTAACTTTGAAACGATATTGCAAACAACAATAATAAAGCAGACGACAATAAAGCGGTGAAGGGGGGAAAACTCTCCCGACTAATTTGATCATTAAAGGGTTAAGGACTATATTTGTGCTTTTACAAAGTATATATGCATTTGTATATTTATGCAGGAGGTGTGTGAAAAGAACGTCGTCATAATTCAAATTCATAGTGCGGAACATAAAATACTATTTTGAGAAAGGGCGGATGCTTGCTTGACACTGGTTAGTTGCAGAACGTGCCTGGAAAATGCTCCTCTATCTGGCGGGTACGGTACTTGGTACCGTAGGGGCATTGTATATGGGAATTAAAGCCTTCATTCCATGGCTCCTGCTGGACTTTAAGTACATTCGAATGGTAATGCCGAATGTAAAAGCATATGAAAAGCGTGTTAAGAAGGGACATTTTGCGATTGATGTGTTTGAGGAACAGGTCACCAAACAGCCGAACAAGCCTTTCATAATATGGAACAAACAGGAATATTCCTATAAGGTAAGTCAATACATGTATGGGCAAATTATCACTATAGTTTGAAATTATTTTGATTATAAAATTTCGATATTTCTAGCATTTATGAGAAGACTCATGCGATGCATAATATCATTAATACACCTTGCTTCAAATACACAGTAAAGTTTTCTGACGAAGTATAGTTTGTGTTATACCCACACACCCCTTACATGTATCTATAGATACGGAAGCATATAGTGATTGCCCTGTCCGTGCATGCGTAAATAAATGTATGTCCGTGCGTGCGTGCGTGCGTACGAAGTTTACAAGCTTTAACCCTTTCCCCCATAAAAGCGCCTTTTAGCACATTTTATTTATTCCTCCACTGAAGAAAAAAGTTTCAATTTAATCAGTCAGGGTTATGTATTATAAGAAATAGTTTCCACATTCTATCACTTGAAAGCTTAAAGCAGGTGGAAAGTAAAGCAGAATGTGCCTTAAGGCAAATTCTGCTTTACGTTCAACCTTCTTTAAGCGGTCACTTATTCTCAAAACTAGAACCAGGCTATGGGGTAAAGGGTTACCATTTAGTATAGCTTCAACACTGCTTACATGAACACTTGTATACTTATACAGTTGTGTCTTAACCATGTCCAATCCACCAATATCACCAAACCCTAATTTGACATTGACATTGACCAACCTTGGACTCACAATATTTAAAATAGACTATTTCTAGGTAAACTAGATTTTACCGTTCCGTCTAACGCCATCATTGCTTACTACAATGGTTTGATTCTTCCACAGGTCTTGGTTTAAACCATTCCATTACCAATATATCCTTATCACCGAACCTTGATTTTGACCATGACCTTGACCTAATATAGACTTGGTATATTTCAAATCTGCTATTTCCTTATTACTACATTTTGCCTCTAACAGGTATGGTATTATACTGACACAATTGTGCTTTGGACCATTATCAATTTACCGATACCTACCAATCATACTTTGACCTTCACACTGGCCTTATTTGGAGTTTAAAATGTTCAGAATGTATTGTCAAACATTCCAGCGGGGGCATACGCGTTTATTTTGAATGGAGTCTTGCTTGCTATTAAGAATTGTTCAGTACAAGTATATTGCAAAAAGACAAACGGTGCAACCACTGATCATAAGACCGTTGCAAGAGCCCCCTGGTCTAAACTATTTGCACTGGTCATATGTACTCTTCACACGAACACTGTTATTTTTTCCTGTTTAAACGCAAACAAAACGTAAACGCAAAGTACTAAAATGTATAGCTTGACAACTTGTTTTTATAATTCTGCCTATTTATTTTAATCTGAGTGGCAAATAGTTTTGAGCCTGGTCAGACGCCGGCGTCTGATCAGGCTCCAAACTGTTTGAACTGGAAATAATAGTTTAAGCGTAAACGCATTTATTGGGAAAGAATAACGTATTCTCCACTGTATACGCATCATTAGCTTTCAGTTGGCGGCCGTTGAAAAGGAAGCTCCTGCGACAGCTATTATGAATTTCTGCCATATTGTTTTAGCCAGTCATATAACATGTATCGAGCTTTTAAACCGATGATGTAGCTCATTATCCATAAAATCTAAAGTTTGTATTAACAAAGCGACTTTATGTTTAAAAGCAATTTGTCAAGTTGTGTGTATCGCAGTGTGTTTAATAAAACATTCATGCACACTACACTTTCTTCACCAGATATCGTTCCCCTTTCACCCTCTCTCAGTCTCTCTCTCTCTCTGTCTCTATGTCACTCTCATCCTCCGATTCTTCATGTCTAAATAACAGAAAAAGCAACTTCCTGTCAACATTTATATTGCATTCAACAGTAGCCTATATTTTCCCCATGCTACAGTGGAGAATCTGTTATTCGTTCCCGTTTAAACGCAAACGTACGCAAACGCAAGGCACTAAAACCTAGAAAAGAACAACTTTTGGACAATTCTGATAATTCATGTTTATCTTGGTGGCAAACCGTTTGGAGCCTGATCAGACGCCGGGTTACCCGGTGTCTGATCTGGCTCCAAACTGTTTGTATTGTAAATAATAGTTTTAGCGTAAACGCGTTTATTGGGAAAGAATAACACATTCACCACTGTACTTCAAAGCGTAATATTTTAACACCTTCATGGTCTTATCCAAAGTACAATGGTTCATTGCACACAGCGTCTGATTAGCATACACACGTTTTATTTCAATAATTTTAAGTCAAAATACCTAAGATTTAAATTTGAGAACTAAAATCAGACGTGAAACGGGTGATGTCACGACAGTGAATGGGTTAATACAAATTTTACTTACAGTGGAGAATCTGTTATTCTTTCCCGTTTAAACGCAAACGTACGCAAACACAAAGCACTAAAACGTAGAAAATAACAATTTTTGGACAATTCTGATAATTCTTGTTTATCTAGGTGGCAAACAGTTTGGAGCCTGATCAGACGCCGGGTTACCCGGCGTCTGATCTGGCTCCAAACTGTTTGCACGGCAAATAATAGTTTTAGCGTAAACGCGTTTATTGGGAAAGAATAACAGATTCTCCACTGTATCTAACAGGAAGTTAATGAACAAGCCAACCGGCTGGCTAGGGCGGCGTTGGATGTTGGATTGAAGAAAGGGGACACAGTTGCCATAGTGATGTATAACGAGCCAGCGTTTTTATGGACATACATTGGTGAGTATTATTTTTCATATCTTAAACATTTCCGTTTCAACAACCAATGCAAATACTCAAGGTATACGGTTGCTTAAATTTTTACTTATACATGTATTTGAAAGAATGTACCTTAAGGTTTTTAAGGTGAGCGTGATTTGACACAGAGTATGTATGTTTTGATTTAATGGCGTAACATGTCTGCTTGGAAATTGATCTCTGATTTAAAATGTCTTACAAGTAACATTTAGGCATTAAAGGGACTCGCAACCGGATGGTGTACTTGTCAAAATAAAATAAAATACTCAAATAAAAGCAAATTTGTGGCATTATTTGGCTTCTGACATTAAAAAAATATGATCAGTCCAAAAAAAGTCTCAAGAATCGGTACCAAATCTTAGTTTTTTAAGATATTTTCCATCGTTTTTCTATAGCGTTAGCTAACGGTATAGTTGTTGTTGTTGCTTCTTTACACGGGCTCAGACATAAACACGAGACGAATAAAGTAGTAAAAGTACTATCGATCGCTACTAGTGAAGTACGTTAATTCGCTACTATAGATATAGAGAGCGCTGGTAGCCGAGGTAGTATAGGAGCTTCCTCATTTTTTCACGTTTCTCTCCGCATGGAGGGTCACGGGTTCGAATCCCACCAGGGCTTCTTCTTTTCTTTTTTTTTGAAATGGATTTTTTAACAGAATTTATTATCCTAAACTAAATCTTACCCATTTATATAAGCATTTGACATATATTTACAAATTACTATTTTTAATGCTAAATCCGGTTGCGAGCCTCTTTAAAAACCTGAAAAAAAAATACATGTATCAAGCAGTCTTGATCCACAGGTACTTGACACATACATCTAAATATATTACCCCCCATACTGATTTTTTTATTTTATTTACTATAATCTTTTATAGGTATCTATAATAGAAGTACATGTATAGTAAAAAAAACTATTTTTTTTGGTATTAGATCTTGATGTTTGTGTCAAGTACCTGTGTCCTGATCTATCTCGATCAAACACTTCCTACAGTGGAAAATATGTTATTATAACCCGTTTAAACGAAATCAAATGCAAACGCAATGCAACGTCATGTAGAAATAGACATTTTTAATAAATGGTTACTATAACCTCTTTTAATCGTAATTACGGTTAATTTTGATTATTCTTAATACCCGCCGTCTGACCTGGTTCGAACTGTTTCCAATGTTGAAAATGATTTTTAGCAAGTTTATTGGGAAATAATACCATCAGTATTCTTCATCATTTTTTGAGTCGTGCCCTGTACTCTATGACTTGCTTTTTATATTCCAAAGTATACCTATACGCTATCGTAAATCAGACCATCGTACGTAAATATACGATAGATTTATAAAACGGGCTCTTGATACATTTGGGCGTTTACTTTTCTCCCCTTGGATCTCAGAATGGCCAAAATTAAACGAACTAAAATATAAACAAAAAACAATCATTTAGCACTAATGGCCAAACTATCACGACGCCAATTATTCCCAAATGTATGGTAATTACCATGCATTATAGTAGTATATTTGCAACTTTACTTTTTATAATTGAACACGATATTCACATTTCAGCAATGCTGAAAATTGGTGTGATCATGTCCATGATAAACACGAACCTACGAGGGAAGCCATTACAACACTGTATAACTGTGTCAGCCACTTCTGTCGTCATCATCGGACCAGGTACAGTGATGAAGGCAATACAGTAAAACCTCGCTATCACGACAATTTAATTGTGTTAATAATTAGGTTGTCGCGACAGGTGACTGCTCAAAGCAATGTGACAGTGAAACAGAAAGCTCATTTAGGAGCTTTCTGTTTTACTGTCAAATTGCTTTAAAATGTCACCTGTTAAAACTGGACACAACACAAGCTTACAGTGCTATTTAATGTAGACAATGACATGTTCAGCTTCTTGAAAATGTATACGATTTATTACAATCTAAGTAGCAAACAGTTTAGAGACAGGCTTGAAACTTTGAATTAGATCAGGGTCCATATTGTTTTTAACTGTGGTCTTTATTTCTCGAAAGATATGGTTACAGCGGAAAGGTTAATACCAATACAGAACTGAACCTTATATATTTTACTCAGACTTGTGCACACATACATCATCTTAAATCATATGTAAATACATGTTTTCCACATATTATGTCATAATCATTGACATTCAAGTAATTACTGCTGGTAATGATACATTTAGCTGTTTTAGTTAATATTAGTCAAAAGTCATTTTTACGCAATACAAACGTTACTTTCAGGACTATGATAATGTTAAGAGGAAGATTTAAGTCCAAGCTGTTTGTAAATGTGTAGCCAGGATGTGCTTAGCATTATAGTGGTTAATAGAGCTAGAAATAATGTAATTCAACTGCAAATATTACGGGAATAATCGAGGTAAGCAATTTCGATATATCAAAAGTCGACTTTACATTGCAGATAAGGACCTTATAGATGCGGTAGCTGGCGTATTACCAGATATGCCAGATTTGTCTGTGTTTACCAATAGTCCCAACATCGGTAACTTGCTGCCCCAATTCAGCGACAAATTACACAGGTTGGCAGAAACAAAACCAAAGGAAAACACAGATGTGTCACTAAGAGCTGGTGCCGAACAAACGGACACGATTGCTTACATATTCACATCAGGAACAACAGGTGAACTTGTTATATAATTGGAAGATAATATTGCTTAGTTAACAAAATGACTGACACGCAAATGGAAAATTACCAAACTATAGTAAAATAAGTTCAATATAGTTAAATGAATAAAACCCTAAGTAACCACTAATATTGCATATAATAGACGATATATGTGTAGTATTCATGCCCGGTAGCGTCTAATGCATGGTACAGGTTATTTAGAAGCCGTATGGATGCATTTTGCCCTGCAATAAACAGTCACCTGTCTTTAAATATCACCCTGCATCTTCATTGAGTGGTTGCTAAACACGGATTTGCTTAACAATGTTATTTTATACTAATAAATTTTATAATTAGGTCAGTTTATGGACTGATAAAGTATTTGCATTTTATGACTTTAATCTTTCCCTATCACGTGTGTACGCTTAAACTATTATTTCAAGTGCAAACGGTTTCGAGGCAGATAAGACACCGGGTCAGCCGGCGTCTGATCAGGCTCTAACCTGTTTGCCACTCAGATTAAGAGTCAAAAGTTTTGAAAATGTATCATTTTCTACATTTTATTGCGATGCGTCTATATTTCGTTTGCGTTTATAACGGGAACTCCACTGTACCATATCAAGTTAAATACAAAATTGTTTTAATGTGATGCCGAAGGCTCCTATGTTGTTCTGCATTAAACGACCGCCTCTCTTTAACGATCACTATGCTATTGTATGCAGTGGTAGCTTAACACAGGTTTGATTGTTTTCTTATTTGTACATAATGGTTTGTTTTCTAGGGCTTCCTAAAGCTGCTATTATTGCTAACAACAAGGCCATAGCCGGCTCGATTCTAGGTGGAACGTTTGGCTTGACTGGAAATGATAGACTGTTTATATGCCTTCCTCTTTACCACTCGAGCGCCTTGTTTGTAGGCATATCTTCAGTTATTGTATTCGGTAAGAGAATTTTGGTCCATTTATCACTTTTGCCATATTTTGTGTCTTTTACAAACAGTACACATGTAAAGAATACAATTGTACTATGCAAACAGTGTAGACCCTAATCCTGTCTGCATTGATTGGCATTTAGCAATGCAATTTTCTCCACTGTATAAGACATTATTCGTTCACGTTTTAAAAGCAAAATAAAGGAATGGCAATGAATTGTAGAAATTTAGATTTTGTGTTAGATTTCTTACGGTTTAGATTAATCTGAGTGAGAAACAGTTTGGAGCCTGATTAGACGGCGGGTTACCTGGATTTTTTTATCTTGCTAAACACTGTTTGAAAGGTATATACAGTAAAACTCATCTATTACGACCACTAAAAAGAAGACTGATGGATTGTATAAAAGACACCTGTGTTAAACACCCAATAATTAACACGATTTAATGGTCGTAATAGAGAGGTTTTACTGTAGTAGTTTTAGGATAAACTCGTTTTGTGGAAAGACTACCGTCTTCTCTACTGTATGTTTTATGTTCAGGGGCAACTTGCGTGCTTGAGAAAAGGTTTTCGAAGACAAACTTCCTGAATATCTGCCGAGAAAATGGGGTAACAGCCATGGTATACATTGGAGAGCTGTGTCGTTACCTGCTTACAATAGAAAAGGTATGACAAAGTAATAGTCGTAGTTCAAAGATACACCGTGACTTACCCGTTTAAAGTTGACAAATCTTGGCAATTGGTCCTAGAGTCAACCGCTGTAGAATGTCTATTTGCACTAGACACCAGTTTTACCAGAACAGGGACCCGTTTCATAAAATTTCGTACGACAACTGTTGTCGTAAGTCAGGTTATAGCAGTCTCAATTATTATTTATTTCTCCATCTAATCCTATCCTGATATGTCTCCTTGGAATCGTCTTGAAAGAAAGATTCCAAAGAGATGTCACTAGACAGGGTTAGTTAGAGAAATCAGAAATAAAATGTATTTTTAAAGTTTTGACGTACGACCATTTTTGTCGTACGAAATTTAATGAAACGGGCCCCAGTTTTTTACCAATGTATGGTAGCAGTACTGAACCTTATCAAATTTACAATATTTGCGATTCGCTTGCAGTTCGCTTGCAATTCGCTTGCGACTCAAAATACTACCTTTACCCTCGGGTAAGTTTTCTTGAATGGTATACATGTATCTCACAAATGTTCGCAAATATGTCTTCGTTAATTTTTTCGATTCCATTTTTGTCACAACCGCTTCGGAAAATTCGCGTAAAAATATTCAAACGTACGATTTGTTTTTTGAAGCTCCCGATTCGATGGCAATTCGATGGCAATTCGCTTGCGATTCTCAATTTAATTTAACCCCTTCACTGCCTTACCCCGAGTACAGTAAGTATTTGCAAACAGTTTCGATCCTGATCAGACGCCGCGTTACGCGGCGTCTGCTCAGGATCCAAACTGTTTGACACTCATTTCGATATTTCTGAAGTCCAAATACCTAATAATTGTTTTTAAGAAATAGAAGCAGACGACAATTGTTTAAAATTGATGACGTCATGGCAGTGACGGGGTTAATAAGGTTCAGTACTGTAGATACATGTATACTGGGTTTTTAAGTGGAGAAGATGCTATTATTTCCCAATAAACGCATTTATGCTTAAACTATTATTTCCAGAGCAAACAGTTTGAAGCCTCGAAACTATTTGCCATTGAGTTGAGATTTAAATACACATATAAATACTGAGAATTGTCAACAAGTTGCATTTTCTACGTTTTATTACAATTCGTTTACATTTCGTTTACGCTCAAACGGGAAAGAATAACGTCTATACCACTGTAAACTGTGTAATGTTCACCTACTTTCAGAGTGATATGGACACGAACCATTCCATTCGTTTAGCGATTGGTAACGGCATGAGGCAGGACATATTTGCTGAGTTCCAGGAAAGGTTTAAGATTGAGAGAATCGGCGAGTTCTATGCCAGCACGGAAGGCTCCTCGGCCTTGTTCAACTGTAATGGAGTAGTGGGCGCCTGTGGAAGGATCTCCCCATTCCTAGTGAGTCGTAAAACCTATCTTAAAACTTTGCATAAAACAATAGTTTCGATTCAGATCATGACGCCGACTGACCCGGTGTCTGATCTGGTTCCCTGCTAACGGTATTTGAAAACGATCTTGCAAAAACTCATTTATTGTGAAGAAGTAAACTTTGCTGTACTGTAACAGTGTTTGGAAAATACCCTTTATCGTATGTCAAAAATAAGGTTTTTATTTCTCTAATTGATAATTGTGACTGAACGAACGTCGATATTGGTGTCAAAGAGTTCAGATTCTGATTATTATATGTAAATGTTACACTGGAGAAGACGTTATTCTTTCCCAACAAACGCGTTTACGGCAAAATCTTTAGTTCCATTGCAAACAGTTTAGAGCCAGATCAGACGCCGGAAATGCCCGGCGTCTTACCAGGCTCCAAACTGTTTGCCTCTCAGATTATGATAAATCGATAGATATTTCTAAATGAGACATTTTCTGCATTTAATGCAAAGCGTTCGCATTTCGTTGACGATTAAACGGGAAAGAATACATGTAACATCGCTTTCTCTGTGTTTGTATTCAGTTTCGTGTATACATTATAACAAAACTCAATGTACAGTGGAAAGGATTTCAGTTTTTCCCTGTTTCACTTGTGTACTATTACAATTATTTCCGCTGCAGAAAAATGTGCGACCAGATCAGACGCTTGGTTACCCGGTGTCTGATGAGGCTTTAAACTGTTTGCAATACATGTTACAGTAAAATTGTTAACACAAGTTTGATTGTATTTCAGAGTATATTTCTTCCCATGGGATTGTATCAATGGGATGTTGAGGAGGAGTGCCTGGTTCGAGACAGCAAAGGACATTGTATACCGGTCCCATTTGGTATGTAATGATACAGTGGGGAATACATTTTTCTGTCCCCTTTCAACGCAGACAAAACGTAAACGCATTGCAATTAATGTTAACAATGACTACTTGTTGACAATTCTGACCAGTACTTTTAATTTTAGTGGCAAGCAAATTGGAGCCAGGTTACCCAGCGTCTTATCTAGCACCAAACTGTTTGCAAAGGAAAGATAGTTATAGTGTAAACGCGTTTATCAGAAAATAGTAACGTCTTCTTCCCTGAAGCATTGTTTCAGAAATAATTGGCTTGGAATCTACTGATAACTCGTTCTGAATTTCTCAACAGTGCGAAGACTGACTTTTAACCCGTTCACTCTAAATGACGCTATGAACAGCAGACTGTTATATTTTCACTCGTGGCTTCGCCACTTGTGAAAATATAACGTCTGATGTTCACTCAATGGATTAAATTTCGATCTTACACCGAAAAAAACCCAGTTATCCTCTATTTCTTATACTTGTAAATCATGTGCATCGTGAATGCGTTGCTATTAATCATAGAAAATATAATTTTTTATTTATTTAAAATCTGGATGACAAACAGTTTGGAGCCTGATCAGACGCCAAATTAACTATGGTCTGATCTAGTTCAAATTGTGTGCAGTAGACACAACCGCGCTGTACTTGTCAAAATAAAAGCATTACTTGTTGAGCCTTTCTATCACGACCATTCAAATAAGACTAATGAGTATGTACATTTAAAAACTTTTGACAGCTTAAGGCAGAACAGGGACTCACTAGTGTACTTTCGCATTGCTTAACGAAACCACGTGTCTTCAACACTGAAAATAAAGCTCATTTTGTAGGTGTAAAACTGAGTTTTAGCTCCTTTAGGAGTCTTCGCATTATTTCTACAGTATATTAAGTAGAGTTTTGTCTAAGAGCCTTTCTAACTACGTCACTAAGTTGTCACTTCAAACAATATTGACTATACTAAACTATCATTCACTCATTAAACCCTGTCGTTGAATGTATGTCCTCTTGAAAACGTGAGCATCTGAGGAGTACACTCGTCTTATGTAAACCGTGTAGTCCCATTTCAGAGGGCTACTTGAGGATGTATCTGGTAAGAGTCTGAACAGTATGTCATTTTGCAATATAATGTAAAACAACAACCCTTATACAACAAATATTGACTAGATTTAATAAGACAATAGAATTGTCCATTTACAATTTCAGGGATTAATGAGTTGATTGTTTTTGTCTTGACAGGTACCCCTGGTTTACTGCTGACTGCCATTAATCAGCGACAACAGTATCGGGGATACAAAGGAAAGAAAGATCTCACCGAGAGCAAAATTGTCAAGTAATGATTAATAAGACATACAGTCGAACGTCGATATCTCGAACTCGCTTAACTCGAACTATTCGACACATGAGCTGCATTATTTCATGCTCGGTTAAGTCGAACATGCCCATATTTCTAAGTTAAAACGTGGCTAAGCCACGTTTAACCTTGAAATAAGGGTATGTTCGATTTAACCGAGCTCGATATATCGAAGTTCGACTGTATATGCTAAGGACCTTTTCGTAAGGACCTTTTCCTGAATAATTTCGTATACATGTATTAGAACACCCTGTGAACATATATTATCGAGTTTGAGATAACAGAGTTTGATTTCATTAAAATAAAGTTGTTATTATAATCTACAACAATGTTTGACAACCGTGTCTCGACCCAAGTCTTCATTCTTTAACGACACTATAATTCATACAACTGATTTTAATATGAGTGGCAAACAGTTTGTAGTCTGATCAGACGACGGGCTAACTGGCGTCTGATATGACCCCATACTGTTTGCAATGGAAGTAATTTGTTAAGCGTAAGCGTGTTTATTAAGAAAGCATCTCCACTACAGCATCAGTGCGTTTATACGAAACAATTATTTTCTTGCCAACGGCAGTTTGTTTATTGGGGATACTTATTATTTTGCCAGCGCTAGTGTCATTATTGGGAAAAGTATTGTCTGCCAGTGCCAGTACGTTTATTAGGGAATATTATTGTCTTGCCAGTGTCTTTATTGAGACACTCATTGTCTTACCAACGCCAGTACGTTTATTTGGGGAAAATTATTGTCTTGCCAGCGTCAGTGTCTTTTTTGGGACATTCATTGTCTTGCCAGCGCCAGAACGTGTATTGGGGAAAATTATTGTCTTACCTGCGCCAGTGCATTTATTGGGGGCATATATGCCAGCGCCACTGCTTTTAGCCGGGGAGCAGTATTGTATGTGTCCACTGTATAATATCCATTTTGATATTTATAGGAACGTTAAGAAAGAAGGTGATGTATATTTCAATACTGGAGACCTCATGGTGCTGGACAAAGATTATAATGCTTACTTCAGTGACAGGGTAGGCGATACGTTTAGGTAAATAAAATACAGTAAACTCCGATATAACGACCACTTAATCAGTTGAATCAGTTTTGATATAAGGCAGATGTTTGCAATAAGCAAGGTGCAAGTAAAACATAAAATTCCTGTATTACTTTCACCTTCTTAAAACTGCTATCTGTCTTTCATACAATCAATCGACCTTCTTTTTATTGGCCGTAATAGAGACGTTTTACGTCAAATATGACTATTTTAGATTATTGATTTTTCCCGGTGTCTACTGATGTGGTAGATATATGTTGATTGTACTAACCCTGACGAAATTTACATCTTGTCTAGCAATAACCTCGCTTACAAGAACGATCAAATACTTCTGATTGCCTTGCATCATTCCCAATTAGCCACCCATTTCACCCAAATCAAATGTCACACATGCCGCAATATAATATCATTTTGATATGGATCCAAACTTTGTACATACATGTAGACAATTATACCCTTCATAGTAGCATAGTTTGCATACGCATGGCTAGATTTAAAAACATTAATAAATAGAAAATCTGTTTTATCTTAAATTGACGGTTTATTACACAACCGTCGCGCAATGATAAACTTTTTCCCTAATAAAACGCGTTTATATTACAAACTCTGAGGTCAAATTCAAACTTTGTGGAAACAGACCAGATAACAGCAAATTTGATGTGTGATCAGGTCTATAATGTTTGCCATGTAAATCGTCATCATTCTAAAACAGCTGGAATATATTGCATGTTTGGCGGATGAATAGGGATTTCAAACTGTACATTATTGATGACATTTTTGCAGTGCACGTTTTATATCGTACTTTATACAATTACAAGAGTTGATTTAGATTACTGAACTCGCTCTTTGACTATTGTTGTCACCATACGTTGTGTGTTTACACTCTTTGGTTACGCGACCACTGAAAAGAGTACCTATTTTACCCTTTCACTGCCATGACGTCATCCATTTTACACAATTTTTGTCTGCTTTTAGTTTTTAAAACTAAATTTTAGGGTATTTTGACTTATGAACTATTGAAATGAATGGCAAACAGTTTAGATCCTGATCAAAACGCCGCGGTACGCTTGAAAATTAACAATTTACTTTGAATATGACAGTACGGTGGATTCGGTTGATCTTAGGGGCAAGACAATGACGGGATTCATACATACATTTCATGTTAACAGGATACAATCTATGAGCTTTCTGCATTCATATAATCCTGCAGTAAGCAGTCAGTTGTTTAAAGAGGTATCTGCATCTCTTCATTGTTTGGTCGCTTAATACAATGCTGACTGTATTCTAAAGATGCATTAATCACTGTTTTAGATGGAAAGGTGAAAATGTTTCAACGACAGAGGTCAGTAACGTCCTCACAGATATTGACTATGTCATCGATGCCTACGTGTATGGTGTGATCATACCAGGTAAGCGCATATATGTACGGTAACAGATGAACTTAGCGCTTCAGATAAGGGGAGTACATTTATTTCATATATTTACTTAATTAAGTCATCATCAAGCACTATGTTGTGCTTACTCAGTATAACTGTCTCTAATACACGATTCTAAGAGGTTCCATAAACAAAGTGATTGGTGAGACATAAGAAGAACAAAATAATATTATGTCTGTTTATCTAATTTGTTAACCAGTCCCGCTGGTGCTATGGACACCGTTATTATTTTACTTTTAAGCGATATCAAAAACACATGCAATCGATGCGCTATTGCTTAGTTTATTGATACATGTATGTATATGTACGGTGAAGATACTGTTATTCCTTCACGCTTTAACCATATCAATAATTGGCTGATATTTATATTTGAATACTCAGTGAGAAAAGGTTAAATCTTTAAAGCCAATATCCTGTAATAGAAACTATTCAATCATGTTTTTATAACTTATGAACCCGGTATTTTCCTTTGTGGAAAATAATTCTTATTCTTACATACATTTAACTATTAGAAATGTTTTCAACACATTAGTTAATTAGATAACATTTCAAATTTTAGGCTGTGACGGAAGGGCTGGTATGTCGGCTCTTGTTGTTTCAAACGCCCAAACATTGGATGAGAAATGTCTGCAGGTGTTTAATCAACATTGTAAAGAGGTCATGCCAGTATACGCTAGACCTTTATTCCTCCGTGTCCATTTCGACGAACTGGATATGACGTCAACACTGAAACAGAACAAGGTGCGACTGAAGAAAGAAGGGTTTGACGTCAGTGTTGTATCTGAGGACTTGTACTATTACGACAGATCAGCTGATGGCTACAAACCACTCACCAAAGACGTGTATGCTCAGATAAGCAGTGGCAAAATGGCATTTTGAATCTACATAGTCAAAAAATGGACTAGACTTATCTTTAAATTGGAATTGTCCATTTAATGTTTCAGGGTTGAATGAGTTAACGCGTTTATTGGGAAGGTATTAGCGTATTTTCCACAGTATCACGTATGAGTGCATTTTAGAATACTCAGCATAGGTGTATGCGTCAGTGTAAGTATAACATTTTGTGAAATCCCATGTGTTTAAAATATAAAATCAAACTCAGTGAAACACAAATAAGTGTGATGCTTTACAATAGCTCTTACATGTTACTGTTGATTACATTTTAATCGATTTGTCGACACATGAATAATTTCATGTTCTGATAGTCAAACCTATCCGTCTCTCAAATTTAAAACGTGGCTAAGCCACGTTGTAACTTTAAAATACGGATATGTCGACCTAACCGTGTTCGAGATATCAAAGTTCAACTGTATGTGTGCCTTTTAGCAAAAATTAGTAAAGGTGTATGCGACAGTGTAAGTATAACGTTTTTCGGTAATCAAATAAGTATAAGATATAAACTCAAACTCAATAAAATACAAATAAGTGTGATGTTTTACAATAGCACTTATTAATTTTGTTACTGTTGATTATCGAACTTAATCTAAAATTGAAAACCCCCAATCATCAATGCTCAGTTGCGATGTCTTAGACACCAATCAACTCTGAAAAAAGCCTGTACTTTTTGTAAAAGGGTTTGACCAATATGTATTATAACTTTGTTTCTTTCATTTGGAAATTAAATCCGATCTATTTCAAATCAACATAGTGTCAACATTGAATTTTTAAAGTAGAATATATATTGTTCCTGTATTGAAAGGTTTTCATGTTCAAACCATTCTACTAGAGTGCCATATTTTTGTATTGGAAATCAACTATATAGCATTGTTATAATCAATTCCAATATACATATAGCGTTTTTAGAATCAGTTTCAATATTCATATAGCGTTTTTAGAATCCGTTTCAATATATATACATGTATAGCGTTTTTAGAATCAGTTTCAATATATATGCACGTTGTTCAGTAGGGACGACGATATTCTTTCATAATACGATTTTGGGCTTAAAACAATTATTTTCCATCGGAAGCAGTTTGAAACCAGTTGGAACGCCGTGTAACACGGCATCAAACCATGCTCCAAACTGTTTGCCACTCAGATAGACAAAAGCATTGTCAGAATTTCCAAATGGTTGCCATTTTCTACATTTCGGTTAAACGGGCAACAATAACGTCTTCTCCACTGTATTCAATTTTGTACATGTACATATGCTGTATAATGGAGGGATCTTATTGCCGACTATATTGTGCGTGAACTCCTCTTTTTGACCACTGAAGTAACACATCATTGATGGGGTGCTATTTAAGACAGCTTTCTGCCCATAGGCGTTCGGCCCGTTAGCTATGACACTACCCCCAGCTGTACGTAACCCAACCACTCCCCTGTCTTTCCTATGCAACCCCCAAACGTGCATAGAACACCCTAAAATACATCAATACATTCAACAAACATCATGAAAGAACATTTCCAGAAGTTTCATGAATTTAAAAAAAAAGTTGTTTTGCTACTCTATTAGTAAAATAGTAAAGGCTGCCATGAAATAGCGCCTTCGGGAAGCAATCGTCAAGTTTCCAACCCTGTCATTTTGTCAAATCTTGGACGATCAGGACAAATGATGGCTCATTGTTTACAGTAAACAGTTTTCGTAGAAGATAATTGGTAAAAAATCCAAAGCAACCGGAGAACACGCGAATGGTGACTCGAAAAGTAGGGAGACCCCTAAGTCGACATCATTTGTCCACGCGAAATTTTCCCTTTTCTACCTAAATCAACCATATTCAACCTAGTGTGTTTTTAAGATGATTGCCATCATGTCACATTAAAGATCAATAAACAAAATTGTGTAAAAGTCACCAACCGACGTAATCGGAGGAATATTGTGGCATATGTTTTCAAATATTGAAAATAAACATAAAACTTCAGCCAACTTCCAGTAACTGATCAAGGTCGCTAGACGCTTGAATGTTTCAGCTCATTTCAGTTCAAAAGCCAAGCGCCCCAAATACAATGATCATTTCCGTTTGTCAACCGAAACTTGAAAACGAAAGTTATCTAGAAATTTATTTCGTACCAGAAATGCTCATTTACCGAAAATTCAAAATGTTTTTATTATATTTTTCATGTTCTATTCATGGTCCGTAACGTGGTGTAATGAATAAGTCGCAATGCACTTGTAATCGCTGAATGACGAATACGTCCAAAATCTAGGATGGACGAATGGTGACGACTACGGTGCCTATCTAATGTTTTATTTCTACGCTTGTGTTCGTGTCTTGCTTGGGCTGTGGACTTATTTTCTTTGAAGAGAACTGTAAACTATAAATAATGAGCCATCGACTCAAAATGACAAAACGACAGGATTGGGAAGTTGATGGTTTTGAATTCCACATCAACTTTTCGTTGTATTACTTGATACCAAGAATTTAAACTTCTTGAAACTTCTTTAAACATTTGTTAAGGAAGTTTGTTGAACATATGGATGCATTGCTTATTTTGAAAGTTTTAGGGGTGGTGTCATAGCCTACACGCCGAAACCCTGTGTTTCTGCCTACTAGTATGTCATGTTGCTACATGTACATGTACCTGCCTCACACGTAAAATAACTCCTTTCAGTGGATATAAAAGAAGAGTAATACGGAATTATTTTATGTAATCCAAATGAGCGAATAAACAGTCTACCGTATATGTGTTCTTTTTTCCTGATATGTTCGTGTCGTTATATACTATTGGACACACGTTACATGCATTATATCCAAAACAACTCGTTTGTGCTACAAGCCTTATCTCAATTTGAAATTCCAAACGGCTCTGAATCAAACGTGTATGCAAACTGTTTTGCTTTTTCACAAAATAATGTTACTACACATGTAGAGTTCCCTACTTAAGCTCTATACAATGTACAGTGTTCCCTCCCTACAACAATTATTGCTACTGTTTCCCAATTCTGTATAACACTTCCACTACTGCAAATTTCGTTTGCTGTTTGTTTGTTTGTTTTAAAAATTGCGTATTAGACATTTTGACAGAAGACACAGGGGGCCTCCGTGGCCTAGTGTTAAAGTCACTGTGACTTACACCACTAAGCTCCTCACCGCTGTAAGTTCGAATCCCAGTAGGGTCGTTCGGATTTTTCATGTGGGGAAGCCTTCCAGCTGGCGTGCGGAAGGTAGGTGGTTCTACCCAGTTGCCGATTTGTGCCTAAAACAGTGCATTAAAGGAATTATAGTGTCTTCCTCCACCTGTAATAAGCTGGACGTCGCGATATGACTGAAATACTGTTGAAAGCGACGTAAAATTCAAAACAAGCAAAACAAACAGAAGACACATAAAACGAGTGACAAACAGGTTGAACCACATCAGCGGCCCGTTTTACTAAACTACTTACGCAAATTATTTGCGTAAGTCAAATTTTTAAATTTTAATTTATATTTTTTATTATCACTTGCTACAAACAGCAAATAGCCAGATGAGAGGACGCGCTTTAACCCTCATCCAGACCTTTGGGGTCCTTTGGACCCCAACGGCCTTATTTTTGCTAGAAAAAAGTATTCAGCCTAATGACGCTTATGACGTTTTTAGACATTGTTCCTATGACTGTTTTTGACACTTTTAGTGAAATACGTACTAAATAGGTCAATTTGCATAGATTTTAATTTCAAAACACGGCTGGGGTCCACCCGGACCCCAGAATTCTAAAGGTTAGTAAAATGTATTTCAGGCTAATTTAAAACCGTTAAACCTTATTGTTTACAGCTACAATAATGGCATTTATTGAATACTAGATAACCCCGATAGTGCTGTTCCTCAATTGCACATATAAATATATCTTTTACGATCTTGAGATTGAGTTATTTCCCTTGGATATTATAACCCCGGAGCGCTTACCGCGAGTCCAAGGGATTCACACTGTATTGAACGAATACAATTCTATCTGAACTCAAATTATGCAAATGATTTCAAGATTCAAATAAGTGTACTGTATTATTTTTGGTTCTGGTCCTTTCTGGAAGTTTCCATAGCAGTCATGGGCCAATATCGTTGACCTTGACCTATGACCTTGACCCTATTGTCCGTTGGCCAACGGGGTCTGGTCGGTCGGTATATAAGGCGTCTATTTCAATGCTTCCTTGCCATTTTTCAGTATATCAGATTCAACTATATAGCTACAGGGGAAAAAAGAGACATACAACAGACAAACATGCTCCCATTAGGATGTTTGGTAAACGCATGTTCAGCAGTGGTTTAACTTAATGTTTTGATACAATTTCTTGTTATTTCATTCATGAATAAAAATTAATGTAATAGATGATGATCGCAGGAAACCTCAAATCATAGTTCATTACAGTGATACAAAAATCTGGTGTAAACCATTGACCCAAACGGACCATGGTTACACCTGTAACTGCGTCTAGGACCATATCATGCAGCTTATCAGACATGTGATGATGTGACGCAGACATAGTTATGAGAACGTACTCAAGACATGGTGTTAAGCAATTGATATTCAAAACTCTTATATCTTTACACTTTGAAGTTATGTGTGTTAGTTTCATTACATATGTTTACCATACTTAGTTTTGTCACATATATTTGACATACCACTGTCTCAGAGTCAGCATCATGAATCCTGCACGGAGCTAAGACATGCACGGTGGCAGGTCAAATAAATTGGACAACTATTGCCATAAAACAATTGGAAACAGCGACAAAGCTTAATAAATTGACAATATTGATCAACTTGAAAGCTGTTTTGGTTACATATGTTCCATTAATAAGTTTTTTAAATCAGTCGTGGTTAAAAGTTGTATAGTTACCCATGTTAATATGCACAAATATTATTTGGGCTCCACTGGACCCCAGCCATATTTTTGTAATTTTCTTCTAAATGTTTACATAGTTCAGTTAAAGATACACCATTAATGTAACAAAAGGTATATCTAGTCATAAATATATCCACAATTCCCCATCTGTACATTTTATGCACAAGTTATTAGATAAAATTCAATTTTACAGCAAAAAACGTAGTTTTTTGTGTTACTTTGGTCACTGGTTGCCATGGTAACAGTGAGAGCAACGTTTCAACTCTATCATTACAATATAGAATAAACACACCAATTTATAATGCGGCATCATTTATATCACAAATGCCTATCTTGACTTAGAAAAATAACAAAAATGCACAATGGGGTCCAATGGACCCCAAAAGTCTGAAAACGCAAGTTTTTGCAAGGTCCGGATGAGGGTTAAGCGCGTCCTCTGATCTGGCTATTTGCTGTTTGCAAACGTTTATGATCGAAATAAAAGAGTAAAACGATTTTGACTCACGCAAAAATTTTGCGTAAGTAGTTTAGTAAAACGGGCCCCTGATGCCACGTCAAACTGTTTGTAAATGTAGCCAAGCCATGCTCAATATTCCGAGGTATTAATTTCCCTCCATTTAACAACTCTATTCGAACAACACACATAATCTTTATCTCCCATTAGGTATTGTTTTAGAGAGGGAGCACTGAATTATGCTTGCACTATTCCGTAACCCTTTCATTGCTAATGCCAAACTCACTTGTATTTGCAAACAGTTTTGATCCTGACCAGACATAACGCGTCGTCTGAATTGTTCCTTTAACTCATTCAAACCTGATACTGCAAATAGAAAGATCCTAAAGTGTAGACCCTGATTAGAGGGCTCCTAAAGGATCCCTCTGATCAGGGTCTACACTGTTTGCCCAGGACAAGTGCAATCCTATAGGTATACTGCTGGTAAATGACGAGTATATTCGTCGCTAAGATTGAATGTGTTAAATGCAACGGCAGTATCAGACCCCTCCAAAACCAATCGCCACTACACTTACATTTACATAATTATAGGTTTTATACAGTTTCAATTAACGTCTAACCAGTGATTAGTTCGGTAAAGAAATCGATGGCCGTCGATGGCCATTGATTGCGAGTTGGCGACTGGTCTAGTCTGAAATACAGTGGAGAAAACTTTATTTTCTGTTCAAACGCAAACGCATTACAATGAAATATAGAAAATTCTGACTACCAGTTTTAATCTGAGTGGCAAACAGTTTGGAGCCTGATCAGACGCCGGGTTTTCCGGCGTCTGATCGGGCTCCAAACTGTTTATAATGAAAAAATAGTTTAAGCGTAATCGGGGTTATTTGGAAAGAAAATGTTTTCTCTACTGTACTCTGCACGCTGCACACGGGGCACACACTGATAACCTAAACAGCAAACAGTGGTGATTGAACACGCTACAGGACTCCATCTGTTTGAAACTGTTTCGTTGTTATTTTAATCGAAAGTTCTAAATATTTATTTCAAAAGGGAAAAAAGCTACGACCTCGTTCGGACAATATTATAGCATTATACTAGATTACTGCCCAATTATCATTCACATTACACTTACACTTAGTGAATACTTACATGTGTTAAAGTTACAGGTATATGTCTGTTTTGTAAAATATATATGTGGTACATGTAACTTCATATAACCTTTTCCTGTCGATAGTAACTTGATTTGTTTTTGCAAACAGTGTATGCAGCGTATGATCTAGATCCTAACTAGCTGACACTCGTGAGTTCTAAGGTTCTATTATCAGAGCAAAATGTTTTTCTTCTAACTTGGTCTTTACGGAGATGCCGCATTGCCTTCGACTCCAAACCGCTTGTCACTCAGATTTAAATGAGCCGCCAAACTTTCAAAGCGATGTATCTTTTAAATTATGTATATTCCCCCTTGTGACGTCTTCTAGAGGCGTATTGAAAATATGAAGTATATTTCTCTAATAACCTACAAATGGAAACTGGTTGCAGCAAATTAGAAAGAGGGCGGAGTCTTCTCTGGAGAGGTACCGACCTAGCGACCAACTGAGGTTTGCTATGGCGTGTTATTAGGCTGAAATACACATCCGCGGCCTGTTGTTTTGAAATATGCTTTGATAATATATATTCAAATCGCATTGTTTATTTATAATGTCTTATAAGTGTTCGTTAAGCACACAGACAACAGTTTACTTGATAAAAGCCTGAATGTGTAATACAACTCCATAAACATGTATTTCGGACTACTTTTCATACCATATATGATAGAGATCAAACGGCTGTTACACCAAGGTTAACATCTATCAAACATTTTGGCCGGTATATGATATATTGATCTACTTGCCCACTCGCCAGAAGAGATTCAGCAAATCATGAATGCTTTCTCTGATGCATCAAAGAAGTTTGGTCTGAAGATTAACATTAAGAAAACTGAAGTGATATACCAACCAGACTCCTCAAGTGCCCACGAAGTAAACATTATAGTAGATGGAAATAAACTTAACTCTGCCCCAGAATTCACCTACCTTGGACGCACAGTTGCAAAGGATGGACGTATTGATGTCGAGATCCAGAAAAGAATGGCAAAGGCCAGTGCATCATTTGGCAGGCTGCGCCAGAGACTCTGGAACAATCACCATGTGTCAATGAAGGTTAAAGGCAAGATCTACAGAGCAGTTGTTATAAGTACTTCCTTGTATAGAGCGGAATCCTGGACAATTTACAGACGCCATGTGAAGAAGTTGCATGCCTTTATGATACGGCATCTTCGATCCATTCTGGGGGTATCATGGAAGGACAAAGTGACAAACATGGAAATACTGGATAGAACAGGACGAGTTATAGTCATTTCGTAGCCGAGTCATTTCGTAACCGTAAAATAAGTCATTTCGTAGCCGAATTTTTGGTCAATTCGTAACCGCGCAAAACCTAAAAGTCATTTCGTAGCCGATTTTTTGGGTATTTCGTAGCCGACAAAAAAGTTGAATTAGTCATTTCGTAACCACCAAAAATTAAAAAATGAATGGCCCCCAAAGAAGGCATAAGTCATTTCGTAGCCTCGGAAAATTATTAAAGTCATTTCGTAGCCGAATATTTTTTTTCTTTGTTTTTTTATAATTTTTTTGTGCAGTTTCCTGAACTTATTTCAACAAAAATGTGCAAACATGCAAAGTTAAGAAATTATGTAAAGAGTGTAAAAATAGATACATTGACTGAACTTATAAGAACCGAAAAATGGTTTTGTTTGAAAACACAAACCAAAACACATTATGAGGGAATTCCTACTAAACTTATGAATAAATACGAAAGAAGACTCAAGCATGAAACGCAACACAAACAATACACCCATCTCTAAAGCAGAACACACACACAGCCATACCATAACAAACACACACACACACACACGCAATCCCACAATATCCAAACAGAAAACAATACGCAAAACAAACATAAACCAAAGTGAACATAGGAACCCGCCTTGGTACGGTCAGCAGCAATCAATAATTAATTATAAATTAACCATTAACAACCACTGGGGGGTTAAACCTGGGTTTAGGGGCGCCCAACCTCACACTTATCTCCTATATTCACCTATAAAGACGAACAGTGTACATAAAATATAAACCCTGTTCCACAACCTTACAATCAAAAAGACTGCTTTACCAACCCCAGCAGTTTCTAGGTTACATTAACCCATTACTCCTAAAATACGCCATTCACACCTCTTATTATTCCTACAATAAGAATAACAATCCTCACCTAGGAAGCCCTGAACATCAAACACAGAAGGAAGTTTCCATAGGGCTACTTATAACAGGTTTAAAGTAAAGCAGAATGCGCCCTAAGATTCCTTTGCTTTAGTTTCAACCTAGTTGAAATGGCCACCTGTATTTAAAACTAGAAAGAGGCTATCGATTAACGAGTTAATCTGAAAGTTTATCACTTATTTGATAAATTTACTTAAGAAATGAATTGATTTTTTTCGGTGTTCAAGCGAAATGAACGACAGAAAATTATCGGGAAATACCATGAATCGCAAATTTGCCGATAATTTTCTGTCGTTCTTTACATTGATTAATAGAATTATGACCAAGTTGTTGAATATTGTTTTAAATAGAAATAATATTACGTGTCTCTATGCAATTAAATTCATATGAGTGTTCTATTCTTTAAAATTGGAACCGACATCTGACATAAATAGATACATAAAAGGTGTATAATTGATCATTAATCGCTCATTATATGTTACGCGTGTTTTAAGATGAAACCCAACACCGACACAAATTGGTTTACAGTTGGATGTTTAATTTATCGTTAATCGATCATTATATCACGAAGAGGTATATTGTCCACACCTTTAATTTTTCAATAGAAGTTTTGTCTCACCTTTTGGGATTGCTTTACAGTTGGATGTTTAATTTATCGTTAATCGATCATTATATCACGTGCAGAAAATTCCATCTTGAGCAGCCAATTGTACATAACGTAACATTGATACAGTGGAGAAAACGTTATTCTTTCCCGTTAAAATACAACCGAAACGCAAACACAAATCACTAAAATGTAGAACGGACAGCTTTTTGAAGGTTCTGACTTGTCATTTGTTTCAGAGTGGCAAACAGTTTGGAGCCTGGTCAGACGCCATATTACACAGCGTCTTATCTGGCTCCAAACTGTTTGGAATGGAAAAAATAGTTTAAGCGTAAACACGTTTATTGGGAAAGAATAACGTTTTCTCCACTGTACGCACCTTAGTTGAAATACAGGTCCAAAAGTATGTATGAATAAGAGTTGATTTTAAAGTAAATAAATGATTGCTGATTTACTTTTATTTTGCTTTAAGCAGTGATCTGCCTAATTGAACTGGCTATTTAGAATACGTAGGAATAAAAGATTGAACTAGTTGTGCATTAAATTCATTCTTGAGCAGCCGCTTGTACATAACGTTGCCTTCATATGCACTTTAGTTGAAAAACAGGTCAAACATTTTTTTATTGGTATTTAAGACAGATGGCAGCTTAAAGCAAGGTGATTGCTTAATTGAATTACAGGTACAAGGGTAAATATGAATAGGATGCTTTAGTCTAATTTAGCGAGATAAGTGAAATGGACCGTGACAAATCCAATCGCTGTAGGAGTAGGTATTGGGTGTGGCTTATGAAGAAGATTTATTTGATTGGTTGAAAGGTGTGAGATATCAACTTGTAGACTTCGAACATTTAAAAAATGGTAGTGGGTGTGGCTTATGAAGAAGATTTATTTGATTGGTGGAATGTTTTGAGAACAATAACCTGTATACTTCGAAAATAAAACTTAGATATTGGGTGTAGTTTATGATATAGATGTATTTGATTGGTTTGAAAGAATAACCTGATGCAAACGAATTAATACGATTGTTTTTAATTTTTTATAAAATAAGTGAGCTTTGTAGTTTCTTTGAAATATAAATAAGTTTACTTAGATTCAGTAATTCTTCATTTTTTGATGTAGACAATTGTTTCTAAGATTTATTTGATGCAGGCCATCTGTAATAAAATGCTTTTATGTATTAATATTAAATAGCTATAATTTGGTGTGTAATGCCTAAAATAGAAAACCGTTCACTCTTATCAGATACAGATCTTTATTCGGCATAAAATAGCATAAGCATAAGCATATTCATAAAAAGTTTACATTTATCATTTACAGCTAGGTCTAGCTTGTTAAAAATTATGAATATATTATGCATAGCAAATAGTGAACGTTCTGCTAATTTTTGCTGTGTTCGGAACCAATTCCCGTTTTTGAAAATGTTTATCCCAAGATATTTATCAAAAACATAGTTTCTTTTCTACCAGCTACAGTAAAACCTCTCTAATACGACCACCTGTCATTATTTCAATCAAACATTAACTCTTTGACCCTAGTCACGCATATATGCGTCATTTGCAAACAGTGTATCCGTGATAAGTACACTTGTCCTATGCACCTTAAGGAGCCACCTGATCAGGGTCTACATTGTTTGTTCTTTTGACATATACTGTGAAAGTCAACCCTAAAATGTCAAAAATGGACTAGACTGAATTGAAAATTACACCACTGTATTTAACCGTCATTTTGTATTTATGCTGTCAACAGTTGAACTTATATGTGCTTATTGATTGTAATAACAAATAAACAGTGATTATTGATTACAAAGTCATTTTTCTTGTCATTTGTGAAATTAAAAGGGGAAAACAATTCCACATTTCCGGCACGTGCGGGAGG
The DNA here is from genome assembly GCA_922989275.2 of Gari tellinella. NCBI lineage: Eukaryota > Metazoa > Mollusca > Bivalvia > Cardiida > Psammobiidae > Gari > Gari tellinella. The sequence continues at coordinate 46,261,214 of OV277864.1, forward strand.
CGATAATTGCCGTTTAAACAACATACAAGTTAATGTTTGACACGCTTCACATACATTGAGCGATTAACGACCAATTATACATGTTCATTGTTAACAAATGGACCATTTAATTGAATTAAAGACAAGTAATAATATTCCTGTTTTAAAAAACATTCAACAACTTGATTACAATTCTATTAATCAAGGTTATAATTATTTCGGACCCCAAACTCTCTTAACATATATATTTTAATATTTATTTCGGTGAAATAATGTCAGAAAACTGCACAAAAACATAATAAAAAAAAAAAAAAAAAAAAATATTCGGCTACGAAATAAAATTAACAATTTTCCGAGGCTACGAAATGACTTATGCCTTCTTTGAGGCCATTCCTTTTTTAATTTTTGGTGGTTACGAAATGACTAATTCAACCTTTTTGTCGGCTACGAAATGACCAAAAAATCGGTTACGAAATGACTTTTAGGTTTTGCGCGGTTACGAAATGACCAAAAATTCGGCTACGAAATGACTTATTTTACCGGTTACGAAATGACTCGGTTACGAAATGACTAGCTCCCAACAGGACTGCCACCCATGGAAGACCTCCTGATCAGAAAGAATCTTCTATATACTGCACACCTTATGAGGATGACACAAGATATACTTCCAAAACAGATCCTGTTCTCAGTGCTGCCAGTTGGTCAAAGGAAGAGGGATATACCTCGTCTTCGATATAAGGAAATTATCAAGAGAAACCTGACTCAGAGAAACATCAAACTGCATTTCTGGGCTAAACTGTCACGCCAGAGAAATGAATGGAGAACAGCGGTGAAATAAAAGATGAAAACAGACATTGTCGCTTCGCGACCGTCAGCATAGTAGTAGAAGTAGATAAACATGAACCATTAATCTGGTCAAAATAATTCGCTTTGTGAAGGACAAGGAACATATGAAAATATAAATATAAGCAATGTATACACGTCATGTTATTGCGATTTACGGGATTGTAAACATATGCGGTTAACTGGGTAAGTTTATCGTACACTTACCCAGCAAACCACATGCGTTTACAATCTTGTAAACCTCTCAAAACACCTCATTATTTCCTTAACCATTATTTCCTTGCTGGTCGCGACTTTACTGATTTTCGCAAAAAGTTAGGACCCAGATCAGACGCCGCGTAACGCGGCGTCTGATCTGGATCCAAACTGTTTGACACTCGTCTTTAGGATTATTTACTTAGAAATTGTATAAATCTAGATTTAACAAAGTTTGCAGACGACAATTTCGAAGCAAATGACATTACCGCAGGATAAGGGTTAAATGTATTGCAACGCTTTTCAGTTTCGTTGAAGTTTTCTTTACTGTACACACTTTATAATGCCATATAAAATGGATAATCCTTTTTCCCATTTCCAAACAAACAAAACGCAAACACTATGCAATAAATGGTAGAAAATTACATTTTGTTCAAATTTCTTATTTCCGGTTTTCATTTTTATCTGAGTTGCAAAGAGTTTGGGTTCGGGTCTGGCTTCAAACTGTTTGGAAATGGAAATACTAGTTTTATCATAAATGGTGGGATTTTGTTGGGAGAAAGAATAACGTATTTACACTGTAAATAAGAGTGAAGCATATACGCTTGAGTAGTTTACATGTACATGTTAACTGACGTATACCTGCATTGTTTTCTTTCTAGAATTGAGTCAGTTTGACAATGGAAACATTTCTTGTAAAGTAGTTTGGATTCTGATCAGACTCCAAGAAAATCGGCGGCTTATCTGGATCAAAACTGTTTACGAATAAATTCGTGTAAGTTACATTTGACTTTTACGAGTAACGTGTAGTTAAGAGGTCAATGTGCAAAATTCATAACAGCTGAGTAGTTTATCCGAGGGTACTGAACCGTGCATGTCAATGACATACAGTAGACGTTATTATTTCCAAATAAACACGTTCATGTTCAGACCATAATGTCTATTACAAACAGTTTGGGAACAGATCAGAACTGGCGTCTGATCTCACTCTAAGAAATTTGCGACTCAGATAAAAGTAAATAATTAAAATTTTCACAAAGCTGCTTTTTGTACAGCTAATTGCAATGTGTTGCGGTCACGCGAAAAGATCAGCGCATATCTCACTGTGTTACTGACCCCAAGCCAGGGCAATCTGATACCTGTTTTTTTGTGTGTGTGTTTTTCACAAATATTTTCCAATTTTCCACAGTTACGGGACTACCATTTTGGAAGGTTATACAGGTGAGTCTTTAACCCTTGACCTCATAGCCTGTTTCTAGTTTTGAAGACAGGTGACCACTTAAAGCAGGTTGAAAGTAAAGCAGAATGTGCCTTAAGGCACATTCTGCTTTACTTTCAACCTGCTTTAAGCTAAAATCTGCTAGGATATATAAGATATTTGTAATGGTTATTGTTCATGAGGGTATAAACTGGAACTATGTTCTTCAGCGGAGGAATAAATCAAATATGCTAAAAGTCGCTTCTATAAGGGAAAGGGTTAACCATCCCATAATAAAATTATCCTGGAGATTTGTACCCCTTCGCCGCTTTATTGTCGTCTGCTTCATTATCGTTGTATGCAAGACACGTTTCAAAGTTAGATTTAAGGTTGTATGACTTCATAAATAAAGATAAGAGCGTCAAACAGTTCGGGTCCGGACCAGGCGCCGCTTGACGCGGCGTCTGATCAGGACTTAAACTGTTTGCAAACGCGCTTAAAAGCGTCACTGAACGGATTTTTACGCCGAACATTATTGTAAAATTATATTGCCACCCCGACATCGTTCGGCCTTTTGTAAATTCCGATTAGGGGTCGCCCCTATTAGAATTGAAACTGGTCGTTACGAGGGTCTGCCAGAAGGTTCTAGAATGTGTTCCTTTTGTGACACAAATACCATCGAGAATGAAGTACATGTATTATTGAATTGTCTCATGTATATTGATATAAGACAATACCTTCTTTCAAGAGCTCACGTTGTAAGCCCCATGTTTCATTCTCTATGTGATATGGATAAGTTCTGCTTTCTGTTTTCTAACCCAGATGCGATCCGTACTTGTGCCAAAACCTATCTATCTATCTCTCGTGTAGTGCCGATCCCTCTCTCGAGTGTTACAGGCACGGGTGCGCGTCGGAAGTGTTAGTATAAGAAAAGTGAGAGTTTAAGAACCTGACATTGAATATCAAGTAGTGTGAAGATAAAAGAGAAAGCACTGTTAAAAGGTTATCAAGTGAAGAGTAAATGTGAAGGTTAAAATCATTGGTTTCCAGGCTAATACTGTATGCTAACCACTGCCCTCTTGAACTGTTCAAGATCAGGCAGGGTTACAATTTGACAAGGTAGCTGGTTCCATAGGGTAATGCAGTGGGGAAAGAAGGAAAACTTATGGTAGTCTGAGTGAACCTGTACTTGTCTGAGAGAGAGTGGATGCATGTGCCTTGTTACACGTGAAGGTGTCTGTATGTATTGTGGGAGATTGATGGCTACTATGTTGTGATATATCTTATAAAACATGATGAGCCGCGCATCAAATCTCCTGTGCTCCAGAGACCTCCACCCTAGTTCTCTCTGCATCTCTGTGACACTCGAGAGAGGGGAAAAATTGTTCTTGACCCACCTCAGGGCCCGCCTCTGTACCTGTTCCACCTTTTGGACATATGTCTTAGTATAGGGACACCAAATTGTTGAAGCGTATTCGAGTTGGGGAAGAACTAAAGATTTGTAAGCCAATTCACGTACTTTTTGATTATGGGTAGTGATATTTCTTTTGATGAAACCCAGAGAATTATTGGCATTGGTTGTTATCCTGTTTATGTGTGTGTTGTAGCTTAGATTTGAAGATAGATCAAGACCAAGATATTTAGCATGTGGAACTGGTTCGAGAAATTGGCCATGAAGAAAGTATTTATTTTGGATGACAGTTTTGTTTTTGGTGATGTGTAGAACTTGTCATTTGGAGGGGTTGAACTCCATATCCCACTGTGATTCCCAGTTCTGCAGTTTGTCCAGGTCTTCTTGGAGGGATCTACTGTCGGATATGGAGTTCACTGTCAGGTAGATTGCAGTGTCGTCTGCGAAAAGACGGACCTGAGATTGTGATACAGTAGAGGGAAGCTGGTTGATATAGATGAGGAAAAAGAGAGGGCCAAGGACAGAGCCTTGTAGAACCCCAGAAGTAACAGGGACCTCTTCCGAACAATCTCCATCCAGGACAACAGTTTGGGTTCTGCCTATAAGAAAAGAGCGAGTCCAGTTCAGGATTTGGGGAGAGACGCCGTATTCTAGTAGAGTGGCGAGTAGTTTTTGGTGATTAACCTTGTCAAATGCTTTGCTAAAGTCCAAAAGGATGAGGTCTGTTTGTTTGCCTAAAGATGTGTTATTGACAAGGTGGTCTGTGAGTTCGATTAGTTGAGTTTCACAAGAGCGTCTCTCCCGAAAGCCATGCTGAAGGTCATAGAGAATGTTGTGAGAGTTGAGATGAGAGGATAGATGAGAAGCAATGATGTGTTCCATGGATTTACAAAGAATGCATGTGAGGGAGATGGGCCGGTAGTTTGCCGGGTCGCTGTTTGCCATTCTACAACACCGACAGGTTTTACAGTGTAAATGACGTTTTATAATGTAAATAATGTCAATTGTATTTTTCAATTTGTCAGGAATGACTATATTTTTATGTGGTCTGTAATATCTTTGCTAATCCTGTTCACTTTGATCTGATCATAGGAACATATGCTTTCGTATAACCATTCTTTAAGAAGTGCACAGTAGTGCCAGTGTTTTTCTTTCAGTGTCTTAAAACTTGTTTCAGAGCAGCAGTTTTAGATTCTGATTAGCATCGGTATTGCAGTTTTATCTTTTATCTTAGATATGTACACTGTATATGTACAGTTACTCTTAAATGATAATTGTTACAATTTTTATCCATCTCTTGTAACTCCAACTAGAAGTGGCATTATACATGTCTATAGTTAACTGTACTTGTGATTATATTTACAAACATGTATGTATAATGATGAGATGTAAATAAAGATTACTACTGAAAGTGAAAGGGTTAACAATGAAAATAGTTAACAATGTCGTCTTTAAAGGGTGGAGAGCACGTTATAATTTCCAAATAACTGTGTTTGTGCAAACACCTTTAAGTCCATTGTAAACATTTTGAAGCATAAACAGACGCAAGATAATCATGCGTCTGGTTAAGATCCCAACTGTTTGTCACTCATACACATTACCAGGTGACAGTGCGATACAGAGTGATGTATTTAGCTCGAGACGTTTGTGGCGGAAATAGCCGATCTGACGAGCGCCTTGGCGCGAGTCTAATCGGTTGTTTCCGCCAAAAACGTCGAGAGCTAAATGCAACACTCTGTAGCGCACTGCCAACTGGTGATGTGTTTATTATATGCATTCAATACACACCAGAAACAACTAAATAGTTGTATAAATCATTTTATATCCAATATTTATTAGTTATTTGAAGCAGAACAAGAATTTTTGTATGCCACAAAGAATATCGCGGAACTTGCACATGTACGTAAATGACGTCACGTTAGACCGAAAGCGACGTCAGAGTATAAATACAAAGTGGCTGGTACAAGGTGGCTGATACAGACTCTTGTATTTCACTGTGCAAATACACGCGGAAACGCTCGATATCATACGAAGGCATAAAATAAAGCTGCATATCAATCGTTAAAAGAGAGAGAAGCTGTCATTTTCAACTTTACATTGCATTGCGTTTGTGCTTTATTTCGTTTAATCCTTTCATGATCAAAGTGTAAAGACGATTTTATATCTTCACCGTTTCATTGTCGTCTGCCTCAATTGTGTTGTCTGCAATGTGGTTTCAAAGTTAAGAGATACATGTAAGGCTGAATTATTTTCAAACCGAGTGTCAAACGGTTGGATCCTGCTCTGCGTTATGCGGGGTCTGAACAGGATCCAAATTGTTTGTAAACGGGTTTTAAAGCGTCACTGAGAGTGAAAGAGTGAAAGGAATAGATCACGTATTCTCTACTAAAGTTGTGTGTATTAATAACCTACGTTTGATATAATACACGCGATAGACATATTTGTTTATTTGTAGATCAGCATCACCGTGACAACCTTGTATATACGTAGATCGTGTATATCATTATTATTATTACTATACCGTACTTACATGTATTTAGCGCTCTTTTCACACAGGATATGTGTGTTCAAAAGCGCTTCACATGAAATAATATGAATGTACTTACAAAGAGAGAAAATACTAATGACTACATTTACAATAAAGTAAAGACATCCAACTTGAAATCATGCTTCGTGTTTATTGATCTAGGTGTAACTATTTGACGCGAAACGTATAACCATATGCTTCAAATCACGACCTGGATTGTTTAACCCATTACTCCATAAGTACACATTTTCACGCCTTTGACCATTCATACACCAAGAAAAGTAGCATTTGACTAGGAGTTCTGAAAATAAATTATGGATTAAATTTCATAGTAGTGTTGTTTACGATAGAAGCTAAAAGCAGACTGAAAGTAAAGCATAATGTGTATTCATGTGCATTCTTCTTTACTTTCAACCTGCTGTAAGTGATAATCTATCTTCAAAACTAAAAGCAGGCTATATGGAAACGGTTCAAATAGAATCAAAAAAGATATCTACATGTACCAGCTCAGATTCTAATCATACGTATACGCTGGATTTAGACAAAATTCAAACTGAAAGGTGAAATCGAATCTAGCTGAGCATTTTGGAACACGTTTAGGTTCATTTTAGGCCTGTCGTACAGAAGTGATATGGGCCAAGGTTCATTTTAGCGAAATATACATGGTACTGAATTCCAGCATAACAAGGGGTCAACATTTCGATTGATATACCACTTTTGCAAACATAATCATTTCACTGCCATGATGTCATCTGCTTTAAATAATTTAAACCTGCTTTTATGTCTCAAATTTGAAATTTAGGTATTAATTGAAATGAGTGTCAAACAGTTTGGATTCTGATTATGCGTCGTCTGATTAGAACCTAATCTCTTTGCATTGAGCCAAAGGACTTTTGTAAAGGCAGTAAATGGGTTACAAGTAGTTATGTTCGTCACCAAAAATACTGGTTTATTTGATGTAACCGATATTGGGTTATCGAGATTCAACTTTATTCGTACAGCAAGGTCTTACGCGTCGTCGGTTAGCTGAACCCACTCTAAGGGTGAACATACTGCCGGTCGTTGACCCGGACAGTAGTTTAGAAGAAAGGTTAGGTGTATAGCATGTGTATATTGTTTGAGGTTTAAAACACGGTAAAGTTCAAATATTTTTGACAAGACAACACTTCAAATATTTTTTACGACGTAATTCTTTGCCAATAAACGCGTTTACACAAGAGCTTTTATGTCCATTGCAAACAGTTTAGGTGCCGGGTCATTTTCGAAGGGTTTGTTACTCAGATTAAAATAAAAGGTCAGAGTGCACATGTGAAGAGTACACTTATTCTATGCAAGAACTGAATATACACAGATCAGAGGGCTCTAAAGGGAACCATGTGATTAGAGTTTGGATTGTTTGTAATATTGCTTTACATTGATCAAACCCTAAAAAATGAAAGATGGACTCAAATGAATCGAACACTCACATTGTCACTTTGCAGTTACAGGGAGCGATCTTTGAATCCATTGTCATTGGCAATATCGTTTACAGGCGGTTACCTGGTGTCTAAGCAAGACTCCAAACTGTTTGCTACTGAGATTAAAATAAATGGTCAGATTTGCCAACAAGCTTTCCTTTTCTACGATTTATTACAATGCGTTTGCATTTCGTTGCGTTTAAACGGGAAAGAATAAAGTTTTTCTATGTAGGTGTTACATGACAGTGATTTCCTTGTACTCCTAAATGATAGTTCGCGTAACATGTTTGACTGTATATTGTTTTATTTTACAGAGATCTCGATCACATTTCTACCAGAGAATGTGACCAAACAGAATCAGATAGAGTTGAACAGAAATACGTGCTCACCAACTGCGCAAGGAACTTAGCTGCACAATGTATCTGTACCTTGGGGGTATTGCACTAGGGACGGTAGGGGCTGTGTATGTGGGCATTAAAGCATTCTGTCCATGGCTTATAGCCGATTTGCGCTATATCATGGCCGTTATACCGAACGTAATGAAGTTCCAAAAATGCGCAAAGAAAGGAAAATTCGTGGTCGATGTTTTCGAGGAACAGGCCTTAAAACAACCAGACAAGACACTGATAATATGGAAAAACGAGGAATATTCATATAAGGTAAGTGAAAAAGCGAAAACGTACTGTAAAACCTCTTTATTACGACAACTTTAAAGAATACTTAATGACCAGGGCTCCAGATAAGAGGTAGTTTTTTCAACAAATCCCACATTTTCTCACTATTTTAGCCCCAAATCCTATGATGTTACTACTCATTAGAATCGTCTCGAAGAGACGATTCTAATGAGTAGTGACACCATAGGGTTTAATTCAGAAATAAAGATTTTAGATTTTAAAAAACTACCCTTATCTGGTGCTCTGATGATATGACAGCTTAAAGCAAGGTGAATATGATACAAAACGCTTCGAAAGGAGCTTTCTGTTTTACATTCATTTTACTTTAAGCAACCAACTTCTTTAGAAACTTAATCACTTAAATTCTTAATAATAAATAACATAATATAATGGACGTAAAGGAGGGTTGTACTGTAATATACTTGTAACTATATACGGCGTATGGCATACAGTGGAGACTCTGTTATTCTTTCCCGTTTAAACGCAAACGTACGCAAACGCAAAACACTAAAACGTAGAAAAGTACAACTTTTTGACAATTCTGATAATCTTGGTGGCAAACAGTTTGGAGCCTGATCAGACGCCGGGTTACCCGGCGTCTGATCTGGCTCCAATCTGTTTGTATTGGAAATAATAGTTTTAGCGTAAACGCGTTTATTGGGAAAGAATAACACATTCTCCACTGTACGTGTGTATCATAGTTTGTATAAATACGATGCATAGTTTCAGATTGACACACATGTTGATGTGTATCTTTATTCAACAACACAGGTTCTTGCAATAGTTTAAATGAATATCTTGGTGCATATTGAGTATTCCGATAGAATATCATTTCCTCAATTTCAAAAATCGACCTAACCCCCAATCTGGTACTGATACACTAATTACAAGTAGAAATAAACGAGTGAGCCAATCGACTGGCCGAGCAACGCCTATTGTAGGACGAAATAAATGGGAAATTGTTGCCATAATGATGTGCAATGAACCTGCCTTCATGTGGACCTATTTATGTGGGCTTGTATCTTAATCGGAGAGTATAGTTACATGAACATTCAATTGTTTGTTACAGGAAATAAATGAGCAAGCCAATCGACTAGCCAGAGCTGCGCTACATATAGGCCTGAAGAGAGGGGACACGGTGGCCATAATGCTTTGTAATGAACCTGCCTTCATTTGGACCTACATCGGTATGTTTTCTATATAGCATATGTGGGATGGTATAGTTAAAGTGGGGGAAATATTTCCCCCCTTTAAATTTGACCTACGGAAACGGAAATGCAATAAACTATTGAAAATGATAGAATTTCTTAAATATTCGATCATATTTTTAATGGCAAACAGTTTCTAACCCGACTAGACGTCATATTACCAAGGATCTGTCCTGGCTCATAACGTTTTGTATTTAAAATGATGTGTTAAAGCTCAAACGGGAAACCGTTAAGAAGGTAAAACTATGGCCACTACCGAGTGCGAATAGATTTCTAAATACGCTTTAATGTTTAAAGGTGTTGAAAGCAGATCATCTGTGCTCCTATAAATTCACAAAATTAATAATGGTTCAATGCATTATCATCTAGTCAAACTTATTTCAAAACTTCTAGTATTCTATCCCAATATACGCATTGTTTCAGCCATGATGAAGATTGGGGTAACCATGTCCATGATAAACACGAATTTACGTGGAAAGTCACTACAGCACTGTATAAGCATCTCATCCACGAATATCATGATTGTTGGCTCAGGTCAGTATATACAGTGACAAATACGAAATGCAACTGCAATGCTAAATTCCGCCTTTGGAACCAGACCAATCATCAAACATTTTGGCACTCAGGTATGAGATAAAGTTGGTATTAAGCTTCAAGGTTTTGCTGCAAGAGTGTCACTGCCACGAGTTATTGACTGAACGGGTTTGTCTATACAATTTAATACGGTACAGTGGAAAATGTAGGTTATCATTTCCCCAAGATAATCTACAAACATATGTTGCAAATTGTTTAGAGCCAGATCAGACTCTGAATAACCCGACGTTTGATCATGCTCCAAGCTGTTTGTCACAAAGATCAAACTATATTGTCAGAAGTTTCGAGAAGCTTGTATATTCATGTTGGCTTTAGTTTTGTTTACGTAATTAACGTTACACGTGACAGAATAACAAATTCTTCCCACTGTTTGGAAATTACCATACTCACAATCCACCTTGAATCTGTACTGGTAAGCAATTATATTTGTTTACAGATTGTTTTATAACGTTAAACAAAAATGATTGAAAAACAAATGTTTTTTATAATATTAAGTTTTACAGATTTCCCTCTGTAATTTGAATGAGTGTGTTTGTGCCATCCGTTCTGCTAATATTAAAGCAATGGGCATTACCTTAAATATAAAACAACAGTATTCATGTATCGTGTTTTAGATGAAGACCTGACGGATGCAGTGACTAGTATTTTACCAGATATGCCAGATTTGACTGTGTACACCAATGTCGTAGACTTAACTAACTTGTCACCGAACTTCAGTGCCAAAATGCATCTACGGGTGGAGTCGGAATCATCGGAGAACATTGACTTGTCACTCAGAGCCGATGTCAAGCCGAAAGATCCACTAGCTTACATATTCACTTCTGGCACCACAGGTTAATATTTCCAATAACTGATACACTTCTGGAATATTAAAATGCAGAAAAAGCGTTCAATGATATGAAATGAAATCATGTGTGTTTTATAAATCTGGCAAAGATTCACACGAAAACAATATTTTCATTCGTAAATATAGAGATTCTTCTTTGTTACTTCCATTTACTTATGTGTGTCCAGTTTTTGTTATTTTTCGTATTTATTAGTGGTATAACTAGAGGTATGCAACGACGTGGCGTTATTACAATGTTTTTTATAACCTACTTCGCCACTCCTACATGTTGATATCATTTATTGTTTTATTAAATCCATCGATATTGAATCTACCTGAAACTGTTTATTATTTATGATACAGATCTACATGTACCCACTGAACAAATGGAGTTAATTTGAAACTGCTACAATTTCTGTCTGCTGAAACCTATTTCGGATTTAGTCTTATAACATGAGTCACTCATTTGACTTCCTATACATCCACAAATAAGACTTAATGCCAAAATAAGCGGAATAAACTCCTCTCGGTTATGTTATAAAACTAATATAACTTTCTTGGTCATGATTTATTGTATTTATTAAACTCTTCGTGTTTGATAACGACGAAAATCTCGACAAAACCTCTTTATTACCATTTTCTAAATGACTCGTTTAATAAATCAAATAAAGTATAAACACTCTTGTTATATCCTATGTGTCTCAGGTCTTCCTAAGGCTGCCTATGTAACCAATCAAAAAGGGCTACTTGGTTTCTTAATTGGTGGAATATTTGGACTGAACGCCAGTGATAGAGTATTCATATGTCTCCCCTTGTACCATACAAGTGCATTGGTTGGAGCTTTAACTTCAACTATTGTGTTTGGTGAGTAACATTATTTGAAAAAACAATATAAATAATAATTGAGAGTGTTTTCTATACCCCTTCATTTCCATTCATTCTAACAGGATATGGTTATATTTAATCATTGTTAAATATCCTTTTAATGCGTAGGTTTTTGTTACATATGAACTATTCTGCATTTGAAACAAAAGCAATTGAATGCTGAATTTAGGGTTTTAAGATGGTATTTCGATAATGAATACAGGAACTAATCCAGTCCGAGTCTACACTGTTTGAAAAATATACATTTACTGATTTCCAGCAAAGAAAGGGTTATATATATATAAGTATTTCTTCATGCGCACGGTTGCGATTAATAAGCATAATCTTGAAACGTATGAGCAACGTATTATTAACACACATATCTTTCGATGTATAACAGTAAGGGAAGATGGTGTGGAAACTGTGAAGCATTCATAGCATAGGTTGTTTTACATTACCTTTGATACGGAATCGTAAGATATTAAAAATGCATAACAAACATATAGTTTATATGTAAAATTTTAAGACATATTCATAACCCAGGATATTGGATGCGTTTTACTGTTTGCAATCGATATATGACACATTCGTCTGAAGGATATATATATATATATTTGTTTGAGATTGGTAAAGACAATTCGTAAGAAGTTATACTTGTACTTCTGTATTAAGGTGCAACATGTGTGTTGGAGAAGAAGTTTTCAAAATCCAATTTCCTGAGCATCTGCCGGGAACATGACGTTACAGCTGTGGTGTACATCGGAGAGCTTTGTCGTTATTTGCTCACAGCGGAAAAGGTATGATAAATGATATACAAAGTGTATATTTTCAATCTGGTACTTGCATTTTATCAGAAAAGTATACGTCTACACTTAAAAAAGTACTTATTTAGATTAAAAGATACAATCATACCACGAAATTATATTTGTGGAATGTGAAATATGTTGTGTTTGAACGAATGAAAATATTTTTTTCTGGAGGTTGGTATTATCTTAAGTATTGCCAGTGTAGTTTCCGAGATTGAGTTAGAATCACAACACGGACTGTTGATAAAAGCTTCATGAAATAGTTAATGTTAAATTCGTGTAAATGAAAACGCATGATTTTGGTGTTGTTATAGTGCTGATTGTTTATCAGTCAATTGGAAGCTTTTTTCTGCTACGGGTTTATGATAAGAATACCGTTGACATTCTATGATATGTTCATATGTTTATGTTTTCTCCATCTAATAAAGAGTGCCCGTTGAGTGTGTTGTTTTTATATAAATGATAATCTAATTTCAGTTGAGCCGTGTACCATTTAAAAAATCATTTGGATTTATATTTGAATTCTAAATAAATTCTACTATTAGACTGATCCTTTGATAAGTAATAATCTAATTCCAGCTGTACAATTGAAACCTGCCATCGATTGCTCTTTTCCCGTTGACTTTCATATGAATATAACCCATGATTTATTACATGTGGGCACAGCTAGTGATCGTTGAACATGTATATTTCCAGAGTGATATGGACACACAGCATTCTATTCGCTTGGCGGTAGGTAACGGACTACGACAGGATGTATTCCGAGAGTTCAAGGAAAGATTCCAAATTGGCAGAATTGGTGAGATTTATGGTGCCACAGAAGGAACGGCTGGTATGGTCAACTATGATGGAGTAATCGGGGCATGCGGAAGACTTTCTCCGTTTTTGGTAAGAACATACACTTATGAGCAGTACCAAGACACAACCAGACTGATTGCATAGCAAACTGTGTGAAACTAGACCAGTCACCATATCATAGTATGGTCAGAGTCTACACGTGCATTTATCAATAATTGTAATATTAGATCAAGTTTAAAAAAAATGTCCCACTACCGGATCATAAAAAATTAAATGAAAAGTTTGCAGCAGCATTTTATATTTATTTACACAATAACTTTCCTCTACCGGTTTCAATACATTTTAAAGAGGAAGTAACAATGTTGTTATAGTAACGACGTCGCTGACGTCACGTCACAATGCAAGGGACGCCACTCTTAGCGGCATCCAAAAAGCAAATTCAATTTAGGTTTAAAAAGAGTTATGAGTTGCTTTTCTTTTAATCTTCCGGCCTGGGTATTGTCATTGTTCATTTTAAAAATTGGGAATACGCTAAACTTTGGTTTGTTATAAGTACAGTTGTCGATGTGTTCACTTACACGCAAAATTCTAAACCTAGGATGTCTGATGTGGCTGCAGTGTGTTTTCATTCTCTTCCGTAGGTCGCACGTTTCTCTCATATATTCCTCTTGGCATCCATGGCATATTAGTAAATAAACGACGTTTTGAACGGTGCAACTCATATTTACTTTGACTTTGATGTGATGTCCTGATTTTGTAATGTAGTTGTCTCCTTCTATGATATGAACACATAATGCACAATATCGGCGTCTGCAGCGAATGATTCGTTTGGGTTCTTCATCATTATCGCAGAATTTGGCTCTTGTCAAAAGACGTTTCAAGTTTGGAGGTTGACATTTGCTTTTTATAAGTGTGAACTTGCTTTAGACATTTCGCATGTAATCATCTCTCCTTAGAAATATTTAAATCGTGGTGTTATTGGGAGAAAACTTCGGGATTTTTAGGGTTGAAGATGCTGACATATGAGATTATTTCTTTTCCGTTGGTGTCAGGTATATATTTCAGAAGAATCTCGCGTTCCATAAATCGGGTTTATGAGATTCCAGCTTTTATGAGATTTGGAGGGTATTTTTGTTTTTGCAGAAAGGTTGTCAATTCCATCACTCGCTTTTCAAATACCTGTGGTTTAGAGATAATTGTTTTCAGGCACCGTGCTAATGAAAATGGGATACTAGCTTTTGTATGTTTTGGATGGCATGAGTTAAATAAAAGGTACGTTTTACTGTCGGTTGGTTTGTAGTATATATCGGTTTCAAGCTTGGTTTCTTCTTTCAATGCGAGACAATCTAAAAATTGTAGTTTATTTTGGCTTGCATCCAGTGTGAATCTTATGTCATTAATGAGGTTGTTCAATATTTGATGTAGTGTACTTAAGTCGGTTGCTGATCTCGTCCATGGAATAAAACACTCGTTTAATAATCTTTTCCATACAGCTTTGAACTCTTTACCAAAATTATGTCCAAATGTTTCAGATACGTTTTCATATAATCGTTTCTCTAAGAAACCTATTGTTAAGGTGGCATATGTGGGGGAAACCTTTGTCCCCATAGCGGCTTATTTGATCTGTAGATAGAATGTGTTGTTAGTTATGCGAACTCTAGATAAAATCAGTTGTAAATCGGCAAGGAATTTCATGTCTAAAGGTGTCAATCCAGTTTGTCATTGCTTGCAATTCAAGTGTATGGAAAATGTTTGAATATAGTGATTCGACATCAAAAGAGGCGAGTGTGGTGTTGTCTGGGGTTGATTCCGGCATTTGTCGTAGAAAATCTGTTGTATCTTTAAGATAACTGAGTACATGTTTTATTAACGGTTTTAAGATTATGTCAATCAGGTTGCTTTTAAAAAGCGGTTGGTTTGGCATGCTGGTTCAGCAATTTAGTGGTCTTAACTTCAGATCATTTACATCGGGGATTTTGAACACTTGATTTGTAGCGTTTTGACAATTTTCTTTAACTTTTCTCCTTTTATGAATCTTTGAAAGACCTAAAATTGGCTTGGTTAGGCTTCAAACTGTTTTAAATACTTATATTCTTTTTCTCGTAAACAATGTTTGTGTTTTTTCAATAAATTGTTGTATTGAAGATGGTCCGATTTCTGAGGTTCATTTTCTAAACGTTCATAGTTGGACGTATCTTCTACTATCTGTTGTAATATAATTTTACGTTAATTATTTATAAGTGTAGATCTTTATCAGATGTTCAGACTGAGGTGAGGGCTTAGTTGAGTCTTTGCAATAAAATCCGTTAGCTCATGACACGGCTCATATCTATTGAATCATAATACCATAGTTATGGCAATAACAATACTTCATTCTGTTACTAAGCGACCACTCATTAAAACATTGCATTGTGTGTGTCTGTGAGGGACGAAATGTGGAAAGATCCTATTTGAACGTTCTGTATTACTTTTGTAGTACAATAAGCTGTCATATGTCCTGGAACAATATCAATATATATGGTTTGATGATGCTATCATTTTATCTCATAGTTTGTGATACACATCTTCTTAAAGCGAAATTTATGTATAACAATTAACAAGTATATATACATGTGTATTGGCATTGAAAATGCATTCAAATTCTTCATGAAATAAATTGCTTGTAAATAGTTGTCTGTTTTCCACACATCAGACAGTAGGTATTTGGAATACATTGATATCAGTGTCAAACATTAATTGATCCTTGTCGGCCGCTGAATTATATGTTAAGGGCATTTGAAATTGCCAGTTGAGTAAACTTTGCAGGTTGTCAGCACATAGAGGGAAATACTAGTTAATTACATGTACAATGTAACTATACATTTCGATGCCTATATGCATGAATATATCAATGAATATAAATGCTCTCTTTGTGCTTGATGGAAGTGTTCATGAAAGACATTTATAAATGACCTAACTACACTAACGGTGTTTGTCGGTATAGCAGATAATTCGTTTGACTTTCAAACTTTGACGATTTTTATGAAACGCCGAAAAATGCAGCGTCTCACCGGTAGCTTACATGTTTGCTTTGTAGACTATAGGTTTAAGTAAAATTCAGATCGTATATATGTGTCGCATCTATGCATTGAAATACATACTGTCAATTTCACAGAGACGTATGCTTCATATGGGACTCTATCAATGGAATGTAGAGGAAGAATGTTTGGTCAGGGATAATAATGGACACTGCATTCTTGTGCCAACTGGTACGTACGTAGTTGTATAATGGGGATGGAATACGTTATTCTCTCCTTTTAAACGTATTTAACCCCTTCACTGCCATGAGGTCATCAATTTTAAACAACTGCCGACTGCTTTTATTTCTCAAACTTGAATTTTAGGTAGTTTAACTTAACTGAAACATAAAAATGAGTTACAAACAGTTTGGATCCTGATTAGACGCCACGTTAAAATGTATGCAACTAATAATTGTACTAAGGTTACGGCAGTGAATGGGGTAAACGTAAACACGTTAGAATATAATGTAGAAAATAAAGGTTGTTTGAAATTGACCATTTATTAAATATCTGATTTGCACACGGTTTGAGTCTGATCAGAAGTCCCGATCCACGACTGTTCTAGCTCCAAAACGATATACATTGTATAGCTATATAGTAATGTATATTATAAGTCATTAAAGTTTTAAGATCAACAATTTGATAGATGAAGAATATCATACAGCTAACTGCCTGCATATTTTATACCGAATCTAGGAAGCATTCAATAGCTATTTAAATTTACATACATGAATACCTTTAATTTGTCATTACATGTATGTCAAATTTATTAGTATTACTAGAAATGATGCCCTTGAAATTAAGATGTTTACTGTTCTGATTAAGTGATATAAACTTTTATTCTGCCCACCCAATTTGCTTTAAAATGCGTGTGTCAAGATTGATTTAATTGCAAATCTCTGTTTCGACATAAACACTTTCTAGCTGTATAAAAGATATCGCAAAGGGTGTGGTCACAAGTTATACCAACATTATAAAGGGCCCTTCCCTTGACGTCAAATATAAGAACAAGTATAATTAATTAATACACGTATAAATGTCTCCAAATTCCGTTTAGAAATAAAACATATACATTTATGCTAAAAAGAGCGCAAGTTGTAGCGGATGAAATCCGATTGGTTCGTATTTCTCGTTGCAGGTACTCCGGGGTTACTTCTTACAGCCATAAGTGAGACACAACAGTACCACGGATACAAAGGAATGGATACTTTAACAGAGAGCAAGATTGTCAAGTAATGCCTTTGGAGTCAATGCTTATAAACCATTTCAGTGGAGACTAAGATCGTTCTCAAGATTATTGATTTGTCAGATGTGAGCATTCTGCTCAGGATTGACCAATCAAAAGCTTAAAAATGATCTCAGACTCATTACAAACGCTTAATAAGCATTAATCCTGATCCTTTGCACTGCATTGGTCTGGTACCAACTGCATTTGCAAACCTTTTGATTTCTTAGCAGACAATATTCAGGTCAATGATAAAATATTTTCTCACATAACTACCCTTATTTTCTATAGCGAACAACGATGACGAATATCTTTATCTCTAACATGTGTAAGATCACTTTGATGACGTCACTATAACGTCACTGTTTATAACGGCGTTTTGACGTCACCGGGGTTCCAAAAAACGCATATTGCTTAAAAATAGCTTAAATCGTTGGTAATGTGAGAAAAAGAATCTGTCACTCGTCGATGTTTAAGACAAGTTGATCTCAAACTCGTCTAGAATAGAAAATTTATTAAGCTCGCCACGGCTCGCTTAATAACATTTCAATCCTAGACTCGTTTGAGATCAGCTTGTCTTAAACATCGACGAGTGAGAGATCCTATATCTCCGTGATCTACCTGGGCAGCCGTGTATGCTTTTGACATATTTGCGAGTAATAATACATTTTCATCACTCAGTTATGAAACAGGCATGATCTGGACACTATCGATAACGTAAATCATCCAGCAACTAAGGGAAAAACTTGAGAATCTAGTCGAAAGATAAACTAGAGTTTAGCATACTTATTCGCATTTAGTGTCTTTAATTTAATTTTCACAAATACCCATACAAAAATCTAAAGAAGATCTTACAACATATTGACAAGCACTTTCCAATACATTGATGCCATTGACTTGTATATTTCCAGAAATGTTGTGCAAGACGGAGATAGCTATTACAATACTGGCGACCTCTTGGTTCAGGACAGAGACTATAATGTTTACTTCAGCGACAGAATAGGCGATACATTCAGGTAAGGATCGTACGTCCTGTGCTGAAAATGGGGTGCTTATAAAGTCGCATTTTCAATGTTATATAACTACTCAACTATTCCTCTGTGTGATTATTAACCAATGGGCCTTCACTACCAAGCTTTACCAGATTTAGATTTGCAAACAGTAAGCATCCTGACAAGACGCAGCGTCTGATCAGTACCCGGACTGTTTGACAATTGTATTAATATTTACTAAGGTCAAAATGCCTACAATTCTTATGTTTATAGATTAAAAACAAGCGATATTTTATGCAGGCGATATTGCGTCAGTGAATATTTGGACGAGTTATGACGACATTGTGGCTGCTAAAAGAGTATAAATGCATTCATTCCGAAAACTTTAACTTAAATTGTAGTGCGTTCATTAATATCATAATATCATAATATCTCTCATGATAATTAACCTATTTGTGCCCACGATTCAATATATTGGTCGTAGGCAAACAGTGTAGTCTCTGATCAGACGCCCCGCGTCTGATAAGAATATACACTATTTCCTGATTGGAATTCCAATGTCAAACAGAACGAAAACGAAATAAGGGACACGACAAGACACCCCTTAGTTAAAAAAAAGACTTATCCAATATATAAGCATGGAAGAATCCATAGGGCGCAAATGGGTTAAATGACACAGAAATAGTCTTCCCGTTGCCTATATCATAGCCTACCGTGTAAACTGACACCAATCTGAAACGGTGCACTTTTATATTGAGCGTAACTTTTGTGTTACTAAGTTTAGAATTATCAATTTTACCACAACAAGTGATAAAATGTTTCTACACACATTGTACTAATTTACCCAATAT
Source organism: Gari tellinella (assembly GCA_922989275.2). Classification (NCBI taxonomy): domain Eukaryota; kingdom Metazoa; phylum Mollusca; class Bivalvia; order Cardiida; family Psammobiidae; genus Gari; species Gari tellinella. The sequence goes on from OV277864.1 coordinate 46,280,721, forward strand.
AAAAGCACCTGGATGTAATTCAAACGTAACAATGGCTATTATGCAATAGTATGCACGTGCTGCCTGTACAACATGTTTACATGTTCAGATTTTCACTGACCATTATCTTTACTGATTATGCAATAATAAAATCACAATACATTTGAATTACACTCGATAACAAGCTGCCAAGGCAACGAGTTCAGCCACTTCAGCAATTTGCGCCCGACGTCAGTGTCTCTAACGTCACTATGTAGTTTGATTGCCACCGAAATACTGTCATGACCCTTCGACATCGTAACCGTCAAAATGTAAGCGTTAGAGATCAATCACGACCCAGCAAGCCAGCACGTCAGGGTAGATACATGACATTGACGAATTTACGCCATCAGACGTTACGTCAGGTCAATGCGTTCGAGAATTCTTACCTTGATCAGTAGAAGAGGAGGACATAACATATACCGATTTAAATCTGTTTGTTGTGCAAAACTTTAGGAAACATTATCGATTTGCAACTCTTATTTGTAGCCTCCAATTCATTAAAGCGTTAACAGTGCACTTATAATTACACGAAGTTGATTAAAAATAAAGCATCGTGTAGAAGAAATATTTACAAACGTTTTAATACAACATTTGCCTATATTTCTTTCAAAAAGGACGGAAATTTTAATTCCTAAAAAGTGCACAGTTTCTTTTTTGTGTCAGTATAGATTAATCAATCAGTATAATTTAATGTTTTAGATGGAAAGGTGAAAATGTTTCAACAACAGAGGTCAGCAATAGTCTTACTGAAATTGACTTTATATTTGATGCCTACGTGTACGGTGTGGAAATACCGGGTGAGTGATGAATATCTAGATACCTGCACTGAGATTGTTACCCATAAACTTTTAACCCTTTCCCGAATAGGAGCGTCTTTTAGCGCATTTAATTTGTTCATCCGTCGAAGAAAATAGTTCCAATTTACGCAGTCAAAAACATGAACCAAAATAAATATTTTCTATATCCTAGCAGATGGTAGCTTAAATTAGGCTGACAGTGAAGCAGAATGCGCCTGGGGGCGCATTCTGCTTTACTTTCAACCTGCTGTAAGTAACAATCTGTATTCAATATTGAAAACATGCTATGGGATAAAGGGTTAAACAATATTAAATGCAAAACCTATGCCATGAAATGAAGAAAAAAGTATTTTTCTAACCATGCGACGAATGTGTCAAAATGTTTGGAAGCCTAATCAGAAGCCGAGTTACTGAGGAATATACTGTTCAGTATAATGAGTAGGACATAAAAGAAAACGTTTTACTCAACTTGATTTGCCTCATGCGGCTTAAGAACTCAGGATTCTAATACATTGAGTGTTTAAGAATATCCCCATTGCAGTTGCAAGGTAAAAGTACGTGATATACGTAGTACATATGTGGGACATTCTGATTGTCCCAAAACGAACTTTATTATTGTTGATGATTTATTTTAACGTCGATTGTAAACCTATTATTCAATACAGAATCGCATTACCCTGGATAATCCTATATTAGTGTTCATCTTTCAGGTTGTGAAGGAAGGGCAGGCATGGCAGCTCTTATTATAGCACAAGACCAAACCTTTGATGCCAACTGTCTGCATCAGTTACACCAACATTGCAAAGAGGTCATGCCAGTATACGCTAGACCACTATTCCTCCGTGTCCACTTCGACGAACTGGAAATGACGTCAACACACAAACAGAACAAGGTTAGGCTGAAGAAAGACGGTTATGACGCCAGTGTTGTATCTGAGGACTTGTACTATTACGACAGATCAGTTGATGGCTACAAACCCCTCACCAAAGACGTACATGCTCAGATTAATTGTGGAAAGATGGCATTTTGAACATAATTTCTATAAGTACCGCTACAAGTGATACTTACTTGTTGATTATAGATGAAATGTGTACTGTATACAGTGGATAAGACGTTGTTCTTCCCCATATAAACGCACCTAAACGTAAACGCATAACCATATTTTTGGGAAAATAACGGTATAATAAAAATGATGCTTATTTATATTTAACATGATTTGACAACATGCAGCGCTAATGTGTGTCCTCTCGTAAATTTTTATGTCACTATTTGTAACGGAAAATCTTGTGTTATCATAAACGTATTATTGTGGAAAGAATAACACCTTATCTTCTGTTTATGTTTTAGTTGTTATACTAGTATTGATACTTTAAATACGACTCGGTGGATTTTCACGCACCATTTATATACAGCGCTCCCTCTCTACAACGACACCCACTGGGAGACAAAAAAATGTGTGACTTGTTCTGAATGATTCGTTTTAGGGAGGGACATTGGCTTACATATGCAAACAGCTTGAATCCAGATCAGACGCCGCGTAACGCGGCGTCTGATCTGGATTCAAGCTGTTTGTCACTCGTTATTAAGGTTTTTATGTCAAAATGCACATTGCGAAACCTGAAGAAAAACAGCAGACGACATTTTTAAGCAGACGATTTTGCAACTTTAAAACGTTATGCATAATTGCCCTGTTTAGAGAACTGCGGCAAGGGTCGTTGTAAGGAGGGAGTCGTTGTTGGAAGGGCCGTTGTAGGGAGAGAGCACTGTAATTTATATGCTTCCTTTAGTAATAAGCGTATAAACATGTATGCGAAAGTGCAAGAACAACGTTTTAGTAAGTCCTAAATGCAAGAACTTATACAACATATGCAGCCAATATTTTAATTGAAGCGGTCTCGTAACTTATAAAGACAACTGACTGCTGCTTAGTACAGGAACAGGCTAATACAGCAGTAAGCTTATTCAAGAACACTTTACATGGTGTTTCTGCATTAAACAACCACCTGTATTTAAAAATAAACAGCAGATGCTCTAATAGCTCAGTCAACGGCATGTTATCTTTTCGCAAATGGAAGAATCTAATTGAAAATGAACATAGTGCCATTAAGTTATTTGTTTTAAACGATTAACTTGTAATTCGTACACAGGTTGTTCGAACAAAGCGCCGTATTTTGTATTGGAATTCAGTGTATAATATATGTATACTTACTATAATACATAGACTTGTTGCTGTTGTTGACATAGGGTTTAAAGTCGCTTTAACAGTATTTCAGTCATATCGCAACTCCAGGAGACAAGTTGCCAGATCAACATCTCATTTACATCGATCTAAATATATGAGGTACTTATCTAGAAATTTGAACCCTGACTAGAATACATGTACCAGAGTTTCAAATAATCTGGATTTTAACCTTTTCAGTTCTTGGAATGAAATACAAATACATCAATTTATGATTGATTCATCCATCAATCAAATCACTGAAAATATTACACCTTTAAGCAGCCTTCTACTGCCGGGCTATGGCAGTGGTCCTCTTTCTTTTCTGCCAGTTGACAGAGCTGGCATGCCCCAGAACCACATATACATTGAAATGCTACCCTATATGTTTTATGTGATACAGTGAGCAAATATAGCTTGTTTTTGTGTTTACGGAACTAACTTCACATTCAATGCAGTACAATAAAGAAAGGGACACTGTTTCCAAAGGTCCGAGCATATGTTTGAAGTTGTGTAGCAAACATGGTTTGGGCGTGATCAGTTGCCAAATGATCCGGCGTCAGATATGGTATCAGTCTGTTTACATTGGATATAGTTATTTAAAAACGAATGCGTTTACTGGGAAACTGTTTACGTCTTTTCCAATGTCGTATTATTGTACTAGACCCTTTTAGTGTTGTTTGTATTCATATTGAGTGAATAAACAGTATATAAAATGTACATGTATGTGTTCTTGTTCTCTGGTGAGAAAATATATATGATCTTAAATGGCACAGTGGGGCAAATGATACTATTCACTGTTAACAAATAAATAGACTCAAATGTGATGCCATTCAATTTCTAAAATGTTTGCTACTCGAGATAAGAGATCGTGGGGGCATATTGATCCATTTAAGTCTAGTGTCTATGATAGGGGACATTCGTCGCAAACACTGAAGGTCCAGATGACACGCCGCGTAACGCGGCATCTCACCGGGGCCTTCACTGTTTGCTATTACATATGAGATATTCCACTATATGGTAGAACATTGCAGTGTCTGTAGATTATTCTTGTGTATCTATAATGAAATCGTCTAGCAAGCACATAGAGAGAGTTCATTGTAATATCTGGGCATAAAAGTTTTAAGTTTGTTTGTGTGTGCGATAGATACTTCATAATTAGACATGCGTACTCCACAAACGATGCGCTTGTGCTCAGGACAACTAGGGTCGTATCTGTCAAAGGTCAAATTTGAATGATGCCATTTGCTGAATTTACCTTGACTATACATTTGGAACTCTATAACAAAGATTTTATATTAGGATTGATGGATGAGTAGGATTTTACGGCACTGCGACTAAGAAAAGGTCATATAGCGCAAGTGATGAGAAGAGATGATGCTGATGAGGGATGATTTTTAAAGGATGATTTTGGTTAATCTAATCCATTTCAAAGCTGCGCATTTTATCAAAACCACCTACCTTGCTTCATTTAAGTTCTTGACAAAATTTCTGTCAAATAAACAAACACGTCCCCTATTGAAATTACGTCACAAACCACGGTAAGGTAGAACAGTCTCTGGCGCAAACAATAAGCAATACAAAACGGTGTCTACAATGACCTCTTATTTAACCCTTTCCCTTATAGAAGCGACTTTTAGCACATTCATTTTATTCATCCGCTGAAGAAAATAGTTCCAAATTATACCGTAGTGAATATGTGTCATAGTTAATACTTTCCTTATTCTAGCAGTTAATAGCTTAAAGTAGGCTGAAAGTAAAGCAGAATGCGCCTTAGGGCGCATTCTGCTTTACTTTCAACCTGCTTTAAGTAGTCACATACCTTCAATACTAGAAACAATGCTATCAGGTAAAGGGTTAAAAGGTCTGACGACTCATTTTATTTGCACATTTATTGGTGTATTCGGGGTTAGAAAGTAGCACATGGAACAATGACTGAACAAGTTAAAGAAATGGTGTGGAGAAGAAGTTATTCTTTCCCGTTTAGAGCCAAACGAAAGGTAAAGAAAATTCATCAAATTAGGAAAATTACGACTATGTGAAATTGCATAGTACTTGTATTTATTCAACCCCAAGTGGCAAATGGTTTGGAGCCTGATAAGACACCGGGTTACCCGGCATCTGATCTGGCTTCAAACTATTTTCAATCGAAAACATAATTATGTTTTGGCATAAACGGTTTTATTTTTAATAGATAACTTCTTGTCCAGTGTACCCTTTTAATGCCGAAGTCAACCGAGAGAGCTAGTATAGAACAATTTCATTTAAGAAATGAAGATATGTTTTGCGGCGCTTAAACGAAATAAACGACAGAAAATGAGCGGCAAAATCTATGAATCGCGATAGGGATTCATGGTTAATGTGCCGATCATTTTCTGTCGTTTATTTCGCTTAAACGACGCAAAATTCACATAATTTCTTAAATTAACATTATATTTGCTGTAATTTCTATTATTAAATGAACATTTTATTAGTATGTTAAATCCATATTAGAGTTTGTTAACACGAATAATGTGTACCCTGAAAGGAACAGCAATTTATGCATTATAGAAACAACGCAACAAAATGATCCACGGAGAGCAGATACATCAGCCCCGCCTCTACGAAGGGGATCAACATGTCATGCCCTTAGAGAAATTGCGTCTTTACGAATTAAACATCATTTTTGTTACTGGAAATGAATGGGGGGAATGTAAATACATACATATACACGTGTACATGGATCTGTATACGGACTCTGGTCTGAATCCAAACTGTCTGTTAATTGTGTTCCATATCTCTTAGCGATATTAACCCTTTACCTTATAGAAGCGCCTATTAGCGCATTCATGTTATTCTTCCGCTGAAGAAAATAGTTCCAATTTAATCAGTCATGAATACATTTTACATGGAATATTTTCTATATTATAGCGCTGGATAGCTTAAAGTAGGCTGAAAGTAAAGTAGAATGCGCCTTATGGCGCATTCTGCTTTACTTTCAACCTACTTTAAGTAGTCACCTATCTTCACTACTAGACATATGCTATCAGGTAAAGGGTTAAGGTTGAATAACATATCACAGTCATTTTTGGTCTTCTTTAACCCTTTCGCTTCATGTACCAAGGTAGACGACACTGACAGTCTGTATCCTTATCAGACGCCGCTACATGATGACAACCATAATATCGATATCGCAGTCAAAAACGCGTAAAATTCAGAAATGTATAAGTAAAATAAGACGATATAAGCAGACGATAATATGGCAGCGACTGTGTTGCACCGGTATTTACATGTACGCCATAATGGCAGTACAGAAGGGTTAATCTATTCACTACCCCAGAAGACTTTCCTATCTTGTCGTGATTCTTTGACTTAATTGCCATGGTGGTGCTTTTGTTTATTAGATAGAGATTATCACCTCTGACAAGAACAGTGGATTTGATCCATGCTCTGCGTCGCATCGATGATAGTAGCCGGAATAATCTTCCTCAAGTCATCATCATCGTACCTTCAATATTATTGGGTAAAGTATTGTTTCACACCATCCTTAAGTTATAAAGTCGAGAAACGCATTTATGCTAAACATCTTTTGACATTGGCAAACAGTTAAGAGCCTGATAGGACGTCGGATATGACATTAGCAAACAGTTCAGAGCCAGGTTAGACGTCGGATATGACATTAGCAAACAGTTCAGAGCCTGATTAGACGTCGGATATGACATTAGCAAGCTGTTCAGAGCCTGATTAGACGTCGGATATGACATTAGCAAACAGTTCAGAGCCTGATTAGACGTCGGATATGACATTAGCAAACAGTTCAGAGCCATGTTAGACGTCGGGTATGACATAAGCAAACAGTTTAGAGCCATATTAGACGTCGGATAACCCTTGGTCTGATCAGGCTCTTAAATGTTGGTTTTCCACTCAGATTAAAGTAATCTTTAAAGCTTTCAAAACAAATTTATTGTCTACGATAAGTTTGCGAATAAACGGGAAATAATATAGCGTCTCTATTGTAAAAGAGTATGCCTGAAGAAATGCTGCTATTGGTTTGTTTGTCAATCAGTAATGATCCCGATTAGACGCCAAGTAACTCGATGACACATTTATCGATGTTTATGTTGGTTTACTCAACTTTGGCCCATTTATGTACAGTGGAGAACACGTTATTCTTTCCCAGTAATCTCGTTTACGCTAAAACTATTATTTCCATTGCAAACACTTTGTAGCCAGATCAGACGCCGGGTAACCCGGCGTCTGATCAGGCTCCAAACTGTTTGCCACTCAGACTAAAACTAGTAGTCAGAGTTGTCAAGAAGTTATCATTTTCAACGTTTTAATGCAATGCGTTTGCGTTTCGTTTGCGTTTAAACGGGAAAGAATAACGTTTTCTCCACTGTATGCCTGGATATTACGATGGACTCTCCTTGGATGCTTGCTGGAAGATACAAGGATTATGTGAATACACGATATTATTAGCCAAATAAGTCCATACAGCAAAACGTGTTATACAAAATAGCAAACAGTGCTGATCAAGGTAGGATGCCGCACAGGGTCTATAATGTTTGCAAATTCCTACGTTACATAATTATAGTAAATACTAAGCTGTAATGAGTTAAGCAATAAGCATAAAAGTAAAGATTTTTCAGACGATAATGTTGACCCACACGGTAGATCTATTCATTCACTGAAGCACGATATCTATTAAAGCGTGAACACGTATGTATCTGCATGTATATGGTTGAGAAGCTTTCATGTAGCCTATAGTAGAAAAGAACTGATACAAAAGTCATCTACTATGCTATCCAGTTTAAACTCAAATGAAACGCAAACGCATTGTATCAATATATAGAAAATGTCAATTTGGAAATGTATCTTCTGGGCCCGTCACACCATAACGTTCTGGCTAACGTTCTCTGAGCGTTTCAATCGTTCAATTTTCGAGCGTTCTATAATGAAGATGACACTTCTGGCGTTTGATTAACGTGTGCCTAACGCATGACTAGCGTGTTTCTTACTCATGAGAAGCGTGTAACAGCGACCAAGTAAGATACCCCCAAAAACCATTAGCGTGTTCTAACGTGCCACTGGCGCGCGACGAACGATTTGCCATCGTTAGACGAGCGTGTTGAGCGTTCGGCTAACGTGTGACAAACGTGTGACTAACGACAGAATCACGTCTTGCTGGCGTGTGATTTTTACGGTCGAACGCTGGGAATTTCATAGTGAATTCAGTTGATCTTGTGAGATTGAACAGACATCATCATGCCGCCATGACGCAAAAAGGGTGGGAAGGTGACTTCTGCTACTAGTCCTCTTCCACTAGCAATGTCTTCTGACGAAGAAGAACACCATGAGGAAGAGCACTTCTGAGAAGTAATGGACCATGTGACACCCCCTGAAGACCCTAAACACCCTGAAACCCCCAATGATGACGGTCCGACCATTGCAAAGAGAGGGAAGAAGCAGAGAAATGATTGTAGAATCGTGGACCGGGCGGTGGAAGAAGATAGTCTGGTCGAGTTTTCCCGCGAAAACGAACTGCTGTGGAACACGCAGAAGACAGATTACAGGAACAAGGCAAAGAGGCAATGAATACTCGAGGGAAAGGCAACTGAACTGGAGATGAGCATGGACCACTTGTGGACCTGGTTAAAGTCAATCAGAGACACGTTCACAATGCAAGTATTTACGTTGAAATTTTGGACAATACTTCAAGAAATCGCCCTGACTTTAACAATAATGGAATTTTTATACTTATAGTCAAACAACTAGGTCTGACGTGTCACGGAGTCGCCGATTCCATTTTTAAGGAATAACAGCATTTCAGATATCTTCGTCTCATTCTTTTAAAGAAAAGGTTAAGTTATAGCATAAACAATGAGCGAATTAGTTATCAGAAAACATAGCGTAATGGATAGGTCGTAGGGCCATAAGCAAGTACCGGTATATGATCGGGGCAATTTTATCTGGCGTGTGTTCGAATCTCGCATCAACCTAAAACTGTTTAATTTTGCTAAAACATATTAAGGATTCTATAATTACAATGTACCTTATTTCTAATTTTATTTCAACCATCATATACTTTCATTGTAATGAAGATCTATGTAGATCTATGGTAAAATATCTCTAAACATACGTCACTATTGGTCTTTATGGTTGGTGGAAGCATAATTGTGTTGGGGTATAAGTAATACATAAAGCAGTCTCCGTTACTTCTGTTTTTCCTTTCAGCAGCAGTCTGTCTAAAAAGCCCTTTTCGTCCTTAATGAGTGGCACCTTCACCTCCATAGAAGTGTTCTCTACGGTAGTCCAAAATCAAAAGAACCTTGCTTAAAAAACATTAGTTTATTTACCCATATACATGGACGTTCGGAAAACGTTCGAATAACGCCAAACGGACGCAAAAGGACGTTCCTTTGACTTTAGTCACACGCTGCGAACGCTAGGGGACCGTTCACCGGTCGTTGACAGGTCGCCAGTGAGTCGTTCACTGCAAAGCAAACGATAAGTAACAGCCACGTAACGCTAGAGTAACGACTGACTAACGATAGCCGAACGCGTGCAACGATCGGTGAACGTTAGTAAAACGTTCAACGAACGTTCTTAAACGATCTCCAGCGTTTAACAATAAACGTTAGAAGAACGCTGGTCTCAGAGAAAACTTTTGTGCATGTTCAAAACTTTTTTTTCGGACCAGCGTTCTCCGACGATTACCGACGATCACCGACGTTTACCAGCGTTTACTAGCGTTCACACAACGTTCTTCTGGCGCTATCCCAGCGACCTTGGGCGACTATCAACGTTTCCTCAATCGTCAGAGAACGCTGGCCAGAACGTTATGGTGTGACGGGCCCATAACGTTTCATTTCAATCGCAGCGACAAACAGGTTCGTGCCAGATCAGACGCCGGATTACCTGGTGTCTTATCTGCCTCCAAATTGTTTGCTATAGAGATAGCATGTTTGGCATAAACACGTTTACTGGGAAGAATAACGGCTTCACCACTGTATTATTAACGTGAAGTACGCCCTTTTGCCTGCTTAAAACTGTCGCCTTTATCGTCTTCTCTCTAGAAATTAACCCATTACCTCATATTTCTTTCATTGAGGCTAAAGGTCCACTTAAAACAGGTTGGAAGTAAAGCAGAATGCGCCTGAAGGCGCATTCTGCTTCACTCTCAGCCTGCTTTAACCTACAATATGATGGGATATATAAAACAGTTTTTGTGGTAGATTCTACATATTCATGATTGTATTAATTGGAACTATATTCGTCAATTCAGAAATAATATATAAATACGCTAAAAGGCGCTTCGATGGGGGAAATGGTTAAGAAGTTTGAAATAAAACAATGCTATGAGTGTCAAACAATTTGTATCTTAATCAGAAAACCAGTTACCAGATGTCTGATCAGTAGCCAAACTGGTTGAAAAGTGTTTTAAACGGAAGTATATAGTGGAGACGATGTTGCATTGTACAAAGTCTGTCCTGTTTAAACGAAACTTAACTCAAACGCTGTGGACTAGTTTGATGTAACAAATGACATGTTCTTGAAAAATTGAAAAGATTATGATTATTTTTAATCAGAACGGCAAACAGTTTAATACCTGATGGATTACCCGGCGTCTGCTTTAGCTCGACATTGTTCGCAATTTAGAATGTACGTAAGGTTTTACCATAAACGCGTTCCTTGGCAGAAATTAACGGCATCCCCTCTGTACAAAATGTAGTAACGTTTGAATTTTAGGTTACGTTAACCGTTATCATCCGAATGCTTGGAATCTATATCGTCTACTAACATAATCACATTATGCTTTAATGTTTTTATCTGAAGATAAGTTGAGTCGATGTTTCAGTTTGGATCCTGATCAGACGCCGCGTATCGCGGCGTCTGATTTGAATCCAAACTGTTTATCAATGTAGCCAAGTCTGACTTAGCATGATAAGGGTTAAGGGGAAGTTGAGAGGTCGATGTGCGAAATTGATAACAGAAGAGTGGGTTACTCGGGTGTAGTGAACCAAGTACATATCAATGACATTATAATTATATTTCTGAATCTAGGACATGTGAATGTGATACCGATACCAGTATTGGCTGTTCAGCTACTTCAATGTATAAAAATATACAGGTGAGACATTTTTTACAATGTACTATCTAGTTTCATGCATTTATCACACGATAACATACACGCATATAGAGTTGGTTGACCGTTTCGTTGACAGCTATTTTTAGATCGTGTACATATCATGTTTACTATACATAAACATATAGCTCTATGTAATCATTTTCGTGCGGACGCACATTATATAGCGTCCAACATTGCCACATACTAGGGTAAAGTATATCTATAATTAAACAAAGTCTTCATTTATTTCTTTTCCTTTCCGTCTCATACTTGCCACTCATTTGTGGTATTTTTACCATTAAATGACTAGATATAGATCTATTGATGCATTGTTAAAATTAATATTGGCACACAAGGGTAGTGTCGAATCTAATGTTGTCTCACTGCGCTGTAAATGTACATTCATAATATATTATCTAAAAAACCGGTCTGTTTTGTTTAGAGAGAGTTGTTAAAGGGAGGGAAAATGAATACCCTTTGAGTGTATAGCGTGATTTGGCTTTCATTTACAAACAGTTTTGACTATGTAGGAGTATTAAATACAACAGGGCTACATATAGGAGGGAGTAAACTGCACAAATCCAACATTTTTTCACTTATTTCAAAACCTATGGTGTTACTACTCATTAGAATCGTCTCTTCGATACGATTCTAATGAGTAGTGACACCATAGGGTTTAAAGTAGAAATAAAGCTTTTAGTTTTTGAAAAAATCCCTTTAACTGGAGCCCTGCTACAATATATTTCAAATAAAACAAATCAACAAACACTGCATACCCTGGACAGAGGGCTCCTTAAGAAATCCTCTGATTAGGATCTACACTGTTGCATATTACTAGTGTGCTCTTCTAAGGTATACTGTTTCTATATGGCGAGTTTAATCGTTGCTACATGTAGGGATGAATGAGTTGCATGCAGGTTGACCTCTTACCAATAAGTGGACCCTTTCCCTCACAGAAGCGCCCTTTACATGTAACACATTTCATTTATTCCTCCATTGAAGACAGTAGTTCCAATTCATTCAATGATGAAGATGTACCATCAGAAATGTATTCTATATCCCCTAGCCGATGGTAGCTTATGGATTATGGAATGCTGCAAGTAAAGCTGAATGTGCCGGAATGTGCATGCTGCTTTACCTTCAACCTGCTTTAACCCTTTCTCTCTCAATGGCGCTTTAAAGCGCGTTTACAACAATTTGGGTCCTGATCAGACGACGCGTCACGCGGCGTCTGAACAGGACTCGAACTGTTTGACACTCATATCAATATCTATTAAGTCATACAACCTTAAATCTAACTTTGACAAGTGTCCTGACGACAACAATATTGACTCAGACGACAATAAAGCGGTGAATGGGTAAATTTCGCCCGAATAATTAGATCATGAAAGGGTTAAGTGGTCACCTGGCTTCAACACTAGATGGGGGGGGGGGGCTCCGTGGCCTAGTGGTATAGTCACTGTGACTTACATCACTAAGTTCCTCACCGCTGTGAGTTCGAATCCCTGTAGGGTCGTTCGGATTTTTCATGTTGGGAAGCCTTCCAGCTGGCTTGCGGAAGTTCGGTGGTTCTACCCAGTTGCCGATTTGTGCCTGAAACAGTGCATAAAGGGCTTCTGGGGGTCTTCCTCCACCTATAATTAGCTGGACGTCGAAAAATCGACGAAAGCGACGTAAAATCAAAACAAATCAAATCAAATCAACACTAGACATATGCTATGGATTAAAAGGTTACATGTAATAAAAGTTTGACGGTAATTGTCATTATTTTACAGAATTCTCGATCACATATATACCAGAGAACGTGAGCAAACAGCATCCTAGATGAGACATAGTTGAAAAGGAATACGTGTTGCTGACAAGCTGCACCCGGTACTTAGCTGCACAATGTATCTCTATTTGGAGGGCATTGCACTAGGGGCAGTGGGGATATTGTATGTGGGCATTAAAGCATTTTGTCCATGGCTTATAGCTGACTTGCGCTACATCATGGCTGTTTTACCGAACGTGATTAAGTTCCAAAAATGTGCAAAGAAAGGAAAATTCTTGATAGACATGTTCGAGGAGCAGGCTTTAAAACAACCGGACAAACAAATGATTATATGGAAACACGAGGAATATTCATATAAGGTTAGTAAAAAGCCGATGGACAATAAAGCCAGGGCATATGGTTCTTCATACATCACATGAGACATGCTTTTAATTTACAGCGTCCACTATACGAGGCGATCCTTAATACAAATACGGCGTATTTGCTTATCTCCTTCTATGCTGCCAAATTTCACCTCCTGTTTCATAACTTTCACGGGTAAATACCGTCTACTGAAAGTTAGTGGCTGCAACATTTATTCTAAATGAAAAGTGTTCAGGTTTTTCTCTTCACATCGTCTTTGCTAAGGCCTATCTTAAGAAACGTCGTACGACAAAAACGGTCGTAAGTCAAAATTTTAAAATAAGCCTTATTTCTGATTTCTCATATAATCCTGTTTTGTGACATCTCTTTGGATGCATCTTTTCAAGACGATTCCATGGATATGTAACCAGGCAGGATTACATGGAGAAATACATGAAAATTTAGAATTTTAGAATCTGACTTACGACTTTAATTGTCGTACGACGTTTCGTAAAACGGGTCCCAGATTCTAGCTGTTTTCAAATTGATTTCGGTGCCTATGTATGTGAAAGGTGTAATGCTCTTACATGAATGTTATTATGCTTAACTTCTGCGATACATTAACGTGGATAGCTTGAAAAGACTGCATATTTATATTTTTTGAGTGACCACGTAACACAGTCTGTATTGTATGTTTTTAGAGACTAAAGTGATTAAACAGATGTTTATGTAAATAAAACATGCATGACGTTTAGCTAAGTATAATCATAAATAATAGTTAGTTTTATGACTGAAAGTTTAAATATTGAATGGTATTTGGTGTTGGTTTTAATCGCGTAAATCACTTTTTAATGACATTGCACTATCACGCTATCGTATAACTTCGATACAAAGACGGACAACCAGGATCTAAACTGTTTGCAAATACCAGTGTCGTCGGAGAAGGCGTTATTTTAATACATGAGTGGGAAACAGTTTTGAACATGCAGTTTGGTTACCAGGGGTCTGCTCAGATCCTAAACCGTTTGCAGAACACATAAGAATTTTAGCTAAACTCTTTTACTACTTGGAAATAATAAATTATTCTCCCCTGAACTGAACTATTGACAGGATGTAAACGATCAAGCTAATCGACTGGCCCGAGCGGCGCTACATGTAGGACTAAAGAAAGGGGACACTGTGGCCATAATGATGTACAATGAGCCTGCATTTATATGGACTTACCTTGGTGCGTATATATTTTATATAAACCCTTCGATAACAACAGTTGTATTGTGGTAGTTAAAACTATGGGGCTGTTGAAAGCAATCTTAGCATAAAGCAGAATGCCCCTACAATCTGCGTCTGTCCTGCCTGTCATAGTGCAAAACATTGGCGAAAACAACCATAAATAATCGAAATAGACTATACTGGTTTGACAAATGGAATTGAAGAACACGAGTAAAAATTATCATCATACATTATACATGTATGCTTCAATATGAATCTGTAATATACATGTAGTATATGTTTACATAGTTATCAATAACCATGTATGTGCCTGTTGATATGGTTATATATGTTACCAAGTAAACCATTTGTTACTGTTCATTTTAAGATAATTTATGAAAAACTTCGATGTCAACAATTACCCCAAATTTCAAGTATTTAAGTTATAATTTTATGTATATGAATTGTTTCAGCAATGATGAAAATCGGGGTGACCATGTCCATGATAAACACGAATTTACGTGGAAAGCCTCTAAAGCACTGTATAAGCATATCATCCACACATATCATGATTGTAGGATCAGGTCAGTATTTATATAGTGGTGAAGATGTTTCACTTTCTGGTTAACAACAACTACGTAATGCAATATTAGTAGCATGACACACAAACAAAGATTTATTTTTCAAATGTAGTTAATAGTTTTATTTCAATTGAAGTGACAAAAAGTTTGGAACCTGATCAGTTGCTGAATTACTCACTATGAAATAATGAATACAGATGTGATTTGATTAATACTCATAATACAATATCATTTATCGCATAACTTGCGGTCTGGGAGTTGGATAAAGCGATTATATAATTATCGTTACCCACTAGAGAAATATCGGTTTTTGGGCTCCGGCCTAACATTTTCGACCACAAGCGCTGCACGTAGCGGGAAACCAAATGACGTCATTTACGATGACGTTACCGTACATAGCGTCAGGTTTTGGCGGAAAATCTATATAACAGAAAGACTACAAACCACGGATTCGATTGATTTAATAGGTGTTTAAAATTGTTATGTGATATCTAGAATCTCACATTCGTGCTCATTACCTATCATTTTTGATAAACTCGTTGACTAAAATTAAAAAGACGCTCGCCAAGGCTCGCATCATATTATTTTAGTCAACTCTTTTATTAAAAGTTATAAATAATGAACACTCAAGTATGACCCTCTATAAATTAACGCAAAATACTTGTTGCAGATAAAGACCTTACCGATGCTGTTACTAGCATACTAGCAGACATGCCAGATCTGACCGTCTACACCAATATCGTAGACGCTAGTAACGTGTCGCCCCACTTTTGTGACAGTATGCATAAACGGGTAGAATCTGAATCCTCGGAGAACATAGATTTGGCACTCAGAGCCGATGCCAAACCCAGCGATCCATTAGCTTACATATTTACATCAGGGACAACAGGTTTATACTTTGAATACTTAATCCATAAACGTTTATTTTCCATAGAATTAAACATTAGCAAACAGTGTAGGCGCAATGTGCTGCATCTCAACAACAAGTCTGCACTGTTTGCTATTTATTTGAAATTAGTTGCTGTGTGGACAAACACTGTTGATCAGTATTGTATATCGATAATGAAATCTTCCAGAAAACACATGGGGATAGTTCACTGCAACATCCACGCATTTATGGGGCATGTTTAGAAAGCCGCTCGTTGGCGTGCAGTACTATATGATAGGTTTGTTTATGTTTTAAAACTTTGAGCGATTCATCATTCTGACCCATATACATGTACGTAGATTGGAATTTCCAGCTTTACTGTTTATCTAAATGTACATTTCTTGAACCGCACATATATATATATTAATGTTTAAATAATAGCTATTTCTACTGTTAATTTCATGAATGAAGTTGAATCCTTACATATCACACATGCTACATGTAGCAGTGTATTTTCTCCAACGATTTCCATTTTAACGTCTTAGTTTAGTTTCCAATGATATGGATCATAAGAAATAATTTATACATTCTAGCAGTGTGTTTACTCTATTGCAAGAATTGTGGCATTTTAAAGAAAAAAAAACATTGATATATTTTGACGGATGCATGCAATAACGTTGCATTAACAATCTTAAAATACAATACAATCATGTTATTGCATGTATACATACTTCTATGTTGTTGTTATTGAGATCAGTGTGTTTGTTCTTGAAATAATAAATTACTATGGTATCGAATAAAGTCATTTATAGTAGAGTAACTGTATTATAAATGCATGCTTGATAAACGTAATTGATGGATATTTTTGAATATTTTCTATAATGTTTGAATATTACAGAGACAACAGCCATTTACATATCTCGTGTGTTATTTTATTTCATTTCAGGTCTACCTAAACCTGCATATATCAGCAATCACAAAGCCCTCTCAGGCTTTATACTGGGTGGAATATTTGGAATAAAAGCAAGCGATAGAATATTTATATGTCTTCCATTGTACCACTCAAGTGCATTGTTTGGAGGTGTAACTTCCACGATTATATTTGGTGAGTGAAACTTTATCTACCCAATAACTCCATAGACACATTTTTACGCCTTAAGTTATTTTCGGCTGAAGACAACATTTGGAATTTATACAGTCATGTATACGTAGCATAATCAATAATGTCTGTATTCTAGCAGAAAGTAGCTTAAAGTAATGTTGAAAGTAATGTAAAGCATAATGCACCTTAAGGCGAATTCTGATCTACTTTTAACCTGCTTTAAGTGGTCACCTATCTTCAATACTAGAAACAGTCTATGAGCCAAGAGTTTATATTATAAGGGTATACTGTCTTGGGAATTTACTGCATTCAAATACACGCCAGAACGGCAATCACGGGTAATGTACATACATTCTTCGCTTTAAAACAAAATTAATGTCTTATCACTGCGTTAAAATTTTGGACACACGTGCAGTTCGACTAATAAAAGTATTTAAAGAATGTGTTGCATATGCACATGTAAAACCTCTCTACTATGACCACTTAAAAGGAAGCTAATTGACTGCATAAAAGAAGCGTGACAGCTAACGCAAGGTGAACGTAAAACAGAGAGCTCATGAAGCTGTCACCTGTATTTTATACAATCAATTAGCCTTCGTATAAGTGGTCGTAATATACAGGGTTTACTCTTACTAGATAGATAAATAGATAGATTCATTTCAACATAAAATGTACAATAACATGGCAATCTGTTATTAAAAACATACACAGTAAACAATAAGCAACAATATGTATGATTTAATACAGCCATGTCACTCAACAGTATATGTCATGGATAACACAAAAAAGAGTAAGAATTACTCTTATTTCCATTGTGGTCCTTAAAAACTGTGATAACCTTCTAAACCTTCATTAACATATTTCCTAGATTTTATAGCATTGCGATTGTGTTTCGTTTCGTCATTTGAACAGTAAATGACCAATTCTTTTCCCAGTGTTTTGTTTGTTTGTTATAGAAATATTAGAGAACTCAATATATATACTAGACGGACAAAAATCACAAAATGTCAAAGTAATTGGTAAGAAGAATGTTTATGATTTAGGTGCAACATGTGTGTTGGAGAAGAAGTTTTCAAAGTCCAATTTCCTGAGTATCTGCCGGGGGCAAGGCGTTACAATCATGTTGTATATTGGAGAACTGTGTCGTTACTTACTCACAACAGAAAAGGTATACTGTCAGATGCAGGATGCTTATGTTTTCACTTACTTCCTTACGTAATGAACGTGTCATTTTACACTGAGAATGAAATATGCATTTGCGTCTATGTTACATTATGTTATAACTTAACTTCGCTCTCATCCCAAATGAAATTAACTGGCAGTGTATATTCCATATAAGACGACCTGAAAACTGCCACGTTTTTATCCCACCGACTACTTTTTATCGAAATAGATTAAAGGCGACCACTATCATTGAATATGATAACATGACATCATCATTATCATTATGACAACAAACGACATCTTTATATTAGAATGTTGAACGTAGTGGATGGAAAAGACACGACTTTCACGTGACTCCGTGTAACCAATATGGTAATTAGGAGGTAGGATAATTAGTGATCGCAAGCTGAACAATTTGATAATATTGCAGGTAATACTTTTGAATTGATATTCATCTTAGAAATTTGATTGAACGAAGTTTTTAATATAGGTGTGTAAGAACTGCATATAAATATGACACGTTAAACTAAAACAAGTCAAAATACTGTGAAATTAAAAGATGGCACATAGTTAACACTGTTATTTTCAGAGTGGTATGGACACACAACATTCTATTCGCTTGGCGTTAGGTAACGGACTAAGACAGGATGTATTCCGGGAGTTCAAGGAAAGGTATAAAATTGGCAAAATTGGTGAATTCTATGGTAGCACAGAAGGCACGGCTGGTATGGTCAACTATGATGGAGTAATCGGGTCGTGTGGAAGACTTTCTCCTTTTTTGGTAAATAGTGCATACACATAAATTATGATTTGTATAATAAGATACCCAGACGTTAATTGTATTTTTCTTAGTTGCTGATATTTTATACTGTCATCTTCTTAATGCGAAACTTATTTATACATTAAGCATCTATTATGTGTTCATTCTTTGCATGCATTATTCACTGACTAAAACTTCCTAGATTGATACTGATTGATGCGAACAATAGAAAGCATACATGTACAAGCTATTGACATTTAGAGAAAGTTGAACAGATGATAGCAAACAGTGTAGTTTCTGATACGATGTCAATTGCGGTATTTGATCAGGGTCTACACTTGGTGCTAATGTCGACTTTTAAAACGATATGTTTTTATCCTTATCATGCTAAGCGCGACCTGGATAACACTTGCTAGCGGTTCAAATCCGGATCAGACGCCGTCTTGATCAAAACTGTTTGCCACTTATATTCATATTTTATCAGATCAAAAACCATTGAAACTAAGTTTGATCTTTTTACGCTAACGATATATTTGAAGCAAACGACATGGGTTAATGGGTTAAGTGTAAGACCTTTGTCGGGTGTACTTTTGCACAGTGTGACTGTATACGTATACATTAAAATACATTCATTTAATATCTCAGAGACGTTTGCAACATATGGGACTGTATCAATGGAGCGTAGAGGAAGAATGTTTGGCCAGAGATAGCAATGGACATTGTATTCCAGTGCCTACTGGTACGTAGTTTGTCGAATTGTGGGAAATATGTTATTCCCATTAACTTAAAACCCAGACGCAGTTTAGTAAAATGAAGAAAATTCGTAGTTTCTGAAAATAGGGTCAATGTATTAAAATGTTAGTGACACACAGATTGAAACCTGTTCAGGTACCGGGCTACTTAGTCTCTGATCTTGTTTGCAAACAGTCTGCAACGGATATAATAGTTTAAGGAAAACCTGTTTACCTTGGAAGAAAATGCCATCTTCGTCACTGTCTGTTCTGAAATAACCATATGGACACCATTACAACTTACACAAAAACAGAAACGAACTGTTTGCTATTGAAATTCAAAGACATGTATAGATTTGTAACACTTTCTAATACATTTCGCATTACGAGCGTAGCAAGAATTACATATGGGACGCTAATATATTTAATCATAATTATAACAAGGCGATATAGGCTTATTTACTGTCTATGAATGCTTTGTAAAACTTGAGTCGACAGATTACTTGCTCCAGCATGTTTCAATGGAGAAGACGTTAATCTTTCCCGTTTAAACGCAACTAAAACGCACATACCATTCCCAAAAATGTAGAAAATTACCATTTGATGACATTTTTACGATTTAAATATACCTTAATCTAAGTGGTAAACAGTTTGGAGTCTAATCATACGCCGATTCATGCGGCGTCTGATCTGGCCGGAATTGAATAAAATGATTTCAGCCTAAACGCGTTTAATGGGAAATAATAACGTCAAAGTATCAAACAGTTTCGATCCGGATTAGACGCCGCGTGACGCGGCGTCTGATCATGATAAATGTTTGCAAATTCGACTTTATGCGACTCCGGCGGTGAAATGGTTAAACTAACTACAGAGCATGACAATTGGTATATAATTGCCTTGGCAGGTGTTCCAGGGTTACTCCTGACGGCTATTACTCCGAAACAAGAGTACCACGGATACAAAGGAATGGACGATCTAACGGAAAGCAAGATTGTCAAGTAACGTCTACTGATCCCGTTCGTTACATTGGCATTGTTCACAGGCATTTCCAAATAGTTTGGATTCAGATCAGACTTTGTGTAAATATAGTATGAAAAGAAGGCCAGGTGGTGAGAATAGGGAAATGTTAAATCTTAAAGCTAGATTAAAATGAAGCAGTTTTATGTTAATCTCATTTTAAGCAGCCATACGCCTCAAACATCGAACGTTTAACCTCATTTAATGACCGTAATAGAAACGTCTTCCTATGCCTATTTGATACTCAAATCGGCATTGCCTTTTTCAAAGATGCACACATCTGAATAGATAGAAAAATTCAAAGACGAATTGTTAACAGACAGCATCTTGAAGTTCAATGGAGACTATTTTGCGCCAACAAAACAACCAACATTATACTTGGTATACTATATCATACCACTTTTGTAATCTTGCGAATAAATGAAGCAAATAGTTTAATTAAGTACGTAAATCCATCAATAAGGGGGAAAACTCGAGAAACCAGACCAACAATGAAATATATTTGAGTTTGTTAATGCGAATTGAGTGTCCTTGTTTTAGATATCAGAAAACTACAAATTTAATAACGCATTTGCAATGTAATTTGTTAATTTCCAGAAATGTTGTGCAAGACGAAGATAGCTATTACAATACTGGTGACCTATTGGTTCAGGACAAGGATTATAATGTTTACTTCAGCGATAGAATAGGCGATACATTTAGGTAAGGATCGTCCGCATTGTTTTTATAAGGTAGAGACTTTGCCGTGTCAAATTTATAATCTGTTATCTCATGATATTACAGAATATTTGGTAGAAAGAAGATGTATACAAAATACATATAACAATACCGATCTGCTGCCTGTATATTAAAACAAATGCTAACAAATATACTAAATATATAATATGGCATGTACATTTGAGATTATAATGTTAAAAATGTCATAGCAATTAAATTGTAGAAACATAGTCTATCATATGGATATACATGTACCAGTTTTTAATTATCAAGTTTTAATTTTTAGATGGAAAGGTGAAAATGTTTCAACAACAGAGGTCAGTAACGTCCTCACAGATATTGACTTTGTAATTGATGCATACGTGTACGGTGTGACCATACCGGGTGAGTGCTAAATGATTACGTCGAATGCATATTCGAGATACCTACAGTGGAAATATCTGTCTCGTTTAATTAATATCTAAAGCAAAAGCCATGCACTGAAATGGAATGAAGAAACATGATTTTAATGCACGTCACCTTGAGGTAATACAGAGTTTACGTTTAGGTTAATTTTGAACTAATTACTGCAACTATGTTCCTTGCAAGACATTACCACACGTGACCTCTGGTGAATGTTTGCGTTTATGTATGTTATGGACTAAGTAATCTAGGTACTGTAACTGTTTTTCGTATTTCAGTTAGGGACGAGGTACTTTGGTGAGTACATTGTGTTTTATACAATGTTTTCCTTTGGCAGGCTGTGACGGACGGGCAGGTATGGTAGCTCTTATTATTTCACAATCCCAAGCCTTTAATGAACAATATTTAAAGCGACTGAATCAACACTGTAAAGAAGTTATGCCAGTATACGCTAGACCATTATTCGTTCGTGTCCATTTCGACGAACTGGACATGACATCAACACACAAACAGAACAAGGTGAGACTGAAGAAAGAAGGGTATGACGTCAGTGTTGTATCTGAGGACTTGTACTATTACGACAGATCAACTGATGGCTACAAACCACTCACCAGAGACGTGTTTGGTCTGATAAACGGTGGTAAAATTACATTTTAAAAAGTTTTTACAAGTGAAAGACACATTTATTTAAAGTGAGTAAATGACACATACAATTAACTGAAAGCAGTGTGAAACAGTTGTTGGTGGAACTATATTGTACTGTGTAATTTAGGTACACATATATACCGGTTTATATGTGTACAAAAAACCCTAATGAGCATATGCGAAACCGGTTGTTTTTATGTTTATGTTTAAATTAGGCATGTAAGTCAATGTTATATACATGTATTAATATGTTCTATCTTGCGCCGACGCCTTTTACAATTACTGCTATATAATACATATTATGTACATATAAAGTCAATCCTCTCTTAATCAATCATCTGTACGTCACCCTCGAACTTGTGATAGCTACATGTACTGCAAACAGTTTTGGTCCACACGAGAAGCCGAGTAAGTCAGCGTTTTATTAGGATCCCAACTGTTGGACACCCGGACAATATTTTCTGATAGAAAATGCATATAAATAAATGCAGGAGGTTGTTGAAGACAACAGCTGCTTGGCATCCAGAAGGTTAAGTAATACTTTACTACTTTAAAAGCCCAATTTGGTGAGGCAGTTTGCCAGAGTGGCACACCATTTGGTTCACTAGAATACGCTAGTATGAGTGTAACAGTCCTTGATATGAAAGTAGGATAAATGAGTTTCTGTATCTCTGCTATTCAAACAGGGCGTATATTGCTTAACCATTTTCTCATAGCCAGTTTCTAGTTCTGGAGACAGATGATCACTTAAAGCAGGTTGGAGGTAAAGCAGAAGCCGTTTGAAGGCATGCTTAAAGCTACCATCAGCCTGCTTTAAGCTACGACCTGTTAGCAAATGGAAATAGTTCTTATGGTGTTTGTTCACGATTTTATAAACTTTATAAAGAGAAATTACTTTATGTATTTACGGAATAAATTAAAGGCATTAAAATGCACTTTTCTAGAGTAATCAGTTAAGCCAGATTTCTGATAAACCTGTACAGTGGAGAAAACGTTATTCTTTCCCAAGAAACACGTTTACGCTAAAACTATTACTTCCTTTGCAAACAGTTTGGAGCCAGATCAGACGCCGGGTAACCCGGCGTCTGATCAGGCTCCAAACTGTTTGCCATCCAGGTTAAAATCAACATTCAGAATTGTCAAAAAGGTTGTCATTTTCTTCTTTTTTATGCAATGCGTTTGCGTTTCGTTTGTGTTTAAACGGGAAAGAATAATGTTTTCTCCACTCTATTATGCTAGCGTCAAGTGCATATGATCAAACCAGACAATATGTATTGTAGACATTGTAGATCATGCAGTATGGTTTAAAATATAAATGGCAGCTCAATGCATGACCAAAATGTTGCGGAACGTTCATGTAGAAGATTTCTACCTCTTTGTCCTGCATTAATATTTTCCCCATAGTTTGTTTCTACTTTGGAATATAGGTGCCCTCTTAAAGCATGTTTAAAATTGTTCAGCCTGATATTCTTGGATAAAGAAAATAGTTCATATAGTATGTATATTCATGACTTTATAACGGGAAACTATTTTCTTCAGAGACATGACTTCATGGAGTAAAAATGGGCACATACAGAGTAATGGGTTTACCCTTTACCCCATAGCCTGTTTCTAGTTTTGAGGAAAGGTGACCAATTAAGGCATGGCTGAAAGTAAAGCAGAATGCGCCTTAATGCGCATTCTGCTTTACTTTTATCCCGCTTTAAGCTACTATATGTGAGCTATTGTGGAGGAATAATCAAATGCGCTAAAAGGCGCTTCTATCAGGGAAAGGGTTTAGCAATCTGCAGACTTACATTGTAACCTCTCTCCCCCCCCCCCCCCCCCCCCCCCCCCCCCCCCCCGTGGTTTTCCTGATTGGGTGGACGCTGAGGAGACGGTGTACATAATGCATTTAACTCGTATCATGCTAAGCGCGACTTGCCTAACATTTTCAAACAGTTTGAATCCAGATCAGACGCCAAGTAACGTGGCGTCTGATCTGGATCCAAACTGTTTGTCACTAGTATTTAACTATTCTTCTGTTTCAAAAGCATATACACTAATTTAAAGTTTTTTAGCAGACGATATAATTGAAGCAGGCGACAATTCAGTTACATGCAATGATTTTTATCCGATTGATTAGGACCACAAAGTTGTGCCGTAAACAGTGTAGAAGGCGTTATTTCCCATGTAAAAAGATCAAACGAAATGCAATTAAATAGCGAAAATGACATTGTTTAGCATTCTAATGTGAGTGACAAACTGATTGGACTCTGATCAGACATCGGGTTACTCATACAAATGCCTTTCGCCAAGAGCAGAGAAGATCGGAATCACTGTCTGAACAGAGAAAATGACGTTCTTCTTTCCTAGTACATGTTGGTGTTTGATCTGCATCAAAACTGTTTGGCATGTTGTGTATGTTCATGAATATACGATAGATTAGAAAACTCGTTTTATCTGATGTATTTCCGTTGACGTCTACTTTCGTTTAACTTATTTGCGCCCCAGGGGATTATTCCATGTTTATATTTCATACTTTTTATTTAAGGGGTGCCTGGTCTAAATTTTCATTTCCGTTGTTTTGTATTGAAATTCCATATCAGCAAACTGTGCACGGACTCTGATCAGACGCCGCATTATGCGGCGTCTGATTAGAGTAGTAGTAGTAGTAGTATCTTTATTTCCATCATATTTGATGAGCAAATACAAATAATGAACAATATAGAAACAAAAAAAATCAATCTAGAAAGTAACGTGATAAATAAAATAAGTAATTAACCCAATCATGCCCAGTAGATTGTTCCAAGCTTATATATTGGATTAGTCCATTTTTATGTAAGGGTTGTATTATGCGGCGTCTGATTAGAGTGTACGTTGCTTGGCTGTGTCTCATATTTGGGATCATGGTCACAAATGGGTAAATAAGGAAGTAAATGTTAAATGTTTAGTCTTATAACGTAACTTGCTGAAACAATGTAAACCTCGACCATTCATTTGCCAGTGTTTTATAATTGGATGTCAAACTTTGATTAAAGATAGATAATTTAGCTTTGGACGTTTGTTGTTAATCCATCGAATGATCTCCCTTGTTTACGTTTTATATCGAACCACATCAAATACTTATCAATCTTTATATTAAAGTGTTATAAGTTTTTTTTCTCGTTTTAAAAACGAAATAGTTACTATTGAAGGAACCTTAGTGTAGCCAACAGACTCGAAAAGCAGACTACAGATTCATTTGGTTTCCTGTTCAACCGCAAAACGTGAACTTTGAGCCACCTTTGACCCTTCGATGCAAGATTTCGTCTATTGTTAGCAATAATGTCCGTGTGCTTTTATTTCTTAAATATAGTTCTAAGATAAGAATAAGCATTGAAATGGGTATCAAACAATTTTGATCCTGATAAGTCGCCGCGTTACGCGAGTGAGTCTGATCTGGATCAAAACTATTTGTAAATAACTAAATGCACACGAGGTTAGGCAATGAAAGGGCTAGTGGACTGGTTCTAAGCTAACGTAAATTTATCTTAAGATCCAGATCAGTGTCACTAATGATAGATCAAATGTATTGTCAACGGCTAGCATGGTGTGCTGCTACATAAATCATGTTGCAGTCATGTTAACCGTATATTTAGCAGACGATGTTGAATCGTATATTTATAGTTCTTCAACGGCTGGCTATACACTGTATTATCTTCAATTGTTGATTTTAGTTTTTATGGGAATTGTCAAACAGTAATGATCCAGATCAGACGCTAAGTGCGGCAGTTCAGACAGTATTCCAACCGTACCTGAATGTGTTTATCGGCTGAGTAGAGCTAATTAAGCCGTTACACTGTTGAGCACGACTTCACTTACACCTCGGAGTAAAAACGCGTGCTTACATTTACAAACAGTTTGGATCCTGGTCAGACGCCTCGGCACGCGGCGTCTGATCAGGATTCGAACTGTTTAACACTCGTGTGGATATTCAATTACGTGTAATGTTCCTGCATAGAATCGATCTCAATGAATTTCCTATATAATCCTAAAATACATTATTTTCATGTACATGTATTTTACAATTATAATGTTAAAAAATAAAATAACTGAAAAATAAATTTGAAAAAGGTAGACGACGTTTTCGAAAGCAGACGATATTGCAGCAGAGAACGTGTTAAACCAAAGTTCATTCAGAGAAAGTGTTAAACCGAAGTTCATAGAGGCTTGTAAACAGTACAATTGAGACCAAGTTTGTTTCAGCAAGATAAGGATACAGTGTGTAGAAAGCGAGAGTAGCTGACACACATATACACTTAGTACACTTGAATGAAAAGGTCGGCTCATGTATTATATGTAGCACTAGTAATATAAAGGAACAGTGAAGCGTGTGTTTCGCGATCATTTATTGAAATGACGTTGATGTCGTTAAAGACAGGATACTGCTTAACGCAGGATAAAAAAATAATACAGAAAGCTCCTAACGGAGCTTTCTGCATTATTTTATATCCTGCGTTAAGCATCTGTTTGAATTTAGAGTTGTTTATGCGTGTTCTGTGAAAAGGATTGTTTAATTCAATGTTGACTGAAATTCATTCCTGGGCACTGGACTTTACATTGAAGTACATACAATGATACATGTGCATGCATTTCTTAATTTGAATTTCAAGATGTAAATCGGATCTTGCTACCAGAGCCTTTATACCTTTTCATCGATTTTACAGGTAAGCGACATCATTATCTTCTGTCGTGGTGTACAGTGGAGAATTGGTTATTTTTTCTCGCCATTATGCTGAATTGTTGTTTGCTTAAAATATATCGTCGGCGAAAAAAATTAAAATCAGTTTTTATGTTTTTTTGAACTGAAGAAAAGTTAAATACATGTATGAGTGACAAATAGTTAGGATCCACATCTGACGCCGCTTTACGCGGCGACTGATCTGGATCCAAACTGTTTGCAAATGTTAGCCATGTCTCGCCTAGCATGTTACATGTTACACCTATTTAGAATTAATGTGTCCTGTGCAAACCATGAATATCCGGGACAGAGGGGTCTACATTCTTGATCTATTTACAAATACATGTATTTGTAAAACAACCCTGAAATAATTTTAAATTGATTTGACTTAATTGGAAACTGAATATGCTCTTTAGAAGTATCAGGGGTGAATAAGTAAATATAATTTCTCTAAGCTGTCATTCAATGTAGGGTTTCACACACTTTGGTAGATCTATTAAGGTCGTTGGACTTTTCCCTCAACTTAGATCCTAGTTATAGGTCATGTTTATTGCTTGCAGCGTATGTTAAACTCTTTGTCCCTTCCTCGTATTTTCCCATATGCAATGTCATCTGCAAACAATATGGACCCTGATAAGACGCCAAAGAGTCCGGTGTCTGATAAGGATCCAAACCTGTTTACCCCTATTTCAACGTTTCGTAAATCGAATAACCAAAGCATCTATATATAGAAATCAACATATATTAAGCAGATGTCAGTTGAAAGCACAGTGAAAGGGTAACAGTAGAGAATACGTGATTAAAATGTAATGCAAACTTCCGTATTGTTGTCCTTAAGAAAGCAGGGAACCTGCGCTTAGATATCTCTTTTTCTTTAGATACATGGTTACATGTACAGTGGATAATCTGTTATTATTTCCCGTTTAAACGCAAACGTACGCAAACGCAAAGCACTAAAACGTAGAAAAGAACAACTTTTGGACAATTGTGATAATTCTTGTTTATCTTGGTGGCAAACAGTTTGGAGCCTGATCAGACGCCGGGTTACCCGGCGTCTGATGTGGCTCCAAACTGTTTGTATTGTAAATAATAGTTTTAGCCTTAACGCGTTTATTGGGAAAGAATAACAGATTCTCCACTGTAACAGTAGAGAATACGTGATTAAAATGTAATGCAAACTTCCGTATTGTTGTGCTTAAGAAAGCGGGAACCTGCGCTTAGACATCTGTTTTTCTTTAGATACATGGTTACAGTGGAGAAAACGTTATTCTTTCCCAATAAACGCGTTTACGCTAAAACTATTATTTCCACTGCAAACAGTTTGCCGCCAAGATAAACATGAATTGTCTGAATTATCCAAAAGGTGTACTTTTCTACGTTTTAGTGCTTTGCGTTTGCGAACGTTTTGCGTTTAAACGGGAAAGAATAACAGATTCTCCACTGTACATGTACATGCTACTGTACTCCTTCAATGCTTTTGCATCACCTCTTGTTAATTGATTGGGACTTAATAGTTGTGTGAAAACATTTCTGTCAGACAGGCAGAACAGAATACATCTACATAAAGCAAGAAAACGGCTACATGTAATTGACAACACACTAGTTTCTGATATCGTTTTTACCGATTAATCAAGGTGGTTCATTCCATGCTTAAATACAGTGGAGAAAACGTTATTCCTTCCCAATAAACGCGTTTACGCTAAAACTATAATTTCCCATACAAACAGTTTGAAGCCAGATCAGACGCCGGGTAACCCGGCGTCTGATCAGGCTCCAAACTGTTTGCCACCAAGTTAAACATGAATTATCAGAATTGTCAAAAAGTTGTACTTTTCTACGATTAAGTGTTTTGCGTTTGCGAACGTTTGCGTTTAAACGGGAAAGAATAACAGATTCTCCACTGTACCTGATCTTAATTTTCATTTACGTTCTATTTTTTATTTCAATTCCTATTAGCAAACAGCTTAGACTGATCAGACGCCGTTTGATGCGGTGTCTGATCATAGTCTACCCTGTTGCATTTGTACCTGTCATGGAACGCTAGGCACACACTGGTTTTAACCAATACGCTATTAACCCATTACCTAACAAATACGCATTTTTACATCTTTAATTCATTCCTTCACTCAAGAAAATATTCCCAATTTATGCAGTCATAAATATATATTATAAGAAATAATTTCTATATTCTAGCAGATGGGAGCTTAAAGCAGACTGAAAGTAAAGCAGATTTCGCCTTAAGGTGCACTCTGCTTTATTTTCGACCTGCTTTTAGTAGTCACATACTTCAATAAAAGAAACAGGCTATGGGGTAATGGGTTAAGAATGACATCACTGACATTTGCAAACTGCTTGGACCATGACCAGAAGCCGTGTAACTGGGCGTCTGATTAGGATCCAAACCGTTTACCAATCACGTTATTGGTACTATAATTATAGTCAAATTATCACAATAAATGAACGCAAACGGTATTTTTGAGCAGATGATATTGTGGGTATAAAAATGTTTTAAGTATTGCACAACAAGCCCATATAATGAATAATTATACTATGCATTTAAAAGTAAAACCTGAACAACATAGGCTTTTTTTAGTTTTAGAGACAAGTGGTCGCTTACAGCAGTTTGTAAGTAAAGAAGTGTACTAAAACTTCTGATTTACGTTGAGAATGATTTACATTGTAAGCTACCCTCTGCCAAGATACAGAACATAATTCTAATTATGCTCATGTTTGACTGTATACAGTGGAACTATTTGCCTCGGTAGAGAACTAAGTTGAAGGCGTAAAACCCTTTATCTGTGAAGGAAAATCAATACTTTCTTGATCAGGCTCCATCTAGATTAAAATGTTACGTAATCACCAAGGCAATAGGAATGCAAATAGATAAATAATAACTATATCAAATAACTATATCAGCCTGAAGGTAAACTTTAGTATCATAATGCTCAATAATGACTGAGCTCATGCAGCACCCAATGTAGAAACACTAGATTGCTGAATACAGTACAACCCATCTCTTACGACAACAATAAACTAACTAATTTCAGCTGATAGCTTAACCCATTTGTGCCCACGATCCCATATATGGGACATAGGCAAACAGTGTAGACTCTGATCAGACGCCGCATTACGCGGCGTCTGATCAGAGTCTACACTGTTTACTGATAGGTATTTCAATATAAAACAAAATGAAAATGAAAATTGTGACCAGGCATCCCTTTGATAAAATATTTTGCACAAATCATCGCCTACAAGTCCTCTATCAAGTTTGTTCAAATTATGCTCCTGGGGTCAAAAATGGCCCCGCCCCGGGGGTCACAGTTTTACATAGAGTTATATAGTGAAATTTTCAAACGTCTTCTCATCTGAAACTAATATGGCCAGAGCTTTGATATTCGGCATGGTGACACTTCTAGATGTCCTTTACCTATTTTGTTCAAATAGTTTCAGTCTGTTGCATATGTAGGTCACAGGAGCTAAAAAAAGATTGTTTCAATGGTAAAGTTTTAATCACACAAACTGAGTGGAAAACAGTAAAAACCTTGATCAGACTGCTCCTTCAAGAGCAGTCTTATTAGGCTGTACATAGACTGTTTGCCCAGGTCGGTCTGTCCCAATACAAAGGATCATTACAGTATCTAATAGGAATGTTCTCAAAGAAACATTTTATGAGTATCATAATTAACGAGTTAATATGTGTAATCTTAATTGTTAAAAGTATTCAAGTATGAACTATAACTTTATCTGATACAGTGGAGAATCTGTTATTCTTTCCCAATAAACGCGTTTACGCTAAAACTATTATTTACAATACAAACAGTTTGGTGCCAGATCAGACGCCGGGTAACCCGGCGTCTGATCAGGCTCCAAACTGTTTGCCACCAAGATAAACATGAATTATCAGAATTGTCTAAAAGTTGTTCATTTCTACGTTTGAGTGCTTTGCGTTTGCGTACGTTTGCGTTTAAACGGGAAAGAATAACAGATTCTCCACTGTACGTGTTTGATGTTTTGCATTAGTTACATTAAATGTTCTTTACGAGCTAGGTATCCCGTAGCTTTCTCTTTTAAAGATATGTTGCTTCTTAAAGCAAGTTGAAAAATAAAGCAGAAAGCGCCGTAATTAGACGCCGGCGTTATTTTCAGCCTACTTTACGCTACCATTTGTTAGGTTATTGCACATTCCTAACTGTATACCGATAATATGAATATTTCCTCAGCGAAGGAATTACTTAAATGTGAAAAACGGCATATCTGAAGTAAAGGCAAACCCCTTTTAACAGCAATGTGTAACACCAGTTGCAGCACTGCAAACAATTTGTATCCATATCAGACACAATGTGCAATTTCTACAATGCCTTTTTAACCCATTTCCCATTTCAACCCATTCCCCATAGCCTTTTTCTAATTTTGAAAACAGATGATCACTTAAAGCATGTTTAAAGTAACACAGAATGAGCATTTAAGCGCGTTCTGCTTTACTTTCAGCCCGCTTTAAGCTATAGTCTGCTAGTACATAGAAAATGTTTCTTATGATACATTTTCGTATCTGAATAAATTGAAACAATTTTCTTCAGTCATTGTGGAGGATTATCTAAAGCTGTAAAAATGCGTGTGTTTTGGGTAAAGGGTTAAGCTGTCAGCTGTCTTAAATGTCATCAACATTTCAGAGGTCGTTACAGAGGGGTTTGCTGTGCCTTAGTATACCATGTTTCTCTACCTGGCCGGGACGGCACTTGGAGCAGTAGGGGCTCTGTATGTGGGTATTAAAGCGTTCTGTCCATGGCTGATGGCCGACTTTCGCTACATTGGCACGGTTATACCGTATGTGAAGAAATACCAGCAATACTCTAAGAAAAGAAAATACTTGGTTGACCTGTTTGAGGAGCAAGTATCTAAACAGCCAGACAAGACATTTATAATATGGAACAACAAGGAATATTCGTATAAGGTAAGTAAAACATTAACTATACAGTGCGCACCCTCTACACAAACTCCCAAAGAGAGACAAATACAGTGTGTGTTGTTCAGAAGGGGTTGTTATAGAGAGGGAGACGTGTTACTCTTAGAGTGCTGAACATGACTTGGCTTACATTTGCAAACAGTTTGAACCCAGATTAGATGCCACATAATGCGGCGTCTGATCAATATGCAAACTGTTTTGTCACTAGTCCAGTGTCCAATCTTCAAATTTATGCGATACTTAATTGCAAAACTAAACTGTAAAATACATTGTTTTCAATGCAGTAAGCAGGTTTTAGGCATTTTACCTAAATACGTTTATACATGTGACAAACATTTTGAATTCTGACCAGACTCCGCGTTAAAATAGCGTTTGCGTTAAGCATCGTCTGATCAGGTTCTAAACATGTTGAAAACATTGTCAAACATTTGCGATGAGGGGATTTATCAGTTCGACAGCAAAGAAGAGTCATTCCATAATTAACAAAGTCATCTGCCTTGAGAATCACAGCTAAGTTGCCTTAATTTGTCTAAGTATCCGGACAGATAGGCATGAGCAAACAGTGTAGACCCTTCTCAGACTGATTCCTCAGTAGTTTGTCATTCAGTTTGCACCTTTGTGTGGAAATACTGCGTGATAAAAGCAATTTGATCAAATGTTATGATAATTACAATTGTTTTACGATTTTTCGAATAGACTGTCCTTTTAGTTGCCGTATTTTCCTTTTCAGTTATCGTATTAACTAAGACTTACAGGAATTTACCAGAACCAAAAAATGGTTCCAAACAGATCTAAACACTATTTGGAAGTGCTGATTTCTTTGTTACAGGAAATAAACGAGCAAGCCAACCGACTGGCCCGAGCAGCGCTACATGTTGGACTAAAGAAAGGGGACACTGTGGCCATAATGATGTATAATGAACCTGCCTTCATATGGACCTATCTCGGTGCGTATATTTTTATAAAATTACAGGCGAACCTCAATATTTCAAACTCAATAGATTCGAAATAACTTCGAAGTAGATCTATTGACTTCAACAGTATTTCTACTGTTGACTTCCATTATTTCAAATTAGCTTAAGTCGAGTCTAACCGCATTTAGCCACGTTTATACTTTACAAGAAAGTTTGTTTCTACTTAAAAGAGTTTAAAATAACGACGTTCGAATATATATAAAGATAAAACATGTACGAGGCGTTGTTTCTTTTGAAAATGAATACATAGTATATACCATAATATACACCTACGCAATTCTAAAACACAACTAAGTTTGATAAATGCATATTTCCAGAAATGTTTTCAAAATGCACATGTAGAGTAAATCCTCTCTATCACGGCCCCTTAATGGAAGGGTGGTAATTGGTTGTATAAAGAACAGTTTAAAGCAATGTGACAGTAAAAAAGAAAGCTTTTTGTTTTACTGTGACAGTCACATTGCTTAAAGCGGTCACCTTTCATAATCATCTAATAGTAAACACAAGCATGTGGTCGTATAGAGGTTTTACTATACATATATCAAACACATTACGACAATATCAGTTCTCAGCAAAATGATATCCAACGTTTCAGCCATGATGAAGATTGGAGTGATTATGTCAATGATAAATACGAATTTACGGGGAAAGCCACTACAACATTGTATCAGCGTCTCATCAACGACCGTCATCATAGTCGGGTCAGGTATGTATTTAACTCATTCACTCAGGAACTTTTGATGAACGATTTCGATTTCCAATTAAATCTAGCCCTATTACGGATATTTAGGGTTGTTGTGTGCAAGACTATTGCAACAAACGAAACAATGGAGACCCTAATAGGAGCCCTCTGAGCAGGGTCTACCTTGTTAGGAAAGGTGTACCTTCCTAGGTACATTGAGTTTTAATGACGAGTATGCTCCTCGCTAGAGTTGAATGCGATACTCAGTAGTTAAAATGTCGTTCTTTGTCAAGCCTTTTGAAACAGATTAATATTCCAAAACATGAAGTGCTTGAGGGAAAACTTTATTCTTGTCAAAATATTGTTTTATGTTTGACACCTTTTGTACAATTCAAATAGTTTTGAACCAGATTCAAAACTATTTGCCACTCCGATTTATAAAATTTGTCCAAATATTGAACACTGTTATTTAACCCCGCAAACTTCAAATGGACAAGTCCAGTTTAAAATAACTATAGTCCATATCAAAATATTAGGGGTTGAATTCACAAAACATATTGCAAAATGACAAAATTAATAGTGAACACCCTGATCAGAGGGTTCCTACAGGAGCCCTCTGAAAAGGGTATACACTCTTTGCATATCACAATGTACTTTTCCATGGTCCACTGTTTGTTAATGGAGAGTATACTCGTCGCTCAGATTAACCGTGTGAATGCGAATTTTTCAGATAAAGACCTCACAGATGCAGTAGCTGCCATATTGCCAGAAATGTCAGACCTGACTGTTTATACAAATATCCCAGACACTAGTCACTTGTCATCACACTTCAGCGCAGATTTGCATAGGCGATCGGACACTGAGTCCATGGAGAACATAAATCTGTCCATCAGAGCTGGTTCCATGCCGAAAGATCCAATTGCATACATATTCACATCCGGGACAACAGGTAATATGACAATCTGTTTAGTTTTACACACTGTTTAAATACTGTTTTCTGAAAGTAGACAAAGTGCTTGTTAAAATCTATCATGGTCTTACCTGGTTGATGAAACCATTTGGTAGTTGGTCTTTATGGATGAATATGTACTTTAGTACCCACTTTAGTGAACTTACAGAGAGGATGTCTTAGACTAACTTAACCTACATTGTACATTGTTTTCCATTCCCAGGTCTGCCGAAAGCTGCCTATATCACCACTCACAAAACCGTGGCAGGTTTCATGCTGGGTGGAATATTTGGAATCCAGTCCAATGATAGGATATTTGTTTGCCTTCCCTTGTATCATTCCAGCGGACTACTTGTAGCGGTGACCTCGACAATTGCATTTGGTAGGTTAAGATGTATAAGCACGTTCTATTTTCTTGATTATTTGATTAATTTAATATCCATACAGTTTGGTATCGAAACGGCGACTTTAGAGTTTTGGCAACACATACAGTAAGACTTGTTTGGATGTTTGAAGTTACTTATGAATATCACAATAATAGTTGTTATCAGAATAGAAAGCACGTTCGTCTCTTTAAAACACAATCCCTAACACATTTCTTTAAACGACCTAAACATACATGTAATAATGCTGGTGTTTTGTTTTCAAGAAATACATTCCGGAAATATTATGTGTTTGGAATTTCCCTTCAGTTTACAACAGTAGTTCTGTTTACCATATAGAATATTACACATCAAATACACAGTTATACAAATTGTTCGTTGCAATAGTCATGTTTTTCTGTATTAAGGTGCAACGTGTGTGTTGGAGAAAAAGTTTTCAAAATCTAATTTCTTAAACATCTGCCGGGAGCATGGAGTTACAGTCATGGTGTACATTGGAGAGCTTTGTCGTTACCTGCTTACAACAGAAAAGGTATACTATCAGATGTAAGAGTTCATTGTACCACGTTTTATGATAGACTGGTACATTAATGAATAATTTACACTCAATATTGCCATGTAATAAACTTACTTGTTACATAAACCATATTAAATTAAACTGTACCAGTCTCAACTGAAAACAGTATCGGTTATTCCTTGGGCGAATAACGTTAAGCAAACATTATGTATGTTAATTAATTTTACCGTCGCCTTTCATTTACAAATAGAAGATTCAACTGATGAATTCTAATATTCTATTTTATTCACATGACCCGTGTCACTGTAAAACCAGCCAAATAGCGACAGGTAAGATGCAATCAAGAAAGTGTTTTACTTTTACCCTTTTACTGCCATAATGTCGAAAACAACCGTCTAACAAAGTCACTGCCATATTATCGTATGCTTATATATTTCGTCTGATTTTACTTTTTTGAAATTCTACACATTTTTGACAAACATTGAGGAGACAATGGTATTAGTGTCAAAGA
The DNA here is from genome assembly GCA_922989275.2 of Gari tellinella. Lineage (NCBI taxonomy): Eukaryota > Metazoa > Mollusca > Bivalvia > Cardiida > Psammobiidae > Gari > Gari tellinella. The sequence goes on from OV277864.1 coordinate 46,316,854, forward strand.
GAGAGGATCCTGCCACACGCCGCGTTTCGAACTTCTGATGTTCGTATAAATTATTTCTATCAATACTTGCTTTCAGAGTGATATGGACACACAACATTCCATTCGATTAGCTATTGGCAATGGTCTGAGACAGGACGTGTTTGCAGATTTCAAGGACAGGTTCAAGATTAGTAGAATTTGTGAGTTTTATGCTAGCACAGAAGGCTCGGCTGGCATGGTCAACTTTGACGGAGTCGTGGGCGCATGTGGAAGAATATCCCCCTTCTTGGTAGGTACTGTAGATATAAAACGTTGTTCTGTCCCGTTTAAACGCAAACGAAACGCAAACGCATTGCAATAAAATGTAGAAATTACCACTTTTTGACAATTCTGAATGCTGATTTAAACCTGGATGGCAAACAGTTTGGAGCCTGATCAGACACCGGGTTACCCGGTATCTGATCCGACTCCAAACTGTTTGCATGGACAATAATAGATTTATCGTAAACGCGTTTAATTAGGAAGGAATAACCTTTTCTTCTCTGTACATAACTGTTTTAAACGTTTCCTAAATCGTAAAGCCTTATACAGCTCGCCCTTATCCCAATAAAGATACATGTGCATGGTTTTAGTTAGTATTTGTAAGGATATATAAGAGGGACATTCTAAAATCGTTACAGTTGGCTAAGTTCCAAATTAACCTAAAGTCTCATTCTTAAATTGAATACAGGTGACAATTCAAAGTAGGTTAGAAGAAAATGTAGAGTGCGCCTGAAAGGCATTCTACTTTAATTTCAGCCTGCTTTAAGGTATTATTAATCTGTTTGTATATAGACGATATTATTAAAGTGAATATTCATGACTATGAAGTGGAACTGTTTTAATAATTTGAATGCGTATTTATAGGAAAAAAGGGAAAAGGCGTTTTATGTTTTATTTCTTATCAGTTGTCAGCAATCTCGTATCTAAAACACGGAATAAAGCATGTTTCATACTTCAACACATTAATTATATCACAAAAATTGAAATATTATACAAGTGTATATACCATTCTATATAATTGAACTAATAATGACAAGATACTCATAAAAAGTCACTGTGTACACCTCGACCATCTATAGATGTTTGAGGCATACATTTGTGTATATCTATCGGGATTGCACTGTCTGTTCGTACAAGTGTGTCTGTACGTCGGTGCGCACGATGCTATTCAGAGTATACCATTTCTTCTAACACCAACATCGCTTAACCGAATACTTTGACACCTATACAGTTAATGCTTCGAACCATTCCCAATTCAACAATAAAATTATATAGTTGTTTCGTTTGACCCAAACACAAATTGACCTTGACATTGATCTAAATTTTACTTAGAATAATTAAAAATTAGTTATTTCTGAGTCACCTAGATTTTACCGTTTTGTTAGCAAACATCAGTTAATAAAAAAGTGTTTTACCAATGTTTCATTTTATTTCAGGGCCTTTTCCTTAAAATGGGACTTTATAAGTGGAATGTAGAGGAGGAATGTTTGGTCAGAGATAACAAGGGGCATTGTGTTCCAGTTCCATTTGGTAAGTACAGTATTAATTTCGCTTGTCTTTGTTTAGCAAGGAATATATGTAGACATTGTTTATTTCTTCTATTTTTGATGGTTTTAATCCTTTGACACATCTGTAGTCAGAGTCGAGTTTAGAAGACTTTGACTTAGTCTACATCCGCTCAAGAAACATATAATTATAAATCAGATAATAATCATCATTACATGAAAATTCGATTCATTTGAGAAATGTTTTAAACGAAACAATGAAAACGTTTTGGAAATGTGTAACTTACACTGATTACATAGATCTACTACATTCTAAACATGAGCTACTTTTACTTGCTTTTGTGTATGAGTAATTCTGGATCGGGAACGTGACATGCTTCTTTGAAATACGGCGTCACCGAGGGTTGTCGATTACCCAGCTTTTGCAACATGCTTCTTTGAGATTGTTTAATGAAATTCAAAGACCATATGTATAGATACTCTCCAAACATGTCTGAAATAATATTCAAGTGTTAAAGTAATTTACGAAAATGGGTTTAGGCCAATTCTGGGGGGGGGGGGGAGGATTCAGGGTTTTAACAGTTTTATTCAATGTTAGAGGTTCTCTGTTTATATGAACAGTTTCAAATGCTACTTTCAAAAACATTTGAAAAGTTGCAATGCTTTCAGAATTGTCACAATTAATCTCCGTTTTTACTTTTCATTCAATACCTCTATACATCAGTTTGAAACCATCAGCAGTATTCTCAAGCCCTTTGATATGTTTTACTTCATACTTTTGCATTTGCAGTAATTCAATGTTCGAAATCTAATTCCTAGTCATTTCAAAAGTATGCATTACACATTTGTAATGTACCAAAATATAGCATAATTAGAAATTTGGACAAAGTCTAATGTATGAGGTTTGCTTTGGTTTTGCAGGAACTCCAGGACTTCTTCTAACAGCCATTAATCAAAAGCAAGAATACCAAGGCTACAAAGGGAGAAAAGATTTAACGGAGAGCAAAATCGTCAAGTATTGAATACTTAAGACATTGTTTCTCAATGTTATCCATACTTAATCTCATACCCGTTTGGTTGACCTTTACTTTGCCATTAACTCTTTGCTTAACTCATTCACCCCTGAAACTTTTAATGGACAATTCCAATTTCATTTTAAGTCTAGTCCAATTTTTGCTATTTAGGTTTGATTTTAACATTATATTTTAAAATGACAAACAGTAAGGATCCCTCTGATCAGGGTATACACTGTTTGCATAGGACAAGTGTAGTCCTCAAGATGTATACTGCTTGTAAAGGACGAGTATACTCGTCGCTAGGGTTGAATGTGTCAAACATTGCAGTACGAGTTTATGGCTGTATTGGAAGAAACACACTGTAGTTAATGCTTACAGTAGGACTAGATTACAGAGAAAACAAATCTTTAACCGATTCACCGATATTATGATGTAAACTTCCATCTAACAAGATAACTGTCATATAATCGTCTGGTTACAGTTTTAGTCTGCTTTTATTTTGGTCATATAATGCGCTACACTTTGTATTTAAGACTGACAGTTTATAATATGTGTTGCGATTGACAGAAATCTGACTATATATTTGAGTACATGTACCAATTAGAATCATAATAAGGGCAGTGAGAATGAGAGACAGTACAGACACTTCATATCATGAACATATTGGACTTGTAGTTTACAGCGCTATTGGAAGAAATACATGTATTTGCAATTATGAGTACAAAGACCTTATAACTACAGAGAGTACTGACAAAGTAAAATTAGTATACGTAATACAGTAAGGCAGTCTGTTTGCATTTGCTTATCTTCAATAATTTATCTTAACATGATGGATGTGGAAGTTTACCATGAAGCTGAACATGTTTTGGGAAATGTTTTGAAAATCGATGAAATCCTATTTAGATACTACAATATATATAACGGTCTTTACGGTTCACATGTACCGTATAACCCCTATATGACAACCACAATTTAAAGACATATATTTGGTTCTTAAAGCATGTGACTGTTATAAACGCAAAAATGAAAATAATGCAGAACTATTATGTAGGAGTGTTCTGCTTTACTTTCATCTTGTTTCAAGCTATAAAATGTATATGTCCTTCAAACCATCAAGAAGTACACCTTTCAATAGTCAGAACAGAGGATGTTTATTTTATGATAATGCGTTTAATGACAGTACGTTCACTTTTATGGGTATTGTTTTTCAGAAATGTTGTGAAGGATGGTGATGTTTATTTCAATACTGGGGACCTCATGGTGCAGGACAGGAATTACAATGTTTACTTTAATGACAGAGTAGGCGATACATTCAGGTAAGAAATCGAAATGTGGCGTTAGTCTAGGTGTATATTAGTTAGAAGTATGTGTATAATTTAAGTCTACATTGGAACCTATCAATATTTTGACTTAATAGTCTCAAACGCACTTTAACCCCTCTTAATGCTAAATTTTAACGACCACTATATATCAACAGCTTTAACTTGTTACCTTTTCTCCAATTTCTAAACAAGAGTAAAGGCCATAGCATTGTTCATCAGAGTGTCAAACAGGGTGGATCGTAACCTACAGATGCCGCGTTATGCGGCGTCTGTTCAGGCCAGTGGTGACGATAGAGTAAACATGCATCAGTATATGTGTTATCAGTTTTACATGCATGTTGTACTTACTAATAAGAAAACGAAAAGGGAGAAAAACTATATACGTACTTCGTACGTGTATGATGTGTTAACGTTAAGTGTTGTCCTGATCGCCCGACAATTATTGCTTTATAATATACATGTAGCCCAGTATATAAAAATTAGTATGATACATTGTTTTAGATGGAAAGGTGAAAATGTTTCAACAACAGAGGTCAGCAACTTCCTCACAGATATTGACTTTGTAATTGATGCCTACGTGTATGGTGTGAGCATACCAGGTGAGTGACGAATATATCATCAGGGATATAGTGGACAAGATGTTGTGCTTTACCGTTTAACGCAAATGAAGGCAAACGCAATTCAATAAAATATAGAAAACAATGTATTCTTGAAAATACTAACATTTATTTTTAACTGAATGGTAAACAATTTGGAACCTGATCAGACGCTGAGTTACCCGGCGTCTGTCCAAAACTATTTGCAATGTAAATGATTATTTGAACACTAATGCGTACATGTATATTGAGGTAGTATTTGAACTTTCCCAGTGTATGTACTTATGTCTAAAACAATGCAAACGTTTATATAAATGTTAAATACAAGTGTACTTAATAAACATACATGTATGAGGTATGTGCAATAAATTTCTGATACATATTATAGAGGATAATGAATGAGTGTGTTTGCAGTATTGAGTTTGTTGAACGAGTTGGATAAAATAATAATATGGCGAACCTTGTTGAGCAACATATCATTTTATCCATCGAGTTCAACCAATTCAATGCTGAACACACGTGAATGTAAAATTCTTTTTAGGTATCATCACAAATACCAATTGACACAAAAATCGTTTACTTTCACTCTTTCGTTAGGAAAACGATTCGTCATACGTGTTGTTAGATTTTATTCATCCATAGATAAAAACACATATTGAACTAAAATAAAGCAAATCAATATCAATGTGTTGCTAAAAGTCTTCTCTTGTAACATATTCCCATTTTAAAGTCATATCTAAGCTAAACTTGTTTTAATTGACTAAACATCAGCATTTGACATTTAGTTTCGTTTTTGGAATTACATCATTATTATAAAATGACGTCATTTTGATGTAACGTTGAAAATTTAAAACCAAATTGTTTTCTGAGAACCTGTTAGTACTAGAGATATACGTAGCTTGATTAGCTGCCTCGTTTGCCGGACTGCTCGGTGATAAAATTGGGCACACTTGTAAATGTTTCAATGACTAGTGGTCTAAACTGTATAGCAATATAATATTTCATTGATTAGTAAATTAGCATATTATATGCACGCTGCGCCGTACGATTTTATTTCACTGTATATTTTGCACGTTTATGTGATAATGAATATATGAGTGTGTCCATCTTCTAGGTTGTGACGGACGGGCAGGAATGTCAGCTCTTGTTGTTCCGAAATCCCAAACGTTTGATGAAAAGTGTCTTAAGCAGCTCTATCAACATTGCAAAGAGTGTATTCCAGTGTATGCCAGACCTTTATTCCTCCGTGTCCATTTAGACGAACTGGATATGACGTCAACACTGAAACAGAACAAGGTGCGACTGAAAAAAGAAGGTTATGACGTCAGTGTTGTATCTGAGGACTTGTTCTATTACGACAGATCAGCGGATGGCTACAAACCCCTTACCAAAGACGTGTTTGCTAAGATAAGCGGTGGCAACATAGCATTTTGAAATATAGTTTGTTGTTTGGATTCGATTGACTTGCAACACATTTCTTTCTAAATTCATTCTATTTTTTGGAACTGAAAGCTTTGTAAATAAGAAAACCATGCATTACAAATAGTAATAAAGAGGGGTTCTTTTCAGTCTAGAAAAACGAGTTTATTTCCGAATAAATGCAGTAGCCCGATAACTATAAGTGTTTCAATTGCAGACATTTGGAACCAGATCAGTAGCCGGGTAACCCTGCGTATGATCAGGTTTTAAACTAATTATAGTAGCATCGCAAACATCAAACATATATAAGTATTTTAGAAAGAAATATGGACCAACAATGAATATCTCTAACTTGCAGCATTGTCTTTAATGCATGTACAGTGGATAATCTGTTATTCTTTCCCAATAAACGCGTTTACGCTAAAACTATTATTTGCAGTGCAAACAGTTTGGAGCCAGATCAGACGCCGGGTAACCCGGCGTCTGATCAGGCTCCAAACTGTTTGCAACCAAGATAAACAAGAATTATCAGAATTGTCCAAAAGTTGTTCTTTTCTACGTTTTAGTGCTTTGCGTTTGCGTACGTTTGCGTTTAAACGGGAAAGAATAACAGATTCTCCACTGTACATTGTTCAACGAAAGAAGGATATGTCCAGAAGCACCGTACTTGGACAAATAAAAACTTTCATACTATTGTTTTATATTACATGTATAAGTTACATTAGTTTTCTACATTTGTAATATTCCCGTTAAACACTCAGCAATAGTTTTGGTCTTTGGCGCAATACATTTAGTGCAACGGCAGATGATCTATTGAACATGTATCAGTTTAAAGGTTTGTATAAATAACGATATTTATTTGATGCAGTTTTACCATTTGAATCTTAAAAATATGGATTTGATTAGCCTTTTTTAATCTTCTACATGTAGTAAAGACATTTTGAACCAGTCTACTATGATAACCAACACTAATGAAAATATCAAACAGTGCAGAGCCTGATCAGACGGCTTCTATAGAGTAGCCTTCTGATCTGGTTCTACACTGTTTTCAAATGTAACCATTTGGTGATATTGTTTATGATTATGTAAAAATAGGTTTGCTGGTTTCATAGTACAATAATGTACATTTGCTTTTTATGTTGCGCGTGTAGTTACTGCAGACATGTGCTTAACCCTTTCCCTTATAGAAGCGACTTTTAGCGCATTCATTTTATTCATCCGCCAAAGAAAAAAGTTCCATTTTATACTGTCATGAATATGTACCATAAGCAATATTTTCTATATCCTAGCAGATAGTAACTTAAAGCAGGCTGAAAGTAAAGCAGAATGCGCCATAGGGCGCATTCTACTTTACTTTCAACCTGCTTTAATAGGTCACATATCTTAACTACTAGAAACAGGCTATTGGGTAATGGGTTAAGACAGATATTTTGATCAAACAATGTCTTCTGGTTTTACATGTTCAGGTTAAAACAGTTACACTTTACCGTAAATCACACATTGTCATTAAAGACGAATCACAAAATTATGTATACTATTATAATAAAATTACGAACTTTTCTGTGTAAAGTTGAATATAAATATATTTGAACTTATACGTATTTTACATGTATTTAAGATGGTGTTATATACTAAATTTAGTAATATCCCAAGACACAGTTGAGAAGAGTTATTATTTCGGAATAAACACGTTTACGCTAAAACTATTATTTTCATTGCAAACAGATGGGAGTTTGATCAGACGCCGGGTAACCCGGCGTCTGATCAGGCTCCAATATGTTTGCCACTCCGATTAACATAAAGAGTCAAAAATGCGAAAAGTCGTTGTTTCGACGTTTTATTACGATGCGTTTGAGTTTAAACGGGAAAAAATAACGTCTCCTCCACTGTAACAGATGCAAAGGTAATGATGGTGCTAAACAATAGCAGTTTACAGTGAAGAAAACGTTATTGTGTTCCGTTTAACCCATTACCCCATAAATACGCTTTTTACCCCTTTGAATTATTACTACGCTGAAGAAAATAGTTCCACTTTTTTACAGTCATGAATATGCATTATAAGAAATATTTTGTATATTCTAGCAGATGGTAGCTACATGTAAGAGCAGGCTGAAAGTAAAGCAGAATGCACCTTAAGGTGCATTCTGCTTTACTTATAACTTGCTTTAAGTGGTCACCTATCTTCAAAACTAGAAACAGGTTATGGGGTAATGGGTTAAAGGAAATACAATGCATTTAAATATAGAACATCATAATCGTTAACGATTTGTTTTAATCTGAGTGGCGAACAGTTTGTAGCCTGATCAGATGCCGGGTTACCTGGTGTCTTTAACCATGAATTTAAATAGCAGACAATTTTGAGTCTTGTCAGTTATCCGGCGTCTGATCTGGCTCCAAACTGTTTGCAATGTACATACAGTATAAAAAGTCAATGCTTTTACTGGGGAAAAGTAACATTTTATCCAATTACAATAACATGAGCTATATCACAGTAGAATATAAGATTTAGACACTGCAAACTATGTATTCTGTATCTGATCACCGTGTCTGATGTTTTGCAATGTTAACCCATTTCAGTCTAGGGCCCCCTAAAGTATGCATTAGCAAACAGTGTAGACAGTGTTTATCAGGGTATTGTACTGTTTTCTATGTGATATGAAACAGTTTGCTGTATGGAAAAAACATTGCAGTATCCTTAGATCACCCTTGTATATCTACAATGTATAATGAAATATTCCAGCAGCAAGCAGATAGGGAGAGCTTATAAGCCTTATTGCAATAAACAGGCATCAATAGTTAAACTTTAAGCTTTATCCAGTTTCTAAGTTCTAAGACGCAACGAATGACATCCAACTCCGTCTTGAAAATGCCAGAAGTAAGTGCTATAGACTTAACCCTTTACCCCATAACAGCGCCTTTTAGCGAATATGATTTATTCATCCGCTGAAGAAAATAGTTCCAATTTAACCAGTCATGAATATATATAATGGGGAATATTTTCTATATTCTAGCACACGGAAGCTTAAAGCTGGCTGAAAATAAGCAGAATGCGCCTTAAGGCGCATTCTACTTTACTTTCAGCCTGCTTAAAGTAGTCACCTATCTTCAATACTATAAATAAATAGGCTATCAGGTAAAGGGTTCATATTGCAATTCATTAAATCTGTTTCATGAATCGTCTAAGAATTGAACCAGCGACCTCCCGTTTCATAGGCTTACGCATTGAGTATTGTCGAAATAGTCTGGTATACGATTCATCCGTGAGAAGGCATATGGTTGCTTACAGAGACCTACTTTTTATTTTGCTTTCACCCTGTATTGAGTAGCAGTCACATTATACACCATCACCAATACTGTTTGTGTTGTAAGGACAGTAAAACCTCTCTATTACGATAACTAAACCGTGTGAATTATTATATGTAGGTGTTTAAGACAGGTTACTGCTTAAAGAAAGGTTACAGTTTGTTTTATCATTGCTTTAACCAGTCACCTGACTGTTATACAGTAAATACGCCTTCTTTTTATTTGTCGTAATAGGGAGGTCCTACTGTATTTTATTATTTAAGAGTATGTGATGGTCGGCTTGGTATTGATATGTACATATATACAGTGATGACACAACGTAAAAGATTTGCCGACAGCTATGACAAATGGAAATCCTAATACAGTGAATCCTGTGCTAAGCGAGGACTAAAAACATGTGAAGTGGAAATATTGCAGACAGGTGACGGCTGATAGCAGGATACACGTAATGCAGAAAGCTACTATTGAAACTGTCTGCATGTATGTCATACATTTGGAAGTAACTTTTTATATCAGTCTTATTGACCTCTGAAGTTTCAAATAGAGAGTTTCAGTGGTCAATTACATCTCCTCTATATTTGAATACTTGTGGCTGCTGTGTTCAATGTATTGCAAAATGACGAACAATGCAGAACCGGTCAGATGGCTCCTATAGGAGCCCTATGATCTTTGTTTACACTATTTGTTCATGACAGATTCCTTGAATGCTTGAATCCTTCATAGACATATTAAACTGTAGGTACAGTGGAGAAAACATTATTCTTTCCCAATTAACGCGTTTACGCTAAAACTATTATTTCAATTGCAAACTGTTTGGAGCCAGATCAGACGCCGGGTTACCAGGCGTCTGATTCGGCTCCAAACCGTTTGCCACTCAGATTAAAATGCACATATAGAATTGTCAAAAAGTTGTCAAAATCTCCATTTTATTAGAAGGCGTTTGAGTTTCGTTTGCGTAAAACGGGAAAGAATAACGTTTTCCCCACTGTACTGTGCATGTGCATCATTAGGTTTTCGATTTATATTTGTTATGATTTAATGTCGTTTTAAAAGTTCCAGTAAACTATTAGCAGATAATCTCAACATCCCTGTATGCACTGTTTCAGGCTAAAATTGACAACTGGGTAGAACCACCGGCCTTCCGTAAGCCGGCTTGAAGTCTTCCTCACATGAAACATTGGCAGTGCCCAGACTTGTATTCGATCCCACCGCATCACTAGGAGTTTTATTGATTAACCCATTACCCTATTAATACATGTACTCCCGTTTTGTCCTTTATTTTATTTCCCCACTGACGAATGATAATTCTAATTGATACAGACATAAGTATGCACATTACTAAATATTTTTCCCTCACAGATGGTAGACCAACCTACTTGCAGTGGTCACTTGTCTTCAAATTTAGAAGCAGAAAATGCGGTTATGAGTTTACCACTAAGCACGTTTTACTGTACTAACAGAGGCATTACGCACACCATGACAGCCTAAATCGAGTTATTGTATTACAAGGCATTAACATCACGTCACCCTTTATGCATTATTCATGGTACATACATATAGAGATAGTCACCGAGGTAGCCTTCAGCATAGTACATGTAAGAATACCATGGAACACAATAGAATATGTATTAACCCATTACCCCATATCCTATTTCTAGTTTTGAAAACAGGTATCCACTTAAAGCAGGTTGAAAGTAAAGCAGCATGCACCTTAAGGCGCATTTCGCTTTACTTCTAGCCTGCTTTAAGCTATTATCTGCTAGAATAAGGACTTTTTTCTCATAGAACACAATCATAACTTAATAAATTTATTCTGTGGACGAAAAATTAGAGGGAAACAGGCGTATTTATGGGATAATGGATTAAGCCTTACACTGCTAACTTTCCAAATGAACTCTTCCGTTTTCTAAATATTGACCAGTTTACAACAAATAAATATTTAGGGGTTTATGCCAAATATCTTTATAGAATTATGTCAAACAGTGTAGATCCTGATCAAAGGGCTCCTATAGGAACGCTCTGCACTGTTTGTCATTTTGCAATAATTATACTGTAAACAACAACCTTTTAAACTAGTCAAATATAGAATGATGTAACTGGAAACTGGACGATTCAGAGGTTGCCTTCAGCACTGTATAAAGCACTGTGGAACACACAATAAACATATTATGTCTTATTCTGCAGATTTTCCTTTAGGGCTCTTCAGTTTGCACGTGTCCTGTTTAGGTAAAATAACTGAAGTAATATCGTTATAGTTGTCAAACAGATAGGGACCTGGTCAGACTCGTGTTACGCGGCGTCTGATTAAGATCCAAATTATATATAAATAATTAGGACACTGAAGGGTTTTACATGTACTAGGCATTTGATTAGGGTATTATGGAACTCCTTTCAGCGTTTATTCACTCCAACAACAGGCTTCTTAACACTTTCCCCATATCAACTTTCTAGTTTTGAAGACATGTAAGCATTTAAAGCAGGTTGAAAGTAAAGCAAAATGCTTTACTTTCAGCCTTCTTTAAGTTACCATCTGCTAACGGATAAAAACATTTCTTTTGATACATATTGACTGTATAAACTATTTTCTACAGTGACTGTGGATGAACAATTTAAATGCCCTAAAATGCGCTTATGGGAGAAAGGGTTAAACGTGTAGTCAACTGGCTTCTTAAAAATGTTAGTGTAGTCGACAATCTTCAAGAGGGCAATACTATGACAGTGATCGAGTACAAACAGCAATTGGATTCGGCTAGTACTATACGACATTTGCATACATTTATCCCCTTCACTGCCATGACGTCATCAGCATTTCACACTTGTCATCTGCTTTTATTTAAAAAAATATTTTTTATGCATTTTGATATTAGAAATATTAAATGAGTGTCAAATGGTTTGGATCCTCTTAAGACTCTGCCTTGCGCGGCGTCTGGTCAGGATTCAAACTATTTGAGAGACACATATATGCAAATAACCATTTTTTCTCGGGTTAAGACAGTGGAGAGGTTAAAGTCCCATTGTGTTTTCAGACCTTTTCATAATGTCTGAAATACAATAACGGTTAATAATAATGTTTGAACATTCTAATGGGCCAAACTGATCTATGAAATGATGAAGACGGACCTAAATCACCAAAAAGGGCGATTTAAAATCATAACAAACCGAAAATAGAGCGTCTGCCATAAACCTTACCACACGGCTTAGTATCACGTGATACAGCCGGAGTCAACATCACCGTGTGCAACCGCAATTACCTTCGACGGTCAATCCATCAGTCAGTTAGACTATCACACTTTTTTGTCCGCTCTCTAACTCGAATATCTTTTATCCGATCTTCCACAAACTTGCTGAAAATGTTCATTGATATAAAATCAAGGTTTAGTTTGATTACTACTAAAATCGCATTAGGTGTTTTTGAGTTATTGCCTGTTAATTTATAAAAAATGACTGTTTCAGTCATTTTTGCACTCTAAAACAAACAGTTTTTATCGGATATTCACCAAACATGCTGAAAATATTTATTTATATAAAATTCAGGTCTAGTTTGATTATTACTAAAATCGCATGTGGCATACCTAGCTCAGCACATTATTACATTTTTTGGGGTGAATCATGCACTTAGTGATACAAGCATCAAACTTGGCACACTTGCACTTCTATCTGTAGTATTTCATAAAAGCCCGTTAGCCACTTGAAAAAATCAAAATGGCGGCCATTTTTCAAGATGGCCGCCATAACAGGTTCGAAAATACAGTTTTGTTGCTAATATTTGACATATATGGCCGTTCTTTACAGTTTTCGTGTCTAAGTATATGTTTTAAAGTATAAGGAAACTCATTAAGTCAATTTCAAAGTGTTTTAAAACTTACTTTATCATGTAATGGCAAATTTGTGACAAAAATACATAGTTTTTTCGAAGATGGCTACTATTTTTGGTTCAAATTTACGATTCTCTTTCTTACTTTTGACGTACATTGCCATGGTTCTAAATTATTGAGTCAAAAGATATTTTTACAGCAGAAGGAAGCTAATTTTGTCAGCATCAGACTGCTGTGTTTGCACAATAACACATTTTTGACAAAAGACAGTCTATTATTAAAAAATTACTTAACTGCGTAATGACAAATTTGTTGAGTTAGTTTGCATATGTTTGCCAACATAGTCTCTAATGTAGAATATCTTTTCTTACATCTGGTTTATATGACGATTTGTCATATTTTTTGGTGTCAAAGAATGTTTTAAACAGGCTTAGAAAACTATTCATGGGAGCCTCCGGTCGGTTAGAAACTCATATCATTGTCTAATGACCTATTTTAACCACACATATATTTAAACTCCGTAGCTGACCAAAGCTTGTTGTCTGTTGTTATGTGACTGCTTATGCTGAATGTAGGTGCTGTTTTCTCACATTTACAATTTCATTTATCTGAACAATGATTGCCCAAACTATATTACTTTACCATACAATATTCTACCTTTCAAGTAAACTGTAAAGTCTTGAATATGTTTCTTATTTCTCAATTTAAATATAATTGAATTTAGAAAACAAACATAATTCCATAATTATCAAACATAACAATTAATCCCTGTACCAACAACAGACATCATGCTAATTCTGAAGATCATTTAACCACTTTGTAACTTCTTACCAGAAAAAGTACATGTGTATGTAAGACGCAGGTACATGTATCTGCACTCCGGCACATGTTATAAATGTGACCAAAATTTAATAGTCTAGCATATCCCAATAGTCATTATTATATTTAAATCAAACAATGTGCCTACAGAGTTGATGCCCAATATGACTCATGTCCATAGTAATAGTGACTAGATAATTCATGGATACCATTTATCTTACTACTGCATGCGCGTGTAAGTAATCATGTGAACAAGGGAGCATCTGATAAATTGGTTAATATCGTTCAAAATTCAGACGAGTAATCGGACGACAAACCAGTGTTTCTTATTATGTTTTGAAGAAAATCAAAATTTCGAAGTAAAAGATGTGGTGGTTGAATTTGAAAAAAATAAATGAATGTACCCAACACCTAAATTACTGATTATTTCTTGTAGGAATTACTTATGGGTCTTGGTGGCTCATGCATTAAAAGTATCGGGACACTGGTTAAACTGATTTTTACAACAGAGAAAGGGGCCATTTTACACCAATGAATATGGATTAAGCGTCTTTTGCATGAAACAGAAATACATTTGCTTATATGTTTTAGATATGTGTCTGTATAGTAGGTAAAAGTCAACAAAATGTATCCTTTAATGTTTCATCTTGGACAGTTTTAATTTCTGCACAAACAACATCTTCATTAAGTTTGGTATATGTACACCAGATGTTCACTGTTAATAAAGAAAGGCTGCGCCATGAAAATAGTTGAAGGCAGTGTGGACCCCTTTCAATAAAATCAGATTTAAGCAATGTTAAGAAATATACTTTACACAATAAGTCTTGTCTCTTCTCCAAAGTAATACATGCAACCATTTGAAAGTATGAACCTTAAAACTCTGCATGAATCTTTTTAAAGAATTTCCATTCCTGAGTTTGGTGTAAAAGTCGTAACAGTTCTGGGACGGGTGTATAGTCAACCTACTCTGACAACAGACTTTTAAAAGCGATGTGATGATACATAGTCAAAGATAGCATACGTTTTCTTGTGGTACCATTGCATAAAGACATAACGTTTCAGCTGTTTGCTAAAGCTATTTGATGTGGACACATAATACTGTTAATATCATATTTGAGATTGATCCCTGTGTAATCTTCAACAGCATTTTAGAAATTATACAATGTTAACATGTGTGTGCACACATGTTCATGCATGAAATGCAAGCAAAAATTTCATGTGGATGTGAATTTCAAATGCTAATTCAAACTATCTTGTTCTACAGAAATTGTTGGTTGCAATTTGTCAACGGTCAAACTTGAGCTAGTTTCACGCCAAATTTCCATACAAGAAAGAGAAAAGGCTGCATAGAATACATAAACTGAAAGATATGGTGCATGTGCATGTGCAAAGTCCAGTCTATAATCATAACTCATAATGTACAAGCAATAAAATCTGGAAATCATTGCATCAATTATGCCAAGTCATGGGATAAGATTATTGTGTTTGTTTGGACATGTTAGCTTGATAGTATAGACCTTAAGGTGCAGTTCCTAAAGGTCAAGCCCCTCTGTTTGAACATGCCAAATGTTCTGCATACCAAATACATGTAGCTTGTGTCATGATAGAAATATCTCATAGAGTTGGAATGAATGAAACACTGTTGATACATTGGACAACCCTGTTACCTAGTGAAATGATTGCAAATACCCGATTAAACATAGATACTAAAGTAAACTGTTAGCAGTGACAGATGCAAGTACATGTATTTACGATGTGGCCTTCCTTGTTCAGACTAATATACCGATATTTGGACATGTGAAAATGAACACCTACATAAGTATAAGCGATTATACACCAACTCCAGCATGTACACTAAGAAATTACATGTACTGCTAAAATAGTCATAACCCACATATTATAATAAGTCACTACCCAAAAGAACAAGATTCTTAATAAAGAAAATGATCACATAATTAGCTTTCTGTGCTCTTATCATAATGCTTTGACACCAAAAGTATGACAAGAGGCCAGAAGTATATAGAAAAGATCAGAAAGGATATTAATCACTATTGTAAAAAGAAACGATTATCTGTGAGCAAAAAACACTTATTTTGTCTAGATTGGTAATTGTGCAATAAAATTAGTTTCAATTCAGAAAGAAGTTGTCTGAATTAGCTTCCTTATACCTTATGACATCTATGTTGACACAAAAACATAAATGTTGATCAAATTTAAGAAATGATTTTGCATACCAATATAAAATGGTGGCCATTTTGAAAACAAACGATGTAGCTTTGCCATTTTGCATTAAAGTAAACTTTTGTTCAGCTTGAGTTTGACTGAATTGGCCTCCTTATGCTTAAAATCAATTTTTTAGTGAAATTTGGTCAAACATATCAAATGTTAGAAAAGAATTGGTCAACGATCATAGTCGATTATAAAATCTCTTCAGAGCTTATGTTACTAGTATATGTATTGCCGACTAAAAAATAAACCTTATCATAATTATGTTATCTTAACGAGAACCAGCAATGGCAGTCATCTTGAAAAAAATGGAGGCCTCTTTGATTTTACGTGGCTAACGGCTTTTGTTTAAAGTAGGGTCATACCAGTATACATACCAAATTTGATGCTTGTATCACCAAGTTCGTGGGTTTTTTTTAGCACTGATGTGTACATATTTATGTAGTTGTAATGTGCAAAATAGCATCTTCAGACAAAAGCAATTGAAAACAATATCATTAAATAATATGACAGAAGGTAAAGTGAGTGTATAATCTATAAAAACCCTGTGAATTTGGTTTTTACCTTGACACACACTTCGTTTTTGTACAGTTTTGCTTGTAATACGATTAAATAAACTTCTTACAAGTCTATGGATCACATAAATAGCTTCTAGATCTATATGCTTGCAAACATATAATTAGACACCAAAAGTTTGAAAATCGGCTAAATATGTCCGATGTTAGAGATAAAACTGTATAAAAGAACCGGAAACGGCGGCCATCTTGGAAAATGGCCGCCATTTTGAATTTTGACGTGGCTAACGGGCTTTTTGTTGAAAGTAGGGGCATACCAGTATACATACCAAATTTGATGCTTGTATCACCAAGTGCATGGTTTTTGTAATAATGTGCCCAGCTAACCTAAGTTTTTGCCCTTTATGTATTAAAAAATGACTGTTTTCAGCAAAGTTTGCTCTCTAACACAAATACGTTTTATTGGATCTTCACCAAATTTGCTGAAAATATTTATTGATATAATATCAAGGTTTAGTATGATTACTACTAAAAGCGCATATGGTATATCTAAGTTATTGTCTGTTTATTAATGAAAAATGACGGTTTCAGTCACTTTTTGCACTCTAACACATACAGTTTTTATCGGATATTCATTAAACTTGCTGAAAATGTTTAAGTATATAAAATTTAGGTTTAGTTTGATTATTACAAAAATCGCATGTGGCATATCTGAGTTTTTGCCCTTTATGTATTAAAAAATGACTGTTTCAGCATTTTTCAGCAATAACTCAGACATGCCTTATGCGATTTTGCTAGTTATTGAACATGACCTAGATTCTATACTAATAAACATTTGTAGCAAGTTTGGTGAATATCCAAAAAGAAATGTTTGAGTTAGAGAGCGGACAAGGCTGAAACAGTCATTTTCAGCAAGCTCAAGGTATACATTCTCTATAGTTTTTTTGACCGTTTACCCACAGTGAAAGATATGTACACGTTGTTATTGAATCTCATAGTGTTTAACCCTGTGCCTACTTTACGGAGTTTACAAACTATTTGAATCTAAAAAGACGCCGCGTAACGTGGCGTCTCATCTGGATCCAAACTATTTGACACTCGTCTTAACTCTTTCCTCCCTGAAACTTTAAATGGAAAATTCCAGTTTCCATTTTAGTCTAGTCCATTTCTGACTTTTAAGGGTTGTTTTTGTCAATGTTTGGCATTGTGACAAACAGTGAAGAACCTGATCAGAGGGCTCCTATCGGAGCCCTCTGATCAGGGTATTCACTGTTTGCATAGGACAAGTGTACTATTCACATGTACACTGTTTGAAAAGCATGCCTATATGCGGGACTAGGGTTCAAAGAGTTAAGGTTTGTTTAATTAAAACAATGCATAAATCTAAACTGAACACATTTTGCAGACGACAATGTCGAAGCAGACGTCTGTGCAGCAGAATAAGGGTTATCCAGATGTTCCAGCTAAACATGTAAGCGAGAGTAATCTGAACCAATCTAACATTTTCTCACTCATTTCAGCACCGAATGCTATGGTGTTACTACTGATTAAACCGTCTATTCGAGACACGTTTAATGAGTATGACACCATTGGGTTTAAAAGCAGAAATAAAGATTTAAGTTTTCGAAATACTTCCGTTATCTGGAGCCCTGTATTTACAGAGTTGTCCTTCTTTCCATTCACAAGGGAGGCTTTTTAATTGGTGCTAGCACAAAAATATTATAAATAAAATTTAAAAAGCGAATTGCTTAGATAAAACGTTTTTTTGTAAAAGAATCACGTCCCACGTAGTTCAAATGGGACCCCAAACAACCGTTTTATGCAGGTTTCTCAAAAGCACAATGCGGCTTTAACGTGAGTCTTTTACATGAAAGTGGAAATAGCGTTATGCGTTCGCAATAAACAAACTAAGACGAAAGCATTGCAAATACTTTGGAGCTAGATCATGTTGTTTGCCACCAAGATTACCGTTACCATTAACTCGTTACCATTTTTCAGTTTATTTAGTTTCTATACCTGCGTTTTGTTGCCTGTTATGAGGGACATATCTGCTTCATTTTTGTTGTTTGCAAGATCGTTCCAAAGTAAGATTCATTGTAGTATGACTTAAAACATATCGATACGAGTGTCAAACAGTTTGGATCCTGATCAGACGCCGCGTTACGCGGCGTCTAATCAGGATCCAAACTGTTTGCAAACGCGCTTTTAGGCGTCATTGAAGATGAAAGGGTTAATCCATTTGTGACCATGAGTTCATACATGGGGCATAGGCAAACAGTGTAGACAAACTCTGATCAGACGCTAAATAATACAGCGTCTGATCAGTCTTCACTGTTTGCTGATAGAAATTTCAATAAAAACAAACTGAAAATGAAATTTTAACTGGGCAACTCTTCGATCAAAAATGGATTATATAAGCTTGGAATAATCCACTTGGCGCAAACGTGATAATAATGTCTTCTTCACTGTACAATGTATCACCACACGTAACGCAGAGATATCGGATTGCAATGCTAAGCAAATATAAACTTTGCAGTGTTTCCTTTACCCTCTTCATGCAAATAAATATAGTATTTTAAAACTTGTTGTCTGCTAATAATCAAACTACGAGTGTCTCACAGTTTGGAGACTTATAAGACGCCGACTTACTCGCCGTGTTATCTGTATACTTGTTTGGTTTTGTGTTAATGTTAATGAAACCGGGCTTGGAATAAAATTAACAATGTTAATGTTATTTATGATGTGGACATACATCTTTTTGTAATATGAACCAAAATCTAAATGTCAGAAGAGCTTATAAATACAAGGAACTGGCTGTTTCCTAGATTCTTTTAATACACATGTGTTTAAATTTTATAAACTTATTCTTATGACTAATACTGTCGTATGGAACTGCGTTTGACACTTTTCAGTCATACAGTGAGTAAAATATAACTCGCTGTCGTTTACATGTACATGAAACTAAGCACATTAGCAATGAAATAAAATATAGATAATGGCAACGTTTTAAATTTATATCAGTGAGCAAATATAAAATTGAGCCTGGTCAGACGCCGGGTAACCCGGCGTATGGTCAGCTTCATACGTTTTATGTCCCGGCATCGATAGATGCGGAGGCATATAGTAATCGTCCTGTCCGTCCGTCCGTCTTTCCGTATTTTCGTCCGTCCGTGCGTGCGTGTGTCCGTCCGTAACAAGGTTAAGTAGATTTTACCGTTTCGTCTAGCATCAACACCGCTTACCCAAATGCTTGGATACTTATACAGTTGTTGCCTTGGACCATTCCCTATCCACCAATATCACCAAACTGTGATTTTGACCTTGACCTAATTTGGACTTAGAAAATTTTGAATAGGTTACTTCTTGGTTAACTAGATTTTACCGTTTCGTCTAGCATCAACACAACTGACTACAATGCTTTGATACTTGTACAGTTGTTGCCTTGGACCATTACCAACTCACCAATAAAAACCCAAGTTGAGTTTGACATTGACCTTGACCTAATGTGGACTTTCGTTTTTTTAATCGAATCAGAATCATGTTCTGTAATCACGCTTATCACAAATAATCGAGCCCAACACTCGATTAAATTGTAATCATAATGGCACTTGTCGATTCAACCAGCTATTTCATTTACACCTGGCAAAATAATTAAACAGTCTATGCTTTATAACTTTAGTTTATTTAACATTAACTTTGAGCAATTAATTAACCCCTTTGAATAAACACACTCACTGTTTTTTGCAACCAGTTTTTTTAATAACGTTCCTGGCGTCTGAACAAGTCTCAAACTGTTCGTCACATCTTACATTATAACTTAAGTCAATATTTACCCAAAAGTTATCTTTTCGAAATAAATTTGTATTTGAATTAACTCCTCCGGAGAACAAGGGTAATTTGTCAACAGTTTGGATACTAATCAGACGCTAGCAGTTTGATATCATAATCATTGTCTAATCAAGCTGTTTTTTTATCACTTAAATCATGATTCTGATTATTAGTTTAATCATAATCATGATTGTGTAAATAAAACACACCCCAGGACGTAAGGTGTTTTAAACCAAATTCGTTTATTGGAAAAGAATAACGTCGTTTCCGCTGTGGTACATGTACGGCAAACAGGATGCAAGTGTAATTTATAGGAAATAGAGTACCACTACTGTGGGAAGACGTTATTTATCAAAAACAACACTCACAATTGTGCTAGAACAATATTTTCCTTTATAAACTGATCTGACGCCTTTAACCCTTTCATGATCTAATTATTCGGAGATGTTTACCCCTTCGCCGCCGCCGTCTGTTTATGTATTATTGGCTGCAAGGCACGTTTTAAAATTCAGATTTAAGGTTGTTTGACTTAATAAATATCGATAAGAGTGTCAAACAGTTTGGGTGCTGATCAGACGCCGCGTAACGCGGTGTCTAATCAGAAACCAAAATATTTGCAAACGCGCTTAATGGCATCATTAAAAGTGAAATAGTTAACATGACGTCAGGCTAATTAAAATGGTTGGCTGTTAAGTGCGATGTACATCAAACCGCAGCTATATACGAGCTGTTTTTCTTTTTTTAAAGTGATTGTGGATATTTTTAAATTCCTTACATGAAGAAAAGGATAATATTGTATGCTTATAGCTAATGCATCTGTCTGAAAAGGGGCTTAACATGATGCTTGTGTGTGCCAAAATGCTTAGAATGAGTACTTGTTCTTGCAAAAACGATGCATACATAAAATGATACCGTAATTGCAAACTAAAACGATTGCTCTCTTTCATGATCAAATTTAGCGTGAGGTTGTTACCCTTTCAACGCCATATTGCCGTCTACTTCAATACTGTTGTCTGCGATGTCGTTTCAAAGTTAGATATAAGGCATTGTTACTGACGCAATTTCAAAACAAGTGGCAAACAGTTTTGTTCCTGATCAGACGCCGCGTTACGCATCAAACTACATTAAAGATTACATAGAAACAATGTAACACTTTTAAAGCAGACTATAGTATTTAGCTCTGAAAGGGACAAACCAGGCAACAGTTCTTGGCAATCAAAGGTTTGCTATACTGTTTATGCCTGTTTGCTCTTTTAAAAAGCAAGATGACAGTTCATTAAAGTGATTTTTCAGAAGTTTACTACTTTACACTCACGTGCTTTTACATACACCGTGTTGCAGACACTAAAGACTAACCCTTTATTCAATAATCCGGTTATAACATTAAATACAGGTGATCATTTAAAGCAGGTTGAAAGTAAAGCAGAATGTGCACATTCTGCTTTACTTTCAGCCTGCTTTAAATTAAAATCTGCTAGGCTATATAAAAAATATTTGTTATGGTAATTGTTCATGAGGGTATAAACTGGAACTATTTGCTTCAGCGGTGGAATAAATTAAATACGCTAAAAGTCGATTTTATGGGGTAATGGGTTAAATATAACTCAACTACAGTCACTATGCTCTCATGTGCACTTTGCCTGCTGATTGTGACTTCACTGTTTTAGCAAACAGTTTGGATCCAGAACATACATCGCGAGATGTGTCCTTGGATCTGGATCGCAACTGTTTGCCACTTGTCAGTCTTGGTGTTTCTTTAGTTAAAAATTCTTTAGATCAAATTCTTGATTGAACAAATGTTGCACATGGCATATTCGAAGCAGACGATACTACAGAAGAATATCGTCTAGTCCTTTCATGATCAAAGATAAGATAAGATAAGATAAGATTTTATTTCCACCTTTAGACTAACAAGTCCATGAGGTAACACATTCAATACATTCATCAAGATGACATTGATCAACAGAAGTAATCTATATCATTCAAGCTAGTTTTCAATGCGTACATATAAATTTTCAGCAATCTAGCCACCCTGAAAAAGTTTGTTCTAAAAATAATTAGACTGCAGACTGATACAAGTCATCTACAAACAGTTCAGACTAGGGTCAGACAGTTCCTTCTATGGAGACTCTGTCTGATCTTTGGTTACTCTGTTTACCAAACACTAAAATCTACCTTAAGTTACAAAGCTGCAGTACTTTTTGAAATTGTTATTGTAATAAATATTTTGAAAGAGAAGCTGTATGGTGACTAGATCTAGATCTTATACTGAAACTGTTCTCATTTACAATGCAAGTATAAGTACAAATTAATTGTTATTTATCATAAATGCTTTTTGTATAGTCATAGACTGTTATATATGGTGAAAAGTTCACCCCTTTACCGCTATATTGTCGTCTGTTTCAATATTGTTGCCTGCAATATCGTTTCAATGTTAGATTTAGCCAGTAAGACTGACGACATTCCGAAATGAGCAGCAAACAGTTCTGATCCTGATCAGACGCTGCGCTAAGCGGTGTTTGATCAGTTTCAAAACTACTGTCTGCAAATGCACTTAGTGGCTACATTAAGAGTGAAAGAAGGGTTAATAGTATTTTAATATTTTTGGAATATATGATATTCTCAAAGCAATGCTGCAGACAATAAAATGTGCTGTTGAACACTCCCTAGAAAGCTAAAGAATATGTCTTTAACTACATATACTATTTCTTCTTTCTTCGCCAGATCCTATCGTTTGCTTTAACTCTAAAAAGTTAAATTACGCAGCTTCTGATCAGGTTCCACACTGTTTTCAAAGTCACCCATAGGGTTATAACATATTCAGAGAGATGTGTCTTTTGTCGCACAGTAAGGAATACATTAATTTGCCAATACAAGCGTTATGCTAAATTACTTATTGCCGTTTTCTCAAATTCCCTGCATTGCCGTTTGCATTTTGTTTCGTTTAAATGGAAAAGAATAACGTATTCGCCACTGTTTTTTCCAGTATATTATATACTCTACTCATATTTCAATATCGTTGAACTTACATAGAGGGTGACACGGTATCATTTCACCCTTATCGTGTTAAGCGAGACTTAGCTTATATTTGCAAAACAATTTGAATCCAGATCAGATGCCGCGTAACGCGGCATCTAATCTGGATGCAAACTGTTTGCCATTCACATTCAACTTTTGTTTCTTTTTACAAAGCGTAAAACTATTTTGATATGTTTCGCAGACGATATACATGTAATTATTTGAAGCAGAAGACAATTCAACATGATAAGAGAGGAAATTGTGGTTTTGTTTTACTCTAATACCTGATTGTAATTGCAAATAGTGTAGACCCAGACCCCAAACTGTCTGTCACCCAGATTAAAATAAATCGTGAGAAATGTTAAAACATTGTCCTTTTCTGTATTTAAATGCATTGCGTTTGCGATTCCGTTTGCATTTAACCCATTACCCCATAGCCTGATTCTAGTTTTGAAAATAGGTGACCACTTAAAGCAGGTTGAAAGTAAAGCAGAATGTGCCTGAAGGCACATTCTGCTTTTCTTTCAGCCTGCTTTAAGATACCATCTGCTAGAAATTTAGAAAATATTTCTTCTAATACATATTTGTGACTGTATAGATTGGAACTATTTTCTTCAGCGGATGAATAAAATGAATGTGCTAAAAGTCGCTTCTATAAGGGAAAGGGTTAAACGGTCGGGCTATTAGACATTGTTTGCCGTCTTTGTATTGCAAAGTTTTGTTTATTCGGGAATGTATTTCATGTTTTTTGATTTACTATCATATTTTATTGAGCTGTTATTAGCTATAACAAAAAGACACAATTACAGAACCTTCATGAAAGTAGCTGTAAAACTATTTCTGTGTTCATATTTATAACCTTTGTAAAAGCTTGACAGTACTAGATTTATATCGTTTGCAATTTAGAACTGTGAGTGCTTTGTACAAAAATTAATTTCCTTACGACATGGTCTCACAATTCTTTTAATTCATAATATAGAGGACACGACTTATGCATATAGATAATTCTTAATACACACACTAATTTTGGTAACGTAAGGAAGACGGACGTTATACTTTCCCAATAAACGCGCATTCATGAGGTACAACATTAATTATTTCATGTGTATTTGGGGTCAACACTATTTGCTCGATGTATCAAGGGACACTTTTGATCTGTTGCCCGGGGCCTATCGCCTTCGGGTAACAGTTCAAAATGTCTTCCCTGATAACTAAACTGGTTGCCTCTAAGATAAACATAAATTGTCAGACATTTAAGAAATGTGTCATTTTCTTCATTTCATTGCACTGGGTTAGCGTCTAGATTGATTAAATCGGAAAGAACAACGTCTTCCTAACTGTAGTAAATATAATATGTTTGGCAGTATGTTTTAGAACTTTTTGCTGCGCCAGTCTTGAACCTACAGTTTTAGATTTATTCCTTTGCAATTTGGCCTATGTTTATCAAATACAAATTGATTTCCATCCGCTAACAGCTTCGATCCAGATCTGACGCCAAGTGCTCAAATTTTAATCCAAACTATTTGAATCTAGTACAGCATTTCTCCAGTTAGACACACGTGAATGTTGAAATATGTTGCAGACTACAACTTTGAAGCTGACGATATTTTGACATTGTAATGCTTAAGGTCGGAACAATTGTCTTCTTCTGGTGATTTTGCATATAAATTGGTAAACCTGTCGGCTGTAAATGCCAATGCAAATTGATGAGTTCTTAAGTTCAGAAAGCGGCCATTATGAGCGGTGTGGTGTATATAGTAGTGACAAATCAAGCATTTTAATTTCCCGGCAAAGCGCTTTTGCTGAAAGATATGTTTATTTGAACGCGGCACGGATTGACGATAAACGACTTTCTCCCGAGATCCGCTGATGCTTGGCGAAAATTGTTTGGTTTATTCCTCTTTTCGGTCATAAGTTAACACTTATCGAGAAAGAATGACGGTCGGATTTAAGAGAAGACGGGAGAATTTAACCCTTTCCACGTCAAATCTTAATGTCAGATTTTACTATTTCACCCCTATTATATAGTGGAAAAGACGTTATTTTTCCCGTTTTAACACAAACGCATTGCAATAAAATGAAGAGAAAGATAACTCCTCTGTAATACATGTAGCTGCTTCAATATTGTATGTACATGTACATTCGCTTCAAAGTCATGTTTAACCCCTTCACTGCCATGACGTCATCAATTTTAAACAATTGTCGTCTGCTTTTATTTCTAAAATTAAATATTTAGTGTTTTTGACTCATGGAATATTGAAATGAGTGTAAAACAGTTTGTATCCTGATCAGACGCCGCGTTACGCGACGTCCGATCAGGAAACAAACTGTTTTCAAATACCCGTTGTACTCGATGTAAGGCAATGAAGGGGTTAAGATAACTTATCGAAGATTTGTCGATTACAGAATCAAAATGTAGGATCCTGATCAGACACTGCCTGAAGTGGTGTTCAGTTTTGATCCAAGCTGTTTGCGAAGTCGACATTAGTCGCCTATATGATTGTGAAGGGGTAGTTTTAGAAGCGCCTTTTAGCGAATATGATTTGTTCCTCCGCTAAAGAAAATAGTTCCAATTCAATCAGCCATGAATATATATTATAGGAAATATTTTCTATATTGTAGCACATGATAGCTTAAAGCAGGCTGAAAGTAAAGCAGAATGCGCATTAGGGCGCATTCTGCTTTACATTCAACCTGCTTTAAGTAGTCACCTATCTTCAATTCAAGAAATAGGCTATCGGGTAAAGGGTTAAAAATGTAGTTTTCATTTGAATAAAGTTAAACACGTGGAAACTGATGAGTCTCCAAACTGTTTGTAACCTGTACCATGATAAAAACAAGAACTATCTTTAAAAAAGATATTCGGCGGAATGAGTGGTTGAACTAAGGCTATATAGATGGGTGTGCAAAATTGAAAGAAATTGAGGTTTTCAAAGAATTGTAATATCTTGGATTGAAAAGCAAAAAATACAAGTATTCAATTGAAACAGTAACTTTTATTTAAAATGCAAAACTATCATGTACAGAAATGCAAAACAAAACAATAATTTAACTCATATCCTAGCTACTGGTAGGAGATCCTCACATTAATCTATTGTTCTATATGTCAAACTTCATTCACAGAGTTTCTTGAAACAAACTATAGCATAAACAATTGTACAGATACAACATTCTACTGTACTTCACTCTTGTAAATAATGATGAAACAACACAATTGTGTTTAACTCACTTGAGGCTATTCATATATAAAAAATTGCTTTTAATGTATGGCAAATGTGTACAAATAGTTAACAATTAAAACAAATTAGTTGTAAACAATTACGAAACACCTAGCTTTCCTCTGTATATCTATAAATAGATTTCAGATCATATCTTACATGTAAAATAGAAGCATAATTTTGTCAACAGTGGAAACTTCTGTGGCCTATTCATCAGCCCAGTGTAGTAAAAGCCAGCCTGTATCCCACAGTCCACATCATGTAAAACTGCTATGGGACATAAACCAGCCTACAGGGCTCCAGATAAGAGGGAGTAAACTAAACAAATCACATTTTTTCACCTCTTTTAGCACCAAACCCTATGGTATTACCACTCATTTTGTTTGTCTCGAAGAGACAATTCATATGTATAGTGACACCACAGGGTTTAATGCACAAATAAAGATTTTAAGTTTTGAAACAATTCCCTTATCTGGAGCTCTGGGTACTACATGTATCCAATCAGACTATTCAGTTTCAACAGGTGCTCTTAATTCTAAATTTCTGATCAAATATTATTGGTTGAAATGTGTGGCCAAATATAAAGTGTGTCTAAATAGAAAACAGTCAGCTCCGCCGAATAAATCACCATTTTTTCTCAAATAGGTCTGTTTATATGTCCAGGTGGGTACATTATGTATGTCATTGCCATACATATATTAATTCTTGTTTTGTTTGATCGTCGTTCATATCTTGTGTGCTCGGGACCATTTCGTTTCCCTCTGGGATAAAGTGTTCACTCTTTACAACTGTTTTGAAGATGCATCGTACTTGATTTTATTAGATCGATAACATGACCCTTTTTCAAACATTGTACTGATAAGCCTGCGGCCTTTGTACAAAATAAAGTATCTATCTCGATTTTGACACCGCTTGATCCAAGGCATTATGTAATTCCATCGTGTATTCCTCGACGCAAGACTTTTTAGGTCATGACGTCACTACCGCATGAACTTCCAAACTGTAACTATTCGACTAAGTCATGCGAGGGCATAACACTATTGTACAGCGCTCCCTCTCTAGAAAGACACATATTGTGAGCGTTATTTGGAGGGAGTCATTATAGGAAGGGCATTGGCTTACATTGACAAACTGCTTGAATCCAGATCAGACGCCGCGTTATGCGGCGTCAGATCTGGATTCAATCAGTTTGTCATTCGTCATTATATTGTTTTTCTTTAAAAATGTCCAATATGTGACTTTGAGTAAAACAGCAGACGACCCTTTTAAGCAGATGATATTGCATCAGTAAAAGCGATGGAAGGAGCACTGTGGATTAGTTTAAACACATTTTATTACTGTTACACATGTAATACAGTTGTACATGTACATATAGCAAAACGTTTAACACCACATAATATAAATATATAGGTAAATGGGTTAGGCCGCATAATTAGTGAAAGCCCTTCCCTAAATTGAGGCATTTGAAATAGTGGTAGTGATTTATGTTTGTTCACAAAATTAAAAACTACATTAATTCAGTTAAATGAATATAAGTGCTAGTATCAAAATAACGTTTAAAGTCGACGAAAATATTGTATCTTGTTCTTCAACCTATTGGACCTGGTTCAACCTTTAAAGGCCTGGTTGGCTTATAAAAATTGTTTAACCAATACGGTGTATCATTGCAATACTTTTGATTTTCATAACCATAAATTATATCAAAATCAAAGCTGTTTTCAAGATATTAGCAATGCCCAAAGTCGCCTTTTTTCTCTTTAATCTAAATACAGTGGTGAAAACGTTATACATTCCCAATATATGAATTTATACTTAAACTTTTAAATTCATTGCAAACATTTTAGCAAATATATAATAGTAAATTTTTTTTAAACAAGTATTACAGTGGAGAATGTGTTATTCTTTCCCAATAAACGCGTTTACGCTAAAACTATTATTTGCAGTGCAAACAATTTGGAGCCAGATCAGACGCCGGGTAACCCGGCGTCTGATCAGGCTCCAAACTGTTTGCCACCAAGATAAACATGAAATATCAGAATTGTCCAAAAGTTGTTCTTTTCTACGTTTTAGTTCTTTGCGTTTGCGTACGTTTGCGTTTAAACGGGAAAGAATAACAGATTCTCCACTGTAAATGTTACCAAGAAATTGTCATTTTCTACACTTTACTGCCATGTGTTTGAGTTTCACCATTGCGTTTAAACGGGGGAGCATAATGTACTCGCCATTGTAGTATCGTCATTTTAAAAATTATTGTCTACAAACTCCTGAAATTTAGAATAAATACATTCTGACTAAAGAAACAGCGATCTAAGTCTGATTTGGACCTTAACTGAAATGGACCTATCATTGTCTAAGATGGTGAACAGAGTGATCTGACAATCATCCTATAGTGAAAAGGATGTTAGTATTTCCTGTTTAACCCTTTGAACCCTAGTCCCGCATATATGCGTCCTTTTCAAACAGTATATATGTGAAAAGTGCACTTGTCCTATGCAAAC
Organism: Gari tellinella; assembly: GCA_922989275.2. NCBI lineage: Eukaryota > Metazoa > Mollusca > Bivalvia > Cardiida > Psammobiidae > Gari > Gari tellinella. The sequence goes on from OV277864.1 coordinate 46,345,973, forward strand.
TGTGAAGACCCAGATCAGAGGGCTCCTCAAGGAGCCCTCTGATCTGGGTATTCACTGTTTGTCATAATGCAAAACATTGACAAAAACAACCCTTAAAAGTCAGAAATGGACTAGACTAAAATGGAAACTGGGATTGTCCATTTAAAGTTTCAGGGAGGAAAGAGTTAAATGAAACTAACCACAAACGCGATGTTATGAAATGTAGACAATTACTAGTTTAAATAATATTCGACAATTGATTTTTATCATATTGCAAACAGTTTGGAGCTTGATCAGTTGCCGGGTTATGGCGTCTGATCTTGGTCTAAACTATTCGAATGGATACAGTGGAGAAGACGTTTTTTTCTTTCTCAATAAACGCGTTTACGCTTAAACCATTATTTATATTGCAATCAGTTTGGAGTCAGACGTCTGATCAGGCTCCTAACTGTTTGTCACTCAGATAAGAATAACAACTTTGTTAAGAAGATTGTTCTTTTCTCCTTTTTATTGTAATGTGTTTGAGTTTCGTTTGCGTTTTAACGGGAACGAATACCGTCTTCTCCACTGTATGCTTGTCTTAACCCTTTCCCGAATAGAAGCGCCTTTTAGCGGATATAATTTAGTCATCCGCTGAAGAAAGTAGTTCCAATTTAATCAGTAATGAATAAGTATTATGGGGAATATTTTCTATATTATAGCACACGATAGCTTAAAGCAGGCTGAAAGTAAAGCAGAATGCGCCCTAAGGCGCATTCTGCTTTACTTTCAACCTGCTGAAAGTAGTCACCTATATTAAGTACTAGAAATAGGATATCAGGTAAAGGGTTAAATAGCACAAAAGTAGAAACCGAGAAAAAATATCGTCTTATCCACTAAAGGGCAACAGACAGGGCAATACTCAAAAGAAATGTCAACAGAGGCATCAGAGTCGAGTCTGTTGTCCAGTGTTGCTATAATGACTGCTATTATCATGTCTAGAGAACCGATGACCTTGCTTAGCCGTTTTCTGTCACAGTTTATCATTCAGGCGAAACCCCTTAAATGTTTTCAAAAGAACGGACGTTAATTGCTGAAAGTTTAGAACCAAATCAAACGATGAATAACTGGGCATAATGTCAAAACTATTATGCTGTCAGTGAACCTTCATCATTAATTGTATTATATTAATTTTGCATTATTATTTCGTGTCAATGGGAATGAATAACATTCGATCTACCGGTACACCATCCATACACGGTCAGTTCTTAACCAACTAAACAATATAGATACTGGTGAACGCTGCAATTAGCTGGAGTATTTCATTATACATATACAAGGATGTTCTTAACTCATTACCCCATAGCCTGTTGTTACATGTAGTTTTGAAGACAGCTGAGCACTTAAAGCAGATTGAAAGTAAAACAAAATGCGCCTTCAGGCGCATTCAGCCTTAATGTCAGCCTGTTAAAGCTACCATCTGATACAACGTAGTATATAGTAACTATTTATGTTGGTACAGTGGAGAATCTGTTATTCTTTCCCGTTTAAACGCAAACGTACGCAAACGCAAAGCACTAAAACGTAGAAAAGAACAACTTTTGGACAATTCTGATATTTCATGTTTATATTGGTGGCAAACAGTTTGGAGCGTGATCAGACGCCGGGTTACCCGGCGTCTGATCTGGCTCCAAACTGTTTGTACTGCAAATAATAGTTTTAGCGTAAACGCGTTTATTGGGAAAGAATAGCAGATTCTCCACTGTATATCCTTTATATGCAATATATACGTGATTGGATTCTGCTTATTGTGGCGTGTCAGCAGGGTCTACACTATTAGCTTGTGTCTACTCTTGTGCAGACAGGCATTAACACATACTCCATAAATACAGTGGAGAATCTGTGATTCTTTCCCGTTTAAACGCAAACGTACGCAAACGAAAAGCACTAAAAAGTAGAAAAGAACAACTTTTGGACAATTCTGATAATTCTTGTTTATCTTGGTGGCAAACAGTTTGGAGCCTGATCAGACGCCGGGTTACCCGGCGTCTGATCTGGCTCCAAACTGTTTGCACTGCAAATAATAGTTTTAGCGTAAACGCGTTTATTGGGAAAGAATAACAGATTCTCCACTGTACATGTTCGCATTTTAACGCGTCTACTTATTCTAACACTGTAACAAGTAGTCCTTAGCTGGGACGGTCTGGCATTATTCATTTCAAGACATATATTTCAACCAGACTGACAGAAAAACAGAATGCTCCTTCGTGAGCATTCCGCATTACTTTCGACCTGCTTTGAGTCATATTTAGTCTTCGAAACTAGAAACAGGCTTTGAATATAGTGTTAATATTAATGGGTTAAGAGCTGTTTTTTGTCCTGAATTAAACCTGCTATATATGGTGGCCGCCGACGGTTAAAAAGGCGGTACAATTCGGAAGTAAATCTATCCCAAGGTTCAGTTGTCTCTAGTCAACCAATTGTCTTCAGCAATTCTAACCAAACTTTTCTCGTATTTAATTCCGCATTCGTTCAGGTTCGGACCGTCTGGGACCTTATGATAAAACTATACCATAGTATGTTGTTTAGATGTTGACCTCGTTGTGTTAAAAGCCAATATCTATACGGAAGGCAATTACATAGCTGGCCTACCCATCCGAACCTGGAACACTACCATTATATTCCGGATTTCTTCTATCGGAAAACAGACGCTCAATGCTACAAGTGGTTTTCGGGAACGACTGGTTCCCTTACTACTATTTCATCATTTTACTACTTACAACACGACATAGTGCCGGATACCATTATGTCTATACAGAACATCAATCGTGATGTATACATGTGTTTTGTTATCTGTCGAAATTAGGTGGATTTTTTGTTATACTGTGGCAGTGCTCAGTTAATAAGTCTAAGCGTAAGAACTTTACTGACTTATCACAGTTATTAATCATTCCTGATATATTGCTTCTAGGAGTGGAGTTTTAACCCTTATTCTACCATAATATCGTCTGATTTAAAATTATCGTCTACAAAATTTGTGAAACTTATCTTTGTTATGTTAAAATAAAAGAAACGTGAAGACTATTGTCAAACAGTTTGGATCCAGATCAGACGCCCGCGTAACGCGGCGTCTGATCTGGATCCAAACTGTTTGCAAATACATGTCAAGTCGCGATCGGAAGAATAAGGTTTAAAACTATGTTTGTGTTTGGGAAGAAGTGTACCCTTTGACTTCGGAAGCTGCGGAACAAAGCTAGGAAATAATTGACGGAAGCTACAATGTGTACATGAGAACATACAAAGGAGGCTTGACGTATATTGTAACTTGAATGCTGCTGTAAATGTATATATGAATACTATAACGCGTGTGTAGGTTTCAGAATGGCAGTTATTACTGATCTATACAGCCGATGGCTGGCACTGTTACTCATCATCGTGAGTGATGCTGGTAGGTAGTGTTTTCTACTTTTACTCCTGCAATAAAACATGTAAATACACATGCCCTAGATACAGTGGGGGGAATGTAAGGCTTTCCAGTTTACACGAAATGCACAAAAATATTAAATATAGCAGTTTAAAAAAAATTAACGATTAAGTTCTGAGTGGCAAACAGTTTGGGCCCTGATCAGTCTGAACTGGCTCCAAGCCGTTTGCAATGAATGCAATAGTTTTAGCGTAAATGCGCTTATTTGGAAAGTATAGTGTCTTTTCAACAATACTATAACTATGTTGATATTATAAGTTTAACCATGATAGTTCCAAAAGACCGGTGGTAAATTACTTAAATGGTGTTCTGACAACATCATGACCATTGTCTCTACTCAGTCTACTGTATTTATTTCGTTTTAGCTCCAAGCGTTGTATGTAATGTTTTATGCAATCAAACGATCGTATCGTATCGTACAGTCGAGAATGTGTTATTCTTTCCCAATAAACGCGTTTACGCTAAAACTATTATTTGCAGTGCAAACAGTTTGGAGCCAGATCAGACGCCGGGTAACCCGGCGTCTGATCAGGCTCCAAACTGTTTGCCACCAAGATAAACATGAAATATCAGAATTGTCCAAAAGTTGTTCTTTTCTACGTTTTAGCGCTTTGCGTTTGCGTACGTTTGCGTTTAAACGGGAAAGAATAACAGATTCTCCACTGTAATAAAACATGTGCATACACCGTACCCTAGATACAGTGGAGAAGATGTTATTCTTTCCCGTTTTATCGAAACTGAACATAAACATAATGCAATGAAATATTGAAAATAAACATCTTTCTTAAAATGTTCACGATTTTGTTTTCTGATTGGCAAACAGTTTGTAGCCAGATCAGACGCCGGGTGACCCGGCGTCTGATCTAGCTCCAAACTGTTTGGAATGGAAAAGGGATTTGAGAACGAATAACTTCTCCAGTGTAAGATCTTGGTAAACTTCAAATTTCCATTTTTTCGCCGTTATGTTCAACCAGTTCTTATGATTTACAAATGTAACTGATTGGAATACATGTGTATATAATAAGAACAAAAGTTCAATGGAGAAATAAGCATTGTAGTACAAATGTATTTGCCCCTTTCGATGCAGAAGCAGAATGGTACCGTCTGCGTTCGCCCCCTTCACTTCCATTATATCGCAATCCTCAAAAACTATTATTTCAAAGTAAGATATAAAGCAGTATGGCCGACCAACATAAAACACCGTGTCAAACAATGTGTTTCCTTTTTACATAATGTGGCGTCTGATTAAGATTTGAACTGTTTGCAAAGTCAGCTGTAGTTGAAAAAGGTTAACATACATGTAACACCATCCCTTATCGTAAGCTACAGTGTAAAGTGCAAACGTGTTTTATTCCATTCCACCACTGCCATGATACTATTTTCTTACCCAAAGTACAGCGGTTATACGTAAACAGTTTGGATTGGAATCAAAATTGGTTGGTACTCATAACGATATTGCCTTCGTCAGTATACCACAAACTTGATTAAATTTGAGAGTTAAAACAGACGACAATTGTTGAAAACAAATAATTTCATTTGCAGTGAAGCGATTCGTAGTTAAGTGTTTACATCGAATGCCTGCGGAAAATATGTACATTAATTGAGCCAGATGAGCTTACCCTATTACATGTACTTGAACGCTTCCAGCTTACACACATGCCATGCATGAGCAGTGTTGAATTACAGTAGTATGGGATCTTTGAAAATTATTAGGCAGAATAGTCACCGGTTAATCCGGCGTCGGCGCAGGGTCCAGATTACTAGAAATAATCGTCAGAATTTTCATAAATGTATTAATGTTCACTTGTGTTGGCATTGCATTTGCGTTTCGTTTCGCTAAAACGGGGAAGAATACGGCATTCTCCACTTTATACTGCCGGATGATTTGGTTCGGTTTTCTTTGTTGTGGTATTTTGCGGTCTTTGTTGTGTCATTTTTATAACAAGTCCATATGGGGACGTTCCCTCAGGAAATCAACGCTTTACAAAGCCAGTAGCCTACATGTATGTATAGTTCCAGATGCAGCGGGGAAAAGGTTATTCGTTCCCGTTTAAACGCTTTAGAGTCTGATCTGGCTCCAAACTGTTTGTAATGGAAACAATAGTTTCAGCGTAAACACGTTTTTAAGGAAGGAATAACGTTTTCTCCACTGTTAGCGGTTATTGTATCCCATTAAACGAACCCAATTGAAATCCAGTAAAATGATAAGAAAGCTTTTAAAACAAATTCTATCTTACGCTCGCCGAGGCGAACAGTTTAGAGCTTGACCAAACACCGGGTTAGATGGCTCTAACCTGTTTGCAACTGAAAAGCTGTTATTGACAAAGGAAAGCGTCACCTCCCTTTCAAAAAGTGGTCTCATTAATGAACCCCTGGGACGACATGCTAATTTTGTGACAGTTGTCATCCCTCAGGATATAGCCAATACGAAAAATAGCTCCATATTATCGTACTGTACACATGTGGACTTCCCTGTAAGAGTTAGTAAACTTGACTGACATAAATATGTTAACATCTCCCAATGAGAATTTACACCATAGTGTTTGGTTGTGATATTAGGGGTGTAAGTATTTGAACTACTCACCTGATCTGCAGCACTGAATTCTATGTCATTCAAACCAGAAACTTATAATGGAAAATTCCAGTTTCCAATCTAGTCTAGTCCGAGTCTAATTCATTTTAAGCTCATATGAGCACGAAAAGCTCAAGGCGAGCTTTTGTTGTCAGTCAATGTTCAGCGTCCGTCGTCGATGCGTTCTGCGTCGTGTGTCAATAATTTCTTTAAACATCTTCTTCTAAACCATATGCCTGATTGCACCGAAACTTTACAAGAATGTATTTGGGCCAAGCTTTTGTTCAAATACTTTGAAACAATGCAGAATTATGGTTGCCATCATAACCGAAGTGAAAAAATAAAGAAATCTTAAAAAATCTTCTTGTCAATAAAACACAGTAGATCTACCATGCGCTTAGATGTTTGCATCGTAGCATCATCTATAGGTCCTATCAAGACTGATCAAAGTTAGCCCATTGTGTCAAAATTGGCACCGCCCTTGGGTTCACCGTTTTAAATACAGTTATATAGTGAACTCTTTAAACATCTTCTTCTCTGAAACTCGCGTGCTGTTGGCGAATTCATGATAAGTGTTTCAAATAACTTGCCGTTTCAACTGTATGTTAAATCTTTCACACTCTTGTGATATTTCTTGAAATAAACTTTTTTTTAATCGCATTTTAGATAAAGTGCAGATGACAATTTATTTTACACACGACAGTTACATGCACATAGCGTGCAGAACGTTAATCCATGATCAATTGTGGAAGCGAAATGTTTGTTCCGTATTTTAAGACTTCCCTATTTCAACAGTTCGGTTTTCATTGGCTATACTGGTGCTCATATTAGTAGAACTAGTCGAGTAAATGAGATATTATATCTGCATAATTATACGTAGTGATATTATATCTACATATATTGTAGTGAGTGTGTTTGATGTGTTATTACATCATAATAGCAGTGAAAGGGTTAAATTCACATTCCAAACATTGTAGACCAAGGCCCACCGCCGCGTCTTTGACGAGGCGACCGATCTTGGTCTACACTGTTTCTTATTCAAAACCATGTCCAGTGTGTTGTTACAGTGAAGAAAACGTTATTCTTTCCCCAATAAACGCTAAAACCATTATTTCCAATGCTAACAGTCTGGAGCCAGATCAGACGCCGGGTAACCCGGCGTCTGATCAGGCTCCAAACTGTTTGCCGCTCAGATTAAAATGAAGAGTCAAACAGTTGTATTTTTCTACATTTTAATGGATCGCGTTTTCGTTTCGTTCGCGTTTACATGGGATGGAAGAACATCTTCTTCACTGTGTCTAAGGTGTTTGCAATTGTAGGCATTGAGCAGACGTCGAGACTTAGATGTCTAGATTAAGTCAACATTGTTTTGCAATGCAAGTAATGCCAACAATTGTGGTTTTCTTTTTGCACGGTTATATTAATTTAGTTACTGGAAAAGAAAAATAGATGTATTCGGTAAAATTGTAAACAGCTAATAAATTTACCGGTGAAAGGTTTTACCAAAACGGCATCTGCTTTAAATGATTGTGGTCTGGGTTTTTTTCTTAAATTTGAAAATTAGGTAAAGTGCCAAAGGTTGTATCACTTTAAGTGTCAAACAGTTTGGATTGTGATCAGACAACGCGTTACGGGTGCCCTGATCAGTAGATTGTTTGCAAATAACCACTGTACTCTAGAGTAAGGCATCGAAGATGCTTAACTATAGACCTACATCTACAAACATTGATGTCTTGCTTATTAAAGTAGTTTCATGGTTAATGTATCATTTGCATGACTCAAAATCGTTAACAAATTCAATATAGCTTATAATTTTGAACCATTACTACAACATATTTACGGTTTATGTGAATGCTATCTAATACAGTTTGGAAATAAAACAAATGTTTACTTTTATTTTTTATTATTTTTATCAATATCATACTGATTGGAGCTTGATCAGACACGACGTTCCTCGACGACTGTCCCAGAGACCTTCATACCACGTCGTGGTTCTGAGGTTTAGTTGTCATGGGGAATGTTTTTAGGCTTGATTGTCGTAGGGAATTGTTTCTGTTTATTAGACCGAGATTATCCCCTCTGTCTGTCAATAAATAAAAGGAAGGCAGGTCGGTGGTTTTACATGTAATCACATGCGCTGTTTCGCAACGAATGAGACTAGTCGAAAGCATATTCCTTAAATTATCATCATTACCCCACCATCATCCATCGGTGCGGCGTCTGATCAGAGTCTACACTGTTTGCTGAAAGGAATTTAAAAATAAAACAAAATGAAAATGAAAATTTAGACCAGGCATCCCTTTGATAAAAAATGGACTAATCCAATATATAAACATGGAAGAATCCACTGGGCATACATTGGTTAATGGAACAAACAGTTTTTCACCATTGCACAAGTCTACTTTTGGAGTAAGTTATAATGGGGTTGAAACTGCTGCATTATTCTGCCATACAAACATCTCAATCTTTAGACGTAAGGATTAGTATTGACAGACGCATGGCGGAATCTTAGAATAATGTTTACAGTGCTAATGTTTTCAAACTATCCACAGCTTCATTGTAATATTAAAGTTGAGCATATTATAACGTTTACACTGTTATAATGGAGAAGACTTTATTTTTCCCGTTTAAACACAAACGAAACGCAAACGCAGTGCACTTTAATGTAGAAGTTGACAACATTTTACAATTGCTATCCATCTATTTAAATCCGAGCGGCAAACAGTTTGGAGCCTGATCAGACGCCGGGTTACCCGGCGTCTTATCTTGCTCCAAGCTGTTTGCAGTGGAAATACATGTAATAGTTTAACCCTTTCCCTTATAGAAGCGACTTTTAGCGCATTCATTTTATTCATCCGCCAAAGAAAATAGTTCCATTTTATACTGTCATGAATATGTACTATAAGAAATATTTTCTATATACTAGCAGATATTAACTTAAAGTAGGCTAAAAGTAAAGCAGAATGTGCCCTAGGGCACATTCTGCTTTACTTTCAGCCTGCTTTAATAGGTCACATATCTTAAATACTAGAAACAGGCTATGGGTTAAAGGGTTAAGCGTGAATGCGGTTTTTTGGGAAAGAATAACATCTTCTCCCCCGAATACACTACACTAATATCGTCTTCTCGCAAACAAATTGTCTGCCTTTATTTCAAAGATGAAGTAAGATGTACAGTGGAGAATCTGTTATTCTTTCCCGTTTAAACGCAAACGTACGCAAACGCTAAAACGTAGAATAGAACAACTTTTAGACAATTCTGATAATTCATGTTTATCTTGGTGGCAAACAGTTTGGAGCCTGATCAGACGCCGGGTTACCCGGCGTCTGATCTGGCTCCAAACTGTTTGCACTGAAATTAATAGGATTAGCGTAAACGCGTTTATTGGGAAAGAATAACACATTCTCCACTGTAGTTTGGATTTTTATGATTGCATTTATATGATTATCAAACAATTTGGACTCTGGTCAGGGAAAGAAACAGTAAACTGTAAATGATACAGTTTAAAACGGTAGCTGTTATTCTGGACATATATATTTTAAAACTATTGTACTGAAATTTCATTAAACCTCATTGTACTTTCATTGTTGTGGTTGGTGGTTGACCATAAAACAACCGCCTAAAATGAATTTCTGAGGACAGTTGGTTTCTTGACATCATTTTTATGATAAATGCACAATGGATTTTTTTGCTCCTGGGTGAGCTTTTTCTTTAATAATATACGTCATAAAGCTGTAATTGTAGCAAATGTTCTTTTCTGGAGAGGACTTACATTGGCAATGCCTGTTGTCCAATCCATTTCATTATGTGAATAAAATATTGTTTAAACCAACCCTTTCGGCGCCGTATGCGACAAAAGTCGACTTTGAGAACAGTTTGGATCCAAAAGAAACGCCGCACATCGCTCAATCTGCCTAAAATAAACCTTTGAAATGGATGTTCAGACACGCAGACACTACTTTGACTGTGAAATGGCAAATGGCAAGGCAGTCTGTAACAGTAGGCGTAAAAGGGTTAAAGACATCCATTGGCTCGTAACCTGACTGGTCGCTAAACATACATTTCACTGGTTTAAACTCATTCACCCCTGAAACTTTTAATGGAAAATTCCAATATCAAAATATGTCTAGTCCATTTTTGACTATATAGGGTTGATTTAACAATACATGTATTTTTCAAAATGACAAACAGTGTAGACCCTGATCAGAGGGCTCATTAAGGCGCCCTCTGATCAGGGTCTACACTGTTTGCATGGGACAAGTGTTATCCTTCAATGAACACTGTTTGTAAATGACGAGTATACTCGTCGCTAGGGTTGAATGCTTTAACCATTTCGCTGTCATTATGAGCGAACAACCCGTCTAACACAGTCACGTCCATGGTAACGTCTGCTTCAATTGTTCGATTGCATTAATTGATATAAAACGTTTTTTGTAGTTAGGAAACATTAATATATTGTTTTTGTCAAACAGTTTGGATCCTGATCAGACGACGCGGTACGCGCCGTCTGATCCAAACAGAATCCATACTGTTTCCCCAAACAAATGCATACGGTATTGGCAGTGAACGAGTTATAGTACTGGGTCCGTTTTACGAAACGTCGTACCCCAAATATTGTCGTAATTCTCAATTATTGATTCCATTTCTCCATCTAATCCTGTCTTATGGCATCTCTTTGGAATTGTTTTTAAAATACGATTTCAAAGAGATGACACAAAACAGGATTAGATGGAGAAATACAAAAAAGGTGTATTTTAAAGTTTGGACTTACGACCGTTTTTGTCGTAAGACGGGCCCCTGGCTTCTAAACTATAAGGGAGAAAGACCTGTCTGTATGAATAAATATGGGTATTTTTTTCTAATTTGGAGCTCTCCTGATAAATCTGGTAACTAGAATCTTTAATAGAAATCTTTGATTTCAGTTTCAAACGATGAAACCTCGAATGCTATTACATTGTAAAGACATGTAGTATGGAATTCTCACAAAGTGGAGAAGTCCTTTTTTTCCCAATAAACGCGTTTAGGCGAAGTTCTTTATTTCCATTGCAAAGTGTTTGGAGTCAGATCAGACGCAAGGTAACCCAGCGTCTGGTCAGGCTGCAAGTGTTTTCTGTTCATATAAGAATAAATGGTGTACATTTTTAGAATACTGTCAGTTTGCCCATTTTATTGCAGTATGTTTTCGTTAAGGTTTGTTTAAACGGTGAGGAATACCGTAACCCTTATTCAGCTATAACCGTGTTTGCTCCAAAATTGTGTTCTGCAGGAACGTTCACATTCAGTTTAATGTCTCTTTAGCAAAGAATATCTTAATTGATCGTCAATCAGTTTGGACATTGATCAATATATGTATTCTAGATTCAAGCCGTTAGAACATTGATCAAGCGCCGAATTACTTGTCTACATTCAAACAGTTTGCAAATACATGTACCAGTCAACGTCACACGGACATTGCCTACATTGTGGCTTCAGTAACACCTCTCTGTTACGACAACTATTGTGTAAATTATTAGGTATTTTCGACAGGTGACTGCTTGAAGCAAGGTGACAGTAAATTAAAAAGATCATTTAGGAGCTTTCTGTTTTACAGTTGCATTTGCTTAAAGCTGTCACCTGTATTTTATACAACCAACGGTTTTGACGGTCGTAAAAGACAGATTTTACTGCATTTAGATCTGTCGATTTTCAGACCAAACATTTCATGCTTGGTGGAACGACATAGTCTATTTTCTATTCGCTTTAGTAATCAGATGTCTGTTATGTAAATTCCATGTATCCTAGGCAGTAAAGGCTTGTCAGTACAGTACCGTAGAGAAGACATTAATGTAGAACATTTCAACGTTTTGACATATCTCACGATTTATTTTAATCTGAGTGGCAAACAGTTTGCAGCCTGATCAGACGCCGCCGGGAAAGCCCATGTCTGATCTGGCTTCACACTGTTTGCATTGGAAATTGTAGTTTTAGCGTGAACGCGTTTATTGGGAAAAAATAACGTCTTCTCCACTGTACATGTAACTCAAACAAATACTGTTGAATGCTCTTTAAATAATTACACGTAACAGGTTAAAGCATAATAAAAGTAAAGCAGAAAGCTCTTAAAGAAGTATTTTGCTTTTATTTCATTTTGCTTTAAGCATCCACTTGCCTTGCATATCGCCAACAAGCTTTCTTTTGTTTTGTCGAATTTGTGCGACATAACAATAGTATGTACAATCATAAAGGACAAATCGCAAATCGTTACACAGAAACGCAGTACAGAATCAATGCAAGGCTAAGTGAAGAATTACCCTCTTTGTTTCATAAAGCATGGTTTTTATTACGGTAAAACCTTTCTATCACGACCGCTAAAAGGAATGCTTATTGATTGTATAAAAGACAGGTGACAGCTAAAAGCAAGGTGACATTAAAACAGAAAGCTTCTGTTAAGTGTCACCTTCCTTTATCCCATTTGTGCCCCCGATCTCATATATGGGACATAGGCAAACAGTGTAGACTATGATCAGATGCCGCTTTATGCTGCGTCTGATCAGAGTCTACACTGTTTGCTGACAGGAATTCCAATATAAAACAAAATGAAAATGAAAATTTTGACCAGGCAACCCTTTGATAAAAAATGGACAAATCCAGTTATATAAACATGGAAGAATCCACATGTCGTTAACAAGTTATAAATAACACAATTAAGTGGTCGTAATAGAGAGGCTTTACTGTAGAATATTATGAAGCGTTAACCATCAGCAATAAACTGATTACTATTCTGCATAGTATCTCACTAAAGGCTTTGACAACTAGTATACAGAACAATTTTGCAAATCAAACATTTTCTGATCGTGTTCAAGGTTTGATTTAGACAGGTCTACATACATGTACATATATTTTTGTGTGACCCATTTCCGCCCAGTGGATTCTTCCATATATTGGATTAGTTATATTTTTATATAAGGGATGCCCGGTCTAAATTTTCATTTTATTTTATATTGACAATCCTACATGTATCAGCAAACAGTGAAGACTCCAGATGATCAGACGCCGCAAAATGCGGCGTCTGAACAGGGTCTACACTGTTTGCCCATGTCCCTTAATGGGACGCTAGGATCAGGGTCCAAACTGCATAAGTGTCACTAGACATACATGTAGTACTCGGGGTAAGGCAGTGAAGGTGTTTCATGTAAGCAAATTCGCTGAATCAATGGACTACAAGTATAACAAATGCACCAGTATAGAGAATTTTGTGCGAATTTAAAGAGACAATCTGATTTATGAAATTCAGATTTCATAGAATAAAACGTATTTAGAAATCTCGATATTTAAGCATACAACTTAGTGCATGGAATTGCTTCGTTTATCAATTAAGAGTTAGCAAACGGTGTTTACTAATAAAAGACCCTGGAAGTTATTAAGCTTATGTGTTGTATAAGATATTCCCTTACGGTTATTATGTATCTCGCCAATGATGAACGAATCTATGACAATCTTAATGAAGAAACGAGTTGACTGAACCTGAAAATTGTCAAGGCCTTTCTACAAGAGCACAGTAGATGTCCATTATTTTTACCTGTTCAAATAAGCCTTTATCGGTGTATGGTTCAATCAGGTTGTTGCTTAACTCATTGAGCCCTAGTGACGCATATATGCGTCGTTTACCAAATGTGTACCTGTGAAGAGTACTCTTGTCCTATGCAAACAGTGAAGTCCCTGATCAGAGGGCTCCAGTAGGAGCCCTCTGATCAGGGACTTCACTGTTTGTCATTTTTCAATTTATTACAAAAAACAACCCTAAATAGTCTAAAATGGACCATCCTTTATTGCAAATTGGAATTTTCCATTGGAAGTTTCAGGGGATAATGAGTTAAAACAAGATGAAAGTGAAGCAGAAAGCTCCTTCGGGAGCTTTCTGCTTCACTTTCATCTTGCTTTAAGATATCATATACATGTATCTTATTGTATAAACTCGTAATATCGAAGCTTTCGTAATAGCGGGGCTCTACGCTACGTCAATACATGCTTTGGTAACCAAATAGGAACAATGATTGATCGGCCTGTAAAACAATACAATCATGATTGAAAGCTCTATCAGCAAGAGTATCTTAATCCATGAGATACAATAATGTCCAGCTGTAACGACCACTCATACATCTTATATTACTACCACTCATACATGACTCATTGGTCGTTCAAAGACAGGCAACAATAACATTTGAGAAGATGGTATTATTTCCCAAAATATGCGTTTATACTAAATTACTTATGTCAACTGCAAACAGCAAACAGTTTAGAGCCAAATCAGACGCCGGATAACCCGGCGTCTAATAAGGCTCCAAACTGTTGGTTATTCTTATTAAAGCTAGTCTCTTACATTTTCAGACAGCAGTTTTCCTTACTATTGCATAGAGTTTATGTGTAGTTTCTTTTAAACAAGAAAGAATAACATCTTCTCCTCTGCACGTGTGATCATTGAAAGAAGACTCATTGAGATACAGTTTAATCCAGTTGCGCACGGGAACCTGCTGTTTTACATCGTATTTGCTATTTAGCACATTCAAAATAATTCCACGTGTCGGTTTATAGCACCAGATGCAGATTAATACTGGACCGAAGTAATGCATAAACCTACGCTCGTATATGTATATAGACGTTTTTAACCTAACTATTATTCTTTGAAGCATCCATCGTTCTACATGTACCCACTATAGTCTGCAAATTTTACATAGTGTACAGGGGCGTAGCTTGGCCGAAATGAAAGTGTAGGCATATCTGTTTTAGGGGGGTCCGGGGGCATGCTCCCCCGGGAAAATTTTGAGTTCTACAACACTGTAGACGCATTTAAGGAGGGTCTGGGGAGACATTTATATGAAGAATTAATGAAATGAAAAGCTTCAAACAACAGACAATTTTATTTTTTGCAAAGGAATATGTCTGCATATTTTCTTGAAAAACAAAAATCACCAAAAAACAACTCCACGTCAATTAGTATATCATAGGGTCTGATACCGTAACTTTTTCAATAACATACTCGCTACTTGAAATTATTTGGATGTAACGGTTAACTTTCTTTTCGGGACAAATTGATCGAGCACACTAAAGGCCCGTATGAAATCCAAAGTAACTATACCAATTTATGAACTCACTCTTACTAGGAAGGGATTGGGGAGGGTTGATTCCTAGATAGCCTCTGGCTTGTTCTGAGGGCGTTTTTGCGTAAAATTCTTTCAAAACTTTTTCAATAACATACTCGCTACTTGAAATTATTTGGATGTAACGGTTAACTCTCTTTTCGGGACAAATTGATCGAGCACACTAAAGGCCCGTATGAAATCCAAAGTAACTATACCAATTTATGAACTCACTCTTACTAGGAGGGGATTGGGGAGGGTTGATTCCTAGATAGCCTCTGGCTTGTTCTGAGGGCGATTTTGCGTAAAATTCTGCCATAAATATATGTAAAATCTCGGCTGAAAATGACAAAGTTTCTGTTCCAGGTTATTATAATGTAATTGTTTACAGGTTGTCTTCCATTAAGCTCTAAGTTAGACTCTAACACCACCCTTTTCCTATTTTATTGCATTTTTTTTAACTTTTTGAATTGTCGCAAGTATGAGGACAGTGTGTACGCGGTAGCGCGTGTTTTGCATAAGGCAGCTACATGTACACCAACGGGGTGATTAGACCAATTAATAAGTGTGCGGTTTCTTACTAGGTGGGTCGGGGGTATGCTCCCCCGGGAAATTTTTATTCCTAGATAGTCTCTAGGTGCGTTCTGAGGTCTTTTCCCGCGTTTGATAAAAGCAAAATACTAACATGAATCTATGTAAAAATAATTGGGGTTCACTTCTAACCCCCCTTAGATGTCAATTTTATTGCCTTTTCTGCATTTTTAGCCTTTTTTATTTTTTGGACTTCTAAAAAAAAGTGTAGGCACGTGCCTACTTGCCTAATAGGAAGCTACGCCAATGGTGTATGCAAGTATGATAATATTGGAGTACAGTAAAACCTCTCTTTTACAATCACTAAAAATTAAAAAAGGCTCAATGACGGTATGAAATACAGACGGCAGCTTAAAAGAGAGGTGACAATAAAACAGAAAGTCCCTGAAGGAGCTTTCTGTTTCACGTTCACCTTGCTTTAAGCAGACACCTGCCTTAAACACAAACTAACTAACTGAATTTAGCAGTCGTTATATAGATGTTATACTGTAAATCTTCAGACGATACGCGTTACCTGGCGTCGATTCTGAGTTAAAATGTGTGTAAATGGTTATAGGAATAAACAACATCTTTTTGACGTTCATGACGGTATGACTACATTAGCTTCGCAGGGGGTGAGTTTTGTAAACGCCCGAAGGGCGTTTTCAATAAACTTACCCCCGAAGCTAATGTAGTCGTCATGAGCGGCAAAAAGTTGTTGTTTATTCCTTATATTTATATTTTTATTTTCTGTCATCCATTTAATGTGTAGTTTGACCAGATTTGTTTTCATGTATATGAATGTATCATATACCGGCCATATGGGTTTGATAGATGTAATATCGATGTAATAGCCAATCCAGTTTCTAAATATGGTGTCAAAAGTAGTCCTTACTACATGTACTGTATTTGCATGATAATTTCAGGGTTTTACGCAGTAAACTTTCTCGCTGTGCTTTAAGAACGCTCGTAAGAAACTAAAATAAAAATTTCAATCTGAATATCCATTATCAAAGCGTATTTTAAACAATTAGGTGGCGCAAGTTTTTATACACGCTTTACACATAGCAACGCGAATAGCAACGCTGAAATGCGACTACACATTCAGCGTGTACACACACCCGCGGCTATCCGTGGCATATCCAATACACATATGCTAGTTTCAATATGTCATAACGGAACATTACGTTACCAATTTAGCAAGTGTGAATGCATTATTTTGCTTTATGTTTGAGCGACTTTCCTATGTAATTCTGGTGAACAAATTGTTTGAACTTGTCAATTTCAAACCGTAATTGGGAGACAACATGTCTAATCTATAAATAGAACACTCGGAGAAGGGAGAGAACGCGTACAGCTTTAATGACGGAGCGTAATATGATAACCTCCCTTAAAAATAGCATTTAATTATTTTTTTTCGCAATTTGATTTTAATTGAACTGTCTGCGACTTTAAATAGGGGTTTCGAGATACCCAAACGGATAATCTAAAAGTAGATCCTAACTTGGTCGGTATCTCTCCGCCGTATGGAAGATTTTCTTCGCGGCGGAGACTCCGCCCTCTTTCTAACTGGCTGGAACCGGATTCGATTCGTAGGTTAATCGAGAATTGACCTGCATATTTTTAATACGATTACATAGAGACTTTACAGGGTGAATGTAAATATAATCAAATGTCTTTGAAAAGGAGAACTTTTAAAATATATATACTGTCATGAACGTACGAGGAGCGTTTGAAACGTAGTGGCAATAGGAGCAGGATATATCCATACTTCATTCAATTTCCAAATATCACTTTCGTATACCTTCTCCGTCCGAAAGAACACAATGTTTAGACGCAAAAGACTCAGAAATGCATTTTGAAGTACTCTTTATATATACCATTTTTACACCAATTGCGCTGTGCATTTCAAAGCATAGCTACCTTAACATGATTTACTGTACGAGATAAATAAAATTCGCAATGGTAGCGATCAGGTTATTGTGGCTGATATCGAGAACAGCAGGGAGGACATTTTATGTGTAAAGTGTCCATGTACCAGTATTACTTCTATGTTCAGGAGCATGGATTCGAAACACAGTTCCATCTGAGAAAGGAATTGGGCATATATAATGCGTCTGGCTCTTCTGCTACGCTGAGCAATAACGGGTATCTTTTATTACCTTTATTTAATGTCCGATAAGCATGTGCAATAAATGTTTTTCGATTTTAAAGACTTCGAGTGTTTTCAAAGTTCTCTGTCAAGAGGTAACATTTTTGTAGTTCAGGCACATGAAGTGTTGAAATACTAATTAATATTGCTAACATTCTGAAGGCATGTCACATACTTTTAAACATATTATGCCATTATTTATTGAGTTGCATGACTTTCAATTTTGTATAAAAGCATACAATTATCATCATTTCCTACACTGTCAAATAGATTTAGTCCATACAGGCTAACTGTCCTGCGTTCATTAGCAAGAACTCTCGCGAAACTCTCGCGCTGAGCATCTCCGCTCAGGGTGAACCAAAGGTTTACGTCGCTTCAACATCGTATGCTATGTCTATCTCCTAGTCCCTCCACATGTGGTTCGCCCCAAGGAAAGAGGTTCGCTGCGATAGGTTTGCGAGAGTTAATGAACACAGGACTTGTTTGCTTCTTCGACCTTTAACAAAATACGACAAATAATCAAACAACTGTTGTCCGAAAACAAACAAAACACTGTCCTAAATATTTGTCATTGTCCTTAATCGATTTCCTATAGGAGGGGATAATGTATAGATGCATTTGTTGGCAATCGTATTAACAAGATATGAATATTAATGGCGACGGATAATGGTGGGGATCCTAGGGAAACACAGTCATGCAAATGACTCGGAATGCTGATGGGGTCATTCAATGACTGCTTAACCCAGGAAAAACACATTAATAACCCTATGTTTGTACTCTGCCGTGAAATAATTCACGTCTTGTTCAAAGAACAGTGCTCCCTCCCTATGTGAACAACGGCCCTCATAACAACGATTCCCTCCTTACAACGACCCTTGTCGAAGTTCATTAAACAGAACAAATACGTCCAACCTATTCACGGCTGCAATGTCGTCTGCTTAAAATTGTCGTCTGCTGTTTTTCTCAAAGTTACATAATGGACATTTTGACAGAAAAAAGACTAAATGACGAGTCACAAACAGCTTGAATTCATATCAGACGCCGTGTTACGCGGCGTCTGATCTGGATTCAAACTGTTTGCAAATGTAAGCCAATTTCCCTCCCTTTAACGACTCCCTCCGAACAACGAACACACGTTTTGTCTCCTATTGGATGTCGTTGTAGAGAGATAGAGAGAGCTGTATTGAGTTACAATGGAGTGAACGTTAGTCTTCCCGTTTAAACGCAAACGAAACGCAAAGGCAAACCTCTAAAATGTAGGAAAATACTATTTTTTGACATTTCCAATTATTTGTTTTGATCTGAATGGCAAACAGTTTGGAGCCTGATCAGACGTCGGGTTACTCGGCGTCTGATATGGCTCCAAACTGTTTGCTAGGGAATTTATAGTTTTAGCGTAAACTTGTTTATTGGAAAAGAATAACGTTTTCGCTACTGTACAGTACACTGTCAATTGCAAAGAGTTCGGATCCTGATTAGACATGACGTCTGATCAGGATCCAAACTGTTCCACAAACAAACCAATGCTTCTTAAGTTAACAAACTTATAATATTACAAACTTCATAAATGCAAGAGAATGAAACACGGTACCACAGCAGTGTCTTTCTAGACCGGTTATTACGTCATAATGACAGCGAAAAGAGTAAACGTCTTTATGTTCGTCCTGCTACATGTAAACGCTCATTCTGCTTTAACCCTTTACCTCATAACCTGTTTCTTGTATTGAAGATAGGTGACTACTTAAAGCAAGCTGAAAGTAAAGCAGAAGGCGCCTTAGGGCGCTTTCTGCTTTACTTTCAGCCTGCTTTAAGCTACCACCGTCTTGAATATAGAAAGTATTTTTTATACTACATATACTTTTGACTGTATATATTGGAACTATTTTCTTCAGTGGAGAAATGCGTTATAAGACGCTTCTATGGAGGAAAAGGTTAAGCGGCTATCTGTCTGAAACCCATAAAGTGTTACTCAGGGCTGGGAACATTATTAAACGTATGCCTGGAACATATATCCGTCGATGTTATGTTAACATGTTCAACCCTATCGACGAGCATACTCGTCATTAGCAGACAGTTTACCTGTGGAGAGTACACGTGTGATATCCAAACAGTGTATACCCTGATCAGAGGGCTCCTGCAGAGACCTTGGTCAGGATCTATACCGTTTGTCATTTTGCGATATATATTGCAGACAATATCCCTTAAAAGTCGTAATTGCACTAAACTTATTAGGGAACTGGAATTGTCCATTTAACGTTTCAGGGACGAATGAGTTAATGGTTTTGTCTTTGGAGGGCTAAATGTATGCCTCATGGACTATAGATGTATCGGTAGTTGTTACTATGAGTCATCAATATCTATGAATTATAACCATTTTATCTCAACGTACAGCTGAGGGCTTAGTACAGAATCGTAGAGTATGATACGTATTGCGATAGTCCAACAAAGTCTGATTGATTGTATAAAAACAAATAGTAAATGAACACTTTCCCTCTTGAAAGAGAATATTTGTCATAAATTATTCTGTTATTGCATGCCATAATATAAATCTATAGACATTATTTTAAACACCCTGTGGCACTGTAAATGCTTAAAGTATGTTGAAAGTAAAACAGGAAACTTCTATATACATGCCATTTCAACTACTTCCAGATTACTAAATGCAATATTTTTTCATAAACAGGTACATTTTGTAAATCGAGAGCTATGGTGGCGGGTTAACCCTTTCACCAATAGGATCGCCTTTTAGCGTATTGAACTTATTCATCTATACTGAATAAATGGTTTCAATTTATGCAGTCATAGATGTGTATTATAAGAAAATGTTTCTACATGTATATCCGAGCAGATTCTAGTTTAAAGCAGGTTGAAAGTAAAGTAGAATTCGCCTAAAGGCACATACTGCTTTATTCTAATCTTGCTTTAAATGGTCACCTATCTTCAGTACTAGAAACAAGCTATGGGATAAAGGGTTAAGGTAGGGTAATGGATATGCTATCTTTATTTCCCTGAGTCAAGGGTTGTCATTGTTATATAATCCGTGCGGTTATACATTCAAGGTGCAACTGTTTTGGCCATTATCTTCCCCTTCCTTTTCCTCTTTCCTTTACCATAACTTCTAACTTCCTGTAAATAGTTTACTCATACATCTACTCATACTGTACTGAAACTAGCACAATTAGTTGTCTGACTCTGCCTACTATTGCTGTTTCTACTATTATTGTAATTGCTTCCACTACATTTTGTGCTACTGTTTATTGCTGTTGTTTCTACTGTTGCTTTTTCTTCTTCTTCTTCTTCTTCTTCTTCTGCTGCTGCTGTTTCTATTACTACTAATACTATATCTATTACTACTACTACTTACTCTTCTACTGCTACTACTACTACCGCTGCTACTACTACTACTACTTCTACTATTTCTACTACTACTGGCTTCAAACTGTTGACATTGGATATAATAAATTTTGAATGAACGCGATTTTTTGTCTTTTTCACTTTAGCATGATGGTTCTTTCGAATGATTAATTGTCCAATAGCATTTTGTCTTCGCCAATTAATATTAACCGCTTATTTGTTAACTTCATTGGTATTTGCAAATAGACTCAGTCGGGAAGAAACTCGGCGTCTGATTGCGATTCAAACTGTTTGACATTCAAATCAATGATTTTTCTGTCCTAGACGTCAATTTATAAAAAGAACACAGACAATGCTATAAAACTGAATAGTTTAATGTAAAAAGGCCAATGTCAGCATACACAGGTACAAGACTGGTCGTGCAAAGAACGAACTTTTCTAAATAGCGTCTATCAAAGATTCATGCTTCTTGGTACTTATTTAAATGTTACTTTATCTGAACTATTTCCTCGCTAAAACTTCAAATGAAAACTACCACTGTCCGTGGTAATCCGCTACATGATTCACTATGTAATGTTTTATTTGCCAATATATTGACAAACAGTGCAGGTGTAATGACGAAATGCCCCCACCTCTCTCTAACAAGTGTCCCCGGAGGACGTTATTCGGGGTAGAAAAGTGTCCTTGGGTCTTGATTTGTCAACGAAATATGTCCTCAATGCGTAGCAAATGACCCGGGAGGACGCTTTTCTACGTCCGATGGGGGGGGGGGGGGGGGGGGGGGGGGGCTTTTCGTCATTACAGAGGCCCTGATCAGAAAGCTCCTTTCGGAACCCTCTGATCTAGGTCTAGTATGTTTACATAGGCAACATGTACAGTAAAACGATCACTAAAATGAAGGCTAATTGTTTGTATGAAAGACAGGTGACAGAGAAAGCTCCTAGGAGCTTTCTGTTTAACTGTCACTTTGCTTTCAGCAGTCACCTGTTCATATCACCTAAACACTATTGAAACAGTTTATGGTCGTAAGAGAGATGTTTTACTTTATTCTTCACAGGTACACTACACTAACTGAAAGGGACGTGTATATGAGTAACTAGGTTTCAAAGAGTTAAACTATATATCAGATGTTTATTTGAAGACGAACGTAAAAACGTTTATATTAATGATACTGTGGAGAAAACGTTATTCTTTCCCAATAAACGCGTTTACGCTTAAACTATTATTTCCAGTACAAACAGGTTAGTGCCACTCAGCTTAAAATAAATAGTCAGAATTGTCAAAAAGTTGTTATTTTCTACATTTTAGTGTATTGCGTTTGCGTTTCGTTTGCGTTTAAACGGGAAAGAATAACGTTTACTCCACTGTACCTGTACCATGTACACAATTCAAGAATAAATTTACGAAGAACAGTGGAGAAAACGTTATTCTTGACTATAACAGTTTTGGCATAAAACGTTTATTTGGAATGACTAAAGTCTTAGTTTTCCGATAGTTCAGGATATTGATTGTTCAGTGCACGTTTGACATTATCAAATTTCATAAATCAATTACAAAGCATTTGTCACTGCATGTAATAATTTGCAACCTACATGTTTGTCGTCGGCGATATTTTTTTTCTTGTGAAATAAACTGCAATGTTTCTAAAAAATATGGTAAGAATGTCAAATAGTTTGAACCCTGATGAAACGCAAAGATATTTGGGAGTCTCGTCAGGATCGAAACTGTTTGCAGCAGATACAGTGGAGAAGACGTAATTCTTTCCCAGCAAACGCGTTTATTATTTCAATTGCAAACAGTTTGGTGCCAGATCAGACGCCGGGTAACCCGGCGTCTGATCAGGCACCTAACTGTGTGACATTCAGATTAAGATTAGCATTCAGAATTGTCAAAAGGTTGCCAGTATCTGCATTGTATTGCAAGGCGTTTGCGTTTCGTTTACGTTTCTTTTGCGTTTAAACGGGACCAAATATCGTCTCCTCCACTGTATCACAACTTTGTCCACGAAGTACAGAAGGTTTTAAAACATGTAGACCGTTTGTATACGGTTAATTTATATTTATTACAGAGGAGAAGACATTATTTCCCGTTTAACGCAAAAAAACGATAACGCATTGAATTGAAATAATAGAAAATAAGAACTTTTTGAAATGTTAATGATAAATTTTAATCATAGTGGCAAACCGTCTCAAGACCTGATTACACGTCAGGTTATATGGCGTCTGATATGGCTCCAAACTGTTTGCAATGGAAATAATAGTTTAGCGTAAACGCATTTATTGGGAAAGAATAACGTCTTCTCCACTGTTCGTTCGCTCAAACAGGCCCATTGACTTTATAATAATCAGATGAAAGCTTCAAGCATGATGAAAGCAAACCAGAGATCTCTTTATTCTCATCCTGTGCTAGTAAGACGTCTTGTTTAGGTCGCAGTAGTATATGTCATAATCGCCGACAGCTGTGTGCAGTGGTAATGACTCAAAACTTGTTCACCTGCAAACAAAATGTTCCGTGGATGTTTAAATCTCAAGGTTCTGACTGTTTCAATACCATATGAATGCAAATATAGGAAACACCTTCTATTACGACCTCTAAATTTGGTAAAATACTAGATGTATAAGACAGATGACTCCTTAAAGCAAGGTCACAGTAAATCAGAAAGCTCCTGAAGGAGCTTTCCGTTTTACTGTTACCTTGCTTTAAGCTGTCATCTCTCTTTTATACAATCCATTAGCCTTCATTTTAGTGGTCGTAATGGAGGGGAGTTAATGTATTTATTTGTTAATTTTCCGTATAGTACCGCAATTACGATCACGCAAAGGAAGACAATATTGATAGGGTTACAGACAAGAGTTTCCTGATTTTACCGCAATCTTGCTTTGTTTGCCATAAACACCGACCGCTTTAATATATTCTTTCTGTGTTGAATTTCAGGAGAAGACGTTCCCATTTAAACCAGCCATTAATTCGAGCGAAATGAAGTAGAACAGAAATTAAGAAGTTATTACAAAGTTAAGACAATAGTTCAGTATTAGTGACAAACAGTTTGGAGCCGGTTAACCGGCTTCTTATCTGGCTCCAAACTGTTTACAGTTAGCATACGCAGTTAAGCATAAACGACGTTGCGATGCATTTTGAAATGTCCCATATACATTATGGGTTAAATCAAAACGAATCACTGAATACATCGGTGTTTCAACTGAAGCAAAACTATTCGACATTCTGACTACATGTATATGTTACTCAACGTTTCATTTGGATCCAATATATTTGCAATAGATAAGACAAATTTCCATGTAAGAATTTGAGAGTTAAATTTTAAAACATTTTCACTCCCATGAATCGATACACTCGGTCATAAAACAATACGTTGTGAAACTAATTGATCAATCTCTATATCTTTTAACCCTGACCTTGTTAAGTGTTGATTTTATTGTAATTAACTTCTCCACTGCTAGAACTTTCAACACAGCATGCTTAGATATTTACGACTGCTTTTTACGACAACGTTTCGACTGTGTATTTTGATTAAGGACAATTCGAGTCAAACAGTTGAAACATGAATTGGTGCATAATTATCCAATGGGTACCGACTTATTTGCAAACTATTTCTGATTTTATTTTGGTATATTTGCATGAAGATAATTCTTATATACTTCAATCTTTAAATCCTTAGCATTAGGCATTTTCAAGATGCCAATTATTTGTCTTTTAGCAACTACATGTATCAAAATATACTTATGTACCAGTTTATGGAATATCACGAGAGTAGACATTTTAAATTCAGATGAGACGCCGATTTTCTTAGCCTCCCATCTAAAACCAAACTATTAACAGCACATTTTATAGATTTGTCCTAACTTTCTATACATTATGAACACCATATTTCTATTTATAGGTTTGATGACGTCAGCAGATGAGGATTCCCCGATTATGGAAAAGAGCGTTATTCACATGAACATTACCGAGGGGAAAACTGCCATACTACCATGCTTGGTGAACACAATAACTAAAGAAACAGGCAATAAATATACGGTAATGAAATCGTCAAAATCTACCAATAATACTGTCAATAGTATTGGCCTATTACTCTATAGAGTATAGATACGCATTTAAGCCTGTAATTAATTTCTTCACTGAGAAAATAGCTCTGCTTTATGTAGTCATGGATATGTACCGTAAACATAGTTTGTTTTCCCTAGCAAATGATAGATTAAAGCAGGTTGATATTGTTTTCCTTAGGCCGTATCAATTAACGAAGTGTGGAGCACTGGTCGGCAACTAATACTGTCGAATTTTCGAACATCTATATGCTGCATTTTGAATTTATCAATGCATGCATGCATCAATAATTATGACTTATACTCAATGATTTATATTGACAAAACTCTTGATATTGACCAAAAAATTACTCTATATATAGAGGATATTGAATGAGTGTTTTTTCAGTAATGAATTTATTGAACGAGTTGGATAAAAATGATATTTTGCGAGCCTTGGCGAGCAACATATCATTTTTATCCAACGAGTTCAATAAATTTATTACTGAAAAAACACGAATTTAATATCCTATTTATCACATAAACACCAAATGACACGAAAATCCGAAAGGTCTTACTTTCACTTTTGCCCTCGGCTCTTAGGTAAACGATTCGTCATAGGTGTTATTCGGTTTTATTCATCCGTAGATAAAAACACCAATCATATTAACGTAACGAAAATCAATACCATTACGTTGTGAAAAGACTTCTCTGATACCATATTCAAATTTTAAATTAATATTTAAATTAAAGTTGTTCTAATTGACTAAAAATGATCATTTGATATTAAGAATCTAGTTTTGTTTTCAAAATAACGTCAAGACGTAACATGACGTCATTATCATTGTAACGTCTAAATTTGAAAAACAGTTTGAGTCACTGTTAATACTAAAGTCTACGTGGTATAAAGTTTAGCCTGATTTGCAGCCTGAGTTTGCGAGACTGCTAGGGATAATGTTTCTAGGACACTTCGAAATGTTTCAATACCTAGTGGTGATCTATGTTTGTCTAGATTCTCTTAACTGATTTACAGTCGGCGTAGTACTACATTATTTTGGTGATTCGAAAATTAGTATAAAATATATGCCCAGTGGGCCATACGATTTTTACGGCCCTCTATATTTTGCACGTTTATGTGATAAACATATATATAGTATACATGTATACTCATTTTACGCCTGTAGTTCGTTTCTCCCCTGTAAAAAGTAGTGTCATGACCATAGTTTGCTTTCCCTAGAAATGGTAGCTTAAAGCAGACCTAAAATGAAGCACTGATCGAGAAATGTATTGTCGAAGCACCAAAAGACTACGGTATCTGCTGCATTTTGAATTCATCAATGCATCCATCATAATTATGACCTATACACCGTTATTAAATTTTACGAAATTCAATATTGAAGATATTGTTGACTATAAAATTGGCATTGTAAGGACCCCATTATGCATTGACCCCCGTAACTTTATATGGGTATTTATAGTTTCCAATTTATTTATGTCAATTTTTACTATATGTATTTAGTGTAGTCTCTTACCATATTTTACAAAATGACTAACAGTGAGAAACGGATCAGTGGGCCCTGCAGGATCCCTCTGATCTAAGTATTCGCTTTTGGCATAGGACACAAGAACTCTTTAACAGGCACACACTGTTTGTAAAGGATGGGTATACTCGTCCCTAGGGTTCAGATGGCTTGGATTGCTATGTCTCTTTCAAGACATGGTGATAACAAAGGAAGATTTAGTGTGCCCTGACAGCATCCTTAACCTTTTCTAACCCCACAGTTGAGTGTATGCTTAACCTAACATTGATCAACAATAGCTACAAACAGGCTGCAATTAAAGCATAATGCGCATAAAGGCGCATTTTGCTTTACACTCAACATGCTTCAAGTGGTCATCTGTCTCCAAATCTAGAAACATGCAATGTTTTTTAGAATTCATCCTTTCGTTGCCATAATATTGTTTGTAATTGTGTACAGTCGTTTTTCAATACTGGAAAGAAATTAATTTGCTTAAAAGATCTCCTCGTTTCCTTAATGTTCGGTGACATAAGGTTTTATTGTATACTTAAGCAATTGAGAATATGAAAATAGGTTTATTGATGTATTGTGTGGGCTTGAAAAACAGAAAATTGGTTGATCGATATACAGTTGCACATGTATCAGCTTTCAAGCAATATCAAGGTGCATTTTATTCAAAATATTTCGTGAAATGGAGAAGTCCTTTTTCCAAGTTTAACATTGTCCTTCCTGAAACTTCAAATGGACAAGTTCGGTTTCCAAATTAGTCTCGTACAATTTTACTATTTAGGATTTATATTGGTTAATGTATTCCAATATGACAGACATTGCAAACCCTGATCAGAGAGCTCCTTTATGTTCACTCTGATCTAGATCTTCAGTTAGCATAGGAAACGTGTATTTTTATATGTCCACAGTTTCATAGGCCTGTATGCTAGACTAGAGTTCAAAGGTAATTACTACTAAATGCAAGCGCAATGGAATAAAATGAAAACAGTTTTTGGAAAACGTTGACACTATAGAGATCGAAGTGGCAAACCGACGAAGCCTTGTCTTAGTGTGGTGGAAGAGTGTAGCGTAAACTTTCTATTAGAGCATTATACATTGTGCTTCAGTAAAATGTTATGCCATATCTTTCTAGTATCCAGCCTCATATGACAGTGTTTTGAAATGTTTAATAACTATATATTTGATCTTGATTACTCTGCGTCTGTGCATGCTCAACATTATTTGCAATGGTAATGTTTTGTTAATTATAAACGGGAATCTCTGTATTTCTCATTTCATTTAAGAGTGAACCACTTGTATTAAAACTAGAATCCATTAAATCATAATTTAGCCAACGCACTTTGCAACTAATTTACATACTTTAAACCCGTCGAACATAAAGTTTTACCTCGAATACTTTGATTAGAACGAACTTTAGGCGCTACAAATTTGATTGCTGTAAATAATAGAAATCGATATAATTTCACGTTGTTAACCCCTTTAATGCCATGACGTCGTCACTTTTACACAAGTATCGTCTTTTTTATTACCCATATTGAAATTTTACGTATTTTAACTTAAGAGATATTAAAACGAATGTAAAACAGTTTGGATCCTGATTAGACGCCGCGATACGCGGCGTCTAATTAGGATCAAAACGGTTTGCAAATAATACTAGCACTCGGGTTAAGGCAGTGAAGGGGGTAAAGATTATTGGTTTTCCAATTGTTGTATAACTCACATACAGTAAACACTGTCTTAACCCTTTCCCCCATAGAAGCGACTTTTAGCGTACATGTATTTAGTTAATTCCTCCGCTGAAGAAATTAGTTCCAGTTTATACCCTCATGAACAATTATCATTACAAATATTTTATATAGTTTAGCAGATTTTAGCTTAAAGCAGGCTGAAAGTAAAGCAGAATGTGCCTTAAGGCACATTCTGCTTTACTTTCAACCTTCTTTAAGTGGTCTCCTGTTTTTAAAACTAGAAACAGGCTATGAGGTAATGGGTTAAACATGGCAAACGAGCATATGTTCGAATACGGGGAAGAAGACGTTACTCTTTCCCGTTTCAACGCAAACGGAACTCAACAAAATGCAGGAAGTGTCATTTTATAGAAGTTTCTAAAGACTCATTTCAATCTGAGTGGCAACTAGTTAGAAACCTTGTCAAATGCTGGGTTACCCGGCGTCTAATCAGGTTCTAAACTGCTTTTTGTAATTGAAATAATTGTTTTAGCGTAAACGCATTAATTGGGAAACATTACTGTCTGATCACTGTTATTGAGAATAGAACTTAACTCTACTGGTTCTCCAATTACACTTGTTTTATGAGACACAAATTATCCCTCTGCACGATGAATTTGTCGCTACTGTCAACAGTTTGCCAACATGTTAGATCCAGATGCGATGCCGAGCCTCTCAACGTATCATTTTGATCAAGACTGTTTGATATTCTGGTGATATTTGTCTAGAAAAACTGAAGAAATAACATTTTATAGCAATGATGCAGGCGTCAAAGTTGCGAAAACCCAGCTACACAGCATGCCAAAGGTCAAACCTAAACAAAGATGAAATCTCTCTTGGAAAGTTAGACTTTTATGTCAACAGTGTTCAGTGTGATATTTGATTATTTGCTATAGGAAAGAAACTAGATTCAAATTACTAGTAAACAACGTTTTCTCATCTCTGTTTCAATTAAGCCCAGTTTTATGAGAACTTTTCCATAAAACATTCTGAAAGTAAAGAACCATATCATACATGTATATATATATATATTGGGAGCACCAGCTTAAAGCAGACTGAAAGGAAAGCAGAATGTGCCTTAAATCGAGCTCAGCTTTACCTTCAATCTGCTTGAAATTGTCACGTGTCTTCCAACTAGAAACATGATATTGAGTAATGAGTAAACTTGAATGAACAATGTACTTCACCCTGTATAAATATGTTACTTATCCTAACCCAGGTTACATGGGTCAGTCCACGAAGTGAGATGATCACTTACGGATCAAACATCGTCATTAACGACCGACGTTTTAGTATCGTCATGCCAACGAGGGAGGAGTGGAACCTGCGTATCTCCAGGGTACGGGGCCGGGATGCCGGGCAGTACCTGTGTCAGCTTAAAACAGACCCTATACAAGAGAAAAGTGTATTCTTAAATGTTCACGGTAAGAATGTGTAGATACAGTCTAATATTTTGTCCTGAATTATTCCATTTGCGCCCAGTGGATTTTTCCATGCTTATAATATTGGATTAAGCCATTTTTTATATAAGGGATGCCTGGTCTACTTTTTCTTTTTCGTTTTGTTTTATATTGAAAATCCTATCAGCAAACAGTGTAAACTCTTGAAAAGACGATTCCAAAGAGATGTCATAAGTCAGGGTTAGATGGAGAAATAAATGAGAATTTTAGAAGCTGACTTACGACAATAGTTGTCGTACGACTTTTCGTAAGTCGAGTCCCAGGGGTCCGTCTAACGAAACGTCGTACGATACAAACGGTCGTAAGTCAAAACTTTAAAATATATCTAATATATTTCTTATTTCTCCATCTAATCCTGTATTGTAACATATCTTTGGAAGCGTCATTTCAAGATGATTCCAAAGACATGTCACAAGAAAAGATAAGATACAATAATAAATAATAATAGAGAATTTTTTAATATGACTTGGGACACTATAAGTCGTACGACGTTTCGTAAGACAGGTCCTATGCAGTTGTACTGATTACTGGGATTGGTGAATGTTGTTTAATAAAATTATTGATATGTTAAACAACATTGTATTTATGAGTTTGAAGATTGTTTATTGGCTTATGATTAATGCATGATGTACAATAAAACAAAGGTTCTTCACCATCATATTAATATGTAATTCAGTTAGGAGTTTTAAATCAATATGTCGTTAGTTAACATTATCGTACTACTACTAAACTACTACTGCTACTACTATTACTACCACTACTACTACTACTACTACTACTACTACTACTACTACTACTACTACGACTACTACTACTGCTGCTGCTGCTGCTACTACTACTGCAACTACATGTACTACTACTACTACTACTACTACTACTTGTACATATGCTATCATTTTTTACAATAATAACAATAAATATTATAATGATAATAATAGAATAATGATACATGTAATACATGTAATAATAAAAATGACAATATAAGATATATTTGACGTACATACGTTAAAGATAAGTCGAGAATGAAAGATGATTTCTCTATTTTAGTGTCCCCCGGTATAGTGAGCAGCCCGGATGTTAGTGTTAGTGAAGGTCAGGATGTACAACTACACTGTAAGGTCACCGGCAGACCCATGCCGACCTTGACCTGGTACAGAGATGATCAAAGTAGGTCTGAAAACTCGTCTTTGACTAACCTCTTGAAGGCACTGACTACAGTGGGAGTCGTTATTCATTAACAAAAACAAATTAACGTTGTGGAGAAAACGTTAGTCTTATCCAATAAAAGCGTTTACGCTATAACTATTGTAACTATTGCAAAACAGTTTGCAGCCAGATCAAACGCCGGGTAACCCGGCGTCTGCATGACCAGGTTCCAGTCTGTTTGCCGTCCAGGTTAAAATCAACATTCAGTATTGTCAAAAAGGTGACATTTCCTTAATTTCATTGCAATACGTTTCCGTTTAAACGGGAATATATAACGTCTTATTCACTGCTACAGTGGAGAATCTGTTATTCTTTCCCAATAAACGCGTTTACGCTTAAACTATTATTTGCCGTGCAAACAGTTTGGAGCCAGATCAGACGCCGGGTAACCCGGCGTCTGATCAGGCTCTAAACTGTTTGCCACCAAGATAAACATGAAACATCAGAATTGTCCAAAAGTTGTTCTTTTCTACGTTTTAGTGCTTTGCGTTTGCGTACGTTTACGTTTAAACGGGAAAGAATAACAGATTCTCCACTGTAAACTGTTACATGTATGTATATAAAGTGGAAGACGGTTTCTTCTTGCCCTTTTAAACGCAACAAAACGCAAACGCATTGCTAGAAATTGTTTCTGACTATTTATTTGACAATAAGTGACAAACAGTTTAGATCCTGCTCAGACGCGGGTTTCCCAGCGTCTGATCTGGCTCATGTCTATAATGGAAATAACTGTACTAGTACACACAGTTTGCAAATATAAGCCAAGTCATGCTTAATATGATAAGGGTTAACTTTTGATTGATTATATGTACAGCGCTCCCTCCCTACAGCGGCCCTCCCAACAACGATTCCCTCCTTGCAACGACCTTTGCCGATGTTCCCCAACCAAGACATTTATGTCCAACATTTTCACGGCTGCAATTTCTTCTGCTTAAAATTGTCGTCTGCTGCTTTCTCAGTTACATTTTTGACATTTTGATAGAAACAAAACTTAATGACGAGTGACAAACAGCTTGAATCCAGATCAGACGCCGCGTTACGCGGCGTCTGATCTGGATTCAAGCTGTTTACAAATGTAAGCCAATTTCCCTCCCTATAACGACTCCCTCTCTACAACGAACATACTTTGTGTCTCCCATTGGATGTCGTTGTAGAGAGGGAGCGCTGTATTCCAGTCTGGTTCGTTTGAACCATTTAGGATTGTTGGCTTTCTTTGCAATATAATGTTGAATGACAAACATCAAGAGGGCTCATCAAGGTTTACGACAAGAGTACTTTTCACGGGTACATAGTTAGTAATTGACGCATAATTAAACATATACGAATACATTTAAGTATGGTCCAATGGGTACAATGACGATAATAGAGGATCGTTACTATTAATTTCATTATTATTATAATTGTTTCTATTTTAGTTATACCCGAGATTACTGAAGAGGTTTTAACCATCCAGAACATCTCCAGACAGATGGCGGGTACCTTCAAGTGCTTTGCTTCCAATGGAGTCAAGCCAAATATATCGAAGACCATAGACGTCACCGTTCATTGTAAGTACGGTGAATAATAATACTGAGCGAAAAAAGTTTAGTCATACATTTACGAGGCAAACCACGTATGCGTGATACATTTTATCACTCATATTGCATAATGACATAAGTAACCGAACTTCACAGAATAGAGAGAGATATTGACTGTGCTTTAAACATCTGTGTATAGGGCGATAACTCCTCTTGTATTGTAACTGCTCTACCTGTCATAAACAATATGTCAGTCATGCTTTTCTCATGAACGTTTACAGTAATATTACAAAAGTAGTCAAGAACAAAAATCCACTTTTTTGGAGAATCATTATTTAGCAATGTGTGTACAACCGTCCGTTGAAAAGGGCGATTTTTCAAATTACCTCCCTTTGCATTGAACAATAAAGTAAACGTTCAACAAATAATACTTAAAACAAACAATAACAACCAATGTCTCTCAATGAAATCTCCTTAACTGTGTACCTTGCCTCATTATTTGCTGTTCAATATTTCTTTGATATAGCTTTCCAGACTACACAACACTGGGAATGTCGTCTATGGGAAATCCCATGTTAAACAACTGACTAAACACTATTCGCTCAGTATACGTATATTAGAATATTGAAAATAATAATAATCATATTGATAATAATTATAATGATAATTGTATAACAAGAATAACTATGATAATGATTATATTAATAAAACGTGTAACAATAATAATAATGATAATAATAAAAATGATAATTATTGTAATCATAATAATTTCTTGAGTACACACTCCAGCCATGAACTCTCTGTCACGTGTATTTACAAAGTTATGGCCAAGTTAAAAAGTCACCCTTCTTGACTTCTAAATGACCTCTAATTAACCATAACCTTTTTCGGACAATGCTCTACTTGTACTAGAGTCACACATACAGCAAAATAATTAAATCCCTTACCCTAGTGCCAGTGGAATATATTTTTGTTGAGCGACTGCTGAACAGGGGCCCGTTTTGCTAAACTACAGTGGAGAATCTGTTATTCTTTCCCAATAAACGCGTTTACGCTAAAACTATTATTTGCAGTGCAAACAGTTTGGAGCCAGATCAGACGCCGGGTAACCCGGCGTCTGATCAGGCTCCAAACTGTTTGCCACCAAGATAAACATGAAATATCAGAATTGTCCAAAAGTTGTTCTTTTCTACGTTTTAATGTTTTGCGTTTGCGTACGTTTGCGTTTAAACGGGAAAGAATAACAGATTCTCCACTGTACTTACGCAAATTTTGTGCGTAAGTCAAAATCGGTTTACTCTTATTTTACGATCATAAACGCTTGCAAACAGCAAATAGCCAGATCAGAGGATGCGCTAAAAGCGCGTCCTTGATCTGGCTATTTGCTGTTTGTAGCAAGTGATAATACAAAATATAAATTAAATTTTTAAATTTTGACTTACGCAATAATTTTGCGTAAGTAGTTTAGTAAAATAGGCCCAAGATAGAATAATAACCTTAGTCTTAATGTTTAGAGTTTTCAGAGACTTCCTGTTTTCGATTACTCCGGTTTTCGGAGGATTTACAGTACAGTGGAGAAGACGTTATTCTTTCCCAATTAACGCGTTTACGCTAAAGCTGTTATTTCCAGTGCAAACAATTTGGAGCCAGATCAGACGCCGGGTATACCGGCGTCTGATCAGGCTCCAAACTGCTTGCCATTCAGATTAATATGAATAACCAGAAATGTCGAAAAGTTTTATTGCGATGCGTTTCCGTTAAGGTGGCGTTTAAACGGAAAAGAATGACATCTTCTCCACTATTTATTTTTTTATTTATTTTATTATTTTTTATTATGCTTGATGCCTATATTTCAGTTCGACCAAAGGTTATGCTCTACACTCAAAGAATAGGCCAGTATCGCTACAAGGATGTTATATTGGTGTGTCTGATTGTATCAAACCCAGAGGGAACGATCATGTGGTACAAAAATGGACAGAACCTTCATAATCAACAATGGAAGTATGAGCTTGAGGTAGTGTAAAGGTACAATGGGAAGATACTACTCTTTCCAAATAAAGGTGTTTATGCTAAAGCAGTTATTTCAACGGCAAACAGTTTGCAACCAAACCAGATGTCCGGTGTCTGATCAGGCTCCAGATTGTTTGCCACTCATATTAAAATATATACATGTATGCTTATAAGGCACTCAGTACATGCTGTTTATAACTCAGATAGAAATATATCGTTAATATTTTCAAAACCTGCTATACTCTTGCGTTTAGTTTCGTGTATACTTAATCTAGATGTTTATAGTACTGCCTTCTGAAGTGCAAAAAACGTTTGTAGAACCAGAACCATTTACTATGATTCTTTTGTATCCATATTCTCCTATCTCCAAGACGACGTCTCCGTGACAACAATTTTTGAGCGACAAACCCTGTTGTTGTTGTTTCTGCTAAGGTTTATAGTCCCGCATAAGCTTTAATCAGATGCGTCATCCCATTGTCTCAGGATTGGGACAATGGTTAAAGCGACAAACCCTGGCAAATGGGGATCTTTAAATACACATGGCTGCTTCAGGCAGGGAAACAGAAATACATTTATAAAGTTCCTTAAGAAACTTCTGTATTGTGACTGTCACCTTTTTTCAAGCCTTAACGTCACTTACCTAGCCGACAATGAGAACAGGGCTGCCATAAATTGATAAAAAAAATCCTAAAATTTCAAAATGTTCAATTTTTCAAGCGCGATCGTCCGAATTATACCTTTTATCCATAGTCGGTTTTTAGTTTTTTAGACACGTGATGCTTAAAACAGGTTGAAAGTAAAGCGGAATGCGCCTTAAGTTAAGGCGCATTCTGCTTTACTTTCAGTCTGCTTTAAGCTACCATGTACTTTGGAAAATCCGAAGATTTAGGAAAAATCCGAAGAAATGGCAGCCCTGTGAGAATGACGCTTATTGTAGCTCCTTTATGTGTGTATGTGCATTACATTCAGCTTGCTCTAGACATTAACCTATATAATTTGATATGTATTTTATACAATGTAGAAGACGTTGTTTTTATCATTTAGTCGCAAACGAAACGCATTGCAATAAACCGTAGAAAATGATAACTTGTTGACAAGTCTATTTATTTTTATCTTTGGCAAACAGTTTGGAACCTGATCAGACGACTGGTTTCCCAAACTGTTTGCATTGAAAATAATAGTTTCAGGGTAAATGCGTTTATTTGGGAAAGAATAACGTCTTCTCCATTGAACAAATAACTGATATTTGGTATTTATTGACAGTTAAGAAAATCAACAACTCCAAATGCTGTGATATTACGTATAAAGGTACGAGCATTAGAGCGAGAGGACTTTGGTACGTACACATGCGTGGCGGAAAATAATGTGGGCTATGACGAAGCGTCCATGGATGTTTACGGTTAGTTCCTTATATCTATTTGTAAATGCATTAAGAAATCCATGTATAGTGCATGCCCCCTGCATGGTGCAGTGTAAATTACGTTAGTCTTTCTCGTTTAAACGCAAACGAAACGCAAACGCATTGCAAAAACATGTAGAAAATTACATATTTTGAAAGTTTTAATAATTGATTTTAACCTGAGAGACAAACAATTTAACGCATGGTCAGACTTGACATGACTCCAAACTCAGTACTGAAGTAAAAAGGTTTTTAGCATAAACGCGTTTATTGGGAAAGAATCTTCTCCATAATACGTTATTTGGGGAAACGTTAATCTTCCGAGTAAGTGCATTTACATTGTATGCTAAAACAAGTATTTTCCAGTTTAAATTATTTGGCGAAAGATCAAACACCAAGTAACTTAGATTTTAATAATTCGTCAGTATTTTCAAGATATTGTCGTTGTGTCTATTTTGCACTGCGATTAGTTTCGTTCAAACAGGATAGAATAACGTATTACATAACCATCAACCCCTCCTGAGCTATTGTTTTATTCGATTATTTCTAAAAAATACGTCATTTTTCACTGTTAAATACATGTTCTAACGACGCTGATCTGACACCGAAGGGATATGTAAATACAGTATACCCCCTCTATTACGACCACCAAATTGTGCAAATTATTAGGGGTTAAGAATAAGTGACTGCTAAAAAGCAATGTGACAGTAAAACTGAAAGCTCCTGTAGGAGCTTTCTGTTTTTCTGTCACCTTGCTTTTAGGTGTCACCTGTCTTTTATACAACCAATTAGCCTCACTTTTAGTGGTCGTAATAGAGAGGTTTTACTGTAGTTCAAAAGTAATACCAGTTCAACGATAAGATGCGTATATATAATATATAATATAGTTTTAATTTGTAGTTTAATTGCGTCTAAATGCAAACGCAATACAATTAAATGTAGAAAACTTCAGTATTGTACGAAACATTGATGATTTATCTTAGTGACACAACTTTGGAGCCTGATCAGACAACACGTTTGCTAGTATATTCTTGTTTTAGCACGAACGGGTTTACTGGGAGAGGATATAATATTCTCCGCTTTTCAACATGAATTGTATTTTACGGACCTTACCTCCAAAAACCGACCTCCTTAGAACCGGAAGTTTCACACTCGAACATTTAAATCACAATCATGATTATGTTCATTGTCTCAAATACGTTTTATTGAAGACCCACACTAAGCTTTAAGGAAAACAAAACTTCTAACTGCAGAGCAAGTGATTAGGTATTCTACCACAGAAATGACAACACACGCCACCCACCGAGCCTTTGTGTTGAGTATGATTTGTGTAAAGTTGTTATAACTTGTTTCATAATCGATGTAAGATAAATTAATCTTTCAAGAAGTTTAACTGTACATGTAAAGTACATTTACATATAATTGTATTCAGAACTGACCACGCCCAAACCCACTACCACACAACCTTCGGCTATAATATCCACGACGCCGAGTTTTTACAGGACTACATCCAAAACCTTTGATGAAAACAATAGGAATGAAAATGGTGATAATAAAAACAACGGGTTTAACAGAAACGGCGAAAATAGCGGATATGCAGGTGCGTGTATATGTTGTACAGTTCTCCCTCTCTAAAAAAACAACACCCAATGGGAAACAAAGAGCGCGGGGTTGTTCAGAGGGTGTTGATATAGGGCGGGGAAATAAAGCCCCAGAGAGTGCGAAGCTGATTTGGCATACATTCCATTTAATAGTCATCAATATGCACCAAAAGAATTGTTTTCTCCAAATTGTTTGCAATACACATACTATTAAAATTAGATGGCAGTTTACGAGAAACAGAATATCACCCCGAGGCGAAGCCGAATTGACATTCTTGTTTTCGAGGGTTGATAATTAGAATGTCACCAGACTGCCATATTATATATCATTACAAGAAAGAATGAAGAACGGAATGACAATTAGATTGAAGACACGGCGTCGTTTTCATTGTTTAGTTGGCAAATATTTTCTTCCGAAATGGTGCAAATCGTGATGAGGCCATGTTTTCGTCTGGTGACAGTAATATTGGTCAGAAAGAGAATGATCAAATTGTCTAGTCGCTTAAACTTTTCTAAGTAGTGGACAAAGAGAAGCAACTTGTACAGAAAATGCTCAAAGCTGATAAGGTGTTAACTGCCGGTATACGACATTCACTTAAAATAATGTCACATAGAGACAGTATTTTTTATAGATGTTAAAGACATGCAAACTGTTTCATTTTGGTATATGAGAAATTAACATTGTAACTCAAAGAGAAGTGTAATAAAATGGATTGATAGCATATACACGTCTAATTGGAAAGAATAACGTCGTCACCATAGTAACCATTTCGCCCTTAAATCATACGGTCTGCATAAACCCCTTCAGCGTTAAAGTGTCTGCTTTTATGTTGCTGTCTGCGCATTCGTTTCAAGGACAGCTATAAATTATTCACCACTGAAACCTTTAAAATACAATTCTAAATTCCAATGAAGTTTAGTTTATTTGAGAATATTTAGGGTAGACGTTAAAATTATGTTTCGAAATGACAAACAGTGTAGACCCTGTTTAGAGGGTTCATGTAGGAACACTCTGGATATACATAGGGTATACCTTGTTTGCATAGCACGAGTGTACTGTTTATAGGGACACTGTTTGTAAAGGACGAGTATACACGTTGCTAGGGCACATTTAGTTCAGGCAATATGCCTTAAAATTACGCAATTCAGTACGGGTCCTAATCAATCAATTTCAATTTCCTTTATTACACTCAGTTCATGATATACATGAATACATGAGGAGACCAAGAATATCATTGTCGGATCTAGATCACCACCGTTTGCCCTGTCTCTGGTCGCCATTCTTTCCCAATACACACATCTGTGCTAAAGAAATATTGTGCAATGGCAAACGAGTTGGAGCATGCTCAGACACCGAATAACATAGCGTCTGATCAGGCTCCAAACTGTTTGCCATTCCGATTAAAAGAAATTTCGTCAAACCTTTCAATATTCTGCAATTTTCTATAGTAAATTACATAACGTTTTCATTTAGTTTCGCTGCTCAAACGGGAGGGACTAATTATGCATTTCCTACTGTATACATGTATATACAGTGAAGAAGACGTTAATGTTTCCCATTTAAACGCAAACGAAACACAAATGCATTGGAATAAACCGTAGAAAAGGACACATTTTTGACAATTTTGACTTTCATGTTATTCTGAGTGACAAACAATTTGGAGCCTGATCAGACGCCGGGTTAACCGGCGTCTGATCTGGTTCCAAATTGTTTGCAACCTAAACAATATATTAAGCCTAAACGCGTTTATTGGGAAAGAACAAGGTATTCCCCACTGTAAATATACTGTATGTGTCCCTGAAACCAATTTAGAAAACTGTAACTAACAATAAAATTGGTGCACACTGACAAATTTCGCTTGTAGAATTGTCCCTGCTGTTTACAAAGTCTAACTACAATGTAATACAGTAGAGAAGACATTATTCTTTCCGCGTATGAGTTGCAGTCCTTATGACCTCTGTAAACTGTTTGGAGCCAAATCAGACACCGTGTCATCGGCGTCTGATCTGACTCCAAACTGTTTGGAACTTAGATTACCAAGAATGCCATTTTCTACATTCTACCGCAATGCGTTTCCGGTTCGTAAAATGTATTTAACTCTCATCCGGACCTTTGGGGTCCATTGGACCCCAGCGGCTTTATTTTTGCTAGAAAAAAGTAATCTGCCTAATGACGCTTATGGCGTTTTTAGACATTGTTCCTATGGCTGTTTTTGACACTTCTGTGAAATACGTACTAAATAGGTCAATTCGCATAGATTTTATTTTCAAAACACTTCTGGGGTCCAGCCGAACCCCAGAATTCTACAGGTAAGTAAAATGCATTTCAGGCCATTTCAAAACCGTTCCTTGTTGTTTACAACTACAATAATGGCATTTATTGAATACTAGATAGCCCCGACAATACTGTTCCTCAATTGTACATATCAAAATATATATTTCATGATATTGTGGTTGAGTTACTTCCCGGAGCGCAAACCTCGATTCAAGGGATTCACACTGTATGGAACGAATACAATTCTATCCGACGTCAAATTATCGAAATGATTTCAAGATTCAAATAAGTGTACTGTATTATTTTTGGTTCTGGTCCTTTCTGGAAGTTTCAATAGCAGTCATGGGCCAAGATTGGTGACCTTGACCTTTGACCTTGACCCTTTTGATCGTTGGCCAACGAAATCTGGTCGGTCGGTATTTAAGACGTCTATTTCAATGACTTATTGCCATTTTGCAGTATATCAGATTCAACTATATAGCTACAGGGGAAGAAAGACATACATTAGACAAACATGCTCCATTTAGGATGTATGGCAAACGCTTGTTCAGCAGTGGCTTAACCTAATGTTTGATACAATTTCTTGTTATTTCATTCATGAATAAAAAATAATGTAATAGATGATGATCGCAGGAAATTGACGATATTGTTCAGCTGGGAAGCTGGTTTAGTTACATATGTTCCACTAATAATGTTTTTAAATCAGTCGTGGTTAAAAGTTGTATAGTAACCCATGTTAATATGCATAAATATTTAATGGGGTCCACTGGACCCCAACCATATTTTTGTCATTTTCTTCCAAATATTTACATAGTTCTGTACAAGATACACCATAAGGGTAACAAAAGGTATATCTAGTCATAATTATGTCCACATTTCCCAATATGTACATTTTCTGCACAAGTTATTAGATAAATTTCGATTTTAGAGCAAAAAACTTAGTTTTATGTGTTACTATGGTCACTGGTTGCCATGGTAACAGTGAGAACTGCGTTTCGGTTTTATCACTACCATATAGCATAAACACATCAATTTATAATGCGGCATCAGTTATGTTTCAAATGTCCATCATGACTTAGAAAAATAACAAAAATGCACAGTGGGGTCAAATGGACCCCAAAAGTCTCAAAACAGAAGTTTTTGCAAGGTCCGGATGAGGGTTAAACGGGAAATAATTACGTCTCTTCTCCACTGTACTATACAGCGTATTATTTGAAAGGCGACCTACTTTAGAGCCAAAACTAGCTGACAAGCAAACATAGTACTCGGTCTTTAATATGTGTTCTATTTTCGAACGAACGATTCAACCAAACAACATTAAGGAATCTTGAGGCTGGCTGCTGCTAATGCCTGAAGGACGCAATGCAGAAAGCTCCAAAAATTTATAACATGTCAAATTAAAAATTTAAAACAGATGGTAGTACATGATTGTATGGTACATTGAAATACATGTGGTTGTAGTGGGGAACACGTTTTTCTTTCCCAAAAAACGCAAACAAAATGCAAATGCAATGAATTAAAATGTAAAAACACAACATTTATTTGACATTTCTCAATATTTAATTTAATCTGAGTGTGGAGGCAAACAGTTCGGAGCCTGAATGGACGTCGGATTATCTGACCCCAAGCTATTTGCTATAGAAAAGATATTTTTAGCGAAAAAACGTTATAGCGTCATCTCAACTGTAATACATAATTATATTGGTTTACAACTGAACCCTTTCACTCTTAATGACCTTTGAAAGCGCGTTTGTAAACAGTTTGGCTCTTGATCAGACGCCGCGTAACGGGTCTCTGATCAGGATCCAAAATCTTTGACACTCGTATCGATATGTTTTACGCCATACTACATTGAATCTTAATTTGAAACGATCTTGCAAGCAACAAAATTGAAACAGACGTCAATGAAACGGCGAAGGGATATAAAACTCACGGAAAATATGGCAGCGAAAGGGTTGACACATTGAACCCTAGCTACGAGTGAACTAGAAAATACAAATACTTATAGCAGAGTCCCTATAGTGGCACAGACATCTGTCAGGTAACTTTTCGACTGGTAAACTGTCTTGACAAATGCGTCACCAGATTTTCCCAGAAGCCTACATACATATTTAATCTCCTTCAGTTTATTTTCTCCCTGGTTTTGGCACATTGTCTACTAGAAGGCCATTAACCCAGCACAGTTAGAGTAAAGCCATCACCGGGCGCTCGGCTCTGGAAATGGGAAAACATCGCGGAAGAGACCGCAAACTTAATTTGCCGGTTCTGACTTAGTGTCGTAATGTGAAATTAAGCCACCTACGTAATGTGCTTTTGTGGTATTGTTTGAATAGATGATATAAGACATCTTGAGTTCCATGATGCACAGTAAAACCTGGTCGTTACGGGCACTCACGAGTTCATTCATTAGATAGTGTTAGATACTGCTAGCTTAAATCAAGATGAAAGTTAAGCAGAAAGCTCCTACAGGAGCTTTCTGATTTACTTTCATTTTGCTTTAAGAAACCATTGCCTTGAGAACAGAATACTAGCATTGTACTGTGTGGTCGTATTAATGGGGATGGGGAGGTGTGCGGGTTGGTGATATCGAATGTGCAAGCAAAACAGATTGAGGTGTACATCTATAATCAAGTTTACTGACATTTCGAAATGTATATTCTGCAACATCTATGCAATGCAGTCTATGGATATAATTCCAACAAAATGTCTGTAAGTGGTCCGTATGATAGACAGCGCATAGTTTGATTGATGGACTTCTGAGAACCAAATACATGTAGTTTGAATGCATGTACATGTATGAATCAGTGAGAACTCCTACATTGTAGAATGATTTAAAGACATGTCTGAGCGTTGATATTATTTTAAAACGTCATAGTATTGTACGATCTAGCATCGGTATAATTTCGCCTAAATAGAAGGTTGTTGCTTAAAATTACACGTGGCGAGACTTTTCACTGACCTGAGAATTTACCGCCGTCATTTTATCTTATGAAAGTCTGTATCATCGGACATGTAACAGTGATTCTGAAGAAAAATTAATGTTTCCCTATTTCAACGAAATAAATACAAACGTAGAAAATGACAACGTAAATTTCTGACAATGTATCTGTAGCCTAATGGCAATCATATAGGCCCAATGGGCCGGGCGAAATTGTTCGTATTTAAAGCATACTTTTTTATGTAGTTAATGCGTAAAACGTTATGTACAGTGGAGAATCTGTTATTCTTTCCCAATAAACGCGTTAACGCTTAAACTATTATTTCCAGTGCAAACAGTTTGGAGCCAGATCAGACGCCGGGTAACCCGGCGTCTGATCAGGCTCTAAACTGTTTGCCACCAAGATAAACAAGAATTATCAGAATTGTCCAAAAGTTGTTCTTTTCTACGTTTTAGTGCTTTGCGTTTGCGTACGTTTGCGTTTAAACGGGAAAGAATAACAGATTCTCCACTGTATGCAAATGTCACAATTATAAAATATTTACTTACTTACTTTTACTTACTTACAAATAGGCTGCTTTAAGTACATGTTAGATAAACAGTAAAGCTGAAAGCTTTTTTCTTCACGTTCATGATGCTTTAGTAATCACGTGCCTTAACCCTTTCACTGTCAATAGCGCCAAAGGCACATTTGCAAGCTGTTTAGATCCTGATCAGACACGGCGTAAAACTGGTTTATACTCGTTTCTAAATTTTGCCAGTCATACCGCCTTAAATGTTTCTTTGAAACGATATTGCAGACAATATTGAAGTAGTTGGTGTTTTAGCTGGAAATGAAGGGATAAAAACCTCCAAGTGGACTTAGATTATTTGAAAGTGTGTCTTAATTTTCATTGGAGATGTGCTTGTTTATTTGACAGAGAGTAGCCCCATTGCAAACGAAATGCAGGTCGGTGCTTTGGATCCCATGTGCTGCTTTATTAGCCAAAACTATCTTCTTGAAATCATCCTTCATCATCACTCATTGCTGTCCCTACCGCTTGATCCTAACATGTGATAGTAGTTAGATCTTTATCCCGTGATGTAACATATAATTAGAGTGAAATAACGTAACTCTTGAGTGTAATAGCTTTTTTAAGTATTTCTTTATCTACCCTCTTGAATTTGTAAATGTTAAGGAAATGCTTTAGTGGGGGAAATGTTATCCAAATGGATAGAAAAATAACTACATGTATTTGTCTTTGTCCTGTATTAAATCTGTGAGGCTTTTACGTGTAAATAATGGTGATATTGTTGTTCTTTTTCAGATAAAGATGGTGTTGTCATGGTGACTGACAGGACGTCTCC
Organism: Gari tellinella; assembly: GCA_922989275.2. Classification (NCBI taxonomy): domain Eukaryota; kingdom Metazoa; phylum Mollusca; class Bivalvia; order Cardiida; family Psammobiidae; genus Gari; species Gari tellinella. The sequence goes on from OV277864.1 coordinate 46,390,228, forward strand.
CAATGGCGGATCCATCACGTCGTCAACCATACATACTTCTTTGTTTATCCTCACTGTATTTACCTCTCTAAATGTATGACTAATTTTCTAAAGAAATTTACAAGAGCGTTTGAAAAATATCTGTCCATGTACAGTGGAGAAAACGTTATTCTTTCCCGTTTAAACGCAAACGAAACGCAAACGAATTGCAATAAATTGTATAAAATGACAACTTTTTGACAATTCTGACTATTCATTTTAATCTGAGTGACAAACAGTTTGGAGATTGATCAGACGCCGGGTTACCCGGCGTCTGATCTGGCTCCAAACTGTTTGCTATGGAAAAAATAGTTTTAGCGTAAACGCGATTATTGGGAAAGAATAACGTATTCTCCACTGTATATGTACATGTATACTGTGAGGTTCTGATATTGTCTCAAACTAATGTTTGTTGTTGGTGCTTAAACTTTTTCTCCATAGCCAGAAATACAAGTCGCTTATACATATAAGGAAGAAAAATGCTTAAAATATAAAGCAACATTCAAGTATATCAGAAAGGTCGTTTACTTTTATACAAATGTATTGCTTTGAGTTGGCGCCTGTTGTCAACACCATTGATGAATGTTCTTTTTTTAACTTTATGTGGAACATATGTAGAAGAGTAGTTAGAGGCGCTCCATGGCGTTTCTGTGGAGGAAATGGATAGGCGGGTTTTGTTAAGTTTGCTGTTGTTAGCAATTAGCTCGTATCAGGGCGGGCGTGACAATGGTTTAACCTTCTCATCGGCGTAAGCGACCAAAGATGACTTTGAGAACAGTTTGGATGCAGATCTGATGACGAGCAACGCGGCGTCTGATCAGGGTTTGGAATATTTTTGCACCCGTATCGATATTTCTCCAGTCATATAGCTAACTTCAAAATGATTATTCAGACAGCAGTAGTACTACGGCTGGTGTGCGTCCCGTCAGAGTCTGCACTGTTTGCTATTGCTTATAAACAACGATATGCAAACAATGTGCACAGCGTCTTCAGGACACCGTTAAAACATTGATAAAGTATTCAAGCTAGTACAGTAGAGAATCTGTTATTCTTTCCCGTTTAAACGCAAACGTACGCAAAACGCAAAGCACTAAAACGTAGAAAAGAACAACTTTTGGACAATTCTGATAATTCGTGTTTATCTTGGTGGCAAACAGTTTGGAGCCTGATCAGACGACGGGTTACCCGGCGTCTGATCTGGCTCCAAACTGTTTGCACTGCAAATAATAGTTTTAGCGTAAACGCGTTTATTGGGAAAGAATAACAGATTCTCCACTGTACATGTACATATACATGTACACATGGAAATTTCCATGTAATAATCTTGGTTATTGAGTTCGCAAATACATAAAGGGTAAGTGTAAAGAAAATGCAGAATTAGAAGAAAACTATAAACGAACGTTTAGTGAATGTTGCTGACATATGGGAAGGAAAACTTAAACAGAACATTTGGTGAATGTTGCAGTCAACAATTTTGAAGAAAACTATAAAAGAATATTTGCTGAGTGTTACAGACAAAAATATTGAAAATAAACTATAAAAGAACATTTGGTGAATGTTGTGAAAGGCGACAATTTTGAAGCAAGCTATACACGAACGTTTGTTGAATGTTGCGAAAGGCAAACATTTTGATGAAAACTAGAAACGAAGGTTTGATGAATGTTGCGGACAACAATATTTAAGAAGCCAATTCTTAATCACGCCACATCAGAAGAATTCAAACTGTATGGAACTCAAATCGATGTTACATCAGCCAAATGCAAGCCATCGTGTTTCAGCAGACGATATCGCAGAGTGGTTTCCTATAACGCGTTTGTGCGTAAACAATTATTTCTATTGCAAACAATATTGAGCCAAATCACACGCATTTTAGTACATTGCATTTTCGTGTAGTTTCGTTTTAAAAACGAGAAGGGGTACCGTTTTCTCCACTGTAGGAATAAACATTGGAAGAGGATATATTGATTGGTGCAAATTTAATTTCCTTTCCGGAAAAAATCACGGCAGTGAATTTCATGCTGGGTTTGTCGTTTTCTATGCACTTTGGCCCAAAGCAAAGCACATTAATCCATTGTTTATTAGGACATTTTCACAAGATATCGCCGATCTTACTACTCAGAAATTAGGCTTGCTATTCACAAACTTTATGGGATGGCAGTATAAATCAGGATTACAGTGGAGAATGTGTTATTCTTTCCCAATAAACGCGTTTACGCTCAAACTATTATTTGCAGTGCAAACAGTTTGGAGCCAGATCAGACGCCGGGTAACCCGGCGTCTGATCAGGCTCCAAACTGTTTGCCACCAAGATAAACAAAAATTATCAGAATTGTCCAAAAGTTGCTCTTTTCGACGTTTTAGTGCTTTGCGTTTGCGTACGTTTGCGTTTAAACGGGAAAGAATAACAGATTCTCCACTGTACATGTATGGCTTCTGATGTTATTTTTAAAGTTAAGATTTTTAGGTTGTTTTACTCCTAAAGCATAATAAATTATGTCAAACAGTTTGGATCTAGATCTACATTAGACGCAGCGTGTCTTACATGTATTTGGACCCAATATGTTGCATATATATATACATGTATATATGTATATTTATGTGTTGTAGAGATTGAGATCTCGCCTAAAGCATGATGCTTATCTGTAAATGCGATCGTCAGCAAATCGCTAAGGTTATTGAATAGTCACTTTTGTTCAATATTCTATTTAATTCAATATGCATATTTGTATTCATTCCGTTCTACATAAGGTAGATACATAATATATATCATAGTTTCAGTTACAAATATCTAATTAGTTTTGTATTTTATATTACATTGATCATATTCCTACATGTATTCATATTTAACCAAATTAAGCCTTGTGTCTACAAAAGAGGACATTTGTAAACAATGTAGACCCTGACGAGACCCCGCGTTACGCAGTGTCTCATAAGAGTATACACTGTTTGCTGTTATATATGAAATGTTCTTCTGTTTGAAAAACCACTGCAATGGATTTAGATTACAATTGTTTATCTATAAGAAGTCTTCCAACAAGTATATGGTGAAAACTCATTGCAAAATCCAGAAGTATTTGGTCAAATGAGGGAAAACTTTATTCTTTCCAACAAGACATGTTTGCACTCTAAGGAACGCCTCGGTCGAGCAACGGATCAGGTTCTAAACCTTTATGACATTTATGTTATAATGAATCGTCTATAATTTCAAAACTTTACGCTTTTCTACACTATGTTTCTTTAAGCATTTGGTTTCGTTTAGCCCTTTGGCTAATAGCCTGTTTCTATTATTGAATATTGGTGACTAATCAAAGCAGGTTGACAGTAAAGCAGAATGCGCATTAAGGCGCATTCTGCTTTACTGTACTTTCAGCATGCTTTAAGCAACCATCTGCTATATTATAAAATATATTTATTTCATGTATGATACATACATGTAGTTATGACTGTATAAATTTGAACTATTTATTTCAGCGGGGGAAAAAATTAAATGCGCTAAACTGCGTTCAGGGCTATTGGGTTAAGGGTTAAAAAGGAAACGCAGCCCATTTCCCACTGTATATAAATATTGTACATTATGCGATATTGTGCCAAACGAATATATACTGCTATACAAATGAGCCGGGTCCTGAGTTAAACAGAGTTATTGCATTACAAATTGGGTAAATACAGATCAACCGTCGCGGCAAGACTTTGATGGAGGTGGCTAGTCTGGGTTTACACTATTGGACTCTAACCAGCATATTATACAGCATACTGTTACCTAAATGTCTCCAACTGAAAACCCTAATCAAGTACATAGCCTAGATGTCTACTGTTTTTATACAATAAGTCTGGTTTTCTCAAAGCGCGGCTCAATTATTTATCTTTTTTTGTTTTAACTTTGTACATATATAACTTTTATCTGTGAACAGTTATGCTTGAAAATATTAAAACTGATTTAAACCAGGTCACTGTGTATGTCTGGGTTTTTTTAATCTACAAACTAAGTTAACAACATAAGAGAGATGATCCGTTACATTTAGGTTACGTTCGTGGAATCACAATAAATTAACCCCTTCACTGCCTTACCCACTAGTACAATAGTTACATGTATTTGCAAACAGTTCGGAACCTGATCAGACGACGCCTAAAGCGGCGTCTGATCAGGATTTAAACTGTTTGACACTCATTTCAATATTTTCAATTACAAATAGGCATACCTACAACTTAATGAATAAATGAATAGTGTGTAGAGGGAGATACAGTGGAGAGTCTGTTATTCTTTCCCGTTTAAACGCAAACGTACGCAAACGCAAAGCGCTAAAACGTAGAAAAGAACAACTTTTGGACAATTCTGATAATTCTTGTTTATCTTGGTGGCAAACAGTTTGGAGCCTGATCAGACGCCGGGTTACCCGGCGTCTGATCTGGCTCCAAACTGTTTGCACTGCAACTAATAGTTTTAGCGTAAACGCGTTTATTGGGAAAGAATAACACATTCTCCACTGTATACATTGTGTCGGTGGAGACAATGGTGAAAAGGCGATATTTAATCTATTACACCATAAATATGACTTTTAATGTCTCTAATTTATTCCTCCACTGGAAACTATAGTGCCATTTTGAATATACAGTAAATAATACATGTATATGTATATCTACCGCAAGAAATAGTTGTGTATCCTAGCATATGGTAACTAAAAGCAAGATGAAAGCCTGCTTTAAGGAACCATCTGTTGTCAATGCTGAAAACAAGCTAATGTATGGCAGGGTGGGGAATGAGGTTCAAAAAAGAGATACATGTGCAACAAACAAAGATACTTCTCCTTATAGATTTATTCATATTTAAAGTATAATACCACAGAATTAAACAAAACCATTACATTTTGTTTACACAATGCCTTAAACATTTCATTGCAACTTAATATACTACATGTACATACCTATTATGAAGCATGCATATTTGAAATCTTTATATCACTTCTATAAATACAGTAAATATTGTGTTAGGCAAATACTTTTTCAAAAGTATGTACAGTGGAGAAGATATTATTCTTTTCCAATAAACGGATTAATAATTTCCATTTGCAAAAAGTTTGCAGCAAGATCAGATCAGATCCAAACTGTTTAACCCTTTACCTCATAGCCTGTGTCTAATTTTGAGGACAGGTGACCACTTAAAGCAGGTTGAAAGTAAAACAGAATGCGCCCTAAGGCGCATTCTGTTTTACTTTCAGCCTGCTTTAAACTACCATCTGCTAGAATGTAGAAAATAGCTATTATAATACATTTTCATGACTGTATAAATTGGAACTATTTTCTTGAGTGGAGGAATAAACTACATGTGCTAAAAGGCGCTTCTATGAGGGAAAGGGTTAAAGCGTAATTGTCAACATTTTATTGCATGACGTTTGTGTTTCATTTGTTTTTAAACCGGAAAGCATAATATACGTTCAACTGTACATCTCAAGACATGTGACTGCTACATGTAAATGCAGATCAAAGGTGGAGCCTAAACTCTTGATTAAAAACTGACAATTAATCTTCTATTAAGAGACCATCTAACGAAATACCCATGTCCCGTTTCTAATTTTGAAAACATGTAACAACTTAAAGCACATTAAAAGGAAAGCAGAATGCTACTAAAGGATCTTTCTGCTTTACTTCCACACTGCTTAAAGCTCCCAGCTGGAAAGGTACTTGAAATTTCTATAAGTTTTAACGTTCAGGACTACCTAGTTTGGGACTACATTTAGCTAAGCATGTGTATATGAATAATTAGATGTGCAAGAAGGTATACAGTACTTAACCTTATTAAATTTAATTGATAATCGCAAGCGAATTGCCATCGAATTGCCATCGAATCGGACGCTTCAAAAAACAAATCCTACGTTTGAATACTTTAACGCGAATTTTCAGAAACGGTTGTGACAAAAATGGAATCGAAAAAATTAACGAAGGCATATTTGCGAACATTTGTGAGATACACCACTCAAGAAAACTTATCCGAGGGTAAATTAGTATTTTGAAATCGCAAGCGAATCGCCATCGAATTGCCATCGAATTGCAAGTGAATCGCAAAAATTGTTAATTTAATAAGATTCAGTACTGTAGCTATGGGGTAAAGAGTTAACACAAAATTGTCTGCACAATGTTTATGGAGTATTCAAGATTTTAGGGGCATAGGACACAAAATTGACTTTCCTATCAAATTCCTAGAAAATGCATTGTCTTCAAAAACATTATTTTAAGATACTTAAAACAGGTTGAATGTAAAGCAGAATGCTCATAAAAGAGCATTCTGCTTAACTTTCAACCTGCTTTAAATTTCCATATGCTAGGGTAAAGGATATATGTATTAACCCATTCCCCCATAAATACCCCTTTTTACGCCTTTAAATTAGTCCTCCGCTGAAAAAACAGTTCCTTTTTATAAAGTCATGAGTGTGTACAATAAGTAATAGTTACTCTATCCTCTCATATAGTAGCTTAAAGCTGGCTGAAAGAAAAGCAGAATGTGCCTTAAGGCACATTCTACTTTACTTTCAACCTGCTTTAAGTGGTCAACTATTGTCAATACTAAAACAGGATATGGCGTAATGGGTTAAAACAGTTATGTTGTATATTCATGACTGTATATAAAGGAAATATTTTCTTCAGTGGAGGAATAAATTAAAGGTGTAAAAAGCATATTTGTAGGGAAATGGGTTAAACTTAGTATGACTTGTTATATATCGGAGGTTTTTAATGTAATATGTATCAGTACTACATGAAGCACCATTTATATTGATTAAAACATTACTGTTTTGAACACAAAGTAATTCCCTAATCACAACACTTGTTGCCTGTCCCTGCTGTATAAAACAGTTTGGATGATGATGAGTAATAGTTATTTCACATTTTTCTGGATCAATTTTTTTGTAAAGAAAATCAAGGTTTGCTGTATATGTGCAAAGATTTAAAGATAAAGTTTAAGTTAATTGACAAAAACAAACTATCTAGCATATTAACGCACTCAACCGTGAAACTTTTACTGGACAATTCCAATTAGAATTACTTCTGTCCATGCTTACTTTTTAGGGTTAATTTTAACAAAATATTGCAAAATGACAAATTGTGAAGACCCTGCGGGAGCCCTCTGATCAGGGTATACACTGCTTGCATAGGACAAGTATACTATTTATAGGTATATTTATCACATAATTTGCGGTCTGGGAGTTGCATAAAGCGATTGTATAAATATCGTAATCCACTAGTGGAATATCGTTTTTTGGGCTCCGGCCTAACTTGTTCGTCCATAAGCGCTGCATGTAGCGGGGTGCCAAATGACGTCATTTACTATGACGTTAACGTAAACAACGTAACGTTTGGCGGAAAATCTATATAGCGTAGGGTCTACAAACTATGGCTTCAAATCAATTTAATAGGTGCTTGAACTTGTAATGTGATAAATAGAATATCACATTCGTGTTCATTATTTATCATTTTTAATAAACTCGTTGACTAAAATGAATATGACGCTCGCCAAGGCTCGCGTCATATTATTTTAGTCAACTCGTTTATTAAAAATGATAAATAATGAACACTCATACAATATCCTCTATGTGCATTGTTTGTTAATCACAAGTATACTGGTCACTAGGGTTGAATATGCTAATAATACATGAAATGTCTACATTCTGTATGTACTGATTTAACAATTCTCCCACAGAATATTCATATATATTTGTATCAATAAATACAATAAAATTTTCAACAAAAAAATACTAAAACAATTGTTCATCCTCACTCTAAAACATAGTTTGGTATAATTTTGTACAAATTCAAAATCACCTGAATTTGAAACGCATACATGTAAAAAATGTAAACAATCAGTTTACTATTATCTTTCAAATTGAAAACATAATTTTTAGCCCTTTACCCATAGCCCTTTTCTAGTTTAGAAGACATGTGGCTACTTAAAGCAGGTTGAAGGTAAAGTAGAATGTGCCTTAAGGCCCATTCTGCTTCACTTTCAACCTGCTTTAACCTACCATCAACTAGGATATAAAAAATATGGTACATTTCTATAAATGTATAAATTGGAACTATTTTATTCAGTTGAGGAATAAATTAATGTGCTAAAAGGTGTTTTTATTGGGGAAATAGTTTAAAGTTTTCACAGTATATGCTTAATCCTTTTCTACATCGCCCAAAGTACAAGTCACCTTAAGGAGCTTTCTGCTTTATTTTCATCTTGCTTTAAGCTTACACCTTAATTCAACAGCATCACTGAATATTCATTTGTAATATTCCCATTTAGGTGTTAGTTGACGTGCTAAAAGGCTCTTCTAATTGAGGAAAAAGTTAAAGGGCAAGAGCTTTCATAACAAGTACTGGTGTAAGAATGAAATAAGAAATATTAACAGAGTTTGCTCCCTTTATCTACAATTCAATAGGAATGTAATAGGTACAAGTATGTATATAATAAAATCTGTGTGCATTGTTCATCAAATAACTATGAATAGGTATCTTATAAGACATTATGCCACTTAATTTTGGATAAAAGCAATACAAAAATTTCCAAAATAAGCTTTTAGTATTACTTCAATCCTGAATGTTTCTCGTTCTGCATTACCTGGAGCTCTTGTATATCAAGGAAAATATTTGGTAAATAATTGTTTAAAATATAACAAATAGTTATACATGTAGTATAACATGTTTTATGCTTTAAACCCATTACCCCATAGCCTGTTTCTAGTTTTGAAAATAGGTGACTACTTAAAGCAGGTTGAAAGTAAAGCAGAATGCGCCTTAGGGCGCTTTCTGCTTTACTTTCAGCCTGCTTTAAGCTATTATCTGCTAGAATATAGAAAATATTTCTTATGATTCTTATTTGTAACAATGTAAATTGGATTTATTTTCTTCCATAGAGGAATATATTAGAGGCGTAAAAAAGCGTATTTATGGGGAAATGGGTTAAGATCTTTCTGAGGGACATTCATGCATGATGTTAATGAGGGATTTTCTATAATATTACATGCTACTATATAATTTGCATTTTAATTACATGTATGTATGTTCAGACTCATTCAAAAATTATTATTGCATTGGAAAACTATAGTTTAGTCAATGCAAGAATTATGACAAATTTTAAAAACTAGTATTTTATAGCAAATCTGAGACAATTTGAAATTCGAACACATTTCTAAATCACATGTTAATGTATCTAGCAGCAAGGAAAGTCTACTTCTTTTAATATTTTAATTTGAATATTACATTTTCTTGCATGTATACAAAGTTTCTAATAAGGATGTGCTTACATAGAATGACATGCCTATCAAAAAGTGACATGCCTATCAATAAGTAAGACATTCAAAATGCAATCTTTACAGCCGAATGCTGAACAGTATTTTTTTTGTTCAATTCTCACATAAAATATACACTGTCAAATATATGTTTGTCTTAATAATTAAAACTACCTATAGTATAATTTGCTACATAACAAAATTATCAGGGACATGGTGGTTTTATAAACAGTGAATTATTGTACTGATCAGGGGGCCGTTTCATAAAACTTTGTACGACAAATGTTGTCGTAAGTCAGATTATAAAATTCTCAATTATTATTGATTTCTCCATCTAATCATGTCTTGTGACATCGTTTTAGAATCGTCTTGAAAAGACGATTCCAAAAAGATGTCACAAGACATGATTAGATGGAGAAATCAGAGGTTAAATATATTTTAAAGTTTTGACTTACGACAACATTTGTCGTAAGATGTTTTATGAAACGGGGTCCTGGGCTCTAGATAAGAGGGAGTAATCCAACATTTTCTCAGTTGTTTCAGCACCATATCCTATGGTGGGACTACTCATCGGAATTCTCTCGACTACTCGTTAGAATCGTCTCAAACAGAAAATTCGAATAAGTAGTGACACCATAGGCATAGAGTTTAATACAGAAATAAAGATTTTAGTTTTTTAAATACTCCCTTTATCAGCCTGGAGCTCTGATCGAGTTCATCTATGTACAAATTACAGTTATGGTCACATCATTGTTACTAAGCTCATTGAAACTTTAATGGTCAATGACATATTCACATTAAGAAATAATAAATTCATACCAGTGTTTTATCGTGCAATCGAACACTGGTAGGAGTTGAGATGCGTAGTAATTTAATCACGAGGCCTTTAGGCCGAGTGGTTTAATTACAAGCATCTCAACGAATACCAGTGTTCGATTGTTAGATAAAACACTGGTATTAATTTATTATTTCGATTCTAACACATAATTTAACCTTAATTTGCACCGAAGAAACGGCGCTACATTTCTTGGCGTACGCATTTTCAAAGCCATATGACGTCACGTTAGAACGTTTTTGCGCGTGAGTGTTCTACTGAAAATTCGAACACTAAGACGGTCCTTCTTCGGTTATATAGGGGTGTGGGCGAGGTGTGTTAGAATTAAGTCTAGTCCATTTATAACTATTATATTTTAGAGGGGTGATTTGTAAATTGCAAATTAACAAACAGATCAGACCCTGATCAGAGGACTCTGATCTAGGTCTACACTGTTGCACTGAAAATGTGTACCCTTCGTGATGTCATGGGGTTAATGCAATCTACACAAAGTTTAGCACATGCTTTTACAAAACTGCCTTACATTTGAATGGCGACTTGTATTCAGATCTCACTATTCTATTTTGAATATACATGTGTATCTTTTATAAAAATATGGCTATTGTCTTACACAGCGATGCACCAGGAAACAAAATCATAACTTCACAGAAGGCAAGAGGGCAAACCCTTATCAACATTACATGTACAGTGAAACCCCTCTAAACCGGACATGTGTGGGGACAACAAAAATGTCCGGTTTAGAGGGGTTTCCGGTTTAGAGGGGTTTTGGAATGTTTCTAGTATGAAAGATAGGTGACCACTTAAAGCAGGTTGAAAGTAAAGCAGAATGCCCATTTGTCCTTTCTCCATGCTTTAAGCTATCATCTGCTAGAATGTACAAACATTTTCTTCAGTGTAAGAATAAACAAAAATACGCAAAAAGGCGTAATGGGTTAAAATAAAGAAGGGTTGGAAACAGGACCAAAGTTTTTGTCCGGTTTAGAGAGAATTCCGGTATTTAGAGGTTCCGGTTTAGAGGGGTTTCACTGTATATGTTTAGGTACAAGTACATGTACAGTGAAATCTTGCAAATATCACAACTCAAAAGAGGATTAATTGATGATGTTTAACCAATTACCCCATATATACGCCTTTTAACACCTTTAATTTATTTCTCTACTGAAGAAAAAAGTTCCAATCTACACTGTCACAAATGAGAATCATAAGAAATATTTTCTATATGCTATCAGATAATAGCTTAAAGCAGACTGAAAGTAAAGCAGAATGTGCCTTAAGGCACATTCTGCTTTACTTGCAACCTGCTTTAAATGGGCAACTATCTTCAATACTAGAAACAGGCTATGGCCATTGGGGTATATGGGGTAATGAATTAAACAAGATCAATGTAAAGCAGAAAGCTCCAAATGGATCTTCTGTTTTACTTTCATCTTGGTTTAATCAACAAACCTGCCTTAAACAGTACATTAGCTTCCTCAGATCAGTCATAAACTATGGGACTGAAATTTTAAATAAGTCTACATATATATGTCCATTTAATTGTTTAACCCACTATCCAGTAGCCTGATTCGTTTTGAAAACAGATGACTACTTAAAGCAGGTTGAAAATGAAGTAGCATGTGCCTTAAGGTGCATTCTGCTTTACTTTCAGCTTGCTTTAAGCCACCATCTTCTAGGATACAGAAAATACTTTTATCATGCATTTTTACAGTGGAGAAAACGTTATTCTTTCCTAATAAACGTGTTTACACTAAAACTATAATTTCCTTTGCAAACAGTTTGGAGCCAGATCAGACGCCGGGTTACCGGGCGTCTGATCAGGCTCCAAACTGTTTGCCACTAAGATTAAAAGGAATATGCGGAAATGTCCAAAAGTTGTCATTTTTCTCCATTTTAATTCACTGTATCTGTATGTTGTTTGTGTTTAAACGGGAAAAAATAACGTTTTCTCCACTGTATGAATTTATAAAATGAAACTATTGTCTTTAGAGGAATATACAAAAGGTGTAAAATGGCATAATGATATTTATAGAGCAATAGGTTAAACAATAGTGACAAATATCGGCAGTTATACTGTAGAGTATCTTATAATGTATCAGAGATCTGTAGCCTGGAATTTTCTCTTGACTAGAAGCTGACTATCACAAACATTTTGGATCATCTACCATAACCTGAAATATAGCAATAGACACATGGGACTAGTCACAAAAAGAAGGTGACTTTTAACCCTTTTATCTCATAGCCTGTTTCTAGTTTTGATGATATATGAACCCTTAAAGCACTAAAGCAGGTTGAAAGTAAAGCAGAATGTGCCTTAAGGCACATTCTGCTTTACTTTCAGCCTGCTTTAAGCAACCAACTGCTAGAATTTAGAAAATAATTTTTGTGATATATATTCATAATTGTGTAAATTGGAACTACTTTGCTCAATGGATGAATGAAATAGAGACGTTAAAAGGCGTATTTATGGATTATTGGTTAACCCATTTCTCCATAGATACAAATTTTACCCATTTAATATGTTCTTCCACTGAAGAAAATAGATCCATTCTATACAGTTGTGAAAATGCACCATAAGAAGTATTCTATATTCTAGCAGATGGTAGCTTCAAGCAGGCTGAAAGTAAAGAAGAGTGCACCTGAAGGCACATTATGCTTTACTTTCAAACTGCTTAAGTATTCACCTTTTCTTTAAAATTACAACCAGACTATGGAGTAACCAGTTACGTTGGTACAACTGTTTGATATCCAAATTTGTCTTGAGATGTACATAATTATGGTAAACTATTGTGTTACTATTTTCCTGCAAAAAGTGGTCCCCTACCCAAATGACTGCCAGTTCAAATTCTTTCAAATGGTAACAAAGCCAGAAACCTCTCTAAAAAACTCTCTGAACCAATCTATATGTTTTGTCCAGAAAAAGATCTGTCACATTTATTAAGACTGCATGGTCATTCATTGTGATCTTCTTTTCAATGTTCTGTTTTACAAAAACAATGATTAACCCTTAGCCTGCCACTCACGACTATAGCTCCATATGCAAACAGCTTGGATCCGGATGAGACGCCGAGTAACTCGGCGTCTCATCCGGATCCAAGCTGTTTGACACTCGGACAACATTTTTAGCAACTTTGAGGCACTTTGAAACTTGAAGCAGACGAGAAATATAGCAGACGACAATTTATTTGGCGGGCTAATGATTAAGGCGTTGTTATTACAACAACAAACAATATGTAATGGTACATCACTCACCAATAACGTCATCTTGACAACCCATGTACAGTCCTTCATTCACTCCTTGTGAGACAATATCTGGTAAAATACCTGTAAAAGACAGTCATAGATAATTAATGATAAATTCTTCTATTGCTATTTTTACTAGGGTATATTGATACTTCATCCATTACCCCATAAATGTGCATTTTTACACCTCTAATTTATTTCTTCACTGAAGAAAATAATTCAACTTTATAATATTATAGTCATGAATATTCAGCCTAAGGAACATTTTCTCGATCCTTGTTAAAGTGCCTTTTAACGCATTCAGTTTATTCCTCCGCTGAAAAAAATAGTTCCAATTTATACAGTCATCAATATGTTTCATACGAAATATTTTATTTATTCAAACATATGGTAGCTTAAAGCAGACTGAAAGTAAAGCAGAATGAGCCTTAAGGCACATTCTGCTTTACTTTCAACCTGCTTCAAGTAGTTACCTATTTTCAAAAATACAAACAGGTTATGTGGTAAAGGGTTAAAAGTAGATTCAGGGACAGTGAGTTGGCAACTTATTGCAGGACAAATGCAAAAACAAACTATAGGAAAATACTGCATTAGTTTAGTCCTGCATTTAGCTGCAACCTGTTTTCAATTTTCAATACTACCAATTCATTTTCATCTGAGTGTCCACTTAAAAAAACTCAACTAAACATATTTTCCTGGAAACATAAAGAATGAGTAACCTCTGACTGCTAAGTATTTGAAAAATAAATATTCAAGTAGCGGAACTGAATCTCAGTTTAACCCTTTCCCCAATAGAACCGCCTTTTAGCGGATATAATTTATTCATCCGCTGAAGAAAGTAGTTCCAATTTAATCAGTAATGAATATGTATTATGGGGAATATTTTCTATATTATAGCACATGATAGCTTAAAGCAGGCTGAAAGTAAAGCAGAATGCGCCCTAAGGCGCATTCTGCTTTACTTTCAACCTGCTTTAAGTAGTCACCTATCTTAAGTACTAGAAATAGGCTATCATGTAAAGGGTTAAGCAAATGCATACTGAACATACAGTAAAACCTCTCTATTTGAACCACTAAATTGTGTTTATTATCAGATATTTCAGGCAGGTGACTGCTTAAAGCAAGGTGAGCGTAAAACAGAAAGCTCCTTTAGGAGCTTTCTGTTTTATGTTCACCTTGTTTTAAGCCATCACCTGTCTTTTATATATTCAATCCTTTTTAGTGGGCATAATAGAGAGATTTTACTGTACCATACACACCTAAAACTAACCATGCTGTGTGAAAAGCTGAACATTGAAATAAATCTTAATTTTTTACACCTACTCATACTCCCACTCAATTTGATTAAGACATCTGATGTGAAAAATAACAAGTAAATATTTAAACCTATTCCCACATAAAATTCTATTACATTGCTTTAACCTGTTCCCCATAGGAGTGCCTATAAATAATGTTTCTATTATATCCTGTCAAAAGAGCCATACAAATCCTTCATACATCTATAATACAGGAGGCTGCTTCAAGCAGAATACGCATCAAAAGATCTGCTTTAATTTCAGCCTATTTCAAACCACCACCTTTCCAAAGAACCAGAGCTCCAGATAGGGCGAGTATTTCAAAAATTAATATCCTTATTTCTGCTTTAAACCCTATGGTGTTACAAGTCATTAGAATCATCCCGAAGAGACAATTATAATGAGTAGTAACACCACAGGATTTAGTACTAAAATAAGTGAGCAAATTTTGGATTTGTGCCATTTACTCCCCATAATCCAGAGCCCTGAAGAACTGAAATCAAGCTAAGAGGGAAAGTATTTATTGCCAGTGGATGTTTATATTCCTTCCAGTCTGAAAGTTTTATTACCAAATACATGAAATGAGTAGCAAGAAAAAAAGGCCAATCTAATTTTATAACCTGTGAAGACAAATCAGGTACTGCCAGTACCTACAAAATGAAACATCCTACCCTTTACTGCGCCGCAAAGGTGTATATCTAACACTTACAAACAGTGAAGACCCAGATCAGATGTTAACGGAAATAGCCTTCTGATCAGTGCCTGCATTGTTTGACATATAAATCTTCACTATTTTGTGTGAACAATACCCATCAAGAGTGAATGAAAACTGTTTTTTTTTTAAAGAAATGGACGAGTCCATTTGGAAAGACATTGATCAGTATAGAAGTTAACAGGTTCTACACTCTTTGCAGCTATAGTAGACTATAAGTTCTAAAGACTTGGGACAAGTGATAAACATTGCAAATCCTGCGAGTGCTGAATTTGAAATTTAGCAAAGTAAAAAAGCATTGGTTTCTGTTGTACAGTAGAGGAGATGTCATGTTCTGTGTAAACCAAACTAAATGCGCACACCTTGCAATAAAATAATGAAATTGACATTTTTCTGAAATTGTTGACCATTCATTTTATGGACGTTTCTGAGTGACAAACAGTTTGGAGCCTGATCAGACGCCGGGTGACCCGGCGTCTGATCTGACTCAAAACTGTTTGCAATTGACATTATTGATTTAGCACATAGGAGGTTTGTTGGGAAAGCGTGACATCATCTACACTATAGCTGTTCATAGATATCACTTACTTCTGTAGTTTTCCTGTAAAAAGGCATCCTTGGAGAATCCTACAACTGGCTGGTGACTAACTGTGGGTACTGCACTGCCAACATCCAGTGAACTACACAGTGAAACAATAACATGTTTTTATAAGCTCTCATTAATCCCTAAATTTCACCAATTACTCCATAGCCTGTTTCTAGTATTGAGTATTAGGTATGACTTATAGCAAGTTGAAAGTAAAGCAGAATGCGCCTTCAGGCACATTATGCTTCACTTTCAGTCTGCTTTAAGCTTCATCTAAGAAAATATAGAAACTATTTATTATAGATTCTTTACATGACTGTATAAAATGGAGCGATTTTCTTCAGTGGAGGAATAAATTAAAAGCTTGAAAAGGTTTATTTATTTGGTAGAGGTTAAATGAAAATTGCAATTTCCAAATTGACAGTTCAACACCCAAAAATAGCTCATATCTTACTATATTGTATTGTTTTCTGTCATATATTGTAAAATGCCAAACAGTGCATAAGGACACCCTCACTTTGAAATTGTTTGTATGCAAACAGTTGACATCAAGAAATTTTTCATCTGACATGGTACTTACTATTTACTTGCCTCAACAATCTTTGACAAGCAATTTGCAGTAAATCTGCTTTAACGAGAAACAGAAACAAACACTATTCAATGCATTTAAAATTCCTAGATTTTAATTACGCTACCTAACAGTCTTTACAAATGACACACTTCACGTAGAAATGAATTTCTTTGATGGCAAAGACGTAGACAAGACAATGTTACTTACTCAAAGCTACCAGAACGTGGCAGTTCAACACCCAAAAACTTGAAGAAAGACCTTGGTATGCTTTCACCTTCCAGAACGCCCTGAAGATACAAAAAAAATACATAGCAGTTTATTAAATTATTCCTTCCCGTTTAAACGCAAATGAAAGGCTAACACATGCATTAAAGCGACTTGCAACCAGATGGTGCATTAAAAATAGTAATTTGTAAATATGTGTCAAACGCTGATATAAATGGTAAAATATTAGTTTAGGATAAGAAATTCTGTTTAAAAAAATGTATTTCAATAAAAAAAAATATTGGTCTCTGGTGGGATTCGAACCCGGGGCCCCGGCATTGGCGGACAGAAGGCAAAATAGGGGAAAACGCTTAGACCAATGGACCACGGAACTATCCGTATATCTCGGATCGATTTAACGTATTTCAATGTGTAGCGATCGAAAGTGCATACAACTTCGTAATTCGGCTCGTGTTTATGTCTGAGCCTGTGTAGAGAAGCAACAACAACAACTATACCGTCTATTAGTCGGTATAGAAAAACGATGGAAAATATCTAAAAATCTAAGATTCTGTGACGATTCTTGAGACTTTTTTTGGACTGATCATATCTTTTTAATGTCAGAAGCCAAATAATGCCACAAGTTTGCTTTTACTTGAGTATTTTATTTTATTTTGACAAGTACACCATCCGGTTGCGAGTCCCTTTAAAATGCAGAAAAAAACAATTTGTCAACAAGTCTAATTGTTTATCTTAATCTGATTGGCAATTAGTTTGGAGCTTGATCAGACACTAGGTAACCCGGAGTCTGATCTGGCTCCAAACTGTTTGCACTGAAAAATAACAGTTTTAATAGCCTAAACATGTTTATTGAGAAAGAATAATGTCTTCTCCACTATGTGTGTAAGATTTACTTTACCTTTTAACACATTCATCCCTAGTGACAGTAAAGTTAGTAAACTCATCATGTTTAAATTTGAACTATTTTCTTTAGAGCAGGAATAAATCTAAAGTGTAAATATGTATATCTATTGAGTAATGGGTTGATGTAAATCAGTGGACACTAACCTGGAGGTACTGCTCTAGAATGACTCTTCGCTGTTCTATCACCTTGGGCTGCCATTTCAAAACTTTCTTTGGGGGAAACTCTGGAGTATTTATAATCTTCTTCAATTGTTTATGAATTTCCTCAAACTCTGAGTATCGCTTGTACATTACATGTTGCCGTCCATTTTGAAACACGTCCACTCTGTATGCCTGAAAATACATTGAAGACACATTCTGAATAAACTTTTAAACGTTAAATCATTTGTCAATCCTTTAAACTGGTTTAGATTTAATAGCCAGACAGTCAAACACAGTGGATCCAGATTAGAGGTACTCGGCCTCTCATCTGGATCCAAACCGAGTTTGCAAAAGTTATTATTATACCCGATTTATAAAGTTATCGCAAAGTTGCATGTAGATTACTTAATTATTATTAATTGTTATTTAACCAATTACCCCATAGCATGCCTTTTTACACATTTAATCTATTTTTTCTCTGAAGAATGCAGTTCCACTTTATATATATATACAATACAGTCATGAATATGAACCATCAGAAATATTTTCTATATATCCTAGAGCAAATGGTAGTTTAAAACAGGCTGAAAGTAAAACAGAATGTGCCTTCAGGCACATTCTGCCTTACTTTCGACCTGCTTTAAGTGGTCACATGCCTTCAAAACTTGAAACAGACTATGTAGTAATGGGTTAAAAGCATATATAGAACTTATGCTCTTTCTCATATCAAACTGTTTATAAATTTATGTTCTACAGTACTTAACCTTATTAAATTAAATTGATAACCGCAAGCGAATCTCAAGGAAATTGCCATCGAATCGGGTGCTTCAAAAGACAAATCTTATGTTTGAATATTTTTACGCGATTTTTCCGAAGCGGTTGTGACAAGAATGGAATCGAAAATATTAACGAAGGCATATTTGCGAATATTTGTGAGATACAACATTCAGGCAAACTTACCCGAGGGTAAAGTTACTATTTTGAATCACAAGCGAATTGCCACCGAATTGCAAGCGAATTGCCATCAAATTGGGAGGGAATCGCAAAAATTGTTAATTTAATAAGGTACAGTACTGTAGTTACCATTATCATTTTATTACTATACTATAGTTACCATATTATTATTATAGTCATATCATGTAATGATGGTAAACTTGTGTGTTTGTTATTTTATAATAAAAAATATTTATGATAGCACTAAACAGCAAAGCTATCTAATTGAATAAGTATGTGGCATCAATTCTCATTTTTCATTTATTTGCAGACAGTGATTAATTGCCTATCACACAGGAATAGATCCGGAGAAGCTTGAGGTGTGAAGTTGTAAAAATCAAACCAAATTCTTGACTCTCATCCAATACAATCAAATAGCCGATTCCTACCTATCCTCCCATAATAGCACCAGCTTCAAAGTTATCCTCGAGATTTGCTTTTAAAAGTTTAGGCAGGGATCCAGATAAGGGGAATATTTCAAAAACTTTCATTATTTGTGCATTAAACCCTACGGTGTCACTACTCATTAGAATCGTCTCTTTGAGAAGATTCTAATGAGTGGTATCACCATAGAATTTGGTACTGACATGAGTGAGAAAACATTAGATTCGATCAGTTCACGAGGACTCTCTTATCTAAAGCCCTGGTTTAGGTCTCAAACATTTACTCTATAACCTGTTTCTAGTCTTGAAGACCATTTAAAGCAGGTTGAAAGTAAAGCCTTTTCTTAAGGTGCATTATGCTTTACTTTCAGTCTGCTTTATGCAACCATCTGCTAGGATTCAGGAACTATTTCTTATGGTGTATAACATTAACCCTTAGATAAATAGGATCACACATTGACATCATTAACAGTGCAGTTCTAGATTAGATTTGATTATATTTGTTTAGATCTAGATTAGATTAGATTAGAGGACTCCTGAAGAAGATCTCTTATTGGGGTCTACACTGTTTGTGCAAATGTTAAAATTTAATATTCTTGAAACAATTCCCTTCACAGTCAATGTAAATTTGTAATTTATCAGGAAAAATTACTTTATTGAAAATTTTGACATTTTATTGGGAAAAACATTCCACCCTAGAGACTAGTATACTCTTCATTTACAAATGGTGTACCTGGGAAGAGTACACTTGTCCTATGCAAATAGTGCAGATCCTGATCAGAGAGGTCCTGCATGAACCATTTGATCAGGGTCTGTACTGTTAGCCATTTTGCAATATATTGTTCAAATCAACCCAAAGAAGAAACAAGAGCTATCAGAGAACAGCAAAGCTCGCCTAACTAAACCTTTCTTAAATAGGTAATTATCAATAGATAACTTTATTTTTTAAGTGTATCAGTACATTGATATTCAAGCCACAGGGAACCTCCATTCCAAATATCAGCTTACAAATGCAAATATGTCATGTAGTATAAGTGCATTCCAACACTTACTCCATAACTAACTTTGAAATTTCAGTCCCAAAACTCTAAGTCCACAACAGGTGAAGTTTTGACTAAATTTAAATTCTAACTACGCAACATCAGTGTTCAACCCACAGAGCACCTCCATTCCAAATAACAGATTCCTAATGCAAATATTTCATGAAGTATTAGTGCATTACAACACTTACCCCAAAACTTTAACCATGAAAAACCAATGCCGACGTGATTCCATATGCCCCCCCACCCCCCATTCTCCAAATAGGCGAGCTAAAAATTGGACTTGGACTTGAAATTGGTAATTGTCCTTGAACCTTTTACTCCATAGCCCGTTTCTAGTATTGAAATTTTTTGACAACTTAAAGCAGGGTGAAAGTAAAGCTGGATGCGCCTTAAGGCGCATTCTGCTTTACTTTCAGTCTGCTTTAAGCTACCATCTGCTAAAATATAGAAAATATTTCTTATAATACATATTCATGACTGTTTAAATTACGGGAAAAAATTTACAGTGGAGGAATAAAATGAAGGCGTAAAAAGGTGTATTTATGGGGTAATGGGTTAAAAATTTCAGAATTGAAGGAGTTTACAACCTGTGCTCATCAATCATTTGATATAGAATCTGCTGCAGATGCATTGCATTGCAACATAGGTAAATGGAACTGCTGCTTAGTAATGAGTCATGACTACAGGCTGACAAAAAGAGTATCACTATTTCAAATACATCACATTATTCACAGTTCTAAGTGTTAACCCTTTACTCCATATGTGCCTTTTTAGCTCGCCTATTCTGAGAATGGGGGGGCTTATGGAATCACCCCGGCGTCGGCGTTGGTTTTTCATGGTTAAAGTTTTGGGGTAAGTGTTGTAATGCACTTAAATAATACGATGGGTGATCAGGAAATACGCGGAAAAGTGCTCTAAATTCATTACTGTAGTATTGATTTTGCTGAAATTTTGTGTGAATATACATTTAACAAATTCACATTATGCAATAAATTTTTACATCAGTAGTTTGCACATGCACAACGTTATTGTTACTATGGTAACGTCAACTTGCCAACAACGGCCCAACGTCATATAACGTCAAAGTCAACGTAGCTGTTCATGATACGCGTTACGCTAAAAACGCTCAGTCTTTTTCCAAATACTCCCCATTACATGAGATACACTTCCTGCAACGTTCTAGCCATGAAACACAGTCTAAATGAAGATGGTTGTATGTTGGATATTGCCTTCTGCACTGCCGCTGAAAGTTCATAAGTATCATCTAAGTGTGTTCCTCTAAGGAAGGTCTTCATTACCGGGAAAAGAAAGAAGAAACAGGGGGACAAATCCGTACTGTATGGTGGATGACTCAAAAGCTCAAACCCTAGTTCTACATCGTCGACTGAGCTTTGGTCTCTGGCGTGTACAGGCTGATCCATGTTTCATTTACGGTGACAATTCTGTCCATGAACTTTTCCCCTTCTCGTTCGAATCTCTTCAGAAGCTGTTCACAACATTCCACACGAAGTCTTTTCTGATCAGTATTGAGCATTTTGGGAATCCACCTAGCACACATTCGACACATATTTTATTACCGTAGTTATGAATAATACCGGACACTGTACCGTAACTGTAGTCAGTTTTTGCAACAATATCCCTGATCGTGATGAGCCGATCATTATCCAGTAGCTGCTTTGCGGTGGCGACGTGAGATGACGTAACGACGCTTGGACAACAAAGTGTGCTGTGCTGATCATCCTTGACGTTTTCTCTGTCTTCTTCGAAGCGTTTATACCACATGTAAACTGCTGGTTTTTTTCATGGCCTTTTCCCCATATGCGTTCAGGAGCATGTCAATAGTTTTTAATTTTGAAAGTCCATTTGGCATGCAAAATTTGATAGCCGATCTCTGTTCATCACTAATTTTCACACGATAAGCACTAAAAACAGACGTTGTTTACATGTCCGACATCAGAAATCAACATGACATAATTAACGTCATGACGAAAGTTCGTGCGTTTAGTCCCTCTCGTTTGGTGAAGTTATCTTAAAAACTCTATGAACGCGACGCGGTGTTTCGTTACCGCTTAGTGTTCAAAATTCGTAAATTTGGGCCGGGATGACGTTGTTGACGTTACTATAGAAACCACATTTCCTTCTATGCAGCTTCTAAAGTCCTTAAATTTTCGACTTGAATTTAGATTTCTTATACCTTTGTTTCTGTGAAATACTGTGAATGTCGGGCGAAAAATAAAAAAATAAGAGCACCTTTCCGCGTATTTTCTGATCACCCCTCGTACATCATGAAATATTTGCATTAGGAAGCTGATATTTGGATTGGAGGTGCCCTGTGGGTTGAACATTGATGTTGTGTAGTTAAAATTTAAAAAAAAGTTTAAATTTAGTCAAAATTTTACCTTTTGTGGACTTAGGTTTTTCGGCTGATTTCTCATGGTTAAAGTTTTGGGGTAAGTGTTGTTATGCACTAATACTACAAGAAATATTTGTATTAGAAAGCTGATATTTGGATTGGAGGTGCCCTGTGGGTTGAACATTGATGTTGCATAGTTTAAATTTAAAAAAAAGTTTAAATTTAGTCAAAATTTCACCTTTTGTGGACTTCGGTTTTTCGGCTGATTTCTCATGGTTAAAGTTTTGGGGTAAGTGTTGTGATGCTCTAATACTACTTGAAATAATTGTATTAAGAAGCTGTTATTTGGAATCAAGGTGCCCTGTGGGTTGAACATTGATGTAACGTAGTTAAAATTTAAACAAGAGGGCCTGAAGGCCCTGATATCGCTCACCTGTTGTACTGAAGCCTGATAGCTTTACCTTTCTGTTTCACCCACTTTAGCTCAATCCATTCAAATTTGTAGTATAGCATGTAAACAATTTTGGAATACAACCTTATAATTCTAGTATAGTAGAGTACATCAAAGGCAGGTAACTTAAGAGCCTAAACAATACTGAATGAAGCCTTTTCTAGCATTTCAGAGTATATCAAGGGCAGATAACTATTGCCACAATGATTAGATTTAAACAATAATTGCACTCCTTTCAGAACTTATAGCTATATACTTTGTGTGCAAGTATAAGCAAAAGCCATTGAAAACTGTAGTTGCAAGAGTGTAAACGCTGTTAAATATGTCATTTTCAGCAATTCAAGGGCAGATAACTCTTGATTTATTGGTCTGATTTCAACCATAATTGCACTTATTCGAACTCTGATGGTCATACACAATCTGAGCAAGTTTGAGAAAGATTGGATAAAAATTGTGGCCTCTAGAGTGTAAACACTGTTAAATATGGCATTTTCAGCAATTCAAAGGTAGATAACTCTAGACCTATTGGCCTGATTTCAACAATAATTGTACTCCTATGAACTCTTTTGGTAATATACAATCTGAGCCAGTTTGAGAAAGATTGGATAAAAATTGTGGCCTGTAGAGTGTGAACACTGTTAAATATGGCATTAGGTAGATAACTCTTAACCTATTGGCCCGATTTCAACCATAATCGAACTCATCTGAACTCTTATAGTACTATACAATCTGGGCAATTTTGAGAAAGATTGAATAAATATTGTGGCCTCTAGAGTGTAAACACTGTTAAATATGGCATTTTTAGCAATTCAAATGTAGATAACTCTTGACTTATTTGTCTGATTGCAGCCATAATCGAACTCATTCTTACTCTTATAGTACAAGAGGGCCTGAAGGCCCTGATATCGCTCACCTGTTGTACTGCAGCTTGATAGCTTTATCTTACTGTTTCATCAGTTTTAATTTAAATCCATTCAAATTTGTAGTATAGCATGTAAACAATTTTGGAATACAACCTCTTAATTCTAGTATGGTAGAGTACATCAAGGGAAGATAATTAGAGCCTAAACAATACTGAAATGAAGCCTTTTCTAGCATTTCAAAGTATATCAAGGGCAGATAACTATTGCTACAATGATTAGATTTAAACAATAATTGCACTCCTTTGAGAACTTATAGGTATATACTTTGTGTGCAAGTAAAATCAAAATCCACTGAAAACTGTAGTTGCAAAAGTGTAAACGCTGTTAGATATGGCATTCTCAGCAATTCCAGGGCAGACAACTCTTGACCTATTGATCAGATTCCAACCATAATCACACTTATTTGAACTATTATGGTCATATACAATCTGTGCAAGTTTGAAAAAGACCGGATAAAAATTGTGGCCTCTAGAGTGTAAACACCCTTAAATATGACATTTTCAGCAATTCAAAGGTAGATAACTCTCAACCTATTGGTCCGATTTCAATCATAATCAAACTCAATCAAATTCTTATGGTCATATACAATCTGAGCAAGTTTGAGATAGATTGGATAAAAATTGTGACCCCTGGAGAGTAAACACCCTTAAATATGACAATTTCAGCATTTCAAAGGTAGATAACTCTAAACCTTTTAGTCTGATTTCAACTAAAATCGAACTCATCTGAATTGTTATGGTTATATACAATCTAAGCATGTTTGAGATAGATTGGATAAAAATTGTGGCCTCTAGAGTGTAAACACACTTAAATATGACATTTTCAGCAATTCAAAGGTAGATAACTTTCAACCTATTGATCAGATTTCAACTATAATCGAACTCATCTGAACTCTTATGGTCATATACAATCTGAGCATGTTTGAGATAGATTTGATAAAAATTGTGGCCTCTAGAGTGTAAACACCCTTAAATAAGGCATTTTCAGCAATTCAAAGGTAGATTACTCTTGACCTATTAGTCCGATTTCAACCATAATTTAACTCATTCGATCTCTTATGGTAATATACAATCTGAGCAAGTTTAAGAAAGATTGGATAAATATTGTGGCCTCTAGAGTGTAAACACTAAAATTGTTGACGACGAACGACGAACGCCGGACATTCAAGTATTGCAAAAGCTCACCCTGAGCTAGCTCAGGTGAGCTAAAAAAGTTTAAATTTAGTCAAAATTTCCCCTGTTGAGGACTTAGGTTTTTCGGCTGATTTCTCATGGTTAAAGTTTTGGGGTAAGAGTTGTAATGCACTAATACTACATGAAATATTTGTATTAGGAAGCTGATATTTGGAATGGAGGTGCCCTTGGGTTGAACATTGATGTTGCGTAGTTAATTTTTTTTTAAATAGTTTAAATTAAGTCAAAATTACACCTTTTGTGGACTAAAGAGTTTTGGGACTGAAATTTCAAAGTTAGTTATGGAGTAAGTGTTGGAATGCACTTATACTACATGACATATTTGCATAGGAAGTTGATATTTTGAATGGAGGTTCCCTGTGGCTTGAATATCAATGTACTGATACACTTTTCTTTTGATAGTTACCTATTTAAGAAAGGTTTAATTAGGCGAGCTTTGCTGTTCTCCGACAGCTCTTGTTATGCATCTAATCAATTCCTGCACAAAAGAAAATAGTTCCACTTTATAGTCATGAATATGTATATGTATCAGAACGAATATTATCTATATTCTAGCAGATGGTAGCTTCAAATAAATTTTACTTTTAATACACCTTTTTAGACATTTAATTAATTTCTACACTGAAGAAAATAGTTCGACTTTATACAGTCATGGACAAAATTTCCGCTTTCTATCAAATCCATAAAAAATGACTGTATGGTGATAATTTTAACAAAATGGGTACAATTTCTTATATGATCTAAACACTGGACGTTGACATTGAAATATTACATATGAGAAAATTACCAGTGAGATATAGCCCACATGAGAGCCATACAGCAGAGTCAATTGTGACAATGAGTCTGCGGATTACGGATAATTACGGAAATAGTCACCTTAATTACTCCTATCAGAAACCAGAATTACTTAATCCCCCATTCAAGGACACAATACCACATGAACTCTTTCTTCCCTCGTACCATAAGATACTGGAACAGCCTGCCAAGTCAACTGAAATCATGCCCCAGTCTGGATGCTTTTAAATTAAGAGTGAACTGGGAGCGGTCAACTTTAGTCTATTCATGAACTGTTTTTACTTTTAACTTGGCACCTCTGTTCTTTTACTTGTCTAAATGATCTTTTATCTTATTCTTATGTTTTGCATTTAACAGACTAAATCGGCCTATATCCCTGGCAGCGCCTTCCGATAATGATCTGAAGTAGTATAATTACTGAATTTTATTGAAGCACAGCTTTGTGCAAGGACGTAATTCAGGTCACACCATATCATACGCTTTGCCATCGAAGTGAAAGGAAACCAAGAAGGAATTGAGGATATAGGGCAACATCAAAGGACCAACTAACTTGACAAGGATTTGATATTTCTATCTATCTATCTTTTCATTCTGCCTCACACCCTCGCGGGTAATTTCGGGCATTTAGTGTTCTATTGTTTGCATGATGACTGATGTTAATAACATGATAAACTAGCTAAAATAATCAAGTAAGACAGTTTAACAGGGGTTTGTAATGGATTTGAGTCCATTTTGATTAAGACCACCTGTGTCGCGTGAGATCTGCAAGCTCTATGAGAACCTCAAAGGTAACTGTGTTAGGACTAGGAGACTACAGGAAACGTCCGCGAAAACCCATTGCATCTAAGCTAATACTGCAGAAAAACGAACTGTTTAGAATGTAATCACTTCACATTACCGTGTAACTATCCCCATTGCCTTCAACTTTGTGATAACTTGGAATGGACACACGAATCATCCCGAGAAAATGGCAAAAACAATCTGTCTGCCCACCCAAATGTAAACAAACAAGGACTGTTCGATTCACTTTGCGCTCACAGACCAGAAGGCGGAACAAGTTCTTGTTCTCACTTTGCATACATGTGATAACCCTCACTGGTCTGTCAGGTAGATTTGAACATTTTCTCAGGTAGATTTGACATTTGTCAGGTAGATTTGCAAAAACGGGCATATTAGCCATATATAGGTATTTTATCCATAAAATAGGAAAACTATGACTTTCTCGGGTGTGTCAGTTGTCTATTCCATTAAATTGTTAAATAACACTGAGAAACAGGATGAAAATGGTAATTAGAGCTATATGAAAGGTTTGTGGAATACATCAGAAGATATACTAACAAATGTTATATTTGAAGGCATTTAACCATTTCCTTTATAGCATTGCTTGTCCATGATTCTACTCTAACCTTATAAAGATCAATAGGAAAATTCTCCTACATCCTAGCTGTTTGAAGAAGGCTGAAAGTAAAGCAAACCTATACCATATATTCTGCTGTACTTTCTGCCTGCTTTAATTTCCTTTAAACATCCACATGTACAAAATACTGTAAAGGATCTATAAAAGAAAGGGTTAAATATTGAATTTAATTCTCTAAGAAAATATTGTTGTTTATTAGGTTCCCTTGTGAATCAGTTTAGTTACCAAAACATGAACCAGTCTACTTGCAATTCTTGGTAGTTTAATAAATCCTGGTCTTAATTAGGAAACAGTGAAGACACAGATCATAGGCCTCTGATCAGGGTCTGCACTGTTTGCATATATATGTTTGCAAATGTAATGAGAACGGTATTTCTTCCAAGTCTTTGGCCAGCAAAAAAAAAATTTTTTTTTTCAGTGGCCCAAGAATTCGATTTTTAAAAAAAAGAAAATGTTTGGTCCTACATTGAGATCAATGTTGAAACGTACCACTACAAGTAAAACTTATGCCAATATGGCGGAACTTCGGCATATCTAAACTACTGATGCTTTCCCATACCCCTAAAAAGGTTGATTAAGATGACAGTAAAAAGTCTAAAATAGATCATATCAGATAATCACCTTGAATGTTTGCCTCTAATAGCATCCACAATTATCCTCTCTATATATGATACTTTTCATACTGAGTTACTCAGACACGATTTACACACACTGTGTTCAAATGAGGAGCCCCGCCCATTTTGATTCAATGACCTAGCTATGGGTTCACTTATAATATTTATCTAGATATATATCTTACACGACAAAATCTGCAGCTGCAGTTTTGACACTGTAATTGACATAAACTTGAAGACGGTGACCATAATCTTAACCCTTTGATCTATACTCGTCACTAGGGTTGAAGACGGTCACCGTCTTTGATGTTGTCGCGGCTTCGCGACCTGTTCAGAATGTGGGCCACAAGGGCCTGAAACACAAAAATAGGGAAACGACAGCCTACTATAATAAGACTTTATCATAGTTACAGGATACATTTTAAATTTGTCCATGCCCCCCTGTGGTATATCACCAAAGAAATTCTCAGAACACAGTGACACTTGTGTAGCCAGTCGGCGATTTTACCAGTTGGGTGTCAAAACAGAAATTATGACACGTGTGTATTCAAGGTTGGCTTCTAATGGGGAAAATACAGTTTGGCATGGATGTTGGATTACGTAATTGCTTATCTCCCAGCACTGGATTTATCGAGCCATGTGTGATTTTGTGTGTTTACATACCGGTACAAAGCACCTTACTTTTGGCTTAAATGTCATTGGTTATAGGTTGAAGCTATCTTTATTCTGATTGGCTACTGTAGTATAGTGCACCGTCAAACAGCGTGACCTGATTTGACCTCTGAACCTGTGTATTGTTTACATGGCGGGGCTTGCCGAGGCTGATTTTACGAGTTAAAGATAAGAATGTGTTTAGAAAAAAAAAGGTATGCTGTGGAAAATTCATAACGGTAGGAATCGTCTGCCGTTCAGGTAGACGGCTCAAAGCCTCTCAAAACGGTATGAACACCCTGCCGCCGGTAGTTATCACATTGTCTTTGGCTACTAATTTGCAAAAAAAATCAAAGATTATTGATCTAGATATCTATTCTGTTTCGCGATTTATCGCATTCAGATAAAATACACTAACTCGGCTTCACCAATGTGCGGCCATGCCTTTTTTCCATGGAGAAAGGAGAAATACTCCATGCTTTTTTCATACATATAGATCTAGATTTTGTCCTGAAAATTAGATTTAGCCTACATAATTTTATCGGAGTATGTATGGTATATAATATAATATATTATGTTCATACGCAATACCGATAAACGCTATATAAAGCGACATATATAAAATACATTGTATGAAAGCTGACGATATATGACGATCTACGACGATCGTCAGGTTCAATGCAAGCTTTTTTTTTAAAAAATGGACGCGCCAAAACAGTTAGCCTTCTTCATTTGCGCATGGTCATTTTGTCGGATTTGAATGGGTGTTTGATTTGATGAGAGGCTTCGATGTACAGTAAAACTCGGTTATAACGAATTCTAAGGGACTTGAAGATTTATTTCGCTCTAAACAATTTTCGCTCTATTGATAATACGAAATTCGTTATAAAATTTTACCCTGGTTCTCGACAGAACCTTATATTCAGTGCCATATGTAAATGCGTTGCCATAATACATGTACGCGGTCACATTCTTTATTCATACACTGGTTATTAGTTACCTTTTACTACCATTTAATCTTGGAGTACAATTTACGATCCATGTCACATCTTCAAGCCAAAAAAGTAGAAAGAAATATAACATAAAAAGACCAAACATTCCTTACAATAATCTCCTTTAAAGGCAACAAGTAGAAATAATGTTTTCTTCTTTCACGTGCAGTTTGTGGATAAGATATTCAAACAACGAAAGTTGGCTTTAAGGGGCGTTGAAGTAGACCAGGTAAGGACATATGTTGCATTTTATAGCGTATATAGGAGACGACAGAAGTATAAAATACTTCAACTTAAAAAAGGTCCAACATTCAATTTGAATAAAATTATTCTAAAACAGTATCAGTAAAAATCTAAACTATAAATTGTGTAATGCTGGTTGTAGCTAAGCACTGTGATTAGTATGACTGTTACAATTAATTAGAAAGCCAACGGGCCCTTCTTTATTCTATATAGAGTACCTGACTCAACTCGAAAGAGCATATCAATATACTTTCTGAGGTGAATATCTCGATATATATATATATAAAAGTGGTTTTTTGTGTATATGTTATGTCTCTGATTCCAGGCATTATTAGTGCGGAGTACTTATTTATTTTTTAACTCTTTTTTTCATCAGAAGCAATTGTCGTCTGCTATTGTTGAAACATTAGAAGTTTAAAAATTTCTTTTCAAAATAAGGTCAGAGTGTCCAACAGTTTGGATCCTGATTAGACACCACAGGTAATCACAATGGAATTAATAGTTATTTTTAAGTCGTCTATGGAATCCCTTGTAAGTTTATCCAGGAGGGTTTTCCTGGAGCAAATGAGTTCGTAGTGTTTTTATAGTAATGATGTTTTCGCCTAGTTTGAGGTATGGCTTCGAATAACACTGGCTTTGTTGATAACTACATCAATACTTGGCATGTGAATTCCATCATACTTGGTAAGGACTTTGAAAAGCTGAATCATTTGACGTCGGTAAAGCGCAGTTGGAAGGCCCGGTTACGGACTTTTATGAAACTGGTCCTTTAATCTATGTTCGCGCGAAACGCTATATGAATGTCTCCAATAGGTCTAGTAGCCATACGTTGTAAGCCTACTTGCTCAATCGCGACAGTGTCTTTCTTTACCAATATATACTGAGCGAGAAAAGTTAAGTCAGTTGTTCAACATGGGATTTCCCATCAACAATACTCTCAGTTTTGTGTAGGTCTTGAAAACAATATCAAAGAAATATGGAACAGCAGGAAATAAAGTTACACATTTAAGGGAATTGCAATGAGAAACATCGGTTGCAATAATTTGTTTTCGAGTAGTATTTGTTCAAAGTTTACTTTTTTGCAATGCTAATGAAGATAATTTGAAAAATCGTCGTTCTCAACGGACGGTTCCATACACAGTGCTAAATAATGATTCTCCAAACTGTTGGGTTTCTGTTCCTGACTACTTTTCCGACATAACTGTTAACTTTAATAAATAAACCATATCTGACATCTCTTTTATGACTGGTAAAGCAGTTACAAACAAGGGGAGTTACCTTCCTATACACAGATGTTTAAAGCACATTCGACATTTCTCTCTTTGTTGTTCCGTTGCTTATGTCATTATGCAATATCAGTGATAAATTGTACCACACAGACGTGGTTTGTATCCTTAACCCTTTCACTCTCAATGACTCTTTAAAAAGTGTGCTTGCAAACAGTTTGGGTCCTGATCAATCACTATCATGTTCAATTGATGGATATACTATTGTGCCGACATCGACAGTTTTATTGATGTATGGTCTACCTCTGGTGAATTGTTTTTGAAAACAAGAAGCAATATCGGACACAGAACAGGTCCTTTAGGGATAACGGTTACAGCATTTCATTGAGATATAATTGCCAACTCTGGCACCTTATGTCTTTCAGAGTTTAGTATCTTTCCTCTAATTTCTTAGCTAAAAAGGTTGTCAAAAAGTCTTTGAGCGGAACTGTAGCCAGCGCCATATGAAAGTCTAAATATATAGTATGACCATGTTTGTCTGAAAAGTGGTTTCATTGTGTGATCTTACATAATATTTACGTTAGCTTTTAGGGTATTCTTGGATATTTTCCCATTATTGTCTTTCGTTCCAATATGGCCACATGAAAGGACGGCATGACCATGGGTTGAACTTGATCAAACGATAAAATTTCTGTTCCCAAAGCTCTTACAGGATATTTCTTACATAAGTTATTTTTGTTCCAATACTCCATTTGTCTAAACACGGTTGGGTACATGGTAATTTGCTGTTTGAGCTATACAATGTATTATGATATACAAGTTCTATGATGCGCATTTCGGTAGTTCTCTTCTATTTCTTAAGCCCTGGAATCTTAAAAGTTTCTTTTCTACGGGTGTTGTGTAACAAGTGCAGAGCGATTATAAGTATCTATTTGTTGGAATGTCGAACATAGATGAAATGAAATTATAATAAGGGTGTGGATTCCTGTCCTATAACACAGGCAAGCACTGTCATTGTCAGTTCGAACATGATTGAGTATTGGTGGAATAGCTCACATTGCGGGGCGAATCTTCACCTGGCAAGTTGAGACTGCCAGTTTAGATGACCGCCTCTTAACTTCCCGTCAGTTTGTCAGTATATCAAATTTACTGAGGAGTCTTTGGACATATTCACCCATAATAATTTGCACATGCAGAA
Source organism: Gari tellinella (assembly GCA_922989275.2). Taxonomy (NCBI): domain Eukaryota; kingdom Metazoa; phylum Mollusca; class Bivalvia; order Cardiida; family Psammobiidae; genus Gari; species Gari tellinella. The sequence goes on from OV277864.1 coordinate 46,422,495, forward strand.
GAATCATGCTTGTTGGCTATCCAGATTTCTCATATATTTTCAAAAATAACAGGGACGGGTTACTTGCTCCCAAGCTAAGTTAACAATGGACCATCAATTGGCCAATTAAGCAAACCTTGGGATGGATTCTGTCGCAGGACGGAAAACGGGTCAATCACAATGATCATACGTCTATGAAATCAATTCTCACCAGTCTTATCCCCCTTACACCTGCCTTCCACCTATCTCAAACCAAGACGTCATAAAGGAACTGCAAGCGCTTTTTTCCAGATAGTAAACACCTATTTCTAGAGTTAGGTCGTTGCTTTAGACCAAAATTATACAGAAAATATGTATTAGCTGATTGAACCCTATTGACGCCAAAATACCGTTGGCATTGGTACTGTCGTCTGCAATATATTTTTCAAGTCAGATCAACGGTCCTTAGATTGAAGACCTAATGATACGAGTACCAAACAATTGTGATCCAGATCAGACGCCGCGCAAAGCGGCGTCTGCTTAGGATCGAAACTGTTGCAAAGCATTTTGGTGCCATTGGCAGTGAAAGTGTTATGTCAATATTTGAAAACGAAATCTAAAACAGACGATAGCATAGAAGTGACAATGGTAAAGATAGAAAACTAAAGACAAAAGAGAGTCATCCTCAATGATCCAGGGTGAAGAAAACTACGTATTATGCGACGTTTCGTTTCTCTCAATCCATTTGAAATGGATAGGAAAAATCTTTTTTATACACCGCACGTTATGTTTGCCGAATGTTTTACCCTCTGAATTTAATAATCAATTTGCGCCGAATGGATGCTTCGAAGCTTATTTATTGGATTGGTCCATTTTTTATCCACGGGATGCTTGGTCTAAATTTTCATTTTCGTTTTGTTTTATATTAAAATTCCTATCAACAAACAGTGTAGACTGTGATCAGACACCGCATAATGCGGCGTCTGATCACAGTCTACACTGCTTGCCCATGTCCCTTAGACGTGATTGTGGGCACAAATTCTCATCTGACTAAAGTTATCCATTATTTCTCTATACCAACAACATGTTCAAAATCAAAACAAGTCTTTGCGCCATATTCCATGAATTAGGTGTTTGGGCATTAGCAACTTACAGTGTTTTCAAAAATAGTCATATTCATTGAAATGAAAGCAAGTTAATATTTTGATTTGAGTTCTTGCTGCTGGACTTCTTGATTTAGAAAGTAATTGATTTGCAAATGAAAATGTTAAACGGGACCAATTCACTGTTGTGATGTAAAACAAAAAGTTTAATGACTACTTTGTCTTGATTCCTTATTCATGATAATGATTATAATTCTTCTTCTTCTTCTTCTTCTTCTTCTTCTTTTATTACATATATTATTATTGTTGTTGTTGTTGGTTTTGTTCTTGATTATTCAATATTGCTGTCTAGAAGTTCGTTCCAAACTTAAGTTTAAGGTAGTACAGTATAGCTTATGAAATATCGATACGCATGTCAAACAGTTTTGATCCTGATCAGACCCCGCGGAACTTGATCCAAACTGTTCGGAAAGTCGAGTTCTGCTATCATGTAAAGGTTAACTACCTCAGCATCATTCATGTTAATATAGTCTGCATGGCTTGGAAGCGCGTAAATTAAGGGTTTTATCCTTCCAAATGCAGTTTGGAGGACATTTTTCAAATTTCGTCTGATCAAGATCAAAACGGCCAAACTCTCGGTTTAGTTTCTGCAGTAAAATGTCATAAAAATATAATAGAGACGGATGCAGACGCAAATATTTCTGAAGCAGACGGGATCATGATCTCATCGAAGTACCCGGATACGACTCACGAACTGTACCATTCGCTACTTCTCGCTTATAATTATATCGTCTGCTTCAAATGTTTCATCTGCATTCTGTTTCAAAATACAAGTTTGCGTTTGGTTTTTCAATTTTGAAAAATATGTACGAATGTCGAAACAGTTTGAATGCACGACCGGTGCCAAGTAACCCGGCGTCTTAGCTGCATCCAAAGTTCCAAACTGTTTTCAAACGAGAAGTAAGGAAACTCTTGGCAGGGAAAAATCAAAAATTTATTAACCATTATCATGCTAAGCGCGACTTGACTCTAAAACCTTTGCAAACAGTCTGGACTCAGATCAGACGCCGCGTAATACGGCGTCTGATCTTGACCCAAACTGTTTGCAACTCATATTCAACCTTTTCTTCAGATAAAGAAACACCATTTAAATTTATTTCGATTTATTCTCGCTGACGATATATTTGAAGCAGACGACAATTCAGCATGCTAAGTGTTATAATTATAGTATTACAGAGAAGTAGTGCTCAGCACGTACTTTCAAGTTCTCATATCCTTTTTATCAATGAACGTGACAGCGGGCGGTGCGCCTCCGATGCATCATCTGCACAGTCACTCTGTCAGTCTTACTTTACGAAGTGCACTCCCATATATAGAGATACAGTGAACAAAACATTACTCTTTCCCAATAAACGCGTTTATGCCAAACTATTATTTCCGTTGCATCTGATCAGGCTCCAAACTGTTTGCCACTCAGATTAAAGTCAATAGTTTGAATTGTCAAATTGTTGTCATTTTCTACATTTTATTGCAATACATTTGCGTTTCTATTGCGTTTAAATGGGACAGAACAACGTCCTACCCACTGTACACGTAAAGGTTTGGAGCATTATCGCCAGAATTAAATTCAATGAACATATTTAGGCATACGCTGGGAGAAAGAGACATCAAAGATGTTCTATTTATTGACGTATGTGCCAGTTATAGTGATTGATTGCATTAATGATCCATTGAAAGCTATTGCATAACGTATCCATCTTCCAACACGTGACCTTTTTCACAACCTGTTAATACATCTAGATGATGAGAATATGTTACATGTATCCCTGGTCATGCTAAATAACCGTCTGCTTATAACTTGTCATCTGCATTTGTTTGCAATTTCTGTTTTACATCCCTTTTTAATGATCCAATAAAATTATGAGTTTCAAATAGTTGTGATCAAATTTTATTATGAATATCAACCAGTTTAGATCCTGATCAGACGCAGCGTCAGGTCAGAATTCAAATTGTTTGCAATTGTTAACAACGTCTTACATGATGAAAGTTTAACCTAACGAGAGAGAGTATGTGAATGCAGTGATTATTTTTTGTCCACTGCTAGCCTAGTTTGTTAACATATGCATGGATTACGGTTAATTTTGCAACATCAATGAAATACGATTAAAGACCATTTTAAAATGACACATGTGTATTCATATGTACAGTGGAGAATCTGTTATTCTTTCCCGTTTAAACGCAAACGTACGCAAACGCAAAGCACTAAAACGTAGAAAAGTACAACTTTTTGACAATTCTGATAATTCATGTTTATCTTGGTGGCAAACAGTTTGGAGCCTGATCAGACGCCGGGTTACCCGGCGTCTGATCTGGCTCCAAACTATTTGCACTGCAAATAATAGTTTTAGCGTAAACGCGTTTATTGGGAAAGAATAACAGATTCTCCACTGTATAATGAGAAAATTATGTTATAGAGAGATTACAACCGCAAAGAGACATCCCCGATTAAATAGGATTTCGTATATTTTCGTAGTCGAAGGTCATCTTACATCAGTGTACAAAGGTACACTTTGTTTATGTTAATTATCGGTAATTTCGATCTTCTTTGAAGGCAATAATGAAGAAAAATGGTCTTGACAGAGCGGTACCTGGTTAGTCTACGGATCGGAGAGTATTGGAGTAGGGATATTTTTACTTAGGCTCGGAGATAAGCTATAGTTTGTCAGTAGGGGTTTTGCAGTGTTTGTTAAGCTAAAATGTTGTTTACTGCTTCGAGGTAGTAAATTCACACGCGAGGGGCGTAACACAGTGACGAATATATTGGGTTATGTGAGAGGGAGAACACTACCGTTATGTGAAAATACGGAACTGTCTTAATTTATTGCAGGGCGTGCTTAACTATACACTGCAGAAGCTGGCTAGGCGTTGTTAAGATAATTGTTTTGCAACCTTATTAACGTGACCAGAGGTCCGCCTTTGCAGTTGTATTTTCAGACAACAAGTGTGTCAATTTCCCACAACTTCCGATAAGTCATTTTAACTATTTTGTAATATTACGACAGAGTTTGCGATCTTTCTCAAGTGGTTCATTGAATAAAAGTGCATTTATGAATGCCGCATGATATTTAATTATTCATTGATAAATTGACTCCGTACTGTGGTTTTGCTTACAATTTATTTGTGATTCAGTTGGGTGTGTAATACAGGATTTAACAAGATGCGACAGAAAAGCAATATGTTTGTTATAACAGTAACTGTAAGTATATATTGCATTATATAATATTATTTAACCCTTTTATGCCTGGATATTGCAATTAACTGTCCCTATTAGACGGGCGTGATTGGAGATTTCATTATATACAGTGGAGAATCTGTTATTCTTTCCCAATAACGCGTTTACGCTAAAACTATTATTTGCAGTGCAAACAGTTTGGAGCCAGATCAGACGCCGGGTAACCCGGCGTCTGATCAGGCTCCAAACTATTTGCCACCAAGATAAACATGAAATATCAGAATTGTCCAAAAGTTGTTCTTTTCTACGATTTAGTGTTTTGCGTTTGCGTGCGTTTGCGTACGTTTGCGTTTAAACGGGAAAGAATAACAGATTCTCCACTGTATATAAACAATGGTAATCTAAAGCACTGCAGTGTTTGTCCATACAGCATACTATTTCATATGAAGTAGCGAACAGTGTAGACTCTGACGAGACGCCGCGTTACGGCTTATCATGTCTACACTGTTTGCTAATGTAAATTTTCATTGACAAGAGGCATTGATGGGTTAATAATGTCTTCTCAAGAATCGCCTTTTGACTCCTTCGCATGCAGTATATAAAGATACATTCATTCAATGAACTGTTAGAAAAATGTAGCAAATGCAATGTGAAAATATATACGACAGAAATCAGAATTCCGTTTACATAAATTTAGTGTTCTTAAAAAAAGAAATAGAAGGAAAGTTTTATATCGAAGTAACGCATCGTCAAAAAGCGATTTGGACGATAAATACTTGCAAATAAATTATCCATTATATCCATTATGTTAGTTGTGTTTTATACAAATAAATTCGAGGGAATATGTGATGAGAAATACATTGTAGGATGACTTATACAGTGTAGAAAATGTTATTCTCCTCCGTTTAAACGCAAACGAAACGCAAATGCAGGGCAATCAAATGTTTTGCACAGGAAATAATAGTTTTTATATAAACGCGTGTATTGGTGAAGGGTAACGCCTTCTCCACAGTACCATCTACTCCACATACAAAATACGTATAGCGATGTAGGATAAATAGTGCCTTTTCATTTCTTGATACATTGTGTACGCTAAAACATTTATCAATTAATAATAAAATCTAAAATTCCAAATTTCTTAACACATTTTGCCCTAGCGACTAGTAAACTCGTCAGTAACAGACAGAAATCTGTGAAAAATACACTTGTCAGACGCAAACAGTGTCGTCCCTGATCAGAGGGATCCAAAAGGAGCCCTCTGATCAGGGTATGCACTGTTTGTCATTATGCAATATACATGTATGGTTAAAATCAGTCCTACATAGTTAAATGTGGACTAGACTTAATTGGAAATTACGAGAATTGTCTATTATACGAGGTATACAGTGGAGAAGACATTATTCTTTCCCAATAAGCGCGTTTACGCTTAAACTGTTATTTCCATTGCAAACAGTATGGAGCCAGATCAGACGGCGTCTGATCAGGCTCTTAACTGATTGCCACTCATTTATAATGATTAGGCCGACTTGTCAAAACGTTGTCATTTTCTACATTTTATTACAGTGCTTTTGAGTTCGTAATAACGTATTCTCCACAGTAAAGCTAGATAGAACTCAACGGGAGCTCTGCACTTTACTTTAATTTTGCTTACAGAAGGTGCAGAGGAGATGGCATTATTGGTTCCCGTTTATATTGACGGAATCAAAAACATTTTACAAAGAATTGAGAAAATGATAGCAGTGTAAAATACTAACGGTTTATTTTAATTGAAAGGGCAAACAGTATGAAGTTTGGTCAGACGTCAGGGTACCCGGCGTCTGATCTGGCTCTTAACTATTTGCAATGAAAATAATAGTTTTAGCGTATATTGGGAGAGAAAAACGTCTTCTCTGCTGCATTCAAAATATTGAAATGTATATGACACAAAAACTAATTTCCTTTTTGCGCTGTCATATCACTTAACGATATTTCAATTCAGTATTTGCTGCATGCAATGAAAAATATTTCAAAGATGTTGGATTCAAACCTTTGCCTGTTGTTCAGACCTCTAAAACCCTAAACAAAACGCTTCAGGATAAGAATTACCTTAACCCTTTCCTTCCTGAAACCTCAATGGACAATTCTAGTTTTCAATTTAGTCTAGTCCGTTTTTTACTTTTTTGGGTTTTACAATATATGTCACAATAACAAACAGTGTAGACCCTGATCAGAGGAATCCTGACGGAGCCCTTTGATCGAAGTTTACACTGTTTGCATAGGACAAGTGTGCTCATCACAGGAACGGTGTTTGCTAATGACGCACATATGCGTGAAAAGGGATCAAAAGGTTAAAAGGACACTATGAATTGTTGACGATATGCATTAACTACATATATCTGAAATATTGTTATAATTATTGCAAGATATCGTTATTTTATTTATGTTTTCATCAACCAAAGTAACATTAGAATATTCATCATGCTGTTACAAATGTAGCAGTTGTCAGTTATCATGATAACAGTATCACTTTCTTCCGTATCATTGTGCTACTTGAAGTGTCAATGGTGTTGTTATTCTACTACTATTCAGTACTGCTTTAATATCGCTGTGCATTTTTTAAATCTAATTATCATTTCCAAGATGTTGTTCTTAATCTTATAATCATCAATGCTTGGGAGAGCAAACTTCTCTATATGCAATAGCTCCAACATCAAGATGTTATTTAACCCATTTTTGCCTAGCGTCATATAAAAGGGAATAGACAAACAGTGTATACTCTGATCAGACGCCGCATGACACGGCGTCTGATCAGAATCTACACATTTTGTTATTAGAAATTCCAATGTAAAGCTAAATGAATATTTAGACCAGAAACTCCTTTGATAAAAATGGACTAATCCAATATATAAGTATAGGAGAATCCACTTGGCATGAATGGATTAATGTAACCGTATAACTAAAAGTACACATTTTCAAAAGCGCTATATCGGTTGAACTTTGGTTATTGTTTCGAAATAGTAATATCATTTACTGTGACACTTTCATTCCATATTTTATTGTCCCTTCCGTTATTGATAAGTTCTATCATCACAAACTTCATCTTATTCTCTGATAATTTACACTTGCAGAAGAAAGTTATCATTTTATCTCAATTTATCGTTTAATCGACATATTAATAACTATCCTGATATCGTTTCAAAGCGTTTAATTATAAAATTGTGCTATCATTTTATTTTAAACACCCTGCTCTCATTGTCTTATCATATACTATATCCGCCAGCGTTTAATCTCGGGTGTTTCAATATCATGTTACAGTGGAGAATCTGTTATACTTTCCCAATAAACGCGGTTACGCTAAAATTATTATTTACAAAACAAACAGTTTGAAGCCAGATCAGACGCCGGGTAACCCGGCGTCTGATCAGGCTCCAAACTGTTTGCCACCAAGATAAACATGAATTATCAGAATTGTCTAAAAGTTGTTCTTTTCTACGTTTTAGTGCTTTGCGTTTGCGTACGTTTGCGTTTAAACGGGAAAGAATAACAGATTCTCCACTGTACATGTATTATTTTCATTTTCAATATCGTCCTATCATTTGCATTTGCAATACCGTTTAATTTTGTTGCAGCATGGATTATACTTTCCGATCTCAAACCACGATCGTAATTTAGTTTTATGTTGTACTACCATTTTCATTTTGGACACAGTTCGGAAATATATCATTTAAAAACAAATATACAGACAGCGAATTTTAACAGTACTATTTCGGCAAATAACTATTCAAACAATGCAAACTCAGACCAGACGCCGTATTTTTGCGGTGTCTTATATGAGTTTTTAGTTTAATGGGAAGCTAGGCACACTAGGGTTAGATAATGTTGTCGTATCCACTACATTATACGTAGATGGTTAACAAACTGGCGTAGATTCGTCACCCACATTTCGAAACCCGGTTACACACAGGAGACCAATATAGAATACATTTTGATTTGCAATTTGTATAGCTCCACACAGCTGGTTCATATCGAGTGACATTACCTACTTTGTTATATGTAAAGTTTAGTACATTTTTATCAACTGTCACTGATAATTCAGTCCGTAAAAGTAAGCGTGTTAATCCCGTAAACCTTTACTTCCTTATCCCAAGTGTGCTGCTATTTGCATACATTTTGGATCCTGCTCAGACGCCAAGTAAATCGGTGTCTGATCATGATACAAAAAGTTGGATACTTAATAGATGTTTGTTTCTTCAATTAAATATCAAAGAGTGTAAAATGGAGAGAAACACAAACACGCGTCACTTTTTAAGCAGACGATATTCTGGCTGCGAATATGTACAGTGGAGAATCTGTTATTCTTTCCCAATAAACGCGTTTACGCTAAAACTATTATTTGCAGTGCAAACAGTTTGGAGCCAGATCAGACGCCGGGTAACCCGGCGTCTGATCAGGCTCCAAACTGTTTGCCACCAAGATAAACTTGAATTATCAGAATTGTCCAAAAGTTGTACTTTTCTACGTTTTAGTAATTTGCGTTTGCGTACGTTTGCGTTTAAACGGGAAAGAATAACAGATTCTCCACTGTAACACTTTATCCTGGCAGGATAATAATTACATTTATCTACTACAAATAGTTGTCTGCACTTTTTTCGGTCATATACAGTTTTCATATTATGAGAGTAAATGGATAAATACCAAGTGTAAGGCAACTTGGGTCTAGATAACATAAATACTTACACAACATCTGGGGCCCGCTTTACTAGATCTAAACTACTTACGCAAAATTTTTGCGTAAGTCAAAATTTTACTTTTTAATTTATATTTTTTATTATCACTTGCTACAAACAGCAAACAGCCAGATCAGAGGACGCGCTTTTAGCGCGTCCTCTGATCTGGCTATTTGCTGTTTGCAAACGTTTATGATCGTAAAATAAGAGTAAAACGATTTTGACTTACGCAAATATTTTGCGTAAATAGTTTAGTAAAACGGGCCCCTGATCTGGACTGGATCAACACTTTGGTGGGCGTCTGCCAACTCACTCTATTCATTAAAAAATGATTTTTTCTAAATAAGAGTTTACTTATTCTGCATAACCTTGCATAAGCAAAGTGTGTTTTGCACTTGTTATGAAATAAATCAGAATATTTTTGTTGCCAAATTGTCATGGTATATTCATTGCATACCCGCTGTATGCTAGATATGCAAGAGAAGGATTAGTAAATCTTTATCATGTTGTAATAGTGTCTGTTTCACTACTGTCGTTTACACACAATCTACATCCACATACATTTTGTCGATAACAATGAAAATATCGACATATACTTCGAATTATTTTGAGTTAAGACCGGACGTCGAGTTACTGATCTGATTCCAAACTACTTTAAAATGTGTGTAGAATCTTGTTTTGCGCTTTGCATATAATAAGAGCTTAATTTGCATAAATGTTATTTATTGAAATACAACAACCTGCGCACTGCTTATGGAATATAAATGGGGCTATAAATTTAGCCCCTTCACTGCCATGACGTCATTTGCGTTAGCTTTAACTTCTCAAATCTAATTTGCGGGCAATTTGACTTGAAATTGATAGTGTGGCAAACAGTGGGGATCCTGATTAGACGCCGTGTTGAGCGGCGTCTGGCCAGGATTCGAACTGTTTGCAAATAACTATTACAACCTGGTTAGGCCAGTGAAGGGTTTAATCTTTCCCTTTACCTGATAGCCTAGTTATAATATTGAAGATAGGTGACTACTTAAAGCAGGTTGAAAGTAAAGCAGAATGCGCCCTAAGGCGCATTCTGCTTTACTTTCAGCCTGCTTTAAGCTATTACCAGCTAGAATAAGGAAAGTATTAAATAATTTTTTTTATGACACATATTCAGTACGGTTTATATTGGAACTATTTTCTTCAGCGGATGAATAAAATAAATGTGCTAAAAGTCGCTTCTATCAGGGAAAGGGTTAAATATAATGTGTGGTCATATACCACCCTTAAAGCGTATGAAATTTCGTAACGTAAATCAACTTTTTACCTATTCAAAAGTTTGGATCTATTTAAACTCCTGCTGAGTCAGTAACTATTATATTTCTTCCAAATTTCATTACATAACAAATTTAAGAGGTGTTTGTATAAATTTATGGGAAGGGTTGACGTTTTGCCAGCAGATGATGTTTAACCCATAAGCGGCTAGTGGATTCTTCCATGATTATATGATTAAGCAATTTTTGGTGTAATGCTGTGGTGTGCGGCGTCAGATCAGTCTGCACTGTTTGCCTTTGTACCTTGTATGGTACGCTATGCACAAATTGGTTAACAGAGTAGCGATTTATATCACTTGTTCTTGCTATCACACTGTCTGCTTCAAATTTGACGCCAGCATATTTTCAAAGGTTAAAACAATGAAGAAATCTTAATACAAAACCATCAGTTTAGAACCTGATCAGACGCCGAGGTACTAGCGTTTGATCGGGATCGAATCTGTTTGCAAGTTGTAAAGCTGAAGATAGTTATTAATGCATGTACGAGGATGAGTGGGATTATTACATGAGAAATGTTTGATACTTTTTCAGCAGTATTATTTTCTTGTTCGTATTTTTTGCTCTGTGCACAACCTCCGAAAACTAATCACCTGCTTAGGTTTATCTGACGTCGACATCAGACAAGATACAGACGGTTATTTGCGTTTTTTCCTTTGGGCGACTGTATATGTCGTCTGCTTCACACTATAGACTGCTTTCTTTATAGTGTTCAATGCAGTGTGTTTAAGTGTTAACAATAATATAGTCTGTGAGTTTATGTTTGTATTCAGACCAGTAACTAAAAGACGATGTGTTTAAGGACATAGATATTTGCAATGTCCTTTTCGATATGATTTCAGTATATTGAAGGATGTATATTTTATACTCTATTACAGTAGCATGCCATTATTTCAACGATTCAGCAGATTTCATGAGGTAATAATTGAAAGCAAGGTGTAAATTAAACATTACGCTCATACATGTGTATTTCGATACACTTTCATCATTCTTCTTCCAGCAATGTGCCTTATATACGACGAAACCAGACATTTTTTATTAGCTGTGATAGGACTTTACTGTACCAGCAAATATTTTGAGTTCAAACAGCGAACATTCCTTTTTTATTTACACTGTACGATAATGTTACATAGGTATGGTTTATAGCAAAATAATTAAGGAAGCTTTATTTTGAAGGATTTTCCAGCGTAATCCGTTTATATCGCTATTTAAACGTTTATCTTAAATGAAAGGTTTGAATATTTTGTTTTAGATGTGCTTGATCTCAACTAGAATAACTGAAAAGCATTGTTGCTATATATCAAATGTTTAAACCTTATTCTCCTGAGAATTGTTTAAATTCCAATTGCGCAAAATTTAGACTAAGCTTACATTTGTCTGATCTAGATTCAAGCTGTCATTATATTATTTTATGTCAACATATCCACTAACATGTCACTTTGAGAAAAAAGAGCGGACGACACTTTTAAGCAGATGATATTGCAGCAGCTAAAGCGTTAGTCATAATTGTCATGTTTAGGGAACTGCAGCAAGGGTCGTTGTAAGTAGTGAGTCGTTGTTGGGAGGGTCGTTGTAGGGAGGGAGCATTGTATCAATATTTGTAGGATGTCTGTAAAGCGTTCGATGGAGTTCGTGCAAAGCTTCATTGCTCATACAACATTTTGGATACTAGTTATTTATAATATGTTCGGACATTGATCAGAATTTTCATCTATGAAACACTTAAACTTGATGTATCCTGTTTGCTTATATAGTATCTTTGGGCTAATTTGTGGCATTCAAGTAAACGTTTTAGAAGTTTGAATATATAAGTTAAGTTTGATATGGGAATGTTTTTAAATGTTTCGACAACATTATCGAATCAAATGGTTAACATTTTCAATAAAGTACATATATTTGGCCTTGTACCAATTATTACCGTAATCCTATCACAAAGGGATCTGCTACAATTTATTCTCATCCAAAGCTTTTAGTTTATAAATGTTAAATTGGTGAAACATAGTTACACGATTATCAATCAGTTTTGATACTGGCCAGCCGCCGCAAATTTCTGATCTGGTTTCCCACTTATTTACAAATGCACACTCTATAGCATGTCGCAGAAGTTCAATTCACAGGGAGGCATGCTTCTTGACACACATAATAGTCCAGTTAATTATCACACCCTGTTTTAATGGATTGATAACTTTCAGTGACATATTTGTGCATCAGTTGCGCTTTACGGGCACCAGCATGTTCACTTTGTGCACGCTTTCCTCATAAACGTTTAATTGCATGTCAATTATGATGTCGTTTTGAGTTGTCTACCGACGTTAATTAGATACCTTCAACTAATAAAACATGCAAGAAGGTGCAAGGGCAATTTGTCACCTAGTTTGAACAATGCATATCACCTACTAAAACAACACTGCTATTATGTTAGGAATTTTGTTTGAGAACTGTATTGGCTGTTTAACCTTTATCTTATCAGGCGCGATGTGACGTGCATTTGCAACTTTTGTTTATGTCTTATTATGAACTAGGTTGTTTCAACATTCTAAATAGGACCTGGCATGGAAATTAGGTTTGGCATCTTAAGGTACTTCGCATACGGAAGTCACTCTTCCGGGCGAGTGGAAATGCGTCTTGACGACATATACTTTTTCCGCACGTGCTTATACCAGAAATTTTATATAAACGAAATGTTGGTACGCTGTAGTGTAGTTCTTCACAGCGCAGTCGGTAGAGTGGTTAACTAGCGATTCAAAAGTCATAGGTTCGATTCCCAACCAATCCAATTTTTTTTAATGAAGCGTCCGATTTATTTATTGACTTGTCCATCCATAACGCAGTGATCAAGGGACATGTTATGTTTAGTCTTCGTTGATTAGAATAAGTGATGTTATATACGGTCAAATTATATGTCCACTTACATGTACGTTTTAGTTTAATGACTTACAAGTCAATAAAATCGGTATACATAGGATTTGATCGTACTATAAAGCCACACAATGAAGCTTTTCAAGATCGATATTGCCCGTTATTATGTTTGAACATTATAATTAACATTGTATGCAAGTCCATGAATAAGTAATATTGCATTTTAATGACAGAATTTCAATTTTAAGGTAGGTAACTGTATTTCAACTACTTTCACATATTTTAATAAGAAAAACTGATATTACAACAAACCCTGACTGTAAAATTTTCTAATTTTTTCTGACCAACTACTTCATCAACCATACATTTGAATAAAATGAAAAGAAATATACATTGAATGAGTCAGTTTTTTGTAATTCAATTTTTTAGCATTTTGCAAAACTGAAATAGCCGATAACACCTTTCTGAACACCTTTATTCAAAATGTGTTTAGCTTTTCTTGTAATGAATGTTGTGGGCTACTTATTGGGCGAGACTTAAAGTTATTAGCTTTATTTATTTTTGAGAAAAATAAAATCATCAAAATTCCAGGTTTTTGTCAGAAAAAGAGACCTTAAAGACAAACCACACTATAAATTTTGCCTATATTTTCAAACATTGTTTCGTAGGCTATTATCATTCTTCAAGAAAAATTTCATAACACCTTGTATGGAAACTAAGCGCACCCGCGAAGTACCTTAAGTAGACACAGGGTGTGAAGTAGACAATAGTTTAGAGATACAGGAATAAGCAATAGATCACAAATACGAGCAAACTCATTTTAAACAACACTATAACATTTAATATTGTAACGTGAACCCGTTTATGCCAATTGGATTCTTCCATGCTTATATATTGGATTAATCCATGTTTGACGTAAGGGATGCCTAAATTTTATTTTCGTTTTGTTTATATTGAAATTCCAATCAGCAAACAGCGTATACTTTGATCAGACATCGCATTTTGTGGCGTCCGATCAGAGTCTACACTGTCTGCCTATGTTCCTTTCATGGGACTCGAATTAGGCACAACTGGGTTAGGTAGAAAAGGTTTTCCTTCATGATACATGTACTTATTAGAATTGGTGTTGGTAATATGCGCTGAGTATTATCTTGCAAGTCTGTCTCATTTAGATTTCCGGCATGCGTTGGTTAAATCACATAATTATCCAAATTAAATGGACTTTAATTTTTTTCAGAAACCAATTATCTTCATTGTACCTAAACAGTGATCGTTTTCCTGTATGTGTGCTTTACGTTTATATGGTTGACGGTCGCTAATATTTTGTACTCTATGGTTATGCTGTGTAACATGTAAGATGAGCCTGAGGTCGTTCTCAAAAGTGTGGTTGGTCAGAATTGAGCATATAATGTTCAAATCTGACTATTCAAAACTTTGATAATGATTTTAGACTAATGTATAACGTTTATAATGATAGGTCATTGTATTTTACCAGAATTCTAATCGTTTTGAACTCAAATTGTGCATCTGCAGTGATAAGAAAGCAACACACATTCCAAAAGAGGGTATTCCTTTAAGACAATAACTTGTAAAGCCACTGCCATGACGTCAACTGCTTTAAATGTCGTACTTTTATTCTCTAAACTAATATCGGAATGAGTGTCAAACAGTTTGGTTCAAGATCAGAGGCCGCGTGACGCGGAGTCCGATCAAGATCAAAACTGTTTGCAAATATCCATTGTAGTCGGGATAGGATACCGAAACGATTGTCACATAGAAAACACATTGATTGACATACGTCTAGTAATGTCTAAGAGCTCCATAGCTGTTGGCGATATGTCATTTTGTGTCGCATGAGTGTCTGTGCATAATACTCACTGCCTCCTGTTGCCTCATAGATCTGCTCTTGACTTATCATACATTCTTTGGCGACAGTAATACGTTTTGATCTAGACGAGACGCCGAATTATCCGGCATCTCATCTAGATCAAAACTGTTTGCAAAATATCACATATACCCCAAACCTACAGAGTGTTAAGCTCCTTCAACTGGGAGTCTGCTCTTTCTTCAAACTGTTTGCAAATGTCACTGTAGCCATGGTTGTTAGTACATGCGGTAATACAATTCGTAAATATGTATGCTATTTCGTGTCTTTCTTGAAAGTTTCCCTTCCTACAAGTGTACGAAGTAGTTCCGGCAATCATAGAAGACTAATAAACTTTCCAATCAAGCATTAGATAAACATACATGCACTCATCTTTTGACACTATGTTTTGTTCTTCCTTGTAAATGTATTATTATAAATGTCATTCGTTTCCATTGAACGTAACTGAACACAAACTCAATGTAATGAACTGTAGAAAATGACAACGTTTTGAAACTGTTTACAATTAGTTTGAAATGGAATGTCAAAACGTTTGAAGCCTGGTCAGACGTCGGGTTACCCGGTTTTCCACTCATAACGTTTAGCATTTATTACACTCATTTGAAGTGTTATGTTACGTAAATGCATGTGATAATAGTGTTTTATACATGTAGATCGACTAACGGCCGAGTATGAAAGTTTACTAATAAATTTTATAACTAATGTACTTGAAATCTGAAACTTTTATATGTGACACTTTAATAAATGATTAAAGATGAAAAGTTGGAAAGTTGTTCCTGTCTTGCTCCAAACGGTTTGAATTGAGTATAGTACAGGTATAAATTTTGTACCCATGACTTTTGATCGGGACTTACAACATCAACGGGCATATGTCGTAGCCAATTATATTTATTGCAATCAATTACTAACTAACATTAAAACATTGTCTGAACACCACAAATTTATTATAATTTACAGATATGCAATTAGATTGGATTTTGTTGTGAATTTCAATACATTTAGGATGTTTTTATAAGTCTATAATTAAGGCGTTTAACCATATGGCTTCGAAGCTTAAAGAGTATTTGTTTTTGCAGACCAACTTGTTTGACTTCGGTATCGGATACACAATCATACAGGTTTATTCTATAGCTTGATTGAATGCCAACTGCTTTTAACAAGATGCGAAAAGATGTTCAAATTAATGCGGTATTTAGAATGCCAGATATACATGTACGCCCAAGAGCGAACCTGGCAAAGACTGGCCAGTGTTTTTATCCTTTCAATTGTTGAATAGCTTGAGAAGTTCAATAGTTGTTTTATGCATTGTATGTCTTCTTAGCTGCGCATTTATTGTGCTTCACGTTTTTTTTCGGTTATAGTTAGATTTTGACAAAATTATTACATTGGTATGTTTACCAATGTTAAAATTAAAATAATACAACCCAGAACTAAGATGACACTGTACACTTTTAGACTGACAATTTGATAAGTATACAGGCACATGAATAAGTACCGGGTACTCGTTTCAGCCCAATACATACTTGTAACCGTTATATTGTAATATATAAATAAATAAAAACTAAGGAAAACTAGTGAGTGTATCATTGTATACAGAAACTCATTAAAACAACAATACAGACACAATATACGTAAATATCGTGATTCAATTGCCATACAATTCATTACCCTTTAGCATGTACATTTACGTCTGCAAAATTAATACACGAATATGGATTTATCTGTTTCATATAGTTATCTTAGATTCGCCCGTATATTGCAAGGAGAAGTTGTGTTTTATGGAAAATGAGCAATTAAGATTATGTACTGCTTTTCGATATATTTACATATACATTTGAGGCAATTTGAATTGGCGGTTGACAGGACAGAATCAATGACTTATATTTGCAATGTTATGTTTGGTCAGAAACTGAATGTTATCAATATCATTTCAAATAAGCTAAGAGAGTAGATCAGTTTTAGCATAGGATGTTGCATTTTAGTTTATATTGTCTTCACTCACTTGATGCTAAGAATATAATTTGTAAACAGCAGTGCTGTTTTCATACATTGTTCGTTAATCCCAATCATGCCATATTAGTCATTCCTAGTGTTTGTGGAGGCATTGTATTTTAGCTTTGGCAATACATGTAGTTCCCCTTTCTGGAGTCCCGTGGTGCTATTAAAACAGTATACCTTAGCGACGAGTATATTCGTTGTTAACAAACAATATACCTGTAAAGAATACTCATGCGTTATTCAAAAAACGGAGAACCTGATCAGACAACTCCTGCTGCGGAATCTCTCTGAACAAGTCTGTTCTGTTTGTCATTTTGCAATACTTGTTAGAATTAACCCTAAATAGTAAAACTGGACTAGACTCAATTGGATAAGGATATTGTTCATTAAATGTTTCAAGGTTAAATGCGTTAAAACACACTCGACATAGTATATGGTATCGCTTATGGTGTATGAGTATTTCCAAAAAGCTTATTTAAAAATGAACAAGTCTATGAGAAAGTGCTTGCAATTTCCCCTGTTTCGTCGTCGAATATGGGATGAATGGATATACATGTACATATATTTATTTTGCTAAAGGTTTACAGCTGGCCTAAACACATATTTAGCTTTACCACTTTGTTATTGTAGCAGTGAAATCCCGGTCTGAAAGAGCTTGTTAATACATATACACTGATAGTCTGTGACAGCCGTCGATATTGAAGACCTAATTATGATCTATAATACAACCTTTATCATGCCAAGCGAAATAGGATTGCAAATCGGAGAAGAGAACCACACACATATATACTATTTTTACTTGCAACAAAATGGTACCAAAATGCATCCAGATCAGACATCGAGTAATGCTGCGTCTGATTAGGGTGTAAACTGTTTGACACTTATATATTGTTGTGACTTTATATAAGACATAAAACCTTTTAATTCGATTATTTTGCCGTTATATCTTTGAAATAAAAAATAATTTATCACATTAAGGCTTAATATCGCAACCATGATCATTTAAGTGGAGATAGTTAATTACAAATGAGTATGATAGAAGGTACAGTGGAGAGAATGTTATTTGTTTCCGTTTAAACGCAAACGAAACGCAAACGCACCACAATGAAACGTAGAAAAGGACACCTTTTCGACAATATTGAATCTTCATGTTAATCCGAGCGGCACACAGTTGGAGCCTGATTAGACGCCGGGTTACCCAGTGTCTTATCAGGTTCCAAACTGTTTGTAATTGAAATAATTGTTTTATTGGAAAAGAATAAAATGTTCTTCACTGTATAAGAAAAAGGCTATCAATAAAAATTGCCCACACGTGTTAGACCGTCCTATTGTCCTTTGTTGCTTAACTGTCGTATTGCGAGTGTGCAAATGGTATACCTTTCACTTCCAATCCTGACTACAAATACATTTGCAATCAGTTAAATTACATATCAGACGCCAAGTAACTCGACGTCGGATCAGAATTTAAATTGTTTTGATCTCACTCATGTAGATGTTTCTTTAGTTGACCACCTAAAGTTCTAAATTGACAGACGTCAATCATGTAGTAGCATATTTCGTGGCAAGGACGGGATGGTTACCAGTAAAATAAGGAGGTAGAAATGTTCAGCAGTATGCAAAAGTCTATACTAAACAGGGCAAGTATTCTATGACATCTAACTAATCATATACTCATTACCATAAGTGGCAACAGTAATTGTGATGTGTAATGCTATATCAAATATTCCTTGGCCAAGGATATGGCCATACTGATAATGCATCATTGCACAAATTGCACAACTTTTATGGTGCCAATATATTGGTACGATAAATTTATGTCATTACGACAATTAATAATGCTTGGGTTGACTGCCATGCAAACTTGCGTTAAGTTACTACATATGGAAGTTGTGTCTTCTTACAGTCGAACCTCAATGACTCGAATTCGCATAAGTAGAAATAATATGTTTGTCTAATGAATTTAAATAATCGAAGTCGCCTTAATCACATATATAAGTATTTCAAAGTTAAAATGTGGATAATCCAAGTTTTAAATTTGAAATCCGACTAAGTTCGACTGATACGAGTTTGAGTTGTTTAGATTTGACATTGCATACTATACGTCTTCTAAATATACGACAAACGTAAAGCAGAACGCTCATATATAAGCAGTCTGCTTTACATGTTTCCTGCATTAAGTTGTCACTTGGTGTGGAGAATGCTTATTCATATTCTAGTAGAACGGTCGATTTAAGCGAGTTCGAGGTATCGAGTGTCGACTGTATTTCAAAACAGACAATTGTACGACATGAGAAGGGGTAGGACAAGATAAATGTGTATATTGATATTATGATTGTTGCAGCGATTACATACGGCTGTCAGTCAGCGCTAACAGCCTTATTGTAAATTATGAATGGCCTAGGACAGTAAGTGTTATTAGAGGAGCATGTTGCACTAACTGGTGTAATTAAGTGCCGCTCTACCATGAAGAATATACTATTTAAACGAGATAATACTCCTTTCCCTGTCAAAATTATGTACTCAAGTGTACAATATAGAACCAGGTGTTAAAACTATTTACATAGCGGCTACTAAAGATCACAACGACAAAGTAGACTCTGACCAGACGCCGAAGTAACATATGCGTCATGTTCTACAATGAATTTCAACGCGTTTGCGTCTAAGTGTCATTTGAAACTGGAAAATATCATGTCTTCTACACTGCATTGAAACAGCTCGCCATCGATAAGAAAGCACAATGACAAGCATGTTTACCTGACAAAGCACGATTAATTTGCATTTAAAATTACTAGTTTGAATACTCGGTGTCTGATCTTGGTCTAAACTGTATTCCATTCCATTTATACTTCTTCAATTAAAATGCATTATAAATATTAAGTTCTGTATACAATTTGACAAACGACAGATATTAAAGTGATGGTACTGTGGCAGGTTGAAGATTAATCGTTTTGTAATAAGTACACATTTAGAAATATTTACATTCGCCTCATTCAAGTCCAGTGAAACAAAAATGACGTTCAATTTGTATAAACGCTATTTCTCTAGAGAGGGCGGGAATTGTGGATAAGTTCCGCAGAGGAGGCGGTGCATATGCATTTTTTCATTCGCGAATTAATCTTTGGAAATCGGACAGAAAACATTTGGCGGATTTTTCTAAATAAATTTCTTAACCGATGTATGCCTTCATATTGTCGGAAACCATGATTACATGTACCGACTAAAATATTTCTTTATTAATGAGATAAATTGCAAGAAAAAACTGATATACCTTATAAACAGCAGCTGTCTACACCTTTTTATGACATAAAAATAGATATATTTATCCTACTTTACAAATGACGTCATTTCCAAATGACGTCAAATCGGCATTTTCGCGCCAAACTGTAAAGTTTATGACGTTTCTTAAGATGAATGTAAGCAATGGAACTTATTTCTTGGCTTTCGAATGTACACAGCTTCGGTAATGCGGTCGTGGCTGTTCCTTATAGGGTACACATTATTCGTGTTATCAACCACTAATATGGATTAAACATAAATGCGTACTAACAAAATGTTCATTTGATATTAGAAATTACAGCAAATATATTGAAAATATAAGAAATGAACTGATTTTTTTCAAGCGCGATTCATGGTATTTGCCGATAATATTCTGTCGTTTATGT
Organism: Gari tellinella; assembly: GCA_922989275.2. Classification (NCBI taxonomy): domain Eukaryota; kingdom Metazoa; phylum Mollusca; class Bivalvia; order Cardiida; family Psammobiidae; genus Gari; species Gari tellinella. The sequence goes on from OV277864.1 coordinate 46,443,208, forward strand.
CGCTTGAACGCTGAAAAATCAGTTCATTTCTTAATTATTTGTCATGTAACTCATCAGTTTCACAAAAGCACAGATAGATATATATGCTCATTTCGAATCAGCCTACGCATAAATACTAGGTGGCGTAGAGGCTATAACTACGTTATGGGAAAGACATTACCCTTTTAATAAAGATTTTTGTTTGAGCAAAAATCAATGACGCCCATTGAAAAAACATTTTATAGCTAGATCAGACTTTTGGTAACCTGGCTTTTAACCAGGCTCCATACCTGTTTAAACTGTTTGCATTAGAAATAACAGGTTTAGCAAAAACGCGTTTGTTTGGAAAGAATAGCGCATTTTCCATTGTACAAACCACGTTTACTAGCCCGATTCCGCAAAGAACTGGCGGAAGTCAAGGATCCTTGTGAATGTACAACGAATATATTCTTCCCTAATTAAAGTGTTTGTGTTAAAACAATTATAGCCACTTAAAGGAGGTTGTATGTAGTCATTATTCTAGGTTATTTCTTTCTTTGTTTCTTTGTATACTGCTGCACCCCTTTCGAGGAATATGCGCAGCTGTGCGTCAGTGCAGCTTTATAAAACTTAAAGTACAAATGTATAATAGCTTGAGAAAATATTGATTACAGAAATAATTGCTGTATATCGTGCTAAAAAGAAGGATAGTTTACAATTAAAAGATTTTGAAAACACTGTTCCTTTTTAGTAAGTATGGCTTACATCGCTTACTGCCTGCTTGAAGTTCTCAAGACCAGGAAGCAAGGTGTGTCATGATAGTCTGTTCCCTAAGATGGATGTCGCCGGAAAGAAAGAATATTTATTATAGTTCACTGAGATGTGGATTTGCCTGTATGAAAGTGGGTGTGCATGACCCGTACCTCTCGTAGGGTGTTGAAGATAAGGTGGTGGCGGAATAGGTACTAGGTCGTTAGCAACTTTATACATGTAAAACATGATCATGCAGGAGTCTATTCTTCTTTCTTAGAGAGACTTCCAGCCTAGAAAAACTTGTTGCAAGTGAGTGGTTTTACAATAAGGAACACGTTCGTTTTTTCGGTTTAAACGAAACTAAACTCATTACAATTAAATGTAGTACATGACATGTTCCGCGTTCTTGAACTTATTAAAGATCCTTTTTAATCGGAGAGACAAACAGTTTTGAGTCAAATCAAGCACCGGGTTACATGTACCCGGAATCTGACCTGGCCTCGAACTGTTTGAAATGAACAAAATGTTTAACCAATAAACACGTAGATCGGGAAAGAATAATGTCTTTCCCACCGTTATAACGATGTATTTTCAATTACTCGGTGTCTGATCTGGCTACAAACTGTTTGTTTTGGAAGTACATGTAATAGTATTGGCGTAAACGCGTTTATTGAGAAAGAATAACGTCTAATCCAATGTAGTCACAGAAATCTTGCTGCGTTTGAAACCCGACAGCTGACGTGGGTCTGTACTGGTTGTAATGTCATTTTCATAACTAATGGTTTTGCTTCCGCGTTTACCAGGATAGAGTTTAATCGAAAAGATGTAAACTGTAAAATTTACTTATGTAAATTACTGCTTATCTATTATTTAAAGGGCCTCACGTGTGAAAACTTGATCATAAAAATATGTAAATATGAGAAGGAAGCTGTCGCTTTGTCATGTTAATTAATTACACGACAAGACATCACATACTGCCAGGGCTGCCATTTCTCCGGATTTTTCTTAAATCTTCGGGTTTTTTCTAGTATATGATAGCTTAAAGCAGGCTGAAAGTAAAGCAGAATGCGCCTTAAGGCGCATTCTGCTTTACTTCCAGTCTGCTTTCAGTAGTCACATGCCAATAAAACTAGAAATAGGCTATGGGGTAAAGGTACAACTCTTAAAATCGCACTTGAAAAATGCAAATTTGGAAATCTTAGGATTTTTCATGTTAACTTATGGCAGCCCTGTACTGTAAGTCACCCTAAACTATTTGAAATACATAAACTTAAAATATCAGGGCTGCAATAAGTTGACATAAAAAGTCCTAAGATTTCCAAATTTGCATTTTTCAAATGCGACTTTACGAACCGTACCTTTTCCCCATCGCCTGTTTCTAGTTTTGTTTACACATGTCTGCTTAGTTTAAACATATTCTATTTCAAACATAGTACATATTTTATAATCATACATAAATATACTTTAGGATGAGAACGAAAGCAATGTTTGCTTATTAAGTTCTTCTCCTAGTTGGTGGCTGAAAACAATCACGATTAACAAATAAACATTTGGAATAAAGGAATATGTTTGGTGAACGTAACAATATGTCAGTATACAGTCAACCCTGTGCCAAGCGACAATTCAATAGAGGATGTATGTGCAACATTATATACAATACATACTTATTGTTATGAGATGCATGACACGCAAAATATAGAAAGATTCTGCAGTGGATATTTATACAATGGATTATACCACACAGACCTATGGCATATGCTAGTACATGTATATACACTTATACACTAAGGAGTCGCTTGATTCAAGATCAACTGTACACTGCAAGGTTAAAGTTTGAGGCGCATTCTACTTTACTTTCAGCCTGCTTTAAGCTACCATGTACTAGAAAAAAATCCGAAGATTTAGGAAAAATCCGGAGAAATGGGAGCCCTGAAATATTGTAAAACACGAACTGACATTAGAAATGAGTTCAATTAAGACAAACAGTGTTAGTGAAAAATGAACTGTCATAACGAAGTCTATTTCAAATTGTCGCCAGCCTTTACTCTAGCTAGTTTAGATTTGATATTTATTGGCAGATGAAATATTTGTATTATTTTCAAACCGAGCTTATCAGTTTCTGATCCGGATCAAAACTTTATGCGAGTTACACTTTTGTTCGATTTGACAGTAATGGGGTTACAATTTACGAGAAGAAAGACAGGTGACAGACTACTTATTTTCCAGACTTTACTTTTTAGACACTCGTGAACGTATATGGAAATGTTTGCTATTACAGTGGAGAAGACGTTATTCTTTCCCGTTTAAACGAACCGCAAATCATTGCAATTAAAGGCAGAAAATGTCATCAATTTTTAGTAATTTCTAACGATTCATTCTGAGTGGCGAACAGTTTGGAGCCTGATCAGACACCGGGGTTTCCGGTGTTTTATCTGGCACCAAACTGTTTGAGTTAGAAATAATAGTTTTGACTTAAACGCGTTTATTTGGGAAAGAATAACGTCTTCTCCACTATACAAGTACTCGAACACAGAAGACGTACAGTGGAGAATCTGTTATTCTTTCCCAATAAACGCGTTTACGCTAAAACTATTATTTGCAGTGCAAACAGTTTGGAGCCAGATCAGACGCCGGGTAACCCGGCGTCTGATCAGGCTCCAAACTGTTTGCCACCAAGATAAACAAGAATTATCAGAATTGTCCAAAAGTTGGTCTTTTCTACGTTTTAGTGCTTTGCGTTTGCGTACGTTTGCGTTTAAACGGGAAAGAATAACAGATTCTCCACTGTACCTTTGGTGAGAAAGAAAAATGGCAGTTTAAAGCAATATTAAAGTAAAACAAAAGGCTCCTAATGTGGTTATCTGCTTTACTTTCTTCTTGCTTCATCATGTTAATAAATTACCATTTTGAATATGTTATATCGCAAACAATTTTTTTTATCTATCATGTGAAATACAAATGCCATTTTAAAGGCAAGTAGAGGATGTACAATGTAAGTAAAATAGAAAGCTCCCACGGGAACTTTCTGCTTTATTTTCGTATTGGTTTAAGCAGTTACTAGCATTTTGACACCGTATTTGACAATAGACACTGCAAACAAATATTGTTGTGTTACAATATGTAGACCATGTTATTTGCTCTTGAACCGTTGGATGCTTGCAATACTAGGATATCCTTTATCTTATAATACTTCCTATTCTTGCACATAAACTTATAGCGATACTCGTTCAAGGCCATTTCCTGCAGATTGCCTACATTCTAATACAGGAATTCACCCATCACTGAGTGCTATGTACAGTACTAATACACGGAAGGCCAACTGCGTATTATCATCAAAATGTTTTGCTACGACAACCTCTATAGGTATTATAATAGAGTTGTATTCCTACGAAGTCAGCGTATATAGTGGGAAATGTTTGCTACGAAAACTATGTTGCCTTCACTAGAATACAAATCTATTATAAAAACCCATATGCGTTTTCGTAGCAAATCATTTCAAGATAATACCTAGTTGGTCCCCAATGTGTAAAATGCGAACGGTCTGTCAAGTGAACACGTTAACACCTTCACTGCCTTACCCCGATTACAGTAACTACGTGTATTTGCAAACAATTTGGATCCTGATCAGACGCCGCGTATCGCGGCGTCTGATCAGGATCCAAAATGATTGACACTAATTTCAGTATTTCTTAAGTCAAAATACCTAAACCTTAAATTTTAGAAATAAAGGCAGATGACATTTTTAAAGTTGATGACGTCATAGCAGTGAAGAAGTTAACCCTCATTAATTGCCAAGCCAGGCTACACTAGCATTTCCTTACTGTTTGGCTACACATAAATTGCCGGGTTACCCGACGTCTGATCAATATATAAAACTGTTTGACGTCATGTTTCTCAAAGGAACGTCTCATATCTTATTTCAAGAAGTAAAATCAAACGACCAATCTAACCAGACAATCTCCTGGCCGGGTACGGGGTTAAATAAAGCTTGAAATGAATAACCACGTTGCTATTGCCGAAACTTTGGGTTGTTCTGCAAAAACAACTGTGGGGAAACCTTTGCCAATAATATTAAAATGATGTACCTTACAGTTAATGACTCCACAAATAGCATTTCCTTATCAATATCTGACATTAACTAAACGATGCTGCAAGGAGGGTAGAACGGAGAGAGTGTTGCGCAAATATTTATCTTGATTAAGGATGTGCCTCCCGTGAAGGATGACTGTCTATCTGTATGTGTCTATCTCTCATTGTCTGTGTCTCGCTATACTAGTATTTGTCAGTAAATTTCTATAGAAAAATTCCGATTTTCCTCAATATAGGAAAATATAAAGGAAAATACCGATTTTTCTCACTTGTAATATACTGAGGCGTGGTTAACAGTTTCAAAGTTATTCCTGTATCTATGAATCGCAACAGGAAGTGTAAACGAAAGAAACAGGAACTTCAATCTGTAGCAATTTGCACTTGTACATGAAGGAGCATAGCCAGTTTATCACGAATTACATTTTTGACTTTTTAGAGTTGATTTTTACAATTATGCCAAAATGACAAACAGTGTAGACCCTGATCATAGGGCTCCTTAAGGAGCCCTCTGATCAGGGTCCACACTGTTTGCATAGGACAAGTATACTCTTTATATGTACACTGTTTGCAAATGATGCTCGTATGCGTGATTAGGGTTCAAAGAGTTAACACGTTATCTATAAATTTATATCTACATGTAATTAATGAATTTCAAGATAATTGCTTTTCCTGACATCTTATAAACATTGAATTTAATTATTTCATAAGAAACCTATATAATTCGAGGGGTTAATGCCAGAACGTGATAACTCCAATTTTGAAATAGTGGAGAAAAAGGCAAAAGAAGGTTTTGACAGACAATAACTTTTAATTGAATTTGAATATCTGGATATTACTTGGCAATGTTATAGGTATTTATATTATAAAGACATACAATGAATATTACAGGATTTCTGAAAACAAAAAATGATTTTATAGGCAAAATAGTACTTAACTCATTTTGGCATAAAGACAAACCAAGGATATTTTCAGAGTTCAAATGTGTTAAGTGCACTTAGACCTATTCAACATTAAGATTATGTCAAGTTCTTTCTAATGCCAAACAGTATTTAGTGCACTTACGACAAAATGATCAAATGTTATGCATTAATATCAGAGACCAAATGAACCATGTGCATTTAGCACAAGTTCACTGTATCTGTTACTCATCCTAAAAAACAACTAGATATTGCCCCTGTAACACCGTATCAATAAGTATTAACCCTTATCATGCTGAACTGTTGTCTGCTTCAATTATATCGTTTAAGAAATATGTAAATATCATATTGTATATATGTTTAGATTGAAAAAACAAAACCCAACACACCAATGAATGTGAGTTGCATACAGTTTGGGTCAAGATCAGATGCTGCGTTAAATATTAGCCAAGTAGCGTTAAGCATGATAAAGGTTAAGTTATTTTAGATAGATGCTTCTAAATGTCTTCTTATGCAACATCAGAGTCTTCACTTTCTTCCATGATATCTGGTTCTGCAAGGCAGTCCCTAGTTGCTTTCTCAGCAGGAATATCTTTGAAATACTGGTGATATTCTGAAGGAATTATTCCACCTGAGCAAAGTGAGAGCAAGCCTTTCTTTTTTGCTGCTGCAATGGGAAGTTTTGCACCATACAAAGTCTGTAAGTCACATTTTACAGAAGGCCCTTTCCATGGAGATTTAAGTTTCACGCATTGGAAAACTGTGTCATCAAAATTGTACTTAATGAAAACACATCCAGGTTCGCATTTTTACATTTTTCTAAAGCATGCATTAATGCAACAGTTACAACCCTGTTACGATTTTGACCACTACAACAGTCAGAATAAAATCATACATTCTTTACTGTGATAGGAAGTGAATTGACGTATGTCAAAAGACCAGTTCCCACTTCGCAGGAGCCCCGCTGTCCCTGTTTCATTCCACAAATAGCATGTAGAACTGGAATTTTGTAATGAGTAAAAGAAAAGGTTGTAGCAACTAAGCTTCCTCTTACATGTATAATACACTTGACTAACAAGAGAACAAGGAATTGGTAAAACTGCCTCTAGGTCAAATGTTGAAGCGTGGTACGACTTGTCCTGTTTTGCACGAGATTTGTCCAAATTCTTTTCCTCTCTGGCTCTGTTCTTTCTTTTGATATGGTCTTTAAAAGCAAGTTGCAAAGCTTCAGTCAACTCATCTGCATCCCCCTTGTTTTTGTACACAGCACATGTCTGACACAGGTCCTTCTTTGGCATGTGAAATGAATACATGTAGTTATATTCCTCACAGAAAACTTTATGATACATTGCGCTTGACACATATCGCTTGTTTGTATCTTTACATTTTTGTTTATACAACTTATACATTTTGGTAATATTCAAATCAGAGCCAAGAAACTGCCGTTTAGTGTCTTGGGGTGTTTAGTGTGCTTCTACTCTTGGAAATGTTTCTATGTTTACGGATATCTTCTAAAAATGCATCCTGGATTTTGGTATGTGGAGTGTGCTTTCCTCGTTTATCACAGAGGAATGTTTATGTCACTGTCAAAATCACTGTCCCCTCTTTCACATTTGCTCAATGGGGGACTGATGAACTTCTGATCTTCATTATCTGTTTCGGTCTCAGGCTGATTATTACTATTGCTTTCGATGTCAAGCCGTGTGACTGTGAACTCATGTGCTGTTTCTTCTTCCATTTCATCACTGAAGGGTTCAACTAGTATCTTTGACATTTCTCCACAATCTTCTTCTGATATTGCCAAAACAAGTTAACATAGTGTTCAGGTTTGAACAGTTTTTTTCCAATTGTTAAACAGTAATGAATGGATTTAAGCTTATAAAATTACTATAATCACAAACAGTAAAGCCTGCCTATGATGAAACAGTGTAAACATCAAGACAGGTGATTCTACAATTCAAGCTGAAAGCACTGCAGAAAATTCTATAAGAGCTTTTTGCATTACTTTCTGCCTGCAGTAAGGGTTCAACTGTGTTTTAGTCTAAATGCATTATTGAAGTATATTCGCTATAGACAGCTTTTAATTTACTCACAATTTAAATACAATGCGTTGAAAATTCTTACCTTTTATTATAAGCAACTCCAAGATACATCTTAACATCCTTAACATTCATTCTGTTTATTCTTTGATATATTTATATGTCATGATTCTGTGGGAACCAGACTTTGTTTCATTTTATTACAGGAACTAACTGTTATTATAAGATCAACCTAGGTGATAATCACTTGGGAACTGTTTATGAATGAATACATGATCCCTTATTCATAATTGGCTGCAGTATTTCAGTACACTATATTGGAATTAGTATGTAATTAATCAAGCAATAATGAATTTACATAGAAATTGTATTTGTTTGCCATCAAATATTTAAGTAAATAACCATTTTTACAACTAAACATTTATACAAGATGTTGATTTTTACACCAATGTGTAGCTGCTTTTTCTCACAGACACTAATTAGCTAATATTAATGGATATTGAGATATAGGGGTCAAAGTTGGGTCAGTGCCGTTATCATGTAAACATATCACAGATGGTAAAGTTTAGCCACAATAGCTTAACTGATAAGCCCTTAATTACGTAGTAGGATAAGGGTTAACATTCTAGAAGTATATTCCTTTTGACAGAAACCAGAAAAGATCATTCCTAAATGAGATAAGTGATCATATTTCGTTTTTGCATTGGACCATTGACACAATTTGTTTTTGCTGAACTGAATTAAGTGCACTTAGCTCCTTTTGGCACATATTTTACCTGTCATTATGTATGAAAATGTATGGTGCCAAAGGTAGTTAAGTGCACTTATAACATTTTGGCTCCATGAAAGTGGATATACAACATTCTGGCATACAACAAAATTGAAGATAAGCACTTAGTGCACATAGGTTCTGTCAGAAAAAATAAGTTATATACATGATATAATTCCAGAGATTAGTGCAAATGAAAGACATTTAAAATTGGCATCAAAAAATGAAAAAAAGTGATTTTCGCCAAAAAGTGGAGTTATCACGTTCTGGCATTAACCCCTCGTATTTAAATTTGCCTCCGTTAGAAAATTTCAGTCGTATTTGTGAAAAGTATTCTTTTTCGAACGGGTGTATATCTGACAGGAATTTTAACGATAAAAGTAACACAGAGAGATTAGAATAACGACTAACTGCATTCTTTCACCCTGCCTAAAGTATACATCTATTTAGAAAGATTTTCCATTTTTATTGAAAGGCTGATTTAAAAAGTTTGACGGACAACATATTCCAAACTGCTGGTTTATACAAATGGCTCAATTTTTATGTGCTTAAATATCGTACACAAGTGCACTTAAAATATAGATTATGCAAATTTATGTAAACGGAGTATAACTCATATGAAAGAAAACTATTTCAAACTCGAAGGGCATACAACTAATGTTACCGAGGAAGGGTGGGTAACGGGTTAGAAAGCCGCTTAAGGTTCCCTTTCGTTAATGTTTTAAAAAGGATTGTTATCTTACACAGTATAATATTATATCATACACTATAATATTTTACTAAATAATTATTATATCATACTCTAATGAAATATATTGGTTCAAACGTTGCTATTGTGAATAAACTGAGCATAATACAATACATCGTAGCAAAAGGTGGTCATTATCATATGATACGAGTGAACTCATTATCCCCTGAGACTTCCATTTCGGACTATTTCGGGTTGTTTTTATGATATATTACAAAACGACAACAGTGAAGTCCCTGATTAGAGGGCTCCTGTAGGAGCCCTCTAATCAGGGACTTCACTGTTTGCATTAGACAAGTGTACTCTTCACAGGTACACCTTTGGTAGAGGACGCATACATTCGTCACTAGTGCTCAATGAGTTAAGCAGCCTCTCGTTTAGGTCATCATAAAGTGCAAATATTCATTTAAGCTGAATCTAAATTTAACTCTTTCAACCCCATGGACCTGTTTAAAATATACTCATTACATTTGCAAACAGTGTAGACCCTGATCAGAGGGTATACTGTATAGTATACACAGTTTGCTTACCTAGGTCTGTAATCATTAAACAACCCAGAACAAGTAGACTGGTTCATGTTTTGGTGATTAAAAAGATCCACAAGGGAAACTAACAACTACAACTAACAAGAGTTACTTAGTGTTGAAAGAGTTAGACCGTTTAACACATACACAGCCTAACCCTAGTACATAGTACTACATACTGTTTAATACTCATTACGATGTTTCTTTAGTCTATAAACCTAAAACCTAAATTTGAGAAATGAAAACAGCCGCCAATTCTTAAAAAGCAAATGACGTCAAACGTTAATGTTAATTAAAAGAAGGACTGACTTTGAAATTCTTTGTAAACATCTGGTTTTGTAGTACGTGATATTGGTACTTTAAACCCTTTAAATCTCAAAAAAGCCGACTGCTAAATCATTTGAAATCAATTGTTTTCTTTTTTATCGATATCATAAATGATCCGAGTTATAAACAATTTGGATCATAATACGACGCTTTTTTACTCTTTTATGGTCAAATTTGTCGAGAGGTTTTTTACCCCCTCACCGCCATAGTGTCGTCTGCTTCAATATTGTTGTCTGCAATATCGTTTCAAAGTTAGATTGAAGGCCTTATGACTGACGAAATTTCGGAACGAGTGTAAAACAGTTTGGGTCCTGATGAGACGCCGCGTTACTGTTTTCAAACGCGCTTTATGGCGTCATTGAGAGTGAAAGGGTTACAGTGGAGAAAACGTTATTCTTTCCCGTTTAAACGAAAACGAAGCGCAAACGAATTGCAATAAAACGTAGAAAATGATAATTTCTTGACAACTCTGACTACTAGTTATAATCTGAGTGGCAAACAGTTTGGAGCCTGTTGGTAACCCGGCGTCTGATCTGACTCCAAACTGTTTGCAATGGAAATAATAGTTTTAGCGTAAACGCGTTTACTGGGAAAGAATAAGGTATTTTCCACTGTAACTAAATCAGAATCTGGCCAGGATAAAAAATGCTTGCAGTAGCCGGGAAAACATGCGCCCCGTTTCCACAAAGACACGAACTTCTCATATAATTTCTTTGAAGTCCATTGACTTTTGTTAGTGATCGTAAAGCAATGATTAAAGGAAATGGGCGTTCTTAGATAGATTACGATGATGTTATTTTTCTTGATGTGTTTGCAGTTGCGTTTAGTTTCATGTAAACAGGAAATAATAAGGTCATCTCCACTGTAAAAGTAGACATTAGCAAACAGTTTAGAGTCTGAAGACCCTGAAGAGACAACTCAGTTTGCGACGTCTAATCAGGGTCTGTACTATTTGCTATTTCACAGGAAATTATTTGTTGTGTGGACATTGGACAAACACTGCTTTGTCTTACATGTAGGAATCATTCTTGTAAAATTATAGAGCAATCCCCTACTGAAGCACAATAGGTGAATTCAATGCCATATACAGATATTTAGTATACTATACATATACATGTACTCATATTTTCTGTTATAAACCGTATAAAGTATTTAAACTCTAGAAAATGATGTAGAATTAGGTACTAAATGAGATGGTGTATAGATTTTTGCGGATTCGTTTCGGTGCGCGTTACACATCTATTGTATTACCTAAAGGAGCATCGGATTATGAGGTTTTCTTTGTATAGAGTCTTATTTGCAAGATTAATGGAGAATGCATACATTTTATTTTATTATGTATAAATGTGTTATAAATAATTATTTGTCAAGTTGTGATATTTCTTATAGTTCAAATTATGAACGGGATGATTTGTTTTGAAAATTGTTAAAACTGTGATATAGATAATTATGTTGTAAATCATGAAGAGACATACATAAAGAATTAAACTAGGTTAAGCGAGTTACCCGACTGTACATCGTTTCCAGGTAATTCTCGTTTCGTCTGCGTACAATGCAACTTCGTAAATAACCATATACAGTGGAAAATACGTTTTATTTCACGTTACGACGCAAACGAAACGCAAACGCATTGCAATAAAACGTAGAAAATGCCAACTTTTAGAAATTTCTATCGATTGAATTTAATCTAATTGGCAAACAGCTTGGAGTCTGATCAGACGACGGATAATCCGGCGTCTGATCTGGCTCCAATCTGTTTACAGAGGACGCAATCGTTTTTAGCTTAAACGTGTTTATTGGGAAAATAACGTCTTATCCACTGTTACAACATAAACACGTAATCCATCACAGACGAATTATCCCGGATTAATTACTGTCGGGATTCCTGGTATGTACTCCGCGAAGATTCTGTGAGGATAAATATTTAGAGAAGAAAAAGAGAGAACTGAGGCACTGCAGTTGAGGCTCGATAATGAGAGGAACTTGTTCCGATTCACTGCCTTACCCGAGTACACTAGTTAGGTGCAAACAGTTTGGATCTTGACCAGACGCCGCGTAACGCGGCGTCTGATCAGGATCTAAACTGATTGAGACTCATTACAATATTTATGAAGTCATTATAAGTTAAATCTATATTTGAGATATAAAAGCAGACATTGATCTGTTTTACTGTTGCCTTGCATTAAGCTGTCACCTGTCTTTTATTCAATCACTTCTTCTTTTATCGGTCGTAATAGAGAGGTTTTATTAAAACGTGTTTGCTGTAAACGCGTTTATTGGGGCAAAATAACTTCTTCTCAACTGTACTTATTTTGAAAGCCATATGATATGCCTTTAAAGTGCTATCAAGCATTTGATATCTTATCATCTGTTTGCAAAATGTTAAAATTCAAGTGTTCGTTTTCAGTCACGACTTTTATCTCTTACAATTTAAATGGGGTTTTAAGGACGATTCTCTGCACAACTAGCCTTTCGGCTGCAAATGATGTTGTCAGCGACTAACGAAAAAAAAATCTACTTTAATGGTGAAAATCCAATAACGGCTCAATAATAAACTGCAAAGTACTAGTCTGGCGTCGCAAAACTTTGTACTTCGAAATACTATTTACACATTCAAACCTAGCGACGAGTAAACTCGTCATTATCAAAGAGTGTAACTGAAAAGTACACTTTTCATATACAAACAGAGTTGACTCTGATCAGGGTTCTACTCTGTTTGTCATTTTGCAACATATATGTTTTAAAACAACCCAAAATAGTCTGAAATGGATTACTGGAATATGCACACTCAAAGCTAATGATGTCACGTTAAGGTAAGGTTTAATGTTCTGCACACTATGGGCAAGGTTGGGATACATGTAACTCCTGCAAAAATAACATGGCGTCTCATCTGGATCCAAATTGTTTGACACTCTGATATTTTTGTCTGACAGAAATTGCTTTTAAGTCAAACTTGATAATTGTTGCATACGACACAATTTGCTGACGACAACTGCAACGCGTGCAGAATATTAACCCTTTCACTCTCAATGACGTTTAAAAGCGCGTTTGCAAACAGTTTGGATCCTGATCAGGATTCAAACTGTTTTTGACACTTGTTTTGAAAATTCTTCAGGTATATTGCTTTATTTTTTAACTTTGAAACGACATTGCAGACAATAAAATTATAGCAGACGACAGTGAAACGGTGAAGGGGTAATAATCTCCCGAACAAATTGTCAGTGAAAGGGTTAATGCAGATATAATAAGAACAGCTGTTCAAAAGACAAACCACAATATCTGTAGGGGGCAATGAAGGTAAGTAGTCTTTTTGCCGTATCTTCGTTGATGTGGAATTAGATATTCTACGGGGGATGTTTACATACAAAACAACAGGTAAAATATATAGGTCAGGGCTGCAACATGGTTATCAACCTTATGCACTTCCCTGAAAGGGTGTTACAGTAGAGGAGACGAATACTTTCCCTGTTTAAATGCAAACGAAACTCCATGCACTAAAATACAGAAAATTACAGCTTCTTGACATTTCTCACTATTTGTTTTCGTCTTAGTGGCAAACAGTTTGGAGCCTGATCAGACGCCGGGTCACCCGGCGTCTGATCTGGCTCGAAACTGTTTGCAATCCAAATAACAGTTTAAGTGTAAACGCGTTTATCGGAAAAGAATAACACATCTCCACAGTATTGCATTGTATTGTAGTAAACGTTTGGTCGTCTGTTTGAAACATAATCATTTTATAGTTTATTTACCACTGTAACATTAAATGGACAATTCAAATATCCAGTTGAGTCTAGTTCAAGTTTTAAACCTATCAAGGGTTTGTTTTAAAAACATTTTGCAAAATACAAAATATCATCCAGACCCTGATCAGCGAACACTTGCAGGACCCCTCTGACCAGGGTTTGCATTGTGTGCAAAGGAAGAGTGTTAACTTTTATCATGTATACTGTTTGTTAATAAAGAGTATACTCGTAGGTAGGGGTAAATGTGTCGATTGTAGTTATTTTAGAAATAGTTTAAGACATATTAACAGAATAATCAACCAGTTGCGACTGTAATAGTTTTACTTATCTACATATTTTGACATAAAAAGCTGAGCGTATGACAAAAATGATGTATGTCATTCTAATGCATTTAATATCCCCACTGAAGTCTGTCACTTACATTTCTTGCTAATTCTGTCAGAATATTAGTAAATCGTTACTCAAATAACGTAATTTGCTGCAACTATGCCATCTAAAATGGTATTGCATGTAGTCTGCAATGTATTCAAATTTGTTTATCCCGTTCATACACATCCTCCACAAAAATAGTCATTAGCAAACAATGAAGACCCTGATGAGACTACGCAATTTGCAGCATCTCATTACGGTTTTCACTGTTCGTTATTTATACGAAATGATCTACTTTATGGACAAATACTGCAGGTTCTTTAGTTTCACACTTGATATATCTAGACTAAAATCTTCCATAAAAGAAAGATGTGTGGATTAAAGCTGTTTATTACTTATAAAGATCACAAGTATGATTGTGGATACGGAAAAAGTTTGAGCAACTTGTTGTTATCATATATTTCATCATATCTCTAATACTTGAAGAGTAATGATGTTACTGTTAGACGCGTGTTAAGCGGCTGTTTAAACTATGTAAGGTTACATGTACCAAATTCATGTCGTTAATACACGTGACAGTTTAATGCAAGATAATAGTAAAGCAGAAATCTCATATAATAGGAGGTTTCTGCTTTGCTATGATTCTGTAATAAGAAGTTATCTGTAAGTTACCTGTATATACATGTTTTTAATAATTGCAAATAAACACAAGTTTGACAGTGTGATATACAGAGAAGAAAACGTTATTATTTCCCAATAAACGCGATTATGCTAGAATTATTTTTCATATTGCAAACACTTTCGAGCAAGATCAGATGCCGGGTAACCCGGCGTCTGATCAGGCTCCAAACTGTTTGCCACTCGTATAAAAATGAGTAGTCAGAGTTTGTCAAAAAGTTGTTATTTTGTACATTTTATTTCAATGCGTTTTCGTTTCGTTTTCATTTAAACGGCAAAGAATAACGTTATCTTCATTGTAACTAATGCTTGCATAAGCCACTTAATGCCAGCTTCCTTTGCTTCTGTTCTATCCATCTTTATCAAAGCTTTTTTATCTGATGTGACAGGAGATAGTGTTTCAAAAGATGTTCGTATCACTTGCTTTCTTGACAAACATTCATCAAAGTTAAGCATTGAATTAAATTTAATACGATTTACATAGTATTACAGTACACCTGAGTTCGGTGACCATTAAATAAAGGACACCATAGATATTCCTTAAAACAAGGTTCTACTAAATACAGGAAAATACGGAACGCAGACAGCTCCTAATGAACATGTTCTGTCGTGTTTATTTTCTGCATTTATCTGTAATACAATACGTAATACTTTTAATTCATCTTCTAGTGATAGACCGTTTATGACAGGTGTTCTCCTACGAGTATAGTAAGATGTTACACTACACGATTGATCTGCCTTCAACAGTTCAACTGTTTGTGCCTCAAGTTACCTGTAAAATACTAATCTTCAACAGCCTTTGAAGTGACAGTGTTGTTACAGTAAGCATGCAGAGTTAGTTACCATACACATATAACATTTAACATTGAGACCCTTACTGTACCAAAACATAATACATTAGTCACCCGAAATCAAAACAAACCATGACTACAATGATGTTAATGTTATTATAGCATCTGTGCTTAAACAGTTAAGCCTAATGCAAACAGTTCGGAACCTGATAAGACGAAAGGTACCCCTACGTTTGATCAGACTCCAAAATGTTTGCAAATCTGATAGAAAGAATCGGTCATAATGTCCTTAATGATGTAACTTTTCACGTTTTGCGCCGTTTAAAAGGAAGGTTTACATGTAATAGCTTCCCAAGGTTCAGGGTTACTTGGCTGATTATTATTTAGCTTACCTTTGACTTGCGATAGAGCAAAGACATTATTTTGTTTTATGCCTCCTGCACATACTGATGTCAGAGGCATGTAGTGATTGATATGTCTGTCCGTCTGTGCATACGCACCCGTTTTAGCAGAGTATATGTTTAAAATATATAAACACTTTGAAGTTGGACATAGTTATCAAATGGAAAACTGTGCTTGACGAGAAAAGGTTCTTACGGAATTACTACATTGTACTCCTACTACGGAAGATATTTTGGTAAACAAACTGTCCATATACACATTACTACAGTACCTATAACTGTGACATTAGCAAATTAAACAGCGTAGACCCGGATACGACTCTACATTGTGATGCATCTCATCAGTGTCTGCACTGTCGCTACATGTATTTCATATAAAATAATCTTATGTATAGAATTACATAGAAGAGTCTTTAGATCAGCCTTGATACAATTATCAATGACATCTTCCAGCAATCGTTTAGAAAGAGAGTTCATTGCAATAGTCAGACATAAATGGGGAAATACCAGATGTTGCCAATTCATTTTTAAATAACGTTGATGTTGTATAAATGTATACGGACGAGTCAGAAAACTGTTTTGCGGACGTTTTAACTGCTTATAATATTCATAAGTACTGAATAAGAAACGCCATTGAAAGGGAAAAATGATTGGGCACAGTTGTTATAATGCCGACGAAGTTCATAAATCAAGGTTCTTAACAAAATTATCTTGTCATTCATTGACAGGTTTAGGATTTATTTGCAAACACCTGCACATCACGGTGTGCGTTTATAGTTAATTGATATATTTACAGAAATTTAATGAGAGTCAGCTTTAAAGAACAACACCATTGAACTCCAAAACTGACACAATTGAAACATTGAACCAAATATACTAGAGTTGGGAATCGGACTCAAATACTTTAATCGATGTTACATGTTCGTTATTGATCATCGATTTAAGATCGCGATTAATTTGATACTGATTTGGGCTTATTTCTCAGAAATGACAAATGGTGCCTATAGTTTTACAATTTTTGTATATCAAGAACAGCCTCAATGTGTCTGATGTGATTAATACCTGGATTATTAATTTATTATTAATTCATTTAACTGCTTTGTTCTTTAATTGTGACATAATATTAGTATTATTTATTGAGTTAATAAGTACATGTCAGAAAAAACGTTACCCTAAGATAATGTATAAAACGCTGGGTATGGCACATCTGTCGTCGATTATACGTTGGCATCTTCGCGACGTGATCGCGGAGTACAGCGATTAATCGACACTACACTAATGTATACTATATCGTCGCTGAAAATTACAATTTTAGTGACGTTTTATCTGTAGTGAGACTGGTTGGCACTTATGTCTATGTTTCGGCATAAATAACTTGAGCCTTTCGCCCCTTCACTGCCTTACCCCGAGTGCAATGATATTTTGCAAACAGTTTTTATCTTGATCAGACGACGCGTGAAGCGACGTCTCATCAGAATCCAAGCTATTTGGCACTATTATTGATGTTTCTGCAGTCAAACTGCTTGAAATCTAAATTTGAAAAACAAGAGCGTGTCCCAGTTACACGAATACCCCCGATGATACAGGGAGGGGAATCCAGACTATGAAACGTAAAAGTTAGAGAGCTGAAACTGTAGTGGAGCGCCATTTTGATTACTTCAAGGGCCATTACTCCAAAGGGCCTAGCATAAATTGGTGCCGCTGGTTATCCTAATTGGTCTCCATTTTATGTCAACAAACATTTTCAGAAAGTTTGGTGATGATCAGATGAAAAGCAATGTGTTTGTGAAACACAAATGCCCCCAGCCAGCATCATGTTCTGTAATGTAATGCTTATTTGCAAAAGTAGGTCAAAAGTCATGGTCTTAGGGTAAATGAAACATTGGCATGGTTGGAGAAGTCTTAACAAAAGAAACAGATAAAGTATGGAAGCTCTAGGCCTACTGGTTTAAATGATATAGGCGTATAAAGATTTATACAAATAAAGGTCAAAGGTCAAGTTCACAAGGGCAAAAACGTAGGTATGGTTGGAAAGGTCTTGACACAAGAAATATATAAACAAAATATGAAAGCCGTAGGCCTACTGGTGCAAATGTTATAGCCATTTAAAGATTTCAACAAAAGTAGGTCAAATGTCAAGGTCACAAGGTCAAAAAGTTTTGTATGGTTAGAAAGGGAAAACACATGTCAAGTATAAAAGGCCAAGGTGCAAAAATGCAAAAGTTATATCCAAGGTTAAGGTTTTTGGTTAAAGTTTGATTAAATAGGTCAAAGATCAAGGTCAAGGTCGCATGTTCAAATATGTTGGTATGGTTGGAAAGGTCTTGACACAAGAAATATACATACAAAATATGAAAGCCCTGGGCCTACTGGTGCAAATGTTATAGCCATTTAAAGATTTTTACAAAAGTAGGTCAAATTTCAAGGTCAAGGTCACAAGGTCAAAAAGTTTTATATGGTTGTAAAGGTCTTGCCATGAGGAATACACATGCCGAGTATAAAAGGCCAAGGTTTAAAAAGGCAAAGGTTATAGCCAAGGTTAAGGTTTTTGGTTAAAGTTTGATTAAATAGGTCAAAGGTCAATGTCATGGTCAAAGATGTTGGTATGGTTGGAAAGGTCTTGACAAAAGAAATATACATACAAAATATGAGAGCCCTGGGCCTACTGGTGCAAATGTTATAGCCATTTAAAGATTTTTACAAATGTAGGTCAAATGTCAAGGTCAAGGTAACAAGGTCAAAAAGTTTTATATGGTTGTAAAGGTCTTGCCATGAGGAATACACATGCCGAGTATAAAAGGCCCAGGTTTAAAAATGCAAAGGTTATAGCCAAGGTTAAGGTTTTTGGTTAAAGTTTGATTAAATAGGTCAAAGGTCAAGGTCAAGGTCACATGGTCAAAGATGTTGGTATGGTTGGAAAGGTCTTGACAAAAGAAATATACATACAAAATATGAAAGCCCTGGGCCTACTGGTGCAATGTTATAGTCATTTAAAGATTTTTACAAAAATAGGTCAAATGTCAAGGTCAAGGTCACAAGGTCAAAAAGGTTTGTATGGATGGAAAGGTCTTGATACAGGGAAGACACATGCCAAGTATAAAAGGTCCAGGTACAAAAATGCAAGAGTTATAGCCAAGGTTAAGGTTTTTGGCACAGACAGACGGACAGACGGACGGACAGACGGACAGACGGACAGACAAACCAACAGACATGACAAAAACTATATGCCCCCGAATCTGAGATTCTGGGGGCATAATAAACGCAAACAAAAACTGTCTCTAACAGATGACGTCACTAGTGAATGGGTTAACAATTTTATTGCCAAAGGTGATAACAAAAACCATTTGAAAAATGTTTAAATCTAATTGATCACGGATATTCTATTATTTGCTGAAAATATCCAGAATGATACAAGTGTGAAGCGAAATTGAAACAGAAATACTTGTTGTGTAGGTATGTTCCAAAACATTCTTAGTTTTAGCATCATACTCAGTCTAAGCATGCTTCAAAATTTAAGAATTATTTGTAACACCGGGAACAGCCCTACCCTTTTCGATTCTTTTTATCCTTTTGAAAGAGTATCTGAATATTTCTTTACAAAAATCAATGGTATAGATCTACGTTCAATGTTGTCTATAGCGATTAAATGTAAGAATGATTTAAATTGCCTGCATGCTCACATTGAGAATGCTTCTACATCTTGTTTTACGCCATCACCTTCCTAACCAACATACCTATATAGTTTGAATTGTCGTTATTCAAAAGGAGTTTATTTTACTTGCGTGTATTTGTATTTACTTCAAAATCATAACGCTGCAAGACAGTTTGTCATCTACTAGGGAACACTACCGGCATAAATGCAAAATGTGAATATTTGGATTTAGAAAACATACTGAGCATAGGGAAAGAATATACAAATTTTACACATTTTATCAAGTCATAACAATTGTTAAAAGAAGTTCATACCATTCGTGGTTTCTGTACTGTTGCGCTGTAAGATAAAGTACACAGTACCTAGAAATCGTACTTTAAATATCAAGAGACCGGATCCTATTTTAGCTTCTGAAGCAGGAACAGAAATCATAAATTATTGCATTCCTGGTATATATTTCTACTTGCAGACACTTCTCACAATGCATTGCATAAAACACTGTTTAGCGCGATATTTCTGTTACTGAAACGGATATCTTAATTTGACGTGTGACTGCTAAATGCAGAACCAATTAGATGGAAAATATCATATAATAGCTTTCTGCCTTATTTCATCTTCCATTACGCTCCTTTTTTATGCAACTGTCAATTCATGTTTGCTACAGTAACGACTTAACACAGGTTTTAAGTGTACAGTTGAAAAGACGCATTGCGCTATAATTATTATGATTTTCAATGCAAACAGTTTGGAGCCAGATAACATGCCGGGCTATCCAAACTGTTTGACACTCAGATTAAAATAGATTATGAGAAATGTCAAAAAGTTGTAATTTGTCCCTTTCAAAGCAATGCGTTTGCATTTCGTATGGCGTTTAAACGGAAAAAATAACGTATTCTAAACTGTATATAGAGAAACATATTTCGGATTCCTGGCAACTGTAATGACAATCTCAAAATTAATGAGGGTTTGCTGGATTTTACAGCGAGACGTAATTCTATTTTCCATTTCTTTCAAGCATTGTCCAGACTTATTGGGCATTATCAACCAGTTTTGGTCAATATTAGATCGAGATCCAAACACTGTGACATACATTTCTTAGTTTCCTGATATCCAAAAATCAAAGTTCTACAATATTTTTAATTTTCAGGAAAAGCAATAATAAAAATCGTTGATCTATCTAATGGAAGCTGTTTGCATTATTAGGTTAAAATAAGACCCGCAATTAAAAAGGCACATACATGCGACAGGCGATACATTTGCATATATAAGAAATGACGTCGAAAAATAGTCCTTTATGTATGGTTTGTCGCATTTGCGTTCTATTCGGATTGTCCAGATATTACTCACTTGTTTTATCTACCAATTCAAATACATTTCCAGTCCTGAAATATCGGAACTGTTACTCAGAAACGTAAGAATATATTATAGTTGCTGAGCTAAAAAATGCAGAAAAAAATACTTTTGATTTTCTGCAGACGTCACGAACGCCGAAATGGCACCCGGGACATGTTACTCTTTAAAACAAATGGTCCATTGAGTTTGTGCCAGATCTACGAGAATAATTAAAATGTCGACGTACATTAAGATAAACAACATGTCGTTTCTCTGCGTTTTATTTTTTCAACAGTAAATTAAATCGTGCTCGACAACTATTTAAAATTAAAATTAATTCAATGTTGTATCTGGTTGCTAAGTTAACCTCTTAATTGCCAAGTAAACCGGTTCATTTACTTAAACAATGTGCCGTCTGCTTTTATTTCTCAAATTTAAGGTAAGGTAAATTGAGAAAAGTAATTTGACGGTGAATGTCCAACAGTTTGCGTCCTGATCGGACATCGCGTAACAGGATCCAAACTGTTTGCAATTAGCCATTGGATTCGGAGAACGGCAGTAAATGGGTTAAAACCATGGATACCAATATTTACGAGACCTCCTATCATGAATCTAATGTTTTTCACTCTTATGATTAATTCGCCAATTAGAAATGAATAGAAACTAAATTTGAAAATTGTTCCACACCACAGTTCTGAAGCAGAAGATAAAAAGACAGAATGAGAGGTTTATAGAACAAGTTAGTTACAAGTTTCGGTAACCAAATTAGTCTTGGACATTGCAATAATTATCACTTGTTATCATTGCAAGTATACAAGGGTGATCGAAAGACAGTGCAATGTTTGTCCATAGAGAAAAAGAGTTCATATAATATAGCAAACAGTACAGACCCTGGTGAGACGCCGCGTCACGCGGCGTCTCACCATGATCTACACTGTTTGCCAATGTATACTTTAGTCGACAATAGGCTAAAGGGACTCGCAACCGGATGGTGTACTTGTCAAAATAAAATGAAATACTCAAATAAAAGCAAATTTGTGGCAATATTTGGCTTCTGACATTAAAAAAATATGATCAGTCCAAAAAAAGTCTCAATAATCGTCACCGAATCTTAGTTTTTTTTTATATTTTCCATCGTTTTTCTATAGCGTCAGCTGACGGTATAGTTGTTGTTGTTGCTTCTCTACACGGGCTCAGACATAAACCCGAGCTGAATAAAGTATTATCGATCGCTACAAGTGAAGTACGTTAATTCGCTACCATATATAGAGAGAGCGCTGGTAGCCGAGGTGGTAAAGGCGCTTCCTCATTTTTCATGTTTGTCTCCGCATGGAGGGTCACGGGTTCGAATCCCACCAGAGCTTCTTCTTCTTTTTTTTTTTTGAAATGCATTTTTAACAGAATTTATTATCCTAAACTAAATCTTTCCCATTTATATAAGCATTTGACATATATTTACAAATTACTATTTTTAATGCTAAATCCGGTTGCGAGCCTCTTTAAATGGGTTATCCCGTAACACTGCACCTGATCAGAATCCTGTTGGAATTCATCAATTGTTTTTCAGTCGCAAAGCCTAAATTCTATCTTTGTATCTAAAGTGTTGGCCAGCAGCATCTAAGCAGAATTTTGTTAGTGGAAGTTTAAAACAGACGGTTAAGTTGGGAGGAGCAAAGATTAATACCAGCAATTAGCGATTGTCCATTTCAATGACATTTCATGAAGTAGTGAAACTTTATTGTCCATACTAGGTCTAAGAAATCTAAGATCTGAGATGTTAACAGCAACAGTGTAATAAAGGGATTTCACTTAGTGCTTAAACTACTATGCACGGACACTGCAATGAAGTCTCACTATTAGCTTGCTAGAACACTTCATACGTGATCTAAAGACACCGTATCGTTTGTCAATACAAAGGATGAAGACACTGATAGATTACGCAAATTGCGACGTCCAATCACAGTGTCTATAGTATTCGGAGAAAAAATCCTTCTTGAAGCTGTCATCCGCTTACAACGCTATAATTGAGTCTTCTTAAACTAGGCCGTAACATATGACTCACTCGTCGCCAGGGTTGAATGGGTTAATGTATGTTGTCACAATATATGTTGCTGGAAAACATAGTTATACATTTTATTTACTTGACTAAAAAATATTTCAAAGTCCTTGACATAGACACGTGCAGTGATAAAAATGAAATAGGTCTACGGAATGATTAGATTGTAGACTGATTCAGCAATGTTGTCAATTAATTTTGGCGCCGTTTTAATCCAAGCTGCTTCCATTATTCCAAACACTAACGCTTCAGTCTGGTCAAAGACGGTTTTACAACATTCATGATGCAAGCTATTTAATTAAATGTTGACATGCTATTGCGATAAAATAAGTTTAATCTAATGCGGTATGCACTGCAGCAATACCAATTTCCGATGCCGCCTGATTCCCCACCGTCAACCTCAAAACATTTAAGAATCAAACATGTCAAAAAGTACATGGGTCCTGTTTCATAAAACTTCGTACGACAAATGTTGTCGTAAGTCAGATAATAAAAGTCTTAATGATTATTTATTTCTCCATCTAATCAGACAAATAATTGTTGTCTGCAATGTCGTTTCAAAGTTAAAAAACAAGGAAGTTTGAATGAATAAGTTTCAAAACGAGTGTCAAACAGTTTGGATCCTGATCAGACGCCGCGTTACGCGGCGTCTGATCAGGATCGAAACTGTTTGTAAACGCGCTTTTAAGCGTCATTGAGAGCGAAAGTGTTATGTACGGTTGCTTTTGTCGAAATACTAGACTGTACCTGTCGGATTGATAACATATATCTGTTTTAAATACGAGCGTACGGCTAGAATCTGACAGAATACCGGGTGCAACATTGTTGTTCACTAGATGTATGTGCATACTTTGGCGTCGATCCTATTTGCAGGAACTAGGGTCCCTGTATTGCTTTAGCAGCTGTCGTCCAATAAAATAACAATTACTATCTGCTCTCGTTATATTTAATTTCAACATGAGCAAATTGCTTTCCAACCATAAACATTTATTTTGTCATCTAGGTCTTGTAGATACGTTGAAGATACACTGCATTGATAAGAACTAAGGCGTAAAAACAATAATGTTTGTTTCCTCTAGCATAATCACCAATCCGAACGCCGTCGATATTATACTTTCAGTTAAACGTACTGTCTTTCAGCTATAAAATTGTTCTTTCAACATTCGTTTTAAAGTGAGATGCACATTGTATAGGAGCTTGGCAGAAGAAAAAACAACACTATCAGGTCCTACTTAGACGCTGCGTCAGATCAAGATCCACACTGTTTGCAAAGTCGGCTTTAGTCACCTATGAAGGTGAAAGTGTTAAATCTTAGTTTGAAAAGTACGTTCAGACAAAGTACCGGTATTAAAGCAGACACTATCATAGATTACATGTTTTCTAACTTTGAAAAGTACACATGTCTGGTTTTCTTCTTTTCTATCCAGAAAACGGAACATATTTATAGGATTGAATATAGCTGTGCAAACATTTAACCATAAACAGTAGACCATCTTTATTGTTTCATATCTCGCTAGCGCCACATAGACAATGAACCAGTCATCAGATGTTATTTCCCAAATCATGAAACGCGTATATGTTAAAACTTCTTTCGATTGCAAACATGTCGGAGCAACATCCAATCTGTTTGCCACTTAGAATAAGATACATCGTTAGATACAGTTGTTATTTTCTACAATTTTTTGATGTGCTTTTGCGGTTTTTTTTTCGTTTATATAAACGGCTTCTGCACTGTAGGACCAAGAATATATTACTCATGAAAATTATTACAAGTGTCTTTGACCCTTTCATTATCACATTTTTCGTGATATTTTTACCCATTCACCGTTTCATTTTCGTCTGCTTCACATGTGTTGTCTGCAATGGCGTATAAAAGTTAAAAAACAAGACAGTATGGCCGAATAAATTTCACAACGAGTGTCAAACAGTTGGAATCCTGATCAAACGCCGCGTGACGCGGCGTCTGATCAGGATCCAAACTGTTTGCAACGCGCTTTTAAGCGTCATTGAGAGCGAAAGGGTTAGAAGGTCTGACGTCAGACGCATACAACTGCTCGTGTAGTGGATTTTGCAAGAGAGGTCTGACGCATGCCTTATTTTTTCTCTCATTAAAATGGCAAAAGAGAGGATCAACCTTGAGTTTATTTTGCAAGTTAAGTGCCAAAAAGCTCTTTTATTACGACCAATTAAAAGCGTGCATGTTGCTGATGTAAAGACAGTCGCTGATTAAATAAAGGTATATGTAAAACAAAACCTTCTGTCGCAGCTTTATCCCATTTGTGCCACGGTCCCATATATGGGACATAGGCAAACAATCTGATCAGAATACTCTGATTAGAGTTTATATTGTTTGCTGATAGGAATTTCAATATAAAACAGAACGAAAATGAAAAATTTGACATTCCATATATCAGAAATTGACTGATCTAATCCAATATTTATGCATGGAAGAATCAACCTTTCGCTTGCTAGTCGCGACTCTTCTAGAATTTGCAAATCCTTTGGATACATAACAGACGCTGTTTGACATTTTGTTTTGATTTTGTAAGCCTACATGGTTTTAAAAAATATATATCAAGACAAATGCAGACGACAATTGGAATTCGTCTTACACCATCATCCAGTCTTTGATTGAATTCTCAAAATACCTAGAGTACATGTCATCTGTTCTTTAATGACTACTTAAACACTTATGTACTGCGTTTAACCCCTTTCATTGTCATGACGTCATCAATTTGAAAGAACTGTCGTTTGTTTTTATTTTTCAAATTTGAGTTTCAGTTATTTTGACTTAAGATATTGAAATGAATGTTGAACAGTTTGTATACTGATCAGGCTCAAACTATTTGCAAAAAAACTATTATAAACGAGTTAAGGCGGTGAAGGGGTAAATCCTCTTCACTTACAAACAGTTAGTATCATGATCAGACGCCAAGTTACCCGGCGTCTGATCAGTATCCAAACTGTGTGACATTGACATTGATTTTACTGTAGTCACACTATTCAACATTCTTATTTGTTAGAAAAAAACTCAAACGACACTTTCAAACGATACCATCACTGCGGATGGGTTTGCAAAGTAAGGCAAATTCCGTAGGTATTTTACGACGTGCAATGAAAGACAAGGAGAGAAGTTTTCGGGTTTATCATAAAAGGTCTGATATCCTTGGAAGACAGACGAGTTTTGCATTTTATGAGTTTTCTGGTTATCTGCTTCTCAGAAAGAGTCTTGAGCAATTAACTAAATAGCAAATCACTTTTTTCAAGGAATTTTGAAAACCCCGGATACAAATAGTTGTTGGAAAACCTTGATACAAACAGACGTAGCTTATGTTTGTTGCTTATTCTCTTCAAGCACATGCGATTCAAAATATATAATTGTACGTCCTTGAAGTTTTCTAGAACTTTTAATTTACCTTAATCCTACTAGTCATGATGTTGATACGTGTGTTGCAACACAAGAGCCCATTATAAGGACACAATGACGAGCATGATAAAAATGCATATGCATACCTTTAACTTATTCCTCTAATCAAGAAAATGGTTCCACTTTATTATTATATAGACATGAATGTGAACCATAAAAAATATATTCGATAGCCAAGCAGATGGAAGCTTAAAGCAGGCTGAAAATAAAGCTTCACTTTCAACCTGCATTAAGTGATCATCCATCTTCCAAAATAGGAACAGGCTATGGGGCAAAAGACTAAACAGGAAAGAATAATATTTTCTTCACATCATCGATTGTTCATCAGTCACTACTGGTTCTTTTGTCTTCAAAAGCAATGAAGACAATACTTTGGCATAGAAAAGGTGAGGTTTTAAGTTAGATAATCTTCTCAAAGCCATATAATAAATGGAATTACAAAATGTTTTGCGCATTTAATTTCAGTAAAACATTTATGATTGATGGTAATAGTCGCAAAATGCGTAACAAAAATGCACAGAGATTATGCTTAGTTTGTTTGTTGCTATATATTGGTGAATAAAAACATCAAATTAAATGTTTATTGCAGTGCGAAAAGTATCTAAATCAATGCCAGTGATGACAGATATTTTAAATCACTTTAATAAATTGAGAATTAATCTGCTATTACATGTAAGCCCATTAAAGCAAATGTAGATGGAAACTTAACACTTAGCATGCTAGCAGTGAAACTATAATAACCTTCGCAATCAGTTTGGATCCTGATGAGACGCCGCGTTATGCGGCGTCTCGTCAGGATCCGAACTGTTTGACACTCGGACCCTATTTTGTAAAGAAAATTTGAAAATTCTACTTTAAGAACAGTAGCAGACGACGCTTGTTGAAAACGAAAATATTACCTAGCTTGCGTTAAGCAGGTTAAAGAGTTAAAGCCGTTTCAAAGAAAGGCAAACATCTTCTACAGAAACTTTCTGTTTCTATTTGATCTTGTCTTTAGTGGGCAAGTCCACTCAACATATAAATAAGCTTTCGTTTGAACTCTGGCAAATAATATTCGTTTTAGACTAACTGTTATGGATACACATGGTACTGTATGACGTTCTCAAACTCCTGCCAACTATATTTCAAATCGTATACAGTTCAGAAAATAATTTTTTGAGAAGTTTATTTTTATCCCGTTAATCAATATTACACGAGCTTGATTTGAGTAGAAAGGCTTGTTGAGGTACTGTAAAACTTCTCTTTTAAGACCATTAAAACAAAGGTTATTTGATTGTATAAAAGGAAGGTGACAGCTTAAAGCAAAGTGAGAGGTTTCAGGCAATTTACTCATAAACCAAAATCAAAACCGTGTAGCAGCAGACGGTAATTTAGCAGAATGATTGTTCCCTGGCATATTGTTGCAGCGGCGATGCTGTTTTATCTGCATTGTCTCATTATGCATTCTTCTGTTAAATCGATCAGACAGGAATGTATTATGCATGCTGTCTACACCTGTTCATCGTGGAAATATGACCGGTATTCTGAATGTTTATATTCTTTCCTAAACATTGTCTTATAACAAATACATAAAAAGTGCATTGTTTCATCACACTTCTTTTGAACACAGTTAGGAGACGAATGTTCAACGAATGCTTTGGTAGACTTGTTTGATAGGTCAAAATAAACATATAGCAACAAACAAATAACCACTTTATATTGCGACTCACGATCAGATGGTTTTGCAGTCCTATTTTACCTAATACTCGTTATGTATCCTTTTTCTAGTTTTGAAGACATGTGACAACTAAAAACAGGCTGATACACTGTAGTAAAGAAATATATGCATTTTGTCGCATACTGCATTACTTCCTGTTCTTTAAGCTATCATTTGCACGGATATAGAATATATTTTATAAATGCGTAAAAAGTACGGTGTAATGTGTTAAAGGTGGCATCTTGGTGCAGCACAGTCGTAATCCAGAAAGGAAGTTTTCTGTATAATGCGTTTGTCGTGCATCTGCAGTAATCTTTAAAAGGACGAAACAAAACACTCATTTTTTGTGGCTATTAGCTGCGATTTTGTAAAGGAATACATTATATACGAGCATATAAAACAACATGAATTATGTATAAACAAAATCTATTTAATTTTATAAATGTGCAAGGGCGTGATAATGTGTTATATGATGCAATTGAAACAATTTTGTCAAACATTCACTTGTTAAGGAAACACATTTTTCAAAATGCGTGATTGCTTTTGGTTTTACCTTTGTCCTGTATTAACCTGCAACTTGTGTAAAAATGGTTCCCCTAATGAGTTACTGTTCAACACACATTTGGGTGCATTTCTGAACCAAATACAAATATTATTTGGCATTTATATAGCGCCAAAAATATAAAATATTTTATTACGCTTCACAAATACATAACACACATTTAGAAATGATACTGCATAATTATATACAAACATAGGACATATAGATTCAAAATATAAGATTCTGGAACTTAAGATTAAGACTTGTATATATCAATACTTCTTTGTTCAAACAGTATTAATTTTGGGGCATTCAATTATTAAGTTACAGGAGAGAAGGCATATGTTTCCCCAATAAATACCTTTGCACTAAACAATATGTGCAATGTTACCAATTGGAGCTAGATCAGACGCCTCGATGTATGATCAGGGTCCAAGGTTATAAAGCTTTTGAATTGAGTCTGAGTGTGTTCTCAAGCATTTGACTAGTTAGATTTGAGCCTAGGCTTGAGAACACACTCAAACTCAATTCAAAAGCTTTATAACATTGGACCCTAGGCTCAAATCCAAACAATCAAATGCTTGAGAACACACTCAGACTCAATTCAAAAGCTTTATAACCTTGGGCCCAGTTCCAAACTGTTTGTCACTCCTAGCAAACTAAATCGTCAGGATGTAGTAACAGTGGAGAAAACGTTATTATTTCCCATTTAAACGCAAACAAAACTCAAACGCATACAATAAATTGTAAAATAATTATGAATTATTTTACAACTGTTTCGATTTATTCTAATCCAGTGGTAAACATGTTGTAGCCTGTTCAGTCGCCGGGTATCCCGTCGTCTGATCTGGCTCCAAACTGTTTGCAACGGAAAAACAGATATAGCGTAAACGCTGTTATTGGTAAATAATAACGTCTTCTCCACTGTAAAATATTATTTGTCTCCATTTTAATTGCTTTGCATTTGCGTATAGTTTCTTATAAACGGGCAATAATAACGTATTCTCAACTGTACACGCCAGTAATAAATGCATCAAACAGAATCATTTTTCGGTTAACGACTGTAACACACTTGGCTTATCAGCGTGATAATAAGCTATTACTATGTACTCTTAACGAGTTGTTTTTCTGCTACAAAAGAAATGCGATAAAAAAAGATCACACCTAAAGCAATATAGTCGACAAATGCATATTTCTTTGGTAATAATATGATGGTATACTACATGGCTTGCAGTTTCAAACGATATGATAAAACAGTAAACGAGAAAATATCCGTTTTATCAAATCATTAATGATTATGTGATTTAATTTCATCTTGCTTGAAGCTGTCATGTTTTAATACTGTTATTGCGTCTTTGTTTGGGTGGATTAAACGGAACTACACGGTGCAATTTACAATAAAAAAGTATAACGTAGGTGTCTCTTTTTATTTGGTATGAGATCCGACACAAATAAGAATAACACCTAGTATGCAATATTTTAGTTAACCAATGCTACTTAATATACGGTTGTTGTGTTTTTAACAAAGTCACAATTTCTCACGACACTGCGCGTAAAATGTCGATTTGTCATAAACTATGACATACTTGATATGGGATTTTCAGAGCGACAAAACATTTTTTCAATTCAAAGTCAACTAAAATGTGTTAAATTAATTAAATGTAGAACAACATGGCTCTTTCCCAGAATCAACAATGCTAAATTGCCAACGAGGGAGAGGCGTGTATGAGTTAATTTTATCATGCTGCATTATTGTTTCTTTTATGTCTTTTTCACCGTTCTTCGCATGTAAACGCCCTTGTAAGTTTTAATGTCTTTTTTATGAATAAGGATTTAGGGGGATGGCTGGAACTATGTGGTGAGCACTTGTAACCCAACCCAACATTGAAATAAAAACAGGGTTTAAAGTTGGGAATTCAGTTCGTACTTATTCACTCAGGAAACTTCTAATGGACACTAATAATTTCTAATTAAGTCTACTCTATTTTATGACTATTTAGAATTGTTTTCTGCGATATATTTACAATGGCAAACAATACAGACCCTGATCAGTCTTCTGATTATAGGACATTATATTCATTTACAGCTGAACTGCTTGTAAATGACAAGTATACATTCTCATCGCTATTGTTGAATGTATTACCCCTTCACTGCCTTCCACGAGGATCCATCGGCCCCCTTCTCTGCCTTACCCCGAGTGCAGTGGTTATTTGCAAACATTTGGAGCCTGATATGACGCCGCGTAATGCGGCGTCTGATAAGGATCTAAACTAGATGCCACTCATTTCAACATTATATAAGTCATAATACATACAATTTAAATTTGAGAAACAATTGCAGGCGACAATTGTTTTTATATGTTTAAATTGACGACGTCATGGCAGTGAATGGGTTAATATGAAGACATTTACACAGTTCTACCGTTTCGATTAAAAATGTTTCGTTCACCTTGACAGGTGGCTATTAACCCATTCACTGTCACGCCGTCGTCCTCCACATCCATGACATCATCTACTTCAAACAGTTATTGCCTGTGTTCATTTCTCAAGTTTGAAATTTACTAAAGTTATATCGTACAATGTAATCAGGATCAACTAGTGTGTGCTCTAATCAGACGCTGCATTACACGACGTATGCTCAAGATTCAAACAATTTGCAAATACCCATATTGTACTTGGTATGAAGGCAGTAAACCGTTAACGAGGATGACAGTACAACAGAAATGTCATTTTTGGTGGTATCTGATTAACTGAAAACATTTTTGACATTAATAAAACACCGATTCATCTATAGTTAAAACAGTGTGTGTCGCTTCGGGCACTTTACTGATTGAATCTTGGGTGGCATTTTTCTTGCAGGTATTATACATGAAATATAACACATCAACATCAAAAGAAGCAGACAATTAGTATAGTTATAGATAATCAGTCGTAGTTCTTGTTCTTATTTATTAATTCACATTCTTGTTATCGTTTCATTTGTGAAACAGTTTATAGTCGTGTTATGATATTTACCTGATATCTTACTGATAATATTAGTTGTGTATGCAATAAACAACATGTTGCAGTCATGTTACATACCAAATAATACCTGACACATCCAATATTAATTTTGAAAAAGCTTATGCCCTAATCTAAAGATTATTTGTCCACACCCTTGATATAAACGTACTATTAATATCTAGGTGTCCATTCCTTATATAAAGTATTTTCAAACAGCGTAGACTTTGATGAGATTCTACAAATACCTAAATAACAGCAAAATGTATTACAGTGCTCCCTCCCTACAACGGCCCTCCCAACAACGAGTCCCTCCTTACAACGACCCTTGCAGCTGTTTCCCAAACACTACAATTATGTTTAACGTCTTTGCTGCTGAAAAATCGTCTGCTTAAAATTGCCGTCTGCTGTTTTTCACAAGGTTACATAATGGATATTTTTACAGAAAAACGCTTTTGCAAATGTAAGCCAATTTCCCTCCCTATAACGACTCCTTCCAAACAACGAACACAATTTTTGTCTCCCATTGGGTGTCGTTGTAGAGAGGGAGCGCTGTACTATTTCGAGAACATGTCAACAAAGTGTGAGCAACTACTTACTATGGAGCATATAATAACATTGCTTACATAGTAAAAGACGAAGCACGAGGGACAAGACTACTTGAGGCATTCAATAAGCTTAACATTTTATCCATACCGCTCGCTCTAGATACCTCTCAACTTCTTTTTGAAAATAAAAAAAAAATCAAACTATTTTAACATATGCAGAAATTGAATATCAAATCGTTTGGATCCTTATGGGACCCCATATTTAGTGAGCCCTGGTATGGATCCAAACTGTTTGCAAATGATATCATAGCCAGACTCCCAAAGGTTATGGCTTGCAAATATGTTGAAATCAGCTTCTGCATATTTAGTTGAGAATATTCACTGAGTTACGTTTAATAATTCCGTCAGAAGCAACAAGTTTCATGCCCGTATCACTCACTGGTGACAAACACGTATTTTTCGGCAACGATACAGAGGATGAGCTGCCAGTTTTAACTCTTTCATCCATCAAACTTCAAATGGACCATTCTGTCTATCCATTTTGTTGACTTTAAAGGATTGTTTTGGTGTTGTATTGCAATATGACAACCAGTGCAAACCCTGATCAGATGGCTCCTTTCGGAGCCTTCTGAAATTGGTCTAGGACAAGTAAACTATTCACAGGTATGCTGTTTGTAAAGGAAACAGGGTTAATGCATGTTATAGATCAATTCAGAACGAATGTAAATCAGAACACACCATTAGATATTTTATGTATTACTTCTTTTAAATTGACGTTATGACGAGGCAACTAGATCTACCCCAGGTCAGAAAATTGCGTCTTCAAAAATGATCGCTCTAAACCATTTATCAGTATAGACTGTATTGCTATAAGAAGATAATCCTGGTTGCATTTATCGTTTTTTTTTAATTACCAGTTTAATGTAATTCAATATTTTTTATAGTCTCCAGGCTAAACGACATTATATTTACCCTTATCACAGCTATATTATCGTTTACTTCAGAATTTTGAAATATTCTTTTTAACGGAAGACAAAATAGATTTTCGAAGAGACTCGACCATGTTCGGTCGTCGAGTTGTTACTCGTTATCGTACCTGGATCTACACCCTCACCCCCAAAGAAGCGCCATAGCGCATTTTATTTATTCCTTCACTAAAGAAAATAGTTACTGTTCCAATTTATACAGTCATGAACATGTACCATAAGAAAGGTTACCTATAAACTAGCAGATGGAAGCTTAAAGCAGGTTAACAGTAAAGCAGAATGCGCCTTAAGGCGCATTCTTCTTTACTTTCAACCTGCTTTAAGTGGTCACCTTTCTTCTAAATCTAGAAACAGGATATGGGGTAAAGGGTAACTGGCTGCAGAGTCTTGTACTTGCTAGTGAAGGGAATAAAAAGCAATTAAAATTACATTCGATGCTGCGTTAGCACGCAGGTAGCGAATTATCACATGCCATCAGAGCGCCTCTTCAACAAAAAAATAAAAAGGAAAATTTTAATGTTGTCTGGAAATATGAATAGCTTTAGCAATTTCAAAACCACTTGAACTTTTTTCACTTCAGTAGAACATTGAACTTTAAACACTCTGCTTGAGCAGCTAAGAGGCAAAACATGCTTATCAGGTTTATGCCACATTTTATGGATGTCGTAATTTTCTGCCTGACGTTGTCTAAAAATAAAATATCAATTAACCTTTACGGAGCTAAAAGCAGATGGGGCACTGTTATTTGCAAACAATCTGGATCCTGCTGAGACGCCTGCCACTCAGCGTCTCATCAGGATCGTAACTGTTTAACATTCATGATTTTGGTGTTGCAATTAAACCAATAATCATGCAACCTAAATTGAGAATAATTTGCGTATAATACCTTTCAGGCAGATGATGAATGTCCATGAAAATGTTTAAGCGATTATTCGTGACCTTGGGAACCAAAGACAGCTATTTATAGCCCGTCCCTCCAGTATGCCTATTGTTTTTTAGTTAGTATTTAAATCTGAATTTAATGTTTAAAGAACTGCATGGAAAAGCGCACCGGCGCCAGGGCTTGATACACATTATTTAAAGAGTATAACGCATAAAAAACATTTAATTGATTAAACATTTGTCATTTGAAATTTATGTTTTAGACATAATGTTTTAGACATAAGTAGCAACTTAAAGAAACGAAAATGAAAATATGCTAACACTTAACCTCTGCAATCCATTGCATTGCATTATATTGCACATATTTCAGCAGCCTTAACTTTAGTTCTAGTGTTGTTCTTACAATACTCACCACCTGATGAATCATACCATTTGTTGTTATTTTGCTGCCATGACGTCATAAACTTTAAACACTTGTCGTCTGCTTTTATTCCTCAAATTTAGATTTTATGTTTTGGACTTTAGGAATATTGAAAATGGTGTCTTATCAGGATCCAAATTTTTTGCAAAATATATTGTACTCAAGGTAAGGCAATGACGGGGCTAAAATCACATGTCCTTTTCTAAAGTTATCTCGTATTTAAGAACACTCTGTAAGCAAGCATGAAATCCTTTCGACGAAATGGGTCGTATTTCTTAAGTTGTTTCTGTCATGTCTTTTGATTAAAGCGAACGTACAATTGAAATCTTTAGGCATTGTCATGTATATTTGAAAGGGGAGGGGTAATTTCTTTCCTTCCCATTTACATTTTGGTGGTATTTACCAACAAGTTAGTATGACATTGGCAGTATATGATCAAAATGCAAAGTGCCTAAACACTTTGATTCGCTAAATTTGTTCAAGGCTTTAACACTTATACACTAAGGACGAGTACATCTACATATCAGAGATCCCTAACAGAAACCATCTGATCAGGGTCTTGACTATTTTTGATTTTGCAATATATTTGAGTTGTACATTAAAAGTTTCAGGGATGAATATCTATGGTATATACATCTAGTTGCTTTTAAGTGTATGTTTGCGATATGATTGTATCTTTAATTCTATTTATAAACATACCTTTCTTAAATTTCAGATAACTTTACTACTTGCGGTTAGACAGAGCACAGCATTCAAAGGTGAGTTTAACGTAGTTGAAATTCACGAGTAGATGTGCATGTATTCGAACAAGTACGTACGGCGATTACTTTACATGTATGGCTTATAACTGAAAGTTTCAATCAGTTACAATACCAAATATAGGTAGTCGTGTGACATTTAATATCTACATCAAAAAGGTTGAGCCTTAGCCTACTGTGTGACGCAATGGCCTAGTTATAAGAACCTAGGAATGTGACATCAGTTATTATTATCATAATTATTATTATTATTATTATTATTATATATTTATTTATTTAGTAGTAGTAGAAGTAAACCCTCTGCTTAATAGAAAACGTTTTCCACGCCTTTATCTATTCCCCCCAAAATGTTAGTTTATTGTACTTTTATATGTCCTGATTATGAGTTCAAATTTGTACTATTATTGACGAATTGTTTAGTGGCTGAATCATGCTCCCTGCATACCTACAAGGTAAACTGAGCTATAAGCATCTTAGAGAGCAAAGTAGATGTATGCCTTCTTTGCCTTATTTCGACCTGCTGTGGGGACATATCAATCCTACACTTAAAACAAGATACAGCCACGTTCAAACGAAACCTATAAAAGGCAAACGTAATACAAAATCAAGGTGAAAGTGACATTCCTTTTAACAGTTTAACCCGCTAATGCCTAGTGTATTGTAAAGTGCATATTGGCAAAAGGTAAATACCCTAATGAGACGCCGTGTTACGCGACGTCTCACCAGGGTCTGCACTGTTTTCTGTTTCATATGAATTGTTACAGTGGAGAATCTGTTATTCTTTCCCGTTTAAACGCAAACGTACGCAAACGCAAAGCACTAAAACGTAGAAAAGAACAACTTTTGGACAATTATGATAATTCTTGTTTATCTTGGTAGCAAACAGTTTGGAGCCCGATCAGACGCCGGGTTACCCGGCGTCTGATCTGGCTCCAAACTGTTTGCACTGCAAATAATAGTTTAAGCGTAAACGCGTTTATTGGGAAAGAATAACAGATTCTCCACTGTATGCTGTATTGACAAGCATTGTAGTGTCTTTAGATCACCCTTGTATATTTATCATGAAATGTTCTAGTAAGTCCATTGCAATATCAAACGGGTTAATTTTCTCTGAGCAGCAAACAGTTGGAAGCCTGAGCAGGCGTAGGGTTACGCGGGTGTCTGAACTGGCTCTAAACTATTTGTAATTGTTCAATTGGGAGTTTATGAGGGAAAGGGCGAAAACGTTCAGGAATGCGGGAGTTAGCCATAAACAGGCCCTATCCGTCACTTTATAATATGCGGAAATCGCAATGACTAGCAGACCAGATTAAGATCCGATATGTCATATTAATCATGTGGGCGATGACAAATTTGAGGAGTTTCTGGCCCTAATCTATCGCCGCCATTTCGTGTCTTAGGAGATTGCTCAGATAACATGCTTGATGCCATGTTATTCATATCAGAATTTCACAATATGCAGACTGCACTGCTCTGCAGCATTACCAGAGATGGCATGCAAACAGAAGTATATTTTGAAATTGCATGATATAAAACAGACGAAAACAGCATTCTCTGGCCTGGTTTATGCATGATTAATACAATATATAAAATGACTATAAATGCCATTGCAAATCGTAAATATCAAACTAAAAACCACATTAAAAATGAATCCAAAGTCTGATCACAGAAAGAACCACATACAGTGGGAAAGACATTATTCTTACCCGTTTAATTAAACACAAACGAAATGCAAACGCATTGCAATTAAATCTGGGATTTTTTTGCCAATTCTGACTATCTATTCTAATATGGGCGGCAAATAGTTTGAATCCTAAACAGACGCCGGGTAACCCAGCATCAGGTCTTGCTTCAAACTGTTTGCAATGGAAATAATAGTTATAGCGTAAATGCGTTTATTCGGAAGTAATAACGTCTTATCCACTGTACGCCATCATCCAAACCATCGAGAGCGATTGGTATTAGTTGGAATAATTTATTTCATAATAGATGTAAAAGAAATAAGGTTTAAATATTTTAAACAACTTAACAGAGTCTGCACTTTTGCGGCAAGTGTAACACATATACTTGTGGTCTGCTTTTCTGTTTTTAAAGCTGTCATCTGCTTTAACGAACCCATTATTGCAAGTCGGCCACAGTTTTGAGCATTATACTATTCCACTGTATAGTCTAAACAATAAGATTCGGTTTTCAGAAGTTTAGTTCTGTACATAAATTATGTAACTTTATTTAACCCATTACCCCATAGATATGCATTCTTACGCCTTAAATGTATTCCTAATTCATAGAAAATAGTTCCATTTTATAAAATCATGAATAT
Organism: Gari tellinella; assembly: GCA_922989275.2. Lineage (NCBI taxonomy): Eukaryota > Metazoa > Mollusca > Bivalvia > Cardiida > Psammobiidae > Gari > Gari tellinella. Next base: position 46,480,932 of record OV277864.1, read on the forward strand.
GCACCATAAGAAATAGTTTTTATATCCTAGTAGATGGTAGCTTAAAGCAGGCTGAGAGTCAAGAAGAATGCGCCTTCAGGCACATTCTGCTTTACTTCCAACCAGTTTTAAATGGACACATTTCTCATTACTAAAGACAGGCTATTTGGGTAGTTACATGTAGGTAACTAATGTTACATTGGCAAAGGCTATTCGTGCATGAAGCATCGCCAATAAGATAGTAATCAAAGTATTTCAAAGTGTGAACATCTACGGTAGAGATAACGTTATTCTGTTACAATAAACGCGTTTATACCAAACTATTTCATGTTCGTTGCAAACAGTTTTGAACCTAATCAGATGATGCGTACATGTAACCCGGCATTTGGCTAGACTTAAAGTATTATTATACTGCAAAGTAAATTCCTTACTTTTCATTGGTCAACGAGTCGTAGACAAAATCCGATGTACCCTGTGAGCTGAGAGGGTACTTAGGAATGCAGCATTTTCATTGGCTGACAGTACCCTGAGTCTTGCTTTGCAGAAAATAAGATGGCCGATAGTTCGACAGGATTGAGTGCATTCAATCCTGCATCCTCCGTTTTAAGTCCATTTCGGCTAAGAACCAATCGGTGTTTGGATCTTTCAACAGTCGCATTATTTCTGGGAAAGTTTGAAGTCGAAGTCTCCTAGTATTTGTCCATTTTTCTTTTGAATAATAACGTCATAAACATATGACGTCACTTACGTTCAACGTCATATGTTTTGCCGCGCTTTTGTTACTGTTTACTTTGAGCGCTGTGCACGACAAATTCCGAAATATTTCATTTGAACAATAAAAACTTTGAAGTATAATAAATTCGTTATACAGTTTCTTCACAGGGTACATGAGAATTTCTTCCCGGCTGGTAAAATCATGTAACCCTCGCCTAACGGCTCGGGCAACATTGATTTTCCTCAGCCGGGAAGAAATTCTCATGTACCCTGTGAAGAAACTGTATAACTAATATGGTGAACATTTTAAAACTGTTGTTATCTCCCGCATGATATTGCATTGCGTTTAGTCTCGTTTAAACGGGAAAGAATAACACATCCTCTACTGTAAGATATAAATCAAGGATTGTTGATATGTACAGTGGAGTAGACGTTATTCTGTCCCATTTAAACAGTTATTCCTTTAATTTAAGTGACAAATAGTTTGGAGCCAGATCAGACGCCGGGTTACCCGGCGTCTTATCTGGCTCCAAACTTTTTGCAATGGAAATAATAGTTTTATCGAAAACACATTTAATAGGAAATACATGTAATAACGTTTTCCCCCTGTAGATACAGTCAACTTCCTTTGCAACAGCCATTCATAGTCGTATATACCAGATGATAGGTTTAAACAAGATGGAAGTAAAGCAGAGAGTTCCTACAGGAGCTTTCTGCTTTACTATCATCTTGCTTAAAGCAGTTATTTGCACTAACGCACAAAAAATAAGATTGTCTTAGAGTGGCCGTGTTAGCGAGAATTTTCCACAAATCTTTGCAATATATCACTGTAATCGCATGCTTGTGGTTTTGTCTGTTGATGTGCATACATCCGCAGTTATCAGGTTTTGCTGCAACATTACGCACGTTATATGAATTCAACTGAACGGTTAAAAAAAGCATAATTATGCATAGTCATTTAACTATGACGTCAGTCAAAATATCGTCCTTGTTAAAAGTACGTTTTTCTGTCAACATTGTTTTCAGTTTGATATTATATATGTAAAATAGTGGAAAATACGTTATTCTTTCCAGTTTAGATACATACATGTACGCAACGCAAACACATTTTATTAAAATGTAGAAATTTACAACTCTTTTACATTTCTCACAATCTACTTTAATCTGAGTGACAAACAGTGAGACTGGTCAGACGCCGGGTTACCCGTCGTCTGATCTGGCTCCAAACTGTTTGCATTGAAAATAATAATTTTAGCAGAACAGAACAGAACAAATCTTTTATTATATTTTTTATAGCGTAAACGCGTTTATTGGGAAAGAATAAGGTCTTCTCCTCTGTAAATACATAAACAAGGGTGATCGACACCGCAATGTTTGTCCATACAGAACATAATTTTATATAAACAGAAAATAGTGCAGACCCTGGTTAACATCACATCATCCGGGTTTATAAATACGGTATACTAATGTATACGATGTATTAACAGGATAAACAAGTTAAATGCTAAAGGGTTAAATGTTTATCTTGCGATTAAAACTAGTTGTTGTTTAGCATTTATGATAAAGAAGGTTAAACCCATTCACTAGACTTGATTGCTTAATAAGAGTTGAAACACCAAACCCCTCCTTCAATTAATTGGTTGAATACAGTCTCCGGTGTAGGCGTCATTGGCCCACGCGTCCATGTCACTTTGAAACCCTATAACTCGAAATCACTCCAGTCGAATCAGCCTGCTTTCTTCAGAAGAGAGTTGGATAATTGAAGTTTGTTTAAATCGAACTTGTTCGTATCTTGAACTACAGGACATTTCAAATCAAACGAGTTATCCAGGTTGGCTGGTCAACATCACAGTGACAGAGTAGTCTCGGCGATATTGCTTAGCATAACAATTTCTACATGTATTAATGTATGATAAATTCACAAATAGAATTAAATATCCGCAACATTTACAGTGTTCCCTCCCTACAACGGCCCTCCCAACAACGAATCACTTCTTACAACGACCATTACGGCTGTTCCCCAAACAAGACAAATTGTGTAACACTCTTACCGCTGCAATATCGTCTGCTTCAAATTGTCGCCTGTTGTTTTTTTCTCAAAATCACAGTTTGATGGAATAAATATAATGACGGGTGAAAAACAGCTTGAATCCAGATCAGGCGCCGCGTAACGCGGCGTCTGATCTGGATTCAACCTGTTTGCAGATGTAAACCAATTTACCTTCCTGTAACGACTCCCTCTGAACAACGCACACAAACTTTGTCTCCCATTGGGTGTCGTTGTAGAGAGGGAGCACTGTATTACTACATTATCATTTGCAAAACAGTTTGTATCCTAATCAGTTGCCGAGGAACTCGACGTATGATCAGGATCCAATATTTCTTACATTCACAGCATTACTATAACCTGAAATAGGGCCCGCTTCACTCTCTATCTAGTTGTTCACCAATTCCTTTTCAAATTTGTACCTGAAAAATCATTTTAGCTACATTTTGTTCATTCCTTTCAGATGCTTGTGGAGCTCATGGCGCGGACATCGTGTTTCTCATAGACTCTTCCGCCAGCATATGGAAACCAGACTTCGACAGGCAGATTCAGTTTGTAAAAGATGTGTCTGAGCAGTTCGACATTGGCAATCGTCCGAATCAAACACGCTTAGGTCTTCTTTCCTTTTGCAACTCGTATCACCTTGAATTCCATTTATGGCAGAACAATCGACGAGATCTCCTCTCTGGGGCCTTACAGCGCATACGTCACAGACTTGGACGAAAGACAAACACGGGTGCAGCCCTGAAATATATGACCAAATATATGTTCACACATCGTTATGGAAGCAGAAAACATGCCGCTCATATTGCCGTCGTTATAACTGACGGAGAATCTCAAAGGCGGAAACAGACCCTAACAGCGGCCCTTAAGGCCCGTAACACCGGCATTCAGATATTTGCGATAGGGGTCGGAGGTGAGGTTGACTATAGAGAATTACAAGAGATGGCGAGTAAACCATCATCTAAATACGTGTTCGCTGTGGACGACTTCGAGTCCCTGGCATCAATGAAACATGTCCTGGCTAATAGATCGTGTGGAGGTAAGAATCACAATATACAGCAAAACCTCTCTACTATCACCATTTATTGAGGTGTATTGCAATTTTCGGCGTACAGTGGAGAATCTGTTATTCTTTCCCGTTTAAACGCAAACGCAAAGCACTAAAACGTAGAAAAGAACAAATTTTGGACAATTCTGATCATTCTTGTTTATCTTGGTGGCAAACAGTTTGGAGCCTGATCAGACGCCGGGTTACCCGGCGTCTGATCTGGCTCCAAACTGTTTGCACTGCAAATAATAGTTTTAGGGTAAACGCGTTTATTGGGAAAGAATAACAGATTCTCCACTGTATTAGGCAGATGGTTGCTTTACTCATTCATCCCTGAAACTTTTGATAGAGAAGTCTAATTACCAATTATTTCTAAATTATTTGACTATTGTCTGTATAGCAAACAGTGTATGTCCTGATCAGAGGGCACCTACAGGAGCCTTCTGATCAGGTTATAGACTGCATAGAACAGCTTTTTAACTTTTAACTGGTTCACTGTTGATAAGGCGCATATACTCGTCGCTAGGGTTTAATATTCTAAGCCAAGATAAAAGAACAACAGAAATCTATAAGAGCTTTCTGCTTTGCTTTTGCCTTGCTTTAAGATGTCAAGTGTCTTAAATACCGTCGGTTTGGCTCATTTTCATTGGTCGTAATAGAAAGGTTTTTTTTTATACGAAGTTTATATAGTTGAAGCCTTTTTATGTTTTAATTTTATTCATATATAAAAAGCGGGTTTTAATATGCTTTGAGCTATTATCCAAGACAAGCTCGACTCTCCTTTTGACATTCAACCTATAGCTCGATTTATTTGCTGTATGTACGTATGATTTTGGATTTTAGTAATTGAAAGTTCGAATTTTGTAAATAATATTATGATCTTAAATGTTTACTATGAACATATTTTATTGAAATGATAATTCCTTTGGAGGAAACAAATAGCGTATATCCCTGCCTGGATACAGTGCAGCAGCTTCCTCTCTACAACGACACCCAATGGGAGACACATAGTGTGTGTGTTATTCGGAGGGAGCCGTTCTAGGGAGGGAATATCAAGACTGAGCTTACATTAGCAAACAGATTGAATCTAGATCAGACGCCGCGTAAGCTGTTTGTCACTCGTCAGTATATTTATTCTATCAAAATGTCCACTTATATGCAACTTTGAGAAAAACAGGAGACGAAACATTTAAGCAGACGGCATTGCAGCCATGAAAAGGTTGAACATAAATGTCGTGTTTGGGGAACAGCGGCAAGCGTCGTTGTAAGGAGTGGGTCGTTTTTTGGAGGGCCGTTGTAGGGAGGGAGCGCAGTAGTTTATCAAATCACTAAAACTCAACACAAACATTTCTACTATTGAGTCAATGGTTTTCAAAACGAATGACCATAGTCTTCAATATAGAATAACACTCTTAGTTAATACAAACGTATCTTTGATCAAACACGAGCTCAATTTTTTCACATGTCTGTGTCATTCATAAGTCCATTGTTTCAATGATAGAGGCTATAGATCAGTTAGCTATAGGTTTCAAACATGAGTACAAGAACTTCATGTAGATGTACGTTGATTAGTGACCTATAATGAAATGGAATTTTATCAGACCTTTGACACTGGTTGATTCAAAAGGAGTCACTTACAAGCAGTTGACATGTTTTCAATAAGTCAACTCATCTCAGTTAGATTTATTTGTTTTAAATGAGATATAATCTGCTGATTGGGTAGTTAGTGTTTCTGACAAGTATCTTTACCCTTATCGTGTTAAGCATAACTTGAAAATAATTTTGAAACGGTTTGGATCCAGATTAACCCTTTCGCTCTCAATGACGCTGAAAAGCGCGTTTGCAAACAGTTTGGATCCTGATCAGACGCCGCGTAACGCGGCGTCTGATCAGGATGCAAACGGTTTGACACTCGTTTTGAAATTTCTTCAGTCAATCTGCCTTATTTTTTTTTAACTTGAAACGAAATTGTAAACAAAACAATTGAAGCAGACGACAATAAAACGGTGAAGGGGTAAAAAACTCACTAACAATTTGGCAGTGAAGGGTTAAAATCCGTGTAACGCGGCGTCTAATACACTCATATTTAACTTTCTATTAGTTTAAATATTTTAAAATTAATTTTTGAGTTTGTGTGCAGACGATACATGAGAAGCAGACGACAACCGACCTTTGACACTGGTTGATTCAAAAGGAGTCACTTACAAGCAGTTGACATGTTTTCAATAAGTCAACTCATCTCAGTTAGATTTATTTGTTTTAAATGAGATATAATCTGCTGATTGGGTAGTTAGTGTTTCTGACAAGTATCTTAACCCGTATCGTGCTAATCATGACTTGGGCAAGACTTTTGAAACAGTTTGGATCTAGAGTAGACGCCGCGAAACGCGGCGTCTAATTTAGTTCCAAATTATTTAGTACTCATAATTAACTTTCTATCAGTTTAAATAACTTACAAATAATTTTAGTTTGTTTGCAGACGATACATTAGAAGCAGACGACAATCAGTCAAGATGACAAGGGTTAAACGACCTTTCACCGCTACCGATAACTAAAATAAAGTTGCAAACAGTTTGTATCCAGATCAGACCCTGGGTAACTCGACGTTTGATTGGGATCCAAACTGTTTGATCCTTGCATGTATGCCCGATCAGTAAAATATGCATAAAATTGAATTTAAATGTTTGCAGACGATCGTTTTAAAGCATATATTGTAATTTAGAAAGATAAAGGTTCACTTCATACTACCCATTATAGGATCCGATTACTACATTAGCGTAAATTTGTCCGTTAATTGAAACAAAGGTGAAATGTAGTTTCTAACCCTTTCACCCCAGCAAAAGCCGTTGTCTGCATAATTTCTTACTTTATTTAAACGTCAAGACAATTCAAGTGAATACATATTAATATACGTACATGTATCGCACTATTTGGTTCTTATGAGACGCCGAATTACTTGGTGTCTCATCAGTATCTAAAACTGTTTGCAAATACTCTGTAATCGCTTTGACAGAGATATATGTACGTGTATATTTTCCATTACCGAATGCACATCTTCTGAATTATTTGTTTTATTTCTGTGTCAAAGTCTGCAACGTGAAGTTTCATAATTCTAACCTTGATGTCAAAGGCTGTGAGATATCAATATGTTGTACATCATAATTAATATTTTATCAACTTGCATCTGTCAGCGGAAGAGGGGATCAAGCATATACTATCGTATTACAACTATTTAACCCAACAGTTAACACACTGTAACATCGTCAAACTCTAAAAGAGTTCGCCTAAATATCCATTTACCTTCAGGTTGTACCATTTGCTTAAACATAAACACAGTAAAACGCTTGCCAAACAGTTTTGATCCTGATCAGACGCCGCGTACCGCGGCGTCTGATCTGGATCCAAACTGTTTGCAAATATCAATGAACTCACGATCGGGAGACTAAGAGTTAACAGTGTATAATAATTCACAATAATGAGAAGTAATTTGACAGCCCTGACTTTGTTGAGATGACAAACCATGACTGTTCTGCTCCTGACCAGGATATTTACGACCTGTCATAGACTTTGTGAATGAATGAGAAATACATGGACTCCCTGCTTGAACTGATGGAAATCCCAGATACTATGTAAATAGCGCATGGTTACCATGTTTTTTCTAACCCTTTACCACATAGCCTGTTTCTTGTTTTGAAGATAGGTGATCCCTTAAAGCAGGTTGAAAGTAAAGCAGAATGTGCCTGAAGGCACATTCTGCTTCACTTTCAGCCTGCTTTAGGCTATCATTTGCTAGGATTTTAAAAAAATGTATCATGGTACATGTTCCTGACTGTATAAATTGGAACTAGTTTCTTCAGTGCAAGAATAAACGTTTTATGAAATGTGCTAAAAGGCGCTTCGTTGGGGGAAAGGGTTATGTTTATGTTTTTCACACTTTCAACCCTCGCGACATAATATTATTGTATGATGGTTATGAAAGGTTGTGAGTTATGAAGGTGTTGCACAGCATAGTTAATCTTCTCTCAGAGGAAGAGGGGATTAAGCATAATACTATCGTTTAACAACTTTTTAACCCAACACTTGTCACACTGTTACATCGTCAACTCAATAGTACTCTGATATGGTTTGCTACTTCCTTCTGGATCTACACATTTTGGTTATGTTCCATTAACTCATACACCCCTGAAACTTCAAATGGACAGTTCCTGTTTCCAATTAAGTATACTCGATTTAGTACTACATGTATTTAAGTTGTGATTTGACACAAATTATTGCACAATGATAGACAGTGCAGACTCTGTTCCTTTGGGAAGTCCTATTACAATGTTCCTGGGTCTTTACCGTTGGCATAACCCAATTATATTTGTCACATATTCTTTGTAAAAGACGAGTATACTCGACGCCAGGGATAAATGAGTAAAGTGTAGGCCTACGTGTACTTGTCAATTGGTGCATTTGTCATACCAAACAGGTTCAAATTTGACGCAATTGCAGTTGATAAAAATATCACTTAAATAACATCTGGCAGTGATTGATAATACAATTACTATAATAGTGTATGGGTTATTTCTGGCTATAAATGATACACCAGTGTCTACTCTGGGATAATTGGCTCACATTGGCACTCAGTCCAAGTGGTACAACCGAGATACCACTCTTATAGATTAACCTTCTGCTCAATATGTAATCCAGTACAGTCGAACTTCGATATCTCGAAGTCGGTTTTGTCGATCATACCCGTATTTCACTAGTGATGATATCAACTGTGACGATATCAAATTTATTTAACTGAGAAATCTCTATGAATCATCGATAGGTATATAATAAAGAAATTTACTTGATCTATAGTCATTATAAATTACTGAATTTTTATTAAATCTTAAAGACAAACAGCGTGACGCCTGATTAGACGCTAGGCTACCCAGCGTCTGATCTGGGTCCAAAAAGTGTATGAAATTGAAATAATTCTTTACGCATAAATGCATACAATTTATTAGTAAAGAAAACGCCAACTACACTTAAGCAGATGTCCACCCAAACACCTGCATTTGAGGCTCAAAGCGACAATGATTACATTAAAATACATGATCCTTTGAACCTTCAACTGCGCGTGTACTAGTATAAAATGCCGTTAGTTATATAAGTCCTCTCGTGCCATTAATACTAAGAGCTTGACTTGTCAGACTAGACACATTTTAGTTATATAATTCAACAACTTTCGTGAGACCAATTAGTAACACAGAACGGGATCGTTATTAGTAAATTATTACAAAATGTAAGACAAACCAACGCAGAAAGTCTCAATGACGCGTAAAAGCGCGTTTGCAAACAGTTTGGAACCTGATCAGACGCCGCGTAATGCGGCGTCTGATCTGGATCCAAACTGTTTGACACTCGTTTTGAATTTTTTTCAGTCATACTGCCTTTTTTAAAACTTTGAATCGGCATGGCAGACAACGAAATTGAAGCAGACAACAATGAAACGGTGAATGGGTAAAAAATGCACGACAACATTGGCAGTGAAAGGGTTATGCTTACATGTACAGTGGAGAATCTGTTATTCTTTCCCAATAAACGCGTTTACGCTAAAACTGTTATTTGCTGTGCAAACAGTTTGGAGCCAGATCAGACGCCGGGTAACCCGGCGTCTGATCAGGCTCCAAACTGTTTGCCACCAAGATAAACAAGAATTATCAGAATTGTCCAAAAGTTGTTCTTTTCTACGTTTTAGTGCTTTGCTTTTACGTACGTTTGCGTTTAAACGGGAAAGAATAACAGATTCTCCACTGTACTTCAGTCCTGCGTTCGGCTGCAGTCTGTCTAAAAAACCGACCTTGTGTCTTATTTGTTGTTTACTTTAGAAAGATTTTATTGTAATATATTTTATAACTGAGCCGCCGTGCTAAATGTTTTGACATAATTTAGACATAACACACAGGCTAGACCTTGTTATCTCTTTAACCGCCAATGGCGCCAATAGGCGATTTTGGCAACAGTTTGGATCCAGAATAGATGTCGCATATTTAAGGTACTTCGCGGGTGCGCTTAGTTTCCATACACGGTGTCATGAAACTTTTTTTGAAGAATGATAATAGCCAAAGAAACAATGTGTGAAAATATAGGCAAAATTTATCGTGGTTTGTCTCTAAGGTCTCATTTTCTGACTAAAACCTGGAATTTTGATGTTAATGACTTTAAGTCTCGCCCAATTAGTAGCCCAGAACATTACAATAAAAGCTAAAAATATTTAGAATAAGGGTGTTCAGAAAGATGTTATCGGCTATTTAAATTTTGCAAAATGCTAACAAATTGAATTACAAAAAACTGACTCATTCAATGTTGTTGTTTTTTCATTTTATTCAAATGTATGCATGATGAAGTAGTTGGTCAGAAAAAATTAGAAAATATTACAGTCAGGATTTGTTGTAATATCAGTTTTTCTTATTAAAACATTGGAAAGAAGTTGAAATACAGTTTTCTACCTTAAAATTGAAATTCTGTCATTAAAATGCATTATTTTTTATTCATGGACTTGCATACAAGGTTCATTATATTGTTTAAACATAATAATGGGAAATATCGATCTTGAAAAGCTTCAATGTGTGGCTTTATAGTTTGATCAAATCGTATACATGTATACCGATTTTATTGACGTGTAAGTCATTAAAATAAAACGTAAATGTAAGTGGACATATAATTTGACCGTATATAACATCACTAATTCCAATCAACGAAGAATAAACATAACATGTCCCTTGATCACTGCGTTATGGATGGACAAGTCAATAAATAAATCGGACGCTTCATTTTAAAAAAACTATTTGGATCAAATGGTAATCGAATTTATGACCTTTCAATTGCAAGTCAATCACTCTACTGATTGCGCTATGAAGAATTACACTAAATCGTATCAGTATTTCCTTTCTATAAACTTTCTGGTATAAGCACGTGCGGAAAAAGTCTATGTTGTCAAGACGCATTTCCGCTCGCCCGGAAGAGTGACCTCCGTATGCGAAATACCTTAAAGCGTTTTCCTCCTATGAAATTCTGACGTGGAAAGCTATTGTAGACCACCCTATTAATGTAGACGATATTTTTCGCGATAAGAGGGTTAAAGCAGACGATAAAACTTGACGATGAAAATATATTAAGCTTATACATTGAAATGCAGTGTGTTTTGTATGAGTATATGTTTTCTGCACCAGTAGAATAACCGAATGCTGTTGATTCAAGCAAGCTGTGTAGATACAGATAAGACGGTGCGTTACAGTCAAACTTCGATATCTCGAACTCGGTTAAGTCGAACATACCCGTATTTCAAAGTTAAAACGTGGCTAAGCCTCGTTTTAACTTTGAAATACGGGTATGCTCGACTAAACCGAGCATAAAATAATGTTATTCATGTGTCGAAATACCATTTAGTTCGAGGTAAGCGAGTTCGAGATATCGAAGTTTAACTGTATTTCTAAGTTGCGTCTTGGCCAATAATGTGTGTAATAATGTAATGTTTTAATAATTATGTGTCTCGTTTCGCAGTAGAAATGCCTTTAGATAAGTTTGCCTTGTTACCTCATTAATACCGAGAGTCTGTATGTCAGGCAAGTAACTGGTTGAGTTATGTGACCTATTATATAATTGTTGTTGTTTGTGCTAGGGTTATATATCAAAGTAATATCTCTGGTTTCTTTTTTGTATAATTGCTTAACCTTTTTCATTGCATTTAATCAATTAGTGCATGGCTGTTTCCTGGCAACCTTAACTCGTTCATTTATTAAAACTTTTCATGGACAATGCCAGTTTCAATTTAAGTCTAGTCCATTTCTGACTATTTAGGGTTGTTGTTTTATATATTTGATTGCAAAATGAGAAACAGTGTAGACCTTAGTCAAATGACTCCTTTAGGAGCCCTCTGATCTGGGTCTACACTGTTTGCATAGGGCATATATAATCTTAACAGGTAAAAAGTTTGTAATGGACGAGAATACTAATTTCTAGGGTGTTCGGGTAGCGCAGTGGTAGCGCACCCGCTTCTCACCAATGCGATCTCGAGTTCGATCCCGGGTCGGGCAGCATGGGAGAGGGTACATTGGTCGCCCGTCCGAACACGTGGGTTTTCTCCGGGCACTCCGGTTTTCTCCCACAAGAATGACCACATACGCCCACATTCGAGCCATCGAGAGTTATTTGTATAAGTTAATGTAGCTTCATAATCGATGTAAAAGAAATAAAGGTTTTAGGGATCAAAGGCTTAATTAAGGACATGAGAAATTTACGTAGACTGTGGCGAATGACAAACGATGAAGACCCTTATCAACTCGGAGTCTGATTGGTGTCTAAACAGCTTTAATTTGTACATGAATTCAAAGGAATTCTCAAAACGTTTCGGCGTCTAATTATTAACCAAACCGTTTAACACTGGTGTGAAACTTCATTAAATTCTTAGTTTCGACGATATTGCATTTGAAAAGCTCATAGCAGACGACCCTATATCTGTGCAATAGGTAATGATATTATATATACCATGTTATTACAGAAGAGAATACGTTATTCCTTCCTGTTTAAACGCAAACGAAAACCGAAAGCAATGCACTAAAGTGTAGATAATGACAAAATCTTGATAAATCTGACTATTTATTTGTATCTAAGTGGCAAACAGTTTGGAACCTGATCAGACGCCGGGTTACCCGGCGTCTGATCAGGCTCCAAACTGTTTGCATTAGAAATACTAGTTTAAGAGTAAACGCGTTTATTGGGAAAGAATAACGTCTTCTCCACTGTATTGGAAAATACAGTATAGAAAACCAGCGTGATATTAATCACCTGACAAAAACATGGTAAAATGTAAAAAGATAGTTATGGCTTATTTTTAGGCTATTTTTGTTGAACCGTCAAACCTGGATCAAGTAGCACTTCACAAGAGAATACACAGAATGTCTTGAAGAAATATGACAGGTGAATGCAGAACAAAAATTGCGTCTAAAGCTAATTCTTGGAAAAGTATGCATTAAGTTTGTCTTGCATTTAAGCAGACACCTGTATAATATATAAAGATATATTAATTTTGTATAAAACAATATTGTTTAACTGTTAAGACAGCAAAGACAGCAGGTGTATGCTTCAATAACATTCCGCGATTGCGACTACTCAAATCAGATGGTTTAAAAAGGTTTCAACATACAGTTCAATTTTGCAATCAGACTGTTTTCAGAAAATCTTAGATAAACATGTACCAATATCAACATCTTCATCAAAATATAACACACTGCTACAGTGGTGAAAATGTCATTATTTCACGTGTAAACGCAAACAAAACGCACACGCATTGTAATAAAATATACAAAATAACAACGTTTTGACAACTCTGACTTCATTTTTATACGAGTGGCAAACATATTTGAGCCTGATCAGACGCCGGATTACTTGGCGTCTGGTCTGACTTCAAACTGTTTGCAATGACAATAATAGTTGTAGCGTAAATGTGTGGCAAACAGTTTGGAGCCTGATCAGACGCTGGGTTACCCGGCGTCTGATCTGGCTCCAAGCTGTTTGCAATGGAAATAACAGTTTTAGCGTTAACGCGTTTATTGGGAAAGAATAACATTTTCTCCACTGTACACGTATCATAAAACAATTCTTCATTTGACGCTACCCTACTTCATATAATACACCGAGAGCCAAATGTTTGAGCATGCGGCTAAATATAGTTATAGAGACCTCTTTGCACTTATAACCTATTATAAACTCTAAGAGATCCTATCACCTCTTGTACTTGTATTTTGTTGTTTGGGCAGGATAAGTTATATCTTAACCGGCATTACCTACAGTGGAGAAAACGTTGTTCTTTCCCAATAAACGCGTTTATGCGAAAACTATTATTTCCATTGCAAACAGTTTGGAGCCAGATCAGACGCCGGGTAACCCGGCGTCTTATCAGGCTTCAAACTGTTTGCCACTGAGATTGAAATGAAAAGCCAGAATTATCAAAATATTGTCATTTGCTCAGATTTATTGCAATGCGGTTGCGTTCCGTTTGCGTTTAAACGGGAAAGAATAACGTTTTCTCCACTGTATGGTGAATTACCGCGTGTTTCGATAGTGCCGTCTATAAAATACCTTATAATTAGTTGCATGCAACTGAAAAGAGAATGGAACTAATTACGAGTGATATATGTAAACAGTAACTGTTTTAACTCTGATCAGACGCCGAGTTACAGTTTGCAAACTTAGCCAATTCGGTTTTTATATCTAACGAAAAGGGCTGATAAGGGATAATGCATTTTGTCATAAAACATCAATTTGGTACGTCTTGATGTTTTATCATAAAAAATGACAAAACTGAACAAAATAAAGAAATAAGTAGACGACATTTTAAAGCAGACAGTTTGCAACGGTCTAACAGCTGATGTATTTCCATTATACAGTGGAGAAGATATTATTTCCGTTTAAACGCGAACAAAACGCAAACGCATTACAATAAAACGTAGACTATGACAACTTGTTGGCAATTCTAGCCACCTGTTTTACTCTGAGTAGCAAACAGTTTGGAGCCTGATCAGACGCTGGGTTACCCAGCGTCTGATTTGGCTCCAAACTGTTTGCACTGGAAATAATATTTTAGCATATTCGCGTTTACTGGGAAAGAAAATCGTCTTCTCCGCTGTAACTGATTAATCATACTTATAGGCACGTGCCGTTCAGAAATGACATTTGAATTTGAAAACAGTGTAGATCAAGATGTAAATTTTGTCTGATCAGAATCGTTACTATTTATCAGTAACTAACGTCAAAAACAGCCAAATTGTGTAGACCCAGATCGGTGTACACGGTTTGTACAGCTTATTGATGTATTTTCCCATCACACCGCTCAATTTTGAAGGTCAGAAATGGAAGGCAGTCAACAGACTCATCGAATATAACCGCCGAAGAATTTCTATTTCAGACGCAAAATGCAGTATATTTCAGTTTTTTGCATGCAAATGAGCCTTTTGTGAGGTAAATGTTTTGCTATTTAACACTACCGTTTTATCGTCGGCTATAAATGTTGTCTGCATATTTTGTAAAATCCAGAGTCTTGTCATTTTGGTTTATGATATTTTGAAACGAGTGTCAAAAAGTTTTGATCCTGATCAGACACCGAGCTACTTGGCGTCTGATCTGAATCCAAACTATTTGCACATGACTGAAGTTGTTAGTTGCAATTACAGAGTTAAAAGCACAGCCACTAGTTTAGTATGTGTTTTATATGATTTCACATTTTAACGGCTGAGTCACAACTATAAAACATGACATTAGCTTGACAAATGTGCAAGAAATGGTGAAATTTAATCGCTTAAAGTTAGACTAAGAGACAAAACAATAATCTTAGATTGTCTGCTTCGAGATGGTCGTCTGCAAATAAGTAGATCTATACATTTTTCAACAAATAGAAATCTACTAATGAGTGTGAAACAGTTTGGAGTAAATATGTATCTGGTATGATATGCCAAGTAACAAACAAAATGTAGACAGACAAACCAAACAAATACCGATTCCCCAATTTTCGATCTCGGTGTCATACAAATGTAAAACGTACATAATGATTAGTGTTGAGCTGCTACTTTGAAACTGGTTATGCATTGCTTCCTGTGTTACTTCAGTTCTGTATACAGCATTTGACTCATGCGTTTCGTTCCATATAAACAGATTTGTGCAACCAATTATGCCTGTTTGAGTATTCCTTGCTTATATGTTGGATTATTCCATTTTTGATCTACGGGGTGCCTGGTCTAAATTCATATTTTCGTTTTGTTTAATATTGAAAGTCATATCAGCAAACAGTGTAGACTCTGATCAGACGCCGCATTATGCGGCGTCTGACCAGAGTCTACTCTGTGTGCCTTTTGTCCCTTTTATTGGACGCTAGGTAAATGGGTTAAACAATTATATATCTTGCAAACAGTTTAGAGCCTAATAAGGCGTCTTATTAAACTCCAAAACGTTTGCAACTCAGACAAAATAAATCGTCAACAGTTTCATATATTTTATTGCAATACGTTTGTGTTTATGTTCGTTAAAACGGAGAATAATAAAGTCTTCTCCGCTAACACAAACACTTAAAGATCCATCTTATAATCGTATATAGTGCAAAAAACTATTGACTTCACGCCTTCTTCAATTTAGTTGAGAGGTTCATCAACTCGCCTTAAGTGATGATTGAAGTAAATGACTTGTTAAGAACTTGTGGTTTTCAGTTGCATCTTCTGATAACGTATACTGCCACTATACATACCCGAACAAACCCAGACGCGTCGATGGTGTTATAGAAAGGTGGAAACTTAAATCAGGATAAATGTTTAAGCATGAAGCTCTTTTACGACCTTTATACTTTGATGTCATCCTGAATTTAGCAACCAGAAGCCTGAAATCAGAGTGACACAATCAATATTTTGTGATTTCGAAATAGATGGGTTTTACTGTATACACAGATACTACAGGTAAACTATGTGTTCAGTCGACGCTCAACACTCCATGAATTTGCAGTCGGGTATAAGCGTGGCATCGTAATGCAGGATTAAAATAAATGCAGAAAGCTCCCGAAGGAGCTTTCTGCATTACTTTTGTCCTGCATTGAGCAGAACAATGCTTTTACTGTTAGTCCTCTTTCTTTTTTAGCTTACAGTTGTACATTGAATTTACTGTAGTTAATTTGTAGGTACTGTTAACTCGTTAGCACATCAGTTACTGCAATTTCCTGTCTTTCATGTTAATTATTTAGCTTTAGTGCATCATTTAGCTAATGAGAAATATATTAAATGGAGTAATTATTATCTTCATTTAAATCACCGAGTAGCACCCAGATGCTTTTAGAATTAATTTCTATCGTAAATCATAAGTTCCAAGTTTGTTTACGTTCCATGATTGTCAATTGTGTACTTTAACACTTTGCATACTGGATAATCTTTCGTCTTTCAACATTAACTGTTGTTGTCTGCTATTATTCTAAAATTAGAATTTTCAAAATTGCTTTTCAGAAGAGACCCATAGTGTCAAACAATTTGGATCCAGATGAGACGCCGCGTTACGCGACGTCTCATCTGGATCCAAACTGTTTGCACATCCAATCACGATTCCGCCACCAGCATGCGAAGAGTAAGAGTTCAGAAGCTCTAGATTCGGGACTCGCTTGCAGAACAGAAGTAGAACATAACAATTTGTGTGTGGTCTATGCTAAAATGCATGGTTTGAGGGCATGGGACACAAACTCGACTTTTCTAGAATTCCTACAAAATGCATCATCTGCAAAAACATTGTTTTAAGACTCAAAGTTATTGCCACATTAACTGTAATCCAAAGATGCACCCATCCACAATGAAATCTGCAGAGTAGACATGGGATCATATTGGATAATAAGAAACTGTTTCATTGCTGATTGATATATCAATATATAAATAATGCGTTTTGTATATATAAATGTATCCCTTGGTACGTCATGACCATTTTGCGCATTATCTATGTTTACACGGTTTGCCAATGTGATATCTTTTCAGCGTCAGCTCTTTTAAGAAACTGATTGTTTCTCATTTAGGCGAGTGTTAATTATATGTTGTACATGTACGTACATAATTAAATTGCATTGGTTGTTTGGTTACTTATTGCGTCTTCGTAAGTGGGTCATAGCAAATAGTACAGATCAAGACGACAGCGTCCCATTGTGGCATCCCATCTAGGTCTACATTGTTTGATATATTCCAATAATATATATTTCTCAGCTATTTAGACCAAAGTAGTGTCGGCAATATAACATTCCTGAAATGGAATTTGCAATTAATATTTCCAATGAATTGGAACCGCATAATAGCTCATTGGAATTAACCGAGTAATAAACGTTCATGGGAATACCAATATTAACTTAATCCTAAAGATGCGACACATAAATGCACAATGCACGTCATTCTCTGTTTAATATACCTAGACTTTACCCCTTCGCAGCAATGGTGTCAACGGTTTAAAAAAAATATCTGCTTTTACTTCTCAAATGTAAGTTTAGGTATTTAGACTATAGATTTATTGAAATGAGTATCAAACAGTTTTGGTCCTG
This sequence comes from Gari tellinella, assembly GCA_922989275.2. Taxonomy (NCBI): domain Eukaryota; kingdom Metazoa; phylum Mollusca; class Bivalvia; order Cardiida; family Psammobiidae; genus Gari; species Gari tellinella. Next base: position 46,498,800 of record OV277864.1, read on the forward strand.
ATCAGTCGCCGCGTCACGCGGCGTCTGATCAGAACCCAAACTGTTTGCAAATACTCATTGTACTCGGGGTAAGGCAGTGAAGGGGTAAGATCTAAGTTTATCTTGATTATCATAAAATAAATCCAGAATATTGGTGTCGCCAGTCTTACTACGCTGTTATATTGCTGCATTCTGGCATGGTTACCTTTATCTTATTTTTGCAACCTAATTATATACACTGCAGCACAGTTAAACGAATATTTAACAACCATTCAAAGGCTATGTTAAACCTTTTTGCACCCAGTTGTTTCTTCCATGCTTGTACATTGGATTAGTCCATTTTTTATATAAGGTGTGTCTGGTCTAAATATTCGTTTTTGTTTTGTTTAATACTGAAATTCCTATCAGCAAACAGTGTAGACTCTGATCAGACGCCGCATAACGCGGCGTCTGATCAGAGTCTACACTGTATGCATATGTCTCCTTCATCGGACGCAAGGCACAAATGGGTAAAGCAGTGTTTTCAAATATGTTGCAAATAAATGCAGAGTGATACAAATACAGAAAGCTTACTGCATTATTATCGTTCTACGTTAATCGTCAAATAGTCGTATGACCTTTTTTTAATTGTTGCACAGCCGAGGTTTAGTTGTGTTTTTCTGCATCTGTTTTTGTTTGATAAAGTGCATCTGGATATAGAGGACATTCTCTCTGTTTTGCGCACTATCCTTGGAGATAGACTAATAAAGGTTTACCGCTTTATCAGTAGATTTATTTTTACTTTGCAGTAAATCATGAATATATTGTAGAGTTAAGAGCATAGCCTTCAACAAGCTACTGTTTATTTCAGATTAGTTTTTTGGCATTGTTGCATCTGTGTGTGCATACCGTATACTCTCGTTTAAACGCACCCCTCTTATAAGAATTTGACAAAAAGCTGTTGAACGTCGCCTCATTACTGTCTACATTTTTTACTATTTCCATTGTATGGAAAACCACTGCAGTGTCCTTGAATGTTTAGCTATAATGAAATATTCCAGGAAGCACTTAGGGAGAGTTCATTGCAATACCTAGGTGATATAAATGGGTTAATCCTGTGGAAGACGCTATTATTTACTGTTTATGTTAATCTTAACGCAAACGCACTAAAATAAAGAAGACGGCAGCGTCATAAAACATGTTGACGTTTTATTTAACTTTGTGCGCCAACCTTTTGTAATTGAAAATAGCTTTTAAGCATAAGCGCGATTTTTGGGAGAATAACATTTCCCCCAACTGTGCGCCGAATTAGTTTGAGACGTGGCTTTCTGGTGAGTGCCATAAAGGCGGAGATTACTTTAAAGATAAAAAATGGACATCATAATATGCTTCACAATGCAGATAACAATCTTTGTTAAAAATCAAGCTATCTTTTGTTGGTTATGTGCCCTTTTTACAAAGTAAAGCAACGCTAGAAAATCTTTTACATGTTTCGCAAATCAAAAACATGATTGTTTTCGATGTTTAAAGGGCAGGTGGCAGCTTAAGGTAATATTGAAGTAAAACAGACAGTCCTTTTTCTTTTAATCTTACTTGAAACAGTCGACTACTTTAAACCTGTGAATCCTAGTTACGCTTGTGCGTGTCCTTTGCAAACAATGGAAATATAAATAATGTAAACAGCAGCCCACTGATCGGGGTCTGCACTGTTCGTCATATTGTGGTACATGGACAAAAACAACGTTTAAATAGTCAAACAATGGACTCGACTATATTGAAAACTGGAATTGTCCTTTTGAAGTTTCTTGGAGGAATGAGTACTCCCAAAAAGGGTTAAACTCAGAAAATAATGGTTCTTTATGAAATTGTAATGGCCGTTCTTTACTTTATCTTATTTAAATTTTATTACATGACAAAAACTAATGTCATCATGTAGTATCTCCGCTATTTATCTGGGCGTTTATACAGCACTTCACTGTGTAATATACACCTTAATGTATGCCCGAGACTTAAGTCATTCCTTTGCATTCAACTTGTTGGCAATAACGTATATAGGCAATATCGTTTGACAAACATCCTTTGACAGTTTTTTGCGCTTTTTATGTTAATATATCAGATAATAAAACATACATCAAAACAAAGATGCATATTTACCTACAAACATCCGATATAATGGAGTGGAACTGTATGCATAATATTTCAATATATACAGATTTATAAATATATACAGGCAAACTTCGAAGATTCTAACAATTCTATTTAAGTTACACCAAATGCGTTTTAAATTGTGAAAAATTGATACAGTGGAGAAAACATTCGTTCGCGTTTAAACGCAAACGAATTGCCAACGCAGTAAATAAAGCGTGGAAAATGACAGCTTATTGACAATTCTGAATATTTATCTTAATCTGAGTAGCAAACAGGTTGGAGCCTGATCAGGATCCGGGTTAACCCGCGTCTGATCTGGCTCCAAACTGTTTGCAATGGAAATAGTAGTTTTAGCGTAAACGCGTTTATAGGGAATGAATAACGTCTTCTCCCCCTGTACCTCGAACTCGCCTAAGTCGAAAATACCCGTATTTCAAAGTCAAAATGTGGCTAAGCCACGTTTTGATTTGACTTTGAAAATATGGATATGTTCGACTGTAGCCACGTTTTGCCTTTGACGTAAGGGTATGATTGACTGTTGCCACGTTTTGTCTTTGAAATAAGGGTAGTGTTGAATGTAGTCACGTTTTGACTTTAAAATAAGGATATGATTGACAGTAAACACATTCTGACTTTGAAATAAGGGTTTGGTCGGCTGTATACCCCTTTTGAATTTTAGATAAGGGTATGTTCCACTGTAGACACGTTTGACTTTTTATTAAAATAAGGGTATGGTCGACTGTAGACACGTTTTGACTTTGAAATAAGGGTATGTTTGACTTAACCACATTTTGACTTTGAAATAAGGGTTTGGTCGACTGTAGCCACGTTTTGGCTTTGAAATTAAGATATGTTGGACTAAGCCACATTTTGACTTTGAAATACGGGTATGTCGACTAAGGTCATTTTTTTATATGTATCGAGACTCTGTTGTATAAGTAGTGGGTATGTGACAGTATAGTTATACAGCAACACTCCGTATTATTTTCAAAACCATGTTCGTGTGCACTCAGTGAATCCAGTTCATTCCAAGCAATTTGGATCTAGTTTCCCAACTGTTTGCAACTCAGAATTGTCAATATTGTCGAAGAACTTTCATTTTCTGTTATTATTTCATTGCATTTGCTTTTAGTTTGAATTAATCGGGATAGCATAATAGTGTTTACTGCCAATAGACTGTATTACGCGACCCACTGGGCAAACTTTTTATTGGCCATTACGTATGTGCGGTATAGAGCTAATGCGGAGAGCTCTCATAGGAGAAGTCACCTGTCTAAAACGATCTACTGAAATGAGTAGTTGCTTAAACAAGTGTGACTATATATATTATTTCAAATGTTCTTGCTGTAAATACTGTAAAACATCTCTATTACGACCACTAAAATTAAATGATTGTATAAAAGACAGGTGACAGCTTAAAGCAAGGTGTCAGTAAAACAGAAAGCTCCTAAAGGGCTTTCTGTTTTACTGTCACCTTGCTTTAAGCAGTCACCTGTCGTAAACACATAATAATTAACATAAATTAGTGGCAGTAATAGAGAGGTTTTACTATAAGAGTTAATGAGGCACAGTCTTCCAAGTATGTATTACATGTATAACATTTGCCAAGAGAAAAAACTCCACATTTTCATTTAACCTATTTACCGTTGACTTCGGATCTTTAAATAGTTCGACAAACGGAAGCCAGTTATATACTCAAACGCAAAAGAAACTGTGCATGCGTATTTCACGCTCTTCGCGGATTATTGATTGATGAAATATGACTTATCCGGTATCAAGCGTTCCATAAATCTTTTCCCTTGATGATGGTTGCATTTGCGATAAATTCGACACGATACTGTTCAATGCAATCAAGGTAATGGTCACAGAAAGTAGCAGAATTGCTAAACCAGGATTTTACTAAAATTAAGCCTTCATTTTAACGAATGAAAAATACGCCTTTTGCGTTACAATTGTTCTTTAAATACCTATGAGTATCTTCACTATAGCTTCTATCATTAGTTAAATGTAATTACATTGACATAAAGTACCGGCTATATTGTCGTCAACGTTTAGAGCGCGGATTAGATTTTCTACTTCTTATGCTACACAATAATAGTATATATTATATATTGAATCTATATCTTCATTGGTAAAGACATTATTCTTTTACACAATGCATTAAAATGTAGATTTATAGCCTTTTGGGGATATACATTTATTCATTCATCGATTTATTCTAATCTGAGTGACATACATGTTCTAGCCTGATCAGGCGCTGGGTAATCGGGCCTCTGGCCAGGCTCCAAACTGTTTGCAGTGGACATAATCTTTTAGCACACTTGCATTTAGTTGGAAAGAATAAAGTTTTAATCACTGTATCTGGAGTACAACACTTATGGGGATGCTTGTCTCTACAAGGGAACATGAACCGAATTCATTTTTTTACTTGCATTTGTTCCCTCTCGGTTCGATATAGATACGATTAATCACCCTTGTCGCTGTCTAGAAAACGGATGCGATGCTATTTGGCAATACCCCTGGTACTTATATATAGGTTGTTAGATAATTGAGAGGATTTTCATCTAGCAAGAAATGTTATGAATCAGTGAAACTGTAAAGTCTAGGGAACAGGTGATCTCAAAGTGATTCCAAAAAACTCTCCTGCGTGTGTTTAATCTATAAAGATAGAAGCCAGTTGCCGAGATCAATTAGCAATGGTATAAGCACTAAGCAGGTTTGCAAGATAACATTAATCTACAGAGATCGCGTGACATGTGTAATAATGATATGTATTATAATGAAAGGTGTAATAATGACCATGTCATAATATAAATATGCCATATGTGTGGTAAATTTGACTGAATCTACCACGGCATAACGTATTATATCAAATAGTACTTTGATTGTTGAACTATTCATTGCAACTTAGCACCGATCGATGTAAAACTAATTGTATAGACCATTAACGCCTTCGCTGCCAGGACGTTTTATACTGTTGCCGTCATCTTTTATTTCTCAAATTAAAATTTAGTTTAAGCGAGTAAATTTATATTGAATGAGTGTCAAACAGTGTTGATCCTGTTCAGACGCTGCATAATCCAGCCTCTGATCAGGATTCAAATTACCGGTATTTGCAAATAACCATTGTATTCGGGGTAATGAATTGAAAGATTAAACGAAACGCACGACAGACACTGTGTTGTAATACATGATTATTAAACATGTCGTCGTTTTAAATGATCCAATGTCTCAAGACGTAAGTGTTATTCTGTCGTTATTATTTATCGTACACGATTGCAAAGTGCTACATTACAGCACAGTATTATAGTTTTAATGTAAGATAACATGAAATAATGCAAACCTTAGTAGTATGAGACGGCGGCTACGTTCAAATTTATTTGAATCCATTCCCCTATAAATACGCCTTTTTACGCCTTTAAATTATTAATCCATCAAAAAAGAGTTCGATTTTATACAGTCAGGAATATGTGCAATAAGAAATATGTTCCATATCCTATCAGTTCATAGCTTAAAGCAGGCTGAAAGTAAAGCAGAGTGCGCTTTAAGGCGCATTCTGCTTTACTTTCAACCTGCTTTAAGTGGTCAACTATTTTCAAAACTAAGAACAGGCTATGGACTAATGGGTTAAACAGCCTTTTAAACCACAAATAGACAGCGCAACGATGGCTGCCAATGCATCTTTCAATGTACGATAGTATACTTATCACATTATTCAGCATTTCTTAGCGCAAAGTTTGAGAATTAATTTCAAACAAAATCTAGGTGAATTAGTTTGCCAGTCAACATATGTGTACATATTGCATACTACAAAACCGATTAATGAGTTAAAAGGTTTAACACTGTTCACCTGTTAATCAAATCTGTGCAAAGCGTGAGCGCAAGATGTTAGGGATAACTTGAATCCGGAGACTGAGCACAATGCACTTTCGCTTCGTGGATCTTGTGTAAATAAGCATGCACTATTTAATTGTTTATATACATGTACCATCCCTGAGCCCACGTCAAGAAACAATTTGTACATAAAATTGAAATTCCATTCGGAAACTTTCTTATTTACTTTCATCTTGCATTAACCCCCAACCCTGCTTCACACATATGGGTATCCGCAATATTGTATCATAGATATGAAGCAACGTTTCGAAAAGCGGACTGATCAAAGTTTTTATCTTAAATAATTTACGCAATAATAATATAACCGCATTTTTATTTGTAACTTTCTTTCCGTACTATATTATTATAGCCCCCTCCTTTAGAAAGTACTCTGCAAAGGAATGAAGTTTACAAAACGTTTTGATCTACACAATAAACTGAATGTCTAATTATGATCAAAACTATTTGATACACATTTATAAATGTAATAAATACAAATTCAGTTTTTAACATCATGCATATATTTATCAGTTTGTATATCTTAAGAAGTTTGTTTTTCGTGGTGTACATTCTATGTCTTTGAAATTAAATTTAAGTTTAAATACGCAATGCGTATTGACTTGGATCAGACATCTTTTAATCGATATTATCTATTACAGTTTTAAAAAGCTATCAATTTCCCTTTTAGTGGATTAAAAACCAATATCATAAAGCGCAAGGTCTGTTTGGGCTTTGCACCTTTCTGCAATTGCATATACCTTTAAATATGTTCTGAACGACGCCATTGAGGAATCAACTAACCTGGAAAGTACATAAAATTTCAAGTGAATTGTGCACTGCTTTCAGTTTTTTCACCCATTCAAATATTTACAGTTCAACCTAAAATACGGCAATTTATAACATGAAGTCAATATTTATTTGTCTTAGAATGCACGATCGTTTGCTGGTTTCTGCACACCACTCAGTATATCAAAACAGAAAGTGTAACAATGTCCTCGCCAAAATTTTAGATCAAGATCAGACGCCGCATTACACGGCGTTTTATCTTGATAAAACTGTTTTCATAATTATTTATTATGCTAGTGTTGTCGAGCAAGGCACTGTCAAAGAGGTTAAATGCGTTGGTTTAGGACGAGTTTCGCTGTGTTCGTCTGAAATCTACTGTTTACAGTACGGAAACCCTTTTCTCTCATAGTACATTTTAAAAGCGATTTTACTGCAAAACTAAATGTATATAGCAAACAGATTGGTGCCATATCTATTGCTTTATAAATATCACTGTGTCGGATCCGGATCTATAATATTTGACATGTTTGGTAAATATTCGTCAGCTTTTTCAAAGAAATACATGTACATGTAACACATATTGCTTTTAATAACACATAGTTTGCGATTCATTCCGTTTCCTTCAAACGAGGAGATTGGAGATTACCGATTTGTCATTGTAAATTGTGTTTAAGTTCTTAAATGATTCATCAAAATCAATTTCAGGTTTACATGTAAAGTACAGGGTCAAGGTCAATAAACGTAAGTTTAGTATACCAAAGCTTTAATGATCTATTGCATTTACTTTGATGGTTACATAAACCTTACGATACTGTTACAAAACAGTGACAACAAAATTCTCAGATTACGTATCTAAAACATATAAGCGGCATTAAGTACTTATATCAAGTATCACTTTAGGCAGTTTTCGTCCTAAAAATTGATGCCTGGAGCAAATTCTCGGGCTATATTGAAATACTCTTTCCTTTAGAATATACCTGTATATTTAGATTGCGAAAGAGTGGTCCCAATTAGATGCCAAGTCAAACCGCATCTCATATTGATCCAAACTGTTTGCAACATTATCCAGTAAAAGGTAAAGTCACTAGTTTCAGTGTATTTAAACCTTTCTCCTACAGCCTGTTTTCTTTTTAAACAAATGTGGACACTTAAAGGAAGTTGAAAGTAAAGCAAAATGCGCCTTAGGACGCATTCTCTGCTTTAAGCTACCATCTGCTTTGGTATAGAAATATTTCTTCTGGTGCATATTAATAACTGTATTGAATGAAGCTATTTTCTTCAGTGGATGAATTAATTAAATACATTAAAGGCGTATTTTTTAGTAATAGGCAATTAATGTAAGAACGATAAGTACAAGAAACATATGTGACCGGCCTTTGCTGAAATTTGACGTAAGACATGACCTTCCGGTCGTTCCGACGGTGTGAAATGAATTTCACAGACATCGTTCGATGTCGAAATAGAAACTAGAAAACTAATAAAAGTCTCATCTCTTCTAAAACTGCATTGAAATTGCCCAACGAGAAACCTTGTCTCCTTCACCTAAGAAAAAATAATTTACATTCGTTATTTTCTGCGGTTATATTCTGCTCTGTGCATACCATAGCTATTTTCTAGTAATTGGATAACACAATTTACACTTGGTGTCGTTCAAACCCAGATTAACTTGGAATATGTTTACTCGAACTGACAAACAGATACTTGTTAACCCTTTTAACTGCCATTATGACGTAATAACTCCTCTAAAACTGTCACGGTCGAATTGTCGTCTGCTTATAATTTTCGTTTGCCTTTACCTATACAATTTGGAGTTTTAAGTGTGTTTTAATTATAAAACATTGATATGAGTATCCAAACGTTTTTGTCCTGATCAGACGCCGCGTTATGTGGTGTGTGGTTATTATCAAAACTGTTTGCAAATTTCTGGGTTGTCAGCCTTGGCAGCACAAAGCAGGGCTGCCATAAGTTGGCATGAAATATCCTAAGATTTCCAAATTTGCATTTTTCAATTGCGATTTTACGAATCGTACCTTTACCACATGGCCTGTTTCTAGTTTTGTTGACATGAGACTACTTATAGCAGGCCGTGAGGGTGGAAGTAAAGCACAATGCGCCATAAGGCGCATTCTGCTTTACTTTCATCCTGCTTTAAGCTACAATGTATCAGAAAAAAAATCCGAAGATTAAGGAAAATTCCGGAGAAATGGAAGCCCTGACAAGGTTTAATACATTCGCTGTCATTCCCGATTTCAAGCTCATTTGCAAAACAGCCTGGAACAAGATTGGACGCCGAGACACGCGTGGTCCTATCAGGAGTCAGGACACAAACTGATTGCCATTGCATTTCTTAATATGGAATACATGTACCATTAAACCAAACGTAAAATAAAATTTACACACGACAGTTTTCATGCAGACAATATAACTGCAAAACAATGGTTAAAATGGTTGAAATCTTCCTATTACAGACGTAGATAAGGTAGGTGGTGCCAAAGATCCAACACGAACATAGTTTAACACTTTTCCCGCCATAATTCTATCTGTGATGTCTGTCAACAATTCAAAATTAAGTATACTTTTGTTATAGGCATTTGCCTGGAGATAGCTAAAGTCGAGAGAAAATAGTTTTGATTCAAATCTCGGCGTCGGGCCTGGATCCAAATTGTTTGCACATGGTAGCGCAGTCTCGTTAGGCATGTTGTAGGTAAATCGCTAGATGCTGTACAAATGCACGCATGATAACAACTTCAAACGTAACCCCATACAAGCCCAGTGTCTTAAGATAACATTACAAAAACGTGTAGACCCTGACGAGACGCCGCGTGACACAATTTCATATAAACGATCTGCTGTGCAGACAAACACTGCAGCGTATTTGGATCATCTTTGAATCTCTATGATGAATATTTTGTGCAAGAACATAGGGAGAGTTCATTGCAACATCAGGGCAGATATGGGTTAAACAGTCTTGAAAATGAATGACTGTGATAGATAATTAAAATCTAGTTGATAAGGCGAACAGCCTGTCCATCACCATGGAGCTGTGTTGATTAATTACAAACAGTAGAAAAAATCGCGAAGCAAGTATAGGATGAAAACTCGTATCTCAACGGCGCCAAAACAGACTTTGCAAACTGTTTGGATACTGATCAGACGCCGTGTCACGCGGCGTCTGATCATGATCCAAACTGTTTGAATCTTGTATGTATCGATATGTCTTAAGTCATACTAGAAGCGAAAAACATTATAACAACTCTAGCACACGAGTTGGACTAAGATAGGATGCTGCGTTACTCGGTGTCTCATTTATCTCTTTGATATCTGGTAGTTTTGACAAAAAAGGGAAAAAGGCAAATAGACCAAAGTCAAAAATCTGCATATTTATCTAAAATATTTTGCTGATGAACCCTTTCTACCGTACTACTATGGATAAGGCATTAACCTGGCACGTCTAAACTAAAACGAAATGCAAATGAAATGCACTAAAATATACAAATTTACTTTTAAAAAATTATGTTCATTTTTATGTGAGTGGTGAATAGTTTGGAGCCAGATCAGACACCGGATTACATGTACCTGAACGTGTCAGCGTAAACGCTTTTATTGCGAAAGCATAGGCCTAACGTCTTCTCCAATGAACATGTTTAGCTGTTCTATAGTCAATGTTGTTCCTATCTGTTGCGATGTCGTTTACAAGATGTTGTGTTTATACTACAATTGTATAGATTTCATTGCTATAGCGCATTCCTTCTGTTATTGTTTTTTGTGTGGTCCTGTCACTTTCTGGTTTTTAATTTAGACAAATAGTCTGTGAAAGAAATGCATTTTACATGTTATCAATTTAACACTTTCATTATCACAGTGTCGTCGGCTTCACAATTGCAGTCTGTATTTTGTTTCCAAATCAAAGTTTACACTTTGGCCATTTTGACTGAAGAATGGCAGAAGAACATTAGTTCTCGGCGTCTGATCTGGACTTAAACTTCACGCGTCAAATACATGTATACAGTGTAAAAGACGTTTATACATGTACGTGTAGGCAAATGAAACGCAAAGCAATAAAACATAGAAAAGTACACCCTTTTGACAATATTACTGTTCATGTTAATCTGAGTGGCAAACAGTTTGGAGCTGATCAGACTGTTTCCAATGGAAATAATAGTTTATTTTATTGGGAAATATTAACGTCTTCTCTGCTGTACCTTAACACACTGAACCCATACGACGAGTTTGCTCGTACTTTACAAACACTGAACCTGTGAGAGTACACTTGCTCTATGTACACAGTTTAGACTCAGATCAGAGGGCTCCTAAAAGAGCCCTTTGACCAGTGCCTGTACTGGTTGTCATTTATATTGCAGAAAAACAACTCTTACATGTAATAGTCACAAACGGAATAGACTTAACTGGAAACTAGAATTGTTCATTATCATTTCAGGAATTAATGGTTTAAACCATTTAAGCCTAGTTTCTGCTAAAGTTGACATTTGCCAACATTGTAGACCCTATTGAGACGCCGCGTGAGGCGGCGTCTTATTAGGATCTGAACTGTTTGCTATATGAAATATGTTTATGTATGGACAAATACTGCAGTGAATTTAGATTACCTCTGTTTGAACAATGAAATATTCCAGCAAGTTTACAGGGAGAGTTTATTACACTATCATGGTATAAATGGGTTTATCGCATACCTTGCGGTCTGGGAGTGACATAAAGCCATTATTTAAATATCGTAATCCACTTGTGGCATATCGTTTTTTGGGCTCCGGCCCAACCTGTTCGTCCACAAGCGCTGCATGTAGTGGGACGCCCAATGACATATTTGCGACGACGTTAACTTAAACAACGTAACGTTTTGGTGGAAAATCTATGATGCAGAGGGTCTACAAACTACGGCTTCAATCAATTCAATAGGTGCTTAAACTTGTTATGTGATGAATAGAATCTCACATTCGTGCTCATTATTTATCATTTTTTAATAAACTCGTTGACTTAAATAAATATGACGCTCGCCAAGGCTCGCGTCATTTTAATTTAGTCAACTCGTTTATTAAAAATGATAAATAATGAGCACTCATACCAGATCCTCTATTTACGTCTCCTCGATGTAATCACAAGGATACAATTCTATGCTGAATTTAATGTCTTCAATAAAATAAACATAACAGATAGCTTTCACACATTATCCACAGTTATTGCTGTGCAGCTGTACTCGTCAAGGTTTGGTATTTAGAGTACCTGTCTATATTTTATATCATTAACCTTGGCCCGGCTTGATATTTTCTACAACCACTGCTCGGATAACATTAGGCTGTTATTTTGCCTGTCTCTATTTCCCTGTCTCTCTTCCTTTATGTGTCTCGCTTTCTGTATGTTTGTCTATTTCTCTATCTCTGTCTCTCTGTTATTTCTATACATCTCTGTCTCTCTATGCCTGTCTCTCTCTGACTGTCTCCCCCTCTCTCACTCTCTTAATCTCTGTTTCTCTCTGTGATACTCTCTCACTCTCTCTTTCTCTCTCTGTCTCTGTATGTATCTATGTCTGTCTATTTCTCTGTCTGTATGTACGTATGTCTGTATTTCTCTTTCTGTCTCTCTGTCTCTTTCTCTATCAGGCTTTACAACGTCTTAGACTTAAACTTCTTACTTGTTATATTGGAAATATAGTGTACTGTTATATATTTATATATTGAAATAATCGCAAATATTGCTTCTACAAAAGCCCCAAACATCACCAGTGATGTGCAAACCTCTCAAAGACCGACTGAATTGAAATATCTAGGCTTAAATCAGTTAATCCCTAAATTCGTTGCAGTAGACGAAATTATTTATAATGCCAAAAAACACTTATGTTTTGACCCATTTGTCTCAGCTGTATGGCATTTGCAAACAGCTTGGGTACAGATCACGCCAAGAGACTGATCGGCATCCACGGATGTTTGACACTCATGGAGATGGATCTAAAGTCAACATAACTTATTTCTAAATTTGAAAATTTAAAACAGACAAAAATGTATATACAGACGATGTTTTGGCAGTAGAAGGATAACTCTTTCACTCTCAATGACGCCTTAAAACACGTTTGCAAACAGTTTTGGTCCTGATCAGACGCCGCGTTTCGCGGCGTCAGATCAGGACCAAACTGTTTGACACTCTTATCGATATTTATTAAGTCATACAACCATAAATCTGACTTTGAAACGTGTATTGCAGACAACAATACTAAAGCAGGCGACAATAAAGCGGTGAAGGGGTAAACATCTCCCGAATAATTTAATCATGAAAGGGCTAAAAGCATTTGCATCCTATGCACCTGTACTGAGATCAAATACTTGGGCGGGTGCGCACAATTTAAGAGCATCCGTGGAAACCTGGATTACTGCTGCATTAGAACCATTCACCACACACAGGGGACTTCCGATAAAAGTTCAGATCTACGTTTGCTAAAGTTTACATCAAAATGAACTTACAGGATCATTAGTTCGTTTATCTATCAGATGAACCTTGTTTTCACACATTTAGTTCATCAAGTTCGTACAAAATCTAAGGAGGTGAACTAGTTCAGTGTGCAACGTGCGAAATTTTCCCATTTGCCAATAGGTTGTGTCTTGTTGTTTAAGACAGATGACATCTTAAAACAGGTTGAAAGTAAAGCAGAATGCGCCTCAAGGCGCATTGTGCTTTACTTTCAGCCTGCTCTGAGCTACCGTCTGCTAGGTAAGAGGAAGTATATCTTATGGTTCATATTTATAATTGTAAACAGCGAAGGTCGCTCACAATGAACTTGGATATAGCGAAGTATTGGATATAACCAAAAAACAAAGTTGTTCCCCATCTCTACATGTAACTAGCGTATAGTAATATGAAACTGATAAGCGAAATTTTGATATCAAAACCGGTTTTTTTTCTTGCCTTAGAAACTACGAGTGTGTAACAGTTTAGATCCAGATCCAGATTAGACCCCTATAGTGACTCAGTGTGTTATCTGGATCCCGCTGTTGACAAACGTCATTCTTACAACGTTTGACAATAGGCGTTGAGATTACAGAGCTACAATAATGTTTAAAATAGATACATGTGTAGTTAGACTAAAACATTGTAGTTTGAATACTTATTTGTAAGGTTCTATGTACAATCCAGCTTTTGTGTTTACTGTGCCAGGTTCGACCCTCCATTGGAAGACTGTGAATGTCTTCCAATGGAGGGTCGGAACTGTCACATAGAACCTTACATATAAGCATTTAAACTATCCTGATGAACTTCTTTAAAACAAACAGTTTGAAGCCTGGTCTACAAAACTGTCTGCAGTGGTTTCTATTCTTAGAAACTAGTAAATATTCTTAAAAAACGAGCTTTGAAACGAGCTTTCAAATACCATTTGAATTTTTCCTTGCCAATGGAGCCAAAAGGCGATTTTGCAATCAGTTTGGATCCTGATGAGACGTCACGTAACGCTGCGTCTGGTCAGAATCCAAACTATTGGACGTTTCGATATTTATTCAGTCAAAAAGTCCTTAATCTTATTTGAAAAAAGGTATTGCATAAGACACTATACATACAGACGATAGTTTTGATGTGAGAGGGTTAAAACAGAGGATAAACTTTGGCAGGGAAAGAACAAACCTTGTATATGGATACAGTATACTACATTGGTTGGTTTTCCTATTTTTCAGCTTACATTGACGAGGCTGACATACCCAGAATCACCACTACAGTCCGGCCCGTACCAACGCTGGCGCCCGTCCCTAATTACGGAGGTAGCATGCTCAGGACACATCAGCCACGAGTCCCTCAGCAACAGCCAGGTGGTGCAACAGCAAGAACACGACCTCCATTTCAAGCCGACATTGATCCAAGTCTTAATGTATCTAGTAAGTACAAAAAGGAAGCTGATGCCATACTTAATTACATTTTAGTATCAGCAGAAAATCAGATACATGTACATTCTAGATCTGAGAAGCACACCAATCATTAAACAAATTTCGCAATTGTTTATTTCCGTATTTAAGACACGTGTCTACGTAATCACTTTTAGTCACCTATTATAACTGAAATTATTCCTTTGGCCATCTAACAGGACATTGTAAGATCAGGAAAGGGTATTTCTGTTGGGAATTGGTACATGTATATGCGTCAGAGGACCTTTGATGGTGGAAGGGATAAACTAACATCGCATAAAATCGCAGAATGGCATTTTCAACATGCGTCGGTTAGGATGAACCCCACTGTTTCCAGTACATTACTTATATAACATGTTTACCCATTTCCCCCATAAAGAGGCGCCTTTAATGGCATCCACTGAATAAAATAGTTTTTAAAGTTATGAAAATTAATTGTAGGAAATATTTTCTAATCCTAACAGATGACAGCTTCAAGTAGGCTGAACGTAGGACAGAATAAGCCATCTGGCGCTTTTTACTTTACTTTCAATCTGCTTTAAGTGGTCCCATTTCATAAAAACTAGAAACAGGCTATGGGGTAAAAGGTTAAGAACAAGCATATACTTAACCTATCTGTGATCACTCACTCTGTTGATTGTACATGTATACAGATTCATGTGATTTTTATACTTCCTTTTATCGAGCTCAAAGCTGCTAAATATATTACAACAGAAAATTAACCAAATCAGCTGGTTTAATAATGGGGATGCATTGTTAAATTTCTGGCTCAAGCCTACTTTAAATGCCTGTATGGCTTTACAGTTTTCTTTAGACCATGCTGAATTAATGTTGATATGTGGCCAAGTGTTATGGTTTTCTGAAAGCGAGATATGTCGAACTTCCTTTTGAGACATTTTGAACCAGTTATGATGTACATGTAAACAAAACAGCTGGAAAGAATTAAACGAAAAAACTGATGAACATATCTTGTACCTGAATATAAATAAATGTGATGCAGACTATATCCACAGGTACTTTACACATAGCTCTAGATATATTACCATAAACAAATAGAAGTCTAGTAAAAAGAATAATTATTTTTGGTAATAGATCTAGATCTATGTGTCAAGTACATGTGACTATATCTGAACGACAATAAGTTTTATTACATTACCGTTATAATCAACCGGTAACTTGGAACTATGTTCAGATAACCTTTTGGAGAAACATGGCTACCTCTCAAGCAACGTTTGTGTCAATAGCAGGTCTAAAGTAATTAAATGTAGAAATTTCACAAGCTTTCTTTATTAGTTCTACTCTCCAAATATTGCTTAATACATATTTGATTGTTTTGTTAGGGAACAGGCGAAACATTCTTTTTCGTCTATTTAGTTTGTACGATACATGTATTCGAATAATATTTACACATACTGTTTTTGATTCAGATTGTAGAGGCAAGCCAGCTGACATCTACTTTGCTATGGATGCATCCAGCAGTATTTGGCCTGAGGATTTCAAACGCCAGTTGAAGTTTGTCCGTGACCTCATCACGCTTTTTGATATCTCCCACAGCAGCACACGTGTTGGCTTCATCACGTTCAGTAACGAGGCCAAAGTAATATTCGATTTCGACGCCAGACAAGACAAACATAACTTGCACAGTATGCTGAGGAATGTTTCCTACATGAGCGGACATACGATAACGTCCAAGGCGATCAAATATATCCGGGAACAGGGGTTTGCACGTGACGTGTCTCGCCGAGGCGTCGCCCATATTGTTTTCATTTTCACTGACGGCATATCAAAATACCCACGTGACACTGCACGTGAGGCGGAACTAGCCAAGCGTGACGGAATATACATTTTCTGCATCGGAATCGGGAGGAGTGTGGAGAAGACAGAACTACAAGACATAGCTAGTGACCCGGATGATGACTTTGTGTTCCACGTCAGCAATTTCAGCGTTTTGAATACAATTAAGAACATACTTGCGATTCGCTCATGCGCAGTGAAACCGAGTAACGTGTCTGCGGATCAAGAAATTCTCAGTAAGTTATCGTATATCATAAGAAATAACATTCCCGCCGTTAAAATATCCATATTTCCTTTTCAATTAATCCCTTTGTGCCTAACGTCCTTCTAAAGGGAAATAGGCAAACAGTGTAGAATCTGTTCAGACGCCACATTATGCGGCCTCTGATCAGAATCTTCACTGTTTGCTGATAGAAATTTCAATATTAAACAAAACGAAAATGTAAATTTAGACATAGCAACTTTTATATAAAAAATGGACTAATCCAATAAATACGTTTGCAAGAATCCATTGGGCGCAAATGAGTTAAGTTCATACTATAGGAGCATCGGGTGCACGTATTGACTGAATGAAACTAAACGAACTAACCCTTTCATTGCCCTTTCCCGGGTACAATTGTCATTTACAGACATATCTGTTCGCATAGTATCTAATCAGGATCCAAAACTATTTGCAAAGGTTAATGCCGTCGGACTTTGCAGTGAAAAGGTATAACTTATGAAATGTAACTTGTTTCCACCATATGTACAGTGGATAATCTGTTATTCTTTCCCGTTTAAACGCAAACGTACGCAAACGCAAAGGACTAAAACGTAGAAAAGAACAACTTTTAGACAATTCTGATAATTCATGTTTATCTTGGTGGCAAACAGTTTGGAGCCTGATCAGACGCCGGGTTACCCGGCGTCTGATCTGGCTCCAAACTGTTTGTATTGTAAATAATAGTTTTAACGTAAACGCGTTTATTGGGAAAGAATAACAGATTCTCCACTGTAATTTTGTATATTTTAATATAAATAGTGTTTAGTTTAAATTTAGTTCTTTGCTTTGCTTTATTCGTCTTTACGTCTCTTACCCAAGGTACTCTATTACAGATCTAACCCATAAACGGGGGAGCGTTAGTTCTTTATGAAGTTAAAAACGTTTGTACGACAATCAAGTGGCGAAGACTCGCATATGCTCAAAACTATTGTTTCAAATTCAAATAATTAGAGCAAGATCAGTTGTCGGGTATTCGGGCGTCTGATCAAGTTTCCAACTGTTTATCACTCACATAAAAACAATTTGTCAGAATGTTCAGTAACCTGTAAATGTATACTACATGTAGTATATTTTATTGCATCGCAATTAGATCTATGAGAAATGACACCAACTGATCTGTAACAATTACTACGTTTAAGCTTTCTGCCTACTTTTCAGCAGACGTATTTCTGTAGAGAAATTAAAGTTTCCTGTTGAAAGTTCTGTGTTTCTGATTCAACAAATAGTAAACAACTCTATTAAAATGACCACTAAAATGGATAATTCATAGTATCAAAGGCAGGTGACAGCTTAAGCAAGATGCAAGTAAAAGCAAAACTCTCCTACATGAGCTTTCTGCTTTTCTTTAATTTTATACCAAGTAGTCACCGACTAAACCTGCCAGAAGGATTTTACTGTTTACTCATAACAATCATAACTACATTGTAAACTAAAAATATAGAATTATCTACTCGTTTGTAGCACGAAAGGCGATAACATCATTTCGTAGGCCACTTTTTCGTAAGAGTCTGAAAGGCAATGCACATAATGTTAAGTATCTGAGATTCTATACCAATCCAATATTTAGTCTCTTTCTTCAAATAGTTTCTGTAAAAAGGACACGTTAAAAATAAGTATGATATTAATAGACATAGAGATAATGGTAGACATTATAATAGTAATAATAAAGTTAAATAGCATGAAACAATTGTTATGCTAACAATATGAACAGTTTAAATGATAATCTAGAGAAACAGATTACCATAATAGTAGTTGTAGTGGTAAAAATCATATTAGTAATAATAATAAAAATAATAAATATAGATTATACAGATATAGATTAAGCGGGCCTTGTTTTGAACCAGTCAAACGATTTCTATCTGGCGCCATCGCTCCTGGAGGAAACTCTTTCCCTCTTAAGTCTCGCTGTTACATGTATGATTGAATTGATCATTATTCGATTAACCCTTACCTTGATTGCTATGACTGCAATGTCATTAGCATACAGTTTGGATCCTGATCAGACGCCGCGTCACGTGGCGTCTGATCAGGATTCAAACTTTTGCCACTCAGATCGATGTTTTCCCTGTCAAACTTCCTTAAATCGAATGTTAAGCAGCAAATGAACAACATAACTCACAATCAGATATTTACCTGGAAGCGAAGGGTTAAATTTTTCTGAATGTATCTTGTTTCTCAATAATATTCGCTGTTTCCCTATTTAATCTCTTTAATCTTCATCGTAACCTAAATCGCAACGTTTGTTCTATTTTAGAATGTAACATGAAAGGACCCACGGATTTGATGTTCGTCTATGATTCGGCTCAACTCGGCATTCACAAGACCCGGAAGATCACGAAGTTCGTTTACGACATCTCTGCCGTACTCAACACGGACGACGGGAGGCTGAAAATGGGACGTTTGATGGAAAATTGTTTATCAGGCGCAGACACCTTTCTTACTTCCCAAAAGCCTGCGCTAGACTTCAATGACATCCACTTTCCGGACCTTCGTCGGTTGATTCAGAAGCTCGCGCATGTTGGATACGCACCAGAATATGGTGGTCGGCCAGGTGCAAAGAAAGTGGCCATTATTTTCTTGGACGATGAAATTGAAAATCTTAAGCAAGCATCAATCGAGATTGCTGCTCTTCGTGACACTCACACCTTGGTGTTGGCAATTGGAAGCACAGATATGTACACAGCTGCGTCGTTTGCTTCAAGACCTGCAAATGATTACATAGTCCATATTCCATCCTACAAGTATTTGATGACGGCTAAACACACTCTTCTGCAGAAACTGTGCAAAGTGTTTTCAAAGTAGATACATTTTTGGCGATGATATTGGTTACTGATGTTGTCGTTATGCATTTTATACAGAAAGAGAAACACCGCGCTAGATTTTAAAACAATAGTATTAGACCGCTAAAGCGTTTTGGTAACGTTCTCAATATCCCGTATTGTCCACACAAACAGTACGGAAACAGATCGGACAACAAATGTCGGGTATTGCGGCCTCCGACCAGCATCCAAAATGTTTGCCTCTTAGATTGAAAATAAATCTTCAACAGTACTTGTACGTGCATTGCGTACTTAATATAACAATGTCACTGCAACACATATACTGTCATAATATTACCTGCTTGTGAACATATTATCTGCTTTTATTTCTAAAGTTTCGAATTTTATGTATTTTGACATAGGGGATTTATGTGAATGTCAAACAGTTTGGATCCTGATCCGACGCCGCGCTGAGCAGCGTCTGTGCTGGATCTAAAGTATTTGCAAATGTTTCAGTTTTCGAACCTGGCATTGAAGGAGAACTAAACCTTTCCAAAACTATACGACCATATTCTGTCCATCTAACTCTCCCATCATAAGTCTCGATCTATGTCGTCATTGACTTATTTATTCAAACGATATTGTTTCGTTAAATAATTATATATGTTTAGAGCCATTTTAAAACTACTCTGAATCTTAACACACACAGAAAGGACTGACTCTAATGTTGAGAGAACCTGTGACTTACAAACCCTATTCAATGTATATAATGAAATATGATATGCTTAATCTAACCTGATTCAAACGATAAACTTTCTTAACGACATGGTAAATTTCAGTCGAATGTCACATTCATACTTGTATGTATTTGTCTTAATAGTACATGTATATTAAACAATTGTCTTAGTTCAATAATATGTACAACCAGATATATAACCTGAAATATTAAATTGAGGTAATTATTGTGTACGTTGCATTCGTTTGGTAGTGCAATTATTAATGCCATGGTACCTGCAAATGCTGCAAATGCTATCTGTTTGAAGGCATAGAAAAGGCAAATCGGCGAGGATATGTAGAGGCATCAAATGCGCTTCTGTAAAGAAACAGGTAATTGGAACCGTTCAGGCCCTTATAATATTCTGCTACACAAAGGCACTGTGATGTCGTTTTAAATTTGATGTCTGCTCCTGAGTATTAAACAAGTCTGTAGAAACTTTAGACACATTGACACATACATGGCTGTTAAGCAGTTAGATGGCATCTGATCATGATCCAAATTATTTACAAATGTAAGTGTTGTCTGGCTTGGCAGTCGAGTGGTTAAAAAGAATGTCGATGATAGCCAAACCAGCAATGATATAGGGCAATAACCGTTATACTTATATTGCAATTTGTCTTTTCTCCTAATAACATTCCATATTAATGGTATTTCGTTTGTTTTCTCATTAACTAATTATCCGTTCAAACGTTGACTATTGTTTATGTTCCTAAGTTTCAGCAGTAGAATTATTATTATCAAACACAAATCATTTGATGTCCTTCCTTTTAATCCAATGCGCATAAAAGGTATTATTTGTTATTACAAAAACATTGCTGATGTATATCAAAACTGCTGATAAAGTTGCATAGCCATTCCAAACAATGGCAGCAATAAACCTAGAAACATTTTATCAAAGAAATGGCAAACAGTTTTGACCAATGAAATAAGTCGAAACGACATTGAATCAGTATGCATGAAACACTTTACAGATTTGGAAGAAAAGATATACTGAAGTAACTGATTATAAATAAGGCAAAACAAGTAGCACATCACAATACTTGATAGGTGCAGGAGACCTCAATAATATGTTTGTAATGAAATATAACCCGATATCATCAGGTTTAAAGTGAGTTCCTTAGATTATGGAGGTCTATCAGCAATGCGATACAAATCAAATTGTCAATCGTTTAAGACAAGTGGTAACATACAACAGTAATGCAGAAAACTGCTTTAGAAGCTGTTTATAATTCTCCAGGGGCCCGTTTCATAAAACTTCGTAGGACTAATGTTGTCGTAAGTCAGATTATAAAAGTCTCAATTATTATTTATTTCGCCATATAATCCTGTCTTGTAACATCTCTTTGGAATCGTCTTTTCCAGACAATTCAAAGGAGATGTCACAAGACAGGATTAGATAGAGAAATCAGAAGTTAAATACATGTATATTTTAAAGTTTTGACTTACGATCGTTTTTGTCGTACGAAGTTTTATGAAACAGGCCCCTGATCTGCATTTAGCAACCACCGTCCTTAGATATAATTATGCACCATCGTTAAACTGCCATTGAGCACATAGAATAAATGCTTTTAGTTCGAATTATTTGAGCCATGCCATAAGAAAACCTGATTTATTGTATTGCAAACAGAGTAGATCATGGCCAGCCGCCGCGTCAAATACACGGTGGCTGGTCTTGATCTACACTACTTGACACCCACATGCATCTAAAGCAGTTTATGTAGTTGTATTGTATACGGTATTTGGCAGTGATATACCAAACTCCGATACAGAGAAAGGGATGGCAACGGTGATTGGTCTGTAAAATGTTGTGATGCAATACGGCTGGTTTTGTCATGGCACGGCCCTTTTGGTTTGTTTCAGAGACTTCCGGTTTTAGTGAGTCCAGCTTTAAGAGGTTACTTAGTTTCATTGATATGTGTTTCTCTGTCTGAATAAAATTTATTATGTGATACGAGGGATATTTTGTGTACATAAACGTGTGTATATATTAACTTCAATAACATTTTGGTAGACAACCATTGCAATTTGGCGTGAAATGTATGCACATTTGAGTGTGTACACATTTATACATTTCTCATATAAATATTTATATATAATAATTCATATTGTCCGTGATAATATTAAAATAACAAACACTTGCTAAGGAAAACTTTTAAGAATATGTTTTGAATGGATTCTTAAAAGTTATTTTTACAAATAAACACATTTGTGCTAAATAAAGTAATCCCATCCAACAGTTGGAAGTCAGATCAGACGACAGGCAACCCGTAATCGATCAAACTACAAAATGGTTGCCACTCAGATAAAAACAAATGAATAGTCAGAATATTCAAACAGCTTTCTTAACAGAAGAGAAAGTGGTTCGTATAGGTTATTGTTATAATAACGTTCCCCAGTATTATTTGCAAATAGGGCTTTAAGTAAGATATGTATTGTTCTGTAGTGAGTACATTGGGGGAGACGTTATTCTTTCCCATCAAAACAAATTTGTGCTTAAACAATTACCTTCCTTGCAAAACGTTAAGAGTCAGCCAGACACCGATTGACACATTCAACCCTAGCGACGAGTATACTCGTCATTTACAAACGGTGTACCTGTGATAATTACACTTTCCCTATGCAAATAGTGTATATCTTGATCGGAGGGTCCCTTAAGGAGCTATCTGATCAGGGTATTCACTATTTGTCATTTTGAAATATATTGTTAAAATCAACACTAAATAGTAAAAAATGGACTGGACTTATTTTGAAATAGGAATTAACGATTAACAATTTCAGAGGTGTATGGGTTAACCCGGCGTCTGATTAAGTTCAAATTAGATAAAAATCGTCAGAATTTTCAAAACACCTTTCTGCATTGCGTTTGTGTTTAGTTAACTGGGCAAGAATATCGTCGTCTTCACTGTATGTGTAATATTTATGTACAGTGTATATACATGTAAAGGAGTCTAACAAATGATATATGAATGTATATAGATATGTCCATGTACATATGTATAAAGCGTTTTTCAGATACAATTTATAGATGCATTAATTGTACATGTATGTTTGTTTGATATTTAGTTTTCTATCATTTCATTCACCCCTCAGACTTCAAGTGGACAGTTCCAATTAAGTCTAGAAGTAAGTAAAAGTTCCTTGCAGCTCAAAATAAAACGTCAAAAAGAAATTAAAACAGTCATTTTCTACATTTTATTCTTCTTCGTTTGCTTTTAACTTCGTTTTAACGGGAAAGAGCACGTCTTCTCTTATGTAATATATGACACGTTTTCTCTAACGTGTCCTATACAGTGCTCCCTCTCTACAACGGTATCCAATTGGAGACACATGTTGTGTGTGTTGTTCTGAGGGAGTCGTTAGAGGGAGGGGAAAAAAGACTTGGCTTACATTAATTTGCAAACAGCTTGAATCAGATGATTGCCTAGCCCATTGAACCCTAGTGGTGCGTATAATAACCCTTTACAAAGACTGTCAATTGTACACTTGTTATGCAAATAGAATAAGGTTTTGCACCGTTTTTTTATTTTACAACAGTTTGTGAAACAAATTTAAATAGTCCAATGTAGACTATCTATCAATCGGAATATGATATTGTCCATTTGAACTTTGTAGAGGCCAATTCGTGAAAGCAAGATGAAAGTAAATCAGAAAGCTCCTTCATGTACTTCTGTTTTATTTTCCTATTGTTTTAAACAGCCAAAACTGTGTTTTTAAAATATTACAGTACATGTACACGTTTCTGCACTATATGTCTATCTAACTGTTAAAGTTTAGCGTTTGACTATAAACTAACAAACTAACACTCTTATCTACATATATACGTTCATTGTTATATACTTGTTTGTATATTTGATAAATATATATGCTTTCGAAAAGTTTTGAGTGTTTTGGTTTTCATTTACACAGCGAGTCGATGGTACTAAAGTGGTACAACCGTTATTCTTTCCCATTTAAACGCAAACGAAACTCAAACGCAAAATACTAAAATGTAGTAAATAACAACTTTTTGACAATTCTGACCATTGATTTTAAGCTGAGTGGCAAACAGTTTGGAGCCAGATCAGACGCCGGGTTACCCGGCGTCTGATCTGGCTCCAAACGGTTTGCACTGGAAATAATAGATTTAGCGTAAACGCGTTTATTGGGAAAGAATAACGTTTTCTCCACTGTACGACCCTACAGGCATTATGTGCAAACTGTCCTAACGTGCTTAACCCATTCACTGCCATGACGTCACCAAGTTTAAGCAGTTATCGTCTGCTTTTATTTCTCAAAATTTGATTTTAGGTATTTGGACTTAAGAAATATTGAAAAGAGTGTCAAACAGTTTGGATCCTGATCTGATTCCGCGTTACGCGACGTCTGATCTTGATGCAAAACCATTTGTAAATAATAACTGTTATCAGGTTAAATCAAATGACTGCTTGAGGCCAAGATTAGCGCTCTTTTATAAACTTTCTGTTTTAAATGCATCTTATTTCAGCGCTGTCATAAGTTGATCTTAAAAAATCACGAGATTTCCAAATGTTCTATTTTTCAAGCGCCTTGTAACTTCGTGTCTGATCACTGTCCACACTACTTGACACTAATATACTCTGATCAGGATCTTATCTGTTTGCAAATACGAATATATAAACACTCACTATCACCGTTAATAAATACATTTTGCGTTAGCCAAGCGAGGCAATCCATTCATGTACATGTTAAACATGCTTGTTAGAGTTTTCTCCCATATAACATGGACACCACTCTAGACAAATTTCATCTGCAAAGTATGTAGTCCGCAACATACTCTCAGGGTTGGTTTATATTCTATTTCCTTTTATCTGGACAAAATTACATTGTAATGGCAGACGCGCAACAGCACACACATGTATTTGAGATGAAATGCATGGAGAAGTTGCTCCACAGCTCCCTACAACGGCCCCCTGAACAATGGCTCCCTCTTTACAATACTGCTTGCCTCTGTTCACTTAATAAGACAATTGTGTCTAACGCTTTCACTGTTGCAATATCATCTGCTTAAGGTCTCTCGCATATGAGAGTTTTCTTGCGGGCGAGTGGAAATGCGTCTCGACGATATAGACTTTTTCTGCACGTGCTTATACTAGAGATCCAAGGGTTCTAGGTTCGAGTCCCATTCGATTCAAAACCTTTTTTTTTAATGCAGTGTCCGATTTTATTAACGTGTCAGTCCATAACGCAATGATCAAAGGACATGTTATGATTAGTCTTCGTTGGTTAGGATCAGTGTCTACTATATTTTGTCCAATTATGTAGATGTCCATTTACGTTTTCGTTTAATGGATTACAAGTCAATAAAATCTGAATATAAGATTTGATGAAACTATCAAGCCACAAATTGAAGCTTATCAATCCTTTTGTGTCTGTTCCAGGACATTTTCAAGATCGATAGTGTCCATTATAATGTTTAAACAATCATTAACCTTGTATGCAAGTCTATGAATAACTTATAATGCATTTAAATGACAGAAGTTAAATTTTAAGGGAAATAACTGTATCTAGTCTTCAAATTTTCCAATTTTCAAAAGGAAAACTGTAATTAGAACAAATCTTTACTGTAATATTTCTTAGGTTTTTCTGACCAAATATTTCACCAAAAATATGTTTGAATAGAATGAAAAAATAAACATTGAATGAGTCATTGTTTTGTAATTCAAGTTTTTATGAAATTTTGGCATTTTACAAAATTTAAATAGCCGATAACATCTTTCTGAACACATTTATTCAAAATGTGTTTTGAATTTCTTGTAAGGAATGTTAAGAACAAATTATTGCACGAGACTTAGAGTCATTAACTTTATTTAATTTTGAGAAAATTCCAGGTATTTGCTGACAAAAGAGATCTTAAAGACAAACGACTATTTTGCGCCGTCTGATCAAAGTCATGATTATGTATGCATATTTTTGTTGAATACGTACATGTAATAATTAACAGTTACAGAGGAGAATCTGTTATTCTTTCCCGTTTAAACGCAAACGTACGCAAACGAAAAGCACTAAAACGTAGAAAAGTACAACTTTTTGACAATTCTGATAATTCATCTATATCTTGGTGGCAAACAGTTTGGAGCCTGATCAGACGCCGGGTTACCCGGCGTTTGATGTGGCTCCAAACTGTTTGCAGTGAAAATAATAGTTTTAGCGTAAACTCGTTTATTGGGAAAGAATAACAGATTCTCCACTGTATGTCAGACACATTGCACATATTTTTAATGATTTATGAGACATAATTTGTATTACATTTAATACACATGCACTATTTCAATAGTGTAGTTTGGCATTATTAAGATACTATTATCGTAACACTTTGATACAAACAACTAAAGTCAATTCAGTCGTTTCATGAAATGACTGATTGTACATAGATTGGTTGTAACATATATATATATGTATGTATATATGTTATCTACCCTATCTAGATTTACATATGGTCCCGTGGCCCAACGGACAAGGCGCCTGACTACGAATCAGGAGATTGCAGGTTCGAATCCTGCCGGGATCGATATTTTTTTCTGCTTAATTTTTATTTTTCCGAGGCTACAGTTGTTGCCAATGTCCCTTTTATGGGACGTTGGGATAAATGGGTTAAACACGCTGCACTGGTGCAATTTATAGTCATTTTTCAAATATATGTGAATGAGAATATACCGATATATTTGGTGAGACTGATCAAATGTTTAGTTGATCTTTTACTGGTTCGTTTAATTCAGCATTTTCCCACATAGTTATACGCCTTTGCCTTTAAACCGTAGACTGACTATGTTGGGGTATTGCTTTACATGCTTTAATAAAAAAAAGTCATTAGAAGCGTTCAAAAGGGAGCTTTCTGCTTAACTTTCATCTTTCTTTATGCAGTAACTAGCATGAGACACAGTTGTATACAGGAGTGTCTCGGGGCCATCTGGCGTTGGAGGAAGGAAAGGGTTAAATATGTAGGGCAAGTGTTAATCAGATAATTCGAATGAACACTGAAAGAATAACAATATTCTAATTAAGCATATCATTTTTATTCGTATATCCATTTGTCAATGGAGTCGATACATATTAAAACATAGTAACACACGTTTGTCCATAAACATGTTTGTCGGTGGTCAAATATGGCCAGTGTAACAATGGCTGTTTTATTACATACAATAAACATAGTTTGACTTTATAAAGTCGTAGTCTCTGCCAATTCACAAAACATAAAAATTTAGTAATACATTAAAGACGTTATTCTTTCCCGTTTAAACGCAAACAAAACACAATCGTTTTGCAAGTTAATGTAGAAAATGTCAGGATTTCGAAATGTGTAACGGTTTATTATAATATATTTCAATTTATTTCAATATATGTGGCAAATAGTTTGGAGACTGGTCAGACGCCGCGTTACCCGGCGTCTGATCAGGCTCCAAACTGTTTGCAGATGTCAAAGGATATTAAGCATACACTCTTTTTCGGGAAAGAATAACGTCTTTTCAACTTTAATTATTCCTGAGATCATATGAAAATGGCAGCTGAACGTGTTAACCATTCCCCTGTCGATCATACTTTGATTGAAGTGTGTAAGCAGTTTGGAAACAGATCAAACATCGAGTAGCTCGGCGTCAGGCTGACAAAGATCTAAACTGTCTGACACTAGTAGTTAATTTTAATTGCTTCAACTAAATTAAATGCTTAAACACTCATGTTTTATTTCAGATATATGTTTGAAAAACATCTAAAGTAGACGATATCATAACAGGAAAAGGTTAACAAGTTTGATAATGAAACATTGTAATGTATAACCCATAACTCCATAGATACACATTTTTACGCTTCGAATTTATTCCTTCGCTGAAGAAAACAGTTCCAATTTATACACTGATTAATATGTATCATGATAATTATTTTCTATATTCTAGCAGATGGTATTTTAAAGCAGGCTGAAATTAAAGCAGAATGCGCATTTTCGTTTACTTTCAATCTGCTTTAAGTGGCCACTTGTCTTCAAAACTAGAAACAGACTATGGAGTAAAGGGTAAAACTTTTAAATGATTTAACGGATTCACGAGGTAGGAAATGCTCTGTTACAGAAACTCGAAAAGAACGAAATAAATCAGTCAAGTTCAAACATATCCTAGTGAAATCCTTTGCATTCATTACTACACATGTAGATGCATTACACACATTTATAAAATCACAACGTTTTGAAAACATTTTGGCGATCCATTTTTATCTTACAGGCAAACAGTTTGGGGCTTGGTCAGACGCCGGCGTCTGATCTTGCTCCAAACTGTTTGCAATGGACATACATGTAATAAATTTAGCATAAACGCATTTCTGGGAAAGAAGAACTTCTTTCTCGCTCTAAGTGATCCCGAGCTATCGAGATTCAATTGAATTTTGTGAGATGTTTTCTTGACTAGTACTGGCATTTTTCAATATTGCTTTACGAAGCAACGTGTTGTCATTGAGGGTTTTATTCGCTTTGTTCATTTTCCCTCCTTTATTAAGACGTTTTCGCTTATGAACTCTTGGAATAGTTAATAGATTGCCTTCTTGTGGGTTAGGCGCAACAAACCGTACTGACGACTTAGAGTTTTCGCTGGAAGTGTCATCGGCTGTTGACCAGCCTTCGTCATCGTCGGTACATGAACTATAAGCACTGTCACTTGCACTGTCATTGCGATAAAACGAGGCTTCCCGTTTGAAAGATCCTTGAGTGGCCTGTGAGTCGTCAGTTACAATATGAATTTTTGGTTTCCTAATTATCTCATCAGAATCTCTTTACCCTGTGTCTGATCAGTATACAAACTCTTCGCAAATAGTCACTGTATTCGTGGAATGGCATAGAACGAAACAGTTATATAATAATAACATAAGTAATGCTTATATAAGTGTCAAATAGTTTGGACTTTGATCAGACACAGAGTTACATCATGGTATACCCTGTTTACAAATACAAATACACTCGCCTTATTTCATGCAGCTGTTAAGGTCTCACCGTTAGCAACCATAGTTTGAGTTAGCCAAGCGAAGCAATCGATTCATGAACATTTTATGTGTGCTTGTTAGAGTTTTCTCCCATACAACAATCAGTACGCTATTCAAGTTTTGTAGGCCGCAAAATATTCTATTTCCTTTTATAAATTATAACCACTGTAAAATATTTTGAAAAGATATTGAGGATCAATATCAGCTTTGGTTCAGCCACATACATGTAACAAGACAAAATGTTCAGTGTAACCCATTTGTGCCTAGCGACCTATGAAAGGAACATATTCAAACAATGTAGACTATGATTAGACGCCTCATTTTGAGGCGTCTTACAAGAGTCTACACTGTTTTGTAATAGCAATTTCAATATAAAACAAAACGAAAATTTAGACCATGCAGGCATCCCTTATATAACATTTGGACCAATCCAATATAAGCATGGAATAATCCACTGAGTACAAAATGGCTAAACAAAATAATCCTCCAAGGAACAGTAAAAAGTGAAAGCATGCATTAGCAGGACCGCCACCATTAGTGAATGGACATCATTTATATGCCAGATCTCCTCACAAGGGCAGCAGACCTGAACGGCCTGGTGAAAAATATCAGCGTCTACGTCTAAAGACTTTCCCCTTGAAACGTTTGGTCAACGGACGAGTAAGAGTAAGTTACAAATATTTTGCATGCAGATGAGACGCCGGGATATCCAAAGACTAGTGTGGATCCAAACCGTTTGCAATATTTAAACAAAAAAGTAAAACGACAGTCAATACACATTATTTTTGACAGTCTCTGTAGTGTTACGTAAACTGTCGTCTGCTTTACAGTGGAGAATATGTTATTCTTTCCCAATAAACGCGTTACCGCTAAAACTATTATTTACAATACAAACAGTTTGGAGCCAGATCAGACGCCGGGTAACCCGGCGTCTGATCAGGCTCCAAACTGTTTGCCACCAAGATAAACATGAATTATCAGAATTGTCCAAAAGTTGTTTTTTTCTACGTGTTAGTGCTTTGCGTTTGCGTACGTTTGCGTTTAAACGGGAAAGAATAACAGATTCTCCACTGTAACCCTTTAACCACCATAATATCGTCTGCCTTAATACTGCGGTCTGTACAATTGGTTCAGATGCAGATTTGATGAAGAATAACGGTGTACATATTGAAATGATTGGCAAGTAATTTGAATCCTGATCAGACGCCGCGTCTGATTAGGATCCAAACTGTTTTCAGAATCGAGTGTACATGTAGTCGCCTATGGCAGTGGAAGGGTTTACCATAGTTATATATTGAATTTGTCCATTTTTTATCTAAGGGGACATTATGCGGCGTCTGATCAAAATCAAGATTACACATGTATGCATATCTTTGTTGAATACATAATAACTAACTATTATGTCAGAAATATTGCACATATTTTCAATGATTTAATAAACTTTATTTGTATTACATTTAATATATCATGCAATATTTCCAAGGTGTAGTTTGTCATTATTAAGATACTGCCATCATAACAATTTGATACATACAGCTTAAGTCAACTGATTCATTCTATGAAAAGACTGAAAGTGTTTTTCAATCATTTCATGAAATGACTAGACATTTTAGGCATTTCGTAAAATTACTACGTGATTTCACGAAATGACTAAAATTTTCAGTCATTTCATGAAATGACTGATGACACAGATTTACTGTAACATATATATATATTATCTACACTATCTAGATGTTCATATGGTCCCGTGGCCCAACGGACAAGGCGCCTGACTACGAATCAGGAGATTGCAGGTTCGAATCCTTCCGGGATCGATTACTTTTTTCTGCTCATATTTTATGTTTCCGATGTTACATTTTTTACCTATGTCCCTTTTACGGGACGCTATGCACCAATGGTTTAAACACGCTGCGCTGGAGCCATTTATAGTCATTTTTCAAATGCAATGTAGATCGACCTGATTACACAGATTCACTGTAACATACATACATGTTTATTAAGTACACTATCTCGATGTTCATATGGTCCCGTGGCCCAACGGACAAGGCGCCTGACTACGAATCAGGAGATTGCAGGTTCGAATCCTGCCGGGATCGATTACATTTTTCTGCTCATATTTTATGTTTCCGATGTTACATTGTTTACCTATGTCCCTTTTATGGGACGCTATGCACAAATGGGTTAAACACGCTGCACTGGTGCCATTTATAGTCATTTATCAAATATATCGGCCTGTGAATGAGAATATACCGATATATTTGGTGAGACTGATCAAATGTTTAGCTGATCTTTTACTGGTTCGTTTAATTCAGCATTTTCCCACATAGTTATACGCCTTTTCCTTTTCACCGTAGACTGAATATGTTGGGGTATTGTTTTGCATGTTTGAATAAAAAAGTCATTAGAAGCGTTCCTTATACATCTTGGCAGCAAACTGCTGAAAACCGACTGAAAGCAGAAACCCCATTGAAGATTCCTGTTTTTTCTATCAAGCCTGCTGTTAGAATTCGTATGGCATACATTAACCCTTATCTTGCGGTGATGTCGTCTGTTTTGAAATTGTCGTCTGCAGAGTTTGTTAAATTTAGATTTATACATTTTTTAAGTAAAAAAACCTAAAGACGAGTGTCAAACAGTTTGGATTCAGATCAGACGCCGCGTAACGCGGCGTCTGATCTGAATCTAAACTGTTTGCAAAATTCAATAAAGTCGCGACCAGCAGGCAAAGGGTTAAGTGAAATGTTTCAAGCCTTTCCTCCGAATAAGCGCCATGGGACGCATATACACCTCCCTAGATACAGATGCATAAATACAAACAATGTACAGTGGAGAATTTGTTATTCTTTCCCGTTTAAACGCAAACGTTCGCAAACGCAAAGCACTAAAACGTACAAAAGAACTATTAACTTTTAGACAATTCTGACAATTCATGTTTATCTTGGTGGCAAAACAGTTTGGAGCCTGGTCAGACGCCGGGTTACCCGGCGTCTGATCTGGCTCCAAACTGTTTGTATTGTAAATAATAGTTTTAGCGTAAACGCGTTTATTGGGAAAGAATAACACATTCTCCACTGTATACCCACTAACAGTATTAAGTACAAATGGTACCTTAACCCTTTCCCCATAGAAGCGACTTTTAGTGTATTTAATTTATTCCTCCGCTAAAGAAAATAGTTCCAGTTTATACCCTCATCAACAATTACCATAACAAATAGTTTATATAGCCTAACAGATGGTAGTTTAAAGCAGTCTGAACGTAAAGAAGAATGTGCCCTAATGCACATTCTGTTTTACTTTCAGCCTGCTTTAAGTGATCACCTGTCTTTAATATTATAAATAGGTTATTGGGTAAAGGGTTAAGGCAAGGCAAAGGTAAAACAGAATGCTACAAAGGGGGATTTCTGATTTACATTCATCTTTCTTTAAGCAGTAACTTGCATGGAACACAATTGCATACAGGAGTGTATCGGGACCATCTGGTGTTGGAGGAAGGGATTACATGTAAAGCTGTAGGACAAGTGTTAATCAGATTATTCGATTGAACACTGAAATAATAACAATATTCTAATAAAGGATATCATTTTTATTCGTATATCCATTTGTCAATGGAGTCGATACATATTAAAACATAATAACACACGTTTGTCGATAAACATGCTTGTCGATGGTCAAATATGGCCAATGTTATAATGGCTGTTTTATTACAAACAATACATGCAAGCATAGTTTGACTTTATAAAGTCGTAGTCTCTGCCAATTCACAAAACATAAAAAATTACTCATATAGTAAAGAAGACGTTAGTCTTTCCCGATTAAACGCAAACGCAGTGTCCGTATAGTTAGAAAAAATCAAGGTTTAGAGTAACCCGGCGTCTGATCTGGCTCCAAACTGTTTGTATTGTAAATAAAAGTTTTAGCGTAAACGCGTTTATTGGGAAAGAATAACACATTATCCACTGTAGATGCATTACACACATTTCTCAAAAGCAGAAATTAACAACTTTTTTTATCCTTCTGGTGATCCCATTTTATCTATTATGCAAACAGTGTGAAACCTGATCAGACGCCTGCGTCTAATCTTGCTCCAAATTGTTTACAATGGACATATTTTTCTAAAATGACTAAGAAGAGAAAGTGGTTCGTATAGGTTATTGTTATAATAACGTTCCCCAGTATTATTTGCAAATAGGGCTTTAAGTAAGAAATGTATTGTTTTGCAATACGTACAGTGAGGGAGACGTAATTCTTTTCCCATAAAAACGCCATTTTACGACTTTTAATAATTCCGTTCAATGAAGGAAATAGTTCCTATCCATACAGTCAAGAAAATGCAGCATGAGAACTATTTTTTATATTTTGACAGATGATGGCTTAAAGCAGGCTGAAAGTAAAGCAGAATGCGCATTCTGCTTTACTTTCAACCTGCTTTAGGTAGTTAACTGTTTTCAGAACTAGAAATAGGCTATGGGGTAATGGGTTAAACAAGTATTCCTCCTTGCAACACGTTTAGGGCCAGAACAGACACCGGTTACATGTAACCCGGCGTCTGATTAAGTTCAAACATTTTGCCATTTAAAGTTATTTCAAAAACGCTTATACGTTTCTACACCTTTCTGCATTGCGTTTGTGTTTAGTTAACTGGGAAAGAATATCGTCTTCTTCACTGTATGTGTAATATTTATGTATATATATGTAAAGGAGTCTAACAAATGATATATGAATGTATATAGATTTGTCGTGTACATATGTATAAAGCATTTTTTCAGATACAATTTATATATGCAGTAAATGTACATGTACTCGTATGTGTGTATAATATTGAGTTTTCTATCACTTATTCATCCCTAAGACTTAACGTAGACAGTTCCGATTAAGTCCTTCCAGGTCAAACAAAAAGTAAAAAAGAACTGAAAACTGTCATTTTATACATTTTATTGTACTGCGTTTGAGTTTTTAAACTTTTGAACGGGAAACTCACGTCATCGATTATGTTATATACAGTGGAGAATATGTTATTCTTTCCCAATAAACGCGTTTACGCTAAAACTATTATTTGCAGTGCAAACAGTTTGGAGCAAACAGTTGGTTACCCGGCGTCTGATCAGGCTCAAAACTGTTTGCCACCACGATAAACAAGACTTATCAGAATTGTCCAAAAGTTGCACTTTTCTACGTTTTAGTGCTTTGCGTTTGCGTACGTTTGCGTTTAAACGGGAAAGAATAACAGATTCTCCACTGTATGACACGTTTCTCTATCGTGTCATATACAGTGTTCCCTCTCTACAACGACGCCCACTGGGAGACACATATTTTATTCGTTATAGGGAGGGAACATTAAGATTTGGATTACATTATTTTGCAAACAGCTTAACGCGGCATCTGGTCTAGATTCAAGCTGTTTGTCACTCGTCATTATATTCATTCTATCACAATGTCAACTTAAATGTAACTTTGAGAAAAAACATCAAGCCACAAATTTATTAATCAGAAGATATTTCAGCAGCGAAAGTGCTAGACATGAAGCTCGTGTTTTACGAACAGCGACAAGCGTTGTTGTGAGGGGGGAATCGTTGTTGAGAAGTAGCAATTTATTACATAAGAGACAGATGACTGCCTGACCCATTGACTCCTTGTGACGCGTATACATGTAGTAACCCTTTACAAACACTGTCTCAATAGAAGAACAATTGTCGTATACATGTACAAACAAAATAAGGTTCTGCGCCGTTTGTCAGTTTTTATTTTTGTGAAACAAATTAAATAGTACAATTTAGACTACAATTAATTGGAAAACGATATTGTCCATTTGAACTTCGTAGAGGTCAATGCGTGAAAGCAAGATGGAAGTAAATCAGAAAGCTCCTTTATGTACTTCTGTTTTATGCTCGTATTGCTTCAAAAAGCGAAAACTATGCTTTACAAGTGAACGCAATATGTACACTTCACAGAACATGTACATGTTTCTGCACTATATGTCTATCTAACTGTTAAAGTTTAGCGTTTGACTATAAACTAACAAACTAACACTCTTATCTACATGTATACGTTTATTGTTATATACTTGTTTGTATATTTGATAAATATATATGCTTTCGAAAAGTTTTGCACGTTTTGGTTTTCTTTTGCACAGTAAATTGATGCTAAAACAACCCCAAAATGTTTCAATTGCCCATATCCTTCAGTGTTTAACCCCTTCATTACCATGACGTCACCAATTTTAAGCAATTATCGTCCGCTCTTATTTCTCAAAATTTAATTTTAGGCAATTTGACTTAAGAAGTATTGAAATGAGTGCCAGACAGTTTTGATCCTGGTCAGAGGCCGCCTTACGCGGACAATAAATTGTCTGTTTTTAGTACTCAATTAAAAATATGTAGTGAATTTTCTTAGGAAATATTGTTATTATTATCGACAAACACATCTTGGATCCTAATCAGACGTCTCTTTACCCTGTAGTGTCTGATCAGTATCCAAACTCTTCGCAAATAGTCACTGTATTCGTGGAATGGCATAGAACGAAACAGTTATATAATAATAACATAAGAAATGCTTATATAAGTGTCAAATAGTTTGGACTTTGATCAGACACAGAGTTACATCATGGTATACTCTGTTTACAAATACAAATACACTCAGCTGTTAAGGTCTCACCGTTAGCAACCATATTTTGAGTTAGCCAAGCGAAGCAATCGATTCATGAACATGTTATGTGTGCTTGTTAGAGTTTTCTCCCATACAACCATCAGTACGCTATTCAAGTTTTGTAGGCCGCAAAATATTCTATTTCCTTTTATAAATTATAACCACTGTAAAATATTTTGAAAATATATTGAGGATCAATATCAGCTTTGGTTCAGCCACATAACAAGACAAAATGTTCAGTGTAACCCATTTGTGCCTAGCGACCTATGAAAGGAACATATTCAAACAATGTAGACTATGATTAGACCCCTCATTTTGAGGCGTCTTACCAGAGTCTACACTGTTTTGTAATAGCAATTTCAATATAAAACAAAACGAAAATTTAGACCATGCAGGCATCCCTTATATAACATTTGGACTAATCCAATATAAGCATGGAATAATCCACTGAGTACAAAATGGCTAAACAAAACAATCCTCCAAGGAACAGTCATAAGTGAAAGCAGATGCGGAAGGCAATGCATTAGCAGGACCGCCAAAATTAGTGAATGGACATCATGTATGTGCCAGATCTCCTCACAAGGGCAGCAGACCTGTACGGCCTGGTGAAAAATATCAGCGTCTGCGTCTAAAGACTTTCCCCTTGAAACGTTTGGTCAACAGACGAGTAAGAGTAAGTTACAAATATTTTGCATGCAGATGAGACGCCGGGATATCCAAAGACTAGTGTGGATCCAAACCGTTTGCAATATTTAAACAAAAAAGTCAAACGACAGTCAATACACATTATTTTGACAGTCTCTGTAGTGTTACGTAAACTGACGTCTGCTTTACAGTGGATAATCTGTTATTCTTTCCCAATAAACGCGTTTACGCTAAAACTATTATTTACAATACAAACAGTTTGGAGCCAGATCAGACGCCGGGTAACCCGGTGTCTGATCAGGCTCCAAACTGTTTGCCACCACGATAAACATGAATTATCAGAATTGTCCAAAAATTGTTCTTTTCTACGTTTTAGTGCTTTGCGTTTGCGTACGTTTGCGTTTAAACGGGAAAGAATAACAGATTCTCCACTGTAACCCTTTAACCACCATAATATCGTCTGCCTTAATACCGTGGTCTGTACAATTGGTTCAGATGCAGATTTGATGAAGAATAACGGTGTACATATTGAAATGATTGGCAAGTAATTTGAATCCTGATCAGACGGCGCGTCTGATTAGGATCCAAACTGTTTTCAGAGTCGAGTGTTCATGTAGTCGCCTATGGCAGTGGAAGGGTTTACCATAGTTATATATTGAATTTGTCCATTTTTTATCTAAGGGGACAGTATGCGGCGTCTGATCAAAGTCAAGATTACACATGTATGCATATCTTTGTTGAACACATACAGTGGAGAATCTGTTATTCTTTCCCAATAAACGCGTTTACGCTAAAACTAGTATTTGCAGTGCTAACAGTTTGGAGCCAGATCAGACGCCGGGTAACCCGGCGTCTGATCAGGCTCCAAACTGTTTGCCACCAAGATAAACATGAAATATCAGAATTGTCAAAAAGTTGTTCTTTTCTACGTTTTAGCGCTTTGCGTTTGCGTACGTTTGCGTTTAAACGGGAAAGAATAACAGATTCTCCACTGTAATAACTAACTATTATGTCAGAAATATTGCACATATTTTCAATGATTTAATAGACCTGATTTGTATTACATTTAATATATCATGCAATATTTCCAAAGTGTAGTTTGTCATTATTAAGATACTGCCATCATAACAATTTGATACATACAGCTAAAGTCAACTGATTCATTCTATGAAAAGACTGAAAGTGTTTTTCAATCATTTCATGAAATGACTAGACATTTTAGGCATTTCGTGAAATTACTACGTGATTTCACGAAATTACTAAAATTTTCATGAAATGACTGATTACACAGATTGACTATAACATATATATATTATCTACACTATCTCGATGTTCATATGGTCCCGTGGCCCAACGGACAAGGCGCCTGACTACGAATCAGGAGATTGCAGGTTCGAATCCTGCCGGGATCGATTACTTTTTTCTGCTCATATTTTATGTTTCCGATGTTACACTTTTTACCTATGTCCCTTTTACGGGACGCTATGCACCAATGGGTTAAACACGCTGCACTGGTGCCATTTATAGTCATTTTTCAAATAGATTGGCCTGATTACACAGATTGACTGTAACATACATAGATGTTTATCAAGTACACTACCTCACTGTGCATATGGTCCCGTGGCCCAACGGACAAGGCGCCTGACTACGAATCAGGAGATTGCAGGTTCGAATCCTGCCGGGATCGATAACTTTTTTCTGCTGATATTTTATATTTCCGATGTTACATTTTTTACCTATGTCCCTTTTATGGGACGCTAGGCACCAATGGGTTATTAACACGCTGCACTGCTGCCATTTATAGTCATTTATAAAATATATCGGCCTATCGGCCTGTGAATGAGAATATACCGATATATTTGGTGAGACTGATAAAACGAAATTTAGCTGATCTTATACTGGTTCGTTTAATTCAGCATTTTTTCACATAGTTATACGCCTTTGCCTTTTCACCGTAGACTGAATATGTTGGGGTATTGTTTTACATGCTTTAATAAAAAAGTCATTAGAAGCGTTCCTTGTACATTTTGGCAGCAAACTGCCGAAAACCGACTGAAAGCAAAGCAGAAATTCCATTGATGATTCCTGTTTTTCTATCAAGCCTGCGGCATATGGCATACATTAAGTGAAATGTTTCAAGCCTTTCCTCCGAATAAACGCCATGGGATGCCTCTACACCTCCCTAGATACAGATGCATAAATACAAACAATGTACTCATTACATGTAGCAGTATTGACTACAAATGGCACCTTAACTCATTGTCCCCTGAAACTTCCAATGAACGATTCCAGTTTCCAATAACGGATGGTCCATTTAAGACTATTTAGGGTTGGTTTTGGTAATAAATTGCAAAATGGCAAACAGTGAAGTCCCTGATCAGAGTGCTCCTGCATGAGCCCTCTGATCAGGGACTTCACTGTTTGCATAGGACAAGTTTACTCTTCACAGGTACACTTTTCGTAAGGGACGTATATACAGTACTGAACCTTATTAAATTAAATTTATAATCGCAAGCGAATTGCCATCGAATTGTCATCGAATTGCCATCGAATCGGGCGCTTCAAAAACAAATCCTAGTTTGAATATTTTTACGCGAAGTTTCTGAAGCGGTTGTGACAAAAACGGAATCGAAACAATTAACGAAGGCATATTTGCGAACATTTGTGAGATACACCATTCAAGAAAACTAATCGGAGGGTAAAGTTTTTTATTTTGAATCGCAAGCGAATTGCCATCGAAATGCAAGCGAATTGCAAGCGAATCGCAAAAATTGTTAATTTAATAAGGTTCAGCACTGTATGCGTCACTAGGGCTCAATGAGTTAAACCGATGCAAAGGTATAACAGAAAGCTCAAAGGGGGGCTTTCTGCTTTAATTTCATCTTTCTTTAAACAGTAACTTGCATGGGACAGTGCATACATGAGTGTATCGGGACCGGCATCTGGCGTTGGAGGAAGGGGTTAAAGTTGTAGGACAAGTGTTAATCAGATTATTCGAATAAAGACTAACAATATTCAAATTGAGCATATCATTTTTATTCGTATATCCATTTGTCAATGGAGTCGATACATATTAAAACATAATAACACACGTTTGTACATGTATGTAAACATGTTTGTCAGTTGTCAAATATGGCCAATGTTACAATGTCTGTTTAATTAAATACAATACATGCAAGCATAGTTTGACTTTATAAACAGTGAAGACGTTATTCTTTCCCGTTTAAACGCAAACAAAACACACTCGATTTGCAAGTTAATGTAGAAAATGGCAGGATTTCGAAATGTGTAACGGTTTATTTCCATATGTGTGGCAAACAGTTTGGAGACTGGTCAGACGCCGGGTCACCCGGTGTCTGATCAGGCTCCAAACTGTTTGCAGAGGTCAAATGATATTAAGCATGCACTCTTTTTCGGGAAAGAATAATGTCTTTTCCACTGTAATTATTCCTGAGATCATATGAAAATGGCAGCTGAACGTGTTAACCATTCGCCTGTCGATTGTTTGATTGAAATGTGTAAGCAATTTTCGATATATATCAAGCGCCAAATAGCTCGGCGTCTGACACATATCTAAACTGCCTGACACTCGTATTTAACTTAAGTTGCTTCAACTGAATAAAATGCTACAGTAAGAATACTAATTTTTATTTCAGAGATATGTTTGAAAAACATCTAAAGTAGACGACTTCATAAC
Organism: Gari tellinella; assembly: GCA_922989275.2. NCBI lineage: Eukaryota > Metazoa > Mollusca > Bivalvia > Cardiida > Psammobiidae > Gari > Gari tellinella. The sequence goes on from OV277864.1 coordinate 46,539,019, forward strand.
AGGGAAGGATTGACATGTTTAATAATGAAACACCCGTAACTCCATAGATACGCATTTTTACGCTTCGAATGTATTCCTTCGCTGAAGAAGACAGATAATTATACATTTCTCATATAAATATTTATAGATATTAATTCATATTGTCCGTGATAATTTTAAATTTACAAATCCTTGCTAAGGAATACGTTCAAGAATATATTTTGAATGGGTTCCTAATTAAAAAAAAGTTTGATTTGTATCATCCTGTTAATAAAGTTGGAAATAAGTTATTTTGATCAATAAGCACATTTGTGCTAAATAAGGTATTCCCATTCAACAGTTTGAAGTCAGATCAGACGACAGGCAACCCGAAATCGATCAAACTACAAATTTCGTTTAATCGGAAAATAACAACGTCTTCTTATCCGTTACTTTGTAAATTTAAGATGAGGTTAATTATGACTGACCACAACTCAAAATAATGCTTTATAATGGTAACACTCTGTAACTCATTCAACCCAGAAACATTTAATGGACACTACCAATTCCCAATTACGTATAGTCCCTTTTTTTACTATGCATGGTTAATTCAAACACTATATAGTAAAATGACAAGCAGGGCAAACCTTGATCAGACGTTTATTTGCACTGTTGGCATAGAACAAGTGTACTATTCACGTGTACATTGTTTGTTTATGACTAGTATATGTGTCGCTAGGTTTAATTTGACACAAATCGGTGCCTGGTGTGGTTACTGTAGAGACAACCTTATTCTTTTCAAATAAACGCGTTTACGCTGAAACTATTATTATCCAGTGTAAACAGTTTAGAGCCAGATCAGAGGCCGGGTAACCGGGCCTCTGATCAGTTTCCAAACTGTTTACAACACGAATTAAAATAAATAATCAGAATTTTCAAAAGGTTGTGATTTTCTACATTTTATTGCTTTGCGTTTGCGTTTCGTATGTGTTTAAACGGGAAACAATAAACGTCTTCTCAACTGTATATATGGTTTGGCACTCGTATTGGTGTTTTGTCGGTCAAACACATTTTCATTTTTGCAGTCGTCGAATTAAATTATTAAAGATATTCTGACAGGACACGAAGTGACACACTCACGCCTAGTGACGAGTATACTGGTCATGTACAAACAACACTGCTGAAAAGTACGTTTTTCCTGTGCAAACAATGAAGACCCAGATCAGAGGGCTCCTGATGGATCCCTCTGATCTGGGTCTTCATTGTTTGTAAATTTGCAACAAAAAGACATAACTAAGTTTTACGTAATTTACATAGATAAGGAAACAAGTTGTAAAAACTTCGAAGGCTAGAATGTTTTTAAACTTCAAACACATAGTCATAAAATGGACAAGTCTAAATTGGAACTGGAATTGATCATTGAAGGTTGCAGGGTTGAATAACCTAAAATGACTAAGAAGAGAAAGTGGTTCGTATAGGTTATTGTTATAATAACGTTCCCCAGTATTATTTGCAAATAGGGCTTTAAGTAAGAAATGTATTGTTCTGCAATACGTACAGTGAGGGAGACGTAATTCTTTTCCCATAAAAACGCCATTTTACGACTTTTATTTATTCCGTTCAATGGCGGAAATAGTTCCTATTCATACAGTCAAGAAAATGCAGCATGAGAACTATTTTTTATATTTTGACAGATGATGGCTTAAAGCAGGCTGAAAGTAAAGCAGAATGCGCATTCTGCTTTACTTTCAGCCTGCTTTAGATAGTTAACTGTTTTCAGAACTAGAAATAGGCTATGGGGTAATGGGTTAAACAAGTATTCCTCCTTGCAACACGTTAAGAGCCAGAACAGACACCGGTTACATGTAACCCGGCGTCTTATTAAGTTCAAACATTTTGCCATTTAAAGTTATTTCAAAAACACTTATACGTTTCTACACCTTTCTGCATTGCGTTTGTGTTTAGTTAACTTGGAAAGAATATCGTCTTCTTCACTGTATGTGTAATATTTATGTATATATATTGTAAAGGAGTCTAACAAATGATATATGAATGTATATAGATTTGTCGTGTACATATGTATAAAGCATTTTTTCAGATACAATTTATATATGCAGTAAATGTACATGTACTCGTATGTGTGTATAATATTGAGTTTTCTATCACTTATTCATCCCTAAGACTTAACGTAGACAGTTCCGATTAAGTCCTTCCAGGTCAAACAAAAAGTAAAAAAGAACTGAAAACTGTCATTTTATACATTTTATTGTACTGCGTTTGAGTTTAAGCTCTTTTGAACGGGAAAATCACGTCATCGATTATGTTATATATGACACGTTTCTCTAGCGTGTCATATACAGTGTTACCTCTCTACAACGACACCCAATGGGAGACACATATTTTATGTGTTGTTCGGAGGGAGTCGTTATAGGGAGGGAACATTAAGATTTGGATTACATTATTTTGCAAACAGCTTAAATCCAGATCAGACACCGCGTAACGCGGCATCTGGTCTAGATTCAAGCTGTTTGTCACTCGTCATTATATTCATTCTATCACAATGTCAACTTAAATGTAACTTTGAGAAAAAACAGCAAGCCACACATTTATTAATCAGAAGATATTTCAGCAGCGAAAGTGCTAGACATAAAGCTCGTGTTTTACGAACAGCGACACGCGTTGTTGTGAGGGGGAATCGTTGTTGAGAAGTAGCAATTTATTACATAAGAGACAGATGACTGCCTGACCCATTGACTCCTTGTGACGCGTATAGTAACCCTTTACAAACACTGTCTCAATAGAAGAACAATTGTCGTATACAAACAAAATAAGGTTCTGCGCCGTTTGTCAGTTTTTATTTTTTGTGAAACAAATTAAATAGTACAATTTAGATTACAATTAATTGGCAAACGATATTGTCCATTTGAACTTCGTAGAGGTCAATGCGTGAAAGCAAGATGGAAGTAAATCAGAAAGCTCCTTTATGTACTTCTGTTTTATGCTCGTATTGCTTCAAAAAGCGAAAACTATGCTTTACAAGTGAACGCAATATGTACACTTCACAGAACATGTACATGTTTCTGCACTATTTGTCTATCTAACTGTTAAAGTTTAGCGTTTGACTATAAACTAACAAACTAACACTCTTATCTACATGTATACGTTTATTGTTATATACTTGTTTGTATATTTGATAAATATATATGCTTTCGAAAAGTTTTGCACGTTTGGGTTTTCTTTTGCACAGTAAATTGATGCTAAAACAACCCCAAAATGTTTCAATTGCCCATATCCTACAGTGTTTAACCCCTTCATTACCATGACATCACCAATTTTAAGCAATTATCGTCCGCTCTTATTTCTCAAAATTTAATTTTAGGCAATTTGACTTAAGAAGTATTGAAATGAGTGCCAGACAGTTTTGATCCTGGTCAGAGGCCGCCTTACGCGGACAATAGATTGCCTGATTTTAGTACTCAATTAAAAATGTGTAGTGAATTTTCTTAGGAAATAGTGTTATTATTATCGACAAACACATCTTGGATCCTAACCAGACGTCTCTTTACCCTGTGTCTGATCAGTATCCAAACTCTTCGCAAATAGTCACTGTATTCGTGGAATGGCATAGAACGAAACAGTTATATAATAATAACATAATTAATGCTTATATAAGTGTCAAATAGTTTGGACTTTGATCAGACACAGAGTTACATCCTGGTATACTCTGTTTACAAATACAAATACACTCGCCTTATTTCATGCAGCTGTTAAGGTCTCACCGTTAGCAACCATATTTTGAGTTAGCCAAGCGAAGCAATCGATTCATGAACATTTTATGTGTGCTTGTTAGAGTTTTCTCCCATACAACCATCAGTACGCTATTCAAGTTTGTAGGCCGCCAAATACTCTCTTGGTTTATTCTATTTCCTTTTATAAATTATAACCACTGTAAAATATTTTGAAAATATATTGAGGATCAATATCAGCTTTGGTTCAGCCACATAACAAGACAAAATGTTCAGTGTAACCCATTTGTGCCTACCGACCTATGAAAGGAACATATTCAAACAATGTAGACTATGATTAGACGCCTCATTTTGAGGCGTCTTACCAGAGTCTACACTGTTTTCTAATAGCAATTTCAATATAAAACAAAACGAAAATTTAGACCATGCAGGCATCCCTTATATAACATTTGGACCAATCCAATATAAGCATGGAATAATACACTGAGTACAAACTGGCTTAACAAAATAATCCTCCAAGGAACAGTAAAAAGTGAAAGCAGATGCGGAAGGCAATGCATTAGCAGGACCGCCAACATTAGTGAATGGACATCATTTATATGCCAGATCTCCTCACAAGGGCAGCAGACCTGTACGGCCTGGTGAAAAATATCAGCGTCTACGTCTAAAGACTTTCCCCTTGAAACGTTTGGTCAACGGACGAGTAAGAGTATGTTACAAATATTTTGCATGCAGATGAGACGCCGGGATATCCAAAGACTAGTGTGGATCCAAACCGTTTGCAATATTTAAACAAAAAAGTCAAACGACAGTCAATACACATTATTTTTGACAGTCTCTGTAGTGTTACGTAAACTGTCGTCTGCTTTACAGTGGAGAATCTGTTATTCTTTCCCAATAAACGCGTTTACGCTAAAACTAATATTTACAATACAAACAGTTTGACTGATTACACAGATTGACTGTAACATATATATATTATCTACACTATCTCGATGTTCATATGGTCCCGTGGCCCAACGGACAAGGCGCCTGACTACGAATCAGGAGATTGCAGGTTCGAATCCTGCCGGGATCGATTACTTTTTTCTGCTCATATTTTATGTTTCCGGTGTTACACTTTTTACCTATGTCCCTTTTACGGGACGCTATGCACCAATGGGTTAAACACGCTGCGCTGGTGCCATTTATATATAGTCATTTTTCAAATAGATTGGCCTGATTACACAGATTGACTGCAACATACATACATGTTTATCAAGTACACTACCTGAATGTGCATATGGTCCCGTGGCCCAACGGACAAGGCGCCTGACTACGAATCAGGAGATTGCAGGTTCGAATCCTGCCGGGATCGATTACTTTTTTTCTGCTCATATTTTATGTTTCCGATGTTACACTTTTTACCTATGTCCCTTTTACGGGACGCTATGCACCAATGGGTTAAACACGCTGCGCTGGTGCCATTTATAGTCATTTTTCAAATATATCGGCCTGTGAATGAGAATATATACCGATATATTTGGTGAGACTGATCAAATGTTTAGCTGATCTTTTACTGGTTCGTTTAATTCAGCATTTTCCCACATAGTTATACGCCTGTGCCGTTAAACCGTAGACTGAATGTGTTGGGGGTATTGCTTTACATGCTTTAATAAAAAAAAAGTCATTTGAAGCGTTCCAAATGGAGCTTTCTGCTTAACTTTCATCTTTCTTTATGCAGTAATTTGCATGAGACACAGTTGTATACAGAAGTGTATCGGGGCCATCTGGCGTTGGAGGAAGGAAAGGGTTAAAGATGTAGGACAAGTGTTAATCAGATAATTCGAATGAACACTGAAATAATAACAATATTCTAATTAAGCATATCATTTTTATTCGTATATCCATTTGTCAATGGAGTCGATACATATTAACACATAATAACACACGTTTGTCGATAAACATGCTTGTCGATGGTCAAATATGGCCAATGTTATAATGGCTGTTTTATTAAATACAATACATGCAAGCATAGTTTGACTTTATAAAGTCGTAGTCTCTGCCAATTCACAAAACATAAAAAATTACTCATATAGTAAAGAAGACGTTAGTCTTTCCCGATTAAACGCAAACGCAGTGTCCGTATAGTTAGAAAAAATCAAGGTTTAGACATTTCTGACGATTTATTTTAACATGAGTAGCAACAGTTTGGAGCCTGATCAGACGCCGGGTTACCCGGCGTCTGATCAGGTTCCAAACTGCTTGCATATGTCAATGGGTTTTAGCATAGACTTCTTTTTCGGGAAAGAATAATGTCTTTTTCACTGTAATTATTCCTGAGATCATATAAAAATGGCAGCTTAACGTGTTAACCATTCCCCTGTCGATTGTTTGATTGAAATGTGTAAGCAATTTTCGATATAGATCAAGCGTCAAATAGCTCGGCGTCTGACAAACATCGAAACTGCCTGACACTCGTATTTAACTTACAGTTGCTTCAACTGAATAAAATGCTAAGAATACTCATTTTTATTTCAGATATATGTTTGAAAAACATCTAAAGACAACGATCTTATAACAGGAAAAGGTTAACAAGTTAAATGATGAAAAATGTAATGTTTTAACCCATAACTCCATAGAAACGAAATTTTACACTTCGAATGTATTCATTCGCTGAAAATAAACAGCTCCAATTTATACACTAATGAATAATTATTATGATAATTTGTTTCTATATTCTAGCAGATGGTAGTTTAAAGCAGGCTGAAAATAAACCAGAACCATTGTGTTTTTAATTTCAACCTGCTTTAAGTGGCCACTTGTCTTCAAAACTAGAAACAGACTATGGAATAAAGGGTTTTACTTTTAAATAATTTAACGGATTGAAGAGGAAGGAAATGCTTTGTTACAAAACTCGAGAAAAACGAAATAAATAAGTCAAGTTCAAAACATGTCCTAGTGAAATCCATTGCATGTACAGTGGAGAATCTGTTATTCTTTCCCGTTTAAACGCAAACGTACGCAAACGCAAAGCACTAAAACGTAGAAAAGTACAACTTTTTGACAATTCTGATAATTCATGTTTATCTTGGTGGCAAACAGTTTGGAGCCTGATCAGACGCCGGGTTACCCGGCGTCTGATCTGGCTCCAAACTGTTTGTATTGTAAATAATAGTTTTAGCGTAAACGCGTTTATCGGGAAAGAATAACACATTCTCCACTGTAGATGCATTACACACATTTCTCAAAAGCAGAAAGTAACATTTTTTTATCCTTCTGGTGATCCCATTTTATCTATTATGCAAACAGTGTGGAACCTGATCAGACGCCTGCGTCTGATCTTGCTCCAAACTGTTTACAATGGACATAAAAGGTTTAGCAAAAACGCATTTTCTTGGGAAAGAATAATGTCTTTCCCACTCTAAGTGATCCCGAGTTATCGAGATTCAATTGAATCTTGTGAGATATTTTCTTGACTAGTACTGGCATTTTTCAATATTGCTTTACGAAGCAACGTGTTGTCATTGAGGGTTTTATTCGCTTTGTTCATTTTCCCTCCTTTGTTAAGACGTTTTCGCTTATGAACTCTTGGAATAGTTAATAGAGTGCCCTCTTGTGGGTTAGGCGCAACAAACCGTACTGACGACTTTGACTTTTCGCTGGAAGTGTCATCGGCTGTTGACCAGCCTTCGTCATCGTCTGTACATGAACTATAGGCACTGTCACTTGCACTGTCATTGCGATAAAACGAGGCTTCACGTTTGAAAGATCCTTGAGTGGCCTGTGAGTCGTCAGTTACAATATGAATTCTTGGTTTCCTAATTATCTCATCAGAATCGTTGCTTATTGTTGGGAAACGAGAACAAGATTTTGCGCTTTGTTGCGACGGTTCGTCTTTCGTATTGTTAGCATTAACAGCAGTGTCCTTGTCTCGTTTACTAGTTGAAGTATTGTTTTTGTGTTCAGTGTTTGAAATTAATGGCAACTTAACGGTGGTATTCATGATGCTAGGAGAGCTGTATCTAACACCCACTCTCATAGAATTGTATTCAGTGTTGATTCGCGTCGCTCTTGCCCGTCTCAACTGATTATAAATATACATATAAATAAGGCAAAAACAAGTAGCACACCACAATACTTGATTGGTGCAGGAGACCTCAATAATATGTTAGTAATGAAATATAAACGGAATATCACCACAGTGTGTGATCCGGGCTCTTGTATCAGTTCGAGTTGGCTGTGTATAGAGTTAAAATTACCAACATGTCCTTTGATTTGAAACTTTTTATGAATTATTGTTATTTTACCTGATTCTTTCGTATTTTCTGCGCTTGAAATCTTCTGTTGTTAAACTGGCCCAGTATTCGGATATCCTCTGTAGTTTTCGGACATCCTCGGTAGCCTGATCGTGACGGAATTCCAAGATTTGCTTAGGTGGCGAATTGACAAGAAGTGGCGAAATGACAAGAAGCAAGGATATACCTTATTTCAATTTATTTATTTTCTATAAAATTTCATTTAAAGTAGCTTAAAATCGGGACTATATCTGCGAAACGCTATATATTCAACCGAATAACCATATGCATATGTTAAACCGCTGGTGCGTATTAATACATAATGACTTTTTTTGTAGAAGTCCGCCATTTTTTATCGGCTCGATTGAGCAGTGTTTTTTCTCAAATAACCTTCATTTAAGTGTATTAGAGTATGACTTGAACTGTTTTAAGCATACTCCTATTTGGAAGTTCCCGTAATTACTTTTCATTCCTTCCATTTTCTCTTTTGTTTGACAGCAGACGGAGAAAACGTAAGCAAGTTCAAGGTCTTCTTGTTATTAAAAATAGCATCAAAATGGGGAATTCCGAAACGTCACGTCGCGCACCTGTTCTTTAAATACATCGATTGTGTATAACTTGTGTAGCATAAAAGTAGTCCCGGCAATACCGTGTAGCATATATGCCATCTGATACGGACCATCTGCCCAGATAGCAGAGCGACGTTGGCCCAACGTTGGCTAATGGTCGGCATATTGGCACAACGTTGGCGTTGGCATGTTAACGTTGGGCCAACGTTGGGCCAACGTTGTACATCCAACCATCTTTTCTACATAGACGGCGTTGGCTATACAACGTTGGCCCAACGTTGGGCCAACGTTGTATAGCCAACCATAAACACACAATTTGATAGAGATCTTAAAAGTGATTTTACCAAATATGTGGTCCCATTATATTTTAAAAGCAAACCACAACCACACAAAAAATTAATTAAAATTGCTTAATAAATGCAGTATCCTAATATTGCTATAGATCTATTATTATATACTAGATTCTATTTATAACAAGTAGAGCTCTTAATGATTTTTTTAAAATGGGGAAAAAATAATCAATTTACCTAAATCTACATTTTTTCTAGATTTTAGCGGAGAAAAACGTATTCTGTGCGAGACGACACTGTATTTTTTATAGACCCTACCATTCGGCTGTGTTTTATACCTATCCATTTTAGAAAATTTCCACATGCAGACGAAAAAATCCACATAAATGTGAGTCTATCTGCATGAAATATATACACAAAAAGTATAAAGCAACAGATTTCAGTTCATTTAAGACAGTTGGTAAATAAATAAACATTATATGTACAACTATTATAAAATAAACATGATGAGTTCGGGTCCATAACTTTTGAAAGTGGGTGGGGTATGTCCAAATTTTATTGAGTTTTCTCATTAACTTATTCTTAGTGAATTATTTGTTCATTTAATCATCAGTTAAACATTATATTGTATAAGTTTATTGCTAGACCTTGATTGTAGAGCCACTAGAGGTCAAAATATGACAATTTTGTATACTTTGGTTTTGACAGCGTTATACAGTCATTTCGTACCCATGCCTTTTCGTACCCTATTTTTTATTTTACCATTTCTTACTCCTATTTCTTCATTCTAGTTCTGTACAGAGGGTATAATCTCGGTCTTATAAACAGAAAAGGTTCCTATGACAATTAAGCCCCAGAACTCGTCCAACTTTTTAAATCTGTTTTTAACATTTTACTCATTAGCTCACGGAAATATACAGAAGTCAGTTTATAATTCCGTGATTAGCTCTTTAATGCCTTTATTTTTCTAATTTCTGACAGTCAACATGCCTCAAGTTGAGGTTCCAAGCAGGGTTTTGACTATTTAGAATTTAGATAGATAGAAAGTATGAAGGTCTCTGGGGCCTGCACTAGGAAAAAATCGAAAGGCTGCTTTGTCTCTCCTATGCATGCAGTAGCAATGTCAAAATCTGAAAGGTGGTGTGGCTGTTGGCGATCTTATAAATAATATGCATGATTCAATGGCTTCCAAACCAACAATACGCACATTTTATTTTTAGCGAGATCGGGATCAAACCACAACAAGTAGCATTCCGAATGATTTAAATAAGTGCAAATAGTTTTCAATACTGAAAAACTGATGGGAAAAAAAGTGAAATGTGACATTTATAGTTAAAACAGAGTAACAAAAAAAGCTTTTTCTGAGGCACAAAGTGTGTCGTTTTATTTTTTCCTCTTTTTTTTCAAGAGTTGTACTTTAACATCATTTTTTGTTTCTTTTATACATGTTTAGGTCAAGATGTACCCAATAAACACAAAATATCCCAGAAAATGTTTTTTAAAAATTCCTTTGGCATTGCTACATGCAGTTCATCAGCCATTCCATAACAGATCATCTGCCAAACCTATCCCTCTTAAGAATGCACACGTTACGTATCAGCACTGCGTAGCATTCCCAATGCGTATACAGGACATGGACCATCAGATCAATATAGCGTGAACCCGGAACTCGTCGGTGACTGGAATGTGTCCCTAATGCATGACGCGTAGCGTTAAGTGGCAAACGAGCCTAACGATGTAAGGCTGGCAGACCCTTGACACATATCAGGTTTGGTACAGTGTAACCATAGATATGTTGACGATTATTGCATTACGTGTTATCAACAGTTTCACTGCCTGTATGGTGGCGATTGCGCAGGTGAACTGGGCGGATAGTCCTGTGTTAAGGTGAAGTAATGACGTGCAGCGTCACGTTCGCGGTCGATCTGCAAGGGTTCCCATCTCTCATGCATCTGATAAGACGTTCTTTAGTGAAAAAATACACATTGAACTGTCCAGCAACCTGCTGTTGGCCTCGACCCTCCAACAGTAGTTCAATAGCTTGCCCCCTCTGAACTTCAGTTCAGTGTACCTCACTTCGAAGATGTTGAAAGCAGTTTCAAAACTCAGAAAATCAATGTCCCAACTTAAAACTTACCCCATTGACTGATTTTGACAATTGAATATATCATTGTCACAATTATGCACAGGTATTTTGCATTTTCATACTTACTCTGGGTACGGCAAACTTTTACAAGGTTGTGTAGTTTAATCCACCGGATGTTGTTAGAGCTGTCATTGATAGGAACAATATCGATGTATCGCCAATATTTATTCATCGATCGATTATCGATACACATTTTCAGAGTATCGATAGTTCGATACAATGGAAAAATAAAACTGACTAGAAATGTACTGTTAAAAAAGTTCATTTTCCTGATTCTACACTGTTATATAGCTTTTGCAAATTACACTCTTGTTTACAGTATATTCATATGAAAAAGTTAATTTGTCATGCATTAATGTTGAGAGTTTTGCTGAAAGTTCATTTACAGGTTTGATTGAGTTGGGTTTTACGGCACCGCGACACATGAAATGGTCATATGGCGCCGAGCCACAGGTACATGGTAGTAAGTTTGGTAAATGTTTAACTTAAAAGTCAATTCAAATAAGAAATACATGTACGTTCCAATAACCTGTCTCTAGAGTTATATAAATGTTCAAATTGATATATCTATATATCATCGATATTTGTCTCCCAATATATCGATATTGTTTATATGCTTTTTGCTAAATCAATGACAGCTCTAGATGTTGTGGACATAATGGCCAATATTTGGACTTTACCGAATTTCATAAATTTAGGCCAAGTGATAAAGTTTTTGTTGAATATTTTAGGTAACCCTGCATATCTTTTTAGCTCACCTGGCACAAAGTGCCAAGGTTTGTGCCAAGGTGAGCTATTTTGATTGTGCTATGTCCGTTGTCGCCCGTCAGTCGTCAAAAATTTCTTTAAACGACATCTCCTCCTAGACTACTGGATAGATTTTTACCAAACTTGGCAGAAATTATCCTTATATGGTCCTCTTTGAAAGGTGTTCAGATATTTCCAGTCTGTTGCATATCTAGGTCACAGGAGCAAAAAATAGATCATTTCAATAAAAACTTAAAAAATCTTTTTCTCTGAAATTGCATGACCCTGAGCTAAGATATTTGGCACAAAGCATCATCTACAGGTTCTCTATAAAGTTTGTACAAATTATGCCCCTGGGGTCAAAATTGGCCCGCCCCGGGTGTCACAGTTTTACATAGGGTTAAACTCTATGTAAAATTTACATAGAGTTTACCCCTATGTAAAACTGTGACACCCGGGGCGGTCAGTTATATAGTGAAATTTTCAAATGTCTTCTCCTCTTAAACTAATATGGCAAGAGCTTTGATATTCGGCATGGGGATACTTCTAGTTGTCCTTTACCAATATTGTTCAAAACTGTTCATTGCATAGCTAGGTTACAGGAGCATCTGATCTACTCGGCAATTTGCACAATCATATCTATTTTTACTCACAGAATTACACTCAAATATTAATATCGGATCCCTTGCGACTTATCACTCCTCCCCAATGTTGCCTTCTACATGGTGCTGCTTATTGTGGCATCTGATCAGGAAGATGGATCCAAACTGTTTGACAATCGTATCAATATTTCTTGAGTAAAAAAGCCTTAAAGGGACTCGCAACCGGATGGTGTACTTGTCAAAATAAAATAAAATACTCAAATAAAAGCAAATTTGTGGCATTATTTGGCTTCTGACATTAAAAAAATATGATCAGTCCAAAAAAAAGTCTCAAGAGTCGTCAACAAATCTTAGTTTTTTTAGATATATTCCATCGTTTTTCAATAGCGTCAGCTGACGGTATAGTTGTTGCTTCTCTACACGGGCTCTGACATAAACTGGAGCCGAATAATGTAGTATTAATCGCTACCAGTGAAGTACGTTAATTCGCTACCATATATATAGAGAGCGTCCGTAGTCGAGGCGGTAAAGGCGTGTCCTCATTTTTCTTGTTTGTCTCCGCAATGGAAGGTCACGGGTTCGAATCCCACCAGAGCTTCTTCTTTTTTTTTTTTGGAAATGCATTTTTTAACAGAATTTATTATCCTAAACTAAATCTTACCCATTTATATAATCATTTGACATATATTTACAAATTACCATTTTTAATGCTAAATCCGGTTGCGAGCCTCTTTAAATCTGACTTAAAAAAAATTGCCAACAACTCTTAAAGCGACTCGCAACCAGATGGTGCATTAAAAATAGTAATTTGTAAATATGTGTCAAACGCTTATATAAATGGTAAAGAATTAGTTTAGGATAATAAATTCTGTTTAAAAAAATGTATTTCAATAAAAAAAAATACTGGTCTCTGGTGGGATTCGAACCCGGGGCCCGGCATTGGCGGACAGAAGGCAAAATAGGGGAAACCGCTTAGACCAATGGACCAGGGAACTATCCGTTTATCTCGGATCGATTTAACGTATTTCATGTGTAGCGATCGAAAGTGCATACAACTTCGTAATTCGGCTCGCGTTTATGTCTGAGCCCGTGTAGAGAAGCAACAACAACAACTATACCGTCTACTAGTCGGTATAGAAAAACGATGGAAAATATCTAAAAATCTAAGATTCGGTGACGATTTTTGAAACTTTTTTTGGACTGATCATATCTTTTTAATGTCAGATGCCAAATAATGCCACAAATTTGCTTTTATTTGAGTATTTTATTTTATTTTATTTTGACAAGTACACCATCCGGTTGCGAGTCCCTTTAAGTTTACAATTCAGATGAAAATCAAATGGTGCTCATCAGAGGGTTAAGACAGGCAACAAAATTTTGAGATAATCAAAGTACGTGTACACCAGTAGTAATAATCTTATGTAGTATTTGTAATAGAAGGGTTCTACTGTATAAGAAATAAATGTCTCTCACCATATGCATTCATCAGGGTATTAAAAGAGTGGATGGTGGACATTGTAAAGTTTAATGTTAACCCTTGTGAAATAACCAAATAACCAATTTTAACATTTATTTCACATTTTTGTAGTCCAGAAATTAAGGAGGGTCACCAGAAAGAAGTATAACGCCTGTCAGAGGAGAGATGGTGGCGCCTGGACTCCCATTATGTGGCCTGGCCCTACGTATGTCTTTGAAGAAAAAAGAGTCTTCCTGGCTATTGATGGGCTCCATCTGAGTAGTATTGGAAACTGGCTGTTAGCATTATATAGCCGTCAAATATGTGATCCACTCTTTGTCACCATCAGTCGTCTGTAACTAGGTCTACGCCAACAGGAAACAAGGTAACTTAAGTTTGATGGCTTTGTGATCTCTGTCATCCTATGTTAATAGATTACCTCTGGTGATGCTGCATGCATGCTTATACGCATCCTTTACAAATGCTGTACTTGTGAAGAGTGCACTTGTACTAATCTATGCAAAACAGTGTGGTCATGTGAGAGTTACCACTAACTCTATGAACAGTGACTGTCAAATGGTGTTTGCTAAAATTCTGAAAGTTAATCTAGTCTTTTTCATTTACAGAAACAGAAGTCCCAACCACCTACAACACCATCCAACTGTACTTTATGCCATCTGTTATCAGGTCAACACCATGAAACCATGTAATCAGGATGGATGGATGAGTTTGGTTTTAACCAGGTCTATACCACAGGTCAGGAAACAAGGTAACTAACTTAAGCTTGATAGCTTTCTGTTCACTTATCCTAATTTAACAGACCTCCCTAGTGACACATGTATGTATCCTTTACAATGGTGTACCTGTTAAGAGTGCACTTATACTATTCAAACAGTGTAGACCCTGATTAAAAGGAGTCATGCCAAAGGTACCCCTAACACTTTCAACAGTTACTGTCCAATATTGTTTGCTAAATTTCTGAATTACAGTGTCCCACCATACAACAGCCCTCCCAACAACTACCCTTGCTGTTGTTCCCTAAACAGGACAATTAATTTATGTCCAGCACTGTTACTGTTGCAATATCGTCTGCTTAAAATTGTTGTCTGCTGTTTTTTCTCTAAGTTACAAATGATTGGACATAACAATTTATTAATACGATGATACAAAAAATATTATAAATGACGAGTGACAAACAGCTTGAATCCAGATTAGACTTGCGTAATCAGTCTCTGATCTGGATTCAAGCAGTATGCAAATGTAAGCCATGGGTGTTGCTTGTCTAGAATTAGCATAACTCTTCTAGGGGTGTTCGGGGGCATAGTCCTCTGCGAAAAATTTGAGTTGTATAACACTGTAAAAAAAATTTTCTAGATGGCCTCTGGTGTGTTGTTTTGCACGTTCAAAATCAGGTAAAATTCTAAAATAAATCTATGTAAACTGAAAATATATATGTTAAATTGTCCGTTTCAGGTTAATACATTTTCCCACTCTGATTTTAGTTTCAAATTGTTCCAATTTTTATGACAGCGTGTACGCAGTTTCGTGTTTTTAGCTCACCTGAGCCTTCGGCTCAGGATGAGCTATTGTGACCGCTCTTCGTCCGTCGTGTCGTCCATCGTCCGTCGTCCGTCCACATTTTCAAACAACATCTCCTCAGAAACCACTTACCCGATTTCAACCAAACTTTATCAGAAGCATCAGTGACAAGGGGGAACGAAATCTTGTTCAAAGTTTTTGGCTAGAGTTATTCCCCTTGCTTTGGGACTTGATTTTCTAACATGACCGTATAGACAACTTTTAATGCATAAGAAAATCTTTAAAAATCTTATTCTCAGAAACCAAAAGGCCCAGACCTTTCATATTTGGTATGTATCATAACCTAATGATCTTCTACCAAGATTGTTCAAATTTTGACCCTGGGGCCAAAATTGGCCCCGCCCTTGGGCTTATCAGTTTTTCTTCTGAAACTGTATGGCCTAGATCATTAATATTTGACATGTAGCTTTGCATTATGGTCCTCTACCTAGATTGTTCAAATTATGACCGCCGGGTCAAAATTGGCCCCGCCCCGGGGCTTATCAGTTTTACATAGAGTTATATAGGAAAATCTTTAAAAATCTTCTTCTCTGAAACTGTATGGCCTAGATCATTAATATTTGACATGTAGCTTAGTCTTATGGTCCTCTACCTACATTGTTCAAATTATGACCCCCGGGTCAAAATTGGCCCGCCCCGGGGCTTATCAGTTTTACATAGAGTTATATAGGAAAATCTTTAAAAATCTTCTTCTCTGAAACTGTAAGGCCCAGATCTTTCAGCTTTGATATGTAGCTTTGCCTTATGGTCCTCTACCAAGATTGATCAAATTATGACCCCTGGGCCAAAACTGGCCTCGCCCTTGGGCTTATCAGTTTTTCATAGGAAAACCTTTGAAAATCTTCTTCTGAAACTGTAAGGCCCAGATCATTTGTAATTGAAATGTAGCTTAACCTTATAGTCCTCTACCAAGATTGTTCAAATTATGACACCATGTCAAAATTGGCCCTGCCCCGGGGCTTATCAGTCTTATATAGACTTATATAGGAAAGCCTTTAAAACTCTTTTTATAGCTATATATATCACAATATTGTCTTGCCCAGTCAGCTTAGGTACAATGTTCTCAGGTGAGCGACTTGTGGGCCATGGCCCTCTTGTTTAGCATACATGTAGCTAAATGTATGTGCCTACCAGAGAGTGGCTACACCATTCTTATGAGGGGGCGTCATGGTGCCCCGAGAAAATTCTATTCCTTGATAGTCTCTGCAGATGCGTTCTTAGGACTTTTGGGGCGTTAAAGGCACAAACATCATCATGTAATTGGTAAAATGAAAATGGGGTTTTCCCCAAACCCTTCTTAGGCTTCAATTTTATTGCATTTTCCGCATGATTTTTGGACTTCTGTTACAAAAGTGTATACCGGTACACATGCCTACTTGCCTAGTAGAAAGCTACGCCAATGTAAGACAAGTCTAATTTTGCCTCCTTTTAAAGACTCCCTCCAAACAAGGCACTCAAATTGTGTTCCCCGATGGATGTTATTGTTGACAGTTATTAGTTATTATCATTTACAGGATAAAGATGTTGTCACCACCTATTACGCCTTCCTTACAACATGTGTTATGAGGTCATTGCCATGTATGCCTTGTGTAATCAGGTCAACACCGTCTGTAAATAAGTGTGCTCCACCAGGAAATAAGGTAACTAAGTTTGATAGCTTTGTCGTCTCTCTTACAGCTATTGTAAATGAAATTTCTCAAAACTAAGAGAGGTACTAACTTGAAACTTTTAAAACTTGTCCAGTATCAAAAAGGCAACTCACTTCAATAAGGCATGTTGCTCTGGGATTTGTCCTTCCAGAGTCATTGCCCTTTTTAAACTTAAAATTTGTAATTTAAAAAATCTCCAATTTAATTGGCAATATAAAGTATATGAAAGTCAAGAGTCCAGCACCCATATGCAGTGCTCCAATTAATTTTTTATTTTCTGTAAAAAGAAAATTGTATACACATGCATACTTGCCTAATAGGAAGCTAAACCAATGTAAGCCAAGTCTAAATTTTCCCGCCCTACCACTCCCTCCAAACAATGCACTCAAACTGTGTCCACCGTTGGATGTCGTTGTAGAGAGGGAGCACTGTAGTTATTATCATTTCCAGGATACAGATGTCGTCACCACCTATTACGCCTTCTGTATGACATCTGTTACCAGGTCATTGCCATGTACGTCTTCTGTAATGGGTCAACACCGTCTGTAACCAAGTCTACTCCATCAGGAAATAAGGTAACCTAAGTTTGATAGCTTTGTTGTCTGTTACAGCTCTTGTATGAAACAGCAGTAACTGCAGTACATACCATGTTATTTACTCAAACACATAGTGTACACCATGGTCAATGGTTATAAAACTTAAAAAGTACGCTACTCTCAAAACTCATAACGCTTCAGCAAACATTTTATTAGCTCGACTTTTTCAAAAAGTCAAGCAATTGTCATCACGTTGTCCTCTGTGTCAGCGTCTGCCTTTAATGTTTTTGTAAAACTCTGTTTAGGTTTCGAAAAATGCCTCTTCTATGTCCCTTGAGATATTCCTTTCATAGTTTGTGTGTATGGACAAGACCTTTCAATGCACAGAAAAATTTAGACCCCTGTGACCTTGACCTTGAACTCGAGGCCAACTTTTAGGTTTTGAAATCTGTGTTTAGGTTTTGAAAAATGCCTTTAATTTCTATATCCCTTGAGATATTCTTTTCATGGTTGGTTGGTGTGTTTATGAACAAGACCTTTCTATGCACAGACAAATTGGGACCCATGTGACCTTGAACTTAGGGCAATTTTTAGGTTTCGAAAAATGCCTTTAACTTCTATGTCCCTTAAGATATTCCTTTCATGGTTGGTTTGTGTGTTTATGGACAAGACCTTTCTATGCACATACAAATTTAGATGCCTGTGACATTGACCTTGAACTACGGACCAACTCTTAGGTTTTAAGTAACTACCAGAGGTATTAACTTGAAACTTTAAATAGTTATTTAGTATCAAAAGGGCAACTCATTACAACAAGGCATGCAACCCTGGGATTGCCCTTGGTTTTTAGCTCACCTGAGCTTTTTACAATCCTTATGTCCCTTTTCCGTCATCAACAATTTCAGTGTTTACACTCTAGAGGCCAAAATATTTATTCAAACTTGCACAGATTGTATATTACCATCAGAGTTTAGATGAGTTTGATTATGGTTGAAATCAGACTAATAGGTCAAGAGTTATCTACATTTGAATTGCTGAAAATGCAATATTTAACAGTGTTTACACTCTAGAGGCCACAATACTTATCAAACCTCACTATAACTTGCCCAGATTGTATATTACCATATTAAGATTTTTTATGAGTTTGTAATCAGACCAACAGATAAAAAATTATCTACATTTGAATTGCTGAAAATTCCATATTAAAGGCTGTTTACACTCTAGAGGCCACAATTTTTATACAATCTTTCTCAAAATTATTCAAATTGTATATGACCATAAGAGTTCAGATGAGTTCGATTATGGTTGAAATCAGACCAATAGGTCAAGAGTTATCTGCCCTTGAATTGCTGAAAATGCCATTTTAACGGTGTTTACACTCTATAGGCCACAAGTTGTATCTAGTCTTTATCAAACTTGCTCGGATTGTATATGACAAAAAGAGTTCAAATAAGCGTGATTATTGTTCAAATCGAATTAATAGGTCATGAATTATCTGCCCTTGAATTGCCATATGAAACAGCGTTTACACTCTTGCAACTAGTTTTCAATGGATTTTGATTATACTTGCATACAAAGTATACACTAATAAGTTATCGAAGGAGTGCAAGTATTGTTGAAATCTAATAATTGTGGCAGTAGTTATCTGCCCTTGATAGAATTATGAGGTATTCCAAAAGTGTTTACAAGCTTTACTACAACTTTGAATGGGTTTAGATTAAAACGGGTGAAACTCAAATGTATTTAGCTATCAGGCTTCATTACCACAGGTGAGCGATACCAGGGTCTTCAAAGCCCTCTTGTTTATTCTTTGTGGTACCCAACTGTAGTGATAAGTAGTATGTGACTTTTACAATTTTAATTGTTTAATGTTTTTAAGTCTACAAGAAAATACATGCAAATGCAAGTCACAACTTTGATTAAATAATGATACACCTCGGTAGGAATATTCATTTTTTTGCATTTTTTAAGAAGCACATTTTTTAAACTTAATCATGTCACGACTGTGAATAAAAAAACAAGGTCACTTCAAGAGGTAAGTGGTTCTTAACCGTTGAAAAATCTGTTGCAAGCTACTTGAATGGATACTTAGCCCCATACTCCATTATATATAGTTACACATTGTTACACCTTTAATTTATTCCTCTACCAAAGAAACTAGTTCCAGTTTATACTACAGTCATGGCTATGTTTGATAAGAAATAGTTTCTATATTCTAGCAGATAGTAGTTTAAAGCAGACTAAAAGTAAAGCAGAATTCCCCTTATGGCACATTATGCTTTACTTTCAACTGGTTAGTGGTCACCTGGCTTTTAATGAATACTAGAAACAGGCTATGGGGTAATGGGTTAAATTGTTTGTAAAATTTGGTTTCTGCCATCTATGGGCTAATTGGACGCCCCAGAGAGAGGGAAGCGGAAACAGAGAACCGGGTGTGATGCCCTGCTCTTATTATCGAAAGAGTTCTCTGGTTCTTTTTGATGCCCTTTGTAAAACACTGATACATCTGACCTCAGTTTATAAAGTCTCATCCAAAGGACTTGGTCTGGCGGGGGATCGAACTCACGACCCCTGATGTCGTAAGCAGGCGCTTAACCCTCGACAACATCCGCCGGTTAGGCATATTGGTAAACATGCATGTATGGTTTATGTTTCAGAGGCAGCACAATCATGTCATAAAGTTTGGATGAGGTTAAGAGAATTGTCAAGGAGTGGCTGAGGTATGCAGGGGACAGAAATGGAAAGATAAAGTGAAGAGAAGAAAATGGCAAGACAAAAGCAGGAACAAACCCATGTCACTGATCCAGAAAGTTAGAAACACCTTATTATTATCAACATTTCAAATATGTGAGAAGACTGTTTGAACTCTTTAAGAACAATGATTCATAGATGTTTGCTCTTAAGACAGAGACATTTTATTTTCGGTAAGGCCTTTAAAAAGAGACCGAAAACCAGAATGTTCTATTTTATTTGATATGTAAACGAATGTCAGGTGTATAGAAATAGTATTTTAAGATTAAAAACGTAAATATTAAGTTTTTAAGAAATTGGATCAATATTACAAATCCATACATTTTTTTTCAATAATAATTACTGATCATGTTTGGGATTCAATGTTGTGCAGTGAAAAAAATTAAAAACGAAAAAAGAAAGAAATATCCATCCCAGTGATGTCCTTTGCTAAGTTTATGTTACAATAAAGATAGCTTTTTCACATCAAATTTTTCTTCTTTCCTGAAATTAATCTTTTTCTGAAAAACATCAACTTGCCATCTGGTTTTCAGTCTTGAACCCTTTACCCCACAGCCTGTTTCTCGTTTTGAAAACAGATGACTACTTAACCTTTTACCTCCTCCCCCATAAATATGCCTTGAATATATTCCCCCTCTAAAGAAAGTAGTTCCATTTTGTATTGTAATGTATGTACACCGTAAGAAATATTTCCTAAACTCTAGCAGATGGTATCTAAAGGCAGGTTGACAGTAAAGCAGATTGCAATTTAACCCATTACCCAATAAATACACCTTTTTACGCCTTTCATTAATTTTTCCTCTGAGGAATAAAGATGATGTTTGTACAGATATGAATATGTATTATAAGAAATATGTTCTATATTCTAGCACATGATAGCTTAAAGCTGGCTGTAGGTAAAGCAGAATGCGCCTTAAGTTAAGGCACATTCTGCTTTACTTTCAACCTGCTTTTAGTGGTCATGTATCTTCAATACTAGAAACAGGCTATAGGGTAATGGGTTAAAGCACATTCTGCTTACTACTTACCTGGTCACCTGTCTTCAAAACTAGGCTATTTGGTTACGAGTTAAAGCAGGTTGAAAGTAAAGCAGAATATGCATCAAGGTGCAATCTGTTTTACTTTCAGCCTGCTTTAAGCTACCATTTGCTCTAGGATATAATACAGAAGCTATTTTTCATGATGCACATTTACAATTGCAGAAAGTGGAATTATTTTCTTCAGTATAGGAATAGAGAAAATATTTCTTATGGTACATTTTCATGACTGTATAAATTGGAACATTTATTTTCAGTTTTGGAATAAATTAAATGCATATTTATGTGGTAAAGGGTTAAAGCCTGCAAAAATAATGGAATTGAACTGCATATGTCTAGAAACTTGATGCTTTTATAGGTTTTACCGTTTAGGCATTTTAAAATCAAGATTTGGAGAAAATATATAAATCTCAAAGTCTGAAAAATGATTTTAGGGTAGCTAGGGCAGAATTTAAACATTGGTGCAGTTTATGGCAAAAAAGGATGTTGTCCCCTTTATATAAGCACATATTTGTGAATCGTTAAACATTTGTTTAATGTATTATCCTATAAACTGTTACTATTTTTGAAGACAAGATACCACTTAAAGCGGGTTGAGGTAAAGCAGAATTTGCCTTAACGCACATTCTGCTTTACTTTCACTGCTTTAAGCTACCATCTGCTAGGATATCATATAGAAATTATTTTTCATGATGCATCATACTCACAAGTTCACAACTGTATGAAGCGGAACTATTTGCTTCAGTGGAGGAGTAAATTAAAAGCATATTCTTGGGGTAAAGGGTTAAATAGATAGATATTGATATTATAATTGACAAAAAGTGTGCACCAGTATGCTAAGTTTGCCTGGAGTGGATAATTGAATAGGAAAAGTTAAGATGTTTATGTATTTTCAAAGATTTAGACAAACCCTGATAATTAAAGAATTAAATGTTTGATTTTGTTTGTGTTTTATGTCTGGCACTAACTGTATTTCAGCCATATCATGACATCCAGCTTCAGGCGTAGGAAGACCTAGGATGCTAATCTACACCGGATTTCTTTAACTGACTTCCGCTCTGATTTAGCACCAATTTAGAACCACCAATCTTCTGCTCTGCACCCAAGCTGGATGACATCATATGATTGACTCTCATGAGAAGTATTTTTTCAAAATAGAACTGATGGGCTACAGATGGAAAATAGTTGACACATCGTTGGCCCAACATTGGTTCAACACATTTGTTGATGTTGACCCAAAGTTGGCCAAACGATAAATAGTATTTTTCCGCTGTTGGCCCAACGGTCCGCCAACCGTTGGCCCATCAGCAAAATGACGTTGGGCCAACATTGGTCCAACGATAAATTACTTTTTGCCAACATTGGTCCAACGTTGGCCCAACCGTTGGCCCAACCATCGAAATGACGTTGGGCCAATGTTGGCCCAACGATAAATAACATTTTCCCAACGTTGGCCCAACCGTTGGGCCAACCAAAAGCCAACGAGCATGCATAGTATGGGCCAACGTCATCCCAATGTTGGGCCAACGAAGTGAATGAATGAACGACGTTGGGCCAACGTTGGGCCAACGAAGTGAATGACGTTGGGCCAACGTCAAAATGTTATCTGGGTGATACGGAAAAAGATTGTGGGGCTTGTATTTGCCTGTTTTGTAGATAGGTATATAATAAAACCCGATATCATCAGGTTTAAAGTGAGTTCCTTAGATGATGGAGGTCTATCAGCAATGCGATACAAATCAAATTGTCAATCGTTTAAGACAAGTGGAAACATACAACAGTAATGCAGAAAACTGCTTTAGAAGCTTTCTATAATTCTCCTGATCTGCATTTAGCAACCACCCGTCCTTAGATATATTTATGCACCATCGTTAAACTGCCATTGAGCACATAGAATAAATGCTTTTAGTTCGAATTATTTGAGCCATGCCATAAGAAAACCTGATTTATTGTATTGCAAACAGAGTAGATCATGGCCAGCCGCCGCGTCAAATACACAGTGGCCGGTCTTGATCTACACTACTTGACACCCACATGCATCTAAAGCAGTTTATGTAGTTGTATTATATACGGTATTTGGCAGTGATATACCAAACTCAGATACAGAGAAAGGGATGGCAACGGTGCTTGGTCTGTACAATGTTGCGATGCAATACGGCTGGTTTTGTCATGGCACTACCCTTTTGGTTTGTTTCAGAGGCTTCCGGTTTTGGAGAGTCCAGCTGTAAGAGGTTACTTAGTTTCATTGATATGTGTTTCTCTGTCTGAATAAAATTTATTATGTGATACGAGGGATATTTTGTGTACATAAACGTGTGTATATATTAATTTCAATAACTATTTGGTAGACAACCATTGCAATTTGGCGTGAAATATATGCACATTTGAGTGTGTACATAATTATACATTTCTCATATAAATATTTATAAATATTAATTCATATTGTCCGTGATAATTTTAAATTTACAAATCCTTGCTAAGGAATACGTTCAATAATATATTTTGAATGGGTTCCTAATTAAAAAAAAGTTTGATTTGTATCATCCTGTTAATAAAGTTGGAAATAAATTATTTTGATCAATAAGCACATTTGTGCTAAATAAGGTATTCCCATTCAACAGTTTGAAGTCAGATCAGACAACAGGCAACCCGAAATCGATCAAACTACAAATTTCGTTTAATCGGAAAATAACAACGTCTTCTTATCCGTTACTTTGTAAATTTAAGATGAGGTTAATTATGACCGACCACAACTCAAAATAATGCTTTATAATGGCAACACTCTGTAACTCATTCAACCCAGAAATATTTAATGGACACTACCAATTTCCAATTACGTATAGTCCTTTTTTTACTATGCATGGTTAATTCAAACACTATATAGTAAAATGACAAGCAGTGCAAACCTTGATCAGATGTTTATTTGCACTGTTGGCATAGAACAAGTGTACTATTCACGTGTACATTGTTTGTTTATGACTAGTATATGTGTCGCTAGGTTTAAATGTGTTAAATGTCAGATACAAATACGCTAACACGAATATTTGACACAAATCGGTGCCTGGTGTGGTTACTGTAGAGACAACCTTATTATTTTCAAATAAACGCGTTTACGCTAAAACTATTATTATCCAGTGTAAACAGTTTAGAGCCAGATCAGAGGCCGGGTAACCTGGCCTCTGATCAGTTTCCAAACTGTTTACAACACGGATTAAAATAAATAATCAGAAGGTTGTGATTTTCTACATTTTATTGCTTTGCGTTTGCGTTTCGTATGTGTTTAAACGGGAAACAATAAACGTCTTCTCAACTGTATATATGGTTTGGCACTCGTATTGGTGTTTTGTCGGTCAAACACATTTTTATTTTTTGCAGTCGTCGAATTAAATTATTAAAGATATTCTGACAGGACACGAAGTAACACACTCACGCCTAGTGACGAGTATACAGGTCATGTACAAACAGCACTGCTGAATAGTACGTTTGTCCTGTGCAAACAATGAAGACCCAGATCAGAGGGCTCCTGAAGGAGCCTCAGGAGCCCTCTGATCTAGGTCTTCATTGTTTGTAAATTTGCAACAAAGAGACATAACTAAGTTTTACGTAATTTACATAGATAAGGAAACAAGTTGTAAAAACTTAGGCACTCACTTTCGAAGGCTAGAATGTTTTTAAACTTCAAACACATAGTCATAAAATGGACAAGTCTAAATTGGAACTGGAATTGATCATTGAAGGTTACAGGGTTGAATAACCTAAAATGACTAAGAAGAGAAAGTGGTTCGTATAGGTTATTGTTATAATAACGTTCCCCAGTATTATTTGCAAATAGGGCTTTAAGTAAGAAATGTATTGTTCTGCAATACGTACAGTGAGGGAGACGTAATTCTTTTCCCATAAAAACGCCATTTTAAGACTTTTATTTATTCCGTTTAATGAAGGAAATAGTTCCTATCCATACAGTCTAGAAAATGCAGCATGAGAACTATTTTTTATATTTTGACAGATGATGGCTTAAAGCAGGCTGAAAATAAAGCAGAATGCGCATTCTGCTTTACTTTCAATCTGCTTTAGGTAGTTAACTGTTTTCAGAACTAGAAATAGGCTATGGGGTAATGGGTTAAACAAGTATTCCTCCTTGCAACACGTTAAGAGCCAGAACAGACACCGGTTACATGTAACCCGGCGTCTGATTAAGTTCAAACATTTTGCCATTTAAAGTTATTTCAAAAACGCTTATACGTTTCTACACCTTTCTGCATTGCGTTTGTGTTTAGTTAACTGGGAAAGAATATCGTCTTCTTCACTGTATGTGTAATATTTATGTATATATATGTAAAGGAGTCTAACAAATGATATATGAATGTATATAGATTTGTCGTGTACATATGTATAAAGCATTTTTTCAGATACAATTTATATATGCAGCAAATGTACATGTACTCGTATGTGTGTATAATATTGAGTTTTCTATCACTTATTCATCCCTAAGACTTAACGTAGACAGTTCCGATTAAGTCCTTCCAGGTCAAACAAAAAGTAAAAAAGAACTGAAAACTGTCATTTTATACATTTTATTGTACTGCGTTTGAGTTTTTAAACTTTTGAACGGGAAACTCACGTCATCGATTATGTTATATACAGTGGAGAATCTGTTATTCTTTCCCAATAAACGCGTTTACGCTAAAACTATTATTTGCAGTGCAAACAGTTTGGAGCAAACAGTTGGTTACCCGGCGTCTGATCAGGCTCAAAACTGTTTGCCACCACGATAAACAAGACTTATCAGAATTGTCCAAAAGTTGCACTTTTCTACGTTTTAGTGCTTTGCGTTTGCGTACGTTTGCGTTTAAACGGGAAAGAATAACAGATTCTCCACTGTATGACACGTTTCTCTATCGTATCATATACAGTGTTCCCTCTCTACAACGACGCCCACTGGGAGACACATATTTTATTCGTTATAGGGAGGGAACATTAAGATTTGGATTACATTATTTTGCAAACAGCTTAACGCGGCATCTGGTCTAGATTCAAGCTGTTTGTCACTCGTCATTATATTCATTCTATCACAATGTCAACTTAAATGTAACTTTGAGAAAAAACAGCCACAAATTTATTAATCAGAAGATATTTCAGCAGCGAAAGTGCTAGACATGAAGCTCGTGTTTTACGAACAGCGACAAGCGTTGTTGTGAGGGGGGAATCGTTGTTGAGAAGTAGCAATTTATTACATAAGAGACAGATGACTGCCTGACCCATTGACTCCTTGTGACGCGTATAGTAACCCTTTACAAACACTGTCTCAATAGAAGAACAATTGTCGTATACAAACAAAATAAGGTTCTGCGCCGTTTGTCAGTTTTTATTTTTTGTGAAACAAATTAAATAGTACAATTTAGACTACAATTAATTGGAAAACGATATTGTCCATTTGAACTTCGTAGAGGTCAATGCGTGAAAGCAAGATGGAAGTAAATCAGAAAGCTCCTTTATGTACTTCTGTTTTATGCTCGTATTGCTTCAAAAAGCGAAAACTATGCTTTACAAGTGAACGCAATATGTACACTTCACAGAACATGTACACGTTTCTGCACTATATGTCTATCTAACTGTTAAAGTTTAGCGTTTGACTATAAACTAACAAACTAACACTCTTATCTACATGTATACGTTTATTGTTATATACTTGTTTGTATATTTGATAAATATATATGCTTTCGAAAAGTTTTGCACGTTTGGGTTTTCTTTTGCACAGTAAATTGATGCTAAAACAACCCCAAAATGTTTCAATTGTCCATATCCTACAGTGTTTAACCCCTTCATTACCATGACGTCACCAATTTTAAGCAATTATCGTCGGCTCTTATTTCTCCAAAACTTAGTTTTAGGCAATTTGACTTAAGAATTATTGAAATGAGTGCCAGACAGTTTTGATCCTGGTCAGAGGCCGCCATACGCGGACAATAAATTGTCTGTTTTTAGTACTCAATTAAAAATGTGTAGTGAATTTTCTTAGGAGATATTGTTATTATTATCGACAAACACATCTTGGATCCTAATCAGACGTCTCTTTACCCTGTGTCTGATCAGTATCCAAACTCTTCGCAAATACAGCGCTCCCTCTCTATAACGACACCCAATGGGAGACAAACTTTGTGAGCGTTGTTCGGAGGGAGTCGTTATGGAGAGGGAAATAGGCTTACATTTGCAAACAGCTTGAATCCAGACCAGACGCCGCGTAACGCGGCGTCTGGTCTGGATTCGAGCTGTTTGCCATTCGTCATTATATTTATTCTATCAAAATCTCCACTTATATGTAACTTTGAGAAAAAACAGCAGACGACAGGTTTCAGCAGACGATATAACAGCAGTAAAAACGTTAGACATAATTGTCCCGTCTAGGGAATTGCCAGCAAGGGTCGTTGTAAGGAGGGAGTCGTTGTTTGGAGGGCCGTTGTAGAGAGGGAGCGCTGTTGTCACTGTATTCGTGGAATGGCATAGAACGAAACAGTTATATAATAATAACATAAGTAATGCTTATATAAGTGTCAAATAGTTTGGACTTTGATCAGACACAGAGTTACATCATGGTATACTCTGTTTACAAATACAAATACACTCAGCTGTTAAGGTATCACCGTTAGCAACCATATTTTGAGTTAGCCAAGCGAAGCAATCGATTCATGAACATTTTATGTGTGCTTGTTAGAGTTTTCTCCCATACAACCATCAGTACGCTATTCAAGTTTTGTAGGCCGCAAAATAGTCTATTTCCTTTTATAAATTATAACCACTGTAAAATATTTTGAAAAGATATTGAGGATCAATATCAGCTTTGGTTCAGCCACATAACAAGACAAAATGTTCAGTGTAACCCATTTGTGCCTAGCGACCTATGAAAGGAACAGATTCAAACAATGTAAACTATGATTAGACGCCTCATTTTGAGGCGTCTTACCAGAGTCTACACTGTTTTGTAATAGCAATTTCACTATAAAACAAAACGAAAATGTAGACCATGCAGGCATCCCTTATACAACATTTGGACTAATCCAATATAAGCATGGAATAATCCACTGAGTACAAAATGGCTAAACAAAATAATCCTCCAAGGAACAGTAAAAAGTGAAAACAGATGCGGAAGGCACCGCCAACATTAGTGAATGGACATCATTTATATGCCAGATCTCCTTACATAGGGCAGCAGACCTGTACGGCCTGGTGAAAAATATCAGCGTCTACGTCTAAAGACTTTCTCCTTGAAACGTTTGGTCAACGGACGAGTAAGAGTAAGTTACAAATATTTTGCATGCAGATGAGACGCCGGGATATCCAAAGACTAGTGTGGATCCAAACCGTTTGCAATATTTAAACAAAAAAGTCAAGCGACAGTCAATACACATTATTTTTGACAGTCTCTGTAGTGCTACGTAAACTGTCGTCTGCTTTACAGTGGAGAATCTGTTATTATTTCCCAATAAACGCGTTTACGCTAAAACTATTATTTACAATACAAACAGTTTGGAGCCAGATCAGACGCCGGGTAACCCGGCGTCTGATCAGGCTCCAAAACTGTTTGCCACCAAGATAAACATGAATTATCAGAATCGTCCAAAAGTTGTTCTTTTCTACGTTTTAGTGCTTTGCGTTTGCGTACGTTTGCGTTTAAACGGGAAAGATTCTCCACTGTAACCCTTTAACCACCATAATATCGTCTGCCTTAATACCGTGGTCTGTACAATTGGTTCAGATGCAGATTTGATGAAGAATAACGGTGTACATATTGAACTGATTGGCAAGTACCGGTAATTTGAATCCTGATCAGACGCCGCGTCTGATTAGGATCCAAACTGTTTTCAGAATCGAGTGTACATTTTGTACATGTAGTCGCCTATGGCAGTGGAAGGGTATATATTGAATGTGTCCATTTTTTATCTAAGGGGACATTATGCGTGTCTGATCAAAGTCAAGATTACACATGTATGCATATCTTTGTTGAACACATAATAACTAACTACTATGTCAGAAATATTGCACATATTTTCAATGATTTAATAGACCTGATTTGTATTACATTTAATATATCATGCAATATTTCCAAAGTGTAGTTTGTCATTATTAACCCTTTACCTGATAGCCTTTTTATAGTATTGAAGATAGATGGCCACTTAGAGCAGGTTGAAAGTAAAGCTTTACTTTCAGCCTGCTTTAAGCTTTCATATGCTAGAATAAAGAAAATATTCCCTATACTAAATAGTCATGACTGATTAAACTCGAACTATTTTCTTCAGCGGAGGAATAAATCATATCCGCTAAAAGGCGCTTCTATGGGGGAAAGGGTTAAGATACTGCCATCATAACAATTTGATACATACAGCTAAAGTCAACTGATTCATTCTATGAAAAGACTGAAAGTGTTTTTCAATCATTTCATGAAATGACTAGACATTTTAGGCATTTCGTGAAATTACTACGTGATTTCACGAAATTACTAAAATTTTCAGTCATTTCATGAAATGACTGATTACACAGATTGACTGTAACATATATATATTATCTACACTATCTCGATGTTCATATGGTCCCGTGGCCCAACGGACAAGGCGCCTGACTACGAATCAGGAGATTGCAGGTTCGAATCCTGCCGGGACCGATTACTTTTTTCTGCTCATATTTTATGTTTCCGATGTTACACTTGTTACCTATGTCTCTTTTACGGGACGCTATGCACCAATGGTTTAAACACGCTACGCTGTGCAATTTTTGGTCATTTTTTTTTAAATAGATTGGCCTGATTACACAGAGATTGACTGTAACATACATACATGTTTATCAAGTACACTACCTCGAAGTACATATGGTCCCGTGGCCCAACGGACAAGGCGCCTGACTACGAATCAGGAGATTGCAGGTTCGAATCCTGCCGGGATCGATTACTTTTTTCTGCTCATATTTTATGTTTCCGATGTTATATTTTTGTGTGTCCCTTTTCGCGTTGGAGAAAAAGATTAACCCATTTATATCCAGTGGATTCTTCCATGGTTATATATTGGATAAGTCCATTTTTTATCAAAGGGATGCCTGGTCAAAATTTTCATTTCATTTTGTTTTATATTGAAATTCCCATCAGCAAACAGTGTAGACTCTGATCAGACGCCGCATTATGCGGCGTCTGATCAGAGTCTACACTGTTTGCCTATGTCCCATATATGGGATCGTGGGCAAAAATGGGTTAAAGCTGTAGGACAAGTGTTAATCAGATTGTTCGCATGAACACTGAAAGAACAACAATATTATAATTAAGCATATCATTTTTATTCGTATATCCATTTGTCAATGGAGTCGATACATTTTAAAACATAATAACACACGTTTGTCGATAAACATGCTTGTCGATGGTCAAATATGACCAATGTTATAATGGCTGTTTTATTACAAACAATACATGCAAGCATAGTTTGACTTAATAAAGTCGTAGTCTCTGCCAATTCACAATACATAAAAATATACTCATATAGTAAAGAAGACGTTAGTCTTTCCCGATTAAACGCAAACACAGTGTCTGTATAGTTAGAAAAAAATCCAGGTTTAGACATTTCTGACGATTTATTTTAACATGAGTAGCAACAGTTTGGAGCCTGATCAGACGCCGGGTTACCCGGCGTCTGATCAGGTTCCAAACTGTTTGCATATGTCAATGGGTTTTAGCATAGACTTCTTTTTCGGGAAAGAATAATGTCTTTTTCACTGTAATTATTCCTGAGATCATATAAAAATGGCAGCTTAACGTGTTAACCATTCCCCTGTCGATTGTTTGATTGCAATTTGTAAGCAGTTTTCGATATAGATCAAGCGCCAAATAGCTCGGCGTCTGACAAACATCTAAACTGCCTGACACTCGTATTTAACTTACAGTTGCTTCAACTTAATAAAATGCTAAGAATACTCATTTTTATTTCAGATATATGTTTGAACATCTAAAGACAACGATATCAGAACAGGAAAAGGTTAACAAGTTTAATGATGAAAAATGTAATGTTTTAACCCATAACTCCATAGATACGAAATTTTACGCTTCGAATGTATTCCTTCGCTGAAAATAAACAGCTCCAATTTATACACTAATGAATAATTATCATGATAATTTGTTTCTATATTCTAGCAGATGGTAGTTTAAAGCAGGCTGAAAATAAACCAGAACCATTCTGTTTTAAATTTCAACCTGCTTTAAGTGGCCACTTGTCTTCAAAACTAGAAACAGACTATGGAATAAAGGGTTTTACTTTTAAATAATTTAACGGATTCAAGAGGAAGGAAATGCTTTGTTACAAAACTCGAGAACACGAAATAAATAAGTCAAGTTCAAAACATGTCCTAGTAAAATCCATTGCATGTACAGTGGAGAATCTGTTATTCTTTCCCGTTTAAACGCAAACGTACGCAAACGCAAAACACTAAAACGTAGAAAATAACAACTTTTAGACAATTCTGATAATTCATGTTTATCTTGGTGGCAAACAGTTTGGAGCCTGATCAGACGCCGGGTAACCCGGCGTCTGATCTGGCTCCAAACTGTTTGCAGTGCAAATAATAGTTTTAGCGTAAACGCGTTTATTGGGAAAGAATAACAGATTCTCCACTGTAGATGCATTACACACATTTCTCAAAAGCAGAAATTAACAACTTTTGTTTATCCTTCTGGTGATCCCATTTTATCTATTATGCAAACAGTGTGGAACCTGATCAGACGCCTGCGTCTAATCTTGCTCCAAATTGTTTACAATGGACATAAAATCAAAAACGCATTTTTCTTAAGAAAGAATAATGTCATCTCCCAGTCTAAGTGATCCCGAGTTATCGAGATTCAATTGAATCTTGTGAGATATTTTCTTGACTAGTACTGGCATTTTTCAATATTGCTTTACGAAGCAACGTGTTGTCATTGAGGGTTTTATTCGCTTTGTTCAATTTCCCTCCTTTGTTAAGACGTTTTCGCTTATGAACTCTTGGAATTGTTAATAGATTGCCTTCTTGTGGGTTAGGCGCAACAAACCGTACTGATGACTTTGATTTTTCGCTGGAAGTGTCATCGGCTGTAGACCAGCCTTCGTCATCGTCAGTACATGAACTATAGGCACTGTCACTTGCACTGTCATTGCGATAAAACGAGGCTTCCCGTTTGAAAGATCCTTGTGTGGCCTGTGAGTCGTCAGTTACAATATGAATTCTTGGTTTCCTAATTATCTCATCAGAATCGTTGCTTATTGTTGGCAAACGAGAACAATGTTTAGCGCTTTGTTGCGATGGTTCGTCTTTAGTATTGTTAGCATTAACAGCAGTGTCCTTGTCTCGTTTACTAGTTGAAGTATTGTTTTTGTGTTCAGTGTTTGATATTAATGGCAACTTAACGGTGGTATCCATGATGCTAGGAGAGCTGTATCTAACACCCACTCTCATAGAATTGTATTCAGTGTTGATTCGCGTCGCTCTTGCCCGTCTCAACGTGTCAGCTGATATAGATCTTACTCGTGAACTTTCCCTTGTATCTGGCTTGAAATCACCTTCCCTCTCTTCTTCAATAGGTGCCTTTAATCCCCCTCTGTCTGACATTGCTCCATATCTCCTGATATGAATCCTCTGTCTTCTAAGCTTTGCAGAGTTTACAGGGATTGACGATAACTCTGACAACTCCACACTAGCTGGAAGAGATCTAGGACCAACCTTTTCAGGATTTATGGCCACTTTTATTTGAATTCCCCGGAATAAAGTATTCGTTCGTTTGTCCATTACTTCTTTCATTTTATCTGTGTACGCCAGCATAGATTTCTCCAGCAGTTTTCTCTGGTGGTCAAGTTGGGATATATTTTTCGAGTGCATCTTTTCTATTCTTTGCCGGTTAGTGTCAAGTTGTTGGTTTATGATTTTGAAGTTGGCCTGAGATAAGTTTCCCGTCTCTGACGGCCGTCTCTCGCTGGCAACAGATGGGTATGCTGTGTTTTTCGTGATGCTTAAGCGGCGCTGGGGCGATAATGCACGCATTTTGTGCTCCGTATCTGAAAATATAAATACGACAAATGGTTATTTGTTGTAGATTTATATTTGTATTGTTTAATATACATGTAGCTTAATGAACAGTTCTCACGCTAGATAACATTTTCAACAAATTATATTCATTTACATTGTGGAACTTATGTGTTACTATCCCTGAAAAAACATTATAGAAAATATTATTTAAATAGTACTTGAGATTGATTTCAAAATTTTATTTATTTTTCTTCTTTTAATTATAATGCAACAAATAAACAAACTCGTGCATCTATTATCTTAACCAATAAGATATTGTACACACTGATGTAGTGATAAAAGTCAAACTATTCAAAATCCTTTCTACAAAGAATAAATATATCTTGAACAAACTAACATTTACCTTTCTTAAACTAAATAGATAATTCGCCTTTAATATCCAATAAGTAGCGTTTAAGCTTTAAACCTCTAGGACTGTACGTTGTCGAATGATACCCACTCCCTCACTATCCCATTAATATAGTGACGCGGTAGTGACGTAATGGTGGTAGTAACGTGACCACAAAAGCTGCCTTGTGACCTTTGATTGGCCATGATAATCTTTAACAAACAACTATGAAAAAGCACAGTCGAACTGGCTAATTGACTGAAGAAATGCCGCCCAAGGTTATTATTCAGTTCTCCTGGCAGTGTGGAAAGAATGTAAATATCGTGAGAGATTTTAAAGAGAAGATTATCTAACGATTCAATCCTTTCGCTGCCATAACCTCATCTGAGTTGGGAAAGTGTCGTCTGCATTAATTTGAACCCCTTCACTGCCATGACGTCATTAATTCTAAACAAATATCGTCTGCTTTTATTTTAAAGTCTAAACGTTAGATTTTGTTACTTAAGAAATATTGAAATGAGTGTCAAACAGTTTAGATCCTGATCAAACTGTTTACAAAGGCGGCTTTATGCGACTCCTACGGTGAAATAGTTAATCCTTTTTTACTATTTATCATTTTTAAAAAGCATTACAAAATGACAAACAGTGCAGACCTTAATCAGAGGGTTCATTAAGGAATCCTTTGATCATGGTTTACACTGATTGCATAGTACAAGTTTACTGTTCTTATGTATAGTTTTTGTGCATGACGAGTTTACTCGTCACAAGAAAACCTGTTGATTAGGATCAAAACTGTTTGACACTTGTTTCGATATTTCTTAAGTTTTACTTCCTTAAATCTAACTTTGAAACGATCTTTCAGACAGCAACATTGAAGCGGACGATAAAGTTACGGTGAAGGTGTAAAAACCTCACCATTAATTTAGAACCGAAAGGGTTGGACTGTATTGGTTACTCCATGGACTCTTCCATTTGATGTTTAAAAGGTGATCGTGTTAACTCTTTGAACCCTAGTCACGCATATATGCGTCATTTGCAAGCAGTGTACATATGAGGAGTACACTTGTCCTATGCAAACGGTGTAGGCCCTGATCAGAGGGCTCCTTAAGGAGCCCTCTGATCAGGGTCTACACTGTTTGTCATTTTGACATATTTTGTAAAAATCAACCCTTAAAAGTCAAAAATGGATCAGACTTAATTAAAAACTAGAATTGTCCATTTGAGGTTTCAGGGAGGAAAGTGTTAAGAGAAGTGTCAGATTATTTAGAGTATGCCTTCTAAATGATACCATACTGTGGAGAAGACGTTATTATTTCCCGTTGAAACGCAAACGAAAAGCAAAAACAATATACTAAAATGTAGAAAATTACAAAATTTTGATAAATCTCACCACATGTATTAATTTTATATGAGTGGCAAACAGTTTGGAGCCTGATCTGACGTCGGGTCACCCGGCGTCTGATCAGGCTCCAAACTGTTTGAATTAGAAATAATATATATTTATCTAGTAAACGCATTTATTGGGAAATAATAATGTATTCTCCACTGTGCGATGTTATAATCTAGGACTATTAACACTGATAAGTTTCCTTTTCCTTTATGCGGGTACCTTGTATAGACTGTTTTGTTAGGGCTTGGCTAATTTCATCATAACTTTAAATATAGGAAATGATTTCAAATGTCATGTTATATAGGCCGTATTATTTTTACACGATAACGTAATTAGAAACCAGGTGTGGGAGTTTAAAGGGACGAGTAACATTGAAAAATTAATGTAAATATTTGTGGAATCTACCGCTAGAAAACCATTTCTATCAGTGAAATTGATCTAATAAAGGCATTGGACTTTTTAATGACTGAAAATGACACTCCTATTAAACTTTGACACAGAAGTGTCTAGTTATACAAACAATACAATAAGTCAAACTTCGATATCTCGAACTTTCTTAAGTCGCACATATCCGTAAAACGTGGTTTATATCTTTGAAATAATGATATGTTCGACTTAAGCGAGCCCGAAATAATGAATTCAACCATAGAAATACGGACAAAATTGAGTTACGCGAGTTTAAGATAACAAAGTTCAACTGTATGGGTTTTTTTCAAGTAAAAAAAAGGCCGATTAAAGCAAGCTTAAAGAATATCAGAAAGCTAAAAAGGCCGCCTGACACTGTACTTTCATTCTGCTTTAAGCTGCCACCTATCTGTAACACTACATGAACCAATGAATCTTCGATCAAATGTACATAACATTGAGACTCAACGTTCAAACGTTATGTACACAACGGTAGATTTGTGATACAGTGGAGAATCTGTTATTCTTTCCCGTTTAAACGCAAACGTACGCAAACGCAAAGCACTAAAACGTAGAAAAGAACAATTTTTGGACAATTCTGATAATTCTTGTTTATCTTGGTGGCAAACAGTTTGGAGCCTGATCAGACGCCGGGTTACCCGGCGTCTGATCTGGCTCCAAACTGTTTGCACTGCAAATAATAGTTTTAGCGTAAACGCGTTTATTGGGAAAGAATAACAGATTCTCCACTGTAACTGTCGCAAAAAGTTTGGATCCAAATAAGACGCCGATTAAATCGGCGTCTCATCTAGATTCAAACTGTTTGCCACTATAGTAATATTTTCTATAAAAAAAATGCAGTTAACCCATTTTGATTCATTTATACACATAGCAGACGACGGTATTTGCAGACGACAATTTTATAGCGGGCTTAAGGTTTAATAATGAGACCACAGTGACTCCCAGGTGTCTAATTTTGGACATGAAGGCCTCTCCAAGGAGGTGATATTGTATATTATTGTATATTTGTATATATTTATACAATTACCTAGGCTGTAGTGTCCTTCAGACTTCCGGTGCGCAATGATAGGTTTAACCATTATCATGTGGTAATATCGTCTGCTTTGAAATTGTTGTCTGTCAAAATTTGTTAAAATTAGATGTTAACCTTCTGAATTAAAGAAACCTAAAGAAAAGTGTCAAACAGTTTGGGTCAAGATCAGGCGCCGCGTAACGCGGCGTCTGATCTGGATCCAAATTGTTTGCAAATAACCATTGAAGTCGCGATTGACAGGGTTAAATAACTGAAGAATGGTATGCCCTCGCCGAGTTTTGAGCACTTTGATTTGCATTCGCAAACAAATTAGACCCAGATCAGGCGTCGAATCAAAATCAAACCAGTTTGGCACTCTAATCAAGGTTTCATTCAGTTTCAAAGGTAAGAAAGAAAAATTGAAAGAAAAATACAAACGTTCTAATCAGAAGTTTCAGTATATTGACAAGCGTTGACTGTTGAGATTTAACCGCCACTGTCATAATGTCGTTTGCTTGAAACTGTCGACAACAATTCATTTTCAAATTTGGTTTTTAAGCGAATTCAATGAAGACAAATCTAACAGTCTAACAGTATGGATTCTGATCAAGTTACTCGGAGTCTGATCTAGACCCAAACTGTTTACAAATGCCAAAAACTTACCGAATACTATACTGCTTCAAATGTGCTATATTTTACGATTAAACGAATCTAAACGCAAACGTTTTAAAAGAAAATGTCAAAGTATGTTAATGGTGCGTGTTCAAGTTAGTAACAATTTGATAACTGGATTGTTCGGCGTCTGTTCAGGTTTCAAGCTGTTTGCAGCGAGCACCAGGTTTCGGTATAAACGCGTATAAATCCTTCTCCACTGTATCTTGGTACTCTTAAATTAAAAATATGTTAAAGTACCTGTCAATTCACAAGCCTGTCGAAATTTTAAAAGATTCAAACTATAGCCTCAATTTTAATCGAAAAAACACAATAACAAGGCGCGTGCATTCTGTAATAGATATGAAAGCTGAGTGTTTAGAAGTGGGATGTTCTAGATAATCAAACTTGTGTATTTCGAAAGAAATATCCCGACATTTTGGACATTTAAATCGATGACAAATCCACTAAAACACTTACGAATGATATATGTAGTCAGATGAACACTATATAGACAAATTGCTTATCAATTGTGAAATAGAAAGCCTTTAGTATAAGCCTTAAATTACGGACGAATAATTTTATGACAACTGCTGCGCACCGTTTTGACGCTACATGAAACGTTAAATTCATTCGAGATTTGACCATAAAAAATAATAAAGAGGTTGAGTTGAGTCTGATATCGTTCTCAAGCATATGATTGGTCAGAGTAAGGTTTTGCTCAAGTCTGACCAATCCAATGTTTAAGAACATTTTCAGACTCAATTTAAATTCGTTGTAATATTGGGACCAGACTCTAAACATTTGGACATTCATATTAAAATAAATCGTCAGCTGTTTCAAACACAGTTATTTTCTACATTTTACTGCATTGTGACATGGGAACTTACAACAGTTTCTCCCACTTAACGAAAACGTTTTCTTTTACAGACGTTATTCTTTCCCGTTTGAGTGGGTACAGTGGAGAAAACGTTATTCTTTCCCAATAAACGCGTTTGCGCTAAAACTATTATTTCTATTGCAAACAGTTTGGAGCCAGATCAGACTCCAAACTGTTTGCCACCAAGATAAACATGAATTATCAGAAATGTCAAAAAGTTGCACTTTTCAACGTTTTAGTGTTTTGCGTTTGCGTTTGCGTTTCGTTTCGTTTAAACGGGAAAGAATAACAGATTCTCCACTGTATAAACGAGAACGCTGTGCAATAAAATGTAAATAATGATACTTTCATCAATTTGTTGACCTGTATTTTAATCTGAGTGAAAACAACAGTTTTGGACCTGGAGAGACGCCAGATTACCCGGCGTCTGACTTGGCTCCTGAGTGTGGCAGTGAAAATAACTGTTAGCATTAACACGTTCATTGGGAAAAATGTTTATCCCTCTTTACATTATAAATACCAGTCAAATACAAGAAATATAATGTTAGCTTTTATTGTTGAAAACTTATTGTTCATTCGGCGTGACTGAATATTAATTATGTATTTTCCTCATGTGGTTTTGGGTGTGCTAGATTGGCGCAATACTTGAGACCACTGCCACCCGCATATTCGTAGTGCATGTTCTACCGTTATTAATCTACAGCAGGAGTTGGTTTTAGGGTTTGTATTTTTATTATGGATCCTGATGTTTTCTCCCGGTCATGGCAAATATTATCTTTTCTGTGTTGTCTTTACTTTACAGAAGCGCCTTTAACCCTTTCACTCTCAATGACGCCATAACCCTTTCCCCCATAGAAGCGACTTTTAGCGTATTCAATTTATTCCTCCACTGAAGAAAATAGTTCCAGTTTATACCCTCATGAACAATTGATTTGTACCATTACACATATGTTATATAGCCTAGCAGACTTTAGCTTAAAGCAGGCTGAAAGTAAAGCAGAATATGCCTTAAGGCACATTCTGCTTTACTTTCAACCTGCTTTAAGTGGTCACCTGTTTTCACAACTAGAAACAGGCTATTGGGTAAAGGGATAAAGCGCATTAGAAAAAAGATTTGATCCTGGTCAGATCAAAACCGTTTGCCACTTGTTGTGAAATTGCGTCAGTTATACTGCCTCAACTCTAACTTTGAAACGATATTGCAGACAACAATATTAAAGCAGACGACACCAGTAAAGGGGTAAAAACATCACGGTAAATTTGATGATGAAAGCGTTAACATAGTATTTTCATGCTTCCACATGCACATAAAAAATGTGCCATGCTCGGTTAAAGAAATGCCACGTAAGAATGGGCTTTCTGTCTTTATTTCAACATAACTTTGGCATCTACATAACCCCTGAAATCTTATTTCGCTACTCGACGAATTGAGTTATTTCCGGTAGAGCTTCTAGTTATTCACGACGTCTAAATGGACGATTCATCGATGCGATTGAAGACAACTGGTACTATAATTCAGGATAAAAGTAATGCATATAGTAGCCGTCTGTTTTACTTTCAGTCTG
The DNA here is from genome assembly GCA_922989275.2 of Gari tellinella. Classification (NCBI taxonomy): domain Eukaryota; kingdom Metazoa; phylum Mollusca; class Bivalvia; order Cardiida; family Psammobiidae; genus Gari; species Gari tellinella. The sequence continues at coordinate 46,578,721 of OV277864.1, forward strand.
CCTTAAACAGTCCCTTGCATCAGGCTCCAAACTGTTTGCCATTCTGGTAAAAAAAAATTGTTTTTTTTTTTTCATTTTGGAACTATCTACAGATAGTCCGTTTATTTACATTAAATAACAATCATAAAAACATAACATATGCAAAGGAAACATATACTAAGCATGTATGTTTATACAAAATCAACATGCATACGTATATACTGTAAGAGATTAAATCTTATTTTCAATGATTTGTTAAACTTTTGTATTATTGGGTATTTCAATTTCTTCTCAAAGTAATATTTTTCTAATGTTAATAAATCAAAGTAAAGAATGTTTATCATATTCACTTTATTTGTTTCTCTTTCACTTTTCATGTAACTTTTGTAGATGGAGTACATAATGTTTCTTATGATGATATTTACTTCTTGGTAGGCTTTATAATGTATTTTGTATCCGACTATGAGTTCATACATGCTAATCCTTTTATTTATGCCTATTTTTTAAAGAAGATTATGTATCTTGATCCAAAATGTATTTAAATACGGACAAGAGATGAAAAAATGTTCGAATGTTTCAATTTCATTACAATGCTTGCAGAATGGCGTTTGAATTAGTTTCCAAGTAAAAAGGGTTTCATTAGTTGCAACTATTTTATGGATAAGTTTAAATTTAAGCTCTTTTATTCTGTTGTCTATATAAACATTATTCATTGTGTGGTAGACTTCATGCCACTGAACTTTTCGTTTCATTTTTTCCTCCCAGAATGTGTGTATGTACGGAGTTTCAAATTTTGTTGCAACAAATTTTCTCTTTATATCCTTGTTATTTAATTTAGTGATGTTAAAAGTTTTACCGAAAACTGAGTTTCTGTTAATATTAACCTGTGTCCTAATGGATTGGTCAGATTTCAAAATGGTTTTCCAGGCATTCGGAATTGCTGTTTTTAATCTGGTCAATTCCGAAATCCAATTGCTTCTATTTTTTAGCTAGTTTATTAAGCTTTCATTAATTTCGCCATTATTATGTATGACATCATTTATAAATAGAATTCCAGAGTCTATCCATGAAGTGAAAAGTAAGCATTTACCTTTGAATTTTATATATTGATTACCGCATAGTACCTGGGTTCTGATATCATACAGTGATTTTGGCATTAGTTTTGGTCCTGAGTTATTCAGGTTAATAAAGATATTAACAATATCTTTATAGAAAAGTGGTAGGTTATATCTTAAAGTTGGGAGTGATTTAAAGGAGTCAATATTCATTTTTAGTAATAATAGTTTATCTCCGTATTGGTTTAAAAAGAATTTTGGAATAACCTTCCAGTTTGCTTCTTCAACTGAACTAAGAGTTTTTAGCCATTTAAGTTTTAATGTTTTTGAGTAAATCTCGATGTCTGGTGCCTCAAGTCCACCGTCATCTTTATTTCCTATTAGGGTATTTATTTTAATTTTTTCACTTTTATTACTCCACAAAAAGGAGAAAAACATAGAGTTTTTTTGTTTTAAAACATTATTTGGGTTTGGAAGAGTTTGTATTAGAAAGGCAAGCTTCGGCAGAATCAAAGAATTTATAACAGTGATCTTACCATAAAATGTAAGCTTTCTATGATTACAACTGTTGATTAATTTTTGACATGCTTCAATTTTTTCTCGCCAGTTAATATCGCTACAAGCAGTTTTCTCACTTCCAAAGTATACCCCAAGCGCTTTTACTATCGGGCTGAATTTAATATCATTTATTATCAATTCAGAATTAGTTTTAAGTTTGCCGATTAAAAGACCTTCCGCTTTATTTCTGTTTAATTTTAACCCTGAATGTTTCCCAAACTCTTCAATTATTTTTAGTGCAGTAGGAATTTCTTCAGAATTTTTTAGAAATAGCGTTGTATCATCAGCTAATTCAATGGTATCAAACGCTTTTTTGAAGTCTAGAAATAACATTGCACCTTCTATATTCAAAGATTCTGTATAATCAATAATATCTTGTATTTGTCTTATATTATAACCTATGTACCTATTTTTTATATAACCTTGTTGGTCTAGACTGGTGATTTTTGGCAGTACTTTTTGGAGTTTATAATCAATATTCAATAGAGATATTGGCCTCCAGTTCTTAATCTGTTCTGTATCTCCCTTCTTATATAGAAGTGAGAGAACAGATTGTTTCTGGGAACGCGATAATTCTCCAGTTTGATGACTTTATAGAAAAGAGTTAAACATCATTGTAGATAAATGTGGCCAAAACTTAATATAGAATTCTACTGTCAGTCCATCTAAACCTGGACTTTTATTTAGTTTCATTTTATTCAATGCATCCTTACATTCAGCTAGTGTTATGGGCCCTTCACAGATGTTTGCCTCTTCGCTAGTTAATATAGTTTCTAATTCCGTTCCTTCAATATAATGTTTACAGTCATTTTGATTACCATTTGATGTGTAAAGAGTTTCATAGAAATTTGTTTCAGCTTTTAAAATTTCATCAATATTAGTTATATGCTGCTCATTTACTAAAAGTGATGTGATTGTTTTTTCTGTTTTGTCTAGATCTTTCCAGACTTAAAAAATACTTTGTATTTTTCTCGCCGTCTTCTAAGAATTTTATACGGGATCTAATTTGTACTCCAGTGGCTCTTTCATCATATATCTGTTTAATTTCAGCCTCTACTTAAGTAACTAGGGCTTCATTTATATTAGTATCGCTCAAAAAAGATTTTAACCGTTTTTCTAAATGTTGTAGTATGTTATGCCTTTGTCTTGATTTTTGTTTTGAGTATGTGATGGATGCTTCTTTTATTTCATGCTTACAAATTTCCCACTTCTGAGAATCATTTAAATTTAAGTCTTTACATTGATATATATTTGCTATTATTAGTTTACAATAATGTTCGTTATCTAAGTGTTGATTGTTAAGCTTCCAATAACCTGGTCCTCGTTTAAAAGGTTTCCTTACCTTCAGCGATATTGCAAGATGATCAGTTGAATGAATCACTGCAGGTCTGATATCAGTACATTGTACCAAATTTGAAAAACCTAATTTTGCATATTTTATAGAATGGCGTTTGCGTTTCATTTGCTTTTAAGCTGGAAAGAATAACGTATTTTCCACTGAAGTAGCGGTAGTACACCGTGAACTAGGATTATTGTATTAGAATTAATCACTCTTTGTCCTGAAATAATTACATGACCACAGGATTAGACATATTTACAGTATAAAACAGCTGATGAAAGTAAACAACTCCAAGAACACGTGATCACGTGCGTCAGAACCGGCGGGTATAAGACAAAATAAGAAATAAGAGACTGTTATTTGAATATTAACCTTTAGCACCTCAGACAGATTCTGTCAGTACACTGGTCCCAAACAAGGACATTTGCACACATTCTAAAATTAGTTTTACTTGCATTTTATTTGGACAAAGTGACATTCACTATCAATTGCAACTAGTTTGGACCAATAGACGATGGAGTAACTCGGTATCTCACCAAAATTAAAATTGTCTGCATTAGATTTGACAAAGTCCATAGTTATACTTTTTCTTTCAGTCTCGTCTATACACAATTTGCATGTACATGTATATATTGTATACTATCTTGGCATTGAAAGTTTTATATTTGTACTTAGCCACTCTTATAAGAGTTACAAGAGACTATAAAATCGTATCACATGAAACAATCACAGACAGTAGGTACATGTAGTAATAGGCGTACACTTACAGAGCAACAGATAAGGGTAGTTTTTCAAAACTTAAAATCTTTATTTCTGAATTAAACCCTATGGTGTCACTACTCATTAGAATCGTCTCTTCGAGACGATTCTAATGAGTAGTAACACCGGAGGATTTGGTGCTGAAATGAGTGATAAAATGTTTGATTTGTTGAAATAACTACCTCTTATCTGGAGCCCTGACTTACATAAATTCTTTTAAAACTTTAAAAGATAAAAGTCGTTAACTCTTGCTAAAATATGAAAATTTACGACAAATAAAAATAGAAAACTGAACACAATCGCAATATAGTGTGAATACTTAATAAATAGTGTACGACGCAATTTGAGTTTGTTTCTATTTTTGAAGAAAGGTGACCATTAAACGTAGGTTGAAAGCAAAACAGAGTTCGCCTTTAGGCCCATTTTGACTTACTCTCAACATGCATACTTTAAGCTACAATCTGCTAGAATTTAAAAAATATTTATTTTGATACATATCCATGACTTATAAAATTGCAACTTTTTCTTCAATGGAGGCGTAAATCAAATGCGTAAAAATACGTATCTGTGTAGTAAAACTGCGTACATTTTTGTATCTGTGTAGTAAGATTAATCAGCTTGCTTAAGGTTATATATGAGCGTATTTGCTTTCCATTGTCCGTGTACTTATGAAGCCCTTTTGCGTCTCTAAGAAAATAACAAGTGTCAAGGACCAAACGTCCCTGTCCTGAATTAAATACTGAAACAAGTGTGTTATGGTAAACATCGTGGACTTTCGAGGCCATGTTGTTCATACCGTTGAGAAGACAATATTATTTCCTATTAAACGCGTTTACGTTAAACCTTTTTTTTCCATTGCAAGCAGTTTGGAGCCAGATCAGACGCCGGGTAACCCGGCGTCTGATCAGGCTCCAAACTGTTTGCCACACAGAATAAAATAAGTAGGTAGACCTGTCAACGAGTTGTCATTTTTTCTACATTCTATTGCACAGCGTTTGCGTTTCGTTTGCGTTGAACCGGGAAGGAATTACGTCTTCTCCATTGTACTTTGTAGTCAGGGGAGACTGGGTCTCGAGTGCAAACAACTCTAACTAACAAAGATGTACCCCTTTACTGCCTTATACACGGGTACAAATATATTTGCAAACAGTTTGGAGCCTGATCAAACGCCAGGTAACTCCTCATCTGATCGTACTCCAAAACGTTTGACAAAACGATGTTTCTTCAGTCACATTGAATGAAATCTGTATTTGAGAAATAAAAGCAGGCAAACATTATATTATAGCATATCCATGAAGGCGTTAAGAAAGCTAATTTATTTCCAATCCCGTTGTTTACGCTCATCGTCCATCCCCTACCTTGCTCACTATCTATAATTTGTCACATTAAATTTCAAGGGTTTCTTTGACTACAACCGTTTTCTTTTCAACGCTATCATCGAGTGCCAAAATATTATGAGCAACTTCGGACAATCCCTAGCTCCTACAAGTGTTTATGACAAAATACTGCTTTGAGTGCAAGTTCTTAAAACTCGGTCCTATTTCTATGAATTTACTGTGAAAACGTGATTCTTTCACATTCAAACGCAAACTAAACGCAAATGCATTGCAATAAAATGTAAAAACTGGCATTTTTTGACAATTCTGAATGCTTATTTTTATCTGAAAAGCAAACAGTTTGGAGCCTGATCAGACGCCGGGTTACCCGGCGTCTGATCTGGCTCCAAACTGTTTGCAATGAATATAATTAAATACATGTAATAGCTTTAACGTAAACACTCTTATTTGGAAAGAATAGCATTTTCTCCACTGCAGAAGAGAACTGTCACTTTTCAATTTCAACATTTCGCCTATTAGTCGCGACAATATTCCTAGAATTCGCAAACAGTTACATGTAGGCTCAAGATCAGATACCACGATGCCCGGCGTCTAATGGACTCAAACTGTTTAACACTCTGGTTACAATTTCTTGAGCTAAATGACTTTAAAATTAGTTTTTAGAAATCAATTACAGACGACGACAATAAAGCAGAAGATACTGTAACTAGTGAAGAGTTCAATAAAATACCACAAATGCTGTTTCTAGTATCGAAGGTACATATAGGCGACCACTTGACGCAGATGAAACTAAAACAGATTTTGCCTTAAGACGTATTCTGCTTTACTTTCATCCTGCTTTAAACTACCATCTGCTCGACTATAAAATGTTTCGTATGATACATATTAAATTCATGACTATATAAACTGGAACCATTTTCTTCAGTGGAGAAAGAAACTTAATGTAAAAAGTCGTATTTATGAGGTATTGGGTTAAGATGAGTGAGGCAGACGACACTGATAATATCAATCTGAGTATTAGATGCTGCTGAATATTATTGACATGTTACCATGCTTATTGTGACACAGTGAGTTGATCACGTGTTGCACAATTCATTATACATGTGTATACATGTAGTACATTGACTGTATACTTATATCATAGTATATTTTGCTCTGTATATATGACAACTAATTGTTAAGTTTGTTTCAAAACATATTTCTAACTCTTTAAATGATATGTCCATTATCTGTTGAAGTGGGAAAGTAAGAAGTGACCCGGATGTTTGTCTCATTGCTTCTATTATCATCGTATGTGAACAAACTTAGACTACTTGATGATCGCTATGATACGTTTGTTTATCATCTAATGACAATGTAATGTTCTGTTTATTCAGTTTTGGAAAGCATGTCCGTATGTTGAAATACCGGTCGGTCCTTTAACTTTCATAATCCTGCTTGCTGAACCAATGTGTGCCCACGACCTCATAATCATATTGGACAAAGGCAAACAATGTAGACACTGATCAGACGCCGCATAATGCGGCGTCCGTTCAGAATCTACATTGTTTGCTGATAGGAATTTCAATATAAAACAAAAAAAATTTAGACCAGGCAATTCGTAGATAAAAAATGGGCAAATCCAATATATAAGCATGGTTGAATCTGCTGGGTGCAAATGAGTGAAAAATTGTAGCATACACTTCGATTTCTGTAATTATGACTGATACAGGCCAATAAGAGTGACACCAGTATGGATCTTTATCAGACGCCAAGCTACTTATACGGTAGGGAAGATGCACATCCCCCACAATAAACTGGTTTGTACTACATGTACAACAATTTCAATTTCAACCAGTTCATAGCCAAGTGAGACCCCAAGTTACCTGGCGTCTTATCAGACTCCAGAAATTTACCACTCAAATTTTGATAACACGCTGACTAAATTGTCATAATTTACATAAAGGTATCATTCTTTTTAATCGTATTTATTTTCTTTTAAACAGAAAAATTGTCTTGACCACTGCATGATTTTGTTTGGTATCAGCCCTTTTTGTATTAAAACATTGAGCATCACCATTAAGTACTGTAGAGAAGACATTATTCTTTCCCAATAGACGCGTTTCCATTGCAAATACATTGTACAATGTAGTTCGGAGCCAGATCAGGCGCTGGATAAACCGGCGTCTGATCAGGCCAACAACTGTTTGCCACTCAGATTAAAATCGATATAATTATATTGATCGAGATTTAAAAAGTCGTCATTTTCTACATGTTAGTGATTTGCGTTTGCGTAACGTTTGCGTTTAACTGACGATACTTGTAATAACGTCTTCTCCACTGTATCTTAGTAGGATTCAATCTGTTTCAAATGACATGCTAGTCACTCAGTGAAACTGTAACTAAACCAATTTGTGTCTATTAAAGGGGGCACTGGCAAACAGTGGAGACCATGGTGAGACGTATCGCTACGCGGTGCCTCATCAGAGTCTGCACTGTTTGCTATTGCATACCAAATGTTCTGTCGTATGTAAAAACATCGCAGTGTCATTTGATCACCCTTGTATATTTATTATGAAAACTTCCAGCAAACGCATAGAGAGAGTTCATTGCAATATCCAGGCATGGATGGGTTAATTAAGCAATATTCTTGTTTTGGACACCCAGGCGATCACTCAACAAGGTATAGATACAGACACTTTTAATAGGTAAACGCTCCTACTGTTCTGTCGTCTTCTTGCTTTGATCCATTAATTCATACATGCGCCTTTGTATGCAGGGCTGCCATAAATTGATAAAAAAAAATCCTAATATTTCAAAATTTTCAATTTTACAATCGCGATCTTCCGAATTATACCTTTTACCCATAGTCTGATTTTAGTTTTTAAGACACATGATGCTTAAAGTAGTTTGAAAGTCAAGCAGAATGGGCCTTAAGGCGCATTCTGCTTTACTTTCAGCCTGCTTTAAGCTACCGTGTACTGGGGGGAAACTCCGAAGATTTAGGAAAAATCCGGAGAAATGGCAGCCCTGTTATGTCATTAATGTATTCATAGTGCCCCACCTTATACATTTATGCATAGGGTAACGGGTTGAAATATTGAAAATGACACTTTATTTTTATAATACATTTGTTATATGGAAAATGCATTATCAATCAAATACATCGTTCTCATTATATGATTACAAAAAGAACAAATTCTGACTAATGTTTATGAAATATTAAGTCTTATTGAGTAGGACACTCAAATAATTGAAAGTTTGTGAAAACTGTCAACTCAACTGTCAATTCAACTCACTGGCTCTTGAATCTGCAAATGGACAGTTTCCAATTAATTCTAGTACCCATTTACTATATTGAAAGTAATTTAACAATATATTGCAATTTGACTATCATGTAGAATCCATCTGATCTTGGTCAACAATGTTTGCTTATGACATGTGTACTCATCAAATGTACACTGTTTGTAAATGTCGAGTTTTAGAGTCACTTCAGTTTACAGGTTCAGCGGTTAACCTGTCATATACGACAAAAAGAAACAATGAGTGCAGGAATTTGATTTTTTCCTAATAAACGCGTTTATTCTTAAACAATATTGCCATTGCACACAGTTTTGAGCCAGATCAGACGCCGGGTACCACGGCTCTAAGCTGTTTGCCACTCAGATTATAACGAATCATTAAAACGTTCTAAAAATTGACATTTGCTACATTGCAATAATTTTGCGTTTCATTTGCGTTTAAACGGAATAACGTCTTTTCCACTGTAGAATGGGTTTATGTTTGACATTAAACCCAGATTTCAGCCACCCGGCGTAAGACAACATTTTAAAAACGTTTCTGAAATACAAAGAGTAGTGTCAAAATGATTGTTCGGTAAGATACATTAAATAAATCTTTGTAGCCAAGTAAGCTGTTTCTAAATATTGATATACTCATTTTCGCACCAACCCGTTATACATATGGGCTAAGACAACAAATGACGTTAATGCCAATATGACTTCAAAGAACATTCAACTACAGGAGAACCTCTCTATTTCGAACACGATAAAATGTTAATTTATTATGTAAATAACATGTGATAGAATAAAGCAAGGCGACAATAAAACAGAAAGCTCCTTTATGTTTCACTGTCACATTGCTTTAAGCAGTCACCTGTCGTAAACACCTTATAATTAAACACAATTTAGTATCGTAATAGAGAGGTTTTACTGAATATTTCGAAGTAGACTATTACAGCGGTTAATTAAGGTGTTGTAATTAATTTTAAAGGAGTTTATGTATAATATTTAAACCTATTTATCCCTGGATATTGCAATAAACTCTCCCTATATGCTTACTGGAACATTCGACTATATATATACAAATATTTACATTCGCCCTATATCTTTCCATTGTAAAAATTGACGTTCATTTCTTAAGAGTGACACTGCAGTGCTTTGCTTGTGCATATAGAAGATCGTGAAATTCGATAGCAAGTCATGCAGACTAGCAGATTCTAATGAGATGTCACAAATCGTGGCCTCTCATCTGATATCTACACTGTTTGCTAATGTCTACTTTGTGAAAGATATGTTGAAAACGTTTGATGAGATACGTAATAATGCAATCAGCTGTGCAAATAACACCAATGTCCAAAACAACTTCTAATACAACTTTGAAGTTGAAGTTGAACAACCGATGTCCACCACACTATTTAGATAAACCTACTGATTTGTTTTGAAAGGCTTGGTCTACTAGCCGAATTTCCCAAGATGACCAGAGCTTGGCCTTGAATTTCTTTGTTCGGACATATGTTTGTAATTCATCATTTCATCGAGAGCAATTTGACTGGCACTTGAAAACACTTTGTCCATTTAAATACAAGCGAGTGTTTTCTATACGTGGTCCAGTTTTCTCCCAAAGCAAATGACCAGATAAAGCTATTTCGAAATAAAAGTATACAATTTTATTACAGTAAAAGGCAATTACACCCGACCTTTCAAACAGTTTGGCCCCAGTTCAGACGCGGAAGCATACGATGTCTGTCTAATCAGAATCGAAATGTGGTCACATTTTTACCAACGATGTTAACCATTGTATGTTAGAATGTGATTAGTTGGAACATGATGAACATGGACGATACATGAGTCATGTTTAGCAAAAAGCTCATTCAAGAGCTTGCTGCTCTATTCTATTCTGCGCTGTGCTGTCGCATCTTTTAATATGTTAAAGGGACGCTCAGAAGATGGAGTATGTCTTCTTAATTGTATATAATATCATTTTTTTCTTTGTGTTTGTTTATAAACTTTATATGTTTGTTCATATATATTTTCACAATCTTCATGTATTTGAGGAAATAAAGATATACATACTGCAGAAAACAATATTGAAGCGCAAACGATAATATGGCGGTGACAGGGCTGCCATTTCTCCTGAGTTTTCTGAAATCTTCGGATTTTTCTAAAATTCTTCGGACCTACGGATTTGTTCCAAAATCTTGGGATTTCTGCTTAAGATTTATTTTCAAGTTCGGAATTTGATACCGGTTTTTTTGTTTCGTAGGAAACATTGTTATGGGTGTCAAGCAGTTTAAATCGAGATCAAGCGCCGCGTTACGCAACATCTTATCTCAAGCTTAACTGTTTGCATAGTTATATTAGTGTAACAGAGTCTGGTAGCGAAATGGTTAAAGGTACATGTACAGTGGCGAAAACGTTATTCTTTCCCGTTTAAACGCAAACGAAACGCAAACGCACCACACTAAAATGGAGAAAATGACAATTTTTTGACAATTCTGATTATTGATTTGAACCTAGACGTCAAACAGTTTGGAGCCTGATCAGACGCCGGGTTACCCGGCGTCTGATCTGGCTCCAAACTGTTTGCATTGGAAAAAATAGTTTTAACGCAAACGCGTTTATTGGGGAAGAATAACGTTTTCTTTACTGTACAATTACTAAAATCGCGCTTGAAAATTTGGAAATCTTAGGATTTTTATGAGCATTTTATGGCAACCCTGTCGTGAAGGGGTAAGAAACGGGCATTAAATTTGGTAGCAGTTATAGATGAGTTTTGGGTTGAGGGGAACTACATTTATGCATGCATAAAAACGAAATAGTTTTATTGTGTTTACTTCTGTCACATCATCTTTTTAACCTATTTATGACAAGTGGATTCTTCCATGCTACAAAATTGGATGCGTCCATTTACATTTAAGTGGTGCCTACATGGTCTAAATTTTCATTTTCAATTTATTTTTTATAGACATTCGTGTTGGTAAGCAGTGCAGACTCATGTTACATGTATGCGGCGTCTAATATGAGTATGTACCGTTTGCTTGTGTTCCACTTATGGCATTATAGGCACAAATGGTTTCACAATTAACTAGAAAGGGAAGATTAGGAAACTTTAAAAGCATGTGAAAAGACTACTAAATACCTGACACAGTTAATTATAGAAAGTCTTTTTGCGAAACTTTCGACATTACCTTTTGCGCTATGTAGATAACCACCCCTTACCCTCTAGAAACGAATAGCATTAAAATACTTGCACTTTGTACAGATAAAGAGTAGATCATGTAGAATCATTCTCCATCAACCTGACTTTATGTTAGCAAACAGGTAGATCTAGACTATCATTACTATTGAAAACAAGATATGGGGAAATGGTTCAAATCCGACAATGCAGCCTATTTTGAAAATCGCTGAAAATATTTTATTACATGCATTTAAATAGAATTATATGTCAGTGGGTTTGGATCCAAACCATTTGAAAATACAAATGTGGCCGGAATACGGCTGTGAATAAATTACATGTAGTTGTTACTACATGTATAGTGCCAGCTGACAATTATTTAAATCATATAGACGCTGTTGAGTAGCGACTTTTGCATGACATTGTTTTACTACGAGTATATACGTCCAAGATCGGGTACTGACGTTACAATGTGTTAGTGTCCAGATTTGAGGCTTAACGAGTACAAAAAGAACATTCTATTGTTTCTAAGCCATTTCTCTTTTGATTTTGACCTTTCTATAGCACGTCTTTCAAGTTTCTTTCTTCCGTGATCAGGAGACCTAGTAGTTAACCCCGACCTGTGAAACGATTGTTGGACAAATCATTTAATTGTTACCCATTGTGTATTATAGAAAGCACTGATTTCACCTTTAACATGTTCTATTGGAACGGCTTTGTTTGTCGGGATAAGACGTTGTATCTAACTTTAGAAGAAACTGAAGTTGAATGAATATTATATATGCAAACGGCGATTTAGATGGGTTGTTTTTTAATTAATTGAAATAAAATGATAAATTTGCAGCAAATATGCAGACGAATATTTTGTTGCATCTACAAATTTACAACATTGGGTTTCAAAACGTTTCGAAGACTAACTAACAAGATACTGTGTTCTGCTGTAAAAGTTATATATACTTTAAAAAATCCATATAGCATTTAACTCCATATCTTGTTTCTAAATTTGACGACATGTGATCATTTAAAGCAAGTTGAAAGTAAAGCAGAATGCACCCTTAGGTGCATTCTGCTTTACTTTCCGCCTGCTTTAATCTACCATCTGCTAGAATATAGAAACTGTTTGTTATGCTTCACATTCATGACTGTAGTATAAATTGAAACAATTTTCTTCAGAGGAGGAATAAATAAAATGCGTAAAAACGAGTATCTATGGAGAAAAAGGTTTAGCAGGCTCAGTGTAAATGGGCTCCTTGTTGGACATGACTTTATGAAAAGTGCATATAAGTACAATCCATTATCATTCTAAACCGATTATACTAGTACATTTACAAAATGTTTGATCCAGATCAGACGAAAGAATTACTCGGCGCCTGATCAGGATCCAAACTGTTTGACACTCGCATCAACCTTTGTGAATTTCTAAATTTAGGAATAAATATACAATCATATCGTATGCAGTGTAATTTATTGCAGGGAAAGGGTTAAGAAACACCAAATGGTCAGTGCATAATGTCAAGCCGTTAATCTGTTTGTGTTTTTCATAGGGATAAAACTTCAACTTCAATTTACGTCATAAGCAAGTCTAGTGGTCATAAACCTAGTTCATTCTGAAATCACACTCTTTATGGAAGAACAAACAAATTCATTACAATGCAAATAGGTCTAATAATCTATTCTCTGTTACGCTTAAAGAATACACAAACTTCAATAAATGCTTAATGAAGTGGGTTGAATGCGGCGAAACATAAAGAAATCGGAAGTAACTCAGCAAAGTACAATGTATGAATACTTATAAAAACAATTTACCAGTAGGCCTCGCCCTTTTATGTTTGATAGCAAATCTGTTGTAATTTTTACATGTTAGTGGTTGAATTACTCGATGTCTAAACTGTTGGGTCACAATCTATTACATTAGAGAAGACGTTATTCTTTCCAATTAGCGCGTTTACGCTAAAACCTTTGTACGTTGCAGACAACTTGGAGCCAGATTAGACTCCGGATAAACTGGTGTCTGATCAGACTCTATACCTCTACCACTGAGATCCAAACTGTCAGAAGATTAAAAAAACTGTCGTTTTCTACAGTTTTGTATTGAGTTTGATTTCGTTAAAACGGAAATTTATAACGTATTCTGCTATGTACATGCACAAGACGGAAGGCGGCGGTTTACGCGAAGTTTTCATATGAATTAATCAATTTGAAACAAAGTGGATTCTTCCATGCTTATATATTGGATTAGTCCAGTTTTGGTATAAGGGGTGCTTGATCAAAAGTTCAGGTTCGTTTTATATTGAAATTCTAAAGCAACAGTTTAAAATCTGAGTCTACAGTGTTTGCCTATGTCTCTTTTAGGACCACTAGGCACAAATGGGTTAACTCATTGACCCTTGGAACTTCAAACGGAAAAATCCAGTTTCCAATGATATCAAGTCCATTTTTGCCTATCTAGGATTGTTCTTTACAAAATGTTACAAAATGATATAAAGAGTGCAAACACTGATCAGGGGCTCTTCAGGGCTGCCATAAGTTGACATGAAAAATCCTAATATTTCCAAATTTGCATTTTTCAAGTGCGATTTTACGAATCGTACCTTTACCCCATAGCCTGTTTCTTTGTTGACACGTGGCTGCTTAAAGCAGGCTGGAAGTAAAGCAGAATGCGCCTTAAGGCGCATTCTGCTTAACTTTCAGCCTGCTTTACTAGAATTTTTTTTCGAAGATTTAGGAAAAATCCGGAGAAATGGCAGCCCTGGCTCTTTTATGGCCCGATTATATGAGTCTACAGTATTGCATAAGACAAGACTAATAGAATCAAGAACGGCTTTTGGTAAAGACGGGGAATTCTATACCCTCGGTTTGTCTGTTCCCAGTCGGAAACGAGCTTTAGCGAGTTTCCGACAGGAACAGACAAACCGAGGGTATAGAATAATGTGTCCGTTACAGATACACGGATTGCGAAAGGCGCATATATGTGATACATGTACTAGGGTTCAATGAATTAAGAGGTTCGTGTAAGATGGGTACAATTTGGTAATGTAATTACATGTTTTTCCTTTTAAACGAAACGAAACGCGATACGTTACAATAAAATTAAACAAATGACAGTTTATTGAAATATTAACGGGTCATTCAAATCTGAGAAGCAAGCAGTGCGGAGCCTCATCAGATGCCGTTTCACTCGATGTCTGACCTGGCCACAAATTGTTCGCGATTGATTACAATGATTTGATTTTGAAAAGTATAAATAAATATATATTTCTTACTGAACATATACAGCAAAACGTTTCTATTACGATCTCTAAATATATGTGACAGCTTAAAGCAAGGTGGCAGAAATTTTCTGAAGGGGGTTTCTGTTTTACTGTCACCTTGCTTTAAGCAGTCACCTGTTTTAATTTTCTAATAATTAACACAATTTAGTTGTCATAATGTACTTGTACATGTAGTTATTAAGCACCGCTCAACATTAAATTTAAGCAAGTATTTCGAGTGCAAAAATACTGCAGCTCAAGCAAGTCGGCGTAAACCGAAGGTCGGCATAATCTTGTTATGCATTTATAAGCTGATTATTTATGTAACCTGTGCATTCTGACCTTTGCTCCATACATTTGGCAACCACATCGATGGGTCAATAGCTATGTTGAATGTGATACTGTGAAACGTCGAAAGGTCTAAACATCGACTGGGTAAATCGGCAACGACTAATCAGAGTATGTAGTGTCCCCTCTCTACAACAGCCCTCCAAACAACGACTCCCTCCTTACAGCGACCCTTGTCGCAGTTCCCCCAACAAGACAATTATGTCTAACGCTTTATCTGCAATATCGTCTGCTTAAAATTGTCGTCTGCTGTTTTTTCTCAAATTTACATATAAGTGGAAATTTTGGTAGAAGAAATAAAATCACGAGTGACAAACAGCTTGAATCCAGATCAGACGCCGCGTTTCAAGCTGTTTGCAAATGTAACCCAAGGCTTAAATTTTCCTTCTCTAACAACGTACACAATCTTTGTCTCCCATTGGTTTCTCAGTTCATGATTTTACATTAACATATGAGGGAACAAATAATGTACAAAGACTAAATTATATTCATAGACAATACATTCATATTCACAAACAATTAATTCATTATATTATCAGTTTAGTACATGTAGATGAATCCGG
Source organism: Gari tellinella (assembly GCA_922989275.2). Classification (NCBI taxonomy): domain Eukaryota; kingdom Metazoa; phylum Mollusca; class Bivalvia; order Cardiida; family Psammobiidae; genus Gari; species Gari tellinella. The sequence continues at coordinate 46,594,345 of OV277864.1, forward strand.
ATTTCTTATTTACATGTATTTGTTTTCGGTGAGTTACGGGTAAAAATAACAAAATGCTTCAATTGACAAAATGTACATAAAAAGCGAGCCTATGTTCAGTTAACTCATCCACCCTGGAACTATTTAATGGTAAAAGTCTAGTTTTCAATTAAGTCCAGTCCATTTTTCACCATTTGTACAGTGGAGAATGTGTTATTCTTTCCCGATAAACGCGTTTACGCTCAAACTATTTTTTCTTTTACAAACAGTTTGGAGCCAGATCAGACGCCGGGTAACCCGGCGTCTGATCAGGCTCCAAACTGTTTGCCACCAAGACAAACATGAAATATCAGAATTGTCCAAAAGTTGTTCTTTTCTGCGTTTCAGTGCTTTGCGTTTGCGTTTAAACGGGAAAGAATAACGTTTTCTCCACTGTAATTGTTTTCATATATACATTGAAAAGTGACAAACATTGTAGATCTAAAGGATGTCTGGTCTAAATTTTCAATTTGTTTTATATTGAAATTCCTATCAGCAACTAATGTCAAAAATACCTAAAATTCAAATTTGAGAAGGGAAAGTAAATGACAATTGCTTAAAGCAGGCGGGGCCATTGTACATAGTGAAGAGAGTAATCCCGTCAGAGCATTATTTGAGAACATTTATCTTATCAGGAAATATTAGGGTGTCATTTATCGTTCAAGCGCTATTGTTCACGTGACTTAGTGAGTATTTGGGTTATTTTCCTCAGAGCATAAAAGTTGTTTTTTTCTGAGAAAAAGAAACCAAATGCTCATGCCTGATGCAGAGTACAGATACTTTTTTGGATGTATGTGCCTTAAAGGCATTTCATCAGTCCGTTTATGGACTACCCCAACCCACTCCCAATTGTTCTCGATAGGCGTGAAAGTAACTGTAAAGCAGAGGTAACGTGCGCATAGCCAATGTCACCAATCTCAAGTTGTCTAGAGAGGACCTGACATACCCACACTCGAGTTTTTTTTAAATGGTTTTACTAACCAAACTATCAAATATATGCTGCGGGTCTCACATGAAACGCCTCAATGATTCACAGTAATACAGGTATAAAAAACATGAGTTTTGCAAGAAAATTGCCAGGATAGAAATTATCACCGAGAGTAGGTAAGGAAATCACTTTAAGGTTTTATATCATGTGTTTTGTCGCTAATGGTGTCTGCAAATAGCAGGACTTATGCACATTATTGGAATAAAACGGACAACCGAAACAACCTAAGAATCAAGCATCTGAGTGTAATGTGTTTGGACATTCTATGAATGAAAAGTTCATTTGCATGTACCTTGAACCAGCTTAACCTTTATCCTGCATTTTGCGACTTGTCTAGTATTTGCAAAAAGTTTGGAACCAGGTAAGACGCCGCGTCACGCGGCGTCTGATCTGGATCCAAACTGTTTGACAATCAACTCTAAGTTTCTATAATTAAAAAATGCATAAATCGTAATTGATTTTTTTTGCAGACGACAATTTCAAAGCAGACAGATTCAGTGTTAACCTCTTCATTGCCATAATATCGTCTGCTTATAAATTGTCGTCTGCTTTTTCTCGAACTTCGAATTTTGATTAAAGAAACAGCAATACGTTGTAAATAAGTGCCAAACAGCTTGTATCTTGTTCAGATATAAAGATATTCTACCTCTGGTCTGGTTCTAAACTGTTTGAAAACGACAGTGATGTCGCTGCAGGCAGTTCAAGATTTTAAGCTGTTGTTTATGTCCGCAAAATATAAGAGATTGTTTTTCTGAAACGTAATTTAATTTAATCCTTTTATTAATTCTACATTACAAACAGTTTGAATCCAGATCAGACGCCGTGTTACTCGGGATCCAAACCGTTTGCCACTCTTTATCAATATGTTTTCAGTCAAAACTCAATTTTGACTTTTTGCATAGAAATGAAGACGATAAAGTTTAGCAGACGACATTTTAAAATTCGGTTAATCTATAAACAATGTTTGTGCACAGTATGCAAATAGCAACTACAGTGGTTGGAAACGCCTGCCATGTTGCTGTTTAAGGTTGGCGACCCGTAATGAGATCGGGCCAACTTCGTGGTCGTCAATATCGGTACTCTACGGAATACGATCGACTACTATACATGTAAAAGGACGAACCGCCTAATTATACTCGACGCGACTTTCCATAACGTTGGTATTTTTTGCCTTTTCTTTAATTTGCACTTCATTTTGTTCCTTTTCTGTGCCTTTCTTTAATTAACTACATTGCATGTTCTAACAGAGACTCTCGTTGTATGACTATCTATATATCCTTGTGTATTTATGTAGTGTGAACTGATGAGGGCGCCAACTATGAGAGAATTTGAATTGAAACTGAACCAATGTTCGCCCGTTCTATCAAAAACTCTTGGTCCCTAAAGGGGTTGTGGGGTGGTTGTATGGTCGTGGACCTGTTATCACATTGCTCCATCGGTGCTGTAGATTCAAATCCCGGAGGCGTCTCATCAGATACATACATGGACAAAACACTGTGCACACACTCCTAATAATTCATAACAACGCCTCTAATATTTACCCCACAGCCTATTTCACTTAACCCTTTCAAGATCAAATCATTTTAAGATTTTTACCTCTTCACCGTTTAAATGTCGTCTGCTTCAATTTTGTTGTCTGCAGTGTCGTTTCAAAATTAAAAAGAAGGCAGTATGACTGAAGAAATTTCAAAACGAGTGTCAGTTTGGATTCTGAGCAGACGCCGCGTTACGCGGCGTCTGATCAGGATCCGAACTGTTTGCAAACGCGCTTATAAGCGTCATTGAGAGCGAAAGGGTTAAAACAGGTTGAAAGTAAAACAGAATTGCGCCGTCCGGCCTGCTTAAAACCATCATCTGTTAACATAAATGAATTAAAGGCGTAAAATGCGTATCTTGGAGTAATGGCTTAAAGCTCAAATCAACGCCTTTAAACTGCCTCTGAACAGAATCAAGCTTGTGTCGATGTAAATACAGTGGAAAATCTGTTATTCTTTCCCGTTTAAACGCAAACGTACGCAAACGCAAAGCACTAAAAGGTAGAAAAGAACAACTTTTGGACAATTCTGATAATTCTTGTTTATCTTGGTGGCAAACAGTTTGGAGTCTGATCAGACGCCGGGTTACCCGGTGTCTGATCTGGCTCAAAGCTGTTTGCACTGCAAATAATAGTTTTAGCGTAAACGCGTTTATTGGGAAAGAATAACAGATTCTCCGCTGTAGCTAGTCAAAATCTAGAAACTCTAAATACAGAAGATAGACAACAGAATTGCAGTGAAAGGATTAATTTCATACTTAAGTCCAAGTTTTTACATGTAATAAATAGCTTGATCCCTTCAGAGCTGATTTTTTTTTCTTAAAGCCGAAGTCTTACAGTCGTAACAATTTGACCCTATCAGGGCCGGATAAATCTCAACTCGTATTTGGTTACATAGGAGCTTCGGATCTTGTGCATTTAAATAAGCACTAGTTACGTTTAAGACGAGATTTAAATGCATTTATAGATTAATGCCGAGCTAGTTAAGATGTAATAGTGCTGAAAGAGCAACTCTAGATCTCCAGTTGGAAACCAGTACACTAAACAAGAGCGGTGGCAACAAGTTGTCACATGGTCAGTTTGTGATTTGGTATGGACAATTGTGTTATGTCCCTGTATGTACCTATAAAGAAATGTTTATTGATTCTTCTTCGTGGGAAAGGGGGGGGTGCGGAGAGAGAGAGAGTGAAAGAGAGATTTAAGACAGAGATGCCGTCAGAAAGAGATAGAAACAAGAGAGCATTGTGGCCCTAATCGCTCACATGGAACACTCCCTGTACTGGTTCATTTTTTACCAAAGGGGAATAATTTGTTAATTTGATAGAGGGGCGGTGGGCTATGCTTTGTGATTTTAGACAAGACGGATTTTTTTAATTTATAGTTTTCATTGAAAGGGTCTATTTTAGCTCCTGTGACCTAAGTATTAAGTAGTTAGGAGCAGATGCTGTTTAAAGAAATTGTTGCCACAGACGAATGAAGGGCATACACAGGACATCAAAATAGCCCACCTTGAGGTGAGCTAAAAACTAAAAGAGGCAGACAGAAAGAAGGCGAAAGAAAGACAGACAGGCAAAGGGGTGTCTAAATTATACATATCAACAATGAATGGTGATTTCATCTACATTTATTTGATGTTCAATACTGTATGTACAAAATAAAATGATCCTCAGGAATACAAATGACCTGATAATGATGAAATGTTTTACAATTAATGTTTTATACAATTCTCTGTACAGTCGAGAATACCTTATTCTTTCCCAGTAAACTGGTTTATCTTAAAACTATTATTTCTATTACAAACAGTTTGGAGCCAGATCAGATGCCAGGTAACCTGGCGTCTGATCAGGCTCCAAACTGTTTGCCACTCAGATTAATATGAATAGTCAGAATTGTCGAAAATATGTCCTTTTCTATGTTTTATTGTGATGCATTTGTGTTCAGATATGTAAAGAATAATGTCTTCTCCGCTGTTCCACAGTGAACCAATTTGTATCTTCAATATACAGTCAATCCTACAGGAGACTTTTCGATCTCGGGAAAAGGATTAACATGTCCCAAATCTATTTCTGCCGATTCAAAATTGGCTGTTCTTTGCTAACAGTTTAGAACCAGATCAGATGCCACATAATGCTGCATCCAAACTGGATCCAATCTGTAAGTTTATTCAATCTAAAAATGCATAAATCCTAGTTTGACAATTTCAATAGTTTCAAACAAGATGGCCATAATTGCCCTGATTTTCATCTTCTTAGGATGTTGAACTTGATAGTTTAACCTTTATCTATGGACCTTCTGCTTTACAAAATAATAAGAAATAAGGACATATAAAAGAATAAGCTGAGACATTTTCATGACAAAATAAACCTTTGTCAGAATGGCTCCAGATAAGAAGGAGTAACCTGAACAAATCTTACATTTTCTCACATTTCAGCATGTAATCCTATGGTGTTACTACTCATTAGAAGGGTTTAATCCAGAAATGAAGAATTTAGTTTTGAAATACTCCCCTTATCTGGAGCTCAGACCAAACTAATGCTGAATTCAAAACCTTCTATACAGTAAATCCTCTCTGCTGTGGTCCTATTTCAACCATTTTGCTCTGTGAACAGCCACTTACAGCAGAGAAGATGTTATTCTTTCTCATTTAAACACAAACGAAACGTAAACACATTACAATTCAACATAGAATATGACAACTTGTTGGCAATTCTAACCATATATTTTAATCTGAGTGGTAAACAGTTTGGAGCCAGATCAGATGCTGGGCTACCCTGCATCTGATCTGCTCAAAACTGTTAGCACTGGAAATAATAGTTTAAGCGTAAACACCTTTATTGGGAAAGAATAACATCTTCTCCACTGTAAAATAAATGAAAATAATCTGAAAAAGCTATGCTTCAAAAGGTGTTGCTATGCAAAACTTATACTCAATTTATCTCTCTTTCAAGCAATTTTAACAAATATTAAACAGGAAGTGTTTGTGAAAAAATTATACCTACTGGTAGCACATGTTAGGTTCTGCCTTTTTGACATCAAAATGACCTTGGCTTTTGTCTAACAATAAACATGCTCCTGAGTTGTAATGAAATCCAAGGCTTCCTGGTGGAAGAATGCATGCCAAATACGAAGTCTCTACTGTGTGTAGTTTTAAAGATGAGGCAATGGTAAGAGATGATGGACAGACAGATAGACAAACACACAGACAGACCCAAACCAATGTGCAATATACAGTATGAGTAACCCTTTCATGATTAACTCTTCCAACACTAAGTAACTCTTGTGGGTTATTAGGTTCCCTTGTGGATCTTTTTAGATACCTTCCTATCCATCAAGACTTAACTGGTATTTGCAAACAGTTTGGAACCAGATCAGACACCACATAATGCGACATCTGATCTGAACCCAAACTGTTTGATACTCACCTTTAAATTTCTATAATTAAAAAAAAAATCCTATTTGGACTATTTTTGCAGACAATTTCAAAACAGACAATATTACAGCTCGATAAAGGTTAACATGTTTTGAATGAGACATTCCTATTGAAAACCCCAATGGCCTATGGATCATTCCTTATGTGTTGGTAATACATTGAATCTTGATGATTGATTTCGCTTGATTTGTTTAACATCACAATCGTTTCTGCCATCTATGGATGCCCCAGAGAGAATACATGAATGAGTATACTGTGTTCTAGAGCTTCAATAGTCTACTTGTCCAGATAAAATATAAAATTAAAATAAAGTGACAATGAAACTTGCATGACATCTAAAACAGTTGATAACAGAGTAACTTTTCTTACAATGCAGAAAGAGGAAATTTCATTTCAAGTATCTTGTTAAAATTAAGCTTGGAAGCAATATTAGTTTACATTCATTTTGAAGAGCTCATAGCTCCAGATAATGGGATTACTAACTCAATGACTCCTGAAACATAACATGGTAAATTCCAGTTTTGAATTTAGGTTAGTCTATTTTTCATAGTTAAACTGCCTTATACTATATAGCCAATCTTGTGTTAATCCATTACCCCATACATACACCTTTTATGCCTTGAGGAATAACCTCCTCTGAAGAAAACAGTCAAGAATAATCTTAATATGCACCATAAGAAATAGTTCCTATAGGTGATAGCTCAAAGCTTCATGGCACATTCTGTTTTACTTTCAACCTGCTTTAAGTGGTCACCTGTTTTCAGAACTAGAATTTGGCTATCGGGTAAAGGGTTAAATGACCAGTAATTGAATTAGTATGGACATCTCTGAAGACAGATGACTGCTAAATGTAGCCTAAAAATGATAATGTAAGATAAACATAATGCAAAAAGGAGCTTTTCAGCATTATTTTTGTCCGAAATTAAGAAATTTATGCTTTGTATTTAAGATTCACCAAGTGTCTTCAGTGAGTGGTCCTTCAACCCATTACTCCATAAACACACCTTTTTACACCTCTATTTTATTCCCTCACTGAAGAAAGTAGTTCAACTTTATACAGTCATTAATATGTACCATAAGAAATATTTTCTACATCCTAGCAAATGGTACCAAAACTTAAAGCAGGATGGAAGTAAAGCAGAATGTGCCTTAGGGCACATTCTGCTTTACTTTTAACCTGCTTAAAGTGGTCACCTGTTTTCAAAACTAGAAACAGGCTATGGGGTAATGGGTTCAAGGTAATATAAAATTGACTATAACTGAATTGTCTTCTAACAGGCTATGAGGCAATACAAAAATAGACTGTATAACTGAATGTCTTGTGACCCTGCTATTCAAAATAATTCAGTACACCGTCTCTATTTAGTGTTTGTTCCGTCGTCTAAGATCATGAACGTAAGGCACAGAACTGCTGGAACACCTCCAGAATGTGAATGTCTATGTCACTGGTAAACAGCAAACTCTCCAGGGTATTGATGTACTTAAACACAAGGTTATGGTGCTGCAATAGATAAAGAGAGGACACAATTTTACAATGCTGCTTATAAATTTATAGAGCACAGCCACACCGGTGTTAAGCAACCAATAAAAAGACAATTCATTTGTAGTGTTCATGACAGGTGGCAGCTTAACCCTTTACCCCATATTTTCTTCAGTGGAAGAATAAATTAAAAGTGCTAAAAGGCACTTCTATGGGGGAAAGAGTTAATGTTGGGTAAAAGATCATACAAAAAACTCCTATATGAGCCTTCTGCATGACTTTTGCCCTACACTAAGTGGTCACAGTCTTTATAGATCATTCTGCATCTGCATTAAGTGGTTGCTTAACACAGGTTTGACTGTAGAAGACATTATTCTACCAAACTTCATGTTAATACCAAAACAATTATTCCATTGCAAACAGTCAGGAGCCACTACTGTTGCTACTTACCAGTAGGAAGACCTCCTGAAGTCTTTCAATGACCCACTTGTACCAAGGAGTCTGATAGTCTATACCTTCCCCTTCACATTTGGCCAGATGGTCTGTCAGTATGATGATAAATCTCTGCAAATACACAACATATAGATTTTATTCTGAGAGTGGACTGGATCTAATCACAACCACCAACCAATGTTAAATTTAGTCTATTTGACTTTGAAAATGACCTACCTTAGACATGACCAACTTGTACTGAGCTCAAAAGCTTCTTCAGTTGAGTCTATTATGTTTAATATAAAATCTTTAATACGTAGTGTTCCAAAGTTATGGTTTATGTTAAATTTAGCCTATTTGACCGCTAAATGACCGTGACCAGACATGACCAAAATTGTACTGAGCTCAAGAGCATCTTGAGTTGAGTACAAATGCAAAATATGAAGTCTCTATCACATGAAGTGCCAAAGATATGGTCATGGTTAAAGTTGTGCACAAACAGACAGGACAAAAACAATATGCCATGACTACATGATGAGGGATCATACAAATAACTTGAACTTGCCTAAGTCAGCATACCCCTATTTTAAAGATAAAACGTGGCTTGGCCAGGATTAAACTTTGAAACAGGGCATTTCACAAAATACTGGTAATAGGTTCAACTTCAGAGAGTTCTACAGTAATACCTCCCCATAACGACCACTAAAAATATTGCTAATTTATTGTATAAACGACAGGTGACTGCTTAAAGCAAGGTGAAAGTAAAACAGAAAGCTCCTTTGGGAGCTTTCTGTTTTACTTTCACCTTGCTTTAAGCAGTCACCTGTCGTAAACAACTAATAATTAACACAATTTAGTGGTCGTAATAGAGAGGTTTTACTGTCGTTATAGAGTTTTGACTGTATCTATATAATCTGGCTATATCTCACCTGGAATATGATCAGGAAGAGCCTCTTCTGTTGGTTCTGTATCAGGTCAAGTCTCTCCTCCATCCTCTCCACCATCTCCTCTGAGGGCACATCACCTTCTTCTTCAGGATCCAATCCATCTGCCAGCTTAAAGAATAGGATAAATATATAGTATGGTTACCAGTCTACTAGTGATAGGAAACAAACAGGATAATAACTTGATCTTTGACTGACATCACCCAACTTGAATTGAGCTCAATGGACTTTTGAGTGGAGTACACATGCCTAATACGAAGACTCTATCACATATACGGTAGTTCAAATTTATGGCCAATGTTAAATTCAGCCTATTTGACATCTAACTGAATTCTTAATAACCTTGATATTTGTTTGGCATGACCAAAGTTGAACTGAGCACAATTGACTTCTTGAGTGATAGTACATATGCCTAATATGAAATCTCTATCACATGTAGTTCCAAAATTATGGTCAAGGTTAAAGTTGTGGACAGACAGACAAACAAACAGACAGACTGCCTGACTAAAACAATATGCAGCAGACTACATTGAGAAGGAGCATAACAACTACTTAAGCTGCTATCTGCCTTTAAAGATTCCCTAAATTAAGTATAAAACAACAGACTTTACACATATTTTAAAAGTCCCATGTACATAGCTTTGACCATATAATTATCAGATTTTTTTTTTTTATGAACTAAAGGGAGACAATCCAATGCACAGTGACATTTTAGACATGCATGATTACCTTTCTTTTGGCTGCATCAAGCAGGTCTCTTGCCTCCTCTGCCTCTTTCTGTAGTTTTTCTACATGTTTGCTCATCTTCTGAATGGTGGAGTGCATAATCTCCCATACATAGTGTCTAGAAAAGCATAAAGACATATAATTATGAAAGTTTGATTATCCCGTTACCCCATAAATATGCATTTTTACGTCTGTAACTTATTCTTCCACTGAAGAAAATAGTTCCATTTTTGACAGTCATATATTAGTACCATAACAAATATTTTCTATGTCATAGCAGATGGTAACTGAAGGCAGGTGTGCCTTAAGGCACATTTTGTTTTACTTTCAACCTGCTTTAAGTGGCCAAATGTTTTTTTCAACCTGCTTCAAGTGGCCAACATGTTCAAAACTAGAAATAGGTATGGAGTAATAGGTGTCTGTTTTATCAATACAAATCAGTGTAATACTTGTTAATCCTTATCTTCCAAAATTAAAAACAAATTTTTGCTTTATTTTTGTCATGCAAAAGGCAGACTTGTCTTAACCCATCATTCCATATACATGTATACACATTTTTACACCTTTATTTATATATCTCCATTGAAGAATATAGTTCCAATTGTCACATTTATGAATGTGTATCATAAGAAATATTTTCTATATTCTAGCAGATAATAGCTTAAAGCAGGCTGAAAGTAAAGCAGAATGTACCATAATATGTCTGTGATATAATAATAACCAGAAATGGGTGTCAAAGCCACCTGATGCTCGCCTGTTTAAAGTTTAAGTCTAAAAAACATCTTGTATCGAAAGCAAATCAATTTTCAGTTTAGAAAGATTATTAAATGAATGGTGAGTCTTAGTCTAGTTATATTAAACTTTAAAACAACCTATCCAAACTTGAACCTGGTGATTTGTAGTCAAAACAATTAAGTCCAAAACATGTCAAAAATTGACAAATATTAAAAAAAAAAATCAAATTTCAACATCATAACATCAATGGTTGACCCCAAATGAACCTCCATACAAAATTTCAGCACCTAAGTACAAGTTTTAAACTTTAAAACAACCCTTCCAAAAACATTTAACCTGGTGACTTGTAGTCGAAAAACCTAAGTCCAAAACATGTTGAAAATTGAGGATTTTTTCTTTTTTTTAATTCCAACTTCATAACATCAATGTTTAACCCCAAATGAACCTCCATACAAAATTTCAGCACCCTAGCACAAATATTAAGCTTTAAAACAACCCGTCCAAAAAACTTTAACCTGGTGATTTGTAGTCGAAAAACCTAAGTCCAAAACATGTTGAAAATTGACAAAAATTTAAATTATCTTTAAATTCCAACTTCATAACCTCAATGTCAAACCCCAAATGAACCTCCATACAAAATTTCAGCACCCTTGCACAAATATTAAGCTTTAAAACAACCCGTCCAAAAAACTTTAACCTGGTGATTTGTAGTCGAAAAATTTAAGTCCAAAAATTGTTGGAAATTGACATAAATTAAAACTATTTTTAAATTCCAACTTCATAACCTCAATGTTTAACCCCAAATGAACCTCAATACAAAATTTCAGCACCCTAGTACAAATATTAAGCTTTAAAACAACCCGTCCAAAAAACTTTAACCTGGTGATTTGTAGTCGAAAAACCTAAGTCCAAAACATGTTGAAATTTGACATAAATTAATTTTGTTTTTAAATTCCAACTTCTCAACATCAATGTTTAACCCCAAATGAACCTCCATACAAAATTTCAGCACTCTAGCACAAATATTAAGGTTTAAACAACCCGTCCAAAAAACTTTAACCTTGGCCACGCTCACGCTCACTCACGCCGGGGGTATGACATTGGCTCTGCTGTTCTACGAACAGGCGAGCTAATAATAATTCAATCTGCTTTAAAAGTCACCCATCTTCAATACTAGATCATGCCTTTACAAAAATTGGTCACTTTTGACAATTTGAATATACATCAGAAAAGCCCTACCAATCCCCACTTTGACACTATTTAGATCTAAATATTACTCTAAAGTGATGTGTAAACACTTACTTTGTGAAGTCAGGAGCCATGTCAGCAGAGAAAAGCCAGTTGGCTACTGCTGAACAGTCCACAATCTGGGTCTTCAGGAGCTTGTCTGTCAGAACTACAAGCATCTGCAAACAAGAGAAATTAAACATGCTTTAATTATCACCTGAAATTGATACATTCATCATTTCTTTTACAAGCATTGGTTTGTCTATAATTGGCATACAAAAATGAGTGTTAGAAAACATGAAAATTATTAGATGATCCTTTTCACGGATGTTTGACTAAGAATGCATCTGTCTGTAAACCTATAATTACAAATCATCCCACATGTTCAATGTTACCCCCTTTTTTCACACAAATGCCTTCTCACGCCTTTACCTCACGCAACATGCCTTTTCATGCTCCTACCCTCACAAATAAGCCATAAAAATCCTCAGAGATTGAAGTTAAGAGGAAATCACCATAAGGAGATTTCTACCTTATTTTCAGCATATTTTAACCCATGACTCCGTAGATACACCTTTTTAGGCATCTAAATCATCCCTCCACTGAAGAAAATATTAACATTGTATACAGTTATGAATATACAATATAAGATATATTACCAAAATCCTAGCAGATGTCTTAAAGCAGGCTGCAAGTAAAGCAGACTGCGCCTTAAGGCGCAGTCCGCTTTACTTTCAAACTGCTTCAAGTGGTCATCTGTCTGAAAAATTAGAAACAGGCTATGGGTTAATTTAACACTGTGAATAAGAGGCATACCTGTGGGTGTGACAGCCACACCTCATACATAGTCTTCAGTAGACATATCTGACCATCCTCTGATTCTGCCAGCATCTTCAGTACACTGTGAAACCTGTAAATCATAACAGCAGAACACTTTTTTAACCACTTGGCCTTAACCCTAGTTCCAAAGACATAGAATATAAAACAAGAGGGCGATGATGGCCCTCAATTGCTTAACAAAGATTAACAGCATAACCAATAGCACCACACTATAATTTTACTTCTTTTTAACTTAACAACAGAAATGACATTTATAAGCAGTTTGAAACCTGATCAGATGTCCAGTAATGTGGCATGTGATCAAAATCAAAGTAGATGGAAACTCTTTACCCCTTATGCCATAGCCTGTTTCTAATTTTGAACACAGGTGGTTTAAACAATATTTTATTCAAATAATGAAATGGATTGGACAACAGGCATTGCCTATGTAAGTCCTCTCCAGTTTTTTTGATGTGGTTTAAACACAGGTGGACACTTAATGCAGTTGAAGTAAAAAGCAGAATGTGCCTTATGACACATTCTCATTTGCTTTTAGCCCGCTTTAAGCTACTATCTGTTAGTACATGTATATAGAAAATATCTCTTTTGGTACATGTTTATGACTATAAATTGGAATTATTTCCTTCAATGGAGGAATAAATTAACAAGAGCCCCATGGGGCATATTTCGCTCACCTGAGAAAATAGCTGAAAAAATGGCGATAATAATTTAGGTCTGACCTAGATATGCAACAGACCCGAACAATTTGAACAAATTATGTAAAGTATATTTAAAAGTGTCACCATACCGAATATAAAAACTCTGGCCATATTAGTGTCAGAGAAGAATCCGTTTCAAATTTTCTCTATATAACTCTATGTAAAACTGTGACCCCAGGGATGGGGCCAATTTTGACCCCAGGTGCATAATTTGAACAAACTTGATAGAGGACCTGTAGGCGATGGTATGTGCCAAATATCTAAAGCTCTGGCCCTTGTAGTTTCAGAAAAGAAGATTTTTTAAGTTTTCATTGAAAAAAATCTATTTTTAGCTACTGTGACCTAGTTATGCAACCGACCAAAACCAATTGAACAATTTTGGTTAAGGACATCTAGAAGTGTCACCATACCAAATATCAAAGCTCTGGCCATATTAGTTTCAGAGAGGAAGACGTTTGAAAATTTCACAATATAACTCTATGTAAAACTGTGACCCCCGGGGCGGGGCCAATTGTGACCCCAGGGGCATAATTTGAACAAACTAAATAGAGGACCTGTAGGCGATGCTATGTGCCAAATATCTAAGCTCAGGCCCTTGTAGTTTTAGACAAGAAGATTTTTTAAGTTTTCAATGAAAAAAAATCTATTTTAGCTCCTGTGACCTAGTTATGCAACTGACCAGAACCATTTGAACAATTTTCGTATAGGACATCTAGAAGTGTCACTATGCCAAATATCAATGCTCTGGCCACATTAGTTTCAGAGAAGAAGACATTTGAAAATTTCACTATATAACTCTATGTAAATCTGTGACCCCCGGGGCGGGCCAATTTTGACCCCAGGGGCATAATTTGAACAAACTTGATAGAGGACCAGTAGATAATGATATGTGCCAAATATGTAAGCTCTTGCCCTTCCAGTTTTTGACAAGAAGATTTTATAAGATTTCCTTATTTTTTCACTTTGGTTGCCATGGCAACCAGAGTTCTGCATTGTTTTTAATTCTTTGAGCAAATGTAAAAGAGCTTGACCCAAGGAACATTTCTGTAAAGTTTGGTTGAATTCTGTCAAGCCGCATAGGAGGAGATGTCATTTGAAGCAATTGTTAACGACGACGGAAGACGGCTGACGACGGACGCAGGGCCATCCCAATAGCTCACCTTGAGCCTTTGGCTCAGGTGAGCTAAAAAGGCGCTTTTATGAGGCAAAGGGATAACTCCTTTTTCAAACAATCAAAATGTCAAAACTATGTAAGATTATACAGATGACAACATTTAAACAGACAACACTATGATAATGAAAGAGCTAAACAATTTGAAACTAAAGCTAGAGAAAACAAAAACTTACTTTGCTATGGCTGCGAAGGAATGAGAAAAAGACTTGGACCCCAGATGTAAAAGTGTAGAAACAAAAACATCAATACGCAGGGGATGATGTGAGGGCTCATCTGAAATAGAAAGTATATTATATGTGATAGGCTAATTAATCAGTTCTTCAATTAATCTTCCATGACAACAATATTGATCGTCAACTAAGATTTCTAATTAGTCAAAGAATTGAACATTAGCAGATGCCTTATTAAAAATGTTTACACTAAAAATGTAATGCCAATTGCAATCAGTTTGGAGTCAGTTCAGATGCCAGATAATCAGGCTTCTGATCAGGCTCTAAATGGTTTATCAAATGATAGATTAAAATAAATTTTTAGAAATTTCAAAAAATTGTCATTTTCTAAATTTCTGTGCACTACCTTTGTGTTTCATTTGCGCTTAACTCTTTTCCCCATAGAACAGGGGTGTAAAATTCTACTCGCCCGCTCGCCATGGCGAGTAACATTTTGTCAAGGCGAGCAGATTTTCTGATAATTTACAACAGAAACTAATAAGCAAAATGCCATTATCACCAGCAGCGCGAGTAACAATTCTGATTTTTTTACACCCCTGTAGAAGCGCCTTTTAGCAAATTAAATGTATTCCCACACTGATGAAAATAGTTCCAATTTGTACAGTCATAAACATCTACCAAAACACTATTTTCTATATCCTAGAAGATTGAGGCTTAAACCAGCATGAAAATAAAGCAAAATGCGCCTTAATGCGCTTTTTGGCTTTATTTTCAACCTGTTTTATGCAGCCATCTCTCTTCCAAACTATACACCAGCTATGAGGTAAAGGGTTAAAGGAGAAAGAAAAACATTTTCTACGGTAAGGAAAATTCAGTAAAATGTTTTTTAAACTTGTATGGAGAAATATTGTAGAAAGTATCTACAGTAAAACCTCAAATACGACCACAACATTATGCTTATTATTATGGTTCAATGGTACCTGTATCATCTGCTAGAGGATTGGGAAGGTCTTTGAGTAAGAGGAGAGTTTCTTCTGGGGTACACTTGGACTTGATGGCATCCATCAGCTGGTGGCCTGTCATGGTTCCAGGCAGAGAACCTGTAAGATAAGTTGTGGTACAGTTTACCCATTGTATGCTGGGTAATATTTGGCGGCCATTTTAAAGTGTCGTCTGCAGCGGGTATAACTCAAATATTTGCAAAATATTTCAGCAGTTTCTGATAGAATATTGACTTAGCTGCAAACAGTTTTGATCTTATATGAGGCCCCACAATGTGGGGCCTCATCTGAGATCAAAACTGTTTGCCTAGAGGTACACCTAAAAGTGTATCCCGCATGAAATGGGTTGAACCTGTATTAACACATTATCCTATAAATATGCCTTTTTATGCAGCTTATTTATTCCTCAATTGAGCAAAATAGTTCTACTTTATACAGACTTGAAAATGTTTCATAAGAAATATTTTCTTTTCCTAGAACAGTCTTGGTAAAGGTCCACAACATGATACTACATGAACATGAATGAATGAATGAATGAAAGACTTTATTTAAAGAGGGTAGCCTATTTAGTCTAATGACTAATCCTCCATGAGACCCTCCATTAAAGTATTACATACATAGATTTTCTATAGTTTTAACCCTTATCCTGCTATAATATCGACTCCTTTGAAATTGTCGTTTACAAATTTCGGAACATTCAGATTTCTATGCAATTTTTAATTATAGAAAACCAAAAACGAGTGTCAAACAGTTTGTATCAAGATGAAACGCTGCCTGACTAAGCGTCTTATCTGGATCTGAACCGTTTGCAGATTGTAATAAAATTGGGATTAGCAGGTAAAGGGTTAAATATGTACAGACGAAAGCAGCTCAATAGCAGATTAAAGAAACATATGCTTTTAAAATACTAAAATATTATGAACCCTGCATGACGCAGTGAGAGATTTCCACAGCAGAAGAATCATCAAGATATCCAACACTTAAACAGATATTCCAGGGCAGGCTAGAAACCCCTGAAAACAGCAAAAGCGAAATATATCTAGATCCAGAATGAAAATTAAATACTCAGTCTGTGTTTGTCCTAGGACTGCATGTAATAGTTTTTGAAAAGGTGTTTAAAGTTTTTGACCATGGTTGTCAATATTATGTACCGTCAAGACTGTTTTAGCAACCCCTTATGAACAGCGATTTTTTGTCTTTAACAATCATTTTATAGTCTCGACTGTAAATACCAAAAATGACCACGCCCTCTGGTGGCCATGTTTTTTTCTGCACAAAATCTTACAGGTGTGCATACTCTATTTAGAATTACCTTGAAGATTCAAGACAATTCTAATGAGTAGTCACAGCAAAAGGTTTGTGGCAGACATAAAGATTTTAGCCTTTGAAATACTGATACTCTCATTATCTGGGGCCCGTCTTACAAAACATCATATGACAAAATTGTTGTAAGTCAAATTCTAAAATTCTCAATAGTTATTTATTTCTCAATCTAATCCTGTCTTGTGACATCTCTTTGGAATTGTCTTATAAAGACAATTCTAAAGTGATGTCACAAGACAAGATTCCAAGGAGAAATAAAAAAAACAGATGGTTTTTGACTTACAACTTTTTTTGTCGTCAACGTTTGACTTAACCCATTACCCCATAGCCTATTTCTAGTTTTTGAAAACAAATGACCATTTAAAGCAGGTTGAAAATAAAGCAGAATGTGCCTTAAGGCGCATTCTGCTTTACTTTCAGCCTGCTTTAAGCTATCATCTGCTAGGATAAAGATTCTTTTTCTAATAGTACACAATTATAACTTAATAATTTGGAACTATTTTCTTCCATGGAAGAATAAATTACAGGTGTAAAAAGGCATATTAATGAGGTAATGGGTTAAGA
This sequence comes from Gari tellinella, assembly GCA_922989275.2. Classification (NCBI taxonomy): domain Eukaryota; kingdom Metazoa; phylum Mollusca; class Bivalvia; order Cardiida; family Psammobiidae; genus Gari; species Gari tellinella. The sequence continues at coordinate 46,611,629 of OV277864.1, forward strand.
ACATTTTTGTCGTCAATGTTTTGTATGTCGGGGCCCCTGGACCCCTGATTATTTGCCCCTCTTTCTTACCTGCTCCCTCCTCCTCATATTTGTACCTGGCCAGAGGCTTCAGTGGAATCAGCTCACTGAACGATTCTGGCACAGAGTCCTTGATTCTCTGGTGATAAGACAATCTGGGGAAGAAACAATGAATGAACGAATGAATGAATGAATGGTGTTTTTACGCCCATTGGCACAAGATGGTCATTTAGAGCCGAGAAACAATGATTCTCTATACAGATCTACAAACATATTGTAACCTAGCTAGATGTATATAGTAAAACCAGTCTAATACGACCACTAAATAATTTCAGGTATTTAGCATATAAGCAGTAGGCTGCTTCAATCAAGGTGAAAGTAAAACAGAAAGCTCCTAAAGGAGCTTTCTGTTTTACTTTCACCTTACTTCAAGCAGCCACCTGTCTTTCATAAAATCGATTAGTCTTCATTTTAGTGGTCATAATAGAGAGGTTTTACTGCATTCATCCTTTACAAAAAGTAGACCTCTGTAGAGTACACATGTAACATAAGCAAATACTGTAAACTATAGGAGCTCTCTGATCAGGGTCTACACTGTTTGGTAATCTAAAGCAGTATTTATCAAACTATCTAGAATTCCAAGTAGACTGGTTCATGTTTTTGGTAACTAAAAAGATCCACAAGGGAGCCTAATAACCAACAAGAGTAACTTTGAGGTGAATGAGTTAAAGGGTTTACCTGAGACATTTGTGAAGAACCTCTGCCACAAATCTTGGTTTAGGCAGGAGAGGATTGACTTGGGTACATGCCATCCAGTCATCCCAGCTCCATCGAAACTGGAAGTTACTGAGATGATAGGAAAACCAGTTGGCAAACCTGGAAAAAAAGATCAGTGATATTGTATAGTACACATTTTTATATTTTATTGATATGATATACATGTATTTTGAATTTTGTCTCATGTGTTATATGTATGCAGTTGGCCTTAAATGTCAATAAATGAATATAAATAAATAAATAAATTCAACCCATTACTCAAAACATATGCCTTTTTACACCTTTAATTTATTCCTGGATTTATACAGTCATGAATAAGCACTAAAGAAATGTTTTCCATCTCCTAGCAGATAGTGGCTTGAAGCCAGCTAAAGTTAACCAGAATTAATTTTAAGGCAACTTCTGCTTTAAAGCCAACCTGCTATGGTGTTTGTACTCATTCGTATTGTCTCGAGACAATTCTAATGAGTAGTAACATCATAGAAGTTGGTGCTGAAATGAGTGATAAAAAGTTTTGTTCAGTCTACCCCCTCTTATCTGGTGCCCATTATGACTTAATAGCTACCCCATCTTCACAATAGAAAGATGAGAACCAAGAAACAGGCTATGGAGTAAATCGTTAAGGTTTATTTTAAAAATGTTTGATCTCTATAATTGCCCTGATAACAGTTTTTATCTAACATTACCGCTCTATGCAGGTGGTCTTCATGGTGTCCAGTCGTTCATACAGCATCTCGGATGCCTGTGCCAACTTAACAGTGGTTAAAGAAACAACAAAATAGTCCAATGACAACAAGATCACTCAGCTTCATCATCGACAAACAGAGCGTCTAGATGACACCGAGAGAGTAAACTCAACCCACAGTGCGGTACACTTTTACTTGGATATCAATTATTCTTCAGAATCTCACGGCTTTTTTTGTTTAATACTTTTCGGACAATTTCTTTCTTAGAAAGATCTCAAAATCTATCAAGAAAATCATATTGAAGGTTTTTCCAAGTCTCTTCATGAATATGTAAGGGTTTTTCAAGACAAAATACCGTTTCAAGGGTTTTTCAAGACAGACATCAAATTCAAGGGTTTTCAAAATTCAGTGCGAACCATGTATAAAGACGAGTGACAGACAGTTTGAACCCAGAGTTGCTTTACTGTTTGCAAATGTAAACCAAGTCATGCTCAGCACTCTTAGGGTATTAATTTCCCATTCCTATAACAACTCTCTCTGAACAACACACACAATCAGTCTCCCATTAGGTGTTGTTGTAGGGAGGGAAAACTGAATTATCATTTATTCTAAAAGGATACAACTTGTGGCATTGATCCTGGTTGTAGTTTACACAGCTCTATAAGGGTTGAGCCATAGCAAATCTCCAGGTACGGTGAAGTAGGTAGTCTGAACAGCTGGCCAAACATCACCTGTGAAAAAAGACATGATAAATTAACTCTTTCAGAGACTTACGAGGGCTGTCCCAAAACATCGTAGACTTTCGTAATAAAATTGATATTTATAACAGCAGAGACAAACGCTCATCATGGTTTATAAACATAGGGATTAAGTAAGCCTGTGTGAATTTTTAACGCACTATCTTAGAAATTGGCTAGCGCAGAGTAGTTTGAAACATACTACCCGTGCAACCCCGGCGCACACCATAGTTACGTAATGACGTTATCGACGTCAACGTTACTCTTTTTCAAAATATTCGCCGTGATGAGCGATGCATTCGCTGTTTCACGCAACCGGTTGATTTGTCATATACGCTGACGAACAATGCCTTTCTTCATTCCTCACAAGACTCAATGTTTCTTGTTTCAGCTTCTCAAATTTTACAAACTTAAGTCATAGTAACTGAGATTTCAGGCATATAAATACGACGAAATCTGATAGGGCTATGTCAGTGATGTATGGCACATGTCATGCTTTCGAAAAACCGACCACGGCAATTTTGAATTGTGTATACTGGGAAGTGTGGCACCGAACGTTATCCTGGTGGGATATGATGCTTTCAACTTGAAATTCAAGGTTGTCAATGAACCCTCTGGTCTCTTCTTTCGTATCGCAATGCAGCATGCGAAAGATATGTGCGATGAATTTGTTGAGAAATGCCTGCTCTCTCGCATACCGTTGCAAACCTGGACATGTCTTTCTTTTTTCTGCAATTAGCAAGCGAGACATTCACCTAGTATAGCCTTTCAAGATGTTTGGTTTCTCAAGCAAAATCCGATATAAAGACGAGTTGCTGACCCGACGATTTTACCTTTTTTTTTATCACCGCAAGATGCTGATCACCATTGATGACGCTTCTCACGTTTTTTTATAATGAAATCGTCAATTCATATCGGCCGTCCCGTCTTTGTAAACTAATTTTCAATCCATCCTTCTGAAAAACGCTTTTGCTGTTTGAAGATCAGAGAACAAGATGTTGATTTATACTTTTCTGAAGATTGTAGTTGTTTAAACGTCTGTGTCGGGGTCATATTTAACCTAACACAGTATTCTATAACATTTTGCTGCGCCGCACTTTCCTTTGACGTCGTCATTTCTAGCGTTTTCAGAATACAGTACCATTCGCGATAACTCTATCGATGTTTTCAAAATACCGCTACCTTAATGATATTTTCCAGGATGACGTCACACATAGCAACATCAACGTTCATGACGCAATTTCGAGCGAATTCAAGCTCAAAGTTGTATTGTAGGAGGTTGAAAGATGCACATCTCTAAATCTACCTGTAAGATTTTTGCGTGCGCCGCACATTCTAACCAGCAATTTATATTTGCTAATAAATAAGGGTCAAGTTTGTTAATGAGCCTCATTCTTTATTCTACAAATGTGAAAATGTTTGAAATAGCATCAGTAAAAAAATCATAGAAATAATACGTCGGGTTCTTCAAAAATAATATTTGTCCACGGTGTTTTGTATAATAAGAGGAGAAATAAATTTCAAATCACTATAGCGCTGGTCTGATTGACAAACTTTAATTTGATCAACTTAGATCTAGAGACTTATTCAGAATATACGTAACAAGATCACGGTGTCTTACAAAAAACACAAGTTCTTTCAACCTCATAAATACACCTTTTTATGCCTTAAATTTATTCCTCCAAAATGGAAAACTGTTCCACTTTTTAGAGTCATGAATTTGCACCATAAGAAATATTTTCTATATCCAAGCAGATGGTAGCTTTAAGCAGGCTGAAAGTAAGCAGAATGCACCTCACAGCACATTCTGCTTTACTATTAACCTGCATTGAGTGGTTACCTGTCTTCAAAACTAGAATTATGCTATGGAGTAATGGCTTAAATAAAGTTGAATCAAACAAGTTTGAATGTTTCATATTTGTAAAATAATTCTTACCTCTACAATCATATAGTTCAAAGGGATCTTGTTCTTTGTAGTAAAACTCAACAGCTGAGCAGCACTGTAAAAACATACAAAACCCAATCTTTCAAATAACATACAAATACAACTCAGGAAGCATATACGTACTATCAGTCATGTTTCCTTTTCAAACAATTACACAGCATGCAAGAGCTAATATTTGAAGAAAAAAACCCATCTTTTTAATTGAACTTACTAGAATGTTGTCAATATTTTAGATGAAGTGAAACAGGGTTATAGATAAGGAGCGTATTTGCGTAAATACGCAATTAAATACAGTAGAAAAGCAATTACTTTCAAATCCATGCGTACTGAAAATCAATTATTGAAAGGGTTTACGCAAAAGAATTCAAGCAGGCGCGTATGGTACGCAATTAGTCGCATTTCTCAAGTTTAATGACGGGATGTTTACTTCGACACCGGGTAAATATTTTACCGATACACCGGTTAGACTGGTTATTTATTTCCAAGTAATAGCCTATCGGATTTATGCAGCGCCGCTTTTTGTTAGCTCGTTTAATTAGTAAACCAGTCACATCGTCTGCCAGAATTTCTTCTGTCAAAATGGCATCGCGCGGACGGAAAAAGCGCAACAAAAAACCCCACATTATTCAATTACGTTCAGCCTTCCGCGAACGAACCAGAAATAATTTGTAACGGTGCCGTGAATGAAATTTTGAATGATGCATGTAACAGCCAAAAATGAGGTTGTTTAATGTTACCGACATAATCGACGATCTTTTGTCCCGAATCTGTAAATCACCAAAGAAACACGACAGTGCTAAAGTTAGCAAAGTTACGGTAAAGGAATCCTGGAATGGCTTTTAAAGTTTCCGTGGCTGGAAATTAATGAATCCTAGTTTTCCTACACAAACATGAGCTGTTGCATTTGTGTTGAAATGAGATCGAAACTGAAATTATCGAGTGTGGGCAAACGAGGGTACAGTACATCAAACAATCAGCTTGTGTTTTGTATTAAATGAAAAAAAAAATAGCAATTCATATCAAATTGATGGAGTAACGGTTTTTTGGATACTCAATTGAAATTCAGAAAACCCAATTCTTAGAAAATAGAGGGAGTAAATACCCAATTAATGCAAAACCTTATCTATAACCCTGGTGATATATTCTACATTTGATTGCATTGCATTTAGTTTAGTTTAACTGTCTTCTCCACTGTAACACAACCTAGGAAAGATAATTTACCAGTCTTTTCTTTCTTTGTGGTTTGTGGCAATGATGTGATTCAGCTGCTCTTCTATCAGGAACCTCTCAATGGCATGACTACCAGGAATTGCTGGGCCCTGGAATCAAAGCAAATCAAAATGAGTCCATCATACAATTCAATAATATCAGTTTCTGCCATCTATGGCCTAACTGAACGCCCCAGAGAGAGGGGAGCGGATACAGAAAATGTGGGTGCAATGCCCTTATTATATTGACATAGTTCTCTGGTTCTTTTGGATACCCAGTGTAAAGCACTGATACATCAGAATTCTGTTTATGACATCTCATCTTAACCCTTTACCTGATAGAAGAGCCTTTTAGCGCATTCCGTTTAATCCTCCGTGGAAGAAAATAATTCCAATGAATACAGTCATGAATATGTATCAGAAGGAATATTTTCTTAATTCTAGCAGGTTGTAACTTAAAGCAGGCTGAAAGTAAAGCAGAATGCGCCTTAGGGTGCATTTTGCTTTACTTTCAATCTGCTTTAAGTAGTCACCTGTCTCCAATACAAGAATAAGGCTATGGAGTAAAGGGTTTAGGTCTGTCCGGGGATCAAACTCAGAACCCCTGTATTGTAGTAAAACGTGTTGATATTGAACCTCATCCCCTGGTAAAACAGAATATATATACATTACCAGTTGACTGTGCGATACAGAGTGATGTATTTAGCTCGAGACGTTTTTGGCGGAAATAGCCGATCTGACGAGCGCCTTGGCGAGAGTCTGATCGGTTGTTTCCGCCAAAAACATCGAGAGCTAAATGCAACACTCTGTTGCCCACTGCCAACTGGTAATGTGTTTATTATATGCCTTGAATACAAACCAGAAACAACTAAATAGTTGTTTAAATCATTTTACATTCAAAATTTATTAGTTATTTGAAGCAGAACGAGAAGTTTTGTATGCCACAAAGAATAACGCGGCACTCGTACATGTACGTAAATGAGGTCACGTTAAATCGAAAGCGAGGTCAGAGTAAAATACAAAGCGGCTGATACAAGGTGGCTGATACAGACTCTTGTATTTTACTCTGCAGATACACGCGGAAACGCTCGATATCATTCGAAGGCATATAATAAAACAGTATATGACAATGTTGACAAGTGATTTTACTCTTGTGTTGCAAACAGTTTGGAGTTTTATCTATAGATCTGGTCATGTCTGACAAATAGTGTAGAACCAGACAGTATCGCAAGTAAAATGAGCCTTAAGGTGCATTCTGCTTTACTTTTAGCCTGCTTTGAGATTCAATCTGGTAGAATATAGAGAATTGTTATGGTGCATATTCATGACTGTTTTAAGTGAAAATATTTTCTTCAATTGAGAAATAAGTTAGCATAAAGTGTGTATCTATAGAGTAATGGTTTAATATAAAACATACGCAGTTCAGTGAATACTAAACATCTCATTTCAGCACCAAACCCTATGGTGTCACTACTCATTAGAATTATCTCAAAGAGACGATTCTAATGAGAAGTGACCCATAGGGTCAGAAATAAATATATTAGTTTTTTAAATACTCCCCTTATATGGAGCCTTGTGCAGTCAGACTTGGCAGTAAGGGATAAGAGAATACATCAATTTATTGTCCTTACCTCAGGCACATCTGTATAGTCAAACATCCTATAGATAACACTGGGCAATGGGTACATGATTTCCTCGTTGTGAGATGGGGGTATAATCTGGGGCAGAGTGTGCTGCAGGGCGTCACATAATACTCCATCAAAGGCCAGGTATGGGCGTGGCACCTGCTTCTCCATCCACTTGTTGTTCCGGAGATTCTTGATTTGAGCCCAGAGACAGTCTAAGTACTGGAAAATCATATACAAAACCCATGCAGTATGTTGCAGAATAAGATAAATTATGTGTCATTTAACCTATTACCCCATAAATATGCCTTTTTACGCCTATAATGTATTCCACCTTTGAAGATAATAGTTCCACTTTATACAGTGGAGAATCTGTTATTCTTTCCCGTTTAAACGCAAACGTAAAGCACTAAAACGTAGAAAAGAACAACTTTTGGACAATTCTGATAATTCTTGTTTATCTTGGTTGCAAACAGTTTGGAGCCTGATCAGACGCCGGGTTACCCGGCGTCTGATCTGGCTCCAAACTGTTTGCACTGCAAATAATAGTTTTAGCGTAAACGCGTTTATTGGGAAAGAATAACAGATTCTCCACTGTAGTCATGAATATGGAACATAAGAAATATTCTCTATATTTTAGCAGATGGTAGCTTAAAGCAGGTTGAAAGTAAAGCAGAATGTGCCTTAAATTACATTCTGCTTTACTTTCAACCTGCTTTAAGTGGTCACATATCTTCAAAACTAGAAACAGGCTATGAGGTAATGGGTTATTAAAGCAACACAAGACACTGTGCACATTGCATAAATGCACATGCCCCTCATTGACATGCTTAAACAGTAGATTTTGAATCTTTTCTAAGTCCAAATTAGGTAAAGAATTAAGTCCCTTCAATCCTCCACAAATGCTTCTCATCTGCATCAGTAGCTGCTGGAGCATAAAAACTTTCAGTTCTAAAACCTAAATATCAGATAAACTCATATGTATGCAGTAAACCACTCTTATACAGTCCATTCCCTAATGGACTGTATAAGAGTGGTTTACTGCATACATATGAGTTTATCTGATTACCTCCCTTTAATACACAATATGCCATAAAACCTAAATAGTTTCAGTCTTTTAACACAATAGATGATTATCACAGAGACTTGTTAACTGTTTACATTAAGACCAGGGTTACTTGGTATTTCACCAGATTCAAAACCAACTGTGACTAATATTGTGTCCTGTAAAACTTAATATTGAAAGGGCCTTTTAAGAGTCACAGCAGACACAGTTTTAAGTCAAACTTGTATAAAGCAATCAAAGATGGGTTTTAGTTGCTAAATTTATGTTTCTATGTATAAATATTACCTCTTCCTGTGGGTGGGGTACGTCAGAGGACCAGACTCTTAATGCAGGGACATGGATCTTCTGTCTTTTGCTGAAAATGAATAAGACCATATGAATAAAACAATCTGTCATGTACATTTCAATCAGCTAAAGTCTTCCATTTTTGCAGCATTTTTGGATCAAGATCATAATTATGTTGTCAAATGGGTTGTTTTTTCAGAAATGAACATAAGAATGCATCTATTGTTGCTTTTTTATTTGACTATTTTGACGTTAATCAGCTTTAAATAAGATTAAAATAAGATGCTCAGAGAAAGGTGTTATCACCTTACATGGTTTATTTTACAAAATGCTTACAGCAGGGCTCCAGATAAGAGGGAGTAAACTGAACAATTCCAACAATTTCTCTCTTTTTTAGCACCAAATCCTATGGTGTTACTACTCGTTAGAATGGTCTCGAAGAGACGATTCTAATGAGTAGTGACACCATAGGTTTAAAGGCAGAAATAAAGATTTAAAATTTTGAAATACTCCCCTTATCTAGAACCCTGTTACAGTGGAGAAGACATTATTCTTTTCAGTTTGACTGCAAACAAAATGCAAACTTATTGCAATAACATGCAGAAAATGTTACTTTTTAGAAATTTCTTACAATTCATTTCAATCTGAGTGGCAAACCGTTTGCAGTTTGATCAGACATTGGGACATTTTTTTAGCCTAGAAGTATCAATTAGGAATCAGGGCTCCAGATAAGAGGGAGTAAACTGCACAAATCCAACATTTTCTCCCTAATTCAAGCACCAAATCCTATGATGTTACTACTCATTAGAATCGTCTCTTTGAGACGATTCTAATGAGTAGTGACACCATAGGGTTTAAAGCAGAAATAAAAAATTAACTTTTTGGAAAAAACCCCTTATCTGGAGCCCTGAGGAATAATAATGTCTTCCCATCTGTAGTTGCATTGACTGTTTCCCCCATAGCAGAGCCTTTCAGCACATTTAATTTATTACTCCCCTAAAGAAAAGTTTCAATTAATACAGTCGGATAGGTAACAAAATAAATATTTTCTATATCCTAGCAGATGGTCGCTTAAAGCAGCTTAAGGCACATTCTGCTTTACTTTCAACCTGCTTTAAGCCGTCATCTGTCATTAAATCTAGAAATAGTCTGTGGGGTAATCCGTTAATCGATCACCCAATAAACACCTGTCATTTAGTCCTCCACCACAGAAAATAGTTCCACTTTCTAAAGTCATGAAAATGTACCGTAAGAAAGATTTCCTATATGTGTATACATATTTGACCTTGCTCTAAACATGCTGATGTATGTTTTATGCAATAAAGGATTGAATTGAATTGAATATCCTAGCTGATGGTACATGTAGCTTAAATCAGGCTGGAAGCATAGCCCAATGCTCCTTAACCCATTAATTGGGTTAATATTAATATACATATTTTTATGCTTTTCATTTATTCCTTCTCTATAGCATATAAATAAAATTTATACAGTCATGAAACTGAACCATAAGACCTTTTTCCTATTTACTTGCAGATGGTACCTTAAAGCAGGCTGGAAGTAAAGCAAATGCTCCTTTATTCTGCTTTACTTCAGCCTGCTATAAGCAACCATCTGTTGATAACATCTTATTGGCCAAGGGTGACGAGCAAAAGAAGTAATTTACCTGATATAGTTGTCAATAGTGACCAGTAGTTTTTGAAATTCCATCTCTTTTTTCTCATACATCTCCCTTCCAACCTGAAATGTCAAGTATAGAACATGCACTAGTAGACAAATCTTCAGATAAGAGGGAGTAAACTGAACAAGTTCAACATCTTCTCACTCAATTCAGCACCAAACCCTATGGTGAAGAGACAATTCTAACGACACAAAGGGTTTAATGCAGAAATAAAGATTTAAGTTTTTGAAATTCTCCTCTAATCTGGAGCTCTGAAAATGTCTATTATGCCATAATGGCCACAATAAGTTAGGCTTACTGATTGTATAAAAGACAGGTGACAGCTTAAAGCAATGTGAAAGTAAAACAGAGAGGGCTTTCTGTTTTACTTTTACCTTGCTTTAAGCAGTCACCTGTCTTAACCCATTACCCCATAAATATGCCTTTTTACACCTGTTATCTATTTTTCCACCAAAGAAAATATTTCCCATTTATTCAGTCATGAATTTGTACCATAGGAAATAATTTCTTTATCCTATCAGATGTTAGCTTAAAGCAGGTGAAAGTAAAGCAAAATGCGCCTTAAGGCGCATTGTGCTTTGCTTTCAACCTGCTTTAAGGGGTCCACTGTCTTCAAAACTGCAAAGAAGCTATTGGATAATGGGTTAAACACCCAATAATTAACATAATTTAGGGGCTGTAATAGAGAGGTTTTACTGTAGTCAGTTCTCCCTCACACAACAGATAGTCTCTCAATTACTTAAGTGTTCATATCAGTTTTTCTGTGTTAACCCATTACCCCATAAATACTCCTTTTAACGCCTCTAATTTATTCATCCATGGAAGAAAATAGTTCCAATTTATTGAGTTATGATTGTGTACTATTAGAAAAAATGTCTTTATCCTAGCAGATGATAGCTTAAAGCAGGTTGAAAGAATAGCAGAATGTGCCTCAAGGCACATTCTGCTTTTCTATCAACCTGCTTCAAGTAGTCACCTATCTTCAAAACTAGAAACATGCTATGGGGTAATGGGTTAACTCATTACCCCATAGATACGCCTTTGATTTATTCCTCCACTAAGGACAATAGCGTAACTTTACACAGTAATGAATATGCAGCATAAGAAATATTTCTTATATTCAAGCAGGTGGTAGCTAAAAGCAGGCAGCCGGTAAAGCAGAGTGCACTTTAAGGCCAATTCTGCTTTACTTCGAACATGCTTTAAGTGGTCACCTGTCTTCAAAACAAGAAACAGGCAATGGGGTAATGGGTTTATTGACGTCAGTTTCAGCCAACTATGGGCTAATTGGATGCCGCATAGATTAGGAGTAATAGGACAGTGGATACAGCAAAACCTTGGAGCGCCACAATACCCTAGTCATTTCTGCAAGAGTCTTCTGGTTCTTGAACATGCCCAATTTGTGCATATCAGTTCATACACATCACAATACAAGTTTTGTCTTAAAAGTATGCATCATGTGGAAATATTGAATGAAGTTTGAAACTTAAAGATCTATATTAGTGGATTCTGCAGACAAAATGTGGGAGGAATCCAATGTCTAATTTGAACCAATGTATATGATATTATTAAAAACGTAATTGAAACAATAGCTTATGGCCAAAATACACCGTGATATTAAGACTAAGGTTTACTGATATTTCAAAGCTAAGCCCTATACTTACCCAAGGTAATGATGATAAAACTGAATATACATATGTGTCTGATCTGACCTGAAAAACAGACAGGTGATATATTTACATAATACACTTGTATATCTTATCAATAAGTATTAACATAATTTATTCTTCTTTCGCATATATTTACTACCTTTCACCATGAGAATATGTTGTCTGAATTATTGCATTGGCTTATAAAATAAGGGAAAGCTTCCACAGGAAAAAGCACAGGAAAAATAAATGAAATGCTCTAAAAGGTGCTTCTAATCTATGGGACAACAATTTGAGACCATTGTTATTTCAAAGAGTACCTGTGGTATGTTGTCTTCCAGGGTAACCTCTATGAAGTTGTCAAACATTGCCAACAACGAGCCCGCCACTATGACTCTGCAGTTGACCAGATCTGCTAGAAACCTCACCTACAATACAAAACAGCGTGTAACTCTTTCAACACCATGGGCCTGTTTAAAATATACTCTTTACATTTGAAAACAGTGTAGACTCAGATCAGAGGGCTCCTATATGAGCCATTTGATCAGGATCTGCACTGTTATCTAATTTAGACCAGTATTTATTAACCCATTGTATGCTGGGTAATATTTGGCGACCATTTTAAAATGTCGTCTGCAGCGGATATAACTCAAATATTTGCAAAAGATTTTAGCAGTTTCTGATAGAATATTGAATTAGCTGCAAACAGTTTTGATCTCAGATCAGGCCCCACAATGTGGGGCCTGATCTGAGATCAAAACTGTTTGCCTAGAGGTACACCTAAAAGTGTATCCCGCATGAAATGGGTTAAACTACCCAGAATTCCAAGTCAACTGATATTTTTTTTTATAACTAAAATGATCCAAAAGAGAACTTAATAACACACAAGAGTTTGTTTAGTGCTGAAAGAGTTAAGCAATCCTATACACTAAGCCACCATAACAATTGGGTATAACTGAACATGTTTTTAACCCTTTCCCCCATAGAAGCGCCTTTCAGCGCATTCAGTTTATTCTTGCCCTGAAGAAAACAGTTCCAATTTATACATTCATAAATATGTATTATACAAAATATTTTCTATATTCTAGCAGATTATAGCTTAAAGCAGGCTGAAAGTAAAGCAGAATGCGCTTCAAGCGCATTCTGCTTTACTTTCAACCTGCTTTAAGTGGACACCTATATTCAAATACTAGAGATATGCTATGTGGGAAAGGGTTAATTTTAACTGTAAACATTTTCAGATAAACCTACAAGTCTGTCATAACAAGAGACTTACAATCAATCTAGCAGCTTCAAACTTCTCAGTCTTTAAGGCCTCCTTCAGGTGTCTCACCAACATCTCAACAAACTACAAAACATATCAACATGCAAGTCAACATAAGTCTTAAAACCATTTAATCCATAGCTTGTTTCTAGTTTTGAAATCAGGTGACCACTTTTGGCAAAGTGAAAGTAAAGCAGAATGCATCTTAAGGTGCATTCTGCTTTACTTTCAGCCTGCTTTAAGTTGCCATCTGCTATGATATAGAAAATGTTTCATATGATACATGTTCATCACTTTATAAAAAGGAACTATTTTCTATAGGGGAGGAATAATTTAAATGCGTTAAATGTGTATTTATGGGGTAATGGGTTAAGGTCAACGGAGTCAAACATTTCACAAGGATGGATTGTCTTGTCCAATGGTATGTGTGATCTGAATATGAAAGCTGTAGATCAAAGGGCATAGAAGTTGTGACCACTTTCTTAAAACTTCTAATGCGAGTGGGAACACCAATATCCGGGTGACAACATAAGCTCTCCTGGACTTTTGTCAGACGAGATGAAAAATATATTTAAAGTTTTTTAAGTTATTGTGAACTGAATACTTTACCTCTCCACCGAAATTGTAGTTTTTGGCATTTAGCAGTCCGACCAGTGTGGTATAGACACATTGCTTCTCTGGAAGGTTTACAACACTACGAAAAGACAATCAAAATACAGTAAAACCTCTCTAATACAACCAATTGATTGTTTTCATTAATAGGTGTTCACAACAGGTGATGGCTTAAAGCAAGGTGAGAGTAAAACAGACAGCTCCATTAGGAGCTTTCTGTTTTCCTCTCACCTTGCTTTATGCTGTAATCTGTCCTTTTTACATTAATAAGATTTCGGTTTAGTGGTCGTAATAGAGAGGTTTTTACTGTACAAGTTCAAACGAAAAACAGAAATTTATGTTTTAACTGAATGTCATTGATTATCGAATAAATACTGCACATTAATTATACAACTGAGTTTGGATCCTCATCAGAAATCATGTCACTCAGTGTAGACTCGGTGTATAGTGTATAGTGTATATCTAAACTGTTTATAAAGTTCTGAGAGAGTCGTACACACTAATGAATATCCTTTAAAAAAGTGACTATTCCATATTCTACTTCAAATGTATTAAATCAAACTGTTTACATAGGTTTGAAGAAAGAAACAGACTTATTTTCCTTTCAAAAGACATGTATAGGACAATTTGTTCCAAGTCTTCATGAAATATATTATTCAATCTATCAAACTTACCATTCACACAGAATTCTCATAATCTTTGTCTTGTAGTTTGGCAAATCAGCTTCTAAGACACTTGCCAGACCCTCAAGATTGCTTTCTAGAGATGAGGTACTCTGAAAAATCGGATGTTTTACACTTTACCCAATAGCCTGTTTCTAGTTTTGCAGACAGGTGACCACTTAAAGCAGGTTAACCCTTTGAACCCTAGTCCCACTTATAGGCGTCCTTTTCAAACAGAGTACATGTGAATAGTACACTTGTCCTATGCAAACAGTGAAGACCCAGATCAGAGGGCTCCGAAAGCAGCCCTCTGATCAGGGTCTTCACTGTTTGTCATAATGCCAAACATTGACAAAAACAACCCTTAAAAGTCAGAAATGGACTAGACTAAAATGGAAACTGGAATTTTCCATTTAAAGTTTCAGGGAGGAAAGAGTTAAAGCAGGTTAAAGTAAAGTAAAATGTGCCTTAAGACACATTTTGCCTTACCTTCACCGGTTTTAAGGTACCATCAGCTAGAATTATAGAAAACACAATATTCTTATTGCGCATGTTCATGACTATACAGCGCTTTTTTTCACCCAATTGGGAACGGGTTCGGTACCCCTCAGATTGGGACTTTTTCTTGTCGCGTAAACTTCAAATTGGGAAAAAACAAGTCGTGAAACGATGACAAAAAAAAATTGGGAAGTTTATTTTATAATATATATAATATGTAGGCCTATATTGATCTAAGTTATTAAATAGAGAATATTTGGTGACTAGCTTTGAATGAGAAATGTTATCTGGCAAGGCGGATGAATATATCAGGTGAGCCGCAGGCGAACCTGATATTTTCAGAAGCCGAGCCAGATAACATTTCTCATTCAAAGATAGGAACCAAATATTCTATTTATCCTTGTCACAATAGTAAAATAAATAGAGAATGCTTTTTTTTAAAGCTAGAGTCAAGTTTGGTCCAGATAAGATTCTCACTAAAGAACTATGTTATTCTAGGAAAGCGCGCTATTATATAGATGACGTCAGTGACGTCACATCCTAGTTACGTTGAAAAGAAATAAAAGAACCTTTAAAAATCTAGTGTTTTTCACTCAGGAAATCTAAAAGGTGGACACTTATAGAAGTATGTCAGCAAGCGACTAGTGGCGCGTACTCTATAACGCTTTGATTGCATCAAATAGTTCGAATAAACGTCGTTACACGTCGGGATTCTGTTGAAAGAGTTTTAGAATACCTTTCCTAACAGCGGGAAAAATAAGCGTCTCGATGAAAAAAGTAGTTCGGGCTACAGGTCATGTGACCACTTGACATAATAACATCGGTCATGTGACCACATAGCATAATAAAGCAAAGTTTATCTGTCACCCCTTTATCCGTCAGGAAAACAGGCACGTGACAGGATAAGTAGCAATTATGCAGTTCATATCAACATTCAATGCTAACACTAGTAGCAGAAATTCTCTTTTTTTCACTGAAAATATTATTTTTACCATATTGCCAGGTCCCTTCTTTGAATTGGGAATGGGTCCTGTTCCAATCGGGAACGGGTCCTGTTCCAATTGGGAACTAGTCCTTTCCCGGGTACCGTCCAAATAAGGGAAAAAAACGCTGCTATATTAAAATTAATCATTAAATAGAACTTTTTTCTTCAAAGGAGGGATAAATTAACCCTTTCCCCCATAGAAGCGACTTTTAGCGTATTAAATTTATTCTTCCTCTGAAGAAAATAGTTCCAGTTTATACCCTCATGAACAATTAACGTTACAAATATTTTAATATAGACTAGTAGATGGTAGCTTAAACCAGGCTGAAAGTAAAGCAGAATGTGCCTTAAGGCACATTCTGCTTTACTTTCAACCTGTTTTAAGTGGTCCCCTGTCTTCAAAACTAGAAACAGGCTATGAGGTAAAGGGTTAAAGGCATTAGAAGGTGTATTTATGGAGCAATGGGTAAATAAGAATTTGCTTGTGTCGCAATAAAATAGATTGAGAATTTTGCACTGTAAATTAAAATGTAATTAGGAAGTCTTCTACCTTTATCCTCTGCACTCAGTGCACTGCCTTGGGACATTACTATCTACTATTCCATATAACTGCCTAATCCTGATAAATGCACTCCAGTAAAGGCTCACTTATGATTTTAAATGCAAGCAGCAATCTTTTGATTTAATATTTTTCCATTAATAAGACACTGAAACTAAATTGATAACTAGGGTTGTACCTGAGTCTGTACAGCCCTTGTTGCATGACATATCATATTATTATATGATTTCAGGAGGTTTCACTACCTGGATTTTCGCTACCCTATAGCATGTTCGCTACCTTGTGGCTTTCGCAGCTGGTCTTTTCGCTACCTAGACTTTTTCGCTACCCAGTTTTATTTTTCACACCTCTTATTTCCTTTATATATGCAGCATCGTGCTCCCATGTAATGGATTTTTATTTACTGATCTGGATCAGAACTAACGTAAAGATCTGGAAGAGGTTTTATTGACTAATCTGGATTCATACTGACAGAAATAAAAACAAATTTTGACAAAGTATTTGCACAGACGCCATGCGTCTACATAAGAGATTTATATTTATTAATCTGGATGCAAACCAATGGAATCATATTTAAAAGTGATTTTTTATTAATCTGGATCAAAACTTACGGACAGAAATCATTTCAATTTTGACAAAATATTTGAAAAGTCTCAACACGTTCACATCAGACATTTTTTAATTTCTTAATCTGGATCCAAACCAATGAAATCACCATATAAGTGATATAAGTTAATAATCTGGATCCAACATACTGACAGAAATAATTACAATTTTGATGAAATATTTGCGCAGAGGGCATTCCTATCAGATTTTTATTTACTAATCTGTATCCAAACCAATGCTAGCTCAATATAAGAGGTTTTTATTTACGGAACAAGGGGGTTATTTATTAATCTGGATCCCAACTATCGTACAAAAATATTTATAGAAGAGATTTTTATATACTAATATGGATCCAAACTAACCATGACAGATATATTTATAGTTTTTAGGAAATATTTCTGCAGACGCCACGCATCAACTGTCAACATGAGATATTTATATTTATTAATTTGGTTCCAAACAAGTGGAATCTCCATAAAAGAGAATTTTATTTATCTACTCTTCTCAATGCGGAAAATGATTTACTGAATATTGGAATTTTGCGAAAGCTGATCTGTATCATACAAAGAACAGCCATGGCATAAAATTAAAATTTCAGAAGCGCCTTTCAAAATTGACAACTGCTAATTTCATTTTCAACTGCTGCGTCAGGGTTCGCGCTAGCCTTAAATTCCACCGAGTCCCAGGGGTTCAGTGCCATTCGAAAAGTGGGGTCCCATGTCAAATTTACTGAGTCTGAAACTGGAATTTTTTTAATAAAGAAAGACTTATATCCTTTCTAAATTTATAATAATAATAGATTTTCTATCTGCTGTATCTGTAGTTTATCATATGTATTAAAATCATGCACTTTTGAAATAAACAATGGAACTACGAAACATCAATCTATTGGAAATTCTTATATAAAAATTTCAAAGTGATTAAAACCAAAGAGTAAGTGACAGACACCTTCATGTATTCATGGGTGAAAGTTGGCAAAACTGAAAATACTGAAAACTATGCTGGGAGCTGGGGGGCCGCCAGGGCCCCCAGTGGGTCCAGGGCAAGGCCCTGGCTGGGGGACCAGGGGGCCGGAGGCCCCCGGAAGCTCCTGGGTTTTAAGCATTTTTAAGGTCTGAAACTGTTGGAAAATTGTTTGAAAATGACAAGCAATGGAAAAATATAAAAATAATTTTCTTGGTCATAAGCATTAATGTTTTCCAAGGATTGAAAAATAAATCTTAATTTTGATTTTATTTAACAAAATATGGAAATTGCTTTCAGCAAACTGTTATACTCCAAAGTAAATTATAAGCACTTTGCTTTTACAATTATCATTGTAAGGCCACAAAAATATGTTTCTAGTTAGGTCCATGTATGAGTTAGCTCCAAGGGAGAAAAATATGAGATGGTATTTAGGTTTTCTATCATTATACTGTTTTATAAAGCTGAATGTATAAGATTTTGTATCACTGACACTTAAAAATTATGACATGTATTACTAGATCCAATACAAAACATTTAGAACATACTCTATTTCCAGTCAAGCATTAACATAAAAACTGACTCTGGTTGTATAAGCTTTTGCAAGGATACTGTACATATCCCGTTCAGAAGGTTCTGATGGGAACATTCTGATCTTAGTCTACACTGTTCGTACAGGATAGATGTACATATAATTCATAACTGGCCATTGCTTTCAGTTAACAGTTTAGACTATTCAAATAAATCATTGTTGTCAGTACTTTTCAGTTGAATATAGTTAAACTATAACTATAACAGATACTAAAAACCATTGTCACAGAAAACACCCAGTCCTGTCTGATCCTGTTTTGACACCTATATTTCATTTATACAGACCAGTGCATAGGTGTATGATTATATATATGAAGGGGCAGGTGCTGACCACATACTTCCACCTCATAAAATGATTTTTTTAAAAATGGCATAAGACTTAGGTTACCCTATAAATATATTTAAGAAATATTTTTTCATTATTATGTGTACAGGCCATTCTAAAGTTTTGTACATTTAAAGGCATGACATTTGAGAGGGGTGATGATAGGCATTTCACTTATCCTAATGAAAATACCTCCCTCTCTGAGACTGCTCAAAGGATTTACTCATAAAGTAAATAACTTACCTCTGTGCCATGTCTACTTTATTTGATTGATAAATGGTTCCTTGATAAACGATTTCTAACCGTGATCTGTGTGTGAGTTTATTTTAGCTCTCATTTTCATGTTCAATTTGCTTTCAGAAAGTTAAAACTAAGTGGCACAAAATTTAAAGCAGTAGGCTATGATGGGAGAGAGAAGCCTTCCCATAGTTGATGGAACAAGAGGCCTCCCTAAAAATGATTTTAGTGGTTCAATTTTATACATTTTGATTTTTCTAAACTGTTTCAAAGCTGTGATGCTAGACTAAATTTTAATCTTGGGTTACCCAAATCAGATAAATATTTCTTTACTTAATGAATGGAATGGTTACTATCAATAACTTTAATGATAAGAATGCTATTAAAATACCTTTTCAATACTTTATAGCCATAGAAAACGGATCGTTTAACAGTCCAATAATATGTAATGTGAAAAATTAAAAAAGATAACATTAATACTTCAGTAACTGAGTAAGCTACTTGTTTTATAATAAAATCGGATTTTCAGCCGAATTTCCTATTCAATCTCCTAATTTTGTTTAGTTCGCGTTTCATTAAAGTTAACCATTCAGCTGCATTTGACAGATACGTCGGTATTTTAATTTCGCGAAAACTGGTGACAAAATGAGCTAATTGCATTTTGATGCACCAACGATAAAACACGAAGCGTTCCGCGTGATATAGTTTAGCGTCTGGTAATCGGATGAATCATAAAACAATGAGCGCCTAGTAAGACTCCGAAGAAAGAGATTTTAGATTTTCCAAAAGAAGTTTTTCGAACCGCTACGGAAAATTATCGGCAACAAGATCAAAATCACAAACAGCCCCCTCATAAATTTGCTTACCTCGTTATTTTAAGCAAGCCTGTCATATTATTGAAATCAACTACGGAAATGTTTGGTCAGAGACTGGTTTCCGTGTTTTCAACGCTATCCGCGTGCGTGTAGCAACCTAATTCGGCAACCAGTCCAATTTGTTTTGGTTCACTCGGATTTTGCCGTCACCGTTATAGTACGACGAAAGATAGGGCCGAACGATAACATTGGCGAACATTGACACCGTAATTTCAACTAATTTGACAGCTCTCGAAATCACCTTCGATTTTGTTTTTTCAATCTTACTCGACAAAGACATCCCCCCCCCCGAATTTCTCAACGGATTTACACGTTCTGGAAAAATGACCCTCGGCAATACGGAATTCCGTCACAATACGGAAAACTTTCACCCATGTTGTATTGTAATTTGACTGAAAAGTCGGTATACAGGGTCTCTGGAAAAGTATTACATTTTGTACTCATGTTTGGATTCCAGCCAATCGTTTTCTGTAGGACTAAATAACCCTTCATATTGTCGATTTGACAATAGTGATAAAATTATTAACTCAAACAACATAAACAAGATCTATCAGGTTACACGACTTTGTTAAAGATCTTTAGACTCGAAGATGTCAGTCGGCGAAAAAGTGTCTCACTAGCGAGATACGCTGGTAGTCAGTGCAGCCGACAGGGAAGATATTTTTCTTTTTTTATTCGATGCAAGTGCTGCATATTTTTAGGACATATGCTTTGTTCTTTTCAACATCCCGAACTTGTTATCTTTTAACCAGGACTCTTGAAATGTTCCGTTATGTATCGGACTGGGAAGCCATTTTAGCTGTCAAAACCTACAGCTTGATCCCGGCTCGAAAGCAGTAGATTTACCACTGCACACACGCAGGGTTCAAGCTCAATTGTCACACAGTAAATGATAATTGAAAGAAGTTTCGAAACATAATTAAACAGTTTAAAACATCGAGACCGGTAAACTACTCACTTAATTTACCAAATAAGTACTTTAAATGTATTTGTATCTGTTAAATTTGTCAAATATTGACCAACTTGCTTGAATATTAAAGACTGAGCGTAACAATTATAGCTTTTTGATTGCGTTCCAGGGACGTAATGACCATCATTTTTTTTCATCCCAGCCGATTTTAATGCGTAAATAGATATGATTACGGCGTAAGCGCGAACCCTGCGCGTGAACTTTGAGATCATTTAACTTTTTAATTTAATCATTTTAATTTATATGCTTGTATATTATGCTGAATTTAAAGTATTAAGGGTAAATAAACTATGATAAGTCATTAACAAAAAATAACATTTTAGTTCGGTTATAAAAAATTGGGGGTAGCGAAAATGTACGGGTAGCAAAACTTCCAGGGTAGCGAACTGACAGGCGCGAACACAACAGGGTAGCGAAACATCCAGTTACCTATTACATGTATATAATTTATCATCCATACAAAAATTTAATTAATTCAGTTCTATAAGGTACTGAAGCAGGGCTCCAGATATTTTTAAAGAGGAAGTTTTTTGAACAAATTCACTATTTTCTTACTCATTTCAGCACCATCCCTATAGTGTTACTACTCATTAGAATTGTCTCTTCGAGACGATTCTAATGAGTAGTAGCACCATTGGGTTTAATGCAGAAATAAAGATTTTAGTTTTTGAAAAACTACCCTTATCTGGAGCCCTGCTGAAGAGTGGAAACAAACGATTTCAACTTTTTGGTGTTATCTTTTTTTTCAATCACATCATGTTTAATTAGTTCAAGTGGCTGTAACTCTTCTAAAATTAAAACATAATTATAATTTAAATCAAAATATGCACATCTGTGGAATATGTGAAAAGATTCTGCAAAATTATAAGGTTGTAGTTTGTAACTAAATTGTTGTTTCTAAGTATGAACCATATACATGTACCGACAAACCTGTATTGAGGAATTAATAAACTGTTTTAGATAGACAGACGGACAGGGGTAAGAAACCCTCCATATACGATTATACGGTTGGGAGAGCATAAACACACTGCAAAAACAACTTTGCAGAAATAGTTTGGACGCCCCTACCTTTTCTCCCACTCTTGAAATAAGTGATGCCAGTCTGTCCTCAATGTCAATGTTTTCTGAGGTACGCCTTCTCTTGCGGGAGTGAGCTGTAAAATAAAAAATCAATTCATGAAAGCCGTTTTGTTCCTTGAACTCATTTTCCCATAGCCTGAAGGTCTTTTACTGTTTATTTTGGCAAAACTACAATGTCTGATTTGGGAAATCATTGGAAGTATCCACGTAGAAGTAGAAGGGTCGAAATGACCTGGGCCGAAATGTGGTTCAAAGTAAAAATGTCATAGTATCAGTGTGGATATATTTCCCGTGATAGCTTCCTTTAATTTTCATCAATATCAGAGTGTTTATGACAATGTAGAATGGTATAATCACCCTTCCCCCGCGCGTGTGCTGGAACCGGCTGATTTTCCCCCACCCATTGTGTTCTTTGGGAGAAAATTACGTTTTTCCAAGCTAATGCACGTTTATGATGAAAAGGTTACAGTTCACAAAAATGCTCGTTACCTCCATCTTCTTCATCGTCGCTGAATGAAGCGCGTCTTCTCCTTGACATTGTTGAAATAGGTAAAAATATGCGTTTTTGAAACCGAAAATGTTTCTTTTTCTGAAAATGTGTGAATCTCCTTCACAGAGAGCATTCATTCGTTCTCCAATTTCAGAAATTACGCGCTAAATAGTGCAACTCTTACGACGTAGTAAAACGAATGAAAGGAGGATTTCATTTTGTCGAAATGAAAACATTCATTTTGTGACATGGGCGAAATATGTTATTTGTATATATTATAAAATGACTGAATTATTTAGAACTGAGACAAACAGTAGAAGATACGTTTTGCATCATATCTTGAAGTAGTAAATCCAAATGATATTTTATGGCCGCGCTAAAACTGACATTCATGACATTTCTTCAGTGAAAGAGCATCCCCATCATAAACAGAAATGGCATTTGACAGGAGGGGATGGAGACTGCTGTCTGACCTGAACAACGCCTTTAAAAGAGACCCAGAAATGTAATTTCAGATTGTTGTATTATATGCATTGAAGCCTTCTACTTTTGCCAAAATCAATTAAATTCAAATCAAAAACATTACCATAGCACAAATATTATTGAATATATTTATCTGCTTAATATTTAAATGTTCAGCTTAAAATTGTTTATGAATGTGAAACAGCCGATTGACTGACATGAGCCCCCCCCCCCCCCCTCGACTGAATCCCCTCGGCCCGATTGTGCGCAGGCTGACAGGAGCCCGCCGTCTGTTATGCTTGGGCGGACAGGAGCCACCCCCGGCCAGTTTACGTGCACGGAAGTAATGGTGTTAGATCCAATCATCTTTATTGGCTCCCTATTTAAACAATTAGATATGTAAACAATACCAACAAAATAAGATATATCATTCTCTCGTTGACTATTAATAGCTGTCATGTCAACCCGCAAATACAAGGGAGAGGGGCGCCCTTGTGTCGGCCCGCGCAAAATCTGCTGGGGGCTCATGTCGAGTTATGGTAGTTATAGGTTTATCTGACATTATTAAACAAACTACCAAATCAGGCCAACAGTAATCCCTGGCTGTAACCCATCCAACGTGTAAAAGCCTTTATACGATGTATTGATACAGATACAGAACTATAGACCATGCAGACTGTTGCTTAAAGGCCTAACTCTGGCTCAGCAGGATGTCAATTGGACTGTTGATTACATGGTAGGGTCTCAATATGTTAGATACACAATTGTTACATAATATTGCCCAGAGGCACCCAGATGCTTCATGGTCTAGGGTATTATGTATTATTCAAGGTAGATGAGGGATCTATAGCTGATCCATTTCAACACTGTGATTGTTGTATACACAATCACTCAGTTTTGTTCCAGCTCATGTGCTTTGAAATTGGGAACCAGTTTGGATACAGATCAGATGCTACATTATTCCGCAGCTGATATGGATCCAAACTGTTGACAAATAACATTCAACTCACAGTCAACAGCATAAGGGTGTTAATTGCACAGCTATCATCCCCTAGATTGGTCAACATCTATCAATTAGTACCCTGCTGTGATAATTGGCTTGCAATAAGCATCTTTAATCTCCAAGTATCAAGCTGTGTTTGGAGGGGGGGGGGGGGGGGGGGGGGGTAAATGACTTGATTTACCCCTTTAACTTTGTTTCCCATACAAATACTCGTCAATTTGACTATAAAAACCGGCTTCCACAGTCAGACTGTAGAAGTGTTTGTATACACTCTATTTCGGTCACAAGGGTTTAAATCATTCATGAATCAATGTTAGTGATGCAGTGGAGGGCTCAAACCAACTATTGTATACCCCTTTGTTACTGATCTATTGAACATCTTGTAACTGTCTTCCACACCAGTTTCATGCTTTGTGATAAAAGATTAATTTTGTGTTAAATGGGAATTAACCCATAATGCTTTACCCCCTAGGCTAGCCTGTTTCTAGTTTTGAAGACAGGTGACGGCTTAAAGCAGGTTAAAAGTAAAGCAGAATATGCTTTACGGCTCATTCTGCTTTACCTCCAGCCTACTTTAAGCTTAGAATAAGCTACCATCATTCTGTTAAGATTTAGTAACTATTTGTGATGGTATATAATAATTATTGTGTAAAGCAGAACTATTTTCTTCAGTTGAGGAATAATTGAAAGGCGTAAAAAGGGTTATTTTTGGGTATCATGGACAGTTGGCAACCTAAAGTATGATAAAATCAAAGCAGGAAACTCCTGTCAAAGATTTTTTTCACTTTTTAGCTCGCCTGTTCGAAGAACAGCAGAGCTAATGTCATACCCCCGGCGTGGGCGTGAGCGTGGCCAAGGTTAAAGTTTTTTGGACGGGTTGTTTTAAAGCTTAATATTTGTGCTAGGGTGCTGAAATTTTGTATGGAGGTTCATTAGGGGTTGAACATTGATGTTATGATGTTGGAATTAAAAAATAATTTTAATTTATGTCAATTATCGACATGTTTTGGACTTAGGTTTTTCGACTTCAAATCACCACGTTGAAGTTTTTTGGACGGGTTGTTTTAAAGCTTAATATTTGTGCTAGGCTTATGAAATTTTGTATGGAGGTTCATTGGGGGTTTAACATTGATGTTATGATGTTGGAATTTAAAAATAATTTTAATTTATGTCAATTTTCGACATTTTGGGACTTAAGTTTTTCGACTTCAAATCACCACGTTAAAGTTTTTTGGACGGGTTGTTTTAAAGCTTAATATTTGTGCTAGGCTTATGAAATTTTGTATGGAGGTTCATTAGGGGTTAAACATTGATGTTATGATGTTGGAATTTAAAAATAATTTAAATTTATCTCAATTTTCGACATGTTTTGGACTTAGGTTTTTCGACTTCAAATCACCACGTTAAAGTTTTTTGGACGGGTTGTTTTAAAGCTTAATATTTGTGCTAGCCCTATAAAATTTTGTATGGAGGTTCATTGGGGGTTAAACATTGATGTTATTATGTTGGAATTTAGAAATAATTTTAATTTATGTCAATTTTCGACATGTTTTGGACTTAGGTTTTTCGACTTCAAATCACCACGTTAAAGTTTTTTGGACGGGTTGTTTTAAAGCTTAATATTTGTGCTAGGGTTATGAAATTTTGTATGGAGGTTCATTAGGGGTCAAACATTGATGTTATGAAGTTGAAATTTAAAAATAATTTTAATATTTGTCAATTTTTGACACGATTTGGACTTAGTTGTTTTGAATACAAATCACCAGGTTAAATGTTGCACGGGTTGTTTAAAGTTTAATAAAACTAGACTAAGACTCAACATTAATTTAATAATAGTTCTAAACTGAAAATTGATTTTCTTTTGATACAAGATGTTTTTTAGCTCGCCTGTTCGTAGAACAGCAGAGCTAATGTCATACCCCCGCCGTGAGTGAGCGTGAGCGTGGCCAAGGTTAAAGTTTTTTGGACGGGTTGTTTTAAAGCTTAATACTTGTGCTAGGGTGCTGAAATTTTGTATGGGGGTTTATTAGGGGTCAAACATTGATGTTATGAAGTTATAATTTAAAGATAATTTATATTTTTTTCAATATTTGACATGTTTTGGACTTAGGTTATTTTACTACAAAAGACCAGGTTAAAGTTTTTTGGACGGGTTGTTTTAAAGCTTAATTTGTAAGTTAATACTTGTGCTAGGATGCTAAAATTTTGTATGGAGGTTTATTAGGGGTCAAACATTGATGTTATGAAGTTATAATTTAAAAATAATTTTAATTTTTGTCAATATTTAACATATTTTGGACTTAGGTTTTTTTACTACAAAAGACCAGGTTAAAGTTTTTTGGACGGGTTGTTTTAAAGCTTAATACTTGTGCTAGGGTGCTGAAATTTTGTATGGAGCTTTATTAGGGGCCAAACATTGATGTTATGAAGTTATAATTTAAAAATAATTTTAATTTTTGTCAATATTTGACATGTTTTGGACTTAGGTTTTTAGCTAGCCTGTTCGTAGAACAGCAGAGCTAATGTCATGCCCCGGGTTGTTTTAAAGCTTAATTATTGTGCTAGGGTGCTGAAATTTTGTATGGAGGTTCATTTGGGGTTAAACATTGATGCTATGGAGTTTAAAGTTAAAAAGAATTTCAATTTATGTCAATTTTCAACATGTTTTGGACTTAGGTTTTTCGACTACAAATCACCAGGTTAAAGTTTTTTGGACAGGTTGTTTTAAAGCTTAGTATTTGTGCTAGGGTGCTGAAATTTTAAAAGGAGGTCCATTTGAGGTTAAACATTGATGTTATGAAGTTATAATTTAAAAATAATTTTAATTTTTGTCAATATTTGACATGTTTTGGACTTAGGTTTTTAGCTAGCCTGTTCGTAGAACAGCAGAGCTAATGTCATGCCCCGGGTTGTTTTAAAGCTTAATTATTGTGCTAGGGTGCTGAAATTTTGTATGGAGGTTCATTTGGGGTTAAACATTGATGCTATGGAGTTTAAAGTTAAAAAGAATTTCAATTTATGTCAATTTTCAACATGTTTTGGACTTAGGTTTTTCGACTACAAATCACCAGGTTAAAGTTTTTTGGACAGGTTGTTTTAAAGCTTAGTATTTGTGCTAGGGTGCTGAAATTTTAAAAGGAGGTCCATTTGAGGTTAAACATTGATGTTATGAAGTTATAATTTAAAAATAATTTTAATTTTTGTCAATATTTGACATGTTTTGGACTTAGGTTTTTAGCTCGCCTGTTCGTAGAACAGCAGAGCTAATGTCATGCCCCGGGTTGTTTTAAAGCTTAATTATTGTGCTAGGGTGCTGAAATTTTGTATGGAGGTTCATTTGGGGTTAAACATTGATGCTATGGAGTTTAAAGTTAAAAAGAATTTCAATTTATGTCAATTTTCAACATGTTTTGGACTTAGGTTTTTCGACTACAAATCACAAGGTTAAAGTTTTTTGGATGGGTTGTTTAAAAGCTTAGTATTTGTGCTAGGGTGCTGAAATTGTGAAAGGAGGTCCATTTGGAGTTAAACATTGATGTTATGAAGTTGGAATTTAATTTTTTTTTAAATTTATGTCAATTTTTATCATGTTTTGGACTTAGGTTTTTCGACTACAAATCACCAGGTTTAAGTTTTTTGGACGGGTTGTTTTAAAGTTTAATACTTGAGCTAGGGTGCTGAAAGTTTGAATTGAGGTTTATTAGGGGTCAAACATTGATGTTATGAAGTTAAAATTTAAAAATGATTTTAATTTTTTTCAATATTTGACATGTTTTGGACTTAGGTTTTTTACTACAAAAGACCAGGTTAAAGTTTTTTGGACGGGTTGTTTTAAAGTTTAATACATGTGGAAGGGTGCTGAAAGTTTGTATGGAGGCTCATTGGGGATCAAACATGGATGTTATGGAGTTTAAAGTTAAAAATAATTTCAATACTTGTCAATATTTGACATATTTTGGACTTAGGTATTTTGCTACAAATTACCAGGTTAAAGTTTTTTGGACGGGTTGTTTTAAAGTTTAATACTTGTGCTAGGGTGCTGAAATTTTGTGTGAATTTTCATTCTGGATCGAACAATGATGTTATGAAGTTGGAATTTAAAAACAGTTGAAATATTTGTCAATTTTTAACATGTTTTGGACTTAGCTTTTTTACTGCAATCACCAGGTTAAAGTTTGTTGGACGTGTTGTTTTAAAGTTTAATACTTGTCCTAGGGTGCTGAAATTTTGTATGGAGCTTCATTTCGGAACAAACATTGAGGCTATGAAGTTGGAATTAAGAATGTTTTTAATTTATTTCAATTTTTGACATGTTTTGGACTTAGTTGTTTTGACCTCAAAGCACCAGGTTAAAGTTTTTTGGACGGGTTGTTTTAAAGTTTTATATAACTAGATTAAGACTCATCATTCATTTAATAATCTTTCTAAACTGAAAATTGATTTGTTTTGCAAACAAGATGTTTTTAGACATAAATTTCAAGCAGGCGAGCATCAGGTGGCTTTGACACCCATTTCTGGTTTTCATTATCTTCCTCAGTCTTCATTTAAATATCACGTTTTTATGCATTTTATTTTCAGAGATGAGTTTGACTTCATACCAGTGACAGAACCGAAGCACAACAGAAGTCCAGTGGTGCTGGTTGAACACAAGCTGGGTATTGAACTATGGAGTGTTAAGATACTGTATCAGTATGCATACCATACTGTCATGGAATGGAGGAGCAAGAGGGCTCCAAAATTCATAGGTACGATTTTCATTTTATAGTAGGGCATATTTTAACCCTTTCCCCCCATAAATACGCCTTTTTTCGCCTCTAATTTATCCCTCTGCTGAAGAAAATAATTCCAATTTATAAGTTATAAACATGTACCAAAATAAATATTTTCTATATCCTAGGGCTCCAGATAAGGGGAATATTTCAAAAACTAAAATCTTTATTTCTGTATTAAACCTTTTAGTGTCACTATGAGACAATTCTAATGAGTAGTTACACCATAGGATTTGATGCTTAAATGAGTGAGGAAAGGTTGGATTTGTTCAGTTCACTCCTTCTTATCTGGAGCCCTGCTATCAGATGGTAGCTTAAAGCAGGCTGAAAGTAAAGCAGAATGTGCCTTAAGGCACATTCTGCTTTTCTTTCAACATGCTTTAAGTGCTCACGTGCTTCCAAAACTAGAAACAGGCTATCATGGGGTAAAGGTTTAATGCATTACCCCATAGCATGTTTCTAGTTTTGATGATCAGTGACCACTTGTAAAAGCCAGGTTGAATTTAGGCACATTCTGCTTTATACACAGCCTGCTTTAATTAAGCTACTATCTGCTAGGATATAACAAATATTTCTAGTAGTACATGTTCATGATTGTATAAAATGCAGCTATTTTCTTTAGGAGAGAAATATTTAAAGACATAACAATGCATATTAATGGGGTAGTGGGTTAACCATGTCTTCTCATGAACTTTGGAAAAATCCTTCTTTCAAGTCCAATTTGTGCTGAGTATTGATTTATAAGATGTTCTGTTTTTACATCCTGCTTTAAGTGGTCACTTATCTTTTTATGCCCCTTGCATCTATAGATGCAGAGGCATATAGTGGTTGTGCATCCGTACGAATGAAAGAGTACATGTACTTGTGAGGATCACCCCTCAAGTAAGCTTGGACAGACACTGTCCGTACAAAACATAGGTTTGGTTACATGTGATCACAGCTCAGGAGTACCTTCTGTACACAGCAGCTCACAATGTGTAGTCCCTACAGGTAAAACTTGATTTTATCATGGTAAGTTAACATTTGAGCTATAACATAATTACATGGTAATATTGTAATAATTCTTCTTTTCAGTTAGTTTGATTTTTTTTCAGAGCCAAAAGATATTGCCAGTCTGACAAGGGCAGCTGTTCTTATCAATCCAGAGTGTTACACGCTGTGGCATATAAGGTAAAACTCAGTGTATTTATTCCTGTTCACATTATAACCTTTACCAGGTGAAAGTAAAGCATTTAAATCTAGTGTATCAGGTCTAAATGTGTGGACTGATTTGGAATGATGAGATAGTCGAGACATTTAAATCAGTGGAACTCTTGTTATATATTCTTATATTATACCAGCAATGAATACACTCAGGCAAGCGGTGTTTAAAAACTTCCAACAATTTCTCCTTCATGTTACCACAAATCCCTATATTGTGACTAGTGATTGAAGTACAGTAAAACCTGTGTTCTACTGCCACTACGAAAAGTAGCATAGAAAATTATTTAGGCAGGTTACCGCTTAACCCCATAGCCTGTTTCTAGTTTTGAAGATAGGTGGCTACTTAAAGCAGGTTGAAAGTAAAGCAGAATGTGCCTATAGGCACATTCTGCTTTACTTTCAGCCTGATTTAAGCTAAAATATGCAAGGAAACTGAAAATAATTCTTATGAATTATATTCATGACTGTATAAATCGGAACTTTTTTCTTCAGTGGAGGAATAAATTAAATGCGCTAAAAGTCGCTTCTATTTGGAAAAGGGTTAAAGATATTACTTAACCTAGCTTTGTTGGTTACACCTAGTCTAGATATAAGTTTGAATTAAAGCATGCAGCATGCTTTTAACTATACAAATGTCTAGGCAAAGAACCATTGAAGCATTTCATGTGAGGCCCATCCCTTGTGATGGTTTGGTCTGAAAAATCATTGAATTTGATAATGTCAGGACTTCTCTTATACTCTAGACAACATACCTGCTTTAAGTTACCATCTGCTAGCATAGAAGATTGATTGATTAGTATGGGTTTTACTGCACCACAACATAAAATGGTCATGTTGCACAGATAGGATATAAACAAATATGTTACTGTATAAAATGGAACTTTTTTCTTCAGTGGAGGAAAACATTAAAAGCATAAAAAGGCATAATTATGGGATAATGGGTTAAAGGGCTACTTAGGACAGGTTTTACTATATTTGAGC
Source organism: Gari tellinella (assembly GCA_922989275.2). NCBI lineage: Eukaryota > Metazoa > Mollusca > Bivalvia > Cardiida > Psammobiidae > Gari > Gari tellinella. Next base: position 46,642,438 of record OV277864.1, read on the forward strand.
TATATACATGATCTGGACCTAAACATGGGAGTTCTATTGATTTGAATGTTGCTATGTTTCAGGAAAGAACTGGTGGAATCAGGGGACATACCTGTGACAGAAGATCTGAAATTTAGTTCCCTTGTATTGACAAAGCACCCCAAAAGCTCAGAGACATTTGTACATAGGTATTGTATACATTTATTTAACCAATTATTCCATAGTATGTCTCTAGTGTTGATGACAGGTGACTGTTTAAAGTATGTCGAAAGTAAAGTAGAATGTGCCTTAACCCTTTACCATATAGCCTGTTTTGACCACTTAAAGCAGGTTAAAAGTAAAGCAGAATGTGCCTTAAGCACATTCTGCTTTACTTTCAGTCTGCTTTAAGCTATCATCTGCTAGGATTTAGAATTTTTTTCTTATGGTCCATTTTCAAGACTGTATAAATTGGAACTATTTTCTACAGTGGAGGAATAAATCAATTGTGCTAAAAGGCGCTTCTATGAGGGATAGGGTTAAGTAGCATTCTGCCTCACTTTCAGTCTGCTTTAAGCTTCCATCTTCTATTATACAGAAAATATACAAATTTAAGACTATAAATTGGAATAATTTTCTTCAGTGGAGGAATTGATTGAATGTGTTAAAAGGCATATCTATTGAATAAACCAACCCTAGCAGCAAGTATAAAGATCATTTACAAGCAGTGTACCTGAGAAGAGTACACTTGCCTAATGCAATCAGTGTATATCCAGATCAGGGTCCACAATGCCATTTTGAAGAAAAAATGAGCCGTAAAAAGTAAGAAATGAACTAGACTTTATTGGAAACGTGAACTGTCCATCTAAAAGTCTCAGGAGTGAATTAGTTAAGAAGGAAATTGTAAGCATGCAAAAAAGTGAAAGAACAGAAAAAATTAGGGTGAGGTCTATTTTGATTATTATGTTTTATCTCAATTTCACAAATATTTGCAGTTGCTGTGACCATGACCTTTGACATAATTTTGTAGAGAAGCTTGTCCGGAGCATATCTCCTATAGTTTATCAGCTAGGGATTGTAAATTTTGTGAGTGAGTACATCTTGGGATGACAGAGTGTTGCATTTTACCTTCAAATGTTATATATAAGTATACTTACAGGTTTACATACAATAACATATAAATTTTAGTGTAGATAAACACTTTTGGGGGCATTTGTCACTTACTGTGACACACTTTTTGTTTTTGTATACTAGGAAATGGTTGCTCACACGGTTTATGGAGAATCACCTCCAGTCAAGCCAGGGGTCCACGAGGAGCACTGGTAGTAACCAGGAGGGCTTCATAAGCATGGAGGCCATAGGCATAGACCTCAGCCTGGAACTTCAAAACAATGGCCCCATACAGAATGGTAAACTATAGCAATGCAGAACTCCAGATAAGGGGAGTATTTCAAGTATACAGATCTTTATTTCTGCATTAAACATACGGTGTTGCACTGAATAGAATCGTTTCTTGAAGACAATTCTAATGAGTAGTCCGACGTAAGATTTCATGCTGAAATGAGTGAAATAATGTTGGATTTGTTCAGTTTACTCCCTTTTATCTGGAGCCCTGGCAATACTTCAATTTGTTGTTGTGATTGTATGTCCTTTAACACATTTAATCCCAGTGTTACTGAACTGATCATTCACAGGCATTGTACCTGTAACAAGTACACTTATCCTAGGCAAACAGAGAAGACCAAGATCAGAAGGCTACTTAAAGAGGCGTTTGATCAGAATCTTCACTGTTAGTCATTTTGCAATATATTGTATAGATCTACCAGAAATACATGTAGTCAATAATGGACTAGATTAAATTTTGAATTTTTCTTAGGATTTACTTTATTTCTATTACATTATCTAAGACCCCAGCTGTTATTTTCAGGTCACCATGACCTACAAGTTGCTCCTCAGTCAGAGTACCAAACCCAGATGAAGACAGAACTACGGGTGTGTACATGTGCAGCAGAGAAGTACCCATGTAACTACTACGCCTGGTCCCACAGGATCTGGCTGATACAGCACTGTTATAACTCTACATTACAGGTTAGAAATTCTGGGCTCTAAATAAAGGGAGTATTTCAAAAAATAAAATCTTGAATTCTGCATTAAACCCTATGGTATCACTACTCATTAGAATCGTCTCTTCGAGACAATTCTAATGAGTAGTAACACCATAGGATTTGGTGCTGAAATGCTTGAGAAAATATTGGATTTGTTCAGTTTATTCTCTCTTATCTAGAGTCCTGTCCATAGATACGCCGTTCCCCCATAGCCAGATTCTAGTATTTAAGACAGGTGACAAAGTAGGCTGAAAAGTAATGCAGAATGTGTCATTAGGTGCATTCTGCTTTACTTCAAGCCTGCTTTAAGGTCTCATCTTCTAGATTATTGAAAATATTTCTACTTTCATCTTGCTTTAAGCTGGCACCTGTACTCAAAAACCATAAATGAATATTCAACTGTGGCGCTTACGTGGAGGAGCAGATAGAGACGCTCTTAGATGGATAGGTTTAAACCTTTATCCCACTACAATGCTCTAACTTGGAGTGTGTTGTGTTTCAGATTCTTCTCAGTGAACTACATACCATAGAGTCATGGGTTGGCAAGCATGTGTCAGACCACTGTGGGTTTCACTACCGTCAGTTCTTGCTCTCATCCCTAGAGTCTCAGGCAGGCATGCTCAGGGAGCAGTTCTCAATCCTCTACAGTAACTTGTTACAGAAAGAGCACCATCTGATACAGGACCTGGTGCGAGCGTACCCCGCTCATGAAGCCATGTGGAATCACAGGTATGGCTTATGAATTATGACTTATTTAGGTTAATATTTTTAGGAATGTTCAAGGAAAGGTTTAGCCCATTACTCCGTTGTCTACACAGTGTCAGCATAAACAATATATGGCATATCTGTAGCTGCTATGTTACCATATGGTGCATTCTGCCCTACTTTCAGCCTTCTTTAAGTTGAGCTACAATCTGCAAGGATATATGGAAAATATTTTTTTAATGTACATACAGTCAAACTTGTATTAACCTACCACCCAAGGGACGGCTCAAAAGTGGTCGCTGAATAAAACGGCCGCTGAATACAATATGATTGATTTGGGTTGTTATAATTTTCATCCTTAATCTGAATTGAATAACTTGATCTAATCCATACAGTTGAACTTACCGTTTTTACATTCAGTTGAACTTACCGTTTTTACATTTTAACATCGATCGATTTTTGTATCCATAATTGCATAAATACACCGATATATGTACGAATTTATCGACAGTACCATAAACACGCTGATATATGCTTTGCTATTTCACGGAATAGTTAACTACTTTGTGGCAATTTCAATGTCAAATCAACATATTCCTTGTTCGTTCATTCGCCGAAAAATTGACATGATTCTTGAGGAATATGTTCTTTGTTACTATTTAAAGATTTTCGGAAATCCGTTCTAGCAGGTATTCCCTAAAAATGGGAGACAGAGAATGCGTGAAAGAAAACAAACTTGGGCTAAATTCTATTTTTGTTGACTCGTTCTTATTCGGAATAGCCCTGACGTAAAAGGCGGGAATACGGGTTCTTTGTTTACAAGAGTCGAACTCTAAATTTACCAACCAATAAAACACGGGATTTCTGACACACCCTCTAGAGAAAGTCACATGTTTGGTAAACGTGATGTATGGGTGATTCTTAAAAAAATGCCTGTCAAACAGGCGTTGAAAGGATGTCACCATAAAAACAGCAGAGGATCTACGGAATCAAAGTAATAGTGATTAATCCATGTCAAACATTTAGATTCCTATTAGAATATTCCTAGCGGCAGTCGATTTCGACACAAATTACTTGAGTTCCGTGTTTGATCGAGTTTGTCAAAGTGTCCCGTAAAAATGAACTTTCGATTTTGTTTGCATACTTGTTCACACCTTTCGGGAAATTGAGAAACAACGAACTTAATTGCGGATAAGTATGAAAAGATGTCAAATGTTTGGATATAATTGATCAATTATGACGTTTTCATCCCGAGGTGGTCGTTTAATGAAATGAACTTTGTTATTTGGGATGGAAAAATAACGGTCGCTGGTCGGGTTAGACAAAAACCATTGAATAAACTCAATTTATATAGTAAAAACGATTGGGCTGGATTCAAACTGGCGGCTTACCACAAAGGTCGCTTAATAGACGTGGTCACATCAGCAAGTTTGACTGTATTCATATGTGTACCCAGTTGTTCTATTTTCTTCATTAGAGGAATAAATTTAAGTTGTAAAACGCATATTTATTGGGTATTGGTTTCACCGTTTCAACACCATGGACCTGTTTAAAATATACTCAATACATTTGAAAACAGTGTAGACCCAGATCAGAGGGCTCCTATAGGAGCCCTCTGATCAGAGTTCTGTCCTGTTTTATAATTTAGACCAATATTTATTTACTACCCATTACTCAGAGTAGGCTGGTTCATGTTTTGGTAACTAAAAAATTCCAAAATGGAACTTTATAACCCACAAGAGCTACTTAGTGTTGAAAGAGTTAAGCCGTAAAAATGTATACTAATTAGGTAATGGTTTGATATGATGTTTTCTGGATTTCTGTTGCAGGAAATTTGTCTTCCTCTCACTGTATAACTTGTACAAGTCTGGCAACAAGTCTACAGATGCTGAACCAGATCTGAGCACACAGCAGAAGAAGACCAGGCTTGAAATTGATTGTCAGCACCTAGAACTGAAAGAAATAGAAGAAATAACAAAGACAGAGCTGAAGTCAGATAATATTCACCAGAAGCAACTTGCTCAGAACTATTTGGATTGGATTCAAAAGGCGGTTATTAAGTAATATATTTGAAAAGATGTTAATTTTGCTTAACCCATAAAGCCATAAATACACCTTTTTACGCCTCTGATTGATTCCTCCAATATATATAGTTCCAGTTTATACAGTCATGAATATGTCCCATCATATTTTTTTCTATATCCTAGCAGATGGTAGATTAAAACAGGCTGAGGAATGAACTAACCCATTACCCCATAGCGTGTTTCTAGTTTTAAAATAGGTGACTACATGTACTTAAAGCAGGTTGAAAGTAAAGCAGAATGTGCCTTAAGGCACATTCTGTTTTACTTTCAGCCTGCTTTAAGCTACCATCTACTAGAATATAGAACAAATTTCTTATGCTTCATAGTCATGATTTTATAAATTTGAAATATTTTCTTCAGCAGAGGAATAAATTAAAGGTGTATTTATGGGGTAATGGGTTAAAGACATAAAAATGCATACAGAGTAATGGGTTAATATTGTGGTTGTGTTTCAAGCTTTTCAGAATTGCAGAAGCATGGCAAAAAATATATATCTTAACTCTTTCAACACCATTGACCTGTTTAATATATACTCATTACAATTGCAAATGGTGAGACCTGGTTTTGAGGTCTTTCACAGAAGCCCTCTGATCAGGATCTGCACTGTTTGCTAAGTTAGAGCACTTTATTAAGCTCACCAGAATTCCAAGTAGACCGGTTCATGTTTTGGTAAGTAAAACAGATCCACAAGGGAATTAATAACCAGCAATAGTTAATTAGTGTTGAAAGAGTTCAACTCCTTGGTTGTGCTTCAAGCTTTAACAAGAATGGCTTGAATGACAGAAGCAAGACTCATCAATAAATCTCTTAACAGTTTGGTTTTGCTTCTAGCTTCTGCAAGAATGGCAGAAGGTGTGTCAGAGACAAACTAAAGAGAAAGAGAGAAAACATCTTGAGTCTTTAGAATGTGTTAGTGAGTTCCAGCTTGTGACAGAATGAGAGAGGTAATATTCAAAAGAAATCTCTAAGACTTGTTTCTGGCTCCAAGCTACTTCTGTTTTGGCAGAAGCAGGAAACAATATCAAGGTATTAGAGATTGTTCTTGATTGTTGATTCTGCCATTCGAGTCAAACTAAAGGACTTGAGATTATTCAAGAATGTGAGGGTGACTTCCAGCCCTGGTCTCAAATTTACACAAAATTGTCTCATATCTAATCTTCAGGAATGATAAAAGACATTTATGAATGATAAATGTCTAAAAAAAATCCCAACATTGCACTGTTCCTTGCTTTACACAAAGACATTCCCCTTGAGTTCTTTTTCGTCTAAATCTATCTTAACCTCTTTCTTTTCTTCTATAAATCTCTTTGTGCTACATTTGTGATACTATTTTCTATGCCCCCTCAAAGGCAGGCATATAGTAATCACATTGTCCTTCTGTCTGACCTTCTCAAAGTTCATGTCAGGTCTGTAATTTTTTTTATCTGTAAATATCTGACAAATACAAATGTTTTTGTTTGAAAATGATGTGTACATACATTTTACTAGGGGTAAATGGGTTAACCCCAAAATATTAGTATCAATAAAAGTGTCAGCAATTTCTCGAAAATTGATATACAGTGTTTCCTCTCCACAACAATAACCAATAGAAGATTGTGTATGTTGTTCGGAGGGAAAATTAATATCCTCGGCTGATTTTGGAGCATTGACACTTGTTTGGGGAAAAGTGGCAAGCATTGTTGTAATAGGGAGGGACTCTTTGTTTGGAGGGAGTACTGTAGCAACTCATTGAGGCCTAGCGACGAGTATATGTGTCATTTACTGTTCAAACAGTATACATGTGAAGAACACACTTGTCCTATGCAAACAGAGAAGACCCTAATCTGAGTGCTCCTTTAAGTGACTCTGAACAGGGTCTGCACTGTGTGTTTCTGTGCAATATATTGTCATAATCAACCCTTGATATTTACAAATGGGCTATACTGGATTTGAAACTGGAGTTATCCTTTTGAAGTCTTAAGGGTCAACGTTTTGATTTGGCATGTTCACTAGGATTGGTGGACCGTGTAAAGTAAAACCTCTCAATTTGCGACTGTAAAGTAAAACCTCTCTATTTGCGACCACTAAACCCAAGGCTTTTTGCTTCATAAAAGACAGGAGCTTTCTGTTTTACTGTCACCTTGCTCTAAGCAGTCACCTGTCAGAAACACAGAATAATTAACACAATTTAGTGGTTGTAATAGAGAGGTTTTTCTGTACTTTGGTCATTTGTATTAGCACTTCTGCATTTATGTTATGATATTAAAATACACGTGCAAGGGTACCGAGTGATGTTAAAGAAGTTTTTGCCATTTTCTATTAATTAAACATAATACATGTATGATAATCCAGTGTTTACATCTTTATGGGCTGTTTAACCCATTACCCCATAACTACGCCATTTTACCACTCTAATTTATTCCTCCACTGAAGAAAATAGTTTCACTTTATACAATCACAAATATATTTCATGAGAAAAAGTTTCTATCTTCTAGCAGATGAAAACTAAAAGCAGGCTGAAAGTGAAGCAGAATGTGCCTTAAGGTGCAGTCTGCTTTACTTTCAATCTGCTTTAAGTGGTCACCTATCTTCAATACTAGAAAAAGGCTATGGGGCATTGAGTTGAAGTGTTTTTAATTGTCAGTTTTCCAGTGTACTAAAATATTGATAGTCTGTAAACCATATACACATGCAGTGGAGAAGCTGTTAGTCTTTTCTGTTTAAAGGAAATTTTTAACAATGCACTTAAATGGAGAACATAATTATAAGCTTTATAGAAATTCTGAAAGTTTGCTTTACTATGAGTGGCAAACATTTTAGAGCCTGATCAGATGCTGGGTTACTGGGCGTCTGATCTGGCTTGAAATAATTTGCAATGGAAATAATTGTTTTTGCACAAACAAGTTTATTGGACAAGACTAACGTCTTTCCCACTGTATCCATTGTGTTTTAATTCCTTCAAGTTTTCACATATTATCTTTCGTGAATAACTTTAGCACTGTCCTTTGCTGTCGAAATAATTGCAGCAACTGATATTCCTGACAATTGATATCATGTTACCTAATTAATTTGGCTGTAATTTCATCTTGCATTATGATATATATATATATTTGATAATCCAGTGTTAAAACTAAATTGCTTAGACCATTTTTGTACAAGTTTTTTCAAGTGGTTACAGATATTGAAACTCTAAATTAACCCATTACTCTAGAGGTACACATTTGACATTTCATATATCTATCCATGTAAGAAAATAGTTCCACTTTATACAATCATGAATATGCACCATAATAAATCTTCTCTATATCTTTGCAGATGGTACGTAGCTTAAAGCAGGCTAAAAGTTAAGCAGAATGCACCTTATGGTGCATTCTGCTTTACTTCCAACCTGATTTAAGTGGTCATTTGTCTTTGAAACCAGAAACAGTTACAGGCTTTGGGATAAAGGGTTAAACAGGTATTGTGTTTAAAGACAAATCCTACATTGATGCATTTAGTTGTAATTGTAATGCACATTTAGAAACTTTAGCACTTTTTGCCCATAGTTAGTGTGTCTTGAATCCTTAATATTCTTAGAGTGTCTAAATCTTATTATAAGGGGGATGAACTACTAGTATGTATTTTTTACCATTTCTATTTAGGTTTCTAAGTGTAGATTCAGCACATTTTAGATTTTCCCATCTCCAATTTGTAGATTTCATTTTCACTGAACGAGAAAGGTTGGAAAACTTGAGTCTCAAACAGAAAAATGCAATGAGAGAGAGGGAGTGAGAGAAGAGAGAGATACATAGAGAAACAGAGAGAGAGAGCGAGAGAGATGTTCTGAGCAATGACATATTTTAGTTCCGTGTTGTGAGTAACTTGGCGTTTTTCAAGCCAAATAGAAATGTTTGATGCAGTGAAATGCAAATGTAGGTGTTAGAGTATGCAATAGTCAAGCAATTAAATGTCTTCCTAATGTTTTTGTATTATTATAGAAGACAGCATTATCTTTTTTTGTATGCTACATGTCATCCTAGATTGAAAGACTGAATAATGGTAAATGTTTATGTTATTTATAACCTTTTATATTAAACCCATTTCTCCATAGATAAGCATTTTTAGCTTGTCTGTTTCAAAGATACGAGGTGTGTCCGTGAAGTTCGTGGACAGTGCTTAAAAGTCACAAAGTTTAAACATTAGCCATAGAAAACTTATACTTCTTTAAAGAGGGGACGTTTTTCATTTGTCTTGTGAAAAACAGTATCGCTGCTGTTAATAGTCTTTTATTTCTCTACCTTTTTCCACAGACACTTATAGATACCCAGGGCAGTCTATGACGCCGCAACGTCGTTACAGAGTCGGACGTTAGACCGAGGAGGCTTCAAGTGCTGATTTCAATTATCAAATTTCTGTCAATATTCGTGGAATCCATCTTGCGCACACTTTGTTCATTTTCAATCTATCTTTCAAAATCACATTCACAGTAGTTTTATCAACACCAATCCGTTCAGCTAAGTCTCTCACGCTTATTCTGCGATCCTCGTCGATTATCGAGCGCACAGAAGAACAATCCTTCGTTGATGACATCCAGTCGCCCACATCTCTCATCATCCTTCGTTGAACTCTGCCCGTTGCTAAACCTTTTATACCACTTATAAACTAAAGAACAGCACACGGATGGCTTCCCTGTAGCTTCCGACATTTTCATCGTATCCACTGGCGATTTCCCAAGGATAGCACACAACTTTATAATTGTCCGCTGTTCAGCGACGTCAAATTCAGTCATTTTCGTCAGAGACAATTTCGGAATACTTCAGAATTAGTGCGCATAAAATTTGAATGGTTTTGACGTTGACGTCCAAACTTTACGGAAATGACTTTGACGTCATCTTTATTCGCGGAATGTGTTTTGGATAGAATGGATAGAATCAGTTTGGTTTGCATCTAGTTATGAACTACAGACGGCACTTTGAAAAATCAAATAAATTGGGTTTTTTGGCGTGCCCCGGGTCATGCTTTCCTTGTTGGAAGAATAATTCATACTTTTTATTTTTTACGCAAAACCAAGGTATTTTCTACAAATAATGCCTAAAACATGACTTCAAATAATAGAGATAACAAAACTTTCAACAGAGCGTTACTTTAATAAATATAGACATTGTCTAAGAACTTTACGGACACACCTCGTACAAACAATATATTGTAATTACTCCGACGTCCGAGTCCTCATAGGTGTTGTCGTTGTCCATCTTAACTTTGGCCATAACTCCTCCACTGTTTCAATAACATCCACCATACTTGGTGTGCATGATCATCTTGACATGTCCTGTATTAACAAACCAAAATCTTTCATAATTGACCTTGACCTTAATCGTTGACCTAATTTTACTTAAATTTTGAAAGAATTGAATAAAAATCTGAAATTTTTTAAGCCTCTTCAGCAGGGCTCTCGTACTTTGAATTTTTGGCCTTGACCATCTATGTATTTCAAGCTATTTTATTGTTACTTTTTGACACCAGCAGAACAATTGAATTTCTGATTTGCAAGGCCCTAGCAATGATATATCACTGTTCCTTCTTGATCCATTAGAAAAATGAAACACAAGCATTGGCAATTCCATTGATTTATTTCTCCTCTGAAGAAAATAGTTCCAATCTATAGTCATGAATATGCAGCATGAAAAAATTTTTTCTTTATACTAGCAGATGGTAGCGTAACCCTTTACTCAAAGCCAGTTTATTGTTTATTGTTTTAAGACAGGTGACTACTTTCAGCTTACATATGATAGAACATTCCTTATGATACATATTTATGACTGTAAAAAAATGGAGCTATTTTCTTCTATGGAGTATTAGGTTAAAGCAGGCTAATAGACACCTTGACCTTTGTCTGACATAATTGTAGTTGTACTGAGCTCAAGTGCTTCATGCTCATTGCAACTAAGGTCATGTCAGACAAAGGTCAAGGTCATATAGAGCCCAACAGAAGACAGACCAACACATAGTCAAGACAGACAACAGCAATAAGAATTTCTCACTGTTCCTTCTGAATACATTAGGACAAAAAAAAGACAAGCTTTAACACCTGCTATTTACGAGTGCTTTTTTTTTACTACAAATTGCAAAACAATAAACATCGCAGACAGTAGGAGCCTGCCTATCTGGGTCTACTATGTTGGCGTAGGACAAGTATTTTCTTTATAGATACCCAGTTTGTGAATAATATACACATCACTAGTAGTGTCCTATTGGGCCAAGTTGATGTGTTTCTATAACCCTCTCACTGCCAAGGTCGACAACACTGACATTTGCAAACAGTTTGGATCCTGATCAGAAGCCGTGTTACACAGCATCTGATCAGGATCCAAACTGTGTGTCACACATATCAATGATTCCTAAATTGAGAAGGGATAAAAATTCAAATTTTGAAAGTGAAAGTGAAAGCAGACGAAAAATATAAGCAGATGATAATATGGCAGCGACTATATTAGACAGGTATTTCTGTCATAATAGCATCGAAAGTGTTAATACCTTCAGTGAGAAAAGGCATCCATAGTTATTTATGTTTAGGGAGGTGATATGCCCTTGTGTATGAATGAAGTGACCATGAATTTTTTCTATTACCAAGCACAGATTTGTAGAGGTCTTTTTTTATTTAAGCATGTACCGTATAATGATATTTTTACCAGACCAAAGTCTTTCATAATAAAATATTTGATTCAAAGAGTTTTTCCATTCATTTTGAACACCAACCTGGGTTTAAGGTTATAAAGCATTTGAGTTGAATCTGGGAGGTCACAAGCATTCAATTGGTCAGATTTGAGCTTTTGCTGAGCAAAAGCTCAAATCTGACCAATCAAATGCTTGAGAATGATCTCAGACTCAACTCAAAGGCTTCATAGCATTGCAGGGGCCTGAGTGTACTTCATCTTATAAACAGTTGGGGCGGAGTCAGTCCTGCAAGATATTGAGTTTTGTTCTGATTGCATATTTCTGATTGTAATTCCCTTCACAGCAAGGGTAGATTATTAATAAGAGTGTGTTAACCACTTATTTGGAGCATTTTCTCCTTTATGCCTCAGCCAAACCCTATGTTGTGACTACTCATTGGAATCATTGCAAAGTGGTGATTCTAATGAGCAGTCACATCATAAAGTTTTGTGGAGGCATAAGGGTTTTAAGTTTTAAAATACTCACCTTATCTGGAGCTTTGAGTACAGTCATTTTTCAAAACTTTGGCTTCAGATCGGATATTGGCTAAATGATCATAATTATCAACATTATTAATTTTGGGGTGTATTTTAAGTTTGCAGTTGATAATTAACCCTTTGAACCCTAGTCCTGCATATAGGCATCCTTTTCAAACAGTGTACATGTGAATAGTACACTTGTCCTATGCAAACAGTGAAGACCCAGATCAGAGTGCTCCGAAAGGAGCCCTCTGATCAGGGTCTTCACTGTTTGTCATGATGCCAAACAGTGACTAAAACAACCCTTAAAAGTCAGAAATGGACTAGACTAAAATGTAAACTGGAATTGTCCATTTTAAAGTTTTAGGGAGGAAAGAGTTAATGCAGATTTACCTGCAATTTCTTTAACTGAATGAGCACAGACACTTCAAATGGAAGAGTCTAATTAAGTCTAGTCAATATTTGACTATTTTATGGTTGAGTTTACAATCCATTTCAAAATGACAAACTGTAGAGTGTAGACCCAGATCAGGGTCCTGATGGAGCCCTCTGACCTGGGTCTTCTGTTTGTGTAGGGAAACTGTACACAGTTTGTTAAGGGTTCATATAATAACTTGTCACTTTAGGTTTTGAAAAATACTTATAATTCTTATGTCTCTTGCGGTATTACTCTCATATTTGGTTTGCGTATGTATATTGACAAGACCTTTCCATGCACTAAAAAAAGTTAACTCTGTGACCTTTACCTCTGAGTCTGCTTTTAAGTCTCTAAATGTGCCGAAGGCGAGCTTTGTTATCTCTCTGACAACTCTCGTTTATCCTTCCACTGAAGAAAATAGTTCCAATTTATACAGTTGTGAATATTTAACATTAGAAATAATTTCTATATGCAAGCAGCTGGTAGTTTAAAACAGGCTGAAAGTAAAGCAGAATGCGCCTTATGGCGTATTCTGCTTTACTTTCAACCTGCTTTAAGCGATAACTTAGCTTCAAAACTAGAAATAGGCTATGGAGTAATGGGTTAAGCATTTTGCAGTACCGGTAAATGAAGATCATAGTGTAGCCACTAGTAGAATTTCAACTTCAAATATCAGGTCAATGTAGGGGGTCAAACTTTTTGTGTGCATGGAAAGGTCTTGTCAATATACATATGCATGCCAAATATTAAAGGAAAATCTCAATGAACATAGGAGTTAATGGCATTTTTCAAAACTTAAACACAGATTTTAAAACCTAAACGCAGGCCCTAAGGTCAAGGTCACAGGGGTCAAACTTTTTGTGTGCATGGAAAGGTCTTGTCAACATACACACACATACCAAATATGAAAGCAATATCTCAATGATCATAGGAGTTATAAGCATTTTCTCGAAACCTAAACGCGGGCCCTAAGTTCAAGGTCAAGATCACTTGGCTGAAAATTATTGTATGCATGGAAAGGTCTTGTCCATATACACATGCATGCCAACTATTAAAGGAATATCTCAATGAACATAGGAGTTATAGGCATTTTTCAAAACCTAAACATAGATTTCGAAACCTAAACGCAGGCCCTAAGTTCAAGGTAAAGGTCACACTTTTTGTGTGCATTGAAAGGTCTTGTCCATATACACACACATACTTAATATGAAAGCAATATCTCAATGGACATATGAGTTATAAGCATTTACTTGAAATTGCGAACGGACACAGGAACGGGAACGCCGACGACTGGGTGACAACATTAGCTCTTGGACACAGTCAGGCGAGCTAATTAGGCGTATTTATGGGGTAATGGATTAAACTGGCAGCCGCAGCTATCAATTTATTTGACAAAGGTTGCGAGATCTCACTGGATTGATTTGTAAAACCACAACATACACTCGGCTCCATTTCGTTTACAAATCTTTATTGACGAACATTAAAAGTTTTTTATCATTGCAAGAAAAATTTACAACAGTATTATCAACAGAGTGGGTACATTCATTGAATATGTCTGTTTCTCTAGACTTGATACAAGGCATTACATACAGAGAAACTTCTCTATTATGACCACAAAATTGTTTTAATTATTAAGTGTTTAAGACAGATGACGGCTTAAAACAAGGTGACAAATAAAACATAAAGCTCCTTTCGGAGCTTTCTGTTTAACTGTCACTTTTCTTTAAGCAGTCACCTGTCTTTTAAACAGTCAAACAGCCTTCTTTTTAATGGTCATAAAAGAGAGGTTTTCTGTATTTCTTGCTTTCTCATATCAGACTGTTTGTCTCGCTTGCAAAATACAGAACTAATAATCAGTAAAACTTGTGATATGCAGTCATTCAATATTAAAGGTACATGGAGGTTTCTTAACATGGGTGACTGCTTCATGCAGGAGGAAAGTAATGCAGAAAGCTCATGGAGGTGTTTTCTGCATTACTTCCGTCCTGCATTAAGCTGCAATCTCTATCAAAGAGTGCCTAAGGATGTTCATTTGAATGGCTGTTAAATACAAGTTTGCCTATTACACTAAACTAATAAAAAACTTTTCTGTAAAATGAGGAGTCAATTTGAAGTTTTAAATTAACTTTGTTTCTAAAAACAATTTTTTTTAAGGTACCACTTAACCTATTACCCCATAAATACGTCTTTTGACACCTCTAATTTATCCTTCCAATGAAGAAAATAGTTCCAATTTATACAGCTGTGAATATTTAATATTAAAAAAAAAATTCTATATTGTAGCAGCTGGTAGATTAAAGCAGGCTGAAAGTGAAGCAGAATGCGCCTTAAGGCACATTCTGCTTTACTTTCAGCCTGCTTTAAGTGGGCATCTGTTTTCAAAACTAGAAACAGGCCATGGGGTAATGGGTTAATTCAAATAAGGCAAGCTTTCTTCACAAGTTCAAAACTGCACACACTATTCAACCTCTGCTCGCACCTGGGCCATACACTCAACTACTAAGCAAATGAAACTTACTTTAGTTTAATCCTACTCACTCTAAGCACATCTCTATCAGCATTTACAAACACTTTGAATCCAGTTACTGGTAAGCCGCCTTTGGTGTGGAAAGAGTTAAATCTTATAAGAACTTGATATGCTACTGTTTGCTAGAATTTTCATTCATGTAACAGTTCTCTTGATAAGATAGGTAGAGTAAAATTTCTGACATACATGTATTTATGCCTGCATCAAACTCTATATTGTGATTAATCATTAGAATCGTTTTAAAAGAGAAAATTCTAATGATTAGTCATAGCATAATGTTTGGTCAAGATAAGAATTTTAGCATTTGAAATACTCTCCTATCTAGAGGTATGAATATCTATACATTATTAACACAATAATATGGCAAAGAAATGCATTTTTAACAATACACTATACAAGTACAGCAGATAGGACGTTATTCTTTTCCCATTTAACCCTTTCCCTCATAGAAGCGCCTTTTAGCACATTTAATTTATTCCTATGCTGTATAAAATAGCTCCAAGTTATACAGTAATGAACATGCAACATACAAAATATTTTTCATATCCTAGCAGAAGGTAGCTTAAATCAGGCTGAAAGTAAAGCAGAATGCGCCTTAGGGTGCATTCTGCTTTACTTTCAACCTGTCTTCAAATCTAGAAAAAGGCTATTGGGTAAAGGGTTAAACGAAACGCAATAGAATTAAATGTTAAAATGGAAACTTTTTTAAAAAATATTGAGGATTAATTATAAATTGAGTGTCAAACAATTTGGAGCCTGATCAGACGCCGGGTAACCCCGGCGTTTGATCTGGCTCCAAACTGTTTGCAATAGACAAAATTGTTTTAGCATAAACATGTTAACTGGGAAAGAATAATGTCTTCTACCTGTACGATATTTAGTGATCCTCCACTGCACTAGTAACTTACAATTTTGTGCAGAACACTAAAAACCATGTGCAATAAAAATGAATACACTAAGGAATCACTTGACCTAGGGAGGTATTTATATGTATAATACTATCTTACACATGTAAAATAAACAAAAACAAGTTTACCGGAAGTTGAAATGTACAAAATAAAGCATTCAAAGGAGCTGTTCTTAACTGCTTTGAAACGAAGAGAATCATTAGTCAAACTTGTGTTAATCGACCATAACCTAATGGCTGGATGCTTGAAAGAGGCTGAAAATAAAGCAGAAAGCAGGAGCTTTTCTCCTTTATTCTCAGCCCCCTTTAAGCAACCAACTGTCTCAAAAACTGAAAACAATATCTGCAGGGAAAGGGTTAATGCACAATGAATGTAAAAATGAGAGTTGCAAAAGAACTTTCTTAATTACTCTTGCCCTGCACTCGGATGCCATCTGGTTTTCAGACTACCATCATTTCTATTTGATTGAATGATAATACAAGTTTGACTGGAATTTATGTTTTTTTTGTTTTTTTACCAAATTTGACAAATCATTATTAATTATTGATTGACAGATTGGAAACTCATTAAGCACCATTATGATCAGCTCTTTGAATGCTGAAAGCCAAGAATTCAAAAACTCTGTTTCTGATCCTTTCAAATCTTTGCCATCTTATTCGTAGAATAGTTTTACTGTGGCTGTTTTTAACCCATTACTCCAGAGATGCACGTTTTAACGCATTCAATTATTCCTCCACAGAAGAAAATAGTTCCAATTAATAGTCATAAATATGAATCATAAATGTTTTATATTTCTAGCAGATGGTAGCTTAAAGCAGGCTGAAAGTAAAGCAGAATGTGCATTAAGGCGCATTATGCTTTACTTTCAACCAGTCCTGTTTTAAGTGGTCACTTGTCTTCAAAACTAGAAACAGATTATGGAGTAATGGGTTAAATTACTACACATTTTGAAAAAGTGCAGTTTCCTTGCAAGTCTAACACAAAAATAAGAAATTCACATTCTTGCTTCAATAGGCCAAAGCATGAAATCAAATGAAAGATATTCATAGGAAGCAGAATTGTTCAAAACCTTCATGACAATTGGTATCATTAACATAACTATATACACATTACTTAATATTCCTAAAACATCCAGTTAAAGCAAAACGCCTGACTAAAACTGAAACAGCCAACGAAACGTGTAACAAGTGAAAACATAACATAAAAAGCATATTTACAAGTCAACAAAAACACATAAGAGCTGCAATCGTACAGTATGTGAAAGACCGCGATAATGGTACAACTTCACCAATTTGTTTGGAAGCTTCTTTCGTAAGCTGGGATGCCAATTAACTCACGTACAAAATGTCAGATGAAATTCTACCAATCCTTCCGACACATCAAGACAAGATGATCTTTGAATCTGATAGTGAGTAATTCCATCAAATATTATTCATGTCGATTCAGTCAATCTTTTATTAACCCATTACCCCATAAATATGACTTTTTATGTCTTTAATTTAGTCCTCCACTGAAGAAAATAGTTTCATTTTATACAGTCATAGATATGCACCATCAGAAATATTTTTTAAACCCTAGCAGATAGTAGCTTAAAGCATGCTGAAAGTAAAGCAGAATGCACCTTCAGGTGCATTCTGCTTTACTTTCAGTCTGCTTCTAGTGATAACCTGTCTTCAAAACTCAAAACTGACTATGGAGTAATGGGTTAACTTGCATTTTTTCCGAAAATTATCTGCATTTCAGATTTTTTCAAACTGATTTTTTGGCACCCCTAATCATATACACATAATGCAAAAACTAACAATGCTAATATATACAGCTAACTTTACACTACAAACTATGAAGGACATTATCTTCTACAATGTAACAAGGAATCATCATAGCACTTTATTGACATACCAGGGTCCAAGGTTATAAAGCGTTTGAGCTGAGTCTGAGTGTGTTCTCAAGCATTTGATTGGTCAGATTTGAGCCTAGGCTCAAATCTGACCAATCAAATGCTTGAGAATGACTTTATACCCGACTGAAAAGCTTTATAACCTTGGACCCAGTGTATCATTTTACCCTCTTAATACAGAAAACAAGTCAACAAGCATTTACAAACAGTGTAGACCCTGATCAGAGAGCTCCTCGGAACCCTTTGATCAGGTTCTACACTGTTTGCCAGACAAAAATCATTTCCCTCAACTTCTCCTGTGGGCCCTCTGATCATGGTCTAACACTATTTGCTGGAGAATATCCTTTCCTCAACTTCGACTTTTCCTAAATGAATTAACAGGACAACAAACACAAACTGAAGAGTCCATTTTCAAACTAGAACCTGTACATAGTGATTTATACAAACAATTACCACGTTTTACAAATGCAATGTCTTCAAGTTTGTCAGGTTAAAATTGTATGTGCCAAGGACGTAAATAAAACCAACCATTTTTTTTCTCTAATTCTATAGAAGGTCCTTCAGTTGATAGAGATGATTTGGACTGATGACGATGGAGAAAAGGGTTAAATCGAATTTGACTACATTTTTAAACATGGAGTTTATACTGGCCATATTTATGCTAGTCTATTTCATTTAATAGTCACATAAACAAAA
Source organism: Gari tellinella (assembly GCA_922989275.2). Taxonomy (NCBI): domain Eukaryota; kingdom Metazoa; phylum Mollusca; class Bivalvia; order Cardiida; family Psammobiidae; genus Gari; species Gari tellinella. The sequence goes on from OV277864.1 coordinate 46,660,887, forward strand.
TGAGTTGTTAAAATGTGTTTGTAAAATATGGATGCATCATGCTAAACTATAAATGCAAAAACGATTTACAAGTCTATGACTAACCTACATGTAAGCACAAAAGCTTATCCAAAGTCAATGATCAAAGTTTCTTTAGGCCAAACTGCAATGGAACATGCTGTCAGGGCTGCCATAAGTTGATGTGAAAAATCCTAAGATTTCCAAAATTGCATTTTTCAAATGCGATTTTACGAAATCGTTCCTTTACCCCATAGCCTGTTTCTAGTTTTGTTGACATGCGACTACTTAAAGCAGGCTGTAAGTAAAGCAGAATGCGCCTAAGGGTGCATTCTGCTTTACTTTCAGCCTGCTTTAAGCTACCATGTACTGGGAAAAATCCGGAGATTTAGGCACATGAACATGTAAAGTTGCACCACCCTAGCTGCTGCAATACTTAGCCCATTACTGGCCTAAATGCAGCAAGAGGGCCATGATGGCCTTGAATTTGCTCATCTGAGGATACTGAACCTGGGTCCTAGGTTATAAAGTGTTTTTGCTCAAATCTGACAAATCAAATGCTTGAGAACAATCTCACTCACTTCAAAAGCAATATAACCTTGGGGCCTGAAATTTTTACTCCTAATCAAAATCATCCTAGACCTTATAGCCATATAATAGTACAGTGGAGAATCTGTTATTCTTTCCCAATAAGCGTGTTTAAGCTAAAACTATTATTTGCAGTGCAAACAGTTTGGAGCCAGATCAGACGCCGGGTAACCCGGCGTCTGATCAGGCTCCAAACTGTTTGCCACCAAGGTAAACATGAAATATCAGAATTGTCTAAAAGTTGTACTTTTCTACGTTTTAGCGCTTTGCATTTGCGTACGTTTGCGTTTAAACGGGAAAGAATAACAGATTCTCCACTGTACCCAAACATAACCTTGTTATGGTAGTACAGTGGAGAAGACATTATTTTTCCCATTTAAACACAAACAAAAGGCATTGTAATGAAATGGAGAAAATGACTCTTTTTGACAATCCTGAATGTTGATTTTACCCTGGAGAGCAAACAGTTTGGAGCTTGATCAGACGCCGGGTTACCCGCCGTCTGATCTGGCTCCAAACTGTTTGCAATTGAAATAATAGTTATAGCGAAAACACATTTATTGGGAAAGAATAACGTCTTTCCACTGTATCATAAACTGAACTCTAGGGTTATTAGCTTTGGATTGTTTTATATCTAACTATTATATCCTTCAGTCCCACACTAACATGTAAACTAGACATTTACTGGTGGCATAACGCAACCACAACTAGATAATGCTGAGTCAAAGAGTAGAAAAATAATTCAACAGGATGACAGAGGTCCAGATAAGATTACGCAAACCACATACCAGTATTTCCAATGATTTCTCCTTTATGCCTCCACTATATCCTTTGAACCCTAGTCCCGCATACAGGCGTCATTCTCAAACAGCGAACATGTGAATAGTACACTTGTCCTATGCAAACAGTGAAGATCAAGATCAGAGGGCTCCTTTCGGAGCCCTCTGATCTGGGTCTTCACTGTATGTCATAATGCAAAACATTGACAAAACAACCATTAAAAGTATGAAATGGACTAGACTAAAATGGCAACCGGAATTGTCTATTTAAAGTTTCAGGGAGGAAAGAGTTAATCCTATGTTGTGACCATTCATTGGAATTGTCGCAAAGCAACATAGGGTGTGGTGGAGGCATAAGGGTTTTAGGTTTTGCAGTACACTTTCTATCTGGAACTCTAAGATGATGATTACATTACAAATAAAACAACTTTCTGTTCCAATTTCTATAAAACAGTTCTAAGAATGACAACAGTAACCACATGCCATGCTGTGCAATGAATCTTTTTAACCCTTTACTCTATAGATACGCATATTTACACATTTAATTTATTCATACTCTGAATAAAATAGTGCCAGTTTATTTACTGTCACAAATATGTATCGTAAGAAATATTTTCTGTATTCAAGGAGACGATGGCTTAATGCAGGTTGAAAGTAAAGCAGAATTCGCCTTAAAGGCACATTCTGCTTTACTTTAAACCTGCTTTAATTGATCACATATCTTTAATACTAGAAACAGACTATGGAGTAATGGGTTTAATATTGGAAATCAACTATAAGGGCAAAGGATTAACATAATGCTTTACCATAAACGGTCTACCAGCTTGTTACATACCGATAGTCTACTATCAATACATCCCTTTATTATGGAAATTATTTGCTATTCAAACTAATACCAAGTCATGAAACAAAACATTATGAAATGAAATCTAACAGTAAAATGAGCATGTGTGTTGCTAACTATGTACAATAAATGACGGTTACAAACATGAGTATATATTTATATCCGTATAATTATGGCAATTACTTTCAGGAATCAAAAAAAATTATTTCTTAAAAACACAGAACTTAAATTTTATCAAGGAACCACATGACTAAGACTCAACTAGACACACACAATTAAAACAAATCTTGAACATTTATTAGAAATGCAAATGTTGAAAATGTATTAAATTCTGAGTAAAAAGCTTTAGACCACACAGTTCAATAAACTCATATGCCCCATGTGTCATCCTTGACAATTGATTTTGAATTATTTCTTATTTCAAATTAGGTGGATTTGGAATTTCCAAAAGCAACAACTGTATAAGTACCCAAGCATTCTAGCATGTGATGTTAATGCTAGACAAAATGGTACAATCTGGCGAACCCTTTCCCCCAAAGAAGCGCCTATATAAGCACATTTAATTGCAAATATTCCTTCACTGAAGAAAGTATTTCCTATTTGTACAGTCATAAAACCTAAAGAAATATGTATTATATTCTAGCAAATGGTAGCTTAACCCTTTTCTCCCTAAAACTTAAAATGGACAATTCTAATTTTCAATTAAGTCTAATCCATTTTTGACTTTTGAGGGTTGATTTTTACAATAAACATCAAAATGACAAACAGTGTAGACCCTGATCAGAGGGCTCCTTAAGGAGCCCTCTGATCAGGGTCTACACTGTTTGCATAGGACAAGTGTACTCCTCACATGTACACTGTTTGCAAATGATGCATAGGCGCATTCTGCTTTACTTTCAACCTGCTTTCAGCGATCACCTGTTTTTCAAACTAGAAACATGTTATGGAGTTATGAGTTAACCTTGTTTAAACAGACAGGCAGAAAGGTCAATCACTTTATGCTCTTTGCATCATTAGATGTTCCAGGCATAAAAAAAATCAATCTGAGCAAGAGTAAAGTATTATAAACCAGAGAACTATAATTACTCTCACATGCATAATGAGATTTCTTGTGAAATACAAAGTGAGATACTGCAGTCTAAATCAGGAGCCTATATATAGCACTACATAAATAGATCTTTATCACATTAGTACCTAAATCTATCCTAGAACTTGTTGCCATAATATGTATCTATTCTTTCCAGAAACATTATGGTAACAGTGTTAAAACTTTTTCCACCAAAGAAGCCTTTCAACCTATTCCTCTACATAAGCACCACAAATGAATATTCATTGATAGTGTTGATAACTGGTGACAGCTTAACCCATTACCTCACAGCCTGTTTCAAGTATTGAAGATAGGCAACCTCTTAAAGCAGGTTGAAAGTAAAGCAGAATGTGCCTTGAGGCGCATTCTGCTTTACTTTCAGTCTGCTTTAAGCTACTGTCTGCTACTGTCTGCTAGGATACAGGAACTATTTCTTATGGTATATTCTTGACTTTATAATTGGAACTATTTTCTTCAGTGGAGAAATAAATGTAGAGCGTAAAATGCATATTTATGGGGTAATGGGTTACAGCAAGATGAAAGAAAGCAGAAAGCTCCTAAAGGGTAACGGTAGTACAAACCATGCTCTAGCTTAGTTTGGTAAAGTCGTCATGTGATAAGAATGGACCATCGCTTTTCAAAGAGTACCGATATTAATTAACATTGGTCAAATCTCTTTTAAGGTGTACTACCATAACCCATTACATCATAAGCAAGCCTTTTATGCCTTTAAAATATTCCTCCACTGAAGAAAATAGTTCCTTTTAATACAGTCAAGAGTATGCACCATAAGAAATATATTCTATATAATACCTGATGCTATCTTAGAGCAGGCTGAAAGTAAAGCAGAATGTGCCTTAAGGCACATTCTGCTTTACTTTCAACCTACTTAAGTTGTCAACTATCTTCAATATTTGAAACAGGCTATGGGGTAATAGTTCAATTAAGTCAAAATTATATTATTTTCTGTTCAACTAGGGAGAATCATTCTAAACTATGAGGCTATACATATCCTCATGAAACGACACACACACACAAATACAACCTTTTTTCATTAGCTTTTGTTGAGAGCAAAAATTCTATTTAATTAGTACATGAAAAGTGAAACTAAATCCTAGATACATATAGTATACAGTGACCAGAGCTCCAGATAAGAATGACTAAAATAAACAATCCAGCATTTTCTCTTTATGACTCCACCAAAAACCCCAAATTTACTACTCATTAGAATTTTTCTATAACGAGACTACTCTGACATTAGAATTGTCTCTTCAAAACATACTGTTTGGATGAGAAATAATGATGTTTATTCATTGCATACTTACGGTGAAAACATGGTTCCTTTTGCAAACAGTATGGATCCAAATGAGACGTTGCATTATGCAGCACCTCATTAGGATCCAGCCTGTTTGACACCCTGAACCTATATTGAAAGGAGTTTTAGAAAATTCTTATTCTTTAACAGTAGCAGGTAATAATTGATGCCAAAGTCAATTTTACACAACATACCAGTTAACCTATTCAACCCTAGCAATTAGTATACTTGTCATTTACAATCAATATACCTCTGAAGATTACACTTGTTTTATGCAAACAGTGTAGATCCTGATCAGAGGGCTCCGATAGGAGCCCTCTGATGTGGGTCTTCACTGTTTGTCATTTTGCAATATACTGTTAATTAAAAATACCCCTATATAGTCAAAAATGAACTAGACTTAATTGGATACTGGAATTGTCCATTAACAGTTTCAGGGGTGAATGAGTTAGTATTTGCAATACTCTTATCTGGAGCTCTGAGTGATAGCAAGAAATACATGTAATAAGAATCAATATCACATCATTGACATCACAGGTGGACATTCTCATCAGAAAGTCTTCAAATCAATGACGAGAGACCAATCACTGAAGAAGCCGTCTCTAACAATGCTGGGCTTTCTACATAACCATTGATCCAGATAAAGGGGAGTAAACTGAACAAATCCAAAAAAAATCACTCATTTCAGCACCAAATCCTATGGTGTTACTACTCATTAGAATCTCCTTTTCGAGAAAGAGTAGTGACACCATAGGGTTTAATACAGAAATAAAGATTTTAGTTTTTAAAAAACTCCCCTTATCTGGAGCTCTGATAACCATTGATCTACATTGAGCTGACACATGCCGTTTTCAAATGGACTTATTAGTCTGATAAACGACGAGTTTACCTTTCGAGGGGGTGAATGCAAAAATGTTATGAGTGCCTTTGAATCTAATGTCAATTAGAGCCTTTTTGCTTTCACCTCTCGATTTATTCTTTAGAAGTTTGTCCCCGAAATATATTGATACATGACAAAATGTGAGACCCTGGGACTACACTGTTTGTAAATGATCTTGGTCTACACTGTTTGCAAATGATCTGTGTCGATACTGTTTGCAAACAATGGATATATCAGGTTCCAGCACTGCCTAGATGCATCTTCAACTGAATAGTAACTTAACACAGATTTGACTATATAGATATGTCCATACATAAAGTATCAAAGATCCTATGATAAATGTTGTGTATTTTGATCACAGCTGGTACTCAGCTTTGAAGTAGAAGAGGGAAGTTTGGCCAAACTGACCAAACACTGTTACAAGTTCATCCAGTTTCAAATATATCATACACCTGGTCTTGAATTTTACCAATATAATCATACACTCAAGACTCAAAAAATAATCTCCAAGCCTTTGCTTTGGCTCCCGTCTTTTGCCATTCTGAGTAGAAGCTGAGAACCAAATCAAAGGGTAAGCGACTGTTCTTGGATCTCAAATCTAATATTACATGTAGTTTGGTGAATTACAAGCCAGTATACACATTTCCTTAAAGATATGAGCCATTTTACAAGACATCCCCATGACTATATTGAAACTATGTAGACCCATATCAGTCACAGAACTGAAAGGTTTAGAAAACGTTATTTCTTTCTTTTCATTACTATATTATATGCTAAAACCCTTAGGTCCACTGTAAATAGTTTACCCGGCATCTGATCAGGCTCCAAACTGTTTGCCACTCAGATTAAAAACAATATTCACAAATTGTCAAAAAAGTGTCATTCCTACATTATATTGCAATACATTTGCTTCTCATCATATTAAAACTGGAAAGAATTATTCACCACTTTAACAACGTCTACATTCTTGTATAGTGGCTCATACCAAGAACTTTTAACAAACAGAGGTAATTGACTCCTCACACTGGGTTATTTTCCCGTAATATACAAAAAATGGGCATCTCACATTTTAAAGCTCATATCACCATTGAGGGGTAATGAAAGCTGACTACACGGCTCAAGATAAGTGAGAGTTAACAAAAATATTTTCAACATTTTCTCTTGTACATTGCATTCAAACCCTATGTTGTGACTACTCATTATAATCATCTCTGAGATAATTCTTATGAGTATAAGTCACAAAGTTAACTCAACATACATTCAACATTTTCTCTAATATGTTTCCGTCAAACCCTATGTTGTGACTACTCATTATAATCATCTCTTTGAGATAATTTTAATGAGTAGCCACAAAATTAACTCAACATACTGGTACATTCAACATTTTCTCCATTAAACCCTATGTTGTGACTAATCATTAGAATCATCTCAAAGAGATAATTTTAATGAGTAGTCACAAAATTAACTCAACATACATTCAACATTTTCTCTTATATGTCTCCATTAAACCCTATGTTGTGACTAATCATTAGAATCATCTCAAAGAGATGATTCTAATGAGTAGTCACAACATAGGGTTTGGTAGAGACATGCAGATTTTAGTATTTGAAATACTCCCCTTTATCTTGAGCTCTGATAATGAGCGTCAATGAAGGATGAAATATACACAATGGATATGATCACTGTAATGAGCTGTGATGTCACAGGTAGCTTAACTAGCATTATATCTATTTGCCAACAACCAACAAATTATGTAACTTGTATTAACCCATTACTCCATAAATATGCCTTTCAACCCCTCTAATTATCCCTACACTAAGGAAAGTAGTCCCTAGCCATAAAGTTCTGAAAATGAATTGTGGCTCGCGTTTCATGTAATTTTCCAGATAGAAGCTTAAAGCAGGTTGAAAGAAGAGCAGAATGCTCCTTCAGGAGCATTCTGCTTTACTTTCAACCAGCTTTAAGTGATAACCTGTCTTCAAAACTACAAACAGGATGTGGAAAAGGGTTAATCAGCCACTCCAAAAATTAAGAACTGCCTGTCCAACATAAAGGAGGCAGTTTTACCCAGGATATAAGCATTGCAGAAAGCTCCTGCAGTAAGCTGTACAATGATTTTAGACTTTATCAAACTCCATGCTTCATTGAGTGGCTGCTTAACCCATTATCCAATAACCTATTTCGAGATTTGAATACAGGTGAACATTTAAAAGCAGGTTGAAAGTAAATCAGAATACACCTTAAGGTGCATTCTGCTTTACTTCCAGTCTGCTTTCAGCTAGCATCTGCTAGGATATAGAAATTCTTTCTCTTGGTACATGTTGGTACAAGTATTTTCTTCAATGGAGGAATAAATTAAATGCGCTAAAAGGCGTTTCAATGGGGGGAAAGGGTTAACACAGGTTCGTCTGTTTTTGTGTTCTTATATATATCATCAAGTAAACAACAAAAATATCCTAGAACTAAACGTCTTGCCTGTTGCAGCTTTGTCTATCAGTCCACACATTTAGACTTGAAACATCAGTATCCAAACTTTCCAAGTTTGGTTGATCTAGCATCGATACATTTTAAACAACAGGGTTAAAACGAAAACTTGACATTGGAGCTAAAGGCAAATGTTCAACGCTGACAATGACTTCGTCAGAAAAGCAACATCTTAGTTTTGTTTTCACTCCTCTGTTGTGGCAAGACAAAAATATAAGAAAACAAATTGAATGGAAGTGAATGGCCAAAACTAGGGCTCCTCATAAGAGAGAGTAAACTTAAGTTTTTCAACATTTTCTCCTACATGTCTGTACTAAACCCTATGGTGTGACTACTCATTAGAATCGTCTCTTTGAGACGATTCTAATGAGTAGTCACACCATATGGTTTGGTGCAAACAAAAAGATTTTTGTTTTTGAAATACTCCACTCATCTGGAGCTCTGAAAACATTTTGTTTTAAAAAACTGATCAAAATTCTACACCATCGTTAACCCTTACCCTGAAAAACAATACGTGACTGGCATTCTCAGACAGTATGAATCAAGATAATATAAAACAGGATAAGGGTTAAGAATACCCCATCACCATCTCTGCTACCGTTTGGCTTCATGATATAAATATAACAGTTGTGTTGACCTCCATCTGCCGCCTGTAATGCATATCAGCTCCTTATCCACTATGCAGGTATTTCAGTATCCGTTCCTACTTGTCTTTGTTTTAGTACACAATTGTAAAAACATATCACTAAGTGGAATCGTCGTGAGAAAGTCTTGCTATTTTAATAGGAGATGCACCTTCTGTTGATTCTAGGTTGGCTTTTGTGGAATCACGTTTTGTACAGTTCTGTGAAAAGTAATATTTAAAGCATTATGCTACATTGTACCGTTGAAATCTGTTTTGTATGACCATTCAATCAGGGCCTATTTTCCAAAAGTTGGGAAGGGGCCTTAGCCTTTCCATTTGGGAAATTCAAGCGCAATTTTCGACCAAATTGGGAAAAGTAGACTGACTTCAAAATGCATAAAACCTGAATGGAAGTCTACATTCTTACAGGAAATAGAAAGTTGCATTAATCTAATACCTGAAAATAAAATAATTTACCGGTAATACTAAAGTACAAGTAATTAAATAGGACACTTGTAATGTAGTTTTATTTACTGAAGATGTGAAAATTGATTTTAAGAGAATCATAAAATATATTTTTTGGGAAAAAAATGATTTTTTATATATTTTTGGGAAAATTCTTCCACAAAAATTGATAAAATAGTGGCTTGTCACCGAATTTCGGCCTCTAGTATAGAAGGTAAAAAATCCCTGATCATTCAGTAACAAAATATACGGGAATCTCTGAAAATTGGCAGATACTTAACATATTATTTCAAACCTAGCTATAAGTATACATGTCATTTACAAACCTTGTGCCTGTGAGGAGTACATTTTTCCTCTGTAAACAGTGTAGACCCTGATCAGAGGGCTCCTTAAGGAGCCCTCTGATCAGGGTCTGCCCTGTTTGTCATTTTGAAATCGACCATTTAACGTTTCAGCGGTGAGTGAGCTAATGCCTGACAACAGGAAGGCAGCAAACCTCATATGGAGCTCCCTGTATCACTTTTGTCCTGCATTAAGCCACCATTTCAAAAACTGTTAATGCAGCTTGTTGTGAATGGTCGCTAAAGCAGGCTTGACAGTAAATAAAATACAAAGCCTTTCTACCAATAGTTCATAATCCTAATAATTTTGTTTTACTCATCTTTGAAATTTTACATCTCAACAGTTTGTAAAGGTTTAACCAATTACCCCATAAATATGCATTTTTATGCCTTTAATTATTCCCCCACTGAAGAAAATAGGTTCACTTAAATTGACTTAATACAGGTATGAATATGCACCATACAACATATTTTCTATATCTAGTAGATGATAGCTTAAAGCAGGCTGAAAGTAAAGCAGAAATGCACCTTATGGCACATTCTGCTTTACCATCAACCTGCTTTTTGTGGTTACCAATCTCCATAACTAGACACAGGGTATGAGGTTAAGGGCTCAAGCAAGATCAAAGTAAACCTTCAAATGTTCAACTTAACCAAGTTTGAGATATCGAAGTTTGACTGTAATAGATAAGGGACAAGGGTGGTACATGTAACTTACTTTTCTATCCCATTGCTGGTGAAGGTATCGCAGTAAGATATTGGTTTTCTCTGTAGTTATCACTATATAAAATGAAAAAAAAATGTTATTGTCACAGTGTGTAGGCTTATTGTCACTTGCATGGCCTTGCTGTACAAGTATGCTTTTATGGCGATGTTGTACAGTATTTGACTGTAACATCTAGCGATCTGGGTTTGATCCCGGGTCTCTGCAGGTAGGTTTCTTTTAAGCACAATTTAGTGGTCATAATAGAGAAGTTCTACTGTACGGGTAGTTGGAAACAAAATTTGACTTTTTGTATCAAGCCTTTCATTGTTAAATTTATTGTGAGGTTTTTACCCTTCATCACCATATTGTTGTTTGCTTCAATATTCTTGTTTGCATTATCATTTCAAAGTTAGATTTACGACAGAATGACTAAAGTGTCAAACAGTTTAGACCCTGATCAGACGCTGCATTATGCGGTGTCTGATCAGGATCCAAACTGTTTGCAAAGTGCTTTACTGTGTCATGTGTATTAAGCCCCAATTATAATTTACAATGATTTTGTGTAAAAGACCAATGAAAACAAAGCCCCAATTCAATGATTCATCTTTATAGCCACAGTCTGCCTTCCCTCAATTTTGAGACATTAAGCTGAATTTGCTGTGATCACATGTTTTTACAAAAGTTAAATTTGCATAAAACAATAGCTTAATGTAGGATAAAAGTAATGCAGAAAACTCCAATAGCAGCTTTCTGCATTATTTTCATACTGTTTTAAGGATTTTCTAATTTGCAGTATTACTTAGTACAAGTTTGACGGTAAAACAATTAATAAGAGCAGCTAGTTTTTATACCAATCATTCATTATTGTATTCGGACTGTTCCTATAAAGCAACTTGGCTGTATAAACAATTACCTTGTTCCGAGGGGTGGTCTTTTGTACATATATATACTGATGGTCGCTTTACCTGAAAGATATAGTGTAATATTTATTTTTAGATCATAAATGACCCAAATAAAATCAGTAAGAATGAGCAACATCATTTATTCTGTAACATTTCATGACAATTTTAAGACTTAAATGATGATTCCCCATGGTATGGGCCAATTTTAACAGAGGTAAAGTGATAATTTTAGAAATCAGATGAATGAGTCCTTGGGATGCACATTCTGTAAAACAATGAGTCCTCGAGACAAAAATTGAGTCCTTGAGGTGCAAAAAGAACCCACTATCTCATATTTTGTTTCTAGTTTTGATGACAGGTGACCAATTAAAGCAGGTTGAAAGTAAAGCAGAATGTGCCTTAAAGCGACTCGCAACCAGATGGTGCATTAAAAATAGTAATTTGTAAATATGTGTCAAACGCTTATATAAATGGTAAAGAATTAGTTTAGGATAAGAAATTCTGTTTAAAAAAATGTATTTCAATAAAAAAAAATACTGGTCTCTGGTGGGATTCGAACCCGGGGCCCGGCATTGGCGGACAGAAGGCAAAATAGGGGAAACCGCTTAGACCAATGAACCACGGAGACTATCCGTTTATCTCGGATCGATTTAACGTATTTCAATGTGTAGCGATAAAAAGTGCATACAACTTCGTGTTTCGGCTCGGGTTTATGTCTGAGCCCGTGTAGAGAAGCAACAACAACAACTATACCGTCTACTAGTCGGTATAGAAAAACGATGGAAAATATCTAAAAATCTAAGATTCGGTGACGATTCTTGAAACTTTTTTTGGACTGATCATATTTTTTTAATGTCAGAAGCCAAATAATGCCACAAATTTGCTTTTATTTGAGTATTTTATTTTATTTTGACAAGTACACCATCCGGTTGCGAGTCCCTTTAAGGCACATTCTGTTTTACTTTCAACCTGCTTTAAGCTACTATTTGAGTATTTGCTTATGAGAAATAGTTTAATAAAGGCCAGAAAAGCTATGGGTCCATGGGACTCGCAGCTTTTTAAATAATGAGTCCCTGGCAAATTTAATGAGTATAGGACTCGGGATGCACAGGTAAAATGATCACTGGTATATAATTTCAGTTAACTATGATGTACCCTTTACCCCATAGCCTGTTTCTAGTTTTGAAAACAAGTGACCACTTAAGCAGACTGAAAGTAAAGCAGAATGTGTCTTAATACGCATTCTGCTTTACTTTCAGCCTGCTATAATGTACCGGTAGAAAATATTTATCACAGTACATAATTTATGCATGACAGTATAAATCGGTACTATTTACTTCAGTGGAAAAACAAATTAAATGTGCTAAAAGGTGCTTCTATATGGACTGGTAAAGGGTTCAAAGATCTATACTTTTATATAATACCAAACATCTTGATTCTACTAGCTGACCCATGAGACCGTCCTACCTTGTCGCGGTTCTGGGGCTTAATTGTCAAAGGGGATGTTTGGTAAAAATTATACCCTCTGCCAAGAACTAAAGGAAATGCAAATAGGTGGTTTTGATCACATGCGATGCTTAACAGCAAATAAGGGAGATTAGCCAAAATCCTCTTCCTGAAATCATTCCAATGCATATACATGTACAGGGATAGGGTGTGTTAATGTTTTAATTGTCATGGTTTTTGTGCTTTTACACATTTGTTGATCAAGTTTTTGTTTTACTGTTTGCATAAATATGGACCGTCCTTTCTCTGCACCAAATGACTTTTTCATGTAGGGTGGTGCCTTAAACCCTATGTTATAAAATGGAATCATAGTCTTCAGTGGAGGAATGAATTAAATGTGTATAAAGGTGTATCTATGGAGTAAAGGGTTAAATTCCACTAATCTGGATCATTTCTCCTAATATATAAAACAGAAATATAAGAAGTTAAAAGCAAAGTTCCAAGAAGAAGATGACTGGCAATCAAGGAAGTGAAAACTTACAGTAGATTTCATGCTTGAGTCTGCATTAAATCTGGTAAAGTTGTTTTCATCATATGATGGTAGTTCCTTCAGGAAATCCGCCTGTAAAAATAGCAATATGTCATGTTGAAATTAATTGAGAATGTAGTGATAGTCTACATCATACATGTTACATGTATGTTTATATTCTGTAACCTAAATTCATTAAAATTCATCACTAAAATGTAGTAGTATTTCTTATGGTACATATTCATGACTGTATAAAGAGGAAAGATATTTAAGGAGTAATGATCGAGTTAAGAATTTAAAGGAGCAATCTCTGTGTATCGCTATGGTAATGTAAGTCACTAAGCGTAGTCACGGTTACTGCAAAGGATATAGACCCTTCAGTTGCTCTTAGATAAATATATGTTAAAGGCGGAAACATTAGAGATTGGACAAACATGCTCACTGGTATAAATTACTTTGGAACAAATCAAAGACATGAATGCACACATTTGTTTTTACTTTTAACAATACTTGTCATTAGTTGCATTAGAATTAGTATAAATTGTCAAATAAAAAAAAAATCAGCAGACAAAATGTTATGAAAAGTCCCATATGTACCGGTAAGCTGCTTCAACCAGGGCTCCAGATAAGAGGTAGTTATTTCAACAAATCAAACATTTTCTCACTTATTCAGCACCAAATCCTATGGTGTTACTACTTATTAGAATCGTCTCTTCGAGACGATTCTAATGAGTAGTGACACCATAGGATTTAATTCTGAAATAAAGATTTTAGTTTTTGAAAAACTACTCTTATCTGGTGCTCTGTTCAACAATGCACGGTATGTACTTCATAGTGATTTCTCGATACCTTTAGGCAATTATGAAATTGGGTTGAGTTAAATAAAACGACTTGTAAATTTGAAGAAAAAAACACATCATGTTTTCAGCACTTTAATGCTGTCAACTTTATATTTGATATATCACTGATCATTTTTTGCTTGTTTGTGCGGTCTTTTTTAAAGCGACTCGCAACCAGATGGTGCATTAAAAATAGTAATTTGTAAATATGTGTCAAACGCTTATATAAATGGTAAAGAATTAGTTTAGGATAAGAAATTCTGTTTAAAAAAATGTATTTCAATAAAAAAAAATATTGGTCTCTGGTGGGATTCGAACCCGGGGCCCGGCATTGGCGGACAGAAGGCAAAATAGGGGAAACCGCTTAGACCAATGGACCACGGAACTATCCGTTTATCTCGGATCGATTTAACGTATTTCAATGTGTAGCGGTCGAAAGTGCATACAACTTCGTAATTCGGCCCGTGTTTATGTCTGAGCCCGTGTAGAGAAGCAACAACAACAACTATACCGTCTACTAGTCGGTATAGAAAAACGATGGAAAATATCTAAAAATCTAAGATTCGGTGACGATTCTTGAGACTTTTTTTGGACTGATAATATTTTTTTAATGTCAGAAGCCAAATAATGCCACAAATTTGCTTTTATTTGAGTATTTTATTTTATTTTGACAAGTACACCATCCGGTTGCGAGTCCCTTTAAAAAAAAGATTTTCTGTTGATCATAGCTAGGACACAGTCACACATCATCATTCCCCTCTTTGAATCTAATACATTCCACATACATTGGAGAAGACATTAGAATACCTTATTCTTTTCCAATAAACATGTTAAAGCTTAAAGCTATTATTTATATTGCTTACAGTTTAGAGCCAGAACAGAAACCGAGTTAACCAGCTTCCAATCATGCAGGCTCAATTTTTTTTGCCACCAGGGCTTTTTTTACCTTCTATAATAGAGGCCGATTTTCGGTGGGATTTTGCTAGATCATGTGTCATGTGACAACATCTCCACTTTTTGCCTTGTTGTCCGCCATTCCTGGGGGGGGAAATTTACTGACTCGAGTGTATTAATATTGACTTTTATTAAGGGTGTATCAATGTCATGCATTTGGGAAATTTTCAAAGTATATGAAAACACTCTATGATGGTTTTGTATTGAAGAGCTATTTAAGATAAAAGAAAAAATAGAAAAAGTGTACATTTTGGTGAACAACAGTTGGCTCTACGGCCATGTAAAATTTACCCCACCCACTTCCTCTTATTTTGTACTTTTCAAACAGCCCACTTCAATAAAATCCATTTTAAATGAAAACAAATATGATAATTTGGTTTTGTGTTATTTATTTCCTATCTATGGTCGTATTTCTTCATACAAAAACTAATTTAAGAAAAACAAGACTGCGCGTTCAATAAACGCTTATGCCCCCTGTGGCATCTTTGACAATATATTCTGAATCTTTTCTAAGTCCAAATTAGGTCAAGATCAAGGTCAAATTGAGCTTCCGTCTTACTGGTGGGTTGGTAATGGTCCAAGGCAATAACTGTATAAGTATAGAAGCATTGTAGTAAGTAGTGTTGATGCTAGACGAAACGGTAAAATCTAGTTAACCAAGAAATAGCCCATTCAAAATATTCTAAGTCCAAATTAGGTCAAGGTCAAAATCAAGGTTGGGTGATATTGGTGGATAGGGAATGGTCCAAGGCAACAACTGTATAAGTATCAAAGCATTGGAGTAAGCGGTGTTGATGCTAGACGAAACGGTAAAATCTACTTAACATGGTTACGGACGGACGGACGGACGGACAGGACGATAACTATATGCTCCCGCATCTGTCGATGCCGGGGGCATAAAAAAGCACCAAATGTGAAATTTATAAAGCTCTAAATATCATCGATATTGTACTTTTTTGTAACTTTTGTAAGGGGAGATAACTCTTTTTACTTTAATAACTCAAAATTTTCAACACTGACCTTTCAATTTCTTTTCATATTTTGAACTACCTTAGCATTGGCTTTCATTTGGTAGAATATAAGAAAAAGTTTAATACTAGAACTATTTCATTTTCAAACTTTTTTACTTTTTTTCATAAAATAAAAAATCTTTTAAAATCATGCCCTATGAAAAGCATATTTTTGATATTCGAGGATCCATATTGTTCAAACCTAGTGCCTGCTTTGTCTAAATTTGGTTTCTATATGTGAAAATACCACCATAGACATGAAATAAATAATGAAAACCCAAATTACCATGTTTTTACTGAAGCGTGTACTCTAAATGGGTAAAATTTTGGAAAAAAAGTCCAAATTTGACATACATGTACCTTTTTCAAATCGCTGTAGCTAAAAAAAAACAACACCACCATATTATTTTTTTTTCATTTTTTCAATCATCATAAACAGCTCTTCCAAAAAAACAATGATAGAAAAAAAGTTTAATACTTTGAAAAAATCGCTTATGACATTGAAACACCCTTAAGTGGATTTAAACAAGTTTGGGGACATTCCTATCAATTTACGGAAGTATAAACTCGTGGCCAATGCTTCCATACAGACATTAATCCTACTGATAGACATGATCTTATCAAGTCTCGCAAAGTCTTGTTTGTGCCGGACGAAATTCGCAAGATAGAGTGAGGTTGCAATTCCGTGTGTTGTATAATTCTGTGCTTCACTTCTAAAAACAAGACTGCGCGTTCAATAAACGCTTATGCTCCCGGTGGCATCCTTGACAATATATTCTGAATTTTTTTCCAAGTCCAAGTTAGGTCAAGGTCAAACTGAGCTTGGGTATTATTGGTGAGTTGGTAATTGTCCAAGGCAATAACTGTATAAGTATCGAAGAATTTTAGTAAACAGTGTTGATGCTAGACGAAACAGTAAAATCTAGTTAACCAGGAAATAGCCTATTTAAAATATTCTAAGTCCAAATTAGGTCACGGTCAAGGTCAAAACCAAAGTTTGGTGATATTGGTGGATATGGAATGGTCAAAGGCAACAACTGTATAAGTATCAAAGCATTGTAGTCAGATGTGTTGATGCTAGACGAAACGGTAACTTCTAGTTAACCAGGAAATAGCCTATTTAAAATATTCTAAGTCCAAATTAGGTCAAGGTCAATATCAAAGTTTTGTGATATTGGTGGATAGGGAATGGTCCAAGGCAACAACTGTATAAGTATCCAAGCATTTGGGTAAGCGGTGTTGATGCTAGACGAAACGGTAAATTCTACTTAACCTTGTTACGGACGGACGGACAGGACGATTACTATATGCCTCCGCATCTTTCGATGCCGGGGGCATAAAAAACACTAAAAAAATACCATTCGCTCAGAACTAAACAAGATGCCACGATGTAGGTATGGAACATAATTCCAATTTAATAATAAGATTGACTAAATGACCATAAAATACCAGGAATGCATTGAGTTTCAGTACATTGATTGTAACAGTAAATCACTTAATCAGACGTAGAACAAACTTTCTGCATTACACAATAGTCAGCCGGCCCTGGGGATTTTTGGTTTTCAGAACAAGCAAATGTCTTAATTAAACATATGCACAGGATAATAGTTTCCCCATCTATAAGGGACAAGTCAAACCACTTCTCTTAAGAGAGCTCCGCAGTGAGATTGCTCCAATCCTGCAGGTGATTTTCTCAAAGTCCCTCCAAGACGGTTCCTTACCATCTGACTGGCTCCAAGCCAATGTCTCGCCTGTTTTCAAAAAGGGGGGACAAAACATGCCCCGCCAATTACAGACCAATCTCACTAACTTGCTTTCTCTGCAAACTCCTGGAACATGTAGTCACTTCAAACATGGTAAAGCACCTAGACAAAAACAAGATCCTCTATGACCTACAGCATGGTTTCCGTGCAAAAACATCCTGTGAGACCCAGCTTACATCACTCATAGAGGAGCTTCACCGAAAAATGAAAGAGGGTAAACAAACAGACCTCATCTTGCTAGATTTTAGCAAAGCCTTGGACAAGGTGAACCATGAAAAGCTCATCCATAAGCTTCATGGATATGGCATAAGAGGCACAACACTGTCATGGATCAGGGCCTTCCTTAATGGTCGATCCCTGACTGTAGTCCTCGAGGGGGATTGTTCCGAGCAAGTGCCTGTGACTTCAGGCGTTCCTCAGGGCTCAGTGCTTGGACCAATCCTCTTCCTGGTCTATATAAATGACCTCCCTGACAAGACCAAATCCCTGGTAAGACTTTTTGCAGACGATACTGCAGCTTACCTGGCTTTCAAAAAGGTTGCTGAGACAAAACAGCTACAAGATGACCTTGACACCCTCCAAAAATGGGAAGCAGACTGGGATATGGAGTTTAACCCCAACAAATGCCAAGTATTATCCAGGTAACACGATCAAGAACACCCCTCCCTACCACATATACTATGCATGGTCAAACATTCGAGGTGGTTTCTTCTGCCAAGTACCTTGGTGCGGACATCACAAATGATCTCTCCTGGAAAACCCATATCACCAGAATAACCACAAATGCAAACAAAACCCATGGCTTCCTGAGAAGAAACCTCAAAGCCCAAAGTCCAGTTCTCCGAGAGAAAGCATACAAAGCCATGGTTCGTCCCCAACTTGAGTATGCTGCCCCTATCTGGGACCCTTACACCCTCGAAGACATACATAGAGTAGAGATGGTCCAGAGACGGGCAGCTCGCTGGGTTCTTAGTGACTTTTCGCCCTACTCTAGTGTCTCAGACATGGTTTGGAAGCTGGGATGGCGTACTCTGCAACAGCGACGTGCTGACTCACAACTAGTCCTGTTCTTTAAGATAGTGTACGGCCTTAGGTCGCAGTCACCGATCCCATCATACATCATCCCGCTGACACGCATCTCTCGGACTTTACATCCACTGGCCTACAGACAAATCCAAACCCGAACCGTCTATTGACATGTTCCATTTAAGAACATAAAATTTTCGTCAAACTAACTCCCATAGAATTTTTTTCTTTAGTATAAAAAAATTGCATTAGTTTTAATGTAGAGGAAGAGATTGTTATTATATTAGGTAAAAAAAATGAAAATAAAAATTATAGCATATTTGTTTTGCCTTTAAATCACATTTTAATTTTCTTGTTGCTAATGTCATTATTTGACAGAATATTTGACAGATATTTTTATGTTCACAACTTTTAAAAGTTAGAAAATTAAAAAGTTCCCTTTATTACAATTAGCAACAATTTGTCAAGTAAACAAAAGATTGAAAACTGTATGTAGAGGAAGTACTATCTCTGCAAAGAACATGTCAGATACTGATCTATTTAAGTTTGACGATGCTGATAATGTCATTTTTTGACAGAACAAATTGTTGCTAACATCAATTTTTTTGACGGAACAAATTGTTGCTAACATCAGTTTTTGACAGAAAATAATTGTTGCTAACATCAGTTTTTGACGGAACAAATTGTTGCTAACATCATTTTTGACAGAAGAAATTGTTGCTAACATCATTTTTGACAGAAGAAATTGTTGCTAACATCACTTTTGACGGAAGAAATTGTTGCTAACATCATTTTTTGACAGAAATGTAACTATCATCATCAAGTGCGAATGCTAACATCTTTTGACAGACACACACTTACACAAAATAATATCAAACGGGGTTCACACAAGCATTGTGTCGACCATGTTTTGCATTCAGATACCTACAGATACAATCCCAGTTTCTTTTCACTGGACCAATAAGAGAAGTAACTGCTCTAAACAGAGGAGCAATTGTGTGAACGTCATTTACTAGATTTGACAGAAATGATGTTATCAACATTTTTTATTAAATTATCTAGTTATGTCTTCAAAATCAAAAGAAACCACCTGTATAACCAGAAAGTACTAAGATTAACACTGTCTTCGAATCCCCACCCACCACATATGGACACAAAAACAGATTAGATTAAACGTTGATGTGAATGTCATTATGTTTGACGGACTAAATCATTTTTCCCAGGTTCACATTCTAATTCCTTTATTTTACAAACTAACTGAAGAACAGAAGAAACAAAGCAAATTGAAAACAAAGCAATACATACCCTTAAACAACAAATTCTCTTTGTTGGACTTAAAACTTGGAAATTAGTAGAAAAAACATAAACTTTGATCAACCTGGTGAAGAAGCTGGGAGTTCCGTCCGTCAAAAAGATGATGATTTCTGATGCAATTTTATTTATTTTTTCATTAAAACGCTATATTGATTTTTCTTGATTTCATTATTGTATTTTATTCACCATAAATGCTTGTGTTTTCTCGAAGCTAATTTACCCCTAAAAAATCACATTTTATTAAATTGACGGAAATTTGACGGAACTTTTACATTCTTAAATGGAAGATGTCTATTATAAATAGGTAGTGACTAGGGGTACGTGACCGTACCTCTAATATTTGAAATTAGCGGTACGGTCACGTACCCCTAGCGAGCCCTGTGAGGGTTGACTAGGGGTACGTGAGTCATTTAAACTATGTAGCAACATATACGTTTGCCTGCAGATACGTTTTATTGGTGCTAATATTGATAATCTCTCATTTCTTCATTATCTTGTGGATATTTAATGGAGAAAAACAAAGAAACTTCGACATATGTTCATCACCCAACTTGTTCTCATGGCAGCGATGAGAATAGATGTATTCCGCATATAATATGTATAGGGTTACCCGGCTGTACTTTTTCCAAGGTTCAGTGTAAAATTTCCATGGAATATGAATAATTTACGTGGAATTTACATGGAATTCTAAAAGTTCCATGGTTATTCGTAACAATTTCCAAGGTTTTTGTTTAGTCACCAAAATTTCCATGGTTTATGCATGCTTATGAACAAAAAAACCACGTAAATATTAAGAAAAAACCTTGGAAACTCTTAAAACCTTGGCAAAAGCTCGGAAAAATTGGACTTTGGCAAAAATAAACACGGAACAATCTCGGAAATAAGAACTTAACCATTTTTTAGCACGGAAAATCCTTGTAAAATAATAACTTAAACAATTTGCACCTCGTAAAAATTGTACTTAGACATTTTCCAGCACGGAAAAACCTTGGAAGTACAACTTAGTGAATTATAAATATAAGTAATATTTGCTACAATTGTAAGTTTCACAAAACAGTGAATATTATACACACCCAGGACACCAGCTCACAACAATCAGAGGTCAGAGATTTAAGTTGTCTGTTTATCTATACTTTAAAATGTGAATGTGGCAAAAATTAAAGACTCCAAACCAGTTCAGACTCCTGACAAAAGATTCATGGTAAGTTACATAGCTTACATAAATACAATTTTATCATGATCATAATATATTTTGGATATTTACATGATACAAACAAAAGCATGTGGTACCCCACCCACTAGTAGTTAACTATGCCTCGTATATATATACTTTTCCATGGTATTTTGTCGAAACCACGTAAAATGGTTCTAATATTTCCATGGTTTTTTCCTAAATATTTTACAAGGATTCCTCGTAAACTTTTCCGAGGATTTTTTGTTTCCGTGGTTTCCTTGGAAATTAAATATTTTACAAGGATTCCTCGTAAACTTTTCCGAGGTATTTTGTCAAACCATGTAAAAACCAAGGTCTTGTATTTTCTAAGGTTTTCTCGTCTTTTTTCCAAGGTTTTTGTAATATGACCGTCCGAATACTCCGTGGTTTTTTCCATGGTTTTTTTTCATAAAACCTAGGAAAAAGTACAGCCGGGTAATTATCGTCAGATACGCCCGGTATCTGAAAATCCATGACCAATGTTAAGTGTTTTTCTTATAAATGATTAATTTGATTCAAAGCTAACTTAGTTATATAATATTCTTGTTCGAAATTACTGCTGATGTATCTTCCTAACTTAGCGTTGAATATAAAGTGGTAGATCTGAGAAAATAAAAACAATCGAAGCTCCGCGGCTCCCATTAAGTATCGAACATGTTAGTTTGCTGGTTAATAACATGTTACAAAAATCAACTCAAAAACACGTTTGACAGTTGATCGCAATAAGACAGTGCAATTATTCTAAATAAAGCTGTTATTGGATAATTATACATGCTTGTAAAAAATGTGTGAACGTTCTTTAATCATAGGTATAGTTTTCGCTGCCGTGAAAAAAATGCCGATATGGAATTTTTTTATATGAAGTTTCTTTGCTTTTCTGCGTTAAACAGTCGGAATAGAAGGTTGAAATGAGATATTAGTAACATTAGCATCGATATTAACGTATCTGCAGACAAAATAAAGTGTTTCTTAATAGTGTTTTGGACTCACGTACCCCTAGTCAAACCCTCATAGGGCTCGCTAGGGGTACGTGACCGTACCGCTAATTTCAAATATTAGAGGTACGGTCACGTACCCCTAGTCACTACCTTATAAATATTCATTCTTTCCTCTAGCAGTGGTTCAGTGGAATAACCTGCCATCACCAGTTGCTACCCTGACTGATCTTGACAGCTTCAAACAAGCTATCAGCCAGGTGTACCATGCTAGACCGTAATCTGTACAACATCTATTTTTATCTTCACTTTCACTGTTCTTTTTAAAACCTGTAAAATACACTAATGATGAATAGATCTACTGCTCATCTACTTTTACTGTCAAACTAATTTTATCTTTAACTTTAAACGCATGTTGCGGGAAACCCGGCACGTAATACTCATTTGATGGTGTATGAAGAGATAGATAGATAGATGGGGAAACCATTTTATCTACCCGCCTTTCATGTCATAAAATCATTAATAGAATCCATTATGTTAATTATAAGCTGGCCTTAATTTTTTATTACTTAGACTTTTGTTGCTTCAAGTCTTATGGCGATTGTCAAGCTGTCTTTCTAACTTTTTATAACCTCTGCTGTTTCTTAAACAAGTATTTATGTGAGCTTGGTTGGGGAAAGATTTCGTTCAACGAGCATGATAAGGTCTGCATGAGAAATTCTATGGCATAATTACGGAGAGAAAGAAACAAAATGTGAATACAATGTTTGTGCATCCGTTTCTATTAAGTTGTACTTTTAACTCCTACGTAATTCAAAAGTGTTGTTTTATGGATAATACGGTGTAAATTCGAATTATTTTTACCATGTTGCCGTTTTGCCTGGAAAACTGTCAAATTTGGACAATCTGAATTCCCCAAACGCTTATAAAAGAAGTGTTGCTTGAATAAAGCCTTCAGACAATCGAGATCGAATTGCTCCAACTGCGCATGCGCTCTAATCACAACAAATATGTCGGACGACGAATTCATGTGCGATGACGATGAAGAATATGACTTGGTAATACGTTACATTTTGCAATGAAAGTGAATTTGCAAAGTCCCAGACACCGCTGCCGAATGACAGTGGTCAAATGCTGATGAATATGGTTGTCAGTGCTTTACAAGTTACAGTGCTTAGGATGGTGCAACTGATTTGACAGTTTCAGTTTTGTCAAATTTATGTCAAATGCGCCGGTTTTTCTTTTTTTGCAAGTGTCTTGCAAAAATTCTTTTAAAGTGTATGTTATTTAATTTTTATACACCTTTCCAGCATTTACTCATGCGGGATCATGTTATGGCATACCACTTGTATAGCCTGGTGGTCGAGCGTCCGCTTGCATTGTGGGAGGTTGTGGGTTCAATCCCCAGCGGAGGCAAACAAATAACTTAAAAATTGGTAGTAATGGCTTCCCTTCTTGGCGCTCAGGATTTCGGGTATGCATTAGGACTCAGAGTTCCCATTCACGTACAGATGTACGTGATTCATGTATAATTTAAAAAAATCACGCATAAAATCAAGGTAGTGACTAGGGGTACGTGACCGTACCTCTAATATTTGAAATTAGCGGTACGGTCACGTACCCCTAGCGAGCCCTGTGAGGGTTGACTAGGGGTACGTGAGTCATTTAAACTATGTAGCAACATATTTATTTGCCTGCAGATACGTTTTATTGATGCTAATATTAATAATCTCTCATTTCTACCTTATCTTGTGTATATTTAATGGAGAAAAACAAAGAAACTTCGACAAATATTCCCCACCCAACTTGTTCTCACCGGCAGCGATGAGAATAGATGTATTCCGCATGTATTGGGTTAATTATCGTCAGATACGCCCGATATATGAAAATCCGTGACCAATGTTAAGTTTTTTTCTTAAAATTTTGATTCAATGGTAACTTAATTAATACAATAAGCTTGTAAGAAACTACTACTGATGTGCCTTCCTAACTTAGCGATGAATATAAAGTGGTAGATCTAAGGAAATAAAAAATATCGAAGCTTCGGCTCCAATCAAAACATGTAAGTTTGCCGGTACCCAAGTTTGCTGGTTAATGACCTACACAAATCAACTCGTAAAACACGTTTGATAACTGATCGCAATTAAACAGTGCATTTATTCTAAACAAGGCTGGTATTGGATATTTATACATGTTTGTAAAAATGTGTGAACGTTCTTTATTCATAGGTATAGTTTTCGCTGCCGTGAAAAAAATGCCGATTGGAAATTATTTTTGGATTAATTTTTTTTGCTTTTCTGCGTTAAACAGTCAGAATAGAAGGTTGAAATGATATATTATTAGACATTAGCATCGCTATTAACGTATCTGCAGACACAATAAAGCGTTGCTATACAGTGTTATGGACTCACGTACCCCTAGTCAACCCTCACAGGGCTCGCTAGGGGTACGTGACCGTACCGCTAATTTCAAATATTAGAGGTACGGTCACGTACCCCTAGTCACTACCTAAAATCAATGCCCTGAACGTGCATGCACGTACAGATTTATGTTGCAGATAATGCCGAAATCGGATGTAAGAATACCAGTTTAACAAACAACAAAATACAAGTTAAACGTCAAAGTCCGGCGTGTCAATTTGGATTTGTTTTCATTTTCCTTATAGTGTCTGTCAGGCGCTTGACAATTCTTATCATTCTTATTACGTAAAGCGCCCGGTTCACCCGCATCGCGAATATGATGATTAAGCGGTTTAAAATAGATTGTGGGATTTCCGGTCTCTGTGCCTAATAAAGTCGCTATTTTTTCTATCAATTTTTGTTTTTATAAGAGTTCAATACTTATTTACTGGAATACGTGTTTGAAAAATGCTGACAAATTATTAAAACAAAAAGTCCGGTCATAGGTCTAATTCTGGTCACTTTCGATTCAAAACAGCGACGCCATTTTTTATGCGAAATCCGAACAACACAGTCGAAAAACTGGACGGGTTATCAGATGTATTTTATCCCGTCTATTAACAATGTTGAGGAAAATGCCTGATTTAGTGAGACACAGTCTTAGCATAGGCCTTCGCATTCGTGTAGTCTGCAAATATGTCGGCTAAGTCCCAATTGACGGTTTGGTTAAGAAATAATGTGAGAGATACGAACAGTACACATCCAAACAAATTATATAAAAATTTAGCGGTGGAACCACAAATTTCCAAAGATCATCCCTGGTGCGTATTCATTGTTTGAATACAGATTGCTACTTTGTTATGGGACCTATCGTCGTAAATACGTCATAAGCCTTTCGGCCCCGGCCTCATCATACTTTGTCCCTGGCTTCCTCGCATCAGAAGAAACAGAAACGTTTCATATGCACCCTCTGAAATTTGTCTGCACCCCCAAAAAATAGCCCTAGAGGGTGCATGCACCCTTAAAATTAAAAGCCTGTGGGAACCCTGGGACTGGTTCATCAGTGTCAGGATAAAGTGACCGGACGGGTACCGTCCCTGGTGCACCTCATAAGTGCCTCTTATCATAATGATCAGTCTTGATGGAGAGAAAAAGTTAACTACCTGTATAGCTCAGAAGTAGAGCGTCCGCTTGCAGTGCGGGTTCAATCCCCGGCCAAGTCAAACCAAAGACTTAAAAATTGTTAGTAATGGCTTCCCTCCTTGGTGCTCAGGATTTTGGGTTAGCATTACGACTGGTTCATCGGTGTCAGGATAAAGTGACCAGCCGGGTACAGTCCAAATGGTGCACCTAAAAAGTGCCCCTTCTCATAATCATCAGCATTGATGGCATAGAAGTAATAAATATAAATAGAAAAAAGTAATAAGAATATAGAATAAGCTACCAATAGAAGTAGAAGCTGATGGGGCCATCCATCACAAATGTGACAGAACTGGTACTTCTACAGTAGAAGCTGGCTTTTATAGTCAAATTGTTATGTGTTTGTATAAGTTGCAAAGTTAAGCAACAATATGCACAGTTAGTATTTTGGTTGGTGACTGCCACAGTTAACTGTTGGCCGCATTGCATTTCACAAAATTGGTGCCAGCGGTGGGATATGGAATGATATCTACATAATTATGATCTGTCACCATTAATTTATCCTTGGATCCATTGTCTCTGCTCTTAAGACTGCTATGTAAGAAGGGGTGACTTCTCGATGAAGTCAAGAGAATAGCTTGAGAAATGTAACTATTGGAAATAGTACATAAATTTTTTTATATCGAGAACAGTTCTGCTGTCTGACTGTGGAAGCTGGCACAGTCAAATTATTCAATAAGCAATGTTCTGCGTGGTACAATAAAAGTAAAAAAAAATTATTGTGTCAAGTACCAGATGTTATAATATATTCAACTTCCATTACAGGTGTTTTCGTCTGCAAAATTGTATTAACTTAACATACCTAAACGAAATACACCATATATTCTGACAATTTAGTATAAAACACTAACTGGTGTGATCCTGATAGCACATGCCCTAATGCCACAATGGATATTAATGTTGAACCACTGATTTTTAAAATTGCATCAAGTTTTAGTTTGACACATAGTTAAAATCTTTGAGGAACAAGACTTAATGTGTAAAAATTGCGTCAGGGGCTAGCATTTTGTGCATCAGGGAAAATCCTACAAGTGCAGAGTGATTATCGTGCTGGCGAGTTAGTTGAAAAACAGTCATGCACAGCTGCTTGCAGATTATGTGTATTTAAAAGTCTCCTATGTACAGATGATAAAACTGGTTAAAAGTTATAAAATAGACAGTTGCATTAAGTTAACCCTTTCCCCCATTGAAGCGCCTTTTAGCACATTTGATTTATTCCTCCACTGAGGAAAATAGTTCCATTTTATACAGTAATAAACATAAACCATAAATATTTTCTATATACTAGCAGGTGGAAGCTTAATGCAGGCTGAAAGCAAAGCAGAATGCGCCTTGAGACTCATTCTGCTTTACTTTCAACCTGCTTTAAGTAGTCACCTATTTTCAAAACTAGAAACAGGCTATTGGGTAATGGGTAAAGAGGGTGTAGATGTCAGCAACAGCTGTCTTGAATCTCTTGAATTTTAGTGTTGACTGGCTCATGGCATACTGTGGCAGGTGGCTCCGTAGAAAAATGGTTGCATGGAAGAAGTTAGATTGAATCATTGATATGCAGACTTTGAGCATATCTGGGTTAACTGTTGATTGTATAATCTGGAAGATCTTGAGTAGGGGAGTAGGTATGACATCAATTTGGCAGTTGTGGATCTTTGAAATACATGTATATTGGTTACAGAACTTGTTCATTCAGGTAGTCACATTTCACAAACCTAGCCGCTTGACGTTGTACCATCTCAAGTTGGTGTATGTGTGATTCAGTGTGTGGTGATCAGGCGGATGATGTGTATTCCAATGTCTTAAATGCTTTCTGTCCATATTTGGTGTGCATGTAGAAATATTTCTTCTGTGTAAGGACAAATTAAGTGGAATAAGCTTTCCTTGTTGTATTGTGAATGTAGGTCTTGCAGTGAAGGGTAGGCACATTTGTAACTCCATTAGTACATTAACCCTTTACCTGATAGCATATTTATACTATTGAAGATAGGTGACTACTGAAAGCAGGTTGAAAGTAAAGCAGAATGCGCCTCAAGGCGCATTCTGCTTTACTTTCAGTCTGCCTTAAGCTATCATGTGCTAGAATATAGAAAATATTCCCTATAATATATATTCATGACTGATTAAATTGGAACTATTTTCTTCAGCGGAGGAATAAATCAAATGCGCTAAAAGGCGCTTCTATCAGGGAAAGGGTTAAGGGCTTCTGGGGTCTTCTTTCATCTGTATTCTGTAATTAGCTGGACGCCACATATGACTGAAATATTGTTAAAGTGACATAAAATCATAACAAATCCAAATAGTAGCTCCATGGTATTTGGCAGAGTAGGTAGATTTCAACGGAATACCATGGATACTGTATGTGGATATTTAAGGATTTCTTTTGTTGGTCACATGAATCACTAAAGACATCAGCCTATACATGAGGCAGTCGTCCACAAACAGAGTCCGACTAACCTTCAGTAAATAGCCATATCCAAGTGGATGTCACAGCTAACTTCTGAAGAAAATTCAATGTGTAATCATTACCTCGTTCAAAGATGTACAGTGTTTCTTAAGAAAATTAATATGAATAACAGAAATTGACATGCATGAGTTCCAATTTTCAATCTCTTTCAGGAATACTCGGAAGAAAGTAATTCAGAGCCAGATGTGGATCTGGAGAACCAGTATTACAACTCAAAGGCTCTGAAAGATGATGACCCAAAGGCAGCGTTGGACAATTTTCAAAAGGTATGAGAAAGAGGGCAAGATTGAATCAGTTGTAACATGGTCTATTTGTTATAAATTATGTATAATAGAGTTGTTCAATAACTAGGCTTAATTGACACCTTCTTTTGCTTAATTTTACTTTATCATAATACATTGAACAACATTTGATCAATAAAAATTGTTTAAAATGTAAAAGTTGTTTTAGTTCAAATTATTTGCAATGTTTTGTAGGTGTTGGAGCTGGAAGGTAAAGACAAAGGAGAATGGGGATTTAAAGCATTGAAACAGATGATAAAGATCAACTTTAAACTGGTAAGCAGGGTTCCAGAATAGTGGGAGTATTCTGAACAAATCCAACATTTTCTCTCTCATACTGCACCAAATCCTATGGTGTTACTACTTATTAGAATCGTCTTTTTGGGACGATTCTAATGAGTAGTGACACCATAGGGTTTAATGAAGAAATAAAGATTTTAGTTTTTGAAATACTCCCCTTATCTGGATCCCTGAGTAAGTCTTAATTATTACTTCCTTTTGATAGACTGTTAAAGCTATGATTCTTTGCTGCAGATAAGGGAGTATCTTAACCTTAATGTTTCCACCAAACCCTATGTTTTGACATCTTCTTATCAAGCGTCTTAACCTTCCCCCCTAGCTTGTTTGCAATAGTTAAGACATGTGGTTGCTTTAACCTATTACTGACATAGCCTGTTTTCGAAAGTTTAGCTTTTACAGCTACGAAAAGTGGATACTGGATAGCACTGTGACAAGAAAGTCCTGAATATCAGTGTGAAAGCAAGCTAGTGACCTTGAATGTGTATGAATGTACAGTGGAACTTTGTTACCTCGAACTCGGTTAAATCGAACATACCCGTATTTCAAAGTTAAAACGTGGCTAAGCCACGTTTTAACTTTGAAACACGGGTATGTTCACCTAAACCGAGCTTGAAATAAGGTAAATTCATGTTTCGCAATATCGAATAATTCGAGTTATGCGAGTTCAAGATATCGAAGTTCGACTGTATTTGTATGTGCTTAAGCTACTTGTATTTATTTCAAATATTCATTACATGTCCCTGCATTTGAAATTGTTCTGGTATGAGAGGTTCTAAGGGACATTGAAATCCCTTACTACTGTAGTACAGTTTGGTGGAGACTCCGGGTACAATCATATATTTTGTTTGTGCATGATCTTGGACCTTTCATCAACAAGCCAGTGGAACTCTACAATTGTGAGCTAACATTCCCCAACGAAGTCGATATGCTTGATCACCGTGTGGGCTACTGTTTCGGATGTATTTACTCAGAATGGTACAGGTGCCCGTTTCATAAAACATCTTACGACAAATGTTGTAGTAAGTCAAAACTGAAAAATACATTTTATTTCTGATTTCTCTATCTAATCCTGTCTTTTGACAAAAACTAATTGAGACTTTTATCATCTGACTTACGACAACATTTGTCGTAAGAAGTTTTATGAAACGGGCCCCAGATCTCTACAACTTGGAGCTAAACTACATTCCCCAGAAGATGTCATCATGGACTTCTTACAGCAAATAAACGTGAACTCTGTGACTTTCAGTCAGTTGAAACTTCAGTCAGTTAAACTGTTATAAACAGAATTTAACAATTTGGACTTAACTTGTGCATGATTGTTATGTTTAGATAAAAAGATGTTAATTAACACTTAATTGTACAGATATTCATTCTCCATCAAGTAAGTTTGCAGATTTCAAGGCTACATGTTATTTTCATGTTGATGTTTCATGTGTTTAAACTTTACATTTTGATACTGTCACATATTATGTTCATTTTTATTTGCATTTCTTGTTTTACTTCAATTTGTCTTACTATCTTATTTATTCGATAGGAATCGGTGCATTCCAATCCTTCAAAAGTTCATAGTTGGTTTATTACACATACAAGAAGTATAGGTTAGACCATGGTTGCGCGCGAATAAACGATATAGTTCGATCGAGGGGGCGTAGTCCCTGAGAACTATGTCGTTTATTCGCGTGCAGCCATGGTCTAACCTATTTAGCACTGGCTTGGGCTCGAGGAAAACAAGAAGACTCGTCGTTTCTGCCTTTTGTTTTAGACGAAAAAGTCATTTTAAATGTAATATTTTACTTAAATTGAAAGGTTAATTCAATGTTTAGTTTGAGACATTAAGCATGCTTTAACACCAACATAAATAACGCTTATTGAAGCTCTATATGTCAGCACACTTCATTATTAATTGCCTTCAAAGTTTAGGTCTCACTGTACATAACATGATGTCATCAAGCAAGTGCAGTTCCCCTCTGATCTCAGCTGTTTAGTAAAGACAATCTAGACATGCATATTCCAGATTTTACATCTACAACTAAAACAATGCATATATCTAGGTCCAGAGGGATTGGGTAGATCTAGATCTATTATTAACCCTTAGCCTGCCACTCACGACTATAGCTCCATATGCAAACAGCTTGGATCCGGATGAGACGCCGAGTAACTCAGCGTCTCATCCGGATCCAAGCTGTTTGACACTCGGACAACATTTTCAGCAATTTTGAAGCACTTTGAAACTTGAAGCAGACGAGAAATATAGCAGACGACAATTTATTTGGCGGGCTAAGGGTTAATACTGTAGAATTACCGTATTGCTTTAGTTTAAATCCTTGATCTGGTGTTTATTCCGATTATTTATCGTTAAGCCTACAGTGCAGGCAAAAGGTTTTCGCGTAGGCTTGCACAGGGGATTGCTAGGGTTGTGACGTCAAATTGCCTTGAGATGACGGAAGCATGGAATAAGTAAACAGTGTGTTAGTTATTTCATGGTTTTGTTCAGTTAAATGATATATTCACAGGTTTTTGAGGCATCTGATTGGCCGAGAGCTCCAAGCCATGTGCTAAGTGCTAATATTCAATGATTATGTGTATACCGGTAGAATGATTTATAATAATATTACTTTAGCTTCGCATTATGTCATATTCATATTGATAACAATTTTAATGCAAACCTTAAGAGTGTAATTGAACGTTAGTTTTTAAGTTATGTTTTTCCAACTCAATAGATAACTATGCGTATTTGCAATTCCGGTTTAGTGCTGGGAAGTTCCTGTTCCCAGACTATTTTCATATGTCCAGTTACGGAACGATTCTTCCAGGGACAATATTTTGCATGGCCCATGTGCAGGCCAATTACTGTTAGATTGTTGGAATTTGCAATACGGGTTAATTTGAAGGGAAAACATGACTGATTTACTAAGCGTTCATTTCACACTAAAATGCATTATTTATTGGGTTTTAATATACACAATTCTCTTTAAAAAGGTATTTAGGTTTGTATTTATCAGATAACAAACTGTACTTTATTGGTATCTGCATCAAAGTTATGTTTATATGTGGGAACGCATTTTTTTTCTACATCTACAAAATTCTAGAATTCATTCAATTCTTATGATTTTCATTTTTTAGGGGGGATGTGGTTTTGTCATGTACAGTCATGTACAATCAGACAGCCACAGGGCACATTAAGATTATACAACATTTAGGTAACTAATACACAGTTCAATCTTGTATACCAGTTATATCTAACATTATGTAGTATATAAGCTGATTTGATGTTTTTTATATCTGGAGAGGGCTTTTCTGCATTTTATGATGTAAGTTGGACAATAAACAGCAGACAGACGTGTTACAAAACCGCCTGGCTGTTGCCAGGGATTTCCTATAAATAATTAGAAAATATCAGTCTTAATTAGGGACAGTTTAGATTTAGGCTTTCGGCCAGTAAGCATGTGATTTCAAAAAGGCGCGGTGTCGGTCGCCAGGCTTGTTTAAGCATTACAAGGCGAAACTAAATGCATTTTGGACATTGGATTCAGGAGTTTCTTAACAAATAGTACTAATATTGAACAGTTTGTTAGTTCATATACTTACGATATGTTGGATCAGCACATTGTCTACACTGTATGTACAGAACTTTAATAAACAACTAGAAAATTCAGCAGTGTCTTCATTTACCACCCTACATGGTAAAGTTGCAAAATGACAAACAGTGAAGTGCCTGATCAGAGGGCTCCTACAGGAGCCCTCTGATCAGGCACTTCACTGTTTGCATAAAACAAGTGTACTCTTCAAAGGTACACATTTGGTAAAGGATGCATATATGCATCACTAGGGCTCAATGAGTTAATGCTAACTTGTTTGTTAGTGACTATAATAGTTCCAGAAACAGGTCAAGAGTGTATTTTAAATTATGACTATTGTCTGGCTTCTCCAAGCTCAATGTTGTCAATTCTCAATAGAGCTACAATGGAGAAGATGTTATTCTTTCCCAATAATTTGCAATAAATGCGTTCATACTAAAAAAATTACGTTAATTGCACATAATTTGGAGCCTGATCAGACGCAGGGTTACCTGATGTCTGGCTCCGAGGTTATAAAGCTTTTGACTTGAGTCTAAACTCGTTCCCAAGCATTTGATTGGTCAGATTTGAGCCTAGGCTCAAATCTGACCAATCACATTCTTTGGAACACACTCAGACTCAACTAAAACGCTTTATAACCTCGGAGCCTGATCTAGTTCCAAACTGTTTGCCTTTCAGATTAAAATGAATTGTTAGAAATTTCTAAATAAGTGACATTTTATTGCAACGTGTTTTGTGTTTCATTTGCATTAACCCGGGAAAGAATAACTCCTTCCCCACTGTATCTCTTTAGAACAATTCTTATTAGTAGCCACAGCATGTACAAAACCCATTACCACCATAAAAAAAACCTTTTACACCTCATGAATTTGCACAATAAGAATTATTACCTGTATTCTAGCAGATGATAGCTTAAAGCAGACTGAAAATAAAGCAGAGTATGTCATAAAGTGCATTCTACTTCACTTTCAATCTGCTTTAAGTGGTTTCCTGTCTTCAAAACTTGAATCAGGCTAATGGGTAATGGGTTAAGCAAAAAATGTGTTAAACCCATTACCCCATAGCCTGTTTCTAGTTTGAAAGTAGGTGACCACTTAAAGCAGGTTGAAAGTATATAAGCAGAATGCGCCTTAAGGCGCATTCTGCTTTTTCAACCTGCTTTAAGTTACCATCTGCTAGAATATAGAAAACATTTCTTCTGATACATGTTCATAACTGTATAAATTGGAATTATTTTCTTCAGTAGTGGAATAAACTAAAGGCGTTAAAAGGCGTATTTATGGGGTAATGGGTTAAATACTTTTGCCTACCACAACTAGTAAATGTTATCCCTGTTTTCAATTGTATTATTGCAGAATAATTATACAGAAATGATGAAGAGATACAAGCAGTTACTAACCTACATCAAGTCAGCTGTGACCAGGAACTACTCTGAGAAATCCATCAACTCAATTCTAGACTACATATCTACTTCTAAACAGGTACATAAATTATAAGGAGAAAATATTTTGTCTTCTACATGCTGTTGGAGAATTCACAATGTCTGCAGCAAACAGTTTGGATGCAGGTAATCTGGAGCCAAACGTTTTTACACTGATGATATATTCTGAAAGATAATACAGATAATATGGCTGGGAAAAAAGTTGCAGGTGATATAAAAGTTAACCCATTACCACATAAATATGCACTTCATGCCTTCGATTTATTCCAACACCAAAAAAAATAGTTCCACTTAAAATAAAACAGTCATGAATATGCACCGTTAGACATATTTTCTATATCCTAGCATATGATAGCTTAAAGTAGGCTGAAAGTAAAGCAGAATGTGCCTTAAGTTGCATTCTGCTTTACTTTCAGTCTGCTTTAAGCTACCATCTGCTAGAATATAGAAAATATTTCTTATGATTCATATTCATTACTGCATAAACTTAACTATTTTCTTCAGCGGAGGAATAAATTAAATGCGTAAAAATGAGGATCTATGGAGTAAAGGAATAAACATAGTCCAAGAAAGCCTGTTAGTCATAGAACTTGCATATTGCCATGTTTTTGGTGTCTTGATTTTCCTTAACCCTTTACCCCATAGCCTATTTCTAGTTTGGGAAGATAGGTGACCACTTAAAGCAGATTGAAAGTAAAGTAGAATGTGCCTTATGTCACATTTTGCTTTACTTTCAGTCTGCTTTAAGGTAGCATCTGCTAGGATATAGAAACTATTTCTTACATTATATATTTATGAAGGTATAATTTGGAACTATTTTCTTCAGTGTATGAATGCAATAAAAGTGTAAAAAGGCTTATTTAAAGGGTTAAGAAAGTTTTAACCCTTTCACTGCCAAGACAGACAAGGCTAACATTTGCAAACAGTTTGAATCCTGATCAGATGCCGTGTAAGGCTACGTTTGATCAAGATCAAAACTTTTATACTTGTATCAATGTTTCTTAAAAATCAAAAAAAGAAAAAAGTTCCAAATTTTATAAATAAAAATGAACTTAAAATATATACAGATGAACCTGCATGTTAATCAGAAATCCGGTAATGATGATGGTGATATTATGGCAGCAACTGTGTTGTACGGATAATTAGGTCATTATGGCAATGAAAGTGTTACGTTACTAAAAATGTTCTTTATTTCAGATGGAACTCTTGCAAGACTTTTATGAGACCACACTTGATGCCCTGAAAGAGGCCAAGAACGAGCGATTATGGTTCAAAACTAACACAAAACTAGGCAAGCTGTACTTTGACAGGGGAGATTACAACAAACTACAGAGAATTCTTAAACAACTACACATCTCTTGCCAGGTAAGATATACAATGTACTAACTAATACAAGTTTGTTTAACACTTTACCCTATAGTTTCTGGTTTTGAAGACTTGTTACCACTTAAAGCAGGTTGAAAGTAAAGCAGAATGCTCCTGAAGGAGCATTCTGCTTTACTTTCAACCTGCTTTAAGCTACCAGCTTGAAAGATACTGAAAATGCCTTCTGTGTTAAATGTTTAGGGCTTCCTAGTTGAGGATTACTTTCAGTAGTGCGGGATTAGTTACAGGCGTAGACATGTGTTTTTCTGGAGTAATAGGTTTACTAAATGCATGTGAATGTGTTATATTAGTTTGTCAAATGTTGAATTCGGATATTTTTATAGTTTGTTCCTTTTTCAATGCTCAATGTAGCTGATTTGCAATTACCAGACATGACATTGAGTGTAGCTCAGATAATACCATTACTATTTGTTATATGCTTTGCAGACAGATGAAGGAGAGGATGACTTAAAGAAGGGCACACAGTTACTGGAGATCTATGCTTTAGAGATTCAAATGTACACAGAACAAAAGAACAACAAAAAATTGAAGGTAATTTCAGTTAATACATCATTTACATACATACTAGAATATTAATTGTTTACTAAATAGTTTATTTTTCCACTGAAGAAAATAGATCCACTTTATGGAGTCATGATTATGCACCATAAGAAATATTTTCTATATCCTAGCAGACGATAACTTCAAGCAAATAGAAA
The DNA here is from genome assembly GCA_922989275.2 of Gari tellinella. NCBI lineage: Eukaryota > Metazoa > Mollusca > Bivalvia > Cardiida > Psammobiidae > Gari > Gari tellinella. The sequence goes on from OV277864.1 coordinate 46,696,673, forward strand.
AAAGTAGAGCACAATATGTCTTCTGGCACATTGTGTTTTACTTTTAATCTACTTTCAGTTATCACCTATCTTCAATACTAGATAGAGACTATGGAGTGAAGTGTTTATTTAAATTTCTCTGAGATAGTTTTTCTTCAAAACTTCAATTTATAGTTCTGTGAATATTAAAAAATCAGCATTTGTAATTATTTGAAGAGACATGCATCATGCAAGTTTCCACACTTTTTAACTGGCCTAATGACATTTCAGCTATTAAAACATTATCAAACACATACATTTCTTATTGGCATAGAATCTAGACTTATTACAATAATCAGTCTGATTGTGGTAGACTTTTTTGAGGGGTTTTATTATATTCCTTTCAGTTTTTGATAACATGGAAATTATTGTGTTTTGTAAGGTTTTTAGTTTAATAATTTTGCTTTTTAATATTGAAGTATACTAGCACTTAGTATTAGGAATATATACTATTAGATAGAGATAAAGGAAAACATGAAAAAAGATATGGTAAACTGTATGAAACAAAATACAGTCGAAACTCAATTCTTTGAACTGGCATTAGTTCGAACATACCGTTATTTCAAAGTTAAAGTTTCAACTTTGAAATAAGGGTATGTTCAACTTGAGCGAGATCGAGTGATCGAAATAAAACTTATGGAACACTTGTAAGTTCGATTAAAGCGAGTTTGAAGTATTGGGTTTCGGCTGTATGTAGTATTGAGTATTCACATCATTTCAGGCCCTTTATGAGCAATCTCTCCACATCAAGTCAGCCATTCCCCACCCCTTGATCATGGGTGTAATACGAGAGTGTGGTGGGAAGATGCACCTCCGAGAGGGCGAGTATGAGAGAGCTCACACAGACTTCTTCGAGGCATTTAAGAACTACGATGAATCTGGAAGTCCTAGGTAGGATATATAGTCAAACTAGTCTAGTCTCTTTTAGGGTTGATTTGAACGATAAATTGCAAAATAGCAAACAGTGCAGACCCTGATCAGAGGGCTCCTTCAGTAGCCCTCTGATCAGGGTCTACACTGTTTGTAATGGGCAAGTGTACTCTTCATGGCTACAAATGTTAAAGTTGAGTTTATACTTGTCACTAGAGTTGAAGTCCATTCGAGTCTGTAAGTGAGTCTTTTTGTTGTTGTCCCATTCTGGATTGAATGGGGGTTACTAACCTGAATGATTTACCAGATCTTTGTATGGTAAATTTTGAATTGGGTCAATTGGTGCGGTTGTAGAGCATCTGACATGGGATGAGAAGGTCCTGAGTTCAAATCCTACCGATGGCTCAACAAGAATTTCTCAAGGCTCCAGAAATTAACTCTGAGCCCCCACTCACTCAAACTGTGAATTGGTACCCTGAGAGGGCGATGATTGTATGTTCAAATTTCATTGGCACCATATGTTGGCTCGGACATCTTGGAGTGGAAATAGTCTTCCTAGGGAGACTTAAACGATGGTTTCAATGACCATGGGAGGTTGATTGTTAGAAGCCAGCTGAGTGATGCTTATGTGCGTTGAAAGAAGACTACAAAAACTGGACATTCAACTTAATTTTGTTGGTACTAATTTTAGGAGAACAACATGTCTGAAGTACCTTGTCTTGGCAAACATGCTGATGAAATCTGGCATCAATCCGTTTGATTCTCAGGAAACCAAACCATACAAAAACGACCCAGAGATTCTAGCAATGACAAATTTAGTAAGGTAAGTGTGAAAACTATTTGTTATTATATATTTGCAAAAAAAGTTACCCATTACCCCATAGCCTGTTCTAGTATTGAAGATAGGTAATCACTTAAAACAGGTTGAAAGTAAAGCAGAATTACAGTTTGACTTCAAGACAAATGCAGAGTTGTTCGGTGTCCACTCATACTTTAATTATGAAGAAGCTTTCTTATCTGGTTTCCTGACATTTAGTATATCCTTTTATGCCATCGTACGACTTAGTCAGGGCATAAGGTTTTTACTTTATCTGAGTTGGGTCATGTCAGATAAAAGTCAAGGTCATGTAGAGGTCACAGTCACCTGAATGGGCATATATCACAACTTGTTTAACCCATTGCCCCATAAATACTCCTTTTTACGCCTTAAATATATTCTTCCCCTGAAGAAAATAGTTCCAATTTATACAGTCATAAATATGCACCATACCAAATATTTTCTATATCCAAGTAGATATTAGCTTAAAGAAGGCTGAAAGTAAAGCAGAATGTGCCCTAAGGCACATTCTGCTTTACTTTCAACCTGCTTTAAGTAGTCAACTATTTTCAAAACTAGAAATAGGCTATGGGGTAATTGTTAGGGGTGACTATCGAGTTCAAAAAGACTATCCTGATAGTATTGTGATAGTTCAAATATTATCCCTATAGTATTGCGATAGTCAATAAACTATTGCGATACTATTACGATAGTTGTTTTAATAACTATTTTCATATAAACAGAGGCTTGTTTAGCTAGCTTTGAAGCCGTGTTGTGAGGGAAGTTTTCAGACGTTTTCATTGAGTTCACTATTGCCACAGGCGGGTGTTTACGTGTCATGTGATTGATTAAATTGGATGTGTTTCCACTAAGTTTTATATTACAGTTTCTGCATGCAACTTTTGTCTGATCTACTGTGTCGTTTTGCTTGACGAAGCCAAAGTGCTGCCAAACTGCAGCTTTACCTTTCTTGTTGTCAACAATTTCCACTTCGTCTGCCATTTTCACTAGTTTCAGTTTACACTTAGATCAAATAGACTGCCGGCGTCTCGTTTTGGAGAACCAGGATTCAAATTAATTCAATTTTTTACAGTCTTATGACTAATCTAAAATGATTTAATGTAAGGGGAAAAGACATATATAAGTTACGAACTAAATTAATTAAATGGTAAATGATTATAAGTCATTGATTCTCATTTCCGAATTTTCCACCTGGTCTCGGCCTTTACCTTCCTAAAAACATGTGATCATATCGTCTGGAAGCTTTACGGTAAACTATAAGAGAGAAATACAAGCGTTTGTCGATTGATTTTAATAAACAAATAATAAGTCAAATCGGCTTAATCCGACAAAAGAGTTTTTCACTAAAAGTAAAGTATCACTATCGTAACTATCGATAGTTGTAGTAACTATCGGCAATAGTATCGTCTTATTGCTATCGGAGCCGGTACTATTGCAATAGTTTGATAGGTCTACCTATCGTTACACCTTTAATGGGTAAATATTTTGGAGCTTTCACTTTGAGTCTGTGTACTGTATGAAGACATTTATCGGAAAATAGAAGGGTCCATTTTAGTGAACATTATCAGAACTGTTAGCAGTACAATAAAACCTCTCTATTACAACAACTGCATGTGCTCAAATTGGCCGCGCTTAAAGCAAGTTGAAAGCAGTGCAGAAAGCTCATAAGAGCTTTCTGCTTTACTTTCTTCTTGATGTAAGCTGCCACCTGTTTAACATGCCATCAATAAACCTACATTTCAATGGTCGTAATAAAGATGTTTTTCTGTACCTTGCAATTGTACATAAACCATTACTTACCCTGGTGTACTTCACATAGTGTTTGTAACTTATTTTTCAGTGCATATCAAAATAATGACATCAATGAGTTTGAGAAGATTCTGAAGATCAACAGAAGAAACATTATGGAGGATCCCTTCATCCGAGAACACATAGAGGACCTGTTGAGAAATATCAGGACCCAAGTACTCATCAAACTTATCAAGCCATACACTAGAATACACATACCTTTTATTTCTAAGGTTGGTAATTGTATAACCCTTTTCCCCCTCATAGCTAAACAAACACATCACTTACACCTATGTACCTGCTGATTTAGTAAAGTAAAGCCTCTCTATAACGACCACTAAATTGTGTTAATTATTGGGTGTTTCTGACAGGTGACTGCTTAAAGCAAGGTGACAGTAAAATAGAAAGCTCCTATAGGAGCTTTCTGCTTTACTGCCACTTTGCTTTAAGCTGTCACCTGTCTTTGATACACTCGATTAGCCTTCATTTTAGTGGTCGTAATAGGGGGATTTTACTGTATATTGCACCACTGATAAGACCACTCTTAACAAAATTTAAGACATGTTAGTGCTTAAAGCAGGATGAAAAGTAAAGCAGAAAGCTTCTGCTTTACTTTCATCCCGCTTTAAGCTGTTACTTGTAATTAACACAATTAGTAAATAAAGATATCCTAACACAATTAGTAAATAAAGATATCCTAAGATGCTTGTTTTGTAGTATATCAAATGGTCTCCTAATGAGCCTTCATAGAGAAGAGGATTTACTCTCTGTATGGGGGAGACAAGTTTTATACTAGACCATTTGCAAACAGTTTGGATCCAGATCGAACACCCTGGGACTTGATATATGGTCAGACAGGACTCAAACTAGACTGTTTTTATTTGCAAATATAGAGAAGAAAGAGTCCATTTAAGAATAAAAGGTGGGACAATAGTTTGAGAATATGGAATTTGTTCAGAGTTCACACATTATTCTTTCCCTATAAACAAGTTTAGCTAAAACTAATATTTCAAGTGCAAACAGTTTGGAGCCAGATCAGACGCCGGATAAACCTGCGTCTGATCAGGCTCCAAACTGTTTGCCAGTCAAATAAACATAAATATAATTGTCAATAAGTTGTAATTTTCTGTGTTTTATTGAAATGCGTTTATGTTTCTTTTGCATTTGAAAAGGAAAGAATGACATCTTCTCCACTGTAAACTTGTTTGTGTGTTTGGGTGATTTTCTATGAACTGGATGTTTTGTGTATCAAAGACTGGCTACTACATTTACAATTGGGAAGAAGTTATTCTAACAAGATGGTTTCCGATACTCAGTTTCAGATCTGAATGCAAACTCGTGCATTTAAGATATTCATGTGCTCTTCTATGAATTGTGTGGTATTACATTAGGCAGAATACTAAAGATTATGTAACCCATTCACTGCCTTACACCGAGTTTAATGACATTTACAAACAATTTGGATTCTGATCAGATGCTGCATATTGGGGTGTCTGATCAGGATCAAAGCTGTTTGGCACTTTTATTGATGTTTCTGCAGTCAAATTGCCTTAAATCTATATCTGAGAAACAAAAGCAGATGATGTCATGACAGTGAAAGGTTTAACTCTTTCAACAGCATGGACTTCTTTAAAATACACTCATCACATTTGGAAACAGTGTAGACCCAGATCAGAAGGCTCCTATAGGAGCCCTATGATCAGTCTTCACTGTTTGATGATTTGGACCAGTATTTATTCATTTACCCAGAATTCCAAGTAGACTAGGGCATAATTTGGTAATTAAAAGGATCCACAAGAAAACCTAATAACCCACAAGAGTTACTTAGTATTTTAACTATGGTTGTTTTCTTGTTTACAGGAACTGAACATAGACCCAACTGATGTGGAAAATCTCCTTGTATCCTGTATATTAGATAAGTAAGTAATCCTTTTAAGTTAGATCGATATTAGAGTATAATCAGGGGGGCCTCCGTGGCCTAGTGGTATAGTCACTGTGACTTACATCACTAAGCTCCTCACCGCTGTGATTTCGAATCCAAGTAGGGTCGCTCGGATTTTTCATGTGGGGAAGTCTTCCAGCTGGCTTGCGGAAGGTCGGTGGTTCTACCCAGTTGCCGACTTGTGCCTGAAACAGTGCTTAAAGGATTTCTGGGGTGTTCCTCCACCTGTAATTAGCTGGACGTCACGATATGACTGAAATACTGTTGAAAGCAACGTAAAACCAAAACAAATCAAATTAGAGTATAATCACAACTGTTAATTTAAGGTACTGGTCTTACTTTTGTAAAGTTCCATTTTCATGCTAAGCAGTATAATAAATTAACTCATTCATTTCTGATACTTTTAATGGAAAATTTCAGTTTAAAATGAAATCTACAGAAGTGGCTAGGTAGATGTATTAACCATAAGCAGCCTTCTAGTTCATTTTCAACTATTGCGGGTTATTTTCTTAGTTTCCTTAACCCTTTTCTCCATAGTGTTTAAGACATGTTACCCCTGAAAGCAGGTTGAAAGTAAAGCAGAATGCACCTAAAGGTGCATTCTGCTTTACTTTCAGCCTGCTTTAAGCTACAATCTACTAGAATATAGAAACTATTTCTTACTATACATGTCATATTCATGACTGTATAAATTGGAACTATTTCCTTCAATGAAGAAATAAATTAAAGGGATAAACATGTGTACCTATGGAGAAATTGGTTTAAGATAGATCACATAACAAAGTTTTACTATTACATTTAGATATGAAATAAACAGACATTTTGATTCTTTTCGTTTCAGCACAATACATGGCAGAATAGACCAGGTGAATTTAGTTTTAGAATTGGACAGAGAATCATTGGGCACAGCAAGATACAATGCCCTGGATAAATGGACTTTACAACTTCAATCTCTCCATCAAGCCTTGGTCAACAAGATAGCATGATTGTGTGTTTGTGTATAAACAATAAACCCAAATGGCTTTACAGTCCTCTACATGACTTGGAAATAATGTTACTCCAGGGTTCAGAGTTATAAAGCATTTGAGTTGAGCCTGAGATTGTTCTCAAGCATTTAATTGGTCAGATTTGAGGAAAAGCACAAATTTGAGATTATTCTCAAGCATTTGATTGGTCAGATTTGAGCAAAAGCTCAAATCTAAGCAATCAAATGCTTGAGGCCTCAGACTCAATTCAAACTCTTTATAGCTTTGGGACCAGTCCAAGTCAGATTTGATTCCAATACAGTCTATCTTATATTAAGGTACCACTATAAGTAAGATGCTTTGGGATCTTTTATACAGTTGGCTGATTATAAATGGAATATATATGGTGATATTATAAGTGAAAGAGCATGAATTGGATCTAGGCAGAAGAGAGAGAGATCATCAACAAAATACTTGTCTATAATTGTCTGTATCACAACCAAAATAGTATTTTACGTGACGGTTTGCAGACACATCTATATCCCTCTGGAGAACACTGACTGCTGGTTACCTTCAGCTATTTCTGCCACTGCATGGGTCAGCGCCAAAAACAGGGTCAAAGGCGTCTTGACAGTTTGTAGGCCCCCTTGTCCTTGTTAAAACAGAATGGAATACACTGTTTGCATAGGACAAGTGTATCCTTCACGCTGTAAATGATGAGTGTGGTGGTCGCTAGGGTTGAAGGTGTTACAAACAGTTTGGATCCAGATTGTTATGCAGATAACCCAGTGTCTGATTAGGATCAAAATTGTTTGACACTCAACTTGATATTTGTTTAGTACAAATTGTTAAAGTTCGTATTGTTTGGTGAATGTTCAGACGCTGGGTGACCTGATATTTCATCTTGCTCCAATTTGTAAGTAGAGGTCATAAGGTTTAACCCTTTACCTGATAGTCTGTTTTTAGTACAGAAGATAGGAGACTACTTAAAGCAGGTTGAAAGTAAAGCAGAATGCGCCTTAAGGCGCATTCTGCTTTACTTTCAGCCTGCCTTAAGCTTCCATGTGCTAGAATATAGAAAATATTCCATATACTATATATTCATGACTGATTGAATTGGAACTATTTTCTTCAGCGGAGGAATAAATCATATCAGCTAAAAGCCGCTTCTATGGGTGAAAGGGTTAAAGCATAAACACTAAACAGTTGATTGGAAAAGAATAATGACTTGTCCTCTGTATCTGGAGTGCTGGAATCTGGTTCACTGGGAAGTTTGCAAATTGCTGAAAGATGTGTAATCTGTGTCATGTGTCCAAACTAAAACTGACATCTTAATTCTTATGTCGGTGCATGTTTAAAGTGACTATATCTGATTTCTAATGGAAGTTTTACTAATACAGGGGCTTGATAGTGCTATTTATATTTGCAGCTGTTTTACATGTTGTTTTGATATAGACACTGAAGAAATGTTTAAATGTGAAAAAAACAGAAATAAAAGGACCTCATTAAAAATAATTTAGTGATCAGTCATGTTTTGTATCCCAAACCTAAAAAATATTACCCTTTCCTGTTCTTTTCAAGCCCTTTTCCTCATCAAAATACCTGTCCATGTTTCTATCCTGTCCACATAAAGCGCCATAGGAAACTTCTCCTATTATCTGACATGTTGCTGCTTAAAGCAGGGAGAAAATTAAGCAGACAATTTCCAAAAGCATACCAATTTAACCTTTCCCCATAGCCGGTTTATAGTTTTGAAGACAGATGACTTCTTAACACAGGTTGACAGTAAAGCAGAATGTGCCTTAAGGCACATTCTGCTTTACTGTCAGCCTGCTTTAAGCTACTATCTGCAAGGATCTAGGAGTTATTTCTTACTTTGCATATTCATGACTGTAAAGAGGGGAACTATTGTTTTCAGAGGAAGAATGAATTGAAAGGCGTAAAATGGTTTATTTATTGTAGTACATGTAATTGGTTAATCCCACTGTTTGCTGTATGAACATTTCTCACTTTACATAACCTCTAGCAAATATCACAGACGGCTAAAAAACGGCTAAAATAGCAAACAGGTTTGATCTGGACCTGGCGCTGCAAAACACGGCGTCTTATCCAAATCCAAAAAGTTAGTTTGACCCATGATAAAATTTCAACTAAAATCACCATGAAATCATATTAAAAAAATAACAGTTTAAAGAAGGCCAGAAATGTGGAGAAGAGTTTTGAGGTTATTCTATCCAGTTTAAAGGAAACGAAACTTGCATGACAATAAAATGATGGAAATGTTTGACAATTTGTTTAAGTTTGAAAAACGGTTTGTTTTGAGTGCGACCAGACACCGGTCACCCGGTGTCTGATCTTGCCCCAAACTGTTTGCAATGGAAATATTTGTTTTAACACAAAAACACGTTTATTGGAAAAGAATAACGCCTTCTCCACTGTACATAACTGTAATAAGGAACGTATATATAGATGTACGTTCCTGCTGTAAAGCAGAAAGCCATTCTTCTGATCGTGTCTGGTCAAAAATAACACTGACATGTCCATGAACATGTTTTTGTAATTCATCAGTCGGTTAATATTATGGAAATTGATCAACTGATTTGACCATGTTGGGCTGGCGTCCATGGAGGGTTTAGGCTCTGCTTCTTTGGACCCGCTAGTGAATAGCTATAATACAAAACATTTGCACATGCAAGTCATCACCGATTTGCTCTGAGGATGCTAGTATTTTCAAACAGTTTGCGACTGATTAGGATCCAAACTGCTTGCCACTCATCTCTATAGTTCTTATTTCAAAACGCTACGAATCTAAATATGCATAGATAGATCTTTCACTACAAATGGCCCAATCGACTTAACTTTGCAAACAAATTGGATCCTGATCAGATGCCGCTTGCGGCGTCTGACCACGACCTAATCTGTTTGACACTTGTTTTAATATTTTGCCAGTAAAAATTCACATAATTAAATTTTGCATAAAACACAGACGTTCTACAGACGATAATTTGGCAGTGAACGGATTATATGCAGACAGACGGCACATTTTAACCCGAACGATATCCTTGTAGTAAATGGATTTACAGACATGTAGAACTGACTTACCAGACAATAGGGCATCAGTGTCTGCATAGTTTGTCATCTTGCAATACATTGACAGATAACAACTCTAAAATTTCATAAATGGACTGGACTTGATTTGAAATTTGAATTGTCCATTTGAAGTTTTAGGTAGAAAGGGTTTATGGTTGGCATGTTCAGATGTTTCCGAGATTATGGAGATGGTTGATCGCCACTAGCCCGTGTCACACTGTCCCGAATTTGACACCAGAAGGCCGGTCCCCAATACTGCCAACTCAAAACAGCGTGAACTCGCAACATACGTCGAGCAGCTTTGCATTTGGTCAGAATATTTAAACTGACCAACTATGGTCCATTTAAATCCTAACTTTTTTTTTAGCTCAGGGTGAGCTTTTAGTAGAGGGCATTTAAAAATTTTGGGGAAAAAAAATGCACAGAAATGATTTTTGTGTTTTCATATGCTCCAATATGTACCGAATGACAGAAAAAAAGTCTAGGAAAATCAAACGATGCGAAATATGATTTTTTGGGGTAAAATGATTGAATTGATAAACGAAAATGATAATTTTTGGAATTTCCATACTGTGACCCTGGGTATTAACATAAAGGCTTCAAATCTACAAATTAGACTGGCAGTTATATCCACTGTGGAATAGTACTAATTAGGATATATAAAACTTTCAAAAAATGGTTCTTTTTGGGTGAAAATCATGAAAATATTAAACAAAACCCCAATTTTTGGAGATTTTAGTAGAGCTTCCCTGGTGTCAAACATCCAAATAAAGGAAAAGATGCACAGAAATAGTTTTTGTGTTTTCATATGGTAGAGCATGTACCAAATAACCGAAGAAAAATCTAGGAAAATCAAACAATGCGAAATATGTTTTTTGAGGCAAAATTGTTGAAATAATAAATGAAAACGCCAATTTTAGGGATTTCAGTACTGTGTCGTTGGTTATCATTATAAAAGCTCACAATTACAGGCTAGATACTTATACATCTCTATTGTGAAATAGTACTATTAAGGATAGCTAAAACTTTGAAAAATGAATTTTGGGGTAAAATTGTTGAAATAATAAATGAAAACGCGAATTTTTGGGATTTCCCTACTGTGAACGTGGATATCAATATAAATACACCAAATATGCAGGTTAGACAAAAAATCATTTTTACTGTGTAATGGTACTAGTAAGGATAAATAAAACTTTCAAAGAACTGGTTATTTGGGTTAAATTGTCAAAATATTAAACCAAAATCACCAATTTGGGGGATTTTCGTAGACAATCCCTGCCATCAAAATCAAAAGTGATTTATGTGTTATCATATGCTTTAATATGTACAAACTAATAGAAAAATCATCTAGGAAAATCATACAATACCAAATATGGTGTTTTGGGGTAAAATCGTTGAAAAATAAAATGTAAATGAGCTTTTTCGGGATTTTACTACTGTGATGGTGGCTATTAAAATAAAAGCTCCAAATCTACAGGTTAAACAAATATGCAATTGCGCTGTGGAATGGTACTGATAAAGATGAATAAACTGTCAAAAAAACTGATTTATGCAGTAAAGTTGTTATAATAATTAAACAAAAAAAACACCAATTTTCGAGATTTTAGCAGAGATCTCCTGACCTGAAAATTCCAAATAAAGCCTTATAAGCAAATAAAGGGAAAAGTATTGAAAATTGATTTATATGTTTTAGTATGTTTCAATATGTTTTAAATAACAGCAAAATAAAGGAAACTCCAACAAAGCCAAATATGACTTTTCGGGGTAAATTGGTTAACAAGGGCCACTATGGCCCTAAATCGCTCACCTGGTACACATTGGCAAACTTGACCTATAGTGACCTAGATTATGACTGGACATGTATACCCACAATCAAACTCTAGAGTGTAAACAAGATTTTCCAATGATTTGACCTAGTAACCTAGTTTTTGACCGGACATAACCAATATTCAAACTTGACCTAGATATTAATGCGACAAACATTCTGACCAAATTTCACCAATATCCAATGAGATTTGAAGCCTCTAGAGTGTTAACAAGGTTTTTCTATGATTTGACCTAGTGACCTAGTTTTTAACCGGACATAACCCACATTCAAATTTGACCTAGATATCAATGAGACAAACATTCTGACCAAGTTTCATCAAGATCCAATGAGATTTGTAGCCTCAAGAGTGTTCACAAGGTTTTTCTATGATTTGACCTAGTGACCTAGTTATTAACCGGACATAACCCATATTCAAACTTGACCTAGATATTAATAAGGCAAACATTCTGACCAAGTTTCATTAAGATCCAATGCAATTTGTAGCCTCTAGAGTGTTCACAAGGTTTTTCTATGATTTGACCTAGTGACCTAGTTTTTAACCCGACATGACCCACATTCAAACTTGGCCTAGATTTCATCAAGACAAACATTGTCATCAAGTTTCATGAAGATCGGATGAAATTTGTAGCCGCTAGAGTGTTCACAACCAATTGTGGACGGACGGACGACGGACATCCAGTGATCCTAAAAGCTCACCTTGGCACTTCGTTCCAGGTGAGCTAAAAAATAGTTTAAATTTGTATTTTGGAATTTCCACAACATGGCTTTAGATATAAATGTAAAAGCTTCAAATTTACAGGTAAGACACATTATACTTTGTACTGTAGGCTATACTCACTCTGATTTGGGTCCTCAAATGATATATATTCTTGTTCCGCATACAATTAGGGTTAAGTAACAACCTATAGTCGCATCGTACACAATAAGGGTTAAATTACAGCATTTTGACAATTAAACCAGTGTACTAGCTTAGAGGCAGCATTGAAAATGCCGCTTTTTCAAATCAGAGTGTCCACTGATAGTAGACAATAAGCACCACAAAACGAATATTGAATGTTATTGACCTGGTGATATATACACTATCAGTTATTTCATATATATAGCAAGCACTGTTAGATCTATTAATTACATAAATTACATGTACGATGTATGCCCAATGTGCGTATACTATGATTTGCTGATATTTCATACAGTTGTCAGATTCCATTATTACAGCTCAAAGTACAGGATAGCTCATGTCTATTAGTGTCCAACCAACAGCAGAATCAACCAGTTTTGCGCAGAAAATCCAACATGGCAGAACATTGTTCGTTCGTTTATGTTTTGATTTTTTTTATTGGTGGAGGGGGTTTATTTTTCCAAACCCTATATATTTATAAATTGTTATGTGTAATTTTGGATAAACTAGTTACATATCTCATTTAAAAGGACTGTGTCAAGCCTATTGATTTGGAGTTTTTATTAATAATTCATATCCTCCCCCATATATACAGAAATTAAAAATTTGCTGTTTTATGTATATTTTTTAATGTTTTCCTCAAAAAGTTATTTTCAAACTTTGCATTTATCATCTTTAGTAAGCTGTTGTTTTGGAAAGAATATATAACTTATTTGTGCATTTGAAGCTTTACTGGTCATATCCACAGTCATATAGTCAAACAACTGGGCTTGACGTGTCAAAGGTCAACAGAGTCCATTTTTAAGGAGAGCAGCATTCCGCATGTTCTCCGACCATTTTTATACAATCAAGATTAGTATAATTATTAGATACAAATGAAGGCGATATTATTGTTAGCACTTTAGAGCAGAAGTTAAATATAGGTACACAGAGTGTATTGCGATAGAATTATTTTAATAAGCGTAGGTTCGAATCCCGCGTCGACCTCAAACTTTTTTTAATCTAAAATGAATTATCTAATTATTATCTAATAAATACTGTGTGATTATACTAACCATTTATACACATGTTCGTCAAATTTGGGGCAGGGGTGCATGGATTTCTAGCCCTATATTAGCCATACTTTCACAAAACAAATCGATGATAAAATATGAATATCAATATAAGTTTAAGTCACTTTCTTCAGGAGGCTTTCTGCATTACCTTAATGCAATGTAATTATATAATCTTTAATATTGTTTTGGCAAAACAATATCATAGGTTGCTGCGAGATTCGAACCCGTGCTTGATAAAATATTATCCGATCATATACTTCTACCTACGTCTTATCCACTACGTTATGTTTCCAATAACTAATTCGTTTATTTGTACCGTTAACCAAACATTTTCATTTAAAACTTGACACGGGGACATCTGAAATGCTGATCGCCCTTATAAATGGACTCGGCCACCCTTTGACACGTCAGACCTAGTTGTTTGACTATAGTAATGAAATTGGAAATGGTAGTTATCCTTACTTATAAAAAGTTTCCATTTATATATTTGTCTTAACGATATTTTTAAGTTTTACATTCATGTTATATTGCTGTAACAATATACTGAAGATATTGTCTTTTTGTTTAACTATTATAAGTTATACATGTATATTACTTCATTGAAACTTATATACTATGCTAACCAATACACTGTAGTGCCTTGATGCACATCCAATGCCACTGTAAAAATCCTCAGTGAAAACTGTTTTCGTTTAACTTATATCTTATCACCAAAATTTATTAATTTTAGAAATCATAATTTATTTGTACTAGTGCTATAGGCTTTATTTCATGGTGCCTGTTGCCTTTTAAATGGATTTGGAGCTTTTTTAATCATATTTAAAGTCACAATACATTAAAAACATGTGTCTGTTTAAATGTTTTGAAACCTTTATTTATCCTAACAAGGACCATTCTAAAGTAGACATGAATATGTGTCTAGCCTGGATATTTGGAGCTTTTAGAGTGATATCCATGGTCACAGAAAGGAAATCCCAAAAATTAGCTTTTCAGTTAATATTTCAACCATTTTACCCAAAAATCATATTTCGGATTCTTTGATTTTCCTACATTATTTGTCTGTTATTTGGGTACATATTTAAGCAAATAATAACATATAAATCAACTCTGTGCACCTTTTTCTTTATTTGCTTTTAGATGTCAGGGTCTGTTTGAAATCCTCAAAATTTGTGTTTTTTGTTTGATATTTTGACAATTTCACTCTAAAAATCAGCTTTTTTGAAAATTTTATTTATCTTAACAAGTACCAATCCACAGTTTACACGAGTATTTGTATAGCCTGTAGATTTCGAGCTTTTATATCGATATTCTCCATCACAGAAGGGAAATCCCAAAAATTAGCGATTTCAGTTATTATTTCAACCATTTTACCCAAAAAACATAGTTTGCATTGTTTTATTTTCCTAGACTTTTTGTCTGTTATTTGGTACATATTTAAGCAGATAATAACGTATAAATCAACTCTGTGCACCATTTCCTTTACTTGCTTTTAGATGTCAGGGTCTGTTTGAAATCCTCAAAATGTGTGATTTTGGTTTAATATTTTGACAATTTCACCGCAAAATCATTTTTTTGAAAATTTTATTTATCTTAACAAGTACCATTCCACAGCTGACATGAATATTTGTCTAGCCTGTAGATTTCGAGATTTTATATCGATATCCTCGATCACAGAAGGGAAATCCCAAAAATTAGCGATTTCAGTTATTATTTCAACCATTTTACCCCAAAACCATATTTCGCATCGTTTGATTTTCCTAGACTTTTTGTCTGTTATTTGGTACATATTTAAGCAGATAATAACGTATAAATCAACTCTGTGCACCATTTCCTTTACTTGCTTTTAGATGTCAGGGTCTGTTTGAAATCCTCAAAATGTGTGATTTTGGTTTAATATTTTGACAATTTCACCCCAAAATCATTTTTTTGAAAATTTTATTTATCTTAACAAGTACCATTCCACAGCTGACATGAATATTTGTCTAGCCTGTAGATTTCGAGATTTTATATCGATATCCTCGATCACAGAAGGGAAATCCCAAAAATTAGCGATTTCAGTTATTATTTCAACCATTTTACCCCAAAACCATATTTCGCATCGTTTGATTTTCCTAGACTTTTTGTCTGTTATTTGGTACATATTTAGGCAAATAATAACATATAAATCAACTCTGTGCACCATTTCCTTTATTTGCTATGAGATGTCAGGGTCTGTTTGAAATCCTCAAATTTGTGGTTTTGGTTTAATATTTTGACAATTTCACCCCAAAAATCAGTTTTTTGAAATTTTTATTTATCTTAACAAGTACCATTCCACAGCTGACGTTAATGTTTGTCTAGCCTGTAGATTTCAAGCTTGTATATTGATTTCTACGATCGCAGTTTGGAAATCCCAAAAATTCGTGCTTTCACCTATTATTTTAGCCATTTTACCCCAAAAATCATATTTTGCATCGTTTGATTTTCCTAGACTTTTTTCTGTCATTCGGTACATATTGGAGCATATGAAAACACAAAAATCAATTCTGTGCATTTTTTTTCCTTTATTTCGATTTTTGACGCTAGCTGCCCTCTACTATTTTGCAATCCTTGAATGTCCGTCGTTCGTCGTCCGTTGTCAACAATTTTGGTGTTTACACTCTAGAGGCCACAATTTTTATCCAATCTTTCTCTAACTTACTCAGATTGTATATTACCATAAGAGTTCGGATGAATTCGATTATGGTCGATATTGGACATATAGGTCAAGAGTTATTCACCTTTGAATTGCTGAAAATGCAATATTTAACAGTGTTTACACTCTAGAGGCCACAATTATAATTCCATCTTTCCCAATCTTGCTAAGATTGTATATAACCGCAAGAGTTCAAATAAGTTCGATTATGGTTGGAATCGGACCGATAGGTCAAGAGTTATCTACCTTTAAATTGCTGAAAATGCCATATTTAAGGTTGTTTACACTCTAGAGGCCACAATTTTAATCTAATCTTTCTCAAACATCATCAGATGGTACATTGTATATGACTATAAGAGTTCAGATGAGTTTGATTATGGTTATAATCGGACAGGTAGGTCAAGAGTTATCTACCTTTGAATTGCTGAAAATGCCACATTTTAGGGTGTTTACACTCTAGAGGCCACACTTTTTATCCAATCTTTCTCAAACTTGCTCAGATCGTATATAACCATAAGAATTCTGATGAGTTTGGTTATGGTTGGAATCGGATCAATAGGTCAAGAGTTATCTACCTTTGAATTGCTGAAAATGCCATATTTAACAGTGTTTGCACTCTATAGAGGCCACAATTTTCAATGGATTTTAATTATAATGGTACACAATGTATATAGCTATAAGTTCTCGAGGGAGTGCAATTATTGTTGAAATTCGATCATTGTGGCAAGAGTTATCTGCCCTTGATATACTTTGAAATGCTAGAAAATGCTTCATTTCAGTATTAAATGTATTTAGGCTCTAGTTATCTGCATTTGATGTACTCCACTATACATACTAGAATGGGTCATATTGCAATGTTGTGTACATGGTATACTACAAATTTGAATGGATTTAGAATAAAACAGGTGAAATTCAAAGGTAAAGCTATCAGGCTTCATTATAAAAGGTGAGCGATATCAGGGCATTCAGGCCCTCTTGTTTTAAAATGTCAAATATATTAAGCTAAATGCTCAAGTGTGGTATGCATCTTCGCTGAATGGTTATTTGAAACTTTGACCAAATCCACCGGGATCTAGAAATTTGCTCGGGTTTCAAAGTCCTCCGGTTATGCAGTGTACATATACATCGTAACTGTCAAATTTCTCTCTATCGCTGTCTGTCTGCCTTAGTCTGCATGCCTCAGTTTCTCTATGTGTGTGTCTCTCTGTGACTCTCGCTATCTGTCTTTCCCCCTTGCTCTCTCTCAAGCAAAGATTTCGTATTGTCCTGAAAATTTAAATTTTCTGAAGTTTACCAACGTCAATTTTTCTTAATTTTACTGGTACATGTATTTTCAAAAGCCATTGCAATGAACGCATTTTGTTTATATTGCATTCATCGAAATGTGAACAGAATACCAATATCCTGTAATTATAGTGTAAATATATGTAATAAATGCAATCTTAACTTCGTGTAGTCCATTTTAGAATTTGAATAAGAACAGAATACAGACGTGCTTATCAAGATTACATACAAATACAATAACAACATGAACCAAGTGTTATAGCGCAGCAGTAGCTGCATGCACCATATTTATTCCCATTCAGCCCATAGTAATAGGAACTTCAATGCAAACAATATCATTGTTGCTATCGTCTCTCACCACCCATTTTATAATCCAGTGAATCTGCAAAAAGTACATTTGTTTTATTTGTGTCGTTTAATGAGCGGTATTGTAATTATTACTTACCAATTGTTTTTCATCTGTTTTATTTCTTCACCAGTGTTTCCTTTGTAGCAAACCGTATCGAAGATGTTCTGGTGTCTAAACACTTACTCCCCCAGAGTTAGTCAGATAATATAATTCCCTCTGTGTAACATCAAAAACATACATGTATCGACTGTTAATCACTACACTATATTGGCTAATTGCTAACGAAGCCAAGGCCATGGGCACAGTGACCTGAAAGTACTATGCAGTACTCTGCCATACCAAGATGTACGAATACAATCAATTGGATATCCCTAGCTAATTTGTAGAGGAAATGCAATGTTTGCTTAAACGAGAGCTTTAGCTCACCTGGCACGAAGGCCAATATGGGCTATTGTGATCGCCATGTATCCGTCATCCGTCGTCGTCTGTACTCGTTGTCCGTCGTGTGTCGTCAACTTTTATCTTTAAAGAACTGCTTCTTGGAAACCACTGGGGCCAATTTCATCAAAACTATTTAGGATCGTTCCTTGTAGGGTTCTCGCTCAGATTCCATCAAATATAGGCACTCCGAAACTAGTGGTCTGTATTGAAAATAATTTTACAAAAATGATTCATGGGTAAGCTTCGGACAGATTATTTCAAATAATTTTCTTAGCTCTAAAACCATGACCGCCATTGGGTGGGATACGTTTATGTATGATGGCGGTGGTCCAGTAGTAGGACGCTCGCCTAGGAAGCGAGAGGTTCCTGGATCGAACCCTGTCAGGATCAGTGGGATTTTTAGCAAAAATTAACCCTACATTGCTAAGTCAATGTGCCATGGCTGCAACTTGCGCCGTATGCAAATAGCCGACTTGTGACTCGATGATCGGGGAGGTAATTGTAAAAGTCGGCAGAATATGTACATAATTGCAGACTTTATAATCCCATACCTTTATATACAGAAATTTAAAAAAAATCTTATCTGAAACTAATGGTTCAAATCGAAATTAGTTTTACACAAATGATCCAAAGGTGATCCTCTACCAGATTTTTTAAAACATATTTTCTTGCTTAAAAATATTGCCTCCAGTGGCTGGGACACGTTTGCCCGTGTATTAGTGCATAGTAAAAACTTAAACAAAGTCTTCAACTCTGAAACCACTGGTCTGAATTGAAAATAAATTTACACAAATGATTCATGGGTGACCGTCTGCCAGATTGCTTAAGATAATAACGCTAAAAACACGGCCGCAAGTGGGTCGGCCAAGTTTGTCCTTTGTGGCTTTTTAGTGAAAACTTTCAATAAAATCTTATTTTGTGTAACAACTGACCATGGGATACCAGGTGAGCGATTTAGGGCCACCATGGCCATATTGGTTAAATATATACTCAGTGACATGGTCATATTGGCCTTAATGCTACACTCCGCTATATTAAAGTGTAATAAGTTAATAACAAACCAAATATGGCATGCCTAGCTAAAGTGGTGTAGAAAATACCCCTTTACAAGAATTTTCATTTTTTTAATTGTTTTATAAATGGGATTTAAGGCCAAGATTCAGGTCACAGTTAACTGAAAATATTACGATACACCCTGCTGTCCCTTGATGTACTCACACCACATATTTTGTACCTCTAGCTGCTGTTGTATATAAAATAGCCACCGGACAAGTTTTTCCTCAAATTTTCTATGTTTGAGGTCAAAGGTCAAGGTCAGAGTAAATTGAACATGTTATGGAACACTTTGCCCCTCCAACTTGTACTCACACACCTACTTTCGTATCCCCAGCTTTATGTAGTATAGGGAATATACTCTGAACAAAATGGACACGGGGCGGACAAGTGCACAGTTCAATAGCAGTTCAATAGAGATATCTCCTGGGCAATTTAATTTGTCGATATATGTATTAAAAATGAATGTTCCCTTCACAAATCTAGCAAAATGTTCAGAATGTTCACGAAGTACCAAAGTTAGCTATTGTGACCCCTTTGTGCATGTCGTCAGTCGTCCGTAAGTCGTATGTCGTCAACATTTTCTTTAAAGATCTTCTTGGAAACCACTAGCTGTGCCAATTTAATCAAAACTTCATAGGATTGTTCCTTGTAGGGTACGCTCTAAGATTGCTTCAAATAAAGGTTATCCCATTGAAAGTTTGGTTACATTGGCACACAATTGACTTGGACAAAGTTTCTTTTTATGGCTATATAGTGATAACTTCAAAAAAGCTTCTTCTCTGAAACTACTGGTAAAATTGAAAATAATATATACAAATGATCCATTAGTGACACTCTACCAGATGTCTTAAAATAACTTTGCTAGCTAAAAAACATGGCCGCCTGTGGGTTGGACAAGTTATCCTTTTATTAATTGGCCTAAATTCAATCAAACTTCACCAGAAGCACAAGTAGGGTGGGGGAACAAAACGTTGTTCTAGGTTTGTGGGTGGGCGAATTTTTCTGGTTGCCACGGCAACCGTGCACAACATCTAGAAAAATTTCTTCTCCAAAACTACTGGTCCGATTTCAATTTGATATTCACTAAAACGTTTCCAAATTGATGGCATTATACATATAAAACTTACAATTATTATGTAATAAAGTTAGACAAATATGCAGCCAGACCGGGACTCGAACCCGGTACCCCTCGCTTACAGGACAAGTGCTCCCCCGTCTGAACTATCCGGATCGCTTACAAAATTCTCTCACCAATTAACTACAAACCCAATCCGGCTACACATACCATCTTCCTTTTCCAAAACTACTTCCAATTTCAATAACGATGACGATAAACATGGGATACCAGATGAGTGCTTTAGGGCCACGCCACCACCTAATCTGATCATGAGAAAGGTCTGTAAGTTTGTTCTTCGGTTAAATAACCGGTACGAAATACCACCTTTAGAATATTCAGTAATTCTGAAATTACAACTAATGAAAATCAGCTTTAAAATTTGTTATTTGCCTTCCATATCAGAGCCGTAAAATAACTACAGTGGTAAATACGCTATGTCTATCCACTTTCCGCGTTTCTTACGCGTTTATTATCCGTTTCGTTAAACGGGTTTCCTAGCCGCTTCCTTTACGCGTTTCTTTACGCGTTTAAAAGAGCCCGGATGTCGGTCTTACTTTTCTAAGGGTACTCCTGAAATATTGACTCGGGTCATTCGCAAAGTGAGCAAAACATCAAATATTTCGACATTTCATGCGGTAAGTAAAGATTGCAGTCGTTATCGTAGCGGCGAGTCCAAGGCAAGTCTGTCGCGACGGGTGGTTTATTGATTTATGGGTCTGGTGTCACTAATCGGATAAGTGGGTTTTTCATCGATAAGATCCGAAATCTCCGCGTGAAACGCACCAATCGCAACATCTCTGGTATAATCGTTTATTTACGCGTTTAAACGCGTTAAAATCGTTAGGCGTTAAGCGTTCGTTAAGCGTTCGGTAACCGTTCACTATGCGTTTCTTACGCATAGATTAACGCTTAAATGGGTAGGAATAGCGTATTTACCACTTTACATGTACATTGTAACATGCATACGTAGAAAAAACGTTAATAAATGTTAAATTATCCTTTATCATATGTCAAAGTATCTTTAGATAACCCAAATTGCCATTTTCCGTGGGAATATCTATGTAACAAAATAATAGTGGTTGTAATCGGTTGTCAATTACCAACCGATTGTTGGTTCTATCGGTTAGGTCTCAATCGATAACTTTCCTATTATTAAACGGTTGCCTAAGAAGCAGCTTTACGATACAAATGTGAATTCACACATAATATTTCATTCTTCAAATTAACCCCCTCCCCTTCCCCCGGTAAGCCTCTATATACTATATGTACTCTTTAACCCTTTCGCTCTCAATGTCGCTTCCAAGTGCGTTTGCAAAACAGTTTGGATCCTGCTTAGATGCCGCGTAACTCGGTGTCTGATCAGGATCCAAAATGTTTGACACTCGTTTTGAAATTTCTCCAGTCATGCTGCCTTAATTTATATCTTTAAAACGACATTGCAGACAACAAAAAAGAAGCAGACGACAATGTGGCGGTGAAGGGGTAAACATCTCACGAAAATGTTGGCAGTAAAAGGGTTAATACCGGCTGTTTTTATAATATTACGGAAACAAAAGCTGCATTATCAATATTTCCAAAACCAGTAAAATTTAAAAAAATGTTTTTCACAATTTTAATACAATTACGCAAAGGTGAGAAAGGGCCAATCGATTCTCGCCGACTTTGACGTAAACCACTGATTGTCAGCGACCTAGCAATAACTGATCCACCACTACAAAATACGATTATGTATAATAGGAAGCAGTAAGTTGATGATAGACCGTGTTTTCGAACAAGGTAGCATTCAATCACGGAATTATACACACGGAAATATACACACATGTGTATATAATTCCGTGTGTTTATAATTCCATGTGTATAGTTCCGTGCTGAAATGAATCATTTTAACCATTTCATGATCAATTTTTTCGTGAGGATTTTAGCCCTTCGCCGCCATACTGTCGTCTACTTTAATATTGATGTCTGCAATCTCATTTAAAAGTTAGATTTAAGGCAGTATAACTGACGTTATTTCAAAACAAGCGGCGTCTGATCAGGATCAAAACTGTTTGCAAATGTATGCGCTTCATGACGTCATTGAGAGTAAAAGGGTTATATCAAACAGGATAACTTCAAATGATGTCACATACCGGACTCGATATAGAAAGTGGAGGAATTGTTGCAGATGTCATGTATGTTTGCAAAGCACCAGGAACTAACGGACATGACAACCCTTGAGTGCAAGTGTCCTTATTGGAAACCGGAATCGGTAAGGATATTTGGTTTGTTCCAACTTCAGAAACTATGATAGCCCAGGCACTACTCGTAGCATGTTTGCTTGCTGTGTCTGTAAAATAACTACATGGACATGAAGAGTACAAGGAAAACAGTAACTTTAGCTACATGTCACTGCAGTCAGGTTATAATGCGTAAACATCACCGTCGTCACACACGCAACCACATTTCCATTCTCCTACTTCATTGATACATATTTTTACTTATTTAATTTACTCATCCACTGAAGAAAGTACACGTAAATCTAGTTACACGTTTTATAGTCGTGAATATGCACCAGCAGAAACAGTTCTTTAGCCTGGCAGAGGTAGCTGAAATCAGGCTGATAGTAAAGCAGGATGCGCCTTAATGCTTTTCTTTTAATCTGCTTTAAGTGATATCCTGTCTTCAACACTAGAAACGGACTATGGAGTGAAGGGTTAATTACAGTTATTATCATAATCATCAATAACAAAATCATGGCGAAGCACTAAATAAATACTAACACGACTTTTTTTTACATGTATGCTTCTCAAACATAGTTTTACGTGTTCATTGCCTTGAGTCATTACTCCAATTCATCTTCTGAAAAATATACAGTCATATACAAGACATATATCCTATACCCTAGCAGATCATGATATAGTGGATTAAAGCAGACTGAAAGTAAAGTAGTCTGCTTCACGTTCAACCTGCTTTAGTTGTTCACCTGTCTTCAAAACTAGAAACAGGCAATGGGGTAAATGGGTAAATGTGAAAAACACTTTCTGGAATTTGTATTTAGTGTTTAGCTCTTAAGGGTGTTTTAAACTCATATGCAAATATTTACATTCACCCTGTAAAGTCTTTATGTAATCCTATTAAAAATACGCGGTACATCTGCCGATGAACCTACACTTCGAAACTGGTTTTAGCCAGTTTGGATTTCGCCCGTGCTATTCGTGGACTTATTCAAATAGACTACATCGGGCACTTAACACTAAGCTCCCATTGGTCGACGGTCATATGACACTAGCGGAGTGATACAGACCCATAGGTCGTTGCCATCGCGTTGCTATGTGTGTAAATGGGTTAAGAAAACAACCGCGACCTGTGTTTTTAGAATGTGCTTTGGCAATAGATATTCAAGTTGCACTGTTATTTGTTTGCCTTGTAAGTCTTTTCCATTCACAGAGAGAAAGTTTACTGGAAAAAATCCTGAATTTTTAATACAGTTAGAGTACATGTAGTTGGGACTACTTTCTCACCATATTTAGAAACTGGAATGGCTGTTACATCGACATTACATCTATCAAACCTCTTTGACCGGTATATGATAAATTCTTATACAGAAAAAGAAATCTGGCCAATAAACACATTAAATTGACAAGACAGAAAATATAAATATAAATATAAGGAATAAACGACATCTCTTTGCCGCTCATGACGGTATGACTACATTAGCTTCGGGGGGTAAATTTATCGGGGGGTAAATTTATCGAAAACGCCCTTCGGGCGTTTACGAAATTTACCCCCTGCGAAGCTAATGTAGTCATACCGTCATGAACGTCAAAAATATGTTGTTTATTCCTATAACATTTCACCGTATCTTACTTTTTCGTTCATGTTAATTTTGGAAGAGCTGTTTATGATAAACGAAAAAAATAGAAGAAAAACTATCTTATGCTGGTGTGCGTTTTATTTGCATTACATCAATTTGGAAAAGATATGTTAAATTCGGATTTTTCTCAAATATTGTCAAATTTAAAGTAAAAGCTTCAGTAAAATCTATTTTAGATACATGTAAATAGAAAAAACCATGGTCATTTTGTTTTTCATTATGTATTTCATATCTATGGACGTTTTTTCACTTTTCACATAAAGAAACTAAAACAAGACCAAACAGGCACCAGATTTGAAAAATATGAATCTCTGAATCAACAACATGGTTTTTAGTGGTAATGAATTAATGATATATATATATTTTTAAAAATGACAATAGTAAAACGTATTTTTAGTATCAAACCTTTTCTTATATTGAACAAGATGATAGACCATAAAAAGGCAATTCAAAATATGAAAAGAAAATGATATGTAAGTGTTGAAAACTTGAGTTATTAAAGAAAAAGGAGTTATCTCCCTTTACAAAAATTACCAAATAGTACCAAAACAAATATATTTAGAACTTCATAAATTGGTGCCTGTTTTGTCTTAAATTAGTTTTTATTTGAGGAGATACTACAATAGACATGGAATAAATAACACTTTATACATGTACGTGTACATGTGCGTCTATACTTTATATGCCATCAATATATCAAACGGCTATTTACATTACTGATCCATTCCAGACGATATTGTTTATTAGTCTTATAAATTCATTTGAAAGATACATACGTGGAATCAATGTCGTGGTTCCGGTGTATGTCGAACCCGGATGTACATGACACGGTTCTGAAGAACATTGGTCGAGCGAAACAGATTTCACCGCTGCCGAAGATCCTGGAATATGATAAGGTAACGCTAATGGCTAATTCCATTCCACACGACTGTACACACGTTTATATAAGACAAAAAGAACAGAACATGCGTACATTTAGCTTGATAATCGGCAATAAAAAAACTTTAACACTCTATATTAGCCCTGCTCAGTACGTTATTCTATTATGGGACAAAAAAAATGTATTTTTTGTTCTGTTATACTATGGTGTCATATTAATAGACTGAGATGTAAAACTATATAAAATACTGTTAAGTATTGACACTATCGAAAGTTAGCATATTTGTGAATTAAAAACCTTTGGTTTTTAATACATATGCAATAATCCTTGAATTCCAATCTTATAGTGACGACTGAAACATGCACCAAAACCTGCAGTGTTGAGATAGTTAGGTTTAAATCAAGCACTAGACCCATTAGTATATATATTCTGTCAAAAAAGAAACTACATGGAACCACTTTTGTATTTTAAAATATCAGCGTCTCATACATAAACTGTATTTTATTTTTGTTTTATAGAAAGTGGCAGACGACATGGAATGATTGTGGCTAAATAACTGGCATATTGTATTTTTCCGTAAAACAGCATTTTTTCTTACAAATATTTTCCTTAGAAGGGAAACGATTGAGCTAATATTCAGCAGTAAGAACTTTTCTTCAAGAAAATAAAATTACATTAGACTTTCATTCATCATAATATTCACGTTCATATTAAGACTAACACATCTTATAATATCGAATATCCCCCTTAGATTTGAAATAAGAATGAACTTTAAATAAGTGTTTCATTTTCGTTAAATGTGTAGTTTAATCTGAATAATTTACTGGAATACATTGGTGAACGAATGGGCCTTTAAAATCTCAAACGAAACTGGAGTTGACAGGCTACTTTAAAATATATAGAGTTTGAAAATTTACATTATTAGTTATACAGTTTCTTCACAGTGTACATGGGGATTTCTTCCCGGCTGAGGTAAATCATGTTGCCCGAGCCGTTAGGCGAGGGTTACATGATTTTACCAGCCGGGAAGAAATCCCCATGTACACTGTGAAGAAACTGTATAACGAATGTATTATACTGCAAAGTTTTCACTGTTCAAACGAAATATTTAGGAATTTGTCATGCACAGCGCTCGTAGTAAATTATAACAAAATCGCGCCAAAGCAGATAACGTTGAGCGTAATGACGTCATGTTTCTGAAGTTGTTATATTATTCATTAGAAAAATGTGCATACTCGTATATTTCGACGTCAAACTTTCCCAGAAATAATGCGACGGTTGAAAGATCCAAACACCGATTGGTTCTTAGCCGAAATGGACTTAAAACGGAGGATGCACGATTGAATGCACTCAATCCTGTCGAGCAATCGGCCATCTTTTATTCTGCAAAGCAAGCCCCAGGGACCTGTCAGCCAATGAAAACAGCTGCATTTCCAAGTACCCTGTCAGCTCACAGGGTACATGGGATTATGTCTACGGCTCGTTGACCAATGAAAAGTAAGGAATTTACTTTGCAGTATAATAAAATGTAAAGTAAATGTAGAAATTGGGTACTTTCTTTTTTGGCTGGGTATAGTAAGATTTACGAGTACTATTATGTATAAGGTTTGTATGTTAGTAGTGCAGCGACCTGTGATGCAGCATAAACATATGGAGCGCAATCGTTGCCAATAATCTAGACATGTAGATGCTAACATCTATTTTGTAGTTTGTATAAAATACAAACCCGACTGTACAAAATATAAATGTGACTTGTCCATAAGTTAGTCATGACCATACAATGCTATTTTTAGAATTGACTTTCTGCTTTGTTCAAAGCAAACACCCGCTTTACATTTCATGAAATTGACAAATTAATCCTACAGATCAGAATGAAATTCCTCAAACCGTCACAAGCAAAGAACTGCATCCGAAAATCCAACTGAAATCATCTGTTTTCAATTAACTTGAACACAGATATAAACCGAAAGTTGCGGATTGACGACCGACATTGACATTTCTCCAGTGTACAGTTGACTCTTGCAAGTCGAGAATTACATTTCTCCAAATGCAAAACTAGCGAATTTTGCTATGACCTTATAAGGAATTTTTACGGAATACTACGAATATTAATTTGGGCGGAGTAAACTAAATCGGATCTTACCGGAATCGTTCGCCGGGGGTTTACCTAGCCCTATGAATACGTTATTCTTTCCCGTTTAAACGAACCGCAAAACACTAAAACATAGAAAAGTGCAACTTTTGGACAATTCTGATAATTCATGTTTATATTGGTGACAAACAGTTTGGAGCCTGATCAGACGCCGGGTTACCCAGCGTCTGATCTGGCTCCAAACTGTTTGCAATAGAAATAATAGTTCAAGTTTAGCGTAAACGCGTTTATTGGGAAAGAATAACGTTTTCTCCACTGTATGTAGCCAGTTTGACAGACAGGTGCTTGCTTAACCCATTACCCCATAAATACACCTTTTTACGCCTTTCATTTATTCATCCACTAAAGAATTAATTCCAATTTTTACAGCCATGAATATGTATCATAAGAAATGTTTTCTATTTCCTAGCAGACTGTAGCTTAAAGCAGGCTGAAAGTAAAGCAGAATGTGCCTTAGGCACATTCTGCTTTACTTTCAACCTGCTTTAAGTGGTCACGTGTCTTCAATACTAGAAACAGGCTGTGGGGTAATAGGTTAAGCAGACTGAAGTAAAGCAGATAGTTCCTGAAAGAGCTTTTCTGCTTTACATGTGCCTGCTTTAAACATCCATCTGCCCAGATGCAGGGCAGGGACCCGTTTCATAAACATTGTTGTCGTAAGTCAAAACTTTAAAATACATTTAATTTCTGATTTCTCTATTTAATCCTGTCTTGTGACATTTTCAAGACGATTCCAAAAAGATGTTACAAAACAGGATTAGATTGAGAAATAAATAATAATTGAGACTTTTATAATCTGACTTACGACAACATTCATCGTACACAGTTTTATAAAACGACTCAAGGTTTCCAATGACTCTTTATCAGGATAATATTTGTAGAAGTATGAAAAGGTACATGCATTAAATTTGTAATAGGAATAATTAACAAAAACTGCCAACATGTGCATATATGTGTGAAATGGTTAAAGTGGTTGCTTACAGCAAGATAAAAGTAAAGCAGAAATCTCCTGTGGCAGCTTTTGATTAACTGCTTTACTTTTATCCTGCTTTAAGTAGGGCTCAGCTTCTTTAACCATTTGAGCCCTATTGGTGCATCTATGGGTCCTTTGAAACAGTTTACCTGTGAAGACTTAGTAACATTAACCCTTTACCTGATAGCCTATTTCTAGTATTGAAAATAGGTGACTACTTAAAGAGGCTCGCAACCGGATCAAGCATTAAAAATAGTAATTTGTAAATATAGGTCAAATGCTTATATAAATGGGTAAAATTTAGTTTAGGATAATAAATTCTGTTAAAAAATGCATTTCCAAAAAAAAAAAGAAGAGGCTCTGGTGGGATTCGAACCCGTGACCATCCATGCGGAGACAAAAATGAAAAATGAGGCATCGCCTCTACGCCCTCGGCTACGGACGCTCTCTCTCTATATAGTAGCGAATTAACGTACTTCAATGATAGCTATTAATAGAACATTATTCGGCTCGGGTTTATGTCTGACCCCGTGTAGAGAAGCAACAACAACAACTATACCGTTAGCTAACGCTATGGAAAAACGATGGAAAATATCTAAAAAAAAACTAAGATTCGGTGACGATTCTTGAGACGTTTTTTGGACTGATCATATGTTTTTAATGTCAAAAGCCAAATAATGCCACAAATTTGCTTTTATTTGAGTATTTTATTTTATTTTGACAAGAACACCATCCGGTTGCGAGTCCCTTTAAAGCAGGTTGAAAGTAAAGCAGAATTATAGTCACTCGGAACACCTCAGAGTTATTGGCATACGTTCTAGGAAATACCTTTCAACTTTCAACTTTTATTTACATATGCATAAGTCCCACGGATAGTGAGAAACATTAGCATTATAATTATAACTCAAAGTAACATTGAACAACAAAAGTAAACAATATAAGGGAAAACGGCTACACATAGTTTTATACCAGGGCTCCAGATAAGAGGAAGTAAACTGAACAAATCCAACATTCATACACATTTCAGCACCAAATCCCTTGATGTAACCACCCACCTGAATCGTCTCGGAGAGTCGATTCTAATGAGTAGTGACACCACATGGTTTAATGCAGAAATAAAGACTTTATTCGTTTTGAGTTACTCCCCCATTCAACCTGGAGCTCTGTTTATACATTCCATAATTATGACGTAAATGTTACGTAATTTGTATTTAAAAAACGACGTCATAATCTAATCTAGAATTTACCCAAACTTCACGAAGGAAAATTGACGCGTCGAAGGAGGGGCTTATGTAGCTAAGACACGCCCTCGTGACTCATTTGACAACTTTCTACATTGTCCGTTGTACATTGGCGAATATCCGAAGTTCATTGTATGGTGTCTGTTTGCAAAAGGTGAAACGTCTTTCGCAAAGCGTACTTTCAATTCTTCCAGGCGGAAACTGTTTATTTCAAATGTTGGTTATATGTAGTTCTGTCTTAGAAAGTAACATTAAATCGTGGATTTTGGTTCCCTTGTTAACAGCTTTACATGAAAGAATTGCGAGTGTTTAAAGTATAAACTATAAATACCTTTTTATGGAATACAGTATACACATGTAAACAGACATTTACATGTTAAGTTTGCATGATTCTAAACGACATTTATACAAATACATATCGTTTTTGGCCAAACAATAATTGAAAACTGGGTGATTGCATGTCTGGACTTCTGGCAACGAATGCGCTCCATATAAACATACCATAATACTATAATACCTATTCCGAATCGCGAAATAAATTAAATTTCTATCGTACACTCAAAATTAATTAAAAAGGTTCAATTAATGACTTAATCCATCACTCTTTAAAGCGCCTTTATTTTATTTCTCCACTAAAGGAAATATGTCAACTTTATATACCGTCATGAATATGTACCGTAAGAACAATGCGGTTTTTTAAGTTATAAATATATACCAAAAACTCACTACTTATGGTTATTGGTATCTAAAAAACATTTTCGATTTCGACTTTAGAAAAAATTTGAAAACATATAACTTTGTGTTGTTAAGTACTATTGTAATAAAATTTTATTTAGGTATCAAATAGTTAAATACAATTCACGATGTATCAGATAGTTGTTATAAAGACTCACCACAATCATGGAACTTCAAATTCACACACAAGCCATTGGTAACGAAATATGCTAAAAATACTAGCTTGTACATTATGTGGGTCTTGTCGCACAATGGTGTAATCACATATATTGTATGGACTCACGTCATTCGTTTTAGATAAGAATTCTTTGACAGCTGGCAAAGTTCTTACTGTTTGAGTTTTTACACCATAGCGACAGTGGAGAAGACGTTATTCTTAATATTTTAACGATTCTGACTATTTTTCTTAATTAGAGGGGTAAACAGTTGCGCAAATTATCAGATGCCGAGTTACCCGGATCTGATCTTCAAACAGTTTGAAATGCCAGAAAATAATAGTTATAGCGTAAACGCGTTTATTATATAAGTCCATTTGCAAACTCTAGATCTGTAAAATAACGTGGATAAACAACCCAGCTAAATTGTGAGTAAAACCGGTCAATTTAATCGGTGTGGCAGTTGTGTAAACATGGGTAAAACACTTTTAGCTATTTGCACGATGGTATCTGGTATCATTCAACTGTTAAATGTTAATATTATGAAACAGGTGGATTGAAATGAATTTGAACTTACGATGTCTTAAGTATTGACGTGTTACCGTTTGTTTGTAGATTTCCATTATCCGATATCTGTGAAAACCGGCAAATTGGTTATATCAGTTACATATATTAAGCAATATCTCCAAATCTATCAGAGATTTTGAGCTCAAGATATACCTACATATTTAAAGATTGTTATAACAACATACTCTTTGTTCGTGTATACTTTGAGTTACGTGATTAAACATTCGAGTTATTGTTTTGGAACACCCTGTATGTTATTGATGATTATAGTTTCAGTGTATTTCATAAATCCAATGGGCTTGAAATCCCACGAGAAGAACAAGCAGCGTTGCTACACCGATCGTACATACTTTCCTTTTATGTCGGATATATTTTCATTTATTTCACCAAAGCTAGGTCCATGAGTGATATGGTTTTTGTGTGTGTCCATCTTGGTAAAGATACCTGACGGCCGAAAAGATAATTGAGTGATTCTATCGATGGCAAGGTTCAATCCAGAAGTTTTTACAAAACCTAAGAGTTTCGGTGATAAGGCGGTACATGCAATCTTACCGTCTGCGCTTTAACCCTGCTCTTAAACTATCGCCTGCCTGGGTAAAGTCGTCTGTAATATTTTAAAAGTCGTATTTAAGACTGTTTTGTCTGAAGAAATGTTGATACGAGTATCAAATAGTTTGAATTCTGATCAGACGCTGCGTTACGCTAAGTTGCTAAGTCGCCTTTTGGCGCCGTTATCAGTGAAATAGTTAAATACTTGTTTTCTCCATGTGCAACGTTTTAACCCTTTCACTGCAACGATGACGTATTAACCCGTCTGACAGTTGCTGCTAAATTATCGTCTCCTTATATGCGTTATCTGTGTTTACCTATAATATTTGGAATTATATGCGTTTTTAAAATCTAGTTCTACAGTTATCCTGATTGTAAAATAAGTTGGGTTGATATTACAATGAGACATTAAGGAGTTTAAAAACGGTCTAAAGGAATAAGTATAGAAACAAATGTTTTGAGATAAAAAATATGATTATTCAGAGATGTCCGATGCTTACGTTGTTCGGGTTTCCGAGGCTACCCTGCAAATCAAAGAAGTTGAACTTATCCCTTTCATGGTCAAATTTATCGTGAAGGATTTTACTAACGTCTGCTTCAATATTGTTGTCTACAATATCGTGTCAAAGTTAGATTTAACACATAAAGGATAACGAATTTTCGAAACGAGTGTTAAGCTGTTTAGATCTTGATCATATGTCGCATCATGCGGTGTGTGACCAGGATCCAAACTGTTAACAAACGCGCCTTTTTGTGCCATGAACAGATAAATGGTTAAATATATATGGCTAATATTATATGAGAAAATACAGTAAAACCTTTATTAAGACCACCAAATTGTGTTCATTTTCAGGTGTTAAAGGCAGGTGTCTGATTAAAACAAGGTCGCCGTAAGCTAACTATTTAAAATTCACATTACCTAAGTTGTCACCTGATTATTGTAGTGCTTTTAGACGGTCGTAATTGAGAGGTTTTAATGTAGTAGTAACGAGACATTTGAGCGACTACATCACTTCTTCGGGATTGTGTTAAAGCATATTTTGTCATTACTATGTTTAGCTGGACATCAATGGGCGCGCAGATGTAAAAGAAAGGATACGTGAACAATTTGAGCCCAGAAATATACAGTTCTCCATTGCTACAACGGCCTATCTGAACAACGATTCCCTCCTTACAACAATGTTTGCTGCTGTTCACCCTAACAAGACAATTATGTCTAACGCTTTCACTACTGCAATATGTTGTGCTTAGTTAAGATTGTCCTTTGCCGTTTTTTCTCAAAGCTACGTAATGGATACTTTGACAGAAGTAACATAAAGACGAGTGACAAACTGTTTGAACCCAGAGCATACGCCGCGTTACACGATGAGTGCTCTGGGTTAAAACTGTCCGCAAATGCACTCTTAATCTTCCCTCCTTATAATAACCCCCACGAACAACGCGCTCCTATTATGTGTGGCTGTAAAGAGGGATCACTCGTACTTGATAAATAAGCCTCGAGTCAATGACCCCGCACAGTAATTCTATCCAAAGCATCTTCTGAACGCTATAACTGTAGATCTTGGAAAAAATGTAGTTGCTCTAACAACCACGAGAAATAGTTAGTTTTTCCAGGGAGATTACTGTTGAGAAATCTGGTAAATTCCTAGTTCTATTACATCCCTTACATTATTTATCATTACCGATAAAATTACCAGTTTTAGTATGATAATTATGCTCACTGTGATCATTTTAGTCTCATTTAACCTATTAAGCTTGTCTGCGTCTGTCCTTCCGTCTGTTAGTTCGTCCGAACGTCTCAATCAGTGATAATTAATGCAGGACACAATTAAGGCTAAAGCGATTTTCTGCTTTACATTTTTGTCAAGCAACACACACACTGCCCTGTTTTTTATCAGGGTATTCACTGTGTGCCTTTCAGTTTGCAACTTTTGCAGAACAGACCAGAACAGAATAAACATTTTTAAGTCACAGAAAACAAAATTACGTTATGTTATTACATGTCAAATAAAACATAATCAAAATATTATTGAAGTAGTAGGACATTTGGTGATCGAATACATGTACTGAAGTTATGAATTAAGATGGTATAGATCGGCAATATTTCTGCGGTGGAGGGGGAATGTGGTAATTTTATAATACTTGACAAAATGGTATGGACACAATAAATAGAAATTGATATTAAGTTATTATTAAATGATACATATTAACTAGATCTATGTAGACCATTTCACTGTATAATAAAGCGAACTGGTCCGTCCATAGTTAAGTTGTGACTTTCCTTTCTTTCGAACACTTGCCAAATACATTCGTACATGTCCGTATAGGGCAAAAAATTCTGTGTGATAAAACAATTAGTTTAGAATTTAGGATAATTACAGCAGTTATACAGGGTGTCCCAATTTTTAATATTCTTAGGTACAAATGGAACCATTATGAAAGATGCCAGTAAAGCAGTAAATATAACCTCCGGCTTCTAAAGCAGGAAACGATATTCTTGTCGTAACCATTCATCACATTAAGTGAGACATTAACTCCTGTTTACAAACAGTTTGCTTTTAAAAAATTTATTTCAAATATTTATATAAGTTTCACAACACAGTTTAGGCTGGAAAAGAAAGTAAAATAGCTTATTGTGTGCCGAGCAGCTCGGTGTCGTTTCTACAGTGCTCCCACTCTATGTAC
The DNA here is from genome assembly GCA_922989275.2 of Gari tellinella. Lineage (NCBI taxonomy): Eukaryota > Metazoa > Mollusca > Bivalvia > Cardiida > Psammobiidae > Gari > Gari tellinella. Next base: position 46,730,676 of record OV277864.1, read on the forward strand.
AACGACACCAAATGCGTGACAAAGAGTGTGTGCGTTGTTCGAAGGGTGTTCTTATAGAGAGGAAAAATTAAGACTTGGCTTACATTTGCAAACAGCTTGAATCTAGATGAGACGCCGCGTAACGCGGCGTCTCATCTAGATTCAAGCTGTTTGTCACTCGTCATTAACTTTCTTATGTCAAAATGTCCCCATATATGTAACTTTTAGAAAAAACAGCAAACAGACATTTTAAGCAGACGATAATGCAGCAGTAAAGTGTTAGACATAATTGACTTGTTTGGGGAACAGCCGAAAGGGTCGTTGTAATGAGGGAATCGTTGTTTGGAGGCCGTTGTAGGGAGGGAACACTGTATATACATTCAGTTAAACCCTCACATCTATGGTTCAGCGGTCAAACTATACATAAAACACTTATTTTGAATTTTGCAGACGACAATTTAAGATAGACAATGCCATTGCACCACACACCGAAATGTTGACAGAACCGCATTTTGGAAAATCACGGTGGGACACTTTTGGTGATATTTACCGAATGGCCCCCATATTAACCATTTCAGCACCACTGTGCCGTAACCCGTCTAACACAGTCGCTCCTATATTATCGTCTGCTTATATTTATCGTCTGCTTTTACTGATAAAATTTAGAGTTTATGCATGTTCGACTTCAGAAACATTGATATGAATGTCATACAGCTTGGATCCTGATCAGGCGCCGCGATACGCGGCGTCTGATCAGGATTCAAACTGTTTGAAAATGTATGTGCTGACGACATAGGTAGTGCATGGGTTTAACTAAAATGCAAAGAAAGCACACTGTCTGGAAATATAAAGGAAATTTATATAAAATTGAAAGTAAAATATTTCAGAAAATAGAAACCATAGGGAGCAGTTTAAATACAATTAAGTTTGATAAATTATACTTTACTTGTCTCGACAGGGCATGGTAGCTGGATTTTCAAGTAGACGATGATTTATTTACGAATCGGCCTGAAATGTGTCCTCCTACCATTAAAACTGTCCGTTTGCAATAAAACAGTGATCACACTCACATGTCTGTGATTTATACAAAACACATTATATTACATTTTCTATAATGTTTAAGAACAGTCAAACTTCGATATGTCGAAAACGGTAAAGTCGACTATACACGTATTGCAAAGTTAAAGCGTGGTTTTGCGACGCTTTAACCCTTTCCCCTTAGAGACGCCTTTTAGCGCATTTAATATACTCCTTCACAGAAGAAAATAGCTTCAGTTTAAACAGTCATTAACATGTACAATTAGATGTTTTTCTATATCCTACAGCATATGGTATATGTAGCTTAAAGCAGGCGCAATTTGCGTTACTTTCAATCTGCTTTTAGTGGTCACCTGTCTTCAATACTAGAAACACTCAATATATGGGGTTAAGAGTTAACTTTTTAAAAAAAATTAAAAATCCAACAAAAACCCGAATATGTTTTACTCATGCGATTCGAAATAATGGAATTAAACTACAGTAAAACCTCGCTATCACGACCACTAAAACGAAGGCTAATTGAGTGTATAATAGACAGGTGACAGCTTAAAGCAAGGTTACAGTGAAACAGAAAGCTCCTACAGGAGCTTTCTGTTTCACTGTCACCTTGCTTTAAGCGGTCACCTATCGTAAACACCATAATAATTAACATAATTTAGTGGTCGTAATAGCGAGGTTTTACTGTATATAAATACTGGTTAGTTCGATTTTAGCTCGTTAGATATATCGAAGTTCGACTTATTACAATTGGACTTATTCCTACAATTTTGGTGCAATTATTTGCACTTACAGCTGTGTTTCGAAAACTATAGCACGCTGGTGTCGAATTTACCCATAAAACCCAGTTTTAAGCTAAGAATTAAAAGTGAAATATGGTTAAGTTCCGTTTAAATCAGCTCAGGATATATGTGCTTTAACCTCGGAACTATAATTCCGTGTTCTAACCTTAGGTTTTCTGATTATTCGAGTAATGTGAGAGCTCGAATTATCGTCGGGCGTATATATATTCAAGATTATAAAATCGCACAGGAATGCAAATTGTCTTTCTAAACGCAGTGATTATCAATAGCTAAATAAATAATGTCTGTCTTCAGCAACACTTACATTAGTCGCATCCAGTATATTTGTGACATAAATATAAACGTCTTAATGCAGGACAAATGTAATGCAGACATCTCCTTTAGGAGTTATCTGCATTACTTTTGTCCTCCATTAAGCAACAACACGCATGAAACTATCCCCACGTATCCCATGTTTGTTGTACAAGAGCGGTTGTATAGCATATATAATTCACGACGTTTGCTTTCATATCCCATAACGTTTTGTAAGAGACACTGGATGCTATTATATCTCGTGTTCTATAGCAATACTTTACCCCTGTGGGCGATTTAGTATCGTAGACAGATTTACATTTGTATTAAATCGTTTATGCATCTTTAATAAAGACCACTTATCGTAATGGACTTTTAAAGATGCAGCAATTAGGAAGTCTGCAGGAGAGAGATTCCGCCAGGCGCGTTTGTTCGACATAGCCGAGAAAAGATATTTGACAAGTTAATCTCCTTCTCTTTCATAAATTAGTCTGCTAAGAAATAACGGTTGCTTATGTAACTGAAATTAAGGATTTATTAGGGTACAGTAAAACCTCTCTATTACGACCACTAAATAATGTTAATTATTAGGGTGTTTACGATAGGTGATTGCTTAAAGCAAGGTGATAGTGAAACAGAAAGCTCCTTTATGAGCTTTCTCTTTCACTGTCACCTAGCTTTAAGCTGTCACCTGTCTATTATGCAACCAATTAGCCTTGGTTTTAGTGGTCGTAATAGCGAGGTTTTACTGTATTTTGAATCTTAGAACAGAGATATGATTGTCAAACAGGTTGGGCTCTTTTCGGACGTTCAGTTTTTCATCGTCTGGTCTAGATCCAGACTGTGTGCTAAACTCACTTTAGTCGAAATGGGAAGAAGTCAAAGCGTTAATCCAACTGAGTTGAGCAATTTTATAATATCATCTGGCACTTATCCCTAATTTTCAGAATGCGTAGAAGAATATTACTGGTCCTTGTAAATAATTTGGAACCGATCAGATACCGAGTAGGTCTACCTCGACATTTATTATTGTGAATTGTCGATTGATGGATTGATTGATGAATTGATGAGTTTATTGATTGAATAATGAATTAATTTGTTTATTGATTCATTTATTCGCCTGTTAATTGATTGACTGATTGATTGACTACTTGGTTAAGAGGTTGACTAATTGGTTAATTGGTCGGTTGGTTAAATACTTGATTGATTAACTGGTTGATTTATTCAAACTTATTTACCTATTTATTTATCTATCTATCTATCTATCTATCTATCTATCTATTTATTTATCATTTGTTAATCACTATATCTTGTTTATAATTTGTCTGACCCGCCTTCACCTGTGTGATACAAATCACCAACAGCCTTGACCAATACAATTTGATATTTTTGATTACTTGTTCAATGTTCATTCCTCATTTCACATATGTATGTGCTGAAAAGATTGAATAAACTGTAAACTGTTATTCATCTTTAATAATGTGGATAAAATGTTAGTCCTACCCGATGAACTTTTTCACTGCCAACGTCGTCAAAATGCGACTTTGCAAACAATTTGGATCATCGTGATCAGACGCCGCAAATCGCGGCGTCTGATCAGGATCCAAACTGTTTGACACTAGTATCGATATTTTTTCAGTCAAAACAATCCTAAAGCTGACTTTAACAACATTACAGACACATCTACCAATGCAGACGATATTTTGGCTGTAGGGGGTTTAAAGCAGATGGTATAATTTGGCAATGAAAGAGTAATCGAAACTAAACGAAAACACAATGCAATAAAATGCATACAATGACATTTGCTTTATGCAAATGTAGTAAATACAATGGACCCCTCAAAACCGGAACTTCTAAATACCGGGGTTCTCTCTTAACCGGACAAAAGCTTTGGTCCCGTTTTCAACCCTTCTTTATTTTTACCCATTACACCATAAATACGCCTTTTTACGTCTTTGATTTATTCCTACAGTGACGAAAATAGTTTATACATTGTAGCAGATGATAGTTTAAAGCAGGTTGAAAGTAAAATAGAAAGCGACTTAAGGCGCATTCTGCTTTACTTTCAAACTGCTTTAAGTGATCAGCTATCGTCCATACTAGAAAAAAGGTATGGATTAAAACCCCTCTAAACCGGAAACCCCTCTAAACCGGAAATTTATGTTGTCCCCCACATATGTCCGGTTTTGAGGGGTTCCACTGTATAAAGATTCAACACATTCAACCATAGCGACAAACTCATTAACCATAGTGTGACTATGAAAAGTACACGCGTCCTCTGCAAGCAGTGTAGACATAGATTAGAGGGTTCCAAAATGAGTCATCTGATCAGTGTTTGCAGTATTTGTCAGTTTGCAATATATTGTTAAATTCAAACCTAAATGGTTAAACAACGGACTAGACGTAACCCATTTGCGCCCAGTGGATTCGTCCATGCTTATAATTTATATTGTATTTGTCCATTTTGCTCTAAGGGGTGCCTGATTTTAATTTACATTTTCGCTTTATTTTATATTGAAATTCCTGTCAGCAAACAGTGTAATCTCTGATCAGACGCCGCATCATGCGGCGTCTGATTAGAGTCTACACTTATTGCCTATGTCCCTTTTATATGACGTTAGGCACAAATGGGTTAATGGAATATTGGTATTGTCTATTGCACTCTCAATGTAAAGCCAACAGTCTTATATACACGTGACCTTTCATCGTCTGATTATAACCCTTTCGCAGAGCAAATATCGACTGCTTAAACTGTCGCCAGCAATTCTATGCCAAATTCCAATTTTTGAAGTTTTGACTCAAGAAATAGTTATACGAATCGCATCTGTTATACGGCGTCTGAACAGTGTCTAAACTTTACTCTAAGTTCCCTGTAGTCGCATATTGCGAGAAAGTGTTAATGGAGAGAATGTACTATTTACCGCATTATTTCTTGATGTTTGAATTGTGCATATTCAAGGGAATTGCAACAAAGTATTTTGACGATAATAAGATAATATTCTACCTTTATCTGTAAAATAGGATTAGTAGTACTTATGTAAAGAGCCCCAAAGTGTTGCAGACACTAAAATAATCAGATCAGGATCTACATTATTTGAAAATGACATTATAAGGGGTAACGTTGAATAAATAGATAAAGTATTTGAGCTATATGCTGTCTGTTATATGCCTTTACATATTGTGGATAACATATTAGGTTCTAGAACCACTGTAACCAATTTGTGTCCACGATATGATTAAATGGGACATAGGCAAACTGTGTAGACTCTGACCAGAAGCCGCATCATGCGGTTTCTGATCAGAGTCACAGTTTGCTGATTGTTTCAATATAAACCTAAACGGAAATAAAAATTTATACAGCGTTCCCTCTCTACAACGACACCCATTGGGAGACACGAAATATGTGCGTTGTTGGGAGGGAGTCGTTATAGGGAGCGTCTGATCTTGATTCAAGCTGTTTGTAACTCCTTATTAAGTGTTTTCTGTCCTAATGTCCGTTATGTAACTTTCAGAAAAACAGCAGACGACAATTTTAAGCAGACGATATTGCAGCAGTAAAGGGCGTTAGACATAATTGTCCTGTTTAGGGAACCTCGACAAGGGTCGTTGTAAGGAGGGAGTCGTTGTTTGGAGGGCCGTTGTAGAGAGGGAACACTGTACATGGCACTTCTTAGATACCATTGGACTAAATCAATATAACTATTAGCAAGGAAGAATCCATTAGGTGCAAAGAAGTTAAATACGGTCCATAATTTTATACATGTAATATCAAAACTGTTTGACACACTGATTATATTATCAGAGAGGAGTTTCATATAATTAAATCAGAGAAATGTCGCAGACAACACATCTGGAAGACGACGTTATTTTGGACGATCTTTAAACGTTTCAATGTCACGACGTCATCTGGTTTAAACAATTGTCGTCTGCTTTTATTTCTGAACTTTACATTTTAGGTATTTTTACTTAAGAAACATTGAAATGAATGTCAAACAGTTTGGATCCTGACCAGACGCCGCTTAACGCGGCGTCTGATCAGGATCCAAACTGTTTGCGAATCATCATTGTACTCGGGGTAAGGCAGTTAAGGGATTATAATCAATCATATAATCTTAAATTTGAGACAATGTGGATAAGAAGGCGTGTCGTACATATATTTCAGACAGACAGGCTCATACTTATAATAGATTGGAATAAAATTGGAAAGGATATAATTAAATTGTCTTTCCATCGCGTACGACTTTGATCAATATGTCTGAATTTTTTATTCAAATTGTTAGATAAGTATTTCTCAGAATTGTTTGATTTATTAAGAAAGTTAGACCAAATGACAATCCAAGATTTCCTTGTGATACTTTAACCCATTCAACCCAAGGCACTTTTAATGGACAATTCCAATTGCCAAGTTGGTCGAGTCGGTTCTCGACTGTTTAGGGTTGATTTTAACGGTATATTGTACATATACAAACATCGCAGACGCTAATCAGAAAGCTCTTTTAACTGAGAAACCTCTGATCTACGTCTATGCTGTTTATACAGGACAAGTGTATTGTTTAGGTATATGGTTTGTTAATGACGAGTATACTCGTCGCTAGGATTGAAGGTGTTATTAGAACATTTCTTATTTTGGAACGGGATTTGTATCTCTAAAGTATTCTTCTGTCAATATTGTAAACCTTGAAAGTGGACAATGACGCTGCTTGTCTACACATTGATTATTGACTTATTTAACGAAATTATAGAATAAAACTACAAAGACAGGTGGATATATTTACGGACAGATTATTTCTTAATGCAGGACACGGAAAACACAGAACTCTCCAATATGAACCCCTTGCAATGCTATTTCTCTGCTTTCTCCCATTGACTGCCATGCTGTCATTTACTTTAAACAAATGTCGTCCGCTTTTATTTATAAAATCCACATTTTAGATTAAGTGACATAAGTTATATCCTAATGAGTGTCAAATAGTTTGATCTGACGTCTGATCAGGATCAAAACTGTTTGCAAATAACTATTTTACTCTGGATAAGGTAGTGAGCACAGGTACTTGACACATACATCTAGATCTATTAACACCCCCCCTCCCTTTTTTTTTTTTTTTTTTTAAAAAGGGAGGGGGTGTTAATGGATCTAGATGTATGTGTCAAGTACCTGTGGTAGTGAGTAGGCAATGCTGTCGCTTTTAAATGAGACTGCCAATTAATTTTCTTGGGAGAAATTGTTGCACATTATTTATGTAAATTCTTTATATATATGTGGGAGTGAATTTTGTCTTGTAAATTTCAGTCATTTTACGAAATTACTTAACAAATCAGGCGTTTCGTCAACTGCCTACAAACAGTCATTAACGAAATGCCTGCAATTTGAAGGTATTTCATCAAATATATTGTTTCACAATTTGACTGTAACATAATTATACATGTACATTTACATTAGTAATTCGCATAGATAAACACAGGGCTGCCATTTCTCCGGAATTTTCCTAAGTATTCGGATTTTTATCCTAGCAGATCGTTGCTTAAAACTGGCTGAAAGTAAAGCAGAATGCGCCTTAAGACGCATTCTGCTTTACTTTCAACCTGTTTTACGCAGTCACGTGTCTTCAAAACAAGAAACATAGTATGGGGTACAGGTACGATTAAATTTTGAAATCTTAGGATTTTTATGATCAACTTATGGCAGACTTGTAAACACTTTTCGGATGAATGTTTCACCGACATTTCTTGGAATTAGTTTACTACAAACCGCTATAGTGAAGTGGTATTCGGTGTACACAATTGCAGTAATTCTTTACATTCTGGTCTATTTACAGGGAAAAAAGTCGATATTGCATATATTTTCCGCTAAAATTACAGTTATTTTAAAAGTTAATTCGGAAGAAAAAATATTGTTTTCACACAATTCTCAGTTGAATACAAACTATGTAATGCTTCAACAATAAAAACAAAATCCGACTTGAATGCAATTCTTTTTCTTCCAAACTAGCGTTTGCTTAACATCTATCGTCTGCTTTAGTTTTTTCTCTTCAACGTTGGCATTTAAATGAAAGAAAAAACAACAAGATAAGTTACCAATAAGTCCTGGTTAGACACAGTAAAACATAGCATAATTATGGTCTGACTTACCTAATAAAGATTGTTTGGCATTTTTACTGAGTTACCCATATTTTTATCTGGATCTACAGCGTTCCCTCTCTACAACGACACCCAACGGGAGCCAACAATTATGTGCGTTGTTCGGAGGGAGCCGTTATAGGGAGGGAAAATTACAAACAGCTTGAATCCAGATCAGACGCCGCGTAACGCGGCGTCTGATCTGGATTCAAGCTGTTTGTTACTTGTCAATTAAGTTTTTTTCTGCCAAAAAGTCCATTATGTAACTTTGAGAAAAACAGCACGACACTTTTAAGCATATTGCAGGAGCAAAACCGTTAAACATAGTTGTGATGTTTGGGGAACAGCGACAAGGGTCGTTGTAAGGAGAGAATCGTTGTTGGGAGGGTCGTTTTAGGGAGGGAGCGCTGTAACATGTTTGCAAATTATGTCATGATTGTCAGAGGAATCGTTTAACACAATACTCCAATAGCCATTAACGCCGTTAACCCATTATCCCATAACTTGTTCTAGTTTTGAAAACGGTGTGATCACTTAAAGCAGACTGAAAGGAAACCAGAATACGCCTTTCAGTCTGCTTTAAGCATTGTTGTGTCAGGTTGCAGAAACACTTTTCTATGTATCTTTAAAATATGTCATGGTAAAAGCAAGAAAATAGATATCTAAGATGAAAAAGTAACTGCGCTGAAAAGCGCTTCTATTTTGTAAAGGGTTAACTTATTCAAAACCTTAAGAAAATATTTCCACTTTATACAGTCATGAATATGAACCACAATTAATATTTTCTATATCCTAGCAAATGGTAGTTTAGAGCACGTTGAAAGTAAAACAGAATGCGCCTTAAGGCGCATTCTGTTTTACTTTTAACCTGCTTTAATTGATCACATGCCTTCAAAGCTAGAAACAAGCTATGTGGTAAAGGATTAAACCAAAGTTTGGTGCTACAGCCCGCACAGAATCCTGATGTTTTATGACCCAGATTGAGGCGCTGGTTTATGCATGAACCTGTCAAAAGTAACTGTTTACAGATCATAGAGATACACTTGTCTTGACAGGTTGATGCAACTTTTCTCATGGAATGTGTTTTTTTAATTGTCTGCTTTGGTATTTTAAGTCTGTCGATAAGAATTATGTCTTCAAACTGGTTCAACTATGTTAGAGTATATTTGGAAGCGTTGAAGCTGCAATGTCAAATTACGGACACATGCACTAAAACCTCTGTATAACCACCTCTAACAAGATAGATAGTTGATTGTATAGAAGGCAAGTGACAGCTTACAGAAAGGAGACAGTAAACAGAAAACTCAATTGGAGCTTTCTGTTTTATTGTGATCTTGCTTAAAACAGCCATCAGTTTAAAACACCTAATATTTAACACAATTTAGTGGTCGCAATAGACAGGTTTAACAGGATATTTCAAGGGGGGCGACCAGAGAAGTGCTCTACGTAAAAAAAAGTAACAATGAAATCATGTACGGGTATTCAGTGTTTAACTTAACCCCTTACGCAAAATATGCTCTTTTTATGCCTTTACTTTAATTATCCATGGAAGAAATAATTCCAATGTTTGTACAATTAAAAATATGTACCATAAGAAACACATTATATCCTAGTGGCTGATAGTTTACAGCGGACTGAAAGAAAATCAGAAGCATCATAGTTGCAATGGAAAACAGGAACAGGCTAGAGCAGTACATCATCGAAATGAGTATACCGTACGATGTAGCTGTAAAGATTAAATGTTCCTTTTTGCAAATAGTGTAGATCTGACCCTATGTAGACCAAGATCAGACGACCCATGAAGAATACATTACAAAAACAACCATTACTGGCTTAACAGGGACTCAACTGACAGTGTCCATGAACAGTTTCAGGGTAGGATGAGTGAAGCAAAAACCAATATAACAATAAAAGCTGTGCGGGTTTATAGTGTTAGACGAAAAATAAAAAACAAAAACATTTTTATTCAATACTTGAAAGTATAATGATTTGAAATGGCATATAACATATCATAAACTAATGAAAGTCAAAGACCTGCTTGAGTAGAAAAGCTAACTAAAAACATTGTATAACAAAAGTCGTCTGCATTTATTTCTAAAATCAACATTTTAGGTTAAGTGACATAAGTAATATTTTCATGAGTGTCAAATAGTTTCATCCTTCCTCGACGTCTAATCAGGATCCAAACTGTTTGCAAATAACTATTTTAGTCTGGATAAGGCAGTGAATAGGAAATGCTGTAGCTTTTATATGAGACTGCAAACTAAAGTTCTTGGGGAGAAATTGTTGTATAATTTTTAAAGTATTGATACGTTGTTGAGCTTTGATAATCTAAATGTATATTCTTTTTATATATGTGCGAGCGAATTTTGTCTTGTAAATTTCAGTCAGTTCACGCAATTACTGAAAAAATCAGGCATATCGACAACTGGCTACAAACAGTCATGAACGATATGACTGTAATTTGAAGGTATTTCATCAAATAAATTGATTCACAATTTGACTGTAACATAATTATACATGTACATTTGCATTAGTAATTCGCATACATGTAGATAAATACTTTTCGAATGAATATTTCATCGACTTTTCTTGGAATACTGTTTACTACAAACCGATATATTGAAGTGGTATTCGGTGTACACACTTGCAGTAACTCTCTACATTCTGGTCTGTTTACAGGGAAAATAGTCGATATTGCATATATTTTCCGCTAAAATTAGTTATCTTAAAAGCTTATTCTGAAGAAAAGATATTTTTTCACACAGTTCTCAGTTGAATACAAAAGATGTAATGCTTAAATAATAAAAACAAAATCCGACTTGAATGCAATTCTTTTTCTTCCAAACTAGCGTTTGCTTTTAATGCCGTCGTCTGCATTATTTTTTATTTATTTTGTTTTTTAAATTTAAGACGGTTGGCATTTCTATAGAAGAAAGAATTACAAGATAAGTTACCAATAAGTTTCAATCCTGACCAGAAAGTGCATGGCAACTGATCTGGATTCAAACTGCTTGTAATTACCAAATAAAGATTGTTTGGCAGTTTTACTGAGTTACTCAGATTTTGATCTGGATCTACCATGCTTGCAAATGAAGTAACGATTGTCAGAGGAATCGTTTTACCACATACTCCAATAGCCATTTACGCCGTTAACCCATTACCCCATAACTTGTTTCTAGTTTTGAAAACAGTGTGATTACTTAAAGCAGATTTAAAGGAAAGCAGAATGCGCCTTTCAGTCTGCTCTAAGTATTATTATGTTAGGTGCAAAAACACATTTCTATCCATCCTTCAACGGATCATGGTAAAAGCATGAAAATATATCTCTACGAGGAAAAAGTAACTGCGCTAAAAGGCGCTTCTATTTTGTAAAAGGTTAACTTATTCATTCACTAAACATATTTCCTCTTTATACAGTCACGAGTATGCACCACAAGTAATATTTTCTATATCCTAGCAAATGGTAGTGTAGAGCAGGTTGAAAGTAAAACAGAGTGTGCCTTAAGGCGCATTCTGTTTTACTTATAACCTGCTTTAAGTGATCACCTGTCTTCAAAGCTAGAAACAGGCAATATGGTAAAGAATTAAACCAAAGTTTGGTGCTACAGCCCGCACAGAATCCTGATGTTTTATGACCCAGATTGAGGCGCTGGTTTATGCATGAACCTGTCAAAAGTAACTGTTTACAGATCATGGAGATACACTTGTCTTGACAGGTTGATGCAACTTTTCTCATGGAATGTTTTTTTTTAATTGTCTGCTATGGTATTTTAAGTCTGTCGATAAGAATTACGTCTTCAAACTGGTTCAATTATGTTAGAGTATACTTGGAAGCGTTGAAGCTGCAATGTCAAAATATGAACATATGCACTAAAGCCTCTCTATTACGACCACTAACAAGATAGCTAGTTGATTGTATAGAAGGCAATTGACAGCTTACAGAAAGGAGACAGTAAACTGAAAACTCAATTGGAGCTTTCTGTTTTATTGTGATCTTGCTTAAATAGCCATCAGTTTAAAACACCTAATATTTAATACAATTTAGTTGTCGCAATAGACAGGTTTAACAGACTATTTAAAGGGGGCAGCCAGAGAAGTGCTTACGTAACAAAAGTAACAATAAAAACATGTACGGGTATACAGTGTTTAACTTAACCCCTTACGCAAAAGATGCCCTTTTTATGCCTTTACTTTAATTATCCATAGAAGAAATAATGCCAATGTTTGTACAATCAAAAGTATGTACCATAAGAAACACATTATATCCTAGCGGCTGATAGTTTACAGCGGACTGAAAGAAAATCAGAAGCATCATAGTTGCAATGGAAAATAAGGTATAATAAACAGGAACAGGCTAGAGCAGTACATCATCGCAACGAGTATACCGTACGATGTAGCTGTAAAGAATAAATGTTCCTTTTGCAAATAGTGTAGATCTGACCCTATGTAGACCAAGATCAGACGACCCATGAAGAATACATTACAAAAACAACCATTACTGGCTTAACATGGACTCAACTGACAGTGTCCATGAACAGTTTCAGGGTAGGATGAGTGAAGCAAAAACCAATATAACAATAAAAGCTGTGCGGGTTTATAGTGTTAGACGAAAAATAAAAAAAAACAAAACATTTTTATTCAGTACTTGAAAGTATAATGATTTTTGAATGGCATATAACATATCATAAACTAATGAAAGTCAAAGACCTGCTTGAGTAGAAAAGCTAACTAAAAACATTGAATACCTTCAGTGATTAAAATCTTTAAGTACCCTTAAAATTAATCTAAAATGACGCTTGATCGCAGTCCATTGAAAGACAATGGCAGCTGTGATATGTTTCTTTCGTTTAATAGCCGATATATATTTTGAAACCGAAAATAAATGCTGCATGTGTTAACTCATTGATGCCTGGATATTGCAATGAACACACCCTGTATACTTGCTGGAAGATTTCATTGAAGATAAACAGTGGATAATCTGTTATTCTTTCCCGTTTAAACGCAAACGTACGCAAACGCAAAGCGCTAAAACGTAGAAAAGAACAACTTTTGGACAATTCTGACATTTCATGTTTATCTTGGTGGAAAACAGTTTGGAGCCTGATCAGACGCCGGGTTATCCGGCGTCTGATCTGGCTCCAAGCTGTTTGCACTGCAAATAATTTTTTTAGCGTAAACGCGTTTATTGGGAAAGAATAACAGATTCTCCACTGTACAAAGGGTGGTCTAAAGACATTGTAGTGTTTGTCCATAAGCACAATATTTCATATGAAATAGGCTAAGGTGTTGAACAAATTAACTGCCATAAACGGACATGCGTATAAAATGTCATGTGCTTGGTGCTGATTTTGTTTTCAGTTTCAGACAATATTTTTTGTATAAGAGATATTGTGTTTAATAAAAATTTACGCAACAATATTACTTCTGAATTTAAAACAATATGAAGGAAACACTATTGTCTGACATTAATATTATTAACCCTTTCAACCCTAAATTTCTCTTGTGAGTATTTATACTCCTTTTGGACTCTTATAGTGCAGGTATTTTGACCAGTACATCGTTGCATTTTTGGTATGACAACAAAAATAATGAAAATATCAAACAGTGCAGACCCTAATCAGAGGGCTCCTACAGGAGCCCTCTGATAAGGGTCTTCACCGTTTGCATATGTATTCAGTAATCTCTACAGAGGGCTGTAGGGTTGAAATGTTTAAGGGTTTAAAAGCAGGCGATATTTTGACTGTATACGGGTTTATATATCGAATGTATCGTAAACATCATAAAACTAAGAACACCATGATTGTGTAGCTGCTGTAATTATCAAAATATTTGAACAAATTGCTATAATCACCAAGTAATTTGTCCAAAAGCTGCAAACTGAATTGCAAATATAGAAGACCTTGATCATAATCCTTCTTCGGGAGCAGTTTGATCAGTGTCTACACGGTTTGTACAGGCCTGTATGTCCCAGTACTTAGAACCATTAGGGAAAATTGCAAACTGTTTGCCACTCAGCTTTTAATTATTCGTCAACATTGAACTTGTAATGTTCTACAGCGTTCTCTCTCTACAACGACACCCAATGAGAGACACAAGATATGTGCGTTGTTCGGAGGGAGTCGTTGCAGCGAGGGGAATTAACTTACATTTGCAAACTGCTTGAATTCAGAACAGACGCCGCGTAACGCGGCGTCTGATTTTGATTCAAGCTGTTTGTCACTCGTCATTATTGTTTTTTTTCTGTCAAAATGTCTAATATGTAATGTGAGAAAAAGCAGCAGACGACAATTTTAGCAGACGATATTGCAGCAGTAAAAGCGTTAGAATTAATTGTCATGTTTAGGGAAATGTAGCAAGGGTCGTTGTAAGGAGTGAGTCATTGTTGGGAGGGCCGTTGTATAGGGATGGAACGCTGCATTTTATTGCATTTATGTTTCATTGCGTTTCTTTAGATTTGGAAAATAACATAATCTCCATTTTGTTAAATGTCATTCCAGTCGATCCCAGCATAGGTAGAGATGATTCAGTTTGAAGGATAGGAAACTGGGCATTTAAATAATTATTTATTGCCATTTACAGTAGTAAAACAAGAGGAACATTCAGTTTTGACATTTACAAGGTTGCTGCAGGCAATAAAGTACAGGAAGGAATTAAACGTAATTAGACATTGCATTTGTTAACACGCTATTGAGATTTGTCAGTATAATATTGGGAACATCAGAACAAAAACCTATGGCGGAGCTGATTTATCGCCTCCATCAGTCGTGGCCCTTCCTTCATTCAAGAACTTGCATAATGCAGATCAAAAATAGGCACTGAATGCTCCTGATGTATATCTGCAGTGCATTGCAGAGATTAAGAGCTGCAAGGCTGTGAAAATGGAACAGAGATTAGTAAATGTACATTACCCCCTAAGGCTTCATCGTTTAATCACTTGTCTCATCTATTCGTCAAATTCATGGATTTTATGCTTTCATATTGTCATTATAGTGAACAATAAGGGTTCGTATAACTTACTGAGCCCTAGTGACGCATCTATGCGTCTTTTACCAAAAATGTACCTGTGAAGAGTACACTTGTCCTATGCAAACAGTAAAGTCCCTGATCAGAGGGCTCCTGCCGGAGCCCTCTGAACAGGGACTTCACTGTTTGTCATTTTGTAAAATAAATTTTAAAAAATCAACCCTAAATAGTTTAAAATGGACCAGTCTTTATTGCAAACTTGACTTGTCAATTGGACGTTTCAGGGGATAATGAGTTAAAGAAAGTTGGATGTACAGTAGAAATGCAGACTTAGCAAAGAAATTGTCGATTTAGAATACACATTGTTTTGCACTGAATTTCATAAACGGGACATAATAACGTGTTTCTCGTCTGTACAGCTTGAAATGTTACAATTTAACTGTCTTTCCATAGCTTATACCTTTGATCAATATGTCTGGTTTTATCTCTGCTCTAATTGACTACATATGTAGTCATATAACCACCCACTATAAACATCTATCTTCAGAACAATTACATTGTCTAACTGAGTACATATACATATTTCCAGGAAATAATGCCGACTCATGTCAGACATGTTCTTTAAGAAATCATAGCAAACCCTAATCGCTGTCTAATCTAGGTCTACACGGTTTTCAAAAAGTGTCAAAATACGCTATTAGCAGGTGAATGGGGTATGCAAAGTGTATGGTACAGTGGAGAAGACGTTATTCTTTCCCAATAAACGCGTTTATGTTAAAACTATTCTTTCCATTGCTTACCGTTTGGAGTCAGATCAGACGCCGGATAACCCGGCGTCTGATCAGACTCTAAACTGTTTGTCAATAAGCTTAAATTAACTCATGAGAAATATCTATTCGTTGTAATTTTCTACATTTTTTTGTACTGCGTTTGCGTTTTGTATGCGTTTAAACGGGAAAGAATAACGTCTTCTCCCCTGTATACCTTTCTTTGATTATTAACGTATTGAAAAGTTAACAGTATATCAAATCAATAATACAATATAATTATTATATTTGATTGAGTGTCTTTGGAAACTATTTAAACTCCCAAATCAGCATAATTTTGTTTTGAAACAAAAGGTCAAAGCCAATTTAGACTATGAAACCTTTATAAGAATCAAACAGTTTTTTCCAGAAGAGATGCTAAATTGTTTGGCATCTGGTTTGGATCCAAAATGTTGACAAGTTCCAGTCAAATGTACTTAACAAGCGGACGGTTCACATATTTTTTACATTCAAGTTTTTATTGCAGACATATCTAGCAAAAAATCCAGCATAAAGTATGCAAATTAACATTCTTTATTACATGTACACGTGTACTCGCTTTAAGTGAAACAGTTCCCATTCCACCGAATACAGTGATTTAACACATTCAACCACAACAAGGAGTATACTCGTCGTTTACAAACAGTGCACTTGTAAAGAGGACACTTGCCCGAAGCAAACATTGAAGACTCAGCTCTGATAAGGCCTGCACTGTTAACGTGTTTAAACAATCCTAAGTGTTTAGCCATGGATTAAGTTTTGTTTAAAACTGGAATTGGCCATCGGAAGTGTCAGAGGTGAATGTTTTAACCCCTTTACTGCCTTATTACCCCACATTTACATAGCACATTTTTTTTATACCATATAAAAAAATAAGGTATAGATCTACAACGAGAATCAAACAGTTTGTCTAAACTGTCAACTTGAGCTGCTGTTGAAACCGACCCGATCACTGATATTCCCTTTTGGTGCCCCCGTGAAATGATTTATTCCTCAATATTTACTTTTTATTGACGAAACTCCATCAAATAATTTCACAATACGTGAATTTATAACGAAAATGTGCAGAAAATTGCCCATGTCGTTTCTGACGTCCATAAAAAGTTGTTAAACACAGGGGTGTCTAGTCGGTTTTCGCAGTGAACAACATAACTTGCACCTAATTTTATTACAGGCAATACCGTTGTATACCACTTTTCTTTTACATGGTATAGCCAAAATATTTGGTATTTTTAAGTACTGGTGCCTCACCCCGAGTCCATTATTTATTCGCAAACAGTTTGGATCCTGATCAGACGCCGCGTAACGCGGTGTCTGATCAGGTTTCAAACTGTTGGATACTCATTACAATATTTCATAAGTCAAAATAACTAATTTTTAAATTTGAGAAATAAAAGCAGACGACAATTGTTTAAAATTGATGACGTCATGGCACTCAGTCATTGGTTCTGGCAGCATTCTACAGTGATATATAATGATATATGGCTCATACACAGACTTAGGCAGATGCATGAACCTGTCAAATATAAGTGTGCAGATAACATTAATATACAATTGTTTTGACAGGTTGATATAGAGTTTTATAGAACGCAGAATGTGGTTATTTATGATATAAGTTGGTAATAAAGTCTTAAGAATAGACTTAGCGATAGATCAAATCAGAGTTTTCTATAGTTGAATATATGAAGTACTTAAAAAGACTACATTTACACTTGAAAATAATTTGGAACCAGACCATACGCCGAGAAACGTGGCGCCTGATCAGGGTCTATACTTGAGTGGCACGAGTGGGTTCCTCGTCAAACTGTATACAATCATTTTTTTGTGAAATAAAAGCAGACGGTACATTTTTGTGCACTTTATGGGCGAATATATGAAGGAGACGATGTTGGTTGTTCAGTTGCAACTGTGATGATATAAATAATATCATTTGACACGCATGAAATTGTAATTGTGTATTATAAATATATACTGTTGTGTGACCAAGATGCCTGGCCGGTGCAAGTAAATTAATCACTGTCAATGGGACCACGCACACCATTCAAATTGATGTCGAACTGTCAATTTGACGGGGTCGTGCGTGTTCCGACAATTAAGCAGGTTATTATAAATACTACAGACTAATTGGGATAGGGGACTTGATGGAGAGTCCAGTAGACTAGAGAACCAGACCAGGCAGGCTCGGTACGCATTGTGGCGTGATGCCATGTATTAAAGTATCTAACTTGAAGTACTGGAGTTGAGTTGTCACTAGTAGGCAATAGCACCACACCTACGAATTTGGAGCCGTGTACCAAAATTATACGATCACAAGGCCAGAGGAAAACGTGAGTACTGTTGAAACTCTTTGTGTTTAGAAATGACAGATCAGAATATTTCAAAATTGTTGCAAAATGTTTAAGTCTTCAAATGCTTGCAGTATTACAGAGAGCATATTAGTTTTCACGGGAATGTAAAAATTGTTAAAAGGCTAGGTTAGCAAATTCAAAGCATGGCACTGTTTTCGAATAAATTGGAAACAGCTCAAAGTAAAAGATTTACAAACAAAAGAAATTATTAGCAATTATGCGAATCGACATACTTAAGTAAAAAGTTTTAAGAATGAACGCGAAAACAACGGGAACATATTGTGTTGAATTGAGTCAAAAGGTTAGAGAGATAGATAAACTTAAACAGAAATTAAATGGAGATTAGCAAAGTGTTAAATGTGTATAACTATAGCAGACATTTTATCGAGCGTTTTGCTGAATAAAGTTTAAAGCGGAAATAAAATATGTATCAGAGAGCTATGAAATTACGATCACCTTTTGCGACTACAGGTCTAAATAACAGAGCTTGGGTAGGCTAATTAGTAAAAATAAGCAGATACATGTAATTAGAAAAATGTCAAGTTATCGGCAGGAAAGAGTTTTGAAGTTAGCAAAAGAACCAAAATTTAAAGAATATTTAGTAATTGTGAAACGCGGTATAATAAAAAGAAGTTTGCAGCATGATTGTTTAACTAGATAAAGATATGAAAAATAAATCAGAAAATTATAAAATGATGGGGTTAAAACAGGGGTTGAGACGGAATGCCGTCAGAAACATGTACACAATAAGAACAGAAAACATTTTTAGAGTCAAAATGTAGTCAGCTATAAATAGGGAAAATCTGTCAGATAGATCGGTTAAGGTTAAAGAGAAAAGTCAAATATTCGCGGTTACCTGTAATTGAATTGACAGGTGAAACATGCAATTGCTTCTAGGCAAATGCTGAGAGTACGTGTTTATACTGGTTAACTGAGGTAATCTAGCAAATACTGATAGACTGTCAAGTTTGACTGTTCTGCAGAGGTAAGGCACATGCAATAGGAAATTTAATGTAGTTACAGTAGATCTTACCATGTTTGGTAATGACTACACGCATATATGGCCGGGAGTAAATATGTCTGGTTTGTAACAAACGTCCGAGATGGACAGTACAAAAAAGTAGTTAATATGGTGTTTACGCACGAATACTATGGTTCACCATTACACTAGACGCTTCGAGATGAAGTAACTAACATGTTCGTTTTTAGCAATTTCCTGTCACAACTGTGACTAGGTACCGTGTAGGTGGGGAGATATGCTAACCTGTGGTTAACAGTAAAAGCGACATACGCCTTTTATATATTATAGGCCTTAGAAAAAGCAGAGAAATAACCTTTGCTTGGGCCTGGGGGCTGATATTCAGACTTTCGCTCTTACGGCAAGTGACCTTTTATGCGTGAAGTCATTGGCTTTTCGTGTGTATTCCACTGTAACTGTTAAACATTGAGTGTGATTATAAAGTAACGCAAATAAAGCAGGTTTTTTCTCAAAGTAAAGCAATAAAATATGACAAGCAATCTATAAAAAGGGCGCAAACGAATATACTGGTAAATACGCTATAGTAAGTAGATTACGGGTAAAAATTGCATAAGTTATGTACTTCATAGACAAAATATAGTTAAAGCAAGGGCACCTGTCAAATAGACTTCCGTAGTGGACTGGAAATGGCATATAATTATGTAAAGCAATATAGCTGACATTCGACAAGTTAACTGTGTATATGAAACGACATGCGATATGTCATATCATCTGTCAACATAGGAAGACAGCACTTAAATAACTCAATTAACAAACAAACATTGCCATGCTAATTAACAATAAAAAGGTCATTATTATATAGTATTGTAGTTACATGTAACTATACTGAATATTAGTTCAAATTTTTGGAAACAATAGGAAGTTCTCGGTGGTATAGCAAATATTTCAAGACAGAAAGTATCTTTATTAATAATGAGAGTATCTTTATTAATAATGAGAGTAATTACTAGGAATAGGTTGTATTATTATTGATCTGTTTGGAATGCACAAAGTGGGTTTACACAGTCCTCGAGATGGTGGCCAGCAACATGGCGTGTTTGCATAAGACATTCAAAGGCGATTATCTTTGACACCACATGGAAAATGGAAGGAATTTAGCGGAGAAATAATCTCTCTGGCTATGGTACTCATTGTAATTGAGTTGGGGACGAACTGTGAGATTCGTTAGAGTGCAACCATTGATGTATTAATATGTACACAGGTGTGTATATACCGGAGACTAAGTAAATGTCTGACAATATACAATCAACGCAAAGGAGTGGACAACTCTATCAGACCTTTATTACGGAGACTACAGGCTGGTTCAACTGTATTTTTGGAAGTTGGAGAAAACTTTCGGAACAAGATATCAGATTTACAACTGGACTTAAACTTAACTATGGATATTAGCAGACATTCAGCGGACGATACCTACAACTGGACTTAAACTTAACTATGGATATTAGCAGACATTCAGCGGACGATACCTACACCTGGACCTAAGTTATCTAGTGACTTTAACAGTGAATTACAAATATTAAAGATTAACAGTTTTGGAATGGATAGGGAGGGGTAAAATAGTATTTGGTAAATAGTATTTGTTGTATCTGGTAAATTTGGTAAATAGTAATTGTTGTATTTTGCCGTAGTTGTAGTTTATAGTAAAATTTTTTTGTATGGTAAAATAGTTAGGAAATTTTCTATATTGCCGTATCAGGTGCTGTTATAATATAATAAATTTCGATTATTATATTGTGAGGAGGGAAGGTGTGATGATATAAATAATATCATTTGACACGCATGAAATTGTAATTGTGTATTATAAATATATACTGTTGTGTGACCAAGATGCCTGGCCGGTGCAAGTAAATTAATCACTGTCAATGGGACCACGCACACCATTCAAATTGATGTCGAACTGTCAATTTGACGGGGTCGTGCGTGTTCCGACAATTAAGCAGGTTATTATAAATACTACAGACTAATTGGGATAGGGGACTTGATGGAGAGTCCAGTAGACTAGAGAACCAGACCAGGCAGGCTCGGTACGCATTGTGGCGTGATGCCATGTATTAAAGTATCTAACTTGAAGTACTGGAGTTGAGTTGTCACTAGTAGGCAATAGCACCACACAACCATATACCCAAAACAACAAGTGCAAATCAGCTATATCAACTTTCGTTTAACCCATTGCACCCTTGACACGCATATTTATCTATGTATAGTGCTAATTGCAGGATAAAAGAAAAATAGAAAGCTCACATAAGAGTTATCTGCTTTCAATTGGACCTGCATCAGACTGCCACCTGGTTTGATGACTGCAAAGTCATACGTTGTTATGAAGACTTGTGTTAGATGTACATTTGACCTTGGTTTTCAACGCAAAAGTAGTCTTCAAGATGTGTCCTAAATTACAACAACATTTCAAGCGTAATGAAGAAAGTTTCTATAGGTACTTTTAGCATTATTTCTACATCGCTTTTAGCTGTCGATTTTGTTTAGAAATATCAGGGCTTCCTAATTGGATGGCCACCTAGCACACTCTTGGTTGTATCATTGCGTTTTTTAAGCCTATACCCATAACCTGGATCTTATACTTAAGATAGATGAACACTTAAAGCAAATTGTAAGTAAAGCAGAATGCGCCCTAAGGTGCACTCAGGTGTATTTTCAACCTCCTTTAACCCTTTCCCCCATAGAAGCGAGTTGTAGCGTATTTGATTTATTCCTCCGCTGAAGAAAATAGTTCCAGTTTAAATCCTCATGAACAATTACCATAACAAATATCTATATAGCCTAGCAGATGGTAGTTTAAAGCAGACTGAACGTAAAGCAGAATGTGCATTAAGGCACATTCTGCTTTACTTTCAACCTGCTTTAAGTGATCACATATCTTCAATGTTATAAACAGGTTTATTGGGTAAAGGGTTAATAACCTTCTTTAAATGGACAATTCCAGTTTCAATTTTAGTCTAGTCCATTTCTGAACTTTAAGGGTTTTTTTGTCAATGTTTTGCATTATGACAAACAGTGAAGACCCTGATCAGAGGGCTCCTTTCGGAGCCCTCTGATCTGGGACTTCACTTTTTGCACAGGACAAGTGAACTAATGACATGTACACTGTTTGAAAAGGACGCAAATATGCGGGACTAGGGTTCAAAGGGTTAAGCTGCAATCTGACTATATATTGGAATATATGATATAGAAAACATTTCTTATGGTACATTTTTATGGCTGTATAAAAGGAATCTATTTTCTGTGATGGTGAAATAAAAACAACAATGTGTAAAAAGGCGCATTTATGGAGATATATGTGAACTGTTTTACAGTGTTTTATAGAATACGTTTCTTATTCCAAAATAAGAGCACTTACTTTTCAAGAAATACTTTTATTCTACCGCGAGAATATATAATACGCTAGGAATTTGATGTAATTACTTTTAATAACGCATAATTATTTTAGACAAGCCAGAAATTGTTCACGAAATACAAGCGACATGCTAATAGTATATATCTATTATACTTTGCCTTATGCGCAATGCCTCAAATAATAACAACAAGACTAAGGCAAACTGAAATAAGAAAGTTTTCGTTTGAAATATCAGAGTAATTACCAAGAATCCTTATATTTACATGCGAACTGCAATCTAAATTAAAGTCATATTCCACTGCTTACAGTGGAGAAAAGTTACACTTTCCCAATAAACTTGTTTGGGTGAAAACAAAATTTTCCATTGCAAACAGGTTGGGGTTCAAATCTGACCAATCAAATTCTTGAGAACGACTTTAGACTCAACACAAAAGCTTTATCTTTAGACTCTGTCATTTACACACTCAATTACCCTTCTTGGTCGCAGTGGTCGAAATAGATGGGTTTTTAATTAAATGCTTGAGCACGACTTTAGACTCAACACAAAAGCTTTATCTTTAGACACCGTCTTTTACACACCCAATTACCCTTCTTGGTCGTACATGTAGTGGTCGAAATAGATGGGTTTTTACTGTATTTACAACAACATACCGCGGCATCAACATTTCTATTCTATTTATTACTTCTACGCCATAAATTCTGATGATTATGAGAAGGGGCCATTACTACTAAATTTTCAAGTCTTTGGTTTAACCCGGCCGGGGATTGAACCCACAACCTCCCGCACTGCAAGCGTACGCTATACAGGCGGTATGTATGTACAATGAAGAAGGTGTTGTTCATTTTTGTTTAAACGAATTAAAACGCACACACAATGTAGCAAATGCGGAGAAAATAACAGCTTTTAACGATTTCGTACGATTTAAATGTATTGAGACCTGAGTGGCAAACTGTTTGGAGCCTGATCAGACACCGGCGTTTAACCTAAACTAATATTTAAGATAGGTGACCACTTAAAGCAGATTGGAAGTAAAGTACAATGCGCCTCTATGTACATTATGCTTTACTTTCAGCCTGATTTAAGCTGATAAAGAAAATAATAATTCAAAATCTATGTTTTATATGGTTTTATATGAATGTATAACTTGACAACTATTTTCTTCAGTGAAGGAATAAATTAATGGTGTAACAATTAGTTGTTGCTGTTGCTGCTAAGGTTTATTGTCCCGCATAAGCTGTTTTAGGTGCGTCATCCCACTACTGTAACAATTGGTATCTACGGAGTAGTGGATTAATACATATTATCCTATAGGTCTCAAATGTGAATAACATACTTTCAACGATGGTGTAAATCGTTAATTCGAACTATAACGTTTTAGCATCCTTGAGCAGCAAAGTTTAACATTCTGAACGATACAGGCAAATACCGTTATGTGATAACCATTATACTCAATCTGGCCCAAGATCAGACACCGAGTTACCGTATCCTCTGGATCCAAACTGTTTGACACTCTAATGATCTATTCGGAAACAAAATTCAGACAAACTCACTCTTATAATTTTCACAGTTGACATGGTTTGTGCAGACGTCAATAGCAGATCTTGCTTAAGGTTAACTCCTTCCTTGCCGTGACGCCATAAGCCTTAAACACTTGTCGTCTGCAGTTATTTTCCAAATTCAATGTTAGGTATTTTGACCTAAGACATATATAATTGGGTGTCAAACAGTTTGGAGCCTGATCAGACGCCGCGTTACGCGGCGTCTGATCAGGATCCAAACAGTTTGCAAATAACAATTATATTCGGGGTTACGACAGTGAAGGGTTTAGGATACCAGACTGTGTAATTTAATTTCAGAAGAGTTTCTGTTTTCAGGATAAATTAAAACCCTGCAGATATCTAGTGCTAAATTATATTGAGTACAGTTTAACCTTTTCAGCAAATTGAAAATAAACACGTGGGTTTAGAGGTCTTGAATGTTTAACACTTAAAACCGGAGAATTCACCTATATTTCATTCTAAAGCCTGTGTGAACATTCGACAAAGTTTGTGAAAACCCTGACATATATTCATAACAAGTATATGCATGCCAATTAGAGTACAGTACAGTCGATGTTATGTTTTCCCGTTGCAAGGAAACCATGCGCGACCGCAAAGCAATAAAATGGTGAAAATAAGTGTTTGGAAATGTGAACGATTATTTAAATCTCAATGGCAAATAGTTTGAAGCATTACTTGGCGTCTGATCAGGCTCCCAACATTGCGCCGTACATCCGTGTTAAGGCACGGACGGGTCCATTTGTACAAATAAAGCTTTTAAGCCTTCCACTGTTAATGGCACCAAAATGTAAACAGTTAGGCTCCTGATCAGACGCCGCCTTACGCATATAAAACAAATATTCATGAGCTTTATCTTTATAGAAGTTGTATCTTATACATTTTAAAATACATAGAAATACAGGTCGTGGTGATGTGGGAGAAAGGCGTTAACTATGATTCTATGCGTTTAGATCTATTCGGCCAAAATTTCGATGAAACTATTTAACAGCTCAAAACGTGTATTAGAAAAATGCATTAAATTATTTCATATTTTACAGGACTGACAAACAAGTAATATCGAATGGAGAGGTTGCTATGGCATAGTATTCATATATGTGCAAAATGCATCTTAATAATTTAAAGTAAAGTAGCAGAAATGCTGTTGCGAGGTGTATTTTTGTCCGTTACAAATTTGAAGAAACTCCAATATATACCAGTTCTATTTAATCAACCGTTTTTTGTGTTTTTAAAAAGAAATAATTTCACACTATAAACAAAATCAGATCTTTTCGAAATTCCGAGATTCAAACAGATTATAGCAAAACAGTTTCCTTTCATCTTATGTATCCAAACACTATTGAATTCCTCTCGTTCTGAAACTTTGAAATTAGCCAATTCTTGAAGGATGTGTCTTTCAATTTACATCAATTCACGGTTAATGAGCACACGTGCAATCGCTCGTGTAGCTCATTTCAACTTCACAGGGCATTGTGTATGAAAATATTTCATTGTCCCCTTCATTGCCTACCCTGAGTTTCACTAATATTTACAGTTTGTTTTCTGATCAGACGCCGCGTAGCGCGGCGTCTGATCAGGATACAAACTGTTTGACACTCATATCTATATTATTTTAGTCAACTTGCCTAAAACCAACTTTAAGAAAACGCAGACGACAATTGTTTAAGAACAGATGACGTCATGGCAGTACAATGGTTAAACCAACGTTTCCTCTGCGAAATACAGTAAACCTCGCTATAACGACCGCTCGCGAAAGGACTCGTTTTCTGCAAAATATTAAAACAAGATACATGTAAAACAAAAATGTTCAATCGGATTTCTCTGTTTTACTTTTACCCTGCTTTAATCAGTCACAGGTTTTTAAAAAATAAAACAACCATTGCGTCAGACTTTGAATGTGTAGAAATACCGGACCTTTACGTACCAAGTCTATTAACCCTTGCAATAGGCGACTTAAGTCTACTTTGTAAACAGTTTGGATCCAGTATGGCGCGGCGATTGATCTTGATCAAAACTGTTTGGCACACGTATCAATATTTCATCAGTGAGAACTTCAAACATTTAAATTTTGCATTATATTGCAGACGACATTTTTGCAGACGATATTTTGTCGACCGAAACTGTTAACCCTTAGCCTGCCAATCACGACTATAGCTCCATATGCAAACAGCTTGGATCCGGATGAGACGCCGAGTAACTCGGCGTCTCATCCGGATCCAAGCTGTTGATATTTGGACAACATTTTCAGCAATTTTGAGCAACTTTGAAGCACTTTGAAACTTGAAGCAGACGAGAAATATAGCAGACGACAATTTATTTGGCGGGCTAAGGGTTAATAGAGAAGGTTAAATTTGGCGATGAAAGACTTAAGTCGTACAAACAATATTCAGTTCTAGAAACATCCGGTGTTATCAAGTGTATGATGTGTTATTTAAGTACATCTCATTAGTTATAAGCTAAACTGTTTGCATGGTGAGCAATTTTGTCCTCTGCGAAAAGTGTCCTCTGCTACTCTTCTAAAAATAGATTGTTCAAAATCTAATTTCAAAACAGGACCAGGGTGGCAAACAGTTTGAATCATGATGAAACCCTGCGTCACGCAGCGTCTCATCAGGATCCAAAACTGATTGCAAATGTTAACATGGTTTCGCCGCTAGCATGGTAAGTATTAAGTCTAATGATGCCTACAGAATGCACACTATGGACTGGTAAATATTTGAATGAAAATATCTGCCTTTACTTACAACATCGTATTAAACTTAATGAACTAAAAAGTTTCATAAAGTCTTTAGTCATTCATGTAGCAGAGATGCCATTCATTAACGCTCGACTGTCAAAACAATGTAATGTCTTAGTTACGGAAGCTCATTGGGGACATTTTGTCTTAGCTCTAATGTCTTAGATCTACAGTGTTTGTCACATTGCAATGTATAGACGAAAGCAACCATAAAAAGTAAAATATGTAATAAACAAAATTGAGAACTAGACTTTACCATTAATAGTCTGACTTTCTATGAACATTTTGCTGAATTTTACTGGTAACTCTCCCAAAAATCATATACAAATCCGGAATCATTTACAGAAACTGATAATGTACTGAATTATTTGTTTGTGAATATGTATGTATTGTCTATGTACATTTTGTTTTGTTCCTCATGTTTTGTCTATGTATATTGTCTGGTCCTCATGTTTTCATGTAAAATCATGAACTGAGTGTAATAAAGAAATTGAATTGAATTGAATTAGGTATTAGGTATTAGGTATTACATCTTAGGCGTTAGGTATTAGGTCTTAGGTATTACGTCTTAGGTGTTAGGTATTATGTATTAGGTATTCAGAAACGCGGCAAGATAAGGCGGAAATTCAGCTAGCGTAACATGCCACATGAGAACAATTCAAAACAATGCAATGTCTCAGTAACATGCCACAGGAGAACAATTCAAAACAATGCGATGACGTGTTAATGTAAAAAGTTCACTATGCAAAGATAATGTCACAATACTCCAGTGTAATCTTTAATTCCACATGCAGCAATATCATTGATTTGAAATTGTCGTCTACAAAGTTTGTTAAACCAAAATATACATGTACACGTTCTTTGATTAAAGAAACCTAAAGACGAATGTTAAACAGTATTGTATCCAAATCGGACGCGGCTTCACGCGGCAAATGATCTAGACCCAAGCTGTTTGCAAAATCCTCGGTCAAATGTTATAAAAAATTAAATATTTTGTTCTCATGTTTTGAACCGGGAAATATAGGGTTACACTTTCGCAAACAGCGTATCGCGGTGTCTCATCAGGGTCTACATTGCTTGCCATTGTCCTCTTAAATATACACTAGGCTTTAAATGGGTTGGCGTGTTTTGTGTTAAAACCTTCGCGCACATTGCAAACAATTTGAAGCAAAATCAGATGCTCAAGTTCACGAGTATGTGAGATTTTTCTCAAAAACAGTTTGTTAACCCTGTATGTTTGAAACTTTCAATATTTTTAAAAACATTATTTCACATTTCAATACATTGAATGTCAAATGATTAGCGTCTTATCCACTGTTTGTCTTTTAGGCTAAAGCTATTGTTATTCTTTCCCGTATAACCGTATACGAAACGCAAACACATAATACATGTAATAAAATAAAGAAAATAACAACTTGTTGACAATTCTGACTATTTATTTTAATCTGCGAGGCTTACAGTTTTGGGCCTGATCGGGCGCCGGGTTACCCGGTGTCTGATCTGGCTCTAAACTGTTTGCAATGGCAATAACTCTGTGAACGCGTATATAGGGAAAGAATAACGTTGATGGTTTGCTGAGGAGCTAAGACACACTACATGTACTTCAATCTGTCATACTGTCCTTGGCAGATAAACCTCCTAAATATCTGTACATTTATATCAATAGTGAGTGCTGACAAATAGTTCTATGTGCCTTTAAACATGCATTAATTCTTGTTGACGAGATGACGTGAATGTCTGAAATTGCGTTTCCAAAAATGATATCATCTTGGAGCGCCAATCCCCGCGGGCATAATACTAGATTTGAAAAGGTTAAATTGCTGGAGGCAGATATTCGAAATTATATCCACTGCTCTACTACAGTGGATAAACCCTCATTATTTCCTGATAAAAGCGTTTGTGCATTTATAAACCATTATTTCCATTGCAAAAAAATAGGAGCCACATTATACGCTTGTCGGATCAAGAAAAGTTTGCCACTCAGAGACAGAAGAAACAACCTTACTATTTCCAAATGAACGCATTTAAGCTAAAACCATTATTTCCATTGCAAACTGTTTGAAGCCAGATAAGACGCCGGATAACCCGGCGTCTGACCAGGCTCCAAATTGTTTGCCACTCTGATTAAGATAAAGTGTAAGAGATTTAAAA
This sequence comes from Gari tellinella, assembly GCA_922989275.2. Classification (NCBI taxonomy): domain Eukaryota; kingdom Metazoa; phylum Mollusca; class Bivalvia; order Cardiida; family Psammobiidae; genus Gari; species Gari tellinella. The sequence goes on from OV277864.1 coordinate 46,759,854, forward strand.
AAGTTTGAATTTTTTACACTTTATTGCAATGCTTTTGCATTTGGTTTGCGTTTGAACGAGAAAGAATAACGCTTTCTTCACTGTATGAAATAAATCGTAAGAATGTCCAATAAGCTGTTATTTGCTACATTGTATATCATTGTATTGTGCTGTGTTTGCGTTGAGTTAGATTTAGTTTAATGAATTGCATCCTCTCCCCCATAGAATCATTCCCCCATAGAAGCGCCCTTTAGCGCAGTTAATGTATTCCTCTAAAGAAGGAAATAGTTCTAATTTATAGTCATATACATGTAACAAAAATAATTTCCATATCCTAGCATAATTATGGTAGCTTAAAGCAGGCTTTAGGTAAAACAGAATACGCCTGACTTGTTATCAACCTGCTTGAAGGGATACATGTCTTGGAAATTTAAAACAGTCTGTGGGGTAAGGGTTAACATATTGAGCCAGAAAAGGGTACGCATGCCATAAGCAAACAGTAAACTGTTTGCCATTTTGCAATATTTTGAGCAATTAACCCTTTATAGTAAAAGTGGACTAAACATTTGATCAGAGTGGCAAACAGTTTGAATTCAGATAAAAGGCCGAGTTACTAACAAATTTTCTAAGTGTGCAGAACATTAGTTAATAAAAACTTGAATTTTACTCTCAATATAATAGAAACTAGTGCAATAATTGAGAAAGACAATAAACCACGGAGAAAGTGGAAATCCAGTGCAGAACTAAAATTTATCATATATAATATGTTTGGTTATACACACTATTTCTTGTGGTGCATATTCATGACTGTATACATGTAAAATGAAGGTCCGTTCTTCAGTGGAGAACACACTGAAGGCGTAACGGGCGTATCCATGGGGAAAATGGGTTAAACAATTCCAATTTGATGTATAAAGGTATCTACACTCAGTGGGAGACACATATTGAGTTTATTGTTCGGAGAGAGTCGTTATAGGGAGGACAATTATGAATTGGCTTACATTTGCAAACAGCTTGAAATCCAGATCAGACCCCGTGTTACGCGGCGTCGGATCTGGATTCAACCTTTTTATCACTCGTCATTATATTTATTCAAAATGTCTATGATTAACTTTGAGAAAAAATAGCAGATGACAATTTTAAGCAGACGATATCGCATAAGTAAAAGCGTTAAACATAATTGTGCTGTTGAGGGAACTGCGGCAATGGTTGTTGTAAGAAGGGAGTCGTTGTTGGGAGGGCCGTTGTAGGGAGAGAATACTGTAATTGTTAATGAAAAATAATATATACACACATAAAATAGCTTAAAACATTGAACAATACAGTGCTCCCTCCCTACAACAAATAGTATGTGTTTTATTCGGAAGGAGTTGTTAGAAAATTAATATCCGTTCTAAGCACAGCTTGGCTTACATTTGCAAACAGTTTGAAGCCAGATCAGACACCTGCGTAACACGACGTCTGATCTGGGTTCAAAGTGCTTGTCACTAGTCTTTCTCTTTCCTCAGTCAATATATATATCGAAAATATTACTTTGCTAAAAAGAGCGAAGGACAATTTTAAGCAGACACTATTGCAGCTTTAACGGAGTTGTTTTGTTTCGGGAACAATGGCAAGCATTGTTGTAAGGAGGGAGCCGTTGTCATGAGGGAGCACAGTATATATATTTTTTACTTTCCGACCTATATGTCGTTACTATGATGAAGTATCTAAAAACCTGTGATTTATTACTTTATTGCGGGCTATAATTTTTATGGCATCGACAAGCAGCATGGCAAGTAAACCAGACCGTGCTATTTCATCACTGGGTCGTTTCTAGTACACGGAAACTGTTGATACCTGGTGATCAGTTATTTACAAAATTAAATGTGGTTAGCAAAACAAAATCACGACGCTTTTGTGGTTTTGAAGGTGAAAGATTAATAATTATGCAAGTACAGTGCTCCCTCCCTACCACGACACCCACTGGAAAACAAATATTATGTGCGTTGTTCGAAGTGAGTCGTTATAGTGTGAGAAATTGGCTTACATTTGCAAACAGCTTGAATCCAGATCAGATGCCGCTTAACACATGCAATTACATACATCTTCCTAAATACAATAGAGTTTATATCTGTTCGGAATGATATATGTTTGTATTTTGCTGGTTCATGCATGTTTATGATTGTATACACATATCCGCTTACATATATACATAATGTATATTCACATCGGTTTGTATGTGTATGCTTACATATGGGTATGTGGGTGTTCATGGAAAAAGAAGTATATATAGATATGTGTGTGGATCTATATGTATGACGAGTAATTAGATGTTAATTTTGTTTCACTGTTTGCAAACATGTTATAAAATGAAATTTGTATGAAAGTTAAAGGAATGTTTGAATACGTAAGTAGTAGTTAACTCTCAGAAGAAAATGATCTGAAACGAAATAGGCAAAACTAGTTACTTACCTCTTTAAAGCGGGTCTAAAACAAATGCGATTTATCAATAATATAACGAATAAATCTTCTCCCCAACTTTTTTCTATATATATTTCCCCCTCCTCTCATTATCATTATTACTATTTCCGTGTTGTTTTTTATCTTTTAAACATCATCATAACTAGAACGGCTATCACTAAAGGTGATAAATACCCCCACTATACAACACTCTGTCACACTCCTGAGTAACATTTATGGCAAGTATCAAGTAAATCAGGTTGAAAGTGAAGGAGGAGTTCGCCGTACAAGATTTTGCCTGCCAATTTTAAGGCCAAAGGTCAAGGTCACAGAGATTTGAAATGTGAGTCTTGCACATCTACTACTCCTGAGTAACATGTATGCCAAGTATCAAGTGAATCGGATTGAAAGTGAAGGAGGAGTTCAAAGTACAAGATTTTACCTGCAAATTTCAAGACCAATTTCAAGGCCAAAGGTCAAGGTCAAGGTCATAGAGACCTAACATTTGTGTCTTGCACATCTACTATACCTGCGTACCATTTTTGCCAAGTATCAAATGAATCGGGTGGAAACTGAAGGAGGAGTTGAAAGTAAAATATTTTGCCTGCCAATTTCAAGACCAATTTCAAGGCCAAAGGTCAAGTTCAAGGTCAAAGAGACCTGAAATTTGTGTCTTGCACATCTGCAACTCCTGAGTAACATGTATGCCAAGTATCAAGTGAATCGCGTTGAAATTGAAGGAGGAGTTCAAAGTACAAGATTTTACCTGCAAATTTCAAGACCAATTTCAAGTCCAAAGGTCAAGGTCAAGGTCATAGAGACCTAAAATTTGTGTCTTGCACATCTACTATACATGAGTAACATGTATGCCAAGTATCAAATGAATCGGGTTGAAACTGAAGGAGGAGTTGAAAGTACAAGATTTTGCCTGCCAATTTCAAGACCAATTTCAAGGCCAAAGGTCAAGTTCAAGGTCAAAGAGACCTGAAATTTGTGTCTTGCACATCTACTACTCCTGAGAAACATTTATGCCAAGTATCAAGTGAATCGGGTTGAAAGTGAAGGAGGAGTTCAAAGTACAAGATTTTACCTGCAAATTTCAAGACCAATTTTAAGGCCAAAGGTCAAGGTCAAGGTCATAGAGACCTAAAATTTGTGTCTTGCACATCTACTATACCTGAGTAACAATTTTGCCAAGTATCAAATGAATCGGATTGAAACTGAAGGAGGAGTAGAAAGTACAAGATTTTGCCTGCCAATTTCAAGACCAATTTCAAGGCCAAAGGTCAAGTTCAAGGTCAAAGAGACCTGAAATTTGTGTCTTGCACATCTACTACTCCTGAGTAACATTTATGCCAAGTATCAAGTGAATCGGGTTGAAAGTGAAGGAGGAGTCCAAAGTACAAGATTTTACCTGCAAATTTCAAGACCAATTTCAAGGCCAAAGGTCAAGTTCAAGGTCATAGAGACCTAAAATTTGTGTCTCGCACATCTACTATACCTGAGTAACATTTATGCCAAGTATGAAATGAATCGGGTTAAAAGTGAAGGAGGAGTTGAAAGTACAATATTTTGCAGACAGACCGACGACCGCCGGACCGACCGACCGACTGACGGCCAACCAACCGACCGACAGGCTGATTCCAGTATACCCCCCTCAAACTCTGTTTGTGGGGGTATAATTATACAACCTAGCCATGTTGATCACTTACGTATATTGTGTATGTGCGAACTGTATAAACCTCTTGTTTCGTACTTTGTATGACTGATTGAATAAAGTTCAGTTCTGTTCTCTTCCAAACTGTTTGCAAATGAAGGTGTTGTCGGGTTTGGTAACAAAGGGGAAATTGTTTGAAAACTAATCTTAAACTAGGGCAGATACAGTTTAGCTCACGTTGCCTTGAGTTTGACCTCGATTCAAACTGTTTGCATGTGCCTGTAAAGTAATGATTGAAGGATTAGTGAAACTGCGTGCTAGGGTTTCTTATGCATACATACGATGGGTGCAACCTTGTCTTTGATCTGTGTTTATAAAACTGAACAGCTGTTGCAACCGCCGTCAGTTAATTTTAAGTACTTGTTGTTCATTAGCATGGAATCTTGAAACTCTTGACATAATCCAATTACCAATTAGAGGCGTTACAAGAACCACTAATCTTACTCTCATTTACCTCAGATGCAGGGAAAACTTTGTGATATTTCCTTATTATGATATATATGCAAACATTTCATATTATAACAAGAAATATTAGCAACTGCATATGTTTCATAGTTATTCGACCTCTGGAACTGTGTTGTAAAGGGTTTTGTATACATTTGCTTTATTGTGACTCTATGTGTTCCCACTATACTATGTACGTCATAAATACGCCACCACATATAGTTATGCCGTTTAATACTTGAAATATACGGTATACGTGACGCTGACAAACATCCTGTTTATTATTATTTAAATGACATTTTAAGCTGTATTCCATTAAGTTTGCACCTAGTGTATTTACGAATGTCTGGAAAAGCTTGCGAAAGTATAAATGTCACCTAAGCATTTCTAGTTTATTGCTCTACAACTGCATTTACTTAGCACTGTACTTACGTTTGATGTTAATCCTTCTGTTGCTTTAACATAACCTACGACGAAAAGGGATAGTGCAACTTATAGCATACTTACCTAGTTTTTATTCTTTATAACTGGTCAAAAGACCAGCGTCAAATAAACAGGTTTCGTTTTTACAGGACATGTCGCTCGATATCTGGCTTTGATTGCCGTCATGTTTAAGTAGAGATGTACACCGATTTCAATTAAATACACGTATATATAAAGTACACTGTTTTGTAAAAGCTCATTTTTGCATTTCAACCCTTTCATGAGCAAACTATTTGGGAGATTTTTACTCATTCACCGCTTTATTGTCATTTGCTTCAGTATTGTTGTCTGTAAGACACGTTTATAAAGTTAGATTTAAGGTTGTATGACTTAAGAAATATGGATAAGTATGTCAAACAGTTTGGGTCCTGATGAGACGCCACGTTACGCGGCGTCTGATCAGGACCAAAACTGTTTGCAAACGCGCTTTAGGGCGTCATTGAGAGTGAACGGGTTAATCTGAGTCTCGCACAGTTTGAAGCCTGACCTGACCCAGAGTTATTTGGTGTCTGATTGTTTCTGGATTGTCTGCAATGCATACGACTGTTTTATTACAAACATGTTCATTGGAAAAGATTTAAATCCTACCTTCTGTAAAGTGAGATTCGGTACCTCGATTTCCAACATGGGATATTGGAGTCATAGAGATTTCACTGCTGTAAATTTGCGAATATTATGACAATATATTAAGTGTAACATGGCTACAAGGAATATTATAAATGTTAACTACAATTTATGTGCTATGCTTTCCAATATATTTAATTAAAGAAGGCGTTGATAATATTTATTTTGTTTAAGGCAATATAATTTAAGATACACTTCTTAGAAATAGAACCAAGTTAAAATGCTAGCTATATCTCAATCAACGTCTTTGGCATAGTTTCAATGAGCACTATTTTCATTAACCCTTTCACTGCTATGGCAATTTACAAAAAGGTCGTTTGCTTTTAAATATTGAAATGAGTGTCAAAATTTTTTGCAGTTTTGTGGAGAACTGTAATTATTCACACACGTGCAAAATAAACATCTACAGTAGACTCTCAGATAATATAGCACTCGTTTTGATATATGTTATAACGATAAAACAACTTTAATCCAGAATAGATGTAGTGTAACTCGGCTGTAACTCGACGTCTGATTTAGATCTAAACTATGTGAAAAATATGTCGCAGTGTACTTGTTAAAATATCATTTTACAATCGGTTATTGGTAGAAGTTGTCTAATATAAGAATTTATATAAAGCGTATATCCTTAAACGTGTGTCTTTGACATAGAACTTAAATCCTGAAATATATAATACAAATATAGAAAACAATTTCTGAGAAAAGATATAGGTTTAGCATGTTGAGATACTAAATGTTTTGTTGTAACGCAGACATAAATTTCTGAAATAGCAACACTGTACCAAGGGTTTTTAAGGTTGAACCTCTCGAGACAGCTCTTAATATATTAGTAGTTATATAGGAGCGTGCATCACAGCATATCAAACATAAATCAAAACTACAAAAGTCTTATGCCAACTGTAAAAAGTTTGGAGCTAGATCCGACACTAAGCAATCTGGCCTCTGGAATCAACATTATTTTAAGATATGAATTGAGTGCTACAATTTAAATTTCAGCAATGTGTGACGCATAACGATATAGATACAGTGAGCTAGTCAAAACCCCGTTAAACGAAACTGAACGCAAACGCAGGGCACTAAAATGTGGAAAATGACAGTTGACTCTATATTTTAATTTTAGTGGCACACTGTTTGCAATGGAAAACAAGTTTTATCATGTTAGGGAAGCATGACCAATAGGCCCCGGGCAACAGTTCAAAATGTTTCCCTGGGACCGAGGGATAATAGTTTTGACTTTTACCAAAACACACATGAAATAACTGTTTTATTACCTAATGTGTTCCTATCAGAAACTATCATTTTTTGATCTATCTTGATATCTTCTTTATAGAAAAGAACTATTTTCATAGAAACAGCTAGACTTAAGCAAAACATAATTGTGTGTGTATAAATGTCAGATATTATGGAAGGTTTGATCTGAATATCGCAGATGACATCATTTCGGAAGGACGTAAACTCTACATCTAATGACATTAAAAGTTTAAATAGAATTCTTTTGAAGCGTTAGAATAGAAAACTGCTTTATGTATGATGTAATGCCTAGAAGGACATACATTATTCGTATTATCAATAATAAACATTAAATAATGTGTTAAACCTTCATCTGATACCAACCAAATTACCATCAGGAAATACCAGTTCTTCAAGATATATTCGCAATGACAAGACTGATTTGAAATTGTCTGCGCATCGGTTACGCGCATGAAACAATTCATCATAGAGAGAAACAGTTAAAACAGTTCCCCTGGATTAGGAAATGCCAGAATAACACAAAAACAGTCAAAAGTAACTAATTACAAGTTATTTAGAGCATTAGGTAATATTTCATCTTATTTACGACTCATATCGTAATGTACACTTGCCACTAATATACACTTGTCAATATCAATTGCGTTCCATGCTATCACGTCGTATGTTTCGTATTATGTAATAAGATATTTTGCCAAATACTGTCAAGGTTACATTGACTTCCTAACCTAAAGCCATATTGAAATTTCTGTCGCATGACAAAACTAACAAAGGTTGGGCGTTAGGGAAATAAAATTATTTTTTAAGGCTAGGTGAAGTTTTAGGGACTGTACTGCTTTAATATGTTTCGTGAATAGAACAAGACAGTGTACACTAATAACCGTGAAACTACACCAAAACCTTACTATTACACCACTCAATCGAAGACCCATATATGAAACTCACTATAGATTGCACATAAAAGCAGCCTGATTGTAGAGCAGAATATTTCTTTAGGAGTTGTTTGTTCTACTGAAATCCTGTTTAAATATCTATCCGCCCTTAACATCGGAAACCAGGATTGTTTTTGTACAATGAACATACACAGTAACTGTTATTGTATTACGCTTTATCCTTGATATGCAGTGAATTCCCGAATTATTTCACGTTCTTACTCCTTTTATAAAAGACTTGTAGTATGCCAGTAGACTAATTCCGAGTTTATGCTTCAAGAAATTATGTTCGGAATCAGGAAGCTCTTTAATTACACTGCGGAGAAAGCTTTGAAATCTCAAAGAGTTGTGGTAATCCTTACGGCTTTACAGGTAGACGTCTTCAACGAAATAAAAACATATTGATGAATAAATAGCCAAAAGGTTTTATTAATGTGTCAAGTCGAATATCAAGCCTCGGTAAGCAAACAAACAAATAACTAAGAAGTACGTGTTTCAATCACTACGGACTATTCCCGTTAGTATATCTACAACCATACAAACTAAACGAAGAATCGTTGGTGGTTTAAACTTTGGCGGCTAAACACTTATCCTGCTGGTCGCAGCTTCACTGCGGACTATTCCCGTAAATATATATACAACCATACAAACTAAACGAAGATTCGTTGGTTGTTTAAATTTTGCGGCTGAGCCCATATCCTGCTGGTTGCAGCTTCACTGGTACAAATTAAACCAAAATGCCGAGCATTAAAACTGGTTTTAAATGAAGATCATCAAAATCATTGATTTAGCTAATTTTTTGTAAAACACATGCTATTGCACCTGTTTAAACAGCTAATAAAATATCGACAGGAATAATCACATGAATTAGCAGGATACTACATTGGTTGCTTACGTATGCACTTGAAGAATGGCTTAATTAAAATGTATACCAAATGTCATCATGTACTGTAAGCTCCGGAACCGTTGGCGGAAGCTCAATCCATCACAATCTTTAATGTACCTCGAATGCGCCTGGATCAACGCACATGGTAAATATCTATAAATTAAAGCCAGTGGAAGAGTAAACAACATTCGCACGCGAAATTACTAGAAGCACCAAGAGTCTCGTTTGATTAACGAGCATATAGTTAATTTAAACTTTGTCAGTTCCTTAATGAACTTCTGCAAGACTAGCTTGTCATTCATGCTTATTCATTAAATGTCAAACTGATGCTAAACCACTATTTAGATACAAATCCAGAACAACACTGCTCCAAGCTATCTTTAACCCTTTCACTCCCAATTGCGTCATAAAGGGCATTTGCAAACAGTTTTGATCATGATCAGACGCCGCATCATGCGATCAAGATCAAGGCTTTTGGCCACTTGTTTTGAAATTACGTCAGTCATACTGCCTTAAATCTAACTGTAAAACGATATTGCAGACAACAATATTGAAGCAGACAACAAAATAGCGGTGAAGGGGTAAACATCTCACAGTAAATTTGATCATGATGGTTCATATTGTTCTACGTAAAACACCTCTTAGCCAAATGTGTACACTTTTCTTCGTAAACATTTTCACACCTACCCGTGCTCCTCATTAACCTCATATATCTACACCATCTCCTCCGAAACAGCCATTGAAAACTTCTTTAACATTCTGACAGGCGGTTGGTTAAAGCAGTTGAAAATAATTTAGAATATTTCTACACCCACTGGCGTATATACTTAAATGTATTTGATAACGAGCTATGTAGAGGGATACACATTTGATTTTATGTGTATCTAGTTCCTAAAGGTTAATTCAGCATTAATTATTAAATATAGTTGAGCTGTAAAGATTGTTATCACTTAAGACATTGTAAATTACAGATATGACTATTTGATATTGGCAATTTTATATTATAATGTACAGAAGACATTCAAATGCTTGGATGGAAAATAGCTAAAAATAATAAAGAGACTCAATCCTCTCAACTCTCTCTTTATAAAAGTCAAAACATTTTAAGCAAATGTTACAATAATATTACTACATTACAACTTCTCTATTATGACCAATAAAGTGAATGCTAATTGATTGTATAAAAGGGGTGTTTCTGTTTTACTGTCCCATCGAATTAAGCAGTCACCTGTCGTAAATGCCTAATAAATAACACAATTTAGTGATCGTAATAGACGGGTTTTGCGGTATATCGGCTCATTCGTTAAAAATATCCGGGTATCAATTGACATCAAACTGTTACTGATTTATAAAAATAAATCAGACCTCCCTCGCACTCTTCCAAAGCAAATAGTATTAATAACCCTGGCAGACATGTCTGATGCACTTATCCCTATAAGCACACAAACTATACAGTCTACTAAAATTGCCATGTGTTCAAACTCTGTACCACCTCCTACTATCGCTATATTCGCACATGTTCGATCGGAGTGCCAAACAGTGTTGATCCTGATCTGTTGCCGATATACTAGGTGTTGGTTTAGAACCCAAACCGTTTGAAAAGGTCAAGGTAATTGTTCCCGTGTATTTAAAGGGTTATAGTTAACCCCTTCACTGCCTTACCCCGAGCGCAATGGTTATTTGCAAACAGTGTAGATTCTGATCAGACGCCGCGTAACGCGGCGTCTGATCAGAATCGAAACTGTTTGACATTCTTTTCAACATTTCTTAAGTCAAATTACCTAAATATTAACTTTGAAAAATAAAAGCAGACGACAATTGTTTAACATTGATGACGTCACGGCATTGAAGGGGTTAATCACGTCTTTTACTGGCTGTTCTTTGGATAGATGATTGATACAAGACTTTCTTTCACATCCGTTGGGGCTTACATAATATTCACTCACCGACAGGAATGACTCCGTTGTAGGATATAAAAAGGCTTGCATTGAGCGTGCCTGGAATCTTTAATAGAATGTGTGTCAGGTCAGTATTAGGCATGGGAGAAGCACCGTCTGGCTAATTATATATAGCGTAACAGTTTAAAATCCGAAATTTTGAAAGTTAAGAGATCTCTCCATAAGTGACATTTGCTTCGATATCAAAAATAGTACTCTGCTTGAGGTGAAACTAATCAAAGAAGACGCATGCAGAGTTCTTATGTTCTTATGTATCCTAATTCAAGAAAAAAACAATAATTAAAGCAGGGAGATCCTAAATGAGCTTTTCTGTGTTTTGATTGCCCGGAATTAATATGTTGCCTGTCATTACCACTTAAATTCAACTTCTCTCTAATGACCACTAAACGTTTCGCTGTAGTTTTATCATGGTCATATTTATTTCTTCGAGAGGTTCAGGAAAAAACACTTGGAAATATAACAATTTAGATCTAGTATTGGTATTCACATTTCAAACCAGAACTATCGCAGGTTAACTAGGCTTACTAATTGACTGACACTCATATTAATGTCAATTCAAATGGGAAAACTTCAAGCTAAATACAATCAACACATTTATTTTACTGGTTCCACTTCTATAGGATTTGTTTGGTTGTTTCATTTAAGGAATGGAATATCATTTTTCTCGCAGTGTACTTCGAAAATTCTTTTCTGTATTTGCTTTCGGTAAAGGGTTTACATGTCTGTTACACTGTCTCTTTGATATGGTATGTGTGTTAGATATTATTCAAGAATCGAGTTTGAAAATTATTTAAATAAAGCTTGTATGGGCTATGTTTGTTGTGTCGAAATCGAGCTTAGTTTTGGTTAAGCTTGCTGGGATCATTTTGGTTAATATATGATCAAAATGTCCCAAGATATGTGCATATGAAGGAAGATATTATGACACGAGTCAAAACCTCTCTCTTAGAGGTGTCAAGCTTACGCGTTTAATTTAAACTCATGGCGTACATGGGCATAAGCGATACATGATACCCAACAAATACTATATAAAATAAAACATTACATAAACAATACTCAATATTGAGTGTCAATAACGTACAACAGAATAACCAAGCCCACATCTTTGTGAGCATGTGGCCTGGAAAGGAGTCAAAGTAAGGTCAGTGTTGGTTCTAAGAAAGTATTTGGAGATACATTTAACATGTTACCACCTGTCCCCGTAAATATATGTATTCTTTAAAAGTATAGCCTGTATATACATCATGTTCAATACATGTATATATGCACACGTTGTATCGCAAATATCAATGCGACTGCCAAACAGGTAAGATGTCACGTTTCTCGACGTCTGACCTAGCCCAGCGCTTAAAAGAGACTTAGTGCGTTCTCAAGCCTATGTTCAAATATGGCCAATGAAATACTTGAGAAGGATTTCAGACTCAACTCAAACGTTTTATAAGCATGGATTTGAATAGTTTGTATAGATCTGTAATTGGGGGCAAACTCCTGTTTATCATTTACATTTTGTAAACCATGAATATGGTTTGTTTATGTTCTGAAAAGTGAATGTCATCGTCGAGATTTTGACGGCTTTTCAAGTCACTTGGCATAAAGTGCCATGGTGAGTTATTGTAACCGCTCTGTGTCCGTCGTCGTACGTTATTTTGTTTCGTTTTTCATACTCGATATATAGGTGGAACTATATATAATATATTAAACAAAATTATCCCAGCAAGCTTAAACAAACTAAGCTCGATTTCGATACAACAAACATAGCGCATACAAGCTTTATTTAAATAATTTCAAACTCATTGCAAGGGGAGCAACTTGTACAAAACTTAAGATAGCTATATACAATCACTAATACATATAAACCCATTTCTCAATAGTCTATTTCAGGTTTTGAAAACAGACATCCACTTAAAATAGGCTGAAAGTAAAGCAGAATGCGCCTTAAGACCTTTCTTAGCCTGATTGAAGCTACCATCTGCTAGAATATTGAAAACTTGTTTTTAAAAGTAGTTTAGGGAGGATCGGAGAGGTTTGGGGTCTTTAGACGGACCGGATTTAGTACACTGTTTTGGTTAAAATAAAGAAGACATAAAGCCTAACTATGTTGGTTCAAAATGCGTATCGAGTAGGCTCTCCCTGAAAGGCATTTATATCTCGTTCTTTCTTAACATTGCAAGTGCAAAAACTTTGGTGTTGCTAGGTTTGTTCAACTTTTTGGAATTGTCATATGTATTTTGATGTGCTTCGCCGTCCGTACAAAACCTTATCATTGTCTCCAACACTGTCCCACAATCGGACGATATACACATATGGTAACAGAAACATTGTTTCCGTTATCTGCAGTCAACATTATTCCATGCAAATGTTGTACGCTGTCAAGATTGATGTGCAAGGACTTTATTATGTCACCAGTTACAAGCAGAAATGTTTTCTATAGAACAGATGACCGCCTAATTAGTAGGAAGCAGGATACGTTTTTATGAGATTTACATTTCTCTTGCATAACTTTGCCCAAGCGCATTATATTTATGCATCGAAATGCTTGATCACTTTGCCGCTTAAATCAATTTTTACCCTTTCACTCTCAATGATGCCATACGTGCGTTTGCAAACAGTTTGGGTCCTGATCAGACGCCGCGTAACGCAGCGTCTGATGAGGATCCAAAATGTTTGACACTCGTTTTGAAATTTTGAAATGTCTTCAGTCATACTGTCTTATTCTTTAACTTTGAAACGACATTTCAGACAACATAATTGTAGCAGACAATAAAACGACACAGGGGTAAAAATCTCACGAAAATAATGGCAGTGAAAGGGTTAACTGGAAGTGCAATTTGTTTGCTGGAAAAATCTCTATATCACTATAACACTTTGGGCCGGTTTTTGCACTCTGTATAGTAGTTAAACCGGTTGCCCGCTGACTCACAATAAACAATGGACGTTAATGCAAGTCTCATGTTTTACAACTGATTACTGTCCTAAATGTGCATCTCGTTTTGCGTTTTGATACTTGTTGCCAATTTGTCCTTTTTAAAGTAACGATTTTGCGATAAAACATGACTTTTTATACTACATAAAACACTTACACAGTCTTGTCAAAACTATAAATACGTGATCAGATAAAAAATAATTGCATTGCAAAAGGGTTTGAAACGATAACTTAAAGTGAAGTTTCAGAGTTATTCCAAGTACAATGTCTCTAAGGAGAATGTTCAAGGGATTGACAATCTTGGTCTGTGTTTTACCAAGGCCTGCACTATCAATTCATAGCACGTGTTATACTTACATTTATATCAAAGTTGACAGCTAAAGTTTAGCATGAACTACCCATCATATTTTGTACCACAAACCAATGCGTGATGTTTAACTCATCAGCAACAAGACGTTTAGAGAATATAAGAAGAAAATAAAAATGTTATTATGTTTTTAGAATTTTGATATACAGTCGAAACTCGATACTTCGAACTCGCTAACCCACGTTTTAACTTTGAAATACGGGTAAAGTCGAACTAATACTAGTTCCAAATATCGAGTTTCCACTGTATATCTACAATCATATGCTTCTGTTGTACATGTGGTACATCACCTTTCCATGACAAGTTTCATAACAAGAAATTCTACTTACCAAAGCATCTGGATGCTAGTGGTTTGTATACGTATGGATAGGCTTTTTTACTCATATTGTAGACTTGCTAGACTTATAAATTATAGCATTCATCAGCTGGGAACGCTATCAGACCGTAATTAGGCTTATTCAAACCTACGGGTCTGTGACCTGTTTGTTATTACAGCAAACCCCCGATTAAATGACGCAATACGAGGTATGATAACCATGTTAATCCCGTTTTCTGTTTAAAAAGATTAAACTAAAGCATGCAACTCCTAATGGTGCTTTCAGCTTTATTTTTAACAACTTTAAAGTTGCCAACTGTCTTCAAAATCAACATCACGTTTGAATGTTCATTACACCAGGGTTACTACTGGACGTCATTGGTAATTGACAAAAATATGTAAAGTGCAACGGAAGTAGGATAGACGTGTTTTCTTAATCTGGTGCACTTTGAGGCTTAAATGGGCATGGCAAGAAAATAAATGTCGCACGTTATAGATCTACATGATATAAGATTCAAGATTTTCGTTTCACTTATTCACTCAACGCATAGTGTTTCCTATCACATCAGCATATGGTAGATCAATTATTAAGTTAATCTGACTTTTAAAAGTTGCTAATCAAAAGCATACAAAAATAATACAAAACAGTCATCAGAAAATGGTTCTCTTGTACATAACGCAACATCTGGATGGTACAACATAAATTGATGAAATAAGCAGAGTGGTTATAGCAGTGAAATGGTTGATAACGAACACGATGTTTTAGTGTGCCATCAAATGGCGCGTGGCTAATGGGTATGTTCGCCTGAACCGAGCATGGAATAATGAAGTTTATGTGTCGACATATCGGATAGTTCGAGTTAAGCGAGTTCGAGATAACGAAGTTCGACTGTATTGTAAAGAACGTTGGATAGAGGCTGTCGATAAATTGAATTCTGATTTAAATGGTCATATAGTTGAACCTGTATATCCATAACATTCAGTCGAACATATCAAACTACTGAGTTAAAAAGTGTCTAAGTCACTTTCTAGCTTTGGCATGTAGGTGCGTTTTACTAGAGCGAGTTCTTAAACTCATGAAATTCAGTTCCACTGATTTTTTATATTGCAATACATTTACCCAATCCCAGAAATAGTAAGAACTGAAAAATACCCACTTAATTGGAACTGAACGTGTCCACTTTCAGGGAGGAAAGGGTTAAGAGATTAATCAAGTCTTAACTTTTTATAGACGAATAAGGGCAGTACATAAAACGACTACATTTAGAAACAGTTAGGAACTGTAAGGTCTGTATGCCACAAAACTCAGCACCTGATCGGGATCTATACTGGAGTCTTACGTTTGGTTTACTCGTCCAAATGCTTACAGTCCGTCAATAAGAATCATGTGACAATTCTTGAAGTATCGAATATAATAAAATTAGTACAACACTCCTAAATTATCTGGTCCTATGTGATGGCGAAGACAAAAACCCACATAACCAATGCCAGACCTGTATGCAACTCAGTATTTACAAAGGACAATTTGGATGAATTGGCAAGTATTGATACACTTAAAATTGAAGAGGAACTCAGCTCTGTATTATATACACAACTAGCAATAATATTCCGGAAATATTTACGGTATGCACAGATTCCAGAGGAATGTTAGTGACTGCTTAGTGATGGATGAAAGAAAAGTAGAAAACTCACGTAAGAATATCTGCTCTCCTTTAGACCTGCTTCGGACTACCATCTGGTTTGAAGACTGCGAAGTCATAAGTGGACTTGTGTTAGCTGCACATTTGACTTTTGTTTCCCACATAAACGTAGACTTCAAAATTTGTCCCAGATTACAGCAGCATGTTGAACGTAACGGAAAAATTATATATAAGCTTTCACCAGTATTGCTACCCCGTCTTTAAATAGCTGTCATTTTTCTTTAGAAATATCAGTGCTTCTTTATTGGATGGCCACCCAGCAAAATCTTGGTTGTATTTTTGCTCTTTGTGTTTTAATCCTTTACCTATAGCCTGTATATTTAAAATAGATGAACACTTACAGCAGATTGAATGTTAGCTTCTTCTTCTGAAATGACTTTCAGTCTCCTTTAAGTAGCAGGCTGGATGTAGATTGGAATATAGGATATACTCGTATGATACATTTCTTATGGTACATATTTATGGCTGTATAAAACGGACCTATTCTCTTTGTTGGTGAAATGAATGAAACATTTAAAAAGGCGTATGTATAGAGTTATGAGTTAAACTTTTTTAAAGTGTTTTAAAGTAATACTTTCTTTACTCTTTTAAGAACACTTACTATTCAAGAAAATGTTTTTCTTCCGCCGCAAGAGTATAGAATACACTAGGAATTGATGTAATTACTTTTAATAACGCATAATTATTTTAGACAAACGAGAAATTGTTCGCGAAGTACAAACGGCATGTTAATAGTAAACATCTGTTATATTCTGCCTGATGATCAATTCTTTAAGTAATTATAACAAGACTGAGAAAAAACTGAAATAAGAAAGTTTTCGTTTGAAATATCAGTGAAATTACCGAGAACCCTTATATTTACGTGCGCACTGTAATCTAAATTAAAGTCATATTCCGCTGCTTACAGTGCAGAAAAGGTTATTTTTCCAGTAAACATGTTTGTGCAAAAACCATATAATTTCCATTGCAAATAATTGGGGGGCTCACCAGACGCCTGGTATCACGATGTCTAATAAGTCCAAGACAGGCTGCCACGCAGAGATAATTTTCCTGAATTTAAAACAACTGTTAAATTCTACATTATATGTTTAGAGTTTCGTTTCGGATAAACGTCAAAAAACGAAGTACATGTATTTCTGTATTGCCACGGCATCAATATTTAAAAGCGCTCTATACAGTGGAGAAAACGTTATTCTTTCCCGTTAAAACGCAAACGAAACTCAAACGCATTGCACTATAATGGAAAAAATGACAATTTTTTGACGATTGTGACTATTGATTTTAACCTAAACGGCAAACAGTTTAGCCGGCGTTTGATCTGGCTCCAAACTGTTTGCATTGGAAATAACAGTTTTAGCGTAAACGCGTTTATTGGGACAGAATAACGGTAAAAAAAACTTTTCTTCACTGTACAATAGAGAAAGCGATAGTCTTTCCCGCCTAAACGAAACGAAGCGCATAAACAATTTAACAAAATTATATTTGGAAAATTACGCCTTTTAAATAATTCTTACGATTTATTGAGAGTCTGGTCAGACACCGGCTTTTAACATAAACTCCATAGCCTGTTTCTAATATTGAAGATAGTTGACCACTTAAAGCAGGTTCAATGCAAAGCAGCCTGCACCTTTAGGTACATTCTACTTTACTTTCAACCTCTTTTAAGTTGATAAAGAAAAAATGCCTTATGGTGCATGTTCATGAATTGTTAGTTTGAAAACTATTTACTTAAGCGTAGGAACAAATTAATGGTGTAACAATTGGTACATTGTATCTATGGAGTAGTAGATTAATACATATCCTTATGTAGGTCTCCAATGTGATTAACATACTTTCAACGATGATGTTAATCTTTAATTCAAACAAGAACGTCTTTACATCCTTGAGCAGCAAGTTAACCGTCTGAAATATACGGGCAACAATGTGATAACCATCACATTCAATCGGAATCAAGATCCGACGCCGATTAACCTTTTGTATCATTTTGAAACAAACCGTTTGACATTGTTATGATCTATTCTGTAAGAAAATGCAGATAAACCCAACAGGTGACATATTTTGCAGACGTAAAATACATAGCATGCTTAAGGTTATTAATTCCTTTACTGCCGTGACGTCATAAGTTTTAAATGGTTGTCGTCTGCTTTTCGGTTTTTCAAATTTAATTTTTAAGAATTTTGACCTAAGAAATATATAATAGTTTCAAACAGTTTGGATTCTGATCAGACGCAGCGTTATGCGGCGTCTGATCAGGATCTAAACAGTTTGCAAATAACAATTACATTCGGGGTTATGGCAGTGAAGGGTTTAGGAAACTAGACTGTGTAATTTAATTTCAGAAGAATTTCTGTGTTCAGGATAAATTCAAACCCTGCAGATATCTGGTGCTAAATTATATTGAGTACAGTTTAACCTTTTCAGCAAATTGAAAATAAACACGTGGGTTTAGAGGTCTTGAATATTTAACACTTAAACCTGGAGAATTCACCTATATTTCATTCCAAAGCCTGTGTGAACATTCGACAAAGATTGTGAAAACCCTGACATATTATCATAACAATTATATGCATGCCAATTAGAGTACAGTAGAGTGGATACGTTTTCACGTTGCTCAGAGTAAAACGACGCACCAACGTAAAGCAATACAATGGTAAAAACAAATGTTTTGAAAAAGGGAATGATTTCAGAGATGCTAGCGCAATTGCAGCCTTCAAAAAACGTTTGAAAACTCACTTCTTTAATATCTGTTATTAGAAGAAAGTAGGTAATCAATGACTGCTACCTCTGGGCTGTGTTCTTGCTGTGGATGCTGTGGGTATAAATGGCAGTTCTGGAGTTGTACCATTGACCTTGTGCCTGTCTGGTAGATCTTGCTGGTAGGGATTGCCCAATCGCTTTGAAACCATTTGGCTAGGGGTCTATGGTGTAATTCTTGGACAGCTTTATGTTTATGAACTAAGGGTGTACCATGGCCATGGATTGTACAATACTCAACCAAACAACACGGAGAGTATTGTTTTAAACATTCGTTTTACGACTTGTGACCTGCTCTCCGGCTCTACACTGAAACAAACAAACAAAAAACAAATTCAACCAAACAACACGGAGAGTATTGTTTTAAACATTCGTTTTACGACTTGTGAACTGCTCTCCGGCTCTACACTGAAACAAACAAACAAATTCAACCAAACAACACGGAGAGTATTGTTTTAAACATTCGTTTTACGACTTGTGAACTACTCTCCGGCTCTACACTGAAACAAACAAACAAACAAACAAATTCAACCAAACAACATGGAGAGTATTGTTTTAAACATTCGATTTACGACTTGTGAACTACTCTCCGGCTCTACATTGAAACAAACAAACAAACAAACAAATTCAACCAAACAACACGGAGAGTATTGTTTTAAACATTCGTTTTTCGACTTGTGAACTACTCTCCGGCTCTACACTGAAACAAACAAACAAACAAACAAAACACCACTGTTTTTAATCATGCCATTGATCTTTTAATTATTTGACTCATTTTAAAAATGATCTTACAAACTTACTATAACAATTTTATAATCTTGGTAATAATATTGGAAGAAATTCCATGTTTCCATGCATCTCAATATTGTATCATTTTTATTGTGAATGTAGTTATTTGTCTTTCTCGCTTTGTAGGTACATTTATGTAATTTCATGTGAAGCGCTTTTGAACGCACAACTCCTGTGTGAAAAGAGCGCTATATAAATCGGGTATAATAATAATAATAATAATAATAATGATTTATGTAATGTATGGCAAGCAGTTTAATACGTTGCTCAGCATCTGATCAGGCTATCAACATTGCATAGAACATCCGTATTAAACGCGGACACGTTCATATTTGGACAGATCACTGCTTTTTCCCTTTCATTGTTAGTGGCGCCAAAATGCCTGACCAAACGCCGCAGTACGCATATGATAAAGCACATATGAGCTTAGTCGTTTTGGAAGTTGTATTTTATACATTTTAAAATATATAGAAATACAGGCCGTGGCGATGTGGGAGATAGGAGTTTACTATGGTTCTATGCGTTAAGATCTGTTCGGTCAACGGAGGTTGCTGTGGCACACTATTTCTAAATGTTAAATAAAGCTGTTGCGAGGTGAATTTTTGTCCATTACAAATTTGAGGGAAAACAAACATATACCAGTTCTATTTAATCAACCGTTTTCTGTGATTTTCAAAAGACATAATTTCACACTATAAACAAAATCAGATCTTTCCAAAATTCCGAGATTCACATTCAAACAGATTATAGCAAAACAATTTCCTTTCATGTTATATATCCAAACACTATTGAATTCTTCTCGTTCCAAAACTTTGAAATTAGCCAATTCTTGAAGGATGTTTCTTTCAATTTACATCAATTCACGGAAAATGAGCACACGTGCAATCGCTCATGTAGCTCATTTCAACTTCACAGGGCATTGTGTATGAAAACACAGTCGAACTGAGATATCTCGGACTCGGTTAAGTCGAACATACAACATTTCAAAGTTGAAACGCGCCTTAGCTGGTATGTTCACCTAAACTAAGCATGAACTGAGGCAATTTCATGTTTCGTAATATCGGATAATTCGAGTTATGCGAGTTCGAGGTATCGAAGTTCGACTGTATCTCATTAACCCATTCATTGCCTTATCCCTAGTACCACGGATACTTACAAACAGTTTGTTTCCTGATCAGACGTTGCGTTACGCGGCGTCTGATCAGGAAACAAACTGTGAGACACTCATATCTGCATTATTTTAGTCAACGTACCTAACAAAAACTTTGAGAAAAAGCAGACGACAATTGTTTAAGAACGGATGATGTCATTACAGTACAAATGTTAAACCAACGTTTTCCTCTGCAAAATAAGTAAACTTCGCTATAACGACCGCTCAAAAAACGACTCGTTTTCTGCAAAAAGTTTAAAACAGGATACAAAAATGTTCAATCGGATTTCTCTGATTTACTTTTACCCTGCTTTAATCAGTCACAGGTTTTTGAAAAATAAAACCATCATTGCGTCAGACTTTGAATGTGTAGAAATACCGGACCTTTACGTACCAAGTCTATTAACCCTTGCAATAGGCGACTTAAGTCTACTTTGCAAACAGTTTGGATCCAGTATGGCGCGGCGATTGATCTTGATCAAAACTGTTTGGCACACGTATCAATATTTCATCATTGAGAACTTCAAACATTTAAAGTTTGCATTATATTGCAGACGACATTTTTGCAGACGATATTTTGTCGACCGAAACTGTTAACCCTTAGCCTGCCAATCACGACTATAGCTCCATATGCAAACAGCTTGGATCTGGATGAGACGCCGAGTAACTCGGCGTCTCATCCGGATCCAAGCTGTTTGATATTCGGACAACATTTTCAGCAATTTTGAGCAACTTTGAAGCACTTTGAAACTTGAAGCAGACGAGAAATATAGGAGACGACAATTTATTTGGCGGGCTAAGGGTTAATAGAGAAGGTTAAATTTGGCGATGAAAGACTTAAGTCGTACAAACAATATTCAGTTCTAGAAACATCCGGTGTTATCAAGTGTATGATGTGTTATTTAAGTACATCTCATTAGTTATAAGCTAAACTGTTTGCATGGTGAGCAATTTTGTCGTCTGCGAAAAGTGTCCTCTGCTACTCTTCTAAAAATAGATTGTTTAAAATCCAATTTCAAAACAGGACCAGGGTGGCAAACAGTTTGAATCATGATGAAACCCTGCGTCACGCAGCGTCTCATCAGGATCCAAAACTGATTGCAAATGTTAAACATGGTTTCGCCGCTAGCATGGTAAGTATTAAGTCTAATTAATGATGCCTACAGAATTCACAATATGGACTGGTAAATATTTGAATGAAAATATCGGCCTTTACTTACAACATCGTATTAAACTTAATGAACTAAAAAGTTTCAGAAAGGCTTTAGTCATGCATGTAGCAGAGATGCCATTCATTAACGCTCGACTGTCAAAACAATGTAATGTCTTAGTTACGGAAGCTCATTGGGGACATTTTGTCTTAGCTCTAATGTCTTAGATCTTAGGTATTAGGTCTTATGTATTACATCTTAGGTGTAAGGTATTAGGTCTTAGGTCTTAGGTATTACGTCTTAGGTGTTAGGTATTATGTATTAGATATTCAGAAACGCGGCAAGATAAGGCGGAAATTCAGCTAGCGTAACATGCCACAGGAGAACAATTCAAAACAATGCAATGTCTTAGTAACATGCCACAGGAGAACAATTCAAAACAATGCGATGACGTGTTAATGTAAAAAGTTCACTATGCAAAGATAATGTCACAATACTCCAGTGTAATCTTTAATTCCACATGCAGCAATATCATTGATTTGAAATTGTCGTCTACAAAGTTTGTTAAACCAAAATATACATGTATAAGTTCTTTGATTAAAGAAACCTAAAGACACATGTTAAACAGTTTTGTATCCAAAGCAGACGCCGCTTTACGCGGCGAATGATCTGGATCCAAACTGTATGCGAAATCCTCGTTCAAATGTTATAAGAATTTAAATATCTTTTCTCTCATTTTTTGAACAGGGAAACAAAGTGTTACATTTTCGCATACAGCGATGTCTCATCAGGGTCTACACTGTTTGCCATTGTCCTCTTAAATATACACTAGGCTTTAAATGGGTTGGCGTGTTTTGTGTTAAAACCTTCGCGCACATTGCCAACAATTTGAAGCCAAATCAGATGCTCAGGTTCACGGGAATGTGGAATTTTGATCAAAAACAGTTTGTAAACCCTGAATGTTTGAAACTTTCAACATTGTTAAAAACATTATTTCACATTTCAGTACATTGAATTGTCAAATGATTAGTGTCTTATCCACTGTTTGTCTTTTAGGCTAAAACTATTGATATTCTAGTCGTATAGTGGAGAAGACGTTATTCTGTCCCGTTAAAACGTATACGAAACGCAAACACATAACAATACAATATAGAAAATAAAAACTTGTTGACAATTCTGACTATTTATTTTAATCTGCGTGGCAAATAGTTACGAGCCTGACTAGACGCCGGGTTACCCTGTTTGCAATTGCAATAACAGTTTTAGTATGAATGCGTATATTGGGAAAGAAAAACCTTTTCTCCACTGAACCTAAATTGAATGGAGAGGTGAAGATTTTCTAAGGAGCTAAGACAAACTAGATTCTACATGTTCTTCAATCCGTGATACTGTCCTTGGCAGATAAACCTCTAAATATCTGTACATTTATATCAATAGTGAATGTGACAAATAGTTCTATGTGCCTTTAAACATGCATTAATTCATGTTGACGAGATGACGTGAATGTCTGAAATTGCGTTTCCAAAAATGATATCATCTTGGAGCGCCAATCCTCGCGGGCATAATACTAGACTTGAAAAGGTTACATTGCTGAAGGCAGATATTCGGAATTATATCCACTGCTCTACTAGAGGGGATGAAAACACTATCATTATTTTATGATAAATGCGTTTGTGCATTTGTAAACAAAACATTTCAATTTCAAAAAGTTAGTAGCCAGACGCATGTCTGATCAAGCTCCAAAAGGTTTGCCACTCAGATACAGTGGGTAGGACCAGGCTCAAAACTGTTTGCCACTCAAATTAAGATAAGTCGTAAGACATTAGAAAGCAGTAATTTTCTATACTTTATTGCAATGCATTTGCGTTTCGTTTACGTTTGAACGAGAAAGATTAACGTCTTCTCGACTGTATGAAAATATACCGTAATAATGTCCAATAAGCTGGCTAGAAATACCTGTAGTTGAAGAGTCCAAAAGAATTATGAATACCCACAAGAGAAAATTAGGGTTGAAAGTGTTAAGGGATAACTGTCTTCATAATTTGAAATAGGCTGGTGGGTTAAGGGTTAACATTTTGAGCCCTAGTGACGAGTAAAGTCATAATTTGCAAACAGTGTACCAGTAAAGTATACACGTGTCATAAGCAAACAGGTGCACTTATCATATAGTGGCAAACAGCTTGAATCCAGATGAGATGCCGAGTGAATTACACATTCTCTTAGAGTGCATAATATTGGATAATTAATACTTGGATTTTACACTCAGTATAAAAGAAACTATTGCAATAATCGACAAAGACTAAGTAAATCAAGGAGAAAGCGGAATGCAGAAAACTCCAATGCAAAATTGTAAATTTTACATCTATAATCTGCTTGAATATACAAACTATTTATTATGGTGCATATTCATGACTGTATAAATGTGAAATGAAACTGTGTTCTTTAGTGAATGAACACATCGAAGCCATAAAGAGCGTATGGGAAAATTGATTAAAACAATTCCTATTTGATGTATGAAGGTATCGTTAGATGTACGTACATGTAGATGAAACATATATGCACACATAAAATTGTTTGAAAAATTGAACAATACAGTGCTCCCACCCTTCAACAAATATTGTGTGTGTTGTTTGGAGGGAGTTGTTGTATGGAGAGAAAATTAATATCCCTACAGTGTTAAGCACAGCTTCGCTTACATTTGCAAACAGTTTGAACCCAGATCAGACATCGCGTAACGCGGTGTCTGATCTGGGTTCAAACTGCTTGTCACTCGTCTTACTGTTTCCTTAGTCAATATAGCGAACACGTAACTGCGAGAAAAAGAGCGGAGGACAATTTTAAGCAGACAATATTGCAGTTTTGACTGAGTTGTCTTGTTTCGGGAACAATGGTAAGCATTGTTGTAAGGACACAGTCGTTGTTCGGAGGGTCGTTGTACATAATGAGGGAGCACTGTACTTATGTTTTGTACTTTCCGACCTATATATCGTTACTATGATGAAATATCTAAAAAGCTGTGATTTATTCCTTTATCGCTGGCTATAACTTTTAAGGCACCGACAAGCAGCATGGAAAGTAAACCAGACCGTGCTATTTCATCACCGGGTCGTTTCTGTTACACGAAAATTGTTGATACCTGGTGATCCGTTATTTACAAAATTAAATGTGTTTAGCAAAACAAAATATCGATGCTTTTGTGGTTTTGAAGGTGAAACGGTTATAATTATAAAAGTATGTGCATAGCGTTTGTTAATATGTACAGAACTTATAGCTATTATCGGTTAAGTTTAGCTTATGCACCCGTTTTACTAGCATTACATCACTGGTACAAAAGCGAACATTTCTTGGGAGAGTCTTAATATAGACTTTTGGAATAGTTTTGGGGACCGTTTGTCCGGTAAGTTGATGACCTCACACCTCGAATATATGTATGTAGTACCTACTAGATATAAAACCTCATTGAAATTATGTCGAAATAATCCGTCTAACACAGTCACTGCGACATATATACTTTTAATTTACTCAAGAAACATTATTAAACGAGTCAAGCAATTTGGTTCCTGATCGGCTGGTCAGGACCCAAACTGTTTGTAAATGTAAGTGTTGTCGGGCTTGATAGCAAAGGGGTAATTGTTTGAACATTTATATTAAAATATAACAGATACAGTCTAGCTCAAGTTGCTCCAAGTTAAACTCTTTTACTCCCAATAACGCTTTAAAGCGCATTTGAAAACTGTATGGGTCCTAATCAGACGCACGTAACGCGGCGTCTGATCAGGACACAAACTGTTTGACACTCTTATCAATACTCATTACGTCACACAACCCTAATTTTAACTTTGAAACGTGTCTTGCAGACAACAATAACGATACAGACGACAATAAAGCTTCGAAGGATTAAAAATCTCCCGAATAAATTGGATCATGAAAGGGTTAAGCTCGATTCAAACTGTTTGATAAGTATAGATTCGAGGATTAGTGATCCAGCATGCTAGGGTTTCTTATGCATACATACGAGAAGTGCAACTGGGTCTTTGATCTGTGTTTATAAAACTGAACAGCTGTTGCAACCGCCGTCAGTTAATTTTAAGTACTTGTTGTTCATTAGCATGGAATCTTGAAACTCTTGACATAATCCAATTACCAATTAGAGGCGTTACAAGAACCACCAATCTTACTCTCATTTACCTCGGATGTAGGGAAAACTTTGTGATATTTCCTTATTATGATGAGTAAACATTTTTTATCCCGTCACTACAACCTTCGGTGACATAATAAAGGGGTAGCATAATAAACTTAGGTTTATCTGTACAGTAGCAGGTTTATCTGTATAGTAGCTGTATGAATACACCGGAACTATTTTTATTTTCATTACTCAAAGCAAATAGCGAAGACGTTGATTTTAGACGCAAAAAACACCCTTAATATGTTTGATAACGATTTAGCATCCACAAAAATAGAAAACAAATATTTACAAAAAAAAAAGAAAGTTCGGATCAAGTGGGTTTTGAACGCGGATCGCCGTGATGGGAGACGTCGATGTTAACCGCTGGACCATAGGGGTACATACAAAGCGACGTCGATTTAAGTTATATAAAGTTTGTATATTGACGCCTTTTAAAAAAAAAAATCATTTAGATAGAAACTAACCAGAATAAACATTGTTTTTTTAAAAACAAGTTCACAAATAAATCTACATATCCATACATTATTTCTATTCTCATATGGACCTACGCTTTTAGGAACCATTCTGCAGTCGTCTCTGATTCTATTTTTAGCCTACTTCTACTAAAGTAAAGCCACAGGTACTTGACTTCGTTTTCCGAGGGCACCACAAGAGAATACCGGTGATCTACTCTATTTTAGCATCAGTTTTAGTTAATAGTTTAGACTACCTGTTAGATCCTCGTTGTATACCTTGTCTTAATATATACGGTAATAGAAGTCTAGTTTTTTATAGATCTAGATATATGTCAAATACCTGTGGCTAAAGCAATACATGTACTGTGTACTGTTGAGCAACAAGTTGAAGGAAACATTAGGTAGGCGACCGTACCAAGGCGGGCTCCTATGTTCACTTAACTTTATGTTTGTCTTGCGTGTTGTTTTCTATTTAGTGTGTAGATGATGGAATGGTATTGCGTGTGTGTGTGTGTGTGTGTGTGTGTTTGTTATGGTATGGCTGTGTGTGTGTTCTGCTTTAGAGATGGGTGTATTGTTTGTGTTGCGTTTCCTGCTTGAGTCTTCTTTCGTATTTATTTATAAACAAAGCAGAAAGCCAGCTTTAGTAGCAACTTTCAACATAATCATTGGATGGGATGTAAAGTTTGAATCTTAGCGGTCAGAAAAGAAACTGTTCAAAAACAATAAACAACCTTGACGAGTAACGCGAAAACTGGTGACAATTTCCAGTCGTTATTTTTGGCAATTTTAACTTCTGAGTTGAAGCGTAAAGTATAGCCTATTTGAGTTAAAATGTATAACTTGTCAAATTTGAATCGACTCACTTTTCCAGTTTAATGCCAGTTTGTCACTCCAAGCATTTTGTTATGGTCATTTTTTTCTCTTGTGTAAGTATAACTAAGCGCAATTCGGCTGGGAGCGGTTATTATTTTTTTGTATGTCAGAAATTACATAAAACTTGTCAAATTAAATATTATTGTACATTTGAAAGGCCAGAATCAGTCAGTGACGGGATAAATCGAATAATATGTCATTGCAGGATATAGGACTTGTTTATTCTGCTCGAGGAGAAATCACTGACCACTCGGCAAGCCTCGTGGTCAATGATTACTCCTCTCGCAGAATAAACAAGTCCTATATCCTGCAATGACATATTATTCTCTATAGACTATAATCGGACAAAGAGTAACAAGAAATATTAGCAACTGTATATGTTCCATAGTTATTCGACGTCTAGAATTCTGTTGTAAAGGGTTTTGTATACATTTTTATTGGGGCTGAATAACGTGTTCCCACTATACTATTTACGTCATAAATACGCACCTACATGTAGTTATGCCATTTAATACTTGAAATATACGGTATACGTGACGCTGGAAAACTTCCTGTTTATTACTATTTAAATGTCATTTTAAGCTGTATTCCATTAAGTTTGAACCTGGTGTATTTACGAATGTCTGGAAAAGCGTGCAAAAGTATAAATGCCACATAAGTATTTCTAGTTTATTGCACGTACAACTGCATTTACTTATTTTGCTTTACCATAACCTACGGAGAAATTGGAATGTGCAACTTATACCGAACCAGCCTAGCTTTTATTCTTTTAAACTGGCCAAAAGATCGCCGTCAAATAAATGTTACTTTCACAGAACATGCCGCTGGATATCTGGCTTTGATTGCCGTCATGTTTTAGCAGAGATGCGCACCGAATTCAATTAAATACACGTAGAAAAGTGCAGTATTTAGTAAAAGTTCATTATGCATTTTAATGTATCAAACAGTTTGAAGCCTGACTTGACGTAGAGTTATTCGGTGTCTTATCGTTTCTGAATTGTCTGCAATACATATGATTGTTTTATTACAAACATGTTCACTTGAAATTTTTTAAATCCTACATTCTGTAAAGTGAGATTAGGTACCTCGATCTCCAACATGGAGTATTGGAGTCAAAGGGATTTCACTGCTGTAAATTTGTGAATATTATGACAACACATTAAGTGTTATATGACTACAAGGAATATTGTGAATGTTAACTACAATTTATGTGCTCTGCTTTCCAATATTTTTTATCTAAGAAGGCGTTGTGAATATTTATTTTATTTAAGGCAATATCAGTTAAAATACACTCTTTAGAAATAGAACCAAGTTAAAATGCTATACTCTATCAACGTCCGCGGTATATTTTCAATGAACAATATTCTTAATTAACGGTTTAACTGCCATGACATCATAAATTTACAAAAAGGTCGTTTGCTTTTAAATATTGAAATGAGTGTCAAACAGTTTTGCAGTTTCCAAAATTTTTGTAAATAACCATTGCACTGGAGTTAAGGTATATAGTGAAGGGGTTGGTATGTTCTTTGACCGATTACCAACTGATATAGTTTGTTAATACATTGCCAACTGTAATGTATTATCGTTTTTTATTTATGCTTTTCGGTGGATTACCACGAAAGAGCAGTGGATTATCACTTGATAATTTCACTGCTTTAAGCAGTGGGATTATCGCCACGCGCGCTTTTATTATGAATTTTCCCCGTAGGGCTCCCCAAGAATCGTAGTCAATCGTGTCTTATCGTTAAATTCCGGCAGTCCGATTTATCGAGAACCACTCAACGGAAGAACACGAATCCAAAATCGGGTGCAACGACGTAATTCGGATGACGTAAAATCAATAAATCAGTGACGTCATCGTACGGGAAACTGCTTCGAAAATGTGTTCGATATAAAACTTGGGGCTCAACACGGGGTAGATCATGTACTTTCGCTTTCACAATTGTCGAACATTTTCGTTTAAAAAGCATAAATAAATAGAATAATTGTATCTTTTCAGTATAAGATCGAATTTAATCCATCTCGTGAACATCAGACTATTATATATCGTGAAAATATAACGTCTGATGTTCACTCAATGAATTAAATTTCTATCTTATACTGAAAAAAAATATGGTGATAAATAAATAGTAAAAACATTCCAAATGAAACAAGAAATATCTTTAAAAAAGATATTCCGTCGCAGGTTAAAGTTTTGTGTCGGGTACAGTGGAGAATCTGTTATTCTTTCCCGTTTAAACGCAAACGTACGCAAACGCAAAACACTAAAACGTAACAACTTTTGGACAATTCTGATATTTCATGTTTATCTTGGTGGCAAACAGTTTGGAGCCTGATCAGACGCCGGGTTACCCGGCGTCTGATCTGGCTCCAAATTGTTTGCACTGCAAATAATAGTTTTAGCGTAAACAGGTTTATTGGGAAAGAATAACACATTCTCCACTGTACAGTATTCACTCTGACTTAACAGCTAAATTTAGAGCTTATCCACGCTAAATTTAGAAATGATGACATAGACTGCATCTCAATGTTTTGCCAGGTTTACACTCGCAAGATTGATGTGAAAAAATAACAGAACGCCAGTCTAGGCCATTGGCCGATAAGAGTACTGCATTTCAAGCACGTGATCATTGACCAGGATTTCTGATCATTCCTGATTGGTTAAATTGTTTCATAGAGTTGAGGTCAAAATCCAAAACAGACCCGTCTGCGACGGGAAAAATTATACTTGGTGTGGAGAACTTTAACTATTCACACACGTGCAAAATAAACAACTACAGTAGAATCTCAGCAAATATAGCACTCGTTTTAATATTATGTTATAACGATAAAACAAATTTTCTCACATAACTACCCCTGTTTTAAAAAGCGAACAACGATCGCAAATACCCTTGATTCCAACATGTGTGAGATCAATTGAATGTCACTATTTGTAAAGGCGTTATTACGTCACTATGATTCCAAAAAGGCATATTGCATAAAAAACCTTAAAAGCGTTGGTTATGTGAGAGACAAAAATCTGTCACTCGTCGAGATTTGAGACAATCTGATCTCAACCTAGTATGAGGAAATGCATTGGACGACATACACTATTGTTATTATTAATAATAAACATGAAATATGTGTTAAACTTTCCATTGGTACCAACCTAATTACCGTCAGGAAAAGCCAGTTCTTCAAGATATATTTGCAATGTCAATCTGAATAAGGGGAGATCCTTTGAAAGCACAGAAAACAAAGCAAATACTGAAAATTGCAGACTCGGTTTAATTGAGTCTGTTCATGAGCAATACTGAAATGTGCAACAGTGCTCACGCCCCATAGCACCGGCTTAAGCGGAATTCAACTTTCAACTATAAATGCGCTGAAATCAATGATTCCAAAGGACCAGAAAGTATAACAACACTGAGAACTGATTTGAAATTATCTGCGCATCGATTGCGCGCTTGAAACAATTCATCATAGATCTAAATAGTTCTAACCGTTTCCCCTGGATTAGGAACTGCCAGAATAACACAAAACAGTCAAAAGAAATTACAACTTAATTAGAGCATTAGGTAATATTTCGTATTATTTACGACTCATATACCACTAATATACACTTGCCAATATCAATTACGTTTCGTGCTTTCACGCCGTATGTTTCGTATTAGGTAATAAGATATTTTGCCAAATACTGTCAAGGTTTCATTGACGTTCTAACCTAAAGCCGTATTGAAATTTCTCTCGCATGACAAAACTCACAAAGGTTGAGCTTTAGGGAAATAAAATTAGTTTTTAAGTCTACGTGAAGGTTTAGGGACTGTAATGCTCCACTATGTTTCGTGAATAGAACTAGACAGTATATACTTATAACCGTAAAACTACACCAAATAAATACGAAAGACTCAAGCAGGAAACGTAACACAAACAATACACCGACCTCTAAAGCAGAACACACACACACAGTCATACCACAACAAACACACACACACACACGCAATACCATTCCTTCATCTACATACTAAATAGAAAACAACACGCAAGACAAACATAAAGCAAAATGAATATTGGAGCCCGCCTTGGTACGGTCAGTAGCAATCAATAATCAACTATAAATTAATCAATTATTAACAACCACTGGGGGGTTAAACATGGGTTTAGGGGCGCCCAACCTCACACTTATCTCCTATATTCACCTTTAAAGACGAACAGTGTACATAAAATATAAACCCTGTTCCACAACCTCACAATCAAGAATACCGCCAGCACAGTAAGTAAATACATGTAAAACATTTAGCAAAAATTCTATGACAAGATCATTAGTAACATGGGAAAGAATTAAACATTCAAGCCCGTGTTAAAAATAACCCACTATGGCAACGGTCAAATTGTACTCAAGCGACTAGTCTGTAGTAATAAGCATAATCTATTCATTGCAAAATAATTTTCTGTTTCAAAATCACAAAGAAAACTTTTTGTATACCTGGCTTCAAATACGTATTTTTTCTTTTTGTATGAAAATGTAAACTTTTGGAGCTTTGTCAGCCATAATATTATTATATGTATTTGTAAGGTGCGTCGGTGGATGGCTCCCCGACCCCGACGCACCTATGACGGGGACAATAAATGAGGTCCTTACTGACAAGGCCTGAAACAAAAAAAAAAAAAAAAAAAAAAAAAAAAAAAAAAAAACAAACTGTAAGACATGGAAGGGTCCAGGGTACGGCAGAGAGGGAGAGAAAAAACAAAGCACTAATCTTACTATTACACCACTCAATCGAAGACCTACAGATGAATCTCACCAGAGGTTGCAAATAAAAGCAGCTTGACTGTAGAGCAGACTATTTCTTTAGGAGATGTCTGTTCTACTCAAATCCTGCTTTAAAAATGTATCTGCCTGTAACATAGGAAATCATGAGTATTTTTGTAAATTAACATACACAGAAGCTGTTATTGTATTACGCTTTATCCTTGATATGCAGTGAATTCTCGAATTATTTCACGTTCTAACTCCTTTCATAAAAGACTTGTAGTATACCAGTAAACTAAATCCGAGTTTATGCTTCAAGGAATTATGTTCGGAATCAAGAAGCTGTTTAATTATACCGCGGAGAAAGTTTTAAAATCTCAAAGAGTTGTGATAATCCTTACGGCTTTACAGATATACGTCTTCAACGACTCGTGAAATAAAAACATATTGATGAATAGATAGCCAAAATGTTTCACTAATGTGTCAAGTCGAATATCAAGCCTCGGTAAGCAACCAAATACATAACTAAGAAATACGTGTTTCAATCACTGCAGACTATTCCCGTTAATATATCTACAACATTACAAACTAAACGAAGATTCGTTGGTGGTTTAAACTTTGGCCGCTGAACCCTTATCCTACTGGTCACAGCTTCGCTGGTACAAGTTAAACCAAAATGCCGAGTTTTAAAACTGTTTATAATCAAAGATCTACAAATCATAAATTGAGCTAATTTCTGGTAAAACAGATGCGACTGCATCTGTTTTAACAGCTAATAAAAAATTGAATATGAATAATCACATGAATTAGCAGGATACAACATTGGTTGCTTACGTATGCACTTGATGAATGGATTAATTAAAATGTATACCGAATGTCATCATGTATTACAAGCTCCGGAACCGTAATCTTTAATGTACCTCGAATGCGCCTGGATCAACGCACATGGTAAATATCTATAAATTAAAGCCAGTGGAAGAGTAAACAACATTCGCACGCGAAATTACTAGAAGCACCAAGAGTCTCGTTTGATTAACGAGCATATAGTTAATTCAAACTTTGTCAGTTCCTTAATGAACTTCTGCAAGACTAGCTTGTCATCCATGCTTATTCATTAAAGGTCAAACTCATGTTAAACGACTATTTAGATACAAATCCAGAACGACACGGCTTCAAACAATCTTTAGCCCTTTCACTCTCAATGACGTCATTAGCGCATTTTCAAACATTGTTGATCATGATCAGACGCCGCGTAAGGTGAAACAATATTGCAGACACCAAACTTGAAACAGATGGCAATATAGCGGTGAGGGGGTAAATTTCCCACGGTAAATTTGATCATGAATGAGTTTATATTGTTCTATGTAAAACAAACATCTCTTTGACAAATATGTTGTTTAACCCTTTCCTTCGTAAACACGTATTTTCACACCTACACCTTCCTCATTAACTTCATACATCTACACCACCCCCTAGAAAAGACCATTGAAAACTTCTTCAATATTCTGACAGACGGTTGCTTAAAGCAGCAGAATAAAATTTAGACTATTTCTTCACCCACTGGCTGATATTCTAAATGCAAAACCAGCTATGGCGGGTCGGATTTTATGTTTATATAGTTCCTAAAGTTAATAAAGCAATTACTTGCTTAACTATAACTTAGTTGTAAAGATTGTTATCACTTAAAACATTGTAAATTACAGATATAACTATGTGATATTGGCAATTTTATTTTATAATGTACAGAAGACATTCAAATGCTCGGATGGAAAATAGCTGAACATAATAAAGATACTCACTCCTCTTAACTCTCTCTCTTTATAAAAGTCAAAAGATTCTAAGCAATTTTTACAGTAATACTTCTACATTACAACTTCTCTATAATGGCCAAGAAAGTGAATGTATAAAGAGGCTTTTCGGTTATACTGTTCCATTGATTTAAGTAGTCACCTGTCGTAAATACCTAATAAATAACACAATTCACCGGTCTTCATAGACGGGTTTTACGGTATCTCGGCTCATTCGTTAACCCTTTCACTCTCAATGACGCTTTAAAGTGCGCTTGCAAACAGTTTGCGGTCACGCGGCGTCTGATCATGACACAAACTATTTGACGCTCTTATCGATATATATTTAGTCATACAACCTTAAATCGAACATTAAAACGTTTCTTGCAGACAACAATACTGAAACAGATGGCAATAAAGCGGTGAAGGGGTTAAAACCTCCCGAATAATTTGATCATAAAAGGGTTAAGATTTTCCGGGTATCAATTGGCGACATCAAACTGTTACATATTTATAAAAATAAATCAGACCCCCCTCGCACTCGTCCAAAGCAAATAGTATTGATAACCCTGGCAGACATGTCTAATGCACTTATCCCTATAACATCACAAAATATACAGTCTACTAGAATTTCCGTGTGCTGAAACTCTGTATTACCTCCTGCTATTTCTATATTTACACATGTGCGATCGGAGTGGCAAACAGTGTTGATCCTGATCGGATGCCGATATACTCGGTGTTTGTTCAGGATCCAAACCGTTTGAAAAGGTCAAGGAAATTGTTCCCGTGTATTTAAAAGGTTATAGTTAACCCCGTCACTGCCTTACCCCGAGCGCAATGGTTATTTGCAAACAGTTTAGATTCTGCGGCGTCTGATCAGAATCCAAACTTTTTGACATTCTTTTCAACATTTCTTAAGTCAAAATACCAAAAAGTTAACTTTGAAAAATAAAAGCAGACGTCAATTGTTTACCATTGATGACGTCACGGCAGTGAAGGGGTTAATCACGTCTTGTACTGGCTGTTCTTTGGCTAGATGATTGATACAAGACTTTCTTTCACATCCACTGGGGCTTACATAATATTCACTCACCGACAGGAATTACTCCGTTGTAGGATATAAAAAGGCTTGCATTGAGCGTGCCTGGAATCTTTAATAGAATGTGTGTCAGGTCAGTATTAGGCATGGGAGAACCACCGTCTGGCTATATCTATATAGCGTAACAGTTTAAAAACTGAAATTCTGAAAGTTAAGAGATCTCTCCATAAATGACATTTGCTTCGAAATCAAAATAGTACTCTACTTGAGGTGAAACTAATCAAAGAATCTTATGTTCTTATGTATCCTAATTCAAGAAAAAAAATTAAAGCAGGGAGATCCTATATGAGCTTTTCTGTGTTTTTATTCCCCGGAATTAATATGTTGCCTGTCTTTACCACTTAAATTCAACTTCTCTCTAATGACCACTGAACGTTTTGCTGTAGTTTTATCATGATTATATTTATTTCTTCGAGAGGTTCCGGAAAAAAACACTTGAAAATGTAACAATTTAGATCTAGCATTGTGTATACAAATTTCAACCCAGAACTGTCGCAGGTTAAATGTATTTATCTCGTATAAAGTGACCGACACTCATATTCATGTCAATTTAAATGGATAAACTTCAAACTAAATGAAATCAAAAAAAATATTTTACTGGTTCAACTTCTATAGGATTAGTTCTTTTCTGTATTTTGCACGGTAAGGCGTACATATGTCTGTTAGACTGTCGCTTTGATATGGTATGTGTGTAAGCTATGATTTAAAAATCGAATTTGAAAATATTTGAATAAATCTTGTATGGGCTATGTTTGTTGTGTAGAATGTTAAGATTCCTGGTATAATTTTGTTTCATATATTATCAAAATACCATATAAAGTAAAACATGACATACACAATAGTCAACATTATGTGTCTATAACATACAACAGATAACCAAGCCGACATCTTTGTTAGCACGGGGCCAGGAGTCAAAGTAAGGCCAGTTTTTGAATTCACACAAACATAGTATTAGGAGATACATTTAACATGTTACCACTTATCCCCGTAAATAAATGTATCCTTTAAAAGTATAGCCCGTAAACATATCATGTTCAATATAATCGCCAAATATAAATGCGACTGCCAAACAGGTTAGATCTTGATCAGATGTCGAGTTTCTCAACGTCTGATCTGCCACAGCGCTTATAAAGCGTTTGAGTTGAGTATGAGTGCGTTTTCAAGCATTTGATTGGTCAGATTCGAGCATATGATCAAATCTGACCAGTCAAATACTCGACAACGATTTCAGAATCAACTCAAACATTATATAAGCATGGAACGGAATAGTTTGCGAATTCGACTGTATATAATTGTAATTAGGGACATACTCATGCTTATAATTTACTTTTTGTGAACCATGAATATTGTTTGTTCAGTTC
This sequence comes from Gari tellinella, assembly GCA_922989275.2. NCBI lineage: Eukaryota > Metazoa > Mollusca > Bivalvia > Cardiida > Psammobiidae > Gari > Gari tellinella. Next base: position 46,796,213 of record OV277864.1, read on the forward strand.
AAAGTCAATCTATGTTCTGAAAGTGAATATCATCGTAGAGGGTTTGACGGCTTTTCCAGTCACCTGGTATAAAGTGCCATGGTTACCTATTGTAACCGTACTGTGTCCGTCGTCGTCGGTCCGACGTCGTCGTCCGTTGCTTTGCTTTTCAAACACGTTGTATAGAAATAAAGAAATAAAGAAATATATATGTATAGCTGACCCCAGGTGGCATTTAAATGTCACTTAATGAATGTAGTGTACATATCACATTATTAAAGTTAAGGTACACAATATCTTTTGATAAATAGTGAAATACCTGATGTAAATTGCTCCGAATACTGAACAAGTGTTTAAAACTTCAAACGGATACATAAGATGGTAATTTAGAAATATTGTCCTATTACAAAAATATAACCTACAGTGGAGAAAACGTTATTCTTTCCCGTCGAAACGCAAACGAAACGCAAGCGCATTGCAATAAAGCGTAGAAAAAGCCAAACTTTTGACAACTCTGACTATTTACTTTATCTGAGTGGCAAATAGTTTGGAGCCTGCTCAAACGCCGGGTCACCCTGCGTCTGATCTGGCTCCAAACTGTTTGCAATGGAAATAATAGTTTTAGCGTAATCGCGTTTATTGGGAAAGAATAACGTTTTCTCCACTGTAATAACCAACAAAGACAACACAGTCGGCAGATTGGCGACAATAGCCTGACCCTTTTCAAAAATTGAGCTAAAACGATAATAAAACAACAAAGAAACATGATTAAAGGACAAACAACGCTTTGCACTCGACGGGAAACGAACCTCTTATCGCAGTTTTTACAGTAAAAACACTGTTTTGGTGAAAATAAAGAAGAGCTAAAGCTACACTGTGTTTGGTTTAAAAGGCGTATAGAGTAGGATCTCCCTGAAAGTCATTTATACTTCGTTCTTTCTTTCCACTGCAATTGCGAACTCCTTGCTGTTGCTGGGTTTGTTCATATATATTTTAACGTGCTTCGCTGTCAGGACAAACACCATATCAATGTCTCCAACACTGCCCCACAATCGGGCGATACTCACATATGGTAGTAGAAACATTGTTTCCTTTATCTGCAGCCAAATATCATTCCGTCGAATTGTTGTACGCTGTCAAGATTGACGTGCAATGACCTTTCTTATGCCACTATTAAGAAAAACAAATACAATTGTCTATAAAACAGATGACTGGTTAATTCAAGCCAACAGTAAGCAGGAGACGTCTTTATGAGCGCTACATTTCTCTTGCATAACAGTTTCTACCGTTGCGTTATATTTAAACATCGCAGTGCTTCCTCATTTAGCCGCTAAAATCAAGTTTAACTGTAAGTGCAATCTGTTTGTTGTAAAAATCTCTATATCCCTATACATGTAACACGTTGGGCCGTTATTTGCACTCTTTATAGTAGTTAAACCGATTGCCCGCTGACTGGCAATAAACTATGAACGTTAATGCAAGTCTCATGTTTTAGAACTGATTACTGTCCTAAATGTGCATCTCGTTTTGCGTTTTGATACTTGTTGCCAATTTGTCCCTTTTTAAAGTAACGATTTTATCGATAAAACAGGACTTTGTATACTACATAAAACACAGTTTTGTGACACTAAAACAGTCTTGTCAAAACTATAAATACGTGATCAGATAAAAAAAGCATTGGAAAAGGGTTTGAAACGCTAACTTAAAGTAAAGTTTCAGAGCTATTCCAAGTACAATGTCTCTAAGGAGAATGTTTAAGGGATTGGCAATCTTGGTCTGTGTTTTACCAAGGCCTGCACTGTCAATGCATAGCATGTGTTATACTTACATTTATATCAAAGTTGACAGCTAAATGTTAGCATGAACTACCCATCATATTTTGTACCACAAACCAATGCGTGAGGTTTAACTCATCAGCAACAAGACGTTTAGAGAATATAAGAAGAAAATAAAAATGTTTTTATGTTTTTAGAATTTTGATATACAGTCGAAACTCGATACTTCGACCTCGCTAACCCACGTTTTAACTTTGAAATACGGGTAAAGTCGAACTAATGCTAGTTCCTAAAATCAAGCTTCCATTGTATATCTACAACCATATGCTTCTGTTGTACATGTTGTACATCACCTTTCCATGACAAGTTTCATAACAACAAATTCTACTTACCAAAGCATCTGGATGCTAGTGGTTTGTATACGTAAGGATTGGCTTATTTACTCGTATTGTAGACTTGCTAGACTTATAAATTATAGCATTCATCAGCTGGGAACGCTCTCAGACCGTAATTAGGCTTATTCAAACCTACGGGTCTGTGACCTGTTTGTTAATACAGCAAAACCCCGATTAAATGACGCAATACGAGGTATGATAACCATGTTAATCCCGTTTTCTGCTTAAAAAGATTAAACTAAAGCATGCAACTCTTAATGGTGCTTTCAGCTTTATTTTTAACAACTGTAAAGTTGCCAACTGTCTTCAAAATCAACATCACGTTTGAATGTTCATTACACCAGGGTTACTACTGGACGTCATTGGTAATTGACAAAAATATGTAAAGTGCAACGGAAGTAGGATATACGTGTTTTCTTAGTCTGGTGCACGTTGAGGTTTAAATGGGCATGGCAAGAAAATAAATGTCGCACGTTATAGATCTACATGATCTAATATTCAAGATTTTCGTTTCACTTATGTGAACGCATAGTGTTTCCTATCACATCAGTATATGGTAGAACAATTATTAAGTTAATCTGACTTTTAAAAGTTGCTAATCAAAAGCATACAAAAATAATACAAAACAGTCATCAGAAAATGGTTCTCTTGTACATAACGAAACATCTGGATGGTACAACATAAATTGATGAAATAAGCAGAGTGGTTATAGCAGTGAAATGGTTGATAACGAACACGATGATTTAGTGTGCCATCAAATGGCGACCGTAATACTCGCTCCTATATAAAGATTGAAACCGTTAAAAATGCCAATCAAGTTCTGATATTCTTTTCATTAAACTATCAAACATATTAAGTACATGTACATAGTGATATTGTAAAACGCACAATTTATCGTCTACAACAATTCATGTATATTTATTCAACAAATATCTACAGAGTATGAAATCATTTGGATCTGTATGAGGGCCCAACTTCTTGCAAGAGTTAGCACAAATTCATCAGTAGAGTGCAGAAAGTTTAATAAAAGAAAACATAAAAAACATTTAAGGACAACTGACGAATTAGTATTCGGTTTGAGACTGCATGGCGAATGCTGAATGTCTGTGGTCCTGGCAAAGAAAATAATTCCAATTTACTCCTTCTATAATACCCAATTACAATGTTTGCAAAGACAATCTGTCGACATCCGTTTCAGTTTCAACATCATTATTCATAGCAGTTGATGAGCAAACACGCTCAAGAACAATGGTGAAAGAATTGACCCTTTTCAAATTAGTAAATGTCAAATTTAAAAATTGTAATTGGATGAAGGTCTCAATGTTATATTTTTGTTTGACTATTGGAAGCAACATGACAAACACTTTGAATCCAACTACTCGATTTCTGACATAGTAAAGCAGTTTCCACATGCACTAGGAGTTAACGTAAACAATTACAGTCGAACTTCGATTTCTCGAACTCGGTTTTAGTCGAACATACCCGTATTTCAAAGTTAAAACGTGGCTAATGGGTATGTTCGCCTGAACCGAGCATGAAATAATGAAGTTTATGTGTCGACCTATCGGATAGTTCGAGTTAAGCGAGTTCGAGATAACGAAGTTCGACTGGATTGTTTCTCTCGATAAATTAAATTCTTATTTAAATGGTCATACAGTTGAACCTGTATATCCCTACCATTCAGTCGAACATATCCGCATACTAAGTTAAAAAGTGTCTAAGTCACTTTCTAGCTTTGGCATGTAGGTGCGTTTTACTAGAGCGAGTTCTTAAACTCGTGAAATTCAGTTCCACTGATTTTTCATATTGCAATACATTTACCCAAACCCAGAAATAGTAAAAACTGAAAAAAAACCCACTTAATTGGAACTGAACGTGTCCACTTTCAGGGAGGAAAAGGTTAAGAGATCAATCAAGTCTTAACTTTTTATAGACGAATAAGGGCAGTAGATAACACGACAACAGTTAGGAACTGTAAGGTATGTATGTCGCGAAACTCAGCACCTGCTCGGGATCTATACTGGAGTCTTATGTTTGGTTTCCTCGTCCAAATGCTTACAGTCCGTCAATAAGAATCATGTGACAATTATTGAAGTATCGAATATAATAAAATTAATACAACAATCCTAAAATATCTGGTCCTATTTGATGTCGAAGACAAAAACCCACATAACCAATGCCAGACCTGTATGCAAATCAGTATTTACAAAGGACAATTTGGATGAATTGGCAAATATTGATACACTTAAAATTGAAGAGGAACTCAGCTCTGTATTATATACACACCTATCAATAATATTCCGGAAATATTTACGTTATGCACAGATTCCAGAGGAATGTTAGTGACTGCTTAGTGATGGATGTTGTATGTTGATGTTGTATGTATTATGGGCCAGAGGCCTATTTGTACAGAAAATAAACATTTGTCTTTGACTTTGATTAAAGAAAGTGAACATGTTAATGACCAATAGGCGATGGACAGGTGTACTCTCAGACCAGCTGAAACATGAAAATGTACATGTATTTTAGTAAGCCTACACGATTACCTACACATTTTGAATCAATTTGAGGCTATCGAATAACTTACGATTGAAAAAGTATATATTACTCTTTAGGGCCGCACTATATTACCTGGTGAGGCAAGCACCGCCCCACGATGAATATTTATAGGACACGTGGTCAATTTTGGTCTATGAAATTTACAAAATTACAACGTGGGCGGGACAAGGTGCGAGCATGTAAAAATAGCTTTACTGGTGCGGCCTTGAAGATAACCGATTGAAATAAACTTCGGTGATGGGTGGTGAACATCTGTCAAACGCCTGATGACACACGATGAATCATTGTTATCGTATAAAGGACAATATGTTCTTTATATACCTACTCATTTTTTATTTTAATGTTTCTTTATATGCGAAAAAGTGTATTTTGATGTTCTCTATACGCGAAATATTTTATTTGCAGTACTTCAATTTAATTAGAAATAAAGAATTTATACCTAGGATATGTACGATTTGCACCGGGAAGCTTGAATGGATCCCTTGTTCATCCGTCTGTCTGCGAGTTTGGAATCATAAAGTTAATGTTAAACTTTCAGTTAAATCTGTTTAATCCACTCTGAACCATTTTGCCTCCTAGGTGTGAAACGGATTTATTCTATAGTAGTTTGCGTCTAAAGTCCTGATGTTACTATTAACGTGAGATACACTAGCCTGATTCAGGTTTGTCATAACACATTAATGCCTCCGGTTAAAATATTGATTTTAGGTATCTGTTTCTGTCCGTGTGTTCGTCCGTCTGATCGACTGGATATTTTTAAGTCTCGCTTATTTAAATACAGACTTTTGATCAGTGTATGGTAGAAGCATGTTGAAACCCCACAGGGGGGTTTCTGCACTGCTTTTGTCATGCACCGGGTTAACAAGTTTGCTGGTTCCATATACAATATACAATGTGTCTATTTGTGAACTCAACAATACTCAATTTGAAATGAATTGGTGTGCTCTGATACTTTATTCAGTTAAATAAATACTATATTATTACTTTCTATTTGGCCTAATCTGAAGGTATTATTTTATCCGTGCCGATAGAGATAACGAAGAAAGCTCTCTGAGAGGCTTTCTACATTACCTCCATATGAGTCACGAGGATAGCGTGCAGGCAAAACAATACATTTAAAAAAAAATTGTCATTATGTTATAATTTTATTGATTATAAAGACTTAAACAAATTAAATACCAACCCCAAACACAAAATACGACATGTTGTCAATGTACAAAGCTACAGGAGTAGTTTTTGTATATATTTGTTTTTCATACAGATTTGTAAATATGTTTTTGTTATACTTCTTCTTTTTCTCATTTTCTGTCTTTAACTGTTTCTTTCTCTCTCTCAAGCATCCCAGAAGTAGGTATGTGCTGTTAAACATGCCCATTGGAGATTCTAACACATTGATTGTAATAGTGTTTCCACACAGGTAGTGATTTAAATTCCTGGAGAATCTCCATCGGTCTATTTAACAACAGGTCCTGTCGCTTCCAAAACTATTTGAACTTCCAAGCAACACTACACTTTTCTATATTTAAAATATTACTGTGGTGTTCAATTTATATACTCTCATGTTTATTCAGTCTATTTATAGGTTTAATAAGTATCACCCAAAACCTACAATTCACTTTATTGTTGATATTACTCATGTTACAAGATGGGGATATAGAAACTAATCCTGGTCCTTTTAATTTTAGTCACTGTTTATCCATAGTCCACTGCAATATCAGCAACAAATAGCAACAAATTGGACTTCATAAAAGATACGTTTTTAGACTTTGATATTCTCTGTTTTACTGAAACACATTTGGATGGTACTGTATTTAACGAAAATTTTAAACTCTCAGATAAATTCGCACAACCTTATAGAAGGGATAGAACAAACCACGGCGGTGGGCTACTTATATATCTTTCTAATGAACTGGTTCACTCACGGCTTATAGACCTTGAATTTTTTTGTGATGAATCAATTTGGGTTAAAGTTAACTTAAAAGGCGAATCCTATTCAATAGGGCTATTTTACAGTCCAAAAACATCGGATGTAATCTTTTTTAATAATCTTAATGCAAGATAAGGCAGATTGTTTAAATAATTATTTTTTCTTCAATCTCCAATATTAATGATGATAACGAGGTATTTAATAACCTTATCACCAAAACTAACCAATCTTTGAATAATATAAATGTTAATGAAACTGAAGTCCAAGATATTTTGTCAGGACTAAATGTAAATAAAGCAAGTGGTCCAGATTTGATAAGCCATAAAATGTTAAAATGATCGTCAATGACTGTTTCTAAGCCACTAGAAATTCTATTTAACCGATCTTTAAATGAACACTCATTTCCTGATTCATGGAAACTTGCTTTTGTTACACCCATATTTAAAAAGGGTGATCCATCAACACCTTCAAATTACAGAACCGTTTCTCTTTTAAATTGCTGTGGAAAAGTGTTAGAGAGAATCGTCTTTAAATATATATATAATTTTCTTTTAGACTGTAACTTGCTATACAAATATCAGTCCGGTTTTTTACCAAACCACTCAACAACTTATCAGCTAATTGATATTTATCATCACATCTGTGAAGCCATCGACAATAAACAATATGCGTGTATGGTATTTTGTGATATTTCGAAGGCGTTCGACAGCGTTTGGCATAAGGGTCTTATTTTTAAACTAAGAGAAAATGGTATTGGGGGGAATGTTTTAAACTGGTTAACAAACTACTTAAGTGGTAGAAAACAAACAGTTGTTCTACAGTCTACAAGGTCCAAATTAAACTCTACAAATACAGGCGTACCTCAGGGCTCAGTCTTAGGACCTCTTCTATTCTTAATCTATGTGAATGATATAGCCGATAAATTGTTAAGCCTGAACAGATTATATGCCGATGATAGAATTTTGTTTTATTCTACAGCGTCTATTGACGATATGGAAGGGATTATAAATCACGATTTACGTTGTATTTCATCTTGGGCTAAGCAATGGCTAGTAACTTTTAACCCCAATAAAACCGAGGCAATGTGTTTCTGTTTAAAAAAGTATGATCATTCACCTAACTTGATATTTGAAAATACCAATATAGACTTTGTCGAAAACCACAAGCATTTGGGTTTGACAATCAATAACAAAGGTAAATGGAATACACATATTGATAATATTTTAAGTTCTGCATGGAAAGTTGTTGGTATAATGAGAAAATTGAAATTTGTTTTAAATAGGCAAGCATTAAATCAAATATATTTATCTTATATAAGACCTGGCCCCGAGGTTATAAAACTTTAAATGAACTCTGTGCTCAAAACTCAGTTTTGATTACAGGCTCTAGTTTTTACAAAACACGCGTGAACTGTTTAAGTGACCTGATTTGGATGCAACTTTACAGCAGAATTATGTATGCAAAAACTAGTTATAAATCAAATATTTTCTGAAATATTATGAGCTGAGCAAAATTCTGAGTTTTGAGCACAGAGTCCGTTTTAAGTTTTATAACCTCGGGGCCAGTTCTTGAATACTCATCAATGGTGCTCAATTAGCTGCTCAACTTCGTTTGACCTATTGCAAAATGAAGCTGCACGAATTGTCACAGGCCTCACAAGATCTGTTTCTCTAGAAAATTTATACAATGAATGTGGATGGGAATCACTATCAGTCAGGCGTAATAACCAAAAATTGTGTTTTATGTACAAAGCCTTTAACAATAGTGTCCCGTCTTATATCACAGATTTACTACCGTCGCAAAGAAATATGTCAAATTACCCACTAAGGGATAGTGAAATTTTTACTTTACCTTTTACAAGGACTAGTTTATTTAAAAAATCTTGTATTCCATCGTCAATAGTAATCTGGAACTCTTTAGACACCAGTATCCGAAATATTTCTACTTTTTCATCCTTTAAAGCAAGGATTTGCGCAAATCCAAACAAGCTAAATGTAAAACATCGTTATTTTCATGGTAAACGCTATCTAGCTGTCTTACATGCAATGTTACGTAATAATTGCAGTGATCTAGGTAATGATCTCTTTAATAATCATATTGCTATAAATCCTTATTGTTCATGTTTTAATGTGGTTGAAAATAGCGATCATTATTTTTTCCACTGTACAAAAAATAGAGAATAAAGACAGCTCTTGTTGCAGAAAACCAGAATTTTCCAACCTTTAAGCTGTGAACATTTTATATGGAAATGATCAATTGTCTTACAACGATAACTTGGTGATTTTCGAAGCAGTGCACTATTTTATTAACACAAGTGGCCGGTTCAAATATACATAGAAACAACCTTTGGTCTCTTAACGAGCCAACAGTCCCTTAAATACTATGTTTGGATGCTCTCTCTCTCTATTTTCTCTCTCTTTCTATCTCTCTCTCATTCATTTACACTTTCTATCTCTCCCACTCTCGATATGCAGCAATTATATTATCATTCAGAAATTAAAATATAAGGTTTAAATATTACAAATGCGTGGCTTGACCATGGCCTTCAAATTCAAATACTATATTATGATCTTATAATTTACAAACGAGTCTTGTTGCTCAGTTTATACATTCGAAATACAGTAGTTTAATGGTTTATTGGTACAAGAGGCGGATGGCGGCTGAATGCAAGACGATGGTAATGCAGTTGTTATTCTGTATTACTTTTGCTTTGCGGTTAGCAGTCACCTTCACAAGTACATGCAACATGTTCACAAAGCACTATTTTGCCTTTTTATACCTTATGTTTGCTGCATTTCCTACCTATATTGCAAATTTTGTTTTGTTTATATATTAAAGTTAACAATGTCATTATTGTCCATTCTTTGTGTTATCAAACATTAGGGGGAGGGCTGTAACTAAGTGGTGAGCACTTGTAGCCCGACCCCATTTCTGTAAATATTCGAAATAAAATATGTTTAAACAAAACTGATGGATGAAAGAAAAGTAGTAAACTCACGTAAGTATATCTGCTCTCCTTTAGACCTTCTTTGGACTACCATCTGGTTTGAAGACTGCGAAGTCATAAGTGGACTTGTGTTAGATGCACATTTGACTTTTGTTTCCCACATAAACGTAGACTTCAAAATTTGTCCCAGATTACAGCAGCATGTTGAACGTAACGGAAAAAATATTTAATTCTCCTTTGTTCCTACCCTTTCCTTTCACTCTCACATTTTCTCTCCTTTAAAACTGTGATATGTTTATGTTGTAATTCCGTGTCTTATTATATGCTTTGTTATAACTGAAAAATAAACGGGCAGGCAATTGCCGGTTCCAAAGAGAAAAAAGACGGAAAAATTATATATAAGCTTTCACCAGTATTGCTACCCGTCTTTAAATAGCTGTCATTTTTCTTTAGAAATATCAGTGCTTCTTTATTGGATGGCCACCCAGCAAAATCTTGGTTGTATTTTTGCTCTTTGTGTTTTAATCCTTTACCTATAGCCTGTATATTTAAGATAGATGAACACTTACAGCAGATTGAATGTTACCTTCTTCTTCTGAAATTACTTTCAGTCTCCTTTGAGTAGCAAGCTGGATGTAGATTGGAATATAGGATATACTCGTATTATACATTTCTTATGGTACATATTTATGGCTGTATAAAACGGACCTATTCTCTTTGTTGGTGAAATGAATTAAACATTTAAAAAGGCGTATGTATAGAGTTATGAGTTAAACTTTTTTAAAGTGTTTTAAAGTAATACTTTCTTTATTCTTTTAAGAACACTTACTATTCAAGAAAATGTTTTTCTTCCGCCGCAAGAGTATAGAATACACTAGGAATTGATGTAATTACTTTTAATAACGCATACTTATTTTAGACAAAACGAGAAATTGTTCGCGAAGTACAAGCGGCATGTTAATAGTAAACATCTGTTATATTCTGCCTGATGATCAATTCTTTAAGTAATTATAACAAGACTAAGAAAAAACTGAACTAAGAAAGTTTTCGTTTGAAATATCAGTGAAAATACCGAGAACCCTTATATTTACCTGCGAACTGTAATCTAAATTAAAGTCATATTCCGCTGCTTACAGTGCAGAAAATGTTATTTTTCCAGTAAACATGTTTGTGCAAAAACCATATAATTTCCATTGCAAATAATTGGGGGGGCTCACCAGACGCCTGGTAACACGATGTCTAATTAGGTCCAAGACAGGCTGCCACGCAGAGATAATTTTCCTGAGTTTAAAACAACTGTTAAATTCTACATTATATGTTTAGAGTTTCGTTTCGGATAAACGTCAAAAAACGAAGTACATGTATTTCTGTATTGCCACGGCATCAATATTTTAAAGCGCTCTATACAGTGGAGAAAACGTTATTCTTTCCCGTTAAAACGCAAACGAAACTCAAACGCATTGCACCATAATGGAGTAAATGACAATTTTTTGACGATTGTGACTATTGATTTTAACCTAAACGGCAAACAGTTTACCCGGCGTCTGATCTGGCTCCAAACTGTTTGCACTGGAAATAACAGTTTTAGCGTAAACGCGTTTATTGGGACAGAATAACGTTTTCTCCACTGTACAATGGAGAAAGCGATAATCTTTCCCGCCTAAACGAAACGAAGCGCATACACAATTTAACATAATTATATTTGGAAAATTACGCTTTTTAAATAGTTCTTACGATTTATTGAGAGTCTGGTCAGACACCGGCTTTTAACATAAACTCCATAGCCTGTTTCTAATATTGAAGATAGTTGACCACTTAAAGCAGGTTCAACGCAAAAAGCAGCCTGCACCTTTAGGTACATTCTACTTTACTTTCAACCTCTTTTAAGTTGATAAAGAAAAAATGCCTTATGGTGCATGTTCATGAATTGTTAGTTTGAAAACTATTTTCTTCAGCGTAGGAACAAATTAATGGTGTAACAATTGGTATCTATGGAGTAGTAGAATAATACATATCCTTATGTAGGACAATGTGATTAACATACTTTCAACGATGATGTTAATCTTTAATTCAAACCAGAACGTCTTTACATCCTTGAGCAGCAAGTTAACCGTCTGAAATATACGGGCAACTATGTGATAACCATCACATTCAATCGGAATCAAGATCCGACGCCGAGTAATCTTTTGTATCCTTTTGAAACAAACCGTTTGTCATTGTTATAATCTATTCAGTAAGAAAATGCAGATAAAATTGTTAGAATTGTAACAGGTGACATATTTTGCAGACGTAAAATACATAGCATGCTAAAGGTTATTAATTCCTTTACTGCCATGACGTCATAAGTTTTAAACAGTTGTCGTCTGCTTTTCGGTTTTTCAAATGTAATTTTTAAGACTTTTGACCTAAGAAATATATAATAGTTTCAAACAGTTTGGATTCTGATCAGACGCCGCGTTATGCGGCGTCTGATCAGGATCCAAACAGTTTGCAAATAACAATTATATTCGGGGTTACGGCAGTTAAGGGTTTAGGAAACCAGAATGTGTAATTTATTTTCAGAAGAGATTCTGTGTTCAGGATAAATTCAAACCCTGCAGATATCTGGTGCTAAATTATATTGAGTACAGTTTAACCTTTTCAGCAAATTGAAAATAAACACGTGGGTTTAGAGGTCTTGAATGTTTAACGCTTAAAACCGGAGAATTCACCTATATTATATTCCAAAACCTCTGTGAGCATTCGACAAAGATTGTGAAAGCCCTGACACATTTTCATAACAAGTGTATGCATGTCAATAAGAGTACAGTAGAGTGGATACGTTTTCACGTTGTTCATAGTGAAACGACGCACCAACTTAAAGCAATACAATGGTAAAAATAAGTGTTTTGAAAAAGGGAATGATTTATGTAATGTATGGCAAACGGTTTAATGTGTTGCTCAGCATCTGATCAGGCTATCAAAATTGCATAGAACATCCGTATTAAACGCGGACACGTTCATATTTGGACAGATCACTGCTTTTTCCCTTTCATTGTTAGTGGCGCCAAAATGCCTGACCAGACGCCGCAGTACGCATATGATACAGCACATATGAGCTTAGTCTTTTTGGAAGTTGTATTTTATACATTTTAAAATATATAGAAATACAGGCCGTGGCGATGTGGGAGATAGGAGTTTACTATGGTTCTATGCGTTAAGATCTGTTCGGTCAACGGAGGTTGCTGTGGCACACTATTTCAAAATGTTAAATAAAGCTGTTGCGAGATGTATTTTTGTCCGTTACAAATTTGAGGGAAAACAAACATATACCAGTTCTATTTAATCAACCGTTTTCTGTGATTTACAAAAGACATAATTTCACACTATAAACAAAATCAGATCTTTCCAAAATTCCGAGATTCAAATTCAAACAGATTATAGCAAAACAATTTCCTTTCATGTTATATATCCAAACATTATTGAATTCTTCTCGTTCCAAAACTTTGAAATTAGCCAATTCTTGAAGGATGTTTCTTTCAATTTACATCAATTCATGGAAAATGAGCACACGTGCAATCGCTCGTGTAGCTCATTTCAACTTCACAGGGCATTGTGTATGAAAAAACAGTCGAACTGAGATATCTCGGACTCGGTTAAGTCGAACATACAACATTTCAAAGTTGAAACGCGGCTTAGCTGGTATGTTCACCTAAACCAAGCATGAAATGAGGCAATTTCATGTTTCGTAATATCGGATAAATCGAGTTATGCAAGTTCGAGGTATCGAAGTTCGACTGTATCTCATTAACCCCTTCATTGCCTTATCCCTAGTACCACGGATACTTACAAACAGTTTGTTTCCTGATCAGACGTTGCGTTACGCGGCGTCTGATCAGGAAACAAACTGTGAGACACTCATATCTGCATTATTTTAGTCAACGTACCTAACAAAAACTTTGAGAAAAAGCAGACGACAATTGTTTAAGAACGGATGATGTCATGACAGTACAAATGTTAAATCAACGTTTTCCTCTGCAAAATACAGTAAACTACGCTATAACGACCGCTCAAAAAACGACTCGTTTTCTGCAAAAAGTTTAAAACAGGATACATGTAAAACAAAAATGTTCAATCGGATTTCTCTGTTTTACTTTTACCCTGCTTTAATCAGTCACAGGTTTTTAAAAAATAAAACCATCATTGCGTCAGACTTTGAATGTGTAGAAATACCGGACCTTTACATACCAAGTCTATTAACCCTTGCAATAGGCGACTTAAGTCTACTTTGAAAACAGTTTGGATCCAGTATGGCGCGGCGATTGATCTTGATCAAAACTGTTTGGCACACGTATCAATATTTCATCAGTGAGAACTTCAAACATTTAAATTTTGCATTATATTGCAGACGACATTTTTACAGACGATATTTTGTCGACCGAAACTGTTAATCCTTTACCCCATAGAAGCGACTTTTAGCGCATTTTATCTATTCATCCGCTGAAGAAAATAGTTCCAATTTAATCAGTCATAAATATCTATTATAGGGAATATGTTTTATATTCTAGCACATGGTAGCTTAAAGCAGGCTGAAAGTAAAGCAGAATGCGCCTTAAGGCGCATTTTGCTTTACTTTCAACCTGCTTTAAGAAGTCACCTATATTCAATAATAGAAATAGACTATCAGGTAAAGGGTTAATAGAGATGGTTAAATTTGGCGATGAAAGACTTAAGTCGTACAAACAATATTCAGTTCTAGAAACATCCGGTGTTATCAAGTGTATGATGTGTTATTTAAGTACATCTCATTCGTTATAAGCTAAACTGTTTGCATGGTGAGCAATTTTGTCGTCTGCGAAAAGTTTCCTCTGCTACTCTTCTAACAATAGATTGTTCAAAATCCAATTTCAAAACAGGACCAGGGTGGCAAACAGTTTGAATCATGATGAAACCCTGCGTCACGCAGCGTCTCATCAGGATCCAAAACTGATTGCAAATGTTAACATGGTTTCGCCGCTAGCATGGTAAGTATTAAGTCTAATTAATGATGCCTACAGAATGCACAATATGGACTGGTAAATATTTGAATGAAAATATCGGCCTTTACTTACAACATCGTATTAAACTTAATGAACTAAAAAGTTTCAGAAAGTCTTTAGTCATTCATGTAGCAGAGATGCCATTCATTAACGCTCGACTGTCAAAACAATGTAATGTCTTAGTTACGGAAGCTCATTGGGGACATTTTGTCTTAGCTCTAATGTCTTAGATCTTAGGTATTAGGTCTTAGGTATTACATCTTAGGTGTTAGGTATTAGGTCTTAGGTATTACGTCTTAGGTATTACGTCTTAGGTGTTAGGTATTATGTATTAGGTATTCAGAAACGCGGCAAGATAAGGCGGAAATTCAGCTAGCGTAACATGCCACAGGAGAACAATTCAAAACAATGCAATGTCTTAGTAACATGCCACAGGAGAACAATTCAAAACATTGCGATGACGTGTTAATGTAAAAAGTTCACTATGCAAAGATAATGTCACAATACTCCGGTGTAATCTTTAATTCCACATGCAGCAATATCATTGATTTGAAATTGTCGTCTACAAAGTTTGTTAAACCAAAATATACATGTATAAGTTCTTTGATTAAAGAAACCTAAAGACACATGTTAAACAGTTTTGTATCCAAAGCAGACGCCGCTTTACGCGGCGAATGATCTGAATCCAAACTGTATGCGAAATCCTCGTTCAAATGTTATAAGAATTTAAATATCTTTTCTCTCATTTTTTGAACAGGGAAACAAAGTGTTACATTTTCGCATACAGCGATGTCTCATCAGGGTCTACACTGTTTGCCATTGTCCTCTTAAATATACACTAGGCTTTAAATGGGTTGGCGTGTTTTGTGTTAAAACCTTCGCGCACATTGCCAACAATTTGAAGCCAAATCAGATGCTCAGGTTCACGGGAATGTGGAATTTTGATCAAAAACAGTTTGTAAACCCTGAATGTTTGAAACTTTCAACATTGTTAAAAACATTATTTCACATTTCAGTACATTGAATTGTCAAATGATTAGTGTCTTATCCACTGTTTGTCTTTTAGGCTAAAACTATTGATATTCTAGTCGTACAGTGGAGAAGACGTTATTCTGTCCCGTTAAAACGTATACAAAACGCAAACACATAACAATACAATATAGAAAATAAAAACTTGTTGACAATTCTGACTATTTATTTTAATCTGCGTGGCAAATAGTTACGAGCCTGACCAGACGCCGGGTTACCCTGTTTGCAATTGCAATAACAGTTTTAGTATGAATGCGTATATTGGGAAAGAAAAACCTTTTCTCCACTGAACCTAAATTGAATGGAGAGGTGAAGATTTTCTAAGGAGCTAAGACAAACTAGATTCTACATGTACTTCAATCCTTAATACTGTCCTTGGCAGATAAACCTCTAAATATCTGTACATTTATATCAATAGTGAATGCTGACAAAAGTTCTATGTGCCTTTAAACATGCATTAATTCTTGTTGACGAGATGACGTGAATGTCTGAAATTGCGTTTCCAAAACTGATATCATCTTGGAGCGCCAATCCTCGCGGGCATAATACTAGACTTGAAAAGGTTAAATTGCTGGAGGCAGATATTCGGAATTATATCCATGGTTCTACTACAGAGGAGAAAACGTTATTAATTTCTGATAAATGGGTTTGTGCATTTGTAAACAACAGTTGTCTCCATTGCAAACAGTTAGGAGCAAGATCAGACGCTTGTCTGATCAAATTCCGAAAAGTTTGCCACTCAGATACAGTGGGTAAGACGTTAATCTCTCCAAATAAACGCATTAAAGCTAAAGTAATTTTATGTCCATTTCAAAATGTTTGGAGTCAGATCAGACGCCGGGTAACCAGGCGTCTGAACAGGCTCCAAACTGTTCGCCACTCTGATTAAGATAAGCGTAAGAATTTTATACACTTTATTGCTATGATTTTGCGTTTGGTTTGCGTTTGAACGAGAAAGAATAACGACTTCTCCACTGCAAGAAATAAATCGTAAGAATGTCCAATAAACTGTCATTTGCTACATTGTATATCATTGTATTGTGTTGTGTTTGCGTTGAGTTAGATTTATTTTAATAAATTGCATCCTCTCCTGTGCGCATTGATCCTTCCCCTTGAAGCACCTTTTAGCGCAGTTAATGTTTTCCTCTAAAGAAGAAAATAGTTCTAATGTATAGTCATATACATGTAACAAAAATCATTTCTATATCCTAGCATAATTATGTTAGCTTAAAGCTCATATACATGTAACAAAATAATTTCTATATCCTAGCATAATTATGGTAGCTTAAAGCAGGCTTCAGGTAAAACAGAATACGCATGACTTATTATCAATCTGCTTGAAGGGAAACAGTCTTTGGGGTAAGGGTTAACATATTGAACCCAGGGTACTCATGTCATAAGCAAACAGTGCACTGTTTGCCATTTTGGAATATTTTTGAACAATTAATCCTTTATAGTAAAAGTGGACTAAACATTTGATCAGACTGGCAAACAGTTTGAATTCAGATAAAAGGGCGAGTTACTAACAAATTCTCTAAGTGTGCAGAACATTAGTTAATAAAAGCTTGAATTTTACTCTCAATATAATAGAAACTAGTGCAATAATTGAGAAAGACAATAAACCACGGGGAAAGTGGAAATCCAGTGCAGAACTAGACTTTAACATACATAATCTGTTTGGTTATACACACTATTTCTTGTGGTGCATATTCATGACTGTATACATGTGCAATGAAGGTCCGTTCTTCAGTGGAGGAACACACTGAAGGCGTAACGGGCGTATCCATGGGGAAAATGGGTTAAACAATTCCAATTTGATGTATAAGGTATCTACACTCAGTGGGAGACACATATTGAGTTTATTGTTCGGAGAGAGTCGTTATAGGGAGGACAATTATGAATTTGCTTACATTTGCAAACAGCTTGAAATCCAGATCAGACCCCATGTTACGCGGCGTCGGATCTGGATTCAATCTGTTTTTCACCCGTCATTATATTTATTCTATCAACATGTCTATGATTAACTTTGAGAAAAAATAGCAGATGACAATTTTAAGCAGACGATATCGCAGAAGTAAAAGCGTTAAACATAATTGTCCTGTTGAGGGAACTGCGGCAATGGTTGTTGTAAGAAGGGAGTCGTTGTTGGGAGGGCCATTGTAGGGAGGGAATACTGTAATTGTTAATGAAAAATAATATATGCACACATGTAAAATAGCTTGAAACATTGAACAATACAGTGCTCCCTCCCTACAACAAATAGTGTTTGTGTTGTTCGGAAGGAGTTGTTAGAAAATTAATATCCGTAGAGTTCTAAGCACAGCTTGGCTTACATTTGCAAACAGTTTGAAGCCAGATCAGACACCCGCGTAACGCGACGTCTGATCTGGGTTCAAAGTCCTTGTCACTAGTCTTTCTGTTTCCTCAGTCAATATATATATCGAAAATATTACTTTGCTAAAAAGAGCGAAGGACAATTTTAAGCAGACACTATTGCAGCTTTTACGGAGTTGTTTTGTTTCGGGAACAATGGCAAGCATTGTTGTAAGGAGGGAGTCGTTGTCCGGAGGGTCGTTGTAATGAGGGAGCACATTACCTATATTTTGTACTTTCCGACCTATATGTCGTTACTATGATGAAGTATCTAAAAACCTGTGATTTATTACTTTATTGCGGGCTATAATTTTTATGGCATCGACAAGCAGCATGGGAAGTAAACCAGACCGTGCTATTTCATCACTGGGTCGTTTCTAGTACACGGAAACTGTTGATACCTGGTGATCAGTTATTTACAAAAATAAATGTGGTTAGCAAAACAAAATCACGACGCTTTTGTGGTTTTGAAGGTGAAAGATTAATAATTATGCAAGTACAGTGCTCCCTCCCTACCGCGACACCCAGTGGAAAACAAATATTATGTGCGTTGTTCGAAGGGAGTCGTTATAGTGTGAGAAATTGGCTTACATTTGCAAACAGATTGAATCCAGATCAGATGCCGCTTAACACATGCAATTACATATATCTTCCTAAATACAATAGAGTTTATTTCTGTTCGCAATGATATATGTTGGTATTTTGCTGTTCATGTATGTTTATGATTGTATACATATATCCGCTTACGTATATATGCACATCGGTTTGTATGTGTATGCTTACATATGGGTATGTGGGTGTTCATGGAAAAAGAAGTATATATAGATATGTGTGTGGATCTATATGTATGACGAGTAATAGATGTTAATTTTGTTTCACTGTTTGCAAACATGTTATAAAATGAAATTTGTATGAAAGTTAAATGAATGTTTGAATACGTAAGTAGTAGTTAACTCTCAGAAGAAAAAAAATCAGAAACGAAATAGGAAAAACTAGTTACTTACCTCTTTAAAGCGGGTCTAAACCAAATGTGATTTATCAATAATATAACGAGTAAATCTTTTCCCCAACTTTTTTCTATATATTTTCCCCCTACTTCTCCCCCACCCTCCTCTCATTATCATTATTACTATTTCCGTGTTTTTGATCTTTTAAACCTCATAATTATACAACCTAGCCTGATGACCATGTTGATCACTTACGTATATTGTGTATGTGCGAACTGTATAAACCTCTTGTTTCGTACTTTGTATGACTGAGTGAATAAAGTTCAGTTCTGTTCTGTTCCAAACTGTTTGCAAATGATGGTGTTGTCGGGTTTGGTAACAAAGGGGAAATTGTTTGAAAACTAATCTTAAACTAGGGCAGATACAGTTTAGCTCACGTTGCCTCGAGTTTGACCTCGATTCAAACTGTTTGCATGTGCCTGTAAAGTAATGATTGAAGGATTAGTGAAACTGCGTGCTAGGGTTTCTTATGCATACATACGATGGGTACAACCTTGTCTTTGATCTGTGTTTATAAAACTGAACAGCTGTTGCAACCGCCGTCAGTTAATTTTAAGTACTTGTTGTTCATTAGCATGGAATCTTGAAACTCTTGACATAATCCAATTACCAATTAGAGGCGTTACAAGAACCACTAATCTTACTCTCATTTACCTCAGATGCAGGGAAAACTTTATGTGATATTTCCTTATTATGATATACAGTAAAACCTCGCTATTACGACCACTACAACGAAGGCTAATTGAGTGTATAATAGACAGGCGACAGCTTAAAGCAAGGTTACAGTGAAACAGAAAGCTCCTATAGGAGCTTTCTGTTTCACTGTCACCTTGCTTTAAGCGGTCACCTATCGTAAACACCCTAATAATTAACATAATTTAGTGGTCGTAATAGCGAGGTTTTACTGTATATGCAAACATTTCATATTAAAATCGAACATTAAGTAACAAGAAATATTAGCAACTGCATATGTTTCATAGATATTTGACCTCTGGAACTCTGTTGTAAAGGGTTTTGTATACATTTGCTTTATTGTGACTCTATGTGTTCCCACTATACTATGTACGTCATAAATACGTAACTACATGTAGTTATGCCGTTTAATACTTGTAATATACGGTATACGTGACGCTGACAAACACCCTGTTTATTACTATTTAAATGACATTTTAAGCTGTATTCCATTAAGTTTGCACCTAGTGTATTTACGAATGTCTGGAAAAGCTTGCAAAAGTATAAATGCCACCTAAGCATTTCTAGTTTATTGCTCTACAACTGCATTTACTTAGCACTGTACTTACTTTTGATGTTAATCCTTATGTTGCTTTAACATAACCTACGACGAAAAGGGATAGTGCAAATTATACCATACTTGCCTAGTTTTTATTCTTTACAACTGGTCAAAAGACCAGCGTCAAATAAATAGGTTTCGTTTTTACAGGACATGTCGCTCGATATCTGGCTTTGATTGCAGTCATGTTTAAGTAGAGATGTACACCGAATTCAATTAAATACACGTATATATAAAGTACACTGTTTTGTAAAAGCTCATTTTTGCATTTCAACCCTTTCATGATCAAACTATTTGGGAGATTTTTACTCATTCACCGCTTTATTGTCATTTGCTTTAGTATTGTTGTCTGTAAGACACGTTTATAAAGTTAGATTTAAGGTTGTATGACTTAAGAAATATTGATAAGTGTGTCAAACAGTTTGGGTCCTGATGAGACGCTGCGTTACGCGGCGTCTGATCAGGACCAAAACTGTTTGCAAACGCGATTTATGGCGTCATTGAGAGTGAACGGGTTAATCTGAGTCTCACACAGTTTGAAGCCTGACCTGACGCAGAGTTATTTGGTGTCTGGTCGCCTCTGAATTGTCTGCAATGCATATGATTGTTTTATTACAAACATGTTCATTGGAAAAGATTAACATCCGATCTACTGTAAAGTGAGATTCGGTACCTCGATTTCCAACATAGGATATTTGAGTCATAGAGATTTCACTGCTGTAAATTTGCGAATATTATGACAAAACATTAAGTGTAATATGGCTACAAGGAATATTATAAATGTTAACTACAATTTATGTGCTATGCTTTCCAATATATTTAATCAAAGAAGGCGTTGTTAATATTTATTTTGTTTAAGGCAATATAATTTAAGATACACTTCTTAGAAAAAGAACCAAGTTACAATGCTAGCTATATCTCAATCAATGTCTTTGGCATAGTTTCAATGAACACTATCTTCATTAACACTTTCACTGCTATGGCAATTTACAAAATGGTCGTTTGCTTTTAAATATTGAAATGGGTGTCAAACATTTTTGCAGTTTTGTGGAGAACAGTAATTATTCACACACGTGCAAAATAAACAACTACAGTAGACTCTCAGATAATATAGCACTCGTTTTGATATATGTTATAACGATAAAACAACTTTAATCCAGAATAGATGTAGTGTAACTCGGCTGTAACTCGACGTCTGATTAAGATCTAAACTATGTGACAAATATGTCGCAGTGTACTTGTTAAAATATCATTTTACAATCGGTTATTGGTCGAAGTTGTCTAATACAAGAATTTATATAAAGCGTATATCCTTAAACGTGTGTCTTTGGCATAGAACTTAAATCCTTAAATATATAATATAAATATAGAAAACAATTTCTGAGAAAAGATATAGGTTTAGCATGTTGAGATACTAAATGTTTTGTTGTAACGCAGACATAAATTTCTGAAATTGCAACACCGAACACCGTACCAAGGGTGAAATATAAGATTTTAAAGGTTGAACCTCTCGAGACAGCTCTTAATATAGTAGTAGTTATATAGGAGCGTGCATCACAGCGTATCCAACATAAATCAAAACTACAAAAGTCTAATGCCAACTGCAAAAAGTTTGGAGCTAGATCCGACACTAAGCAATCTGGCCTCTGGAATCAACATTATTTTAAGATATGAATTGAGTGCTACAATTTAAATTTCAGCAATGTGTGACGCATAACGATATAGATACAGTGAGCTAGTCAAACCCCCGTTAAACGAAACTGAACGCAAACGCAGGGCACTAAAATTTTGAAAATGACAGTTGACTCTATATTTTTATTTTAGTGGCACACTGTTTGCAATGGAAAACAAGTTTTATCATGTTAGGAAAGCATGACCGATAGGCCTCGGGCAACATCTCAAAATGTTTCCCTGGTACCGAGGGATAATAGTTTTGACTTTTACCAAAACACACATGAAATAACTGTTTTATTACCTAATGTGTTCCTATCAGAACCTATCATTACTTGATCTAGATCTATCTTGATATCTTCTTTATAGAAAAGAACTATTTTCGAAGAAACAGCTAGTCTTAAGCAAAACATAATTATGTGTGTATAAATGTCATATATTATGGAAGGTTTGATCTGAATATCGCAGATGACATCATTTCGGAAGGACGTCAAATCTACATCTAATGACATTAAAAGTTTAAATAGAATTATTTTGAAGCGTTAGAATAGCAAACTGCTTTATGTATAAGGTAATGCCTTGAAGGACATACACTATTCGTATTATCAATAATAAACATTAAATAATATGTTAAACCTTCATCTGATACCAACCAAATTACCATCAGGAAATACCAGTTCTTCAAGATATATTCGCAATGACAAGACTGATTTGAAATTGTCTGCGCATATGTTACGCGCATGAAACAATTCATCATAGAGAGAAACAGTTAAAACAGTTCCCCTGGATTAGGAAATGCCAGAATAACACAAAAACAGTCAAAAGTAACTAATTACAGGTTATTTAGAGCATTAGGTAATAGTTCATCTTATTTACGACTCATATCGTAATGTACACTTGCCACTAATATCCACTTGTCAATATCAATTGAGTTCCATGCTATCACGTCGTATGTTTCGTATTATGTAATAAGATATTTTGCCAAATACTGTTAAGGTAACATTGACTTCCTAACCTAAAGCCATATTGAAATTTCTGTCGCATGGCAAAACTAACAAAGGTTGGGCGTTAGGGAAATAAAATTATTTTTTAAGACTAGGTGAAGGTTTGGGGACTGTACTGCTTTACTATGTTTCGTGAATAGAACAAGACAGTGTACACTAATAACCGTGAAACTACACCAAAACCTTACTATTACACCACTCAATCGAAGACACATATATGAAACTCACTATAGATTGCAAATAAAAGCAGCCTGATTGTAGAGCAGAATATTTCTTTAGGAGTTGTTTGTTCTACTGAAATCCTGTTTAAACATCTATCTGCCCTTAACATCGGAAACCAGGATTGTTTTTGTAAAATGAACATACGCAGTAACTGTTATTGTATTACGCTTTATCCTTGATATGCAGTGAATTCCCGAATTATTTCACGTTCTTACTCCTTTTATAAAAGACTTGTAGTATGCCAGTAGCCTAATTCCGAGTTTATGCTTCAAGGAATTATGTTCGGAATCAGGAAGCTCTTTAATTACACTGCGGAGAAAGCTTTGAAATCTCAAAGAGTTGTGGTAATCCTTACGGCTTTACAGGTAGACGTCTTCAACGACTCGTGAATAAAGACATATTGATGAATAAATAGCCAAAAGGTTTTATTAATGTATTAAGTTGAATATCAAGCCTCCGTAAGCAAACAAACAAATAACTAAGAAGTACGTGTTTCAATCACTACGGACTATTCCCGTTAATATATCTACAACCATACAAACTAAACGAAGAATCGTTGGTGGTTTAAACTTTGGCGGCTAAACACATATCCTGCTGGTCGCAGCTTCACTGCGGACTATTCCCGTAAATATGTCTACAACCATACAAACTAAACGAAGATTCGTTGGTTGTTTAAATTTTGCGGCTGAACCCTTATCCTGCTGGTCGTAGCTTCACTGGTACAAATTAAACCAAACTGCCGAGCATTAAAACTGTTTTTAAATGAAGATCATCAAAATCATTGATTTAGCTAATTATTTGTAAAACACATGCTATTGCACCTGTTTAAACAGCTAATAAAATATCGACAGGAATAATCACATGAATTAGCAGGATACTACATTGGTTGCTTACGTATGCACTTGAAGAATGGCTTAATTAAAATGTATACCGAATGTCACCATGTACTGTAAGCTCCGGAACCGTTGGCGGAAGCTCAATCCATCACAATCTTTAATGTACCTCGAATGCGCCTGGATCAACGCACATGGTAAATATCTATAAATTAAGGCCAGTGGAAGAGTAAACAACATTCGCACGCGAAATTACTAGAAGCACCAAGAGTCTCGTTTGATTAACGAGCATATAGTTAATTCAAACTTTGTCAGTTCCTTAATGAACTTCTGCAAGACTAGCTTGTCATTCATGCTCAAACTGATGCTAAACGACTATTTAGATACAAATCCAGAACAACACTGCTTCAAGCTATCTTTAACCCTTTCACTCCCAATTGCGTCATAAAGCGCATTTGCAAACAGTTTTGATCATGATCAGACGCCGCATCATGCGATCAAGATCAAAGCTTTTGGCCACTTGTTTTGAAATTACGTCAGTTATACTGCCTTAAATATAACTGTAAAACGATTCTGCAGACAATAATATTGAAGCAGACGACAAAATAGCGATGAAGGGGTAAACATCTCACAGTAAATTTGATCATGATGGTTCATATTGTTCTACGTAAAACATCTCTAAGCCAAATGTGTACACTTTTCTTCGTAAACATTTTCACACCTACCCGTGTTCCTCTTTAACCTCATATATCTACACCATCTCCTCCGAAACAGCCATTGAAAACTTCTTTAACATTCTGACAGGCGGTTGGTTAAAGCAGTTGATAATAATTTAGAATATTTCTACACCCACTGGCGTATATACTTATTTGATAACGAGCTATGTAGAGGGATAAACATTTGATTTCGTGTGTATCTAGTTCCTAAAAGTTAATTCAGCATTAATTCTTAAATATAGTTGAGCTGTAAAGATTGTTATCACTTAAGACATTGTAAATTACAGATATGACTATTTGATATTGGCAATTTTATATTATAATGTACAGAAGACATTCAAATGCTTGGATGGAAAATAGCTAAAAATAATAACAACTCTCTCTTTATAAAAGTCAAAACATTTTAAGCAAATGTTACAATAATACTACTACATTACAACTTCTCTATTATGACCAATAAAGTGAATGCTAATTGATTGTATAAAAGGGGTGTTTCTGTTTTATTGTCCCATCGATTTAAGCAGTCACCTGTCGTAAATGCCTAATAAATAACACAACTTAGTGATCGTAATAGACGGGTTTTGCGGTATATCGGCTCATTCGTTAAAAATATCCGGGTATCAATTGACATCAAACTGTTACTGATTTATAAAAATAAATCAGACCTCCCTCGCACTCTTCCAAAGCAAATAGATTTGATAACCCTGGCAGACATGTCTAATGCACTTATCCCTATAACCACACAACATATACAGTCTACTAAAATTGCCGTGTGTTGAAACTCTGTATTACCTCCAACTATTTCTATATTCGCACATGTTTGATCGGAGTTGCAAACAGTGTTGATCTTGATATGTTGCCGAGATACTCGGTGTTGGTTTAGAACCCAAACCGTTTGAAAAGGTCAAGGCAATTGTTCCCGTGTATTCAAAGGGTTATAGTTAACCCCTTCAATGCCATGGTTATTTGCAAACAGTTTAGATTCTGATCAGACGCCGCGTAACTTGTTTACATTCTTTTCAACATTTCTTAAGTCAAAATACCTAAAAATTAACTTTGAAAAATAAAATCAGACGACAATTGTTTAAAATTGATGACGTCACGGCAGTGAAGGGGTTAATCACGTCTTTTACTGGCTGTTCTTTGGCTAGATGATTGATACAAGACTTTCTTTCACATCCACTGGGGCTTACATAATATTCACTCACCGACAGGAATTACTCCGTTGTAGGATATAAAAAGGCTTGCATTGAGCGTGTCTGGAATCTTTAATAGAATGTATGTCAGGTCAGTATTAGGCATGGGAGAAGCACCGTCTGGCTATATATATATAGCGTACCAGTTTAAAATCCGAAATTCTGAAAGTCAAGAGATCTTTCCAAAAATGACATTTACTTCGATATAAAAAATAGTACTCTACGTTAGGTGAAACTAATCAATGAAGACGCATGCATAATTATTATGTTCTTATGTTTCCTAATTGCAGAAAATACAATAATTAATGCAGGGAGATCCTAAATGAGATTTTCTGTGTTTTTATTGCCCGGAATTAATATGTTGCCTGTCTTTACCACTTAAATTCAACTTCTCTCTAATGACCGCTGAACGTTTCGCTGTAGTTTTATCATGATTATATTTATTTCTTCGAGAGGTTCCGGAAAAAATCACTTGAAAATATAACAATTTAGAACTAGCATTGGTAAACAAATTTCAAACCAGAACTATCGCAGGTAAACTGGGCGTATAGAGTGACTGACACTCATATACATGTCAATTCAAATGGGAAAGCTTCAAGCTAAATGCTATCAAAACATTTACTTTACTGGTTCCACGTCTATAGGATTAGTTTGGTTGTTTGATCTAAGGAATGGAATAACATTTCTCTCGCATTGTACTTCGAAAATTCTTTTCTGATTTTTGCTTTCGGTAAAGCTTTTATGTGTCTGTTACACTGTCTATTTGATATGGTATGTGTGTTAGATATTATCCAAAACTCGAGTTTGAAATTATTTCAATAAAGCTTGTATGGGCTATGTTAGTTGTGTCGAAATCGAGCTTAGTTTGGTTAAGGTAGCGTTTTACGAAATAAATGGTAAAATAGTCGATTTATACTTTTTTACAAATCCTGATAGATAAAGGTATTTTCTACAAGTTACCAAATTCTCTCTTGCTTTCTCGGTCAGTTTACCGGCAAATCACGCGTCAGAATCCCCGCTGGGTGCCTCAATTGCGTAGATTAGGTGACTAGATAGGTGGTTTATTCCGAAGCTGTCAGAGGTGATTTACGACTTTTACCGTATTATAATCGTTATTTTTATATGATTGGCTTTGTTAATTTTGGGCGGAGTTTAACGAAATGGTTGATCATAAGCTGGGTCATGTTATTTGTTGAAAAAGAATGTCTTAGTTGAATACCGGGTGGTCACGAGAGCCTAATTGACACATCAGTCAGTTAATTGGAGTTTCCGGCATTACATAATTTGAAGCAAGTGGTGTTTTTAACACCCCTAACTTTCGCAGTTGGGGTACAATTTTCGTGCGGTTTGCAGCAGATGAAAGAGTATTATCTCCCCGAGGGAACCCTGTCTCAGAAATTGTATAAGTAGCTCCAGTGGTCCGTTAGAAAGCGTTACGTAATAGTCTTTATTATATGCCTTCGTATGATATCGAGCGTTTCCGCGTGTATTTGCCTAGTAAAATACAAGAGTCTGTATCAGACACCTTGTATCAGCCACTTTGTATTTTACTCTGACGTCGCTTTCGGTTTAACGTGACGTCATTTACGTTCATGTGCAAGTACCGCGTTATTCTTTGTAGCATACAAAAATTCTTCTTCTGCTTCAAATAACTAATAAATATTGAATATAAAATGATTTAAACAAACTATTTAGTTGTTTCTGGTGGGTATGCAAGGCATATAATAAACACATCACCAGTTGGCAGTGTGCTACAGAGTGTTGCATTAAGCTCTCGACGTTTTGGCGGAAACAACCGATCAGACTCGCGCAAAGGCGCTCGTCAGATCGGCTATTTCCGCCAAAAACGTCTCGAGCTAAATACATCACTCTGTATCGCACTGTCAACTTGGTAATGTGTATTTGATGTTACATAGCAAAGGTTTGAAGCAGTATTTTAAACATCTGAGACACAGATCCCTAGATATGTTTATTAAGAGTATTTTGGGCAATTTTAATCATGTTACAAATCAAGATGGCTTTGATATCGTTGTTTGAATTTTTTTTAAATGTTCTTATAAAATCGTAAAAAATTAAAATATTTTTTGTAAATTGGCATATTCTGATGGGATGTGTACCATTTCCATCCGTCAGCTATAAAATTGGGGGGAAAATCATCAATCACGACAATTAATTAGAAAATTCCGCTTGCAGTATCGATAGTCAACAGCTACCTTAAGCTTGCTGGGATAATTTTGTTTAATATATTATCAAAATGTCCCAAGGATATGTGCATATGAAGGAAAATATTATGACATGAGTCAAAACCTCTCTCTTAGAGTTGTCAAGCTTACACGTTTAATTTTAAACTCATGGCGTACATGGGCATAAGAGATACATGAAACACAACAAATACCATATAAAATAAAACATGACATAAACAATACTCAATATTGTGTGTCAATAACGTACAACAGAATAACCAAGCCCACATCTTTGTGAGCACGTGGCCAGGAAAGGAGTCAAAGTAAGGCCAGTGTTGGTTCGAAGGAAGTATTTGGAGATACATTTAAAACATGTTACCACTTGTCCCCGTAAATAAATGCATTCTTTAAAAGTATAGCCTGTAAATAGATCATGTTCAATACTTGTATATTTGCTCAAGTTATATTATATCAATGCGACTTCGAAGCAGGTTGGATGTCAAGTTTCTCGACGTCTGACATAGCCCAGCGCTTATAAAGCGTTTGAGGTGAGACTGAGTAAGTTTGTAAGAGAGTTATGTCGGATTTTCGTGCTTTGTTTTTTTCCCTCTCTGTCGTACCCTGGACCCTTCCATGTCTTACAGTTGCTCGTAACTACAGACTAGTCGCTTGAGTACAATTTGACCGTTGCCATAGTGGGTTATTTTTAACACGGGCTTGAATGTTTAATTCTTTCCCATGTTACTAATGATCTTGTCATAGAATTTTTGTTGAATGTTTTACATGTATTTACTGTGCTGGCGGTCTTTTTGATTGTGAGGTTGTGGAACATGGTTTATATTTTATGTACACTGTTCGTCTTTATAGGTGCATATAGGAGATAAGTGTGCGGTTGGGCGCCCCTAAACCCAGGTTTAACCCCCCAGTGGTTGTTAATAATTAATTAATTTATAGTTAATTATTGATTGCTACTGACCGTACCAAGGCGGGCTCCTATATTCACTTTGCTTTATGTTTGTCTTGCGTGTTGTTTTCTATTTAGTGTGTAGATGTAGGAATTGTATTGCGTGTGTGTGTGTGTGTGTTTGTTATGGTATGACTGTGTGTGTGTGTTCTGCTTGAGAGGTGGGTGTATTGTTTGTGTTACGTTTCCTGCTTGAGTCTTTCGTATTTATTTCAAGCATTTGATTGGTCAGATTTGAACCTAGGCTCAAATCTGACCAATCAAATACTTGAGAACGATTTCAGACACAACGCACACGCTTTATAAGCATGGATCTGAATAGTTTGTACAGATTTGTAATGGGGGACATACTCCTGTTTATCATTTACATTTTGTAAACCATGAATATGGTTTGTTTATGTTCTGAGAAGTGAATGTGCATTGTCGAGGTTTTGACGGCTTTGCAAGTCACTTGGCATAAAGTGACATAGTGAGCTAGTGTAACCGCTCTGTGTCCGTCGTCGTCCGTCCGACGTCGTCGTTCGCTATTTTATTTTGTTTTCATACTCGATATATAGGTGGAACCAGGTGTCATTTTAAATTGTCACTAGCTCTGAAATGAATGTAGTGTACAGGGATATAAGCTGATCATATAATTAAAGTAATGGTACACAGTACCTTTTGAAAAATAGTGAAATAACTGATGTAAATTGCTCAGAATACTGAACGGATACATAAGATAATAATTTTGAATTAGAAATGTTGTCTTACAAAAATTAACCTAAAACGATCAAAGACGACACAGGCGACAGGGTGGCAACAATAGCTCGACATTTTGTCAACACTAGAATATAACAACAATTAAACTTGATAGAGAGGACAACAATGTTTTGCACTCGACTTGATTCGAATCTCTGACCTAAGGTTTCTCAGTTTCAAAGTCATACGCGTTAACCAAAAGATTACTGCAACACATTTTACTTGGCTTAAGATATATGACTTCTATTAATAACCAAATAATATCATTATTGTACAATGTTGTATCCAGGCGCGGGTAAAACACTTAACAAAATGTGATTTAGTAGGGTCCGTCTAAAAGCTCTAAACCTCCCACAATCACTCCATACATTCCCAAAACCACTCTAAACCTCTAAAAATCACTTTAAAACAACCCAGACAACTTAAATTTCTTAATATCTAATCACATAAGGCTTAACATTGGCGAATTAAGGCTGAAATAATGAAAAAAATGTTAAATTAAATTTAAATCTACGATGTTTTTCATTGCAAGGGGAGCAACTTGTACAAAATTGAAGATAGCTATATACAATTACTAGTAAATATTAACCCATTTCTTAATAGTCTGTTTCTGGTTTTGAAAACAGATATCCACTTAAAGCAGGCTGAAGGTAAAGCAGAATGCGACTTCAGGCGCATTTTGCTTTATGTTTAGCCTGTTTTAAGCTACCATATGCTAGGATATTGATAACTTGTTTTTAAAAGTGGTTTAGGGAGGTTTGGAGAGGTTTGGGGTCTTTAGACGGACCGGAGTTAGTACACTGGTTTGGTGAAAATAAAGAGGACATAAAGCCTAACTATATTTGGTTCAAAATGCGTACCGAGTAGGCTCTCCCTGAAAGGCATTTATATCTCGTTCTTTCTTAACATTGCAAGTGCGAACTCTTTGGTGTTGCTAGGCTTGTTCAACTTTTTGGAATTGTCATATGTATTTTGATGTGCTTCGCCGTCCGTACACAACTTTATCATTGTCTCCAACACTGCCCCAGAATCGGACGATATACACATATAGTAATAGAAACATTGTATCCGTTATCTGCAGTCAACATTATTCCATGGAAATGTTGTACGCTGTCAAGATTGATGTGCAAGGACCTTTTTTATGTCATCAGTTACAAGCAGAAATGTTTTCTATAGAACAGATGACCGCCTAATTAGTAGTAAGCAGGATACGTTTTTATGAGATTTACATTTCTCTTGCATAACTTTGCCCAAGCGCATTATATTTATGCATCGAAATGCTTGATCACTTTGCCGCTTAAATCAATTTTTACCCTTTCACTCTCAATGATGCCATACGTGCGTTTGCAAACAGTTTGGGTCCTGATCAGACGCCGCGTAACGCAGCGTCTGATGAGGATCCAAAATGTTTGACACTCGTTTTGAAATTTTGAAATGTCTTCAGTCATACTGTCTTATTCTTTAACTTTGAAACGACATTGCAGACAACACACTTGTAGCATACAATAAAACGGCGCAGGGGTAAAAAGATTACGAAAATAATGGCAGTGAAAGGGTTAAATGGAAGTGCAATTTGTTTGCTTGAAAAATCTCTATATCACTATAACACTTTAGGCCGTTATTTGCACTCTGTATAGTAGTTAAACCGGTTGCCCGCTGACTGACAATAAACAATGGACGTTAATGCAAGTCTCATGTTTTAGAACTGATTACTGTCCTAAATGTGCATCTCGTTTTGCATTTTGATACTTGTTGCCAATTTGTCCTTTTTAAAGTAACGATTTTGCGATAAAACATGACTTTTTATACTACATAAAACACAGTTTTGTATCGTTAAAACAGTCTTGTCAAAACTATAAATACGTGATCAGATAAAAAATAATTGCTTTGCAAAAGGGTTTGAAACGCTAACTTAAAGTAAAGTTTCAGAGTTATTCCAAGTACAATGTCTCTAAGGAGAATGTTTAAGGGATTGACAATCTTGTTCTGTGTTTTACCAAGGCCTGCACTATCAATGCATAGCATGTGTTATACTTACATTTATATCAAAGTTGACAGCTAAATGTTAGCATGAACTACCCATCATATTTTGTACCACAAACCAATGCGTGATGTTTAACTCATCAGCAACAAGACGTTTAGAGAATATAAGAAGAAAATAAAAATGTTTTTATGTTTTTAGAATTTTGATATACAGTCGAAACTCGATACTTCGACCTCGCTAACCCACGTTTTAACTTTGAAATACGGGTAAAGTCGAACTAATGCTAGTTACAAAAATCAAGCTTCCATTGTATATCTACAATCATATGCTTCTGTTGTACATCACCTTTCCTTGACAAGTTTCATAACAACAAAGTCTACTTACCAAAGCATCTTGATGCTAGTGGTTTGTATACGTATGGATAGGCTTATTTACTCATATTGTAGATATGCTAGACTTATAAATTATAGCATTCATCAGCTGGGAACGCTCTCAGACCGTAATTAGGCTTATTCAAACCTACGGGTCTGTGACCTGTTTGTTAATACAGCAAACCCCCGATTAAATGACGCAATACGAGGTATGATAACCATGTTAATCCCGTTTTCTGTTTAAAAAGATTAAACTAAAGCATGCAACTCCTAATGGTGCTTTCAGCTTTATTTTTAACAACTTTAAAGTTGCCAATTGTCTTCAAAATCAACATCACGTTTGAATGTTCATTACACCAGGGTTACTACTGGACGTCATTGGTAATTGACAAAAATATGTAAAGTGCAACGGAAATAGGATAGACGTGTTTTCTTAGTCTGGTGCACTTTGAGGCTTAAATGGGCATGGCAAGAAAATAAATGTCGCACGTTATAGATCTACATGATCTAAGATTCAAGATTTTCGTTTCACTTATGTGAACGCATAGTGTTTCCTATCACATCAGCATATGGTAGAACACTTATTAAGTTAATCTGACTTTTAAAAGTTGCTACAAAAATAATACAAAACAGTCATCAGAAAATGGTTCTCTTGTACATAACGCAACATCTGGATGGTACAACATAAATTGATGAAATAAGCAGAGTGGTTATAGCAGTGAAATGGTTGATAACGAACACGATGTTTTAGTGTGCCATCAAATGGCGACCGTAATAATCGCTCCTCTATCAAGATTGAAACCGTTAAAAATGCCAATCAAGTTCTGATATTCTTTTCATTAAAATATCAGACATATTAAGTACATGTACATAGTGATATTGTAAAACGCACAATTTATCCAACAATTAATGTATAATCATTCAACAAATATCTACAGAGTATGAACTAATATTGATCTGTATGAGGGTCCAACTTCTTTGCAAGAGTTAGCACAAATTCATCAGTAGAGTGCAGAAAGTTTAATAAAAGAAAACATAAAAAAACATTTAAGGATAACTGACGAATAAGTATTCGGTTTGAGACTGCATGGCGAATGCTGACTGTCTGTGGTCCTGGCAAAGAAAATAATTCCAATTTACTCCTTCTTTAATGCCCAATTACAATGTTTGCAAAGACAATCTGTCGACATCCGTTTCCGTTACAAAATTATTATTCATAGCAGTTGATGAGCATACACGCTCAAGACCAATGGCGAAATAATTGACCCTTTTAAAATTAGTAAATGTCAAATTTAAAAATTGTAATTGGATGAAGGTATCAATTTTATATTTTTGTTTGACTATTGGAAGCAACATGACAAACACTTTGAATCCAACTACTCGATTTCTGACATAGTAAAGCAGTTTCCACATGCACTAGGAGTTAACGTAAACAATTACAGTCGAACTTCGATTTTAGTCGAACATATCCGTATTTTAAAGTTAAAACGTGGCTAATGGGTATGTTCGCCTGAACCGAGCATGAAATAATGAAGTTTATGTGTCGACATATCGGATAGGTCGAGTTAAGCGAGTTCGATATAACGAAGTTCGACTGTATTGTAAAGAACGTTGGATTGAGGCTGTCGATAAATTGAATTCTTATTTAAATGGTCATACCGTTGAACCTGTATATCCCTAACATTCAGTCGAACATATCAAACTACTAAGTTAAAAAGTGTCTAAGTCACTTTCTAGCTTTGGCATGTAGGTGCGTTTTACTAGAGCGAGTTCTTAAACTCATGAAATTCAGTTCCACTGATTTTTCATATTGCAATACATTTACCCAAACCCAGAAATAATAAAAACTGAAAAAACCCCACTTAATTGGAACTGAACGTGTCCACTTTCAGGGAGGAAAGGGTTAAGAGATCAATCAAGTCTTAACTTTTTATAGACGAATAAGGGCAGTACATAAAACGACTACATTTAGAAACAGTTAGGAACTGTAAGGTCTGTATGCCGCGAAACTCAGCACCTGCTCGGGATCTATACTGGAGTCTTATGTTTGGTTTACTCGTCCAAATGCTTACAGTCCGTCAATAAGAATCATGTGACAATTATTGAAGTATCGAATATAATAAAATTAATACAACAATCCTAAAATATCCGGTCCTATGTGATGTCGAAGACAAAAACCCACATAACCAATGCCAGACCTGTATGCAAATCAGTATTTACAAAGGACTATTTGGATGAATTGGCAAATATTGATACACTTAAAATTGAAGAGGAACTCAGCTCTGTATTATATACACAACTAGCAATAATATTCCGGAAATATTTACGTTATGCACAGATTCCAGAGGAATGTTAGTGACTACTTAGTGATGGATGACAGAAAAGTAGAAAACTCACGTAAGAATATCTGCTCTCCTTTAGACCTGCTTCGGACTACCATCTGGTTTGAAAACTGCGAAGTCATAAGTGGACTTGTGTTAGATGCACATTTGACTTTTGTTTCCCACATAAACGTAGACTTCAAAATTTGTCCCAGATTACAGCAGCATGTTGAACGTAACGGAAAAATTTATATATAAGCTCTCACCAGTATTGCTACCCCGTCTTTAAATAGCTGTCATTTTTCTGTAGAAATATCAGTGCTTCTTAATTGGATGGCCACCCAGCAAAATCTTGGTTGTATTTTTGCTCTTTGTTTTAATCCTTTACCTATAGCCTGTATATTTAAGATAGATGAACACTTACAGCAGATTGAATGTTACCTTCTTCTTCTGAAATTACTTTCAGTCTCCTTTAAGTAGCAAGCTGGATGTAGATTGGAATATAGGATATACTCGTATAATACATTTCTTATGGTACATATTTATGGCTGTATAAAACGGACTCTTTGTTGGTGAAATGAATTAAACATTTAAAAAGGCGTATGTATAGAGTTATGAGTTAAACTTTTTTAAAGTGTTTTAAAGTAATACTTTCTTTACTCTTTTAAGAACACTTACTATTCAATAAAATGTTTTTCTTCCGCCGCAAGAGTATAGAAAACACTAGGAATTGATGTAATTACTTTTAATAACGCATAATTATTTTAGACAAACCAGAAATTGTTCGCGAAGTACAAGCGGCATGTTAATAGTAAACATCTGTTATATTCTGCCTGATGATCAATTCTTTAAGTAATTATAACAAGACTAAGAAAAAACTGAAATAAGAAAGTTTTCGTTTGAAATATCAGTGAAATTACTTTGAACCCTTATATTTACGTGCGAACTGTAATCTAAATTAAAGTCATATTCCGCTGCTTACAGTGCAGAAAATGTTATTTTTCCAGTAAACATGTTTGTGCAAAAACCATATAATTTCCATTGCAAACTATTTGGGGGGCTCACCAGACGCCTGGTAACACGATGTCTAATTAGGTCCAAGACAGGCTGCCACGCAGAGATAATTTTCCTGAATTTAAAACAACTGTTAAATTCTACATTATATGTTTAGAGTTTCGTTTCGGATAAACGTCAAAAAACGAAGTACATGTATTTCTGTATTGCCACGGCATCAATATTTTAAAGAGCTCTATACAGTGGAGAAAACTTTATTCTTTCCCGTTAAAACGCAAACGAAACTCAAACGCATTGCACTATAATGGAGAAAATGACAATTTTTTGACGATTGTGACTATTGATTTTAACCTAAACGGCAAACAGTTTACCCGGCGTCTGATCTGGCTCCAAACTGTTTGCATTGGAAATAACAGTTTTAGCGTAAACGCGTTTATTGGGACAGAATAACGTTTTCTCCACTGTACAATGGAGAAAGCGATAGTCTTTCCCGCCTAAACGAAACGAAGCGCATACACAATTTAACATAATTATATTTGGAAAATTACGCCTTTTAAATAGTTCTTACGATTTATTGAGAGTCTGGTCAGACACCGGCTTTTAACATAAACTCCATAGCCTGTTTCTAATATTGAAGATAGTTGACCACTTAAAGCAGGTTCAATGCAAAGCAGCCTGCACCTTTAGGTACATTCTACTTTACTTTTAACCTCTTTTAAGTTGATAAAGAAAAAAATGCCTTATGGTGCATGTTCATGAATTGTTAGTTTGAAAACTATTTTCTTCAGCGTAGGAACAAATTAATGGTGTAACAATTGGTATCTATGGAGTAGTAGATTAATACATATCCTTATGTAGGTCTCCAATGTGATTAACATACTTTCAACGATGATGTTAATCTTTAATTCAAACAAGAACGTCTTTACATCCTTGAGCAGCAAGTTAACCGTCTGAAATATACGGGCAACAATGTGATAACCATCACATTCAATCGAAATCAAGATCCGACGCCGAGTAACCTTTTGTATCCTTTTGAAACAAACCGTTTGACATTGTTATGATCTATTCTGTAAGAAAAATGCAGATACACCCTCTGTCAGAATTGTAACAGGTGACATATTTTGCAGACGTAAAATACATAGCATGCTTAAGGTTATTAATTCCTTTACTGCCGTGACGTCATAAGCTTTAAACAGTTGTCGTCTGCTTTTCGGTTTTTGAAATTTAATTTTTAAGAATTTTGACCTAAGAAATATATAATAGTTTCAAACAGTTTGGATTCTGATCAGACGCAGCGTTATGCGGCGTCTGATCAGGATCCAAACAGTTTGCAAATAACAATTATATTCGGGGTTACGGAAGTGAAGGGTTAAGGAAACCAGACTGTGTAATTTACTTTCAGAAGAGTTTCTGTTTTCAGGATAAATTCAAACCCTGCAGATATCTGGTGCTAAATTATATTGAGTACAGTTTAACCTTTTCAACAAACTGAAAATAAACACGTGGGTTTAGAGGTCTTGAATATTTAACACTTAAACCTTGAGAATTCACCTATATTTCATTCCAAAGCCTGTGTGAACATTCGACAAAGATTGTGAAAACCCTGACATATATTCATAACAGGTATATGCATGCCAATTAGAGTACAGTACAGTCGATGTTATGTTTTCCCGTTGAAACGAAACCTAACGCGAACGCAAAACAATAAAATGATGAAAATAACATTGTTTTGATGTAAACCATATATACTATGCCAAACTTCCAACGCAACACCCCGGAAATTCCCATTACTTCCAATGTTAAACATGTCTTCATCAATTCTTCTGCAATTCAGAGAGTGATCAATGAACAATACTCTTGGTAAACAAACAAAAAATGAATTGGCATTTGGTCCCAAAAATATGGAATTTTGTGATAACAAGTTTTCAGAAATCTCATTCCAATGCATTTTCAATGGGGCATGATAACCAGAAATTAGCGATACGTTTGGATAGATGGTTATTATTCGTCAGAAGTGTCAAAGAAAACTCGTTGCAAATATTAACAACTTTGAGGACAGTACATCAATCTAAAAACACAAATAAAAACATTTAATAATTTTGTGTCAAGTTTTCCATCGATTTAAAACACCCGCTCTGATATGATAATAGAAGGGAACTCGGAGGTGTTGCGTTGGCAGTTTGGCATAGTATATTTAAATCTCAATGGAAAAAAGTTTGAAGCGTTATTCGGCGTCTAATTAGGCTACCGACATTGCACCGTGCATCCTAGTTGCGTTCATTTGGACAAAATAAAGCCTTCAACCCTCCCACTGTTAATGGCACCAACATGCACCTATGCAAACAGTTAGGATCCTGATCAGACGCCGCCTTACTCATATGATAAAACACATATTCATGAGCTTTGTCTTTATGGAAGTTGTATCGTAAACATTTCGAAATACATAGAAATACAGGTCGTGGCGATGTGGGAGAAGTTAGCTACGATTCTATGCGTTTAGATCTATTCGGTCAAAAACTCGTTGTAACTATTTTACAGCTCAAAACGTGTATTAGAAAATGTATTAAATTATTTCTTATTTTTACAGGACCGACAAACAAGTAATATCGAATGGAAAGGTTGCTATTGCATAATATTTATATATTTGCAAAATGCATCTTAATAATCTTAAATAAAGTAGCAGAAATGCTGTTGCGAGGTGTAATTTTGTCCGTTACAAATTTGAAGAAACACTTTATATAACAGTTTTATTTAATCAACCGTTGTCTGTTTATTTACAAATAAATAAGTTCACAC
The DNA here is from genome assembly GCA_922989275.2 of Gari tellinella. Taxonomy (NCBI): domain Eukaryota; kingdom Metazoa; phylum Mollusca; class Bivalvia; order Cardiida; family Psammobiidae; genus Gari; species Gari tellinella. The sequence goes on from OV277864.1 coordinate 46,834,526, forward strand.
TATAAACAAAATCAGATCGTTCCGAAATTCCGAGACTTAAACAGATTATAGCAAACCAATTTCCTTTCATGTTATGTATCAAAACACTATTGAATTCCTTTCGTTCCAAAACTTCGAAATAAGCCAATTCTTGAAGGATGTATCTTTCAATTTACATCAATTCACGGTTAATGAGCAAACGTGCAATCGCTCGTGTAGCTCATTTCACCTTCACAGGGCATTGTGTATGAAAATATATTATTACCCCTTTCATTGCCATACCCCGAGTACCACAGATATTTACAAACAGTTTGTTTTATGATCAGACGCCGCGTAACGCTGCGTCTGATCAGGAAACAAACTGTTTGACACTCATATCTCTTATTATATTAGTCAACTTACCTGAAAACAACTTGGAGAAAAAGCAGACGACAATTGCGTAAGAACAGATGACGTCATGACAGTACAAAGGGTAAACCAATGTTTCCTCTGAGAAGTAAAGTAAATCTCGCTATAACGAGCGCTCAAAAAAGGACTCGTTTTCTGCAAAAGATTTAAACAGTATACATGCAAAGCAAAAAGCTTCCATATGATTTTTCTAATTTACTGTTACCCTGCTTTAATAGGTCACGTGTTTTAAAACAAAAACCATCATTGCGTCAGACTTTGAATGTGTAGAAATAACGGACCTTTATGTAATAAGTGTATTGACCCTTGCAATCGTAAAAGGCGACTTAAGCCCACTTTGCTTACAGTTTGGATTCCGATGATACCGCATGTCACGGCGTTTGATCTTATTGAAAAATGTTTGGCATTCGTGTCAATATTTTTTCCAGTGAGAACTTCAAACATTTAAATTTTGCATAAAATTGCAGACGACAACTTTTCGCAGACGATATTTGCCAGCAATAACAGGTTAACAGAGACGGTTAAATTTTGCGATGAAAGGCTAAAGTTATACAAACAACATTCATTTCTCGAAACATCCGGTGTTATCAAGTGTCTGCGACAACTGCCCTCTGCTACTGCTCTAAAAATAGATTGTTCAAAAACAAATTTCAAAATAGGATCAGGGTGTCAAACAGTTTGGATCATGATGAGACGCTGCGTAACGCAGCGTCTCATCTTGATCCAAACTGATTGCAATGGTTTCCATGGTTTCTCCGCAAGCATGCTTAGGATTAAGTCTAATGATGCCTACAGAATGCACAATATTGACTGACAAATATTTGAATGAAAATATATGCCTTTACTTGCATCAAGTTATTACCCTTTATGAACCAAACTGTTTCATAAAGTCTTTAGTCAAAGCAAGGAAGCCATTCATTAACGCTCGACTGTCAAAACAATGCAATGTCTTAGTAACATGCCACAGGAGAACAATTCAAAACGGTGCGATGAAGTTGTTCAACTGAACCTGTTAAAAGTTCACGATGCTAAGATAATGTCAGAATACTCCAGTGTTATCTTTAATTCCACACGCCACAATATCATTGATTTGAAATTGTCGTCTGCAAAGTTTGTTAAACCAAAATATACATGGATACGTTCTTTGATTAAAGAAATCTAAAGACGAATGTTACACATTTTGTATCCAAATCAGACGCAGCTTTACGCGGCGAATGATCTGGATCCAAACTGTTTGAAAAATCATCGGTCAAATGTTATAAGAATTTAAATATTTTGTTCTCATGTTTTGAACCGGGAAACAAATGGTTACATTTTCGCAAATAGCGTAACGCAATGTCTCATCAGGGTCTACACTGTTTGCCATTGTCCTCTTTAATATACACTACCCGGTAGGCTTTAAATGGGTTGGCGTGTTTTGTGTTGAAACCTTCGCGCACATTGCAAACAATTTGAAGCCAAATCAGATACTCAAAATCACGTGTAAGTAGGATTTTGCTAAAACACAGTTTGTAAACCCTGAATGTTTGAAACTTTCAACACTTTTAAATTGTCAAATGATTAGTGTATTATCCACTGGTTGTCTTTTAGGCTAAAACTATTGATAATCTAGTCGTACAGTGGAGAAGACGTTATTCTTTCCCGTTAAAACATATACGAAACGCAAACACAGAACAATACACTATAGAAAATAACAAGTTGTTGACAATTTTGACTATTTATTTTAATCTGCGTGGCAAACAGTTTGGAGCCAGATCAGACGCCGGGTTACACTGTTTGCAATTGCAATAACAGTTTTATTATGAATGCGTATATTGGGAAAGAACAACGTTTTCTCCTCTGAATCTAAATTGAAAGGAGTGGTGAAGATTTTCTGAGGAGCTAAGACACACTAGTTTCTACATGCACTTCACTCTGTAATACTGTCCTTGGCATATACACCTCTAAATATCTGTACATTTATATCAATAGTGACTGCTGACAAATAGTTCCATGTGCCTTTAAACATGCATTAATTCTTGTTGACGAGATGACGTGAATGTCTGAAATTGCGTTTCCAAAAATGATATCATCTTGGAGCGCCAATCCTCGCGGGCATAATACTAGACTTGAAAAGGTTAAATTGCTGAAGGCAGATATTCGGAATTATATCCACTGCTCTACTAGAGTGGATGAAAACACTATCATTATTTTATGATAAATGCGTTTGTGCATTTGTAAACAAAATATTTCAATTGCAAAAAGTTAGTAGCCAGATCAGACGCCTGTCTGATCAACCTCCAAAAGGTTTGCCACTCAGATACAGTGGGTAAGACCAGGCTCCAAACTGTTTGCCATTCAAATTAAGACAAGGGGTAGACATTAGAAAGCAGTAATTAATGGTTAATTAATTTATAATTGATTATTGATTGCTACTGACCGTACCAAGGCGGGCTCCTATATTCACTTAGCTTTATGTTTGTCTTGCGTGTTGTTTTCTATTTGGTGTGTAGATGAGGGAATGGTATTGCGTGTGTGTGTGTGTGTGTGGTTGTGTGTGTGTGTGTGTTTGTTATGGTATGGCTGTGTGTGTGTTCTGCTTTAGAGATGGGTGTATTGTTTGTGTTGCGTTTCCTGCTTGAGTCTTCTTTCGTATTTATTGTCTATACTTTATTGCAATGCATTTCCGTTTCCTTTGCATTTGAACGAGAAAGATTAACGTCTTCTCCACTGTATGAAATATATCGTAAGAATGTCCAATAAGCTGGCTAGAAATACCTGTAGTTGAAGAGTCCAAAAGGATTATGAATACCCACAAGAGAAAATTAGGATTGAAAGTGTTAAGGGATATTGAAACAGGCTGGTGGGTTAAGGGTTAACATTTTGATTCTTTTGAACCCTAGTGACGAGTAAAGTCATAATTTGCTAACCGTGTACCAGTAAAGTATACACGTGTCATAAGCAAACAGGTGCACTTATCATAACGTGGCAAACAGTTTGAATCCAGATGAGATGCCGAGTGAATTACAAATTCTTTCAGAGTGCAGAAAATTGGATAATTAATACTTAGATTTTACACTCAGTATAAAAGAAACTAGTGCAATAATCGACAAAGACAAAGTAAACCAAGGAGAAAGCGGAATGAAAAAACCCCAAGGCAGAATTGTAAATTTTACATACATAATCTGCTTGAATATTATTATTATTATTATACCCGATTTATATAGCGCTCTTTTCACACAGGAGTTGTGCGTTCAAAAGCGCTTCACATGAAATTACATAAATGTACCTACAAAGCGAGAAAGACAAATAACTACATTCACAATAAAAATGATACAATATTGGGTTGCATGGAAACATGGAATTTCTTCCAATATTATTACCAAGATTATAAAATTGTTATAGTAAGTTTGTAAGATCATTTTTAAAATGAGTCAAATAATTAAAAGATCAATGGCATGATTAAAAAAACAGAGTGGTGTTTGAATATACAAACTATTTATTATGGTGCATATTCATAACTGTATACATGTGAAATGAAAATGTGTTCGTTAGTGGATGAACGAATCGAAGTCATAAAGAGCGTATGGGAAAATTGATGAAAACAATTCCAATTTGATGTATGAAGGTATCGTTACATGTACATGTAGATGAAACATATATGCACACATAAAACTTGTTTGAAATATTGAACAATACAGTGCTCCCACCCTTCAACAAATAGTGTGTGTTGTTCGGAAGGAGTTGTAATATTGAGAGAAAATTAATATCCTTAGAGTGCTTTGCACAGCGGGGCTTACATTTGCAAACAGTTTGAACCCAGACCAGACAACGCGTAACGCGGTGTCTGATCTGGGTTCAAACTGCTTGTCACTCGTCTTACTGTTTCTTTAGTCAATATAGCGAATACATAACTGCGAGAAAAAGAGCGGAGGACAATTTTAAGCAGACAATATTGCAGTTTTGACTGAGTTGTCTAGTTTCGGGAACAATTGTTGTAAGGACACAGTCGTTGTTCGGAGGGTCGTTGTACATAATGAGGGAACACTGTACTTATGTTTTGTACTTTCCGACCTATATGTCGTTACTATGATGAAGTATCTAAGAAGCTGTGATTTATTACTTTATCGCTGGCTATAACTTTTATTGCACCGACAAGCAGCATGGAAAGTAAACCAGACCGTGCTACTTCATCACCGGGTCGTTTCTGTTACACGAAAACTGTTGATACCTGGCGATCCGTTATTTACAAAATTAAATGTGTTTAGCAAAACAAAATATCGATGCTTTTGTGGTTTTGAAGGTGAAACGGTTATTATTATAATAGTATGTGCATAACGTTTGTTAATATGTACAGAACTTATAGCTATTATCGGTTAAGTTTAGCTTATGCACCCGTTTTACTAGCATTACATCACTGGTAAAAAAGAGAACATTTCTTGGGAGAGTCTTAATATAGACTTTTGGAATAGTTTTTGGGACCGTTTGTCCGGTAAGTTGATGACCTCACACCTCGAATATATTTATGTAGTACCTACTAGATCTAACACCTCATTGACATTATGTCAAAATAATCCGTCTAACACAGTTACTGCGACATATATAATATCGCCTGCTTTTAATTTACTCAAGAAACATGATTAAACAAGTCCTGATCGGCTGGTCAGGACCCAAACTGTTTGTAAATGTACGTGTTGTCGGGCTTGATATTAAAGGGGTAATTAATTGAACATTAATCTTAAAATAGAACAGATACAGTCTAGCTCATGTTGCTCCAAGTTAAACTCTTATACTCTCAGTAACGCTTTAAAGCGCGTTTGAAAACAGTCTGGGTCCTAATCAGACGCACGTAACGCGGCGTCTGATCAGGACACAAACTGTTTGACACTCTTATCAATACTCATTACGTCACACAACCCTAATTTTAACTTTGAAACGTGTCTTGCAGACAACAATAACGATGCAGACGACAATAAAGCTTCGAAGGATTAAAAATCTCCCGAATAAATTGGATCATGAAAGGGTTAACCTCGATTCAAACTGTTTGCATGTGCCTGTCAAGTAATGCATGATGGGAGGATTAGTGATACAACGTGCTAGGGTTTCTTATGCATACACACGAGAAGTGCAACTGGGTCTTTGATCTGTGTTTATAAAACTGAACAGCTGTTGCAACCGCCGTCAGTTAATTTTAAGTACTTGTTGTTCATTATCATGGAATCTTGAAACTCTTGACATAATCCAATTACCAATTAGAGGCGTTACAAGAACCACCAATCTTACTCTCATTTACCTCGGATGTAGGGAAAACTTTGTGATATTTCCTTATTATGATGAGTAAACATTTTAGACTATAATCGGACAAAGAGTAACAAGAAATATTAGCAACTGTATATGTTTCATAGTTATTCGACGTCTAGAACTCTGTTGTAAAGGGTTTTGTATATATTTTTATTGGGGCTGAATAACGTGTTCCCACTATACTATTTACGTCATAAATACGCACCTACATGTAGTTATGCCATTTAATACTTGAAATATACGGTATACGTGACGCTGAAAAACTTCCTGTTTATTACTATTTAAATGTCATTTTAAGCTGTATTCCATTAAGTTTGAACCTGGTGTATTTACGAATGTCTGGAAAAGCTTGCAAAAGTATAAATGCCACATAAGTATTTCTAGTTTATTGCACGTACAACTGCATTTACTTATTTTGCTTTAACATAACCTACGGCGAAATTGGATTGTGCAACTTATACCGAACCAGCCTAGCTTTTATTCTTTTCAACTGGCCAAAAGATCGCCGTCAAATAAATGTTACTTTTACAGAACATGCCGCTGGATATCTGGCTTTGATTGCCGTCATGTTTTAGCAGAGATGCGCACCGAATTCAATTAAATACACGTAGAAAAGTGCAGTATTTAGTAAAAGTTCATTATGCATTTTAATGTGAGTATCAAACAGTTTGAAGCCTGACCTGACGTAGAGTTATTCGGTGTCTTATCGTTTCTGAATTGTCTGCAATGCATATGATTGTTTTATTACAAACATGTTCACTTGAAAAGATTTAAATCCTACCTTCTGTAAAGTGAGTTTAGGTACCTCGATCTCCAACATGGAGTATTGGAGTCAAAGGGATTTCACTGTTGTAAATTTGTGAATATTATGACAATACATTAAGTGTTATACGACTACAAGGAATATTGCGAATGTTAACTACAATTTATGTGCTATGCTTTCCAATATATTTTATCTAAGAAGGCGTTGTGAATATTTTTTTTATTTAAGGCAATATCAGTTAAAATACACTCTTTAGAAATAGAACCAAGTTAAAATGCTATACTCTATCAACGTCCGCGGTATATTTTCAATGAACAATATTCTTAATTAACGGTTTAACTGCCATGACATCATAAATTTACAAAAAGGTCGTTTGCTTTTAAATATTGAAATGAATGTCAAACAGTTTTGGAGTTTCCAAAATGTTTGTAAATAACCATTGCACTGGGGTTAAGGTATATAGTGAAGGGGTTCTTTGACCGATTACCAACTGATATAGTTTGTTAATACATTGCCAACTGTAATGTATTATCGTTTTATAATGAAATCAATCACTAAATGATTGGAAACGATAATGGTGATAAATAAATAGTAAAAACATTCCAAATGAAAAAAATCATACGTGCTTGGTGTAGAGAACTTTAACTATTCACACACGTGCAAAATAAACAACTACAATAGAATCTCAGCAAATATAGCACTCGTTTTAATATTATGTTATAACGATAAAACAAATTTTCTCACATAACTACCCCTGTTTTCAAAAGCGAACAACGATCGCAAATACCCTTGATTGCAACATGTGTGCGATTAATTGTATGACGTCACTCTAACGTCACTATTTGTAAAGGCGTTATTACGTCAATGTGATTCCAAAAAGGCATATTGCATAAAAAACCTTAAAAGCGTTGGTTATGTGAGAGAGAAAAATATGTCACTCGTCGAGATTTGAGACAAGCTGATCTCAACCTAGTATGAGGTAATGCATTGGACGACATACACTATTGTTATTATTAATAATAAACATGAAATAATATGTTAAACTTTCCATTGGTACCAACCTAATTACCATCAGGAAAAGCCAGTTCTTCAAGATATATTTGCAATGTCAAGACTGATTTGAAATTGTCTGCGCATCGATTTTGCGCTTGAAACAATTCATCATAGATGTAAATAGTTCTAACCGTTTCCCCTGGATTAGGAAATGCCAGAATAACACAAAAAACAGTCAAAAGTAAGAAATTACATTAATTAGAGCATTAGGTAATATTTCGTATTATTTACGACTCATATACCACTAATATACACTTGCCAATATCAATTACGTTATATGCTTTCACGCCGTATGTTTCGTATTATGAAATAAGATATTTTGCCAAATACTGTCAAGGTTTCATTGACTTTCTAACCTAAAGCCATATTGAAATTTCTGTCGCATGGCAAAACTCACAAAGGTTGAGCTTTAGGGAAATACAATTAGTTTTTAAGTCTACGTGAAGGTTTAGGGACTGTAATGCTCCACTATGATTCGTGAATAGAACTAGTAAAATCGTAAAACTACACCAACATCTTACTATTACACCACTTAATCGAAGACCCACAGATGAATCTCACCGGAGGTTGCAAATAAAAGCAGCTTGACTGTAGAGCAGACTATTTCTTTAGGAGAGTTCTGTTCTACTCAAATCCTGCTTTAAAAAATTATCTGCCTGTAACATAGGAAATCATGAGTATTTTTGTAAATTACGCTTTATCCTTGATATGCAGTGAATTCTCGAATTATTTCACGTTCTTACTCCTTTTATAAAAGACTTGTAGTATACCAGTAAACTAATTCCGAGTTTATGCTTCAAGGAATTATGTTCGGAATCAAGAAGCTGTTTAATTATACCGCGGAGAAAGTTTTAAAATCTCAAAGAGTTGTGGTAATCCTTACGGCTTTACAGATATACGTCTCGTGAAATAAAAACATATTGATGAATAGATAGCCAAAAAGTTTCACCAATGTGTCAAGTCGAATATCAAGCCTCGGTAAGCAACCAAACACATAACTAAAAAATACGTGTTTCAATCACTACAGACTATTCCCGTTAATATATCTACAACCATACAAACTAAACGAAGATTCGTTGGTGGTTTAAACTTTGACCGCTGAACCCTTATCCTACTGGTCACAGCTTCGCTGGTACAAATTAAACCAAAATGCCGAGTTCTAAAACTGTTTTTAATCAAAGATCTACAAATAATAAATTTAGCTAATTTCTGGTAAAACAGATGCGACTGCATCTGTTTTAACAGCTAATAAAAAAAATCGAATATGAATAATCACATGAATTAGCAGGATACAACATTGATTGCTTACGTACATTGTATGCACTTGATGAATGGGTTAATTAAAATGTATACCGAATGTCATCATGTACTACAAGCTCCGGAACCGATGGCGGAAGCTCAATCCATCACAATCTTTAATGTACCTCGAATGCGCCTGGATCAACGCACATGGTAAATATCTATAAATTAAAGCCAGTGGAAGAGTAAACAACATTCGCACGCGAAATTACAAGAAGCACCAAGAGTCTCGTTTGATTAACGAGCATATAGTTAATTCAAACTTTGTCAGTTCCTTAATGAACTTCTGCAAAACTAGCTTGTCATTCATGCTTATTCATTAAACGTCAAACTCATGTTAAACGACTATTTAGATACAAATCCAGAACGACACGGCTTCAAACTTTCACTCTCAATGACGTCATTAGCGCATTTTCAAACAGTATTGATCATGATCAGACGCCGCGTAAGGTGAAACAATATTGCAGACACCAATATTGAAACAGATGGCAATATATTACGGTGAGGGGGTAAATTTCCCACGGTAAATTTAATCATGAATGAGTTTATATTGTTCTATGTAAAACAAACATCTCTTTGACAAATATGTTGTTTAACCCTTTCCTTCGTAAACACGTATTTTCACACCTACACCTGTTCCTCATTAACTTCATACATCTACACCACCCCCCTAGAAACGTTGAAAACGTCTTCAACATTCTGACAGACGGTTGCTTAAAGCAGCAGAATAAAATTTAGATTATTTCTGCACCCACTGGCCGATATTCTAAATGCAAAACCAACTATGGCAGGTCGGATTTTATGTTCATATAGTTCCTAAAGTTAATTAAGCATTTTCTTGCTTAACTATAACTTAGTTGAAAAGATTGTTATCCCTTAAAACATTGTGAATTACAGATATAACTATGTGATATTGGCAATTTTATTTTATAATGTACAGGAGGCATTCATATGATCGGATGGAAAATAGCTGAACATAATAAAGATACTCACTCCTTTTAACGCTCTCTCTCTCTTTATAAAAGTCAAAAGATTCTAATTAATTTTTACAATAATACTTCTACATTACAACTTCTCTATAATGGCCAAGACAGTGAATGTATAAAGAGGCTTTTCTGTTATACTGTTCCATTGATTTAAGTAGTCACCTGTCGTAAATACCTAATAAATAACACAATTCACCGGTCTTCATAGACGGGTTTTACGGTATCTCGGCTCATTCGTTAACCCTTTCACTCTCAATGACGCTTTAAAGTGCGCTTGCAAACAGTTTGCGGTCATGCGGCGTCTGATCATGACCCAAACTATTTGACGCTCTTATCGATATATGTTTAGTCATACAACCTTAAATCGAACATTAAAACGTTTCTGGCAGACAACAATACTGAAAGAGATGGCAATAAAGCGGTGAAGGGGTTAAAACCTCCCGAATAATTTGATCATGAAAGGGTTGAGATTTTCCGGGTATCAATTGGCGACATCAAACTGTTACATATTTATAAAAATAAATCAGACCCCCCTCGCACTCGTCCAAAGCAAATAGCATTGATGACCTTGGCAGACATGTCTAATGCACTTATCCCTATAACTTCACAAAATATACAGTCTACTCAAATTGCCGTGTGTTGAAACTCTGTATTACCTCCTACTATTTCTATATTCGCACATGTTTGATCGGAGTTGCAAACAGTGTTGATCTTGATATGTTGCCGAGATACTCGGTGTTGGTTTAGAACCCAAACCGTTTGAAAAGGTCAAGGAAATTGTTCCCGTGTATTCAAAGGGTTATAGTTAACCCCTTCACTGCCTTACCCCGAGCGCAATGGTTATTTGCAAGCAGTTTAGATACCGCGGCGTCTGATCAGAATCCTAACTTTTTGACATTCTTTTCAACATTTCTTAAGTCAAAATACCAAAAAGTTAACTTTGAAAAATAAAAGCAGACGACAATTGTTTACAATTTATGACGTCACAGCAGTGAAGGAGTTAATCACGTCTTTTACTGGCTGTTCTTTGGCTAGATGATTGATACAAGACTTTCTTTCACATCCACTGGGGCTTACATAATATTCACTCACCGACAGGAATTACTCCGTTGTAGGATATAAAAAGGCTTGCATTGAGCGTGCCTGGAATCTTTAATATAATGTGTGTCAGGTCAGTATTAGGCATGGGAGAACCACCGTCTGGCTATATTTATATAGCGTAACAGTTTAAAATCCGAAATTCTGAAAGTTAAGAGATTTCTCCATAAATGGCATTGCTTAGATATACAAACAAGTACTCTACTTAAGGTGAAACTAATCAAAGAAGACGCATGCGGAGTTCTTATGTTCTTATGTTTCCTAATTGCAGAAAAAACAATAATTAATTCAGGGAGATCCTAAATGAGCTTGTCTGTGTTTTATTGCCCGGAATTAATATGTTGTCTATCTTTAACACTTAAATTCAACTTCTCTCTAATGACCGCTGAACGTTTCGCTGTAGTTTTATCATGATTATATTTATTTCTTCGAGAGGTTCCGGGAAAAACACTTAAAATATAACAATTTAGATCTAGCATTGGAATACAAATTTCAAACCAGAACTATCTTAGGTTGGTAGTTTGATCTTATAAATGGAATAATTACGGAAGTCTAACATTTATTTCGTTTTGCACTTCGAAACTTCTTTTCTGTATTTTAATTCGGTAAAGCGTTTACATTTCTGTTACACTGTCGCTTTGATATGGTATGTGTGTTAGATATGATTCAAAAATCGAGTTTGAAATTATTTGAAAAAAAAGCTTGTATGGGCTAAGTTTGTTGTGTCGAAATTGAGCTTAGTTTGGTTAAGCTTGCTGAGATAAATTTGTTTCATATATTATCAAAATGTCCCAAGGATATGTGGATATGAAGGAAAATATTATGACACGAGTCAAAACCTCCCTCTTAGAGTTGTCAAGCTTACACGTTTAATTTTAAACTTATGGCGTACATGAGCATAAGAGATACATGAAATACAACAAATACCATATGAAATAAAACATGACACAAACAATAGTCTACATTGTGTGTCAATAACACACAACAAAATAACCAAGCCGACACCTTTGTGACCGTGGGGCCAGGAGTCAAAGTAAGGTCTGTGTTGGAATTCACAAAAAAGTTCTAAGGAATTATTTAGAGATACATTTAACATGTTACCACTTATCCCCGTAAATAAATGTATCCTTTAAAAGTATAGCCCTTAAATATATCATGTTCAATATATATGAGCCGTGTCATGACAAAACCTGCCTTATTACATTGCAACATTGTACAGACCAAGCACCGTTAGGCTCTGTATCTGAGTTTGCTCTACATCACCAAAAACCGTATATAATATAGCTACATAAAGTACTTTAGTTGATTGCGGGTGTCAAACAGTGTAGATCAAGACCGGCCGCCGCGTCTTTGACGCAGCAGCTGACCTTGATCAACACTGTTTGCAATGCAATAAGGCAGATTTTCTCATGGTACGACTCATGCGTACAAGTTGTATCGCAAAATATCAATGCGTCTGCCAAACAGGTTAAGTCTTGATCGATGTCGAGTTTCTCCTGGATCTGAACAGTTTGTGAATTCCACTGTATAGATTTGTAATGGGGGACATACTCCTGTTTATCATTTACATTTTGTGAGCGATGAATATTTTTTGTTTAATTCAATGTCAATCTATGTTCTGAGAAGTGAATATCACCGTCGAGGTTTTGACGGCTTTTCAAGTCACCTGGCATAAAGTGCCATGGTTAGCTATTGTAACCGTACTGTGTCCGTCGTCGTCGGTCCGACGTCGTCGTCCGTTGTTTAGTTTTTCAAACTCGTTATATAGCTGGAATCAGGTGTCATTTAAATGGTCACTAGGCATGCTCTGAAATGAATGTAGTGTACAGGGATATAAACTGATCACATTATCAAAGTTAAGGTACACAGTACCTTCTGAAAAATAGTGAAATACCTGTAAGTTGCTCAGAATACTGTACAAGTGTTTAAAACTTCAACCGGATACATTCGATTATAATATAGAAATGTTGTCTTACAAAAATAACATAAAAACCAACAAAGACAACACAGGTGACAGGGTGGCGACAATAACTCGACGTTTTCAAAAGTTGAGCTTAACACAATCAAACAACGAATAAACTTGATAAAAGGACAAAAACGTTTTGCACTCGACGGGATTCGAACCTCTGTCCTCAGGTTTCACAGTTTCGGAGTCATACGCGTTAACCAAAATACTTTCGCAACACATTTTACTTGGCTTAAGATATATGACTTATATTAATAATTAAATGATATTATTGTGCAAGGTTGTAATCAGGCGCGGGTAAAATACATAACAAATTGTGATTTAGTAAGGTCCGTCTAAAGACCCAAACCCTCCCCAAACTACTCCAAACCTTCCCAAACCACTCAAAACCTCTCCAAACCAATTGAAAAACAACCACAACTACTTAAATTCCTGAACAATAACTATTCACATAAGGGTTAAAATTGGCGAATTACGGCTGAAATAATGAAAAAAAAGTTAAATTGAAATTGAATCTACGATGTTTTTCATTTCAAGGGGAGCAACTCTTACAAAACTTATGATAGCTATATACAGTTACCACTAAATATTAACCCATTTCCAATAGTCTATTTCTGGTTTTGAAAACAGGTATTCACTTAAAGCAGGCTGAAAGTAAAGCAGAATGCGCCTTAATTTCCATCTGCTAGAATATGGAAAACTTGTTTTTAAAAGTGGTAATAGGAAGTTTGGGGAGGCCTGGGGTCTTTTAGACGGACCGGATTTAGAACACTGTTTTGATGAAAATAAATACGACATAAAGCTTAACTATGTTTGGCTCAAAATACGTATCGAGTAGACTCTCCACGAAAGTAATTTATAGCTCGCTCTTTCTTTCCATTGCAAGGTCGAACTCTTTGGAGTTGTTAGGTATGCTCAACTTTTTGAAACAATATATATATATTTTGACGTGCTTCGCCGCCGGGACAAAACCTTATCATTGTCTCCAACACTGCCCCACAATCGGGTGATATACACGTCATATGGTAATAGAAACATTGTTTCCTTTATCTTCAGCCAAATATCATTCCGTCGAAGTGTTGTTCGCTGTCAAGATTGACGTGCAAGGACCTTTCTTATGTCACTAGTAAGAAAAACAAATACAATTGTCTATATAACAGATGACTGGTTAATTCAAGCCATCAGTAAGCAGGGGACGTCTTTATGAGCTCTACATTTCGTTTGCATAACAGTTTCTACCGTTGCGTTATACTGAAACATCGCATTGCTTCTTCATTTAGCCACTTAAATCAAGTTTAACTGTAAGTGCAATCTGTTTGTTGTAAAAATCTCTATATCACTATAACATGTTGTGCCGTTATTTGCACTCTGTATAGTAGTTAAACCGATTGCCCGCTGACTGAAAATAAACAATGGACGTTAATGCAAGTCTCATGTTTTAGAACTGATTACTGTCCTAAATGTGCATCTCGTTTTGCGTTTTGATACTTGTTGCCAATTTGTCACTTTTTAAAGTAATGATTTTGCGATAAAACAGGACTTTTTATGCTACATAAAACCCAGTTTTGTGACGTTAAAAAGTATTGTCAAAACTATTACGGGATCAGATAAAAATAATTGCATTGCAAAAGGTGTTGAAACGCTAACTTACAGTAAAGTTCCAGAGTGATTCCAAGTGCAATGTCTCTAAGGAGAATGTTTCAATGATGCACAATCTGGGTCTATGTTTCTAAAGCGTTTAATATGAGTGTGAGATCGTTCTTAAGATTTGAACAACACGCTCAAATCTGGCCAATAAAAAGGTTGAAAACGACGATCTCAGACAGTGAACAAACGTTGAACATACAGATTATAATATATAATGAAAGTTATTTACGTATCTAATTGTGTTCTTTTATACTAGTATATAGACAGTTTGATAGAAGAACATTTTTGTTTTATCAAGGCCTGCACTATCAATACATCACATGTGTTACATTTACATGTATATTAAAGTTGACAGCTAAATGTTAGTACCATTATATAGAAATACCCATTATAGTTTGTACCACAAATAAATGTATGAGGTTTAACTCATTAGTAACAAGATGTTTAGAGAATATAAGAAGAAAATGAAAATGTTTTTATATTTTTAGAATTTTGATATACAATCGAAACTCGATACTTCAAACTCGCTAAGCCACGTTTTAACTTTAAAATACGGGTACATTAGAACTGACGCGAGTTCCAAATATCGAACTTCCACTGTATATCTTCTGTTGTACATGTTGTACATCACCTTTCCATGACAACTTTCATAACAACAAAGTCTATTTACCAAAGCACCTGGATGCTTGTGGTTTGTATACGTATGGATAGGCTTATTTACTCATATTGTAGACTTGCTAGACTTATAAATTATAGCATTCATCAGCTGGGAACGCTCTCAGACCGTAACTAGGCTTATTCAAACATACGGGTCTGTGACCTGTTTGTTAATACAGCAAACCTCCGATTAAATGACGCAATACGAGATATAATAACCATGTTTAATCCCGTTCTCTGCTTAAAAAGATTAAATTAAAGCATGCAACTCCTAATGGTGCTTTTATTTTGAACAACTTTAAAGTTGCCAACTGTCTTCAAAACCAACATCACGTTTGAACGTTCATTACACCAGGGTTGCTTCTGGACGTCATTGGTAATTGGCAAAAATGTGAATTGTGCAACGGAAGTAGGATAGACGTGTTTTCTTAGTCTGGTGCACTTTGAGGCTAAAAAGGGGTTGGCAAAAAAATAAATGACGCACTTTATATATATACATGATCTAAGATTCAAGGTTTTTGTTTCCCAATGTGAACGCATATTGTTTCTTATCACATTAGCATATGGTAGAACAATTATTAAGTTAATCTGGCTGTTAAAAGTTGCTAATCAAAAGAATACAAAAATAATATAAAACAGTCATCAGAATATGGATCTCTTGTACATAACGCAACATCTTGATGGTACAATATACAGCGTTCCCTCTCTACAACAGCCCTCCCAACAACGACTCCCTCCTTACAACGACACTTTTCGCAATTCCCTAGACAGGATGATTAGTTCTAACGAATTTATTGCTGCAATGTCGTCTGCTTAAAATTGTCGTCTGCTTTTTTTCTCAAAGTGACATAATTGACATTTTGACAGAAAATAAATAAATGACGAGTGACAAACAGCTTGAATCAAGATCAGACGCCGCGTTACGCGGCGTCTGATCTGGATTCAAGCTGTTTGCAAATGTCAACCTGTTTCCCTCTCTATAACGACTCTCTCCGAACAACGAACACAATCTTTGTCTCCCATTGGATGTCGTTGTAGAGAGGGAACGCTGTACATTGATGAAATAAGCAGTGTGGTCTTGCAGTGAAATGTTGATAAGGAAGACGATGTCTTAGTGTGCCATCAAATGGCGACCGTAATACTCGCTCCTCTATCAAGATTGAAACCGTTAAAAATGCCAATCAAGTTCTGATAGTCCATTGGTTAACATATTCAACACATTAAGTACATGTGCATAGTGATATTTTTGTAAAAATCACAATTTATCGTCTACAACAATTCATGTATTTTGATTCAGCAAATATCTACAGAGTATGAAACAATTTGGATCTATATGAGGGCCCAACTTCTTTGCAAAAGTTAGCACAACTTCATCAGTAGGGTGCAGAAAGTTAAATAACATAAAAACGTTTAAGGGCAACTGACGAATTAGTATTCGGTTTGAGACTGCATGGCGAATGCTGAATTTCTGTGGTCCTGGCAAAGACAATCATTCCAATTTACTCCTTCTTTAATGCCCAATTACAATGTTTGCAAAGACAATCTGTCGACATCCGTTTCCGTTACAAAATCATTATTCACAGCAGTTAATGAGCAAACAAGCTCGAGAACATTCGCGAAAGAATTGACCCTTTGCAAATTAGTAAATGTCAAATTTAAAAATTGTAATTGGATGAAGGCCTCAATGTAATGTTTTTGTTTGAATATTTGAAGAAACATGACAAATACTTTGAATCCAACTTCTTGATTTCTGATATACAGCGCTCCCTATCTACAACGACACCTAATGGGAGACACTGATTGTGTTTGTTGTTTGGAGGGAGTCGTTACAGGGAGAGAAATTTAAGACAAGGCTTACATTTGCAATTGCTTGAATCCAGATCATTCAAGCTGTGTGTCACTCGTTATATCTATTCTATCAATATATCCACTTTTATATAACTTTGAGAAAAACAGCAGACGACAATTTTAAGCACACGATGTTGCAGCAGTAAAAGCGTTATACATATTTGTCTTGTTTAAGGAACTGCGGAAAGGGTCGTTGTAAGGAGGGAATCGTTGTTGAGAGGGTCGTTGTAGGGAGGGAATGCTGTAGTATAGAAGTTTCCACATGTACTTGGAGTTAACGTAAACAAATGTTTTAAAGAACGTTAATTTGTTTCTGTCGATAAATTGCATTTTTATTTAAATGGTCACACAGTTAAACCTGTATATTACTAACATTCAGTCGAACATATCCGAATTCTATGTTCATACGTGTATAAGTTACTTTTTAACATTGGCATGTAGGTGCGTTTTACTAGAGCGACTTCTTAAAACTCATGAAATTCAGTTGTAATTATAGTAATTAGCGAGTCTAAGATATTGAGGTTGGTTTGTTTACGTATGGTTTGTTGCGACCAAACTGAACAGGGTGGTAGATAATTGCTTAGATTTATAATGTTACATCAAATATGAAAATGAGAACACAAAATGTGTATTTGTATTACTACATGAAGTGGCACCTACTTTGCGATTATACAAATATCCAAATCGTTCTCACAGTATTGTATTAAATAATGTTGATTTAACGAATGGTAAAGAGTCAAAACCTAATTCTAACCAAACTGGTGACCGATATTGGTATGTACAGCTTGCAGTTTCTAAATATCCTTATAGTCTGGTAGCAGATATGGATATTTTAGCTTAACCTTGCTTGGAGTTGTATAGAAAATGTTTTTGTGGTTTTTGGTAGAATAGACCCTCAGCATCAAGGATCCGATGTATGACCGCCGGTCATCCTTGAGCGTTTCCAGATATTCAAGATGGCGTCCAAGATGGCCGCCAGCATGTATCTGGCTAACTGTTAGGTTTGATTCAATAAGCTATAACACAATTTTCAGCAAATTATAGTTCAATTTCATCTTTGATGACATTATCAAAGTTCTAAATAGAAATAAAAATAATCTATAATTCAAAATGGCGTCCAAAATGGCCGACAAGGACCATTTTTATGTGAAATAAAATGAAAATGACACTTTACAAGGCTACAATTTGCTCCAGTTTTTTCCAGTCGTGATAATATGATTGTTCATAATTAATAAATAAAGCGTGAAAAGATCAAGTTGGCAATTAACTCATTCATAAATGAATTATCAGAGACTGTCACCAGAATACAGTATGCATAAAAAACATACAGCTTAAGTTTACATTGAGTTAGTCCATGCATAACGATGTAAAATGACTAGCTGTTGGGTTTGATTTAAATTTTTCAGCAGATTATGGTTCATTTTCATAACGTTTGACATTATTTAAGTTCAAAATGGAAGTAATAATAATAATGCTTTATTCAAAATGGCCGACAAAGTATCAAGGTGACGTCCAAGATGGTTGCGGGAATAAAAATGAAACTGCTGTCAGTTTTGATTAGGTAATTGTAAACTGTAAACAAGATTAAAAGTAGTTCAATACTTCTTCGATGTTTAAAAAAACAAACAGAGAAAAGTATACTGTTAATTTCAAAATGGCGTCAAAAATGGCCGACAAAATATGCAAAACAGATGCTTGTCTCTTCAATATTATATAATAAGCAAAAAAACCCAGAAAGTACCCACTTTTGTATTCTCATATATAAACTTATCATTGTGGCTAAATAATGGCACATTGTATTGAACATGAAAAGGTCGATAACTCTTTCCGGAAAACGGCATTTTTTATTATAAACGTTCTCCATAGAGGAGATACAATGGTGCTCATATTCAGCCGCTAGAACATTTGCTTAAAGAAAATAAAATTACATTAGACTTTCATTCATCGCATAGGGGAAGGGCCGTAACTAATGTTTTTGGAACTTGTGGCCCAACCCCCATTTCCATGTTGAAATTTTGGAAATAAAATATGTTTAAACTGATTCATCGCAATATTCACGGCGTTATCAAGACTAGAAAGTCTTCAAATATCAAATTACCTCCCTTTGATTTGAAATAAGAATATACCTTGTGTGTTTCATTTTCGTTATATGTGTCGTTTAACATAAATGTTTTACTGGAATACATTGGTGAACGTATGAACCCTAAAAATCTCAAACAAAACTTGAGTTGATGAAGTACTTCAAAAGATATGGAGCCTGAATTTTTACTTAGTGTAAAATAAATGTAAAAAGTGAGTATATAATCTATCCACCAAGCATACCATTCTTTTTAGCCTCTTTTTAAGACAAATGAGTGTTTTTAAGAATTAATTAGAATTATGAAATAACTGTTTTTGAAAGATTAGTCTTATGTTGATCTATATTAATCATCGCCTTCTGCAGAAAAAATCAAACTTTGAGGTTAATTCAAGTTTGAGTCAGCATTGATGTTTGTGTTTTGAACATGAATTATATGATTCGTTTTCTAAATGGCAATCAGAATGGCTGCCAAAGTCAGCGTTTTTGTTTTGTTTGTTTTTCAAGAAGTAATATTATGTGAGATGTAATATACATTGGATACTATTCCTGTTTCTGCATGTATTGTGAATTTGAAAATGAGTATGTCGCACACAGCAACCTATGTAAAGGAGTTAATAAACATATATTGGTGTCGATATACAGTACGTTTATAAATTAGCACATGCATATTGTACTACTATATAAATGAATATTCTTATTAGTAGGGAATAAAATTGCACACTGTTAATGATAATTAGAAACAAAAGGTAATGTCAGGTTTCTAACATAGCTTGCAATTAAGTTGGTTGTACTTGACATGATCCTGCGTTTATTTCTCAACTACTGTGAATGTCCTAGCAACTCGGGTAGGCTGAATGTGGCTAGAATGTCCTCAAACCTGATTTATATGAACAGAACAGAACAGAACATAATTTTATTCAGATTTGTACAAAGTACATCATCTTAGTCACATAGTAAATTCACAAACATATAACATCACGTGACAATAGTGAGGATGAATACATAAGTTAATTTTCATTGAAAGAATGTCTTAATTTAAGAGCTTCTCTAATATATATAACTAAATTATACAAAACATGCTTATTTGATGATTTCATTAGTTCAATAAATTTAAACATAGAAGGTCTTTGAAAAAAGTATTTATTTAGATATTTTACTCTCAAGTCAACAAAACGAGGGCAGACGCATATGAAATGGAATTCGTCTTCTATGTCGTCCCGAGAATTGCAGAGTAAACAGATTCGTTCATTACGAATTAACCTATTCTGTGCAAATCTACCAGTTTGAATTCTAAGGGAATGCGAGGACAATCTAATTCTAGAAAAACTACATCTTAGCGAGTAAGGTAAAATATCCAAATAACCTTCATAATCAATACTACCTTTCAGAAACTTATAAGTGTCTAAAACAGGACTACTATTGACTGAAACATGCCACTGCTGTATAAAGTTATCGATAACTCTCTGTTTAAAAACATAAGGAAATGTCTTGATATTCAACTGATCTGAATTATAAAATGCAAATCCAAAACCATAATTATTCAAAAGATTTTTAACGCTCGCAACCCAATTTTTCTTCCCCGCTTCAAGTCAATGAGTCCCTGTTGATACATTGATTTAATTATAATATTATCATTATTATTAGCTAATTTTAGCCAATACTTAATAATACTTACATAGCGTGATACATATAAAGGATAACGCCCCTATATGCTCCTCTGACACGCAGGACCTGGTCATCTCTTCCATAGTCTAACCATGGCGATTGTGATCTCTTACTAAGTCTAAAGCGCAGAATGGTCCTCCTCGTTATTGAGTTGATGCATGAAGTGGCACACTCCACCTGTCCATAACATCCCAAACGTTTAGTTCTCATTACTTGTATCTGTGGGACCTCCTCGTCCTGTTTAACGCCACAGATCCAACTGATCACAGGCTCAATTTCTGCAAACTGTCTGCAAGTCTTCGGCAGACGACATTAATGTATAGCCTCCATATTAAATGAAAAAAATAACAAACAGGTGTTGAACACTATTCTACGAGTCTCAAGGATATAATTGTGCTAGGCCTTTCTTTGAAATTCCCTGTCCTGTGATTATGACAAGCTCGAATCCTCTTCTAGCAAACACCATGTTACAGAAGCTATTCTAGACACCAAACGTAGCCCCATCGACACCTACCTGAGTAACTGGTCTTCCATCAAAAGGACAAGTTTAGTCCTGACGTCATGGGCATACAAAGTCTACACTGCTTGTAATTTTACAATTAATGTCACATAACTACTGCAATTGAATTTTCTCCAATCTGACAGTCAGCACGGGAACATTCCCTACAGTCTCGAAGAAGACCAAGCCAATGACCACTCTGAGATCATGAGCCAAGTATTCTTCATGTTAACTTTCAGTCAACTCAGTTTGATAACATCCTTCCATCCAGCTTTTTGGGTTACCCTGTCAGTGAATTTGTGATCACAGAAAATTGTGTACAGAAGCGCCAACGGAACACCTTTGCTAGACTCTTATGACAGAGCCTCATACACTAGTAAAACAGAACATCAAGCACTGGTACAGCAGAGGGTTGAGATCAAATACCTAATGCAAACCATACACAAAAACTTCTCGTAGTACTGCCCGCTTCATGTAAGCGGTTTTCAACCTCTGTTTGACATGCAAATCGCATTCCTCAAACCAAAAGCTCATTCTTGGTATTGAATCTAAAGGCTTTCTCCAGATCAACAAAGGCCACATGCAGAGGTTTGATTTCGACCTTTTACTTGTGCTATAGATGGACCGGTACACGGTGAAGAACGAATCAATAGTACCTATACCCGTAACAACGCGAAACTACATGCATCAATGTTGATAATCTCACGCACAGAGGTATCTTTTTAATCGGTTCATCAACTTTATTGTCTGGTCCTTGAGCTTTACCACATGATAAGTTTCGCTCATGCGAGCTTGTTATTCACATTTTTATTGTTTGAGGATGTAATTTGCCTCCCTAGCTGTCCTCAGATATCACACAATTACTGAAAATCGCATCAGTCAGTCGTCTTCAAATCTCAAACCCCTTGTACTCCGAAGCTGCTTTAATCATCTCGGCTATCACTCCTGATAGGCCAGCGGCCTTGCAGTATATCATCATGTCAAGAGTTATGCACTTCTTATACAAGATGACCACTTTTGTAGTGAATGAGTTTGACAGTAACTGTACCAAAGTTCTGTTTACTTTGGTAATTCAGGAGTAAAGATATGCAATTTTTTATATTTGAAATTATATGTGTGATGTCATTCTTTATTATTCTAATCTATGGTTAAGCCAAAAGACTGTTCAGTCAAGTGTCTGTGTAGCCATGTACCCATTCATCAATATTTCAAATATATGATGATTCTTTGCAGCAGCAGTACTAGCTTAGAAACTCACAGAATACATGTTAAAAGGCTTGATGAAAAGGAATACTGAACATAGTTTTATACTGAAAGATAATGTACACAGTTATCTGGTTCAAATAGGTGCCACCTCAGGAGGCTTGCATCCCAAGAAGAATTATTGGTATCCATTCTATCAATTTATTTCCCTGTTCCTAAGAAGCTCACATGTAACTGAACTATTTAACAGGAAAGGTGACATGTGGTGACAAATATCACAGTAATGCAAACACAAAACTTTTATTTTTGTACGATAATTTCAGCATTCTTTGCTTAAAAAACAGTGAAATTTATATATTAAAGGTACTTAATGGGGTTCTATGAACTAATTGATAATATTTGAGTTTTGACTTGACTAATTACTTTTCTGTTAATCTGAAATATTTATTGCATTTTACATCGTTATGCATGAACTATCTCAATGTACATTTAAGCTGTATGGTTTTTATGTATACTCTATTCTGGTGACAGTCTCTTATAATTCATTTATGAATGAATTTATCGCCAACTTGCTCTTGTCATGCTTTATTATTAATTATGAACAATTATATTATCACTAAGGGAAAAAACTGGAGCAAATCGTAGCCTTGTAAAGTAACGCACATACTTTGCAATTTGTTTTACATAAAAAAGTACTTTGTCGGCCATTTTGGACGCCATTTTGAATTATAGATTATTTTTATTTCTATTTTGAACTTTAATTATGTCACAAAAGATAAAATTGAGCAATAGTTTGCTGAAAAATCTGTTAAAGCTTATTGAATCAAACCTAACAGTTAGCCAGATATATGCCGGCGGCCATCTTGGACGCCATCTTGAATATCTTAAAATGCTCAAGGATGACCGGCGGTCATACATCGGATCCTTGATGCTGAGGGTCTATTCTACCAAAAACCACAAAAACATTTTCTATACAACTCCAAGCAAGGTTAAACGTGTCCGCGGCCGGACTATTAAGATAAAAATAATGCTTATAGTCACGCTAATAAATACCAGGGTTGTTAAAAAAGAATGATACTTGATCAATATCTTCAAGATAACAAATGAAATAAGCATGTGTGACATATCATTTTAAAGAGCAATTATTCGCCTACAAGCTGGTTTAATGCACGATAAGATCACATAATATGATAAGTCACAACATGAACCTAAATGACCCCTACTCGAGGACACTTGAACATAGCACTTTTCAGACATTATTTTTTTACGTAATAACTTCTTAAAGAATACAATTACTAAAATTTGGATTTGAAATATTTCAGTTTATGTCTAAATTTTAATGTAAATAAATTTTCATTTCAATTCAAAGGTTTATCTGTCTGTCTAAATCTCATTATTTTCAAAAATAACATTTCTTATTTTGCTAATGACGAAAGTGGACATGTGTTTTCGATCGATATGAAAATTTTCTAGATCAGTATATCTACATTTTGATTTTAAAATATAAAAACTAACTTCAATGGCTTCAATTATGGCCTGGTTTCATATAAAAAATGAGTTTGTGTTTTCACTAACTACTTTTATACATAACAGAAGATAAATATTTTATTATATTATCAGTACGTGTTTAGTATCAGCTCTATCTTTTATGTTTTATAGAATAACAACATTTAAAAATGTGTAGTGTTTGCATAATTGTCTGATTTTAATTGACAGAAAGTTTCATAAGCTTATTAAAAATAATAAAGCCTCCATAATAATTATAGTATCAAAGTGTGTTTAGACAATTAACTCAACAATACACAAAAAAGTCCAGTGTCCTCGAGGAGGGGTCATTTAGGTTCATGTTGTGACTTATTGAGTTAGATAATTTTATCGTGCCGTTATACCATTGTATAGGCAAAGCATTGCTCTTTAAAATGATATATCACACATGCATTTTGCCTTATTATATTGAAGTTATTGATCAAGTATCATTACTTTTTGAACAACCCTCGTACAAGAACAGTAAGGTCGTCTTTAGGCCACAGACAGCACGTGGAAAATAACAACCGCAAAGTGATTGTGACGTAACAAGGATGCCAAGTAGACAACTTAGATAATGTAAAATGTATGGTGAGGAATGATTTTGTCATGTTATGTCAAGACATCGCGGTAAAGAGTAAGTGCACAGTTTATTGTTTACAGTGCTCCCTCTCTACAACCACATCTAATGGGAGTCAAACATCGCGTGTGTTTTCGGAGAGAGTTGTTATATGGAGAGAAAATTAAGACTTAGTTTACATTTGAAAACAGCCTGAATGCGTGTAACGCGGCGTCTGATCTGGATTCAAGCTTTTTCCTTGTCATTATATTTCTTCTGTCAAAATGTCCACTAATATGTAACTTTGAGGAAAACACCAGACGACACTTATAAGCAGACGATATGGAGATCGTTGTTGGAAGGGGCGTTGTAGTAAGAGAGCACCGTATATGGTGTTTAATTGACATCGAAGTAAACATATGGAATATTATACACATTGTAACACTGTCAGGTAATTATAGATATTTAAATGTGCCTTTAGCTGTTACTAAATGCAGGATTTAATCTATACGGAATGTACCTGTAGTAACTTTCTATTTAACATTTGTTTTGCGTTAACCCCTTCACTGTCTGATCGTTGGTACACTAGTTACAGTGCTCCTTCCCTACAACGGCCCTCCCAACAACGACTCTCTCTTTACAACGACCCCTGTCGCAGTTCCCCCAAATAGGACAATTATGTCTAACGCTTTACTGTTGCAGTATATATAAGTTGACATTTCGATAGAATAAATATAATGACGAGTGACAAACATTTTGAATCCAGATCAGACGCCTCCGAATAACACACACAATCTTTGTCTCCCGTTGGATGTTGTTGTAGAGAGGGGGCACTGTATTTACATATAGTACACCAGTTATTTGCAAAAAGTTTGGATCCTGATCAGATGCTGCTTAACGAGGTGTTCAGGATACTAACTATCTGGCGCTCATTTCAAACATTTCGTAAGTAGAACTACCTAAAAGTAAAAGAAATAAAAAAGAAATAAAAACAGAAAACAACAGTTTAATATTGATGTCGTCATGGCATTGAAGGAGTTAAATTGGTACTACAGTGGAGAATCTTTTGTTCTTTCCCGTTTAAACGCAAACGTACGCAAACGCAAAGCACTAAAACGTAGAAAAGAACAACTTTTGGACAATTCTGATATTTCATGTTTATCTTGGTGTCAAACAGTTTGAGGCCTGATCAGACGCCGGGTTACCCGGCGTCTGATCTGGCTCCAAACTGTTTACACTGCAAATAATAGTTTTAGCGTAAACGCGTTTATTGGGAAAGAATAACACATTCTCCACTGTAGTCTTAAATATCTCTTTAAGCGGTCGTATTTGTGTCGCGCAACTGCATACTTTTAGAGATGTTATAAAACACCATGTGCTTGTCGAATTGATTGGTGCTGTGGAAGTGAGTTCAAAAAGACCATCATGTTACATGACAACATATCAGAGTTTATACTCATCGGAGGCGGCTAATAGTCTGAGGCAAGAAGCGATGCTCTGCAGTCTATGGGTTACTAGGCCACATCAACTCAATAATTAGGTGATTGGTTTGTACCTTTATAAATGTTTTCAGCATTTTTTAATATATGACATATTAAGGTATTCCAACTAAGAATATCATGTTTTTGCGTTATATCATTTTCCTTGTTTAAAGTGATTTCAAGGGAATACACTCGAGAGGCACATATACAACGACTAATCCTATAACAAAGTCGTAAGTAAAATGTTAGAAGCGACCCGACCGAAGTCCGAACCGTTACAAGTATGTCTTTAATAAATTTTGCATTGCCTTCTCCGCTCGTGTTAGATGTTCAACCGAACTCAATGCTTTTCTTTAACTCTTTCCTCCCTGAAACATTTTAGCCTAGTCCTTTTCTGACTTTTAAGGGTTGTTTTAGTCAATGTTTGACATTGTGACAAACAGTGAAGACCCTGATCAAAGGGCTCCTTTCGGAGCCCTCTGATCTTGGTCTTCACTGTTTGCATAGGACAAGTGAACTATTCACATGTACCCTGTTTGAAAAGGACGCCTATATGAGGGACTAGGGTTCAAAAGGTTAAACTGTATCTTTTAACAGAAATCCTTTTCCTAAACTAATATTATGATGTTTACATAAGCGTCTGACACCCGTTTACAAATATACATCTATATATTTTTATAGCCAAATCTGGTAACTTCAGTCTGAATAAGGCAATTTCTCCAACATCCTTCTGAGACAAATGTGATTTTATTAAGTTAAGTATGGCGCAACGTCTTCATTGTTTGTTTACAGCTGCTTATTTATCGTGTTATTACAGTGGAGAATATGTTATTCTTTCCCGTTTAAACGCAAACGTACGCAAACGCAAAGCACTAAAACGTAGAAAACAACAACTTTTGGACAATTCTGATAATTCTTGTTTATCTTGGTGGCAAACAGTTTGGAGCCTGATCAGACGCCGGGTTACCCGGCGTCTGATCTGGCTCCAAACTGTTTGCACTGTAAATAATAGTTTTAGCGTAAACGCGTTTATTGGGAAAGAATAACAGATTCTCCCCTGTATATGCAAGTGATTTGATTTGCCCCAGTTAATATTGTGTACAATCACATAGTCTTCATAACTCGTATTGAACAAATGGCATGTTGCTTAGAAAATGGTGCAGGTTTTTGAGTTTTATAATGATGTGATGCGAAATATTGTGACAATCATTTTTATTTTTTGTGATGTCCACTTCTAAACTAGACGTAACTTGTAAGTATTACTATTAAAATCTTTTTATTTATCGAATAGTTTCAGACCTGTAAAACTAGACACATTTTGATTCAAATATTGTCAATAAGAGATAGTATATTTCCCGAAAAAGGAGGGGAATTATATGTAGTATCCATTTAAATTCATGCAGATCTATAACCCCTGCCGTCCCAGGGGAATGTTGGGGTGGGGATGGAATACACATTGTGCCCGAATTGGCAGAGTGATTAGACTCATGCATTCACACGCATGAATGTGCACACCTCTATATAACCACATTTGTGTTAAAGTGCCGTTAAACCAAATCCATTTGCCTATGTTCCTTTTATATGACTTTAGGCACGAATGGGTTAAACATTAGCACTAAAAGTTTAAATAAGTTTAAGACACGTCATGAAAATTTGGGGTTTGAATATTGAAAACAGAGCAGAACTAGAAATTGTTACTTGTTACATCAATTCTAACCTATTGTCACCTGCTAATATTTATACAATTAAAACGTTAGGCATTTTGACTGAAGAAATATTGAAACGAGTATCAAACAGTTTGGATCTTGGTCAGACAACGCATTACTCGGCGTCTGTTTAGGATCCAAACTGGTTCCATTATACTCGGGCTACAGTGAAGAGGGTTAAAGGGACCCTACATGTTTCAGATATGTTAGTAAAAAACACACTAACTTGTCCAAAATAGAATAGACTTAATACAAAATGGAATTGTTTATGTAAAATGCAGGGGATAATGAGTTAGCCTTTATCGTGCTAAGTGCGACATGGCTTACTTTTACAAAGAGATTGGATCCAGATCAAACGCAACGTAACGCGGCGTCAGATTCGGATCGGATTCAAACTGAGTGTCTCCCATATTCAACTTTTCTTCAGTTTACAAAAAAACATGAAACTAATTTTTCCTTTTTCTTCGCAGACGATATACATGTATTTCAAGCGGACGGCAATTAAGCATAATAAGGGTTAAGATTGCCACCTTCTCTGATTTTGCTATTTTAATATGACAGCATCCTACGCCATGTCAAAATGCATTTTAGTCTTCATTTCACACATCAACCAGGATTACATGTACATGAACATCTACGAGTTTACATGGTTTTGCAATTTAAAAGGCACTTATTACAATTTATGACTTTTTTGTTGTCCATCACGAAGACTTGAGAAAGCTTTTAAAATCAATGTCGAATAATAATCTGTTGAACATCATTAGAAAAACCTTAAAACCCGAAATATTCACTGTGTTATATCTAGAGATATTGCCTAAGTCGCAACTCATTTGTTTGCTTAATTAGATAAACGGTTTTAACTAAGGAGCAACGTTTCTAAAAATGAAGTACGATAAACGAAGTGTCAATTACACTAGAGAATACATTTAAAACCTCAGAAATGGGGATCTTCTGGACTGCGACTTTAGAATGGAACTTTAAGAGTCATTCTTATCACGTCAAAAGTGTCGGCGTTCCAATATGTATTAAACATGTATTCTTATATGTATTACATACTCATATTTACACATTTTTCTGGTTAAAAGTAGTCTCCATTTAAATTATGAAATACGTGCAATGTCGGGACAATACGGTCAAAGCGACTTCGAATTATCGAAGTTCGATTGTGTTTCAAAATTACTTCATGATCCCTTTCCCCATTAGAATAGCTTTTTAGTACATATAATTTATTCATCTGCTGAAGAAAATAGTTCCAATTTATAGTCATGAAAATGTACCATGAGAAATATTTTCTAAATCCTAGCAAATGGTATCTTACAGCAGGCTGAAAGTAAGGAAGAATGCGCCTTAAGTCTGACTTCACAACCAGAATCAGGCTATGTGAATTTTGAGTGAAACAGGCAACGAAGAGAATCGAAAGGTGATAGGACTTGCATTGTTCCTTTCTCATAATTTGTCAAATTTCCGATTTCTGATTACAGTACTTGGTTTAAACAAATGCATTTCAAATATTTTACATATAGAATCTACACTGTATACTTTACAACTATACAACAAAGTTTTGGATACGAAGTCAATAACATTTATTGTGTTAAATTCACTAGCGTAATCCATGCACTGTCTTGCTACATGTACAAGCGCACTGGTATAAACGAACATTTTTGATTTCGCCATCCGATCAAGATCCAAACAGTTTTCCACCCATATCGATGCTTTTTTCCGTCGAATTGCCTCAAGCTTTAATTTAAAAAATGCAACAGACGGCAATAGTAAAGCAGACTATATCAAAGAATTGACAAAATTAAGTTTTTTGGATTAACCCTTTCACTGCCTTACCCCGAGTACACTATTTACGTGGCGTCTGATCAGGAGCCAAACTGTGTTACACGCGTTTTGAAATTTCTTTAGTCAGACTGCCTTATTTCTTTTACTTTGAAACGACACACTCATGGCAAACATTTCTTAACCCTTTACCTGATAGCCTATTTATAGTACTTAAGATAGATGACTACTTAAAGCAGGTTGAAAGTAAAGCAGAATGCGCCTTAGGGCGCATTCTGCTTTACTTTCAGCCTGCTTTAAGCTATAATGTGCTATAATATAGAAAATATTCCCTATAATACATATTCAATACTGATTAAATTGGAACTATTTTCTTCAGCGGATGAATAAATCATATCCGCTAAAAGGCGCTTCTATTAGGTAAAGGGTTAAGTTAAAATAGCTAAAATTTAGATTTTAGAAATAAAAGCAGAAATTGATGACGTAATGGCAGTGAAGAGATTAAGCATTTAACTCTCAATGGTGCTTAACCCTTATCCTGCGGTGATGTCGTCTGCTTCGAAACTGTCGTCTGCAAAGTTTGTTAAATGTAGATATATACCTTTTTTAAGTAACGAAACCTAAAGACGAGTGTCAAACAGTTTGGATCCAGATCAGACGCCGCGATACGCGGCGTCTGATCTGGATCTAAACTGTTTGCAAAAATCAATAAAGTCGCGACCAGCAGGCAAAGGGTTAAAAGCGCGTTTGCAAACAGCTTGGATCCTGATAGACGCCGCGTAACATGGCGTCTGATCAGGACCCAAATTATGTGACACACGTTTTGAAATTTCTTTAGTCATACTGCCTTATTTCGTTGTTTTTGAAACGACATTACAGACAACAAAATTGAAGCAGACGACAATAAAACGGTGAAAGGGTAAAATTAAAATCTCACGAACCATTAGGCAGTGAAAGGGTTAAATTATATATCGCCCTTGTTGCACTCGCTAATAAATTGGCTGTTTCACTGTCGTTTTTGGTCTAATTTAACACTTGCACTGCCATAATATCGCCTGCTTCAATACTGTTGTCTACACTATTACTTTAAAATTAGATGTAAAGCAGAATGACTAAATACATATTGATATGAGTGTCAAACAGTTTAGATCTTGATCTGAATTCACGATACGCGGCGTCTGGCCAGGATCTAAATTATTTTCAGAAGTCAATTGTAGTTGCCTATGAAAAAGATGAAAAGGTAAACTCTTTCACTCCCATATTTTTCGCGAGGTTTTTACCCCCTCACAGTTTCATTGTCGTCTGCTTCAATTTTGTTGTCTGCCATATCGTTTCAAAGTTAAGAAATAAGGCAATATGACTTAAGAAATTTCAAAACGAGCGTCAAACAGTTTTGATCCTGATCAGACGCCGCGTTACGCGGTGTCTGATCAGGATCAAAACTGTTTGCATACGCGTTTTATGACGTCATTGAGAGTGGAAAGTTAACCCACAAGGCTCCTGTTTAAATATGTATTGTTTGGGGATTAGTCTATAGTGCAAAGAGATGAGACGCCTCTGTAAACATAGTGGTTACTTTTTGTCACAAGCTCTCGTTCCTAGAAAGTACACCTTTAAATATTTTTAAAAATCCTAAATATTTTAGCCTAGTTTGCAATGTAATAAACTAAATATAGTATAACTTGCCTAATCCGAGAATGCACCGGTTAAAGTAAAATTTATATATACAGCCGAACTTTGATATTTCAAACTCGTTTAAGTGGAACAAACACGTATTTCAAAGTTAAAATGAGGCTTTGACTTTGAAATACGGGTATGTTTTATTTCAGCGAGCTCGATATATCGAAATTCGTTAAAAGAAATAGGGGTTATTTGGATTTAAACGTGTTCGAGATAGCGAAGTTCGACTTATGACATGCCAACATTTGGGTCCAAAAATCATTGTCAGATAAAGCAGGTTGTCGGATTAGCCAGGTGTCGGATAAGTCAAGTTATACTGTAATTGAATCTATGCGGCATGCAATTACTTTTAATCGAATACATGAGAAATATTTTCTCACGCGTTATGTGTTTATACTTTATAGGAATTCCCAATAATTTAAAATTTCCACTGACTTAATCTGATTTAAATTTAATCAAAGCAAACACACTTTCTAAACATAATAATTGATATATTGCCATGCATGCAAACTTCTTGTATTTAATTAAAAGCTGATATATATTCTACACACGGAATATTTAAGTCTACCATGTTATTTAAGAAATGAATTGCGTACTTCCGGCATTCATGAGCTGATGGCACTTCCATGCTGTTACTAGCAAAGTGCGTGAAGCCCGAACCAGAAATGTACATAACCGTTCTAATAGACACTTTGCCCGTTGCTATGCTGTTGCTATCGTAGTAACGATCTCTATATATGGACTGAAAATAGTCCCAATCACATATTATATTTACTGGATAAATTTAGACTTTTAACCGGTAAGTTTTCTCGTTATGTTTAAAACCCCTTTTGAGACATTAAAAGCACACGAATTTACGAAATACTTGTATTATAAGCATCTTAAATTTAGTTCGCGTTTTTTAAAACCGATTTACTCACACGCCATATTTGATTACTCCGCGTTAACCGCGCCTACCATACGGACTTCTCTGTATCGATTTGAAAGTGATCGGTATAGCTCCGCCCCTAAACCAGCTGGTTAGAACTGGATTTTAAGTGAACATTCATTGAAATATGCAACTCTGTTTTTAGAATAGTGTTATATAAGGACAATGCGCGGCGAATGTAAATATAAGCTATCATACCCATTTTGTCCTTAATAAGAAAACGGTAGTTTGAGGATATTACTAGATACCTATTGGACAGTTAGAGCATAAATGGCCGGAATACTATCTTAAAATATCACATGAATTCGCACTGTATGTGGTATGGGATAAAACTTAAATGTGCTGTCCGTACAGGGGCTGTTGGTGTGTTTTGAATATAACAGATAGGTAAATATCGAGATCACATTTTAGCACATGTACAGTACTTAGTATACATAGCACAATGCCATAAACTTAATAATAAAAAAGAATTATTGCATAATTCAAATTTTGATACTTATAGTTTTTACATTCTGCCAACGATATCTCAAATATTGAAGGTTTGGATGAACACTAAAGGCTTTTAAACTCGACGTTATTCAAAGATTATGCCCCATTTTCAATTGCGCAGTTAAATACCTATCATCGGAATATTGTAGAGAGGGAGCACTGTAGTTACATTGCAAACAGCAACTTGACGTCTGATTAGACTACAATTTGTTTGCCACTCAGATTAAAAATTAAGTTTGAAAAATAAGACCAAGTAACCCTTATATAAAAATGGACTTATCCATTATATAAGCATGGAAAAGTCGTCTGGGCGCAAATAGATTACACTAACAGTAAAGTCGAATCAGATAAGAAAATCGACAGTACTAATGTTATATTCCTTTTCTATATGAAGTATGCGTGGTTAACACAAGCAAGTTACGGAAGGGTCATTTACCGTTTCCTCAATCATGATTGTTCCCCATTACCACTTTGGCCAAATCACCAGGAAAACGTCATGGCAGCTGCTGATTACATGGCAATCTGTCTAGTGGTAAGTTATTGCCTTCTAGACAAAGAAACAACGCGATATAAGAAACATATCAGTTATAATGTTATGTATATGTGTTTTAAAAAACAACAGTATGCGTTTAATAAAGTTAAAACTTATTAAACTATACCTTTAATACAAATACGGTCCTCAACAAGCTTTGTTTATTTTAAGATATAGTATCCTGTAACATGTATAATCTGTCAAGTGCAGTTTTATACCATCAATCCGTAATGACATTATTATGTTGATTACATAGAGGATAATTGT
Source organism: Gari tellinella (assembly GCA_922989275.2). NCBI lineage: Eukaryota > Metazoa > Mollusca > Bivalvia > Cardiida > Psammobiidae > Gari > Gari tellinella. The sequence goes on from OV277864.1 coordinate 46,867,905, forward strand.
TGTTTTCAGTATAAGATAATTTAATCCATTTAGTGAACATCAGACATTATATTTTCACGAGTGGCGAAGCCACGTGTGAAAATATAACAGGCTGATGTTCTCGACATGTATGACTTAAACCTAATTGATTGACATGTTATTAATATACACATACTTATATACTTCTGAGACTAATAATTGTTTTTCATTTTTCACAATAACTTATATTCAATAATGTGACATATTTTATCGCAAAACCTTGTTCAGATGTATAGATACGTCACTGTAGAACATTAACTTGTGACACGAGTTTGTGAGTGCTTATAGTTTGAATTAAGACGAGAGGACAATAATCTGAGCATCTCATTTCGACCTAAGCTGTTTGCCATTCTGATGATTTGTCTTGTAAAACATTGAATATCCCGTTAGGTCTGAGTCAAACCCAGAGAAATGCTGCGTTAGATATTATTCACTGCTGAGGAAAACGACATTTCGTGCGTCATATTATTCATCTGAACTACCATAGCCGCAACTGCTTTAACCCTTTACCACATAGCCTGTTTCTAGTATTGAATATAGTTGACCACTTACAGAAGGCTAAAAGTAAAGCAGAATGTGCGTTAAGGCACATTCTGCTTTACTTTCAGCCTGTTTTATACTATCGAGATGAGAAAATATAGAAAATATAGAAAATATTACTTACTATATATATTCATTACTATATAAATTGGAAGTATTTTATTTGGTGGAGGAATACATTAAAACCGCGTTTTTATTGGGAAATGGGTTAAATATGCATTCTGTTTTTATTTCTCGAATTACCTACTGGGAGACATAGAGTGTGAGTTTTGTTGGGAGGGAGTCGTTATAGGGAGGTAAATTGGCTTACATTTGCAAACAGCTTCAGTCCAGATCAAGCTGTTTGTCACTCGTCACCACGTTTCTTCTGTCAAATTGTCCATTATGTAATTTAAGAAAGGCGGCAGACGACAATTTTGAGCACACGGCTTTATCGCCATGCATACGTTTGACATAATTGTCTTGTTTGGGGGAAGAGCGACAAACGTCGTTGTAAGGAGGGACTCATTGTTGGGGGCGCCGCTGTAGGGAAGGGCACTGAAGTTCTACTGCCAAATGTCAAAGTAACCTGCATTTTCCCACAATTTATAGAAATAACATTGCGTGTGATCTGGATATACAATATGTCATAGGTGGTATTTTCCCCCACTGCTCATTTGAGTTTATTTGCTAGTGTGTCTCAGTGACTGAACGTTTTAAAGCTACATTGCCTTGAAGTAATTTACTTTATACAATTGTCGTCTACTTTTATTTCTAAAGTATTATTATTTTCTAAAGGTATTCAACTGTCAAACAGTTCGGATCCTGGTCAATTCCCGCGTTACTTGGCGTCTGACCTGACCAGGGTCCAAAAAGCATGTATGTTACCAATGCACTCGTTTTAAGACAGGGAATAGCTTAATATATGCTGCTTTCGTACTCTTTGAACGTAATGTAATACATGTATTGTCGTTTATAACAATGTTCTAATACCAGTAGTAGCACTGTCAGACAATGTTTCCAATGTGTCAATTAGTTTGGCTTTTAATGAGATGCCAAAGGGTCACCAAGTTTATCGGCGCCTGTCCAGAATCTTACCTATTTGTCATTCAATTGAATAGTATGTCATTTAAGTGTAATATCGAAACTTGTCATATTCTGAAATACCTATTGTTTATTATTTCAAACTTTATATGACAAACGTAATATAATACTACTGTGTCATCTCGTTTACAAAAACTATATCACTATATGGTTGTTTGAGTTTTACCTGCACAGTTGCAGTCACCATATGACATCACGTCCAAACTATTAAAAACATGAGACATTGAAATTCACGCTGCAGAAATTAATTGCGTCTAATTCCTTGAATCTTGTTATTCAAATCCATCATCCAGATTATTCCCAAGGTGTTTGTTTCATAATCAGACACGACAGCTTTAAAATTACCACCGATAACATGATTTTTCTTCCAGGAATGCTCTCGTTTCATTTTCAGATGACCCCCGCAATGTAACGTTTAACGAGCATTCGTAACATGTCAATATTCCGAAGCTAGTTTGTAAATTGCAATCAAATACAATGGTAACAACGCATTAACACATCGGAAATATCCTGCTATGGCCATCAATCAACCCATTGTACTTTACCAGATATTCCAATAAGCTATTATTCGTTCGCCAAATGTTACGTCTCATTATATACGTCACATTATATTTTCCTGTGTGAATATATATGTTCATCACAGGATGATAAAAGAGCAACTAGAAATATAAAGATTCTAAAGAAGAAACAATATTAACCCTTTCACTATCATTTTACGGAATAACTTGTCTGGCAAGTGAATGCCATATTACCGTGTGCTTAAGTTTTTCTATTTACCAACGAACGAGGCAAATCAAGGAGGCGATACGCACTCGAACCAATCAGAATGTAAACCGGGACAAGGGGGGGGGGATCACGCTAAGCCAGGTATATAAGCCTTTATTTGCTACCACTTCCTGTTGCAACAAGAGGAAGTTGCAACTGATCAAGCGAACAGCCCAGTGCGCGAAACTGTCTTGGTAAATACATTTACTTATAGCAGTGCAGTGTAACAAAAACCTACTAACAAATACATGACGATTATTGTTTAGTTTTTATTGTAAATCATCATAAGTAAACTTGCCCCACCCACTGTGGTCATGTTTTACGCTAGATTTATCACTTAAGAAATCTGGTAGATGGTCAAGCATGACTTATTTGTGTAAATACTGTAAAAATATTTTCAATTAAGACTAGTAGTTTCAAATGAGAAGACTTAAAGTTTTACTATACAGTGATTTATAAAAAAAACTTGTTTCCATCCACTGGCGGTCATTTAAAAAATATTGTAGTGGGTTGCCAATGGATCATTTGTGTTAAATTGTTTTCAATGCTGACCATTAGTTAAAGAGAGGAAGCTTTATTATGTTTGTTTTCACCATAAGCCATCATAGGTAAACCTTATACCAAATGGCACCTATTAATCATTTGTGTAAAAGTATTTTCGATGCAGACCAGTCATTTCAGATAAGAAGATTTGCTAAGTGTTTACTATACAGTAGTACGAGGAAATTTGCCCAAACCAACTTATGGCCATGTTTTTTAGGTAGGAACATTATTTTCAGAAATCTTGTAGAGGGTCACCTACGGATAATTTGTATGATATTCAGAATATTGGTTTCAAAATATTTCTCAATTTTCACTTTATAGTCACACAAAAGGAAAATCTGTCCCATCCATTTTCAACAGTATGACCTATATTTGAAGAAATCGGCCAGAGTACCCGTCAAGGAGCAATGCTATCAATTTTAATTTGAAATGGCACAGTGGTTTCAAAGACAAAGATCGTTAGAGAAAAATCTGACGATGGAAGGACGAACTACGACGGACAAGGGAAATCACTTTGTGCCAGGTGAGCTAATAAATCAACATAGCAAGTATCAGCAAAGGCTGCTATACCATCGAACCATACAAAATAAATGGTTGTTTTTAGGAAATTGTCCAGCCATATTCATACACAATATAACAAACTATCTGACTGAATTAATTCGCTAATAATTTAAAATTGTTGGTTTCTAAACGTTTGGTGAGCTGTGACTGGCTGTAATGTTTTGTTCAAAACCAACGCATTGTCTGGATTACTTTCTCTTAGGCATAATGCAGGAGGCCAAATGTCGTCATTGGCGTTGACGTTACTAAATCAACGCCACGTTTTGGAGGTAAATATATATGGCGGAGGTATAACAACCTATGGCTTAAAAGAGTTAAATACTGACCACTCATGTCAAAGTCTTTATTGAATTTCTTACTTAAATTCAGAAGTGATGTTAATTTATAAGGAATAAATCGAATATTTATTGTGTTCATGGAGGTATGAAATTAAATCCTGGTCACAGTTTTGTATGAAACAGCCTCGCGGTTTCATACAGTGTGACAAGGTTTTTCCGAATATCTCCATGGACACAATAAAGATTCGAATTATTCCTTAACTAGTTTAAACACCATCACTTTAGGTTTCTGTTATAATGAAGAAGAGACAATTTCCAACAACCAGTTGTAAACTTGAAAGTTAACAAGTCAGCAAGAATTGCAATTCAATAGGGATTTCAAGAATCGTTACACAATATGTACATCTAAGTTGACCATCTATCAACTGGAACTCCAATTTAGGATCTGCATGGGTTTTAGATTTATTTTCGTACATAGTCCAGGGACCCAGATATTATTGCATGAGATGAACAACTATTCCAACATTTTCTCCTTTAGGCTTAGTTTGTAACCAGTTATTAGCATCGTATGTCAGGTCACAATATAGTATCTGGATAGCGACAGAGGTTGTAGGTACATGTAAGGTTTTTCAACCCTAGGTGTTGGTATGGTTGTGCATTGTAATGTGTGTTTCTTGCACCAGTCATCTTTATTCACGGGTTTAATATTTCATGTGAACTACCGGTATGTTATTCCAATAGAATATCTAAGTATATGATGATATATGAGAAACTTAAATTCATTTAGCAATCACTCAGAAAATAAAATGATATATTTTATTATAACTGTTGTTGGTGTTTTTTTCAATCTGAGAAAGGAGGCTTAATATGGCGAATTTCCATTTCAAAGTGATATATATTGCATTTACTGAAAACATCAAACACTTTCGATGTTAGATAAAAGGGAAGGGATAAAGATTCCTGTGGTAAATTTAAATTGATAATATATATTAATAGATATGCATCAAACGATCTTTATTTGAGTAATGGATTCAATGATAACGTGAATGCGGACTAAATCATTAGCTTACCATTATTTACCGAACTATTTCTAGGACTTCTAATCTTTACCAGACACTACATTTAATTCAAATAAAATCCCTTAGGGTATTTCCCCATTTAATTAAGTTCCGAGTAAATATTTACTTGGTTGATATAGTGTATTCAATAGTGTATTCAATCTAATTAACCCAAACAATGCTATATGTTTAAAACAGCCAATTTCACTATAATTGAGGATCACCAGTTGATATTCTACTTTGAGAGTTGTTTCCAAATGATTTTAAAATGTAAACAAACAGCGACGACCCTAATCAGAGAACCTACTCAGTGGTTCCCTGCAAAGTTGTTACCCGGTAAATAAACACGAAAGAAGACTCAAGCAGGAAACGCAACACATACAATACACCCATCTCTAAAGCAGAACACACACACAGCCATACCATAACAAACACACACACACACACACACACACACACACACACACACAATACCATTCCTTCATCTACACACTAAATAGAAAACAACACGCAAGACAAACATAAAGCTAAGTGAACATAGGAGCCCGCCTTGGTACGGTCAGTAGCAATCAACAATCAATTATAAATTAGTCCATTTCAAATCATTTACCTGTGAAGTGTGCATATGATTTATATCCAGATCAAAACTTCGTATGACAAATGCTGTCGTTAGTCAGATCATAAAAGTATAAATTATTATTCATATTTCCATCTAATCCTAGCTTGTGACATCTCTTTGGAAACGTCTTTCAAGACAGGGTTAGATAGAGAAATCATAAATTAAATGTATTTTAAAGTTTTTACTTACGACCGTTTTTGTTGTACGAATTTTTATGAAACGGGCCCCATAATAGTATACGATGGACTTGACTTAATTCAAATCTAGAATTGGCTGTATGAATGTTTTTTGTTCAATGAATTAACAAACAAAAATAAATCAAAAAGTGTCCGTCTAAAGACCCGAAAGCTCCCCAAACCACTCCAATCCTCTCCAAATCACTTCAAAACCCAACCCAGACTACTTAGATTCCTAACTATCTAATCAAATAATGATTATAAATGGAAATTTTATCTAAAGTAATGAAAAGAATATGTTAAAATTAAAATTCGATGTTTTCTAATTTCAAGGGAAACAACTCGTACAAAACTTAAGATAGCTATATACATGTACAGTAAGTACTAGATACATTAACCCTTTACCTAATAGCCTGTTTTTAGTTTTGGGGACAGGTACCCACTTAAAGCAGGTTGAAAGTAAAGCAGAATGTTTTAAGCTGCCATCTGCTAGAATACAAAAAACTTACCAGTTTGTTTTTAAAAGTGGTTTCGAGAGGTTTGGGGTCTTAAGATGAACCGAATCAAAACCGTACACATTTAACATTGAACACGAACTATGTCATAATAGATGAACAATGCCCCCACTGTGTATTGCCACTGGACAAATGAAATGCATTTTGTTGTTGTTTGTATATCTATAAATAATCCATACAAACTATTTGACACTCAGTCAGCACACAGCTATTAACTATATTGATAAAATATTCTCAATATATATTTGTGAACTTAAAACCATAAATTGCAACGTTAATTTCTGATATATATTTTACATATTATTGAACTTCAAAGATATATTTAGAATAAACTAAATGTACAGTTTGGCAGATAGAAATATGATTACTTGCAAAAGCTCGATAGACTCACTCCTGTTTGATGATTCAGTGTATTAAAATGAAGGGAGGTTTGCAGGAAACAAATAGTTAGCATGAAATGAAATATAATCCGAAACTTATCAGTTTAATTTGATATAACTTTGAACATACTTTGGTCTAGACTAGACGAATGAAAGTAAACTTTCACCTTTTCAAAAGGTTAAACGAGCTCATTTAATTCGCAAATAAAATATTACATTGATTTGAGATGAAATAAAGGAAACTATACAGTTATGTAATAGTACATTTGCGATCAGTCAGCCAAGATCCATTCATGTTGCTATGAACTGTAGCATAGTTATGCGTAACAGTTATATCAGGGAATATCAGGTACACTCATGTATATATATATACAGTCGAATTTCGATATCAGCTACTCTATATATTCGTTTGTTGAAATTTGAACGTGATTTAACCACATACGACTTTGAAATACAGATATATTCTACCTTCGCCATATAGAAATAATGCAATCAAACATATGAATATGGGTATAAGTTCGACTGAATCGGGTTGGAGCTATCGATTTCGACTAAAATCTGTTAAATATGAGTTCACTAAATGCAATGACCTAGATTAAACCGGTAATAATTCGTCTGAATAGTTTTGGCTTAGTAAGGCTTGAATATCCAACTTAGTATAAAATGCACTCTACCAAAGCCTGGGTTATGTTTAAAAATCGTCGAGCATGACGAAAGCGTGCAGTTTGGCACTTCTGATGATGTCTCCAGTGAGAGACGAAACCGTCAATGTAAGTAAAATGTTAGTGCTGTGTTTTGAAGAAAATGATACTTTTAATATGCTAAAAGCTGTAACATGTCAAAGTGTGGGAATATAGTCTATGATTCCTTTCCAGGTCATATATTTTACATGGGGAATGGGCTACAACTAAAAAGGCGTTTTCGAACTGTGATGGAAATAGTTTAAAGTGGAGCGCAATTTATTAGTATGTTTAAAATACAAAAGTTACAGGGTTTAAACGCAAATAAAACATTCCAAAAAAGTGTTGAAAATGCAAACTTCTAACAATTTATTTTACACTGAGTGAAAAACAGTTTGGAGCCTGGTCAGACGCCGGGGAACCCGGTGTTTGATCTGACTCAAAATTGTTTGCAATTGAAATAACGATTTTCGGATAAACTCGTTGTTTGGGAAAGAATAACATCGTCTCAACTGTAATAGTGATGTCCAGGATTGGTACATATCTCCAAAGATAGATATGTTTCGCAAAGTAATGTATGCAGGTAAACTGTAACATTTTGTCTGAGATAAATTATCAATGCCTCAAAAAAAAAATATACGTACAACTTTTTGTATTATAAGAGCGTAATCTGGCATTTACACATGCTCATAGATGTATGGTAAATGACCACTTAATACATGTACCTGATGTAAAACCCATTACGTCATCTGCTGAAACTCATTCAATGCTGAAACTTTTAATGAACGCTTCGAATTTTCAATTAAATTTCATCCATTTTTTATTATTAGGGTGGTTTCAAAAACACTTTACAAAATGACAAATAGTGCTGGAGCCCTGTGATCATAATCTACACTGTTCGCAAAGGACAAGTGTACTCTTAACATGTGTACGATTTGTTAATGATGAGTATACGCGTCGTTAGGGTTGACTATATTAAACAATCATCGTCTGCATTTTATCAAATCTGAATTTTAGCTTAATTGACTAAAGTAATATATATGAGTGTCAAGCAATTTTGGTACTGATCAGAGACAGCCTAAAGCTAGCTCTGATCTGGATCGAAACTATTTACAAATAACCAGTGTAAGCGGGATAAGGCAATGAAGAGGTTTAACAACCTTGTATAATTCCGTTTGTAACTGCCATGACATAACCAACCTTATTGCATTGCAAAATTATACAGACCAAGCACCGTTATCATCCCAGGCTCTGTATCTGAGTTTAGTCTACACTGCCAAATACCGTATTTACTACAGCTACATAAAATGCTTTAGATGTATGTGGGTCTCAAACAGTGTAAATCAAGACCAGCCGCCGCGTCTTTTACGCGGCGGCTGGCCTTGATCTATACTAATCTAAATGGCACAGGTCATTGGTATTTATGTGCAGTTTTATGCATTTCATTTGCATTAACAGAAGAATTCGAACACTTTATTTCTTGATTTAACAGTAACGCCCACGTACATGTACAAACTGAATGAGATATTTAAAATATTCTTTTGAGCTGGGTATTTTGTTATAGTTTGTAGACACGCAAATCTGATAGAAATACAGTTCTCAAATTGAATACAATGCAAGGAAATTATTCACAAGATTTGACTTGAGTTTAGTGACCTTAGTTAACATAAACTCCTTTGGTTGGAACTTTATATGCGCAACATCAATCAATCTTTAATCTGCCGTAATAGTGCCTGCCCTGAACCACTGCAGAAAACTGTTTAATTAAGTTTTATGCGTATTTAGATTCAAGAAACTTAAAGGCGAATGTCCAAGATAAGACGCCGCATAAGACGGCGTCTTCTCTGGATGCAAACTGTTTGCAAATAATAATGTATACACATAAAAGTGATTAAGATTCCAAAATGATCGCACGTTGCTCGCATTTAGTCCTACACAATAAAAGTTTTCGTATCTGAATATTTATGGATAACACTTTCACTCTCAATGCCGCCATAAATCGCGTTTATAAACAGTTTGGGTCCTGATCAGACGCCGCGAAACGCGGCATCTGATCAGGACCCAAACTGTTTGACATTGTTTTCGATATAAATTAAGCCATAAAACATTAAATCTTACTTTGAAACGTGTCTTGCAGACAACAATACTTAAGCATACGACAATTAAGCGGTGAAGGGGTAAAATTCTCCCAAAACATTTGACCATGAAAGGGTTACTTATTTACTTACTGGAATTCACCGTCTACAACGCAAGTCAGATTCTGCAATGAACGATGTGGTCCTTCTTAATTCCTCTATCCGTTCATATAGCTTGGTCTGTACAGGTATCGGCTCTGGCCACACATACTTCCTTTTCTCGTCCAGATTTGGACACCTCTGCAGTTTATGCTCCGTCGTTTGCTGGTCAAGGCCACAAGCACACCGGGGAATGGGGCTATCTTCCTCTTGGTAAACATATGTGAATTAAACCTGTTGTATCCAGTGCGGAGCCATACAGAAGCCAGTTGTTCCCTTCTGTCAAGCAGATAGTAGTAATCTTTTCTTGTCGTTGGCTTCATAAGGGTCTTGGTCACTGTTGTTTCTCCTCGTGTATGACCATGTTCAGTGGTTGGTCTCATGTGGCCCTAAGCTTCGCTAATCTGTCTGCCCTCTCGTTTTAAGGAACCCCAAAGTGAGCTGGTATCCACTAGAGGCAGACCACTTTGTTCTGGCTTAGCTTGTGTAGAGCCCTAGACACAAATGGCAGTCTGGCACTTCCAAAAGCCTGGATAACTGACATTGCATCTGTCAAGATGACCTCTTTGAGACAATTCTCTTCTGATTCTTCAATCGAGTTTGCTGCCTGTAAAATGGCCTCAACTTCTGCTCTATAGTAGGAAAATGCTTTCCTGTTGCAGCACTTAGAGTCTCTTATCCCCCAGAGATGTGAGAGATGTAAACACCCGCTCCTCCATCTTTTATTGCGGCTGAGGCTGAGCCGTCAGTGTAAACATGGGTCTATGTTTCTGACGGGTATTTGTCATCAATCATGGCCATCGTTACAGATCGCCTGGCGTTGTCGTCCATCACATCATGTAGAAGACCAGGTACAATTGTGCTTTTGCTTTGATTTGAAGTGTCATGCTTCCAGGATTCGGAAAGGTCTGATGCAAGGAAAGGAAGCAGTCGGTGTCCCAGCTGAGCAGAATGACTTCTGTGCAGCCTCTTGGACTAGTTTAAAACAGGCAGAAAGTGAAGCAGAATGGTACTTTAGGCGCAATCTGCTTTATTTTTAACTTGCTTTAAGCGGGTACATATTTTCAATACTAGAATCATGCACTGGGATAATGGGTTAGTTTAAACATATTTTATTTCCATATACATAAGGAAATGGGTCGGGTCACAATTTCTCTCAACATTAGATTCGACCCTTCCCCTGAGATTCGACCCTTCCCCTGTTAATGGGTTAACTAGATATAATCGTAAAATAGAATGTCTTTGAGAAATAGGTAGATGCTTTAAACTTATGTAAATGCCTTAATATTGTTACGGGCAAATTTGTCGTTACAATTTTCCCCCTTTCATTTCTACATTGTCGTCTGTTTCAATAGTGTCAGTTACGCAGCGTCTGATCTGGATTCATCCTGTTTGCAAACGCGCCTTTTGACGTCATTGAAAGTGAAAGTGTTAACCTAATGTAGTACCCAACGCTTTTCCTGACAATGTTGTCTGGGGATTTATTCCTACCCGAGTGAGCTTGTTATTGTCGTTTTAAGGCAGATTTGCTGATTATACTAAGATACACAGACAGTCCCCTTTGGAGCTTTCACCTTCAATACAACAAACACTTGTCTTTCACACCATCGATGTGTAAATCATTCAGCCGTCATTATAGCGGGATTTTACTCTTTATATCACATGTGCATTTCACAGTTTAGAATAAACTGACATATATTATTTGTTATCGCCTAAAGTGAAAGCACTGTATCCAGAAACTTCTGAATTGAACCCATTGGTACCTAGCGTCCCATAAGAGAGACATAGGCAAACAGTATAAACTCTAATTAGACGCCGCATGATGAGTTCAATATAAAACAAACCGAAAATGAAAAATTAGACCAGGCAACCCATAGATAAAAAATGCACTAATCCAATATATAATCATGGAAGAATTCACTTGGGATAAATGTTTTGGGTTAAACAGACACTGTCGGAGAAGAAAACACCCAATGACGTAATGAGTACGTTGTGTGACTCTATATTGAAAATAATCTTGATTGCAGATGTAAATTAAATCGAGCCAATCGTTAAAAAACTGTGACGTATCAGACAAAGACATAAGCTAAAACCTGTGATTGTATGTGAAATGTAGACTTCTGTGCGACTGGATGTCAATACAAAAATAAGATAAGTCATGATTGCTGGTCACCATGTGCCCGTTAAACGTAACATTAGATAATAAACGTCTAGAAATGTGTATGCAGGGGAGAATATATTAGTCCCTCCCTTTTAAACGAAACTAACATATAGAAAATAACAGTTTTTTAAAAATATTTCCGATCGATTTTAATCTGAGTAACAAACCGTTTGGAAAATGATCCGACGCCTGGTTACCTTAAGCCTGATCTGGCTGCACAATGTTGTGAATGGAACTATTATTTAGCATAGACGCGTATAGTAGAAAGAATAACGTCACATCTTTCTCCACTATACTTCAGTTGTGGCACAGGTACTTGACATATAGATCTAGATCTATTACCCATAAATAAAAAATGTACGTACTGTGGCGTTATTTGACGGAATTTGATGAAATAAAAAGTAGATATTGATAAATTAATCATTTCCCGAGGGTACCACAAGAGAATATCGGCGAGTTAGTCTATTTTAGCATCAGTTTAAGTCGATAGTTAAGACTAGGTGTTGGATTGCATTGTATACCTTGTATCTATAATAGAAGTCTAGTAAAAAACTATATTTTGTTTTTGGTAATAGTTCTATATCTATGTGTCAAGTACCTGTGAGTTGTGGTATACTAAAAACCTTGTTACAAATATTCGCCGAGAATACACAGACATGAACCCTTCTGTGGGTAACACAGAATTCTTTGTATAAAAAATCCCGGTTCCCATGTTATGAAAAGTTTGAATTGAGTCTGATCATCTGATTGGTCGGATTTCAGCAAAAGCTCAAATCTGACCAATCGAATGCTTGAGAACGGTCTCAGACTCAACTCAAACGCCTTATTACCCTAGGTCTGGGATTTAGTGGTCAATAAAAAGAAGTTGATTTGGCGGTTGTTGAAATAACAGGCCATTCAAATGAAGAAGGAACACTATTTAGATGTTTGGTTTTTATACGTTAACTTTTATTTACATTAAACATCTTTAATATTATACCGGAAAGACGATAAACCACAGAATAATACATATAATTCCATAACTTTATAAACAAACAAACGTACATGGAAACGAAGCGTAAAAGTTAAAGTAGACCTTTGTACCTACTACATGTATATTGTAATGCTTATTACAAACATTATAGATACCATAACCCTGAGAACAACATTTATTTGCAACAGTGCATGTCCTGATCAGAGAAGTTTGATATATTTATTGACAGTAGTTCCAATAGGTCTAAAAGCCATGATGCAAATACACCAGCACATATACACATGACTGACAACTTATAAAAAAACAAGTAACAAAACACATACATGCACGTATATAACACAGTACAAAAGTGCGGAGAAGGTATTTAACAATGATGCATATATTTAGAAAAGTAATAAGTAGAGATTCTTGTCAGTTGCACGTTTAGACCGTACGGACACTTATCTGACTGTCCTTTTGCTAGTAGCCTAAATGTCAAGTGTGTTAATTTCGATTTAAGATAAATTATGCTCAAATAGCCTGACGATAAGAACAAAAAACAAAAACAGAAATTCCGAGCTGATAAATAGAGAAGTGAAAGAGATACTGTTAGGTTAGCAATTATTGTTTTAATACATAATGTAGTTGTTACTCATTCAAGATAATTGTTTTTGATGTTAACATATTATTTTCATTGCAACCAGTTTGGATTCCAGGCTCCGAATAGTTTGCTACCCTGATAGATATTAATCGTCAGGATTTAAAAACAATGAGTCATTTTCTATATTTTAGTGCATATCATTTTCCTTTAGATTTATCCAGACGAAAAAGAATAGCGTATTCTGCACTGAAAATTGTCAGCATGCAGTCAGTATTTTTCTCAATCACGACATCTTTAACTTTCTCTCTGAGAACACTAATTACGTAATGTGCACATTACAGATTCAATTAGATTTGAGTCCATTTATATGAAATAGGTATTGACATCTCGAGCTTTTAAATGTCCATTTTCATTACACATTTACAAACTGAAACTGATCCGCTGAGAACTCAATTACAGTAACGTTCCGCTCATACAGTGGAGAAAACGTTATTCTTTCCCGTTTAAACGCAAACGTACGCAAACGCAAAACACTAAAACGTAGAAAATGACAACTTTTTGACAATTCTGATAATTCATGTTTATCTTGGTGGCAAACAGTTTGGAGCCTGATCAGACGCCGGGTTACCCGGCGTCTGATCTGGCTCCAAACTGTTTGCACCGCAAATACTAGTTTTTTTCCACGTCGTATGGTCACACTACATGTGGGGGGATGGGTACTGAAGGCATAGTGGTCATGCTCCTTGTAACAACTTCTTGGTATCCTCATCCGATGTCGAAATAGTTCGGACATGAAATTAGTTAAATGCGGCCCTGCCAGTCCGAAATGTGAATGTTACAGTAGAATTCATAGCGTAAATCAAAGCGTTGCGAGCTTAGCGAACATAAATGGTCTAGTTTTTTATTGCCTGAAAATGCCCGTGTTTCTCGAAATGCCATTCGATCATTTCAAAGTCTACCCCATCCCATAGGTTGTGCTTGTATTGCATTGTTTGGTGTTTCAGACTTGTTTGAATTTTTTGACATTCTGAAGATATGTGTATGCCGCACCTACACGGCCTATAGGAAGCTACTCCCCTGTCAAAAGCAGACGATATAATGGTGTCGAGAGGGTTAAATCAGATAATACAATTTGGTGGTTGAAGATTTAATACAACGTTCGAAACAAACATAAAAAACAATGTAACCTCAAAGAAAGGGTTTTGTTGTAATTTGAAAAATCGGCACGTGCCCAAGTTTGTCCAATAAAGTCCGTGTAAGCCACTTTATTCTACGTTTTATTAGTTCTCACTAATACAAAATGAGAGCGAATTTTATGTTTTCCAGAAAATGAATGGGCTGGTGTATGGATTGTCAGACGTTTCTCATTAACCCTTAGCCCGCCAAATAAATTTTCTGCTATATTTCTCGTCTGCTTCAAGTTTCAAAGTGCTTCAACGTTGCTCAAAATTGCTGAAAATGTTGTCCGAGTGTCAAACAGCTTGGATCCGGATGAGACGCCGAGTTACTCGGCGTCTCATCCGGATCCAAGCTTTTTGCATATGGAGCTATAGTCGTGACTGGCAGGCTAAGGGTTAACAAAGAAAATCAAGGATACAGTAAAATCTCTCTATTACGACCACTAAATTGTGTTTATTATTAAGTGTTACGACATAAGACTGCGCTAAAAGCAAGGTGACAGTAAAACAAAAATATCTCCTTTAGGAGCTTTCTATTTTACTGTCACCTTGCTTTAATTTGTCACCTGCCTTGTTACAATCAAATATATTTCATCTATATTGGTCATGATAGATAGGATGTACTCTATTTCCACACAAAACAAGCAAAACATCAAATGCATACATTCACAATGTGTATTGTAATAAATGAGATGGTGTCATCGAAATAGAGAGTCCTTAAGATGCAATGAAATAAAATGAACTGACGAATGGGTTAGTTAAACCAAATCAAATAAAATGTTCATCACAATCGGCCCTAGCGACGATTATACTCGTCATGTACTCGTTCCAAATGCAAACAATGTAGACCCATATGAGAGGCCTCCTCCTATAAGAGGGCTCCTGCAATGAATTGTAAAAACAACCGATAATAGTAAATATTGACTAGATAATATTGAAATGGATTTGTCAATTTGAAGTCTCACGGGTAAAATGATATTAGGACTTAACGTGTTAAATCTTGTCACAAACATCATTGATCCAGGATTTGCAGAGAGGTCATTGCACCAAATTAACGGTGCACATTTCGATTCGATGTCACTAGAAATTCTGTGTAATATGTTTTGAAATTGATATTGTGGTGTTCTACCCGTCTCTTATTGTGATTTACAGTAAAGTATGAACACGCATGTCTTGCCGTTTTGTCCCATAAAACCCCGATAATACGTCGAATATATTCTAGTGTTGTGTACTTCAATGGATATGCCTTAATGTATGTGAACATCCAGTTCAAATACGTTTAGAAAATAAGTAAGACATTATGGAGAGTCAGACAGACACATTTCAATAACTTATTGACCATGGTTCGTGGGGTGATTGGGTCATCTGTCTGAATGAGCATTTTCACAGACCTCATAACCACCATGATCACTGATTGATGTGTGTCTGGTAATGTTCATAATATTTTGATGATCGACCTTCTAGAAATACAGTAAACCCCCTCAATTACGGCCACTTAATATTGTCAATGACCAGGTGTTTCAGGCAGGTGACTGCTTAAAAGCAATTGAGGTGAACGTAAAACAGAAAGCGCCTTCTTAAGCTTTCTGTTTTACGTTCACGTTGCTTTAAGCTGGCACCTGTATTTTATGCAGTCAATTATAGTTCATTTTAGTATGTCGCAATATAGAGGTTTTACTCTACGTGATTAAAAATAACCATGACAATTTTGGAATATCAGCATATATTTTACATCTGGCAAAATTGCAATGAAACGTTTAAAACCCATATCAAAGCATCTCACGAGCAGGTTTATTTGTTGTTAAACCTTTGCCCACGAATACACTTTTTTAACACTTTGCCCCATTGCATGTTTCTAGTTTCGAAGACCATAAAGCGCATACTACTTAACTTTCAACCTGCAATAAGTTACTCTCTGTTAAGGCTTAGAAACTATTTCTATAGTCCATATTCATGACTATATTAGGTGGAGCTATTACTTTAGTGGATGAATATTTTATATGTGCTTAATGGCGCGTTTATTGGGAAAAGTGTTCAACTTAAAAATAATCCTACACTAAGACAAGTACAGTGGAGAATCTGTTATTCTTTCCCAATAAACGCGTTTACGCTAAAACTATTATTTACAGTGCAAACAGCTTGGAGCCAGATCGGACGCCGGGTAACCCGGCGTCTGATCAGGCTCCAAACTGTTTGCCACCAAGATAAACATGAATTATCAGAATTGTCCAAAAGTTGTAATTTTCTACGTTTTATTGCTTTGCGTTTGCGTCCGTTTGCGTTTAAACGGGAAAGAATAACATATTCTCCACTGTACGAGTGCATACCCTAACTTGAAGACTTTGCAAATGAACCATGGCTGGCATTACACGATATGTCAAGATAAAGTCTTAAAGCAAACTGACATTAAGGCAGAAGCTCCTACTGGAGCATTATGTTTCTAATGGAGCATTATGCTCCTAATGGAGCATTCTGCTTCAATTTCAGTCTACTTTGATAGGTGATCTGTTTCCAGAACAAGAAACAGACTAGTTAGTCTGAAGAAAGATACTGACAATGCAAATAATCTTGTAAAATCTAAACTATTTTCATTTATTACATCTGAATAAAAGTAAAACATGTACCTTTCAATAAAACACACGACTTTATTCAACGACAGTTGCTTAAATATAGTACAATCATAAGCTATGGACGTTTTCATCGCAGTAATGCATTCTGCTTAAATACGTTGGTAAAATATTTTTGTCCTAATCCGCTGGTCCGATTTGAAAGTAATTTCACACAAATGATTCATAGGTGACCATCTACCAGATTTCTTCAAATAATTGTGCTATCTTAAAAACATGGCCGCCAGTGAGTAGGGCCAGTATTCCAATCATATAATTGTAAAGTAATTTTTTTCAAACTCTTATTCTCTGAAACTGCTAGTCCCAATTGGAAATTATTTTACACAAATGATCCATTGATGACCCTCTACCAGATTTCTTAAAATAATTTTGTTATCTTACAAAATATCGTCGCGAGTTGGTTATGCAAGTTTTATTCACACATTACTACATAGTGAACAGTTTAATAATCTTCTTCTCTGAAAAAAAAACGTGTGCAAAATTAAAATAAAACTTACACAATTGATCCATTAATGACCATTTTCCAGATTTCTTGAAATTATTTTGATATCTTAAAATACATGGCCGGTGGTTTGGGCAAGTTTTTCTGAACATGGTTTGCATAGGACACATGTATTTTTCAAATTCACAATGTTTGTAAGTAACAAGTAAAGTACTCTTTGTTTTATCCATAAGGTTTGACCTGTCAGTCATCACTTTCCGTCAACTTTCGTTGGTACCATCGAAAGTTTCCGTATACTTTATTTATAAATCAATGAAAGCTTCAGGTATTATACTTCAGTCGATTATCTAACGCCACTGTCGCAATAGCTCAGTGGATAGTGTCATTGACTCGTAGTGCTAGGGTCGTTGGTTCGATTATAGGTTCTGTTTTGTAAACGTCGGCTTCAGGTATTTTTTTGCAATAACTATATATTTTACTTAAATAAAACAGTAAACGTTTGTGTAAAGAAAAACTTGCTGCTTAACGAAATACAGAAGTAACACAGAGACCTTTAAGCCAGAGAGTGCTTTGCATAATGTAATGTTGCTACAGTGGAGAAAACGTTTTACTTTCCCAATAAACGCGTTTACGCTAAAACTATTATTTCCATAGCAAACAGTTTGGAGCCCGATCAGACGCCTGGTAACCCGGCGTCTGATCAGGCTCCAAACCTTTTGCCACTCAGATCAACATGAATAGCAAATATTGTCGAAAATTTGTCCTGCTTGATGATTTATTGATATGCGTTTGCGTTTCGTATGCGTTTAAATGGGAGAGAATAACATTTTCTCCACTGTATACGCACTTTTCTATCCAAGTTTCCTGGCAAGTTCACTGTACTTTATTTTATACAATTGCATGAATATTGATATGGTTTGTATGTGTCTACCATAAACAATTTAAAAAAAAAGACACATTAAGAAATATTACAAAATAAACTCTATGGGGTATCGAACCCATAACCCTTACGTTGGAAGCGCAGACACATAACTACTGAGCTATTACCGACTGTAGTTATCTTTATCAGATACTATAATCAAATTGTCGGAGCTCTGAAATATCATGTGTAAAGCAGAAAAGACCTGGTTATCATGTCATGATCTTACTTTGAAAAAGCTGTATAAAGTTGAATATATTTCTAAGCGTAAGCGATTTGATCGCGCGGTACACAGAGCGAAGCGTTTACATGGGTACTCATTGCAAGAGCAGATTTTAAATGAGTGTGAGGTTGACTCGACAAAGTTTTGGAAGTCAATAGGTAAAATTGGTGTTAACTGCTCTAATTCCAGTTATATTCCAATGGAAGTCATTTTACCAGACGGTTCTGTATCATGTGATAAGGCTACTGTTCTGGAAAAATGACGTAAAGATTTTAGTTCTCTGTTTCGTGCTTCAAATTCTGAGCATACTAACTTAGTTAATAATGCTGCTGATCCCAATGTAGAAATTAGTTTTAATGAAGGTATATCGATACTGTAGGTACATAAAGCTGTGATGTCAATCAATAAAGGTAAAGCTTGTGGTGTTGACAATATACCAATTGAAGTATTGAATAATGATACAGCTATGTCTTTTATGCATGTTTTATTCAATGTTTGCTTTGAAAAAGGTATAGTACCTTCTATGGGGGTAAATGTATCATTAACCCTATTCCAAAGTCATCTACTGTAGATAAAAGGGATCCTTTGTCGTATCGTGGAATATCATTAGCATCTTCTATGTATTAAGTATATTGTAACATACTGAATCAAAGGCTGTGTACATGGGCTGAGGCTAATGGTAAAATATGTGACGAGCAGAATGGATTTAGAAAGGAAAGAAGCACCACTGATCATATTATCTCTTTATCAAGTATTATTGAAACTAGAAAGAAATTACGCAAATCTACATTCTGCGCTTTTATAGATTTTAAGAAGGCATACGACACAATTGATAGAGACTTGCTGTGCAACAGGTTGTCAAATATAGGAATATGTGGTAAAATGTTACAAGCTATTAAGTCTTTATATGTTTCTGTAAGTTCATGCGTTAGGGTAAATGGTTTTAACACCGAGTGGTTTGATGTTAACTGTGGATTACGTCAGGGCTGTATTTTGTCGCCGTTGCTGTTTAATCTTTATATAAACGACTTGACGGTGTATCTTAAATCTTTCGACAAAGGTGTAATGCTTGAAAATGAAGTAATTTGTTTAAAATTCTATGCAGACGACATAGTCATACTTGCAGAATCTTCCGATGATCTGCAAGTTCTATTGTCTGCATTGAATAACTGGTGTAAAATGAATGTCATGACTGTAAATCCAGATAAAAGTAATGTAATGCATTTTAGACCTAATTCAATCCCTGTTACCTCATTCAATTGTATGTGTGGTACTAGCCAGTTGAAACTTGTCGATAGATATACTTATTTAGGTGTAGTTTTGCATGAACATTTGGACATGAATGTAACCGTTAAGGCTGTAGCGCAAAGTGCAGGTAGAGCCTTAGGATTGTTGATAGCTAAATGTAAATCTATTGGCGGACTTCCTTGCGATGTTTTTACTAAACTATATGATTCCGTTGTCTGGCCTGTTGTGAACTATAGTGCTCCGCTGTGGGGGTATCGTACTTACTCCTGCATCGAAGCAGTTCACAACAGAGCGCAACGTTTTTTTCTTGGAGTTGGAAAGTACACTCCAAATGATGGATTGTCGGGTGAATTGGGCTGGAAATCGCCGGTAGTCCGCCAGTGGAAAAGTATTGCTTTATATTGGTTAAGGCTTAGTCGCATGGACAGGTTGAGAGTTGATAAAAGAATAGCGCTTTGGTCTTATAACAAGTCTTGTCGTTCGTGTAAGAATTGGTGTTACAATGTTTCAGCTTTTCTTAATGCGAACGACATGGCTTGTTATAACTCACTAGAAACTCCTATTGCTAGATCGTTTACAAATAGGGTCGAAGGACAAGTGCATGATAATTTTATTAATAACTGGAAATTAAAAATTAATGCTGATATTGGTTCATCAGGACGTGGTCGCAATACGATAAGATTGTATAAAACTTTCAAGGAAGATTTTGGTGTTGAAACTTATTGTACAATTATTTTGCCACCGAGTCATCGTTCAGCTTTTGCAAAATTTAGATTAGGGGTGGCAACCATACGTTTAGAAACTGGAAGGTATGAAGGTCTTGATGAAGAATTAAGACTTTGTCCCATGTGTGATAAGAATGCTGTCGAGAATGAAGTACACGTTTTGTTAAATTGTGAATTGTATAACGATCTCAGAGAGGAATTGTTTCTTTAATATGTCAGACTGTGATAAATTAAGATATATCTTTTCCAACACAGATATGGTTAGAACGTGTGCCAAAACCTGTTTTAATATTTAACATAGACGACAGCTTTTCGTAAGCAGATAAACTTTAATACATAAATGATTACTTTTTATTGTAAATAATGTATTAATTATTACTTTAAATTTCAAATGTATTTCATAACAGTATATATACAACGTCCATTAATCAGTTTATTTCAAATCTGATTTGAGATAATAGTCGATGTTTTATAATGTTCTTTAAGTTGACTTGTTTGGTCCTTTTGTCTGTCAAAGTTTAATTCGATTTTTATTGCAGATTTTAAAGACAGTCATAGCATTTTGTTAAAACGATATGATTGCCTAGATTAATGGAAGTTGTATGTATTTTAGACTATCATGTATATACAATATATGTGGTTGGTATCTTATTAGATGTATATAAGTATGTGCAATAGTTTAAAGGACAGTGAATGTAAATTTCACTTAACATAGTATCTTATAATTCATTTATGAATGGTATGGTTACGTTGTATCTTATGATGTATTTTCTGTTGCATTTATATTTGTTGTAACCATGATGAGACTCAAATAAAGAATGAACCTTCGTTGAATGGCTTATTTACTATACACTGTTTTGTTGTTTCCGGAAGATACAAATAACTTACGGAAAAATACGGAATATTCATAAACTGACAGGTCAAACATTATCGACAATATACACAATGCTAAGGATGAATGTGTTGATATTGTACACTGTATTATTGTTTTTGTAACCTATTGGTGCCGAGCGTCCAATAAAAATGACATATGCAAACAGCGTAATGCGGCGGCTGATCAGAGTCTTCAGTATTTGCTGATATGAGTTTCAATATAAAACAAAACGAAAATGAAACTTTACACCAGGCACCCCTTAGATAAAAATATACTAATAGTTCAATATGTAAACATGAAATGATTCACTGGTCACAAATGCAGGGCTGCCATAAGTTGACATAAAAATCATAAGATTTCCAAATTTGCGTTTTTCAAGTGCGATTTTACGAGTCGTTCCTTTATCCCATCGCCTGTTTCTCGATTTGTTGACAGTGGCTGCTTTAAGCAGGCTGAAAGTAAAGCAGAATGCGCCTTAAGGCGCATTCTGTTTTACTTTTAGCCTGCTTTAAGCTACCATGTACTAAAAAAATCCTAAGATTTAGGAAAAATCCGGAGAAATGGCAGCCCTGCAAATGGGTTAATGGATTAAGGCGATATAAATGAAGATATATATTGGGCGTGTTATATATTATTGTTACTCTACAATATATAGACCCTGGCTTGACCTACCATTAGTCTACATAAGGCCTGGGTATTTTATATCCAGCAATAGCTTAACACATTCAAGTAGACAATACTATGCATCTAGAAAGTTATCAATCAAATTATAATACGTTCCAGACATATAAATATTAATATTGTTTGAAAATATGGCATCAAGCAGACATGAAGTGATCAGTGATATGTTCAAGTCATGTCATTTTTACCAGACTTAAAGGCCCATTGATGTTTGATAATTCTGTTTATTATAGACAAGTCTATATAGCAAACACGTATTTTCTGTTAAACCTGAATTTTTATTTATTCAATAAATCTGGATCCGTAGAAATTTTGTTTATTAATCAGCATACACTTCATGTAGGAACTTATGTTTTGCCGGTCAAACTCTAAACTCCGTTTAACGCCATATGTTCAAACATTATAAATATTTATATGTCTGGAAATTATTATGAATGTATTGATAACATTCAATAGATACATAGTAATATACGCTGTTCGGGTGTCTAGAAGGCCTAGTGGTAAGCGCATCCCATTCGCACCATGTATCGAGTTCGATGCGGTATATAAGAGGATACATCCAGGGCTGTCTTGAGTTGATAAAAATAAAAATGGTAAGATTTCAAATTTTCCATTTTTCCAGCGCGAGTTTACTAATCGTACCTTTACCCCATAGTCTGTTGCCAGTTGTGAAGACATATGACTACTTAAAACATGTTGAAAGTAAAGCAAAATGCGCGTTAAGGCGCATCTGTCAGCCTGTTTTAAGTTATCATCTGCTAATATAAAAAATCCGATGACTTTGGAAAAATCTGGAGAATTAGAAGCCCTGTACATTGGTCGCCCGCCCAGACACGCGGGGTTTCTCCCGAGACTCCAATTTCCTCCCACAGAAATGTCCGAATACGCCATCATTTAAGCTCTCGAGAGTACTTCGTATAAGTTGTTGCAGCATTTGTAATATTTGATGAAGAAATAAGGTTTAAACTCCCTTTTAACTATTACATGCACTGAGGTAAATCTAGGGTCCTAGTCCTTACTCAATCATCCCTAAAACTTCACTATAGGAATAAACAACATCTTTTTGACGTTAATGACGGTATGACTACATTAGCTTCGCAGGGGGTAAATTTTGTAAACGCCCGAAGGGCGTTTTCAATTTAATTTACCCCCGAAGCTAATGTAGTCATACCGTCATGAGCGGCAAAAAGATGTTGTTTATTCCTTATATTTATATTTTTATTTTCTGTCATCCATTTAATGTGTAGTTTGACCAGATTTGTTTTCATGTATATGAATATACCATATACCGGCCAAATGGGTTTGATAGATGTAATATCGATGTAATAGCCATTCCAGTTTCTAAATATGGTGTCAAAAGTAGTCCTTACTACATGTACTGTATTTGCATGATAATTTCAGGGTTTTACGCAGTAAACTTTCTCGCTGTGCTTTAAGAACGCTCGTAAGAAATTAAAACAAAAATTTCAATCTGAATATCCATTATCAAAGCATATTTTAAACAATTAGGTGGCGCAAGTTTTTATACACGCTTTACACTTAGCAACGCTGAAATGCGACTACATGTACACAGTCAGCATGTACACACACCCGCGGCTATCCGTGGCATATCCGATACACATAGGCTAGTTTAAATATGTCATAACGGAACATTACGTTACCAATTTAGTAAGTGTGAATGCATTATTTTGCTTTATGTTTGAGCGACTTTCCTATGTATTCTGGTGAACAAATTGTTTGAAGTTGTCAATTTCAAACCGGAATTGGAAGACAACTAGTCTAATCTATAAATAGATCCCTGCTCCACTCGGAGAAGGGAGAGAACGCGTACAGCTTTAATGACGGAGTGTAATATGATAACCTCCCTTAAAAACAGCAATTAGTTTGTTTTTTATCGCACATTGATTTTAATTGAACTGTCTGCGACTTTAAATAGGGGTTTCGAAATACCCAAACGGATAATCTTAAAGTAGATCCTAACTTGGTCGGTATCTCTCCGCCGTATGGAAGATATTCTTCGCGGCGGAGACTCCGCCCTCTTTCTAACTGGCTGGGACCGGATTCGATTCGTAGGTTCATCGAGAATTGACCTGCATATTTTTAATACGATTACATAGAGACTTTACAGGTTGAATGTAAATATAAAGAAATCCCATATTCTCATTTAGTTTAGTACACTTTTGTTTTGGTTCATCCTAACAATATAATGCAAAATGACAAACAGTGCATATCATGATCAATGCGATCCTGCAAGAGCTCTCTGATCAGGGTCTACAATATTTGCACAGTACATATGTACCCTTCACAGGTAAACTGTTCGCAAACGAAGAGTATACTTGTCTATATGGTTGAATGGTGTTCATGGAGGTATGAAAAAACACTGGTCACACTTTATGAAACCGCATAGCAGTTTCATTTAAAAGTGTGACCGATTTTGTTTGCATACCTCCATAAGCATAAAAATTATGCGAATTATTCCTTCTAATAAAAAATCACTACTAAATTTAAAAAGGAAATTAAATAGATAATCTGACACGAGTGTTAATTATTTAACACTTTGAAACCGTATGTTGTAGCCCCTCCGTCATATAGTTTTACCTTCAAAAGCGTTGTTTTGTAGTAACGTCATTGTTAATAACGCCATTTGGCGTCCTGCTTCATGCAGCGCTTGTTGAGAATATTTGTACTAAGAGAAAATAGTCCCGACAAGGCGTGACCTAAATCTGTTTGGTTTATGGAGTTATGAACAAAAAAGTACAGTCAATCACAGCTCCGCAAATGTAATGAAAACAAACAATATCAAATTATACAGTCATGAACATGGAACATAAATACTTTCTATATCCTAGCAGATGATAGCTTAACACAGGCTGAAAGTAGAATAGAATGCACATATACTTTACTTTTAAGCTGCTTTAATTTGTCACCTGTCTTTAAACTAGACATGCTATGGGGTTAAGGGTTAAATACATCCTGACACATGACTGTTTCAAGCGGGTAGGAGCTTTTCTATTATACCTTTACACAGCTTTAAAGCATCAACATGTCTGTGAAACTGACAGCGTGCACTGAAAGAAAATGTGCATGTCACTGACATGTTTCCAGATTTGTTTGTATCAACATTGTCTGTCATAACAATGTGTAAGACATGCAGCCTGTCAGTGACATATCTGATAAAGGATGACGTGGTTTGATTACAATTGACATCTTATCTTCTCGCCTCACATCACTAGTCATTGACGCATTCATATTGTGTATGCGTCGTGTTTATCTAAAACATGTTATATGCCAATATTTAACAACTGTTGCCAGTAACTCATGCAACCCTTGTGACGAGTATACTCTTCATTTTTAAACAGTGTACCTATTAGGGGATACTCGTCTTATGCAAACAGTGTATGAGCCGCCTCACCAGCTCATAAGTGTATCAAGCATGTGAGTTGAAATTGAGATCGTTCTGAAGCATTTGAATGGTCATATTTGAGCATATTCTCAAATCTGACCCGTCAAATGCTTGAGAACGATCTGAGACTCAAACCAGACGAGTTTAACCTTATATCCAGCGTATGTACTGTTTGTCATTTTGGAATACATGTATATTGTCAAATTAAACCCTTAATATTTCAAAAATGACTGCCACTATCTATTCTGTTGCTCTATTCAATACTACCTGTTGCATTTATATAGATATTTAAGGGCAGAGGTGGAACATTTTGCATGTATTTCATAAATGTGTTATGCTCACATTCAAATGTGATAAATTTGCCAACAGTTACTTGATTGAAGATAAGAAATGTATAAAATGAGCGTGTATCGTTTATTTCATATGGTTCGATAACCTATATTACACAGAACATTGATAAAATTATGTATACACCGCTTTCTAAAAATTTTGATTGTAGATATGTAACTATTTTGGCAGATTTAAGCTTTGTAATACTTGTATTGAGAATTCATGTCTGTTACTTCATCTTTTAATATAATGTCCTGGAATGCCACCGGCATAATGTCCAGTGCTGGATACTTATGTGAAATCTTCAGAAACACAAAATTGATTTTTGTGGCATATCTGAGCACTGGTTGATGGAAAATAACAGCAACTTCTCAAACATGCTTGATAGCAATTATAGGTGTATAACTGTTATCGACAAGGATTGTAAATACCCATATAAAAGGCGTTCGAGTAAAGGGGGCGTGGCTTTACTCTGGCATGTAAAGTATGATACGCACGTGTCTAACATTGCAATTGATGATGATCGTATTGTTCGTATACAGGTGAATGTAATGGACGGCACTTTTCTATTCATTTTTCAAGTATACTTACCTTGTGTGAACCATTCAGCAGATACTTACACTAATTATATAGAACAGTTATTCAACTTGTGGAGTATGTATTCTACTTTGGGAACGGTTCTATTTATTGGTGATTTCAATGCTAAGTTTGTGTTTCCTATTTGTAATCGAACTAGGCTTCGGGACAAACAATTTTCTCAATTCCTTGCAGATTGTAACCTAGTAGCTGTAAATACATTACCATACTGTTGTGGAGCAAAATCCAGTTATGTATCCTATGATAAAACTAAGGAGAGCTTGATTGACTATATCTGTTTACCTGTCGAAAAACAGGACGATGTAGACAAGTGCATGATTTTAGATGATCATTGTCTTAATGTATCCACGCATAGGCCAATACTGTGTTGTCTTTGCTTGGGTTCATTATCTATTTTTCACCCTTATGAATATGATAAGTCATACCGTATTAATTGGAGTAAAGTTACCAATGAAGAATCCAGTGGTTACTTAACCACATTAAATAACTCTGAAGCTCTTTTAAAATCGAGATTTCTCAGTATTAACTCGAAAGAAGATATTGATTATACATATAACACTATCACTAACGTCATTTCAAGTGCATCTAATCAATGTATAAAAGAGCGTAAGTTTAAGCGCTTTTTGAAACCTTATTGGAACTCAACCTTGACTGATCTTAATAAAAATCTTAACAAAATGAGAAATACTTGGATTTCAGCGGGGAAACCTCGTGGATCCGACAGTTCTTTTGCTGACTACAAAAATGCTAAAAGGGAGTTTAAGCGCCATCATAGACAATGCGTTAAGCGTTTTTTGATTGAAGAAGATCGTAAACTTGACGAATGCGCAGAGTTGAATCAGAATCGCTTTTGGCAGATAGTAAAGTGTAAAACTGCTCTCCGGCTCTACACTGAAACAAACAAACAAACAAACAAATTCAACCAAACAACACGGAGAGTATTGTTTTAAACATTCGTTTTACGACTTGTGAACTGCTCTCCGGCTCTACACGGAAACAAACAAACAAATTTAATCCAAACAACACGGAGAGTATTGTTTTAAACATTCGTTTACGACTTGTGAACTACTCTCCGGCTCTACACTGAAACAAACAAACAAACAAACAAATTCAACCAAACAACATGGAGAGTATTGTTTTAAACATTCGTTTTACGACTTGTGAACTACTCTCCGGCTCTACACTGAAACAAACAAACAAACACACAAATTCAACCAAACAACACGGAGAGTATTGTTTTAAACATTCGTTTTACGACTTGTGAACTACTCTCCGGCTCTACACTGAAACAAACAAACAAACAAACAAACAAAACCCCACTCTGTTTTTAATCATGCCATTGATCTTTTAATTATTTGACTCATTTTAAAAATGATCTTACAAACTTACTATAACAATTTTATAATCTTGGTAATAATATTGGAAGAAATTCCATGTTTCCATGCATCTCAATATTGTATCATTTTTATTGTGAATGTAGTTATTTGTCTTTCTCGCTTTGTAGGTACATTTATATAATTTCATGTGAAGCGCTTTTGAACGCACAACTCCTGTGTGAAAAGAGCGCTATATAAATCGGGTATAATAATAATAATAATAATAAAACCGGTAATAAAAGCGGGACAGGAAACGAAATGAAATTTGACGGTAAAATTTACCGTGATACTAAAGCAATTACCGAACAATGGAAAACTTACTATGCAAGACTATACAACACCTCTAGCTGTCCTGCATACGACTCGAATTTTGAAAACTCTGTTAACGACGATGTTGAGAGAATTAAGGCAATGGTTGAAAGAGCGAGCACGGAAACAGTTAGCATAAGTATTGAGACCTTAGATAATCAATTGAAATTGTGTAAAAAAGGTAAAATGTGCGGTTTTGATAACGTTTACTACGAGCACATGGTATTTGGCGGTCGCACTTTACACTGGGCTTTGTTGCGTCTCTTCACGGCCATGTTGAATTTTGGGTATATACCCCCGGCCATGAATAGAGGGGTAATTGTCCGGCCATGAATAGAGGGGTAATTGTAACTCTTCATAAAGGAGGCAGAAAAAGAAAAGATGAACCACAAAATTACAGAGCTATCACGCTTACGTCGACCATTTTGAAACTTTTTGAAAGTATACTATTGTTACGCTTTGAAAACAAAATTATAGAAAATCTTAGTCCACAACAAGGTGGTTTTCAACGAAACTTAGGCTGTGTTATGACGTCATTCTCACTTCAGGAATCCATTCAGTTTACGCGTGAGAACAATAGTAAAGCTTTCGTTGCCTTTCTCGATAGTCGTCAAGCTTTTGACAGGGTTTGGCACAATGACCTCATTTTAAAATTATATGAATTAGGGATCGACGTCATTAGTCTGAAAACTATTATAAGTTTGTACAGTTCTATGCAGAGCTGTGTTAGATATAAAGGTAATGTCTCTGAATGGTTCGATGTTTTACAAGGTACCAGACAAGGGGGAAAATCTTCACCGATCCTGTATCTCCTTTATATAAATGGGCTCATCAAGTTACTAGAGGAAGCAAAACTTGGATTCTGTATCTATGATATGCCTCTATGTAGCCCTACCGTAGCGGATGATATGATTTTATTGGCATTATCTAAAACAAGTCTTAATAATATGTTAGACATATGTTACGGGTATTCTATAAAATGGAGGTTTGACTATAACCCAAAGAAATGTGCTGTTGTTGTATTCAACGAACCAAAGTCAAACAACAAAAAGTCTATGAGAATTTGGAAACTTGGTAATGAAACAATTGTTGAGGATTCCTCATATACTCACTTAGGAATTACCTGTAGAAACTCCATACGAATACAAGAAACTATTCATAATTCTAGTATCAAGCTTAAAGGCACTCTTTTGAGCATAGCTAGTAGTAATGTAAGTTTTGGTCCGTTGAACCCTCTGACACTATCTAGACTTTATCAATTCAATTCAATTCAACTTTTTATTGGCATTAAACATAAATAATGTTCATAGCCATATAACATAATGTACATGACTAACAATAAATAACTATATAGTATTAGACCAGGAAATATAGTT
Organism: Gari tellinella; assembly: GCA_922989275.2. NCBI lineage: Eukaryota > Metazoa > Mollusca > Bivalvia > Cardiida > Psammobiidae > Gari > Gari tellinella. Next base: position 46,897,377 of record OV277864.1, read on the forward strand.
ACATAAGCAGGAGAAAAGTATGAAAAAATGTGAGATGACAATGATTTAACCTTCTTAATTATACAGTAGAATATATATCAAATACTGACCTCATATTATAAATAAACAAAGTCTTTAAGATATCACGAAATACAATATTTTTCTACTACGTTGTTCTATATTTAAGTTTTAACTTACAGTTATATTTTCATCATATTTCTTTTTATTTTGAGTGTGTAAATCGGTTTGGATCCTAATAAGACGGCACAGTTGTTTTCGTCTTATCAGAATCCAAGCCCATTGAAGTTGAAATTGATCTGCATTTTCATAATGGAAACTGATAATACTATTTCTATGGTTGGGAATAACAACATGAATAATAATTATGTACACTTCTATCTATAGTAACAGGATCTAATCTACGACAAACAAATACAATATCTTGTGACCATGGAAGTTTCAGGGGATAATGAGTTAACTATCCTCTTAACATAAAAGCCTGATAGATGAATTTAGCTAATTTAATTAGTGTGCTTTTCTGTTGACTGCTTAGTAATAATTTTAATTTGTCCATGTTAGGCCAATGGCAATAATAATTTGGCAAGCACTGGAACCGTAGGTCTCTGTAGTAAGGGCAAACAAGCAAAAAGTGATATTCATTTTCAGGAACATTCATCGAGCATTTATTACAAATTCTTTCTTCACGCGGTATATTTCTGTATCTGCCTTCTTCAATTAGTAATTTGTGAGATGAACATCTAAATCGTGTTAACGCTATTCTATGTTTACTATTTTTGACTACTTGTAAGTATTTTTCTTTTTCAAATTGTGTTTTGAATATACGGTATGTATCAAGTTTAGGGAGATTTCTGAGATCTGAAAACCATTTCTGATAATATTGATCAAGAACAGATCCTATCAGCGCTGTTAGTTGGGCATTTGTTAAAGTTATTGGATGTTGATGAAATAAGAATGAAAATCCTAGTTGGTCAACCAACTGCTTAAGTTGTTTTGACCACTCACTGATTAAAACGCCATTCGTATCACGCATGAACATCAATTTGTATTGAATAGAATCCGGTACTTGTGATGTTCTAAACCAGAATTTAAGAATTCTCATTTGTCTTACAATATACATAGGAAACCTTCCCAATTCACCATATATGGTAGTATTAGTAGTTTTTTTTTTTTTACTCTTAACAATTGTTTCATGAATTTCAAAAGAACTCTTTCTATATATGCTGCTTTATGAAATCCCCATACACATGCACTATAATTTAAAATAGGTGAAATCATTGTATCAAATAGTTTAAGTTTTTCTTCAATATCTAGTGGAACTATATCAAATAATGAATTAAGCGAAAATAAAGCTCGCATTGCCTGTTGTGATAATGCTTTTTGCGCCTGGAAAAAGCGCCCATTAGCTGATAGCTTTATTCCAAGGTAAGTAAATTTTGTTACTAACTTGAAAGCAATGTTGTTAAAAGAGATTTCTACATTTTCAGGCCTGTTACTTGCTTTAAAAACCATAACAACTGTCTTATCTATATTAACTTCAATGCCCCACTTTTTGCAGTACGTGTTTAGTTTATTGAGCAGACATTGGAGACCATCTGGAGTGTATGAAAATAACGCTGTGTCGTCTGCAAACAACAAAAGAAACATTTGCAGCTCATCTATTGTAAAGGTTTCGACACCTGGGACTTTAAGCTCTTCGTATAAATCATTCACAAAAAACAGAAACAAAAGCGGGGATAACGGTTCACCTTGTTTGACACCTGACCTACTTTCGAAGAAGTCCGAACATTCACCATTTACTCTAACACATGACCGCACTTTCTCATACATTTTGTGTAACATTTTTGTAAACTTGGTTGACACTCCAGATTGCATTAATTTAAACCATATACCGTTTCTATAGACTAAGTCAAAGGCTTTCCTAAAATCTATAAAAGCACAGTACAGCTTACGTTTTTCAAAATTAATCACTTTATTTATAATTGATGAAAGGGCAAAAATACAGTCTGTTGTGCTTTTACCCTTCCTAAAACCAAACTGAAAGTCCGATAAAATGTTCTGATTTTCGGCCCAATGTCGCAGTCTATTGTCAAGTAAGAGCGAGAATATCTTGGAAAAAATACTTGTGAGTGTTATTCCACGGTAATTGTTAACATCCTTGAGATTCCCACTTTTTGGGACAGGGATAATTACACCGGTTGTCCAACATTCCGGGTATATACAGTTTTCATACATATAATTAAAGAGTTTACATAATACTGGTGCCATTATATCGACAGTTTCAATGAACATTTCGGGACACAATAGATCAAGACCGCTACTCTTACCCCGTTTCAACGACAAAATACAAGTTTTAACCTCGGCCACTGAAAAAGCTTTATCAAGCTGTTCTAAAACAATGCTCTCACTTGACAAAAACACATCCTCAGCTTGGTCATTTTTAAATTCGCCGTCAGCTGTAAAAAGTACTTTAAAGTGGGTTAGGAATTCATCTTTATTTAAACATAAATTTGTTTTGTTACAATTGCCTCTCAATTTACGAATTTCCGACCAAAACTTTTGTGGCTGTGATTTGGCTAAAGTATGTAGATTTTGACTCTGTTTTGATTTGTATACAGCCCGAGCCTTTCTTTTAGCAGCGCGATACGCACGCCTTTTGTTAACAAGAATATCACAATTTTCACGTGTTCGTTTTGTTCTATAATGCCGTGCAGCCGTCTTTAAGGCGTACCTAGCAGTCTCACAGTCATGGGTAAACCACGGGCTTTTAAACTTACGTCTATTTTTAGAATTACTTTTATTATAAATTACTTTTGACTTTCCGTACACGCTAAAGGCCTTTTCATAGAGTAAACTTGCAAATTTTTCAACACCGCTGTTAAGTTCGACATCACAAGATATGATATCATCAATAATATTTTCAAAGCATAAGATATCAGATTGGACTGTTTCAGTAAATATTGGGTTACCAGACTCCCAAACAACTTTCTTGATTTCTTTTCTGTTTGTACTATCATTGTTATTCGTGGGATTAGTAAAAATATCAAGCCCTATTGGCGCATGAGAAGAACAATGGTAAACATCGTGAACAGTGAAATTGTCAATGATGCCGAATAAATCGTAAGGCATAAGTAAATAGTCAATTAAACTATTACCATTACGAGAAAAGTATGTATAGCTTCCAATTCCAGCATCATCACCAATTCGACCGTTCACGATTTTTAAGTCACTGCTGCAACAAATATCTAATAGTTTCAAACCCGATGTATTTACATTTTTATCCATTGTAAACCTTCTTGGCAACTCACTTTCTAAACAACTGTGGTTACTATTATCCATTTCTGGAACAAATTCATCAAAATAACTAACATTTTCTATGACGTCACTTCTTTCGCCGCATCTAGAATTTAGATCACCCATTACGGCAACTTTGCCATAACTTTGATAAGTTCTTATTTTCTGTTCTAAGGATTCAAAATAGCCAGTATAATGAGACTCGAAATATGGTGAGTTACTCGGTGGAACATAGCAAAAACACATGTATAAATCATGCTCTAATCCAAAATACTGTTTACAAAATTTAACCCACATAAAACCACTGTTATCTTTTTCTACAACAGTATTATCAATAAGGTTTGACCTGACGGTCATCACTTTCCGTCAGCTTTCGTTGGTACAATCGGTGGTACAATCGGGAGTTTCCGGATACTTTATTTATAGATCTCAAGATATATACCTTAGCCGATAACCAAAAGTCACTGTGTTGCAATAGCTGAATGGATAGCGTTAATGACTCGTTGTGGAAGGGTCGTAGGTTCGATTCTCGGTACTGTTTTGTAAACTTCGGCTGTAAATATTTTTTTAGTATATTAGCCGTAAAAGTATTTTGTGTACAAACGTAACGCATAGTGCTTTCTGGGAGTGTTTTGCATAACGTGGTGTTCTTTGGACCAGTTTTCTAGCCAAGTTTTTCCTAGGCAAGTAGCACTGTACTCTATTTCATATACATGTACATGCAATTGCATGAATGTCATGGTTTGCATGCGTCTATCCGCACTTTTAAAAAAGATACATGTACATATTCAATAAATAATACAAAACTCTACCGGGGATCGAACCCAATACCCTTACCTTGGTAGCGCGGCGACCTTACCACTGAGCCATCACCGACTGTATTTATCTATAACCGATAACACAATTCCAGTTCGAGTCACCGTTGAATTGTCTATTCTCAATACACTGTAGTTGTTTTTTCGGAAGCTAACGAATAACTTACGGAAAAAGACGGAATATGCATGAACCGTCAGGTCAAACCTTATCGACAATAACCCCGTCGGTTAGGGTTGTTTTGATAAACAAACACACGCCCCCATGGCCACGCCTACTATTACCATGTAAACTTTCGGGTCTGGGCACAGATATAGAATCATAACCGTTTAGAGTGAAATTAATATTGTGTTTCTGCCATGTCTCACAAAGAAATATAACGTCAAAATTAATAACAAAATTCACAAAATCTTCATCGTCTGTGCTGGAGTTTAAGCCTTCAATGTTCCATGACAGAATATTAAGGGAATCACACTTTTCTTTTTTCTTTTAGGGGGACACCCTAACTTGAACCAAAGTCAACACTGTTTGCACCGCTGGAACGTGAGGGCTGATTGTATAAAACATTGTCAATGTACAGCTTGTCACGAACAAGCACACTTTTCTTGCCTTGATCCCTGGCTTCGATCATGATTGGTATGAGGGTTTTACGGCGCTCTTTCACCTCTTGTGGGTACTGTTGGGTCACATTATAAGGGGTATCCCTTAGCCTGACGGTTTTCAAAGAGCTCTGTACACAAAGCTTGGAGTTTGTGTCCTTAAATTTCACTACTATCGGCCTGATTTTCCCATTAGTGTAACGACCAATTATGTGTGCCCTGTCAATGAATATTTTTGTTTTGGGATTTTCGATGTTCAGTGTCTCAGCACAGAAACTGTAAACCTTTTCGGCACAATCCTCGGATGAAGCAGACAGGTTTTGCGTACTACCCGTGCTATTACCACTGTCTTGTTGTGACTGTGTATTTGGCCTGTATGACTGGGTATGAGATTCAAAAGGTTATCACTCATGGATCGACACTTAAGGTCAATAATGTCGTCTGCTAGACTTTCGTTTTTAGCTTTCAATGTTTTATTGTCTTTTTGTAGCTGATCCATGTTTGTTTGAACCGATGATAATTTTTGACTATTGTCTTTAGCTTGGGAGGAAACGTTATCATACTGCTCACTAATGAACTTTTGGCTTGATTCTATTTCGCTCATTCTACGGGATAAGTCGCCTAAGCGTTCCGTTATTTGGTCAACAGATCTTTGAATGGAATTTAGTTGGCTCAGTTTTCCGTCCATAGTTTCAAGCCTTTTCAAAATACTATCTAATGCAGCATCGTTCTTTTGGTACTGGACTGAACTTGGTGATGGTTGAGGCATATTCATATAATACTGTTGAGCAGGAGGATATGGAGGCGCTGGAGGTAATACATATGGCTGGCTATTCAAAGGTGTTTGTGGTGTTTGAGGTGTGACTGTACCTTGAATGTTTGGTTGATTTGCCGCCATTTTCCTCTTTGTTTCTTTGTTCTCGGCACTGCTTGGTGTAATACTGCTCGTTTTACGTTTTCGTGGCCCCATAAATACCAATTTATAGTCACTTATACAGTCATGTAGTTATTTGACACCATCACACCACAGTTCCATACTCCATTTACTTAATAACGGTATCAATCCGTGGTCTTACCCAAAGCTCTTTATGGCTGCGAACTCTGGAATTCATTGTCAACTGCTCATATTAAGGAGTTGGAACGAGCACATTTCTTTTGTATAAAATACATTCAGAAACTACCTACCTATTCTAAAAATGTCTTTTCATACCATTCTATTGGCAGTCCCCCTATTCTTACTATTATAGAATATAGAAAACTTCAATTTCTAGGACAACTTTGTAGACTACCATGTCATTATTTATCCAAAAAGATATTTGTAAACAGACTGGTCCGTTACTGTGATGGTTCAGAGAGGCAGTCTGGTAGCTTTATCCCTGACATATTCTAAATACTTCATAAATATGATCTTATTCGCTATATTGAATACTTCAAAGAAACCTCAGATTTTCCTGCAAAAAGTGTGTGGAAATCTGTTCTTAGCAGACACGTACTTAAACCAGCTAAAACCTCACGCATAGATATATTAAACACGTTGATTCCAGCGGACAATGTGAGTGACTTATTCCCGGGTTCAGACGCTATTTATATTTGGCATTTTGCACGCAGTAACCCAGATATGCTATCTGCCTGTTTTAGTGCTATATTCATTGTTGTTAAACTAGCAACATCAAGGTTTCCAGAGAGCTGTAGTTTATGCTGCAGCCTAGTGGAGCACTTGGTCTTGCACAAAATTATTTACTGTTCACGCAATGAACATCTTCGTAATGCTGTCCATTTAAATTTGGTAAAAGGTATGGGATTAGACATGTATTGTCAGTTTATTCTGCTGCCACCTAAGATTCAGATTTTGCATATCTTAGGTAATAACATCTTAACACAAAATATGTATGCAGTAAGTTGTTTAAAACTTCTTCATGCCATGGTAAAGTCGAGATAATAATAATATATTAGTTAAAGAAAAAGAGAGAGAAAACGATATCTTGTCTGATTTCAGTCAGAGTGTTTAAGGTAGTCAACCCACTGAATGTATAAAAACAAAACAAAAAAAAAAAAACATTTTTTTTTTTTGCTTGGTGCGGTCAAACCTCTTAGGAGCGAAATACCAGTAAGTAAAACTTGGACATTTTGATGATTCGTATTTCTTAATGCACGGTGAAACTATCCAAGAAATCTCCAAGAAGTTCTCTCGGTAGTGTTTTCATCCTGTGTTGAGATGCAGTCTGTCTTACCGATCATCATTTGACATTTTTCGGTCGCTGAGGTTTTACTGCAATGGTTGCCATGACTATTTTGTTGTTAACATGCATACATAGGTGGATATGTTATTATTCATAAATGAGATTTATTTTATCATGAATTCATAGCTATTGCGATTGTATAACCTATATTGCACAATAATATTAGTTTTTCGCGCTCAGGAAATACGGAATCCAAAACCGTCATACCAGCCCGTACACCCTGCCGGAATGCCGTGTAACGAATATTATTTCCAGTCTAGATCCAATACAAGAAAGACAACATGCATCATCTGACATAGTGTAGTTTACTGGATCCTAAATTGACACTTGAAATTGACAACAGTTCACTGAAATCTCTCGCGCTAGAGCAACAAGTCTATACAGTTAAACTTCGATGTTTGGAACTCGCATAAGTAGAATCTACCTGCATTTCTACAGATTAATGTCATTAATCTGCTTCTGTTGAACATGCATCCGTACTTCAAGCTAAGAAAGGTGGCATATCCACCTTTTAAACTTTGAAATACCGATATGTTCGAGTGAACAGAATTCAAGATAGGCCCTAAGTTTAACTGTTTCTAACATGATTACGTCATCACATTGGAATGTGGGCATCTTATAAATGTTCATTACATGTAGGCTACCAAAATATTTCGAACGGACAGTTTTAGGACGACATTTATGTTTTATGAAACACTATAACGATACGTTTTAACAAATGAACGGAAATGATCAGGAGCGAACGAATGAATACGTAGGTCAGTGGCTATGCATATCGAGTTAAGTCTATTTGGGTTGATTTCGATAAAAATATTGATCTAAATATGTCCTAAGTATGTGTCAATTTCATTATAATCCAGTGACAGGTGCCATTTCATTTCCAGTCTTTTGTTTACCATGGTGACGGCGCGGGTGGGGTAATCAGGGAAACAAAGCCAGAAATTAGCATTCAATCGATATTTGAGTTACACATGCGCATACTAATAGATTCAATACTGTTTTTAATTGAGATTTCTTTTTATTTCCTGATAAACAATTGCTTAATAAACAGAAAAAGAGATATTATTTACGCAAATCGCTCGAGGGAGAAACATCTATTTAGTCACGTGATCCGTACTACCCGGCAAATTTATGAATACGGTCTCGTACACAGTGGTCACATGTGCATTTTTAGCCAATCAGTGTCCAAGAATTTATAATGACTGGAAATAATTGTTTTTACTTCATTGGTAATGCATGTTATACAATGGCCATAACCGTATTCACCGTAATATAAATTCCCCGGTCAGTCTTCTAGTGGTTTGGTTCGTCTTGCCTTTATTTTGACAAGACTTATCATGCGCACTATCACTGATTTTTCATTCATATTATTCATTCCAAGTGATAACGATGTTCCTTGTGTTTCATTTCGGCAAGTTTTGTCACTTGTCACTTGTTATGGTATGTGTGTGTGTTGGGGTTGGGGTTTGGGGTGTTTATATTCATATATTCATGTATCCACGAGTATGTAAATTTTTCATGTATATATATAGATGTCTAATATTAATATCCACTATCTCTTTATGTTTGATTTTGTTCAATTTAAACCATGCACTCTTACTCTATAATAGCTTTTACTGCTGTGTAGATGTATATGTGCATGTGACCTCAATACAACATTATAAATTAGATGTCTACCGCAATTGAAACTGTACATAATATTTCTGTCAACATTGATTTATTCTGTCTTTCTATGTTATGTTTTCACTGTTTGTATTATTATGTAGCTCTCCATCATTGGAGGTATTAAAGATCTACTACTACTATTATGAATGTATTGATAACATTCAATAGATACATAGTAATATACGCTGTTCGGGTGTCTAGAAGGCCTAGTGGTAAGCGCATCCCATTCGCACCATGTATCGAGTTCGAGGCGGTATATAAGAGGATACATCCAGGGCTGCCTTGAGTTGATAAAAATAAAAATGGTAAGATTTCAAATTTTCCATTTTTCCAGCGCGAGCTTACTAATCGTACCTTTACCCCATAGTCTGTTTCCAGTTGTGAAGACATATGACTACTTAAAACATATTGAAAGTAAAGCAAAATGCGCGTTAAGGCGCATCTTTCAGCCTGTTTTAAGTTATCATCTGCTAATATAAAAAATCCGATGACTTTGGACAAATCTGGAGAATTAGAAGCCCTGTACATTGGTCGCCCGCCCAGACACGCGGGATTTCTCCCGAGACTCCAATTTCCTCCCACAGAAATGTCCGAATACGCCATCATTTAAGCTCTCGAGAGTACTTCGTATAAGTTGTTGCAGCATTTGTAATATTTGATGAAGAAATAAGGTTTAAACTCCCTTTTAACTATTACATGCACTGAGGTAAATCTAGGGTTCTAGTCCTTACTCAATCATCCCTAAAACTTCACAAAGAAATCCCATTAGTTTAGTACACTTTTGTTTTGGTTCATCCTAACAATATAATGCAAAATGACAAACAGTGCATATCATGATCAATGCGATCCTGCAAGAGCTCTCTGATCAGGGTCTACAATATTTGCACAGTACATATGTACCCTTCACAGGTATACTGTTCGCAAACGAAGAGTATACTTGTCTATATGGTTGAATGTGTGACAAATGTCATTATGTTCCTCTATAAATGGCACCACAGCCACGTTCGGTCAACCATCTTTCATTACAGTGCCTTTTCACGTCTAAATGTGTTTTTATCCATCTAGCCATAGAAGCGCGTCTTTTAACGCATTCAATTCATTCATCCAGTGAAGAAAATAGTTGCAGTTTATTTAAGGAATAACATCGAATATTGATTGTGTTCATGGAGGTATGAAAAAATCCTGGTCACACTTTATGAAACCGCATAGCAGTTTCATTTAAAAGTGTGACCGATTTTGTTTGCATACCTCCATAAGCATAAAAAATATGCGAATTATTCCTTCTAATAAAAAATCACTACTAAATTTAAAAAGGAAATTAAGTAGATAATCTGACACGAGTGTTAATTATTTAACACTTTGAAACCGTATGTTGTAGCCTCTCCGTCATATAGTTTTACCTTCAAAAGCGTTGTTTTGTAGTAACGTCATTGTTAATAACGCCATTTGGCGTCCTGCTTCATGCAGCGCTTGTGGAGAATATTTGTACTAAGAGAAAATAGTCACGACAAGGCGTGACCTAAATCTGTTTGGTTTATGGAGTTATGAACAAAAAAGTACAGTCAATCACAGCTCCGCAAATGTAATGAAAACAAACAATATCAAATTATACAGTCATGAACATAAAACATAAATACTTTCTATATCCTAGCAGATGATAGCTTAACACAGGCTGAAAGTAGAATAGAATGCACATTATGCTTTACTTTTAAGCTGCTTTAATTTGTCACCTGTCTTTAAACTAGACATGCTATGGGGTTAAGGGTTAAATACATCCTGACACATGATTGTTTCAAGCGGGTAGGAGCTTTTCTATTATACCTTTACCCAGCTTTAAAGCATCAACATGTCTGTGAAACTGACAGCGTGCACTGAAGGAAAATGTGCATGTCACTGACATGTTTCCAGATTTGTTTTTATCAACATTGTCTGTCATAGCAATGTGTAAGACATGCAGCCTGTCAGTGACATATCTGATAAAGGATGACGTGGTTTGATTAAAATTGACATCTTATCTTCTCGCCTCACATCACTAGTCATTGACGCATTCATATTGTGTATGCGTGGTGTTTATCTAAAACATGTTATATGCCAATATTTAACAACTGTTGCCAGTAACTCATGCAACCCTTGTGACGAGTATACTCTTCATTTTTAAACAGTGTACCTATTAGGGGATACTCGTCTTGTGCAAACAGTGTATGAGCCGCCTCACCAGCTCATAAGGGTATCAAGCATGTGAGTTGAAATTGAGATCGTTCTGAAGCATTTGAATGGTCATATTTGAGCATATTCTCAAATCTGACCCGTCAAATGCTTGAGAACGATCTGAGACTCAAATCAGACGATTTTAACCTTATATCCAGCGTATGTACTGTTTGTCATTTTGGAATACATGTATATTGTCAAATTAAACCCTTAATATTTCAAAAATGACTTTACTGACCTACAAACTAGAAGTGTTTTTTGAAGTCTCAGGGATGAATGAGTTGACTGAGATAGAGTTCATCGATGTGTTTTTCTAACTCTAAATTGTTTTGTAAATGACCTATCAGATAAACAAATCAAGTGTTTTGTTTGCCCACGACACATTTTGTTCACTAAATTATATTTAAGAAATAACATATACGTAGCTGTGCATTATCGTACATTAGATCACAGATCAAAGGCCGAGTGATTAAATTACCCATATCTAACGAATTTGTTATTTTAATTCTGACACGACCTTTTAAACAAAATCATTTTCCCCGGAGAATACGCCAAACCGGAAGCGTTGTCAGTGGCTACGCCATTTTGGCTGTCACATTTACTTTGCAAGACAAATAACCCTGGTGTTTTAAGAGTTAAAGGCAAAACCTCAACAAAACAAAAATGTCCCAGTCGATAATGCTTTATTTTACAATGAAGCAAAACACGATTCTATCCACATTGATTGAACATCTTTATGCCAGAGCCAGCTCTTCTATGAGTACGTACAGAGCGTTTAATATTTCGCTGCCAAGCTCTATAACAGATTTAGGAATATGAAAACATCGACTGTGTGTGTAAACGAAGTCAGATTTTCTTCGTGCTTACATCATGTGATATCAGAAATTACGCACATGTGGCAAATGATACGGTCGAATTCCGCTCGTGCAGTGCACTATCGCCGAATAAAGAACATTTCTCGGGTTTCTTTGTTTATATGCTGTAGGTTCCGAATCGTGTTTGAATACATACTATAGGTTTGAAGGCATATAATTTCATTGGGATCAAGTTATTTTTTACACCTCTACAGCAGCATCTTGCATTAAAACCGAAAATCAATCGGTCGTTATATTGATTATACCAAAGCTGCATTTATACTCGTTCATCCCCGTCACAGACAATACATCAGCTGCTTAAATTGCTTACTTAAAAGTTAGATCGAAAAGAGTTTGCAAATACTGACAACTGATTAAAATGTAAGCTGCCAAGGAGTTTAGAGTCTGTGCCTATAGATCTATAGATCGTTCTTAAGCTTTTGATAGGTCAGATTTGTCCTTTGGCTGAGCTAACTGTTTACTGAACTGAATATATATAGCATAAGCGCGTTTTTTGGAGAAAACAAAGATGTTCCACTGTATTTGGCGTGTTGGGGTTGGATATTATTTTAAAATTATAACTCGACATCTGTTCAGGAGCAAAACTGTTTGACAGTGTTATCAACATTAATATTCTACTGTCAACCTGTTGTTAAGCTAGCTTTGACATAATAGTTTAGGCAACATTTGTTAAGCAGAAGATATAATGGCGGTGATTGGGTATTTGCTTTAGCAGATAATAAAAGTTATCGAAGAAAATGTTTATTAATATTTTTGCTCAAAACTATGAACACGTGAGACCAGGGGCCCGTTTTACTAAACAACTTACGCAAACATTTTGCGTAAGTCAAAATGTTAAATTTTTATTTATATTTTTTATTATCACTTGCTACAAACAGCAAATAGCCAGATCAGAGGACGCGCATTTAGCGCGTCCTCTGATCTGGCTTTTTGCTGTTTGCAAACGTTTATGATCGAAAATTAAGAGTTAAACGATTTTGACTTACGCAAAAATTTTGCGTAAGTAGTTTAGTAAAACGGGCCCCTGATCTTGACATAATGGTTCAGGCAACATTTGTAAAGTAGAAGATATAATGGCGGTGATTGGGTAAAGCAGATAATAAAGATTATCAATTAACCCTTAGCCTGCCAATCACGACTATAGCTCCATATGCAAACAGCTTGGATCCGGATGAGACGCCGAGTAACTCGGCGTCTCATCCGGATCCAAGCTGTTTGACACTCGGGCAACATTTTCAGCAATTTTGAGCAATTTTGAAGCACTTTGAAACTTGAAGCAGACGATAAATATAGCAGACGACAATTTATTTGGCGGGCTAAGGGTTAACATTTTACCTCAACACTATGCACATGCGAGACCAGTTCTTGGATTATGAACGCGTTTGTTGGGATAAACGTTTTCGCGGGAAGAGATATTATTCTTTCAAAAAGAATGTGATTAAGTTAAAACAACTTTTTATTTTCATTTCCAAACAAATTGGAGCTAAATCAGATGCCGGTTAACCTGGCGTCTGATCAGGCTCCAACTTGGTTTATCTCTTAGAAACATGTCATTTTTTCATTTTATTGTGTTACGTTTGCGTTTCATTTCGTTTCGATTTAACGACAAGTACTGCCATCTTCTTTGTACTCATCGTATCATAATACATCCTATTGCAGTTCATGTATGTTGTTCAGTTATCTTTGACCAATGTGACAGTGACATTCTTCGCAGGCGAAAATAGCTTCAATCAGATCTCATTTTCCTGTCACTTTTTGTATGCAGAAAAAGAAATGCCAATCAGCTTGAAGTCACAAAACTATTTCGATATTGTGTAATACATGAGAATTGCATTAACACATGACACGAAAGGAACGACTTCGCAGATTATTGCAAATGGCTTGGATCCAAATCAAACACTTAACAAGTCGGTGTCTGGTCAGAATTCGAAATGTTTGTCACTTGACTTGATGTTACAGCTCTCATACAATAATGAAGATTTCAGTCAAATGTTTTCTTCAAAAAATTAGATTTAACTCTTTCACTGCCAAATTGTTCGTGAGAGTTTCCCCCTTCAACGTCTCATTGTCATCTGCTTTAATTTTGTTGTTTTCAATGTCGTTTCAAAGTTAAACAATAAGGAAATATGAGTGAAGAAATTTCAAAACGAGTGTCAAATAGTTTGGATCCTGATCAGTCGCCGCGTTACGCGGCGTCCGATCAGGATCCAAACTGTTTGCAAACGGGCTTTCAAACATCATCGAGAGTGAAGGGGTTAATGTGGACAACTTCTGAACAGATTCTACACTGTTTACAGTGGTGATGCGACCACCCCAAATGGGGTCCTCAAAGTCTGATATTGCAGCAGTAAAGGTGTTAGACAATGGTCTTGTTTGGGGAACAGCGGTAAGGGTCGTTGTAAGGAGGGAATCGTTGTTGGGAGGGCAGTTGTAGGGAGGGAACACTGTACGAGTAAGTTCAACTTAGGCAATTTCGAATCCTTTAGTTTCTACTGTACAGCCGTTGAGTCAAATGAAGATAGAAGAACAAACATATTATTGCTGCAGTGGACTGTGATTTGCGATAATGGTAAAAACCTTTGTTCTTCGATTAACCTTTCCATACCATATTATCATCTTCATTAGACTTGTCGTTAGTATTATTACATTGAAGCCGGTTAAGTATTTTTCTACCATTTATAGTCCTTCTACACGAGAGTAAACCAAGTCAGAACCGGTCAGATAGTAAGTTGCATTGCATTAATTGGCCTGGATCTAAAGTTACAGACTTAGTGAAGAAGACGTTATTCTTTCCAGTTTAAGCGCAAACGGAACGCAAACGCATTGTAATAAAACGTAGAAAATGACAACGTGTTGGCAACTCAGACAAGTTATTCTAATTTGAGGGGCAAACAGTTTGGCATCTGATCTGGCTCCAATCTGTTTGCATTAGAAGGATAGTTTTAGGGTTAACGCTTTTATTTGGAAAGAAAAATGTTTTCTCCACTGTAGTTATGTTATGCTAAGAAGGATTGTAGACACTCAAAATGACGCGAATAAAACTATGCATCTTTTAAACGTGTATCTGCAAAGAGTACACATTTTGTTTCATGCGAAATGTAGACCCTAATCAGAGGACTCATACAGGAGCTCGGTGATTTGGAATGGCGCTTTTCGTAAGTTTACATTAAACAGTCCTAGGTATTCGAATACTTCTAGACCTAATTTGATATTGAAAAGGTATTTTTAAATTTGCAAAGTTCAAGTTATTTAAATAAATGCACTTAGTAAAGCAAATACTACATTTCATTTGGAGTAAACACTTCACTGCCTTGTCCCATATATAATGATTGTTTGCAAACCGTTTGGTTCCTGATCAGACATCGAGTCAGACAGGATCAAAACAATGTAACACTCATTACAACTTTAGTCTATTTACCTAAAATTTCAATTTGAAAAATAAAAGTACATGTATGCACCAATTGTTTTTAACCAGATGATTATATGACAGTGAATGACTTCACACGTAATTCCTGCAATTTGAGATGCCTGGCAGACTGATAATGTGCAGTTGCTTAATGCAATTGTGAGCAAAACTGAAGATTTCTCTGCATGATTAGCGGTTAACTCATTGTGTCCTAGTGACGCATGTATACGTCCTTCACCACAAGTGTACCTTTAAAGAGTACACTTGTCTAATGCAAACAGTGAAGTCCCTGATTAGAGGGCTCCTGCAGGAGCCCTCTAATCAGGGACTTCACTGTTTGCCAGTTTGCAATATATTATAAGAAACAACCCTCAATAGTCTTACATGGAGCAGCCTTAATTGTAAACTGAAATTGTCCATTGGACGTTTCAAGGGATAATGAGTTAATACGTTGGACTCTTTATCCATTATCACGCTCAATTATCGTTTGCCTAAAATAGTACTAGCAATAATGAAACAGAACTGATTTGCATTCAATCCGATATCATTTAGTGTATTTTCGAAAGGAGTTGCACACATGGCATCACTCACCACATATATACGGATGCTATTGTCACTACTCATAAAGTTTACCTAATTACAACTCATCTGTGTTTGCAGGGCTCAAAATAATATGAATACAGTAAAACCTCACTATTACGACCACTAAATTATGTTAATTTTTAGGGTGTTTACGATAGGTGACCGCTTAAAGCAATGTGACAATGAAACAGAAAGCTCCTACAGGAGCTTTCTGTTTCACTGTCATCTTGCTTTAAGCTGCCACCTCTCTATTATGCAATCAATAAGCCTTCGTTTTAGTGGTCGTAATAGCGAGGTTTTACTGTACTTAAAATACTACAATCCCTATGTTCAAACCAATACATATTATATAACTACTTGTCTGAATTGCCCCGTAAATGCATAGTCGTATGGTTTTGTGGAGAATAAAATAACAAAATGCTGAAATGCTTAGACTACCGGTATTTACTTAACCCTTTACCTGATAGTCTATTTCTAGTATTGAGATAGGTGACTTCTTAAAGCAGGTTGAAAGTAAAGCAGAATGTGCCTTAAGGCACATTCTGCTTTACTTTCAGCCTGCTTTAAGCTATCTTGTGCTAGAATATAGAAAATATTCCCTATCATATATCTTCATAACTGATTAAATTGGAACTATTTTCTTCAGCGGATGAATAAATAAAACACGCTAAAAGGCGCTTCTATTGGGGAAAGGGTTATATCTGAAGCACTGTTGTTTATGAAATCCAACGCCGGAACAATCGAAGTCAATACTGCTACTTGCAAAAGCAGAATTAATCTTAAGTAGAAAACTCCTAAACGTTTTTCTTTCCTTCTGTCATGAATTTCACTTATATCGGTATGACAGACTTATCAGTCTTTTCCCACTGAGTACACGTTTGATTGTATGGTTTGTGTCATTTTCGACAGCCCAAACAGAACGATTAGATCTAGTTCTAATTAACCATGCTGCCAGTGCACCGTGCTTCTTTTAAAATCCGTAGATCTTTATGACGTCCTTGGACAACATAGGGCAATGGCATCAACTTAAAGAACACACATATACACATCGATTTGCGCAAGTGTTTCAGCTTATGGGACCAATCATCGCATTAACAGAGAACAGACGACACTCGTTTGTTGGCCTCATTGCAAACCATCCTCCAGTTCTCTTGTGCCATTGTGATTGTAGAGGAACCCATTTACTCACTCCTTCGGGATTATAGGAAGATTTGCAGGGGTCAAATGTCACACCGCCAGGAGAATCAATTGGAAAATATATGGCTGAAAATAACAAATGATTAATAAGAAATTGGCCACTGAAACTATTCAGTGTGTGTTTTAATTACCCTACATATTGACAAAAAGTATACACTCTGATCAGAGGGTTCCTGTTTATATGGAACAAGTTTACTACTCGTCACATGTATTTTGTTTGTAGTGACGCGTATATTCGAAGTTATGTGTTATTTGGCGCTAAATTAATAGTCATGTTTTAACCCTTTATCGTCATTGAGTTGCCTGCTTCCATGTATTTGTCTGCAAGATCGTTTCAAAGTTAGGGTTAAGGGAGTATGACTTTAGAAATGTCGACATGACTGTAAAACAGTTTGGATCCTGATCAGACGCCGCGTATGTTTGCAATGTCGACCTTATGCGACGCCGTTGGCGAAAGGGTCTACGAGCGTACATGGCATAAAAGGTCCAATATAATTAATAAGTCAAAAGGGAAAATAAATGCTTTAACGTATGTGTGAGACTCAAGCTTGAAGGTTATACAACTGTGTAAACGTATAATGTTCAGTTGTGGTATCAGAGTCTCACCACGTGTGTATACAAAGGCAAATTCTGGATGAAATCTATTTCTGTGGTACCAGCTTATTTTGATTTTGAATAGATACCACTCACGACTATAGCTCCATATGCAAACAGCTTGGATCCGGATGAGACGCCGAGTAACTCGGCGTCTCATCCGGATCCAAGCTGTTTGACAATCGGACAACATGTTCAGCAATTTTAAGCAACTTAGAAGCACTTTGAAACTTGAAGCAGACGAGAAATATAGCAGACGACAATTTATTTGGCGGGCTAAGGGTTAATAACTTGATTCAACTGTTCTAAAGTGGTCGCTGCAAGACACATACTGTACTTACATTGTAAACCACTTAATGGACGATTTCGTCCTTATAACAAACCTTATTTTAGAGAACATAGATCGAGACTTGGGAACTGTTTAATATCGCTATATATCTTCACAAGGTAGAAGCAAGCAAAAGTGAGATGCTATCAATTTCTTTCAAAAATAGTTGCAAGATGCAAACTGTATAAACAAGGTATTGTAACATATCTCATATATGGATATATACGTACGTCTCATACATTTACAGCATTTCATTTACATATTTAGTCCTCTAGATTTCGAACCAGTTTAAGTCAAACTTTATTTCAAATTTAAACACGGCTATGCCACGTTTCGATATCGAAATAAAGGTAAGGCACACTAAAGCGATTTCGATGTATCGAAATTCAAACGAAGACACACGGGTAAATAAGATTTAAGCACATTAGAACCAGCATTGCAGTTTTAATTGTTTGAATAGTACATATAAATGTATGTCCTTTTATTGTTGCATTAAAGCTATACACACTCAACGACTGATCATCTTTTGCATTTTTAGAAGAGCTGAATCATACATGATGAAATAGAAATGCAGAATCATATACACAACGTACCAACTATGTCTCCCTTCCGTACTTGGGCTCTTCGTTTTTCAGGTATTTGTACAGAAACAACCCTGTCGTTACGTGTATCTTGAATGTTATTTATTCCAACCAGTTTAAACCTGAAAAAGTAAACATACAAGGATTGCTTAACTTAGTGAATCATAGTATCGCACATACGCCGTACCTATGAACACTTGTCTTAAGTAAACTATGCAAACACCGCATATCCATATCAGAGGGATTAGAATATGTAAATATTATTTGTTATTTTTCAATACATTAAAATCTTTTAAAACAGACAACACAAGAAAACATAGTCAAAACTGTATAGACTTAATTGTAAACTGTAAATTATTCGTTCGAAACTTTCAGGTTTCAACGAGTAAAACCGTTTAGTGTATTCGTTGGTAAATGTAATTCAATGGGCTAAATAGTTTGATGATATACAATCTATACATGGATACTCGGCAGCTTAGGTTTCTTTATTCAGCAATTTGATAAATTTTTGTTTCTTCTTTTGTAAGTATTTGACATATATACGAATTACCTAGATCGATTTCAAGCCTGGTATGTATAAATCCAGCACGAGAGGGTTAAAATCTTAAAGAATACATTGTATAGAGAAAACTATTACTCAAAGTATTTGTAAACAATGAAGTGAATTATTATAATAACTATTACCATTTAGTATCTCTGTATTGTCTCCACACCTGGAACTGAACTCGCCCACTGTACAGACTGTAGAATGTCCAGGCAGTTATCTCTCCTGTTCGGTTGATTCTATAACTGTCACTACTGCAACAACACATACATTTTGCAATAAAATAGTAGAAATACAATTTGGCGACGATCATAGGTATAATGTTTGTAAATGACGAGTATGATCGTCGCCAAATTGTATTTCTACTATTTTATTGCAAAATGTATGTGTTGTTGCAGTAGTGACAATATATATTGCTAAATGACAAATAGTGCAGGGCCATGATCAGAGAGCTCCATCATCTAATCAGGGTATACACTATTTTGCATAGGACTAGTATATTCTTCACATGTTTTCTGTTTGTTAATGACGTGAATATACGTTGCTAGGGGTAAATATATGAAAGATAAGTTGATATTTAAAGCAAAATGAAAGTAACCATCTTGTCAGTTAGTATGCAAAGTGTCTGAAACAATACCATGGAACCATCTAACACAGCAATTAACTACAAGTGACAATGGAGGTTGTAATCATTCTGTCGCATAACTTCTGTAATTCAAATGCAAATTACCGTACTATTCCCCTCATTGGCAAACGTGCTCTATTTAAATATTGCTGTCTGCATTTTATTATTCAAATTCAGATTGTATGCAAGTTGACTGAAGAAACATTGACCTGTGTATCAAACAGTTTGGAGCCTGATCAGATGCCGAGTTATTCGGTGTCTGATCTGGCTCCAAACTATTTGCAAATGTCAATTTAGTCTGGTTTGGTGGTAAAGATGTTAAATGTAACACTTTCGTTTAATGGATTCAACGATCGCAAGCGATAATCATTGCATTTGATCATGCTGCACCAATTTCAACAGATTACGAGCACATTTTGCAAATCGGTTTTAAAGAGATACTTTAATTGTTAGTGATTTTGTTGTGGTGAGATAATCCGTAAAATTAAACAATTGAAGGCAGTTTTCAAATTGACATAATTGAGGCAATTGTTTGCCAAACTAATAAAACGATTTAACATTTGAACCCCAAATTCTGCTGAGCACGACTAGACTGACATTTGCAAACATTCCAGGGGCTCTAGATAAGAGGGAGTAAACTGCACAAGTCAAACATTTTCCTGCTTATGTTAGCATCAAGTCCTATGGTGTTAATACTCATTAGAATCGTCTCTTTGAGACGATTCTAATGTGTAGTGACACCATAGGGTTTAAATCAGAAATAAAAATTTTAGTTTTAGAAATACCCCCCTTATCTGAAGCTCTGCCTTCTTGAACAAAACACATCTGATCATGATGCGGACTGTTTCACATTGAGTTTAGCCCCATCCTCACTGAACCGTCAAATGAACCCCACTTTTATCCAATTTAGTATATACTTCGGGTCTAAATGTCTTTTTTGTGTCGATGGGTCGTAAAACACCATTCATTAATTAAATTCCAATTTAGTATAGTCTACATTGGGCTGGTAAGGTTTCTTGGTTTTATTCTTGCAAAAATAACAATGTAGACCCGGATCAATTGGTCCCTTCAGGTTTTTTTTGAGGACCTGTTTTGGGGTGGTCGAATCACCACTGTAAACAGTGCAGAACCTCTTCAGAAGTTTTAACCTCTTCGTGCTAAGCGGGACCTGGCTAAATATTGCTTACAACTTAGATCCAGATCAGACGCCGCGTCTGAGTTGGCTTCAAGACAATTACCGTTCATATTCATATTGGCTTCAGTTTAAAAAGATACAAACTATTTTTTAATTTTTTCGCAGATGATATATCTCAAGGTTAAATGTACAAAGGCATGTTTTAAAACTATGCCGCTGATATAGTCTTGAACTAGGCTATTAAGAGTTTGAGTTGAGTCTGAGATTATTCTCAGGCATTCTACAGTTTTTCCTCATATCTGTCTGCTTGTATCCGGTCTCAGACTAAACTCTTTTATAACCTTGGGCTAAGGACATGTTCATCATCAGAAGATGGCGTCCGTTGTTGTTTCTCAACTAAAGTCTGGAGTCGTTTGGACTGAAGTAACCTAAATATGAGCGTCAAATAGATTACTCGATAACTGACCAAGATCTTAACCGTTACAAAACCCTGTGCACTCGGGTGAAATTAGACGCCGAGTAACTGGATTGAAACTGTTTGACACTTTGATGATATTTGCAGAAAGAAAATGTCTTTGAATCAAATTTTAGAAATGTTGCAGACAAAATAATTGACAGATGACAATTACATAGCGTACAGAAAGAGGACTGCCATAGAGCGTATTCTGCTTTACTTTCATCCTGTTTTAAGTTGTCACGTGTTAAAACTAGAAACAAACTATGGGGTAAAGGAAAGGGTTAAAATCGCACTTGAAAAAATAGAACATCTGGAAATCTTAGGAGTCTTACGATCAACTTATGGCAGCCCTTTCGAAGGTTATTTACTACTGACTAACCTTAAGGTGTAAGCCCGATTCCTCCATCCTGCCTTTAGGCGCCGTCTTATCGGAGTATGGAACAGCTTTGTCACAGCCTCGCCTTCAGCTTGAAAGACAATATTATACCATACAGTCAAACCTTGTATTAATTGAAGTAAACAAATAAGTCCAAAATAATCTCTTTTATTTTCATGACGTCATCTACTTTAAATAATTGAAGTATGTTTAAATTATAAATTTTACTTACAGTGGAGAATACATTATTCTTTCCCGTTTAAACGAAACGAAACGCAAACGCAAAACACTAAAACGTAGAAAAATGCAACTTTTGGACAATTCTGGTAATTCATGTTTATCTTGGTGGCAAACAGTTCGGAGCCTGATCAGACGCCGGGTTACCCGGCGTCTGATCTGGCTCCAAACTGTTTGCAAGAGAAATAATAGTTTTAGCGTAAACGCGTTTATTGGGAAAGAATAACGTTTTCTCCACTGTAAGTAAACAAATGGGTCCAAAATAACATTCACTGACATGATGTCATCTACTTTAAACAAATGTAGTCTGTTTTAATTGTCAATTTTAAATTTCTATAAAATAATATATTATATAATTTGAGATAATGATGTATCCAGGTAGTTGAGGGATGAACGCAATTAAATTAGAGAATTGCAAATACTACATACAGCTATAGTACTGAAATGAAATTTAGTGACACCTATATTATGAAAATTAAACAGAGATAATTGATTTTATAAGATACAGGTGACGATCACCTACCTTAAACCTCTGCTTATTACACAAGTTTAGTGGTAGTAATAGTGAAGAGTTTACTGTGTCGCTATTTCTACCACACAAACGATTCACCAGGGGCCCGTTTCATAAAACTTCGTACGAAAAAATCGATCGTAAGTCAAAACTTTAAAATGCATTTAATTTCTTATTTCTCTATTTAATCCGGTCTTGTGACATATTTTTGGAATCGTCTTTTCAAGACGATTCCAAACAAATGTCACAAGACAGGATTAGATGGAGAAATAAAAAAAATAGTGAGACTTTTATAATCAGACTTACGACAACATTTGTCGTACGAAGTTTTATGAAACGGGCCCCAGATCGGAATGAAAAAAAGAATGAAATCTCTTCTGAATTAACGTCTAGGATTCACTCACAAAGCACTTATATGAAATAGTAGAAAGTAGCATGATGAAACGCCACAATCAGGGTTTGCACTGTAGAATGAAATTGTCCATCAAACGGTTTAAGGGTGAATGAATTAACAGTCTAAAAACCATAAGTAAACCTTATTGTTAGAGGCAGCTATATATGATCTTTTATATCATTTACCTATACACGATGGCGCTTCACCTGTTAGGCTACCATCTATTTGACATGCACGTTCAAGATTCCCTTCCTGCAAAACGAATCCTTCGTGGCACGAATATTCTGCAACATCGCCGTGAAGTATCGATTTATTAGTTTTCATCATCGCATTGAACGGTTCTTCTATAATTGGGCAGCCATCTGTAATCATGTAGTAATGAGAGTTTTTATTGAACTAATGAACGATATTACCCCTGTCCCATTAACGTAATACTAAATGCCATGAAACACTGGCGAGATAATGAAATTGTTTCTTCTTAACCCTTCCGGTGTAGTTAATTACTTAACTTGCATTTGCAATCAGTTTAGATTCTTATCATACACTGAGTAGATTCGGTGTCTGATTAGAATTCCGAAATGTTTCCAACTCGTATTAATGTTTCCTTAATCAAAATGTCAAAACCTATTAAATTTGAAACACAATGTTGACCAAAGATTTTAAGCAAACGATAGTATGGTATTGAAAGAGTTAAAACCACATGAGATGCATTTATCTTTAAATATTTATACATCCGCACAGTTATATATTTAAAACTGTAACACGAGATTTATATTGCTGTCTTCAGTAACATACATCACTTGACTAAATTTGTTTTCAAGGGTACGGAAAGAACTCAAAACAGTATTAACTAACGCATTATTTTTCTTGTAATTTGCAATTCCTTAGAGTGCTCTTGAATGCTGTGACGCAAGGAGTAAAATTAGGTCATTCTAGCAACATATTGATCTTGCCAAACAAGCAATATGTTTTACAGACCAAATCAAATCTAATGTTAACCTTTATCCTAACGTAATAACGTCTGTTTTGAAATTGTTATTTGCCAAAAAATAATCATTTAAGATTTATAAATGTTGTAATTAAAGAATCTTAAAGATAGCGCTAAACAGTTTGAGTCAAATTTAGAAGCGGCTATACGCTGCATCTGGTCTGGATTGAAATTGTTTGTAAATATCATTCAAGACGCGATCGACAGATTAAGGGTTAACCAGGAAGGAATCTTCAATCTCAATGTTTTGTTGTCATTTGGTGACAGTTCAAGCATTTTTGACGCTATGTGAATAACTGATTGCTAATTATGAAATTTGAGGCGCGCCATGAGAAAACCAGATATTTTTACGTTGCAAACAGTCTCGATCCAATAGAGAACCGCAATCTCGTCTTTGACACAGCGGCTGGTCAGGATATACGCTAGTTGACATTCAAAACATCGACAACATTGTTTAGCAACATTATAAACATGTGAGCCGTGCCATGAAAAAAAACTGACTTATTGCATTGCAAACAGTGTAGATTTAGACTACTAGCCGCCGCATCGTTGACGCAGCGGCTGGCCTTTATATACACTGTTTGACACCCACATTTATCTAAAGCATTGTAATTAGCAGTAAAATATACTGTATTTGACAGTATAAACAAAACGAAGATGCAGAGCCTGGGATGAAAACGGTGCTTGGTCCGCACAATGTTGCAATATAATAAGACATTGTTATGGCATTGCTCATTTATTTTATTCGCTAACTTACATGGATATATTCTGAATGTTTATGTAATCCCCGGAATATTTTCATTGAGCTAGTAAAATAACGTTCAACGGTTGTCAGCAGAATAAGCCGTTTTCTGTCGTAAAGTCATCTGTTTAATTTCATATCTTGTATGTATTTAAAACGCATATATAATATAAAACACAACGGAAAATATTATAAATGTCTATTAAAGTGCCCTCTCTATCTCCCTCTCTACAACAAAACCCAGTGGGAGACAAGGGTTGTGAATGTTGTTCGGCGGAAGTGGTTATAGGGAGGGTACATTAATACCCTTAGAATACTTATCAGACAGTCTGAACCCAGATCAGACACAGCGTTAGTTATATTTATATTTTGTTTTTAAAATGTTCAATACGTTATTTTGGGAACAGAGACAAGCATTGTTGTAGGGAGAGAACCGTTGTTCGGAGGGTCATTATAGGGAGGTAGCACTGCAATATGGATCCTCGTCAGACAGCAAATACATCCAGTTCTGATATGGAGTAAAACTGTTCGCAAATCTATAGTAGAGGCTGCTGGCGGTGAAAGGGTTATATACCTCTTGTATGTATTCTGTTTGACGAGGAGCATATAGCACAGGTCCGGGCACACTTTTGGACTGCAAACTCTCGGTAGTCTCTGCACATTGCTGGTGTTCGGTGTAATAGTGTTGAACAGTCTTGTCGTTCATCCAAACACATGTTTCCTGCTGATAAATAAGTTGAGTCTTTCAACTACAATAACTAAATTTCTGAATCTTTACGTTCGCCACATTCAAGTTATTACACAAAATGACGTTCTATTAGTGAAAACGCTATGTCTCGAGAGGACGGTACTTGTCGATAATTTTCACAGAGGAGGCGGGGCATATGTAATTTTTATTCGTGATAAAAAAATGGAACTCGGACAGCAAACATTTGGCGGATTTTGCAAGAATTTGTTCTTAACCGATGTATGCTTTATATTAGCAGAAACCTTGATTACCGACTAAAATACTTCTTTATTAATGAGATAACGTGCTAGAAAATTGGTATATCTTATAAACAGAAACTGTCTGCATTTCTTAATGACAAAAAAATCGATATTTTTATCCTACTTTAAAATGACGTTATTTCCAAATGACGTCAAATCGGCATTTTCACGCCAAACATTCAAGTTGTAAAAAATGGAACTTATCGTTTTGCTTTCGAATGTACACAGCTTCAGTAATTCGGTCAAGGCTATTCCTTATAGGGTACACATTATTCGTGTTATCAACCTCTAATATGGATTAAACATACATGCGTACAAACAAAATGTTCATTTAATATTAGAAATTACAGCAAATATATTATAGATACAAGAAATGAACATGATTTTTCTGCATTTAAGCGAAATAAACGACAGAAAATTATCGGCAAAGTCATGGTAAATTTGCCCATAATTTTCTGTCGTTTATTTCGCTTGAACGCCGAAAACAAATAATTTCTTTTCTTATTATATTCTGGATCGCTCAAACTAATATACTAGCGTAATTGACATAACAGAGTTTTACAGATCGAAATCCAGGTCGGACTGGAAAATTGGAAAAGTGTAAAATAAAACATTGTTGTTTTAATGAAATAAAGTAATAGATAATGATACGCATATCATATCTGATAATATAACTAATCTACGAACGATTTACTAGGTGGGTGATATTGATGAAAACTGTTCGCAAAATATCAGTCAAAGTGGGTTGAACAGATCATAGACATTGTTTTTTCCCAATAATATAATTTGTCCTAAGGCTCATAACAAATAATTTGGAGTCCGGTCAGAATTCGGGACACCCTGTCTCTGGGGGTAAACTATTTCAAACGATCAGAAGAAAATGTTGGAATTGTTCAATATCCCGCTTATCTGGAGCACTGAAAAAAAGTGGTTAGGCCTTATTCTGCTGCACAGACGTCCGCTTTGATATTGCCGTGTGCAAAATTTGTTTACTTTAGATTTATGCATTGTTTTTTCAATAAGAAATATCGGTATTTCAATTGTGCCTTAAATATACTTTGATCCAGTTGAATCAGGAATAAACATATAACTCACTACCCACTGGAGCTTGAAATAGAAAATTCCTCGATTAAGTTTAGCTGATGTTGGAACTTTTACCATTGTTGTTTCAATATTTTGCACAATGACAAACATTGCCGACCCTGATTAGAAGGCTCATGAAGGTGTCCTGTGATAAGTCCTACACAGGTTGCTTAAAACAGGAGTACTCTTCACAGTACACTAAATTGTAAAGGGTGCGTTTTGGCGCAAAGACTAAATGTTCTAGATTTCAATTAAATAAATACTTATTAGTTTAAGTATGGTTCTATTTATGAAAATGATGCTAGTATAATAAAATCTGAACAGACGCATAGTAACTCGGCGTCTGATCTACATTCAAAATGTTGTTATGTTTAATCCTTTACCTCATAGTCTGTATCTAATTGTCAACATTGTTGACGACTTAAAGCACATTAAGGTGAGACAGAATGCGCCCTAAAATGCACTTTAAATTATTTTCAGCCTGCTTTGAGCTAATACCTGATATGGAATAGAACGTATTTCGAAAGCATCATACTCAGCTTTATATTATACAATGGAAACATTTTCTTCAGGAGAGGAATAGTTAAAAATGTTTAAAATATGTTTTTTGGAGTAATAAGTTCAAGAGACCATTTACATTTCTCACCTCTACACGCTCGACCTAAGAGTGACCATGTGCCACCAGAGGTACATGTACTTTTATGTTGCTCTGATGAATTCATTCTGGAACACATGTACAGTATTGCTTCACCCACAAGGTAAAACTCCTTTAATTCTGGCATGAAAATAACGTCTTGGTGATACTTGCTTGGCTGTGAACAACCTACAGTCGACGCTGTAATGAGCCAAAACAGTAAATTATTGACCCCTGTGAATGCAAAAAGAAAATTTTCAAATTAGGTCCCGTCGATGTTATACTATTCAGGGCTGTTGTTTCAACAAATATCAAAATAACAAACAGTGAACACTTTGATCAAAAGACTGCCGTATGAGTCCTTTGCTCAGGGTCTAGACTGTTGATGTATACTCGTTTCATGTGTACCGTTTGTAAATGACACGTACAGACGTCACAAATGATTAACCTTTTCTCCCATGACGTCATCAATTTTAACGTTTGTCATCTGATTTTAATTATTAAATTTAAATTTTAGGTAGATTCACATAAGATATACATGTACTAATAAGTGTAAGACATGTTGTACCATGGTCAGACACTGCGTTCTGATGCGTCTGATCAGGATCGAATATGTTTGCAAGTAACGTTTGTACTTAGGGTAAGGCCGTGGAGAGTCTAAGGGGTTAAGGCAAAACTGTTCTTCTTTTTCTATTTTCTATATGTAACCTCAAAACATGCCCCTTACACTACTGGAAACATTCAACACCGAACTAAGTTGTATTATTGTACTGTTCATTTACAGTGCTCAGATAAATCCCCACGAAATTGCATTCGAATCATTCAGTGTATATATAATATGAACCCGGAATGCGACAAATAGGTAATACCTAATAACCTTATAACAATTTTAATAGGGGTTACAGTGGTAACGTCTGATCTATTTGAATACCTAACGAATGCCCTTGTCCTATATATCTTGATTTGTGTAATTCATAAAAGATACTGTCTTGCTTTTGGATAAGGTCTTGATTTAGATAAGGAATTAATCAAATAGGTTTGAACAGTTCTGTAAGTTGGTTTACAATAAAACGACATTTAGCAATAAACATGTCGAAGACCAACTTTCCATAGTCGTTCGACAATACAACAACACACGAATAAACCCTGTGAAAATACAACCCTTTGAGAAGTTCTATAGAAGTGGAGTTTAACTTTTAACGCAAAATCTTTGGATTTTAGTACCAACAATTTTCAGTTGCTGTATGAGTTTTACACAATGTTGTTTGATCTATTAACATTTGCAACCTTGTAATACAACAATTTCATTTTCATAAAAGTAATGTTTATGTCGTTGTTTTAATACAGCGTGTTGCCATACAAATAATGCCTATTGCTACAATGTTCAACAGAGAACTAAATAATTATTTCCCTACAATGACCTCACTGGCTTTAAACAATTGTCGTTTGCTTATTTATTTTGATTTAAGACACACCTTACTTTGATACATATTGTTCTCTGACTGCTGTCGTTGGCATTATTCTTTTCTTGATATTATATCCCTATATACAAATACAAACAAATACAGGCCCAACATTATTTTTTCGTACCAGATGGTTTGTATAAAATGGTTTATATGCTACACGATGTTGACGTCACTGCTTTTATGCAACGCAAGCTATTCATGGTATATTCACCGGTATATGAATAAGCCTTGCGCGTCAAGTTTCAGAATTCCAGGTTTCGGTGCTACTTATAATGAACTTTGGGCGTGTCATTTCCATTTTAACCGTGAACAACTCACATCACCAACATTTATGTTGTCCTCCAAAGCACAAAGCTTAAAACAGTTCAATTATACTTTAAAACGTTTAAATGATAGTTATTTGCAAAACGCCTCTTCTCAATCGAACTGAAATGGCGGATTTAGTCGAGAACTAAACAATACGTCA
Organism: Gari tellinella; assembly: GCA_922989275.2. Taxonomy (NCBI): domain Eukaryota; kingdom Metazoa; phylum Mollusca; class Bivalvia; order Cardiida; family Psammobiidae; genus Gari; species Gari tellinella. The sequence continues at coordinate 46,926,401 of OV277864.1, forward strand.
TCAATATAAATAATGACGTACCATGATGTAATTATTGAGATCACACAACTTCCACAAATAGTTTCAGATTGAATAAGTGTAGGCAGGAGTTTTCCTCTCGTGTGATCTGGATTACACAACCACCTCGACTGATACAAGACCCCGGATCACACACTGTGGTGATATTCCGTTTGTATAGTTCTCTGCACAAACACTGCAGAATTATTTCCCAGATGGGACCGTGCACGTAGACAATGTGAGACAATTTCATAATTTAGGGTTTCAAAAAGTGATATGTTATCATTCTTACAAAGCAGTTTGACAATTTTCGATGATAATTTAACTTAATATAAAACCGCCTAAAAGCGCTTGCCATTAAATATGAAGTACAGTGTTCCCTCTCTACAACGGCCCTCCCAACAACGACCCCCTCCTTACAACGACCCTTGTCACAATTCCTTAAACATGATAATTATGTCTAACGCCTTAACTTCTGCACTATCGTCTGCTTAAAATTGTCTTCTGCTAATTTTCGCAATATTACATTATCGACTATATGACAGAAAAAAAATCTTATGAGGAGTAACAAACAGCTTGAATCCAGATCAGACGCCGCGTCATGCGGCGTCTGATCTGGATTCAAGCTGTTTGCAAATGTAAGTCAATTTCCCTCTCTATAACGACTCCCTCACACCAACGAACATATTTGTTGTCTCCCATTGGGTGTCGTTGTAGAGAGGGAGCGCTGTAACTCCAGAAACATAAATATAGAGCAGAACTCTTTGCATACTAGGTAATATTTTCGTCTGCAACAATTGTCGTCTGCTACTGTTCTAAACATAGAATTTTCAAAATTTCTTTTCAAAGCAGGGTCTGAATGTCTTACAGTTTTGATCCTGATTAGACGACGCGTTTCTCGGTGTCTCATCAAGATACAAACTGTTTGCAAAGGTAATCAATGCGGCACACGTATCCGCCGCTAGCATACAAAGAGTTAAGCTTGAATCCATAAAGTATGATCTCCCGTGATAGCAAAACAATAGTGTAGATAACATATCTATTATAAGCATTATCACTACTTTAATGCTTTTTAACCCCTTCACTGCCATTCCGTCATATGTTTTAAACAATTAGTATCTGTTTAATTTCCCTACTATAGTCTTAGATTAATTGACGGATGCAATATCATGATCAAACGACTGATCAGGGTCCAAACTGTTTGTCAATAACCATTGTGCTCGGGTTAAGGTAGATAAGGGATTAAACGAATAGTTTTCCATATTACTTTATGTTTAAGCATTGTTAAATAGATATTGGGGAATAATACACAATCGCCTCAACAATTTGCAGAATGGTTTACCTCTTTCTCCGTAGTTGATTTGCAGTAATAAAGACAGATGTATGCTCAAAAAGGATTGAAAGTCAGGCATAAAGGTTGGTCAGTAGCAACCTACTGTCAATTAGCAAGGACAGTTCCCTACATGTACGACTGGTAATCAGAATATAGTAAAAAACGGTGGTTTTAATTTTATTAGGAATTCATTAATGCGTAAAAGGTGCTTCTATAAGCGAATGAGTTTGACAAAAAGATCTTCATCAGGAAAGTAAAAAAGCTTTTATTTAACATTTCTTTAATTACATGTATTGTTTATTGTGTTGTGCAGTGATTTTTCTGTAGTGCGATTATTCAATAGAAGACTGGTTTTGTTAGAAAGGACAAGGTAAACGTAAATCAGAGACCAAATTTCAGGTCATAGTTTTCTTATATCTGCAATGTGTTTACGCTTACCTCGAGTCTTCTATTACATTGGTTATAGTGGTGATATAGAGTTTGGGGTTTTATTGGACAATACAGTGGAGAGGGCGTTATTCTCTCCAATTTAAATAAAATTAATCCCTTTTGCAATGCAATAAAATGTAGAAAATCTGCCTCTTTTAGAATTCGTACGAATACTTTTTTTCTGAGTGACCGTTTGGAACCTGGTCAGACGCCGGGTTATCCGGCGTCTGATTACGCTCCATACTAATTGCATCGGAAATTATTTTTTGAGTACCAACAGCATTTATTCGGAAAGACTACCATGCTCTCAACTGTAACACCAAAAACATATTTCGACATACATGATTTAGGTGTTTTCATCATGCTACACATGCCGCATGATCGTCTACAGCCTCGGGAGGCTTCAGGGTCACTTCCACAAAAGTCCTTGTCAGTTCTCATTAAATCCTGACAGTCGTCAAACAAATCAAAACATCGCCCTGAAAGCAGACACAAAAAGTCAATACAGTAAACCCCTCTAAACCGGAACCTCTTAATACCAGAATTCTCTCTAAACCGGACAAAAATGTTGGTCCCGTTTCCAAACCTACTTTAATTTAACCCATTTCACAAATAATATGCTATTTTACGCCTTTGATGTTTTCCTTCAATGAATAAAATACATTCATGAACAAGTATCATCAGAAATATTTTCTATATTCTAGCAGATGATAGCTTAAAGCAGATTGAAAGTAAAGCAGAATGCGTCTAAGTGATCAGCTATATTACATACTAGAAACAAGCTATAGATTAAAACCCCTCTTAACCGGAAACCCCTCTAAACCGGACATATATGTTGTCTCCACACATGCCCGGTTTAGAGGGGTTTCAATGTATTCACAAATTAGTTAGACAAATACGACTAAGATTTTATTCTATATTAATCATACCACTGTCAATTTTTTTTATCTGTTTTGACCCCTTCATCGCCGTTATATAGTTTCTAAAGAATGGCCTTAAATGCTATTTTAAGGTAACATTTAAAGCTAATTGGCCGCAAAATGGCGATATGGCTGTTAACATAAAATGTAATGGCATCTTACCAGAGTCGAACATATTTGCTATTTTTGAACAGAAATTTCAGATAAATTGCATGGCAACTGAAATCAGTTGAAATCGAATTCCTACGACAAACACATAGAATATTATATTATGTTGACTATAGGTTTTGATATTTTATGTTGTATTATCTGTAAAACCTCTCTATTTCGACCACTAAAAGGAAGGCTAATTGGTTGTAAAATTGTCAGGAAACAGCTTAAAGTAATGTGACAGTAAAGGAGTTCATAAAGGAGCTTTCTGTTTTACTGTAATCTTGCTTTAAGCAGTAACTTGCCATAAACTTCAAATAATTCACGCTATTTAGTGGTCGTAATCTATAAGATTTTAGTATATTTTAAACATATAAACAGTCACAATTCAAAGAAAATTTAGGTCCAGATCTGACACCGAGTATTTTAGGCAGTTTGGTCAGTATCAAAATTGTTTGCGGTAAAGTCATATTTTTTTTAAATAAGTAAAAACGTAAATAATATGGAATTCACGAGACAACATTTCTTTTACATGCGACATTACTATACACTTTCAAAGGGCATGTCCATCTTTGTTTAAACTCCACGAAGGCGTTGGTGACAACAAACTAGCATAAAACATTGCATGTGATATTTTCTTATAAATGCTGAAAAACAGATTAGATCCAGAGAACAAGCCAAGTTACGAGGCGTTTCATCTTGATCCAAACTGTTTAACACGTTAACAATATTTTCTTAACAAAAAGGAAAATACAATCACTGCAAGAATTATTGCACACGACCAAAGTTGTAGATGTGCACATCCTAATATGCTTAAGATTAAACTTTAAATAATCTATAGTTTTGCTACACCTAAAACAGCAAACTCTCTAAAGATTAGAAAACAAATAACAGCATGCGACATAATTCATTCAATCTTTTAGAGGCCGATGGCGCCTTGATTGGAATTTGCAAACAGTTTGGATCTAGATCAGACGCCGCGTTACGCGTCGTCTGAACTAGATCCAAACTGTTTGGCACTCGTCTTTAAGTTTCTTCACTTTAGAAATACATTAATATTAATCTAATAAACTTTGTAGACGACAGTTTCAATGCAGGTGATATTACGACAGGATACTGGTTAACAACGGAGAACGACACTACTGTCTTATCACAAAAACAAGCACGTATATTGAGAGACATTATTCCCTAGGTTATATTATGCTACAATTTATAGTTGAAAATAGTAAAGGTGCATTTGCACCAACAATCGCACTGCGTAGACCACGATAAGTCAATAAGTTTAAGACTATTATCGTCGTAAGCGACTAAATTAAATGTTTGGCAAATATTGTAAATCCTTACCAGACACTTCGTCTTATCAAGATTCTATCATTTTGACACTCGTATCGATATTTCTTCATTCTTATTGCTTCAAATCCAATCGTACTTGAAATACTAGTTTAGGCAACAGATCGAACTCATACGATATTATGGCGGTGACTTTGTTAAGTCAAGCGATAAAGTATGAAGACAAAAGGGTTAATAAGAAACAAAATTTGATTTGATTTTTTTGAAATTGCATCTGACGATTTACAGTAGAGAAGATATTGATTTTTCGAAAAAAGCGCATTTACGCTAAAACAATAATTTTAACTGTAAACAGTTAAGAGCCAGGTCAGATCCCGTGTAATCCTGCTTCTGATCACACTCCAGACTATTTGCCACTGAGATTAAAATAAATCGTTCACATCTGTTAAGAACCAGTCATTTTGTGCATTTGATTGTATTGCGTCTCGTTTAAACGAGAAAGGGTTACATTTATTCTGCTAACTAAGCCAACAGCAATTGAAAGAGAAATGGCATACTTTGAAATATTGGTGCTCCAAATATGAGCGAGATATTTATATACAATGTAATTGTAACAATTTCTTCAACATGTCTCCCAAACTACCCTCTGATATGGTTTTTAGAATCGTATCTGTGGGGCAATTTTAATACATACGAAATTGAAGGAAGATATACAGTTGTCTATGTACAGTGGAGAATCTGTTATTCTTTCCCGTTTAAACGCAAACGTACGCAAACGCAAAGCACTAAAACGTAGAAAAGAACAACTTATAGACAATTCTTATAATTCATGTTTATCTTGGTGGCAAACAGTTTGGAGCCTGATCAGACGCCGGGTTACCCGGCGTCTGATCTGGCTCCAAACTGTTTGCACTGCAAATAATAGTTTTAGCGTAAACGCGTTTATTGGGAAAGAATAACAGATTCTCCACTGTATCTCTGATTTGAAAATACCGGTAATTGCAGCGTGTACCTGCATGCAAATTTCTATTTACAATTAAACACCAAAACTACACTTTCTACGATGGTGAAATAAACACTTTGAACTCTAGCGACGAGGATACTCGTCAATTACAAGCACTGCATATGTAGAGTGTACACATGCCATATGCAAACAGTGTATATTCAGATCAGAGAACCACCTAACGGAACCCCCTGATCAGAATATGTACTGTCTGTTATTTAGTAATATTTGGCAGAAAAACAAATAGTAATATATGGACTAGACTAAATTGGAAACTTGGAATTTCCATTAACAGTTTAAGGGTATAAAGGTGTTAATTGATACTCTTACTTAACTGACAGACGTCACAGTAATCACGATCGCAGCTCTCGGCATCAGTGTAGCACCAGGGCTGGATACCATGACCGGGGTTGCGGCAGAAGTTTTCTTTCAGATCCATGTCTGTTTCACTGAAATTATGGTAAAATACCTCGGTTACAACTGCTGCAGAGGTAAAGCCGTGTTTTCAACAATAACACCATGCTGTACATTGCAAAAACCCGTATCCAAAGGCCCGAAACTGTCGTCACTCAGATCATTTGTAACATTTGCTACACGTAGGTTGCGTATCGCTTCTTTCAAACTGGTAACGATAACACATTATTTGATGTATTTACAAGTTAACTAATTTCATCCGCTATACTAATTCCAACTATACTGCTGATATGTATCAGACACTGAGACAACTGCTTAATAATCACGTCAATGTTTGTTTATCAAAATGATTAATTTCTAAATAATATAATATACATGTACATGTATAAACTATTGTTCACCATAAGAAGGCTAAATAGTTTTAACTTTACACGATCTGATTTACCTGAATGTATGATGTCTACAATTGATGACTTTGTCCCAGGGCAGACATGGTTTGAAATTCCGGGTAATGTTGACTGTTCCATGGTAACTGTCATCTCGACCGCCATTTATGTAGCACAAATCCTTCTCTTAAAATAATGAAACGGTTTGAATGTTTCCAATACAACCATTAAACGTTTTTTTTTATAATCGTTCAGTGGTATGCTCATATAAGATTTGTACATTTCTTTTGTAGAATATGACAGAGTTCAATGCAGTACATGCATTTAGATCAAATTATGCAACATTTTTATTAGTTTAACAAGCTTAGATATATTGTAACAACAATTTGACTTTCTTATCATTATCAAACCTGCAAATGAAATTGCCGAATTGTTTTTACATTAACTGCTAAACACGAGCTAAATTGATATGCTGTCACGTTCCTTAATACACTTATCATATGTTTTACAACATCAGGCGCAGGGAACATGGCTGCCTTAGCAGCAAGATATCATAAAGACGAAAGAAAATGCATTTTATAAAGAAATACATGAACATGTGTAAAAGGATGATGCGGGAATGGTTGCATATGTTTTAACCTCCAAGTAATTTCGCAAAGTAATTGTTCTTTTATTGTACGATTATATAATCCGAAACTATATTCTGACAGATGTTAAACTATCTAACCTTGTAAAAGGGTGACCGTAGCATTAAAACGTTTTGAGAATTGAACGCCATTGGTCTGTTGGTTTGCGGTCCCGGACAATATTACTTGCAAGTTCTCTGCGTGAGAAATGATAGTCTTGTCAAACCCGCTGCCACAGTACCTGTAAACATACATAAATTCTTTCACTCTCAATAACGCTTACAAGCGTGTTCGCAAGCAGTTTGGATCCTGATCAGACACCGCGTAATGCGGCGTCTGATCAGGATCCAAACTGTTTGATATTCGTTTGGAAACCTCTTCAGGCATACTGCTTGATTTTTTAAACTTTGATACGACATTGCAGACAACAAAATTGAAGCAGACGACAATGGAACGGTAAAGGGGTAAACATATCCGACCCGAATAATTTGATCATGAATGGGTTAACAATAGAGAGGACGTTATTCTTTCCCGTCTAAACGCAATCAAAACGCTAATACAAAGCATTGGAATGTTAAAAGTTACATTATTTGAAATCTTTTATCTAATAGTTTTGAGCCGGGCCAATCGTTTTCCGATCAAGCTCAAAACGATTTGTAACTGAAATGATAATAGTAGCATAAACGCGTTTTATTGGGAAATTAAAATGTCTTCTCCGCTGAATTAGCCTCGTCCTGAGAAATGACATCATAAAAGATAAAGGTCTATAATGTTTTCAATGGTAAAAGACAAAGTTTGATTACAGTTGTAAATATGTGTAGATCCGATGATTTAATAGTAAATGCTCCAAAAGTACCTCAACCAATTGATCAATACTTTCACGCGTCAGTTGAAAGCAATTCGTTACAACTTTCATATTCCCTTAAATGAACAGTCGTTTGCCTTACAGCTAGTCCCTTTAAAGTGGTATCAATAATATGAATCTATCTAAATAACCTTAAATTATGAGTACAAACTATAATAAAGACGATTATTTATTTAGGTTATAATGGTTAGAAACCCTTTATTTGCCAATTATGACATTACTTCAAAGCAAGAATTGGTCTGACAAGTCATCTCCGGACACACAAATCGACTACTTAGATGTCCTGCTCATCGTCGATTACGACGGAGGAACATCATCATCATGACATTATAACAACCCGGTCGCTGCTTATATTTTCCATCTGCTTCAATTAATACAAATGGAATTATATACGTTTTGGTCTTTCAGAAACATTGATAAAGTGTGCAAATAGATTGGGTCCTGATCAAACGCCGCGTCACGCGGCGTCTGATCAGGAGTCATACTGCTTCGCAATATAGTTGTCTTCGGAGTTAAATACCATTTAACTCATTTGAATGCCATGTGACAGCAACACAGAGATTAATTGCAAGTGATTTTGGGGCCAATTTAAATAGCGTTCGATAGCACAACTAAATAGCTAGTTTGGAAATTCATGACTAATTTGGTGATTATGCTTTTTTCGATCTTAGCAGGCATGCAAAGAGACGTTATGTTTAACAACGGGGGAGTATCCAACCTTTGTCTTGCTTTATACTACCTGGGAAAGGTTCGATACTGTCCAGAACCTGACCTATAACTCTGTAACTTTGTCAGATTTACTGACACTCTAGTTTATACAAGTCATTGGTTACAATCACATAGAAAATAATATAAACAAGAGGCAAAAATAACTTAACGCTCACATGATAACAAAGTCATGTGCATTTGCGATCATGACATTTGCCTTTGGGGATGATACAATTGCATCAATTATTCAAAAACTCCCTCAAGTATAAAAACTCTGTCCTCTGATTGTGTTTAAACATTTTTTCACAAGTCTTGGCATTGCAATTGCACGTTAGGGGTGATCTCTATTAACCGTTTGAAAGCTAGTCACGCATATAAACGTCCTTTGCAAACATTTTACCTTTTGAGGACAGTGGTAAAGGCGTTATTCTTTCCCATGTAAATGCAAACAAAACGCGAGATTACGCGCATTATTTAAAATCGGAATCTGATATGACTTCACACAGTTTGCAATGACATTTACTGTTTTAGCGTAAACGCGTTCATGGGCAAGAATAACGTTTTCCCCACTGCAAATAGTCTAACATTCATGAAATAAGTGTCATTAGAGGCAGTTGAATGTCTAAATCAGTTCGACTTTTACCATCATATTAACATTTACATCTCTGTGACCATTGCATTAATTGCTATAATATTCCAATAAATGACATGTGCACGTAGTTATAAAAATATTGTTTGCTATTTTCTTTATTCTAAATAAAAAGTTGTACTGACGTCATCAACTTGATCTCACACATGTTGGAGACAAGGATATTCGCGATCGTTGTTCGCTATTAAAAACAGGGATAATTATGAGAGAAAACATTTTATCTCATCACTTACAAATTAACCCCTTAACTGCCTTACCCCGATTAAATGGATATTTTCAAACAGTAACGACACTGAACACGACGTCTTATCTAGATCCAAACTGTTTGACACTTATTGCATGGTTAAAATTGAAAAATAATAGCAGACGACACATGTACAGTAGAGAATCTGTTATTATTTCCCGTTTAAACGCAAACGTACGCAAACGCAAAACACTAAAACGTAGAAAAGAACAACTTTTGGACAATTCTGATAATTCTTGTTTATCTTGGTGGCAAACAGTTTGGAGCCTGATCAGACGCCGGGTTACCCGGCGTCTGATCTGGCTCCAAACTGTTTGCACTGCAAATAATAGTTTTAGCGTAAACGCGTTTATTGGGAAAGAATAACAGATTCTCCACTGTATAAAACGGATGTCGTCATGGCAGTGAAAGGTTAAAAAAGCTGCATTTATTCTTCAAAGATTGACTGCTCAATTAAAAATAAAACCAAATTGCAATGTTGTCTTAGTATTAAAACGTGGCTTTATAATATGGGTATGTTTCATTCAGACGAGTTTGAGTTACCCAGTGTAGACAGTATATATAAATAGTAGGAAGATAACATACTTAATACCAGGCTGTCCAGGCAACACATGACGTATCTCCACGTGACCGTTACACGTCTCTTTGTTGTCAGTATGAACCTCAAACACAGAAAAATCCAGCTTAATAGAACTCCCGGGCGGTCCCTAAAATATATAGAAACAAATTCCTTGGCGCATACAGTAGAGAAGACGTTATAATTTCCCAATAAACGAAATAATGCATACATCCTTATTACCACTAAAAACAGTTATGAGTATATCCATACAGACACTATGTGACCCGGTGGCTGATCAGGTTCCAAACTGTTTGACACTCAGATCTAAATGTGAGTCGTCAAAAGTTTCAAGTCTTAGTTATTTTATCTATTGGATTGTATTACGTTTGCATATCGTTGTCGTTTAGACCGGAGGGATTGTATAGTGAACCTCTTTAATTCGAAAACTCAAAATCATAGTTCAAATGTCCTTTATGCTGTCACACGGGTTTTAAAGTTATTCAAAAGCAAAGCCGAAATGTCCCTTCAGGTGAGTCTTTCTTTGTTTACAGTCATATTCAAGTGCCACGTGTTTTGAACCAAGATTTTGCTATGACTGGAAGAGTGTAAAAAGATGTACGTACAACAGGAAGCTTTTGTTTGAAACTTCCGTTCTCCTTTCATCTTGCTTTGTGCAGGAACATTAACAAGCCGATCCTTATTGTCTAAAATGGCTGTAATAGCAGGCTTTTACAGCGCGATCGAATTATTTTGTCATAAATAATATATAGGAATATGTGCTGTGAAATGTTCAATATACAATGTATACTTGTGATTATCATTCTCAGACATCTATTGCTCATTATTTTCTTTTGTCAAACAAATATAAAGCTCCGCCCACTTTGATCATCCTTCAGCTACAATACAAACTATCATATTTGCTTATAACAAAATAGACAGCTTACTTACGAAAGAGTGAATACTCATACAAGAAAGATCATAGTATAAGAAAACGGCAGATCCTGATCAGACAACTCTAATATGATCTTTGTTTACACTTTCAAAAAGTATCTATATACGTTCTATACCGTATGATTAGAAAAATGGCTAAATCATAACAAATTTACTAAAATACATGTTATTTGACCCTATCAAACTAGTCAATAACACAGAACTGGTCCCAGATTAGGCAGCAAAATCCTTGATTTATGATCAGTGCCAAAAGCTCCTTGGCACGCACATTTAGGTGGTGTCAAATTAAAAGCCCACATTCTAATTCTGATAAATAAGAGTATACCATAATGCACTAGCAGACATTGTTCTCATAATACATTTGATAACCATGTCCCTGCCAAGTTGTGTTGTTCGTTGTCACGCATTAGCCTACAAAATTTGCGATACTTCTGTGATAGGTAATTTTGTTTTTTAAGGTAAGATTTAAGGAAAAGAATTGAAATTATTGACAAACAGTTTGAATCCTAATCAGACGCCGCGTGACGCGGCATCTGATCAGGATTCAAACTGTTTTTAAATTCGACTGTAGTCGCCTAAATAGTCGTAAAAGGCTCACGACAGTGGCATATTTAACGCTTGAATTTAACGCTTTCAATGCCATTACATGTATACATTAACATGACGCCATAACCCGTATGACAAATTGAGTGTCATTACTTCATCTGCTAGCAAACCTATATTGTCTTCTTACATATATTATGTAAGTGTAATAGAGCTTGACAGCAAAAGGTTAAAAGTAATTTAAATTGACCAAACAATATCTTAATAAGAAGCTGCGTCTGATCAGAATATCGACTGTTTGCAAATTACAACTGTACTCGAAGTTAAGCAGTGAAGAGGTTAAGAATTCAAACTGTTTCATGCCTTAAAGAACCACGTGCAGCTCCCTCTATCTGTATAATCTGTTGGAAAACCTGGTGACGTCACAAGCACCTGTTTGTTGTTGTCACTGAGGTGCACCATATCTCCACAGCCAGGCTGAGTAGAACCTGAGGAAAAAGTCATTACAATATGTTATTGATTACCGTATTGATTCAAAGTATTTGGACAGAGGGGTCTGGGCACACAGTGAAGATCTTGCTCAGACTGCTCCTGAGGGAGCAGTCAAAGCAGGGTCTACACCATTTGCCAGTCTGTTTGCACCCTTTAGGAAAACTACTTTGTGATACATGTAAAAGCAATGTGCTCCAATATTATGATAATTACAAGATTTTTTACAGTATTCATTATTTTCGACATCAAAATGAAAATGACATTAAACGCTCGGGGTAAAAGTTTTAATTAAAATTCAAGATTATTTCTTAAGCACGCCAGGCATGTTTCATCTGCACATCAATTTCGTCTACTCTAAATTTCCAAGAGTTGAAAAGCCTTTCATTCATTTTTCGAACATAATAAGATCTATCATAGTGTCAAACAGTTCGGATTCCTTATTCTTTGGAAACTCTTCTGAGTATGCAAATAGTAGCGTGCTACAGTGGAGAATCTGTTATTCTTTCCCGTTTAAACGCAAACGTACGCAAACGCATTGCACTAAAACATAGAAGAGGACAACTGTTCGACAATTTTGACTATTTATGTTGATCTGAGTGGCAAACAGTTTGGAGCCTGATCAGACGCCGGGTTACCCGGCGTCTGATCTGGCTCCAAACTGTTTGCAATGGAAACAATAGTTTTAGCGTAAACGCGTTTATTGGGAAAGAATAACGTTATCTCCACTGTTAGAACCCAACTAATATCTCGTTTTGATTATAGTCTGATTCATAATAGGCATAATCATAATTTTAAGATTGATACAAATATTATATTGAAAAACATTTACTCTTTTATCGTCAACGGCAACTACAATTAAACCCGTCAACTGATTAATACATCGAACTGTTGGACAATTATGTCGACAATCAGTTCAACATTTTAAAACTCATTTTGCCATCAATCGAACAATTATACAAGGGTGCAGACGATAGTATATAGTGGAGAAGACGTTATTCTTTCCCAATAAACGCATTTACGCTAAAACTACATTGTATTACATGTATATCCATTGCAAACAGCTTAGAGGCAGATCAGAGATCGGGTACAGTGGAGAATCTGTTATTCTTTCCCGTTTAAACGCAAACGTACGCAAACGTACGCAAACGCAAAGAACTAAAACGTAGAAAAGTACAATTTTTGGACAATTCTGATATTTCATCTTTATCTTGGTGGCAAACAGTTTGGAGCCTGATCAGACGCCGGGTTACCCGGCGTCTGATCTGGCTCCAAACTGTTTGCAATGGAAATAATAGTTTTAGCGTAAACGCGTTTATTGGGAAAGAATAACGTTTTCTCCACTGTAACCCATCGTTTGATCAGGCTCCAAATTGTTACTCAGATTATAATGAAGAGTCAGAAATTTTCAAAAGTTCTTCTATCTACATATTAGCAGTATTTTAGTCATATCGCTACAACAAGCCTTACGATGGGTAAGGCCCTAAAAGCCCTTTTTACAGTTTCATGCACAATCAGCAACTGGATAGAACCAATGAGCCATCTATGAGGTATAAGCCAGCTTGAATATTCTTCTTCACATGAACAATCCGAAGTGCCCACAAGGGGATTGATTGGAACCCCCAGCGGAGAGGGGCTAAGTGACTGTCAGTTATAGTTACTATAACCACGCGGTCATGGAGGTACCTGGGGGCTTGTAAACGTGTTGCAACAGAAACTTTACAAACACGTTACAATACAGCTAAACTTCTCTATTATTGTCACTAAAACTAAGGCTAATTGATTGTATAAAAGAAAGGTAACAGCTAAAAGCACGGTGACAGTAAAACAGAAAGCTCCTAAAGGAGCTTTCTGTTTTACTGTCATCTTGCTTTAAGTAGTCATCTGACATAAACACTAATAATAAACGCAGTTAAGGGGTAGTAATAGAGAAGTTTTACTGTATGGCATAAGTTGTCATTTATATCTATTACCATAAGACCTTGGTTTCTGAAAAATGAGTTGTTCTAAAGTTCCCTCGGAACTTGCATTAAATATGAGACAATACAGGAACATATTAATATTCTACGGAAACAAACATTTTGCATGTATTCTTTATAGCCCATCACATTTAAACATGTCCCGTAGGTATATTTTCCTAGAGAAAACAGTATCATTATTTCTGTTACCATATTGGTACAGTCATATTGGTGTTCAGCGAACAGCAAGGAGAGACAAAAAAGGGTTATCTTAAGACAGATAAATGCTAAGCACAGAGAACAAGTATGCCGAAAGCTACTACAAGAGTTTGCTGCTTTACTTTTATTTTGCGCTTATCTGCCGCTTGCCTAAAATCCTGTAAACGCGTCTTTTAAATAATCACATGAAACACGTTGAGTTTGAATATGTAAACACGCTCTCATTACCTTTGCTTATACTGCCAATATAGGGAGGTGAATAGGTTGAACGACGAGGAGTGGAGTGAACCCAAATATGCTCCATGTTACGGAACACTCAATAGAGCAAAACCAATGACATTGTCCAGTCGAATGTAGTTCCCCAAAATATAGTGCCAAAGCTTTGGCCTTAAAATGGCATTTTGTCACTATACTATTCACTGCTTTGTGCTTTTGATGTAATATGGGGGTGTCCGAGAATAGACATAGTGAATTTCTGTTATAATATGTAGAAATTTCGTGGGCTGAATAGACAGGTTCCTGTTTTAGCTTATGCCTCTGTTAAAAGGTAGCTGGAACACAAAACATGTCACTGAAGTCTTGATAGTTTCCTACATAACACACGACCAACAGTTGTTTCTTCATTTTTTAGTTGTGCATGAATGGTTATTTGAGGAAAATGTAAAGTTCCACCTGGCTAGGCTGTAAACATTGTCCTTGAAGATGACACATTTTATATGTATCGTATAGGAGAGCCTAATTGGTGTTTCAAGGTAAAAGCAATGGGTGGGTGTAGAGGAGACAAAACCTCTGCCTGAATTGATTTTCATCCATCTTACAAAAATAAAAACAATAGCATCACTGGATGATATTCTCTCATTTATCACCATATTTTCTATTTGTCATGCATATTTTCCCCTCAATTTTACATTTAAATTGAAAGATATTTCGTGACTTTTAAATAATACACCACTCTGATATTATTGTTTAATTATATTTCCAAACATTGACTCTGATAAATGAATAGAATTAAAAATATAAACAAATGATTTACATTTTTGAGGATGTCAAGGCTATTAACCATTTCTCAGTCAATTACCAGTCCCCAAAGGCGCCTTTACAAACAGTTTGTATCATAAATCAAACATCACGTAAAGTGGCATCTGATCAGGACCCAAACAATGATAGTCAGGGTAAGGCATGGAATGTGTGAAACCTTCTCTATCGTTAAAGCGCCTTATTTGAGATTGTCGTCTGCAAAAAGTTCAAATCAAGATTTATGCATTTTCCAATTGAGGAGATCTAAAGATAAGTTGTTATATATCTACATTATGCTTAAACAATAATTATGTCGCAAACAGTACGGAGCTAAAACATTCTGCGTCGTATCAAGCTCCAAACTGTCTGCAACACAGATTAGAAAAAGGCACTAGAATTTGTGTGTGTGTGTGTGTGTTTTATATAAATGTTATTTTCTATATATGATCGCGATTGCGTTTCATTTGCATTTAAATGGTAAATGATAAGGTCTTATATTAACCCTTAGCCTGCCAGTCACGACTATAGCTCCATATGCAAACAGCTTGGATCCAGATGAGACGCCGAGTAACTCGGCGTCTCATCCGGATCCAAGCTGTTTGACACTCGGACAACATTTTCAGCAATTTTGAGCAACTTTGAAGCACTTTGAAACTTGAAGCAGACGAGAAATATAGCAGACGACAATTTATTTGGCGGGCTAAGGGTTAACATTCGCCCCATTCAATTCAATTGAACAAAATGGCGTTTAATTTGTATAAACGCTATTTATCTATAGGGATGGGACTTGTTGTTCCCTGTTGTAGAGGAGGCGGGGTTTATGGATCTGCTCTCCGCGAATCATTTTGTTGCGTTTGCAGAGTAATGACAGTCATGGCTATTCATTTCAAGGTACACATTATTCGTGTTAACAACATCTTATATGAATAAAACAAGCATGCATACTATTAAAATGTTCATTATATATTAGAAATTACAGTCAATATACATGTAATGTAAATATAAGAAATTAACTGAATTTTTCCGGCGTTTAAGCAAAATAAACCACAGAAAATGATTGGCAATTTTACCAGCGCGATTCATGGAAGACACCGATCGTTTCATGTCGTTCATTTCGCTTAAACGACGAAAAAGTAAGTTCATTTCTTAAATACGCTGTATCATAAATAGTTTTTGTTTTATTAGCATATCATCAATATACATTGCATTTGGCCATTCATAGTACAATAACATACCTTCACTTAGACTGTAACGACACTTCTTCAAACCAAACAAAGCTAATTCGGATGAGTAGATGTTCTCTGCAACAGCACCTGGACTCATAAGACAATAAAGAGGAATTTAGATACAGTCGAACTTCGATATCTCGAAGCGGTTAAGTCGAACATACCGGTATTTCAAAGTTAAAACGTGGCTAAGCCACGTTTTAACTTTGAAATATGGGTATATTCGACTGAACCGAGGATGAAACAATGCTGTTCATGTGTTGAACTATCGGATAGTTCGATTTAAGCGAGTTAGGGATATCGAAGTTCGACTGTAGTTCGTTTTCAACCCATGTGCTGTATAAGTTGGCGAGTAAAAGTCAGTATATAATAAAATAAAATCTTATAGTAAATGTATATCAATATCATATATTAAGGTTGAGGAACCCTATTGAGATCGTACCAAAACCGATACTCAACGTACAGCAATCGGCCAATTTCGTCAAATGACGGTACATTCAGAACCATACTTTAGCATTTTTTGGAATGGATTGACAATTGACGAGAATTTCGTAGGGGTACCAATTTTACGAACATCGGCATGATCGAAATAGGGGTCCTCAACCTAAATACGCTAACCTTTCTCTGAATACATGTTTTGTTGTTTGCGACTGTAATATGATCCTCTGCATATGGCGTCTGATTGTTGTTTTGAAATGTATATGTGTGTTAACATCGATATGAGTGTAAAACAATAATGATTCTGATAAAACAGTTTCTTCAAATGGATATAAACCTAAGCGCAAAATATACCCTCATAGCAGTGCTAATTAAAACTATTTACCATTCTTTCATAGAAATGCATTTTTGGTGGTATACAGTGGAGAATACCTTATTATTTTCCGTTGTTATTTTCTACAGTCTAGTGCATTGCGTGTGCATATCGTTTGCGTTTAAACGGGAAAGAATAACGTCTCCTCAACTGTAAATTAGAAATGGCAAATACGAGACGTTTCTGCTTTACTGGCAATGTGCCTCAGACAGCCAACTCTCTGAAACAATGAAAACTAATTTTAAGAGATATTGTAAGAATAATTAAGTTAAATATATGGCAACATGGAAATATTATTTTCCTTATAATGAAGCATGCCGTAACTCTAAAGAATCTTAATTTATTATCCCAATTAGGTCTATTTAAAATATGATTTAAAATTAATGATTTTATCACAATCCATCACGGTTCCTAAAATACAGCGGGGAAGATGTAACGCATTCCAAATAAAAGCGCATATGCTAAAACAATTATTTATGTGACTAAAAAAAAGTAGCAATTTCAGACGCAAGGTAACACGGCGTCTGAAAAGGCTCCAACATTTATATATCGGCCAAAAGCAAAATGTCAAAAGTATAGTACATGTACAAGGAAGACGACGTTTGTTTCCCGTTCAAACGCAAACGAAACGCACACGCAAAACACTAAAATGTAGAAAATTACCACTTTTTGTCAATTCTGACTATTCATTTTTATTGAGCGGCAAACAGTTTGGAACCTGATTAGACACCGGGTTACCCGGCGTCTGATCTGGCTCCAAATTGTTTGCAAAGGACATGATAGTTTTCATCGTAAACGCATTTAAAAGGAAAGAATAACGTCTTAACCACTATATGACCACCCGCCTCTTCGGAGTCTTATTTACGGATAAAATCGAATAAATGTGATTTTTCGTGATGAAATGCATTTTATGTATATACGGTTTTCCAAATTAAATCCTGGCATGATAAATTGCATGTGCATATTGCAAAGATGAATTTTAGATAAATATATATGTACATATATACATCTATTATGTGTATCTAAATGTATGTTTCTGAGAACAAGTACAGTAAAACCTCTCTATTACGACCATTAAATTGTGTCAAATATAAGTCGTTTAAGACAGGTGACTGCTTAAAACAATGTGAACGTGAAACAGAAAGCTCCAACAGGAGCTTTCAGTTTCACTTTCACATTGATTTAAGCTGCCACCTGTCTTTTTACAGCCTTCTTTTAGTGGTCGTAATAGAGAGGTTCTACTATATAAACTTAACTCTTTCACAGCCATAGATGACTAAGGTTGACATAATCATTTCCCCCATAGAAGCGCCTTTCAGCGCATTTAATTTATTAACATTACCTTTGACATGTTGACAGTCGTGTCCATTTTCTGATAGAAGAGTAAAAGATATTTGTAGGGGAAGTGTTATGGGATTGCTTGTTTCTCCATCCTCTCGACAGCATACATATATGGTTGTGATGTTGTGTTGAATGGTTTTGTCCTGAAATCCTAAGGATAAAAAACCAGGGGCCCGTTTCATAAAACTTCTTACGAAAAATGTTGTCGTAAGTAAAAACTTTGAAATACATTTAATTTCTTATTTCTCTATCTAACACTGTCTTATAATATCTCATTGGAATCGTCTTTTCAAGACGATTCCAAAAATATGTCACAATACAGGATTAGATGGAGAAACAAATGATAAGTGAGACTTTTATAATCTGACTTACGACAACATTTGTCGTACGAAGTTTTATGAAACGTGCCTCAGGTTATGCATACCTACAGCAAAACCTATCTTTTACAATCAATAAAACGATGGCTTATTCTAATTGATTGTATAAAAAACAGGTGAGAACTTAAAGCAAAATGACAATATAAAACTCCTAAAGGAGCTTTCTGTTTTATTGCCACAGTGCTTTAAGCAGACACCTGTCGTAAACACCTGATAGGTAAAACAATTAAGTGGACGTGATAGAGAGGCTTGACTGTATAGAATGACACGTGTGAAACTGAGTATAGTCCAATCCCAATCAATCATTCAGTTCTAGTTCCAATATCAACGAACGTGTAATAGCGGTTTTTACGTATTACAATAGTGTAGATCAATATCAGACAGTTCTAAAAGAAGTAACATTTTGTATCCGATCAGGGTGTACACTGATGTCTTATAGATCTGTCGGACGAGAGTTCCTTGTTTTTTCAAAAAAGTGAACAGTTCAGATAATAAATGTAGATGATCTAGCGTGGTCGGAGATTTATATATGGAAATACAGCCGTAAAATGGACAACATACCAAAAGATTTGTAAATAGTTTAGTTGAGTCCGAGATCATTCTCAAGCATTTGATTGGTCAGATTTGAGCTTTTGCTAAAATCTGACCAATTAAATGATTGAGAACGAATTCAGACTCAATTCAAACTCTTTATAAAATTGAACACATGTATTGCGAAATAAAACGTTTTTATTTATTTATTTATTTTAAGCGTAAGTAAAACCTTACATGTATGTAAGCCATCCTAAATAGTAAAATATAGTCACGTATAGTCAATAGAAACCAGTAACAGTGTTCCCTTCCTACAACAGTCCTCCGAAGAACGATCCCCTCCATACAACAATGCTTGCAGCTATTCCCCATACAAGAAATTATGTATAAAGCTTTCACTGTTGCAAAATCGTCTGCTTAAAATTGCCGTAGACTGTTTTTTCTCAAAGGTACGTATTGGACAGTTTTGACAGACGAAACATAAAGACGAGTGACAAAAGCTTGAGCCCAGATCTGGGTTTAAATTGTTTGCAAAAGTAAGTACTCTAAGGCTATTAATTTTCCCTGCCTATCACAACTCTCTCCGAACAACCATATAATATTTGTTTCCCATTGTATGTTGTTGTAGAGAGGGAGTACTGTAGCAGCAACTTGTATTTTCTTAAACAAATGTCTGTATGTGTACATACAGTAAACATGAAAACTGCGAAATCGAGTATTACCTGTTGGACAAAGGTGGCTGAGAGTTCGAAATACGCAGTAACTACCCGGTCCCCAGGGATATATAACGCTTGTCTCTTGCTGGTACCATTTCGTGCACACTTCAAAGGACTCCCCAAAGGATGAACCACTTGTAGACGTTACCAATTCGTCGTGATGGAAGGCGACAGGACAGGCATATCCACTCTTCACCACCGAGTAAATACCCTCTGGCCATATATCTATAGCAGTAGAGGAATAGGACTTTGATTAACCCTTAGCCCTTTACCTTATAGTCTCTGTCTAGTATTGAAGATAAATGACTTCTTAAAGCAGCCTGTTTAAGCTATCATGCGCTAGAATATAGAAAATATTCCCTATTATATATATTCATGACTGATACAATTCGAACTTTTTTCTTCAGCGGAGGAATAAATAATTTCGCTAAAAGGCGCTTCTATGGGGGAAAGGGTTAACAACGGTAGACTATAAATCATTTCGAATCTGACATTACAAATAAGGGTCTAACCGGGTCTACACCGGTTCCATTTTAGTAATAAAGGGAAACAATTGGATCGGGCTATGTTCACATCGAGGATCTACATAAAGTAAGAACGTCCTTCTATTGATGTTCCATTCTACCCATTCCCAAAACGTCATACCTAATAATAGTAGCATGTTTCTAGCTTTGGTCTACATTTTTGTAAATGCAGGTTGAAAGTAAAGCAGAATATGCCTTTAGGCGCATTGTGCTCTAATTTCTGCCTACTTTAAGCTACCATCTGCTAGGAAATATTACGCCACATGTATTTCACTGAAGGAACTGTGTTTTAACGTAGAGCGGACACAGGAAGTGCCTGCGTAACAGACTATTTTCACAACGTTGTGTATCATACTAGATATATCACTGTAAATGTGTTCTTTGTTTATAGAGACGAATTCACGTGTCATGTTAGCATTAGAGACAAACAATATTCAGGTTGTGCAGTAGAGAAAACGTTTTTTTTCCAGTTTAATGACACTTAACGCAATTAATATGTAGAAAATGTCAATAATTTTACCTTGTTCATTGTTATTTGAGTTACAAACAGAATAGAGCACGATCAGATACCGAGTAACATGGCTTCTGAACTGACTCTTAAACAGTTTGAAAATGGAAATTATTGTTTTAGTCCAAACGTGTTTATTGAGAAAGAATAACGTCTTTTCCACTGTACCATCAGCTTTGTCATCAGATAAACTAGACATGAACTGACCAAAACAAAAGTACCTTACAATTTTACTACATGTAACAAGTACCCTATACATCATTTTACACTGATATTACCCGTTCCGATGGGAGTGGCACACCCGGTTCTGTGGTTCATACCGGAAGTACAACGACATCTACAGCTACCATTGATGTAAGACACATAACCGTCATTCACACATCTCATAGAAAACCCTGGACACTTGGTATCTGACACATGAACATAAATCATGTTATTTAGCATAGGAGTTTTTCAACCCTAAACGCTATTTGAGCAAAAATGTTATAAAGCGCGAAAGTTATACTTTTATCGTTTAAAGCCCCATTTTGTTATCAGACTATAATGTCTTTTTTTTAAATAATAAAACCAAAATAACAACCAAGGTTAATGATGTTTGAACTTTCTTATGGGCCATGGGGATTTTGGAAATGTTGGAAAAACAGACATAAACCATTAAAACAGGTGATTTAAAACGTAACAGATTTAAGAACAAAATGCTGCTACATGTATAGGTACATGTACAGTGGAGAATGTGTTATTCTTTCCCAATAGACGCGTTTACGCTAAAACTATTATTTGCAGTGTAAACAGTTTGGAGCCAGATCAGACGCCGGGTAACCCGGCGTCTGATCAGGCTCCAAACTGTTTGCCACCAAGATAAACATGAAATATCAGAATTGTCCAAAAGTTGTTCTTTTCTACGTTTTAGCGCTTTGCGTTTGCGTACGTTTACGTTTATACGGGAAAGAATAACAGATTCTCCACTGTAGTACGTCGCTGCAGTAGCCATGTGGCACGACTGAACATGATCAATTGAAATATCCCTTGTTACTGATTGTAAAGAAAAGGCTGATAAACTCGGTCAAATGTTAAACATGTATTCCGATTTTGTTGACTTGTCATTCATTTAACCATAAACTTAAAACGATGAGCTTTTTAGCGGACACTAATTTTGACCAAAAAAGACTAAAACTTATTTGACCTCTTCGTTATTCATGACTGACAGGTTAATAAATTGGGACAATGCACTGTAATAAAAAAGTTTTTAATCGATTGGAAACCGAACCACCCGGGTCCTTGGAATGGCTAGTTACTCGCTCTACAAACTGAGCTACTGTTTAATACTCGTCTTTAGGTTTCTTCAGTTTGGAAGTACATAAAGCTGAATGTTTACTGACGACAATTTCGAAGCAGACAATATTATATCAGGAGATCTGGTGCCCGTTTTACTAAACAACTTACGCAAATTATTTGCGAAAGTCAAAATTTAAAATTTTAATTTATAATTTTTATTATCACTTGCTACAAACAGCAAATAGCCAGATCAGAGGACGCGCTTTTAGCGCGTCCTCTGATCTGGCTATTTGCTGTTTGCAAACGTTTATGATCGAAAAATAAGAGTTAAACGATTTTGACTTACGCACATATTTTGCGTAAGTAGTTTAGTAAAACGGGCCCCTGGAGAGTTTTATAATGAGAGTCCCGGAAGCATTGGTACTACATTCAAAGAGTAAGGATACAGTTCGGATACCTATATGCACATAAAACAGACCCTATATCAGCTATGAAAAAGGTTATTTGTGACTTTATATCTACGTTTATATGCGATGTATAGATGGTTCATTGAAGCAGACAGAAGGCAAAATGAATCTCATTCACTGTTTACTGTTATCGAATGTCTAAATTTTTACCGCCATTATATTGCCTATTGTAAACATGTTGCCTAAATTATTATTCAACGATAAGAGATAAGAGTGTCAGACAATGTGGATCCTGAATGCGTCTAAGATTTGTTAAGTAAACATTGGTCGCCTAAGGCTAAAAAATGGTTGAAAATAGGAATTTAATGCTTTCCCTCTCATTACGCGTAAATATGCGTTTGTAAACATTATGGATCATGATCAGACGCCGCGTTACGCGGCGTCTGATCAGGATCCAAACTGTTTGACACTCGTTTTGAATTTGTTCCAGTCATATCGCCTTATTTTGTATATTTGAAACGACATTGAAGACAACAAAATTGAAGCAGACGACAATGAAACGGTGAAGGGGTAAAAATATCCCGAATAATTTAATCATGAAAGGGTTAACTGTTGTAACAGAGATTTGTTTCGGTACATACCCTTCATCCTATAGACAGTTTGAGCCTCGTAGAACATGTAAAAGGTTGTTTGTTTGACCATGTGTTGCAGATACAGAGCTTCGTCGTCAAGGTTTGTCACGGTGTCAAGGCCATTTTTGCTGAATAACTGAAAAAGGCGATGTTAACCTGTCGGTACATTGAATATCGTTTGATTTATATATGTTAACTACTCCAAATATGCAAGTTTAGATTTGTGTGTATTCCTTCATTAAGGAAATTCAATTCAGGTCGTTTAATTAAAGAAATGATTTTTAATATTCTGATGTGGATCAAAATTATTTCCGAAAGTCAAACAATAAATAACGTCAGGAGAGGTTGAATAGGTTTGCAATTGACACGAACATTGCCGTTTGCAATGAATAGTTGACAAAGTTTTTAATGTCAGCTATGGTAAATTTGCTTATACATGTACAGTAGCCCATTAACCGCAAAATAACAGTTTGGATTCTGATCAGACGCAATCAAACTTCTATAAAAATCAATTTGAAATAATTGTTTCAGCAACATTCTTAAAGCAGTCAATATACTACAGTGGAGAATCTGTTATTCTTTCCCAATAAACGCGTTTACGCTAAAACTATTTTCTCTGCAAACAGTTTGGAGCCAGATCAGACGCCGGGTAACCCGGCGTCTGATCAGGCTCCAAACTGTTTTCCACCAAGATAAACAAGAATTATCAGAATTGTCCAAAAGTTGTTCTTTTCTACGTTTTAGTGCTTTGCGTTTGCGTACGTTTGCGTTTAAACGGGACAGAATAACAGATTCTCCACTGTATAATATACTGTAATGGTGTTAAAGGTTAACGTAGGATATACGCATCGACAGTGAAAATGTTAAAACCTTTTACGCAATACTCCCTAAAGAAAAGGTTAACCAATAACAATCTTATTATATACTACATTTGGGAAGCTGTTATTCTTTCTCAGTAAACCCGTTTACGATAAAACTACTATTTCAATTGCAAACAGTATGGAGCCAGATCAGACACCAGGTAACCCAGTGTCTAGTCAGGCTTTTAACAAGGCTGCCATTTCTCCGGATTTTTCCTAAATCTCCGGATTTTTTCCAAGTTATTGGTACCTTAAAGCAGGCTGAAAGTAAAGCAGAATGCGCCCTAAGGCGCATTCTGCTTTACTTACAGCCTGCTTTAAGTGGTCGCATGTCAACGAAACAAGAAAAAGGCTATGGGGTAAAGGTACGATTCGTACAATCGCACTTGAAAAATACAAATTTTGAAATCTTAGGATTTTTCATTTCAATTTATGGCAGCCCTGTTTTAACTGTTTTTGCCACTCGGATAATGATGAATGGTTTGTGTCTTGTCATTACAGTAGAGAAGATGTTATTTGTTCTAGTTCAAACAAATTAAAACACAAATGCGATGAAATAAAATGCAGAAAAATATTACTAAAAATGCTGATGGTTTATCTTAATCTGAGTAGTCAAGAGTTTACAACACAATCAGACGCCGGATTACTGGTCGTCTAATCAGGCTACAAACTCTCAGTTTACAACGCACAAACGTTTTTAATGCTTAAAGAATAACGTCCCCAACTAGATTCACATAGTCCTAGATGTGGCAGATAAATAGAGGATAATCAATTTCTTTGGATTTATATGAAAAATATATCACGAGCATGGGTTGTTATCTGGTTAAAAAACGATTCCGCAGGACGAGTTTTTTTTAACCAGATAACAACCCATTCGAGTGATATATTTTTCATATCTATTCAAAGGAATTGATTATTCTATTTATTATATATATTTTAATGACGTTTTTACAGAAAAAACACACAAAATTGATTACCGCGACGTCACTAAACTAATTATGACGTGACGTCACAAAAAGTGATATCGTCACTACATGTAGTGATGATATCAACAGTGACGATATCAAATTTATCTAACTGAGAAATCTCTATAAATCATCGATAGGTATATACTAATATTGTTTATTCCTTCTATATGTAGTTAACCCGTATCATGGTAAGCGTGACATCGTAATGCGGCGTCTGATCTGGACCCAAACTGTTTGTCACTCGTTTTCAACTTTTCTTCAGTTTAAGAGATAAGGGTATATTCGTAAAAGAGGTTAACGGTACATTTGAAAACCACTTCAAGTCCCTGTACAGCAACAATATACATGCAACGTCTGAAGTGCATTTTTATTCCCATTGCCGGTGTAACACCGGCATTGGTAATCACATACAGTAAAACCTCGCTATTACGGCCACTACAACGAAGGCTAATTGGTTGTATAATAGAGAGGTGGCAGCTGAAAGCAAGGTGACAGTGAAACAGAAAGCTCCTTGGAGCTTTCTGTTTCACTACCACCTTGCTTTAAACGGTCACCTATCGTAAACACCCTAATAATTAACAAAAATTAGTGATAGAGAGCTTTTACTGTATACCAGTAAGCCCAACGCTAAACAGCCACTGTAACATAGGTATTCTTCATGTATCATGAAACACACGACAGTACCACACCCGGAGCCCGTTTTACTAAACTACTTACGCAAATCTTTTGCGTAAGTCAAAATTTTAAATTTTAATTTATATTTTTTATTATCACTTGCTACAAACAGCAAATAGTAAGATCAGAGGACGCGCTTTTAGCGCGTCCTCTGATCTGGCTATTTGCTGTTTGCAAACGTTTATGATCGAAAAATAAGAGTTAAACGATTTTGACTTACGCAAAAAATTTGCGTAAGTTGTTTAGTAAAACGGCCCCCGGTCCCAAGGGTATAAAGAGTTTGAGTTGAGTCTGGTATAATTCTTCAACTATTTGATTGGTCAGATTAGAGCAAACGGTTAAATCTTACCAATCAAATGCTTGAGACCAATCTCAGACTCAACTCAAACTCATAATTACCTTAGACCCAGGTCAACCTACCTTTCTTCCACCATATGACATTACAGAATTCGCGTCGAAGTACCCAAAACTCCTGGTACGGAGGGGACCTCCCTTTTTGAAATTCCGTGCAGCTCCTATGGTAAAATAAAGGCACACGTTACACATGTATGTGTCGAATGTATTTTCCTGTAGGTGGAACCCCTCCAAACCGGAACCTCTAAATACCGGAATTATCTCTAAACCGGACAGAAGCTTTGGTTTCCAATCCTTCTTTATTTTTACCCATTACATCATAAATACGCCTTTTTACGTCTTTGGTTAATTCCTACTCTTATGGAAACAGTTCATATATTCTAGAAGCAGATTGTAGCTTAAAACAGGTTTGAAGTAAAGCAGCATGCACCGTAAGGCGCATTCTGATTTCCTTTCAACCTGCTTTAAGTTGTCAGCTGTCTTCCATACTAGAAACAAGCTATTTGGTAAGAGATGAAAACCCCTCTAAACTTGAAACCCGTCTAAACCGGACAGTTTTGTTGTTTTCTATCATGTCCTGTTTCGAGAGGTTTCACTGTACTCGTTTTATAATCTTTAGTACAGTGGAGAATCTGTTATTCTTTCCCGTTTAAACGCAAACGTACGCAAACGCAAAACACTAAAACGTAGAAAAGTACAACTTTTTGACAATTCTGATAATTCATTTTTATCTTGGTGGCAAACAGTTTGGAGCCTGATCAGACGCCGGGCTACCCGGCGTCTGATCTGGCTCCAAACTGTTTGCAGAGAAAATAATAGTTTTAGCGTAAACGCGTTTATTGGGAAAGAATAACAGATTATCCACTGTATGCTTACCAATCAAGAATTTTTGAACCATTTTACTGCCATATGCAACTGCAGCTATTTTTGCTAATAATTTCTATCCAGATCAGGAGCCGCGTAACGCGGTGTCTGAACAGGATACATATAGCTGTTGATATGTTTCAGTCATATGTGCCTTAAAAACAGGCCTATAACACTAATACAGATACAGTGCTCCCTCTCTACAACAACACCCAACTGGAGAAAAATAGTGTGTGTGTTGTTCGGAGGCAGTTGTTATTGGGAGTGAACATTATTACCCTTCAGAGCTAAACATAATTAGGGCTTCCATTTGCAAACCTTTTGAACGCAGCGTCTGATCTGAATTCAAACTGTTTTTCACTCGTCTTATGTTTCTTCTTACAAATTATCCAATACATGTATGTAACTTTGAGAAAAGAAACAACAGCGGACAATATTAAGTGGACGATATTGCAGCAGTGAAAACGTTAGTTTAGGGGACAGCGGGAAGCTTTGAGTAAAGAGGGCATCGTTATTCGGAGGGCTATTGTATATGTAGATACTTTATAGGGAACACTCTACCAGTGTTACCGCCGATGATGTGAGTGTGATGTTAAGGTTAAATCAGACAGTCGCCGTCTAGTGTGCACTGAAACAGTCAGAATTTTTTCTCATGATGCTTTTTAGACCTTTCAACTCAAGAAAATACAATATAGAAGACACCTCCAACAAACGTGATCATACTAAAGTTTGTGATAAAAAAACCAGTTTGGAGCAATACAAGATATTGGTACACATGCAAATCGGCATCTGGTCAGGCTCCAAAACTGTTAGACACTCAGATCAAAATAAATAGAGATTTGATTTTTTCAAATCTGTCATTTTTTACATTCTTACGTATTGCTTTGCGTTTAATGTTTTGAAAGGGAAAGAATAATGTCTTTTTTCGCTGTTTATCAAACATTCGCTGATGTTCAAGGCATATAATGGGCACCCAACCTGTTTGCACATGCCAGTTTTTTCGGTGGTTTTGATATACATGTACATTGTAGTTAAAGTATGTTTAACCCTTTCACTGCCAAAAAGTTCGTGATATTGTTTACAGTGCATAATCTGTTATTCTTTCCCGTTTAAACGCGTTTACGCTAAAACTATTATTTGCAGTGCAAACAGTTTGGAGCCAGATCAGACGCCGGGTAACCCGGCGTCTGATCAGGCTCCGAACTGTTTGCCACCAAGATAAACAAGAATTATCAGAATAGTCCAAAAGTTGTTCTTTTCTACGTTTTAATGCTTTGCGTTTGCGTACGTTTGCGTTTAAACGGGAAAGAATAACAGATTCTCCACTGTACCTCTTTACCGTTTCTGCTTCAGTTTTGTTGCCTGTAATGTCGTTTCAAAGTTAAAAAATGAGGCAGTATGACTGAAGAAATTTCAAAAAGAGCAGCGAATAATACTTACAAAGCTTTAATAATACCGGTACATGTATTCTGGTTTATACTCGTGGGAACCAGAGTGCTAAGAACATTGGGGTTTTGCAAACATATTTAATCCTTGACTGTATTATTGTATTTTGCTTGTTAAATCGTTAGCATGGTTACACTGGAGATGACTGTATTCTTTCCCAGTACACGCGTTAACGCTTAAGTCAATTGCAAATAGCTTTCAGTCAGATCAGCCGCCGACCGGGTCCGTTTTATTTTCATCTTGCTTCAAGCAGCCGTTTATCTTACAGTGGAGAATCTGTTATTCTTTCCCAATAAACGCGTTTACGCTAAAACTATTATTTGCAGTGCAAACAGTTTGGAGCCAAATCAGATGCCGGGTAACCCGGCGTCTGATCAGGCTCCAAACTGTTTGCCACAAATATAAATAAGAAATATCAGAATTGTCCAAAAGTTGTTCTTTTCTACGTTTTAGTGTTTTGCGTTTGCGTACGTTTGCGTTTAAACGGGAAAGAATAACAGATTCTCCACTGTAACTCTATTCGTTATCGATCGACCGTTCTAAGTTGATATTTTAGGAACTTATGTCTCCGCATTTAAGATATGATATGACTACAACGTGGAAGATATTCAAATATTTAAACGAAACGAAACGCAATATAATGAATTTAGATCAAATATCAGTCATTTGGTCACCCGGAGTCTGGCCTATGCAATGAAAATTATTATTTAGCGCAGATGTGTTTATTGGAGAAAATTACTTCCACTTCCCCGCTATATGTAACAATGCACATTAAAATAACTGTACTGCGACTAAAAAAAAGAAGGCAAACTGAGTGTTTTACATGTCAGGCGGTATAGCAGCTTAAAGTATGGTACAGTGGAGAATCTGTTATTCTTTCCCGTTTAAACGCAAACGTACGCAAACGCAAAGCGCTAAAACGTAGAAAAGAACAACTTTTGGACAATTCTGATAATTCATGTTTATATTGGTGGCAAACAGTTTGGAGCCTGATCAGACGCCGGGTAACCCGGCGTCTGATCTGGCTCCAAACTGTTTGCAATAGAAATAATAGTTTTAGCGTAAACGCGTTTATTTGGGAAAGAATAACAGATTCTCCACTGTAACAGTGCAGTAAGCTCCAACAGGAGTTTTCTGGTTTACCTTCAGCTACATGTAGCCTTAAGCAGCCATCTGCCTTAAACACCAATGGTTCGTTTCATAAAACTTCGTACGACAAAAACGGTCGTAAGTCAAAACTTTAAAATACATTTAATTATAATGTCTCTATCTACAGTGGAGAAAACGTTATTCTTTCCCAATAAACGCGTTTACGCTAAAACTATAATTTCCATTGCAAACAGTTTGGAGCAAGATCAGACGCCGGGTTACCCGGCGTCTGATCAGGCTCCAAACTGTTTGCGACCAAGATAAAGATGAATTATCAGAATTGTCAAAAAGTGGTACTTTTCTACGTTTTAGTGTTTAGCGTTTGCGTACGTTTGCGTTTAAACGGGAAAGAATAACAGATTCTCCACTGTAATCCTGCATTGTACCATGTCTTTGGAATCGTCTTGAACAGACGATTCCAAAGAGATATCACAAGACAGGATTAGTGTGAGAAATGAAAAATAATTTATACTTTAATAATCTGACTTACGACAACATTTGTCGTACAGCGTTTTATGAAATGGGCCTAGACAATTAACACAATTTAGTATCTGGAATGGAGGGGATTTACTGCACTTGTTTGAGTACAAGCAAATTTATTTATAACATACCAGGCATTATGTTTTCAAAATTAATCCTTATGTAGTCATCTCTCAGGGGATTGGATTGCTCGTGATAGAAGCCGAGAGCATGTCCAAGTTCATGTAGACATCTATTCTGTAAATATAGAAAAACATAACATAGACAATGGAGAAGACATTATTGTTTTCCAATAAACGCGTCTTTGCGAAAACAAATATTTCCATTGCAAACAGTTTGGAGACTCCAAAATGTTTGCAAGTGAGAAGAATAAATCGTCAAAATAAAAAACACAACTACATTTTAAATACTTCGTGGCATTGAGATTAGTTGTTCCGAAAGAATAAAATCTAATTTTTGTATTATTTTACATGCTTATTGTACGACGGAAATTCCTGTTAGCAAACAGTGCAGGTTCAGATAGGACGCTGTATTACAGTGGAGAATCTGTTATTCTTTCCCAATAAACGTATTTACGCTAAAACTTTTATTTGCAGTGCAAACAGTTTGGAGCCAGATCAGACGCCGGGTAACTCGGCGTCTGATCAGGCTCCAAACTGTTTGCCACCAAGATAAACATGAAATATCAGAATTGTCCAAAAGTTGTTCTTTTCTACGTTTTAGCGGTTTTGCGTTTGCGTACGTTTGCGTTTAATCGGGAAAAAAATAACAGATTCTCCACTGTATGCGGCGTCTGATCTGAGCCTGCACTGTTTGCCTACATGTATGTCAAATTTATGGGACGCTAGGCACAATTGGTAAATGCAGTATAGAATTTAAGAAGAAAGCTCCTTGTTGAGATTACACTGAATTTGTTTGTCAAAGTACTATGCATTCTGTCAAATAAAATACGGACTAAATTACACAAATATAATACAAAATAGTAAATACGTACTTTTTACAAATAAACTCGTTTATACTACAAGCTTTATGTTCATTGTACACGGTTTGAAACAAGATCGTCTGATAAGGACCCAAACCGTTTGCAAAAAGCGTTTTAAGGCGCCATTGAGAGTGAAAGTGTTAAAGCAGGCTGAAAGTAAGCAGAATGACCCATTAGGAACTGGATCCTTTACTTACAGCCTGCTTTAAAACCTTTGGTAATTTTAAAGACCCCGGGACGTTTATATGTTGGTACATGTATACAGAATTTAACTCAACGCACCCATACAAGATTGACAATACACAAGCTCATGTCAGATTATATTAAATCTAAGGCTTCAATATTTGATATAATTGAGCATTCCTCAACGCTTATTCCACCATGTGTGAATTGACTTGCATTTCAAAGCGATTGGATCCAGATCCGACGCATAATACACTGGCGTCTTATCAGTATGAATACTACTTAAAACTGCTGTTCATGTTTCATGATCAAAGCATGGATTCATAATGATTGTTTTATATTTTTTAGAAACAATAATTCTACAGCAGACGATATTGTTTTTTAGATTAATGTTTTCTATTATTATGCTATTGTATGATCTGCCTGAAATTTGTTTAATGCAAAATGACACGATTGTTTTTACTGCAGAACAATAGAGATGACTCTTAACAGTCCCAAACTTCGTGACAAGGCACTGAATTATGTGACATCTGACTTGAATTTAATCTTTTTCTTCAAATGTCAGTCAATTTGTATTTACAATGTAGAAGACGTTTATATTTTCCGTTTAAACGCATACGAAAAGTAAAGGTATTGCAATAAAAGGTTACCAATGACAATATTTTTGACAATTCTGACTGTTTATTTCAATCTAAGTGACAAACAGTTTGGAGCCTGACAAGACGCCGGGATCCAAAATAATTGCAATGAAAATAAAAGTTTTAGTGTAAACGTGTTTATTGGGACGAATAACATCTCATATCTTCTCCACTGTGGCTAGATAAATATTTCGATATCCTCGTCCTGTTTTTATAACTGATATTGCATGACTTTCAATCCGTTTCATGATAACACAAAACAACAATAATTTATTAGAACAGCTAACCCGTAAAGTTTTGGAAGGATTATTCAAAACTTTGCGTGCAAAACAATTATAAATTTCATGTTCCCTTAAGTTAATGCCACTGGAAGATATTGGTATAACAGTTAATGACTTTTACAGTGGGGAAACCGTTATTCCTTTTCCAATAAACGCGTTTATGCTAAAAACGTACAACTCCATCATAAACAGTATGGCGCCAGATCAGACGCCGGGTATCCCGGCGTCTGATCAGGCTCCAAACTGTTTGCCACTAATTGAAATGAATACCGTAGTCATATAATTGTCAAACAGTTGTATTTTTCAACATGTTATTGCAATGCATTTGCGTTTCGTTTGCGTTTAAACGGGGACAAATAACGCCTTCATCACTGTATCTGATGCGTAGTCCTTGGTATAGATAAAAGTCGAACGTGTTGATAAAGCAGAATAAAAAATACATTAGGGTTGATTAGAAGTTATAATGTCTGCATGTCTTCTGTGGTATGTAAATTCCTTTGACTAACTCAAAGTATTGCACTATTGTATGTTTTATTGTTTTGTACCGTAAAATCCCTAACATGTGACCAAATTGATCGGTTTTTATATATAATATAGGTTATAACGTTAAGCAGAATGAAAATAAACATACTAGGGGTTCTGATTACAGTCCAATATGCTTTGTTTGCACTTTTACATACAGGTTTTAAAGTTAAATTGAATGAATACAAACTGACTAGGGGTTCTGATTATAGTTCAAGATGTTTTGTTTATACTTTTACATACCTTAAATGCCACAAGCTGTTTGTAAATGTCCCAGACAGAAATCGGGCACATATAATTATATATAACCGTATCTTAGTCCGTCCTGCAATGCATTCATTGTGCCCGGGTAAATTTCATGATACATTGTTTGATAACCAAAAGTTTGTATTGGAAAATTCCTATTCAGAAAGTGTTCAGTCCATTTATTTCTATGATAAAATTTCAGTAAGAGCATTTCAAAATGACAGTCAGTGCCGACCGTGATCAGGATCTCTCCGACAATCTTAGTGTGCACTATATTGCTCTGGACATATGTACTCCTTGGAAAGTAATGGTTTGTAAAGGGTTTAACGCAGACGATAACAATAACATTTAGTCATCTAAGGGTTACCCTATTTGAACCTAGTTTCTCATAAAGGGGCCACTTGCAAACAGTGTAGACTCTGACGAAACGCCACGTTACACTATATAAGTCTAGTTTCTACCATAGTGGACTTTGGCAAACAGTGTAGACACTGATGTGACGACGCTTTCTGTGGCGTCTCATCAGAGTCTGCACTGTTTGCTAGTTTATATGAAATAATTTTCTGTATGGACAAGCACTACAGTGTCTTTAGATCACCCTTGTATATCTACGATGAAATCTTAAGGAAAGTTCATTGCAATATCCAACCATAAATGGGTTTAAGCGGGTACTTACATATCTACAGCAGGAAATTCGTTGACCTCGTAACTTCCGGACATTGCCCACGTATGACCAGCAGCTTAATTAAAGAACACATACATGTATATAATCAATCAACTGTGTTTAAGATAATTATTAATTATCGTCTTTTTAAATTCGATTTAATCTGAAAACAGTTCGGAATTATTTAATATGTTAATGCATGAGTATTATTAGCAAGGAGAGTTCCTATTTTATCGATCGAATTTCGAAATATAATCGAACATTTGGTCAAGTTCGAAACTGTCAAGGTTCGTCTAGAAGCAGTTTACCAATTTACTGCCAAGTCCGACTGAACAATAAACCACAGTTCGGAGCAGTATAAGACACCAAGACAACAAGCGTCTCATCTAGTTACAAACTGGCAATCATTTCAATCTTTCGTCATTTCACCTAATTTTAGATTTATGAAAATTGGTTCAAACGATAAGTTGAACACTCTTACATGTTTACTGGTTGTCACTCTAATTCCGCTTTGACAACACATTTCAGAACAAAATAATTTGAAACAATTGCAGACGACAATTGGGGCAGACGCCAATATTACGAAACTTGCAAAAGGTTCAGACCTTGGCAACATTCAAGACAAGACAAGACATCAGAAGAACAGATCGTCATTTAAATTATTCCTTTTATCGCCACAATATTGGACAATATCAGACACGGAGAAACTCAAATACCTTAATCTCTGTTGAAATGAAAAGGTCAAATACAGTTTAAAGCAAACTGTTTTATTGCGGTGAAAGGTTGAAAGTATTTGGATTCGAGCGGATTACACGCTTGTTCTCGTAGATGCATCTTTGCTTTAGTCATTAAAAGGAATTTTACAACTTTTGCAAGAACATAAAAATTTAGATATTTAGCTGCTTAACGCTGTGGCTTTTTCTGATTATGCGTTATCGTTTGTACGTTCTAGGAGTTTGAGCATTTTGAATATAGGAACATTGGTGTAAATGTAAAAAGGTTTAAATCCTGATCAGATGCTGTTTAACTTGTGTTTGAGTACCAAACTGGTTCAAAAGTCAGTGTAAGAGGGGTGTGTAGCGAAATAGTTCAACCTTAAACTGCCATGATATCGTCTGCTTTTAAATTGTCGTTTGCAGTATGTGTCAACTAAATATTTACGCATTTAAAAATTGCAAAAACTAAAATAAGAGTGGCAAACAGTTTTGACTCAGATAAGATCCATACTGTTTGCCAGTGGTAGACAAGTAGCAATCAACAGGCAAAAGGGTAGAGCTAATGGACTAAAAAACTCTTTTAACATGCTTAAAGTGCAAATTATACTGGGTGATCGTTAAAATTTAAAATATGGACAACAGCTCGTCGTAAAAGTGCTTAACCCCTTCACTGCCTTACCCCGAGTTCACTAATAATTTGAAAACAGTTAAGATCCCGATCAGACGCCGCGTGACGCGGCGTCTGATCAGGATACAAACTGTTTTACACTCGTTTCAATATTTCATGAGTCAAAATCACTAAATATTTAATTTTAGAAATAAAATGTTTAAAATTGATGACGTCATTACAGTGATGGGGTTATCGCATTAAACTTGGGGAAGGCAAAAACAACAGTAGTATCTGACCAAGAACTCTAGATTAGATGCGTGCTTATATTTCAATGCGTATTCTATACACCCATTTATAACAGGATATTGCAATGAAGAGTTCCTATGTGGCTGTTGTAATATTTCTTAGTATGTACACAATGCCGAACTAACTGCAGTGTTTGTACATACAGCAAATCACTGCATACTGTAAAACCGGTTTTATTCGCGAGAATATAATTTGCGCGTTAATTCGCGAATGTGTTGCCTCGCGTCTCTAGTTTTGAAAATAGGTGACGCCTTAAAGCAGGTTGAAAGGCACATTCTGCTTTACTTTCAACCTGCTTTAATAATTTAACGTTATATAACTCTCAACAGCGGTGGCTATTTGAAACACTTGCAATACAACGAATAATGTAGACCAAGGCCATTCGTTGTATTGCAAGTGTTTCAAATAGCCACCGCTGTTGAGAGTTATATAACGTTATTCCTTCCGTGATAAACATGGTAGACACAGATTAGACTCATCCGACTTGTAACAAGCTAGTGGTGACGACGTTATTTGTTCTTGTTTAAACGCAATTAAACACACGTGCATTGCAATAAAATGATGAAGTGGCATTTCCTTGCACATTTTTTTCTGTTTCTTATTTTAATCCAACTGGCAAACAAATTGGAGCCAAATTAGAATCTGGGTGAGTTGGCTTCTGATCTGGCTTTAAACTGTTTGCAATGGATCCGATGATTTTATCCAAATATTTTTGTGGGGTAGAATAACGTTTTCCTTCTGGAGACAACATTATTCTTCCCGGTTTAAACGCAAACGAACCGCAAACGAAAATCACTTAAATGTAGAAAATTACACCTTGTTGACATTTCTCACGATTTATTTCAATATGAGTAGCAAACCGGTTTGAGCCTGATCAGAATCCAGATTACCCGACGTCTGAATTGGCTCAAAACTGTTTTTGATGGAAATAATAGTTTTAGCGTAAATATGCGTTTATATGGAAGAATAATGCCTTCTCCATTGTACATGTATACCGTCACACTTTTCCGAATATCTCAATGCCATTGTGTCACATCTTGGCTTAGTTAAAATGTATTCTACATTGCAGAGCATCTGCCATGTGCAGCAATCGTCAAATTTAATCAAAAATGTTGAATCTCTTTTCAGAAATTTTATTACAGTTCAAACAGTTTGGTTTCAGTTGAGGCGACCTTTGTAAAAGTTAATATCACACATCGTCGTTAAGTCTTCCACCGTCACATTTTATTGTCTAACTCTTTCATCGTCATAACATCGTGATAAATGTGTCTTAAATAACTTTTTTCAAATTTAGATTTAAGGCACTTTGACCGAAGAAAAAATCGTTACAAGTGTCAAACAGTTTGGATATTGATCAGATGTCGCGGTACGCCTAATTTCGCCTATCGGTGTGACAGTGTTGAGAGGTTAAAAAGGATAATACTTTTTTGTGATCAGAGATTTTATGCTGATCGGTGCTCATAAATTGTCAAAGTTTATTGGACACAATAAAGCAACAAATAATGCGTACAATTCCAAATCATAATCATATGCAGTTTAACCTTTTCATTGTCAAGGCCAACAACACTGACATTTTCAAACAGTTTGGATTCTGATCAGTCGCCGCGATGTAGCAACATGATTTGTAAAAATATCTTATTTGTAAAAAAAATTACAAACCATGTCAATTTTTACAAAGCATGTTTCCGTTCAAACTGTGTAGCTCCGTTAGATGCAAATGCATGCCAATTATGAAGTAATTATTTCTACTGACTGATTGATTTAACATTCAAATCACTCAACTGTGTTCACTGTGTTGCGGTGCCGGAAACGCTTAATATAAAAACTTAATATGTATGCATGCTATTTAATACCACCCTGTATAAAGCCTTTCTTTCCTTCTAAACTTTTTTTTAAATCACGTTAAATCAAATTCACAGATGCCGATATTCGACATGATTTGTAACAAAATTCAAATCATGTTTTTTTTACAATTCATGTCGACTGTGAATACATGGTTTGTAAAAATTGACATGATTTGTAAAATTTTCACAAATTAGATATTTTTACAAATAATGTCGCTAAACCGCGTAAAGCGGCGCCTGATCAGCATCCAAACTGTTTGACATTTATATCCATGTTTTTGGTCGAAACGTACATGTATATAATTTTATATTATATCAATAAAAGCAGACGGAATACATAAGCAGACGATAGTATGGCAGCGACAATGTTATACGGGTTATTACGTCATTATTTCATTGAAAGGGTTAAATAACTCAAACGAGTATTACAATACCTTCATGTTTTAATAAAGTCTTACTTGTATCCAGATTTTATAAATACCAGATAGTTTGTATGTGTCAAGTTGTACAGGTGCGGGACACTGGCATTCCAGGGTACAAACCGGAAATGCGTCCAGTACTCGATCTCCCGGAACACGTGGTTCAAATAGTTGTTTCGGTAGGTTGTTGCTAGAATGAAAGGAAAAGTCAAAACTTTTAATGTACCCGCTATCATTTAATTAACCCTGTCAGTGTAACGTAATAACCTATCTAGTATGTCTTTATCCGTATCCCATATGCCCCAAAATGCCCGATGTCTGAATTACAAACCGCATGAATACCTTCACACAGAAGTAGTTAATCTTTGAAAGTTGTGAGCAAACTCCTCTACTACTGTAGGAGTACTTACATGTAGCCGCACACAAGTTTTACCAGACGGACAGACATACATATACCACTGGTGATAATTGTACCACAAACTAGAACCCTATACTACTACATTGTCATAACACTTCACTTAAATCGCTGCAGCCAAAAGTCCATATCTCATGTACACCTCCATTTATATATTATTAACATGTGAATGTTTGGAGCAAACTCCTTCCAAATTTTAGAAGAAAGTACAGTAAAACCTCTCTATTA
The DNA here is from genome assembly GCA_922989275.2 of Gari tellinella. NCBI lineage: Eukaryota > Metazoa > Mollusca > Bivalvia > Cardiida > Psammobiidae > Gari > Gari tellinella. The sequence goes on from OV277864.1 coordinate 46,964,349, forward strand.
CGACTCCTAAATTATGTTAATTATTAGGTTGTTTACGAATGGTGACCGCTTAAAGCAAGGTGGTTCCTTTAAGAGCTTTCTGTTTCACTGTAACCTTGCTTAAAGCTATCACCTCTCTATTATACAATCAATTAGCCTTCGTTTTAGTGGACATTTTAGCGAGATTTTAATGTAGTTGCACATGTACAGTGGAGAATCTGTTATTATTTCCCAATAAACGCGTTTACGCTAAAACTATTATTTGCAGTGCAAACAGTTTGGAGCCAGATCAGACGCCGGGTAACCCGGCGTCTGATCAGGCTCCAAACTGTTTGCCACCAAGATAAACATAAATTATCAGAATTGTCCAAAAGTTGTTCTTTTCTACGTTTTAGCGCTTTGCGTTTGCGTACGTTTGCGTTTAAACGGGAAAGAATAACAGATTCTCCACTGTAGGAATCGCATTTATAGGGCCATACTTCTGTCAAAATTATTGCAGTCCAAATTTCAAAGCTTGTGAACACCTCTTATATGTAAGAAAGTAATCTGTGATTTTTTAAAACAAGTACATGCAACAGAAGTTAGCAGCACATGATTTGAACAGAGAGTCGATCAGACATGCGGATAGTAAGCGCAACATCCATAAGCTCTGCTCCCTATATAGGGGAGACATAGGAATGTACATTATAAATGATAATGCGACTGCTTTACCGAATTACTTTTCAAATGTGCTAGTGTAAATAGAGACTTCATGAAAAAGAGAAATATTCCTTACCCCAATAGAAACGCCTTTTAGCGTATTCAGTGTATTCCTTCGCTCAAGAAAATAGTTCCAATAATCCGTCATGAATATATAGTATAGGGAACATTTTCTATATTCTAGCAGATGGAAGCTTAAAGCAGACTGAAATTAAAGCAGAATGCGCCTTAGGCGCATTCTGGTTTACATTTTATTTTCAACCTGCTTTAAGTGGCCACCTATATTTATTCATTACTAGAAAAAGGCAATCAGGTAAAGGGATATACAGTTGTGAGATTAAAGCAGAATAAAAGTTCTTTTAAATTTATCCACCTTGTACACCGTTGTTGAGGTAGAGTACGTATATATGTAGTTGATAATCATTTTTTCCATATTAAGTGTTAAATCAATTATTTAAATTACAAAAAGTTTCGAATCAGATTAGATGACTGGTAACTTCCTCTAAAATGTGTGTCATTTAGATAATAAAACCAGGAAACCTTTTATAAAAGCTTTCACATTATTGTACCGTGTGTGCGTTTAGTATAGTTTAAACGGGGAACATACCATACTCCCCGCTGTATGCGATCGTTCTAGTGCAACCTTGCTGGTGTTAGAACTGGTATTATTTTCAAAACAGTATAAAACTTATAATAAAGTTCAACGTGTACTTATTTCGATAATGCAACTACCCGGTATTAACATTCGTAGGTACATTGAGTTTGAATTAAACAGGAATTTTAATTATTTTCGTCATCATTTATCGTGATGTGTACTAAAAGAACAGCTCCCTTTGCAATCTATAATTGAAGATTAAACATTATCATAGTGTATTATATAAATTGTTTCATCTTTACATGACGAATTACAAACGGCACCTCCTTGCGAAAAGGATATTTATTTCTTAAGGTCGTTTTAATAAAAGTGGATTATTATTCACAATAAAGCTGCAGCAGCTTATGATAACATGTTTTGTCATTCTCAGCTGGTGCGTTTGAAACTATGAAGTCATGCACCGAACTTAGTTCAGAAATGGACGTGGCAAGAGTAGATATTTGCTGCGTCATCAGGGCTGCCATATCTCCGGATTTTTCCGAAAGCTACGGATATTTTTAACAAACTTCCGGATGTGAGTGTCAAACAGTTTGGATCCAGATCAGACGCCGCGTTACTCGGCGTCTGATTTGGATCCAAAATGCTTGTACACTTATGTTAGCATTATAGAGCCTGGCAGCTAAAGGGTTAAAGGTACTTTCCTAAATTCGCGCTTAAAATTTTGGAAATCTTAGGAATTTAAAGAGCAATTTATAGTAGCCATGTGTCATAAAAGCCACACATCTAACCTAACCTAGCCTAGCCATACTCATAGTTTGTCGAAATTCTACAATTGCAAACATGTTAAGCAACAATACACTAAACATTTTGGTGAGTGCCAAACATTTAGACAAAGGCTAGCCTCCGCCCAAGAACGCGGTGACTGGTTTTTGTATACACTGTTTACAATACAATACGTTAGGTAGTTCATATCATGAAGTTTCGCAACTAGAAGCACACAAACGAAGAGTCATATGGTGCATAGTTCATGAACGTATACAATGGAACTGTTATTTTACAGTTAAGTCGCGATGGTGCGATTTTAATATAGTACATATTTAATGGTAAACAAGTTTCGCTCGAACCACAGTTTTATCTCTGTATAGCTTGTGTCATGTATTAAACTTCCGATTTCTAAATGAGAATATCAATGCAAGGTATCTTACGTAGTGATGTATGGAATTGGTACGGTATAATCCCATGGGTCCATTGCTTTTTAGGATCATCTAGAACAAATCGTTTCCGTCTTTGCTGATTTTCAGTTTGCATCTATGCGAAGAAACAAATACGTGTGTATAATAATATATCTATAACAAAGTGTCTGCATGCTTTTTCAGTGCAAAGTCTTTCAACACCATGGGAATGTCTCATTCAATGTTGTCAGATCTTGTGACCTAACCACTTGTTCACGTTTTGGTAAATAAAAAAATCCACAAGTGAATTTAATAACCCACAAGAGTAACTTGGTGTTGAAAGAATTAATGACTGATAATTGCTAAAACATGCTTTAAGTAGTCACGTGGTCAGTATGAGAACTAGTTTGCTATGCGGCTTTATCGGCAGAGAAAGAAGTATACGTTGCGTGTTATCAGAGTACATCAATTTCGAAACAATGTATCCTAAGTATACAACGAATACAATACCAAGTTGTATAAAATCAAATCAGATTAGGTGCATGTAATAACACAGACGAATATGTTGCAGTAGCTGTGTTGAACGGGTTAGTGCGTTATAATAGCAGTTAAAGGGTTACGTTTAAATAAAGGAATCGAAATAACCAGTATTCTAAAGAGAACACAAATCTGAGTAACGTTTTGATTTGTAAATACTAGTAAGTTTAAAATCACCTTTTTGTGTATATAGCGTCCTATAAAAAGAAACATATGCATACAGTGTAGACTCTGATCATGCGGCGTCTGATCAGAGTCTTCACTGTTTTGCTGATAGAAATTTCAATATGAAACTAAACGACAATTATAATTTAGACCAGGCACCCCTTTGATAAAATATGTACTAATGAGTCTAATCGAATATATAACATGTAAGAATCCACTTGGCATAAATGGGTTAAGTGAGTCCGAGTTATCAAGGTTGGAATTTAATTTAAAAATGATACACATGTATACACAAAAGTACTTACTGGTGCAGAAGCATTATCTAGCAATATGTCTGCGGGAACCTCAATGTCGTTAAAATCACTGGTTTCTCTAGGATCAGCGTGTTCTTCTTTCTGCAGGAGATCAACAATACTGCGCATGTCTGGGTGGCCACCAATCATATGTACTGAACCCTCGTCACTTATATCGATGACATCGTCTTTTGAAGGGTCGAACTGTAGAGTGTTAATAACAAATAGAAGTTAAACGTGACTTCGATTACCCTGTCGCCAATTCTACTATCATTGTTAGTTTTGAAAATGTTGGTACGTGATTTAAAATGTAATGTTAGCAACTTTTCATTAAATATCTAGATATATGTACATGTATTAGAAATCGCTTTTTTGTTTACCCAGTATACTGTAAATGACAATATACTTTTTTTGATGTACAAATACATGTACTCTATAATTCAAATATTGAGAACAAGTATGTACACCAAACTGTCTGCATTGCGTTCATCTTCATCTAAAGAACTACCTTTCTAAAACACTAAACATATCCCTAGTGAAGGACAAAAAATGGCATTGACCACTCTCTTAACCATTTTACTGTCATGACGCCAAAAGGCGAGTTTTCAAACAGTTTGAATCCTGGTCAGACGTCGCGTAACGCAGCTTCTGATCAGGTCCAAAACAGTTTGACACTCGTTTCGAAATTTCACAATTTATACTGCATTGAATCTTACTTTAAAGTCCCATTGTGTTTTCAGACCTTTTTTTAATGTGCGAAATACAATAACGGTTAATAATAATGCTTGAACATTCTAATGGGCCAAACTGATCTATGAAATATTGAAGACAGACCTAAATCACCAAAAAAGCGATTTAAAACCATAACAAACCGAAAGTAGATCGTCTGACATAAATATTACCACACGGATTAGTGGCACGTGGGACAGCTGGATTCAATATCACCGGGTGCGAACGATTGCTATAAAATGAGTCACATTTCGTCACAACGGTGTTTCAGCCCTTTTTGCTCTCTAACACAAAGAGTTTTTATCGGATCTTCACCAAACTTGCATTAAATGTTCTTTTATATAAAATCTAGGTACAGTTAAATTTCTACTTAAATCGAATAAGGCATGTAAGACGTTTTGCCCTTTATGTATTAAAAGTTGACTGTTTCAGCATTTTTTGCTCTCTAAAACAAGCATTTTTTAGTTGATCTTCACCAAACTTACTGAAATTGTTTATTATTATAAAATCTTGGTCCAGTTTGATTACTACTAAAATCGCATGTGGCATGTTTGCGTTTTTGCCATTTTTGTATTAAAAATGAGTGATTCAGCAATTATTGCTCTCTTTCACAAATACATTTATTGGATCTTCACAAAACTTGCTGAAAATGTTCATTAGTATAAAATCTAGGTTTAGTTTGATAACTACTAAAATCGTATGAGGCATATCTAAGTTTTTTTGCCCTTTATGTATTAAAATGACTGTTTCAGCCAGTTTTTATCTCTAACACAAATTCTTTTTATTGAGTTTTCACCAAACTTGCTGAAAATTTTCATTGATATTAAATCATGGTTAAATTTGAATACTAGTAAAATCGCATAAGGAATGTCGGAGTAATTGCTCTTGAATTATTAGAAATGACTGTTTCAGCCTTTGTTGCTCTCTAACACAAAGAGTTTTCATCGGATCTTCTACAAACTTGCTGAAATTCTTTATTTATATAAAATCTAGGTCCAGTTTGATTATTACTAAAATCCCATAATGGTTGTCTGAGTTATTGCCCTTAATGTATTAAAAAGGACTGTTTCACCATTTTTTTCTCTCTAACATAAATGCTTTTTATTGATTTTCACCCAATTTGCTGAAAATGTTTATTAATATAAAATCAAGGTTAAGTTTGAATATTACTAAAATCGCATAATGTATATCTGAGTTATTGTCCTTTAATTATTAAAATATGACTGTTTCAGGGGTTTTTTGCACTCTAACACATACAGATTTTATCGGATATTCACCAAACTTGCTGAACAAGTTTATAAATATAAAATATATCTCCAGTTCGAATAGTACTTATATCGCATAAGGCATGTCTGAGTTTTTTGCCCTTTAGTTATTAAAAATTAATGTTTCAGCATTTTTTGCTCTCTATCACAAACATTTCTTTTCGGATCTTAACACAACCTTGCTGAAATTCTTTATTTATACAAAATCTAGGTTCAGTTTGATTATTACTTAAATCGCATAAGGCATGTCTGAGTTATTGTCCTTTATGTATTTAGAAATACCTGTTTTACCATTTTTTGCTCTTTAACACAAATAACTTTTTTGTGATTTTCACCAAACTTGTTGAAAATGTTTATTAATATAAAATCAAGTTCATAATCTTAACTACCAAAATCGCACAAGGCATGTTGAAGTTATTGCCCTTGAATGATTATAGATTGCATACTTCAGGCTTGTCAGCTTTCTGACTCAAACGGTTTTAATTGGATCTTCACCAAATTTGCTGAAAATAATATTGGATAAAAACTTAGTCCAGTTCTATGAATACCCAAATCGCCGAAAGCATGTTGGAGTTACGGTTCTTCAATTATTAAAAATTTGCTATTTCATCCTTATTTTAGCCCTGTCAACTCTGTAACAGGAACTGTTTTTATTCTATTTAAACCAACTATTTGGTCAATAGTTGCATGTGCTTCATCTTGGCCGTGTTGGTAATAAGTAAAGTAATAAATGACTACTCCATACCTCCTTTACCTCTTGAAGGATTTTCAGTCAGCTGTATTCGATTTTTGTCTTGATCTATATTTAAAACAAATACACAATGCCAGCAAGTTTGGTGAAGATCCAATAAAAAGTGTTTGTGTTAGAGAGCAGAAAAGGCTGAAACAGTCATTTTTTTTTAATTATTCAAGGGCAATAGCTCAGACATGCCTCATGCGACTTTAATAGTTATCAAAATTGAGCTAGATTCTATACTAATAAACATTTATAGCAAGTTTGGTGAAGATCCAAAAATAGGTGGTTGAGTTAAAGAGAAGACAAGGCTGAAACAGTCATTTTCAGCAAGATCCCCCGTATTGGATTGTACACGTTTACCACCGTGATTAATTATTTACACGTGGGGACCTTATCTCATAGTTTAATCCTGTGCCTACTGGTCGCAACTGTTTGACTCTAAAACAGACACCGCGTAACGCGGCGTCTCATCTGGATCCAAACTGTTTGACACTCGTCTTAAGGTTTGTTTAATCAAAAATATGCATAAATCTAAACTGAACAAATATTGCACACGACAATGTCAAAGCAGACGTCTTAGCAGCAGAATAAGGGTTAAATTCTTCATTTCATCCGGCTCCAGATAAGAGGAATAAACTGAACAAATCCAACCTGTTCTCACTCATTTCAGCACCGAATGCTACGGTGTTACTACTGATTAAACCGTCTCTTCGAGACGATTCTAATGAGTATGACACCATTGGGTTTAAAAGCAGAAATAAAGAGTTTAGTAATCGAAATACTTCCGTTATCTGGAGCCCTGTATTTACAGAGTTGTCCTTCTTTCCATTCACAAGGAGGTTCTTTAAATTGTGCTAGCACAAAAAAATTATAAATAAAAATTTAAAAGCGAATTTCTTAGATAAAGCCGCTTTTTATGAAAGAATCACGTTCCATGTAGTTCTAATGGGATCCCAAACAATCGTTTTATGCAGGTTTCCCAAAAACACAATGCGGCTTTAAAAATATATTGCAAACAACAATATTGAAGTATGAGGTTGAAAAAGGTAAAATTTCTCACGATAAATTTGACCAGGAAAGGGTTCACTTTCGGTGCACTTTTCAACCTTTATTCTAACAACTTAAATATGCCTCGTCACATTGCAACAGTTTAATAACAAGGTGCATTCTCCTATATTCCGGTTCACTCACGACAGGAATACAAAAAACATTCAAAATTTGGAAACTCAATTTAACATTAATGACCTGATCGTTAAAATTCAAATTGCGGAAGCGCGTTTAACTTTAATCTGATTCCTGTAATGTTTTAACGTCAACAAATGCGCTCGTTGTTTGAGGACTTGGTGTTTTATTTGCTCTATTTTATGTCCAACTGCGATGCTGAATGTGATCAAATCAGTCATAACTATAGTGCCGTGGTTTGTAGAAAAGTCGTAACAATTATTTTGATATTATTAGACCATAAAATCAATGCTAATCAGATAAATGCATTCGTTTTGCATATTATTAATATTTTTGTAAGATTTTGAGGCGGTAAATAATAAATATGCATCGTTAAATTCGAGAAACCAAAACTGCGCGTGCCTTTTGTCAATATATTTTGTCATTTACTACAAATAATGTTGCATTCTATATTGCAACTCATTCTGATATCAGTGTTTGCATGTGTTGTATCATTGAATTAATGAACTGTATATTCAATATAGGAATAAACAACATCTTTTTTCCGTTCATGACGGTATGAACACATTAGGTTCGCAGGGGTTAAGTTTCATAAATGCCCGAAAGGCGTTTACGATAAACTTACCCTGCGAAGCTAATGTGTTCATACCGAGTGAACGGCAAAAATATGTTGTTTATTCCTTATATTTATATTTTCTGTCTTGTACATTTAATGTGTATTTTACCAGATTTGTTTTCATGTATATGAATATATCATATACCGGCCAAATAGGTTTGATAGATGTAATCCTGGATGTAACAGCCATTCGATCTCTATAATATTCGGTTTGAAAAGTAGTCCAAAATACATGTTTCGGAGTTGATTACAAAGTCAATCTTTTACCCAGTAAACTGTCGCTGTGTGTTTAACGAACACTTATAAGACATTAAAAATAAACAATGCAACTTATATATCTATTATTAAAGCATTTTTTAAAAATTGAATTCGGTCTACACTCACAAAAACCCTACATATGGCTACATACAATGCTTCAGATGCAAGTGTGTGTCAAACAGTGTAGATCAAGGCGAGTCGCCGTTTCTTTGGCTGGGCGGCTGGCCTTGACCAACACTGTTTGCAATGCGATAAGTCAGGTTTTGTCATTGCACGGCTAATATTTTATTGCGTTGAGCTTGCGTTAAGTATAATTGAAACGGGGAAAAAAATAAAAATTCCGGTTGTTTTTTGTTTTACATTGAGAATCGATCCCTGCATTACATAATGTTGTATCTGGTTATTAGTGAATATGTATACATTGTATACCCATTTGTGCCCAACATCCCATTTCAGGGACATGGGCAAACAGTGTAGACTCTGGTCAGACGTCGCATGATGCGGTGTCTGATCAGAGTCTACACTGTTTTCTGACAGGAATTTTAATAAAAAAAAACGAAATTTAGACCAAGCACCCATTATATAAAAAAGGAACAATTCAATATATAAACATTGACGAATCCACTTATCCTAAATGCGTTAAACCTTTCAATCACAACTTTTTGAGTTATCTTAGACAGGTGATTCAACTCTTCAAATTTCAAATATTACATCATACGGGATAAAAAAGAGGGTTGTTTAACTTTCTATAATCGAGACAAGTTATATGACAAACTCAGCCATGTCGACATCGAAGAAAAGACAATTCTTCTCAGAAGTCGCGTTTGTGCAAAAACACTGTTTGGACACGAACAATTTGGAGCCAGTTCAGACGCAGGGTGGGTTGTCCGGAGTATGTCTAGGTTCAAACAGTGTGCCACTAGCAATAAATCGTGATATTTTTCAAAAAGATTCCATATTTGACAGTTGCGTTTGTTCTTTTTCGAAATGGGAACATATACCACCTTCTTTGCGATATGCATCCTATATGCGCTGTTTTATCGACCTCTATCCTCAGAAATAAATCGACATGACAGACAGTGGTGATTTATTGCATAAACTCACAAATAGTTCCAAAACACAGCAACACACGTGAATTTCAGACCATTTAATGACGGAAACGACCAGTGTTAACCTGCGATTTGACTGGTATTTGAAAATAGTTTGGATCTAGATCAGACGCCGCATAACGCGGCGTCTGATCTGAATCCCAACTATTTGGCACGTTTCTTTAATTAACAAAACGATAACATTGAATGTTTTTTCAGACGACAATTTCGCATCTGACGCTATTATGGTAGGCTAAAGGTTAATAATATGCATTTCAGAACTAATCCAAAAACATCATGTGGTGTTTTTCTGCATTGAGTTCTCTCTATGCTCTATCATTTGGATCATCAGTTTTATTTCTGATTCTTTGTTATACTTACCAATTCGCCCACTTGAAGCCCGTCACAGCAGCAAACCAGAAAACTCAAGGTCATAATCAGTCGAACGCAGGTCCTAAAACAAAACGACATATACCACGTTTAACCTTTTCACGACTTATCCCACGTACAATGTTTCTTAACAAACAGTTTGGATCCTGATTAGACGCCGCGTTACGCGGCGTCTAATCAGGGTCTAAATTGTTTGACACTAATTTCAATATACCTAAACTTTAAATTTATAAAATGAAAACAAATGACGATTGTTTAAATCGATTACGTCATGGCAGTGAATGGGTTAAAGCCATGTGGTCCTACTTCCCATTCAAAAATGACTAAATTACACTTGCAAATAACTACGCGTTGGCAGTAACCCATTGTCAGATATAATATCAACGGACTAAAAAATGCCGTCAACAATATTTCCCAAACTGCACCTCCATGTTTTTCTTAAAGTATGAAATCTAACTACGACTTTCAAACAGTTTGGATTCTGATCAGATCAAGAGACACTCGGCGTCTGATCTGGTTAAAACTGTGTTCATAAGTCAGACAACCCGCGGGTATAGCAGATGAATTGTTCAACAGCATGCAAGCACAATATTAATCAGAGTTGGTTAAAAGTGTTTCATTATTACATATGCATGCGCATTTCCTTAACAACTTCCGGTGCATTTCTGAATGTCAATGTTAGAGCTGATTTAATAGGGTGATTTCCATGAATAGTTGTTGGAGTATTCTATTTTTAACATGTCCCATATCTATCTTTCTTCCCCGTTTAAACGTATACGAAACGCAAACGCATTGCAATAAAATGTAAAAAATGACAAGATTTTTATATCCGGTGTCCGATCTGGCTCCAAACTGTTTGCAATGGAACCAATAGTTATAGCGAAAACGTGTGTATTGGGAAAAATAACGCCTTCTCAACTGTATCTTACTGTTCATGAATGTGTTTCTATTTTATATTCTATAAGTTTCGAAGGGCGGATCCATTATAGTGGCTCCCTTTTTAACCTTTCACTGTCAACATGGCTTCATTACTCGTTTTAACACATTCGGTGCCATAAAATCGTCTGCTTTGCTTTCATGTGTCTGAAGTTTATGCATTGTCTTTTCTGGATCCAAACTGTTTGCTTAATTACAGTGGAGAATGTATTATTCTTTCCCAATAAACGCGTTCACGCTAAAACTATTATTTGCAGTGCAAACAGTTTGGAGCCAGATCAGACGCCGGGTAACCCGGCGTCTGATCAGGCTCCAAACTGTTTGCCACCAAGATAAACATGAAATATTAGAATTGTCCAAAAGTTGTTCTTTTCTACGTTTTAGCGCTTTGCGTTTGCGTACGTTTGCGTTTAAACGGGAAAGAAAAACAGATTATCCACTGTATGTTGTGTTAGAGAGCTTGACAGCGATAGGGTTACATTGGAGAAGACGTTCTCCTTTCCCAATAGACGCCTTTTTTGCTTAAACTAATATTTCCATTACATTAAATGTAGAAAATTACAACTTTTTAAAACAAAATACGATCTATTTTAAACTGAGTTGCAATAGCTTGGAACATGCGTATACGCTGGGTTACACGGCTACTGATCTGGCTCCAAACTGTTTGCTTTGGAAATGATATTTTTAGACTATACGCATTTATTGGGAAAGAATAACGTTTTCTCAATCTGCATCATGGTAATTTACAGTATATAAACACGTTGCAAATGGTTCGTACATGTATCTACAACGTATCATATGTATTCGAACTGAATATGTTTCATATCCTATATATACTACAGTGGAGAAAACGTTATTTTTCCCAATAAACGCGTTTACACTACGTACATGTACAACTATAATTTCAAGTACGTGTACATACAGTTGGAGCCTGATCAGACGCCGGGTAACCCGGCGTCTGATCAGGCTCCAAACTATTTGCCACCCGGTATAAAATTAATAGTCAGAGTTGTCAAAAGTTGTTATTTTCTAGATTTTAGTGTATTGTGTTTGCGTTTCGTTAGCGTTTAAACGGGGGAGAATAACGTTTTCTCCACTGTAGATGCTCTACTTTTTTAAACATTTTTACATTTTTTCTTGGCGGAAAGAGTAGAATTATCACCCTCGTGTGGTGTACTGTATATAATGACACAGAAATATAGACACATTATCGTGTTTAAAGACCAAGTTTAGTACCTTACTGTCCCTAAGGAAATCGTCATTTTTGTTTTTACGGCTCTAGCTGTAAAATATATATACCACATCTCCAAAGTTTTTTAACAAACCCTGTGCACTTGGGTTGGAAAGAAATAACGAAGCATATATGACTTGCAGACGCAACCTGCTATATTAATGTAGATGGGCCTTTTAAACCAAACCTAGTGTGGCTACTTTCAATTTTATTTGCACCAAAGAGTGTACTAAATCACATTTTGATAATTTGTCTACCGTAAAGACTGCGCACAGAGACTTACATTGAGCGGCGTGATTTCAACGATTGTTATTAGACTTCATATATCTTTAAAACGCAAGTCAAGTAACATGTATCGCGATGACTCAGTGTCAGGACTGTGAAACATGAAGTCAGAGGTTCGAATCTCGTCGAACACAATTTTTTTATCATGTGTACTTGCTGTTCAGTATCAAGTTTAGTTCAACGTTTCGAAAAGTTGATCTGACCTTGGCACTCTGTGTCAGATGAGCTAAAAGCCGTAAGAACCAGCGCCCGCAGGGCTTTGATAATAGTTAAGCGTCATGTTGTCCATTTTGTTCAGTTAAAACTTTAAATCAGTTTATATATACGCAAGCGCGTCTTGAATTTTGTCGGGAAAATGCTTGGATTCGTATAGTGGAGGAGACGTTATTCTTCTTCATTTAAACGCATACAAAACGCAAACGCTTTGTATTACAATGTAGAAAAGTACCATTGTTGGACAATTCTCAAGATCTATTTAACTCTGAGTGGCAAACAATTTGGAGCCTGATCAGACACCGGGTTATCCGGCGTCTGATCTGGCGCCAAACTGTTTGCATTGAAAATAAAAAATTACCGTAAACGCGTTTATACGGGAAAAATAACGCATTCTCCCCTGTGTCAGGACTCGACCTTTTTACAGATATTACTATCCCCCACATAATCGTGTTTGTGCTACATGTAAGACAATAACCCAGTCCAAACTTTCTACAGTCGAGGAATATATTCAAGGCGTACAAGGGAGTATTTATTGGGGGAATTGGTTAAACACTAAATAAACTACGAGAAATTTTTTACTTTTTCATGGTCAAATTTAATGTCAGCTTTTTACATGTACCACTTACATGTAACTGCAATACTGTCGTCTTATTCAATATTGTTGTTTGTAAGCACGTTTCAAAGTTACATTTACGGTACATGTATATGATTTAAGAAATATCGATACGAGTGTCAATACTGACGGTCGCAATACATATTAAACTATACATCTTGAACAGTGTATTTACTTTAATCTAATTCAGTTTAATTAATTCAACTACTTACAAGTGCAGTGAAATAATTGTATAATTCCTTGTTTATGTGTATGCATATGGAATGATAGAAACGTGACCTATGTGTGGTAAAAATGTTTGTATGCTATTGATAACGATGTACTATGTACACGTTGAAATAAAAAATATATATCTATCTATTAATCATGTCCTACCTTATGTGTATGAACTATTAAATGTACTATAATAGTTTGTATACAAGCTATACGATTTTCATTTGTATGTTCATAAATCTATAGTTCATGGCCAATAGCACTTATAATTTATGTTGCCGATTGCCAATAAAATTGAGTTGAGCCGTGTTGAGTTGAGATATGCAACAGCTTCCTTGCATGCTACAGAGGAGAAGACGTTATTCTTTATCGTTTAAACACAAACAAAACGCAATGCAATAAAATATTAAAAAATACAACTTGTTGACACTTCTTATTACTTATTTTATTCTGAGTGAAAAACAGTTTGGAGCCTGATCAGACGTCGGGTTACCCGGCGTCTGATCTGGCTCCAAACTGTTTGCAATGGAAATACAAAATAATTATAATGGTTTTAACGTTTGCGTTTATTAGAAGAAAATGAGTATGTCTTCTTCACTATAAGATACTCAGGAAACGTTCCCTGCATTTTCATAGTTGGATGCTTTTAACAGGCTGACTGCAAACCAGAAAGTTTCTAAAGAAACTTACAACCAACTTTAAGAAACTGTCTGTCTTAAACACAGTAAATTATCTAGGAGAGAATGGTTTAATATGTCACAGCCCCTTGCATGCTAACCTTCGACGTGTCTCTATAAATCTAACCCTCTCTCTATACTGATTTTGTTGATAAATGTAGCGTCTGTCTTATCAGGGTATACGATTTATCATACAAATCGCCTTGCGCAAGATTCTGCCGACTTTGAGAGAAAAATCGTGACAACTAATCTGATACGAGGGAGATATGTAGATCACCAAATAAGGTAATGATAATGTGTAGACAGTCGATAACATCTTATAACAAGATAATTAATCACTTTCAGTTTTTATTTCAGCGCTGACACCTGCTATTAATTTATTAGTCATAATTTAGAATATTGTGTTAATGTACATGTATACTACATGAAACTATCGCTACAGTGGAGAATCTGTTATTCTTTCCCGTTTAACCGCAAACGTACGCAAACGCAAAGCACTAAAACGAAGAAAAGAACAACTTTTGGACAATTCTGATAATTCTTGTTTATCTTGGTGGCAAACAGTTTGGAGCCTGATCAGACGCCGGGTTACCCGGCGTCTGATCTGGCTCCAAACTGTTTGTACTGCAAAAAATAGTTTAAGCGTAAACGCGTTTATTGGGAAAGAATAACAGATTCTCCACTGTAACAGATTATATCCAGATTAGGCGCCAAACTACTGTAACGCGGACTAGTGTCGACATAGGTTAAGGTAATTATGTAACTGCGATGGTGTGCAGGAAAGGATTAATTAATCAAGCTTAATCCATTACTCCATAACCTGTCTCTTGTTTAGAAGACAGGTGACCGCTTAAAGAAGAGTTAAAATTCGCACATTCTGTTTTACTTTCAGTCTGCTTTCGGCTACCAATAGTTATTATTGTGTATTTATGATTGTATAACCTGGAACTATTTTCTTCAGGGAAGTAATAAATTAAAAGAACGCGAAAAATATGCATTTATGTAGTAACTCGGTTAACTCTGACAAGGTACTGACAATGTTGAACTTGATCTTGATATAGTTTCTTTTTCAGTGTCCGTATGCTGGCATATTATATATACACTACTATTATATGAAATTAACTGACGTATATGTATGACCTATTCCAAAGAAAACAAAAAAAACTGATCAACATTCTGAACAATCTTTGAAAACTAAAACAAAAAAGAAAATTATATTGAATACCTATCGTATTCCATTGACGGTACCTTCCAATAATGGGGCTTCCATCATACAGTGGAAAAAGACACTATTCATTTCGAATAAACGCGTTTACGCTAAAATGATTATTTCCAATGCATACAGTTCGGATCCAGATCAGACGCCGGATAACCCGGCGTCTGATCAGTCCCAAATTGTTTGCCACATAGATAAAAATAGATCGTGAGAAATGTAACGGTTGTAATGTTCTACATTTTATTACATTGCGTTTGCGTTTCGCATGCGATTAAACGGAAAATAATATAACGTCTTCTCCACTGTATTATACTAGATCTAGTACATAAACAGGAATGGAATTTTAAGAAAGCATTACAATTTTAATTTGATTATGTTTTTATTTTTCATTGACAATTGAAGAAAAAACATATTCACATTAGTTACATACTGTGTTGAATAGGCGGTGATAAGCTTCTCTTTTTAATTTAAAAAAAAACAACAACACCAGGCAAACAGATTTCAGAAAGTATTGATATTTATTGAAAATTAAACTTAATATCTTAACTAATTTATTAGAAGAATGTCAAAGTCGAAAAGTTTTAGTTTACCTACAATAGTCACGGATGTAATCCGTATTCTGCTGATGGTGACTTGAATTATACTATCAACGCGGACAGCGATCAGGGTCAAAACTAGGTTGAAAATCGTCTTTAAGTTTCTCTATAAAAAGTGCTGATCTTATATGAATATTTTCTGAGCAGAAGACAAATACAAAGCAGACGATGTAATGGCAAAATAAGGATTAAGAACAAGTTCATTTTTATAAGTAATTGAAAAGTATAAAAAATAAACTTACATGTTGATGTACAGAGTCAGTAATTGTCCTTACAAATAAACACTAGCAAACTGCTTATAGCAAAGATTGTGACCAACCTTTGTTTTTTAAGACAATTGATTGTTTAAGACGATAAGCACATTGTACTGTCCACTGTCAACACTGACCAGATAACGTTCTCACACCTCTACCTGACCGGCCCTTTAATGACCGCCGCTGAAGCCCCACAGTACTAGTACCTGTACCCGAGGTAAGGAGGCTCCTATGCTAAAATTGGGAACCATTTCGAACTATGCGTTTAACTATTTATCTTCCAAGAGTCACTCGACACACAAATGCAAACAGTTTGGATCATGATCAGACGCCGCGTAACGCGGCGTCTGACCAGAATCCAAACTTTTTGTCACTCACTTCAATGTTTCGTAAGTACAACACGCATATATATGAAATTCCAAATCGTGCATATGTAAAAACAGAAAAAATATAAGCAGACGATATTACGATAGTTTCTATGTAAGGCGGGATTATTACGGTTTTTGATTTCAGAGAAAGGGTTAACATTTAGGAGGCAATAAAAAAACATCGTCTATATGTACTTCAAAATTGTATTCAGCTGAGATCTTACATTTAGATATTTCCGTATTAATTTTAAACCCAACGATACAATGGCAGTTGAGATCCAGCCTGGTCCTACATACATTTACAAGGCGTGTCACTTGCAGGGCTGCCATTTCTCCGGATTTTTCCTAAATCTTCGGATTTTTTTCTAGTACATGGTAGCTTAAAGTAGGCTGAAAGTAAAGTCAGGCTAAGAGAAGAAAATATGTTAATAGATAGGTGACAGCTGAAAGACTGTAAAACAGAACGCCCATAAAGTAGTTTTCTGTTTTACTGTCATCTAGCTTTAAGCAATCATCTGTCGAAAATATATAAATACTTAACACACTATAGTGGTCGTAATAGAGAGGTTTTACTGTATATTTTTAATTTTAACCAAAACGAAACGCAAACTCATACTGATAGAATGTCAAACAAATTACTAACACAGTTATTTAATATTTTTGAATGGTTACGATTATCTAAGTGGTAATCGTTTTGGAGTATATTTAGATGTCAAATTACTTAATATGGTATCTCATACGGATCGAATGAGCTTGACATTTGTTTCACTGTTTCTTCTGTGAAAATATCGATATCTTAAAGATGAACACGACAACTATTAAACAGGCGTTGTCGTTTCTGATCTTGATTAAACATGTTTGCAACTGCGACGTTTCTTTCGTTTGTAAGCGGAAGAGTTAATTCTACAATTGTTATGGTCGAAAATATCCCCACCCACGCAGCATAGTGTTATGCGGGCTATTTTCCTATTTGTCCATATTTCAGCTGAATTTTCATAATTATGTCCCTTTCATTAATGTGCACGCTGTGAGAATCATTACGATAAATAATGCGCAATATCCAGCATTTATTGGCATTTATTGGCAATATGTCATTTATCAACAAATATCATTTGCATACCCTAAATATCAAGGCTAGGGTTAAGGTCAAATGAATATTCCTTTCATCCTTTCGACGTCTTTTGTCACCATCTGCTTTAAAGGCTATTGCATAAACAGTTATTTCAAAGTAAGATTTTAAGCATGTGGGTTGGAAATATCGCTACAAATGCTTAACAGTTTAGATCGTGACCAGACGCCGCGTAACCACGAACCAAACTGACGACGTTAGTAGCCTTTTGGCAAGAACGGGTTAACGACAAAGTTGAATAAAGGTGCAGTCCATATTATGAGATAAATAAAAAACTTATTATAAACTTAAAATGTATATCTCTGAAATATTTAACTGCATCCATGCTAAAAGTAAGTCGATAGTAAAACATGTTAAAAAACAAATCAAATTTCAGTTAGTTTAGTTCGTATATGTCTTACACAGATTGTTTACTAGTTTGCCCAGTATTCAAATATTCCATTTTAAGCCTATGTTATCGTCTCTGTTATTATTTTATCTGCATACTTTTCCTAATAAAGAAATTAGATTTTTGTCAATTTTACTAAATAAGGAAACGAACGTTGTTTTTTTTTCAATACGAGTGCCGAACAGTGTGGATAGTTACTAGATACCGTTTGGATCCATACTGTTTGCAAATGTAAGTCAAATCGAGATTAATTGTGGCAAAGTTAACACGGTATATCTACTTTACCGATTTTAAAATCTTTTAAGTACCGAGCCTCTTTTTAACACATTTGGTCACCGAAGACTGCAAAGTGACAAGCGATTACGTCACAACTCGCAAGGGCGATCAGGCTGATCATAGCATTGACTTCTAGCGGGCCCGTTAAACACCAGGTGACCATTAACCCATAAGTTTAGCTTAACCCTTAAAATACATGGATATCACCTGCGTTTAAATGATAGATTTTTTGTACGCTAAATTAATGCATAAATGTATGCCGAATAGTTTTGATCCAGTTCAGACGCCGAGTAACTCGGCGTCTGATCTAGATCAAAACTAGTTGTAATGGGCGATTTAACAGTTTAGCACCATAAGGGTGATAAATCTTTTAACCCCTTCACTGCCTTACCCTGAGCACAACAGTTTTTTGGAAACAGTTAGGATCCTGATCAGACGCCGCGTTACGCGGCATCTGATCAGGATCCAAGCTGTTTGACACTCATTTCAATATTTCTTTAGTCAAAATAGCAAAATTTAAAATTTAACAAATGAAAGCAGACGACAATTGTTTAAAATTGATGAAGTCACGGCAGTGAAGGGGTTAAGGAACCGATATCAGATTTATAGTCCGGCGCGGTTACGGCGTAGTTATTTGAAATCTGCGGTTTAATTAAATAAGACTATAGAGTAAGCAACCTTAAGTATTTAAATGTACTCTTTGGCCTTTCCTGAAATTTTGTTACAAGATAAATATATGTAATGCTGGCCCAGGGTTTCTCGGTGCAAAACTGCACGTGGTCTTGTATCATAATGTCAGACATGATGCACTTAAGAAATAAACTGACATTTTTCGGCGGTGAAGAGAAATAAACGACAGAAAATGATCGGCAATTGCCATGAATCGCCGATCAATTTCTGTCCTTAATTTCGCTAAAACGCCGAAAAAAATTCAGTTAATTTCTTTTATTTACATTATATTTGCTGTAATTTCTAATATCAAATGAACATTTTATATAGTATGCACGTATGTTTAATCCAGATTTTAGAGGTTGTTAACACGAATAATGTGTACCCTGAAAGAAAGAGCAATAACGGCGTTACCGATGCAACGCAACAAAATGATTCGTGGAGAGCAGCTCCATAAGCCCCGCTTTCTCTGCAAATATATCCACAAGTCCCACCCTCTCGAGAAAGAGCGTTTACACAAAATAAACTTCATTTTCTTCAATGGATTTGAATGGGGCGAGTATAAGTACATGTATATGTATATGCACACCCTTGCAAGACAGGTGTCTATAATGCATGACAACAAATTTCACAGGAGCATCTCAATAACCCCATTCACTGCCCTATCCTTGTTATTTGCAAACAGTTTGAATCCTGACAAGATGCTGCTGAATGCGGAGTCTGATCAGGATCCTAATTGCTCGATTGTTCATTAACCCTTTACCTGATAGCCTATTTCTAGAATTGAAAATAGGTTACTACTTAAAGCAGGTTGAAAGTAAAGCAGAATGCGCTTAAGGCGCATTCTGCTTTACTTTCAGTCTGCTTTAAGCTATCCTGTGCTAGAATATATAGAAAATTTTCCCTATAATATATATTCATGACTGATTAAATTGGAACTATTTTCTTCAGCGGATGAATAAATCATATTCGCTAAAAGTCGCTTCTATGGGGTAAAGGGTTAAGATGTGACTTTCAATTCCAATTTGAGACATACGTATAGTCAAATGACGTATTGTTTAAAGCAGATGTCGTCATGAGCTCATGTCAGTGATTGGGTAAATGAGACAGCAGCTTTCGTTGCTTTAGAAGGTTGAGCTTCTAACTCTGTAACACACTTATGAATATAAACAATATAATAAATCTTGTCTATAGCCTATCAGATAGTACAGTAGAAAACAACGTTATTCTTTCCCAATAAACACGTTTGCGTTTAAACTATTTTTCCAGTGCAAATAGTTTGGAGCCAGATCAGACACCGGGTAACCCGGCGTCTGATTAGGCTCCAAACTGTTTCCCCTCAAATTATTATGTTAGAATGATCGAAAAGTTATAAATTTCTCTATTTTATTACAATGCGTCTGTGTTTCGTTTGCGTTTAAACGGGAACGAATAACGTATTCTCCATTGTAGCTAAAGTAGGGTGAAAGTAAAGCAGAATGCGCCTTAATCGGCCAAATGACTTCAAAACTAGAAACAAGCAATAGGATAGGGTTTATAGAGTTATCTGCTTAATTCTTACTTCTCTCCATTTTTTTCCAAACAGTTTGGATCATTTATCCTGACACTTGAAATGCAATCTAATCCCCTTATACGAAACTTTGAAATTTATATTTAGACACTCGACAGTATAAAACAAAGTTTTTATCTACGAAAGGATTATAACAGGCAGCTAAATTTGGTAAGGAGAAGGATTGAATGATCACTGTTGGATGAAATGCGAATGCGTCTTATTAAAGAATATTGAATCTAAATATAGTATACTAATTACTGCTAACCCGTTTATGGCCATGCCTTTTGGATTCGGATTTGATATAATTTTACGACGATTTAACCCTTTCACTCTCAATGACGGCTTAAAGCGTGTTTGCAAAATGTTTGAGTTCAGGTCAGACTTTACGCGGCGTCTGATTAGGACCCAAACTGTTTCACACTATTATCGATATTTATTAAGTAAAACAAACTTAAATCTAACTTTGAAACGTGTCTTGCAGACAACATTACTTAAGCAGACGACAATAAAGCGGTGAAGGGGTAAACTTATCCCGAATTTGATCATGAAAGGGTTAACAGTATTGGAACGACGTCCAGCTGAATACAATTGGAGAAAGGCCACAAAAGCCCTTTATGCCTTGTTTAAGGCACAAAAAGACAACTGGCAAGACCCCGCGCGACGCGGCGTCTGATCAGGATCCAAACTGTTTGCAAATAACTAATGCACTCGGAGTAAGATAGTAAACAAACGTAAATCAGTGGGCTCTTATAGGAGTTATCTGTCTAAACTTTCTTTTTTCCAACTGGGCTATCCACCATAGATGATTATAGGCTTATAGCACATTTTGTACTTAATCCCTTAACTGTCAACTCTAATATATCTCCCACATAGATTATAGTACCCTTGATCAATCAGAGTCATATAAAAGGTGTAAGCACAGCTAGGAGATACATATAGCTGCACTTAGATTATATACCAATAGTTGTCCAATTGCATTTTAATACCTTTGAACATTGTCCTCTTGGGATCCCCATTTCTCAGTTGATACATTTACAGTGGAGCTGACATCGTCCCTTCCTAGTAAATAATTAAACGATAATTTTTAAATGCAAACTTTTTCGAGCCAAATTAGACGCCGGGTTACCAGGCCCCATCTGTTTGCAACTCAGCTTAAAATGAAAACTTTGCAACAGATTGGAGCCACATCAGACGCCGGGTTACAAGGCGTCTGATCAGGCTACACTTTGTTTGCAACTCCGATCAAAAAAAATCATTTAATCATACTTAATTTTCTCTATTTTGTAACACTGAATACATGTATGCGTTTAGTTTCAGACATGAAAAAATAACGTCTTCTCCACTGTAGTTATTATACAAATGTATTTGCATGCACCAAAGAGCTATATGCTTCATTTATATGTATAACTTCATAGACTTGTAAACAGTAATGTCCTGCCTTTTATATGGCTGAAAGAAGCCGTGCCATTTAGCGCTCAACGCAGGCCATGGCTTAAAACGCAATATGAAAGGAAAGTAGAAACTTGTTTAGAAACGTTCGGCTTACATGTACAGTGGAGAATCTGTTATTCTTTCCCAATAAATGCGTTTACGCTAAAACTATTATTTCCAGTGCAAACAGTTTGGAGCCAGATCAGACGCCGGGTAACCCGGCGTCTGATCAGGCTCCAAACTGTTTGCCACCATGATAAACATGAAATATCAGAATTGTCCAAAAGTTGTTCTTTTCTACGTTTTAGTGCTTTGCGTTTGCGTACGTTTGCGTTTAAACGGGAAAGAATAACAGATTCTCCACTGTAATTAAATGGAACTGTCATCTTACATTATACGTATACGAGCATAGTTATCAGCCATTTAAACCCTTTTCGATGGATATGCGTTTGAATGGTTGCATTTATGACTGTGGGTTATTCGTTCCATATGTTAAATGGCGACTAAGGTCTTGCACCGAAATTGGTTTTGTTTCTCTAATAAACAGTGTCGTTCCATGGCTAAATGACCAGTCTGCTCCAATCAAAGACCGATACAGAAACCGTAAACTGTTCTAATGTAGGCGACACATTGACCGGCATTTGCAAGCAGTTTGGATCCAGATCAAATGCAGAATTACTCGGCGTCTGATCTGGATCCAAACTGTTTGATACATATCCTTTTGTTGCTTCAAATAAACAGAACTTCACAAACACTTGATTAAACGGTTGTTTCAAAACAGACGCTTGTATAGTGGGACGAGTATACTCGTCATTAACAAATCATATACCTGTCAAGAGTACACTTGTCCTATGCCAACAGTGTAGACCTGATCTGAGGGCTCTTTCAGGAGCCCTCTGATCAGGGTCTACACTATTTGCTATTTTGTAAATTTTGTTAAAATCCGAACCTAATTATTAAAAAATAGAATAGATTTAGTTGTTAATTGGAATTGTCCATTTAAAAGTTCAGAGGTGAATGAGTTAAGCATGGTTCGAACATTAGCCCCATCTGTAGCTTTCGGCACTACTTCTGCCAGGCATTAACCTGTCACCTTCATATAAGCCTAATTTCGATCAAACTATTTTTGAAAGTAGCCATTTAGCACAGGCATAACTGTATTATAAGTTTTGTCAGACACCATTTACGAATGGACGGAAACTCCTTGTCAATAGATTTGGCGGCCAGCCTTAATTAGTGTTGCAGATTCCCCAACCAGCCAATTTGAGACAGGAAACGATTTCTCTGTACAAGTCTTCTAAATCGAATAAATGAATCGCTCGATACCACGTCTGTGCTGATTAAGATGAGAGGGGGAAAATGGGCAAATTAAACTTTAGGAGACGTTAGAGTTAATACAGATTTCTGTATGTAAAGTACGGCATGACGGGTGATACTACATATATAACGTCGGCCTAATATCAAAACCTCGTATGGAGCCAATTTTCAGAAAAGCACTCTTTGACATCTTAGTCAATTGTCTAGTTTAAATGCAATTTTCTGTTATGTTTTTGAAATACGAGGTTTTTACCTATGCACATTCATGGGAAGCAATTTGAGCTATATACGATATTTAAACATTTAAAAGCTGACCATACGATATTTTGATTTGATATATTCATAAATTTGTCTTAAAGTGATGTCAAAGAATCGTATACAACAAAAATTAAATTATTACCCAATTATCCATTGTACTTAGTCGAAAATCAGTTAGTGACACAATAAAGTATGATATCTTAATAATATATTTCAAATTTATAGAGGTTTTGTCAATGTTTGAAATAGCTAGACAAAAAAAGTCTCTCCTGTAAATTTTAAAAACTGACTATACGAGGTTTTGATATTAGGCCGCATTTTAAGACGCATTTTTAAAGGAGTTACTTATAGCTCTCAGAGATATACGTACAGTGCTCTCTCCCTACCACGGCCCTACTAACAACGGCCACTCCCTACAACGACCCTTGCCGCAGCTTCCTAAACAGCACAATGGTGTCTACGTGGCGTCTGATCTGTATTCAAGCTGTTTGCATATGTAAGCCAATTTCACTCTCAATAACGACTCCCTCCGAAAAACGCACACATTTTGTTTTGTCTTATATTAGGTGTCGTTGTAGAAAGGGGGCGCTGTTTATCTCATAGAGATGTCTTTTCATGCTTTTACCATGGTCAGTAAAAGAGCCACGGGAAACTTTTTCTACATCCAGAAAATATATACATGTACCATAAGACAAATTTTCATAACCTAGCAGATTGAAGCATAAAAAAGCAGGTTAGAAGTAAAGCAGAATGCGCATTAAGCTCGTTCTGCTTTACTTTCAACCTGCTTTACGTGGTCACCTGTTTTCAAAAAATGAAAGGTGATAGGTAGAGTTATCAAGTTTGACTGTATATGTGAAGTCAGGGTAAGGCTGAGGGAGTCAGAGTGACGAATACTTTTCTAGGTAATTTTCCACGTAGTCATATTTCTAAAACAAGATTTTCTGATACACTACAGTTAAACGTGTGTTTGGCGACCATTCAAAGTAAAAATAAACTACATATTACGTAATTCTTTCAAATTTCAAGGTAAAAGTAATACACCCAATCTGAAAGATGTCGTGGGAGCTTTCCGCATTACTTGTGTACTAAATTTAGCATCAGCTTGTCTTAAATACTATCAACACATTTTCTATGAATAGTTAACAAGAGTTTATCTGTACATCAGCTTCTTTTCGAACATCAAATTGCATGTATCCAAATTGAATATGTCTAAGAGTTTTTGCGGCAGCAGAAATCCCTTATTTGTAATTTCGTCTAAAAGAACTTACAAAGGAAATGTCATAAATAATATTTGAAACGAAGGTTTGTCTGTGAGTAGAGGAAAAACGTATTAGTAAGAACTTATCGAATCATTATGGAGACGTGCTTCCGGCACCGAACGTACTTAACATTGACCTGAATGCGTTCACATCAGTTACAGTGGAGATGTTATTTTTTCCCATTTAAACGCAAGCAAAACGCAAACTCATTGCAAATAATATTAAAGTGGCAAACTTTGGACTATTCTGACTAGTCATTTTAATCTGGTTGACAAACAGTTTGAATCCTGGGGCCCGTTTTACTAAACTACTTACGTAAAACTTTTGCGTAAGTCAAAATCGTTTACTCTTATTTTTCGATTTTAAACGTTTGCAAACAGCAAATAGCCAGATCAGAGGACGCGCTAAAAGCGCATCCTCTGATCTGGCTATTTGCTGTTTGTAGCAAGTGATAATACAAACTATAAATTAAAAATTAAAAGTTTGACTTACGCAAATTTTTTGCGTAAGTAGTTTAGTAAAACGGGCCCCTGAACACGATGTCTGATCTGGCTCCAAATTGTTTGCAATAGAAATAATTGTTTTAGCGTTAACGCGTTTATTGATAAAGAATAAAGACTTCTCCACTGTACTGCGGAAAAGACGTTATTCTTTCTCAATGAACTTGTTGTGCAATACTGAAACATATTTCCACTGCAGTCAGTTTTGAGCCAGATTAGAATTCAAACTATTTGCTAACCAGTTAGACTGAATAGAAATAATTTTCAAACCATTTCCATTATATACATTTAATTACATTGTGTTTGCGTTTAGTTAACCCTTTAAACTATATTCACGTATCTTTGCAAACAGTGTATATGTACATGTAGATAGGACACTGTCGTATGCAAACATTGAAAACCAAGATCATTGGGCTTATTAAATATCACTCTGACCATGCAAGGTTTGCTCAGTTTGTCATAATTCAATACATGGTACATTGACAAAACATCGCTAAATTGTCAAAAAATGGACCAGACTCAATTTTAAAGAGGAATTGACCATTTAAAGCTTCAGGCAGGAAAGGCCGAAACGAAAAATAATTGTTTTAGCGTTTTCTTCTCTGTAATAAATATAATTTTGATGACGCCTGGTAATTTTTTTGACTTACATGTAGCTTTCATTCAGAGCGGGTCTATATTAATATTTGTTAACAATTTGGGTCAGGACCAGTTTAGAGAACACGAAAAATAGAAATACGGAAACAACATACATGTACATGCATTACATGTTTTAACCATTTGACCGCCAATGGTAACTTTTATCGGTAATTCTTTGGGCAACTCATATTATAGTAGACGATACGTGTATTCTGTATTCGAAAGGATTGATTCATACGGTTAAATTTACAGTAAAAGAATTAGGCAGAAGGTATCACAACAATCTAAAGAGTAACAGAAACACTTCTATTATTTTTTGTATCAAGCACAACCGATTCAGATGTAACAGATACGTAGTCAGCAGGGCTGCCATCTCTCCGGATTTTTCCTAATTCTTCGGATTTTTATCCTAGCAGGTGGTAGCTTAAAACAGGCTTAAAGTAAACCAGAATGCGCCTTAAGGCGCATTCTGCTTTACTTTCAACCTATTTTAAGCAGTCAAGTGTCTTCAAAACAAGAAACAGACTATGAGGTAAAGGTACGATTAGTAAAATTGCATCTGAAAAATTGAAATTTTGAAATCTTAGGATTTTTATTATCAACTTATGGTAGCCCTGAGTCAGTTTGTAAGTGGTAGACAAATACTGATGGAAGTATAACGAACAAAGTTAAAGCAGAACGCCTACAAAAAGACCTTTCTGCTTTACCTTTGTTTGCATTAAGCTATCATATCTTTTATACTTTCGCCCTCAATGACGCTTGAAAACACGTTTGCAAACAGTCTGGATCCTGATCAGACGAGGATAAAATCTGTTGGATTGTTTTACTTTTCTTCAGTTATGTTGCCTTATTTTTAACTTTGTAACGACATTGCAACCAATAAATTTGAAGCAGACGACAATGAAACAGTGAAGGGGTAAAATCTCACGAATAATTTGAGCATAAAAGGGTTGCATATATAGGCTTATCCACAGAATGGCTACTTACAGTGGAGAATCTGTTATTCTTTCCCGTTTAAACGCAAACGTACGCAAACGCAAGGCACTAAAACGTAGAAAAGAACATATTTTGGACAATTCTGATAATTCTTGTTTATCTTGGTGGCAAACAGTTTGGAGCCTGATCAGACGCCGGGTTATCCGGCATCTGATCTGGCCCCAAACTGTTTGCACTGCAAATAATAGGTTAAGCGTAAACGCGTTTATTGGGAAAGAATAACAGATTCTCCACTGTACATCTAAGACAAGTCAGACTGTGAACGCCATGGGCTACGCAAATTACTAAGTTAATAAATACAGACTGGAGAAAAACAACAACATTTAACTGATACGAAGGGACAGGGAGGCCAATGATATAAACAGATCTTATTTAAAGACATCGTCATAACAAAGGAATTCGAAGATATTTCAAACAGTGTAGACACTGATAAGATGCCTTATTTGAACCAGACAATTAACACAATCGTGCACAGTCAACATGACGTACGTCTAAACGTTACATACACACGTGTTGAGTAAAATGTGCGAAAGTATGCTTAGAATTCTCAGGTATGAACCAGCAGTTAGGAAGTAGAAACTTGGAACTTGGAAGTCAAAACTTGGAACTAAGAAGTCGGTTCTAGGAACTTGGAAGTCGGCACTTGAAACTTGAAAGTCGGAATTCGAAAGTTGGAAATTGGAACTCGGAAAAATGAAGTAAGACTTTAGAATGTGACCACCGGTCTTTTGTATTAAGCAATACTAATATTACTTCTACAATACCCCCTGATGGACAGGAGTAGTGCACATATTATGTAAAAATACCAGTGCAAGTCATTTTCAGAGGCACCGTTGGCTTCTGTATGGGGGTCATTTCCAATAAGGAAATGATTGCACCATACGCGAATTTGTCTTTGCACACATCATGACCCTAAAACACAAACATAACTTGAATTTCAACAGGTAAACAGGTATCTCCAGGTTGAGTACACAATTGTGAAGCAAGAAATAACCTTTAAAATCATTTTTATGCATTCAATTAGACGATTAATTTCAATTGTGTCCTATAAAAATAACAATCCAATTTAAATATTTCTTCGTTTTTATTCTAGCCTCTCTAAACAAATTAGTATCAATCAAATTCTAAATGCGTTCCACTTCTTGTTCAGTTCGAACGTTTTTATTGCCTGATTAGCATATGAAAAAGATGTTAGACCGTCAGGCTGTAAAACAGTTACGACTTTCAAAGAGTTAGCTTTCATGTGTGGTTATTATTGCAGGCGATGAACCTGTATGGTGCTGAATTACCGGTATCGCGTGCATCGAAATTGTGGTCTGCCAAATAAATCAAAATACTTGTTACTACAGTGGAGAATGTGTTATTCTTTCCCAATAAACGCGTTTACGCTAAAACTATTATTTGCAGTGCAAACAGTTTGGAGCCAGATCAGACGCCGGGTAACCCGGCGTCTGATCAGGCTCCCAACTGTTTGCCACCAAGATAAACATGAAAAATCAGAATTGTCCAAAAGTTGTACTTTTCTACGTTTTAGTGTTTTGCGTTTGCGTACGTTTGCGTTTAAACGGGAAAGAATAACAGATTCTCCACTGTACATGTAACTCATTTGTACCAAGCGTTCCATAAAATGGCACAGGCAAACAGTACATACTTTGATCAGACGCCGCATGATACGGCGTCTGATCAGAGTCTACACTGTTTGCTAATAGGAATGTCCATATAAAGCAAACACAAATGAAAAATTAGACCAGGCACCGTACATAAAAAATGGACTTATCCAATATATAAGCAAGGAAAATCCATTGGGCGCAAATGGGTTAATACAGAAGAACGCAATTCGGGTATCAAATAGTATTTATCATGATAAGGCGTTTAAATACTCATAATTATTTGCACACGTGAGACAACTTTCATATAAATTCATAAATGCCAAAGAAAAAGAGAATAAAGTTCTGAACTGAACTAAAATAAAACTTAGCCGTGTCATGAGAAATCCTGCAGATTGATTGCATTGCAAATCACTGAAATCAGTAAAGAAATAGCCATTTAGTCATCTTCGGCTCGGGGTCTGGGCGAGGTACATGTACAGTGGAGAAGACGTTATCCTTTCCTGTTTCAATGCAAACGAAACGCACACGCATCACAATTAAACGTTGAAAATTACAACTTTTTGACAAATTTAACTCTTCATGTTATTATGCCACTCAGTTTAAAATGAACCATCACCAATCCCACGAACCTATCTATATATTTCTACAATCGGTTGCTCTGCATTTGCGTTTCATTTCATGTACACCGTCAAGAAAATATCCCTGTAAAACATGTACATGTGTATACCGTGCACCCTCCCTACAACGGACGTTTTGACGGAAGACACATTTACATGTAAACGAATGACAAACAGTTTGAACCCTGATCAGACGCCGCGTAACGCGGCGTCTGATCTGGGTTGAAACTGTTTGCAAATCTGAGCAAAATCATATTCAGCACTCTTAGGGTACTAGATATACATCAATATAATATCTCCTTCTGAATAACACACAGTGTTTCCCATTGGGTGTTATTGTAGAGAGGGAGCACTGCCCAGTGCAAATCATCATGCATATGATGTTCATGTGTAAAACACCGAAGTTTGATTGTTACTTAACCTTTATCTGATAGCCTATTTATACTTTTTTTTTATAGTATTGAAGACTGGTGACTAATTAAAGCAGGTTGAAAGTAAAGCAGAATGCGCCTGTAGGCACATTCTGCTTTACCTTCAGTCTGCTTTAAGCTTCCATGTGCTAGAATATAGAAAACATTCCCCTTAATATATATTCATGACAAATTAAATTAGATTTATTTTCTTCAGCGGAGGAATAAATCATATTCGCTAAAATGGCGCTTCCAAGGGGGAAAGGGTTAAGAAAGAACGGCACGAATGTCTTAGGTGTTGGATCCCGATCAGACACCGCGTAAATCGGCGACATATCTGAAATCAAGTTGTTTGAACATGTCGGTGTTGGTTTGATTATCTGTGAATTCAAATTGATTCAGTGTTTTTGCATAAACAATGAAATGGTTAAAGTCTTTTGGGAATTTATTGATAAATTAAACAAGTTAATTTGAATTGTTGAATCGGGAATCGCTGGTTGTTGAACTATGAAAATAATTGTTGGGAATATATTGACTCTTTTTTACATTGTTTTTCCAGTATGCGCTTCGACACAATGTAAGAGAAAAAACACAGTGCTAGAATCAACATAATTTTTTATGATACATGTACAACAAAAAAGTACATTAAAACCTCTCTATTACGACCACTGAATAGTATTAACTAGCAGATGATTAAGGCATATGACTGCTTAAAGCAAGGTAAACGTAAAACAGAAAGCTCCTTTAAAAAGTATCTCTTTTATGTTCACTTCGCGTTACATTGTAAGCTATCACCTGTCTTTATGCAGTCAGTTAGCCGTTTTTCTAATGGCCGCTATAGAGATGTTTTTTGTTTGATATATTATTTCCACAAAACAAATGTAATCCAAATCCAATCTCGAGTAAATCGATGTCGTATCTGGATTGAAACTGTTTGGATATGCCAGCGAAGGCGCGTTTTACAGTTAAAACAAAATAAAGTAAAATCTCTATATTGCGATCACTAAATTGTGTCAATCATTAAGTGTGTAAGGTAAGTGACTGCTTAAAGCCAGGTGACAGTAAAACAGAAAGCTCATACAGGAGCTTTCTGTTTTAGTGTCACCTAGCTTTAAGCTGTCATCTGTCTTATATAAATAAATTGGCCTTCGTTTAAATGGTCGTAATCATTAGGGTTTTTCTGTAAATACCAGATCTGGGTTAAAACCAATCGCAAACAGCGTAGACCAATATAAGAGGACGACGGAAGTAAAACTCTTACCGGTTTCTGCTTAGTATGTCGTATTTATGAGCATCTAGGTAGACACAATGTAAACAAGCCATCGTTAATTGAATGACATAACAAATTTGAAAAGTGTAAGGGTAAATAGACTAAATACATATTAATTATATTTACTTATAATAGGTGCTTCAGGTTGCTAAAGGTTAGTCGAAGTAAAACAGCTGAATTACTTTTAAGTTGCTGTAAGCTTTTCATCCATCATACAATTAACCAATTGGCCGTCTGCTATCGGTCATAAATGAGAGGTTTAAAGGTATCTGTCAAGGTTACGGGACATTGCAGCTGAATGGCCATTCACCTCTGTGAAACTTTCAAAAGCATTTTTGCACTTGTATTGATATTAGGAAATTTGTAAAACCAACAAAGTTCAATTTGTAAATTTAAATTGAAAATTAGCGAACAATTAAATTTGAGAATTAGTTTATCAAGAATTCACCCTGGAATTAACGGGTTGAAAACACAATATTTAGAGAAGAAACTTTAAAGAAGAAAAGCGTATAATGTTTTAAAACTTAATTAACAAGCGCATGTAAATTGATATATGGTTTAGTAAGAAATTACACTTAAATTAATTATTGTAAATACTTATTACGTTAGATGGGTCGATCGCTATGTTGATACTGCAATAGTTTCATTTTAAGGAAAACTGCATTTAAACATGTGCTTTTAATTCTATATGTGTGACCGGTGTAAGATATTGCTCAAATTGTTGATATTATTCACTGTGTGGCTTGATGGCTCAGTGGTTATAGCGCGTTGGCATAATTAGACAAATGCCATGGGTTCCGGAGTCCCAGTTGAGTCACAATTCTATCACCATACAATATTTGACACCCAAAATAAATAATCCGCATGATTAATATGTAAATCGTACAGTGTACAAAAAAATTATACTCTCTCTCAATAGAAACAAAAAACGGGAGACAAATATTGTGTGTGTTGTTCGGAGGGAGTTGTTTAAGGGAGGGAAAATGAATGACTTTCGAATGCTGGGCTTCACTTGGCTTACTTTTTCAAACAATTTGAACCCAGATCAGACGCCGCGTTACGCGGCATCTGATTTGGGTTCAAATGTGTGTCACTCGTCCTTATGTTTCTTCTGTCAAAAGCAGAGAAAAACATCAAACGCCATTTTAAACAGACGATATTTCACCAGTGAAAGCGGTAGACATGTTAGAGTGTTGGAATAGTCCCAGTGGAGTCACAACATTCACCATGTTACATATTTCGTATAAATTATGAAGCTGGTTTCATCACACTGTTATTGCGTAACCTGCTTCTAGGCAGTCAGTTACATGTACACACATTTTGAACACAAATAACCTATATTTACGCAGTTTTAATGCTGAATTAGGACACTATCTGGAAATTTGATTGACCAGTCACCTTCGAACAAACAACGACGCTCAACAGAGATTAAGTCCTGGTCTTCTTCGACAACGAAATACGAACTATACATTTTGTATATTCTATAAACGAATATCAATGCAGTCATTTCTACATAATATGACAGGAATAGTTTGAATCACATTTAATTACACCCGGAGGTGTTCAAGTAGTACACCCATGTGAACTGTTTGAAATGGACACCGAAATATGGAATACTAACACATTTGTGAGAAAAGAATAGAGCTCACCGTATTTGGGAAAAGTGGAACTCTGAACAAATAAATACGAAAGACTCAAGCAGGAAACGTAACACAAACAATACACCAACCTCTCAAGCAGAACACACACACACAGTCATACCACAACAAACACACACACACACACACACACGCAATACCATTCCTTCATCTACACACTAAATAGAAAACAACACGCAACACAAACATAAAGCAAAGTGAATATAGGAGCCCGCCTTGGTACGGTCAGTAGCAATCAATAATTAATTATAAATTAATTAATTATTAACAACCACTGGGGGGTTAAACCTGGGTTTAGGGGCGCCCAACCTCACTCTTATCTCCTATATTCACCTATAAAGACAAACAGTGTACATACAATATAAACCCTGTTCCAAAACCTTACAATCAAAAAGACCGCCAACACAGTAAGTAAATACATGTGAAACATCTAACAAAAAATCTATGACAAGATTATTAGTAACACGGGAAAGAATTTAACATTCAATCCCGTGCTAAAAATAACCCACTGTGGCAACGGTCGAATTGTACTCAAGCGACTAGTCTGTAGTCACGAGTAACTGTAAGACATGGATGGGTTCAGGGTACGACAGAGAGGGAGGGAAAAACAAACAAAGCACGAAAATCCGACATAACTCACCCGGTTAAGGACGGCTTTTGAGATACATCATCATGTAGTGCTAAGCCCTGTCTGTCGTCGCACAACCAAAGAGGAAAGCATGGTTATCAATTGTAGATTGATCGACAACCAAACGTGAAGTGCGCAGCAATATAGTTGGATCATAATCTTTTTTGAGGACAAATCTAATACGTTTCACAAACAGGTTTTGAAAATGAATAAGTCCAAGAATCTTACGAAGTTTGTAAATAACATCACCATAAAACTCCGGATGTGAAATACCTTGCCGCAGAAAAGACTTTAAGTTACATTTATACTTGTTAATGAGAAGACGATTTCTATAAAAGAATTTAGAAAATGTTTTACGAAGTTTATGAAATCTGTACCCCTGTTTAAGAAGCTTTACAGTAATAGTTTTATTACGAATGTGGAAGTCCTCAACAGAGGTACAGGCCCTCGCAAAACGAATAAGTTGTGAGATATAAACCCCGTAAGATGTAGAACGGGGAACATCGCCATCTAGATGAGGATAATTTACAATACTAAAATCAAAATCATCTCGTTTATCGTAAATCTTAGAAGAAACAATTCCGTTATTTATTAAAAGATCTAAATCTAAAAATGGTGCCGACAAATTTGACTCATTTGTTTTATTAAGTCGTAGTTCTTTTGGGTAAATAAAAGGAAACAACGGTTTTTTTTTATCTTAAAACCGTAGTCTTCATCAAAAAAGAGAAAATTATGAATTTTGCAAATTAAATGATTAAGAAATCACATGGATATTAACTACTAAAACATCGCATGCGTGCAATCTGTCATTCTACTGATTTAGAAAATACAGTGAAACCTCTCTATAGCGATGAGAAAAGCAAACAGTTCTAATCCTGATCAGACGCAGCGTAACGCGGCGTCTGATAATTAGCTGGTGGCCGCTTTAAGCAAGGTGAAAATACAACCAAAAGGAACTTTCGTGTTTTACTTTCATCTTGCTTTAACCCTTTCACTCTCAATGGCGTCATAAAGCGCACTTGCTAACAGTGTTGATCCTGATCAGACGCCGCATAACGCGGCGTCTGATCCGAATCCAAACTGTTAGAAACTGGTTTTGAAATAATTCCAGTTATACTACCTTAAATATTACGTTGAAACGATATTGCAGACAACAATATTGAAGCAGACGACAATATGGCGATGAAAGAGTAAACATCTCACGATAAATTTGATCATAAAAGGGTTAAGCTATCACCTATCGTTCATATAATTATTCATTCTTTTTCGAGGTCGTAAAAGAGAGGTGTTATGGAATCTATATTATAAGAACTATTTGAGGCATACTTTTAATCTTGTGTTTTGTATTTCTAGACGCTCAATTCATCATACTGTTATTGGCGTAACCAGACGCTAGGCAGCCAGTAATTCCAGCAATTACGAGGTCTGTGAAAACTTTTATTCAGAGAAATGTCACATAGATCAGACACGTTATGGTCCAAAGTTCATTGATACCCTTGGTAATGTACATTGTCATAACACTTATCGTGCTGAATCACCATGCCTCAGAATGGGATAAATAAACAAATGTCTTCTTTATACAATGTACCATATATAGAAATATGAATATATTTTATTTGTGGCATAATATGAAACATTATATTAACCCGTATGCTGTCAATCGTGACTTGAAATGTATTTGCAAACATTTTGAATCCAGGTCAGCCGCCGCGTAACGCGGCGTCTGATCAGGATCCAAATTGTTTGACAACCGTTTTTAAATCTCTACTAGTTTAAAGTACAAAACAGCAAATTTAACAATTTGCAGACGACACTTTCAAAGGTGGTGATATAGAGCCGGACAAGGGTTAACACTTTCATAACTATATGGAGAGCATACCTGCATTGGAAGAAACAGTTTTGATCAAACTCAGACACATAGTAAATTGGCATATGACAAAGACCGAAACTATTTGGCACCCATATTTGTTCTGTCAAACGGTAGATATATTAAGATAGAATTACAAATAAAAGTATTCATGCAATCAGATAATTGTATGGTTGCAATAAGGTAATGACCCTAGCAATAGGATGTACTGTCGGTATCTACAGAGTGTAAACTATTACAGTGCTCCGTTCCCACAACAGCCATCCGAACGACGAGTCCCTCCTTATAATAACAATTACCACTGTTCCCAAGTCAATACAATTATGTCTAACGCTTTACTGCTGCAGTATCGTCTGCTGAAAATTCCTGTTTGTCGTAACTTTTCTCTCTCAAAGTTAAGTATTTGAAAAAATTGCTGAAGAAATATATAGACGAATAACAAACAGTTTGAACCCAAATCAGACGGTTGAAAATGCACTCTGAGAGAATTCATTTTCTTTACTTAATATTGAATTCTTTTTTGTATTTTAAGAATGGATATTCATGGCAAACAACATTGATCCAGATTAGATTGCACGTTCGTTGTTAACCTTTCTTTTGGTTAATTGCCTGTTGATTTATGGCCAACAATTTACATTCACCAAGTATTTATTAACTCTTTATAGAAATCGACCGAAAAAAAGTTGACTGACAATTTCTAATGTCCGCAGGTATTGTCTCCCGTGAATATGCTCCGAACTACATTAATGTATTATCTTTTTTATTTCTGTCCTAGTGGCAACCAGTTTATAGTCTGTCTGGATAGATACCGGATTACTTAGCATCTGCTTAAACTCTAAACCTATTTTGCAATATGCATATAAGGTCTAGTACAAACGCTTTCATTTGGAACGAATGACGGTTACGCAATTGTACATGTATAACTAAACCGTTGAACTTCTTAGTATTTCTTATTTGGTAGTCATTAATTCATAACACGGAACAAACACATCAAATGTTATACGATAAAAGGGTCTATGCTGTATACTGACTTTTCCCAGAAATAGTTTGCTACAGAACTCGGGTTCAAAGGTTTGCAAATTGCTATTCTTTCGTCTACGTGAATTAATTTGTTAGCTTATTCGCAATCCATTTAACATGCCATATGCGATACATTCATATTGAACCATACACCAAGGATGGTAACTTTCAGATATTCGATATTCTCATATGGGATTTGGTGAACCTTTGCACCGCAACTGTTGACTACATTCGAGGTAAAATAACCGAGAGTTCCCCTGTGTCTGAGCAGGACCAACCAAGCTGTTAGTTATATATATGTGGACTACACTTTAACCTATATTTGATGTTTGTAAAATAGTTTTGATAATTAGTTTAAGGCATGCAATACCATGCTTGTTACAGGGTGAACACAGACGAAGCTTTTAGCGGTAACAGGGCTACCAAACAATGTGTCTGAAAGGTACAGGGCATTGTATCCTTAAAGTAAGACAGAAGGTCAATATTAAAACCAGCATCAGAAAATCGATGTACGTTTTCTAACAGTCAAACTGTACCATTATGGTAGCTCAATAAATAACCCATTTATGGTGTTAAAGTAAGGTGATAGATTAAAGCAAGACAGAGGTAAATCGAAAC
Organism: Gari tellinella; assembly: GCA_922989275.2. Classification (NCBI taxonomy): domain Eukaryota; kingdom Metazoa; phylum Mollusca; class Bivalvia; order Cardiida; family Psammobiidae; genus Gari; species Gari tellinella. The sequence continues at coordinate 47,000,773 of OV277864.1, forward strand.
CCTCGAACAGGGGCTTTCTGTCTTACTTTTATATTGTTTATATCAGTATCCTGTCTGAAGTGCCAAATTCCCCTTTTCAGGTCGGCATTGGGATATTTAAAATAATAATTATACATGTATAAAGTAGAGAGAGATGGCAGAATGCTCATACAGGAGCTTTCAGCTCTACTTTAATCTTACTGTAATGCCTCGCTCACATTTGCTGCGGCTCCCGTACGGCGGCCGCACGGCTAATCATTTCTACGGCGAGTAGCAATTCCCCGGCCGCCGCAGAATTCCTACGGCCGCCGTGTGTTGTGCTCACATTTGCTGCGGCTGCCGCGCGGCGAGATTTTATTTTGGTGGGGTTAAAAAATCTTGGTCAACGTACGGCCGCCGTGCGGCTGCCGTACGGTGACCGCACGGCGACCGTACGGCAGCCGTGGAAGTCCCACCAGATACCTTGCAACCAACATGCTGCTCCTGCTACACAGCTTGGTTGTGCTACATGTTCACACAACTTATATCAGTCCAGCAACACCATGAACTCAAAGGACACTTTTGGACAGCATTTAAGAACATCTAAATCCATTTTTAGATAATATTCATGTTTTACATATATGATCAAAAGTACAAATGCTCAATAGGGAAATCGACCATCGAGTTACGGCGGCCGCACGGTGGCCGTACGGCTGCCGTACGGCAGCCGTAGAACCACTCTGCAGCGTGTGTTTCTACGGCCGCCGTAGAAATGAAAAAATGTTATAACTCCGCGTTATAATTCTACGGCGACCTCTACGGCCTGTAAGATATTGGGATACGCCGTGCGGCTGCCGTACGGCCGCCGTAGAATCTCTACGGCCGCCGTAAGATTCTCTCGATTTCACGTCTCTGCGGCCGCCGTACGGCCGCCGTAGAGCAAATGTGAGCGCACTATTAGTAATAAAATAAAAGTAATATACCAAGTTAAAGTCTTCTTTCTGTCCGAATGACCGCTCAGCCGACTGTACATATACTCCCCTGATCATCGAGCCATCTTGCCTATGAGCACTGCTAACATATGGCGCAGTCAAATGCAGCCGCAGTACCGACTCAGACCCTTCACAGGTACCCATTTTAACCCCTAGGTGGAGAGGAGCAATTCGCGGTACATGTCTTGCTCAAGCACATTCCTGTACATCATCGGGGATTCTGGAAAATCCCCTAGTCAGACCACTGGTCCGGCGGGGGATCGAACTCACGACCCCTGGTACCGTAGTCCAAGGTGTTAACCATTGGGCCACTACCGCCGGTAAGCAACAGCCGAACCCGTACTCCATAACGATCATTAGTTTAGGCGGGTTCACTGTATGTTCACAGTATGTTAAACCTTTATCTTGCTGATCGCAACTTGACACGTATTTGCAAACAGTTTGAATCCAGATCAGACACCGCGTGACGCGGTGTCTGATCTGGATTCAAACTGTTTGTCACTCATCGTAAAATTTCTTAAATAAAAGTGTGCGAATCCTATCCTTGTAATGTTATTTTGTAGACGACAATCTCAAAGCAAGCGATATGTCGGCAGGATAATGGCTAATAAAGGAATAAAAAGGTATAGTAGTGCAAATGTCAACTGTGTATCATTGGCACCCCAGTCTTGTCATTAAGGGACTATTATTAACACCAGACGTGTAAGATTTCCCTGTAAGTACAATCCATTACATAAAAATAATGACAGCTGTATGGATCGATTTACAGTAGAGTTGACAGTATTCGTCTGCAATAGACGCGTTTATGCCGAAATTATTATTCCTTTGCAAACAGTTTGGGACCAGATCTGACGCCGAATAACTTTCTACAGTTCAGATAAAATAAAACGCCAGGATTTACCAAAGGTTGTACATATAATTTGTTTCATTGCAATTGCAGTGCATTTGCGTTTAAATAGGAATGAATAACTTATTTGCCACGGCACAACAACAGACCCGCATTGCGATCACGTGAAAGAATGTACAGTAATTCCAAAATAGGCATCGTCTTACAGCAAGGTGACTGCAAAGCAGAAAGCACCGAACACGCTACATGCTTTACTTTCATATTTCTTCAAACAGCCTTTAATAAGGAAAACATATCTTCTATTAATAACACCAATTAAGTGTAGTTGTTAAACTATTTTGAGAGTGATGTTTTCTTGGAAGCACTTAGGCAGTAACATTTAAGTAGTATCGATGTGATAGTTAATGGAAAATAACTGAAGAAACCTTATGCTTCCTAATACAGGAAAGTAGAACTATTAGAAATATTATGTATAGTTGAAAGACGTTGTAAATATGCAGTGGAGTAAAATGACTGTTTGTTTACTTTTCGTATACTCTTTTGAAAATGTATCAACATACACTTAAATACTCTCTATTAAGACTTCTTAATTATGTTAAATAGCAGGTGGTTACGCCAGGAAGGTGCCAGTAAAACAGAATGTTAATAGAGCAGCTTTCTGTTTTACTGCCGCCATGTTTTAAGCTGTTACCTGTCTTTTATACACCAATTTCGCCTTAGTGTAATTGTCCTAACAGAGAGGTTTTACTTGATATTCCGTTAAGAATTTACGTCGCTTTTAACAGTATTTCAGTTATATCGCGACGTCCAGTTAATTGCAGATGGAGAAAACCCCCATAGGCTCTTTATACGATACATAACTGTACAGTATCAACAGGGTCCAAACTGTTTGACACTCGTATCGATATACTTGTAGTCATACTATATTGAATCTTACTTTGAAACGATCTTGCAAACAACAAAATTGAAGCAGACGACAATTAAACGGTGAAGGGGTACACTTTCATGAAACATTTGTCAGTGAATGGTTTAAAGTCAAACAAACAACGACACTAATCAAACGAATTCCGTAAATTTATAGAAGATTACCACGCTTTTGGTGTACACAAATACATCTTTTTACCCTTTACGCTATGAAATACCACGTGCACAAGCCTTTAAATAATTCATTCACTGACGACAATAGTTCAACTTTATACAGTCATGAAGGTATACCATAATAAATACTTGCTTTATCATAGAAGATAGTAGCTTAGCACAGGCGCATTCTGCTTTATTTTCAACCTGCTTTAAGTGGTTCCTTATCTTCAAAATTAGAACAAATGTTATGGGTTAATGGGTTAAGAGGCCCCTCACTGCATTGGTAGTCTTATAGAAAAGTGACCACTTTCTACGGGACATACAAATATGGATCTTTCTGCAGTGTTGTTGCCATGTTCTTAAGACGTATACATGCTTCCTAATTAAATAACATAAGGGCACATGTTTAACCGTAGCTGCTATATGTGGCTGTGGAAAAATTCTGTCGTTGCCAAGTTTTATAATCTGCTTCATGCCTGTTACCGCCAAAATATGGTCTGAATTGGTAGTAACGTCTGCAAAACACTTAAAGTCAGTTTTAATACTGAATTGACTATTGAAATGTTGATACGAGTGTCAATCAGTTAGGATTCTGATCAGACGCCGCGTTACGCTGCATCTGATCAGGATCCAAACTGTTTGCAAATCAACATTTGGCGTTTTGGCAGTGAAAGAGTTAATTTGAATTTGAATTTATATCGCTGCTAGCAAGAAAATAAATTTCTCTCTTCAAAGGTTAACAAAAACTAGATGTTTGAGATCTATTTCAATTATATTCAATTTTTGAAATTACATGTACATTAAACTTCTTCATGCTACTGACACAATTGTTGTAACTGTTGCATACAAAATGGATCGTAATGAAACACCTAGTAAATCAGTTTTATTTGTTTAACAGGACCCAAACTGTTTGACACTCTGATGATATTTCCTAATACAAATCAAAATATAGATAAGTTAGATCTGGGAGTCACGAAGCTTACTAATATTGTAGGCAGCAAATTCATAGCGTGGTACAGTTTACGATATTTCAGAGCTGTTCTTATAAAGCAAATTGAAATATGTTAACAGTTTTGACATTTGCAACAAAATATAATTTTATTGTAGCTACATCAAACATATGCGCCCTTCACTCAATTCATTGCACATACACACATGTAATTAACCTCTTCAACGTCCTACACAAAATGCGCTGGTTATCTGAAAACAGTTGGGATTTGAACAGGAATATGACATTCATTACAATATTACTTTAGTCACTTTACATAAAATGATATCTTAAAAAGAAAACAACGTCGAACCATCTCAATTTGACTAATCAATCCTTATCGTGCTAAGCGCGACTTAGATCATATTTGCACACAGCTTGGATCCAATCTATTTGACACTCATATCAATAATGTATGAAATGTCAAAAAGATCAAAATTAATAATCTTTTTTTTTCGCAGATGATCCAGTGTACATATAGGTAGTTAACAATTTTATATCGTAACGAGGTTATTTTTTGCAAAGAGCCTTTGTGTGTTTATGACCAAGAAGTAGACATTTTGAAGATGTCCAGTCGGGAAGATGTTAGTGGTTCCTGTTAAAACGAAACTAAATTCAAACACAATGCAATTAAATCTAAAAAAAATACAGAATGTTAATATTTTTGAAAGATGTATTCTTTCTGAGTTGCAAACAAATCAGATGCCGGATTTACGGGGGTCTGAATTGGTTCCAAATGTTTGCAAAGAAAACCATTGTTTCTTATATAAACGTTAATTTAGAAAGAATAAACATTTTCTCAGCTTTTACTCTAAAAGAGTCAGCGCAAGCATATTCTTTGGAAATTAGATTGGCCCTTTAGCAGTTCGTTATCAAACCATTGCTATACAATACAATGGCATTTCTTTCATTTATCTTCCTCTGGGTCAAACGACTTTCGAAATGGAAGACGAATGTGCTCGACGAATTGCTGCTCACACCGTAATGTTGTCAAAGAAAACGGTACATGTAGATACGATTGGTATTCTAGCCATGAATTCAGCAAAGAAATCGATGGCCGTCGTTGGTCATCGATTGCGAGTTTGCTTCCACTCTGACATACAGAAGGAAAAACGTTATTACATGTATTCCATTTAAACGCAAACGCATTGCAATGAAATATAGAAAATGATAACTTCTTGACTATTCTGACTACCAGTTTTTATCTAAGTGCAAACAGTTTGGAGCCTGATTAGACACCGGGTAACCCGGCATCTGATCAGGCTCAAAACTGTTTGCAATGCAATTAATAGTTTTAGAGTAAACGCGTTTATTGGGTTACCCGGTGTCTGATCAGGCTCCAAACTTTTTGCACTGAGATTAAAAGTTGTAGTCAGAATTGTCAAGAAGTTGTCATTTTCTATATTTCATTGCACTGCGTTTGCGTTTAAATGTAATACATGTAATAACGTTATCCCTTCTGCATTTCAAAGTGGAAGCCAACTAGCAATTGATGACCAGCGTTGTTATATTTTACCTTTTAATGTTTTGCGTTTGCGTTTCCTTTGATTTTAAATGGGTAAGAATAACGTTTTATCCACTGTACCTAGTGTCTTAGCTGGTTCCAACTTGTTTTGCAATGTACATACTATTAGTTGTTTAGACATACACGCGTTAATGACGCTTTCCTCAAAGTACATGTAGTAAAAATTGATTTTTTTCTGAAAATGAAACTCGTAAAACCTGACTCACTCTGAAGGCTGAACTCATAACAACATAACATTCAAAAATCTTAAACAAAGTTTTTGTTCAGGAAAAGGTTTCCAAAAGGCGATCATAATTACTGTTGTCCTGTAGAAATATATCATTATTCTTTGCAGCTACCAGCTCAATTTTATTTATTGCTCTTTAAATCCCACTCATTCAGCAAACTTTACATACAGATTGTACCGTAATTAAGTATTGGAACAGACAGGCAAACAGTGTATACCAAGTTCCCTCATGGTCTGCACTGTTTTCATTTACTTTGCATTGTTTGGATAAATAACTTGGAAATTGCAGCAATTGGTTCAAATTGTAAGATACTCACAGCATGGTATCTCAGTTTTTAGACTTTTTACGATATTTCTAAGTCCAGATGGTTCGGGTCTCAGAGGTTTTATTTTACGTATTGAAGCGCAATTAAAGACATTGTTATACGTACATTCTTGACGAAGGAGCGGAAGCTCGTTGTCAATCCGAGTAGGATGGAAATTTTAACTCTTATCATCCAGTCATACAATATTCCTGCTTCTATCGCTTTCTTACATACTATCTAATCTAGTGTATAATTATTTCAACTGATCAATGTCGCCCAGATAATCAAACAGTTTGGAGCCTGATTAGACATAGAATATTCGGCTTTTTATCTGGATTCAAATAATTAGTAAAAAATAAATGATACTGAGCAGGGTAAGGTCTAATTAAAGCTATAGAGTTGTGGATTTGCTGTCTGTGGTACAATTGAGAAGACGCTATTCTTTCCGAATAAACGCATTGATGCTATAACAATTATTTCCTATGCAAACAGTTTGGAGCCTGATCAGGGTCACCATCGTCTGCTCAGGATCCAATCTCTTTGTCACTGAGATTAAATAATTAGTCATAATTGTCAAAAAGCTGTCATTTTCTCGGTTTTGTTGCAATGTGTTTGCGTTTAAACGAGAAAAAGTAACGTATTCTACACTGTCAATACTGGAACGTCTCGTGCTATATGAAGACGACATTATGTTGATCAATGGCTCATTATTAGACGGTGTGAAGTTAATACTCTACCTTTATATACTGTGGAGAAAACGTCATTCTTGGTCGTTTCAACGAAAACAAAAACGCAAACGCAACACTAAGATGTAGAAAATAACATCATTTTGACAAATCTGACTATTGATTTTAAGCTGAGTGTCAACCGTTTTGGAGCCATATCAGACGCCGGTTAACGCCGATCTGGCTCCTAACTGTTAGTACTGGAAATAATAATTTTAGTGTAAACGCGTTTATTTGGAAAGAATAACTGTATTCACCAAACCATATATTGCAGTTATTTTTAACTCCCGCCCCCTAAAACGTCAAATGGGAATTCTAATCTTAAAATACGTCTAGTCCAATTTTTAATTAATGTATATGGAAAAATGAAAGACAGTGCAATCCCACACACTTTTGGTATTAAAACATGTACACTTCACAGGAATACAGATTTTATGAATTTAGTATCATGCTTCTGAGACAATATCCAGTATATAGCAACAAAAAATGGGGTTTTACATACAAATAATAATTAACTGTTCATAAAATTACTTAATATGATACATGTACTCAAGAAACCATATAAACTGCATTATTGTAAGCGAGTGTGTCATAAACTGCATGTATCAAGTTTAATAACACGTGATTTAAATGACATATTTGTATTGCATCAAATAAAACTATAGTGGAGAAGACGGTTTCCTTTCTCGTTTAATTACACCGAACAACGAGCGTAATGCATTAACATATCAATAATGCCATTACATCAAACTGTTGGCGACATATTTCAATCAGAGAAGCAACAATTGGATTCTGATCTGACGCCGGATAGCTTTGTGTCTGATCTGGCTCAAAGCTGTGTGCATATAAAATAATGGATTTAGTACACAACCTTTATCAGGAAATAATGACGTATTCTCTACAACACTTGTTAACGTGTACCAAACAGTTTGAGTTCTAATCAGACACCAAGGCCCCTAATCTGGATTCAAACTCTGTGCAAAGTCACGGGAAAAGGGTAAAACGAAACGTTAACATTATGCTAACAGATATAAGTGTAAATCTTCTTTATCTGTTTCATCAACTTAAAACGGTTTGAAAAGAGAGTGGGTGTCTTATTAAAGTGCCATTTCTGTTATGACATGACAAAATTGGCTCCGATTCATTCAATTATGTTACACAATTTGTTTGTGCATTGAGTTGATTAAAATTATTCAAATCCTAAATAGTATTAGATGAGGACACATCACAATCTGTGTCTCCAGAACATTAACCCTTTGAATCCTAGTCCCGCATATAGGCAGCCTTTTCAAACAATGTACATATGAATAGTACACTTGTCCGTGCAAACAGTGAAGACCCAGATCAGAGGGCTCCGAAAGGAGCCCTCTGATCAGGGTCTTCACTGTTTGTCATAATATCAAACAATGACAAAAATAACCCTTAAAAGTCAGAAATGGACTAGACTAAAATGGCAACTGGAATTGTCCATTTAAAGTTTCAGAGAGGAAAGAGTTAATACTCCCAGAAATATTCCCTTAATAGACGCCAGATTTTTCACCACATCATTACACTGTGATTCACGCAGTACTGCAATAAAATTCGACTAAATTTGAATATCCTATGAATTAATGATTTACACTTTGACATTTGCCTATATTGCATATTGTAACGGTATAACAAACTTAGATATAATTAAATTTCCTTTAAAAGGAACGCTTGCTCGGTTTATAATTAACAGGTCTAACCAAGTCACTTGTTGCGTAACCACAAACTCATCTTCTTCAATAGTTGACCACAATCCCAACATACACGTTGCATAAACCCTTTATCTCCATTGTTTGCTCTTACTGAGTGTTGAAAACAGATGGTTTATTTAAAACAGGTTAAAAGTAAAACAGATTGCTTCTTTAGGAGCATTCTATTAAACTTTCAGCCTGCTTCAAGCTACCATCTACTAGGATATAGAATATATTTCTCATGGAGTATATTTATGATTGTATAAAGTATATGATGTATGTGTATGAATAAATTAAAGGCGTAATGAAAGAGCGTTTATGGTGTGATTGGTTCAAGTGGATATAATAAGAAAATAATATATGAGTATCAAAACGTTGGGAACATAAATAAACTGATTCGAATATTTGTCAAAACAGTTGTAGAGACAGGAAATGGCTCTATCTTTTGAATCGACGTTAATGCTTCTCAATAAATAGCTTGTACTAAAACAATAATGTCCATTGATATCAGTATGGATTCAGCTCAGACGCAGAGTAAATCAGTGTATGATCAGACTTCAATCAAAGTAGCTGGACTCGAATGAAAGTGGTACTGTACTATTTGTACATGTCGATCACCTTTGACTTCAATGCAATATCCATTCAAGTTTTTAATAAATCGTAAACATTTTCAAAATCTAGCAGAAAGCCACCACTTCCCCACGACTAATTGACGCGAAGGGCATACACATATGTTCTCCAATTTAGAATAGATATACGTGTCGTAGTGTCTATACATTCTTAATCCATTTATACCCTGTGGAGTCTTCCATGTTTATATATTGGATTAGTCCATTTTTTATCAAAGGGATGCCTGGTCAAAATTTTCTTTTTCATTTTGTTTTGTATTGAAATTCCTATCAGAAAACAAAGTAGACTCTGATGAGACGCCGCATAATGCGGCTTCTGATCAGAGTCTACACTGTTTGCCCATGTCCAATATACTACTCACCTATTTTACTACATTGTTGTACACAACAAATTTATACGGATACATAACACGGCCTTATTTATAGAACTCCAAGACTAATGGCTGCTCAACGCAAGAAGAAAAATCCAAGGGCCTTTCTATAATGCCGTTTTCGTGTATTAAACGACCACCTGTTCTTAAAATAACCAATAATCTCATACAAGTTGAAGTCCAATTTAGCGAGGTGTAACTGCAAATGTACAGTGAAGTCTGTGCACTGCGGTTACTCGAAAAAATATCGAGACAGTTATAGACAAATGGCTCCTTACTGTAGAAAACGGAGAAGAAAATAAATGCAGAAAGTACCAATGAGGGCACTTTGCATTACTGTTGCCATGCATTAACATCCACATGTTTAATCGATTGTATACTTTCCATAGTTGTAACTGTAGCCCACACTTCTGTGTGCCGATTTTCAAATTTTGATATTTACTTGGATTGATTCTGATGGTGCAATACACGTACATGTACAATAACTTGTTTCTGGTTACGTATAAATTACGTTCTTAAGCAGGGTACCAGATCGCATAGCGCGCGAAGTGTTATGCAGTTGTAGGGCTAATTGGTTGTTTGTTCCTCGTCTTATGTTATTTTTGAAAACAAATCCCGCATGACTAACGGATAATCTCTGCGACAGATATCATGCCCGAAACAATCCAAGTATTCATGAAATACCCTAAATGAAAAAAATATATAGGGCTGTCGCTGTGGTGGCAAGCAAAACAGATAACAAAGTATGAATAGGATACAACCATAAAGCCAATCAAATATTAGTACAAGCCTTTTGCAATAGCAGCTAACATAAACTTTTATAACAGACTTTCTGAAAAGTTATTTCAATACCTCTTACATTTACGAACCTATAAAGTTAGCTTAATTATTAAGTTAGTTTGACAAATTAACGATTCCTACGGAAAACGATTACCGTGACATAACATTCGGTATAAACCGTTTTGAATGTTATGACTTACAATATTTCATTCTCTTTGTTATATTCTATCAGTGAAATAACGCTCCAGACAGAACAGACATTAATGATTCCCTTTATTTGTACCATGCGTTTACCAGGTGTAGGTAAATGGATCAAAGTAAATTGTTTCTTAAATTTGACAAGTGACTATTAAAGTATTAATGGAAAGCTGAAAACAAACAACGATGCAATCGATGTTGTTTTATTTTCTTATTTGCACTAAGCTTCGAGTAGTCATCAGAAAATCTCGAAATTGCATAAACTTACATAAAAGGAAATCAGATTAATGGAGAAGAAAAGTTCAGAAACGTTCTTGTTTTAGCAATTTAATGACTCAAATGACAGATTTGAAAGTTGTGTTTAACCTGTCTTAAAGCAAACTGTTTTGATTGGTGTGCAGCAAATTTAAATATACTGTAGCGAGTATCTCAATTAAGAATCTTATTTGCATGTCACCAAACATCCGATATTTCAAAATATTGTACTTCAATTAATTTGTTTTGCTTGCTGTGCCTTAAAATTAAATACACTTATTCTCGAATCGATAAGCTTTTACGTCGTGCATATACTATTGTTCCATTGTTCCGTTGTTTCTACTAAAGTTAACATTGACAAACAGTGTAGACTCTGATCAGACACCCCGTTACGCGTTTGCTATATTTGGTTATATTTTTCATAAAATATGTTTCTGTATTGACAAACACTGCAGCGTATTTAGATCGCACTTATATAGCTACCATGAAATCTACAATGAAATCCGGTAAGTATACAGTGCTCCCCCTCTACAAAAACACCCGATGGGAGACACAGATTGTGTATGTTGTTCGGAGGGAGTTATTATAGGGAGGGAAATCAGCTTACATTTGCAAACAGCTTGAATCCAGATCAGTCGCCGCGTCACTCGTCATCATGTTTATTTCTGTTAAAAGGTCCAATAAGTGACTTTGAGAAAAATAGCACCAAACAAATTTAAGCAGACGATATCGCAGCCATGAAAAGGTTGGCAATATTGTCTTATTTGGGGAACTGCCGCAAAAGGTCGTTGTAAGGAGGAAATCGTTGTTCAGAATGTGGTTGTAGGGAGGGAGTGCTGTACAAGGAGATCATTGCAATATCAGCGCATTAATGGGTTAGAGATACGATACAGTGGAGAATCTGTTATTCTTTCCCAATAAACGCGTTTACGCTAAAACTATTATTTGCAGTGCAAACAGTTTGGAGCCAGATCAGACGCCGGGTAACCCGGCGTCTGATCAGGCTCCAAACTGTTTGCCACCAAGATAAACATGAAATATCAGAATTGTCCAAAAGTTGTACTTTTCTACGTTTTAGCGCTTTGCGTTTGCGTACGTTTGCGTTTAAACGGGAAAGAATAACAGATTCTCCACTGTACCAGAGATCTGGATGATAGAAGTAGGTTATTTATGTCATTTGTTGGTCGAATATTAATTCCAGTAGAAGGCAAATCTTCTTGTAATCCTCTTATCGCTTGTTACGACACAAGAATCGTTTCTGAATGTAATCCGTTGTAAATCGGCTTAACAATGTAAATTGTTCAGTTAAAGAAAGTTCTACTCAATTAACACGTTTTAGATAGACGTATGTACTGGATAAGAAATAAATGATCGCAATTCTGTAGCCAATGAGTATTACCGGTACATGTGATTGGATATTTTAGCATTTCACATTGCTTGGGTACAGTGAAGAAAAAGTTTTTCGTCCCAAATAAATGGGTTTATGCTTAACGACGATGCATTTTTTAAACAGTATGGAGCAAGATCAGACGTCGGGAAACTCGACGATTGGCCACGCTTCCAAATGTGTGCCACTCAGATTTAATCGTTAGACATTTAAATTAAATGATAGTTTCTACATTTTATAGCACTCTGTGTTTCGTTTGCATTTGAACGGGAACAAATAACGTTTTTTCCACAGTAAGCATACTCCCAGGTTATTGACTTTGCTAATGATTGTTTCTGATCATTACATAGTATGTAGGATTCAATACCAGTTCATTGGCATGCCGCCAGATTGTCAAGAGTGGCCACTCAAAGGATTGTGAATTTAAGTATCTAATATATGTTAGTACTCACTCAGGCGTTTTTTATTTACTTTTATCTTGCATAAAGCTGCACTTATTATGTTAAGCGCTTAGTATTTTAAGGTTTCTGGTATAGTTTTATTCTATTTTAAACTTGCTGCATTTTAGGACTCTTATCTTCAACCGATTAACACAATCGATTAACACAAATTTGACTTTAGATGCATGCTGAAACGTAATATCCAACATTCGCATCGGCAACGAATATCATGTAATTACAATTTGTACTATTTGTACCGGAACATATTTCATATGGGAATTTGTTATAGTACACATCATAGTAAAGATGTGTCGGTTAGTATACCAGTGACTAAATGTGTCAGTTCAATTGCCAATTGTACCAGACATGTTCTACAAAACATGTCTAAAGTTTGAGTGTAAAATATATTTTAGTCGAGCTATTACTGCCATTTTAAACATTGTTTGTGTTTTGGTGTTGTTGTTTGAATGAGCTAGGTTTTAGGGTACCGCTAAACATTAAATGGTTATATGAGCCGAGTTTGGTGAAGTAGACTGGTAATTATTTAACAGTTTGGACGGAAAGCGTCTACTGCTATGACGACATAATCATGGGTGATTGTTATAGCAAAACAAAATCGAAACATGTAAACTGCAATATTACGGATGATAGTAGTTTACTTTCAAATCAAGTTAATTATCTTCGAATTAAGTGTGTTGACTTATCGTCAGAATACATACTTAGGTAATATAGTTACTCCTTGTCTGAATTGAGTCAAGCCGTTTGCATATGCTAGTATAGTCGAGTCGAGAAACCATGTCTAGATCTAGGTATATACTCAAATGGTGAACGTGATAACATTATTAGATTTGTGTGATAATATTATGAATCAAAGGTTTTTAGAGTAGCCTAAACGCCCCCTTTCTACACACAAACAGCCGTGAATGTAGGTCAATATATTTTCCCATTTTAATCTAAACAAACAAATAATGAAATTTATTTTCGATACGTTTAAATGTTACTTATATTAGCATACACGTTCCAATGTTATTTGTAAGAACCGTATTTAATATACATTAATTTTATATGGAAAACATAACAATACACGTTTTGAATCATGTACGCCAAGTGGATTCCTCCATGCTTATATATTGGATTAGTCTATTTTTTGTCTAAGATGTGCAATATCAAAATTATTTCCGCATTCTTTATATTGAATTTCCTATCGGAAATCAGTATAGACTCTGATCAAACGCCACATTGTAACACGGCTGCGGCATTTTTCTATAGAAAAGTATCCCAGTTTAAGTTGGATACCGCACACTTTGTAGTGGGCGGAGTTTCCCGCCCATGCAATAACTGGTAGAAAACCATGCAGTTAACTAGTTAACCGCACAGTAATGGCGGACATCTAGTTAACCTCACAGTCTGGCGCACATCCGGTGTGGCAGATATAAAGCCCCAGATAAGAGCGAGTAAATGGAACAAATCCAAATTTTCTCACTCATTTCAACATTTAATCCTATGGTGTTACTATTCATTAGAATCGTCTCGAAGAGACGATTCTAGTGAGTAGTGACACCATAGGGTTTAATGCAGAAATAAAGATTTAAGTTCTTGAAAAACTCCTCTTATCTGGAGCCTTGGCATAGTAATAGCAGCACAAGTCACAATGGAGAAATTACACGATTTGTTTTGAACAATAAACGATTTTGTGCAAAATTGATAATTCCTTTTCAACCAGTTTGGATCCAGACCAGACAGACGCCTTGTACAAAGCGTCTTATCTGGGTCCAAATATTGTGCAAAGGAAAAATTGCTAAATATTTGATTGAGAAATGCAAACGTGTTCTCTACTGCAAATCGTCGTCCCGTCATCACTGTGCCGATATCCATATTAATCATTTTAAGTAAACACGCGCGAAAGCTAGTGACGAAAATACAGGGCTGCCATAAGTTGACAAAAAAAAATCCGCAGGTCTCCAAATTTGCATTTTTCAAGTGCGATTTTACGAATCGTACCTTTTCCCCGTCGCCTGTTTCTAGTTTTGTTGACACGTGACTGCTTAAAGCAGGCTGAAAGTAAAGCAAAATGCGCCTTAAGGCGCATTTTGCTCTACTTTCAGCCTGTTTTAAGCTACCATGTACTAGAAAAAAAATCCGAAGATTTAGGAAAAATCCGGAGAAATGGCAACCCTGCAAATATTCCCAGAAACTAGAACATTCGTCTTTACAGCAAAACTTTAACACACTGCCCGCGAAAGCGATCTATGCTGGAAGTTGTCGGATTGGTTAACGAGTATACATTCCAGTCTTTGATTGGTCTCTTTTATGGGGTTTACACTACCTTTGATTAGCAAAGCGCCCAACATTTGATATAACTTGCGCAGATAGCGATGTTGTTCCTGTCACTGATTGGTCGTTCAAATGGGGATTCTAATGGATGTCAAAAGCGCTCAATAGTTGATGTAAATTGCACAGAGCCCAACCTCTTGGTCTATATTTAGCCATATTACAAGCAATATATTGCAGTATCTCCCACTCGTTATCTAATTAAACACGCCCACATACACTCGTGCGCATGCGCGCACTCATGTACAGTGTGCGCGTTTAATTGAGATAACTCGTGGGAGCTATGCAATATATATAACTTGTACCACTACTTGCTTGGGGATCGTTGGTGTAAATAGGTTAATTTTTTTTTTTAGATTTAACCCTTTACCTCATAGCCTGTTTCTAGTTTTGAAAAACAGGTGACCACTTAAAGCAGGTTGGAAGTTAAGCAGAATGTGCCTTAAGGCACATTCTGCTTTACTGTCAGCCTGCTTTAAGCTAAAATCTGCTAGGCTATATAAAATATTTGTAATGGTTATTGTTCATGAGGGTATAAACTGGAACTATTTTCTTCAGAGGAGGAATAAATTAAATACGCTAAAAGTCGCTTCTATGGGGGAAAGGGTTAAATTATCGGAGCCTGGAATGCAATTTTGTAAACTGTTTGCTGCTAGGCATTTCAAAAAAGAAATTAAACAACTAAACGAAATAGAAATTTAGATCAAGATGGATTAATCCAATATATAAGCATAGAATAATCAACTAGACGCAAATATGTTAACATTTCAAAGCCATAGGCGAATACAGTCGACTTAAAAAGCACTGAAATAAGAGAGATTAACCCAAGCGCAGAAGGCAAATTAAATGTACATACGAGGGTAGTTCAAAAAAAGGTGTTGATACTGGATCGATAACTTCATTATAATAAGTGCAAATTGCATGTGTGATATATCAGTTCAAATTGCAATTCTCCGCCTACATGATGTTATAACGCACGATAAGATAGCATAACTCAACAACATGAACCGAAATTACCCCTCTTCGAGGACACTGGTGCTTTTTTTGTGTATTTTTGATAGTGTCTGAACACAATTTGATACTATAATTATTATTGCGTACCAAGGCGGGCTCCTGTATTCACTTTGCTTTATGTTTGTCTTGCGTGTTGTTTTCTATTTAGTGTGTAGATGAAGGAATAGAATTGCATGTGTGTTTGTGTTTGTTATGGTATGACTGTGTGTGTGTTCTGCTCGAGAGGTGGGTGTATTGTTTGTGTTGCGTTTCCTGCTTGAGTCTTTCGTATTTATTTATTATTTTGGATATGTTTATGAAGCTTTCTATCAATTAAAATCAGTCAATTATGCAAACAATACAAAGTTTGAAATGTAACTATTGTTTAAAACGTACAAAATAGAGCTAATACTAAACAAATACTGAAAATATAATGAAAAACCCCCAACATGTACTGGTATGTATAAAAGTAGGTAGTACAATCGCCTATTTTTATATTAACCCATTACCTGATAGCCTATTTCTAGTATTCAAGATAGGTGACCACTTAAAGCAGGTTGAAAGTAAAGCAGAATGCGCCCTAAGGCGCATTCTGCTTTACTTTCAGCCTGCTGTAAGCTTCCATGTGCTAGAATATTGAAAAATTTCCCTATACTATATAATCATGAGTGATTAAATTGGAACCATTTTCTTCAGCGGAGGAATAAATTAAATACGCTAAAAGTCGCTTCTATGGGGGAAAGGGTTAAACCGGGCTATAATTGAAGCCATTGCATAAGATTTGTATGTTTTAAAATTAAAATGTAGATAAACTGATCTAGAACATTTTTATAGCGTTTGAAAAAACATGTTCATTTTCGTCATTAGCAAAATAAGAAATGTTATTTTCGAAATAAAAATAGATTTTAGACACTTAACCCTTTCAATTGAAATGAAAGTTTATTTACATAAACATTTAGACACAAAATGATATATTGCAAAACATTATTTAGAAACTGAACTCTTTAAGAAGTTATTACGATATATATTAATGCCTGAAAAGTGCTATATTCCAATGTCCTCGAGTAGGGGTCATTTAGGTTTATTTTGTGACTTATCGAGTAATGTGATCTTATCATGTATTAAACCATCGTGTAGGCGAATACTATCTCTTTATAGTGATGTACAATACATGCTTTTTGTACTAATAATATTGAAGCTTTTGATCAAGTATCATTACTTTTTCAACAACCCTGGTGCCAATTGAACTAGCCCTGCAACAGTAACTGTTAAATGACTTTAGAGATGGGTGTATTGTTTGTGTTGCGTTTCCTGCTTGAGTCTTCTTTCGTATCTATTTGTATCGTTTTCTATTTGCAAATGCTCTTCATACGAAGGTAAACTAACTTGAATTACCTCCAGTATTCACTGCACATGGGTATGGACAAGACATTGTGTTTAAAGGGAGAAGTAAGGTGAAAACTAAAAGCATGTTGCAAGTAAAGCAAAATCCTGCTTTAGTTTCAGCCTCTTTTAAGCTACAGCTCGCCAGGATATAGAAACTAGTTGTTATGGTACATATACATTATTGTAAAAGTTTGAACGACTTCCTTCTGCGGGGAAACATAAGGAGTCCTAGCAAGAATGTCCTTTTGGAATGAAATGTGTCACGTGTAGTTTAAAACACGTTGTTTGATTATATCAAACTGTTTATCTCTGGGGAAAAATAATTGATATACCAGAATCTGGACCCCGAAACAGCTATCCAGAAATATAATTAGGTTTATCTTGTTACAGTAGAGAAGACGTTATTCTAACATCTTTAAGCGCAAACGAAACGCAAACGAAACGCAAACACATTGCAATAAAATAACTGAAATGGCAACTTATAGCCAAGTTTGACTGCTCATTTTAATCTGAATAGCAAACAGTTTGGAGCCTGATCAGACAACGGGTTACCCGGCCTCTCGTCTTGCTAAAAACTGTTTGCAATGGACATACAAGTTTAAGTATAAACGCGTTTATTGGGAAATAATAACGTCTTCTCAACTGTATATGAATGAGTCTCTCTTCGGGTTTCTAGAACTTTATGTTGGTTTGAATTATGCAAATGTTACAAAAAATAAATTGGATGACGCGAGGGCAACATCATGCAGACAACTCATTTGATTATCTCATATTAATCATTCGAAATGAACCACAAGGAATTATTTGTATGACACGAGGTGATATTCATGTAGTCGTTCCAAACAGTTTTTGATTCAGCTACATGTATGTTTTAGCACATTACGTTATAGATATGCCTAATACGCATTCCATGTATTCCCTTACAGAAGAAGATATATCCACCCTAATGAGTAATAAATTTACACCATAAGACGTATGATTTATATTTCTAAGCACATGATAGCTTATAGCTGGCTGAAAGTAAAGCAGAATTCGTCTGAAGGCCACCTGTCTCGAAAACCAAAATTAGACCATGGGTAAAGAGTTAAATTATTTAATTAATTAATTAAGTTTGTGCCAAAAGAGGATAGTAAAGCCCCCTTCAAAGATGACTAAGTAGTAATAGTGTTTTGTTATTTGCTTTAGTCAAGAGGCTTAATGCCGTTTTCTGGTTTTGGCCGAATGATGCACTTTTTGAAAGACCTCTGAATGTTGGCACACGCTTACTTTGACATATGTAGGTGTATTGAAAACTACACCCCTGGAAAACTTTTTGACTATGGCAGCAATTTCAAGAATGGTCGCCTTAAATTTTCAAATCAAAAAGTTTAGTAATATGGGTAGAAGTTAATTGTTGGCATATATGTTTAGGATCATAAAGTTAAATTATAAATACGTGCCAGTATTTTGAAGAAGAAAAATCGCATTGACTGCCATTTTACGAAAAAATACGAAATAATTTGATAATATCGTCTGAAATTTGAGGAATTTACACCAAACCATTGGAATAAAACTACAAAAATAAAGAATTGGTGCAATTTATGAAATGTTGAAAGAAACTTATAATGATCTATCATGCTTTGTTTGAAAGATATACCTAGTCAGATTTGACCAATGGTGTCTGTGGCGGCTATTTAAAAATGGCCACCATTTAAATTTCAAATAATAACATGGACATAAAGTAAATATTCGCATCCGTACCTACCTTTTCAGGGTGAATGAAATCAAATATAAAAAGGAAACTGTATGATGAGAAAAAACATAAAAATTACTGCCATGTTCCGTTATTACTACTAAAATGGCAGCCCGTTTACGTTAACTAAATTATTAATTATACTGTCTCAAAATGAAAAATTAAATTATTCAGATGATGAAAGTTATCAAATTGGACAACACACTTACATATCTACTTTGAATTATTATGGTTCATTTAGGTAATATATCCCAATCAGATTAGACCTATGGTGGTTAAGGCGTCATTGTTAAATGGACATAATTTCAAATATCAAATAAATGTAGCTCGTTTAATGATAGGGGTAGATGTTGACATCAGATATATACCTATGCATTCAGGGTCAGGTAATTCAAATATAAACACGAGTATGTATTGTGATGAAGACCCCAAATCAAGCCAGTTTTAGTAAAATACTAAAGTGGCAGCCATTTTACGTAAAGAAGCCAACTAATTAATGATATCGACTCAAAAAAGTTAAAACAAATAACATAGCAATAATTAATTACATGTGTTTAATGTCACACGAGACATTTAATGTTTCTTTTTGGCCGTCCATATGTATGTACAAACGTCCATCAACCTGAACTCAATAGATCTATTCTTGGAAACAGTTGTGTATACACCGTACTATATACAAACAAGGTTTGACAATAAACTAAAACACGTTTACTACAGTAGTGTTTTTGTTGTTAGATAGTGAAGTATCTACTATCCACAAAAAACCTCTGCATAACAAAGAATGTATAACATTTTAACCACAACAGGCAAAATCAATGACATTGCAAACATGTTCAATCACTCTGCATCGAATCTGAACCCGAACCCATAACTGATTGCTATTCGTATCAATGTTTCTTCAGTCAAACCACCTTGAACATTTATCTTAACTCAACAATTAAATCAATTGCAAATCATTATTTGAAAAGATTTTATTATAGCCAGATATAGCTCCTGTGAGAGAACGGTTACTATATACAGTGGAGAATGTGTTATTCTTTCCCAATAAACGCGTTTACGCTAAAACTATTATTTGCAGTGCAAACAGTTTGGAGCCAGATCAGACGCCGGGTAACCCGGCGTCTGATCAGGCTCCAAAATGTTTGCCACCAAGATAAACAAGAATTATCAGAATTGTCGAAAAGTTGTTCTTTTCTACGTTTTAGTGCTTTGCGTTTGCGTACGTTTGCGTTTAAACGGGAAAGAATAACAGATTCTCCACTGTATATACATGTAGAATGTACGACATAATGTTTGATGCTAAAACTGCATACGACATCGTCTTAAACAACTGTCGTCTGTCGTAACAGACATTTGTTTGATTTATTTCAGTAAAATTGGTTATTTCTGTATCTTATGGCTAGGTTCCAGGTGAGATGCCGATATATTCGACATCAAATCGGGATCCAAACGTGTTATCTCAGTTATCTAAATGATGGACCTTGTAAGCCGATATGAAAGTATATATTGAACCTTTGTCTTAGTTAATCTGTCACGTGTCTTTAAGCTTCGTGTCCACTGGACTGTTCGCTTAATATGACATTTCTAAACAGTTTGAATGAAGGGACTTATTATTCTGAATTCAAAATTAATAATAGATAACTTGACAAAATTACAGACGTAAAGCTTGAAGCCAACGAAAACATGAATATTAAAGGGTTAACATTACATTCTTTGTTTCTTTAACATTTAATAAACTATGCAGACCATACAAATAAAATTAGTTTTTGTATTTGGTTTAAGATGATACTCCTGTGATATATTAACAAGAAACTGCATATAAATCATCTCAAAGAATTATTGAAAACGAACGGTTGCGCAAACGACCTTTACATATCATGTTGCAAGTTATTTTGTACTGCACTCAGGCGCCCAGATAAATATCCAGATGTAAAATAAAGATTTCCCAGAATCCCATCAATGAAATGTGAAAGAATCTACGCTATTTCAATCAAATTGAAATGCATGTACATCTTTTTACGAAGGTTATTTCAGCTAATGCGGACTTCAAATACAGTTGAAGTGTTATAATTTATGGGTACATGCGATAGTTAGTTATTCTTAAAGTTAAGCAGAAAGTTAGTAATTCGAACAATGAAGTTCAGCAATAAAAGAGTTATCTCTTAGAAATAACTGAAATTAACATTGACGTTTTACTTGAATAAATCTCTGATTACGTTTGCATTTCGAATGTGTTTAACATGTAACCACATTTATATCTATAAAAAAGATATTCGCCTATATACTTTAAGAGGTTTGTAAATTTAAATTCAAAGCCATATTTTAAACTAATATTTCGTCGTTTAAATCCTAATAAAATGCCAAATTACTAGGCACTAGCTATCGGCCCAATGATTTGTACATTAAAGGTTTATCGCACTTTGTGTTAAATGATTTAATCCATTTGTAGGCTATTTTTCTTGAATATATTACATAGTTATCCATTTAAACTGCTTCCAGTGCACTATTTATCGTTTTGATAATGACACGTAGATATAAGAATTGAACTAATTTTCGTCAGTGCTTATGCAAAATGAACGACAGAAATTGACCGGCAAATACTTGAATGCACTAGCGCTCAAAGTTAACTTGCCGATCATTTTTGTTTTTCATATTGCACAAAACACCGAAGATTATTAGTTAAATTTCTGATATTTACATTATATTTCCTTACATTCTACAATCAATGAGTATCAGTCGATTGGTATACAATTATATTTCATCCTAATATTAAGTTCTGTTTCAAGAAATTGAATTCAGCAACTTTAGACTTAGTCGCAAACATGCCGTTTTAACTACATGTTGGTATTTTGAATATCATTTGTTTGAATATCATTTTCTTCTAATCACAGCACGAAAAATTAACTTACATTTTGACGGTTTCGTCTCTCATTGGAGACATCATCAGAAGTACCTAACTGTACGCTTTTGTCATGCTTGACGATTTTCGCAATTTTCCGTGGATGAAGTGAACCTGGTCGGAGACCAACGGGAGCTGGTGGGTCCCCTCGTCTCACTCATGACGTTTATCATTCACTCGTATGTGTATAACCTTTTTTTATTATCCGGGTCTTGTAGTCACTTTCATTGTCTATTACTGTTGCCTCCTCCCAGTCTATTTCATGGTTGTATTTATTAACATGGTCTGTAATAGCAATATTGTTCAATTCAGTCAATGATTCTTTTGTTATTGATCTAGTGTATGCTCCTTTTTTGTTTTGCTGTACGTCTTTTAAGTGCTTCTTTAGTCTGGTATCAAATTTTTCGTGCTGTTGTTAGAAAAAAGTGATATTCAAAATATGGATTTACCAGCATAATGAACTATTTCAAAGATTTACATGTTGGTTGAACTCATTTTTAACCTAGAATAAAAATATTGATTATTGATAGAATTACCGACATATGTAGCGTGTTCAGGTACTGTATCGGAGCCAATCGGAGGACAATTGACACATAAACGACATGTTTGCATGATATTGTTGGGAAGCTACACGAAAAAAACATCGAGGTCGTTTGCCGAAGCGAACAGGAATTCCAGAATGGCGTCCAAATGAGTACAGGGGCCAAAGCGAACAGTGACGAATTAATTGCTCTTCCATAAACTAACCGTTTTCGATACTTAATGTATCAAACAAAGCATCTTCCAATATTATATTTAAATCTTTTTGTTCTATGCGGTAAGATTGATGCATTTCAGTTGATTAGTACACTTTGGCGTGTGTGATTCCGATTCGTAAATAATTCGTTCGTACCAATGAAAAGTACATACACATTTGGGCTCAATTAGTTATTATGGGAGAGTAATGATGAACGTTAGATGTCGTACTATAAGGGTTGTTTGCACGCTAAAAGGACGTTATACAGTGATGCTCACGTATAACGAACTTGGATAAGATGAAAAACTGCTTAAGACAACATGATTTTTAGGTCCCTAGCTGTAGAATGGTTCTGTTGATACAACATGCCGGTCATTATCACAGTTTGACAAGTGGTTTACAAAGGTGACAGTACTTAATTGCTTAGCTGCTCATCACCTCTGAAAACAAAACATTACCCAACCAACATGTTTTGTATATACATGTATGCTATTGATAAGATATTCAAACAACTGGAACTAATTAGTTTACTGGGTACTTTATTTGTTTGGATCCAGATCAGATGTTTAATAACTGGGTGTCTGATTGGACTTCTAGCTGTTTGACACCCGTATTCTGCACCCGTATTCTGCAAAAAGATAACAGCCACTGATGCTATATCAACATAGTAAATCTATATTAAAAAAAACTTTTTTATGTTGATAAAGTTTACTTATTAAATATTCATAATAGGTTCAGTTTTCTATTTATACAAAAAGGTAACAGGTTAAATTTTCAAGAAGAAAAAATGGCATTTCTTATGTCATAGCCAATCTAATATTGTTATCATTTATTATATTTGGTAAAATTAAAAAAAAATGTTTCAGATTAATTTCTATGCCTTTTTTTCTTTCTTCCTTCTAATCAATTTTGTACTAAAAGTATGATAGGTAAAAATTCCTTTATATGCAAACTATTCACAAAGAAATTTCATTGTTTGGATAAGATGAAGTTTGGATAAGACGAAATAATTTGCAAGGTTCCCTGAATTTCGTTATAAGTGAGCATCACTGTACTCCGTTACGTTACCTGAACACGCTAATGGGGTTTACAAATTATTACATTTGTATTGAAGGCGGCTCTTGTCAATATAAATATGCTAAACGAAATCAAGGTTTCAGCTTATGATATACATGAATCGGGTAGTTAAGCTGGTACCAATCATAGTAAAAAGTTTAACATTGCCGAAATGTGACACAATGACTATCCATCCCAAATGGGTTCCAAGAAATCTACTGTTGAATGACAGTTTGGTGTCTGGTCATAGTGTTGAACACCCATTTCACTATTGCCATCAAATTGCTTGCTTCAACATTGTCGTCAAAATGTCAATGTATTCAAATTTATAGTTGAATCATTTTCGTCTGTTTGATTTAATAAAATATGTCTGATATGGATATAAATTGTCTGCAAATATATGTGTATTTGGTAAAACAAAGTAATATTCTAACATATATTATTATCTATTACAGATACTCATGATATGCTCAAATCGTTAAACCTACAGAAAACTGTAATTTGAGTTAAAACTTGACATACTCACGCTTTAAGGTGTCTTTATAGCTTTAAAACTGCAAAAATTGTGTTTTTAACCTTTTTTCCGATTTTGATAGCCGACATTCTGTTCTACATTTTACCAAAATCTCCCACACCAAACCAAACGCATTACACGGCTATCTGATCAATAAATCACACCTCATTAAGCACTCCGTAGTCCAGCCACGTGACAACCTAGAGGAGTTCTCCAGCTGCTGTTGCGTGATTTATGGGTCTCGCATGTTAAAATCATTATTGAATTATGATTGGTATATTTTATTAAGGGTGGAGCTAAGGAAAATCGCTTATGATATATGTGTCTTCTTATTGGTTGAAACAAAAAGGACATAGTTGAACCCCGGGGGTATTCGCACTGTGTCAGACAGTCAAAATGACACGCTTATCAGTTAATTGACGTTTTCGGCACCTCCTTATTTTCAAACACGCCGCATCTTTGGACAACGATTGTGTTCGCGGCAGGGGTCCGATTTTCATGCGGTTTAAAGCAGATGAAAGGGTATTATCTTCTCTAGTGAACCGTGTCTCAGAATGTTGATGAGGTTCTCCAGCTGTTTACAGCAAAGCATTACGTAATAGAAATCGACTTTAAACGGTAAAATAACTTTGATGTTACTTAATAATAGTTGGAAGGGGAATTTTAAAAATTTGAGACACGGATCCCTAGATATGTTACTGAAGTGTATTATGGGCAATTTTAAAGGCGTTACAAATAAAGACGGCTTTGAAATCGCTGTTTGAATTTTTTTTAAATTTGTCTTATAAAATCGTAAAAAAATAAAATATTTTTTTAAAAAAGACATTTTGTGGTGACATGTGTACCACTTAAACCATTCAGCTATAAAATGGGGGAATAAATTATAAATCATGATGATAAATAAGAAAAATCCGCTTGCAGTATCGAAACTATAAAGCTACCTTAAAGCGACTCGCAACCAGATGGTGCATTACAAATAGTAATTTGTAAATATGTGTCAAACGCTTATATAAATGGTAAAGAATTAGTTTAGGATAAGAAATTCTGTTTAAAAAAATGTATTTCAATAAAAAAAAAATATTGGTCTCTGGTGGGATTCGAACCCGGGGCCCGGCATTGGCGGACAGAAGGCAAAATAGGGGAAACCGCTTAGACCAATGGACCACGGAACTATCCGTTTATCTCGGATCGATTTAACGTATTTCAATGTGTAGCGATCGAAAGTGCATACAACTTCGTAATTCGGCCCGTGTTTATGTCTGAGCCCGTGTAGAGAAGCAACAACAACAACTATACCGTCTACTAGTCGGTATAGAAAAACGATGGAAAATATCTAAAAATTTAAGATTCGGTGACGATTCTTGAGACTTTGTTTGGACTGATCATATTTTTTTAATGTTAGAAGCCAAATAATGCCACAAATTTGCTTTTATTTGAGTATTTTATTTTATTTTGACAAATACACCATCCGGTTGCGAGTCCCTTTAACTCTAAAGTACAGATAAGTTCGACTTGAACAAGCTCGGGTTGTTGGAATTCAAACTAAGAAGTACAGATACTATCGACGTTAGCGAGTTTGCGATATCGCGTGTATTTCATACTATGTGAAGTGGTAAGAGGTACGCTTATTAAAACCTGTCCAGTTTAGAGTCGACATCCTTCTGAACAATTCTTTAGTACATAATTATGCTATAATCAATGCTGGAATGCTGGTAGTGATCACTCAGTGTGATATTTCCACTTAAATAATTCAAGAGAACACTTGACAAACAATCTTTTTTCAGCCGGTAACATTAATTATTAAGGACATGCGCCAAAAAGACATATTTCCAAAACTTTTGTTATCTACAATAATCTAAGCCTACATTCCGTCCCAGAATGAAGTGCTAACACTTTATAAAACTTCGCCGCCATATGTAAAATATCAAATATTGTAACAGAAACCTTACGTTTCAAATTGTTACATTAAAGACAAACAAAATACAAAATATGCATGTAACCATTTGTTTCTACTTACATGTCTAATCAATATACAATAAGATAGTATTCGGAATATTGTTGGTTTTTGTTTAATAAAACGCACAAGATGGCTTTTAAAATTTTGAGCCGAGAAAATATTTCTCGTAGACTGTTGTATGTTCGGTTGTCAAAATATACAAGAAAATACGACGTTGTGTTGTTCGTGACATGTCAGGATTTCCTGGATAAACTTAAAGAGCCTGACATGTCGCCATATACAGAGAAAGCATTGTCATTGACGATTTCAGATTCTTTTACTATCAAATTTGTGCTACGCAGCCATTCTGTCAAGACCACATGCCCTTATAAAACAAGAAGACGTTTGCTAAACGAATGTCTAAAAAGCAAAATACTCCTTTAAAAATGTTCTGGTTAGCAATTGTCCTGCATAAAACTGTTATTGGTATTTAAAACGTCAAATTCAGTCCTCTGTAATGGTTAACATACTGTTGACAATAGTTTATTGACTACGTTGTTATAAAGTCGTCTTAATTAACATAGGCAAATAATCTAATGAACGCGGGTTTATACTTATACGAACAATTTTACAATCACGCAATGTGAAACGTTATAATGAACAGATACATCCGTAGATAGTGAATCGTTCAAACAAGTGAAGCATAATTTGTTTAAAGGTTATGATAGTTATATAAGTGGTGAAAACTGCTTGCAATTAAATGAAAGCAACACTACTATTCGAGTTCATTGCTATAACGTTATCGTGAAATGTAACTATTGTCATGGGTTATGGTATTATGGATACAGAGCAGAGGTCGAGTCACGCCGCTTCTGATACGGTTCCAAATCATTTTGAAAAAGCATGTCAAAACACGATTGCTTGTAAAGTAAAATACAAAACGCTTACTCGGCATGATATACCGGTATTGTGGATGGCACCAGCTTACAGAGGGACTTTCCGCAATATATTTCTCATTACATTTCTACCATTCCTTTTAGTTCGTCTTAGACTGACAGGCATTGCACATTATTCTTTGTTTTCCATTTGTAACGTCTAAAGACATTGATGTAAGACACGCTGTATGATTTTCTCTTAATTTACACGATGATGTACATGAAATAACATATATGTTATGTATTTGTTTTTTATTTCAGTTGTATATAGTTCAATGTTTGGATTTATACAGATACGCTTATGTTACAAATGCGACTTTGAATTTGGTATTCAGATTAATTTTGTTATTTATCAAATTATGATTAAGCACACGTCCTTGTCTGATTTAAGTTAGTTTTTATAGTATATTTTATTCAAAATAGACACTCTCCTTGACTTGGCAAACGAAGATAAATTCACTTTCTAACCTTGGTTATAATGTTGGTAATTAATTTACCTCCATAAACAATGGTATTATGCCTATACTTCTCAAACTGGAATTTCCGATCATTCGATTAAAGTAATCTCATAATGAGTGTCAAACAGTTTGGATCCTTATCAGAAGCCCACGAGCTCTGCATCTCATCATGTATTAAACTGTTTGTAAAACTGAAAAGAGGGACCTGTGTGCAATATAAATTACTAAAATACAAAATTTCAAATGAAAATGACGTATTTGTCAAAATCAATTTCTTTCAGCAAATGCAATCAAAGCAAACGGCATTTACAGCAAGAATTAACAGTTATTGATTGAATTTTATCAAACGTTTAGACGGCATTTGTTTTAATAGTTAAAAAAACAACAAGCTATATGTTAATCGTGCGTAACATTGGCCTTTACTATACGTAGCATGTTACCATTTTAAACTTATTTTGAAATAAAGTTAGCAAATCGGTGTGAATACAGTTCATCTATATAGACGATAACTCTCATAAGTCGGTCCTTCCTATTGTAAGCGGCATACACAGAGATAGCTGACTTTCAATTGCCCCCGTATTTGTGTACTAGAAGGTCATATATCTTCCCCATCTGTCACTTTATGTATGGTTCTGCATGTAAATCAAATACCATTCATTAGTTACCCTTTCTTTGTAAACCGTATCTCTACCAGCCTTTGCCAACAGTTTGGGTCCATATCAGAAACCGGGTACTCGACTTGCTATCACGATCTAAAATTTTGATATCCAATCTTAATGTATATTCAGTTTAAATTCGAAAACAATTTAATTTGATATGTTTTGCAAGGACAAAATTGTAAGCAGGCTATATTGATGTAAAAATAGAGTTAACGTCACGTCCTTTTGTAGGCGCCTAGGCAATGTATCATTGTGTTATTCTATGCCCAAAACGTCCGTTATATTTCAATTATAGTGTTTGTCCTCCACAAACAATATATGGCCTCATTTGTCTTCGTGTCAGGTTTATCCAGCGACTACCCATCGGACTCTGACATATTCAGATATATAACATGTTTCAATATTATTGTTTGCGCTATCAATTCAAATAAGGATTCAAGGCCACTCTTGTGAAGAAACTGATATAAGTGTCAAACAATTAAGTTTCTTGTTATATTTGGATCGAAACCTTTGCAAATTTTGACGCGAGTGTAGTCGCTAAGGGTTAAATAACACATGCTATTGAAGAAAGAATTTCAGACAAATCAAATCGAGCAAAATGTTTCAGATGCGTTATTTGTATTAGTAGGTCAAAACAGTCTATTACAGCCACTAAATTGTGTAAATTATCAGGTGTTTACGAAAGGTGACTGCTTAAAGCAAGGTGACAGTAAACAGAAAGCTCCAAAAGCTTTAAAACAAGGTAACAGTAAAACAGAAAACACCTTTAGGAGCTTTCTGTTTTACTGTTATCTTGTTTTAAGTTGTAAAGGTCTTTTATACAATCAATTAGCCTATGTTTTAGTGGTTGCAAAAGAAGGATTGACTGTATATATGTTTAGAGGCCAATGTGTAATACTAAGACTCAGATATTTCTCAAACTAAATGGTATGTTATCAGAATGATATGCTAAATATTTACAAGGTTTGGTTTTTATTTCTTATTCAATCCTTTCAACGTTCAGACTGATTACATGGGCATATTCAAACATTTTAAAACCATACTAGAAACTGAAGATATCGGTGTAAATTTAGGTTTAAACTATCTAAAATTCATATCGATATTTTAAATCTAAGCAATGTAACAAAATGATACTTTTAAGCAGCCGAAATAACGACAGACATTACGTCAGAAGTATATATCATCATGTATTTGAACTTCATAAATCACAAGGGCAGACCAAATTCAGATTGAACAGTTGATGAAGCCTATATTTTATAAGATTGCAAATGCATATGCAATTTTGTTATTTTAAAAATCAGACACGAAATGAAGGTATGTTTTCTTTTCCTATTGTAAAGGATAACTTTAATTATAGATGATAGTCGGCGATTGCGAATTGCCTGACCAGTGTATTTAATAACGATTTAAATTAAACTGCTTTTTATAAAATATGTTTAAGGTGTCTTGATAGCTTTAAAACTGCAAAAATTGTGTTTTTAACCTTTTTTTCCGATTTTGATAGCCGACATTTTGTTCTACATTTTACCAAAATCTCCCAAACCAAACCAAACGCATTACACGGCTATCTGATCAATAAATCACACCTCATTAAGCACTCCGAGTCCAGCCACGTGACCAGCTAGCGGCGTTCTCCAGCTGCTGTTGCGTGATTTATGGGTTTCGCATGTTAAAATCATTATTGAATTATGATTGGTATATTTTATTAAGGGTGGAGCTTAGGAAAATCGCTTACGAAATATGTGTCTTCTTATTGTTTGCAACAAAAAGGACACAGTTGAACCCCGGGGGTATTCGCACTGTGTCAGACAGTCAAAATGACACGCTTATCAGTTAATTGACGATTTCTGCACCTCCTTATTTCCAGACACGCCGCATGTTTGAACAACGATTGTGTTCGCGGTTGGGGTCCGATTTTCATGCGGTTTAAAGCAGATGAAAGGGTATTATCTTCTCGAGGGAACAGTGTCTCAGAATGTTGATGAGGTTCTCCAACTGTTCACAGCAAATCATTACGTAATAGAAATAGACTTTAAACGGTAAAATAACTTTGATATTACATAATAATAGTTGGAAGGGGAATTTTAAAAATCTGAGACACGTATCCCTAGATATGTTAATGAAGTGTATTATGGGCAATTTTAAAGGCGTTTCAAATTAAGACGGCTTTGAAATCGCTGTTTGAATTTTTTTTAAATTTGTCTTATAAAATCGTAAACAAATAAATTATTTTTTTAAAAAAGACATTTTGTGGTGACATGTGTACCACTAAAACCATTCAGCTATAAAATGGGGGAATAAATTATTAATCATGATGATAAATAAGAAAAATCCGCTTGCAGTATCAAAGCTATCATGCTACCTTAAATCGATCGCTTAAAACTGTATTCTACCCTTGTTGTTGAGATAGTTTGTATCTTCAAACAATGACAAACTTATTCAAAAGGCATCTGTTAAATATTTGATATCTCCTGTTACTTTAACCCTTCACCGCCATGAGCTAGATATTTCCATTTGCAAACAGTTTTAATCCTGATCGGATACAGTGTAACGTGTTTGCATTAATATCACCATTTCTTCAAGCAAATCAAAAGGGAACATACTTTGTACCAAATTGCAGACGATCAAGTTTTAGCAGATGTTAGATTTAATTGTAACATTCATAGTTTGGCAAGGAAATGATTAAATAGACGTTATATGCTTCATTGTGAAACATACTATTATACTTCTTACGGACAAAAAGACCGACGAAAACAATTATAATATCATCGTATCTATCGCGAGAGAGCGTAACAATAATAATCGAAACATATGTAATGCAGCAAGAGATTCAGTATCGTAAATGTATCACTCAAATCTATTGTTGAGACAAAGCACCTATACGAAATAATTTCATTACACTAGTCCCTTGTATCTGGTTTCTATTATGACGATTGTTGTGTTAACAGTGCATTGCCAGATCTAATCGTTAGCTGCCGATTATACACCCAGCCAATCTCTGGCTGTCTACAATAAATTAAATTGCCACGAAAGAGATTGTAGATCCGATATCACCAATGTATTACTGGTATCTAGTAGACTAAATAGTAAATAATCATAAGTGAATGCGTATAACGATTAAGAGAAAGAACAAGACCCTCCCTGTTGTTAATTTGCTACACTCTTTAGTCTTGCTTTGTACAACGTGTATAGCATTGCCATTTGCCGTGGCAATGACGCAATCAGCGAAGCACCTATGCATTTACGTATTCGGAATGTTGCTGACTGATATGTCGAACAATTGAAAAATATTGTTTGCAAATACAGTCGAACTTCGATATGTCGAATTCGGTTTTGTCGAACATACCCGTATTTCAAAGTTAGAACGTGGCTCAGCCACGTTTTAACTTTGAAATATGGGTATGTTCGACTTAACAGAACAGAACAAAACAGAACAAATGTTTTATTTGACTTGAGCATACAAACTCATCATCATAACATATATACATAATAGCATAAAAACTGATGGTTCTACAATTAATGAAATAATGCAGTTCATATGTCGAACTGTAGGATAGTTTGAGTTAAACAAGTTCGAGATATCGAATCTCGACTCTACTGGTTTCGTATATATTTAGTACCTTCAATTTTAAGCCTGGTTATACTTATACTTTTTAACAGGTACGAGTAAATCGGCGTCTGCTTAAGAACAAAACTGTTTACCACTCAGGTCGATATGTTTTCTTAAAAGGTGCATAAAGTATAGTTTGTAATACACTCACGGAACTTAAAATCTGTGCAGTGGGAAAAGCTTTCTAAATAATAGAATAACAATCCAATTATATATGGACTTTGTTATTGTGTTATTTTAAACATCAATCTAACATTTTATAAAAGTTATTAAAGTGTGATGTCAATCAAGATTGTACTGCCAGGCGTTTTTGTCATTAAGGCAATTTGACGAGTTTGACGTCAGAATGGGACGTACAGTAGGACGGATTCAAAATTAGCGTAATCTCTTTCGCACTGTCCTCGGGCTGATAAGACGAATGTTTTGAGCGTAAAGTTTGAAGACTGAAAATGATGACGCACATGTGTAACGGGAATGTACGTATCTTGTCGACGTTACGTTAATAGCGACATCCCTTGTCGCAGGTTCTCGCGAGCATTGCCAAATTGTCGATACGTCTCGATAATGACTACATGATGTTACGATGAAGACCAGACTGTCCTGCAAAATCACTTTTTCTGCATTCCAACCTCTAATATGCAAACTGAACGTAAACGCGCATTTTCAGATAGCCGTGGCATGGTCGATATAACAAAGTTTACTTGTTTTTCCATGGATTTACTCCCGTGTACATTGAAAACGTGTTGCATCTACCGTACAAATGAGTGTACTGACCAATTTATGCCAAAATAGACAAACGTCTTTTGACACCCAAAAGTAACGTTAATTTAACAAAAAGGATAACCAACAAATTCTACACACTTTATTCAACTGTATGAACCGTCTTTACGTGAGCTAATTGAAAACGTTTACATTTAAAATAAATTTCAACAATGCACAGTTTTTAAATTCCGTGAGTATATATAAATGAGCCGTGCCATGACTGACAAAACCTGCCTTATTGCATTACAATATTGTACAAACCAAGCACCGTTATCACCAAGGTTCTGTATCTGAGTTTGGTCTACACTGCCAAATACCGTATAATACACAGCTAAATAAAATGCTTTAGATGCATGTGGGTGTCAAACAGGGAAGGTCAGGACCAACCGCCATACCCTTGATCTACACTGTTTGCAATGCAATAAGTCAGGTTTTCTCATGGCATCTAATGCCGCTGATTATATTATTGTGCAAATGTAAATTATTTATAAGTACAATTTCATTGAAGCTTATGTTTGCAGTAGATCTTTGTGTGATCGACTAATGACAAGCTATGAATGTTGACTTGTACAGATATGGTTATCAAATATCTGACATGGTTTGAAACCTATGTAGGAAGTTAAAGATAAAGTCATGTATAAGTTAATTCGATGTTTGTATAATTTTTACTCATATCGCTGTACACGCGGCAATGTTTTTGGCCATAGCATCTCAAAAGTGCACCTTTGTGTCTATGACTGGTAATTCGTATTTCGTCTATGAAAGTTAAAGATAATTTACAATGTTTGTGCCTTCGTCTCAGTTAGATGCAAACTGTTTTCTAAATTGTCCAACAATTGCAAACATCGTGCTAAAGTTTAACGTCATAGTTGACTTGCGAATGTTCGTTTTCCTATCGATAGCATCGGGAAACATTTGAACTTAATATTATATTAATTTCATATATTACAGGATCGTTAATCTTCCATCTACTAGTTTAGTCTGTTATCAATACCAGATAGCGAATAGCAATATCCTCTGTCTCACCTAAATCCAATATGCTTAACATTTTCATCTCGATTGTTTCCCAAAATACATGTGACGTTACGACCTAAGTAACTGCCACACTGTTTGGAACCCGGTAAGAGGTCGCATTTCTAGGCACTGGTCTGAATTGTCTGGGAATGCCAGTAATGTCGTGCTGGCCGCTAAAAATGAATCAGAAATGTTTCGATTATAATTAAAAGCGTTCAGCAGCTCAATAAGCCATGTAATCTTGCATAACATGCGGCTACGTTTCCTATAAACAAACATAAGCTGTGAAACAGCTGCGAAACGTTCCTTGCACCCCACATTTCAACAAGAAACCACAGAATGTATCTAATGAACCATACATATTATCAGGAATACTTTAGCTTCAAATTTAATAATTTCTTTTAAATTTCAAATGTATATTACGTTAAACAGTTACTTAGTATTGAAAACAGAGTGTTGCTTAAAGCAAGTTGAAAGTAAAGCAAGTTGTACAATAAGGCGAATCATGTTTTTTCAGTATTGTATAAGCTAACATTTGCAAGACTATAGAAACTATTTAAAAATTTCGTATGATACATATTCATGACTGTATAAATCTTAACAATTTAATTTGATTTAATTTAATTGATGAATAGCATGCTGCTTTAATTCCTTTTAGTATCACAGTGATATATTTACAGTGGAGAATCTGTTATTCTTTCCCGTTTAAACGCAAACGTACGCAAACGCAAAACACTAAAACGAAGAAAAGTACAACTTTTTGACAATTCTGATAATTCATCTTTATCTTGGTGGCAAACAGTTTGGAGCCTGATCAGACGCCGGGTTACCCGGCGTCTGATCTGGCTCCAAACTGTTTGCAGCGAAAATAATTGTTTTAGCGTAAACGCGTTTATTGGGAAAGAATAACAGATTCTCCACTGTACAGCAGAAGTATTTTGTTTTAATAAGTTTGAATACCTCATTTTGTGTTTAGTTTTGTGATGACGAACACTCATATGCAGATTTCTGTCCGGTGCCTTATATATAAAATTCTATGTTTAAATCTAGATGATGGAAATAATACAAATTCCTACAGGGGTTGTCTACATCACCTGTATATTGCTATTGAGTGCTGATTGCATCTATTTCTGTCAATGAGTAAATTGATCATAAGGCGCTAATACGGAGACATGTTAACACATCCTATTGAGTTTCTGAGCAGAAATATACATTGTTCTCAGTTTATACTTGTAATATAGATCTAGTACTCGTATTTACCATAGCTGTAGGTATCAAGGTTTTTTCATGTACATTTCATAAAGTGACTTTTCCCAAAAGTATAATTATGTCCTTGCCTAAAGCCACAATGTCTTCAATGCTTTTAGTGTACATGTGTAATGACAGATCTGCCGAATAAACATGCCAGCACGGAATACAAACATTCATTTTTTTATCTACATTTCTCTGATGAAGCATATAGCAATATCATCGTCCACGTGCAATGTGATTTCATTCTAGTATAGCTTGTTTGGTGGCTATGGAAACTAACGTTTTCATAAGTATCTCTTTAACTACAATATAAAATGTCATCTAACTTTACACATAATTTACGACTAACAAAACCAAACAGAAACAATATTTTGCGAAATTTAAAATTGGTCAATATAATGCCTTTGCCATTAACCCTCCTTGGTAAAATATAGCTTTCTAAAGAGTATTTTTTTTAAAGAGTATTGTTAGTCCAATAAATGGACCAGGCTCCAAGGAATAAAACTAGGTTGAGGGTATGTATGAATGTTATATTTAGCTGTCAACCATATATGTTAGATTATTTCAAACAATAGATTAACCCTGAATTCGCTGAACGTGGTGTCTGCTTTGCAATTGTCGAGTGCAAAAAGTAAAGTTTACATTTTACACTTTTCATTTTAAACTTGAAAGGAACAGCACATAAACACGAGTGACAACCCGATTGGATTCAGACGCTGCGTTTCGCGGCCTCTGATCTGGATCCAAACGGCTTGACACATATTTGCAAACAGTTTGGATCCAAATTAGACGCTGCGTTATGCGATGTCTGATCTGGATTTAATTTAATTTCAAATTGTAATCAAGTCACGATCGGCAGGGTAAGGATTTATTAGAAATAAAGTTCTTAAACTTAAATAATTTGTTGGTTGTATGATAAAGTCATGCTTTTCTACCAACGTTTTCCTGTTGACATTGACCTTTTTAAACTAAAACTCCAATTCATTGAATATTTATAGCATGGTTCTCAAATATTTATACTGTAATGGTTCTTGATGTAACACTTTTATTCTTCGAAAACATGTTGGAATATGATCCCTTTTACAAAACTGATAAAACTGTCCTTTTGGCGAAGTGCTTTGCGGTTTTCCTTGTGATTTACTATACTGTATAAAGACAGGTGGCAGCTTAAGACAAGGTGAACGTAAACTCAAGGAACTTTCTTTTGTACTCTCTTTTTGCGTTAAGCAGCCACTTGTCTTTAACACCTAATAAGGAATGTAAATTAAGTGGTCGCAATATAGAGGTTTTACTACAATTATTCATGACAGATTTACATGTAGTGGGGAAAGCATACGTTTCACAGGCAAATCTTGTCGAGCCATGCAATTTACTCTGCATGTTTGTTTACCTTATTCGTATATAGATGATGACATGACCTTTGTAGGTAAATTTAGTAACAAAATCATGTGTTTTTCCGTTTTGGTATGTTTAATGTATAACACTCCTCCCAAATTAGAGGTTGCAATGAACGTCCAAATCCTCCAAAAATTATAGCCTAAATAAAAAACCTGCTGAAATTGTTGCATTTTTGAGAAAAATATATTCTACTGAAAACTCTAAAAATTAGGAACATTCATTTCTGCAAGGGTATGAGGGAACATTGAAACGGTTTTTCGTAATTGTTTTCATTTTTGTATGAAACATGACACATTTGACAAAACTTTTTTTTTCCGGAACAACCAAACCACCTAAATAAAAATTAAAGTTTATCTTGCGATACAAGGCGTGAATTCTTTGCTTGAAAAGTATGTTTACTCTATCTAAATATATCCATTGGAATAAGGTCCGTAACTAAAGTTGGTAATTTTTGTGGCCAACCCGATTCGTTGTATATTTGTAGTTTGCTATTTTTCACCTATGCTAAACATGTGTAAACTATACATGTATAATACAAAGATATAACTAAATGTATGGGCCCGATGCTTCAATTTCAAATAACATTACGGCTTTGTTTGAGCGACATATTCAAAGGAATAATTATTGTTTTCATAAGCAATTAAGTAGCTACACGTGAATACGTCTTGCAGTGCCCCGGCAACTGTTGGTACGTTTATTTTATGACTTTAATGTACATCAGTTACATCCGATATTCGATATAGTCATAAACATTAAAGATGAGGTCGAATAATAGACAGTAATATATTGACTACAGCCTGTTGAAAACAAAATTTTATGAAATATCACGTCGTGGCAATACATACGCGAAAAATCCAGGTGCCAAATCGCGGGCATATAACAAAACTCGTACTCATGCAATTCAACAGGATCATTATCTTATTGCCAAACTTCACGGGAAATGCAAATTAGGTCTGAAATAAGGACACTTAAGACACAGAGTTATTATTTAACTGTCCTTTTGTTGTGTATTAACCTTTTCGGCCAAGCGCTAGTTATACCAACATATTCATCAATCGTAGTACGGTATTTAATGTATAGAATATCAGATACATTCTGCGCTACATTATATGTTAATATATTTCTTGATATAAGATTCTAGAATAACATATATCTAGTAGAAGTAATGAGCTGTATACCCATTTGCCTTTATAGCAGTATTTCGGTTTGAATATGAAGTTATATGTAATGCTAATGTTTAATGAGACCATTGTCTCGCAGCCCAAATATTTCGAGAAAATGAATGATATTTGTTAGGTAACGAGGCTTTTACTTAGTTATTAAATATCATGGCATAATTATTCAGTCTAACGTTCATTGCAACCTCTAAAAAAACGAAAAGACTCTGAAATCCAGAAAACTATAACGGTTACAACCATTTGTTTAACTCGTATACCTCAAACACTGTTAATGGAAAATTCAAATTTCAATTGAAGTTAAGTCTATTTTGACCGTTTAGAGTTAATTTTAACAATACCTGTGTATTGCAAAATGATCATTAGTGCATACCTTGATCAGAGGGCTCCTGCTGGATCCCTCTGATTAGGGTCTACATTGTTTGCAAATGAAACGTGTACTATTCATTTCTACACCTTTTTGTTATTGACGAGTAAACTCTACGCCATGGTTGACCAATTGTGTGTCCCCACACAATATATAACGAAAGGGCATATAAAGCTTATGCGACAGATTGTTGCGTATTTCAGGTAGGCCAAGGTCGAACTTTTCTGATCTTAGCGGTACTCCATGCAAAATCCTCAGGAATATATGCTGGTGCCATCCAGTATACCATAGAATCCATTAATCATACCATTAACCCTCTACTCACCAGAGTTTATTTTCTGTTTCAATCCTTCCATCGACAAAATTTACATTCCCGTCTGAATGACTAAAGTTATATCGAAACGAATTTGAAACAATTTGGTTTCAGAGCAGGCGCTGCATTAAGCGGTGTTTAATCTGGGCCCAAATTGTTTGTAAAGTCGACTTTAGTTTTGATGGCATACTAAAATGAATTCCATTCTCATAGTCAGAGTTTATGTGCAAGTAAGACAAACCGTCTGTATTTCCTTGCAATCATCGATTATGGTAAAATTATGCCTCCCTAGTCATAAGATAGTGTTGAAATAAGGTTTACATGAGTAATGTTGCGATATGGAAAATGTTTTTCGTTGAATAACACAAGCTACTCTCAGAATTTTACAGCATACTGATTCCCCCTGGTTATTGTAACCCTTAGTCGTTTGAATCGTATGGTAACATTTGTTACAGCATTTGTAAATTGTTTAAATCCAGATGAGAGCACATTGGTGTCTCATCCGGATCAAGTTAGTCTGATAAATTGGGACCCGTCTTGCGAGATCGTACGACAAAAACGGTCGTAAGTCAAACTTTAGAATACATCTAATAGATAATAGTTGGGATTTGTAGAATCTAACATACACTATTTGTCGTACGACGGACCCCTGATGAAATAAGAACTGAATATGAAGAATGTCTAGCGATGGCAAAGATTCAGACAAATACACTTTGCACAGATAATGTTAACCCTTTGCCTGCTGGTCGCGACTTTACTGATATTTTGCAAACAGTTTGGATCTAGATCAGACGCCGCGTAACGCGGCGTCTGATCTGGATCCAAACTGTTTGGCACTCGTTTTTAGGATTTTTTACTTAAAAATTGTATAAATCTATCTTTAACAAATTTTGCAGACGACAATTTCGAAGAAGACGATATTGCCACAGGATAAGGGTTAACTGCAGTTGTCACATGTTAAAGACATTTGTAACCCATTCACTGCCATGATGTCATCAATTTAAAACAATTGTCGTCTGCTTTCAGTTATCACAAATACGTTTCAGGTATTTTGACTTA
This sequence comes from Gari tellinella, assembly GCA_922989275.2. Classification (NCBI taxonomy): domain Eukaryota; kingdom Metazoa; phylum Mollusca; class Bivalvia; order Cardiida; family Psammobiidae; genus Gari; species Gari tellinella. The sequence goes on from OV277864.1 coordinate 47,039,781, forward strand.
AGAAATATTGAAATAAGTGTCAAACAGTTTGAATCCCGATCGGACGTCACTGATCAGGATCAAGACTGGCTGCAAATAATAATTGTACCCGGGGTAAGGCAGTGGATTGGTTAATTGTATAGTTATTTTTAAATTATTTTATACTAAATATGAGAAAGCATATATATAAACAATATGAGCTTCTTGAATTGTAATCAAACAATCTGTTTCTACAATCTTTTTATTCTGCTTCTAAATTATTGCCTGCATTAATTTCTTAAAGTTAGCCGTTTTTTTTGTTTTTGATGAAAGAAACATCAAATAGAAAAAGAAACAGCTTGATCCTGATCACGCATCGCTTTTACTGGCATCTGGTCTGGATTTTAACTACATTGATTTTGCAAAATTGATTTAATTAGTGATCAGCAATCAACGAGCTTATTACTGCACATGTCAAACCTGCTGCTATCCTTCAAGGGTGTATCCATGTCATGAATTTAAGAAATTTTCAAAGTATATGAAAACACTTTATGATGGTTTTGTATTGAAGAGCTATTTAAGATGAATGCAAAATAGAAAAAGTGTACATTTTGGTGAACAACAGTTGGCTCCATTGGCCATGTAAAATTTACCCCACCCACATTCTCTTATTTTGTCCTTTTCAAACAGCCCGCTTCAATAAAATCCATTTTAAATGAAAACAAATATGACAATTTGGTTTTGTGTTATTTATTTCCTATCTATGGTAGTGTTTCTTCATACACACACTAATGTAAGAAAATACAGGCACCAAATGTGAAATTTATAAAGCTCTAAATATCATCGATTTGGTACTTTTTGTAAATTTTGTAAGGGGATATAACTCTTTTTACTTTAATAACTCAACATTTTCAACACTGACCTTTCAATTTCTTTTCATATTTTGAACTGCCTTAGCATTGACTTTCATTTGGTAGAATATAAGAAAAAGTTTAATACTAGAACTATTTCATTTTCAAACTTTTTTACTTTTTCATCATAAAAAAAAAAATCTAATGAAATCATGCCCTATAAAAAGCATATTTTTGATATTCGAGGATCCATATTGTTCAAACCTAGTGCATGCTTTGTCTATATGTGAAAATACGACCATAAACATGAAATAAATAATGAAAACCAAAATTACCATGTTTGTTTTGTTTTGAAATAGATTTTACTGAAGCTTGTACTCTGAATGGGTAAAATTTGAGAGAAAAATCCAAATTTGACATATATTTTTCAAATCGCTGTAGCTAAAAAAAAAAGACACCACCATATATGTTTTTCTCCATTTTTTCATTCATCATAAATAGCTCTTCCAAAAAACAATGATAGAAAAACAGTTTGATACTTTAAAAAAAATCGCTTATGGGTTTGATCCACCCTTAAGCTTATGTTTTCGGTGGAATGGGCGACTAAACTCGACTTTGCAAACAGTCTGAATTCAGATCAGACGCTGTGTCACGAGTCCTCTGATCTGAACCCAAAATATTTGACACAAGTATATACCGTAAAAATGAATTTATTTTCAAGAGAAGGAAATGTTTGCTATGTTCGCACTTATATTAAACTCGTATAGATGCTGATTATAATCCGCGAAAGTTTCCCAGCTTTCTATAGTTCTTTTTTGCCACAATTTTCGTGCAGAAAATATAGTCTCATTTTGCGTGGAGATACTAGTATCAGTGCGTTGTGTGACATATTTGGTCCAGATTATTCACAATGCTATTTCGTTTTCAACTATAATATAGAATAATGAATAATTTGATAAATACCATCACTTCACCCCGAGTTTAAATACCTTTATATTGCACTTTGTCCAGATAGCATGCTTGTTTGCATAATACAGATACCTTGACCGTTTCAGTCTTAATAACGCCAAATACGCGATTGCAAAACCGTTTATTCTTACCAATACTATTGAAGCAGACGACAATATGGCGGTAAAGAGTAAATATCTCACGATAGATTTGATCATGAAAGGTTAAAAGAAATGACCAAACTGTGTTATTTTAATCGAGTGTTCACATGTACGGTTAACTCATTCACTGTACCGGGCAAATGTTTGAAAATATCAATCAAGCCGCGATAGGCAGACATAGGATATATCGCATTTACAGTTTGACCAACGATACTTAAGGAAAAATGATTTTAACCCCTTCACGACCTTATCCTGAGCACATCAATTTTTTACAAACAGTTGGATCCTTATCAGACGTTGCATAACGCAGCGTCTGATCAGGATCCAAACTTTTTGACACTTATTTCAATATTTTTCCAGTCAAAATAGCAAAAATTAAAATTTAAAAAATAAAAGCAGACTACAATTGTTTAAAATTGATAACGTCACAGCAGTGACGGAGTTAAAAACAATATCAAAATGTTGACTGATTTACGTTAACTCTGTTTTTATTAGACTAAATTTTATTTCCGTAAAGCACCATGCACATTTAGATTTATAGACCTAAAATGTATTTTAATTAATTTCATGTGTATCCTAGACGTCTTGATAACCGTTATCTAAGCTATTGCATGCTATTGATATCCGTCACCGGGATGTTGAAATAGATTCTTCCCTTAGTTTTGATGGCTTATCGGAAATAAGCAACCAGACACGATAAAACATAATAACTTTAATATTATTTCAGCTAAAATTAGATTTACAATACGTTAACGTTAAAACATCATTTAAGATTGAATCGCTAAATTTGCGTCTCGCGTAAACAACACTTATACGGTAATTTATGTATTCCTTCATTTTGCCAGAATATGCAGACAGCAGTGTTAAAAGTAGAACTAATGGCAACATTAGGTTTAGCTGATAATCATTTAATAGAGAAAACAGCTAGATTTGGTTAAGACGCAGCTGGGAAATTGTGGATGCACACCTACGTTTGACATTTCAACAGCATATAATACAAACACAAGGAACAAATGAAATAAATCCATTCGTTATAGGCGTATAAAATACAGTATGGTATGTAATAATCCTTATCCTGCCGATTGCGACTGGACTCTCAATTGTATATCTAAAATAAAATTTTCCAACAAATATAGAGGATCAGTTCATCGTATTCGCATTTTCTATACACGAATAGGTGATAGAACCCAACATGCATAAGTATTCGTATATACGTTCCGCAGTTGATATTTAGAACGATATATATTATTAGTTCTATTCTGTACTGTGTTATATTTGAAAGCCGAACATGGTCAATCTAGTCTGTCGTTTTAGGCTGACTTCGTAAAGTTTAAAGTTCCTCAATACCCGAAGAGTGTGTTTTACCTTTTAGAAACTGTCGCCTATCTCTTCCTATAAAATGGCACAATTGCTACCAAGCCACACTACTTGTATATATTTCATTCAAATGTATGCACCTTTAGAAACATTTTAACCTATAAAAGCATAGCGTCCCATAAAAGGACATAGGCAAACAAGGTAGATTCTGATCAGACGCCGCATCATGCGGCGTCTGATCAAAGTCAACATTGTTTCTATTTACGAATGTCAATAAAAAGCAAAATGGAAAGGAAAACTTAAACCAGTCACCTTTAGATAAAATACGGACTAATCCAGCATATAAACATGGAAGAATCCACTTTGCATAAATGTGTTAATCAAGTTTATGATTTTACTGATACTGCCGATTTTTCAGACCCCATTTGACATATCGTCGGCTCCGGATGTATGAAAGTACCAGGGTAGCGGCTCAATTCCGCTACACCGGTATCTGCTGACAGTCAAACCTCTCTACCATGACCACGAAAAAGCTAATTGACTGCATAAAAGACAAATGACTGCTTGAAGCAAGTTGGACGTAAAATAACTTACTTTTTATCGTGTGCCGGTATATATTTATGAAATAGACACTGTAGTGTTACATTAACCTTACAATGATGCATGTTTTTGAAGAACCGTAGAAACAATAAAACGTGTGCAATCTACAATTATCAAGTATAGGAACAAGTGTAACAGTATGTAGTGTATACATTTAAAATGTAATTAGTTTTATAACATTTAAGAGTACATGTATGACATAAGCACTTAGTCCTTCATTAATTTATATTAACAAAGATTTGTAATTCGATACAGTTTTATTATTTTTGAATATAAATTACTTAATTTCTTTTTGGCATGCATGTCATTTATTAGTTTATGCGCCTAATGTTCTTTTATTATGCTGTAAACCTCGTACTGTTGGTAAAGATACCGTATGCAACATTCGTTACAATAGGCTTAATTATTCTTTCAAAGAAAGTCTTTCTGATTAGATACTGCATACGGAATACTGTTTGGTATCTACATTGCATAGGAGTATTGATTGCTGCTGACCGTACCAAGACGGGCTCCTATATTCACTTTGCTTTATGTTTGTCTTGCGTGTTGTTTTCTATTTAATGTGTAGATGAAGGAATGGGATTGTGCGTGCGCGTGTGTGTATGTGTGTGTGTTTGTTATGGTATGACTGTGTGTGTGTTCTGCTTGAGAGGTGGGTGTATTGTTTGTGTTGCGTTTCCTGATTGAGTCTTTCGTATTTATTAGATACTTTAAAAATTATTTCACATTCCTTTGGTTAATATAATATCTTACTACTTTGCTGATTATTTCACTATGTTTGTTTATCTTAACGATGCATTACTAGTCTAATGACATACAGATACATTCGTGTTAAGTGGTCATCGAATACATTTGGGTATTCAGTCTTCAACAACAGCGAATGCCGGACAATATAAGACTAAAAGCTTGTAGTGCATTTTTGCTTTACCTTTATCACACTTTATTTAGAATATCATGTGCGTCTCTGAAGAGTGACCATCTAGATTTGACCATACATCATTCTGAAGAATAAGATGATTATTATTAATATACAGTGATCCCTTACTACAACGACCCTCTGAGCTTCCATCCTTACAGCAATGTTTGCTGCTGTTCCCCAAAACACCTATGTTTAACCCGTGTACTGCTGCACTATCGTCTGCTTAATATTGTCTTGTGATGTTTTTCTTAAAGTATATATTGGATATTCAGATAGAAGAAACACTATGATGAGTGAAAACCATTTTGAATATAGATCAGACGCCGCATCTGATCTTAAGTCAAACGTTTTGAAATGCAAGCAAAGTTGGGCTCAGCAGTCTAAAGGTATTATTTTCCCCTCCCAATAACATCTCCCTATGAACAAAACCCATAATCTGTGTCCCCCAGTTGGTGTTGCTGTAGAGAGGGTACGTACATGACATTATATGAATATTATGTAATTACAGTGGAGAATCTGTTTTCTTTCCCAATAAACGCGTTTACGCTAAAACTATTATTTGCAGTGTAAACAGTTTGGAGCCAGATCAGATGCCGGGTAACCCGGCGTCTGATCAGGCTCCAAACTGTTTACCACCAAGATAAACAAGAATTATCAGAATTGTCCAAAAGTTGTTCTTTTCTACGTTTTAGTGCTTTGCGTTTGCGTACGTTTGCGTTTAAACGGGAAAGAATAACAGATTCTCCACTGTACAAGCTGTACCAATACATATCACATTTGGGATTTGTAATGGTACATAACATTATTTCGAGATATAATGGTACTCATCTCTATGGGAAGGAAAGCCAGTTCAATTGCTAATTGTACTAATTCCCATGTTCTCAAAACGGTTTGATTAAGAACTTGGTACAAAGCATACAATCAAGTCTCGCTTTATTTTCACTTACACGAATTCAAAAGTTCGGTAGTGGTATGAGGTTTAGAAATAATGACAAAAGAAAAACAGATTCTACAAAATATGCTAGCATTTGTTTAATATTTTTAAAGCAAGACACATAGGTAATCATGAATAACGGTGTGTTATTGAACCTGCTGAGTATTTCAGACAATTGAAAAAAGATTCATGAGCCATGCCGTGACAAAACCAGTTTTATTGCATTGAAACATTGTACATACTAAGCACCGTTATCCTCCCAGGCTCTGTATCTGAATTTGGTTTACACTACCAAATAACGTAATAATACAGCTACACTTAAGATGCATAAAGGTGTCAAAACAAAGTAGATCAAGACCAGCTTCGACTCGATGGCTGGTCTTGATCTTCACTCTATGCAATCCAATAAGACAGGTATTCTCATGGCACGGCTCATGTTTTCTCCGCATATTTAATCCGTTTAATTAATTTTTAGCCATATGCTTTCTCACACTTGACAAACGGTACAATGTAACCCTCCAAACCGGAACCTCTCAATACAGTGGATAATCTGTTATTCTTTCCCAATAAACGCGTTTACGCTAAAACTATTATCTTCTCTGCAAACAGCTTGGAGCCAGATCAGACGCCGGGTAACCCGGCGTCTTATCAGGCTCCAAACTGTTTGCCACCAAGATAAAGATGAATTATCAGAATTGTCAAAAAGTTGTACTTTTCTACGTTTTAGTGTTTTGCGTTTGCGTACGTTTGCGTTTAAACGGGAAAGAATAACAGATTCTCCACTGTACCCGTTTCCAAGCTTTTTTTGTTTTATCCCAATACATGTACACCATTAATACGTAAGTTTACGCCTTTGAATTATTCTTGCACTGAAGAAATATATTCTTGAATAAATTTCTATATTCTAATAGAAGAAAGCTTAAAGCAGGTTGAATGTAAAGCAGAATCCGCCTTAAGATGTCCGCTTTAAGTGTCCGCTATCTTCCATACTAGAAACAAGCTTTTGGGTAATTGGTTAAAGCCCCTCTTAACCGGAACCCCTCTAAACCGGAAATTTATGTTGTCCCCACAAACGTCCGGTTTTGAGGGGTCTCACTGTATATGTACGACTTATAAGCGTCTGATTTGGGGCTCGTCTTACGAAATGCCGTACGTTGGAAACGGTCGTAAGTCAAACTTTCTAAATACGTCTAATTTCTAATTTCTCCATCTTATCCTTTCTTGTGACATCTCTTTGGAATTGATTAATAAGATATGTAACAAAACAAGATTAGATTGAGAATTTCATAATCTGCCTTACGATCACATTTCTCGTACGATGTTTTGTAAGACGGGCCCCTGGTTCTTAGCTGTTTTGCAAACCTTATTGCAGTCGGGCCAATGAGCTAAATGAATCAAGTAATATACAGAGGGTTAAATATTCAACTAATGCAAAGCAATTCATTGCACTTATTAAATGTCGATGGTATTAATCCGCCATATCGGTGTTCAATAATCCTTTCTAAATATACCGTGAGTAAACTCGAAAGGTGTTCCTCGGTAAACATATCTCACCTGTCAGTATACATCAGTTGCACACACACTTTAGCCAAATTTAGAAGCTTCAATATTACAGAAGTTTTATGCCGGGAAGAGAATGTAGAAATGTGATATTTTTGACCGCCCTGTGTCCGTCGTCGTTAATTTTTTCCCATTTGCTTTTTAAAACTCGATATATAGCTGGTTCCAGGTCTCATGTAAAAGGAATATTCTAAGATAACCTATTTAACGAACAACCTAAACCCCAACAAAAACATCACAGGCGACAGGGTGACGACCATAGCTCGACGTTTCGAAAAGTTGAGCAAAACGACAAATTAATAAACATGATAAAAATATAAGAAAGAAAACCTAACCCAGTTTGCAGTCGATGGGATTCGAACATCTGGCCCCACGTCACAGTTTCACATGTAAACAACTCAACCATCTCGACACATGATACTTAACTTTCTTTTATAAATTAAATGACTTCTATAAGTAATCAAGTGATATTCCTCTGCAGAGTGTAAGCGTTCACGTGTAGACAATCTAACCAAATGTAATTTAGTATACTCTTAGCTAGTAAACTCTTTCTAAAAATCATTTATGCCGCTCTATTTCTTTCCATTGCAAGTGCTTAATTTATTAGTGTTGTAAGGTTTGCTCAATGTATTGAATTGTCATATACATGTATATGTTTTTTTCCGGCTTAACGCCGTCAAAACAAAAACACTGCCAAACGGTGATATCTTAATTGCTCACGAACCCTGCTGAGTCTTGATACCATTTGTGGTGTGAACATATTTAGTTACTCTGCACATGTTGCTTAATCAGTTCAATCAAATTATGCGTAAGACGAGTAACTCGCCGTCATATTTTGATCCAATTACACCCATACTGAAAACATAAAATGCATATCTGCAGCTGTTTTACACTATTAAACGTTGCTAGTAAAAGATCCTAGCAGGTATGCGGCTGTGCAATAAAATATGTCTGGTAGTGTACGCGACATGATTGAATCGAATATTCGCTGCTACAACGGCATCTGTTTTAAACCAATCTTTGTCTATTTCATTTCTCAAGCTTAAAATTTATGTTAATTGATCAAAGTTAAATATTATTATATTGTTTAAAACCAAACTCCAAGGTTATCAATAGTTTGAGTTGAGTCTGAAATCGTTCTCAAGCATTTGATTCTTCAGATGTGAACTTTGCTCATATCTGACAAATCAAATGCTTGAGAAAGATCAAAAACTCACATCAATCGTTTTATAACCTTGACATCTGATCAGACGCAGCGTTTCCATTTTACTTGGTGTAAGACGATGAATTGCTTGAATATATCGAATAGTATATGGCTGAAAAATATAATTGATCGACTAGAGTCTGGGTCCCGAAATAACTCGTCAGAATTGGCATTAGCTTTATCTTGTTATGAGAAGGAGTTTGTCCTGGCTTTTCTAGAGCTTTCTGATGGTTCGAATTATGCAAATGTTGTTAAGGACAAATTGGATGACGTCAAGAAAATATCATAGAGAAAACTCACTTGGATCCTTCATATGAACCGTAACAAATACAAGATACGGGTACGCTCGTACAAAATAGCAGTTTGCTTATTTAGTTCGTTCATAGAAACCACATTTACAATATGTTTTAAACAATGACACAATTGTATAAGAAGGGAACGTTAATGTTCTATTACAAATACCCCAAAATAGAAGGATTATTCCGGCTACTAAATGCAACATAAAAATAAAATATAAAAATCTAACGAATTTTCCCTTTACTATTACTTTTGTTAAAAGTAAATACTATTTTTCTTTTGTATTGAAGAAGTCGGAATATCGGAATTTCATTGTATAACGATGTCATACAATGGTATTTTACTTATGTCAAAACCTAATCACGACCGTCTCTATCATACAAATGCTTCGTATATACTGTTCATAGTCTTGACTCTTTTTATTACTGAAATTTATGAGTTAAATTGCTGTGAAAGATGATAATGATTGTCAAATTGGAGTTAGGCTACCATCTCTAAAGTGTATATGACTGCGTCTTGCATGAAAAAATAATGCAAAACGCTCTTACATAACATTAACTTTCAATGAGCAACATTATGTAGGAAGTATTGCGCACTCGTCTTCTACTAAATGACCACTTTTAACTAGCGTGTTCTTGTTAAGTCTGAAACGGATACTGAATACAGTAAAACCTCTATTAAGAGCAATAACAGTTGAACTACATGATGACATTTAACACAGGCGAAAACTTAAATCAAAATGAAATTAAGACAGTAAGCCCACAAAGAACTGTCTGCTTTACTCTGATCGTGACATAATGGAACTGAAAATAGTGGTCCCAATAAAGAAATGTTACTGTATATATCGTTATATTGATTGTCGGTATAAGCGACATGTTCAACTTTCCTTCTGCAGTTGCGTCTTGAGAAACGGACATAAGTGAATTAAAATTAGTTATGTACAGAATTAGACAACATGATGTACGTATATATATGGTAGTGGACAGACATAGCCATGTAGAAGTCCAGACAGTAATAAACGAATACTGTTTTACCATTACCTTCATGTAAAAGTATGTTCAAGCCTTTAAATATGACTTTCTTATATAAATGTTTTGCCTCGGGTTTCTACAAATAAACACAAAGTAATTCCTAAATGGTATCTGCTTTATGCATCCTGACAGTAAAGACTGGTTCTCCATTACTCGACATCGCGTCGGCATAAAAACAGTTAGCAATTTGCTGATACGTTCTTAAACCATTAAAACTAGCAAGAAACTGTCCAAACGTGTACAGGTAATTTGTTTTGGTTGCACAAATATGTTGACGTATACCCTTATTCTGCCTTTGAAAAACTAATTTGAAGACAATCTGATTGAAACATTGTTGTTCTAATATCAAACAGTATAAATCCGGATTGATCGTGTGATGTATCTTTTGTTATCAAAAGTGGTTACATCGGAGGATACATGTGCCATAGAAAGGTTAAAGCGAGAGGAGTTACGGGCTGAAATTAACATATCACTTTGTATGTCCATCATGTCTAGACGTCCTTTGCAATTAAGACATTATTGTTTATCAGTACTAAGTGCCTGAAAACAATAAAAATGGTAATAGCTTCTCAAAGCTCTTCATAATGAACCATTGTGTTGAGCTGAATAGTAGAAAAAACTACCGAGGTCGTTATATTATGTGCACTCAGACTTCACCAGTTCAGCTATATATGGAAGGATTATTTGCTCATTTCAAGAATTGTACCGCTTAAGCCGCTGAGTTTAGAATATTTATATCTATAACATCAACTATTCTAAATGCACGTGCTTTGAAACAATCATTTGTGTGAAGTGTTATACTTAAATACGATTTTGAGCCCATCGAACTTCAGGACGAAATGCATATTGGTTCCTGAACTTTAGAACAAACCTCAAGTCTCTCTTCCGTTGTCAACTTATACACTTATCGGTCAAGTTCTTCTAATATAAAATGTTCAATAAGCGTTGGATTTATTACAACAAAGCCCGTATAGGGATGTCTTATATGAAACGAAACACGACACAGACATAAAACGTTAAAAAGCAGTATAAATATAAAAAATATTTCTGATTCACTTTTGCCAATGTCGGATTTATTCATCTCCTGCTGAGTAACCGTTCTATAATTCTTACTGTTAGCTAGCAAGAAATGGCATCAAGTTATTAACATTTAGTGACAGTAATTATTCTCTTTGTAAGAATATACTTCAATATTTATTGCTCAGAAATAACTTCCCGCAGAAAACAGCATGATCCAACTCCTTTAGCAATTGCCTCACATGTGTACAGTACAACCTCTCTATTGCAACCACTTAAAGAAGGTTAATTGATTGTATAAAATACAGATGAAAGCTTAAAGCACTGTGGAAGTGAAACAGAAAGCTCCTGTAGTAGCTTTCTGTTTCACTTTCACATTGCTTTAAGCAGCCACCTGTTTTAAACGACTAATATTTGACACAACTCAGTGGTCGCAATAGAGAAGTTCTACTGTAATCAGTCGGGATTCAAATCAGACATTGAATTACACAACGTCTGATCAAGGGCACAACCAATGTGCACTTGTATCAATGTTTCGTCAGTCGAAGAACCTAGATTAACCCATTTACGCCCAGTGAATTCTTCCATGTTTATATATTGGACAAGTCCATTTTTTATCAAAGGGATGCCAGGTCAAAAGTTTCGTTTTGTTTAATATTGAAATTCCTATCAGCAAACAGTGAAGACTCTGATCAGACGCCACAAGATGCGGCGTCCGATCAGAATCTACACTATTTGCCTATGTCCCATATATGGGATCGTGGGCACAAATAGGTTAAAATACAGTAAACACTACAGAAGACAGTTTGAATGAAGACAAAATAATTACACGGAAGGGGCTAAATATAGCAAAACAAAGTACCAAGTTATGTTCTACGTTCAGTCCGATGGACCGCCCAGCCGACGATACATTATCCACCGATCATTGAGCCATATTTCCTACACCATTGAGCACTGCAAAAGACCCTTTCAAATGTACCCTTTTAACCCCTATGTGGAGAGGAGAAATTCACGATGCATATCTTGCTGTTCAATGGCATTCCTGTACATCATGGGGAATTAATAAAATCACATAGTCAGGCCGCTGGTCCGGCCGGGGATCGAACTCACGACCCTTGGTACTGTAGACGAGTCGGTTATCACTAGACTTCTACCGCCGGTATAGCACGGAGTAACAAAAAATATATGGGACAACTGCTACTCATATAGAATTTATTTCAGACAATATTGATGTTGTGACTGCACACGACATGTATCATAAGGTCAGTAGCGCGTTCAATTACCATTGTTTGCTGTGAACGTTTTCTTTCCAAATAACCCCGGTTACGCTAAAACTATTACTTTCATTGCAAACAGTTTGGAGCCAGATTAGACGCCGGATAACCCGGCGTCTGATCAGTCTCCAAACTGTGTGCCACTCAGATTAAAACTGGTAGTCTGAATTTGTCAAAATGTTGTCATTTTCTATATTTCATTGCCATACGTTTGCGTTTGAAAAAAATAACTACGTTTGCTCCACTGTATTTCAGACCGGTAGCCAACTCACAATCGATAGCCTTTGACGGCCATCGATTTCTTTACTAAACTCATCACAGGTATGCACTTATTGCGTCTGTAGAAGTTCTACATGTCCATTTACATGCCTGTTATTAACCTCCCTCTGTAGAGATTACTGATTACATATGCAAACAGTGTAGACCCAGATCAGAGGGCTCCTATTGGAGCCCTCTGATCAGGGTCTGCACTGTTTGATATTTTCATTTGTTTTTGTTGTCATACCAAAAATGTAACATTAGACTGGTTCAAAATACCTGTACTAAAATAGTCCAAAAGGGATATAAATACCCACAAGAGACATTTAGGGTTGAAAGGATTAACAAAGTCAACTCTAGCGACGAGTATACTCGTCATCAACAAACAATATGCTAGTTAAGAATACATTTGTCTAATCTTATGCAAACAATGAAAATCGTGATCAGAGGACTCTTGTCATTTTGCAATATAACTTTTAAAATCAAACTTAAATATTTAAAAATATGAAAAAAACTTAATAGGGAATTGGAATTGCCGACTAGACGTTTAAAGGGTGAATGGATTTACTGTTATCCTGCCGAATCCAACCAGAATTGTTTGTGGTATTTAGAATGTTTTTTTAAAATTAATATCTTAATTTTATATATTTGTTCAGACGAAAATGTCGCATCAGTCGTTATTATGGCAATACAAGTTGTATTTAGGAAATCATCACGAGAAAGACGAACAGCTCGATTCAATGTAAAATGCTGATATACCCGACATCTTTTCTGAAGTTAACTTTATTTCAAGCTTACCAATGTGTCAACATTGCGGTTACATAACATAGGTGTAAGTGGACAAATATTTAGCAGATAACCATAATATAATTATACTCGAAAAGTACTTTAATTTTTTTTTATTTTTGTAAACACTCTATATTCAGTAAATATACTGTGCTCTTTCTATACAACGGCCCTCCCAACAATGATCCCCTCCTTACAACTACGCTTATCGCTATTCACCCAAATAAGACAATGGTGTCCAACCTATTAACGACTGCAATGTCATCTGCTGAAAATTGTCGTCAATGAAGAGTGCCAAACAGCTTGTATTCAGATAAGACGACGCGTAACAGGGCGTCTGGTCTGGATTCAAGCTGTTTACAAATGTAAGCCAATTTCCCTCCGTATAACGACTCCCTTCGAACGACCCACCCATTTTTGTCTCACATTAGGTGTCGTTCTAGAGAGGGAACGCTGTACATCGTTGCCCTGTTGCACGCTGTGTGGATGTGTGATAACTGTTAGTTTTTATAAAGCATAAGAGCGAAGTAACCACTAACCAGTCATCACATTTTTATCCCAATTCTTTGATGATCTGAAGACAACATTATTAAAAACGATTGCAGACAGATACACAAAACATAAAGCAGACGACAATGTTCACAACCGAAGTTTATTTAACCCTTTCTCTAATATATGCGTCTTTTAGTCCTTTCAGTTTATTCCTCCGCTGAAGAAAATAGTTCCAATTTTTACGGTCATGAATATGTATCATAAAGAATATTTTCTTTATTCTAGCAAGTGGAAGCTTAAAGCAGGCTGAAAGTAAAGCAGAATGCGCCTTAAGGCGCATTTCTGTTTTACGTTCAACCTGCTTTAAGTGATCACTTATTTTCAAAACTAGAAATATGCTATGGGGTAATGGGTTAAACATGTTAAAATTTAACTTTTGAACTATCTGAATAAATACCAATCTGATGAGCGCCTTTGCGCGAGTCTTATCCGCTGCTGCAACGATGAGAGATGAATACGACGCCATGGAGCGCAACGCCAACTGGTCATGGGAAGGGCAGAATCTAATGTTGCAATAACTTGTGGCCCAACCCTTTTGTTTATATTAAACAAATTATATGATGCTTGTGTGAATATGTAAACTAATTGAACAATAAAATATTATTAAACTAAAACTGGTGATGTTTTTATATCATGACTTCAATACACATAATCAATAACTAAATAGTTGTTTAGATTAACATTTGATATTTTTCAAACATAACTAGATTTTTTAAAGCCAAAACGAGTAACTCAGAATATTGTATAAATGACGCCACGCTTATCGAAACAAGGTTGGAGTAAAATACAAACTGTAAAATACAAGCAATAAGATACAGACTCTTGTACAGCGCTCCCTCTCTTCAAAAGCCCTCCGAACAACATTTCCCTCCTTACAACGACCCTTGCCGCAGTTCCCTAAACAGGAAAATTATGTCTAACGTTTTGCCGCTGCAATATCGCCTGCTTAAAAATGTCGATTGCTGGTTTTTTCAAAGTAACATATAAGTGGACATTTTGATAGAAAAAATTTAATGACGAGTGACGAAACAGCTTGAATCCAGATCAGATGCCGCGTTACGCGGCGTCTGATCTGGATCCAGCTGTTTGTGAATGTTAGCCAAGTCTTAATGTTCCCTCCCTATAACGACTCCCTCCTAACAACGCACACAATTTGTGTCTTGTAGAGAGGGATCACTGTATCTTACTGTACAAATTGCGGAATAGATCGATGTCACAAGAAGGTATACAATAAGATTTACTAGACTCCCCTTATTAAACTATGATAGATCTCCGTGATTCGGTTATTATATCAAAACATCCCTAAATGGCACATACCACGTAGAGTGATTAATTTGAATTTCGAATACTCTTTTAAAAGTGAAATCTTGCATAAAAAGAATTATCTATCAAAGATAGATTGATTTAGTTATGACGTTTCATTTGTATGAATCAAACGCTTTCGTTTGCAATTCGTAGTATGTGCACTTGGTTTAGAGTCTCCATAGTATTACTGATTGAATATCTATTTTCAGATATTTCGAAGTTTAAATTCAAATTTAATATTTATACAAATGTTAAGCCATCTGAATCTTTATCAAATGCCGAATTACTATGCATTAGCTATTGATCTAAAGTGTTGGCACAATTTGGTGAAATCGCACTTAGTCGAAAAAGAGTTAAACATTTGCAATACGCTCGCGACCTGACTGGTTGTTTGCAATCAGCTTGGATCAAAAGCAGCGTAACGCGAAACAAACTATTTGGCACACGTCTTAACCTATTACTCCATAGCTTGTTTCTAGTTTTGAAGTCATGTTACCACTTAAAGCAGGTTGAAAGTAAAGCAGAACGTGCCTTAAGGCACATTCTGCTTTTCTTTCAGCCTGCTTTAAGCTATCATCTGCAAGAATTAGAAATATTTCTTATGATATATATTCATGGCTGTATTAAATGGTTTTGTTCAGTGGGAGAATAAAATAGAGGCGTAAAACGGCGTGTTTATGGAGTAATGGGTTATGGTTTATTTTTTGTTCATAAATGTTTAACTGTTAGTGGGACAAAATTTACAGATGTCAAATTCAAAACAGACGCTAATAGTGCAGGGTAAGGATTAATTAATATGTCGGATATCGTGAATAAATATTGCATAAATTGTCATATTTGATATTGCTTACTATGCTTTAGCTATATTGTAGTCTATTAACAAATTCGTCTACAAAACAATATCATCTAAATTTGCAAAAAGATGTATCATTTCTTAAAATGTTTAGACTATACCTTTCTAACACATGATTTTACAAAATAATTATTTTCCACATACGGCGTGCTTTTGTTTTTTCTAAATGAAATTTTCCAAACATAAATAACAAACACTTTAAAGCCTGATTTGATTCCGAGTAACTCTGGTCACAAACTGTTTTCAATGGAAACCAGTGTGTTACAGTGGAGAATCTGTTATTCTTTCCCGTTTAAACGCAAACGTACGCAAACGCAAAGCACTAAAACGTAGAAAAGAACAACTTTTGGACAATTCTAATAATTCTTGTTTATCTTGATGGCAAACAGTTTGGAGCCTGATCAGACGCCGGGTTACCCGGCGTCTGATCTGGCTCCAAACTGTTTGCAGTGCAAATAATAGTTTTAGCGTAAACGCGTTTATTGGGAAAGAATAACAGATTCTCCACTGTAGCACAAATGCGTTTATTTAGATATAAATATCAAACTCCTCATAATGTAGTACTTGAATACTCTTGACGTTGAAACCTCATCTAACTATGTATGAAGTTCTAGTGACTTATCAAAATTATTTTTTACCTTGGTGACAATTTCGGTTCTCCATAAGAGCACTTTCATCAGACTAGAACGTCATAAATTGAGTGAATTACTATCCTGATTAACTGTTTTTGAGACTCTGCTATCTAATTAAATGAACCATGCAACATAGGCCATACTCAAAAGCTACATTTTCCAATGTATTGTAGGTTTTTGGACGATCGTGTGTTAAGGTATGAATGTCGCAGCACGTGCAGTTTTTCAGGAAATATTGCACAAGAGAACTTAATGTTGAAACTAAATCCAAATATTGACGCCGAATCTTACAACGACTACGGAAAAGCAACACCTAAACCCAGCATCTCTGCAAAATAATACATGTATATGTACTACGAAAACAAGATCTTACGACCCTAACACATAAATGTTTATTATTGGTGAATAACATTTATCGTACATATTTTAGATAACATTATTTTGTGAAACTATCATATAAAACCTTAAACAAATGCAAAAGTGTTTAAAAAGCATAAAAAGTTATCTGGTTGGTTCATGACTGCAAACACCGACGTATTTATTCCATTTGCTTTTGAAGGGTACTAAAAACCCCTCTTTCACAATACATAAAATGTGTGTACAGTGGAACCCCTCCAAACCGGAACCTCTAAATACCGGAATTCTCTCTAAACCGGACAAAAGCTTTGGTCCCGTTTCAAAACCTTCTTTATTTTTACTCATTACACCATGAATATGCATTTTACGTCTTTGATTTATTCATACACTGAAGAAAATAGTCTATACATTCTAGCCGATGATAGCTTAAAGCAGGTTGAAAGTAAAGCAGAATGCGCCACAAGGCGCATTCTGCTTTACTTTCAACCTGCTTTAAGCGGTCAGCTATCTTCCATAGAAACAAGCTATTTTGTAATGGGTTTAAACCCCTCTATACCGGAAACCCCTTTAGACCGGACATTTTTGTTGTCCCCACACGTGTCCGGTTTAGAGGGGTTTCACTGTATTACTAGATGTTTAATGCAGGTGGCTGTTGAAAGCAAGGTAACAGTGAAACAGAAAGCTCATTTTAGAGATATTTGTTTTATTTTCACAACCTGTCTTTTATACAATCATTTAGCCTTAGTGCTAGCGGTTGTAATAGAGGAATTTACTGTAGTATAATTGTAGCAAAACTATCAAATCGCTGAGAGGTTTTTCATACTTCTATGTAGGAGCAGTCTATGGGGAAATTATCGCCAGAGATACAAAAATAGAAAATGAATTCCTACTTCCAGTTACTTTCAATGCCACGGCGAATGCACTGGTATTTGCAGCAGTTAAGATGTAGCCCAAACAATGTGTAATATGTGTTTTGATTAGATACTGAATTAATTGACAGATGTCGGCGTTCCTATAGTTCAACATCCTAATATTCTATTTAAAAACTGTAAAAGGGTGTTATAGCAGTGAAAGAGTTAAATAGAAGTAAAAGGGAAGAATGCTTACGTATTCCAGACAACCTGGACACAGGAAACAAACGATTTGATGTCTGACCTTTACATTGCAGCGATAGTTTGTCGCAAATACTGACGTATAGACGATTTACATAGGAATACTCTTATAGTGACAGGCAGATAGTTTCTCACAAAAGATAATCCTCTATCGAGAGTGTGCCTGCAGCAATGTTACGTCACAAAATACTAAGAACAGTATTATAAGATTCAATTTCTTTCGAACGTTACCGATTATTTCTCGCATTTTGTCTAGCCTCGAGATACTATTTTAACACGCTTAGGTTTATTAATATACACAATTCTGTTATATAACAGTATTAGATTTTGATATGCAACAGCAAAACTGCAAACATCTTGCAATTGGCGCCTATCGATAGTAAAATGTGTCAGTACTCACCTGGTTTTGATCATTAAATACTCTTTCATAAAATCGTTAGGTTTTAAAAAGAAAATCCCAGATAGGTAAAACATAAAATGTAGATTTGCCGATCATATTATGTCATTTTCTTTATTTCGTCGTAATTTCTAATATTAAATGAACATCTTCTTAGTATGCATGCATGTTTAATCAATATTAGAGGTTGTTAACACGAATAATGTGTACCCTAAAAGGCATAGCCATAACGTAGTTACTGAAGCAACGCAACACAATGATTCGCGGAGCGCAGATTTATAAGCCCCGCCTCCTCTACGCAGTACAAACGTACATCCGCAAACCCGCCCTCTCGAGAAATAGCGTTTATACAAATTAAACGTCATTGTTTTCATTGGTTTGAATGGGGCGAATGTAACTTTTTTGGGCCAGACGGTATGGTTGCGAAATAAGGGTTGATTACAAATTCAAATAATAGACAGATAGAGCCTGCGGGCAAAACTGCAGTTAATTTTCTGTTGATAAAGATTTATACCCTTATATGGGATTTTGTAATATTGTAGTCTTCAAGTGAAGGTCCTATATGATTAATGATCTCAATACATGTACGTCTACATTGAAATGTTGTTGGACTGTTTGTATTACAATTGTCTAAGGATTTGACTCGCCTGTACTCTAGAAATATGTCTGGGAATATTAAACTGATTTATTCAATTGTTTTTGGAAAAGTGATGTTTCTTCTTTTAAAATGTAGCATGTTTTTGTTATACCTAAGATTTATTCAAAACTAATGGTGTCTGGCAGACGTTCTGTCAATATGTCTGTATGTTTCAAAATCATATGTATACGTATGACTGTATGTGTGTCCATTGTTAGTTCCTTACTCCCGATTGTCTGATTTATTACACTTTACTTTGAACGAAGAAGTAGGAATATTTGTGTGCACTATTAACACTTTATTATATACAAAAATAGTACCAATATAAGAAGTAAATGTCAAGGGATGTCGGCCGGCAGTATTGCTTGAAGTCATATCAGCAAATGCACCCCTAATGACGAATGTAAACTCAAACACAATGAAACCGCACCATCCGTAAAATGTAAGTTAATTTGTTTATGTGAAAGGGCTTTTTTAAATTTCTTTTTAATAAGACAGTTTAACCCACATTATCACAACAGTGCCTGTGAATTTCATGGTAAGTTCTACAAAGTAATGTCTTATACAAGACAGGTAGAAATACAAAAGTCACTAATTTCAGTTTCTGGTGAGCCTACCCAGTACCCTATGAATTAACCACAGCCTGCCAATACCGTAGCGCGTGTGGTGGATCACATGCTGTATTCGGTATCGTGGAATGCCATTTCACTCCTATACTAGTGCGTCAATCAGAACATGACGTCTCTGAATTTGCAGAACGCCGTTGTACACATGGCGTCCAAACTGGCCCCGAATGTGCTCAATAGGTTCAGATCAGGCGAAAATGCCAGCCAATGAAAAATATTGATGTTGTTATTGACTTCAAACGTTGTAGTCACTCTAGCTGAATGCGATGTTGCGTTATCTTGCTGTAAATTTATGACGTAACGGTGACCTCTGCGTTGGGGTCATTTAAAGGTCCCATAACTATGACGTTGATATCCAATTTTTGCGTACTTTTATTCATGTACAGACAGAAGTATTTTCTACGGCTAAAATGAATCAATACCCATGTATGCTACACTGGTAATACAAAAATGGATATTTGCATGGGCGGCATGTTGACGTCATTGGGTTGTTACATAACAAAGAAACAAAAACATTATCAGTGTGGACCTATGCAAGTCATAAGCTTGGTTAAATAACGGAACTCAGAAACTAAACATAGTTGGAAAATATATTCATATTTTATGAGTGGCGCGTTTTCATTGCGTTTGAGTATGTAATACTTGAAAAGTCACGCTGCAGATTTCGGGAGGACAAATTAAGATTATTATTTAAAGATATTATGAAAACAGATTAACCTCATGAAAGGGCATTCTGAATAATTGGCAAATGTCCTAGGCCATTTGCCAATTATTCAGAATGCCCTTTCATGAGGCTAATCATAATATCTTTTAATCTTAATTTGTTCTCCCGAAAACTGCAGCGTGAGTATAAGGGGTTAAACATTTTGCGGGCATTGTCAATGATTCACCCTCCGCCAAACCAAGCAAACAAACAAAATATCATACCTGGATGCACAAAACGCACATTGCATACTAAATATTTAACTCGAAAACTAGAATGTTATTGCTTACAAAGTCATTGCACCGTGAAATTTAAACTATAGTCAGCATATGACGCATGTATATATGTAGCATTACCACTCTTTGGTTAACCCCTTATTGCCCATGATCCAATATATGGGTTATAGGCAAACAGTGTAGAATCTGATCAGAAACCGGATAATGCGGCGTCTAATCAGAGTATATTGTTTATAGGAATATCAATATAAAACAAAACGAAAATGCACGTTTTGACCAGGCATCCCTTTGATCAAAACTGGACTAATCCAATATATAGTTGTTGACCGCATTTTGCAACGGGTACATGGAGGCAGAAGCTGTACAAGCAGTCATGGTAAGGATTTACAGTATTTTTTTAAACAGTTCAAAGTATATAACGTAATGCCGATGCGTATATATACATATGGGCCTAAAGTACACTTGAGGGGATACAGATACACGAGTGAGACTTGTTGAAATGTTGTCTACTTAAAATATACATGTTCATAATTTTCAACCATCAGAAAATATAAATATAAGTAGCAAATAGCTTGTATCTAGAACCAAGCAGTTGCAAGTATTAGCCAAGTCGCGCTTAGAACAAAAAGGGTTTAAATCATATTCAAATGGCTTAGTGACTCCAATACTGAATTATTAAAATCTCGATTATAAGGTAATTAGTACCACATGTTCTCTCATCACAGCATGTTGTTTGTTTTTAGGGTTCTACAATTTGGAACTCACAACCATGTCCTTATTGACTACTAAAACACAAATATTTATGTACCTTATGTATTTTAATAGCACGTATAAATATGCACAATCGAACACCTATGCTCAGCAACCACATGTATATGACTTAACATTGGTCTTCTTTTTAGGCTGTTTAATCCTATTACAGTGTTCCCTCTCTACAACGGCCCTCCCAACAACGATTCCCTCCATACAACGACATTCGTCGCAGTTCCCTAACAGGACAATTATGTCTAACGCTTTGACTGCTGTAATATCGTCTGCTTAAAATTGTCGTCTGCTGTTTTTCTCAAAATTACATATTCGACATTTTGACAGAAAAATACTTAATGATGATTGAAAAACAGCTTGAATCCAGATCAGACGCCGCGTAACGCGGCGTCTGATCTGGATTCAAGCTGTTTATAAATGTTAACCAATTCCCTCTCTATAACGACTCCCTCCGTACAACGCACACAATCAGTGTCTCCCATTGGTTGTCGTTGTAGAGAGGGAGCGCTGTATTGTCAACAGTGCCATCTGCTTCAATATTGCTATCTACAATATCGTTTAAATATATATGTAAGGCAGTATGACTGACGAAATTTCGAAATATGACAAAATTAGTCTTTACGGGTACACTTTTAATTAATGACTAATATACTCGTCGCTACGGTTGAATTTGTTTATTCACTGCCGACTGTTAAGCGACATTTGCAATGTGCAATATACAGCGCCCCCTTTTTCCAACGACATCTAATCGGAGAAAAAAATTTGTGCGTTGTTCGGTGGG
Source organism: Gari tellinella (assembly GCA_922989275.2). NCBI lineage: Eukaryota > Metazoa > Mollusca > Bivalvia > Cardiida > Psammobiidae > Gari > Gari tellinella. Next base: position 47,061,852 of record OV277864.1, read on the forward strand.
AACCGTTAAAGAGAGGAAAAATAAGACTTGGTTTACATTCGCAAAAACTTGAATCCAGATCAGACGCCGCGTAACGCGGCGTCTGATCTAGATTCAAGCTGTTTGTCATTCGTCATAATATTTATTCTATCAATATCTCCTTTTATATGTAACTTTGAGAAAAAATTATCTTAAGCAGACGGTATTGCAGCAGTAAAAGCGTTAGACACAATTGTCCCATTAAGGGAACTGCGGCAAGGGTCGTTGTAAGGAGTGAGTCGTTGTTGGGAGGGACCACTGTACTACAACGGAAGTAGGATTCACAGAGACATTATCAGAACGTTAACTGATGCATGAGTATAAGTGTATATATTGGTATCGACGTCGTCTACCGATGTCTCCGTGCAGAGTCATTTAAGAAGCAATATATGTCTATTAGTGCTCGGCCTATGCCAATTTGTTTGTCTTTCTTTTGGACAAATATCGATACTATGGATATAACAGTACATAATATATTATATTCAGTCATATAACAGTCATATAAAATAGGTTAAGGGCCAATTTATATGTGATTATATTTGGTAGATGGCTTCTTATTGTCCCATTTTATGAACATAATATCACATGAGAGACAAAGGATCTATACAGTGACTTATGACGTTAAAATGCTGTACTTTGTATTTTCTATGTGTAAGATGAGTGACTGTTAATAGCAACATGTTCCACTAAGAACTCAGATTCCATGTTAACATTAACCCATTTGTACCCAAGGTCCTCTATAAAGAACAGAGCTAAACAGTGTAGACACTGATCATAATATACAGTGGTAGCAGATTAAATTTTCAATATAAAAACCCCGAAAATCACAAATGTAGAATTGGCACCTCTATAATATCAAAATTTAATATACAAGCATTCGACTGGGCGCAATATTGTAATACACCCACGAGTGTATTTTATAGTGCTATTAACAGATGATGTGCCTACATACATACAATAAATAAGTAGGCGTTCGAACATTCAACCTTTATCGTGCTTAATACGACTTGACACGGTTTTGAAAACTGTTTGGATCCAGATTATGCTGCATAGCGCGGCGTCTAATTTGAATCAAAACTGTATAACACTCATATTCGAATGTTCTTGTTTTTTCGCGGACGGCACATTTAAGGCAGACGGCAATTTGGCATGATAAAATCTATAAAGTTTCACGGACATGTCATTTGTGTGTTTATCATGCATGAACCCTTTACTCCATAGCCTGTTTCTACGTTTTGAAGACAGGTGACCATTTACAGTACGTTGGGAGTAAAGTAAAATGCGTCTAATTGCGCATTCTGTTTAACCTTTTACCTAATAACCTATTTATAATATTAAAGACAGGTGATAACTTAAAGCAGGTTGAAAGTAAAGCAGAATGTGCACATTCTGCTTTACTTTCAACCTGCTTTAAACAACCATATTTTAGGCTATATGAAAATATTTGTTTTGGTAATTGTTCCTGAGGTTCTAAACTGGAACTATTTTCTTTAGCTGAGGAATAAATTAAATACGCTAAACGTCGCTTCTATGGGGGAAAGGGTTAGCCTTCAGCACGCCTTACGTAACAGTCTGTCATAAAAAGGAACCTATTCGTATGCTGCATATGCATGATTGTAAAGAAATATTTTTTTCAGTGGAATGAAATACACCAAAGACGTGAAAAAAGTATATATATATATGGAGTGACCTAACCACACATTTTGAACACCAACGCATTAGAAACATATGCAACTCAGTTTTCCTGATGTTTCAAATTGTACCGATACTAATTTACGTATTATACTAGTATATTCGAAAACTGACCCTATCTTTACTTTGTAGCAACACATTGTCTCTCGTCGACTATAGTCGACACGACTGTCAAAATATAAAAAAAATATTGTGTCAGGTTGTTCGTGACATGTCAGGATTTTCCGGATAAACTTCAAAGCCTGACATGTTGCCATATGCAGAGAAGGCATCGACATTTCCAGATTCCAATACTGTCACACGTGTGTTTTTTTGCGGTCGATCTTTATATATGAACAAACACTTGTCATCCGAGTTTATTAACCCTTTCATGATAAAATTATTCGAGAGAGTTTTAACCCTTCACCGCTTTATTGTCATTTGCTTCAATTTTGTTGTCTGTATTATCGTTTCAAAGTTATTTTTAAGGCAGTTTGACTGACACAATTTCAGTACGAGTGTCAAACAGTTTGGATCCTGAACGGACGCCGCGTTAAACTGTTTGCAAACGCGCTTTAAGCGTCATTGAGAATGAAAGGGAAAATGTGTGCTTTCTTTCCGAAACATTTCCAGAATTACAACAGTTTTAGTCCAGATATAAAGACGCAGAGTAAATGTTTGTGTCATCTGAATCAAAACGTTTTGTAACAGTTAGTATACGGTTGCCAATAATGTGTTGAGGGTCATTATCCGTAGTGTAATGTGCAACTGATTAAAGTCCCAACAATATACCAAAGGCAGATTACTATTTAACCTTCCACCCATAGAAACGCCTTTTAGCGCCTTGAATTTATTGCTCCACTGAAGAGAAGAGTTCCAATTTTTACAATTATAAATATGTACCAGTAGAAAAAGACTCTATATCCTAATGGTAGCTAAAATAATGCTGAACATACAGCCGAATGCGCCTTTGGGCGCATTTAACTTTGTTTTATATTTTTTACAGACAATCAACAGTGGCAATTATCTGTAAAAAGTGAATTCTAAATATAGATTTCCTGTACAGTATATATTCCTTTTAAAGACTATATTAAAGAAATTACACTTAAACTACACATAAGGAATACACATTTCTCACATAACTACCCTTGTTTTCTATAGCGAACAACGGTGATGAATATCCTTATCTCCAACATGTGTAAGATCACTTTGATGACGTCACTATAACGTCACTATTTATAACGGCGTTTTGACGTCAACGGGGTTCCAAAACAATGCATTTTGCTTAAAAATAGCTTAAATCGTTGGTTATGTGAGAAAAAGAATCTGTCACTCGTCGAAGTTTAAGACAAGTTGATCTCAAACTCGTCTAGAATAGAAAAGTTATTAAGCTCGCCAAGGCTCGCTTAATAACATTTCAATTCTAGACTCGTTTGAGATCAGCTTGTCTTAAACATCGACTCATAACGGATCCTATATATCTTAAATATACGAGCTGTTCCGCAAATGATAATATAAATTAGGTCACACTGAGTTGTTAGCAAAATTTGAATAATTAAAAAAGTGATAATGTAGGAATTTTTCTTTATTTAAGTTTCGTCCAGCTTTAAATTGACACTTATATGCATAGTTTATTTCACTATAGTAGGTTGCCTTTCTTAACTTTTTTTGTAATAACATTTACTCATTCACCCTTACACATAAAATAGGAAAGTCCAAATAAGTATTGTCCATATTTTTACATTTTAGGTTTGATTTCAACAATATATTGGAAAGTGATAAACAGTGCAGACCCTGATCAATACGTGCATATAATAAGTGTATTCTGCATGGGTATACTGTTTGTTAAATGGCGTGTTTACTCGTCGCTATGGTTAACAGATTCTAGTAAATATAGTTCAAACATGCATGTCCTAAAGTTCACCAATCGGTTCTGTCTGCTGTACAAGACACAAGCAGAGATGACTGACTCTCAATTTCCCCATTATTTGTATAGCAGAAGGTCGTACATCTTCCATTTCTGTCACTTTATGTATGGTTCTGCATGTAAATCAAATATCATTCAATGTTACCTTTCTTCTGTAAATCACTTCTTCACTTGCATTTGAAAACAAACTAGATCACGATCAGATTGCGGGGTACTCGATATCTGACCTGGATATGTTAGGGTCTTATTTTTTCATGACTTTAGATAAGAATATATTAACAGGTTACAGGCAACTAAACCTAAACATATTCTTAAAGAACAGAACAACGGGGAACGTCAATTCTTATTGTTGCCGCCTGGGCAATGTATCATTTTGTTATTCTACGCCCCAAAACGTTCGTTATATTTCAACTATATTGTTTGTTCTTCTTAAACAACACGTAGCCTCATTTGTCTTCATGTCAGGTTTCTCCAACGACTACCCTTTACACTCTACACCTATCCATTTTATGGAAAAAAGTATCGATACAAATTTGTTGTCTTTATCTGGATTTGAAAATTTGCACAAACATCACATGTAAGGTCTAAAGATGCCTAAATGCTTTATTTCAAATTAACATATAACTTCTCATTAAATGTGTTTAGTGCATAAAGTGCATCATGTTCATTATGACTTTGAAACTATATGAGCCGTGCAATGAGAAATTATGTCTTATTGTATTGCAAACAGTGTAGATCAAGGCTAGCCGCTGCGTCAAAGACGCAGATTCTCGTCTTGATCTGCACAATTTTACAGTGCAATAAGGCAGTTTTTATCGGCTCATATGCATTTGGAACTGAGTAGGTAATTCCGATGTGAAGCCATAACATTCAGTGTGACATGTAACGAGCACACGAGCAAATCGTAAAGAAATATACCGGAATATAAATGACACAATGTTCATTTTACATCGATAAATTGTACTTGAATGAGAGACAAACTTTCCGATAAATGATCAAAGCACATTATTTTAACCACTGTATCTATTACAAGACAATGCTGACTGGGAACTGTTTCTAATTGCCCAACATCACACGGATAATTCGTTATTTAAGCTGGTTAATCCTAAATTGAGACATGTAGACCATTAGTACTGTTTAGCTACGCTGTCATGGCACGAACTACGGTGTATGAAATATCATATTAAAAACTGACTAAATCTCACGGGTTAAGCAATTTAGGGACGTAATTGTTACATACGATTTTATTGTTTCAAGGAGAACTATTTATTTTAACCCTTAACTTGATAGCCTATTTCTAGTATTGAAGATAGGTGACCACTTAAAACAGGCTGAAAGTAAAGCAAATTCCGCCTCAAGGTACAGTCTGATTAACTTTCAGTCTGCTTAAAGGTTAATTGTGCTAGAATATAGAAAATATTCCTATACTATATATATTCATGACTGATTAAATTGGAACTATTTTCTTCAGCAAAGGAATAAATCATATCCGCTAAAGACGCTTCTATGCGGAACAGGGTTAATTCCAGGATTTTAGCTGTCTAACTGATAGTTTTAGCTCGATTTACTTCATAATATTGTTATGTTTTAGCACGATATGTACAGTGGAGAATCTGTTATTCTTTCCCGATAAACGCGTTTACGCTAAAACTAGTTTTTCTTTTACAAACAGTTTGGAGCCAGATCAGACGCCGGGTAACCCGGCGTCTGATCAGGCTCCACACTGTTTGCCACCAAGATAAACATGAATTATCAGAATTGTCAAAAAGTTGTACTTTTCTACGTTTTAGTGTTTTGCGTTTGCGTACGTTTGCGTTTAAACGGGAAAGAATAACAGATTCTCCACGGTAAATATATATAACTAACATGGACATGACCATGATAACAAGGTGCGTGTAAAGTATGATGAAGTATGAATTAAATGTTCAATTAAATGCTACAATTATACTGGTGTAATAAAGATCCTAATATAATTATTAGGTTTTTGGACTATATTTCGCAAAATTTACCTATTTTTTCAATAATGACGACTGAACATGTGTTGAATTTACCTATTTTTTCAATAATGACGACTGAACATGTGTTGATTGTGCAACTACCTATCCAATCTGTATTGTCAGGTTATACACCCCTACTATCTCTGGCTGTCTATATTTAATTGAAATGCCACAGAAGAGATTGGGTGTTTGATATTAACGATGTAAAACAAGAATCTACTAAACTATGTGTAGGTAAACAACCGGATAATGCGTATAATAATTAGGAAACAGAGAAACAACACCCTTTTTCTTTCATTTAGAATGTGCTTCTTGTATATCAGTACATTATTCGTAACGGAAACACACACAAAAAAGAAGCCGTATCGTACTTTGAGCAGTTAAAGAATAGAAGTTGCAATTATACGACCGTAGATAGTTTCCTACTAGGGTTTTATTACTTTACTGAACATCCTGATTATATAGTTATACTGATCAGGGGCCAAACTATTTGTCTCTTCAATACATATTTTCGTCCATAAAAATGCATAAAGTTAAAACTAGAACAAGAGCCGGATACGGCCCTAAATCGCTCACCTGGAACCGTTGATGTAAATGTAACATATCTTGGAAAGCTGAGAAATTATGACAATATGATTGTGCCAAATGCTGATTTGATGATGCGGAGTGCCAAAATAGCTACGCTCAGGGTCTACTGTAGTTTCAGAGAATTTTTTTAAAGTTTTTATTGAAAAAAATTATTTTAGCTCCTGTGACCTAGATATGCAACGGATCGAAACACCATGCCAAATATCAAAGCTCTAGCCATATTAGTTTCAGAGAAGAAGAGGTTTGAAGATTTCACTGTATAACTCTATGTAAATTTATGAATCCCCGGGGCGGTGTCATTTTTTACCCTAGGGACATAATTTGAACAATCTTGATAGAAGACCTAAAGATAATGCTTTATGCAAAATATCTTAGCTCAGGGTACTGTAGTTTCAGAGAAGAAGATATTTTAATTTTTTATTAAAAAATTCTTTTTTAGCTCCTGTGACCTAGATATGCAACGGACCGCAACCATTTGAACAATATTGGTAAGGTACAGCTAGAAGTTACACCACGCCGTACATCAAAGCTCTAGCTATATTAGTTTTAGAGAATAAGAGATTTGAATATTTCACTATATAACTCTAAGTTAATTTTGTGACTCCCGGGGCGGGGCCATTTTTTACCCAAGGGACATAGTTTGAACAATCTTGATAGAGGACCTGAAGATGATGCTTTGTGCAAAATATCTAAGCTCAGGGTACTGTGGTTTAAGAGAATAGATTTTTTAACTTTTTATTGAAAAAATCTATTTTTAGCTCCTGTGACCTAGATATGCAACGGACCGAAACCATTTGAACAATATTGGTAAGGTACCTCTAGAAGTTACACCATGCCATACATCAAAGCTCTAGCTATATTAGTTTCAGAGATTTGAAGATTTCACTATATAACTCTATGTAAATTTGTGACCCCCGGGGCGGGCCATTTTTGACCCCAGGGACATAATTTGAACAATCTTGATAGAGGACCTGTAGATGATGCTTTGTGCAAAATATCTAAGCTCAGGGTACTGTAGTTTCAGAGAAGAAGAAGTTTTTATTGAAACGATCTATTTGTAGCTCCTGTGACCTAGATATGCAACAGATCGGACATATTTGAACAACTATCAAAGAGGACTATATGAGGATAATTCCTGCCGAGTTTCGTTAAAATCCATCCAGTAGTATAGGAGAAGATGTCGTTTTAAAGAAATTGTTGACGACGGACGACGAACGAACGGACGACGACGGACACAGGACGATCAAAATAGCTCACCTTGGCACTTTGTGCTAGGTGAGCTAAAAACAAATGAGCCGTGCCACGACAAGACCAGCATTTTTAGCGTATTACATTGCAGCATTGTACAGACTTAGCACCGTTGTCATCTGATGTTCTGTATCTGAGTTTCATCTGCACTGCTAAATACCGTTTATAATACAATATTTACATTCACCCTGTAAAGTCTTTATGTAATCCTATTAAAAAATATGCAGTCATCTGCCGATGAACCAACAACTCGAAACTGGATCTAACCAGTTCGGATTTCCCCCGTGCTATTCGTGGACTTCTTCAAATAGACTACATCGGGCACTTAACAATAAGCTCCCATTGGTCGACGGCCATATGACACTAGCGGAGTGATACAGACCCATAGGTCGTTGCCATCGCGTTGCTATGTGTGTAAATGGGTTAAGAAAACAACCGCGACCTGTATTTTTAGAATGTGCTTTGGCAATAGATATTCAAGTTGCACTGTTATTTGTTTGCCTTGTAAGTCTTTTCCATTCACAGAGAGAAAGTTTACTGGAAAAAATCCTGATTTTTTAATACAGTTACAGTACATGTAGTTGGGACTACTTTCTCACCATATTTAGAAACTGGAATGGCTATTACATCGACATTACATCTATCAAACCTCGTTGACCGGTATATGATTAATTCTTATACAGAAAAACAAATCTGGCCAATAAACACATTAAATTGACAAGACAGAAAATATAAATATAAATATAAGGAATAAACAACATCTCTTTGCCGCTCATGACGGTATGACTACATTAGCTTCGCAGGGGGTAAATTCCGTAAACGCCCACGTTAAATTTACCTCCCGAAGCTAATGTAGTCATACCGTCATGAACGTCAAAAACATGTTGTTTATTCCTACAGAGAACTACTTTAGATGCATGTTGGCGTCAAACAGCGTGTTTGCAACGCAATGCGACGGTACGGCCCAATTGTAAGCGATATATACAGCATATACTCTCCTACCGCGAATGCAACAGATATCGTTACATGAAGTCTGATCAGACTGCAAACAGTTTGATACTCATTACAACATTAGATTCGTCAATCATATTACAATTTAAACTTTAGAAATAAAAGGAGGCCACAATTGTTTAAAGAATATGACGTCAAGGCAGTAGAGGGTATAGAAAATGTTTTTTTGTTTTAATGTGAAGATATTTTGTGAAATTGTTTAGAATTTTTAGTTAATGGTAGAGGATGGAAACTGGATCACATGCTTTAAAAATTCTTCAAAATATTGATATATGTAAAAAGTATGTACATGTATGAAGCAATGAGTTAAGCTTTATAAGTAATTAAATAAAGTGTATATCACTTTTGAGATTATATCATTATGAAGTCAGTCATATTGCGTGTTCACTGACTGCGACAACATAATAATGCGTTCTGATTAAAAACACCACTTTTAGCGATATTTTAAATTTGTTAATGTAAAATATTCTTCATTATTCATAAATCAATGGTGTTGATAAGTACACGACAACATTAAGACAACATGATTAAATCTGTTTGACTAAAATATACTTCATATTACATGTTGATAATATGTGAACAGACTATATGTATAAAGGTTTATATTAACAAAGTTTACCTATAAAGTATTTTCACTTAGTTGAGTGTTTTTTTCATGAATAGTAAACAGGGAACGGATGAACAAAAGCCAAGAAAAGAATAATTGCTTCATACACAGCAAGTTCAGTTTTGTTACCATTCAGTTATTTTTTGTGTGTTTTAGTTTTTTAAATATACTCAAACGCAATAAAAACGCACCACTCCTAAAATATGAATATTTTTTCCAACTATTAAAAAGAAATTTCAAAAGTCCTTTCACAGAAACAAGTTAACTAAACTTTTACGGCTGATGCGTTTTCATTGCGTTTGAGTATATTATCAAGATTTGAAGTTATGTTACCATTTCTTTTTTATTATTTTATTATCTAAGATACCAATATGAAAAATATATTATATGTAAATAATTGAGGCCAAATTATGTAATATGGATAATACAAAAAATTATTGAGACGAAACAATATGCAAGGCCCCTAGGGTTTCCTTATTAGTGAACTTTTGGACACGTTTCATACTATCTAATAATTTACTTTAACTTTGATAAATAAAAGTGAGTGCGTGAGTTTGGTTTTACGGCGCTGCCATACAGTGTCAATAAATAACGAGACACAGTATCGATGAGGGAATATTACAGGAAGTTAATATTGACTTACCTCATTCGCTGCGAAGCTGTTCATGGGATATAGTTCTTGGTAGATGGGATACTCCCCGCCAAATAAACAAAACCATTCCCAATGATAAGTAAGCATCAAACCCGCTGCAAGGTAGGGCGGTCTCTAGGGAGAAATAAAACACATATCTCAAAGCAAACATATGCTGACAGTGACTGAGCTTCGAACCAAGGAGGTACTTCTCTACGTAGTGTCTGTATATGTCGTACAATCATGAGAATGTTTACCAATTACTGAGCTTTGTGGCCACCTCACTGTCTCGGTGTTAGACCGCAAATACATCTTTGTATGCATACAGTGGAGTGGAGAAAACGTTATTCTTTTCGAATAAACGATTTTACGCTAAACCTATAATTTCCATTGTAAAAACTTTGAAGCCATTTCAGATGCCGGAAAATCCGGCATCTGATCAGACTCAACATTGTTTGCCGTCAAGGCTAAAAACAACATTCAGAATTGCCGAAAAAAATGTAATCGGGTAAAATAATACAAAAAGGGCCATAAGTTTTCTGAAAGATGCCGGAATCATTTCACTCTATATCAAATGTTATATTATACCATTATACTCGTAATATTATTGAACGTTGTCGGTAATCCGGCATCTGATTAGGCTCAAAACGGTTTGCCGTCAAGTTTAAAATCAATATTCAGAATTGTCGAAAAGTTATTTTCTTCATTTTATTACAGTGCGTTTGCTTTTCGATTGCGTTAAAACGGGAAAGAATAACGTATTCCCCCAACTGTTTTTAGTTGTTGGAGGATGATAAATTGTGTGTATTAGCCTAAATAAACATTTTTATAAATAATATTATACAGTATTACTACATTATGGTCAGTTAAACGATAGTAGAATGAGGTAGATTAATGAGCCTCCCATTTGCTTTTTAAATTTGAAACATAGCTACTGATAAGTTATGCAATGAAAACAGTATTACAACAAAGATATATTACCAAAATATTCATGTGTAATAAACTCTTAATTAAATCGGTAAAATGATACAAAAAAACGGATATAAGTCTTCTGAAAGGAGCCTGAATCATTTCACTCAATTTCAAATATTATATTATACCGGTATACTCGTAATATATTTGTTGAACGTCACCGTAAACAAATTTTAAGAACTGCCCTACACTTTTGTTCATCAACACAGTGCGTCCATTTGCACGCAGGTCTTTTATACGTCAAAACCATTTAACCCTTTACCTGATAGCATTGTTTCTAGTACTGAAGGTATGTGACTACTTAACGCAGGTTGAAAGTAAAGCAGAATGCGCCCTAAGGCGCATTCTGCTTTACTTTCAGCCTGCGTTAAGCTATTACCTGCTAGAATGAAGAAAGTATTAAATATGACACATATTCATTACGGTATAAATTGGAACTATTTTCTTCAGCGGATGAATAAAATGCATGTGCTAAAAGTCGCTTCTATAAGGGAAAGGGTTAAAGAGCGCAATGATAATCACCGCACTGTCTTTCACTCGTTATGTGAGCAGCCTTCAGGATTCCCTTTTATCTATTCTAACGCGTTTATGTTTTCTGTTCTTTCCTCTATTTTCTGATAAAACATTAATTGATTATAAGAGATTTTCATATAGATCTGTTATTCCAGCTTTGGCGACAACAAATTACGTTTTATCTAGACGTTTTTCTGTCACAGACAGTTTTCATTTACACATGCAAATTTGAAATTGGACTTCGTCCGAATTGTATTGCAATGCACTCAACCATGATTAAACACATTTCCTCTTCTATATAAATGAGGAAATTGGTGACGACGGAAAGCGAGCAAACCTTAATAGTTTTGTCGGTTATTGTGTATAAGATAATTCTGTAACAAATTGTGGTTTGGTGCATACATCGACTCGATTTACCAAATAAATGTATCTTCTTTATTCTGTTATAAGTAAACACAATGAATAGTATTTTAACAATTTCAATGATATGAAACCTTCTTCTGCACTGTAACCAATGCAATATTTTATGTAAAGTAAAGAAATCAATGCGTATATTATGTTAAAGATAGTTAATCTTAAAATGGTATGCAATTTGGTATTTGCAAATTCCGTGATTTTTCTTATTTAACATTTTAGTATTTACTTTCAGGAAATGTCATGTACAGATGATACCCGGATGAGTTGCTCGTCGCGTTATCTTGTTTGAAACCAATATCATATATTTATTCGGATAATGTAGAAGTATAAAGACTTATATATAACGTACAGTAAAACCTCTCTATTACGACAACAAAATTGTATACTTTATCAAGGTGTTTACGACCGGGGACTGCTTAAAGCAAGTAAATCCTTAAGGATCTTTAATTCTGTTTTACTGTCAACTTGCTTTAAGCTTTCACCTGGTTTTGTAAAATCAACTAGCCTTCGTTTGTGGTTGTAATGGAGAGGTCTTACTGTATAGCGATGTATTGTAAGTAAATTGCAAACTTTGTTTGTTGGATGTTCTTGTTAATCATTGGTATTAATGTTTAGGATGTATCTTATCTGAATTGTTCTTTAATTGTTTTTGTCATGAGAAGATCCAATGTACATTGCTACGACATTTCGTAAGTGGGTCCCCTGGTCACTTAATTCGATGGCAAAACGTGCAGATATTACAGTGTGTCAACAGAGTATACACTGTTTGCTTATGTCTACTTTTGTATAAAATAGGCATGGTGGGATGAACAGTGTTTTTTCTAGTTATTTATATAATTCAAGTTTTTAACTTAAATATTTCACTGCATTGCTAGTAGCATTTTCCGATGAGAAGTGTTCAAAACGACATTACATTTACATAGTCTTGAAAATCGAACCATCTCTTTGAGAAACATTGTCGGCCGAAAGTAGCAATGTTTGACATTTGCTGCATTCTGTTCAATCCACTCGGCGCCCGGCACATTGCAACTGTATGTATCGTGGTGCCGTAATCATATTCAATCTGGCTTTTGACACCAACATTTTTCCTTTATGTTACTGTCTAACCCGTTGTTGTTAATACTTGATATACATGTAATCTTATTAGTCAAACCGAATGATGTAACGCGTCAATAAGGACTGTGATATTTATAATACCTCCATTACATCGTGCAACGTGGTTATGAAGCTTAAAGGTTATAAATACTTACCACACATGTATATTTTCTACAAATAGCCCATCGCTTATCAAAGATGCAAGTGACTCTGAATTGACCCCATGTGTATGTTGTTATGATTGGAAGAAGACTGACTTCTTGTCTGTCTCCACCAATTGTGCCTGCTCGGTCAATGCATTAGTTTGTTATCAAATGCCAAAACTTATTGTATATTTCTATTGGACTGTTTGTCCACCACATCAAATAAATGACCTCATTTGTCATATTGTCAGGTTGTCTCATAGGACTAACTGCTAACAAAAATACATGAAGAGAGAGACGGTGTGCAGTGTAGGACAAAATACAAAGTTTAAGCGGGAAAAAATCTAAACCTTTCGTCATTTTATCAGTCACTTCTCCATCAACAATAGAAACTTGTTTCCGCAAATATTTTAACTCATTCAACTCTAGTGACGAGTATATTTATTACTCGCAACACTGTTCTAGTGTAGAAACACTTGTCCTATGCAAACATTGAAGATCCAACATCAGAGAGCTCTTTCAGGAACCCTTAAATTAGAGTCTGCTATTGCTTGCCATTTTGCGATAAAATGCAACATACAACCAAATTGAGTCAAGAATGGTATAGAATTTATTGGAAATTAGAAAAGCCCGTGTAAATTTCCAGAGGTGATTAATTTACGGTGAAAGTGATCTTGTTATGACAGATATTGTAAAACAATATCACATTAACATTTGCTCATTGAATGAAAGTTAATTTTTGGAACATTTAAAGTATTTGATAATACATGCATATGGACAATTATCTTACCTCCTACTGAATTCTAGACATCCCATTGGTCAACCGAGGTCACGAGAAGACTCCATAAATAACGTATTAGGTTAGTAAGATTCATATTAGGTCTTTACAAGAGTTGGTCCTCTTGCTTGAAGCCATATGGTTTTCTCCAAGTTATGATAATCACTTATGTTTATCCAAATATAGTTTTTAAAAATGCAAACAGATAGTTGTGCTTTATCATCCCTTTATTGCTTATTCTGAGACTTAAATTTTCAAAGATAATGTTTTTTTTTATTAATTCTAAAATTGGATCTACATGTTTTCAGTTTTAGTTTAACAATAACAGAATACAAACCTTAATTATTACTAATATCCATATAATTAAAAGAATAATAATGAATGAAGCTTATGCACAGAAAAGTAGGGTAACTAATATGGCTTATATAACATATAGTTTAAACTTAAAATGTTCCGAATCAAACGTAGTCGGTAAGATAAATTCGTTATGCCGTGCTTATTGTACCTAATATGGAATATACAGTGCCATTAAAATAATAATAGACAAGGCGAAGCCGAGTCTCATATTAATGTTTAATGGCACTATATATTCCATATTAGGTACAATAAACACGGCATGACAAATAACATATCAAAAGGATATTTAATGAAAAAATAAGCATACATACGATTAGAACTTCATATTTATGTTTATCAAGATTTAAACGCATAAGATACGTATGTAGATCTAGTATATCAACTTAAGGGCTACCTACAATTGCATTGCTAATGTCTTTGTTGAAAGCAATCTTAAATATTACGTTTCTTATAAGGAATAATTTAAAATACTGTTTCACGATCTGCGTATTGACTATTACAATTGCATGATAGTTTATTATCCTGCCGTTTACAACTGTAGCATTAGACTGTGTCTTTTAAATAACGGACAACGGTTTGAATCCTGGCTAATTGTTGTTGATTTATTTATAATTTCTAGACCACTATCGTACACTTATGCTTGGTTGCAGTCTCATTCTCGCACACGACGTTTACTTGATAAATATACAAAATTCATGTAAAATATCGAAGAGGCTATACATTAAAGGAATCAAGACAATTCAGCTTTAAGAATCGCGTATTCTATCTTGTCGTTTTTTATGAGTTACTGGCTAAGTTTGTCCGGTCCTTCTTTCTTTTTGACAGTTTTAATTGCAAACTGTGTTCAAATGATGAAACGAGGGTTTACATATAATACGGTTAAATATGTTATATATTATTGAGTGAATCATCCCTTTCTATTTTATATGCGACTACGGTTTACTTTACAAACAATTTGGTTTCCGATCAAATGCAGAATGTATGATTGGAATCCACACATTTCAAATTTGAAAATATTATGTACTATTTATTTCTTTCACAATCATTTTACCATAACTTATCGATATTTACGAAAATGTTATGTCTGTAGTGATGAAGCTGTATGTACATTTATGTTAAAGTTAGATTCCAGGCAGCATGGCTGAAGTAAAAATAATGAGTGGCACATATTTTGGACCCAGATCAACTTTTGATAATAAATTGGGCGCACGTTTATATTATGTGAATTTTAAGCCACAGTCACTAGATAACTAACTGGAAAAAGTATTATTGCAGATCTGTACAAGAATATGAACCGGTAACAATAATGATATTGCAACTAGGCTGCTTCTATCAGTACATGTACATCTTGTCTGGGGAATACATTGGTTACAGATTTTCTATGCCACTGACGAGCAATATCAGCGTGTATGTAAATACAGCTTTAGGCAAATCTTGATAAACATGGGCATATATAACTTCCTGTAAGCCTTAGCAGACACAATGTATTTATTGTCAGAAATAGTAATATATCTGATTTTGGTTGAATTAGTTTCGAAAATAAATATTTTATAGACTTTTTCTGATAAAACAAAAATGCACTAATTCGAGGGACACGTCTAATACTCAAGCAGACACAAGCAATAAGCACGCTAAACACATTCAACCCTAGCTACGAGTATATTCGTCTTTGAACAATAGTGAACCTATATATAGACTACTTGTCCTATGCAAACAGTGTAGATCCAGCTCAGGGGTTTCTTAAAGGAGCAATCTGATCAGGGTCTTGATCGTTAGACATTTTGCAATTTATTGCAAAAAGCAATCCTAATTAAGCAAATTTGGCCAAGAGTTGATTGGAAATTGGAATTCTCTCTTGGTGATTAAACGTTTCAAGGGTTCAAATGTGTTAAAAACAAATGTTTAAAAGTGTAATAACTCACCCTCTCACTGTCATAATGACGGAATAACCCGTCTAACACAGTCACTGTTGTATTGTCGCCTGCTATTTCTTATAAAATACAGATCGTTTTACTTAAGACACATTTATATGAGTGTACAACAGTTAAGATTCTGATCAGGCGCCACGTCATGCGTCGTCTAATGCAATTACAATTGTTTGAAAAATCGATTTGAGGCGACTTCGGTGGTTAAAGGGTTAATTGCATACGTGTTTGTTCAATATGTACTCTTTTTATAAAAGAAAAACTGATATAAGGCAGCGTCTACCCTCGATTCACACTGTTTGACCATATTATCGGTATTCATTCTGTCATGCTGTCTTAAGTATACAGTAGAATAAAACTATATACAACAGTATTACAAAAGACGTTAACTTCTTGACATTGTAAAAACCAGCGGTAAAATAAGCCGGTTAAATGGTTCAATGAGTTTGTTGGTTCAATGAGTTTGTTGGTAATCCTTACTGGCAAAAAAGTCATACTGATTATGTTTTCTCTGATGTATTACCATGTTAACATGATGTTAACATACTATTTGGCACCTTCTACCAACGGCTATCTTCCAATGGTTTAATATTGTTTTTACAACTACCAGATACACTGGCGCTTTTATGTTGCCGATGAAGCTATTTTCTTAATAAAATGTTACAACGCCACAATAACAATCGCCTTGAACTCTACACCGCAATCCAGCATTGCACAAAGTACAATGGTTACTTGCAAACTGTTTGTATCCATTTTAATTAATCAGTTTTTATTAAATTAAAACAATATTTCTCTTTCTATAATATTGTAATTTTCATTCTAAATTTTTATTTGAAACATATAGCAGATAAATGATTAAAGTAGATGATGTCATGGCAGCGAAGAGGTTAGCACATTATCGTATAACATCAACTGACTTCATGCAGTCATCTAAGTATCTGGAATGTCAGGGAAGAATGGATACTTTACAAAACAACCCCCTGTGCGTTAGTATGGCGAACTCCTATATAAACCCAATCGCTATTTAACTGAGTGAGGTATATTGTATAATCTACAAACAGCTAAGATCATAATTAGAAGCCGATAAATCGGCGTCTGATTAGGGTTGAAACAATTGACACTCATGTTGATGTTTCTATATAAAACATTAATATTTCTATATAAGCATATGCGTGAAGTCCTTATGTGAGGATGCAGACGAAACGTACACACAGACGATACAGTGAATGGTTTTAAGGCCGCGATGATACCGTTGAGCAGACGTTACTCAATCAGAAAACTCAATAGAAAGAAATGAGGTATAGAAAACGACAAATTGTTTTAAAATTCGTACGTGTTATTTTTTTTATCTGAATAGCAAACACTTTGTATGCTAATTAGACGCTGAATTTTCAGGTGTCTGATCTGGGTCAACACTATTGAGTTTTCAGGTGTCTAATTGGGTCAATATTTTTTACAATGCCACTAACTGTTTAACTGCACACTCGTTTATCGTTTCAGAATAACGCATTTCCCAATATACATTTAAATATTCGTACTTGTTTTTCAAACCCAACTAATGCTTAAAGGTGATTATTGCAGATATATTCCAAACATATACAGTAACTGGTATGATGTTTCGTCAATTAGAATTAGCGACTACCATGGTAATAAATAAATATATAGTTTGATATACTGCTTTTTAAAGAGGCTCGCAACCGGATTTAGCATGTAAAATAGTAATTTGTTAACACATGTCAAATGCTTATATAGATGGGTAAGATTTAGTTTTGGATAATAAATTCTGTTAAAAAATGCATTTTAAAAAAAATTTAAATGGCGGGATTCGAACCCGTGACCCTCCATGCGGAGACAAACATGAAAACAAAGGCAAACGCCTTTACCCCCGTGGCTACTGGCGCTCTCTATCTATATGGTAGCGAATTAACGTACTTCACTGGTAGCGATTGATAGTACATATTATGCTCGGGTTTATGTCTGAGCCCGTGTAGAGAAGCAACAACAACAACTATACCGTTAGCTAACGCTATAAAAAAACCGTTGACAAATATCTAAAAAAAAATAAGATTCGGTGACGAATCTTGAGACCTTTTTCGGACTGATCATATTTTTTTAATGTCAGAAGCCAAATAATGCCACAAATGTGCTTTTATTTGAGTATTTTATTTTATTTTGACAAGTACACCATCCGGTTGCGAGTCCCTTTAAGACTTATGAAGAGGTAACTGTCAAGGACAAACGAGCAGTGTCCGGTACGACACGTCATTTCGAAAACATGGCCGAACTGCATCGCTCTAAGTAGGAAACTGATAGTATCCGCCATTGGCCAAGCCCAACTGCTATAAAGCTACCGAAATCTCAAATTTGACCAATCAATTGCTTGAAAACGATCGTAGAATCAGGTTGAATCTTTATAACCTGGAACCCTGATCTTGTTTAAGGTGTACTGCCGTTTGTGAGCGATATTTACTTGAGAAAGCATAGGCTTACTGGGGCGATTTATTATGTAACGATCTACCATGTGATAGTACAGGAAAGGAATTTGGAAAGTCAGGTAGAAGAATCCCTTAATACATTTCTGAAGTACATATGAAGTGTTCGTAAGCTGAAGCAACCATTATATCGTTTTTATCTGTCCAACCACGCCCCATGTCAGTGAAAATAGTGTTGCTATCAGTCGAACTTACTAATTCACCCCAAACAACGTTTTAAGGAATATTCAAGTTTCTAATTTAGTTCAATCCAATTATAACTATTTAGGTATGTTTTCTGTCATACATTGAAAAAGGACAAATAGTGTCGACCCTGATCATAGTCTTCACTGTTTGCATAGGACAACCGTATTATTCATAGGTGCACTGATTGTTTATGAAGAATATACAAGCAACAGTTGAATTATCAAACCTTATAACTCTATTCAGGCTTAGTTAAAGACATTGTTTGCGAACAGTGTATCTATGAAGAGTAGTTTTGTCCTATGCAAACAGTAAGAAACTAGAGCATGGACGTCGTTGCCGTTTTTGGCGTAGACTGGTAGTTTCTATCAGACATGGTTGTAACAAACATTTACAGAATTTCCCAATATATCATTAACCCTTATCTTTCGATGATATTGTCTTCTGTTAAAATGTCATCTGCAAAATTTTTTATTTTTATATAAATACATTTTCAAAGCTAATACATTTAACCCTTTACCCCATAGCCTATTTCTAGTACTTAAGATAGGTGACTACTTAAAGCAGGTTGAAAGTAAAGCAGAATGCGCCTTAGGGCGCATTCTGCTTTACTTTCAGCCTGCTTTAAGCTATCATGTACTATAATATAGAAAAATATTCCCTAAAATACATATTCATTACTGATTAAATTGGAACTATTTTCTTCAGCGGATGAATAAATCATAGCCGCTAAAAGTCGCTTCTATAAGGGAAAGGGTTAAATAGGAGTGTCAAATAGTTTGGATTTAGATCAAACGTCGCGTTTCGCGGCGTCTGATCTGTATCCAAACGGTTTGCAATAATCAGTAAAGTCACGATCAGCAGGCAAAGTGTTAAACATAAAATAAACACCGCTGTCATTTTACACGTGTTTACTAGGTGTGTTTGCTTTCAAAGCGTTTATATCAAGGACATGTATCTACTACATTGAAATTAATACTGTTAAGTGTTTAAAGGCTAGACAGTTGAATGGATAATGCTAGATCATTGTTGAAAGAATAAATTGGTTGTTTCGGTTTTGCGTCCAAACACTTCATCGTACGATTTGAAAGATGGTGAGTTATATTTCTCAGTAGCATGGGTGTAAGTTACGGTCAATAGGTACTATAACTATTCGGATGGAGGAGTATCAAGTACAACACAAAACCACTAATTCAATTCAAGTTAACACTAATAAGTTTACATAACATTAAACCATAAGGTATGTCTTCTGGTGATAAGCACATGTTGTAGATAAAAGGTTATTGCATTATAATTTCACAAAACAGCCACCATTATCAAGCTAGTAAATTGAACTTGAATATAACTTATTTGATAACAAGTATAACCTGTTTGGTTTAAAATCAAGTACACAGTCTTTGCTACTTTTATCATTAATACAGGTATTCGATATCAACTGCTTAATATCAACATAGTTCCATGATGAATGAAACCATTGTTGATAATATTTGACGCAATGGAATATTGTTTTAAAGTATTTGTACAGAAACCCATGTGTTTGTGTTTATAAACAATATCAGAACAGAATTGTTGTCTCATACCGTTTTCTGTCTTCGGCTTTTGCGGCAAACATTTCAAATTATACCGAGATGTATCGAAATCAAAATAAGTTCATTGCACGATTTAGTTATGATAGAATATGATGTAATTCTAACATATGCCAACTGAAAGAGATTTTTAAAATGTTCTTACAATAACATCCAATGTCGTAATGCATCGTTCATTTATTTGAATCACGGTCGTTATTTGATCATTTACGGATCATGTAACGTCAGCAGTCGCTGTAGACATGCAATAGAGCATAAACAATATAATTTTGTTATTAATTTTAATAGACCCCTTCCCCGATAGCTTGTTTTCGGCTGATATTAAAGCTTCTCCATTGACTTTCTTATGTACTTTCAGTGTGCGAACTTTAAACACCTATCTACGTGTGACTCGTGATCAGGGCATGGTAAAATCAAACGGTATTTTGGTGAAGAATTATGTTGTGTCAACATACAAAACTTTGGCAGAATTAAAAGGTTTAAAAATATTAAGGTACGTGTTAGACTTAGAAAGGTCGTCGAGATAATGAAGTGATTGTAGTTTAATCGACAATCCTTTCTTGTAGATACTATTTCTTTTAACGACCTCCAATGCAATTGACGATTAATATCCGTGTGTATGTAAATACAGCTTCAGGCAAATCTAAATAAATACAGCGATCAGTAGAGAATGTATTGTCCTGTCCCGTTTAAACGAATCTTAAAACATACGAAATGTAATTAAATATAAAACATTGCGGCTTTTTTAGATTCTCACGATTGTTTTTGTTTTTGAATTGAGAACAGTTAAGAGCCTGTTCATACGCCGGAGAAAGGAGATCTGGCTTCATATTAGGAAATAATTGTTTTCGCGTAAAATAAAGAACACCTTTTTATCTGCTTAAACAACAGTCTCTGTAAACTTCGGAAGACATATTTGGTTAGAATTAATTGTTTTAAAAATCGAAGCAGATTATCGTTTGTCATAAAACAAATCTATATATAATATGCTTGATATAGTTGTCAAAGTTAACTGCCAGATTGTTTCAGAATGATTAGATACAAGTGTTATACAGCTGTATAGTTTAACTTGTACACCCACTCCAATCCTCCGCAAAAAGCTTATTGTTAGTCTTATAACGCCATTACACCGTGCTGTGGAATGTATATTAATGCAAATTTTATCTTAAAACTCTTTTAAATAGGAACACTGACTGTCATTTACTCAAATATAATTCATGAAAAATATTTTTGCTGGTCAGGTTTACATGTTGTATCAAATAGTTTAATATGTACTGTATAGACGATGTGTGACATCTGTTGCTGATATAAATCAGGTGATTATGTTCTACTAATTATCTGTTTTAATTGATGCTAATTTGTTATGAGCCTTAACGACCTATACACATAACATTGTGCCGCAGATGAATCCTGTACACAGTGTGTACCAACTAACATGTCGACGCATGCAAAGGTTAAATGCCATTTTGAATCATCATTGTTGCTTTATATGTGAGACACTCAGACCTAATTTTCGTCAAGAAAATACAACAATAACCATGTAAATAACATTACGATGGTTGTGTAAAGGGCAATCCTTAACAGTGTGAGTAACGACAGCGCAACATTGACGATTGAAGGACAGTCTATGCAGTCAATATCCATACAATAACGTTCCTAGATATTACGACCGATCAATTACGTTACCATTGGTCAGGTTGTTGTTGCTTAAGGCAAGGTTAAAGTAAAACGGGAAACCCCTTTTAGGAGCATTCTGTTTTATTTTACCTTGCTTAAGCAGTAGCTACCACCTGCTGTTCAATATTTTTAGCTTTTCTGAGCGAGCATCGAAGTTAGCTCTTTCTCTGCATCTGAGTTTGATCTGAATTGCTAAATAATATTGACAATTGCTAAAGTGATGTACAGATTTCTGTAAGTGTTACATAATGTATATCAAAACCAGTCGCCGCGTCTTTGATCTAACCAGTTTGAAATTGAAGTATGATTATCTTATATAGCACGACTGGCGTATTTTCATTGAATGACAATGTTAGTTGTACGGTTGTCTGGGAAAAATACGTAGCGAGCCATTGCAGGCATTATCTTTAACTATATAGAGCAGCCGACTTTGTTAATCAGAGTACTGGTACATATTAGAGAGTCATAAAGGGATTTGAATTTGATCGGTAGAATAGCCGCTTAACGCGAATATGATTGCAAAAATGAACAGGGAAAACGGCTATTTGCTCAGGACAAAGCTTTAAAGAACAACGGGACAAGCTACAATCAAAGACAATTAATGTCGAACCTTGGTTTCTCTTACCTAAATTAGACACATACTCCGTAGACAAGTTCCTGCCACGCATAGCCTTTACATTCAGGCTCGATAACTCGAAATGACTCAAATAGAGTAGAAGTATATTTCAATGTTAAATATTAAGTATTAGTATCTACATATTATTTCGACATTTATCATCAAATTTTATGATTGTTGAAATAAGAGACTACTTGGAGGATTACAAATATTGATAATATACATTGGTGGTACGATTCAGTGTAACGTGTACCGGACCTTTGTATACCCTTGCAGTTACACATCCAGTTACTATATGTGCAGCACGTTGCGTAACTTCTCAACCCATACGAACACTCATCAGTTGACTATACAAATACCTCGCATTTATAAAGCGCAACACTTATAAAACATTATATTGCGCTTCATAATTACATAACACACATTTAGAATATATACTGCATAATTATATATAAAAATAAAACATATCCATTCGAAATATACGATATTACAACTTAAGATTTAGACTTGTCTAGATGTATATCAATACTATTCATTTAACCCGTCTTTCACCGTCAAACTGTAAAACCGTTTATATATACTCTATTTCCGTTACATATTCTTCCTCCTCTCTTTTTCCCGGAGTCCCTCTTGCTCTCATGACAGTCCTGATGGTAGAAACAACGCTATATGGACTCCGGATGATAATCATGTCATGACAGATCCAATCATGTCGCTGTCAAAGACATTGACTCATAGTACTGTAAATTTGAAGTGGGTCTATATAGGGTTCGTCAATTACAATATTTTATCAATACCTTGACTTGTTCTGATTGTGTAACTAAACATAACAGAGTGTATGTTTTAATCACATGTAACACTGAACAATCAAACCAATAAAAAGTTTGCCTTTTGAAGTAAAACAGACATCTGCTCACAACTTATACCGACATAAACGGTAAATATTCAAATTGCTAAAATTCAAAACTGTTCCATAGAATCTTTCAAATTTATCATTTGATAGCAGTGTTAAGGTCAATGATTAGTGGAAAGGCATATTTTTATTAACACCGCCAGTCAAATAACCTGTGTGACGCCATTAGTAACACCTTTAATGTATGTGTAGAATAAAGACGAAGTGCGGTTTGTGAAAATATATTTAATTCAATTTGTAGTCAATTAAAGCAAACCGTTTACATTATTTATTTCGAATAGTGTCATTTGCGTCATATCACCAAGGTCTTAGCCTTTTTGTATGAAATGATCTAATGTATGGACAGACAACGTAGATCACACGTATATACCTATAAAGATATCATCCAACAATAACATAGGATGACTTCATTTTATAATTCAATTACATATTATTTTATTTACAAGCAGTTTTAGAACTTATCATGAAAAAACATCACAAGGACAACCCATATGAACTAGTTATTTAAGTGGGTGTATGCAAACACCGTAAAGTTCCAGAATACCTAGGAATTGATTTCGCAGCAAAATCGCTGAATGGCAACTTAAAATAGGTTGTACACAAATTTGGCTTAAAACGCTTCTATGATAGTTTTTTCTTTATTTTGTGAAATGGAAACAAGAAACAACAACTGTGGAATGTTCACAGCTATTACTGAATTAGAGGCCACGGACATGCCTAACTGCGCCATCTACGACTTAATCGAATTACAAGCACAATTTGTTCTGGCATCTACGGAGATTTGTGTTTGTACAAATTATGCAAATGGATTTCTAGACACAATCAGATTACGCTAAGCACTGCTTTCATGAACAAAGTTCCCATTGAAACAGCGATTATTATGTTTGTCAAACAAAGGCGACCAGACATTTAACCTTTTTAGAGCTAATAGCGAATGTGTTGGAAACAGTTGTGATCCAAACAGACATGAATATCTGATCGGCTAAGCTTTGTCGAAACTGTTTGATTAATCTATTGTATTTTATGAAATAAAGTGCCAAACAATTAAGTGTGTGAATTGATGAAGACGACATATAAAGCGAACGGCAATGATATAGGATGCCAAAGATGAAATACAAAAAATCAACATGCAGCATCATTTCAACAAATATTGTAGCGAATACTTTGCAAGATATACGACAAGAGTTCATATCCAGAAATCATCGTCTTATCTGAAACAAAACTATTTGACACTTGACACTTGACACTTTAATGGTATCTCTTATAACCATGTTTCCAAACTGTCCGACACTGGTCTTAAGGTTTTCTCCATTTAAAAATAGATACATTGTATATATTTATTTGAGAAATTGTACAGACGACAATTTTGAAGCAGACAAAACTACGACAGGATAAGTTTGAACACAATAGCAAATTACAGTGCTGCTGACAAGTTGGAAAGACGAAACAAGTAAGACGATGTGTTTGTTAAGTACATTTTGCTGTGCTCAATGTCACCGTCTCTTTAAAACTTTTACACATTGAAATCACATATTTGAAAGCTAGGCTCGTGCTTGGACTGAACTACATGTCGAAACCACATTATTAGGGTAACCTTTTCACTGCCCAAAAGACGTTATAACCCGTCTGACACAGTCGCTGTGATATCACCGTCTGGTTGTAAGTTTCATCTGATGTAACGTAAACTATTTGCAATGCATGCATTACTTACAAAAGAACCGGTAGACGTAGTCGAGGGGTAAAGCGCTCAATTACGATGTCTGTGGTCGTGTGTTCGATCCCCCGCCGGACCAAGTCCCTCAGATGAGACTGTATAAACTGAGGTTCAATGTATCAGTGCTCTACACGGGGCATTTACAAGAATCAGAGAACTCTTTCGATAATAGGAATAGGGCTTCGCGCCCGGGTTCTCTGTATTCGCCCCTCTCTCTGGGGCATCCAATTAGCCTATAGATGGAAGACACGGTCGTCATCAACCAAAACAAATACTCATAGAAGAAGCAATGGTAAATAAGTGCCAAACAGCTTTGATCCTGATCAGACGCCGCTAACATAGGCGTCTGATCAGATTCCTAACTGTTTGCAAATGTTGATATTTAAGGTTAAACAGTTAAAGTGTTAATCGTATTTTTATTTGAAATGTGCTACTGTGAAGATGCCACCTTCATTCTGAATAATATACCATAGTTTGTGTAGCCGCCATAAGTCTTGGAACGCTAAAGGCGAGTAGAGTCGACATTTTCAATATTGCGGACCCTGGTCAGACGCTGCAAAACTGGACGTCTGTTCAGTTTCTAAACTAATTGACAATAATTTCGATACTCTCCATTAGTGCTTGGTCGACGCAATTTTAACCCTTTACCTGATACTCTATTTCTATTATTGAATATAGGTGACTTCTTAAAGCAGGTTGAAAGTAAAGCAGAATGCGCCCTAAGGCGCATTTTGCTTTTCTTTCAGCCTGCTTTAAGCTATCATGTGCTAGAATATAAAAAAAATATTACCTATAATAGATATTTATGACTGATTAAATTGGAACTATTTTCTTCAGCGGAGGAATAAATCATATTCGCTAAAAGGCGCTTCTATTGGGTAAAGGGTTAACAATGAAAATGTAAATAACGATATCAAAGTAAACTGAAATATAGCAGAAAAAGGGTTAAACAGGTGCTAAATTAAACAATGAACATATTAGTATATTGAACGGAGAGACACATGACACGATTAGAAAGGAGTTTGGAATCGTATTTATTATGATTAATGACTATTAAATGTACAAATACGGCACTAACAACTTGTCGTCTTATGCAGATGTTCTATGCAAAAAGGAACCACACGTTTGCGAGTCGTCATGTTATTTATTCCTACATCTATTTCAGCCGTAACGAGGTTTATACAGATACACTTATGTCACAGACAGTTTCCATTAACAAATGCAAATTTGAAATTGGATCGAATGAGATTTGTATAGGGACGTATTCAACCATGATTAAACTCATTTCTCCTCTTCAATAAATGAGAAACTCGTTACTTGCGTACAGTGGAGAATCTGTTATTCTTTCCCGTTTAAACGCAAACGTACGCAAACGCAAAACACTAAAACGTTGAAAAGTACAACTTTTTGACAATTCTGATAATTCATCTTTATCTTGGTGGCAAACAGTTTGGAGCCTGATCAGACGCCGGGTTACCCGGCGTCTGATCTGGCTCCAAACTGTTTGCAGAGAAAATAATAGTTTTAGCGTAAACGCGTTTATTGGGTAAGAATAACAGATTATCCACTGTAGCTGAATCTTCTAGACATTTGCAAATACCGCTCTTTATATATAATTGTAGAGTCAAGTTCCAAAATTGTGACTTCTAAAAAGCAGGAATATTTTGAAAAATAACTAAGAAAAATAACTGTTTGATATTCTGGTGATATTTTCTGTTACGAAATTGCAGATTTTTATTGACTATAAATGCGTTGAAGGCGATTACTACATAGTAGTGCAAATGAACACATATTAAAAACAATATAACCGTTTTACATTTGTCGTTTTCGTAGCGTTATTGAATAGCGCTCGGAAAAAGAGCACGATGGAGAAGACGTTATTCTATACTGTTTAAACTAAACTAAACACAAACGCCACACAATCAAACACACATTTCAATGATGTTTTGATAATTCTTACGGTTTCGTTCTTTCTGAGTGGCAACCAACTTGGAATGTGAACTGGCCCAAGACTGTTTGCAATGAACGTTGAAGTTTTAACATAAACGAGTTTAGTGGGAAATAATAACGTGTTTCCAGTTGATATGAATGCATACATATATCTGTTAGTATGCACAACACTCGTATTGATAAATATGGGTCGATATTGTTTGCTAATGTACCTTTTCCCGGACGATTAGCATTGACAGCTTAAAGAAAATGCTGGTAGAATATAAGTTAAGCATGTAGCCTGCTTATAATAGGCGCTGCATTAGAGATATTGTGATTGTACCACATAATCATTACTCGGCTGATAGATGTAGATACCAGCTAATAATGAGGATATTAGCTGTATGCGAGGACTTTAACACTTTTATAACAATAGTTAAATCCGCTTTCACTGCAACAAGTCACTTAGGTCTACTTTTCTACATTGTAACAGTTTAAATCAAAATCAGACGTCGTATAAGGGTGCGATTGATGAAATCCAAAAAATAACTTGCACTCATATCGACATTTTCTTTTATTCATACTGCCTTGAATCTAACTTGTCTAAAAAGGTGCAGCCATCATTATTGCACCTAAGCAGGTGCAATTTTGTCCATAACAAAGGTTCACGTAGACAGAAAAGGATGGAGGAGAAATGATCAAACCGTCTGTATGCATGTCTCAAGTTAAAGATACAGAGCATTTTGATCTACGGAATATTTGTATTTGTTAGAAATGCTGTTCATCATGACCAGACGATGAGTTACCCAATTTCGAATCTGGACACAAACTAGGGAATAAAAAAGTTATTTTGTTACTAGCCCGAGCAGATAATGTTATACAAGGTGCTACAGTGGAGAATCTGTTATTCTTTCCCGTTTAAACGCAAACGTACGCAAACGCAAATAACTAAAACGTAGAAAAGAACAACTTTTGGACATTTCTGATAATTCTTGTTTATCTTGGTGGCAAACAGTTTGGAGCCTGATCAGACGCCGGGTTACCCGGCGTCTGATCTGGCTCCAAACTGTTTGCACTGCAAATAATAGTTTAAGCGTAAACGCGTTTATTGGGAAAGAATAACAGATTCTCCACTGTACGTACACTATTTCTATTTGTTCCTTTTGCCTTAACATATTCAACTCTAGGGACGAGTATTATCCTAATTTATAAATCGTCTACGTGTGAAGAGTAAACTTGTCAAATGCAAACAGTGTACACGCATTCAGGAGGAATCCAACCAGTGTCTACATTGTTTGTCATTTGAAACATATTGCGAACAACTCCCCTTAATAGACTAATTCTGGACTTGATTTAGTTGGAAATATCTATTTTCCGTTTAAACCTTGTCACGCTAAGCGTGACTTGGATTACATTTGCAAATAGATTGGATCAAGATCAGACACCGCGTCACGCGGCGTCTGATATGGATTCAAACTGTTTTCCATTAATTTTCAACCTTTCGTTACTTTGGAAAGCTTAAAAACTAATTTGGATTATTTTTTCGTAGACTATACATTTGAACCAGACGACAATTCAGCATGCTAAGGGTTAATGCTGAATGAGTTTACCCATGATCGATTCCATGAAAAGAACGCTCGATGTACTAATCTATCACTTATTATAAATATGTCGAACATTTCACGGTATGTTTTACATCTAATTCGAACGATATAATAATTATTCAAAGCAAAATAAATACTATCTTGTAGTTAGGCTTTGACCGGTTAAAATAGGGTACAATGTATGTACTATTTGTTTACAACCTGAAAATTTATGTGTTTTAGTAAAATATTATAGAGTTGTTTGATAGTTTTATAAGGCTTTTTACGACACGTTTCTTACATGATTTATTACAGCAGCTATATTAATTTATCATTGAATACTGAAATCCCAAATGAACAAGTCTAGTGTCCAAAGAAATCTAGTTCACATTTTATTATTTTAAGTTGCTTTGTTGGGTGATTTTCAATATCACAAACAGTGTACAATCTGATCAGATCGCTTCTAGAGGCTGGATAATTCCTTTTACCAGGGTACAGTGGAGAATCTGTTATTATTTCCCGTTTAAACGCAAACGTACGCAAACGCAAAGCACTAAAACGTAGAAAAGAACAACATTTGGACAATTCTGATAATTCATGTTTATCTTGGTGGCAAACAGTTTGGAGCCTGATCAGACGCCGGGTTACCCGGCGTCTGATCTGGCTCCAAACTGTTTGCACTGCAAATAATAGTTTTAACGTAAACGCGTTTATTGGGAAAGAATTACAGATTCTCCACTGTATTCACAGTTTGAATAAATAGTTGTACTGTTCAAAGATACAGGTACACCGTCGTTAGGGGTAAATGTGTCAAACGGGATAGGATTACGCCTTTCCAACTTTTTCAGAAACAATAATCTAAGTCAATCGTACTTTCTCATATCTGAGTCTAACTCGAACACAAAACACGACAAATGTCAATTACTCGAACAAATCTAGGTCAAACGTCAAGTGAAAAGACCTTTATAGCTTACGTGACAATCTGACCTTAATTCTATTAACTATGATAAGACAACGCGATGCGTTGCAACTAGTTCAACTTCTTTTATTGGCGCTGCGATAACCACCAATGGCTTTCCTAATATTTTTCACAGATTAATACTCAGAAGCATCAATCAGTGAATTAATGGAGCATGACCACCGTAATCCGTGCTGCTTTTAGTTATTCGCCCCTCCAACGTTTAATAGATAATGCCAGTATCCATATGAGTGCAGACTATGTTTGACATATTTAGGGTTGACTTTAACAATGTTTTGCAATATGGCAATCAGTGTATCCCTGATCAGAGGGTTCATGCAGGAGTCCACTGATCAAGTTCTGCACTATTTGAGCCATCGAGAGTGATTTGTATCAGTTAAAGTAGCTTGTTTCATAATCGATATAAAATAAACAAAGTTTAAACTTTTTTATTTGTTAATGGGAAGTATAACGGTGGCTATGGTTGAATGTGTCGGACGTTTTCATAGATTTGTTACTTAAGGGTGTATCAAACTCATGACTTTGGGAATTTTTCAAAGTATATGAAAACACTCTATGATTGTTTTGTATTGAAGAGCTTTTTAACATGAATGAAAAAATAGAAAAACTGTACATTTGACACATCTTTTCCATAATAATGCACACCAGCATATGCTTGTTTTCCTGTTTTTTCATTTATCATAAACAACTCTTTCAAAATAAACATGAAGGAAAAAAGTTAGATACTTTGAAAATTTCGCTTTTGGGTTTGATACAGCCTTAAGAAGTACAGTTTACAGCAAATAACAAGTGGCTGTGCAGTGTGATGCAGGACATCAATAATTAATATCTCTGATAATATCGCCCTTGCATAAGCTGGCATCTGTCTTAGATAATAAATACTCAAGTACATTAACTTGTAAAAAAGAACAAAGCCATTTTTGTATCACTAGGATGTGCCTTAAAATTAAACCGTACTTAACCGATCTCTAAGTTGATTCATTTGTCGTTTTAGTCTGACATGTAAAGTATGTGAACTTTTTTATATTATAAGTTGGTGATGTGGAAACCCTGTATAGAGACCATTAAATGCACAAATTTTGTCGGTGTTTTTATTTGAGCTACCCCTGCATTTAACATCATCAAATCTCTTTCTAGTGGTTGTAATACATGTAACGGTGTTCTACTGTTTCCTTTGTTTTTAACTAAACAAAGAGAAGAATTAAGCTACTTTTTTAGCATGCATGGGAACATGTTTTCTTATTCTTATTTAGATAAATTTAAAACCCTATCTAAAAATATTATATCTTTCCGTACTGTAACGAAATTTAAGCTCCAATGTTTCTCTATAAATTAAACTGAAGAAACAAAGAGCAACAGCAACATTTCAAGTCTGTCAGACATTCAAGAAGCATGTTATCAAACAGCTGTTGAGTTTGTTACTGTTATCAAATATTTCCATATACAACTTAAAATTTGCGAGTAAAGCTCACAAATAAATCTAGTCCCTATTTATGCTTGTTTTCTGACCATGTATTGTAACGGGAGCACCGCAAACGGGTGCTGGACGCTCGACTTTCATATACTTGAGACGGCTATATTTTTCAAACTTAAAGAATGTGTATGGGTGTTTAATGCCCTATTGATCATAGAAGTTTGTAAGCAACAACAACTTAAACATACTTGGACAGTCTACATTCCACTTAAAGTAAACTATAAGTCAAAAGAAGGACACTATCTTTGCCTGCTTTACCTGCCTTGTTGTAATACGTTGCCCTTTTGAAACTAAACAAGTATTCAAATATATTGGAAGTTTGAAATTAATAACTTTCTACGGTTACTGAATAATTTCATATACAAATTCTTAGTCAAACAAGGGCAATAACTCTGCAATGACAAATCTCATGGTTATCTGCTGTGTTGAAAGGCGATGCCCTTTTGAAACTGAACAAGCATTAAAAGTGTCAAGTTAATACCTATTCTAATTATTGAGAAATTTCAATTTACAAGTTTTATGTAAATAAAAACAAGGGCAATAACTCTGGAATGGCAAATCCCCGGTCACCTTTCTTGTTTGAATGAGTTGCCCTTTTGTTATAACACAAGTATTTACAGTTTCAAGTTAAAACCTTTGACAGTTATTAAGATATTTCAATTTACAAGTTTTAAGTAAATAAATCAAGGGCAATTACTCTGGTATCACAAATCACAGAGTAACCTACCTTGTTGTAATGAGTTGTCCTTTTGATACTTAACAGGTATTTAAAGTTTCAAGTTAATATCTTTCATAGTTATTTAGATATGTTAATTTACAATTTTTAAGTAAATAAAACATGGGCAATAACTCTGAAATAACAAATCTCTGGATTACCTGCCTTGTTGTAATGAGTTGCCCTTTTGATACTAAACAAGTATTCAAAGTTTCAAATGGATACCTTTGATAGTTATTGAGATATGTTAATTTATAATTTTTAAGTAAATAAAACAGGGGCAATAACTCTGGAATGGCAAATCCTAGGGTTACCTGCCTTGTTGTAATGAGTTGCTCTTTTGATACTAAATAACTATTCAAAGTTTCAAATGGATACCCATTATAGTTATTGAGATATGTTAATCTATACTATTTAGGTAAATAAAACAAGGGCAATAACTCTGAAATGACAAATCACAGGGTTACCTGCTTAGTTGTAATGAGTTGCCCTTTTGATACTAAACAAGTATTCCAAGTTTCAAATGGATACCTTTGATAGTTATTGAGATATGTTAATTTATAATTTTAAAGTAAATAAAACAAGGGCAATAACTCTGAAATGACTTATCCCAGGGTAACCTGTCTTGTTGTAATGAGTTGCCCTTTTAATACTGAACAACTATTCCAAGTTTCAAATGGATACCTTTGATAGTTATTGAGAAATGGACTCTTACAAAAACCTTAAGCAAAAAACTTAACCGACGCAGACGCTGACGCAGACGCAGACGCTGACGCAGACGCAGACGCAGACGACAAGGTGACGACAATAGTTCGACTTTTTGAAAAAGTCGAGCTAAAAATGGCAAATAATTTAAAGCAGGCCCTAATCATGCCTCAATTCAGTAGCCCTGCTATCTGGGTCTTCACTGTTTGTACATGACAACTTTATTCTTCACATGTATACTGCTTACAAATGACGTGTATGTGTGTGACTATGCTAACCCATAGCCTATTTCTACTTTTAAATATAGGCGAGAACCTAAAGAAGGTTGAAAGTAAAGCGGGGTAAAACAAATTGGGAAAATATTAATGGCCGACGTTACAGATGTAACAAGCACATAATGTTTGCATGAATTGAAGCGGATATTGATATAATAAATACGGTGTTATCGAAACCGTGCAACGTCTTCTAGTCTATGGTTTCCATTGGCTATTATTTTTTACACAATAACGGGCTAATAAAACTTGAAACATGGTAAGTTATGGCTTTCAACTTTCAATTGTTACATCAACATCAAAGAACGCGTACGTGTAATGCGATAAATCATAGAAAATTGGTAGATAGTGACGAATCTTCAAAACAATTAAATATGTAATATAGTGTAGCCATACGTTATTTCAAAAATCAAAGTTCAAAACGTGTTCCGCAACTAAATTACAAGTAGGTATTTTAAATGTTAGAACTTATATATACCGATAATAATACTAGGTCTTACCGCTAATTTAACATCGTTTGATGGATTAAACTATACTTCACCTCTGACGCCTGTTGTTAATAAATACTCGTAAAGCAACATTAAAACAATTCGTTATCTCTAATATCTTGTACAAGCTTAACATACCCGTATGTCAGAGTCTAAACATTGCTTTAGCCCATTCAATTCCTAAAATACAGGTACAGAGGAGAATGTGTTATTCTTTCCCAATAAACGCGTTTACGCTAAAACTATTATTTGCAGTGCAAACAGTTTGGAGCCAGATCAGACGCCGGGTAACCCGGCGTCTGATCAGGTTCCAAACTGTTTGCCACTAAGATAAACATGAAATATCAGAATTGTCCAAAAGTAGTTCTTTTCTACGTTTTAGCGCTTTGCGTTTGCGTACGTTTGCGTTTAAACGGGAAAGAATAACAGATTCTCCACTGTATATTCTAATTACATGGGATAAATAACATTGAAACAACGGTCTTGTCAATTTTGAGACCTCGAAAAACTGAGATTCAAACGTAAGAATTAGAATACCTTTGTTTATGCTAGGTTCTAGGTTCTATAACGTTAGCTACTTTCTTGATCGTAGGAGGGTCTGGTGTTCAGTTTCGTTTTGTTTGATATTGAATTTCCTAGTAGCAAACAGTGTAGAATATGAACAAACGCCGCATCATGCGGCATCTGATCAGAGTCTACATTGTTAACCCATGTTCCTTATATGTAATCGTGGGCGCATTTGGGTTAATAGATAAGGGCTCAAGGTTACAAAGCGTTTTGAGTTGAGTCTGAGATCGTTATCAAACATTTGATCTGTCAGATTTGAGCTTTTGTCACATCTGACTATTCGAATGCTTGAGAACAGTTCAGAAAAAAATCGAAGCGATTAATTTACGCTGGGTCAGATATAAAACAGATATTATTTGTACAACCATTATGGTTATTAAATTAATGCTCGCCCCCTCGAACTATATCGTTTATTCGCTTGCAACCATGGTCTAACCTATACATAACTATGGGGCAGTACAAAGTAAGATAAGGAAATTATTTCAAAATGACCATGTCAAATTACTAAATGTTAGGCATGGCTTAAATTCTATTGTACGGTGAACTTTTGAATATTTTTAATTTCAAATGCATTATAATGCGGCTTTATTACACTAAAACATATAAATTGAACATAGCGTATGACCTTTGTTGTCCCTACACATGGCGCTTAATATCATAATTATGCACAATTTGAGGTATTTCCTTTTTTGTTATATTTTTAGAGTAAAAAAAAATAAAAATTTGTGACAATTATTATAGATTATCCAGTAAAGCATTATGTATGGATGTGGAATTTATTTAGCATGAAATGCACCACCAGTTGACGCAAAGTTTTAAAATGGTGGGATTTTAGCTTCTTTAAAAAGTCAACAAACAATTCGCTCTTAAAACTGAGACTCAACTGGCCACACAGGATTCTCTATGACTGTGGGAAAGTTTTATTTGTTGTTTTGTGTTTAATTCCGTTAGGTTGCAAAATTCAAACATTTGTGAAAATGTGAAATGGGACCCCTTTTGTGAACTGGTTTCGTTTTACTAAACTACTTACGCAAAAATGTTGCGTAAGTCAAAATTTTAAATTTTAATTTATGTTTTTTTATAATCACTTGCTACAATGTACAAACAGCAAATAGCCAGAGCAGAGGACGCGCTTTTAGCGCGTCCTCTGATCTGGCTTTTTGCTGTTTGCAAACGTTTATGGTAGAAAAATAAGAGTTAAATGATTTTGACTTACGCAAAATTGTTGCGTAAGTTGTTTAGTAAAACCGTGACCTGGTTTCGTTTTGTTTTATTACTGTGTACGTACATCTCCCTTTTACACATATAGCAGTACAAGGAGAACAATGATTGGACTGATTTATCATAACTAACGGTGACTTATTTGTATCAATTGGGACATAAACTATTCAGAATGCTCCAAATTATTGGTAATTCATGGTATCTTGATACAGCTGAGACAACGCCATTCTTTTATAATACAGTGTTCTCGGTAACGCAGCGTCTGGTCTGGATTCAAGCTGTTGGTTCATCGTCAATGAGTTTTTCTGTCAACATGTCCGTCATGTAACTTTGAGAAAAACAGCAGACGACACTTTTAAGCAGCCGACATTGCAGCCGTGAATAGGTGGGTATAATTATCTTGTTATAACGCGTGAATAGTGCTCCCTCCCTACAACGGCCCCTAACAACGATTCCCTCTCTACAACAATACTTATTGCTGCTTTTGCTCCAAACTGTTTGCACTGCAAATAATAGTTTTAGCGTAAACACGTTTATTGGGAAAGAATAACAGATTCCCGGCTGTATCAAACTGTTAAAGTTTCATTTAGTATGGTTTTGTACATGTCTTGTGCATTAACCCATTGATGCCTGTATTTGCAATGTACTGTCCGTGTATATTTGCTGGAAGATTTTAATGTATATATATACTCACGGAATTTAAAAACTGTGCATTGGGGAATAGCATTATAAATAATAGGAATAACAAACAAGATATAAATTGACTGCGTTATAGTGATATTTTTAACATCGATCTAACGTTTCATAAGAGTCATTAATGTGTGGTGTCAATAATGATTGTACTGCAATGCGTTTTTGTCATTAAGGGTCAAAATCCATGTAACACAATTAAAAACGCATGTGTCTTCCGTTTGCATCAAAGCGCGCACGGTCATCCGGCTGATTAGACGAACTCATCGATGGTTTCTAGCTGTAAAGTTTGAAGACTAAAAACGATCACGCACATGTGTAACGGGAACATACGTATCTTGTCGACGTTACGTTAATAGCGATATCGTTGGTCGCAGATTCTCGTGAGCATTACCAATTTGTCAAAACGTCTCCATAATGACAACATGGTGTTACGATGAAGACCAAATCGGCCTGCGACATAATTCTTTTTTTTATTCCAACCTCTAATATGCTGACTGAACGTAAACGCGCATTTTCAGACAGCCGTGTCATAGCCGTTATGGTTGGTAAAACA
The DNA here is from genome assembly GCA_922989275.2 of Gari tellinella. Classification (NCBI taxonomy): domain Eukaryota; kingdom Metazoa; phylum Mollusca; class Bivalvia; order Cardiida; family Psammobiidae; genus Gari; species Gari tellinella. Next base: position 47,098,110 of record OV277864.1, read on the forward strand.
AATCTTACTTGTTTTTCCGATGATTTACTGCCAAAACAACCAGTGTACATTGAAAACGTGTTGCATGTACTGTACGAATGAGAATTCTGACCAATTTATGAAAAAGAGACAAACGTTTTTTGACACGAAAAGGTTAACGTAAATTTCATGAAATGTGTAACCAATACCTTCTACACACTTTAATCAGTTGTATAAACCGTTTTTAAGTGAGCTGATTGAAAACGTGTACATTTGAAATAAATTTTAACAATGCATAGTTTTTAAATTCCTTGAGTATACAAAGGCGATCGAACGACACTGCAGTGTTTGTCCATACAGAAACAAATATTTTTCGTACAATATCGCAAACAGTGAAAACACTGATATGACACCACACGACGCTCCTTTAGGAGCTACATGGATCTGCTTTCCTGTCACCTTGCTTTTAGTTAGTATCTGTCTTTTATACAGTCAATTAGCCTTCATTTTAGTGGTCGTAACATAGAGAATTTTATTGTACTTTTGAATATGATGCCAATTCTGATAGGCTGTCGCTTTTTTAACAATTTCAATACTAACAGTAAGTTCGATCAGCAAATCGAAAGACGTTTACTTGTCTTAGACAACATTGTATCGACGAAACAATCAGGTCATACGTTAGATTAAATTACGAGTTTCTTCCTGTGACGTTCAGGTTTTATTTCTTTTACGAAAACAACCAACACTTGGAGTAACACCCAATTAGGTTTTATTGGAAGAGGTGAAGGACATAATTGAAGTACGAATGTGTTAGGAATACACATCAGCTCCCTGTAAAGTCACTGAAAACAGAACACATCCGGTATGAACGAGCTGTTTAGTGTAAACAGGCATTTGGGACGTTTAATAAAACTGCAGGGACTCCCTCTCTACAACGACACCCAATGGGAGAAAACTATTGTGAGCGTTGTTCGGAAGGAGTCGTTATAGGGAGGGAAATTGGCTAAAATTTGAAAAAAACTTGAATCCAGAACATCAGTTTATATCTTCGATTGCATCAAAACACAAATTGATACATTATATTTGAAAAGGTATCTTAACTTGTCTGCCAATGTTCGTAAACTAATGAATGTCTGTCGAAAATGTGAAGCAAATGTTTGATTACAGAAGACTCATCAATACAAAAAACCGGATTGTTTTAGGTTAAATCAGACGAAGAAGGGAATTATACCCAAATACAGCTTTTCAAATATAGTAATCTACCAAAGAGGTGTTTTACATATCACACTGTCTTCACCTTTTATGATTCTTTTAACCTATTAGTGCCTAGCGCCCATAAAAGGGACATAGACAAACCGTGTAGACTGTGATCGGATGCGGCGTCTGATCAGAGCATTCACTGTTTTGGTGATAGGAATTTGAGTACAAAACAAAACGTAAATGAATATTAAGATTTAACATTCCTTACATCAAAAATAAATTAATCCAATATTTAAGCATGGGGGAAATCATTTGGCATAAATGGGTTCAGACGAACATAATTACATATAACAAAGATACCAAATGTAAACTATTAACCCATAATTAAAGTTTATGTGATTGGATTTGATTACGTTTTCAATAGTATACGGATTTGCGATAATGTTTTTAGCGTGTTAACTTAATTTTATTATGAACTGATTAATATTGACATTTAGGTTTCAAGCAAATGGTTAATAGAACAGTCAACCATCGACTAAGGCGAAATCGTGCAAGTCTTTTTAACTCATATATCAAATTTTAAAAGAACCTAGCCACACTTTAACTTTTGTATACATACGAGATGTTGGCTTTAAGCCATTTGCGCCCCGTGGATGCATCCTTGTTTATATATTAGATCAGTCCAATCTTTTTCAAAGGGAAGCCTGGTCAAAAAGTTTATTTTCAGTTTGTTTTATATATATTGAAAATCCTATCAGCAAACTCTGATCAGAGTCTACGCTGTTTGCCTATGTCCCATATAATGGGATCGTAGGCACAAATAGGTTAAGCAAGCTAGAGTCATTTATTTTCAACACGATATATTTGACTTAACTCTTTACCCCGTAGCCTGTTTCAGGTTTTGAAGACAGGTAACGACTTAAAGGAGATTGACGGTTGAAAGTAAAGCAGAATGGGCCTAAAGTCGCATTTTACTTTGCATTCAGCCTTCTTTAAGCTACATGTAACATCTGCTACGATATCGAAACATTTTTATAGTTGATATTTATGTAGGTGTACAGTTGAACTATTTCCTGCAGTGGAGATATGAAAAAGAGGTATAATGTTGTAAACATAGGGTAATTGGTTAAGTGAGCTTAAGGTTGACTGTATGTTCTTTCTTGAAATATTTTGGACCTAGCAAAACAAATAGCTCAACTTCAAGTATTGTTGAAACTTTTTATTTTGTGATATTCTAATATTCCCCTATTAGTACTGAAACAATATTTCAACTTCAACACGTTTCCTAAAATGGAACTCGCAATTCCAAGTGGAGACATGGACATTTTAACTTGTTAGTGATGCAAAAGACGCATAATCAATATGTTTAATGCCAGGAACAGACGTTAACACATGTCTAACTAAATTCTCGTCTACAAATATGATTTCTGCAAGAAAACATTAATACAGTGGAGGATACGTTATTCTTTCCCGTTTAAACGCAAACAAAACGCAAACGCAAAACACTGAATCGTGGCAAAGTAAGCTTTAGGACAATTCTGATAATTCACGTTTATCTTGGTGGCAAACAGTTTGGAGCCTGATCAGACGCCGGGTTACCCGGCGTCTGATTTGGCTTCAAACTGTTTGCAATGGTTATAATAGTTTTAACGTAAACGCGTTTATTTGGAAAGAATAACGTTTTCTCCACTGTAAATAGTCTAAAAAAGTAAAATTCAATTTATTTGGCAAACAGTGTGAATCCTGATCATACATTAGGCGTATTGTTTGGCTTCAAATTGTTTGAAAACGACTGGCATGCCGTGTATTGTAAGATAATGTTAACTTCCTTACACGGGTACAATGGTTATTTGCAAACACTTTGAATCCTGATGAGACGCCGACTAACTCATCTGATCAGGATCCAAACTGTTTGATATTCATAACGATATAAATCTATTTAATTTACCTTTAAAGTTGAATTTGAAGTAAATATAGAAGACAGTTGTTCAAAGCAGGCAATTTTACGCGAGTGCAGTTGTTAAATGCTAAGCACGGGTACAGTAGAGAAAACGTTATTCTTTTCCAATAAACGCGTTTACGCTAAACCATTATTTCCAATGCAAACAGTTCGGAGCAAGATCAGACGCAGGATCTGGCTCCAAACTGTTTGCCACTCAGCTTAACATCAATAGTAAGAATTGTCCAAAAGTTTTTATTTTCTTTAGTTTAGTGTACTGCGTTTGCGTTTCGTTTGCATATAAACGGGAAAGAATAACAGTTTCTCCACTGTACATGCTGAGCACGGGTATACCAGAATCTGTTAGAGCGTGGTTAATGACCGATGTTACATATGTAACAAGACCAACTTTATGCAATGATGCGGAATTGAGTGACAACGATATATGTTATTTTACGAGCAAATGCAATACCACTATGTTATTTTTACCAAAGGATGTAATTTCTACGTCATCTTTAAGCAATGCATAAACCATTTAGGTGTCATCCTCATTTCAATTGGTTTATACCAATAATGACCTTGCCCAACTACATACAAAGTCGTAAATAACAAACATAAATCCTACAAAATATACAAATGTCACCCCTCACATGCACATTTATACACATTTACACGGTCCTATTACCGTCGTTGTATTAGTTATTTGCATTTAAAATAATATCGTAACGATTGAGGTGTACAGTACTTTCTCGAAATTGCCGCTGAGTCAACAAGCTACATTTTTACAAGACTACTTTACTTATATGTACATGCACTTGTATTAAAAATGTTACATAAATAGCGAATTGCAATAAATCTATTTTATTGATACGTTGATGCGTGCTGTGTTTATTACCCATTTAACCATTCTTCTAAAAACAATTAGGACTGAATTGTAACTGAATTCAAATACAATGCAATATTTATATGATATGGCTTCAAATTATTTACAGTTGAATAATTTTTTTAACATAAATGCGTTTACTAGGAAAGAAAAACGGCTTTTCCATAAATAGTGCAGGACACGTCAGCATGTAAATGCATAATTCAAGTTTTATCACTTGTCATATACCGTGCCTTTCTACTGCTTACCAATTGACGTTTCCGGCAGCGCTTGTGTAATATTAATTAATGTTAAATACGGCGATATTAGCTAAATTACTAAAGTGAATATGAGGAAATACACCATAGAGAGTTAGAGACACTATTTTAATTAATTGCTTAAGTGCCAGAAAATCCGTTATCCTGTGTTTTTATTCCTAACTGTACAATTATTTGATTCTAATGAAGAGAAACGGTAATATGGTTGTACACATAATGTATTCCGAGCATACACAGTTAATTAGGCGTCAGGTCGATGAACTCTTTGCTAAAATGCGAAGTGTTTACATGTTTTGCAGGGTTGACGTGAAAATCAAATAATTGTTGACAAATGTTTGATAAACATTTTAAATTGTGATGCCGCTATCCAATTGACTGACCTGGTGTTATTGCTACACAAATTGCAATGCTTAAAATACCAATTGAAATATATCATTCATAACATATATTATTGCAAACTGTCAGGGCGTCTAATCTGGGGCAACATTGGTTGACACTTGCGGTTGGATTTCTTTAAATGATCTGCAATATCTAAAGTTCGCTCTTTCTGTAGCAACGTAAATAAATACTGCACAATATCCAGTAACAGGTTGCGCAGGGTCCACATTCTTGGTAGTGAAATAAAACTGTCCAATTACTTATCATATTTACTTTTCTATCATATTGTTAGCTATACAGTATAACCTCTGTACATTTAACTAAAATGTCAACTTCTGAATACCAAAGACATTTCTAAATATCAGTTATTTGATTTGATTTTGCTTAACAGCGACTGTTTAACCCGTTCGGTGCCAATTTAATCGAGGTGTTTACCCCTTCACCGTTATTTTTTCTTCTGCATCAATATCGTCGTCTGCAAGATCACTTCAAAGTAAGATTGCAAGTAGTGTGACTTAAGAAATATTGATATAAATGTCAAACATTTGGATTCTGATCAGACGTCGCTTACGTGGCGTCTAATCTCGAACCAAACTGTTTACAAAGTCGATGTTATGCAACTTCGGTGCAGACGTACTGGAATATATTTATTTCAAGATTTATGCATTACTGTTGATCTTCATTAAACTGCCACTTTTCTTTACGACATTCATTTCTATTTATGTTAAATACCCCCGCTAGGAAACATCTCAGTCCGGATGTGTTTTTCAGAAGATATATTATTATTATATACTCTGCAAATATCAGTCTGTCATGGTGACATTCCACCTACAACTTAAGGAATCAATGAAGCTTCCAATTACCTCACAACCTTATCTTATTACTGCAGTGACATCAAAGGCTGGACTCTTTCAACGGGGGCGTGTTGACGGATATTGTTCGAATAAACATATAAGTGAATAAGTGAACATAGGCATGAACTCCGTTTCCTGTTGAGATAAAACTGGTATGCTGTTGCGGTAAATTATTAGGAAATACCGAAGAATATGATCGGTACCAAAATCACTCGAAACAGGTTCCAGTTCGAATGAAATTAAACTATTATCCGTGATCAGGGTATATACTCTGCTTTAATTGTTAGCGAGCGCAAATCCTATACATGATTAAACAGCGCATTAACTAACACGTTTGTGCTTGGGTTTTGCTTGTTAGCGAATTCAAAATATGCATTATTTGTTGCCCGGCTTATACAATTTCAAAGCTAAATTCGATAAACTGACGATGCACTAACAAGTCAAATTCAGGAAATTAATCCGTAAAATTCTTGACTGGTCACGAACCAAATCCTTCCACAATGTTTCATTTTGACAGATGAGCCGACAATAGTACATGAAAAACAACTTTATATTGGAGAGTAAAGGAATTAATTAAAACATTTTCAATAGGCTAGTTAGTTCTTGATTCATGCATAGATTGCTGATATTTGAAATTTAACACTTATCCAGACAAGTTTTATCGTCTGCTTCAATTGTTTTCCCGCCAAAATGTCGTCTGCATTGCTTGTGTCGTCTGCACTATTTTTAAAGTCAGATTTAGGGTTGTTTTGACTGAAAAATGTCGGTTCGAGTGTCAAACAGTTTGGATCCTGACCAGACGCCGCTTTACGCGGCGTCTGATTTGGGTCCAAACTGTTTGCAAAGTCGCCTTTTGGCGTCATTGATAGTGAAAGCGTTAGTGGAAAGTGTTGATTTACTGAAAGTATAAGCTGAAGCTTATATAGATTTATAACCAGTTACTACAAAGTATATCTTAATATTGAAGCCAGGAGGTAGCTTAAAACTGGTTAACGTAAAACAGGAAGCTCTTTCCGCTTTACTTTCAATGTGTTTTAAGAAATCAGGAACGAATATTTATATGACTATTTAAAAAGGTGTGACCCATGCATTAAAAGGCATCTGTATTATGGATAAGTAAATGCGTTAGAAGGCGTTTATATTCGGGGAAAAAAATAAAACCGACCACAACCAATTTATGTTATCCTATATCATAGTACAGTTCGCCCTCCCTACAACGGTCATCCCAAAAACGACGCGGCGTCTGATCTAGATTCAAGATGGTTGCAAATGTAAGTCAATGCTTAATTTTCTATCCCTATAACAATTCCTTCCGAACAACAAAAACAATATGAGTCTTCTATTGGGTGTCGTTGTAAAGTGGGAGCACTGTATTTGTTTACTTATGGCATTTACTTTACAGTTGGAAAGATCATTTGTTTTTCATTTCAAGCCAACAAGTCGAATGAACATTAGGAAAGTAACATTGTTTTCTAAAACTTCTACAAAATTATATCATTCTGAGTGACAAACAGTAGGAACCTTGTTTCAACAACAGACTACCCGTCGTCGAATCACCCTGCACACTGTTGGCAATTAAACATTTGTTTTAGCACAGACAAATATACTAGAAAAGAATAACGTCTGCTTCCCTGTGTAGATAAAACTGCTTACTTCTTAATAACGCTGTTTTAACACATTAATCCCTAGCGACGACTTTACTCGTGATTTAAAGCCAGTGAACTTTTTCAGCACATGCTCTTCTCTCCTGAAGGAGTCCTCTGAACAGTTTCTGCACTAATATGTTAATTTGAGTCAACACATAACCCTAAGTGATAAACAATGGACAAGACTTGCTTTAAAACTGGAATTTTCCATATAAACTTTTAGGGATGAATGAACGCATCCGACGTCTCATATAGACTTAATTTGGCGTATATTCTGGTCTGATACTATTTATAGAAAGCAGTTAAACTCATTTAGGTATTTATATAAGTGAATTGTTCTATGCTTATCTATTGGATGAGTCAATGTTCCTTTTAATGGGTGTCTGGTCTGAGTGAATTTTTTTTTTCTTTATATAACTAAAAGTGTAGATATTGATTTGACGCGGCATGCTGCGGCGTCCGATCTGAGTATGCACTTTTTACCATTAAGAGGAGGCTAGGCATAATTGGACAAATAAGACATTAAAGCAGGGGATTATCTTAAATGCCTTAACAACGTTGAACGAGATGATTTACGATTATTAAACATTTTACTTCAACATGAGGATATGTCCAAACAGCCAATAACAACCAAATAACCCATTTATGCCTAGCACCCTATAAAATGGACATTGGCATAATGCGGCGTCCTATCAGAGTTTATGCTGTTTGTTGATAGGGAGTTTAAAGCGACTCGCAAACAGATGGTGCAATAAAAATAGTAATTTGTAAATATGTGTCAAACGCTTATATAAATGGTAAAGAATTAGTTTAGGATAAGAAATTCTGTTTAAAAAAATGTATTTCAATAAAAAAAAATATTGGTCTCTGGTGGGATTCGAACCCGGGGCCCGGCATTGGCGGACAGAAGGCAAAATAGGGGAAACCGCTTAGACCAATGGACCACGGAACTATCCGTTTATCTCGGATCGATTTAACGTATTTAAATGTGTAGCGACCGAAAGTGCATACAACTTCGTAATTCGGCTCGTGTTTATGTCTGAGCCCGTGTAGAGAAGCAACAACAACAACTATACCGTCGACTAGTCGGTATAGAAAAACGATGGAAAATATCTAAAAATCTAAGATTCGGTGACGATTCTTAAGACTTTTTTTGGACTGATCATATTTTTTTAATGTCAGAAGCCAAATATTGCCACAAATTTGCTTTTATTTGAGTATTTTATTTTATTTTGACAAGTACACCATCCGGTTGCGAGTCCCTTTAATACTTAAAACTAAACGAAAAGGACCAGGCATCCTTTACATAAAAAATGCACTTATTTAGTATTTTGGATAGAAGAATCCACTTGCAATAAATGGTCTACTTTGAACCACTTCAAGTAATCGACGTTTTGCTGTTTTTCATAATGGCAGTATATGATACTGATGAATTGGTGGTTGCTTATTGGCATTAATGTTGTCTGGCCGTTTTGGTTATATGTCTGCTCGTCTGTCTTCGTTGCATTTGTATCTTAATAGAGAACGACAGGTCGGCGACACAGAATAAACAGAATGTCCTGATTGGTTGGCAATAGGTCTTGAAGATCAATTTATGATTACTATAGGATTGTAGTAAAATGACGGTTACACAAAACTGACATTCGGAATTTATATGCGATGTAAGTTTTAAACAGAATTAGCCCCCTTTAAACTTACTCTGAGTACAATGCTTATTTACAAATATTTCTTTTCTGCTCTAACGCCGCGTTAAGTGGCGTTTGATCAAGGTCCAAACTGTTTTGGAATCGTGTCGATGTTTCTTACGACTTTATTTTCAACCTGCTTTAATGTGTCATCTGTCTTCAATACTAGACACAGACTATAGCGTAAATGGTGAGAACAGATGACGTTACGGCATTTTGTCTACCTTTGTTCTAGGTGCTTTCATATTATCTGAGGCTTTAGTCCTCCCGACCATGGACTTTATTAAATAGCGCCTTGAGAATATGATTAGGAAAGGAAAAGGCAATTTGTCTCCTGTGACTATGGATGTTGATTCTTGATTCATTCGTTCTGTTGTATCACTGGCATATAAAGACCGATGGCTCCTTGTTGTGGTTGATGCTGCTTTGACTGATTATTCCGTGGCTGTTGAGACACCGCCCTCCTATCGACCTGCGGACACCTCGATGCTTCCAGTGAGATCTGTATATTGCTATTATAGTTTAAAGTTAATTTTTGTTGTACATGCATATGCATATAATATAGATAATGCAGACATTAAGTAAAGGACAATTTTGCGTTTTTATCTAACACTAAACAGTAACTTACATGCAGACATCCCCTTGTACTTTTACGAATAGTCGCTAAATACAATAATGACTTTAAGTGTATACAGGAGACTTCTCCAAATACAGACATAACTGAGTGGAGGAACCACCGATCTCGCTTGATACAGTGGAGAAAACGTTTTTCTTTCCCAATAAACGCATTTAAGTTAAAACTAATATTTCCAGTGCAAATAGTTTGGAACCAGATCAGACGCCGGGTTACCCGGCGTCTGATCTTGCTCCAAACTGTTTGCCACTCAGCTTACAATCAATCATCAGAGTTGTCAAAAAGTTGTCATTTTCTCTAATTTAGTGTCATGCGTTTGCGTTTCGTTTGCGTTTAAACGGGAAAGAATAATGTTTTCTTCACTGTTAGTGGGGGTTCATAATAAATAAGAACGATCCATAAGTAGCTATTTTATTCATATTAGTTCGAATTAAGTTGCAAGGTTTAAAAAATACAAAATAAATCATATTCCTGTGTGATGCCAGCTGTGCACCGTTTAGGCATTATTTAAAAGACATCTAAATCTACTAGTTTGGATAAGAATTACCAATAATTATTCAAATTAGCTCCCACGTGTTCTGCAATTAGTTTAACAGTGAGGGTTTATATATTCCAATCTAAAATGCATGTTGAAAAAATTGAATTAAGATTCTGTTTCGTGCCACAAATATTCAACATTGTGTGTAAACTTACGAACATAACAGTGATATTGACTAGAATCAAACCTCGATAGCAAAATCAAAAAGCTTAAGTTTAACCCTTTCACTCTTAATAACGCCATAAAACGTGTTTGCAAACAGTTTGGGTGCTTATCAGATGCCGCGTAACGTAGTATTGCCTTAAATATGACTACTTAAAAATGATATTGCAGACAAAAATATTAAAACCGACAACACTATGGCGGTGAAGGGGTAAAACCTCTCGACAAATTTGATCATGAAAAAGTTAACCGATCTTTAATGCTATAGTTGAAATTCAAGCATACACATATAAGCTACGATTTAACTTTAAAATAATCTTAACTTTAAAGTAGTCCGAGTTACCGAGATCCAACTGTAGTGTAATGTCAGTGTGTTAACAAGCTATGAAATACCGATTAAAATATGTCACTTTAAATCCCATTACTCAACCCCTACCACTGACATCAACTATTTAATTTGTCTTAAAGTATCATTCATCTCCATGGAATCGCTTTGTTTGACTTCCAAAATCTAATCTGATATACAACAGAGAAAACTCTTTCCCCTGTCTACTTGAACAATGTACTACAATTTTTTATATGCCAAATCATATTAACCATGTTTCTGCTGGTCTCGATTTTACTACTTTTTGCAAAAAGTTTGGACCCAGATTAGACGCCGCGTCAAGCGGCGTCTGATCTGGATCATAACTGTTTGACACTCGTCTTGAGATTTCTGTACTTATAACATGTATAAATCAATTTAACAATTTTTTGCAAACGATAATTTCAAAGCAGACGACATCACAGCAGGATAAGGGTCAATTCCATGATTCGTTCTCTTTGACTGACGCCGTATTATTGATCCCAAGCGGCCTGTTGCCATTAAAAACACATTTACCTTTTTACGATAGACATATGATATAATAATGTTAGTGAACTTTTCTAAAAGACTAAAGACATATTGAACGATCGATCGTTTCTGTCAGACCCTCTTATACTTTGCCTGCCGAACGAATTGACTGTATTTTGTAAACAGATTGGATCCAGATCAGACGGCGCGTAACGCGACATCTGGTCTGGATAAAAAATGTTTGATATTCGTATCTAGGATTTTTAAATACAAATGTTTAACTTAAAATTTTAACCAGCTTTGAAGTCGATATTTCGTCAGGGTAAGGATTAACATATATTTTCGTTTGTGGGACTCTATACATTGAATAAGAGTAACGTTTCTAGTACTAACGTCCTTTCGTCTGCACAGACACTGCTCATTATATAATCGTCTTTTTTCGGCAATTCTAATGAATTACATTGTTCCCTTTCTTCAACGGTCCTCTTACCAACGACTCCCTCCTCACAACGACCCTTGCCGCGGTTCCCTTAAAAGGAAAATTATGTATCACGCTTTTATTGTGTGATTTTTCTGACCTGTCAGAGTTATTTTCAGAACAGAACAGTTCATAATGGTAAATAGATTACAGGGTAACATCGGATCTATATAGTCGTACACTTTCCAACTTGAGATAAGCATGATCCTTGTGCAACACGAGACAGCTGCGCTAATTTTACTGATATGTTATTCATTCTCAATAAACGTGTTTATGCTAAACACTGTTATGTCCGTTGTAAACAGGTTGGAGCCAGATCAGACACCGGGTCACCCGGCGTCTGATCAGGCTCCAACCTGTTTGCTACTCAGATTAAAAATTTAGTTAAAATTTATTAAAGTAAATATCGACAGTTTTGTACATTGCGTTTGAGTTTAAATGGGAAAGAAACATGTATCCTCTACTGTACATTACGCACAAAAAGTACAGCTATCCGTATCTCTAACTGGATGTATAGAAATCTCATCCCTTTTAAAGTTTTAGAATGTTCCAATCTAAAAATAACTCTGACAGGTCAGAAGAAAACACTAATACTTCTGCAAATTTCTCCTCCTTAAATTTGTTGTCTGACTTTTTTTCTAAAGTTAAATAATGGATGACAGGAAAATAACTTAATAACGAGAGAAGAACAGCTTGAATTCAGATCAGACAACGCGTAACGTGGTGTCTGATTTGGATTCAAGCTGTTTGCAAACATAGTCAAATTTCCTCCCTATTACAACTACCTCCGAACAACGCACACACTTCTTGTCTCCCATTGGGTGTCGTTTTAGAGAGGGAGCACTGTATTACCAGAACGATTTGGTTTACTTACAGTGGAGAATCTGTTATTCTTTCCCGCTTAAACGCAAACGTACGCAAACGCAAAGCTCTAAAACGTAGAAAAGAACAACTTTTGGACAATTCTGATATTTCATGTTTATCATGGTGGCAAACAGTTTGGAGCCTGATCAGACGCCGGGTTACCCGGCGTCTGATCTGGCTCCAAACTGTTTGCACTGCAAATAACAGTTTTAGCGTAAACGCGTTTATTGGGAAAGAATAACGGATTCTCCACTGTACCCTTACAGAGAAGACGTTATTATTTCCCAATACACATGTTTATGCCAAAACTATTATGTCCACTGCAAACAGTTCGGAGCTAATTAAGACGCCGTTTAACTTGGCGTCTGAGCTTGCTGCAAACCGGTAGCCACCCAAATTAAATTAAATTGTTAGCAATTCGTTTGCCTTTAAACGGGGAAGAATAATTTCGTGTCCACTGTATCTGGAGCCAGGCATATGGCTTCAATGGTATCGTATGATCGCTGACTGTTTTGTTCAAACATTAAACAGTGTGTTTGAGTGGCATCTGCCAATATAGCAGAGTATTTGGGCATTTGTGGAAGAAGATGATGGTGATAATGATAATGACATACGACAGTGTCTGGAGTGACCAACAAACACGCGTCAAGATTTTTTTTATGTAAAAAAAAAATCCAAATACATTTGTATTCAAACTTAAATTTAATAATCTGACCTTTAACCCAGGCTCTATAGCACTAATGTTTTAATGCAAACAGTTTAGATCCAGATCAGACGCCGCGTAACGCGTAAAAGCATAAAAATCAAAATTTTAAAAGAAAGAGCATAATTCCGCGGAAAAAATCCGTAGATCCCGAGAAATTAAGAAAAATCCGAAGATTTCGGAAAAATCCGGATAAATGGCAGGCCTGATGTTATGTATTGTCGTGTAATCAGATCGTCAAACAGGTTGTTTCCAAATAAAAACCGAGCCCCTTGTGTCTCATCTGGATTCAAACCCTTTTTAAAATACAGTGCTCATTCTCTACAACGACACACAATGGGAGACACATATTGTGTGTGTTCTTCGAGGGGAGTCGTTATATATAGGGAGGGAAGTTAAGACTTGGCTTACATTTGCAAACAGCTTGAATCCAGATCAGACGCCTCGTAATGCGACGTCTGATCTGAATTCAAGCTGTTTGTCACTAATTATTATATATCTTCTATACTTATATGTAACCTTGAAAAGAGCAGCAGACGACAATTTTAAGCACACGATATTGCAACATTAAAACGTTAGACATTATTGTCCTGTTTAGGGACTGCGGCAAAGGTCGTTGTAAGGAGGGAGTCGTTGTTGGGAGGGCCGATGTAGAGAGTGAGCTCTGTATATCATAACATTTCCCACAGCATGAGGAATGTTAAGTTGATTTGAATGTGGCATTTGCGACTGTCTTTGGATTAAAACGCTATTCAGAAAATACATGTTTATATGACCTGTTTAGTTCATTTCACGAAGTCCGGCGTAGGCATATTGGCAATAATTCATCGAAACTGCAATATCTTCATGCTAGGAAAACATTATCCACCAATAGTAATTGCAACGGCGAGTGTGCAGGTTCATTTTTTTATTCAATATATTCAATCCGACAATACAAAGAGTACAAATCCTTTATTGAAAAATAAGATATATATTTCACGATTGATAACTAATTTGCATATGCCTGCGTAATATGTTTCAATCTTATTTCGATAATATGCTTTGCAAGTGAGAACCAGTTGTTTCGACATATTAATCAATATAGGTACGATCTATCAAACCGCTCCACAAGAACATTCGCATTTGAATTAGTACTTCGCTCTTTTTTCCATTGAAATAATCGTATGCTGATCGAAACGATTATATAACAACGCCCATTTTCACCAGGCATTGTTAAATTTAACTACATACTATATAAAACGCATTCGTATAGTATATGGAGTCCAATCTCAATAACTTAAACTCACTTAACCCATTCGCGTCCAGTGAATAACTACATCAAATTTATTGGATTAGTTCATTTTTTTATGGAAGGGACGGCTGGTATACCATTTCATTTTCATATTGTTTTATACTGATTTACCTATCATACAACAGTGTATACTGATGATACGCCGTATTTTGAAGCATCCGATCAGAGTCTATATTGTTTGCAAATCTCCCTTTCAAAGGACGCTAGGCAAATATGGATTTATTCGGAAATACCCAGTTCTGAAATGTGAAACTTGGTTTTACTATGTTTGGACTTAAAATGTTATGTTTGGTTAAAGCGAAACTCGATATTAAAATTTAACTATAGACGTTCGGGTAAAATCGGATTTACTTTTTATCTAAATAGCATACTATTAGTTATGAAGATCGGTATCATTTAAATTAGGTTGAACGTAGAACAGGTTGCTCCTCAATGAGCATTCTGCTTTACTCTCAACCTGCTTTAAAGAAGCCACTATCTGGAAACCACTGGAAATTTCCTCTGTTTTTTATGTTCAGGACTTCCTAAGTGCGGACTGTTTTTCTTAGCTAAGAACTAGTTAAAAGCGTAAAAATACATATTTACGGTGTAATGAACTAAATGACACGGTTTTTGTATGTTTGATTGTAAGTTGAATTTCAGATTTCAATACCCTTACTTTTCACATGATATATTTTGACAACAGAAAATAATCACACGTCAAAGATATGATCAAAACAAGTTAATTTTCCTGATGCTATTAACTCTGGACACAGACGAAATCCATTAAATGCGATACATTTATAAAAGTCCATATGATCGTTATCAAAGACCATACATTATTATTGTCTGATCGCTGTAGATCGCTTTCAAATCCATCAAATAGGCTATAAACATATGTCTACGTTGGCCGTGTTCAACGCATCATACCAATAAAGAGAAAGCAATCATATGGTATACGTCCCTGTGTTTTCCATTTATTCCGTCTATAAGAAATACACACTAAAATGTAAGCCGACATGGCCTTTGTCCATTTTGACCTGATACTGAGTTAATAGGAGCTGAACTTGAATTAACCGTTTGACAACTGAATTCTGCCTTAATTTGCGACTGCTTATGACAGATTAAAGTTATGCAAAATGGTTAAGTTAGGGGCCTTTTGCTTTACGGTATCCAGCCTATAGCAACCAAATGGCGTATTGTATATGGATGTCATTGTTTGGCAAGCAAGTAGAAAACATATTTGGATAGATACTTTTGATCAATTGGTAGAGAGTTTAGGGTGTTAGGTTTCAATGGATTGTACTATGTATTATGCATTCAAACTTTTGAAAATAATATTAATTTTGTTTTAACACCATTGACTATGCATTTTATGCCTGATACTCAAACCGTTCTGAGACTTAACTTTAACTTTAACCCATCTAAATCCCATGCAAAGTGGATTATTCGATGCGTAAATATTTGATTACAGTGGAGAATCTGTTATTCTTTCCCGTTTAAACGCAAACATACGCAAACGCAAAACACTAAAACGTAGAAAAGAACAACTTTTGGACAACTCTGATGATTCTTGTTTATCTTGGTGGCAAACAGTTTGGAGTCTGATCAGACGCCGGGTTACCCGGCGTCTGATCTGGCTCCAAACTGTTTGCACTTCAAATAATAGTTTTAGCGTAAACGCGTTTATTGGGAAAGAATAACAGATTCTCCACTGTAGTCCATTTTTTATGTAAGGAGTACCTGGTCTAAATTTTAATTTTCGTTTCGTTTTATATTGAAATTCCTATCAGCAAACAGTGTAAACTCTGATCAGACATCGCATTATGCGGCGTCTGACCGGTGCGTACACTGTTTTGCTGTGAGTTCCTTTTTTATAGGACAATATTGGGTTAAACTACCAAGTTTTTGTGATATCACGTCCGTGGTCAAATTATATGTACACCCTTTAACTGCAATTATGACGTCAACATGCAGCCAAAACAGTCGCTTCCATATTATTGGCTGCTTATAGTTTTCGTCTGCTTCTACTTATATTATAGAATTATTCGCAATTTGACTTAACCCTTTTATGATCAAATTATTCGGCAGATTTTACCCTCTCATCGCTTTATTGTCACCTGCTTAAGTATTGTTGTCTGCAAGACATGTTTCAAAGTTAAATTTAAGGTTGTAACGACTTAATAAATATTGATAGGAGTGTCAAAGAGTGTGGGCCCTGATTAGACGCCGCGTTATGCGACGTCTGTTCAGGACCGAAACTGTTTGCAAGCGCGCTTTTAAGCGCCATTGAGAGTGAAATGGTTAAGGAGCATTGATATAAGTGCCAAACAGATTTGGTCCTGATTAGTCGAGGCGATATATGTGTTGTCGGTTCAGGTTACCAAACGGTTTTATTGGCAGTATTGTTGGCCTTGGCAGTGAAAGGGTAAAATTGAATATAAAAGTCAATTATACATACTGTGAAAATACTTTATTATCCCCTGTTTGAATGAAATAAAACTCAATTGCGAAATAATAGGATACAGTCCGTGCATTGAAGATCTATTTTAACCCGAGTGACAAACAATTTTGGGCCTTATTTGATGTCAGGTTACACGGCCTTTGATTTAGCTTCAAAATGTTTGGTATGACTAGTATTGGTATGCGCGTCTATTTCGAAAGAAATAAAACGTATTCTCCTTTGCACAAAGCGCCTGTATCTTAAAATGATATTAACAATAGCCGCATACTTATATACTTATATTGACTTTGAAGGTGTGAAGTTAGTAATTCTTTGTATCGCTTCCATATTCACACGTAATCGTCCGTTTTAATCTTTTCGCTGCCATTATGACGTAAAAACTCGCCAAGAACAGTATATGTCGTGATGTCATCTACTTAAATATTTCATCTGGGGTTGTATGTAAAATAATGAATTTTATACCTTTTTAAATTTAACAAAAAACGATATGTTTCACAAATAGTTTGGATCCTGATCAGACGCCGCGTTACGCAAATATCATTGCAGTCTTGTCAGTAAAGGGATAAATAAATATCAGTTAACTTTTGTCAGATTCAATTGTCTTCTGCAGTTTTAAGCAAAATTTTAAAAAATGAAGTTCTGATTGAATAGCTATTGAAACGAGTGTCAAAACATTTGAAGCCTTGACTGACGCCGCGTTTTGTTTATCTGTTACATGTATCATAGCAACGCTTTCATCTACATTTCGTTATTTAGCACTTTGTTCGGGAGATAAAACAATAGAATATAACAATGCTTAATGGTAATAAGAACACGGAAAAAACAAATGTAATAGTATAAAAAATTCAAGTAGGGAATTGAGAAATCAATATCATAACCTGCTCCACTCGCACAATGGTTGGCTGAATTGACCTCGGAACTCAGAATCGGAAATGAAATGCGTAGTATAACAAATTATTTAAAAGTTCCACTTATGTTTTTAATTGTATAAGTGAAAACATGTATGTCTCTGTCAGTATGTCGTTTTCTAATATACATATGCTGCAGATTTTGTTTAAACAACGAAACCTTTCATTGCCATGTCGTCATCTGCCTTCATCAATTTGCGTCTGGTTTTATTTTTAAAATGCAAGTTTTAAGACAATGTAGGTAATATCGTAATAAGTATCGAACAGGTTAGAGCCTAACCATGACGCCGCATATAGCGACGTCTAGTCAGGTTCAAAACTGTTTGCAAAATAAATTGAAATTGGGATAGGGCATGGAAGGGGAAAGGATATAGAGAAACGATCATTAATGGGTCTCATTTATATTACAACTGGGGCATACATGTATTTATTTCATATACTTGCGGCGAACCTTGTGCAGGGCTGCCATTTCCCGGGACTTTCCCGCTTCTGATTTTTCTTTATTTCTCCGGACCTATGTTTTTTCCCGAAATATTCGATTTTATTGAAATAGTATTTATTCTGTTATTTTGTGCAGAACTATGTTTTTTTTTATAAAGGCCATGACTGTAAAAGGTGTGCTATATTGTTTTGAAAGATACATTTAAACACAAACGCACACAAATAGCGCGTTTTTAACCCATTTGCGCCCAGTGGATTCTTTCTTGTTTTTTATTGGATTAGTCCAAATTTTATCAAAGGGATGCCTGTTCAAAATTGTCATTTTCATTTTGTTTTATATTGAAATTCCTATCAGCAAACAATGTAGACTCTGATCAGATGCCGCATCATGCGGCGTCTGATCAGGTCTCCACTGTTTGCCTATGTCCCATATATATGATCGTGGGCACAAATGGGTTAACCCGTTGTCATGTATATGCACCATAAGAAATATTATTATCCAAACAGAAACATGTAGTAGTTTCAACCAGACTGAAAGTAAAACATGCATTCTGCTTTACTT
Organism: Gari tellinella; assembly: GCA_922989275.2. Taxonomy (NCBI): domain Eukaryota; kingdom Metazoa; phylum Mollusca; class Bivalvia; order Cardiida; family Psammobiidae; genus Gari; species Gari tellinella. Next base: position 47,116,766 of record OV277864.1, read on the forward strand.
TCCACCTTCTTTGAGTGTTTTAGAGGTACGATTCTTAAAATCGTAATTGAAAATGAAAACAAATGGAAATCTAAGTTAGGTCAGAAAATGGTGTTTCGTTTCGATATGAATTCTGGGAAGGTTATATGAAATATAAGGACCATAATTATATTTATGGAATAAGAAAACACTATCCTTCCAAGTCGCTCCTTCTTCTTAGTACACATAACTGTAATTCATAAACTGTTTTGATGGAATATATTGTTTTGCACTATACATTATTATAAGACATTTCAGAAAGAGCAAACAGTGTAGACCACTGCATGGAAACCTTTATTTATGGTCAAGATGCATTCTGTATCAATCGATCGAACAGCTTGTCTTGTTTACAACAATAACTCTGGATTGATTACTGGTTAATTCAAGGCAAAACTGTTGACACGATCCAACAATTCATTTACTCGTAGCAAGGCTCGAATAACAAACATTATATAAATGTTTTATTTAACATACAAACCAGTTAAGCATGGTAGTCTCTTTTGAAAAGTAACTACAGCGCTCCCTCTCTACAACGACACCCGATTGGAGACAAAATATGTGTGCGTTGTTAGGAGGGAGTCGTTGAAGGGAGGGACATTGGCTGACATTTGGAAACAACTTTATTCCAGATAAAACGCCGTATGATCTGTATTCTAGCTGTTTGCCACTCGTCATCATGTTTTTTTCTGTCAAACGGCTCATATGTAAATTTGAGAAAAACAGCAGACGACAATTTTAGATATTTTTGCGTTTATTCCACCACCAAAGGAATGTACATAACGTCGTCAATATGCACCATTACCATATTTTCCTATATACAGTAAAACCTCGCTATTACGACCACTAAAACCAAGGCTAATTGTTGTATAATAGACAGGTGACAGCTTAAAGCAAGGTGACAGTGAAACAAAAAGCTCCTAAAGGAGCTTTCTGTTTCACTGTCATCTTGCTTTAAGCGGTCACCTATAGTAAACACCCTAATAATTACTACAATTAAGTGGTCGTAATAGAGAGGTTTTACTGTACATGTACTAGCCAATCTTAGTTAAAAGCACGCTGAAGGTAAAGCACAATGCTCCTTCCAAATATAGAAACAGATTATCGAGGAACGGGTTGAGTGATTTATTGCATGCTTGCCCTTGCATGCTCATACGAATGTCCAGACCCCTCCACTGCTATATCGACACCCCTATATGCCATTGCGGCATTATTATCTGAATTTATTTTCCAAAATGAAAGTTTAGTTTAATCGACTAAACGTATATCGTTACAGCTTCCAAATCAGTTTAGATCCTGTTTAGACGCCATGTTTAATATGTTATTAAAACACGACTATAAATAAAGTTTCTTGTATCTTGTATCCAAACTGTTTGCAAATAACCATTGTACACGTGGTAAGGCAGTGAATGGGCCAACCAGCATTTGTATCAATCAATTTGAACATCTATGATTGAGACAAACACTATGAATGCTGCGCAACAACAAATTGAAATATTTCCAATACATCATGGTCGTCAGTCTGCCACTACAAATTGCGTTCAATAACCGTTTTGAATCAGTGATGAGTTCAGTAAAGAAATCAATGGCTGTCGATGAACATCGATTGCGAGTTGGCTACCGGTCTAAAATACAGTGGAGAAAACGTAATTCTTTCGTTCAAACGCAAACGCATTGCAATTCCGACTATTAGTTTTAATTTGAGTGGCAAACAGTTTGGGGCCTGATCAGACGCCGGGTTACCCGGCGTCTTATCTGGCTCCAAACTGTTTGCAATGCAAATAATAGTTTTAAAAGCGTTACCGGAATTATTTTGAAAGAAAATATTTTCTCTACTGTACTCTGCACGCTGTACACGGGGCACAAACTGTTCAGCTAAACAGCAAACAGTTGTAAATGAACACGCTACAAGTACGACGAAGAGTATTTACGATCTGGACCTATCATGTGTGACACTCGAATCTTTTTTTTTTTCACATTTAAATGAATCTTTTGAAAGCAAATTCAGACACTGTATTTAATCAGATAAAATAACTAGATTGAAAGAGTTTATCACAAAGTGTTATGCAATAAAAAGCCTGAAAGATATATTTTTTGTTCGCGCCACTGAGTTCAAATATCATGTTTCACTCCAAATGCCTCCCTCTCCTACCCTTTGAAACACTTTATTTCGTTTTTATGAGTGTCTTGTTTAGTTGTCCATATAACATTATCGACATTGTTGGTTGCATGTTTACAGACTGACTAGTAATCATCGACAGTTTTAGAAAGGTCTTTACTCTTGAAATCCCTAACGTCCACGTACGCATCCTTTTCAGACTAGTGACAAAACAGAAATTAAAACGAAGATTAACAAACAGAAAAGAAATAGAAAACTTGCTTTGTACATTACTGAGCACTATAAAGAACCAACATCCCCTCTCCACTGCCTTTTCCAAAAAGTATTGTTAGCAATCAGTAGGGATCCTGATACGACGTTTGATTAGGATCAAAACTGTTTGACACTCGTAAAGTTATATCATTTTTTAATTTACCTAAAATTGAATTGTATTAAATTAAGGCAGTGGAATTATGTTAAAAGTTGGTTACGTTTTCGTAGTGAAATGTTTATTAAAAGTAAGTTGTATGTAAGCAAAGGCAGCGTTTTCCGTCTTATCTCCATTTACTTATTTTTTTAAAAAGTTAATGAATCTTATAGATTACGTCCTTAACATGTTTTGAGCGTTTTAGCGTGTCCAAAACCGCGAATGTATGTGAAACCAGTTAAATATGCTTTTAAGTTTTGGAAACATGAATTTACATAGCCGATTTTTACTCAGTATTTGAATATCTGTTGTCACATTTTAATGCCTGCTACATACATAATAAGCCTGTTTACACATTTTAATATAGATATAATATATGTATTTAGATCTCTAAATACACCCTACTGCATAACACCAAAAGGGGTATCAGTTTTGTAAGGCTGTCAATTTTCATTTGAGTGACCGATCAGGCTGTGCTGTATCGTAAATATTAATCAAAGTGGCTATTCTGACAGATGTCGGTTAAACTCTAGAAATACTGTATATACTTTCGTAAATAAGCAATTACTTTAGGATGTTTTCATTATTTTGTCTAGTGAGAAAGTAAGTAAATTTCCTGCATTTCATTCAGGTCATGCCCTGTCTGTCTTCTACGGCAGTCAATGATAAATTGAAACGCCACGGATTCTACTACAACAAATGATCTGAAACAGCTTGTGTGTAACAAATATCACACGTGACTGGATTAACAATTCTACGACCGCAGGACATCTTAATATAATAGCAAAATGGAATGATGATGCTGGTATACGGGGAGGATGATATTGTTTCCGAATAAACGCGTTCAAGCAATATCCGCTATTTCCATTGCAAACAGTTTGGAGCCTGATCCGACGTCGGGTGACCCGGCATCTGACCAGGCTTCAACCTGTTTGTCATTCAGATCAACAATAATAGTCAGAATTGTTGAAAAGTTGTCAATTTTTACGAGTAATTGCGACGCGTGTGCTATTGGTTACCCACGTCTTATATGGCTCCGAACTGTTGACACTTGAAATAATTGTTTAAGCATGTACCCGTTTTTAGAACAAAATACGTATTTCCACTGTACGTGTATGTGATAGATTGTTGTGCAAAATATTGTAATACTCATGGAAACTGTTGAGGTTTCAAATTATTTAACCCTTTCAGTACCACAATTTCGTGAGAGTTTTAACCCTTCACCGTTTCATTATCGCCTGCTTCAGTTGTGTTGTTTGCAATGTCATTTCAAATTTAAAAAATAAGACAGTATGACTGAACAAATTTCCAAACGAGTGTCAAACAGTTCGGATCCTGATCAGACGCCGCGTTACGCGGCGTCTGGTCAGGATCAAAACTGTTTGCAAACGCGCTTTTAAACATCATTAGGAGTGAAAGGGTTCAGAGAGCATTCATACCATATTGGTTCATTTGCTTGCTTTGCTAGTCTGAGGCCTGTTCTACCTAGCGTCGCTCGCTCTTGAACGAACTCGCCTTACACCCCCTCTTTTACGACTACTAAATTGTGCTTATTACTAGATATTTAGGAAAGGGGACTGTTCAATCTGTTCAAATACCATGAATCGCGCTAGCGATTCATGGTAAATTTCCCGATACTTTTCTGTCGTTCATTGCGCTTGAATGCCGAAAGAAATCAATCATTTCTTATATTTACAATGTATTTACTGTAATTTCTAATATTATATTAACATTTTGTAAGTATGCATGTATATTTAAACCGTCTTAGAGGTTGATAACACGAAAAATGTGTACCCTATAAGGAACAGCCATGACCGACTTACTGTTCGAAAAATGCTGCGTACATTCGAAAGCAAAAACAAAATAAGTCCCATTGTTAAATATAAAGTCAACAACTTGACAGTTTGGCGCGAAAAATGCCGATTTTTGACGTCATTGGAAGTGACATCATTTTAAAGTAGGATAAATATAATTATCGAGGTTTTTTGTCATCAAGAAACGCAGATAGCCGCTGTTTAGAAGGTATGTCATTTTTCTTGCAATTTATCTCATTAATAAAGAAGAAATTTAGTCGGGTATCATGGTTTCCACATAAAGGAAGGCTTAGATCGGTTGAGAACAAACTTTGAAAAAATCCGCCAAATGTTTGCTGTTCCAAGTTCAAAAGATTAATTCGCGAATAAAAAATGCATATGCCCCGCCTCCCCTTCGAAACTTATCAACAAGTCCCGCCCTCTCGAAAAGTGGTGTTTATACGAAATGAACACCCTTTTTGTCAATAGAATTGAATGGGGCGATTGTAAATATTGCCAGATGAACGTAGAGCAGAAAGCTCCTTAGAGGAACTTTCTGTTTTACCTTAACCTTTCTTTAAGTTGTAACCTGTATTGTATGCAGTAAATTATAATCCATCATTCATTTTAGTGGTTGTTAGAGAGAGGTTTTACTGGACATGTTCATCTTTATTATGTATTTCAAAATGAACAGTACCTAATACACTGCTCAGAGGGATCATTCAGATCTTTGTCTATAGTTTTTATAAGACAAGTTGAACCTTCACAGGTACACTTCTTATAAAGGACACGTGCACGCGTCTATACGCTATCATGGGTTAACAATAAACATGGTTATGTGTCGTCTGCTTAAAATGTATTACTGCAAACACAATAATAACTAATTTTGATATTTTTTAAACTTGAGCAAGTATTAATATGATTGACAAACAGCTTTGATCCAGAGCAGACGCCGCGTCACTCGGCGTCTGATATGGGTCCTTGCTGTATGTAAATAGTAGCAAAGGCGTTCTTAGCACGATAAGGGTCGATAATAGAGGTCGATCGGAATAGCGGTTTTGCGTGATAAATATGATTGAACCGTTCAACAAATAGTGGGTGTATAGATAACTTTATGATATTTCAGATTGAATCGCTGTTCTGACCAGGTTTTTACACTCTTTGAACTGTGTCAATTATCCTGCCTCAGAATTGATTTGATTTAACAGGACTGGATGTACATTTAGCTTATCGTGTTACTACAGTCAAATCTTGATCTCGAACTATTTCTATCCCATTCCATACCATTATGACGGAAATACCCATATAACACAATCGCTGCCATACTACCGTCTGCTTATATATATAATACATGTATATTTCGACTGCTTTTATTTTAGAATTTAGAATTTTATGCGTTTTTGACAACGTAAACATTGATATGGCTGTCACTCAGCTAGAACTTTGGACACAGGCCGCGTTACACGTCATATTATTTTAAACTCACATATGATCTGGTGATATGATTAAGGTGTTTAAAGTGCACTGATGTTTATATGTACTCCTTCATTATAAAGGCACTGCTCCATTCCATACGTTTATAGAGACATGTATTAGAGATAGATGGTAACATGTCTTTTCCTGTTAGCACTGTGTTTATAAAAATGAACTAATGTGTGCAAGGCAGAAATAAATCGACTTATCAAGTTAAACGGAAATCTCTTACAATATGCATTCACACAATACATACACAGTCCTCGGTAGGATGTTGGAGAGATTCTCAGATCCCATCAAACCGCGTCACCTTAACACTCATACATCCACTACATACATCCATACACATCGGTACCTCACGACCACAATGTGTGTTGCTGTGCCATTAACCCATTTACGCCCAGTGAATTCTTCCATTTTTATAAATTGGATTAGTCCAGTTTTTATTAAAGGGATGCCTCGTCAAACGTTTCATATTCATTTTGATTTATATTGAAATTCCTATCAGCAAACAGTGTAGACTTTATTCAGACGCCGCATAATACGGCGTCTGATCAGAGTCTACACTGTTTGCCTATGTCCCATATATGGGATTGTGGGCACACATGGGTTAAGCCCGATTCAAACCAACACACACCATGCGAATCAATACCTGGAGGAGCTTATTATATTACTCTTGACCCTTAGCATCGGACAATACTCGCAGGATTGGCTGATTAACGACTACTTGAGTGTACAGACTGTTATACCATATGATATGCATACTGTTTCTTACATTCGTATTTGAATAAAGACCAATCAATTTATTCCCCATACGGCGTAAATTCCAATTGTATGAAATCAAGTCATAATGTCATATCGTCAACAAAGATTTCATAACATGTGACACGAAGCTAAGTAAACGGCTTTAACAACCTTGGTCCGTCTTATGAAACGTCCTACGACAAACATGATCATAAGTCAAAACTTTAAAATGCATCTTATTTCTGATTTCTCCATCAAATCCTGTCTTGTTACATCTCTTTGGAATCGTCTTGAAAAAACGATTCCAAAGAGATGTCACAAGACAGAATAAGATAGAGAAATAAATGTAAGTTGAGAATTTTAAAATATGACTTACGACAACATTTGTCGAAAGACGTTTCGTAAGAAAGACCTCAGTTTCATTGCATTTACAATACTTTATTTTCACTTGCGTTTGGACACTTCGTTGATTGCACTGTATACAATTCGATTTAGCTCTCCAGCAATTATTTGTAAGATGTTTTCATTCAATTGTCTCTTGTGTTTATAAGACAATTACTTATTGTGCTTTCAGGGCACGCCCTCCCTGTCTTCACAGACATTCGTTGATGAATTGAAATACCGAAGGGTATATTGAATCCCTTGTACAGTAAAACCGATTTTAACCGCCCGATCGAATTAGATGTATTGGAGTTTATAATGCACAGCTTTTCATCGTATATCCATAAGCACTTCCCTGTATGCATATGAATATTAAGACTTGTATCGAGCAATTGCCTCTTTTATATATTCCAATGGATTTTCTTTTACAAAGTGTTTGATATAAGTCTTACTTTTCTTCTTCTGTTTTATCAAGTATCATGCCAGCCAAATGCAATATATGTGCTAAATGCAGATATTTAGCAGCTAACCCACGCACTTAACCTTAAGCACACTATGCAGGTTTTAGTCTGCTTAACAAGTTGTCTGCAACCCTTCTCAGAGTTGATTCGTCTACTATCCAGTTTAGCAAATATTATCAGAGTGTCAAAATGTTTTAACCTGTATCAGGCTCGGTGTCTCGTCGGGATCCTAACTGTCTTATAAAAAGGAAATGCATCTAGAACAGTCCTAATGTTTAAGTGAAACACAATGGTTTATACTATATATTATTGGCTAAAGTAATACCCTGCTCTTTTGAGGTGACAATAAAACGTCTGTATCGATATATGATAAAGCATTGACAAAAAAACGTGTTTTAAAGTGTAACCTTCGGTTATTCTAAGCAGTGAAGTACGTGAAATGGATTTATACATTTTACCATACTTTTATCATGTAATGTGATAAGGTGTTTGTAATTTTAATAAATTCTTAAACAGACAGTATCTCAATCAATGTTGTCAACATCACAATTAACCTGACGTCTGGTCAGGCTCTAAAATGATTTGCTTTCATAATTTAATTTTGAGAAACAAAAAGCTGATGTCATTTTAACTTATTTCGCCACCAAAACCCAATGTATGTTGACTTCGCATATTCTTATCAATATCATTGTCTATCAGATTTTGTAAATTATGATTAAGCAATAATTCTATTTTGTCTACAAAAGGATTAAACGAGACAATTGACCTTGGCAGTAAAAGGGTTTAGGAAACGATATCATGCAGTTAATAATTGTAGAACAAGTGATACTCTAAAATAGGAAAAAAGCTAACGGGAAGGTACAACCGGAGCAATTTCGATTTATATTAGTGTCGAGGCGAAATAGTTAATTATTTCATCGCAAAATTTAGACCATCACATTTTACCTTTTCGAGGAAAAAATATCGCCTACAGTAATCGTATGCAATTTACGGTAAAAAGTAATTGTTCATAGTTATGATTAAAGTAATATTGTCAGTAGGGATTCAGATATCTTCAAATTCGACTTAAGTCATACGTAGCTATGAAAGGGTTAAAATTCAAATGGCAGCCTGAAGTTCTTAGAAAGAGCAAACGGAATTCACTACCTGGTATTCCTTGTTTTTATGTAAAGTCATGGACTGAGAGTAATAAAGGAACCGTTTACCTTCTTATATTCACGTTGCTTCAATTAAAGCAGTGTTTTATCATAACCCCAATAGTCTACCAACATTTTGACCGTTTTTGACCCCTCATGGCATGTCGTGTAGACGGGTTACATCCACCTGATTTGTGTTCAGTGAACATATCTTAGAAATTCTAGGGGGGATGTAAAGTCGAAACGTTAAAATTAAGGTCAGAAATGAGGTCAAAGGTCAACGAGTGCAGATTTTTGCATACCATAATATATACCTAACTTTATTTACATTTCAAATATATCAAATGAACTATTATTGGTTACAATTAGTTCACAAATGTCTGTAATTGCTTAATATTATCAAAAAAGTAAAATATTACAGTCAATGTCCTTTTCCAGGGGCAATAACTCTGATTTTCCTCTTTCTTTTTTATATTTTTATAGTTATTTTTTCGTTTTTTTTTTACTGTTTTCTTATAACATCAACAACATTTTATGTTTCTTTACACCTTTGACATAAAGCAACGAATCATTATGCAAATAAAAGTGAACATTACAGTCAATGCTCTATTCCAGGGTCAATAACTCTGGTTTTTGTGTTCCATATTTAATTTCTTTAATGGGAATTTGTTTTCGTTATCGTTATCTTTTGACTGTTTTCTAATAATGTTTTGTGTTTGTTTACACTTTTGACATAAAGGAGCAGTTCAATATGCACATATAGTTAATATTACTATCAGTGCTCTTTTCCAGGGGCAATAACTCTGGTTTTTCTATTCCTATTTAATATTTAATGAGAACTGTTTGCTTTTTCTTATAATATCGAACTTTTTGGGTTAACTTAGTACACTTTTGATAAAAGCAGCAGTTTAATAATCAAATCAAATGTAATCCTACAGTCAATGTTCTTTCTTGGGGCAATAACTTTGGTTTTCTCTTTCTTTTTTATGTTTTGTTTTTGCTTGTTTGGTATTTATTGTATGTTTTCTTATAAAAATCAAACTACTTTTATGTACATGTATATCTACACCATTCACATGGAGCAGCAATTCACTATGAAAATTCATCACTGAAATATGCGCTTTAGGGTATAAATACAGACAAACACGTTATATAAAATCAGCCAAAAGATTGGATTGTGTGCGATGCCAAATGAGTTTCTCTTAAATTCACTTTGGGGAAATTATCATTATATTAAGTATTACTTTCTTAGGAACACTGAATTGACATGCACATACAGAAAGGATGACTGTGTAAGGGTTGAATTGCTATAAATGTCATTGTTGGTTTTGTGACAAATCCAAGGGTTATCACTATGTATCTGGCTGAAACATGGTGTATTTACAATTTTGTGAAGGGAAGTTGTGCTTTATAGTCTGTATACGTGTAATTTTAACACATACCAAAATGAATTAGATGTAAATATTCAGTATAATTATTCACATACTTTAATAACGTACAGTTTTACAAATGAACATTTACAATATCAATATCCTTTTAGAGATATTTGAACGAAGAAGAACAATCACAAACCATTCACTCGTTGTATCATTTGACAAAGCTTGCAAAGAACTTTAAAGAACTTTCATCGCCAATTCGATGTACTAAGACATGCATAATGCTTCGTTATGAAACAATCCGATCACCGATCTACATACAATCAGTTTACAATGACGCGTCCAGCAAAAGTGAGTATGTGGGGATTCTAATACAGACGCATCCTACCAATTAATCTGAGTTGCACAGTTTGTTGCCTCACAACCACATTCATACATGCATACTAGTTGGCTTTTATAGCAAGCACATCTGGCCGAGCTGTACTTTGTCCTGCAAAAGCAAGACGCGAGTTGCATATATGTCATTGTGATAGAGGGATTTATTATCCAATTGGGGGTGATACATAGTTAGTGGGGGGTCCAAGGCTGTCTTGGCTTTCATGAGTTGCCTATACCGGTATGTGTCAATATACCAGTAAAGGTATGGAAACCTATGATGTTTTGTCGACCTTGAGTGCCTCATATATTTTGTTAACAAAGAATCATCCCCTTTGCTTTGCTGTACCGGATAGCATCCATGTTACCACGCCATTTCCTACAAAGCATCAACAGTATTACGTCTTTGTCCCTGCATATTACAATCAGACGATCAATCCTGCTTGCAACAGCATCCTTAGCATGGAATATCATTCTAGTGTCAGCTTCTTCAGGATTGGCCGACATCTTATCAGCATGGAAGCTATTTGACTTTGCATTTATAACGCCTACGAACGTTCCCCTGCTACAACAAGCAACCCTTCTGGTAATAATGTGTCACTCAAGTGATAGAAACTTGACAATGTATTTCTACTGTTCGTCGAGCACAAGTTATGGCTCTCTGACATGCGGTAGTTGGTCTTCTGGACCTATGATTTTTTTCCAGTGGCAGCTTTGATAGACATGCTCCCAAGGTATCAAATGTGACATTAATGCGAGTAGGTGTGCCTGTGAAATGGGAATATACTGACTGAACAAATTATTGAGCATACTCTCCGAATGTCTGACACCCTTGAGGTCTGTCTCGAGCTTGAATTATAACACATGTAGATTTCTGAGAGTCAGGTATCTGTTGTGCAATTTCAATTCACTGGTCTATTGTCAGAATATACAGAATTCGGGACTGAACTGTCTGGTTCATTTCTCCATTTGATTTTGCCAATGCTAGTGGTACTTAGGACAGCTTATGCTTCAGTACATCGTCATTCTACACTGTTAGGCCTGAACTAGCTTCATTAATCAGACATTGTAGGAGTCTGCGGTCAGGTTTTATCTGTTTCGAAACCTGATGCTTGTCTGATCTCATGTCTTTATAAATACTTGCTAATGTCTTTGACTTTGTTTTTTGGGTGGAGCAAAAAGTCGGTGTTGCACTCCTTTAGCCAATAATTTGTAAACTGCTAAACCAATGAACGGCTTCTGCAATCACATTGCGTCCAACAAATCATTGCTGATGTCTTCTGTTGCAGCATCCTTTAACGCTGTCTCCCCAAATTGGCATACAGCATAGGATGCACAGGTACTTGACACATACTTTATTATCTATGAACCCCCACCCCCCTTTTAAAAAAAAAAAGATTTTTTTTTTTACTATACTTCTATTATAGATACAAGGTAAACAGCGCAATTCAACACCTAGGCTTTACTATCGACTTAAGCTGATGCTAAAATAGACTCAATCGCCGATATTCTCTTGTGGTACCCTCGGGAAATTATTAATTTATCAATATCTACTTTTTATTTCATCAAATTCCGTCAAATAACGCCACAGTACGTGAATTATAACGAAAATATGCATCAAAAAGTTTTTAACAAACGACCAATGCAGCGAGGGCTTAGAACTACCTTTCTCTAAAAGATCTTGGTATACAGAAAGAGTTGGTTTCATTTGGACAACAATCAAACATGAGCTGTTTTCCCGTAATGAATTTAATATTTTTGTCAATTGACCCTCTGAGATCTCAACATACACAATCAACGCATTGTATTATTTCGTGTTCTGTTAATTCGTATATGGTTTTCATATGGAAAGAGAAAAGGCTGCATGGACCACGTCGAATGCATTTCATGCAAAATATGATACATTTTCAAAATCCATTGTATATTTACTATTTGTTAAAATGTAGAAACAGTAAAGTCTTGAAAACATTGCGATTGTTATGTATGACAAGCCATGAGATAAGTTGTATTTAATGCAATTATTGTGTTGGACTGGACGTGTTTGCCTGATGAGGCAAAATCCTTAAGTACTGCGCAATTCCTAAAATCCAAGCAGTTTTGTATACCAAAAAGTTTGTGTTTTGCGGCATTACGCAAAATAATGAAAGTGTCCAGTAATCTGTGAATGAAGGAAACACTAGACTAGGCTGCTATTTATTGGATATACATATACATATACCAACAATAAGTCGTTACCAACTTAAACAAGTTTTTGTAAATATACAATCACAAAATTAGTGATTTTTAACACTTCCTTTGACTCAGAAAGTTTGACTAATGGTCATGTATGAGAAAATATCAGAAACAAAACTAATCATCAGGTGCAAAAGGTCATCTTAAAGCAAATAACACAGTAACATTTTGTCGGTGTTGATGGTTATTCAATAAATCAATTTTCAAATCGGCCTGAAGTCGACTGAATTAGCGTTCTAATACAGTTTGACACCAAAATGCACGAAAGTTGATCATATATGTCAAATTTTAGAAATGAATTAGCTTAATCCTATATAAAATAGCGTCCATTTTGAAATCAAACACGTTTCTTTGTCAAACATTGGTCAATATGCATTAAAGTAAGCTTCAAATCAATTTAAGGTTTTCTGGATTAGCTTCCTAATGCTTAAAACAAATGTTATAAAATTTGGTCATACATGTCATCTGTTAGAAGAGAAATGGTATATGAGAAACGAAAATGGCGGCCATCTTGAACAATGACGGCCATTTTGAATTTTTACGGTGCAAAAGGACTTTTTGATGAAAGAAGGGCCATACCAGTATATTATGTAAACCTACTCTGATGATTTTATCATCAAGTTTATGATTTTTTCAATAATGTGCCCAGCTATTTTAGCAGAACTGAACAGAATACGCGATTTACTGGCTTATTTTAAGAGTTATCGCCCTTGTTTGTGACTAATAATTGTTTTTTCTGTCACGAAAATTCTATTTCTAGATTTTACGACCAATTATACATTCAATAAATGAAAGTATTTTTAGACTATCTATAAATGATTGCAAATAACATAAAAATTTAATTATCATATCTCTAAAATCTGCACCAAAGACCTTTGACCTATTTCTGACCTTATTACGCGCCTAAGAACTTTACATCCCCTCTAGAATTGTTCGTATGCATGTGCTGAATATAAATCAAGTGGATGTTGCCCGTCTACACGACATGCCATGAGACCCATTTTCCAGAGCCTTATTTTCGATCCGTAGGCAGACTACAAGCACAAACATTCCTCAGAAAGTTTGTAAACAATACTATACAGTAGAGAATACGTTATTCTTTACATTTAAACGAATCGAAGTGCAAATGCATTAAAATGCTGAAATATGGGTTTTATCAGAAATTGAAACAGTTTGACGCCCGATCAGACACTAGGTTACACGGCGTTTGACCTGACTCAAATCCCTTTGCGATATACATTAGGATTTTCATTCATCGTAAACAACTTTATTGGGAACGAATGATGTCTTCTCTATGGTACATATATCCTCTCATAAGTGTAACTCTCTTGTTTTTATTCATATAATTTCTGAAATAATCCCCTACAACCGTTTGCTGCCAATAGCACTAATGACCCTGAGCGGTAGTATTACACATTTCCATTAAACTATTCTATTTTTCTATCTTCTAAGACCAATTTATTCATAAATTGTCCAACTAGTCTATTTGTACATTCAAAGGGAATTTAAAATTCCTTGATTGATGGGACTTTTGCGTGAGCTTGAAAATGTGAGCTAGAATCAATCACACAACAAGTCACGGGCATCGCCAATGATTAAACTAGCAACATACTATTTTAGTACTTGCCTAAACGTTATACGGTTGCGGAAACGCTTTTTATTTCCGTAACAGTAAAACAATAAAAAGATTATAATGACAGTTTATGAATTAGAATGGTAACGATTTTTTGACCATATGATCAGCGAAAAGTGTGTAACCTGGCCCAGGGATATAAAGCGTTTAAATTGAGTCTGAAATCGTTTTTAAAGCTTTTAATTGATCAATTCAATTCAATTTTTCGTTTTCAAGCATTTGATGGGTAATATTTAAGCAAACGCGTAAATCTTACCAAGCAAATGTTTGGGTACGATCTCAGACTCAACTTAATTGTCTTATAACATTGTACATCAGATGCAATGCCATATGGTTATAAAGCGTTTGCACTGAGATCATTCTCAAACATCTATTTTTTTCTAATAAAGAAATAGCGATATACATGTATGTTTTAAACAATTGAGTCTATGCTCTAACTTGGTGTCTGCTCTGGCTCAAACTTGTTTGTAAATAGAATACCATTACGATTTGCAGTGAAGTAACTAGTATGTTATTTATCACAGGTTACAGAAAAAACGATTATTAAATTTATACATGTCTCTTTGAAAGGGACGTGTTTAAGACTGAAAACGTTATTTAAGTGTTTGCCAAGGTGAAACACGTACTCCATTTTTGCTTGTATTATTTTTTAACAATGTCACTGTTCTGTAACGATTCCGCTATGATATACTGCAGAGTCTTATACAAATACCGCTGTCAGATTTCAGGCGCACTTAGTATATCCCTAGAGATCCTTATGTCAACAATTGAATCCAAATGTCAACAAAGAATAAATAGGATTACCTTTGCTTAGAATTAGATACACTGTGCCCTTGCGCTCCGTGTTTATCAACTGTCAAATTTGATTTATCAGAGAAGCGGGTTGTGATGTTTGCATTTATTATATTGTTTATAACTGTAGTTATGACAAATAGCGATAGGGATGAGTGAGATCGACTTACACGGAGAATGTACGCCATATCAAACAAAAATAAACAGTTTTGATTTATACGAAAAAAATTGTATAATTTAGTATATTTTAGCATGTATTTCTATACCATGAATATGTGCTAGATCTTACAAACATAAATGTGGAACAAAATGTATGTGTGCTACTATATCTTCAGTTAAGCTTTCTGCAGTTTTAATTTGGATGTAAAATATGTAATTCTTTACTCTATCAATGAATTTGATTTATAATAATACTTACCCGTCTTGTGAGTAGTGCGAACATCAATCAATTAGACCAGTGCAACATCATTTATTATAAATGTATTTTCTCACACAAATAATTATAAAAGAAATGTTAAGGAAGATTACTGCTTTAATCTCGAAATTGTATGAAAATAGAGTCTAATCATAACTATTGTTCTGTATAAATCAATTTGTGCTCACGGTTCCATATCAGGGATATATGCAAACATAATAGATTCTGACCAGACTCCGCATGATGCGGCTTCTGATCATAGTCTACATTGTTTTCTTTTAGAAATTTCAATGTAAAACAAAACAAAAATGAACATTTAGACCAGGTACCCCTTATATCACAACTGAACATTCCAAATGTATAAGCAGTGAAGAATAAAACAATCATTCCCGTTGCAAGCAGTTAAAAGCTGGTCAGACCCCGGGTTATCAGGCTGCAGACTGTTTGTTATTAAGGGTAACACTCATTACTTTGCATTTGCGTTTAGTTTAATTTAAACCATTACCCCATAGCCTGATTCTAGTTTTAAAGATAGATGATCGCTTAAAGCAGGTTAAAGTAAAGCAGAATGTGTCGTAAGGCGCATTCTGCTTTACTTTCAGCCTGCTTTAAGCTATTGGTTTAAACAATATTCAATCAGATTATGAAATGGATTGGACAACAGGCATTGCCTATATAAGTCCTCTCCAGTGATACAACATAATTACATGTTTTTTAGATGCAAAACAAAATACCTGATTATTCAATAACTGAAAAAGTAAGATATACTTGAGATACATGAATACGGTAGTTCTGATCAACCAATGCTTGGGTGTAGAAACGATTTATTTGGGTATACATTCATGACTGTTTAAAAGGGAACTATTTTCTACAGTTGAAGAATAAAGTATTTGCGTAAAGTATTTGCGTAAAAATGCGTATTTAGGGGGTTATGGGTTACATTTGACAGAATAACATTTACTGCAATGTATGATACTGAATATGTTACTGCATATATATTTATATAAATAGAAATACGTGAAATATTACCAGTGTATAGCCGACTAAATATTTATTCACGTTTATGATTTTTTTTACCAAATGTAACAAAGTTGTGTGTGTTCTAACTCAAGTATATTTTTGGTGTATAATTGTTTATTTCTAAGATAAACATCTTGCCAGAGTGATCCTATGTGTCAGCCATATTTATACAGGTAAATCTAAACCAATTGGGTTACTATGACGTATTATAAATATATCTTCTCAATTCGCGATCTCTGTTTAACTTTAGGTGTAATCTTTGCAAGCGACAACACGAGGTTCAGTTGTTTACTAAATATTGACATTCTATAACATGAACCAGTACATTTGTCGATTCAGCAATTACGATATGTGCTGAAAGACTGACAATGTTTTTTCTCCAACTGGTTTCTTAACGTTGTTTCACACATTACGCTTCAACCCATTTGTTCGCATATAAACAAATGAAATCAGGATATTCAGTCGAATTTCGATCACGAAATCGCTTTCATTTATTTACAGTGAATTCTCCCTACGACGGCCCTCCGAACCACGATTCCTTCCTTACAACAAGTTTTCCAAATGTTTCCCAAACAAGATAATACTGTCTAACGCATTCATTGCTGCAAAATCGTCTGCTCAAAATTTTCTCAAAGTAACGTTTGAACATTTTTCCAGAAGAAACATAGATATGAGTGACAAATAGTTTAAACCCAGTTCAGACGCCGCGTTACGCTGCATATGTTCTCGGTTTAAAATGCTTGCAAATGTAAATAAAGTCATGTTCAGGTATTTACTTTCTCTCCGTATAACAACTGTCTCCGAGAAACACACACAATATGTGTCTCCCTTTGAGTGTTGTCGTAGAGAGGCAACAGTATTTTTTATAGTGGAACATCGTCGTTATCAAAACATTGTCATAACCATATCTCGTTATCTACCAAATGCATATTTTGAAGTTGTAGAAATTGCAAAATATGGTTTTCTTTCAAGCTTGTTCGCCGTTCGAATGGCAGTTCTGTTGTGATTAAAACACTGTCATTACGTCATATGCTGTAAACAATTGTCATTTTTATTTCAATTGTTTGCATTAGAAATATGGAAACAAAGTCAAACAGTATGGAGTCTGATCGGACGTCGCTTTACGGAGTAAGGCACTGAACGGCACTAAATATTCTGCTATGATTAGGTCAAAATGTTGTTGTTTAAGAAAGTGCATCACGTTGTTTGTTGTTTTCCCTTCAGACATGATGGAACCTTCTGTGATATGAATTACTATTAGTAGTCTGCAGCGTCAATCGAATACCACACCGTACTCATAGAATAGATTGCATGATGATTCGTCATAGACTGTTTTTACACATAACATATTTTTTAACATAATCAATGTATAACATTCTCAAATTATTCATATGAGACGATTTCGTCATGCTAGGAAGTTGAAAGCTAATTTCTAATTACTATTGTTCAATGCTGAAACAAGACGACTGATTACAGTAAGACTGCTCTTTTTAGATCACAAAATCGATGGCTCGTTTATTGTATCAAAGACATTTGACAGCTTAAATGAAGATGACAGTAATACAGAAAGCTTCTTATTAGGATAAAAAAGAGAGTTTTCACTCATAACTGTATTAATTTTATTAAGTCAAGGTACCTCGATTTTTAACTCAAATTTAAATTCTGTTTAAGCAGATGCGGCTATGGCAGTAAATGAGTTAATTCCTTAATTAATGTAAGTAACTAAACTAATCACAATTGCCTAACAGTTATATATTCATTCGTTTATATTATAGAGGATCATTTGTGTAAAAAATCGAGCCAGTGGATTCCTTCTAGCCATCACAGTTTTCTTTTACAAAAATGTATTTACCTCTTAAATAACGGACAAAACTTCCAATAGTTTAAACCAACTTCTTAATCATGGAAATTTCGTTCGTTACTGGATGTTTATTGAAAAGCCGGGTAGAGATTGTGGTGATTAAGTTGATAGGATTTACTGTGTTGCTTGATACCGCAGTCGGTAAGAGTGTTCACATAGAAAACCCTAGGGTCGGATCAGAGTTGATCGGATTAATGTTTACAGTACTCTGATTCTATTGCCCTGTATGGAGGGAATACAACTTTTAATTGAATTGAATTGTTCATGTATAAAGAAGAGTTCTAGAGACAATTTAGTTTTTCATCTGTAAATATTATGTCCGCTATCAAGTGGTCTCGTTACGTTCTGTTTTAATTACTGACAGGTCAATAAAGACGGATTATTTTAGATTCATGTTGTTACCCTTCAAATGTACAGCTGTAGTGATTTAAGTATTTTATTTTCAAACTTTCCAAGATCGATACTGTTCGTACTATTGTTTCCAATGTTATACACCTTGGTTATATTTCAGATATCCTTAAAACGGTATGATTACAAAATTGAATTTTAGCACCATCATTACTGGACGGTATGAAATATTCAATATCTTAAATATTACACTTCTAAATTTATCATCCACTTTAACCCATACGTTTGTAATATTCTCTCCTGGTTTTAACTGTTGCAGAAACTATTGTTTCAAATGAAGATTAAAAGCACTTTAAACGTAGAAGAAAAAAAATGTCTGATCAGGATCTAGACAGTTTACAAAATTGACTTTTATTCGTCTTCAAATGGAAAGTGTAAAAACAGATTGAAGAACTAAAACCTTCTGACAATCATCAAAAGCTCGTAAACAATTAACTCTTTCACTCTCAATGACGCCAAAAACCGCATTTGCAAACAGTTTTGATCCTGATCAGACGGCACAAAACGCAAAACTGCTTGCCACTTGATTTGAAACTATTTTAGTTATATTGCCTTAAATCTAACTTTGAAACGATATTTCAGACAATAGTATTGAAGCAGACAAAACAATGGCGATGATGGGGTAAAAACTGCACGATAAATTTGATCATGAAAGGGTTTAAAGCCGTAAAACTCACAATTGTTTGCTAAGAGAATAATTCATAGAGGAACTGTGATTCACAATAGACAGGCCAATACATCATTGCCTAACAGGCAGCGAACATAAACTTAACGTTTTCACTAGGGAGATGTTTATTCTGAAAGTGTAATAAATTTCAATTACGCTCACATTGAAAATTAAGACAGAAATATTGAGCTTTTGTTATTTGTGCAAAATCCAAATTCCAAACTTATTTAAACATTTATCGTTGCGAATGATATATTTGTTATTGTTTATCAAAATGTGTCGTCTATTGCCCTTTTCACTATGTATTAATTTATTTAACCCTTTCCCTTATAGAAGCGACTTTTAGCACATTCATTTTATTCATCCGCTGAAGAAAATAGTTCCAAATTATACCGTAATGAATATGTGTCATATTTAATACTTTTCTTATTCTAGCAGTTACTAGCTTAGAGCAGGCTGAAAGTAAAGCAGAATGCGCCATAGGGCGCATTCTGCTTTACTTTCAACCTGCTTTAAGTAGTCACATATCTTCAATACTAGAAACAATGCTATCAGGTAAAGGGTTAAATCAGTCTGAAGAGAGACGATATTAAACCGTTTGAAAAACTCGGCAATGTTCGTATATATCATGATAATGATATATGCATGCATGCATGCCATAGTAACATGCTCAAGTACAAATTACTAACAGTTAAATACACACTGTTGTTTATATATATCATCCCTATGAAACACGGTTTTCCTTTATACAATAGCTACAACTAATAATGAGATATTTCAAAAAGGACAGCGGAAGGATTTGGTTGCGCCTGACAGGCTATCGGGTAATTCAAATCGACTTATATATGCGCCGAAAAATCCAACCAATACTTTCTTAAATACCAGGTACATGTATGAATTATAATCTGAAACACCCTTTTTATTAAAAATCGTATTGTTAAGTGACAGTGTTTTAAATATTAACTTCGAATATTTACCATGTATAATTGTGTGAAACGGATAAATATTCCACTCCACTTTGGTATTTCTCTGACCAGTTTGTGCAGTTGAGCAAATTCTTCTATTAACGCATTCGAAGCCATAGCATAAGCTGCATCGATTTTATCACATTTAGAATTTTGGTGTCTACTTAAAATTGTTTATATTCGCTAACAGCTTTTATCCTGATCATAAACCAGTTTTTGTGTGTCTCTTCTAGATCCAAACTGTTTGCGCTATGCAGAGTATTTAACACAGTGAGGGGCTCAATGTTTTGTATATGCCATGCATTTATCCCGAGTTTTATCCATGTACCAGACTCTATACAAGTGCAGTGGAGGGAATCCAGACATTTATTGAATTATACTATGCTAATATAATTATTACTAGCTACATTTCCACCAAATCAAGTTAACGAAATGCATTTGCAGATTGCTTTCACAGTTTTTCACTTCCTTTTGAAATGATCCATACTGCGTGGAATTTTAATGTAAAAATAAGATTAAAAACATGTTATCTACAAAGCAAGGCTACAGACATTACTGAGCTGCTATTCGCATTAACGTTAGTACTTTCTCACTAACGTGTTTGTATTGTTGCACACATGTAGAGAAAATGTATTGTGAATTCTTGCAACCCTAAAAGCACCAAATATGTAAAAGGTAATTATTAGCTTACAACAGTATACAGTGGAGAATCTGTTATTCTTTCCCAATAAACGCGTTTACGCTAAAACTATTATTTGCAGTGCAAACAGTTTGGAGCCAGATCAGACGCCGGGTAACCCGGCGTCTGATCAGGCTCCAAACTGTTTGCCACCAAGATAAACAAGAATTATCAGAATTGTCCAAAAGTTGTTCTTTTCTACGTTTTAGTGTTTTGCGTTTGCGTACGTTTGCGTTCAAACGGGAAAGAATAACAGATTCTCCACTGTACACATGTTTGTAGACCTTATGTGGTACAATTAATACAGTCGAAACTTAATGATTCGAACTCGCTTATTTCCAACATACCAATATGTCAAAGTAAAAACGTGGTATATCTAAGTTTTTACTTTGACATACAGGTATTTTCGACTTAAGCGAGATCGATTTATCGAAACTAAATATTTGAAATACAGGTCAAGTGAATTCGAAATTTCGAGTTTTTACCTTATATATTGTATCATATCTAATCCACCGACCTACTATATTGTTTGTGTAGGTTATTGTATAAAGTCAACAACATGATACAATATGTACATACGTTTAAATGCTCCCGTAAAGCATTATATGCAGATGTATATTATATCATCTATTTGAATATTTATTTAGTATTTCGCTGACACTTAGAATGGCATGGTACTATCTGCCATAATATTTGTCTTCTATAATAGTACTTTGCTCGACGCGGGTATCAATCTTTGATCCTGTCAGAGGCCGAGTTATCTAATACATAGCCTAGGTCATCTACCAGGTTTACAACAAACAGTTCAACTGCACCTGTTATTGAATGGTAAAAAGAAATTGCTTATTATATAAGAAGTGTCCCTCTGTACACATATTTAAACACTTATCGTTTCATGTATACCTTGAAATTGAAATTGAATTGTCAATGTGTGTGTGCCAGACAACTTCATTAGAGATATACTAGTGTGATCCACATACACTGCGATGTTTGTTCACTCATTATATCATTTTATATGAAATAGCAAACGCTACATATTCGGATGAGACGCCAATATCAAGACGCTTTATGCTTTACTTTCAGCCTGCGTTAAGTATCTAAACTGTTATTTAAGGCTCTTAAGCATGACAATGTAGAGGCATAGAACGGTACTTCTTTCAGGAAAGAAACAATGCGTCATACGGTGCTTGTAAGGGGAACAAGTTAAGGACATTACTCCGTGTTGTCTGGAAAGAAGACTAATATAGCTAGCTATGACTGCATTATCCAGTAACGTATTGAGCAGTAACGGATAAGACAGTGTTGTCTGTCAACTGATACCCCCATTGACAAAGAACCCGTCAAAGGCTAATGCAATAGCAACAATGTGAAACGTCTTTGGATGTTATCGACTTCAGTCAATATGTTGTTATATGTTAAAATGTGCTGCGTATGTGAAGTGGTCGGGTTTCCTTGAATGTTCATTCCATAATCAACTTCGCCCGTGTTGAACAAAAGTGGCTTTATGAGCAATCTGTTCCACTTGAATCATGTTTTAAGATTCCAGCTGTTTTCAACATCATCGCTGAAATTTTGGTTGTAATATTGTTTGGAGAAGCGAGAAAACATGTCTTCAAGCGTTCTTGCTGAGAAATAGGATAGTAGCCTTACTACGCTTTATAGAACATTAAATAAGCAGTATTAAATATTTAGTAGGAACGTCATCTAGCAAATACCCTGGGGCCCGTTTCATAAAACTTCGTACGACAAATATTGTCGTAAGTCAGATTATAAAAGTCTCAATAATTATTTATTTCTCCATCTAATTCTGTCTTGTGACAACTTTCTGGAATCGTCTTTTTAAGACGATTCCAAAATGATGTCACAAGACAGGATTATATAGAGAAATAAGAAATTAAATGTATTTTAAAGATTTGACTTACAACAATATTTGTCGTAAGAATTTTTATGAAACGGGCCCCTGAGCTGTTGGCGAGCAGTACAGCGTGTATATTGCAAACATGTTTTAATCTATTGATGCAATGTGAATACCACTGCTAATTCTGATTAGGATATTGTCTAACACACATCAACTCTTAACTCATAGGACAGAAAGTCAAAATCAGGAAGAATACTGAAAAGTTAACAATAACTGTATTTCTACCTTTTCCTCAGCCAACAACATATAACAAGGTATTTGCATGTAAGTGTTTACATTGTGGTTCTAGTAAAAACGCCCAAGTTAAAAAAAATTGCATATATTATTCATGAATTTAACGCTTAACGCTTGCTGCTTAACATTTACCTCGATATTTTGATACAAATCAGCTAGAGTCTTAGATATGTTTAACAATGCTCAATTTCTGTCACTATACACATCAATGTTCGATCATTAGGGATCCTTCATGCCAAACATAACTATCCTAGCGGCTTTATTTCATTTGATACTAATGACACCCAATACTTGCATCCAAACCTTAAATTTGAATTTCACTCCAAAAGTTAAGTAAAAATAAATGTACAAACAACCTATATATTGTACTTGTTTGTGTTTTCGCTAAACCTTTGGGGAAAGCTCCTTCCAAATATCTGCTTCCTAGAGCAACTTGTTCATGCGGTATTAGTGACATTCTGAACTTTCAAACTAGCACCCAACACCGACTACACAATAATTTATATTAAAGAACTGCAAATTATTTAGATGTCAAACCTATGCAACAGATAGTACCATGATTTAGGCAAACTATATTTCTGTAGATTTGATCCACGCCGTAAGAAAACCAGACGTACTGTATAGGCAAAGTGTGTATGCATATCGAGCACCGCTGTCACTGCCTGGAGTTCACTGCCAAATATGGTATATGACACTGCTAAACAAACTGTATCAGATGATTGTGTGTGTCAAACAAGTGACTTGACGCGATAGGAGGTCTGGATATACTCTGTATGAAATTCAACAAACTGGTTTTTACATGGCGTAGCATATTTAAATTGCTACTTTAAAAATGATTAAAAACTATATAAATGTCGCCTTAATATAATATTGTGTTCGGTTTGTATCGAACATTAAGGCGAATTATTTGCTTATATCGTATCATTCGATATTTACCGAGATACGACAAGGAACAGTTTTACCTTTATCTACTTACAACCGTTGATTATTGTTACAAGATAATAATTATTTGATTAATAAAGAGGTAACAAACGACGCATTTATTTATGTTACATTACGGTGGTTACCAATTGGCCCCTGAAATTCTACTTAATATACATAAGACGTGTTTATGTTTATTAGCGTTAGTGTTTTGATATTTCATTAAAACGAATTAACATTAACATATGGTGAATTAATGTGTTATTCATGAAAATAAACTTTGTATAAAAATTACAGAAATTACATTGAATCTTAACTAAATAAAATAACATCTTTTTTTCCTGATATGTCCGCTGCTGCTCATTTTATGTAAACTTCTGCTTATACGGGTGTTTCGTAATTAGTTTTGAAAAATGGCATTTGTCTCGTATCTTAAAAGGCTTCTGTTTTAACTTGTTTCTAAATGCGGTTGTTAGAAGCTATATGGATTATTCTATTTTTAATCATTAAATTGTTTAAATATTGAAAAGTTTGAAAACATGTTATCTTTATGCAAGTGATCACAATGCATTTATCCATACATATCAATTGAAGTTAGGAGTCTACTGTACTTTTGATAGTGAAGTGTCCGTTGTAAAACAGCAACCCTTGAATGCCTAGATAATGTTCTAAATAATTACGCAGTGGGTGTTCTTTGCCCCATGTTAACTTGAGTATGTTTACATTAATTCTATGCATATTGTTAGGGTACAATTTCTTGCAATATTTATGCTAGTACACGCCTAATTACATGGCCGTAGTGTGTATGTATGTATATTCTAGATTACCTTTATCTGTTTCAGTAGAAATATTTAAATAAAATCAACCAGTATTCCTAGTTATATTTTTCTTGTTTAACCCCTTCACTGCCTTACCCCGAGTTTTATGGTTATTTGCAAACAGTTTGGATCCTGATCAGACGCTACGCAACGTGACGTCTGATCAAGACCTCAGCTGTTTGACACTCAATTTTATATTTCTAAAGTCGAAATACATAAACTTTAAATTTGAGAAATAAAAGCAGACGACAAATGTTTGAAGATGATGACGTCATGAGGTTAAGTTAGGATACGTTGTCAGAAATGAGCTTTTTGAGCAGACCAGGGAATGTACACATACCGCTGAGACACGAATTCGAAACAACAACGTTCAAGTCTAAACATTGAGTAACTTTTTCTTTGTTGTTTGATAATTAAACTTAATGAGATAATTGCTCTGTGTACATCGGATAAACACTCGTATTGATGGTAAACATTTAGCCGATCATTGCTTGTACAGTGGATAAGACGTTATTCTATCATAATAAACGCATTTACGGTAAAACTATTATTTCCATTGCAATCAGTTGGAAGTCAGATCAGACGCAAGGTAACCCGGTTTCGGATCAGGCTCCAAGTTGTTTTGACTAAGTTTAAAATTAGTCTTCATAACTTTAAGAAGTTGTCATTTTACCCATTTTAATGCACGTGTGCGTTCGTTTAAACGGAAACAAATAATGTATTCTCCACTGTACTAGAGAAAAAACGTTTCCTTTCAGTGGGCGTCCAGACACTTAGTATATACAATAACAAGTAGTGCAGGCGTTTATTTAGGTTCATAAACGCACCACCCTTTAACAGACAAGCAATTCTTGAATATATTTTGAGATAAAACGCGTTTTATACAATTTTTCCACAATATTTCGGATTGAATGTTATCAATATATTGCAAAATGATAAACAGTGCAATATCTAAGCTGAGGGCTTATTTGGGAGCCCTCTGGTCAGGGTATGCCAAGTTTGCAGAAGACAATAGTATCTTTCAGATATTAAATGTTTGTGAATGACGAGTATACTTGTCGTTAGGGCTGTATGTGTTGAACATTTGTATTTTCATTACGTGAAAAGACATGAGATAAGATGTCAAAATATCATTGTTGACTCATTATTGTTGAATTACCATGCATAGTTATGTTTGAAATCAAGCAAATGATGTGTTTAATATATTGTTTTAACCTAATTCGATTTTAAACGTTACAATTCAGTATCCTTCAAACAAACTCAATGAAAGACAAAGTGACAGTTATTTGATTATTTTAGTGTAAAACAATTATTTCTGGCTGCATATCAATATAAATCAAGTTAGCAAAGTGTATTTGCAGATTGCTTTCATCATGTTTCAATTCTTGTTTGAAAACCCAACAAAACTTCTGCGAATAAATAATGCAAATTAGCCGCACACGGTGATATTTACGTTTAATTAATTTTATAATTGTATTGCATGATATATTATCTCCTTTCATTAAAGCTTGCATTATACGTAACCTAGCTAAACGTTTAGCGATAGCTTATTACTTCTTATGTTCAGAATATACAGATAGTCTAAAGCTTGTTATCAGCGACGTAAGTAAGTTCAATCAAATTTAAACAGAGCAATGCATTTTTTCTACAAGCTCATAAAATCATGAATAACCATGAACAGAAGCTTGAATTGAAAAGTACAGCGTCCATGCTTATAAAGTGATTGAGGCGAGTCTGAAATTGTTCTCAAGCATTTGATTGTTCAGAATTGATCATAGACTCAAATTTTACCAATCAAATGCTTGAGAACGAAATCAGACTCAACTCAAACGCATGAACTATAAGCATGAACCCAACCACCAATACACACGTGTTCGTGAATACAAATCAAATACAAAGTATTTCGATGTAAGTTATGCTGTTTATTCATTCAAGGCAGAAAGCAATTCTATCCCTTTCAGCGCATAATTTAACAGTTTGCTTTCATCCTTCCACCGCCATATTTCCCTCTGTTTGATACTACTGTCTGGATATTTCTGTTCCAATTTGACTGAAAGCAGTATGACTGAAGATATAAGTACGAATTTTATCAGATACGTGACGGCCTCGTCAGCATCCATGCCGTTTGCATAGTTGACTTTATTTGAATATGAAAGTAAACTTGTTAAGTAGACTATATCTGGAAATTAGGAGTTTTGTAATATATCTAATAGTTAACCCATTTTTAAATAATAACGTCTTATTACGCCTGCAATTCATTCCTAAACTTCTTACACATCTTGTAATAGATGTTGTCATAAAATAGAAATGATAATACTGCTTTTGATAAGCATTGATACAAGGGAAATATGAGTAGCTGTCTTTTCAACACGTGCATCACGGTTTATTACTATTGAAGCAATCAAGAACAGATATATAATAGAGATTCTGGAATACAATGTAGCAAAACAATCAATTGAATAGAACCAACAGAACGTCCCTTTCAGTAGAGAATTTTATTAAGGAAACTGATGCTATCAGATAGTAGTTAAAGAACCGTCTTTATATGTGTTGCTACACATGGGGTCAAATGTTCATCTTAGATTGTTCTCTGTCAAACGTTTGCAAATGCTTTGATAGATTGGTTTACGCGGGTGAACTTCAGGACTCTAGGAATGAAACATCGTAAAGATCACTTATAACGAAGCAATGCACAAACAAAGGACCGTTATCTTTACAAGTACATTTCAAGCTACTTGGCTGCAACTCCAGTACGTGGGGAGCACGGGTAGAAAGCTTTATTGCTATATCAAGCTTCTTTTAAAACGA
The DNA here is from genome assembly GCA_922989275.2 of Gari tellinella. Taxonomy (NCBI): domain Eukaryota; kingdom Metazoa; phylum Mollusca; class Bivalvia; order Cardiida; family Psammobiidae; genus Gari; species Gari tellinella. The sequence continues at coordinate 47,144,416 of OV277864.1, forward strand.
TTGTACTTTATCTATAAAAGAAAGAATCATTGGTAAAAAAGTAAAGAACCTCTTGTGTAAATACCATTACCATTTTCGTCGCTAAGAGTTTTATAATGTATGCTTACATTAACCATTTCAATTTCAATGACACTATAAAGCGCGTTTGCAAACAGTTTTGTTCCTATTCAGACGACGCATATATACAACCTCTGGCATCTGCACAGACTTCCGAAAATCCAGTTTTAGGACAAGGTGACTAACAATGACGTTCAGGATCGGCCTTTACATCCACAAGTGACGATGTTCCTCGTGAACCTTTCGAGGCGTGCAGGTGTATGGCTATGCGTATTATGTAAATTAAAACTGTTTCCAAACGGTCTAACCAAGCATTAAGTCCTAGCGGCTAAATGTAATGCACATAATTATGACCTCGTTTTAAACCTTGTTGAAAGATCTTGCTCAGATAAATGAACATATTCAAAGACAATATTTACAGCAAAACGCACATGCTATGTCTGTAATGTAACAAACATTGAGATTAATCCAACAGCCAGAAGCAATATTAATTCAGTCTGTAAGTTTGATTTTGTCATGCAAGAATGATGCTTACAAAATTGATATAATATCAACTATTCCAAGCAATGAATGCATTATCCTGTAACCTATTTGCAAGTCACGAATAAGACAATAGTGTATGTCACCTGATACCGCCGATGGTATAGAGCCCATCAGAAACAGAAGTAAGAACACTATTATTTATACTCAGGGTATGGATGGTATAAACATATGCGACTATATCATATATTGCATGGTTTACCTGCAATATTTTTCGATAAACGATGTTTTCGAATGCTTCGATCTATAGTCAGTGAAAGTAACGCTGTATAACCTTGGGCCTGTACTTGCGTGTGTTCTATATATTTGTTGTGTTTGCAGATTGGCAATACGCACCGCATGATTTATGCATTTGTTCATCTGTTCATATCAACTATAATTTCTTTATGCATCTTTCACGGATTTACATTTTACCAACACCAAAGCATTTGTTTAAACTCGATGCTTTTTATGGCGGCAACAGTCTTTACATCATGTCATTTACATTACCGAATGAATTTGAGACTGAACCCCAGAGCTTTTCTTACCTATTACCAATTTTGACGTGAATATGCGTTTTGTACAATCAATGTACCAGTGTAGTGAAATAGTGTGACACCCCACTCCCCCCTCTCCCGGAAAAACATCGAACCAAGTTCATAGATTTTCGACCGGGGGTCACAATATTTATCATGGTCCATGTATACACTCAGTGCAAAAAGAAACGCACACTTTTTTTACAATAGTATCTGTATGTAGAAGGAACGTATTTGTGAAATAATCTTTTCATTACAGTCAGTAGTTCCGTCTTGGGCTATCAATGTTGAAAATGGGAGGTTTATCATTGAATTGGTATCATCACAACCTGTACAAATCGGTGCGGTGTTTTCAACAAGCACTAGTTAATTCTTTCGCTGCCAAAGTTAATCGTGAGATTTTTATCCCACCACCGTTTCATTGTCGTCTGCTTCAATTTTGTTGTTTGCAAGATCGTTTCAAAGTAAGATTCAAAGTAGTATGACTTAAAGTTTTTCTATACAAGTGTCAAACAGTTTAGATCCTGATCAGACGCCGCGTTACGCGGCGTCTGTTCAGGATCCAAACTGTTTGAAAACGCGCCTTTTGACGTCATTAAGAGTGAAAGGGTTAAAATACAGCTCAGTAATTTTAAGTATATGTTTTTTCTAAACTTGTGGCAGAATTAAATTGATCTTGAGATATGGTCTTTGTATCTTAAAAAAGTTTCTTAATCTGCGCCTGAGCACAATGTGCGTTTCTTTTTGTACTGAGTGTATGTATTACGAAAAACGTGACTCCCTTGCCGTAATATAAGGACCCCCTTGTAATATTTTACGCCTGTCTGTTAATGCTGTACGTAGATTACAATTGTCCATTCCATCGATGTTCAAGTATGTTTAAATTAAATGTAGCACCAACAATGGCGATATTTATACTATGTGCCTGATGAAACGGCATGTTTTGCTTTGTTTGGAATTGGTTTTACGGCTACGCGTCACATAGAATGGTTATATAGCGCGAGTGTGTTCGATGCATATGAGTACATATTTTGGTCACTGTTTGGAAATATCCGGATCTTAAATAAATGTATACATTGTCTAGACGTTTAAACACATACTGCGAATACGGGTAAGCTACAGGGAAGAACTGCACGTTCATTATTTGTAACCATTACAGTCAGATGCTGATATCATGAATACACATTTTTTAAAGGCTGCATTTACTTTGCGCTTAACATTTTCTATAACATGTTCTTTCTCTTAGAGAGACGGTTATCGGATAAGCTGCCGCAACGCACAACGAGTTTACAAGTTTATAAACTGTTTTATAAGTTAGCAGTTGTAAGATGCCTTGACATCGATCAGATTTCATTCTCTGGTGTGGTACGATTCGAGACGTTGGCAATTTATATTAAAAACAAGAGATTTTCACGAGGCATAATGTGATAATTAGATAGATTTACAATTATTTCGTCATTTCTATTGTCGTTTGCAATCATTTTATTACGTACATATTTTGGTAAATTAAAGTGTTAGACTCGAATTCGTAAAATGTATACCAGAATTAAATAGACAGACGTTTGCATTAGTTGTCATGTTTAGGGGGATTTTTTTTTCATGTGGGGTTAGTTTGTAACATGTCAGGGGATCATAATATTATGACCAGGGAGTCGATATATTGCGGGGGTTGCAACATTTCATTACACCGGTACAAATTACACTTGTTCCATCAAACCAGATCAGATAGTTTCTGAAGAATTTACTCTGTTGTAAATTGCCCATTCATAGTCATAAGTGGACACCACTTCTTTTTGAAAATAGGAACAATTTGACTGTTTTTAAGTGTTCTGTTTTTAGTGCCCTCATATGAAACAATGTGCATGTTTTGCCATTCACTGCCAAATGATATCTGCTGAATTACTTTTACCGCCAATATTGTCTGCATTGATGCTGTGTTTGATACGTTTGTTCAAACTTAGATTATAAGCCTCTGACTGAAGACATACTGTATGTATGTCAAATAGTTTGAATCCTAACCCGCATTAAACGAAACTGTTTTTGTATAATGTTTTACATATTTTGTTTTACATTAAATCAATCGACTATCTTTTGCAGGGAATTATTTCTATTCTAAGTACATTGTTCTATGTAACAATATTGAGTCGAATTAAAGATAAAGATGACCGAAGAATGTTTTGACTTGACTGGTGTACAATCAGGCGGCACTCAAATACTCTGTTATGCATTTGAATCTGAACTGATCGCAAGACAGCAAACAAATGCACCTTGTGGTGAAATGTTTAAATTGGCACGCATTCTCGTAATGTATTTGAATCTAAACGGATTGCAAAACAGCCAAAAAATGCACCTTGTTGTGAAATGTTTAATTAAGCACGCATGGTCGTAAATATAACGACATTTTCCAACAAACCGTCAAAGACAATTGCATGTTTTAGCCAAATCAGACGTCATTTAGTTAAGATTGTATTTGCATATTTGTAACAAAGCAAAACGGCAAATTGTGATTTCTAATTCTATCAGATGAGCAATTATAAGAATTTTCCCTATTAACTCGTTCACTGTCAACGGCACCAAAAGGCAACTTGTCAAACAGTTTGGGTCCTAGTCACACGCCGCGTCAGACTGTTTGACACTCGTATCAAAATGTTTAAAGTCATACTACACTGAATCTTACTTTGAAACGATATTGCAAACAACAAGTTTGAAGCAGATGGCATTGAAACGGTGAAGGGGTAAAATATCACGATTAATTTAGCAGCGAAAGAGTTAAATATTAGTACTTTTGTGAAGGGGTATTTCGTTTTGATATCATTATACATGTAAGTATGCATTTGCTTCAACAGGTCATAAAAATTCTTACGACAAATGTTGTCGTAAGTCAGATTATAAAAGTCTCAATTATTATTTATTTCTCCATCTAATCCTGTCTTGTACATCTTTTTGGAATCGTCTTGAAAAGACGATTCCAAAATGATGTCACAAGACAGGATTAGATAGAGGAATCACAGATTAAATGTATTTTAAAGTTTTGACTTACGACAACATTTGTCGTAAGAAGATTTATGAAACGGGTCCCATATGAGTAGACATTAAAGGGACTCGCAACCGGATGGTGTACTTGTCAAAATAAAATAAAATACTCAAATAAAAGCAAATTTGTGGCATTATTTGGCTTCTGACATTAAAAAAATATGATCAGTCCAAAAAAAGTCTCAAGAATCGTCACCGAATCTTAGATTTTTAGATATTTTCCATCGTTTTTCTATACCGACTAGTAGACGGTATAGTTGTTGTTGTTGCTTCTCTACACGGGCTCAGACATAAACACGAGCCGAATTACGAAGTTGTATGCACTTTCGATCGCTACACATTGAAATACGTTAAATCGATCCGAGATAAAACGGATAGTTCCGTGGTCCATTGGTCTAAGCGGTTTCCCATATTTTGCCTTCTGTCCGCCAATGCCGGGCCCCGGGTTCGAATCCCACCAGAGACCAATATTTTTTTTTATTGAAATACATTTTTTTAAACAGAATTTCTTATCCTAAACTAATTCTTTACCACTTATATAAGCGTTTGACACATATTTACAAATTATTATTTTTAATGCATCATTTGGTTGCGAGTCGCTTTAACGAATAATAAATTATGTTGAAAAAATGAAAATACATATCATACTATGCAATTCATAATATATTTGGAAATTGCAAATGTTAAGCAGGAAGACAGGGACGGTGTTGTATTAACGAATCGATAAAACGGGAGCATTTACTGGGGCATGTCATATTTAGACCAGGGATTTCCTCAATGTGGCTACGGTTCTCCAATAAACGTTATTATGATTATTTTATTAGTTTCTAAACATAGGATCATATGCTAAAATGATCGTATTTCCTGACAAGAGGAGACAATTGCTTCGTTGAAAGAGTGTATACGTATTAAATGGTGAACCTCGAAATGGCTCAATTGACAGATAAATAGTGAATCTAAAACCACCGTGAGTGTCAGATAAGAATATCCCATCCGAGTTTTGAAGATATTCTTGGAACACGAGGCTTTGCCGAGTGTTCCAAATATATCTTCAAATGAGGGTGGGATATTTATCTAACACTCAACTGTGGTGTGAGATAACCTTATCTGTCCGGACAGACAAGCCGAACTAATGGAACTATCTTATGATTGGTTGTTATTGCCGTTGTTTTGACGTCGTCATGACGTCGTCATGCATGCATTAGCGCCTTAAAATACAACTCGCCACTGTATAGCAAGTTAAACGCGTTTTTAGGGTTGACGAGGTGAGAAAATAAATCTAACACCACAGTTGAGTATCAGATGAATATCCCACCCTCGTTTGAAGATATTTTTGGAACACACGGCAAAGCCTCGTGACCAAAAATATCTTCAAAACTCGGGTGGGATATTCTTATCTGACATACACGGTGGTGTTAGATTCACTATATCTCACACCCCCTAGATTTCGGGATACCTCTGTCCGAGAGGTGAGAAATGGTTATCTTGAAAATAATTATTTGTCAACGGTATAGGTGAGCAATAAACTTTTGCAGAAAAAGAAACCACAAAGAACAGCAAAACGCTAACTTACCCTTTTTATTATAAAACATGTATTTGGATATTAAAAGCACAGTTGTAACTCTAGACATAACCAAGCAATCACCGTAAATAAAAGTGTAGACGTTTAATATTTTTCGGGATGAGGTAAAGTTTGTAATAAATGATAAGTCAATGGTAAATCCTAGTAAGAATTCAAACAGACTATATTGGTTTCAATGATTGGTATATACTATACTGATTTTATTCAATGAAACAAGCACTATCCAAGAAAACATGTTTTCTATTATACAAAGTGATAACCAAGAACGCTAGCAAATAATCAACACGTGTTTCTTCTCTTGAATTTCTGTTTTGCGTCTTTCATCGGACCACATGCCGTTAACGCTATTTCTAAAATTCAATGTATTTGTTTACGAGTGTTATTATCTGACTGACAGTTATAACTCAATCGATAGTTGCCCACCTTGTTGTGTCAATTTACAACCACCCTCTGACACCTGTAAATACCTGTTGAAATCCATGAACATGCAAGATAAATCTCACATGGCTGACGTAGTTTTATTTGATTACAGGTACAGTGGAGAATCTGTTATTCTTTCCCGTTTAAACGCAAACGTACGCAAACGCAAAACAATAAAACGTAGAAAAGAACAACTTTTGGACAATTCTGATAGTTCATGTTTATCTTGGTGGCAAACAGTTTGGAGCCTGATCAGAAGCCGGGTTACCCGGCGTCTGATCTGGCTCCAAACTGTTTGCACTGCAAATAATAGTTTTAGCGTAAACGCGTTTATCGGGAAAGAATAACAGATTCTCCACTGTAAAGTTATACTATTTGAAGCCGCAGCAATATATTGGTTTCCGGTGTTTAACCTTTTCATAGTAAAATTTATTGTGTAGCGTGTACCCCTCAACCGCCATGTTGTCGTCAGCTTCAACATTGATGTTTGCAATATCGTTCCAAAGTTCGATTTACGGCAGTATGGCTTCCGAAATTTTGAAACGAATGTTTATCAGTTCAGATACTGATCGGACGCAGCGTAGCGCGGCGTCTGATCTGTATCCAAACTGTTTTCAAAATCGAATTCAGTCGCCTACGGCAGTTAGAGTGTTCAGATTAATTTGAGGTGATTTGTTATGATTGTACTCACTTTTAACAGTAGTTTAGTCATAATATTATCGCGACGTCCAGCTAATAACAGGTGGAGGAAGACACCCAGAAGCCCGTTATGCACGGTTTCAGGCACACATGGGCAACTGGGTAGAACCGCCGACCTTCCACAATCCAGCTGGAAGGCTTCCCTACATTAAAACACCGAATGACCAGACCGGGATCGGAACTCACGGCGATCAGGAACTTAGTGATGTAAGTCACAGTGACTATACCACTAGGTAACGGAGGTCCAAAAAAGTGTTAAGAAAAATCGTTTTACTACCTCATAATACAAGCAGTTTGAACTAGTTTGATTATTGTGTTTGGATAGCAGATAATACCTTAATCTTTGTTTAAATTGCGTATGTGTAAAAACGTTTCTTGTACAACACAACTTATCTAAACCATTACTTTTGTTCTGCATTTTGTGACGACTTATCTTTGGAGATTTCTGTGAATGTAGCTTAACTCTTTCCCCAAAAGAAGCATATTTTAGCATATTTAATTTATTCCTCCGTTGAAGGAAATAGTTACAATTTTTATTCATAAACATGTACCAAAGGAAATGTGTTCTATATCTAGCAGAAGGTAGTATAAAGCAGGCTGAACGTAAAGCAGAATGCTAAGGCGCATTCTGTTTTACTTTCAATCTGCTTTTAAGGGTGCATGAAACTCATGAATTTGTGAAATTTTCAAAGTACATGAAAACACTCTAATGATGGTTTTGTATTGAAGAGCTATTTAAGATTAATGACACAAGAGTTGTCAGAGAGACAACAAAGCTCGCCACCGGCACATTTAGAAACTTAAAAGCACACTCAAGGTCACAGAGGTCAACCTTTTTGCCTGCATGGAAAGGTCTTGTCCATATACACTGGCAAATTAAATATGAAAATAACACCTCAAGGGACATAGGAATTATAAGCATTTTTGAAACCTAAACGCAGATTTCGAAACTAAAACCTTTCGCGACCTTAGTTCAAGGTCAAGGACACTGGACTAATTTTTTTTTGCATGCATGGAAAGGTCTTGTCCATATACACATGCATGCCAAATATGAAAGAAATATCTCAATGGATATATGAGTTAAAGAAATTTTGAGAAACCTAAATGCAGACTTTGAAACCTTAACGCGGGTCCTAAGTTCAAGGTCAAGGTCAAGGTCAGAGGGCTCAAACATCAAACATTTGCATGCAAGGAAAGATCTTGTCCATATACACATGCAAACTGAATATGAAAGGAATATATCAATGGACATAGGAGATATACAAATTTTGAGAAATCAAAACACATATTTCGAAACCTAACATGGGCCCTAAGTTCAAGGTCATGGTCACAGGGGTCTACATTGTGCTGTGCCTGGAAAGGTATTGTCCATATACACACATAAACCAACTATGGAAGCAATACCTCAAGGGACATAGAAGTTAAAGGCATTTTTCGAAACCTAAACGCAGATTTTGAAACCTAAACGCGGGTCCTTAGTTCAAGGTCAAGGTCAGAGGGCTCAAACATTTTGCATGCATGGAAAGATCTTGTCCATATACAAACATATACCAACTATGAAAGCAATACCTCAAGGGACGTAGAAGTAAAAGGCATTTTTCAAAACCTAAACACAGGCCCTAAGTTCAAGGTCAAGGTCACAAGGGTCTAAATTTGTCTGTGCATGGAAAGGTCAAGTCTATATACACACACATACCAACTATGGAAGCAATACCTCAAGGGACATAGAAATTAGAGGCATTTTTCAAAACTTAACGCAGATTTCGAAACTTATACGCAGGCCCTAAGTTCAAGGTCACAGAGGTCCACATTTTTCTGTGGATGGAAAGGTCTTGTCCATATACACACACATACCAACTATGAAAGCAATACCTCAAGGGACATAACAGTTAAAGGCATTTTTCGAAACCTAAACGCAGATTTCGAAAACCTAAACGCAGGTCCTAAGTTCAAGATTAAGGTCACAGGGGTCCACATTTTTCTGTGGATGGAAAGGTCTTGTCCATATACACACACATACCAACTATGAAAGCAATACCTCAAGGGACATAGAAGTTAAAGGCATTTTTCGAAACCTAGACGCAGATTTCGAAAACCTAAACGCAGGTCCTAAGTTCAAGGTTAAGGTCACAGGGGTCTAAATTTTTCTGTGCATGGGAAGGTCTTGCACATATACACACACGTACCATCTATGAAAGCAATACCTCAAGGGACATAGAAGTTATAGACATTTTCTTAAAATTGTTTACGCCGTTCACGACGACGCCGACGACAACGACAACGACGACGACTACACCGGGGGTATTGCGATAGCTCGTCATGTACTTCGTACAGGCGATCTAAAAATAGAAAAAGTGTACATTTTGGTGAAAAACATTTGGCTCTACGGTCATGTAAAATTTACCCCACCCACTTTTGCTTATTTTGTCCTTTTCAAATTGCCCGCTTCAATAAAATCCATTTCAAATGAAAACAAATATGAAAATTTGGTTTTGTGTTATTTATTTCCTGTCTTTGGTAGTATTTCTTCATGCAAAAACTTATTCATGAGAACACAGGCACCAAATGTGAAATTTTTAAAGCTCTAAATATCATCGATTTGGTACATTTTTGTAAATTTTGTAAAGAGAGATAACTCTTTTTTCTTTAATAACTCAAAATTTTCAACACTGACCTTTCAATTTCTTTATATATTATGAACTGCCTTAGCATGGGTTTTCATCTGGTAGAATATAAGAAAAGGTTTAATACTAGAACTATTTCATTTTCAAACATTTTTACTTTTTTTTCATAAAATAAAAAATCTGATAAAATCATGCCCTATAAAAGGTATATTTTTGATATTCAAGGATCCATATTGTTCAAACCTGGTGCCTGCTGTGTCTAAATTTGGTTTCTATATGTGAAAATGCAACCATAGACATAAAATACATAATGAAAACCCAAACTACCATGTTTTTTGTTTGTTTTGAAATAGATTTTACTGAAGCTTGTACTCTGAATGGGTAAAATTTGAAAAAAAGTCCAAATTTGACATACCTTTTTCAAATCGCTGTAGCTACAAAAAAGGACATCACCATATATATTTGTTTTCATTTTTTTATTCATCATAAACAGCTCTTCCAAAAAAACATTGATAGAAAAAAGTTTGATACTTTGACAAATTCGCTTATGGGTTTGATGCACCCTTAATGCTGATAATGTCTTCAAAACTAGAAATAAACTATGTGGTAAAAGGTTAACACATATGTATTTAGTTTCCAACACTAGCGCTAATTTCTGTGCAAATGAGACAGATTACCACTTGCTAAGTGCTAAGTATTATTATATGTGTAATGATTGACACAGCCTTGTCCTCAACAGTAATGTGTCCCAGTTGACAAATTAATATACAACAGCGTCACAAAAGGCCTCAATAATTGAAGAGAAATACTTGCTCACCAGCGACAATTCATGTAAGCGAAAGTCGGAAAAATTAAAATTGTTTTTAGAAGAAAATATACTCAATCATCCATTCAATAATTCGTAACACGCATTCTATCCACTAAAACACTGAGTGGCAAAAGCTCTGTTAATTCATATAGCTTTGCCTGCAAAAGCGTATTTATATTTATATACTGATTTACAACATCTCGGTGTCCGGTCAAGAATAATCCAGATAAGACGACAAATGTTTCGATGTCTCATCTAGATCCCAACAGTTTGATACACTTATTATGTATTGAAAATTACATTTTGGGACGTCTTACTTTTGATAAGTGTCAGGCCCTAAGGTTATAAAGCTTTTAGGTTGAGTTTGAAGCGTTCTGAAGCATTTGAGTGGTCCGATTTGCGCCTAGGCTCAAATCTGATCAATGAAATTGCTTTGAGAATACACTGAGACTCAACTCAAAAGCTTTATAACAGTATGAAGTAAATACACATATGGATAATAACAATTATGGAGTGCTCAGAAATGTGTATGAGATAATTTGCTTAACCCTTTCACTGTCACTGACGTCAAATGTCGTGGTTGCAAACAGATTGTATCCTGATCAGACGCCGTATATAGCGGCGTCTCATGTGGATCCACATGGTTTGACACTCGTTTTAAAAGCAGTCATACTTCCTTAAATGTTACTAGGAAACGATATTGCAGGCAATAATATTGAAGCAGACAACAATATGGCGGTAAAGTCGCAATAACCTCACTTTAATTTTGAATAATAGGATTAAACCCTAAAGTCAAATGATTGAAATTGAGGACTGGATATAATACCGTACTTGCCTGTTCTGCTTAACGACGATCAGTAATTAGCAGTTGTGTGTATAATTTTGTCTGTTTGATGATAGTTAACTATGTCTAAAGTTGGATATGGTTCTTTGAGTACTTCAAGCCAATGTGAAATGAACTGCCTCCAAAACTAGAATGCTATCACCAATTGATAATATGAGTCAATAGTACGTCAGTAGAGTCTTTAGGTCTCGTTAATAAACAGGTCTCGTTAAACAATCATTTTTGTAACTGCACTTGTTACAACCACCAACCACCCTTTCATGGTATAGATTTTAACAATGAGATTAATTCCTTCATGACCTCGTGAACGGTTTTTTAAGTAGAGTGTGGTTTAAAAGTTCCGTTCGTAGTGCCGAGTTGTGCCCTCAATCATGCTATGTTTAAATCGAATATGAGCCTAATTGTCAAAGCGAGGTTAATGCATATGTCCATTAAAAATTCCAATATTGTTACATCCTCATCCTATGTACAGTATGTGGTAAATTATGGAATAAAATATGTTTAACTCATTACCCAATAGCTTATTTCTAGTTTTGAAGATATGTGACCACTTAAAGCAGGTTGAAAGTAAAGCAGAATGTGTTTTAAGGCACATTCTGCCTTACTTTCAGCATGCTTTAAGCTGGCATCTGCTAGAATGGAGAAAATATTTCTTATAATACATATGTATAACTGTATAAATTGGAATTATTTTCTTCGGCGGATAACTTAATTAAAGGTGTATAAAGGCGTATGTATGGGGTAATGGGTTAAACTAAAACAAGACACTGAAACACATGTGTTTGTTATTGGATAGGGAAAATACTACACAATAAAGCGTAGTATGATACGATTGTTGTATTTTTATGTTTTAGTTTTTTCGAGGCTGAGGAAATGATTAAGCAATTGCCTTTCTACACCTCCGGTTAACATTTGTTCACGACTGGAAACAGACCAACCTTGAGGAAAGAAGCTCGTGTTAGTCAGGAAGCAAAATCCGTCTTTGAGTACCGGGTATACGAATCTGAGTTTCATTACAAAGCATTATAGATTTCTTGATTGTGATAAATAGAGGATATTACATTAGTGCTCATTAATTATCATTTTTTATAAATGAGTTGACTAAAACAATATGAAGCGAGCCTAGGCGAGCGTTATATTCATTTTAGCCAACGAATTTATTAAGAATGATAAATAATGAGCACGAATGATTCTATTTATCACATAAACATTTTAAAACCCTATTAAGTCAACTGAATCCGTAATTTGTAGTCTCTCTCCGCCATATGTATGTGTTGTTTACAGTAACGTCATGGCAAATGACGTCATTTGGCGCCCCGCGTCATGCCGGGGCCAAAATATTCATGTTTCACTATCATTTATTGAATGGCTTTATTACACTGCCAGAGGCGGTTTTATGTGATAAATGTACATCTAACATGTACGTTTTGCAATCAACCGGATATAATTAGTTTAAAGCCAATACGACTTTTTCTGAGACCTAAGTTGCTCTTGAAGGATACAAATTGCCAAACGTTTCAGTAATTAAGCACTGATTTCCATGGCCTGTTTCATGGCGAAAACATTTTCCAGCGTTATCAGATTTTGCTTTGTTCTCAATTTGCATAATTGGTACAAACGTAAAGCGGTGTGAATGCCAGGACAAATTGTCTGCCGTAATTTGATATATCTGTAGCCTATGCAATGCGCCTTTTTGAGAGCATTCGCTGATTCAATAACACTTATTATTTGCATTTTGAAAAGTGTACTCTTATTTGATGTGCGATTTCGTTGTCTACATTGCGTTCTATTGATTGATTGATTGAGTTGGGTTTTACGGCATTGCGATACATACAACTGTCATATAAAGCGCTATATTTGCCATTTGTAAGTGTGGTTTGACAGCATCAGTCGCTTGCAGGACTTAGTTTTTAAAAAAACCTTTCGGCGCCAAATAAATTGTGAGGTTTTTACCCTTCACCGACATATGGCCGTCTGCCTGATTATTTCAAAATCAGATGACTTAAGAAATATCTATACTAGTGTCAAACTGTTTGGATCCTGATCAGACGGCGCAGTACGCGGCGTCTAATCTGGATCAAAACTTGTTAAAAATTCGACTTTATGCGACTGTGTTAGTGAGGGGATAAACTGCAATGCATCAAAACGCTTACAGTCAAATATTTAGTAAACTACATCTTGGTGTACCACAATCAAACCATGGAACCAAAAACATGCATTAGCTCTAATACAGTATTCCTTGTATACATTAACTCATTTTCCCCTGAAACTTCCAATGGAATATTGTAGTTCGCAATAAAGGCTGGTCCATTTTAGACTATTTAGGGTTGTTCTTGGTAATAAATTGCAAAATTACAAGCAGTGAAGTATCTGATCAGTGGGCTCCTGCAGGAGCCCTCTGATCAGATACTTCACTGTTTGCATAGGACAAGTGTACTCTTCACAGGTACACTTTTTGGTAAAGGACGCATATATGCGTCACTAGGGCTCAATGAGTTAACCACCTTGTTGTTTCATAAGTGTTAACCCTTTCACTACAATCACGTGATCTAACTCAACCAATTGTTATCTGCTTTAATTTCTCAAATGTTCATGTTAGGAACTGTGACTTAAGAACTATTGAAATGAGTGTCAGTCCTGAAAAGACACCGCGCGACACATAGCATCATATAATCCAAACAACTATTTCGCAAATAACCATCGTACAAATGGGTAATGCAGTGGGTCAAATAATAATCTAATGGTATATACGAGTGTTTTATTTATGCTTTTCGGTGGATTACCGGGGAAAAGCAGTGGAGTATCACTTGATAATCCACTGCTTCAAGCAGTGGGATTATGGTCGCGCGTGCTTTTTTATGAGATTTCCCCGTAGGGCTTCCCAAGAATCGTAGTCAATCGTGTCTTACCGTTCAATTCCGGCAGTCCGTTTTGTCGCGAACCACTCAACGGAAAAACACGAATCCAAGATCAGAAGTAACGACGTAATTCCGTTGACGTCAAATCAACAAATAAGTGACGTCATTGTACCGCCAACTGTCACGCACATGTGTTCGACATAAAACTTGGGGCTCAACACGGGATAAATAATGTACGTTCGCCTTCAATTGTCAAACAATTTCGTTTAAAAAGTGGCTTTAAAGCATAAATAAATAAATTAACTGTGTTTTGTTCAGTGTAAGATTGAATTTAATCCATTTTGTGAACATCAGACTGTTGTATTTTCACTCGTGGCTTCGCCACTCGTGAAAATATAACGTCTGATGTTCACTCAATGGATTAAATTTCGATCTTACACTGAAAATAACAGTTATCCTTTATAATAGTTTGCTTTTAAATGCATTCAAATGAATAACATAAACACCCTGTATATGTATGCTTTCAAAAATGAAACAATACAAACATGAGCAGTTATATTTACGGTAATATGCGATCCCTTTACAAGTTAGTCTGGTTTCATTTGTTTTCAGCATCTGATCTGGTTGCAAACTGTTTGAATGTCGACTTTTGTCCAGGAAATAGAACAAACCTCGTATATGAGGCGGTCATATAGGATATTTCACTTATCGGTATTTAAGACAAGCAGATCTCAACCGAGTCTAGAATTGAAATCTTATTAAGCAAGCCTTGGCGAGCTTAATAACTTTTCTATTCTAGACGAAGTTGAGATCAGATTGTCTTAAACATCGACGAGTGACAGATTCTGTTTTCACACATAACCGACACTTTAGAGTTTTTTTTAAAGCAATAGGTCTTTTTGGAATTTCAGTGACGTAAAAACGCCTTATAAATAGTGACGTTATAATGACGTCATTAAATTGATCTCACACATGTAGGAGACTAGTATGTTCGCGATCGTTGTTCCCTATTGAAAACAGGTGTAGTTATGTGAAAAATAGTATCCCGCTGAATTGTCTAATCAAAATAAGTGTATGTAATAAAAGACGTGTTGAACTTATCGAGTATGATAACTTCAACGATCTACTTTGTCTACACTCTTTCAATAGTTAAAGTGAGTAGCTTAGTAGTACAGTTTAGCTGTTTAGCAAAAAGACATATGTCAAATGTGTTTAAATAGGGTAAACGCAAACTTACGATCAACTAACAAACACATTGTGATAATTACAGTGGAGAATGTGTTATTCTTTCCCAATAAACGCGTTTACGCTAAAACTATTATTTACAGTGCAAACAGTTTGGAGCCAGATCAGACGCCGGGTTACCCGGCGTCTGATCAGGCTCCAAACTGTTTGCCACCAAGATAAACATGAATTATCAGAATTGTCCAAAAGTTGAACTTTTCTACGTTTTAGTGCTTTGCGTTTGCGTACGTTTGCGTTTAAACGGGAAAGAATAACAGATTCTCCACTGTAGGATGCGGTTTAGTCGTTCGACAGGTTTGAACGATAGCAACTGTTTTCTTTCATCTCTTTCGTGTTAATAAATTGTATGCGATACCTCACGAACTATGCTATAAACAACAATGTAAGTCTCATTTATTGAGTACTGTAATGAGTATCAGGACAGACATGCATGAGCGAACATTGTAGACCCTGACCAGACTGCTCCCACAGGAGCAGTCTGATGAGGGTCTATACTGTTTTTCATTCAGTTCACAGCTTTTGGACAAATCACTGTGTCATAAAAGTAATAACTATGTAGTTCAATATTTAGGATAAGTGCAACGGTTGTGTAATATGTTCCTTTTGTTGTCATGTTTACGGTAATAAATGTTCTGTCGCACCAAACAGACACTCAGTGTTTACATTTTTACTCGAATTTACCAAATATTGATATTGAGTTGATTTATTCAATTCAAATAATTGACAGCTTAACAGTTGTTGAACTTTGTTGAAATTCAGAAGCACTCGATTGTACATATTTAAATGCTAACGGATTATGTAATACATTTGCGACATTGAGATCGGAAAAGTTACCTCAGATTCATTGTTCCGATTGATTAATAATACATGCCAATATCCAGCCGTTTATTTCATCACGAGACGTCAACATCTTTTTGCTTCTAATCTGGTGCAGCGCTTTTTACAAATGCAGTTGTAAATAGGTTAACCTTTTAATTCATAGCCTGTTTCTAGTTTCGAGGACAGGTGGCCACATAAAACAGGTTGGAAGTAACGCAGGATGCGACTTAAGGCGCAGAATGCTTTACTTTCATCCTGCTTTTATCTACCATCTGCTAGGTAATAGAAAAATATTTCTTATCGAACATATCCATGACTGAATAAATAGGAATTATTTTCTTCATTGGATAAATACATTGAATGTGCTGAAAGGCACTTCCTGTGGCGGAAAGGGTCGGATAGGAAAATAGTTCCAATTCATGTAACATATTACATTGCAGTTAAGTACCAATAAAACGAGAGTGTCCAAACAGATGCTTGAATAAATGACAGTGTGTTTTGTTAAACTCTGATACTCTTACTGAGGCCTCTTGTGTTAACTTGACTTACGGTAAACATAGGTCGAGGTTTAATTATGTGGCACTTTTATTAGCAATAATTTACAAAACCACACCAGATTTTAATGGAATCCGTCTATTAGGTGTAGTCCAAAGAATGCTCATTGCTGATGCTGGACTAATATATTGAAGTAAGGTAACGATCCACAGAAAGCACACTGTTTTAAGCTGCTGACTGTCTTTTACATAACCGTTGTATATTCGATTGCGCGGCTGTTATACCATTACTACAGTGGATAATCTGTTATTCTTTCCCGTTTAAACGCAAACGTACGCAAACGCAAAGCATTAAAACGTAGAAAAGAACAACTTTTGGACAATTCTGATTTTTCTTGTTTATCTTGGTGGCAAACAGTTTTGAGCCTGATCAGACGCCGGGTTACCCGGCGTCTGATCTGGCTCCAAACTGTTTGCACTGCAAATAATAGTTTTAGCGTAAACGCGTTTATTGGGAAAGAATAACAGATTCTCCACTGTAACAGTGTTTCAAAACGCGTTTATAACTAAAATGTATATTTTAACTCGACAAACGTATTTACTTAGCATTCAGAATTATACAGAAAATGGATTTATTTCTAATAATATCGAAAATACAACGTGACGCAATTTTATTAGAAACAATATTGATATCCATATGCTTTATGGGATTGTTTCCTCGTACGGATAGCAGCTTATTAGATGATATGTAAACACATTCAGCTCTAGCGACTATATGTGAAAAGTACACATGTCATTTGCCTACAGAAAATAACCTGATCAGAAGGACACTGCAGGACCCCTCAGACCAGGGTCTGGATATGTTTAGTTCTGTAGTACTGTGTATTGCTAAACACATCCCTTATGATGTAAAGGATCGCTAGTTATTATTTGTCTTTACTTCTAAAACGCCTAAGACATATCACTTTATTGTTTCAGATTCTACCATAATGTGACCCCTTCAACCGGATTTCAAAACACCGGACACCCACTTAAACCATTCACAAAATATAGATACAAGCTTAAATCAGAAACACTATGAATACCTTATAACAACAATTAAACAACTACCTGCAACTACAAGTACATATCAATGTTGAACATCCCCAATAGGCATATTTGATACACATTCCGTTCAAGAACTAACTGTAACGTTGTGTGCAAATTTACAACCAAATAACAAAGAAAACCAAATCAAACTACGTTAAAGTGTACCTATCTACATATCAACAAAATGTGATTCATGTGTTTATTAATATATCTTTCAGTTTAAATGTTTTATTATAAACCATATTTAACTATTTTAGAATATGATAAAACTATTAAGCCAATGACTGATGTTTTAACATTTTATGGGGCAATTTATGTATTTGGCAAATGTCATATTTCCGCATCTTTATTCGCGATGTTTTAAGGCATGAAAAGCAGACATTTTTAAAATGTTGTATGCTTTTTCAGTTCATAAAGATTCTAAAAGATCAACTCGCCAGGGCTCGCATCATATATTTGTCAATTTGAAAAATATTAAAGGTACAAATTAGCTTAACCCTCATCAGGCTATTCTTTAATGTTATGTCCCTTTTGTGTTACTGTCAAATTCGAGTTGAACGGCATAAGCGATTAACACTTTATATGTAGACCAGATGCCTGATAACGCCGAAAATGACCAGGATTATTTTTGTATATATATCGGCTTAACCGACACTCACTATTTATAATATTTTTTTAAAAGTTTAGCCTGAATATAATAACGATTATAAAAAGTTGGAATAAGTTATCTTTGTTTAATAAAAAACTAATGCCAAAAGTCATTTCTAACATTTTCTCAATTCTAAATCAATGGTTTCGAAATCTTTGTTTAGATTAACGCTTATTAACCCTTTCACTCTCAATGACGTCATAAATCGCATTTACAAACAGTTTTGATCCTGATCAAACACCGCCATACGCAGCGTCTGATAGGGATCAACACTGTTTGCCAATTGTTTCGAAATTCCGTCACTTATACTGCCTTATCTCTAAATTTGACACGATATTGCAGACAACATAATTGAAGCAAACGACAATATGACGGTGAAGGGGGTAAAAACCTCATGATAAACTTGCCATTGTCAAAGCTCGAAAGGTAACAAAAAGTCCGTTCCTTTACAATCAGTTGAAAGACCTCAGAGAAATACTGCAAAATTCGTAAAGACAAGTTTAGTTAGATCACTGGGCGTACAGTGGAGAATCTGTTATTCTTTCCCGTTTAAACGCAAACGTACGCAAACGCAAAGCACTAAAACGTAGAAAAGAACAACTTTTGGACAATTCTGATAATTCTTGTTTATCTTGGTGGCAAACAGTTTGGAGCCTGATCAGACGCCGGGTTACCCGGCGTCTGATCTGGCTCCAAACTGTTTGCACTGGAAATAATAGTTTTAGCGTAAACGCGTTTATTGGGAAAGAATAACACATTCTCCACTGTAGTAACAACGTTTGACTTATTTTCACTTGTCATCCAGACAAAAAGTTGTCTGCATCCGATCCGGTGTAACGCAGTAGTTACACCGGCACTAACCTTTGAGTACAAGTAGACAATTTATCAACTTTATGATCTCCTACATTTCTGATCTATCAAATCTGACAGATGATAAACACAACTTGTTAGAGTAAAGTGTATCTAACATTGCAAACCCTAATCCAGATGGTTTGGTATTGGATTTAACCCCTTCACTGCCGTGACGTCATCAATTATAAACAATTATCGTCTGCTTTTTTTTCTTAAATTTTAATATTTGCTATTTTGACTGAGGAAATATTGAAATGAGTGTCAAACAGTTTGAATCATGATCAGACGCCGCGTAACGCGGCGTCTGATCAGGATCTAAACTGTTTGCAAAATACTGTTGTGCTCGGGGTAAGGCATTGAAGGGGTAAAGGCGCGCAGTTGTTGACATAATGATTCGTGGGAATGAACTGAACATGTCTTAAACCCTTCACTGCTAAGATAGCAGCGGGATTGTCTCTCTCTTTTGCATTTATTTCCAACAATAACCCTTAGCCTGCCACTCACGACTATAGCTCCATATGCAAACAGCTTGGATCCGGATGAGACGCCGAGTAACTCGGCGTCTCATCCAGATCCAAGCTGTTTGACACTCGGACAACATTTTCAGCAATTTTGAGCAACTTTGAAGCACTTTGAAACTTGAAGCAGACGAGAAATATAGCAGACGACAATTTATTTGGCGGGCTAAGGGTTAAGCTTTAGTAGTTTGTGTGTGACTGTATAAACGTTGAACAGTATGTTTTGCAAACAGTTAGTATTCTGTTCAAACACCAAATTTCTCAGCGTCTCAACCAAAGCAGTTCTCAAATGATAATGCACTTGGAAAAGACAGCTTCAGGGTTCAATATGACGGCTTATTTGATAAACGCTGAATTACATAACTCCTCGTTATTCAATAAAAGCATAACCATAATTTGAAGTATATAAATATTCAAATAGTTATGTATATTCGACAGATACGTTGTTTTAATTTCTTTATGGTTATCGTCCTGATATTAAAATTCGAATTGATTCGAAGTACATGTATATCATTTCTCGTTTAGAAAAATAATCTATAAAAAATGGAAACCCCTCTTACAAACGCATTGCCCGTCGTACAGTGGAGAATCTGTTATTCTTTCCCGTTTAAACGCAAACGTACGCAAACGCAAAGCGCTAAAACGTAGAAAAGAACAACTTTTGGACAATTCTGATATTTCATGTTTATCATGGTGGCAAACAGTTTGGAGCCTGATCTGGCTCAAAACTGTTTGCACTGCAAGTAATAGTTTTAGCGTAAACGCGTTTATTGGGAAAGAATAACAGATTATCCACTGTATCATCTAGGTCTGCACTGTTTGCTATTTCATATGCATTTTTTGTATGGTCACTGAATTGCCTTAAAGAGGCTCGCAACCGGATTTAGCATTAAAAATAGTAATTTGTAAATATATGTCAAATGCTTATATAAATGGGTAAGATTTAGTTTAGGATAATAAATTCTGTTAAAAAATGCATTTAAAAAAAGAGAAAAGAAGAAGCTCTGGTGGGATTCGAAACCGTGACCCTCCATGCGGAGACAAACATGAAAAATGAGGAATCGCCTTTAACCCCTCGGCTACTAGCGCTTTATATATATATATGGTAGCGAATTAACGTTCTTCACTGGTAGCGATTGATAGTACTTTATTCGGCTCGGGTTTATGTCTGAGCCCGTGTAGAGAAGCAACAACAACAACTATACCGTCAGCTGACGCTCTAGAAAAACGATGGAAAATATCTAAAAAAACGGTGACGATTCTTGAGACTTTTTTTGGACTGATCATATTCTTTTAATGTCGGAAGCAAAATAATGCCACAAATTTGCTTTTATTTGAGTATTTTATTTTATTTTGACAAGTACAACATCCGGTTGCGAGTCGCTTTAATATCATCCTTGCAAATCCATAATGAAATACATCATCAATCACACAGGGGTTTCATTTTTATATCCAGGAATAAATTGGTTAGTAATAAAAGAGGCCGTTAACATACGAATGCTATATATTATTGTTTGAATCATACGTCTTACAATAAATTAAAGATACTGGAATACGAAAATAGATATGTGCTGTGCTCAGATCCGCTGATCAATTGTAAAAATGCAAACTCTTAGATAAATGATGTCATCAGTTCATAGGTTAAGTTTAATTTCACAAGAACAAAGCTTTCAGCAATTATTGTTTTAGTTATTTCTGTCTAATTGCGATTCGCTAACAGGGTATGATTCAAACCAGGCGCCAAAGACACAAGATGATTCTTTTGATGGAACTAACTTAAATTAAACAAACCAACGTTGAATAAAAGAAGAGCCATACAAATTAAACCACTTCATTGACGAGACATGGGGCCCGTTTTACTAAACAACTTACGCAAAATATTTGCGTAAGTCAAACATTTAAATTTTAATTTATATTTTTTATTATCATTTGCTACAAACAGCAAATAGCCAGATCAGAGGACGCGCTTTTAGTGCGTCCTCTGATCTGGCTATTTGCTGTTTGAAAACGTTTATGATCGAAAAATAAGAGTTAAACAATTTTGACTTACGCAAAATGTTTGCGTAAGTAGTTTAGTAAAACGGGCCACAGGTCTGCTTTAATCCTTTCATGATCAAATTTATCGTGAGATATTTACCCCTTCACCGCCATATTGTCGTCTGCTTCAATAGTGTTGTCTGCAATACCATTTAAAAGTTATTTAAGGCAGTCTGACTGAAGAAATTTTAAAAAGAGTGTCGAACAGTTTTGATCCTGATCAGACGCCACATAGCCGAAATTGTTTTTAAACGCGCTTTAGGCGTCATTAAGAGTGAAAGGGTTAAATTTGCTTTATCAATAAAAATAGATTTTAGGCAATTTTGGAAAAACGAAACGTTCACGATCAATGTAAAGAAGTTAGTTTCTTAATTAGACACCACATTACTCAGAATCCAAATATTTAGCAAATGGCAGAGTAATAAGCGTTACATGTAACCCAATAAAATATAACTACTTTATTCCATGGATGAATCAGTTTAAAACGTTAACATGTGTATTTAAAGCGTAATTGGTTAAAACAGTGAAAGTGTTAATAACGATCGACATTGGGTCTTATTGATGCTTTCATATACTTTTGAAAGCAATTACTGCTCATAAAACTGAACCTGCTCTTTAATTATTGTTTTAACACTGACATATAAATGAAAATTGCTTCTTGAGATAAATCATAATAATCTTAATGATAAAGCAGTATCATCTTACTTGATAGTATGCGATTCAATTCGATTTGCAAAATGTTTTCTGCCAGACGAGACACCGCGTAATTTTGTATTTAACCAATATGAATTAAGTTTTCGTCAATTAAACATGCACTGGCAGAAGGTATGACGGATTGATATACTTTTATTTATTATTTGAGCCTAACACTATTTCCGGGCAGCATCGCGATTTAAAACGATTGCATTTTGAAATTAGATGTGTGTGGATCAGCAGCAGTGTTAGATCTAGAATCTTGATATGCCTTAAATAAGACCTTGACTACTGAATACCATTTTAAACCATTATAAAAGTTAACGTTCATAATGCGGATTTTGATGTTAATCCATACTGTTAGACTCAAAGTTTATTATTATATACATAATTTATGATAAACGTAGTACAAAAAGGGTGGTGAACGTAAAACGTCACAACTAGGGACACTATGATTAGACAAAGCAGAATTGAAACAACAACAACTCTTAATGCAATAGAAATAATTGCAATTTAATACAAACATATTAAACGCAAATAAGTTAAAAATCGATCGTTCAGATTCATCAAACAAGTTGTACGAGACATCTTCTCTGAAAAATCCAAGCAATTTGCCCTGAACAATCTATGTTTTTTATTTTTATCAAATTTGACAGTTGTTGGCCTAGATTATGCTAGAATTCCAATACGGAGTCTAAAAAGCTGGTAAAAGGCAATCCTCCTTAATGCACATTTTGACACTTAGATGTTTCTAGTGACATAAGAATTGCATTGAGACATTCTTCAGTGTTCAATCTTCGCGTAGCAGTTTAATGTAATACAGGAAGGTCTTGTGAGTACAGTGGAGAATATGTTATTCTTTCCCGTTTAAACGCAAACGTACGCAAACGCAAAGTGCTAAAACGTAGAAAAGAACAACTTTTGGACAATTCTGTTATTTCATGTTTATCTTGGTGGCAAACAGTTTGGAGCCTGATCATACGCCGGGTTACCAGGCGTCTGATCTGGCTCCAAACTGTTTGCACTGGAAATAATAGTTTTAGCGTAAACGCGTTTATTGGGAAAGAATAACAGATTCTCCACTGTAACAATTTACTAATTCGGTTTGGCCAAAAATGTTCATTTTTCAATGCATAACTTTAATTGTCTGCAATCTTAGTATGCATTTCATTTCCAGTTAACAAATATTGCATTTCTGTTTTCGCTCACCTGGCAATAAGTGCAAAGGTGAGATATTATTAACGACCATTCTCCGTCGTCCGTCTGCGTCCATCGTCGTCCTCCGTCATCTGCCGTCGTGCGCCTTAAACTTTTTCTTTAAAGAGTTTCTTTTTCGAAAGTACTTGGCCAATTTCATTCAATATACATAAAATTGTTCCTTGTCAGATGTTTTCCTAAATATAGGTAATCCATTTAAAAGTTTTGTAGGCATGGCAATTAATTGAAGAAATATTGATTGTTTAAAACTACTGCTCCGGAAATAATTTTACCCAAATAAAGCTCAGGTGGCACTCTATTAGATGTCTTTAAAATATATTTCTCAGTTTAAAAAACATGACTGTCAGTGGATTGGGTACGTTCACCTATACTAACTTTTGATGGATATTATTGGCTCAATTTGATTGTTATCTTGAACAAATGATCCATGGGTGACCCATTGTGTTATTTCTTAAAATAATGTTCATCGCTTAACACCGTGGCTTCCAGTGGATGAGAAATGTTTTCCTTTTATGGCTTTAGTGAAAGTTTACAAATCTTTGTCTGAAACCGCTTGCTCAATTTTAATGTTGCCAAGACAGTAACTTGTTGCTACCAGGTGAGCGTTTTAGAAATATACTGTCCCTCTTGCTACATTCACGTTGGCGAAATAACCACCTACAGGACTGCCATAAATTGATCTTGAAAAATCCTAATATTTTCAAATGTTCTATTATTCAAGCACGATTATTCAAGCGCCTTGTAGCCTCATCTGCTAGGATAAAAATCCGAAGACATCGGAAAAATCAGGATAAATGGTAGCTCTGCAGAATGTTAATTGAAATTATTGGAAAGAGATATACGATTCCGATCTCACCGAAGTGTATGTTTATGTTCAAATGAAATAGAAACGCAAATGAAAATTAATAAAAAATTGAGAATACTAGTCTTTAACATAACGTAAGGTAGTTTGAACCCGAAAAGACGGCGAGTAATTTGTCGTTGGATGTGGATAAAAACTCTTTCACGCTCAATGATGTCATAAAGCGTATTTGCAAACAGTTTTGATCCTGATTAGATACCGCGTTAGGCGGCATCTGTTCAGGATCAAAACTGTTTGCCACTTGTTTTGAAATTACGTCACTTATACTGACTCACTTCTAAAGTTGATATTACATGTATATTGTAGACAACAATATAAAAACAGACGATAATATGGCGGGGAAAGGGTAAAAACCTCACGATAAATTTTATCATGAAAGGGTTAAGGTAGTATATTCTACAGTGGAGAATCTGTTATTCTTTCCCAATAAACGCGTTTACACTAAAACGATTATTTGCAGTGCAAATAGATTGGAGCCAGATCAGACGCCGGGTAACCCGGCGTCTGATCAGGCTCCAAACTGTTTGCCAACAAGATAAACAAGAATTATCAGAATTGTCCAAAAGTTGTTCTTTTCTACGTTTTAGTGCTTTGCGTTTGCGTACGTTTGCGTTTAAACGGGAAAGAATAACAGATTCTCCACTGTATGAGACAGAACTGGATACCAATGAAATACATACTGAATATTTGCTTCATATTCAGTTAGATCTAAATGATAATACTGTTTAAAATAATCTGAAACTAAATAGTTTTTGAATCCATTTAATCCCCATTTTACGCCTTTACTTTATTTTTCCACTGACGAAAATGGTTCCATTTTATACCAACATGAACAGGCAGCTTAAGAAATAGTTTTTTATATCCTAGCAGAGGATACGTTAAGGCGGTCTGAAAGTAAGGCGCATTCTGTTTTACTTTCAACCTGTTTCAAAACTAGAAACAAGCTATTGAGTAATGTGTTATGTTCAAACACACCTTGTTGTGGTCGATCGTGGTGTGTAGCGTGTACATTGAAACCCCTCTAAACCGGACATGTGTGGGGACAACAAAAACATCCGGCTTAGAGGGGTTTCCGGTTTAGAGGGGTTTTAACTCATATCTTGTTTCTACAGCATGGAAGGTAGCTGACCACTTAAAGCAGGTTGAAAGTAAAGCAGAATGCGCCTTAAGGCGCATTCTGCTTTACATTCAACCTGCTTTAAGCTATCATCTGCTAGAATATAGAAAATATGTCTGATATATGTTAATGAATGTATTTTCTTCAGTGAAGGAATAAATCAAAGGCGTAAAAATGGGTTGTACACGGGACCAAAGTTTTTGTCCGGTTTAGAGAGAATTTCGGTATTTAGAGGTTCCGGTTTAGAGGGGTTTTACTGTATTTGATACCTAATCATTCATGAACACAATATCAGGGCGTTGTATCACTGACGTCAAATGCAATTACTTCAAAGCAAACTACGTCGTTGTTGTATGAAATTAGTTTATCCCCATAGAAGACTTATTTGAAGAAAGGGTCTATTCAGTTCTGGCGCCATCCTTTTTTCATTCGGATCAAAGAAACTTTTGAGAGCTTGATTTTAGATGAAAGTCATACGTATGATTCAGTAGAAATTGCGATGTTTTTTCAATGAATCTCTCAAAAGAATCTGTAAAATAGTTGTATATGTTAAGGTAGTTTTATTAATTGTAAACATGATTTTCTTTAATTGCTATCGAACATTTTCCAAATTTATATTATAAAATATCGTCTTTATACAGTTATAAGTGGAGAATGTGTTATTCTTGCCCAATAAACGCGTTTACGCTAAAACTGTTATTTGCAATGCAAACAGTTTGGAGCCAGATCAGACGCCGGGTAACCCGGCGTCTGATCAGGCTCCAAACTGTTTGCCACCATGATAAACATGAACTATCAGAATTGTCCAAAAGTTGTTCTTTTCTACGTTTTAGTGCTTTGCGTTTGCGTACGTTTGCGTTTAAACGGGAAAGAATATCAGATTCTCCACTGTATATACTCTATTATTGGCAGGTTAACGTTTTAGCAAACGGCTATCTTTTGAATGGTTTAATCCCCTTCACCGTCACGACGTCATTTGCTTTTAATAATAGTCGTCTGATTTTCTTTCTCATGTTTGGTGTTATAATAACCTGACTATAGTAAGTTCGTAATGAGTGACAAGCATTTGCACGTAACCATTGTAAACGGGATAAGGCAGTGAAATGGTGAAATATAGAGTTACATGTTTATTCAAGTTTTCGAAAATTAAAAAAAATAACATTAATACGAGTGTTAAAAGATTCTCAGAAATGACTTTAAAATGATCGCAAACAATATCACATCGTCAGCATTTCTGATCCAAATGAGAAGACGATTGAAATAGTATTGTAGGTATCACATAATAACCAGTGGCGTGCAGAAGGTTACTAGTGAAATAGTGTCAGAAACGTCATATATTAGTGCATTTAACTAGTTGTTAAACATTCAGTAAATTACAAAATTGTACCTTTAAATTACCATTAAACAATAGGTTCAAATAAATACGAAAGAAGACTCAAGCAGGAAACGCAACACAAACAATACACCCATCTCTAAAGCAGAACACACACACAGCCATACCATAACAAACACACACACACACACACACGCAATACCATTCCTTCATCTACACTCAATAGGAAACAACACGCAAGACAAACATAAAGCTAAGTGAACATAGGAGCCCGCCTTGGTACGGTCAGTAGCAATCAACAATCAATTATAAATTAATTAACTATTAACAATTAACAATTATTAACTATTAACAATATTAACTATTATTAACTATTTATATAGTTATATAATTAACTATTAACAATTAACTATTAACTATTTAAACAAAGTTTAAAGTCGTTGATATACAAAAATGTTCTGTTTTAAGTTTAACGACCATTCAACACTAGTTTGTATTCACTATTTTTGGCAACTTACTGTTTAACCAATTCACTGTCATGACAAGATGCAACATAAAAGCTCAAGATTATAGTAATATTATTTTACAAAACAAAAATCGACGATCCTTATTAGATACAGTGGAGAATCTGTTATTCTTTCCCAATAAACGCGTTTACGCTAAAACTATTATTTGCAGCGCAAACAGTTTGGAGCAATATCAGACTCCGGGTAACCCGGCGTCTGATCAGGCTCCAAACTGTTTGCCACCAAGATAAACAAGAATGATCAGAATTGTCCAAAGGTTGTTTTGTTCTACGTTTTAGTGCTTTGCGTTTGCGTACGTTTGCGTACGTTTGCGTTTAAACGGGAAAGAATAACAGATTCTCCACTGTAGCATTTGAAATAGGTTGAATGCGCTTGCTTTGGTTAAACTCCTTCACTATAGTCAAACAACTAGGTCTGACGTGTCAAAGGTCAGCCGAGTCCATTTTATAGGGATAACAGCACATTTCACATGTTCTCGGACCATTTTTAAACAGTCGAGTTTAGTTTATTAGATACAAATGAAGGCGGAATTGTTGTCAACTGTTTAGCGCAGTAGATAAAGTGTAGGTACCCAGAGTGCATTGTGATAATAGTATTTTTGTTCAGCCTGGGTTCGAATCCCGCGTCAACCTCAAACTTTTTTTAATCTAGAATGAATAGTAAAGCATTATCTTGATACGTTCTGATGAGTTCCAATATGGAACTCAACTATTCAACGAAACTTACACACCTCTGTCGGAGTTTCTACAAGGAGCAAACCATCTTTTTGACCGTTTGCATTTTCTTATTTTATACTGTATTATACTGTCTGTTTATGCACATGTTCTTCAATGTTGGGGAAGGTGTGCATTAGTTTGAGTTCGAGTCCTATATTAGCCATATTTTCAAAAACAAAGGGATGATAAAATACAAATATCAATACAAGTTTTAGTTGTTTTCTTCAGGGGGCTTTCCGCATTACTTCAGTGCAATGTAGTTATAGAATCCTTAATATTGTTTTAGCAAAAAAAAAAAAATTTCAGGTTGATGCAAGATTCGAACCCGCGCTTGACAAAATGTTTCCCGAGCATGCTTCCTTTTAGCCTTACGTCTTATCCACTACGCTATGTTTCCGATAACTAATTCGTTTATTGTTTGTACAAATAACTAAATATTTTCTTTTTAAAATTACCACGAGGATATCCGAAATGCTGATCTCCCTTATAAATGGACTCGGCGACCCCGTGACACGTCTAACCTAGTTGTTTGACTATACCATGACTCACACATTTTAAACAATTGTCGTATGCTTTTATTTCCCGAATTTTAATAATACATGTAGATATGTTGACTTAAGAATTATTGAAATGAGTGTTAAACAGTTTCGATCCAAATGGTTTTCAGATAACCCCTGTACTTGAGTACAAAAGTGGGGGGTGGGTTTCGTCTAACACTATAACAACAATAAGCATTAACACCCATTGCTACCCCTTTGCGACAGAGTAATGCGATTTACAGCTGTAACCTTAACCTTGTCCTACCCCTTTTTCCACCTGACTAGGTTTGGAAACAGTTTGGATTCAATTAAGATGCCGCGATACCCTAAGACTGATATGAAACCAAATGGTTAGTTATTGTTAAAGGATGCATTACTTAAAGACATAGTAGTGATATAAATGACAGAGAGTAATGTCGTTAAACCATGTTTTTTATATAAAACTTGTAGACGCCAAACATTTACAAAAATACAAAATAAAAGTGGAAAGTTGGTGGTTATGATTAACTCTATTTTGTAAGCATATAATCTGTAACTTGCCATGACGGCAATGTTGGTAATGACGATTTTTTGTATCATTAGTATCAATATAGAGCAAATTATTATGCAACAACTAACACGTAGGCAACAGACCGCTGTAAAATACCGGTATTTCATTCTGTTTCCTAATTTGATAATTATATCATTGAGTTAACCATATTAATTTTTAACTCTAACATTCAAATACAAGTGTGTCCTTGTATGAAATTCAATATATGGTATTAGTAGGTGGCTGTTCTAACCTACTAGATTTTGTAGGTTATATGTTATAGATTGAATGTATCGGAAAGGCAGAATGGCACTTTTGATATGTATAAAATTAACGCCAAAATAATTTGTTTGCTGTATGATTTCCAAATGTATCACGTTTATCAGCTGCCAATATCTCCATTTATCATTTCAATAGCCGATCTCAAGTTTACAAACCCTATTCTCAAAGTGGCTGTCAGAGAAACTTATATTTAGAATGTTGCTGCTGCAGTAAGTATCAATTTATTCAAGTAATGTGACCGTCTTAAAACAGGTGGCAGCTTATTGCAGTATGGACATACTTATGCTAAAAGCTTTAATAGCAGCCGCGCATCAGCGTGTTATAATATGTTTGACACCACTGTACATGTAACATGTTAATCTAATTTAGCCTAGCGTCCTATAAAAAGGATCTAGGCAAAGAGTGTAGAATCTCTCTGATCCGAGTCTACACTGATTGCTGATAGGATAATCAATATAAAAGGAAACAAAACTGAAAATTTAGACCAGACACACCTTAGATTAAGACTGGACTAATCGAATGTATAAGTTTGGTAATCTTCTGGGCGCGATTAGGTAAACTCTTTGAACCCTAGTGACGCATATATGCGTCATTTACGACCAGCGTACATGTGAGGAGCACACTTGTCCTATGCAAACAGTGTAGACCCTGATCAGAGGGCTCCTTAAGGAGTGTATTGATTCAGCATGAAGCAACGTATAGTTTAACTCCGTCCCACTTAGTGCTACCGGGCCTGCATTTTCAAGTACAGTAAATTATTTCCCTTACAGCTAATAATTGTTTATTATTAGGCATGTGTCTGCTTAAAGCAAGGTGAAATAATTAAAATAAGCTCCATTTAGATCGTTTTGTACTTTCAGTTTGCTTTTCAACTGGTAATTTAGACTTCTTTTTAATTTTCCAAATAATCTGTTTTAAATAAACAAACCGTCTGCTTTTTATTTCTCAAATTTACATTATAAAAAAGTGACCAAAGTACAGTGGAGAATGTGTTATTCTTTCCCAATAAACGCGTTTACGCTAAAACTATTATTTGCAATGCAAACAGTTTGGAGCCAGATCAGACGCCGGGTAACCCGGCGTCTGATCAGGTTCCAAACTGTATGCCACCAAGATAAACATGAAATATCAGAATTGTCCAAAAGTTGTTCTTTTCTACGTTTTAGCGCTTTGCGTTTGCATACGTTTGCGTTTAAACGGGAAAGAATAACAGATTCTCCACTGTAACATCATAACGAGTGTTAAACAGTTTGGAGACTGATCAGACGCCGCGTAACACGGCGTCTGATCAGGATCCAAACTGTTTGCAAATTAACATTGTACTCGGGGTAAGGCATAGAAGGGGTTAGTGCTCTTATCAAAATGTTAACCATCTCATTGCAATAATATCGCCCACATTTAAATATCGTCTGCAATATTTGGTTTAATTGTCACATGCACGGACATTACACAAGTGCAAGTCGTAAGTCGTGTCGAGCTAATTGGTAGTACATAATCATAAATGGCCAATGTGTTTTAAATGGTCATGAAATATATGACTCACGTAAATGTCAGTACATTCTTAACATTTCGAGACAGCAAAGAACTACATGTACACTTGACTTCGTAAACTCTTTGGATCGTTTTCAGAAACCGCGTGGCGAAGCGTTTTTCAATCTCAAAACTGTCAGACAACCATATAGATGTTAGTAGATAAAACCATCAAAGTTTTAAAATCTATAAAAGCAGACGATACGTTTGCAATCAGATTATACTGAGTCTGTGGGGTTGTAAGACGAGTGATGACGTCATAGTGGCTGTGACGGGGTTAAGTGGGGCTTAACGTTCGCTCTGTTTGGCAGTTGTCTGCATAAATACCCATAAATACCAATATCCAGACTATACTATTGTGTTCTGTTATTTCCTTCAAGATATATTATAAGAGTATCAGCCAGTTTGATTCTGTTTGAGACGCCCAGCCATGCATCTTGAATTTAAACTGTTTGCGACATCAATTATAGCAGTTTTCTGACAACTAATCTAAACGAAAGTTTATTTGACGTTAATTTAACATCAATTAGTTTAACCGCTTTTTTATTTTATTGCGAACTGGCATGTATATATTTATATTATCTCTCTTAAGTTTTATATTCATTGTTTGATAATCACTGTAGTAAAATGTGGGTTAAATAGCTTAACGGAAGTAGAATGTTCACCCCACCCTTCACTGAAGCACAGAAGAACACCTCTACATACTTCTCAATATAAATTCCTAATTTAAATATTCAATGTGAATGTGGAAATTAAGTGACGCTAACGGAACTTTATGATTAACATTGATCTTGTTTTGAGCAATACGTTGACTTAAACATAGTTCGGAACCATGGTGCTGGCAGAATGGATAAAGCAGTTGGTATTGCAATAACATTCTGTTTCGCATTATTTCCTACATGGACTTGTAGATCTGGAATAAAGAAATGTCAAAAGTGTGCATCTGTTTCTTTAGACGTTGTTACTACATGTATATACAGTGTTCCCTCCCTTCAACGGCCCTCCCATCAGCGACTCCCTCCTTACAACGACGCGTTCCACTGTTCCCAAGACAATTCTGTATAATGCTTACATGGCTTCAATACTGTCTGCTTAATATTGTTGTCTGTTGTTTTTCTTACATGATTGGACATTCTGACAGAAAGAAACATTATGAGGAGTCACAAACAGCTTGAATCCAGATCAGACGCCGCGTTACGCGGCGTCTGATCTGGATGCAAGCTGTTTGCAAATGTAAGCCAATAATCCCTCCCTGTAACGAATCCCTCCTAACAACACACATAATCTTTGTCTCCCATAGGGTGTCGTTGTAGAGAGGGAACGCTGAATATATATAGTAACAACGTCTAAAGAAACAGACGTACACCTTCGATGTAGGTGTACAAAGCATGTACCCTAGCAATTTCGGATGTCCATGTAACGTATTCAATGTTGGCAGGATTATGTTTAAATACAAAAGTATGACAAACAGTAAGATCCCTTATCTGAAAGTTCCAATTGGGACCATCTGGTCTTGCTATACCCTGTTCGCATATATAGGCTATAAACATGACGTTTCCAGACAGTTTCAATAACAAACGGCAACAGTTGTGTCATGACATACAGTTGATTAAACGTTATTCTTTCCCGTTTTTAAAAAATGCAAATGAAACGCAAACGCGTAGCAGTAAATTGTAGGAAATTGCAACATTTTACATTTCTCAGGAATTATTTTAAGCTGAGTGGCAAAATGTTTGGAGCCTTATCAGACGCCGGGTAGCCCGGTGTCTGATCTGGCTCCAAACTGTTTGCAATGGAAATAAAAGTGTAGCGTAAACGCGTTTATCGGGAAAGAATAACGTTTTCTCCACTGTAACGAGTATTCGGAAATTTCAAACGGCATAGACGCTGTTGTTTTGAGCCGTTAAATACATATTGATATTTTTGATGTGCCAATTTAAGACACCAATCCAGTGTTGTAGTTTAATAGTACGGTTGGAACATAAAATTGTAATACAGGTATATTCATTTTGTAGGCTTGTAACCAGTTCATGATCAAATTATTCGGGATATTTTTTACCCCTTCACCGTTTTATTATCGTCTGCTTCAATTTTGTTGTCTGCAATGTCAAACAGTTTGGATTCTCATCAGACGCCGCGTGACGCGGCGTCTGATGAGGATCCAAACTGTTTACAAACGCGCTATGAAGCGCGATTGAGAGTGAAAGGGTCAATCTGCTCAAATAGAACGTTTTGAATATACAAATTGTAATATAGTTTTGGAGGCTTGTAAATAGTTAATCTGCTAAATAAAAGAAGTTTAACCGGTACACATACATTTTACGTTTTCCTGTCATGTTATTCTTCAAGATTGACCAAAGGTGATTACAAAGACCCATAATCCTTTTCTAATTAGAGGTAACAAACATTAACAGGCAAATCCTTGATGTTTAGATGCATGTCGACCCTTCTATTGCTTTGCCGTAATCGTGCAGTCATTCGCAAATATTTTTATCGCGACCAGACGAAGAATATTTCGGCGTCTGGCCACACTCAAAACTGTTTGACACACGCCACTCTTTGTCACTGCATTTACATAACTGAAATCAAGATTTGAAAAATACAAACAGACGATAAAATTCGGCCAGACGATGTCGTGGCAGTAAAAGTGGTAACGGACATTATACTTGCACACACGGAGAGTCTTTCTATGGCATTGCATGAGACCTAATGAAACCTTTTTTGAGTTGGTCTAATTTAGGACGATTACTTCAGCAAAAATCGAAGCAATTAAACTGTCATTTGGTGCTACACGTAAATGCACTCAGAGTATGCTAGCAGATGCAATGTTTTACCCTTACGTTGTACGCAAAATGAATTGATATGTACAATGTAGATAACTATCGAGCATTACGACGGAAACAGCATTTATCATTTAACCCTTTTACTGCCAAATTAATCTTGATATTTTTACCCTTTCACCGTTTTATTGTCGTCTGCTGCAATTTTGTTGTTTGCAATGCAGTTTAAAATTAAAAAACCAAAAAGGCAGTATGACTGAAGAAATTCCAAAACGAGTGTCAAAGCGTTACGCGGCGTCTGATCAGGATCCAAACTGTTTGAAAACGCCCTTTAAGGTGTCTTTGGGAGCGAAAGGGTTAACATGGAAATAGTATTTAACATTTAATATTTAATCCGTTCATTGCTAACGCTAATATTTACAGACAGACATTCACACAATTCCAAATAATTTCAATAAAACCAGACGAAACGTTTAAGTAGACTGCGTTATGGAAGTCACAATATGGACTTATTATAACGTCAAAATGGCAGTGACAGGTTAGCTGTAAGGGATTTATGGATAAACATGTATCTATATTACCACTTAGCTGTCTTATCATTATTATTTACCGGAATTCTCATACAAGGTTACTTATTAATAGAAGATGGTTTTCTTGTTCTTGTCAAGATCTAAACTTTTTGACACTCATATTGTCATGTATCCATCAAGTTCCAAACATTTGATATCGATAAATATAGAAGAGGAAAAGTTTAACAAAATATGACATTTTTTAGTTAAAGTGACATGACAAACGGTTTTCTAATTGTCTATACAGGGCAATATTTAGAAAGTACATGTACTCGATAATTTTAATTCGACTTACCCTTATTGCAAAGTTGAAACGTGGTTGAGCCACGTTAAACTTTGAAATGCGGGTATGTTCGACTCAAGCAAGATCGAGCTAACGAAATTCGTTTTGCAACATTAGGATAAGTTCGACTACAAATGGCGTGTTCACGCTTCGAGTTTCGACTGCATTTTTTTCTTACATATGTCATCTGTAATTTGCACATTTACCAGTATCACAATTGATTTGATTTAAAATAGTTTGAAATTCTTTATAGTACTAAACTACACATTAACGTATGATTAATGCTGTAAGACGTTACGCACGGTATTGATACCAATTGCCGAAATGTCAAAATCGACGGAATCGTCGCTTACTCTGTTTTTCGTCGCAAATAAATACGAAAGAAGACTCAAGCAGGAAACGCAACACAAACAATACACCCACCTCTAAAGCAGAACACACACACAGCCATACCATAACAAACACACACACACACACACACAACAAACACACACACACACGCAATCCCACACACCAAACAGATCACAATACGCAAGACAAACATAAAGCAAAGTGAACATAAACTTGCCTAATACATAGGTAGATAAACTGAACCAAAAGAACATGAGAATGTTTTAAATGTAAATATTCACCGTATTAATCTATCTATCTATTACTGCTTTTCAAGTAATAGAGAAAGGAGGAAATCATATTATTAATCGATCTTTCCTCAATTGCTCTTTATGAAAGAAAGAAACAATGAAAGAAACAAACAAATAGAAAAAAAATACAGTGCCCCCTCTCTACAACGACACACAATGGGAGACACATATTGTGTGTGTTGTTCGGAGGGAGTCGTTGTAGGGAGGGAAAATTAAGACTTTGCTTACATTTGCAAACAGCTTGAATCCAGATCAGACGCCGCGTAACGCGGCGTCTCATCTGTATTCAAGCTGTTTATCACTCGTCAATATATGTATTCTATCAAAATGTCCGCTCATATCTAACGTTGAGAAAACCAGCAGACAACAAATTTAAGCAGACGACGTTGCAGTCAAGAAATGGTTGGATATAAATGTCTTGTTTGGGGAACAGCTCAAGGGTCGTTGTAAGGAGGAAGTCGTTGTTGGGAGGGACGTTGATGGGAGGGAACACTGTAAATTCATCTCATCGGTCGATCTATTCATAACTGTTTTTCAAGAAAGAAAGAGAAATAAGAAAGAAAGAGAGAGAGGATGAGTAGGTAGTGGGAGTGGGTAAGTGGTTGATAAAATGATTAGTCAAATATACGACGGTAACGAACGAACGACGAATTATCGGCTTTTTCACTCTTTCATGTTAGTGTATGTTTAAAAATACAGTTAACTAGTCTATTTAAATGAGCTATGATTTTTTCCAATATCTTATTTCACCTCCTATAGTCATAAAAATCATAAAAATGATATTATCCGTATGCTGTCTTATTTTTCGGATGTATCAGTAGTGCCGTCAAAATTTGACGTCGGACCCAACAATTTTACGTTTTGGGGACATTTCTGTAGACGGTATACAAACATAATTATGTTTAATGTAAGATTATTAATCAGCATACTGGCATTAGTTCTGCGAACAAAAAAAAATGCTATTTAGAAAACAATAATAATTATCAAAATTTCCCATCTTTTCGGTTGTGTTGTACCCTTTAAACATTAATAACCTTTAAAATTGACGTAAAATACGTTACAGTTTAGATTTAGGGACATTTCTGTAGACGCTACAAAAATATAAATATCTCGGGGATATAAAATATAATTCTAAAAACAACTGTATTTCTGTAAACAATGGTTTGAAACTATATTCAAAAATGTTTTTTTTATTATAATGAATAATAATTCTTTATAACTAAACATAAACTAAAACCCACCCCTCTATT
This sequence comes from Gari tellinella, assembly GCA_922989275.2. Classification (NCBI taxonomy): domain Eukaryota; kingdom Metazoa; phylum Mollusca; class Bivalvia; order Cardiida; family Psammobiidae; genus Gari; species Gari tellinella. Next base: position 47,180,968 of record OV277864.1, read on the forward strand.
TTTTCTGCTAAATATCGGAGTGTCTACAGGGTGTTTATACATTTATCTATCACTATGTTTTGATTTATGCATGTGATACCGTTAAAACAACAGTGTGTCATTATACGTACATACATGTATAGACGGTAACTTTTAACAAAATATTTTACGAGTTCATGTACGATAAGATTCGGAGTATTGATTTTTATATTGTGAGCCGTCACGTTTTGTTACGCGTCTACGCGCAATTTGACGTTAATTTCATTTTTCAATTGCATACTGCTAAAAGGCATAGACTCTAATTATAATTTCAATGACATATTTGGATGGAGATTGTCAATGCGGTTGTTTTGAGGTATAAACCATGATAATACGTCAAATATATTTCTTGTTTCGATGTAATGAGCCTGCGATGTCGTTGCAATTCTGAGAGTTGTACCAACACTGTGCGTAACGTCTAAACAAGTTGTTCTTAATGAATAGATAAACGGTTAATGATACAGACAAAATAACTCGGAGAAATCCAAACTAAATGATGGCTGTTGTTATGGTTAATAGTATAGTTCAACAACTAGGTCCGATACTTTAGCCTACATGTACAGCACAATAATTCCAATACGACCATTAAGATAAGACTAAATGTTTGTATAAAAGACAGATGCGGGCTGACATCAACATGCGAGTAAAACAAATCTCTTACAGGAGATTTCGGTTCTAAGTTATCCTTGCTTTAAGCAGCAAATATGCCTTAATTACAGTTAAATATATCTTTTGCGACCACTTAATGGTGTTAATTATTATATGTTGACGACAGGTGACTGTTTAAAGCAATGTTACAGTAAAACAGAAAGCTCATTTACCTTGTTTTCAGCCTTCATTTTAGTAGTCGAAATAGAGAGGCTTTACTTTATAAGATAACACAAATTATTAAGTGGTTGTGCTAGAGGTGTTTTACAATACTTCATCTGACCTTACCCTTACAGTGGAGAATCTGTTATTCTTTCCCGTTTTAACGCAAACGTACGCAAACGCAAAGCACTAAAACGTAGAAAAGAACAACTTTTAGACAATTCTGATAATTCATGATTATCTTGGTGGCAAACAGTTTGGAGCCTGATCAGACGCCGGGTTACCCGGCGTCTGATCTGGCGCCAAACTGTTTGTATTGTAAATAATAGTTTTAGCGTAAACGCGTTTATTGGGAACGAATAACACATTCTCCACTGTAATAGCTGCATTTATCTTTACCAATTAACCATATTTCACTAAAACCGTACTATTAAATGTCAGACTCAGCTTAAGAGAAACTGCCAGTTGGGTGGGTGCTTTTATCACAGATCAAAAGGTTTACTACACAGATTTACTCTGATTTACATCATTTTGATATATCCATAATGCTTGTTTTATAAATGTAATGGGAGAGATATAACTTTGTGTCCCCCCGGAGAGCGTCTTTATCGCTGATAATGGCAATAATGTTCTAATAAAATCATTTGGGTTGTGTTATTTAAGCAGCCCAGAAACGAAGGAAACGCAAACATTAACTCGTTTCATCTCTGAAACCAGTCCGATGTCCAATCATTTTTTGTCCAGTTTTGCTTACAGTGGAGAATCTGTTATTCTTTCCCGTTTAAACGCAAACGTACGCAAACGCAAAGCACTAAAACGTAGAAAAGAACAACTTTTGGACAATTCTGATATTTCATGTTTATCATGGTGGCAAACAGTTTGGAGCCTGATCAGACGCCGGGTTACCCAGCGTCTGATCTGGCTCCAAACTGTTTGCACTGGAAATAATAGTTTTAGCGTAAACGCATTTATTGGGAAAGAATAACAGATTCTCCACTGTATATAGGGTTGTTTCAACCATGGTCCAATGGCGAACACTACAGGCTGTTACATTGTAATCTACACGGGTTTCCCTATTTTCATAGATCATACATGTATGAGTGTAGTCTTCACAGGTACTGTTTCCTGATCAAACACAAAATCGTCCGGATATTTATACTATGCTCTTCTGAACGTGTGGGCATTGTATTTGCAATTACACTGGACAAAATTACGTCTTCTCGTGTGTATGAAGCAAACTGAACGTATAATAAGGAACTATTTGCAAGTGAAATTTAAGTCTGAAAATATGGTTGTGATCTTTCAGAGGTATTTGCAACAATAAAAAATTTTTATCTGGTAATACAAAATGTTTATAAGTTTTATTCAATTCTATTTAGCAGAATTACTTTTCCTAGCTATTGATTTATAACATATATAAACATTTTCGAACATAAATAAACATTTTCTATAAACAGTGAGTAAATTCGATATAAGTATTCATAATTTTGTATAATAGTTTGTTTTTAATATCATGTAGAAACAGTATGATAACATGTTAAATTTTCCCTAATGAAGGTGTTTGAGCTAAACAAATGATTTCCTGAGGAAACAGTTTAAAGCCAGATCAGACGCAAGGCAACCTGGGATCTGATCAGGCATGCCTACAGTGGAGAGTCTGTTATTCTTTCCCAATAAACGCGTTTACGCTAAAACTATTATTTGCAGTGCAAATAATTTGGAGCCAGATCAGACGCCGGGTAACCCGGCGTCTGACCAGGCTCCAAACTGTTTGCCACCAAGATAAACAAGAATAATTAGAATTGTCTAAAAGTTGTTCTTTTCTACGTTTTAGTGCTTTGCGTTTGCGTACGTTAGCGTTTAAACGGGAAAGAATAACAGATTCTCCACTGTATGTTTGCTAATCAGACAAATATACATCGTTAGAATTGTCAAAATGCTATCATTTTCTACATTTAATTGTAATGTTTTTGCGCTCACGTTCTTTTAAACGGGAAATAGTACATTCTCTCTATTGTAACATGTATTGCAAGCAAAAATACTAACGTGGTAAAAGCCCATTGAAGCCAGTATTTAAAGAATATTCAATAGTTTTCAACTGATCAAATTAAATGCAAAACTTTGAGCAACACATGTGATGTCTTACGTGTCACTCAGTGTCTATTATGTGTGCACGTTTGCTGGAAGCAAGATACAAACAGTGTAATAACATGTGTTTTAAAACAGGTGTCTAAAATTTTGGAACTGTGTGAGTCTCTGGGCTACTGAGTGTCTGATTTAGCTCCAAACTATTAGCAATGGATATTATAGTGGAGAAAACGTTATTCGTTCCAGTTTAAACGCAAACGAAACGCAAACGCAAGAAATTAAAATGTAGAAAATAACACTTTTTTGACAACTCTGACTATTGATCGTAAGCTGAGTGGCAAACAAGTTGGTGCCAGATCAGGCGCCGGGTAACGCGGCGTCTGATATGGTTCCAAAATGTTTGTACTGGAAATAATAGTTTAAGCGTAAACGCGTATATTGGGAAATAATAACGTTTTCCCCACTGTAAGTTGTGAAGAATAACCAACGGGTATAGTATAATGGAGAATACGTTGTTCGTTCCCGTTTAAACGCATACAAAACGCAAACGCATAACAGTAAACTGTAGAAAATTACAACTTGTTGAATTGTCTAACCAATTATTTTAATCTGAGTGGCAAACAAGTTGGAACCTGATCAGACGCTGGGTGACTCGGTGTCTGATCTGAACCCAAAATGTTTGCATAGGTCATACGGATTTTAGCATAACTGCGTTTACTTTTTAAAACATATCGTCTTTACTACTGAAAACAGTCTATTATTTTACCATGTGTAATATCAGTTTGATCAACGTCAGGCCTAATGGTCTAGCATTTATATGGAGATAAAATGTGCCGAGAAGAATCATTTTGGGAAGACATATGTATTAGCCCTTAAGCCATATTCTTCTCCAGAAAATCTTCTTGGTTCAAACTACACAGGTCAGGGTCGCAACAATGCAATTACAGTTCATTAAGTCTTGGGTAAATAAAACGGATGGTTACAGGGGATGTTTCGTGTTATTTGTAAGACTAGTCGTACCAAATAACCCAGGTCTGCGAGGAATTTGGATTGACAATACACGTGTACATTGCACAGTCCATCTCAATGCGATGCACTTACAGTGGAGAAACCGTTCTTCTTTACTGTTTAAACGCAAAGGAAACGCAAACGCAAAACAATAAAATGTAGAAAATAACAAACTTTTGACAATTTTGACCATTTATTTTAAAATGAGTGGCAACCAGTTTGGAACCAGATCAGACGCCGGGTTACCCGGCGTCTGATCTGGCTCAAAATTGTTTGCACTGGAAATAAAAGTTTTAGTGTAAACGCGTTAATTGGGAAAGAATAATGTTTTCTCCACTGTAGGCGGTAGAGATTAATATAGAATGGTTTATTTCAAATGACTCCTTAGTAGTATACAATTGACTATTCTATCCCTGTAAGCGCTTTAAGGTTGTAAAAATTATGTCTATTACTAATAGTTTTGTGCCAGAAGAGACTCCGGGTAATCCTGGGTCTGATCAGATATATGTGTCACACTCGTCAAAAGCTTGAAGAAATTGACGTTTTTTAAAATTTTAGTGCATACATGTACATGTAGCGCTTGCGTTTAGGTTCGTTTAACACCGGTGTCTGATCAGGGTCCACAGTTATACAGATTTGAGTTAAGTGTGATATCGTTCTCAAGCAATTGATTGGTCAGACTTTAGAAAATGCTTGAGGACAATTTCAGACTCAACTCAAACTCTTTATATCCATGAAACTTGACTTCAATTTGTTTGCCACTAATATTAAAGGGAATTAATCGTCGATATGCGCTATGAACAAAGTATAATCGTGCATTTCTCAATCGAACGTTGAACTTGTCTAGTTATAAAGAGATCACTATTTCGTTATGAGATCTGATGAAAAACTTCTATAAAATAAAACGTGATTGAATAAGGGTGACTTCTGAACTCTGTTTAACTCATTCACCATTGAAACTTCATATGCACAATTTCTGTTTCTAATTAGCTTTAGTCCAAATTTTGGTATTAAGGGTATATAATACTATATATTTCAAAGTAGCAAACAGTGCTGACCCTGGTCATATATATTGTATTTCCAATAGAAGTCATCTGATCAGGATCTACACTGCTTTATAGGAGTAGTGTACTGTGCGGTTATACACTTCTTGTAAAATACATATTCTCGTCCCTAAGGTTGAATGGGCTAATAAAATATGTAGCATATACATGTATGTTGTTTTGTTTCAATTTTAGCAGAGTCTGAAATGCTATACATGTATATTGATAACCCAGTTGAACAGATTTGTTCGAGATCGGACGCAGCGTAACTTTGCGCCCGATAAGGATCTATACAGTTTTATAATCGTTTGACGATTTTGTCTGTTTAGAAGAAATAAACAAATCTTTAAAAAAAAAGAAGAGGATATTGCAGATTCTTTTTAAGGTTGGATGTATTTAACTCTTCTTCGGCTGAATATTCAAAATATAAATCCACCCATTACGAACATTTATCTTGTGAACATTTGCTAATTACATCAGAAAACATTTCCCCCAGGAAAACGTACAGACTCGTGTCAAACATGTAAATAAATTACTAATAATGTCATTCCTTTGTATGAAACTCATTCCAAAGCTTTCCTATTCGGTTCTATATTGTTTTCAGAAAGACTCTCTCAAAGCAGGAGAATTTTGTACGAAAGGATGTTTGGATAAAGTTGGATATTATCTTACAAAAAGAGATTTGTCTAACGCAATTTGAAATTCTAGATATCTAGAATTATCTGCTCATCTTTTAAAATGAGTAAATGCTTCTGTTCAATTCATAAACTTCTTGTATTGTCAAATTTGTGAACAACTTCATACCACTATCCCATGCTCTCTATACCAGCATGTTTCGAGGTTAAATGGGAATTACAGTGGAGTAGACCTTATTCTTTCCCGTTTAAACGCAAATGAAACATACATGCATTGCAATAAAGTGTAGAAAATAACGACATTTTTGACGACTGGAACTATTTGTTTGATCTGGCTCCAAAGCTCGCAATTGAAATAATAGTTTAAGCATAAACGAAGCGAAATAAACGACAGAATACGAAAGGAACAGCCAAAGCCTCATTACTTTAATTGTTTACTATTCGAGGACAACAAAATACATTCCGCTGTAAACACAAAACGTCATCAATTTGACAGTTTGGCGCGAAAACGCCGATTTGGCGTAGTTATGAAATTACGTCATTTTTAAAAATGCAGACATATTCTGTTTATAAAGTATTTAAATATTCTTAAAATTATTCTGATATTAATAAAGAATATTTAGACGATAGTCAGGGTTTCCGTTCATAGAAAGGCATGCATCGGAAGATCCGCAAAATGTCTGCTGCCCTAGTTACCATATTAATTCTCGGAGAAAACCGCCTTCTCTGTTAAATATATCCGCAAGTCCGGATTCCTCGAGCAATTGCTTTTATGCTCATTTAACGTCATTGCTTTGAATGAAAATGAGTCGGTCGAATGTACAGTGGAGAATCTGTTATTCTTTCCCGTTTAAACGCAAACGTACGCAAACGCAAAGCACTAAAACGTAGAAAAGAACCACTTTTGGACAATTCTGATAATTCTTGTCTATCTTGGTGGCAAACAGTTCGGAGCCTGATCAGACGCCGGGTTACCCGGCGTCTGATCTGGCTCCAAACTGTTTGCACGGCAAATAATAGTTTTAGCGTAAACGCGTTTATTGGGGGAAAATAACGTTTTCTCCACTGTACATGTACATATTAGGGAATAATAACGTCTTCTTCATTGTAACCCTTTTCGCTGCAATTGTGGCGGAAATACCCGTCTAACACAGTCGCTGTCATATACTTTGCTTATATTTTTGTCTGTTTTTAATTGTTTTTAGTTATCGGTCTTTATATACTAATGTTTTTAATTGTGAATTTTGAATATTTTTTTTCGTTTTTGGCTGATGAGTGATACAACATTGACATGATTGTCAAACAATAACGTGTCATTTCGCGGCGTATGAACTGTATCCAAACTGTAACCATAACCGTTGATTTTGGGGTAAGGCAGTGATTTGGTTCGATGTATTTCATTTACTTCCTTGGCGAAAGAGACAGCGCGAGCATTCCATCTAACAAATAGCTGTCGATGATTTTAATATTGGAAAGAAATTGCTTCCTGAAATGCATAAATTGATTAACCTGGTGCACACTATAGGAGGATTTTGATTAGCTGTCCAACACAAGTTTTATCCAGATGCGATGCCGAGTTACTCAATGTATCAACTGGATATAAACTATGTGTTATACTGATGATATTTTCTAAACAAATCCAGAACATTTCTGATTTGGGATTTATTGCAGATGACAACTATAGCAGACGAAAACTGCAAAGCGCGGTAAAGGTTACCATGGCAACACCTCGACATAGGTGACTTGACAGGATACTCATTTCCATTTCGTCCTTTTTTACAAAATACCACTCTGACAGTTTTATAACTATGGCGGAATATTAATGGCTCTTATCACCTTACTAGGTCGGTCCATGCAATGAATGTCTCCTAAAGACGGTATTACAAGGAAGTCGTATTGATCAACGGGCTTTTGTCATGAAACTGCGGAACTGGACTATTTTGGAAGTCTGGATTTGATCACCCTTCGAAGTCTATAATGTATCATTAAGGTATACTGTTTAAGGTCATTTAATTATTTTCGTACAGTGGAGAATCTGTTATTCTTTCCCGTTTAAATGCAAACGTACGCAAACGCAAAGCACTAAAACGTAGAAAAGAACAACTTTTGGACAATTCTGATATTTCATGTCTATCATGGTGGCAAACAGTTTGGAGCCTGATCAGACGTCTGATCTGGCTCCAAACTGTTTGCACTGGAAATAATAGTTTTAGCGTAAACGCGTTTATTGGGAAAGAATAACACATTCTCCACTGTACTAAGCACTATCTGGCTTACATTTGCAAACAATTTGGATCCAGATCAGACGCCATTCATATTTAACATTTCGGCACTTTGAAATCATACAAAATTATTTTAATTGTTCGCACTCGGCACATTTGAAGCAGAAGATAATTCAGCATATTTAAGGTTCACCCACATACATGTACCACGATACTTGATACAAAACCTAATTCGGTAGAGGGATAGGTTATAAAAGCAGGAAGTCGTTTGTTCATTCCTCGTCCGGATTATACTAAACACTGCATCCTCTTTATTGCATTACCCCGAGTATATAAGGTTTTGTTTTGCAAACAGCTACATGTAAGGTTTCTATACGAATCCGCATTCACACGACTGTTTGATACTACATGTAACTGCATGTACGATATTACATTTACTTTAGTTAACTTTCCTGAAATGTCATCTTGATAAACAAAAGAAAAAGGCGATTGTTTAAAGCAGATGACGTCATGGAAGTTGGAGGGTTAAACATGGTATTAGTACATGTAGCAAACAATGTACATAGGGGAAGGGCCGTAACTAATGCTTTTTGAACTTGTGGCCCAGCCCCAATTCGATGTTGAAATTTGGGAAATAAAATATGTTTAAACTGTTTAAACTGAGAATAAACTGAACAAACAACAAAACAAACAATGTACTTCTTTATTAGATTTGTTTCTCCATTAGTCACCATATCAGAGAAAATGAATGCAATGTTTACTTCAACCTAAGTGTGCCCACGATCCCACGGGACATAGGCAAACAAAGAAGACTCTAATTAGACGCCGCATAATGCGACGTCTGATCAGAGTATTCTCTATTAATTTTGTTGATTGGAATTTAAATGAAAATAAAAGGAACATGAAAATCTAGACCAGACACCCCTTAGATAAAATATAAACATGCAAAACGCCACTGTGAGCAAATGTGTAGATATTCAGTAACCAGTGTGTGTAGAAGAAGTATTAACATTTCTGCCAAAAACATAAACCCAGAAATATTTGTATTTACTATCAATCAATATTGACCAGATAGGTTTTAATAAAACGTTGAAGTAAATGAATTGCGAATTAATTAGCCTGACAATCCTCTTGTAAAGAATTTAGATTAAATGTGGGCTTTTGCTGCGGTCTTTTGATAAACGTAGACATAGATATCGATGAACTGCCACACCTGTGACATGAGATGAGATTAAGTCTCATAATACCAATATTTATTTATATTGAGACATGAGGCTGATGTTTGAGGTCTTGTAATATGTAATTACACTGCCAGTGTATAGTGGATACTTGACGTTACTCTTTCCCGTTTAAACGCAAACGAAACTCAATACGCATAACAATAAAAGACCTATTTTAATATAAAGGGATTACAGTTTGTAGCCTGTTCAGACGCCGGGACACCCGGCGTCTGAACAGGCTCCAACCAGTTTGCAATTAAAAAAATAATTGGTTTAACCCTTTCACCGCCAAATTATTTTTGAGCTTTTTACCCCTACACCGTTACTGTGTCGTCTGCTTCAATAGTATTGTCTGCAATATCATTTCAAAATTAGAATTAAGAGAGTATGACATAAGAAATATCGAAACGGGTGTCAAACAGTTCTGATCAGGATCAAAACTGTTTGCAAATTCGACTTTAGGCGATTCTGGCGGTGAAAGGGTTAACGTAAACGCCGTTTATTGGGAAAGAATAACGTATTATCTACTGTAGAAATTATGATAGCATGTAAGTGTGTTCCGCTTTATTTTTATCCTGGTGTTGTCGGTCTACAACATTATCAATAGATAACATTTTCATTGACCATAATTATTAGAAAAATGTTTCTGAAGTTTCTTAAGCTCCTTGATTCGAACAAAAATTTAACTCTTTAAGCGAAACAAAGATAAGTCTAAAGAAGCTGAATAGAAGTTGAAATACCGTTCACAGAAAGTTATCTGATGTGTGGTTGTTTACAACTTGTTGTTTCAATGGTCTTTGAATGAAACATTGGGTAGTATACAGAGGGGAAGGCGTTATTATTTCCAATATACGAGCTCACTCTTAAGCAATTATTTCTTTGCAAATAGTTTGGAGTCAGATCAGACGCTGGGTAACACGGTGTCTGATCAGACTCCAAACTATTTGCCGCTCAAGTTTCGCTAAATAAATAAAAAGAAAATTTGAAAAATATTTTTGTTCTACATTTGAGAACATTTTGTTTGCGTTTAAAAAGGGATTTAATAACGTCTTCTTCGCTGTACAATATAAATATAGGTGTTTGTTAATGTCAGTATTTTGCAATAAGGAGTAATCCGTGAATTAGCTCTTTAAATGCAAATCATAACATGATTTAAGACAGGTTGTTGTGTAAAGCTGCTTTACTCTTTACATGTACTTTAAAGCTTTTTTTACTTTAGTTTGGAAGACAAGTGGCCACTAACATTAGGTTTCATCTATCATATGGAAATATGTAGGAAGTGTATTTTGCGTTTGTTAGTTATTCCCTTCTTAGTTGGTGATTACTTTACTTCATGTAGAAATACTTACAGTGGAGAAAACGTTATTCTTTCTCGTTTGAACGCAAACGAAACGCAAACGCAAAACACTAAACTGTAGAAAATGGCGTATTTTTCAAATTGTAAACTGTCTATTTTAACCTGAGTAGCAAATAGTTTGAAGCCTGATCAGACGCCGGGTTACCCGGCGTCTGATCTGGCTCCAAACTGTTTGCATTGGAAATAATAGATTTAGAGTAAACGCGTTTATTGGGAAAGAATAACGTTTTCTCCACTGTAGCAGGGCGTATTTATGGAGTAACGCGTTAACGCATATCAAGACAGAAGCACCGAGAGTTTTACTTAACTTTAGTACATTTTTTTAATCTTCTATATGTCTTTAATTGTGAACTCACGTTAATCAGACAAAGGGTTAATATCCTGATCAGACGCTAGTCTTCTCTGGTTCCAGACATTTTATAATCATTATGGTCAAATGTTTTTAGTATGTATAAAAGCGTTTATTGGGAAAAAGAACATTTTCTCAAACTCTACCACGTGTATATCTACAAACACACATGTTTTCAGTTTCTCCTTCACTGCCTTACCCCGTATACAGTGGTTTTTACAAACAGTTTTGATCCTGATCAGACGACCGACACTTCACGCGCCGTCTGTTCATGATCCAATTTGCTTCATACTCATTTCAATATTTCTTAAGTCAAAGTGCCCAAAACTTATGAGAATTTTAAGAAATAAAAGTAGACGACAATTGTTTAAAACTGATGACGATATGGCCGTTAAGGGGTTACTATTTTACATAATAATACCCTGTCATAAGTTATTGATGTGTTTTGATATTCATATTGAAGAGGCGTTTCACAGTATCGTTAACAATATGTCTAAAGTTCTCTAATAAGCGTTGAGGCAGTTAACCTTTCACTTTCAATGACGCAAAAAGTCGCATTTGCAAACATTTTGAATCTTGATTAGATGCCGTGTAACTGTATGAATCTTTCAAATTAACGTCTTTCAGATCTACTGCCTGAAATCTAACTTTAAAACGATATTGCAGACAACACTATTTAACCAGACAACAATATCGCGGTGAAGTCGTCACATAAAACCTCACGTTAAATTTGCCAATCATTGGGTTAAAGGGTAAATGGCTCAAACGACGATCAGCCAGCTGAGTGTATTCAACGTAATGTGCTTACTTAATTCTCTTTGATCATTAAGTCAATGGCGAACATATGTCTAGAAACAACGAGATTTACGAATTGCAAATTTGTGTTAACACATTTAGTCTTAGTGACGAGTATACTCGTAATTCACAAACAAGGTACCTGGGAAAAGTACATTTGTCCTATGCAAACAATGGTGGCCAATATTGCGGAGCCCTCAAATCAAGGTTTGCATTGTTCTTCTTTTTGCCATACATTTGTGAAAATGAAAATGTTCATTTGAAGTTTCAGGATGAATAAGTAAACACGAGCTGTTTAATCTTCTTGCAGTACGCCTATTTCCTGTTGTGATTGCTTATGCATTAACGAAAAAAACCCGTAAAACCGGATGCTTATAATACAGCTTTCTGCTTTACTTTTATCCTGCTTTAAGCTGTCACAAGAGTTTACATATGAGTATTGTGTAAGACGGTCATTATTGAATAACCGAAAAGTGTTTTGAGTTATACATGTATATTCCGTAAATCATTAATCTCAAGTTATTTAAAAGGTTTTCTTATGTTACCACGGAGAAGACGCTACTCTTTCTCAATAAACGGGTTTACGCTAAAACTATTGTTTTAACTGCAAACAATTTGAAGCTTGATCAGACTCCGGGTAACTCGGCGTCTGAACAGGCTCAATACTGTTTGTCACTAAAATTGAAATAGATAGTCACTACGTTTGCGTTTCGTTTGCGTTTAAGCGGAAAATATTAACGTCTTCTCTACTGTGATACAGTGGAGAATCTGTTATTCTTTCCCGATAAACGCGTTTACGCTAAAACTATTTTTTCTTTTACAAACAGTTTGGAGCCAGATCAGACGCCGGGTAACCCGGCGTCTGATCTGGCTCCAAACTGTTTGCCACCAAGATAAACATGAACTATCAGAATTGTCCAAAAGTTGTTCTTTTCTACGTTTTAGTGCTTTGCGTTTGCGTACGTTTGCGTTTAAGCTGGAAATATTAACGTCTTATCTACTGTGATATGCATGTCGATTTTTATTTTTTGTAAAAGACATTGCTTTTAACAAATGAAATTGGCATAAAAATTACAGACGATAATGTTTGAGCAGACGACAGTATGGCAGTAAAATAGTGACGTAAAGAAATCGAATCGTTTTGCAGACGAAAAATGTCACGTACAGTACTGAACCTTATTAAATTAACAATTTTTGCGATTCGCTTGCAATTCGATGGCAATTCGCTTGCAATTCGATGGCAATTCGCTTGCGATTCAAAACACTAAATTTACCATTCTTGAATGGAGTATCACACAAATGTTCGCAAATATGCATTCATTAATTTGTTCGATTCCATTTGTGTCACAACTGCTTCGGAAAATTCGCTTAAAAGTATTAAAATGTAGGATTTGTTTTTTGAAGCGCCCGATTCGATCGCGATTCGATGGCAATTCGTTGGCGATTATCCATTTAATTTAATAAGGTTCAGTACTGTATACAGTGGAGAATCTGTCATTCTTTCCCGTTTAAACGCAAACGCAAAGCACTAAAACGTAGAAAAGAACAACTTTTGGACAATTCTGATCATTCTTGTTTATCTTGGTGGTAAACAGTTTGGAGCCTGATCAGACGCCGGGTTACCCGGCGTCTGATCTGGCTCCAAACTGTTTGCACTGCAAATAATAGTTTTAGCGTAAACGCGTTTATTGGGAAAGAATAACAGATTCTCCACTGTACTAGACTCTCGTCCTCATGTTTCACCAATTTGGACTGAGCAACCAGAGACTTATATACTAACATATATGTCTCTGGTGCAACTTAACGTTTATCCTGCGCCTTTATCTTGCGTCTTCGTTAAAAGTGCCGTCTGCAAACTCATCTTTCCAAATTAAACCCTAATTATTATATCAAATACATTTAAGATTCCAACGGTTTTGATTTAATCATGTATTATGAACGTTCTTGTAGAATGTGTTAACAATTTGAATCCAGCTGAGACGCATAGAAGTTTGCTCCACATATGCTCGAAATACGTACATTTGTACTGTACTCTGTATGTTTCTTAAATTGTTCATTTCCGCACTCCTAGGACATGTACAGCGTTCCCTCTCTACAACGACACCCAGTGGGAGTCAAACACGCGGCGTCTGATCTGGATTCAAGCTGTTTGCCACTTGTTATTAAGTTTTGTTTCTGTCAAAATGTCCATGATGTAACTTTGAGAAAACCAGAGGCGACAATTTTAAACAGACGACGTTGCAGTTGTGAATAGGTTGGGCATAATTTTGCTATTAAGGGTACTGCAACAAGGGTCGTTGTAAGGAGGGAGTCGTTGTTGGGAGGGCCGTTGTAGGGAAGGAGCACTGTAAATTGCTTACTTGCAAACTGTTTGGATCTTGATATAATGCCGCTTGACTCGGCGTTTGATCAGATTCCATATTATATAACACTCGTTTCGATTCATTTATATTGTCAAATTTACTTAAACTTTAAAATTGAGCAATACAATCAGACGACACTTGTCTAAGGCAGATGGCATCACGGCAATAAAGAGGTTAATTGAGCTATAGATATATCTGTTCTGGGAATAGCTGTATACTTCAACTAAATTTGCAGACGAAATCTGTCTGACGTGATTAATGCTAATTAATAGTCGATAGGTTGAGTGGGGTAAAATATGTCGACCATCTGCGGCTGTACAATCGTAGCGAACAAATCGTTGTATTTCTTTTTCCAGAACAGCAGTTAAAGAGTTTACATAGAACAGTTTGTTACATAACCCATTTGTAACTAGCCTCCCATAAAAGCGACATAGGCAAACATTGTATACTATGATCAGACTTCTGATCAGAGTCTACACTGTTTGCTGTTAGGAATTTAAAAACGAATTTCTCCACTGTATTCAAAACATCAGCTATGAAGTTACAGTAGTTTGTTTTACAACATTTATACTTTACTACACAATCATCTGTTGTATGCAATTGTTTGTTTTATCTAACTAACTCTAAAACAAATTTAACTTAAAAAAAGATAGCATGATTGTCAGATGATTCTATTTCCTATGAGGCGTCGCGTTTCGCGGAACCTGATCTGGGACCAAACTGTTTGCACTTTCTAGTACAGTCGCGACTAGCAGGCGAAGGAACATCGTTTTGAAGCAAAATATTGTTACTATTAATATAAAAACAATATGAAAACAGTGTTTACCCTTTACAGTTGAGAAAACGTTATTCCTTCCAAATAAACCCGTTTACGCTAAAACTATTATTTCCATTGAAAACAGTTTGGGTAACCCGGCGTCTGATTAGTCGCCAAACTGTTTTGCACTCAGCTTTAAATTAATAATCAGGATTTTCAATAAGTTGTCATTTTATACGTGTTATTGCCATGGTTTTTCGTTTCGTTTGCGTTTAAACGGGATAGAATAACGTTTTATCCACTGTAACAAGCTATGTGAGTTTTGCCTGTAAAATTGATCCAGTGCTGCAATTTTACACATTTATATTTTTACATTTGATTTCAGAAAATAACGTCTCTGTGCCAAACAGTTGGGATTGAAATAAAACGACGAGTTTCAAAATATTTTCGTAATCTTATCTGATTTTTAACAGATACATGTAGCTACTAAACTACACTTAGCACAAGTTTATCCAAAGCGTATACAAAAGTATATTAGATAAAACTGAAATGGATACGTGCTATAGTGCTTAGACGGTTGGAAGCTAACACGTTCTTGAAGGGATAGTAATGCTGAGATCTGCAAAAACATTTTGATTGACGTATTCAGTATCTAAATTAAAAGTAACCTATGAGAATTGCGAAAAACCATGACAGTGTCGAAGACGTTACTATCTCCCTTTAAAAAGGAACAATATTAGAAAGCAATTTTATGAAAGGTAGAAATTGGCTGAGTATTGAATTTATATTGTTCTGAGATATAAACAGTTGGGAGTTTTATTATATGCCGACTGACTCGGCGTTCGATCTGAATCTAAACTGTTTGCAATGAAATAATAATTTAAATACACACGCGCTTGTTAATGTCAAAAAGACTACATTTTCTCCATTCCATTGCAATGCGTTTGCGTTTCGTTTGCGTTTAAACGGGAAAGAATAGCGTCTCCTCCACTGTAAGACACTTATGTGCAATTGTCTTGGCGAACCCTATTTAGACTCTCTAATGACTCCCAGGACTTATTTGAAATATAATGAAACCGTTTGCTTAGAATGTACATCATGCTAGTTTTGTTCTAGCTAAGAAGTCTAAGTAGGAGCACTACCGCATGACGGTTGCTAGTTGTTACCATTTACGAATAAACATAACACTTTATAAATATACAGACGATAGAATAAAAGCAGACAACACTTCCGGACAAAAACTATAGTAGCAGACCAGTAAGAATTCGTATTTCAATTGCACTTCACCAATTTACCACTTTACTCTTTGTAAAAGTTGTTCCGAGACAGACCTAATCTTATAGCCCGCAACTCATAAACAACGGCTAATTGGTAAATCCGTACACGCCCCTATCTGAAGCCTTCGTCTACTTCATGTATTTTATCGTATGGTTCGGAATTACCGTCTGCAATCGTTTTAAAATCTAGATTTATTTTACGTGTTCTAGTCGTTGTTTGTTCAGATAGAAACCTCTTAATCGAGTGCAAAACAGTTAGGATCCAGATCAGACGCCGAGTTACTCGGCGTCTGATCTGGATACAATCTATTTTAAAATCAAGGTGAATTTGAGCTCAGCAGGTATAAAGGGATAAGCCCCTAGCCATAATTCATGTTTGTTTATATAAACCTCATGATGAAAGGATGGTTGAAGACAAAGTGATGGTGAAATTGCAAGTTGCACTTAAGAAAGGAGGAAATGAAAGGTGAACGACTTACAGGATAATCTGGTAATGATAAGAATACAGTGTACCTCTGTGGTTATAGTCGTATATATTTAGATGTGGGAGCAGTTAAGTACAGTAGATAAAACTTTATTTTTCCCCGTTAATTAACCAATTGGAACCTAATGTCTACTTAAGTGGACATTTGCAAGCAGTGTTACATGTAACCCTTATGAGACGCCGCGTTATGCGACGTCTTATCAGGGTCTGCGCTATTTGCTATATTATATGAAATATTTTGCTGAATGGCCACCCTTGTATATCTTCAATGAAATATTCCAGCGAGTATACAGGGAGAGTGCATTGCAATATCCAGGCAAACATGTGTTAAGGATGTCGGCCTGTCTTTTTGAGCATTATGAAATTTCCGAAACATTTTACGAACTCATTTTCAAAAAAATGTTAAGAACTCATTTTTGGTGAATGCATACAGTAATAAAATACTATTTTCCCGGGAAAAAATTGGATTTTCGTTCCGGAAGGGACTTTTTAAGTTTTATGTCCTATTCGTAGTTTACAGCATACACTGTTTTCATAGGTAGGTTGCATTTTGTTACATCCGATTTCATTTCAATTTCTCAGAATATAAGCATGAAATTTTCACGGTAGTACAGTTTTAGTATAAATTATAGATAACTCAATAGATAAAATGATTTTTTTTAAAAAAAAAATAGTTTTGGTAAAAATACACGAAAAATTGAAAAATTGAGAAAAAATGGATTTTTTAGATAAAATGATCTATATCTTTTTTAAAAGATCCGGGACCCTGTGTTTTTGTTTGCAAGGCTAAAAACAACAAATAAAAAATTTGGTAATTAGTTTGCTACAATTTGTAGGGCAATTTTCACTGTTCCTTATTCTCCCATTATAAAAAAGTGGGTGGGGTAAATTTTACTCCTTTCCGGTGAAATCAAACATTTTTATTTAGGATCTTGATAAAACATTATTTTCAGGGTTTATTCTTATTATGGTAATATAAATTAGGATACTTTTTGTACAAATAGATTGTTTAAATAAAGATTGAAAAACTGTAGTACAAAAAGTAGGAGTTTTTATGAAGCTTCATTTTTAGGGGGGTAGCCTTGAAAAATCTCAAATTGTGAAAAAGAAAGGTCCGGTACCCCCACATTTTACACCAGTTTTGTCATAGAAACTAATTTTACTGTCTTTATACAAAGTTTGAAGAATTTGGTAATTACTTTCCAAAGGTGTACCTACCCCCTTAAAGCAAACGAAACTCAATCACAAATAAATAAATGCTAATGTAGAAATGAAAAAGATAACTTTTAAAAAAAAGCATTTATTTAGTGGAAATCAGTTTTGAGCCTGATCCGTCGGACGCCGGATTTCGCCGGATAATCTGGCTCGAACCTGTTTGCAATGGAAATAATTGCCTTAGTATAAACATGTTTATTGAGAAAAAATAATGCTGCAACCTGTTTGCCACTCAGATTAAAACAAATAGTCACAATTTTCAAAAATGTGTCAGTTTCTACATCTAATATTATAGTGCGTTTGTGTTCAGTTCGCAGTTAAACTAGAAAGAATAACGTTTTCCCCAGTGTATGCAGTTTTCAGTCTACATTTAAACTTGTGATACGTTCTTTTTCAATAAATAATCAATTCTGCTTTGCAGATGTTTACTCGATGCTTTATAAAACAATTCTAACAACATGTAGATATATCATCCATATAAGAATTTCCTGTATTTGTTTCCCTGCGTCAAACAGTTTAAGTATACAATTTGCTTGAAGCGTGGTGTCTTTATACACATATAGCTGTCGTTAAAGTTTGTTTTCAACAGCTAGTTCAGTTTTATTCCATGATAGAACGGAATACATTCCATCGCTAGGGAAGACTGCTTCATTCCAACAGTGGAAACGCTATTCTTTTCCAATAAACGCATTTACGCAAAAACTATTATTTTTATTGCAAACATTGCGTTTGCGTTTCTTTTGCGTTTAAGGGAAAGAATAACGTATTCTCCACTGTAATGACGGTGTATACGAACACAGGGCGAGATAGCACCTGCCTGTACGGCTCCCTCCTTACAACAATGATTGCCCATGTTCCCCAAACAAGACAAAACAATAATGTCTAACGCTTTTTCTGCCAAAATATCCTCTGCTTAACATTGGCGTCTGCCCTTTTTCTCAAAGTTACGAATTGGACATTTTTAACATCAGAAACCTACGAGTAACAAACATTTTTAACTAGATCCGACGCCGCGTTACGCGACGCCTATCATGGGTTCAAACTGTTTGCAAATGTAAGCAAAGTTATGCGCAGCACTCTAAGGGTATTCAATTTTCCTCCCTATAACGACTCCCTCTGAACAACACACACTATATTTGTCTTCCATTAGGTGCTGTTGTAGAGTAGGAGCACTGTGCAGTGGATAATACGTTGTGCTTTCCCGTTTAACGAAAAAGAAACGCAAACGCAAAGCTCTAAAACCTAGAAAAACAACGTTTGGACAAATCTGATAATTCAGGATTATCTTGGTAGCAAACAGTTTGGAGCCTGATCAGACGCCGGGTTATCCGGCGTCTGATCAGGCTCTAAGTTTGTTTGCAATAAAGCTAACAGTTTTAGCGTAAATGCGTTTATTGGGAAAGAATAACGTTTTCCCCACTGTATCATTATTACATGTACCAGAGTCCAATAAGTCTTCATACAGTAGAGAAGACGATATGATTTTCTAATTTCCTGTTTAAACGAAACTTAACTGTTGCAAATTACTATTAGATTCAGTGAAAATAGCGGAACTTGATTTGACGACAGGTTTTTAGGTATATGATCTGACTCCGAACTTCGTGCATAGAAATAATTGCCTTGGCACAAACGCGTGTCTTGGAAAAGAATGACGGCTTTTCAACCGTATAGTACATGTATGTAAAACTTTACAACTACTGACAATAGGATTGTTTTTAGTGTTAGTGTAAAATGTGGGAGCGGACATTAACGCAATATAAACAAATAAATACGAACAACAGCAACTGGAACCTCCAGCAGGACCCATTTGTTGTGCATTCACCCTACTTTAGACTGACACTTATACTTAATGCTAGCAATAAAAACTGCAAAGAAAGCGAAATTAAATTAACTGTTCTCCTTGCATTAGAACAGACGGAAATTTAATATTAAGCTGAAATGAAAAAAGAGGGTAAATTATTGGTTCGCCAAATTCTCGTTAACTATGTGTGGGTTCAAAATGATGAGTTCGAAGGTAGATAATTCCAAACTGATTTCCTTGACGTATTTAGTGCAAAACAATAACAAGCAATCAGACAATAACCCACACCATATCATATTGCCCTTTAACAATGGCAATCCTTCCAACGCCCCTATCATGCAAATCACCAATCGAATCAGGCACTGGTGACATTTAGATTCCAACTCGTCTGTTACAATACCGTCTGTTTTAACAAGTGTCGTCTGTAATTGATTTTAGAATATAATGGCAAACTATTGAAGCTTAAGGAGTTCAAGCATGATGGTCAGTTTGGATCCATATCAGACGCCGCCAAACGCGGTGTCTGATATGGATCCACATTGTTTGTAAATTCAAGGAGTGTCATGATAAGAAAAGAAGGTGTACGACAAAAGACAGTACTGTTCTGTAAAGATACAATAGCAACGACACCTGTGAGAAACTAGAATGTATACTTAGATTTATGTACGTATCAGGGCTTCCATTTCTCCGGATTTTGTCTAAGTCTTCGGATTTTTTATCCTAGCAGATGGTAACTTAAAAAAGGCTGAAAGTAAAGCAGAATGCGCATTAAGGCGTATTCTGCCTTACTTTCAACCTGTTTTAAACAGTCGTGTGTCTTCAAAACAAGAAACTGACTATGGGGTAAAGGTACGGTTAGTAAAATTGCGTCTGAAAAAATAAAAATTTGAAATCTGAGGGGTTTTATGATCAACTTATGGCAGCCCTGACGTATACGTCATAGATACTAATACTTACTGCTAGAGTTATTTCGAATATGCAACGATTCTCATAGTAAAATAACCTATTACGTATGTCTAAATGTAAAACGGATTCAAACCAGATAAGACGTCGAGTTTCTCGGAACCTTATCTAGAATCAAACTCTTTTTGAACTTGTGATACAAAAGTTACGCACACGCTGTTCCATTATTAAACTGATTCACATGATATTTATGGGTTAACCACACAGATAATACATGTACATGTAATGCCGTAAACATTATTTAGATTTGGAGACATTGAATAACTGTTGTTATTAATATAAAACGTTTTGTTTACTGTAGCAATACGGATTACTTTGACAAAATTGGAGATGGATTCTTCCGAGTTTCGGCAGTAAAGATCGACTGATTTTGGGTTTTACGGCACTGTTTGTCATAATTATTTTCAAACAATACTTGCATGTTTTTACTTTTTAAATTATTTTTTTGTATAAAATTATCAAAAGGCAATGATCAAATATATACTACCTATACGGAACTTCTTCCAATATAATCATTTCCAAACATATACACGTCAAATACTTTTTTACGCTGAATTGTTGAAACAAAAGAGTATTTGGATAGTATCGTTGCAAAAAATGTCCCAAGAGATCGATATATTAGATTTTATACTATCTAAATTCCCTCTTTGGATTGTGTTATCGTCATTGTACATGCATCTTTTTTTTTATATTGAATCATACATGGAATGATATTTGTTTTACAGCAATCGTTATAAAATGTTGTTGACATAATTTCCTGGTTATCCTCGTGACTAATTGGGTTTATAAACGTCTTTGACAATTGTTCTATTCGTTTTGAATCGAGAAAGGAAACATATGTCAAATGCTCATTGTTAAAAATATGCACTGTTCATACGAAAACACGCAATGTCGCTAATATAAATTCATTCAAACTAGTTTGGCACTTAACCACATTTTCTTAAAGGATATTGTATCTTCAAATTGTCGTCTGTTTTGATTTCTTAAATATAGATTTCGTACATTTTGAAACGGGAAAATATAATATGAGTGTCTTACATAGATATCATGATGTACTCAATGAAATGTAAAACAAACTAAAAAAAGGCCTGAACTTGGTCGACGCAGTAGGCGATAACAGTCGTTTTTGCAAACAATTTGGACACAGTTTAGACTACGCTTGACGCGGCGCCTAATCAAGTACCAAACTTTTAGACACTCGTATGGAACCTTTGTCAGCCATGTCGTCTTAAATCTAACTTTGAAACGATATTGCAGACAACAATATTGAAGCAGGCGACGCTGTGGCGGTGAAGAGGTAAAATTGAGACGATCAATACTTTGGTGGTAAAAGGGTTACAGTTTAATCAGTATTGATAAAGTGCAACCAGATTTGACAACACTCGTCAGAAGATTAGTGGATTTCGTTGAAAGCAAATTAAGAAGCTTAAAACAGAAGATAAAACAGAACACTATTTAACTCTTTCTTCCCTGAAACTTAAAATGGACAATCCCTGTTTCCATTTGAGTCTAGTCCATTTCTGACTTTTAAAGGATGTTTTTGTCAATGTTTTGCATTATGACAAACAGTGGATACCCAGATCAGAGGGCTCCGTAAGGAACACTCTGATCTGGGTATTCACTGTATGCATAGGACAAGTGCACTTTTCACATGTAAACTGTTTGAAAAGGACGCCTATATGCGGGACTAAGGTTCAAAGGGTTAAGGAGCGCTATATTATTGACCTTTATCCGGTTTTAGAAGCAACTTGCATAATCGTATAAACCCGAAACGAATCAGGCGCATTGGTACAGTGGAGAATCTGTTATTCTTTCCTAATAAACGCGTTTACGCTAAAACTATTATTTGCAGTGCAAACAGTTTGGAGCCAGATCAGACGCCGGGTAACCCGGCGTCTGATCAGGCTCCAAACTGTTTGCCACCAAGATAAACATGAAATATCAGACTTGTCCAAAAGTTGTTCTTTTCTACGTTTTAGTGCTTTGCGTTTGCGTACGTTTGCGTTTAAACGGGAAAGAATAACAGATTCCCCACTGTATTTAACCCATTACCCCATAATACGCCTTTTACGCCTTATATTTATGCCTCCACTGAATAAAAAAGTTGCAAGTTATACAGTCATAAATAAGTATAATACATGTAAGACATGTTTTCTATAATCTAGGAGATGGTAGCTTAAAGCAGGCTGAAAGTAAAGCAGAATCAGCCTTACGGCACATTCTGCTTTATTTTTAACCTGCTGCTGAATGTAAAGCAGAATGTGCCATAATGCACATTCTGCTTTACTTTCATCCTGCTTTAAGAAGTCACATGTCTTCAAAACTAGAAACAAGCTATGGGGCAATGAGTTAACTGTACTATCTTTCCAAAGATTTGTCTACGAAATGCATTGTATCCTATATATATGTGAAACAAAAAACAGAACACACGCGTTAGCTGATAGTAGTTCAATACAAGAAATTCCATGTGGGGTTTGTTTTTGCAGAACTCTGATATCTTCCTGAAAGCTGCATTTATCGCGGAAATCTTTTGATTCTGTTCAGATACAAAGCAATAACGTTGAATAAGTTAGTAATTTTAGATTTTAACCCATTTCCAGTTGTTATAATGCCGGCTTTAGAAGTGTTGTCTGCACAATTTGTGAAATTATGTTTTTCTTGTTTGCCATAAGATAAACTAAAAGACTGTTGTCAAACAGTTTGGAACCAGATTAGATGCCGCGGGACGCGGCTTAATATCTGGAACCAAACTATTTGTAAATATTTGCAAGGCAAAGACCGGCGGGATAAGGGTAAAAACTACTATTGTAAAAATGTATTCATGAGTAAAATGCACAGCGTATTGGTAATACAAAAACAAATCGCCTAAATTCAAACGGAGCATGTTGATTTTTTGTGACAGGCTTTTGTGTTACTCTTTTCTCCATAAATACGTCATTTTTGCGCATTTAATTACAGTGGAGAATCTGTTATTCTTTCCCGTTTAAACGCAAACGTACGCAAACGCAAAACGCTAAAACGTAGAATAGATCAACTTTTGGACATTCCCGATATTTCATGTTTATCTTGGTGGCAAACAGTTTGGAGCCTGATCAGACGCCGGGTTACCCGGCGTCTAATCTGGCTCCAAACTGTTTGCACTGCAAATAATAGTTTAAGCGTAAACGCGTTTATTGGGAAAGAATAACAGATTCTCCACTGTAATTCTTCAACGTTAGAAAATAGTTCCATTTCATACAGTTAAGAATATGTAAAATAAGACATGTTTCCCTTATTGAAGTAAATTGGAACTTACATGTATATAAGATTGAAAGTAAAGCAGAAAGTTCCTGAATGAGCATTCAGCTATACATTCAACCCGCTTTGTGCAATATTTGTTTTCAAAACTGAAAACAAGTTATGGGGAAGGGTAAAAACACGAAAAAGTACATAAAAACGTGTATTAAGCAACAATTAGATACAGTGCACAAAAGCAGTCATATATATAAGTAGGTTTTAAATTCAAGATAAAACTAGTACACCTAACTCCCGCAGGAGGTTTCTATAATATTTTTATACAACATTCAAGAGTCACCTACCTTTAATTTTCTATACACTTTCTCAAAAAGTTTAGCTGTTTAGCAAAGGCCTAATGTATAAATGAAAAAATGCAAGACCTTCTCTGTAAATCTTTGTTTACAGTAAAACCTATAAATTGTTACTAGACCAAAACGAAGGCTAGTTGACTGTTAACACGATAGGTGACAGCATAAATCGAGGTACATAGTGTAACTCTAAAACAGAAAGCTCCTAAAGTAGCTTAATATTTTACTGTCAACAGACATCGAATTATTAACACAATCTGTAGTCGTACGTTTTCGTTCCCATTTAAACAATCTCGAAGCATAAACGTTTTGCACAAAATGTTGAGAATTATAACTTTTTGATAATCTGACTATTTCTTTCAATCTGAGTGCAAACAGTTAGAACCTGATCAGCTACAGTGGAGAATACGTTATTCTTTCCCGTTTAAACGCAAACGTACGCAAACGCAAAGCACTCAAACGTAGAAAAGAACAACTTTTGGACAATTCTGATAATTCTTGTTTACATGTATCTTGGTGGCAAACAGTTTGGAGCCTGATCAGACGCCGGGTTACCCGGTGTCTGATCTGGCTCCAAACTGTTTGCACTGCAAATAATAGTTTTAGCGTAAACGCGTTTTTTGGGAAAGAATAACAGATTCTCCACTGTACCGGGTTACCAGGTGTCTGATCTGGCTTAAACCGTTCGCAATGGACATTCTGGATTTAGCATAACGCGTTCATTTGGAACTCCATTGTATCCAAACTCTGCAAATCTCTTAAGACCGAGAAAACTTGTTGGTCCCAAAACAGATGTTCTACATGCTTTCAAACCATTGATACATGTCTTATTAATGTCTTAACATCGTGTTTAATTTTCGTGCGAAATAGTACGTTCAAATTGAACTCATTCACCGCCAATAGTGTCTTTTGTTACCGCCAAAATATTTCGTCCTTGAAATGTTCCAAACTATTGCGTCAATGACGAAAATATATGCAGTAAAAAAATCATATTGGAATCTGATCAAACACCGACATGTATTGTCGTCTGCTCTTATTAACAATGTTTGAATTGCAGATGTAACCACCTATTTGGCGATATGAATATAGGTTCGTTTTAGCATAAACAAGTTTTTTTAGAAGGAATGACGTTTTCCCGTTGTAAATGTAGTTCTAAAACACCCCTCATCGGGATTGCTTTAGGCAACCTTGTGATTAATTGGCGTAATCGTTATTTTCTTTTAAATATTTCTTTTATAGATTTTCACTGCTGAGAGTCTTCGACCTTGATTGTTTGATGAACTCATTAAAGTTACCATTGCCAAGGATGCTGGTTATATACAGTGAAGAATACTTTATCATTTCCCAATAAATGCGTTTAAACTGCAACTCTTAAATCATTTGCCAACAGTTTTGAGTCAGATCAGATAAAATGAGCAGTCAGAATTGATCACAAAATGTTATTTTCGGAGTTTTATTGCAATGCGTTTGCGTTTCGTTTTCGTTTAAACGTGAAATAATAACGTCTTCTGCACTGTATGCCCTCAGAATGTAGGCGATGCAATTATTCAACTCGCAAATTTAAACAACTTTCAAATCCTCACAGAGCCTTTAGATACCATACAGTGGAGAGGATATTACTGTGTTCCGCTTAACCCTTTACCTGCTAGCATATTTGTAGAAGATATGTGACCACTTAAAGCAGGCTGAAACTGTCAGCCTGCTTTAAGCTATCATGTGCAAGAATAAAGAAAATATTCCCTATAATATATATTCATGACTGATTAAGTTGGAACTGTTTTCTTTAGCGGAATAATAAATCATATTCGCTAAAAGGCGCTTCTACGGCGGAAAGGGTTAAACGCTCTTGATGGGAACGAATAACGTCTGATTCACCGTATAACTGGAAGCAATGCATTTAAACACATCATTAATGTACACTTTCTATAGCCAATAATTAAAGACCAATGCATGATAGGCAACCGCAAATATCAGAATGCCACAGCTAGATGTATATTTTAATCCAAGAAACAGATTACACTAAAATGAACCAACCATTAATGAGTAGTTTAAATGTAATGAAACCACCTTCGTATTAACACATATGCGAAAGTCAACACAAATATTTCGCCGCAAAAATGTTACCGTCTATTATAATCCTAACACTGCCATAATATCAAATACATTGGAATGGTTGTCTGCAATATCATTTCAAAGTAACATTGAGGACATTTTTAGTGTAGACATATCGAAACGGGCGTTATCCTGTTTGACTTTTGATTGTATGTCTTATTCTGCAGCGTTTATTCAGAATCCAGACATTTTGAAAAATCGAATATTGGTGTATTTTGTTGTTAAAGGTTCATTATATATACTTAGTTCAACGAAAGTGCAAATTGAATAACAAAATTTGAATATTCTATAGAACAATGGGATAAAAAGTATCTACATTGACGGAATTTATCTATGAACCCTTTATCCACATGTTTCTAGTATTGAAGGCAGGTGACCACTTAAAACAGGTTGAAAGTAAAGCAGAATGCACATTCAGGCGCATTCTGCTTAACGTTTCTGCATGCTTTCAGCTACCATCTCTTACATGTAGGATATAGGAACATTTCTTCTGGTGCAAATTCAGTTTTGTATAAATTGGATTATTGTCTGCTGTGAGGGAGTAACCCGGCGTACATTCAGGATCAAAACGTTTTTACAATCGAATTTATTTATTTAAGAAAAGAAAATGTAATAATCCGAGCTTGAATATTCTTTCACTCGACACAATTAACGAAGTCTATGCTGAAATATGAAAGTGTGTTAAACTGGATATTTCTCGAGTTCTGTTAAGAATGACATGTACTCGTACATGTACGCGTGAAGATATAGTTGCCTTTGCATAAACATACGAGTACATTGGGGGACATAGTGTTCCGCCTTTCGCATCAACATGAAAGGTATACCATTTCTTTATCCTGCATTCAATCTTCCCCCTGTTTTTAAATATTCAAATATTTTAACTTCCCATGGGTCTTATAGTAGTGATCACATAATAAAACATTGAGGACAACCTCAAAAGGAAATTATTATGTGCAGTGACAACGTACAAAATGATATCTTTACATGTAGCTGTTAATAAAGAGTATAATTCTAAACGTGCAGACATGTATAACATTGTAGGCTAAATGCAAACAAATGAATTTGCAAAACATGTCTAAAGGAACTCTCTGCATCCCTTCTGTACTTCAGTTTGCAGTCGTATGGTTTTAGAGATAAGCCGCCGCTCATTAAAGTAGCACAGTTTTCACTGACTTTCCGAAGACATGCGACGGCTTAATGCAAGACAAGTACAAAGCGAAACTCTTCCCAGAGGATCGTTTCGTTGTATATATGCCCTGCATTAACCCGCCATCTGTCTTAAATACCGATTGTTCTACAGCGCTCCCTCTCTACAACGTCACCAAATGGGAGAAAAACAGTGTGTGCGTTGTTCGGAGGGAGTCGTTATAGGGAGGGGAATTGGCTTACATTTGCAAACAGCTTGAATCCAGATCAGACGCCGCGTCACGCGGCGTCTGATCTGGATTCAAGCTGTTTGTCACTCGTCAACAGCAGACAACAGTTATAAGTCTGGATTCAAGCTGTTTGTCACTCGTCAACAGCAGACAACAGTTATAAGGAGCCGATATTGCAGCAGTGAAAGCGTTATTCATAATTGTATTGGAAACAGCGGTAGGCGTCGTTGTAAGGAGGGAATCGTTGTTGGGAGGGTCGTTGTAGAGAGGGAACACTGTACTTTGTAAGTGATGTGGGTCATTTGAGTGGTTTACTGTACACCATCTTGGTTCATGAAATATGTAATCAGTGACGGTAATCAGTTCAGTTGAACCTCTCTATTACGACCACTAATTTTTGTTAATTATTAGTAGGTTACGACAGGTGATTGCTTAAAGTAAGATGACAGTAAAACAGAAAGCTCCATCAGGAGCTTTCTGTTTTACTGTTACCTTGCTTTAAGTTATCACCTGTTTTTTATACAATTAATTAATCATCGATTTAGTGATCGTAATAGAGAGGTTTAACTGTAACCATTGTTTGTACATTACATCCCCAATAAAGTGTCTGCCGAATGTCTATTGATTCAGAGGAGAAGGCGATATTCTTTCCCAATAAATGCGTTTACCCGGCGTCTGAGCATGCTCCAAACTATTTTCCACTAAGATTTAAATAAATAATCATAATTGCCAACACCTTTGTTATTTTCTACGTTTTATTGCAATGCGTTTGCGTTCCGTATGCGTTTAAACGGGAAATAATAACGTCTTCTCCACTGTACTAGAATAGTATGTTATAATACTAATAACCTCTAATTGTACTGATGTGCATATACAGTGGAGAATCTGTTATTCTTTCCCAATAAACGCGTTAACGCTAAAACTATTATTTACAATACAAACAGTTTGGAGCCAGATCAGACGCCGGGTAACCCGGCGTCTGATCAGGCTCCAAACTGTTTGCCACCAAGATAAACATGAATTATCAGAATTGTCTAAAAGTTGTTCTTTTTTACGTTTTAGTGTTTTGCGTTTGCGTACGTTTGCGTTTAAACGGGAAAGAATAACAGATTCTACACTGTACGTAAAATCGCTAGAATGGTGTCCGTTTATAGCGTATGTTTCAACCAGACCACAGGATTTCTTTTTAACCCTTATCCTGTCGCATCCCAAACAAAATGTGTTCGCAAATGCATTTACATGAAGATGTATACAGTGGAGAAAACGTTATTCTTTCCTAATAAATGCGTTTACACATAAACTATTTCTTCCAGTGCAAATAGTTTCTGGGTAATAACAACGCGAGAACATTTTCATTTCAAAAGCTACATGTTCGTAGAAACTCGTTTGTTACATTTTTGTTATCTCAGTTGACAATCATGTATATCCAGATAAAATGTCGAGTTATCATGCTACCGATTAGTCTCCAAACTCCAAACTCCTTGTAATAAATCGTCAAAGGTAGTTTTAATACGGATTGATTTTGAACTGCGTTTGCGATTTAAATTCAGTTTAACCTGTAGGTAGTGCTTCTACGGCATGCGTGTTACCGGATGCATAATTCTTATAATTCATGGGCAGTATGGTGCCCTGGTTTTCATCATTAATACTTGTTGATTGCAACTTCAACACTTAGACAAACTGTTATATAGATAACATCAGGACATGACTGGAAACAGTGTTTCTAATCTAACTGCTGACGTCTAGGTTTATTAACATCGCCTTTGCAGTTGGTGATAACCAGACACCAGCTGTACACCGGACAGAACGTTATTATCCCCTTACTCCAAAGATACGCATTTTTACGCCTTTAATTAATTCCTACACCAAAGAAAATAGTTTCAATTTGAACAGTCCTAGATATGTATCATAAGAAAAGGTTTTCTATATTCTAGTAGATAGTAGCTTAAAGCAAACTGAAAGTAAAGCAGAATGTGCCTGAAGGCACATTCTGCTTTACTCTCAATTTTCTTTAAACAGTAACAAGTCTTCAAAACTAGAAACACGCTATGTAAAGTTATTTCTAAATACAGGTGGTTGAAATAACACATAAATAACCATTGATAATGTGTAGTTGCAAAGTATGTTGCATGTGATCAGGATTCAAGATCTGCACCCACGTCATGCGTGTTACCGGATGCATAATTCTTATAATCCATGGGCAGTATGGTAACTGCTGACGTCTAGGTTTATTAACATTTCCTTTGCAGTTTGTGATAATCAGACACCAGCTGAACATTGGACAGAACGTTATTAATTCCAAACACACGTGGTTGAGAGAAAAACATAAATAGACATGACAATTTGTATTCGCAAGATCAAAAGGTCGTGAAACCCGGCATTTGATCAAGATATAAACGTTGTTCCCCTGAATTATCTCTGCATTTTATTGCATTTTGGTTTGTATTAGGTTTCGATTAAAAATGCAAAATATATTTTGTCCTACTTATCAATTCCATATTCGATATTACCAATGCATTAGTGATAATTGTTGTAAATACCTTAAGTGTTTCAAACGTATTGAAAAAGTCAATCGACATTCCCACAGTATTGTCTGAAAGAAAATACCGATACGTTTTAAACTATTAAATATTTTAAATATTGCAGACGACGATCACGTAGTGTGTTATAGGTTAATCTCTTTCACTGCCAAATCCGTCTGCACTGTCATTGTAAACAGTTTGGATTTAGAGTGTGTCTAATCAGGATTTAAACTATTTGACATTAAAAATCAATGTCAGTTATGTCAAACTGTTTAAAATCTAAGGAAATTAAATAAACGAAAACTATATCATTTAAGCAGACGATAGTATAGCAATGAACATGTTAGATGTGTTATGACGTCATTATTGCAGTGATAGGGTTAATATGTTAGAGTATACACCGTAAAGCCGAATTATTAGCGTCTTGAATGCCCCTAGCTCAGAGCGAACACGGATTTCTCGCCAGTGTAAATAAGGATAGTATCGATCATTAGAAAATATGAGAGATGTTACTGAAACTGACAAGATCTTTGTATGCAATATTTTATGTATTGGGAGTAATTTTGTTACCGACCAAGCAATCAACATACAGTAGTATATATGTATTTACTGCATATCACTCAAACTATTATTAAAACATTCATATATGTCTAAACAACAAATATTTTTAGAATAAACAAAATGAGATTTATTGTACATGCTCCTTAGTCATTAACTTATTTTACCCTGAAAACTCTTATGGACATTGCCAGATTCCTTTTTTGCAATTTATTTTAAAATGACAAATAATTATTATCCTGGTTAAGATGTTGCTAAAAGAGGTATCTGGTCTGGGTCTACACTGTTTGCATAGGACAAGTATACTCTTTACAGATACATATATACTGTTTGTAGGCTAGCAGCGAATGTTTCGAATAGTTGAACAACATTTTTTACTTTGCCATATTTAAAGAATGCCAATCTATGCGACTACATTAACCGACTTGTTACTATATCGCATTACCCTAAATCGTCAAATGGATCATTGTAGTTTTCAAGAAGGTTTAGTACATTTTGGCCAAATACCGCCTGTTATTACAATACATATAACTTATAACAAGCAGTGTAAAATCTAATCAAAAGCATAGGAAATTTAAATTATGCTCTTTTCAAGGACACTGGCTGTGGAGGGTGCGTTTTGTCATCGCTATGAGTCAACATGTTAACCCCTTCCGTGCAAACCGATTGACTTCAGGTGCCCGTTTCATAAAACTTCGTACGACAAATGTTGTCGTAAGTCAGATAATAAAAGTCTCAATTATTATTTATTTCTTCATCTAATCCTAGCTTGTGACATCTCTTTGGAATCGTCTTGAAAAGACGATTCCAAAGAGATGTCACAAGCTAGGATTAGAAAGAGAAATCAGAAATTAAATGTATTTTTAAGCTTTGACTTACGACAACATTTGTCGTACGAAGTTTTATGAAACGGGCCCCTGGAATGTGTAGTTTGTATTTCTTTTTTTCTTTCAAACCTATAGTCATAGCAATGTTGCTGAAGAAACATTTATGATACGGAGACGTTTCTGTTTCCCATTTAAACGAACCTAAATGACAATACATTGAAAAACAATGTAGAAAATTACAGCTTCTTGAATATTCTGATGATGTGTTTAAATCTAAGAAGCAAACAGTATGGAGCCTGATCAGGCACCGGGTTACCATACTGTTTGCACTAAAAGTAATGTCTCGAAAACATTCATCAACTGGATAGTGATACACTTATTTCTTTTAGTTCTAGTGACTGATCCAAATCACCCTTACCTGGGCGACACTTTCGGTTATCAAATGGAGAAAAAAAATTCACATTCATTTGGAGTACCTCCTATGGAAAACAATCATAGGAACAATTTCAGTAGCTAACCCACCATTTGACGTCACAGCGGAAACCAGAACAGAAAATGTTACATAAAGATAAAAAAAACTTGGAAAACATGTGTCACTATACGACTCGTAGAACTAAATAAAACTGACTAAATAATTGTTTCAGCACAGGCGTGTTTGCTGATAGGGAATATCACCTAAACTGCACGGGTTTCAGATCTGAATTCAAACAATGTAGTACTGTTTTCCTATGCACATGTTGACATATGAAAGAAGTGATTGTCTCTGTTAATATTCAAAGCAATATTCTTTTTTAAATATTTCATCGCGTTACAATATGCCATGAAAATTTTGTATAAATCATTAGGACAATTGAGTACAAATAATAACGTGTTGTCTAATAACCACTGCAACAATGTATACTTAAAGCAAAACGACTGTATCACGACAACTAAATGACCGATTACAGTGGAGAATCTGTTATTCTTTCCCGTGTAAACGCAAACGTACGCAAACGCAAAGCACTAAAACATAGAAAAGAACAACTTTTGGACAACTCTGATATTTCATGTTTATCTTGGTGGCAAACAGTTTGGAGCCTGATCAGACGCCGGGTTACCCGGCGTCTGATCTGGCTCCAAACTGTTTGCACTGCAAATAATAGTTTTAGCGTAAACGCGTTTATTGGGAAAGAATAACAGATTCTCCACTGTACGTATTTAATCCCTTCGCTGACATGGCGTCATATATATATAATATCTTTATTTCAGTCTCATCATGGTTCATATACAGATATACATTTAGTCATAAAACAACATTAACCATGCCATTCAAATAAGAATTATAAGAGACTATTAGTAGTTATCACAGCAAACTACTACCTGAATAGCATATTTCAATTATCAGCAGTTCAATACACAAAACCATAAAACTAAAACCATGTAAATATAACGGTATACATGCCTTCAACAATTCCCGTCTACTTGTATTTCTTAAATTTATGATTTAAGCACTCTTACTTAAGAACTATTAAAATGGGTGTGAAAAGGTTTGAATCCTGGTCATACGACGCGAGACGCGGTTTCTGGTCAGTATGCAAACTGTTTGCATTCGAAATTTGTTCAATCAAACTGCTGGTGATCTGAATTCAAAACAAAGCATCTGTACTACAGCGCTCCCTCTCTACAAAGACACACAATAGGAGACAACAATTGGATTTATACATTGCTTAGGTAAAGAAATCTAAAGACGATTGTCAAACAGTTATAGGGTGGGAACTTGGTTTACATTTGCAAATAGCCCAATATGTAACTTTGAGAAAAACAGCAGATGTCAACTTTAAGCAAACGATATTACAGCATTATTGTACTGTTTAGGGAACTGTATTTAATCCCTTCGCTGGCATGGCGTCATCTATATAATATATTCCTTAAACACTGCCCATCTACATTTCTTTCCTATATTTAAGATTTAAGCACTGTTTCTTAAGAACTTTTATAATTGGTGTACAAATGTTTGAATCCTGGTCATACGACGCAAGACGCAGTTTCAGGGGCCCGTTTTTCCCGTTAACATACAAACAAAGAAGTGAGAGAGCGCACAGGAATTAACAACATTGTGCAAGAGGTCAAACAGAGACGCTGGAGATGGCTGGGTCACGTGTTGCGGATGAACAGGAGCAGACATCCACATACTGCTTTAAGATGGGCACCACAAGGAAAGAGGAAAGGCCATTGGGCACGTGGAGGACGACAATAGAAGAAGAGATGGCTACAGCAGGCAAGACATGGACTGAAATAAGTTGGCTCGCTCAAGACAGAGGTGACTGGAGACGATTCGTTGGTGCCTTATGCTCCACTGGGAGTGAAGAGGATTAAGTAAGTAAGTAAGTAAGTAAAATTGTTTAAATCCTGGTCATACGACGCGAGACGCGGTTTCAGGGGCCCGTTTTCCTACGACAAAATCGTAAGTCAAAATCTTCAAATACATTTAATATATTCTTTCTCTATCTAATCCTGTTTTTTGACGTCTCTTTGGAATCGTCTTTTCAAGACGATTCCAAAGAGATGTCAAAAGATAGGATTCGATAGACTTTTATAATCTTACTTACCACATCATCTGTCGAACGAAGTTTTATGAAATTGGCCCCTGGTCAGTATACAAACTGTTTGCACTCGAAATGTGTTTAGTCAAACTGCTGGAGATCTGAGTTCAAGCCAAGGCTTCTGTACTAACATTGATTCTAACATGACACGCGTTTTGGTCACTATTAAATAGAACAAGCTCATCGTGGTATACCTGAGACGTTTTACAACGCTCTTCCCTACTCCGCTCCTCCCGCGGTTATATGGTGTGACGGGATGTTTTTGAAATTCCTTACATTATTCCTATAGCCCGTAATGACCATATACTTTTCACCGGTCATGTAACTGTAATTTTCTCATTCTTCTGTCTTGTTTCATGTAATGCTTGTTCTATGCCAGATTATGGATCGGTAAATGTAAATTTGCTGTTGGGTGTTAGATTCTTGTAATGCCGCGGGAAACGTTATTCGGTCGAAAATATGCATCCGCTAAGGAAATAAGGAAGGACCATTTGGTTTCCTTTTAAATGAATTTCTTTAAATCTGGTCATGTTAGAATCGAAATAATCTATGTTCTACCGTTGTGAAACGGTATTTTACAACGGTCGGTCGTTGTGGTGCGCAGGAATTGACCACTCAGGCCTTCGGCTTTCGTGGTCAATTCCTGTTCACCACAACTCCCAACCGTTGTAAAATACCGTTTCACAACGGTATAACATAGATTATTTCTTAAATATACCACTGTTACTTTTAAAAAAAAACTTAACGTTTTAGCCAAATGTAGGTTACTTTCAAAACAAAATTGCCTTGCCCTTGAACGATAAAAATCAAAATGCCATGTTCGATCTATCAAAATGTATCATTTAAATCGAATAAATGACTTAATCAAAGTAGAATATATACAACACACCGAACCATGTAATGTGATGGAAGCTCAAGATAGAGCTTCCCTAGTGGCAAATTGCTTTCCAGGATAACATAAAACATGTCATTTATAAACTAACATTTGTAACTCGTTTTATAATCGATTGTTTAGTCACGATGTCCTATTTGTATGTCTCATGAGCCCGCTATTTATTCTTTCAGAGGCATGATACCATCTGCTTAAACGTCATTGCTTGATTTCTAAACATAAGACTACACAGTATAACCCGTCTAAAACTGTCACTGATTAAATTTGCTAAAGACATGTGGCAGCTTAAAGGAGTATGACAGTAAAGAAGAGCGTTCCTGCAGAAGTTATCTGCTTTGCTGTCATCATGCTTTAAGCAACCGCGTGCATTAAACGGGAAAATCAAACCCGCTTTTGGGTGGTCGTAAACCAGGGTTTTAATACACATGCATTTGTATTGATACAAATCAAAAACAAATATTAAGAAATTAAATTACGACCAGATATTTTTTCACTCGACGTCTATATCAGATACAAATACCAGTGTGCAGGCTGTAACACTATTGGCAGTAACAGTGTATTTCATTTTTGTCTGAGTGGTTAAACAATCTAAATCGTGTTTGTAATGTATAGTGCTCCCGACCTACAGCAACACCAACTGAGAGACACAGAGTGTGTGTGTTGTTCGGAAGTAGTTGTTATAGGGAGGAAAAACCAATACCCTTAGATTTACGAGCGTGACATGGCTTACTTTCGCAAACAGTAAATGCCCGGATTAGACAACGCGTCAACCGGCGTCTGTTCTGGCGTCAAACTTTTTGTCATATGTCTTTGTGTTTCTTCCGTCAACATGTCCAAAACGTAACTTAGAGAAATGAACGCAAACAACACTTTTAAACAAACGATATTTCAGTTTTTGAAGCGTTAGACAGAATCGTCTTGTATTGTTTAAAATACCAGCGACAATCATTGTTGTAAACAGGGAATCAATGTTCGGATTACCGTTGTAGGGATGAATCACTGCACAAAGTTATCTTAGCACAAATGCGTGTATTGGTAAAGAACAACGTATACCATGTGCACAACTTCCCCTGACTTTCTTTGTTCAAAAATGTTTGATTCTGGTCATATTCCGAGTAAAGACTCAGTCCATATACATTTACAGATACAGTCGAAACTCGATACTTCGAACTCGCTTCAATCAACCTTACCAGTGTTTCATAAGTTAACCCTGTCCCCTATAGAAGCGCCTTTCAGCGCATTTAGTTTATTCCTCCGCTGAAGAAAATATTTCCGGTTTATAAGTTGTTATACATATGTTTCGTTGAGAAAATTTTCTATTCCAGGAGGTGGTAGCTTAAAGCAGGCTGAAAGTAAAGCAGAATGTGCCTTAAGGCACATTCTGCTTTACTTTCAGCCTGTTTTAAGTAGTCACCTATTTTCAAAACTAGAAACTCGCTATGGGGTAAAAGGTTAAATGTTGATAAGTTGACCTTGCTTAGGTCGATCATACCAGTATTTCACAAAATAAACCACGTTTTAACTTTGAAATATTGATATATTCATACTTAAGCGAGTTTGACAAATCAAGTCCAGACTGTACTTAAATCTAAATGTGACAAGCATACTACCGACGACAATGGTTTAGTAAAACAAAGTGTTTGAAATGCAATAACTAAGTTCGTCATTTCTAGCAGTACCACTGCAGTCATTTATCAATTGATGTTTGTTTGATGGAAACAACTTTGGGACAACATGGTAAAAAAGTAAAAATAAATTGATTATTTTCTTTTCGGAATCATAGTCCGGCTTCAACTCCACAACACCGAGTAACGCTCCCATTAGCCATTTACACACAGTATTCTATAGGAATAAACAACATCTTTTTGCGGTTCACGACGGTATGATAAACTTACCCTGCGAAGCTGATGTATTCATACCACGTGAACGGCAAAAATATGTTGTTTATTCCTTATATTTATATTTTTATTTTCTGTCTTCTCCATTTAATGTGTTATTTGACCAGATTTGTTTTCATATATAAATATATCATATACCGGCCACATAGGTTTGACAGAATGATGTAATCCTGGATGTAACAGCCATTCGATCTCTATAATATGCGGTATGAAAAGTAGTCCAAAATACATGTTTCGGAGTTGATTTTACCCAGTAAACTGTCGCTATGTGCTTAACGAAAACCTATAAGACATCAAAAATAAACAATGCAACTTACTACTACTACTATGCTGACGGTCGCGAAGCGACAATGTCTGTTTTCATATTTTATTTCACCGCTGTTCTCCATTCATTTCTCTGGCGTGACAGTTTAGCCCAGGAATGCAGTTTGATGTTTCTCTGAGTCAAGTTTCTCTTGATGGTATCCTTATATCGTAGACGAGGTCTACCCCTCTTCCTTTGACCAACTGGCAGCACTGAGAACAGGATCTGTTTTGGAAGTCTGTCTTGTGACGTCCTCATAAGGTGTCCAGTCCATCGAAGATTCTTTCTGATCAGGAGGTCTTCCATGGGTGGCAGTCCTGTTCTAGCCAGTATTTCCACGTTTGTCACTTTGTCCTTCCATGATACTCCAAGAATGGATCGAAGATGCCGCATCATAAAGGCATGCAACTTCTTCACATGGCGTCTGTACATTGTCCAGGATTCTGCTCCATACAAGAGAGTACTTATAACAACTGCTCTGTAGATCTTGCCTTTCACCTTCATTGACACATGGTGATTGTTCCAGAGTCTCTGACGCAGCCTGCCAAATGATGCACTGGCCTTTGCCATTCTTTTCTGGATCTCGACATCAATACGTCCATCTTTTGCAACTGTGCTTCCAAGGTAGGTGAATTCTGGGACAGAATTAAGTTTAGTTCCATCTACCATAATGTCTACTTCTTGGGCACTTGAGGAGTCTGGTTGGTACATCACTTCAGTTTTCTTAATGTTAATCTTCAGACCAAACTTCTTTGATGCATCTGAGAAAGCATTCATGATTCGCTGAATCTCTTCTGGCGAGTGGGCAAGTAGTGCACTGTCATCTGCGAACAGCAGTTCCCTAATCAGCACCTGGGAACACTTGGATTTTGCTTTGAAGTGTGCCACGTTGAAGAGGTCAGCATCTTGTCTAGACTGAATATAGACACCATCCTCCAAGCGTTGGAAAGCCTCTTCCAGCATTGCTGATAGGAATATGGAAAAGAGTGTTGGGGCCAGAACACAACCTTGCTTGACACCATTAGTAACATCAAATGCCTTTGAGGTTTCTCCTCCATCGCTTACGTTTGCCTTCATCCCTGTGTGAAGAGATTCAACCATACATGTGAACTTCTCGGGGCATCCATATTTCCTCAGTAGCTTCCACAGTCCTATCCTTCCTACTGTATCAAAAGCCTTTGTAAAATCAACAAATACCATGTACAGTGGTTGGTCCTGTTCTATGCACTTTTCCTGTAGCTGTCTGAGACTAAATATCATGTCTACAGTACTCCTGTTGGATCGGAATCCACACTGAGACTCAGGAACTACATTTGGGGTGATGTGTTTGGAGAGTCTGTCAA
This sequence comes from Gari tellinella, assembly GCA_922989275.2. Taxonomy (NCBI): domain Eukaryota; kingdom Metazoa; phylum Mollusca; class Bivalvia; order Cardiida; family Psammobiidae; genus Gari; species Gari tellinella. Next base: position 47,219,371 of record OV277864.1, read on the forward strand.
GTAGGATCCTTGCAAAAATCTTGCCTGCAATGGACAGAAGGGAGATTCCTCTGTAGTTCCCACAATCTGTTCTGTCACCCTTCTTGAAGATAGTCACAATGGTGGCATCTTTCCATGCTTGTGGAATTGAGTCTTCATCCCATGCCTTGCATATCAGTTGGTGTAGCTCGACAAGCAAGTTGTTACCTCCATGCTTCCATACTTCTGCAGGAATTCCATCTCCACCTGGAGCCTTGCCATCCTTCAGTCCCGCTATCGCTTTCGTCATTTCTTCCATAGATGGGGTCTCATCGAGGCAAGTGTTGATAGTGCGCTGTTTTATGTTGGCAAGCGCTTCCGGTTCAATCTCCCCTTGAACATTTAGCAGCTTCTGGAAGTGCTCACTCCATCTTTCTAAAACTCTCTTGCTGTCTGAGAAAATCTCCTGTCCATCTGCTGATTTCAGTTGTACCGGTCCTTTTTTCTGAGGTCCCCAAACTTCCTTTAGTCCACTGTAGAAGCCCTTCATGTCATTCCTGTCCGAAGCTCTCTGTAGCTCTTCTGCTTTTCTGTCCCACCAAGCCGTCTTTAGGGAACGGCAGTGTTGCTGGAGCAGTCTACATACATCTTTGTATGCTGCAACAGTTGATCTGGTACCCCTGGACTGAAGAACTTTCTGATGGGCTTTGTCTCTCTTATCCAGCAGTTGACTTAATTCCTGGTCATCAGGATCGAACCAGTCTTGATGTCTTCTGTCGGGCTTGCCAAGAGATGTTTTGGCCGTGTTGTATACAACTTGTTCCAGAGCTGCCCATTTGTGGTCCACCGAAGATCTTTCCTCTACGTCGAGTTTGTTGAGGGCATCATTCATATCTCTTGCTAGGCTCTCTCTATGGTCAATGGCTTTCAGCTTCACAGTGTTGAGCTTTGATGGCTTCTTTGAACCTTGCTTACTGAATTTCTGTCGTAGGCAAAATGTCAACTTTGATCTCAGCATCTGGTGATCAGTCCAGCAGTTTGCCCCACGCATGACTCGGGTGCTGCAGAAATCCATCTTATCCCTGCATCTTGTTATGATGAAGTCTATCATGTGCCAATGCTTGGAGCGAGGATGCATCCATGTGGTCTTTCTTTCGTCCTTCTGCTTGAACATTGTGTTTGTCACTGTCAGTTCAAACTCACAGCACAGTGCAAGTAGAAGCTCTCCATTTGAATTGCACTTCCCTATTCCATATTTTCCTAAGACCAATGGCCATCTGTCATAGTCGCTTCCTATTCTAGCGTTGAAATCTCCCATCAGTACAAGTTTGTCGGTGTGAGGAATTTGTCTGAGAGTATGTGTCAATTGGTGGTAGAAGGCTTCCTTATTTTCATCTGGGTTGGTCAGCGTTGGAGCGTACACACTGATGAATGTAGCAAAGTTATCTTTTGCCAGTGGTAGCCGCATAGTCATGATCCTGTCACTGATTGGTAGAGGTGTCTCAGTTAGCCTCAATACAATGTCGTTTCTGATAGCAAAACCTACTCCAGCCTCTCTTCTCTCTCCTTCAGGTTTTCCACTCCAGAAGAAAGTGTAGTTTGAGTCGCTGAGACTGCCAGACTCAGAGAATCTTGTTTCACACAAGGCAGCAATATCAATCCTGTACTTTGCTAGTTCTATTGCAACAAGTGCCGTACGTCTTTCTGGTCTGTTGGCTTCATTTCGGTCAAGAAGTGTCCTGACATTCCATTGTGCAACTGTCAAATCCTTAAGTCGTCTTCCTGGCTTATTTTGCACTGTCGACGGAAGATGATGTCGAGCAGCGCGGTCCTTGGTAACCCGGGCGACGACCGATCCGGTATGGAGTTTCTTTCGGTTGTTCATGTCATGAAAACTGCTTGCAAAGGGTATTGAAGTACTGTTAGCTTTTGCAAGTTACTAGCAGCACTCTCTGGGGGAGTTAATAGTAGACCTACGTCGGCAAGAACATGTCGAGACAGACGCAGACTATTAGTCCCTGCAGCGGATGGCCGGAGGATAGCGGGCTTTCCGAATATCAACCGCCCTCAATGTCTCCACATTTACATGTTTTCTGTCAGGGTTTTCTCCCTTAGTCTTTGGTTCTGACAAGAACCTGTCCCACAAGGCAGTGGGGGACTATGCAAGGCAGGAGAGTCTATGTCCCTGAGGTATAATTTGTACACCCGCATACCTGCAACTTAAATATCTATTATTAAAGCATATTTTAAAAATTCGGTCGCGCATGTTTATTTCAGCCTAATTTCACTCCATAGCAACCATTAGCTGGTCGCTAGGTCGGTGTGTCTCCGCGGCGGAGACTCCGCCCTCTTTCTAACTGGTTGGAACCAGTTTCGATTTGTAGGTTCATAGAGAATTGACCTGCATATTGTTAATACGATTACATAGTGACTTTACAGGGTGAATGTAAATATTTTCAAATATTTCACATGCCGTATTAAAACAGTGTATCGGATCTCTGATCAGGGTCTACAAAGCTGCAATATATGTCATTTTGCAATATACAAAAGTACATGTATTGTAGAAACAACCGTATATAGTAAACAATGAAGTAGACCGGCATGGAAACTGGAATTGTCCATTTGCAGTTTTAGGGGCTAGTGTGTTAAAACATTAGTTTTCAGAGGTTATGCTAAGATTTAAACATGTGTGTATCCGCAACAGGTAAAGTAAATACTATTGTATTGCACATGTATATTGTTTTTGAGTATTTAATAGCTACATTTTGTCACAATATTTAGATGAATGCAGATATATATATCGTCTATAAGGTTTGACCTGTCAGTTTATGAATATTCCGTCTTTTTCCGTAAGCTGTTTTTATCTTCCGGAAACAACAATACAGTGTATAGTAAATAAGTCATTCAACGATGACTCGAATTTGATTATATTATCTGATAAAGATAAACCACAGTCGGTAATGGCTCAGTGGTTATGTATCTGCGCTACCATCGTAAGGGTTGTTGGTTCGATCCCCGATAGAGTTTATTTTGTAATATTTCTTAATGTGTCTTTTTTAAACTTTATTTATTAGATATGGTAGACACATACAAACCATGATATTCATGTAATAGTATAAAATAAAGTACAATGAACTTGCCTAAGGAAACTTGGATAGAAAAGTGCTTATGCAGTGGAGAAAAGTTATTCTCTCCCGTTTAAACGCAACCGACACGCAAACGCATAGCAATAAATCATAGAAAAGGACAAGTTTTCGACAATTTTTGCTATTCATGTTGATCTGAGTGGCAAACAGTTTGGAGCTTGATCAGACGCCGGGTTACCCGGCGTCTGATCTGGCTCCACCTGTTTGCTATATGGAAATAATAGTGTTAGCGTTAACGCGTTTTAAGGGAAAGAATAACGTTTTCTCAACTGTAGCAACATTACGTTATGCAAAGCACTCTCTGACAGAAAGCACTCGTTGTTACTTCCGTTTTTCGTTCAGCAGCAAGTTTTTCTTTACCCAAACGTTTACTGTTTAATTTTGGTAAAATATATAATTACAAAAAAAAAATACATGAAGCCGACTGCTACAAAACAGTGCCAGGAATCGAACCAACGACCCTAGCACTACGAGACAATGGCACTATCCACTAAGCTATTGCAACATAGTGGCGTTAGATTATCGGCTGAAGTATATTACCTGAAGTTTTCATTGATCTAAAAATAAAGTAAACGGAAATTTTCGTTGAACCAACGAAAGTTTACGGATAGTGATGACTGCCAGGTCAAACCTTATGGATAATACTATACAGTTACGAAATTATGCATTGTTCCATATTTAAGTGTAACGGTGTATAACAAGGCGAGATAAATGGTGTTAGGCGGTCTTTTTTAAATATCAGTGCGAACGTTTTTGTTACACTGCTAACAAAGTTATATTTACCCAGACAGTTTCGTGAACTAGACTGTTCACTTGATCATTGACGACTGAACTGTAGTCGATGGGTGTTATTTCCTTTTGCCACTTCCGGTAGTATGTAACACCAGTATACTACAGTTCAGTCGCCAGTGATCAAGTGAACAGTCCAGTTCACGAAACTGTCTGGGTAAATATACCGCTGCTAACAGTGTAACAAGCACTTTCACAATGAAATAAAAACTTTTCGCAAACAATTTTGACATGATATTCCTTTTCTCCATATCCTTGTCACGCCCATAACGTATAACGAGAGCACCGCGAACGGGTGCTGGACGCTCGACTTTCATATACTTGAGACGGCAACATTTTGTAACTTAAAGAATGTGTATGGGTGTTTAATGCACTATTGATTAAAGAAGTTTGTAAGCATACTTGGACAGTCTACATTCCATTAAAAGTAAACTATTAGTCAAAAGAAGGACGATATATTTGCCTACTTTATCTGCCTTGTTGTAATGAATTGCCCTTTTGAAACTAAACAAATATTAAAATATATTGGAAGTTTGAAATTAATAACTTTCTACAGTTACTGAATAATTTCATATGCAAATTCTGAGTCAAACAAGGGCAATAAACTCTGCAATGACAAATCCCATGGTTATCTGCTTTGTTGAAAGGTGATGCCCTTTTGAAACTGAACAAGTTTTCAAAGTTTCAAGTTAAAGTCCCATTGTGTTTTCAGACCTTTTTTTAATGTCCGAAATACAATAACGGTTAATAATAATGTTTCAACCTTCTTATGGGCCAAACTGATCTATGAAATGTTAAAGACAGACCTAATTCATCAAAAGTGGCAGTTTAAAACCATAACAAACCGAAAGTATAGTCAAACAACTAGGTCTGACGTGTCACGGGGTCGCCGAGTCCATTTTTAAGGGAGATCAGCATTTCGGATATCCTCGTCTCATTCTTTTAAAAAACAAGGTTGAGTTATAGGTATAAACAATGAGCGGATTAGTTGTCAGAAACATAGCGTAATGGATAGGTCGTAGGCCCATAATCGAATATATGATCGGGGAAATTTTATTTGGCGTGGGTTCGAAACTCGCATCAACCTATAACTTTTTTTTTGCTAAAATATATTAAGGATTCTATAATTACTTTATTTCCAATTTCATTTCAACCATCATATACTTTCATTGTAACGTAGATCTATGTAGATGATTATACGGTGAAACATCTCTATACATAAGTCATTGTTGGCCTTTAAGGCAGGTGACAGCATAATGGGGGAATAATGCATAAGGCAGTCTCCATTACTTTTGTTCTACATTCAGCAGCACCCTGTCTAAAAAGACCACTTTAATAGTCCTTAATGAGTGGTCGATTCCTATGTGTTTCACCGTAATTAAGGCTCCAGACAAGGAGAGTATTTCAAAAAGTAAAATCTTCATGTCTCCTTCAAACCCCATAGTGTGACTACTAATCAAAAGCTTCTCGAAGAGACCATTCTAATCAGTACATGCAATCAAACCATAAGGTTTAGTGCAGACATGAGGAAAATGTTGGAAAACTTGTGTCTATACCCCCTTATCTGGAGCCCAGTAAACAGATCATGCTTGTAACTCATTACATTTAAATATATAGAAGCCTATATGTATATACATGTACATGTATGTATTTTATCATCGATTAATTGTTTAAAATATGACTAATATCGGACTCGAACTGAAACAAAGCAACCCTTCTCCAACACTGGCGAACGTGTTCATAAATGGTCAGCTTATATTATACAGTATGGAATAGAATATAATGCTTTACTATTCATGCAAGATTTATATAAAAAAAGTGTAAGGTCGACGTGGGATTCGAACCCACGCTTACTAAAAATACTGCTATTTGCCTTTGCATACCTAACCTTTCCCTACTGCGCTAAACTGCTCACAATAATTCCGCCTTCATTATTTCACCTCATATACGAAACTCGGCTGTTTAAAATATGGTCCGAGAACATGCGAAATGCTGTGTTACCTAAAAAATGGACTCGGCTGACCTTTGACACGTCAGACCTAGTTGTTTGACTGTTTGAATCTCGAACAGACGCCGCGTAACTCGGCGTCTTATCTGGATCCAAACTGTTTGACAATCGTCTTAAGGTTCTTTTAATTAAAACTATGAATAAATTTAAACTAAACACATTTTGCACATGACAATTTCAAAGCAGACGTCTGTGCAGCAGAATTAGGGTTAACCACTTCATTCCTGTGCTCCAGCTAATCCGAAGTAAACTGAACAAATCCAACAGTTTATCACTCATTTCAGCACCGAATGATATGGTGTTACTACTCATTAGAATTGTCTCTTGGAGACGATTCTAATGAGTAGTGACACCATTGGTTTTAAAGCAGAAATAAAGGTTTAAGTTTTCGAAATACTCCCCTTATCTGGAGCCCTGTATTTACAGAGTTGTCCTTCTTTCCGTTCACAAGGTCAAATTAATGGGTGTTAACACCCATAAATTAAAAACATAAATAAAAAGCGAATTTCTTAGGTAAAGCCGCTTTTTGTGAAAGAATCACGTCCCATGTAGTTCTAATGGGATCCCAAGCAACAGTTTTATGCAGGTTTCCCAAAAGCACAATGCGGCTTTAATACCTATGGTAATTATTGAAAAATCTAATTAAATTCTAAAAAGTCAAAACAAGGACAATTACTCTGGAATCACAAAACCCAGGGTTACCTGCCTTCTTGTAATGCGTTGTCCTTTTGATACTTAACAAGTATTTAAAGTTTCAAGTAAATACCTATGGTAATTATTGAGAAATTTCAATTTACTAGATTTATGTAAATAAAAAAGGGCAATAACTCTGGAATGGCACATCCCCGGTCACCTTTCTTGTTTGAATGAGCTGCCCTTTGGATATAACACAAGTATTTAAAGTTTCAAGTTAATACCTTTGACAGTTATTGTTGTAATGAGTTGTCAATTTGATACTTTACAAGTATTTAAAGTTTCAAGTTAATATCTTTCATTTAGATATGTTAATTTACATTTTTTAAGTAAATAAACAAGGGCAATAACTCTAAAATGACAAATCCCAGGGTTACCTGCCTTGTTGTTATGAGTTGCCCTTTTGATACTGAATAACTATTCCAAATTTCAAATGGATACCTTTGAGAGTTATTGAGAAGTCAACTCTTACAAAAACCTTAAGCAAAAACCTTAACAGACGCAGACGACAGGGTGACGACAATAGCTCGACTTTTCGAAAAAAGTCGAGCTAAAAGCGTGTTGATGTTTATGGCACATTTTGGCTTCCGTAGAATGAAAAGGTATGATTCGCACATCGCGTTCGAAGACTTTTTTGAAAGACCAGGTTCGGCAATTCCTATTTCTAGAATATCAATGGTCTCCTGCAAAATGTGACACTTTCAGGCAGCATCGAAAATAGATCCAGACACAAGTTTGCAAGATTGGAAAAATGCAAATGCCAGAGGGGCCGAAAGTCAGTAATAAAACAAACATGCTATGGAGTATAGGGTTAAGCGAGCTCGAAAAAGCGACATTCAAATAAAGAAATAAATTAAATGGTAACTTCAAGTAGGTCAGTTGCATGTAAGGCATTTCTCCATTAAGGCACCTTAACCCTTTACCTGATAGCATTGTTTTAGTATTGAAGATATGTGACTACTTAAAGCAGGTTGAAAGTAAAGCAGAATGCGCCCTAAGGCGCATTCTGCTTTACTTTCAGCCTGCTTTAAGCTATTAACTGCTAGAATAAGGAAAGTATTAAATATGACACATATTCATTACGGTATAATTTGGAACTATTTTCTTCAGCGGATGAATAAAATGAATGTGCTAAAAGTCGCTTCTATGGGGGAAAGGGTTAAGTGGCAACCCGTCTTTAATACTAGCAACAAGCTACCGGTATTGAGTAATTGATTAATGTGTCGATGTTTAACTGTAGCTGACATTGTTACATTAAATAATATGTGCATCGAGGTAACTTGTACGAGTTCTGTTCTGTTGTTCTATATGTCTAGGCACATTTGTCTCGGAATATTAAATTCTTGTGGACACGAGGATTAATTAGAGATTTACTATTTAGTCAACCGACTTTACATACACACGAGCGAAACTTGATTTGGATATTTTCAGGTAGTCAAATTGCCTATAGCATCACAATTAAGTCGGACACGCTTTTGTCTGATGAAACCTTTCGTGTTATTATTTGTCATCTTCCTGTCACCACTCGAATAGAAGATCTGGCCTAGTGACGTGTGAACTATCCAAACACTTGTAAAGTGGGGCAGGAATTACTTCTTCCAAGGAAATGTGGTTATTAAAACTAAATGAGTTCCGCATTTCATACAATTCTGGATCCAAACTGTTTGACTTTTGAATCGGTATTTTTCAGTCACAATGCTTAAAAAACCTTGATATAGTTCAGACTGTGCGGAAAATTGTAAAACTAGACTCTTATTTTACCTTTTCACTGCCTTATTTACAAACAGTAGGGATGCTAAAAAGACGTCGGGTAAAGTCCAAATTATTTGACACTCATTTAAATATATCTTAAGTAAAAAGAATTAAAAATATTTAAATTTGAGAAATAAACGCAGATGGTAATTGACGTCATGGCAGTACATGTAAGGGGGATTTAATTCTGATATGGTTAATTTAAATAGATGTCATTTTAATCAATGACGTCATCACGAATAAAACTTGAACATGCATTGCGTAATGTTATTAAGGTCTTTATGGTCAATTGAAATGAAAACATTTATTATTATTTACAGTATACTCTCCTTACTGTTATTTCTGAAAAACACACATATAACTCCGCCCAATACATATAGTCTGCTACCCAATCCTTTACCTAACAAAACTGCTAAGTGGTATACAGATATCATAAAACATTTGACTGCTTAATGACGAAAGTTAATACAGGATAATATTAATCCAGAAAGCTCCTATAAATACATTACTGTTAATCTGCATAAACAACTTCATGTCTTAAACGACTAACCATTGACATTGTGTGAAATGTCTGCAAAATCTCCCAAAATGTGGAAAACTTTCTTCACCGAACATTTTTCTCAGCCTTGGCTATCTTGGCTTTGAGGGTTTATAACGCATACCAATACGTCTTTTCAATATCATTCAATAAATACGTCAATTTATATTGGAGCCAGTTATTCTTATGATAAACATCACGGCATTCCTTTTCGGAAAGAATGGAGTTTAAGTGCTATTACTATTAAACGTTCGCAATCAGACAATCCATTAGGTAGACAGGCCTACGCGTTAAGACATACGGAAGATGCCTAATATTTTCAGATAATACAACGAACTTGTTGTCTTTCTAGACAATTACTTAATGGCAGGCAGGCATTTATATCTGTTATTAGTTTTATCAGAGCGCTGCTGCTACCCCCATTGTGTTAACTGTCGCTGGCTTTATGTTCCCTCAGATCAGTTGCCCTCATTCTATTCACAGAGGAGGCAATGACATTACGGTTTCTGTTGAAATGTAATTCGTCGCCTGCTAGGATATCGTTCCTTCCGAATAGTTCGTCTGCACTTGTTTTGAAATTCCATTTTAAAGCCAGTGTAGCTGAGGAAGTTTAAAATAAGCGTCAACTGTTTTCTCACCGTCTGATCTGAATCCAAACTGTTTTCGAATAAGAGTAAAGTCGTAGGTATCGGGCAAAGGGTTAAATCTTTGAGCGCTAGATTGTTTCCTTTCGTTTGAAACAAGTGTCGTCTGCTTTTGTTCTTAAAAACCTTAATTAAACAATATTTTCAAGGTAGAGTCAGAGTGACAAATAATTTGGATCCTGATGAGACGCCGAGTTACTCGGTGTTTCATCTGGATCCAAACTGTTTACAAAAAGGTATAGTCAAACCCCTCTAAACCGCACATGTGTGTAGGATAACATAAATGTCCTGTTTAGAGCGGTTTCCGGTTTAGAGGGGTTTTAATCCATAGCTTGTTTATAGCATCGAAAATAGATGATAATTTAAAGCAGATAGAAACGCATTCTGCTTTACTTTCAACCTGCTTTAAGCTATTATCTGCTAGAATATAAAACATATTTCTGATGATCCATATTCATGAATGTATTTTCTTCAGTGAAGCAATGAATCAAATGCGTAAAAGAAGGCATATTTATATAGTGTAATGGGTTAAAATAAAGAAGGGTTAAAAGCGGAACCAACGCTTTTGTCCGGTTTAGAGAGAAATCCGGTATTTAGAGGTTCCGATTTAGGGGTGTTTCACTGTAATCACGGCTACACCTTGATTGGGTTAAGAGTTAATATGACTAGTATGGATACAATGTGCATCAAAAGAAGTGCTTTGATCTGTATTGCAAATTGTAAGGATACTTACGAGTGCAGTAATGAGATATATCACAGTGTGATAATTACTCTAATAAGATTCCAGTTTATCAGCTAATTCCAGACCAGGCAACATTATTCGTGCATTAATTAATGGCTAAAGCTATGTTTAGCCGCATTTCACTGCACACACATGTGGATCTCTTATAACTAACTGAATACCCACACATTGACCCCAACTTCAAATGGACAATTCAAGTTCCCAATTAAGTCTTGTCCAATTGATCTATTTAGTATTGTTTCCACAATATAGCTAAATATGGCAGACAGTCCTATAGGAGCCCTCTGATCATATATTCATTGTTTTCATAGGATAAGTGTAATTGTCACTCATTCACTGTTTGTAAATAACGCATATATGCATCACAAGGGGAAAATGATTTAAGTAAGAAGTTAGCAAGCAAATATTAAGTAAATAGGGAATACGCCTTAATATATTTTACAATAAGTTCCTGCCTTATGCATGAAACAGGTCAAATAGGAATTTGTGCATAAATGTTATCTTGAATTTATCTCCCATCCCTGTTCTAATGAATAAAAGTGACTCTTACCTTTAAAGATCTCTTATTACAATATTGAGTCTACAAATAGCTCGACCCAAAATGATTGCAAAAAAACTTTCATATATTGTATACTTATTACATTCAACCCTAGCGACGGGAATACTTGTCACTTACAAATCGAGTACCTCTAGAGAGTACACATGTCCCATGAAAACGGTGTTGACCTTATTCAGAGGGATTCTGCAGGAGCCCTCTGATCAGGGTCTGCATTGTATTTTGAAATATATTGTTCAAATCGACCCTATATATGTAAAAGGACAATACGTAATTGGCCACCAAACCTGTCCATTTGAAGCCCAAGGGGTGAACGAGTACACGACAATGGCCGTCTGTTGATCGACTTGGTATATTAATCATCAATGTTGGTCACCGCCGGAATTTGCAACCAATACATAGAATAAATGATTAATCCTTATTTTCTCTGACAAAGGCTGGTTTGCACACCAAGTCTACATTAACCCTTATCAAGTTGAAGTGTCGTCTGCTATAAATATGTCATCTGCGAAAACCCTCAAAAATCGTGTTTCATGCTTTTTTAAAATGAAGAATAGTTGATTATGAGTGACAAACAGTTTTGATCAAGATCAGACGCCGCGTTACGTGGCGTCTGATCTGGATCCAAACTATTTGCAAATTTGAGTCAAGCCGGGTTTAACACGATAAAGTTTAACCCTTTCTATGCTGGAAACCAGGATATGTATATTTTTGCAAACAGTATGAGACATTGACCAGCTAAATCCGAAAGAAACCCTCGGACCATAGTCTGATATGTTCGTTGTGTTTCTATATTTCTGAAAAAAACACCCTTAAATTCAAAATAAAGTGGACATTATTTCAAATCAGGATTATTCCATATCCATCATGAAATGGGCAAAGGATGTTGCTTGAAGTTCATATGTATCGTATTTCATATTGTATTGCCGCATTGAATTGCCTTGCCCTTGCTTAATGCGTGTTTTATCGCCTCTCTCAATCAATGAACATCAAATATATGGATACGGTAAGTAAAGTGACATTTGCTTCATGTCATGATGTTTGGAAAGTGAATATATTACAGATGAATGAAACATACGTGTTTGTATCAGTAGCGGTTTGTCATTATCTATATTTTACCAGGATGATAAAGTGGAAAAAACGTTATTCTTCCAGAAATATGCATTTACGACAAAACAAATATTTCCATTGCAAACAGTTTGGAGCCAGATCAGACTTTAAACTGTTGGTCACTCAGATTATAATAACTGGTCAGAATTGTCAAAGCGTTGTCATTATCTGCATTACATGTTGATGCGATTGCGTTTTGTTTGTGTTTAAACGGGAAAGAATAACGTTTTCTCCACTGTAAGCAAATTTAGACCAGGCTCGACAAAGCTACCATATGCAAACAGTTTGTAATCATATTAGGCCACGCCGCCTTACGCCTGGCCAGGAGCCAAACTGTTGGCACTCACTTAGTGTAAAATTCAATTTTAGAAATAATTACAGATGAAGTATTTGCGAGCAGGCGATATAATGGTAGTGGAAATGTCCGACAAGGCAGTGAAAGGGTTAAATATTATATGCATATTGTAACTTTTGAAATACGTACTCTTCTGCACTAAATGATACACTCGCTTAACGGCTTTTCCGTAATGGAGACATTTATCTGAAGTTCATACACATTCCAAGTATAGCTGAGACAGCAGAGTATGCAGGATAGCAACATTGCGCCAATAAATCGTTTTAGGAGCCTTTTACTACCTTTCAATAAGTAGGCTTCTGTCCATAGACCTGTCTTTACGCCTAGGTTTGTTCCGCTTAACCCATACCCCATAAATACGTCTTTGTTATGCCTTCAATGTATTCCTCCTCTGAAGAAATAGTTTCAAATAATACCTTCATAAATATAAACATAAGAATTTTTTTCTATTTCCTAGCAGATGTTAGCTTAAAGCAGGTTGAAGGTAAAGCATTAAGGCACATTCTGCTTTACTTTCTACCTGTTTTGAGTGGTCATCTATCTTCAAAACTAGAAACAGACTATGGGGTAGTGAGTTAAGGAGACGTTCTTTTTAAATGCGTTCAATCCTCAGATGTTGCATTGTATATCGAAACAAATATTGATATTTTATATCATATGGTCTATATTTATTTGCCCTTATTTCATTCAAAACATGTAGAAACAATCGTATACATATTTTGTCTCCTTGCATCTAATATTGTTTTCTTGTATTTAAAAAAATTGAGAAATAATTATTGTTTATTGCTTATAAGTGTTTGATGTTTAACCCATATCGTTCTAAGCGCGACTTAACTAACAGTTGCAAAAAGTTTGAATCTAGATCTGACGCTAATTAGATCGTTCTGTTTCGCATTCATTTTGGTAAGCGCTGTCACCTGCTGCTTTGCAGCTCTGAATACAAACCTCTTTCGAAAAGCAATAGCGAGAGTTGGTTCACATTTACAATTCATATCTTACCAATCATTTCAATTTGTCAATGTCACTAGTTTAATTGATTAAAATATCTGCAAGTGCGTTTATGCAATTTTAAAATGAATTGCAAAAACATGTTTGTCAGGTCAAAGCGTTGCAAACATAGTTTTGTTCGATATGCTTCTAAATAATCTCTCATTATTTCTGGTAATTTGATTCTAGAGACTGATTTTTATCTAAAGTAGGCCTAATACCCTCAAAATAACGACCGAACTAACAGTAATACATTTGCAGGTTTTGCATTTTAAGCTATGATTCATCTTTGTACTTACATGGATAAAACTATAAAGCTGTACGAAAAAATAAGAGTATGTCTTGAGAGACATTTTTTCGATAAAACTTGCAAAATGTGCAGGTGAATAAAATATGTTTATTGATGTTTGTGTTAAATGATCTAATGTTCACCTTAAATTTGCAATTTTATATCGTTAAACGGTTAAACAAATACTAAGCTAACGCTGAATTAGGCATCATATTCATATGCATATAGAGGTGACTGTTTAATGCATCACACAAGTAATGCAGATGTTTCCTATAGGATAAACTGTCACCTGTCATAAGACTATACATATACCCAGTTTCAATGGTCGTTTAATATATACAAGATAAATCAACTCTCTGTAATCCGTGTTATCTTGTAAAGTGGAGAAGGCGTTGCTCTTTCCCAATAAAAACATTTCCACTTAAACCATTATTTCCAGTGCAAGCAGTTTTGAGCCAGATCAGACGTCGGGTACTCGTAATCCTGATGTCGGATCAGGCTCCATTATATTTGCAACTCATATAAGAATAAGTAGCCAGAGTTGCCAATATGTTGCCATTTTCTCCATTTCATTGCGATGCTTGTGCAATGCGTTCACGTTTCGTTTGTGTTTAAACGGGAAATAATAACTTTATCTCCGCTGGATAAAGCTTTTACCTATCTTTACTGAACATAGTTTTTTTCGCGTTGATAAGACTTCATCGTTACTTGCACGGCACGTGGTTGGTACAGTGTTTGTACAGTTTCCAAGAACTCAGTCCAGAATCGATATTTGTTTATTCAACAACTGCACCGCCTCGACCGGTGTGGGGGCACTGACATTAATTTGCATTGAGCGTCGATCCTGCTCAAATGAGGTGTAATGCAGCGTTTTTATCAAAAGTAAGCATTTGTTTCTGCAGTCAAACTGCCTAAAACCTCACCCGTTTATGCCTAATGGATTATTCCATGCTTATATAGTATATTAGTCTATTTTGTATCGAAGGCGTGCCTGATCGAAATTCCTTTTAACAAACAGTGTAGCCTCTGCGTTTGATCAGAGTCTACACTTTTTGCATTTGTCCCCTTCATAGGACGCTTGGCACAAATGGGTTAAACATGGTTAAAAAAGCAATAGAATAACATAGTATACAATAACATGGGCTTCAAGTGGTTAAATACTGAACAATATCTACTGAACAATAGCGTGTTCCTAAATAGGGCTTTTATCTAGATCTTAAAAATCCGATATGGTAATAATCACTATACATTTCAGATTCAAGTGAATGTTCCCTTTTCAAAACATCTTTTATCCATTATATTGCCGTGATGTCGTCTTCTTTAAAACTAACGTCTGCTAGAATTATTCAATAAAGTTTCATACAATTGTTTACTTTAGAAACTAACATACGGGCGTCAAACGGACCTATAACAGAAGCCGCATCACGCTGCATTTGATCTGGAGCAGAACTGTTTGCAAATACCAGCCAATACGAAATCCGCAGAATAAGTGTTAAGAAGTCAACATACTCTGTATCACTAGATACAAATAGGTAATAACATTCTACATTTACATATCTTATCTTAACCCTTGTCACGCTGAATTGTCTTCTGCCTCAAAAATATCGTCTGCGAAAAATAACCAAGATTATTTTTGAATATTTTTAAAATTGTAGAAAATTGCAATGTGAGTGACAAACGGTTTGGATCCAGATAAGACGCCGCGTCAGATCAGGATCCCAACTGTTTGCAAATGTAAGCCTAGTTGCGCGTTGCACGATAAGGGTTAAATAGTATCATATGTCTTAGACACAATATTATCCTGTTCTTCTTTGAATGTTTAACCATGTATTCACATGTCTTTACTTCAACAACACACAGTTACATGATGTAACAGATGTGGCCATAGAAAATGTCACCTATATAATGTTCAGAATTACAATATTTGCATTACTTGATGAATAAATGGAAATAGCCGCACCTTCATAATTATATTGTATACTTAACACATTCAACCCTAGCGACTAGAATACTCGTCATTTACAAAACGTGTACCGCAATGTGTCACCTACATAATGTTCTGAATTACAACATATGCATCTGGTAAAACCTATTTTGTGTAATGTGGCTGATAGCTTTAACGAAAGCATCTGTTTCTGCATATGGCTAAATCACTTCATAAAAGAGACGTTTTTGTTCTATAGCATGTGTTTCAGAGATTGCTAGATTTCTGTAATTACTATTCCATAGTCTGTACATACAGTGAAACGCCTCTAAACCGTACATGTGTGGGGACACATAGATGTCCGGTTTATAGGGGTTTCCGGTTTAGAGGGGCTTTAACCCATATCTTGTTTCAAGTATGGAAGATAGCTGATCACTTAAAGCAGGTTGAAAATAAAGCAGAATGCGCCATAAGGCGCATTCTGCTTTACTTTCAACCTGTTTTAAGCTACATGTACCATCTGCTAGAATATAGACATATTCATGAATGTATTAATTCAGGGTAGGAATAAATAAAAGTCGTAAAAGTTTTGGTCCGGTTTAGAGAGAATTCCGGTATTTAGAGGTTCAGGATTAGAGGGGTTCACTGTTCGGCAAAAAGCAAATCCAACTCATGAAACATTAAAAACAAAAATCAAAGACACAGGTGATGAGAAGAATTTCGTGATACATGTATCATCGAATATGGATATCGAAACCGGTAAAGTAAAACCCAACAATAACGACTTCTCAATTATGATAATTATTGTTTTGTTTGAAGCAGGTAGTTACTTAAATCAATGTTAATGTAAAAGTAACACAGAACACCCGTGTTTACATTCATCTTGCTTTAAGCAGCAGGAACTTGTCGTTCATGCAATAAACGAGCCTTCTTTTTTTACTACGTGTAATCGTATCAAATGTGTTTTACTGTAATGAATAAGCTATTGAGTAATTGGTTAATGTTTCGATGTTA
Source organism: Gari tellinella (assembly GCA_922989275.2). Lineage (NCBI taxonomy): Eukaryota > Metazoa > Mollusca > Bivalvia > Cardiida > Psammobiidae > Gari > Gari tellinella. The sequence goes on from OV277864.1 coordinate 47,235,876, forward strand.
AACTGTAGCTGGTATTGTTACATTAAAAAATGTGTGCATCGAAGTAACGTGTACGAGTTCTGTTCTGTTGTTCTATATGTTTAGGCATATTTGTCTCGGAATATTCAATTCTTGTAGACACGAGCATTAACTAGAGATTTACGATCTAGTCAACCAACTTTACACACACACGAGTGAAAATTGATGTAGATATTTGGAGGTAGTCAAATTGCCTATAGCATCACAATTAAGTCGGACACGCTTTTGTCTGATGAAACCTTTCATGATATTATTTGTCATCTCCCTGTCACCACTCGAATAGAAGATCTGGCCTAGTGACGTGTGAACTATCCAAACACTTGTAAAGTGGGACAGGAATTACTTCTTCCAAGGTAATACAGTAATTAAAAATAAATAAGTTCCGCATTTCATACAATACTGGATCCAATCTGTTTGACATTTGAATCGTCATTTTTCAGTCACAATACTTTAATAAAAGTTGATATAGCTCAGACTGTGCGGAAAAAGTGTAAAACTAGACTCTTATTGTACCGTTTCACTGTCTTATTTGCAAACAGTGGGGATGTTGAAAAGACGCCGGGTAAAGTCCAAATAGCTTGACACTCATTTCAATATTTCTTAAGCAAAAACACCAAACATTTAACTTGAGAAATAAAAACAGAGAACAATTGGCGTCATGACAGTGAGGGTGCTTTGTGGTGGCATGGTTAGATTAAATAGTTGTCATTTGAATCAATGACGTCATCACGAACATGAATTGCGTAATGCTATTCGTGTCATTATGGTAAATCGAAATGAAAACATTAATTATTATTTGCAGTTAAGCCTACTGTTATTTCTGAAACACACACATATAGCTCCGCCCAATACATATATTCTACAGTGGAGAAAACTTTATTCTTTCCCAATAAACGCGTTTACACGAAAACTTATTTCCTTTACAAACAGTTTGGAGCCAGATCAGACGTCGGGTTACCCGGCGTCTGATCAGGCTCCAAATTGTTTACCACTCAGATTAAAATAAATATTCAAAATGGTCGAGAGGTTGTCCTTTTTCTACGTTTTATTGCGATGCGTTTGCGTTTCGTTTGCGTTTAAACGGGAAATAACATCGTTTTATCTGCTGTATTCTACTACGTGCTACCCGATAACTAATCCTTTTCCTAAGTGGTATACATATCTCATAAAACATGTGACCGCTTAATGAATGAAGTAAATGCAGGACAATATTAATGCAGAAAGCTCTTATAAATACATTTTTCTTGAAATGCATTAAACAACTGCATGCCTCAGACCAGTAACCATTGAAACTATGTGAAATGTCTACACAATCTTCCAAAATACGGAAAACGTTCTCAACTGAACATTTTTCTCAGCCTTGGCTATCTTGGCTTTGAGGGATTATATCACATACCAATACGTCTTTTCAATATCATTCAATAGATACGTCAATTTATATTGGAGTCAGATATTCTGATGATAAACATCACGGCATTCCTTTTTGGAAAGAATGGAGTTTAAGTGCTATTACTATTAAACGTTTGCAATCAGACAATCCATTAGGCAGACAGGCCTACGCGTTAAGACATACGGAAGATGCCTAATATTTTCAGATAATACAACGAACTTGTTGTCTTTCTAGACAATTACTTAATGGCAGGCAGGCATTTATATCTGTTATTAGTTTTATCAGAGCGCTGCTGCTACCCCCATTGTGTTAACTGTCGCTGGCTTTATGTTCCCTCAGATCAGTTGCCCTCATTCTATTCACAGCGGAGGCAATGACATTACGGTTTCTGTTGAAATGTAATTCGCCGCCTGCCAGGATATCGTTCCTTTCGAAGTTTTCGTCTGCACTTGATTTGAAATTCCATATTAGAGCCGGTTTAGCTGAGGAAATCTAAATGAGCGTCAAATGTTTTCTCAGCATCTGATCTGAATCCAAATTGTTTGTGAAGAAGAGTAAAGTCGTAGGTAGCAGGCAAAGGGACACATCTTTGAGCGCTAAGTTGTTTCCTTTGGTTTGAAACAATGTTTGCTATTGTTCTTAAAACAAACTTAATAAACAATATTTTCAAGGTAGAGTCAGAGTGACAAATAATTTGAATCCTGATGAGACGCCGAGGTACTAGGTGTTTCATCTGGATCCAAACTGTTTGCAACAGGTACAGTGAAACCCCTCTAAACGGGACATGTGTGGGGGACAGCATAAATGTCCGGTTTAAAGGGGTTTCCGGTTTAGAGGGGTTTTAATCCATAGCTTGTTTAAAGATTGGAAAATAGCTGATCACTTAAAGCAGGTAGAAATAAAGCAGAATGCGCCTTAACCCTTTACACAATAACCCGTTTATAACAGAAAATACAGGTTCTCACTTAAAGCAGGTTGAAAGTAAAGCAGAATGTGCCTTCAGGCACATTCTGCTTTACTTTCAGCCTGCTTTGTACTACAATCTACTAGGCTATATATGACTATTTGTTATGGTAATTGTTCATGACGGTATAAACTGGAACTATCTCCTTCAGCGGAGGAATACATTAAATACGCTAAAAGTTGCTTCTATGGGGGTAAGGGTTAAGGCGCATTCTGCTTTACTTTCAACCTGCTTTCAGCAATTATCTGCTAGAATATAGAACATTTTTCTGATGATACATATTCATGAATGTATTTTCTTCAGTGAATCAATGAATCCAAGGCGTCAAAAAGCATGTTTATAGTGTAATGGGTTAGAATAAAGAAGGGTTAGAAACGGGACCAACGTTTTTGTCCGGTTTAGAGAGAATTCCGGTATTTAGAGGTTCCGATTTAGAGGGATTTCACTGTAATCACGGCTACACCTTGATTGGGTTAAGAGTTAATATGACTAGTATGGATACAATGTGCATCAACAGAAGTGCTTTGATCTGTATTGCAAATTGTAAGGATACTTACGAGTGCAGTAATGAGATATATCACAGTGTGATAATTACTCTAATAAGATTCCAGTTTATCAGCTAATTCCAGACCAGGCAACATTATTCGTGCATTAATTAATGGCTAAAGCTATGTTTAGCCGCATTTCAATGCACACACGTGTGGATCTCTTGTAACTAACTCTTGTAACTAACTGAATACCCACACATTGACCCCAAACTTCAAATGGACAATACAAGTTTCCAATTAAGTCTTGTCCAATTGATCTATTTAGTATTGTTTCCACAATATAGCTAAATATGGCAGACAGTCCTATAGGAGCCCTCTGATCATGTATTCATTGTTTTCATAGGATAAGTGTAATTGTCACTCATTCACTGTCTGTAAATACCGCATATATGCGTCACAAGGGGAAAATGATTTAAGTAAGAAGTTAGCAAGCAAATAAGTAAGTAGGGAATACGCCTTATTATATGTTACAATAAGTTCCTGCCTTATGCATGAAACAGGTCAAATAGGAATTTGTGCATTACTGTAATCTTGTATATATCTCCCATCCCTGTTCTAATGAATAAAAGTGACTCTTGCCTTTAAAAGATCTCTTATTACAATATTGAGTCTACAAATAGCTCGACCCAAAATGATTGCAAAAAAACTTTCATATATTGTATACTTATTACATTCAACCCTAGCGACGGGAATACTTGTCACTTACAAATCGAGTACCTCTAGAGAGTACACATGTCCCATGCAAACGGTGTTGACCTTATTCAGAGGGATTCTGCAGGAGCCCTCTGATCAGGGTCTGCATTGTCTTTTTGAAATATATTGTTCAAATCGACCCTATATATGTAAAAGGACAATACGTAATTGGCCACCCTACCTGTCCATTTGAAGCCCAAGGGGTGAACGAGTAAACGACAATGACCGTCTGTTGATCGACTTGGTATATTAATCATCAATGTTGGTCACCGCCGGAATTTGCAACCAATACATAGAATAAGTGATTAATCCTTATTTTCCCTGACAAAGGCTGGTTTGCACACCAAGTCTACATTAACCATGATCAAGCTGAATTGTCGTCTGCTTCAAATATGTCATCTGCGAAAACATTCAAAAACGTCTTGCTTTTTTGAACTTAGGACAAGTTGAATATGAATGACAAACATTTTGGTTCCAGATCAGACCTCGCGTTACTCGGCCTCTGTTCTGGATCAAAATTGTTTGCAAATGTTAGCCAAGTCGGACTTAACACGATAATGATTAAACCCTTTCTATGCTGTAGACCAGTTTATGTATAATTATGCAAACAATACAAAACATTGACCAGCAAAATCCGTAAGGATCCATCGGACAAAGGTCTGTACTTTTCGTTTTATCTGTATATTCCTGAAATAACAGGACCCTCAAAATCAACTTAAAGCGGTCATTGTAACAAATATGGAATAGTCTATTCATCATGAAATGGGCAAAGGATGTTGCTTGAAGTTCATATGTATCGTATTTCGCATTAAATTGCCTTGCTCTTGCTTAATGCGCGTTTTATCGCCTCTATCAATCAATGAACACCAAATATATGGGTACGGTAAGTAAAGTGACATTTGCGTCATGTCATGATGTTTGGAAAGTGAATATGTTACAGAGGAATGAAACATACGTATTCGTTTCAGTAGCGGTTTGTCATTATCTATATTTTAACAGGATGATAAAGTGGAAAAAACGTTATTCTTCCAACAATATGCATTTACGACAAAACAAATATTTCCATTGCAAACACTTTGGAGCCAGATCAGACACCGGGTAACCCGGCGTCTGATCAGACTTTAAACTGTTGGTCACTCAGATTATAATAACTGGTCAGAATTGTCAAAGCGTTGTCATTATCTGCATTATATGTTGATGCGTTTGCGTTTCGTTTGTGTTTAAACGGGAAAGAATAACGTTTTCTCCACTGTAAGCAAATTTAGACCAGGCTCGACAAAGCTACCATATGCAAACAGTTTGTAATCATATTAGACCACGCCGCCTTACGCCTAGCCAGGAGCCAAACTGTTGGCACTCATATACACTTTTAGTGTAAAATTCAATTTTAGAAATAATTACAGATGAAGTATTTGCAAGCAGGCGATATAATGGTAGTGGAAATGTTAAACATTATATGCATATTAAATTTTTTGAAATACGTACTCTTCTGCACTAAATGATACACTCGCTTAACGGCTTTTCCGTATTGGAGACAGTTAGCTGCAGTTCATACACATTTCAAGTATAGCTGAGACAGCAGAGTATGCAGGATAGCAACATTGTGCCAATAAATCGTTTTAGGAGCCTTTTGCTACCTTTCAATAAGTAGGCTTCTGTCCATAGACCTGTCTTTACGCCTAGGTTTGTTCCGCTTAACCCATACCCCATAAATACCTATTTGTTATGCCTTCAATTTATTCCTCCTCTGAAGAAATAGTTCCAAATAATACCTTCATAAATATAAATATAAGAATTATTTTCTATTTCCTAGCAGATGTTAGTTTAAAGCAGGTTGAAAGTAAAGCAGAATGTGCCTTAAGGCACATTCGGCTTTACTTTCAACCTGTTTTAAGTGGTCATATATCTTCAAAACTAGAAACAGGCTAATGAGTAATGAGTTAAGGAGACGTTCAATACTCAGATGTTGCAGTGTATTTCGAAACAAATATTGATATTTTATATCATAAGGTCTATATATATTAAGTTAACCTTATTTCATTCAAAACATGTAAAAACAATCATATACATGTTTTTGTTCTTGTATATAATATCCTATTCTTGTAATTAAAACTTGAATTTAGAGAAATAATTATTGTTTATTTCTTATAAGTGTTTGATGTTTAACCACCCAGATCGTGCTAAGCGCGACTTGGCTAACATTTGCAAACAGTTGGGATCTGGAGCTGACGCCAATTAGATCCTTCTGTTTCGCTTTCATTTTGGTAAGCGCTGTCACCTGCTTTGCAGCTCTGAATACAAACCTCTTTCGAAAAAGCAATAGCGAGAGCTAGTTCACATTTACAATTCATATCTTACCAATCATTTCAATTTGTCAATGTCACTAGGTTAATTGATTAAAATATCTGCAAGTGAGGTTATGCAATTTTAAAATGAACTGCAAAAATAAGTTTGTCAGGTCAAAGCCTTGCACACAGTTTCGATCGATATGCTTCTCAATAATCTCTCATTATTTCTCGTAATTAGATTTTAGAGTCTGATTTTATGATCTAAAGTAGGCCTAATACCCTCAAAATGACGACCGATCAAACAGAACTACATTTGCAAATTTTGCATTTTAAATTAATCTTTGTGCTTACATGTATAAAACTATAAAGCTGTACGACAACAGAGAGCATGTCTTGATAAAGTCCACTCAATAATAGGCATGATGCTGACCATTTTCCCAATCCTGAGACAATGGGATGACGCACCTGATAAAGCTTATGCGGGACAATAAACCTCAGCAGAAACAACAACAAGCATGTCTTGAGAGACATTTTGCGATACAATTTCGCAAAATGTGCAGTGGAATAAAAAGGTATGTATTGGTTATTTTGTTAAATGAGTTTATATACACTTTAACAACTAAATCTTACATCTTTATACGGTCAAAACTATATCAAGCTAACGCTGAATTACGCATCATATTCATATGCATATATAGGTGACTGTTTAATGCATCACACAAGCAATGCAGAAATGTCTTATAGGATAAACTGTCACCTGTCATAAGGTTATACATATACCCAGTTTCAATGGACGTTTAATATATACAAGATATATCAACTCGCTGTATGCCGTGTTATCTTGTACAGTAGAGGAGGCGTTGCTATTTAATATAAAAACTTTACACTTAAACTATTATTTCCAGTGCAAGCAGTTTGGAGCCAGATCAGACGTCGGGTAATCCTGAGGTCTGATCAGGCTCCATTCTATTTGCAACTCATAGAAGAATAAGTACATGTAGCAAGAGTTGCCAAGATGTTGCCATTCTCTCCATTTCATTGCGATGCTTGTGCAATGCGTTTTGCGTTTCGTTTGCGTTTAAACGGGAAATAATAACTTTATATCCACTAGAGTAAGCTGTAACCTATCTTTACTGAACATAAGTTTTATCGTGTTGATAAGACTTCATCGTTACTTGCACGGCACGTGTTAGGTACAGTGTTTGTACAGTTTCAAAGAACTCAGTCCAGAATCGATATTTGTTTATTCAACAACTGCATCGCCTCGACCGGTGTGGGGGCACTGACATTAATTTGCATTGAGCGTCGATCCTGTTCAAATGAAGTGTAATGCAGCGTTTTTTATCAAAAGTTAGCATTGGTTTCTGCAGACAAACTGCCTTAAACCTCACCCGTTTATGCCTAGTGGATTAGTCCATGCTTATATATTAGATTGGTCCATTTTGTATCGAAGGCGTGCCTGATCGAAAGTCCTTTTAACAAACAGTGTAGCCTCTGCGTCTGATCAGAGTCTACACTATTTGCCTTTGTCCCTTTTATAGGACGATTGGCATAAATGGGTTAATCATGGTTTAATAAAAGCAAAAGAATAACATAGTAGACAATAACATGGGCTTCTGGGGCCCGTTTCATAAAACTTCTTACGACAAATGTTGTCGTAAGTCAAAACTTTAAAATACATTTAATTTGTGATTTCTCTGTCTAATCCTGTCTTGTGACATCTTTTTGGAATCGTCTTGAAAAGACGATTCCAAAAAGATGTCAAAAGACAGGATTAGATGGAGAAATTAATAATAATTGATACTTTTATAATCTGACTTACGACAACATTTGTCGTAAGTTTTTTTATGAAACGGGCCCCAAATGTTTAAATACTGAACAATATTTACTGAACAACAGCGTGTTCCTAAATAGGGCTTTTATCTAGATTTTAAAAATCAGATATGGTAATAATCACTTTACATTTCAAATTTAACTGAATGTTTCCTTTTCAGAACATCCGTTATCCATTATCTTGCCGCATTATCGTCTGCTTTGAAATAAACGTCTGCTAGAATTATTCAATAAAGTTTTATACAATTGCTTACTTTAGGCGTCAAACGGACCTATATAAGATACCGCGTCACGCTGCATATGATCTGGAGCCAAACTGTTTGCAAATACCAGCCAATACGAAATCTGCAGAATAACTGTTAAGAAGTCAACATACTCTGTATCAATAGATACAAATACAGTGGAGAATATGTTATTCTGTCCCGTTTAAACGCAAACGTACGCAAACGCAAAGCACTAAAACGTAGAAAAGTACAACTTTTGGACAATTCTGATAACTCATGTTTATCTTGGTGGCAAACAGTTGGGAACCTGATCAGACGCCGGGTTACTGCGAATGATAGTTTTAGCGTAAACGCGTTTATTGGGAAGGAATAACAGATTCTCCACTATAGGTAATAACATTCTACATTTACATATCTTATCTTAACCCTTGTCACGCTGAATTGTCTTCTGCCTAAAAAATATCGTCTGCGAAAAATAACCAAGATTATTTTTGAATGTTTTTAAAATTGTAGAAAATTACAATGTGAGTGACAAACGGTTTGGATCCAGATCAGACGCCGCGTGATGCGGCGTCGGATCTGGATCCAAACTGTTTGCAAGTATAAGTCAAGTTGCGCCTAGCACGACAAGGGTTAAATAGTATCATATGGCTTAGACAATTTACTATCTTGCTCTTCTTTGAATGTTTAACGATTTATTCACGTGTCTTTACTTCAACAACACACAGTTACATCATGTAACAGATGTGGTCATATAATGTGTCACCTATATAATGTTCTGAATTACAACATATGCATTACTTGGTGAATACATAGTAGTACCTATTTTGTGTAATGTTGCTGATAACTTTAACGAAAGCATCTGTTTATGCATATGGTTAAATGTCTTCATAAAAGTTTTTTGTTCTATAACACGTGTTTCAGAGATTTCTAGATTTCTGTAATTACTATTCCACAGTCTGCATATACAGTGCTCCCTCATTACAACGGCCCGCCTTAAAATGACTCCCTCCTTACAACGACCCTTTCCACAGTTTCTAAACAGAAAAATTCTTTTCACTGCTGCAATATCGTCTGCTTAAGATTGTCATCTGCTGTTTTTTCTCAAACTTTAATAAGTATAAGTGGACATTTTGATAGAATCAATCTCATGAGAAGTGACAAACAGCTTGAATCCAGATCAGACGCCGCGTAACGCGTAACGCGGCGTCTGATCTGGATTTAAGCTGTTTGCAAATGTAAACCAAGTCTTAATGTTCCCTCCTTATAATGACTCCCTCAACAACACACACAATCGATGTCTCCCATTGGGTGCCGTTGTAGAGAGGGAGTGTACTGCAAAAGGCAAATCCAACTCATGAATCATTAAAAACAAAAAACAAAGACACAGGTGATTAGAAGTGTTTCATGATACATGTATCATCCAATATGGATATCAAACCCGGTATAGTAAAACCCAACAAAAACGATTACTCAATTATGTTATTTATTGTTTTGTTTAAAGCAGGTGGTTACTTAAATCAATGTTAATGTAAAAGTAACATAGGACGCTCGTCAATGGGGCTTTGTGTTTACATTCATCTTGCTTTAAGCAGCAGCCACTGTTCGTTCATGCAATAAACGAGCATTCATTTTAGTACGTGTAATTGTATCAAATGGGTTTTACTGTAATGAATAAGCTATTGAGTAATTGGTTAATGTTTCGATGTTAAACTGTAGCTGGCATTGTTACATTAAATAATGGGTGCATCAAAGTAACTTGTACGAGTTCTGTTGTTCTATATGTTTAGGCACATTTGTCTCGGAATATTCAATTCTTGTAGACACGAGCATAGTTAGAGATTTACGATCTAGTCAACCAACTTTACACACACACGAGCGAAAATTGATTTAGATATTTTGAGGTAGTAAAATTGCCTATAGCATCACAATTAAGTCGGACACGCTTTTGTCTGATGAAACCTTTCATGATATTATTTGTCATATTTCTGTCACCACTCGAATAGACGATATGGCCTAGTGACGTGTGAACTATCCAAACACTTGTAAAGTGGTACAGGAGTTACTTCTTCCAAGGAAATGCGGTTGTTAAAAATAAATAAGTTCCACATTTCATACAATTCTGGATCCAAACTGTTTGACATTCGAAATATTTTTCAGTCTCAATGCTTAAATATAACTTTATATCGCTCAGATAGTAGTGTTTAATCAGAGGATAACATGACGGAGAGAAATATAAATATAGACACTTTTTTTTCTTTTCACTGTCTTATTTGCAAACAGTGGGGATGTTGAAAAGACGACGGGTAAAGTCCAAATTGTTTGACACTCATTTCAATATTTCTTAAGTAAAAACACCAAACATTTAAACTTGAGAAATAAAAGCAGACAACAATTGGCGTCATGACAGTGATGGTGTTTTGTGGTGGCATGGTTAGGTTAAATAGTTGTCATTTTAATCAATGACGTCATCACGAACATGAATTGCGTAATGTTATTAAGGTCATTATGGTAAATTGAAATGAAAACATTATTATTTGCAGTTAAGCCTACAAAAACATAGCTCCTCTTAACTGTTATTTCTGAAACACACACATATAGCTCCACCCAATACATAAAATTCTTCAGTGGAGAAAACGTTATTCTTTCTCAATACTCGCGTTTACACGAAACTATTATTTCCTTTGCAAACAGTTTAGAGCTAGATCAGACACCGGTGATCAGGCTTCAAACTGTTTGTCACTCAGATTAAAATAAATATTCAAAATTGTCGAAAGGTTGTCCTTTTCTACGTTTTATTGCGATGCGTTTGCGTTTCGTTCGCATTTAAACGGGAAATAATATCGTTTTTTTCTGCTGTATTCTACGTGCTAACCGATAACAAACCCTTTTCCTAAGTGGTATACATATCTCATAAAACATTTGACCGCTAAATGACAGAAGTAAATGCAGGACAATATTAATGCAGAAAGCTCCTATAAATACATTTCTCTTGATATGCATTAAACAACTACATGCCTCAGACCAGTAACCATTGAAACTATGTGAAATGTCTACACAATCTTCCAAAATACGGAAAACTTTCTCAACTGAACATTTGTCTCAGCCTTGGCTATCTTGGCTTTGAGGGATTATAACACATACCAATACGTCTTTTCAATATCATTCAATAAATACGTCAATTTATATTGGAGTCAGATATTCTGATGATAAACATCACGGCATTCCTTTTCGGAAAGAATGGAGTTTAAGTGCTATTACTATTAAACGTTCGCAATCAGACAATCCATTAGGAAGACAGGCCTACGCGTTAAGACATACGGAAGATGCCTAATATTTTCAGATAATACAACGAACTTGTTGTCTTTCTAGACAATTACTTAATGGCAGGCAGGCATTTATATCTGTTATTAGTTTCATCAGAGCGCTGCTGCTACCCCCATTGTGTTAACTGTCGCTGGCTTTATGTTCCCTCAGATCAGTTGCCCTCATTCTATTCACAGCGGAGGCAATGACATTACGGTTTCTGTTGAAATGTAATTCGCCGCCTGCCAGGATATCGTTCCTTTCGAAGTTTTCGTCTGCACTTGATTTGAAATTCCATATTAAAGCCGGTTTAGCTGAGAAAATCTAAATGAGCGTCAAATGTTTTCTCAGCATCTGATCTGAGAATCCAAACTGTTTGCGAAGAAGAGTATAGTCGTAGGTATCAGGCAAAGGGATACATCTTTGAGCGCTAAGTTGTTTCCTTTCGTTTGAAACAATTGTTTGCTATTTTTCTTAAAACAAACTTAATAAACAATATTTTCAAGGTAGAGTCAGAGTGACAAATAATTTGAATCCTGATGAGACGCCGAGGTACTAGGTGTTTCATCTGGATCTAAACTGTTTGCAAACAGGTACAGTGAAACCCCTCTAAACGGGACATGTGTGGGGGACAGCATAAATGTCCGGTTTAGAAGGGTTTCCGGTTTAGAGGGGTTTTAATCCATAGCTTGTTTAAAGTTTGGAAAATAGCTGATCACTGAAAGCAGGTAGAACGTAAAGCAGAATGCGCCTTAACCCTTTACACAATAAACCCGTTTATAACAGAAAATACAGGTTCTCACTTAAAGCAGGTTGAAAGTAAAGCAGAATGTGCCTTAAGGCACATTCTGCTTTACTTTCAGCCTGCTTTGTACTACAATCTACTAGGCTATATATGACTATTTGTTTGGTAATTGTTCATGACGGTATAAACTGGAACTATTTCCTTCAGCGGAGGAATACATTAAATACGCTAAAAGTTGCTTCTATGGGGGTAAGGGTTAAGGCGCATTCTGCTTTACTTTCAACCTGCTTTAAGCAATTATCTGCTAGAATATAGAACATTTTTCTGATGATACATATTCATGAATGTATTTTCTTCAGTGAAGCAATGAATCCAAGGCGTCAAAAAGCATGTCTATAGTGTAATGGGTTAAAATAAAGAAGGGTTAGAAACGGGACCAACGTTTTTGTCCGGTTTAGAGAGAAATCCGGTATGTAGAGGTTCCGATTTAGAGGGGTTTCACTGTAATCACGGTTACAGCTTGATTGGGTTAAGAGTTAATATGACTAGTATGGATACAATGTGCATCAAAAGAAGAGCTTTGATCTGTATTGCAAATTGTAAGGATACTTACGAGTGCAGTAATGAGATATATCACAGTGTGATAATTACTCTAATAAGATTCCAGTTTATCAGCTAATTCCAGACCAGGCAACATTATTCGTGCATTAATTAATGGCTAAACCTATGTTTAGCCGCATTTCATTGCACACACATGTGGATCTCTTGTAACTAACTGAATACCCACACATTGACCCCAACTTCAAATGGACAATTCAAGTTTCCAATTAAGTATTGTCCAATTGATTTATTTAGTATTGTTTCCACAATATAGCTAAATATGGCAGACAGTCCTATAGGAGCCCTCTGATCATGTATTCATTGTTTTCATAGGATAAGTGTAATTGTCACTCATTCACTGTTTGTAAATAACGCATATATGCGTCACAAGGGGAAAATGATTTAAGTAAGAAATTAGCAAGCAAATAAGTAAGTAGGGAATACGCCTTATTATATTTTACATTAAGTTCCTGCCTTATGCATGAAACAGGTCAAATAGGAATGTGTGCATTACTGTAATCTTGTATTTATCTCCCATCCCTGTTCTAATGAATAAAAGTGACTCTTACCTTTAAAGATATCTTATTACAATATACGATATATATATTTTTTTTAATATTGAGTCTACAAATAGCTCGACCCAAAATGATTGCAAAAAAAACTTTCATATATTATATACGAGTACTTATTACATTCAACCCTAGCGACGGGAATACTTGTCACTTACAAATCGAGTACCTCTAGAGAGTACACATGTCCCATGCAAACGGTGTTGACCTTATTCAGAGGGATTCTGCAGGAGCCCTCTGATCAGGGTCTGCATTGTTTTTTTGAAATATATTGTTCAAATCGACCCTATATATGTAAAAGGACAATACGTAATTGGCCACCCAACCTGTCCATTTGAAGCCCAAGGGGTGAACGAGTACACGACAATGACCGTCTGTTGATCGACTTGGTATATTAATCATCAATGTTGGTCACCGCCGGAATTTGCAACCAATACATAGAATAAGTGATTAATCCTTATTTTCCCTGACAAAGGCTGGTTTGCACACCAAGTCTACATTAACCATTATCAAGCTGAATTGTCGTCTGCTTCAAATATGTCATCTGCGAAAACATTCAAAAACGTCTTGCTTTTTAAACTTAGGACAAGTTGAATATGAATGACAAACATTTTGGTTCCAGATCAGACCTCGCGTTACTCGGCCTCTGTTCTGGATCAAAATTGTTTGCAAATGTTAGCCAAGTCGGACTTAACACGATACTGATTAAACCCTTTCTATGCTGGAGACCAGTTTATGTATAATTATGCAAACAGTACAAAGCAATGACCAGCAAAATCCGTAAGGATCCATCGGACAAGGGTCTGTTCTCTTCGTTCTGAAATAGCAGGACCCTCAAAATCAACATAAAGCGGTCATTGTAACAAATATGGAATAGTCGATATTCATCATAATATGGGCAAAGGATGTTACTTGAAGTTCAAATGTATCGTATTTTGCATTGAATTGCCTTGCTCTTGCTTAATGCGATTTTATCGCCTCTATCAATCAATGAACAACAAATATATGGGTACGGTAAGTAAAGTGACATTTGCGTCATGTCATGATGTTTGGAAAGTGAATATGTTACAGAGGAATGAAACATACGTGTTTGTATCAGTTGCGGTTTTTCATTATCTATATTTTACCAGGATGATAAAGTGGAAAAAAACTTTATTCTTTCAAAAATACTCATTTACGACAAAACAAATATTTCCATTGCAAACAGTTTGGAGCCAGATCAGACGCCGGGTAACCCGGCGTCTGATCAGACTTTAAACTGTTGGTCACTCAGATTATAATAACTGATCAGAATTGTCAAAGCGTTGTCATTATCTGCATTATATGTTGATGCGTTTGCGTTTCGTTTGTGTATAAACGGGAAAGAATAACATTTTCTCCACTGTAAGCAAATTTAGACCAGGCTGGACAAAGCAACCATATGCAAACAGTTTGTAATCATATTAGACAACGCCGCCTTACGCCTGGCCAGGAGCTAAACTGTTGGCACTCATATACACCTTTAGTATAAAATTCAGTTTTAGAAATAATTACAGATGAAGTATTTGCGAGTAGGCGATATAATGGTAGTGGAAATGTCCGACAAGGCAATGAAAGGGTTAAATATTATATGCATATTGTAACTTTTGAAATACGTACTCTTCTGCACTAAATGATACACTAGCTTAACGGCTTTTCCGTATTGGAGACATTTATCTGAAGTTCATACACATTCCAAGTATAGCTGAGACAGCAGAGTATGCAGGATAGCAACATTGCGCCAATAAATCGTTTTAGGAGCCGTTTGCTACCTTTCAATAAGTAGGCTTCTGTCCTTAGACCTGTCTTTACGCCTAGGTTTGTTCCGCTTAACCCATACCTTATAAATACGTCTTTGTTATGCCTTCAATTTATTCCTCCTCTGAAGAAATAGTTCCAAATAATACCTTCATAAATATAAACATAATAATTATTTTCTATTTCCTAGCAGATGTTAGTTTAAAGCGGGTTGAAAGTAAAGCAGAATGTGCCTTAAGGCACATTCTGCTTTACTTTCAACCTATTTTAAGTGGTCATCTATCTTCAAAACTAGAAACAGGCTAATGAGTAATGAGTTAAGGAGAGGTTCAATACTCAGATGTTGCAGTGTATTTCGAAACAAGTATTCATATTTTATATCATAAGGTCTATATTTAGTTAACCTTATTTCATTCACAACATGTAAAACAATCATATACATGTTTTTCTTCTTGTATATAATATCCTATTCTTGTAATTAAAACTTGCATTTAGAGAAATAATTATTGTTTATTTCTTATAAGTGTTTGATGTTTAACCACCCTTATCGTGTTAAGCGCGACTTGTCTAATATTTGCAAACAGTTGGGATCTGGAGCTGACGCCAATTAGATCCTTCTTTTTCGCTTTCATTTTGGTAAGCGCTGTCACCTGCTTTGCAGCTCTAAATACAAACCTCTTTCGAAAAAGCAATAGCGAGAGGTGGTTCACATTTACAATTCATATCTTACGAATCATTTCAATTTGTCAATGTCACTAGGTTAATTGATTGAAATATCTGCAAGTGCGTTTATGCAATTCTAAAATGAACGGCAAAAACATTTTTGTCAGGTCAAAGCGCTGCATACACAATTTTGGTCGATATGCTTCTCAATAATCTCTCATTATTTCTCGTAATTTGATTTTAGAGTCTGATTTTATGATCTAATAATACCCTCAAAATAACTACCGATCAAACAGAACTACATTTGCAGGTTTTGCATTTTAAATTCATCTTTGTGCTTACATGTATAAAACTATAAAGCTGTACGACAACAGAGAGCATTTCTTGGAAAAGTCCACTCAATAATAGGTATGATGCTGACCATTTTCCCAATCCTGAGACAATGGGATGACGCACCTGATAAAGCTTATGCGGGACTATAAATCTCAGCAGAAACAACAACAAGCATGTCTTGAGAGAGATTTTGCGATATAATTTCGCAAAATGTGCAGTGGAATAAAAAAGTATGTATTGGTTATTTTGTTAAATGATTTTATATACACTTTAACAACTAAATCTTACATCTTTATACGGTCAAAACTATATCAAGCTAACGCTGAATTAGGCATCATATTCATATGCTTATAGAGGTGACTGTTTAATGCATCACACAAGTAATGCAGAAATTTCCTATAGGATAAACTGTCACCTTTCATAAGGTTATACATATACCAAGTTTCAATGGCCGTTTAATATATACAAGATATATCAACTCGCTGTATGCCGTGTTATCTTGTACAGTAGAGGAGGCGTTGCTATTTAATATAAAAACTTTACACTTAAACTATTATTTCCAGTGCAAGCAGTTTGGAGCCAGATCAGACGTCGGGTAATCCTGATGTCTGAACAGGCTCGATTCTATTTGCAACTCATATAAGAATAAGTACATGTAGCAAGAGTTGCCAAGATGTTGCCATTCTCTCCATTTCATTGCGATGCTTGTGCAATGCGTTTGCGTTTCGTTTGCGTTTAAACGGGAAATAATAACTTTATATCCACTAGAGTAAGCTGTAACCTATCTTTACTGAACATAGGTTTTATCGTGTTGATAAGACTTCATCGTTACTTGCACGGCACGTGTTAGGTACAGTGTTTGTACAGTTTCAAAGAACTCAGTCCAGAATCGACATTTGTTTATTCAACAACTGCATCGCCTCGACCGGTGTGGGGGCACTGACATTAATTTGCATTGAGCGTCGATCCTGTTCAAATGAGGTATAATGCAGCGTTTTTATCAAAAGTAAGCATTGGTTTCTGCAGTCAAACTGCCTTAAACCTCACCCGTTTATGCCGAGTGGATTATTCCATGCTTATATATTAGATTAGTCCATTTTGTATCGAAGGCGTACCTGATCTAAAGTCCTTTTAACAAACAGTGTAGCCTCCGCGTCTGATCAGAGTCTACACTATTTTATAGGACGCTTGTCACAAATGGATTAAACATGGTTAAATGAAAGCAATATAATCACATAGTAGACAATAACATGGTCTTCAAATGGTTAAATACTGAACAATATCTTCTGAGCGTGTTCCTAAAAAGGGCTTTTATCTAGATCTTAAAAATCCGATATGGTAATAATCACAATACATTTAAGATTCAACTGAATGTTCCCATTTTCAGAACATCTTTTATCCATTATATTGCCGTAATATCTGCTTTGAAATTAACGTCTGCTAGAATTATTCAATAATTGTTTATACAATTGCTTACTTTAGAAACTTACAGACGGACGTCAAACGGACCTATATCAGATGCCGCGTCACGCTGCATCTGATCTGGAGCCAAACTGTTTGCAAATACCAGCCAAAACGAAATCTGCAGAATAAGTGTGAAGAAGTCAACATACTCTGTATCAATAGATACAAATAGGTAATAACATTCTACATTTACATATCTTATCTTAACCCTCTTCACGCTTAATTGTCTTCTGCCTCAAATATATCGTCTGCGAAAAATATCAGGATTCATTTAAAAACAAATCTAAATTGTAGAAAATTGCAATGTGAGTGACAAACGGTTTGGATCCAGATAAGACGCCGCGTCAGAGCAGGATCCCAAATGTTTGCAAATGTAAGCCTAATTGCGCGTTGCACGATATGGGTTAAGTAGTATCATATGGCATTAGACACAATATTATCTTGTTCTTCTTTGAATGTTTAACCATGTACTCACGTGTCTTTACTTCAACAACACACAGTTACATAATGTAACAGATGTGGTCATATAATGTGTCACCTATATAATGTTCTGAATTACAACATATGCATTACTTGGTGAATACATAGTAGTACCTATTTTGTGTAATGTTGCTGATAACTTTAACGAAAGCATCTGTTCCTGCATATGGCTAGGTCACTTCATAAAAGAGAGGTTTTTGTTCTATAACACGTGTTCAGAGATTGCTAGACAACTTTTCCATAGTCTGCATATATATATATATATATATATATATATATATATATATACCGTGTTCTCTCCTTGCATTGGCCATCCCATCAACGACTCCCTCCTTACGACGAACTTTTCCGCAGTTCCCTAAACACGACAATTATGTCCAACATATTCACGACTACAATGCCGTCTTCTTAATTTTGTCGTCTGCTGTTTTTCTTAAAGTCACATAATGGACATTTTGACAGACAAAAGACTCAATGACGAGTAACAAACAGCTTGAATTCAGATCAGACGCTGCGTTATGCAAAGACACAGGTGATTAAAAGAGTTTCGTGATACATGTATCATCCAATATGGATATCAAAACCGGTATTGTAAAACCCAACAATAACTAATACTCAATTATGTTAACCCCTTCACTGCCGTGACGTCATCAATTTTAAACAATTGTCGTCTGCTTTTATTTCTCAAATTTAATTTTTAGGTATTTTGATTTAAGAAATATTAAAATGAGTGTAAAACAGTTTGGACCCTGATCAGATGCCGCGTCACGCGGCGTCTGATCAGGGTCCAAACTGTTTGCAACTAACCATCGTACTCGGGGTAAGGCAGTGAAGGGGTTAATTATTGTTTTGTATGAAGCAGGTGGTTACTTAAATTAATTAAAACGTAAAAGTAACACTGAACGCTTCTTTAGGGGCTTTGTTTTTACATTTATCTTGTTTTAAGCAGCAATCACTTGTCGTGCATGCAATAAACGAGCCTTCTTTTTAGTACGTGTAATCGTATCAGATAGGTTTTACTGTACTGAATAAATAGTTTATTCTTAGGGTGGATTCGATATAGTTTAAAACACTCGGCAACAATGTGAAAATACACCTGTTGGAATATATTTGATTATCACACTTACAAGTAATGAATATGCCTAAGACATACGAAAAGTTCAGAAAAAAATAAAACATATTGCTCAATACAGATATTGACTTATTTGAAACGTGTTTAAGTGGTCTGTCATAAAAACTGGAAATAAGTCTGTTATTGGTAAACATTCATGAAATAGAGGATCCGTTATGAGATCAAATGTCCCTAAACAAGTCTAAAAATATTATAAGGCGAACCTTTTGGCGAGCTAACTTACATTTTCTTGGCATGTTTATGACTAGTAAACTCGCATCAGAACTGTTTTAAAGTATCGCATAAGTTTGATTTCGATAACTCCATCTTTAAAGTTAAACTTACCAATATTTTAAAGTTAGAACGTTGTGGCTAATCCAAGTTTTAGCTTTGCAATACGGATACTTTGACGTAATATTTTTAACCCTTAACCCTTTACCGCATAGCCTGTCTCTAGTTTTTAAGACATGTGACCACTTAAAGCAGGTTGAAAGTAAAGCAGAATGTGCCTTAAGGCACATTCTGCTTTACTTTCAGCCTGCTTTGAGCTAAAATCTGCTATGTTATATAAAATATTTGTAATGTTCATTGTTCATGAGGGTATAAACTGGAACTATTTTCTTTAGCGGAGGAATAAAACAAATACGCTAAAAGTCGTTTCTATAGGGTAAAGGGTTAATGAAAGAGTCCCCTGTTCATGGTCTTACAAAAAAAGCTCTAATGGTGAAACATGGACAAGGCTACATTAGGAAATGAAACTGTTCATTTACAGTTTCAGGTAGGAAGGGATAATGTGATTTCCAGAAACTTAGAATCAACTATACTTACATGTACATACAGTAAAACCTCTCTATTACGACCACTAAATTATGTTAATTATTAGGGTGTTTACGGTAGGTGACCGCTTAAAACAAGGTGACAGTGAAACAGAAAGCTCCTGTAGGAGCTTTCTGTTTCACTGTCACCTTGCTTTAAGCTGTCACCTGTCTATTTAACAATCAATTAGCCTTCGTTTTAGTGGTCGTAATAGCGAGGTTTTACTGTATAATGTAAACATCAAAACTATCTAGTAACATATATCGTCACCTGATCTTACAGCTTCAAAGAATTGAAACAATGGATTCATCCGTAATGTGCTTACTTTGATCAATACAGCACACAGCCTGAAAAGATTGCGGTTAATCACTGGTACAGTTGAATCTCGATAATTGATTCTGCTTTTGTCGAACTTACTCGATTTTGTCAATCGAATTTTGAAAAAAAGTCGATCCTACCCGCATTTCAAAGTTAAACTTTGGCAACAACATCCATTGGTATCAATTTGCAAGTAGGACATGTTCTACTCAAGCGAATTTAAGTCTAAGTTCGCCTGCATGTCTACTTATCTCATAAAAAACTTGGCAAGCTCAATTATTGTATATGTCTTTGTCGTTGCATATACAATGCACTATACGACACTAATGTACAATCGAGAATGGGTTATTATTTCCGGTTTTAACGCACGCAAAACGTAAAAGCATTATAATAAAATGTAAAATATCAAAACTTCTTTTTTTCAACGATTTGTTTTAATCTGAGTGGCTAACAGATTGGAGCCTGATCAGACAGCCTGAGTCTGGTCTGGCTCCAAACTATTTGCAGGAAATAATATTTAACGTGTTTATTAGGAAAGAATAACGTCTTCTCCACTGTACAAGGAGTGAGCATATTACAACTATGTGTGCGGTTAATGCAGTAGACAAGAAGCTTTTGTAAAATAATATGTTATTTTTTTCCAAACATACATCAATGAGTATTACATGTAAGTATGTTTCATTATATATATGTAAACCCCTTAACTGTTGTGCACCATCATTTACAAATAGTTTGTAACCTGGCCGCAATGTTATCAAACTTGAAACAAATCCTGTTCTCAAATACTATACAAAATTCAATAGATGGCATCTTTTAGTACAACGTAAAAGCATTTCTTATTTGACCAGATTTTTAAAAGCTTAACACTTTATACGTTTCTACCGAGTATTCATATATACTGTAGAGGATATTACAGTGGAGAATCTGTTATTCTTTCCCGTTTAAACGCAAACGTACGCAAACGCAAAGCACTAAAACGTAAAAAAGAACAACTTTTAGACAATTCTGATAATTCATGTTTATCTTGGTGGCAAACAGTTTGGAGCCTGATCAGACGCCGGGTTACCCGGCGTCTGATCTGGCTCCAAACTGTTTGTATTGTAAATAATAATTTTAGCGTAAACGCGTTTATTGGGAAAGAATAACAGATTCTCCACTGTACGTGTTTCTTCTAAAAATTAAACGCACAAACAATGGATAACATGTAATATGGGAAAAATAACAACTTTTTAACTCTGACGATATATTTTATGCTGACTGA
Source organism: Gari tellinella (assembly GCA_922989275.2). Classification (NCBI taxonomy): domain Eukaryota; kingdom Metazoa; phylum Mollusca; class Bivalvia; order Cardiida; family Psammobiidae; genus Gari; species Gari tellinella. Next base: position 47,257,276 of record OV277864.1, read on the forward strand.
CAAACAGTTTAGATCCTGATCAAACATCGGGTAACGCGGCTTTTTATCTGGCTCCAGACTATTTGCAACGAAAACAATTGTTTTAGCGCCAACACATTTATTGGGAAAGAATAGCATCTTCTCCACTGTATACAAGTAAGATCAATGAGATATAAGACAGACTGTGGGTAACAGACATCGACCCTAAAGAAAGCTCAAGAATACTTGCACTCTTTGAAAACAAATATTTATTGCATCTTTGGATATAAAACCCTTATAAAGAAAGTGCTAGACATAAAAGCCTACATTAAAAGTATCATTTCAATGTCATCAAATGCATCATCGGAACAGCAGTTTTATTATTTGTCAACTGCAAATACAGTGATAAAAACATTGTTTTCACGACTAGACAAGAACTATGCAATAACATGGCAAACGAAAAATGACATATTGTTTTTAAACTGACGAAAATATTTAGCCTGGTCTGACGCCGGGATACAAAGCGTCTGACTTGGCTTCACCTTTTGTGCAAAGGCTATTAACGTGCTTTTTTGGATGGAATAACGGTTTTACCTTTGTATGCGCTTGTTTTGTCAGTGTATTCGCTTCTATGTAATCTATCCCCGTTAGACCGATTTGACAAGTGATATATACATTGGTGAATATATTATTCTTTCCAAATTAACGACAAATCTTAGCAGACGGTTAAACATGGACATGTATGTTTGCGAAAGGCTTTGACCATACCATTAGATTTGATGGTGAAAGTGTAAATGATTTATTTCAATATAATTAAGTGCATTATATACCACCACGGACAAATGTCTTTATCCATTAACACCACTGCCCGCCCATTCCCTCTCCTCCTCCAACCACCCTTCCAACTTTCAAATCTCGACTTGAATGACATATGTAAACATTGTTTGAGCATATTGATCAATGAAAATAGATCCGTATTAAATTGCGCTAGAAGTGTTTTGATAAAAGAAAAGGACACACCTTACTGTGTAAGGCGAAATGTAATAAAACAGAGAACCTCAATAAATACACCTAACGTTGAACAGCTTGACAACAAATGATAACCGTAGTCGGAGAGACCCATCTAGATATTAACCCTTTCATGATCAAATTTATCGTGCGGGTTTAACCCCTAAACGTCATATTGTCGTCTGTTTTATTATAGTTGTCCGCAATATCGTTTCAAATAGGTTAGGTTAGGTTTAAAGCAGTATAACTGACGTTTTTTAAAAACAAGTTGAAAACAGTTTTATCCTGAAAAAGAGAACTTCAATAAACACAACTTAAGTTGAACAGCTTGCCCACAAATACTAACCGTAGTTTAGATTGAATCAAAGCTGTTTGTATAGCGCTTAACTCATTGAGCCCTAGTGACGCATATATGCGTCTTTTACCAAATGTGTACCTGTGAAGAGTACGCTTGTCCTATGCAAACAGTGAAGTCCCTGATCAGAGGGCTCCTTTATTGCAAACTGGAATTTTCCATTAGAAGTTCCAGGGGATAATGAGTTAATGACGTCATTGAGAGTAAAAGGATTAAATATAGCGCTTCTTCTGCTGAGTGAAATTCTTAAGAATAATATTTTTATGACAATTGGTTGTGGAATTAAGAACGGCCGTAATGAGGTAAATTCCTGTACACTCATTCTGTATACCTGTGTTCATCATAAAGCAAATCCCTGCCTTTCAGAGATATATAGGTCTGAAACTAAAGAGGTCGCACTGTTAAGTTTTAATGACTCAGACGTAATAAAAACCTTTTGTTTGTTTCACCTTGCGCCCAAACATTTAGCGTAGGTAGGTCGGTATCAAACTGTTTATACTGTGTAGACACAATTTGGAAAGTTAGAGATGCTAACGGCTATGAGAATAAGAGTAAATCTCATTGATATCCAAAGTTGTCTACCTTCTACATGCACATGTTTTAAACCTCTTCAAGGCAATGACGTCATCCCTCGCTGTCATCAAGATGTGACTGTACAAAAACGTAAGTAATGAATGTCATAAATAAAATAATAAGTAATTATTAAAATACTGCATGTTAAACAATTCGGGTTTTGACCGGACGGCGCATGACGCAGTGTCTGGTCATGTTCAAAACTGTTTGCAAATAACCATTTTACTCGGGGTAGGACAGTGAAGGGTTTCAATTTATTTTATTCACATGCCTTAATTATTTGTATCATGAAAAAAGGTCGTCCCCAATGATTGGAAGAAGAGAAGGTCGATATTATAAGGAATACCAAATAAACGCACACGGCTTATTTGAAAGGTTTTAGATTTTTAACGAGAGCACCGCAAACGGGTGCTGGACGCTCGACTTTCATATACTTGAGACGGCTACATTTTTCAAACTTTTAAGAATGTGTATCATGTATGGGTGTTTAATGCCCTATTGACCAAAGAAGTTTGTAAGCAACAACAACTTAAACATACGTTGATAGTCTACATTCCATTTAAAGTACACTATAAGTCAAAACAAGTACAATATCTTTGCCTGCTTTACCTGCCTTGTTGTGATGAGTTGCCCTTTTGAAACTAAACAAGTATTCAAATATATTGGAAGTTTGAAATTAATAACTTTCTACAGTTACTGAATAATTTCATATACAAATTCTGAGTCAAACAATGGCAATAACTCTGCAATGACAAATCCCATGGTTATCTGCTTTGTTGAAAGGTGATGCCCTTTTGAAACGGAACAAGTATTCAAGTTAATAACTATGGTAATTATTGAGAAATCTAAATACTAAAAAGTCAATACAAGGGCAATTACTCTTGAATAACAAAACCCATGGTTACCTGCCTTCTTGAAATGAGTTGTTCTTTTGATACTTAACAAGTGTCTAAAGTTTCAAGTAAATACCTATGGTAATTATTGAGAAATTTCAATTTACAATTTTTATGTAAATAAAAACAAGGGCAATAACTCTGAATAAATCCAAAGGTTACCTTTCTTGTTTGAATATGTTGCCCTTTTGATACAAAACAAGTATTTAAAGTTTCAAGTAAATACCTTTGACAGTTATTAAGATATTTCAATTTACAAGTAAAATAAAACAAGGGCAATAACTCTGAAATAACAAATCTAAGGGTTACCTGCCTTATTGTAATTAGTTCCCCTTAAATACTGAATAACAATTCCAAGTTTCAAGTTAATACCCTTTTTAGTTATTTAGATATGTTAATTTACATTTTTTAAGTAAATAAAACATGGGCAATAACTCTGAAATGACAAATCCCATAGTTACCTGTCTTGTTGTAATTAGTTGCCATTTTGATACTGAACAACTATTCTAAGTTTCAAGTTAATATCTTTCATAGTTATTTAGATGTTTATTTACAATTTTTAAGTAAATACATTAAGGGCAATAACTCTGAAATGCCAAATCCCTGGGTTACCTGCCTTGTTGTTATGAGTTGCCCTTTTGAAACTGAACAACTATTCCAAATAAGTTTCAAATGGATACCTTTGATATTTATTGAGAAATCAACACTTACAAAAACCTTAAGCAAAAAACTTAACCGACGCTGACGCTGACGCAGACGCAGACGACATGGTGACGACAGTAGCTCGACTTTTTGAAAAAGTCGAGCTAATAAAAACTTATGCATTTCCCAATTTCTTTCTTGTCGGCCCCGTTTACATGTATATGCATACCAAATTGATTAAAGTGAAAACAAACGCTGGTTTTGTGCTTTTGTAATAGTTCCAAAGAACATCATTATACAATATGAACAATGTAAGTTTATAACTGTTGAAAAATGGTGTATTGGTGTTTTGAGTTACTAGTCCAAGGTATGTTGATCTAGTTAAAATAAAAATACTTGTATTTCTTGTATTTCCTGAATTGTGTTCGGTATGACGTAGTTCTGGCATCAAGCACTCGGTATTTTATCATTATTATTAGGCCACATTTAAATATCTGATTAGAAACAATATTTCAGTTTCACAATATGTACGAGTATACATATATATTTACGTTGTATTGGTTATAACGCATGTGCTCGCATGTTTGCTATTTTCATTTCTTTCTAGAATGGAAAACATCTTGTGTGCATGTATACTGTGATTAATGCGAGTCTCATGATGGTGGGTGAATGTTTGTACATTGATTAGACATTATTTTTATTCTATCTACTCTTTCATAAAATGTCGATACTTTTCATGTCATGTTTATGGCAGAATAACTGAACATCGCACATTTAAAGTTATTGTTCTAATATTTGCATCATATGATGTATTACATTTAAAAATCCGGGGCCCATCTTATGAAACATCGTTCGACAAATACGTTAGATTCTAAAATTCTTTATCATTATTTTTTTCTCCATCTTATTCTTAGAAATCAGAAATTAGATGTATTTTAAAGTTTTGAGTTACGACCGTTTTTGTCGTACGACGTTTCGCAAGACGGGCCCCTGAAACATTTTTTAAAACAAATACAGTGAAACCCCTCTAAACCGGACATGTGTGGGGACAACAAAAATGTCCGGTTTAGAGGGGTTTCCGGTTTAGAGGGGTTTTGACTTGTTTCTGATATAAAAGATAGCTGACCACTTAAATCAGGTTGAACGTAAAGCAGAATGCGCCTGCGCATTCTGCTTTATATTCAACCTGCTTTAAGCTATCATCTGATAGAATATACAAACTATTTTCTTCAGTGTAAGAACAAACCAAATACGTAAAAAGGCGTATTTATGGTGCAATGGGTTTAAATAAAGAAGGGTTGGAAACGGGACCAAAGGTTTAGTCCGGTTTAGAGAGAATTCCGGTATTTAGAGGTTCCGGTTTAGAGGGGTTTCACTGTATATTTTTTTCAAAATGGTTTTACATCCTATGACTTAACATGTTATGTGCGTTGTATGAAAATGTTACCTTGGGAAAAACAGCCGCTTGCTTATCTTTTTAGACAATACTTAACAGTTTAAATCCAAACTATGAATACGCAATTTACAATAGGGTAAATTATTGTTAGTGCAAGTGCCCATTGAGTGCATTTAGAATGTTAACTTAGGCTGACGATCGCGATTTAACTGGTACTAGCAAATGGTTTGTTTCCAGATCAGACCCCGCGTGACTGAATCATAACTGTTTGGCACTTGTCTTTAGGTTTCTATAATTTATAAATTAATAAATCATAATTTCACAAACGCTTGCAGACAGTAGTTTCATAGCAGACTAAATTACATCAGGATAAAGATTAAACCAGCTGTCAGGTGATTTCTAGATGTATTTAGTTCATAACCTGTCAGCATTCGTTGTTTCTACATACAGTTTTCCCTCACTACAACGGCAACCAATGGGAGACGAAATATGTGTTCGTTGTTCAGAGGGAGTCGTTATAGGAGGGAAATTGGTAAACATTTCCAAACAGCTTGAATTTAGATCAGACGCCGCGTAACGCGGCGTCTGATCTGGATACAAGCTGCGTGTCACTCTTTATTAAGTTATTTTCTGTCCAAATGTTCAATATGTATCTTTGTGGAAAAGCGTAGAGGATAGAAAACGATATTTCAGCAGTAAAATCGTTAGATAGTATTGTCCAGTATAGGGAACTACGGTAAAGGTCGTTGTTCGGAGGGATTTGTTGTTTGGAGGACCGTTGTTTTGCGGGAACGCTGTATTAATCTGCAAGTCTTCACCACACACTCGTCAAGTAGCTGATTAGTTCTGACATTTCCTGTTGAAGACTACTACATTTAGCTTGTCTACAGTCAAAATAGTTTGTAATGGCTCCTTGTGTAGTATCGACTTCTTATTGTCGCTTTGAATTGCCTTGCACGGAGAACTAACGTCTTTATCGCCTCAGTAAATAAATATTCAGCGAGAAGATGATATTCTTTCCAAATAAACGCGTTTATGCTAAAAATAAATATTTACAGTGCAAACACTTTGGAGCCAGATCAGACGCCGGGTAACCCGGCGTCTGATCAGGCTCCACAACTATTTGCAACTCAGATAAAAATAATCGAATAAAATGTCTTTAATAAAATAAGTAATTTTCCTTATTTTATTGCATTGGGATTGCGAGTTTTTTTGCTTTTAAACGGGAAAGAATAACGGTTTCTCAACTGTAGTATCGACCATCAGCAATGTATGAGCATTGTAAGTAAACGTGACAGTTGCTTAGTGAGGCATGATTGGCAAAACGGAAACCTTTGCATCCACTAGGCTACTACAAAGCTATGGAAGCCTTTAACTATTGTATTTCCAATATATTCTTAATTGTTTGTTTTTCTTGTTCATCCCACATGGAAAATGCTTTTATTAATAAAGTATGATGACGGAGTAGCTGTATGTATGTATAAGTAACTTTTGAAATACAGTAAAACTTCTCTATTAAGACAAATAAAATTAGATAAAAGAGCGTGATAGTTAAGGGTGTATCAATGTCATAAGGTGGTATTTTCACATATAGAAACCAAATTTAGACAAAGCAGGCACCAGGTTTGAACAATATGGATCCTTGAATATAAAAAATATGCTTTGTACAGGGCATGATTTTATTAGATTTTTTATTTTATGAAAACAATTAAAAACGTTTGAAAATGAAATAGTTCTAGTATTAAACTTTTTTTATATTCTACCAGATGAAAGCCCATGCTAAGGCAGTTCAAAATATGAAAAGAATTTGAAAGGTCAGTGTTGAAAAATTTGAGTTATTAAAGTAAAAAGAGTTATCTCCCCTTACAAAATTTACAAAAAAGTACCATATCGATGATATTTAGAGCTATAAATTTCACATTTGGTGCCTTTTTTTCTTAAATTAGTTTTTGTATGAAGAAAAACTACCATAGATAGTTAATAAATAACACAAAACCAAATTATCATATTTGTTTTCATTTAAATGGATTTTATTGAAGCGGGCTGTTTAAAAAGGACAAAATAAGAGGAAGTGGGTGCGGTAAATTTTACATGGCCGTAGGGCAAACTGTTGTTCACCAAAATGTACACTTCTTCAATTTTTTTATTCATCTTAAATAGCTCTTCAATACAAAACCATCATAGAGTGTTTTCATATACTTTGAAAATTTCCCAAAGTCATGACATTGATACACCCTTAAGACAGGTTAGAGCTTAAAACGAGAATTCTCTCGCCATTTAACTATAAATTCAACCTGTCTAGTAGGCACTTTCTGTTTTAAGCAGTGATCTATATTGATAACCGAAAATTTAAACTCAAATAGTGGTCGTAATGGAGAGGTAAGTTGTACTGTTACATCTTTCTGCATAAATATTTTATTTTACAATAAATTTTCTACCGAAGTTATATGCGTGTAAACTTGAATAGTGTTATTAAAATATATTGTGTGTGCAGTTACGTTACATATTTTAAAAGTCGTTTAACGGTTGCGGTAACGGTCTTACAAAACGTCATTCGACACAAACTTTCGTAAGTCAAAACTTTGAAATATATCTAATTTCTGATGTCTAATCCTGTCTTGTGACACCTCTTTGGAAACGTCTTAGATGCCACAGGATATGACTAAGTAGAGATATAAATAATAATTGAGATTTTAGAATATAGATTCTGACAACATATGCTATACTGCATTTGGTAAGACAGACCCCTGGTTCTACATGAAGAAACAAATATCAAAGATATATCACAGGCGGTTAACCATATACTCGTTATTTTGTTATTTCGTCTTCTAAGAAAATATCGTCTGTAAAATTGATAATTGTAGTTTGAATTAAACAAACAGTAGATAAGACGTAAGTCTTTCCCATTAAAACACAAACGAAACGCAATGCTATCAAATGTAGAAAAGAACATTTTTACCGTGTTCTGACTATTCAGTTTATTCTGAACGGCAAACAGTTTGAAACCTGTTCAGACTACAGAATACTCTGTGTCTGATGAGGCTCAAAATCGTTTGCACATGAAGTACTTTTTTAACATAAATGCGTTTATTTGGAAACGATAATGTTTTTCTCTGCATTTTATCAGAGCAAAAATACAATGTATACAAATATATTTCAAAACAAAAGGATTGTGTCGAAAGAATGATGCTAATAGGAAAATTTTCCTCAATCCTGGTCATAGTCGGAAACGATATTGTACAGTAGATACCCTCTACCACGACCACTGAATAGATTACTAATTGGTTTTGACAATTGACGTCTCAAGCCAAGATAAAAGCAGAGTTGAACGCTCATAAAGAAGTGTTCTGTTTTACTTTCGTTCCGACCCAAGCAGCAACCTGCCCTTAATACGGACCGCGTAGCTGTCGTAATACTGCATACTGTTCCCTGTCTACAGGAACATCATATTGGTGGCTAATATTGTGTGTTGTTCAAAGGGAATTGTTATAGGGAGGGGAAATTATAAGCATTAGAGATCAAACCATTGGAATCTAGATCGAACGCCGGGTCACTCGTCAATATATTTCTACAAAACAGCCAATATGTCACTTTTAGAAAAAACAACAGAGGACAAAATTGTTAGGCAAAAATGCAGACAATATTGCAGCAGTGCAAGACTATGGCATACAGTGGAGAATCTGTTATTCTTTCCCAATAAACGCGTTTACGCTAAAACTATTTGTTTCTTTTACAAACAGTTTGGAGCCAGATCAGACGCCGGGTAACCCGGCGTCTGATCAGGCTCCAAACTGTTTGCCATCAAGATAAACATGAAATATCAGAATTGTCCAAAAATTGTTCTTTTCTACGTTTTAGCGCTTTGCGTTTGCGTACGTTTGCGTTTAAACGGGAAAGAATAACAGATTCTCCACTGTATCTGTCTTGGTTGGGGAACAGCAGCAAGCATTGTTGTACGGTGGTCAAATTGTTAGAGGGACGTAATAGGGAGACAGCAGTCTACCATGAATATCAATATAAACAATAAGAATATAAAGTACATGTACTAACGTTCTTGTCAATTGTACTTTTGGGTTCTGGAAAATACCGACTCCTGAAAGAGGTGTATATCCTGGACATTAAACTGCTACAAGGGTCTACTGTCCCTAGACATCAGTCAAATTGCGTTGATTACATTATGAAATAATTCATGGTATTAAAATAATCTTGTTTGGCTCATTGTTTAGGAGAATCCATAAAGGAAACAATAATATGTTGTTTTTGGAACTGGATTTGCAATACTTCAAACATGTTTGAATAGATGAATACTTTGGACAGGTGAATGTTTAATTTTTTTTTTATTTTACCTCAGGGGCAATCATTTGTTTTGAAACAAAATACGATTTAAGCTAGATGTATACCCAGCGTCTGATCTGACTCAAATATGTTTTTGATACTGTTTGAGCAAAAACGCACTTATTTTCCATTGTACAACTAAAATAGAAAGGTAATGGATAATTTGTTGACGGATTTATTATTCAATCCATAATTGTTTTTCAAACAACAACGTACTTGAAACGGTTAAAAGGACATATTTTTACACGAAGTTTTTTTTATATCAGATAAGATGATTTACATACAATAAAGATATGTATCTGAGTATAGTTAGAATGGGATATTGCTTCTGAAATTTGGCCTATTGGAACATCCAAATGAACTCAATGCATATCACGACGAAGGAAATATTTAAAAATATTAAGATGGTAAGCCTTAAGCCGAGTACACACATTATTTGCACACAGTTTGGATCTTTAATCAGACGTCGCATCAGAATCCAAGTTGTATGATACTCAATACGATATTACTTAAGCCAATTTTGTAACAATCTAAATTTGAGATATGAACCCAGATGACAGTTGTTTAAAACAGATATGATCATGGCAGTGAAGGGGTTAATACTAGGCACTCAGTCGAGTAAATATTTCATCATACTTAAAGAGTATATTCCTATATTCTGAATAAACTACGTCCATGGCAGTGCAATAACCTTTAATCAATTGTATCTTGGATGTTCACTAACTTTAACTGATAAGTTGATTTATCTTCGACAGCACATATTGGGTGATGGATTAAGATTTTTACTATATGTATCAATCACTGCCAAGAAACGGAAAATATCGCTCTGAATATTGCAACAAGAAAACATTCACAAAAACACGAAATAGTTCACAGGAAAATATAACTTTTTAATACCTTGTACTAATATTTTAAATTGCTTTTGACGTTATAAAATGTAACACTTAGGAGCTTTTGACATATCTAAACGTATACGTATACAGAAGAGAAGAAGTTATTCTTTCCCGTTTAAACAAAACTAAACGCAAGTCAATAAACTGTACGAAATAACATTTTCATAAAATATTAACCATTTATTTGTCTATGAGTTGCAAACAGTTTGGAGTCTGATAAGACGCCAGATTATTCGGTGCCTGAGCTGGTTACAAACTATTTGCAGTCGAAATAAGGCTGGCTGCAATCGTATTCATTTTGGAAAGAATGACGTCATCTCCAGAGTACATGTATTTTATATAGTTAAGCACTTTTCCATTTATTGTTTCATCTATTTAATTGTCGTTGCAATTAATTTTCAATTAAGCTGTTAATCGTTGTAAATATAGGAATAATCTGTTCTAACCCCTTCACTGCTTTACCCAGAGTACAATAACCATTTGCAAACCGTTTGGATCCTGATCAGATACTATTTTCCCCACGTACCAGGGATTTTAAGTCAAAATATCTCAAATTTAGATATAACAAAATATTTTAATAACAGTAGACGACAACTATTGATTAAAATTGACAGCGTAGTGGCAGTGTTACAGTGGAGACAACGTTATTCTTTCCTAATAAACGCGTTTACGCTAAAACTATTATTTCCAGTGCAAACAATTTGGAGCCATATCAGACGCCGCGTTACCCGGTGTCTGATCAGGCTCCAAACTGTTTGCCATTCTGGTTAAAGTAAATAGTCAAGCTGTCTTTTTCTACGTTTTATTGCAATGCGTTTGCGTTTCGTTTGCGTTAAAGCGGGAAAGAATAACATTGTATCCACTGTATGTGGCAAACAACTTAGATTCAGATCAGATCCAGTTCAATTAGCGTCTGATATGAATAAAAGCTGTCTGATAAGAAACAACAAAGACAGTACAGTATAGATATTAGTGTCATATTCCATAGTATTTGCAAAATAGCTTGGTAGAAAAGCGCAGCTGTGGTTTATGAATTACTAACTACTTAGCCATGTATATATTCCTGATGTTACATAATGCCTTTCAGAATAATATATTCACAGATGTACGCTTTAAAACAAACACCAAAAGGTAGATAAATTGTGTTTAATGATTTTGCGGCATTTAGTAAAACATGAATCTGTGCGCGGGCAGAGCATTATCAGTGTTCTACTCTGGCTTGCTCTGGCTTCGAATAGCTTGGAAGCAGTTAGGCGCTCTGTGCACAGCCGCTATTGAAATACTTCAAAACGGCTGCGGAGTCGTATATGCGATTGAAAATATAGTTCCCTCCGTGACTGTACTAAAGTTGTTTTTGATGGACAATAAACCTGGGATTTGTAAATTGTGGATGAAAGGGTATAAAGCAGGATCGGTTCGGGGTTACATCTATTGAAATGGAAGAAAACCCGCCGTGTAATTAGCTTGGTATGTGTTTTGTAAATAGAATCTGCACCCTGGATCAAAAAGTGTTATTTCAGTAGTTATACAGGAATGTGTGGTCATCAATAAGTTATCAGAGGTCAAAAGCTTAACTTGGAATTAAAATTGTTCTATAACAATGAAGACTTGAATGAATAATATATGTATTATTTGTTCGTGCTTAATAAAATATTCAATGTGAAGGGAAATAAAGATGAATATATAAAAAGTGATTCACGTCGGTTACGCGACAGGACAAGGAATATCATAAAGACCGAATAACTATATGAAAGGTATGTTTGTTTTAGATACATATGTACGCATATAAAAATATATATTTTCAAAGAAAATAAGTTGTTTTCCTTACTAGTTAGTATACGGGAATCAGTAAGATTATATTAAATTGTTACCGTTCTTTTTTGTAGACGCTCTTTTCCAATGTGTATGTTGATATAGTTTGCCAACGAACCATACACAAGATCAAACAGATTGAAATCTGATCTGACGCCGAGCTACTCAACGTCTCATCAGGATCCAAACAATTTTTAAACACCAATCATGTCGCACTTGGTACAGCGGATAAAACGTTATTCTTTCCCGTTTAAACGCAAACGAAACGCAAACGCAAAACACTACAATGTAGAAAATAACAACTTTTCGACAATTATAACAATTAATATTAAGCTGAGTGGCAAACAGTTTGGAGCCTTATCAGACGCCGGGTTACCCGGCGTCTGATCTGGCTCCAAACTGTTTGCAATTGAAATAATAGTTTTAGCGTAAACGCGTTTATATGGAAAGAATTAAGTTTTCCCCATTGTAAATCAAGGAACAATTGCCGCTTATATTTGTAACAGTGAAAAAGACTTTATTATTTTCCGTTTTATCGAAACTGTGCGCATAAATAATTAAATCAAATGAATATGATATGACTTTCTTGAACATTTTGAATATTTATTTCAATTCTAATGACAAACAGTTTTGAGCCTGATAGAATGCCGGGTCGCCCGACGTTAGATATGGCTCAAAATAGTTTGCAATGTGAAATATATATTTTTAGTAATAACGCGTTTAATTCGAAAGATTGACGTATTCGCTATTGTACACTTAAATTCGGAATTTGAAGGGCGAATGGGGTGTTCGTCTATATCAGACTGACCATATATTAAACAAGTGACCCTTATTACTAATTGTGGTTATTTAATTGACTAATTAAGGTGTTTAAGTATTCGATATCTTGATTCAAAAGAGACTGAGTTTTATTAACATAATTAGATCAACCGCATTGCGAAATGCACATACTCTCGGAAATACAACCAGGATGCAGTGGGGAGACATTATCATTTTCCGTCTAAAGGAAAACTTAACGCGAATGCAAATCCTAAATACAATAAATCCTCTCTTTTAGGACCACTTAAACGAAGGCTAATTGATTGTATAAAAGACAAGTGACAGCTTCAAGCAAGGTGACAGTAAAACAGATAGCTTATATAGGAACTCTCTGTTTTACTGCCACCTTGCTATAAGCAGTCAGCTGTCGGAAGCAACTTATAATTAAAACAATTAACCCATTCGTGCCCACGATCCAATATATTGGACATAGGCAAACAGTGTAGACTCTGATCAGACACCGCTTAAAGCGGCGTCTGATCAGAGTCTACACTGTTTGCTGATATAAATTTCAATATAAAACAAAATGAAAATGAAAATTGTGGCCAGGTATCCCTTTGATGAAAAGTGGACTAATCCAATATAAAACATGGAATAATCCATTGGGCGCAAATGGGTTAAGTGGTCGTAATAAAAGGGCTTTGCGGTATGTAGACAAACATGTATATATAAGCACTCTCATTGTTATTACAATTTCAATCAGTTTGAACACTTACTCGATGTCTGATCTGGTTCCATTTAAATATATATATAATGTTTTTTGTTACAAACGGATGGTGTTAGGTGATGAAATAATATCCCCTTCCCTATTGTAATCATAGGTACTTTCTATACGGTAAACCTCTCTTTTACGACGACTAAAGTGTGACTATTGTTAGGTGTTTACATGTAAGACAGGTGACTGCTTAAAGCAAGATGACAGTTAAGAGGAATCTCCTACTGCCACATTGCTTTAAGCTGTCACTTTTCTTTTATACAACCAATTAGCCTTCGTTTTAGAGGTCGTAATAGAGAGTTTTTTCTGTATTTTGTAAATCGCTAGATAATATCAAGTTCTACAAAATCAACGTCGAGAATGAGCATAATACTGTGGATAAATAGAATATTAATCTCGTTAAAAAATGAAACAAGAAACACTGCAAACGTTAATAACTCTGAAAATAAGTTGAAAGTAATCTTCAACATACAGTAGAACCTCTCTTTTACGACCACTAAATTGTGTCGTATAAGACAGGTGACTGCTTTAATCAATGTGAAAGTGAAATAGAAAGCTCCTACAGGAGCTTTCTGTTTCACTTTCACATTGTTTTAAACTTTCACCTGTCTTTTATATAGACAATTAGCCTTCCTTTTAGTGGTCGTAATAGAGAGGTTCTACCGTATACCAATTTTTGTGTTTTATTTCATTAAAACGGGGACAAATAATATCGTCGTATGAAATTTACAAAGAATACGATTCACAATGAAATTATTATTTCTTTCGTGAACACGCTTTCTAGCTAAACTAATTATTTCTAGTTCAAACAGTTTGGAGCCATATCACACGCCTGGTAACCCTATGTCTGATTAGGCTCCAAACCGTTTGTCATTCAAATTGAAATAAATCGATAGAATTTTTTAAATATTGATATTTTCCTCAATTTATTGCAATGCGTATAAGTTTCGTTTGTCTTGAACGGAAAATAATTTGGTCTTCTCTACTGTAATTTTGAGCAATATTTCGCCTATAAGTGTTTGTATTGAATTCGGTGTTTTCATGGCGTTTTAAAACGTTTCAATTAAAATCAAAACCAGTTCGAAAAAGATACATGTACATAGGTACAAATGTACCATAGTATGATGAGTTGGAATACACTTATATAATACTGCCAAACAAATTGCTTTAGAAGTTTATAATTGTCAATTAGTGTGAATTTGTACTAGTCCGCCGAGCAATTTAGGCGGAAGTTGGTCTGGATATACACGGTTTGCAGTTCAAAACGTCTAATTTTTCTCACGGCACGGCTCGTAAATGTATATATGCGATAAAAGTACTTTGTTAATATTTGATTTTCGGCAACACAGCTCTTTATAACTATGCGATAGTATTCGGTTAAATTAGAAATTTACGACTACAGCGCTCCCTCTCTACGACGACACGCAATGGGAGACAATGATTGTGTTCGGTGTTCGGAGGGAGTCGTTATAGGGAGGGACGTTGGTTTACATTTGCAAGCAGCTTGAAACTAGATCAGACGCCGCGTTACGCGGCGTCTGATCTGTATTCAAGCTGTTTGTCACTCCTTATTAAGTTTTCTTCTGTCAAAATATCCATTACTTAACTTTGAGAAGAGCAGCAGACGAAATTTTAAGCAGGGGACATAGATATATATTTCTATCATCGAAAGAGATACTTTTATATATTAACATATTCCATGTGTTACGGGAAAATAATTTTACTTTTCAGGCAATGTGAAAACAATTAAGCTTTCACGTTTGTAACGTGACATCTTACATTTATCTGTATCTAAACTATGTGTAAGGCATCTCTTTTGGCATGACGTAATTACAGTTTGATATGGTTGTTGCTTTGGCTTTCTCAAACACCTGTTAACCCAGCTATGCCATGTGTCCTATAAAAGGAACATAGACAACCATTGTATATCTGATCTGTAGCTGCATCATGTGGCGTCTGATCAGAGTCTACACTGTTTGCTCATATAAATTGCAATATAGTACACAACGAAACGTCCAACTCATATATAAACAAGAATGCGCGTTCAATAAACACTTATGCCCCCGGTGGCATCCTTGACAATAAATTTTGATTTTTTTCTAAGTCCCAATTAGGTCAAGGTCAAGGTCAAAATCAATGTTGGGTAATATGGGTGGATTGGTAGTGATCCAAGGCAACAACTGTATAGCAGTGTAGTCAGTTATGCTAATGCTAGACGAAACAGTAAAATCTAGTTAACCAAGAAATAACCCATTTAAAACATTCTACGTCCAAATTAGGTCAAGGTCAATGTCAAAATCAAGGTTAGGTAATATGGGTGGAGTGATAGTGATCCAAGGCAACAACTGTATAAGTACCAAAGCATTGTAGTCAGTAATGCTGATGCTAGACGAAACGGTAAAATCTAGTTAACCAAGAAATAGCCCATTTAAAATATTCTAAGTCCAAATTAGACCAAGGTCAAGGTCAAAATCAAGGTTGGGTGATATTGGTTGATAGGGAATGGTCCAAGGCAACAACTGTATAAGTATCCAAGAATTTGAGAAAGCGGTGTTGATGCTAGACGAAACGGTAAAATCTACTTAACCTGTTACGGACGGACGGAAGGACGGACTGACGCACGGACGGATGAACGGACGGACAGGACGATTACTATACGCCTCCGCATCTATAGATGCCGGGGGCATAAAAATGGACTAATCCAATATAATAAGCATAAAGAGTCCTGAGGGTGCAAATGGGCTTAGACAAGGCAACGGTTAAGCGAAAAACTCTACTTTGAACAACTTTTGCTTTACTTTTATCTAAACGTATTCATTATAATCATCTGTGTATAGAATGATCAAACGGGGCTTTGATAGTTTTGCACATATGTTTGCAAAAACTGTGGATAAATTATGCCTTGATACTACCATGAACTCTCCCTGTGTACTTGCTGAACAGATCTAAAGACACTATCTACATGTATAAGAAATAGCAAAAAAGGCAGCGTGGTGTGTCATCAGAGGCTACCCTGTGTACTACTTAAGAAATAAGGCCGATTTAATTATGAGCATCTCAACGACTGTCCGTGTTCTATTGCACGATAAAACACTGGCATGAATCTATTATTATTTATTTTTTCGATTCTAACACTTTAACTACAATTTGCTACGACGCAATGGCGCTTTTTTTCTTAGGGTACGCATTTTCGAAGCCATATTACGTCAGAAACGTCACTTTTTAGCCGTAGTTTATTGTGAATTAAAGCACAGTTGCGTCATTCGTTGTTTATATAGCGCGTTTTTGGTTGCAAGTTGTATTAGAATGTCTATTTTATGTATATAAAATACATTAATCCTTTCAAACCTAGTCATACATTTACAGTAACGCCCCTCTGTTACGACCATTTAAATAAAGGCTTATTGAGTTTATAAATATAAGTGAAAGCTTAATGCAAGGTGACAATAAAACAGAAAGCTCCCAAAGGAGCTTTCTGTTTTATTCTCATCTTGCTTTAAGCAGTCTCCTGTAGTTAATATATCATACTTGACACTATTTATTGGTCGTACTAAAGAGGTTCAACTGTACAAGTCATTTGCAAACAGAATAACCAAACAATGAATGGTAAACTTGCCTCTGCAACAGTGATTGTCTATATGATAAAGGAACTCTCTGATTAGGGTCTTCACCGTTTGTCGTTTAGCAATTCATTGACAAATAACAACACTAAACAGTCAAATATGGACAAGACTAAATGGTAAACTGGAATTTTCCATTCAAATTTTCAGGAATGAAAGGATTAGGGCGCAATGTCCTAGCATTGTTTATAACTGCAATAAAACTATTAGTCCAATAGCAGACGAAGATAATTTAGCTTAACCTTACTTGGAGTTGTATAGAAAATGTTGTTGTGATTATTGGTAAAATAGATCTTCAACACATTAAGGATCCGATGTATAACCGCCGGTCATCCTTGAGCATTTCCAGATATTGAAGATGGCGTCAAAGATGGCCGCCGCAATGTATCTGACTAGCTGTTGGGTTTGATTCAATGCATTTGAAAGGTTTTTTCAGCAGAGTAAAGTTCACTTTCATGACCATTGCCATTATTAAAGTTCTAAATGTAAATATACATAATGCTTTATTTATAAATGACGTCCAAAATGGTCGACAAAGTACTAAGCTGACGTCCGAGATGGTTGCGGGAATACATTTTCAACTGTAAACAATATTAAAGTAGTTCAATACTTTTCAGATGTTTAAAATATAGAGAAAACTGTACTGTAAATTTCAAAATGGCGTCAAATATGGTCGACAAAATATGAAAATACAAAAAAACCCAGATATTTGTTTCTTCAATATTACATAATCCACCCAACCAGCATACCACTGTTCTACCAAAAACCACAAAAACATTTTCTCTAAAACTCCAAACAATGTTTAAGTTCTCATCTGCCGGACTATATGGTACAGTGGAGATAACATTATTTTTTCCCATTTAATCGCAAACAAAACGCATTGCACTAAGATATTGAAAATGACAAAGCTTTGCCTATTCTGGCTAGTCAATTTAACTCGAAAGGCAAACCATTTAGAACCTTGTCAGATGCCATGTTTACACGGGGTCCACACTGTTTGCAATGGAAATAATTGTTTTATCGTAACCGCTTGTATTGGGAAAACCTACCGTCTTCTCCACTGTAATCCTGATGTGCGCAAATTAAAATTTCTCTTGCAAGCTCATCATAAACAGTTATTAATTGCGTACTTTTTCTTGAAATTACAGTTAAACCTCTCTATTACGACCACTAAAAGGAAGGCTACTTGTCCGTATAAAAGACAGGAAACAGCTTAAAGCAAAGTGAAAGTGAAACAGAAAGCTCCTGTAGGAGCTTTCTGTTTCACTTTCACTTTGCTTTAAACAGTCACCTGTCTTTAACGACAAATATAATTATGACGCAATTTAGTGGTCGTAATAGAGGGGTTCTACTGTATTTGAACACGACCTTAACTAGTAATCATATTCTTAAAATACAATATTAGTCCGGTGGCAGAGACCGATAAGCGTGTTTTGCGGGCCGTACAAAGTTTTTTTGCTGTTTCTATACCTCTGAGGTGTGCTCTTTAAGAATCTGAATGATGCCACTCTGGCATCATTGGGCAATCCGCACAATATGCAAATTAAGGCCGCCATTACTGAAAATTTTGTTTTCGTCAATATCTCAGAAACTATGCATGGTATCAACATAATTTTGGTGTTTATCCCCATGTTTTGAGGGGTAAAGAATCAGATAAAGCCATTTTAGTAAAGATCGCAGCGATATTTTGTGCTGAATGGGCATATTTAGGCAGCCATTACTGAAAATCTCGTTTTCGACAATATCTCAGTACCTGTGCATGGTATCAAAATCATGTTGGTGTCTATCTCCATGTTTTTAGAGGTAAAGAATAAGATTAAACCATTTTAGTAAAGGTCACACCAATAGTTTGTGCTGAATGGGCATATTTAGGCAGCCATTACTGAAAATCTCGTCTTCGTCAATATCTCAGTAACTACATATGGTTTCAGAATAATTTTGGTGTTTATTCCCATATTTTGAGGGGTAGAAAATCAGATAAAACCATTTTAGTATTGATCCCACAAATATATTTATAAGGTTGTGATGAATATCCATATTTCGGCAGCCATTACCGAAAATCTCATTTTCGTCAATATCTCAGCATCTATGACATATTATATCAAAGTAATTCTGGCGTATAAACAAATGTTTTAGGGGTAACTAATCAGTTGAAGCCATTTCACTAAAGATCACACAAATAGTTTTTCTGAATAGGCATATTTAGTCAGCCAGTACTGAAAATCTCATTTTCGGCAATACCTCAGGAACTATGATACATGCATTAATATGTTTCTGGCGTCTGTACTCATGTTTGTAAAAGTAAAAAAAAGTATCTATTTAAGGTCTACTTTCAGTCCGAATGACCGCTCAGCCGACTGTACATTTACTCCCCTGATCATTGAGCCATCTTGCCTACAATATTGAGCACTGCTAACATATGGCGCATAAGCAGCCGCAGTACCGATTCAGACCCTTCGCAGGTACCCATTTTAACCCCTGGGTAGAGAGGAGCTATTCGCGGTACATTTCTTGCTCAAGCATATTCCTGTACATCATCGGGGATTCGGAAAAAATCCCCTAGTCAGGCCGCTGGTCCGGCGGGGGATCGAACTCACGAACCCTGGTACCGTAGTCCAACGTGTTACCACTGGATTACTACCACCGGTAGGGAAAAGAAGCAGATTAAACCATTTCAGTATTGATCACACCAACATGTTTTGCAAAATAGACAACAATCCACTTCACTGTACATCCAAGTTACAAAGCACTCCTTTTACTTATAATGATGTAGATTGCCATTACTGAACTGACTCAGTCCTCAAACAAGTCATTTTTAACAACATTGTCACTGTCATCGACCCGTCGGACGTGTTTTTTCTGGCAGGGTGCTTCTCCGTGGCAGCCATAAAATATTGTGCATGGCAAGCGAGTCGTATATCACAGACACATTGCTGTCGGACAGAGTGTATACGTAGCACAACCACACTTTATCATTTCCAGCACCTCCTGTGGAGCAATAGTAACGTTTGCTTGCAATACAACTGGTATCAATTATCTAGTGCGTTCATCAAGTTTCCACCCAAACTCGACAAGATCTAATGATGCAGGTTCTGATTTGGGAGCTGATTTCCAAATGGCAGTCTGAATGTTTTACGTTCTCTTTTAATGCCTCTTTAGAAGGGGAAAGTAACTTAAGCTGTGGGGCATTTGTAACATATTTTCTACCAATTCTTTGCAACCAGACTTCTCCTCAAACTTCAGACATGTTCGATGTCACCAAGCTTGTGACCCTGTAACAGGCAGCCATGAATCATGTCGCTTCTCAAACGATGTCGCCTATAGCATAAGATAATTCGCCCACTTTGTCCAGTACCACACCGATCTTCAGGACTTTGATGACAATGCATTTTTGTACTCTGAAGCACTGACCTACAGTGACACAGCCTGAGAGGACATGGACGACTGGCAGATGTGAAAGCAAGTGTTCATGTTCACTTGCAGTTGCGGCAATGTCTATAGTGGTTTGTTAAGCATGTGGTCCTTCCAAGGTTAAACGACAGGCCAGATTCAACTTTGCGTAGAAGTGCAGCAGGAGGTCGAAAACGTCAATGTCCTCACAAGCAATGTTTGATTCTTTTTACGCCACTTTCAGCTGCCTTAACCATCTACTGTATGATAATTACACCCACTTCTTCATGGCGGGTCATGGTATCTTTCTTGCGGAAGACAATGTCATCCTGAAATACTAGTACAGTGTTAGTAGAGGTAATGGCCAGACTATGTCCATTCGGCTATCTGGATCTCTGACACATCAGAACTATGACCTGTACCTTATTCTCAGCTGCTGTAAGGAAAACCTTCTGGAGCGGCATTGGAGTATGTAACTGCAGTTTTTGTCGTCGTATTGCCTCGTCACCAGCTCGAGCTGCCCACATTCAACTTGTAATCCTGAAGTTGAAGTAGCGATCGATCGAGTGGGTCATAGCTTGCCACCCTCTTCATAACATCCATCATGAAGCCATTTACAGTTCCTTGATTAGACTCGTTTATAACCCAAATGATAGCACAGCAATCCAGTATTTCTATCATCTCTGAATTCTTAACCTGATTAGTTGTGCAGCGTGTGTTCCTGCCTGTATGGATCAGGTATGGGTCGTCGATCCCCTCACTTAACTACCAACGAGGACCTACAGCTGAGCCATAGGTGCCCAGCTACTGTAGTTGATGAGATATACTCAAATAGCTCAGCTCTTATGACGATCAACGGCTGATCATCAACAATTTGATAACTGACTATTGATGGACTTTCCTGAGTGTATGATGCTCAGTGCCTTATTTGCCTATGGTCCGGCAATTCAGACGAGCACGGGCGATGTGTATGACCTACAAGCGCCCAGTCACCGTTTGGAGGTTTCACTTTTCTGACTCAGCTAAGCTACACTAGCAGAACTATATATATTTCTGACTTTCACCTTGATACTCTGCACTACTTCAACGTACAAGTATACTGTCTAAACCAACCGCCTAAAATCTAGAGCTATATTTCTGTGTGCCTCCTTTGACCGCAAAGCAACAACTGACCGAATTTTTGTTTCTTTGCCTTTTCTGCAATATATGGGCTAATTGGACATCCAAAAGAGAGGGCAGCGGATACAGAAACCTGGGCGCGATGTCTTACTCTTACTTTCGACAGAGTTCTCTGGGTTTTTATATGCCTAGAGTAAAGTCTCATCCGAAGGACTTGGTCCAGCGGGGGATCAAACTCACGACCCTTGGCATGGTAGTCGAGTGTGTTACTACTGGACCACGTAGGCCGCAATGTTTGTGCGTGTATCAGACACTATTGAAAAGGAACTTAGAATGTATCTATATTGTAAAAAAAATTAACCTTAAAATTCTTAGCTAGCTGAGGTATGACCATTCTTTTAATGCTCTTATATAAATGATGAACACACTCCAGACAGACGACACAAAGAGATCGTAGACTCGACCGTCGCATCAATAATGGCGGTCCTTCTTTTGCATATTTTGCAGAAAAGCTTCACCAATTTTGAGCGACTTTGAAGAAGTTTGAAAATTGAAGCAGACGAAAACTTTAGCAGACAACAATTTCTTTCACCAGTAAGGGGTTAATCTGATTCTTAATCTCTCGCAACATGGGGATTGAAACTAAAAAAAATTTGAGATACTGAGAATAATGAGATTTTCAGTAATGGCTGCCTAATTTATGCCTATTAAGCACACATTGTTGGTGTGATCTTGACTAAAATGGCTTTATCTGATTCTTTACCCCTCAAAACATGGAGATAGACACCAACATTAGTTTGCTACCATGCTCGGGCACTGAGATAATAACGAAAACAAGATTTTCAGTAATGGATGCCTCAATATGCCCATTCAGCACAAAATATTGGTGTGATCTTTACTAAAATTGCTTAATCTGATTCTTTACCCCTCAAAACATGGAAATAGACACCAACATTAGTTTGCTACCATGCACGGGCACTGAGATAATAACGAAAACGAGATTTTCAGTAATGGCTGCCTAATTATGCCTATTCAGCACAAAATATCGCAATGATCGTTACTAAAATAGCTTTATCTGATTCTTTACCCCTCAAAACATGGGGATAGACACCACAATTATGTTGATACCATGCATAGTTTCTGAGATATTGACGAAAACAATATTTTCAGTAATGGCGGCCCTTAATTTGCATATTGTGCGGATTGCCCAAAGGTGCCAGAGTGGCATCATTCAGATTCTTTAAGAGCACACCTCAGAGGTATAGAAACAGCAAAAAAACTTTGTACGGCCCGCAAAACACGCTTATCGAAAAATCAGGGGTTTGGCAACCGGACTATATAAGCCAGTTCCCTTCTAAAATGACGTCATACAGTGGAGAGGACATTTTTCTTTCCCAATAAACGCGTTTACGCTAAAACTATTTATTTTCATTGCAAACTATTTGGAGCCGTCTGATCAGGCTCCAAACTGTTTGCTACTCTTATTAAAATGAATGATCACAATTATCAACAAGTTGTCATTTTCTCCATTTATTGCAATACGTTTGCGTTTAGTTTGCGTATACGTCTACTCCACTGTAACCCTTCTAATGAGTGTCAAATTGTTGGGATCCTGATCAGCAGTCAATTTTACTAGGCGTCTGATCAGGATTCAAACTGTTTGAAATTAAAACTATTGTCTGACGTATTTTTAAAAGGATTGGACAATTCAAAATAAGCATGTGCGTCCATTTGGTTGATACCGAAAGTTAACCCCTTCACTGCCGTAACGTCATCAATTTTAAACAAATGTCGTCTGCTTTGATTTCTTAAATTCAATTTTGTAGGTTTTTTTGAGTTAAGAAATATTGAAATGAGTGTCAAACAGTTTGAATCCTGATTAGACGCCGCGTAGGATTTAAACTGTTTTCAAATAACCATTGCAGTCGGGTTAAGTCAGTGAAGTGGTTAAAGCAACTTTAAATCGTTAAATATTGTTTCACTGAAAGACGTAATATATCAAATTGCAGTTATCTAAGACCATGGCAGCTCAATACAGAATAAAGATGGGTTTTTTTAAACACTATGCCCCCTGTTGTGACCCCGAATGCTTCATGATATTAACCTTTGTCTGACATGAACCAATTTGTATATGTTTGTACTGATTTCCAACGGTCTCTTGAGTCGAGTACATAATTATGCCACAAATGAAGACTTTATTGCATGTAGTTCCAAAGTTATGACCAATGTGGCATTTAGCCTATTTGACCTCTAAATAACCTCTAACCATGGCCTTTTTCTGGCATGATCAGCTCAATGACTTCTTTATTTGAGAACACCTATCAAACATGAAGTCTCTATTACATGTACTTCCAAAGTGATTCCAATGTCAAAGTTGTTCACAGAAAGATGAACGGATGGACGGACAGACGTACAGACAGACAGTTAGTCAGTCAGACAGACAGTCAGACGGTCAGTCAGACAGTCAGACAGACATACATATACATACTAATAAGTGCAGACTATGTCATCCGGGGATATACAAAATTAATAATGCAGAGCAATCTGCTTTACATAATTTGTTCAACACATTTCTCTATCATGAAACATTAGCATTTTTCGTTCACCATTCAAACAAGGCCTAAAGAAAAGACAGGTTGCAGGTTCATGAAGTCATACGCGTATGCAGAAATTCAGGACTAGTTTTTACCTACGAGTACGTTAAGTTGTTACTTTAATGTTATTTGTCTTTAATTACTTCTCATATATTGTTGATTGAACTCCTTCATCAGGAAACCTCCATATTCAAAACATTTGACATGTTGGAAAAGTTCCGTTTACAAAGGTTAACAGTATACTCCAATACCAATTTTCGAACGTGTATGGCTGCTACAGTACTGAACCTTATTGAATTAAATTGATAATCGCAAGCGAATTGCCATCGAATTGAGTGCTTCAAAGGGCGAATCTTACGCTTGAATATTTCTACGCTATTTTTCCGAAGTGGTTGTGACAAAAATGGAATCGAAAATATTAACGAATGCATATTTGCGAATATTTGTGTGAAACACCATTCAGGCAAACTTACCCGAGGGTAAAGTTACTATTTTGAAACGCAAGCGAATTGCCATCGAATTGCAAGCGAATCGCAAAAAATGTTAATTTAATAAGGTTCAGTACTGTAAGGGAGACACTTTAGATAATGTCTTCTCCACTGTAACCCTTTCCCAAATAATAGGTTTGTAGTTTTGGAAACTGGTGAGGACTTAAAGTAGGTTGAAAGTAAGTAGAGTGCGCCTTAAGGCACATTCTGCTTTACATCCAGCATGTTTTTAGCTAACATCTGCTAGGAATTAGAAAATACTTCTTATGAAACCTGTTCATAACTGAACAAATTGGAATATTTTTCTTCATTGGAGGAATAAATCAAATTCGGGAAACGTTAAATGGCGACCGCGGGATTTTATTTTGTAAAACCTGAGTACAATGCATATTAATCAGCGAAATATTCCAAAGGGCAAAACACGAGTGACTGATAGCTGATGCAACTGTTGATTCTAAAATGTGTACAAATTCGATTTTAACAAAACATCACATGGCTTAAACATATCCAGAAATAGCACGTTGAATCCGATTATTGTCATTAAAGTTCCTCACTATCTTTGTAGTGAAATCTAAAGCATTTTTTTCTAACGAGATAGCGTGGTTATTACAAGAGTTCTATTATGGCATTGCTACTCGTCATTCTTTTCAATGTGTGCACGAAAATCACGCGTATATACATTGGAGAATCTGTTATTCTTTCCCGTTTAAACGCAAACGTACGCAAACGCAAAGCACTAAAACGTAGAAAAGAACAACTATTGGACAAGTCTGATAATTCTTGTTTATCTTGGTGGCAAACAGTTTGGAGCCTGATCAGACGCCGGGTTACCCGGCGTCTGATCTGGCTCCAAACTGTTTGCACTGCAAATAATAGTTTTAGCGTAAACGCGTTTATTGGGAAAGAATAACACATTCTCCACTGTAAACCTAAAGCTGACGCTTCTTTGTGAATTACTCAAAACAATAGTATTTCCAAAGTTTACGCGTATTATTGTTTAACATTACATTATTTTAAACCTGCCTGTTACCTGAAAAATATCCTTTAAAATTACTTATCCCAGAAAGAGTTCGTTGGAAAGGAAAATCATATACATATATTTGAACTATAGAACTGTTTTCGTTTTCTTTTAGGCAGATTGCTTCCATAACCATATACAGAATTTCAACTACAGTAAAACCTTCCCATTACGACCACTAAAACAAAAATTTTTGTTTTTGATATAAGACACACAAAAACAACTTAAAGCGAGGCAACAATAATTCTCCTTAATGCCTGGTACACCCAATATGTAACACATTTTAGTGTATTTACTGGGTTTTTTTCATTCCGCCTTAACTAATCTGTCTGCACCAAACGTCTGAACTTCAAAACGTAAGTGTACGTCATGAAACATTAACAGTCATATATACAACTGTACATGCATTAAAATTCCAGTCAGACCTTCACCAACTTACTTTGAATTTCCATACTCTTCATGTTGTAATTGATTTTGTCTAACATATTACCGGCTGATTCCTCAATGGTTTCCTGACACGACCATTTAAACTTTAATAAGTTCATAGCCAGATAGGCAACGTTTTGACAACCATTTGAAAACGGATCGAATCAAGGCGAGACACCGGCTTCTCCAGTATTTCACCTGGGTCCAGGGTTATAAAGAGTTTTTGTTGAGTCTGAGATAGTTCTAACGCATTGCATTGGTTAGATTTGAACAAAAGCTCATATATGACCAATCAAATGTTTGAGAACTGCCTCAGACTCAACACAAACTCTTTATAACCTTCAGGCCTGGATATCAACCCATTGAAACTAAAGTCGAACCCCGATAACTCAAACTTGCTTTAGTTAAATGTACCCTAATTTAGAAATTAAAAATTAGCAGGATTTTTTTTATACGAAACATGTATATCAAGTGTTCTTATCTTTTTTGTAAGTATATAGCTCCATAGCTCAGTAAATTTACCAGTACACTGCAAGCCATTTGCATTTGCACTTCCGTTTCTATACAACCTAAGAGTTTGAGGTTACTTAATTACTTTCGTTTATAACAAACGCCATTTTGAAAACAAAAATCCGTACTTTCGTGAATGCTTTCGTATCAAATAAACTGGCAAGCGTTTTGCCAGTGACTGGAAGCTAGGCTATATTTAGTGAAAATATACTGGTTTCAGAAAAAAAATACCTATCTCTAGAGCTTTTCGAGGAGGAGACAGTAGACTATTCATTGTTTGGTTCAAGGTAACCATTGTGGCAACGTCTGAGGATAATAAACCAAATCACAAGTTATTTGATATCGTCTGCTTATAATAGCTGTCTTCTTATTTTGCTTCAGAAATTTAGATAAATACTTTAAACTTAAAAACTCGGCGTCTGCTCGGTATAACAATTTTGCAACTGAAACTTCACTAAGATAGTGAAGGGGTAAGAATAATCATTCATGTTCTTCGACGCCTGAACTAAATACACTCAGCAAGAACGCATGGGTCCAAGGTTAAAAAGCTTTTCAGTTAAGTCTAAAGTCGTTCTCAAGCATTTGATTGGTCAGATTTGAGCCTAGGCTCAAATCTGACCAATCAAATGCTTGAGAATACACTCAGACCCAGCTCAAACGCTTTATAACCTTGGACCAAGGTCTTTTTTCGAACTGCACTCTTAAACCCGTATCCACATAAAACAACGACTGCGTTCGAACTGTCGTATGCCATTGTCGTCATGTGTGATGAAATGTTAAAGCTCATGGCTTCTCGGTGCCTAGACGGGTGTTCGGCTTCAAATTGACAATGGCATTAGCTAAAGTTAATCTCAACACATAGTGTGTTGTGTATATACAGCACTCCCTCCCTTCAACGTCCCATCCAACAACGAATCCCTCCTAACAGCTACCATTGCCTCAGCTTCCTCAACAACACAATTATGTCTAACGCCTTTACTGCTGTAATATCGTCTGCTTACAATTGTCGTCCGCTAGTTTTCTCAAAGTTACATATTGAACATTTTGACAGAACAAAAACTTAATGACGAGTGACAAACAACTTAAATCCGGATCAGATGCCGCGTCACGCGGCGTATGATCTGGATTCAAACTGTTTGCAAATGTTAACCAATTTCCCACCCTATAACCACTCCGAACAAAGCACACACGTTTGTCTCCCATTGTACAGAGGGAGCACTGTATATTGTCTGAGGACCTATGTATTGCAGCAAAGCTAACTGCAAATAGAACACTGTACACGAATATATTTAAGTCAAATAGCCTTGAAACTTTCGTCAAAGTTGAAACCTCTCGACTTGAATCAATCCGGGCCGTGAATCAGGGTTCGGTTAAGAAAGTTTTCGGGATTACGGAGATTTTGCATCAATCAAAATAAATTGAAATTGCAGTCGTTGAAAACAGAAGAAAAGGGCTAAATGGATGATGGAGTAATGCAGAGAGTTCCATTAGGAAGTAATGTAATGTCCAAACAATTTGTTCTGATTTAAGAAACTTTCGGTTTTATGCAGTCCAATTTTCGAAGGTTAAACTTTACTTTGAATGAACTTATTTCAGCATTACCGCTGATTTATATTTTCCAAACACAGTCGAAACTCGCCTAACCCTTTCCCCAACAGAAACGACTTTTATCGTTTTGAATTTATTCTTCCGCTGAAGAAAGTAGTTCCTGTTTATACTCTCATGAACAATTACCATAACATTTTTTATTAACCTGGTAGATGGTAGTTTAAAGCAGGTTGAAAGTAAAACAGAATGCGCCTGCTTTACTTTCAACCTGCTTTAAGTGATCACATGTATTTAAAGTTATAAAAGGGTTATTGGGTAAAAGGTTAAATCGACCAGTATTTCATTAGTTTAATTTCGATAACACGGTCGAACATACCCGTATTTCAAAGTTAAAACATGGCTAAGCCATGTTTTAACTTTGAAATATCGATATGTTCGAACTAAAGCGAGTTCGAATTATTGAGTTTCGACCGTACATTATTAACCTTTAACACGCTATGTAAAATGCGGTTACATCATAAATGGTCTTCAATAATTATCAAAACTAATTCATTAACATTTCCCAAATAAATACCACCAAAATGTCGAACAGTTTTCATCGGAATATTGTGTAAAAAATGCCACACTTCGGTGCGACACATGTTGTATGTTCACCATGTAAATGTACTTAATCATTTATAGTCCCTATCAGCACACGAATTTTAATACCGTTAAAATCTTACAAGAATGGGGAAAACCTGTCTAACTGTTTTAATTGTGATACTATGTGTTTTTATCACACATAACAGTATTTTATCCAAAAAGTTCAAACTGAATGTCAGTCTAATCGGAGTCTATACTGTTTGCCCGGACTCTATGTCCTAATAGTTAGGATCATTAAGGTACCTTTGATTTGTCTGCTATTTATCAACAAGTTGTAAAGAAAGACAGTCTATTTTTTGCGATATTACATATTTAGACTATATGGGTTTTCTGTGTAAAATTATATACTTCTACCGATAGTATTGCACGACAATATTGACCTGACGTTGAACGTTATGCATGAATAAATTTAAGAGTGGTGACGCAGTATAAATCAATAATCGACAGCGGTCCGTACACTGTCGGGAATGTTCGATAGATTACGTAAATCGTATCACTTTTTTATCTTATGTGGAGTAAAACTCCAACTTAGTTAAGCGATAAAATACGATTTCCGATTATGCTAGTATAATCGTATCAGCTAAAAAGCATCCTGTTGGGTTTAGATTTTAGATCACGACAGATCCTCGATACCCTCACCTTCGATTAACGCCGGTTCACTATATATACCTAATTGGCAACCACTTTACGTATCGCATCTGTCATAGGTGGGTCGTTAGAGCGAATGATTTGTAATGGCGAGGTCCCGGGTTGGAATCCCGTATTAGGTTAATATTTTTTTATTTGTATATTCATATTAATTATTGTAAGTTATAAATTTTATTTTATACATAAAATGCACGGGTGACACGTTCTTCTGACAGCAGTGACGACGAAGATTGATTTGTACTGACTATGTGTAAATGTGATATTATATTTATAATAATGCAATAGAAAAAAGAAAAGAAGAAAAAAAAAGAAAAGAACAAAAAAGAAAAAGAAAGAAAAATAAGAAAGAAAGCGAAAAAAAGAAAATTATAGAAAAGAAAGAAAAGCCGAAGCAGCATATGTGGGGGAAAATAGAAAAAAGAGATGATGCACGGGTGGTCTCGAACCACTGGCCGTTACGAAAAGTTAATGTATAGTCGCCTTCCATACCACTGGAGCTAACAACTTATCGATACGTTTGATAACCGGTCAATGCTATTTGTCTTTGTTTACCGGTTTCGGTACCATGTGCGTTCTCGTATAAATTTAACGAAGTGTCCCGAAGATATATTTAGAAATGAAACGAAGTATGAAATTATGCAAATAGAGGTCACCAACGTTAGGTCAATATTGTCCAACAATATCGTCCTACGCATAAAGAACAGAGAAGATAGCAAAAATATTGTATTACGATTTGAAAGATAAAACTCTAGGTCCTAGATCTTTTCACAAGGATGTTATATAATATTGTTGATACAGTGGAGAAGGCGTTATTCTTTCCAAGTAAATTCATTTACGCTTAACTAGTATTTCCATTGCAAAAGGTATGGAGCCAGATCAGACGCCGGGTAACCCGGCGACTGATTAGCTCCAAACTGTTTGCCATTTATTTTTAAAACGAGTCTTCAAATTTTTCAAAACATTGTCATTTTAACGTCTTCTCCGCTGTATTACATGAATTCTACTTCCAAATTGCAAGCTTACTCAATTTCTCGATTCCTCAATTGTTCGATTTCTCTTCGTATTTACAAATTCCTCAAATGTTCAATTTTTCGGTTATGATATATTAATTAACACATATACTTCAGTCTAGATGTTTTTGGATTAGGATCTTTCTAGATATATTCATGTAAGAATGTTACCAATAGAATGAGTTTGTGTTGTACAATGCAATATGAGAAATAAAATGATAAAAAAAATCCTCGATTTCTCAGTTGCTCTATATCTCGATTTCTCAATTGCCCAATTTCTCAATTTCCAAATTGCTCGATGTCTTTTTCGAATTTCAAGATTTCGCAATTTCTCTATTGCATGAGTACAACATTTATTCAAGTAAAATCTGTGACACTATAAAGCCCTCAGTCTTAAAATCAAACTGACTTTTTGTGATATTCTAGTTCTGGTGCGTGTGTATTAATTTGTTTTACTTCAAAATATGCATTTAAATTATGCAAAATATGCTCGTTTGTAGAATTAAGTCAATCCATGTAGTTATGCAACGGTATACTAGAGTCTAGATCTAAACGCCTGCTATAATATGAGTTCTAGGACTAGTTTATCACCCCAATTCCATCCAAACAAACTCGTATAATAGGAGGCGTCCATACATTAGTATACCATTGTACAACTGTATCGTTCCTCTCATTTCAGCTTTTTAAGGGTTATCAAGACATCAAGAAACTGTGTGATTGGGAAATTTGGAAACATTTGAGAAATCGGGCAACTGATAAAGTGGGAAAGTGGGAAGCTTGGAAGAGAAATTGAGTAATTTAGAAATCGAGCAATTGAGAAATGTTTGATTTTGGAAGAGAAATCGAGAAATCAAATAACTGAGAATTTGAGGTATAGAGACTTTCGAATGAGACATCGAGCAATTCAGAAATTGAAAAAAAAATGCGGAAATCTTGAAATTTGGAAAAGAAATCGTGAAATATTGAATTCTACTGTTAAAAAACATTAAAGGGAAATGTCACCGCCGGTCATTTTGACACCATTGTTTTTTATACTTCCATTAGACAGATTAGTTCTTTACGACACACACTCTCTGCTCATATAAGAAAATGCGCTGTTCTTTTACAATAGACCAGCGTGTGCAAGCAAACCAAAAACTGGTATATTCGTATTGCAACCAGCTCATCTCAGAGTATAAACATGTTCAAAACTGTTTTTCACTGAGATAGCAAAAAACCGTTGGTGAACTGCAAAGCTTGCCTATTGCAAACATTTTCAAATAAATTATTTTTCTTTGTCTTATTCTATATTCTGCTTTAACACATATACCGCCATTATAGTGTCTGCTTTATAAATACTGTATAAAGAATTATATAAAAGCAAGAGCTAAAGAAACTGACAAAAGGAATATCTCTACGAGTGTAAACATAGATGATCCTAGTCAGATGCGACATCGGATAGACGACTACAATCGACTTACCCTGGTTAGACGTCGCGTTATGCAGCATCTGATCAGATTCCAAACTGTTTGACAATCATTTCGATATATGTTTCAACAATTCCTTTTGTCTTAACCATTTTACTGACTCTGTCAATGACGCCAGAAATGCCTGAACAAACAATTATTATCGTGTAGATCCAAATAACTCTGCGTCTGATCTGGATCGGATTGACACTCGTTTCGAGATTATGTCAGTCATACTGTCTTCAATAGTACTATGAAAGAACATCGCAGACAACCATATTGCAGGACAAGACAATGTGACGGCATGGGGGTAAAACCCTCACGATATTTTGCAGGGAAACGGTAAAAGACTAGTAGAACCCACAGTATTGTGACGACGAAATATCAGACGATACATCGTGTCGTTGAAAGGGTTAAGTCGCTGCTGGACACACGTTTAATGGTATCTATTCCACCATCTACAACACCACGGTAATGAAATGGTGATGGTGAACGATACTTATATATTATTAACCTTACTACAATAGTAATTAGAAAGATAAGTTACCGCTGTGTCCGACACCTGTCCAATGATAACCATGATATGGAATGTTTTCATTAACCATTTTGGCGCCAAGTTAAACTTGAGATTTTTACCTCTACACCGTTATTTTGTCGTTTGCTTGTTGTCTTCCAGATCGTTTCAAAGTTAGATTTATGATTTTATGATTTAAGAAATATCGGTAAAGTGTTTTAACAGTTTTGATCCCGATCAGACGCTTTTTAGGCGGCGTCTGATATGAATACAAACTGTTTGCAAAGTCGCCTTCATGCGACTTCGGCTCCGAAAGGGTTTGACCCCTCTAATGTCATGACATTGTCTACTAAATTGTTCTTGTTGTTTTACTTCTCATGTGTAGAATATAGACATTCTGATTGTGATTGATTATGTGTCGATTCGAGTGTAAGCGGTATATATCCTTATCAGACACAGAGTTACGCGGGGTGTAATCTGGATGGAAACTGATTGTAATTACATTAGGAGTTGAGGTTAAACCCTAATAGGTTTTACTACAAAGCATTACAAAGGTGTTCCTTTAATCTTTCACTAGTATTTTCAATATGCAGCAAAATTCTCGCTTGCAATGGGTCTCCAAATTTAGGCAAGAGGAGCTTCAACAGAGTGCGAAAGTTTGTATCCGAAACCATTTAACAATATTTGCCTCTGGAGCCACACAGTTTGCAAATTCCTAATTAGACTTGCTTGGTTGTAGGCAATTTTAGGTGCTGAGTTGTACGCTCTTCGTATAAATATTCCATTGACCTTATTGTTCGTACTTTGATGTTCTGAATTAATGTCTTCATTCATGTTTCGAACATAGTTTTGATTACCTACTTAAGTCAGTGTAATGAATACAAGTATACCCCGTGGCGTTCCTTGTTTACTGTAAGTTATGGATGAAATTGAAAGTTCATAGGATGATCTTTTTTGTAAAAGCGTTTGGAATACGTTGAAGAGGATACATCTAATTCACAATAAACGCGTTTCTGTTGAAGAAACTATTTCAGTTGCAAACAATCTGGAGCCAGGTCAGACATCGGATAATACCCACACTGGACATCTCCAGAATGAAAATATTCTATTTTATACATTATAGTACATTGCATTTGCGTTGTGTTTCGTTTAAACGAGGAAGAATGACTTCTTTCCTATTTTGTAATAGGCAGTAAAACGCTCAACTTTATTTTTCGCCTGATGCGATGTATTACATTACATTGAAGAATACGTCATTCTTTCCAAATAATTGCTTGTATGCCAAATATATTATTTTCATTGCAAACAGTTTGAAGCCAGATCAGACGTCGGGTAACTCTGCGCCTGATCAGGCTCAAGGCTTTGCGTTTCGTGTGTGCTTAAACGGGAAGCAAGGGCGTCTTCCTCCACTGCACACGAACAGGCGACCTTTGTAATGCTTGGGAGCCTTATCAGATGTTAAGACCTAAGTGTCTCACCGGGTTCCAATCTGTTCAACCCTTTCGGCACCACATAGATCATAAGACTGTACATGTAACCCCTTTACCGTCATATTGTCATCTGCTCAATTTTGTTGTCTTCAAAGTTAGATTTAAGGTAGTATGACTTAAGAAATATCGACATGAGTGTCAAACAGTTTAGATCCCGATCAGACGCCGCAAAAATGTTTGCAAAGCCGACCTTAAGCGACTTCGTCTGTGAAAAGGTTAACTGAAATAGATTACCCACCTTTCAAAACATGTCGTGCTCTATTACTCTCGTTTTGTGTTCGTATTCTGTTTCTTTAACCCTTTACCTCATAGCCTGTTTCTAGTTTTGAAGACAGATGACCACTTAAAGCAGGTTGAAAGTAAAGCGGAATGTGCCTAAAGGCACATTCTGCTTTACTTTCAGCCTGCTTTAAGCTAAAATCTGCTAGGCTTTATAAAATATTTGTAATAGTAATTGTTTATGAAGGTATAAACTGGAACTATTTTCTTCAGCGGAGGAATAAATTAAATACGCTAATAGTCGTTTCTATGGGGAAAGGGGTTTAAATGGGCATATTTACACTTGCATCAGTATGTACTTGTCTTGATGATCAATGTAAGCACAATGTAGAGATGACAGTTGGAAAAGGTGTTGGTTCTTACAATGGAGACGATGTTATTCTTTCCAAATACAAATTAAGCTAAAATCCCTTTGACATCTGCAAACAGTTTGAAGCTAGATCGGGCGTCGGCAATGCATTTGCGTTTCGTTTACGTTTAAACGGGACGACATAATATCTTCTCCACTGTAATTGTGGTTGAGTTTTGAACTGTGCAGAAGGGACATCTTATCATATACCTTCCATCAATACATACACATTACTAGTTGACAGTGCGGTACAGGGTGATGTATTCAGCGCGATACGTTTTTTGCGGAGGTAGTCGATCTGACGAAGGCCTTGGCGTGAGTCTGATCGGTGGTTTCCGACAAATACTTCGAGAACAAAAACACACCAAACACAACTAAATAGTTGTTTAAATCGTTTTATATCCAGAAACATTAGTTTTTTTAAGCAGAACAAGAATTATTGTATGTCACAAAGAATAACGCGGAGCTTGTACATATACGCTTAATCGAAAACGAGGTTGACGTAAAATACAATCAGTAAAATACAAGGTGGACGATACAAACTCTTATATTTTACTGTGCAGATACATTGTACATGCTGTAACGTTCGATTTCATAAGAAGGCATATGATGTATTTATGTCACGTTCAAGTCACGCTCAAGTCACAATACATTCGAACAGTTGAACAGAGGTTAACAAAGAAACAGTATTCACGGAAATGCGTGTATATTTTAATATTTAACGACAATATGCAGAAATATGCATACAGACAGTGTACATAGATAGTCATGGTAATGCAAGCGGCTCAGCATGACATTGTACAGTGGAGAATCTGTTATTCTTTCCCGTTTAAACGCAAACGTACGCAAACGCAAAGCACTAAAACGTAAAAAAGTGCAACTTTTGGACAATTCTGATAATTTTTGCTTATTTTGGTGGCAAACAGTTTGGAGCCTGATCAGACGCCGGGTTACCCGGCGTCTGATCTAGCTCCAAACTGTTTGTACTGCAAATAATAGTTTTAGCGTAAACGCGTTTATTGGGAAAGAATAACAGATTCTCCACTGTATCTATGTAAATAAACTGTAATTCCTATCTGAAAACTTTCTTCAATGTATCAGCGCATTTGTGCTTAGCGTCCCATAAAGGGTGCATATGAAGTCCACAATCTACACTGTTTGCTGCTAGGAATTTCAATATAAAACAAAACAAAAATAAAAGGTTAGACCAGAAAAACATTTACTTATCGAATATATAAGCATGGAAGAATAAACTTTACATAATACAGTATGTCAAAATCAGTGGGTACTGCTTTGCACGTGCGTTATCAGATTATCATTGCATAACTTAAACATTACAAGTAGTATGCATTACCACAATAGCAAGGGTTGATAAGAATAAAATCCTTGAAATAGTAACGCAATTGAAGATCATTATCAGTTTACATTGTATGTTTGTCAGCCAAAGCATTCGGTTAAAATAGAAAAATCCATATCATTTGCCAAAACTCATCAAGTCTAGATCTCTGATGCGCTCTTGTTTACGAAACAAAGAATAACAAAGGTGTGAAATAAATATTTCATATCATGTGACGAGAAAAATAGTCTACGTACATATACATATATCTTGTTTAGTACGTTTACAGAAACCATGTGCTTGTTAAAATTGTCAAATAATCATCACAAGTTGTTGTGATTTCTGCATTTGTTCTATAAACAACATAAGGCCAAATACAACATTTATATATGTGTCGACAACATTATATTTTCAGATCAATCGCGACGAAAACCAAACGCTTAGTTACAAATAATTTATTAACATTTTGTTTAAAATGTTAACGATTTGTTTGTACATAAGTGTACCACGCTGTCAACATTTTACGACATATACGTCTTTCCACGCTTTTGATTTATTCCTCCGCTGAAGAAAAAAAGTTCCATTTTATACAGTCATGACTATGCACCATAAGAAATGTTCTATATTCTTGCAGAAGGCAACTTCAAGCGGACTGAATGAAAAGTAAAATGCGCCTTAACCCATTTATACCCAGTGGATTTTTCTATGTTTATATATGGGATTAGTCCATTTTTTATCAAAGGGATGCTTGGTCAAAATTTACATTTTCATTTTGTTTTATATCGAAATTCCTATCACAAACAGTGTAGACTCTGATCAGACGCCGCATTATGCGGCGTCTGATCAGGGTATACACTGTTTGCCTATGGCCCATATACATGTAGGACCGTGGGCACAAATGGTGTAAGGTGACTTCTGTTTCACGTTTAGCCTGCTTAAGATACAAACGCATTAGTCTTCAACACTAGAATAAGGCTACGGCGTACGTGGAATTGATTAAGAGCTTTATCAGACGCTGATAAACTTTGCCCCTGATCTGGCTCTTAGTTCTTTGCAATGGGTATAGTAGCTATTGTGGAACGAGTGAAAACAATAAAAAATTGTAAATGTGTTTCTGTAATAATAATTATAATAAGAGGTAAAACTGAAATACATATGACTTTAACTCGTTCTCTGCTAAAGGCGCCAAAAGGCGACTTTGCAAACAGTTTGTATCCTGCTCAGACGCCGCGTCACGCGGCGTCTGATCATGGTTTAAACTGATCAACAATTGTATCGATACGTACTCAGTCAAAACAGCCGTACATCTAACTTGGATAAATATTGCAGACGACACTTAAATGCATACGAATTTTTGACGGTAAGAGGATTAAAGCAGACGGTTAACCTTGGCAAAGAAGGAGTTAAAATGTCTCGTATGATTAGAATGCGCCACCTAGGGTGTAAATTTATTGTATGAAGGCTGCAATATAAGCATTAACATTAAAGCTTGTAACAAGCAACAATGTGTCGTCTAAAGCAATTCTCAAAGTTCCCCTATTTACATTTTGTCTCAGGAAATAGCATCAGAATGGCAAATAGTTTGCATCCAAATGAGACGCCGAGTTACTCGGCGTCTCATTTGGATTCAAGCTATTGGTTAAAGGAGAGAAAAATTGCCTGTAACATGTTGAAGGTTAAAAATGGCATTTATCTTTATTAGAACATAACGGATACTGTACGAGATAACTGACACGTTCCGTGATAAAACATCGTGGTATATTGTATATCTAATCGCAACAACCGTTTAGAAAAAATAGCACAGTAAATCCCTAATATTTCGAACATTAACGAGAAGCTTTTTTACTGGTTAATACAACAGAACACATGGTCAGAAAGATTTTCAGTTGAGTCTGAGATTGTTCTCAAGCATTTGATTGGTCAGATATGAGCCTTTGCAACTGCTGGAAAACGGCGATAGACTCAACTCAAAGTTTTTATAACATTTGAGCCAGGTGTTATAGAAGAGAAGATGATTATTCTTTACCGTCTTTAAAAAAACGAACATAAACGCAAACGCAATATTATAGAATGTTGAACAACGCGGTCGTTGGGAAATGTTGACACTTTAAGTAGCATACTTATAGTTTGGACCCTGATCAGACGACGAGTCATTGACGTCTGATCTGGTTTAAAACTGATTGAAATGGGCATCATTGATTAAGAAGAAACGTTTTTAATCGAAATCAATTATGTTTGAACCCACGGCATATATATAGGATATTACATAAGTGTTCATAATTTATTGGATTTATTAAACTTGTCTTTTAGAAAACGATAAAAACGAGGCTTTGCCGAGTTTTTATCGTTTTCTAAATCGACGAGTTTGATAAATCCAATAAATTATTAACACGAATGGTATATTCTTTTTATAACATCACCTAGAAAAGGTATTTATCGCAGCCTTTGAGGTCAAGTGAATGCTAAGCGCGATATAAGTAGATCTATACAGGAAATAAGTTGTTCCAAATTAACCCCGTTCACTAGCATAATGTTTATGTTATTATATGTATAATAAGCACTTTCATGTAGATCTAATATTGATTAATTACACCAAATATCTATAAATTGAATCTACATAATGGAAAGAAGACGTTGGAAATAGAACGCATAGAACGTATTGTAATGACGTCACAAGTAACGACGTCCTGGGTGCCTCATTTGCATAGTTATTTAACTAGTTATATATGACATTTAAACAACGGGTGTTATTCAACGCTCACGCCATCTGCTATGTTATAATATTTGATAGTGTCTATATAATAAGTATGTGGACTGCAACATTGTACTAAAGTACAACCTGTCTGGTTCAGTCGATAAGATATGTAATGACAGTATTTAACCATTTCACTGTTAAAAAATGCCCAATTCGATTGTGCAAACAGTTTGGATCCTAATCGTTTATCGGCGTCTGATCAGGGTCAAAATTGTTTGACACTCAGTTTTGGTACTTCTTTTGGCCATTCTACAGTAATTCAAACTTTGAAAAATAGCACAGATACATGTAACAAACGTAATGATAATATGATTGGGCCTTGGTAATCAGTACACGCTAAATTTGTAGATTGACGGGTTAAGGAATGTCCGATATTCATAATTGTGAAGATTTATTTAAATTTTAAAGAGCGACAAGGTGGCACACCGGACTAGATCTATAACAAAACGACATTATTTTTTTTTTTTTTTTTAAGATAAATTGTCGTTGGAATACTTTGACCCTTATCCTGCTGCCATGTCGTCTGCTTCGAAATTGTCGTCTGCAAAATATGTAAAACATGGATTTATACATTTTTGAATTAAAGAAACCTTAAGACGAGTGTCAAACAGTTTGGGTGCAGATCAGACGCCGCGTTACGCGGCGTCTGATCTGGATCCAAACTGTTTGCAAAAAGCCACCAGCAGGATAAGGGTTAATAAATCTTTATTTATTATTTGTTTTAAGACAGATAAACCAGACGTACGTATTGAAATAAATATATTCGCAATCATATTACAGAACAATTCCAACATTATTTGATAGGAGTTTTCAGTGTTATATTTTCCTTGCCTTAAGCAACCCCCTGTCCTTGGCTTCATTAATGTTAATTATTTGCGCAGTTTTACATGTACTAGGAAATGTAAACAGCTATAAAGGAAGAATTCAGAACAATAAATCTAATGGAAATCATGAG
This sequence comes from Gari tellinella, assembly GCA_922989275.2. NCBI lineage: Eukaryota > Metazoa > Mollusca > Bivalvia > Cardiida > Psammobiidae > Gari > Gari tellinella. The sequence goes on from OV277864.1 coordinate 47,296,811, forward strand.
TAGCTGTATCAGCATATAAACTAACAGGTGAGACGACATTATCCTTTCCCAATAAACGCGTTTATGCTAAAACTATTATATCAACTGTTAACAGTTCTGAGCCAGATTAGACGCCGGGTAACCCGGCGTATGATCAGGCTCCGAGCTTCTTGCTACTTAGATTAAAAGAAATCGTGAGTAATATAAAAAAAGGTGCAATATTTGCATTTTTATGGTATTGCGTTTGCGTTTCGTGAACGTTATACGGAAATGAATACAGTGGAGAAAACGTTATTTTTTCCCAATAACCGCGTTTACGCTAAAACTATTATTTTCACTGCAAACAGTTTGGAGCCAGATCAGACGGCGGGTAACCCGGCGTCTGATCAGGCTCCAAACTGTTTGCCACCAAGATAAAGATGAATTTTCAGAATTGTCAAAAAGTTGTACTTTTCTACGTTTTAGTGTTTGCTTTTAAACGGGAAAGAATAATAGATTCTCCACTGTACTCACTATCTATCATACCTTTCAGACATACGGATCCATCGCCTGAATAAAATCATTTGATACCTCTCACAGTCAATCCAGATTTACCACCATAAGCGCAACCAAGTTATTGTTTTTAGTGTATGTGTCACCTTACAGCAAGATGAAAATAAAGCACAGAGCTCCTGTAGGAGCTTTCTGCTCCTGTAGGAGCTTTCTGCTCCATTTTCATCTTGTTTTAGGCTACCACTTGATTTTAACGCCATTTTTGAGTTCATATCGGATGTTCGTTATTGCAGGATATGTTGTTACTCTTGAATAATAAAAAGTCGGTAAGACATGCAATAATCAGATAAGATAAACTTTCTGTATTTATTTCATACAATTTTATTGAGTAAGACATATTGCACTTTTATTATGTTATTCAAAGCCTAGACAAAAAAAAACCTGTTTCTCTATGCATAGGATTTTGTAACAAGTATATCAATGAAATTCCCTAATGGCTATAATACTGCTTTAATCTCACTTGGTAATAACCATTTATATTAACCCTTTTCAACCCTACAGCCCTCTGTAGAGATAACTGATTACATATGCAAACAGTGTAGACCCTGATCAGAGGGCTCCTATAGGAGCCCTCTGATCAGGGTCTACACTGGTTGATATTTTCGTTGGTTTTTGTTGGCATATAAAAAAGCAACAGTAGACTGGTTCAAAGTGTCTGTACTAGAATAGTCCAAAAGGATAATAAATACCAACAAGAGATATTTAGGGTCAAAATGATTAATAAACGAAACACAATACAAAATGAAAAATGCTGTTTTCAAAACAAACTGACGATTTATTCCACATTTTAATCTGAGTGGCAAACAATTTGTTGCTTTATGTGGACATTGTTTAAGCATAACCGCCGTCGGAACTGATAACGTTTTCTCCACTGTATGTAAATATGAAATAAGGTTGCTTTTATTATGTCCGTTGTTGCTTCTCTAAAAGAATGTAAAAGGAAATTGGCTGGTCGTAAAGTAAACGATTTGTCGGAATTATGATTCAGTCGGCGTATATTATATAAGTACATTGATCGGGTTGATTTAACAGAACGTCAATACCTATTTTTGTCTACCTAAAACTCTTCCAAACGTTAGGTCTGCCTACACAAGCATTAATATTGCAAACGGTTTGAATCATTATAATCGAAAGTCTAGTATCACGTCGTTGCGTCAGAATCTAAAATGTCTGACATACAGTGGAGAATCTGTTATTCTTTCCCGTTTAAACGCAAACGTACGCAAACGCAAAGCACTAAAACGTAGAAAAGAACAACTTTTGGACAATTCTGATAATTCTTGTTTATCTTGGTGGCAAACAGTTTGGAGCCTGATCAGACACCGGGTTACCCGGCGTCTGATCTGGCTCCAAACTGTTTGCACTGCAAATAATAGTTTTAGCGTAAACGCGTTTATTGGGAAAGAATAACAGATTCTCCACTGTACATACAGTAGAGAAGATCTTATTTTATTAAGGAATGAATAACGTGGTTTTGCAGTTTACGAGATTTTTCAATCCCGTAAATCGCATAAACACGTCGTTTATTGCTTATATTTATATTTTCATAATTTTCCCTGTCCTTTACACAATAAACTTGACAAGATTGGTTTGTATGTATATGAATATATCATATACCGACCAAATGTGTTTGATAGCTGTAATCCTGGATATAGTCATTCGATCTCTATAACATCTGGTATGAAAAGTAGTCCCCAATACATGTTTTGGAGTTTACCTACATGTAGTAAACGGTTCGCCACAAAGATTGAAAAAACATATCAGAATTGTCATCACGTTGTCATTTTCTACGTTTCGTTTCGTTTTCGTTTAATATTTTGTTACGTTACCTTTTCAGCAGACGATGTTCAGCAGCAAATATATTGTTAAACCAGAGCAATCGCAAGATGGCATGCTCGACTATTGCAGGTTTTTTCGTTATTGGAAATTTGATAAGGGTATATACATATATTGGATAAGCATGTTTGATGGTAGTAAACTGAAACCAGAGCTACCTCCTTGGTTGGGTGAAACAGTGGTTGCAGAGTAGCAGAATTTTTAATTTCTAAGTATAAAATTTCTAATTTAATATATAAGGTAATTTCTAAGTCCATCAAGGGCCATAACTGACACTAAATGCAAACTAGAATTACCTGCCTTGATTGACTGCACTAGTGGCAAGGTTGTGGCGAAGTTATAATCCCATACAAGCAGCAGTTGCAGAGATATAAGCTTATTTGTAGGTTGCACAAAAAACCTTAACCAAAATATCTAAGTCCATCAAGGGCCACAACTCACACTAAATGCAAACTTGAGTTACCTGCCTTGATTGACTGTACTAGTGGCAAGGTTGTGGTGAAGTTATAATCCCATACAAGCAGAAGCTGCAGAGATATAAGCTTATTTCTAGGTTGCACAACAAACATTAACCAAAATATCTAAGTCCATCAAGAGCCACAACTCACACTAAATGCAAACTTGAGTTACCTGCCTTGATTGACTGCACTAGAGGCAAGGTTGTGGTGAAGTTATAATCCCATACAAGCAGCAGCTGCAGAGATATAAGCTTATTTCTAGGTTGCACAAAAAACATTAACCAAACTTTCTAAGTCCATCAAGGGCCATAACTCACACAAAATCCAAACAATAGTTACCAGCCATGATTTGCTGCAGTATTGGGGAAGCTGTGGTAAAGTTATAATGCAATACAAGTATTGGTTGTAGAAATAAAAGCTTATTCGTAGGTTGCATAAAAACCTTAACCAGTGCAACGGCGTCGGAGTGGCGACTGTTATAGCCCTCCATATTCTTCGAATAGTCGAGCTAAAAAGCATGTATCTCTTAGCATTGATTGACTGCACTAGTGGCAATGTTGTGGTGAAGTTATACTCCCATACAAGTAGCAGTTGCAGAGATATAAGCTTATTTCTAGGTTGCACACAAAACCTTAACCAAATTTCAAAGTCCATCAAGGGCCATTACTCACACTAAATGCAAACTAGAGTTACCTGCCTTGATTAACTGCACTAGTGGCAATGTTGTGGTGAAGTTATAATCCCATACAAGCAGCAGCTGCAGAGATATAAGCTTATTTCTAGGTTGCACAAAAAACATTAACCAAAATTTCTAAGTCCATCAAGGGCCATAACTCACACAAAATCCAAACAATAGTTACCAGCCATGATTTGCTGCAGTATTTGGGGAGGCTGTGGTAAAGTTATAATGCAATACAAGCTTATTTGTAGGTTGCACAAGAAACCTTAACCAGTGCAACGGCGACGCCGACGCCAGGGCGACTGTAATAGCCCTCCATATTCTTCGAATAATCGAGCTAAAAACTATATACGTTGCATGCGTCTTGTAGACGGATCAGACGTCGGATAACCAAGCGTCTGATCAGTGTCAACATTGTTGACTGTTTAGCTTCAAACTAATCCCTTCCATTTCTTATAAATCCATTCCATTTCTGACAGTTTTCATTTTAATAGTTAATGGTACCCGTTGGAGTTTAGTTTCGTTTAAAGGGGAAATAATGACGTACTTTCCATTGCGCATGCTGCTAGTGGTGTATTCTCTTTTTTTTCACAACGCATTTTTTGTGTGAAACTATTGTCCCTGGTTTGTTTTCTTGTATTGTTTATAACCGCATCTAAGTCCTTTCCATCATATGAACGCATATGAATACATTAACGTATTCCTCAGCATTATTTCCCGATTAAACGCAACGAAAAGCAAACGCAATTAAGTACATGCCAAGTACTGGTCATTTTTTACATTTCTGATGATGTATCTTCTGCTTAGTGGCAAACAATTTGTAGCCTGGTCTCGCCGGGTCAACCGGAGTCGGATCTGCCTCTAAACAGTTTGCAATGGAAATAATTGTTTGAGCACAAAAACATTTATTTGGAAAGAATCATATCTTCTCCACTGTACTATGCCGGTTAAAAGTACACATGAAACTTTTCTTGCATCCTAAAAGTGCGACAATTAAAGTTTAGAGGATTTTCTGCTGATTTTTAGTTTGCTTTATGCATCCACGTGTCTTGAACAATTTAAATACAGGTGAGAAAACGTTATTCTTTCCCAATTAACGCGTTTACGTTTAAATTATTATTTCTTTTGCAAACTGTTTGAAGCCAGATCAGACGCCGGACAATCCGGCGTCTGACCAGGCTCCAAATTGTTTGCCGCTAAGATTAAAATAATAATGAGGATAGTCAATAAGTTGTCTTTTTCTCCCTTTTAATGAAATGTGTTTGCGTTTCGTTTGCATTTAAACGGGTTAGAATTACGTTTTCTTCATTGTAAGAAATGGGGAGAAAAGAGAGCTGAATCATGTTCATGCAACTTGATTGGCATTTGTAGCCCATTAAAAGATGTAGCATAAGCAGAAAACATAGAAATTTATATCGCATTGTACAGGAGTAAAGTGTTAAGTGCTCCAGATAAGAGGGAGTAAACTGAACATATTCAACGTTTTCTCACTGGGTACAGTACGACTGTGTTACTATTCATTACAATCGTCTCGAAGAGACGATTGTAATGAGAAGTGACACTATAGGGTTTAATTCAGAAAATATAATATGTTATATATTTTGAAATAATAGTCGTTCCGCTTAACAATATATTGAAACCTGTAGCGGTATCTTGAAAAATGTAAAATAAATGCATAAAATATGCTTGCTATTACACTTATCTTTATTTAGATATATTTTGAAATACTCCCCTACTCAGGAGTCCTGGTGTTGATCAATATATCTGTAAGATACACAAACATATAACATGCCATACATCTTTATAGGCTTGTTGAACATACATTTGTCATCAACGGGCACGTTATTGGCGGTATATGTCACAGGAATGGTACATTTATTATCAGAGATATTCCATTATGTTCTGTTGTCATTTTATGCAGTCTGTCGCCTACTAACAATCACTAAGTTTGAAATCGTGGAACATAAATGTACAATGAAGTGTTTCGTATTTATCAGCACACATATATCCTTGGCTATGTCTTACAGTGGAGAAAACGTTATTCTTTCCCAATAAACGCCGTTACGCTAAATCATTTATTTCGAATGCAAACAGTTTGGAGCCAGATCCGTGTGAGACGCCGGATAACCCGGCGTCAGATAAGGCTACAAACCGTTTGTCGTCCAGGTTAAAACCAGCATCCAGAATTGTCCAAAAGTTGTCTTTTTCTTGTTTTTTGCGTTTCGTTCGCGTTTCCTCAACTGTATGCTGTACACGAAATTTATATATATGCATGTGTAAGGTATATATTCATGTATGCCATTTTAAGTAATTGCCGCATTAAAGAATTTAGTCCAATGTTACAAAGTAATGAATGTGCAATAACAAAAACGGTCTTTATATCCTCGCACATTGTAGCTGAAAGCAGGCTTAAAGTAACGAAGAGTGTGCCTCCAGACGCATTCTTCTTTGCCTTCAATATGCTTAAAGTGATTACATTTACCTACATGTATCTTCAATTTTTGAAACAGACTTTTGAGTTTGAGTAAGGGGTTAAAGTTTAAGAAATGTTTTGCTTTTTTGCAGTCTAGTTTCGGGTAACCACATGTCTCAAACAATTTGAATAATGTATTTGGGAACGGTTACATCAACGCCACGTCCCTTGACTGACATTTGTAACCCACTAAAGTCCTGTTCTTAACCCTTTCATGAACACATTTTTCGGGATATTGTTACCCCTTCACCGCTTTATTGTCGTCTGCTTCATTATTGTTGTCTGAAAGACACGTTTCAAAGTTTGATTTAAGGTTGCATGACTTCATAAATATCGATAAGAGTGTCAAACAGTTTGGTTCCTGATCAGACGCCGCGTAATGCGGCGTCTGATCAGGACCCACACTGTTTGCAAGCGCGTTTTAATGCATCATTGAGAGTGAAAGGGTTAAACAATAAAACATGGACTTCTATGTTACATGTCACGGGAGTAAAGTGTTGATCAATATATTCATGAAGTTCTGTAACACCTACATGAACACACACATAACCGACATCTTTATGGCCATGTTGAACATACATTTATCAGCCAGAACAACGTTATTGGCGATATATGTCAAAGGAATGATAATTTATTTCAGAGATATGCCATTATGTTCTCTTGTCATTTTATGCATTCTGTCATCTGCCAAGAATCACTCAGTTTGAAAGCGTTGGACATTAATATACAATGAAGTGTTACGTATTTGTCAAAGTGAATTATTTGACATACAGTTCCTTGGTTACATGTATATCTTATGTAGTAAGAAAGGAAATTTATATACAGTCGAACTTTTATACCACGAACTCGCTCAAGTCGAACATATTCGTATATCAGAGCTCAAACGTGGTTAAGTGAAGACGTTCGACGAAGCACAGTATTAACCCTTTCCTGATTAACTTATTCGGGGGTATGTTTTCCCCTTCACCACTTTATTGTCGTCTGATTCATTATTTATGTCTGCAAGACACGTTTCGAAGTTAGAATTATGGTTGCATAATTCAATAAATATCGATAAGAGTGTCAAACAGTTTGGGGCCTGATCAGACGCTGCGTTACACGGCGTCTGATCAGGACCCAAACTGTTTGCAAACGCGCTTTAAAGCATCTTACATGTAAGAGTGAAAGGGTTCAATAACGAAATAAGTTCGTAGATATGGTGGTTAGTTGGACTTAAGTGAGTTTGAGATATCAAAGTTCGACCATATATCGTACATGTATCATGTTTTCAAACACGTTGTTCGTCGCTAGTGTTGAATGTGTTTAGGAGACCTGATTTCATGACAAACTCTTTAAAGAAACATGACACTACAACAGAATGCTCCTTCGGTAAGGAGAATGTTATTACAGTGTTCCCTCCCTACAACGGCCCTCCGAACAACGACTCCCTCCTTAAAATGAACCTTGCCACAGTTCCCTAAACATGACAATTATTACGTTTTTACTGCTGCAATATCGTCTGCTTAAAATTGTCGTCTGCTTTTTTTCTCAAAGTAACATTTGAGTGGACATTTTGATAGAATAAATATAATAATGAGTTACAAACAGCCTGAAACCATATCAGACGCCACGTTACGCGACGTCTGATCTGAATTCAAGCTGTTTGAACTTTTAAATTAAGTCTTAATGTCCCCTCCCTATACGACTCCCTCCGAAAAACACACACACAATCTGTGTCTCCCATTTGGTGTTGTTGTAAGGAGGGATCACTGCATTTTCAATCTAAATGCTAGCGAAAAACAAGCACAAAACACGTAAATGTTGAAAATGTCAGTTCTTAGGATTTTCTAACATTAAGTTTTAACTTGAGTGGCAAACAGTGAGTCTGATCTGGCATCAAACTGTTTGCAATGGAAATTAACGTTTAAGCGTAAACGCGTTTATTGGGAACGAATAACGTATTCTTCACTAAAACTAAGCTTTCTATTTTACTTTAACCTTGCTTTAATCAGACATCTGCTTTCAACACAATACACTTTAACATATTAAGTTTGTGGGCGTTAGAACTTAAATCAGGATTTAACTGTAGTTTTTTGCTATTCATTCTTTCACTCTCAATGACGTAACAAATTGTATTTGCAAACCATTTTGGTCCTGATCAAAACCGGTTGCCACTTGTTTCGAAAAAGCGTCAGCTATACTGCCTGAACTATAACTTTGAAACGATATTGCAGACCAGAATACTGAAGCAGATGACAATATGGCGGTGAATGGGTAAAACCTCACGATAAATTTAATCATGAAAGGGTTAAATCACCTTGTCATATGCACAGTTTACAAAGTAATATATATTTCTCCTTTTGTACAGATATTGTTGAAATGACATTAATCACTGGCACCTTATTAATCAGGCATTTATACTCTTGTCATAAACACCAATAGGTGTTAGATAATAATGTATAACGTCATATGTCAAGTGCATGATTTGCAGAGATTCGAATATAGTAGAACCCTCATATTACAAACACTAGAAGAAAGACTGAGTCACTGTATTACGGACAGGTGGCAGCTTAAACCAATATGAAAGTAAAACAGAAGTACTAAAGGAGTTTTATGTTTTATATTCATTTTGCTTTAAGCAACCACCGGGTTTAACGACTACAGAAAAGAACATACTTTAATGTTCGTAATAAAAGGGATTTACTGCAATCGTAAAGAAAACATTGCTAGAAAAAGATTAATCTTTTAACCCTTTCACTGCCTTACCCCGAGTTCAATAAGTATTTGCAAACAGTTTGTATCCTGATCAGACGCCGCGTAACGCGGCGTCTGATCAGGATCCAAACTGTTTAACACTCATTTCAATATTTCTTAAGTCCAAGTACTTACAATTTGAATTCGAGAAATTAAAGCAGACGATAATTATTAAAATTTGATGACGTCATGGCAGTGAAGGGGTTAAAGATCATCATTTATGTTTTCAATCTACAATGTGGGATATCGTCTTACATGTTTTAATTAATTTTATATCCGATTTCTTTGTCGATAAAAACTAGAGTCCCAGCTGCCCACAAAAAGACATGAGTATTGCTAGGCAACGTTCAAATAATTCCTGTTTTGCCTTCACAGCGCGGATAATTGTGCTTCATGTTTTGGAACGTTTACAAGTTAATGATGGGAGAAAACATATATTCAGGGCTCCAGATAAGGAGTAAACTGTACAAATCTAACATTTTGTACTTTTTTATCATCAAATCCTAAGGAATTACTACTCATTAGAATCGTCTCTTCGAGGCGATTCTAACGAGTAGTGACACCATAGGGTTTAAAGCAGAAATAAAAGATTTTAGTTTTTGAAATACCCTCCTTATCTAGAACCCTGATATTCATTTATTTATTTACACAACCGCATATACGTCAAGCACATATGCCGATCGCATTGAATGTACCGACTTCAAATGGACAATGCCAATTTCCAATTTAGTCTAGTTCTCTTTAAACCGTAAAGGGTTGTTGTTGTCAATGTATTGAAAAACGACAAACAATGCAGACCCTAATTTGAGGGATTCTTTGATCGATCTTTGTTTTCAGTTTGCATTGGACAAGGGTATTCTACACATACAGTAAAACCTCGCTATTGCGACCACTAAAACGAAGGCTAATTGATTGTTTAATAGACAGCTGACAGCTTAAAGAAAGGTGGCAGTGAAACAGAAAGCTCTTGTAGAAGCTTTCTGTTTCACTGTCACCTTGCTTTAAGCGGCCACCTATCGTATACACCCTAATAATTAACATAATTTAGTGGTCGTAATAGAGAGGTTTTACTGTATATACCGTTTTCAGAGAACGCATATACATTTTGGACTCAAATACAGTGGAGAAGACATTATGTTTCCCGTTTAAACACAAGCGAAATGCACATGCATTGTTATGAGATGTAGACAATGACAACGTTTTGACAATTCTGACTTTTTTATTTGAATCTGAGTGGCAAACAGTTGGGCGTCTGATCTTGCTCCAAATTGAGTACACTGGAACTTATCGTTTTATAATAAACGCGTTTATTGGGAAAGACTAACGTCTTCTCTGTAAGAATATATTAACAGCAAAAGCAATGCGCAGTCATGTCCTACACTTTACTGCAGCACGATTGCGTTCCATCATTGAAATAACTTTTTGCAATTTTCCGCCACATTATCTGTTAACAAAGCGCAAGTTCCTCATCAATCTGTGAAAACATTGCAAATGGCCGCTTTAGAAACATAGTTGACAAATACTCGAATTGATTTGATTTGATTTGTTTTGATTTTACGTCGCTTTCAACAGTATTTCAGTCATATCGCTACGTCCAGCTAATTATAGGTGGAGGAAGACCCCTGAGGTCCTTTATGCACTGTTTCAGGCACCAATCGGCAACTGGGTAGAACCACCGACCTTCCGCAAGCCAGCTGGAAGGCTTCCCCACATGAAAAATCCGAACGACCCTACTGGGATTCGAACTCACAGCGGTGAGGAGCTTATTGATGTACTCGAATTGATAATAAGTTTTTTTTGTTTTATTGCCATCACAAGAACGCTAATAATGGCGAGGAATTTCAAAGGTGTCTGACAAAAGGAATGTCTCAATAATCCAACACTTTATATTTTTCATACTAAAACGTTTGTGTTAAAGTAACTGTGTGTCAATGATATTTTAATAAAACATCAAAATACAATATAGAATATACATGTGCATTTATATTTATCTCTTTTATTACTAGTTATTGTATTATCATAATAACGTTTTTGCCACTGTAGCTAAGCACAAACATAGTAAGTATACATGTGCTTAGCTACAGGGGCGAACACGTCATTCTTATCCCAAGTACGCGTACAGTGCCCCTCCCTGTAACAACTCCCTCCGAACAACACACACGATTCATGTCTCCCATTGGGTGCTTTTGTATAGAGAGGGAGCACTAAGTATGATTAAACCCTTCCTATTCCACGTCTTCCTTCACTGTTCATTAACCCGTAAACGAACACTGCCTTTCTCGCTGTACCAATGCATTCAACTATTTGAGGTTCAGTAATCGGCTCAGGTGTTCAGATGTCTAATTCCTCTTCTGAATACCAAAAAAGGAACTTCTGATATTTCATCTGAATATAGATGTACCAAATTAAAACCCGACCTTATATCTGGAAAAACCTCAAGAGTTTTTACTTCGTGGTATCACAGCCATGACGCCATCTACTATGAACAATTAAAGTGTGCTTTGTTTCTCAAAGTACGGTTATATACCATTTGGATGAAGAAACATCGAAATGAGGGTTGAACAGTTTGGATGATGGTCAAACGACGAGCTTATCGTCGACTGAGCAGAACCAATAACGGTTGTAAATGCCAGTACACTATAAGTTATTCAGCGTCCCCTCTCTACAACGACACCAAATTGGAGACAAACATTATGTGCGTAGTTCGGAGGGAGTCGTTATAGGGAGGGAAATTGGTTAACATTTGCAAACAGCTTGAATCCAGATCAGCCGCCGCGTAACGCGGCGTCTGATCTGTATTCAAGCTGTTTTTCACTCGTCATTAAGATTTTTTTCTGTCAAAAAGTTTAACATGCAACAACAGACGATATTACTTTAGGCAGACGATATTACAGCAGTAAAACCTTTAGACATAAATGTTAAGGGAACTGCGGGTGTATCCTTCCCTATCTGTTCATAACTTATATGAGAAACACAATAAACAATCCCCGTTACAAGAGCAAAGTCATACACGGTGGAAACAACGTTATTCTTTCCCAATAAACGCGGATACGCTTAATCTATTATTTCCAATGCAAACAGTTTGGAGCCAGATCAGACGCCGGGTATCCCGGCGTCTGATCAGGCTCCAAACTGTTTGCCGTCAAGGTTAAAATCAACATTCAGAGTTGTCAAAAATGTGCCATTTTCTACAATTTAGTGCGCTGTGTTTGCGTTTCGTTTGCGTTTAACGGAAAAGAATAACGTTTTCCCTACTGTGGCTGGAACGTCAATCAGAGTTGCACTGATCGCAATGGTCATGTGTGCAATACAGTGAAAACGTTATTCTTTCCGAACCAGTGTGTTAAATGCTAAAACAACCATTTCAATTGCAAACAGTTTGTAATCAAATCAGACGCCAAAGAAGCCGGCGTCCGATCTAGCTATAAATTGTAATATTGTCAACACATTGTGGATTTCTTAATTGTATTGCAATGTGTTTGCCTTTCGAATTCAAGCAGGAAAGAATAATTCAACATCTGTACAGTGGAGAATCTGTTATTCTTTCCCAATAAACGCGTTTACGCTAAAACTATTATTTGCAGTGCAAACAGTTTGGAGCCAGATCAGACACCGTGTAACCCGGCGTCTGATCAGGCTCCAAACTGTTTTCCACCAAGATAAACATGACATATCAGAATTGTCCAAAAGTTGTGCTTTTCTACGTTTTAGTGCTTTGCGTTTGCGTACGTTTGCGTTTAAACGGGAAAGAATAACAGATTCTCCACTGTAACAATGTTCTAGTTTTGCATGTCCTACAGTGAAGAAGTTATTCTTTTCCGAATGAACGCAAATGAAACGCATACGCATTGCAATAAAATGCAGAAAATGTAACTATTAAATTTAATTTTCTAAAGATTCATATTTATTAATCTACAGTGGAGAATCTGTTATTCTTTCCCGTTTAAACGCAAACGTACGCAAACGCAAAACACTAAAACGTAGAAAAGTACAACTTTTTGACAATTCTGATAATTCATCTTTATCTTGGTGGCAAACAGTTTGGAGCCTGATCAGACGCCGGTTTACCCGGCGTCTGATCTGGCTCCAAACTGTTTGCACTGCAAATAATAGTTTTAGCGTAAACGCGTTTATTGGGAAAGAATAACGTTTTCTCCACTGTAAGTGGCAATTAGTTTGGGCTTGATTGGACACAGGGCTACCTGGTGTCTAACCGGGCACCAAACTGCTTGCAATGTAAACAATAAATTTAGCATAATTGCGTTAAATGGTAACAAGTAACGTCTTTTCCACTGCATATGCTGACTTTGCGTTTATCTCAATTTAAAAGGGAAATGATAACTTTTTCACAGTAACACAATTCTAGTATCCCACATCCTAATTCCTCCTTCCTCTGAGATTTTGCATTTCGTTCCTATCACGTGCAATATTACACTGCCATATCTGTTCGACACTCTCTCAAACACGCACGACAATCTTGAATTCATTTGCAAACAAGTTTATTCAAAACCATACACCGAGTAACTCGGCTTCTAATCAGGATCAAAACTGTTTGGCACTCGTGTCTCTGATTTCCCAATCAAAATGAAAAATGTTTTAGTTCTAAGAAGACATACAAATCTCCAACTACAGCAGATACTACTTCGATATGGAAAGGGTTAATAAATGAGCTCGAACTGCAACCCAATTTGTTTTAGCAAATCAAGTTTTTTTATCCAATGCAATTTGTCTACTGAATTGAAAATTTGCAAATGTTGACGTCCAATGTGATAATTATTAATACACGTTTTTTTCTGCAGTTATAATAAGCAGTGCAGTGGAGAAGCCCAAAGTCTTTTTCAATAAACGCATTTGTCTAAAACAATTACTTCAAAGGCAAATGTTTTGGAGCTACATGTAGATTAGATTCCAGGTAACCCTGAGCCTGATCAAGCTCTGATATGTTAGTTTTTTACTCAAATAGAAATAAATCGTCATGTTGTCCAACATGTTGTCTTTTATATAATGGAGAATATGGTTTTCTTTCCCAAGACACACTTTTATGCTGAAATTTTAACTACAGTAAAACCTCGCTATTACGACCACTAAAACGAAAGCTAATTGAGTGTATAATAGACAGGTGACAGCTTAAAGCAAGGTGACAGTGAAACAGAAAGCTCCTAAAGGAGCTTTCTGTTTCACTGACACCTTGCTTTAAGCGGTCACCAATCGTAAACATCCTAATAATCAACATAATTTAGTGGTCGTAATAGCGAGGTTTTATTGTATTATATGTACCAACAGTATAGAGCCAGATCAGACACCGGGTAATATCTATAATAACTGTGTGTCACTAAGATTTAATAAATTATCTGAAGTGTCAAAAATGGCATTTTCTACATGTTATTGAATGCGTTTGCGAATCGTTTGGTTTAAACGGAGAGAATAACAACCCCCTCATTGTAGCAGAATAAGGTTAGAGGTTATACATGATGTATTTTACTAGATGTCTATACATTGAAAACGACTTTATTCTATCCCGTTTAAACGCAAACAAAACGCACTGTAATAAAATACTGAACATTTATCCTTTTTTATATTTCTAACGATTTTTTTTTAAATCTGAGAGGCAAACAGTTCGGAGCCTGATCAGACGCCGGATGACCCGGCGTCTGATCTGGCTCCAAACTGTTTGCAGAAATCATAAGGTTTTTAGCATAAACGATTTTATTAGGAAAGAATAACGTCTTTACAAGTGTAGCAGAGTAACAATAGAGAGAGGTTATATTGCTACTGTGTGTCTTTAACCGAGATTTGCTTGCTAGAGGTCATGCAAACATGTTTCATGGATGAATCGGAATTTGACATCACGTATGGGCATCAAATATAAGTCATATCGTGAGGAACTAGGTCATCAGACACACTTTATAGAAAACAATTGCTTCAGTGGAGAGGACATAATACTTTCCAATTGAACGTATTTATGCTAAAACAATGATATCCATTGCTACAGTGGAGAATCTGTTATTCTTTCCCAATAAACGCGTTTACGCTAAAACGTTTATTTTCTCTGCAAACAGTTTGGAGCCAGATCAGACGCCGGGTAACCCGGCGTCTGATCAGGCTCCAAACTGTTTGCCACCAAGATAAAGATGAATTATCAGAATTGTCAAAAAGTTGTACTTTTTTACGTTTTAGTGTTTTGCGTTTGCGTACGTTTGCGTTTAAACGGGAAAGAATAACAGATTCTCCATTGTAGCAGTTTGAGTCAGATCAGACTCCAAATTGATTGCCACTCAGATTTAAAAAAAAAATTTAGTCAGATTATTCAACAAGTTGTCATTTTCTAAGTGTTACTGCAATGTTTTTTGCGTTTTGTTTGCGTTTAAACGGGAACGAATAACGTTGTTATACTGTATAAATAATTTAATTTGCAGATATTATATGAGAATAAGAACAGAATAAGAATACTTTGATACAGTGGTAAATACGCTATTCCTACCCATTTACGCGTTTATCTATGCGTAAGAAACGCATAGTGAACGGTTAACGAACGCTTAATGAACGCTTAACGAACGGTTAAGGCCTAACGATTTGAACGCGTTTAAACGCGTTAATAAACGGTGATACCCGAGATGCTGCGATTGGGGCGTCCGCTTTCCGTTTCACGCGGAGATTTCGGATCTTATCGATGATAGCCGTTTTAGAAAAATCCGAATGAAACGGGTTTATCAAAAACAAGAATCGATTTGCCACTGGAGCATTTTCGCGATAAAACTCATATTGTAATGCGATTTTTGAAAACATTTTCTGTAAATGAGACGCCTCTTATCAGGATCTAAACTGGTTTCGCTTATAGAATTTATATAAATATAGACAGTTTGGATATCGATCATAATGCTGAGTGACTCGGCGTTTCATCGAGATTATTTCTGTTTGATATGTATTAGAATAATTCCTTCCATTTTGAAGTCTATTCAAACGGTTTGAATCCAGATCAAACGCCTGGCTGTATAGATCGGCATAGCATCAGGATCCAAACTGACAGCTTTGAATAAACCCAATTACTTTTCATAATAGTTAACACTATCGATTTAGATGTAGATGGGACGCCGAGTAGTTCAGTTCTTATGTTTTACAGCTAAGAATGAAGCATACGGTCTTGATTTCATTTTTACAGTTTGGCTCTAGATGAAATGCCGAGTTACGGGAGTCTCGTCCATATTCAAACTATACAGATATCTTTTACTTTGATGAGAGAGTATAATAACTGACACATACTCGCATATAAGATTTGGTTTATTTGGTTGATATTCCAATCAACCCCAATGGGGCATTAGGATACTTACTTTGATAAGCCGCAGTTAAATTACCCCCCTGTCCGGCTTGTGACGCAACAGTGTTAGTGGCTAGCCCTGCATGCCACATGTGGCATTTGGGAATTCCGCATGTTCATAGTAATAGTAATAAACACAATTTACATAATCCTTTTTAAACCGTATCCTTTATATGGGAAAATAAAGGTATATTCATAAAACTCTCACAGGATAACCTTTCTTCTTAAAGAAAATGATTTCATAAAATTTTGTAAGATTATATTTACTCCACAGTAACGATATTTACTAAATTCTTAAGTATGATAAGAGCGGCCCGCAAGTCATACATGGATTACCTCCCTTTCTCCATGATTACCCACCCCCCCCCCCCTTTCATCCGGGCTCTTTTAAACGCGTTTAAACGCGTTAAGAAACGCGTTAAGAAAACGGTAGTAAACGCGTTAAACGAAACGGGTAACGAACGCTTAACGAACGCTTAGCGAACGCGTAAGAAACGCGTAAGAAACGCGTAAAGTGGGTAGGAATAGCGTATTTACCACTGTAGAAACTATTATGAATTATATCCCTTCGATAGCAAAAAGAACTCAAATGTATTTTATATATGTTGTGCTATTTTATCATTACAAAACTTAGTAAATAAATGTTTGTATGTCTATGCCGATAAACATAATATTTTGTATGTATGCAATATAAGAAACTATGTTAGCATAAACATAAACGATTGATATAAAATGGATAAACGAAATATGGCTGTAAAGCATCGTTCATACCTTTATAAGCCTGACCGTTGATAACTTTGGGTGTCCATTGGATAAGGAACTTTTAGCACCTAGCTGGGGCATTCACATGCAAATACAAAAACGTCGGATAGACATGTGAACATGTGAAAACATAAGCATATGGATAGTTTTTATGACCGACGGTACACCTAAGCAGAAACAAATACAACAACTGGATTTCAAGCAAATTGATAACCCTTGTAAAAACCTAGAAATAATATAATATAATATAATATAGGCACCCAATATGGCTCATATGGGGTCTTCACGAGACCTCAACTGACCAATGGAATGACACAATTTAGTGAGAGGTAAGACAAAATTCTATACATGTATTAAATTTTCTGTCCTATCAATGACCGCTTATTGTGGGTTTTAAATATTATTTCATTCCAATATCGACAAAGCCAAACTCTATGACGAGATACCTATACTGCCACTTAGTTCTAACATACAGTATGGTGAACGCTATCATTTTCCAATAAAAGCGTATGTGACGAAACAGCTAGTTCCAATGCGTTCAGAGCGAGTTCAATATTGCTGATGCTTGTTTACCCGGCCTTAAAAGGCTTTAACTGTTTGCCACTTAGATTAGAGTATTGTTATAATCTCCATAAAGAAGATTATATACGTTTTTTTGCTTTTGTTTGCATGAAGTTTGATTCAACCCATTACCAATAAATACACCTTTTTGTATAGCATGCTTTAACATTAGTTATCCGCTGAAGAACATAATTCTACTTTATGAAGTCCTGAACAAGTATACACCAAAAGAAATCTTAAAGAGATAGCTAAGACATCTTTGTCTTAGATTGTAGTTTAGAGCAGGCTGAACGTATAGCAGACTATGCCTTAATGCGCATTTTTTTTTACTTTCAATCTGTTTTAAGAGTTCACTTGTCTTAAAAACTCGAAACAGGCTATGGAACAACGGGTTAAAGAACGGGGAGACTAACATTTTTCTCTCTGTATCCCAGAATAGGCTTTGCAATCCGATTATGTTGCTATTGATGTTTTCCATAATAGTTCGATTAGTTATAACAACTTCTATGAGCGGAATACTTGAGCTTACAGTGGAGAATGTGTTATTCTTTCCCAATAAACGCGTTTACGCTAAAACTATTATTTGCAGTGCAAACGGTTTGGAGCGTCTGATCAGGCTCCAAACTGTTTGCCACCAAGATAAACATGAAATATCCGAATTGTCCAAAAGTTGTTCTTTTCTACGTTTTAGTGCTTTGCGTTTGCGTACGTTTGCGTTTAAACGTGAAAGAATAACAGATTCTCCACTGTAATTGTTGTCTGTAAGGACGTCATTTTTATAGATTTATAGGTTTTCGACAAGGTGTGCCAGCTATAGGGAAAATACATTATGCTATTTCTTTTAACACATTACCCCATGGTCTGTTTCTAGTATTGAAGATAAGTGGCCAATTAAAGCAGGTTGAAAGTAAAGCTGAATGCTCCTTAAAGGCGCATTCTGCTTTACTTTTAGCCTGCTTTAAGCTACCATCTGCTAGAATATAGAAACATTTCTTATGGCGCATATTCATGACTGGATAAATTTGAACTATTTTCGTCAGTGGAGGAATAAATTAAAGGCGTAAAATGGCGTAATTATGGGATAATGGGTTTAACGAAACACAATGGCAATAAAACGAAGAAAAGACAGTTTCTTGGAAATTCTGACTATTTCATTTCCTTTAAGTAGTAAGCAGTTTTAAACGCAAAACGAAACGCAAACGCATTGCAATAAATCGTACAAGATGAAAACTTGTTGACAATTCTGATTATTTATTTTAATCTTAGTGGCAAACCGTTTGAAGCCTGATCAGACTCCGGGTTACACGACAACTGGTCTGGCTCCAAACCGTTTTCAATAGAAATAATAGTTTCAGCGTAAATGCGATTGTTTGGAAAGAATAACGTCTATTTCACTGTAAGCACAAACGCGTTAATTGGGAAAAAACTTTTCTCCATTTTAAAATTATATGACCGATGTATTTGAGCTAAATGATTGCCTTATGTACAGTGGAGAAGATGTTTTCTTTTCCGTTTCAACATGTACGCATAACAATAGAAAATGATAACCTTTTACAAATTCTAACGATTTTTTTTTTCAATCTTAGTGGCAAACGGTTTTAAGCATCAGGATACTATTGAATGAAGGATAAAAGTGACGTAAAAGACTGGGGTTTTCTGCTAAATATTTGTGCTGCACTAATGCGCAATCTTTATTAAAATGTTCATTACTTTTCATTAACGTTGTATCTTAACACAAACATGACTGAAGTTGAACTTAAAAGGCGTGGCAGACATAACTAGTAAACCATAGCCTTGTTCATCATTGTACATGTTACCGTTTTATCGCCAGATTTATCGTGAGTGTTTCACCCCTTCACCGTAACATTATCGTCTGCTTCAAGAATGTTGTCTTCAATATCGTTATAAAGTTAGATTAAACTTTTCACTCTCAATGATATCATATGATATCATAAAGCGCATTTGCAAACAGTTTTTATCCTGATCAGACGCAGCGTAACGCTGCGTCTGATCAGGATCAAAACCGTTTGTCACTTGTTCTGAAATTACGTCCTTTAAACTGCCTTTAACTCAACTTTGAAATGATATTACAGACAACAATATTGAAGCAGACGATAGTATGGCGGCGAAGGGGGAAACACTCACGATAAATTTGATCATGAAGGGGTTACGACAGAGTGACTGGCAAAATTTTGAAACGAGTTTCAAACATTTTGAGTCCTGATCAGCTAGTTATATATTCTTGTATTGTCAAATGTTATCTTCTGCTTCAGCCCATACATCGTAATTATATCGTCTGCTGTAAAACATGATGTCTAGACTTATATTTCAAAATACTATTTAACCCATTTAAGCCTAGTTACGCGGCGTTTCACCTATGTCTGTACTGTTTACTTTTTCATATGAAATGTTCTGCTACTGTAGTGATTTAACCCTTGTTTATCTGGAATGAAATACAGTGTAACCCCTCTAAACCGGAACCTCTGAATACCGGAATCCTCTCTAAACCGAACAAAAACTTTGGTCCCGTTTTTATTTTACCCATTACACCATCAACACGCCTTAATACGTCTTTGTTTTTTACTTTCACTGAAGAAAATAGTTTGTACATTCTAGCAGATGGTAGCTTAAAGCAGGTTGAAAGTAAAGCAGACTGCGCCTTAAGGCACATTCTGCTTTACTTTCAACCTGCTTTAAGTGGTCAGCTATCTTCCATACTATAAACAACTTAAAACCCCTCTAAACCGGAAACCCCTTTAAACCGGACATTTTGTTGTCCCCACACATGTCCGGTTTAGAGGGGTTTCACTGTATTCTAACAAGTACATAAGGAGAGTTCATTGCAATATCCAGGCATTAGCCCTTGTCCTTCCGACCGTGACGGTAAATGAGGGTTGATATTAAAAAAATAATTTCCAGTTCAAACAGTTGAGAGTCAGATCAGACGCCGGGTAACCCGGCGTCTGATCTGGCTCAAAACTGTTTGCCGCTCAGATTATGGTAAATAGTAAAAATGGTGAACAAGTTGTCGTTTTCTACATTTTCTTTCAATGCATTTGAGCTTCGTAAGCGTTTTTACGAAAATGAACAATGTCTTCTCCACTGTATATGTTGATTAAGATTTACAGCAGTTTGGACTATTGGAATGTACATGTATCTTAAATTTTCGCCGTCGATGTATTTTATTTTTTCAAAATATCTCAGGCTTTTTAGAACGTTAAGAAGCTTTATCTGCAAATATTTTCACAAATGTTAATCCTTTCATTGCCTTTAGTCATTTTATATAAATTTTGAATTTGAGATTTAAAAGCAAACGACAGTTGTTTAAAGCATATGGCACCATGACAGTGAATGTGTAAACTTGTAGCACGCTGAATTGTCGTCTGCTTCAAATATATCGTCTGAAAAAGAAATTTAAAATCTGGTTTATGGTTTTCTATATTGAATAAAAAGGAGACTCAGTACGAATGCCAAACAAGTATGGATCCGAATCAAACGCCATGTTACACGGCGTCATATCTGGATCCAAACTGTTTGCAAATGTTAGACAAGATTCACCTACCTTGCTTAGGTTAAGAGTAGATGTGGCTCTGTTTTTACCGCAAGTGTAAAAAAGTGCAAATTGATGTTTCATCTGGAATCTAAACTTTATGATGCTAACAGTTGAAAATGTATTCCAAATAAACGAATTTGCTCTAAAACATCGTTTTCCTTAATCAGACCCAAAACCAATCGCTACTGAGATTAATATAATCACCACCACTTTAAAACCATTTTTCCTTTTCTTAATTTTATTGCCAAACGTTTGCGTTTCTTTTCGTGTAAACGAGAATGAATAACGTCTTATCCACTGTATCGAATTTTCCACAAGACAAAACTTAACAAGAGTACATCTCACTTCAGACATGACAAAAACTACAACAAAACATTTATAGAGGAAACTTTCAAGTGTGAAATTGTCTGGCAATATTTGTTTGATAAAGTTAACCTATAAGCACCATTCAACGTGCTTACCTACATGAAACATATTGTCGTGTGGATGGATACAGATACACAGAGGGGGGAAGCTATGATATGGAAAGACATACAGACGGAAAGACATGGACAAGTAAACACGTTAGAAAAGAAAGCGAGAATGGAAGAGAGCGTGGAAATATACACATTACATGTAACCATTATAAAGAGATGCAAATAGATAGACAACCGACCAGTGAAACGGATTTCTTTGTAAACCCGAGTTAAATCCAGCCTATAACTCATAGGCTACACTAGTTGTATTGACTTTTCAATCTAATAAAGGAAGAAAACTCATTATCCTCTAGTTAACGTTTAACGTTTGTGCTACATTTTGTAAAACAATTGTAAAAAGTGTTAACCCCATCACTGCCTTACTCCGAGCACAATGGTTATTTGCAAAGAGTTTGGATTCTGATCAAACGCCGCGTAACGCGGCGTCTGGTCAGAATCGAAACTATTTGACACACATTTCAATATTTCTTAAGTCAAAATACCTAACAATTAACTTTGAAAAATGAAAGCCGACGACAATTGTTTAAAATTGATAACTTCACGGGTGAAGAGGTTAAACAAGATTGTACTTTTATTCATTTCATTGTATTGCGTTTGCGTTTAGTTTTGTGTAAAAGAGAAAAGGTTCGAACAACTATAACGAAATACTTTTAACCCTTTCACTGCCATGCCGTCATCAGTGCTAAACAACTGCCGTCTGCTTTTATTTCTCAAACTATATCAGGCCATGCAATCTCTGACCTCCAACCACTGACCAGCGTAGGATAGTGACAGTCCTGCAGTCTGTTATGCTCAACGCAATGTACAAAACATTTTTGTCTTAGATTTGTTTATGCTTCCATCAGAATGATACTATAAAGCAGTAGTTCCCAGGAATACTTATCTGCAGCACTTTCATCTTGATTTTCAGCAACCACGTGTCTCCGAAAACGTGTTTCTATAGTGATGCAACCAGACATTGCGCCATTTCATCTATTGAAAAGATAAAACATCTAGGTGCGGACTATGTTATTACAGCATTACAACTTCCTCTGAAGTGAGCATATTGCAACCATCTGTACATGTACGAAAACATACGAGAGACAAAAGTACATTTCAGCGTCTAATCTCAGAGCCTTTATCTCTTAAACGTTTCCCCCATACAATCGCCTTTTAGCGTATTCAGTTCATTCCTTCAGTGAAGAAC
Source organism: Gari tellinella (assembly GCA_922989275.2). Taxonomy (NCBI): domain Eukaryota; kingdom Metazoa; phylum Mollusca; class Bivalvia; order Cardiida; family Psammobiidae; genus Gari; species Gari tellinella. The sequence continues at coordinate 47,319,374 of OV277864.1, forward strand.
AATGTACGGATTTATACAGTCATGGACATGTATAATAATAATTATTTCTATATCCAAGCAGATGGTTTCTTTAAGTAGGCTGAAAGTAAAACAGAATGCGCTTTAAGGCCCAATGCTGTTTTACTTTCAATCTACTTTCAGTGGTCACCTATCGTTAAAAAAAGACAAAGGGTTATGGGGTAATACGTTAAACTCTATCGAGTTGGTCGGATTTTACATGTTATTGGAATCCTTAAACAGCTTTGGTCCTGATAACACGCCGTCTGATCACGATTCAAGTTATTTTAAACTCGTATCAAAGTATCTAAATATACAGGAAATCCTTTGTGCATGTAAAGCATGTATCTTGCAGACACAAGTTAGATACCAGCAAGTAAGGTATGGAATGCCGGTCACGACATGCCAATTGCTAAATGCTAAATGCTGCTTTGCCAGTTGCTAAATGCCAATACATCCAAAATAGCTTACTTTGATGAACTTGTCAAATCAAACTACAGTACCAGGCTTCACCAGATGATGTCCTTAGACATTGCCGTGGAGGTAAAGTGAAATATTGTAGCATGTTTTCTCTTACAATAGATGCAGACATGTATAAAATTATTAAGCAACTGGCAAGTGGCATATTGGCAATTGGCAAATTAGCATTATATAACATATTAGCATTTAGCAAATGGCAAATTAGCAACTGGCAAACAAGCATTTAGCATTTAGAAATTGACTAAGTTGGTCAAAACAGCAAACAAAGTATTGTATGTTTATTGTATACACTCATGACCACCATCTAGTCGATTAGACGGTGATACAGTACACATTTGACCCCGAAACAACACTCTTCAGTTAAAAGATATTAAATTAATGACAAATGGCAATTAGCATTAAGCAACTGGCAAATGGCATACTGGCAAGTATTTGGCAAAATATAAATTAGCAATTGGCAAACAAGCATTTAGCAATTGGCATGTCGCGACCGGCATTCCATAGTAAAGACTACATTCTATATATTGCAACGGACAGCGACATATGCTGTTATATCATATGATTCAAACGTATCTATTATATGTCAAATAGTCAATTGTAAAGGAGAGACAGAGGCATGCATTGAAGAGACAGAAATGGATTGACACGGAGAAAGAGAGGGAGAGAAGGATCAGGAGATGAAACGAAAGAAATATAAAAACGGCAGAGTGTGAGAAGGTCCGGATGGTCATTCACAAAGAAGATCAAAGAAACACATACATGTATATAGTGGAGAAACCGTTATTCTTTCCCAATAAACGCGTTTACGTTAAAACTATAATTTCCATTGCAAACAGTTTGAAACCAGATCAGACGCCGGGTTACACGGCGTCTGACCAGGTTCCAAACTGTTTGTCACTCATATTAAATCAAATAATCAGGATTGTCAATAAGTTGTCATTTTCTCCCTTTAAATGCAATGTGTTTGCGTTTCGTTTGCGTTTAAACGGGAAAGAATAACGCTTTCTCCACTGTAGGATAAAAGGCAGAAGGAGTAGCAGGTTCCTCTTTGTATTAATAAATTTTCTATAAGGGTAAACATTAATGCCATTGCATCGTAAATTAGGATTGAAAATTTAAGAAGTTTAAATTCTATGACAATTTTATTATTTAAAATCCTATTATACAGGTTTTCGTAAGCTCACATGATTAAAATTCTCGAGATGATACATAATTAATAATTGTTTATCGTCTCGAAACCATGACAATAAAAATGACTTTTTAGTGTTTTTTGCTCGATAACGACAAGAACCTGTTGAGAGAATATCAATACAACGATGTACAAGTGCAGTGACGAAACGTTTTTCTATTCCGTTTCGGGAAAAACAAACACAAACACAATAAAATGTTTAAGTATATCTCGCTATGAGTTACAATGTTAATTTACCATAGACCAAAATGTAGCATGTATTTTACATCTATGCAAAATGCTTGTGATTTTTGACTGAATGCTATTTTGTCTGATTAAAAACAGCGCCTGTCCTGTCCTAAACAATATATTTTCAGTCGCCTTTAGTTCTTTGAGTACAAATGTGATACATGTATTTCCTAGTGTAGAATAATTAACTGTACTGATGATAGAAATCAAATCAGATAACAACTGACTTATCGTGTTTGGTAACCGATACATAATAGTTATCAATGCCTTCCTCACAAATAAGAACAAGAGTTGTCAGAAAGACAACAAAGCTCGCCATCGGCACATTTAGAAACTTAAAAGCACACTCAAGGTCACCGAGTTCAACCTTTTTGCCTGCATGGAAAGGTCTTTTCCATATACACATGAAAATCAAATACATGTATGAAGTTACACCTCAGGGGACATAGGAAATATAAGCATTTTTTTAACCTAAACACAGATTTCGAAACCTTAACCCTCGATCTAAGCTCAAGGTCAAGGTCACAGGGGTCCAAATTGTTCTGTGCATGGAAAGGTATTGTCCATATACACATACAAACACATACCAACTATGAAAGCAACCCTCAAGGGACATAGAAGTTATAGGCATTTTTCGAAACCTAAACACAGATTTCGAAACCTAAACGCGGGCCCTAAGTTCAAGGTCAAAGTCACAGGGGTCCACATTTTCTGTGCATGGAAAGGTCTTGTCCATATACACACACATACCAACTATGAAAGCAATACCTCAAGGGACATAGAAGTTATAGGCATTTTTCGAAACCTAAACACAGATTTCGAAACCTAAACGCTGGCCCTTAGTTCAAGGTCAAGGTCACAGGGGTCCAAATTTTTCTGTGCATGGAAAGGTCTTGTCCATATACACACACATACCAACTATGAAAGCAATACCTCAAGGGACATAGAAGTTATAGGCATTTTTCGAAACCTAAACACAGATTTCGAAACCTAGACGCTGGCTCTAAGTTCAAGGTCAATGTCACAGGGGTCCAACTTTTTCTGTGCATGGAAAAGTCTTGTCCATATACACACACATACCAACTATGAAAGCAATACTACAAGGGACATAGAAGTTATAGGCATTTTTCGAAACCTAAACACAGATTTCGAAACCTAAACGCGGGCCCTAAGTTCAAGGTCTAGGTCACAGGGGTCCAAATGTTTCTGTGCATGGAAAAGTCATGTCCATATACACACACATACCAACTATGAAAGCAATACCTCAAGGGACATAGAAGTTATAGGCATTTTTCGAAACCTAAACACAGATTTCGAAACCTAAACGCTGGCCCTTAGTTCAAGGTCAAGGTCAAAGGGGTCAACATTTTTCTGTGCATGGAAAGGTCTTGTCCATATACACACACATACCAACTATGAAAGCAATACCTCAAGGGACATAGAAGTTATAGGCATTTTTTCGAAACCTAAACACAGATTTCGAAACCTAAACACGGGCCCTAAGTTCAAGGTCAAGGTCATAGGGGTCCACATTTTTCTGTGCATGGAAAGGTCTTGTCCATATACACACACATACCAACTATGAAAGCAATACCTCAAGGGACATAGAAGTTATAGGCATTTTCGAAACCTAAACACAGATTTCGAAACCTAAACGCTGGCCCTTAGTTCAAGGTCAAGGTCACGGGGGTCACAAATTGTCTGTGCATGGAAAGGTCTTGTCCATATACACACACATACCAACTATGAAAGCAATACCTCAAGGGACATAGAAGTTATAGGCATTTTTTCGAAACCTAAACACAGATTTCGAAACCTTAACACGGGCCCTAAGTTCAAGGTCAAGGTCACAGGGGTCCAAATTTTTCTGTGCATGGAAAGGTCTTGTCCATATACACACACATACCAACTATGAAAGCAATACCTCAAGGGACATAGAAGTTATAGACATTTTCTTAAAATTGTTTTCGCCGTTCACGACGACGCCGACGACAACGACGACGACAACGACGACGACGACGACTACACAAGGGGTATTGCAATAGCTCGTCATGTATTTCGTACAGGCGAGCTAAAAACGTTCAGATCCTGAACCAGAAACAAGATATGGGATATAAACTTAACGAACATTCTAACTGTGCACTTTTCTTTTCGCTATGTATCTGTTATTTATAAGAAATTCTACACAAGTTTTTGCGTGTTGGCTATTGATGGACATTGAAATGTCATATCGTTATCAAATTAAAAAAAAATTGTACGTCGATATGACGTCGACGTCAGGCTGTTTTAAACGATGCTGGACAAAGGCGTTACTGAATTAAAACCGTTTGTTTGTCTAAATTGACAAAAATACTGTTTTTATGACTTTTTGTTACACTCACCGTCGGACGTGGTCGAAGAGTAACGCGCTCGACTCTCGGATATTAGGGGTCGTGAGATCGATCCCCCGCCCGACCAATTTCATTCGGATAAGACTTTATAAAAACCGAAGCCCAATGTATTGATCAGTTCTTTACACTGGGTATCTAAAATAACCAGCGAATAAGAGTAGGGAATCGCACCTGAGGTTTCTGAATACGTCCCCTCTCTCTTTTTGAGAAACAAACTTTTATACTCACTCATATTTTTCGTTCAAATTTATATATTTTTTGTTTTGTATTAAATAAAATAAACATTTTACCATCAGAAATATGTCTTCTTGAGTTCTGCAAAGTTTTAGCACGATCTGGTCATTAGCGCCGGAGATATGATACCATATATAAGTGCACAGTTAGAAGATTCGTTAAGTGTAGGGTTAAACAGTCATTGCTTGTTTTACAATGAATCTGTATAAGTGTGGACCATTCGTTGAAAAGACATCAGTTGTTACACTGTGTGCAAATAGGCATTCCAAATGCCCCAAACTCTGACACAATTTTAATGCTTTGCCTGCTACAATGTCGACTGTTTCAAAATAAATCGACATATCTTTAAATTTAGAGTCACATAGTTTGGATTATTTTCAGACAAAACGTGTCGCTGCGCGTAACCAGGATCTAAAGTAAGGGCGTACATAGCAGGCACTTGAATACGGTTTAATATAGCCCTATACCCGGTTTGCCGTGTCTGAGTAACAAAATATGTGTGGCATTCCATATATGGACGCTGCTTTATTTAGCATTCAAAAACATTATATATGTAACCTGCTTGTACTAGAAAGTATTGCAAGCTTAGTCATATCCCCTTCCAAAACATTGTGATTTTATTAGTTATAATATATTTTTAACTGAGGGAAAATCTACACTGTTGGCACACAGTTTGGATCCTGATCAGATGCCGAGTTTACTCGGCGTCTGATCAGGATCCAAACTTTTTGTAAAATACAAAACAAACCGTGATTGGCAGAAATGGGGTTAGGATAAAAAAGTTTTGCATATCTCTTTTGGATGTAAATGTTCTGCGCAGTTCATTCAAACTCATTATTTCTCTTGAGGGTTGCCGTGCTTGGAGAAGCCTATATCCTTTCTTCCTCTCTTTGTATTACACTGAAATCCATAAATACAACGACTTTACCATTTCTGTGGAAAGTAATCATTTCTTTTATGTGACATGCAGTTATCTGATATGCAACACTTGAATAACCACGAGAAATCTGAATATGTTAGGATCAAACATTCCATTTATCTCGGTAACATTCTCAAGCAGCCTTGGATGTATTATATATATCTTGCACCGGAACAAAAATCACGCCAAAAAAGGGGATGCTATAATTCGAAGTCTAGACTTCATTTAAATGCATTCAAGTTGAACGAAAACACTTCGAAGGTCGAATACGCTCACAATTGAAAACAGTTTGGACCTTGATCAGACATCGAGTAACTCCAAATTTGATCTGGATCCAAATTGATTGATGCGTGTATCAATTACGTTTAGGCACAATTAAACCGTGTCGTTTACGCTGAAACAATTATTTCCTTTGCAAAACAGTTTTGGGACAGTTCTGGCTCAAAACTGTTTGCTATCCCGGTACTAAAAATAATCGTTAACAGTTTTTTTAAATAGCCGTTTTGTACAATTTTGTAAATTGTTTTTGCGTTTCGTTTGCTTTAAACGGGATAGAATTACGTATTTTCTATGGTATATTATGTACAGTAGAACTTCTCTATGACAACCACTAAATTGTGTCAAATATTAGTCGCTTAAGACAAGTGACTGCTTCAAGAAGTTTGTAAAAGTGAAACAAAACGCTCCTACAGGAGCTTTCTGTTTCACTTTCACATTGTTTTAAGCTGACATCTGTCTTTTAATACAGACAATTAGCCTTGTTTAGTGGTCGTAATAGAGTGGTTCTACTGTATTATATAAACTGACAATGATTGTGCATATACACATTATTGTTGAAGTGATAGGAGTTAACGATGCCTTATAGAATATATTCACTTATCTTATATTCAGTTAACAAGCAGTTACTTATGCAACGTCTGAGTAGTTTGGCATTCGACATGCAACTATACTCACGGAATTTAAAAACTGTGCATTCGGAATAGCACTATAAATAATAGGAATAACCAACCAGATATAAATTGACTGTGTTATAGTGTTATTTTAAACATCGATTCAACGTTTCATAAGAGTCATTAATGTGCGATGTCAATAATGATTGTACTGCAATGCGTTTTTGTCATAAAGGGTCAAAACCCATGTCACACAATTAATAACACATGTGTCCTCCGTTTGCATCAAAGCAAGCACGGCATCATCATCGAGGGGAACTCGCCAACGCTAAGGATTGTCATTCCTTACCATGACTAAACAATCAGCCAGCTGTTCCAACGTCAATGGCTATTTCGGTAGACGTCGCAAACGACGCCCAATCTCATTCCAAACGTGCCCAGTTAGCGTGAGATCGGATGAGACTGCGGGCCAGTCAATGACGTCGATGTTTTTGTTCTGTATGAAGGACGTGACAACGCACGCGAGCAACGTGTGTGTGAGCGCTGTCATGCTTTAAGACAATATGGCGGGTTGGACGTCAGAACTGGACGTACAGTAGGACGTCACGGACAGATTTAAAATTAACGTAATCTTTTAAGCACTGTCTTCCGGCTGATTAGACGAACTCCTCGAATGTTTATATCCGTAAAGATTGAAGACTGAAAACGATCACGCACATGTGTAACGGAAAAATACGTATCTTGTCGACGTTACGTTAATAGCGATATCCTTGGTCGCAGCCTCTCGCGAGCATTGCCAATTTGTCGGTTCGTCCCCATAATGACAACATGATGTTATAATGAAAACCAAATCGGCCTGCGACATCATTTTTTCTTCATTGCAACCTCTAATATGTTGACTGAACGTAACGCGCATTTTCAGACAGCCGTGGCATAGCCGTCATGGTTGATAAAGCAAATCTTACTTGTTTTCCCGATGATTTACTGCCAAAACAACCAGTTTACATTGAAAACGTTTTGCATGTACTGTACAAATGAGTATTCAGACCAATTTATGCAAAAATAGACAAACGTCTTTTGACACGCAAAATTAACGTAAATTTCACGAAAAGGGTATCCAATACCTTCTCCACACTTTATTCAGCTGTATAAACCGTTTTTACGTGAGCTTATTGAAAACGTGTTCATTTAAAATAAATTTTAATCATGCACATGTTTTAAAATCCGTGAGTATATAATCAAATCTGCAAGCAATTGAGAAGATGCTATTATCTCCGGAAAAACGCGATTGTGCAATTGTTTCCTTTGACCACAAGAGGGAACGAGTTAAGATACCTGATAACCCGACGTCTCATCAGGTTCCAAACTGTTTACTACTCGAATCAAAATGAATCGTCGTCTTCATTGTACAGCGGAGAAGATGTCAATATTTCCCGTTCAAACGCAAACGTAACGCACACTTTGTGCAATTAAATGTAAATCATTATACCTGTTTGACAATTTTGAATATTAATTTTCATTTTATACTGTATGACAAACGGTTTTGATCCTGGTCAGACGCTGGGTTTCCCGGCGTCTAATCTTGCAGTAAACTTTTGCAATGGAAATGCAGTGCTCCCTCTTTACCACAACATCCAAAGGGAGACAAAGAATATGTGCGTTGTTTAAATTGAGTCGTTATAGGGAGTGAAATTGACCTTAATTTTTAAACAGCTTGAATCCAGATCAGACGCCGCATAACGCGGCATCTGATCTGGATTCAAGCTGTTTGTCACTCGTAATTATGTGTCTTTTTGTCAAAACGTCCAACACGTATTTTGAGGACAAAACAGCAAATAATAATTGTAAGCAGACATTATAGCAGCGTGAAAGAATGTAATATTTGGGGAACAGTAGAAAGCGTTGTTGTAAGGAGGGGTTCGTTGTTCGAAGGGCCTTTATAGAAATAAAGCACTGTAATTGTTTAAGCGTGTACATGATCCAATTTAAAGAAAAGACTGTTAAAACCATCTAAGAAAAGTTGTGATTATTTTAAGAGAGTTCACGTTTTGTTCTTGTCTTACTACATTTTGTTATAACTTGTAACGTGCAGTCAAACCTAGCTAATCCGAGCTCCCGATATTCGAACCAGGGACACTGTACAGTTCTGTCTAAAACATAAACTATTTAACTTAATTTAGTGTTCGTAGTGGAGAGGTTATACTGTATACAGATATTAAGACAGTACCCTTTGACGAAAATGCCCTTATTTCAAAGTTAAAACGAGGCTGAGCCACGTTTTGACTCTGACGATTTGAGGAAGCTCGAGGTAAATTATATTATACGAGTATGTATATCACATGTGGTACATGTACATGTAACTATCGAAAACGATCAAAATTTAAAATCGTTTAACTGCGCGCAAATTCACGTAACATGTATGTATAAGTTTCTGCATCTTACATACTTATGATCCTTTACTCTTATTCAAGGCTCTTGGGCCTGTTTTATTATTCAAGCCGGCGGGGCCAGTGATTGCGATACCAGGGGTCGTAGATTCGATCCACCGCCGGACTAAGTCCTTCGAATGCGACTTATTAACCGAGTTCCGATGTATGACTGCTGTACAACAATACTGTATCTAGTATCTACCCGTGCCTGTAGATGATATCTTAAAATATTACTTCAATTATCAACGTTATCTATATTACTATCTGTATCATTCCCACAGTTGTCCTCATGCATTTATGTGAACACATGAACTGAGTGTAATATAGAATTTGTAATTTGTAAAACATCTAATTTGTTTTACACTGGGCAACCGAAAGAACTTGAGAACTCTGTCTAAAATAAGAGTAGGGCATTACGCCCGAGTTTTGTATACCCCCCCCCCCCCACACACACACACACACAAACACCCTCCCTCTCTCTTGGGCGTCCAATTAGCCAATACATGGCAGAAACGGACGTTATCAAACAAACCAAAATCCTTTTGATGCCATTATGACGGAACTACCACATTGTTTATATTTTTCGTCTGCCTTTACGTTTAATATGTTTTTTACTTATAACCTGCTTTACGCGCGATCACCTGTATACAAAACAAGAAAAAGGCTATGGTGTAAAGGGTTAACGTGAATTGTCAAAAGGGAACCCTGTACTTCCTGAAAGAGTTTCAGTTTTCAGTTTCATTTATTATCTCTCTCAGTTTGCAACATGCAAAAACACGAGAACAGTCCCAAACATACTAAAAACAATTTGTCATGGAAACACGCATATAAATATATTATGACACAGTTATGAATATTTATATAGCATTAGCTAATAAATAAATGATTTATTGAATTAAACATACTAATACTGCTAGTACTAGTCTACAGAGCTGCTTCCTGAAAGAGTGACTGTTTTAATTGTATATATACTGACTCATCTCTACTTGTAGTAGATCTGATAAGTGGGTCCTTGACAAACACGTGAACGTTTATATTCCGAATGTTAGGCAGATTACGCGCACCCGATGAAAATCTTGTATAAATAAACACAAGGTAATTGGCCTAATTAAAATGCACTTGTTTGTTTTTCATGCGCGCCTAATATTTGCCTGAACGGGAGGTGGTCCCACAGAGAATATCACTACATCCTGGTGATGGAATTTAACCCATTGGTAATAATAATCTTTATTTCCTCCAGATAAGGAGAGCATAGATCATAGAATACAAACAGTGCAAACGTGTATATACATATAAAGTGACAAAACATGGACGACATAAGAAAATCAACAACAACAACAAACAAATAGACAGACAGACAAAAACAAACAAGAAGAGCAGCATATGAAGTCATTATGAGGTGAAGTATAGTTGCCTGCATTTGACCCCCATGAAGAGACAAATACACACAATTATATTTCCACCTATTCATTCATGTCGAAATAATATATACAGTCAATCTGACAGGTGAGTCTATCACAATAATATATATATATATATCCTTATTTCCTCCATATTGAAGATTACAAACCATAGATATGTATATACAGCATGTGACAAACAACAATCAATACAATATACATGAAAAGAAATGAAGTATGTGTCAATCTAGTAGTAGAAAGGAAAGCATACTTATGCAAACATGATAACCATGTTTAAATGCATCAACTATACTTCATTACGTGATAAAGTTTCATATGTTGAGTTCAGTTTAAGAAAACTACCTTAGCGCCAACGGTATTAATTTAGTGGGGTTGTAGAATATTCACTTTAAATTACAAACCAAGTACGAAGAAAATATGAAACTGACTCCAGCATAGAAACACATGAATGAACAAGACAATTGCATTCGTAAATACCAATTGTTACATATGACGCGTCATACATTTGTTTCATAATGGTCATTATGCAACTTGGACATAGTTCGACCAATCTTTTCACTGGTGACTCAATATTATGCCCATCTCTCATTACAGTGGAGAAAACGTTATTCTTTCCCCATAAACGCGGCCACGCTAAAACTATTATTTCAGGCTCCAAATTGTTTGCCACTCGGATAAAAATGAATAGTCAAATTTGTCAAAAAGTTGTTATTTGTACATTTTATTGCAATGCGTTGTGTCAGCGTTTAAACGGGAAAGAACAACATTCTCTTCACTGTATAAGCGTTATAACAAAATGTTATAACATTATTAGAGAACAATTCTCTTAATACATCATTAAACTCAAACTACTGAGCCCACTAGCGAAACGAAACCTAGAGAACATATTCGAGTCTATATGATAATAACAATTCTTACAACACATCACTGAACAGAAACTCAGACGACAACGCCCTCTAGCAAAACAAAACGAAACCTAGAGAACATATCAGCGTATTGACTGTAGCAATGTAACATTGTTCATTACGACATTTTAATAAAGATTCTGCTGTTGTTATAGATTATGATTATAAAAGATGATGACAAAAGAGTTGAAAAGGAGTTTTGATCCTAGTAAGACGTCATATACAGTCTATACAAGAGTAAAACAATATGACAATAGCTATTATTATAGATAATAGTATATATATATATATATATATACACACATTGAATTAAACATACTAATACTGCTAGTACTAGTCTACAGAGCTGCTTCCTGAAAGAGTGACTGTTTTAATTGTATATATACTGACTCATCTCTACTTGTAGTAGATCTGATAAGTGGGTCCTTGACAAACACGTGAACGTTTATATTCCGAATGTTAGGCAGATTACGCGCACCCGATGAAAATCTTGTATAAATAAACACAAGGTAATTGGCCTAATTAAAATGCACTTGTTTGTTTTTCATGCGCGCCTAATATTTGCCTGAACGGGAGGTGGTCCCACAGAGAATATCACTACATCCTGGTGATGGAATTTAACCCATTGGTGCAAACATGTATCGTACAACGACATGGACAAAGGCAAACAGTGTATACTCAGGTCCCGAGGTTATAAAGCTTTTGACTTGAGTCTAAACTCGTTCCCAAGCATTTGATTGGTCAGATTTGAGCCTAGGCTTGGGAACACACTCAGACTCAGCTCAAACGCTTTATAACCTCGGAGCCAGATCAGACACCTTACAGACTCCGAACTGTTTTAGAGGTCATAGGGATTAACGTAAAGCAGAAGATAAAATATAAAACCAAACCATTAACAGATTATATTGTTTCGCGTGCTCTACATACAAAAGCTTGAATAAGTAAAGCAATAATTGTTATTTAGTACACATGTTTTGGCAAAGAAATGTCTTAATGCCGGTGTACAGTAGATATTTCTTGCGAGTATACCCAAACAATCAGACGCCGGGGGATCAGGCTCCAAACTGTAACACTAAAAGAGACAATGTATACAGGCATTTTGTGTAAATACGGCTTAATGTAATTTATAAGTATTGTAAAGTAAAGGCTCCAAACTGTTTGCAACTCAGATTAATTTTCACCGCAACCATAGTAAAGAAATTGTTAATATGTAAATATTTTAGATTTCATCAAAATGTTCAAATCCATTGAATTCTACATTTAAATTTTTCTCAAAGATGTTACATGTAAACAAAGCTTTACCTATCAATGTTCAAGTGTGCCCATTATTGAATTGTAAAGAATGTTCGTTAATTTAAGACAACAATTTGTAACTTTTGCAGTTTTCTGTGAAAAAGGTAATATTTTATCTTTTTATCATTTTTACCAGTGCACCTGCATGAGACATTTACATGTGTAAATCGCATTAACACCTGTAGAATGGACCTCTAGCTACAACACCTGCGAAGTTTGTTAAAATTGAACGGAAGTGTGGAAATCTGGTGTCTGATCAGGCTCAAACTGTTTGCCACTCAGATTAAAACTAGTAGTCAGAATTGTCAAAAAGATGTCATTTTATATAATTATTCCATTGCGATGCGTTTGCGTTTGAACGGAAGAATAACGTTTTCTCCACTGTATTTCAGACAAGTAGCTAACTCGCAATCGATGGCCAACTACGGCCATCGATTTCTTTACTGAACTCATCACAGATTCCCAATTGTTTGACAATCGGTTCGATATTTCTTCAGTCATAAATCTAACAGTTAATCAAACCTGCAGACAGATTATTAAGGATAGTATGCAGGTAGCAGGATTAATGCATATGACAAATCTGTCCATGGAAGGGCTAAACTCAGCAGTAAATGTTTGTATGTCATCGCAGAGTCCAGAAATTTAAACCATTACCCCCGAGATACGCTTTTTATACGCCTAAAATGTGTTCCTCCACTGCTGAAAATGGTTCCAAATGATAGAGTCATGAACATGTATCATAATTATTAGTTTCTATACTGTAGCAGATGGTAGCTTAAAGCATGCTTAAAGTAAAGCACAATGTGTCTTAAGAAGCAGTCTGCTTTATTTTCAATATGCTTTAAGTGGCTAGTGTTCCGCAATACTACACAACAGGTTATACAGCGTTCCCTCTCTACAACAGCCCTCCTTACAACGACTCCCTCCTTACAACGACATTTATCGATGTTCCCACGAAAGTTATGTTTTATGCTTGCACTGATGCATTATCATCTACATAAAAATGTTGTCTGCTGTTTTTCTTACATAACTGACATTTTGACAGGAAAAAACATAATGACAAATGACAAACAGCTTGAATCCAGATCAGACTCCGCGTAACGCGGCGTCTGATCTTGATTCGAGCTGTATGCAAATGTTAACCAAGTTCCCTCCCTATAACGACTCCCTCCGAACAACGCACATATTTGTTGTCTCCCATTTGGTGTCGTTGTAGAGAGGGAGCACTGTAGTACGGAGTAAAGGTTTGATATGACTTTGGACTTCTATACTCATGTTGGCGTGTCCTCGAACAATCAGCTAATTAGAAACTGGGACAAACAATTGATTACTTTTTCTTGGAAAAGCAATTTCTTACTGGAGCTACATGTACGAATGTCGATCTTAAACAATAAGCATGATGCTGGTCGGATTTGTGTTAAAAGTGCAAGTACTGTGCTTTCTTAGATTTTCAATTGGATCCAAACTATCCGTGACGCTGGCGAAATGATATTAATGGCGTTTGAAAACAATATTCATCTTAGACGATATGCTTGTTTAACTCTTTCACTCTCATTGACGCTTTAAATCGCGTTTGCAAACAGTTTGGGTCCTGATCAGACGCCGCGTAACGCGGGTTTTGATCAGGAGCCAAACTGTTTGACAATGTTATCGATATTCATTAAGTCATACATTAACAACCTTAAATCTAACTTTGAAACGTGTCTTGCAGACAACAATAATGAAGCAGACGACAATACAGCGGTGAAAGGGGTAACAGTCTCCCGAATGCTACAGTGGAGAATCTGTTATTCTTTCCCAATAAACGCGTTTACGCTAAAACTATTATTTGCAGTGCAAACAGTTTGGAGCCAGATCAGACACCGGGTTACCCGGCGTCTGATCAGGCTCCAAACTGTTTGCCACCAAGATAAACAAGAATTATCAGAATTGTCCAACAGTTGTTCTTTTCTACGTTTTAGTGCTTTGCGTTTGCGTACGTTTGCGTTTAAACTGGAAAGAATAACAGATTCTCCACTGTACTACACATTAGTAGGACCCAGAAATAACAGAACTCCGGATTTAAGGGCTCTTACTTTCCAAGGTTATAACAGTATGTATTATGAAAGTAAAGTGAAATATATACAATTCTTTCCAAATAAACGCGTTTATGCTAAAGCAATATAAAAGGTTACCCCGCGTCTGATACGGTTCAAAACTTATCCTAAATTAAACCTTAACCCATTTATACCTGGATATTGCAATGAATTATCTCTATGAGCTTGCTGGAATATTTCATTACACATATACATGTACAAGGGTGGTCGAGTACACTGAAATGGTTTTGCACACGACAGAACCTTTTGAATGAAAGCGCAAACAATGTAGACCCTGATGAGATGCCGCATAACGCGGTGTCTAATCAGGGTATTCACAGTTTGTCAATGCCCCAGTAGACACTAGGCTTAAATTGGTTAATGGTAGGACCGCAAATGCTGTTAGTTTCGTTTAAACGGTAATGAAAACCCATTTGTTCTACTGTATGCTTTCTTGGCATTGTCAAAACAAGTTGCGCTATCAATTCGTCTTTTCTGGATGTGTGCATTTAATGTCAAAGTAGACGCATAACAAATACATAAGTTCGAAGTATAGACAAACGTCAATAATAACAACCCGCTTAAGTCGAACTTACACGCATTTCACGACAAAGCCACATTTGAACTTTCAAATACGGGTTGGTTCGACTTAATGAAGGTAAACACCCACCTAAACGAATTCACAAAAGCTAAACACTATCTCATTCAGTAATCAGTTTAACATTGTTTGCCAGAGTTCAAAGAATTATGTACATTTTATAACGGAAAATATTAGGGATTTTGTCTAGTTATCCTACTTGTCGAAAAATTCTCTAAAATCACTACACCCTATTTTCTTAACGGGGATAAAACTATTACAAATACCAATAAAAAGTTCAAAATTGATATATGCATGTATGCCTAAGACATTGTTGTATGCAACTAAGCAGACACAATAAACTATTTGCACAATGCATACAAAACAAATCACTCGAAAAACATACTAAATTATGTGGCCATTTTTTCTCAAATAACCACCTTTTACATTTTAGAAAAACTGAGATTTCACAAAACAATAAGATATGGTTATCAACCTTTGCGGAAAAGTAAAATCCAAATCTATGGAGCCAAATCAGACAGCGGATAACCCGGTCTCTAATCAGGCTCAATCTGTTTGCTGTCAGATTAAGATAAATCGTTTTATTTTCAAACAAATTTGATATTTAACATTTTATCGCATTGCATTTGCTTTTAGTCTCGTTTCGTTTAGTTTAAAGGGGAAAGTATAACATATTCTCCACTGTACTTAGAAAATAATTCCATTTCAAAACATGTAGTGGCTTTCACGACAACCTTGCATATCACATTAGAGACAAGTCATCAGAAATTTATTTTCTAATAAAGAAGTGGTTATTACAAATCCAATCAGCCAACAGTCCACTCTTCTGGTTTTCCACTTAATTTATTGTGATTACATAATTTGTTCATGTATTTAACCTTAAATCTGTCGCGAAGTCGTCTGATTCGACAATGCCGACTAAACAATTGCAAACTTCACTTCAATAAAGTTTTAAAATTGAACAAACCTAAATACGAATTTCAAACAGTTTGAATTATTAGTCAAGTCGCGGGCAGCAGGCAAATAGTTACGGTCATTGCTTTGGTAATATTAACTTGTACAGTACTGAATCTTATTAAATTAACATTTTTTTGCGATTCGCTTGCAATTCGATGGCAATTCGCTTGCAATTCGATGGCTATTCGCTTGTGAATATTTTCCAACGCAATTAACGCGTTAAGTTTGCCTGAATTGTGTATCTCGCCAATATTCGCAATATGCCTTCGTTAATGTTTTTCGATTCCATTTTTGTCACAACCGCTTCGGAAAAGTCGCTTGAAAAGACTCAAGCACACGATTTGCTTTTTGAAGCGCACGATTCGATGACGATTCGATGGCAATTCGATGGCAATTCGCTTGCGATTATCAATTTAATTTAAAAAGGTTCAGTACTGTAATAACAATTACTCAAAGTATCTTATGAATATGTATAAAGAAATATTGTAAACACGTTATTTAGTGTCAATTTTATAATCGCGTCGGTAAAGTATTATTTACACATGTTCATTACTCAATTTGTTTGATATTAATAGTCAAATCGCGATCTTCAGGTAAATGTTTAAAACGCTTTGTTTGCTTCATGATTATAATGTGTGTGATGCAGGGTTATGAGAGGTTATTAGCTTGTTATAACCACAGTGCTCCCTCTCTACAACGACATCCAATGGGATACACAGATTATGTGTGTTGTTCGGAGGGAGTCGTTATAGAGAGGGACAATTAAGAATTGGCTTACATTTGCAAACAGCTTGAATCCAGATCAGACGCCGTGTAACGCGGCGTCTGATCAGGATTCAAGCTGTTTGTCACTGGTAAATATATGTATTCTATCAAAATCTCCACTTATATGTTACTGTGAGAGAAAACAGCAAACGACAATCTTAAGCAGACGATATTGCAGCAGTAAAAGAGTTAGACTTAAGTATTCTGTTAATGGAATTATGGAGAGTGTCGTTGTAAGGAGGGAGTCGTTGTTGGGATGGCCGTTGTAGAGAGGGAGCGCTGTATTACTCAAAGTATCTTATGAATATTTATAAAGAAATATTGTAAACAAGTCGGTTGTATAAACACGTTGGTCAATTATTACATGTATTTACCCGTTTTCATTATTCAATATTTACCATACACCAATTTTTCTGCCATATGCGTCTAGACTTGTATTACAAACAACGTCAATGCCCCATCAGGCAGTTGGACACTCCTTGTCCGGCTTCTCCAAACTAATACCCAAATTCTTACTTTAAAAACTTCAAGGAGTAAATGTTCAATCACATGATATACATCGAAACACCTCTAAGCCGGAACCTCTCGATACCAGAATCCTCTCTACACCGGACAAAAACTCAGGTCCCATTTCCAATACTTGCTTTTTAAACCCATTACACCATAAATGCACATTTTACGCATTTGGTTCCGTCCTACACTGAAGAAAATACATTCATGAATATGTATTATCAGAAATAATTTCTATATTCTAGAAGCTGACCACTTAAAATCAGGTTAAAAGTAAATAATAATGCGTGTAAAAAGTGTAGAAACAAATCAGCCTGCTCCTCAGGCCAGGCTGACTAAATATTTAGGATCTTTACAGTGGAGAATCTGTTATTATTTCCCGTTTAAACGCAAACGTACGCAAACGCAAAGCACTAAAACGTAAAAAAGAACAACTTTTAGACAATTCTGATAATTCATGTTTATCTTGGTGGCAAACAGTTTGGAGCCTGATCAGACGCCGGGTAACCCGGCGTCTGATCTGGCTCCAAATTGTTTGTATTGTAAATAATAGTTTTAGCGTAAACGCGTTTATTGGGAAAGAATAACAGATTCTCCACTGTACGTGATCTATTCCTGACAGTAATGTTGTTAAATTTCTATCATGCCCTGATGAAATTGTGTTTACAGTAAAGATGTTATTTCCCCCCGTTTAACCCTTTCACTTTCGAAGACGTCATAAAACGATTTTGCAAACAGTTTTGATACTGAGCAGACGTCGCATAACGCCATTGCAGACAACAATACTGAGCAGATGACAATATGGCGGTGAAGGGGAAAACAGTTCACGATAAATTTGATCATGAAAGGGTTAAAAGAAATTAATGCAGATGCATTGCAACATATATAGAATATGTTATTTTGATTGACAAATTGGTAACCCAGCATCTGGTGTGGCTCCAAACTGTTTTGCAATGTACATAAGCTTTTAGCATAAACGCATTAAACGGAAAATAATAACATTTTCTAATTTCAAAACCCCGTGTTATGAGGTAAAATATTAGATTTACGAAATATCAAAATTATGGCAAAAAGTCAACAACAGAAATTGTTGAAAACGGTCGCACAAAAAGTGATAATATCGTTGACCCTGTCAACGCCAACATTTTGCTACTTTTAAATGTGCTGTCTTAATAAAACTATCGTTGATCAGTAATACGACGAGCTCCAAACAGTTTGGATACTAACCAGACTTTAATACCGGTTTGTACTTGGTTTCTGATTGGTATACAAACTGTTTGCAAATCCGTTCTTATGGTCTCGGTGAAAAGGATTAGGCGTGATACCAATATATACACTAGGGTAATGCGTTTATCATGGCCCATCAACTTAGCCATTCCAGGCAGTATCCGGCCCATTCCTTCCATCACACAATATTGACTTTAGCCACCGCTGCCATATGGAAATGTGATAGATCAGTTAAGAAATCGATGGCCGTCGATGGCCATCGATTGCAAGTTTGCTACCGGTCTCAAATACAGTGGATAAAACGTAATTATTTCGTTCAAACGCACACGCATTGTAATTAAAAATAGAAAAATGACATCCATTTGGCAATTCCGACTACCAGTGTTAATTTGAGTGGCAAACAGTTTGGAGCCTGATCAGGCGCCGGGTTACCCAGCGTCTGATCTAGCTCCAATCTGTTTGCAATGAAAATAATAGTTTAACCATTCAAGGCAGTATACGGCCCATTTTGTCCATCAGCAAATATTGACTTTAGCCATCGAGACCATATGGAAATGGTATGCAATCTTATTTGAACAAGAACTGAGACTGTATGGCAATGCTAAGATAAAAGGTTTTGCATATTCTCTCTTGAATGCCAATTTATTACGGCGAACCCTTGAAGCCTGAACCGTTATCCGTTTATTACACGAACACTCCAAAGGAGACGATTGTATATTTAAAATTGCTGCAGTTTAATGCAAGGTCAAAACAATGCAGAAAGCTCTTACGCCCTACTCTACATCTACATCTAACTCTGCTCTTGCAGTATACCGCTACCTGTACTAAACGATTTCTTTACTTGTTAGATACTAGCTCGTTCTCCGCAAGACTGGTTGTGTAGTGCTCCCTCTCTACAACGACATCCAATGGGAGACAACAATTGTGTGCGTTGTTCGGAGGGAGTCGTTAGAGGGAGGGAAACGGCTTATATTTGCAAACAGTTTTTTTCTGTCAAATTGTCCAATATGTAACTTTGAGAAAAACAGCAGCAGCAGACGACAACTTTAAGCAGACGATATTGCAGCAGTAAAAGCGTTAGACATAATTGTCTTGTTTAGGGTACTGCGACAATAGTCATTATAAGGAGGGAATCGTTGTTGTGAGGGCCGTTGTAGAGAGGGAATGTTGTACTTCTGGTGTGTTTGTATTGATTTGGAGAAGAACTTCTTCCATTTGCTTTTTTTTGTTTTCTCTTGAGAAATTTAACTTCTGCTAAATGCGAATATACGAGTGTTTTATCGCATTGCAGGTTAAGTTTTTTAAGCAATCGTCTTATACATGAAACCCCTGCAAACGTTTGAGCAAATATAATTATAGTATCATTTAATCGTTTTTCTCGGTAGTTATTCTGGAAAATATTGTAAAATGGGTCATACTTTGTAATTTTGATTTAAGCCAATCACTGTATTAAACCTTCACACGCGATTATTTATAAAAGACTGACTTTGGGGATAGAGATGGCTGGAGTTGAGTTGAAACTTGAACAACATTTACTTCGCCATATGTGACCAGAATCATATTTGTAAACACGTTTAATCAAGATCAGGCGTTATATCAGGATCTATTCTGTTTCCACTCTTGTCAATATTTATAGACAGAACTTTACAGCAAATGGAATTTACATTCGCAAATTTAATAGGTGTAAAGTGGAGAATACGTTATTCTATCCCGTGTAAACACAAACAAAACGCAGATAAATTGTAATAAATGTAGACTATGACAACGTTTTGACATTTCTGAATATGTATTTTAATCTGTGAGGGGAACAGTTTGGAGCCTGACCAAACGTCGGGGCAATCGACATCTGATACAATGTACATGTAGGCTCCAAATTGTTATAAGGAGTTTGACATAAACGCGTTTATATAGGGATATAATGTTTTCTCCAGCGTATCTATTAAACATTATGCATCCGAATATTGATTAGAATATCACAAAGTAACTAATACAATCTAAACCTTCTAACACAGACTATCGTAGAGTAATAATAAGTTTCTGCCATAACAGAAATAAAAGTTGGTAAAAGTTGATACTTTTAAAAACAAACGTAACCAGTGAAACGGTATGCAGATTAAAAGTACCAAACGTTACCAAGTTAGCCCATCGACTGATAAAACAATATAAAAGCAATGAACTAAATTCGTCAAAGAACTTTATGTCTTCCATCTGTGTAAATTTAATTTGTCACTTGTCTTAATAACTGCTGATGCTTATTTACATTGACTCACAAACAGCTTTGTTTGTTCAGCTACTTCAACTGAGCATTGTTAGAGACATTACAATGAAGAAGATGTTATTCTTTTTAAATGAACGCATTTGCGTCAAAACTGTTGTTTCCAGTGAAACCAGTTTAGAGCCAATTCAGACGCCGGGTAACCCGGCGTCTGACCAGGCTCTAAACTATTTGTAACTGAGATTAAAGTAATTCGGCAGTCTATACACTTTTATTGCCTTGTATTTGCGTTTCGTTTGCCTTACACGGGACAGAATAACGTCTTTCGTCATACACAAACATTGTACTCGTGAATAGTACGCTTGCCCTATGCAACTATTGCATAAACAGTTCGGAGAGGGCTCCAACAGGATCCCTCTGTTCTGGGTCTGCACCGTTTGTTATTGTGGGAAACATTATAAATAAAAGGTCTAGGTGGTTTGACAAGACTTAGTAAAGGGGAATTACGCATTGTAAGTTTCATGCCGAAATAATGTAAATACCAAACTTAGACCAAAGACGGCAGCCCGTTCTTGGTATAAGAAACCTTGGATCTTTTAAATTTATGAGTATTCCATAGTAAATCATCATATCTTATCCCATATTTCTCCAATTGAAACTAAGCACCACGTATATGCAGATTGTATCGCTTCTAACAATAAATTAGAATTGTTACTTTCAAGCGATTCAAGAAAGTTTCGGTTTAAAATAGATTTCTGACGTGTACTATATAAAATATCCGTAATATCATTCAAATAAACATGATACTTTACCAAGCTGCGTGTTTGTTATCTAGCCATTTTACCCTTGTCACATATTTTGTACAGTAAAAAGTCTTTATTGCTATCACTTAATTGTGTTAATTATTATGTGTGTTTGACATGTGACAGCTTAAACTAAGATGACAATAAACAGAAAGCTCCTAAAGGTGACTGCTTAAAACCAGGTGACAGTAAAACAGAAATGTCATTTAGTAGCTTTCAGTTTAGTGTTACCTTGCTTTAAGCTGTCACCTGTCTTTGATACAATGTATTAGCCTTCGTTTAGTAGTCGTAATATATAGATTTTACTGTACATGTAATGTTGCCGATTGGCAATAAAACAGATTTTTCGTTGAGTTATTGATATTCAAAGTCTTCATATGTGTTTAATCATTTGCATATTAGGGTACTTGTGCGAGGAAAGAACTTGTCCCATGTGTGTTCCTCTTGGGAAACTTTAACAAATATTCAAGCGTTTTCTCGTATTAAAGTTAACATTGCGAAAGTAAAATCGATATGATATCTACAGGAGCTATCGGCATTATTTCTATCCTGTATTTAGCAACCGCCTGAATCAACAAGACTGTGCCCTATAAACAGTAATGGCCCAGTGACATCCTTGCCAATAAATTTCGAATCTTTTCTATGTCAAGTGAAGTAATATTTATTTATTAAGTCGGTTTAACGAACATGGTAACATGGTATAAATAAATATTACTTGACTTGACGTGACTTGACTTGGCATACTTGCCAATATATTATGAATCTTTTCTAAGTCCAAGTTAGGTTAAGGTGAAGTTGATATCGAGGTTAGGTGATAGGGAAGGATTGGGAATGGTCCAAGCAACAATTTAATTGCGTTTCTAGTTATCCTAGAAATATCCCATTTAAGATATTCAAAGTCAAAAGGATGTCAAGCAATGTCAAATCAAGGTTGAATTGATACGGGTGGATTGGTAATGGTCCAAGCCAACAGTTTTGTCAGTATCAGACTACTAAAACGCATAATAATGAAATGTAGGAAATAATAGCTTTCTGAAATTTCTACCGATTCAGTTAAATCAGAGTGGCAAACAGTTCAGAGCGTGATCAGAGACACCGGGTAATACGTTGCAGATATGGCTCCAAACTGTTTGCAATGGTATTTTATTTTAGTCTAAACGCGTTCATTGGAAGAGAATAACGTCCTCGTCACTGTACCAATTCACGAAACTTGCGTGCTACTTTACTAGATATCATCGTTGGCGAAGCTAATACTTTAAATGCAAAATGTTTGTTTATTGATTCAAATCTGTTATGAGGCATTTAAACCTACTTCAGTATCTACCCATTCGATCTGAGATATTCTGTTAACACTTTTCTCATAGAAAATGGTTTGTAAAAAGTGTTGGTTGCAAACACTATTTCAATTTTATTTGTGTTTGTTCTAAATATTAAGAAAACTAAAGACGGAAAACAAACTGTTTAGATCCTTACTTAGAAGTCTTTTCACTCGACGTCTAATATGGATCCATACTGTTTGCAAATACCAGCAAAGTATGTTTTATCTTGATTCAGGTTAAGCTAATGCAACAGCAAACATATTTTGATTATGAATCGCATATTTTGGATATTATATTCCATAGAGACTCATTTTCTACAGCGCATAATATTCTACTTGAACTACTAAATTGTCTTTTGAATATTCAAGTAGAATCAACCCTGTCTGGTTCGACAACACACAAGAAAATTGATTAATTGAATCAAGTTCGTGTGGCTACTTAGAACAAGGTAACAGTTTAACAGAAAACTCCTCCCGAACCCGTCTGCATACTATCATCTTGCTTTAAAGAAACATATATCTTACAAATAATATTAAATTTTAGATTGGTTGTAAAAGAGAAGTGTGTTTGTTTGCAAAGTACAGAATGCTCTGTTGCAACAGGAAATGCAATAAAATCAATGTTTCTGATGGACATCGAATTGCTCTTGTAATTCCGAAACTGGTTGAACATTGTGAAACGAAATTGCAATCAAAACCGGGTTTGCAATAATTATTGTAAAACATGGTTGTTTTACAATTCCGGTTGCCACAAAACCCATACCTATATCAATCACACCATGGCGAATAACGCTTAAGTCGTTTCAAGGCATGCACTAGTTTAAATCTAAATAAGGGGAGATCCTTTGAAAGCACAGAAAACAAAGCAAATACTGAAAATTGCAGACTCGGTTTAATTGAGTCTGTTCATGAGCAATACTTAAATATGCAACAGTGCTCACGCCCCCTAGCACCAGCTTAAGCGGAATTCAACTTTCAACCTGTAAATGCGCTGAAATCAATGATTCCAAAGGACCCACTACTACTTTACAAATGTACTTCCGTCTTTGTCTCAAACGTCATCTTGCTTACAACTGTCAAAATATGTTTTCCTCGTTAATATACGTACATGTATGACTATAAAATGTTACATTTCATAGTTTGACCAACAAAATACAGTACCAATCTGTAACAGATTGGTTAGTGATTGTTACCACCTTACAAGATGACAAGTCTGATTCAAAACTGTTTGAATTCGGTAATAAATATTCACTGGCAAAGAAACAGTAAAGTATATACCGTGGAGAAAACGTTATTCTTTCCCGTTTAAACTCAAACGAAACGCAAACTCATTGCAATAAAACGTAGAAAATGATAACTTCTTGACAACTCTGACTACTAATTTTAATCTGAGTGGCAAACAGTTTGGAGCCTGATCAGACGCCGGGTTACCCGGCGTCTGATCTGGCTCCAAACTGTTTGCAATGAAAATAATACTTTTAGCGGAAACGCGTTTACTGGGAAAGAATAACGTTTTCTCCACTGTATCTGTCTCGTACATTGAACATACTATGTCCTTTGAAAAGCCGTGATAGCAGATGCTAATAGTTTAGATATAGCTGCATCATTAACCATTCCGTGCCCAATTTATCGGGATATGGCTATACTGTCATCTGCTTCAATATCGTTGTCCAAAATATCGTTTCAAAAATAGATATTTATAAGGCAGTATAACAGACTTAATTTAACAAGAGTTGTCAGAGAGACAACAAAGCTCGCCACCGGCACCTTTAGAAACTTAAAGGCACACTCAAGGTCACAGAGGTCAACCTTTTTGCCTGCATGGAAAGGTCTTGTCCATATACACTGGCAAATCAAATATGAAAATAACACCTCAAGGGACATAGGAATTATAAGCATTTTTGAAACCTAAACGCAGATTTCGTAACCTAAAACCTTTCGCGACCTTAGTTCAAGGTCAAGGACACTGGGCTAATTTTTGTGCATGCATGGAAAGATCGTGTCCATATACACATGCATGCCAAAAATGAAAGAAATATCTCAATGGATATATGAGTTAAAGAAATTTTGAGAAACCTAAACGCAGACTTTGAATCCTAAACGCGGGTCCTTAGTTCAAGGTCAAGGTCAGAGGGCTCAAACATTTTGCATGCAAGGAAAGATGTTGTCCATATACACATGCAAACTGAATATGAAAGGAATATTTCAATGGACATAGGAGAAATAAAAATTTTGAAAAACCAAAACACAGATTCCGAAAACTAAACATTGGCCCTAAGTTCAAAGTCAAGGTCACAGGGGTCTAAATTTTGCAGTGCCTGGAAAGGTCTTGTCCATATACACACATAAACCAACTATGAAAGCAATACCTCAAGGGACATAGAAGTAAAAGGCATTTTTCAAAACCTAAACACAGGCCCTAAGTTCAAGGTCACAAGGGTCCAAATTTATCTGTGCATGGAAAGGTCTTGTCCATATACACACACATACCAACTATGAAAGCAATACCTCAAAGGATATAGAAGTTAAATGGATTTTCGAAACTTAAACGCAGATTTCGAAACCTAAACACAGGCTCTTAGTTCAAGGTCAAGGTCACAGGGGTCTAAATGGTTCTGTGCATCGAAAGGTCATGTCCATAAACAAATACATACCAACTATGAAAGCAATACATCAAAGGACATAGAAGTTAAAGGCATTTTTCTAAACCTAAACACAGGCCCTAAGTTCAAGGTCAAGGTCACAGGGGTCTACATTTTTCTGTGCATGTAAAGGTCTTGTCCATATACACATACATACCAACTATGGAAGCAATACCTCAAGGGACATAGAAGTTAAAGGCATTTTTCGAAACTTAAACGCAGATTTCGAAACCTAAACGCAGGCCCTAAGTTCAAGGTCAAGGTCACAGGGGTCTAAACTTTTCTGAGCATGTAAAGGTCTTGTCTACATACAAACACATACATACTAACTATGGAAGCAATACCTTAAGGGATATAGAAGTTAAAGGCATTTTTCAAAACCTAAACGCAGATTTCCAAACCTAAAAACAGGCCATCAGTTCAAGGTCAAGGTCACAGGGGTCGAAAAATTTCTGTGCATGGAAAGGTCTTGTCCATATTCACACACATACCAACTATAAAAGCAATACCTCAAAGGACATAGAAGTTAAAGGCATTTTTCTTAACCTAAACACAGATTTCGAAACCTAAACACAGGCCCTAAGTTCAAGGTCACACGGGTCTAAATTTTTCTTTGCATGTAAAGGTCATGCCCATATACACATACATACCAACTATGAAAGCAATACCTCAAGGGAAATGGAAGTTCAAGGCATTTTTCTTAACTTAAACACAGATTTCGAAACCTAAACGCAGGCCCTAAGTTCAAGGTCAAGGTCACAGGGGTCAAACACTTTCTGTGCATGGAAAGGTCTTGTCCATATACACACACATACCAACTATTGAAGCAATACCTCAAGGGACATAGAAGTTAAAGACATTTTTCGAAACCTAAACGCAGATTTCGAAACCTAAACACAGGCCCTAAGTTCAAGATCAAGGTCACAGGGGTCTAAATTTTTCTGTGCATGGAAAGGTCATGTCTAAATACACACACATACCGACTATGGAAGCAATACCTTAAGGGATATAGAAGTTAAAGGCATTTTTCGAAACCTAAACACAGATTTCGAAACCTAAACGCAGGCCGTAAGTTCAAGGTCAAGGTCACAGGGGTCAAGAATTTTCTGTGCATGGAAGGGTTTTGTCCATATACACACACATACCAACTATTGAAGCAATACTTCAAGGGAAATAGAAGTTAGTCATTTTTCTAAACTTAAACACAGATTTCGAAACCTAAACGCAGGCCCTAAGTTCAAGGTCAAGGTCACAGGGGTAAAAAAGTTCTGTCCATGCAAAGGTCTTGTCCATATACACACACATACCAACTATTGAAGCAATACCTCAAGGGACATAGAAGTTAAAGGCATTTTTCGAAACCTAAACACAGATTTCGAAACCTAAACGTAGGCCCTTAGTTCAAGATCAAGGTCACAGGGGTCTAATTTTTTCTGTGCATGGAAAGGTCTTGTCCATATACACACACATACCAACTATGGAAGCAATACCTCAAGGGACATAGAAGTTTAAAGGCATTTTTCGAAACCTAAACGCAGATTTCGAAACCTAAACACAGGCCCTAAGTTCAAGGTCAAGGTCACAGGGGTCTAAATTTTTCTGTGCATGGAAAGGTCTTGTCCATATACACACACATACCAACTATGGAAGCAATACCTCAAGGGACATAGAAGTTAAAGGCATTTTTCGAAACCTAAACGCAGATTTCGAAACCTAAACACAGGCCCTAAGTTCAAGGTCAAGGTCACAGGGGTCTAAATTTTTCTGTGCATGGAAAGGTCTTGTCCATATACACACACATACCAACTATGGAAGCAATACCTCAAGGGACATAGAAGTTTAAAGGCATTTTTCGAAACCTAAAGGCAGATTTCGAAACTTAACGCAGGCCCTAAGTTCAAGGTCAAGGTCACAGGGGTCAAAAAAATTATGTGCATGGAAAGGTCTTGTCTATATACACACACATACCAACTATGAAAGCAATACCTCAAGGGACATAGAAGTTATAGACATTTTCTTAAAATTGTTTAAGCCGTTCACGACGACGCCGACGACAACGACGACAACGACGACGACAACGACGACGACGACGACAACAACAACACCGGGGGTATTGCAATAGCTCGTCATGTACTACGTACAGGCGAGCTAAAAACAAGTGGCAAACAGTTTGGATCCTGATCAGACGATTGTTTGCGAATGCGTTTTACGTCATTGAGAGTGAAAGGGTTAAACTTCGGTTCGGTATCGAATTGTTTGGCAGGTATTTTGTTGTTTCTTTTATATCAAAAGTCATTTTAACTAAAATTGAAATCTTTTTTCAAAGACAATATTTAAGAGCAGTATTTTTCGTACGACGTATTTCAAAATTCATTTTAAACCGCTTACACCCCTTAACATATTATCCAGATTACGCACTCAATTTGGACCCAAATAACTCGGGGAGTAATCAATATCCAAATTGTTTGACACTCATACCAAATTTTATTCAGTTTGATTACTTGAAAAAAAAGGAGGAATAACAAAAGACGGCTAAATTTTACCAAATCATATTGTAGTAGTGAAAGGGTTAACCCCTTCATTGCCATGACGTCATTTCCTTCTAACAATTGTCGTCTGCTTTTATTTATTAAATTTACATTTTTGGAAAAACTAACTGAAGTTATATTTTTATGAGTGTCAAACAGTTTGGATCTTGATCAGACGCCGCGTTACGCGGCGTCTGATCAGGATTCAAACTGTTTCCAAATAACCATTATGCCCGAGGTAAGACAGCGAAGGGGTTAATTACACCGAAGGGTAATGTAACTGATCATGCAAGAAATCTGTTTTCTTTTGCTAATTCTTAAGTCAATGAATTCAGAAAAAATACATCACTTTTCGCTCGTCATTCACTGAGGAAATGATTACAACCTGTCTATAAAGATTACATGCTGGGGTACATAATCAGGTAGTGAAAAAAACTTGTTTTAACTCTTTTAACCCTAGTCCCGCATATAGGCGTGCTTTTCAAACAGTGTACATGTGAATAGTACACTTGTCCTATGCAAACAGTGAAGACCCTGATCAGAGGGCTCCGAAAGGAGCCCTCTGATCAGGGTCTTCACTGTTTGTCACAATGCCCAACATTGACAAAAACAACCCTTAAAAGTCAGAAATGGACTAGACTAAAATGGAAACTGGAATTGTCCATTTAAAGTTGCAGGGAGGAAAGACTTAACTCACTGCTTTAACCCTTTTACTGCCAATGATTTCATGAGACTTTTACCCCTTCATCGTTTCATTGTCGTCAGCATCAATTTTGATGACTGCAATATCGTTACTAAGTAAGATTTAATGTAGTATGACTTAAAACATATTCATACGCGTGTCAAACTGTATGGATGATAATCAGATACCGCGTTTAAGGATCCAAAATATTTGTAAACGCGCCTTTAGGCGTCATTGAGAGTGAAAGGCTCAAACAAAACGTAGTTACAAACAATATGGTACTTGGTTAGACGCCACCAAGCGCAGCTTGTGACTAGGATGACCACTGTTTTGCACTCAGTGCGATATTACCTTTAGTAACAACTCAATGTCGTGTAGTAACTGTATGTTACCAAAACTTTGGTATTCCGGCGTCTGATCAGGCTCTAATTTGTTTGGCACTCAGATTAAAATGAATTGTTGGACATTGCTTATATTTGATATTTCTACAATTTTTTGCTATGAGTTTGCGTTTTAACCTTTCAATGGAAAACAATAATGTCTAATCATCCTAACACAAATACAGTGGTCCTGGAGAAAACGTTATTCTTTCCCCTAGAAACGCAAATTAAACGCAAACGCATCGCAATAAAACGTAGAACATGACATCCTTTGACAATGTTGACTATTCATGGTTACCGGTCGTCTGATCAGGCTCCAAACTGTTTGCAATGGAAATAATGGTTTTAGCGTAAACGCGTTTATTGTGAAAGAATTACGTCGCCTCCACTGTAAGACGCCTTGTTTTTGCAATGTTACAGTGGAGAATCTGTTATTCTTTACCGTTTAAACGCATCGTACAGTGGAGAATCTGTTATTCTTTCCCGTTTAAACGCAAACGTACGCAAACGCAAAACACTAAAACTTAGAAAAGAACAACTTTTGGACAATTCTGATAATTCTTGTTTATCTTGGTGGCAAACAGTTTGGAGCCTGATCAGACGCCGGGTTACCCGGCGTCTGATCTGGCTCCAAACTGTTTGCACTGCAAATAATAGTTTTAGCGTAAACGCGTTTATTGGGAAAGAATAACAGATTCTCCACTGTAATACTGTTCTAATGTCCAATTTGTAGAGACGCGACTCAACAATGAGTGCAAGATTTTTTGGATAACAAGATTTGCAAGAATTGTGGCGATTGTATCGACGAGTATTTTACCAGCGGAAATTGTTAATTTTTCTTTGAAGAAACATGATAAGAATCGATACAAAAACTTTCTAGCCATCCGCAATGGTGAGAAAATATTTTGATTCCGTGACCATAAATATTATGCCTGAAATAAGATTACATTCAATTTCTTGTTTCTTTAATGTTTATAATTCGTACTTAACCTCCTCATATGCGTTAAGCAATTGTCGTCTGCTTATAAATTTCAGATTTTAATTTTACGTAATTCGATTAAAGAAATACCTTTACATATACAGTGGAGAATCTGTTATTCTTTCCCGTTTAAACGCAAACGTACGCAAACGCAAAGCGCTAAAACGTAGAAAAGAACAACTTTTGGACAATTCTGATATTTCATGTTTATCTTGGTGGCAAACAGTTTGGAGCCTGATCAGACGCCGGGTTACCCGGCGTCTGATCTGGCTCCAAACTGTTTGCACTGCAAATAATAGTTTTAGCGTAAACGCGTTTATTGGGAAAGAATAACAGATTATCCACTGTATGAGTGGCGACACCTTTGGAATGCGACGTTATAGTCATGTTCCAAACTGTTTTGCC
Source organism: Gari tellinella (assembly GCA_922989275.2). Taxonomy (NCBI): domain Eukaryota; kingdom Metazoa; phylum Mollusca; class Bivalvia; order Cardiida; family Psammobiidae; genus Gari; species Gari tellinella. The sequence continues at coordinate 47,349,833 of OV277864.1, forward strand.
AAATAACCATTGTTATCGGGGTACGGCAGTAAAAGAGTTAATAAATGCACAAGTGTTCCTTGCTTTCTGAATTCCATGGATGTCCTCAAGCATGTGATGAACGTTTTCAATATTCTCTCTATTGCTTTTATATTGCTGTTTTAAAATATTCAGTGAATTATCCAAAATGCAATCTTATTTATAAACAGTTTGGATGCTAATTAAAAATCAAGTCACATGACGTCTAATTAAGATCCAAACTATTGATGTAAATATAAAAAATGTCCTTAACCCCTCCACTGCCATGACGTCATCAATTTTAAACAATTGTCGTCTGCTTTTATTTCTAAAATTAAATATTTAGTTATTTTGACTTATGAAATATTGAAATGAGTACAAAACAGTTTGTATCCTGATCAGACGCCGCGTGACGCGGCGTCTGATCAGGATCCAAACTGTTTTCAAATTACTAGTGTACTCGGGGTAAGGCAGTGAAGGGGTTAAACAGAAATTAGTAAAATCTCATTAAGACAAGCAAAAGCAGACAATACTTTAAAAGCAGTCACAATCATCGCAAGGATTTAGTTTAAGTTGCTACTTTCAGTTGTCGAAAATCAGCAAGGCGAAGAAATGGTATTTCAGAATTCTTTACAACCGATTAGATTTTACTTCATTCGTTGAAATGGTTTTGCTGATTGCATTGTGAACATTTCTATAAGAGTATGCTATACGCCGTTTGCTTTTAATTATCAAACGACACAATGCATGGGTTGGAACTGTTTAAACGATATCAGTCCAAACAATTGCGTCAGTCCAAGGTGAGCATTTGCTATTTAAGTCATGAATGAAGACAATGATAAGACGCCGAACTCTGCGGCATCCAATCAGGACCTTTCAGTATGCTATTTCATTAAAATACACTATAATGTCTTTAGATCACTCTTGAAATTATTTGTATATGATGAATAAAGAATGACGTTTAACACCATTCACACTGCCTTACCCAAAGTACACTGGCCATTTGCAATTAGTTTTGATCGTAATCAGACGCCGCATGCGGCGTCTGATCAGTATCCAAACTGTTTGACATTCATTTCAATATTTCTTAAGTAAATATACATGTACCTAAGATTTATATTTGAAGAAACAAAACCAACAAAACAATTGACAGTTGTTTAAAATTGATGACGGCATGGCTCTGATTAAATAAGGAAACTGGTTAATTAGAATGCATATATACTGGCAGGCTAAACAAGGATGTTTCCATTTTTCCGCCCTGTTTTAGACTGCTACATGTACAGTGGAGAATCTGTTATTATTTCCCGTTTAAAAGCAAACGTACGCAAACGCAAAGCACTAAAACGTAGAAAAGAACAACTGTTGGACAATTCTGATAATTTATGTTTATCTTGGTGGCAAATAGTTTGGAGCCTGATCAGACGCCGGGTTACCCGGCGTCTGATCTGGCTCCAAACTGTTTGCACTGCAAATAATAGTTTTAGCGTAAACGCGTTTATTGGGAAAGAATAACACATTCTCCACTGTACCTGTGTTAAAGTAGCTAATACGTATTTTATTAACCTCTTCACTAGCATGATGTCATCAATTTTAAACAAGTTTCGTCTGTTTTTATTTCTCAAATGTTAAATTTTGGTATTTTGAGTTAAAAAATATTGACATTAGTGTAAAATAGGTTGGTTACTCGGTGTCTGATCAGGATCTAGAAAGTTTGCAAATAGCTACTGTACTTGGGGTAAAGCAGTGAAATGGTTTTGGTCATTCTATGAGGGAACTGGTAAAGCAGAATGCTTGTAAACCAAAAAGCTAAAACAAGGATGTTTTCTTGAATGTCGCACCTTGCTTTAGGCTGTAACCTGAACTTAACTTATTCAACCCAGATAATTATAATGGACTATTCCAATTTTCAATCAAATTTAATATATTCTTGAATAATTAGGGGGGGTTAAGAATATTTTACAAAATGACAAATAGTGTAGACCCTGATCCGGAGGCTCCTTAAAGGGATACTTGCGTATTTTAAAAAACCGACAGAACCTCATGAAAAGTTTTAGAAGTTGAATTAAAGTCTATATAAGCAAATTGCTAAAACAAGAATCGGGGTTGCCATGCTTTTTTCAGCTCTAGCTAGCTTTGAAAATTGTGACGTTTGCAGCATTTGCTAATTGTCAGAGCGGAAAACGTCATAAGGGACAAATGCACTTATATTACAACACAATAACATATTTCTAGTACACTTTTTAATTTTCTAGCAATCATTCATCACAAGCAAGTGTGAAATAAACTTTTTAAAGCTCTTCCCTGTGTTTTTAATGAGCTTTTGGGCTAAAATGAATGCTAAAACGGAAAAATAAGACATTTTTTTCTTGCTAATGTCTCACAAATACATCAATTATGTAAAAAGTTTCCGTAAAAAATTCTGTAAACTTTCTAGGCATCTAGGTTGAAGTATTTCTTATCAAATGGTGTAAAGAAATATAGGTGTTGCCATGTTCATTTATGAAATATTGTCTAAATTCTAACCCTACCCCCTTAGATTTTATGCAGAAAATATACCTCCCCCAATAGCTAAATTGGGTCTCTGTTGACCTAAAAATGAGACATATTCATCCAATATTTGCTTAAGGTGGTTCGCGGGTCAGCTTATCCCGTGTCAGAAATCTTTGAAATCTTGATTAAATTAAAATATATCATACGGGGGGTGAAAAATCGTTAAAATAAAAAAGCTCCTTTTTTAATAAACGGGAATATTTTCTTTATAAAATAATATAACTCAATAGTTTCTGTATATTCAAGTAAACTGTACAGAGACTATAAGATATTGTGCAAACAAAAAATATTTCATGACATATTTTCTGGAAATATCAATATTTTAAAAAAGTCAAATTCGGAAAAGGTCACTAAATCTCAAATTACAAAAAATCTAGTCGTTTAACATACACTGATTTTACGCTTATTAGATAGATATTACTTAGTTCTACTCGTCGCAAAAGTTTCATGAAAATCTACAGTGGAATTTACATTTTATACATGATTTCTAGAAATTCTGACAAAATGTTAACACAAAACGAGTTACCTCCCTTGAGTTCAACTTTAAAATGCCGTCAGCTCTAAATAATACCATAAGTCAACCCTGTTATAAGGGACCATTGAATACGGTAGCATGTAGATCTTTAAAGACAGGCGACTGCTTAATGCATAACAAAAGTAATGCATAAAAGCTCCTTTAGGATCTGTCTTTTAGCATTACTTTTGTCATGTGTTTAGCTGCCATCTGTCATATAGGCTATACATCCTCAAAAAGTTTAGTTTGACTATACTTGAATCTGATATTATTCATTATTACGTGACTAAACATAGCCTGTCCTTTGATCACTGCGTTATGGATTGACTAGTCAATAAAATCTGACAATTTATTTTTAAAAAAAGTTTTTAATCGAGTGGGAATCGAACCTAGAACCTTTGGATTGTTACATGTAGTCAACCACCATATCAACTGCGCTAACAGAGAAGACACTGAAGCTGATCCAACTTTTCTTTATCTAAATTTTCTACGATAAGTACGTGTCGATAAGATCAGGTAAAAGTCATCAGCATTTCCGGAACTCGAGATGCGGGCCGCCCGCTGTCGAACCACCTTAAATTGGTAAATATATGAGTGTATGTGATTACAACAGCATTTAATAAAGCTTTAGTTACTTAAAGCATTTACAGTGCTGCTGATAAAAACATAAACATAATTTCTACAAGAACTGCTACTCGGGACAGTTTTTTCAAATCTTGAAACAGTGCCTGTACGTAAAGGACTATATTTTACATAATTTACCAATGAGGACTTTTAAAAATTCATTTTTATGGTAATAAATGTATTGCAAATCAGAAAATATATAGTAATCAAAGTATTTAAGAAGTTTATTTTTCAACTTTTTTAATATATGCGAGTATGTCTTTAAGGTACTTCGCATATGCGCGTAGTTTCCATACGATTGTTATGAAACTTTTCATGAAGAATGATAATAGCCTAAGAAACAATGTGTGTAAATATAGGCAAAATTTATCGTGTGGTTTGTCTTTAAGGTCTTTTTTCTGACAAAAACCTAGAATTTTGATAATTTTATTTTTCTTAAAAATGAATAAAGCTAATGACTATAATTCTCACCCAATAAGTAGTCCACAACATTCATTACAAGAAAAGCTAAAAACATTTTGAATAAAGGTGTTCAGAAAGATGTTATCAGCTATTTAAATTTTGCAAAATGCTAAAAAATTGAATTACAAAAAACTGACTCATTCAATGTATATTTGTTTTCATTTTATTCAAATATATGGTTGATGAACTAGTCAGTCTGAAAAAATTAGAAAATATTACAGTCAGGATTTGTTGTAATAAAATATTTTCTTATTAAAATGTGGGCTATTTGTTGTTTAGATACAGTTACCTACCTTAGAATTAAAACTTTGTCATTAAAATGCATTATTATTTATTCATGGACTTGCATACAAGGTTTATTATATTGTTTTAACATAATTATAACGGGCAATATCGATATTGAAAAGGTTAGCGTATTGATAAGCTTCAATGTGTGGCTTTATAGTTCGATCAAATCGTTTACATGTATACCGATTTAATTGACTTGTAAGTCATTAAACTAAAACGTACAGGTAAGTGGACATATACTTGGACCGTAAACATCACTAGTTCTAATCAACGAAGACTAAACATAACATGTCTCTTGATTACTGCGTTATGGATTGACAAGTCAATAAATCGGACACTAAAAAAAATATTTGGATCGGATGGGTCTCGAACCTATGGCCTTTTGATTGCTAGTCAACCACTATACTAACTGTGCTATGAAGGATTATACTAATTCGTATCAACATTTCCTTTATATAAATTTCCTAGTATAAACACGTACTAAAACAGTCTGTGTCGTCAAGACGCATATCCGCTCGCCCGCAAGACCGACTTCCGGTAGCCAAAGGCCTTAAGTAGACGAAACTAGTTTTAAAATCAATCAAGGAATGACAGTGACGGGATTAAAGCAGGAGTCAAAATTTGGAGTCAAATAATTGACACAGTTTTACATGTATAAAATTCAGAACATATTTTGTTATTCGTGCACACGGTCTATTTAAACGATGGAATTCTGAATTTAACAAAAGAACATAAAAGTATTGTAGCGGTTGTTCATGATTGCTGCCCGTTATTTCGCGAAGAAAGGTCTGACACAATGTAACTGTGTTTTTGGGAGAAATCAATGTGCATTTTCTGGTATTTCTGGCATATTAAGTTTCCATTCCATGTCTGGAATTGATTTAAGATGTTTCTCTCGTTTGTTTTCACCGAATGCTGATAACTTCAGATCAATTTGCATATCCGATTGATCAGATTCGGATTGAGTTTGTTTTGTCATGACATAAATCGGTACCAAGGAAGCCATGATTGAACACTACCACGTCCATTTACAGGTGTAGTTCGTAACAACACTATTTTATTTTGATGTCAATCTTGTATTAAGCGACCACCATGGAATAATTTTTCATACTTATAGTAAATTTAAGTTGTTGCTTAATTTAGGTTAACGATAATGCAGAAAACTCCTATATGAGCTTTCTGTATAATCTTTATTCTGCAGTAAACAGTTACATTTTTAACCCTTTCGCTCCCAATGACACTTAAAAGCGCGGCGTTTGATCAGGAACCAAACTGATTGACACTCGTTTTGAAATTTCTTCAGCCATACTGCTTTATTTTTTAATTTGAAACGACACTGCAGACAACAAAATTGAAGCAAACGACAATGAAACGGTGAAGGGGTAAAACTCTGACAGAAATTTGGCAGTGAAAGGGATCAGGGATGTTCAGTCGACTTCATTTAGTGTTTTTACTGATATATTAGCTGTATCAAAGAAACTATTTGTCGAATTACATTAAAGGGAAAGTACAATAAAAACCGCTCTATTACGACCACCAATGCTAATTGATTGTATAAAAGAAAAATGGCAGCTTTAAGCAAGGTGACAGTAAAACAGAACGCCCATGAAGGAGCTTTCTGTTTCACTGTCAACTTGCTTTAGGAAACATCTGATAATCAACTCAATGTGGTAGTCGTAATAGAGAGGTTTACTGTATAATCAAATATCTTACCAATAGTGTTTGTCCGCAGTTTTTTATTGTTGATAAAGGTAATATGTGAAGTTAAACTAATTTTTTATGCAAAGACACAGTAACCTGTAGGGTGCATGGTTAAAACCGATGACAGTGTCTTGGCGTGCTTACTTATTTTCTATAAAAATAGTTTTATTGCAAAACAATTGTCATAACTGATATCGAGAAGATGCTATTCTTTCCCGCTTCTAAACACAAGTGTTTGTACTAAACACATACAGTGGAAAATCTGTTATTCTTTCCCAATAAACGCGTTTACGCTAAAACTATTATTTGCAGTACAAACAGTTTGGAGCCAGATCAGACGCCGGGTAACCCGGCGTCTGATCAGGCTCCAAACTGTTTGCCACCAAGATAAACATGAAATATCAGAATTGTCCAAAAGTTGTTCTTTTCTACGTTTTAGCGTTTTGCGTTTGCGTACGTTTGCGTTTAAACGGGAAAGAATAACAGATTCTCCACTGTATTCTTTCCCGCTTCTAAACACAAGTGTTTGTACTAAACACATAAGTACAATTTCAAAAGGTTGGAAGCTAGATAATACACGGGCTATTCTTGATTAGACTCCGTATAATTGCCGATTGGATGAAAACGCATAATCCGGTGTCTGATCAGAGACTGCACTGTTTGCTGATAGGAATTTCAATATAAAACAAAACGAAAGTGAAGATTTAGACCAGTCTCCCTTTGAGAGTGCTGATGATGGTTTCAAACTGAAATACAGTTGTATGGAATGAAAAGAAACCAGAGGACTAATAGTCAAAATTCTGAAAACAGTATTTCTTTTTAAATGTGTTTAATAGTAGGATTTGAAACTGTTTATATAAGATAACTTGTAACATTGAATAATACTGTAAAAAGGCTTAAAACGGATTTGACCTTACCCCTATCATGAAACACGTAAATATTATTTTAGGCATATTTGGAAATTATCTTTACATACGGCCTTTATATTTCATTAAACAATCTCGATGAAACATTTTCAACAGCCTCGGAATCATTAAATGTCGGTGCCGCCGAGTTTCAAAGCAGCAGGCCACTGGTCCCGAAAATATTGGTACACAAAACAAACTGAAAATTTATTCTGCTGATCTTATGAACATCATCTTTACTTCAGAATGTAATGTTTATTCACTATAGTTTTATTAATATGTTAAATCGTTTCACTGTTTCATCTAATACAGTTCTCAAAATTAATCGAATTTTCGTTTGTGGAACTTATACAGTGTAGAAAACGTTATTCTTTCACAATAAACGCGTTTACGCTAAATCTATTTTTTCCATTGCAAACAGTTTGATCAGGCTCCAAACTGTTTGCCACTTAGATTATTATAAATAGTAAGAAATGTTAAAAACTTGTTATTTTCTACGTTTTAGTGCTTTGCATTTGCGTACGTTTGCGTTTAAACGGGAAAGAATAACGTTTTCTCCACTGTAATATAGAACGATGTTGAGATTGTTTTTCTTGAACGTATGAGAACTGAGTCAACGTTTTTGGAAACTCGTCGCTGACTATATAGACGGATTCAAATCAAAGATTAGAAACCATCAAAATTGGACTAATCTGGGCGTATAAGGTTTGGTGTAACACAAACAGGGTAATATGGAAAGAATATAGTGTTCCCAACTGTACATGTAAGTATATATGGGGCACAGTTTTACTCGTAAACATGTGTTCCTTCAAGCAAAATAACATCTAACAGAAAATGTCTGTATTTGATGATTAATGGCGTTAAAATTTGTTTTTCATCAAATGTCTTAACTTGCTTGCGATTTCATCTGAAAACTTGTTGTAATTGGAATTATACTACGCAGTCAGTTTAAAGGCTGAAGTTCGCGGGCACCGTGCATTCAAACGATAGAAGTTTGTATTTCTAAAGGGGTAGAAAAATGTTTCAGCAATCATGAATGGTTTTCATCCATGTAGAATCTTTTGACGCAATGTAACTGTTTTTTGTGAGAAATCAATGTGCATTTTCTGAAATTCCTGACAGACTATATTTCTATTCCATGTGTAGGTTTGAGTTTAAATAGTTTCTAGGTGTTTTTCACTAAATATAAATAACTAAAGATCAATTTACATATCCGATGTTATTTGGAAATGAAATTTAAATGTATAGACACGCAAAGCACACAATATACACATGTGCATTTCTACAGTGGAGAAGACATTATTCTTTCCTAATAAAAGCCTTTATGCTTTAACAATTATGTCAAGTGCAATTAGTTTGGAGACAGATTAAACGCCGGGTAACCCAACGTCTTACAGTGGAGAATCTGTTATTCTTTCCCGTTTAAACGCAAACGTACGCAAACGCAAAGCACTAAAACGTAGAAAAGAACAACTTTTGGACAATTCTGATAATTCTTGTTTATCTTGGTGGCAAACAGATTGGAGCCTGATCAGACGCCGGGTTACCCGGCGTCTGATCTGGCTCCAAACTGTTTGCACTGCAAATAATAGTTTTAGCGTAAACGCGTTTATTGGGAAAGAATAACAGATTCTCCACTGTAGTATGCCCTTAACTGTTTGTCCCTCATAATAAAATAAATTGCCAGACATTTAAAACTTGTAATTTAATTTTCTTAATTTTATTTTGTTATGCGTTTATGTTTCTTTTGCTTTTAAACGAGAATGAATAACGTCTTCTCAACTATATACCGATAGTATTTCATTCGAACTTAACCCTTTTCCTCATAGGAGCGCCTTTTAGCGCATTAAATATTTTCATCCACTGAATAAAATAGTTCCAATTTATACAGTCATAAATAGAGGATATTGAATGAGTGTTTTTTCAGTAATGAATTTATTGAACGAGTTGGATAAAAATGATATTTTGCGAGCCTTGGCGAGCAACATATCATTTTTATCCAACGAGTTCAATAAATTTATTACTGAAAAAAACACGAATTTAATATCCTATTTATCACATAAACACCAAACGACACGAAAATCCGAAAGGTCTTACTTTCACTTTTGCCCTCGGCTCTTAGGTAAACGATTCGTCATAGGTGTTATTCGGTTTTATTCATCCGTAGATAAAAACACCAATCATATTAAAGTAAAGAAAATCCACACCATTACGTTGTGAAAAGACTTCTCTGATACCATATTCAAATTTTAAATTAATATTTTAATTAAAGTTGTTCTAATTGACTAAAAATGATCATTTGACATTAAGAATCTAGTTTCGTTTTCAAAACAACGTCAAGACGTAACATGACGTCATTATCAGTATAACGTCTAAATTTGAAAAACAGTCTGAGTCACTGTTAATATTAAAGTCTACGTAGTATTAAGTTTAGCCTGATTTGCAGCCTGAGTTTGCGAGACTGCTAGGGATAATGTTTCTATGACACTTCGAAATGTTTCAATACCTAGTGGTGATCTATGTTTGTCTAGATTCTCTTAACTGATTTACAGTCGGCGTAGTAGTACATTATTTTGGTGATTCGAAAATTAGTATAAAATATATGCCCAGTGGGCCATACGATTTTTACGGCCCTCTATATTTTGCACGTTTATGTGATAAATATGAATACTAAGAAGTAAGTTCTATATTCTAGTATGTATTAGCTTAAAGCAGGCTGAAAGTAAAGCAGAATGCGCATTATGGCGCATTCTGTTTTACTTTCAACCTGCTTTAAGTGGTTACCTATTTTCAATACTAGAAACAGGCTATTGGGGAATGGGTTAATGACTGCAAAATCTGTATATAAATCTGACCAAGTCCAAATGACATTTTTAGCAAATATTTCGGGCCAAATCATTTTTGTATATATTCATTTACTATTGAGTCCCAAATTGTTTCGAGCCTGATCAGACTCTGTGTTACAGTACTGAACCTTATTAAATTAAATTGATAATCGCAAGCGAATTGCCATCGAATTGCCATCGAATCGGGCGCTTCAAAAAACAAATCCTACGTTTGAATACTTTAACGCGAATTTTCAGAAGCGGTTGTGACAAAAATGGAATCTAAAAAATTAACGAAGGCATATTTGCGAACATTTGTGAGATACACCACTCAAGAAAACTTATCCGAGGGTAAATTAGTATTTTGAAATCGCAAGCGAATCGCCATCGAATTGCCATCGAATTGCAAGCGAATCGCAAAAATTGTTAATTTAATAAGATTCAGTACTGTACCAAGCGTCTTATCTAAAGTGTCCAAACTGTTTTCAATGGACTTATGTATAGCATTCTTCACTGTAGTTTACCCCTTGCTCCACTTTAAGACGTTTCTTGCCTTCTTCAACCAAAAGATGTCCAAGACTGGTGTAATTTAAGACAGGGGACAATTTAAAGTCGAAATAATGTAGAGCCGACAGCTCATGTACAGTGGAGAAACGTTATTCTTTCCCGTTTAAACGCAAACGTACGCAAACGCATTGCACTAAAACATAGAAAATGACGACTTTTCGACAATTTTAACTATTCATGTTGATCTGAGTGGCAAACAGTTTGGAGCCTGATCAGACGCCGGGTTACCCGGCGTCTGATCTGGCTCCAAACTGTTTGCAATGGAAATAATAGTTTTAGCGTAAACGCGTTTAATGGGAAAGAATAACGTTTTCTCCACTGTACAGTGGAGAAGACGTCTTTCTTTCCCAATAGCGAGTTACAATTGCAGGTGATCTTATCATACATTATACCATCATGTAGTTGAAGAATTGTCATTTTCAATGGTATATCACACATACATTTTACACTTATTATACATATGGAAGTTATTGGTCGAGTTGCATTCATATTTGAACCTCCCCCGTATCCTGAAGAACGATAAGCTTGTAGGAGACGATGGACAAAGTCGGCATCGTATATGTGGACGGACTGATAGACGAATGGACGAATGAAGAAACTGATTAATGGTTGGCCGGACGAACGAAGAAACGGACGAAACAACGGACGAATGGTAGGCAGGGGTAACGCAGTGCCCCCAAACTACATGTAATCGTCGCGAGGGCATACCACTTCAGCTCTTTGTTAACTGGTTAAAGTCATTTACCCATGTGTTTAACAATATTGAATGCCATAATTTATTTACATTTCCACTGTAAAGCTAATTTAACTTGTTCTTAACACCCAATCCATATCTTTAAGACCAGGCGCATAATATATTCAAGCGATATCAGTCTGTATTCGTTAACAAACAGAAACGCATTGTAACGTTTTGTTTATTGTTTCCGCCCGTTCGCTCACGAAGAGCTGATACGATGGAACTATTTATGCAAGAAATCAACGTGCATATGGTATTTTTATGGTTTTGTTTGAATACCTTGTTTTCATTTCAGGTCTGGTATTAATTTAGTATGTTTTTGTTTTCACTGGTGCTATTTCTGATTGCTGATAAAAATATCAATGTCAAGATCAGACTTGTCGAATTCCAGCTAAAATTTAATTAGCATGACATTCATATTGGATGTCGGAGTAAGGATAGTTTAAAATGTGGCTTTGTATGTTGAGGTTTTTTAATTTTTGTATAGTATCCAATGCGTTCAGTGACCAGTTATACATGTAAAAGATATACGTTGTATTAAGATCTCTAGGACGGTATCTATTCAATAGGAGCCAAACAAAAGGCAGAATGCTCATTGACTCTAATTTATTCCTCCAATGAAATATAACAGTTCCATTTTAAAGACATGCATATGAACCATTATAAAATTATCTTAGCCGATGGTAGCTTAACGCTGGCCGACAATGAAGCAGAAGGGACCTTAAGGCACATTCTGTTTTACATTCAACCTGCTTGAAGTGGTCACTTGTCTCAAAAACTGGAAGCATGCTATGGGTAAGTGATTAAGGAGTTGACTCTAGTTTTTGTTTGGTTTTACTAAATATTTATATAAACATATTTAAACCGGAAATGGTCGAATCAAATGTGAAAAAATTTGTCCGAATCTTAAATGTCAAAACTTGACATCAAAGTCAAACGGACGAAAGAATGAATAAATGAAATAATGAATAAATGAAAGACTGCATGATGTGTTCGACCTTTGAACACAGATTGTTATTTATAGAGTGTTTAACCTGAGCTGATTTTACATGTACAAAGAAACACTAACATTCGCCTTATTTTGTTGCTGTTATGATTTATGTCATTTACCAAATGGTCGTTATAAGTAAAACGGATATGGTAAAAATATTTTCATAACCCTATAAAAACAAAAGGACACGCCTTGTCTGGACTCCTTTTTCTTAGTCCTACTGTTCGCCCAAAAGTGCTGCACGAAGCGGTACACTAAATGACATTTGCTATGGCGTTACCATAAACAACGTCACGTTTTGGCGGTAGAAATTTCACTGGGGGAAGCAACTACGTATATTATTATCAAATGGTTTTGCTACGACAATTTGTAAAGGTTTTATGATTGATTTGTTTTAATACGAAACCAGTGTATAAATTTGGAAATGTTTTCCTACATAAACAAAGTTGCCTTCGTAGGAAAACAAATCTACCATAATACCTACTGTATATACATTGTCGAAGCAAAACATTTGATGATAATACAAAGTTTGTCCCAGTGAAAATATGGCGGAGGGACTATGACATTCGGCTTAAATATGATAAAAAATGAGCACTCATGTCAGATTCTCTATTTCTACATTCGGTAGTGATATTAAATTATAAGGTAATATATATCTAATATTTTTTTGTTTTCATGGAGGTATATAAGAAGATCAGGATTGTTTGTACCTGCATCCAAATAAAATATTCTATATAGTACTTAAGTAAACATAAAAACAATAAATTATGATATATGCCTTTTTTCAGATAAATTATTAACAGATCCGTTAAACGGAAATACCGTTCTTGAAACGAAGAACACCTAGAACAAAACGTTTACAACCTAACTTACACCAATTGTGTTACTATAGGTTTTCTACATGAATTGTTAATACATGTACGTCGATAAAGTAGTAATACAGTAATAAAACAAAACTTTCATCTAAAGTAGAATTATTAAATAAAACAGTAGAAAATCTTTACTACTATGGCCACTCAAAAGAGGCCTAACAAATTGTATAAAAGAGAGACTGGTGAGAACTTATAGCAAAGTGAGAGTAAAACAGCAAGCTCATAATAGAGCTTGTTTTACTTTCATATTGTTTTAATTAGTCACGTGTTTTATTCAACTAATAATTGACACAATTCAATGGTCACAGTAGAGAGGTTTTACAGATAGGGACATTTTCTGTTGTAAGATGGTGTCTCTTTCAGCGTTGATGTTTATTGCCACAAACCCGATTTGTACAGTGAAGAAAACGTTGTTCTTTCTCCAAAAAACGCGTTTACAACTAATATTAATATCTACGTTGCAAACAGTTTGGAGCCGAGGAACCCGGTGTCTGATCCGGCTCAAAGCTGTTTGTCACACAGATTATAATATGACAATTACCAAAAACGTTATTTTCTACATTTTAGTGCAATACGTTTGCGTTTCGTTTGCGTTTAAACGGGAAATAATTATTTAACGTCTCCTCAACTGTATTACAATATACCGTACGATATTTGCAAACAGTTTGGATACAGAATATAAGACGAGTACCCTGACGTCTTATTGGGATCTAAGCTCTATAATATTCATAATTGTTTCTACGTATTTCAGTAAATTTCGCCGGAAAGCCAGATATACTGAGATATGTTAAAACCCCAATTGCTTTTGTCAGTGTTGAAAACAGGTGGTTGATATTCAAAGTAGGCTAAATGTAAAGCAGAAAGCTCATAATGGAGCTGTCTGTTTTACTCACAGCATACTTTAGGCATCCACCTGTTAGTATACAGGAAAAGATGCAAGATACAAATTGCTTTATAAATGGGGCATTATAAAGGCATGAAAAGTCATGCTTATGAGGAATAAATATTGTGCTGAAATGCCCTTCTATGGGGTAGCTGGTTAAGCCTCAAGATATTTGAGTTTTAAAACAGTCTTTTTCATCGTATTTTGACAAGCCGTGCAACACACTTTCAAGACTGCAACATTTAGTTCCGGTCTATACAAATAGTTGGCACGTTCTGCTCTCATGAACCTCTATGCCATTTATTGAGACTGGCTAACGGCGTAACCTTTATCCTGTTGTAATATTGTCTGCGTTGACATTGCCGTCTACAAAGTTTGTCAAATTAATAGTTAAACAGTTTTTTATAAAGAAACAAAAAATAGTGTCAAACAGTTTGGATCCAGATGAGACGCCGCGTTACGCGGCGTCTCATCTGGGTCCAAACTGTTTGCAAAAAATACAGTTAAGTCACGATCAGCAGGCACCGGGTTAACATTTATCTAAAAAGTTGTGAATCTAACAAGTAACTCGTTTGTCAGTTTTCTGAAAAGTTTAGTGTCTAGACATGAAATGTTATATTTATGTAGATGTTAGGAATATTTGCATACAAAACGTGTTTATATTGTTTGGAAGGAAAAGACGAAGGAGATTGATCTCTAAACTTATGATTTGAATTTTGAACGAATTCTTTCAAATTTGACATATACTATAATGCGTTTACACCTGAACGTTTGGAAATACTCTCTGCAATGACGTCATCAATTTTAAGGAATTATCGTCTTCATTTTGTCAAAAGAAAATGTTGGGTATTTTGACTTAAGGACAATTGAATGAGTGTCGATCAAGATTCAAACTGTTTGCAAATAATCGATGTACTCGGGTGAGGCAGTAACCGGGTTAATGTTTGCTGTTCTGGTTGTTGTATTTTGCTTGTACATGTACTAACATCGATTGAAATCATTGTTTAACATTTGCCTAATAGTGGCGACTTGCCTAGAACTTGCAAATAAATTGTATTAAGATCAAGCCCCGCGAAACGCGTTGTCTGATAAGGATCAAACCGCATGTCACCAACGTTTAAGTTTTGTAAGATTAAATGTCTTAAAAATATAATTTCAAATTAGATACAGACGACAACTATGAAGCGGTCAATACTGTAGACTAGATCTACATAAACGGGATATCCATTAGAACGTCGACCGTTATTTCTGCTCAAAGATCGTCAAATTTAGTTATATAATAAACTCAATCTGATATAAAACTGCAAATATACAATCCATAAAACAAAATAAAAAAATAACCTTGTCCAGCGCTTATAAAGCGTTTCAGTTAAGTTCGTTCTCAAGCATTTGATTGGTCAGATTTGAGCCTAAGCTCAAATCTGACCAATCAAATGCTTAAGAATGATTTAAGACTTACTGAAACGTTTTGTAAGCATGAAACTAGATCGGACGCTGAGGTAAAATATATTGTCAACAACTCACTGGTATTCAAATAGTTTTAAAACAAATTCCACCCTAGCGACGAGTATGCTCTTCATTAATGTGTAAACAGTGTAGACTCAGATCAGACGGCATACATGTATATTTGCTATATATTGATAAAAACAACTCTAAATTGGCAAACTTTAACTAGACTTATTAGAAATTGGAATCATCTATTAAACGTTTAGGAGTAAATGATATTAAAAGGCAGGAAATTACATTTGTGTTGTTCTCGGCGTATTTCCATTATGAATTCTCAAATGTATAATGGAATCCAGTCGTTCATGCCGCCGTCAATACACTTTCCACTAACGCTCAACTGCTAACAATGCTAGCCATGATGACAATGCAGTTTTACAAAACATACAAAAACGGTATACCTCTCTATTACGACCAATAAAGCGATGACTAATTGGATTGTATAAAACAGATGACAGCTTACAGCAATGTGACAGTAAAACAGAAAGCTCCTAAATTAGCTTACTAATTTACCGGCACCTTGCTTTAATCAGTCGACTGTCGTATACAACTTATCATTAAAACATGTACCATTTATTGATAATAATATAGAGGTTTACTGTTCTTATTCCAAACCAGATTGTGGTCGGCATCTGATCAGAAACACGACTATTTGGCAGGTTTTTAACTTCTGAAATACGTATCCAATGCTCCCGTCCGAAAACGGTTCTCCCAACAACAATTCCCTCCGTACAACAATGCCTGCTGCTGTTTCCCAAACAATACAATTCTCTCCAATTCATTCACTGCTGCAATATTGTCTGCTTTTATTTCTTAAATTGTCGTCTGCTGTTTTTCTCAAAGTTACATATTGGCCGTTTTGAAGAAACAGACTGACGAGTGACTAACAGTTTGAATCCAGATTAGAATGTGATTTAAGTCGATTCAAACTGTTTGAACTTTTTGGTACTAATTTTCACTCACGATACAACACCCTCCAGACAACACACATACATGTAACCTGTGTCTTCCAATGAATGTTGTTGTAGAGACGAAGCACTGTAGACTTAACTTAGAAAATGCTACAGACTACACTTATGAAGAATATATTATAGTTGGATCGTAGGCAAGCCAGACTAAAACGTTATTAACCCTTTAACCAATAGTCTGTTCTAGTATTTAACATATGTGACTTATTAAAGTAAGCTGAAAGTAAAGCAGAATGTGCCCTAGGGCACATTCTGCTTTACTTTCAGCTTACTTTAAGTTACTATCTGCTAGTATATAGAAAATATTTCTTATAGTTCATATTCATGGCGGTATAAAATGGAACTATTTTCTTTGGCGGATGAATAAAATGAATGCGCTAAAAGTCGCTTCTATAAGGGAAAGGGTTAACACTAACCTATCAATATAGGTGACGTCTGTCCATTAAATTTTCATTCTCATGAATGTTGTCGGACATTTTTATGAGTGCGCCATTTATCTTGACGCCAATATGCTCTAAACCATTTGCCTACCGTAATTTCGTCTGCTTTGAAAATGTTCGTCTGCAAAAAGATTTAACGTTTTGACTTTTTGAAAATAAGAACGAGTATCGAACAGTTTGGATCGAGATTAAACGCCGCGTAACGCACCATTTAGCTGGATTCAAACAATTTGCAAATAATTTGCGATCGGCAGGAAAAGGGCTAGTCTTTTCACCTGCTTAGACAGTTTATATCCAAATCAGACAGCGGCGCCTGGTCAGGATCTAAACTGTTTGATGTACGTGATAAGGTTTTATAAGCGAGTATTAATTTAGAATTTAATTTTCTAAAACAAATACTTGCAGGCGAAAATTATTCTGCAGACGACACGGCAACAGCAGAATATTATCATTCTCAGAGCGACGAATGCGTTATTATTTCCTATTTAAGCGTAAACATAAACGCAAACGCAATGTAATAAAAGGTAGACAATAAAATATTTTTGAAATTTTGACTTTTATTGACAAACAATTTGGAACCTGATTGACCAGACGCCAGATCATTCGGCACCTGATCTGGCTCAAAACATGTTTGCAAAGAAAACAATACTGTAAGAGATTTCAAACCGTCTGCCACCGTTTGCCACTAAGATAATAATGAATCCTTTGAAACTTTTAAAAGTAAACCGTTTATTGCAACTATTTGCGTTTCGATTGCGAAAAAAAAACGTTTTCTGAACTGTAACCCCCCCCCCCCCCCCCCCCGAGTAATATTTTCAATGATATTTCCCAAGTTCAGTGAAGACGGTACACTCCAAATAAATGGAGCTAAATTGGATTTGCATTTCCAGTTTTTTATGTGTACAGTGCAATCCTTCCAAACCGGAACCTTTAAATACCGGAATTCTCCCTAAACCGGACAAAAATGTTGGTCCCGTTTTTATTTATTCCTTCAACTTTAAATATTCATGAATATGTATAATCAGAAATACTTTAATATTCTAGCAGATGATAACTCAAAGCAGGTTGAAAGTAAAGCAGAATGCGCATTAAGGCGCATTCTGCTTTACTTTCAACCTGTTTTAAGTGGTCAACTCTCTCCTATACTAGAAACAAGCTATGGGATAATGGGTAAAAACCCCTCTTTAAACTGGAAACCCCTCTAAACCGTAATTTTATGTTGTCCCCATACATGTCCGGTATAGAGGGGTTTCATTGTATTTAGTTATCAATAAATTCAATTTCTCGTATTTTAGATTTCAAACGAATGCTTGTATCTTTATTGATTACCTTTATTGTAGATTGAACGACTGACAAGATGAGATTTTAACAAGTACATTTTTAATTTTTTTAGTAAACCTTGCCTTACCATATCCTCGCCTGAAACTTCAAATAGACAATTCAAGTTTCAAACGAAAACAAGAATGTTGTTCTGTTTTGCAATAAGACACCCTCTCAACAGGGCCTACACAGTTTTCACAGGACAAATATACTTGTCATAGGTGCACTGTGTATATTTATATACATGTATGTTGCCTTCTTCAAAGGATATCTTAATAACACGGTTGTACACGTAAGACTACAAAAATGATGGCGCTAAAGTCTATGTAAGCATCCGAACTTCATATTTATAGTCTAAAAGGACGTACTCAAACTGAACTTGAACAAATAGACTACAACTAGATATTGCCATCGTCAAAATGTTATTTTAGAATCCCTGGTATAGGCATATGTACACGTAGTTCAACAGGCTTGTGGCAAATGCTTTATATTCAAAATGTTTTGCCCTCTGGTCGCGAATTCGCTTAGAATTTTTTGGCAAACAATTTGGATCCAGATAAGAGGCTGCATGATGCGGCGTCTTCTCTGAATTCAAAATGTTTGACAATCGTCTGTAGGTTTCTTTCCTAATTAAATGTATAAAGCTAAACTTTTTTGCAGACGACAACTTCAAAGCAGACACAATCACAGTAGGATATTGCTTAACATTGATTGCTATTTGGTTATATATAAAACATGTGAGGATTCCGTTCGTACAGTGGAGTAAACGTTATTCTTTCCCCATAAACGCGTTTACGCTAAAACTATTACTTCTATTGCAAACAGTTTGGAGCCAGATCAGACGCCGGGTAACCCGTCGTCTGATCAGTCTCCGAACTGTTTGCCACCAAGATAAACATGAATTATCAGAATTGTCCAAAAGTTGCACTTTTCTACGTTTTAGTGTTTTGCGTTTGCGTTTCGTTTCGTTTAAACGGGAAAGAATAACGAATTATCCACTGTATTGGTCTGGGGTAGAGAAAACCGTCCCAAAGTTTATGAAATTATTTAACAGCTTCAAATGATGTGGGTGCCAAACACGTAGAATGTCAATAATTTCAGGTTTCAATTTGCAGGTTGGAATTTGAGAAAGAAAGGTTTTGATAAATGTATCGATTGAGAATAGAACAGCCCTGAAATGCAAACAGTTCCTCTAATACGATGACGAAGTATTTCTAATAGCGGACTATTACTGAAATTGGATATACTTGTCATCATACATGTACATGTACCGTGCAGAAAACATTCTACCCCGTTTAAAACGCAAAAAGAACGCAAACTAAAATGTAGAAAAAGAGAACTTTTTATCAGTATTGGTTATTCATTTTAATATGATCGGCAAACAGTTTGGAGCATGATCAGACGCCGGGTTACCCAGCGTCTGATCTTGCTCTAAACTTTATTCAATAGCAATAGTACTTAAAAGTAAACGCGTTCAATCGGGCGGAATAACGTCTTCTCCACTGATTTACTGAAATTGGATATGTTTTCATAACACATGTAGGAGTGTAACTAAGTGGAGAAATCGTTATTCCTTCCCAATAAACGCTTTAACGCATAGCAAACATTTTGGGGCCAGATCAGACGCCGGGTATCCAGGCGTCTGATCAGGCTCCAAACTGTTTGCCAGTAAGATTAACATGAATAGTCAGAATTGGTGAAAAATTGTCATTTTCTACGATTGAATGCGACGCGTTTGCGTTTCGTTTGCGTTTAGACGGGAAAGAATAACGTTTTATTCACTGTATCTGGAACAACAGCTTGCATACGAGCTCTGTGAAAGGTTGAATGTGAATGAACCTTGTCGTACAGCTGAAAAGAAGTTGTTTATTCCCGTTTATTTCAGTTTTATAACCACATAGCGTTAAGTTTCGGTCATACATGTATACAGTAGAACCTCTCTATAACGACCACTAAGTTGTGTCAAATATTAATCGTTTAAGACAGGTGACTGCTTAAAGCAATATAAAAGTGAAACAGAAAGCTCCTACAGGAGCTTTCTGTTTCACTTTCACATTGCTTTAAGCTGTCACCTGTCCTTAATACGGACAATTAGCCTTCTATTTCGTGGTCGAAATAGAGGGGTTCTACTGTATATTGTATGGTGATAAAGATCTTAGAATAGTAAAATCACTATAGACCAAGATCTATCATCAAACTTTGAGCGGGACTAAATGAGGGTGTGCTTAATGGCCACTCAAACTATTGTGAATACGTTGGCAAACCATGTACATGAAAAAAGGTCTTTATTGTCTAAAAGTCCAATTCATTTGACATATTCGATTTATGGTTTGGTGCCATCACAGGGACCCGACACGATTGATTTTTTAGATATTTTTTTCTTCAAAAGGTATATATAGAGTCTCTATATATACCTTTTGCCATTTTTTTCTCTCTCAAAAATCAATCGTGTCGGGTCCCTGTGGGTGACATTACATGTTTTCACTTATAAGGATAACACACATTGTAACCAATTTTAAAGTTGTCATCAAAACGCCATTGACCCCATCACTGCAATAACGTTATCGGCTTGAAACATTTCGTCTTTGATTTCTTGAAGTTAAACTTTAAATAGTTCTACTTAAGAACTATTGAAATTAGTCTCAAGCGGTTTGGAACCTCTTCCGATGCTGCGTTACGCGGCGTCTGAGCGGGACCCAAACTGTTTACAAAAAACAATTGCATTCAGTTTAAGGCAGAAAATAGACAGTATAAAACCTAAGGTTAAGCACACACATCCGCATATTCTTTGAGATTGGAAAATTATAGAACAGAAGAGAAATATAATTGTTGTCCTCACCTTAAAAATCGTCTTCAGCATTTCAGCTTTCAAATTTAGTCTTAAGTATGCCTTTTTATCTGAGTAAAGTCAAACAGTATATATTCTGATTAGACGCAGAATAATCCGAATTCTGATTTAACTATTTGAACCATAGTAAAGCATATATGTGTCCCTTTGCAAACAGTGCATCTGTGAAGAGTCCACTTGTCCTATGCAAACGGTGAATATCCAGATCAGTAAATTCCTAAAGAAACAATCTGTCCAAGATCTGCACTGATCGTTATATTGCAAAACAGTGATAAAACAATCCAAAATATTCCAAAATGCCCTAAAATGGCTGCTGGAATTATCTATGAAAAGTTTCAGAGATTAAAGGGATAATTAATATGCAGATACAGTGGAGAAAAACGTTATTCTTTCCCGTTTAAACAGAAATGAAACGCAAACGCATTTCAATAAAATGGATAAAATGTCTCTTTATGACAATATTTAATGTTGATATTAACATGGACGGCAAACAGTTTGGAGCCTGGTCATACCCCGGGTGACCCGGCGTCTGATCTGGTTCCAATCTGTTTGCAATGAAAGTACATGTAATAGTCATAACGTAAAGGTTTTTATTGGAAAATATTAATGTCTTCTCCACTGTACCTGGCATATTGTGCTTGGATGGGTACAGCGGAGAAAACGTCATTCTTTCCCAATAAACGCATTTACGCTAAAACTATTATTTTCATTGCAAACAGTTTAGCGCCAGATCAGACGCCGGATAACCCGGCGTCTCATCAGGCTCCAAACTGTTTGCCACTCAGACAAACATGAATAATCAGAATTGTCGAAAAGGCGACGTTTTCTCCATTATAGTGCAATGCGTTTCGTTTCGTTTGCGTTTAAACGGGAAAGAATAACATTTTCTCCACTGCTATCCAATTCATGTCTTGCTAGTTAAGATTAAATAAAACCATTATGAAGTGAAAGTAATATAAAGGTTGGCTTTTAATATTCTCTATAAATCATTTTCCTTTACTACATTATATCATGTGTAACTAATATTGACATGTTCTAGCGAAGCTAAAGAGGGTTGAATCTACATGACTAGAGTTAATGCTCGGATTTGCAAATAAGCCATAATTTAGAAATGGAATCACGTTCTATAAGATTGTTCCGTGAGGTCTGAACCTTAATTATTTTGTTTTAGTTTTAAGAAGATTTACAAAACAAAAAAGCTTCTTCAGGCTATAGCAGACTGTTTTGGCAAGTCTGGAATGGAATTTAATTTTTGATGAAATCCAAGGGGCAGGTAATCTTTTAGATTACTAATTGCTACTTGCGTAAGCCAACAGTTTTGGATTAAGGTCAGTAGTCGACATATCATTTTCTCACATACATGTTACTATCCCTGTTTTTATTAACGAACAACGATCGCGAATATCCTTGTGTCCAACATGTGTGAGATCAATTTGATGACGTCATTATAATGTCACTATTTATTAAAAGGCATTGTTACGTTACTGGAATTCTAAAAAGGCATATTGCTTTAAACAAATAGATTAAAATCGTCGGTTATGTGAGAAAACGAATGTGTCACTCGTCTATTGTTGAGACAAGCTGAACGCAACCGAGTCAATGCCAATGCTCGTTTAATAACATTTCAATTCTAGACTCTGTTGAGATCAGTTTGGCTCAACCATCGACTCATGTCAGATAATATATGTTTGATCACGAGAAGACTTTATTTTACACTTTTAAACGCAAACGAAAAGTAAACGCAATTCAATAAAATGTAGAACACTACACTTTTTAGAAATTTCGAACGAATGCTTTTAATATAGATGGCGTTTGATCTGGCTCCAAATTGTTTCAATAAACACGTGTATGAAATGTTAAGCGCAAACGTGTTTATTAGCAAAGAATATCGTCTAATCTCATATTCCAGGCATTGTCTTTGAAACACGATGTACAATGTGTCACATTTATCATGTTTATATCAAATTAGGATTTTCAAGAAACGAAACCATTATAAAAACTGAGTGCGCGTTCAATAAACGCTTATGCCCCCGGTGGCATCCTTGACAATATATTCTGAATTTTTTCTAAGTCCAAACTAGGTCAAGGTCAAGGTCAAACTGAGATTGGGTATTATTGGTGGGTTGGTAATGGTCCAAGACAATAACTGTATAAGTATCGAAGCATTGTAGTAAACAGTGTTGATGCTAGATGAAACGGTAAAATCTAGTTAACCGAGAAAAAGCCCATTTAAAATATTCTAAGTTAAAATTAGGTCAAGGTCAAAATCAAAGCTTGGTGATATTGATGGATAGCGCATTGGCAAAGGCAACAACTGTATAAGTATCAAAGCATTGTAGTCAGATGTGCTGATGCGAGACAAAGCGGTAAAAACTAGTTAACCGAGAAAGAGCCTATTTAAAATATTCTAAATCCAAATTAGGTCGAGGTCAAGGTCCAGATCAAAGTTTGGTGATATTGGTGGATAGGGAATGGTCCAAGGCAACAACTGTATATGTATCCAAGCATTTTTGTAAGCGGTGTTGATGCTAGACGAAACGGTAAATTCTACTTAACCTTGTTACGGACACACGGACGGACGGACTGACGGACAGGACGATTACTATATGCCTCCGCATCTCTCGATGCCGGGGGCATAAACAAATGAAGGCAATATACAATTCAGTTTTTGTAATTCTACACAAAATCTTCTTCCACTACTTCATGATAAAGTGAGTTTGCAAATTCTAGCGAAGGGTTGAATCTTCTTGACTAGAGTCAATGCTCGGTTTGCAAACCGCCATTATTTATAAGAAATGGAATCACATTCTATATGATCATTTCGTGAAGTCTAAACATTAATTATTTTGTTTTAGTTTTAAGAAGATTTACAAAACAAAATAATGTCTTCAGGCTATAACAGACTGTTTTGCCAATTTCGAATGGAAATTTGTCTCTGCTGATATCCATGGAGCAATTAATTGTTCAGATTGCTAATATTGTGATTTGAGTCAGCAAATAGTTTTGATCAGCATCGTTACTGATTTTATTTTGATCAACACACATTGTACCTGTTAAGAGTACATATGTCCTATGCAGACATTGCTTATGCAGAAGTCCTCTAATCAGGCTCTGAACTGTTTGATATATTGCAATACATGTATAGTGTTTCTATCAACTTTATATAGTCTTAAAAGAACTAGACCGAACTGGAAATTCGAATGGTCCATCAAATGTTTCAAGGGTGAATGAGTCAACTATGTACTCCACAGATATACATTTACACGCCTTAAGTTTATTCCCCCAATGAACAAAATGGTTTTATTTTATACAGTCATGAATATATATCATAAATATATTTTCAATAGTCTAGTAGAAAGTAGCTTACAGCGGGATGAAATTAAACAGAACACGCCTTATGGCGCATTCTGTTTAACACCTTCAACCTGATTTAGATGGTCACCTACGTGTGTATCATCAAAACCAGATTATTGGGTAATGGTAAGAAATCATTACTAATGTAATTTATTACCCCAAATCCGGTTTCTAGTTTTGAAACCAAACATATCGCCACAAATATATTTTATATATCCCACACATTTTATGTACCTGTCATTTTTCTACATTTGCATGCATTGCATTGTGTAAACAGAATAAAAACACTGTACGTGTACGCAAAACTAGTGCAACTTTAGCAGCTATTGAAATACTTGTCTTAATCTAATATTGTGTTTCCAATATGCTAAACTAGGATTATTCCATGGCATATTATGATAAGGATCATTTGCAAAAGCCGTCAATACGTCGGAATTTTCAAGAAACAAATAGATTTTAATGGTCGTTGATAATTGACGTTCATGCTGCTTATCTCATTAAAAGTTAGTCTATTCCGGTTTTGTAACAGTGCTCATTGATTTCTTAAAATTAATGATCCATTTGCATATTCATTTGATCTTAAGCTGGTAGAAAATTAATGAGATTCGTTCAAATGATACAAGCAGATTCGTTCTTTACCCCTTCACTGTCATGACGTCATTTTCTCCTGACAATAATCGTCCGCTTTCATTTCTCGAATTAAATGTTTAGGAATAGTGACTTAAAATACATTGAAATGAGTGTCAAACAGTGTGGATCCTGAACAGACGCCGCGTAACGCGGCGTCTGATCAGGATTCAAAATGTTTGCAAATAACCCAATAACTCGGTGTAAGGAAGTGATGGGGCAAACTGAGAACGGTATCGGGCAATCTGCTATCGCGTACAACTTCTACAGGGAAGGCTCAATGCTGATTGTTACATGTATGAATATCAATTCCACGACAGAATACAAATACATGAAGTATCGCAGATGTATTATTTACATATCAAGTACTACTTTCAGATATAATTAAACGTTTTTATGTCAAGAGATTGTAGATAGCACTCAATGTACTGTAAGTTCATTGTTTTTATTCACTCAAGATATACCAATGTTTTAGACCTTTTTCTCTTCGCTTGTTATCTATATTTAAGACTGGTGGCTTTTTAGAGTAGGTTTAAAGTAAAGCAAACAACTATAAGATAGGAAGATGAATAGCTACGTATATATGAGACCGATAACTTTGTTTTACTTAATCTAAATAAGACGGAGCGATCAATTATGGCTCAATTCCGATGCGGAATTTTACCTCTGCGGGTTGAGACCGGACGTTATACCAATGAAACTATTGAGGACAGAATTTGTAAATTTTGTGAGAATAACTCTATTGAAAATGAGCTGCATTTTCTCTGTTGCTGTCCAAAGTATAAGGAAGTACGAAAGCAGATATTTGGCAACGTAATAACAAATGAACGATACATACAGAGCTGTAATACGGATAAATTGAAAATTCTTCTTACTGAGTATACTCGTAAAACAGCAAAGTTTCTGTTACAGGCATACTTAGTAAGACGAGATTCACTCTATAATAGGGCCTAAAGGTCTAAGAGCGTCAGTCTCCTCCCTACTGCACTTTATCTGCTTTCTTACTAATTTATATATATGTGTGCGTATATACTTGACAATTTATAACAAACGTTTAAACGGTTGCAAGATTATATCAATTTATTTGAGTCAATTTATAACAAACGTTTAAACTGTTGCAAGAATGAATTCCTTTATTTGAGTAAATTTATAACAAACGTTTAAACTGTTGCTAGATTGAATCAATTTATTTGAGTCAGTTTATAACAAACGTTTAAACTGTTGCAAGATTGAATAATAAAACCTGATCAATGTTTCATATTAATTAACACTCTGAAACTTTACTAAAATTTGTATATTTATATCATTAAGGTGACATATAGGCCCATGGGGCCGGGTGATTAATCATATGTGTTTACTTTTGATAATTTGTATTTTGTTATGTAAATATCACATGTCACTAAAATAAACAATTTCTCTCTCTACAGCAAATACATACGCAAAGGAAGTGTAACTATTTCACTGCCAATGGCGCCAAAAGGCGACTTTGCAAACAGTTGGGAACTTGATCAGACACCGCGTAACGCATATCGATATTTCTTCAGTCACAAAATCCATAAATCTGATCTGAAATAATAATGCAGACGACACTATCAATGCGGACGATATTTTGGAGGTGAGAGGGTTAAAGTAGCCGAAAGAATTTGGCAGTGAAATAGTAGATTAGCTGTTGTAAGAATAATTTGACGTTAAACCCTTCACTGCCTTACCCAGAGCACACCAGTTTTTTTGCAAAACTATTTGGATCCTGATCAGACGCCGCGTGACGCGGCGTCTGATCAGGATCTAAACTGTTTGACATTCATTTCAATATCTTTTTCAGTCATAATAGCAAAATTCAAAATTTAATAAATAAATGCAGACGACAATTTTTTAAAAATTTATGACGTCATGACGGTAAATGGGTTAATTGTGAAGCAACAGTTTTCCTTATTCGTACCTTCGTTCCAATTTCCATACACGTCATTAAATGCCAAGTAAAAACTATACCACTTTCTTATTTTCTAATATTTCTACTGCCGCCATTTTTGGAAAAGCGACATTTAATTTCGAAATCAAAGAAGCCAATATGTATGCAACTAACAGGAACTATGTTTCTAGAGTGCAATATGGAAATAAAATTGTTAAACTAGTTAAGCTACAAATCCTCTCATGATATGTTATGCCAACAGAAATATTTAAACTACAGCGCTCCCTCTCTACAACGACACCCAATGGGAGACAAAACGTGTGTGCGTTGATCGGAGGGAGTCGTTACAGGGAGGTAAATTGGCTTACATATGCAAACAGCTTGAATCCAGATCAGACGCCCCGTAACACGGCGTCTGATCTGGAATCAAGCTGTATGTCACTAGTCATCACTTTTTTTTGTCAAAATGTCCATTAAGTAATTTTGAGAAAAACAGAAGACAAAAATGTTAAGCAGACGACATTGCAGCCGTGAATAGGTTGGGCATAATTGTCTTGTTTGGAAGAAGAGCGACAAGCATCGTTGTAAGGAAGGAATCGTTGTTGGGAGGGCCGTTGTAGGGAGGGAACACTGTACTACACAACTATTTGCATGCTGAATCTTCTTTGCCTTAGCAACAACATTTGACGCTTTAACATTTTCCTCATGATAATTACTTTTCATACTTCTTTTACATGTACGTACTGATGGCGAATCATTGGGAAATGATTCATAGTGAGCGAATGTTAAAAGCAATCTGAAAGTAAAGCAGAATAATCCGATTTCTGTTTCACTTTCACTCTGCATTAAGCAACCATCAGTCTAAAACGTCAAAAACCAATCTAGGGGGAAGTAGTTAAGTTACAGTATTCTTTTCTCTGAAGAAGGCCACATACCTAAACATGTAAGAAATCAAAATATACAACAGTGTTTAAACTTTGAATATGTTCTTTGTATCACATATTTACCTAAATGAATATACAGTGCTCCCTTTCTACAACGACCCTCCCAAAAACCAATCCCTCCTTAAAACGATTATTGTCACAGTTCCCTAACAGGAAAATTATGTCTAACGCTTTTACTGCTACAACATCGTATGCATAAAATGGTCGTTTCTTGTTTTTTTCAACGTTACATATAATTGGACATTTTGATAGAATAAATATAATGACGAGTGACAAACAACTTGAATCCAGATCAGACGCCGCGTTACGCGGCGTCTGATCTGGATTCAATCTGTTTGCAAATGCAAGTCAAGTCTTAATGTTCCCTCCCTATAACGACTCCCTCCGAACAACGAACACAATCTATGTCTCCGAATGGATGTCGTTGTAGAGACGGAGCGCTGTAGTACTTACGACCGGACAGCAGTACAAGATCTACTCAACAGATCACATTCTATGTATACATAGATTTATTTTGATATTGCAAAACCAATTTCATGCATGCCGTATACCAACCAGACGTGACATTATACTTCAAAGCCGCAGAGAAGACGTTATTGTTTCCAAAATAAACGCGTTTATGCCAAAACAGTTTAATCCACTGCAAACACGCGGATAACCCGTAGTCTTATCCGATTCCAAACTGTTTTCCAGTCAATTTTAAATGCGTCGTATAACTTCTGAATTACTGGTCATACTCTCCAGTTTATTGCAGAGCATTTGAAAGAATAATGTGTTATCCACTGTTAACATTTGACATACAGTGGAGAAAACGTTATTCTTTCCCGTTGAACGCAAACGTAATGCAAACGCAAAACAATAAAATGTAGAAAATGACAATTTCTTTAACGATTTTGCCTTTTTTTTTTATCTGAGTGGCAAACAGTTTGAAGCCTGATCAGACGCCGGGTCACCCGGCGTCTGATCAGGATCCAAACTGTTTGCATTTAAAATAATAGTTTTAGCGTAAACGCGTTTATTTGGAAAAAATAACGTTTTCTCCACTGTACCGGTATCACAATGTCATCACTACTTTATCACTATTTATATCACTGGCAGGACACCAAATGGATTTATGCACCTTTTAATGTAGGCATGACCGCATGGAAAAGTACCTCAGGGTAAAATCCAATGCGTGTTTTGGCATTTCGAGAACGTTTTCCAATTACAAGAGCAATCTCACCAAGGCGATGATAGCCCCCAAATGAGTTTAACTTCTTACGTACTTTTTAATAAGTTTACATGTCACCCGTTCACCGCCTTGACGTCATCTGCTCCAAACAATTGTCGTCTACTTTTAATTAGGTACTATACGTAGATCTGTACATTTAAAGGTATTTTGACTTGGATTAAAGGTATTATTAAATTAGTGTCAAACAATTTGATTCCTGGTTACATGTCGCGTCTAACCCTTTCACTCTAAATGACGCTTAAAAGCGCGTTTGCAAACAGTTTGAATCCTGATCAGACGCGGCGTTGCGCGGCGTCTGATCAGGATCTAAACCTTTTGACACTCGCATCGCAACTGTACAGTTTACAACTGTACTGCATTAAAATTAACTTTGAAACAATATTGCCGACAATAGAATTGAAGCATGCGATAATGACACGGTGAAGGGGTAAAACTCTCACGAAAGATTTGGCATTGAAAGGGTTAAAGCAGATTACCTCAGGGTTAATGGAAGTCACAAATGTTCAAGTGTCAGTGTAAATATGAAGGTTATTTTATTTACTGAGCGTGCCAATCCCTCCTATAGCGATAAGTGACAAAACATCTATTTACAAACAATTCAGATCTAGATCATACGCCGTATAGTGTGGCGTGTGATGGATATATGACTTGTTTGGCGCCCTCTATATTGGTTCGTTTTCGATATCTTAAAACAATGTGCCAGTAAAACAGAAAGCTCCTAAATGAGAGTTCTGCTTTATTGGCGTATTGCTTTAAGCAAGCACATGTCTTCAGGACCTAATCATTTACAAAACTTAGTAGTCGTTTTAAAGATGTTTTACCGTATTTAGACATAATTACCTCAAAATCAAGCAACGCATCTTCTTGCTATTTTGAACGAAACAAAGCCAGAATTAGGAGCACGTGTTTGTGACGTGAATGACTCTTAATATGTTCTGTATTAGCTGAGAAATCTTACACATTTTGTCTACAAATAATATCCCCTTACATGAACAGTACTTTCACTTTAGGTCTTGTTCTTAAGCTTATGTGCCAGTGACCCAGCTTAACCAAGTCAGTACACATATTTAAGGTTCTTAATTGTCCGCAAACAGTGTAGACAAAAATCAGTTGTAATTGTTTAATTGATATTCAGTGGTCAATGGCATAATGTTTTCGATAAATTACATGCAGCTGTCTACCTAATTTGTTCTAAAATATTTTGTAAGTTTCAAGCGAAAAATTTATGGTATAAGTCTACTGTAACCTCTGGTAGAAGTAAAGAGAATGTTATAACAATAAACAATGGCATGTTTTCGTACATGTAGTGCAATACATGATCAGCCTGTAGGCTCCAATGTGAAGAGTATACCGTTTCAATACCGACAGTGTAGACCCATATCAGAGGCATTTGATCAGGTTTTGTTCTGTTTGTTATTTTTCAATGCAATATAAAAAACATCCCTTAGTGGGAAACTGGAACTATCCACTAGGTTTAAACATATTTTGTTTTAGTAATTTACATGTATTTTACAAGCATACAACAATGTTTAAAATAGAAACGAAGGTCAAATAGCTTATTGCGTTTCTCTCCTTTCTTATCCACTTGAAGTTTCAGGGATTAATAAGTTACATAAACCATTACCTAAATGCATGTTTCTAGTTGTGAAGAAAGGTGACAACTTAAACCATTGCTTTATTTTCAGCCTGTTGTAAGATACATTTACCAACTTTTAGGATAAGGAAACTATTTCTTATGCTGCATATTCAATGTATAAATTGTATCAATCCAATGGAACCGAATTTCTCAGTAGAGGAATAGATGTAATACTTGAGAATGCAAATCTATGCAGATCATGTAATTGGTAAAGGCATAATATATTATAGCATATTAATGATTAATTAGGAAGGCAGATTAATGTATATCCGCTATGCACCCTCAATAGAGGAATAAATAAAAGACTTAAGAATGCATATCCATGGAGAACATGTAATTGGTAAAGGCCTAATATATTTTAGTGGATTAATAATTAATGTGGAAGGCAGACTAATTTATACCCTCTACGCACTGGTAGAATGAATAATTTGGAACTTAAATTAAATCCATGATTTCACTCTAAGTAATTAAAGACGAATAAATATGAATTAAATTCAGCGTTTTGGATTATTACTTAAATAGTGCAGTACTAACAAGCGTTGTGGGATGTATTAATCACTCTACTTTTATAGGCGTATATTGGACCCTTTAACCCTTTACCATCAGCCTGTTGAAGATAGGTGACCACTTAAAGCAGGTTGAAAGTAAAGCAGAATATGCTTAAGGCACATTCTGCTTTACTTTCAACCTGCTTTAAGCTACCATCTACTGGATATAGAACATTTCGTCTGGTATGTGTTCATGACTATATAAATTGGAATAATTTTCTTCAGTGGATGAATAACTTGAATGTGCTAAAAGGCGATTCTATGAGGGAAAAGGTTAAAATAAAAAGCAAACAGTGTGGTCCCAGGAAGCGCATGGTTTGGTTACACATGTAGCATGTAGTTTGTTATGACTGTGATCCTTTTCCTTGTGAATGTATTCTTACATGTAGCAACTATCATAGTTCAGAGTAATTAGAAGGGAGTGAATACCTTATACCTTCCCGTTCAATGCAAACGCAACGCATATGTACATGTATAAAAATAGAATTATGAAAATGACAATGTTTGGAAATTTCAAACGATACTTTTCAATATGAGTGACACACAGTTTGGAGCTCGATCAGACGCCGAGTAACCCGTCGTCTGATCTGGCTCCAAACTGTTTGCAATAGAAAAAACGGTTTTCGGATAAATGCGTTTCATTTGGGAAAGAATAGTCTGTGCTACAGTACATATACAAATTAAATGCAGAAGACGTTATTCTTACTATATTAGTATATTTCAATACTTGGTCGAGTTTTCAATATAAATAGTTAGCGGCAGATGCTTGACCAATGTTGTTCATTATATTGAGTCAGTGTTGATGATTATGAACAAATATAAAATAAACAATCTACGGAAAAGGCTTTCCATTTCGAGCACTCGATAGAATACTTATTGCTTAGCCCGATATAAATTCATGAATAGATCATACAATTTTCTGCAAAATAGTTTGTTATTGTCTCCTGCACTGCCTTACATGTACCAAATCTATTTCACATAGAGTAGTCATGCTAGTCAGACTTTCGTTCCTAAACATACATCTCTGTCACAGGCTACATCTCCAAATGTCAAGATTATTGACATAACTTTACTTGTACAATTTGTAAGCAAAACAAACATTCCGATTAGAATTAGAGGTTTCTCTTTATGTAAAATATGTCAAATATTATAGTTTTAGTTGAAAATAAAGGCATTATTAGAGACAAATATTAGAACTATTTCGTGTCATTTGAAAGTAAAACCGTTTATTTCTATAATTATCTTAAGTAAACACGGAACACAACCACTCAACTACTGTAGGTCATAACATTGGTTTGTTTGAAATGTGTTTTGGTACGTTTTCTTGTACAGTGGAGAAAACGTTATTCTTTCCCGTTTAATCGCAAACGAAACGCAAACACAAATCGCTAAAATGTAGGAAAATACCCTTTTTTGACATTTCTAAGAATTGTTTTTTTATCTGAGTTGCAAACAGGTTGGATCCTGATCAGACGCCGGGATACCCGGCGTCTGATCTGGCTCCAAACTGTTTGCAATTGAAATAGTAGTTTCAGTGTAAACGCGTTTATTGGGAACGAATTACGTTTTCTCCCTTGTAAAAGACGCTGACAAAAACTGAAACGCTATGATTCTGATGAATACTACGCCAAATTTGGCCGAAAGTAGTGCTTAGCCTGTGACAGAGGGGAATGTGTAAGCCGAAAGTGAAAGAGAGTGCTGCCTTACCCCGATTACAGCGGTTTTTGCAACCATTTTGAACATGATAAAATACAGCGTAACGCGATTATACAGTTATTTCACGTGTGTTGGGGAACTGTCAAAACTATTGTCCCGAGGTATCAGGTAAGACTTTCGAATTGTAGCCCGAGGCCGATAGGCCTACGGTAACAGTTCGAAATGTCTTCCCTGATAACGAAGGACAATAGTTTTGACTGTTGCCCTAACACACATGAAATAAACGTTTTACCTAATACTCTATATACATGTAGCTAGATTTTCAAAACAAATATCTAAGCCACAATACAAGTGAAATTAGAATATATTAGTCTTTTTGAATGTGTTTGACAGACGTCTGATGAAATGATCAGCGTCTTCGTGCAAGTGCTAATATGTTTACATCCGCACATCATATAATGTTCGGGTCCGTCTTTTTTATATAAAGGATAGCGGCTAAACTTGATGTGTATTACGAACTCGTCTCATTGATAATAGTATTGTAATAAACAATAATAAAGCATAAAATAAACGCCACGTGTATATATATTAGTACAGTTGAAGCTCGATTATTTCGAAATCACGTTAGTTTGAGCATGCCCGTAGTTTAAAGTTGAAGTATTCTACTAATGATATAATTCTAAGTCGATTTAAGCGAGTTTGAAGTATTCAGTTTCAGCTGTATATAACTATTTGCTTACTTTTTCCTGAATATTTTGTTTGTGAAAATGCTCTCCTTAATGGTGGAAATAAAAGATACTACTACTACCAATCAATGACAAGTATTGGTACCGGAAAACTTCTCAATGACCCTGATTTTAAAAATTCTACGCATCTTTTTCGCGTAGGGGAAACAGTTCGTCCTAGAGGGCAACATTTTTAAATATATTTCCCCCTGATTAGGCAATGTCACTATTATCTCTGGTATTTCAAATTGTGCCCCTAGTATTCGTTTGTAGTTAATGGCTGTAAAGAGAACTCCTTGCTAATTCAATATTCAATTATAATGGTATACCTCTGCACATGCAAATATATAAAACATGTTAAAGATAAACATCACACAACACTCAATCTTAACCATCAAATATGTCTTTTAGTCCGTAATCCACACAGGATAATGCCACATAGACTAAAGTCTCCACACAGGAACACTACCACATAGGTGTAATGATTTTGTCACACAGGCGGAATAATATTAATGCCACTAAGGCGTATTCTGGTCTATGCCACACAGGCTGGATACTGATACATGTAATGCCACTAATGCGTATAAGTGTCAATATATGTCTATATATATGCCACACAGGCTATGTCACATAATGACCCACACTCGTTTTACCATCTTATCTTTCTGTAAACGCCTATCAACAGTCTGTATGGTTTCCAAACTCTCTCACACACAACAGTATGTAAAATAAACCGTAGGTTGACCATATCAACTTGGTTGTTTTAAAACAAAAAATAAATCTAGATAAGACTAAAATATAAGTCATCACAAAGGTTACATTGTGTAGACTATTACCAGACATATAAATAAATTGAGTCACACATAATGTCTACATGCTACTTAATATATTGTATGAAAAGAAGACCCTATAGTACCAGTTACTGTACTATTAATCATACACTAAAAGTTCACCCCTAGCTCCTGGACTAAGTCCTAAGTGCTAAGTTTAATACCCTGGCTCCTGGACTAACCACTCTCAATGCTCCAGAACTATTGCATGGAAATGATTAAAATAAATATGTCACCATGATAAGGTCTCCACTAGTAATATTGATATGAGATGTCACGCCAAAATACAGCAAAGTAAATACGCCTTAAGTGTATGTCGTCTCCAAATAGGTCTTTAAAACGGGACTTCCATGGGTAAATGATGATAGGCATAGCTCATGCAGGACATGGAATGGCAACTTCATGTAATTCATGTAGTTTCGAAGCCAAATATGGGGTTCACCATATAAACATACGTTTCTCAGGCTCTTTTGAAAGCGTTTTCTCGGATTTTATAAACCCATTTTAGGGATTTAACCCATTTTGGTTAATTTTATTTATTATTCCAGTACAAAAACTTGTCTCAACCCAAAAACATACAGGATATCGCCTCTTCAATCTACAAATAAAAGAGGGCTACTAACTACCGTGTAGAACTAACAACAAATAGCATGCAAAATCCACGCGAAATACAGAATAAAGCATAACTAACTACGTGTATGTGTATGGTCGGGACGGGAAGAAAGGACACTTACACATATCTCCCAGCCTCTACTGTACTAACGGCCACATTCCAACAATGTAGAGAATTCTTCTGGCATCTTCATCTATCTAATATGTTCTGCACCATGTACATGGAAAATATATCACACCTGAGATAACCAAAGTCAATCATGCATAACGCTAGTCGACATCCAATTTCTATAGGCGTAAACACAAAAACCCAATGACCCTTCTCACAGTACAGTGGAACCCTGTTACATACAGTGGAACCCTGTTATAGCTCAAATACTTGACAGGCAATGTCAGAACAACACACAGTAAAAAGTAACGAATTACAAGTTATATAGAGCATTCTAGGTAATAAATCATATTAGGACCCAAACTGTTTGACGCTCGTTACATGTATGATATTAGTTTAGTAAATGTATCTATAATTTAGATTTGAACAGCAGACGACTAATGTTTATAACAAATGACGTCATGGCAGTTGAATCGATTACTGCCAAATATTGTAATCATCATTGAGTCTTTGCTTTTAAATGGTAATATTTGGAATTTAATGTAAAGCTCATCTTAAGCAGTAGCTACATGTAAATACAGTGTTCCCTCTTTACAACGGCCATCCCAACAACGACTTCCTCCTTACAAAGAAATTTGCTGCAGTTCCTTACAAAGGACAATTATGTCTTACGTTCTTACTGCTGCAATATCGTCTGCTTAAATTAGTCGTCTGCTGTTTTTCTCAAATTACATAATGGACATTTTGACAAGAAAAAACTTAATGACGAGTGACAAACATCTTGTTTACAGATCAGACGCCGCGTTACACGGCGTCTGATCTGGATTCAAGCTCTTTGCTAATTTAAATCCATTTCCCTTCCTATAACGACTCCCTCCGAACAACGCACATATTTGCTGTCTCCCAGTGGGTGCCGTTGTAGAGAGGGAGCGCTGTAGAAAGTTTGGAGTGTATGACAACCAGATTGAATAATAAAAATGTACTGCAGTACGCATTTAAGATATTGAAGTTGTTATTTCATCAAACTTCGCATATATTTCACCAACGCTCGGATACAGAAATGACATTTTTTTAAAAATGATAACGATTATTTTAGTCTGAATCGTTAACAGCTTCGAGCTTGATCAGACCCCAGGTAACGCGACTTTTGATCTGGCTCAATACTGTTTACAATGGGCCCCAATGTTGGGTATACATAACACCGTTTGTTTGGGCAAGAATAATGTCTTTATCATTGTGTCTAATAAAACTGTGATGACTACACTGTAGCTTAAATTAACTCCGTCACTGTCGTACCATGAATACAATGGTTGTTTGCAAACAGTTTCTATCCTGATCAGACGCCGCGTAACGTGACGTCTGATCAAGATCCAAACTTTTTGATACTCGATTCAATATTATTATCCTTCAGTCAAAATATCAAAATTTGAGTTTGAGCAAAATCAGACGACAAATGTTTCCAATTAATCATGAAACAGCCGTGAGGGTTACCCTGCGTCTGATCAGGCTTCAAACTGTTTTCAATGGAAAAAATAGTTTTAACGTAAACGCGTTTATTGGGAAAGAATCACGTTTTCCCCACTATAATAAAAATACCAGTAAAATTGTTGTATCATGTCACTGCCAAGTTGCCAACAACAATTGCTGCGCCAGTCAGCGGCTTTCGCACATTGACAGTATCCATTTAGAAAAAGAATTTTAAAAGCATTTAAAAAACATTTGCATGGAATTGAATTAACTCAAATACTACGAGATTAGTGCATGCAATAAATTCTGCAAACGTGAATACATTTTGTACCAGCTTCTCTTCGAACTGTTTCCCATATTTGTTTTCTAAATGTATTTTACAGGCTTTCAGCCTATAGTGCTGCGGAAAATACGTTAGTTTTTCCTGTTAAACGAAACTAAGACATCGCAATAAAATTGCGAAAAGTACATAATCATTTGAAAATGTCGAACATCCTTTATATATTAGTGGTGGCAGACAGTTTGGAGACTGATCAGACGCCGGATTACCCGGAGTCTGATATGGCTTCCAACTGTCTGCAAAAAACAGGATATATTTCGAGCAATCGCGTAAATTGTGAAAAAATAACACACTAATATGTAAACAAAACATAGTTTTTGGGACTAAAATAGCTAATATAAGCGCCAAACGACAAGTATTGCAAGCCAAAGGTAATACCGAAAACTCCTTTCGGATTGATTAATTTGATTTGTGTTGATTTTGCGTCGCTTTCAACAGTATTTCAGTCATATCGCGACGTCCAGATAATTATAGGTGGAGGAAGACCTCAGAAGTCCTTTATGCACTGTTTCAGGCACAAATCGACAACTGGGTAGAACCACCGACCTTCCGCAAGCCAGCTGGACGGCTTCCCCACATGAAAAATCCGAACGACTCCATTAGGAGCTTTTTATTTTATTGTCACCTTGCTTAAATCTGTCACCTGTCTTTTATACAAACAAAACCTTCGTTTCAGTGTGGTCGTAATAGAGAGGTTTTACTGCATCTATGGAGTACAGTGGAGAAAACGTTATCCGTTACCATTAAACGTGTTTACGCTAAACTATTATTTCCATTGCAAACAGTTTGGAACTACATCAGACGCCGGGTAACCCGGCGTCTGATCAGGCTCAAAACTGTTTGCCACTCAGATAAACATGAATATTAAGAATTGCCGAAAAGGGGACGGTTTCTTCATATAAGTGTAATGCGTTTGCGTTTCGTTTGCGTTTAAACGGGAAAAAATAACGTTTTATTCACTATAATTGGTTTATCACCTTATTTTTATTGCATGTACTTTTGTGTCTCCAGGTATAACCTTTACGATGCTGATGTCACTGATGACGTCCTAGTAGAAGCCATGAGGTCAGTGTGGGCAGTGTTTGTGATCACTCTGTTGGATATAGTCAAGTGTGTGTTCGGTGTGATGCCTACGGATGAACAACGGCTACTGGATAAGCTGCTCACAGGATATAACCCGGCATCCCGGCCCGTCTATAACGCCTCTCACACAGTCACAGTCAAATTTGGAATTACTCTCACACAGATTTCGGATATGGTAAGCGTATTTGGGGGAAATTTTATATAAAATCATAATCTTACAAACCAAATAACCACCATGCAGCTGCCACTGAGACCCCTACCATCGCCCCATGTGCATTAAGTGTCATGCGTTGTGTAAAATTCAACTTCAACTCAACTTTAAATGCTACGTTATATGGACAAAGGCTTCACATACAATACAAACAGTGTAGAACAATGTATGGCACCACATATTGTTTACATGTATAATGCTTGCAATGTCCGGTTATTGCATGTACCCTGTACACCATATATACGTGTTTACGCATTTATTTTATTCCTCCACTTTAAAAAGTAGTTCCATTTTATACAGTCATAAATATGTACAGTGCTCCCTCTCTTTAACGGCCCTCCAAACAACGACTCCCTCCTTACAACGACCCTTGTTGCAGTTCCCGAAACATGACAATTATGGCTAAACTATTTACGACTGCAATGTCTGCTTAAAATTATCGTTTGCTGTGAAAAGACATTAATGAATTGTAACAAACAGCTTGAATCCAGATCAGACGCCGCGTCAGCCGGCGTCTGATCTGGATTCAAGCAGTTTGGATATTTCCCTCTCTATAACGACTCCCTCCGAACAACGCACACAATTGCTGTCTCCCGTTAAGTGTCATTGTAGAAAGGGGATCTGTCTGTTCTATATGTTAACAAATGGTAGCCTGAAGCAGGCTAAAAGTAAAGCAGACCGTTCCTTAAGGCTTTTATTTCAGCCTGCTTTAAGTAGTCACGTGTCTTTAAAACTTGAAAAATGATATAGGTTAATGAGTTGATGAAATATTCTAATCAGTAGATACTTTGGAGACGAAGTTGTTCTTTCCCACTTAACGTGTTTGTGAGAAAGCCATTATGTTCAATGCAAACAGTAAGACTGTTTGGAATCTGATCAGTAGCGCGTTCAAGTACCGTATTAGCGAACAGCAACGTTAACCGATGCAAACAACCCATATAGTACGACATCTAACGTCCACCAATACTCTTCAATAATAACTCATTTTTCCCCCATGTTTATTTTCTTTTCAAGGGTACGAACGATTTATGTACGCATCGAAATAAGACACGCAAAAGTGTCAACTGAAATGCATCAATTTTACCGCATATAAAAATAAGATTTAGCTGCTCAGATGTAAGCTGCTTTGTTTGATACATTAAGTATCGGAAAATGTTGGTTTATTGATGAGAAATTAAGTCGGGACTGTTCGCTGGATTTTTTAAATTCATTTGGACACCATTTTGTTTTCCTTGTTGGCGATGGCTAAATGTAACTACCTCTGAGGCCGTTCGCGCAGTTCGCAATCGGTAACAGCCAAACGGTCGTTAAAGTTAAATTGTTACCGTTTTCGGATGCAATCGATGCAATCGATAGGTACTTGAACACGCTACAGACTTCAAGCTATTTGCTAAGATTATAAACTAAGTGAAAATAATTCGTGATAACTTGTATTGCTTTGCGGTTACGTTTAGTTCTGTTCGAACGGGAAAGTATAACGTCGTTTCCACTAAATACCATATATATGACCATACAAGTGTTGTGTTGCTCCCGCAAATTCCGCTCTCCTAAACGAAACCATAACAGTGCTTCTGGCGTACATTGCAATTTGCTACACTGAACATATCCATACATTATTGCGCTAGTTAAAAGCGTTCTTAATGACTGCTAATTATAGGCAGTCTATATTTACTCTGCTATATAACCAAAAACAGTTAAACTGTGGAGATTTTGTCCAATATTTCCGCAAATTTAGTTGCTTTAGAAACTATAAACAAAATACGTCAGCCATCAACTAATTTGTTGGATTTTATAAATTCTAACTTTTATGGGGGAAATAGTCTTTACATAATGTTTTATTACATGTACCAAATGCTGAAGCACTATGTCTTTAACTCGTGTCATACACATGTACTTGTACAGTGGAGATCTTATAATTCCAATTTAACATTTTTCATCATCAAATTGTTCGGGAGATATTTACTCCTTCAACGTTTCAGTGTCGTCTGCTTTAATTGTATTGTCTGCAATGTCGTTTCAAAGTTAAAAAAATAGGCAGTATGGCTGAAGAAATTCCAAAATGAGAGTCAAACAGTTTGGATCCTGATCAGACGCCGCGTAACGCGGCGTCTGGTCAGGATCCAAACATTTTGCAAAAATGCTTTTAAGCTTCATTGAGAGTAAAAGGGGTAAACCTTATAAGCAATATTAAATAAAAACGCAATGCAAAAAGTAAGGAAAAATGGTAAGTTTGTGTATATATTCTTACGAGTTATTTTTATTTAATGGAAAACAAGTTTGGAGCCTGATCAGACGTCGAAAGATCCGCTGTCTGGTCTGGCTGCGAACTGTTGGTAATGGTGGACAAATGTTTTTTTTGCGTAAAGGCGTATTTTGGGAAATAATAATATCTCCCACACTGTAAACACGATGTTTTTTATGTGTATGTCAAAACCTTTACGCACTTCAAACAGTTATATCAGAATACAACGGAAAAATAATGATTAGGACTACATTGGCATATACAATACATGCATAGATTGCAATTAACATTTGACATACTGTACTAAAGTAGAATAGAAGGAATTTGCGTATTCCCAACTAATGACCTCTCTATTGATATGTATGTTTTCTATTTGTATAAATGTTAATGCTGTCCACGGTAGTGGACCTTATACAGATATATTTCAATAAAGTTTCAGAGTGGGTGGTGCAACTTTATCCAAAACGTGAGACAAATACATTCTTACACATACATGCACATAATTTTCTTTCAGTGCGGTAAAACCCAAACGAACAAACAACAACGTTGTGCAATGAGGGTCACACTCAAATTAGCATAGGGTGGTACAGAATGAGCTCTTTATTCTAACTTCACCAATCATGTGTCTTTATAAAAAC
Source organism: Gari tellinella (assembly GCA_922989275.2). Lineage (NCBI taxonomy): Eukaryota > Metazoa > Mollusca > Bivalvia > Cardiida > Psammobiidae > Gari > Gari tellinella. Next base: position 47,390,989 of record OV277864.1, read on the forward strand.
AAACAAACATTATACAGTATAGCTTTTACATTGTACCTGTACATCGTTACGTTCACTATGAAAATAGCACACTATTTCGACCTGTTATAGTAAAAAAATGACTACTAAAGACAAAACTAAAATTAACATCATGCAGCTCATTTATTACAGTATTTTGGAAGATGAAATATTCTGTATATACTTTGCTAGATTGAAAAGCAATGTTTTTCTCTTATCGTTGTTTTCTTTTTCAATTCTAAACAGAGTACATTTAAATATATATCTAAGCCGATAAAACGTGTCTCTGAGTTATATTGTATTAATTTCTACGTGCTTTATATTTGGAACAAATTAAAATGAAAATTAATGATATTCGTCTTCAGTATCGACATAATAACATAATAATCAAACATAAATTTTGATTTCTATCAAGTCTATTGGCTTGGAATTCCGGTTTGAATCCTTAAAAATAATGAGATGACAATCTCGACCTAGATACAAAACATCCTAAGTTACATTGTTCTAGACAAAATGTACAAATAACGATAGTCATCCAAGTTTTCATTTAACAATCCATAAATCTTGATATAAAAACAATAGTACCTGCAATGTCATCGACAGTGTATATTTTTTCATATACTTTTACCTTTACATTTTGTAAAAATAAAAAAGGCTCAAACACATCGATATTATTGTTTAACAATTTTGATCCTGATCAGACGCAACGTCTGATCAGGATACAAACTGTTTGCAAATGTCAATGTCGGCATCGGCAGTGTATGAGTTAATGCCTACAGTGGAGAATCTGTTATTCTTTCCCGTTTAAACGCAAACGTACGCAAACGCAAAGCACTAAAACGTAGAAAAGAACAACTTTTGGACAATTCTGATAATTCTTGTTTATCTTGGTGGCAAACAGTTTGGAGCCTGATCAGACGCCGGGTTACCCGGCGTCTGATCTGGCTCCAAACTGTTTGTACTGCAAATAATAGTTTTAGCGTAAACGCGTTTATTGGGAAAGAATAACAGATTCTCCACTGTACCACACATAAAAAGAGACATTTACAATGACGTCATCATTTTAAACAATTGTTGTGTGCTTTGTTTTTTCAAATTCAAAATTATAAGTATTTTGACTTTAGAAGTATTGAAATGAGTGTTAAACATTCAAGAAGGACCCTAATTAGACGTTGCGTTACGTGGCGTCTATTCAGGATCAAAACAGTTTTACAAATAAACTATTGTACTCGGAGTTAAACAACACTTATATCGGCCAACATAACTTGCTCCCCGTCGCTTTTGGGGATGAGGATCGAACTACATGTATCTGCATGCAAGGAACACGACTCTGAACGTTATTCCGAACCAATGGTTTTGAGCTAACGATAATAGTAGCACAGTGCTAGCCGGGACCTTAGACATAATGCTAATTTCGTTACAAATATAACCCATATTATGTAGTAATACCAACTGCTTGAAAACTTTGGCAAATCTGTCTTTCAAAATCTGTTAACACATAATGTGAAAATAAGGGAACCTTTACATCCATATCAAACAGTTTGAATCCAGATCAGACGCCGAGTTACTCGGCGTCTGATCTGGATTCAAACTGTTTGCGATCATCATCTCCGTTTACTCTGAACACAATAAGTGCCGATAGAAGTTAATGGAAGCCGAGTTTTAGAGTTCATAGAAAAACGATTAAAACCAATTTCAGTCGAAAAGTGTTGGCTTACGATCCTAATATCGCGTTCAAGTTGGGTTAACTTTTGATTAAAACAGCGTCCCAAGCGTATAGGCAAATTTCTAATTAAACTACTGCAACACTTAGAAATTCAATAAACGCTCGTGCAAAGTCAAGGCAGTGCCCCAATCGCTATATACAGTGGAGAATCTGTTATTCTTTCCCAATAAACGCGTTTACGCTAAAACTATTATTTACAATACAAACAGTTTGGAGCCAGATCAGACGCCGGGTAACCCGGCGTCTGATCAGGCTCCAAACTGTTTGCTACCAAGATAAACAAGAATGATCAGAATTGTCCAAAAGTTGTTCTTTTCTACGTTTTAGTGTTTTGCGTTTGCGTTTCGTTTCGTTTAAACGGGAAAGAATAACGGATTCTCCACTGTACATGTTATTTAAATTAAGTCTTTCACTGTTAATTGCGGCTTTACTGTGATTTGCAAACAGTTTTATTCCTAGTCAGACGCCGAGTAACTCGTTTTACAGTGGAGAAATCGTTTTTCATTCCCGATAAACACGTTTACGTTAAACCTAACATTTCCATTGCAAACAGTTCGGGACCAGTAAGGACGCCAGTTAGCCCGGCGTTTGATCATGCTCCAAACTGTTTGCCCCTCAGATTAAAATAACCCACAATATTGACTTTCTGTATTTTAATGCATTGCGTTTGCAATTCGTTGGTGAAACGGAAAAGAATAACGTCTTCTCCACTGTAGTTCAAATCTAATGATGTGTTCGTGTAGATTACAGTGGAGAATCTGTTATTCTTTCCCGTTTAAACGCAAACGTACGCAAACGCAAAGCACTAAAACGTAGAAAAGAACAACTTTTGGACAATTCTGATAATTTTTGTTTATCTTGGTGGCAAACAGTTTGGAGCCTGATCAGACGCCGGGTTACCCGGCGTCTGATCTGGCTCCAAACTGTTTGCACTGCAAAAAAATAGTTTTAGCGTAAACGCGTTTATTGGGAAAGAATAACACATTGTCCACTGTACACGCAAATACTTTCAAACAACACTGTTGATACAGATATTCGGTCATATTTCTATAAACGGATTTTTCTTCTTCAATGAAATGTTGGTTTTCACTTGATTAAATTGCGTTCAACTTCGTTTAACTCTCACCCCATATATTGTTTGCAATATATAATATAGGTAAATCTTAAATAAGGTTGAAAGTAAATGTTTTAACCCTTTCCCCAATAGAAGCGCCTTTTAGCGATTATGATATATTCCTCCGCTAAAGAAAATAGTTCCAATTTAATCAGTCATGAATATATATTATAGGGAATATTTTAACACAGGATAGCTTAAAGCAGGCTGAAAGTAAAGCAGAATGCGCCTTCAGGCGCATTCTGCTTTACTTTCAACCTGCGTTAAGTAGACAACTATCTTCAATACTAGAAAAAGGCTATCAGGTAAAGGGTTAAGCACCCACATGACTGTTTGTAGAGAAAGTATACACCGGAGGAGACGTTATTCTTTCCAAATAAACGCGTTTAAGTTCAAACTATCATATCAATTGTAAATAGCTTAGAGCCGGGGTAACCTGGCGTCTGATCAGGCTCAAAACTGTTTGCCACTCCGATTATAATAAATAGTTAGAATTGATGAAAAATGTTGATATTTTCTACGTTTCAGTACGTGTGCGTTTGCTTCTAAACGGGAAATAATAACGTTTTCTCCATTTTACCAAAGTCTCTTGATAAAAGGGACAGAAGCAAACAGTGTAGACTCTGATCAGAGTCTACATTGTTTGCTGATAGGAATTTCAATATAAAACAAACCGAAAATGAAAAGTTAGATCAGGCACACCTTATACATGTTATTCTTTCCCGTTTAAACGCAAACGAAACGCAAACGCAAGACACTAAAATGTAGAGAATAACAGCTTTTTGACAACTCTGACTATTGATTGAAAGGTGAGTGGCAAACAGTTTGGAGCCAGATCAGACGCCGGGTAACCCGGCGTCTGATCTGGCTCCAAATTGGTTGTACTGGAAATAGTAGTTTTAGCGTAAACGCGTTTATTGGGGAAAGAATAACGTTTTCTCCACTGTATAAAAAGGACTCATCCAATATTTATGGAAGTATCCACTGGGTCCAAATGGGTTAAACAAAACAAGACTGAAGATTAAAATAGGCATTCCATAGGATAAATAAAATTAAGCAGACATGTCAAAAGGCGTTTCTATGGGGGAAGCGTTACACTTGAAAAAACGAAAGATTTTCTCACCATTTTTGTTGTCTGACCTTCATCGAATCCTTTTTGCAAATTCCGTAAATTTATTTTACCAGCATGCGGGTTTAATCATACGCAAATATACACCAATAGTGCATATTTTCGATTACTGAATGTCGGATCTAATGACTTTGAACACTGATAAAAACCATGAAGCCTTTGTTAATTCAGCTTTGATCTAGATTAAATACCAGGTACATTAATTATGTGTGTTATCAGGCTTCAAACTAGGCTTTGCTGCTGCTCCTTTCGTAAAACATCTTTGCAGTAGAGATTGCTTTAAGATACAGTTTCTGTAAAAATCTTCGATTGCTCTTTGATGCAATTAACCTACAAATATGCAATAATATTGCACTAACTGCAGCGAAGAAGACATTTGGGATGTCTTACCAAATAAGCGTGTGTGTATGCTTAAACATTTATGTCCATGGCAAACAGTTTGTAGCCAGATCAGACGCCGGGTTACCCGGTGTCTGATCTGACTCCAAATTATTTGCAATTGCAATACTTTTTTTTTTCAGAATAAACACGTATATTTTGTGTTCACTATTATATATATCGTCATGTATTAGACGGATGTTATGGTTGACTTTCGCATTTATGTTAGTTTCGAATTTCAGCAGACGACAGATTTAAAGGTTAAAATTTTTTTTTTTATTCCGCAGAATCTCCCGCCTTTCATTACATCTACAGACTATCAGATGCATACAATTATACTCTGCTATTACGGCCGTTCAAATATAGGTATATTTCGACGTTAAAAACAGATCCACTTTAAACAAAGCTAGAAGTAATGCGAATATTCGTCTTCAAGAGCTTATCACTTTGGTTCCATCGTGCCTTAAGCTATGTCAATTTATTTAACATTAACACAATCAATTAGTCTTATTTTGAGTAGTTGTAAGTACGGGGATTAGCTGTCGTCTGTTTCGATTTTATCGCGTAACAAAGTTATCCTGCAGATTTCTTAGATACATGTACAGTGGAGAAAACGTTATTCTTTCCCGTTTAAACGCAAACGAAACGCAAACGCAAGACACTAAAATGTAGAAAATAACACTTTTTGGCAACTCTGACTATTGATTGTAAGCTGAGTGGCAAACAGTTTGGAGCCAGATCAGACGTCGGGTGACCCGGCGTCTGATCTGGCTCCAAACCGTTTGTACTGGAAATAATAGATTTAGCGTAAACGCGTTTATTGGGAAAGAATAACGTTTTCTCAAATGTACAGTGGAGAATACGTTCTTCTTTCCCAATAAACGCGTTTAGGCTATAAGTATTAATTTCATTGCAATTATTTTGGAGCCAGATCAGACGCCGGGTAACCCGGCGTCTGATCAGGCTCCATCCTGTTTGCCGTCTAGGTTAAAATTAACATTCAGAATTGTCAAAAAGGGTGACCATTCTCTCCGTTTCATCGCAATGTATTTGCATTTCACTTGCGTTTAAACGGGAAAGAATAACGTCTTCTCCACTGTTATTCCAGCTTGACAATTATACGCCTGCTAGTTTTTAGTATGAATTGTACACGTGTTTACTTACAGTGGACAAAACGTTATTATTTCCTGTTTAAAGGTTTATAACGCAAATGCAATGACGTGAAATGGAGAAAATGGTAGCCTATTGAAACTTCAAACGATTTATTTTTATCTGAGTGGCAAATACTTTTAATCCAGATCAGACGCCGGGTTATCTGGCCTCTGATCTGGCTCCAAACTTTTCGCAAACTGAATACAGAACGTTAATTTTCGTTATTATTCTGATCAGAGGGCAACATTAAATACCCATTCACCTTTTACAATTTAAATGGACAAAACCAGTGTCCAATTAAGTTATGTTCATCTTTTACTATACGTGGTTGTTAATGTCAATATTTTGCAAAATGACAAACGGTGCAGACCCTGATCAGAGGGCTCCTTCAGGAGCCTTCTGATCAGGGTATACACTGTTCGCATGGGTCAAGAGTTATCTGCACATGCACAGTGCTTGCAAATGACGGGTATACTCGTCGCTAGGGTTTAATATCTTAATGAGCATCATATTTAGAATTGACATATTGCGAGTATACGTTGCTGTGCTTCATTAATCAAAAATGGATACATGTATACACGTTAAACATCTTTATTACGACCTCTGAAAGGAAGCTTAATTGGTTGTTATAAATACAGGTGATAGCTTAAAGCAATGACTGGTGACAGTAAAACAGGAGCTTTCTGTTTTACTGTCACATTGCTTTAAGCAGTAACCTGTCGTTGACATCTAATAATTAACTCAATTTAGTGGTCGTACTAGAGAGGTTTTACTGTACTAAACGGCTGTTAAATTGCTGTGATGCCCTACTGTTACTTACATACTAGGGAATACCTGTTTTCAACTGCTGCTTATAGAAGGGTGAGGGAACAGCAGAAATATCCTATATATATATACTGTGGACAAGACGTGATTCATACCAGACAAAATCGTATTTATGCTAAACCAATTATGTCCATTGCAAACATGTTGGAGCCAGACCAGACGCCGGGTAGCCCGGCGTTTGACCTGACTCCAAACTGTCTGACACTCGGATTTAAATGAAGTTTAAAAAATTGGTCAATTTGGACATTTTCTACAAATTATTGCAATTCGTCTGCGTTTCATTAGCGTTTAAAGGTGGGAGAATAACGTCTTCCCCCACTGTAACATTTGTCTTTAACGCCATCAATAGGTTTTCTTATGAGAGGAGCCGTCGAGATGCAGTGTGTTAGCCTGGAATAGATGGCGATTCATTTACTGTTGAGTAATCTGACGGCTGATCTGGATCCAAATTGTTTGCAATAGACTTGTTATAGAACTTGTTTTAGAACTAAGTGTTTATTTTGTGAAAATAATTGTTCAATTCAGTATCAATCAAGGTCCCGTTTCAATATGTATTTGCTGTGAACGAGACATAGAACCAAATTAAACAAACGAGTACGACGTACATGTAATGTGCGTATTCTGAGGATTGCGACTGGCGATGCTTCACTGCAATTGATACCATATGATGCCAGATTTGAGTTGAGTTTTTAAACATTCCATCATTAAAATTTAGAGAATAAATAGGATTACTGTTAGAAACTTTGAATAGACATGTTTCTTACTCATAAATAATGTTCATTATCCACAAAAGGTTGTCCCTTAAAGAATGCTAAAATCAATGGAGATGCTCTGGATAAAGGCTTTTTTTTTTTATAAAACATAGCAACCATAGGAAGCTCAATGAGTACGTTAGAAAACAAATATGGCAATGAGTTTCTATTCATGAGTGAAGGGGTGAATTAAGAAATATAGTTTATATAAACTGTACATATGCCAGAATATTTTCCAACCTTTCAAAACTCACAAAATAGTGTTTGAAAAAATGCTGCCAATCCAACATACATTAATGTAAATGAAAGTATGCATGTATACATGTACCGTTTGTCTATTGTCGAGGGAGTGGGTTGTAAACATTGTAAGTCAAAGCCTTCAAATCATTGTATTTTCATTTTCATTTGTAAAACAACATCTAGTAGAGTGAATTGAAGTTGACTTGGTTTAAATAACTCGGCCACTAAACCACTACCTAATTTCGTTTCGTCGAATTCGCCATTTACTACAAAAGGCAAAATAATTCTCAAATCGATGTATTCGTGTCGTCTTACGGTTACATAACAAATCTCTGTGCCTATTAAACATATATACGTCGCACAAATATACATTATCACAAGTTTAATAAAAGGCTTTTCAAGAGACTGAACACCAAATTTGGCCTAAAACTGTCGGGAGTGTTTTTGTTTGGTTTTGGGAGGGGGGTTGTGGGTTTTTTGTTTTGGTGGGGTGTTGGGGGTGTTAATGGATGACAGGCGCCTACATAATTAGACGTCAATATTACATTAGGAACAAGATTAATGTTAAGAAATATATTTCACAAACACAATTATTGTGCTCGGTGGGGATCGAACCCTTACATTGGAGTATAAAAAGCAAGGGGGGAAAGAAACAACTGCACCAACCCAGATATTCAGTGATTTTTTTCTGGACGATTGATTTTATACCGATCATAATTTTGTCTTTAATTACATATGCAATATAATGCCACAGGTCTGCTTTTATTTGGGTACTATGACTATTATCGTTTATGTTTCCAATACATTAAAATGCCAATAGCAAACACAGGTGTTCTGCAAATGTTCAAAAGCTGGCTGTAAGGCAAGAAACAGGTGTCCCCTCTGTATCTGAACTTTATGCACGCTACGGGGATCTTGTGATACAGTTTGGATCTAGGTGAAAATCCGAGAAACTAATCGTCTCATCTTGATTGAAACTGTTTGAAACTCAGATGATATTGTATATTCCAGAAATACAGACACACCAACTCTAAAAACTTTAGACATACAGACGAACATTAAATTGAGTTACATTGCATTCAAACAGATTTGGTCGTATCTGAGGACTGAAAAAGATCAGAATGGTTTTACACTAGCATTGATACATATACAGTAAAACCTCTCTATTCCGACCACTAAAAAGAAGGCTAATAGATTGTATAAAATACAGGTGACAGCTTAAAGCAAGGAGCCTTCTGTTTTACTGTCACCTTTCTTTAAGCAGTCACCTGTCGTTAACGCCTAATAATTAACACAATTTAGTGGTCGTAATAGCCAGGTTCTACTGTACTCTGATAATCAAAATTGCGGGATAAGAACATGTAGATCTTTTACTAGCGGCAGCTTGATAATTACCAAACACTTTTCACTGCCAACATATCGACAGCTCGGGTAATGTCGATAATAGACTAGGTATTGAAAACTCCAAGAACAAAATGTGCATACTATTTCAAATGTTAATTGAATGTTACTATCAGACATAAAAGTTAACAAGGTAATTGCTTTCCTGGAAGAGGGGTTGATTTTAAAGTAGTACGCTTCTATCTCACATGTCGGTCAGTATCGGCACTCTAGATAGAGCTATCGGTCCATTTTACCGTTCCGATCCATGCTCGAGCATGGTTTGGTACGATTTGCAATAGGCAAGAAAGACTGGCCGATCTACGTAGAGGACCGGTATTGACCGAATTTAACCAAATCTCATTAGGGGTTTACAATGTACATACTTAAAGACGGTTGCAAATAAATAGTTGGAATAAAAGAGCCCCCACAATATCAGAAGAATGCACTATGCGTTTGATAAAGAGGCGCAAATCAGCTTCAAATGATGAAAACATTACAGAATCTAGACTTCATTCACCGTAATTTCAGCGTTTCTTGTTTAAAATTCACACGGATAAGACATTAAATACGTTGACGAGTTTATGATAAGCAACAAGAAAATGTTGAATAGTTTAGCTATTAAACACGCAGGTGTCTGAACTTTTTCATACATGTGGTACCATTATTGTCCTCTCTATATTAGTCAAAATCTAGTTTAGCTGTAAAGTGATGTGGTATTGTCAGGGAAAGTGAAATGGCATTGTCTTGACAAAAGTCCTCTTTCAGAACGTGAGCTGTAACTGTGTGGACATTTTGGTGGACAATTTTAACTGGTATATGTACTGTAAGATTTATAACTCGAAACACGTGCAAAACTTTGGAGTTTTAAACGTTTGGTAAAGCTAAGGTTATATAACGAATTCAACAGAATTCTTAGACTGTTGGAGAGTGAACTTTTTAAAACGTGGCACGACGTTAAAACGTTCACAGGATCACAATTAGTCGTTATAGTTATAACGCAACAGAAAACATTTCTTACAGTCATTGTCATGGTGCAAAGCGTGTAACGACGTTAATACCAGACTTTTACATACGTCAATATCACTTTTCTAACGGCGGCATCAACAACACACTTAGTCATCGGAACCAGCAGCCAGCCTATTCATCCAATAACAGTATCCAACCAACGGAATACGTTACCGTAGACAATTTCAGGGGCTGGTTTTAAGACGTCTGCATCGCGTTGAGAGGCTAAATTGGGCGAGCATTCAGAGTGGAAACATTAATTTGAGATATGTCTTCCCAGAGGAATCAGGGTTACATTTTGTTCCACGCTGATTGGAGCACAGCCTGTATCGTCGACGGAAGGAACGTTACGTTTGGGATAGTGTATAGATGTACGAAAACGACTATCTCGGTGGCGGTAGCGTTATGGTCTGTGCGGCTATAAATAGTGTAATGTCCAGACGGGACTCATTGTGTGTGCTAGAAATTGTTTGCAAAATGCGCTTTAAGGTGTCATTGGGAGTGAAAGGGGTTTCAAGATGTATCTTCCTTTTATTATATTACATTCAGTTTTAGTTTCATTTTAAACCGAATGTGATAGAAAAACACCTTCTACGTTATAACACAGTTTTGGCACCAAAGTGTCTGTACCATGTGTTCCTTAAACAGAGGAACGAGCTCTTTGATTTACTGTTGCCCTACATTAGATCTAAACTGCCGCGTGCCTTGAAACGTCTAAGAAAACTGTTTTGAATGACCTCTAAATCTCCATAACCCATAGCATAAACCACAATTCTTAACGACTGTCTTTCAAGTGGCTGAAACACCGAAAAACCATGGTTATGTGGGAACTTGCTTTTGTCTCGGTTCGTAAGCGTTCTGTTTTTTCAGAAGGTTCGTCAAATTTGGTAATAAAAGGTGCAAGCGTTTTCCAAAAATAACGTATACTTCTAATTTCTTAGCGACATAAATTCATGCAAAACAAAACTACAAAACATGGTAAAGGTATAGTACATGTCGTAAAGTAAACCTTGTCTATAATAATTAGGATTTACGTAATACCCTTTGTGATTAATCTTTACAATGTAACACGCGTTAGGCCCTCGAATAGCATTGCGCTAACGAAATTGTGTCTAATTATATTAAATAAAGCCTCTCAGTACTAAATGTATATTTAGCAGGGCTGCCATAAGTTGACATGAAAAATCCTAAGATTTCAAAATTTGCATTTTTCAAGTGCGAATTTACGAATCGTACCTTTACCCCATAGCCTGTTTCTAGTTTTGTTGACACGTGACTACTTAAAGCAGACTGGAAATAAAGCAGAATGCGCCTTATGGTGATTTCTGCTCTACTTTCAGCCTGCTTTAAGCTACCATCTTCTAGGAAAAAATCCGAAGATTTAGGAAATATCAGGAGAAATGGCAGCCCTGATTTAGCCCTTCCACACTATAAACATTTTGTAATAGCGTTTTCGTTAACCTTTTCATCGACAAAATATCGTCAAATCATCCTCTGCTTGAATACTCCTTGATGCACATTGTGCTCAAACTGAGATTTAAGTCATTCCAAATGAGAAGCAAACGGTTTAGAACTTTAGACCATTATCAGACGATGCGTGATGGAACTTCTGATCTTGATACAAATTGTTTGCAAGCTGAAGGGTAATCACACCACTGTTATAATTAAATAATATTGACGGTACTGTTGTTTCAAACTAAGATTCAGAATCTGAGGCATTTTAACAAAGGGTATTTACTAAAGCTACGTTAATAATTCAATACTTTGGACTGTACTATCGTTTCACTTTAAGATTTATAATCTAAGGCATTTTGATATAGGTAATATTGATGTGCCTGTCGATCAGTTTGGATCCTGTTCAGACAACCACTCGTTCGGCGTCTGACATAGAAACAAACTATTTGCTGGTGTGACTGTATTCCCTATTCGCGGCGAAAGGGTTACAAAATACAGTAAAATCTCTATTACGAACACTTAATTGTGTGATTTATTTGATGTTTAAGACAGGTGACTGCTTATAGCAAAACAGTAAGTAAAACAGAAAGACCCTTTTCGAGACAATCACTTAACCTTCTTTTTAGTGGTCGTTATAGGGAGTTTATACTGTACATGTAATCTGTTAAACGAATTTCAGCGAGCATGTTACATGTAACCCATTAATGCTTATTTATCGTTAACTCACATAAATTGGTTAAACATCGAGTTTTAGGTGAATTTTAGGTAATACATTGCTATAATTAATCGCCAATCAATAACTAAATGACGAAATAAAACGTTGTACGAAACATTATTCAATAATACCTTCTAATTAAATAACATTTCCCCTCAACCTTCACTTCTTTGTAACCATGATCTCGTTTGCAACATAACTTTGAAATGTATTATTCAAATCTAGATTTTAAAAATGTTGTCTAATTGCACATGTGCGTAAAACTGTTTCGGTGTCGACAAGTTAGTGTTTTACTCGGCGGTTGATCTGTATGCACATTATTTTCAAATTTATAGTATTATGTAAAATGGTAGGTGCAGTGGTGGGTTCCGTATTAAATCAGATGAAACTTAAAATCCTAACGCCGACTGATTTAGGATTTTACAATAGAGGGAATGTTTTTCCACAATGCACTATACCACGGATAAATAGAAGCCTTTTGACAACATTGAAGATAGGTTAATGAATAACAGTGTCGATTTGGAACGTGATCAAACGCCCTCTTACCGTTTTAGCCATTATTCTTGATCAGTTTAATCGAAACTAAATGCAACACTATGCAATACTACAGTGGAGACGACGTTATTCTTTCCCGTTTAAACGCAAACGCATTGCAAAATGTAAAAAAATACAAAATTGTTGACACTTCTGAATATGATTGTCGATCTGAGTGGCAAACTTTTTGCAGTCTGATTGGCTCCAAATTATTTGCAACGAAAACAATAGTTTTAGCGTAAACGCGTTTATAGGGAAAAATAACGTCTTCTCCACCGTAATACACGACAAGTATCTGAAAATATTAGACTGCTTTTCACCTGAAAGTCAAAAAGTTTAAAGCCTTACATGTATCAGACGCTAGCTTAAAATGGCGTTTTATTTATTGTTTCAATGGATAGTTTATTCGATGGGTACACTTTGTACAGAATTGTCTATATGTTCTTATTGTCTTAACTTCCTCTAATATTGTTCTCTTTGTTTTCAGGATGAAGTTAATCAGGTATTGACAACAAATGTATGGCTGGAACAGGTACGTTAAACTACAGTTGAAAAGACGTTATTCTCATCTTGCTTAACTATTTCACCTCTGAAAATTGTAATGGACATTTTTTCCTATTTAGGGTTGACTTTAACAATATGTTTCAAAATCACAAACAGTGTAGAACCTGGTCAGAGGGCTCCTGAAGGAGCCCTCTGACCAGGGTATACATTGCTTGCATAGGACAAGTGTAATCCTCACAGGTACACTGTTTGTAAATGACGAATATACTCGTCGCTAGGGTTGAATGTGTTAAATATTTCACTGCCGACGGCGCCAAAAGGCGACTTTGCAAACAGTTTGTATCCTGAGCAGACGACGCATAAAGCGGCGTCTGATCAGGATCCAAACTGTTTGTCACTTGTGTCGACATATCTTCAGTTTAAATCATGCCCTAAAGCTGACTTTAGAAATATTGCAGACGACACTATCAATGCAGACGATATTTTGACGACAAGAGGGTTAAAGCAGAAGATAAAACGTGACAGTGAAAGAGTAAAAAGACCGTAATCGCAATGGAATAATATGTAAATGATGACAGTTCTTCGAAAATGTTGATGATTGATTTTAATCTTGGTGACAAAAAGCTTAGAGCCTGATCTAATTCCGAAACTGTTTAGTTTAAACATAAAAGCGTTCATTGGGAAATAATGAATTTGACACTACATGTATATCATATTGCCTTACATGTCAATATTTTACCGTTGTCATGCAATATACGACTATACCAGCGTTTGCAAACAGTTTTGATTCTAATCGGAAACAAAGCTAACTCGGCGTCTGATACGGATTGGAACTGATAATCGTATTTATGATATTTTAAAATACTGCAGAAGTTGAATTTAAGTTTTTTAACGTGTTGTCTTTTTTCAGTTTAAAGCAAAGTTCAATATCCCTTTTCCAGTGATAAAATACACGCCAACTTGTCACAGTGTAATAAAATAGTTCCGTTGTTGCGACCACTCAAAATAGTTCTCATTCACGATGTGAACGACCGATGGCCACTTAAACCAAAATATAAAAAACCAGTTAGTTCAAATAGGAGCTCATTGATTTACTGCCATTTGTTTGAAAGGACCACGGGATTTAACTCTTTCCTCCCTAAAACTTTAAATGGACCTTTCCAGTTTCCATTTAAGTCCAGTCCATTTCTGATTTTTAAGGGTTGTTTTTGTCAATGTTTGGCATTATGACAAACAGTGAAGACCCTGATCAGAGGGTTCCTTTCGGAGCCCTCTGATCTGGGTCTTCACTGTTTGCATAGGACAAGTGTACTATTCAAATGTACACTGTTTGAAAAGGACGCCTATATGCGGGACTAGGGTTCAAAGGGTTAAGTTGGCAACACTTCCCGTGGAGAAGACTGTAATTTTTTCTTCGCAATCAAGCAAAATGCAAACGCAGTGCAGTGAAAGATAGAAAATGACAATCTTTAAAGAAATATTAACGGTTAGTTTTAATCTGAGTAGCACACAGTTTTCAGCAAGTTGACTGGCGTATAACTAGACTCCAAATTATTTGCAATACGCATACGGTGTTTAGCATTAACTCGTGTAATGGGTCAGACTAACATCTTATCCTTTGTATTTATCAATATACATGTTATAAAAAAAAAAAAATCTTCACATATTCAACCCTCGCTGCGGATGCAAATTCAACCAAAATTGGGACAATAACTCTTGAATAAAATGATTGATTGAGTTGCGTTTTTCGGAACTGCGACCCATAAAATGTTCATATGGCACCGAACCTATAGAATAATAACTCCAAGGCTAACCTTTTGAGGTTCTTTTTTATACTAAACAAGTATACACAGTTTGACGTTAATATCTTTGATATTTATTGCGAAAATTCGTTTAAAATTCGAAATCAAACCAAAGGCAATAACTCTGTTCTGACAAATCCCAGGGTTATCTTCCTTGTTGAAATGAGAAGTTTTCAAATGGATAAAATCAAACACGAATCTACAATATTTTCAAGAAATAACAAGTTTCTACCTTTTAGAAGATTCCGTTTGAATTGTGTCCCATGACAAATAGGAACAATAGGGGTTTCTTAACCCTTTCTCTCTCAATGACGCCATAAAGCGCGTTTGCAAACAGTTTGGGTCCTAATCAGACGCCGCGTAACGTAGCGTCTGATAAGGACCCAACTGTTTGACATTCTCATCGATATTTTTAAATCATACAACCTTAAATCTAACTTTGAAATATGTCTTGCACACAACAATACTAAGGCAGGCGACAATAAAGCGGTGAAGAGGTAAAAATATCCCGACTAATTTGATCATGAGAGGGTTGGCTGTATGCACTCGGCAACATTTATTTCAGTCAAAATGTCATAGAAATACAATCAAAACAAGATTATCAGTTGACGATAATATGGCAGTAATGTGTTATCTCCTTCACTACCTTATCCCGAGTAGAATGGCTACATGAAAATAGTTTGGATCATTATCAGACGCCGCGTAACGCGGCGTCTAATAATCATCCAAATTGTCTTAAACGCAATTCAATATTACTTACATCAATTTACCTGAAACCTAAACTTGAGAAATAAAAGCAGACGACAAATATTTAAAAGCAGATGACGCAATGACAGTGAAGAGGTTGAACGATATTTCAATATCCGGTTCCGGCGATTCACTGTCTGCCAAGTCACCGAACTGTAATTATACCTGGGCGCTGATATGCTGACAAGTTTGGCATTTGTTACCTTGACATAACATGACGAGGCTCAATCGAACATGCTATCATTCTATCTGTTATATACGGTACATTAAGTCCCTCTATATAACGACATTTGAAACTAAACGACATTCTTGAGAATACGCAATTCTTTCCCATTAAAACCCCGCTAAAGCCATGTATTTGATGTAGAAAATTGCAATTTCTTTAGTCTATTAACGATTCTCTTTGGTCCGAGTGACAAACAGTGTAGATTCTGATCAAACGCCAGTTTATCCGGGGTCTTACATGTATCTAGCTCCAAATCAGTTTGCAGTGGAAATATTTGTTGTAGCGTAAACGCATTTGTTGTGAAAGAACAACGCCTAATAAGAACTTATGAGACGACCAAACAATTACATATATACAAATCAATAATGTATTATTTTACAAACAAAAAAACAAACCTACTGGCAATTGTTTTTCAATACCGTTTGTATGTACTCCGGGATAAAAGACACAGAAAGTTGTATATTGATTTAGAAATGACATGTCTTTAGATGTCTCCAATAATCTTAATTAATATTAGTCGAAATGTGTAGCACTTTAATCCTTTCATTGTCAAAAAAACGTGAAGATTTTACCTTTTCACGCCTCTATTTTCAAATGCGCCTTTTGACTTCATTTGCAGTGAAAGGGTTAATGTTACAAGTATACGAAATTATGGTATTTTATATTTATATTTTATACAGGAATGGGTGGATGAGAGGTTACGGTGGAAACCAGATGATTTTAGTGGTCTTGAGATTCTTCGAATGCCATGTGATAAAATTTGGCTTCCCGATATGGTCCTTTACAACAGGTAATGTAAGACAATTAATTCGTTATTGGGGAAAAGTTGCGTATGTTGAAAACGATTTGGATCCAGATCAGACGCTGTCTAATCTGGACCCAAACAATTTGTCACTCCGGGTTTATTTCATTAACCCTTTCATCTGCAAACTATAATATATCGTCAGAAGCCGTATAGATTTTTCATTTCAAGAAAATATTTCAAACCGTTCAATTGAATAGATACAGTGGAGAATCTGTTATTCTTTCCCGTTTAAACGCAAACGTACGCAAACGCAAAACACTAAAACGTAGAAAAGAACAACTTTTGGACAATTCTGATATTTCATGTTTATCTTGGTGGCAAACAGTTTGGAGCCAGATCAGACGCCGGGTTACCCGGCGTCTGATCTGGCTCCAAACTGTTTGTAAAAGAAAAAATAGTTTTAGCGTAAACGCGTTTATCGGGAAAGAATAACAGATTCTCCACTGTATCAATAAGAATGTCAAACAGTTTCTTCTGTATTGTAGCCTAACATGTCGTCTGTTTTATAACATTTCACCTGTAATACAGCATAATATGTATACTTGGGTTTATGTTTGTCGTCAAGAGAAGGATATTTTCTAATGTTGGTATAACGTGTAGCCCAACCCTTTAGCAATAGCTATATTGTATAGCATTTAAAAATATTGATCTTATGTACATAAAGTATATGCTATAAACTGATATCGAAAATTGTATATGTAATCTGATATTTGCTATGCAATATGATTAAATCAAATATCAAGTTGGGTCCTGATCTGACGCCGTATAACACCGCGTCTGATCAGGATCCAAACTGTTTGCAAAGTCAGTTTTACAAATGTAATCACCAATGTCAGAGAAATGTTTACTGGAACGGCATGGAATCTAGTTTGAGAATTGCTGCGCAAAAACTGTTGTTGTCGAAAAGACAGCCAAATGTGCTTGGGGTGAAATAATATGGAACACATTGGACAGCGAAACTAATAAATTGTCATCAATTCTCTTTCACACAGCCTCACAAATTCAGATCTGTCGAGGGCCGCCGGCTACTTTTAGAGAAGAAATCTGAATAAAAAACGATGTGTCTGCCTGTTGTATTCGTTATATGACTTTGATGAGGAAATGTTTCAGGAATAAGATTAAAACAAGATATAATCCGCAACAAACATACATTATAATAGTGCATATAGTTAAATGGTTCCAACATAGAAATACTCAAATTTCGTCTCTTATCAGTTTGGTTTTTCATTTGACATTTGCTATTGATTAGACATATTATTTACCTTAATCAGCATATTACAAACTACCTTTGCCTGGCAAACATCTTGGATCTGTAATGCGGCGGTCAGTAGAACCCGAACATTTTGTCATTCCGGTAACATGTCTTTAACACGTTTAACGCCAAAATTATATATCGTCAGCTTTAAATATGTCGCCTTACTTTCTATTTCAATGAATTATTTCGACCAATTTGACTGAAAAAATATTATATGTGGCTATGAATACCAAACGCGTCAATATGTGGCGTCTGATCAGAATCGACACTGCTTGCAAATTGGGATTTATTTACCAAAAGCGGTTCAATGGTAAATGGAACATCATAGAATCTACTTTAATACATTGTAATTGCTACGGCAGAAAACAGCTGTTGCCTAAACCGTGTGCTTGAGGTCAAAGAAAATGGAACACGTTGGACAGTAACACAACTATACTGTTCATAGTGTTTGAAATATTATACATGTAATATGTAAAAATAATTTTTTCACGGTTTCACAAAAGAACAGCTAAAATTGTTTGTCTTTGATCCGTGTTTTATCTTTATTGCCACCTTTTTACAGCCATAGCTTATTTCTACATTGTGCATCTTAACAATCACTATATTTTATGTTCGTAAACAATATACCTTTAGCTCTTTTATTCTTATACATGTAATAATTCTTACTTTGCAAACCTTTAGGATATTGACCAGACGCCTCGTTACCTTTCGTTGCGTTTGTATTTAGATACGTTTTAACCCTTTACCTGATAGCATTGTTTCTAGTATTGAAGATATGTGACTACTTAAAGCAGGTTGAAAGTAAAGCAGAATGCGCCCTAAGGCGCATTCTGCTTTACTTTCAGCCTGCTTTAAGCTATTAACTGCTAGAATAAGGAAAGTATTAAATATGACACATATTCATTACGGTATAATTTGGAACTATTTTCTTCAGCAGATGAATAAAATGAATGCGCTAAAAATCGCTTCTATAAGGGAAATGGTTAACGGAACAAAACAATGTCTCCCCTAATAGTGTAACTCACCGTTTTGCAACATGGTGTTTTTATTACTTTTCAGTGCCGACGACTTTACGACAGGTTATATGCAGAGCAAAGCCATGGTGACCAGCCACGGTATAGTTTTCTGGCCTCCGCCGGCAAAGTTCAGAAGTTCGTGTAAAATAGACATTACTTATTTTCCCTTTGATGATCAGCTATGCAAAATGAAATTCGGATCTTGGACATATGATGGTGCTCAGGTAAACATACCACGTTGAGTTAGTGTCATTGGTCAGGATTTTCATACTATGATGTAAATGTGTCATTTTAGTTAATTCATATCTAGATGTTGAAATGAACTCTTCTTATAGATAAACATGTACAAAGGTTATGTAAAAACACCTCAGTGTTTGCCAACACAGCTTTCCTGTCTAAACGAACTTAATGTATGCAGAAATATGTTCAAAATTACAGGTTTTGAAATTTTGGATAATTCAGTTATATCTGAGTGGCAAGCTCTTAGGATGAATCGTGATTAGATACTGGGTTGCCCGGTGCCTGATTTGGCTTTAAACAGTTTGCATATGATATCAATTTTCGGCAAATATGTTTTTATTGGGAGACAGTAACGTATTCCCCACTGTGTTTTGATAAAACCTTAAGTAGGCATATATTAATCTAGTTATTCAGTATACTATGTGCAAGAAATTACAGCCAAATCCATCGACAGTACTGGATGCTTATTAATGTATTACATGTAAGATTAATATCTATTTATTTACTCCTGGAATCTTTAATGGACCGTTCAAGTTTCCAATTAAGCCTTGTCCATTTATAATTATTTGGGATTGTTTTCTTCATGGTATGTCAAAATGGCAAAATAATGCAGACCCTTGTCAGAGGTTCCTCTGATCAGGGTCTCGACTGTTCGCAAAGACATCTGTACTCTTCTCAAGTACTAGGCAATATTTTCTAATGCAGATACTATAGCTGTAGTAGAGTTTTTACAGCGGACAATAAACTTTGGCGATAAAAAGGTTGATGTGTTCCTGTCATGAATGCGTCAAGTGGTACTACAATAAAACAGCACTGATATCTCTATAAACATATTGCTGCCTTACGTACTTATAGTGTCAATTTTAAACCGCATTAATCCGCCACTTCCCATTCCAAGCATTAACCCCTACATACTAAGAGTATTGTCTACATTAAGGTACTACGCCCCTTATGAGATTATGTCCAAAGGTTATAAAATGTTTGGGTTGAGTTTGAGTTCGTTCTCAAGCATTTGATTAGTCAGATTTTAACAATGGGTGTGAAGGAACGATTAATCCTTTTAAATTTCTCTTGCGGGTATTTATTATCCCATGGACTCTTCTAGTACAGGACATTTGAATCAGTCTACTGTTTCATTTTTTGTATGACAACTTAAACGAATGGAAATACCAAACAGTGCAGACCCTGATCAGATGGCTCCTATAGGAGTCCTCTGATCAGGGTCTACACTGTTTTCATATATCATCAGTAATCTCTACAGAGGACTGTAGGGTTAAAAGGGTTAATAAACTTGCACCTGGGCCAAATGTCGGTCAACATCGGTACACTATGCAGAGCGACATGCCACTGACGGTGCATACCGAACACTGCTGAAACATACCTTCAATATCTCGCATTATTGTCTTTCTCAATTAAAGATTTAAGGCAGATTTATAAAAACAAAATAATATATAGAAAACAGTTTGGAGCTTGGTCTGATGCCGAGTTGATCGGTGTATTTTCTCTATCGACATTGTTTACCAATGCTTTTGCACCCGATGTAAAGTTGAAGGGGTTAAAAATTGATCACGTGTCTGTTTTGTAGTACAATATAGTTTCGTAACATAGAGTTGATTGTACTCTCTGTTATAATCTTACATAAGCGATTTTCTATTAATTCAACATAAAACAGACCTGCTAACTGATAATAGTAGGCGAAAATTTTAAATATAATTAAAAAACACTCTCTGTTGGAGTGCTTGTTCGTGCGGCTTAAAACATACCCAAACTGCCATCAGATACCGTTATCGATACTTAACCCGTTGAACGCTGGGTAATTTTTTCATCTGCATCAATTATCGTCTGCTACTGTTCAAAATATAGATTATTACAAAGAACAGTTTGGATCCTGATGAGACGCCGAGTTCCTCGGCGTCTCATCAGGATCTAAACTGTTTGCAAAAAGTAATCATGGTTTCGCCACTCGCATGCCACAGTGCTAAATGTTTCGTAAAATAGTTACATTCTTAACAACCTGGTTTCTGTTTGTTTGTTACCCTTGAGATGTGATAGCCATCACTTTTCATCGTAATAATGTGGGGCATGTGTTATTTCTCAACCGCAGGTGGATGTTACTAACAGATCTTCGAAAGTGGATTTAGCCAACTACGTATACAGTGGCGAATGGGATTTGATAGACATCAGGGTTGTTAGAAACCAAGTAAAATACGCCTGTTGTGACACGCTGTATCCAGACGTAACATTTACAATTATAATTCGCCGGCGAACCCTCTATTACCTCTTTAATATCATTTTTCCGTGTTTATGGCTGACAATTTTAAGCCTCCTAGGGTTCTGGTTACCGCCGGACAGCGGGGAGAAAATTACACTGGGCATTACTGTGTTACTAGCATTCTCTGTGTTTATGCTGCTCATTGCCGAAAATATGCCGGCGACATCTGAATTTGTACCGCTTATAGGTAGGTAAACATGATACACTGTATATCAACCCCAATTACATGTTCGCAGTTGCCTCATCTTTATAGTCAAAAAAGTTTCTGTTTCACTTTCACCTTACTTCAAACTGTCATGCGTAATGCGTTCTTTTTAGTGATCGTAATAGAGGTATTTTACTGTAACAACTATTCATGTCATCTTTTATAGCATACTTCAAGGCTATCACAGATATTTATTTATTAATACCACAACAACCACTATCATCATAATCATCATCATTATTTTCATTATATTTTACGGAACACCAGTGCGATTATAATTAGTCCTGTCGGCATGAGCTTTGTAACTTTTCAACTTGATCGTCGATATAGAAATAAAATTAATATAATCCAACAATGACATCGTCTTTGTTTTATATTGAAATTGATATCAACAGACAGCGTAAACTATAATCATACGCCGCACTATGACTCGTCTGATCAGAGTCTATGCTGTATGCCTGTGTCCCATGTATGGGGTCGTTTGTACAAATGATTAACTTAATTGTTAGCATTTAGACCATTGAACGTAAAACATCATTGTTCGTGCTTTACGATTTATTAAAACTCGAAAAATTGAGAATTATTTAAAACAAACTATAATGGTTTTACTTTTAAGAGTTATTTAAGACAGAAATAATCATATGTTGATGTACATTGTTTGGTTGTACGGCAATTTCTAAAAGGTGCGTCATATTAGGATTTTAAATTGTCTTATTTTGTCACGCTTCAGTAAAATCTATTTCAAATTAAAAACATGGTAATTTAGTTTTGCACTATGTCTTTAATGTCTATGGTAGTCTTATCTCATAAAGAAACTAAATTAAGATAAACAGGCACCATATTTGACAAACATGATGCTCTGAATATCATCAATATGGTACTACTAAACTATCATATTTTTTTTCATATATTGACTTGCCGTATTGGATTTCATCTGGAAAAATATAAGAAACAGTAGAGTACTAGAAACAAATACATTTTTAAACATTTTTACTATTTGTTCATGAAAAAGAATTCATGTTGATATTCAGACATTCATAGTTTTTCAAAATTGGTGCCCGTTTTTGTCTGGATTTAGTTTCTAGGTGAACAAACTTCCACAAACATGGACTAAATAATGACAACACCATGTTTATGTTCATTTGAAAATATTTTACAGAAGGTTGTTCTTTGAATTGGACAAAGTATTAAAACGTTCTGATTTGAAACATCTTTTCCAAATGACACAAGTGCAAAATGAAGTATACACCAATATATTATATTTTTGTTTGATCATTTGTCATAAACAGCTCTCCTCCCCTCCGGTAATAATACTTTAAAAATTCATTCATGACTTTCAAAAGATAGCTCATAAAGGAGGGCATGTCGGATCTGTCCGCTTTAACTACATCTTGTTTAAGCATTGGTTTTGATATTAGTTACATCGATGCTTTATTGTATATAGACATTTAATTATTACACCGGCACAAAATGTGACAATTCATTCCTAAATCACATTCTTATTTTAATCATAAATGATAAGCTACAATAGTACCACAATGATGATAACAGTATTCCAGAAATGGCATTAAGGTAGTAGTAATTCATTCTCAGTGTTGTTATACTCTTTGGTCCTTTGGAATCATTGATTTCAGTGCATTTACAGTTGAAAGTTGAATTCCGCTTAAGCCGGTGCTAGGGGGCGTGAGCACTGTTGCATATTTCAGTATTGCTCATGAACAGACTCAATTAAACCGAGTCTGCAATTTTCAGTATTTGCTTTGATTTCTATGCTTTCACAGGATCTCCCCTTATTCAGATTATTATATATTATGCCTTTCTAATATTCCGACTTTATGGGCGCTTATCGACGTGAATCATGGCCAAAAATGTGACGTGTGTTTTTATATGATTTTCTTTAATGAAGACCGATAGAGGTCGAAATATTAGAAAATAGTAATTTTGCATTTTAACCCATTCGTGCCTATGACGCCATCAAAGGGATTGCCAAAAAGTGAAAACTATGAGTAGATGCCGCATAATGCAGCCTCTGATCACGTTCGACACTGTTTGATGATAGGAATTTTAATACACGACAAAACGGAAATGAACATTTAGACACTAAATACGTTTAACTTCCTCTTTACAGAGAGTTGACATTATTACATTTGACAAACAAACAGTGTTAACACAGAAAACATATATACATGTACACATAGTATAACAACAAAAGACTATGTTGAAAAAGAATAAAGCAAGATATATAAGAGAGATAGGAACAGTGGACTCAAAGTAAGTAAAGAGATGTTGAAAGAAACTGAAACATTCTTATCACATACATGTAAGTAAATTGCATAGGCTTTCGAAACACTATTAGAGAT
This sequence comes from Gari tellinella, assembly GCA_922989275.2. NCBI lineage: Eukaryota > Metazoa > Mollusca > Bivalvia > Cardiida > Psammobiidae > Gari > Gari tellinella. The sequence goes on from OV277864.1 coordinate 47,414,826, forward strand.
AAAAGCACGGAACATTTAGACCAGGCACTCCATAGATAGAAATATGGACTAATCCAAAATATAAGCATGGAAGAGTCCACTGGGTGAAAATGGATTAATAATATCATACAGTGAAACCCCTCTAAACCGGACATCTGTGGGGTCAACATAAATGTCCGGTTTAGAGGGAATTCCGGTTTAAAGGGGTTTTAACCGATATCTTGTTTCTAGTATGGAAGATAGCTGATCACTTAAAACAGGTTGAAAGTAAAGCAGAATGCGCCTTAAGGGGAATTCTGCTTTACTTTCAACCTGCTTTAAGCTATCATTTGCTAGAATATAGACACTATTTCTGATGATACATATTCATGAATGTATTTTCTTCAGTGTATGAACAAATCAAAAGTGTAAAAAGGTATATTTATGGTGAAATTGGTTAGAATGAAGAAGGGTTGGAAACGGGACCAAAGGTTTTGTCCGGTTTAGAGAGAATTCCGGTATTTAAAGGTTCCGGTTTAGATAGAGGATAACTGCTTTTTTCAGTGTAAGATCGAAATTTAATCCATTGAGTGAACATCAGACGTTATATTTTCACGAGTGGCGAAGCCACGAGTGAAAATATAACAGTCTGATGTTCACGAAATGGATTAAATTCGATCTTACACTGAAAAAACACAGTTATTCTATTTATTTATGCTTTTAAGCCACTTTTTAAACGAAATTGTTTAAAAATTGAAAGCGAACGTACATTATTTATCCCGTGTTGAGCCCCACGTTTTATGTCGAACACACACGTGCGTGACAGTTGGCGGTATATTTGTTGATTTGACGTCATCCGAATGACTTCGTTGCTCCCGAGTTTGGATTCGTGCTCTTCCGGTGAGTAGTTCGCGACAAATCGGACTGCCGGAATTTAACGATAAGACACGATTGACTACGATTCTTGGGGAGCCCTACGGGGAAAATTCATAATAAAAGCGATTGGTGATAATCCACTGCAGTGGATTACCAAGTGATCATCCACTGCTATATCGTGGTAATCCACCGAAAAGCATAAATAAAGGGGTTTCACTGTATTACCATATCGATATTCCCCAGTCACAGACATCTAATATCCAATTTGAAACAGTCGCTTAAAATTAGCAATGTTTGTTTTCTGAGACAAATTAGCGCATTTATTAACAAAAATAATATTATTGATTCTAACTTAATTGATAACTTTTTAAAGATATAACTTGTTTGATTTGATACATTGTTGTTGTATTTGCAGGTATTTATTTAACAGTTACTATGGGTATGACGTCACTTTCCATAATACTGACTGTGTTTGTTCTTCAACTTCATCATGTTGGCCCGCATCAGAGGGGCGTGCCGAGATGGCTTCAAATTTTATCTCACGATATCCTTGCGAGATTGTTGTGCTTACGTCCGAGAGTAAACCCGTTCATGTTTACACGTGTTCGAAAGGGTGAAACGTGTCTGACTTCTTATATCGACGTTCTGGAGAAGAATCAATGTAACGGAGTGATTGTACAGAGACAAGGTCACGTGAACGTTAATATGAATATGAACTCTACGTCACAGATGACGTCGCAAATGCCTTATCAGTTAGATAATTCTCAACACGAAAGACTTTTGGAATCCGAAATGGACGAAACGCAAGACAGGTTGACAAACTCCTTGAAGATTCTTGTAGCTAAACAAGATTTAGAGGAGCGACATCAGGACATTGTGAATGAATGGCGGTTTGTTGCCGGTGTTATGGACCGATTCCTCTTTTGGTTATTTTTATTCACAGCTGTATTAGCCTCCATCATAATTCTTGTAATAATGCCCATGAATAAACCTGAAATAGATATAGATGGACATTGAAACAAAGCAATATTGGGACTTTAATCCTTTTACTGCCAATGGAGCAAAAGGAGCATTTGCAAACAGTTTCAATCCAAATCAGATACCGATCAACGCGACTTCTGATATGGATTCAAACTGTTTGACACTCGTTTCAGAACTTTGTGTCTGTCATACATTCTAAAATCAAATTTTCAAATATAAACTTCAGTAAACAGTACTATAGTAGACGGCAATATGTTGGTGAATGGGTAAAAACCAGGCGATACATTTCGTGGTAAGATGGTTACGTTATAGCACGCAATGGGTGAATATATGACAGTAGTTGCAAACCGTTTAAATGCAGTAACTACAGTGGAGAATCTGTTATTCTTTCCCGTTTAAACGCAAACGTACGCAAACGCAAAGCGCTAAAACGTAGAAAAAAAAACTTTTGGACAATTCTGATATTTCATGTTTATCTTGGTTGCAAACAGTTTGGAGCCTGATCAGACGCCGGGTTACCCGGCGTCTGATCTGGCTCAAAACTGTTTGCACTGCAAATAATAGTATTAGCGTAAACGCGTTTATTGGGAAAGAATAACACATTCTCCACTGTAGGTGTATCATCTAAATTATTTGCCAATCGGGTGATGACTGATAAACGAAACATCAGAACTCAGACGAAATTATGTAAGGTTAAAGGTTAAAATGATTATTCAGTGAATCAATTACAACGGTATTATTGTTCTTTAGTCTCGTTTTGGACCTTGCAGAAGACGTCATCCTTTCTCATAAACTAAAATAATTACTTTTTTTCAAATGGAAACAGTTTGGAGCCAGATCAAACGCCGGAATACTCGATGTCTGATCAGGCTCCAAACTGTTTGCTACTCATATTGAAATGGGTGGAAATTCCAAACGTTTTCATTTTCTACATTTAAGTACATTGCGTTTGCATTTCGTTTTCGTCTAAATGAGAAAGAATAACGTCATGTCCCTTTTGTTGCAGAAAAAAAACTTGAAATATTTTAGTTCTGGTAACAGGTTTTATAATTATATGGATGCGAAAATTGGATTTAATGACACGGCATTGAATTCCTGGGGAATGTATAATATCTTTTAAAAGCTAAATATTTCGGACTTTTATTAAGTAAACTTTAGGTTAGATTGGAGAAGACTTAACTCATACTTAAAACACGCTTAGACTGATAGCAGACGCCGGCGAACGGGTAACTGATCAGGCCCAACTATTTGCCACTCAGAAAGGAATAACTTTTTTAAATGTTTGAATACAATTTTACATTGTTTTGAAAATGACTTAATGTTTAGTTTAAATAAAAAGGGAAATACTAATTTCTCCTCCATCCCAATCCCAATAATCAAATCAACCCATAGAACTTTGCGTTATTAACTCTTTCCTCCATGAAACCTCAAATGAACAATTCCAGTTTTCAATTTTGTCCAGTACATTTTTTTTTTTACTTTTAATGGTTGATTCTTTCAATGTATGTCAAAATGTCAAACAGTATAGACCCTGATCAGAGGGCTCCTTAAGGAGCCCTCTGATCAAGGTATACACTGTTTGCATAGGACATATGTACTCCTCAGGTAAAATGTACCCTGTTTGTAAAGAACGCTTGTATGCGTGACTAGGGTTTGAAGAGTTAAGGTTTGCGTTTCTGGCATCTGTTGACTGTCCGTTCACATGTCAATGGACTTTTTTCGTAAAATCCTGATTGTTTATTACGTCATTTGTCAACTATTCCTTTCAACGGAACGCTCCTTAAGTGGTCCAGCTCACGGAATGTTAGAAATTTATAAGATAAAACAGCATTTCTTGTCAGTGCAAATTAAGGTGGGATAAAGCAGCAGCAACATTCGGCACAAAGTTTGCATATTCTAAATGCAGCGTTCTCGTTGTGTTTGGAAAACGCCTTGTCCCATGTGTATGAAGCGTTTGACATGAACCTTAGACCGCTCTCAATCGTTTTATTGGTCACACTTCAGCATTCTGTTCGATTCAGACCAATCGAAAGTTTGAGAAAGATCTTAGACTATTCTCATACGCATAGGCCCAGTTGACATCCAATCACGTGTGTTTAGATATGCACACTCCCTATGAACAATATGTTTCAGCTATATCTCTAGATGACAAAGTAATTAGAATAGTTTGAACATTCTATATAGTGTTGAAAGGGTTATCTTTCTCGCTTAAACACAAACGCAATGCAGTAAAATGTAGGAACTTCGAAATTTTTAAAACTGTCTTACGATTTATCTTTATCTGAGTGGGTTACCCGGCGTCTGATCTTGTTTTAAACTGTTTGCGATGGAAATAGTAATAGATGTAGCATGAACGAGTTTATTGGTAAAATACAACATCTTCTCCACTGTATCTCTAGATATAACAGAAGTAATTCAAATTTACCAACAAAGTCATATTTTGTTAGAAGTGAATAGAACTTTCTTAACCCTTTCACTCCCAAATTTGTCGTGAGTTGTTTACCCCTTCACCGTTTCATTGTCGGCTGCTTCCATTTTGTTATTTGCAATATCGTTTCAAGGTAAAATTCAATGTAGTATGACTTAAAACATATCGATACGAGTGTCAAACAGTTTGGGTCCTGATCAGACGCCGCGTTACGCGGCGTCTGATCAGGATCCAAACTGTTTGCAAAACGCGCCTTAAAGCGTCATTGAGAGTGAAAAGGTTAAAAACAAAAGTATAATACAATGAAGAAGGCGTTATTAATCTTTCACATTTGAACGAAATTTAACTTGAATGTCATTGAATAAAATATAAAATTAATAGTGTTACTGACGATAAATTTGTATTTGAGTGGCAATCAATTATGAGTTTGAAAACAAAACAGCGTTTGATTTAGCTCCAAACTGTTTCCAATGGATATAATGTTTTACTATGTACGCGTGTAATGTAAAAGACTTGAGTTTTCTCGATTGCATGAAATCATACAACATGCGTTGATGGAGACAATTGACAGTCTGTCAGAAATATTTAGTCAACACCCTATTATCGGGATCAAGGTTTAGATACTGTTCAGAATTATTATTTCCAAAATGCATGTCTTTCATCGCGCGATTGGCAAATTTCTTCTGATGAAATTGTTAAGACTATTTTCCAAAATAATATTGCATGAAAGTTGTACATGTATTAGAGCATTTGTAAAAGTTGTAAGAAACGTTCATCACAAATAAAACGTGTGTCATAAATATTTCATCTGAGAAATGAAAAGCATTATGCTGAATTGTACAGTGGAGAATCTGTTATTCTTTCCCAATAAACGCGTTTACGCTAAAATTATTATTTGCAGTGCAAACCGTTTGGAGCCAGATCAGACGCCGGGTAACCCGGCGTCTGATCAGGCTCCAAACTGTTTGCCACCAAGATAAACAAGAATTATCAGAATTGTCCAAAAGTTGTTCTTTTCTACGTTTTAGTGTTTTGCGTTTGCGTACGTTTGCGTTTAAACGGGAAAGAATAACAGATTCTCCACTGTATCTAGTTTTCATTAGATTATATTGTGCTTTGTAGCTTATTGATTTTCATGGGAAAGGGCGTATACATATCAGTTAAAATGTTCGGCGATTGGCTGCGGCCTAAAGTGGAGAAAACGTTATTCTTTCCCGTTTAAACGAAACGAAACGCAAACATAAAACACTAAAACATAGAAAAGTGCAACTTTTGGACAATTCTGATAATTCATGTTTATCTTGCGTCTTATCTGGCTCCAAACAGTTTGCAATAGAAATAATAGTTTTAGCGTCAACGCGTTTATCGGGAAAGAATAACGGTTTCTCCACTGTAATAATCCAAGTAATTGTTTTTATTTTAATGCAGACTGTCAGAGTATCATTAATATCGTCCAAAGTCGTTAGAATTAGATGCATTATTTACCCTTTCACTGACAAGGCTGACCATACTGACATTTGCAACAGTTTGAACCCTGATCAGACGCCGCGTAATGCGGCGTCTGATCAGGATCCAAACTGTTTTGTACTCATATCAAAATTTCTTAGGTATAAAACGCATATTATTCTAAATTATATAAATGAAACCGGACGAAACTTTGAGCTGACTATGCTGGACGGATTAAATTACGTCATAATGACAGTTAAAGGGTTAATAGCGCTTTCAATATTACACATTCAATGTTACTCTCATTTACACAAATATTTATATCGACAAACGCATGATAACGTTGTCTTTAGATGCCTGAATTCATTCTGCATTTTCATTTGTATGATCGGAAAAGAAGTAACATTATTGCGGAATATCATGTAAAAAATTGCTTCTACATACATGTACAAATGTAGCGCAATAATGTTAGTATTAAAATACATGTCATCTATACTGAAAAATAAGGTAATAATGCAATAAATTGCATATGGACCGCTAATTATAGTAGATAAACGTAATAATTACATCTGTCTTGACAATTATTTCTCGATTATGTACTAAATTTCATATAAAACTTGAAATAAGTACTAAAATGTTAATATTATGAATTGCAGCAATATTGCCAAACATAGGAGCCATAATGTCATTTTAATGAGCTTCGATTATTTTGTTTCTGTTTGGAAATAAAATATACTACTAGCTTACTGATAACAAGGTGTTTCTTCGAATGTGTCATTAACATTAGTCATTTACTAGTGGCATTAGTAAATGGCATCAGTCAGTTACTAATGTCATTAATCCCTCCACTGCCATGACGTCATCAATCTCAAACAGTTGTCGTCTGCTTTTATTAAGATAATTCAACTTTTAAGTATTTTGACTGAAGAAATATTGAAATAAGTATCAAACCGTTTTGATACTGACCAGACGCTGCGTTACGCGGCGCCTGGTCAGGATCTAAACTGTTAGCAAATAACAATTGTACTAAGGGTAAGGCAGTGTCGGGGATAGTATGGACACGTTGCGTGTACTCAATACTTACAGGCAGAGTAGATATAAATAAGATTTTTACTTGGCAAAAATGGGCAATATGCGACATCAGGAAGAAAACGGGACGTGCAAAGGATCGTCTTGTTTTTAAAATATGAATACATGTGTCCTTTTTGTTCATTAACTCATTCAAGCAGAGCACTCAATAACTAGCCTTCTCAAAACAGTGTTTATGACTTGTGCACGTGTCCTGTGCATACAGTGTGAATGTAGACCAGAGAGCTACTGACTATTTTCATTTAGCAATGTGTTACAAATATCTACTCGAAACTTTACAAAATTAGCTCAACTTAACAGAAAGCTGAAATTGTTTATTTGAGGTTTCATTATGATTGAGTTACGTAGATTTGCTAGTGCAATGTGCTTGTGTAAATTTACATATCCTGTGAAAGAAAAGGCAAACTCGAAAGTTGAAAATAATGTTTGTTTTTTTGCGCTTCATGGACTGACTTCAATCAGAAAGTGGAAAGTAGAGAAAATTAATTTTTAAGTGGTGAATACAGTTGTATATGTCATCCAGCGCCGATGAATGATAAGATTGGATGAAAATGATGTCAGGAAGATAATTTCGTTTAATTTTATTCGCTGCGAAGACGCAGTGCATGGAATTAAAACCGCCGACCTGGCCTCCTTTTAGTTCTTGCCAGAGGGGATACTATCCGTAAAATTAAAAAGAATGTTCCCTATGACAATTCAGTTCCTGGGCCCCGTTTCATAAAACATCTTACGACAAATGTTGTCGTAAATCAAAACTTTAAAATACATCTGATCTCTGATTACTGTATCTAATCCTGTCTTGTGACATCTTTTTGGAATCGTCTTTTCAAGACGATTCCAAAAAGATGTCACAAAACAGGATCAGATGGAGAAAGAAATAATAATTGAGACGTTTATAATATGACTTACGACAACATTTGTCGTAAGAAGTTTTATGAAACAGGCCCCAGAACCGCTGCAAAGTACATGTAGGAAGGTATCTGGGTAGTGGGAAATGTCCGCTTTTCTTAACACTTTTCTTCAATACCATCAACGAATGTTATTTATGTGGTCGTAAAGTCGATGTTTTAGTTATACAGTGGAGAATCTGTTATTCTTTCCCAATAAACGCGTTTACGCTAAAACGTTTATTTTCTCTGCAAACAGTTTGGAGCCAGATCAGACGCCGGGTTACCCGGCGTCTGATCAGGCTCCAAACTGTTTGCCACCATTATCAGAATTGTCAAAAAGTTGTACTTTTCTACGTTTTAGTGTTTTGCGTTTGCGTATGTTTGCGTTTAAACGGGAAAGAATAACAGATTATCCACTGTACAGTGGAGAAGTCGTTATTCTTTCCGCATAAACGTGTTTATTCTAAATTAATTAATTTAATTGAAAACAGTTTGGAGCCAGATCAGACGCCCGGTTACCTTGTTTTATTTAATGCATTTGCGTTTCGTTTGAGTTTAAACGGGAAACTATAACGCCTTCTCCACGGTATTTAAACTGTTTTAGTCGAGAGATGGTTTCCATAGACCTCAGGAATATAACATGTATTATTCAAAGAAATTAGAATTCCGTACATGAATTATATAACTTGCTGTATAAATTTTCCTCCTTTTATGACTTCATATATATTTTGGGCAATGTTGTTATTTTCTAAACCCATTTGTGCCCACGATCCCCTATATGTTGACATAGGCAAATATTGTAGACTGTGATCAGACGCCGCATAATGCTGATATGAATTTTAATATAAAGCAAAGCGAATTTGAAAAATCATACTAGACTTCCCTTAGATCACAAATGGACTTATCCAGTTTATAAGCATGGAAGAAACCGCTGGGCGCAAATGGGTTAATGGATTTAGAATAATTATTACTGCTGATCCTACTTCCAATGTTATATTAAGTCAAATGTTTCGATTCGGAACCACTGAAAATGAACCTACAGGCAAATGACGTTACTTAAGATAGGTGACAACGTTAAAGCAAAAAGCTTCTATAGGAGCTTTTTGGTTTACTATTTTTATACTACTGTAAGCAACAACCTGCGTAAAAACGCCGCCGCAATTAATTCACTTAGAGGTCGTAATAGAGAGATTAGTGTGCACTTCGTGTTTTACATTTGTCAATTAACCCTTTCCCTTATAGAAGCGACTTTTAGCGCATTCAGTTTATTCATCCGCTGAAGAAAATAGTTCCAAATTATACCGTAATGAATATGTGTCATATTAAATACTTTCCTTATTCTAGCAGTTAATAGCTTAAAGCAGGTTGAAAGTAAAGCAGAATGCGCCTTAGGGCGCATTCTGCTTTACTTTCAACCTGCTTTAAGTAGTCACATATCTTCAATACTAGAAACAATGCTATCAGGTAAAGGGTTAAGCAGATACAATGAAGAATGCGATATTCTATTCCGTTTAAACGAAATGAAACGTAACGAAATGCGCCAACTTGTGACTCTGACAGGTTCTTGTAAATATTAACGATTTATCAAAATCTGAGTGGCAATTGTTTGACTGCATTGTGTCTTAGAGTACTCAGCCGTTTGTCGCTTCGTTGTAGAAACGCTTACGTGCTGCTGATATGTTTAAAACGATTGACAAAGAATGTAAGGTGGTCGTCTCTCTAATGAAGATCGAATAAATGACACGGATCTAAAAAAAAGAAAGTTACATGACATGATTTACATTTGAACTTTATATCTGTGAGGTATTCAAAACATTTTTGGTCATAGAGTAGCATTAATGTAACAAATAACTATTGTAGAACTATTGTAAAACACATAAAGATATAGGTGACTGCTTGTGTGTGATTTTTACGATAATAAAACACAGATGACTGGATAGCGAAAAGAGTATAAGAAGCCTTTAAGTTTTGCCAATCTACCAGCAATAATTGCAGTCAAATGTTAACATATCGTGCTTGCATAAGTCGAATATATCTGTAGTTTAAAGGTTAAACGTGATATAGCGACGTTTATACTTTTAGATACGTGTTATTTCAAATTAAGCGAGACGAAACATTACTATATTGAGTGGTTCATTGTATATAGAATGATAGGGAGTAGTATGTTTTCTGGTGACACTTCTTCCAACTTATTGTTAGTCCGTGGGAGCTTTTCCAGGACGGTTGCATTTATTCATCGATTAAGCTAATTGGATTGTGCTTTGAGAGAATGTTGATATTCGAAACGGTGTAGACAAATATTAACCACCAATGTAGTTACGTGTCTGCCACAATATTAGGTTAATTGCTATTAGTCATTAATAAGCAATGAAAATAATGAGTAGTTCTGATCTTTGTCTACATGGTTTGTGATATCCAAGCGCCATTTTTTTCTCTTGTGACATGAATATGATTGTATAGTTAAATGACAGTATTGTGTGTTACAGTGGAGAATCTGTTATTCTTTCCCGTTTAAACGCAAACGTACGCAAACGCAAATCACTAAAACGTAGAAAAGTACAACTTTTGGACAATTCTGATATTTCATGTTTATCTTGGTGGCAAACAGTTTGGAGCCTGATCAGACGCCGGGTCACCCGGCGTCTGATCTGGCTCCAAACTGTTTGCAATAGAAATAATAGTTTTAGCGTAAACGCGTTTATTGGGAAAGAATAACAGTTTCTCCACTGTATCTCAAGGCTCAAATAAATTAGGTTCTGCAAAACTTGAATCGTTAATTGTGTTTAAATTGTAAATAACACACTTTTGTATAAATGGTATAACTTTAACGAGGGAAAATGCTACATCTTGTACATGTTATTCATTGCGAAAAGGTATTCTTCATATCTGTTGATAAATGTGTACATGTATAAGAACACTATCGGTATGATACTAATTATTGAAGTCAGGGTAAATAATTATACATGTAAAGCGTTTGATATGAGTCTGTGGATGCTCAAACCTGACCAATTAAAGCTTAAGAATGTTCTCAACCTCATCTTATACGCATGATACAGTGTAGAAAACGTTACATGTATTCTTTCTCGTTAAAACTCAAACGCAAACGCATTACACTATAATGGAGAAATGACAACTTTTTGACGATTCTGACTATTTATTTTAACCTAGACGGCAAACAGTTTGGAGCCTGATCAGACGCCGGGTTACCCGGCGTCTGATCTGGCTCCAAACTGTAAGCATTGGAAATAATAGTTTTAGCGTAAATTCGTTTATTGGGAAAGAATAAAGTATTCTCCACTGTAACCATTGGAAAAAGTAACATAATTTTATAGTAGTAACCCATTACCTAATAGCCTGTTTCTAATATTGAAGATATGTGATCACTTAAAGCATGTTGAATGTAAAGCAGAATACGACTTATAGAGCAATATGCTTTACTTTCAGCCTGATTTAAGCTATGATCTACTAGGATAAAGAATAATTGACTTATGGTACATACTCATGACTAAACAAAATGGAACTATTTTCTTTAGTGGAGGAATATATATGTGGCATAAAAAGGCTTATTTATGGGCTAATGGGTTAAATTGCACGGGTTATGATGACAAATTCGTTTGAATAACAAAATATTTATTCATATACCGGTAATGTGATTCTAGTAGTTTCGAGTTTAAAAGTCAGTTTGATCACTTTATCAATAAAGTTTATTTAAGATTCAAATTCATATAAAAACCGTTAATTGAATTACAGTTTCATTTTTGTGTATCTCAGAGTCAGATACAGTTTTGTAAATTCTAATAGCAGATAAATAAATTATATTTAAACATTTAAATGTCATTGCTCCTTCTATAATAAACAATACTTTCCCGTTTTGCTAAAAGAAAAACATTTAGTGTTGTTTACATAATAGTTTTAACTTCATCGAAAACAATTTAATTATGCACCTTTGTTCCTTCCACGCCATTTGTTTAAGGTTTTACAGTTGTAAACTAATTTCTTTTAGGTCATCCTATCGAAATTGTGATTATTTCTTTATTATGTTATTACTCGATGGCGGCACATAATGTTTCGTTTTTAATTCGACATACTTGTGACCCGACACAACTGACCTTAGAACTTGTGACTGAAAACCGACATTTGATCAGGGTATTGCACTGGCCCAGCGCTTATAAAGCGTTCGAATTGAGTCTGAGTTCGTTCTCAAGCATTTGATTGGACATATTTGAGCCTAGGCTCAAATATGACCAATGAAATGCTTGAAAGTTATTTAAGACTCAGCTCAATCGCTTTATAAGCATGTACCCTGGTTTGCTATTGTCATACAGGCCAAAAGACATTATGATATATTTCCAATCACAGCAATGCAATAAAATGGGGAGAAATGTCAATTCTCTTGAAATGTTGACAACTCAATTTAATCTGATTGGCAAACAATTTAGAGCCTGATCAGAGGCCGTATTACCCGGCGTCTAACCTGGCTCTAGACTGTTTGCAACCGTCAAATGTTTTTTAGCATAAACATGTTTATTGAGAAAGACTAACCATTTCTCCCCTGTAAGAACAACATTTCTATCGTTCACCGATGTTTCTATTACATTGGATAATAGAACAAAGACAGACAGTTTCCTCGTGAAATGTTGCAGATTTATATCCGATAGATCTTATACGAAAACAGTGAATATCCTAATCAGACAGCTCCTTCAGGAGCTGTCTAATATTGCTCTACACTATTTCCAAAAGCGTCAATGTACCCTTAAAAAAGAAGAAAGGGTTCAAGGGAACAACATAGCTTGTAGAGTAAAACTCACTTATAACGTAGTCCTTCGAAATATCCAAATTTCGTTATATCAAGTAAATTCTACTTAACGTTAATTAGAGATGTGGAATACATCTTGTTTCGTTATATCCAGTATTTCGTTATATCCAATTTCGTTATAAATGAGTTTCACTGTGCTATGTGTCATGAATGTCATTTGTGAGTGGAGTGTCTATGTTCTTCACATTAACTGTTTAGATGATTAACTACACATTCGTAGATTAAAACAAAAATGACCGAATACACGAATACTGTGGAGAAGACGTTAATCTTTCTCATTTAAATTAAATCAACGCATTACACTAAATGTAGAAATGTTATAGCTTTTGTAAAATGTTGACTTATATTAAAAAGGTGACAAAAAGTTTGGTGCCTCATCAGACGCCGGGTGACCCGGCGTCTGATCTTGCTCCAAACGGTTGACACTGAACATAATCTTGAGCATTAACGTACCCACTGGGAAATAATACCGTTTGCTCCACGGTATGTATCTTATTTCATAAGATTGTTTAAATAAAAATACTGTTACCTACATCGTTGTTGTTTATTAACATCCAAAACACGCACTCAAATATAGCATGTATGATGCCACAGGGGAGACGGTTTTCAATCCATTTGTGCCTGGATATTGTCATGAACTCTCCTCGTGTGCTTGCAGGAAGATTTCATTAAAGATAAACAAGTGTGATCTAAGGACTCCAATGTTTTTCCATACAGCAGAATAGTTCGTTTGCATTAGCAAGTTGTCCAGACTCTGGTGATGAGACGCAGCGTCTAATCAGGGTTTTCACTGTTGCCAATGACCCCTTTAACTCTTTGAACCCTAGTCCCGCATATAGGCGTGCTTTTCAAACAGTGTGCATGTGAATAGTACACTTGTCCTATGCAAACAGTGAAGACCCAGATCAGAGGGCTCCGAAAGGAGCCCTCTGATCAGGGTCTTCACTGTTTGTCATAATGCCAAATATTGACAAAAACAACCCATAAAAGTCAGAAATGGACTAGACTACAATGGAAACTGGAATTGTCCATTTAAAGTTTCAGGGAGGAAAGAGTTAATGGACACTAGGTTTAAATGAGTTAAAAAAAACAAAGAAAAAACATACGTAATGTATTGAAATGTAGAGATGACAGTTCTTAGAAAGTCGTACATGTTACAGAGGAGAAAACGTTATTCTTTCCCAATAAACGCGTTTACGCTAAAACTATTATTTCTATTGCAAACAGTTTGGAGCCAGATCAGACGCCGGGTAACAGGCTCCGAACTGTTTGCCACCAAGATAAACATGAATTATCAGAATTGTCCAAAAGTTGCACTTTTCTACGGTTTAGTAGAGAAATAAATAATAATTGAGGCTTTTATAATCTGACTTACGACAACATTTGTCGAACGACGTTTTATGAAACGGGCGTATGGTAGTCAGGTAGAAATTGTATGTATATATTCTTGCAACTTCGCTGAAGAACAATATGATGGCGACAAGCATTGCACATTGCGAAAGTTAAATCTACTGCGAAGCTTTTAACACCGCCTCATAAAACCCTATATAATCCTCTTGTGTCTAAAACCTGCTAAACTGTAGGAGGAATGTGAGCGTTGTCTAGATGAATGATATTTTACATGAACAAAACACTGTTCCATTATTGAACGTTTCTTTACAAAACCCAAGACGATTTAGCTCGAATTTGAGAGACGTAATTTTTAAAAGTTAAAGATCAAACACGTTATAAAATTGCCTATCTTTGATCTGCAATGTTCAAGTTGATTTTACTTATCCCTTGTAAAATGAGAGCGCATTCTACGAGTTATAGTCATATCGTAACCGAGTCATTTCGTAACCGGTAAAATAAGTCATTTCGTAGCCGAATTTTTGGTCATTTCGTAACCGCGCAAAACCTAAAGTCATTTCGTAACCGATTTTTTGGTCATTTCGTAGCCGACAAAAAGGTTGAATTAGTCATTTCGTAACCACCAAAAATTAAAAAATGAATGGCCCCAAAGAAGGCATAAGTCATTTCGTAGCCTCGGAAAATTGTTAAAGTCATTTCGTAGCCGAATATATTTTTCTTTGGTTTTTTTTTATAATTTTTTTGTGCAGTTTCCTGAACTTATTTCAACAAAAATGTGCAAACATGCAAAGTTAAGAAATTATGTAAAGAGTGTAATGGGGGCCGAATTGATTATAAACCTTGATTAATAGAATTATAATCAAGTTGTTGAATATTGTTTTAAATAGAAATAATATTACCTGTCTCTATGCAATTAAATTCATATGAGTGTTCTATTCTTTAAAATTGGAACCGACATCCGACATAAATAGATATATAAAAGGTGTATAATTGATCATTAATCGCTCATTATATGTTACGCGTGTTTTAAGATGAAACCCAACACCGACACAAATTGGTTTACAGTTGGATGTTTAATTTATCGTTAATCGATCATTATATCACGAAGAGGTATATTGTCCACACCTTTAATTTTTTACACACTTGAAAATGTCGTCTGAAGCGGTCAGCTTTTGGGATGTTGTGACTGAGGAAATGTTGATACGAGTGTCAACCAGTATGGATCTTGATCAGACACCGCGTGACGCGGCGTCTGATCAGGTTCAAAACTGTTTGCATAGTCGACTTTTGGCGCCGTTGGCAGTGAAAGAGTTAATGTTTTCCTAGTCATATATTTTCATTTTTTTGAGATTTTACTCAAACCCAAGCAGGGCTGCCATAAGTTAACATGAAAAATCCTAAGATTTCCAAATTTGCATTTTTCAAGTGCGATTTTACGAATCGTACCTTTACCCCATTGCCTGTTTCTAGTTTTGTTGACATGTGGCTGCTTAAAGCAGACTGGAAGTACAGCAGAATGCGCCTTAAGGCGCATTCTGCTTTACTTTCAGCCTACTTTAAGCTTCCATGTACTAGAAAAAAAATCCGAAGATTCAGGAAAAATCCGGAGAAATGGCAGCCCTGCCCAAGCAAGCAATATAGAACCTAACATAATGTCGTAAGTAGTATTCTGAAAGTCTCTAGTATTATTAATTTCTGCATCTAATCCTGCCTTGTGACATTTTTTTCAATCGTCTGTGTAGTACATTGGAAAACGGTTTACAAACTATTCGGGTATTCTTATTTCATACTTTAATTCATCCCGGGTAGTATATACTCGTATGGCAAACAGTTTGGAGCCTGGTCAGACGCCTGATTACCCTGTGTCTTATCTGGCTCCAAACTGCTTGGAATGGAAAAAATAGTTTAAGCGTAAACACGTTTATTGGGAAAGAATAACGTTTTCTCCACTGTACGCACCTTAGTTGAAATACAGGTCCAAAAGCATATATGAATAAGAGTTGAGTTAAAAGTAAATAAATGATTGCTGATTTACTTTTATTTTGCTTTAAGCAGTGATCTGCCTAATTGTACTGGCTATTTAGAATACGTAGGAATGAAAGATTGAACTAGTTGTGCATTAAATTCATTCTTGAGCAGCCGCTTGTACATAACGTTGCCTTCATATGCACTTTAGTTGAAAAACAGGTCAAACATTTTTTTATTGGTATTTAAGACAGATGGCAGCCTAAAGCAAGGTGATTGCTTAATTGAATTACAGGTACAAAAGTAAATGCGAATAAGATGCTTTAGTCTAATTTAGCGAGATAAGTGTAATGGACCGTGACAAATCCAATCGCTGTAGGAGTAGGTATTGGGTGTGGCTTATGAAGAAGATTTATTTGATTGGTTGAAAGGTGTGAGATATCAACTTGTAGACTTCGAACATTTAAAAATTGGTAGTGGATGTGGCTTATGAAGAAGATTTATTTGATTGGTTGAATGTTTTGAGAAAAATAACCTGTAGACTTCGAACAATAAATATTGGGTGTGGTTTATGATATAGATGTATTTGATTGGTTTGAAAGAATAACCTGATGCAATTAATACGATTGTTTTTAATTTTTTATAAAATAAGTGAACTTTGTAGTTTCTTTGAAATATAAATAAGTTTACTTATAGATTCAGTAATTCTTCATTTTGTGATGTAGACATTCGTTTCTAAGATTTATTTGATGCAGGCCATCTGTAATATAAATGT
The DNA here is from genome assembly GCA_922989275.2 of Gari tellinella. Classification (NCBI taxonomy): domain Eukaryota; kingdom Metazoa; phylum Mollusca; class Bivalvia; order Cardiida; family Psammobiidae; genus Gari; species Gari tellinella. The sequence continues at coordinate 47,431,400 of OV277864.1, forward strand.
TTTTATGTATTAATATTGAATAGTAACTGTTATCATTTGGTGTGTAATGCCTAAAATAGAAAACCGTTCACTCTTATCAGATACAGATCTTTATTTGGCATAAAATAGCATAAGCATAAGCATATTCATAAAAGTTTACATTTATCATTTACAGCGAGGTCTAGCTTGTTAAAATTATGAATATATTATGCATAGCAAATAGTGAACGTTCTGCTATTTTTTGCTGTGTTCGGAACCACTTCCCGTTTTTGAAAATGTTTATCCCAAGATATTTATCAATACATAGTTTCTTTTCTACCAGCTACATTAAAACCTCTCTAATACGGCCACCTGTCATTAATTCAATCAAATATTAACTCTTTGAACTCTAGTCACGCATATATGCGTCATTTGCAAACAGTGTATCCGTGATAAGTACACTTGTCCTATGCACCTTAAGGAGCCACCTGATCAGGGTCTACATTGTTTGTTCTTTCGACATATACTGTGAAAGTCAACCCTAAAATGTCAAAAATGGACTAGACTGAATTGAAAATTGCACCACTGTATTTAACCGTCATTTTGTATTTATGCAGTCAACAGTTGAACTTATATGTGCTTATTGATTGTAATAACAAATAAACAGTGATTATTGATTACAAAGTCATTTTTCTTGTCATTTGTGAAATTAAAAGTGAAAAAAAAATTCCACATTTCCGGCACGTGCGGGAGGCGATAATTGCCTTGGTATGAGTGTTTATCCGATGTGTAAACTGTTAAAACAACATACAAGTTAATGTTTGACACGCTTCACATACATTGAGCGATAATACATGTTCATTGTTAACAAATGGACCATTTAATTGAATTAAAGACAAGTAAAAATATTCCTGTTTTAAAAAACATTCAACAACTTGATTACAATTCTATTAATCAATGTTATAATTATTTCGGACCCCAAACTCTCTTAACATATATTTTTTAACTTTGCATATTTGCACATTTGTGTTGAAATAATGTCAGAAAACTGCACAAAAACCTTATAAAAAAGATAAAGGAAAAAAATATTCAGCTACGAAATGACTTTAACAATTTTCCGAGGCTACGAAATGACTTATGCCTTCTTTGAGGCCATTCATTTTGTTAATTTTTGGTGGTTACGAAATGACTAATTCAACCATTTTGTCGGCTACGAAATGACCAAAAAATCGGTTACGAAATGACTTTTAGGTTTTGCGCGGTTACGAAATGACCAAAAATTCGGCTACGAAATGACTTATTTTACCGGTTACGAAATGACTCGGTTACGAAATGACTAGCTCCCCATTCTACAGACTGGAACAAAACAATGCGAATATACACAATCACTGTTTGTGCAGCCATTCAATGGTACATATGTGTCTTAACACATTCAACCCTAGCGAAGAGTATACTCATTATTTACAAAGTGTTACTTTGAGGATTACACTTGTCCTATGCAAACAGTGTATACCCTGATCAGAGGGCTCCTTAAGGAGCCCTCTGATCAGGGTCTACACTGTTTGTCATTTTGAAATATATTGTTAAAATCAACCCTTAATAGCAAAAATGGACTGGACTTAGTTTGAATTTTGAACTGTCCAATAAAAGTTTCAGGGGTGAATAAGTTAATCCCTAAAACACGTTTGCAAAGACAACGTGCACATCATCTTTTTTGTTTAACCCTTTCCCTTATAGAAGCGACTTTTAGCATATTTAATTTATTCCTCCGCTGAAGAAAACAGTTCCAATTTTATCAGTCAAGAATATATATCATAGTGAATATTTTTTATATTCTAGCAAATGAACGCTTAAAGCAGGCTGAAAGTGAAGCAGAATGCGCCTTAAGGCGCATTCTGCTTTACTTTCATACTGCTTTAAGAAGTCTCCGATCTTCAATACTAGAAAGAGACTATCAGGTAAAGGGTTAAAGAGTCGCCTAACTTTTACGTATTCATTCCTGACACTTCAAATGAATAATTCCAGTTTTTAGTAACATGTTTGTCTATCCCACTTTTACAATTTTTGGTTGATGTCAATGATAAAACACAACATAATAGCGGTACAATAATTTACCTTTTCACAAAAGCTTTATCGTTTGCTTTAAAAGTTTACCCAAACTATCTCGTGTATTTCAAAATAAGATTTAAAACCGTTTGGTCGAAAAAATATGGTTACGTGTCAAAGTTTGAATCGTTTTTATACGACACGGTACGCACCGTCTAATAAGGAGTCGAACTGTTACCTAAGTCGACTTAAGTTGCGTATGGCGATGCAGCGGTTAAAACTTTCACTCTCAATGACGCTTAAAAGAGCGTTTGAAACAGTTTGAATCCTGAGCAGACGCCGCGTAAAGCGGCGTCTTTTCAGAAACCAAACTGTTTGACACTCGTTTTGAAATTTCTTCAGTCATACTGCCTTATTTTTTAAACTTTGACACGACATTGCAGACAACAAAATTGAAGCAAACGACAATGAAACAGTGATGGGTAAACATCTCACAAAAAAGTTGGTAGTGAAAGGGTTAAATCAAATACAAAGCTCATTGTTACAGATTTGAAAGCAACCAACTGCTGACTAAGGCGAAGTTTTCATCCTGTCTTCAGTGAATCGATAGACAGTAGCCGCCGTTCCCACAAAAGTCTTGAACAAGCTTGATAAATTTAACTCCATTAACTATTTATTCCACCAACATTTTGTTAGCAAGGTTGGCATTTTAACCCCTTCAGTGTCTTACCCCGAGTACGATGGTTATTTGCAAACATTTTGGATCCTGATCAAAGAAAAGCAGAATGCACCTTACTTTAAGCATGCTTTAAGCTACATGGACCATTCGCTAGTACAGTGGAAAATCTGTTATTCTTTCCCGTTTAAACGCAAACGTACGCAAACGCAAAGCGCTAAAACGTAGAAAAGAACAACTTTTGGACAATTCTAATATTTCATGTTTATCTTGGTGGCAAACAGTTTGGATCCTGATCAGACGCCGGGTTACCCGGCGTCTGATCTGGCGCCAAACTGTTTGCGCTGCAAATAATAGTTTTAGCGTAAACGCGTTTATTGGGAAAGAATAACATTCTCCACTGTATATAGACATTTTTTCTCATGTTAAATATCAATTAATGTATAAATTAGAACTATTTGCTTAGGTGGAGGAATACATTAAAATGATAAAAAGGCGTATATAAGCAGTAGTGCGTTTACACATTCAATCCTAGCGACGAGTATACTCGTCATTAACAACCAGTATACCTCAGAAGAGTATACTTGTTTTATGCAAACGGTGCAGACCCTGAACAGAGGACTCTGTTTTGCAATACATGTATATTGCAATAAACACCCCTAAATAATCAAAAATAGAATCTTCTTAATTAGAGATTAGCATTTTCCATTTGAAGTTTCGATGAACGAGTTTAATAGGCGATATCCTGACAATGAAGGACTTAACCCTTTGTCAAAGTAGTTGAAATGAGGAAAATATTATAAGAAATTACAATTAAACAGTGTTTATTTGGTTGTTTCATCTGTCAATAATCACATGTATATGCTCTTCACGCGCAAAGGAGCTCGGTTTTTATTAAACTCTTAAATACTTCTTTTTAATGAGGAATGCACAAACTGGTGACATTTATGAAACTGTGTAATACCGGTAATGTACAGTACTGATTCATGGATCAACAACCATATAGTCATTTACAAACTGTTTATCAGTAGAGACGACACTTGTCTTCCTCGTTTACTTCTTACCCCGTGGCTTGTTTTCAGTATTGAAGATATTTTGTTGCTTAAAGCAGGGTAAAAGTAAAGTAGACTGCTTTTTAAACATTTTATGATCAATTTTTTTCTTGTGATTTTCCCCCCTTCACTGCTTCATTGTCGGCTGCTTCAATTTTGTGTCTGCTATGTCGTTTCAAAGTAAAAAAACTAAGGCAGTATGACTGAAGAAATTTCAAAACGAGTGTCAAACAGTTTGGATTCTGATCAGACGCCGCGTTACGCGGCGTTTGATCAGGATCCAAACTGTTTTCAAACGCTACTAAGCATCATTGAGAGCGAATGGGTTAAGGAAATATTGCTTTACTGTTAGCCTGCTTTAAGCTACAGTGGAGAATCTGTTGTTCTTTCCCGTTCAAACGCAAACGTACGCAAACGCAAAACACTAAAACGTAGAAAAGTACAACTTTTTGACAATTCTGATAATTGATGTTTATCTTGGTGGCAAACAGTTTGGAGCCTGATCAGACGCCGGGTTACCCGGCGTCTGATCTGGCTCCAAACTGTTTGCACTGCAAATAAAAGTTTTAGCGTAAACGCGTTTATTGGGAAAGAATAACGTTTTCTCCACTGTATTATATGCTACATGTAGATTATACATGTAGTCAATATTTCTTCAGTTGAATATTCATGACTGTACAAAGTGGTATTATTTTCTTAAGTGGCGGAATCAATTATAGGCGTAAACAATAGTAGTGTATAAATCGGGTAATGGGTTATACGTTGGAGAAAACGTGATATACATGTATAGTATTTCCCGATAAACGCATTTCCGCTTCAACTATTATTCCAATTAACAGTCTGGAGCCAGATCAAATACCAACCTATTTGCCAATAAATAAAAAATATTGATGAAAAATGTCAAAAAGAAGTAATTTTCTGTATTTAGTGTAATGCATTTGCGTTTCGTTTGCGTTTAAACGGGAAACAACGTCTTCTCCACTGTACGAAATTAAACGCAGTTCAATGTAGAAAATGACAGGCTATTGTATATGTTGACAATGTGTTCAAATCTTGGATGCAAGTTGTTTGGAACCTGATCGAACACTGGATTTCTATTCAAAATTAAACAATTATTGTAGAACTCTTGCAAATGTTCCAATCTGACCAATCGAAGCTTGAGAACAATATCAGATTTATCTCAAACGCTTTATAAACATAGTACCAGGTTAGACACGGCTTCAATTTTTCAATGGCGGTTCGTGGTTTAGCGGTAACGCACTTGATTAGTGACACAGGGTCGCTGGTTCTATCCCCCCGCTGAAACAAATACATATTCAAATTGTCCTAAGGATAAGACCTGAAAACCGAGTTCCCATATACTGGTGTTATACATCGATCATGAAAAGGGACCTGCAGTTTCTCTTTCAATGGGATTCCATCTGTATCTACAATTGCACCTCCAACAAAACTAGGATAACTAACGTCTTCTGGCGACATCCCCATCATAATAGGTTGACGTTGACTTCAAATAGTTACTTTCACTCACTCAGACACGGCGTTTGATTTAGTTCTGACCTATTTGCAATAGATATGAGCTCTTCGAGTCCAATGCTTTCTGTGTTGTTCGTAATCGCAGAACTTTTCTATATGACATTTTGTGTAGACTTTGTACTTCTTGTTTGCATATAGATTCATATCCATACACGCTGTATGTTGTCAGCTTTCGCAGCAACTGAACAATTAACGCAAGAGGTATATTCTAGTAAAAGCTAGTTTTCGCTACATGTGTTATATATCAGCTAATATATATCAATCAATTTTACTACTGAAATAATACATGTACGTGTATTGTGTTATCCATCTCTGCAATATAAAATTACTTTGCACCACTGGAGAGGACTTACGTAGGTGATGCCTTTTGTCAAATCTATATGAATAAAATATTGTTTGAAGTTTAAACCCTATGTATTAACTATCAATCATTATCGAACTCAGTGGTTCCAGGGTAACATTACCAATTTTTTTATTCTATACAGATAAAATCTATCCATTGAATAAAGTATAACATTACCAAACATTTGTTATTTTATACAGATAAAGTCTATTCATTATAAAAAGTGTAACATCGAAGTACATTTTGTATTACATTGTATATCATGAAATATCCCGTGAGAGTTCAACGTAAATTGAGTTTAGACACTTAAAGCAAACCATTTAAAAGCTTCTTACTATTGATATACATTCAAACTAGAGTACTTCCACGATTTGACGAAGCTCTAATCTCTCAAATAACACACTAGAACAAAATGCAGTACAATAGTAAATCGGAAAGCTCCTATAGGAGCTTTATGATTTACTGTTGTACTGTATTATACCTCCCTTGTAACAAAGATTGATATTTTGTAGTTTTCTGATAAACCGATTAACTCAAGTATGACAGGCAGCAACTCTGTCTAATGTTTGCGTGTATAATAAAAGAATATGAACTTCCATTATACGGTGCAAATTAGATTGTGTGAAATAGTTTAACTTCCCGTCACGGTTAAATGCAATTTATTACATACATTCACTGTACAATCAACTCCCAAACACGACGTTTTTGTTAGGAACTCTCTAGATTTGTGTGGGTTAGAAATTCTGATTCCAAGTTTTAATAAGTGAAGTATTGTTATATCAATACATGTTTTCTACCGGTGAAGGGTAAGCCATTAGAAAACTTAACAAAAACCCTTAACAAAAAATAAGTAAATGAGATATACTGCAGGCAGGCGGACACTAAACATTAATTCCAGTTTAGTTTTAAATTTAGTCCATTTTGAATTATTAGGGTGGTTTTTAAAACTATTTTACAAAATGACACAAAGTGTAAACCCTGATCAGAGGGCTCCTTAAGGAGCCCTCTGATCAGGGTCTACACTGATTGAATAGGACAAGTGTACTCTTGATAGATGTATGGTTTTGTTATGATGAGTATACTCGTCGCTAGTGTTCATTGTGTACCCACAGTCCTGGAAGGTCATGTCATACTAAAAAAGAGAATTCTGCGTAGCTTGATGGTTAGTCTGCTAACCTTGTAACACATGGTCACAAGTTCGATCTCTGGTTTCTTAAGTCTTCCAAAATGTCCATTGAAAATAGTTTGGAGCAAGAGCAGACACCGGGTAACACGGAGTCTGATCAGTTTCTAAAATGTATGCAACTCATATTAAACAATCGTCAGATAATTTTTAAAGAAGTGTGATATTCTAAAGTTCGATGGAATTTTGTTTCCTTTGCGTTTATACGGGAAAGAAAAACGACTTAGAGCTCTACTTATGGCGAGAAAAGAAAGATGTTTGAATATGAACGCAATGCAACACGGTTAAAATAAATGCGATCCAGTTGTTTCTCGGGTATATACCTATCATATTTGGATTTTCTTTTCATGACAGTAGTACACATATACGTATGTTAACCCTAGTGCTGAAAATGTCCCATTACATGTACATTTATTTATAATTTATTTCTCATAAATACAGTTAACACATTGAACCCTGTCAACAAGTATACTCGTACATGTAGTTTATAAACTCTGTACCTGTGAAAATTAAATTGGTCTTATGCAAACATTGTAGACCCAGATCGGATGTTTCCTAAAGGAACCATATCATCGGAATCTGCACTGTTTGTCACTTTACAATGTATAAATGAAAACAACCACAAATAGTAATACATGTACTAGACATAATTGAAAACTAGAATTTCCCATTAAAAGATCCTGGATGTATGCATTTACTGAGCATGCATGGCTTCCTCAGTACATTTTGTCAACTGAAACATTTTGTTAATTTTAACTGTAACTCCATCGGAATCAAATACAGAAGAAATCCGGAATCTAATAATATGTAATCTACTGACACTAATGATATACTGAATTATTTCTTAATGTATATGTATATTTATTGTTTATTTCAGTCTCATCAATATACATCAAACATACGATACATACAAATATGAAAAAAACTGCATTGTCACTCTATATAGAGTTATAGGAGAATATGGTTATCACATGAATATTTTCAGAACCCAACTACATGTATGTATGTGTTGTCTACGTACATTATTTGTTCCTCACGATTTGTCTATGTACATGATGTGTTCCTCATGATTAAATGTAAAATAATGAACTGAGAGAAATAAAGAAATTTGAAATTTAACAAATTTTGTAGTTTGCTATAGTCCTTTATAACAACTATTACACTACATGTATTTACTTAAAATTTTAACCAAAACTCTTTTTTTTTTCAAAGTAAACTTTAGGTCGTTTAGACAGAAGACATATTGATACGAGGGTCAAACAGTTTGGACATACTATCCACATGCTTGTAAAGTCGACTGTTGTCCCCTATGGCAGTTTAAGGGTTAATTACTGTTTTTTCACAGCCTTAAACCAAATTTGTGCATTACGTCTTATATAAGGGACATAGGCAATGTAGTATGATGTGGCGTCTGATCACAGTCTACATTCTTTGCTGCTACAGTGGAGAATCTGTAACAGTTATTCTTTCCCGTTTAAACGCAAACGTACGCAAACGCAAAGCGCTAAAACGTAGAAAAGAACAACTTTTGGACAATTCTGGTATTTCATGTTTATCTTGGTGGCAAACAGTTTGGACCCTGATCAGACGCCGGGTTACCCGGCGTCTGATCTGGCTCCAAACTGTTTGCACTGCAAATAATAGTTTTAGCGTAAACGCGTTTATTGGGAAAGAATAACACTTTCTCCACTGTAGTAATTATAATATAAACCCCAAACAAAAATTAAAATTTAGACCAGGCTACCCACATATGAAAAATAGACCAACCAAATATATCAGCATGGAATAATCCACTGGGCGTAACAGGGTTAATAAAACAATGTATACAAGCCTACCATAACATAAAGGACTGCTAATGTAACGATGTAATTCGTTCTTACTTGTACAATTGAGAGGATATTATCAGTTCCCGTTTAAACGAAACGACACGTTGACGCAATGCTATAAAATGTAGAAAATGACAATTTATTTAAATACTAACTACTCTCTTTAATCCGACTGACAAACAGTTTGGAGCCTTTTCATGTTCATTTTTACCCGAGGACGTCTGATTTAGCTCCAATCCGCTTGCAATGGACAAACTAGCGTTAAGCATACATGTAAAACGCCTTTCTTGATAAAAGTTTACTATTTCAACTATATAGTCTAAAGCAGGCGACATCCTGAGGTAATATACAGTAAGAGAAAACTAATCTTACTTTAGTGTCAGGTAAAACCTCCGCAGCCAAGAAATGGTCTGCTTAAAGAATCGTACGTATTTTCTAAAATTTATAGTTTAAAAAATTTGACCGAGGAACTGAATGTCAAAACAGGCTGGATCCTGATCAAACGTGGAATGTATCTGCAACTGATAATGGTCAAATGTGTTTGCTAAGACCTCTGCATTTCGAAAAAATAGTGTATATGTTAAGCAGTCACCTGTCTTACACACTTAAAGGGATCTTAGAATCGTATTTAGTCTAGTCGTAATGGCAAATCTTTAATGGTCACATTATTGTATACAGTGGAGAAAATATTATTCATTCCCAATAACGCGATTGTCCTAAAACTATTATTTCCTTTGCACACAGCCTGGAGTCAGAGCAGATTCCGTGTAACCCGGCATCTGATCAGACACGAAACCGTTTGCCAATCAGATAATATGAACCATTAGAATTGTAAAACAAGATGTCATTTTCTACATGTCATTGCATAACTTGAGTCTCGGTTAAAGGGGAAAGCATAAAGTCTTCTCAATTGTATTGACATCTCGGAAAAATCCTTCCAAAGCTTTATTGATTTCTCCCATTAGGAACAAATCTCTTACGAGTGCCTTTGATTGACCTAAATCGTCGTTCCTAAGGTCATTTGTGACATAAATGGCCGACCGCTCTCCACGCCGTAATTGTGAAATACACAAACCTCTTAACATAGCGATGTCACATGTAGTCCTTACCATCAATACCTATTGTCCATGAAAGTAGACATCAGCAAACAGTGTAGACTCTGATGAGACGACGCTATTTGCTGCGTCTCATCATGGTCTGCACTGTTACAGTGGAGAATCTGTTATTCTTTCCCAATAAACGCGTTTACGCTAAAACTGTTATTTCTATTGCAAACAGTTTGAAGCCAGATCAGACGCCGGGTAACCCGGCGTCTGATCAGGCTCCAAACTGTTTGCCACCAAGATAAACATGAATAATCAGAATTGTCCAAAAGTTGTTCTTTTCTACGTTTAAGTGTTTTGCGTTTGCGTACGTTTGCGTTTAAACGGGAAAGAATAACAGATTCTCCACTGTAGCTGTGTCATATGAAATGTTCTTCTGTTTGGACAAACACTGCAATGTTTCTTAATTACCGTTTGCTGTATATTCATTATGAACTTTTCAAGCACGCACACAATGAGAGTTATCGTATTGCAATATCCATGTATATGTTACAGTCAATCTGTGTAATTAGTCATTTCATGAAATGACTGAAATTTTAGTCAATATCATGAAAGGACTGTTTCACTTAGTCATTTCACGAAATGCCTAAATTTTTCAAGCAACCACATGTCTTAAACACCAAACTATGAACTTCATTTAGTTGTCGCAAGAGACTGTATTTCGAAAACAAACTCCCAGGAGAAAGTAGAATTCATATAATTTCGGCAAAGAAAATGTCTACATACCCTTTTAATCATTTAAAGTAAATGGAACATCTATGTAGTTTAATTCACGAACTTTGGAATTTAACCCTTTTTTATGCCGAAATCGCATACAGTCGACTTTGCAAAAAGTTTGGATCCAGATAAGACACCGCGTGACGGAACGTCTGATCAGGATCCAAATTGTTTGACACTCGTTTCGATATTTCTTTATGCTACATAAACTCTTGCTTTGAAAAGATCTTGCAGACAACAATATTGAAGCAGACGACAATATAGCGATGCCAGGGTTAAAATCTCAAGTTAATTTTGGACGTGAAAGGGTTAAATTAACGTCAATCACATACAGTGGATAATGTGTTATTCTGTCCCAATAAACGCGTTTACGCTAAAACTATTATTTCCAGTGCAAACAGTTTGGAGCCAGATCAGACGCCGGGTAAACCGGCGTCTGATCAGGCTCCAAACTGTTTGCCACCAGGATAAACAAGAATTATCAGAATTGTCCAAAAGTTGTTCTTTTCTACGTTTTAGTGCTTTGCGTTTGCGTACGTTTGCGTTTAAACGGGAAAGAATAACAGATTCTCCACTGTACAATGGACGAAATTGTGCACAGTTGCAAACAGTACTGAATCTTTGTGTTATCAGGGTTCAAAACTGTTTCATACTAAGACTTTGCTTTTAAGTGAAATGAAATGAATCCTCTACTTTTAAAGCAGCTACATGTATGTTACGAACTACTTTGTGTGGTACAATTTAATCCAATACTTCACGTTTACCTTACTTAAGATCTTAAGTACCTCAACACCATTGGGATTGGCATGTAGACGCTGATATTATATACCATCGACCCCTGTTCTTTAGTAAATAAGTCTGAGTACAACTATGTCAATTACTTTTTCTATAGCTATACTTCAGCTTTAGTCAACCATTATCGTGCTAAATGTTTCATATAACCCATTTCAGAGAACATTTCAGAATATATACATGTATACGTAAAACCAAACAGTGCAGACAAGGAACGGAGAGTTCATTAATGAAACCTCTGATCAAATCATTCACATTTTCTGTCATACATAATTATCTATACATGAATACGGGGGTACCGTATATAAGTAGATCTAGTTGCATATTTCCAACACAGAAGAGATCAAATGCCGTAGATATTAGTTACAATATATATCAATATTTAAGTTAAACAATTTACCCCTATAGCCTATTTCTAGTTTTCGAAAAGAGATGACTACTTAAATCAGGTTGAAAGTAAAGCAGAATTCGCCTTAAGCGCATTGTGCTTTACTGTTAGTCTACTCTAAGATTCCACCTGCTAGTACAAAGAAAATATGCCTTATGATACATATTGATAACTGTATAAATTGGACCTATTTCTTTACGGAGGAATAAACAGAATGCGCTAAATGGCGTTCCTATAGGGTATAGGGTTAATGTGTAATTATTAAACTAGATTTAGTTATTTTGTAACCATTGAACGACAATGCGAATATATATTTTTGAACTGTGTTTTGTATTACAGTATACAAATGTAATACTTTCTTTCTTTATGGTTTCGTTACTTTATTGTGATATGGATACACTGTATTTATGATATACAGTGGAGAATGTGTTATTCTTTCCCAATAAACGCGTTTACGCTAAAACTATTATTTCCGATACAAACAGTTTGTAGCCAGATCAGACGCCGGGTAACCCGGCGTCTGATCATGCTCCAAACTGTTTGCCACCAAGATAAACATGAAATATCAGAATTGTCCAAAAGTTGTTCTTTTCTACGTTTTAGTGTTTTGCGTTTGCGTACGTTTGCGTTTAAACGGGAAAGAATAACAGATTCTCCACTGTATCATAAAAGGGTATGCAAACTTCGATGACAAGACTTTGCTTACTATGACAAAACCAGTATATCTAGGTGAATTTCGAATACGCTATCTAGCTTGAGTTGAAATATCAATATTTCAAAGTTAAAACATAGTTTTGCTACGTTAAACTTTGAGATACTGACATGTTCGACATCAACACTCATGGTGGATTCGTATAATCCTCCATACAACGTGACGCCATTTTTTGCCCAGCTCAACCACATGCGCTGCATGACGCTGGTAAGTAAATGCCATCATTTCTGATGACGTTATTATAAACAACATCTTGTTTTTGCGGAAAATTGCACACAGACTGCAATTATTTAGTTATTTGCACCATGTTTTAATTTAAATGAGAGAAAAATCCACCATTCGTTTTGTTGCTGTAGGATAGGAATGTCGTCCCTGCATGAATTTTCTGACCCTCGAGGGAGAAATTCCTATCCTACATCAACACTCATGTGGATTCTTATATTCCTGTGCAAACAGTACAGACCCTGGTTAGAAGGCTCATGAAGAAGCTCTCTGATTAAAGTATGCACTGTTTGTCATTTTGCAATATGTTGCTGAAACCAACGCTATATATTATGTAAAAATTGACTAGATTCAATTTGAAACTGGAATAATGGTCCATTCGAAGTCCTAGGGGCGAATAGGTTAAGTAACCCCAAAGTATTGACACTAGACTGCATTTTACATGTAGTTATGTTCTGTGTATGGTTACTATTTCTGTGTTATCGCAACATTAGAACCATCTGGTGTCTGAGTTTTAACTCTTACCCTGTTGCGATGTCGTCTGTTTTGAAATTGTCGTCTGTAAAAAATATTTTTTGATATTTATAAAGAAAGTAACTAAAATACGTTTGCCAAACAGTTTTGATCTAGATCAGACGCCGCGTAGTGCGGCGTCTGATCTGGGTCCAAACTGTTTGCAAATATCAGTAAAGTCGCGATAGGCTGGACAAGGGATGATTGATTTTCTCCAAGTTACAACTACATTATACCAGTATGATATATGTTGTTTTATTACCTGCGACAAGATAGCAATATATCAAATATAACAGTGATGTCAATACGAACTACTCAATAGAATGCATGGGTTGTGTCATTTCCATTTAAACGCAAACGAAACTCAAGCGAAAAGCAATATATTGAGGATAATTACGTCTTATCAAAATTCGTACGATTATTTTTATCCGAGTAGCAAATAGTTAAAAGCCTGATCAGACGCCGGGTAACCCGGTGTCTGATATTACTCCAAACTGTTTGCAATGGAAATAATAGTTTTTGCGTAAACGCGTTTATTGGAAAAGAAAACGTCTTCTCCACTGTATTCGTTCCCAATAAATACGTTTATTCTTTATGAGTCATATCTTTTTGCAAACGGTTTGGGGTCAGATTAGACGTCGGGTAGCAACTTTCATGTATATAGTGTTTGTAGCTCTTCCTTTAAAAGTACATAATTTGCAAAGAGTTTGGATCCTTATAATAACCCGAGTAAGTTTGGGTCTGATCAGCATCCAAACTACTTGTCACCTGTTTGGAGTGTTGACATTGAAGTCATTTTTGGTTATGCTGCTACTACAAGGATAAGTTTATTTAGAAGACGGTGTCAATATACGTGCTTTGCTAGGCTCACTTGCCATTGATTGGTCACTTGAACCAGGTATTCATTAACAAGGATGGTAAATGTCAACAGTATGTTTATTGAAAATATTTAGTCAATGTTTATAGGTACATGTATATAGTCTTTTTTAGTGAAAAATCGATCTTTGAGCAGGATGCTTGACGAAGGACAAATGTAAAGCAGAAGGCTCGTGCAAGAGCTTACTGATTTTTTTCTGCAATGTTATGTTGCCTGTAGCAAACACCGACTATTAAATCTATGTTTGAGTGTCGCTCAGATAAGATACACTGTAGTAGTATATAACTACAGTCGAACCTCGATTAATCGAGCTAATTTTAGTCGAACTTGCCCGTATTTCAAACTTGAAACGTTGCTAAAGCTAAGCAACGTTTCTGCTCTGAAATGTTGGTGTGTTCAACATAGCTGGACCCTTTGCCTGCTGATCGCGACTTCTTTGGGGGTTTTTGCAAACAGTTTGGATCCAGATAAGACACCGCGACACGTCGAGTCCGATCTGGATCCAAACTGTTTGACACTCGTCTTAAGGTTATTTTCCTTATAAAATGTATAAATCTAAATTTTACAAATTTGTAGACGACAGTTTCAAAGCAGCAGGATAAAGGTTCATGTTGTCTCAACATTAACCTGTCCGAGTCACATTATTTAAAACTCGGGTTACCTTATAGAAAAACAACAAATTTTAAACATAACATAACTTTGTCAACATGTATGTATGCTTAATGCAGCTTGTGTGTTTGTTGGTATATTCAATATTAAGTATTGTATAAAATACAGATATGCATATTGTCGCATATCTAAGAAAAAAGAAAAACAATCACAGAAATGAAGTTTAGTACTGTTTAGCCACTTTATCGTCAACTTCGAGAGTTGTCGTCTGAAAAACTATTTAAGATGTTATACATGTATAGAGAGAGTATAGTTATACTCATAAAACACTCACATAATTAATGTTCCGTTCCAAATACTATACATTTAGTTAAGCACACTACAGTTTAAATGCAGTATATGAGTTACTCAGAGTGTTCATTTGGTCTTTTAGTCAATGAAATTATAACATTTATAGGGGTAGGGGTTTGTATATTTGTAGACGGTAAAATTATAAAGACGCAATTTTCCATTTTAATCTAATTAAACGCAAATATAATGCAATCATAATGCAATTAAATAGAGAAATTGAAATGTTTCAACATTTCGTACCTTTTGATTTCAATCTGAATGGAAAACAGGTTGGAGCGATTTGGCACCATACTGTTTTCATAGGAAACATTGTTTTGTCACAAATGTGTATATGGTGATGGCAACAGTCTTCTCCACAGTAAGCGAAGAACAAGTTCTTTTATACCGCACCATGTGTTACAGTGGATAATCTGTTATTCTTTCCCGTTTAAACGCAAACGTACGCAAACGCAAAACACTAAAACGTAGAAAAGTACAACTTTTGGACAATTCTGATAATTCTTGTTTATCTTGATGGCAAACAGTTTGGAGCCAGATCAGACGCCGGGTTACCCGGCGTCTGATCTGGCTCCAAACTGTTTGCACTGCAAATAATAGTTTTAGCGTAAACGCGTTTATTGGGAAAGAATAACGTTTTCTCCACTGTACCAGAAATATGCACAAGCATTTCATAATCAGTTTATGAGCATATACATGTACATGTAATTGGGAAACATATGCTAATCCTGAAAATCTCATCATCTCAATCAAAATCAAGTACACAGTAACTGATGCAATAACACTTTAACAACTTATTTACTATGTTTAAATTGAGATGTAAAACAGTTTGTTGTCATTTAAGGAGATTTTAAATTGTTTTTAACTAGATTTGTTCAATAAACCCATAAAAGATTTAACTAATGGCCACAGTCATGACGCGCATTAAATGTTACTTTACAATAATAATTCATTTACAGTGCCCCCTCTCTACAACACCCAATGGATCACAAATATTGTTTGTGTTGTTTGGAGGGAATTGTTATCAAGAGGGAAATCGGCATAGATTTGCAAACAAATTGAATCCAGATCAGACGTGAGTGCATAAGTACTATACTAAGTCAAAACATACATATACACCAAAAGTGTGTCCTTATCAGAATTTAGGAGATATACTTACATTAGATTTCGGATTTCGAAGATATCGCGTATACTAAAATAAAATGCTTCAGATGACAAATTGTAAAAGTACCGATAATTTTAGTAAGATGTGAAAAACGATATAAAATAGGACATTTTAAATCACATTTACGTAAATTTTACAAAAGTTTTTTTTTCTACAGTTGCACTTTGTTCACATTGCCGTAAGCTACCATCTGTCTTTTATACAGTCAATTAGCCTTCTTTTTAGTGGTCGTAATAATAAAACATTTCCTTTACGTACTTGAGGAATTCTAAATTATCTCTTTGACGCTAACAATTTTTAATATAGTACAGTTGCTTTTAGTACGTTTTAGACTGATAAGAATTCATAATGTTTAAGGAGTGCTGTACGACTCTAAAATAGCATTAGCATACAGTGGAGAATCTGTTATTCTTTCCCAATAAACGCGTTTACGCTAAAACTATTATTTTCTCTGCAAACAGTTTGGAGCCAGATCAGACGCCGGGTAACCCGGCGTCTGATCAGGCTCCAAGCTGTTTGCCACCAAGATAAAGATGAATTATCAGAATTGTCAAAAAGTTGTACTTTTCTACGTTTTAGTGTTTTGCGTTTGCGTACGTTTGCGTACGTTTGCGTACGTTTGCGTTTAAACGGGAAAGAATAACAAATTCTCCACTGTACATGTTTTGCCGATACTAAAGCCATGGTCATTCTAGTGACAATCGTTTTGATGTTTCTAGTATCAAACCGTATACAGTAAAACATCTCTATTACCACAACTGAGTTGTGTTTATTATCGGATGTTTAACCCTTTACCTGATAGCCTATTTCTAGTATTGAAAAAAAGGTTACTACTTAAAGCAGGTTGAAAGTAAAGCAGAATGCGCTTAAGGCGCATTCTGCTTTACTTTCAGCCTGCTTTAAGCTATCCTGTGCTAGAATATATAGAAAATTTTCCCTATAATATATATGCATGACTGATTAAATTGGAACTATTTTCTTCAGCGGAGGAATAAATTAAATACGCCAAAAGTCGCTTCTATTGGGTAAAGGGTTATGGCAGATGACTGCTAAAAGCAAGGTAAACGTAAAACAACAAGCCCCAGCAGAAGTTTTTGTTTTACGTACACCTTGTTTTAAGCTGTCACCTGTTTTATGCAATAAGCATTTTTTAAGGTGTCGTAAAAGAGATGTTTTACTGTACGATCTAACAAAATCGACGATGCTCTTCAAGGAAATGTTATTCGGGCGTTGAAGGGGTTCTGCAATACTAATTGCTTTTCCGAATGTTGTTGTGCTAATTTACCCTTTAACTCAACCAAACCATGCAACATTTACCACTCAAGTAATGACAGGTCATTGAAAGCAGCTCATGTAAAACATTTCAAATCTGTTTGGTATAGATATATAAATGTTCCTCTGAGTTTCAAAAAAGGTTCGATTTATATCAAACACTGAACTATTTTAAATTTGATTAAGAGCAATGCTGTTTCTAAATGTATGTCTGGTGGCGCTTAATTCTTAACCAGTCGTAACATCTCTACTTTGAATGCATCATATGCAAAAAAATATTCAATTCCAATGTATACATTTTTCGAATTAAACCATTTAAAGACGAGTGTCGAATGTTTGGATCCAGATCAGACGCCGCGATATGCGGCTTCTGATCTGGATCCAAACTGTTTTCAAAATACCAGCAACGTCGGGGTCGGCAGGATAATGGTTGAAACGGTAGGGGGAATCAATGACACCGTCGAATAAGCGATACATGTCAAACGAGACCATCACATTTCGAGACCGCTCAAATATGTCTTCATTTGGTGTCGATCGAGAATCTGACAAGTTACCAAGTCGTGGTGTACCGATAGCATCGGTATGATATGTATACCGACTCATTTGCTGTTAGACAGATTTGTATCTTAACCCTTCCATGATCAAATTTATAGTGAGATTTAAACCCCTTCGCCGCCATATTGTCCTCTGCTTCAATATTGTCTTCTGCAATATTGTATCAAAGTTAAATTTAAGGCAGTATGACTGAAAACATTTCAAAACAAGTGTAAAACAGTTTGGATCGTGATCAGACGCCGCGTTATGCGGCGTCTGATCTGGACCCAAACTATTTGCAAACGCGCGTTTTGGCGTCATTGAGAGTGAAAGGGTTATTAAATTGTTTTATTTGAAATACGTTTTAAATCAATATTTCTTCCTTAACACATTAACGACGTACATGTACAGTGGAGAATCTATTATTCTTTCCCGTTTAAACGCAAACGTACGCAAACGCAAAGCACTAAAACGTAGAAAAGAACAACTTTTGGACAATTCTGATAATTCATGTTTATCTTGGTGGCAAACAGTTTGGAGCCTGATCAGACGCCGGGTCACCCGGCGTCTGATCTGGCTCCAAACTGTTTGCACTGCAAATAATAGTTTTAGCGTAAACGCGTTTATTGGGAAAGAATAACACATTCTCCACTGTATATACGCCTTTTTATGCCGTTCGTCTATTCCTCAACTAAAGATAACTTTATACAGTCGTGAATAAGCCATGCAAAAAATAGATATAAGTCCTAGAATATAGTAGTTTAAAGCATGCTGAGCGTAAAGTAGAATGTGTCTTTACTTTCAACCTGCAAGGCATTTTTTGCTTAACTTTCAATCTAATTTACGTAGTAACCGGTCTTCAAAACTAGAAACATGCTTTGTTGTAATGTGGTAAAACAACACTGCCACTGTTACGGCAACACACTATTTAAGCTACAGTGGATAATGTGTTATTCTTTCCCAATAAACGCGTTTACGCTAAAACTATTATTTGCAGTGCAAACAGTTTGGAGCCAGATCAGACGCCGGGTAACCCGGCGTCTGATCAGGCTCCAAACTGTTTGCCACCAAGATAAACATGAAATATCAGAATTGTCCAAAAGTTGTTCTTTTCTACGTTTTAGTGCTTTGCGTTTGCGTACGTTTGCATTTAAACGGGAAAGAATAACAGATTCTCCACTGTACTTGTTCGAGTTTGATGAGTAATGAATATTGTCTGTATAACGTTATATCGTTTTACTCTGTTTGGATACAAAAAATATATATAATAGCATAGAAAGGGTTAATTGTAGTTAACCTTCTCTGATATTCTGCCTTGACTTACATGTATGTAACTGCATGGTGTTTACCAGTATAAAAGTTTGGATCCAGATCAGACATTATGTTATTGTGAGTGTAGTCTAAGTACGGACCAAACTGTCTGACACATGTTTCGATGTGGTTCAGTCTAAACACGTAAACCTTTAGAATGAAAGATCGATGCAATTGTTAAATGTCTTGCACAAAGGTGTTTATAGAACATGAACATTTATCAAATAATATATTTACAAATACATTAATGTTAACAAACCATAACAGCGTATAGATAAACACAAACTAATCGCTGCTCTTTGAAACAAGATACAAGAAGCTTGATTAGGGTTTGCTACAGGCAATATTAGCTATGTCAACGTATTAACCTACTATTATAACATAAAACAATAACACTTTAAAACAAACAACCTATGGAAAAAAGATAGAAATAACATTTTATAAAGAATACATTCAATACTTTATAAACTTAAAAACTGCCAAACATAGATACCGTTAGTACTATTTCCTAACCAATATTAGATTCATATTAATCATTTTTTCACATGGTCTATAATATTCAAGTCACGTTTTTTATGAGATCAAGGTAGCCAATACTTACACAATTAGCTACTTTTACGAGAACCTGGGGGTGGGGGAGGGGTACACCTGTTTTTCAGCCCAACAATGATAAAACTGTTTTAAATATGTAGTTTACTATTGCTTCTAGATAGCATACTTGGTATCTGATAGATAAGCAACTGATTTGTCAATATTGGAAAATACTTTATTCTCTCAACCATGGGCATCCAAGTTTTTATGCCGATAATGCATATTGGGTGTCACGCGACCAGACTATGTGATAGACAACAAAGAATTTGTGATAATGTATATAGGGTTTTGAAGGCATTTTATTACATATATTCATGACAAAACGATGGACTAATCACGCAAATAATTCCAAGTAACCTCTTTGAACAGTTTGAAATACGTGTATGATCACCCTAACGATGCTGAAGTTATCGTACCTCGGCTAATATTAACCCATATACTCCACGACAATGCAGTACACTCTCCCTATGTACATGTACTTGCTAGAATATTTCAATAAAAGATAAGATAATAATACAACGGTAAGCTAAAGACACGGCAGTATTTGATTGTATATCAGATCATTTTATATCAATTAGCCAAGAAGGTAGAGATCACAACATTCGGAGTCTCATGGGTGTCCACACTGTTTGTTGGTGTATATGTTGCTGCAACTATGGTTGGTTTTTCATCCCTATAATTATATCAAACCACAGCACCTGTTTTAAGATTAAATTCAAAACAATGGCTTAGCGATTAAGCAGGAAGCACCATAACGCAAAATTATCCATTGAAGAAATCTTTAAAAGGTTTGTGCTGCATTGAGATAACCAGCTGTAATAGAAGTACAGTTGAGAAAACGTTATTCTTTCCCGTTTAAACGCAAACGAAACGCAAACGTATTGCAATAACACGTAGAAAATGACAACTTCTTGACAACCCTGACTACTAGTTTTAGTCTGAGTGGCAAACAATTTGGAGCCTGATCAGACGCCGGGTTACCCGGCGTCTGATCTGGCTCCAAACTGTTTGCAATGGAAATAATAGTTTTAGCGTAAACGCGTTTACTGGGAAAGAATAACGTTTTCTCCACTGTACGCTGTTATTCCTTATTGAATTTTTTCCATAATCCTATTGGACAAAAACCGCGAGGAACATTTTCTAAACATCTTAACTTTTAAATATCATACATTTCTTTAATAATGTAGAAGTGTACTATAATTTGAAAATAATCGACTTTTAATTCCACGTTTAAAATACCATATTAACCTTTTGCCTACTATCTGCGACTTGACTAAAGTTTGATACAGAATTTGATCCAGTGAGACGCCAAGAAACGTAGTGTCTGATCGGGTACATTGCAACTATCTTTTTTACCCTCGCGTTGAGGTTTGTTAAGCTTCAGTGGCTTTAAAATGTTGTTTAAAACGAATGCTGACGTCAAATGTGAACAGACAATTTTGTTGCAGGCGAAGAGTTACACCATTATCTCTCACTTCATATCCCATTAAACAACTTTGTAGGTAGCTAGAAAGATCTTGTCGACACTTCAGCCATCAAATATATATACACTGACAACAAATAAAATGTCTTACAATACAAAACAGTGGAGAAGATGTTATTCTTTCCCAATAAACGCGTCTACACTAAACTATTTCATTTGTTAACACTTGGGAGCCTGATCAGACGCCGGGAAATCCGACGTCTGATTAGGCTCCAAACAGTTTGCCACTGAGATTAAAATGAATCGTTAGACATTAAATTTTCTAAAAAGCGATATTTTCTGCATTTATTACAAGGCGTTTGCGTTTCGTTTGCGTCTAAACGGAAATGATTACCTCCATTCCACTGTACAAACATTTTTTTTGATTACATGTACAGTGGAGAATCTGTTATTCTTTCCCGTTTAAACGCAAACGTACGCAAACGCAAAGCACTAAAACGTAGAAAAGAACAACTTTTGGACAATTCTGATAATTCTTGTTTATCTTGGTGGCAAACAGTTTGGAGCCTGATCAGACGCCGGGTTACCCGGCGTCTGATCTGGCTCCAAACTGTTTGCACTGCAAACAATAGTTTTAGCTTAAACGCGTTTATTGGGAAAGAATAACAGATTCAGTGGCGTTTGTATATGTTATACTGTGTACAGGACAGAAGGCATTATATTCCATTTAAACGAAACGCAATGCCTATAAATTGCATGCACGATGCACGCGGGTGTTTCTTTAGCCCTAGTTCAATAGGTGTGTAATATGTTAAACACTTAAAAAACCTTTCAAAGCATTTTCTGTTTAAATTAGAATTAAAACATCAAAGCGGTTGTTGAAAGCAGTTCGGAAATCCTACGTCGGATTTTACCCTTTCACCCACAAAATGAACCGTTTGATTTAACCATTTTTCAGACAAAATATTATAGTCTGCTGATAGATTTACAAATATATGCCACATTCAAATGTATGAAGTTTTGATTGAAGACAAAGGAATACGGGCGAAATAAATCCTACACACCTTCACTGCCATGATGTCGTCAAAGAACTGTCGTTTTCTTTTATTTCTAAAACTAAAGTTGTTTTGATTGAAGACAAATGAATACGGGGGCAAAATATCATGAACCTCTTCACTGCCATGACGTCGTCAGCTTGAAATAATTGTCGTCTGCTTTAATTTCTGAAATTCAAATTGTAGGTATTTTTACTTAAAATATATTGAAATGAGTGACAAACAGTTTGAATTCTGAACAGACACCGCGTCACGCGGTATCTACAGTTGAGAATGTGTTATTCTTTCCCAATAAACGCGTTTACGCTAAAACTATTATTTGTAGTGCAAACAGTTTGGAGCCAGATCAGACGCCGGGTAACCCGGCGTCTGATCAGGCTCCAAACTGTTTGCCACCAAGATAAACATGAATTGTGAGAAATATCTAAAAATTGACATTTTCTACGTTTTAGTGATATGCGTTTGCGTACGTTTGCGTTTAAACGGGAAAGAATAACAGATTCGCCACTGTAATCAGGATCCAAACTGTTTGCAAATAACTAATGTAATCCGGTAGAGGCATTGAATGTGTTAACTTGTTGCTTAAACTAGTTTTTTAAAAATAATATTTAATGCAGTTCGTGTAAATCGGGACATGTATCTGAGAATTATCCAAACTGTTTTCAAGATCAACTAGTTTTGCCCATGGCGATGCTAGGGTTAACCCATTTGCGCCAAGTAGGTGCCTCCATGCTTATACAGTGGAGAATCTGTTATTCTTTCCCGTTTAAACGCAAACGTACGCAAACGCAAAGCACTAAAACATAGAAAAGAACAACTTTTGGACAATTCTGATAATTCATGTTTATCTTGGTGACAAACAGTTTGGAGCCTGATCAGACGCCGGGTTACCCGGCGTCTGATCTGGTTCCAAACTGTTTGTATTGTAAATAATAGTTTTAGCGTAAACGCGTTTATTGGGAAAGAATAACAGATTCTCCACTGTATATTGGATTAGTCAAGTTTTAATGTACGGGGTGCCTGGTCTCAATTTTCATTTTCGTTTTATTTCATATTGAAGCTCTTATCAGCAAACAGTGTAGACTTTGATCAGAAACCGCATTATGCGGCGTCTGATCAGAGTCTACGCTATTTGCCTTTGCCCTATAATTTATTATATAGGACCGTTGACACAAATTGGTTAAGATACAACTAGAATACACATATAAGACAAAACTAGTACACTTCATTCATCTTATTGGATCAATCAGCGATAATATCAGTTTTAAGTGGTGCCTTATCAAACTGATATTTAAGTATTCACTCTGGTATTAAATTTGCATTTACCCGTTTCGTACACATAATTATATCTGAATTATAGAACAGTAAATCCACCTTGTTATAATCAATCACAATGCAATTGATTTATGGTGATGATAAGCATGTGGCGACTTAGACAGGTAGTAGATTATGGAGAAAGTTCTTAACATGATTTACATGGTATTTCTGTTTTTCTTTCATTTAGATTTACCCTTTATCCAATAGCCATCAGGATCCAAACAGTTTGTAAATAACCATTGCACTCGTCAGGGCTGCAGTTTCTCCGGATGTTTCCGAAGTCTTCGGATGTTTATCCTAGCAGATGGTAGCTTAAAGCAGGTTGAAAGTAAAGCAGATCAATTTATGGCAGCCCTAACTGGTGGTAAGGCAGTGAATGGGATACGTTTTATTATTCAATTGCATATAAATTGTCGAGCAGTTTTAATTGGGAACGGATTCTAAATGTACTCTGATCTGGACTCTGACTTTGCAACTGGCATTACTGTAGAGTTTGATAGATGGTTTAACAATACTAACACACACATTGCATCCTTATGAAGATTACAATAGTCCTGTGTCCTATGTATACCCTGGTCAGAAGGTTCCTGTTCAGGGTCTGCACTGCTTGTCATATTGGAAAACATTTACAGAAACAACCCTGAATAGTAAATAAAAATTGACCAGTCTAAATAAAAAACTGGAAATCGAAGTTTCATGGAGGAAATAGTAAAACTACAGTGGAGAATCTGTTATTCTTTCCCAATAAACGCGTTTTTCGCTAAAACTATTATTTGCAGTGCAAACAGTTTGGAGCCAGATCAGACGCCGGGTAACCCGGCGTCTGATCAGGCTCCAAACTGTTTGCCACCAAGATAAACAAGAATTATCAGAATTGTCAAAAAGTTGTACTTTTCTACGTTTTAGTGTTTTGCGTTTGCGTACGTTTGCGTTTAAACGGGAAAGAATAACAGATTCTCCACTGTAAACGATGATGGAATTGTTTGCCTAACAGGAATAAAACATTACTATATATATATATATATATTTGTGTTTATATTCCCGTGGGTATATCTTTCAAACATTGTTTGCCCAAAGGTTTGTCTGACGTGCCAACGTCCAACATTACCTCCTGGAGAAGTTGGTCAATCGAGTACGTACTAGTATTTCAAACAAATGACGACATCGGAGTAAACATAAGGGTTACGATAATATCAACTCTCTCGCTCCAGCCGAGGTGTGCACGTCACTGGAGATGCACTGTGGTTCAGTCCATGACTAAGTGTGGCAGACTTAGTAAGTGACTGAACCCTTGACTAACATCGGCTGGTGTGGCCTTAAAAAGCACCGTTTTGAAGAAAGAGTCTCAAAGTGTCATCGTCGTCTTCCTTTCCTCCAGCACCAAGGGATCCAGAGAACAACTTAACAACAATATCGATGGATTCCACCCCGACTAAATTGAATTTGGCCACCATCATCTGATGTCGAACAATAGCTTTTTCGGACTTCACTTTCTACACTCTGTCGGCTGAGAGGAAACAACGTGATCACTCTCAATAGTTTAGTCGAGAGACGAAGATAACTTGGGCGAGACGTTAACAGGAATCAACAACAACTACGATAATATCAAAATAATTGGCAGCGTAACCTTTTCTTATGTGATCACACCGTTAACTACTTTTTCTTAAAGTTTAACGATTTGACATATAGAGGATTCAAATTTTATTCATTGTTTATAATGTTTTATTATAATTTTCACTGGTCACCTGAAAACTATAAGCAACGAGCATCACAAAATTATTTATCGTTTCCATGCGACGAGTGAAAATAAAACAATGAACAAAGAACACAAATGAATGATTCTAAATTTATAACACTACAAGAGTTGATGATACGAACCTAGGCAAATATCTCCAGATCAAAATTAATGAACTACATATACCGCGCAGCGTGGAAACTGAGACATTGCGATATGCGGTCTGTAATGATTGTCTGCTATTAAAAGAAGGTCTCTATTTACGAGATCCAACACATTCTGCTTTACTTTTAAAATTCTTAAAGTTGTAACATATCTTCAATTGTAAAATCTTTAAAGTAATTGGTTAAACAACTAGTGAGTTAAAATATCAATAAATAGACTAATACAAACACATTGTTGCAACAGTTAAGTCATTATTTAAACAGTATTATGTCTTAAAGTGATGACCTGTGACTTAAGTGTTGTTTTTGCCAAAGCACCAGCGCGCCAAGTTCCAATCTAATAAATAGGTATAATGATGTTTGTTTAAATAGAATGGACATGGTTTACAATAACATATTTCTTCAAACTCATCCAAGTCTTGAAATTAATTTTCTTAAGCAAATAAACAGTTTTTTTCAACCGAATTTTTATTTCATCTAGGCATATTTGTTGGACGTCACTACTTGATGTTTGCCTTATTACAAATGCCACTGTTTCACATTTTGATATCACATTAGAATGCACCATACAAGCCAATGTAACCGTCTTTATGCTACAGGCGTCGCATGTAATAAGGATTGATGTTCTAGGATTATGTTAACCTTTATCTTGTCATATTGTCGTAAATAATTTAAAACCGTGCAGTGGAGAAGACGTTATTCATTCTTTCCAATTTTAATGCAAACGAAACACAAACGTAGTGTACTAAGATTAAAAAAAACCATATTTTACACTTTCTGGTTACTTTAATTAAACTGACAATTAGTTTGGAACCTAATAAGACGGTTTATCTAGTTCCAAACTGTTGGTAGTCGAAACGATAGCTTTAGCATAAACACGTTTTTGTTGGGAAAATAACGTCTTCTTCCCCATCGTATTTGAAGAGACATAATGACACAATATTGAAAAAGGTGTCAAACAGTTTAGATTCTGATCACACACCGAATCACTCAGCGTCTGATATTTATTCAAACTTATAATTAATTCAAGTTTAGGTTCGCCTGGCAAATAACTGACAACCACATTAATGCTTTCACTCCTAAACTATAAATGTGTTTTTTCAGTTTCTATTAAAGTCTAATCCATTTTCACTATTAAGGGTCGCGCTTTATACTTTATTAGAAAGTGGAAAGCAATGTAGGCCCTAATCAGATGGCTATTTTATGAGTAATCTCATATTTATATTCACTGTTAACATATGACAAGTGCACACTTCACATTTACACTCTAGTGTACTCGTCACCAGGGTCCAGTGAGTTTAACTATGTTCGATCTGTTTGCCTAAAGATTTATTTGACGTGCTTGCATTCTATATTGCATAAAGATGTCAGGATGCCTCAAGTATATAACTCGAACTCTCTCGATGCCGTTAGCAGCACATCGACAGTGAAACATCTGAGACGCCTTCTTCTCCTTAGGCAAGCTACGTTTGATGATTCCGAAAATTAAACCGGGTACTCAGTGGTCCTGGTTTTTGTCAATTTCAGTCAAACTCGATATCTCATACTCGCATTAGTCGATTCATCAGTACTTCTACTGTTAAATATCCTTAATTTCGAATTCGCTTAAGTCGAACTTACTCGTATTTTGAAGTTAAAAGGTGACTAAACAACGATTTTACTTTGAAATATGAGTATGTTTGATTTAAGCGACTTCAAGGGATCTTATTGTATATATGGAGATGATCTTCACAATGTACAGTGGAGAATCTGTTATTCTTTCCCAATAAACGCGTTTACGCTAAAACTATTATTTGCAGTGCAAACAGTTTGGAGCCAGATCAGACGCCGGGTTACCCGGCTCCAAACTGTTTGCCACCAAGATAAAGATGAATTATCAGAATTGTCCAAAAGTTGTTCTTTTCTACGTTTTAGTGCTTTGCGTTTGCGTACGTTTGCGTTTAAACGGGAAAGAATAACAGATTCTCCACTGTACATGTACAGTAAAAACTCGATATTTCGAATTTGTTAAAGCTCGAATATACCCATATTTCAAAGCTAAAAGGTGGCTAAACCACGTTTTAACTGTGGAATACGGGTTAAATCGACTTACGCAAGATCGAATTTTTCGAAATTCTATTTATGAAATACATGGATTCTTCATTGGATTAGTCCTTATTATCTAAGGTGTTCCTGATCTAAATTTTCATTTTCATTTTGCTTTATATTGATTCCCTACCAGCAAACGGTGTAGACTCTGATTAGACGCCGCATCATGCGGTGTCTGATCAGAGTCTACACTGTTTGTTATGTCACTTTTATAGGACTCTAAGCACAAATGGGTTAAGCAGATGCAATTATGGTAGCGGAACGTTTGCTTTTCTCGGTATCATTAAGACTCGAGTTACATAAATTTAACAATTTAATTGCTCCCTAAGACAAACAAGTTGGTTATAAATATTATATAAGCCGTTTTATTTTGTTTAAGGGTGTATTTAAGAGAAAATAAATGACTCATGATTAAATTTACAACTATTCTTAGGTCTTTTACTGCTGCAATTTGTTATCGCCTGTGATATTTGCTTCACCGCCATTATATCGTCTGCTTTAACACATGTGTGCCAAGTGAACTCTTCCAAGCCTATCTATTCGATTAGTCCATTTGTTTACATATGGGGTGCCTGGTATAAATTTTCATTTTCGTTTTGTTTTATTTTGAAATTCAAATCAGTAAACAGTGTAGTCTCTGATCAGATGCTTATGATTCGAGACTACATGTATACTGTTTGCCTTTGTCCCTTTATAGGACGCTAAGTACACAAGAGAGTTAAACATGTTGCCTTAAAAAGTATTTCCAAGTAAGATTAAAAGCAGTTTAACCCATTACCCGATAACCTGTTTCTAGTTTTGAAAATATGGGACTACTTAAAGCAGGTTGAAAGTAAAGCAGAATGCGCCATATGGCGCATTCTGCTTTACTTTCAGCCTGATTTAAGCAATTACCTGCTAGAATAAGGAAAGTATTAAATATGACACATATTCATTACAGTTTATATTGGAACTATTTTCTTCAGCAGATGAATAAAATGCATGTGCTAAAAGTCGCTTCTATAAGGGAAAAGGGTTAAACCAAATAGAGTCTACAAAAAGGAGAAGCAGAATGGATTGAAATTCCCTTTGGATCTGCTCTGAGTCCAAAAGAACTTATATTGGGTAACCTTAACACTTAGCCTGCCACTCACGACTATAGCTCCATATTCAAACAGCTTGGATCCGGATGAGACGCCGAGTAACTCGGCGTCTCATCCGGATCCAAGCTGTTTGACACTCGGACAACATTTTCAGCAATTTTGAGCAACTTTGAAGCACTTTGAAACTTGAAGCAGACGAGAAATATAGCAGACGACAATTTATTTGGCGGGCTAAGGGTTAAAATAAAGGCATGGCAAACGCATTGAGCCCTCTGACCAGGGATACATTATTTGCCATTTTGCGGTTGTCATATATTGACTAGAATTAATTGGAAACTGAAATTATCAATTAAAAATTTCAGTTATAAATGAGTTAATGCAATTGTTATCTTGCATCGAGAGACCACACCGGGTAACAATTTACATCATTAAAAATTTAAATGGTTTACAATGCGTAACTTTTGAGCTATCTATGACACATTTTGCATTATATGTTGAACAATGAAAGTAATATAATTGTTTAACATAATAATGAAATAAATCATAAAAATAATTGTAATAAAAAAAGAAATAAAACCTAACGAAATTCACAATATCCTTAACTTCATTCTATATATCAAAGCGGAAAGTATCGACTTTTATACCGAAGCTAAATACATGAACCGAGGGTTGACGATTCCGCAACTGTTTCAAGTCTTACATATAATCATTTACATAATCGGGGTTAGGTCAAATCCTGTTGCAAGTTCTAGATATATAAAATTTTCAAATCCTACTATCAAAGTCATTATTAAAAAAAAGAGATTTTGTTTTCAGAATGAATTCTTCCTTATAAATCTCCTGGTTTTATTGCCATTCGTATACCGCTGTATTTCAATTTGAAACCATCATCAGAACTCTCAATTACGTTGCTTCTATATGTTACTGAATTACGTTTCATTTCGTTTAGACAGGAAACAATATAACATTATCTCCACTGTATGTGTGCGCTGACAAAAACTGTAAGACACTCTTTCCACACGGCTTAGCTTTAAAATCTATTTCGTTAAAAATGAACTATAATTTGAAAATAATTACTAAATAATTCCACATTTAATGTACCATTCTAACAGAAAAGTCTTCTCTCTATCAGTCATTATGCAGTTTGGTACAGGGGAAAATTTGTTCTTCTTTTCGAATAAACGCGTTTACGCTAAAAGTGTTATTCCCAATGCAAACAGTTTGGAGCCAGATCAGACGCCGGGTAACCCGGCGTCTGATCATGCTCCAAACTGTTTGCGACTCAGTTGGTACTAGATAGTTCGACATTTCAAAACGTATTCATTTTCTACACTTAAGTGCATTGCGTTTGCGTTACTTGTGTGTTTAGTTGGGAAATAATAACGTATTATCTACTGTAGGTACGTTTCAGCTGGGACAATGTTATTCTATCTAAATAAATGTACTAACTCTTATAGTATTATGTACTTTGCAAACCGTTAGTAATCAAATTTGACCCGGCGTCTAATCATCGTCTTTATGGTCTTTGCCAATCAGAATTAAAAGACTCATCAACATTTTCAAGTCGTTGACATCCGGTATGTTTTAGTGCATTGCTTTAGCATTTAGTTTTGTTTCAACGGAAATGATTAACACGTTCTCGACTGTATAGTAAATAAAGATTATATCAGCACTTTAGACATTATAAGTACACTAAATTGCAGATAGACAATCTTCACAAGAACATTAATTTCACCGCCGACTAGATACAGTATATTCTACCAGTGTTCTTTTTTTCTCACCGACTTATTTGTCTTAACTCATTAAGTACACTCGTAATATACGAAAAGTTTACCTGTACAGATTACATTTGTTCTAGTCAAACAGTGAAACCGCAGGTCGGTGGACTCCTGAGGAACAATTTGATCAGGATCTGCACTGTTTGTCATTTTGATATATAATGCAAAGACAAACGTAACTAGTTTTTAACTTTTTATATCATTTTAGTGGGTTGGGGAGAGCTGTTAATCATATAGTATATATGAAAGTAATCGGAAACACATCGTATGTTGTTGTCCTTTTTTTGCACCACGGCAATTTAAAACAGATAAGACAATTTAGGCTTTTTCATAGTTTGTCCAATGCAAAATACAAGCTTCGGTACAATCTATTTCAAATGAAAACACAAAGATAAAACACTCATTTTCTAGCCATTTAAGATTATGTCATTATGAATCACAAACAGAGTTTTATATTTTATACAAGACTTAGATATTTTAGATATTCATTATTATTCACTTATTCTTAAATAGTAGCTCATATTGGTACATGTAAGTGGTCTGAAGGAGATTATTTTATTTGCATTTCAAATTGTGAGGAAGAGGGTTCAGTATGAGGTTGGGTACCCTTAAACAAGGTTCAATCTCCTAGACGTATTTTGACGATTGACCGTTCCAATGTGGTACAGTGGAGAATCTGTTATTCTTTCCCAATAAACGCGTTTACGCTAAAACTATTATTTGCAGTACAAATAGTTTGGAGCCAGATCAGACGCCGGGTAACCCGGCGTCTGATCAGGCTCCAAACTGTTTGCCACCAAGATAAACAAGAATAATCAGAATTGTCTAAAAGTTGTTCTTTTCTACGTTTTAGTGCTTTGCGTTTGCGTACGTTTGCGTTTAAACGGGAAAGAATAACAGATTCTCCACTGTACTCCGGATTCCACACTATAGTTTATTTAATTCATCATGCTTTATGTCAAGTTTTGTGGTCTGTCTGATTCGTTCTGTACTGGTAAAGTATGCGTATGGTGTAAGAAGCAGTGACTTTTACAGCGTCCCCTCTCTACAACAACACCCAATGGGAGACAAATATTGCGTGCGTTGTTCGTAGGGAGTCGTTATAGGAAGGGAAATTGACTTTCATTTGCAAACAGCTCGAATCCCGATCAGACGCCGCGTTTAAGTGTAACACATCGCTAATGGATGGATGCGTTGGTCATTATCATGTTCAAGTATCCACTGCTTCAACTTCATCTGTTTTGCAGTTGTCGTCTACAACGTTTATCCTATAAAACTTCAACCCGAGTGTCAAATATTTCTAATCCTGTTCAGATAATACGGCAAAGGTGGTGTGCCAAAACGAACACCGATACAAAAACGGCGACCAAGTGAGTTCACGAGACACCGTTTAACAGTACCAAGTTGATTTCTCTTCAATAAACCAACCTTTTCCGATACTAATTGTATCGAACAAAGTAACTTACAATATTATATTTTAGTTTTATTTATGTATGTAGTAAACTGGATGCATTTCTGTTTATCACTGCACTTTTTGTGTGATTCGATTCGTAAATAATTTGTTCGTACTCATTGAAAGTACATATGAATTGGACGCATTTAATATATATTGGAGAATATTTAAGAATGTTAGAGGTCATACTATTAGGGGTTGTTTGCATGCTGAACGGGCGTTGACCTCCGATTTATTCCTGAACTCACTGGGTGTCGAATATTTTGATTGTTGTTTTCACACTGAGTTGCCCCGTGTCTCATACATATTAAAACAGTTAGCAGCAGTTCGCATAGACTCGTCTGAAGCATACAGACCATTATGGTTATTCCCTTACATTGCTGCAATATCGTCTGCTTAAAATTGCCGTCTGCTTTTTGCTCCAAACGAATCATACTGAATATTTTACAGACAAAATCTACAGACAAAGTTAGTCTGGACCCTAGCCTAGATCCTGCTCAGACGTCTGAATGTTAACATTATTTGTCTATGGCGCTAAAAGGGTCAATAATTGGGATATTGCATTGATTCATACATAAAGTCCGCCTGATAGATTTCGTCTGCGGACTTTATTGGCTTCAGCAATACCCAGAGTATGATAGTATCTGTTATTGGATATGAAATATAACATCATAATGGGAAATACAATAGAGCAGACCTTATTCATTCTCATTACAGTGCAACGGCCCTCCCAACAACGATTCCCTCTTTACAACAACGCTTGCCGCTGTTCCCCCATGCAAGACAATTCTGCCCAACCTATTCACGGTTGCCATGTCGTCTGCCTAAAATTGCCGTCTGCTGTTTTCTCAAAGTAACATAATGGACAATTTGATAGAAAACACTAAATGACTACATGTGTAAACAAAACGCTTGAATCCAGATCAGACGCCGCGTTACGCGGCGTCTGATCTGGATTCGAGCTGTTTGCAAATGTAAGACAATTTACCTCCTTATAACGACTCCCTCCGAACAACGCATACAATTGTCTCCAATTGGGTGTGGTTGTAGAGGGGGAGAACTGTAACACGTTTGTACTAAAATAGGTACTTCTATTAAAACATTTTGGAGCCTCATCAGACACTGTGCAATCAAAAGAGATCGTCAGAATGTTTAAGGCCGTTATATTCTACGTTTCAGTGCACTTTCTTTGCGCTTTGATGCGTTAAACCCATTACCCCATATAAACGCCTTTAATATATTCCTCCACTGCAGAAAATAGTTTGCCTTTATAAGTAATTATACGTATCATTAGAAATATTTAAGGGAACACCAGTCTTCACAATCAGAAACAGGTTGTAGGATATGTTGTTAAACGAAATATAAAAACGTATTATAGTATTTAGTCTAGCAAGAAGCCACGCCGAAAAATTTGTCTAATCTTGATCCGCATTGCTTGTATTCTGATAACAATGTTTCAAACGGAATATTTTAAACTGTAAGCTTTATGTCAACTGTTCTGTCCTGATCTACTAGTTATTGTTGTTTTTACGATGCGCCGTCCCATAGCTTGCATCTTTGATCAGCAATTACCCACTTTGGTTGTTACGGTCTAATTTACTTAAGTAACCATTTGACTCCACTATTAATGACGCCTTAAAGCGCTTTTGCAAGCTGGTTTGGTCCTGATTAGACGCCACGTAAGGCGGCGTCTGATCAGGACTCAAACCGTTTGACAGTGTTATCGATATTTTTAATTTACACTACCTTAACTTTAAAACATGTCTTGCAGAAAACAATACTGAATCAGACGACAATAAAGCGGTTAAGGGGTAAAATCTCCCGAATAATTTGATCATGAAAGGGTTAATACACATTAAGAAGAATCTTCAGCAATGACAAACCAATATGTATTGACCCTACATGTAACGCCCATCCTTCTGTTCTATAACGGATTCTCGAAAAGTCAATCATATTACAAAAACTTGTCATACTCGAGCGTGCGTTTTGAACTTGTGCATGTTTGTGTCATGCATATATTGAGATTTGTTCTCATCTCTATTTGCCCTTCTTCACGTTTTTTATATCAAATTAGACTTCAACATTCGTGCTAGCACAATATATTTCGTGCAACACGCATAGCATTGAATGCACCGAGAATTATGTAATTCCTATTTTGCCACAGAGTTATTTTGCTCAAAGATGTCGTGGTATTAAAATTAAGTAATAAACTAAATCAAGTTATATCCTTTATGGACGGTTACATTGCCAAACAGTTTAAATCCGAATCATATACCAACGCGTTCTGATCTGGACCTTAACTGCTTGCAGTTGCATTATTGTCGCTTTGAAAAACAGGGGATACTGTCGGTGTTGCTGTTTTCCTAATTAATAAAGTACATGTAACATTTACTCTATATATCTTCAGATTACTTTCGAAAAACTGTTTGCTTTAAGGACATACGCGCCCAAACATTTCCGTAGGATCTCTATGAACATTTCTACATAGGTTCTTGAAACATATTTTAGTACTAGGGTAAAAAGAAAAACATACCATTAATAGGCTATAATGTTCTTTTTTGTCTATGGGCATTTGAAATGTATAATGTAGCGATTCTCCAAAAAGAGTTGACATGCATTATTTTGGCTTTCTGAAATAATGTAAAGTAATAATTGGAACAAATTAACATTAAAACAGCGAAAAAAAGAGATGCTTACTAAAAGTATGATGCAAAGTGTAGAGTTTGTTTCCTGAAATATATGCATTTTTCTTAATTGTTTTTGGCTCAAACTCAATGAAAACACTTCCTCGCAATCACAAGTTCTGGGGTTGTACTGTTGACCAATGCCTGTCTGGTGGATCTTTGATGGTAGGGATACAACTCTGATCTCTTTTGAAACCAGCTGGCGTGGTCTGTGGTACAATTCGTGGACAGCTTTCACCATTTTTAATAATGTTATTGATCTTCTATAGAGTTTTTAGTTATGGTCGCATGCTATTATTCCTAGTTATGTTACATTAGATGGCCTGCATTGGGCGCTCTGCTATTATTTCTATTGGTCGGCAATCTTTAGCCGGTTGGTTCATTGCTGATTGATGGGGGTAGTGTGATTGCCGTTTTGGGGGCTGTCTTTTGTATGTTTATTCTTATTTATTTTAGATCTAATTATAGTTATTTGTGTTTTGTCGATGGCCTGCATTGGGCGCTCTACCATTATTTATATCAGTCGGCAATACTTAGCCGGTCGGTTCATTGCTGATTGGTGGGGGTTATGTGATCGCCGTTTTGGGGGACTGTCTTTTATATGTTTATTCATGTTTTATTTCAGATCTAATTGTAGTTATTTTGTCTTTTCACGATTTATAGGTACATAAGTGTTATTTCATGTAAAGCGCTTTTGAACGCACAATCCCTGTGTGAAAAGAGCGCTATATAAATCTGGTATAATAATAATAATAATAATAATAATCAAAATCTATACGTAAGAAATTGATCAAACTTCACACAATAAATGCTTTTAGTGTGAATAATCAGAAAATAGTAAAAATAAATCTGATATAATGCTTCATTTGGAGCTATAGGCACTTTCATGCATATGCCAATGACCTATATATGCAGACGGCTTTTTCTGTGTTCTCGGGTTCACGCTAATATTCACTTTGATTGAGGTCCTGAGATATTACCTTAGCCTTATTAGATAGAGTATGTACCAAGTTTCACTTACTTTCTTTTACCAAGAGCAAGTCCATGTGTTTACCGTTTTTATTTCGCGATTAATAGAGATTGTTTGAAACCAAAAGTACATACGAGAGGTAACCGATACGCACGAATTTCGTTTAGTAACGATTCCTGAAATATCGGTCTTTGTTTAATCCACAAGGTGTCGCAAGAATTGTGCGTGACAGCTTCTAATGTGGCGTACAAGGAAAATTATTCACTCTTTCACTGCCAACGGCGCCAAAAGGCGACTTTGCAAACAGTTTGAATCCTTAACAGACATCAAGTGGCGTATGATCAGGATCAAAACATCCCTAAAGCAGAATTTTAATAGTATTGCAGACGACACTACCAATGCAGACTTTTTTTTGGCGACAAGAGGGTTAAACGAGATGATAAAACTTGGCAGTGTAAAAGTAAATGCCTGAAGTACATAATTGAAATTCATTTGATGACATTTAGAGTGCAATTAACGTCGATGGTGCTTTTACCAAATATTGGAATCAGTAATTATGAACTTGTGTGAACCCGTCTCCTGCCTGTTGCGTATATTTTAGCACTTTTTCAAAACAGTGAAAACCCAGATCAGATAGTTTTATCAGGGACTGTTTGTTCAGCGTTTTCATTGATTTCTAAAGAATATCGGTCTGACTCTGTACTTACTCTTATCGAGAGACATTTGCCATTATTTTATTAGCCGATGTAGATCTAGTATTTCAGATTAAGGAATTCATTGTACAATGTATTGTTTTTGCATATATAACTATAACATTAGATTTAAGAAAACCAAATTATTCCACATCTCTAATTTACGTATAGTAAAATTGGCCTGTTACGTGTATAAAGACATTTGGATACAACGCAAGCCATAAGACGGTACTGAGGACTTCGTTATAACTATGCTTCACTGCACATAGCAACATTTACAGACTCATAAGACGTCCCCAGGACTTCTTTATAAATTCGCTTCACTGTAGCAACATGTCCCGAGGACTTCGTTATAACTATGCTTCACTGCACATAGCAACATTTACAGACTCATAAGACGTCCCCAGGACTTCTGTATAAATTCGCTTCACTGTAGCAACATGTCCCGAGGACTTCGTTATAACTATGCTTCACTGCACATAGCAACATTTACAGACTCATAAGACGTCCCCAGGACTTCTGTATAAATTCGCTTCACTGTAGCAACATGTCCCGAGGACTTCGTTATAACTATGCTTCACTGCACATAGCAACATTTACAGACTCATAAGACGTCCCCAGGACTTCTTTATAAATTCGCTTCACTGTAGCAACATGTCCCGAGGACTTCGTTATAACTAAGCTTCACTGCACATAGCAACATTTACAGACTCATAAGACGTCCCCAGGACTTCTGTATAAATTCGCTTCACTGTAGCAACATGTCCCGAGGACTTCGTTATAACTATGCTTCACTGCACATAGCAACATTTACAGACTCATAAGACGTCCCCAGGACTTCTTTATAAATTCGCTTCACTGTAGCAACATGTCCCGAGGACTTCGTTATAACTATGCTTCACTGCACATAGCAACATTTACAGACTCATAAGACGTCCCCAGGACTTCTGTATAAATTCGCTTCACTGTAGCAACATGTCCCGAGGACTTCGTTATAACTAAGCTTCACTGTGGCAACATTTGCTGACAGGTTACAGCTTCGTTCATAATATTAGTAAAGCGCACTTCCCCTTTACGCGTGCCTTGCATGAAACTTTCCTTTGTCTTAACCCTTTCCCTTATAGAAGCGACTTTTAGCGCATTCATTTTATTCATCCGCCAAAGAAAATAGTTCCATTTTATACTGTCATGAATATGTACAAAAAGATATATTTTCTATATCCTAGCATTTAGTAACTTAAAGCAGGATGAAAGTAAAGCAGAATGCGCCCTAGGGCGCATTCTGCTTTACTTTCAACCTGCTTTAATAGGTCACATATCTTAACTACTAGAAACAGGCTATGGGGTAATGGGTTAACAACTACAAATATATCCTCTTTCGGGTGGACGCTTAAGTTTGAGGACCCCTGATGATACCGGCCCAGTGTTGGTTTTCTACGGAGAGCCATTCTCGACCGTTGACGAAAATGGCCGATTGCTGAACTTAGAGTACCGATTTTGACACGATCAAACACCGCTACCATAAACATTTCAGAACATTATGGGACTGGTGGCTATATACTAAATTCCAAAAGAAAAGGTGTAATTTGTTTTACTGTTATTATTCATTGACCATTTCCCTAAAAGCGTATGTATTTGGTACCAAAATTAGGATCAGTTCACGAATAATATGTCAGCTATTACAGACGTTGAGATGCGATCACTTAAAGTGGGTGTTTTAAACGAGGAGTAACGCACCTGGTTCCAAACTTTGTTACACTTGTATTGATAGACCGGCGTCAAATCAGGTTCCAAACTATTAGTCAGTCATATTAATAAAACATCGTTCTCGACAATTTTAAGAAACTACCATTTTCTAAATTTAAAGCTTAATCTTACATCTAAGCTCTAAGCTCCAAGCAAGATGAATTGCAGGAAATTACAGAGGCGTTCAGGCATTTTGTATGCCAACCAAATCTCAGATGAATGTAAACTAGCAGTCACTTAATCGTAAATCTACACGGTTTACGGGGGAAGCATTATTATTTTGTCACAGAAACATGCTTGAAATTGCATGTCAACGGAACTTGCTACAAATCAACTACTTTTAAATGAATTTACCTTTTCATTTATTCATGGTTTTCAATGTTGTTGGAGGCAGTTAATCGCCTACAACAACTTTTTTTCTGAAAGTATAGCAAAATATTCAAATATCTTATTCATTAAGTGTGGGTTGAAGAATAAAATATGCACTTTCTCTCAATGTTAAAATGTTTGAACCCAATTTCTAGACACCTTAGCGTCTGGGCCGGATTCAAATTGTATACAAGTGACAATGTCGCCTGGTTTGGAAATAAATTGGTTACACAACACTTAGGAATTTATGTGCGCACTCTGAAAACGTCCATCGATGAAAGTAAAGCAGAAACATGCCGCAGTATGATTCTCCTTTTTTGCATTTTGTTCTAACCCTTATATGGTTGATCGCGACTTTAGTCAATTTAGTTTTATTTAGGAATGGTGTATGTAATTGAAAACAAAAGCTGACGAAAGTTGTTTTAAGCAGATGACAGCATGGCAGTGAAGGGGTTTAAAAGTTAAGCATTCATTCTGGTATTTCAATTGACATTTCATTTACATTGTTTGTAACTTTAAATTAACACTGCGCCATTCCGAGATTAATTCATATAGCAAATGCGATGTCCGGTGCTGATGTTAAATAGGAAACATGCTTCTACTATAATTAAAGTCGAATGACAATACCAAAGTCACACTGAATTGAAAATAACACAAAAATGTTACCCATTCAATGATGTACACACATTAAGTTTGGTCTCCACATGGTGTTGTGACAAAGCTTTGCTAAACAGTAAAACCTATCGATCACTACCACTAAAACAAGGTTAATGGATTGTATAATAGTCAGGTGACAGCTTAAAGCAAGGTGACAGTTAAATAAAAAATCTCCAAAGGGAACTTTCTGGTTTACTGTCACCTAACTTTATGCAGTCACCTACCTGAAACAACTATATTTGTAGATGACGAATGTTGTCGTTGCTAGAATTGAATGTTAAAATTGCTTCTGATGACATGACTGGCAAGAAGAAGGAAAACTTCATTAAATTATATTCAATCTGGTTGCCTAAAGAGTTATTTAACATGTCGACAATCAATGGAAATAACAGAAAAGACGTGTAATTGCCTCAAGTGTATATCGCAAACTCTATGGAAGCAGTCAGCAGCAATATTTTACCTAAGGTGTAAAATTTGATGTTTATGACATTAAAAAGTGCACTCAGTGATCCGAGTTTTGGTTATTTATATTTAGAGATTTTCATTACGATATATTGACAGCAAAACAACTGGTATCTTTTTCAAACAGTTTAGACATAAAGAAAGGCTTCTTTAGCAATAAAAAACTTACTTACAAAACATGCATAGTAAATCCCGATACACATAAAGGAAAAAAATAAAAAAAATGATATAAAATAATCATTTACAGTCACAGCCTAGTGCATCCTGTGCGCACTCAGTATATTGGCGTAATCTTCATCTAATTCAAGGCGGCCAATAAAGACGAAGTAAAAGTCGAAGTACTGTATCATACAGTGGAGAAGACGTTGTTCTTTCCCTTAAAAACGGAACGTAACTCATTGTAATACAAGGTATAAAATTGTGGTATAAAAAAATTGTAGATTGATTGTTTTATGGTTTCAAATCTTGGAATCCATCTAAATGTATAGTCAGCAACGAGTTCAATACTAAACCATCGTCCGCTC
The DNA here is from genome assembly GCA_922989275.2 of Gari tellinella. Classification (NCBI taxonomy): domain Eukaryota; kingdom Metazoa; phylum Mollusca; class Bivalvia; order Cardiida; family Psammobiidae; genus Gari; species Gari tellinella. The sequence continues at coordinate 47,471,370 of OV277864.1, forward strand.
AAGATAGCAAAACTTAATAATACCGTTTGATAGTATCAGCTTTACATATATTGAAAAAGCATTACATTATTTAAGATGATCATACACTTACTAGAATCTACTTTCGCTTTAATTTTGTGTGCAAATAAATTCAGAACCAAGAAAGTGACCTTCTGCTTTGAATGCGACAGCACCGAGCGTTGTCGATTCTGCGGCTGTTGAAAAAGCTTCGTTGGGATTGTTAACAATATTTCGTTTTCAGGCTCTTTACTGTTTTATTCAATGTAACAAGTTATTTGAAAGAATAAATAAACAGCTTCAACTCCTACTATCAACGACATTTTAAAGATTTTTTTTTTCAAAATATGTCCCTAGAGACCTTCCCACTTTGCCGTAGTTCTGGGGCTTAATTGTCATAGGGAATTTTTTCTGTTAATTAGACCGAAAGCATCCCCCTGACAAGAACTAAAAGGAAGGCAGGTCGATGGTTTTTCGTCCCATTCACTGTTTTACAATGCATGAGATTAGCCGAAATCACCTTCCTGAGATCATTATCATCTCATCTCATCATCCCTCATTAACTCATCGGCGCTATATGACCTAGTTTGTGTCGCAGTGCCGTAAAACCCAACTCATCATCATCATCAAAATATGTTCACTATTATACTCCTGGTTTGTTTTCTTTACATTCTACGACCTCTGTAATTCAGTTTGAAACCATCATATGTTCTCGCAAGTACATGTACTTTGATTATCTAAACAGCAAACATTTAATTACAGTATCTCTGAGTCTGATCTTGTTCTAAATAGTTTGTACTGCATATAATAATGTCGACAAAACCGCGTTAAGTGGAAAAGAATAGCGTCTTCTCAATTGTAATTGATGTTAATCATCAACTACAACAGTAGTGTGCTCTTTCTAAGATAAGATTACAAATTTAATGGAGATGCCCGCCTTACTTAAACTGTGTTTTAAAAATCAGCACATGCACAAATATATCAAGCACATGCACAGATATAAGGTTGGAGAAAAACTGTATTTGTATAAAACATCTCATTTTACCAAAATATTATTAAACGATGTTTCTATGCAGTATCTGTTCAATATAAAGCGAACATATAATGTTATCCTTTCTCCTGCCAAACTTGTCACCAGAAGCAATATTAACCCTTTCACTGCCAAGGATGACAAGACTACCATTAATTTTGCAAACAGTTTGGATCCTGATCAGACAATTCATAACGCGGCGCCTTACTTTTATCCTGCTTTGAGCACTGACATGTCTTAGATTACCACCATCTTTCACTTTCGGTTTACATAAATTATCTCTGTCGCAAACTAGCAATTACTTTCGGCAGATTTCGCCATAGTACTACATTATGGCGTTCCGGTCTCTGACGCAGAGCTTTCCTTCGAAAGGTCGGTGGTTCTACCCAGTTACCGAGTTGTGCCTGAAACAGTACATTAAGGGTTTCTGGGGTCTACCTCAACCTGTAATTAGCTCTGCGTCGCAATATGACTGAAATACTGTTAAAAGCTAGCATAATATGTCAGAGTATTTTACAAAAAGACGTACCAACTCATATAAAAGCTAATATAATAGCCTGCAGTAGCTGAGTGATTGTGTTAAGTGTTAACTTACGAAAAATAAGTGTAGGAAATTCATCAAATGGTTAAACGGTTTCAAATTACACGAAATAGTTATAAATTTTGTCTTTTATATTTCACTTATTTTCGACTAAAAATATAAATTCTTAATATGCTTTACATAAAGTGATACATCTGATTTAATCGGAATGTTTTATTGCTTATAAACTGTACAGGTAAAGTTTAGGCAAGAATACTGCCAATTTAAGATGTAGTCTGGGAGGGAGATGTATGTTAACCCTTTGAACCCTAGTCCCGCATATAGGTGTTCTTTTCAAACAGTGTACATGTGAATAGAACACTTGTCCTCTGCAAACAGTGAAGACCCAGATCAGAGGGCTAATAATGCCAAACATGGACAAAAACAACCATTAAAAGACAGAAATGGACTAGACTAAAATGGAAACTGGAATTGTCCATTTAAAGTTTCAGGGAGGAAAGAGTTAAGGAACGGATGAATACTCGCCGTGAAGTAGTTGTTTGATTACTTATGCGCTATTACAGAGAAAGGATACTTCAGACATGTCTGAATGTTCACTGAAGCTTTAATATTTATACTTTACGAATACTTTTTTTTTTAATTAGATGATTGACGAGGGTTCGTTGGATTTAAATAGTCCATGTAAAATATATTATTTGTTTTTTTGCTATAAACAACTTTAAGAATATTAAGAGTATCATATAAAAACCATGCATCGCTATACTTTGGTCTTATTGGAATGCATACCGGTATTTAGACTAATCCCTATCACCACTTTATAGGAATTAACACTGCAGTTGCATAATAACATAACTCTACCTGTTGGGTTTGAGCACTTTTATAAGTCTGATAGATAACTGAATTTAAACCTCTTCAACATACGTTAGGTAAGTGATTGATCGGTATACGATATTCTGATTGAAAAAAAAAGTTTTAAGCACAACTGAGAATACTAAAAACTATATGAGTTTTGAAACATTATTTTGACATGATATTGCGTTTTACTCCTTGAAATGTCATAAACGGTAAAATATTTATCATTAGTGTTAAAGTAATATGTATTGCTACACTTAACTGACATAGGGTACATGTAACGACCATTTCTGTCTATACTATTTGTACAATAATATCTCTACATTTAAGTTTTAGGGACTCGTTCGGTGAAGTTTGTTTTATTGGATTTTTATGAAATTACAATTAAATGAAACGATAGCCGTAGGAAAGCAAATCCCTTTTCCTCAAGGTAAGACTAGTGGCGAGTCCTGATCAACAAGAACGTGATGTGGCCGTTGGCCGACATGTATTGTGGCTACCAAAATAAGTCGACAAACGTTTTTTAGGCGATAATCGTATCGAACCCTTTACCATATAGACGGTTTCTTCAGAAGACATGGCATCACGTACAGGAACAGGTTGAAAGTATAGCTAAATGCACCTGAATGAGCATTCTTCGTTAGTTTCATTCTGCTTTAAGCTACCATCTGCTAGGATACACGATTTATATCTTATAATGCAAAGTCATCACCGTATAAAGTGGAATATAAATTAAATAGCGAAAAAAGGTGTATCGTTTCTATTGGCTGTTGAGTTAAAATTGTAGCAATACTACACACATTTTCTAAAAGTGCTAAGGTATTTGCTAACCGTTTGGAACAAACATTCATCCTAAAGATTATTGAGTGAAATACAAACATACTAGATCATAATGTACGATTTACAGATGGTTGGTTTCTAAGTCCTTAAAAATTGTTATTTGTGAATTGAATAATTCAAGTCACAATGTAAGGATATCAAAGTAGCCATCGTGGCTATAAACTGCACACCTTAATTCAAATTTATGTTTAACAAAAATCAGAAAAGGCATTAAGAGGTTCGTTTTTGTGTTATAATTGGTCCAGTTGTTTATGAGAATAAGAAGATTGTATTTATTGTTGATGACACACGCACGCCCACATGATAAGGAATCTGAAATAGGTTTCTTAAAGGTGCATTCATGCCAACTACGGTAATGAATTAATAATGAAACTGAATAGGTAGATCTAGTTTTAGACAATTATATTTTTGAAATGTAGTAAACGAAAGTTCATTTCCATTTGTATATGAACCAATTTCTGCAAAACTGAATATTTTTTACAAAATTGCGAGAAAACTGTGCAATAAACATTGTTGCAAAGTTTTGAGAATAATATCTTTAAAGAAAAGTTGACGACAACACACGGAGCTCAACTGACGACGATTGAAAGGCGAACACAATACTATCAAAATAGCTAACATTTGCCTTTCGTGCCGTGTGAGCTAAAAGATTACAGACTGCATCTTTTCAGGAACATAAATGTGTAAATATTACAGATATCAAAAGGCATTAATACCTCCATAAAGATACGACTAATGTTTATGTCGAAATTATCTAAAGGATTATTTATAATTACAAAATATTAACCTCAATCGATTAACCCCATCACTGCTTTACCCCGAATACAGTGGGTTTAGATCCTTACCAGACGTCGCGTTACATAGAATTCAAAGTGGTTAATAATTATTAAGATATAAATTTTAATCATGTATCCAGAACTTAAATTTGAGGACTAATAGCAGGCGACAACTGTGTAAAGCAGGTATTAAAATGGCCGTGAAAGGGTTTACTATATATTGGAATACCGTTCAACTAAATGTCTCAAAACAACACAAAACTGTTTTGAAATGTTGTCAAAATAATGTCCCCTAGAGTGGAGCACTATTAACCCCTTCACTGTCTTACCCCGAGTACAACAGTTAATTGCAAACAGTTTGAATCCTGATTGTAACGCGGCGTCTAATCAGGATTCAAACTGTTTGACACTCATTTCAATATTTTTAACTAAAAATACCTAAATATTGAATTTGACAAATCAAAGCAGACGACAATTTTTTAATAATGACGACTTCAGGGAAATGAACGGGTTAATCCGATATCATCTCTAGACTGCTTCTAAATCTTCATAAATCCTAGATTGTATATTGAAAGCGTATGTCGCACCATTCCATGTCGGACCTTTATCACACTTAAAATCCATCCCAAAACTTTTTTACAAATATCAATGTTGTTTTAATCAGTTTATCAACATCCGATTCTGAGAAATAAGCGCCTACAATATTACCAGTCGCCACGCGCTTCAGACGATTTTAAGATAACTATTACAAACAATTTGTATCCAACTCTTGTGATCTTTTCTAAACACGGTTTAGATAAATCAACTCTGAGAATTCCTACAGGTGACAGTTAACCAAGCGTGCCAATTACATATTTGACATTTTGACAGAAAAAACTTAATGATCAGTGACAAAAAGCCTGAATCCAGTTCAGACGCGGCGTTACGCGACGTCTGATCTGGATTCAAGCTGTAAGCAAATGTAAACCAGTTTCCCTCTCTATAACGTCTCCCTCCGTACAACGCACACAATCATTGTCTCCCATTGGTTGTCGTTGTAGAGAGGGAACGCTGTAATTCAGTGTTGCATGGTATGACACTATGTTTTGATTGCTGTAGTAAGTTGTACAGTGAAACCGCTGACACCTGACCTGCTTCAGTATCGTTTGTTTTACAGTTGTCATCTACAATAATTTTCCCAAAACTCAATTAAAGCAATTTAAGGAATATATCGAATATTTATTGTAATTCATGTAAGTATGGTACTGATTACACTGTAAGAAACCGTAATGCGGTTTCATACTAAAGTGTGACCATGTGTTTTTTCCATACCTCCATGATAACAAACAATATAAGATAACTACTTTTCATCTAATATCACTACTGAATGTAAGAAAGAAATAAAAGAGATTCTGACATGAGTGTTCATTATACAACACTTTTAAGCCTTAGGTTTTAGTCTGCCATAGATCTATATTTATTTATGCTTTTCGGTGGATTACCGGAAAATAGCAGTGGTTTATCACTTGGTAATCCACTGCAGTGGATTATCACCAATCGCCGTTTTCCCCGTAGGGCTCCGCAAAAATCGTAGTCAATCGTGTCTTATCGTTAAATTCCGGCAGTCCGATTTGTCGCGAACCACTCAACGAAAGAACACGAATCCAAAATCGGGAGCAACGACGTAATTCGGATGACGTCAAATCAATATATAATTGACGTCATCGCACGGGAAACTGTTTCGTTAATGTGTTCGATGTAAACTTGGGGCTCAACACGGGGTAAATGATGTACTTTCGCTTTCACAATTGTCGAACAATTTCGTTTAAAAAGTGGCTTAAAAGCATAAATAAATAGAATAATTGTATTTTTTTTTTTCAGTATAAGATCGAATTTAATCCATTTCGTGAACATCAGACTGTTATATTTTCACTCGTGGCTTCGCCACTCGTGAAAATATAACGTCTGATGTTCACTCAATGGATTAAATTTCTATCTTATACTGAAAAAAAAAATTATCCTCTATATTAACTTCCCAAAACATGACGTTATTTTGTAGTAACATCATCGACAATGACGTCATTTAGCGTCTCACATCATGCAGCGCTTGAGGAGAAAAGTTGAACTAAGAGAAAGTAGTCCCGACAAGGCGTGGTTTTTTTCCATAGAGATATAAAAGACAATACAGCCAATCACCCAAAGTAATGAAAACAAACAATACTAAATTATTTAATCTTCAGAAATCTAATTATGAGGGGCAAACAGTTTAGATCTTTATCCGACGCAACGTTCCGCGCAATCTGGTCTGGATTTAAACTATTTACATTTTTATACAGTCGATACCAGAAGATGAAGGATTAACAAATATTGTTTGTTTTTTTATATTTTCATCTATACAGTTAAATACATGCAGTACAATCCTGTACAGATCAAAACTTTAAAAGAAGATTCTGGACAGGTCTTAAGACAGGTAGCTGAATACAGCATTCAAAACCACCTATAGATGTTGTCTATGACCTAGGTCCTACATTAAGCAGTCATCCGTTTAAACGCATACGAAACGCAAACTCAAAACAATGAAATGTAGAAAAATGACAATTTGTTGACAATTCTGGCTATTAATTTTAATCTGAGAGGCAAACAGTCTGGAACCTGATCAGACGCCGGGTTACCCGGCGTCTGATCTGGTTCCAAACTGTTTGCAATTGAAATAGTTAAAACTTAAGCGCAATATTGAGAAAGAATAACGTCTTTTTCACTATGTAAAAGAACCGCAAGTAAATTTATGTTTATTATGCATATGTTGGTGTACTGATATAAAATGTAAGGACCTATTTAAACACACCTTAGCTTTTGGCTTTGATATATTTTGTTTACAATTTACTATGATTTTAAACTAATCACTTTATAATTCTACATTAAATATCATTTTAACAGATAATTCCTGTGTCTCTCTATCAGCCATTACATAGCTAGGAAGGTAGCAAAAATAAATAAAGATTTTGTCAGCACTTCAGGTATTAACTATTTACAAAATCAACATTCTGAATAGCTCTATTATATATACGAACATTAATTCATACATAAAGTAAATTGTATTAGTTACTGTGTATACCATTTTCTGCCAAAATGTCGCGTTTATGCTACATGAAGTATTCCGTTGCAAACTCTTTAGACCTTAAAAGTACTTTGCTACTCAGGGGTCTGTCTTACGCAACGTCGTACGACAAAACGCTCATAAGTCAAAAGTTTGAAACACACATAATTTCTTTACAAGACAATTCAAAATAGATGTCACAAGACAGGTTTAGATGGAGAAATAAATAATATTTGAGAAATTTAATTGAGAAATGTTGTCGTATGACGTTTCACAAGGCGGGTCCCATGATTAAAATCAATCGTCAACGTTTTAACAACAACTTTAAACTGTACTTCAGACAGGGAAAGTTACTGTAGCGCAGCCACTCTACTGTGTATGTTAGAAATAAATGCATACTGTGGGGAAGATGATATTGTCCCCAAAACCATCGCCTTTATGCTGAAACAATCATTTCAATTGCAAGCAATTTAGAGACAGACCAGACTAATAAGGCTCCAAACTATTTGCCAATCAAATTAAAGTTATTGTCAGAATTTCATAATTAACTTAATGTTCTACATTTTATTACTGTGCCTTTGCGTTCAGTTTCGTGTAACCCTTTCGCTGTCAATAACGCCAAAAGGTGCAGACAGTCAGTACAGTACTGAATCTTATTAAGTTAACAATTTTTGCGATTCGCTTGTAATTCGATGGCGATTCGCTTGCGATTTCAAAATACTAATTTACCCTCGGATAAGTTTTCTTGAGTGGTGTATCTCACAAATGTTCGCAAATATGCCTTCGTTAATTTTTTCGATTCCAGTTTTGTCACAACCGCTTCTGAAATTTCGCGTTAAAGTATTCAAACGTAGGATTTGTTTTTTGAAGCGCCCGATTCGATGGCAATTCGCTTGCGATTATCAATTTAATTTAATAAGGTTCAGTACTGTATATGCTTAGACACCGCGTAGCGCGGCGTCTTATCAGGATCCAAACTGTTTTACATACCTTTCGAAACCATGTCAGTCATACTGCCTTAACGTTGTCGGTCTGTCTTTTTGAGCATGATGAAATTTCCGAAAAGTTATACGAACTCATTTTCGAAAAAATGTTAATAAATCATTTTCTGTGAGTACATACAGTCATAAAATACTAATTTGCAGAGAATGAACCGGAAGGGACTTTTTAAAATTTGTGTCAGATTCGTAGTTTTCAAAAAAAAAAAATTTGATAAAAATACACCAAAAAGTGAAAAAATGAGAAAAAATGGATTTTTTCGATAAAAGGTATATATCTTTTTTAAAAGATCCGGGACCCTGTGTTTTTATTTGCTATTTCACTAAAACTTTATGTACATGTATGCAAGGCTAAAAACAACAAATAAAAAACTTGGTAATTAGTTTGCTGCAATTTTCACTGTGCCTGAATCTCCCATTATAAAAAAGTGGGTGGAGTAAATTTTACTCCTTTTCAGTGAAATCAAACATTGTTATTTTAGATCTTGACAAAACATTATTTTCAGGGTTTATTCTTACTGTAGAAATACAAATTAGGACATGTCTTGTACAAATACTTAGTATAAATAAAGATTGAAAAAACGTATTACAAAAAAAACGGATTTTTAGTGAAGGGGGTAGTCTTGAAATATCTCAAATTGTGGGGAAAAAAAGTCCGGTACCCCCACTTTTGTCACCAGTTTTGTCATAGAAACTAATTTTACTGTCTGTATACAAAGTTTGAAGAATTAGGTAATTACTTTCCAAAGGTGCACCTACCCCCTTAAATCAAACTTTTAAATGATATTGCAGACAACATTATTGAAGCAGACGACAGCAGTGTGGTAAAAAGGGTTAAAAGCGCACGTTATATCTAGGGAAAGGGCCAATGATAATGTTGTAAATAACTTGTAGCCCAATCGCTTTGCACATATTATTATGCAAATAAATATGTTTAAACTAACCGCACGTTAATTTGACGTTGAAATCAGAAATAAATAATAACGTCTTCTCCACTATATGTATTGCAAGGTTATTTCTATCAAATCATTTATCGTTAGGATCAATCTGCGGCAATGTCAGTTTTCAAGTGGTGCTTCATCAACCTAATACTTAACCCTTACGATACCAACTTTCCAAACGAATATTCCAGTCCACAGATAATGACTAGTTTGCATTGATTCTTGAAGGATTTGTTAAAAACAATACTCAAAAGTTTGTATACTAAGTTTATCCTAATAAGATGCTCTTGTATAGAGCATTATGGTATTGATCTACATTGTTTGCAAATTATGTATACAATCGTTTCCCGCACAGTAAGAATCAAGCATTCATTCTGGTATTCAAATTGACATTTAACCAGTCGTAGGTATCATTAGATATTGCATTCTAGTAGTGTAAAATCCCCACTCTTGTGATCACTCACAAGTGTTATCATTAATATTGTTACATCGAGATGGCTTCTCAAGACACGGTTAACCCGTTGAACCCTTGCTTAACATTGACTCGCCATTACTAAACAGTGTACTTGTGAAACGTACACTTGTCCTATATGATCAGAGTCTGAAATGTTTCTCTCACATAACTACCCCTGTTTCTATAGCGAACAACGATGACGAATATCCTTTTCTCCAACATGTGTTAGATCACTTTGATGACGTCATTATAACGTCACTATATTTATAACGGCGTTTCAAATGACGTCACCGGGGTTTCAAAACAAATGCATATTGCTTTAAAAATATCGTCGATGTTTGAGACAATTTGATCTCAAACTCGTCTAGAATGGAAATGTTATATAACATTTCAATTCTAGACTCGTTTGAGATCAGCTTGTCTTAAACATCAACTCATGACAGATCCTATATGTCATTTTGCAATACATTTCAAACAGACAAACACGTCCTTAACGCCAAGGCCGAAAGCGCTGACACCTGCAAACACTTTGTATCCTGATAGACGCCGCGCAACGCGACGCTTTATCAGAATCCAAACTGTCTGTCACTTATACATGTATTAATGTTTCCTAAATCCCCAAATGCATAAATTCTAAATTTAAAAAGAAAAAACAGATGAAACAATAAAGCCAAAATTGAACAGATTTGATTGAAAATTAGAATTGTCCACATGAAGTTTCATGTATAAAAAGAGTTAAAGTGAACTAAAAGTGTCTACAGGGGCTATATGTATGTTTTCTCTCGTTTATTACACAGTGAACAAGACATTATTCTTTCCCAATAAACGCATTTACGCTAAAACTGATATTTCCATTGTAAACCGTTTGGAGCCTGATCAGCCACCGACTTCAACTGTTTGCAACTCAGATTAACATGAATAGTCAGAATTGTCGAAAAGTTGTCAATTTCCACGTTTTATAGCGATGCCTTTGCGTTCCGTTTGCGTTTAAACGGGAATGTATAACACACTCTCCTCTGTATCTATCTAAATATCGACATAAAGTATTCGTTTATGTGATAGTAATAGCGGGGAGTTCAGTATTTATTTTAATGCGTCTTTAACACCCTATGATTTGTATGAGGTTGTGAGCACTTCAATTATGATCCTCGAAAATGCAAGGTATTACTTATTTGATTTATTAAAGCTCCATTGAGTCAGCATATAACAGATAATAGTCGGTGTCTCAAATCTGACTGTAACTTGGCGTTTGATCAGGATCTAAACTCGTTGGCACACTTGTTGAGGCTTAGTTTCGGTCAAAATTCCGAAAATGTTAGAGTATTAATACATGAGCAAACCGTATCATGGCAGAAAATGATTTAACCTAATGTTCCATTGATATTCTGTGTTTGACGCCTTTAATTTATTCCTCCTCTACAGAAAATATTTCCAATTTATACAGTTATGAATAATATTATGTATCATGAGAAATATCTTTATATTCTAGCAGATGATAGCTTAAAGCAGATTGAAAGTAAAGCAGAATGCGACTTAAGACGCATTCTGCTTTACTTTAACCCTGCTTTAAGTGACCACCTATTGTAAATACTTGAAACAGACTATGGGGAAAAGGTTTATCAAACTACGTGTTCTCACTGTGGAGAAAACGTTAATTTTCCGGTTTAACTCTTTCCTCCCTGAAACTTTAAATTGACAATTCCTGTTTTGATTTTTGTCTGGTCCATTTCTGACTTTTAAGAGTTGTTTTTGTCAATTTTGGCATTACTGACAAACAGTGAAGACCCTGATCAGAGGGCTCCTTTCGGAGCCCTCTGATCTGGGCCTTCACTGTTTGCACAGGACAAGTATACTATTCACATGTACACTGTTTGAAAAGACGCCTATATGCGGGACTATGGCTCAAGGGGTTAAACGCAAACGAAATGCAAATGCAATTCAATAAGCGGTAGAAAAAAAAACACTTTATTTTAATAGTCTACCTAATCTGAATTGAACACAGTTTAGCCTGATCAGACGTCGGGTTATAAATACATCTCGAAATGGTTTGCAACGGCCATCATTGTCTGGGCATAAACGCGTTTATTGGGAAAGAATAACGTCTGCTTCACTATGTTATAAGGAACATGAAACATGGCAAAAGTCGAACAGCAGCTGAGAATGAGCGTAGGCTCAACAATATTCAATGACTCTAGATCACAGTCAGTTTTGTACAATTTGCATCAATCAAATGCATAGCTTTTCTTCCAACCGACGGCAGGTATCATTTTTCAATTCATTAAACAATTTGCTGTCATATTCTGTCAATTTTCCTGCAAATGAGTTTTCTACTAGACTTAATGTACCATTTAATCATCTCTAGATCAGCATGATGCAATACAAAGTTCTCTTTATTGTAGAGAACATATTGTCATTTCCCGTTGAAAAGAAGCTAACTGCTAAGGCCAAACAATAAAATAAAGATCATGACGAGTATTCTAATATTCTTGTGATCTATTTTAATCTGAGTGGCTAACAGTTTCGAGCCGGATCAGACGTCAGTTTATAAAACTGTTTGCATTTACAATTATTGTTTTAGCACAGCCTATTCATTCAGAAAGAATAATGCCTTCTCCTCTGTATATTGTAGGTCTAAAAATGTACAAAAACATGCAAATATGCAAAAGAATGAAATAGTTCTGTTTGTTTTCATACATTCTGTACACTAACATTTAACTTATATAGTAAAACCTCTCTATTACGACCACTTAATTGTGTTAAGTATTAAGAATTGAAAACAGGTTCCTGCTTATTGCAAGATGACAGTAAATCAGAAAGCTTAACTGTCACATTGCTTTAACCCTTTACCTGATAGTCTATTTCTAGTATTGAAGATAGGGGACTTCTTAAAGCAGGTTGAAAGTAAAGCAGAATGTGCCTTAAGGCACATTCTGCTTTACTTTCAGCCTGCTTTAAGCTATCATGTGCTAGAATATAGAAAGTATTCCCTATCATATATCTTTATAACTGATTAAATTGGAACTATTTTCTTCAGCGGATGAATAAATAAAACACGCTAAAAGGCGCTTCTATTGGGGAAAGGGTTAAGATGCCACCTAACATTTTAGCCTTCGCTTTAGTGATCAGTTTTACTGTAACATGCATATCAGTTGTCAAGTGTTTAGTTTGGTGTACCGGTGTAATGAAATAAAGTGACCCCCCTAATAGAGTGACCCACCGGTCGAAATATTTCAGAAAAAGTGACACTTTTGCCGAAATATTTTGACTCCCTGTCTATGCTAGGGGGTCACTTCATTTCAGGTATGACATGAAATAAAGTGACCCCCATAATATTATGATCCCCTTCGAAATATTACGAAAATGTGACTCTTTTGTCGTAATATACATGTAAAGCCCCCCCCCCCCCCCCCCCCCCAAACTGTTCAAAATATGTTGACCCCCAAATTGATCAAATCCGCTACCTTCCAACCCCCAAGCTGATGCCGACAATATGTACATGTATGCATTCGCAATTAAGTCCTTGATTAAGTTTATCTATAGTTTACCCTCACCTCACTTAAAACTCAAAGGGACAATTCTAGTTTTCAATTTAGCCTAGTCCATTTTTTACTTTTTAGGGTTGATTTTTAACAATACAGAGATCCCTCTTTACAACGACACCAAATAGGAGACACAAATTGTATGTTGTTCGGAGGGAGTCGTTATAGGGAGGGGAACTTAAGACTTGGCTTACATTTGCAAACAACTTGAAACCAGATCAGACGCCGCGTTATGCGGCGTCTGATCTAGATACAGACTGTTTGTCAATCATTATTATATAATTATCTTCTATACTTATATGTAACTTTGAGAAACATTAGCAGACGACAAATTTAAGCAGGCGATATTGCAACATTAAAAAGTTAGACATAACTGTCCTTTTAAGGGAACTGTGGCAAGGGTCGTTGTAAAGAGGGAGTCGTTGTTGGAAGGGCTGTTGTAGAGAGGGTACATTGTATATGTTAAAGTGACAAACAGTGAAAACCCTTATCTGAGGGCTTCTTAAGGAGCCCTCTGATCAGACCTTATAATTATATTCCACCTTATAATATACAGCGTTTCCGCGTGTATCTGCCACCTTGTATCAGCCACCTTGTATTTTACTCCAACCCCGTTTTCGATTTGGCGTGATGCATGATGTTTATTACGTACAGGAACACGTTCCGCGGTAGTCTTTGTGGCATACAGTAATTCTTGTTCTGCCATTAGAAATAACTAATGTTTCTGGATAAAATATGATTTAAACAACTTTTTGGTTGTTTCTGGTGTGTATTCAAGACATATAATAAACACACCACCAGTTGGCAGTGCGCTACAGTGTGTTGTATTCTGCTCTGGATGTTTTTTGCGGAAACAACCGATCAGACTCGAGACACCTATATCCAAACATTGAGGTCCTGATCAAAGCTGTTTGTACTTTCAAGGGCGAGAACTAGATTTTCTGGAATTGCTACTCGGCACAGACAGAAATTAAAGTTGGCAAGTTAAACTATATGGCGGTTAAAGGCGTCCACCTCATATTTCCGAGCCCATTTTTTTCTAAAGGGGTGGGGGATTGGGAGTGGTATCCGGGTCGGATAGTCCGATGGGATCCATGCATACGTAATACACATGTCTCCAATGTAAACCCCAATACACGCACTGTCGACTTACCAATAACTTGGAATAACTTTATAGATAGAAAGTTCAGTCACGGTTCAATGCCCAAAATTCATTTACGGATCTGAAAGGTTGACACAAAGTCAATATAAACAAAGTTCTTTCCGCAATGAAAAATACAGGCAAATCATAGATCTAGTCAAAATTGTATTGCGCGACAGCGTCAATATCACTAAAATAGGCAACTGCTTAATGCAAGATCAAATTAATGCAGAAAGTGTTCTACATTGATTTATGCTGCATTTAGTGACTGCCTGTATTCAAGTCTGTAACAAATGGATCACAAAAGACATGCGACTGCTTAATGCAAGACAAGAATAATGCAGAAAGCTCATAAAGACCTGCATGTAAATGCGTTTCCTGTATTATTTTATGCTGCCTGTATTCAATGTTACAAACAGGTATTCTATTGAGATCTGTGACAGGCGACTGCTTAATACTGTAAATACACAACTAATACAGAAATTTCAGAGATCTATGAGCTTTCTTCAATTTACTTGAACAAGTCGTGAACAAGTCGTGAACAAGATACATGACGTCAAGACTGTGTATCAACAAGACAATATCTATGCTTAAAGCTGGCTGAAAGTAAAGCACAATACTATTTTAGGTGAATTCTGCTTTTCTTTCAGTCTGCCTTAAGCTACCATACTAGAATATAAGATGTATTAATTATGGTGCACCGGCAGACGTGGTCACACTCGACTGTAGTACCGTGGGTGATGAGTTCGATCACCTGCAGTACCAAGTCTTTACAAACTCAGGTTTGATGTATTGATCAGTGCTTTACACTGGGCAATGTTTTCATTGCCATGAATGATTTTGACATACTCCTTTTCTGTTAGATCTTATCGTCTGCCGAAACCCGTTCATTGTACGAGGAAAACTTACCTAGAGGCATTGGCTCTATTACAGAATACGTTATTCTGTCCCAATGAACGTGTGTGTAATGTAACAAGTACGCCAGTTGCAAATAATTTAGAGACAGATCAGATACCGGGTAACTCTGCATCTGAATGCGCACCTAAAGTAACTGCATAATGTGTAAAATAAATACTCAATTATATTCTAATCTTTATTGAAGCTTTTCAGTTTCGTTTAAACGGGAAGTACCTCTCCTGAAATGAGCTGTCACATATCTTTACTCGTTCACCAGTGAGATATCAAATGGATAATTTTCAGTTGATTATAGTCCATTTTTTAGCTAGGGCTGATCTGCTTCAAATGACAACAACAGCTGCATACGGCCCAATATCGCTCACCTGGAACGACTTATGTAAGTGAAATATCTTGGAACGCTGAGAAGTTATGAAAATACGATTGTGCCAATCGTTGAGTATATGCACAGAGCAGTGTTTTGAACAATAGAGAACACTTTTGAAAACATTTAAGTAAAATTAGTGACCCACAGAGGTGGCCAATTTGACAACAAAACAAAATGAATATTTCAAGAAGATATTTTAAAATATTGAAACGATCTATATTTAGCTCCTGTGACAAAGATATGCAACTGAATAGAACCACTTGAACAATTTGTAAATGCCCTCTTGAAGCTGCACCATGCCAAAATTAAAACTCTGGCCACATTTGTTTCAGATAAGTTGTTTGAAGATTTTACTATATAACTCACTGTACATAAATCTGTGACCCCCGGAGCGAAGTCATTTTTGACCCATGGGACATAATTTAAACAATGTTGATAGTGGATCTGTAGATGATTCTTTGTGCCAAATATCTAAGTTAAAGGGACACGTCATTGCAATTGACAAATGGTTAGACCGCAACCTTAGAAGCATTTATATACTTTAAAAATGTTGATTAATGTTCATTTTACTTTGGAACAGTTTTTGCATCTTATTAGATTTCGAGTTGCTCGTTAGATCTGGTCCCTATATATATTCACAATGACCACCAATAACGGTAACCCTTTAAGTGTCATATTCGAAAACTAAGACAGGTTTTTGGCCGAAATGTATTTAACCTTTTACCACCATAAGTCGTTTTTGCAAAAGGTTTGGAGCTAGATCAGTCGCTTAGTAACATGCCGTCGGTTCAAACCGGTTTTTGCTGCTTGACACCCTAATTTTTTAGACAGACGATGTTTTGGAGATGAAAGGGCTCAAGCTTAAGATAAATGTCCTGTAGGAATTGATAGGGTATTATTATTATAAATACTTTAACGTTTTTGACACCTTTCATGCTACTCTGTCAAGTGCGACAATACTGGTACTTACAAATAGTCTGGATCCAGATCTAAGGTCGAGAAACTCGGCGTCGTATCAGTATTAAAACGGTTTCACATTCACACGGGGGTCATCTTTGCGCATGAACATTCGCAGGCGACGGTGCGACGGTAATAATACGACAGTACGACGGTGATAACGCGATAGTACGACGGTTATACTGCACGGGTGATAACGCGACAGTACGACGGTGATAATGCTGTAATGATGCGGTCATTAAATCACTCGGCCTACGGGCTCGTGATTTAATGACTACGCATCACAATTCCTGTCCGAGTTCTATTACACGATGATACACTAGTTGATGTTATTATTTCTTAAATAAAACTAAACAGACACACGTTTGCATAAGGTGTCATTTTATTATGGGGGTAACTTTATTTCATGAGGGGTCCGTTTATTTCACGTAAGGGGTTCATAATATTTAGACCCCCAGTCGAAATATTTCGACCGGGGGATCACTCTGTTACGCGGGGTCACTTTATTTCATTACACCGGCTGATCTGAGTCTCACTATAACATGTCCAGTGCTCAGCTATTCAATAAAGAAACATAGCAAGTTCTTAAGATATGTATCAGTTAGATATCAGTGGGAGTCTATACATGTAGTTCCATGTATGTATACAGTTAGAGAAACAGACCACCCAGTGTTAAATTGTTAGAGATACAGCTTACTGGTTGACTCCTGAATCTTCAAATGGGCAATTCCATCTTCCAATTAAATATAGTCAATTTTGGACTATTTCGGCTTAATTTATATATTGAAAAATGAAAAACAGTAGGAACCCTCTGATCTTAGTCTACACTTTTTGAACATGACATGTGTACTCTTCACAAGTATACTGAATGTAAATGATGCATATACTCTTGATTAGGAGGTAATGGGTTTAAAAGTAAAGAAAAGTATAATACTAGTTTAATTCTACTTTCAGTCCGAATGACCGCTCAGTCGACTGTACATTTACCCCCCCCCCCCCCCCCCCTGATCATTGAGCCATCTTGCCTACACTATTGAGCACTGCTAACATATGGCGCATATTGCAGCCGCAGTACCGGCTCAGACCCGTCACATGTACCCATTTTAACCCCTGAGTTGAGAGGAGCAATTCGCGGAACATGTCTTGCCCAAGAACATTCCTGTACATCATCGGGGGTTCGGAAAAAAACCTAGTCAGACCGCTGGTCCGGCGGGGGATCGAACTTACGACCCCTGGCACCGTAGTCCAACGGGTTTAACTAGTGTTTAGTGACTGCAGTAAATACCCTAAGTATTGGGACAGTGGCAATAGATCTTGAACAGACTGCCATTCAGTTTGCATCATTTGGACAAAAAACTGTGCGAATTTTAAGACAAACATACCCGTATTTTAAAATACAAAAGTGGCTAAGTCACGTTTTAACTTTGAAATATGGGTATGTTCGAACTAATGCGAGTTTAAATTATCGAGTTTCGACTGTACTTTTGTTTATGTATGTCATTATATTGTATTAAAAGGATAATTCTTATGAATAAGACTTAAAATAAATGTTTTTGATTGTTTTTTTGTAGTTGAAGATATGTGTTGAATGAAAATACCTTTATGACAGTAGGTTGTTCTGTGTTATAAACTTTATGTTATCAGATTATCAATAGCATGTACATTGGACTCACTTTACAAACAAGATACAGAATTTCAACAATAGTGTCGTGATTGCCCTGGTTTCGCTCACCTGAGTAAATTGGCCCTGGCAGTGTAAAAAGTGACTACTAGGGGATAATATACAATTTAGAAGTTTAAGAATGATAAGCTGATAACATAAAGTTCATAAATCAGGTGAGGTTCAGTCGAGCCTCGACGTAAGTGTATCTAACTCACTAAACCCATTAACCAATATCCTGTTTCTAGCTTTGAAGACAGATAACCACTTTTATCCCGTCACTACAGCCTCCGGTGTCATAATAAAGGGGTAGCATAATAAACTATAGGTTTATCTGTGCAGTAGCAGGTTTATCTGTATAGTAGCTGTATGAATACTACGGAACTATTTTTATTTTCATTACTCAACGCATATAGCGGAGAAGTTGGTTTTTAAACGCAAAAAAACACAATAACTATGTTTGCTAACCAGTCAGTATCCACAAAAAAGAACAAATTTATTTCAAAAAAAAAGTTTGGACTAAGTGGGATTCGAACTCGGGTTTTCGTGGTAGAAGGCGGCGATCTTAATCGTTGGGCCACGGAGCCCGATCCCGTGACGTCGATTTAAGTTATATACATGTATAAAGTTTGTAGGTGGACGCGTTTTAAAAAAAAAATGAAATTCAAAATAACGAACCATTATTCTGAATAAATATTGCCCTTTATAAGCCAACAAAAAGTTTACAAACACATAACCATTCATTATTTCTATTCTCATATAGATCTACGCCGTTATAGACCATTCTACAATCGTCTCTAATTCAGGCTTCTGCTACGGTAGAGTCTAGCGCCGAAAGGGGGCGCGGCCGTCTGTGATCTTATAAATATGCATGATTCAATAGCTGCCAAACCAACAATACGCGCATTTTTTTTCGAGCTTAAACACCCTTTATTAATAGCGAGATCGGGATCAAACCACAATAGATAGCATTCCGAATGATTTAAATTACTGGAAATAAGTTTACCACGAGGCCACTTGAAGTCTTCAATACTGAAAAACTGACGGGAAAAAAAGTTAAATGCGACATTTATAGATCTAATACAGAGTAATGAAACAAGCGATTTATGAGGCACACATTGTATCGTTTTATTTTTTCCTTTTTCTTTTCAAGTGTTGTACTTTAACATTATTTTTTGTTTCTTTTATACATGTTTAGGTCAAGATGTACCCAATGAATAAACACAGAATATCCCAGAAAATGTTTTTTTTTTTTAAAATCCTTTGGCATGGCTAGTCTAGGCCTACTGTAGCAACAAGTTGAAAGATACTTTAGGTAGGCTAATAGACAAAGCAGAATGTCAGAGTTAGTAGCAAATTTCGACATAAACATTGAACAGGAGGCAGAGTTTGAATCTGAGGAGTAAGAAAAGAAACAATGAACGACCTTGATTAGCAACGCGAAAACTGGTGACAGTTTGCAGTCGATTTTTTTGAAATTTTATCTTATGAGATGAAGCGTAAAGTATGGTCCATTTGAATTCAAATATATAACTTATCAAATTTGAATCGACTCACTTTTCCAGTTCTTTGCCTTTACTTCACTAGAAGCGTTTAGTTTCTGCATTTTTCTGTGGGTAGGATTAACTAAGGCGTACTTCGCCGCGGGCTCCCTTGCGGTCATTTATGCGGTATGTGAGAATTTTCTTCAAAATATGTAAAACTTGTCAAATATTATTATTATTATTATTATTATACCAGATTTATATAGCGCTCTTTTCACACAGGGATTGTGCGTTCAAAAGCGCTTTACATGAAATAACACATATGTACCTATAAATCGTGAAAAGACAAAATAACTACAATTAGATCTGAAATAAAACATGAATAAACATATAAAAGACAGTCCCCCAAAACGGCGATCACATTACCCCCATCAATCAGCAATGAACCGACCGGCTAAGTATTGCCGACTGATATAAATAATGGTAGAGCGCCAAATGCAGGCCATCGACAAAACACAAATAACTATAATTAGATCTAAAATAAATAAGAATAAACATACAAAAGACAGCCCCCAAAACGGCAATCACACTACCCCTATCAATCAGCAATGAACCAACCGGCTAAAGATTGCCGACCAATAGAAATAATAGCAGAGCGCCCAATGCAGGCCATCTAATGTAACATAACTAGGAATAATAGCATGCGACCATAACTAAAACTCTATAGAAGATCAATAACATTATTAAAAATAGTGAAAGCTGTCCACGAGTTGTACCACAGACCATGCCAGCTGGTTTCAAAAGAGATCAGAGTTGTATCCCTACCATCAAAGATCCACCAGACAGGCATTGGTCAACAGTACAACCCCAGAACTAAAAATTAGACCCATAACATATACAGAATGAACACAGCCCTAGGGTAGCAGTCATCTACCCTCTCCACCCCACACCCGCGGGACCTACATGTTCCATAGCTGAAATTACACCCTTACTTTATAAAACATCAAGATAAGAAGCTGTCCTTGAAGTATACCGCAAACCCAAAGCCAGTCGGTTTCAAAGAGATCAGGGGCAATCCCTACCATCAAGATCCACCGAACAGGCATGGGCAAACGGTACAATTCCAGAACTCCCATTTAGACCCACAATATCTACAGCAAGAACATGGCCCGGAGGTAGCAGACATCCATTTCCTAATGTGTTCTAATAATAAATATTAAAGAAGTGTGTTTTCAGACGTTTTTTGAAGACTGCAACTGAGCTCGCATCTCTGATGTCTGATGGTAGAGAGTTCCAGAGCTTTGGGGCTGCATGCATGAAACTTCTATCTCCAAACTTCACTAAACGACTTCTCGGCACAACCAGCGATACTGATTTACTCGCAGACCGCAACTCTCTTCGAGGTCTAGCTACGCACAGCTGCGGCAAATAGGTCATATTAGACAGTACCTTTCTCCAGAAGCTACAAAGACTTTGGTCAATTCTCTGGTCACATCAAAAATTGACTACTGCAACTCACTGCTATATGGGATTCCCCAAAACTCACTACGAAAACTAATATAAGTTTGAGATGCTAAAATCATTTAGTGACGGGATAAATCAAATAATATGTCATTGCATGAGATAGGAGGGCTTTATTCTGCTCGTGGAGAAACCATTTATCGCTCGGTAAACCTCGCGATAAAATGATTACTCCACTTGCAGAATAAAGGCCTCCTATCTCATGCAATGACATATTATTCTCTATAAAAACAGATTGAAACTAAAGTAGAATGCGCACATTCTGATTTATTATTTTAGCACGCTTTAAGAACTAATCTTCTATGATACATATTAACGGCTGTTCATGTATAAAGTGTAAATCTTTTCTTCCGTAAAGGAATAAATAAACTGTGTAAAAAGTCGTATCTATTGAGTAATGCATTAAGGCCAACCTACCTTTAAGTCTGAAGAAAGTTTCGACAACTTAAGCAAGGCCACTTTTTAACTTTGAAATATGGGCATGTTTGACTTAGCGAGTTCGAGAAAATGAGGTTCGACTGTATACATGCTTTACAATATCAGTGTACTCTCGAGTCCTTGTATGATTCGAATGTACATACATGTACAGTCGAAACTCGATACTTCGAAATCGCGTAAATCGATCTCACCAGTATTTTATAATTTGAATTTAGATCTCACAATGTCATGTATGTCGAACATACCCGTATTTCAAAGTTAAAACGTGGCTAAGCCATGTTTTTACTTTGAAATACAGGCATATTCGAGTTCGAAGTATCGAGTTTTGACTGTATTTTACAAGGTCCTTTTAATCAGATTTTGTATACATGTACCCTGTCAGTGTAATATGAGAACTTTTAATCGTAATCTTCGATTGAAGAATAAAGGCGCATTCTTTCAAAATTGTCATCTACTTAAACAGACTGACACCAAGATTTGGACATAAGCATTTCTCGTTTCTAAACGGATGTCAAGCGATTATATAAACATCTACATATTATATCAGCGGGCTCCTTTAGAGTACTCTGATTAGGATCTACACTGTTACTAATTCAAAGAAGTATTTATTAAACTACCCGAAATTCCAAGACGAATGATTCATTGTTTGGTAAATAAAAAGATTCACAAGGTAACCTTATAACCCACAATATTAACTTAGTGTTGAAAGAGTTACAAGATCTATACCGTTATCGGTCGGTCAGATATGGACATACATGTATACAGTATATTAAATCACGCACAGTGACTACTTAAGGAGTATATACAACTAACAGAAAGTTAAAATGTACAGTCAAATGCGGACTAAGCGGCCATTCACGAGGACATAAAGAGTGGGAGTAGATTACGGTTAACTGTAGATGACAGCTTAATGCAAGACAAAAGTAAGGGAACTTTCTGTCGTACGTTTATCCTTGGTTGAGCAGTTACATTCTGTGTACCTGTCCTATCAGTTAACCGTTTTTTCCATAGATGATTGGTTAATACAAGTTTGAGTGTACGTGAGTATATACAGTGGAGAATACGTTACTTTTCCCAATAAACGCGTTTACACCAAAACTAATATTTCCATTGCAAACAGTTTGAAGCCAGACCAGACGCTGAGTAACCCATCGTATGATCAGACTCCAAACGTTATGCAACTCAGAGTAAAGTAAATAGTTAGATTTATCAAACGGTTGTCCTTTTCTCCGTTTTATTGCAGTGCATTTGCGTTTGGTTTGCGTTTAAACGGGAAAGAATAACGTATTCTCCGTTGTATAAGCACAGTTTGTTTGAATAACTATTTCTTCTTTGGAGGGGACACTTAATACACTGGAGTTGTTAACTTACCGGTACATTATGAGGAAGTAAAATGTTACCCAGCCTTAAGCACAGAGTAGTGTGTCAATGTTAGAGGACATTTTAATTTGGAGCCATGGCTCAACAAGACACATTGAGTGAGTCTCTTATAACTGGTTCTGACGTTGTTTATGACTATATTTGTCAGTCATGTAATGAAGATGGCAAACATCTTGAAGCTGTTGGGTTTTGTGTGGACTGTTCAGAGTTTCTCTGTGATGAATGCTTCAGATATCACCTGAAACCCAAGACTTCACGACACCACAAGCTCCTGGATATCGAGGAGGCCAAGAAAGACACAAATCTCTCAGGCTGTCTGGACATTTGCACAGAAAAGTGTGCTCAGCATAAAGGAAAGACTATTGAGTATTTCTGCTTGGATCATGACTGTCTTGGATGTGGAGTCTGTCTTAATCTTGACCACAGGAATTGTGGAGGTGTCCAGTATATTCCTAAGATTGCTAAAGATATGGGACATGGGGAAGATTTTTCCACTTTGATAAGAGAGCTTGATAAGCTGTTGTTACAGACAAAACATATTGCTGACACGTCGCTAGGCAACAAACTAAAGTCTCAACATATCTTTGACAAGGCACTAGATCATGTTAAGCAAGTGAAAAAGGAAATGAATGAAGCCTTTAACAAATTGGAGAAGGACATAGAGACAGAGGCGGACAAGATGAAGAAACAAGACATACTGAAAATGGAAGGAAAAGTTAAATCTTGTGACAACATACAAACACAAGCTCAAAATCTATCAGTGAATATGAAGGAAATGCAAAAGAAGGGTCAGTACTGTAATTTGTTTGTTGCCATGAAAACAAGCAAAACTGAAATGAGATCCATTGTGAAATCACTTGAGGATATTTCAAAGCATAACACCATCAGTCATTACCTGTTTCAGCCCAGTGAACAACTAGAAAACTTTCTAAAACATGGCAGAAACCTGGGAAAACTCCATATGGAAGATGCAATAAAGACCAAAGCTACAGAAATAAAGACCAAAGCTACAGAAATAAAGACCAAAGCTACAGAAATAAAGACCAAAGCTACAAAGGTGGGGGAGATAAGAGTAAACATAGACAGTGATTCTAAAGCATGTGATATTTTAGGGATGGTCTTGATCACTAATGGGAGACTGGCAGCTGCTGACAATAATAACAAGAAAGTAAAGTTAGTTGACATAAAACAGTGTACAGTTATATCAGAATACCAGTTACCAAGTAGCCCTCTTGATATAACAACTACAGAGGAGAGTGGCGAGATTGCTGTCACACAGCCAGCTCACTGTGAGATTGTCCTCCTCAGGGTCATAGGTGACAGGCTCTATGAACACAGGAAGATCAAGACACCAGGTTGGTTCTGTGGTATATCATACATTAAGAACAAGTTTGTAGTCAGCCTGGAAGAACCAGAGAGACTCAATATCATAGATACACAGGGCAATGTGCTGCAAACTATTGAAAAGGATGGGGATGGAAGGGAGCTGTTTAGTGGTGTTGAATCGATAGCTGTCAGCCAGGATACCGATACTATTTATGTACCAGACTGTAATAACAGTTCAGTCACCAGGCTGTCCTTGTCCGGTCATGTCCTTGGGATCTATGAAGACAGTGATTTGGAATATGCACGCTATGTGACTGTTGATAAAGGAGGGGTAGTATATGTCTGTGGTTACGATTCTTACAATATTCACCAAGTTACCCCCGACTGCAAGAAGATCAGTATTCTTCTAACACACAAGGATGGACTGAACGTTCCTAAGTCACTGTGTTATGATGACAACACGGACTGTCTGTTTGTTGGACAAGCCAATGAGAACACAGTTTTGGTTTATCAGCTTTCATAGGCAAGCATCAACTCTTAATCCATTGCCTCATAGTCCATTTCTAGTTTTGAAGACAGGTGACTACTTAAAGCAGATTGAAAGTAAAGCAGAATGCTCCTTAAGGGTCATTCTGCTTTACATTTGACCTGCTTTAAGCTACAGTATACTAAAATGTAAAAACTACTTTATAGTTATGATATAATTTTTATTTATATTAATGTCTGTACAAATTTGAACCATTTTATTCAGTGGAGGAATAAGTTTAAGGCGTATTTATGGGTTAATGGGTTAAAAACCCTATGTGCGGATGTACTGTACGTTTTTACTATTAAACATGGAAGCTGAGTATTGAAAACCAGCTTTGCAAACAGTATGGATCCAAACCAGGTACCACAAATATCGCACTTGATCTACAGGTATCCATATCGTTTGCCTCTCAGATGATATTTCTACAAAACAATTGCAAATGAGTTCACTTTAACCATTAACTCCCAAACATACGCCATTTTACACCTTTAATCTATTACTCTAATGAAGAAAATAGTTCTACTTTATACATTAACAAGTAGACAACATAAGAAACAATTCCTTTATCCTAGCAGATGGTAGTCTAAAGCAAGAGTAAAGCAAAGCAGGCGTTGTCATATACGGCGCATTCTTATTTACTTTCAACCTGCTTTAGTGATTATCTGTCTTCAAAATTTGAAACATGCTATTGCATAAAGGGTTAACTTTCTGCATGCAAGAGGAAACTTTGTGATAACATATGCAACTATACAGTACATGTAACACTTCTCTATTATGGACACTAAGTTGTGTTAATTATTGGGTGTTAAAGGCATGTGACTGCTTAAAGCAAGGTAACAGTGAAACAGAAAGTTCCTTTAATAGCTCCCGTAGTCTGTTTCTAGTTTTGAAATAGGTGACCACTAATTAAAGCATTTACTTTTAACCTACTTTAAGCTACCACCTGCTAGCATATAGAAATTATTTTAATGGTATATAACTATTATATTCATGACTGTATAAATTGGAATTATTTTCTTCAGTGGAGGAATAAAAGAGAAGTGTGATTGTGCGTATTTATGGGGTAATGGATTAAAGAAATTGAATGACTGGTTCTTTAGAAATGACAGGACTGTATAAATATGTGAAAATATTAATCAAGATAATTGATATTATGCATGTACATATAAACTTCTCTTAACCCTTTCAACCTTAAATATATCGTATGGGTACATATTATCCTTTTGAACTCTTCTATTATAAACATTTTGAACTAGTCTATTTTTGCAGTTTTATAAGACAACAACCCCAATGAAAATATCAAACAGTGAAGACCCTGATCAGAGGGCTCCTATAGAAGCCCTCTGATCAGGGTCTACCCTGTTTGTACATGTTATAAGTAATCTCTACAGAGGGTTGTAGGGTTGAAGGGGTTAAGTGATAACCAGAAAGACACATGTATTGGTCTTTCAGACAGACGACAACTTAATGCGGGGTAAAAATAATACATGAGGAGCTCTTTGCCTAACTTTGGCCATACAGTAATCAGTCAGTTGCCTGATACCATAAGAATACTCCTCCGCCAAATTTAACCATACATGTCTTAACCATTTCACCCAAACTAATTCGTCTGCTTAATTAATGCAAACATCACTTTTTAAAGGTTTGTCTTATATTGAGACGTGTGTCAAATAAGTTGGATTCTGGTCAGGCGCCGCATAGCTATAACTATCATATCGCATTTAATGGTCGCCTTTAGTAGAGAAAGGGTGAAGACTTTCAATCCTAACGACCAGTATACTCATCATTAAAAACCGTTTAACTGTGAATAGTACATTTGTCCTATACACACAGTGTAGACCCTGATCAGAGGGGCTCCTTAAGGAGCCCTCTGACCAAGGTCTACACTGTTTGTCATTTGAAATATGTAATAAAATTCAACATAAATAGTAAAAAATGAACACGACTTTATTGGGAACTTGAATTGTCCATTTAAAGTTCCAGAATTGAATTAGTTAAAGAGCATCGTTGTCGGTCATTAAGATAGATGACATCGTAACAAGTAATGCAAAAAATCAGAGAACCCGGTGCGGTGCCCTACTCTTATTATCGACAGGGTTCTCTGGTTCTTTTAGATGCACAGTGTAAAGCACTGATACATCAGATCTAGGTTTATAAAGCGTCATCCGAAGGACTTGCTCCGGCGGACGTTCGAACTCACGACCCCTGGCATCGTAATCGAGCGCTTTACCCCTCGACTACGTCCGCCGGTTGTAGTGTAGTGGTAACACAATTAAGGTTTTATGCGTTTTTATCCTTTCAATTTAGAAAACAAATAATAATCAAAATTGCATAGGAGTTAGAATCCATGACCGAAATGTAGATATCAGAGAAATATCGTCAGCAATTTCAGGTATTTATTGCTGGTGTGATTTACATGTGATTGTACTGAATCAAAGTAAACTGTTGAAAAGATTTGGTATGATCTCATTTTGAAGTGTTGAAGTTTATTGTTTTCAATTTTATGGAAATATTAATGTCAATTGTAGCCAATAGACTTTAATCTGTAGCTTTCGTTGATATAGTTACTTATGGAATTATTACTTTTGAACTATGTATAGTTTGACATTTGTAACTTACAATAGGATTGGAGTCAAGCAGAGTGCACATTAACCCTTTCCCCAATAGAAGCGACTTTTAGCGTATTTAATTTATTCCTCCGCTGAAGAAAATAGTTCCAATTTAATAATTTAATATATATTATAGGGAACATTTTCAATATATTCTAGCACAGGATAGCTTAAAGCAGGCTGAAAGTAAAGCAGAATGCGCCTTAAGCGCATTCTGCTTTACTTTCAACCTGCTTTAACTAGTAACCTATTTTCAATTCTAGAAATAGGCTATCAGGTAAAGGGTTAAGGCGCATTCTGCTTGCCTTTGATATAGTTACTTACGGAATTATTACTTTTGAACTATGTATAGTTTGACATTTGTAACTTACAATAGGATTGGAGTCAAGCAGAGTGCACATTAAGGCGCATTCTGCCTGCCTTTCAACCTGATTTAATGGTCACATCATCACATGTCTTTAAAACTAAAACAGGCTATGAGATAATGGGTTAACCCTTTCCCTTATAGAAGCGACTTTTAGCGCATTCATTTTATTCATCCGCTGAAGAAAATAGTTCCAAATTATACCGTAATGAATATGTGTCATATTTAATACTTTCCTTATTCTAGCAATTAATAGCTTAAAGCAGGCTGAAAGTAAAGCAGAATGCGCCTTAGGGCGCATTCTGCTTTACTTTCAACCTGCTTTAAGTAGTCACATATCTTCAATACTAGAAACAATGCTATCAGGTAAAGGGTTAAGTCGAACTTGCGTCTATTTCTTAATTCGAAATTCTATAGCGCAAGTTCGCTTAAGCCGAACATACTTTTATAATGCACACGTTGTTTTTGAAATACGAGTTCTTTTAAAGTGATTTTGCCTGTATAATAAACTTTATTTGAAACAATTTAAAGCTTTAAGGCAATGGTAGCCATCAGTGTTGCTCATTGACTAGATTCATTCTGCAATGGATCACGTTGGTCAATACTGTGTCCAAGCACGTTGTATCACCAAGTGGTTTATATTTTATTTTTGTATAATTTTTGTGCATTAATTGTAACCAAGAGTATCTGTATTTAATCAGAACAATTTGAAACGTTTAGCCAGCTTATGTTAAAAACTATAGTTATAAATAAAACTATGGAGTAAAGGGTTAATGTGAACATGTTCGTACAGTAAAACCTCTCTATAACGACCACTAAATTGTATTATTTATTCATCTGTTAAGGGCATATGATCGCTTAAAGAAAGGTGCACGTGAAACAGAAAGCTCCTGTAGGAGCTTTCTGTTTTACTGTCACCGTGCTTTAAGCTGTTGCCTGTCTTTTATACAATCAATTAAGCTCCGTTTTAGTGGTCTTAATAGAGAGTTTATACTAAATTGCAAAGTTAAAATGTGTTTGAGAGATAATTTAACTTTGAAATAATGATCAGTTTGACTAAAGCAGAGTTGAGTTATTGAAGTACAATATACATGTACATGTAGTTAACTTTGTCTCAAACCATGTAACTTCTAAGATAATGGTTGCTATCAGTGTTGCTCATGGATTGGATTCAGCATGCTGCAGTGGATGGTGGTGGTCTACACTGTGCCAAAGCGCATCCTGTATCACCAAGTGGCTTATATTTCTTTGTTTGTCTAGTTTATGTTCATTGTAATCAGAAGTAACTGTATTTAATCAGAACAATTTGTAAATGTTTAGCCAGCTTATGTTAAAAACTATAGTTCAAATAAAACCATGGAGTAAAGGGTTAAGGTGAACATGGTCGTACAGTAAAACCTCTCTATAACGACCACTAAATTGTGTTATGTATTCACATGTTTAGGGCATGTGATCGCTTAAAGCAAGCTTCAAGTAAAACAGAAAGCTCCTGTAGGAGCTTTCTGTTTTACTGTCACCGTGCTTTAAGCTGTTGCCTGTCTTTTATACAATCAATTAAGCTCCGTTTTAGTGGTCTTAATAGAGAGTTTATACTGAAATGCAAAGTTAAAAAGTGTCTAAGAGATAATTTAACTAATGATAAGTTTGACTAAAGCAGAGTTGAGTTATTGAAGTACAATATACATGTACATGTAGTTAACTTTGTCTCAAACCATGTAAACTTCTAAGATAATGGTTGCTATCAGTGTTGCTCATGGATTGGATTCAGCATGCTGCAGTGGGTGGTGGTGGTCTACACTGTGCCAAAGCGCATCCTGTATCACCAAGTGGCTTATATTTCTTTGTTTGTCTAGTTTATGTTCATTGTAATCAGAAGTAACTGTATTTAATCAGAACAATTTGTAAATGTTTAGCCAGCTAATGTTAAAAACTTTGGTTAAAATATGGAGTAAAATGCAAGGTTGAACATTCTCGTATTTTAAAGTTAAACCGTGGCTGAGTGACACAAGTTTGACTGAAACAGAGTTGAGTTATTGAAGCATCATGTAGATCTAGTAAACTTTATTTTAAAGCCGCATTGTGTTTTTGGGAAACCTGCATAAAACTGTTGTTTGGGATCCCATTAGAACTACATGGGACGTGATTCTTTCACAAAAAGCGGCTTTATCTAAGACATTTCCTTTTTATTTTATTTTTTTAATTTATGGATGTAACATCCATTAATTTGACCTTGCGAATGGAAAGAAGGACAACTCTGTAAATTCAATGAAGTGGTTAACCCTTATTCTGCAGACGTCTGCTTTGAAATTGCAATGTGCAAAATTTGTTTAGTTTAGATGTATGCATAGTTTTAATTAAACAAACCTTAAGACGATTGTCAAACAATTTGGATCCAGATAAGACGCCGCGTAACGCGGCGTCTGTTCTAGATTCAAACAGTTTGTAAACTCCGTAAAGTTTCGACCAGCAGGCACAGGGTTAACCAATGAGTTAACTGTGAAGTTGATCCCGGCTGTATCACGTGACACTAAGCCATGTAGTAATGTTTATGTCAGACGTTCTATTTTCGGTTTGTTATAATTTTAAATCGCCCTTTTTGGTGAATGGGGTCCGTCTTCATCATTTCATAGATCAATTTGGCCCATAAGAATGTCCCATCATTATTATTAACCGTTATTGTATTTCAGATATAAAAAAAGGTCTGAAAACACAATGGGACTTTAAAGGATGTAAAGTTGAAACTGAATAGGTTTGTTGGCCATCGGTGTTGCTCATGGACTAGATTCATTCTGCAATGGACGATGTTGGTTATTACTGCGTCCAAGTGCATAGTGCATTACCAAGTGGCTTATGTTTTATTTTTTGTATAGTCTATGTGAATTTATAATCAGAAATACCTGTATTTAATCAGAACAAAGTGTAACATTGTAGCCAGCTGATGTTAAAAACTATAGGTAAACTTAAACTATGGAGTAAAGGGTTAAGTTAATCATGCTCGTATTTCAAAGTTAAACGTGTCTGAGAGACAATTTAATTTTGAAATAATAATAGGTTTTGCTCAAGCAGAGTTGATGTATCGAAACACGATGTTTATATGATATTATAATAAACTTTATTTCAAACCATGTAAATATACAGTAATGGTAGAGCTACCAGGATTGCTTATGGAATATATTCATCCTGCAGTGGATCATGGCGGTCTACACTGCGCCTTAGTGCATCTTATATCAGCAAATGGCTTACAGTTTATTTGCTTTATAACTCCTTTGGTTTGTTAAACTGATATAGAAACCAATCCTGTAGTTATATGTTGGAATCTTAACATTGCTCACAATAACAACGCATCTGGAATTATAGAAGAGTTAGCAGCTGGCTGAAGGTGTTTCTTATCGTATGAAAAGTAAACACAATAAAAACCTGACACCTTTAAAATGGACTTTGTTATTTCTTTCCTAGCATTGTGTATCGCTTTACTTCCGCTTAAATGAAACTTTACTCAAATTTTATACAATAAAATATAGATTCTAAATAACGATAGTTTCTTGAAAATGTTGGCGATTTCGACAAACCGCTTCAAGCATGATCGGACCGTCGCCGAACTACTTGGTACTCTATCAGGCGCCAATGTGTTTGCTGTGGACTTAAATGTTTTAGAATAAATGCGTTTATTTCATTTGGAAATAATAAGTTAACACCCTCACTGCCTTACGCCGGGAAGCCGGTGTAATGAAATAAAGTGACCCCCGAAATAGAGTGACCCCCCGGTCGAAATATTTCAGAAAAAGTAATTTTTTACCGTAATAGAATCACCCCCCTGTCTATCCTAGGGGGTCACTTCATTTCAGGTATAACATGAAATAAAGTGACCCCCATAATATTATGACCCCCTTCGAAATATTACGAAAATGTGACTCCCTTGTCGTAAACTAATGCACCCCCCCTAACTGAAGACTCATTCTTCATATTAGGATATTATTCCACAAACACATTATCGCAGGCACCTTAAACGAATTTAATAGGGTAATATGCTCTGATTTTGTTATTCATAGATACGTAGAGTCACCAGTCTGTATCCATAATATGTTTTTGAGATTGTTTCATTGTTTGTGTCTATTTTATGGTAGTCAAAGTATCCAACATAAGGGTCATTTATCCTGTCTCCACTAGCATTGACTATAAGAACATGTTGCTGTAATCTATCTATGGTGTTATTGGCAACCAAAAGTACCTTCTGTATTACATTTTCTCGTTATATTTCTGTAACTGTATACTTTCACTTGTCTTAAACCTAAAACAAAATCACAAATGACAGCAGATCTCTGTCTACGGGTTTCCGAACAGATAGGTTATGTACAGCGGCTTTGTCACACTCAGTAAATATTTTGAATACTGTTTTCCAACTGCTTAGTGGTTTTAATATCAGACTCGGCGTTTAAAGAAACTTGAAACAATATGTTATTAGTATTGTACATTCCCAGAGTCCAGAGAGCAGAAAATATAAGTTGAAGAACAGATACGTAGCGACTTCCAACACATTTTAATCAACCTTATAACCGTATGACATGCGTTTACTTAGTCTGCAATTCAAATATTCTCTTGTTACTATTCCCCAGAGAAAATATAGAGAGGTTGAGACGTAAATTCATTCTTAAACGTACATAATTGATCTAAACATGAACAAATACGTTACAAAAACAGATACGTAACTAATAAATAATAAAGGGCGATGCGGGTGTCTATAGTTCTATAAATTCCCAGAAAAGTGATAGCAACCTTAAAATGCAACATTTGTAGTTAAATGAATGTGCTTTTTTTTTCATACGCGGTTGATTCTCACTAACACTTTAGAAACAGATACGTCACAATTTTGTGAAGATGAAAATCGTATACATTGTCAATAGACTAGTTTGTCATTAAAATTCGTTTTAATATATTTATCATGGACTAAGTTTGATTGAAAACTATCTAAATTGCATGTACGGTACATTGTGAAGCAGTCTGGCATCATTTTAAAATGTTATATGTAACATATCGGTTCCGGTAAATTGGATGGTATAGTCTCCAACCCTACATGTTTTGTAGCTAGTTATTCAAATTTTCACATACAAATATACATGTACTGACTTTCAGATTTTGAAAACACGGATTTTGCTCTTATCTGAGAGTGTCGACCCCAGGTCTGTTTTCAAACCTGAAATGTTTTCCCTATCTGAAGAATGAATATGAAATATGTTGACCCCCAAACCGATCAAACCCGCTACCTTCCTATACCCAAAAGCTGATGCCGACATTATGTAAATGTATAACATGCACTCGCAATTAAGTCCTTGATTAAGTTTATCTTATCTACTGAAAGCTCAAATGGACAACTCTAGTTTTCAATTAAGTCTAGTCCATTTTTGTCTTTTTAGGCTTGATTTTTACAATATTATAGAGACCCCGCTCTATACAACGACACCCAATCAGAGATTCAGAGTGTGTGCGTTGTTCGGAGAGAGTCGTTATAGAGAGGGGAACTTAAGACTTGGCTTACATTTGCAAACAGCTTGAATCCAGATCAGACGCCGCGTAACGTGGTGTCTGATCTTGATTCAAGCTGTTTGTCACTCATTATTATATATCTTCTATACTTAGATATAACTTTGAGAAACAACAGCAGACGACAAATTTAAGTAGACGATATTGCGACATTAAAAAGTTAAACATTATTGTACTTTTTAGGAAACTGCGACAAGGGTCGTTGTAAGGTGGGAGTCGTTGTTCTGTTGACCTGCTGCAAATGACAACAAGATCCGTATACGGCCCAATATCGCTCACCTGGAACGACTTATGTATATGAGCTATATTGGAACGCTGAGAAATTATGAAAATACGAGTGTGCCAATCGCTGAGTATATGCCCAGAGCAATGTTTTGAACAATAGAGAACACTTTTGAAAAGATTTTAGTAAAGTTAGTGACCCACAGAGGTGGCCAATTTCTTAAGATTTTATTGAAACAACCTATATTTAGCGCCTGTGACCTAAATATGCAACTGAATAGAACCACTTGAAGAATTGGTAAATGCTCTCTTGAAGTTGCATCATGTCAAATGTTAAAGTTCTGGCCATATTAGTTTCAGAGAATTTGTTTGAAGATTTACTATATAACTCTATGTAAATATGTGACCCCCCGGGGCGGAGTCATTTTTTACCCATGGGAATAATTTAAACAATGTTGACAGTGGATCTGTAGATGATTCTATGTGTCAAATATTTAAGCTAAATGGACAAGTTATTGCAATTGACAAATGGTGCAGACCCTGATTAGACGGCAACTTTAGGAGCATTAAAATGTAGAGATTTATATACTTTACAAATTTTGATTAATGTTCATTTTACTTTTGAACAGTTTTAAATCTTATTAGACGTCGAGATACTCGTTAGATCTGTTCCCAAAATATTTACAATGACCACAAATTACCCTTTAAGTGTCATGTTCGAAAACTAAGACAGGAAAACAGTTTGGATCTAGATAAGAAAAAGAGTATTTGTTTTGGCCTGTTTTGCCGAAACGTTTTTAACCTTTTACCACCATAAGCACCTACAGTCGTTTTTGCAAAAGGTTTTGAGCTATATCAGTCGCTAAGTAGCCCGCCGTTTGTTCTGTATACCCGTATATACTGATTGACACCCGAAATAATAATAAGTAATGCAGCTGTAAATCTAACCTTAAAATGATAATTCCCGGAAAATAGCTTTTAGACAGACGATGCTTTGGATATGAAAGGGATCAAGCTTAAAATAAATGGCCTGTAGGAATTGAAAGGGTATTATTATTATAGATGCTTAAACGTTTTAGCCCCTTTTATGCTAATCTGTCAAGTGCGACAGTACTGGTGCTTACACATAGCTTGGATCCTTACCCGAGGCCGAGAAACGCAACAGTACGAAGGCGATAATGCTGTAAAGATGCGGTAACTAAATCACACGGTCTACGGCCTCGTGATTTAATAACTACGCATCTCAACTCCTACCCGAGTTCTTTTGCACGAAGATACACTATTTGATGTTATTATTTCTTAAATAATACTAAACAGACACACGTTTGCATAGGGGGGCATTTTATTATGGGGTTACTTTATTTCATGAGGGGTCCGTTTTTTTTCACGTAAGGGGGTCATAATATTTCGACCGGTGAGTCGAAATATTTCGACCGGGGGTCACTCTATTACGGGGGGTCACTATATTTCATTACACCGGACGCTCTTGACATGAAAATATCTTCCTTTTATCTGATAAACATTATCAAAGTGTTAGAGACATAATGGGCCAAGATAAAACTTTATCCGGCACTTCATCTGGGTTAAAAACTGTTCGAAACGACCATAACAACACCATTAATAGAGTGCTAAAGTGGATAAGGCGTTATTTTTCCCAATTTAAACGCAAACGAAACACATTACAATAAAACGTAGAAAATGACAACTTGTCGGCAACTCAGACCTTTTGTTCTAAACTAAGCGGCAAATAGTTTGGAGCCTGGTCAGACTCCAAACTGTTTGCAATGGAAATAATAGATTGAGCGTAAGCGCGGTTATTGGGAAAGAATAAAGTATTCTCCACTGTATGGCTTATTCATGTTCATTGTTTCGATCGAGTAATAAATGTGAAAATGATGTTTAACTTAAAAAGACATTACGGTAATATATTGAATCAAGCACATAGCTCTTATCCCATTGACTGTTAACACGTGTATGCCAGGATATTACAATGAAATCTCCCTATGTGCTTGCTGGAAGATTTCATTATATATAGATATACCAGAGTGATCCAAAGACACGGACGTGTTTGTACATACAGCAAACCGTGAGCTAGCCGCGCACATATTAACTTATTGTGTTTTTTATTCTATTTGTACACACAGGGCCCCGACACGATTAATTTTTAGGGGAAAAAATTGTCAGAAAGTATATATACTTTCTGACGATTTTTTTCTCTCAAAAAGCAATCGTGTCGCGGCCCTGTGTTTGTACATACATGTATGTATTTACTCTTCATAATGGCGGTAAGTAAACAAAAGATAATAGCGAATATCATATGATTATATAGAATATATCCAGTGTGGAGGGCACATTGATATGAGCTGTTAAACAGGTAGAATTATCCGTTTTAAAATTCAAAATAATGCATCCTAGTAATTTTCCTTGGGCTACGTTTTATATCTACAACCAAATCTTTATGACCTAGCTTTTCACAATAATTTCATAATTTTCTTTTACCATGAATTGATTTTTAAAATGACCAATCTGGTCTTTGGTCTCTTTAAATCAGCCATATTCTAAACAGAGATAGAGGACACTTGAATGCAGACACTATTCTGTACGTGAATGGATTAAAATCGGTGCTGGCCTGTTAAAATCACTTGTTACAAAAAGGTGCCTTTCTCCCTAACGTGTACTTTGTATTTTAGCAAGCTTGTTAGACGGGGATATTTGATTTTCAGTCATTACAACTTGCCCTCTTTCACATTTTAATATCGCATTAGAATGCAACATGCATGCCAGGTTCCAAGTGTTTAAAGCGTTTTAGTTGAGTCTGAGTGTGTTCCAAAGCATTTGATTGGTCAGATTTGAGCCCAGGCTCAGATCTGACCAATCAAATGCTTGGGAACGAGTTTAGATTCGAGTCAAAAGCTTTATAACCTCGGAGCCAGTACCACACATTTCGTGCTGAAGACATCGCATTTTATAAATTGTGCTCTAAGGAATATCTAATCTGCCTCAGCAATAATAGTGTTTGCATCATCTTAGTTGACGACAAATTAGATTAATTATTACCCTGGTCTCGATAACTCAAATTCTTTTCTTGCCCACGTCACCCCAGACTTGTGTCAGAACTGCGACCAAAATACAGTGGAGAAAACGTTATTCGTTCCCGTTTAAAGGCAAACGAAACGCAAACGCACAACACCAAAATGTAGAAGTGACACTTTTTTGACAAATCTGACTTTTCATTTTTATCTGAATGGCAAACAGTTTGGAGCCTGATCAGACGCCGGGTTACCCGGCGCCTGATCTGGCTCCAAACTGTTTGCACTGGAAATAATAGTTTAAGCGTAAACGCGTTTATTGGGAAAGAATAACGTTTTCTCCACTGTAGCATTACAGTGATGCATCTCCACATAGCCCACTGAACAACAATTCCCTCCTTACAACAACATTTTCAATTGTTCCAAAAACAAAACAATAATGCCCAACCTTTTAACGGCTGCAATATCGTCTGCTTAAAATTGTCGTTTGTTGTCTTTCTCAAAGTCACGTATTGAATATTGTGACCGAAAAAACATGACGAGTGACAAACAGATTGAATCCAGATTAGACGCTGCTTTATGCGGCGTCTGATCTGGAATCAAGCTGTTTGTAAATGAAAACCAAATTTCCCTCCCTATAACGACTCCCTCCAAACAACACACACAATCTGTGTCTCCCATTGGGCGTTGTTGTAGAGAGGGAAACTACATTTGGAAAACGCCATAGTCGTAGTACACGTTAAACAAAGTAAGGTTATTCTGGTCTGTTCTTTTCATAACGGGGTAGAAATATGTAATTGAAAACAACACCAATGTCATACTTTTCTTTTAATCTCCAATTCATGTATTTAAACATATCAATTAGCTTTCTTGATTTCAGCCTATTTTAAATGAGATTGGTTTCAGGGGACCCGACTATATTGATCTTATCGGATTGCAAACAGATAAGATTTGCAATTATACAGCTCGATAACATCAGAGCTCCAGACAAATATTTACTTCAAATACTAATTTTCTTATTTTAACAATAAACTCAAAGTTGTCTGGAAGAAACGTTTCCAACAAGTTGTAACAGCATAGTATTTTGTGAAAATAAAACAGAACAAATGTGGCAAATGTCCAGTTCTCCCACTTTTATCTGGAACCCCAACTATAAAAGAAATAATGCAACGGTATTACAGTGTTCCCTCCCTACAACGGCCCTCCAAACAACGGTTCCCTGCTTACAACGACCCTTGCTATAGTTCCCTAAACAGGACAATTATGTATAACGCCTTTACTGCTGCAATATCGTCTGCTTAAAATCCGTCGTGTTTTCGTAAAGTTACATATAAGAGGACATTTTGATAGAATAAATATAATGACGAATGACAAACAGTTTGAATCCAGATCAGACGCCGCGTTACGCGGCGTCTGATCTGAAGTCAAGGTGTTTGCAAATGTAAGCTAATTTTCACTCCCTATAACGATTCCCTCCTTACAACACACACAGTCTGTGTCTCCCATGTGGGGTCGATGTATAGAGGGGGCGCTTTATAATAAAATCCTGCTGATTGAGTTATGACACTTTCTATAAGCTTGATAGACAAGCTAACTGAAACCTTGGCAGCTTAAATTATAAGTAATTGATTGATATTCAATAGTTTTCTCTCATAGCTCGTGTTTTATTTTATCAAAATGCGCCGTATAAACTGATATGTTTCTAACGGGGTCATGGGGGTGGAGAATTGTAACATGCTTGGGCCTCAACGTTCAACCCTTTCCAGTTTATATGTCTTACAAAATACACGAGGCAAATTGCATAACATAGTAATAATCGTAATTGTAAGAGAAACAACAACAAACAATGAATATTTGTTACCAGTTTGCGGTGCGATACTGTATAAAGATCAGCTGTCACTGTTTGCAACCTAGTTTAGCAGTCTGTGCCCCGTGTTCAGTGTGCACGATATTTCATACCGAGGAGCCAACTCGCAATTGATGGCCATGGACGGCCAACGATTTCTTTACTGAACTCATGGCAGGTCGATAACTTCAGCTCGAGACATTCTTGACGAACACAACCGCGATCACTAGCGCCTAGGGCACGAGTGTGTTCAGTTGTTTCCGTCAAGAATGTCGAGAGCTGAATACAACGCCTTGTGTCGCTCCGCTAACTTGTGTTGTTTTATTGTATGCCTTGATATAAACCGCTAACAGCTAAATAGTTGTTTAAGTTATTCTATATGTTTACAAAATCATTTTAATGCGTTTGCAAGACAATGAATAAATGCAAGTCAAACTAATGATGATACACTTTATAGCGCTAAAATCAGGGTAAAGGGGGATTTCAATAATACCGCAGTAACGCATGTACAAAATGAAAAACCGTTAAAGAAACGGGCTTATGGATCTGATCTCCGCGAATCATGTTGTGGCGTTCCCTGAGTAATGGCAGTAATTGCTGTTCCTTTCAGGGTACACATTATCCGTGTAAACAACCTCAAATATGGATTAAACATACATGCATACTAATCAAGTATTTATTTAATATTAGAAATTACATCAAATACATGTATACTGTAAATATAAGAAATGACCTGAATTGTTCGGCGTTTAAGCGATATAAATTAAATGCATGTTATGGTAGTAAAAGGTTAACTGCATGTTTATTGCAGGTGTGTTTCCATGCGCTTGATAATTGTTTACAAAATGGTTATTTAGAGGTTTCATTAATATTTAAGTTTCGCTCTTACAGTGGAGAATGTGTTATTCTTTCTCAATAAACGCGTTAACGCTAAAACTATTATTTGCAGTGCAAACAGTTTGGAGCCAGATCAGACGCCGGGTAACCCGGCGTCTGATCAGGCTCCAAACTTTTTGCCACCAAGATAAACATGAAATATCAGAATTGTCCAAAAGTTGTTCTTTTCTACGTTTTAGCGCTTTGC
The DNA here is from genome assembly GCA_922989275.2 of Gari tellinella. NCBI lineage: Eukaryota > Metazoa > Mollusca > Bivalvia > Cardiida > Psammobiidae > Gari > Gari tellinella. The sequence continues at coordinate 47,510,824 of OV277864.1, forward strand.
GTTTGCGTACGTTTGCGTTTAAACGGGAAAGAATAACAGATTCTCCACTGTACAAAGTGGGTTTTGCATTATTCTTGTTCAGTATTAAACTAAAACCATCCTATAAAACCCTTTAATTTGATTTTTATTTAAATGATCGCTGAACACATGCACATGTATAAATTATAGGAAATCAACCATTTTCAGAGCTCCCTGTTCCGTCGCTTATTGTTTAAAAACGCACTTCAAGTCTAATTTTAATTGAATTTCGTTCAAAGATTCTCCGCCTTAACCAATATCTGCCTCTTACATCTACTGAAATCAAACTATAATATACACTTATGTCAAAGTATCGGTTTTTACATTTACTTCCAATGTATTCTGTTTTGAGAAAACCTAAATAGGAGCACGAGGTACTGTAGATTCTAGTTAGTGGCCGTATAATTCAGTTTCAGATCTGGGTCCACACTGTTTTACAGTTGTTTTCAAAGTCGTTTTTAGCAGGAGAAGGGTTAAATTTGTTGGAACGTCTCTGTACAACTAAACCAATTTTCTCTCATTCTCTTGCAATTACTTCCAAAAGAATTTTCGTGAGGTTCTAAATAAGCCACTTAAATATCTGTTGCACCATTTCTATGGCAACTTACGTCAGCAACGAGAAGACGTTTGGGGATTGTTATCTTGTAAAAATTTAAGGATTGTTCAAAATCACTGATTATAACTTGTTCCCTTTTATACTACATGTACCTTCATACAGCGGAGCAGATGTCATTCTACCCAATTTAAACAAAACTAAACCCAATACAATAAGACGTAAAAATGGTAACTGTTGGAAAATAAAAGCGATTAATTATAAACTGACTTGCAACAATTTGCAGCCTGATCAGACGCCGGGAAACCCGGCATCTGATCAGGTTCGAAACTATTTGCTATATATAAGGTTTTTAGCATAAACTCGTTTGATTGGAAAGAAAAATATCACTCCACTAGACGGTCTATGCTATATTGGTCCTCCACGTTTTTCCTCCATTGTGCAAAAGGTAACGCAATGTTCTGTAGCAACAACCACGATACTCAAATCTAGTGGTGGACCGATTGTCGATAGGTCGCCGTCAATAAATTGTTTACATCCAACAAGGGGATAATCTATTGTCATTTTCTCTGTTTCATCACGTCGCAAATCATGTTGTTGCTTTCGATCCTTTGAAAACCTCTGTAGTCAGACTTTGTCTCAGTCGTCGTCAGCTCAAGAAAACAACACTAAATATCTGATATTATCAATAAACAATAACCATTCAGTTCAATATGAGAAATGTTAAATTAAACAATGTAAACTTTTTGAAAATGTTTAATTTTCAGTGAATGAAATTAATACTACATTCTGAAGAAAACATGATAGTCATATTAGTAGAATCTATTTTCACTTTCTGTTGTGTATGAATATTTTCCGGACCGGGAAAGGGGCATTTGCTTTGAAATTGTTTAATGAAATTCAAATACCATATGTATAAATAATCTCCAAATATGCCTGAAAAAAATTATTCAAGCGTTTATATAATTTACGTAAATGGGGTAAGGCTAAATCCGGGTTTTCAGGCTATTTACTGTTTAAAGTTTGAGATTCTCTGTATTTTAAAACAATTAAAAATATCAAAGAGGTTTAAAAAGAAGCCTTGTTTTCAGAATTGTCACTTATTATCGGCTGGTTTAGTTTTCATTCCATACCTCTGTATTTCAGTTTGAAACAATCATCAGTACTCTCAAGATCTTTGATTTAAACAAGTGAATATATTAAAAGTGTTCAAAGCTGTGAAAAGATTTGAATGCTTTTGAAAATAGGGGAATATGGAGCTTTTGGATCTGAAGAGCAAATTATGTTCCACTCTATGTTTGTGTTTAAAAAGAGGCTAATGAGAAGGGAAAAATATTGATGAATTAATTAACCAAATGTACCTCACACTAGAAGTATAAGCTATAAGAAGTACATGTAGATGTGACTTCACTTTTCTTGATAGAATATGTGTGCTGTAAAGCTGCCGCTTAGTCAACCTATTTATGTTTAGAAAGTTATCGATTGAGACCAAACTGATAGATTCCAAACTGTTTGCCACTCAGCTTTAAAAGAGTCCTTTAAATATAATGCAATATCAACCAATGGTAGCCAAACATATATAAACTATACAAAATTAAAAAAGTATTTATTTCAAATTTCAATACTGTCGTTAAGAGCACAATTGCAAGACATTTTTCGTCAACCAGAGGCCAGCTGTATTTAATCTTATAAATTAAACATAATATTATTATCTAAAAAGCAACCTTGGAGTAGCAAATCGGGTTTCATATTTTACAGAAAAGTTTCAAATCTAGCAAAGCAATAAAACAAGTGCACACACTCTTGCATGAGTTTATTTGGTTTAGATCTAGTTCAGACACGTCCAGTTTAAGGTTTACCAGTTTTCAACATGTGAGCTTTGTCATAGGACTCAAATCACTCACAAGTACAGAGGAGAAGACGTTATTCTTTCCCAATCAAACGCGTAAACGCTAAAACTATTATTCAATTGCAAACAGTTAGGAGCCAGATCAAACGCCGGGTTACCCGACGTCTGATCAGGCTCTAAATAATTAATTGTTGCAACAAAAATTAAAATAAATCGTGAAAAATGCCTAAAAGTTGTCATTTTCTACTTCCTAGTGCATTGCGTTTAAACGGGAAAGAATAACGTCTTCTCCACTGTACATGTACTATGGACATTCTGCTTAACATTAAACCTGTGCTCAATTGTGTCACGTGTCTTCAACACTAGAACAAATATTATGGTGTAAACGGATTCAGTTAACCCCAACGCCAACTCAATGTCAATTACTTTCAGCTGTTTTATGACAGTTAATACCATAAAAACGAGTTTGTCTTCCAAAGACAATTGGCCTAAAGGAAATGGCAACTAAATCTACTTTAAGAACCGTAGCAGATAATAAATGTTGCAGACGAGACCAGCCTGGGGGCTGAAACATTGCCTGCATTTAAATTGCCGTCTGCAAATTTAGTTCAATAAAGGTTTAAATATGTTACAACCACTGGTGTTACGCGACGTCTGATCAGAACCCAAAGTGTTTGACACTCGTATGAGCTAAGCAAAATAAGATCAATAGTTATCCATCCAAATGCAACCAAAGCGGTATTTGTAACGGTAAACCGTATTCGAATTTTTCCTCTGTAACTGCTAGAGATTGCCTCAATGCTTGCACACGTCATTCACCCCGGGTGCAAACAGTTTGGATTCTGATTATTTACCGGGTAACATCGCGTCTGATTAGGACCTAAATTGTCACTCATATTGATGTTTCTTCGGTTAAATTTCCCAAATTATAAATATGAAAAATATAATACAGTAAAACCTCTCTGTAACGACCACTAAAAAGAACATTAATTGATTGTTTAAAATGCAGGTGACAGCTTAAAGCAAAGTGACAGTTAAACAGAAAGCTCACAAAGGAGCTTTCTGTTTTACTGTCACCTTGCTTTAAGCAGTCACCTGTCTTAAACACAAAGTAACCGACGCAGTTTCGTGACCGCAATTGAGAGGTTTTACTGTACAACAATACAGAAACACAGTTTTACGTTCATCCTGCTTTAAGCGGTCATCTGTTTTATGCATTCAATTAACTCTCTTTTCAGTGGTCATAAAAGAGAGGTATTACCGTATTAATACAGATGATTTTGTTGTCGGTTTAGCGACATATCGCTACACTAAAATTGTATTAATAATTATTGGCTTGTTATCAATATTATGAAACACTTCAACCCTGTCTCTGCTGGAAATACGTACAGTAAACCCATATATTAAGACCACAATATTGTATTAATTATTAGGTATTTACGACAGGTGACTGCTTAAAGCAAGGTGGCAGTTTTACTGCCACCTTGCTTTAAGTTGTCGCCTGTCTTAAATACAACCAGTTCGCCTTCGCTTCCGTGGTCGTAATAGAGAAGTTTTACTGTATGTGCATCAGTTGCAAACAGTGAAGACGCAGATAAGAGGGCTACATCAAAATGTTTAAATAGTTTGGGGGAAAACCTCAGCAGTCAATGTGATCGGCCTTTACTTAGAAAATGGAAGCGTTTATCTGGAAAGTCAGCAGTGAAAGGGTACAGCTATTTTTTATTCTCAAAGGAGTTACTTTGATCAGGATTTGAGTTCAATCTCTGATACTGGGTGTTGTACTTCATTAGCCATTAGCACGCTCGGCAGCTTTTCGTCTGTAAATATGTCAACTGTAGAAATGTTCGGGGTGAATGTGCTAGCCATTTCTTTTAAGAAATAGAGTACACCCCCACTATCAGGACCAGTAAATAGACAGCTATTTGACTGTTTAAAGCGACTCGCAACCGGATGGTGTACTTGTCAAAATAAAATAAAATACTCAAATAAAAGCAAATTTGTGGCATTATTTGGGTTCTGACATTAAAAAAATATGATCAGTCCAAAAAAAGTCTCAAGAATCGTCACCGACTCTTAGTTTTTTTAGATATATTCCATCGTTTTTCAATAGCGTCAGCTAACGGTTTTGCTGTTGTTGTTGCTTCTCTACACGGGCTCTGACATAAACCGGGGCCGAATAATGTAGTATTAAGCGCTACCAGTGAAGTACGTTAATTCGCTACCATATATATAGAGAGCATCCGTGGTCGAGGCGGTAAAGGCGTGTCCTCATTTTTCTTGTTTGTCTCCGCAATGGAGGGTCACGGGTTCGAATCCCACCAGAGCTTCTTCTTTTCTTTTTTTTTGGAAATGCATTTTTTAACAGAATTTATTATCCTAAACTAAATCTTACCCATTTATATAATCATTTGACATATATTTACAAATTACCATTTTTAATGCTAAATCCGGTTACGATCCTCTTTAAAAGTCAGATGATACTGCAGCTTAACTTTTTAAAACACATTATTAGCGGTCGTAGTAGAGAGATTTTTTTTAAATATTTATAATACAGTAGAACCTCTCTATTACGACCACTAAAGTGTGTCAAATAGTAGTCGTTTAAGACAGGTGACTGCTTAAAGCAATGTGAAAGTGAAACAGAAAGCTCCTATAGGAGCTTTCTGTTTCACTTTCACATTGCTTTAAACTGTCACCTGTATTTTATACAGACAATAAGCCTTATTTTTAGTGGTCGTAATAGAGAGGTTCTACTGTATTTCATTTCTCAATATACATACACAAACAAAAACAAATAACAAAATGACACATTTCTATACAGTACTTATTGTTCTGAATGAATATATTTTCTGATTGTTTGTGTACAGCAAGAAATAATTTATATTTGTTAGAGAGATTTTACTGTATCATATATATGTGCAAATCTTTAGCCAGAATAAAACACTCAATTTGATCTAAATTGATTAGCCCTCTGGAAATTCAAATAAACAATTCGAGTTTCCAATTTAGTCTAGGATATTTTCGACTATTTAGAGATGTTTTTGTTAATGTATTGTAAAACCAGATAATGCAGAGCCTGATTTGAGTGTTCCTAATTGAGTGATTCAATTGATCAACACTATATTCTTCATATTGCACTGTTTGTAAATTACGTATATATGTAGCAGTACATGGGTTGATGTGCTAGCCATACGCTTCTATGTGCAGTGCCCCCACCCCTACCGCAACACCAATGGAAGACACAAATTGTGTGTGTTGTTCGGAGGGAGTTGATATAGTGATTGCCGTTGTAGGGAGGGAGCGCTGCACAACACCCTGCACGTCTCCATTGTAATAAGAGCAAGTAAAAGAACTTAGGACTCGGGTATCTTTCATTCGGCGTTTGGGTGTATTGTTTGTGTTGCGAGTCTTTCGTATTTTATTTGTTGAAACTGTTTTGAAATGGTATAGAACCCGGACATGGCAGTGATAGGTTAATGCCTCATGCTCAATATAACCGGTGTTTGGTCGTTTCTTTTCAACTTTGAAAAGGCCGTCAGACATGTTATTCTTTGTAAAGTGGAGAAGGCGTTATTTGTTTCTAATACACGTGTGTGCGCTTAACAATTATTGTTTTGACATTTTCAAAACAAATTTCAGTTTTACCACTCAAATAAAAACAAATCTTAAGAAATTTGAAAAAGACAAATGTCATTTTTTAAATTGTATTGCAATGTAGTTGCTTTTTCGTTTCGTTTAAACGGAAAAGAATAACGTCTTCTCTACTGTATCAAGATATATTTTTCCAGTCAAAGTAGGTCACGTATACTATTTACAGATTTATGGGTCTATTTCGTGTTTAACGATGGCTATCTATCCACTAAGATAAGTAAAGGTCATGTTTGCGTTAACCTTTTCTTCGCTGTGTGTTACTCCAATATGTTTTTTGTTTTAAAAAAAAGTTTTGATCCTGATTAGACACCACGTAACTCGACGTCCGATCAGGATTCAAACGGTTTGACACTCGTAAAAGCTATATGTAGATCTATTTCTTGATCAGAAAAGTTTGAAATCTACCAACGAAATATTTAAGCTTTTCACTCTCAATGACGTCATAAAGCGCATTTGCAAACAGTTTCGATCCTGATCAGACGCAGCGTCACGCCACTGTTTTATAATAATGTCAGTTAGACTGCCTCAAATCTAACTTTGAAACTATATTGCATACAATAACATTGAAACAGACGACAATATGACGGTGAAGGGGTAAACATTTGATCATGAAAGGGTTCAGCATTTTCTTGAGAAAGTGCGTCTTCTCCTCTGCAGTAACTTCAGTATGATCGGGTCGTGCACTAGACTTTCTGCTCCTTTGGGAAATTAATAAACTGACAAAAACCCATTCCCGGTTAAAAAGGAGACTGAAAAATACATAACGGTAGTGGGACTTTTCTTTTTTTATCTTTGATACATAACAGTAAATTTACATACATGTACCGTCCAACCTACATACATTGTACCTCAGCATAGAGGATCAATGTAAAAGGCTTGATACAATCGATCAAATTGGTGGTGCCCGACCTGATTATCCTATTTTGTAAAATCAAAGATTGCGTCCAAAATGGCCGCCATAAAACATTGTGTTTTGAAAAACACACTTACTTATCAGTTTTCCTGATTATTTGTAAAAAGGACAGACAGGTTGCACTGTTACGTAGTTGGACCAATTAGTATCGATAATGTCATTATACTTTCCGTTATAACTAAATTTCTTAATTCGCTGAATAGAGCAGAATAGAACATCTGTTCAGACGCCGGGTAAATGCGCTTTATGACGTCATTGATAGTGAAAGGGTTAAAGAGAGTACACTTATTGCGCACCATCAAATATGTTTGTGTGATATGCAACCTGTGGTACTTTCTGTTCATTATTTTGGTCCAGACACTCCAATAGCCCCGACTTACAGGTTGCAAGTCTCAGTTTTCCATGTTATGGGGATACCGGTGGGCATATGTGGTTTTCATGGGAAAAGAATTCGTCCAAATCATATTCACGTACTTTTGAAGGTATGAAAAGTTGACCAAAAAGACAAAATTCACTTTTAAGATCGTCTTTGTTTTGTTTTATTTTTTACTTTTCTTTCGTGGGTGGTCTTCTTATAATAATACTTGTTTCGATGTAAAAACAGGTGTGTGAATTTCCTCGGACCAAAGGCCACATCTTACTCCAGTGTTTTGTTTGAAAATGTCAAAAGGTTTTGAAACCTGAAAAACATACATATATATATAAATATACAGTATTTTTATATACCGTGTCTCCTATGTATTGTACAGTGGAGAATCTGTTATTCTTTCCCGTTTATACGCAAACGTACGCAAACGCAAAGCACTAAAACGTAGAAAATAACAACTTTTGGACAATTCTGATAATTCATGTTTATCTTGGTGGCAAACAGTTTGGAGCCTGATCAGACGCCGGGTTACCCGGCGTCTGATCTGGCTCCAAACTGTTTGCACTGCAAATAATAGTTTTAGTGTAAACGCGTTTATTGGGAAAGAATAACAGATTCTCCACTGTAGCTGTGAGTTTCTATATTTATGGCAGATTTCTTCTGGAAGAGATCTTTTTATAGTGTTTGTCTCGTGTAGAAGAATCGCCTGTTGTTTTTTAATGTTGTTTAATGTTTTTAATGTTGTTTTATTAAATATATTTCTTTGAAATGCTCTCAAAGAATTGGAACTTAAACTCTTTCCCTACCATAATCGCCATCTTAAAAGGCATGGTCTGCAATCTTTTGCAAAAACAAATTTAATGCGTTTGACTAACAATAAATTATAACGAGTGTCAACTTGATTCGACCCAGATCATACGAGTTGCAAAACAATATTTAACCTGAAGCTTGCCTATCGCGACTTCACTTGATATAGAAAATATTTTTAATCCAGCTTAGACGCCATATACCGCGGTGTCTCTCAGTGGATCCAAACAGTTTGAACCATTTCTTTAAGTTTCTTTACTTTAAAATGTACAAAACTAAATTTCACAGAGTTTTCAAACGAGAATGTTAAACAGACAATATCACGACAGTGTAAAGGTTAATGCATGGTTTTCAAGGAAAAAACAAATACAGGGGATAAATACTTTATTTTTTCCAGTTTAAACGCATACGAAATGCAAACGCAATTGCATTAAAATGTAGAAAATAACAACTTTTTGACAATTCTGGCCGCTTAATCAAATCTGAGCGGCAAACAATTTGGAGCCTGATCAGACGCCGGGTCACCCCGCGTCTGACCTGGCTTCAAAATGTTTGCATTAGAAATTATAGTTTTAGCGTAAACGAGTTTATCGGGAAAGAATAATTCTCCACTGTAATACTGCAATTCCACAGTTAACCCCAAGGGAGATTCCCTATTGAAGCCAACTTTCTATTTCTTGAAGAGTTACAGCAATCGAATTGACATCTTCCAATCCAACCAATGTGTCACGTTGTCGTATTATTCGGAAATCTCTTTACTAGTAACTGTTGACAGAATTCTTCTTTATCCCTCCCGGTGGACATTATGTTTTTTTGTTGTTGTTTTTTACAATTGAGCTCACTCGGGACTATCTGATTAATTTCGTTATATCCAAAGTTCGTTATATCAGGTACACTTTTCTATACGTTAATTGCATTTTAGAGTTTGATCGAGGGTACATTAACGTCTTTCAATAATTTCTCTTCATTTCTCAGACTCTCATTTGGTGGATCAGGCTCAAACCCGTTTGAAGAAAAGATTAACAAATATCGTCAACATTTTCAATCGCAGACTCGTTTAAATTTCTACATTAAAGCAATATGTAATAACAGTAGAAAAACGAACGTACTGTTTTAATCTTTTCACTCTCAGTGACGTAATAAAACGCATTTTCAAACAGTCTTGTACCTGGTCAGACGCCGCGAAACTAGTTTTAAAATTACGTCAGATATACTTCCTCAAATCTAACTTTGAAACGATATAGAAGACAACACTATTGAAGCAGACGACAATGTAGCGGTGAAAGGGTAAAAACCTGACGATATTTGATCACGAAAGGGTTAATGTCATCTTGATTTTAAAATAATTGTTTTTTAAATTAAAATTCAATAATAGAAATAACTGTTTAAACACAGGTGCGTTAAGTTGAAAGAGACCCTTCTTCCCCCACTATATATAGTCGCCAGTTTTGAATCAGACAACTATATATCACGATGAAGACTAAATAAAATCAAAATCGTTTTTTTATGACTCGTGAATGACTGACTGTCTATAAAACTAGATAAAATGTCACAATAGGGCAATGGTGTCTACCACAGAACTTTATAAATTAATATATATTCGAAACTCGATACTTCGAACTCGTTTAAATCGATCGCACCAGTATTTCATCAGTTGAATTTCGATCATTCAATCTCTTTTAAGCCAAACATACCCGTATTTCAAAGTTAAAACGTGGCTTAGCCACGTTTTAACTTTGAAATTCGGGTATGTTCGAACTAACGCGAGTTCGAATTTTCGAGTTTGGACTGTACTAGCGAATAAGGTATTTCCTTTTTATAAGAAACGAATAATGTTCACGATGCAATTTTAGCCATGTGTTTTGAAAATTATAGTTTTATTTTACATTTTAATAATATTTTTTATCTGAATATCGAACAGTTTAAAGTCTAATAAGATGCCGAGTCACATGGCGTCGTTATCACGCTCCAAACTGTCAGCGATTTGTTGTCAGAAGTTATTCACAACATACTAAATATTGGACCGAATTATTTCTGTAGACTCCGATAATCTGTCGTCTAGGATAGATTTTTACAGTGATCGCATATGGCAAAATGATTTACGTATGTGTCATCTTGTCAAAATGACCTTTACGTACATAAGAAACACTCCCACATGATGGAGTAGTACAGTGGAGCAGAACTTATTCCCAATATATGCGTTTGTACAAAACTTCTAATATCAATTGCACACAATTTGGAGCCATATCAAACGCCAGATTCCCCGGCCACTGATTGTCCCCAATGTGTTTACCACTAAGATAAAGATAAATCGTCAAAATTGTTCTTAAAAATGCTATTATTTACACGTTTTATTGCATCGTGTTTTAGTTTAGTTGCGTTTAAACGGGAATGAATAACAGAAAAGAACATATTTTATTTTGAATTATACATACAGTATCTCGTCAATACAAAAAAAATAACAATAACGTCTTGTTCAAAGGGCACAAGAGACGCTCTTAGATGAAGAAAAAATAAAGTGTAGAATAGTTCGGAGCCGAATCACGCTCCTAACTGTTTGCCACTCAGATTAAGACAAATGGTGGTAATTGTCAACATGTTGTAATTTTCTATGTTTTATTGCAAAGAGTTTGCGCTTCGTTTGCGTTTAAACTTGAAAGAGTAACGTCTTCGTAATATGGAAACAATTTAAAGGGTAAAATGCGTATTTACGGAGTAATGGGTTAAACACGTTTGTAAAAATGATATTTACTGTTTCGAAGAGTGCGTACCTTCATGTATGTAAGTGATGGTATAAAACAGACAGAGGATTGGAGACAGTTTTGACTTATCAATGTCAAAATACTGAATTATTTTCATAAGATAACTGATCGTGTTTTAATTTCCATCAGTTGAACTTTGTCTAAAACAAATTAAACAAGCTCCGTTCAAGTGCACGAAAAACTGGATTTAAATGTGTCAATCCCTTTCCCCTAATTGTTTTTTACATATTTTTTTACAATTTGTATCCGATCACCAACGCAATTCCAGTTTCCATTTAACCCCTTCACGGATTACACGGAGTACAATAGTTATTTGCAAAACAGATTGACACACATTTCAATATTTCTTTAGAAATAAATGCAAGCGACAAATGGCTATAATTGATGACGTCATGGCAGTGAAGGAGTTGAGTCTAGTAAAATTTTGACTTGGTATTTTTTTTTTGCAATTTGTCTCAAAATTGCAAGCAGCACAAATCCTGATCAGAGGCTGATCTGTGTCTACACCGTTTATGTAGGACAAATCTTAGTGTGTCATTCATTATCCATAGGCTCATAGAATGTCAATGACGCCTATATGTGTCACTAGGAATAACGAGTTTAACCATAACAAAATGTCCACTACGAAAGCGCTGCTTGCTAAACATTAAATTAGTATGAGAATCTCCAGAAGTAGTTTTACATGTGAAAAATACTTTTAATCCTGATAAGATAGTCGGCATCTTTTATCGATCCAATATGTTTGCAAATTTCAGTTTTCAAACAAAGACCATACAAAAAGTTTAACCTTGAAATATTTTCCCTGTTTCAATTTCTCAATTCCACAGAGAATATGGATTAAAGATTTTTTCGCAAACAAATAAATTAGGATTGAAAGTTTTTGGGTTGATTTGAGACAATACCGCCTGTTCCATTCCAAAAAACATATTTTGTCTTCCCTTTCAGTACCGGAATGTTCGTATTTATGCTTTTTAACCCGTATCATACAAAGCGCCAATTAACTTACATATGCAAACAGTTTAGATCCAGATCAGACGCCGCGTGACGCGGCGTCTGATCTTGATCCAAACTGTTTGCCACTTATCTTCAACCTTTCGTCAAGTTAAAAAACTTAGAAACTAATTTTGATTTGTTTTCGTAGAAGATATATTTGAAGCAGACGACAATTCAGCGGGATATTTCAGCGGTTAACGGAGGAAACGTTAAAATCTAGTTCAAATAGTTTCTTATCCAGATCAGATCTCGAATTTCGACTTATCTGAACCAAATTGTTTACAAAGTTAAATCAAGTACATGTAGTTCCTACATGTAACACAATACGTATTGAAATTAGTACACGTAACGTAGTTGTAAAACATATGTCAGGGTGCAATTTAGTATATTTTTCTGCGAAGCTGTATAATATCTATTTAGACAAGCACATTCATATGTTCAACCAATGACAAATGGTAAGAAATTTAGGTTTAAGGACACCTGCTTAAAATAGAATGGGTTGGGCAGTTGGCCTGGCTGGTCTTTTATTTTTGCAATTTTTACTGAAGATGAATTGTGAGTGCACAGTTAAGAGACATTCACAGTTACAGGATGCAATGCTATGACATAGTGTTTCTAGTTTTAGATATGACATAATTATGTTCAAGTATAGATTGTTATAAGAAACCCCATGAATGAAGTTTGTAAAACCAGATAACGCAGAGCCTGTTGTGAGTGCTCCTAATTGAGTGATTCAATGGGTCAACATTATATTCTTCAAATTGCACTGTTTGTAAATTACGTATACATGTAGCAGTACATGGGTTGATGTGCTAGCCATACGCTTCTATGTGCAGTCCCCCCACCCCTACCGCAACACCAATGGAAGATACAAATTGTGTGTGTTGTTCGGAGGAAGTTGTTATAGGGATGGCCGTTGTAGGGAGGGGCGCTGCACAACACCACACACCTCTTCATTGTAATTAGAGCAAGTAAAAGAACTTGGGACTTTGGTATTTTTCATTCGGCGTTTGAACTTTGTTCAAACTGTTTTGAAATGGCATAGCACCCGGACATGGCAGTGATAGGTTAATGCCTCATGGTCAATATAACCGGTGTTGGGTCGTTTCTTTTCACAGGGCTGCCATTTGTCCGGACTTTTCCTAAATCTTCGGATGTTTTTGCCGGTACATGGAAGCTTAAAGCAGGCTCAATGCGCATTCTGCTATACTTACAACCTGTTTTAAGTAGTCGCATGTCAATAAAACTAGAAACAGACCATGGTGTAAAGGTACATGTACGATTCGTAAAAATGCAAATTTGGGCATCTTAGGATTTTTCAAGTCAACTTATGGCAGCCCTGTTATCAACTTTGAAAAGGCCGTCAGACATGTTATTCTTTTTAAAGTGGAGAAGGTGTGCTTCGTTCCTAACACACGTGTGTGCACTTAACAATTATTTTCTTGATATTTTCAAAACAAGTTTCCGTTTTACTACCCAAATAAAAAAATCTTTAGAAATTTGAAAAAACAAATGTGATTTTCTACATTTTATTGCAATGCAGTTGCTTTTTTCGTTTTGTTTAAACGGAAAAGAATAACGTCTTCTCTACTGTACCAAGACATATTTTTCCAGTTAAAGTAGGTCACGTACAGTGGAGAAAACGTTATTCTTTCCCAATAAACGCGTTTACGCTAAAACTATTATTTGCAGTGCAAACAGTTTGGAGCCAGATCAGACGCCGGGTAACCCGGCGTCTGATCAGGCTCCAAACTGTTTGCCACCAAGATAAACATGAATTATCAGAATTGTCCGAAAGTTGTACTTTTCTACGTTTTAGTGCTTTGCGTTTGCGTACGTTTGCGTTTAAACGGGAAAGAATAACAGATTCTCCACTGTATACTATTCACAGATTTATGGGTCTATTTCGTGTTTAACGATGGCTATCTATCCACTAAGATAAGTAAATGTCATGTTTGCGTTAACCTTTTCTTCGCTATGTGTTACATTTTACTCTAATTTTTTTTTTTAAAAAGAGCACAGTTTTGATCCTGATTAGACACCACGTAGCTCGACGTCTGATCAGGATTCAATCGGTTTGTCACTCGTCAAAAGCTATATGTAGATCTATTTCTGGATCAGTAAAGTTTGAAATCTACCTTCGAAATATTTAAGCTTTTTGCAAACAGTTTTTATCCTGATCAGACGCCGTGTCACGCCACTGTTTTATAATAACGTCAGTTATACTGCCTTAACCCTTTACCTCATAGCCTGTTTCTAGTTTTGAAGACAGGTGACCACTTAAAGCAGGTTGAAAGTAAAGCCGAATGTGCCTCAAGGTTGCTCTGTTACGTAGTTGGACCAATTAGAAATCTAGTATCGATAATGTCATTATACTTTACGTAATAACTAAATTTCTTAAATCTCTGAATAGAACAGAATAGAACACCTGTTCAGACGCCGGGTAAATGCGCTTTATGACGTCATTGAGAGTGAAAGGGTTCAAGAGAGTACACAAATTGTGCACCATCAAATATGTTTGTGTCATATGCAACCCTAGGTACTTTCTGTTCATTATTTGGGTCCAGACACTTCAATAGCCCCGACTTACAGGTTGCAAGTCTCAGTTTCCATGTTTAGGGGATGCCGGTGGGCATGGTAGGTTTTCATGCGAAAAGAATTCGTCTAAATCACATTCACGTACTTGGAAAGCTATGAAAAGTTGACCAAAAAGACAAAATTCACTTTTAAGATCGTCTTTGTTTTGTTTTATTTTTTACTTTCCTTTCGTGGGTGCACTTCTTATAATAATACTTGTTTCGATGTAAAGACAGGTGTCTGAATTTCTTCGGACCAAAGGCCACATCTTACTCCAGTGTTTTGTTTAAAAATGTCAAAAGGTTTTGAAACCTGAAAAACATACATATATATATAAATATACAGTATTTTTATATACCGTGTCTCCTATGTATTGTACAGTGGAGAATCTGTTATTCTTTCCCGTTTAAACGCAAACGTACGCAAACGCAAAGCACTAAAACGTAGAAAAGAACAACTTTTGGACAATTCTGATAATTCATGTTTATCTTGGTGGCAAACAGTTTGGAGCCTGATCAGACGCCGGGTTACCCGGCGTCTGATCTGGCTCCAAACTGTTTGCACTGCAAATAATAGTTTTAGTGTAAACGCGTTTATTGGGAAAGAATAACAGATTCTCCACTGTAGCTGTGAGTTTCTATATTTATGGCAGATTTCTTCTGGAAGAGATCTGTTTATAGTGTTTGTCTCGTGTAGAAGAAGCGCCTGTTGTTTTTTAATGTTGTTTAATGTTTTTAATGTTGTTTTATTAAATATATTTCTTTGAAATGCTCTCAAAGAATTGGAACTTAAACTCTTTCCCTACCATAATCGCCATCTTAAAAGGCATGGTCTGCAATCTTTTGCAAAAACAAATTTAATGCGTTTGACTAACAATAAATTATAACGAGTGTCAACTAGATTCGACCCAGATCATACGAGTTGCAAAACAATATTTAACCTGAAGCTTGCCTATCGCGACTTCACTTGATATAGAAAATATTTTTAATCCAGCTTAGACGCCATATACCGCGATGTCTCTCAGTGGATCCAAACAGTTTGAACCTCTTCTTTAAGTTTCTTTACTTTAAAATGTACAAAACTAAATTTCACAAAGTTTTCAAACGAGAATTTTCAACAGACAATATTACGACAGTGTAAAGGTTAATGCATGGTTTTCAAGGAAAAAACAAATACAGGGGATAAATACTTTATTTTTTCCCGTTTAAACGCATACGAAATGCAAACGCAATTGCATTAAAATGTAGAAAATAACAACTTTTTGACAATTCTGACCGCTTAATTTAATCTGAGCGGCAAACAATTTGGAGCCTGATCAGACGCCGGGTCACCCGGCGTCTGATCTGGCTTCAAAATGTTTGCATTAGAAATTATAGTTTTAGCGTAAACGAGTTTATCGGGAAAGAATAATTCTCCACTGTAATACTGCAATTCCACAGTTAACCCCAAGGGAGATTCCCTATTGAAGCCAACTTTCTATTTCTTGAAGAGTTACAGCAATCGAATTGACATCTTCCTATCCAACGAATGTGTCACGTTGTCGTATTATTCGGAAATCTCTTTATTAGTAACTGTTGACAGAATTCTTCTTTATCCCTCCCGGTGGACATTATGTTTTTTGTTGTTGTTTTTTACAATTAAGCTCACTCGAGACTATCTGATTAATTTCGTTATATTCAAAGTTCGTTATATCAGGTACATTTTTCTATACGTTAATTGCATTTTAGAGTTTGAACGAGGGCAAATTAACGGCTTTCAATAATTTCTCTTCATTTCTCAGACTCTCAATTGGTGGATCAGGCTCAAACCCGTTTGAAGAAAAGATTAACAAATATCGTCAACATTTTCAATAGCAGACTCGTTTAAATTTCTACATTAAAGCAATATGTAATAATAGTAGAAATACGAACGTACTGTTTTAATCTTTTCACTCTCAATGACGTAATAAAACGCATTTTCAAACAGTTTTGTACCTGGTCAGACGCCGCGAAACTTGTTTTAAAATTACGTCAGTTATACTGCCTCAAATCTAACTTTGAAACGATATAGAAGACAACAATATTGAAGCAGACGACAATGTAGCGGTGAAAGGGTAAAAACCTGACGATATTTGATCACGAAAGGGTTAATGTCATCTTGATTTTAAAATAATTGTTTTTTAAATTAAAATTCAATAATAGAAATAACTGTTTAAACACAGGTGCGTTAAGTTGAAAGAGATCCGCCTTCCCCCACTATATATAGTCGCCTGGTTTGAATCAGACAACTATATATCACGATGAAGACTAAATAAAATTAAAATCGTTTTTTATGACTCGTGAATGACTGACTGTCTATAAAACTAGATACAATGTCACAATAGGGCAATGGTGTCTACCACAGAACTTTATAAATTAATATATATTCGAAACTCGATACTTCGAACTCGTTTAAATCGATCGCACCAGTATTTCATCAGTTGAATTTCGATCATTCAATCTCGTTTAAGCCAAACATACCCGTATTTCAAAGTTAAAACGTGGCTTAGCCACGTTTTAACTTTGAAATTTGGGTATGTTCGAACTAACGCGAGTTCGAATTTTCGAGTTTGGACTGTACTAGCGAATAAGGTATTTCCTTTTTATAAGAAACGAATAATGTTCACGATGCAATTAAAGGCATGTGTTTTGAAAGTTATAGTTTTATTTTACATTTTAATAATATTCTTAATCTGAATATCGAACAGTTTAAAGTCTAATAAGATTCCGAGTCACATGACGTCGTTATCACGCTCCAAACTGTCAGCGATTTATTGTCAGAAGTTATTCACAACATGCTAAATATTGGACCGAATTATTGCTGTAGACTCCGATAATCTGTCGTCTAGGATAGATTTTTACAGTGATCGCATATGTCAAAATGATTTACGTATGTGTCATCTTGTCAAAATGACCTTTACGTACATAAGAAACACTCCCACATGATGGAGTAGTACAGTGGAACAGAACGTATTCCCAATATATGCGTTTGTACAAAACTTCTAATATCAATTGCACACAATTTGGAGCCATATCAAACGCCAGATTCCCCGGCCACTGACTGTCCCCAATGCGTTTACCACTAAGATAAAGATAAATCGTCAAAATTGTTCTTAAAAATGTTATTATTTACACGTTTTATTGCATTGTGTTTTAGTTTAGTTGCGTTTAAACGGGAATGAATAACAGAAAAGAACATATTTTATTTTGAATTATACATACAGTATCTCGTCAATACAAAAAAAAAATAACAATAACGTCTTGTTCAAAGTGCATAAGAGACGCTCTTCGATGAAGAAAAAATATAGTGTAGAATAGTTCGGAGCCGGATCACGCTCCTAACTGTTTGCCACTCAGTTTTAGACAATTGGTCGAAATTGTCAACACGTTGTAATTTTCTACGTTTTATTGCAATGAGTTTGCGCTTCGTTTGCGTTTAAACTTGAAAGAGTAACGTCTTCGTAATATGGAAACAATTTAAAGGGTAAAATGCGTATTTACGGAGTAATTGGTTAAACACGTTTGTAAAAATGATATTTACTGTTTCGATGAGTGCGTACCTTCATGTATGTAAGTGATGGTATAAAACAGACAGAGGATTGGAGACAGTTTTGACTTATCAATGTCAAAATACTGAACTATTTTCATAAGATAACTGATCGTGTTTTAATTTCCATCAGTTGAACTTTGTCTAAAGCAAATTAAACAAGCTCCGTTCAAGTGCACGAAAAACTGGATTTAAATGTGTCAATCCCTTTCCCCTAATTGTTTTTTACATATTTTTTTACAATTTTAATCCGATCACCCACGGAATTCCAGTTTCCATTTAACCCCTTCACGGATTACACGGAGTACAATAGTTATTTGCAAAACAGCTTGACACACATTTCAATATTTCTTAACTCAAAAACGTAACAGTTAAATTTTAGAAATAAATGCAAGCGACAAATGGCTATATTGATGACGTCATGGCAGTGAAGAAGTTGAGGCTAGTAAAATTTTGACTTGGTATTTTTTTTTTGCAATTTGTCTCAAAATTGCGAGCAGCACAAATCCTGACCAGAGGCTGATCTGTGTCTACACCGTTTATGTAGGACAAATCTTAGTGTGTCATTCATTATCCATAGGCTCATAGAATGTCAATGACGCCTATATGCGTCACTAGGAATAACGAGTTCAACCATGACAAAATGTCCACTACGAAAGCGCTGCTTGCTAAACATTAAATTAGTATGAGAATCTCCAGAAGTAGTTTTACATGTGAAAAATAGTTTTAATCCTGATAAGATAGTCGGCATCTTTTATCGATCCAATATGTTTGCAAATTCCAGTTTTCAAACAAAGACCATACAAAAAGTTTAACCTTGAAATATTTTCCCTGTTTCAATTTCTCAATTCCACAGAGAATATGGATTAAAGATTTTTTCGCAAACAAATAAATTAGGATTGAAAGTTTTTGGGTTGATTTGAGACAATACCGCCTGTTCCATTCCAAAAAACATATTTTGTCTTCCCTTTCAGTACCGGAATGTTCGTATTTATGCTTTTTAACCCGTATCATACAAAGCGCCAATTAACTTACATATGCAAACCGTTTAGATCCAGATCAGACGCCGCGTGACGCGGCGTCTGATCTTGATCCAAACTGTTTGCCACTTATCTTCAACCTTTCGTCAATTTAAAAAACTTAGAAACTAATTTTGATTTGTTTTCGCAGAAGATATATTTAAAGCAGACGACAATTCAGCGGGATATTTCAGCGGTTAACGGAGGAAACGTTAAGTCTAGTTCAAATAGTTTCTTATCCAGATCAGATCTCGAATTTCGACTTATCTGAACCAAATTGTTTACAAAGTTAAATCAAGTACATGTAGTCCCTACATGTAACACAATAAGTATTGAAGTTAGTACACGTAACGTAGTTGTTAAACATATGTCAGGGTGCAATTTAGTATATTTTTCTGCGAAGTTGTATAATATCTATTTAGACAAGCACATTCATATGTTCAACCAATGACAAATGGTAAGATATTTAGGTTTAAGGACACCTGCTTAAAATAGAATGGGTTGGGCAGTTGGCCTGGCTGGTCTTTTATTTTTGCATTTTTTACTGAAGATGAATTGTGAGTGCACGGATAAGAGACATACACAGTTACATGTAGGGGGTGCAATGCTATGACATAGTGTTTCTAGTTTTAGATATGACATAATTATGTTCAAGTATAGATTGTTTCAAGAAACCCCATGAATGAAGTTTGCTATATAAAACAGTAGAGTAATGCATTAAACTCCGATCAGCAGGATTAGGTTAAATTATTGTTTTGCTTTTCTGTAGATGATAAAAGTTTAGTAGTTATGCTATATTTTACAAAGTTACCGTATTTGGTGTTTTTTTCATAGTATAACATTTCTTTGAAAACCCTCAATTTAACACATTTTGCACCCTATTCTACAGCATTACATCCACCATCACGCACTTCACTGAATATCTTTTATAAATATATTTTTATCATAATTGTTTGCATGACGATGTACTATTGTAGTTGCTTTTATAAACCGGGTTTAGACTCGCTATTACAGTAGAGAAGGTGCCAGCATTCACGAATAGACGTTTATGCTATGTATAGTAATTATTTCTATTCCAAATGGTATGGAGCCCGATCAGACGCCGGGTTATCCGTCATAAAATCAGGCTCCAAACTGTTTGCCATTCAGACAAATAATAAATCGTCACATTTTAACATTCATGCTATTGCATTGCACTATATTTGCGTTTTGTTTATTTAACACTTGAAGCATGTTAGCGGCGAAATCATGATATACTTTGCAAATAGTTTGGATACTAATGAGACGCCGCGTAACGCGGCGTCTCATCAGGCTCCAAACTGTTTGGCAATCTGATCCTGTTTTGAAAAGAAACTTTGAAAATTCTATTTTAAAAGTAGATTATTTTGTAGTCTTTAAGGCGTTTTGATACATGTATGACCCCAATATAGAATATACCCACACACAACAAAGAGAAGCTATAGAGAAGCACGGGCGGTCGTGTCTACAGAACGGTGAAAACAGGCTTATTACTGTGCGCAGTGTTCTGCGAGAATTTCGGCCGTACAATCTATTTAGGCCAGCCTGGCTCGATAGAAATTCATTTCTAAAACTAATAATTCATAGAGACCCCATCGCCAGGGATTTAACCTCAGAACACGATATTCATGAAGTTTGTTTGTCTTTAATTGAATCCATCAATCACATCTTCAAATAACACGCCGCTTCTGAACAAGATGGACCGAGACCTTTGTATCCATTGTTCACGATGGCGTAAAGAAGTTGAATGCTTACCTAGTCCTTTAGGCATTGTACTAATTGGTCCGGTTTGCAAAACATGATGCCAAGTCTGCATCTTCCTACAACAATTACAATGCCTTAATGCACGTAGATTAGCCATTGTCCAGTCAGGGGCAGTACTTCCTTCGAAATTGGCGGTTGCTTTTGGGTGTGTTTTTTTCTTCAAAAATTAGTTTTCGTAGAATTTGGGTAATCAGGGTCCTAATTATTATCACATTGCAGGGCTGCCGTTTCAATGGACTCTTGTTCGAAATTTTCGAATTTCTTCAAACCTATGGATTTGTTCCGAAATCTTCGGATTTCTGCTCTTTCTTGTAAAACTTGGAATACATGCGTTTTTTTAATTAGGAAATAATGATATTGGTGTCAAACAGTTTGCACCAAGATCAGACACCGCGTTGCGCGGCGTCTGATCTGGATCCAAACTGTTTGCATACTTCAGTTAGCGTTATAGAGTCTTGCAGCGAAGGGTTAAAGGTACGATACCTAAAATCGCGTTTGAAAATTTTGAAAATCTGATGGCATTACTGTAAACTTGAATCGACCATTTGAAAAAAATCGCAGGGGTCAAAGGTTCGACCCTTATCCTGCCGATTGCGACATCACTGCGTTGTGAAGCGGTGTCTGATCCAGACTGTTTGGCAATAGTCTTTCAGTTTCTTCACTTTAGAAATTTATAAATCTTTATTTGATAATGAATGAGGGCCAACATTTAAAAGCAGACAATATTACGATAAGCTAACGATTTAACCCCTTCACTGTCTCTCCCAGGATGTAATTGCTATTTGCATACAACATCTGATCAGGATCCAAATTGTTTTGACACTCATTTCATTATTTCTTAAATCAAAATGCCTAAATTTTAAATTTGAGAAATACACACAGAAGACAGTTATTTTTTTTTTTTAAAATGATGACCTAATGGCAGTGAGGGACAGTCAATGTTAACCTTAATCCTGCGGTGATGTCGTCTGCTTCGAAATTGTCGTCTGCAAAATTTGTTAAATTTAGATTTATACATTTTCTTAGTAAAGAAACTTAAAGAAGAGTAGCAAACAGTTTGGATCCAGAACAGACACCGCGTTTTGCGGTGTCTGATCTGGATCTAAACTGTTTGCAAAAATCAATAAAGTCGCGACCAGCAGGCAAAGGGTTAATGCAACAAACATGTTCAGCATTTAAAATCTCTTTGTGTAGGGGAGATAACGCATGCTGACTAATTGGAAAAGGCATCAAATAGTTAGCGTTCTTAAAAACAACTCTTAGTCTCTATTAGATCTATATACAATATCGTTAACTTCTCACTTGAGTTTTAAGAACATCAACACGAGAGTCAAGCAGTCTGAAATCCTGATCAGACATGGCTTTCGCGGTGTATGATCTCTATCAAAAATGTTTGCAAATTCTAGTAAAGTTTAGAAGAAGGGTTTAAATTTAAACTCTAGAAGAGAGGTTTAAATATACATGTACATGTATATAGTGAATGCATTAAATTTTATTTCATATATTTACTATATAATTTTTTTTTATTAAATAAACATCGACATGGATTTTAAACAGTTTGTATCTTGGTCATATACCAAGTTCCTTGTACAGTGGAGAATGTGTTATTCTTTCCCAATAAACGCGTTTACGCTAAAACTATTATTTGCAGTGCAAACAGTTTGGAGCCAGATCAGACGCCGGGTAACCCGGCGTCTGATCAGGCTCCAAACTGTTTGCCACCAAGATAAACATAAATTATCAGAATTGTCCAAAAGTTGTTCTTTTCTACGTTTTAGCGCTTTGCGTTTGCGTACGTTTGCGTTTAAACGGGAAAGAATAACAGATTCTCCACTGTAACCTGTAGAAAGTCCCTCAAAACATTCATTTTCCCCATTTTATGCCATGCGTTTGTGTTTTGTTTACGCTTATCAATATCAGCCTTGATTTACCACATCTTGGTATATGGTACGGTGGGGAAAACGGTATTATTTCCCATTACACACAAACGCATTGTTTTTAAACGTAGAAAATGACAAATCGTTAGCAAATCAGACCATTTATTTTATCTGAGTGGCAAACAGTGTTAGCCGGCGTCTGATCTGAATCCAATCTGTTTTCAATGCAAATACTAGATTTAGCGTAAACGCGTTAATTGGAAAAGAATAACGTCGTCTCCTCTGTACAGTGGAGAATCTGTTATTCTTTCCCAATAAACGCGTTTACGCTTAATCTATTATTTGCAGTGCAAACAGTTTGGAGCCATATCAGACGCCGGGTAACCCGGCGTCTGATCAGGCTCCAAACTGTTTGCCACCAAGATAAACAAGAAATATCAGAATTGTCCAAAAGTTGTTCTTTTCTACGTTTTAGTGCTTTGCGTTTGCGTACGTTTGCGTTTAAGGATGTCGGCCTGTCTTTTTGAGCATTATGAAATTTCCGAAAAATTTTACGAACTCGTTTTCCAATAAATGGTAAGAATTCATTTTTGGTGAATGCATACAGTAATAAAACACTATTTTCCCGGGGAAAAATTGGATTTTCGTTTCGGAAGGGACTTTTTAAGTTTTATGTCCTATTCGTAGTTAACAACATACACTGTTTTCATAGATAGGTTGTATTTTGTTACATCCGATTTCGTTTCAATTTCTCAGAATATAAGCATGAAATTTTCATGATAGTACAGTTTTAGTATAAATTATAGATAACTCAATCGATAAAATGAAATTTTTTTGAAAAAATTTTTTTTGGGTAAAAGTACACAAAAAATTGAAAAAATGAGAAAAAATGGATTTTTTAGATTAAATGATCTATATCTTTTTTAAAAGGTCCGGGACCCTGTGTTTTTATTTGCTCTTTCACTAAAACTTTTTGTTTGCAAGGCTAAAAACAACAAATAAAAAATTTGGTATTTAGTTTGGTACAATATATAGGGCAATCTTCACAGTGCCTTATTCTCCCATTATAAAAAAGTGGGTGGGGTAAATTTTACTCCTTTCTGGTGAAATCAAATATTTTTATTTTGGATCTTAAAAAAAACATTATTTTCAGGGTTTATTCTTACTATGGTAATATAAATTAGGATACTTTTGGTACAAATAGATTGTTTAAATAAAGATTGAAAAACCGTAGTACAAAAAAGTAGGAGTTTTTATGAAGCTTCAATTTTAGGGGGGTAGCCTTGAAAAATCTCAAATTGTGAAAAAGAAAGGTCCGGTACCCCCACGTTTTTCACCAGTTTTGTCATAGAAACTAATTTTACTATCAGTATGCAAAGTTTGAAGAATTTGGTATTTACTTTACCAAGGTGCACCTACCCCCTTAAACGGGAAAGAATAACAGATTCTCCACTGTACTAGATTTAGCGTAAACGCGTTAATTGGAAAAGAATAACGTCGTCTCTACTGTACGTGTAGAACATGAATGCATAGTGCATGGCATTGTTTTACAACTGTCCGACAGTGTACAGGCGAATCTCAATACACTTACAGTGGAGAATCTGTTATTCTTTCCCGTTTAAACGCAAACGTACGCAAACGCAAAGCACTAAAACGTAGAAAAGATCAACTTTTTGACAATTCTGATAGTTCATGTTTATCTTGGTGGCAAACAGTTTTGAGCCTGATCAGACGCCGGGTTACCCGGCGTCTGATCTGGCTCCAAACTGTTTGTAAAAGAAAAAATAGTTTTCGCGTAAACGCGTTTATCGGGAAAGAATAACAGATTCTCCACTGTATCTCGAGCTCCCTTAAGTCGAATATTTCCATATTTCAAAGTTAAAGCGTGATTAAGCCACGTTTTAACTTTGAAAAACGGGTATGTTCGACTTTAGGAAATTCTGAATAATGAAATTAAAGTGTAGAAATTTGAGTAAGTTCGATTTTCGAAATTTCGAGATATTGGAGGTCTACATGTACTGTATGTGCAAATTGATAGTGCTCGACCTCGTATTGTACAAATGAGATGACGTTATTCTTTCCCAATAAACGCGTTTGTGCTAAAGCAAATATTTCCATTGCAAATAGTTTGGAGCCAGATCAGACGGCGGGTAACCCGCCGTCTGAACTGGCTCCAAACTGTTTGTCACTCAGATAAATATGAATCGTCAGACTTTTATTTCCTTCCCTTTATTACTTTGCATTTTTTGTACGTTTAGTTTCGTTTAAATTGGAATAAATGACGTTTTCTCCACTTTACCAGATCACGTCAAGTGTATTTAATAACCAATGATTGATTGATTAAGTTGAGTTTTACGGCACGGCGACACAAAATATGTTCATAAGGCGACGATATGTAATACAGTAGAACCTCCCTATTACGACCACTAAATTATGTTAATTATATGGGTGTTTGCGATAGGTGACCGCTTATAGTGCAGCATATTTCTGCAGATTTTGGGCAAAAGTGTTCAGATGTGGATAAAAGCATCAAATTTGGCCCATGGGTAGTTTAGGGTCTATTTATTAAAAAATGATAGAGACCCATCTTTTTAAATTCAAAATGGCCGCCATTTTCAAGATGGCCGCCAAGGTATATCAAAATATGAAAATTATCAAATTTTCAATCTTAAGGTGTTTCAAAATATACTAAATTGTATTTATTTTTGTGAAAACTAATTTATTATCGAATCATTTGAAATATAATAGATGTTTGAATTGAAAAGAACCCAAAATGGCTGCCATTTCAAAGATGGCTGACGTTTTTTACAAAATCTGAAAAAATTACCTTATGTGCAGCATTACAACTCTTATTTGCATGCATAAATCTTCATATATTTTGGTTATCTTATAAGATATTTCTATATTGCATATATTAAGATATGGATGTTAACTATTTTATATCAGATGGGATGCATCATGACACTTTCACTATTTCAGACATCATTTTACGCACAATAAATGACCTTCCAGATCCCTCCCCATTGGGATGGTAACGCAGAGCTGATCAGATGTGGGAGCCAACATGGACATTACTTCCTCAACCTTCAGAAACGTGCCTCGATTTTTTGAAGTGGGGATGTGATGTTGAAAAGGGGTGCAGGGGATGAAGCAAATGTGTTGCTGCTGATGGATTGTGTACCGCACTGTGTTAATGTTAGTGTAGCTGTGACTGTGACTAAAGCTAAATGCACAAAATCATGAAGCTGTCCAAACACATGATAAGAGTATTGAAACTCCTATCTGGTGATTAAAGCAGGCAATCTGTTTGTGAAACAATTGCTTTATAAATCCCAATACAATGTCTAGATGTATGTGTATGTGTGTTATTCAATTTAACGCCATCTCTCATACAAGACACGTGGCTGAGTATACATCACTTGTGTTAGGAGTGTGATGCTTCACGCAAGCGAGACATGGCAACTGTCAAAGCCAAATTTCCATTTCCTGTGAAATGATGGTGCTATGTTCAGACAAATCTGCAACATCAAGCCACAGAACATAGCTAACACAAGGTCGAACAAGCTCCTGGTGCAGCTTGGCCTGGATGACCTAGACATCAGCCTAAAGGAAAGAAAGCTGATGTGGTACAGCCACATGGAGAGATCCAGCGGGGCATTGAATGCATCCTGTAACACACATGTTGCTGGCACACGTGGTGCTGGAAGGCCTAGAATGACGTGGAAACAGTTGATAGAGAGGGGTTGCAGAGATGTGAACCTCTCTGGAATTGAACCGAGAGAGAGAGAGAAAGAGAGAGACACACACACACATGGAGATCAGGTGTAAGAACTACCATGCGTCCAGCAAGCCATCAACCTTGACGGGGGCCCACTAATGTGGATATTGCCCCTGAGCAGCCTGCACGTTAAATAATCCATTTGCGCGTAAAATGATGTCTGAAATAGTGAAAGTGTCATGATGCAGCCCATCAGATATAAAAGAGTTAACATCAATATCTTAATATATGCATTATTGAAATATCTTATAAGATAACCAAATTATATAAGATTGATGTACCATGAAAAATAAGAGTTGTAATGCTGCACATAAGGTAATTTTTCAGATTTTTGTTAAAAACGTCAGCCATCTTTGAAATAGCGGCCATTTTGGATTATTTTCAATTGAACCATCTTTTTTATTTCAAATGATTCAATAATACATGAGTTTCACATAAATAAATAGAATTTAGTATATTTTGAAACAACTTAAAATTGACAAGTTGATAGTTATCATATTTTGATACACCTTGGCGGGCATCAGTAAAATGGTGGCCATTTTGAATTTTAAAAAATGAGTCTCTATCATATTTTAATAATTCGACCCTAAACTACCAATGGGACAAATTTGTTGCTTTTACCCACATCTGAACACTTTCGTCCAAAACCTGCAGAAATATGCTGCACGTGCAGCATATTTTGGGGAAAAGGTGTTCGAAAACACTCAAAATGTGGCGGCCATTTTGAAAACAGTGAGATATTTTGAAATTTTCCTTATAATTTCCATCTTAGATAAATCGTAGGCTATAAGACATCAATTTAGAGAAAAATGGTGATATAATTATCTTTTAAAGAGAAGATACTCAAACTCCTTTCGATGTGGCGGCCTGGTGGCAGCCATCTTGGAAAATGGCGGCCATTTTGAATTTTTCAAATGGGGTCTCTATCATATTTAAATAAGTAGGTTATAAGCTACCTTTGTGGAAAGTTTGATGCTTTTATCCACAACTGAACACTTTTTGCACAAATATGCTGCACTACAGGGAGTGTTTTAATTTGTGTCATTAGCTTATTTTGTGGTCTTATTATTGTCATGCCGAAGATATATATCTCTTCTATATGTATTTCTATTACGCACTTATTTCAATAACACATAGCCTGTTGTGAATTTTGAAGAGAGGTGACCACTTAAAGCAGGTAGAAAGTAAAGCAGAACTATTCAGATTTACTCTCAACCTGCTTTGAGCTACCATATGCTAGTATATAGAAACTATTTCTTACGGTGCATAACTAAATATGTATGACTGTATAAGGTGGAACTATTTTCTTTAGTGGAGAAATAAAGTAAATACGGTAAAGGCGTAAACAGGCGTGTGTATGAAGAAATTGCTTAAAGCGGCCCATGTAGCTCGTTATCATTGTGTCCACGAATCTGCCTACATGTACATATTGTCCGGGTAACAAGATATTAATCACATCATAAGGAAGAATATTTACAAGGTATAGCCTCTGATAAGTATCTGCTATTTAAGGTATGTACATTCATTTAGTTTCCTTCTTCCCTTTCTGTTGTTCGCCCTTCTCTTCGTCCCGTGACTTATGTTTGCCAACATATCGGGTACAGATCAGAAGCGAAGATAAGATGTCCTTTAGATAATAAGAACAACACTACACTTAACCCATTTATCCCATAAGTATTCTAAAGAGGACTTGGCAAACAGTGTAGACCCTGATGAGACGCCGCGTCACGCGACGTCTCATCATGGTCTACACTGTTTGCTACTTCATATGAAATATTATGCTGCATGAAAACAACACAGCCGTGCCTTCAAATTACCCTTGTACGTATATTAAAACTGGAATATTCTGTAGCGGGCCGACGGTCGATCTCAATGTAAATTCCTCGAATTAAATAATTTAATTCGAGGACAGGTGATCGTTCATTTTTGTCAGGATATCACCTGGATTTCAATTGAATTCACGGGCTACACCAACATAGACCCGTCCGGTCTAAATCAGAGTACACTCAGAAGTCCCCGACTGTGGAGTTCAACCTCCTTATATACCCACTCGGGATCTACCAGCAATCCGCTGGCGCAACAGCAATCCACTGGCACCAGCGGATTGCTGGCGCCAGCAAGCCGCTGGTGCTGGTGTTACCAAGCAACACCAGCAATAACAGAATGAAATCCGCTGGTGTGCCTAAGCAACACCAGCAAAAAAAGAATGAAAATAAACAACTGTTAGAATGATGTCATCAAGTTCGATATCGACGAGAGTTGTTTACAAAAATAGAACGTGGCTTATTCCCGCCAATATTTCAATCTTACATTTGATTGAAGAGATCAGATTAATAATATCAAGACTTTAAATGATTTCCGTCTGTACTCTCTTTAAGGGTTGTAATCTTTACAGTGTAGTGAATATTACGAAATGCAGGAAATAATGAAATAGTAAATATTGCCACTTAGTTCAAAGTTAAAACGTGATTGGACCCAAAATTAACGACTCAAGGCCAGTTTAAACTTCTCACATCAGTTTATGGTGAGTAATTAATCTGACCTTTATGCTATTTAAGCATGACATTATGTATTATAGAAATTACAAAGACAAAATCGATCACATGTGCTACCCCACCCAGCCTAAAGGAAAGAAAGCTGATGTGGTACAGCCACATGGAGAGATCTAGCGGGGCATTGAATGCATCCTGTAACACACATGTTGCTGGCACACGTGGTGCTGGAAGGCCTAGAATGACGTGGAAACAGTTGACAGAGAGTTGTTGCAGAGATGTGAACCTCTCTGGAATTGAACCGAGAGAGAGAGAGAAAGAGAGAGACACACACACACATGG
Source organism: Gari tellinella (assembly GCA_922989275.2). Lineage (NCBI taxonomy): Eukaryota > Metazoa > Mollusca > Bivalvia > Cardiida > Psammobiidae > Gari > Gari tellinella. The sequence continues at coordinate 47,540,171 of OV277864.1, forward strand.
AGATCAGGTGTAAGAACTACCATGCGTCCAGCAAGCCATCAACCTTGACGGGGGCCCACTAATGTGGATATTGCCCCTGAGCAGCCTGCACGTTAAATAATCCATTTGCGCGTAAAATGATGTCTGAAATAGTGAAAGTGTCATGATGCAGCCCATCAGATATAAAAGAGTTAACATCAATATCTTAATATATGCATTATTGAAATATCTTATAAGATAACCAAATTATATAAGATTGATGTACCATGAAAAATAAGAGTTGTAATGCTGCACATAAGGTAATTTTTCAGATTTTTGTTAAAAACGTCAGCCATCTTTGAAATAGCGGCCATTTTGGATTATTTTCAATTGAACCATCTTTTTTATTTCAAATGATTCAATAATACATGAGTTTCACATAAATAAATAGAATTTAGTATATTTTGAAACAACTTAAAATTGACAAGTTGATAGTTATCATATTTTGATACACCTTGGCGGGCATCAGTAAAATGGTGGCCATTTTGAATTTTAAAAAATGAGTCTCTATCATATTTTAATAATTCGACCCTAAACTACCAATGGGACAAATTTGTTGCTTTTACCCACATCTGAACACTTTCGTCCAAAACCTGCAGAAATATGCTGCACGTGCAGCATATTTGGGGGAAAAGGTGTTCGAAAACACTCAAAATGTGGCGGCCATTTTGAAAACAGTGAGATATTTTGAAATTTTCCTTATAATTTCCATCTTAGATAAATCGTAGGCTATAAGACGTCAATTTAGAGAAAAATGGTGATATAATTATCTTTTAAAGAGAAGATACTCAAACTCCTTTCGATGTGGCGGCCTGGTGGCGGCCATCTTGGAAAATGGCGGCCATTTTGAATTTTTCAAATGGGGTCTCTATCATTTTTAAATAAGTAGGTTATAAGCTACCTTTACGGAAAGTTTGATGCTTTTATCCACAACTGAACACTTTTTTCACAAATATGCTGCACTATTAAGCATGGTGACAGTGAAACAGAAAGCTCCTTTAGGAGCTTTCTGTTTCACTGTCATCTTGCTTTAAGCTGTAATCTGTCTATTATACAATCAATTAGCCTTCGTTTTAATGGTCGTAATAGCGAGGTTTTACTGTACTTCTAAAAATCTACCGAACATTTAGAGGACTCTAATAACCGACCTTCTAAGCACAAGATGTGTCTAACAATCAAACTTCTTAACCAATTAATGTCTTCTTTTTTTTCTTTTTTTTTTACAAAGGTACAACATAAGCAAACAGAGACGATCATGCATCTTACCAGGCTCCAAACTGTTTGCCCCTGAGATAAAAACTCGTGAGAATTTTCAAAACCTGTCATGTTTCCATTTTATTGCATCAGGTTTGTGTTTACTTTAATTTAACCCATTTGTGCCTAGCGTCCTATAAAAGGGACATAGTAGCGTTATTTAACCCTTTACCCCATAGAAGCGACTTTTAGCGAATATGATTTATACCTCCGCTGAAGAAAATAGTTCCAATTTAATCAGTCATGAATATATATTATAGGGAAATTTTTCTAAATATTCTAGATTAGGATATCTTAAAGCAGGCTGAAAGTAAAGCAGAATGCGCCTTAAGCGCATTCTGCTTTACTTTCAACCTGCTTTAAGTAGTAACCTATTTTCAATTCTAGAACTAGGCTATCAGGTAAAGGGTTAAGTGTTCGACTGTCAATGATGACTTGCAGGAGTATTCATTTAGATCAGAGTCCAAATAATAGAGCGCCTGTGCATTATTTAGACTGTTTGATAGTTGTATCAAAGTTTCTTCAGTCAAAATTTCAAACCTGATACTCGTGCAAGTCGTCATTAACAGTGAATCGAATAATTAAATAACCGTCACCTTGCTTTAAGCAGTCACATGACGTAAACAACTAATATTGAACACAAGTATGTGGTGATAATAGTGAGGTTCTACTGTATTGACGTTTCGTTTTGTTTAACCCTTTACCTGATAGCATTGTTTCTAGTATTGAAGATATGTGACTACTTAAAGTAGGTTGAAAGTAAAGCAGAATGCGCCTTAAGGCGCATTCTACTTTACTTTCAGCCTACTTTAAGCTATCCAGCGCTAGAATATAGAAAATATTCCATGTAAAATGTATTCATGACTGATTAAATTGGAACTATTTTCTTAAGCGGAAGAATAAACTGAATGCGCTAAAAGGCGCTTCTATAAGGTAAAGGGTTAAGATAGAAAGAATAACGCCTTCTCCACTATAGTTAAGTCCACTGATTACCGAGGCTAATCAAAACGTCATCATGCTTACCCTACAATACTATCGTCTGGTTCACATGTATAAGATTTGCTAATTGTTAATTGTTAATTGTAATTTATTAAAAATGTTTAATCTAAAGTCATTTTAGCTTACGAACTTTTAACGTAAGTGTAATACAGTTTGGAGACTGATCAGCGTCTGATCAAGACCCAAACTATTTTCAAATTGTAGCAAAGTCGCGATGCTAGGCGTATGGTTACTTATGTAACACCAAGGGCATACCTGAATAGATGTAAAATGAAACCCATCGTTACCTAAAACCAATTCACTGCCATGACGTCATCTGTTATTGTGGTCTGCTTTTTATTTCAATCTTAACTGTTAGGTATTTTGACTTAAAAATATTGAAATGAATGGCTAACAGTTTGGCAAATAGTCAGTTCTATGGACGTTACATGAATAGCAATACGCAATGGCCATGCTCTAAAACATTTATCGTAACGATGTACAGTGGAGAAAACGTTATTATTTCCCAATAAACGCGTTTACGCTAAATCTATTATTTCAAGTACACAGTTTGGAGCCAGATCAGACGCCGGGTACGCTAAATCTATTATTTCAAGTACAAACAGTTTGGAGCCAGATCAGACGCCGGGTAACCCGGCGTCTGATCAGGCTCCAAACTGTTTGCCACCAAGATAAACATGAAATATCAGAATTGTCCAAAAGTTGTTCTTTTCTACGTTTTAGCGCTTTGCGTATGCGTACGTTTGCGTTTAAACGGGAAAGAATAACAGATTCTCCACTGTATCAGCAACTACTACATGCACCAGTATAGAGCAAGTGTGCATTATGTTGTTCACATTTTACACAAAACCATTCAATCTGCCCCTTCCCTGCATTACCCCGAGTACAATGGTCAGTTGAAAACAATTTTGGATATTGACCAGACGCCATGAATGCGGTTTCTGATCAAAATCCAATTTTGTAGACACTCATTTCGATACTACATGTATTTTAGTCAATTTACTTAGAATTTAACTATTAAGAAATAAACGTTCTGTCTTTTACACTGAAAAGGGTGTTGGCTATAGAACAGTTCAGAACATACCGGTATCCTTGAGGTAACATTTTGAATGTCGATATCTTATCCAATTATCTGTTAATCATTTCAATTTCATGACATTTCATGAAATGTGATCAGTGAATATCAATTATACCAATTAGATGGCATGCGCCATATAAGACCACCAGACTTTACAAGCGCTATAAATATAGACACTCTTCAAACTAAATGTTTGATTAGGATCTGGTATTCTTTTTTATCGGATATTTCGCCAGACACCATGCATGTATACTAGTACGACCTCACATACAATGCAGAAGACCTTATTCTGTTTCAAATCGAGAATAATATGTCATTGCATAAGATATAACTGGTTTATTCTGCGGGGGAAGAAACCATTTAACCGCAAGGCTTTGCCGAGCGGTAACTGGTTTCTCCTCGAGCAGAATAAACCAGTCCCATCTTTTGCAATGACATACTATTTTTATTTTCGATTGATCTCTTAATTAAATGATTTTAGCATTTCAAACTTATACAAATACCACATTTCACAAGTTTTACATATATCCCCGCATAAATAACTGCAAGGGAGCGAGAGAAGTTAGCGTTATTTTTCTCAGTTAATCTTACACGCCAGACAAAGGACGAAACAAAAGTAACGGCAATAAACTGGAGAAAAAAATTTGTCGATTAAAATTTGAAAAGATATACATTTGAACTCAAATGAACCATTCTTTACGCTTCATCTCATAAGATAAAATTAGAAATAATCGACTACCAATTGTCACTAGTTTTCGCGTTACTCTTCAAAGTCGTTTAATGTTTTGGAACAGTTTCTTTTCTGACTTCTTAGATTCAAAGTCTGCATCCAATTCAATGTTTTTTGTCGAAATTAGCTACTAAATCTGACATTCTGCTTTGTTTATTAGCCTACCTAAAGTATATTTCAACCTGTTGCTACAGTACCGTATAGTTTAAGCAGAAAACATAACTGTAGACGATTGTAGAATGCTCTATAACAGCGTAGTTCTATATGAGAATGGATATATTGATATGTATTTGTTAACTGGCTTTTATCTTTTTCAAAGCAATTTGTATTCAGAAAACTGGTTTGTTGCTATCGATTTGATTTTTTTAAAACGCGTCAACAGGTCAACTTTACATACGCCTTAAAAGATACTCGAAGTTGTGACGTCCGTTGTACTGTATTGGATACGGTGCGCAACAGTTTTCGCCCCCGGAATCAAACATGGCTAGGCGCAATCTTTTTGTAAACAAAATATACGTTCGAATGTTTTGGGAATTTTAATTGATAAACAACATATTTACTGTGTGTTTTCGTCTGATAATAAACAACTATGTATTTGATTGTGTGAAGATCAAGAATATTCCAGGAAAATATTTCCCTACTATACATATAACCCTGCTTTTGTACAAATAACCCTAGGTTTATTCTGTTACCCCTTTATTATGTCACAGGAGGCTGTGGTGACGAGTTTGTGCTTACACAATCATTTTAATGCAAAGAGTAAGTAGTCTTATTAGACGTCGGGAAATCAGACACGCCGGGTAAGCTCCAAACTAAATACCACTCAGAATTTTTTTCCATAAATCTATCAATATCAACATTTATAACATAGCCTACATTGCGAAAGGGAAATAACGTTCATTGTTTATTTCTCGTATACATGTGTACAACTAGTGGTTTAACTTTATGCAAATGAGGTTGTCTTACTAAAATGTGGTACTCCTACACACTGTCAATATTTGTAAAACAAATAGACATTTCTGTTGGCGATCGAGTGGCTACATGTATAAATAGGGGAAAAGGGGAATGTTTGCTCCCTACATTTATTCTGAAAAACCAGAATTAACTTTGGAACTACTTTTTTCATCTTTACTCACGTGTGCGGTCCATTCACGCACCATCCATTGAGATATTAGGAAGCTAATAAGCTTAAAACACGTATCGAGCTGGTAGAAACAAGTTTAAAGATGTTTTTATAAATAGAACCTAACAAGATCCGTTTGTATCGTTTTCTAAAAGCCTCGTTTTATAAATCAAACAAATAATGATCGCTCATTTATTTCTTATCGTTTGCTTTTTAGTCTCGTTAAATCGGGGGAAAATGCACAGATTTATCCAGTCTATAAAGAATTCATTGATGTTAAAAGTGAAAACTGGCAGTTAGTGCACATAGGTAAAATCAACCATCCATCTTTCTATAGACAGGCGCTGCAATTGTGAAACCATTGTTGTTTCTCCGTAATTACCCTTACATTATACTAAAGCATTCTGTCAACTGCAGGCATACGTCTAGAACGCTGTGCATATTTACTGTTTCGCGCATTATGACACTAAACATTACCGGATAATTCCAGTTTTCAATTACAATGGGGAAGATGTTATTATTTTCCTGTTAAGCGCAAACGCATTTCAATAAAACGTAAAAAATAGCAACGTGTCAGCAATTCTGAACATTTATTTTAATTTGAGTGGCAAACTGTTTGGAGCCTGATCAGACGCACTGGAAATAATAGTTTTAGCATACATGTTAACGCGATTATTGGGAAATAATATCATCTTCTCCGCTGTACGTCTAGTCATTATCTGACTATTTAGGGTTGATTTTAACAATATATTGGATACAGACAAACAGTACCTACAGGAGCCCTTTGATCAGGGGTCTGCACTGTTTGCACATACCAAGTGTATACGTACTCTTCACTAGTACACTGTATGTAAATGACACATACGTGTTTACATGACACTAGCGGTTAATTAGTTGATGAACTAGAGAACAACAACGTGGGATTTCTATATCAAGACACTCTTCGGTCATGTGGACATGACATGGATGTCAAAAACAACAAGTATCAATCTGATAAACATCTGTTTATAGACTGTAGTCATATAACCGCACTAACCCTTTTTCGCCAAATATAATCATCTGTTTTAACCATTTCACAGACAAAAACATCGTCAGCAAAAATGTGTCTTCTGTGCACAGTTCTATGCTAAATTTCATTTTTGCATGTTGACTGTCGATATATTGATACTTATACGAGTGTCAAACAGTTTGGATCCTGACGCGGCGTCTGATCAGGATCTAAACTATTTGCAAAATGACTCCCAAAAGTATCCCATTGCGATGAAAGGGTTAAAAATCAGCTGTATAGGCTATTGTTAGTAATATATATGTATTGAAATTGTTTATATGTTCGACCAAGAAATTATGTACACGTGTTTACTGTTTAACTGTTACAAGAAACAGACTAAACCTCCAAACGATTTCAATTTTTTCGACAAACAGTTTAGACCCTGTCAATTTACTTCTTATTTTCTCTTGAATATTTGCGTTAAAACAAAGACGTCCATTTGCATACAGTTTGGAGCAAGATATGATCTAGATCAAACGCCAGGTCACAAGACTTAATAAACCCGAAAAACGCGTCTCAAACAAATTTGGATCTTGAACTGTGTCTTAGACCTTATCACGCTTAATTGTCGTCTGCTTCAAATGTAGTGTCTGCGTTAAGGCAAACATTTGTTTTTAAACTATATAAACTGAACAAAATTGAAAATGACTGCCAAACAGTTTAGATCCAGATCAGACGACACGTTTCGCGGCGTCTTATATGGATCCAAACTGTTTGACAAAACTTGCAAATTCGCGCTTAGAACTATAAGGGTTATATATAGAGAGATCTCTACTGTCCATTTATACCTTTCAACGCAGGCACAATGGAGTAATTACTAGTCTTAGACAAACGTCTCTCTCAAGTTATCTAAATTAGCTCTGAATATTCCGGTCTAAACTTACGGCGAAAGCAATACATGTACAATACGAGGAAAAAGTAAAACAACTTTTTAAAACATCTTATGACTGATGTTTAGTTGAGTAGCAAACAGTTTGGAGTCAGATCAGACGCCGGGTTACCCGGCGTCTGATCTGGCTCCAACATGTTTGCAATGGGCATAAGGCTTTTATGTAAACGCGTTTATTGGGAAAGAATTACGTCTTCTCCACTGTTCAATTATCCAAAATACCACCAACACCGCCGCCACATTTAACTCTTTCATCGCTGATTGCGAAATCAGTTTTATGTGCAAAACAGTTGCGATCCAGATCAAATGCAGCGTAACTCGGCGTCCGGTGCAGGATCTATGATGATTTGTGACATTTATATAAATTTCTAAATTTGTATAAATATTTCTCCAGCCTAAATTCAAGAATTCTAAGTTGGAAAACTAATACAAACGACTGTTTTAACGTAGACGTCAATGCGGCTGTAAAAGAGTGTAAATTGAATTAGTAAAGGATTTTGCGCAGAGAAACAATTATGGGACAGGAATATTTCATGGCCAAATTCATTTAGCCTTTTCACATGCTAAAATTTAAGTTTTTGAAGCTTTGATTGAAGAAAATATGGTTCGAGTGCCAAACAGTTTGGATCCTGATCAGACGTCGCGTTACGCGGCGTCAAATCTGTATCCAAACTGTTTGCAAAAGTGGTTTTAGTCGTGTATTGCGGTTGAAGAGTTAAATTACACCCATCTATGCTGATACATGTAATCCTTATTGGGCAAGTCGCCATTGGACTGAATTCTGCTAAACAGTAATGGTGCGGACCAGGTGCCGAATAGCTTCGTGTCTATTAAGCATCAACTGTTATAACATTATTTTTTCGGCGGAGCTGACTGGTTTCTATTTAGTCACACTTTCTATTTGGCCACACATTTCAACCAATTATATTTGATCAGAAATTTAGAATTAAGAGCACCTGTTGAAACTGAATAGTCTGATTGGATAGTAGCCAGGGCTCCAGATAAGGGAATTATTTCAAAACTTAAAATCTTTATTTGTGCATTAAACCCTGTGGTGTCACTATACATTTGAATTGTCTCTTCGAGACAAAAAAAATGAGTGGTAACACAATAGGGTTTGGTGCTGAAAGGAGCGAAAAAATGTGATTTGTTTAGTTTACTCCCTCTTATCTGGAGCCCTGTAGGCTGGTCTATGTCCAATACAGTTTTACCAAATGTGGACTGTGAGTGTAAAATTTAGAGATACAGACTGCACTGTTTACACTGGGATGATGCAATTATACTTCTATTTTAAGATATGACATCTGAAATCTTTTTATAGATATACAGAGGAAGCTAGGTGTTTTGTAATTGTTTACTACCAATTTGTTTGAATTGTTAACTATTTGTACACATTTACCATACATTTAAAGCAATATTATATATAAAATTAATGGCCTCAACTGTTTGCCACCAAGATAAACATGAATTATCAGAATTGTCCAAAAATGCAATTTTCTACGTTTCAGTGCTTTGCGTTTGCGTACGTTTGCGTTTAAACGGGAAAGAATAACAGATTATCCACTGTACAAATGTATCTGTTAGGATAAGATACATGTAAAAGTTCTTATTGTCCGTATTCGTGACTCCATCAAGTGAAACCTATTTTTTAGTGGAGGAATAAATTAAAGGCGTAAAAGATGGTATTCATGGAGTAATAGTTTAAAACTGCTACATTTTACCTCTTGCACTGCCAACGGCGCGAAAAGGTGACTTTGAAAACAGTTTGGAACTTGATCAGACACCGCGTAACACGGCGTCTAATCAGGATCCAAACTGTTTGGCATTCGTATCGACATTGCTTCAGTCAAAACATCCCTAGATCTGACTTTAAAAATATTGCAGACGATATTTTGGCGGTAAGAAGGTAAAAGCAGATGATAAAACATGGCAGAGAAAGAGTAAAAGAATATACGTATATACAGTGGAGAATCTGTTATTCTTTCCCAATAAACGCGTTTACGCTAAAACTATTATTTGCAGTGCAAACAGTTTGGAGCCAGATCAGACGCCGAGTAACCCGGCGTCTGATCAGGCTCCAAACTGTTTACCACCAAGATAAACATGAAATATCAAAATTGTCCAAAAGTTGTTCTTTTCTACGTTTTAGCGCTTTGCGTTTGCGTACGTTTGCGTTTAAACGGGAAAGAATAACACATTCTCCACTGTACGCACTAACTTTGAACATTTCTGCAAATGACATTTTAAAAGCTGCATATAACTAACCGTAACAATGACTGATAGTAGTTCACTCTTTCATCCTAGAAGTTCACAAGCCGGAGGTTGTGCATTTCAATTGTACTTTTTACATAAGTGCAGTTTAATATTCTAAAGAAACCAGTACACTTAATCTCAGATGTTACGATCACATACTCGAAAACTTATTTACGGTATTACAGACATGTGACATTTTAATGGTTGAAGCAATGCAACAGCAAAACAGAACGCTCCTATAGGAGCTTTCTGCTTTACTTTCATCTTGATCAAAGCTTGCACCTGCTCACATAACACTATGGGTTTTTTACTGATCGTAATAGAGGAACTATACTGTTTTGACAAAGGAGAGCGACTTACGCAACACTGTTAACTTATTCAAGAAACTGTTTACAACCATTTGTTAAAGGAAAGCATGCATGTGTATGATGAGAAAGGCTTAAACATTGTTGGAACCGCCCCTATCAAAGTTTAATTTGCACATAGTGTATACATCTTTACAGCAAACGCGCTAAAACGACGTCTCCAATGAAGGCTTGTTAATTTGGCTTTGACCGGTTTTCCAATAGCCTGTTTCTAGTATTGAATATAGATGACCAATTAAAGTAGGCTAAATGTAAAGCAGAATGCGCCTTAAGGCGCATTCTGCTTTACTTTCAGAATTCTTTAAGAAATCATTTGCTGGTATACAGAAACTATTTATGATTGTACATATCCGTGACTGAATAAAGTGGTAGTATTTTCTTTGATAAAGGGATACATCAAAGGTGTACAATGACGTTTCTAATATATTGAGTAATTCGTAACTGCATGTGGCCATTTATATCAGGCTGAAAGTAAAAAATAAATCTCATTTAAGAGAGTTACATTTATGCTTTAGTCTTATCCTGCTTTAAATCCTTCACTTCAAAGACGTCATCTGTTTTTATATCTCAACTCTAAATTCTATATAAAGTTCTCCCTCAGCTGCCCTTGCAGCGCCAACAACTTACACAATTGCTTATTTTGACAGTTATACCGTTTAACCCTTTACCTGATAGCCTATTTCTAGAATTGAAAATAGGTTACTACTTAAAGCAGGTTGAAAGTAAAGCAGAATGCGCTTAAGGCGCATTCTGCTTTACTTTCAGCCTGCTTTAAGCTATCCTGTGCTAGAATATATAGAAAATTTTCCCTATAATATATATTCATGACTGATTAAATTGGAACTATTTTCTTCAGCGGAGGAATAAATTAAATACGCTAAAAGTCGCTTCTATTGGGTAAAGGGTTAAGATACACTCTCTTGCATAGTCTCGTAATAGACAAAAAACCTTTAAATGCTTTAAGGTTTTAAACAGTAACAACTTCAGGTGTTTATACACAATGTAAAGTGATTTTGTCCTTTTCCCCTGCCTTTTATCTACCCCACCCCCTGTGATCATGATCCAAACTAATTGACTATCATTAGGACATTTCTTCAGTCAGTTATCCAAAACAAAGCACCTAAATATATTTGTCACTTGGACTCAATAAGTCAAACGGGAAATAATTACTACAAGAGATGTCGCCACATGCATAACGTACTATACACAGCACTGTATAAACCTGAGTACAACAGTTTTAAGCAAAATGTTTGAATCCTGATCAGACGCCGCGTCATGCGGCGTCTGATCAGGGTCCAAACAGTTTGACACTCTTCATGACGTTTATTCAATAAAATTACCTAAAACATGTAAGAAATGAATAAAAGCAGACGACAACGATTTAAAGCGGATTACGTCATGGCAGTGATGGGGTTTGGCGAATGGTTACTGTATTTTGGAGGTTTTGCAGCTACAAGAGATGTCGCCACATGCGCACACAGCACGGTCATAGATAGCACAGGCGGTATTTATTGGTCGTAGCTGTTGATGCAGACGTCCGACGGTAGTATTGATACTCTGAAGGACACATATGAAACTGCATCGGAAGAAAAATACGCGCATGTATGACAGTAAAGGAATCTTTTTGAGGCCTTGAAAAAGCGTTTTTATTTTTTTGAAATATTGATCGAAGGAGGCGTAGAGTCTAGTCTGAAACAGGGATTCATAGAACAGAGGTAAGAAATTTTGTTTCAGCTGTTTCTCGAGCTTGTTATTTGATATTTACGATGAACAGAAGAAGACGTTATTCTTTCCCGAAAAACGCGTTTACATTAAAACTATTATTTCCATTGCAAACAGTTTGGAGCCTGATCAGAAGTCTGATCTGAATCCAAACTGTTTGCCACTCAGATTAAAATGGATCGTTAGAAATGTCTAAAAAGTGACATGTTAATACGATGCGTTTGCGTTTAAATGGGAAAGAATAACGTCTTAGCCACTGTAGAGGTGCGCTAGTAAATACATGTACTGTATATTTAACATTTACAATGGACAAGTAATTATTTCCCGTTTGACTTATTGAGTCCAAGTGACAAATATATGCGTCCTTTACCAAACTAGTACCTGTTAAGAGTACACTGGTCTAATGCAAATAGTAAAGTCCTTGACTAGGAGCCAGGAGCCCTCTAATCAGGGACTTCACTGTTTGTCATTTTGCAATATATCATAAAACAACCCTAAATAGTCTAAAATGGAGCAGCCTTTATTGTTAACTTCAATTGTCCATTTGTAGTTTCAAGGGATAATGAGTTAAACGAAACAAAACGAACAACCATAAAATGTACATAACTACTATTTGAAAATGTAGCTAATTTGTCTTAATCTGAGTGCCAAACAGTTTGAAGCCTGATAAGATGTCGGGGTACCGGACGTTTAATCTGGCTCCAAAATACTTGCAACGGATGTAACATTTTAGCGTAAACATATTTATTGGGAAAAAATAACGACTTTCTACTACTTTATCGTTTGAACGAAATATAACGCCATACAATAACATTGTAGAAAATGACATTGAAACGTTTTTAATCTGAGTGTCACACAGTATGCAACCTGGTTAGACACCGTGTTACCCAGTGTCTAATCTGACTCCAAACTGCACTTAAACAAAACGTGTATAGTACTATAATATCAACATAAAACATTATTAACTTTCATACGTATAGCGTTTGTTTCTGTGCTGCTAAGTGCACCATTTCAAAGAAAATTCTTAATTGTTTTACGAAACCTTGGTCCAAGGTTTAAAGAGTTTTGAGTTAAGTCCGAGATCATTCTCAAGCATTTGATTGTCAGATTTATGCTCATACTATAATCTGACCAACCAAAGGCTTGAGAACAATCCCAAACGTAACTCCAGCGCTTTAAAACCTTTGAACAAGACATATCATTCTTAGTAACGATGTAAACTGAGGATACAGTGGAGAATACGTTATTATGTGCCGCTTGGTGCAAATAGTATTGAACCTTGTCAGTCGTCAGAGAAACCGTTTGCCATTTAACTGAAAACAAAACGTCAGAATGTTAAAACAAAATGTCATATTCTTCACTTTGTTGCACCACGTTTTCGTTATCATCATTTAAACGGTAAAATAATAACACCTGGTTTACTGTACCATTTGGGCATACGACTGTGTGGTGGCTGTAAACGGTATCCCGTACTTCACTTCAGTGTAATTATCATATGGATTACCGCCCTTTGGTGGTTATGTGCAAATGTCCAAGCCATATTAAGAAACATTCAATTTGAGGGGCAGTGTATAGAGAGGTTTTTGAAATATGTTTTGATGAAACAGGTGGTACGTTATGTGTCTGTCGCTTGTCTGTATATTAGTATGTCTAGGTAACACTAGATTCTGGTATATGTAGCATCTCTATGCCAAACTAGATTACTATACACAGAGTTGTCCATGTCGAAATAAAGTCTAATACATGAGGCTGTCTATTCAAAAAGGTATTCAAGTATATGTAGTTGTTTCTGTCAAGCTAGATTATAGAACATGTCGTTGTCCATTCGAACTAGCATCTGATACATCAAGCTGTGTATTTCCAAAGGGATTCAAGTATATGTAGTCATTTAGTATTTATGTCATGTTAGATCATATTACATGTATATTTTCATGTCGAACTAGAATCCAAAACATGAAGCTGTTTATTGCAAAAGAGATTCAAGTATATGTGGTTGTAAATGCCAGCCAGATCACAGTACATTTAGATGTACATGTCTTACTATACTCCATTACACGAAGCTGTCTATTTCAAAAGAGATTCAAGTATATGTGGTTGTTTATATTAATCTAGATCACAGTACATTTAGATGTACATGTCTTACTATACTCCATTACATGAAGCTGTCTATTTCAAAAGAGATTCAAGTATATGTGGGTGTTTATACCAATCTTGATCACAGTACATTTAGATGTACATGTCTTACTATACTCCATTACATGAAGCTGTCTATTTCAAAAGAGATTCAAGTATATGTGGTTGTTTATACCAATCTAGATCACAGTACATTTAGATGTACATGTCTTACTATACTCCATTACATGAAGCTGTCTATTTCAAAAGAGATTCAAGTATATGTGGTTGTAAATGCCAGCTAGATCACAGTACATTTAGATGTACATGTCTTACTATACTCAACTACATGAAGCTGTCTATTTCAAAAGAGATTCAAGTATATGTACGAGTAGTTGTAGTTGTTTATGTCTCGCTAGATCACAGTACAGTCATATAGATGCCACTGTACCTGTCTATCCAAAAGGGATTCAAGTATATGTAGTAATTAAATATTTATGTCATGCTAGATCACTGTGCATGTAATTTTTCTTGTCGACATAGAATCCAATACATGTCCCTGTCTATTTTGAAAAGAGATTCAAGTATATGTGGTTGTTTATGTCTGGCTAGATCACAATGCATGTAGTTGTCCATGCCGAAGTAGAATCCAATGCATGTAGCTGTTTATTTTGAAAGAGATTTTAGTGTGTGTGGGTGTTTATTTCAAGCTAGATCACACTACGTTCATGTAGATGTCCATGTCGAACTAGTATATACATGTAGCTGTCTATTTTAAAAAAGATTCAAGTATATGTGGTTGTTTATGTCAAGCTAGATCACAGTACATTCATTTCGATGCCCATGTCGAACTAAAATCCAATGCATGTAGCTGACTATTTGAAAAGAGAATCAAGTATATAAACATGTAGTTGTTTATGTCAAGCTAGAATTAAGTACATCTAGCTGTTTATTTCAAAGAAGATTGTAGTTAATGTAGGTGTCTATATCAAGCTAGATCACAGTACATGTATCTGTTTATTTGAACGGAGATTCTAGTAAAAAATAACTGTCTTTTTTCAAAAGAGCTTGTAGTATATGTAGTTGTCTGTGTCAAACTAGAGTCTTGTAATTAGCTATATCGAACCTTGATTCTGGTACATGTGAATTTCTATAATAAACCTATAATGGCTGTACATGTAGTCAGGGTTTTTTTCTCATTCAGATGGTTGTTTAATTTATGACATAAAATCCAAAAAACTCATATAGCAGTTTTCTTTATCATATTAACCCTGCATTCACCAGCGACTTGTTGTTTAGCTATCTTGTCGCTTCTTCCATGGGTCCACTATGTTTGAAATCGCAAGTCAAGCAGCAACTGGCAGTGAACGAATTTAGGTGCAGGAAGTGATATCGAATTCCATTATGCCAGACGATTATGCAATATAGGAACAACTTGTTATTCATCCATTAAGCCATAATTATGTTAAACGCATGTCGAATCTCGATATCGCTAGCTCGCTTAAGGAACTAATTCGTATTTCTTCAGTTGAATTTCGTTAACCCGAACTCATTTCAATCGAACCTGCCCTTATTTCGAAAGGAACACGTGGGATAGCCAAGTTTTAACACATTTGCGCACAGCGGATTCTTCCATGCTTATATATTAGATCAGTCCATTTTCTATAAAAAAATATATATGGGGTGCCTGGTCTAAATTTACCTTTTCGTTTTGTTTATATTGAAATTCCTATCTGCGAATAGTGTAGACTCTGATCAGACGCCGCAAAATAATGCGTAATGCGGCGTCTGATCCGGACCCAAACTGTTTGACACTCGTATCGATATTTCTTAAGTCATACAACCTTAACTCTAACCTTGAAACGTGCCTTGCAGACAACAATAATGAAACAGACGACAATAATGCGATGAAGGTGTAAACATTTCCCTAATAATTTGATCATGAAAGGGTTAATATAAAATCAAATAATGTGCTGTGTTCAATGAACGCATATATCCCCGATTACATTTTTGACTCTTTGATTAAATTGATCAGTTCAAGACCAATGTCAAATCAACAGTTGGTATTATGGATGGTTTGACTATGACCCAAGCCAGCAATTGTTTTCTGAGCGTTGTAGTAGACGGTGCTGATGCTTGGCGAAAATGGCAGAGGAGTTTCGAATTAATTTACGTCACTACCATTCTTAATAAAACGGTTTGTCTTTCAGTTTCCATCATTTTTATTTACAAAAACGGTGAACAAAAATGCTGTTGACAAACAGTACATGTATAGATAATGATATACATATCTTAGTCTACACTGTTGAGCGTCGGTTTACTTTCTCGCGATGTGACTAAATTGAACACGCCAGTCTTTTAAGATAACATGACAATACATGTACATTGTACATGTATATATACATGTAGTTCACTGGCATAGTACATTGTTGACAACGTAAACCACTTATACATTTACTTGCTAGTCTATAGTTATTGCCTGTGCAGCATAACGTGGAAAAGTGACTCTTTCCAAATAAACGCGTTAAGCTAAACTTATTATTTCAATTGCAAACAGTTTGATGCCAGATCAGACGCCGGGTAACCCGGCGTCTGATCGGGTTCCAAACTATTTGCAATTCAGATTAAAATAAATCGGAATAAATTTTAAAAAAAATTTTAATTTTCTGAATTTATTGTAACGCGTTCGCGTTTGAATGGGAAAGAATAACGTCTTCTCAACTATAAAAGCACCGTTTCAACAACAATTGCTTAAACCTGGATTTCGATTCAGTGTAAAATACGTTATCCTCACCACAGGTGACAGACACATGCTTTGCCCCGAATATATCACCTCAAAACACAAGTTGATCTTCAGAAATTAAAAGATTATGTCTTTTGTAAGTTGTCCATGCGATTTGCAATTTGCGATTAGCTACGTTAACAGCTAGTGCACTATTTCATCGTTAAAGCGTAATTGTTTTACTCAACTTGTACTTTAATGTTCCATACGTAGTAATGATGTATATTTAGTGGAGAAAATATTATTCTTTCCCGTATAAAAACAAAAGAACGCAAACTCATTGCAATCAAACGTAGAAAATGGCAACTTGTTGACAATTTTGACCTTTTATTTAAATCTGAGTGACAAAAAGTTTGGAGCCTGATCAGACGCCGGGTTACCCGGCCTCTGATCTGGCCCCAAACTGTTTGCACTGGAAGTAATAATTTTAACGTTAACGCGTTTATTGGGAAATTAAAAATTCTTCTCCACGACATGTAAAGTGAGCTTACAATATGCTATTTGCAAACGTCTTTTATTGGATCTGGAAAATTGCCATTTCCGAGGGGGATATGTGGAGAGACTTAGTTACTGTATCCATCCATCAGGCTGTCTAGACCTCAGTTTGGATGTTTCTTAGGAAAATCGATGTTTCTATGTGTTTACACACGTAATGACAGTTCCAGGAAAGCCACTATTTTTGCGACCAAGGAAATCTTTGATTTTGATGTTATCAACACACCCACTGTCTAAACTCCGAGTACATAATTTTATTTGCAAATACATTAGATCCTGATCGGACACCGCGTCACGCGGCGTCTAATCAGCATTAAATCTGTTTGGCACTCATTGTTATATTATATCTACTTTAATTATTTTACATAAAATTATTTTTCGGAAGTAAAATCAGACGCCAATTGTTTAAAGAAGATGACGTTACGACAGTAAATGGGTTAAACGCTCTATTGAACAAGTTAACGTATTAGTTCCTATCGTCAAAAAATAAGGCATTAACAAACAGTGTAGATCCTGGTGAGACATGCAATTTGCAAGATGACATAATAGTCTGCATTGTTACCTATTTCACACGATTTAATCCATTACCCGATAGCATGTTACTAGTTTTGAACAACAGTGACCACTAAAAGCAGGTTGAACGTAAAGCCGAATGCGCATTGGCGCATTCGGCTTTACGTTCAGCCTGCTTTAAACTACCATCTGCCAGAATATAGAAAATATTTCTAACGATTCATATTCATGACAGTATAAATTGGAACTATTTTCTACAATGGAGGAATAAATTAGAGACGAAAAAGGCGTATTGATGGGGTAATGGGTTAAGGATTTTGCTGTGTGGACAATCACTACAATGTCTGCAGAACACCCATGTTTACCCATAGGTACTTTTAGGGAAAGTTAATTGCAATACATAGAGAATATTGTATGAGTGTTCATTATTTATCATTTTTAATAAACGAGTTGACTAAATTAATATGACGCGAGCCTTGGCGAGCGTCATATTCATTTTAGTCAACGAGTTTATTAAAAATGATAAATAATGAACACGAATGTGAAATTCTATTTATCACATTACAAGTTCAAGCATATATTAAATTGATTTGAAGCCGTAGTTTGTAGACCCTACGCTATATAGATTTTCCGCCAAACGTTACGTTGTTTACGTTAACGTCATAGTAAATGACGTCATTTGGCACCCCGCTACATGCAGCGCTTATTGTCGAACAAGTTAGGCCGGAGCCCAAAAAACGATATTCCACTAGTGGATTACGATATTTATACAATCGCTTTATGCAACTCCCAGACCGCAAATTATGTGATAAAAAGGCATAAATAGGCTAACAGTTTGTTTGTAATTCCTATTTCTTAGCATTGTCTACACAGATGCTCGAAAACAATAAAATCTTTCTTATCTATTACAACCACTAAATTGTGTTGAGTATTATGTGTTTACGACCTTTCTTTAAACTGTCATCTATCTTTTATACAATTGATTAGCCTTCATTTAATTGACCAAACTAGTGTAAATGTTTGTTTAGAATGGCTAAACTTGATAGAGTATAGCAGTGAGATTCTTATGTGATTTTCGGTTTCATATGCACTCAATTCTAAGCTGTAAAATATCGTATTACTGCGACGAATATTTCATTTTACATACACTTCTCAGTTTCTCTCACTTATATCCAAGATACGATTGATTAGGATGAAAAATGAAAGAGAGAGGAGACGAAAGACATACATACAGACAGACAGACATGCTGAAAGAGATAGAACGAGAGAGAGGTACAGGCAGGATGGCAGACGGACACACGGACGAACTGGTGAATATATGAACATTCAGACAAACAAACAGATAGAAAGGCATGCATGTAGGTAGACAAGTAGACAGACAGACAATCAAACAGGCAACCGAGAGACAAATAAACACACAGACATACAGACAATTAAACAGACAACCGAGAGACAAATAAAAAGACAGACAGACAATCAAACAGACAACAGAGAGACAAATAAACAGCAATACAGACAATCAAACAGACAACAGAGAGACAAATAAACAGCCAGACAGACAAACAGACATATATACAGACAGAGCTAGTTTACCCTTTCCTTATAAATTGCAAACGTAAAAGCATGGTTGTGTATAATTATATTAATATTTCATTAGCTCTATATTAATTAGCTCTATGACAGTATCGTATGAAAGTATAAAGTATTATAATATATATGTAATACTACTGAATAATTGCATGTATGTTTATTAAGGTACTATGGCATTATGTCTATAAAACTAGCGATTTGCCTTAAGGTAAAATAAACAACTATTTACCCCTTCACTGCTATGACGTCATAAAATTTAAACAAATGTCGTCTGCTTTAATTATCAAAATTAAATTTTAGGTATTATATTAGTGTCAAACAATTTGGATGCAACGGGTTGATCGTAAGCTACACTGTTTTCTAATAGGATATGTCTGATAGGAGTCTGCACTCTTCCTGGGGGAAATACTTATTTTTCTGGCCAGCGTAATTGTTCACACGATAGATGTTCATGTTTTGATATATGCATATTCTGGGGAAGAAGGGATTTATGGCATATGGCTTAAAGTAGCTTTTTAATGTAAATAACTTTCTGCTTTACTTTCAGTGGAGAATACGTGTTTTTTTCCCGTTTAAACGCAAAAAACGCAATAAAACGTAGAAAAGGACACTTACTTTTCTGACAATTTTTGTCTTCATGTTAATATGTGATACAGACAGTATGGAGTCTGATCAGACGCCGGAATCCAAACTGTTTGCACGTGAAATAAGTTTTCGCGTAAACGCGTTTATAGGAAATAATAACGTGTTATTCACTAAACTGCTTGCTATTTGCTACAGCTTGTCTTCAGCACTTCTAATTAATCATAGTGGTCCTTCATAACTACATTTTTGTACCGATTTTTTATGATTTGGAACGAAATCGTGACTTCACTTGAAGCCTACAAACAATATAGTAATTACATATTATGATACATCACAGGTCGTTATTTTCGCTCATCCTCGTGGGGTTTTATATTATAATACAGACTTAGGCTCATTTGTGTGACTTTCGATTATTATATTGTCAGGAATGTGCTCGCCTATACAGTGGAGAATCTGTTATTCTTTCCCAATAAACGCGTTTACGTTAAAACTATTATTTGCAGTGCAAACAGTTTGGAGCCAGATCAGACGCCGGGTAACCCGGCGTCTGATCAGGCTCCAAACTGTTTGCCACCAAGATAAACAAGAATTATCAGAATTGTCCAAAAGTTGTTCTTTTCTACGTTTTAGTGCTTTGCGTTTGCGTACGTTTGCGTTTAAACGGGAAAGAATAACAGATTCTCCACTGTATATGTAGACATTGCATGTTAATATCGCCACTGTCATGATGTCATTAAACCAATTGGCGTCTGCTTTTATTTCTGAGATTGATAACTTTCTAAACGAATATTGTATCGAAGCTTGTGATATCCTAGCTGGTTATATAACAGAAATGTTCAATGTCATATTTAATTCAGGGATATTCCCGATCACTTGGACTAATGGTATAATAGTGCCTATATACAAGAAAGGCGATGCGTCAGATGTTAACAATTACATGGACATAACTCAGAGTTATGCCCTTGTAATCAATTCCAGATGTTTTCTTTCTCTTTAGCACTGAAATGGCTTTACAAACTTGTTCGAATGTTATTTGCCTATTTAAACAATCAAATACAGGAGTATCACAATCATTAAAATCATGCGTAGCGTTAAAATCTTCCGCGTCGTCATCACGGTTATGGTTTATTTGGTTATACATATCAAAATAGTTCTTAAAATCTTCGAAGGGTACGTTTATACTTTCGTTCGTCTTTTTTGCTTTAAAGATAAATCCAAAACTCTTTCGGCTGTGTTTGTTTTAATCACTTAAACTCTATGCAACTCAGTGACTCAAATGCCCTACGTTTTATTTACAATTGCCTTATACATTGATTTGAATCTATAAAGCTATATTCTACCTAGCTGGCATTGTGTACTATTAACAGTATATAAAGCATTGTCCTCTCTATCTTTCTCTATTCTCTCTATTCTCACTCTTTCTCTCTTCCCCTCTCTCTCTCTCCGTTCTCTCTCTCTCTCTCTCTCTCGCTCTCTCTCTCTCTCTCTCTCTCTCTCTCTCTCTCTCTCTCTCTCTCTCTCTCTCTCTCTCTCTCTCTCTCTCTCTCTCTCTCTCTCTCTCTCTCTTTCTCTCTCTATCTATCTCTCTCTCTCTCTCGAAGTTTCTAAACTTATGATCTCTCTCTCTCTCTCTTTCTCTATATATGTACTCAAAGTGTATTGTCTTACATGTGGGTATTTATTTCTAGTAAGTTACTTAGTTTGTGTGTTTGCTTGTGCCTGTCTTTAGGTAATTACCATATAATTTATTAACTCGTATCCAACATTTATTATCTCCAAGCTTCGTTTCGTTGGAGAAATTGGCAAATATATTCGCATGTACTACTCTTGGGTAGTAGTCTGCTGCGTGTACCCGTATGTTTTCTCCTAGTTTCGTTTAGCTCGAGAAGCTCATTGCGTGGGTACCCCAGCAATACTAACAGCAATAATGAACCAAGTATGTTCTTCATCCTATTTAGTTGAGTTTGATACATTGTAAATACATGTATTTTCTCTTTTCTTTCTCTCTCATCATAACCTCGACTTATCTTGTAAATTACTATTACAATTCAACATCAAAATTGAAAGTGTGAATTTTGAGGCAGCATAGACTATGAACAGACGCCGAGTCACATGGTGCCTGGTCATGATCCAATCTGTCAGACCATATACATAATTATATAACTGTCTATGGAACGAATTTCGATAAACATCTATATATTCAACTAAAACATTTTTATTTAGACTTTAGATAAATTTCAAAATTCTAATAGTTTGCGTGTTCCCAACTAATGACCTCCCTATTTATATTTGTATGTATTCAATATTTGTATAATGTTAATGCTGTCCACGGTGAAGTGGACCTTATACAATTATGATAAATAAAAAAATAAAAAAAAGTTTATATCGCCTATTTGTCACACGGTACTCATAGTCAAACCATTTGTTTGAATCTTTAACGCTTTCAAAACTAGAGTATCTTTCCGTACAAAACGCAAAATTTAAGACACTTTATAAATAAATCTTACCTTTTTGGTGTTTTCAAACAGTTTTGATCCAGATCAGACCCTGACACATCGACATATTTTCAAGATCTTAACCCTTATCATGTTAAGCACGTCTTGGATAACAGTTACAAACAGCTTAATTCGAGATCAGACGCCGCGATTTGCGGCGTCTGATCTCGATTCAAACTGTTTGACACTCATGCGCAATTTTTCTTAAACTTCAGATGCAGCAAACCTAATTTTTGAGTTTTTATCAGACGATATATTCGAAGTAGACGACAATTCAGCATGATAAGGGTTACCATCTTCGACACGTTTTGTGTGTGTTGTCTGATTGAATCATACGATATTCTGTGCAATATATGCAAAATATGTTGTCTGCAACTATTCTAAGGCGTGATTAAAAGGGATTTCTTTCAGGAAATACTACCAGAATATCAAACAATTTAGTTACTCAGCGTCTTATCTGGATCGAAACTGTTTACAACAGTTATCACAAAAAACGCCGAAAGGTTAAACCATATTCTTGCTAGATATAGTGCTTAATCTAGAAAATCAAAACTTTATTGGATTCTTTTCCCCCAATGTGACTATTAAATATGTCTGTTAGATTTGCTTTAGGCAGTAATCAGGAAAAATATTACTTAATTAGATAAATATCAGAACATTTCTCCTAGAATATACAATGTACGATATATATATATCATGTATGTTTTTTAAACGGGATTCAACAACCGTTCTCCCGGCGCTTTTTTATATGCTACTCTACAGGTTGTAGAATCTATACTGTTTACATATATCTTCATTGGAAAAGGCATTCTGTAATATATGTTCAAATTAAATGTTGATACAGTGGGGGAAACGGGATTATTTCCCGATAAAGCGTTGTACTGAACATTTTAAGTCCATTGCCAACAGTTTGGATTCATCTCGGACACCGGAAAACAAGTTTCTGAAATGTTTGCCACTAAGAAAGAAATAAGTAGTCAACATTTTCAAAAGTTGTTTTATTGCATTGATTATAGATTTTTTTAACCCATTTGTGCCCACGATCCAATATATGGGACATAGGCAAAATTTGTAGACTCTGATCAGTCGCCGCATTATAATGCGGCGTCTGATCAAAGTCTACGCTATTTGCTGATAGGAATTTCAATATAAAACATAATGAAAATGAAAATTTTGACCAGGCAACACTTTGAATAAAAATGGACTAATCCAATATATAGAGATGGAAGAATCAACTGGGTGTAAATATGTTAAATGAGTAAGAATAACGTATTCTCAACGGAGTGCTACAGTCAGGAAATAGCTATTTATTTTATACATATCGATGTTTTATAGAGATTTCTAAGTTAGATAAATGTCATATGCGTCAGAGTTGATATCAACACTAGTGATGATATCACTTTTGCAGTGAAGATATAATTTTTGTGACGTTACGTCGCAATACCTTTTGTTACGCCGCATGTAAACAACTAAGTTGTGTGTTTTCTCTGTAAAAAGGTCATAATAAATAGATTAATCAATTCCTTTGGATAAATATGAAAAATATATCACTCGAATGGGTTGTTATCTGGTTAGAAAAAGCTCGTCATGCCAACTCGTTTTTAACCAGATAACAACACATTCGAGTGATATATTGTTCATATCAATCCAAAAAGGAATTGATTATCTTCTATATATCTCGCTTAAACATAACTTAACGTAATCAAATCAGTTTTACAAAATGACTTAAATGTTGCCAATTGATTTTAACCTTCGTATTAGACAGCTTGTAACCTCATATATGTCCCAAACTGCTTACAAAAGATGCATTAGGTAGGAAAGAATAACGTTGTATCCAATGTTATAGCGAATTGCAATACTTTATTCTCGTATAATACCAATACACTCATTTACCAAGGGATTTATAACGTTCTGTATATATACACAGGATTTTAGTGTTCACTTGGGCAGTATGATTGTTTTGAAGATATAAACTACTTCTAGATTGCTTTTCCCAACGCTTGTTTTCGCTGACACAAGTCTGATGCTTTACTTCTGTTGTTCAGTGACCTTTATATGTTAATTTACATGACACAATACCAATCCACAATACTAAACGGAGAATACTTTCATATTCCCAATAAACGCATTTATGCTAAAAGCAGCATGTCCATTGATACCAATTTATAGACATATCAGGCGCCGGGAAACCCGGACTCTTATAAAGTTCTAAATTGTTTGCCACTCAGATTAGAAAAAATCGTTAGAAAGTTAGAAGAATTGACTTTTCTACATATTATTTGAATGCGTTAGTCTTTTGTTTTTGGGGTTAAACGGGATAGCACGTCGTCTTTTCCTCTTTAATAGTTAAACTACAAGAACACCTCCCTGAAGCTGCAAGCAAAATAAGTCTCATAACTGTCTGCTTCCATAGAATCTGCCAAATAGATATCGTCTGCAATAAATTTTACAATTGGGTTAGTTTAAGTAAACGAGAAAGAATATAACAACTTCTGCACCGTACGTGTACATGGAGACAAAGATTGAGTGTGTTATCTGGAGGAAGATGTTACATGTATAGGGAGGGAAAATAAAGACTTGGCTTACATATGCAAACAGCTTGAATCCAGATCTGGCTTCAAGCTGTTTGTCACTGGTCATTATATTTCTTCTGTAAAATGTCAACAAAATATGTACATTTGAGAAAAACACCAGACGACAATTTTAAGCAAACGATATTGCAGCAGTGCAACCGTGAGACATAATTGTCTTGTTTGGGGAACAGCGGCAAGGATCGTTTTAAGGAAGGGATCTTTGTTCGGAGGGCCGTTGTAGGGAGGGCGCCTATACTAGTTGTATCGTCCAATCACATTACAATACACTATATTACCCGTATGTCGCGGGGTTAAATAACTATAAATTGTCTGATAGAAATACAAATGTACCCGCATAACTAAATACGGTATGTCGAGTAGAATTTTAGTATCATAAAAAGCTTGTGATGTAACACTTATCAAACCAAAGCGCTTATAAAAATAACATGTTATTCCATTGAGGAAGCCTATGGAATTTACTTTTTTATTTGTGTTGTATTCATACCTTTTTGGTGCTTTTTTGTGTGGATATTCCGACACTGTTGTTCAGTATTATCATAGTTATTGTTTCACTATACATTTATTTTATATAGCATCTCTTTCAATAAATGTGCTTCACAAATAAGAATAAAATATGTCCAAACAAACTGTTACAGTTTAACCCATTCATGATCAAGTATATCGTAAAGTTTTTACCCCTTCAGCGCGATACTGTCATCTGCTTCAATTTTGTTGTCTGCAATATCGTTTAAAAGTTAGATTTAAGGAAGTATAACTGACGTAATTTAAAAACAATTTGCAAACAGTTGTGATACTGATTAAACGCCCCGTTACGCGGCGTCTGATCAGGAAAAAAATGTTTGCAAATGCGCTTTATGACATCATTGATAGTGAAAGGGCTAAGAAGTTTGGTATAGAACAAAGAAAACGTCCTCAGAAGTTCATGTAGCAGTACTTAACAGCAAACCATTAAATCATGTTCCATGTGTGAATATTCTGGAACACACCACACTAAGGTTTATTAAAAATGACAAAACAAGGTTACGTATATAGCATGGTAAAAGCATTGACTTATATAGGCCGAGATACTGTATGTATAAGTCAAAAATAAAATATGTTCTGTTCTGTTTACAAACTATATATAATTTTATGAAAGTTGCAGAAAGTGGAACATTTTGATTGTTTGCAATTCTGTAACACTGTTTCACCGATTAGTTGTTATTTAAATATGTCCAGTGATAAGGAACAAATTAATAACTGTTGACAACTGATCAAGTCTTTTAGATCTTACACATATTTAATTCTCAGTCAACCCTTTTAACCATTTTACACATTTAATTTATTCATTCACTGGTTGCAATAATAGTGGTAAAATATAGACTCTTACAATTGACAAATATTTCGGATCAAACTTTTTTGATTGCAAACACTTTTGCCACAAATTAAAATCCGCATTTTCAACCTCTGTGTCTAACTCATGTCTACATTGTTTGCCGTCGCCTGAGCGCCTATTTCCAAGGTTATAAGCTTTTGAGTTGAGTCTGAAGTCGTTCTCAAGCATTTGATTTGTCAGATTTGAGCCTTGGCTCAAATCTGACCAATCAAATGCTTGAGAATGAACTCAGACAAGTCATTCTCAAGCCCAGGCTGAAATCTGACCAATTTAATGCTTGAGAACGAACTCAAACTTTCAACTTAAACGCTTTATAACCTTGGACCATGTTTCTTGACTTCAAGGCTCATCAAATATATTCTACCCTGGCAAGGATAACACAAATTATTGTTTGTTGCTTGCCAAGCACTTTATCACTGCTGTCCTGCCACGGTGAATTGTCATGTCATTACGACTTAATGCTGTGTAACTACCTCATATAGTTTTTTCATTACATTCTCCGGAACCCGGAAAATATAGCAGGCTTTTAGATCGATATAAATTCCTAAACCATTAATGCTGTCTACTGCAGAAACATGAAACGAAGATAAAAGAATTTTTAAAGTGTTTTGGCAATACCAGTTCAATGTCTAAATGTCCTGACAATATGATGACATGTCTAACATCAAATTTTTGAAGTGGCCCAATACTTCAATATGAATATAAGAACCGCATGCCGAGAAAGCATGAATTAGTACATTGCAAAGACACAACATCTAAACTGTGATTAGCAAGACGACTATAGTATATATCTTTCCTGAAAATACAGCTAAATCTTTTTCCCTTTGTGTCAAACAACAAACCTTTGAAGAAGTGCCAAATTACAAGAATGTCTGTTACCATAATACTTCATATAATATTCATTGTCTATTGTGGAACCAAGAATAGTATTTATGTTCGAATATTGCAAACAGTGTAACCCCGATAAGAATCCCTATTTAACCTTTTATCCCGTAGCCTGTTTCTATTATTGGAGATAGGTGTCCACTTACAGCATGTTGTAAGTAAACCAGAATGAACTTTGATGCGCATTCTGTTTCACTTCCAAATTCCATCTGCTAAGAAAATATTTCTTATGAAACATAATCATGATTGTATAACTTAGAATTGGTTTCTTGAGAGAAAGAATAAATCAAATGCGTACAAACGCGTATCTTTGTATTAACAGGTAGAAATATTTGCAATAAAAGTAGATAATGTAGTTATCACTGTTTCAATTTACAATTCCAGTCGAAACTCGATAATTCGAACTCGCGGTAGTTCAAACAAACGTTTATTTCAAAGTTAAAAAAAGGCTAAGCAAGATCGACTATGAAATACTGATACGATCGATTTAACCCATTACCCCATAGCCTGTTTCTAGTTTTAAATATAGGTAACCACTAAAAGGAGGTTGAAAATTAAGCAGAATGCGCGGTAAGGCGCATTCTGCTTTATTTTCAGCCTGCTTTAAGCTATCATCTGCTAGAACTTAGTTTTTTTTTCTTTGATACATAGTCATGACTGTATAAATTAGAACTATTTTCCTCAGTGGAGGAATAAATTAAAGGTGTAAAAAGGCGTATTTATGGGGTAATGGGTTAAGCGTGTTCGAAATATTGGGTTTCGACTGTATTTGTATCATCTTGACCATATCTTTAGATGTTGGTGAACGAAGGGACGTATCTGAATCGACACTGTTTGCAATGCCAAAAGTCCTGTTAGCTGCCGACAAACTCATGAAATATATTCTACCCGAACAAGAATTAAACAAGTAATTGTTTGTTGCTTGTCGAGTACTTTATCACTGCTGTCGTGCTACGGCAAATTGTCATGTCATTACGATTTAATTCTATGTAACTGCCTCGTATAGTTTTGCCATTACATTCCCCGAAGCCCAGAGAATAGAATATAAAAGCCTTTAAGATCGATATAACTTCCTAGGCCATTAAAACTGTCTACTACACTAGCATGAACTAAAGATAATGTCTTTACAAGTGTTTTTGGCAATACGACTTCTATGTCTAAATGTTGTAAATAAATAGCGGCGTTTTATATCGGCGTTTAACAGCAAACTTTTGAAAAGGTTCAAGGCTACATACATTCCTAAAACTTAAAATATGTATTATCATATAATTAGTGCATTGCACATAATGTATACACAGATGAGCCACAACATCTAAACTGTGTTTTGCAAGACGAATAAAGTGTCTAACTTTCCTGTAAAAAAAATAAAGATAATGTTTTTACAAGTGTTTTGGCAATACGACTTCTATGTTTAAATGTCGTAAATAAATAGCGGCGTTTTATCTCGGCGTTTAACAGCAAACTTTTGAAAAAGTTCAAGGCTATATAAATTCCTAAAACTTAAAATATGTATTATCATATAATTAGTGCATAATGTATACACAGATGAGCCAAAACATTTAAACTGTGTTTTGCAAGACAAGTATAGTATCTTACTGTCCTGAAAATACGTATAACTATCTTCTTCCTATTGTGTCAAACAATAAACCTTTGAAGTGGTGCAAAGTTACAAAATTGTCGTCCAAGATAATACCACACTCTCGTATAGTTTTGGCAATTACATTCTCGAGACACCGGGGAATATAGCAGGCTTTTAGATCGATATAATTTCCTGAACTATTAATACTATCTAGTATCTACAACAGCAATATTAAATCTTTTCAATTGTTTTGGCAACACAAGATCAATGTCTAAATGTCATGAATAGATAGAGACATTTCTAACCTTATGTTTCGTAGCAAGCTTTTCGATTGGATAAAGGTTATACAAAAAACTATAAAGTCCAAATGTATATCAATGTCTAAATGTCATGAATAGATAGAGACATTTCTAACCTTATGTTTCGCAGCCAGCATTTCGAGTGGTTAAAGATATACAAAATACTATAAAGTCCAAATGTAGGAGAGCCGGTTGGAGAAAACAGGCGTTAGTATAGTCATATGGTAAATAAATTGGTAAGCCATTGCATCTTACATGTCCATTGCAATACGTGAATAGTGTGTAAATCTCCTGGATGTATAGCGATTCTCTTTCTTCTGCCTCAAATAACAATCCGTTGAATGGGTGAAATGTTGCAGATATACAATTTCCCCATAAAACCCCAATTATTCTATTCTACGTGTGCATTGGTCAAAATACGGTTGACTTTGGTTAGTTAGAAATATTTCAGATGAAATTTATTATATTACTGTGTTGAACAGATCAGACCACGCGTTTTCAAAACTGGTTTGACCTGTGTCTACACTGTTGAAATGTGTTATTTGTAATAAACTAAACCCGAGCAAGGATAAAACAAGTAAAGTGATGCCCTTCCCTCTGTGCAAATAGAAATACTTCTTATTTGTACATTTTCTTTATCGGAATAGTCTGTATAGAAACACGCAAACTAATGTCAAGTTTCTTCTTTTCCAACACTTTCATCAGTCCTATCAATTGCTTTGAAATTAACATACTTAATAGTTTGTACTAAACTGTTACATATATATGATATGTCACAATATGTAACGATGAAGTACTGCTAGAGCGTTCACACAAAGGAAGGCTTGTTTTCTATATTAACCCCTTCACTGCACTGACGTTATCAATTTTAATCAATTATCGTCTGGGGTTTTCTCAAATATAGATTTAGATATTTTGATTTAAGAAATATTTAAATGAGTAGCAATCAGTTTTGATCCTGGTCAGACGCTACGTTACGCGGCAAATGAAGAGGATCCAAAATTGTTCGCAAATATATGTAATCATTGTACAATACATGTACATGGGGTAGGGCAGCGAAGGAGTTAAATACATGTGATTTTAGTCCACTTGAAAAGAAAGCAGAAAACTAGTGTAGAGGATGTTTGCTTTACTTACACCTTCTACAAGTATAAGCACTTCCTAACTTTAATCCCTTCACTGCCGTGACGTCATCAATTTTAAACAATTGTCGTCTGCTTTTATTTGTTAAATTTTATTTTTTTGCTATTTTGACTGAAGAAATAATGAAATGAGTGTCAAACAGTTTGGATCATGATCAGACGCCGCGTAACGCGGCGTTTGATCAGGATTCAAACTGTTTGCAAAAAACTGTTGTGCTCGGGGTAAGCAGTGAAGGAGTTAACACCCTCATCGACTTTCGTATATAAACCTTTCACCGCCGGGACAGTTTGCACTGGTATATGGAAACATTTTGGATCCTGATTAGATTCGCGGCGTATGATCAGGATCCACACTGATTGATAAATATATCAATGTATCTTACATGTAAGTGTTAGCTCAAATTAAATAGATCCATTTGTAAAATCAAATACAATATTGAAGCAGACGATATCATGGCAGTGGCTGTGCTAGACGAGTTATTACGTCATAATGAAGACGAAGTGGTTTAGGCGCCATAATAGCTGGACTTTGCTATTCGTCAATCGATGATGTCACCACTCACCACATGATGGCCTCTGTCGTTTCGCGTCTTGCTGATTTAGCAGGTTATTTGCCCAAACTTGCTTTGCAGCTATTTCACATAATGTTTATATTGATGCTTCAGGACGTGTATCGGTTGACTTAGGACGATATGTAAATTGTAAGGGCTTGTCTATTCGAAGATAATTTGAAATGATGCAGTCTAGCCATGGGTGACATTGACTGTTTTAACGGCGCTGCGTAAGGTTTCAATTCTGGGTTTAAAACGCATTAATCATTTCACTGTCATTGACGCCAACAGGCGCCATTGTAAACAGTTTGAATACTTGTACCGCGGCATCTGATAATTTTGAAGCTCGTTTCGACAATTCGTCACTCATACTGCCTAAAATTTAACTTTGATACTACAGTGCGGACAGCATTATTATGGCAAGCTACAATATGGCGATGAAACGGTCAAATATTCACGACATATTTGGCGATGTAAGGGTTTATATTATACAAAATATACCCTTTAAAAGGCTGATTCTATTTGGCATGATGATTCCCTACAGTTTTGATCAAGATGGTGATGATGAGATAATTAAGTAATAACCGCATAGATTTCAATTTCGTTTTCTTAGAAATACCCAAAATAAGTTTTCTAAACTATAATATATATATTTCGAAGGCAAGGTTTTTGAAACCGAACCTTTCCGGGCAGACCAAAACTTGGAATTGGAAAGGTTCTGGATTAGCAAAGTGTGTGGCCTTTCCAAAACTGACTTAGACTGACAGTTGTTAAACAGTTTACAACTTGGTAAGGGTCAATGCAATTTTAAACCGTCTGCATTGTGATTTCGCTTCATTCGACAATATTTACATTCGCCCCTTTCAAATCCATTGAAAACAATAATGTTCAATTCGTGGTTAAATTTCAAAAAGGAGGAGGGACATATGCATTTTTCATTGGCGAATTAATCTTTGGAACTCGGACAGCAAACACATTTGGCGGATTTTTCCAAGAATTGTTCTTAACCGATGTATGCCTTCCATTTAGCGGAAACCATGATTATCGACAAAATAATTTCTTCTTTATTAATGAGATAAATTGCAAAAATATTGATAAACCTTAAACAATAGACGTCTGCATATCTTTATGACAAAAAACCCCGATATATTTATCCAAATTTAAAAATGACGTCAAATCGGCATTTTTGCGCCAAACTGTCAATTTTATGACGTTAGAATAAAAACAATGGAACCTCTTTCTTCTGCTTTCAAATGTACACAGAGATTCAGTAATGCGGTCATGGCTGTTCATTAACGGGTACACATTACTCGTGTTATATGGATTAAACATAAATGATATCTTATAAAATGTTCATTTAATATTAGAAATTACAGCAAATATATTGTAGATATAAGAAATGAACTGAATTTTTCGGCGTTCTTGAATAAATCAAGTTTTGACGAACATTTATGCATTCTGATTATCCTTGTGAATCTCGGATTCTGCAGGTTCAAATTTAACTCCAAACATTTGAACATTATAACACAATTGCTTTCCCAAAATATTGCATGCATGAACGTTTAGCTGGTCTTATCTTTTCTATAGCCTAATACTAGCGCAAAGGGCCTTACAATATCTGTGGGATTTGTTTTCTAATATTAGAGAATGGTGAAAAGGAGTGAGCGCAGAAAAAAAGAGTAAGCGGAAAAATAGATGGAACAAGAGTGGGAGGGGAGAGCAAGGGTGTCGAGCAAGAGAAACAGTGAGAGAGAGAAAACGAGAAAGGAAGACAATAAAGAAAACAGAATGTGATAAAGATAGATATATTTAGTGAGGAAAAAAAGACAGCGTGAGATATTTATATTTATATGTGAGAAAGAGAGTTGAGAGAGGTGAAAAAAAGGAACAGCGAAAAATGTATTCGAGCGTTTTGCTCACATACTCCTATTCCAGCTATGATTTCCATTTTTCTATATACCCAATAGTGTCATAAAGAGAGAACAGCATATCATGGTCCGTATTTTGAAACAATTCATGCTAGTTTTAGAAACGTAAATTTATAATACTTTGTAATGTACGCTTTTACCATTAGCGAGGAAGTCGATCGTAATTAGTCGCTCGATTTTGATTAGGAAGTTACGTTTAAGCTAATGAATCAATGTACAGCACAATTATGTATTACGAGCGCTAGAGGAAAGTCTCACTGATGGTGATTAAGAAAGGTTGTAGCATACAGCAAGACGAACCCTTCAGAACATTTCTGCTATACTTTTCCTCTTGATTTAAGCATCCAACATTCTTATAACTGAGCATAGTAATGTCGTATTGGTTGTAATAGCGAGGATTTATTGAAAGCAATTAGATGTATCTATTACTTCTCTGTTTGAAGATCTGTGAAACAGAAACGACCATTACATTTTTTCTTTGATCGGTGAACATCTTCACTACATTGACGTCATCTGTTTTAAACATTTGCCGTCTGCTTTTATTTCTCAAATTCAAATGATAGGGTTTCTTACTAAAGAAATACTGAAATGAGTGTCAAACAATTTGGATTTTGATCAGACGCCGCGTGACGCGGCGTCTGATCAAAATACAAACTGTTTGATAGGGTTTCTTACTAAAGAAATACTGAAATGAGTGTCAAACAATTTGGATTTTGATCAGACGCCGCGTGACGCGGCGTCTGATCAAAATACAAACTGTTTGCGAAAAATCCTTATTCTCGGGAAAATACAGTGAAAAAGAGAAGCTTATTGATGTTTTCATTGCCGAAATGGATTAGATTGCTACTCATATCAGGCAGATCTAATGACTCGGGCATTTATATATAAGCTTTATAGTTTACGTTGGTACAATGTTGAACTCCACAAACTAATGTTGAATGGAAGACTAGTAATCATTTCAATTACATTGGTGAAATTGTTTTCCCATTGAAATGGAACTAGACAACAACAAATGTAATACAGTGTACACAATGACATGATGTTCGAGCTTAAAGAAAGAAGAAAGCAAAACAGAAGGCTCCCAAATGGAGCGTTCAGTTTTACTGCTCTTTTCCAGCAGATAGCTATCTGTAAGATAATCAGTATGTCTTTTATTTGTGTGGTCGAAATAATGGGGGTATTGTATTGCAATTACTCTCATAATAACAATCAAGCTGACTGGTCTCATTTTTCTTCCGTGTAACCAGAAATAAGCTATCTAGGAATTGGTAGAGTGTTATTTTTCGAACACCAAGATTCCAGACAATGTATAGGCAGTCGATCGATGACAGCCCCCACATCATCCCACAGAGCTTTACAAACGAAATGTCGTATCATGTGGATACAAAGATGGTGATGTGATGTACGAGGGTATGTTCCGTGTTTGTACTGGACCAATCACTCGTTGACATCTGTACCTCAGATATGTGTAAAATATGTGTTGACCATTCTAAAACCCTTTCCATGTCGGATTACAGTGCTCCCTCCCTACAACGGCCCTCTGAGCCATGAGTCCCTCCTTACAACAACGAGTGTCGATGTTCCTTTTCACGGCTGCAATACCGTCTGCTTAAAGTTGTAGTATGCCGCTTTTCTCAAAATCACATAATTTTGACCAAAACAAAACACATCGACGATTGACAAACAACTTGAATTCATATTAAACGTCGCGTTATGCGGCTTCTAATCTTGATTCAAGCTATTTGCAAACGTAAGCTAAGTTTTAATTATCATTCCCTACAACAACTCCCTCCGATCAACACACGCAATCTGTGTCTTACATTGGGTGTCGTTGTAGAGAGTGAGCACTGTAAAGTTTGTTTAAATGTTGCATTTTATTTTGAAAGTTTTACTGTAAAGAAACAGTCAAACGAGTTACAATTAATTTGATAGAAAATCAGAATCTGAGTTACTTTACGTCAGATATCTGCCCTGCGTTCATTACCGCGAACACTACAGAACCTCTCGCCACGGTTCGCTTGCCTCAAGGCGCACAAAGGAGGAGTTACAATGGAGAACGACAAAAGCATGCAACATGGAAGGCACGTGAACCTGTGGGCGCCCTGAGGCGAGCGGACCGTGGCGAGAGGTTCTGTTGATTTGCGATAATATACGCAGGGTAGATTTACGCAACAAAATTGTCGTCGCCGATTGGTAAACAATACTTAACATACTATTACTTTATCGGTTTTGCGTCCACTTGTATCAAGTGTTAAACTATTTTTGAATGATTAATCCTGTATAATTTCTGAATTAAATATACGTCTCAAAGCGATAGGAAATTCAATTACTTTTTTATGAATATCAGAATATATGAAGCATACTTCTTTTCCATTATAATGAATAGAGAGAGAACGCATATCATGAATAATAACAGATAAAGATAAGACGAGTGAAATCGTTTCTTTTTTATTTCCCAAAAAAGCCCCATTTTGTCTCGAAGAGCTGATTGTAATGAGTTGCCAAACTGTAACATAGTGTTTTCTTAAGACATAAGGAAAACAGTATTTTAAATACTTACATAAAACTATCAGTTAACCACGAATACTTGTAACTCTTTCAATAATAATCGAAATTCATAACGCCTGCTGACTAACAAGGAGTCTCATCTATAGATAGCCTCTACCTGAACAATGATAAAAAGTAATCATCGTTCGTTGCTTGTTGTGTACTTTATCACTGTCGTCATATTACGGCAAAACGTCATGTCATTAGGACTGAATGCTGTGTTTAAACCTCGTATAGTTTTGTCATTATATTCTCCGGACCTCAGAGTATGTACCAGACATTTAGATCGATATCATTTCCTTAACCATTAATAATGTCTACTATAGTAGCATGCACTATACATAACATATTTTCAACTGTTAGGAGTAATATGAGTATAGTTTCTCAATGTCCTTAATATAGTTGCGTTTACTCTGTTACATGTTAACTCATTGAGCCCTAGTGACGCATATATGCGTCTTTTACCAAACGTGTACCTGTGAAGAGTTCACTTATCCTATGCAAACAGTGAAGTCCCTGATCAGAGGGCTCCTGCAGGAGCCCTCTGATCAGAGACTTCACTGTTTGTCATTTTGCAAATTTATTACTAAAACAACCCTAAATAGTCTAAAATGGACCGGCCTTTATTAAAAACTGACATAGTGCATTTGAAGTTTCAGGGGATAATGAGTTAAACCATCATTAATGCCTTTCATCCACAACAGAAGACATTAGAAAACAGGTTAAGGCATTCAATCATGCTCTGCAATGTTAAATCTTTGCTATTTCATATAAAATTATCTGCCGTAGAGGCAAACACTACAGTGTCTTCAGACAAACCTTTTAGACTCTATATCTATAACAAAAGCTTACAGCAAGCACATGTGAAGGAGGCATTGCAATATGCAGGCATAAATGGATAAATTACAAGTACAAGTAGTTTATATTCTTACAGTGTTCGAAATAGAGAGGAGTTGACTGAATATTGGCTGAATATTTCTAACAAAATGTGTTTATAAAATACTATCTTGTATGATAATTATTGTTTGATTTAGCATTTTGGACCTTTAAATGACCTTACCATTGACCTTAATTTGGACTGAGTTTAATGGCTTCTTAAGTGGCATTCAAATGCAAACTACTGTGTCTATGACATGTACTGTTGTTCCAAAAGTATGGCCAATGTTAAATTTGTGAATAGACAGACAAAAAACACAGAGGCAAACAATAAAACAATATTCCCTAGTTTTCTCTATCCGTGCCATAAGAAACTAACGTTTCAGATTTCAAGTTGACACATATAGAAAAACATTTTAAAATGCCATATATTTCTGTTATTTCTAAAAAATAGTAATCAGTGAAACTTGTGACGATTTTAAACACATGTTCGTTGCTAGGCAACTATAGAATAACGTATTATTGCTGCAATGACATATCTCTGAAACCAGACAGATTCCATTTTACTGCCAGTTGAGCAGACATGATAATAATTCTTCACAAGTAATTAAGGGGATTTTATAAAGCTTTTAACCCCATCACTGCCATGTCGCTTTTAATACGTAACAGTATATCGCTTTTTAATGCTTCCTTTTATTGATTTCGTATAAACTTTATCTAGTATTAAGCTGCTTTTCGTGATTAATTTTGTACAGTTTCTATATTAAATGAACGGCTCTAAGTGATAGCAACTTCAATTACTTTTCATAAATATAATACCGGTAATTTGTTCTGACCAACCCTATGATGTGACTACTCTTCACTCATTTAAATAGCATTAACCCATTACTCCATAAATACCCCTTCTCACTAATTTATTCTTTTTTGAAATAGTTCCTGTTTATACAGTAATGAGTAAGCGCCATATTTTCTCTATTCTGAAAGATGGTATCCAAAAGCAGGTCTTCAGAACTCAAACAAAATCCTGGCTAAAGGATTAAAGATCTGATCCTAATGCGTACTCAAAACACAAAACAATATTGTTTCTTTGGAACATTAGAAAAATATCTTGCGAACCCCTATTTGGAGATTTAAAACAGTATAGATATATACCAGTCGTCGTCGGAAACTATGATGCAGATAGGACTTTTCAGTGATAGACATTAAGTTCAGCAATAGTTTTTCTATTACCGCTGACAGAGCAGACAGACCGTGTAGAACCTAATCAGATACATTGTTGCAACAGTATGCCTGGTCGCGATCTACACAATTTGGTATACCGAAATGCATATTTCTTTTGATGAAGATCATAAAGAATTCTAGCTTGATCTGAAGTTGTATAATTTTAGAATAATATAAAAAGGGGGGGATAGCTTACATGACACTATCACTTAATATTGTATTCAATAACCAACGGTCTGATAGCCTGGGTGCTAACAAGGAGTCTCAAATAATAGTCTACTACGTAAAACAGGGATGAAAAGCAGTTAGTATTCGTTGATTATTGTGTACTTTATCACTGTCGTCATACTACGGTAAATTGTCATGTCATTACGACTTAATGCTGTGTTACAACCTCGTATAGTTTTGTCATTATATTCGCCGGAGCTCAGAGTATGTACCAGACATTTAGATCGATACCATTTCCTTAACCATTAATACTGTCTACTATGGTAGCATGAACTATATATAACATATTTTTTAATTTTTTGGGAGAAAAACGAACAGAGTGTCACACTTGTCTTTATGCAGATGTCAAACAACATTATTTTACAATTTAAACTTTTATGAAACGACATCGCAATAATATGAGTTATATAGTATTCATTCTAAAGGAAAGGAATGAAAAGTTACAACAGTATGTAATACCATGTGCATCATGCTTGACATAATACAGTATGTAATAACATATATTACAAGGTCATCGCAACATAACTGTCAGTTAAAACTAGGCCTGTTTCCTAAAGCATTGCAGGCGACTCTTTAACCCTTTTCCCCATATAAGCGACTTTTAGCGAATATGATTTATTCCTCCGCTGAAGAAAATAGTTCCAATTTAATGAGTTATGAATATATATTATTGGGAAAATTTTCAATATATTCTAGCATAGGATAGCTTAAAGCAGGCTGAAAGTAAAGCAGAATGCGCCCTAAGCGCATTCTGCTTTACTTTCAACCTGCTTTAAGTAGTAACCTATTTTCAATTCTAGAAATAGGCTATCAGGTAAAGGATTAAAACAAAATGATACTAAAGCAGAAACAGTATATAATGATTCGAGCTTCGTCAGATTTTAAGTTAACTACTGACTATTCATGTCAGCCATTTCTCCAAAAACCATCAAATGGACAACCCCAATTCAAACTGAATCTAATAAAGTTCTGACTAGTTAGAGTCGTGTTTTACAATATACTGTAAATTTATAATACATACAGGCCCTGATCTGTGGGTTTCTTTATGAATTGTCTGATCTGAGTATACATTGTTTGTATAGGACAACTGTAATATACACATGTATACTATTTGTAAATAATGTGCATATGCGTCTTAGGCCAAATAAAAAATTACCTATGTTTCCTATTACATGCCCAAAAAAATTACGGACGGACGGTCGGATTTTTTTTATTGATTTTTTTTAAACAATCATATAATAATTGATATTTAACTTGTCTGATGGAGTTTGTTTTTATAAAATCATATTCATATATGAATGTATTTTACTTTGCAGAGTCCTGTGCCATACATAAAACACCTAAAATTATATATTCAAATTGTTGATTTAATTGATAGGTCCCATTACCAAAATTACCTTAAACATTTCAAATGGTATGATTTTTAAAATATATTGGTACACCAAACCGGCAAAGTCGTGACGTTTATAATTATGACACTGAGATTGATTTAAAAAAATTGAAACGTATTGTATGCATATCAAATGTGTCAATAAAATGTGTTGCCTGCATGTTAAATGTGCCAATGGTTAATTAACTAGCAGATCATAACTGCAAAGAAGGTACTTTATGACAGATTTAGATAAAATTTCACTTCGATTCCTGCTTAATACTGCTTAATGAAAGTTGATTTTTAAACAATTAAGTGAAGAATAGCTTCTATTACACATATACGCCACAAAAATAACCGACATTCACCGATATATTTTTCGAAAAAGGAAAAAAAAAAGTTTAGGGTCGGAGGGAAAAACTAGGGTCGGTCGGGTTACCGGAAACAGAGGTGTTTTATTTACCTTAGCTATTTCACTCTTAATGACGTCATAAAGTGAATTTTGAAACATTTTTGATCCTGATCAGACGCAGCGTTTAAGGATCAAAACGGTTTGCC
This sequence comes from Gari tellinella, assembly GCA_922989275.2. Taxonomy (NCBI): domain Eukaryota; kingdom Metazoa; phylum Mollusca; class Bivalvia; order Cardiida; family Psammobiidae; genus Gari; species Gari tellinella. The sequence goes on from OV277864.1 coordinate 47,579,371, forward strand.
ACTTATTTTGAAATAACGTCAGTTATACTGCCTTAAATCCAAATTTGAAACGATATAGCTGCCAATAATAATGAAACAGACGACAATATGGCGGTGAAGGGGTAAAAATATTACGAACAATGTGATCATGAAAGGCTTAATTCGGCCCTCTGATGCGGGTATACAATCTGTGCCAAGGACACATTTATGACGTGTATACATGCGTCACTAAGGTTCACATTGTTCAGGAACCGGGATATATAGATTCTATTGTACGCCGGTCGATTGATTCACCACTTGTTGTCCACTGTCGTCTCATTTTGTACCGATTCAGCTAGTTTCAGGAATATATCTGTTTTATCATTTACCCTTGAGACTTTAGATAGACGAGCTCAGTTTCAAAGTACGGCTCCCAAATCTCGTCTATATCTACATACAGTAAAACCTCTCTATTACGACCACAAAATTATGTTAATTATTAGAGTGTTTACGGTAGGTGACCGCTTAAATCAAGGTGACAGTGAAACAGAAATCTCCTTTAGGAGCTTTCTGTTTCACTATCACCTTGCTTTAAGCTGTCATCTCTCTATCATACAATCAATAAGCCTTCGTTTTAGTGGTCGTAATAGCGAGGTTTTACTGTATTTAGGATTGATTTTTAAAACATATGACAAACTGACAAACAGCACAGGCCCTGATCAGAACACTCCTATATGAATCCTCTGACCAGGATTTTTACTGTATGCAAAGGACAGACGTACTTGTCAGATGTAAATTGTTTGTAAATGTATACTCGTAGCTAGGATGGAATGTATGTATTGGTGTTGGTAGAGCAATATCAACATGCAAAAATGTCTGTCTAAGACATTTTCAAATTTGAAAGGTTTAATCTCAAAAGATCTATTTGATTGAAAATGATAGTTTTACACTCGATTCTTTTTCCATTACGTCATTAAGATGTAGACTATTTATTGTTTGACGAGACATACCGGCTTTTCCGTCCGTATTATTCCGACTCAACTTAAGGTGGGGTCCTCTCGTGGGTTGCTCGAAAGAAAGAATGAAATAAATTAACGTTGAAGATACGCCTATAAACTGGCCATCTGAACATCGAGTGAAGCCAATGGGTCACTTGGGAATTTAAAACTTTGAACTAAACGTTTTGTTTACCTTCGGCGTATGTTGGTATGTTACTATATGCTGGTGGTTCGATAGTAAGTGCATACATGCACACTGTGCATACTGTGCACATTTATGTTTTGCAATGAACCTTTACCCTAAACTCACCATGTTAACCCTTTCACTCTCAATGACGCCTGAAAGCACGTTTGCAAATAGTTTGGGTCCTGATCAGACGCCGCGTAACGCGGCGTCTGGTCAGGATCCAAACTGTTTGACACTCGGTTTTGTTTCTTTCTTCAGTCATACTGCCTTCTTTTTTAACTTTGAAACGACATTGCAGACAACAAAATTAAGCAGACGACAACGAAACGGTGAAGAGGGGTAAAAACTCGCGGAAAATTTGGCAGGGTTAAGGTTCTGAAACCTCATCATTCCGGTCTCACCTAAAACTTTCGAATAAGGAAATCTATTGGCGTTTCAAAATAAGTTGGACAGGTAGATACGAAGGATAACAGCTTAATGCAAGTAAATAGTAATAGGCTTTTATATGTTGCTTAGTGTAGATAACGCATAACAGTGCACACTCCCTACAACGTCTCTCCGAACAACGATTCACTCCTAACAACTATGCTTGCCGCTGTTCACTTAACAAGACAACTATGCACAACTCTTTCATGGCTTCAATGTCGCTTGCCTTAAATTGTCGTCTGCTGTTTTTCTCAACGTCAAATATTAGACATTTTGACAGAGGAAAAAAAATATAATGACGAGATACAAACAACTTGTTAAGCTGTTTGAAAATTTAATTCAATGTCCCCTCCCTTTCATAATTCCCTCCAAACAACACACACAATCTTTGTATCCCAGCGAGTGATGTTGTAGAGAGTGAGCTCTGTATATTATTCGAAGTTTAACAGTAAACATATATGTCTGTTCGGCTTTTTCCTCATTTTTTCCTCTTCCCTGTTCTATTTGTTTTTCGTCTTAATATATACATCCTAGTGTCATATTGACAATTGTGTCTCAACTTAATGTCAAATGTATTTGGAGACATTCTTGTTTGTTCAAAATACAAAGGAATAATTAGGATATCTTGTTGTGCTCACAATTAGCACCAACGAATAGATTTTCGTAATTAGGCGCATACTATCAATTAGGAAGTAACGTTTCAGCTAATGTATCGAAGAACAGCGCTCCCGGTCTACAACAACACCCAATGGGAAACATATATTGTGTATGTCGTTCGGATGGAGTTGTTAAAGAGAGGGAAAAATAAATACACTTGGCTTTCATTTGCAAACAGTTTGAACCCAGATCGGGCGCCGCGTAACGCGGTGTCTGAACCGGGTTCAAACTGTTTGCTACTCGTCTTTAAGTTTCTACTGTCAAAATGTCTAAAAGGTAACTTTGAGAAAAAACAGCAGACGACAACTTTATGCGGATGATATTTTAGCAGGGAAAGCTAGATATAATTGTCTTGGTTTTGGAACAGCGGCGATCATACCCGAAGTTTTTTTTTAAATTGGATTCAAGCCGTTTGTCAACCGTCATTAAGTTTTTTTCTATCAAAATGTCCATTATGTAATTTGAGAAAAATAGCAGACGACATATTTAGACAGACTGTATTGCAGTCATGAAAGGTTTGGACATAAATGTCTTTTTCAGGGAACTGCGAATAGGATCGTTGTAAGGAGGAGTCGTTGTTGGGAGGGCTGTTGTAGAGAGGGAACACTGTACAATGTATATTAACTGTTTGTATCGAGTTCATGTAGGAGTCCACTGTAAGTAAGTTGAGTGCAAAGTAAAAAGAAGGGATCCTGTCGCTGTGTTGCGTTTTTCACTGTATTTCCATTTGCTGTTGTTTTAAATAATACCAGTATGAATACTGTATATTTTTTATTCCGATGATTAATGATCTCATTTGTCTTCCGTGTAAAAAGAAATGAACCATAAAGGACGTAGGTTTTGTTTTTTAAACAAATCCAGACATTGCATAGGCAGTTGATTGATGGCAACTCCTCATGATCCAAAGAGTTTTACAAACGAAATGTCAGCTCATGCTGATAGAAAGATGGTGTTGTAATGTACGAGAGTACAATTTAACCCATTTCTACCGAGCGGATTATTCCATGTTATATATTGGATTAGTTCATTTTAAATGTAAGGGGTTCCTGGTCTAAATTGTCATTTTCCTATCATCAATTCCTATCAGCAAACAGTGTAGACTCTGATCAGACGCCGCATTATGCGGCGTCTGATCAGAGTCTTTACTGTTTGCCTATGTCTCTTTTTATAGGACGCTAGGCAAATTGGTAAAACACAAACTAAACGCAAAACAAGGCAATAAATTGGGGGAAATTGCATTTTATCAAGTTTTTCCTGGTTTATTTTCATCGGAGTGGCAAACAGGCTTCAAACTGTTTGCAACGTAAATAATAGTTTTACACTAACCGCGTTTATTATGAAAGAATAACGTCTTCTCTAGTGTATAATCTTTTACTGGAACAATAATTGATTACTCATTGATATCTAAACCACTGATATGTGTAATATATTTGTTGTTTTATTATTGTAGAAACCTTCCATTATCAGGTTATCGTCTATTTACTAGATAGTGTAAATATTGTATTTTAAGTTTAAATATTGTATTTTACTTTGAAAGTTAGCCTGATACAGTCTAGAAGAGGTTATTCTTTCCCGTTTAAACACAAATTAAAAGTAAACGCAAAGATAAGTTAGATAAGGACAATTTTTCGACAATATTGACCATTTATATTATATACTTCGCGTCTGATTCGGTTCCAAATGCTGTGCAATAGAAATAATAGTTTTAGCGTAAAACGCGTTTACTGGACAATAGTAACGTCTTCTCCACTGTAAGTATATAAACTGACTCAAATTTCAAACGAGTGTTAAACAATCTGGACACAGAGATAATCTGATCTAGATCCAAACTGTGGGTATATTGAGAGTGCGGTTTCTAGTTTTCGTGAAAGAGTTCAGAATAAGGTTTAATTGAATGACATAACTTTATCAAACGAATGCTTGGTTTATGCGTTCAATGTTGGTTGGTAGTCAATCATTGATATAAATGAAGCCCAAAACTCGCCGTGGGAGTTGTCTTGTTGCATTTCATCTCGATTTAGGCTGTCATCTGTTAAGCAACATTTATGTGTCTTCAATTTACTAGTCGTTACATTAGGAATTTATTCTATTATTGAACGGTGTCTGTTTTAGAATATAGCTTTTGAATGTCTGTCTAATATGCGAAACATCTTCTTTTTTTTCAATTAATTTATTCTTTCTTGTCAAATGAACTCGTAGCCTTGAAACTGAATGATAATTTTCAAAACAACATTATTTTTCTACATTTCATTCTATTTAGTTTGGTTACGTTTTGTTTCGTTTAAACCGAGAATTATGGTTTAAACGCCTGGAACGAAAGCAGTTTTCATACTTTCCGCTATTGGATAATTGCATAACACCTTCATACAAATGAATGAGCTATGAGTGTCGACAAACTTTGCAGTTTTCTCCCAGCGAAATATTTTATTAATTCACCCCTGATAATTTTAATGGACACTTCCTTTTTCCAATTAAGACTAGTCAATTTTTAAATATTTAGAGTCCAATAAAACAATCCAGTATGTATTGCTAAATGGACAACAGTGAAGACCCTAATTAGACGGCTCCCGTGTGAGCCCTCTGATTATGGTCTATACTGACTGCATAGGACAAGTGTACTCTTCACAGGTACAGTGTTTGTTGATGACGAGTGTACACGTCGCTAGGTTACGTCTGTTCAAAACTAAAACGTTACCACTATTCAACTTTCATCAGACACATTCGGAAACAACCTCATTAAGAAAGCATGTACTTTACAAGGTTTTTTTAACATTTCGAATCAGTGAAACTGGTGACGAATTAAATCAGAATTTCGTCGCTAGGCAACTACAGAACTATTATGGCGGGTATGACGTATCTCTGAAACCCGACAAAATCCTATTTAATGCTAGTTGGGCAGACATGATCATAATTATTCGAGAAGTAATTAAGTGGATTTTATAAAGCTTTTAACACGTAACAGTCTATCTCATTTTAATGGTTCATTTCATTGATTTTATATCAATTTTTTATCTAATATTATCCTGCTTTCCTTAATTATCTTGTACAGTTTCTAAAATGATTGTACGGCTCAAAACGATAGAAGGCTCAAATAATTTATATGTGACATAATACTTTTTGTTCACTATGATAAGCATAGAGAGAAAACAGATAATGCCATCTCAAGGCTACAAATAAGGATGCGTGTATGAAATTGTTAAATCTTTTCTCTTTTATGTCGTCGCCAGAGTGTTTTGAGTAGTAATTAGGGTCGTCTCTTCAAGACAATTCTAATGATTTGTCCATAAACGGCCCTCCGAACAACGATTCACTCCTTACATTTTCAACAAGGCTTGCCGCTGTTCACCAAACAAGACAATTATGTCTAATTGTTGCAATATTGTCTACTAAAAAGTGACGTCTGCTGTATTTCTCAAGGTTACATATTGTTTGACATTTTGACAGAAGAAACAGTCATAAAAACAAGTGACAAACAGCGTTGAACCAAGATTAGACGCCGCGTTTTTCGGCGTATGATTGGGGTTCAAACTGTTTGCAAATGTAAGGCAAGTCATGCTTAGCACTCTAAGGTTATCAATTTTCCCTCCCTATAACAACTCCATCTGAACAACCCATAATATAAGATCTGTTTCTCTCATTGGGTGTTGTTGTAGAGAGGGAATAGTGTACAAATGTACTCGTTTAGAAACTGTATACATCCAGACAAGCCGTCGGGTTGAAAAAGAGGATACAGATTTTGCTGTTCATAATTGTTCAAGTTATAACAAGGCAGGAAGTTTTCATTAGCAATACAGCGCCCCCTCTCTACAATGACACCCGATGGGAGACATAAATGTACGTTGTTCAGATGGAGTCGTTATAGGGATGGACTTTTGCAAACAGCTTGAATCCAGATCAGACGCCGCGTCACGCGGCGTCTGATCTGGATTCAAGCTGTTTGTCATTAAGGTTTTTTTCTGTCAAAATGTCCAATATATTACTTTGAGAAAACAGCAGACGGCAATTTTAACCAGACGACATTGCAGTCTTGAACAGGCTGGACATAATTGTCCTGTTTCGGGGACTGCGACAAGGGTCGTTGTAAGGAGGGAGTCGTTGTTGGGAGGGCCGTTGTAGGGAGGGAGCACTGTAACACTGCTTTACCCATTTTAATCTGTTTTTCTAATAATCAGTTCATCCTGATTTGTAGGACTGCTTTTAAAATAGCTTAGAAAAAGTAAAAGAAGCAGTGGAAATCGCCTATTTTCCAAACAGTGTATACCCTGATTATAGCTCTGATCGGGGTCTACACTGTTCGCAAAATATACATACACTGGTTTCCAGCGTAGAATATGTTCATAAGCTAGAACGCAATGCACATGTCATAGTTAAAACCGAAATTACTCAGTTCCTGAGAATGGAGTTTATTGCAATGCAGACCATCCAACTAATTATTATCTGCTGTTTTTACAATGGAGAAGGCGGTATTCTTCTCCTATAAACGCGGTAACAATAAAACTATAATTTCCCGTACAAACAGTTCGGAACTAGATCAGACGCCGGGTTACCCGGCGTCTGATCTGGTTCCAAACTGTTTGCCACTCAGATAAAAATAGGTAGTCAGAAACTCCGACAAATTGTTATTTTCTACATTTAATTGTATCGCGTTTGTGTTTTGTTTGCCTTTAAACGGGAAAGAATTACGTCTTTTCCACTGAATGCAAAATCAGCACACCGATGACAATCAGTCTGTGCAGCTGAATAGGGAAACTACAGCATCAGTTATAAGAGACATTATCGGAGAGCGTAATAGGAGTTTCTTTTAGAGGGAAAGAGTGCGAGACAGACAGGAAGATAAAAAGACAAAATGTGGAGGGGCATGAAATAAGAGATAGAGTTGGAGATACAGACAGATAGTTTAGCTCCTGTAACCCAGATATAGTGGAGAATGTGTTATTCTTTCCCAATAAACGCGTTTACGCTAAAACTATTATTTCCAGTGCAAACAGTTTGGAGCCAGATCAGACGCCGGGTAACCCGGCGTCTGATCTGGCTCCAAACTGTTTGCCACCAAGATAAACATGAAATATCAGAATTGTCCAAAAGTTGTTCTTTTCTACGTTTGCGTTTAAAAAGGAAAGAATAACAGATTCTCCACTGCATGCAACGGAAGTCATTTTAGCAAAATTGATATAAGACCTCATGACGTGTCATCATGTCCAATATCAAAGTATTGGCCAGCTTAGTTTCAAGTAAAAAGAGTTTTAAATAGTTCACTATATACCTCTATGTAAAACTGTGACCCCCACAGTCGGGTCATTTTTTAACCTCCCCCCCCCCCCCCCCCCCCGATACATAATTCCAACAATCTTGATAGAGGACCTGTACATGATGATATATGCTAAATATCTAAGCCCGGACTAGTGTGATATCAGACAAGAAGATTTTTTTAAGTGCACCGATCTATTTTAGCTCCTCTGGTCTGGGTGTGCAACGGATCGAAAACATTTTAACAATTTTGAAAGAAAAGTACAACAGAAAAAAAGTATCTGCCAAAGGGTTAAATTGGATGGTTAAATTTGGCGTTGAAAGGTTTTAGTTTTGATTTTGCAAGCGATTTATTTGGCATTGGAACATAATTGAGAAACCCGAGAGGTATTTGATGTTAACAACAAAAACAATCTTATCCTAACAAGTTGGATGATTATTTTCTCGCGTTCAATCCCATTTTTTAAAACACTCGGGTAATGTACTGGGAATTACTGCCTGAAGTAAATCAAGCTTTCAAATTCACTTTTGCATCACTGCGTAAACAGAGTGCAGAATAATGTCAGAAAGATCCTTTATTATAAGAAAACAGTGAAGATAAAACCAAGATGGTTTTGGTCTTCACAGTTTTCAAAAAACACAAAATATATAGGGCTCATTGCTGAAGAAGGGCTAATCGTTCTAAGTATAAAACAGTTAAGTTTTTGTTTTTGAACTACATGTATCATGCATATACGTACAAAAAGCAAAGTGATTACATAATGATATGGTGCAATGTATCATAGGAATTATTTTCTCAAGGGAAATCTTATGGAAAGCCTTCACGGGTGTAATGTGCGGCACACTGACAGTGTTTTTGTAGTTATAAGACTGGCTTGTCTGTCAGATTATTTTAAGAGTGAGTACTGCGGTGGAAAAATATTTTCTCACCGTTTTACTAGAACACAAGGTAAACGCACGCAGAAACGTAATGCATACCAGTTTCTTAAAAACGTGGAAGGTCATGGTAAAAATAAAAAATACAACTGGTACGAGACACCCCATAGTGCCAAGATGTACTCACACTCAAGATTTGATAAACTTAATTAATGTGTAATAGTAAATATGGTTCAGGCAAGCAGTTTCTATGTTTCAGATCAAAAGTGAATGTCGAGTGCACTGCTACATGAAAATGTCACCCCATGATACAGTGGAGAATCTGTTATTCTGACGTCATTGGTGACGTCATACAGTGGAGAATCTGTTATTCGTTCCCGTTTAAACGCAAACGTACGCAAACGCAAAGCACTAAAACGTAAAAAAGAACAACTTTTGGACAATTCTGATATTTCATGTTTATCTTGGTGGCAAACAGTTTGGAGCCAGATCAGACGCCGGGTTACCCGGCGTCTGATCTGGCTCCAAACTGTTTGTAAAAGAAAAAATAGTTTTAGCGTAAACGCGTTTATCGGGAAAGAATAACAGATTCTCCACTGTATACGTACACAATACTTTTAGTATTCCTAGCTGACATGATATAGAAATATAGAGAATATGCTCAAGACAAAGAGCAATAGGCCGGAGGGACAGACTGACTGACAAACACACTATATGCGTCTAAAGGTATTTTGAGGGCATAGACACCTACCCAACAAACGCTATACTACCAATAGAAAGTGTGCTTGGAACATTCACCGAACTCCGAAATGGCATGGAAATCAATTCAGAAAACGTTAAATAAGTCCACAAATTGACACAGCGACAATGCAAATACTATAGACTTAGCATATATATTGCAACATTGATATTCCCTAACGTAATTTACAATACAACCTCTCAAAAACGACCACTAAATTGTTTTAACTAGTAGGTATTTGACACAGGTGGCCGCTTAAAACAAGATCAAAGTAAACCAGTAAGCTTTCTGTTTTACTTTCACCTAGCTTTAAGCTGTCAGCAATGTCATACAATCAGTTAGCCTTCTTTTTAGTGGCCGTTATAGAGGGTTTTTACTGAACATGGTTTTTGTATTCTGCGAGGTTTCGATTTAACATATTAATGCCTGGATATTATAATGGTATATCCATATGTGCTTGCTGGAAGATTTCAGTAGAGATATACGATAATGATCTTAAGACACTGCTGTGTTAATCAATTCAGTAGACCAGTTCATGTGAAATAACAAACAGTGCAGATCCTGATGAGATGCCGACATATTGCAGCGTCTCATCAAGGTGTTTACTATTTACTTATGTTTACCCTTGTAGTCGCACGGCATTAAGCAATTTGTGTTGACGATCCCTTACATTGGACTTAGGCAAACTGCGCGGCGTCTGATCAGCGTCTACACTGTTTGATTATAGGAATTTCAATAAAAAAAACAATGCGAAAAATGAAAATAAAGACCGAGCAACCCTTTAGATGAACTATAGACTAATCCGATTCACCCCGCAGAAGCATGGAATAGTCCATTGGGCGCAAATGGGTTAATTCATTAGCCATTAACTGTAAACGATTACAACATCATTTGCAAACTGTCTGAACCCATATGTGACGTGGGGTAACTAGGTCTCTGATCAGGATGAAAAAGAATGTTGGATTTTTTTTCTCAATATTTCTTAACCCTTACATGATCAAATAAATCGTGAGAGTTTTACCCTTTCATCGCCATTTTGTCGTCTGCTTCAATATTGCTGTCTGCAATATCGTTTCACAGTTAGATTTAAGGCAGGGCGTAATTTCAAAACAAGTGGTAAACAGTTTTAATCCTGATCAGACAGGATCAAAATTGTTTGCAAATGCGCTTTATTAGGTCATTGAGAGTGAAAAGGTTATGTCAAACTGCCTAAAAACTAAATTTGAAATACCGGTAATCGGGTTTACATCAGTATCAAAGCAGACGACATTAAGGCACTAAAAGGGAAAAGAAGACGACATGCAGGCATTAAAAGGGAAAAGAAGACGACATGCAGGCATTCAAAGAGAAAAGCAGACGATAAATTTGGCAGTGAAATGGTTAACAGTAGATGTCAGGAAATGTTTTGTTCGGATTGTGTAGTAGCAGACATGCAGGCGTTGCATACAAGAATCGTTGAAAAGAGCAAATCTAAAGCCAGCTCTTACATCTCAGTGATTGTTACAGCATTTAAGTAATTACTATATTCAATCTATTTGTGCCTTCTGCTCTAAGGCAATTCTTACATGTATAGTACGGTCTTAAAACAGAACCAAATGCATACAGTTTAGCCTTGGATTGCTACATGTAGGTTTAGTGCTAGCCACACTCAGTGGAGTTTGTTTACAACAGTTTTGATCCAGATCAGACGCCGAGTCACTCGGTGTCAAATCTGGTTCAAAACTGACACTCTCATTGTTGCTTCGTTAGTCAGAAATTAACATAGAAATTGAATTCAAGAAACATTTGAAGACGACCCTTTCGAATCAAGTGATAAGTAGTGTGACCTTTTCAATTTGAAATAGGTAATTCTAGTTTAGAATTAAGTCTATAGTCCAGTTTTGATCATAAAGGGTTGATTTTGATATACATTGTATATTGCAAAATGACATAAAGTGTAGTTCCTGGTCACATGGATCCTGTATGAGCCCTCTATTCTTACACATAAGTATTTACACTTACATTTAGTACACTCATTTTTCTGACACGTACACTTATTTACGGAAAGGTCTTACATTTTGCGTGTTACACTTCTCACAATTACAGTTCTTACTCATACCTTTCTTACACTTACATTTCTTGCACTTACACATTTTACTAAAAGGTCTTATATTTGACGTATTGAACTTCTCACACTTACATTCCATACTCATACAGTTTTACTCATACATTTCGTACACATTCATTTTTACTTAAATGTCTTACATTTGCATGCCTGACATGATATTTCTTACCCAAATTTCAATAAAGTTACTCGGTTTCTCATCAAGGACCAAACCGTTTGCAAATTTCTCCATTAACGCCCAGTGGCAACGTTCGGCTAACCCTTCACCCCCATGGCCTGCTTCTAGTTTGAGGACAGATGAGTACTTAAAGCAGGTCATCTGTAGCCTAGTCATCTGCTAGAATATTAAATGCATGTGTATATTTTGGTACATGTTTTAACCGTATATATTGGAGCTGTTTTCTTCAGTGAAGTAATACATAAAATACGCTAAAATCTTGCGCTAAATCTTGCGCTTTAATTCTATTGGGGGAATGGTTAAAACTTACATATGTGTCAGAATACTACCATAGTTAGCACTTACGAATATGTTGTTCACGTAACAAATGACCGTTATAGATGTAATGAGCATAGAGCCTAACACAGACATTTATCAAAGGATTACATTCGAGGATATTCGCTGCAAATTTATCATATCAGTGTATAGCATCATCAACTTGAGACCAACAGAGGTTTACTACCATTACAAGAAATATTAATTCGATAGGAGTGTCTAATTTTCCCGGGTTACATTTATAACAATACAGTTAAACTCGGCTCTTTGGAATACTCGACGATTGTATTAACCCATTTGTGCTCACGATCACATATATATGGGACATAGGCAAACAGTGTAGACTATGATCAGACGCCGCATAATGCGGCGTCTGATCAGAGTCTACACTGTTTGCTGATAGGAAGTTCAATATAAAATAAAAATGAAAATGAAAATTTTGACCAGGCATCCCTTTCAAAAAAAAATGGAAGAAACCACTGGGCGTAAATGCGTTAATAAGGGGATGTGAAAACTTAAAGCATGGTGACAATAAAGCAGAAATGTTCTGCATGATCATTCTGTTTTACTTCCATATTGCTTTAGACAAACAATTGTATTAGAAAGTGGAATCAGAGATCCTCGGAATGGTTGTAAAAGTGAGACTTGATTGTACTAATCTTTCAATCTGAATATAACATGCAAGGAATTATGACTAAGTCCATCTTTCAAATTAAGAATTGCTTTGAAAAGATCTATTTACAAGAACTGGAATTTGTTCAACTTTTGAGAGACTGATCAATAGAACACGCACGCAATCCTCCACGCTGAAAAACTCCCTTACAATTTGTCTTCGCTTCCTTAACCTTTTGAATCCTAGTGACGCATGTAAGCGCTCTTTGCGAACACAATACACGCCTATAGTACTTTTGTCCTTAGCAAACAGTGAAGACCCATATCAGAGGGCTCCTAAAGGAGCCCTCTGATCAGGGTCTGCACTGTTTGTGATTTTGTAATTAAATGTAAAAACGGCCCTAAATAGTAAATTACACTAAATTTGATACTGGAATTGTCCACTAGAAGCTCCTTGAAGGAAAGGGGTTTACCCTTTCTCTGCGATAGGCAACTACCATGGACTATATCGTGATAGGGCGATATGGCGTCAAATTCTTTACCACTCAGAATAAGTTTAAAAGTCAGAATTGCCAAAATAACTATCCATTTCTACATTTTATTGCAATGCGATTACGTCTGGTTTGCGTTTAAACGGGAAAGTATAACGTTTTCTCCACTCTACATGTAATTAATTTTTAAGATAGAAACTGAAATTGAAAACCAACTCACATTACTTCAAAACAAAGAATTGCAATTCTTAACAACGTTAACCCTTTCACTACTAAGAAGGGTAGCTAGTTTACTTGAACGCATTTATATTGGTGTCAAAAGTTTGAAAACTTTTTGCATCTGTTTGATCAGTCTACCATGTTTCCCTATGTCCTTTTTATAGGACGCTAGGCACAAATAGGTTAATACTTTGTCTTCGTTGTCAGATAACTGGATTTTTTTACATCTTCCTTTGTCAGAATTTTTTTAAGTAATTCTGAAATAACCCATTGAACCCTAGTGAGGCATATACAGGCCTTAAACAAAATAACATACCCTTTAACCCTTTCACTCTCAATGACGCTTAAAAGCGCGTTTGCAAACAGTTTGGACCCTGATCAGACGCCGCGTTTATTGAATGTATAACTTAATTAAAGGCATGAAAGGGCGTATATATATAGGGCAATGGGTTAAACCCGGATGCGAGACAACAATGTGAGGCGTGTAGATATACTGTAATTGTTGCCTTCTATATACACACGGATTAAAAAACGAGTCCGAAAGACGATTTTTTTAACCTGTTAACAATCCATTCGAGTAATATATTTTTCATATCCATCCAAAGGAATTGATTATTATATTTATTATACACGTTTTAATGACTTTTTTACAGAGAAAGCACACGATATTAATTGTTTACGCGCGACGTCACAAAAGATATTGTGACGTGACGTCACAAAAAATGATATCATCCCTAGTGATTTTATCAATTGTGATGCATATGAAATTTATCTAACTGAGAAATATCTATAAATCATCGATAGGTATATAATAATGCATGATTAACACGCTTAAGACATATACGTTTTAAACACTTTAAATATAGAATCAATGTTCTAAGTTTTAGCAGGCATGACAATTGTTTACTTCCGGGTAGCCTTTGCAGCATCCCAGGAAACCTGTAAATTTCTAATGGTTTTCAATGAACTGACAAGATAAAACATATTTTGTGACAATTAACTAAAAGATAGCATTCCCTCTGAAAGCATTGGATATATTAAGAGCTTTTAATCCCATAACTAACAATGTTTTCTGTTTAATACAGCTATTCCTATATTTCTTATTTTAGAGATAATTACAACATTATTAATATCTGTGATATAGAGGATAACTGTTTTTTTCAGTGTAAGATCGAAATTTAATCCATTGAGTGAACATCAGACGTTATATTTTCACGAGTGGCGAAGCCACGAGTGTAAATATAACAGTCTGATGTTCACGAAATGGATTAAATTCGATCTTACACTGAAAAAACACAGTTATTCTATTTATTTATGCTTTTAAGCCACTTTTTAAACGAAATTGTTTAAAAATTGAAAGCGAACGTACATTATTTATCCCGTGTTGAGCCCCACGTTTTATGTCGAACACATGCGCGTGACAGTTGGCGGTATAATGACGTCACTCGTTGCTCCCGAGTTTGGATTCGTGCTCTTCCGGTGAGTAGTTCGCGACAAATCGGACTGCCGGAATTTAACGATAAGACACGATTGACTACGATTCTTGGGGAGCCCTACGGGGAAAATTCATAATAAAAAGCGATTGGTGATAATCCACTGCAGTGGATTACCAAGTGATCATCCACTGCTATTTCGTGGTAATCCACCGAAAAGCATAAATAAAATTGCATCGTTAGTAACAATATTAAAGTTTTGCTGCATTCTGTAGAGAAGACGTTCTTCTTTACCAATAAACGCGTTTATGCTAAAAGCAATCATGTTCATTGCAAACAGTCTGGAGCCAGATCGATCAGACTCCGGATATATTGAAATTCATATAAGCAAACAGTGAAGACTCTGATCAGACCCGCATTATGCGGCGTCTGATCAGTGTCTACACTGTTTGCCTATGTCCCACATATGGGATGGTGGGCACAAATTTGTTTAAGGTTGCCAAAACCAAAGTTTCAAAGTCGGATTAAAAGCCGTGTTGGAGAAGAAGTATCGATATAAGTGCCAAACAGTTTGTAACCAGACTGCATTCAATAAACTCTTATGTCAGTAATGAGGGGGACCTCCGTGGCCTAGTGGTATTGTTACTGTGACTTACATCACTTAGCTCCTCACTGCTGTGAGTTCGAATCCCAGTCTAGCCATTCGGATTTTCATGTGGGGAAGCCTTCCAGCTGGCTTGCGAAAGGTCGATGGTTCTACCCAGTTGCCGATTTGTGCCTGAAACAGTGCATAAAGGGCTTTTGGGGTATTCCTCCACCTGTAATTAGCTGGACGTCTTTATATGACTGAAATACTGTTAAAAGCGACGTAAAATCATAAAACCACATAAAACTCACTAATTAGTAATGACATCCTCGACCATAATTATGTTCTGAATTTTTTATGAGTTCAAATTAGGTAAATGTCAAGGTAAATTTTATGTTGGTAAAATATGTGAATTGGGATTGGTTCAGGTCAACAACTGTATAAGTATTCTAGATTTTAGACGAAATGGTAAATTCTGCTCCATCGAAAACTAGCCCATTTAAAGTATTCTAAATCCAAATAAGGTCAGGATTAAGATCAGATTGAGGTTGAGTGATATTGGTGAATTGGGAATTGTCCAAAACTGTATTTACATGTATCCAATAATCCTAGTAAGCGGTGTTGTTTCCAGATAAAACGCTAAAATCTAGTTAACCAAGAATTATATCATTCCAGATACGGTAAGTCCAACAGAGGTCAAGGTTAATCCGTGTTTGGGTGATATAGTAAGATTAATAATGACACAAGGCAACAACTGTAAATAAGTATCAAACCCTTGTAGTAAGTGGTGATGGCACTAGATAAAACGATAAAATCTGACGGCCGGGAGGTCGACAATTACTACATGTATATGATATATGCTTCTTGAATTTACAGATACCACGGTTTTAAAAGCATAATTCAGAAAGTTTTTACTGTACAGAAACTGTTATTCTTACCTAAAAACGGAACAACATATATATTATATATCTACTATACTACATAGCCGCATGTTGTATATCCTATACCTGGGTGAAATTAGGTTATATTTTGTAGTTGTTGTTTGTTTGTTTTTAATTTTTCATTCTTTATTCTCATCTGGATGACAAACAGTTTGGAGCCTGGTCTGTTTCAAAACTGTTTGCAACGCTAGTTTTAGAGTAAACGCTTTAATTGGGAAATAATTACGTCTTCTTCACTGTTTCTGGACACAGGTTGCTCGACAATCGTATACATTCCTTTTTAAGTCAAACTACTTATAGTTCTAAACGTATAAACGAATGAGCCGTGCCATGAGAAAACCTGCCTTATTGCATTTCAAACAGTATAGATAAAGGCCAGACGCCGCGTCAATGACGCGGCGGCTGGCCTTGATCTACACTGTTTACACCCATATACACGTACATCATTTTCTGTAGCTGTAGTATATATGGTGTTTAGCAGGGTAGACAAAACTAAGATATAGAGCTTGTGATGACAACGGTACTTGGTCTGTACAATGTTGCAATGCAATAAGGCAGGTTGTGTCATGGCACGGATCAAATATATGGTATGAGCAGACAATATTATGGAATCAAATCTGTTATGACGTCATAATGGCAGTCAAATAGTTAGAAGTTGTTGCCTTTAACAGTTTCAATCGATGACAACGTGCATGTCTGCTGTTAGTGACAAAATTCGGATTTCTAATTCCATGTTCCCATGATCGATCGAACCTTCGCAGAAACCATAAAGCCTGTATTTTACAAGGGAATTGCTGTAATTTATATGCAAAGTAAATAACATTTGCCTTGGCACGGTGACGTTTTGTTGAGATAGTTAAACATACACTAGATTTATTTCTTGAAATGTCGAAAATTTTAAGCTTTGTCCCTGTTGGTTAGAAGATGTATATTTGTTTTTAGTTAATGATGGTGTCAAGTTATCACATTTTATTTTGATAATATACAGTAAAACCTCGCTATCACGACCACTAAAACGTAGGGTAATTGATTGTATAATAGAGAAGTGGCAGCTTAAAGCAAGGTGACAGTGAAACAGAAAGCTCCTAAAGGAGCTTTCTGTTTCACTGTCACCTTGCTTTAAGCGGTCACCTACCGTAAACACCCTAATTATTAACATAATTTAGTGGTCGTAATAGAGAGGTTTTACTGTATTTTGTTTTCAGATTTACGGGTGTATTTAAGGGTGTAAATATGCACATCACTACTTAACCCTAGTGCACTGATAGTGTTATTGATATCAATTAAGTCGTTATTACTCGAAATAGCTTTAATCCTTTCACGCTCAATGACGCCATAAAGCGCGTTTTCAAACAGTTTGGGTCCTGATCAGACGCCGCGGTCACGCGGCGTCTGATCAGGACCCAAACTGTTTGACACTTCGAAATTTCGTCAGTCATATTGCCTTAAATCTAACTTTAAAACGATATCGCAGAAAACAATATTGCGGTAAAGGGAGTAAAACACTCTCGACAAATTTAATCATAAAAGGGCTAAGCCTTTACCAAATTTATGGTAAGTGTTTTACCTCTTCGCCGCCATATTATCATCTGATTCAATATTATTTTCTGCAATATCGTTCCAAAGTTAATTTTAAGGCAATATGACTAACAAAATTTCGGAACGAGTGTCAAAAATGTTCGATTCTGATCCGACGCCGCGTTACGATATTAGTCGCCCGCATGCTATAGTAAAACCTCTCTATTACGACAACTAAAATGAAGAATAATTGACTGCATAAAAGAAAGGTGACAGCTTAAAGCAATGTGAACGTAAAACAGAAAGCTCCTGAAGGAGCTTTCTGTTTTACGTTTACATTGCTTTGAGCAGCCACCTGTCTTAAACAACTGATAATTAACACAATTTAGTTGTCGTAATTTTTATTGTACAGTGGAGAATGTGTTATTCTTTCCCAATAAACGCGTTTACGCTAAAACTATTATTTGCAGTGCAAACAGTTTGGAGCCAGATCAGACGCCGGGTAACCCGGCCTCTGATCAGGCTCCAAACTGTTTGCCACCAAGATAAACATGAATTATCAGAATTGTCCAAAAGTTGTACTTTTCTACGTTTTAGTGCTTTGCGTTTGCGTACGTTTGCGTTTAAACGGGAAAGAATAACAGATTCTCCACTGTACGTAATTGTCTGCAATAACATCAACAGAGTGACAAACATTTTGGATTCAGATGAGACACCGAGTTACTCGACGCCTCACCTAAATCCAAAATGTGTGCCATATTTTTATCACAGTTTCGCCCGCAGCGTGTAGAAGGTTAAAGACATTTCCTCAGTCCATTGATGGAGTCCCCCATTGTTCTCGAAATGCGTGAAAAGGCATGCAGCATAAGCTGCCAACGGGTATACCAATCTCAGTTTACCTGGTGAGGCCCAGATAAACTCATGCTCTAGAGGCTTTTCAAAGGTAATTCCTAACCAAACTATCAGAGATAAAGGTCGGGTCTCACATGAGACGCTTCAATGGTACTTTGCTACCGGAATGTGAACAAGACACATGCTTTTTGCATTGAAATTGTCTGGCAATGCATTATGACCGAAAGGTCGTCGGCAAATGTCTTTAAGTAGCACGTAAATTCGAATCGTTTATTTTAAAATACGAATAAGATCGAACTATTTGCGTTCGTTCGAATTGTTGCAAGACTGTTGTTGAAATACGGCTAAAGACTGCCTAAGTGAATTTGAGGCTCGCAAGTGTATGCTTTTTAGAAATTAAATTCGTTTGGTATAAAAGGGTACTGGTTTTATTAACTTTCCTAATTCCATTTTCTTGTGATTCTGCCTCGACTAACTCGGAGACCAAATGGGTATTGCACACATGTTCAAAGTAGCTATGGGTTTGTACCATGCTCGAAAACACGGTTAACCCTTTCATCGTTAAATTAGACAGTATACTTTATCCTTTTATCGACAAAATATCGTAGGTGGTTCTCTCGAAAAAAACAATTCTCGAAAAAAAATAAAAATTGTACCCTTACTCTTTTTATATACGTTCTATAAATAGATAGACTCTAGTATGTTTATTACCAGCTCGAGAGAATCACCTGTGCAAAATATCGGCGCTTTACCCATTACCAAATAATCCGTTTATAACATTTAATACAGATGGTCACTTAAAGCAGGTTGGAAGTAAAGCAGAATGTGCCTTAAGGCACATTCTGCTTTACTTTCAGCCTGCTTTAAACAACTACCTGCTAGGCTATATCAAAATATTTGTTATTGTAATTGTTCATGAGGGTATCAACTGGAACTATTTTCTTTAGCGGAGGAATAAATTATACACGCTAAAAGTCGCTTATATGGGGGAAAGGGTTAAATATATCTGACCATTCGTTTCGAAGTTATATGTAAGCCAGTATGATTGAATATATATGGATACGAATGCCAAACAGATTGGATACTATTCAGACAGCGCGTAACGCGGCGTCTTGTCAGGGTTTAAGCCATTTGAAAAATTGACTAAAGTCGCCTTTGGCGATTAAGGGATTAACACTTTACGTTTTAAAGACAGATGACCACTTAAGTACAGTACACTGTATGCTCTTAATTCTGAAAAATTAATTTGCATGTGTTCATAATATTTTCAATAAAAAATAGACATACAAAGTTCCGAGCTATCTGATATGTAACAAAACTAAAAAATGTCTTTGTCAATACAGCGCTCCCTCTCTACAACGGCCCTCCGTCGAACGACTCCCTCCTTACAACGACATTCCCTGCTGTTCCCGAAACTGGACAATTATGACTAACGCTTTTTTTGCTGCAATATCGTCTGCTTAAAATTGTCGTCTGCTGTTTTTCTAAAAGTTTCATATTTGACCATTTCAGAGTAAAACACTTACTTACGAGTGACAAACAGCTTGAATCCAGATCAGACGCCGCGTTACGCGGCGTCTGATCTGGATTCAAGCTGTCTGCAAATGTAAGCCAAATTCCCTGCCTGTAACGACTCCCTCCGAACAACGAACATATTTTGTGTCTCCCATCGGATGTCGTTGTAGAGAGGGAGCGCTGTACTAGTAAAGTTTCTTCTTTCATTCTTATATTACAAATAGCAGTAATTTGTTACATATAACTCCTTCACTGCCATGCCAACATCTTTTTAAACAGTTGATGTCTGATTTTATTTCTCAAAATTAAAGCTTAGATAAATTGACTAAACGGAAAAATGTAATGAGTCTGATTATGAGTCAAACTTTTCGGGAATAACTTGTGAAGGAGTTAAGTATTTCACTATATTGTTCTGCTTCAGCCAAAGAATGCTTTCATGAACAGTTTGCTGTTATACTACATTATGCAAGTGTCTGCTATACATTCTCAGGAGGTTATATAATCTGCCAGTCTCTTAGATAGGAGCTGTCCCCTCAACTAATACTGCTACAGTTACATGAAAGATCGATAGCTTCTATTACACTGGTTTGACACTGGAAGCGAATATATATAGTTCTTGAATATAGTAAACTCTGTGAAAACAGAACTCTTTCGTTCAATGAACAATTTTGGGACACGACAGATTTCTAGAGGTAAACCCTTTCTCCGCCATATAGACCTAGATCTGCTAGAAATAACATTAGTAGATTACCCCTTCACCACCATATTTTCGTCTGCTTCAATATTGGTGTCTGTAATATCATTTCAAAGTGATTTAAGGCAGTATGACTGACAAAATTGCGAAACAAGTGGAAAACAGTTTGGATCCGGGGCCTGTAATTATGAAACGCCGTACGACAAAAACGGTGGTAAGTCTAAATATAAAAATACATTTAATTAATATCTGATTTCTCAATCTTATCCTGTCTTGTGACATCTCTTTGGAATTGTCTTGAAAATACAATTCCAAAGAGATGTCACAAGACAGGATTAGATGCAGAAATAAATAATAATTTAGAATTTTAGAATCTGACATACGACAATAAACGGGCCCCTGATGAAAGGGTTCATCTCTTTACTGCCTTACCCCCGCCAATAAGGATTATTTGCACACTATTGGGATTCTGACCAGACGCCCTAAAGCGCGGCGTCTGATCAGGATCCAAAATGTTAAATATTCAATATCACATCCCTTTATTCAACTTTACTTGAAATTAATATTAAAGAAATTAAAACAGACGACATTTTAAAGCAAATTGCAGGAAAAAATAACGTCATAGAAGTAAAGGGGTTTAAGCAGCTACAGTGGAGAATGTGTTATTCTTTCCCAATAAACGCGTTTACGCTAAAACTATTATTTGCAGTGCAAACAGTTTGGAGCCAGATCAGACGCCGGGTAACCCGGCGTCTGATCAGGCTCCAAACTATTTGCCACCAAGATAAACATGAATTATCAGAATTGTCCAAAAGTTGTTCTTTTCTACGTTTTAGTGTTTTGCGTTTGCGTACGTTTGCGTTTAAACGGGAAAGAATAACAGATTCTCAAGTGTACAATGTATTCCAATGTTGAATTTGCAGCCGTCGCAGATATAGGAACAACTTTAAATAATGCCAGTATTGCTGTCTACGTTACTGTTACAGTGGAGAATCTGTTATTCTTTCCCGTTTAAACGCAAACGTACGCAAACGCAAAACACTAAAACGTAGAAAAGTACAACTTTTTGACAATTCTGATAATTCATCTTTATCTTGATGGTAAACAGTTTGGAGCCTGATCAGACGCCGGGTTACCCGGCGTCTGATCTGGCTCCAAACTGTTTGCAGAGAAAATAATAGTTTTAGCGTAAACGCGTTTATTGGGAAAGAATAACAGATTCTCCACTGTACCCTACGATAAGCAGTCACATGTATATGGAATATTCGCTGATTGTATGGGAATGGTAAATGGCATCGGTTGGCAGAGTCATTATGTGTTTCAGAGGTTGTATTGCAAATGTACATAACGACCTTCTTTACCATATAGCAAATCTTGTGATACATTTATCATCATTTAGCACTCAACCCCTTAGCGTCCTTGCCTTGGATATACTGAAATTGGCAAACAATTCTAACACAAATCATTTACCGAGAAACTCGGCGTCTGATCAGGGACTAAGGTCTAAATTGTAAATCGTTACCATTGATATTGACAGTTTCTTTAATCCAATTGATAGATTATTAATTTTATAAGAATAAAAGCAGGCAGTAATATTTAGGCACACAATAGCCTCGTAGTATAAAGGGTTAATATCCAAACGGAACTATGTCTGTCTTAACCCTTTACCCCATAGCATGTTTCTAGTGAGAAGAAAGATGACGCCTTAAAGCAGGTTGAAAGAAAAGCAGAATGCGCCTAAAGGCGCATTCTGCTTTACTTTCAGCCTGCATTAAGCTACCATCTGCTAGAATGTAGAATATATTTTTTATGATACGTACTCATAGCTTTATGAATTGGATCTATTTCTTCAGGGGATGAATAAACTAAACGCGCTATAAGGCGCTTCTATCAGGGAAAGGGTTAATAGTATTTTCTGATGAAGACTTATGGTGCTATTATCTTTTCTTTTCACCGCTATTATGACTACTTATGCGGTATTTGACCAGGATCCAAACTATTGACACTCTTGTCCATATTTCCTTGGTTGAACTGCTTGGTGTCCAATGCAAACATTTTTTAGATTGATCATCAGGGACCAATGTTATAGAGCTTTTGAGATGAGTCTGGGATCGTTCTCAAGCATTTGACTAGTCAGATTTGAGATTTTGCTCAACTCAAAAGCTTTATGACCTTGGGGCCTGTTTGCTACTCAGATAAAGACAACGTTTCAAAAACTGGTCATTTTCTTCATTTCATTGCATTGCGATTGTATTTAGTTTAGTTTCAACTACAAAATATAAAGAGTTAGGTATTCTTCATTATAATAGCGGAGTTAAACTATATCACTGGAATATTCATTATAATAGCGGAGTTAAACTATATCACTGGAATAACATTATGGTTTGCACCGAGTACTTTCAAGACGATGTCATTCTTTCCCGTTTAAACGAATATAAATGCAAACGCAATGCATTAAAATGTAAATAATGATATTTGCTGAAAATGTTGAAGATTTATTTTATTCTGAATGGCAAACAGTTTGATACCTGATCAGACGCCGGGTTATCCGGCGTCTGATCAGGCCCAAACTGTTTGCAATTCGAACTTGTTTTAGCACCAACGCATTCATTAGGAAAGAATAACGTTTTCTCCATGGTATGCATATGTGTGGCCTGTCCTTATATATCGTCATTAGCTAGCCGACAGACAGATTTGTTCTACAAAGACGTGTACTTTCTTTTTTTTGTCAGAACTTAATTTTAGACAATCTACTTTTTTTTTTGTCAGAACTTAATTTTAGACAACCTACATTTCTACTCCCATGGTGGAATAACAAGAGA
Source organism: Gari tellinella (assembly GCA_922989275.2). Taxonomy (NCBI): domain Eukaryota; kingdom Metazoa; phylum Mollusca; class Bivalvia; order Cardiida; family Psammobiidae; genus Gari; species Gari tellinella. The sequence continues at coordinate 47,602,739 of OV277864.1, forward strand.
GACTGACAGGCGCCTGTTAGATAAAAATTACCCTCTATCTTTGTAAACATAATCAGGCAGATAAGCCATTACTTAAACCTAAAAGGACCTGACTGATCATGAAATATTTAAACCCTTAAAGGCTTTTCCTAGATTTCCCCCGAGTAAAGGCTTTTAAATGTTATCAAGACTTTATCACCGTGTCTGTTGCACAGTGTACGACGTATATTCAAACAGAAACACAACCCATTTCGTACCAGGCTGGTCGCTGTTACGTCATTTACAGGCCTGCTATAAGTTGATTACCAAATACCTAAGATTTCAAATTTTTTAAATTTGTCAAGCCCGATTTTCCGGATTATACCTTTAACCCATAGTCTGTTTCTAGCTTTTAAGACATGTGATACTTAAAGCAGGTTGAAAGTAAAGCAGATTGCGCCTTGAGGCGCATTCTGCTTTACTTTCAGCCTGCCTAAGCCATAGGCATTCGGCCCGTTGGCTATGACACTACCCCTAGCTGCTATAACCCCCTCCACCACCACCAAACGTGGATAAAATACCCCAAAATCTATCCATACATTCAATAATCATCATAAAAGAACATTTCCTCAAGTTTCATGAAATTTAAAAAAAAAATTTTTTTGCTATTTTATATAAGTAAAATAGTAAAGGCTGCCATGAAAAAGCGCCTTGCAGAAGCAACCCTCAAGTTCCCAACCCTGTCATTTTGTCAAATCTTGGACGATCTGGACAGATGATGGCTCATTGTTTACAGCAAACAGTTTTCTTTGACGATAATTGGTAAAAAATTCAAAGCAATCGGCGAACACGCGCATGGGGACTCGAAGGGTGGGGAGACCCCTTAGTCGGAAACTATCCGTCACGCAAAATTTTCCCAAACAAACGACTGGTTGCCCAGTCAAACTATTCTCATTCTAGCGAAACCGAGAACCAGCTTCAAAGCAGGAAATGACGCAAAAAGTCAACCGTCTCAATTGGTCGTATTCGAATCAGGACAACTATGGCGTTAATTGGAATAGTTGTCAACAAGTTCTATTCGAATCATCACTTGATGTTTTCCGTTGACAAAATGTTGTCAAACCATCAAATCTTTGACCACAATTTCGATTCGAGTCGGGTCAAAATTGTTGTCATCAGTAAATCTTCGCGCATTTGCTCCGCCCAGTTTTCGTTGACAACAAACTCGATGATTCGAATACGACCAATGATCATATACGTTTGTCAACAGACTTGAAAACGAAAGTTATCTAGAAATTTATTTCGTAACAGAAATGCTCATTTACCGATAATTCAAAAGGTATTTATTATATATTTCATTTTCTATTAATTACCTGTACCATGGTGTAATGCATGGTCGCAAATGCACTTGTTAATCGCTGAATCAGTGAATGACTGACGAACAAGTCCAAAAATTAAGGTGACAGAAGGATTCCGATATAAGGTGCCTATCGAACTTTTTATTTCTTCACTTGTGCTCGTGTCTTGCTTGGGCTGTGAGCTAACTTTCTTTGAACAGAACTGTTAAATGTAAATAATAAGCCATCATTTGTCAAAATCGGTCCAAAAATGACAAAATGACAAGGTTGGGAAGTTGATGGCTCTGAATACACATCCACCTTCTCATTGTATACATATATGATACGAAATTTTTTTATTTTTTTTTAAACTTCTTGAAACTTCTTGAAACATTTGTTAAGGATGTTTGTTGAACATATGGATGTATTTTGACTCATTTTGAAAGATTTATGGGGGGGGGTCATAGCTTACGCGCCGAAAACCTGTGGCCTAAGCTACCATGTACTGGTAAAAAAAAAAAGAAGATTTAGGATAAATCCGGAGAAATGGCAGCCCTGCATTTATTTACCGAATTCACCCAACGACACTTTTGATGGACATTTCCAGCTTTCAGTTACAGTCATGGGACATAATTATTCGTCACTCTGCAAAAATGTTACTTATTTTTGTTAGTTTTTCTTAACTGTTTATTATAATTAAAACTCTAGACAACATTCAGTGTAGTTCTGGTTAGAGCAAGAATCTGTAAAATGTTTTCTAGTCTCAAACTGAGTATGTGATTCTTTGGTTCTTGTTGCTAGGTAATTTTAGAATGTACATTCAAAATGTGAACAATGTTCACATTATATGGGTGCCATGGTAAAAATAGATGAAAGTTATGAAAAACAAGACAAAATTAACAACCACGTTACATACGCGATGACAAATAAAATAAGAAAATGCTATTCTAAAGCTCTTTTACTTCATGTTAAGTCACACAACTCTAAAATTCAATCGGTAAACTTGATTTCCTATAGACTCCCATGTTAATTTTATCATCTATCGCATGTCAGTAAACTTGAACATTAACAATTTATTTAACTTTTCTTCTACAGAATTCTTTTTCGAACAGCAGAGAAAACAATCAATACCAGAAAAGTTAGCACCCTAATTTTTGAACTGGCATACACCATGGTGTAATGTTGTATCCCACAGCTAGACACTTGTAAATATGTTCATACCTTTTGTACTTATAGGCCAACTCGTAGTTCGTTCCATTCCGATGGAGTGACCGACTGGCTACAAAAGGTTAAAGTACCTTTGTTCAATTATCAGAATTTATAATGAAAAAATTGAATTGAAGTATGAAACAGCAAAACAATTTTAACATCAATAGGTTTGTATTCTGATAAGTAGTAAACATCTGTGTCATCTTCTCAGGATCCAAACCGATTAACACACTCATAGATATATTAAAGAAATATGATGAAAATATAATTGTAATTCAACAATTTAACACCATCCTTAAATCTAAATTCAGCAGAAGGGTTAATATAATAAATATACTTCTTGTTATTTTGTGATACTTTGAAGACCTTAGCTTATTTGTAAATAATGTCAGTTTATAATATAGATTCTACTATATATACTACTGAATGCTAAATGACACATATTTCATACTTTTCTCCTGCTAATTGTATTTCATGATTTTGTACTTGTACTATATATTTATTTATTGCTAGTCATGTACATAATAATATGTTATATGGCTGTGAACATTGTATATGTTTAATGCCAATAAAAGTTTGAATTGAATTGAGTTGAATGTAGAAAATGTGTGGAAAAAATGCCAAAATTTCGTAGAGTGACGAACAATTATATCCATTGACTGTAGGTCTAATATATTTTGGAGTATTTATGGTTTTCTGTTATATATTGCAAAAGTAGTCCTCTGATCTTGGTTTACACTGTTACTTAGGACAAGTGTGCTCTGAACTAGTGCATTGTTTGTGAAAGACGAGTTTACTCGTCGCTAGGGTTGAATATGTTCATACTTTCCAGGCAGAAATACTTAAACAATGTCTATCGTCCTCAAAAGTAGACATAACAAACAGTGTAGACCCCGCTAAGACTCCGCATTGACATCAGTCTAAACTCGTTCCCAAGCATTTGATTGGTCAGATTTGAGCCTAGGCTCAAATCTGACCAATCAAATGCTTTGGAACACACTCAGACTCAACTAAAACGCTTTTTAACCTCGGAGCCAGGGAGCGTCTTGTTTGCAGTGTCGTATGAAATAAGCTGATGTATGGACTATTACTACTGTGTTTTAAGGTCACCCTTGTATATATATAATGAACTCGCCCATTAAGCATTTAGTGAGAGTTCATTGCGATATCCAGGCTATTTTGTGTACCTAGATTACGTGGAACGTCTCGCGAAATAGAAACGTACCAATGGCATATTTATACTCTTGTAAGAGATTTAAGACCATAATTGATATGTTGAAAAATGAATTATTGTTTCCCGCGGCTGTTGTAGATAATAATTTGAAGAAAAAAATGTGTTGATAATTGTATGCATTGCGACTCTTTTCAAATCGGCAGACAAATGAAGCCGAGGAAAGAAAGTGATCCAAGTCTGATTCCATGCGATCTGGTAAAGGCCGGTTGTACGGTCTCGTATCACCCGTTTTTTCTGTCTTGTAATAGATCTATCTTATGTAATGTATGCCATTGTCGGTTTCATTAATTCAGACACTAAAATCTACAAAACTCAATGTGTATGACTTGAAATATATCGTTTCATATATGTTTTGTCAACGTACACTCAAACCAAACCGTCTGAATGACACGATAGTAGTCAATGTATGACCGCATACCACATATTTGACTGTATACTATTTGAATTAAGCATAATAAAACCAGAATACTCAGTATATTGTATGCGGCGTCTGATCAGGATCCAAAGTGTTTGACACTCGTATCGAATTTTGTCAGTCCCCTAAATCTGACTTGAAATAGTTTTGCAGACGACACTATCAATGCAGGCGATATTTTGGTGGTGAGAGGTTTGAAGCAGACAATAAAACTTGGCAGTGAAAGAGTTACCGTAATCAATGGATCTTTCTTTTGAGTAATTGGTATACGGAGTTTTATTGTCATTAGTGGTAGAATTGTCATTATGACACAATAATTAAGCCATGTTTAAAACAAATCACCGCGTTAGTAATTACTCTGCTGTGATCGGTTCTGGTTGTCGCTATTGTCGTCGAAATACATGTATAATGTTTCAATTAAAGGTTGACATAGTTTTCTGTTATTACGTCTTTAACCCTTTCCTGATACTTGCGTATATTGATTGTTTTATTGTTTTAGATGTTCATAGAGTTTTATAGATCTACGTGTATATGAATATTCAGCAAGGGAATGTATAATTCAAATGTCCAAATAGTCTGATTCCTAGATTCAATATGTTTGCATATTCAATATGTTTACACATTCGAGCAGTGACGTCACACTTAGCATGCTAAGGGCAAAGGCATGTAATTATACTGTTTAAAATGTATTTATTATTGAAAATGTTTTGTCTTTAGAGAAGCATAGTAGAGAATACGTTAATTAAACGCAAAATAAGCGTCATGGAATCAAGCAGTCAAACGGAGAAAATGTCTCTTAATGATTTTAATCTTAACCCTTTCCCTGATAGAAGCGACTTTTAGCACATGCATTTTATTCATCCGCTGAAGAAAATAGTTCCAATATAAACCGTACTGAATATGTGTCATATTTAATACTTTCCTTATTCTAGCTGGTAATAGCTTAAAGCAGGCTGAAAGTAAAGCAGAATGCGCCTTAGGGCGCATTCTGCTTTACTTTCAACCTGCTTTAAGTAGTCACCTATCTTCAATATTATAACTAGGCTATCAGGTAAAGGGTTAATGACAAACAGTTTAGACCCTGATCAGACACCGCCGATTTACACTGAAAATAATTGTTTTATCACAAACGCGTTTACTAAGAAAAAATTATGTCTTTCCCACTATATTGGCGAAATACATCGAGCTGTTGTAACAGAGGAGATGCTAAAAGGTTTTTACCCGTTCACCGCCATATATATTACGTTTTAATATTGTTTTATGCAATATCGTTTCTAAGTTAGATTTAAGGCAGTATAACTGACGTAATTTCAAAACGAGTTTTAACTAATATATTGATGTATTCCTAGTAGCGGAAACCTTTATCATCTTCTTACATTCTTAAGGGACAGTCTTCAATAAAAATGTAATAATTTATAAACAACATTTGTCTTTACTTATATAAAAAAAATATCAATATTGTTCTTTTAGATTGAAAATGACATCATGTTAAAATGACTTCGAATCGGGATTTCGCGCCAAAGTGTCAATTTGATAACGTCACATGTTTCCAATCGAACAAACTCATTTTGTTTGTTTCAAACTGTAAGCAGCGGTTATTGCTATCTCTTCCAGCGCACATAATATTAGTGTTAACAACCTCCAATAAGGATTACAAATATTTGCATGCATTATTGCCAATTATGGCATGTAAATTGTTACAAAATGAAAATATATGTTGAATAACATATATTTATTCAATTGATCAAAATAATTGTTTTAACCGAAACATATCTGAATAAATATTTATTTTAATTCATTGAATAAATGGTTTTTAATTTGACATATATTTTCATTTTGAAAGACATGAAATGCTATAGCCAATTAATTTTTTATCAATTATAGAAATTAGAGAAAATATGTAAATATAAGGTGTAAGATGATTTGTTTCGGTGTTTAAGCAAATTGAAAGACTCAAACTGACCGGCAAATACATGAATCCGTTCTTTTCTTCACTTTTTTACTGCCATGATCGGCCATTTCATGTGTAGCAGTGTCGTAAAACCTAACTCAATCAATCAATCAAATAATCAATACTGGCATGGCGTCATCTACTAATAAACAAGTGTCTTCTGTTTTCATTTCTCAACCTTAAATGTTTGATATTTGGACTTAAGAAATATTAAATGAGTGTCAAACAGTTTTGATCCTGATCAGATACCACATTACGTGAAGAGTTTATATGATACATAATACTTGACCTTCGGTCTTGGTGATACGTGTGTGCTATAACAATCTCAAAATGATACAATGTCACAAATCAGCTTACCAGTATAAACTTTCCCATTTACGGAACTAACCAATGACATAATTATCTCAAAATACTGATTTATCCTTTCTCGGCTGTTATACCGTCTGCTTCTAAATTATTGTCTGCTTTTAATTTCTAAAAGTTAGATTTCAGATATGTTAACAGGAAAAGTATCGAAATGAGTGTCAAACAGCTTGGATCCAGATCAGACGGCGGGTTACCCGCCGTCTGATCTTGATCCAAGCTGTTTGGAATTTTTTTCCTATTTGTTATAAGCATTGTAAGGTTAAATTCCTATTTATTCCCTTTTGGGTTGATAAAGCAAACTAGTCGACAATTAATTAAAAGATAACTTCACCTTCCTGTGGAAGCCTATGAGATATAACATGATTATCTTACGGTATAGTTTCCTTTTATTGATTTTGTATTTACTTTAACCTTATATGTGTAGATAAGAAATAATCGTTTCTGGCATTTCGAAATTTAATGAAAATCTCAAAGGTAGATGGAAGTTTATCATTATTATATAAGTAGATTACAATTTTAGTTTTAATTTGATCACTGTTTATCATGATTGGAACTCATTTGAGACATCATCACGATGCGGAATAATTTGTGATAACAATTGAAAATAGTATGGATTATAGATGAGACTCTGAGAAACTCGTCGTCTCATTTGGTTCCAAACTGTTTGACACTCTGGTGATATTTTCTATACGAAAATGCAGATGCATGTAACTCAACTCTGAAAACTGTGGCAGATGACAAATTTTGCAGACGACAATAACATAGCATGTAGAAAGTTACATTGTAGACAGAACAAAAACTCAGAAAGATACGCTTTATAGGATAAGTATTTTGAAACTGTCTTTGAAATATGGGGACTTCAATCTGTACTGATATTTTATTCACATGTCTTAAACAGTGAAACAAGCTATTGTGATTTTATAAAGTTACACTGCTATATTAGAGTACTGAGGGTTCAGGGTTTTTTCTAACCTAAATTCCTAAAACTCGGGCAATTGTTTTGGAGCTCATTTAAAAATCAAGACAAAAAAGATTTAACCAGAAAAAAAGCCTAATTTATGAAAATCGAAAAATATTTAAAGACTGACTAAGTTTGATTCTAAATTAATGATAATAGTGGAAATGTTTTACAAAATATTCACTTGATGAGTCTTACAGGATTCTGAAATTAGTGAATTCCGATCATGTCTTTGGAGCGTATCAGGTTATCATGCCCAAGCAAGACTTAGTCGGGACATATTGTTTTTGTCCTGTGCGTCTGTTTATTTGTTTCTTTGTCTGTTTGTCAGTATGTCTGTTCACAACTTTAACATTGGCCATAAGTTTGGAAATACATGTGACAGAGACTTTATATGTGGTAGGTGTGTTCGACTCAAAAAGGGCTCTTGAGCTTAGTATAAATTGGTTCATGTTAATGTCGTTTAGAGGTTCCAATGTCAAATAGTCACGTGTACTCAACTCCAGCAGCTCTTGAGCTCAGTTACAATATGGTCATATACGACAAAGGTCAATGTCATTTCGATATCAAATATGCAGAATTTAACATTGGCCATAACTTTGGAACTACTTGTGATAGAGACTTCATATTTTGCATAGGTAATTGACTCAAGTTATATCGGCGTTGTATGATCTATTCAGATTTGCCATGACGAAAACCTAACTCGTCCATCAATCCTTAAAGCTGTTGTGCTCAGTACAAGTTGGATGATATTAGACAACGATCAGTGTCATTTAGAGGTCATGGTCACATCAGGGGACATAGTGTTTAGTTTTCGTGCCAGATAATTTCGTAAGGATATTGGATCACAATGAAGCAATCTGTTAGTAGCACACAGAGGAGTCTACTGTACCGAATGATTTCATGTGATATATAACTTTAACCCGTTCACCGACATAGTAGACTTAGACGAGTTTTCAAACAGTTTTAATCCAGATCAGACACCGCGTTACGCGACGTCTGATCATTATCCAAACTGTTTTAACTCATGTCGATATTCCTCAGTCAAACTGTTTTACTTTTTACATTGAGAAACAGTTTTTGGGTGCCCATTTTTTAAACCAGGAAATATATGGAATTGATGGGGTTAAACCAGACTACTGCATTTGACTGACATAAAGTTAACCCATTTACGCCCAGTGGAATCGTCCATGTTTATATATTGGTTTAGTCCATTTTTTATCAAAGGGATGTCTGGTAAATATTTTCATTTTCATTTTTGTTTTATATTGAAATTCCTATCAGCAAACAGTGTAGACTCTGATCAGACGCCGCATAATGCGACGTCTAATCAGATTCTACACTGTTTGCCTATGTCCCATATATGGGATCGTGGGCACACATGGGTTAATGCAGATGACGTACACGTGTATTATATTTCGTTTGATGTTCACTGTTAACCAAAGCCTTGTATTGATAACACATAGGTCATTAATTAGGAAATGTATTAGGCTTTTGAAATAGTATCTTATTCCGAAACAGATTAAGCATATCGGATTGTGAAAGTTGTAAGGGTTTGAAAAAACCACTTCCTACGTCATTATCTATTTACATGTAACAGGTTGCATCATTGTAAAATCTCAAAGTACACTTGAATTTCGATAACTCAAACTCAATTAAATCGAGCTTATCGTTATTTCGAAGTTAGCAGCGTTTTAACTTCGAAATAAGGGTTAGTTTTACATATGCGAATATTCAGTGAGTTCAAACTATCGAGATTGGACTGTTTTAATTCTGTAATTCGTGCATGGTAATGAAAAAGAGACTTTAAATATGTTATCTCGTTGAGACGAAGCAAAATGCAAACAAAATGCAATCAAATATTAAAAATGACAGGGATTTCATTTTAGATTCTGACGATTTTTTAGTAAATTATTCTGACAAGTTGTTTTCAGTTGGATGGAACGCGACAGAACTTGACCAGGGAACAACTAAAATGTGTAATATCTAAATCCGAATTCCTGAAATATAGAAGTATCTGGTAGCCGAAAATAATTGTCGTAGAAGTCTCTGATAACTGAACAAATTGTCGTCCAAGTCTCTGATAACTAAACAAATTGTCAAAGAATTGTTTGATATTCGAACAAATTGTCAATGAAGTCTTTGATAACTGAACAAATTGTCGTAAAAGTCTCTGATAACTGAAAAACTTGTATAGGAAGTATCAGAAAACTGAACAAATTGTCGTAGAAGTCTCAGATAACTGACCAAATTGTCGTAGAAGTCTCGGATAACTGAACAAATTGTAGTAGAAGTCTCTGATAACTGAACAAATTGTCATAGAAGTCTCTGATAACTGAACAAATTGTAGAAGTCTCGGATTACACGTGCGTCCTTTCTCGCATTTATGTAATCTCATGTGAAGCGCTTTTGAACGCACTACCCCTGTGTGAAAAGAGCGCTATATAAATCTGGTATTATAATAATATTAATTATAATAATAATAACTGAACAAATTGTCGTAGAAGTCTCGGAAAACTGAACAAATTGTCATAGAGGTCTCAGATAACTGAACAAATTGTCGTAGAAGTCTCGGATAACTGAACAAATTGTCATAGAAGTCTCGGATAACTGAACAAATTGTCGTAGAAGTCTCGGATAACAACAAATTGACAAAAAATATCTGATAACTGAACAAAGTGTCGACGAATTGTTTGATATTCGAACAAATTGACAAAAAAGTATCTCATAACCAAACAAATTGTCGAAGAAGTCTCTGAAAACTAGACACTTCTTGTTCACCAACCTTTCAAACAAGATACAAGAGAGCTTTAACACATTGGACCTTAGCGACGAGTATACTCGTCTTTTACATATAGTAAAGAGTACATTTGTCCGATGTAATAGTGCAGACCAATCAATGGGATCCTAATATAGCCCTCTGATCTGAATTTGCACTGTTTGTCATTTTGCAATAGACGGCAGAAAACAACGCTAGAAAAGTCAAATTTGAAAAAGCCTTTATTGGAAACTGGAACTGTCAATTAACAGAGAATCAACTAGTTAATTACACGTGGCTTCTAACTATTATAGTAATGCAGAAAAAAAAGGTCGTCTGTCTTCACTCTCATTATGCTCTATTGTCGTCTGCTTCAAATATATCCCCTGCAAAACAATCAAAATTAATTTTATGTTGTTGTTTTTTAAACTACATAAAAGTTGAATATGAATTCAGACGCTGCGTTGTGTGGCGTCTGACCAGGGTCCAAACTATTTGCAAATATTAGTCATGTCGCACTTAGCATTATAAGGGTTAAGAACGTACAAATTGGACGTCCTTTGAGGGCCCCATAATCTTCCTTATTCTGGAACGTCTCTGAAACAAATTTGCTTGATTTGATTTTCACAGGTGTGTCTATTTTCTGTACATTTGTCGTCACATTTTCTAAGAGCTCTTGTAGACTTACTCAGTATAATTAGAAATATAATGTCAAACACCTTTAACAATCTCCCCATTGCTTTTGAATATTTCGGTTCTAACGCCATTAATCAATTCTCTGCCATGACGTCATCTGCTTACATGATTAATTATGTTTGATTCTTACGTTTAGGTTTGTTAACGTCCGTTTCTATAATCATTTGGACTAATTGGACGTCCCAGACCGGTGGCGGATACAGAAAAATCCGGCGCGACGTCCTACTCTTATTATCATTTATTTATGCTTTTCGGTGGATTACCACGAAATAGCAGTGGATGATCACTTGGTAATTCACTGCAGTGGATTATCACCAATCGCTTTTATTATGAATTTTCCCCGTAGGGCTCCCCAAGAATCGTAGTCAATCGTGTCTTATCGTTAAATTCCGGCAGTCCGATTTGTCGCGAACTACTCACCGGAAGAGCACGAATCCAAACTTGGGAGCAACGAAGTAAATTCGGATGACGTCAAATCAACAAATAAGTGACGTCATTATACCGCCAACTGTCACGCACATGTGTTCGACATAAAACGTGGGGCTCAACACGGGATAAATAATGTACGTTCGCTTTCAATTTTTAAACAATTTCGTTTAAAAAGTGGCTCAAAAGCATAAATAAATAGAATAACTGTGTTTTTTCAGTGTAAGATCGAAATTTAATCCATTGAGTGAACATCAGACTGTTATATTTTCACTCGTGGCTTCGCCACTCGTGAAAATATAACGTCTGATGTTCACTCAATGGATTAAATTTCGATCTTACACTGAAAAAAACAGTTATCCTCTATTTAATTTAGGTAAAGTGACTAAAGTAATATCCTTATGAGTGTCAATAAGTTTGGCATTGTGCTACCTGGCGTCTGAACATGGTCCAAACTGATTGCAATTAACCAATGTACTCTGAGTGAGACAGTGAAATTGTTTAAAATTTACTGCAATAACGGATATCAACAATAATCGTGTGTTTCTCGAATAATAAACTAAATTACCACCAAAATTAATCCACTCTCTCTTTCTCTCAACAAATGACACTGAAATGACCAGACTGCATTGTGTGTACCCGGCGTCTGAAATGGCTCCTCACTGTTTTGAATGGGAATAAAACGGAAAAAAGGCTTGCCTTTTTTCCGTTCTTAAGTAATGCTTGATAAAATCAAAGGTATTCCAATTCTATTTAATCACTGACAGTCTTTGAAAAGTGTTTGATTTGCGCGTGAATAATTTCCTCAAAACTAGGCAACTACAAAACATGGGGGCAGACATCTTGGATGATGACGTCACGGCTTTTACCAAGAGTTGTGCGTGACGTTTCGGAATTCCCGATTTCGGTGATATTTTTAAACCATTTTAAGAATGAATAACCCACAACACTCACTTGTAATGATTTCCTCCAAATGACAAACTTTCAAACAGTTCAATTCATACCTTTTAACGCTAAAAATGAACGTTATTGGCAAAAAGCTACTTCTCAATCGAACCGATAAAAATAACGGATTTACCATACGTCATCAATATAAATAATGACGTCATTATTGGTGGTCATATGACTTCCAAAAATAGTTTCAGATTGCATAATAATACAGGGCTGCCATAAGTTGAAATGAAAAATCCTAAGATTTCCAAATATGCATTTTTCAAGCGCAATTTTACGAATCGTACCTTTACCCCATAGCCGATTTCTAGTTTTGTTGGCATGTGATTACTTAAAGCAGACTGGAAGTAAAGCAGAATGCGCCTTATGGCGCATTCTGCTTTACTTTCAGCCTGCTTTAAGCTACCATAACCTGGGGGGAAATCCGGAGATTTAGGAAAAATCTAGAGAAATAGCAGCCCTGATAATATAGCTGTACGGAGGAGTTTTAACTTTTAACATTGTATACACGGGTGCTTATATATCTATTTGATTATTGGGTAACAACATAGATCTTGTCCCAAACAATTTAGGTTTATAATAAAAGTTCGAGTCGGTTGTGTAATCAAGATCTCAGTCACGAGAGGCGTAGCCTCGAGTGTGATCTGGAATACACAACGAACTGATACAAGAGCGCCGATCACACAATGGCGATAGATCTATTCCTTTTTCATTAATACATGTACAATTTTGCTTTTTTCCGTCCATAGGCAAATCCTAAATAGATCTACATATTAGTTTTAGCGTAAACGCGTTTATTGGGAAAGAATAACGGTTTCTCCACTGTATTTGCTGAAAGGATATCTGAGATCAGCTGAAATTAATAGTAATTTGTCATAATAATATAATTTAGCTGCTCGTTGTTGAGGGTTTTACTCCAAACTCCTTGGCAGAAAGTTCACAGACTGTAATGATATATTATCGTACAGAGACCGTTCTAAACGAAAAAGACACTGAAATGATCAGACTGCACGGTGTGTACAGTGGAGAAAACGTTATTTTTTCCAATTAAAACGCAAACGGAACGCAAACACATTGCAATAAAACATAGAAAATAACAACTTATTGGTAATTCTGACTGTTGATTTTAAGCTAAGTGGCAAACAGTTTGGCACCTGATCAGACGCCGGGTTACCCGGCGTCTGATATGGCTCCTAACTGTTTGAAATGGGAATAATAGTTTTAGCGTAAACGCGTTTATTGGGAAAGAATAACGGTTTCTCCACTGTATTGCAGAAAAGATATCTGAGATCCGCTGAAATTAACAGCAATTTGTCATACATGTAAAAATATAATTTAGCTGCTCGTTGTTGAGGGTTTTTACTGCAATCTCCTGGGCAGAAAGTTCACAGACTGTGATGATCACTTATCGTACAGAGACCTTTCTGAACGAATTACTGATGAATTACTGAACGAAGTATCATGATTTTGAACGGCCCTCCCAACAACGACTCCCTCCTTACAACGACCCCTGCAGCAGTTCCCCCAAACATGACAATATGTCCAACCTATTCACGACTGCAATATTGTCTGCTTAAAACTGTCGTCTGTTGTTTTTTCTCAATTGACATTTTTACAGAAAAAAGTTAATCACGAGTGACAAACAGCTTGAAACCAGATCGGACGCCGCATAACGCGGCGTCTGATCTGGATTCAAGCTGTTTGCAAATATAAGCCAATTTCCCTCGAATTAACGACTCCCTCCGAACAACAACCACATTTTTGTCTCTTATTGGATGTGGTTGCAGAGAGGGGCGATGTATTTGCAGAAAGGATATCTGAGATCAGCTGAAATTAATAGCAATTTGTCATAAAACTATAATTTAGCTGCTCGTTGTTAATGGTTTTTACTGCAATCTGCCGGGCAGAAAGTTCACAGACTGTAATGATCACTTATCGTACACAGACCTCTCTAAATGAAAGAGACACTGAAATGACTTCCCGGTGTGTACAGTGGAGAAAACGCTATTCTTTCCCGTTTCAACGCAAACGGGACGCAAACGCATTGCAATAAAACGTAGAAAATAACAATTTTTCGGTAATTCTTTATTTTAAGCTGAGCGGCAAACAGTTTGGCGCCTGATCAGACGCCGGGATAACCGGCGTCTGATCTGGCTCCTAACGTTTTGCAATGGGAATAATAGTTTAGCGTAAACGCGTTTATTGGAAAGAATAACGGTTTTTCCACTGTATTTGCAGAAAGGATATCTTAGATCAGCTGAAATTAACAGCAATTTGTCATACATGTAATAATATAATTTAGCTGCTCGTTGTTGAGGGTTTTACTGCAATCTCCCGGACAGAAAGTTCACAGACTGTAATGATCACTTATCGTACAGAGACCTTTCTGAACGAATTACTGATGAATTACTGAACGAATTATTATGATTTGAAACGGCCATTCCAACAACGACTCTCTCCTTACAACGACCCTTGCAGCAGTTCCCCCAAACATGACAATATGTCCAGCCTATTTACGACTGCAATGTTGTCTGCTTAAAATTGTCGTCTGCTGTTTTTCTCAATTGACATTTTGACCAAAAACAATTAATGACGAGTGACAAACAGCTTGAATCGAGATCAGACGCCGCGTTATGCGGCGTCTGATCTGGATTCAAGCTGTTTGCAAATATAAGCCAATTTCCCTCCCATTAACGACTCCCTCCGAACAACTACCACAGTTTTTGTCTCCCATAGGACGTCGTTGCAGAGACGGAGCGCTGTATTTGCAGAAAGGATATCTGAGATCAGCTGAAATTAATAGTAATTTGTCATAATAATATAATTTAGCTGCTCGTTGTTGAGGGTTTTTACTGCAATCTCCCTGGCAGAAAGTTCACAGACTGTAATGATCACTTATCGTACAGGGACCTTTCTGAACGAATTACTGGACGAATTATCATGATTTGAAACGGTCATCCCAACAACGACTCCCTCCTTACAACGACCCTTGCCGATGTTTCCCCAAACATGACAATATGTCCAACCTATTCACGACTGCATTGTTGTCTGCTTAAAATTGTCGTCTGCTGTTTTTTCTCAATTGACAATTTGACAGAAACAACGACCACTTTTTTTGTCTTCCGTTTAGATGTCGTTGCAGAGAAGGGACGCTGTATTTGCAGAAAGGATATCTGAGATCAGCTGAAATTAATAGTGATTTGTCATAATAATATAATTTAGCTGCTCGTTGTTGAGGGTTTTTACTGCAATCTCGCTGACAGAAAGTTCACAGACTGTAATGATCACTTATTGTACAGAGACCTTTCTGAACGAATTACTGAACGAATTATCATGATTTGAAACGGTCCTCCCAACAACGACTCTCTCCTGACAACGACCCTTGACACAGTTCCCTCAAAACATGACAATATGTCCAACCTTTTCACGACTGCAATGTTGTCTGCTTAAATTTTCGTCTGCTGTTTTTCCCAATGGACATTTTGACAGACAAAAATAATCACGAGTGACAAACAGCTTGAATCCAGATCAGACGCCGCGTTACGCGGCGTCTGATCTGGATTCAAGCTGTTTTCAAATATAAGCCAATTTCCCTCCCATTAACGACTCCCTCCGAACAACGACCACAGTTTTTGTCTCCCATTGAATGTCGTTGCAGAGAAGGTGCGCTGAATTTGCAGAAAGGATATCGTAGATCAGCTGAAATTAATTGTTATTTGTCATATTAATATAATTTAGCTGCTCGTTGTTGACGGTTTTTACTGCAAAGTTCACAGACTGTGATGATCACTTATCCTACAGAGACCTTTCTGAACCAATTACTCATGAATTACTGAACTAGTTATCATGATTTAAAACGGCTCTCCCAACAACGAGTCCGTCCTTACAACGACCTATGCAGCAGTTCCCCCGAACATGACAATACGTCCAACCTATTCACGACTGCAATGTTGTCTGCTTAAAATTGTCGTCTTCTGTTTTTCTCAATGCATTGCAATAAAACGTAGAAAATAACAACTTTTCTGTTATTCTGGCCTTTCATTTTCAGCTGAGCGGCAAACAGTTTGGTGCATGATCAGACACCGTGTTACCCGGCGTCTGATCTTGCTCCTAACTTTTTGCAATGTAATTAATAGTTATAGCGTAAACGCGTTTATTGGGAAAGAATAACGGGTTCTCCACTGTATTTGCAGAAAGGATATCTGAGATCAGCTGAAATTAATAGTAATTTGTCATAATAATATAATTTAGCTGCTCGTTGTTGAGGGTTTTTACTGCAATCTCCCTGGCTGAAAATTCACAGACTGTAATGATCACTTATCGTTCAGAGACCCTTCTAAACGAATTAGTGATAGGGCGTTTTATCATGATTTGAAACGTAGAAAATGCTGAGTCGCCATGAATCACACGTGCTATGATACGCCAACACGTTTTAGGGTTGAGACTAAAGATTAGTCTCTAACCCTTTTACAACGGCTCCCGGATTCTATCTGAATTTGTAAATGAGATAGAGTACAGGAACATCCGACCTAATACAATGAACAGTCAAACCCATATTCACTCTTTCATTGTCAAATTTATCACCCTTTCATCGCCATAGTGTCGTCTGATTCAATATCGATGTCTGCAATATCGTTTCAAAGTTAAATTAAATGCAATATTACTGACGTTATTTCAAAACGAGTGTCAAACAGTTTGGATTGTGATCAGATGTCCCGTGCAGGATCCAAACTGTCTGCAAATGCGCCTTTTAGAGACGTGAAAGGGCGTATTTATGTAGTTATGTGTTAATTTATGTAGTATTACACATCTCATAATGCACCTAAGAATACTTCCATGTTAGAGGAGTATGTCATAGGCTTTAGGCAGTCTCTGTAGTACAATGTATACCATTAAATGTGTCATTTCATATCGGCTATCTAAGTGCATTTTATAAATTATAACTACATGTATTTAAAGTTCTTAAAAGAGATAAATACCGAAACACATACCAATGGACTCCTTGTTAATGGACTAGAGACCACTCAAATATTCATAAAATAATGCATTTATTCGCTGAAAGGATATCTGATATCAGTTTGGCTGAAATGAAAACTAATATCCCTGTTAGAAAGTTCGCAGACAGTAAGGATCAATACAACAAGCAACGTAACGTAAGACACCTTTCTAGACGAGATGGAGATGCCCGTTTTATCATGATTTGAAAGGCTGAAAATGCTGAGTCGCCGTGCAATACATAATGCTAGAATTCCCAACACGGTGTTAGGATTGAGCTTCAAGACTGTATCCAAGGTTATAAAGCGCTTGAGTTGCGTCTGTGGTCGTTATCAAGCATTTTATTGGTTAGATTTGAGCTTACGCTCAAATCTGACCAATCAAATGATTGAGAACGACCTTAGACTCAACGCAAACACTTTATAACATTGAAGAATCTTAATCTTAAGCCTTCAGTTATCGCAAGTCCTCACTTATATTAGCTTCCAAGATCCTGCTTTACTTAATTGGTGATTTACGTGTATGTTCACCATGATGTTGTGTAAAACAGAATGAAGATAAAACAGAAAGGTTTTTGGTCAGACCACGGGTTATCCGGCACTCGACCCGGCTCCAAACTGCTTGCAATGGAAATAACAGTTAAAAGCGTTAACGTGTTTATTGAGAAAGAACAACGTCAGCTCTATCGTAAATGCGTTATCACAAACGAAAGTGAACAGTGTCAGTATAATATAATTGTTCAAGTAATTTCTAAACAGTTAAGAGAACAAAATGACAAAATCAAAATTTAAATCAGGGTGCACGAATATTAAATTCAAACAAGGGCTTAATAATCTTGAATATTCATGTTTGTAGAATGTTGAGTGTGAAGTGTGCGAGTGTTAAGCAGCCTCGGGATTTTCAAACATGTGAAAGTGTATCTCTTTGAAATCTAAACTTCAAGAGGACCCCATCATGCAAACAAGCCATAGCCTTAACGACGACGCAGCATTAAGTCTGTCATGTTAATGGATATGATTTTGTCCAATGAAGATAATTGGCAAAACGTAAACTGAAACGTTTATAAAGCAAATACAAATGTATACTCGATAGCGAAATATGACAATATCTGCTAAATGCAGGATAAATGTAATGCAGAAAGTTCCTATAGGAGCTTTCTGCATTACGTTTGTTCTGCATTAAACGATTACTTGATTTAAAGACTGCAAAAAAGTCTTCTTCTCAGTGGTAGGTTTCAGCAGGTTTGATTGAAGTTGATTTGAGCCTCCCAGACATTCGATTTCCCGTGATGCCGTGATCAAATATCATTTGACGTCTTCTTTTCTTCCGTCCTTGATTGAAAGGTCATTCTTTAGATACCTCTCAGTACAATAAACTGATATCTATTCATACATGTTTTTTGGTAAAGGGTGTCATTTAATTAATTTGTAACCTGGTTATTAAAATGACCTCTCCCTGTGAGATTGCTGGAATATTTCATTAAAGGTATCAAAAGACACTGCAATGTTTGTCAGCACAACAGATCATTTAATACATGTAGCAAATAGTACCACGATGAGACGCCACAATGCGTTAAAAGATTCAGAGATACTAAAAAACAGAAAAAATACTACAAAGTCAAGATTTTAAAACAATTCAAAGTTTTCCTTGTTTAACCATTTATGCTGTTTGTAATATTAAAACATTCCATATTTAAATAATGACCAGATTATGTTGACTTCTATAGGTCTGTAAAGATGTCCATTTATGTACACTTGTTTCCAGCATAGAATGGATCTCGTACACCACAAAGCTGCATAAAGTAATGTGAACTGTGTACCCTTCACGGCCATACACCGTTCACAATAGTTATTTGCAAACTGTTTGATCCTTATCAGACGCCGCCGTACGCGGTGTCTGATAAGGATCAAAACAGTTTGCAAATAATAATTGTATTTAAACTGTTCTAAACTGTTTTAAACAGGGTCTAAACTGTTCGACATTCATTTTAATGTTTCTTAAGTCAAACTACAAACACTTAAATTCGATCAATAAAAGCAGACGATAAAAAATTATGTAAATTTTATGACGTCATTGGAGTAAAGGGGTTAATATAAGTACAAGTAGAATGATTCTGTACTAGCTTACATCAATGGAATAATCAGTTAACCTTATGTTTTCGTAACCGTTAGTGAAGGACTTAACTGTAAATGTGTAACCTTTCATCAGTGATATATTTTCTGTCTTTTTGCATAATTGAGGTTTAACTCTTTAGCCATCATAACCTCACCAAGACGACTTTGCAAACTGTTTGGATACTGATCAGCCTCCATTTAACATGACGTCTTTCAGGATCCAAACTGTTTGACAATCGTATCGATATTTCTTCATTCAAAATGCTTTAAATCTGAGTTTGAAAACTGCTGCGAACAACAGTATCGATGCATTAACCATTTTTTTTCACTGAAACCTCAAATGGACAATTCCAGCTTTCTTTTTTTTTTATTTCTTTTTTATTTAGGACTGTTGTCAGTGTATTGCAATATGACAAATAGTACTGACCCTGATCAGAAGAGCCCTCTGTGCTAGGTTTTCACTGTTTGTATCTGACAAGTGCACACTTCACATGTGACCATGCATGATTAGGGTCGAAGGGTTGATTGTGCGATTAAAATTTGGTGCTGTAAAAGTTAACTGTAATTGAAGCATCATTCAAGTTGAGCATCGGTAGAAATTTTCCACGACAACTACAAAGTATGTGTTTATTCCATGGACATAATTACCACAACGCCGTCGAGTTGAGCCTTCCAGACATTCGTAATGTCCGTGCTCAAATATCAGTACGCGTGTTCGTTCTACTTTCCTTGAATTAGAGGTCAATATATAGATATATTTCTGTATAAGAATATGATATTCCTTCTTGTACAATGGAGAAGATGTTACTACTAACACTTCCAACCCTAAATTTCTCTTGTGGCTATTTATTATCCTTTTGGACTCTTCTAGTACAGATATTTTGAACCAGTCTAATGTCGCATTTTTTTATATGGCAACAAAAATTAATGAAAATATCAAACAGTGCAGGCCCTGATCAGAGGGCTCCTATAGGAGCCCCTGATCAGGGGCTGCACTGTTTGCATATGTAATCAGGCATCTCTACAAAGGGTTGTAGGGTTGAAAGGGTTAACCTCAATTGAATCATCAATTAACATAATGTTTCGTAACTCTTATTGTAAACTCTGACTTTACTATAGATCTAAATGTAACCTTCAGTTAGTGAAAACTTTTTTGGTCTTCATGCTAGCGGTATTCATTTTGTTCAACGCCGTATACACCTATGGACGACTTTTCAAATGGTTTGGATACCGATCGGCTGCTGCGTAATGCGGTGTCCGATCAGCATCCAAACCGTTTGCCATGGAGCTAATTACCCCAGCGTCGTTCAGTTGAGCCTTCCAGACTTTCAATATCCAGTAATGCCGTGCTCAAATATCATTAGGCGTTTTCATTTTACAGTGAAGCTCTCTTATAGCGAAATTGGATAAAAACGAAAGTTTTTTTTATATAACGAAACAAATATTATTCAGTATATCTTACGAAATTTGGATATAACGAAATATATCAGACGGTCCCGGGGGCTTCTTTATAAGTGATCTTAGTGTATTTTCTTTGAATGAATCGCCAATCTATAGAGATCGTTCTGTATAAGAATATGATATTTATACCTGTGCAAAGGAGAAGGTTCATCTTTTCCAAACTTTCTATTAAGTAAAACAATATCGATCACAAACAGTTAACAGCCAGATCATACGTCTGGTTAACGACGTCTAGCTAAACTCCAAACTGTTTGTCACGCAGATAAATATAGTATGTCATTTTCGTCATTGTATTGCGTTGTGTTTGCATTAAGTTTGGTTTAACTCATTTGTGCATAGCGTACAATAAAAGCGACATAGGCAAACAGTATAGACTCTGATCAGACGCCGAATTATGCGGCGTCTGATCAGAGTCTATACTGTTTGCTGATAGGAAATTCAATGTTAAACAAAACGAAAATGAAACTTTAGACCTAACACCCTTACAAAAAAATGGTCTTATCCAGTATATAAACATGGAAGAATCCCTTTGGCATAAACGGGTTAAGCGGTAAAGAAAATACAAAATGTCTTTTTCACCGTAAATTTTGTTTGGATAAATACTGATACTAAGAGACGAAATACTTGGAAACTGCCACTCAAATAAAGTGGAATTGACGGTCTTACAGACATGATGCAGCGTCATGTCTTCATCTGCTTTAATAACGATTGTCGCTTCAGTTATTTCTCAAATTCAAATTTTAGTTATTTTTACTTAAGAAATATTGAAATGCTTGTCAAACAATTCGGGTTTGGTTGCGCGGCGTCTGATCAGGATTCAAAATGTTTGCAACTAACCATTGTACTCAGGGTAGGGCAGTGAAGAGATTGAGAAACACAGATTTTACGACGGAAACTGTAAACTTGTGGACAAGGAAAACCACTTTTTAACCTTTTGCATGCCAAAGGTGAACTTGTGCAAACCGTTGCAAATGGTTTGGAACTCGGCGCAGTGCACTAAATTGTATATTATAGTTGTCAATAAAGGACAAAAGACAAACGAACTTCAATATCTCGAACTAGCTTAAGTCGAACATATCCGTATTTCAAAGTTAAACCGTTGCTAAACACCATTGTAACTTTGAAACACGTTTATGATCAACTGAAGCAAGTTTAAAACATTGACGTTAAATTGTAGAAGTACAGGTAATTTTGATTTAGGCTCGTTCGAGATACCGAAGTTAGACTATATGCCGGTCTGTTCTGATCTGAGTTACAAACAGCTTGAAGCTCAATTAGACGCCGACACCTGTGGTCAAGGTTATAAAGCGTTTGAGTCGGATTTGAGATCTTTCTAAAGCATTTCATTGGTCAGATTTGAGCAATAGCTCAAATCTGATAAATCAAATGCTTGATAACGATCTCAGACTCAATTATAAGGCTTTACAATCTTGGAGACTGGCTAGGCTTCAAACTGTTTGCAACGGAACGCCAGTATATGTTGTATTTGGATAATAAACGCGTTTAAGAATTAATATCAAGGTGACATACAGTTTTCATCCACTATAGATGTTGTGTGTCTAAATGGGAGTTCTGGAGCTGTACCGTTGAACTTGTGCCTGTCTGGTGGATCTTGCTGGTAGGGATTGCCCAATCGCTTCGAAACCAGTTGGCTGGGGGTCTGTGGTATAATTCTTGGACAGTTTATAAATTCAGGGTGTAACTCAGCCATGGATTATATAATACTCAACAAAACAACATGGAGAGTATTGTTTTAAACATTCGTTTTACTATTTGTGAACTACTCTCCGACTCTACACTGAAACAAACAAAACAAATCAAAACACGGAGAGTATTGTTTTAAACATTCGGTTTACGATTTGTGAACTACATGTACTCTCCGGCTCTACACTGAAACAAACAAAACAAAAACACGGAGAGTATTGTTTTAAACATTCGTTTTACGATTTGTGAACTACTCTCCGGCTCTACACCGAAAACAAAATATGCTACCATTGATCTTTTAATTTTGATTTTACAAACTAACTACATGTATAACACTTTTATAATCTTGGTACATTGTAATAATATTGAAAGAATATCCATGTTTCCATGTAACTCCATAATGTATCATGTTTATTGCAAATGTATTTTGTCTTTTCTCGCTTTGTAAGTACATTTATATAATTTCATGTGAAGCGCTTTTGAACGTACAACTCTTGTGTGAAACGAGCGCTAGATATAAATCGGGTATAATTATAAATAATAATAATGTGATGCCAATTTATTGGATCCAAGTATTGGCACCCGTCATCACAAAATATCCCTTGGTATGCAAAAAGGTTCGCAATTTCACGAGTGTTCTTTGGTTTATTATGCATGATTAATATTCAAACATAAAGATCATTTCGCTATCAATCGTGGAAACATTTATTTGGGCACTGTTTCCAATTACATGTAGATCAGATACCGAGTAACTAACCATATGATCAGGATTCAACTTAATAGTTTCCACTTGAATTGATAAGCCCTCCATTATTATGCTAAACGATTAAAAAACAAAGAAAACGGGCATTTAAGCATTGATCTCACAGTAGTGTTTAAGAGTTAACAGCAAGCATTGCAAAGAAGCAGAAGAAATATTCAGAATATCCCAGACCGGAAGCAGAAACCAATCAAGCATGCTTTCACATTCTCACTGAAAAGTCCAACAGCATTACAAGGAAGAAACATTTGCCAGCACTTTGGGTCCTGATCAGGCAACGTATAACGCGGCGTCTGACCAGGACCCTCATGATCCAAATTATAGGCAATATTAACCCATTACATGTACCACATAGCCTACGACGTATTTCGTTTTAGTGACAAGTAGTCAAAAGTAGTCACTTAAACCATGTTGAATGCGCATTTAGTTTTACTTTCAGCCTGCTGTTTTGGTTTTAGGTTTATGTTTGTTTTGATTTACATCCGTTCCTGTCAACGCTTGTCTAACTGGACGTTCTAGAGAGAGGGAATCCAATACAAAGAAAGTTTAGAGCCCTTTGGTTATTTTACATGCCCTGATCAGGATCCATTCAGTTTGACACTCGTATCGATATTTATTAAGCCATACTACCTTGAAAGTAACTTTGAAACGATCTTGCAGACGACAATATTGAAGCAGACGACAATAAAGCGGTGAAGGGGTAAAAAACTCACCATAAAAAATGGCGGTGAAACGGTTACTGCCAACGAGATGACGATCTATCATTGGCTGTCTGACACCATGCAAAACACTAGAGAAAACAGGAAACTCTCAGATTGATGCAACTTTTCTGGGTTTCTTGGCAATGTAAATGCATACATTGATAGCCATATATATCAACACGACATCCTATATATTTTAGATTCATTTCTAGGAGAGATTTCCCTCTTACCTTTATCATGCTAAGCGCGACTTGCCTATCATTTGCAAACAGTCTGGATCCAGATCAGACGCCGCGTAACGCGGCGTCTGATCAGGATCCAAACTGTTTCTCACTCATATTCAACTTTCTTTTTGTGTCAAAAGCATGAAAGCTAATTTTCAGTTTTTTATCAGACGATATATTTGAAGCAGAAGACAATTCAGCAAGATAAGATTCAATATTCGATCGGCGAAACAGTGATTTCATTTGCAAACAGTTTGGATCTTTATGAGACTCCAAGTAACTCGATGTGGCATGAGGATCCAAACTGTTTGACACTCTGTCCCTATTCTGAAAAGTGTTGTTCTTATAATTTTAACTTGAAGTGAAGAAGCATATACGACAATTGTTGCCGAAAAAGGTATTTATCATTTAAAGAGTAAATAAACGAATGGAACATGCAAGGTTCGATTCACTTTATGCACAAATAGGTTGTACAATTGTTTATATCTGATCGGTCTTTTGTACAAGTTATAATTTGATGTTCTTTGTCCTTTTTTAGATTTCTGCTTTATTAATTAAATGTCTTGCTGTAATTTCTTTAACCGCTGTTCAACGGCTTAAGCTTTTCGTCTTCAATTCCATACTTTAGAATTTTGACTGAACAAACATTGGGGCCAATATCAAAACAGTTTGGATCCTGATAAAACGCCGAATTACTCGGCGTCTGATCAAAATCCAGATTGATTACAGAAGTCACATACCTGCGGGAAAATTGTTGAAAAAATATTTGAAACGTAGCTCTGAAATGTAATTAAACACATTAACAATTCAACAGACATATCAATTTGACATTTTCTTTCACAACAATTGCAAAAGTGTGCATCGTAACCATCAGTTTAGATAAGAATGTATTCAATCAAGTTCTCACCAATTCGCCTATAAACCGTCAGTAATTTACACTTTTCTTTTCAAAATAAGCCAGGTACAATGGTGAAGCCTGTATTCTTTCCCAATAAATGCGTTTACGCTTAAACTGTGTTTTCTATTGAAACAGTTTGGAGCCTGATCAGACACCAGGTACACAGTGTACCATCAAAATTGTATCAGTTCTTTGCTTAAAGCTGATCCTCGAACAAGCAGATATAAAAGGTTCTGCCATGTCTACAATCTCCCTTGAGTATCTATCTGTAATTGTGGTAGATACATGTTGTTCAATGTTGTCTAACAACATACTTTAAACCCCAGTTTTAATACGGACTCTTTTGAAGTAGATGACAAGTTAACCCATTTATGCCAAACGTCCCATAAAAAGGACATAGGCTAACAGTGTAGACTCTGATCAGACGCCGCATTATGCGGCGTCTGATCAGAGTCTACACTGTTTGCTGATATGAATTTCAATATAAAACAAATGAAAATCTTGACCAGGCATCCCTTTGATAAAAAATGGACTAATCTAATATATAAAACATGGAAGAATCCACTGTGCGTAAATGGGTTAACTCTTTCCTCCCTGAAACTTTAAATGGACAATTCCAGTTTTCATTTAAGTCTAGTCCATTTCTGACTTTTAAGGCTTGTTTTTGTCAATATTTGGCATTATGACAAATTGTGAAGACCCTGATCAGAGGGCTCCTTTCGGAGCCCTCTGATCTGGGTCTTCACTGTTTGCATAGGACAAGTTTACTATTCACATGACCACTGTTTGAAAATCACGCCTATATGCGGAACTAGGGTTCAAAGGGTTAAAAAGCAAATTAAAGATTTTCAGACGTTCATTATTGTAGATTCAATCTTACTTTCATCTTCCTGGCACCTGTGGTTTATACTGTCAACGAATATTCGCATGTTAATTTAGCTGGAATCTACTGTTATCCTAAAGCTCATTAAAATGGCTGAATCCCTGTGGTAAAAAGGGATTCATTATCGCAACAATTGAGATCTGATGTTATATTTGAAGCCAAAATGGTGGCTCTCCAAAACTAATTAAATTACCTTTTTTTTCGTCATTATGACGGAAAACCCGTCTAGCACCGTGATATCGTCTGCCGCCTCAAGTTTTCGTCTGCTTTTGTTTATATAATTTAGAATTGAAGACGTTTTAAACGAAATATTGATATATTTGTTTAATAGATCTAGTTTACGTGGCGTTTGATTAGGATCCAAACTTTGCGCAAATATCAGTTCAGATGACCTTGGCAGTAAGAAGGGTTACCCGCTCACCGCTAACACGGAGACGTCTACTCCATGCCGCTAAGCTGTATCGTTTTTGCCTTTAATGCTTTCACCACCATTATTCAATCTGCTTTAAAATTATTATTTCAAGGCAGTTTGACCGAAGAAATATCGACACGAGTGTCAAACAGTTTGGATCCTGATCAGACGCCGCGTTACGCGGCGTCTGATCAGGATCCAAACTGCTTGCAAAGTCGACTTTTATTCGCCCATGGTGGTGAAAGGTTAACATGTGTGTTTTGTTACGTAATCGATATGATTCATATAGGCTACATGAATCAGACAGTAAGAGTGACTCGTAGAGGCTGCTGAAAATGCCCCTTGATGACATCATTATCAAAATGCTAGACATTTTATCCCTGGGACAGTCTGGAGGGTATAGAACACCAATTAGGCTCTCCTATATATATAATTCATATAGAATGTGTTATCTTCAAGGTCAAAATTTGTCAACTTTTACAGCCTAGCCAGGTGAAACACTATATTTTTCTCAAAGATAAATTCATGCACCACTGTAATTAAAGAAAAACAGGGATCATGTGTTGTGTAAGAAAAATACCATGCATTCAGTGACATGACTAGTAGTGTTCTGGGGCCCGTTTCATAAAACGTCGTACGACAAAAACGATCGTAAGTCAAAACTTTGAAATGCATTTAATTTCTGTTTTTTCTTTCTTATCCTGTCTTGTGACATCTCTTTGGAATCGTCTTTTCAAGACGATTCCAAAAACATGTCACATGACAGGATTATATGGAAAAATAAATAATAATTGAGACTTTTATAATCTGACTCACGACAACATTTGTCGTACGAAGCTTTATGAAACGGGTCCCTGCTACCTTTTGCCAGAGGGTCCGGCTAAAACAGGAACATGTCACTTTAGCCCACAACATTTCTTCATAAAACTCTTCTAGGAGAGCAGAAGTGTCTCATATCTTTTCTCTGATACACATATAGTACATCAAAAGCACAAAACAGTGAATGTCTAGTGACAAAATGCCATTTTGAGGCCACAAAAGTTGGCACTACAGTGGAGAATCTGTTATTCTTTCCCGTTTAAACGCAAACGTACGCAAAGCACTAAAACGTAGAAAAGTATAACTTTCGGACAATTCTGATAATTCATGTTTATCTTGGTGGCAAACAGTTTGGAGCCTGATCAGACGCCGGGTTACCCGGCGTCTGATCAGGCTCCAAACTGTTTGCACTGCAAATAATAGTTTTAGCGTAAACGCGTTTATTGGGAAATAATAACGTTTTCTCCACTGTATATCTCGGGGAACTACTTTTGACTGGTCCATTCCGCACTTCCGGTCTGCAGTGCATTTAGTGTTCCGTAGCCTGGACCGCTTAACCAGTTACGCCATTGCCTGTTTCTTGTTTTGAAGATTTGCGACCATTAAGTGCAGGTTGAAAATAAATCAGAATGCGGTTAAATGTATATTCTGTTTTACGTTCAATATACTTTACGCTACAACATGTTAATATTTAGAAAATATTACTAGTGGTACATATTCATGACTGTTTAAAGTGGAACTATTTTCATTGATGGAATTAGATGCGTAAATGCGTATTTACAGTGGAGAATCTGTTATTCGTTCCCAATAAACGCGTTTACGCTAAAACTATTATTTGCAGTGCAAACAGATTGGAGCCAGATCAGACGCCGGGTAACCCGGCGTCTGATCAGGCTCCAGACTGTTTACCACCAAGATAAACACGAAATATCAGAATTGTCCAAAAGTTGTTCTTTTCTACGTTTTAGCGCTTTGCGTTTGCGTACGTTTGCGTTTAAACGGGAAAGAATAACAGATTCTCCACTGTATGGTGTAATCAGCTAAATTAGGTCTTTTTATTAAGTGTCATGTTTGGAATATGGACAATTTAAATGATGAATATAAGTGTCAAACAGTTTGGATCCCAATCAGATGCCGTGTTCATGGGCGCCTGGACAGGATCCAGACGGTTTGCAAATACCAATGCACGCGAGGAAAGGCAATGTTTGGAATGATTGTGTGAACCAATCCTTTTCTTGTACATGTAAGTTGCATTCATAATTGGCACTTGCTGACAATTTGAATCCAGGTCAGATCTCAAGGAACATACTGTCTCAAAGTTTACATGTACAGTGGAGAAGATATTATTCCTTCTCAATAAACGCTACATGTGTAAATCTATTATTTGCATTGCAAACAGTTTGGAGCCAGATCAGACGCCGAGTAGCCCGGTGTCCGATCAGGCTCCAAACTGTTTACAACTCTGATAATTTTCATTTACCGTTCAATTGTTCATCCTTATTGCAGTATATTTTGCGTTTTGTTTTGTTTAAACTGGTAAAAAAAATAGAGTCTTTACAAGTTTTGACGTACAACTCGTTGTGAGGTTTCTTCTGTTGAAACAAAAGGACAGATCGTAAACTAATGAAAGCTTGCAGGCAAAATTGTGAAGCATGTGGTGATCGTTATGAATGAAAGGCAGGTGATAAGAAGCGAATATAGTTAGGCCTATTCGAGTTAAGACTATAAAACTTCTGTTAGAGGAAAACGTATCCCCCGTATACCCGTGTCCCCCAGACTTGCCACAGCCCAAATTCAAAACCACTCATACATCTTCACATATAAGTACATGTACTTTATATGTATAGTTTTGGATGAAAAACACCTTTCCCACATAAATCGCACTCACACTGTTTTTTTACTCAGTACTCGTACTAACAAAGTATTTTCCGACGGTACTCGTACTCACACTGTATTTTTCCCACCATATTCGTACTCTCACTGTATTTTCCACATTACTCGTACTCACATTGTATTTTTGCCACAATACTCGTACTCACACTGTATTTTCCCACAATACTCGTACTCTCACTGTATTTTCCACATTACTCGTACTCACACTGTATTTTCCACATTACTCGTACTCACACTGTATTTTCCCACAATACTCGTACTCTCACTGTATTTTCCACATAACTCGTACTCACACTGTATTGTTGCCACATTACTCGTACTCACACTGTATTTTTCCACATTTCTCGTTCTCACACTGTATTTTTTCCACAATACTCGTACTCTCACTGTATTTTCCCACAATATTCGTACTCACACTGTATCTTCCACATTACTCGTACTCACACTGCATTTTTGCCACAGTACTCGTACTCACACTGTATTTTCCCACAATACTCGTACTCTCACTGTATTTTCCACATTACTGGTACTCACACTGTATTTTCCCACAATACTCGTACTCACACTGTATTTTCCACATTACTTGTACTCACACTACATTTTTCCCACAATACTCGTACTCTCACTGTATTTTTCCCACAATACTCGTACTCTCACTGTATTTTCCACATTACTCGTACTCACACTGTATTTTTCCACAGTTCTCGTACTCACACTGTATTTTTCCCACAATACTCGTACTCTCACTGTATTTTCCACATTACTCGTACTCACACTGTATTTTTCCAACAATACTCGTACTCTCACTGTATTTTCCACATTACTCGCACTCATACTGTATTTTTCCCACAATACTCGTACTCTCACTGTATTTTCCACATTACTCGTACTCATATTGTATTTTTCCCACAATACTCGTACTCTCACTGTATTTTCCCACAGTACTTCTACTCACACTGTTTTTCCACAATACTCGTACTCTCACTGTATTTTCCACATTACTCGTACTCACATTGATTTTTTTCCACATTACTCGTGCTCCCACTGTATTTTTCCACAGTTATCGTTCTCACACTGTATTTTTCCCACAATACTCGTACTCTCACTGTATTTTCCCACAATACTCGTACTCACACTGTTTTTTCCACATTACTCGTACTCACACTGCATTTTTGCCACAGTACTCGTACTCACACTGTATTTTTCCACAGTTCTCGTTCTCACATTGTATTTTCCACAATACTCGTACTCACACTACATTATTGCCACAGTACTCGTTCTCACATTGTATTTTCCACAATACTCGTACTCACACTACATTTTTGCCACAGTACTCGTACTCACGCTGTATTTTCCACAATACACGTACTCTCACTGTATTTTCCACATAACTGGTACTCACACTGTATTTTTCCCTCAGTTCTCGTACTCTCACTGTATTTTCCACATTACTCGTACTCACACTGTATTTTTTCCCACAATACTCGTACTCTCACAGTATTTTCCCACAGTACTTCTACTCACACAGTTTTTTCCACAACAATCGTACTCACACTGTATTTTTCCACAGTTCTCATTCTCACACTGTATTTTCCATATTACTCGTACTCACACTGCATTTTTGCCACAGTACTCGTACTCTCACTGTATTTTTCCACAGTTCTCGTTCTCACACTGTATTTTCCACATTATTCGTACTCACACTGTATTTTTCCCACATAACTCGTTCTCTCACTGTATTTTCCACATTACTCGTACTCACACTGTATTTTCAACACTACTGGTACTCACACTGTATTTTCCACATTACTCGTACTCACACTGTATTTTCCCCACAATACTCGTACTCTCACTGTATTTTTCCACAGTTCTCGTTCTCACACTGTATTTTCCCACAATACTCGTACTCTCACTGTATTTTCCACATTACTCGTACTCACACTACATTTTTGCCACAGTACTCGTACTCACACTGTATTGTTTCCCACAGTAACTCGTTCTCACACTTATTTCTCTCCATAGTACAGTACTCACACTGTATTTTTCCACATTACTCGAACCCACATTGTATTTTTCAGAAGCAAATATGAAGATATGGTTGACGTCTACGCTATGGCTAGTGTTGTTGTTTGTATGTGTGAGCTACCAGGACGACACCACGCCAGAAACAGAAGCCAATGGAGAAGGGGAAGGGGAGGGTGAAGCGCCATCAGAAGAGGAGGGCACTGATGAAGAACCTGAAGATGAAACAGAGCCTGAAGGTTGGATGCATATTTGACACTCTCTTACATAGAATTACCGTCCAACATCGATAACTCGCTTTAGTCGACGTATCCGTATTTTAACCCTGAACCCCTTCACTGCTTTACCCCGAGTGAAACGATTATTTGCAAACAGACTGAGTCCTGATCGGACGCCGCGTCACGCGGCGTCTGATCAGGACTCAGACTGTTTGACACTCATTTCGACATTTTTTAAGTCAAAATACTGAAATTTTTAATTTTAGAAATAAAAGCAGACGAAATTTGTATAAAACAGATGACGTCACGGCAGTGAAGGGATTAAGCACGATTTGACTAATATTTGCAAACATTTTGAATCCATGTCTGATCTGGATTCAAACTGTTTGCCACTTACATTCATTGTTTCTTCAATTAAAAGAATCTAAACTTTATTCAGTAAAGAGAGACAGTTTGATAAAAATCAATCTCCATAAGGCATTCAACTTATATACAATGCATTTCATACAAACAATATAAATAACAACTATATAACACAATCAGTATTAACTAACAATTTGTTATCTGTTAAAAACATCTTGGACTAGAAATGTGATTATAACCGTACGGGCCCCATCGGCATACTTGATCATAAACGCAAAAGCAAAATTCAAAAAGGTCAAAGTCAAAGACATTGCTACCTTGCCGCGGTTCTATGGTTTAATTGTCAAAGGGAACGTTTCTATTTATTTGACCGAGATTATCCCCTCTGCCAAGAACTAAAAGGAAGGTAGGTCGTTGATTCAAGTTGATTCATTGCGCTGTTTCGCAACGAATGAGATTAGCCGAAATCATCTTCCTGAAATCATCATTATCATCTCATTTGATCACCCCGCATCATTCATCGGCGCTATACGACCTATTTTGTGTCGCCCTGCAGTAAACCCCAACTCACCCATCCATCAAAGTCCAAAGTCACAAAAGCTGACCTACTCATCGAGACTCAATGAGCATGTGAAGTTGCATCGTCATATACATTTTGACAGATGACAACATCTTAACTTTTTCAACACGATGGACCTGTTAAGAATACACTCATTACATATACAATCAGTGTAGACCCAGATCAGAGGGCTCCTATAGGAGCCCTCTGATCTGGATCTACACTGTTTGCTAATTTAGAGCAGTATTTTTTAAACTATTAAACTACCCGAAATTCCCAATAGACACGTTCCTGTTTTGTTAACTAAATATATCCACAAGGGAAACAAATAACATACGAGAGTTACTTAGTGTTGAAAGGGTTAACTAAACTGCTTAACCCTTTCCCTTATAGAAGCGACTTTTAGCACATTCATTTTATTCATCCGCTGAAGAAAATAGTTCCAAATTATACCGTAATGAATATGTGTCATATTTAATACTTTCCTTATTCTATCAGTATTCTTATTAAAGCAGGCTGAAAGTAAAGCAGAATGCGCCTTAGGGCGCATTCTGCTTTACTTTCAACCTACTTTAAGGTACTTCGCATGTGCGCTTAGTTTCCATACAATTGTTATGAAACTTTTCATGAAGAATGATAATAGGCTTAGAATCAATGTGTTAAAATATAAGCAAAATCTATCGTGTGGTTTGTCTTTAAGGTCTCTTTTTCTGACAAAAACCTGGAATTTTGATGATTTTATTTTTCTCAAAAATAAATAAAGCTAATGACTATTAGTCTAGCCCAATAAGAAGTCCACAACATTCATTACAAGAAAAGCTAAAAACATTTTGATTAAAGGTATTCAGAAAGATGTTATC
Source organism: Gari tellinella (assembly GCA_922989275.2). Taxonomy (NCBI): domain Eukaryota; kingdom Metazoa; phylum Mollusca; class Bivalvia; order Cardiida; family Psammobiidae; genus Gari; species Gari tellinella. The sequence continues at coordinate 47,635,884 of OV277864.1, forward strand.
AGCTATTTAAATTTTGCAAAATGCTAAAATATTGAATTACAAAAAACTGACTCATTCAATGTATATTTTTTTTTCATTTATTTCAAATATATGGTTGATGAAACAGTTGGTCAGAAAAAAATAGAAAATATTACAGTCAGGATTTGTTGTTATAACAGATTTTCTTATTAGAATGGGGGCAATTTGAAGTTGTACCTTAAAATTAGAATTCTGTCATTGAAATGCGCTATTTTTTATTCACGGACTTGCATACAAGGTTAATTCTATTGTTTAAACATAATAATAATGGGCAATGTTGATCTTGGAAAAGGTTGACGTATGGATAAGCTTCAATGTGTGGCTTTATAGTTCGATCAAATCGTATACATGCATACCGATTTTATTGACTTGTAAGTTATTAAATTAAAACGTACATGTAAGTGGACATATAATTGGACCGTATATCACATCACTTATTCTAATCAACAAAGACTAAACATAACATGTCCCTTGATTACTGCGTTATGGATTGACAAGTCAATAAATCGGACACTTAAAAAAAATATTTGGATCGGATGGGTTTCGAACCTATGAGCATTGAATTTTTAGTCAATCACTCTGCTCACTGCGCTATGAAGGATTATACTAAATCGTATCAACATTTTCCTTTATATAAATTTTCTAGTATAAGCACGTACGGGAAAAGTCTATGTTGCCAAGACGCATATCCGCTCGCCCGCAAGACCGACTTCCGGTAGCGAAAGGCCTTAAGTAGTCACATATATTCAATACTAGAAACAATGCTATCAGGTAAAGGGTTTACCTCTTCAATAGAGTCACTCTGGGTTGAAATGGAAAACAGTGCGTAAGATTTAACCCCTTACTTCATAGATACGCATTCTTATATTCTCATTTGATTATTCCTGCACTCTGAAAGAGAATACATGTACAGTGGAGAATCTGTTATTCTTTCCCGTTTAAACACAAACGTACGCAAACGCAAAGCACTAAAACGTAGAAAAGAACAACTTTTGGACAATTCTGATAATTCTTGTTTATCTTGGTGGCAAACAGTTTGGAGCCTGATCAGACGCCGGGTTACCCGGCGTCTGATCTGGCTCCAAACTGTTTGCACTGCAAATAATAGTTTTAGCGTAAACGCGTTTATTGGGAAAGAATAACGTTTTCTCCACTGTAACTCCAATTTTTACAGTCATGTATATGTAAAATGGAGAATATGGGATTTTCCCGTTTAAACGCAAACGAAACGCAAACGCAGTGCAATAAGATATAATAAATGACAACTTGTAAACACTTATTATTACTTATTTTATTCTCAGTGGCAAACAGTTTAGAGCCTGATCAGCCGCCGGGTAACCCGGCGTCTGATCTGGCACCAAACTGTTTGCACAGAAAATAATAGTTTTTGCGTAAACACGTTATTGGGAAATAACAACGTCTTCTCAACTGTATCATAAGAGACATGTTTTATATTCGAGCAGATGGTAGCTTAAAATATGCTGAAAGTAAAGCAGTAATGCAACCTGCTTTCAGTGGACACCTATCTTCAATACTAGAAACAGGCTACAAACCCCATTTACGCCGAGTAAAGGGTTAACCCTTTGCCTGCTGGTCGCGACTTTATTGATTTTTGCAAACAGTTTAGATCCAGATCAGACACCGCGTAACGCGGTGTCTGATCTGGATCCAAACTGTTTGACACTCTTCTTTAGGTTTCTTTACTTAAAAAATGTGTTAATCTAAATTTAACAAATTTTGCAGACGACAATTTCGAAGCAGACGACATCACCGCAGGATAAGGGTTAATAGACTCTTTGACTATGGAACTATCAATACTAGCCCTAACACAATTTGGATCCTGATCAGACGCTGCGCAATAGCGATCCAAAATGTTCGTAAGCCTCGCCAACATGCATCAACGGCGGTGAACATGTATTTGCATTTCGATAACATCACCTGCTTTAAGTCGAACCTGTCTGTATTTCAATGTTGTAAAAAAGCTTTGAATTTAAGTACTGGTGTGTTCAACGTATGCAAGCCCGTATCAATTATCGACATGCGGTTATATAATACAATAAAACCTCTCTAAAACGACTACTAAAATGAAGATAGATTGATTGATTGATAAAATACAACTGACAGCTTAAAGCAAGGTGGCAGTAAAACAGAAAGTTCCTACAGGAACTTTCTGTTTTACTGTCACCTTGCTTTAAGCAGTCACCTGTTTAAAACACCTAATAGTACCTAACACTTACGTGGTCGTTATAGAGAGGGGTTACTGTAATACTAAAAACAGGAAAGCTATTGGAAAAGAATGCACAATGCACATGTTTTTACTGCGCGTTTTGTAATATGAAACCTGTTGCTTGTTTCAGTCAAAGCCACTACAGAGGATCCAAAAGACAGCGCAGAGACATGCAAAGTCGTATCCATGGCAACGGTTCTGTCAGTGATATTGCTTAACAGAGTAATTGTTTAAAGAACTACAGGAAATGTTGATGTGCTTTCAAACTCTTCGCTTTTGTTGGTGCTGGTGTCCTTAGACTTTGGTATCCTTTAAACATCGGAAATTAACTCATTCGCCCCTGAAACATTTTATAAACTCTTCCATTTTTCAGCTAAGTCTAGTCCATTTTTTGATAAATTAGGGTTTTTTAACGAAATATTTTAAATTGACAAACAGTGAAGACCCTGATCAGAGGGAGTCATCTGATCTAGATATACACTGTTTGCAAGGGACAAGTGTACTTTTCACAGGTACACTGATTGTTAATGACGAGTATACTCGTCGCTAGGGTTGAATATGTTAAATTGATAAAACAGTCGTCAGTCTATTCCTACAGTGGTGACTAGGCCCTGCAGTTCTTACAGCGAAGAAGACGTCATTCTGTTCCGTTTAAACAAAATGAAACCAAGAGGAATAAAATGAGGGGGTGACAACTTTTTTGAAATTCTGACGATAATCAGGCGTGTGATCTGCCTCCGAACTGTTTCCATTGGACATTATTGTTTTATACAGTGGAGAATCTGTTATTCTTTCCCGTTTAAACGCAAACGTACGCAAACGCAAAGCACTAAAACGTAGAAAAGAACAACTTTTGGACAATTCTGATAATTCTTGTTTATCTTGGTGGCAAACAGTTTGGAGCCTGATCAGACGCCGGGTTACCCGGCGTCTGATCTGTCTCCAAACTATTTGCACTGAAAATAATAGTTTTAGCGTAAACGCGTTTATTGGGAATGAATAACAGATTCTCCACTGTAACTATTGCATTTACTGGAAAACAATAACTTTTTTGTTTTTTCCAATTGTAGCCGTTAATCCTTTCACCGTCAAATTTAACGTGTGTGTGTTTACCCCTTCGCCGCCATACTATCATCTGTTTCAGTATTGTTGTCTGCAATATCGTTTCAAAGATAGATCAAAGGCAGTAAAGAAATATCAATACAAATGTAAAACGATTTAAATCCAGTTCAGACGCCGCGTAACTTGATCTAAACTGTTTGCCAAGTCGACTTTAGCAGTCTTCGGTGGGGAAAGGGTTGAACGTCGCAACAGGGTTGCCTATTGCAAACAGTATGGTGCCAACCCAGAAGCCAACGTATCTCGGCATTAAAGCACGCATCTAATTGTTTGCCATTCAGAGTTAGAGAGATCGTCAATGTTTTCAAGAAAATGCATTTTTTTTGTATGAACATCTCTTGAGATAAGTTAATATTTAACACAAGACAAAAGTAATGCTGACACAAGGACTCCATATAAGAGGCAGTAACTGAACAAATCCAACTAGATTTTCTCACTGACTTTAGGACAAAATCATATGGTGTAACTACTCGTTAGAATCGTCTCTCAGTGACGTTTCATATGAGTAGTAACATCATATTGCTTAATGCAGAAACAAAGATATTAGATTTTTGAAAAACTCCCCTTATTTGGAGCTCTGACTGACACGCCACTTTAAGAGTTTTCAGCTTAACTTTTGACCTGCATATCTCAAGAGATGTTCATGAATCTTATTGGAGTGGATTCTGAACATAGGTTTCATAATAGATTAACCCTTATCATGCTGAATTGTCGTCTGCTTCAAATATATCTTCTGCGAAAAACATTAAAATCAAAATCAAATCTAAGCAAGTTGTATTTTAACTGGAGAAAATTTGAATATGAGTGTCAAACAGAGATTTAGATCAGATGCCGCATAACTCGGCGTCTAATCTGGATCCAATATGTTTGCAAAAGCATGCCAAGTCACGAATAGCATGATAAGAGCTACATGTAATACTATATTTATTTGTCAGCATTATTAAACGACACGACAGTTCCATTCACTGATGCTTCTTAATGGGAACCACTGAGTCTTTTATTGATCTTGGTCTCTACTGTTGGTAATTATATTTGTAATAATTCTGTGTTACAAATTGTCCTTGTGAGCCCAAAGGTAAAGTGGTGGTCTTAAAACATGTGACAGGTTAATTTGTGATACCCGTTATGCAAATAAACTCATCTTGGATATATCTGCATTAATCCATTTGTGCCCTATAACACCCTATTGATGGGACATAGGCAAATAATTTAGACGTATATCTGACGCCACATAACGCGGAGTTTAATCTCAGTCTACACTGTTTGCTAAAATAAATTTCTGTCAAATATGAAATGAAAATTAGACCAGACACCCCTTAAATGAAAACCATTCAATATACTAGTACATGTATAAAAAAATTAAAAAATCACTAGGCTCATATTGTTTAAACAATCACCTGTTATCCAATAAATATTTACTTCTTCGCTGCAATATTTCTGACACCAACAGAGTAGAACCAGATCACAGAATGTATGCATTGTAAAATTCAATTTGTTTAAAAAGATTGCATATATGCATAATTACCAAATATAAAGTTTCGATTTCACAAAATAATTAGTCGGTCTTCTACCATTATGCAAACATGTAGATGTATACATACGATTTAACTGATATTATTTTATCTTGTTTTAGCTATATTTACAAAGAGATTACATTAGTTCCATAGCTATATACATGTATTCATACTATATACATGTATAAAGCAATGTCCGTATACAATGGAAAAGACGTTGTTCTTTCCTGATAAACGAGTTTATGTGTAAAACAACTAGTTCGAGGAGCCAGATCAGACGGCGGGTACTGTTTGCCACTAAGAGTAAAATAATTCGTAAATATTTACAAGAATCTGTCATGTTCTCCACTTTAATGTATTTTGTCTGAGTTTCATTCCGTTTCGTTCAAACGGGAAAGAATGGCACATGTTCCACTTATCAAGTCCATGCAATATAAAACGCATGTTTATATATATAGGATATTACATAAGTGTTCATAATTTATTGGATTTATTAAACGAGTCTTTTAGAAAACGACAAAAACGAGGCTTTGCCGAGTTTTTATCGTTTTCTAAAACGACGAGTTTGATAAATCCAATAAATTGTTAACACGAATGTTATATTCTTTTTATAACATAACCTAGAAAAGTTATTTAGCGCAGCCTTTAAGGTCAAGTGAATGCTAAGCGCGATATAAGTAGATCTATACAGGAAAAAAGTTGTTCCAAATTAACCCCGTTCACTAGCATAATGTTTATGCTATTATATGTATAATAAGCACTTTCATGTAGATCTAATATTGATTAACTACACCAAAAGTCTATAAATTGAATCTACATGATGGAAAGAAGACGTTGGAAATTGAACGAAAAGAACGCATTTTAATGACGGCACAAGTAACGACGTCGAGGCGTACCTCATTTGCATAGTTATTTAACTAGTTATATATGACATTTAAACAACGGGTGTTATTCAACGCTCACGCCGTCTGTTATGTTATAAACATATTCATATTTAAACAATAGATTAAAGCAATCAATAAAGTATATAAGCAATACGAATATTCTGGTTTTCAATTTTTTTAATGAAACTTCGATGAAAGTTTGTAGATATACTTAACCTTTGTCATTGCCATAGATCGACGAATGTCGACTTTGCAAACAGTTTGGACCAAAATAATTAACACAAACCAGCGTTTGATTATAGCTAAATACAGCAGCGATTTCATTTCTATCTTTTGGTTGGGTGAATTAGCCTTTCAACGCCGTAGGGCACTAATGTCAACTTTGCAAACAGTTTGGATCCAGATCAGAACCCGCGTAACGCGACATCTGATTAAGTCCACGCTGTTTTACATTCGTATAGATATTTCGTCAGTCATACTGTCCTTAATCTAATGTTGAAACTACATTGCAGACCACATTATTAAATCAGACGACAATATGACGGTGACGAGGTAAAAACCTCACGATTAATTTGGCGGTGAAGCGGTTAATACTCATGTTGCCAATTGTAACTTGACATGCGCAAACAATTAGGATACCTGATCCAAACTCATATTTATGGGCCCATGCACAGATAAAAAAATGGCGGCTCCTAGTGGAATAGTTACATGTAATGTATTAGAGCTATAAAATATCATCTCATTACAATGAATTTGTATTCTGTACCACATGCTTTATTCTCATTAGGAAAATTTCAAATTCCATCGATAGTTATTTATTACATCATTAGGCTAACATTAATGTAACAGATATTGCAAATCATTCAAAAAATATTGAATAATAGAATCTCTCTTAGTCAGACACTTTTTATGGAACCACGAACTCTTTACATGCCAAGTTTATTCTTTTTCCTGAATTCCCTCTTGCCGCCCAAACCGTGTGCAATGTCGTCTTTTGGTGCCTTCAAAATGGCGCTGAAAGAGATGCCAATTGTTTTAAAATGAACGAATATTAGTTTCAGATATTTACGTGATATGGGAACTGTACTGTACTGAGATAAAGCAGCTTAAACCCTTCATTGCCATGACGTCATCAATTGTAAACAATTGTCGTCTGCTTTATTTCTCAAATTTAAATTTTAGGTATTTTCACTCAAGAAATATTGAAATGAGTATCAAACAGTTTGGACACTGATCAGACGCCGCGTTACGCGGCGTCTGATCAGGATCCAAACTGTTTGTAAATAAATATTGGATTCGTTTTATAAGGCAATGAAGGGATTAATGAAGAAATGGAATACTTCCGTCACATATCTAACTGTAGTGTGTACATGCTTTATGTGTATATACATGTATAAGTAGAATGACACTTACTTAGGTTAACCAATTATTGTCTAAATTGAAACATAGATAGACGCATATATTGATACACAATGGGGCTAAACGTATATGTACATGTAGATATGTTTAAATGAAGGTATATTTATGATGCTTTTGATATATTCTTCATACGTCATTTCAAAACGAGGTGATATACTTTTTGTTATGATTGACTATAATTTTCTCTTATCCTGCTAAAACATACTATTTAATAGAAATTGAACGTCCGCGATTGGTAAAAAATTGTAGTGAAATTGACACGACTAAGAATAGCAGCTCTGGTGCCTGTTTTACGAAACATCGTAAAACAAATATTGTCGTAAGGTCAGATTCTATAATTCGCATTTATTATTTATTTCTTTATCTAATCCTGTCTTGTGATATCTCTTTGGAATCGTCTTGAAAAGACGATACCAAAGAGATGTCATAAGACAGGATTGGATTGATAAATCAGAAATTAAATGTACTTTAAAGTTTTGGCTCACGGCCGTTTTTTGTCGTACGACGTTTCGTAAAACGGACCCCCATCATCTTACAGTGGAGAATCTGTTATTCTTTCCCAATAAACGCGTTTACGCTAAAACTATTATTTACAGTGAAAACAGTTTGGAGCCAGATCAGACGCCGGGTAACCCGGCGTCTGATCAGGCTCCAAACTGTTTACCACCAAGATAAACAAGAATTATCAGAATTGTCCAAAAGTTGTTCTTTTCTTCGTTTTAGTGCTTTGCGTTTGCGTACGTTTGCGTTTAAACGGGACAGAATAGCAGATTCTCCACTGTATCTACAGTCGTAATTCGATACTTCGAACTCCCTTAAATCGGTCGTACCAGTATTTCATCAGCTGAATGTTGGTAAGTTGATCTCGCTTAAGTCGAACATACCCGTATGGGCATGTTCGAACAAACGCGAGTTCAAAGTATCGAGTTTCGACTGTACATGTATAACTAAGCCGCTTCCAAGTAGATCTACTTGTCAAATAATTATAGCTTAACTTAGATATCCCGTTTATATCCGTATTTCAAAGTTAGAACGTGGCTAATATATTATCAATTTAATCGAAATAATGTAATTCAACTGTAAAAGTTCGACGGTATGCTTAGCAGGGTAAGGGTAATATGATGCAGGCATAATAAAATTTGAATTTTGATAAAAAAGAAAATCTATGGCATTTTATCGTGTGGTTTGGACTTAAATTATGTATTTGTTCAGTGCTTTACTTGTATTTGTGATTTGTACACGTGTGTCTTCTTACGATTGCAATGTGACCGAGGGGTTTTATCATACACTGATTATAAATCTTGATGACGTTACTTGCTCTCGTGACGGAATAGTTTGGACTGCATTGTGCTCTCTTTGCTTCAATTAGTGTTGACATCATGTGCCTCATAAAGTAACCGTCGAACATTATCAATCGTAACTACTCGGTTTATTTCGGGATTTGCGGAATAAGTCGAGGGGTTCCGATTGAATTATTTACATGCAGCTTTTCAAATGCAGAGAAAGTTGTGTTAAGATGTCGTTCACAGAAGATGAATGGACAGTCATCAAAACTTGCTGAAGCTTAACCCTTTCGCTGCCGTTATTACGTAAAAGTCCGTCTAACACTGACAATTGCTGTTATTACACCTCGCTTTGAGTTACAATGTTAATTTCCCATAGACTAAAATTAAACATTTTGCATGTCTTTTACATCTATCCAAAAAATATACTGTCACTCTATACGATATTCTTTTTGTGACGTCACTCTATATGATATTATTTTCTTTTTTCTTAAAAATACTGTCACTCTATATGATATTATTTTTGTGACGTCACTCTATATGATATTATTTTCTCTATTCTTGAGTTGAGTTGATATAAACACTGTGACGTCGTTTCGCGCGTTACGTGCATGGCGGCTCTAAATTGGTATTCACAACATATTTTATAAAATGCGAACGAGGCGATTCCACAGCCAGTGTTGATAAGCTCGGTGTAATAGAATAAATATTAGATGGCAGTTTGCGTGACATTCAAATTGTCAATCCTCGAAAACAAGAATGTCACCCTCGGCTTTGCCTCGGGTGACATTCTGTTTCTCGGTTTGACAATTTGAATGTCACGCAAACTGCCATCTAATATTTATATAATATATTATCATTTGCTTAAATTTGTCTTCTGTATTTTCTATTCATAATATTTGGAATTTTAAGCGTTTTCTAACATAGGCATTCGGCCCGTTGGCTATGACACTACCCCTAGCTGCTATAACCCCCTCCACCACCACCAAACGTGGATAAAATACCCTAAAATCTATCCATACATTCAATAATCATCATAAAAGAACATTTCCTGAAGTTTCGTGAAATTTAAAAAAAAAAATTTTTTGCTAATTTATTGTATACATACATGATACGAAAAAAAAAAATTTTTTTTGAAACTTCTTGAAACATTTGTTAAGGATGTTTGTTGAACATATGGATGTATTTTGACTCATTTTGAAAGATTTATGGGGGGTAGCAGCGAGGGGGGGGGGGGGGGGGTCATAGCTTACGCGCCGAAAACCTGTGTTTTCTAACATAGGAAACTTTGATAGGAGTGTAAAAAATGTTGGATCCGTTATCAGATCTTATTACACCTCGCTTTGATTTACAATGTTAATTTCCCATAGACCTACAGTTAACAATTTTGCATGTCTTTTACATCTATCCAAAATATACTGTCACTCTTTATGATATTCTTTTTGTGACGTCACTCTAAAGGACATTACTTTTTTCTCCGTCCTAAAAAAATTTGTCAGCATTGACATGAATTTCATTATGGAAGATAATAGAACGTTTAAAAAGTGGTAACTTCTAATCAACTTTTGGCATTTTCTGTACAAGTTGCTTCCTTTTGTCCATTCCTTAACGATTTGCCACCATTTCGGAAGAGGATATTTGCCACCTAGACAATGTAAAGACGCTGTTTCTTCAATTTACTTATCATAACATTCTTCTTTCTTTCTTGTAATATAATTATAAACGATGTGACGTCGTAAGACGGTGACGTCATTTCGCGCGTTACGTACATGTCCGCGCTAAATTGGTATTCACAACACATTTTATAAAATACGAATAAAACGATTCCAAAGCCAGGGTTGATAAGCTCAGTGTAATAAAATAAATATTAGATGTCAGTTTGCGTGACATTCAAATTGTCAATCCTCGAAAACAAGAATGTCACCCTCGGCTACGCCTCGGGTGACATTCTGTTTCTCGGTTTGACAATTTGAATGTCACGCAAACTGCCATCTAATATTTATATAATATATTATCATTTGCTTAAATTTGTCTTCTGTATTTTCTATTCATAATATTTGGCATTTTAAGCGTTTTTTAACATAGGAAACTTTGATAGGAGTGTAAAAAATGTTGGATCCGTTATCAGATCTTATTACACCTCACTTTGATTTACAATGTTAATTTCCCATAGACCTACAGTTAACATTTTGCATGTCTTTTACATCTATCCAAAATATACTGTCACTCTTTATGATATTCTTTTTGTGACGTCACTCTAAAGGACATTACTTTTTTCTCCGTCCTAAAAAAAAATTGTCAGCATTGACATGAATTTCACTATGGAAGATAATAGAACGTTTAAAAAGTGGTAACTTCTAATCAACTTTTGGCATTTTCTGTACAAGTTGCTTCCTTTTGTCCATTCCTTAACGATTTGCCACCATTTCGGAAGAGGATATTTGCCACCTAGACAATGTAAAGACGCTGTTTCTTCAATTTACTTATCATAACGTTCTTCTTTCTTTCTTGTAATATAATTATAAACGATGTGACGTCGTAAGACGGTGACGTCATTTCGCGCGTTACGTACATGTCCGCGCTAAATTGGTATTCACAACACATTTTATAAAATACGAATAAAATGATTCCAAAGCCAGGGTTGATAAGCTCAGTGTAAAAAAATAAATATTAGATGTCAGTTTGCGTGACATTCAAATTGTCAATCCTCGAAAACAAGAATGTCACCCTCGGCTACGCCTCGGGTGACATTCTGTTTCTCGGTTTGACAATTTGAATGTCACGCAAACTGCCATCTAATATTTATATAATATATTATCATTTGCTTAAATTTGTCTTCTGTATTTTCTATTCATAATATTTGGCATTTTAAGCGTTTTTTAACATAGGAAACTTTGATAGTAGTGTAAAAAATGTTGGATCCGTTATCAGATCTTATTACACCTCACTTTGATTTACAATGTTAATTTCCCATAGACCTACAGTTAACATTTTGCATGTCTTTTACATCTATCCAAAATATACTGTCACTCTTTATGATATTCTTTTTGTGACGTCACTCTAAAGGACATTACTTTTTTCTCCGTCCTAAAAAAAATTTGTCAGCATTGACATGAATTTCATTATGGAAGATAATAGAACGTTTAAAAAGTGGTAACTTCTAATCAACTTTTGGCATTTTCTGTACAAGTTGCTTCCTTTTGTCCATTCCTTAACGATTTGCCACCATTTCGGAAGAGGATATTTGCCACCTAGACAATGTAAAGACGCTGTTTCTTCAATTTACTTATCATAACGTTCTTCTTTCTTTCTTGTAATATAATTATAAACGATGTGACGTCGTAAGACGGTGACGTCATTTCGCGCGTTACGTACATGTCCGCGCTAAATTGGTATTCACAACACATTTTATAAAATACGAATAAAACGATTCCAAAGCCAGGGTTGATAAGCTCAGTGTAATAAAATAAATATTAGATGTCAGTTTGCGTGACATTCAAATTGTCAATCCTCGAAAACAAGAATGTCACCCTCGGCTACGCCTCGGGTGACATTCTGTTTCTCGGTTTGACAATTTGAATGTCACGCAAACTGCCATCTAATATTTATATAATATATTATCATTTGCTTAAATTTGTCTTCTGTATTTTCTATTCATAATATTTGGCATTTTAAGCGTTTTTTAACATAGGAAACTTTGATAGGAGTGTAAAAAATGTTGGATCCGTTATCAGATCTTATTACACCTCACTTTGATTTACAATGTTAATTTCCCATAGACCTACAGTTAACATTTTGCATGTCTTTTACATCTATCCAAAATATACTGTCACTCTTTATGATATTCTTTTTGTGACGTCACTCTAAAGGACATTACTTTTTTCTCCGTCCTAAAAAAAAATTGTCAGCATTGACATGAATTTCACTATGGAAGATAATAGAACGTTTAAAAAGTGGTAACTTCTAATCAACTTTTGGCATTTTCTGTACAAGTTGCTTCCTTTTGTCCATTCCTTAACGATTTGCCACCATTTCGGAAGAGGATATTTGCCACCTAGACAATGTAAAGACGCTGTTTCTTCAATTTACTTATCATAACGTTCTTCTTTCTTTCTTGTAATATAATTATAAACGATGTGACGTCGTAAGACGGTGACGTCATTTCGCGCGTTACGTACATGTCCGCGCTAAATTGGTATTCACAACATATTTTATAAAATACGAATAAAATGATTCCAAAGCCAAGGTTGATAAGCTCAGTGTAATAAAATAAATATTAGATGTCAGTTTGCGTGACATTCAAATTGTCAATCCTCGAAAACAAGAATGTCACCCTCGGCTACGCCTCGGGTGACATTCTGTTTCTCGGTTTGACAATTTGAATGTCACGCAAACTGCCATCTAATATTTATATAATATATTATCATTTGCTTAAATTTGTCTTCTGTATTTTCTATTCATAATATTTGGCATATTTGGCATCTCGGGTTGACAATTTGAATGTCACGCAAACTGCCATCTAATATTTATATAAGATTGTTTGCATATGTAAGTGGTATAGAGGCTGGCAGCGAAAGGGTAAAATGCAAGAAAAAAGTAATACAGAAAGCTCCTAAATGAGCTGTCCGCGTTACTTTTATTCTGCTTTAAGCAATCTCTTGTCTTTAGTGGCACCCATGTTCCTTCCGGGAGTGGTCGCATAGCACATGGTTCACTGAAATACTTTCGTTTCTGGTGTAAAGCTTCATCGGTATATATGTGTTTCTGTCTTTCATTATTGTATCGGTCCAGATTTAACCTACACCAAAGCGGATTGACTTTGTTTGATTGTGGGCTGACATTTTGGATCCAGATGAGACACTGAGTAACTCGGCGTCTCAACTAGATCATACAGTGGAGATTGTATTATTCTTCCCCGTTTATATGCAAATGAAATACATTGCAATAAAATGTAGAAAAATACTACTTTTTGACAATTCTGACTATCTATATTTATCTTTGTGGCAAACAGTTTGAAGCCTGATCAGACGGCGTCTGATCTAGCTCCAAACTGTTTGCAATGGAAAAGATATTTTAGCGTAAACGCGTTTATAGGAAAAGAATAACATAATCTCTACTGTGACTGTTTGACACTCAGATATTAAATAATTTTTAAAAATCAATCAATCAATCAAATTGATTGGATTTCTAAAAGAATCGTTAGCTTAAGATTATTAGAGTTATTTCAGACGAGCAGTGCCTAGTAAGCTAAACACTGTTGTGTCATGGTGTTACCCTCTCACCGCCTCAGTATCATAATGTCAGATTTGCAAACAGTTTTGATCCAGATCAGACGCCGCGTAACGCGGCGTCTGATAAGGATCCAAACTGTTTGACACTAGTATCGATATTTCTCAAGTCATTGTAACTCTCTTAAGTCATTCAACTTTGAAATGATTATCACAAACAACAATATTGAAGAAGACGACAATTTGGCGGTGAAGGGGTAATAATCTCACGATAAATTTGACCATGAATGTAATTGGTGGTGGTAGGAAGTATTGTGGTAGACACTTGTAGTATCTGTGTCTGTTTGGACAGCTTAAACTGGATGTACATTATTGTGTTTTAATAAAATGTTACTAAAACGTAACTCTTTCTTTTCTCTGTTTCCATTCTTTATAATTCCCGTATTCCTCTGTAACAGTGTTTTCTTCCTACAACGGCCCTCCCAACAACGACTCCCTCATTACAACGACTCTTGCCACAGCTCCCTTAACAAGACAAGTATGTCTAACACTTTTACTGCTGCATTATCGTCTGCTTAAAGTTGTCGTCTGCTTTTTTTTCTTAAAGTTACATATAAGTGGACATTTTGATAGATAAGTATAATGACGAGTGACAAACAGTTTGAATCAAGATCTGACGCCGCGATACGCGGCGTCTGATCTTGATTCAAGCTGTTTGCAAAGGTAAGCAGATTCTTAATGTCCCTCCCTATAACGACTACCTCCGAACAACACACACAATATGTGTCTCCCTCTTCCATTGGATGCCGTTGTAGAGAGTATGCTTCTACAATAAAGAAAATGTGTCTGAAGCAATTTCCTGTTTAGTTTATGGTAAATCAAATGTTTTGAAACCGACTATAGTCAGCATAGAGTTCAAGACTTTTACTCAGTCGTCATCCGCTCAAGAAAGTAACACTCAATAATATCGTTGGATAGCGAAAAATCGATTAATATTTAGAACTGTATTAGACGAAACAGTGAAACGATTTGAAATAATAAACTTCCAGTGAAAAAACAAATTACAATCTCAAGTTAATAAAATAATCGTAAAATTAGTAGAATCTTCTTTCACTTTGTTTTGTTTATGGATAACTTCCGGACAAAGAAAGTGGCATGTTACTTTGAAATCCGGCGGCACCGGTGGTTGTCGATTCCGCAGCGGTTGAAAAAGGGATCCTTGGGATTGTTCAATGGAATTTCAAGACCATTATGTACGTATATAATCTCCAAATATGCCTGAAATAATATTCATGTGTTTAAACCATTTACAAAACACTGAAAATAGGTTTACGGCTAAATCCGGATTTTACAGGCTCTTCACAGTATTATTCAATGTTACAAGTTCTCTACACATGTATATACTCAGTGTTTCCTCCCTACAACGGCCCTCCCAAACAACGACTCCCTCCGTAAAACGACACTTGACGCATTCACTAAACAGGACCAGTATGTCCAACCTATTCATGGCTGCAATGTCGTCTGCTTAACATTGTCGCCTGCTGTTTTCCTCAAAGATACATATAGACATTTTGACAGAAAACTAACTTAATTAGTGGGACAAATAGCTTGAAACCAAATCAGACGCCGCGTTATGCGGCGTCTGATCTGGATTCAAGCTGTTGCAAATGTAATCAAATTCCCCTACCTATAACGGCTCCCTCCGAACAACGCACACACTTTTTGTCACCCAGTTGTTGTCGTTGTAGAGAGGGCGATGTACACAGTTTCAAAGCCCACTATCAAGGACGAGTGTAAATTGCTTGGATTCTGAGTAGACGTGTCTAATATTTATAAATAAAACTTCGCCAACTATTAACATCCATCATCTGAACTATTACATTGGATGATGAAATAAGGAAGCTTTTCTCAGAAAAGAGTGCAGGCTAATGTTAGAGTCTTTAAGAAAACGGACAGCCCTCGATCAGATAGCTCCAGAACCCTATCCACCAGAGAAACCTTTACGAACAAGTAAGGTACATATGTCTCGACTTGATCGGGATAGATTTCCAAAACCGCAACAGTTAGGGATGCCAAATTTTGTATTTATGAACATTTTGAGATTGACTGTGGAGTGTCGCGTACCATTTTCAGGTGACCATGACCTTTTCTGCAATTTCAAGATCTCAATTACAAAAAAATATTGTCCGGAAAATATTTCCTATAACACATCAACTAGGGGTACCAAATTTGGTATGAGAGTACATGTACATTTCAATATGGCAAAGTGTCATATACATGTACCATTTTAGGTTCCCCCTAACTGTGACCTAACAAGACAGGTGACTTCATTTGTCCTACACAACAGCTAGACAAAGTAAAATATGTGTTGGAATACATCTTTGGGTGGTAAAATGTAGCGTTTCATTCTAATGTCACTTTGATCTTGACCTTGACCTCAATAATAGCAAGATCTCGTCCGGATCATATGCCCCGGTGTGTGTGATTACATTTTGGGATGGTGCAGTATCGCGCATGATTTTCAGGTTAATGTAACCTTGACCATGACCTTTGATCTCAATTATGGAAAAATATCGTCCGAAAAATAAACTAGAATCACACCAGCTATAGATACCAAATTTGGTGTGAAACTATATCTTGGGATTGCGGTGTCTAGCGTGCAATTTTCAAATCACCGTGGACTTGACGTTTGATCACACTTTTAGAAAAGCCTATGCGAAACATATTTAAAACTCCACACCAGCTAGAGGAACATGTTCATATTTTGATGCGCGAGTACGTATTGGGATGACGGAGTACCATTAATTAACGTTACAAACATATATGAGTACAGTAAAAACTCTCTACTACCACCACTAAGTTGTGTTAATTATAAGCTGTTTACGCGAAAGGTGACTGCTTAAAGCAAGGTGACAGTAAAACAGAAAGCTCCTATAGGAACTTTCTGTTTTACTGTCACCTTGCTTTAAGCTGTCAACTGTCTTTTGTTCAATCAATTAGCCTTTGTTTTGTGGTCGTAATAGAGAAGTGTTACTGTATAATATCATCTACAGGTCTGCATACGACAACAAAATGCGTTTCGTCGTCAATAAATGATTTTGGGCATTTGTCACTTATTTCATTCACACTTGAAACTTTCACTGGACAATCCAATTTCCAATTAAGCCCATTGTAAAATGATAAACAGTGCAGACCCTGGTCTTAGGGCTCTTGGAAATAGTCCAGGATCCAAACTGCCTGCAAAGTTTTCTTTTGCCGCAATTGGCTTTTACATGTGTAAATCGTATACCGGCGGAGAGCATCTGTGACGTCGTTTCATGTCTACAGTCATGTCGAGCGTTTCTTTTTTAAAATCGTATTAAAGTATAATTTTGACCAATGAAGGCAGGCGAAAATTAAAAAGCAGACGTTTTCCTGACAGTGGAGATCTTAACACATGTAATATACCAAGTTAAAGTCTACTTTCAGTCCGAATGATCGCTCAGCCGACTGTACATATACTCCCCTGATCATCGAGCCATCTTGCCTATGAGCACTGCTAACATATGGCGCAGTCAAATGCAGCCGCAGTACCGACTCAGACCCTTCACAGGTACCCATTTTAACCCCTGGGTGGAGAGGAGCAATTCGCGGTACATGTCTTGCTCAAGAACATTCCTGTACATCATCGGGGATTCAGAAAAATCCCCTAGTCAGACCGCTGGTCCGGCGGGGGATCGAACTCACGACCCCTGGTACCGTAGTCCAATGTGTAGTCCGGCAGAGAAATGAGGATTTTGAGGTCCACCTAGAAATTGCGTCCTAAGTTTTTTTCTTGATTGATATTGATAGTTCAAAGTATTGTCTTTCAGAATTGACCGGGTGCCACCTTGGCACCCTTGAGCATTTTGATATATTTCCGGTTTACCCCACCCACCATTTTTTACTCATTTCCGCGAAATTTGGCCTTTTTATGCTATACCCCGGCATCGAATACCGGGTAAATTCCTTGAAAGTTTAAGTATTATATCAATGAAACTTTAACCACAGATACACCTTAATGTGAGCAGCATGTTGCATTGCAGTTTTGATAACCTTGACCTTTGCCATTGACCTCTGTGACATTTGTAAATTGTTTTGCCTTTAATAGGTCAATTTTGGACTAAGTACTTCAATTACGGTCACATAACATCACGTGTATGTGCACATCAACGAGTAAAACTAGTTACAATAGTAAACTGCTAACATTGACCTTTCACCTTGACCTCTGTGTCCTAGATATTTTTTTTATATTTGGTCAGTGTTGGACTAAGTACCAGCAGCTAGGGTCATGCAACTGCACATGCTTTTGATGGTCAAAATATTTCATTCTTAGCATATAGGCTTGGTGGCATACACTTACTCATCAGCTTAGTTGCTGATGATGGTAGATTGATGGCAGACAGTGGCTTAGCCTTTATATTTGCTGATGCATTGAAAGAGTGTAGTATATAGTGAAATGCTGCCTTAAAGTTCCGATTCAGATCATGTTAACTAACAATGGCAGATGTGGCATGGCTTACAAGAGCAGTGCTCAGAATAATTTTGAAAACTAAGATTTGATGAGGCATGGACGAGGTATATTAAAGTGAATATGTCATATTTTCATTGAAATCCCCTTTATGTGCCATGGGTATGTGGCCGATTGCATAATAAAGATTATAATAAAGCAGAAATACGCATGGGCGTTAGACATTCACATGTACAATCAGCTGCAAGCAAACTATGATATCATGGTGGCTCACAGGGATGATCCTGAAACTGAATTTGAGGGGCACAAGGGAGACGGAAACTTAAAAACAACGCAAAGCACGTGGAAGACACGGTAAGACAAGAGGATCATGATGGCCATAAAATCTCTAACCTGAATTGAATCTGGTAGTTTTATCTTTAAGTTTCATCAATAATCAAAATCTTCCTTAAACTTAAAGCCTTACTTAACTTGTGAACGTTTGGAAAATATATATTCAAATTTGTAGACACTAGAGCGCAAACGTTGTTAAAGTCTTGCCTTTTCGAACCTATCTGAGTGCATCAAGGATGTGTAACTTTTGACAAAGGGGTTCTATTGTACCCAAACTTCAACTTATGGAAGAACTTACAGTAATATGCACTGTGAGCAAGTTAGTTGAAAGTGCATTTAAAAACCGGTAGTTGTTAGATTAATATTTTTGTTTGATAAAGATGGCGTTTTCAACATTGTTACTGAAGAAATGGAATCAGTTTATGTGCATAACAGCTTGAAACCAGGCTAGGGACTGCTAATAGAATTGGACAAATAAGATTCCAGAGAACAAATCACCACGACCAAAAGAATGTGACGGTAGGTCAAATCATGTGAAATCTACTCAATAGTCTTGGAAAGTCTTCAAGCTAGCAGCCATGAGGTTGATATCACTATATTACCGGCGGTAGTGGCCCAATGGTTAACACATTGGACTACGGTACCAGGGGTCGCGAGTTCGATCCCCCGCCGGACCAGCGGTCTGACTAGGGGATTTTTTCTGAATCCCCGATAATGTACAGGAATGTTCTTGAGCAAGACATGTACTGTGAATTGCTCCTCTCCACCTAGGGGTTAAAATGGGTACCTGTGACGGATCTGAGTCGGTACTGCGGCTGCATTTGACTGCGCCATATGTTAGCAGTGCTCAATATTGTAGGCAAGGTGGCTCAATGATAAGGGTAGTATATGTACAGTCGGCTGAGCGGCCATTTGGACTGAAAGTAAACTTTAACTTGGTATATTATTATTATATCTAAGATGTTCAGTCCCATGAATTGACACATTTCCAACAGCACTGTTTGGTGATCATAATGATATGACAGATACAAAAGTTGATAAAGAAATTCAAAACAAAGTCCAGAATGGGGTTTCTGACACAAAAATAGGACCAGTAGACAGTCACCATAGACGGATCGATATTAGTATTATGGGTTTATGACATACCCCACAAAAGGCTCTGTGCAGAACTACATCGCCAACATTTAAGTTGGAGGATAACTAAGTTGGAGGAGAATAACAATGTTGACCTATAAATACAGCACTGACATTTCTATAAGTGTACGAGTTCAACAGATTAAATCGATTACTATCAGTTGCATGCTAACAGCATATTACCAAAAACGGTGTATCTTAATAATATGTAAAAATGAAACACCAGCTTAAACAAGCAGATGTATTATGTTAGAAAGAAAACATTTGAAAGCAACATATTAAGAGGTAGGCAACATCATTGTGTAGTAGGTATTCTCATGCACAAGAAATTACTCGAATCCTACCGGTAAGCTGTCAGTCATATTATAAAACAAGAAGGGCGAATAAAATGTTAATCAAATCTATTATTGATATTGATATTGCATGGGACAAACATATGGACATTGTTGAGGACATTCTTCCTGCACATACCCTCTCGGGGTGTAACACAGTTGCAGACAGCTTTGGAATTGGAACGTGAACTGCTGCAAGGAAAGAATTGTGGCCCAACTGTGTGATTTTTCTATTTCTATTGAAACTTACATTTCACAAGCGATAGTATTTCCTCGAGTTCATATCTGAAACACGCTTTCAAGTATAGACCACATAGCTTAGCGAGAAAACATCAGCAAAACTTTGCTACATTGATTTAGGCATTTTTAGAGGAAACAATCTACCTGATCTTGACCCAGCAGGGGTTGGCTGGCGAAAGGAAAAACAGATAACATCTTCATAGCCAGCGACTTGGACCGAAAACCTTGTCATAACGCTATAGTTATTTTTTAAACAGAGCAATGTGTGACTGTCAAGGTAGCATGCCCTGTAGAACGTAAATAATGATATGTAAATGCATGCATGGATGAGTTGGGTTTAGGGTACAACAACACAGAAAAGGTCATATAGCGCCGATAAAGGATGAGAGGTGATGAGATGAGATGATGATGATTTCAGAAAGATGATTTCGACTAGTCTCATTCGTTGCGAAACCGCAGATGGGATCAAAACTACCGACCTGCCTTCCGTTTAGGTCTTGACAGCGGGCATTATCTCGGTCAAATACACAGAAATATTCCTATGACAATTAAGCCCCAGAACCACGATTAGGAAGGAAGGTCTCTTGGGATAAATGTAAAAGCGCTCTTGTTAACAAATACCAGGTGCTAAAAAAGAACCAGTCAAGAAACAACTATATTTTTTACTTTTGGACATTTTAAATATTTTAAGCATTTCTATCGCAATGTTGGCCGCTTTCTTGATTACGAAAATGCTCGAAGATGGAAAGATGTCCCCCTAAGTATTTCAGTAATGAGTATCATTCTGTCAATAATAAGTATCATTCTGGTAAGGTCAAATCATTTAAAAATAAGAAATAATGAATGTTGTTGTTTGGACTTATTTTGATTTAAAGCATTTCTGTCAACGCTTTAGTCAGCATCTTATATTTCTCGAATATATGGAAATGCTAAAGCTTGACAAGATGGCATCGACGTACAGTTCCATAACAAGTATCATGTTTTCAATAATAAGCATCACCATGTTATATATACGATAATACTCAAGGATGAAAAGATGCCACCCGTTACATTTCATCAATAAGTATCATAATTCTAATAGTAAATATTATTACGTTGATATCGAGTCAATTATGAATAAAAAATGTATGATTGTTGGTTTTTTGACATTTTTTGCTAAACAAAATTTCCGTCACCATTTTGGCCGCCATCTTGAATATACGGAAACGCTCAATGATAAAAAGATGTTACCCGTGACATTTCAATAATTAGTTTGATCATTTCAATAAGGAATATCATAATGGTGAGATCAAATCAATTAATAAAAAGAAATTATGAATGCTGATTTGTTAACCATTTTGTTTTCAAGCATTTTGGTAGCCAATTTAGTTGCTATTTTGAATATACAGATATGCTTAAGGGTTACAAGATGGCATCCGTAACAGTTCAATAATATGTATCATCATTTCAGTAAAAACTTTCATGATGGTGGGGTCAAATAAGTTTAGCAAAACCAAAATATGAATGCTAAGTAGTTTTTAACGCATTTGAATAGCCATTTAAGCCGCCATTTTGAATAAACGGAAATGCTGAAGGGTGACAAGATGTCACCAGTAACTTTTTTAAACATGAATTGTCCTTTCAACAATAACTGGTGAGGTAAAATAAGTTTTAAAAAAAGAAACAATGATTGCTGCTTTTTGGACTATTTTGTTTAAAAGCAATTCGGTAGCCATTTTGGCCGCCATCTTGAATATACAGAAATGTTAAAGGGTGGCAAGATGTCATCCGTAACAGTTCAATAATATGTATCATCATTTCAGTAATATCTACCATTATAATGGGGTCAAATCAGTTAAGAAAACCAAACCATGAATGCTGAAATTTAGAGTAGTTTGTTTCAACGCATTTAGGTAGCCATTTTAGCCCCCATTTTGAATATACTGAAATGCTCAAGAGTGACAAGATGTCACCAGTAACATTTTTAAAACATGAAACGTCTTTTGAATAATAACTATCATTATGGTGAAGTCAAATCAATTAAAAAAAGGAAAAATGGATGTTTATTTTTGTGCTATTTTGTTTAAAAGCCTTTCGGCAGCCATTTTGGCCGCCAACTTGAATATACGAAAATGCTCAAGGGTGACAAAGTGGCACCCGGTGGTTTTTCATTGAGTAACATATGCCGAAGTAGAATCAGTCGAGAAAAAAACTTAGGACGGCATTTCCAGGTCAAGTCAGTCCTCTGCCGGACTAGTGTTAACCATTGGGCCACCGCGGACATGTAACCAAAAAACATCGAATATTCATAATAAATGTATTTATGATAATGTCAATTTATATGTAAAATATACTAGGTGTCTATGCCAGTGTACAATACGTTAAATTCTTTCCAAAATAAACGCATTTGTAACGCCAACACTATTATTACCACTGCAGTTTGAAGCCTGGTCAGTCGACGGGTAACCCAGCGTCTGATCAAGCGCCAAACTGTTTGCCACTCAGATTAAAATATATAGTCACAATCGTTAAAAAGGCTGCCATTATCTACATTTTATTCCAATGCGTTTGCGGTTCGTTTTCGTTCAAATGGGAAATGATAACGTCTTCGCCACGGTAAACCTTCCTATTCCAAAAACTGTACCAAGGGAGATAACTACCGGGAGTGTGTTCAGTAAAGAAATCGATGGCCGTCAATGACCATCGATTGCGAGTAAGCTACCGGTCTGAAATACAATGGAGAAAACGGTATTCTTTCGTTCAAACGCATTGCAATGAAATATAGAAATATTAAATGACAACAGTTTGACAATTCCGACTACCACTTTTAATCTGAGTGGCAAACAATTTGGAGCCTGATCAGACGCCGGGTTACCCGGCGTCTGATCTGGCTCCAAACTGTTTGCAATGAGCATTAATAGTTTAAGCATAACTGGGTTTATTTGGAAAGAAAACGTATCTCTAATTTACTCTGCACGCTGCACACGGGGCACAAAATGCTAACCTAACCAGCAAACAGTAGTTATTGAACGCGCTAAAGGTGTGAAATGCTTCACCGTGTTCAATAGTTGTCTTAGCAATGAGAGTGTCTCCGTCTCCCCAGAAATATATGTCGATGTAGAGTATAACCTCTCTTTTAAAGAGGCTCGAAACCGGATTTAGCATTAAAAATAGTAATTTGTAAATATATGTCAAATGCTTATATAAATGGGTAAGATTTAGTTTAGGATAATAAATTCTGTTAAAAAATGCATTTCAAAAAAAAAAAAAAAGAAGAAGCTCTGGTGGGATTCGAACCCGTGACCCTCCATGCGGAGACAAACATGAAAAACGAGGAAGCGCCTTTACCACCTCGGCTACCAGCGCTCTCTATAGATATGGTAGCGAATCAACATACTTCACTGGTAGCGATTAATAGTACTTTATTCGGCTCGGGTTTATGTCTGAGCCTGTGTAGAGAAGCAACAACAACAACTATACCGTCAGCTGACGCTATAGAAAAACGATGGAAAATATCTAAAAAAAAACTAAGATTCGGTGACGATTCTTGGGACTTTGTTTGGACTGATCATATTTGTTTAATGTCAGAAGCCAAATAATGGCACAAATTTGCTTTTATTTGAGTATTTTATTTTATTTTGACAAGTACACCATCCGGTTGCGAGTCCCTTTATTAAGACCAATAAAAAGAATTTTAATTGATGGTTTTCGTGGCCACTTTTTAATCTACCATGCATCTGCTGTGATATGATAAAAAGATTGCTTTTGAAGCTCACTGATGACTGTATAAACTACATTTTGCATAAACATTTTTCATTCGATGTGAAATAAATTTAAACAAGAGTTGTCAGAGAGACAACAAAGCTCGCCATCGGCACATTTAGAAACTTAAAAGCACACTCAAGGTCACCGAGTTCAACCTTTTTGCCTGCATGGAAAGGTCTTGTCCATATACACATGAAAATCAAATACATGTACATGTATGAAGTTACACCTAAGGGGACATAGGAAATATAAGCATTTTTTGAAACCTAAACACAGATTTCGAAACCTTAACCCTGGATCTAAGTTCAAGGTCAAGGTCACAGGGGTCCAAATGTTTCTGTGCATGGAAAGGTCTTGTCCATATACACACACACACACATATACCAGCTATGAAAGCAACCCTCAAGGTACATAGAAGTTATTGGCATTTTTCGAAACCTAAACACAGATTTCGAAACCTAAACGCGGGCCCTAAGTTCAAGGTCAATGTCACAGGGGTCCAAATTTTTCTGTGCATGGAGAGGTCTTGTCCATATACACACATATACCAACTATGAAAGCAATACCTCAAGGGACATAGAAGTTATAGGCATTTTTCGGAACCTAAACACAGATTTCGAAACCTAAACGCGGGCCCTAAGTTCAAGGTCAATGTCACAGGGGTCCAAATTTTTCTGTGCATGGAAAGGTCTTTTCCATATACACACACATACCAACTATGAAAGCAATACCTCAAGGGACATAGAAGTTATAGGCATTTTTCGAAAAATAAACACAGATTTCGAAACCTAAACGCTGGCACTTAGTTCAAGGTCAAGGTCACAGGGGTCCAAATTTTTCCGTGCATGGAAATGTCTTGTCCACATACACACACATACCAACTATGAAAGCAATACCTCAAGGGACATAGAAGTTATAGGCATTTTTCGAAACCTAAACACGGGCCCTAAGTTCAACGTCAAGGTCACAGGGGGTCCAAATGTTTCTGTGCATGGAAAGGTCTTTTCCATATACACACACATACCAACTATGAAAGCAATGCCTCAAGGGACATAGAAGTTATAGGCATTTTTCGAAACCTAAACACAGATTTCGAAACCTAAACGCTGGCCCTAAGTTCAAGGTCAATGTCACAGGGGTCCAATTTTGTCTGTGCATGGAAAGGTCTTGTCCATATACACACACATATACCAACTATGAAAGCAATACCTCAAGGGACATAGAAGTTATAGGCATTTTTCGAAACCTAAACACAGATTTCGAAACCTAAACGCTGGCCCTTAGTTCAAGGTCAATGTCACAGGGGTCCAAATGTTTCTGTGCATGGAAAGGTCTTGTCCATATACACACACATACCAACAATGAAAGCAATACCTCAAGGGACATAGAAGTTATAGGCATTTTTCGAAACCTAAACACAGATTTCGAAACCTAAACACGGGCCCTAAGTTCAAGGTCAAGGTCATAGGGGTCCAAATTTTTCTGTGCATGGAGAGGTCTTGTCCATATACACACACATACCACTCCAGCTATGAAAGCAATACCTCAAGGGACATAGAAATTATAGACATTTTTCGAAACCTAAACACAGATTTCGAAACCTAAACGCTGGCCCTAAGTTCAAGGTCAAGGTCACAGGGATCCAACTTTTTCTGTGCATGGAAAGGTCTTGTCCATATACACACACATACCAACTATGAAAGCAATACCCCAAGGGACATATAAGTTATAGGCATTTTTCGAAACCTAAACACAGATTTCGAAACCTAAACGCGGGCCCTAAGTTCAAGGTCATGGTCACAGGGGTCCAAATTTTTCTGTGCATGGAAAGGTCTTGTCCATATACACACACATACCAAATATGAAAGCAATACCTCAATGGACATAGAAGTTATTGACATTTTCTTTAAAATTGTTTAAATGTCTTGTCCATATACACATACACACACACATACCAACTATGAAAGCAACCCTCAAGGTACATAGAAGTTATTGGCATTTTTCGAAACCTAAACACAGATTTCCAAACCTAAACGCGGGGCCTAAGTTCAAGGTCAATGTCACAGGGGTACAAATTTTTCTGTGCATGGAAAGGTCTTGTCCATATACACACACATACCAACTATGAAAGCAATACCTCAAGGGACATAGAAGTTATTGACATTTTCTTAAAATTGTTTACGCCGTTCACGACGACGCCGACGACAACGACGACGACAACGGACGACGACGACGACGACTACACCGGGGGTATTGCAATAGCTCGTCATGTACTTCGTACAGGCGAGCTAAAAAAAAACAGAGTAGAACCAATTGGTTAAGTAATTATTTGAAATTTTTTTTGAATTTCTTTTATTTATTTTTTATTTATTTTTTAATTAGATCTATTTAATTTTTTAAAATATTTATTTATCCTCATATACAGCACGTAAAATTCTGGTTTTTTTTTTTCATAATTCTAAATAAAATGCACTCAAATGCTGCACGTGGCCAGCAACGATGCCAAAAGAAACATTCTCTGACTCCTAAATGTCGTAAATGATCGATAATTGGTAAATGACTTACAATCAAGCGCCGAGAGTATGAAACATAGGGCGCAAGTATGGCCGAGTTTTATTTACGCCCAGTATTCGTTTTGTTTCCGGTTACAATGGCAGCCCCCTTGTCCTCAGAAACTGAGAGATGTTTACAACAATATTTGGCTAAACACAGCGTCTAACATTCTATTTAGAAGTAAAATCGAATTGAAAAATGTTTAATGTGTTCATCAACATGATGCAGACAGAATGACATAGAAGTGAATCTCGTAGATCTAGAAGGAAAGAGATTGAAATATAGACATTGTCTTGTGCCAAAACATGCACACTTTTAACCTAAATTTCTGACCGCAAGATATACCAAGAATGGCTGACCTTCTTAAGACATTGATTATTCAATTAAAGTTAAAGGAAAACGGTTTTCATGAAATTCGGGATAGAGGTATTGCCAATGAACTATATGAACGATACCAGTTGCAGTGTCTGCTTGAAACCTTCTCTGACTTCATCAAGGATGGAAAGCCTCAGAAGGGGTGGGAACATTACCTGAATGTCATCAATGTGCTGGTGAAATGTGCACCTCATGAATGGATCTGTACATTTGTAAATGGCTTTGATGACGAGATCACCCATTCGTTGTGTGTGGGATGTCTCAAGACATTGTCAAAAGTTGCAGATACACATACTTTTGAAACCAGAGAATTTTACATTTATGAAAGGGATGACTTTAAAGGGTTTTCACACAAAGGGTTTCTGGTGTTGACCATTCTACAAACACTATTTGAGAGAATTTCGAAACTTGAAAATGTGGAAAAATGTGTTATAAAAAAGTGCCTAGTGCAATTATGTCTAATATCACTTGGAATCATATCAAGACATATGGAAGAAAATTTATGGACAAGTCCTGAAGTTCATGCATTGGCTGCTACTTTTATACAGAGTCAGAAAGAAGAATTTAGCTGTCAGAATGAAAGCGATCTGTTAGTGCTTGATTTGAAATCTACACAGGCTTCAAGTGAAAATGGGGATATCGTATCAGTCAAATCTTCCATTTTTGGCACACTCCTTTTACAATGGATTCCCTTATTACAGCGCAGTTGTTGGCGACAAAATCCAGTGACAGCAGCTAGTTTTACTTGGTGTTTGACTGTTCTGAAATTTCCGAATACCAGTGCCTTCATTGAAAGAGTGATTCCACCAGCTTTATTGTTCATTGATGATTCCATGCTGGAAAACAAGTTAATGGGCATCAAATGCCTTATAGCAATTATAGAACATGCAGGATCAGAAGAACTGAGGTGGTATGGACGTGCAGATGTTATTTTCGAAGCCTTGAAATTGCAGATGTATAGAACAGAGGAGGCCCTTCTCATCCATGTGCAGAAAGCTCTGCTGTTGATATTAAATGTGTTGGTGAAAAACACAGATAACTTTGCTGCAGCGACAAAATACGATGAGGTATTTTTGTTGATCCTTCAAAGCGCAAGTCATGAAAACAAACTAGCTCTTCGAAGAGTACACACTGTGAACA
The DNA here is from genome assembly GCA_922989275.2 of Gari tellinella. NCBI lineage: Eukaryota > Metazoa > Mollusca > Bivalvia > Cardiida > Psammobiidae > Gari > Gari tellinella. Next base: position 47,663,916 of record OV277864.1, read on the forward strand.
TTCACTGTTTTATTGAACGTCTTGGTATTGGTGTTGTAAAATACATTAGTCAACTTCTTGAATTAATAGAGGAGTATTTGGAGATTTCAGATCCACCAAATGAAGAGGCAAGGATAAATGTACTTATAGCTCTCATCGCTCTTCTTAGAAATGCCTGGCCTAGAATATCTGCTCATTCAACCAAAATTCTACGAATTCTAATTAAGACAGTTCACCAGGTTACTTCCAGTGATTTGCTTGTGTCTGAAAGCATTAAGGAGGAGCTGATATCATTTCTTGTTGAAAGCTTAAAGCTTTTAATGTGCATTGACAAAAGTGTGAATGACAAACTGAGATCACTGCCATATGCCAAGCATTGTTCAGATGTTATACTTCCACTAATAGAATGAAAAAAGAATAACATCACCAGGGCTCAAGTTAAGAAAACTGAACAAATCCAACATGTTCACACTCATTACAGCACAAAATCTGAAGAGGCGATTCTAATGAGTAGTGACACCAAAGGGTTTAATGCAGAAATAAAGATTTTAGTGTTTGAAATACTCCCCTTATCTAGAGCTATATCCATCACAATCTTTTCTGATTAAAACTAAACAATAATTGTAGTTGAATACCAGTACTTTATGCAAGATAAATTCTTACTTTTGCCCTGCTAAATTTAAAGCTGCCATATATATTAACCCTTTTCTCTATAGCCTGTTTCTAAGTTCTGAAGACAGGTGACTGCTTAAAGCAATTTGAAAGTAAAGCAGAATGTGCTGCAATCTACTCAAAGTAGACAATTATTTGTCACTCAAAAGAGACTGTGCTTTTATTCTTACAGAACAAGTCTCACTGTCGATCTGTAATCCATTACTCCATAGATAGGCATTTTTGAGCATTTAATTTATTCCTCCACTGAAGAAAATAGTTCCACTTTATACAGTCATGAATATACATGTATCATGAGAAATATTTTTATAACTGTGTATCTATGGAGTAATGGATCAAAGATTGACAATGGGACTTGTTTTGAATGTCGCTTAGCCCTTTTCTCCCTGAAACTTCAAATGAACAATTCCAATTTCGAGTGTGGTCTAGTCAATTTCTGACTTTATAGGGCTGGGTCTTAACTCTTTTCATAACACAAAGTGTACTCTTCACAGGGACACTGTTTGTAAAGTATGTATACATGCATGACTTGGATTTAGCTGCCACCTAACATGAATACAACAAATTTATGGACTTTTAGATGGTCGCTTAACCCATTCCCGTCAAGCTTGTTTCTAGTTTCAAAGACAGGTGACTACTTAAAGCAGGATGAAAGTAAAGCAGAATGTGTCTTAAGTCGCATTATGCCCCTTAAAATGCGTTCTGCTTTACGTTCAGCCTGCTTTAAGCTACCATCTGATTGGATTTAGAACATATTTTTTACTGTACATGTTCATGGCTGTATTGAAGATCATAAGTAGACCAGTTAAAACAGGTTGAAAATAAAGCAGAATGCACCTTAACCCTTTACCCTAATGGTCTGTTTTAGGTTTTGAAGACAGGTTAGCTCTTAAAGCAGACTGAAAGTAAAGCTGAATGTGCATTCTGCTTTACTTTCAGCCTGCTTTTAAATTACAATCTGCTAGGATAAAGAAATTATTCCTTTTGATACATGTTTATAATTTATAAATTTGAACTATTTTCTTCAGCGGAAGAATAAATGAAATGCACTTAAAGGCACTTCTTAGTAGGAAAGGGTTAAGGTACATTCTACTTCACTTTCACTCAGGGTTGGTTTTTTGCCGACAAAAACTAGTGTTTTCCTTGCCATGGCAAAAACCAGAAAAAAACGGCAAAAACTGGAAATCAAAATTATGCCTGATATTTATAAAAGAGAAACAGTAATAAAAATTGAGTTACAAATGAGAATGAGGAAACAAAACATTTCAGTTGTTTTCTCCATAATGTTGCAAACAACCGTTTTGTTGCTGCTTATTAGAATTGTTTGTTTGAGAAACTTGAAACAGGTAACTGAATGGTGACTGAATGCAGCTTTTAATTCTCTTTTATACAGTGGAGAAAACGTTATTCTTTTTCAATAAACGCGTTAACGCTAAAACTATTATTTGCAGTGCAAACAGTTTGGAGCCAGATCAGACGCCGGGTAACCCGGCGTCTGATCAGGCTCCAAACTGTTTGCCACCAAGATAAACATGAAATATCAGAATTATCCAAAAGTTGTGCTTTTCTACGTTTTAGTGCTTTGCGTACGTTTGCGTTTAAACGGGAAAGAATAACAGATTCTCCACTGTAAGTATGTAATGCATATAACCCATCACTCCATAGATATGCTTTTTGTCCCTTTAATTTATTCCTCAGCTTAAGAAGAGGCCTCCGTGGCCTAGTGGTATAGTCACTGTGACTTACATCACTAAACTCCTCACAACTGCGAGTTCGAATCCCAGTAGGGTCATTCGGATTTTTCATGTGGGGAAGCCTTCCAGCTGGCTTGCGGAAGGTCGGTGGTTCTACCCAGTTGCCGATTTGTGCCTGAAACTGTGCATAAAGGACTTATAGGGTCTTCCTCCTCCTATAATTAGCTGGAGGTCACGATATGACTGAAATACTGTTGAAAGCGACGTAAAATCAAAACAAATCAAATCAAATCCTCAGCTTAATAAAATAGCTCCATTTTAAACAGTCATGACTCTGCATCATAGTCAATATTTCCTATATCATAATAGACAGTAGCTTAAAACAAGCTGAAAATAAAAGCAGAATGCTCCTGAAGGAGCTCTCTTCTTTACTTTCATCTTGCTTTCAGCAATCGTCCATCTTCATTACTGAAAACAAGCTATTTACACATACTAACAGTAACAGTGTAACACCTCTGCTGTAATTAGCTATAATCATGTATCATAAATTTTCAGATAAAGGGGAGTAATCGGAACAAATACAAAAAAAATGTCACTAATACTGCACCAAATCCTATGGTGTTACTACTTGTTTGAATCGTCTCTTTGAAACGATTCTAATGAGTAGTAACACCATAAGGTTTAATGCAGAAAGAAAGATTAAAGTTTTTGGATTACATGTACTCACTTTATCTAGATTCCTGATGAATTTTTCATTTATAAAAATAAGAACTTCACTGACAGATTGCTTTATCATACATGTATTTCATTGTATTTCATTGTATTTGAGGTTTACACCAGACTGAAGAAGGCCTAGTGTAGGCCGAAAAGAGGGTTTGTAAATAAACAGTTCATACCAGAAGCCAGGATTGTTCAGTTCTACTTCTCTTCCCTCAGATCATATACATGTAGAATGGCAGGGCTTCAGATAAGAGTTAGTAAACTAAATATTTCAGCAATTTCTCCTTTATTTTTAAACCAAACCCTATGGTGTGACTACTCATTAGAATCGTCTCTTCGAGACGATTCTAATGAGTAGTGACACCATAGGGTTTAATGCAGAAATAAAGATTTAAGTTTTTTTTTAAATACTCCACTTATCTAATGTCTTGGAATGGGTTACTATTTAGGGATGTATGCCAAGCTAGTTTAATTTATATGTACATGTATGACAATCACTGGAAACACAGATCAGAGGGCTCATGAGCCATCTGATCTGGGTTTACACTGTGTGCAAATTATGTATATTCTTGGTTACATTATACAGTAATGGCTGATAATAAAAACAATCAACATTTGATAAATAAACTTTATTTTAGCAAAATATAATACTGGTAACTTTTAATGTTTTACCATAACTTCATCAAATTTTTGATAAAATCTATACAATAAAACCATGAAAGCCACAGATAAGATAAGTAAAACCTCTCTATTACCTCCACAAAATGTGTTATTTATTAGGTGTTTAAGACTGGTGATTGCTTACAGCAAGGTGACAATAAAACAGAAAGCTCCAGTAGGAGCTTTCTGTTTTACTTTCACCTTGCTTTAAGCTGTCGTCTGTCTTTTATACAATCAATTAGTCTTCATTTTAGTGGTCTTAATTGAGAGGTTTTACTGTACATATACAGGGCTGTCATTTCTCCTGATTGTTCAGAAATCTTCGGATTTTTAACATAGCAGATGGCAGTTTAAAGCAGACTGAAAGTAAAGCTAAATACAGACTGAAAGTATTCTGCTTTACTTTCAACCTGCTGCAAGTAATCATGCTTGAAAAATAGAAAATTTGATTATCTTACGATTTTTCAAGATCAACTTATGGCAGCCCTGCATATAATTACTCTGTATCTCATCAAGCTGACTCATTTACCCCTGAAACTTTTAATGCACATTTCTTATTTCATATAAAGTCTAGCCCGCTTTGGACTATTTAGGTTAAAAAAAATAAAGTAAATAAATCATTCTACCCATTACCCCATAGCCTGTTTCTAGTTTAAAAGACAGGTGACAGCTTAGTTAAAGCAGGTTGAAAGTAAAGCAGAATATACATTCTGCTTTTGGGTCAGCCTGCTTTAAACTTCCATCTGCATGGATATTGGAAATATTTTTATGGTACATACTCATTATAAGTGGAACGATTTCTCTCAGTAGAGAAATTGATTACAGGTCTGAAAAAAGTATTATTTATGTGGGAACAGGTAAATTTGAGAAATCCAGCAGACAATAATTTCAAAGCAAATGGCATTTATACAGTGTACAAATAGTAAAATGATTATTAGCCCTCCTCAAGCTTAATTTTCATATACAGTAAACCCTCTCTATTAGACCACTAAACAGAATTCCGTTTATTCTACAAAAGACAGGTAACAGCTTAACTCTTTGAACCCTAGTCCCGCATATAGGCGTGCTTTTCAAACAGTGTACATGTGAATAGTACACTTGTCCTATGCAAACAGTGAAGACCCTGATCAGAGGGCTCCGAAAGGAGCCCTCTGATCAGGTTCTTCACTGTTTGTCACAATGCCAAACATTGACAAAAACAACCCTTAAAAGTCAGAAATGGACTAGACTAAATGGAAACTGGAATTTTCCATTTAAAGTGTCAGGGAGGAAAGAGTTAAAGCAAGGTGACAGTAAAACAGAAAGCTCCTGAAGGAGCTTTCTGTTCTACTGTCACCTTGCTTTAAGCAGTCAAATATCTGGAAAACCTATTAATTAACACAACTTAGTGGTCGTAATAGAGAGGTTTTACAGTAAAAAATTAATTTGAGAAATCCAGCAGACAATGATTTCAAAGCAGATGGCATTTATACAGTGTACAAATAGTAAAATGATTATTAGCCCTCTCAAAGCTGAATATTCATATTATTCAGTAAAACCCCTCTATTACGACCACTGAAAGGAAGACTAATTTATTTTATAAACCGTAAATACAGGTGACAGCTGAAAGCAAGGTGGTAGTAAAACAGAACGCTTCTAGAGGAGCTTTCTGTTCTACTGTTACCTTGCTTTAAGCAGTCAAATATCTGAAAAGTCTATGAATAAACATAATTTAGTGGTTTTAATGGAGAAGTTTTACTGTAAACATTTAATTCCAGAAATCCAGTAGACAATGATTTCAAAGCAAAAGGCATTTATACAGTGTACAAATAGTAAAATGACTATTAGCCCTCCTAAAGCTGAATATTCATATACATAATACAGCAAAACATTTCTATTATGACCCCTAAAGAATTGGCTAATTTATTGTTTGAAAGAAGGGTAACAGCTTAAAGCAAGGTGACAGTAAACCAGAAATCTCCTGCTGTCAGTTTGCTTTTAGCAGTCACATGTTTTAATTATCAAATGATAAACAGTATACATGTAGTTTTACTATAAATATTTAATTTGAGAAATCCAGCAGACAATGCTTTCCAAGCAGATCTATGGCATTGATACAGTGTACAAAAAGTAAAATGGCTATTAGCCGACCTAAAGCTGAATATTCTTATACAGTAAATACTCTCTATTACAACCACTAAAAGAAGGCTTATTTATTGCATGAAAGGCAGGTAACAGATTAAAGCAAGGTGACAGTTAAACTTGAAAGCTCCTAAAGGAGATTTTAGGAGCTTTCTGTTCTACTGTCAGCTTGCTTGAAGCAGTCACCTGTCTTAAACATCTAATTATAAACACAATTTAGTGGTCGTTGTAGAGAGGTTTTTGAGAAATCCAGCAGTCAGCAATTTCAAACAAGATGGCATTTATACAGTGATCAAATAGTAAAATGACTATTAGCTCCCCCTCAAGTTGAATATTCATATACAGTAAAACCTCTCTATTACGACCACTAAAAGGAAGGCTAATTTATTGTATGAAAGACAGGTTACAGCTTAAAGCAAGTCGACAATAAAACAGAAGCTCCTAAAGGGGCTTTCTGTTCTACAGTCACCTTGCTTTAAGCAATCACCTGTCTGAAACATCTAATAATAAACATTATTTAGTGGTCATAATAGAGAGGTGTTACTGTAATATCCAGCAGTCAATGATTTCCAAGCAAATGGCATTTATACAGTGTACAATAGTTAAATGACTATTAGCCCTCTCAAAGCTGAATATTCATATACAGTAAAACCTCTCTATTACAACCACTATTTATTGCATTAAAGGCTGGTAACAGATTAAAGCAAGGTGACAGTTAAACTTGAAAGCTCCTAAAGGAGATTTAGGAGATTTCTGTTCTACTGTCAGCTTGCTTGAAACAGTCACCTGTCTTAAACATCTAATTATAAACACAATTTAGTGGTCGTCATAGAGAGGTTTTACTGTAAATATTACATTTGAGAAATCCAGCAGTCAACAATTTCAAACCAGATGGCATTTATACAGTGAACAAATAGTAAAATGACTATTAGCCCTCCTAAAGCTGAAAAGTCAAATACAGTAAAACCTCTCTATTACGACCACTAAAAGGAAGGCTAATTTATTGTATGAAAGACAGGTAACAGCTTAAAGCAAGGTGACAGTAAAACAGAAAGCTCCTAAAGGAGCTTTCTGTTCTACAGTCACCTTGCTTTAAGCAGTCACCTGCCTGAAACATCTAATAATAAACACAATTTAGTGGTCGTAATAGAGAAGTTTGACTGTAAATATTTAATTTGAAAAATCCAACAGACAAAGATTTCCAAGCAAATGGTATTTATACAGTGAACAAATAGTAAAATGATTATTAGCCCTCCTCAAGCTGAATAGTCAAATACAGTAAAACCTCTCAAATATGACCACTGAAAAGAAGGCTAATTTATTGTATAAAACTAAAAGACGGGTGACAGCTTAAAGCAAGGTGACAGTAAAGCAGAAAACTCTTAAAGGAACTTTCTGTTCTACTGTCACCATGCTTTAAGCAGTCACCTACCTAAAAAATCTATTAATAAGTACAATTCAGTGGTAATAATAGAGAGTTACTGTCAATATTTCATTTGAGAAATCCTGCAGACAATGATTTCAAAGCAAATAGCCAATACCAGTTTTCATATACAGTAAACCCTCTCTATTACGACCACTTAATTTTATTACCAATAATTATTAGGTATTCAAGACAGGTGACTGCTGAAAGCAAGATGAAAGTTAAACAGAAAGCTCCTTTAGGAGTTTCAGTTTTATTTTCACCTTGCTTTAAGCTTTAATTTACTTTCATACAATCAATTAATCCTTCTTTTAAGTTGTTGTAATAGAGAGGTTTTACAGTATATGTTACTACACCCACTGTGAACAGATTTCTTTCAATCCATTACTCCATAAATGCACATTTTTAAGCCTTTAATTTATTCCTCTACTGAAGAAAAAAGTTCCTAATTATACTGTTATAAATAAGAATCATAAGAAGTATTTTCTATATTCTAGCAGAAAATAGGTTAAAACAGGCTAAAAGTAAAGCAGAATGTGCCTTAATGAACATTTTGCTTTACTTTCAACCTGCTTTAAGTGTTCACAAGTCTACAATCCTAAAAACAGGCTATGGGGTAATGGGTTAAACTGTTAATAAAATTGGATACTAAAATGAAGGGAAATTCCTCCAGAAAAGAGAGCAGACTCAAGTCAGACAAATTCTTGAAGAAAACAGTGCAGATCCTGATCAGATAAATCCTTCAAAAAGTGTTAATACATGTATATGCAATTAACTGAAAAAGGACTGGTATCGTTTTATTTTAATTCAAACAAAATTAAGTCAAATTAAAAAGTACATGTACATATATTCCAATAGTTGATACATCAGATTCTGTCTTTGAGATGAAGTATACAGTAAAAGATCATAAAATTATGCAGTAAAACCTCTCTATTATGACCACCAAAATGAAGGCTAATTGATTTGTTTTAAAGACAGGTATCAGCTATAAGCAAGGAGACAGTAAAACAGAAAGCTCCTATAGGAGCTTTCTGTTTAACTGTCACCTGGCTTAAGAAGTCACCTGTCATAAGCGCCTAACAATTAACACGATTTAGTGGTCGTATTAGACAGGTTTTACTGTACATGTATGTACATAGTTATTTTCACTTTTGACAATCAAGTTGGATATCACTTAAAATCTAATTAATGTCCATTAACCCCTTCACTGCCTTACCCTGAGCACAACGGTTATTTGCAAACAGTTTGATCCTGATCAGACGCCATATCACCACATCTGAATAGGATCAAAACAGTTTAACACTCATATCAATATTAATTTTCTTAAGCCAAAATACCTAAAACTTTTACACTTATATCAATATTTCTTAAGTCAAAATACCTAAAATTTTAATTTGAAAAATAAATATGAGCACCATTGTTTAAAATTGATGATGTCATGGCAACGAAGAGGCTAAAGTCTAAAATTCCATATATGAGACATTGTCCAACATTTCATCATTCATGATTAAATTCTTCCTTATGAGAACACAACAGGATGGAAAACAACAGGATACTAAATCTAACACACAAATTTAATGAATACAGAAAGCGAGCTGATAACTCTATGTAAAGAATAAATCATTATCAAGTATAGTCTATTTAACCCATTACCCCATAGCCTGTTTTTAGAATTGAAAATAGAAGACCACTTAAAGCAGGTTGAAAGTAAAGCAGAATGCGCCTTAAGGCGCATTTTGCTTTACTTTTAGCCTGCTTTAAGCTTTTATCTGCTAGAATAATGAAAATATTTCTTATAATTCTTATTTGTAGCAGTATTAATTTGGAACTATTTTCTTCGGTAGTGGAATAAATTAAAGGCGTAAAAAGGCGTATTTATGGGGTAATGGGTTAAGACTATTTAGGGTTGTTTTCTGCACTACATGTTTATTGCAAAATGAAATTCAGGACAAACCCTAATCAGAGGGCTCTTACACTGTTTGCATAGGACAAGGGTACTACAATGTACATCGTGTACAAAGCATGCATGTTATTATATGCATGACTAGGGTACAAAGGGTTAACTATGAACACAGACAGATCAGCATACATGATATATATAAAAAAAAATCTTGTCATTAAATGACCAAGGTAAAATATATACTGGGACAAAGTAATAAATACACTCAGTACAAAAAGAAACGCACATTTTTCATTACACTATTTTTATTTAGAAGGAACGTTTTTGTGAATTAATATTTTCGTTAAGGTCAGTAGTTCTGTCTTGGGGTATCAATATTGAAAAACACAACCTGCACAAATCGGTGCGATGTTTAAAACAGGCTGTAGTTCTCTTTCGCTACCAAATAATCGTGAGATTTTTACCCCTTCACCGTTTCATTTTCGTCTGCTTCAAATTTGTTGTTTGTAAGATTGTTTGAAAGAAAGATCCAATGTAGTATGAATAAAAACATATTGATATGAGTGACAAACAGTTTGGATCCTGATCAGACGTCGCGTTACGCGGCGTCTGATCAGGATTCAAACTGTTTGCAAATGCGCTTTTGGCATCATTTAGAGTGAAAGGGTTAAAAAGCAGCACACTGATTTTGAGTTTTTTGTTTCTGAACTTGTTACAGAATTAAATCAATCTTGAGATATGGTATTAGTATTCTAATTTTTCTTCAAAAAAGATTCTTTATCTGCGCATGAGAACGATGTGCGTTTCTTTTTGCACTGAGTGTATATATTCGTTAACTTGGTAACAAACAAGATGAAACCTTTTCAGATCATTTTCGTTTTAACTTTTCACATTCAATCTTTTAGAGTCAAGCTAGTGTTAACCCATTACTCCATAGATATGGTATGCCTTTTTACCCATAGCCTGCCACTCACGACTATAGCTCCATATGCAAACAGCTTGGATCCGGATGAGACGCCGAGTAACTCGGCGTCTCATCCGGATCCAAGCTGTTTGACACTCGGACAACATTTTCAGCAATTTTGAGCAACTTTGAAACTTGAAGCAGACGAGAAATATAGCAGACGACAATTTATTTGGCGGGCTAAGGGTTAAATAACTATAAAAAGTTGACCTATTTTATTCGGTGAATGAATAAATTGAAGGAGTAAAAGGCGTATTTATGGGGTAATGGATTAAATACTCCCTTTATCTGGAGCTCTATTAAAGCATCAGGCAGTCACAATCACAGAGTTTGATACTAACTTGTAGGACCAGGTGGTCCAATTGTTTAGGACCAGTGACTCTCAAAACTGGTGGTCATGACATTGGGTCAAAGGATTTGACAATTAGTGTCGAACCCTAAATCATATATAAGCTTTATATAATTATATACAGCGTAGAAATTTCTTTTCAAGCATTTAACCCTTTGAACCCTAGTCCCGCCTATAGGCGTCATTTCAAACAGTGTACATGTGAATAATACACTTGTCCTGTGCAAACAGTGAAGGCCCAGATCAGAGGGCTCCAAAAGGAGCCCTCTGATCAGGGTCTTCACTGTTTGTCAGTAATGCCAAAATTGACAAAAACAACTCTTAAAAGCCAGAAATGGACTAGACAAAAATCGAAACTGGAATTGTCCATTTAAAGTTTTAGGGAGGAAAGAGTTAAGACGATGCATTCAAAATATCACAGTACATAGTACATGTACTCATAACAATGAAAATAATCCAGAGAAATAAGAATATTAAGATAACAATCTACGTATTTTGCACATAAAGGCCTAGTTAAATCATTCTTTAAAACAATGTACTCCATAAATACGCCTTTTTTACACCTTTAATTTAATCCTTCGCTGAAGAAAAATGTTCCAATTTATACAGTAATGACTACCTTAAGGTGCATTCTTCTTTACTTTCAACCTGCTTTTAGTGGTCACCTGTCTTCAATGCTACAAACAGGCTTTTAGTTTTAAAAGTATTAAATTAAGTATTTGACCAAAAAGGAATAAAAGCTTGTTAATTGCTTTACACTTTTCATTTTTATAAAGCCAATATACAGAAAAACCAGCATACCAGTAATTCAAGAGGGTATCTAACCCATTACCCCTTACTGTTCTAGTAATGAAGATAGGTGACCACTAAAAGCAGGTTGAAAGGCACATTCTGCTTTACTTTAAGCCTGCTTTAAGCTATTATCTGCTAGAATAAAGTAACTATTTCTTATGGAACATAATCTTAACTGTATTAAATTAGAACTATTTTCTTTAGTGGAGGAAAAAATAAAAGCCTTGTTTATGGGGGAATGGGGTAAAATAGTAAAACAATAAAATCCTCTTGACTCTTTCCCAGGTTTGATGAATGACATAAATTTGTAATTGCTTTAACCAGTTCTCCCATAAATACGCCTTTTCACGCCTCTAATACATTCCTCCACGAAAGAAAATAGTTTCAACTTATTAAGTTGTGAATGTGTACTACTAGAAAATATTTCTTTATCCAAGCAGATGATAGCTTAAAGTAGGCTGAAAGTAAAGCAGAATGCGCCCTAAGGCGCATTCTGCTTTACTTTCAAGCTGCTTTAAGTGGATGCCTGTCTTCAAAACTTGAAACAGGCTATGGGGTAAAGAGTTCAATTCAAAAACCCTTAGATGTAGACATATAAAGAAAGAAGATTTTGGAAAATTTATTAGTTAACTCTTTTAACACTAAGCTACTCTTGTAGGTTATTGGGATCCAATGTGGATCATTTTTTTAAGGTTCGAGTATACTTGGAATTCTGGGTAGTTAAATGCATAATATATACTAGCTAGTATAAATTATTAAACAGGGAAGACCCAGATCAGAGGAATCCTATAGAAGCCCTCTGATGTGGAGATTTACACTGTTTGCAAATGTAATTCATTATATTTCATACATGTCCATGGTGTTGAAAGAGTTAACTACAATAAGTCAGGTTACAAGTATGTAAATATCTAATTCCTTGTTCGCTTAAGTAATAATAAATTCATACCAGTGTTTTATCATGCAATAGAACGGGGGTAGGAGTTTAGATGCGGAGTAATTAATTCACGAGACAGAAGGTCGAGTGATTTAATTACCAGCATCTCAATAACTACCTGTGGTCTATTGTAAGTTAAAACACTGGTAATAATTTATCAATTCCATTCTAACACTTCCATTTAACCACAATTTGCACTTTCAAAATAAGTCTATTCCATTTTTGACTATTTTGGATTGATTTTAACAATATATTTCAAAATGACAAACAGTATAGACCCTGATAGGAGGGCTCCTTACACTGTTTGCATAAGACAAGTGTAATCCTATGGTGTTACTACTCATTACAATTGTAAGAGACAATTCTAATGAGAAGTGACACCAATGGGTTTCATGCAGAAATAAAGATTTTAGTTTTGAAATACCCCCCTTATCTAGTCATTCTAGATCCCTGTAAAAGTTTAAAATCATAAGATGTCACTTTTACATGACATTGTATACTAGTATTTAGTTTCAGCGCATATTATCATGTCTTAAGGCACTTATGAGGAGGAATGGGCCAATATCGTAAAAAGAAAGCAAATGTATTATGATTGACAACTTGTTACCAAATACTAGGGATGTCAAGGAATATAGATTTTGGTATTTGAATATTTGGTAGGATAACTATTCAAATATTTGTTTACCCATGACTGTCATAATGACTAAGATTTTGAATGATAATGCGTAGTTGAATTTACACAGGAATTTAAGAATTTTAAGTTTATAACTTTGGAAAGATTTCTAATGCAAGTTACGATGTAATTAAATCATTTTACAGAGCTCCAGATAAGGGGGGTATTTCAGAAACTAAAATCTTTATTTCTCAATTAAACCCTATGGTGTTACTACTCATTAGAATCGTCTGTTCGAGACGATTCTAATGAGTAGTTACACCATAGGATTTGGTGCTGAAATGAGTGAGAAAATGTTGGATTTGTTCAGTTTACTCCCTCTTATCTGGGGCCCTGATTTTACTGACATTGCTGGTCTGTTGTGAATCATGGCAATGCAATAAAATCATACTTACATTAAGACAAAATACGAGTGTTACTGTAGGTACATGTATTTACTATTTGGCAAGCGTAGTTAGGGTCATTATGACTGAATTGTCATTGAACTGCTAGTGTTCAGTATACAGTTAGACTTTGCTTCTACGATGCATCCAAATCTATATTAATAATTAACTTTCCTGAAGACATCCAACATTTTCTCACTCATTTAAACACCAAATCCTATGGGGTAACAAGAAAATTATAATGAGTAGTAACACCATAGGGTTTAATGCAGAAATAAAAAAGTTTAGCTTTTTAAATACTCCTCTTATCAGGAGCTCTGTCTGAAAGTAGGCGAACATCGACAGATTCAATAATAAAAAAAATGTTTTTACAAAATCGAAAATGTATATACATGTACATTATTCAAACGAATATTCATATGGTAAAATAAGGTTTGAATAATAAATTAATGAATGAATATTCAAAAAAGCGTTGACATCCCTACCATATTTACCAAACTACTGAGAAAGTTTAAAATTCTCTTATTTCTATGTCCCTGAAGCTCTATGCAAGCTTCATCAAGAAGCTAAATACATGTATGTAGTAAAGCCTCTCTTTTACAACCACTAAATCACATTAACTCTTCCGCATTAAAGGCAGGTGACTGCTGAAAGCTTTCTGTTTTACTTTCACCTTGATTTAAGCTGTCACCTGCCTTTAATACAATCAATTAGTTTAAGTGGTTGTTAAAGTGACATTTTACTGTATTGTGCATAAATCCTGAACTTATTTGAACAGCATGCTCAATCATCAATCTGTTTTAGGCATTACAAAACAGGTTGGTCCATTTTCTTTGTCTAAAAACAGTACACCAGTCACAGTACTGAACCCTAACAAAAGGCATAAGACTTTTATCAATCGTAAGTCAGGATCATTGAACTCACATGGCAATACTTCAAAAAACGTTACATAGAGGAATGTCCCACAGGCTATAGCTGTGAGAATTCCTTGAATAAGTGAGGTTGAGTTTGAGTCCCATAAATCTAAAATTCCAATTCCTATAGCAATGCCTATTGGTGATGTTAGTGAGAAAAACACAATTGATCTTATCACAGCCCATTGAGAAAGTTTACTCTGTATTAGATTCATTCCTAAACTGAAACTTAAAATTGATTTGTGAATTAGAAGGGCAGCAAAAATGCCCAACACATCTGCAGCTGTCTCCTGAAGCCCTGCGGCCAAACCTTCAAATATGGAATGTAAGGAAAGAGCAGCTAGCAGTAAGATAGATCTCAAAGCTGAATGTTCATGTTCTGGAGTAAGATTTCTGTCCTCCACTTCTTCAGACGTCGCATTTTCATCACAGTCATCACAATGTCTCTGTGCTTCAATCCCCCGGGGTGATATCCTAGCTGGTTCATCACTTATACCTCCAATAGAATGCTCAAAATCAAATGTACCTGATGAAGTGATGGAGTTTGAGTGATCTTTCAATAGAGGTGTAGCAGCTGTGACCCCAGACATGTGATTTTCCTTAATGGTTAAAACAATTTGTTCCACTATCAAAACAATAAACAAACCCATCATCATCACAAACTCTGCTACTGGAAATGAAGAAAACACATGAAAATCATTCAAGGCTATGCCCAGATCAACTCTAGATGAGGGTAGGAGATCTAGCACGCCTGTAGCCAGAAACACACCTGCTGCAAAGCAGCTCAGGAAACTCAATATACGCTTGTAGAGTAATTTGTGTCTTGGACAGTCTGCTTTCTTGATGAATAGTTTCCTTAAAAACACTGGCATTATTCCAAGGACAAATGTCATAATAAATAATGTGATTAGAACTAGACCTTTCAACACATCAACCCTCATCTTGTCTCTTCAACGATCGATCTGTACTTGCCTCTTCTATGTCACGCAAAAACAATCACTTTCAAATGTCTTGATGCAAAACCAAATGGCGATTCTTGTCGGTTTACAGTAGCCACATAATACCATTCAATACTGCACGCACACAAGCCTCCACTGAGATGTGTTCAGTACACATGCCGCCACCTTTTTCAGCCAGTATATTGTCCTTTTGCAATCAGTTTTAGATAATAACAGATAAGTGCTTCGGTACCAGAGTGTTTTTGATTAATGTTATCTAAAAGAAATCTGCTGACAGAGCGTTTTTCTGAAGTTATTTGATCCAAAGTTACCTTTCTTATTAAAGTCCATCTGCCATTTTGATTGTTTGTTTGTCACATGATGATGATCATTGTTCAATCGGTATACCTCGGAGAAAGAGTCGTTTCGGACCCAGGTAGTTTCAGACCCACTCTTTTGGATAAATTTTACTCCATTCCAATGGTCTTTTTGTCCTCAATCACTTGTGAGCCTTTTGAATGTTTATACGAAAAAGATCACTGTCGTGTGTTGCTATGTGATCATGGACGACGTTCTCGGAAATGTCCTGTGTATTGACCTATTTTTTCGGAGGTCACGGAAATTCACGAGTATTCACGGAAATCTCGGAACAATAATTATCTTTAAGGTGGTTCGCGGATCTGCTTATTCCCTGCCAGACATCACTGAAACATTGATCAAATTGAAGTATACCATATGGAGAGTAAAAAATCGATACAATAAAAAAATTTACAGCACCGTTTTTTTCTGACAGGACCTTTTGTCGAGAAAATTTCCATTTCTAATAAACAGGAATGTGAGGAATTTTATGTTTGTTTTTAAGGGTGTATCAATGTCATAAGCCATTTTTTCAAAGTATTTAACTTTTTTTCTAACATTGTTTTTTTGGAAGAGCTGTTTATGATGAATGAAAAAATGAAAAAAAAAATATATGGTGGTGTCCTTGTTTTTGAGCTACAGCGATTTGAAAAAGGTATGTCAAATTTGGACTTTTTTTCTCAAATTTTACCCATTCAGGGTACAAGCTTCAGTAAAATTTATTTCGGAACAAAACAAACATGATAATTTGGGTTTCCATTATTTATTTCATGTCTATGGTGGTATTTTCACATATAGAAACCAAATTTAGACAAAGCAGGCACCAGGTTTGAACAATATCGATCCTTGAATATCAAAAATATGCTTTGTATAGGGCATGATTTTATTAGATTTTTTATTTTATGAAAAAAAGTAAAAAAGTTTGAAAATGAAATAGTTCTAGTATTTAACTTTTTCTTATATTCTACCAGATGAAAGCCCATGCTAAGGCAGTTCAAAATATGAAAAGAAATTGAAAGGTCAGTGTTGAAAATTTTGAGTTATTAAAGTAAAAAGAGTTATCTCCCCTTACAAAATTTACAAAAAAGTACCATATCGATGCTATTTAGAGCTTTATAAATTTCATATATGGTGCCTTTTTTTTCTTAAATTAGTTTTTGTATAAAGAAATACTACCATAGATAGGAAATGAATAACACAAAACCAAATTATCATATTTGTTTTCATTTAAAATGGATTTTATTGAAGCGGGCTGTTTGAAATGGACAAAATAAGAGGAAGTGGGTGGGGTAAATTTTACATGGCCGTAGAGCCAACTGTTGTTCACCAAAATGTACACTTTTTCTATTTTTTCATTCATCTTAAATAGCTCTTCAATACAAAACCATCATTGAGTGTTTTCATATACTTTGAAAGTTTCCCAAAATCATGACATTGATACACCCTTAAGCAAAGACTTATTGATTGTTCAAAACAGGAATGGCGAGAACAGATATCAGATTCCAATAAAGCTCGACATTATTGCACTTTTATGCCGGAATTGAAAACTGCAAAATATTTGATGTTTGATATACCATATCGTTTTAGAATAGCTCTTACTAGATTTAGATGCTCTGCACATAAGTTTTTTGTGGAAACTGGCAGGCACTTAAATATCCCTTATGATCTAAGAATTTGTAAATTATGCAACATGGGAAAAATTGAAGACGAGTTTCATTTTGTAATGGAATGTACATTATATAATGATATAAGATTAACATATATACCAAGTATTAGAAATATGTATGTTCCTACAGACACCATGTACAGCTCCCCTGAAAAATGTCGATATATCGGAATTTTAATTGAACAGTGTTTTGTCAAGACAACTCGGAAATGACATACAATCATAGACACATTTTGAGTGTCACGGATACTTTTAAGGACTACTGCGTTTTTCCTTTAAAGAGTCTCCATGAGTTCCGTAAATTTCCGTGTTTTGTTAAAGCGACTCGCAACCAGATGGTGCATTAAAAATAGTGATTTGTAAATATGTGTCAAACGCTTATATAAATGGTAAAGAATTAGTTTAGGATAAGAAATTCTGTTTAAAAAATGTATTTCAATAAAAATAATATTGGTCTCTGGTGGGATTCGAACCCGGGGCCCGGCATTGGCGGACAGAAGGCAAAATAGGGGAAACCGCTTAGACCAATGGACCACGGAAGTATCCGTTTATCTCGGATCGATTTAACGTATTTCAATGTGTAGCCATCGAAAGTGCATACAACTTCGTAATTCGGCTCGGGTTTATGTCTGAGCCCGTGTAGAGAAGAAACAACAACAACTATACCGTCTACTAGTCGGTATAGAAAAACGATGGAAAATATCTAAAAATCTAAGATTCGGTGACGATTCTTGAGACTTTTTTTGGAGTGATCATATTCTTTTAATGTCAGAAGCCAAATAATGCCACAAATTTGCTTTTATTTGAGTATTTTATTTTATTTTGACAAGTGCACCATCCGGTTGTGAGTCCCTTTAAAGGCGTTGTTACTAATAAATACGGTAAAATCTCTCTATAACGACCACTTAACTGTTTTAGTTTTTTCTGCTCTCAGTCAGATGACTGCTTAAGGGTGTATCAAACCCATAAGCGATTTTTTCAAAGTATCAAACTTTTTTTCTATCATTGTTTTTTTGGAAGAGCTATTTATGATGAATGAAAAAATGGAGAAAAAAATATATGGTGGTGTCCTTTTTTTTTTTTAGCTACATCGATTTGAAAAAGGTATGTCAAATTTGGACTTTTTTCTCTCAAATTTTACCCATTCAGAGTACAAGCTTCAGTAAAATCTATTTCAAAACAAACATGGTAATTTGGGTTTTCATTATTTATTTCATGTCTATGGTGGTATTTTCACCAAATTTAGACAAAGCAGGCACTAGGTTAGAACAATATGGATCCTCGAATATCAAAAATATGCTTTTTATAGGGCATGATTTTATTAGATTTTTTATTTTATGAAAAAAAAAGGTTTGAAAATGAAATAGTTCTAGTATTAAACCTTTTCTTATATTCTACCAAATGAAAGCCAATGTTAAGGCAGTTCAAAATATGAATAGAAATGGAAAGGTCAGTGTTGAAAATTTTGAAATATTAAAGTAAAAAGAGTTATCTCCCCTTACAAAATTTACAAAAAAAGTACCACATCGATGATATTTAGAGCTTTATAAATTTCACATTTCGTGCCTGTTTTTTCTTGAACCAGTTTTTGTATGAAGAAATACTACCATAGATAGGAAATAAATAATACAAAACCAAATTATCATAAGTGTTTTCATTTAAAATGGAATTTATTGAAGCGGGCTGTTTGAAAAGGACAAAATAAGAGAAAGTGGGTGGGGTAAATTTTACATGGCCATGGAGCCAACTGTTGTTCACCAAAATGTACACTTTTTCTATTTTTTCATTCATCTTAAATAGCTCTTCAATACCAAACCATCATAAAGTGTTTTCATATACTTTGAAAAATTCTTAAATTCATGACATTGATACACCCTTAAAGCAAGGTAACCGTAAAACAGAAAAATCCTTTTCTTTCATCTTGCTTTCAGCTCCCACCTATCTTTTATAAATACAACCAGTCTTCTTTTAAGTTGTCATAAAAGTGAGTTGTTTCTGTAACTTGATCATACTCTAGCGAAAAAGGTAAAGGTAAATGTAAGCTTTATTTAACATCGCTTTTGGTAAACAATCAACATGATAAGATCATGAGCTTTTATTGCGACAAACACGGTATCTATTAACAGACATTCTTACCTGGGCATTACAGTAACCTTCCAAGTACTTCCCTTATAATGCCGAGCGCCAGACAAGGGCGCTACTAGTTCCATTTTTTTAATGGTCTACGGTATGACCCGGTCGAGGATCGAACCCACACCCTCCCGCCTCGGAAGCGAACGCTCTACCAACTGAACTATCAAGGCGGGAGAAGGCATTAACCTTTCTTGTGCCAAAATAAACTGTGAGGTGCATTTTACCCCTTCGCCGCTATGTGAATAACCGTCTGCACAAAAAAATGTTCTTCTCCAATATCATTTCAAAATTAGAGTTAATGTTGTAATTAATACATTAGAATTATCGATAAGAGACTGAGTGTCGAATAGTTTGGATCCTGGTAAGATGCCTTGTCACGCGGCGTTTGATCTGGATCCAAACTGTTTGCAAAATCGATTAAAAATATGCAACTCTGGCGATGAAAGGGGTTAGATAATGAATAACCTTCTTACATTTATAAGAAGATTACAGATCTAGTGGCATAAAGATTTCCATGAATTGAAATTACACTGTTACAATCTGTTTAACCCTTTCACTCTCAATGACATCATAAATCGCAGTTTTGTTCCTGATAAGACGCCTCGTAATGCGGCGTCTGATCAGGAATAAAACTGTTTGCCACTTTGTTTTTTTTAAATTACGGCTGTTGTATTGCTTTAAATCTAAATTTGAAACGGTATTGCAGACTTTATGAATTGGGCCTATAATATTCAGTGGAAGATCAGGTTACAGGCAGAGTGGTCGAAGGGATATAACTCGTTCATAGACTCGTTACATGCGTGCAGGGATTTTCCGAATTGCGTGCCTTTACCTTATGTTCTGCCACAACTAACTGCATGATATACGCCGTAATTATATTAATAAAAACCGGACAATAATAAAGAATATGTTAAGGAGACACCGTTTTCCTTTAAAGGTATATACTCAGTCCTTATATCATACAATAAATATGGGATCTTACATGAGTGTTCATTATTTATTGGATTTATAAAAGGAGTCTTTTAGAAAACGATAAAAACGTGGCTTGTCGAGTTTTTATCGTTTTCAAAAAGATTAATTTTATAAATCCAATAAATAATGAACACGAATGTTAGATTCTGTTTATAACATATTCTTGCAATGCTGTTTTACCATCTCGATACTTATTTTAGATAACTCGCTTCACTATATAAGTCAATGGATGACGCGTGAATGCACCGCCCAGTTGAGCAAACATGGAAAAAGTAGAACCAAGGTTAATTCCTATTTATTCAAAATAAATTAAGGGAGCAAATATTCCCTGTCTCTTCTCATCCATAGGCATTCGAATGCCGACAGAAATGTTCGCACCGTAGGTTGTCTTATGAAGTTCTTTCTCTATCGACCGCTGGCGGTGTGTTCATCATTTATTTTTGTATGGTTGCGGAAATAGCCGATGTGTGTTCTCCCTTTGCGAATATATTATTAACTTATTTCCAGTGCTACGAATGACAGTCTGAAAACCGAATAGTGCATTTGCCAAACAAAAGAAAAACTGTAATAGAAGCAAAATGTTTGTCATTACTGTGCATATGAAATTAAGAAAATGTGATCGGTTCAAAACTTCTTTTTCAAGGTTTGCTGCGTATAATTCAAATACAGCACTCCCTCTCTATAACGACACCCAATGGGAGACAACAATTGTGTGCGTTGTTCGGATGGAGTCATTATAGGGAGGGAAAATTGGCTACATTTGCAAACAGCTTAAATCCAGACCAGACGCTGCGTATCTGTTTGCCCATGCCCCATATTAATTGGATCGTGGGCATAAATGGGTTAACCCTTTACCTGATAGCCTATTTATAGTATTGGAGATAGGTGACTACTTAAATCAGGTTGAAAGTAAAGCAGAATGCGCCTTAAGGCGCATTCTGCTTTACTTTCATCCTGCTTTAAGCTATCATGTGCTAGAATATAGAAAATATTCCCTATAATATATATTCATGTCTGATTAAATTGGAACTATTTTCTTCAGCGGAGGAATAAATCAAATTCGCTAAAAACCGCTTCTATGGGTGAAAGGGTTAAACACAAACATCCTTATTTTTCAAACAACCCTCAGCATTTTACTGCTCAATAGAATCGACTGTAAAAAGAGACAAGTCTACGGAGCTGTATATCATAGGGGTTTGTGGAGATCTAAATAATCAGTGTAGAAAATGTTCAGTTATAAAGTAATATACCAAGTTAAAGTCTACTTTCAGTCCGAATGACCGCTCAGCCGACTGTACATATACTCCCCTGATCATCGAACCATCTTGCCTATGAGCACTGCTAACATATGGCGCAGTCAAATGCAGCCGCAGTACCGACTCAGACCCTTCACATGTACCCATTTTAACCCCTGGGTGGAGAGGAGCAATTCGCGGTACATATCTTGCTCAAGAACATTCCTGTACATCATCGGGGATTCAGAAAAATCCCCTAGTCAGACCGCTGGTCCGGCGGGGGATCGAACTCACGACCCCTGGTACCGTAGTCCAAGGTGTTAACCATTGGGCCACTACCGCCGGTTATCTCTTAACCCGTTTATTGACCGCCCCAGCAATGAACATTATTATTAACGCGTCTTTTATCAACGGTGTACCTGTGATGAGAATCATGAGTACACTTGTTCTATGCAAACCGTGTATATCCATTTCAGTGTGTAGGGGGTGAAAAGAAATCTTATCAGGGTTTACATTGTTTTTTGTCATTTTGCAATATACGAGACGTAAATGAGCCATGCCATGAAAAAAACTTGCCTTATTGCATTGCAACATTGTACAGACCAAGGGTCGGTGTCATCACAGTCTCTGTATCTAAAGTTTGTCTACACTGCAAAATACCGTCTATTACTCTGCTTTATTCAATGCTTTAAAAATTTACACTTGTGGGTGTCAAACAGAGTAAATCAATATCAAATACATTGACGGCTGTCCTTGATCTACTCTGTTTGCAATGCAAAGACTCGGGATTTCTTATGGAACGACTCATATATAAATATTTAACTGCGTTTAATAGTGAAAAATGAACGAGACTTTACTTGAATCTGGAAGTGTCCATGTAATAATCTACTATCTCAAATGAGTTAATTAAACCGCTGTCCTTGTCTCCTCGGACAGATATACACGAACCGTAAACCAACAATGAAAACCTGGACAGCTAGTTTTGACTGCAATCGCGTGCTTGGGTCAAACGGGAGGGGTTAGCCCGTCCGGCATCCCGATGGATTTTAATTAACCATATTCATAAATGCCTTTAACCACGAATGAATAACAACTAACTTATTCGTGCTTAAACTCGTCAGTACTGTTTAAATGTAGATTTAGATGTAGAGTGGTAAACCGGCCATGAATAATAATATAAAGGGGTTTGGGGTTTTTTGTGGAGTTTTTGTTTTTTGTGGGGATTTGGGCGGGGCATGGAGGAATTATACTTCCCCCATGGGCGGGGGGGGGGGGGGGTTTACTGTTAGTTGATATATGTAAAATAAAAACAAAAAAGGAGGAAGAAGAAAGAAAAACAGTTGACAACTATATTTCTCACATGATGTTATACTTAATACACTGAGTTTAACTTTTGCGTGAGCTTTAAAGAAATAAAACGAAACAGAAAAAAATAAATAATGACCGGTGTTGTTCTGTAATCTTTTGGATCCAATTAATTTTTAGGTAGCCATTATATTTAGCCTTGGGGAGAGCGGCACTAACCCTAGTGTAACGTGAAAGTTGCACCATTGTTGCCAAATTTGAACAACCTTGAAAAACCAAAAGTTTGCCTAATTTTTCTTTAGCATCCTTTTGTTTTCAAGCTACGAACAAATATATATATATAATATACAATGGCGTGGATGCCTCTTTGTATTTTTCATTTTATTTATAAGCGAACTTGCAATTCGTGGATTTATTATATTAGCCGAAGATACCATAATTGCCAATTAGACTATTATAGTACGAGTTTTACTCCGTATCCATAATGGCAGACAGGTGCGTGCTGTGGATGCCCTCTAGTTAAATCACGTGACTGCTTTCATTGGCTGACAGCCTGAAATAGACCCCCTGCATAGGCAAAATCATAACAAGTCTGTCGTTTCGCATCCATCATGGCGAATCCGAGGAAATTCAGCGAAAAAATCGCCTTGCACAACCAAAAGCAGGCAGAAGAAACTGCCGCCTTCGAGGCCATACTAAGAGATGTCAGTGCAGCTACTAGGGTATGTAGTATGCCAAACAGATATCCCCAGATCGCGGTCATTCCTTCAAGTTATTTGCCGTTATGTCGTCCCAAATTCTATAAATGTCCAATTTATTCAGGTTACATTGCAATTATTGACACGATTTTTTACCCGATTGCAGGGTTCCCTTCATAAACCGAATCAGCATCTTCATATACAGCAGAATATCATGCACCAGTATCGAGGAGGGTCCCTGCCTAACGTGAATCAGATGGCTACTGCAACAAATGCTGGACAGGTAGTGTAACACTTTCTGTATACAAATATGTCAACCAGTAATTTGAGACACAATTACCGTACACGGGCTTATTGTAGCCTGAAGTATCAGTTTGACTGCGAAAGTAGATTATTTAGAGTGTGTTTATCACTAGAAAAACAGCATGAATAAGCAAAAAGCAGTCAGTAATTTGAGTTACCTCCCCTCCATTATGTCAGGTCAACTATTTATATTTACTTGGCCTAGTTTCGTTCTATTGATTTTACAAATGGATACACCTCATAGAAGTTATTTAAAGCTGATTAATATTGATGTTAGTTACAGACAGTAAGAATTCTGATCTGATACTATATTACTTAGCGTAATGTTTCAGGGCTGCCATAAGTTGACATGAAAAATCCTAAGATTTCCAAATTTGCATTTTTCAAGTGCGATTTTACGAATCATACCTTGACCCCATCGCCTGTTTCTAGTTTTGTTGACATGTGGCTGCTTAAAGCAGGCTGAAAGTAAAGCAGAATGCGTCTTAAGGCGCATTCTACTTTACTAAATTACTTTCAGCCTGCTTTAAATACCATGTACTAGAAAAAAAATCTGATGATTTAGGAAAATTCTGGAGAAATGGAAGCCCTGATGTTTGATCTGAAATTTTCACAAATATATGCACACTTCATGAAAACAATCTATGGGTAAAAGTGAATTTTCATATCCAATGAAAACTGTCAAGGATATCCCATTACCACCATTATTCGAACACTACCAAAAATCGAACTCCTAAATCATTTCACGTGATATCTATGGTTACAAACAGTTTTGCATAACCGCGCGTGACATTTTGATAACAACACCGGTAGAAACTTCATGAACACAAGATCGGCAAAAAATTCAGTAAACAGGTAAAATAGCAATTTGTTGAACTTCTCTGACTATAAATATTGCATTTACACCTAATCCCAAATTTCCCAATGCATGAATATGCCAAAGACTACATTTTTTGTGAACAAAAATGACCAGTTGTGTGTCGGCTGCATAACTTTTACATTTACCTCATTCCTAGTGGTCCGGACAAATTATATTTAGGGTTCAGACCACTAAATCTGATCAAATCTCAAACTAGGGGTCCTTATAACTTTTTTTCTCACTTTTTCATATTCTAAACTGTGTTTAATATAAGAAGTAGCTAAAAATAAATAGATAAAATGATATTTTGACAGGTTCGAGTTTACTAAATTTTTAGAAAAATCTATTTAATTTCTTCTTGATGATTGTGTACACTTTAATGTGTGCAGCTCTGCTAGGGGACCCATTCTACTGCTCTACCTGTAGCCATTAACAATTGATAGTTTATGTCTAAACTACTGTAAATTATTTGAAAATTTTTACTTTTTATGAGGCTTCAGACTCTTGTTTTATGTTTTTCTGACATTATATGAACAAACACTTACCCTGGACTATATATAGTAAATATTTTGTGGCGTCAAACCTACTGTTCGAATTTAGGTTGGGGTCCCACTGAGAATGAAGTAAGTGGGCCACCATGCTTTGTTTACATTATTAGAGAACCGATTTGAGTTGCAACACCTTACCCATCATATTTTAAGTTGAAAACGCCCAGTATATCCAGTATTCATGTAAAAAATAACTTTTATTCACACAACAATTTGAAATTGACTAGAATATGCTTAGGTGTTCGAATAATGGTGGTACCGGGATACAATTTGTTATTTACTTAAAGATAGAAATACCACTGAACATGACTTTATTATAATTTAAATTCATTATGTTTTAAGATTGACAGAGCTGTTTTAATATTTCTAACCTAACCATGTTTATCAGTCTTTGCCCAAATCCACTTTCCTGATGCCAGGGACAAGTCATACCTGTCAAGTTGCATGCTATGCCTTGTGCAGATGTCACAAATATTTAAAACCCCAATCACACGTTCAGCTGTCAAATCTCACATTTCAAAAATTTAAAAGATGTGAAAAAAACAGTTAAAATGGTAGCCAAACAAGTTAAACATTATTGGAATTGGACGGTTAATTCATTTTATCACATGGCGGGTATATGCAGGTGACATAATGATAAACTTGCTATGCTATACTGAGTATACAACAACTGCATGCATGGTAGAAAAACACACCAGTTTGATTACATGGCTCTATTAAGTATTTACATGTTAAGGGTGTTGATGTACATATCAGAGCTCCAAATAAGGTGTGTTTTAGCGTTTTTCAGCCCAATGTTTCACTGAAATCGCATTGATAATGAAATGCAAGGTTGAAAAATACACATTTAAAAAAGTCTGTTCAGCAATACAATTCATATGAGTGGGTTTAACTTGGTTAGAATCTCAGAACTGTATTCCCACTTATTAGAAATTTAATCCCGCAAATCATGTATAACCCTCAATTGGTTACCTTTTCTGTTTACACTTTTATCCGCGAGAATGTTCAGGGAATAAGGGTATCATAATAATCCTCTAGAGAAGACACATTAGAAGCGTTTAACCCTTTAGTCTATAGGCTGTTTCTGGTAGTGAAATAGGTGACCTCTTAAAGCAGGTTGAAAGTGAAGCAGAATGCGCCTTAAGGCGCATTCTGCTTTACTTTCAGCCTGCTTTAAGCTACTAATCTACTGGAATATAGAAACTATTTCTGATAATACATATTTATGACTGTATAAATGGGAACTATTTTCTTCAATGGAGGAATAAATCTAAATACTCTAAAAGATGCTTCTATTGGGTAAAGCCTAAAGGGTAAGTAAAGCAGAATGTGCCTTATTAGATAGTAGTTGTCCATCTTCAAAACTAGAAATAGGCTATGGGTTAATAGAATGACAAAAGATGCTCTAATTGACTGTATGCCATTGCAGATTACATTAGCTGCCATTTTTGTTTTCAGAATTTTCAGCATGTTGACGGTGTACGAGGCAATCCTGTACCCCACCCAGACAGGATGCACCCTAGAGACCGGGGTCGACAGATAGGTCCGCTCAGATCAAGGCCACTCCCACTCTCAAGAGTATCCTTTCATTGGAAAAAATGATGTAGACTAGTTTGCAATGATGAATCAGAGTAGACTTAAAGGGAGCTTAACCCATTACTCCCTAGAGAGACATTTTTACGCATTTAGTTAATTACTCCGCTGAAGAAAAAAGTTCCAATATATACACTTTAGTCGTGAATATGTTTTATATTAAATCCTTTTTATAATTTATGCCCCTATTCTGTCTGTCTGATCATCTGTCAGGAACAAGGTAAACTTTAAATTACTGTTTCTTCTAACATCAACATTGCTCACTCAAATACTTGGATACTCATACAGTTATTGCCTTGGACCATTTCATTTCCACCAAAAACACACAGCAACATTTGACCTTGACCTAATTTGGACTTAATTTGGAATATTTTAAATTGGCTATTTCTTGGTTAACTAAAATTCACTGTTTCATCTAGCATCAACATTTCTGACTACAATGATTTGCTACTTATACAGCTGTTGCCTTGAATCATTACCAATTCACCCATGCTACCCAGCCTCAATTTGACCATGACCTAGTATGGACTTGGAAAATATTTAGAACTATTATATTGTCAAGGATGCCATGGGGGCAGAGTGTTTGTTTAACTCTTTCCTCCCTGAAACTTTTTATGGACAATTCCAGTTTCCATTTTAGTCTAGTCTATTTCAGACTTTCATTGGATGTTTTTGTCAATGTTTGACATTATGACAAACAGTGATGACCCTGATCAGAGGGCTCCTTTCGGAGCCCTCTGATCTGGGTCTTCACTGTTTGCACAGGACAAGTGTACTATTCACATGTACACTGTTTGAAAAGGACGCCTATATGCGGGACTAGGGCTCAAAGGGTTAACGCGGTTCTTGATTTATATTCTAGCTTAAGGTACGTTAAGGTATGCTGAAAGTAAAGCAGAGTGTGCCTAAGGCTTATTCTACTATATTTTCAACCTTCTTTAAGTGGTCACTTGTCTTCAAAACGTTAAAACTGGCTATGGAGTAAAGGGTTTAAGGGCTCCTTTTACTTTCATATTTCTGATTTATTAAAGTCCCAACATTACTGTCAAATTGCCAAAATAGCGTAATTTTAAAACCTGAAAACGTAGGCACATTCCTAATCTAAACCTATAAAAAGAAGTTATCCCCGATGATTATGGAAGCAACATTGCTACAAATCAGTGAAATTGGTGGAAACAAGTCAAATTTTAAACTTGTTTTGTTGACATTCGATCGAAGACGAATTACTAGGGAAATGTTCCGCCTTCGTTCAGATTTGACGACACAGTGTATATGAATTATCGCTGCGTTTTGTATCAATCACGTGACATTTACGCAATCCTAAGAAAATTCTCGGAACCAGCCCATTAGTCTTATTTGTAAACAAACCTGCTTAAAATGTAAACCAACACGATAAGAATTCAACACATTTAGGTAGGACTCTTTACGAAGTGGGGGCATATGTCAGGCTTCTTACATGCGATTTCACTAAGTTTTGATACATGTATATAGAAAATGCACACATATAAGAAATTATGCGTTTTAAACACCAATTTCTGTAGTATTGTGCCTTAAAAAAATGCTGAAAAATCAACAAAAGTGGGATATTACCGCAATACCAGTAATCCATATTGAACCTTTTCCTCGGTAGAAGCGCCCTTTTGCTCATTCAGTTTATTGCTCAGCTGAAGAGAAACAGGCTATTAGGTAATGGGTTAAAAAATCAGCATAGAAAGAAGTTATGCAGTTACTTGCCATAAATAGTTTTAACCCTTAGCCTGCCACTCACGACTATAGCTCCATATGCAAACAGCTTGGATCCGGATGTGACGCCGAGTAACTCGGCGTCTCATCCGGATCCAAGCTGTTTGACACTCGGACAACATTTTCAGCAATTTTGAGCAACTTTGAAGCACTTTGAAACTTGAAGCAGACGAGAAATATAGCAGACGACAATTTATTTGGCGGGCTAAGGGTTAATATGGGTATGTTGCAATACCAGATTGTCAGACAGGGTGCCTTTGTATTTACACTGTATATATTTCTTAACTCTGACCTAAGGCAGACTGTTCTCCCTACGGAACAGGCAGTACAGGGGCGTATCTATCTCCGCCTCCGGACACAAGTTGGAGAAGGTAAGAATACAACTATATAACAAATCCCTGAACTTGTACTGACCACTAGAGCAAGATTTAGAACTTCTAAACTTATATAGTAAAAGCTGAGGTCGGCCTATTGTGCAAATGAGATTCAAAAGACTATTTTATAAGTACATTTAAATTTTGTAGCTCTATTGACGTTTTAAGTACAAAGTTCCTTTAACATATTAGATCCTGTGCCACGCTTGATTTAATCAAACTTGAATTAACACTGATGGGAGAAAAAACATAATGTAAATACCTGTCTATAAGGCAGGTAAAAGCTCAATGCAGGAGAAAAAATAATGCAGAAAGCTCTCTGCATTATTTCTCTCCTGCATTAAGTTCATTTCAGTCTTGTAAAACCAACATGTTCATCTACTGGTTATGCTTGGACCATGTTTCCCTGTAAGTGTATAGATCTTCCATGAAAATGCCACAAGATGAACTTTGACCCAAGAGTCAACATGCTTTGAACAGTGTCTTCCACTGTCCTCTTCTGTGTGTTTGACAGTTTGTGTTTGTGTGTCTCCATACTTTAATGGCTTTATTTTGATGTTTGTTTCCTCCTTTAGTTGTCAAGTAGATAGTTTCTTTTCTTTATATGATTATTATTATACATACAGAATCTGACATAACTTGCCATTTGAGATAAGCTTTTATTAACCCATTACTCCAGAAATATGCCTTTAATTTATTCCTTCAGTGCAGAAATTTGAATTTGTGCATAAATTGGAAATATTTTCAGAAAATATTTCCAATTTATACAGTTATGCATATGCACAAATTCAATAAGAAATATTTTCTATATCCTAGCAGATGGTAGCCTAAAGCAGGCGTAAAGTAAAACAGAATGTCTGTTAAGGTTCATTCTGTTGTACTTTCAGCCTGTTTAAGCAATCTTCTGTCTTCAATACTGAAGAAAAGTTATGAGAGAATTGGTTACCCCATAGCCTGTTTCTAGTTTTGAAGATAGGTGACCATTTAAAGCAGGTTGAAAGTAAAGCAGAATGTGCCTTAAGGCACATTCTGCTTTTCTTTCAGCCTGCTCTTAGCTATTATCTGCTAGAATTTAGAAAATATTTCTTACAATACATTTACATAACAGTATGAATTGGAACTATTTCCTTCAGTGGAGGAGTAAATTAAAGGCGTATTTATGAGGTAATGGGATAAATGAGACTACATGTAGCTAAAAAATAAGTAACAAAGTGAGACTGAAACTTTCCAGACAAAAAGAGTTTATCCTCATATGACATGGCGTGTCAGGTTCTCTTTATCCTTTTGTGTCAAACTTGAGTTTGGTGACTATCAGAATGAATACAGAAGATATGCTAAGATTAGCTCTCAAAGGTGTAACAGCTAAATGCAGGACAAAAGCAATTCAGAAAGCTCCTGTAGGAGCTTTCTGAATTGCTTTTGTCCTGCATTTTGACAGTTTCGTCTTTTTAGAGATAGCCTAGGAAGTTTTTGTTTTGTTTTCTGCAATGACTTGTCACATGACACAGGTTTGACTATACATGTATAGCTACAATGCTTTTAGTGAAATAGTTCTCATATAAAATAGTGACACCTTAGTCATCATATATGTTATTGTCCTAAACATGTGTAAGAAATTAGATACAAAAA
The DNA here is from genome assembly GCA_922989275.2 of Gari tellinella. Lineage (NCBI taxonomy): Eukaryota > Metazoa > Mollusca > Bivalvia > Cardiida > Psammobiidae > Gari > Gari tellinella. The sequence continues at coordinate 47,694,447 of OV277864.1, forward strand.
AATATTAGTCACAAAAAACAATTTGAATTTAATGTGCTTCAGTATAATTGGGCTATTTAGTGGCTAGAGATTGTAATTGGATTATAACCCATTTGAGCTTTTAAAAAATATTCCCTTGCTAAAATGACCGTCAAAATAAATAGGTACAGTAACTATGGCGCAACATATCTAACCTACTGTACATTATACATGTATATTAATTGTTAACAGTAGATGTAAATTAATATTTGGCAAGAGGATTTATAAAAACACAGTTATGATTTATTACACACCTAATTTATAGTAGAAGCCAAACTATTTATTATATATAATTTAATCAAAATCGAAATTATTGCACTTTTAATGGGACACATAAATGCACAACATTAATTGGTCAATAGTTTGTTGAAGTGGTATTTGAAGGCACATGAATATGAATACTTTACTCTTTCAACTATCTTGTGGGTTATTAGGCTCTCTTGTGGATCATTTAAGTTACCAAAACATGAACCAGTCTACTTGGAATTCTGGATAGTTTAATAAATACTGTTCTAAATTAGCAAACAGTGACTGTGTAGACCCAGATCAGAGGGCTCTCATAGGAGCCCTCTGATCTGGGTCTACACTGTTTGCCAATGTGATGAGTATATTTTATATATAGGTCCATGGTGTTGAAAGGGTTAATGTAGGGAAATAGTAAAACAGAAAGCCCCATCAGGCGATTTTTGATATACAGTAAAACCTCTCTATAACGGCCACTAAAGTGTGCTAATTTATTAGTTGTTTTTGACAGGTGACTGCTTAAAGCATGGTGACAGTAAAACAGAAAGCTCCTGTAGGAGCTTTCTGTTTTACTGTCACCTTGCTTTAAGCTGTCACCTGTCATTTAAATAACCAATAAGTCCTCGTTTTAGTGGCCGTTATAGAGAGGTTTTACTGTACATTTGTCCTTCATTAATCTGTCATCTGTGTTTTAAAAAAGCAGCTTAATTTAAGTTTTTTTAGTGGCTGGCAAAGACAAGCTTGACTGTACATGCCTCATTTACCCTTTCCTTGCAGACTAATGGTCACTATACCCTTTCTTCCATAGCAAATCTAACTGTGCAGGCCAACACTTAACCCTCCCCTCCCTAGCTTTTCAGTTTTGAAGATTAGATGGTTGCTTGAAGCAGGCCGAAAATAAAGCAGAATGCTCCTGAAGGAGCCATTTTGCTTTATATTCATCTTGATTTAACCATTTGAACCATATACATGTTACTGTATTCATGTGTCCTTTTACAAACAGTGTAACGAAAACAATTTGCTTGTTCTATTCAAAATGTGAGACCCAGGTCAAAGGGCTGCTCTGAACAGGGCTTGTACTGTTTGTCATACTGCAATACACGGACAGTAACTGCCCTAATAGTCATAATGGACTATACAGTACATGTACTAAATTGGAAACTTAAATTGTCCTTTTGAAAATTCAGGGAGGAAGAAAAGCATTGTCTTGCCCTAAACACTGGTACAGTACAACCTCTCTATTACCACCACTGAAACGAATGTTAATTGATTGTTTAAAAGACAATTGACAGCCTAAAGCAAGGTGACAGTAAAACAGAAAGCTCCTACAGGAGCTTTCTGTTTTACTGTCACCATGCTTTAAGTAGTCACCTGTTGTAATCATCTAATAATTAACACAATTTTGTGGTAGTAATTGAGAGGTTTTACTGTTACATAGAGGTGATTGTGGACTGATGGCTATGGAGGGAAGAGTTATGGGTTTTTCTGAAGGAAAGTGTATACAGAAGTATGACTGCACTTGACAATTCACTTCCTATATAAAGATCAAACGTCTTATGTAATATGATCCCTGAGGACAGGGAACTGTTCCTCATTAATTAATAGTGTTCTTGCTGGAGTCAGTATAGTGCCAGATTAGTTCATTCACCTCTGAAACTTGACAATTGACAATTCCAGATACCCATAATGGACAGAAATTTAGTCCTTTTTAGCCCTCTAGGGTTGAGTTATGCAATATATCGCAAAATGACAAAACAGATCAGACCCTGATCAGAGAGGTTTTAGGAATGAGGGACTACAATTTGCTGTTTTATAGGGGCCTCTCAGAAAGCAAAGATTTCTATAACATGATATTTGAAATATTTTTGTTCTTTTGCCCTTTCGTTCAAATGTAAAATATTGTTTTTGCATCTTTTTGAGCTTTACCTGGAAGCTTTGAATTTAGGTCATTTTTAGGACACAAACCTCAGGCTGATGTACAATATTTAACCGGTGTGAGAGCCTGATTCTTGTTTTGAAGATATATGGCCTGTGACTTTCCAGACAGTAACTTAACCCATTGCCCCATAAAGACACTGTTATAAACCTTTGATATATTCCTCTACTGGAGTAAATAGCTCTCCTTTATACAGTCGTGAACATGCACGGTAACCATAGAAATATTTCTATATCCTAACAGATGGTAGCTTAACTCTTTCCTCCCTGAAACTTTAAATGGACAATTCCAGTTTCCATTTTAGTCTTGTCCATTTCTGACTTTTAATGGTTGTTTTTGTCAATGTTTGACATTATGACAAACAGTGAAGACCATGATCAGAGGGCTCCTTTCGGAGTCCTCTGATCTGGGTCTTCACTGTTTGCACAGGACAAGTGTACTATTCACATGTACACTGTTTGAAAAGGACGCCTATAGGCGGGACTAGGGTTCAAAGAGTTAAAGTAGGCTGAAAGTAAAGCAGAATGTGCCTTCAGACACATTCTGATTTACTTTCAACCTGCTTTAAGTGGTCACCTGCCTTCAAATCTAGAAACAGGCTATAGTGGTAATTGGTAAACCCATTCCCCATTAGCTTGTTTTCAATATTGAAGACAGGTGACCACAGGCTTATCCTGGTTTACTTTCAGCCTCCTTTTAGTTACCATCTGCTAAAATACAGTAAATATTTCTAATTGTGCATACTAGTATTCATGACTGTGTATACATAAAGTCAAACTATTTTCTTCAGTGGAGGAATAAATTAAAGGTGTAGAAAGATGTATTTATGGAGTAAAGATGGTTGTGCTTTACTTTCAATCTGCTTTAAATGGCAACCTGTCTTTAAAACTAGAAACAGGATTGTGGGGTAATTAATGGGTTTTAAGGGGGGAAGAATGCCAGGGTGGTATTCCCTTCTCTGGAACATTCATTAGCAAGCAATGGGAAAATTACAAACTACTACAAAACATCCTCCACTCATTGGAATGGAAAAAAACATAACAACAAAAGTCATGATTACCTTTGTAAACAGTTTTGATTTAGATGAGATAAAGTGTAAAAACAATTTCTCTAGAATCCAACTTGTTTGACACTCCGGACTGTTTTGACAAGAAGTTTTTAAAAAAATTTTTTTTTAGAACAGTAGCAAGCGGCAGTTGTTGCAGATAACTACTGAGCATCCTCAAAGAGTTAACCCTTAGCCTGCCACTCATGACTATAGATCCATATGCAAACAGCTTGGATCCGGATGAGACGCCGAGTAACTCGGCGTCTCATCCGGATCCAAGCTGTTTGACACTCGGATAACATTTTCAGCAATTTTGAGCAACTTTGAAGCACTTTGAAACTTGAAGCAGACCAGAAATATAGCAGACGACAATTTATTTGGCGGGCTAAGGGTTAATAAGGAAAGAAAAGTTGTACATTGCATTACAGAAATAAATATCTACACTTATACACCATGCAGTACAGGCAAACTTTAATATCTCGAATTTGCTCCAGTTGAACATATCCTTATTTCAAAGTTAAAACGTGGATTAGCCACATTTTAACTTTGAAATAAGGATATTGTTGAAATATATATATATGCAACTTGAGCAAGGTAGAAATACTGAAATTATTTTAGAAACACGAGAAAATTTGAGTTATGTAAGTTTGAAATATCCAAGTTTGACTGGAAAGTAAATACTCTCTATTACAATAGCCAAACCGAAGGCTAATTTGTTTATAAAAGACAAGCATTGGCTTACAGCAAGCTGACAGTAAAACAGAAAGCTCCTTAAGGAGCTTAATGTTTTACTGTCACCTTGCTGTAAGCAGTCACCTGTTATTAACATCTTATAACTATTGCAATTTGGTGGGCGTAATAGAGAGGTTTGACTCTCTCTGGTATTTTGCATTAGTATGTGAGATATTCAAGTTTTTGCTTTCCTGAGTCTTAAACTCTTTGAATACTAGCCTAGGTAATATTGCTGTCTGCAAGTTTTTGTTTGCTACTGTTAAAAAAAGAGTTTTCTAAAATATTATTTTTTTGAGTGTCAAGCAGTTTTGATTAACCTAGTTTGGATCCTGATAAGACACCAAATTACTTTCCATCATGTCTGGATCCAAACTGTTTGCAGTTGTAATCAGTTTTGTTGTTAGAGTGCAAAGAATTAATAATTATGCAGTATAAATTAAGTAATGGTTTACACATATGTTATATTGTATAACAACCATAAGGAATCCAAATAATGCTGCAGTTCAAAGTAAGTCGTAACTTTAGTAATTAACATATTTTGGCAATGTCGACAGATCTTTTATTTCATATTTTTTCAGTCAAACTTATATTAAGCAATGATTGAAAAGAATTTGAAACAGTTGACTATAAGTGAAAAAAAACAAACCCTGAAAAGTCAAATATGGACTTTGATTTTGCATTATACTTGTCATTTATTAAGATTAGGATACTTTTAGAATTTATCAATTAACCCATTACCCCTTACCCTGGTTCTAATTTTGAAGACATGTAATTACTCAAAGCAGGTTGAAAGTAAAGCAGATCGCGCCTTAAAGCACCTTCTGCTTTACTTTAAGTCTGCTTTAAAGTTCCATCTGCTAGAAAATAGAAAATATTTCTTGTGATTCTTTTTAATGGCTGTATAAATTGAAATTAACTTTGTCAGTGAAGAAATAAATTAAATACGCTGAAAAGTGTTTCCAGAAAGGGTAAACCCTTTCCCAAATAGCCTGTTTCTAGTATTGAATATAGGTGTCCACTTAAAGCAGGTGGAAAGTAAAGCAGAATGCGCATTCTGCTTAACTTTCACCCTGCTTTAACCCATTACCTCTTAGCCTATTTTCTGCTTCGAAAACAGGTGACCACTTAAAGCAGGTTGAAAGTAAAGCAGAATGTGCCTTAAGGCACATTCTGCTTTACTTTCAGCCTGCTTTAAGCTACCATCTTCTAGGATATGGAAAATATTTCTTTTGGTACATATTCTTTGCTGTATAAACTGGAACTTTTTTCTTCAGTGGAGGAATAAGTAAGAGGCGTAAAAAGGCGTTTTTAAGGGGTAATGGGTTAAGCTTTCATCTGCTAAAATATAAATAAATATTTCGTATGATTCATATTTATGACTGTACAAATTGAAACTAATTTCTTCAGTGAAGGAATAACCTTAATGCGCTAATAGGTGCTTCTATGGGGGGGAAGGGTTAAAAAAAAAGGGGGGGGGGCACATTTATACAGTCATTATCAGGGCTCCAGAAAAGGGAAGTATTTCGAAAACCAAAATCTTTTTTTCTGCATTTAACCCTATGGTGAAACTATTCATTAGAATAGTCTCGAATGAGTAGTAACACCATATGATTTGGTGCTGAAATGAGTGAGAAAATGTTGATTTTGTTCAGTTTACTCCCTCTTATCTGGAGCCCTGATTATGTCATAATGATGATATGGGTCAATCCATAAGATAGGTGGCATCTTTATGCAAACAAGAGCCATATAGAAAGGTACTTTATGAGCTTTTAGCGTTTTCGTATTTTTCTTCTTCTTTATTTAGCAGCATTCTATGTTACAGTGTCTTTGTGTATCTTTATTTAACTTGATAGACAGTATAGGTTTTAGCTGCAGCTATATCTTTACGCTGGTGGTGTTGAAGACTGGCGTGAAGATTTCACCAATCAAAACCATGTCGTGTTGGGGTCTTGTCTTTGAAGCACACCTGATAACTGCTTTAGACTTAACCAACTCCACTTTTCAGGTTATATCGTCACCTAAATGGTGTAAACCATTTGTCACGGTGAGTGATCCACTAACCCCTAACGCTCTAACCAAATCTTCTCTCACGTATCCTGTATCATGCAGATCTACTTGCCCTCTTGCCTGAAATATTGAATGCCCAAGTCTCTAAAAATACACAATGCAGAAATGACTAAGTCTATTTCTTTTTCTTTTTATTGTAAATAAAATAAAAATCAAACAGTTGAAGTCAAGCATTTATGCATTAACTTTTAAAAGAGCTCCAGATAAGGAGAGTATTTCAAGAACTAAAATCTTTATTTCTGCATCAAACCTAAAACCTGGAAGAGACAATTTTATTGAGTAGTGACACAATAGGATTTGGTGATTAATTGAGTGTAAAGAAAATGTTGGATTTGTTCAATTGACTCCCTCTTATCTGGAGCCCTGCTTTTAAGATAAAAAATATATATTTTTCAAGCCTTTTATGTAGTCAAATCTTACATGCATGTTCTTGAGCAGTACAACGGAAAGGGTAAACTTTTGCCCCCATAACCATAAGTGCAAATCACTTCTATCTAACCGATATTTACGAAAGCGAAACCCCTCTAATACGACCACTCAATGTTGTGAAATATTTGGTGTTAAAGGTTTCTGCTTAACCCATAGCTTGTTTCTAGTTTTGAAAATTTGTGACTACTTAAATCAGGTTGAAAGTAAAGCAGAATGTGCCTTAAAGCACATTCTGCTTTACTTTCAACCTGCTTTAAGTGGTCACTTCTCTTCAAAACTGGAAACAGGCTATGGGGTAAAGGGTTTATAACTGATTTATTGTCGTCGGTCAGTTTCTTTCATTTGAAAATCCAAGCAGAACATTAACTGTTCTCTTACATGCAGCAAAGAATAACTGTTAATTGATATTTATATTTGATGCATGACAAGAAAGAAGGCTTTCAGACAAGCAGCTCTGTGGTGTTGGTAAAGCAAGGCCTGTTCATTACAGTTCAAGGTCCTTATTGGATCAGAATTCCTGATAACAGGAACTCAGGTTTTCCAACATTTTCTCCTTCATTTCAGCACCAAATCGTTCATTGTAACCACTGATTAGAAATTTCTCTTCAAGACGATTCTAATGAGTAGTCACACCATAGGGTTTAGTGCAGACACGTGATACAGATTTTAGTTTTTGAAATACTCCACATATCTTGAGCTCTGTGTCTTTTCAGCAACCAGACAAAATGCTGATACCGTAAATATAAAGATAGGATAACCAAAACATCCAGTGTGTTCCAAATATAGCAGCTGATCGTGGCCTTCACAACCTCCATGTGCGAATATTCTGCTGTCAGTGTCAATGTCATTTCTATTCAGTATTCAGTCTGTCTATTTCATGCATTTTGCCTGGGTCAGAACTTTCCTTTCCTGTATTGTTTGATACGACCAAACATTGCCTGTCTATCAACTCCTAGGCCTAGCTTAGTGTGGCCAAATGATCTTGAGTCAGGATTAGTACAGAGAGAAAGCTAGACAGAACAGTAAACCTCGGAATTCATGGACGCTCTAAACAATGAATTATTAATTATATGCATAAATAGCAGTAAGCATAAAGCAAGATAAAAGTAAAGCAGAAAGCTCCTTTCGGAGCTTTCTGCTTTACTTTCATCTTGCTTTGAACACTATCAGCTGCCTAAATCACAAATAAACCTAATGTTTTAGAGTGATCATAATAATGGGGGTTAATTGTGTATATAAGACTTGTCTACAGAGCACCAGATAAGGGTAGTTTTTCAAATACTAAAATCTTTATTTCTGAATTAAACCCTATGGTGTCACTACTCATTAAAATCGTCTCTTCGAGACGATTCTAATGAGTAGTAACACCATAGGATTTGGTTCTAAAAAGAGTGAGAAAATGTTGGATTTGTTGAAATAACTACCTCTTATCTGGAGCCCTGGTCTATCTAGTGACAATCCTGATTATCCACATGGAAAAGTGTGAACAATTTAAGCTCAGAATGCAAGTTTCTCGTTACGAATGCCAGGCCAGATAGCTGTCCCTTGTAGCAGTTTGTCAACAAGGGCAGATAATAGAAAGTTTCATGGCCCATTGCCTCATCAAGATAAGAGGGAGTCAATTGAACTTTCAAATATTTTTACGCAACATCAGTTCTTCACCTTGCCCAATGTTTGGGACAATTCTCATTTTAACCAATTACCCCATAGCCTAATTCTATAAAAGAATGGCTTGCCACTTAAAGTATGTTAAAAGTAAAGCAGAATACACCTTGAGGTACATTATGCTTTACTTTTAGCCTTCTTTAAGCTACCATCTGCAAAAAAAGAAACTATTTCTTATGGTGCATGTTTATCATGACTGTATGGATAAGAACTATTTTCTTTAGTGGAGAAATAATTTTGGGCAGTGGGTTAAATGAGTAGTCTTGACCAATTACCCAATAGCCTGTTTCTATTTTGAAAATAGTTGACCACTTAAAGCAGGTTGAAAGTAAAGCAAAATGCACCTTAAGGTGCATTCTGCTTTACTTTCAGTCTGCTTTAAGCTATCATCTGCTAGAATATAGAAAATACTTCTTATGATTCTTATTTGTAACAGTATAAATAGGTGGATGAATAAATTAAAGGCGTATTTATGGGGTAATGGGTCATATTGCAGTTGAGAAGATTCTAGTGTTTGTAATCTCTGCCATTAGTAGGAGCCATCAGGGCTGCAAATAAGAGGGTGTAAACTGAACAAATCCAACATTTCCTAACTCATTTAACAACAAAATCCTATACTCGTTAGAATTGCTTTTCGCTATTTTCTTCAATGGAGGAGTAAATTAAAGAGGTTAAAAAGAGTATTTACGGGGTTATGGGGTTAAACCTAAATAGGATCCGATAATCTATACAGTTGGCTCTATTGACTATAAATATATCAGGAATGACACAGTCTATAAATAAACATATCTTCTTCAGCAAGTGAGACAGTCTGACCTTGATAAATCAAACTCAACCATATTAAGAAGTAACAATGTGGCTATATTATTACATTTATATGTAGAAATACTAGTTTATTTCATGTATTAGCAATTTTGAGTTATCAAAGTTTGATTTCACATATTCCTCTGAACATCTCTCTTCTGTAGCATTCATATTTATTTTTGCTTCCAAAGTATGTTTTTATACTATAAAGATTGTTTTTCATGTAGTGTATACCAACAAGACAATTTTTTCACATGTATTTAAAAGAATGTTCTTTTGATCATCATTTGATATAGTAAACTATATTTCTTCAACCTAGTGTTTCCCCCCTTTTCCCTTATTTCTGTAAGCTGCATGATACAGTATACTTTCGATTGAGCAGCTGTGTTTCTGTAGTTTTGTATACATGCCTGGTACAGGGAGTCAGCTGCATATAGGTGACTGGAGGCAGGGTACCAGTGTTAGGCCCTGTGTATGTATGGAGTTAGCTCCCATGTGTATGTACGGAGTTAGCTCCCCTGTATATGTATGGAGTTAGCAGTCCCGTGTATGTCCAAAGTTAGCGCTCAGTGGAATGTTGGTACTCAATTGCATTTGCCATGTAGCCGGTTACCAGTCCATTTCTTGTCACATGACAAGATGATGACCAATAAAACAAATAAAACAATAATACATTTATAACTGAAGTTAAAAATACTGTAAAGATTTAACCCTTTACTCCATACACTAGTTTTGAAGATAGGCCACTCACTGGCCATTACTTAAAGCAGGTTGAAAGTGAAGCAGAACGCAGCCTCTTTAAGCTACCACCCGGTAGGACATAGGAAATATTTCTTATGTTGCACATTCATCGCTGTATAAAATGGAAATATTTTCTATAGTGGAGGAATTGAAAAAATGTGTAAAAATAGGTTTATGGAGTGAAGGGTTTTTATGATAGGAAGGTCAAATAAAGTTGATATTAAGATGCAAAACAAGTGACAAGGATGGACTAAGAATGGTTACATATGCTTTACATGTAGTTTATCCTAGATGGTGATTGTTACATATAGTAATGGTTAATTTATGAGTATGTTTATCACAGAAGGATTGTATTGCCAGGAAACAGGATTCCGAACATGATGGGCAGTGGTTAAACAAGAAATCTTCCAGCACTTGTCCCTGTTTCTATTTTTAAACATAATGTATCTGCTTAACCCTTTACCCAATAACCCGTTTATAACATCAAATACAGGGGATTACTTAAAGCAGATTGAAAGTAAAGCAGAATGTGCCTTACAGAATGTGCCGTAAGGCACATTCTGCTTCACTTTCAGCCTGCTTTAAACTACCATCTACTAGCCTAAATAAAATATTTGTTAACGGTAATTGTTGATGAGGGTATAAACTGGAACTAATGTCTTCAGCAGAGGAAAAAATTGAATACGCTTAAAGTCGCTTATATGGGGGAAGGGGTTAAAACAGGTTGAAGTAAAGCAGAATGTGCCTCAAGGCGCATTCTGCTATGCTTTCATAATACTTTAAGCTATGCACCATCTGCTTGGAATTAGAAAACACTTCTTAAACATGACTTAGAAAATTAGAGCTATTTTCTTAAGTGGAGGAATAAAAATAAAGGTGTATCTATAGAGTAGTAGGTAATATCAGGATTCATCATTTTTTAAACCCCATGTTTGTTCTATTTATGAATTTAGATTCTAAAATGAGTACATATAGCTAAAACAAAGGGTTTGATGCAATTTGAAGTACTCTTCTAATCATGAGCAGTTCATTACGGGATAGACGCATACTTCTGAATCTTACATGACACTATATGTATATTGTTCTTGCAGATTCTCTTGCTCAGATGAGAAATAGTTACAGTAAAGCCTGTCTACACTGTCCACTCAATAAAATAATGTTCTAAGAAAGGTTAAGAAATAATGAATACATCACTTTTGTTCTGCATTAACCCTTTTCCTCAAATAGCCTGTGTAAGGTTTTGTAGGCAGGTGGTTGCTTAAAGCTCCTGTGTAAGCCTGCTCTAAGCACCCTCCTGTCAAATTACAAAAACATTTCTAGTGACTCTAATTAGGAATTTAGGTAAAATAGGGTTCAAGATTAGACATTTTACAACATTGTGATGATTGTCTCCAATAATTAGGTCTCCCTCAATCGCTTAGTGTGATAACCCATTAGAATCGTCTCCTTGAGACGATTCTGATGAGTAGTCACACCATAGTGTTTGGTGCAGACATAAAGATTTTAGTTTTTGAAACACTCCCCTTTTCTGAAGCCCTGGGTAAAGCTGTCAAAAGGCATCATGTATAGGAAAGGGTTAAGTTAGAAGCTTTAACAATCTCATGGCTCAAGATAGGCGAGAGTAAACTGAACAAATCAAACATTTATTTTCTCACCAAATCCTACGGTGTTTCTACTCATTAGAACCATCTCCAAGAGACGATTCTAATGAGTAGTGACACCATAGGGTTAAATGTAGAAATGAAGATATTCTTTTTTGAAATACTCCCCTTTTTAATCTGCGGAGTGACCGCTGTAGTGCACAGGTTTTACTGTATGCCATGCAGCATGTTGTTGTTTTATAGGAATATATTACTGCTATGTTGTTTGTATAACATATATTATTTCTACTCATGTAGTCAATCAAACTTACATTTTGAATGCAAGTGGTAATGTTTCATGACTGTTTTGATTTTGTGGGTATAGCACTCTGGTACATTGTCTATTGGTAGCACACTCAACTGTGGTTCCAGGAGTCGTGAGTTTGATACCCCGGGCCCACAGGACAAAGTCCTATGGATGAGACTTGATAAACTGAGATTAAATGAATCAGTTCTTTAATATACTGGGCATCCAGAAGTACCAGAGAACTCTGATGATGATAATAAGAGTAGGGTATCGCGTCCAGGTTTTTCTGTATATCAGCTGCCTTCTGTGGGGCGCCCAATTGGTCCATAGATGGCAGAAAAGGATATTAACAAACAAACCAAACCAAACTTCTGGTACATTGTCAAACCAAATTGTGACAAAAGGAAAAAATTTCAAATCAGCCAATAGGTTATATTCTTAAATGTGTTAATTATTCATACATTCAACCCTAGCAGGGAGTGGACTTATTCTTTACTGTTTACAATGAGCACTAAAACCTCTCTATTACAACCACTAAAACGAAGGTTAACTGATTGTATAAAAGACAGCTGACAGTTTAAAGCAATGTGACAGTGAAACAGAAAGCTCCTATAGGAGCTTTCTGTTTTACTTTCACTTTGCTTTAAGCAGTCACCTGCCTTAAACACCCAATAAATAACAAAATTTAGTGGTTGTTATAGAAAGGTTTTACTGTACTTGTAAAGAGCACATGACTGTGTCCTATGTAAAAAATGAAGAGCCAGATTAGAGAGGCTCCTAAAGGAGCCTTTTGATAAGGGTCTGCACTGTTTGTAATAGCGCAATACATGTACAAACGAAACCTTAAATACTTTGAGTAGGGTATTAGAAATGGACTAGACTTAGTCACTAAATCTGAAACTGAAATTGTCAATTTGAAGTTTCAGTAAGGAAAGGGTTAACTAATAACTAGCTTTATTGAACCTTACTTTAACTCTTTGCATGCTGGGTAATTTTTCACCTGTAAAAATTGTCATCTGCATCTTTTCTAAAAATAGAATTTTCTAAATTTCTTTTCAAAACAGGATAAGAGTGTCAAACATTTTGGATCCTGATGAGACGCCACGTAATGCGGTTTCTCATCTGGATCCAACTGTTTGCAAAGGTAATCACTGTATACTAAGGATATACCCGCTGCTAGCATGGTTAGAGTAATATGTGCTATATGAATTTCGGAGTTTCCTATAGTACTATAAAGGGTGATATTTCATTCAAGCTCACGCCAAATTAGGTTAAAAAACTTAAAAGGGCTAAACATTGATATCTCTAAGAATAATGTTTAGGCACACTTAAAGCAGGTTGAAAGCAAAGGGCATTCTGCTTTACTTTCAGCCTATTTAAGATACCATCTACTATTATACATTTTCTATATTTTAAAAATATAGAAAATATTACTGATGATGCATAAAGCTGTAAATTGACTATAAATTGGAGCTATTTTCTTCAGGGTATGAAAAAATTAAATGCCCAAATATGTACATATCTATGGAGGAAAGGGTTAACTCGCGGTAGGATTAGACAAAGTCTCCCAGGGGCTGTTGCAGGGACTGCAAGCCTATTCTCAGACAGCTCAGGCCATAAACTGCCACCAAACAAATAACTTCCTCGCCTCTCAATGTAAACCATGGCTATTTTTAGTTTGAAAATTTCCAATAACTCATGGTGGCAGACTTGGTTGCCACCTGATTGGGGATGCGGAGTGTAGCCTGGCTGTCGGTGAGCGTTGTGGGTCATACATAATTCATTCATGGAGCCAGTACCACCATTCACAGAGCTAGTGGCCTCGTCGCCAGCTAGGGTCTGTTGAAGAATCAATACAAAGCTACATTTCATCTTAATGCTGTTTTACGCACTAATTCTTTAAACTTTTTGCACGCTGGCTAGGAAAGCCATGATCACCTTTGCAAACAGTCTGGATCCAGATGAGACACCGATTACCTCGGTGGCTCATCAGGATCCAAACTTTGACTCCATGATCCTTTATTGAAAAGAAATTTTAGAAAATTCTTATTTTAGAAGAAAAGCAGGCGGGCAGTTTTTGTTCTTGACAATATTTGCTTAACATTTAAAGAGTCAAATTTAAATCCTTGTGTAAAAAGCTAGAAAGAGCAAATGGCAGGTCTGATGGGGGCAAACCTGTGTTAAGATTATCAAAAAAACCAACAACAACCCATAAGATTAGCGAATTTGTTAAAAAAAAAATAAAGAAATTTAAATTTACTAGGTTAGTATTGAATCCCCTGACTTAACACCTATGGAAAGCCATAAGATATTAAAAGTATTGACATTCAGGGCTCCAGATAAGAGTGAGTACACCGAACAAATCCAACATTTTCTCACTTATTTCAGCACCAAATCCTATGGTCACCGTGGTGTTGCTACTCATTTGTAAGAATCGTCTCAAAGAGAAATAAAGATTTTAGTTTTTTAAATACTCCCCTTATCTGGAGCCCTGTATTGTGTTACATATCCCTTAACCCATTACCCCATAAAAATGCCTTTTAACCCCTCCACTGAAGAAAATAGTTCCAATCTATATAGTCACGAGAATGAGAGTATGCACTGTACAAAATAGTTTCTTAATCATAGGGCATTTAAAGCAAAGTTTTAAATGACCTTTATGTTTTGCTTTTAGTCTGTCTATCAGTCCGTACAACATCTTGTTCAGGGTTTAGTTCCATTACTCAAATCATTGAAATGCAAGAAGTCACACAGCCATAAAAAATTATTAATTTTGTAGAGACATCTATAGGAATACCACAGCATCCTGATAATATAGGTCATTCAATGGTCCATCTTTTGGAAGTCATTGACTTTGGATAAACAAAAATTCGAGGGCTTGATGCAAAACTATTGTAACTCCCTCACAATTGTGAGGGAGTTACAATAGTTTTGCACCAAGCCCTCGAAATGTGTTCAGGCACTTTTAACTTGGTTAGACTATGTGTTTTATGTCAATGATGACATAGGTCCAGGGCTCCAGATAAGGGGAGAATTTCAAAAACTAAAACCTTAATTTTGCTTTAAGCCCTATGGTGTCACTACTCATTAGAATCGTCTCGAAGAGACGATTCTAATGAGTAGTAACACCATAGGAGTTGGTGCTATATGAGTGAGAAAATGTTTGATTTGTTCAGATTACTCCCTCTTATCTGGAGCTCTGATAGGTCTACAAAGTGCAGAAGAATCCAGGTAAAAGAACCTCTTTGCACATGAGCATTGGGTTTGGACTACAAAAATGACTAATAATACTGCTTGTCTGCATGTCAATGGAAATAGAATTTACATAGATCAAACTAAACATAATTATAAAAGGTGTTGAAATGTAAATAGCTACATTCAAACTTATAGTAAATGGAAATTCAATAGAAGACCAGCGAAGGCTCCAGATAAGGGGAGTATTTCAAAAACAAAAATCTTTATTTTGTGACTACTCATTAGAATCATCTTTTCAAGACAAATCTAATGAGTAGTTACACCATAGGACTTGGTGCTGAAATGAGTGAGAAAATGCTTTAAGCTGTCGCCTGTCTTTTATACAATTAATTAGCCTTCGTTTTA
Organism: Gari tellinella; assembly: GCA_922989275.2. Classification (NCBI taxonomy): domain Eukaryota; kingdom Metazoa; phylum Mollusca; class Bivalvia; order Cardiida; family Psammobiidae; genus Gari; species Gari tellinella. The sequence goes on from OV277864.1 coordinate 47,709,617, forward strand.
GTACTCGTAATAGAGAGGTTTTACTGTAGTTATTGCAAACAAAATATTAATCGTGAGATATCAACAAAAGACTAGTATTGGCATGTTATGTATATCTTTTACAGAGCACCAGATAAGGGTAGTTTTTCAAAAACTAAAATCTGTATTTCTGAATTAAACCCTATGGTGTCACTACTCATTAGAATCGTCTCTTCGAGACGATTCTAATGAGTAGTAACACCATAGGATTTGGTGCTAAAAATAGTGAGAAAATGTGGGATTTGTTGAAAAAACTACCTCTTATCTGGAGCCCTGCTTTTAAGCACTTGATGGGATGCAATGGAATAGGGCCTTCAATTTTCTGAAAAATATAACCAATGCTTTAAATATAAGTACACAGCTTTGGTGCGTATTTTGGGGTGAAGGTCAGCTTTCTTTGATGATAGGTATAGCCAGGAATAAGGAATTCTTTTTCGTAACGACAAAGGTCCCTGAAGTAAGTGCATGGTTACACTAGTACTGAAATGATTACCCAATTAATTAGTAAGAAGTAGAAACTGCAGATTAACCAGTTACAAAATAATTAACTCATCTTATCTGCAATTGAAAGCTGACAATTACAAAAAAATAAAATCTTGAGTCAGTGTCCATTTATATTGCTAAAAATGCAAGTAGAAGGTCCAAAGACTTAAATAAGATCAGTTGGATCAATGGAATATAATCATGTTTCTGTATATGTCAAACATGTATATTTCTACAAAATTTGCAGCATTTCTTTTGGTTGATTTGTCTGTTAGTGTTGTTTCTTCGAGATAGTATCATTAGACTATACAGTGGAGAATCTGTTATTCTTTCCCGTTTAAACGCAAACGTACGCAAACGCAAAACACTAAAACATAGAAAATGACAACTTTTGGACAATTCTAATAATTCATGTTTATCTTGGTGGCAAACAGTTTGGAGCCAAATCAGACGCCGGGTTACCCGGCGTCTGATCTGGCTCCAAACTGTTTGTAAAAGAAAAACTAGTTTTAGCGTGAACGCGTTTATCGGGAAAGAATAACAGATTCTCCACTGTAGCTCCTTCCATTCACAGAACAGTGTCTGCATGGTCAGGATCTTATTCCGGCCCTCCTTAACCCAATACTCCACAGATACACATTTTGAAAATACCGGTAGTTCCTATTTATCTCTTTACCTGATAGCCTATTTCTTGTATTGAAGATAGATGACCACTTAAAGCAGGTTGAAAGTAAAGCAGAATGTGCCTTAGGGCGCATTCTGCTTTACTTTCAACCTTCTTTAAGCTTCCATGTGCTAGAATATATAAAATATAAGCTATAATATTTATTCATAACTGATTAAATTGGAACTACTTTCTTCAGCGGAGGAATAAATTATATGCGCTAAAAGTCGCTTCTATGGGGGAAAGGGTTATACAGTCCTGAATATGTGTCATAACAATATTTTCAATATTCTAGCAGATGGAAGCTTAAAGCAGGCTGAGAGTAAAGAAGAATTTAAGGTGCATTAGTTTTCTGCTTTAGATTAAACCTGCTTAAAGGGTCATCTGTCTTCATAACTAGAAATGGGCTATAGGATAATGGGTTATAGGAGTCTGCAGTTTGTATATATCATGTATTCAAGCTTTGATAGGATCATAAAATTAAAAATATCATTAAGCTAGGCTAGTTGAAACCATCTAGAAAGCTGTGTTTAATTCAGATGTTTTCAGGACAAGAGCGATTATATCAACCCATTCATATTAACTCTTTCAACACCAAATATTTCTTGTGGGTTACTTGGTTCCCTTGTGGATTACCAAAATGTGAACCTGTCTATTTGGAACTCTGGGGAAATAAAACAGTTCAGTACTTCTCTGAATTGGCAAAGAGTGAAGACCCTGGTCAGAGGGCTCCTATAGGAGCCCTCTGATCTAGGTCTACACTGTTTGAAAATGTAATGAGTATATTTTAAACATGTCCATGGTGCTGAAAGAGTTAAATATTCTGTATGGACTTAAACTTGACACTGAACATTTCTGAACATATCTAACATTGTATACCTTTGCTTGATGTTTCAGGACGAACTCGGACTCGGCGATTCACTCGAGCCTACAGAGTGGCGGCAGTACAGGTGATGTCCACTGTCCTAACACACCCCCTATACACAGGAGAAGTATGCCCCCACTTTAACACCTCTCTAACATGTCAACTTGTCTTCTATGTAACAAAACTGAATGGTGATCAACAATATATTAGAGCTATATCGGGGAGGGGGAAGGGGAGGGAGGGGGTTAAAGTCAGTCTTTCAACACTTAGTAACTTTTGTGGGTAATATTGTTCACTTGTGGATCTTTTAAGTTCCCAAGATGTGTCAACCAGTCTACTTGGAATTCTGGGTATTATTATATAAGAGCTATATCGGGGAGGGGCGGGGTTAAGCTCTAAGACATTGCAAATACAGGCAGTCTGGTGTAATTATTATTATTATTATTACTATCATACCAGATTTATAAAGCACTCTTTTTCTCACAGAAGTTGAACCTTCAAAAGCGCTTCACATGAAATCATATAAATTTACTTACAAAGTGAGAAAAGACAAATATCTACATTTACAATAAAGTAAAGACATTAAACTTGTAATTTTTTCAATTTTCTTCTTTCCATTTTGACTTTTTCAACACTAAGTAACTCTTATGGGTGATTATGTTCACTTGTGGATCTTTTTAGTTACCAAAATGTAAACCAGTCTGCATGGAACTCTAGGGAGTTTAAAAAATACTGTTCTAAACAGGTCCATGTGTGTTGAAAGAGTTAGTTTTTGCACGCTATAGGTGAAACAGGGATTATCTTTGCAAACAGTTTGGATCCAGATACTTTAAGTAACCATCTGCTGGGATATAGAAAATATATCTTATAGTGCATATTCATGACTGTATAAAGTATTTATTTTCTTCAATGGATGAATAAAATAGGAGTTCAAAGTTGTATTAATGGAGTAATTACAGACCACATAATTATGGTCTTTTATTGAATGATCGTTTGATACAAGATTTTCTGTAGTGTACATTAAGATTTTCTCTTTTGAGGAAAACTAGCATAATTTTTCAGACGAATGTTTCAAGCAGTTGAAAGTAAAGAGGCCCCTCAGGGTATCTCATTTTGACTGCATGAAAGTAAAGAAGCTATCTGATTTGAGAGATTTTTGCTTATCCTTTTAGAGATTTGACTCTAACTTTCATCTCGTGCAAAATATAGAAAACATTTTCCTTTGATGGACTTATTTGCGTGGTAGATACAAGAATGGAAAAAAAACTTCCCTCAAGGACTTTCAATTAAGAAAAGGCCTTTCATTGAAGGAAATGGTATATTTGGTTCATTTAAGAAAAATTACCTTTTCTTTGATATTAAAGACTTTTGGGGAAAATATAAACAGTGGAGAATATGTTTCTCGTTTAACTCTTTCCTCCCTGAAACTTTAAATAAAAAATTCCAGTTTCCATTTTAGTCTAGTCCATTTCTGACTTTTAAGGGTTGTTTTTGTCAATGTTTGGCATTATGACAAACAGTGAAGACCCTGATCAGAGGGCTCCTTTCGGAGCCCTCTGATCTGGGTCTTCACTGTTTGCATAGGACAAGTGTACTATTCACATGTACACTGTTTGAAAAGGACGCCTATATGCGGGACTAGGGTTCAAAGGGTTAAACAAAACGTAACACAAATACAATGCAATAAAATGTAGAAAATTGCAGATTTACAAAATTCTGGCCAGGACTCCAGATAAGTGTGAGTGAACTGAACAAATTCAACATTTTCTCACTCATTTTAGCACTAAATCATATGGTGTTACTACTCATTAGAATTGTCTCTTTGAGACGATTCTAATGAGTAGTGACACCATAGGGTTTAAAGCAGAAATAAAGATTTTAATTTTCGAAATACTCCCCTTATCTGGAGCCCTGCTGGCAATATGTCTGAGAGATAAATAGTTTTGAGCCAAATGGGACACAAGACTCCAGCACCTGATCTGGCACCAAACTGGACAGTATTTGATTAGCATAAACACAATGATTAGAAAGGAAGAAAAGTTTTCTCCACTAAGGAGAATAAAAAATATAAAAGCAAAATGTAGTCTACACTTATTTGCAATGTCTGAAGACCTAATTCAATCTGACAATGCTACACATTTGATAAAATCAAAGCTTTCAAAACGGTATATTAATCTTGCTTCTTCAGCTATCTGCTGTACATTATCTGTCTACTTCAATACATTGTAACTGCTTTTAACCCATGACCCCATAGCCTGTTTCTAGTATTGAATATAGGTGACCGCTTAAAGCAGGTTGAAAGTAAAGCAGAATGTGCCTTAAGGCACATTCTGCTTTACTTTCAGCCTGCTTTAAGCTACAATCTGCTAGAAAATTGAAAAACTGACTTATGATACATATTCATGGCTGTATAAATTTATTATAATTATAATACTATTTTCTTAAGTAGATGAATAAATGAAAGGCGTATTTATGGGGTAATGGATTAATGCCTAACCAAGCATTGCTAAAAGTTCAAATAGACTTCCTTTTTTTGGAGAAAAGAAATATAGCAGTGAATTATTAATACTGAGGGGTTTCCCACAAAATTCACTAGTATGACAAACAGTGAAGACCCAGATTAGAGGGCTCCGGAGGGAACTCTCTGATCTGGGTCTTCACTTCATACAATTGATGTATATTTACTTATTTTCACTCATGTATAGTAAATGTTAATATGCAGAATTAACAAAAGTGCTTGAAATCAATTAATGAAGCAATAGTCAAGAGACTTCATTAATTGCAACTGAAATTATAACACAGCTTTCAACCATATAATACTGTATATGTGCAGCTGTATCTTGAATATGATACATGTGTAAATGATAAGTTAAACAGGTATATGAACCCACACTATTGGAAGGATTACAAGACAATATGTGAAAGCTTTACAGAAACGTTACAAACCCATCCCCCAAGCAAAGCCCCCATAATTTGCGGCACTCCAGCCTGTGTGTAGGGGAAGACGTTGAAGGTTTGCTAGTTTTTTCCCCGTAAATAGCCATTACGTTTGAGTTTTGTTTGTAGTTAGCAGTTATTCTTTAATTCCTACCTGGTATTTCTTGTTTTTCAAGCACCAAACTTTAACTTTCTGTTAACAAACCATCCCTTTTGTCACTGTATGCACATATAAGAAGTCAAGGTAAGGGACATTACAGTCCCCTCTTCAAAGCAGATACTAACCTGGGTCTACACTTAACACTTTTATTGTGATGCAAAACTTTTAACGCTGAATTTGATACTTGTTAAGATGACTTGAAATTAGAACTGTACCCTTTTCTTGGCATAGTCTTAGGATCCTTATACACCCCTTCTTCAGCATATGACCATATGACACATTTACCTAGATAGACTGTTCACTGACAGTGTTAAATACAGTAACTGTTTACAGCTTATAGCAAGGTAAAAAGTTGACCAGAAAGACAATTCAAAGCTGATAGAGTTTTCTGCTTTACTTTATTCTTGCTTTAAGAAGCCACCTTCCTTTACACATATAATCCTAGCAACCAGTATACCCATCCTTTACAAATCATGTACCTCTGAAGAGTACACTACTCCTGCCATTTGCCAAACAGTGCAGAACCAGATCAGAGGGCTCTTAAGGGAACCCTCTTATTTTACTCTGCACTGTTTGTATTTTGCAACATATTAAAAAAAAATCTTAAGTACATGTAGTCAAAAAATGCAACAGACTTAAGTAATTAGAAAAGAGAAACTCAAAAGATACAAGATAATTATGTTCACCAATATCCCAAGTAAATCCCTTTGATATTAACTCATTCACCAATGATACTTCAAATGAACATTGTCTTCCACTTTATACAATGAAGTCAATTTTATTTTCACGTATCATTTGAACAATATACAAGTTTTCCAAAGTTACAAACAGTGCAGACTGATTAGAGATATTCTTTATGACCCCTCTGGTCATATTCCAGAGCAACAGATAAGGGTAGTTTTTCAAAACTTAAAATCTTTATTTCTGAATAAAACCCTATGGAGTCACTACTCATTAGAATCGTCTCTTCGAGACGATTCTAATGAGTAGTAACACCATAGGATTTGGTACTGAAATGAGTGAGAAAATGTTAGTTTGTTGAAATAACTACCTCTTATCTGGAGCCCTGATATTCCACACTGTTTGCTTAGGACAAGTGTACTCTTCACTGGTACACTGTTTGTAAATGATTGGTATACTCATCACAGTGGTTTTCCATTGTTGTATGCAAATACCTGGATGTATAGAAGATATGATCTGTTTTTTCTGGTAAAATGTGTTAATATAAACATTTATTCTAATCTTGTGTCCCACATCTTTAAAAAACATTTTTGCTAATCTATGTCCCACATCTTATTAACACAGTGACACTTTTTCATGCCAGGCTATGGTTCTTAGCAGAGTTCCAACAACCTTTAGTTCCTCAGTTTGTTGTTCTTGCCAGTTAAAAATGTTATCATTTGGTTCTGGTATATTAAAATATTTGAGTTGTAGTAGTGATGGGGTTTTATAAAGAATTGTTATAGTCTAGACCATGACAGTTTTCAGTTGTTTTAACGTTTTTACTCTCACCATTTAGTTTTATTTTGGGCTCCAGGTAAGAGTGACTTAAAACTCAAATTTTCTCTTTGATGTCTGCACGAAACCCTATGGTGTGACTACACATTAGAATTGTCTCGAAGAGACGATTCTAATGAGTAGTCACACCATAGGGTTTCGTGCAGACATAAAAAATTATATTTTTAAAATATTCCCCTTATCTGGAACCTTGTTTTTCAAGTTTGCGTGTTTGTTTGTTTGTTTTGTTTCTGTGCACACTGTATTGCCCTAACAATGCTGAATTTTGTGAATAAACTCTTCCATTTCTTTATAAGTGATCAGTTCATAATGCCTATAGGGGTGTGTCACAAAACTATACGAAAGTTTGGCAAACATTGCAGACCCTGATCAGAGGGCTCCTTCAGGAGCCCTCTGATCTTGATCTACACTGTTTGCATAGGATGTATATACATGTACTTGGACAAAGCACTGTAAGGGTGAAACAGTTAGTTAACCATAACATGTAAGATTGTTACATTATTTTGGAACCGTTCAATGTGTCATTTGATATTCAAATATTTCACTTTTTCTATTGCAGACTGTAATGCTTGAAATGATTTCAGACTGGAATGATTTAAATGATTTAGGAATATGTTGAATATACATGTATTTGAAAGTAACAATATGTGCATAGCATTCAGTTTGCTTCCAACTTAAAATTGAATTTAGTGAATGAAAATCATGTCATAAATTATTAATTGTATGCAGCAAGTAATTTCAACCCTTTACACAGGTGATCTTTTGAAACAGGTTCTAAGTAAAGCAGTCAAGCAGTCATAATAGTGGAGGAATAAATTAAAGGCGTAAAAATGTGTATCTATGGAGTAAAGGATTAAGTGGTGATTTGTGACAGAATATTATATGAGTCACAAGCAGTGTAGTTAAAACTACAGCGCTCCCTCTCTACAACGACACCAATGGGAGACAACAAATATGTGCGTTGTTCGGAGGGAGTCGTTATAGGGAGGGAACTTGGTTACCATTTGCAAACAGCTCAAATCCAGATCAGACGCCGCGTCACGCGACGTCTGATCTGGATTCAAGCTGTTTGTCATTTGTCATTATGGTTTTTTTCTGTCAAAATGTCATTTATGTAAGAAAAACAGCAGACAACAATTTTAGGTAGATGATGATGCATCAGTGCAAGCATAAAACATAATTTTCGTGGGAACAGCGCTGAATGTCGTTCAAAGGAGGGAGTCGTTGTTCGGAGGGCCGTTGTAGAGAGGGAACGCTGTAAAACAGATGCTAAGTCTCTTCCAAAATCTGATTTTGATATTTACTGTTTTTCATGCTTGTACAGTACATGTATGGTTTGGTTTGGCAATGAAGGGGTTAAAGCAGGATGAAAGTAAAGTAGAAATTTCCATATAAGGAGCTTTATGTTTTACATTCGGACTTGAAAAGTGATCTCACTTTGAGATTTGAGAGGAAGTCAACAGAGGAAACCAAAGACAGGCACTTGAAGAATGTAGGATGAAAACAATGTAAGCAGCTTCTGCTGGAGCTTTCTATATTATTTTTATCCTGCACTTAGAAGCCACCTGTATTAGAAACTGCTTATTGCCATTGTATGGACTTGTCACTTAATATGGGTAAATACAATTGCAATAAATTGTAAAAAACAACCCTAAATAGTAAGATTTAACTCAACTTATTTGGAAACCGTCAAACTTGAAGTTTCAGGGTTAAATGAGTTATAATGTAGCCTGTTATTTGTGGTAATTGTACAATATCAAGGGTTGATTGTCAATGTGACTTTAGTACAGATGCCTGGAAGGTTTATAAGCAGTTTGGTATTGCTATTTTCAGTTGTAGAAGTAGCTGGGGAGAACTCTGGTTTATCAGGAGACATGCTGAAAGGAAATTACCCCTGGGATCCAAAGAAGGTAAATACACACAGATTTTGAGGGAATGGGTGGATGCAAACAAGATTTGAGTGCCTTTACAGTAGAACAACGATCGGATGGCGTTGTTTACAAAACAGTGCGATTGTAAACAAAGAAAATTAGTTAAATTACCGATAAGTAAAAGTTTGACAACCATACTAGCAAATGCTGTATTGGCGTAGTGGTTATGCTGTTAGACATTCACGCAGAAGTCTCGACTTCGAATCCTACATTCGGTGATATATATTTTTTTTTTTATAAATTTCAAATTATCGACATTCTGTTTCACTTACCACAGATCTTCATTCTCACATATTCGTTAGTTATATTAATGAGTCTGTTTTTCATTATCGTTTTATTTTAACATCGTGCAGAAATAGGGTCAAAACACACCTTTGTAACCAGTAAAAAGACAACATCATGTAGCTCTTTATTGTCTGTGATATTACTTGACATACTCTTTCTAAACATGTTTAATTTAAACTACGTTTATCAGCGTATATCATTGTAATATTAAAAAAGAAAATAAGAAAAGTAGTACTCTCTAGGTTCGAACTCACGACCCTCAAAAGTAACTACAATGTAGTTATAAGTACTACTAGGCAGCACGCTTATCCACTACACCATGCAGTCACACAAGCCACTTGCTTTGATTTACCAATACAACATGTCGCAGTTGTATTTATCCTTATTTTTCTTTGTTTACATACACAATGTTTTGTAAACAACGCCATCCGATCGTTGCACTACTGTAGATTTAGTCAATTTCCCTACAGCCTGTTTCTAGTTTTGAAGACAGGTTAACTCTTGAAACAGATTGAAAGAACAAGGTTCACGAAGGGTCAAAATTGGCCCTATATCAGAATTTGGTGAAAATGTTTGTTTGAATAGAGTAAGTCGTCATACATTAGAAAATGGTAATATTTCATTCACACATTAAAAGAGTGTTGCCATGGCAACCAGTTATTCAACAGCATAAAAAACGAAGGATTTAACATATGGAAGTGAACAGGTGAGTATAAATCATATGTACACTAACATAATTTGTTCTGTTTCACAATACATGCTGTCCTTCCCTAGTTTATATGCAAATAACATTTTAAAAAAAGTAAGATACGGGTAAACAGTTGCCATAGTAACAAAAATTGGAAATCTTTTAGTTTCCTATTCTAGTGTAAATAGTTGATATAACATAATTCTATTCCATATACATGTATATATATATAAAGTATTAACCAAATATACTCAAATATTTCAATACATGCTAATGTTATCAAAATTGTTACCATGGCAACCAGTAAACAAGAGTCATGAAAAAAACGATATATACCGCTACATAGCATATTTTTCTGTAAACTTTTTAAAAAAGAAATACTTATGTCTATTCCCATTTATTCACACATTAATACCATTAATGTTGCAGAACAATAGCTTCCCTTCTTCACTATGGTTACCACTGAAAACTATTTTGAAGTTCAACTGCAGTGATACAGATCTACTTCAATAAATGTAAAGAAAAAACTGCGGTGACATCAGTGATTTCGGATGATCTTCTATACATGTAGTAAAAATGCGGTATGGATTACAAACTTGTCTCGCCTTTCGGCTCATCAGTTACGAACGGTGGCTGTTGAAGCACTAATTAATAAAATGACTACATGTACTATAATAACTTTGACAGTTAAACACAGTAAACAACGTCATGGTATTACATCATGACGTTGTACCTCATGACATTACATCATGACGTTACATACGTCATAACAACTTCCGTAATTATACTGATATTTCAGAGGGAGAAACCAGACTGGAATGTCATATTAGTGTACTATATAGAAGGTCAAGTGACAGCATTTATACTATATTTCATGTAGATCTACAGCCTTTTCGTATTAGTAAAAACCATAAGAATATAGACACACTATCATAAAAAAAAGAGTTACGTGAAGAAAAAACATCACTGAAAAAACACAAAACAAGGACATTCAAATAGATTTATGTAGATTTATTTTCAGTCATCATTATCGTCTCATTATTTAATCGCATCACTCTGCATAGAGTATACTCGCTATATGGTTAAAAACAGAAATGGCTTTGCTCAAGAAAGATAGTTGATAAGCCCTGGTGGTGCTGGTTGCCCCTGTTGCATTTCCAAACAACCAGAGGCCCAACCCTTTTGCAAACTCTAGTTCGTCAATATAACGAGTTGTTCTTCTTCCGATAACAACAGTCTGTAAGGTGCAGCTGAGCTAGAACCATCAGGTTTCTGAGTCGTATAACCTAAATCACCAATCCCTACGGGGCATTCTGTTTTACTTTCAACAAGCTTTGAGTGGTCAGCTGTCTTCGAATGCATTATTCATGCGGCTGGTAATTCATTTACTCGGTCTACGACTTTTTCTTCTACATAGAAATTCCTGGTTTGCAAGAGGACTTTACGACTTGAGTTGATTCCTCCACTGAAGAAAACAGTTCCATTTTATAGTATTGAATAAGTATTATAAGAAATATTTTCTATATCCTAGAACACGATAGCTTTAAACGGTCGCCTATGAAATAGGCTATCCATGGGGTAATGGGTTAAACGCCAAATGAACGATTTAAACGCCAATTGAGCAATTCTTTTTTTTCTAATAAAGTAATGTCCATTTTTGACAGGGTTGTTTTACAACTTGTTTTAACAAATTAACAAACAGTGCAGACCGGACCTAATTGTTCTTTTAGGAATTCTCTGATCTGGATCTTTACTGTTTGCATAAAACAATTAAGTGTATGACTCCTCACAGGTTCCCTGGTTATCAAAAGCTGGTCGCTTAAGTTGACTGTGTTAAAGTAAACTAGATGTAGATCTACTTGTAATGAATTATTTGCAGTAGACTAACCATTGACATATTAAATTGATATACCTTCTATCTTTACAACAAAAGATACGTTGAGATTAGTTTTCTTTTACTTTATCTAATCTCCATTGAACATCATTTTAAAAAATGATAAATAAAGCAAATAAAACTATGTTTTTTATTTTCATACTTTTATATTTACATGTAGATCTAGTATAAGCATTAAGCTATAGATCTAGATATCTATTAAGTTTAATGACAAGAGTAGACCTATGACGTAATTTAGTATAGGATCAATGATTTCTTGACTTTAATCCTGTGATATGCTCTCATATAATGTAGATCTATAAATGTTCATATGATAACATAATTGCTTAGATCAAAACGGAATTGATTGCGCTCAAATCAACGATAACAATAAATGAAAAAACAAACTACAAAAAAATCAAAAAAAGAATTGCCTCTACCTAGAATTGAACCGGGGTTGTCCGCGTCAAAAACCAAGGACATAACCACTGGACCACCCTGAGCTGCTTACGTTCCGTTCTGTAAAGTAGATACATAACGTTTGGGTCCAAAAGCAACGTTTATCACGCTGAGTATTCGTGGCTACTTTAATCTTTAATTCCTCTCAAGTATGTAATTACTGTCAATAAATATGTATAATAGATCTACCAAACATTTAGATAAATTTCAATTTATTTGTAATCGTTTATTTACCTATTCTAAAAATTGTCTTTCTGACGTCAGCATCGCGTCTGTAGCAACTTGAACATGCTGTTTACTTTACAACTTTATATGGTGCACAATTGCTACAAATCTGTTGAAAATACAATACATTACACCTACTTACAGTACTTTACACACTGTCGGCAAAAGATCCAAATTATTCCAGAAAAAAAAGTTTGTTTTCTATGATCACATCTAGGTTTCTAGAGCGAGTTATTTGCATTCTTCGCCATACCGAATACAAATAAATCACACCGAATACCCACCGAAAATATAAGGTATCGTATATAAAAATCAACAACACAACTTTGTGGTGGTCGGCTGTGACTGTATTATCCCCAAACGTACGCATAAATAATTTTTTGTGATGAATATTTGCAAGCAAAGCGTTCGAAAAAACGGGGGAAACGATTCAGTCATTTTGAGGTTTTTAGAGTATGCGTATTCCGGTAATTCGTTACGCCGGATTCGGTTTAAGTTTAACTAAATGTTGATGGACAGTAATATGTTTTCGTACACACATGTTATGTTTTCTACGTGATGTTACATTTATTTTGGTCAATTGTTTATTTATTTATAATCCAATGCTTACCAAATAATTGAGCTACACACGTTAATACGACAATACTTCTCATATCTAACTATCATAAGTTCGGATAGGAATAATTCGGATACGAAGTCTGAAAAACAACAAATTAATGCCAGGAGAAATTATTGGACCTTTATCACGGGATTTTCGTGATTTTTATGCCCCCAGCATCGACAGATGCGGGGCATATAGTAATCGTCCTGTCCGTCCGTCCGTCCGTGTGTGTGTCCGTAACAAGGTTAAGTAGATTTTACCGTTTCGTCTAGCATCAACACCGCTTACCCAAATGCTTGGATACTTATACAGTTGTTGCCTTGGACCATGCCCTATCCACCAATATCACCAAACTTTGATTTTGACCTTGACCTTGACCTAATTTGGACTTGTAAAATTTTAAATAGGCTATTTTTTGGTTAACTAGATTTTACCGTTTCGTCTAGCATCAACACAACTGACTACAATGCTTTGATACTTATACAGTTGTTGCCTTGGACCATTACCAACTCACCAATAATACCCAAGCTCAGTTTGACCCTGACCTTGACCTAATTTGGACTTAGAAAAGATTCAGAATTTATTGTCAAGGATGCCACTGGGGGCATAAGCGTTTATTGAACGCGCAGTCTTGTTAATTAATGCTTTATATCAAAATTACAACTCAGTGGAGTTAATAACAACATTTATACTTATTTAACGCCAAAAGGTCGATTACCATCAATTGATAGTCGTTTCTTGGTTACCACCACCAGGATCAGAAATCATTTTTCTTAGATATGAAGAGCCAGATGCGACACCACCATATTTCTAATATTCAGTTCACAATACTTTTGACATCATTGTCTGAAAAGGATTAGGTGTCGCATTTGGCTCTTCATATTTAATTTTAGGAAAATATTGCCAAAAATGACCTAAAAATGGCCATTTTGCTATTATAGATGATAAAGATCACATTTTTTCTATAAATAGAAAAAAATATTTTGGTAGTATTACACCTTTTTTGTATAGATAATAGGTCATATTTTATGACAATAGTAGGTTTATGGCAATTATATGAGATTGTGATTTAAAAAATCACAGGGCGGAAATACGCAGTTGGTGAATCTAGCTCTTTAGTGGCCTCCGTGGCCTAGTGGTATAGTCACTGTGACTTACATCACTAAGCTCCTCACCGCTGTGAGTCTGAATCCCAGTAGGGTCATTTGGAATTTTCATGTTGGGAAGCCTTCCAGCTGGCTTGCGGAAGATCGATTGATCTACCCAGTTGCCGATTTGTGCCTAAAACAGTGCATAAAGGGCTTCTGGGGTCTTCCTCCACATGTTATTAGCTGGACGTCCCGATATGACTGAAATACTTTTTAAAGCGACATAAAATCAAAAACAAAAACAGGTTGAAAGTAAAGCAGAATGCATCCTGAGATGCATTCTGCTTTACTTTCAGTCTGCTTTAAGCTACCATCTGCTAGGATTTAGAAAATATTTCCTAGAATTATCATTATGGTACATATCCATGACTGTTTAAAGAAGAAACATTTCTTCAGTGGAGGAAAACAATTAAATTAGTGAAAATGTGTATCAATTCAATGAGTAATGGGTTAATGTCTTTTAGAACCTCTCCGCTTTCATACTTTGAAATGTTGCTGCTTCTACATGCAGTTGAACCTCTGAAAACTTAATTTTTAAAATGCCCAAGTCTCTGAACACTGAAGAAGAAAATAATTCTGTCACAGAACACCAGTCCTGTTTTATGATCAGGATAAAAAAAACAATTGCACTCCTATAGGAGTTTCTGTCATATTGTCCTTTTTGTAGCTAAATACCAGACAAACAGTATTGACTAATTTAACACTTACGGTTTAGACCGTATTGTATATCATACTATATATGTTATCAAAGGGAAATAATTAAGTATGCAATTTTTAGAGAACTAAACTGTGAAAAATGACATGTAGAAAAAAGTAAAGGAGAAGGTTTTAAGCAACCACATTCTAGATCCTATATTCAATGCTCTTTACATTGTATCTTAACCCTTAGCCCGCCAAATAAATTGTCGTCTGCTATATTTCTCGTCTGCTTCAAGTTTCAAAGTGCTTCAAAGTTGCTCAAAATTGCTGAAAATGTTGTCCGAGTGTCAAACAGCTTGGATCCGGATGAGACGCCGAGTTACTCAGCGTCTCATCCGGATCCAAGCTGTTTGCATATGGAGCTATAGTCGTGAGTGGCAGGCTAAGGGTTAACCCATTACCCCAAAGCCAGTTTATAGTGTTGAAGCCAGGTGACCAATTAAAGCAGGTTGATAGTTAAGCAGAATGTACCTTAAGCCAAGGTGCATTCTGCTTTACTTTCACTGTTTCAGTCTGCTTTATGCTACTATCTGCTGGGATATAAAAAGTTCTTTTTATGGTACATATCAATGATTGTATGAAAAGGCACTATTTTCTTCAGTGGAGGAATACATTAAAGGCATATTTATGGTGTAAACGGTTAAACAATCATATACAAGATGGTATATGCATTGTTCTCTTCATTATATCTTAAGATCCACCCAATCACCCCTGATTATCCAAATTTGTATTTCAGCTCCAACCAAGACCTAAGTCATGTGAAGTGCCAAATATAAAGTAAGTTGTTATTGCTTTTCACATTTTGCAATTGATTGAATTCATCCTCCCCTGACACTTTTAATGGACATTTCCAATTTCCAGCTAAATCTAGTCCATTTTAGTACACCCCATAATGAAATTTGGCCAATGTCAGTCAACAGGGCTCCAGATAAGAGGGAGTAAACCGTACAAATCCAACCTTTTCTCACTTATTTTAGCACCAAATCCTATGGTGTTACTACTTATTAGAATCGTCTCTTCGAGACGATTAATAAGTAGTGACACCATAGGGTTTAATGCAGAAATAAAGATTTTAGTTTTTGAAATACTCCCCTTATCTGGAGCCCTGAGTCAATATCAGTTTTCTATGTAGAGTGAGCTTACAATCTATTCAACTGAACCATACCATCGAACATGGGTTTATAATGAGCATAGTTGTTTGAATTAACATAAAATTCCTGAAAATGGGGACACCCTGTGCGACTGCTGTAGTTATCATAAAATTTGAACTTATTGCTTTTTATCACAGTAACTTGACCAAAAGATGCAAACTGAATGACAAACTGTGTAGACCCTGATCAGACTGCTCCGTCAGGAGCAGTCTGATCAGGGTTTACACTATTTGCTCATGCCTGTCTGTCCCAATACTTAGGATCATAATGGTGCCCTTACAACTTCAAACATCTCACAGATATAGGAAGATTAGGGTACCGATACAACTTTAAACATCTCACAGACAGCACAGTTTAATTATGTGTGTGTTTTGTTACAGTCCTACCCTTTACTGTATGTAAGAGCATGAGATTCATGCCCCGCTGTCAAGGCCTAACACTAGGGAAATTTTGGCAAACATACAGTAAAGTGTAGGACTGGTTAGCACTGTTTGTTTCTGTTGTTTCAGTATATACCCCTCAGCGGAGCAGGACTCCCAGATGCACATCCCCATCTCAAATAACACAGGCTCCCTGCCTGACCTCACCATTCTCCAGTTCCCCTCCCCCCTCACCACGCCCCTTGACGTAGAGGAGGGCGGCAACTATGTTGGAAACCCCGCCAACCTGTCGCCAACCAGTGCTCACCGCCTGAACATGGGCCCCCCTCCACACCCTAATGGATCTCCTTCCCAGAGCCCCGGCACTCAACGACGGCGGGTGAATGCCAGTGGTCCTAGCCCACTGGTTCTGCCAGGCACTGGGGGTCAGCAGCAGCCCCTGAGGCTGCCCCACTCTCCACCTGTAAGTAACCGTCTCTCTCTGTCATTGTTTCAGTTATACAGCGGAGAAAACAGCTATTCTTTCACATTAAAACACAACTGAACGCAATGCAATAAAATGTTGAAAATTTGCAATTTTTTTTAACATTATGAAAATTTTGCTTTCACTTGAGAGGCAAACAGTTTGGAGCTTCATCAGACGCCGGGTTACCTGGCGTCTGATCTGGCTCCAAACCATTTGTAATGGAAATGATTGTTCTTTGCATAAATGTATTTATAGGAAAGATAATATATTGCAATGGAAATTATTGTTTTGGCATAATGCTTTTAGTGGAAAGATAACGTATTCTCCGCTGTAGCTGGTAGTCGGCTAGCACAGTATTCAGCATGGCACTTCTTGTCACA
This sequence comes from Gari tellinella, assembly GCA_922989275.2. NCBI lineage: Eukaryota > Metazoa > Mollusca > Bivalvia > Cardiida > Psammobiidae > Gari > Gari tellinella. The sequence goes on from OV277864.1 coordinate 47,726,548, forward strand.
CGGCCGATCAAAGTAGCTAACATCGTTATCATAGGGTGTCCTATTATTATTTACTGTAGAAAAGCTAGAATTTTGATCATGAAACATATTCTTATTATGAGTCATGTTATTGTAAGTGTATGGTAGGAAAGGTTAATGCATTTTGTGCCAAACAAACAGTTTGAAGTCTGATTAGACACCTGGGTCCAAGGTTATAAAATGTTTGAGTTGAGTCTGAGATCGTTCTCAAGTATTTGGTTGGTCAGATCTGAGCTGATGCTCAAACCTGACCAATCACATACTTAAGAACAATCTCAGACTGAACTCAACTGTTTTATTACTTTGGGGCAAGGTTATAAAGCTTTTGAGTTGAGTCTGAGATAGTTCTCAAGCATTTGATTGGTCAGATTTGAGCCTAGGCTCAAATCTGACCAATCAAGTGCTTGAGAACGACTCATATAACCTTGGAGTCCGGTTTTCCGGCCTCTGATCTGGCTCCAAACAGTTTGCAATGGAAGTTAATGTTTTCAAAGAGCCCTCTGGTAAGGGTCTGCAACGTTTGTCATTATTAAAATACAACGATAAAAAAAAAAAACTAATTAGTTAAATGGACTGAATTGATAAATGGAATTTTCAGTGTAAAGTTTCAGGAAGTAAATGGTTAACATGTTTTCAAAGATTTCAAATCAAATTTTATGGTGTACAATTTGCACCATACAGTACTGAACCTTATTAAATTAAATTGATAATCGCAAGCGAATTGCCATCGAATCGGGCGCTTCAAAAAACAAATCCTACGTTTGAATATTTTTATGCGAATTTTCAGAAGCGGTTGTGACAAAAATGGAATCGAAAAAATTAACGAAGGCATATTTGCGAACATTTGTGAGATACACCACTCAAGAAAACTTACCTGAGGGTAAATTAGTATTTTGAAATCGCAAGCGAATTGCCACCGAATTGCAAGCGAATTGCAAAAATTGTTAATTTAATAAGATTCAGTACTGTAAGGGGGGAATACAGTATAACCTCTCTTTAACAACCACTTAATTTGGTAAATTCTTAGGTGTTGCAGACAGGTGAATGCTGAAAGCAAGGTGACAGTAAAAAAGAAAGCCTTTCTGTTGTACTGTCACCTTGCTTTAACCCATTCCCCCATAAATACGCCTTTTTACGCCTTTAACTTTCCCTGCACTGAAGAAAATATTTCCAATTTATACAATTATGAATATTTATCTTAAGAAATATTTTCTGTTTTCTAATAGATGGTAGCTTAAAGCTGGCTGAAAGTAAAGCAGAATGCGCCCTGAGGCGCATTCTGCTTTACTTTCAACCTGCTTTAAGTGGTCACCTATCTTCAATACAAGAAATGGGCTATGGGGTAATGGATTAATCTGTCATCCAACTTTTATTCAATCAATTAGCCTTCGTTTTAGTGGTTATAATAGAGATGCTTTACTGAAGTGTAAAAATGCAGATTTTTTCTTTTTTTAAATGCAAATAAGTGGTGTACAACTGTGTGTTAATACTGAGAATTGCAATGACACGCTTAGTGATGTACATGTAGAAAGTTGACTAGCAGTAGACTGAATGTTGTACATACACAGTAGTATAGTCAATTTCAGATACATGTATTAGGTAGATCACACTGATTATGGCTGAATAATCAAGGTTTATATATGAGGGTTTGTTTTGTTCAATTTATAACAAAATTATATACAAATAATGAGTTTTTTTCTGTTGCATATTTTATTTTGATTGATATTTTTTCTGTTGAAATTTTTAAGCAGTAGACATTGATATGTCTGCAAGAAGAAGAGAAAATATTTTTTAACCCATTACTCCATAAGTATGCCTTTTTATGCCTTTAATTCATTCCTCATATGCACAGTAAGAAATGTTTTCTTTATACTAGCAGCTGGTAGCTTAAAGCAGCATGAAAGTAAAGCAGTTTGTACCATAAGGCACATTCTGCATTATAGTTTCAATCTGCTATAAGTGGTCAGCTGTCTACAAAATTATAGATAGGCAATGTGGTAAAGGGTTAACCCTTAGCCCGCCAAATAAATTGTCGTCTGCTATATTTCTCGTCTGCTTCAAGTTTCAAAGTGCTTCAAAATTGCTGAAAATTTTGTCCGAGTGTCAAACAGCTTGGATCCGGATGAGACGCCGAGTTACTCGGCGTCTAATCCGAATCCAAGCTGTTTGCATATGGAGCTATAGTCATGAGTTAAACTATAGAAATTATATGGCTAAGGTCACAATAGCATCATTAATCAATTAACTAAATTGAATATCTCAGCATCTGATCAGAGTTCAAACGGTTTGTCAATAAAATTATATTTCTCTAAAAATGGTGAATTAAAAGTCGAAATGTGTGGGTATCGGCAGATTACATGTTGAAATATCAACCATTTCCCAGTTCACTAGGGGTTAGCTCTTCCTGCTATTAAAAAAGACCTAGATCATATAGCTCCTGAATGAGCTGTCGGATCAGGGTTTACACTGATAACTTGAAGGATATGTCTGATACTAGTAAGAACTCTTTCCTCAGTTTCCTGTGAGAAAAAAATCCTTAATTTATTAGTCATTGTAATTTAGATAATGTATGCTCATAGTAGGCAAAGTTTTATATATATGAACTTTTATAAGATTTTAATCATAAATATAAAAATGCTTCTATGAAAATATGAGTTAGTAGATTTTTACTCTCTTTTTTTGGTTTTGTAACTTTATTTATTTTCATCTTAACTCATTCACCACTGAAACTTTTAATTGACAACTCTAGTTTCCAAACAAGTCTAGTACATTTTGGGGTTTATTTTGACAATATACAGTAAAACCTCGCTATTACGACCACTAAAACGACGGCTTATTGATTGCATAATAGAGAGGTGGCAGCTTAAATCAAGATGACAGTGAAACAGAAAGCTCCTATAGGAGCTTTCTGTTTCACTGTCACCTTGCTTTAAGCGGTCACCTACCGTAAACACCCTAAAAATTAACATAATTTAGTGGTCGTTATAGAGAGGTTTTACTGTATTACAAAATGACAGACAGTACAGATTCTTATCAGAGGCCTCCTACAGGAGTCTCTGATCAAGGTCTACACTGTTTGCATAGGACAATTGTACTCTTCACAGGTACACAGTTTGTTAATGACAAGTATACTCATCGCTAGGGTCGAATGTGTTAATATTTTGCCAAAAGAATTTTATTTTATTTGAACTTTTTCGTGAATTTTGAGCAGGTCATTCGCAATAAGATCAAAGATGTAAGTGCTGGACTATTTCTCCTGAGTTGTGTACATATTTTTGTTCTACACAGTTGTCATTGTATGTCAGTGAAGCCGTGTCATGTCTCCTGTCTGTGCGCACATTGTTCCCATGTTGTAAATGAATTCCAGGGCTCCAGATAAGAGACAGTGAACTGCACAAAAATCCAACATTTTCTCACTCATTTAAGCATAAAATCCTATGATGCTACTACTCGTTAGAATCGTCTCTTCAAGACAATTCTAATGAGTAGTGACACCATAGGGTTTAAAGCAGAAATAAAGATTTTAATTTTTGAAATACACCCCTTATATCTGGAGCCCTGAATCCCCCAAGTTTTGTTCAAATTATCCCAAATGTCCCACACTGTCTGTGTTGTAAAAGAGATAGGATTTGGAATGGAAAAAAACTATTTTTTTATCAGGTTTTGTCTAAAAAGAAAGGATACAAACCATACTAGTTTTAAAAAAGTTGATAGTGACTAATGTCTATGTTTTTCTTTCCATATACAGTAAATAGGTATTTTTCATAGCTCAAAATGAATTACTAGAATTCTTTACAAAGCAAGAAAACCCTCATGTGAATCAAGTAATCTATCAGAAAATTGGATAAGTCCATTTGAAAATTCAGCATGGTAAATGCCAATATTCCGCAACAATCATATTTATAACCCTACTAGGTAGTGAGGGCTATATAGGTATCACTTTGTACTTCCATCTGTCCGACTGACCAAATATTGTCTGAAGCATAACTCCTATACTGTGCCATCTAGGATTACCGTACCAAACGTGGTGTGTGGATACATTTTGGGATTGCCCAGTATCGCGTACCACTTTCAGGTTACTTTGACCTTGGACCTTGATAATTGAAAAATCTTGTCTGGAGCATAAGTCCTATACTATGCCATCTAGGATTACCAAACCTTGTGTGTGGATACATGTTGGGATTGCCCATTTTCCCAGTGTCACCTACTACTTTCAGGTCATTTTGACCTTGACCTCTGAACTTGATAATTATAAAACCTTGTCTGGAGCATAACTCCTACATTGTATATCATATCATCTACGACTACCAAACCTGGTGTGTGCATATATCTAAATCTTAAGATGAAGGAATATCATGTACCACTTTCAGGTCACTTTGACCTTGATTGTTGAAAAACTTTGTATCTCCTATACTATGCCATCTAGGATTACCAAACCTAATGTGTGGATATAATGTATGATTGCTGTGTGTCACATACCACTTTTAGGTCGTTTTGACCTTTATCTTGATTATTGAAGAACCTTGTCTAGAACATGTGACAGGGAGCTGTAGTGGGGGTATGAACCAGCTTAGAGATAGTTCTAGTTAAGATTTAACAAAATATAAAGCATTAACCCTTAGCCTGCCAGTCACGACTATAGCTCCATATGCAAACAGCTTGGATCCGGATGAGACGCCGAGTAACTCGGCGTCTCATCCGGATCCAAGCTGTTTGACACTCGGACAACATTTTCAGCAATTTTGAGCAACTTTGAAGCACTTTGAAACTTGAAGCAGACGAGAAATATAGCAGACGACAATTTATTTGGCGGGCTAAGGGTTAAATTAATTTTTTGTCTTGTGTTATTGAAAGTACATTGTGCATTTGTAGGATAAGTGCAAGAATCCGTTAAATTAAGGTTCTGTTTAATAATTCATTAAGGAAAAAAATGATTTTAAATACAGGAGAGAAAAAAACACTTTATATGATAACAGTCGAGAAGAATTGTTAAAAATGCAGGGAAATAAGACTTGAATTGAATAATACGAAAAGTTTTCAAGCATAGGAAAATATTTTGCAGGAACTTAGTTTATTTAATGTTCATCCCAATAGAATTGACAGTACAAGGGGTTCCTGTCTATCAGGCCAGATTCATTAACCCATTTCTTCAAGGAAATGCCTTCTAACACCTTTAATTTATTCCGTCCCAGAAGAAATTAGTCACACTTTATACTTTATATCCTAGTAAGTAGTAGCTTACAACAGGCTGAAAATAAAGCAGGCGCATTCTGCTTTATTTTCAGCTTGCTTGAAGTGGCCACCTTTAATTAAAACTAGAAACAGGCTATGGAGTTACAGTGGAGTATCTGTTATTCTTTCCCGTTTAAACGCAAACGTACGCAAACGCAAAGCACTAAAACGTAGAAAAGAACAACTTTTGGACAATTCTGATAATTCTTGTTTATCTTGGTGGCAAACAGTTTGGAGCCTGATCAGACGCCGGGTTACCCGGCGTCTGATCTGGCTCCAAACTGTTTGCACTGCAAATAATAGTTTTAGCGTAAACATGTTTATTGGGAAAGAATAACAGATTCTCCACTGTACAGATCACAATCTTATGTCACATATCTGAAAATACAATGAAATGACACAGCCACTATAAAAAATAGACATGTTATTACAGGTGGCAGCTGAAGCAGCATGAAAGAGTAGCCGAAAGCTCCTATTTGAGCTTTCTGCTTTACTTTCATATTACTTTAAGCAATTACCTGCCTTAACCTGTTTCTAGTATTGAAGACAGATAATTACTTAAAACAGGTTTAAAGTAAAGAAGAATGTGTGATTGAACATTCTGCTTTACTTTTATTCTGCTTTAAGCTTCAATTTTGCTAGGATATAGAAAATGTTTCGATTACATGTTAATGGCTGTATTAGTTTCTTCAGTCATGATTAAATGAAAGGTGTAAAAATGTTAAAATCTTTGCAGTTAAGGATAAAATAAAGCATTAAATTGTTCTGTGGTGATAATGTTAGGATTTAATGTAATATCATATTATCTTTGTTATACAGAGCTCCAGATAAGGGGAGTATTTCAAAACTAAAATTTCATTCTGGATTAAACCCTATGGTGTCGACTTCTCATTTGAATCATCTCTAATGAGTAGTGACACCATAGGATTTTGTGCTGAAATGAGTGAGAAAATATTGGACTTGTTCAGTTTACTTCCTCTTATCTGGAGCCCTGGTGATATATGTTGTATGGAATGGGTCTGTGGCCCGGTGTAGCTGTGTTATTGTGGTTGTCACTGTGCTGTAGCAATGTTTGGTTTTATCTGATAGGCTCCTGACTACATGGTGAGTGTACTATTGTGTATTTTTATCTGTTGTATGGTGCTGATTTGTTGTTGTTGCTTGTCTGTATCCTGTAGGTTTCCAACATAGACCCTTCTCGGCTGCAAATGGATCCCCGCATACGGCAGCAGTATATGTTGTGTTTACAACAGCAGCAGCAGCGACAACGAGGGGGTCATCTCTCAATGTCCGGACACAATTCACCCACTCAGTCGTCTCAAAACCACCAGGGGCTTAACGATAGCCCACAAGGCCCCCCGTCTCATTTGGGCCCTGTACCAAAAGTTTGTGTTACATCACATGAAAATGAACCACCAGAGGTAATGATTTGATTAAACCGTTTGTTAATCCATCAAAAGAAAACCTGCAGACTGCTGAAAATCTTTTGACTGAGCCCCTTTCCCAGCTTACCAAAGTAGAGAGAATGCCCTCCCATGATACAGATTGCTAGTGGCCCTGTCACCCCTTGGCAACTGGAAATATCCCTGGGCTCCTTACAGAGCTCCAGATAAGAGGGAGTTAACCAAACAAATCTAATACTTTCTCACTCGTTTCAACATTAAATCCTATGGTGTTACTACTCATTAGAATTCTAATGAGTGGTGACACCAAAGAGTATAATGCAAAAATAAAAAAAATATTTTTGAAATACTTCCCTTAACTTGAGCTCTGTAGTTGGGCAACCCAGTTCGATATTACCAGCCTAAACAAGTAATCCGAGGGGCCCAGTTGGCCCCAAGGTCAAACTAGTCAAACCTTGACAACTTAATTAATCATTCAAGATGAACCATATTTATTCAATTTAATATCAATTATTATTTGATCTCCCTTCAGTCAAACTCTTTACTCTTATTTCAAAGTTAAAATGTGGCATAGCTATGTGACCACTTAAAGTAGATTGAAAGTAAAGTGGAATGTGCCTTAACCCATTATCCCATAGCCTGTTTCTAGTATTGAATATAGGTGACCACTTAAAACAGGTTAAAAGTAAAGCAGAATGTGCCTTAAGGCACATTCTGCTTTACTTTCAACCTGCTTTAAGCTACCATTTCTAGAAAATATAAACTGTTTCTTATCATATATATTCATAACTGTATAAATGAGAAATATTTTCTTCAGCGGAGGAATAAATTAAATGCGCTAAAAGGCGCTTCTATGAGGGAAAGGGTTAAGGCACATTCTGCTTTACTTTCAGGCTGCTTAAAGCTACCATCTGCTAGGATATAGAAAACGTTTCTAAGGTACATATTCATGACTGTACAAAGTGGAACTCTTTACTTAAGTGGAGAATTAAATAAGATATGTAAAAAGGCATATTTAAGCTTATCAAGGTTGAACTGTGTGTGTCTGTATCCCAACCTTCCCCTGTTTTAACACACCCAGACCCCCCAAACAGGACTTACTGATAGATATGCATTTGAAGATTGTTTCTATTCTGAAACTGAAAGGAAAACCATTAATCAATGAATGATACATACTAAATGGTTGTTCTGGACAGTTTATCAATGCTGGATCCTGTCTCTGTATATTTGCCAGCTCATTCTATACTGGAGTACATCTATACTGGAAATATAACGTCTATTCTCCATCAACGACTCAAAACTAGAAGCAGTATAGTACAGTCAAATTTATGTTGGGTTGACAGTCAGTGGAGATACATGTTAAATTCATATACAGGCAGTGTACCTGTGAAGAGAACACTTGTTTATGGCAAACAGTGTAGACCCAGATAAGAGGGCTCCTAAATGATCCCACTGATCAGGGTCTGCACTGTTTGTAAATCATATACAGTAAAACCTCTCTGTTACGACCACTAAATTATGTTAATTATTAGAGTGTTTACGATAGGTGACCGCTTAAAGCAAGGTGACAGTGAAACAGAAAGCTCCTATAGGAGCTTTCTGTTTCACTGTCACCTTGCTTTAAGCTTTCACTTCTCTATTATACAATCAATTAGCTTTCGTATTAGTGGTCGTAATAGCGAGGTTTTACTGTATAACAATATTTTGTGTAAAGCAACCCAGTGGAATTGTCCATTTGAAGCTCCATGGAGGATTAGAGTAAACCCTTTGGACTCTAGTCATGTGTATGTACATCCTTTGCAAGTAGTGTACATGTGAAGAGTACACTTGTTCTACGCAAACAGTGAATACCCAGATCAGAGGGCTCCTTCAAGATATCTCTGATTAGAGTCTGCACTGTTTGTCATAATGTCATTGCAATACATCGACATATCCTAAATTCTCAAAAATTTGGAAACCGGAACTGTCCTTGAGAAGTTTCAGGAGGTGAAAGTTTAATTGGGAAAGAGCTATGCATTCAGGTGTCACCTGTTAAAAAGGCTGTTCATGATTCTTTATGTGACAGCTGGCTTAACACAAGTTTGACTGTAGTGTGTATTAGCTGTTTACCAGAGTTGCTTCCCTTTGATTGGCTGACTTTGAGTTGCTAGCATGATAGATATTGAATATTGTTGTAGGGGTGCATGAATATTTCTCCCATTTTCCTAGTGTGTGTGAACCTTTTCTTTTTGAAATTAATGCAGCGATAGAGAGTTAACAATGCCAGAGAATATAATAAAATTATATCATACAGGGCTGCCATTTTTCCGGATTTTTCCTAAGTATTCCAATTTTTTATCCTAGCAGATCGTAGCTTAAAACAGGCTGAAAGTAAGCAGAATGCGCCTTTAGGTGCATTCTGCTTTACTTTCAGCCTGCTTTAAGCAGCCACATGTCAACTAAACTAGAAACAGGCTTTGGGGTAAAGGTAAGATTCGTAAAATCGCACTTGAAAAATGCAAGTTTGGAAAATCATATGATCAGAGAGCCAGTAAGCCCAGTTGGTGTAATAGAGATAGTATTTCAAATACTAACAAAAAACGACCCTTATGATGTGATGAACTACTAAAATCACCTCAAAGAGAGGATTTAGCCATTAGCTTGAACATAGGCAACCATTAAAAGCATGTTGAAAGTAAAGCAGAGTGCGCCTAAAGGTGACTTCTGCTTTACTTTCAGTCAGCTTTAAGCTACTATCTGCTAGAACATTGAAATTCTTCTTTTATAATGTATATTCATGACTGAATAAATTGGAATTATTTTCTTCAGTGGACAAATAATTTAAATTCGTAAATAAAGTGTACAAATGGACTAATGGGTTAACCCTTTACCTGGTAGCCTATTTCTATTACTTAAGATAGGTGACTACTTAAAGCAGGTTGAAAGTACTTTCAGCCTGCTTTAAGCTATCATGTGCTATAATATAGAAAATATTCCGTTTAATACGTATTCATTACTGATTAAATTGGAACTATTTTCTTCAGCGGATGAACAAATCATATCCGCTAAAAGGCGCTTCTATTGGGGAGAGGGTTAAATGAGCAGCCACAACAATGGGTATGATGGAGGCATAAAAGAAAACATAAAACTGCTCAGTTAACTCTGGTATGATAAACTTAGAATGAATAAATACATTGTTTGCCATCTTCAACTTAATATAATAGAGTTTAAAAATTCTGTTCATCCTCAGAACTGTCTTTATTAACCAGCTATCAAGAAAACATGGAATCTTTATAGGTAAATGACTAAAATGCAGGACAAAAATACACGAAGGTCTTAATGCAGCTCTCTGCATCGCTTTAAACAATCATTTAGCCATCTGTGTTGGACTTAATAGAATGCCATATAAAAGAAGTTTTATAAAATATATTCTAAAACGGTTAGTTTATGGTCAACTGTTTCAGCCTTTTCTGTCTGTTCTTGTTTTGGTCTGTTCAATCTTTCGTCCATTCTTTCTTTTGACCATCTATCCTTTTATACTGTACATACTTTGTCCAACTTCTACAGTTTTCAAGCTACAACTTTACAATTATGCATGATATTTCTAATAAACATTAAATGAGCATAATTGGCAGGATTTTGATATGCTTAAGTTATTCAAAGAATTACAGGTGGGTAAACTTGGTAATTTCCTGCATAAAAATATATGGGTCATGCAGCTAGGTGTCTTACAGACATCCCTAGTTATACCCCCTCAAAAACAAGTTTAGGAGAGTTATATAGGAATCTCCCTGTCCATCTATCCATCCGTCTGTCCATTTTCGTTAGTGCAACTTCTCCAACACCGTTCATCAGATTTACAAAATAACTTGATAGGTTGATAGAGTACCATGGAAAGATGTGCATGAAGAATCTTTCCATTCCATCATTTCCAAGGGGAGATAATTTAACTTTAATGTAACAGCTTTTGTACCTCGTAAGGGCAACTCCTCCTACAACGTTTATTGAATTTACAAAATAACTTCACAGGTTGAAATAATACCATATAAAGATGTACATGAAGAAATATCTTTCCATTCCACCATTTCCAAGGAAAGATAATACATTGTATAACTTTAATGTTACAGGCTTTGTACCTTGTAAGCTCAACTCCTCCTACACTGTTCATCGAATTAACTTCACAGGTTGAATGAGTACCATGGAGAGATGTCTTTTCTGCTTTATACCTCCAACAAACCCTATGTTGAGAATACTGGTTAGAACTGTCACAGAATTGTGATTCTAATGAGTTGTCACATCATAAGGTCTGATGGAGGCTTTAAAAGTTTAGCTTTTGAAATACTCCCCTTACCTGTAGCCCTGAATGCAACTTGTGTTAATAGTTCATTGGATTAGAGAAAAGGTCCAAGAAAAGGTCCACAACTGTGTATGCTTTATTTTAACTTTCTTTTCTTTCAGCCTTCATTGACTCAGTATAGAAATAACATATCTGAGACTGGGTGTCAGTCGCCGACGTCACCTCACTCTCAACCGTCGTACTCACCCTCCCAATCTCCCGGTCTACCCACTGCCTGGAACAACTCGGTCTTCGAGATGGACCAGTATCACATACAACAACAACAACAAACTAACGCCTTACAGCAACAGTTTGAACATTTTAACATGGTAAGTGGAGGCTTCATCTAAGGGAAGTACAGCAAACAGGGCTCCAGATAAGGGGGAGTTTTCTGAACAAATTCAACATTTTCTCAATCATTTCAGCACAAAACCTTATGGTGTCACTACTCATTAGAATCGTCTCGAAGAGACGATTCTGATGAGTAGTGACACCATAAGGTTTAATGCAGAAATAAAGGTTTTAGATTTTGAAAAACTACTCTTATCTGGAGCCCTGAGCAAACCCCTCTAATATGACACCAAATGAGAGTTGTAGGCAGTTGCCTGCTAAAACAAGACAAAAGTGATGCCAATACAGGGCTGGACAAATATTTTTCAGGGCAAGCTGCTCAAAATATTGGACTTGCCCTATATTTTCATCACGAACTATTGGTCACGGTTGGGGGCAGGGGCACTGATTATTGCTGTGTTTGATTGTTATAGCCAAGTGCAACTAGACAATAGGTTAGTTTATATACAATTTTTTCCAAGAATTTGAGCTTGCCCAGATCGAAAAATAGACCTTGCCCAGGGCAATTTGCTGTCTGAATTGGACTTGCCCAAACAGAATTTGAGCTTGCCCATGGGACGGGCTAGTGGATTTGTCCAGCCCTGCAATAAGCCCAAAGATGGCAGGAACAGATGTAAATTTAATTGGAGGCTTCATCTAAGGGAAGTACAGCGCTCCCTCTCTACAGCGACATCCAACGGGAGACAAAAAATATGTGCGTTGTTAGGAGGGAGTCGTTGAAGGGAGGGAAATTGGCTTACATTTGCAAACAGCTTACATCTAGATCAGACGCGGCGTCTGATCTGGATGTTAGCTGTTTGCCAGTCGTCATTATGTTGTTTTTACGTCAAAATGTCAAAAAAGTAAATTTTTGAATTTTAATTTGGAGTTTAATTAGACTTTAATTATTGCAGCCGTGAAAAGGTTGGACATAATTGAACTGTTTTGGGAATAGCGGCAGGGGTCGCTGTAAGGAGGGAGTTGTTGTTCGGAGGGCCGTTGTAGAGAGGGAACACTGTACAGCAAACCCCTCTAATATGACACCAAATGAGAGTTGTATGCAGTTGCCTGCTAAAACAAGACAAAAGTGATGCCAATACAGGGCTGGACAAATATTTTTCAGGGCAACTTGCCCAGGGCAAGCTGCTCAAAATATTGGACTTGCCCTATATTTTCATCTCGAAATATTGGTCACGGTTGGGGGCAGGGGCACTGATTATTGCTGTGTTTGATTGTTATAACCAAGTGCAACTAGACAATAGGTTAGTTTATATACAATTTTTTCCAAGAATTTGAGCTTGCCCAGATCGAAAAATAGACCTTGCCCAGGGCAATTTGCTGTCTGAATTGGACTTGCCCAAACAGAATTTGAGCTTGCCCATGGGACGGGCTAGTGGATTTGTCCAGCCCTGCAATAAGCCCAAAAATGGCAGGAACAGATGTAAATTTAATTGGAGGCTTCATCTAAGGGAAGTACAGCGCTCCCTCTCTACAGCGACATCCAACGGGAGACAAAAAATATGTGCGTTGTTAGGAGGGAGTCGTTGTAGGGAGGGAAATTGGCTTACATTTGCAAACAGCTTACATCCAGATCAGACGCAGCCTGACGCGGCGTCTGATCTGGATGTAAGCTGTTTGCCACTCGTCATTATGTTGTTTTTACGTCAAAATGTCAAAAAAGTAAATTTTTGAATTTTAATTTGGAGTTTAATTAGACTTTAATTAGACTTTAATTATTGCAGCCGTGAAAAGGTTGGACATAATTAAACTGTTTTGGGAACAGCGGCAAGGGTCGCTGTAAGGAGGGAGTTGTTGTTCGGAGGGCCGTTGTAGAGAGGGAACACTGTACAGCAAACCCCTCTTATATGACACCAAATGAGAGTTGCAGGCAGTTGCCTGCTAAATAAAACAAGACAAAAGTGATGCCAATAAGACCAAAGTTGGCAGGAATAGATGTAAATTTAACCAAACAAAACCACTTGCATGCAGTTACAGTAGAGAATCTGTTATTCTTTCCCGTTTAAACGCAAACGCAAAGCACTAAAACGTAGAAAAGAACAACTTTGGGACAATTCTGATAATTCATGTTTATCTTGGTGGCAAACAGTTTGGAGCCTGATCAGACGCCGGGTTACCCGGCGTCTGATCTGGCTCCAAACTGTTTGCACTGCAAATAATAGTTTTAGCGTAAACGCGTTTATTGGGAAAGAATAACAGATTCTCCACTGTAGCTATATGTCATTTTTCTGCACACAAGATGGCATGTTAAAATTTCTCTACAAACAACTAGCTTCTTTTACAATATAGAGTGAAAAAATGAATATAAAATACAGTGATCCCTCTCTACAACGACACCCAATTGGAGACAAAGATTGAATGTGTCGTTCGGAAGGAGTTGTTATAGGGAGGGAAAATTAAGACTTGGCTTACATTTATAAACAGCTTAAAGGTTTCAAGCTGTTTGTCACTCATAATTATATTTATTCAATCAAAATGTCCACTTGTATGTAATTTGTAGAAAATCAGCAGGCAACACTTTTAAGCAGACAATAATGCAGCAGTAAAAGCGTTATACATAATTGTTCTGTTAAGGGAACTGAGACAAGGGTCGTTGTAAGGAGTGAGTTGTTGTTGGGAGGTCTGTTGTAGGGAGGGAACACTGTATTCATTTTGCTTACTCTTAACTAGCCCTAAACATACATAACACATTTGAATGATTGTTTTCTTACAGGCCCATGATAATCAACAACATCAGGTCAATAACATCCCAGAAACATCAATAGCAACGAGTGCCATCAACACTAGCACTCCACCATCGTCAGCAGCGCTACGCTTTTCCCAGGCCACATTACAGGGCTTAACTGGCAGCCAGGAGTTCAACCCACAGCAGTTTTACATGGATATAAACACATCTCAGTCCCATCAAAACAACACTGTACAAGGTCTACAATCAATGGCAAATAACAAAATGTCCGTCCCGGACATCATATTAACAGGTAAAAAACTAAAAACACATTCTAACGGGGTCCAAGGTTATAAAATGTTTTAAGTTGAGTCTTGAGATCGTTCTAAAGCGCTTGATTGGTAAGATTTGAGCTTTTGCTCAAATCTGACCAATCAAATGCTTGAGAACAATCTCAAACTCGACTCAAAAGCTTGATAACTTTGGGCTAGGTCTCGTACAACCATTCTTTGACCATTCTCCTGATGATGATTCATATATAAAACTCCTATGTCTGATTTATGACCATGGCTTATAATGTAAGGAAAAACATATCCCAGAAAGGAGTGCAGACTTGTGTCAGACAAATTCTTTAAGAAAATAGTGTAGAACCTGATGAGACAGCTGCTTCAGGAGTTGTCTAATCTGAATCTTCACTTGTTAGCTCACCTGAGCCAAAGGCTGAAAGTGAGCTATTGGGATGGCCCTGTGTTCGTCGTCGTGCGTATGTGCGTCGTCGTTAACAATTGCTTCAAATGACATCTCCTCCTATACCGCTTGACAGAATTCAACCAAACTTTACAGAAATGTTCCTTGGGTCAAGCTCTTTCAAATCTGTTCAAAGAATTAAAAACAATCGAGAACTTGTGAAAAAATAAGGAAATCTTAAAAAATCTTCTTCTCAAAAACTGCAAGGGCCAGAGCTTAGATTTTTAGCACATATCATCGCCTACAGGTCCTCTATCAATTTTGTTCAAATTATGCCCCTTGGTTCAAAATTGGCCCCGCCCGGGGGTCACAGTTTTACATAGAGTTATATAGTGAAATTTTCAAACGTCTTATTCTCTGAAACTTATATGGCCAGAGCTTTGATATTTGGCATGGAGACACTTCTAGATGTCCTATACCAAAATTGTTCAAATGGTTCAGGTCGGTTGCATAACTAGGTCACAAGAGCTAAAAATAGATTTTTTTCAATGAAAACTTTAAAAATCTTCTAGTCTCAAACTACAAGGGCCAGAGCTTAGATATTTGGCACATAGCATCGCCTACAGGTCCTCTAGCAAGTTTGTTCAAATTATGCCCCTGGGGTCAAAATTAGCCCCGCCCCCGGGGTCACAGTTTTACATAAGAGTTATTTAGAGAAAATTTCAAACATCTTATTCTCTGACACTAATATGGCCAGAGCTTTGATATTCAGTATGGTGACACTTTTGTTCAGCTATAATCTCAGGTGAGCGAAATATGCCCCATGGGGCTCTTGTTTTTCAAAAAGCATTGATATGAACCTTTTCATAGCTTTGCTTACTGTTCATAGCAATAACCAACTATAAGTGCTTCTACCCAATCCCTTAGGAAACTGCTTAACTGGCAGCCAGGAGTTCAACCCACAGCAGTTTTACATGGATATAAACACATCTCAGTCCCATCAAAACAACACTGAACAAGGCTTACAATCAATGGCAAATAACAAAATGTCCGCCCAGGACATCATATTAACAGGTAAAAACTAAACACACATTCTAGCTGATTCAAATGTCAGAGTTGGGTTTGAAATAGTTCTCAAGCATTTGATTGGTCAGATTTGAGCTTTTGCTCAAATCTGACCAATCAAATGCTTGAGAATGATCTCAGATTCAACTCAAAAGCTGTATAACTTTTGGGCCAGATCTCACACAATTTTTTACCATTCTCATGCTGAATATTCATAGTCCCCTGTCTATGAACATCTATTGTCTGAACTATAACAATGGATTATAGTGTAAGGAAAGATTTCCAGTAGGAAAGAGAGCAGACTTGTGTCAGACAAATTCTTTAAGAAAATTATTATTATTATGTATTACTATTTTCATACCAGATTTATATAGCACTCTTTTCACACAGGAGCTGTGCATTCAGTTCAGACTCTGAAGATACAGCTCCTTCAGGAGACGTCTGATCTGGGTCTACACTGTTTTCAAAAAGCATTGATATACACCTTTTTATACCTTTGACTCGTAGCAATAATTACTGATGTTTCTACCCAGTCCCGATAAAATGCCTTAAGAAAAGGTCTTTACATCCCTTCAGGTTGTTGCTGAAAGCAGACTGAAGAGTAACTACAGTCGAACTTTGATATCTCAAACTCGCTTAACTCGAACTATCCGATATGTCGACACATGAACTTCATTATTTCATGCTCAGTTATGTCAAACATACCTGTATTTCAAAGTTAAAACGTGGCTTTTTAACTTTGAAATACGGGTATGTTTGACTTAACCGAGTTCGAGATATCTAAGTTTGACTGTATTTTCTTTTCACATTTTCTTAACAGGAATGGGAGATGGTTCATTTGATGCGGACTTTTTCGGAAGTGTGTCTGACGAGGCATTAAAAGATGGACTTGTACCGTTGGATCTTGAAGGACTTCAGATGTTGACAGATCCAACAATGGTGGCCGATACAGACACAGAAAACTCCTTTAGACTTGACCAGTTGTAGGGGACAGCTGGGGTTTGTAGCGGAGACTCAAGATTTTTTTGTACACACAAAGATTTGGAGGCGTTAACCGAGATTGGAGATGTCATTGGTAAATTAGTGGCTGGCGCTCTCCCAGCCAGGTGACGAGGACGTAGCTGCAGTTACACCAGTAGGGGGCAGCAGGGAAGCAGAAAGGAGCTGGAGCTGCCCCTACTGCATTATTTACAATTTTCTAGTATCTAGACATATTGAATCATGCTTTACTGTGTGTAGCCGTGAAGTTGAGAGTAAATGGAAGAGACACTTTTATCAGGGCTCCAGATAAGGGGAGTATTTCAAAAATTAAAATCTTAATGTCTGAACCAAACCCTATGGTGTCACTACTCATTAGAATCGTCTCGAAGAGACGATTCTGATGAGTGGTCACACCATAGGGTTAAGTACAGACATAAAGGCGAAAACTTAGAGTTTACTCCCTCTTATCTGGAGCCTTGTTTTATGGATGTGTTCTCTCAAAGGGAGATAAAAATGGCAACTATTAAGTATGGAGGGGGAGTTTCTTCCCCTGTGTAACAGGGATATTGGTGGCGTCACCATTTAAAACTAGTCCGGTGCAGTAGAGAGAGTAGGCAGACAGTCAGAGATGGCCAGATCTGCTCATGTGGGTTGAAACCACAGTCACACTATTTTTAGCAACCATGAGAATGTTTAAAGGAATTTCATTGCAATTTTTTTTATCCTTCACTGCCTTGCCAGAGTACAATGATTATTTACAAACGGTTCGGATTCTGATCAGAAGTCGCATAACATGACATTTATCAGAATCCGAACTGTTTAAAACTTATTACATTATAACTTCAGTCAATTTACCTAAAATTTGAATTTGAAAAATAAAAGCTGACAACTGTTCCAAGTAGGTGACATCATGGCAGTGACTTGGTTAAAATATCAACCTATCTCTTTCAGGGCTTCAGATAAGAAGGGAGTTAACTGAAGTAATCCAACATTTTCTAAATCATTTCAACACCAAATCCTAAGGTGTTACTACTTATTAGAATCGTCTCTTTCGAGACGATTCTAATGAGTAGTGACACCATAGGGTTTAATGCAGAAATTAAGATTTTAGTATTTGAAAACTCCCATTATCTGGTGCTCTGTTCTATCTTCTAAATACTTGTAGATACTAGATACAAACGATAAAAATATGTGATCCCGATAGGACATCCAAGTTATTTGGTTCTGATCTGGATCCAAAATGTTGGCAAAGATCTTCATAAATTGCTTCAAAGGATCAACACAGGTGTCTAACAATGCAGAACAAAATCTTTGAATCTAGGCTTATTTTGCATTACTTTAGGAGCTACATGTCTTTAACCCATTACTACACAGCCTGTTTGAACAGTTTCTGGTTTCAAAGACAGGTGACCACTTAACCATTTACCCCATAGCCTATTTCTAGTACTTAAGATAGGTGACTACTTAAAGCAGGTTGAAAGTAAAGCAGAGTGCGCCTTATGGCGCATTCTGCTTTACTTTCAGCCTGCTTTAAGCTATCATGTGCTATAATATTGAAAATATTCCCTATAATACATATTCATTACTGATTAAATTGGAACTATTTTTTTCAGCGGATGAATAAATCATATCCGCTAAAAGGCGCTTCTATTGGGGAAAGGGTTAAAGCAGATTAAAAGTAGAGCAGAAATTTGCCTTAAGTTTGAATATAGGTGAATTACACTTTTGAATATGGAGGAAAGGGTTAAGATAAGAAAAAGGAGTTTTAAATACTTTCAGGAAATAAAGTCACAAGACAATTTCACCACATTTAGCATCTTGAAGACATCTGAACAAACTGTAGAAAAACCCAAGTCCAATTCATATGTAGCTAAACTTCTTTATATTCCTGTTTTGTTCAAAACATTTGCTGCCAAGAACATTGGAAGCTTTTTGACAAAGTTATACTGGATAAGGTCATTTAACTTTTGATATAAGATACAAGGGGAAAATTAACCACTCTAATGATTTCTCTATTTAACCCTTTACCCATAGCCTGTTTCAAGTTTGGATGACAAGTGACTACTTAAAGTAGATTGAAAGCAGAATATGCCTTTAGGCACATTCTGCTTTACTTTCAGCCTGCTTTAAGCTACCATCTTCTAGGCTTTAGAAAATATTTTTACTGTGCATATAAGTATAAATGTGGTGCTGAAATAGCTGATTGGCTGTCGCATAAGCACAAGTGCTATCAGCTGTGATACAGTGGAGAATCTGTTATTCTCTCCCAATAAACGCGTTTACGCTAAAACTATTATTTGCAGTGCAAACAGTTTGGAGCCAGATCAGACGCCGGGTAACCCGGCATCTGATCAGGCTCCAAACTGTTTGCCACCAAGATAAACAAGAATGATCAGAATTGTCCAAAAGTTGTTCTTTTCTACGTTTTAGTGCTTTGCGTTTGCGTACGTTTGCGTTTAAACGGGAAAGAATAACAGATTCTCCACTGTATGTGTTAGGCCTAAGAGAGGGTAAACCCATGTCACGTCTATCAATGTTCTAGCCAGGAGCCCGTTTCATAGATACTACTTAACAGCAAACCTACAAACAGCTTATATTTTGTGTTTAACCCATTACCACATATCCTGTTTCTAGTTTTGAAGACAGGTGACCACTCAAAGAAGGTTGGAAGTAAAGCAGAATGTGGCCTTAAGCCACATTCTGCTTTACTTTCGCCCTGCTTTAAGCTTCAATCTGCCAGGATAAAGAAATATTTATGTTGCATATTCATGACAGTATAAAGAAGGAACTATTTTCTTCAGTAGAGGAATAAAGGCATAAAAATGCATTTTTTATTGTGTAATGGGTTCGGGCAAATGATTACTCAAAGCAGGATAGCAGAAAGCTTGAAATCATCTGTGTTACACCATCATTGAGTCTGTCTGAGAATGGCTGTCAAAGCAGGCTTTACTTTATAAAGAAGTGTATGTCACTATTTATTCTAAAATTCTCTATGAAAAGGGTCCCTTGGTCCATGCTTTTAAAGTATGTGAGTTGAGTCTTAGATAGTTTTTGATTAGTCAGATTTGAACATTCTTGAGATTGATGTCAGACTCAACTCAAATGCTTTACAAGCACAAGATCTTGTCTTGATCTCAGTCTTAGTAGACCAAGGATTGCAGAAAAAAGAGAAGATTCTTTTGGCTCGTTTTTAGAACAGGGTAAAAACATGAAAAGGCATTTCCAGGAAATGAGGAACAGGGAAAGATGTTGAGGAAATGGATTAAAGCTGTACATTGGATATAAGATCAGAAAGTATCATTGTTTGTAATAATGAAATAATTGTACATTGGGGTAATTATTATAACAGGGTAAGATCTCAAATATGAAATGAGCTGTGCTATGAGAAAACCAGACTGAACCACGGCCCTGAAACTACAAATGAACAATTCCAGTGATCAGAGGACCAAAGACCGTTGTTAATTCAAGCCCTGCATCTTATTAAGTTCTACACTACCAAAGTGTGTATATAGTACGGCTAAACAAAACGCTGTAGATGCTTGGGATGGCAGAAATTCTGGATCTACACTGGTTGCAATAAGTCTGGTCTTCTCATGACACAGTTCTGATGTGGTGACAAAGGCCTAGAGTTGATCAGCTTATAAAATGAATTTACTTGCTGTTTTGTGAAAAAACAACATAATTTCAATATGGACTTTACAAGTCCAAAAATGAAGAGTAGAGTTGTACGACATACAGTCAAACTTAGATTGAGCAGCCATTAGTTAGATACACGGTCTTTAAAACATGTGGCAGCCTAATGAAGAAAAAAGGTAATTAGCCCATTACTCCATAACCTGTTTTATAGCTTTGAAAGCAGGTGAGGCACATTCTACCTTATGTTCAACCTGCTATAAGCTACCATCTCCTAGAATATATAATAAAATTATTGCATTACATATTCGTGACCATTTAAAGTTAGAATTATTTCTTTAAATGGACGAATAAAGTAATGGTGTAAAAAGGCATATGTATGGAGTAATATGGTAAAAAAGATTCTGAAAGTTTTCTCTTTTAAGCAGTAACCTATATTAACCCTTTCCCCCATAGAAGCGACTTTTAGCGTATTTAATATATTCCTCCGCTGACGAAAATATTTCCAATTTATACCCTCATGCACAATTACCATTACAAATCTTTTATATAGCCTAGCAGATTTTAGCTTAAAGCTGGCTGAAAGTAAAGCAGAATGTGCCTTAAGGCACATTCTGCTTTACGTTCAACCTGCTTTAAGTGGTCACCTGTTTTCAAAACTAGAAACAGGCTATCAGGTAATGGGTTAAGGAATCTCCATGTATCTTTGTTAAATGGCTGTTTAACAAAAGGATGACTGTATACTCTGTTTTGCCAAAGATGTGTTATGAAACAGGGTGGATTATAAGAAAATTGTCAAAGATTCCAAAAACATTTAGCCTGTCTTCTGCTCAAAGCATATTATATTGATGTGTTTGGAAAACAGTGTCGACCCAGATCAATCAGACAACTGCTAAAGGAGTTGTCTAATAAAGGGTCTGCACTGTTTTTATAGGATCAATCTTGACATGAGTCTGCACTCTTTGTGGCAGTCAATTTGAAAATGGAGCAGAGGAATGGTAAAAAAAAACTTGTTCTGGTGATAGTAAGATACTTGATTAGATAGATTGTGTAATACCAGTTGTTCAGCAAATTACAAAAGTACACACCACACGTAGCTACTATATGGTAAAATCTGTGTTGAGGGGCCATTCAATGTATAAACTAATATCGCTGATAACGAGTCGAAAGAATTGTACTTTGGAATGTGCTGAAAGGAGCTTTTTCTGTCTTTACCCTTCTTCTGTCAGTAGCATATATCAACACATTTTAAAACAGCATAGACCCAGATCAGGCAATTCCTGAAGATTCTGTCTTATCAGGGTCTTCTGTTTTCTTATAGGATCTGTTTGAAATTATTGCACTTTTTCCCGGGAAAAAGTTTCCATAATGTATGTTAAAAGCTTCTGGGGAAATTTTGTTAGTCATCTTTATAGTTCAGCTTGTAAATGTTTACAGTGTGCAGGGTTTGTACATGAATATTTTAGCATGAGAAGGGTTTAGCTACTATCAATGTTAAAGATTTTGACCTGACCGGACTTCAGGCCTTGAAAAGTTGAAAGAATTGAGCTGGAAGCAGGCTTTGAGATTTGTCAGTGTATCTTTGAATGGCCACTCAATATAGCTTTAACTGTGTGCACTGTTCACAGAAGATTTTGGCCACACTAGATCTTGACAATGTTAAGATATAGACCGGGCTCCAGATAAGAGGGAGTATTCTGAACAAATCCAACCTTTTCTCACTCATACAGCACCAAATCCTATGGTGTTACTACTCATTAGAATCGTCTCTTCGAGACAATTCTAATGAGTAGTGACACCATAGGCTTTAAAGCAGAAATAAAGGGTTTTAGTTTTTGAAATACTCCCCTTATCTGGGGCCCTGTATAGATTGTCTTAGAATTATGCCTAGAAATGCTCCATGTTCACAAATGTGGTACTGTCTCTACGTTCAATGTTTTCCATGTATGAAAGATCAAAACAAGTATTTAGTCGAGACTGCAAGGTCCAAATGTTATAAAGCTTTTGAGTGGAGTCTGATATTGTTGTCAAGCATTTGATTGGTCAGCTTTGAGCCTAGGCTCAAATCTGACCAATCGAATGCTTGAGAACGACTTCATACTGAACTCAAGCTCTTTATAACCTTTTACCATGGTCTCTCTTATAAATCTTTAGCTGTTGTAGCGATGCACGGTAGTTTTTGCTTTTCGGGTTCTCGTGGAATTTGCAGTGAGTCTGTAAGGTTATCAGTCGTTGCTCATTTTACATGAGTTATGTCAAGAGGGCTGAAAAGGGGCTCTTGAAACTGTGAGTAAACAGATTAGACCCAAATATGTATACCGGTAGTGTCTGCTCAGGATCTGACTGATTGCTTACGAAAAAGGGAGTACAGGGGAGGAGATGTTATTCTTTCTGTTTAACACAAACACTTTGCAATTAAATGTTAAAACTAACAACGTTTTGAAATATCAAGCAATTAATTTTACTATGCAAACAGTTTTGAGCCTGACCAGATGCTGGGTTACTCGGCATCTAATCTGGCCCCAAACTGTTTGCAATTGAAGTGAAGATTTTCGGATGATACAGGGCTCCAGATAAGAGGTAGTTTTTAGCTCACCTGAGCACAAAGTGCTCAAGGTGAGCTTTTGTGGTCAGTCAATGTCCGGCGTCGTGCGTTGTGCGTCAACAATTTCTTCAAACATCTTCTACTCCAAAACCACTTGCCTGATTGCAACCAAACTTCACAGGAATGTTCCTTGGATCAAGCTCTTTCAAAGTTGTTCAAAGAATTTGAAACCATGCAGAACTCTGGTTGCTATGGCAACCAAAGTGAAAAAATAAGGAAATCTTAAAAAATCTTCTTGTCACAAACCACAAGAGCCAGAGCTTAGATATTTGGCACATGTCATAACCTAAAGGTCTTCTATAAAAGTTGTTCAAATTTTGCCCCTGGGGTCAAAATTGGCCCCGCCCGGGGGTCAACGTTTTACATAGAGTTATATAGTGAAATGTTCAAACATCTTTTTCTCTGAAACCAATATGTCCAGAGCTTTGATATTTAGCATGGTATTACTTCTAGAGGTATTTGTCTTATGTTGTTGAATTGGTTCCGGTCCGTTGCATATCTAGGTCACCGGAGCTAAAAATAGATTTTTTTCCATGATAACTTAAAAAATCTTCTTGTCTGAAACCATAGTACACTGAGCTTAGATATTTTGCACATAGCATCGTCTACAGATCCTCTATCAAAGTTGTTCAAATTTTGTCCCTGGGGTCAAAATTGGCCCCGCCCCGAGGATCACAGTTTTACATAGAGTTATATAGTGAAATGTTCAAACATCTTTTTCTCTGGAACCAATATGACCAGAGCTTTTATATTTGGCATGGTATAAATTCTAGAAGTCCTTCACATGTATTGTTGAATTGGTTATGGTCTGTTCCATATCTGGGTCACAGGAGCTAAAAATAGATTTTTTCAATGAAAACTTCAAAAATCTTCTTTTCTGAAACCATAGTACACTGAGTTTAGATATTTTGTACATAGCATCGTCTACAGGACCTCTATCAAAGCTGTTAAAATTTTTTCCCTGGGGTCAAAATTGGCCCCGCCCAGGAGGTCACCGTTTTACATAGAGTTACATAGGAAAATGTTCAAACATCTTTTACTCAGAAACCAATATGGCCAGAGCTTTGATATTTGGCATGATGTAACTTTTAGAGGTCCTTCACATATATGGATGAATTGGTTCTGGTCTGATGCATATCTGGGTCACCGGAGGTAAAAATAGATTTTTTCAATGAAAACTTCAAAAATCTTCTTGTCTGAAACCATAGTACACTGAGTTTAGATATTTTGCACATATCATCATTTACAGGTCCTCTATCTTAGTTGTTCAAATTGGCCCTGCCCTGGGGGTCACCTTTTACAAATCTTCTTTTCTGAAATCACGTGACCCATCCTAGTGTCACCATGGTCAGGTGAGCGATCAAGGACCATTCTGGCCCTCTTGTTTCAACAAATCCAACATTTTCTCACTCTTTTTAGCACCAAATCATATGGTGTTACTACTCATTAGAATCGTCTCGAAGAGACGGTTCTAATGAGTAGTAACACCATAGGGTTTAATTCAGAAATAAAGATTTTAGTTTTTGAAAAACTATCCTTATCTGGTGCTCTGGATGAACATGTTTATTTGGGGAAAATAATGTCTTCCATTGTATTACAGAACCTAAAAGGTTTGAGTAGTCTATGAGAGGTCTAAACATGGGGTTTGGTGGGGGTAAAATAATAGAATCTGTTGAAAAAATCAAGTTAACTACTTCTTAACCCTTTACCTCATAGCCCTTTTCTAGTTTTGAAAATAGATAACTGCTTAAAACAGGTTTGAAAGTAAAGCAGAATGCGCCTTAAGGTGCATTCTGCTTTAATTTCAGCCTGCTTTAAGCTAAAATCTGCTAGGCTATATAAAATATTTGTAATGGTAATTGTTCATGAGGGTATGAACTGGAACTATTTTCTTCAGCGGAGGAATAAATAAAATACGCTAAAAGTCGCTTATATGGGGGAAAGGGTTAAATGGAGCTCTATGAAAAGAGTCCCTTTTCGAGTGCTGAAGCTCAAGTTGTTCAACTGTTAGTGCATTTGCACATTAGCAAATCAAGTGTATGTCAAGTGAAGTGTGTTATGATTATCATGTGCAAAACTTTATTTGGAAAGCAGAAGTGTGAATTTCAACTTTACAGATCAAACTTAGATGAATGGCCAGATTTTCTTTTAACAATCAAGCAAGGTTTTTCAAACTCTGCATTTATTGTATTAAGTCACTGCCTTTTGAGGTAGCATTGAGATCTCTTAACCCTTTACCCCATAGGAGCGCCTTTTAGCGCATTCACTTTATTCCTCCGCTGAAGAAAATAGTTCAAATTTAAACAGTTGTGAATATGTTTCATAAGGAATATTTTCGTTATTCTGGCAGGTGGTAGCTTAAAGCAGGCTGAAAGTAAAGTAGAATGCGCCTAAAGGCGCATTCTGCTTTACTTTCAACCTGCTTTAAGTAGTCACCTATCTTCAATACTATAAATAGGATATCAGGTAAAGGGTTAAGATAAATGACTGTTTAATGCAGGATAAAAATTTGTTTAAAATATTTGTTTTCTGCAGAAAGCAAACAACTTCATTTAAGACTTCCATATAGGTCTGTTATTGAGGTGTTTGTTTAATACAAGATGGATATTGTGGCCATCCTGTAGTGGTAATTTGATCTCTGAAGGACTGAACCAATTTATTTCAAACTTGACACAAATACTCCATATGCTGTACTGCCAAGTGTTGATATTTATTGTCATTTCAAATTCAAATATGACTGTCCTGGTCGCTAACTAAATACCTACACCCAAAGTGACCTTTGAGGTTTATTTGGCATGTTGGTTCTAAGCAGAACATGATATACATACAAATGTATGCCCCTAAGTCAGCCATTAGACATTTAAACCATTCTGTTACTGAGATTAGAATCCAATACCTTACCCAATCCCCGGTTTGTTCAACATATCTCAATCTTCGCTGTAAATTCCAGATAGGGCAAAACAAAGATTGTGCCATAATCATGATATGAAATCGGGTGGGAGAAATGGTTAAACATTTAAGCTTTGTTATTTTTCAAAACATTGGAATTTGGGATTCTCTTCAAGTTTGAAGGGAAACAACATTGTTTTCTTGATGAAAGTTCTTTGTATGTAAGTTAGATCTGATAATTTCTTTCATTTCATGTCTTTGAAGTATGTTTGATAGGATAAGAATTACATTGAATTGCAGTAAACTCCTGATATATTTACCCTAAAAAGACAGGCTTCTTAAAACAGATGGCAGCTTAAAGCAGATCAGGGCTCCAGATAAGAGGGGGTAATCTGAACAAATACAACATTTTCTCACTTATTTCAGCACAAAATCCTATGGTGGTACTACTCACTAGAATCGTCTCGAAGAGACGATTCTAATGAGTTGTAACACCATAGGGTTTAATTCAGAAATAAAAATTTTAGTTTTTGAAATACTCTCCTTATCTGGAGCTCTGGCAGATGTAATGAAAGAAAGTACCTGAAATGTGGTAGCTTTCTGTTTTACTTTCTTCCTGCTCCAATCAACCACCTGTTTTATAAACTTGATATCTTTGTTAAGTGCTGTAAAAGCAGTATTAAACCATACTTATATTGCTTGTTTAGTAATTATGACATTTATCTGTAGGGTATTACTTGTTCAATTTTAACCCATCACTTTATAGATACATATTTTAATGCCTTTTAATTTATTTTTTTATTCCTCCATTGAAGAAAGTAGTTCCAATTTATGAAGTCATGAATGTGCATCGTATGAAGTATTTTCTTTATCCTATCAGATGGTTGCTTAAAACAGGTAGAAAGTAAAGCAGAATGTGCCTTAAGGCACATTCTGCTTTACTTTCAACCTGCTTTAAGTTGTCACCTGTCTTCAAAACTAGAATTAGGATATTGAGTAATGGGATAAATTGATGCAACAAATGACCATAAAGGCTGAAAATAGAACAGTTTGCTGAAAATTACTGTTGAACCATGATGGGAGAAAAGGGGCTGTAGACTGGTTTCCCTGGAAACTGAAATGACAGACTGGTCTGCACTGTTTGCCGGGACCATGGACAAAATAGTGTGTGACTCTTGACATATTCCAAACAGTGTAAATTCTGATCAGCTACTGTATTAGAAATGAATCATCTGATCTGGGTCTACACTTTGAAATGTCTAAAAGCCTGTTTTTCCACCCATGATGCAGCTCAAGTATTCTGTGAGTTTATAATATATATAACTCCTTACACACGTACAGAGATCATGTGATGCCTGTATGTGGTTCGTTGGTAGACCAAAAACTCACTTTCAATAAAGTGCTTCTGTTGACTTGTATACATATATTTATTCTATCCTTGTTATAAAAGACTTTGTTACTAGACCTTTCTGTGCTGCAACAGTTACAGAGTTTGTTAAGTGTCTGTTGTGTTTCTTAGTATTTTATCTTTCTCTTTTATAGGAAGCTGTATTATTGTAAATTTGAATCTTGCTTAACCCATTACTCCATAGATACGCAATTTTACGGCTTTAATTTATTTCTCCACCGAGGAAAACATTTCAACTTTATCCAGTCATCAATATGCATCATAGGAAATATTTTCTATATCCTAGCAGATGGTAGCTTAAGGCAGACTGAAAGTAAAGCAGAATGCGCCTTCAAGCACATTCCGCCATACTGTAAACCTGCTTTAAGCGGTCATCTGTCTTCAGAATTAGAAACAGACTATGGGGTAAAGGGTTAATTTTTGACTATTCACTCTTAGATTGAGGCATTCAACAATGAATTCTATCCTTAATCTGTAGCCAATCTTTACTCGTAGTATAGGTACTTGGAGAACTGCTTGTTTTAAAGTACAGCTTTCCCTCTATTGAACGGCATACCAAATAGACAGAATGGAGAGTTATAAAGACAGGTGACAGCATAACCCTTTACCCCATAGCCTGTTTCAAGTTTTGAAGACAGGTGACCACTTAAAGCAGGTTGAAAGTAAAGCAGAATGTGCCTTAAGGCACATTCTGCTTTACTTTCAGCCTGCTTTAAGCTATCATCTGCTAGAATATATTAAATATTTCTTTTGATAGATATTTATGACAATATGAATTTGAACTATTTTCTTCAGTGGAGGACTAAATTAAAGACGTATTCATGGGGTAATGGGTTAAAACAGGAAATATGAAATGCATAAAGCTCCTTTTTGTCCTACATTAAGCAGCTACCTGTGTTTAAAACTAACTGTTAGGTTTATATTGAATGTCACAAAAGAGAGAGAGAGAAGGCTGTATTACCGTTAGGTCAACATATTGCATGAAATTTCATTTGAATTTTTGTCACATTTATCACTAAGCTGAACATACAGTCAGACTTTGCTATTAAGACCATTTAGAGAAGCCTTGTGTTCTGTGTTTAAAGGCAGATGGTTGCTAAGAGCAAGATGAAAGTAAAGCAGAAAGCTTTAAAAAAGAAACAACAGTTGCTTAGAGTAAGGTGAAAGTAAAGCAGAAAGCTTAAAAAAACAGTTGCTTAGAGAAAGATGATAGTAAAGCAGAACGTTTTCAAAAACAGTTGCTTACAGCAAGATGAAAGCAGGGCTCCAGATAAGAGGTAGTTTTTTCAACAAATCCCACATTTTCTCACTATTTTTAGCACCAAATCCTATGGTGTTACTACTCATTAGAATCGTCTCGAAGAGACGATTCTAATGAGTAGTGACACCATAGGGTTTAATTCAGAAATAAAGATTTTAGTTTTTGAAAAACTACCCTTATCTGGTGCCCTGTGAAAGTAAAGCAGAAAGCTTCCAAAAACAATTGCATAGAGTAAGATGCTCTAAGCTGTCATCTGTCTTTCATACAAACAATTAGCCTTCTTTTTAGTGGTCTTAATAGTGGAGTTTTACTGTATTAGAATGATTATATACAGTCTAACCTGTGTGATGCGACCTTGTCCCCCCAAAAAATAGATCAAAGGGCAGTCTGTAGTTCGAATGCAGATTAACCTCTTCAACCCTAGTGATGAGTATACTCAAAGGCAAGTGTACCTATTAAGAGTACATTTTTCCTATGCAAATAGTGTAGACCCAGACCAGAGAGCTCCTAAAGGAGCTGTCTGATTAGGGTCTACACTGATTGTAGTTTTAAAATAAATGGTAAACAAAACAAAAAAACACACCTTAAATAGTTAAATATGAGCTAAATTTTATTGGGTATCTTGAATGTTCCATATGGGATTTCAGAGGTGAATGAGAAAATGCAAACTTTAAGTGTTACAGAGATAATGCAAATTTTATGTGTTGCAGGAATCTCTGTTAGGAAATATCTGCTTTGCTTGTGTTCAGCAATACTCTACCGGTGAATAGATACAGTAAAACCTCTCTATTACGGCCACTTATTTGTGTGAATTATTAGGTAGTTAAGACTGGTGACTGCTTAAAGCAATGTGACAGTTAAACAGAAAGCTCCTGAAGGAGCTTTCTGTTTAACTGCCACATTGATTTAAACTGTCACCTGTCTTTTATGCAGTCAATTAGCCATCTTTGTAGTGGTCGTAATAGAGAAGTTTTACTGTACCATTAAATTGCATCATTTAATAGTCGCTTAACACAGGTTAATCTGAACCAAGAACGCAGTCACAAGAAAATGTATCGAAAGGCAAGCAATATTTTATTTTCTAGTCCTACAGTTGTATGGTTTGTGTTTTTTGATGACAGAAGCTTGTTTATTTCCTTTTATGTTTGTGTACAGTAGAGCATATGTTTACATGGGTTGCAAGTGGCAGTTGTGCATTTTTTTATAAGAGTTATATACTATTGTACCGTATCACCATTCCACTACCATTGTCATGTGTTATGTTTGTCATTAATGTAGTTGTAGTCTTTATATGGTATCGGCTGCGGGACTTGTAGATCCTGCTGCTGACACCATTTTTTGCCCCCCTCATCCGCCCTCCCCTCTCAACATCCCCCATTGTCCTCAATTTTTGTTTCAGGTATGGCTTGTTTGCTCAAAACAATTTGGTTTGTATGGAAATATGTGGACCTTGCCGAATACATACTTCTGTTATATCTGAAAAGCTGTGTCTCAGTTCTTCACCCATGGTGAGAGGAGACCGGCTTAACTCTTTGATCCCTGAAACTTCTAATGATCAATTCCGGTTTTCAAATTTGACCAGTCCATGTTAGACAGTTTAGGGTTGTTTTATACAGTATATTGCAAAATAACAAACAGTGCAGGTCCTGATCAGGGCCTCTGATCTGGGTCTACACTGTTTGTATAGAACTAGCACACTGTTTATAAATGATGCATATACTCATAGTAATAGGTCAATGGGTTAAACTTAAGTCAAACATGTTAAGGTATCTTTTTGAGGAAAATGCATGGGTGATCTTTTAGACAGAAGCTTTAATGCAAGAATAAAGTAATGCAGAAAATCTCCTTCAGAAACTTTCTATATTACTTTTTTCTTGCATTAACAATCATGCATGCCTCTTAACAGATCCCTCATGTGTCTTTTGTTGAAAAAGTTGTTAACAGTAATGACTGTATATGTGTTCTGTAGGTATTCTTGATATGGAATTTTATCACTCGACTCAGTTTCATTTATTTTCTGAAAATGTTGGTAAATCTCATGCATACATAGAAATTATGGATTCTTGCACTGGTTGTATGTTAACCTTCTAAATGCAGGTAAAGTCTTCTATGAATAAACTCTTGATTATTGATAGTTTTGGATAGTTTTGACTTACTTTTAAGCCAACTGAAATATTCAGTATGTCATTCAGCTCAAACTGTCAGCAATACTTGAAACTCTCAACTCACAAATCAAACTAACCCATATTTCAATAGGTGAATGTCAATAGCTTGAACACGCTTAAACCTTGAATATATCATATTTCAAAATTAAGACATGCCACATTTTAACTTTATAATACAGCTAAGTTCGACTTGAGCCTGTTCGATGTTCAATCTAGCTTTCCACATTTAATTTATTTTTAGAAGAGGTTAGCGGTTATAACAAAAAGATTAATTTAGATAATCAATTAGTAAACAATCATTTTTTCCTGGTTATTGTTTTAATTCTCATCATTTCTACCCGATGGAGCTAAGAACATTGATTACTTATTATGTTTCATTGGTTTACATTCAGTATCACATGAACATGGTGTTTACCAGGTGATAGCTTTATTTCATTGAATACCTTGTTACAAAACACAGAAGATCTATCAAACAAACTTGTCTTAACCCTTTACCCTGTGGAAGACTATTCAATTTATTTGTCCACTGAAGGAAATAATTCCAATTTATACAGTCATGAACCTGTGACATAAGAAATATTTTCTTTATCCCATCAGATGGTAGCTTAAAATAAGCTGAAAGTAAAGCAGAATGTGCCTGAAGGCACATTCTGCTTTACTTTCAATCTGCTTAAGATAGTCTCAAGTCTTCAGAACCAAAGACAGACTATGGAGTAAAGGGTTAAGTAGCCACACTGTGTAGAAGCATGCTGACATATAAAGATAGGTCACTGCTTAATGCAGAACAAAATTTAAGCAGAAAGCTCCTATAAGAGATTTCTGCTTTATTTTTGTCCTGCATTTAGCTGTTACCTGCCTTAACAGTTGCAAATTGATCATATTGTAAGTGACTGATTAAGACAAAAATTGACTGTATGAGACACGGTCGACTACTGATGTAGGCTCCTGATTTACCCTTACCCGCCTGCCTTGAAGGCACCCACATCGTTAAACATATGGCATTTATCATCAGTAGTTAGGTTTTGAACCTTCCATTTACGCATACATTAGAATCATAGTTTTCACGGTCATAAATCATTACTGGACTGTACAATTAAAGGTATCTTGGAGATTTATCTACAGTCAAACCTGTTTTCAGCCACCATTCTGTGGTCTATAACACAACTTGCTGCTTAGGTAGTAAAAAAAATTTCCTACGGCTATTTACCAAGACTAAAGTAGAAACATCAAAGGGTTTTTCTGAGCCCTTTGCATGCTGGGCAATATATGTCTGCAACAATTGCAGTCTGCTACTGCTCTGAAAACAGAATTTTCAGAATGTCAAACAGTTTGAATCCTAATGAGACATACATAGGTGATTTGATCTTTTTTCTATGCTATGGAGGAAAGGATTAAACTGCCATCTGTCCTAGATTTGCATTCAAGTTATTAAAGAGTGGTTTAGCACAGGTTTGAGTGAGTACACAGATCTGTATCCCAGTGATCTTGCAACTACACTTCAGAGTTTGTTGCTGAGCTACATGCAAGGTACTGTGACTCAAAATACGTCAGGACATTTCCTCCATACTGTTAGCATATAGTAGCTTTCATAGATACCCTTTCCACTGGCTTGTTGGGTGTCTGTCTTGTTTCATTGAAAAAAAAAAACTATTGAGAACCCAGTAGTTGATAAACATGGCCACACTACCAATTGGCTATGCTTATAAAGCATTTTAAATGAGTCTGAAATTGTTCTCAAGCTTTTGATTGGTCAGATTTGAGCATATGCTCAAATCTGACCAATCAAAAGCTTGAGAGCAATCTCAGACTTAACTCAGATGCTTTATAAGCATAGGACCAGGTCTTGTTCAACTAAAGACTTTCTTCCCCCTCCCTACCTTGTATTGTATTTTGTGTGTCTGTCTGTCTGTTAGTCTGTCAAGTTTGACTTGAGCGTTCAATTTAGATCTGTTTTTTATGGAGACCTATTGTTGGCATGCATATCCAAGTAATGATTTTGTGTGCAGAATACAATTTTTAGTTGGATTGGGTCAATATAGTACTAAGCCTGGGTCACAAAGCCTGACTTTTTGTCTGGCCATACTCATTGGAGTGTATCATAATGTAGTCATAATGGGCATGTATAGTCAACATACAGTCAAACCTGTATTAAGTGGTAGTTGGACGAAACGTACCATTACAAAAACGTACTGTAACGTACCATGACCAAAATGTACTATTACTAGAACATACCAACACACCAAGAATTTGGAAGATTAATAGCTTGTATGACGGGTGACAATGCAAGCAGTGTAGACCTTGATCAGAGGGATTCTGCAGGAGGCCTCTGATTAGGGTCTTCACTATTTGACATTTTACAATATATTGTTAAAATGAGCCCTAAATTGTGAAAAATGGACTTTACATAATTGGAAACTGGAATTGTTCATTAAAAGTTTCAGGGGTGAATGAGTTAAAGACTACATGGGTTCTGTTGTATGATGGCTTAACCCTTAGCCCGCCAAATAAATTGTCGTCTGCTATATTTCTAGTCTGCTTCAAGTTTCAAATTGCTTCAAAGTTGCTCAAAATTGCTGAAAATGTTGTCCGAGTGTCAAACAGCTTGGATCCGGATGAGCCGCCGAGTTACTCGGCGTCTCATCCGGATCCAAGCTGTTTGCATATGGAGCTATAGTCGTGAGTGGCAGGCTAAGGGTTAATACAGTTTTGACTATGCTTATATAATTGTTCAAACCTGGTGAAATGCTTTACACAATCTTTTAAGTGCATGGACAATTTTACTGTACAGGTAGAAAATACTACATGGAAATGTTTATTATTTTAAAAGGAGATACAGCGCTCACTCTCTACAACGACACCCAATGGGAGACCAAAAATGTGTGCGCTGTTCGAGGGAAGTCGTTATAGGGAGGGAAATTGGTTTACATTTGCAAACAGCTTGAATCCAGACAGACGCAGCATAATGCGGCGTCTGATCTGGATTCAAGCTGTTTTTCACTCGTCATTAAGTTTTTTTCTGTCAAAATGTTCAATATGTTACTTTAAGAAAAACAGCAGACGATAGTTTTAAGCAGACGAAGGTGAAGCAGAAGTGAAAGTGGTTTACCTTTGCAAACAGCTTGAATCCAGACCAGACGTTTTGTGGCGTCTGGTCTGGATTCAAGCTGTTTGCAAATGTAAACCTATTTCCCTTCCTATGACAATTTGCAGAGGTGAAAGTATTAGACATATAATTGTCCTGTTGAGGGAACTGCGGCAAGGGTCGTTGTTGGGAGGGAGTCCTTGTAGGAAGGAAACACTGTATTTTATTTGCCTTGTTATCAGTTGTTACTTTAAGAAAAATTACAGACTCCGTTGTTTTGTGATCTGTTATCGTTAAGAATGAAGCTTATTTGGTGACTATTTTTGTTGTGAAACTATATGGAGTCTTTTTTCAAATGTAATTGTATTATTTAATGATTGATAATAGTCTACTTTATTAACCTTATATTGCTAAACCTGTATGACAAACATTTGACAAAACTTCGTACGACAAATGTTGACGTAAGTCAAAACTTTAAAATACATTTAATTTCTGATTTCTCTATCTAATCCTGTCTTGTGACATCTCTTTGGAATCGTCTTTTCAAGACAATTCCAAAAAGATGTCACAAGACAGGATTGGATGGAGAAATAGATAATAATTGATACTTTTATAATCTGACTTACGACAACATTTTTCGTACAAAGTTTTATGAAACGGGCCCCAGTTTCTGAACTCCAGATAAAGTGAGCAGTTAACTATTTGCATGCTGGGTAATTTTTTCGTCTGTAAAAATTGTCATCTGTTACTTTTCTAAGAATAAAATTTTCTAATACAATTTCAAAATGGGGTCAAGCATGTCAAACAGTTGGATCCTGATGAGATGCGTTTGCTCTGGATCCAAGCTGTCTGCAAAGGTTATCACTGTGGCACATATCCATCACTAGCATGGTAAGAGTTAAAAAACTTACATTCTTTTACCTTCACCAAACCGTATGAGGTGACTACTCATTAGAATTGTTGCTTTGTGACAATTCTAATGACTTGTCTCAGCATAGGGTTTGATGATGGCAAAAAGAGGAAAACTTTGAAAATACAGGCAAACCTAGATATCTCGAAATCGTTTAATTTGAAGTATCCGATTTTTCGACACATAAATTGCATTACATTGTATTTCATGCTCGGTTAAGTCGAACATACCTGTATTTCAAAGTTTGTATGTTCGATTTAACCGAAGTTTCACTGTAAGTGATTAAAATTTTTGTTGGGTGAATGAATTCAGTGGTCCCCTGATATAAGGTGGACTGTTCATTATAACTAAATTATGAAACTAAAATGGCAAATACAAAGAGTGCAATGATAAGGTTTAGAGCTAATATTTTTAATGTTGATAAACTTTTTACTCCACACAAGTCCATTAGGGTGCCTCTCCCTTTGCTCCATATCAGCACGGCAGGCCTTTACTCGGTGATGGTGTTGACATGACAACTTAAAAATTAATGAAATTACAACAGACAGTTCTTTTAGGAGCTTTCTGTTTTACTTTCATTCTGCTGTATGCCTTCATTATCTGCACTGGTTGATAATAGGAGAAAGGGTTTAGAAACATACTAAAAAGAAACTGACAAATTACATTAACCCTTAGCCTGCCACTCACGACTATAGCTCCATATGCAAACAGCTTGGATCCGGATGAGACGCTGAGTAACTCGGCGTCTCATCCGGATCCAAGCTGTTTGACACTCGGACAACATTTTCAGCAATTTTGAGCAACTTTGAAGCACTTTGAAACTTGAAGCAGATGAGAAATAAAGCAGACGACAATTTATTTGGCGGGCTAAGGGTTAAGGCCATGCCATGAGAAAACAAGACATACCATTGCAAAACAGAGTTGGCCAAGCATTATTAGCTATACAGTGGAGAATGTGTTATTCTTTCCCAATAAACGCGTTTACGCTAAAACTGTTATTTGCAGTGCAAACAGTTTGGAGCCGGCGTCTGATCAGGCTCCAAACTGTTAGCCACCAAGATAAACATGAAATATCAGAATTGACCAAAAGTTGTTCTTTTCTACGTTTTAGCGCTTTGCGTTTGCGTACGTTTGCGTTGAAACGGGAAAGAATAACAGATTCTCAACTGTAATCTCAGTCTCGGTGTCTGCTCAATGTCTGCAATTACCAACAAGTTTGGTACATTCTGGTGAGTGACAAACAACATAGACTAAGACCAGCCACCATATCTTTTACGTGGTGACTGTTTTTTGTCTACATTGTTTGCAATGCCATGCTTGGTTTCATGACACAGCTAGTAGGTATTCCTTAACTCTTTGAACCCTAGTCCCGCATATAGGCGTGCTTTTCAAACAGTGTACATGTGAATAGTACACATGTCCTATACAAACAGTGAAGACCCAGATCAGAGGGCTCCGAAAGGAGCCCTCTGATCTGGGTCTTCACTGTTTGTCACAATGCCAAACATTGACAAAAACAACCCTTAAAAGTCAGAAATGGACTAGACTAAATTGGAAACTGGAATTGTCAATTTAACGTTTCAGGGAGGAAAGAGTTAATATACAGTAAAACCTCTCTATTACTACCACTACATGATATAAAATTTTCCAAATTTTAGGTAGGTGGCTGCTTAAAGCAAGATGACAGTAGGAGCTTTCTGCTTTACTGTCATCTCTGCTTTAAGCTACCACCTGTCTTAAATGCTATCCATTATAGCCTTTATTTCAGTGGTCATATTAGAGAGGTTTTACTCAAGGTTCCAGATAAGAGGGAGTGAACTGAACAATATCAACTCGCTCATTTTAGCACCAAATCCTATGGTGTTACTACTCATTAGAATTATCTTTTCGAGACAATTCTAATTCTGTAGTGACACCATAGGGTTAAATGCAGAAATAAAGATTTTAGTTTTTAAAATAATCCCTTTATCTTGAGACCTGATTTTACTTTACTCTGTAAGTGCGGGTATGAATGCAGCTTTAATCTTGTATGTGACCAATCTTTCCTTATTGTCCCTATAGTCAAAGGTTATTACTTTTATATATTATCATGTGGGCCAAAACGTGTTTATGTATGTATGGGCTATATGGCATTTCCTTCACGTCATTAGATCAAGATACACACGAGTACATCTAGACTTTGCTGACTGCTACATGTGTATGCTGCATCTGTTTACAAGACAAACATCCCATCCTCATTGTACATCATCATGTATTTCTAAAGTAAAGGAATTCAATTTTACAAAAATCCTTGTTGTTTGTTTTTTGTTTGAACATCCATTGCCTTGTATCTGGTTTCAGAAATGGTCTTATTCTTGTACATAGCAAAATCAAAGAAATTATTGACTGGCATAGTATTGGATCTATTTAGCTCACCAAAGCACGAAAGTGCTCAAGGTGAACTTTTGTAAAAAAAAAAAAAACCCTGTCGAGCGTCTGTCTGTTCATCTGTCAATACTTGCAAACAGATTCTTCCCTAAAACCAATAGTCTAAGTGTAAACAAACTTGGTCAGATATTTACTGTTGTGTTAAGCTTCAGTAGGTGTTCAAAGTAAGTGTGTGAGGCCAATGGTCTTTTTTCCGTCTGTGTACAATATCTAGAAAAATATTCTCTAACTGGTCCAAATGCAATTTGGTTTACTCCAAAATATTTCTAAATTGATAGACTTTAAAAGATTGCCAAAGAAGTATGATTCTTAAAAAGCATGACCGCCAGAAGGGGTTGTCATTTTCCTTTGTTTGGTATTATGGAATTAAAAGTAAAGAACCTTCTAGAAGTTGTATTTTTATGCCCCTCCCCATTCAGGTGGAGGGCATATTGTTTTTGCCCCTGTTGGTTTGTGATCAACCTTAATGTTGGCAATAATTTTTTAACTATAGCCAATAGACACTTTATACATTGCATATGTGTTGCCTATATGAAGAGGTATACATGTATATGAATATGCAGGTTTTGGACTTGTTGGGTCAAAGGTCAAATATTTGAAAGGACAATAACCTTTGACCGTCAAGTGATAGGAACTTCATATTAGGTAAAAGTATTGCTTTAAGAGGAATTTGAATATATATACTATTAGACATGCCTAGTCAAGATCACAGAGGGAAAAGGTCTATTTTGCAACCTTACCATTTGCAATAACCATTGAACTACATGTACAGTGGAGAATCTGTTATTCTTTCCCGTTTAAAGCAAACGCAAAACACTAAAACGTAGAAAAGAACATCTTTTGGACAATTCTGATAATTCTTGTTTATCTTGGTGGCAAACAGTTTGGAGCCTGATCAGACGCCGGGTTACCCGGCGTCTGATCTGGCTCCAAACTGTTTGCACTGCAAATAATAGTTTTAGCGTAAACGCGTTTATTGGGAAAGAATAACAGATTCTCCACTGTATATCCAATATACACTGGATGCACATGATGTATACCGGTATGTTGCCCATATGAAGAGGTATATGACAATGACAAAGTTTATTTGATATATGGCAGCGGGGCATGGCCATGCAGGTCAAGTATACTTGTGACATGTATCAAAGGTCAAGGTAACATGTCAAATTTATTTGTGCTAAAGATAGACCATGACTCGCACTAATACAAGATGCTACATTGTATATAAATTATATTGCCTATATGAAGAGGTTTATGAATATGTGGTTTTGGTCATGTCTTCTCAAAGGTCAAAAAGTCATTTTTAATGGCCGTATCCTTTGACCCACAGCTGATTGGGACTTCTTATTAGGTATACATGATAATCTAACTTAAAGACAGTACCCCATGCCATTCAATGAATCCCCCAATGCATTGGCATCACTAAGCGTGAAAGTATCTGTAAAGTATGAGATAATTTTAAAAAAAAAATCGCACAGCCATCTTCCAGTTTTTTCATAGAGGCCCTGTCATGCTCGCACTCAATTTTTTTTTCAAAGGGCTTTACTAACCAAACTATCAAGTAGAAGCTGCGGACCTCACATGAAATGCTTGACTGATTTTTTGCAAATACCTTACCATCGTACTGAGCATGGATTACACAAGATTCAACTGACTAGGTGTTAACACCCAAGCTAGGTCAAGTAATGTCTTGAATCAATATAAATACCGGTATGTATTTTCAGACATGTCTTGTGAGAAGTCAATGTTATGGAGGTCAAAAAGTCATAACGTTCAACCCTCAGCCGACCGGAAAATCGAATTTTGTATACACGTTGCTCTTATTAAGATGGATATGTATATTTCGGACATGTTGAGGCAAAGGTCAAGGTCACAGAGTTAAACAATTAAAATCTTTTGAATGACCACATCTTTTGATCTTCAGGTGATAGGGACTTCATAGACTTTTAGCACATTCATTTTATTCATTCACTGAAGAAAATAGTTCCAAATTATACCATAATGAATATGAGTCATATTAAATACTTTCCTTATTCTAGCAGTTAATAGCTTAAAGCAGGTTGAAAGTAAAGCAGAATGCGCCATAGGGCGCATTCTGCTTTACTTTCAATCTGCTTTAAGTAGTCACATATCTTCAATACTAGAAACAATGCTATCAGGTAAAGGGTTAAAGCAAGATGACAGTAGGAGCTTTCTGCTCTACTGTCATCTCTGCTTTAAGCTACCACCTGTCTTAAATGCTATCCATTATAGCCTTTATTTCAGTGGTCATATTAGAGAGGTTTTACTCAGGATTCCAGATAAGAGGGAGTGAACTGAACAATATCAACTCGCTCATTTTAGCACCAAATCCTATGGTGTTACTACTCATTAGAATTGTCTCTTCGAGACAATTCTAATTCTGTAGTGACACCATAGGGTTTAATGCAGAAATAAAGATTTTAGTTTTTAAAATAATCGCTTTATCTTGAGACCTGATTTTACTTTACTCTGTAAGTGCGGGTATGAATGCAGCTTTAATCTTGTATGTGACCAATCTTTCCTTATTGTCCCTATAGTCAAAGGTTATTACTTTTATATATTATCATGTGGGCCAAAACGTGTTTTTGTATGTATGGGCTATATGGCATTTCCTTCACTTCATTAGATCAAGATACACACGAGTACA
This sequence comes from Gari tellinella, assembly GCA_922989275.2. NCBI lineage: Eukaryota > Metazoa > Mollusca > Bivalvia > Cardiida > Psammobiidae > Gari > Gari tellinella. The sequence continues at coordinate 47,766,310 of OV277864.1, forward strand.
TCTAGACTTTGCTGACTGCTACATGTGTATGCTGCATCTGTTTACAAGACAAACATCCCATCCTCATTGTACATCATCATGTATTTCTAAAGTAAAGGAATTCAATTTTACAAAAATCCTTGTTGTTTGTTTTTTGTTTGAACATCCATTGCCTTGTATCTGGTTTCAGAAATGGTCTTATTCTTGTACATAGCAAAGAAATTATTGACTGGCATAGTATTGGATCTATTTAGCTCACCAAAGCACGAAAGTGCTCAAGGTGAACTTTTGTAAAAAAAAAAAAAAAAAAAAAAACCTGTCGAGCGTCTGTCTGTTCATCTGTCAATACTTGCAAACAGATTCTTCCCTAAAACCAATAGTCTAAGTGTAAACAAACTTGGTCAGATATTTACTGTTGTGTTAAGTTTCAGTAGGTGTTCAAAGTAAGTGTGTGAGGCCAATGGTCTTTTTTCCGTCTGTGTACAATATCTAGAAAAATATTCTCTAACTGGTCCAAATGCAATTTGGTTTACTCCAAAATATTTCTAAATTGATAGACTTTAAAAGATTGCCAAAGAAGTATGATTCTTAAAAAGCATGGCCGCCAGAAGGGGTTGTCATTTTCCTTTGTTTGGTATTATGGAATTAAAAGTAAAGAACCTTCTAGAAGTTGTATTTTTATGCCCCTCCCAATTCCGGTGGAGGGCATATTGTTTTTGCCCCTGTTGGTTTGTGATCAACCTTAATGTTGGCAATAATTTTTTAACTATAGCCAATAGACACTTTATACATTGCATATGTGTTGCCTATATGAAGAGGTATATATGAATATGCAGGTTTTGGACTTGTTGGGTCAAAGGTCAAATATTTGAAAGGACAATAACCTTTGACCGTCAAGTGATAGGAACTTCATATTAGGTAAAAGTATTGCTTTAAGAGGAATTTGAATATATATACTATTAGACATGCCTAGTCAAGATCACAGAGGGAAAAGGTCTATTTTGCAACCTTACCATTTGCAATAACCATTGAACTACATGTACAGTGGAGAATCTGTTATTCTTTCCCGTTTAAACGCAAACGCAAAGCACTAAAACGTAGAAAAGAACATCTTTTGGACAATTCTGATAATTCTTGTTTATCTTGGTGGCAAACAGTTTGGAGCCTGATCAGACGCCGGGTTACCCGGCGTCTGATCTGGCTCCAAACTGTTTGCACTGCAAATAATAGTTTTAGCGTAAACGCGTTTATTGGGAAAGAATAACAGATTCTCCACTGTATATCCAATATACACTGGATGCACATGATGTATACCGGTATGTTGCCCATATGAAGAGGTATATGACAATGACAAAGTTTATTTGATATATGGCAACAGGACATGGACATGCAGGTCAAGTATATTTGTGACATATTGCATCAAAGGTCAAGGTCACATATGTCAAATTTATTTGTGCTAAAGATAGACCATGACTTGCACTAATACAAGATGCTACATTGTATATAAATTATATTGCCTATATGAAGAGGTTATATGACCTAGGCGTGCCTTCTGTCCATAATGGCACACCTGGTGTCATAACGGCCCGAGGGCTTTACATCAAGACTCCTTTATAAGGCTTCTACAAGTGCTAACGCTCAAAATGATATATAATATTGGTATGTTGCATGTAGGCATTTTGGAAAAAAAAGTCTGAAGAAGTCGGGCTATCAAACACTATCTCGGAACCTTAAAGCATGGTGACAGTAAAACATAAAGCTCCTAAAGGAGCTTTCTGTTTTACTGTCATCTCACTTTAAGCAGTCACCTGTCGTAAACACATAATAATCAACACGATTTCGTTGTCGTAATAGAGAGTGTGTACTGTAGTTTCGTTTAAACGGGGACAAAACAGCATCCTCTCCATTGTATGTTTGTGGGTGTCAGTCAAGGCACGATTGGCAAAAATAAATGAATGTGATTAATACTTTATAAGTTAAGTAGCTTAACCCTTAGCCTGCCACTCACAACTATATCTCAATATGCAAACAGCTTGGGTCCGGATGAGACGCCGAGTAACTCGGCGTCTCATCCGGATCCAAGCTGTTTGACACTCGGACAACATTTTCAGCAATTTTGAGCAACTTTGAAGCACTTTTAAACTTGAAGCAGACGAGAAATATAGCAGACGGCAATTTATTTGGCGGGCTAAGGGTTAATTGGTTTCAAATAATGAGTCCATTGTATTACAAGGTACTGGTAGCATTGAAATGATTGACACGTAAATTTTGAATGAATTTGCAAATTTACTGAGACCACATACAACAGTTATTATTTATTCATAATTGTTTTGCCAGTCCGCGATTCTTGTACGCTTGGAGAATGTCCTTGAAATATTGGTGATTGAAGGATTCATAGCAAATTTTAACAAACTAGCATGGCTAGTGGTGAAAACACGATTACCGCTGCAAACAGTTTGAATCCCGTTGACCGAGACGCCTGTGAGTCTGTTTTGAAAATAAACTTTGGAAATTCTATTTTGAGAACAGAAGCAGACACCTATAGTTGCAGACGAAACATTTATCCAGCATGCAAAGAGTTAAACGATAAGAGAAATGACGCAGAGAAAGATTCAAATGAGTTCTAAAGGTTCATGTGAACAGATTAGCAGAATCTGTCCTATCATAAACCCTTTCAACTTATATTGTATCGTCTGCTTTGACACCTTCACTGCCATTTGAAAACCGTTTGGATCCTGATCAGACACCGCGTAACACGACCAAAACTGTTTGACACTCATATCATTGTTTCCTTAGTCAAAAACACATACAAATTCAGTTTTAAAAGAAAATGCAGACGAAAAATATAAGAAGACGATAATATGGCAATGACTGTGTTAGACAGGTATTAACTGAAATGGTTTTTTGCGTAAATTGTTATTTCAAAGTCAATTTAACCCTTTACCTCATAGCCTGTTTCTAGTTTTGAAGACAGGTAAACACTTAAAGCAGGTTGAAAGTAAAGCAGAATGTGCCTTAAGGCACATTCTGCTTTACTTTCAGCCTGCTTTAAGCTAAAATCTGCTAGGCTATACACAATATTTGTGATGGTTATTGTTTATGAGGGTATAAACTGGAACTATTTTCTTCAGCGGAGGAATAAATTAAATACGCTAAAAGTCGCTTACATGGGGGAAAGGGTTAAAGCAGTTTGACTGAAGAAATATTGACACGAGTGTCAAACGGCGTATGAGCAGATCAAAACTGTTTGCAATGTTGGCTTTAATAGTACGCGGCTTTACAAGGGTAATTGATGTTTTATACTAAAATAGTGTTCAAATACTCAGAAATGTACAAATATATGTGTTAAATACAGTAAAACCTCGCTATTACGACCACCTAAACGAAGGCTAATTGATTGTATAATAATGAGGTGGCAGCTTAAAGCAAGGTAACAGTGAAACAGAAAGCTCCTGAAGGAGCTTTCTGTTTCACTGTCACCTTGCTTTAAGCGGTCGCTCGTCGTAAACACCCTAATAATAAACCAACTTTAATGGTCGTAATAGAGAGGTTTCACTGTAATTGAGACATGTAATGACTATTCGGGGCTGGTTTTTTTTAAACAAATTACTACTAAATTACAAAACATGCAGACCACCTTTACACTGTTTGTAAATGACGATTGTGCTCGTTGCTAGGGTTGAATGTGCTAAAACAAATGATTTGACCGTGAATAGGTTAAAGCCGCATTGTGTTTTTGAGAAACCTGCATAAAACGGTTGTTTGGGGTCCCATTTGAACTACGTAGGACGTGGTTCTTTCACAAAAACCGGCTTTATCTAAGAAATTCGCTTTTTAAATTTGATTTATAATATTTTTGTGCTGCACAAATTAAAAAGCCTCCCTTGTGAATGGAAAGAAGGACAACTCTGTTAATACAGGGCTCCAGATAACAGAAGTATTTCGAAAAACTAAAATCTTTATTTCTGCTTTTAAACCCAATGGTGTCATACTCATTAAAATTGCCTCGAAGAGACGGTTTAATCAGTAGTAACACCATAGCATTCGGTGCTGAAATGAGTGAGAAAATGTTAGATTAGTTCAGATTACTCCCGGTTACATGTGTATAGCTGGAGCACTGAGAATTACCCTGTTAACCCTTATTCTGCTGCACAGACGTCTGCTTTGACATTGTCGTCTGCAAAATTTGTTCAGTTTAGATTTATGCATTGTTTTAATTAAAAAAACCTTAAGACGAGTGTCAAACATTTTGGATCCAGATGAGACGCCGCGTTACGCGGCGTCTTTCTAGATTCAAACAGTTTGTAAACTCCCGTAAAGTTACGACCAATGAGCACAGGGTTAAACACTACTTGATCTAGTGACAACGTGTACATATTATTCACCACGGGTAAGCGATTAAAAACATTAGGAGGATCTATACCTTGAGCTTGCTGAAAATGACTGTTTCAGCCTTGTCCGCTCTCTAACTCAAATACTTCTTTTTTTATCTTCACCAATCTTGCTACAAATGTTTATTAGTATAGAATCTAGGTCAGGTTCAATAACTAGCAAAATCGCATAAGGCATGTCTGAGTTATTGTCCTTGAATAATTAAAAAATGAGTGTTTCAGCATTTTCTGCTCTCTAACACAAACACTTTTTATTGGATTTTCACCATACTTGCTGACAACGTGGATTGGTATTAAATCTAGGTCAAGGAAAAAAAGTATTTGTGTTAGAGAGCAAAAAATGGTGAAACAGTCCTTTTTAATACATAAAGGGCAATAACTAAAATAATCCTTATGGGACTTTAGTAATAATCACACTGGACCTAGATTTTATATAAATAAAGCAATTTAGCAAGTTTGGTGAAGATCCGATGAAAACTCTTTGTGTTAGAGAGCAAAAAAGGCTGCAACAGCCATTTTTTAATAATTAAAGGCCCATTACTCCTAAATGCCTCATGCGATTTTAGTAGGATTCAAACCTAACCTTGATTTTATATTAATGAAAACTTTCAGCAAGTTTGGTGAAGATTAAAAAAAAAGTATTTGTGTTGGAGAGCAAAATTTGCTGAAAACAGTCATTTCTAATACATAAAGGGCAAAGACTCAGATATGCCACATGCGATTTTAGTAATAATCAAACTAGACCTAAATTTTATATAAATAAATATTTTCAGCATGTTTGGTGAATATCCGATAAAAGCTGTTTGTTTTAGAGTGCAAAAATGACTGAAACAGTCATTTTTTATTAATAAACAGGCAAAAACTCAAAAATACCTTATGCGATTTTAGTAGTAATGAAACTAAACTTGATTTTATATCAATGAACATTTTCAGCAAGTTTGTGGAAGATCGGTTAAAAAATATTCGAGTTAGAGAGCGGACAAAAAAGTGTGATAGTCTAACTGACTGATGGATGGACGGGCGAAGGTAGATAACAGTTGCACACGGTGAAGTTGAATCCGGCTGTATCACGTGATACTAAGCCGTGTGGTAATGTTTATATCAGACGTTCTATTTTCGGTTTGTTATGATTTTAAATCGCCCTTTTGGTGATTTAGGTCCGTCTTCATCATTTCATAGATCAGTTTGGCCCATAAGAATGTTCAAACATTATTATTAGCCGTTATTGTATTTCAGACATTAAGAAAAGGTCTGCAAACACAATGGGACTTTAAACTCATTGGAAACAGTCCGACATTACCGAGCCAGTTATACAAATTTGCCTTGCATCCACTTTATGAGTACTCGGGCAAATAGTGTAGACCCCGATGACTTGCCGCAATACTGCTGCGTCTCATCTGAATCGTTTTGTGTATACACTTTGTAGCGCAGTTGGTAGAGTGATTGACTAGCAATACAAAGGTTCTAGGTTCGATTCCTAATAGCTTCAAAAAAAAAATAGAAATAAATTGTCCGATTTTATTGTCTAGTCAATCCATAACGTAGTGATCAAAGGCCAGCTATGTTTAGTCACAAATGTAATAATGAAAAATATCAGATGCAAGTATAGTCAAGTGACAACTAAACTTTGTGAGGATTTATAGCCAATATTTCCGATGGCAGCTTAACACATGCCAAAAGTAATGCTAAAAAAGAGATTCTAAAGGAGCTTTTATGCATTACTTATGTTATGCACTAAGCAGTCACCTGTCTTTAAAGATCCACAGACTATCGTATTCAGTGGTCCATATTACAGTTTTGACTTATGGCACTATTTAGAGCTGACAGCATTTTAAAGTTGAACTCAAGGGAGCTAAATCGGTTTGTGTTAACATTTTGTCAGAATTTCTGGAAACCTTGTATAAAATGTAGTCTAATGTAGATATACTAGTAGAATTACGTAATATCTATCTAATAAGCCTAAAATTAGTGAATGTTAAACAGCTTGATTTTTTGTAATTTGAAATTTAGTGACTTTTTCAGATTTTTTATTTTTTTTATTTTAAATATTGATATTTCCAGAAAATATTTCATGAACTATTTGTCTGTTCAATATCTTATAGTCTCTGTATAGTTAACTTGAATCTACAGAAATTATTGATTTATATTATTATATAAAGAAAATATTCATGTGTATTAAAAAAGGAACTTTTCTCGACAAAAGGTCCTGTCAGAAAAACGGTGCTGTAATTGTTTTTTTATTTTAACGATTTTTCATTCTCCATATGGTATATTTCAATTTAATCAAGGTTTCAAAGAAGTCTGACAGGGAATAAGCAGACCCGCGAACTAGTCTGGTTCCTTCCCCTGACACAACGTGATTGGGTCAGGCAAATACGAAAAATGGCGGCGCCCATGGAGAAGACCAGGTGAGTTAAAACAAGAAGGAACAACTTAAAGTTTTGATGGCAGGCGCTTAATATCTTAACCTATGAATTCATATCATTAAGATAGGAGTAAATAAGACAATGATTAGTAGTGACGTTGTGTATTTTGTGTTGTAAAGCTTAATGTCAAAAATGAAGTCTCTATCATATGTAGTTCTAGAGATACGACAAAAGTTAAATTAACCATGATACACTAATCATTGTCATATTTAATCCTATCTTAATGGTATGAATCATATGTTAAGCTATTAATCGCCTGTCATCAAAACTTTAAGTTGTTCCTTCTTGTTTTAACTCACCTGGTCTTCTCCATGGGCGCCGCCATTTTTCGTATTTGCCTGACATGTAAACGAACTTTGGAGTGCAAAAAGTTAATCTACTACAGTGGAGAATCTGTTATTCTTTCCCGTTTAAACGCAAACGTACGCAAACGCAAAACACTAAAACTTAGAAAAGTACAACTTTTTGACAATTCTGATAATTCATCTTTATCTTGGTGGCAAACAGTTTGGAGCCTGATCAGACGCCGGGTTACCCGGCGTCTGATCTGGCTCCAAACTGTTTGCAGAGAAAATAATAGTTTTAGCGTAAACGCGTTTATTGGGAAAGAATAACAGATTCTCCACTGTACAATTGAGTGGTCGACATGGCGGAGTATTGCTATAAGTTATAACGATGTTGTTTGTTCTTTTCATTGTCTCCACCTGGGAAATGTACATATACAAGCATTTAGTAGCACTTAGATATTTGAACCATGTTCACAATTAATCCCTTCATAACCAGGAATCCGTCTCCTTTAAACTTCACGCCTGCCTTAAATCCACAAATTTATCTTTTAAATATATTTAACAGGAGAAACATTGGTCCATCGATTTCAAACAGTTTGGATCCTGATCAGACGCCGAGTTTCTCGGCGTCCGATCAAGATCCAATCTGTTTGAAACGCTTAAAGCACTCGGGGGTTAGGCAGTGACGGAGTTAATTCCCGGGAGATAAGACCACTCTTTATGACACAGAAATCAAAGAACAACAGGTTATAGATCACACGATACCGGTAGCAGACTTTAACAAACTCGCTGAGGCGAATTGGTAGCATAGATGTAGGACAAAAGCAATACAGGTATTGGTAATTGCCTCTTCATTCATGATTATTAACTCATTCACCCCCTGAAACTTTGAATACAAAAGTCCAATTTCTAATTAAGACAGGTCCTTTTTTTACAATTTGGGGTTGATTTTTGACAGCATATTGCAAACTGACAAACAGCGCAGATCCTGATCAGAGGGCTCCCTTTGATTAGGGTCTTCACTGTTTGCATAAGACAATCGTTCTTTTCACAGGCATACTGTCAGTTACAGTGGAGAATCTGTTATTCTTTCCCGTTTAAACGCAAACGTACGCAAACGCAAAGCACTAAAACGTAGAAAAGAACAACTTTTGGACAATTCTGATATTTCATGTCTATCTTGGTGGCAAACAGTTTGGAGCCTGATCAGACGCCGGGTTACCCGGCGTCTGATCTGGCTCCAAACTATTTGCGCTGCAAATAAAAGATTTAGCGTAAACGCGTTTATTGGGAAAGAATAACAGATTCTCCACTGTAGTGAACGGGTATACTCGTCGCTGTGGTTGAATATGTTACCGTAGTCCTGGGTGCATAGCCCTAAGCCTTAAATACTGCTATGCACTGACGTCCTTGCGTTTGCAAACAATTTGGATCCTGATTAAGCGCCGAGTAACTTGGCGTCTGGTCAGGCTCCTAGCTGTTCAAATGACGCACTTTCTAAGGATATTTCAGTCAAAATATTCACAACTCTACTTGAAAATATTATGCTCTGGTCGACAATTTTGAACCAGATGAACCAATTTTCATACCATGATATCGTCTGCTTCGAAATTGTCGTCTGCATCTTGTTTTCATAAAAAATATATGAATATACATTAAATTTCTAGCAGTTTGCGTAATTATCAGCCTTTAGGTTTATTTGGGTTTGGCTTGGGTCCAAACTGTTTATGGATGCAGGAACGTATATTAGAGAAATGTTCCTGGTGGATGTCAGTTAAATCGTGATTTACGCTTTAAGGGTAAAAATCTCTATATTATTGTTGGAATTTCAATATTGGCTAACTACATGTATGTGCTATATGTCTGTATAAAGTCTGGGTACTTTAAAATGTTATGTCGTTAATCCTTGTATTGCATTGGCCCGAGAGCGACGGCATGTGCATACAGTTTGGACCCTGATCAGACGCCGTAACTCGGCGTCTGATCAGGTTCCAAACTGTTTGACACTCATATCGATGTTTCTTCTTTAAAAAAAATACTAAAAATCTAAATTTTAAAAATAACGGCAGACGACAATTTTGAAGCATGCGCAATGAAGGGTTTCAAACCGGATGTAATATATGGCATGTGCAAATACGCAAAGAATGGCTGTCTGAACATGGGATATATACCTATCAATGAACAATGAGCACTCATGAAGTGCCTGTGAAGTGCAAGCCTCCTGGGAGATCAGACATATTTTCTGTAATGACGCTGCTGAATAATTTACTTAAACCCTTTGGACGTCACAGGCGAACAAATTCAAATTTGCAAACAGTTTGGATCCAGATCAGACGCCGCGTAACGCGGCGTCTGATCTGGATCCAAACCGTTTGACACTCGTATTAATTGTTCTTTAGTCATGTTTGCCTTAGATTTTATATTAATCTGAATGTGCAGACGGCAATATTTTGCGGCGAGAGATTTATTAAAGCAGACGTTGAAAGTTGGAGTGGAAAGAGTTGAAGGAAAAATGAAGTTGTCAGTTACTCTGAGTATATACTTGCTTAATATTTCATTTGGAAGCAAAGCGGCAGGTAAGTTTGTCTTCAGTAAGTGGAGACTTCATTCTTTCCTGTTTAAATAAAAAAAAAACGCAAATGCTATGTAATTAAACGTAGGCATTACTTTTTTTTTTTTTACATTTGACGGTTTTTTAAAAACTTAATGGCAAATAGTTTGGAACCTGATCAGAGACCGAAATTCTCGGTGTCAGATATAGTCCAAAGCTATTTGCAATAGAGCTTAGTCGTATATAGTTAAAGAGAATGAAGTCACTTTTTCTCTCCCGTCCATCTGTCCTTCATTCATTTATTCCTTTCGAATTCTTCTTTCTTTCTACCTTTTTTCATTGATTCATTAATCTTCATCTTTTGATCTTTCTTTCTTCACTCTTTCTTTCACTGAATGTTTCTTTCTTTATGTTTTTCTTTCTTTATCTTTCTTTCTTTTTATTTGCATCGTATTACTATCTGTATGTACCGTATTTTCTATATTGACCGGATTCCAGCTGTTTATGTTGCTTCGATTAAAATGTTGCTAACTTGCACACATTTAAAAGTGTATATGTACCACTTTTCTCACGGGAGATGCTTGTACTATTCTTTGGATATAATGTTCCGAGCGACAATTTTCTAGCATAATTATATTTTCTCTGTGATAGGGTTAAATTAAGCAGTTTAAATTGAAGGTGCAAGGGTTAAATGATACGTCCTAACTTCCTATTGATATGTAACACATATAGATCGCATAGACAATACTGTTATCATGAAAAAAGACAAATGGAACCTATTAAATGGTAGTGCAATCGAGACGTTATTACTGACGTGACATCATCTGTTTGATTGCCATTGTTCCATTGTTTATATAAACTGTAGGGGAAGGGTCGAATCTAATGCTGTGAGAACTTGTGACCCGACCCACCCCCATTTCCTTATGTATATGGAAATAAAATATGTTTAACTATAAACTATCTGTTATAAACAATTGTCGTCCGCTTTGATTTCTTCAAACATTTGATTGCCTGACCTCGAATTCAACGGTTATATGCGTGAAGCGGCGTCTGAACAGGATTTAAACTGTTTGACACTTATCAAAACTTAAATTTGAGAAATAAAAGCATACGACAATTGTTTAAAATTCATGACGTCATTGTAGTGAATAGGTTAAACTTATATTTTAGACAATTTGCCAAACAGTTTGGACCCTGATTAGACGACAAAGTCCTCCGCGTCTGAATAGGATTCAAACTGTTTTCAAGAGGCATTGCACTTGGGATAGGCAGTATAGTGGGTTACGTCCTCAGAGGAAAGATAATAAACAAGAAGATAATGCGATAAAAACAGTGTTAGATTCAAGTCAATCAGTTTTGTTAAGCTTGCAAATAAAATATTTATTAATCCGTTCCGCAAGAAGCGATTCTTCAAGGAAACGCAGCGAATATCGATATCTACAACAATATTTTGAAATTCAGCATCTGATCATGCAGAGTCAGAGCGGCATTTCTCCGGATTTTTCCTAAATCTTAAAGACATCTCCTGACGACCTTTTGATCATAACACCTTGTCAGACAATTTCCTTGCAAAAAACATGGGTCTTATGAACATGTCATTAGCAAAGAACCAATAAAGCTTCTCAAGTGAAACCCGACCTTTATATTGGATAGTTTGGTTAGAAATAACCATTGAAAATCACTAGAGCATGAGTATAATCTAGACCTCACCAGGTAAACTGAGATTGTGCTGCACGTGATTGACAGTTACATTGACACCTCCAGAACAATGGGCTGGTGGCCCCTCAATGGGCTGAGGAAAAGTCTTTAAGGGCGCATTCTGCTTTACTTTCAGCCTGCTTTAAGTAGTCGCATGTCGACAAAACTAGAAACAGGCTGTGGGGTAAATGTACGATTTCGTAAAATCGCATTTGAAAAATGCAAATTTGGAAATCTTAGGATTTTTCACGTCAACTTATGGTAGCCCTGCAGAGTGAACGCTGTAGGTCACTCGCAAGAATCAAAAGAACAGTCAAGTGACATAAATAAATCCCACCCTGGAAATATATCACAAGTTTTTTATGTAGATCAGCTGTTTTAGGTAAGCAGGAATAAAGTCACTTACGGTAAATATCTTCCAAAAACTGAATTAATTTCTGATCAGACTGAAAGGTGAAATTTTATTTGCTTCTGCTTTGATTCTGTTGCTTAGCAACTTTAGAAAACTAGTGAAATCCATGACTAGTGTCCTAAATAATGTTGCCATGACAATATGAACAATACACGGTATCAAGACATGCTAGGTCATTTTAAAGAGAATTTTAAAGAGAAACCATTAATGATTATTAAACATTTCGAATTGTTAAACTAATTCAGGTCTTTGTAAAACGACAGATAACTACGTGGTCCAGTGGTAGCACACCGTGTTGAGGCTCGACTGTGGTACCAGGGGTCGTGCGTTCGAACCCCCACCGGACCACGTCTTTCGGATGGGACTTTATAAACCGAGGTCCGATGTATCAGTGCTTTACACTGCGCATTCTAAAGAACCAGAGAACTTTGTCGATGATAAGAGTAGGACATCGCTCCTGGGTTTTCTGTATCCGCTCCCTTCCCTCTGGGGCGTTCAATTAGCCCCAAGATGGCAGAAACGGAGGTTAACAAACAAATCAAATCACAACGACCACAAAGTGTGTTTAAACCATAACTCCATAGCATGTTTCTAATATTGAATATAAAGGTGACCACTTCAAGCAGGTTGGAAGTAAAGCTGAATGCGGCTGAATGCGCATTCTGCTTTACTTTCAGTCTGCTTTGAGCTACATGTACCACCTGCTAGAATATAGAACATATTTCTCATGATACGTTTTCATACATGTAACTGTATAGATTGGAACTATTTTCATCATTTGGGGAATAAACGGAATTTGTTAAAGTCCGTATCTATGGAGTAACGGAATAACTCTGTTTATGAAACTGATATACATTGTGGTGGGGTACAGTTGAACATCGATCACTCGGACTGGTTTTATTCAACTTACTATACCCGTATTTTCTTCAATTGAATGTCGATAAATGTGACTCACTGAAGTCGAACATTACTATACCTCAAAGTTGAGCGACCTGTTAATTTTGAAATACGGGTAAGTTCCACCGGAGCGATTTCGAGTTAACGAGATTCGATATTGTATTTAAGGTTAAGGATCCATAATAAGATCAGGCCAATGTCGGTCAATATCGAAAACACTACACAGAGTGATCGGCCATTCTCGTCAACTGTCGACCCTTTCCGAAGCATGCTTTAGCATAGTTCGGAACAGGTTGACAGTAAACGAGAACGGCCGATCGCTGCAAGTAGGATAACGATTTTGGTTCGGTTTTATTAGGAGCCATTTAGAGGTCCTCAACCTTAAATCAGACACTGTTTTTCATATCAACATATCGAAGGTATCTGTTTCAATTGATACAACGTCCATAAAATGCCAGCTTCATTTGAAAGCGTTAATGAATAGTAGTTCAATATTTGTACAGTGATATGTTTGTTTAATAACAAAAGAAGCTGGAATAATGGAATGTAACAGAGATGTCGTTATCTGATCTGAGCCAATTAGTGCGTAGTAGGTTTGGATTTTCTTACCAATGCATTTGTTCATCGGGACATTTCGAAAACACTTTTTTCATTCTTTTTATAGGAAATGCAGTGTTATTAATTTAGGAAGATATGATTTGTTTTTGAAATTGTCAAGACGAGTCAGATTTAGGGCCTTTTGAAACAGAGTGGGACCTGATGAATCTCCAAGTTACGCGGCGTCTGATTTAGTTCCAAACAGTCTGTAATTGACGCAAGTTCTTGAAGTACAAACGCATTTGTTATGATGAAGGTCTTTAACCCATTTGCGCCCAGAGGATTATTCCTTGCTTACAGTGGAGAATCTGTTATTCTTTCCCGTTTAAACGCAAACGTACGCAAACGCAAAGCACTAAAACGTAGAAAAGAACAATTTTTGGACAATTCTGATAATTCTTGTTTATCTTGGTGGCAAACAGTTTGGAGCCTGATCAGACGCCGGGTTACCCGGCGTCTGATCTGGCTCCAAACTGTTTGCACTGCAAATAATAGTTTTAGCGTAAACGCGTTTATTGGGAAAGAATAACACATTCTCCACTGTATACATTGTTTTAGTCAATGTAGATATCTAGAAGTGCCTGGTCTAAATTTTCGTTTTGTTTTGTATTGAAATTCCTATCAGCAAACAGTAAAGTCTCTGCTCAGATGCCGCCTTATGCGGCGTCTGAGCAGAGACTAATGTATATTGTTTGCCTATATCCAATAATATAGTACATGTATATGGGATGTTGTCACAAATGGATTAACTATTTCCTCCCTGAAACTTTAAATAGACAATTCCAGTTTCCATTTTAGTCTACTCCATTTCTGACTTTTAGGGGTTGTTTTTGTCAATGTTTGGGTCTGACCTGGGTCTTCACTGTTTGCATATGACAAGTGTTCTATTCACATGTACACATTTTTGAAAAGGACGCCTATATGCGGGACTAGGGTTCAAAGGGTTAAACCCTCCCATCGCAATATGTGACTAAATTCGACTTTTCAAACAGTGTGGATCGTGATCAGACGCCGCATTTCGAAGCGTCTGATCAGGATCCAAACTGTTTGACACTTGTATCCATATTTCTTAAAACTGCTTTAAATCTTACTTTGTAGTAATGGTTAAGGCAACCTATTTAAAGCAGACGATATAATGGCAGTGAAGGGCGACTAATGCCTTTTTTGCAAACAGTTTTGATCCAGAATAGACGCCGTGTTACGCCGTCTCTGATCAGGTTCCAATCAGTTTGACAACTATTGTGTGATTTCGTGAGTAATTAAACCTTAAACGATACTATGGCGGTGGAAGGGTGTTTCCTATTGTGCATGTTCTTGACTACATATAAAATGGAACTATTTTTGCAGTAGAGGAACTAATTCAAGACGTAATAGGGTATATGTATGTAGTAATGGGTTAGAGATTACGATAGAACGAGGCGTGAAAAGGCTATATTATATTAAAACCACACAACTGTTCTCCAAGTTTGGATTTACACGACTGAAACTCGCCATAGAAGTCGAACATACTCGTATTTCACAGTTAAAACACGTGGCTACTCAAACTCGTTTCATCGAACTTACCCGATTTTCTTTTTCAAAGTTAAAATCTGGCTTAGCCATGCTCATTTTTACTTTAAAATATGGGTAGATATATTCTCAACCAGTTTGGATTCTGATCAGGCGTGTCTGATAAGGATCCAGAATGTATGACACTCGTATCGATATTTCTTCAGCTCAACTGCTTTAAATCTTATTTTGAAATACTGGTTTAGGTATCTTTTTTAAAGCAGACGAAATAATGGCGGTTAAGGGCTTAAAGTTAAAACCAAACGATAAAGTTTGGCGGTAAAATATAGTTATCACCGTGTCATTTGCATATTGGATTCAGTCAGGTGTATGGTGTTTGTGAACTTACTACAGGGCTGCCATAAGTTGACATGAAAAATCCTAAGATTTCGAAATTTGCATTTTTTAATTGCGAATTTACGAATCGTACCTTAACTCCATAGCCTGTGTCTAGTTTTGTTGACACGTGACTACTTAAAGCAGGCTGTAATTCTGCTTTACTTTCAGTCTGCTTTAAGCTACCAAGTTCTAGAAAAAATCCGAAGATTTAGGAAAAATCCGGAGAAATGGCAGCCCTGTTACTAAAGAATACACAATCATAAAATGACGATAGTGGACTGGGGTTAAGGAAATTAAGTCATATACAACTATAATGTACATGTTTATGATGGGAAGCATATATAGGAGGGCATTTTGAGGATATACGAATAGGAACAACTGCATGGTATGATTATATGTGTATCACATTTGGACTTTCGTTTTGATTATGGGATCCAATCAAAGGCTTTTGTTAATCATGTCATTGATCTTCTATAGAGTTTTTAGTTATGGTCGCATGCTATTTTTCCTAGTTATGTTACATTAGATGGCCTGCATTGGGCGCTCTGCTATTATTTCTATTGGTCGGCAATCTTTAGCCGGTTGGTTCATTGCTGATTGATGGGGGTAGTGTGATCGCCGTTTTAGGGGGATGTCTTTTGTATGTTTATTCTTATTTATTTTAGATCTAATTATAGTTATTTGTGTTTTGTCGATGGCCTGCATTGGGCGCTCTACCATTATTTATATCAGTCGGCAATACTTAGCTGGTCGGTTCATTGCTGATTGATGGGGGTAATGTGATCGCCGTTTTGGGGGACTGTCTTTTATATGTTTATTCATGTTTTATTTCAGATCTAATTGTAGTTATTTTGTCTTTGTCGATTTATAGGTACATATGTGTTATTTCATGTAAAGCGCTTTTGAACGCACAATCCCTGTGTGAAAAGAGCGCTATATAAATCTGGTATAATAATAATAATAATAATAATAATAAACGTAGTGTTAAAGAGGCTCGCAACCGGATTTAGCATTAAAAATAGTAATTTGTAAATATATCTCAAATGCTTATATAAATGGGTAAGATTTAGTTTAGGATAATAAATTCTGTTAAAAAATCCATTTCAAAAAAAAAAAAGAAGAAGCCCTGGTGGGATTCGAACCCGTGACCCTCCATGCGGAGAGAAACGTGAAAAAATGAGGAAGCTCCTATACTACCTCGGCTACCAGCGCTCTCTATATCTATAGTAGCGAATTAACGTACTTCACTAGTAGCGATCGATAGTACTTTTACTACTTTATTCGTCTCGGGTTTATGTCTGAGCCCGTGTAAAGAAGCAACAACAACAACTATACCGTTAGCTAACGCTATAGAAAAACGATGGAAAATATCTTAAAAAACTAAGATTCGGTGCCGATTCTTGAGACTTTTTTTGGACTGATCATATTTTTTTAATGTCAGAAGCCAAATAATGCCACAAATTTGCTTTTATTTGAGTATTTTATTTTATTTTGACAAGTACACCATCCGGTTGCGAGTCCCTTTAAGGGTTCATTTTCTTAAAACGAGGCTTACCTGTATAAACATAATGAAAGATAAACCATGTCATCTTCGTAAAATGCCATATATATGTACATGTACTTAAATTCAGATGGGTATGAGTCGCGATCTGACATTATTACATTTGAGAAGACGTTGTTCTTTCCCAATAGACGCGTTTATGCTAAAACTATCATTTCGAGTGCAAACAGCTTTTAACCTGATCAGACGCCGGATCACACGGTGTCTGATTTGGCTCCAAACTGTTTTCCACTCAGATTGAAAAAAATGGTCAGAACTGTCTGAAGTTATCATTTTGTACGTTTTATTGGAACGCGTTTGTATTTCGTTTGCGTTTAAACATGAAAGAATAACCTTTTTCTGTACTGTTATATGTATAACCAATCTGTGTTGATAAAAATAGGTTCAATTTAGATTAGATGCCAAGTTATTCGACAACAGATTTGGATCCTAACATATTTGCAATCATTTAGAAAACTCATTTCCCAAAGGTAATCGGTCCAAACTCATTTACTCCTAAAATTTTGAATGGACAATTCCTATTTCCAATTAATTCTATAGTCCATTAAAACCCATTTAGAATTGTTGTGTTTAGGGGGGATTCTTATTTGTAAATATAATGCTCCTCGATGAACCCTCTGATATTGGTTTACATTCACTATTTGCATGAGACAAGTGTAATTTTCATAGGAACACTGTAAATTACACATGAACTCTTGACGAGGGCAAATGGGTTAACTATCCTATACGTACTTGTGACTAGGATGACGGTTTCTTTGCCGCCGGCGACATCGCTGACATTTGAAACAGTTTGGATCCAGATCAGATGCAAATTTTCACCTCGTCTGATCAGGATTCAAACTGTTTGAGCATAGAAATAAAAAATCAATCTTCAAAGTCCCAAAAATTCAAATTTTTGAAGAAAAAAATGCAGACGACATTTTGATGCAGACGATAAAACGTCCTTGAAAGAGATAAGCCATCATTTACCTGTCCAGAAAACACACATACAGACATTCATAACAGGACAAACTATGTTTAACCCTTCACCCGCCAAAATATCGTCTGCTTTGAAATTATCGTCTGCAAATGGTAAAGTTCAGATTTATACATTTTTAAATTGAAGACTCCTCATAAAAAGATTGCCAAACAGATGTGATCCAGATCAGACGCCGCGTTACGCGGCGTCTGATCTGGATCAAAACTGTTTGTAAATACAGTAAAACCTCGCTATTACGACCACTAAAACGAAGGCTAATTGAGTGTATAATAGACAGATGACAGCTTAAAGCAAGGTTACAGTGAAACAGAAAGCTCCTATAGGAGCTTTCTGTTTCACTGTCACCTTGCTTTAAGCGGTCACCTATCGTAAACACCCTAATAATTAACATAATTTAGTGGTCGTAATAGCGAGGTTTTACTGTACCTATCAAGTCACGACCGACAGTCACAGGACCAGGTTAACACATACTATAGCATACATATCATTGGTTTTAATATAGTGTTAGTTGTAAATGGAATTCAGTTAAGTATTCATGTATTATTGATTGAAGAAACACATGTCGCCATGATTTAAGTATCACACAGTTTGGATCTTAATAAAACGTTGAACAACCCGGAGTCTGATACAGATCTAAAGTGTTCGCAATCTATCAGCCAATCCGTACTTGGCAGATGGATAGTTGACCCTTATACCACGTTAAGCTCGACTTGGCTCGCATTCGAAAACAATGTTTCATCCAGATCAGACGCTGAGTAAATCGACATCTTACCAGGGCTCTAAATGCTGACACAAGTTTTTATGTTTCATAAAAAAATGAATTTGATGATTGGGTTTGTTACAGACGACAATATTAAGGCGGGAAATATTTAACACGTGATATGGAGTTAAATGTTTACGTTAACGCGGTGAAGTTACAGTGGAGAATCTGTTATTCTTTCCCGTTTAAACGCAAACGTACGCAAACGCAAAACACTAAAACGTAGAAAAGAACAATTTTTGGACAATTCTGATAACTTATGTTTATATTGGTGGCAAACAGTTTGGAGCCAGATCAGACGCCGGGTTACCCGGCGTCTGATCTGGCTCCAAACTGTTTGTAAAAGAAAAAATAGTTTTAGCGTAACCGCGTTTATTGGGAAAGAATAACAGATTCTCCACTGTAGATACGAACTCATATACTTTGCATGTTCTTAAACATTAAGGACTAGTGAACAGAATGTGAACAGGATTTAGACTGTGCGTCAAGGTATGGTTATTTTCGCTTGATATATTCAAATCAAAACTTGTGTTAACCATTTACTCTATAGTCAGTTTCTAGTGTTGATGGTGGTCACTAAATGAAAGCTGAAAGTAAAGCAGAATGTGCCTAAAACGTATTCGGTTTTACTGTCAGCATACTTTATGCTAGGTTAACCATCGGCTAGGATCTAGAAAACATTTCTTTTGGTGCACATTCATGACTGTTTAAAGCGGAAGTGTTTTCTTCAGTGAAGGACTAAATCAAAGGCGTCAAAAAGCGTTTTTATGGAGTAATAAATCGGACCTTCTTTGAAAAAAACATGGAAATCTCTTCATACATGTACATTTTTAACAATTTTCATTGTAAACTGTGACTGAACAATGAGATGTCATGTTTTTTCTTTCTATTTGTACAACTAAACCATGACAGCAAAGCCATTGAACAAATTTCTATTGAAACAAAAACACTTTGATTTGCAGATAGATAGTGCTCTAATCACATTTTTAACCAACCCACACAAGTCTATCGTAGTGCCATATATCTCGCTTCGATACTCATTAAAGCTGCTAAACATGCATTATTGATGTTAACCCCTTCACTGCCGTGACGTCATCAATTTTAAACAACTGTCGTCTGCTTTTATTTCTTAAATTTTAATTGTTTGCTATTTTGACTGTAGAAATATTGAAATGAGTGTCAAACAGTTTGAATCCTGATCAGACGCCGCGTAACGCGGCGTCTGATCAGGATCCAAACTGTTTGCAAAAATCTGTTTTGCTCGGGGTAAGGCAGTGAAGGGGTTAAGTTTCTGCTTAGCTGATCTGACCTGTCTGAATTTACAATAGCCATTGGTTGCTCTCATACTTTCGCATGCTGTAGACAAATCTTTGATACATTTGCAAACAGTTTGGATCCAGATGAGACGCCGAGTAACTCGGCGTCTCATCTTGATCAAAACTGTTTGACATTCTGATAATATGTTTTGAAATAAAATGCACATAAATAAATCACCAGAATTCTTGCAGACGGCAATTTTTGCAAACGACAAATTATATAGAGTGCAAAAACGTTGGCCCTTTCACTGCAAAGTGTGACTATATTCAGTAGTTATATACGAATTGGATCAAACCCAAAAGCCCAATTAACTCGCTGCCTGGTCAGGGCGCATGCTGTTTTGCAAATGTAGCTATAATTCTTGAGTAAAAATTACCCAAACAATGCAACTGGTGGAATGCATTCGATTATGTTTACAGCATAGCAATTTGAAAAGGACTTAAGACAAAAATCAATTTTACTTCAGTAATTAATGCATGTGTTTTTAGTATTGTTTTTCTTTCGGAACCGCAAAAGAATATATCTTTTGTTTGCTTGATTTAGTTCAGTGGTCGGCAAATTCATGGCATGAAAATATATATTCACCTTTATGTCACCTTGACATTGAAAGATACCGAATGTAAATAAGTGATTGTAAGCATTATTTAGGGGCTGGGAAGGATCCAAGACTGGGGACATTAAGCGAATTGATTTTTAAAGAAAAAACACATTAATTACATACTTAATGAGACAAGTCTCATTAAAATCTAAAAACAAAAATATAGGAAGGAGGCACAGGTATATGCTTTCACCAAATATGGTTATCTGTGTCATATAACCCCTTCATTGCCTTACACCGAGTAAAATTGTTATTTGTAAACAGTTTGGATCCTGATCAGACGCCGCCTTACGCGGCGTCTGATCACATACAAACTGTTTAACACTCATTTCAATATTTCTTAAGCCAAAATATCTAAGTTTTAAAATCTGAGAAATAAAAGCAGACGGCAATTGTTTAAAATTGATGAAGTCATGGCAATGATGGGATTAAATCCATTTGTTCCACAGGGTTCCAGATTCGAGATGACCCATTCACTTCTGAAACTTCAAATTAACAATTCCATTTTTGGCCTAGGGCCCGTTAGGGCCCGTAAGGCCGTAGTCGGTATACCAACTTCGTCCTTCACGTAGCCGTCACGGCACACAACATTTATGCTGCTAAAACCCAAAAATACTTTTTTCAGAAAAAGCTTGTGGCTTTCTTTTTACCTTATTCGTTGAAACGCAATACAATATCATGAGAAAATGGCATCAGGCTGTGGATTTAAAAGGATAAATCAAGCTGACTCCGTTTTTATACAGCAGATTGAAGGCTCCCTCGGGATGAACAAAAACTTTACATCAAAAACACAAAAATACCTTCTTTTTGGGGAAAGATTGTGGCCGTGTTTTTGCACTATTCGTTAAAAGCCTTAACAACCATGTGTAATCGACGTTTTTTGTGAATATAACGATAATGGTTGTTAATATATATGCATTAATCAAGCTTGTGGCGTTTTCGTCTTGAGAGTAAGGGCTATTAGAATAAGAAGGAATCCTATTGCCAATCGCCCATTTACCGCCTACCAGCGTTTAAACATAGTCCAGGTAGAACCGACAGCGGAGTGATTCCACGTAAAATAATCCCGAATGTTAAGTAGCCAATCAGAATGAAGATAGCACACTCCAGAGACCATGTCGATATCTTACATAAATCATTGCACTATGCATCCATGTGTTAATTATGTAATTGCGAATAGCCCGTATGTATAATGGGGACTAGTAGTGAATTATCTACGCCTGATTCTACCGCTGGCAGCACCGTGGCACATTCTTTTGTTTATTACCTGTCAGGGCTGCCATTTCTCCGGATTTTTCCTAAATCTCCGGATTTTTCCCCAGTTCATGGTAGCTTAAAGCAGGCTGAAAGTAAAGCAGTAAAGCCATAAGGCACATTCTGCTTTACTTATAGCCTGCTTTAAGTAGTCGAATGTCAACAAAACAAGAAAATGGCCATGGGGGTAAAGGTACGATTCGTTAAACCGCACTTGAAAGATGCAAATTTAGAAATCTTAGGATTTTTCATGTCAACTTATGGAAGCCCTGACCTGTTGATGCGCTGTGTAACCGAACACAAAATATATTAAATATCAACACAATCTACGAATCTACACCGATACATGTAACTGACAGAATCGAAACGAATTTCGATTCTTTAACTAATTCCGAGTTAAAAATCGAATTCAAAAGGTATGTGTACAAACAGTAGCGTGTTTAGATCGAAAATGAAAGTAGAAATACGACCCGGTGTTTACTGCAGGATAGTGTGAAGCCATTAGCGAAATGATTGAAAGAAGTTGTAAACTTTCTTTGGTTGTACTGGAATCATTAGATAACTCAATTAAACGCGTTATAAATACATGTATGTCACTCTGTATAGTGGTGGGCGGTGCTTTTGTTTTGGATCTGTGGTTTTTGGCGTCGCGGAGATGTAGAGACCCAAGTGTTTCATTGAGATCTTTATTATCATAATAAATTCGTCCCGGATAGCGAGCCCGTTGTAATGAAGTTTATTATCATATATTTTCAGACTTTTTACCTGACGAGAAGAACAAAGTTGAGAATTTTCGGCCAACCTGGTGCTATGGAGCCTGATTTAATACAACGAGTCTGCGAGAACCAGACATATAATTCGAACTAAAGTTTGACGGAGTGAATCTGGACGAGGCCCTGAAAAGAAGCCATCAACATAGCTACATGGAGTTCTGACATAATAATTATTTTGATGTACAGTAGAACCTCTGAAAAACAAACAATAAGTGTTAAAAATACATATACATGTATATTTGTAACAGATGATTGCTTAATGAGTTTAGGTAGTGTTGCACAAAGCCTTTATAGCATTCTGCATTCTTATAATGCTTCAGTTTTAATTAAGAGGTTTCAGAGTTTACTGAACATCATTTGATTTATTCATTGGATTTAATCAGCAAAAAGCAGAAGTGTAAATTGATATATAAGTATTTATTGTAATTTTCTAGGAACAAACATCATTTATGTAACAGAAGACAAAAATTGAAACACGCACAACTTAACACGCACCGGGTTGTTTTGTGAAACAATTGTCACCGTCATTGAAACAGATTGGGTCCAAATGAGACAATACGTATACTCAGTGTCTTATTTGGATCCAAACTGTTTGCCTATATAGCATGAATAACTCATTTTTTACTGCCACAAGTGATGTGCATTACAAAGGGTAGACCTTTCCAAGTACATGTAGTATACTGTAAAGAACTTTTCCATCACATGAGCTTAGATCCAGATCATACAGTTTCTATTTAATTGATCTTAGATCTACATTCGATTCATTATGGCTTTAACCCATTACTCCATCAATACACCTTTTTACGCCTTTGATTAATTCATCCACTGAAGAAAATACTTTCAATTTATACTGTCTCAAATAAAAATCATAGGAAATATTTTCTATATTCTAGCAGATAATAGCTTAAAGCAGGCTGAAAGTAAAGCAGAATGCCCCTTAAGATGCATTCTCCTTTACTTTCATCCTGCTTTAAGCGGTCTTATATCTTCAAAACTAGAAACAGGATAAGGAGTAATGGGTTGATTAACCCATGTGTGCGCATATCTCCCGACATTGTTGTCTTATCAGCTTTCTTTTATACAGGTTGCAGCTTAATGCACCTCAAACGTAATAAAAAAAGCTTTATACAAGACAGGAACTCAGTTCTGCACTTTGAGCTGCATTAAGCTACAACCTGTCTTCAGAAGATTTCAATCAATGGTCCCTCAAAATACAGCTACATATTCGAAATGAACATTTATTTTTCATTACAAAGGGAGCACTTAAGTGCACACATCAACTTTACCCAGAAACATTTACCTCTTGTGACAAGACCCTACTGGGGGTATGAATCACCATTTGTGATAGGTCTAGTTCTCTTTAAAAAAAGCACTAGTTTGTGAACGAGTTTTAAATACTTTATACTGTATGCAAATTAACTTTTTAATACTTTGTATTATTTTTGTTGAGTAAATATATTGATATAATTTTCTGTCTTTCTCTTTGAAATTTCCCTCCTAGAACTATTACCAATATGGTTCTTCATCAACACTCTCACAGAGTAAACCCTCTCTATTGCAACCATTAATGTGTGTTAATTATTTTGTGTTTAAGGCATGTGACAGATTAAAGCAAGATGAAAGAAAAACAGCAAGCTCATTAAAGAGATGTTTGATTTTCAACTTGCTGTTGTTTGACACCCCTCTTTCATACAATCAATTAGCCTTCTTTTTGTTGGTCATAAAAGGGAGGTTATGTCTTAAATCTAAATACATATATACTTATTTTCATGCAATCAATTTATTCCTCCAAGGAAGAAAATAGTTCCAATTTATAAAGTCATGGATAGGTATCATAAAAAATGTTTTCTATATTCTCACAGATAATAGCCTTAAACAGGCTAAAATAAAGCATTTTGCTTTACCTTCAATCTGCTTTAAGTTATCACCTGACTTCAAACCTTGAAACAGGCTATATAGTATAGGGCTAAAAGTATACAGAACAACAACAACAAAACCAGAAAACTATTTGCAAATAATGAAGATCAAGAGTTCTGAGCTGTTTGGTGATCTAGCTTATTATGTAACTCTAAAAGAGATTGCCAAATTTTTCATTGGTTGTAATATGTTATTGAATAACTCTGCTTTACTTTCAGTCTGCTTTAAGCAACAGTTTGTCTTCAATACTGCAAACAAATATGCAGTAAATGGTTAGACATGTCGCATTTTGAAATGATACGAGATCTGAAATTACACAACATAAAGCAATCAAATATTTATGTCGGATGCTTGTTTTGTTTCTGTGCTATTCAATTGGTGATTGAAACTCTTTATCTATTTCATCTTTCACCACTTCTGTTGCCATTTGGACATCTCCGGCAGGCTGGTCTCTAGCCCATGTTTGCACATTTCATCATATATTTTCTTTCGTTCATGCCTTGGCTATAAGTGTGAGCATCCTCAGTGCTGGTGCTCATCCTGGAATTAAAACACAGGACTAATATTAGTAACAACCCAAACTCGACATGCTAAAAAATTACCATCTCTCATGGGATCAGTTCAAAACAAATGCAATACAATATAGATCTAATCTATTGCACAGGGCATGTAAAAATAAGCTCATATTTGAAGTACAGTAACACAAAACACGTTCAATTGTTTTACATATGCAATTTTACACGCAGAGTCGATAAAATATTTATAAAAATGATTAGTATTTAACCAAACACCGCACAACGAGTGTTGTCATGTTACCCCTGCCATATGTGTATACTATCGAAGTCTCCTTAAGTACTTTCACTTTCGCCACTACACATGGATAGATGCTCATTCGATACACGTGCGTTTCACACCCTTACAACAACTACAAGTAATGCATTATATCAATGCCAACAAAAAATAACCAAATTTCGTTTCCTGAACTGAATCCTGAGTTGTGAAAATGCCTCTACAGTCTTCATACGACTGATAATTTCGAAAGCGTCCATATTTTCTTTATTTCGTCCAGCCTTCAGATGGCTAATAGATATACAAACCATTTTTCTGATCAGGGTCACTTTGAAAGTCGTCCCGGCACCTCTCTATCGGCATCCGGGTACTGAGAACAACTGTATGGCACAATATTGTGGTTTTCTTAGTAGAAATTGATTTAAAAAAGAAGTTTTGTTTCTATATCATCACTACAATTTCTTATGTTCATTAATCATGCCAGTCCCTAGGCCTTTAGCGCTTTCAGCGCTTTGATTCAGTTTAGTTTAGTCCATATCTGACTATTTATGATTGTTTTTGCAATATATTACAAACAATGTAGGTACAGAAAGATGTCATCCCGATATGATCTGATCTGGATTCAACTTGTTTGCAAATGTATAAATGACCCCTCACTAAAACGACTTCCTCCGAACAACACATACAATCTGTGTCTCCCAGTGGGTGTCGTTGTAGAGAGGGAGCATTGTAATGACATGGATCAACACTGGCCCGATCTCATTAGGAGTCCTCAACCTTAAAGCAAGCGATAACATTTTGCGGTTAAATGGTTAGGGATTATATGTTATGAAACTTTAATATCACCAAAATATCGTGAAAGGAAATAAAGAGGAAATTTGCAATTGAACTGAGAGTATCTTCCCATCAGTAGGATCCTTTCAACTGGTTATTGGTAAACTTGATAACCATGAAAGTGCACTGGATTATGTTTTAGATTTTAAATCGCATTATTTAGTCAAAGGATATATTTCATAGCTACATACAAAGAGAATTCATTGATATTCGATCAGTTCGGTTGAACACACTTTTATATCACGTTTTAACTTTGAAATGGGAAAGTGCTCGACTTAAGCTATTGCGTATTATCGAAGTTAACGCGACGACTAGCATGCAAGTTTGTAAAATATCTTCAGGATGACCAATGTTTTCAGCCTTAGACGCCTATCATAATATAAGTTAAAGAGCCGCCTAGTTTAAAGTCTGATCGATTACTACATCCTACAGATTTTGAAAGGGAATGTTTCAAGCGTCCATTATTGCAGTTATAAACGCGATTGTGCTAAAAACAAATATTTCCATTGCAAATTGTTGAACCCAGATCAGAAAACCGGCGTCTTGTCAAGCTTCAAAGTGCTTACCACTCAGACTTAAAAACTCACCGATGAAGTCTTCCTGGAACCTGTCCTGTTACATTATTTGCTTTTGTGCTTAAGTTCGTTTAATCGGAAGACAATAATGCCTTCTTCATTGCACCAGCTTCGTATTGTGGCAACGGTGGATTTAATGATATAACCGTCGTCTTGCCAAGTGCAACCTGACTGACAGTTTCAAACAGTTTGGAGCATGATGAGACGCCGATTCATTCCGAATCGACTCAGATCCAATCGCTTTGAAACTAGTTATTTAGATTTCTTTGAAAGACAAAAAAATTAAAAACACAATTTTAAGAAACAATGAAATGTTAATTATACAGTAGTCCACACCATACGTGGTTAAATCAATCATCCCTGAAACTTGTATAATTGTACAAATCCTGTTTCCAATCAAGACTTGTCCATTTATGGCTTTTTATGGTTGTTGTGCGCAATATACTTCAAAATGACAAACAGTGCATACCCTGATCAGAGTGCTCTTTTAGGATCCCTTTAGGATCTGGGTATACACTGTTTGCACTGGGTAACTGGTATCCTTACAGACGCAGTGTTTGTTAATTACGAGTACATGTATTAACTCATTCACCCCTGAAAACGTAAATGGACAATTCCAATTTCCAATTATATTTAGTCCATTTTTGACAATTTATGGTAGTTTTTAACAATATATTGCACAGTGACAACTGGCAAACAGTATATACCCTGATCAGAGGGCTCATTTAGGGTATACACTGTTTGAATATGGCAAGTATATTGTTTATTGGTATACCATTTGAAAATGACGAGTATACTCGTCGCTAGGGTTGAATGTATTAAGGGTTGATCAATGTACTATATGACACCTCTTTATTGTTTTACAATACACTGGCTATGCTTCACTTAATTGATAAACAGTATCTCGTTCATATAATAATTACGGCACCGTCTTTGTTTAGTTATTCAAAATGATTCGATGGCTAGTGTTTAATAGCTTCTATGTGAAGTAAAATACTGTACAGTCCCGTTTTTACGGTCGCCTACAGGATGGATTATTTCTTTTACAGATATTTAAACTAACACGATAAAGAAACTGTACATTTGGTTTGAGGGACTTTAATTATACTTATAAGTTCAAACTAAAGACAAAGTTGGTATAAAAATGCACAGAAAGTATATTGGCTACACGATGGTGTTTTTTAAATTGTGATTTAATAATTTGCAGATCATAATTTTGTGTGTGAATGACGATGTATGAAAAGTAAAAGTTTGCAGACTTGTAATGTTTTATAACGCAAGATATATAAAACTGTGTCCCCCAGGCTATGCCAGTTTTTATCCTAGAGGCATTATTCTTTTTTCTCTCCCAATAATCTTATTCAGGTATATTTTACATTCATACATATCGTTACATTCAAACATCATCTACAAGAAGTAGAACTGAAATGTTATCGTACAATGAAATATATCGGGAAACTAAATAGTATTAGAAACATGCAACTTGTCTATTAGTTTAGTTTAAACATATTTTATTTCATAAATATACAGAGAAATGGGTTTGGGCCACAATTTCTCAAAACATTAGATTCGGCACTTCCCCTTGTGTGTAAACATTCAGACAATATATACAACATGTCTCTTGAATGTAAATTTGAAAAAATATTTTATCAGGCAAATAAAAAATTGAAAGATGTGAAAAAATAAAAATACAGAAAGAACATGCATTTTTGCCAATTTACGGTATAGACATGTATATATTAGCATTAAGAAATTAACATTAATTTCGTATAAACATACGTAGTATAATGTCAGAGCTACAGATAAGGGGAGTATTTCAAAACTAAAATCTTCATTTCTGAATTAAACCCTATGGTGTTACGACTCATTAGAATCGTCTCGAAGAGACGATTCTAATGAGTAGTAATACCATAGGCTTTGGTGCTGGAATGAGTTAGAAAATGTTGGATTTGTTCAGTTTACTCCCTCTTATCTGGATCCCAGTGTCCGTGCTTATAAGGCGTTTGAGTTAAGTCTTAAGTCGTTCTAAAGTATTTGATTGGTCAGATTTGAGCCTAGGCTCATATCTGACCAATCAAATGCTTGAAAACGCACTCAGACTTAACTCAAACGTTTTATAAGCATGGGCCTCGGCGGCCTGTAAAGTTCACAAGTTTAATCAAAATGTTTCAGTTTCATGTCCAGTGATGAGTAAGCTTACTACCTGGTGACAACGATGAGAAGGAAGGTACGCAAAGCCCTGGTCAAGTGTGGACTGTTTGCCGTACTGTGTCTTGTCATGTTAGGTGAGTCACTACAGAAAATAAATATGTACATGTCAGTGGGCATATATATTCGCCACCCTGCGAAAAAGTTGCTTATTATTATCAGTATTTCTCAACTGTTTATTAGAATTAAAACTCTAGACAACGTGCATTGTAGTTCTGTTTGGTTTTATGAGTTTGAGCAAAGAGCCGTAAAATGTTTTCTAGTCTCGAATTGAGCATGTGGTTCTTTGGTTCTTGTTGCTAGGTAATTTTAGAATGTACGTGCAAAAGTTGAACCATATTCACATTATATGGTTGCCATGGTAACAATAGATGAAAAGTATATAAGACTACACCGGATTAACGAAAACCTTACATATACGATTAATAGTAAAATAAGAAAATGTCATTATAAAACTCTGTAACTTCATAGTCACACACAGTTGTAACATTTAATCGGTAAACTTGATTTCCCATAGACTCCCATGTTAACTTTAGCATTTATCGCATGTCAGTAAACTTGAACATTAACAATTTCTTTAACTTTCCTTATTTTCCTTTTGAAAGCGCACTATTGTGCGAGAGAGTATTTTTGTAAATAAAAACGTTCTTCAGTTCTAGTTATTTGTCCCATTTGTTACCATGGCAACCAGTTTTTTTGGAATGAGTCGACTTTTTTCATTTATATTCTAAAGTTGCCTAGCAACAGATGCACTGGTCCGAACAGCAGAGAATAGATCTATATTTGAAAAGTCAACACCTTAACTTTTTAACAGCCCTACACTTTTGTGTAATGTTTTGTTCGACAAGTGTGTGGCATCACCAGTAATGGGAAAAATGTGTGGAAAAAATGCCAAAAATTCGTAGGGTGACGAATAATTATGTCCTATGATTTATATACTAATACGATAAAGAATCTGTACAGTTGGTTTGAGTGACTTTTGTTTACGTTTGGTACGAGGGACCTTTGTTATACTTTTAAGTAAAAACCATATACACAAAGCAAACTGTATTGGTTAATTTGGTTACACGATAGCTTATTTTCAAATATGATTTTCTAATTTGCAGATCATAAGTTTGTGTATGAAATTATGAATGACAATGGTGTGAAAAGAAAAAGTTGCAAATGTCAGTTTCTTTATCGTAATAGGTGTATGGTATGGTTGAGAATACGTTTTTCTTTCCCGTTTTAAATGCAAACAAAATGTACTAAATTGTAGAACATTATACTTCTTTCAAATTATTAACAAGCTCTATTAATCTGCGTGGCAAACATCTTGGAGCCTGACCAGAAGCCCCGTAACCGTTGTCTGGCCATACTCCAAACTGGTCTGCAAATGCAA
This sequence comes from Gari tellinella, assembly GCA_922989275.2. Lineage (NCBI taxonomy): Eukaryota > Metazoa > Mollusca > Bivalvia > Cardiida > Psammobiidae > Gari > Gari tellinella. Next base: position 47,796,381 of record OV277864.1, read on the forward strand.
TTAATGTTCCCTCTCTACAACAATACCCAATAAGAGAAATGATTGTGTGTGTTGACCAAATGGAGTTGTTATATGGAGGGAAAATTAAACCCCTTAGAGAATATTTGCAGACAGTTTGAATCCAGATAAGACGCCAAGTAACGCGGTGTCTGATCTTGGTTTAAACTGTTTTTCACTCGTCTTTATGTTTCATCTGTCAAATTGTCAAATACGTAACTTTGAGAAAAACGGCAGACGACAATTTAAGCAGACGATATTGCAACAGTGTAAACGTACGTTATAATCATCTTGTTTGGGGAACAACGGGAATCATTGTTGTAGGGAGGGAATCGTTGTTCGGAGGGCGTTGTAGGGAGGAATCACTATGCAGAAATGCGTAAAAGTTTTAGTTTAAACGCTGTTTTTGGTAAGAAAAACGTCTTTCCAGTGTACTGTATATTTCGTATTTTCTTATTTATCCATATAGGTATTCCTCAATTATGTAATATGCATTGTTTATCTTGTATGTGTTTGTCTAAAAGTACACACCCTCCTGCAGTTTTTTGAAAATATAATCTGTGCAAATATTCGAAAAGGATCTGAAAACTTAAATATTTAAGCTATTAATAAAGTGATAAGAATAAAAATGTTTATAAGTGAGACTATGTTTCAGAATGCTCGTCATTGAAAATGTATGTTTTTGTTTGTATAATTATTAACCCCTTCGCTTATTTACCAACAGTGCATTGGTTATTTGCAAAACGTTTGGACCCTGATCAGACGACGACGTTGCAGTGCATGGATTAAATTGCCCGTAAGGCAACCACCGCTATAATGACAACGAGAAAGAGTACTCAAGGAAATAAGTTCTTTCAACAAACACATGTTATACCATTACTAAATATCTGTCACTTTCAATTTCTCAAACTTTGATACAGTATGATGTATTTGGATTGCAAGGGCCCGTCTTACGAAACGACGTACGATAAAAACGGTCGTAAGTCAAAACTTTAAAATGCATTTAATATCTTATTTCTCCAACTTATCCTGTCTTGTGACATCTCTTTGGAAACGTCTTGAACATCGTTTTGGAATCGTCTTCAAAAGATGATTCCAAAAGATGTCACAAGAGAGGATTAGATGGAGAACCTGACATTCGACAATATTTGTCGTTCGACGTTTCGTAAGACGGGTCCCTGAAGCAAAGGTGAGGGTTAACACTGTTTACATAGGACAAGTCCACTGTTTATAAAGGACGTATATACGTGTCACTAGAGGGAACTTATGATACTGTTCAGTGGCGTTTACCAATTTCGAACGTGACCGGAACTGTACTGACAAACATTTATTATTCATATCGGACGGTAAGTGACTCGGCGACTGAACTGGACCAAAGAGTGTGTGACACTTTAATGCTGGATAACTCAGTTAAAACAGCGGAATTGTGATATGTATTCAATATCTAATATTTACAATCACCCTGTAAAGTCTTAATGTAATCATATTAAAAAATATGCAGTCCATCTGCCGGTGAACCTACAAATCGAAACTGGTTCTAGCCAGTTCGGATTTCCCCCGTGCTATTCGTGGACTTCCTAAAATAGACTACATCAGGCACTTAACACGAAGCTCCCATTGGTCGACGGTCATATGACGCTAGCGGAGTTATACAGACCCAATTGATCGACTACGAAGCCTATGTAGGTCGTTGCTATCGCGTTGCTATGTGGGTAAATGGGTTAAGAAAACAACCGCGACATGTATTTTGAGAATGTGCTTTGGCAATAGATATTCAAGTTGCACTGTTTATTTATTTGTCTTGTTAGTCTTTAACAATCACAGAGAGAAAGTTTACTGGGTAAAATCCTGAATTTATAATACAGTTACAGTACATGTAGTAGGGACTACTTTCTCACCTTATTTAGAAACTGGAATAGCTATTACATCGAGATTACATCTATCAAACCTCTGACCGGTATATGATATATTCATATACAGAAAAACAAATCTGATCAATATACACATTAAACTGACAAGACAGAAAAAAGAAAATAAATATAAGGAATAAGCAACATCTTTTTGCCGCTCATGACGGTATGACTGCATAAGCTTCGGGGGGGTGTAAGTTTTACGTAAACGCCCTTTGGGCGTTTACGAAACTTACCCCCTCCGAAGCTAATGTAGTCATACCGTCATGAACGTCAAAAAGATATTGTTTATTCCTATAATGTTACATCAGGTTTATGGTCGACCTGCGCAATACACCACATGACTCTCTTGTATTAAAAGTAATAAATAAACACAACTAACCCTAGTGACGGGTGTGCTCGTTCTTAACAAACACAGTGCATTGTGAATTTCACTTATTCTATACAAACAGTGTAGATCTTAAACAGACCTTCCTCTGATTAGGGTCTACACTGTTTGTCATTTTGCAACGGTTTTTTACATCAAACATAAAAACAAAAAATGGCACATACGGAAATTGAAATTGTCCGGTAGAAGTTTCAGGGATATGGATTTAATTTCAGTCAGTGAGTACAAAATGAAGTAACGATAACTTCAATTACCTTACCAAGTACTTTATTGCTTCATTTATTATTTAAGAAAAATTGTTAATTCTAAATGTTTATAGTTTGTGACAGAGCAATGAATATGATAAATGGTGGAATATTTAGCAAGGGCATATCCTTAAAGGGAAAATGGGTGGGTCGAACACCATTCATCCGATTGATTTGATTAAACACCATTTCGCAACGTATATTATTATTGCTGCTGTTTGTATCGAGTATACGGTATCTCGTCCAGATATAAACTGTCAGTGATATTTTTAAATAGTTCTAACTCTTTCAACACCATATACCCGTTTATAATATACATTTGTGTAGACCAACATTACAGTGTCGACCAATTCTTAACACGGGCCTTTATTGTTTGCTAATTTAAACCAGTATTATCCAGAACTACCAGAATTCCGTGTAGACTGGTTCATGTTTTAGCAGCTAAAAGATCCACAAGGAAATCTAATAACCCGCAATAGTTACATATAGTGTTGAAATCGTCAATTAACCATGTCCTTTGCTGCCTATGTACACTGCCAGGCAGTAAAGGTTTGGCCAATTATCTGCAGATCATGAGTTGACTGATACAGTAGGGAAAACTGTATTCTTTCCCAATAAACGCATTTATTTTAGATTAAAACGTTTGGTTTAAACAGGAAAGAATAACTTCTTCTCCAATTTTATAGAAAAAAAGCATGGGATCATGATCAGACTTCATGTAATTGTACCCCTTAGAACAGCATTACCTTTTTAATATTTCCATGCCTTTAACTGGTATTTGTAATGCAATAAGACAACCTCTAGCACAATACTTAGTGTGATTAGATGCTAACACGGACCTGTAATACAGTGCTCCCTCTCTACAACGGCCCTCCCAACAACGATTCCCTCCTTACAACGACTTTTGTCGCTGTTCCCGAAACTGGACAATTATGTCTAACGCCTTTATTGCTGTAATATCGTCTGCTTAAAATTGTCGTCTGCTGTTTTTCTAAAATTTACATATTTGACCATTTCAGAGTAAAACACTTAATTACGAGTGACAATTAGCTTGAATCCAGATCAGACGCCGCGTTACGCGGCGTCTGATCTGAAGTCAAGCTGTTTGCAAATGTAAGCCAAATTCCCTCCCTGTAACGACTCCCTCCTAACAACGAACACATTTTGTGTCTCCCATTGGGTGTCGTTGTAGAGAGGGAGCGCTGTACTAAGTGTCTGGATGTGGCATTGAATGCAAGTTAGAAATGTTTACATCGTGCATTGCAATACCAAATTGGAAATGATTATTCAATAATCAAACTGTTCCGCCATTTTCTGCATAATACCCTCATGGGGCAATGAAAAGGGACAAACAAACAAACTCATACGGATCATTTCACGAGATTAATGATCTGGCCAAGTATGATGGAAATCGGGCAAAATATTGTCGAGTTATCACGTAATAAAGTCCATATTTGGAATCGATTTTCAAAAACTTAAAACACAACAATTAACCCGTAAAATATATTGTAAGTTACTAACCATTAAAGCTTGAGATTGTACTTTGCCAAGCTTTAGTAAATGTCCCTCTTTGGCAATGAAAAAAAGGCATAACTCTGCTTCAAATTAGCATCACATTTTTGAAGGCGACATCGTTCTAGTTATTGTGGTATAGAACATTTGAAGAAAAAATTATTTAAGTTAGTCTATAAAGGAAGATGGAAAAGTGCTATAAATGAAATGTAAACTGGCAGAATAACAGACGTACGCACAGCATAGGGTTTACCATATTACCTTGATTGTGGTGTAGATAAATCCTCTATCACGACCATTACAGTGTGTTCCTTAAAGCTGCGTAAACAGAAGGCTCCTCTTGGGGTTTTTTATTTTACTTTCACCTTGCTTTAAGTTGTCGCCTGTTTTTCATACTACAATAATAGCTACACTTTGCATTATGTATCACCCTGATGAAGGCCTTTGTAAGGTGTTTTCACTATGTATTACCCTGAGGAAGGCCTTTGTAAGGCTGAAACGTAGGTGAGTAAAATCAGTCATCACAACACTGCCAGATTGATAGTTCTACATGTGTGGACCTTTTAATAGTACAATAATAATAATAAAGACTTTATTTAACGAGGGAACACACTTGGTAATAACCAATCTGACATGAGACTCTCAGCATACCATCAAGTATGTATCTTTAAGTATTCGCAATAGAGGGTTTTACTGTATATGAACATGCGCTCCGTTTAAAGTTTGTGATATATTCTGGATCTGCCTCAGAAAATGATTGTCAGATCACTTTCATTCGCCCCGTGGTGGTGAGATCTATAAAACCGGTACAAGTTTCATTTCAAATATGAATAATATATTGTTTCCTATGAAATCCGAACTCTTACAGAATTCTTGGAATAAAATTTCCTCGTCCATACAGTTTATGAGCCAATACAACAATAAATCAAATTAAATTTACAGTAAAGCACTTCTATTACGGCCGCTAAATGAGGTTCAGGTTTCTCCGATTAACCGATTTGCGCCCAGTGGTTTCTTCCATGCTTGTACATGTATATTGTAGTACTTCATTTTTATCTAAGAGGTGATTGGTTTAAATTTTTTTTTTTTTTTTTAACTTAAATCCCTATCAACAAACAGTGTAGACACTGATCAGACGCCGCATTATGCGGCGTCTGATCAGAGTCTACACCGTTTGCCCATGTCCCATTTATGAATAGGATCGTGGGCACAATTGGGTTAAGCTAGGAATACGCTTACAGCATGATGCTAGTAAAGCACAATACACTCCTTGCATCTGCAATCTACAGCGCTCCCTCTCTACAACGACACCCAATGGGAGACACAAACTATGTTCGTTGTTCGGAGGGAGTCGTTACAGGGAGGGAATTTAGCTTACATTTGCAAACAGCTTGAATCCAGATCAGACGCCGCGTAACGCGGCGTCTGATCTGGATTCAAGCTGTTTGTCACTCGTAATTAAGTGTTTTACTCTGAAATGGTCAAATATGTAACTTTTAGAAAAACAGCAGACGACAATTTTAAGCAGACGATATTGCAGCAATAAAAGCGTTAGACATAATTGTTCAGTTTCGGGAACAGCGGCAAACGTCGTTGTAAGGAGGGAATCGTTGTTGGGAGGGCCGTTGTAGAGAGGGAGCACTGTACCTCTATTAGTACTAAAGGGTTTAGATGCTTTACTAAACTATAAACCATTGAACCCTTGCAACGAGTATTCTTGTTATTAACATACAAAGTACTTATTATAAAGTGTTCCAGGCGAAACATAGTTTACATTCAGTATTTTATTTAACTTTTATAGCAAAATGATAAGTTAGTGTAGACTCTGAACTTCACTGTTTGTATAGGACAATTGTACTCTTCACGGGTACTCTGTTTCTACTCTTGTAGAAACAGAGAACCTGTGAAGACTACAATTTTTGTATACTCGTCGCTAAGAATCAATCAAAGAACTATGTAATCAAATCAGGCATCGATTTCGCCAGCGCCATAGTATCTAATTCGTTGTTTGTTTTCAATGGATATGAATATTTATCAATGCCTAATATTGACATAGTTTAGTTTACATGGATAAAGTGTAACCTCTTGGGTGTTAGGGTTCCGTAGATGAAAGTTAGACTAAACACATAGAATGCAATGAAAGATGACATAATGGCAGTGAAGGGTTTAACCCTTTACCCAATAACCCGTATATAACATTAAATACAGGCGAACACTTAAAGCAGGTTAAAAGTAAAGCAGAATGTGCCTTAAGGCACATTCTGCTTTATTTTCAACCTACTTTAAGCTAAAATCTGCTAGGATATATAAGATATTTGTAATGGTTATTGTTCATGAGGGTATAAATTGGAACTATTTTCTTTAGCGGAGGAATAAATCAAATATGCTAAAAGTCGCTTCTATAAGGGAAAGGGTTAAACCATTCTCTTTCAAAGAGCATTCATTCTTTATTCAACATCTCTGCCAGCCCACAGGCTACAGCTCAAAATACCAAGATTCTAGGCATGCCTTTTCAAGTACAATATAATTTGTAAGCAATCTAATCACCGGTTAAAATTAAAATTAAGTTTATGTGTAAAGATGTCAACTTTTATAGTTTTCAGTCGAAAAAAATTAAAATATTAGAGTCAAAACTTAGAATTATTTCGTGTAAATTGAAAGTAAAATCGTTTAACCATTGACGAAAATGTCATAATTCTTTTTGTAAGTAAACACGGAACACAACCACTGTAGACTATTAGATTTGCTTTTCAACTGCGTTTTTGGTACAAATTGTTAAAGAATACTACGCCAAAAAGTATTACCTAGAAAGCCGGTAGTGAAAGAGATTGGAGTGACGTCATGGTATTAAAGGTTTTAAACGACACAGGACCAAACGTCTAAGTTATTCACTTCACAATTAGTTATTAAATTTTAACCTACTATTATATAGATACAACTCTTTAATATGCCTTAAATCTCTAAGAGCAAATTGCGTCTGAATAGGCATATTCAAACAGTTTGAATCCAGTTCAGACTCCTAGTAACTCTGATCAGATTCAAATCATTTGAACACTCACCACAGTACAAATACAATAAAACCGTTCTCTAACGACCACAAACACAAAGGCTATTTAATTGTATAAAAGACAGATGACAGCTTAAATCAAGGTGGCATGTTGTAGACAGAAAACTCTTAAATGAGCTTTCTGTACTACCGTCCCCTTGCTTTAAGCAGCAATCTGTTTTAAACACCTTATAATAAACTTGATTTAGTGGTCGTAATAGAAAATTTTACTCTTTTTTTCAGACACAAAGACACTTTTTCAATACAAGCAAACAACAAACGAAAGTCTTAGCAGACGAATGTATGGCTGTGTAATATTTCATGGAATAAAACCATGAACCTATCCCCTAGCTTGTTTTCAGCATTGTTAATAAAAAAACGAGAGACCACTTTTAAAAGCAGGTTAAAAGTAAATCAGAATGTGCATTAAGGCGTATGTTGCTTTACTTCCAACCTGCTTTGAGCTACTATGCTTAACCCTTTACCCCATAGACTGTTTCTAGTTTTGAAAATTGGTGACTACTTAAAGCAGGTTGAAAGTAAAGCAGAATGCGCCCTAAGGCGCATTCTGCTTTACTTTCAGCCTGCTTTAAGTTACCATCTGCTAGAATTAAGAAAATATTTTTTCTGATACATATTCATGACTGTATAGATTGGAATTATTTTCTTCCGCGGAGGATTAAACGGAATGCGCTAAAAGGCGCTTCTATAAGGTAAAGGGTTAAGATAGTTATTTTATCCTTAGCTGTATGAATTGTAACTATTTTATTCAGAGGAAATATATAAAATACTTAAATCTTGTCTCTATGGAGTACTTGGTTAACAGATGCTCCTCTGTTTTCTATTACATACATGTATGTTGGTTGTTGTTCTGCTTCATAGGTTTAACGTCCCATCAATAGTCAATACTGCGTTCTTTATCTGTTCAGTGTTTTATTTCAGGTGTGGCGAATGTTGGCCTCGTCATGATTGAGGAACTGCGCCAACGGGTCGTGGATATTCAATACCGCAACCAGCTTCTAACCAGTACGTATTCAATTCAATAGGCCTCGCGTTTTGTCCTTAACCTCTTCACTGCCCTCTACCGAAGAATACAATGGATATTTTCGAACAGTTTGGACCTTGATCAGACGCCGCTTCATTGTCCGATACGTTCAACATGGAGAAACACAATTTATGCGTGCAGCCATATCAGGGTCCAAACTGTTTGACATTCACTACGATATTACTTAAGTCAAATTACTGAATTCTAAATTCGAGAAATAAAAACAGGCGATAATTGTTTAAAGCAGAGGACACCATGACAGTGAAGGGATAATTCGTCTCGCTTAAGTCGAACATACCCGTTTTTCTACAGTTTAATTTCAATATTTTAAAAGTTAGCTTTAGTTGAACATAGCCAATTTTTAACTTTCAAATGCGGATATGTTCGACTTATGCGAGTTCGAGATATCGAAGTTTGACCGTACACATCTTTTATCCATATAAAATTATCTGCATATCGGATTGCCCATATATAGACGATACAAGTAACCTTTGGGATGGGTGAAGGTCTATCGAACTGCAGTCGAAATTCGATACTTCGACCTCACTTAAATCGATCGTACCTATATTTCATAAGTCGAATTTAAATAAGTCGATGACCGCTTATGTCGAACATACACGTATTTCAAAGTTAAAACGTGGCTAAGCCACATTTTAACTTTGAAATATTGGTTTGTTCGAACCAACGCGAGTTCGAAGTATCGAGTTTCGACTGTTTTCAGTCTATATTTAAAAAGAAGATAAATATATTACTTTATTGGAATGCTCTATATTAGGAACCAACAAAACACATGTATAAAACAATGTCTATGGAGATTTCACAATTCCCAGAAAACAATAGTCAAACATAGAAAAGACAGCATTATTTATGAAGGCAATTTGTTCAAAGCAAACTTTCTATTTTTGCTTAGCAAGATGTAATATAAATTGAAAGGCATATCGAACATGCATGCATTATATATGAATTTAATGCAACAAAGCAACTACAAAATTTTCACTGCTCGAAGAACGACATCAAAACATTCTTCACGCTGATATCGAATTTGTGACGACTTTTGCAAACAGTTTGGACTCAAATGAGACACTGAGTAGGCCTGTAGTTGAACCCCTCGATTACAACGACTAAATTGTGTTAATTATTAGGTAACAACAAAAAACATATCTTTTAGGTGTTTACGACAGATGACTGGTTAAACCAAGGTGACAGTAGAACAGAAATCTTCTTGAATAGCTTTCTGTTTTACTAAAGGAACTTTCTGTTTTACTGTCATCTTGCTTCATCTGTCTTTCATGCAATAAAATTATAATAAGCCTTCCTTTTCATTCGTCGTGATAGAGAGGTATTACTGTAAATCGGCGTCTCGTCTGAATCCAACATGTTTGATACTATGATAATATTATCTGAAGAAAAATGCAAATAAATCAGGGCTACAGATAAGAGGGAGTAAACTGAACAAATCCAGCATTATCTCACTTATTTTAGCACCAAATCCTATTGTGTTACTACTCATTAGAATCGTCTCTTGGAGACGATTCTAATGAGTAGTGACACCATAGGGTTTCAAGCAGAAATTAAGATTTTAATTTTTGAAATACCCCTCTTATCTGGAGCCCTGAATAAATGCACTTTGAGAATTGTTACAGCCGACACATTTTGCAGACGACAATTGCATAATGTGCAGAAGGTTTCATCCGCTGGCGGCTGCCAGTCCTGACTGCTCTGGTCGTATTTGTAAACAGTTCGGATCCAAATCAGAAAACCGAACAAATGTCATATCGGTGCTTCTACATCCCAAATGCTTACTATACGAGGGTAGTTCAAAAAGTTTTGATACTGGATAAATAACTTTATTATTATATGTGCAAAATGCATGTGTGATATATCATTTTTAAGATCCATTCTTTGCCGACATGGTGATATCATGCACGATAAGATCGCATTACTTGGTCAGCCCCAACATGAACCTAAATGACCCCTCCTCGAGGACACTGGACCTATGTTGTGTATATTTGAGTTAATTTTCTAAACACTATTTGATACTATAATTATTATTACGGCTTTATTATTTTGAATAATTTTATGAAATTTTCTGTCAAATATAACAAGACAATTATGCAAAACTACACAGTTTTAAATGTTATTATTACATAAAATATAAAAAATAAAGCTAGTTCTCATGTTTTAAAATCAAAATGTAGATAAACTGATCTAGAACATTTTCATAGCGTTCGAAAAAACATGTCCAGTTTCGTCATTAACAAAATAAGAAATGTTGATTTTGAAAAAATGAGATTTTAGACAGTTAACCCTTTCAATAGAAATGAATTTTTATTTACATTAAAATCTAGACATAAACTGATATATTTCAAAAACAAATCTTGAAATTGTACTCTTTAAGAAGTTATTACGTCAAAAAGTATTGTCTGAAAAGTGCTATTATCCAGTGTCCTCGAGTAGGAGTCATTTAGGTTCATGTTGTGACTCATCGAGTTATGTGATCTTATTGTGCGTTATACCATCGTGTAGGCAAATAATTGCTCTTTATTATGATATAGCACACATGCATTTTGCACTCATTATTTTAAAGTTATTGATCCAGTATCAAAAATAGTTGAACACTCCTCGTAGTACCACAAAGTCTGTTTCTATGATTATATTGATGTAATAAGAAACACTATGTGTTTACTTTAGTGAATAAACAAATCTTGAAATCTTGTGAAATCTATGTTGCAAGTTAAGCAGAATTCGCCTTAAGGCGAATCCTGCTCTACTTTCAACCTACTTTAAGCTAACATTGGCTAAGATATAGGAACTATTTTTATGGTACATGTTCATGGTTGTATGAGTTGGACCTTCTTTCTTCAGTGAAGGAATTATTATTTAAAAGGTGTAAAATGGTGTATCTTTAGGGCCTAAATTGTTCTTTAGTTAGCTTACTAGCATCTGGAGTCCCATGATGGGTCTCTCTAATACAACACTTCGCGTTGGTTCGCACCCTTATTTGCATTATAAATTATTTAATGACATTTAACCTACTCATCCCTGAAACTCCCAATGAATAACTCGATTTTCCAATTTAGTCGAGTCCAATTTGGACCATTTAGAGTTGCTTTTGTCAATGTATTGCAATAGCACAAACAATGCATACCCAGGCTCCGAGGTTATAAAGCGTTTGTCTTGAGTCTAAACTCATTCCCAAGCATTTGATTGGCCAGATTTGAGCCTAGGCTCAAATCTGACCAATCAAATGCTTGGGAACGACTTTTGACTCAAGTCAAAAGCTTTATAACCTCGGACCCTGGTCTTGGTACATGTATTCACTGTTTGCATAGGACAAGTGTATGCTTCACTGATACACTGTTTGCAAAGGACGTTTATATGCCTGACTAGGGTTAAAGGTGCGTTTTGCTATAAAACAATTTGTGCAAGGGTAAAATAAAACAATCATTTGACATTTGACATCATAGTATCATCAAATTGTGCGTATTTAGTTTATTTGACAATGTATTGCTTTTCTGTAAAGTCATTCTAATCATATCTATATATTTAGAAATTATTCTACGAAAATATTTGAATTTATTATTAGCCTTTAAGTATAGCTATATGCCATTTCATAATGATTCATTTTCATATGTCAAACTTCTCAAACCGTAACAGCGCTTGTACTCGTACATATCTAGCATTTTTAAACGTATGTTGGACTTAATATGTACATGTACAGTGGAGAATCTGTTATTCTTTCCCATTTAAACGCAAACGTACGCAAACGCAAAACACTAAAACGTAGAAAAGAACAACTTTTGGACAATTCTGATATTTCATGTTTTTCTTGGTGGCAAACAGTTTGGAGCCTGATCAGACGCCGGGTTACCCGGCGTCTGATCTGGTTCCAAACTGTTTGTAAAAGAAAAAATAGTTTTAGCGTAAACGCGTTTATCGGGAAAGAATAACAGATTCTCCACTGTATATTATGAAAAGGTGCTACATAAATATGGTCAAATAATTGTTATTAATAATACTATCATACTATTTGTACGAGTATTCTTTTTTATTATATAAATTATATATCGATAATTTATAGAGATTTCTCAGTTTGATAAATATCATATGCGCCACAGTTGATACCATCACTAGTGATGCTACATGTATCACTTTTGCAGTGACAATATCATTTTTGTGACGTCACGCGCAAACAATTAATTTTGTGTGTTTCCTCTGTAAAACGTCATTAAAATGTATATAATGAATAGAATAATCAATTCCTTTGGAAGGATATGATATCACTCGAATGGGTTGTTATCTGGTTAAAAAAACTCGTTCTGCGGACTCGTTCTTTAACCAGATTACAACTAATTCTCGTGATATAGTTTGCATATCCATCCAAAGAAATTGACTATCCTCTATTTATTATGCGTAACATAACGAGCTTTAATCTTACACTGTCTTCTGTTTTCTATTAAAAGCGGGTCGGGACATGCCAGTTGCTTTTTGTCATTTGCTTGATGCTAATTACGTGTACGAGCGTACTTATTTTGCCATTTGATAAATGCCAATATGCCACTTTGCTAAATGCTAATTGCCATTTTGTTGTTCTTTGTATTTCTTTTAAGTGAAGCATTCTTGTGTCGGTAAAATATGACGATACGTCATGTAGATCAAATGCCGCTACTGCATGTGTCGTATTTTCGGGTTAGGGAAAGTACTAGATATTGTTGAATAAATACACGCTAAGTTTTGTATTATTCATGAATAAATTGGTTATTATTTTAGTGAAATAGCGTAATATTTAATAGTATGGAATGCGGGTTGAACATGCCATCGAATATATTAACCCTTTCCCTTATAGGAGCGACTTTTAGCGCATTCATTTTATTCATCCGCCAAAGAAAATAGTTCCATTTTAAACAGTCATAGATATGTATCATACAAAATAGTTTCTATATTCTAGCAGATGATAGCTTAAAGCAGGCTGAAAGTAAAGCAGAATGCGCTTAAGGCGCATTCTGCTTTACTTTCAACCTGCTTTAAGAGGCCACCTATATTCAATACTAGAAATATGCTATGTGGGAAAGGGTTAAGGAGAAAGAGGCGTTAAACTCCTTTATTGCCTTATTTACAAACAGTTAGGATTCTGATCAGACGCCTCATAACGCGACGTCTGATCAGGATCCAAACTGTTTGTCAACCATTTCAATATTTCTTAAGTCGAAATATCTAAAATTCAAAGAGGTCAATTGTTTAAAATTGATGATGTCATGGTAGTGAAGAGGTCAACTTTTTAAAAAACCGTGTAATTCAATAGAAACTCCTGACGAAGTGTTTGTAATTCTACAGTGGAGAAAACGTTATTCTTTCCCAATAAACGCGTTTACGCTAAAACTAGTATTTGCAGTGCAAACAGTTTGGAGCCAGATCAGACGCCGGGTAACCCGGCGTCTGATCGGGCTCCAAACTGTTTGCCACCAAGATAAACATGAATTATCAGAATTGTACAAAAGTTTTCTATTCTACGTTTTAGTGTTTTGCGTTTGCGTACGTTTGCGTTTAAACGGGAAAGAATAACAGATTCTCCACTGTAATATCGATGTAGACAAGGAATAAAAACTGTAAAATAAAGGTCTTAAAATATGACCAATAGTTTATTTCTTAAAATCTGCCATGGATTGGGAAAATAAATAATACAAAGTGTATCGCGTTAGGCGGACTCCTTATCCGGATCCAAATTGTTTGACACGCATATACATGTACATGTAAATGTTTCTTTAAGTCGAAGTGTCTAAATTCAAAACTTTAAAACTTTAAAAAGTTAAAAGCGACAACATTTGTCGTACTACGAAGTTTTAAGAAACGGGCCCCTGAATAGGTAAATGTAAATGAAATATAATCATATAATCTGTATTGCAGATAGACATTTCCACTCTTCAGACAAGTATGACGTTTTAGTAAGTTCTTATATGAACAGCGGATCTTCCTTCACCGCGGGACTACTGGGCATGCGCAGTGACGCTTTCTACTTCTACGAGCCGCTGTGGCACCTAGTACCCTGGGAATATTACAGGACCAACACCACAGTGTGCAGCATGAGATCCCTCTCCTGCAGGTATTAACACAATGACTCCTAGCTGAAACGTCAAATGGACTATTCCAATTTCCTATTTAGACCAGCCCATTTTTTTTTTACTTTATGGGTTTTAATACAATGTATATAGCTAAATGACAAAACATGTAAATCAAGCTCAGAAGTCTCCTGCAGGTCTACCATCTTTGCATAGGACAAGTTTACTCTTCACAAGTACACTTTTTGTAAAATGGACGCTAGTTCTTTTCACTATGGTTCAATGTGTTACAGAATGGCTACAATACAGTCTAGTCCCGTTAACTTGAGTTCGTTTGGTTAACAAGCGCTATCAGTTCTAAAGTTAACTTATGATTATTTGAAGTCGCTTTTTTCAAACTTGCCCGTATTTCAAATTTAAACATAGCGAGCGCTAGGCATCGTTTTAAATTTAAAATACGGGTGTGTTGCTTAAACAATTTAAAAGCCATAAAGGCTCGGCTGTATACTTCAATAACCGGGAATACAGATGCGTCATGTGTTAAGGATTTTTACTTCAATGTTCTAGGTTTTCCATTTCAGTACATAGTAAAACCTATCTATTACGACCAGTAAAACAAGGATTTTGATGGTATGAAAGACAGGTGGTAGCTTAAAGCAATATGAAAGTAAGACAGAAAGCTCCTATAGGAATGTTCTGTTTTTACTGTCACATTGTTTTACTCGTCATCTGCCTTTAAACACCAAATAACCAACATAATTTGGTGGTCGTAATAGAGGGATTTTTATAGTAAGGTTCTGCTATAACGGCAGCTAAAAACTAGATTGAAATTTTCGTTCACATAAACTCGCATTATAAAATTCATTTTTTACACTCTTCCAAACTGTATGTACATGTATAATATGAGATTGAATAACATTTACAAACAGCTTTTGGTGCATCATTCATTGACTGAATACAAAAATAACTCTCACACTTTGTGATTGCATTACCCAATTGGGCCCAGTCGATTCGTCCATTCTTAAATATTGGATAAGTCCATTTTATTATCTGAGGGGTGCCTGGTCTCAATTTTTATTTTCGTTTTGTTTTATATTGAAATTCCTATTAGCAAACAGTGTAGACTCTGCGGCGTCTGATCGTCTGATCAAAGTCTACACTGTATGCCTATTTCCCTTTTATGAGACGCAAGGCACAAATGGGTTAATGTGATCGAAAATGGAAGACACAACAAATATTTCATTTTAATTTTTGCGTCTTAACATTTTTGGTTCCAGCCCAGATACTAAATTAAGCTGTAATGTATCTTATCTGAAACTGTGCTATTGAGGTGAAGTAATTTTTAATGTTTCTCTTTTCTGATATTCTATGTTCATTCTTTCACTTCATCATTTCCGTTTCGTCTATTTCAGGACTCTTTCTAAGGAAGAACTGAACAGAAACAGCCCCGCTGCCGGAATGCCGGTTGACTTTAAAATTCTCAATGACAACGATGTATTGTAAGTGTATTGAGCCCATTACATCATAAATACGCCTTTTTATGTTTTAATGTATTTCCATATCCTAGCAGATGATGTTTAAGCAAACTAACACATTCCCTTTCCAGAGGGTTCTTTTTTAGGAGCCCTCTGACCAGGGTCTTCACTATTTGCAAAGTATACACATCGATATATTGGTTTCCAGCTTACTACTTCTGGAATGGATTAACACAAATGAAGCTTAAGGGAAACAGAAAGCCCATTACAGCTTGTTTTTAAACGATTGCTAATGTACTTAAAAAAAGGAAAACTTTTCTTCGGATATTTTCAAAGTGATGCTTTTATAGCAACTTTTGGGTCAGTGATTTATGGATAACGACTTTCATGGAGACCGCTATTTTGTCAATATGTGTGACGTCATTGTAATTCTCTTTCGGTATAATATGTTTTAAAACATATGAGAAAAAAGGTTTGAGAAAATAAAAATGAACTTACTCGATTCCCGAATATTGTATTAACGGTAGATGTCAAGTTGAATACTTTGACGCCTGTGAATTTTGTAATTTGTTTTCATTAAAGCAATAATGTTGCTCTCAAATAACCAAAATCGAGTATATTTCTAAATTGAAATTTATGGCACTGTCGTAATCGTTACATATAAAAAGAAATAATACGTGGTGACTTTTGAGGCAATATTGCTTACGAACTCGTGAAACCTGTGGAAATAAGTCGAGTTTGTAATGACACATGTTTACTTAAAGCTCATAAGCATAACCTTTACACACACGTCGATGACGTCATAGCCTTTTTAGTGGAAACAATGTGCGCTTTCAATTTCGGAGAGACATATCCTATAATTGTGTCCGCTAAATATCACAAAAACTGATGATGGCAAACACAGTGTATATAAATCGTCGCCGCTCGTATCGGTCACGTGACCTTCCAAAAATTCTCGGGACCCAGTCCTAAGATTTGTTATGTAAACAAATCTCTTATTTTGCTATCAATCTCGATAAGAAATCGACACATTTTATGATTCTTAATGAAATGGAGGTATATGTAAGGCATGTTACAGCCGATTTCACCTAGTTTTACTACATAGAAAATGAACACATATAAGAAGTTTCGCGTTTTAAACATAAATTTGGGCAGTATTATGCCTTTAAATATCATTTTTATTTATAAAAAAAAATACTTTGGTACGAAACTGACTTAGTTTTAAATTACGATACGTAAAGAGTTTATTATCTAGTTATACGCTTGTATGTATCCTGATGACATATGTTGTTGCACATGTGTTGTATTTAAAACAAAATCAACAAGATAAGACTGAAATTCCCAAAGCTGTCAAAGTAAACAGCGGGTCCCTTAATGAGCTTTCTCTTTTAATTCAAGCACCACATACATGTAGTTTAATATCGAAACAAGTCTTTATTTGAGTGGTCTTATATGCGGGGTTTATTGTATTTAAATTTAAGTGTACAATGTATTAATATAACCCCGTTTAGGTAAATGTTTCCACTCTGGAATTTAGAATCCATTTTATGTATGTCATTAAACATTTATATATCTCGTTCATCTGCAAATCGTTTCCTCTGTCATTTTAATGGATAATATTTCTTTCTACTATCACCTTCACGCATTCCTTGTTCGCCTGTCAGTTTGTTTCCCTTGTCGCTGCTGTTACAGTCTGGTGCATTGCATACTGCATTCATCTCAGAAATTAAATTGGTAATGGTACACTTAAGTTTCTTTATTCCGTTGCCGTATACACAATAAATAGCCCGATTAACGCGTATTGACTTCCATTTACAAACAGTTTGGATCCTGATCAGACGCCGGGATATCCGGCGTCTGATCAGGATCCAAACTGTTTGACATGCATATAAGAGATTTTCCGTCACAGAGCTTGACAGAATTGCACGTTAAATTTTAGCAGGTAGTACTTTTAAAGCTAACTGTTTGAATGTTGTTACGCGTTGTCGGATATGAACAGGAAAGTTCCACGATACATTTTCTTTATTACTAATTCATAAAGATTGAAAAGGATTTGTACGCTCACATCATTAATGGTGTCACGAGACGTATTTTACAATATTATTACTGACAGGCATCAATGGAAAATAATGGATACAGTTAAACATTAACCCTTTCACTCTCAATGACGCCTTAAAGCGCGTTTGCAAACGGTTTTGGTCCTGATTAGACGCCGCGTAGCGCGGCGTCTGATCAGGACTCAAACTGTTTGACACTCTTTTTTATATTTATTATGTCATACAACCTTAAATCTAACTTTGAAACGTGTCTTGCATACAACAATACTGAATCAGAAAACAAGAAAGCGGTGAAGGGGTAAAAAGTTTCCCGAATAATTTGATCATGAAAGGGGTTATTATTATTGAACGACAGCTCAGCAAAGTATTAAAATGGTTTCTTTAAAGACAGTCAATTGCCTAAGCCAGAATTAAATTGATATTAATGCACAAATCTCCAAAGGAGATTTCAGCATTACATTGTTTCTTCATTAAGCTTCAATTTGCTTTAAGACAACTGATTTGTCTTTATAATGGTCGCTATACAATCGCTTAACTGTAGAAACTCGATAAAACTTTTATCTTATTATTCATATATTTACACATTGAACCCTACCAACGAGTGTACTTGTCAATTTTATACACTGCATGTGTAGTTGTGTCCTATACAAACAGTGTAGAACCACGAGATTAGAGGGCTCCTAAAGGAACCCTCTGATAAGGGTCTGTACTGTTTTGTTGGTGTGGGGTTTTTTTTCAATATACTGCTGAGAACAGCACCAGATAGTTAGAAGAAATGGACTAAATATGATTGGAAATGTGAACGGGAAACGTTCATTGCGATATCCAGGCAAAGATGGGTTTTGCATAAGTATATGTTTTTATTATATAGCTACCAATGTTCTGCCCGAAATATTTCTGTATTTTATCGAACAAATACACCTTGACGGATTGAAAATTCCGTATTACCCATGTACCTTGTGTAATGGGAAAAGAACGTTTACTGTGTAGTCGGAAGTTCGGAACTACAGTGAAACCTCTCTATTACGACCACTAAATTATGTTAAGTATTAGGGTGTTTACGGTAGGTGACCGCTTAAAGCAAGGTGACAGTGAAACAGAAAGCTCCTTTAGGAGCTTTCTGTTTCACTGTCACCTTGCTTTAAGCTGTCACCTCTCTATTATTTAATCAACTCGCATTCGTTTTAGTGGTCGTAATAGCGAGTATTTACTTTCACGCGCCATTCCCCGAAGTGTGAAGTATGGGAAATCCCGTTTATTTATAGTAACGCTCGAAACATTTCTATCGTTTTTCATTTTATTTTTATTATAAGAGGTATATAATAAAAGGAACATTACTATACTTTGCATATCTTATGTACCGGATCACTCTCGTTGTGTGTGTAAAGGTTATATCCAACTCGACCTTCGGTCTCGTTGGATATAGCCTTTACACACACAACTCGAGTGATCCGATGCATAAGATATGCAAAGTATAGTAATATTCCGTTTGTATCATAATCTACAATCGAATTATCTTACATTTCACTGTAGCAACAAGTCGGGTCATATAGTGCTCCTCTAAAAAAGGAAAATAAACGTATACTTGTGTGCATACTGATATCATGTATATCTACTACTTTTGAATATTTGTTACAGTATGCTATAATCATCTTTTAGTATGTTTAATGCAATAAAATACTTATTTATTTTAGATATGAAAACACATCAGCATTCATCCCAGAGCGTATACTGGAGCACGTGTACAATTGTGAACTGCAGAAATTACAAAATGTCATCCGGCCTGATGTTACTCCGCAATTCTCGGGTATATATCTCTAATTCGATGCTCAACATTTAACGTGCCGTGTGTCGTTTAAATCATTGACTCCTGAATATCTAAATGGACAATTTCGGTTTTCAATTAAGTCTAGAGCCAGTCTTTTACTATTAATGGCTGTTATCTTACAATTATATTGCAAACGGACAAACGTAGCAGTCCTATGATCGAGGTCGAATTTGTTTGCAAAAAGAAAAAAGTGCACACTTTAAAGCACATTGTAAAATGGAGTGTATACGCTTCATTAATGTCACCCATCTGAAGCTTTTGATTGATCAATTTTTTAGCAGATTGCTCAAATCTGACCAATCAAAAGCTTCAGAACGACCTCAGACTCAACTGTAAGGCTTTATAAGTATAGTAAATAAATGTAATGTGTGTTTTATGCTTGTATATGCAGGTCCCAGCTGGTCAAGGTATCGCCTGTGTATACAGCAGAACTACCCTCGAGAGGAGTGTCTAAACCAGCTTCAACTACAGTGTCTATCTTCGCACCATAGAGTCACCAAAGTTCTGCGACTTTCATTGGGTATGGTGGACCAGCTGCTTTCCAAATTTCCCCGACTCAAAGTAGTTCACCTTTTCAGAGACCCACGTGCAATCATTAACTCAAGAACAGAGACGAACGGTTACCCATTAGCTGTTAAAAGACCCGATCTCATCGAAACTAACTCCAAAGTTCTGTGTGACAAAATGGCGATAGATTTATACGAAGGGAGAAAACTGGAAAGGAAGTTTCCTTTCCGGTTCCGATTTGTGCATTATGAAGATATTTATACCAACGAATCTGCTCTTATCAAATTTCATAGCGAGTTCGGCATGAGCCTTACACGTGGGAACTTAAATAAGGCTAAAATTGGGAAGAAAAACGAGGCTGTGGGACAGGATAGTGATAGGGATAAACATAGACTAGAAGACAATGCTTTCTGGTGGAAACAGAACATGGCATATGACACGGTAGCCATTGTGAACAAAGTATGTCTGCATATCTACATTCAGTTAGGATATCCGGTCATACAGAACTCGTTTGATCTCAGGCACTTCAATATTACCGAGGAGGTCCGGCACTTAAAATATTTGCTGTGATAATTTTAGGAGTGTATCTACATTCAAACCTTCATTGTCCAGTCACTCAATAATTGACCAGGGTCCAAGGTTATAAAGCTCTTGAATTGAGTCTGGGATCGTTCTCAAGCATTTGATTGTTCAGATTTGGGCTTTTGCTGTTCAAAAGCTCAAATCTGACCAATCAAATGTTTGAGAACGATCTCAAAGACTTAACTCAAATACTTTATAAAATTTGGGCTCTGTTGTTTATTATTTTCCTTTCCGGATCCGGTTTGTGCATTATGAAGATATTTATACCAACGAATCTGCTCTTATCAAATTTCATAGCGAGTTCGGCATGAGCCTTACACGTGGGAACTTAAATAAGGCTAAAATTGGGAAGAAAAACGAGGCTGTGGGACAGGATAGTGATAGGGATAAACATAGACTAGAAGACAATGCTTTCTGGTGGAAACAGAACATGGCATATGACACGGTAGCCATTGTGAACAAAGTATGTCTGCATATCTACATTCAGTTAGGATATCCGGTCATACAGAACTCGTTTGATCTCAGGCACTTCAATGTTACCGAGGAGGTCCGGAACCTAAGATATTTGCTGTGATAATTTTAGGAGTTTATCTACGGAAACACTTCTCTATTACGACCATTAAATTACATATTTATTAAACTCTTTCGTGTTCAAAACACGTGCATGCTTACAACAGCAAGGTGAAAGTAGCTGAAGGGGCTTTCTGTTTAACGTTCACATTGCTTTAAGCTTTAACCAGTCGTTATACAATAAATTAGCATTTGTTTTAGTGATCGTAATAGAGAGGTTTAACTGTTTTTCCTGTTGCAAAATGCATTTACAGTAAAACCTCGCTATTACGACCACTAAATTATGTTAATTATTAGGGTGTTTACGATAGGTGACCGCTTAAAGCAAGGTGACAGTGAAACAGAAAGCTCCTATAGGAGCTTTCTGTTTCACTGTAACCTTGCTTTAAGCTGTCACCTGTCTATTATACACTCAATTAGCCTTCGTTTTAGTGGTCGTATATGTTATTCAGGTTTCATTTTAGTCCTGTAAACTAGTATAACTACACTAAAGAAGGTTTGTTTGATGAAAGTGGCTTTGGCCTGCCATAAGTAACTGTTGATTAAGAAAAGTCCTAAGATTTCAAAATCTTCAATTTTTCAATCGCGATTACACTAAGCACGTTGAAAGTAAAGCAGTATGTGCATCAAGGCACATTCTGCTTTACTTTCAGCCTGCTATAAGCTACCATCAGATAAGATATCAATACAAATATTTCGAAAAAATCCAGAGAAATGGCAGCCCTGGTGACTACTTACAGTAGGATGAGGGTAAAGTAGAAGGCTCGCTCTGCTGTAAGCAACCACTTGACTTTAACGTCATCATTAGCCTTCATTTGGAGTGGTCGTCATAGCTGGAAAAGTGCCTTATTATGGTTGACCCTTGTCATGAGGTAACCAGGGGTCCGTTTCATAAAACTTCGTACGACAAATGTTGTCGTAAGTTAGATTATAAAAGTATCAATTGTTTTTCTCCATCTAATCCTGTCGTGTGACATCTTTTTGGAATCTTCTTGAAAAGACGATTCCAAAGAGATGACACAAGACATGGTAACTCAATAATTTAAACGTATTCTAAAGTTTTGACTTACGACAACATTTGTCGTACAAAGTTTTATAAAACGGGCCTCAGATTTATAACAATTGAAAACAGTTTATAGCAAGAACCGCTTCCAATGCGGACTCGGCTTCTTGTAACGGTTTACACAGACAAACTCGTTAGGCAACAACACTCTTTAGTTAACCCTTTACCTGATAGCCTGTTTCTAGTATTGAAGATATGTGACTAGTTAAAGCAGGTTGAAAGTAAAGCAGAATGCGCCCTAAGGCGCATTCTGCTTTACTTTCACCCTGCTTTAAGCTATTAACTGCTAGAATAGGGAAAGAATTTAATATGACACATATTCATTACAGTATAATTTGGAACTATTTTCTGCAGCGGATGAATAAAATGAATGTGCTAAAAGTCGCTTCTATAAGGGAAAGGGTTAATGATTGGTATCGAATAGTGTAGAACCGGATCATTCGCTGCTTCTCAGGCGCGGTGGCCGATCTGGTTAAACACTTTGTGCCTTGCAATACGTCTTGGTTTCTCAAGGCATGGCTCAATAATTATTTTATTTTTTACAAAGGGCGCCTTGGAGTCTAAAGTATTTAACCCTTTACCTGATAGCCTATTTATAGTACTTAAGATAGATGACTACTTAAAGCAGGTTGAAAGTAAAGCAGAATGCGCCTTAGGGCGCATTCTGCTTTACTTTCAGCCTGCTTTAAGCTATCATGTGCTATAATATAGAAACTATTCCCTATAATACATATTCATTACTGATTAAATTGGAACTATTTTCTTCAGCGGATGAATAAATCATATCCGCTAAAAGGCGCTTCTATTGGGTAAAGGGTTAAAATGCTAAACATTCAACAGTGAATACTGTTCAATTGATACACTGTGATAATAATAATGATATGTGCTCAATTTGGTAATGTATTGAGTGCCATTGTTATCTCCTTATATATTTGTCCTACAAATGGACTTAGGGAGTCGTTGAAAGATTGTTATTTTGTAAAAATATTATACAATCATATATACAAAACTCCATTTAAATGGTCACTACATGTTGTTTACGTAAACACGATGTGATAAAATGTAGAAAATAACTGGCAGTATTTTAATTTCTTAAATATTTCAAATATATATGTAAAACAGTTTGGGGTCCAGAACAGACGACCAGTTTCAATGTACATGATGTTTGATCTGGCTCTAAACTATCCACAGCGGATACAGTGGAGAAGAGGTTATTCTTTATCGTTAAACCGCAAACTAAGCGCAAACGCATTGCAATAAAACATAGAAAATTACACATTGTCGGCAAGTGTGACCGTTTATTTTAATCTGACTGGCAAACAGTTTCAAGCCTGATCAGACACCGAGTGACCCGGCGTCTGATGTGACTCCAAACTGTTTGCGCTTGAAATAATATTTTAACGTAAACGCGTAAATTTGGAAATACTTCTTTCCACTGTATGAGTTATTGAAGCACAAATGCGTTACGACCACTAAAATTTGTTATTTGTTTTGGTGTTTCAGGCAGATGAATGCTTAAAGCAAGGTGACAGTTAAAACACACAGCTCCTTTAATTAAAAGCTTTCTATTTCACTGTCACTTTGCTTTACTCGTCCCTTACACAGCAGTGTTATCTAACAAGAACACTTGTCCTGTGCAAACAGTGTAGACCCTTATCCGAGGTATCCTGCAGGAACCCTCTGATCAGGGTCTTACTCCATATATACGCCTTTTTACGCCTCTGCTTTATTCCTCCACTGAAGAAAATATTTCATAGTTTATACAGTCATGACTATGCACAAAAAGCAATGTTTTCTATATCCTAGCAGATGGAAGCTTCCTTAAGGCGCATTCTGCTTTACTTTCGGCCTGCTTTAAGTGACCACCTGTCTTCAAAAGTAGATACAGGCTATGTATTAAAGGGTTAATCTATTTTTGTAGATGTTTGTTTTTATTGTGTTTATGTTTTAATGTTCTGTTTAACAGAAATAAAATGGAAAAAATAAAAGTGGTGTTTTATCATGTTATACAAACAGCCTGGACTTAAGACGCCGAACCCAATATGACAAACTTTATTTGTGCCAATATGCAACCTATCATAATAACGGCCACTTTAAAACTTGCCTCATAGAATTGCCTTTTTGTGCCTTTAATGTATTACTTTACTTCAGAAAGTAGTTCCACTATATACAATTATAAAATATGTATCATAAGAAATATTTCCTTATCCTGGCAGTTATATCCTGACATATGGTATGTAGCTAAAGCAGGTTGAAAGTAAATCAGAACGAGTCTGAATGTTTTGCAGTTTCATACCATGTTTTTTGTTCATAACTCCATGAACAAAATAAATATTCGAATTATTCCTTAAGTAAATACAATCATACACCTGAACAGGTTATAAGCTTTATCCTTTTTTTTAAATATAAAGTCGAGGTTAAGGTCAAGATTGCCTCTAACTGACAATGACCTTTTCCGGGCATGACCCTAGTTGGACTGAGCTGAAGAGCTTCTTAAGTTAAGCACACATGCCAATTATGAAGTCTCTATCACACATAGTTTTCAGGTTCTGACCAAAATAAATTCAACCCATTTGACCTCTAAATGACATTGACCTTTGCCGGGCATTACCAAAATTGTACTGAATCGAAGAGCTTCTTATGCCAAATATGAAGTTTCTTACACATGTACGTAGTACTTAAGTTATGAACAATGTTAAAGTTGAGGACAGACGGACAAACAAACAGACACACATCAGACAAATAGACAAACAGACAAACCAAAACCAATATACCCCCGACTAAGTCGTGCCGGGGGTGGGAATCAGCTCCAATTATTAGTTTAACACATGATAAACGTCAGTACTACAAAGTGACATTGCTGCCCGTCGCCCTAACACATCCAATCCTAGCGACGAGGTTAACTCGTCTTTAACAAACAGTATACATGTGAAGAGTAAACTTGTCCTTTGCAAACAGTGTAGACCCTGATCAAAATCTCTTGAAGGAGCTCTCTAATCAGGGTCTGCACTATTGGTCTTTTTGTAATAACATTGTTTAATCAACCCTAAATAGTCAAAAGTTTCCCTAGATTTAATTGGAAATGGGTATTGTAAATGTCCATTAAAAGTTCATGAGTGAATGTATTACAGTATAGAATCTGTTATTCTTTCCCAATAAACGCGTTTACGCTAAAACTATTATTTGCAGTGCAAACAGTTTGGAGCCAGATCAGACGCCGGGTAACCCGGCGTCTGATCAGGCTCCAAACTGTTTGCCACCATGATAAACATGAAATATCAGAATTGTCCAAAAGTTGTTCTTTTCTACGTTTTAGTGCTTTGCGTTTGCGTACGTTTGCGTTTAAACGGGAAAGAATAACAGATTCTCCACTGTAAGCTAATCAAGGCCATGAGTGGTGCCGTCCAAAACTCATATCAGATAACATACCTAATCGATAGACTGAAACCCAGATGACAAATTGATATGTTTTATAGCGAAAAACACATGAAAAAAGTATGATAATAATTCATTATTGAGCAAAGGTCATTGAACGAATTTTGTTGACACAAACATAACCTAAGAAACATTACTGGGATGCATTTTGTTTGATTTTTTATGTTAAAGACATGTAACCACTTAAAGCATGTTGAATGCAAAGCTGAATGCCGTTTCAGGCGCATTCTGCTTTACTTTTAATCTGCTAAATAACCTAATATTGGCTACGATATAGAACTTATTTCTTATTGTGCACATTCATTACTGTATAATGTTACACTATTTCCGTAAGCTGAGAAATAAATTAAAGGCGTAAATATAGGTGTTTTTATGAAGTACATGTAAAGGATTAAATCGCATAATTCTACCCCGTTTACAACGCATTGTCTCGTTAACTGC
Organism: Gari tellinella; assembly: GCA_922989275.2. Taxonomy (NCBI): domain Eukaryota; kingdom Metazoa; phylum Mollusca; class Bivalvia; order Cardiida; family Psammobiidae; genus Gari; species Gari tellinella. The sequence continues at coordinate 47,822,538 of OV277864.1, forward strand.
TACTTTTATCTACTTCATTTACCTTCAATATAAAGAGCAATCACGTGCAATACAAATAAAATAAACTACAGTCATTAATCCCTTCTCTGTCCTATATATATAACCCTTACTTGCAAACGCTTTGGGTCCTGATCAGACGCCGCATAACTGTTTTGTTTAAATTTGATGACGTCATGGCAGTGAATGAGTTAGACATGGCTAGCTCCAGCTCAATACAAATAACCAGAGCAGCAAGCCAACGGTTTGCAAATTTGCTAAATGTATTCACTATAGGTTCAAATCCTGACTGTATTCACCTTTCTCTATTTTTAACTTAATCCATTTCGTGTTTCTATAGGAACCTGATAACTGTTTACTGAAAGAGAATTTAGTCGAAAATCTGATGTTTTAGTCTCTTTAATTATTCTTTTCGAATCCGTTACATCATCTGATTTAAGTTGTCGTCTGATTTCATTTCTCAAGTTATTGAAGTTGCAGACAGTTTGAACCATAGTCAAAGGGCACAGTGTCTGATCGGAAATTCTAATCCAAACTGTTTGCGAATTATAAGATCGCGCTTGCACTCTAGTGGTTTAACTCTTTCCTCCCTGAAACTTTAAATGGAAAGTTCCAGTTTCCATTTTAGTCTATTCCATTTCTGACTTTTAAGGGTTGTTTTTGTCAATGTTTGGCATTGTGACAAACAGTGAAGAACCTGATCAGAGGGCTCCTTTCGGAGCCCTCTGATCAGGGTATTCACTGTTTGCATAGGACAAGTGTACTATTCACATGTACACTGTTTGAAAAGAACGCCTATATGCGGGACTAGGGTTCAAAGAGTTAAGCTACGATACTACATTAGTATCTTCTGCTTTTAAATTGTGTCGTCTGCTAATTTAAATGATATTTTCTTATTTTTGTTAAACTTGTGGCCAAAACTAATTAAAGGAATTTGTTAGAGAGTATGTATCTGCCTTACCCTTGATCTGGATCTAACAGCAACTACTAGACAAGCTATGTCTATGTTTAAGCCAGGGTAAGCTTTCTAATTTACCTGACCATCGCGATTTGGCTAAATTTGATTTTTTTCCATTTACATAAATTGCATACATCTGAATTAACATTTTTTTTGCAGACAATACACTCTTTCAAATGAGACGATCATATTACAATATGGCAATCATGACTTCCGTTCGAAAAACTGATATCCCTTGTAAACAAACCTGACCTACTTTGTATGTCTTTCTTGCTGCATATTAAATATGCATATGTTAGCCGTTTACCTGTGTAACAGGTATACACGTTTAAATCTATAGCTGTTGTCGCCAATGTCCAATTTCAATAAACAGTTGTATTTGAGTTAATTAAATCACGGAATTAAACACAGACATATAATTCCGTGATTTAATGCATGGTTAAATCTTATTTTCGGTTTCTGTTGTACAAACGACGCTATAGAATGGGGTCAGACGCTTGTTCATATTGCATAGACGCTTGTCCATACAAACAGCTTGGATCCAGATCAGACGCCGCGTCACGCGGCGTCTGATCTGGGTCCAAGCTGTTTGCCACTTATATTAATATTTTCTTTAGTTCAAAAGACGATCAAAATATTTCCCCCGTAGACGATTCTATTTTAAGCAGACGACAATTCAGCATGATAAGGGTTTGATCATGTTAAATAGACGCTTGTTCATGTAAAAGTCAATCGAACATCGATAACCCGAACTTACTTAAATTGAACGTACTCGTTTTTCATATCACGTGAAAAACGTGACTAAACTATGAGTTTGATTTAAAATACAAATCTGCTCGACTTCGTAAGCTCGAATAAGTGAAATTTGACTGAATATACGGGATAATTTCTAACTAACCAGGATTGAGTTGATCGAGGGTCGACTGTACTAAATAAACTGTGTTCAAGTTACACTGTGCAGGTAAGTATGGCTCAGGTCGAAGTATGTAAAAGGTGAAACATTTTCTCATACTACGTGAAGGTGACTTGGGACGCCCATATAAATGCAGCAGACGACAATGAGGAGACACGAGCTACGAAATCGTCTACTGGCAGGATGTATGATCGTTCTGGTAGTGTTCATAGTAATCAGTAAGTCTCTCCTCCCCCACCCACCAACTTTCTCTCTGTATCTCTCTCTGTATCTGTCTCTCTCTCTGTCTCTCTCCCAATGTCCTCTCTCCTCTCAGTCACTCTCTTTTCAGCCCTCTTTTGCCTTCTCTTTCTGTCTGTCTGTCTCTCCCTCTCCCCCTCTCTCTCTCACTCTCTCGTCCTCTCTGTATATCTCTAAAGATTCCATCCTTCTCTCTCTCTCTCATTGTATATCTGTCTATCTATCTCTCTCAGTCTCTACCGATATTTCTCTCTCCATCTCTCTCTCTCTGTCTCTATCTCCCCCTTTCTGCCTACTGTCACACTCTTTTCCGCTCCCCCTCTATGTATGTTTGTCTGAATCTCCCTCTCTCTCTACCCCCTCTCTCTCTCTGTCTCTGTCCGTTGTATGTCTGTCTCTGTCTCTCTCTCTTTCTGTCTGTCTCTCTCTCTCTCTCTGTGATTGTATGCCTGTTTGCATGTATGTTGTCTCCCCACTCTCTCTCTCTCTTTCTCTATGTCTATATCTCTCTTTCTCTTTCTCCCTCCTTCTCTCTCTATGTCTCTCTTTCTCTCTCTCTGGATAGCTCTCTGTTTCTCTTTCTCTCTCTGTCTCTCTCACCGTGTCTCTCTTCCTCTCTCTCTCTCTTTTAAATTTTTAAAATACAATCTTATCGCCCAAGCTGTCATCGAGCTGTACAGTAGTATTTAAGCGCATATCGCTTCAACAAAAGCGTCTGCTTTAAAACGGTTGTCTGTACATGTCTACTTGTTTTTCAAATGAGAGGGATTTTACGCCACTTTAACAGTATTTCAGTCAAAATCGATGTCAAACTAATAACAGATGGAGGAAGACCCTAGAAACCCCTTTATACACTGTCTCAGGTACAAATCGGCAAATGGATAGAGCCACCGACCTTCCGCAAGCCAGCAGGAAGGCATCATGTTTTTCGACTTTAAATTTAAGGCAGTTTTGCTAATGACACAACACACAATTAAACACTTTCTGATCTGACGCTTTAACCTGTTATACATATAGACAAGCATTAATTTTCATGGATTACTTATTACTCATAGAAACGGCTTGTAACTGCATTATGTTATTCACTCTTTATTTTAGATTATTGGGACACTCTATTTCCACCGAGAGCGGAGGCGATCGTCATCCGACAGAAAGATATCATACTTACACGTGAGTATGATATTAAAATACATGTACATATCAAAACCCCTTTATTACGAACACTTAAACGAAGGCTAATCGATTGTTTAAAAGACAGGCTACAGCTTAAAGCAAGGTGACAGTAAAGCAGAAAGCTCCAAACGGAGCTTTCTGTTTTACTGTAACCTTGCTTTAAGCAGTCACCTGTCATAAAAACCTAATAACTAATACAATCTAATGGTGTACTAGAGAGTTTTTTCATTTATTTTAGGACAGCAAATTGAACAAAGAAAGATATACTTAAAATGCAACCCTTTATTGCAACCGCAAGTATCAATGACTAGAAAATGTAATACTGACAATATAAAACTTATACCACAACTGGCCCTTAAATGTGGAGAAATATTGGTCACGGCCACATACTCCACCAGGATCATCACCAGGTGGAGTAAGACCATGATGCGGAGAATTCACACTCTGTAGGAAAGACCTGGGATCAGATGCTACACTAAATATCGCCAACGCTCGCAATAAATCGCCATTCGCTACAATCGCACTTGTTCGCCATGAGTCGCCCAAATTTCTTCTTCCGCAAATACCTATGATAATTCTATGCCAATGTGTGAGCCGCATAAGAAAAAATGCCTCGTCAAAGCGCCTTGACAAATCTCCAATGCATATGATGCTCAAAAAACTAAGTTTTAGGCAGGTCGCCATCCGAAAAACTTCGCAGAATGAATGACCTGCAAAGTGACGAGCTGGCAGAACCTGAAAATATTGAAGTTCTCCCTTACCGCGCCCCAGGTCAATCCCAAAATCGCGAATTTTTCCGCCCATGTCCCTATAATATTCATGTCCTGGATATGACCGTAACGAAATAGTTGTTGACTGTTAGCTTGACCACACATTGTCCCATAAGTCAATGAGCCTGCACCTTTCCATAACATATTAGGTCTCTGATGTAAACATTGGGTATTCACGGCCTACGTGTTACTGTCAACTCAGGTGTTGTGGTACATCAAAGGGCTCCATACATCAAACTGCAACAAGTAAAAAACAAAACCGACAGCAGTATCCCAAGTATCTATAAAGGTTAAGCTTGCAAAACTATGAGTCATCTGGCTGTCTGTCATCTTTGTCCCCCCGCCCCGAAAAAAGAAAACAAACATACAATGTTTGGCATCTTATTTTACATAATGCTTGACGCGTAGTTTTGCAGCCTTATACATAATAATTATGAATAAAAACTTTGCAGCCTTATACATAATAACAGAGACTTATATACTAACATGTTCTCTATGTCTCTGATAATAATTATGAAGAAAACTAAGTAAGGTAATTAACTATGTATTGTGGAGAGGAGTACATAGTATGAAAAAATGGAAAGAACTAAAATGGTTAGCAATTTATTACAAAGTACTTGATGGGTGTGGAGGGAGGGTAATTTAAATTGCTTGTAAACTGTTTTGGAATTTTTGCCGCGCTGATGTTTTAGCAAGCCGGAAAAGAAAGAAAGTCTCACGAGATCACGTCACAAGCGAGACTGCAAAGTCACGTTTGAAACGAGAATACCCTAGCAAGCCGGATGTAAACAACAACTCGATTGCTAGCCAAAATAAATCGATCTAATGTAAAACATTAGATTTTCTTATTTTAGGACAGCAAATTGAACAAAGAAAGATATACTTAAAATGCAACCCTTTATTGCAACCGCAAGTATCAATGACTAGAAAATGTAATACTGACAATATAAAACTTATACCACAACTGGCCCTTAAATGTGGAGAAATATTGGTCACGGCCACATACTCCACCAGGATCATCACCAGGTGGAGTAAGACCATGATGCGGAGAATTCACACTCTGTAGGAAAGACCTGGGATCAGATGCTACACTAAATATCGCCAACGCTCGCAATAAATCGCCATTCGCTACAATCGCACTTGTTCGCCATGAGTCGCCCAAATTTCTTCTTCCGCAAATACCTATGATAATTCTATGCCAATGTGTGAGCCGCATAAGAAAAAATGCCTCGTCAAAGCGCCTTGACAAATCTCCAATGCATATGATGCTCAAAAAACTAAGTTTTAGGCAGGTCGCCATCCGAAAAACTTCGCAGAATGAATGACCTGCAAAGTGACGAGCTGGCAGAACCTGAAAATATTGAAGTTCTCCCTTACCGCGCCCCAGGTCAATCCCAAAAGCGCGAATTTTTCCGCCACAAAATAAATTGACAATTTATTTCCCCAAAAATTCAAGCTGATAAATGTTTAATCAGGGCATCCCGCACCGCATCCAGATAAAATTCAAGGCCGACCTCGGACAAATGAACACCATCTGCACGAAAAAAACCAAAGTCATGGGATGTGATGTCCACCTGCAAAATGTCAGATTTCACACATCTCTTAGCCTGTTGCCGGCCAAACCGATTGATCTTTTTCCGCTTACGTTCGATAGCCTGGACCTGGCCAGCTGGCACATTCCACTGAAGTCGAGGCAAAATATCAGTCCAGATGACAACTGCATCTGGCCATGCTGCTGAAACATACTCTAAACCATAACGTATGGCTGTGCAAATGTACTTAACCGAATTTTTAACCAAGTCATTGCCACCTAGGTGGACCAAGAATATTTTTGGCTGGTCGGCAAACAAAATTGGAATCTGCAGGCGGTGCGAAAAATCCTTCCAAACCATACCCCTTAAGCACTGCCATGACACAGTCCTTCGGCCTGGTAAGGTGAGATTAGGCCTGTTCTGATTCTGCGCCCTGACGCCTGCCCAATGGGGTATTGAATCCCCTACAATTAGAACATCTGAAAAGAGAACAGGAGCAATATACACCTAAGGAGTGAAATAAAATTGGGTCTTGTATATACAAGCAAACTAAATATACTAATCTCGGATATAGCCTCTGAAAACATCCGATCGCCATCTACCTAACCGCATTATGACGCGTTCGGGTATGCCCAACGTAGCCAGATAAGTAGCCCCGCCTATTCGGAAACTATGCGTTTTGATATTGTTAACAGAGTAAGGCGTTTTTGCAATGCATTTCTTCAGGACGGCTGCAAACTGGTAACGAGTGAGACCAGATTTGCTGGAATGACAGAGCAACATACCAGTCGCCGCTGGTCGTATAGCGATATAATCTCTCAGATTACACACCGCACATACTTCTGATTCCTCTACGCATGCAAGACGAATGAACGTAGGTTGACCGCGCTGAGCATTCTTTGCTTTGCGCAAAGTGATCGTGCAAGTTTTCGCGTTACTTGAAAAAAGAATGTCATCAAATTGGACCGGGCGATCAGCAGACAGACGCGTCAAAGCTAGTTCCCCAACTCGAAAAAGGCCAAAAAATGCAGTACAGAAAGCCGCCTTAAAAAGCTTTACTTCGAACTCCGTGTAACAAACAGAAGAGAGAACGTGGACAATCTCTCTCAGCATGGCGCGTGAAATGGGAGCCCGAGTATCACACCGTGTACGCAACCTACGACAACCCTCCAAGAGTTTCTTAATAATAAACATCTCTGCAATATCAAACCAACCATTGATTTTGTGCACAAATGCTAGACCAGCAACATATGTTGAAATAGTGGTTGCTGCCAGGCCCTTATCGAAACAGTATGTTGCAAGCAAAACTACATCGGTTGGGTTAGCGGGCCATGTATTGCTGATGCTGTACCTTTCGCGAAAATCTTGGAAGGCCTTCAAAGCCGTTTTATACGTTAGCGCAGTGTTTGTGGACACACCAGCTCGAACCAACTGTTGAGCGGATCTTTGAAGATATTCCAAAGACGGGCCGGAATGACCGCTGACTCTACTGCTGCCCCCGGTGCCAGCAATCGGAATCGCTCCATCTGAAAACGAGACAAAGCGTCACATATGTCATTCTTGATTCCTGGAAAGTGCTCTGCCTTAACCGCAATATTATACCTCAAACACAGTAAAGTCAGCAGCCTCACAAGGGTCATGACCCTGTTTGACTTAGCCGACATGCTGGTAAGTATGTGTACTACTGCTGCATTATCACAATGGAAAAGAATTCTCTTATTACAAAGGTCATTGCCCCACATATAAACGGCCGCTACTATTGGGAAGAGTTCAAGCGAAGTGATGTCTTTGGTAATACCTTGGGCATGCCACTCGTGTGGCCATGCTGCCTGACACCATCGCCCTTTAAAGTAGATGCCCATGCCACGACCAGGACCCCCTGCACTGTCCGTGTAAAGTTCCTCGTCAATACTAGATACCCAAAATCTATCATGGAAAACAGATATCCCATTACACGACTTAAAAAAATGTAGCCAAAGTTGCAGATCGAGTCTCATGGACTCCGTGACTCTAATTCTGTAATAGGGTTTTGTAATACCACAAGTAGCATTGATTAAACGTCTGCAGAAAGGTCTGCCTACGAAAATCGCCCTACAACAAAAATTCAGGGAACCGATGAGAGACTGCAATTGTCTCAAAGTGACCTTTTTACAGGAGACCACATGCTCAATTTTGGCAATGACATCGGACAGTTTATCGTCAGGGATACGAATGACCATGGCATTTGAATCGAGTTCTAAACCTAAAAAAACCAAAACCTCTGTTGGGCCTTCCGTCTTGTCGTCTGCTAAGGGAACAGTCAGCTCGGACATTAGCTTCTGAAAAATTTGCATTGCTGTTTTACAGGAGAATGTAGATCTATCACCCCCCAAGAAATCGTCCAAGTAGTGTATAAGCCGCCCTGATGGCAGTCTCTTTCTAATGCAGACTTCCAAAAATGAAGCAAATTTCTCGAATGTGCTGCATGATATGCTACAACCGAATGGCAATGCTTTATCTATATAAACCTTTTTATGAAAACAAAAGCCTAAGAGGTTGAAATCATTTGGATTTACCGGTAGAATCCGAAAAGCATTTTTTATGTCCATCTTAAACAGCTTACAACCCTGGCCTAAGTCCTGTATCATAAAGACAGCTTCATCAAAACTTGTGTATTTAACTGAGCATATGTTTGGGTCAATGAAGTCGTTGACAGATTCGCCCTCGGGGTAAGATAGATGATGAATTAAACGAAATTCCCCAGGAGTCTTTTTCGGAACAAGGCCAATTGGAGATATACGCAAGTTGGGAATAGGCGCCCTATCAAATGGGCCTGCAACCCGGCCTGCCTGTACCTCTTTGTCAATTTTTTCTTGAACAATCTCTGGTTCTAACAGAGCTGACCGGAGATTTTTACATTCCCGATAAATACGGGGGCCTGTGTAATGCAGATAGAATCCCGATAAAAAACCTTGCAATAGGTAATCCGCCTCCCTCTCTGGGTAATCTGTCAACAATTCCACTAGTTTATCAACATTCACTGGAGAAGGTGCTAATGCCCCCAAATTTTGTTTTGAAGTTTTATTTCCGAATTGGAGGGCGTGGTTGAAGGGAAAACCCCTTTGGGGTAGAATGGCGTGAGATGAAAGTTGGTGTTCGTGGGGAACGAAAATTTGTCCCAGGCAAAAAACTGGATCTAGGTCCCACTGGAGCAGAGTAGGACATCTGTCGCCTCCGACAGTATATCTCAGGGTGATTTAAACCACAACCAATACATGTATGTGGGAATCGACAATTTTGCCATCTGCACACCCCATTGTTGTAGTCCCTACAAGGCATGGGTGTTGCCGGTCGTGCTAGGTGCGAACTAGGTCCAGCAAAATGCTCTGAACCACGCCAACTCAAAGAACATCGATTCCACAAGTCGTTGTTAAAAACCTCCCATGATCCCGGCACGACGGCCTGTCTGATCCTAAACTGTTCGTCATAAGTTTGCCAGGCACTACCGCCTGCACAACTGGCGCGCTCCCTAATAGAAAACATGTACGACAACAACTCGTGAGTTTTATTTGGATGAACAGACAGATAAATGGAACAAAATATTATAAAAGCATCTGTCCATCTTGCAATTGTGGTGATTTTATCTGTGCATTCTTTTGGGTATGATTCTAAAATTCCCATGCCATTTACCCTGAGGAGGGAACCGGAACAGTGCTCAGACAACTCCACCGCACCCTTGAGAAGGAGCGACAAATTTATAAATTCACCCCTACAAATTTTTTGCTTTAGTGCAGCCGGCACATGCACCGCAATATCATCGGACGCCAAACGCATTACTTCTGTCTCACTCGGGAGACAAGATGCTGGTAACGGCCCGGGCAATACTGAAAATCTATCAACAGCGCCGCTGTGAATTTGGGAATTCGAAGCACCAACGGATGTTTGGTCCGCCGACACCCCGACCTCACCAGACTGTAAGTCATTTGCTATCCCCGCAGCCTGTAAAACCCCCGCCTCCACCAACGCACCTGCAAAGTCCACCACATTGGTGTCGCCCTCAAGATTTGGCATTCTAGTTGTAATAGATTGTGTTCTGCCTCGCTTCGCCTCTGCCCTCGTCATCGGGCCCTTCCTTTTTACCCCTCGGCCTCTCCCCGGCATCGATGTTATTCTATATTCTTTAATTTAAATTGCTTGTAAACTGTTTTGGAATTTTTGCCGCGCTGATGTTTTAGCAAGCCGGAAAAGAAAGAAAGTCTCACGAGATCACGTCACAAGCGAGACTGCAAAGTCACGTTTGAAACGAGAATACCCTAGCAAGCCGGATGTAAACAACAACTCGATTGCTAGCCAAAATAAATCGATCTAATGTAAAACATTAGATTTTCGTATTCTACATGTATAGTTTGCATTTTAAAACCATCTCCATAACATGTCCACACCAGCACTACACAGGAGCATTCATTGTTGGTTTCCACTACAGGTGGCTACTTAAAATCAAGAATAAGGTAAAGCAGAAAAAACTACTTTAGTAGCTTTCTGTTTTATTCTCATATTGCTTTAGGCAGTCATTGCTTTGGACAAAATTCGATATATGTGTTTTGCAATGATGTCTATGGACAAAAAGGTTAAAACTTATAAATGCTGGATTTCAAAAACAAAAACTCTGTGATGTGATAATACAAAATCCTCTGAAACCATCATATATCTACTTCCGGGTCAAGTGAAAAGTACGGTTTAGAGAGGTTTCTTTCGCCTAAGCTAGGACGCATTTTTTTATCCGCGCCTTCCTCCGCATAAGTACCACATGTTTTCATTGATGTGGTTGAATGCAGGTTGAAACTTAAAGTAATATGAAAATAAAGCAGAAATTTCATAAAACATATTTTTTGCTTTCACTTTAACACATGTGGATATAGGCGGTTTGTATTTTTGGCAGTGGAGTAAAGGGTCAGAGAGGTTTCCTAGTTTGGGGGATGAAACAGCCTTTTAACCTATTGCCACATAAATACTAGGGGTGTAACAATACGGTGAACCCCGTATTGCGATATATTGCAATACAGAGGAACTGTATTGCAATTAATTGCAATATATTGTGGCAACTTTTAAGTACAAATATAGGATAGAAATTAGCATTGAAAACTTGTTTATAGCATTGAAAGAATAAAAAGAGTGCTTCAAAAACATATAACTATTATATATAAAGGGACTGTCCATTAACATAGACATTTGCTGTGAATGTTATAGTTGTCCAAAACCGTCATACACGCCCGTACACCATGCCGAAATGCCGTGTAACGAATTTATTTCCAGTTTAGGTCCAATACAAGAAAGAAAACATGCATAATCTGACAAAGTTTTACTGTCTTGACCCTAAAGTTGGCACTTGAAATTGATATCAGTACATTTCAAACTCACGCGCTATTCGATGGTTTAGTACAATAGCTATACAGTTAAACTTCGACGATACCAGGAACTCGCATAAGTGGCATTTATCTGCATTCCTACAGTTTAATGCAATAATTTCTAAACCGCATTATGTCAAACATATTCCGTTTTTCAAGTTTAAAAGGTGGCAAAGTCACCATTTAACTTTGAATTACGGATATGTTCGACTGAAATGAAATCAAGATAGACCCTATCGAAGATCGACATCACATTGGAATGTGAACATCCTTAAAATGTTCTTTTCCAGGGTATTTTGAACGGATAGTTCTCGGAGGACATTTACGTTTTATGAAACACTGTAACGATTAATTATAACAAATGAACGGAAATAATCAGGAACGAACCAATGAACACGTAGGTCAGTGTCTAGGCATATCGAGTTCTGCCTAATTTGGCTGATTTCGATAAACATATCGATCTAAATAAATCTGAATTTAATGTCTATTTCATTATAGACCAGTGACAAGTGTCGTTGTCCTTTGCATTGTTCATTTCACGTCCCGTCGTTTGTTATTATGGTGACGACGTGGATTGGGTATTCAGGTAAAGCAAAGCAAGAAACTAGCATATCATCGATTTCTGAATTACATTTACACATATAAAATGATCGATTCAAGATAGTTTTTAATTAAGATTTCTTTTGATTGCTTGGAGAACAACTGCTTTATAAACCGAAAAAGAGATATTGTTTACGCGAATCGAGCGAGAGAATAACATCTAACTAGTCAAGTGACCCGTACTACCCGGCTATATAAATGTGTACGGTCTCGTACACAGTGTGGTCACATGTGCAGTTTCAGCCTATAAGAGTCCAAGAATTTATGTTGACTGGAAAAAAAACCTTCTTACACCTTTAATTTATTCCTCCACTCAAGAAAATAGTTTCAATTTATACAGTCATGAATATGTTACAAATGCAATATTGTTCTTCATTCTAGCAAATGGTAGCTTAAAGCAGGCTAAAAGTAAACCTGTCTTAAGGATGTCGGCCTGTCTTTTTGAGCATTATGAAATTTCCGAAAAATTTTACGAACTCATTTTCCGAAAAATGTTAAGAACTCATTTTCGGTGAATGCAAACAGTCATAAAATACTATTTTCCCGGGAAAAATTAGATTTTTCGTTCCGGAAGGGACTTTTTAAGTTTTTTGTCCTATTCGTAGTTTACAGCATACACCGTTTTCATAGGTAGATTGCATTTTGTTACATCCGATTTCATTTCAATTTCTCAGAATATAAGCATGACATTTTCATGGAAGTACAGTTTTAGTATAAATTATAGCTAATTCAAAAGATCAAATGATTTATTTTTGAAAAAAAATTTTTTGGTAAAAATACACAAAAAGTGAAAAAATGAGAAAAAATGGATTTTTTCAATAAAACGATCTATATCTTTTTTAAAAGATCCGGGACCCTGTGTTTTTATTTGCTATTTCAACAAATAAAAAATTTGGTAATTAGTTTGCTACAATTTGTAGGGCAATTTTCACTGTGCCTTATTCTCCCATTATAAAAAAGTGGGTGGGGTAAATTTTACTCCTTTTCGGTGAAATCAAACATTTTTATTTTGAATCTTGACAAAACATTATTTTCAGAGTTTATTCTTACTATGGTAATATAAATTAGGATACTTTTTGTACAAATAGTTTGTTTAAATAAAGATTGAAAAACCGTAGTACAAAAAAGTAGGAGTTTTTGTGAAGTTTCAATTTTAGGGGGGTAGCCCTGAAAAATCTCAAATTGTGAAAAAGAAAGGTCCGGTATCCCCACTTTTTTCACCAGTTTTGTCACAGAAACTAATTTTACTGTCTGTATGCAAAGTTTGAAGAGTTTGGTAATTACTTTCCAAAGGTGCACCTACCCTCTGAAGAAGTCACCTGTCTTCTAAACTGGAAACAGGTCATAGGGTAGTAAGTTAAAATAGTTTCAGTGTGTCATTTAAAATAAGTGATAGCTTAATATGAACAGTAAAACAGAAAGCTACGGAATCCTGTTGGGGCCAACAATTTAAGAAAATCGCCGGAGAAGGATGTGATATTGCACCTTGCAATCTCGCATCCTTTTTCGGGGTTTTACCACAAGAAATTCGATGCAGATTTTCCACGAATCCTATAGTAACTTATTGTATAAAACGTGGAAACAAGATGTAAGAGTGTACTCTTGCAATTTTGTTTTTGTTTTAATATTACAGCGCCACCCACCACTGGCAAGTATGACGTCATACTGAGTTCCTACATGAACAGTGGATCCCGGTTTACTGGACGGTTGCTAGGTTACACGAAGGATGCATTTTATTTTTACGAACCTCTTTGGAAGTTTATGCTGTGGGAATACTTCAGACCACCGGAATCTTTCTGTAGTACCACTGTTGGCGGCTGTCGGTAAGAACGGAAGAAGAAAGTAGGACAAATGCTTATGGTCATTCTTTGTTTGAATTATGTAAAGAAACGGGATTAAGAATGCTTAATGGGAGGTCTGGGGGAGATCATGGCATAGGTGCATTATACATAATGGTCATGTACACTTTTGTTGGCAACAGTTGTTAAAGTCTAGTGGATTATGTATATAATGCCATCTCAAGAACTGTTGAATCGTGAAGCTGGTTTTGAAGTAGATGAACCTACTATTTTATCCGATCATTGTTTGATTTCATATTCTTATATTTACAATCGCCCCATATAATTCCATTGAAAAAACTGCTGTTCATTTTGTATGAACACCATTTCTCGAGAGGGCGGGACTTTTTGATAAGTTTCGAAGGGGAGGCGGGGCATATGCAGCTTTCATTCGAGAATTAATCTTTGGAACTTGGACAGCAAACATTTGGCGGATTTTTCAAAATTTGTTCTTAACTAATCTATGCCTTCGTATTAGTGAAAACCAGGATTCCCGACTAAATTTCTTATTTATTAATAAGATACATTGCAAGAAAATTGACATACCTTTTACACAGCGGCTATTTGCGTTTTTTATGACAAAAAAATCCGATATACTTATCCTACTTTAATATGATGTCACTTCCAGATCATAGACATTCGGCCCGTTGGCTATGACACTACCCCTAGCTGCTATAACCCCCTCCATCACCACCAAACGTGGATAAAATACCCTAAAATCTATCCATGCATTCAATAATCATCATAAAAGAACATTTCCTGAAGTTTCGTGAAATTTAAAAAAAAAATTTTTTTTGCTAATTTATTAAGTAAAATAGTAAAGGCTGCCATGAAAAAGCGCCTTGCAGAAGCAACCCTCAAGTTCCCAACCCTGTCATTTTGTCAAATCTTGGACGATCTGGACAGATGATGGCTCATTGTTTACAGCAAACAGTTTTCTTTGACGATAATTGGTAAAACATTCAAAGCAATCGGCGAACACGCGCATGGGGACTCGAAGGGTGGGGAGACCCCTTATTCGGAAACCATCTGTCACGCAAAATTTTCCCAAACAAACGACTGGTTGCCCAGTCAAACTATTATCATTCTAGCGAACCCGAGAACGAGCTTCAAAGCAGGAAATGACGCAAAAGTCAAGCGCCTCAATTGGTCGTATTCGAATCAGGACAACCATAGCGTTAGTTGGACGTGTTGTCAACAGGTTCTATTCGAATCACCACATGATGTTTTCCGTTGACAAAATGTTGTCAAACCATCAAATCGTTGACCACAATTTCGATTCGAGTCGGGTCAAAAACGTTGTAATCAGTAAATCTTCGAGCATTTGCTCCGCCTAGTTTTCGTTGACAACAAATTGAATGATTCGAATACGACCAATGATATCATATCCGTTTGTCAACCGAAACGAAACGAAAGTTATCTAGAAATTTATTTCGTAACAGAAAATGCTCAGTTACCGATAATTCAAAAGGTATTTATTATATATTTCATTTTCTATTAATTACCCGTACCATGGTGTAATGCATGGTCGCAAATGCACTTGTTAATCGCTGAATCAGTGAATGACTGACGAACAAGTCCAAAAATTAAGGTGACAGAAGGATTCCGATATAAGGTGCCTATCGAACTTTTTATTTCTTCACTTGTGCTCGTGTCTTGCTTGGGCTGTGAGCTAACTTTCTTTGAACAGAACTGTTAAATGTAAATAATAAGCCATCATTTGTCAAAATCGGCCCAAAAATGACAAAATGACAAGGTTGGGAAGTTGATGGCCCTGAATACACATCCACCTTCTCATGGTATACATACATGATACGAATTTTTTTTTTTTTTTGAAACTTCTTGAAACTTCTTGAAACTTCTTGAAACATTTGTTAAGGATGTTTGTTGAACATATGGATGTATTTTGACTCATTTTGAAAGATTTGGGGGGGGGGGGGGTCATAGCTTACGCGCCGAAAACCTGTGTTCCAGATGACGTCAAATTGGCATTTTGCGCGCTAAACTGTCAAGTTGTTGACTTAGAATGTAAACAATGGAACTTATTTTTTGGCTTCCGAGTGTACACAACTTCAGGAATTTGGTCATGGCTGCTTCTTATAGGGTACACATTATTCGTGTTATCAATCTCTAATATGGATTAAACATACATGCGTACTTACAAAATGTTTATTTAATGTTAGAAATTACAGCAAATATATTGTTAATATAAGAAATAAACTGCTTTTTTCGGCGTTCAAGCTAGCGATACATGGTCAATTTGCCATTAATTTTCTGTCGTTCATTTCGCTTGAACGCCGAAAAAGCAGTTCATTTCTTAATTGAATTTGTTGTAACACAATACGGTGAATTATTGATTCATCGGGTATTCTACTCGATGTTGTCTCTCCTTTGTACAAAAATGTCATAATAATAATAAACATCAAGTACGAGAAGTTGAAAACAATAATCCTTGGTATGATAGTAAATGTTTTGAAAAGAGAAGCACATCGTTGTTAAATAGATATCTTATAAATAAAAAAGACACATTTTAAATATGACATAAGCGAGGTCTGGGTACACAATATATTTAAGAAATGTAAGTACGAAAACGATAGAAGGTAAACGGACAAGTTTATCCAAGCAAGATATAAAAACGCTCAACTTTACTGGGATATGTTAAAGCAGGGAATACACTTTAGCAATGTTTTAAAACTTTTAATAATCCTCTGAGCCAGTTCATTAATATATTGTTATTGAACGATGTGGAATATATGTTTAGGAGAAATGGTATTGAAGGAGTTGATGTAATCACGTTTAAAGTGATTTTAATTTTATACGCTGATAGTATTGTCATTTTTGCCAGTTCTAGGGAATGTTTAAATGAATATTGCTGTAGATGGAAACTTACTGTGTACATCAAAAACAAAGACACTGGTTTTCAAAATGGTGGGAGGATTCCTGGAGATATTCTTTTTTGTATATAATGATGAATTCATTACTATTGTTAACAAATTTTCTTATCTAGGCCTTTAACGAAAACAACTGCCCTAGATTCTGTTATCAAAAGTATATAGCATTCGTGTTAGATCTAATGATTTATTGGATTCGTCAAACTCGTCGTTTATAACTTGCATATATTAGGTGTTATCAATTAAAATAAATGAAGATTACAATAGCAGGCATACATTAAGATGACATTTTAGCTCGATATAAATCACAATTAGAAAAATTAATCGATTTTTTCCACAATTCTTCATGAAAAAGTTATTTTTCCCCAAAACAAATCTAATCAAGAGCAATTCAGTGTTTGAGATATCAAAATTGATACTTTATGCTATCTATCATATATTGATGGTTTAAAATGTAAAACAAACTGAAATTATAGAAATTATTAATAGTTTCCAAATTTCAGCGATTTTTGCTCAAAATCGTATGTGTTTGCCCCAAAACTCAGAAACGCCCCAACGGCCAGAGTGCAAACATGGCTCATTTTGTAGCATATTATATAAGATTTCAGAAAAACATAGCCTTCAAAATTCCCCATTGAGGGGGGCGGGGGGGGGGGGGGCAGGGTCTATAGGCAGGTCAAGGCCTAGTTTTAGAAAACGATAATTAAGGGGGCAGTACACAGTAAGAGAATAAAATCAGTCCAATTGAGGGGCCACCTCACAGATTCCATCTTATTTTTGGATTTTATCACCAGCCTCAAATAAAAAGCCCATTAACTCAATGATATATTTCCATAGGCATGGCAAAACACCCAAAACTGACCTGGTAAACATACATTCAGGCTACAGTGTGGCCAGTTGAATATCAGTTTTAAGTGCGGAAAATTTTGAAAAAAAAAAGAATCGTGCCGTTTCAAGATTTTTTTGTGAAATGTTCGCGCTCATATATCACGTTGGGAAAATTATTTTTCACATATACAAACTAAGTCCAGCTGGATGATTTACCCAAAACAAGGCTCTTACCTTCTACCCTTTTCACAATTTCAGCTTTTTTTACCCTACCCATAAAAAAGCTAAAAAAATACACAGGCCCCCAGTTTCGCATCTAACACTCAGTGGCATATGCAGGAGCAGCAAAGATCATGGCCTTGGTCATATTTCAAGTGTTTTAGTGCTGTTCAACGACATTATAATACAATTAAATCATTTTAAAGGCTCACAGTACACTAGAATTCTTCCCATACCTAAAATTAAGGAATTTGGACATCAATAACTATTGACGCAATGGCAGTAAATTGACGATGTCATGACAGTGAATATGGTTTAAAGCTCTCTTGCTGCAACACATTTCTTTTTGTTTTCAGCAAAGTCGTCACAGAAAATATTAACAAATTCGTTGTAGATGAGGCTTCAGGCAAGACAGAGCCTATTGTACACAATACTTCAAGGTTAGTATGTGTTATCTAAGATAACGACTGTTTATCTTTATTAACACACACATAGATGCGTTTGATTAGAACTAATTGAAACTGTAATTTATATGTATAGTAGTCAAACCTCGATAACACGAACTGGTGTCTGTTTAACTTTCCATTATTTCGAAATTAAAACGTGGTATACTGAAGTTCGATGGTATTTTAGTGCTATGTTAAGGACTAAAACTCGCTAGCATAGCTGCAATAGTTTTTTTTTGTTTTATTACACATTAGTCTTTGATATGTTCAACTCGCTTATCTCGATGGTCCCCGTAGATCTATAGCTGTATTTCATTTTTGTTTCCTCGTTTAAGTCAAACATATCCTTATTTCAAAGTTAAAACGTGGCTGGCTTAGCCACGTTTTAGCTTTGAAATACGGAAATGTTTCGACTTTGAAAAACGGGTTCGGGATATCGAAGTTTGATTGGTATATGTTTGATTGGTATATTTGTGTCTATTTTCAGCTCTACGAATGTCGGAGAGTTGTTTTTACAAGTGCTGTCTAGTGTGTACACTTGCCGCTTGGTGCCGCTGAAAAATGTTGTACAAGACAGGGTCCAAGACCACCCTTCCTATGCAGGTAAGGTGTAGATGTATAGTGGGGAAAACGTTATTCTTTCCCAATAAACGCGTTTACGCTTAAAACTATTGTTTCCATTGCAAACTGTTTGGAGCCAGATCAGACGCCGGGTAACCCGGCGTCTGACCAGGCTCCAAACTGTTTGCCACTGAGTATTAAACTAGATAAAAGATAGTCAGAATTGTCAAAGAGGTGTCATTTTCTTCATTTTATTGCAATGCTTTTGTGTTTCGTTAGCGTTTTAATATGGAAAGGCACCATTGTTGCCAGGGCTGTTAACCCACACCCTAATGCCTGTCAGTTTCTAGTTTTAAAGATTGATGATCACTTATAGCAGATTGAAAGTTAAACAGAAGTCGCCTTTAAGGCGTAGTAGCCGTATTCTACTTTACTTTCAGCATGCTTTAAGCTTACACCTGTGAGGCTGAAGAATATAATGTTTTAGTCTTATGGTGCATGTATGCATGACTTATATTTTGAAACTTTTTTTCTTCAGCGGACGATAAAAATGGGGTATTTATGGTGTGCACCAAAGGGTTACAAATAGGCTAAAAGGATTAAATCAATGATTAAAATGCATTCCAAATATAATATAGCAAACATTATTTTTATTACGAAAAGCACTATGATTTTTATCCATCATAATATCGAATAAAACGTGTAATCTTTTAGTGTTCTAATAATTTACAGGACCAAGCTGGGAATCATACCGAGCGTGCATTATGAAGTTCAACCCAAAGAGCGTGTGTCTCCGTCAGCTTGAACGACTATGTCAAAAAAGGACACATCGAGTTATCAAAGTGCTGAGAACAAGCCTTATCACCTTCCGTCCACTGCTGGAAACCAATCCAAGGCTAAAACTCATCCATCTCGTGCGAGATCCACGTGCTATCGTGAATTCTCGTGCTTACTCGCGAGGTTATCCTATTTATGGTTACAGACCTAACAACTCGCTTGAAATAAATTTGTGTAACAAGATGAGTGATGATTTCCGGGAAGCTATGAATATGATGCAAATGTTTCCAAACAGAGTGAAAATAGTATACTATGAAGATTTAATGTCAAATTTACATGTGAGATTAAAACAGTTATTTACCTTCTTAAATATGCGTTACAATGCAACAGAAATAGACTCGCTGGCAAAGGTGCAAGTTAATTTGGCACCCCCGGAGAAAGGCATTGACTTTAGCAGAGACCGGAAAGAAAACAACGCCGCCTGGTGGCGGAAATATATTCAAGGATATGAACTGCAGAGGGTTGATAAAGCATGCTACTATGTATATAAACAGTATGGTTACACACCTTTGAGTGAAACACAAATACGAGACACGTCCTACCCTACACTCAGTATTCCCGAGAACTTAGTTTTGTAGGTGTGAACCCGATAAATAACCTCCATAAATCGACCTTACAATTATTCACCTGCTAGTGTTCTAACCTCTAAGTACACAGTTTCAAAATATAGGGTCAGAGTGTCAAACACTCAGGAGCTTGATGAGACGCCACTAAACCTGATGTCTCGTCTGGATCCGAACTGTTTGCTAAATAATCACGATGACACCACTAGCTTGAAAAAAGTAACTCAACCGCAACCCCACATCACTCCTGAAATTGGAAATGGACAATTTCCATTGAAGGCTAGTCAATTTTTGACTACTTCGGGGGTTTTCTTTGCAATATATTGCAAAATGGCAAACAGTGCAAACGCTGATCAGAAGGCTCATTTGGTCAGGATCTTCACTATTTGCATAGGATAAAAATATTCTTGACATGTACAGTTTGTTAATGACGAGTATACTCGTCGCTAGGGTTCAATATGTTAACCCAGAGATGCTCATTGAGATATATGCATTTATGCAGACTCTATTTTTGGATGGAAATATTAAAGTAAAACTATACATATATATTCATTTTTGTCATTTCCCTTTTTTACAAATATATAATAGAATGTACAAAACAAATACAAAACGTCAGTTATAAATCGGTTGTTTAAAAGCAAATAAAACCCCACATCTAGTATCAATAAAGAGTAGCATGTACCCAGAACAGCGAAGAAGCTGTTTACATTCGAAAGCAAAACAGGTAAGTTCCATTGTTTACATTCTAACGTCATCAACTTGACAATTTTGGCAAAAATGCCGATTTAACGTCATTTTTAAAGTAGCATAAACACATCGATTTATTGTCATAAAGAAATGCAGACAGCTGCTGTTTGTAAGGTATATCATTTTTCTTGCTATTTATCTCATTAATAAAGCAGAATTTTAGTCGGTTATCATGGTTTCCGCTAATAGGAAGGCATACATCGGTTAAGAAGCGTATTTGAAAACCCCACCAAATGTTTATTGTCCGATTCCCAAAGATAAATTCGGGGAAAAAATGCATATGTCCCGCCTCATATGAGAAACTTGTCCGCAAGTCACGCCTCCTTGCATCTATACGAATTAAACGACAAGTTTTTCAATGGAATTGAATGGCACGAATGTAAATATTTAACCCTTATCCTGCGGTAATGTCGTTTGCTTCGAAATTGTCGTCTGCAAACTTTGTTAAATCTAGATTTATACATTTTTTAAGTAAATAATCCTAAAGACGAGTGTCAAACAGTTTGGATCCAGATCAGACGCCGTGTTACGCGGCGTCTGATCTGGGTCCAAACTGTTTGCGAAAATCAGTAAAGTCGCGACCAGCAGGCAAAGGGTTAACAATACAGCGCTCCCTCTCTACAACGGCCCTCCCAACAACGACTCCCTCCTTACAACGACGCTTGCCACAGTTCCCGAAACAACACAATTGTATGTAACACTTTTACTGCTGCAATATAGTCTATTTAAAATTGTCGTCTGCTGTTTTTCTCAATTTACATATTAGACATTTTGACAGAAAAAAAATTATGGTAAGTGGCAAACAGCTTGAATCCAGATCAGACGATGCGTAACGCGGCGTCTGATCTGGATTCAAGTGGTTTGGAAATATAAGTCAATTTCCCTCCCTACAACGACTCCCTCCGAACAACGCCCGTATTTTTTGTCTCCCATTGGATGTCGTTGTAGAGAGGGAGCGCTGTATATTACAAAATAGCAAACAGGGCACGTCTGATCAGATTTGAACAGATTCACTACTACATGAGACAAGTGCACTCTTCACATGTACAACTTCAATGACGCGTATATTCGTCCCTATGGTTGGGCGTGTTAACCCGTTCGCTGCTGACTGAAACTACACTGGCATTTTGTAAATACAATGGATCAAGACCAGACGCCGAGTAGCTCGACGTTTGGTCAGGATCTAAACTGTTTAGTACTGATGTCAGTTTTTCTTCAATCCAAATCCCATAAGGGAACAGTCTTGCAATGCTGTACACTGTTTGCCATGCAGTTCACACATTTTACACAAATTACTCTGTGATACATGTAAAAGCCATTTGTTCAAAAATTATGATAAAATTAAAGGCGCAAAAATGTGTATTATTTGGAATAATATGTTAAATTACCGACTTTCACATGTCCGACTTTTACAACAGTTTGTCAACAGTTTTTATATTGTGGTGAGAAACCATGTTGGACCATTGTCCTCGCTTTCACTATATGAAAGTCCCTCAACATGCATGCTCTTAGTAAACAAAGATTCATCATCGTCCTCGTCTTCACTCTCATATACAGCGGCTACATGATCCAGATCGTTTCGATTTCGGATTGCTTGAGGTGCATCCCCGTTCACAATAGCTCCGTAGTGAGCTTCATCTTTTTGTCTCCTTATAATGGATTCCTCAAGGTCATCTTCTCGTGCCCATGACTGTCTCTCACCCGAGGCGAAAATAAGATAGTACAATACCCCGAAGAAGTGCAGTGACGCCGAAATTATGAACACAGTCTGCCAAGCTTTAAGCGTCTCTGTTTTAGATATAAGCGTCTGTAAAGATACAAAGACATGTAATCGATTGAATATCTTTTTACCCATTTGCGACCCCATTGATTTTCCCATGTTTTTATTCCAGGCAAAAAAAGAAACGCCTACTACAATAAAAGTAGAGTATGACACCATAGCACTGAATCCAAACAAAAACTTCATCTTTTTCACTAACGTTTTCCTTTACTGGTGCAGACATTCTTTTTCTGTATCAAAACAACATTTCTTGATACATGTGGCTCACAATTCTCGCCAAGATGTTGAATAAAAGTTAATGAAAGGCATACACTTTTACAATATGTTTTTTTTGCTTTGATTATTCAGTTTTCGGTCTAAAGGGTGCCTGGTCTAAATTTTAATTTTCGTTTGGTTTTATATTGAAATTCCTATCAGCAAATAGTGTATACTCTGATCAGACGCCGCGTCTGATCATAGTCTACACTGTTTGCTTATGTCCCATATATGGCATCGTTGGCACAAATGGGTTGTTGTAACATTACAGACGAAAACCTAGTAACATATACTGTAGAACGGGGTCGATCAAAGTTAGCGACGTATATGTCTGCCCAGTCCTTATCAAACAGTGTTAAAAACCAGTCTCGACGTCGGTCATCGAAATGACATCGCCTAAAATCGACCATTGCCCGGACATATCGGCCGGGCAGACGTTCGGTCACATGCACGTGTATATACGTGTGTCGGACATCGTCATCGGACCATAGCTTCACTGGCACCGGGATCCAAGCTGTTTGCAAAGTCGAACTCAGTCGCATACAGCAGAAAAGTTTAAAAACTTACATGTTTGTTTGCGGGGTACTGGACAGCCACCACAGTGCTTAATACCGACCCAATGGTTCCCAGTCTGACCACACCCGTCATCACACTAACATACTGGGGAGCCAGATCTAGAGGGTTGGTCTGATACCCTGCAGAATTACAAAATCTAACAATGAACCCTCCACCCGACAAATCATTTTTCTGAAATCATTTTTTTGAAATTATCATCATCTCATTTCATCATCCCTCATCATTCGTCGGCGCTGCATGACCTATTTTGTGTCGCAGAATATGGTGCATATTCATGACAGACATGTAAAAGTGGAACTATGTTATTCAGTGGAGGAATAAAGCGGATGCGTGTACTTAACCCTTTACCTGATAGCCTAGTTATAATATTGAAGATAGGTGACTACTTAAAGCAGGTTGAAAGTAAAGCAGAATGCGCCCTAAGGCGCATTCTGCTTTACTTTCAGCCTGCTTTAAGCTATTACCAGCTAGAATAAGGAAAGTATTAAATATGACACATATTCAGTACGGTTTATATTGGAACTATTTTCTTCAGCGGATGAATGAAATGCATGTGCTAAAAGTCGCTTCTATCAGGGAAAGGGTTAAGAAGTGAAAGGTTAACATAGGTTAAGGTCATGGCCAAAACTGTGCAATTTGCAGTGGATGATACCTTTTTCTTTCCCGTGTAAATTTTAAAACGAAACGCAAAAGCAAACAGGTGGTAAATTATTTTGAGCCTGGTCAGACGCAGTATTACTCGGCGTCTGATATGGTTCCAAACTGTTTGCAACGGAACAAGTTTTTAAACACACAGCTTAACGCGTTGTTTGAGACAGCATAACTGTTTTCAAAGTAGATATGGGCCCCGTTTCATAAAACTTCGTACGACAAATTTTGTCGTAAGTCAGATTGTAAAAGTCTCAATTATTTTGTATTTCTTCATCAAATCCTATCTTGTGACATCTCTTTGGAATTGTCTTGAAAATACGATTCCAAAGAGATGTCAGAAGACAGGAGTATCGATAGAGAAATCAGAAATTAAATGTATTTTAAAGTTTTGACTTACGACAACATTTGTCGTACGAAGTTTTATGAAACGGCCCCAGTGATACATATTATCATGAACATACGAGTGATCTAACAGAGGAGTTTTACCATAAGCATGTTTCAGACGTACCAGAAATTGCGAGACCGCTTAAAGCCACACCAACACATAGAAGCGCAATGGCCTTGTTTTGGTCGTCTACGAAACCCAGGGCCATTATACAGCTTGCCTCCACCCCGAATCCTGAAACAGTTTGAGAAATAATTCATCTCTGACACTTTAATCCTTTCACTCTCGATGACGTAACAAAGCCTATTTGCAAACAGTTTTGGTACTGATCAGACGCCGCCTAAGACGGCGTCTGATCAGGAGCAAAATTGTTTGCCACTTGTTTTGAAATGACGTCAGTTATATTGCCTCAATTCTAACGTTGAAACGATATTGCAGACAACAATATTGAAGCAAATGACACTTTGGCGATGAAGGGGTAAAAAACCTCTCGATAAATTTGATCATAAAGTGGTTAAAAAAACAATGCCAGTTTCTAATTTAAATAAGGTCTAGTCCAAATATATGACTAGTTACAGTTGTTTTCTGTAGTATATTTCACATCATTAAACTGCAGACCCTGGTCAGATGGTTCCTTTAAATCAGGAGCCCTCTGGTTTCGGTCTACACTGTTTTCATAGGGCAACTGTACTATATTGGATTGAAGAAAACTGAATTTATTATATACCTTCTCAGTAAGATAAGTTCCATATGCGTCACAGTTGATAAACATCATTTTTGAAACGTCACGTCACAATATCTTTTTGTGACGTCGCGCGTAAACAATTAATTTTGTGTGTTTTCTCATTAAATGTATATCATAAATAGAATATTCATTTCCTTTGGATGGATATGAAAAATATATCACGAAGATGGGTTTCTCGTGATATATTTTTCCGATAAATCCAAAAGAATTGATTATCCTTTATTTACTTCACTCATATAAATGGTTAAACTGACAGACGTTGATTAGATATACAGTCATAAATGAGCCAAGAAATAAGTAAACTCTTTACTTTATGGACTGTTTCTAATATAAAAGACAGGTGAACATTTAAAGCAGGTTGAAAGTAAGCAGAATGTGCCTTAAGGCTGGAAATAGAAAAAGTTCTTATAGAACATATAATTAATGACTGTAAAAATTGGAAGTTTTTTTTTCATTAGAGCCTAGAGGTATAAATTAAAGACTTACATGTAAAAAAAGGTTTCTATTGAATAATGGGTTAGAGATGGATTACCTATGGTTTCTGCTGTTTTTCTAGCTATCGTGGTAGATACGTATCGCTTCTTTATCATTTTGTCCACCAGAAAACCACCAGAAATAACAACCACGGTCATGAAGACATGAGGAAGAGAAGACCAAATTCCATACTGAAAAAAAAAATATTCGGAATATCAACTATTGTCAATGCATCTGATTTACATGTATTTGAACATGATTACTTTTTTATCAGTCAAGCTTATATAAAGTGACCATTGACTAATAAAGCCTGGTAGTATTTAAAAACGAGAGACCGTCAAATGCAGTACAAAAGTGACGCAGCAAGTTCCTATATAAAGACGATGATGACAATCTAAATTTCTACTTCATAGTTCCGAGTTCCAAGTTTCGAGTTCCAGGTTCCGACTTCCAAGTCCTGACTTCCTTGTTCTTATCGTTCTTCTTCCTACTGACTAACTACTAGTTCTTAATTCAAAGTTCTAACCGTTCTTATGACACCATTGACACTCATCTCCCTTCGTCCCTTTGTATAAGTTAAGTGTTCTGCAAGACTGTAAGCACCTCAATTGACTTTGTAATTTCTGTAGCACACTGTGTTCAAAGATACATTCTGAATTGTGCTTAGTTACATTCTAAGAATAACAGATATATAAAGATATGACTGCTTAATGCAGACCAGGGTTAAGTTTCCATCCGTATATCTAGCACGCACAAATAAACTTACTAGCCGTTATGTCATAGTATATATATATGTGTGTGCTCAACATTGTGTCGATAATTCAGAGATTGACGTATGAATATGGAACATGGAACTATGAATTTGAAACTTGAAACTCCAAAATTGGAACTTGGAAGTCACAGATTGTAACTTGGCATTCGTAACTTGGAACATGGAACATTGAAGTCGAAACTTGGAACTCATAATTTAACAATACGCGGTAACCATATATCAAATTATATTAAAATAAAACCTTGGAAGACGGAATGATGAAGTGGGAATTTAGAATGTCACCACCGGTCTTTCCTATCTATATGATCCTTCTGCGTAACTGGTGTCCTGCATTAAGCTTCCTCCTCTCCTAAAGGATACATATCCAACACTTTCTACTATATTCCCGTACCAAATCGAAAAGGGGCATAGAAAGTTTCTATGCCCCTTTTCGATTTGGTACTGGAATATAGTGGTACCCTTGTTCGTCCGTCCGTACGCCCCGCTAATTAATTATTAGGTCAGTAATGGATTAAGTACTGTATCATCTATGGCACTTTTACCTCTGAAGCATGCATGCCATAAACATCTTTGTAGTATGAAGGAATCTGTGTGAGCAAAAGTGCAAAAATCCAGTTCCGACAAAACGCTGCTACAAATATGGCGCTGAGTGGAAGTGACGTCAGTATTTTCCGCCATGGAACAGGCCTTGGCTGGAACGAAAAAGGTAGACTTTCGTTGGAAATTAAAAACAAAACCGCCAGTGCGAAGCTTGCAAACACTAACATCTGCAGACGATTTAGATATAGACTGCACGGTGCGTTACGCGGCATCTTGTCAGGATCAAAACTGTTTGACACTCATATATTTTTAAAGTCTAACAGCCTTAAATTCTATCATTTAGAAATAAAAGCAGACGATATGTTTTCGAGCATTCGATAAAGGGGCTAACAATACATTTATTTTACATGTTATAGGTCGCTATTTGTCGCCTAAAGTTGTCAAACTCACCCTTTAATCAGTAATAACTACAAAATTAGAGTGAAAACATCTCTACATCCTATCAGATGCAAGCTTAAAACCAACTGAAAGTAAAGTATAATGCGTTTGAAGGCGCATTCTGCTTTACTTTCAATCTGCTTTAAGTGTCTTAAACTAGAAACAGACCATGAGAGTAAAGGGGTGAACAAGCAACCAGGTGTTCCCCACCCAGTTAGTTCGCAATACATGAGAATGTCTATTCCATCCAAAGCTTACCCCATGGTTGTGTCCGCGAACTACGTGTCTGTTTTCTTGTCTGAACAGGTCTCTCTCACTTTCGCTCATGCCAGCACATGATGCTGGGGAATCATCGACAAACCACAGAAAAAATATCGCCCACAGTATACCCACGCCACCTGGGTTAGAAACACGTCACGTGATTATTCAGTTTCTATCTTACAGTAAAACCTCTCTATAACGACCACTAAATAAAGGTACTAAGTAATTATTTTGTGTTTAAGGCATGCAGCTTAGTAAAACAATGCGAAAGCGAAACTAAAAGCTCCTAAGTCGCCAAAGAAGCTTTATGTTTTGCAATATGTAACACATATCACATGAATACGTTGTTATAGCATTACGTTTCTTTATAGTTATTAATTGAAAAAAATGTTATTGCTGGTCTTTTTTGCGGACGTTTTGGTGCTTTCAACAAGCTTTTTTCTTTCCTCCAGATGGATAGTATTGATATAACCTGACTTTAGTTGACTGCTAAATGTAATACAGTAACTGCAATGTAACTGCCTACAAGCTAAAGTGGACATGTGTGTCGCTCTTGGTGAATAATAATTAGCTGACATGTAAACTAAACGGCGAAATTAAGATTACCTTTGCAAACAGATTGGATCTTGATGAGACGCAGAATATCTCAATGTTTTATCAGAACGCAAGCACACAGTTTGACACACTGACCTTATTTTGAAAATAAAATAAGCTTTGGTGTTTTTTTAAAAAAAAAATTCTAATAAGAGCAAGTATCAGACAATAGGTGTTGCATTTGAAAATCGGAAATAAATACTCTTTTTTTTTCAATACAATGTAGTTAAAGCAGGGTGAGTGGCATTATCTACAAAATATTCCTGAATATGGAATAAAACTTCATAGCAGCATAATTAATGTATACGTACCATAAATAAACAGGGTAGAACCCCAGCTGACTTTACATATGAGCAGCCCTGAGGCAACACTAGCCACTGCCGCACTCAAATAGGCACCTGTAATATAGTACATTTATTACCCAATAAGCCAATAAATGCTCATTTTTACAACTATAATGTATGCCTCCACTGTGGAAAATAGTTCCAATTATAGTCATGTAGATGTACCATAAGGAATAGTTTCTATTTTCTAGCAAATGGTAGCTTATAGCAGGCTTATTATTAGGCGCATTCTGCTTTACTTTTCACCTGCTTTAAGCGGTCTCAAAACTATGAAGTAAATTGGTACATTCCTATAAAACATACACTATCATAAACGAACATACACGCATACAGTTACGAACTCGCTTAAATCGACCTCACCGGTATTTCGTAAGTATAATTTTCATAAGTCGATCACGTTTAAGTCAAACATACCCGTATTTCAAAGTTAAAACGTGGCTAAGCGTTTTAACTTTGAAATATGGGCATGTTCGAACTAACGCGAGTTCGTAGAATCGAGTTTTCACTGTATATAACAACTTATCTCATTGCTCCTGAAACTTCAAATGGAAATTTTCATTTTCCAGCTAAATCCAGTCCACTTTTCACTATTCTTTCTGCTTTGTTTTCTTATCATGAATACCTTTAAACGTCTAGTTTGTTTTGTTGTCTGGTCTTGTCTGAACGGAAGGCTGTGTATTTAAGCATTATGATTCTTCAAAGGTTAACAACTTTTTAAATTAATACAAACACAATGGTGTATTTTGCGATGAGGATAATCTATACCTGAGTAAGCTATGGTCACCAGTATGCTTTTCTCTGACTTCAGAGCCCATTTAGAGATGACTCCATTCAGAGCTGGTATGGACGGACCCTACATAAAGAGATTCATAACCTATATAGTCACTTACATATTAACGTTGGCTGAAAAACCATTGTCTCCCTTGATTTCCCTAAATCCTTATTTTGACAGAAGAAACATCGACGACAGTGTCAGACAATTTCGATCCTGTTCAGCGGCCGATCGAGTCAATCTTACAGATATACACACCATTGTTCTAGATAATTTACAGTCGAAACTCGATACTCCGAACTGAAATCGATCGTACCAGTACTTCAAGAAATGATTTTCGATAAGTCCATCTCGCTTAATTCGAACATACTCATATTTCAAAAGTTTAAACGTGACTAAGTCACGTTTTAACTTTGAAATATGAGTATGTTCGAACCAACGCGAGTGCGAATTATCGAGTTTCGACTGTTTCAACCCCTTTTTATTTGTATTTCAACACAGTCCTTTGTTGTTACACCTCATTAGAATCGTCTGGAAGAGACGAGTCTAAAGAGAAATTGTAACATAGAATTTCATGGAGATCAACTTTGAACAGAGTGTGGCGCGACCGCTTAAAAGATTTCGAGTTTACAATGTTACAAACATGTTATAGCTTAATGCTTGACAAATATACTGCAAAAAGCTTTTTGTAGGAAAAAGGATATTAATTGAACAATGTTACAAATATGTAATAGCTTAATGATTGATAAAATGCAGAAAGCTTTTTGTGGGAACTTTCTGTATTGCTTTGGTATTGCATTAAACAATATTATGTATTTAGATATATCGATGCATGTCGGCTGTATACAGGTTTCATTGAATAGACTTTGTATAAGCAGTGATGCACATTCGGGAAGTTTAAACACTAACCCTTATCCGGCTGAAATGTCGTCTGCTTTGAAATTGCCGTGTGCAAAGTTTGTTAAATTTGAATTTATACATTTTCTAATCAAAGAAACCGAAAGACGAGTGTCAAACAGTATGGATTCAGATCAGACGCCGCTTTACGCGGCGTCTGATCTGGATCCAAACTGATTGCAAATCCAGTAAAGTCTCGACCATCAGAATAAGGTTAACCACTCACGTTAACTCTTTGCACGCTAGCGGCGGATATACCTGCCATAGTGATTAACTCTGCAAACAGATTGGATCCAGATGAGACGCCGCGTAATGCGGCGTCTCATCTGGATACAAACTGTTTGCTATTCTGACACTGAATTTAAAAGAAATTTTTGAAAATTCTATTTTAGAACGATAGCAGACGACAAATTGTTGCAGACGAAAATATTATCCAGCATGCAAAGAGATAATTGTTGTCTGTCCTATTTGTCATCTGCAACAATTCGCTGAGTTAGTTAACATGCATTCCATGCATTATTTAGATCTTATTTACAGTATTCTGGCTATCACCAGAGTGTCAAATAGTGTAGATCTAGATGAGACGTTGAGGATGAGACGCCTACTTCCTCGTGTCATATCTGAACCCAAACTGTTTACAATAGTCATCATAAATACGTCCGTAACATGTGAAATTTTAGCTAATAACTCATTAGATACGCCTTTTAACGCCTTTGGTTTATTTGTCTGCTGAAGAAAATTGTTTCACTTTATACAGTAACATGTATGAATATACATAATACAGAATTATATTTCTTTTTTTTCTAGTTTCCTAGCAGATGGGACTTTAAAGAGGCTCGCAACCGGATTTAGCATTAAAAATAGTAATTTGTAAATATATGTCAAATGCTTATATAAAATGGGTAAGATTTAGTTTTGGATAATAAATTCTGTTAAAAAATGCATTTCAAAAAAAAAAGGAAGAAGCTCTGGTGGGATTCGAACCCGTGACCCTCCATGCGGAGACAAACATGAAAACAAAGGCATACACCTTAACCACGCGGCTACTGGGGTCTCTATCTATATGGTAGCGAATTAACGTACTTCACTGGTAGCGATTGATTTATACATATTCGGCTCGGGTTTATGTCTGAACCCGTGTAGAGAAGAGCAACAACAACAACTATACCGTCAGCTGACGCTATAGAAAAACGATGGAAATATCTAAAAAAACTAAGATTCGGTGACGATTCTTGAGACTTTTTATGGACTGATCATATTTTTTTAATGTCAGAAGCCAAATAATGCCACAAATTTGCTTTTATTTGAGTATTTTATTTTATTTTGACAAGTACACCATCCGGTTGCGAGTCCCTTTAAAGTAGACTGAACGCATTCTTATTTACTTTCAAACTGCTTTTAGTGGTCACCTGACCTCAAAACTAAAAAACAGACTATGAGGCGAATGGTTATGTGAATAACATTTACATGACATCCGCATTTACTCCACAAAACATCTCGATTACGACCAATGACATTGTGTTAATTAATATTTGTTGAAGACAGATGGCTGCTTAACTTAAAGCAAGGTGGCAGTAACACAGAAATATCCTTTAGGGGCTTTCTGTTTTACTGTCACGTTGCTTTGATCTGTCACCTGTATTTTATATAATCCATTAACGTTCCTTTTATTGGTCGTAATAGAGAGGTTTTATTTATATTTACAACAGGCTTATTGCAGTCACTGTTGCACTCGTTTGTGGTTCTACAGTATAGCCGCGATAGCTCGAATAACTCGCTTAGTCGAACTTATCCATATTTCTTCAGTTTATTTCAATTACTCGAGCTCGTTCATGTCGAAATTATCCTTATATCAAAGTTAAAACATGGCATAGAGTCAGTTCGACTTAAGCAACCTCGAGTTATCAAGGTTTTACATATTTCGTTACAAATTGCAGACAAAAAATGTCTATTTTATTTCCTCCTTGAGGAAGTTACTTTGCATATTACAATAACAATACTTAAAACAGTTGAGAAAAACTAGAACTGTGCAAAGGTAGTCATTGGAATAGACAATGAACATGCACACGGCAACTGTGCATGACAATATTATACGTACTGTTAAACTTATACCAGCCCTTGAAACTGCTACAAAGAACCGCGTAACAACAGTTTAATTGTAAAAGATGTGTGTCTTAATAGAGCATTGATACAAGGATCAATAAAACCTTTAACGAGAAACAGTTTGGAGTCTTAGTTATAATTTCTTGATAAAACAGTAATGCAAGGAACACATTGCATTCTCACTAAAACAAAGTACTTTGTACTATCAACAGCACACTGTCACAAGGAACACTTTGCATTCACAACAAAGCATTGCATGTATTCTCAAAAAACAACTATTGCAAGGAACACTTAATATTCTCAATAAAAAGCATTATTACAAGGAATATTTTGCATTCTTAAAAAAGTATTTTTGAAAGGAACACGTTATATTCTCAATTAAGCATTATTGCAATGAAAAATATGTATTTCCAATAAAGTATTATTGAAAGGAACATTTTGTGTACTCAACAAAATACTGTTACAAGTTTATTTTGCAATCTTAATACAGTGGAGAATTTGTTATTCTTTCCCAATAAACGCGTTTACGCTAAAACTATTATTTGCAGTGCAAACAGTTTGGTAACCCGGCGTCTGGTCAGGCTCCAAACTGTTTGTCACCAAGATAAACATGAATTATTAGAATTGTCCAAAAGTTGTACTTTTCTACGTTTTAGTGCTTTGCGTTTGCGTACGTTTGCGTTTAAACGGGAAAGAATAACAGATTCTCCACTGTAACACAATATTATATTCAACCTTTTTTCGTTCTCAATAAAATAGCGTTACAAAGGAAACGGTGCATTCTCAATAAAGCATTATTACATAGAACATTTTGCACTTTCAATAAGACATTAGAAATGCCTTGTATGCTCAGTATAGAATTTTTATATATATTTTAAATATTTTGTATTCTCAATAAAGAAGTATTGCTATGTACACTTTATATTCTCAACGAAGTATTAAAATGAACACTTTATGCATTCTCTATAAGCATTATTGCAAGAAATAGTTTACATTCTCAATAAAGCATGGCAAGGAGCACTCTGCATTCTCAATAAATAATTATTGCAAGGAACACTTTATATTCTCAATAAAGAATTGTAAGGAACACTTTATATCTCAATAAAGCACTATTGCAAGAAATATTTTGTATTCTCAATAAAGAATTGTAAGGAACACTTTATATCTCAATAAAGCACTATTGCAAGAAATATTTTGTATTCTCAATAAAGAATTGTAAGGAACACTTTATATCTCAATAAAGCACTATTGCAAGAAATATTTTTTATTCTCAACAAAGAATTGCAAGTAACACTTTATATCTCAATAAATATTCTCAATAAAGAATTGCAAGGAACACTTTATATCTCATTAAAGCATTATTGCAAGAAATATTTTGTATTCTCAACAAAGAATTGCAAGTAACACTTTATATCTCAATAACGCATTATTGCAAGGAACACTTTATACTCTCTAAGAGAACTATTGCAAGAAACGCTTTAAATTCTCCAAACAAAATTTTTGCCAGGAACATTTTATACTCTCAATAAAACATTATTGCAAAGAACAGTTTTTATTCCCAATAAATAGTTGTTGGAAGGAGCACTTTGTATACTCAACAAAAATTATGATAAAAAATTAAAAAGGCGTTACAAAGGAAACTGTACAATACATTCTCTACATAACAATATTACAAAGTACTTTGCATTCTCAATAAAGCATTTTTGCAATGAACATTTTGCATTCTCAATAAAACATTGTTATAAAGAACACTCTGCATGTTCAATATAGAATTATTATAAAGTACACTGCATGCTCATTACAACATTAATGTAACGAATATTTTGCATTCTCAATAAAGAATTAACCATTAGAAAGTACTTTGCACTCTCTTAAAGACAATATCTGAATAACATACTATATTCTTACTACAGCATTATTGCAAGGAATATTTTGCATGCTGAATATAGAATCATAACAAAGTTCATTGCATTCTCATTACAGCTTTTTTGCCTTCTAAAAAAACATTGTTGCAAATAGGAAGTCTGTATTATTTTGCAAGATAAGTTGTCATACCTCAATAAGTCCTTGTATGAAACGTAGGAGAAAGACTAGCCAGTAGTGATATTGTATTGCAAATCTCATACATAATGTCAGCAAGCTGGTGATCATAATGGTCCCGCCAAACACCCTGAAACAATGTGTTATTTATACTGTTGTAGTATAGAATGGTAATGCATCAATTGTCGTGAAAAGATTTGAAAAGAGATTTGTAATTTTAGATGAAGCTTTTGTCAGTTTACTGTCTGGTCCGACTACACTGGTATTGCATTAAATTTGGATGTAAATCCGATAACATAATACAATATAACAATAATAACATATACATCCAATACTATGATATTATATAATACAGTGAAACCCCTCTAAACCGGACACGTTTGGGGACAACATAAACGTCCGGTTTAGAGGAATTTCCGGTTTAGAGGGGTTTTAACCCATAGCTTGTTTCTAGTATGGAAGATAGCTGATCACTTAAAACAGGTTGAAAGTAAAGCAGAATGCGCCTTAAGGCGCAATCTGTTTTACTTTCAACCTGCTTTAAGCTATCATCTGCCAGAGTATAGAAAAAGTGTATTATGATACTTATTCATGCATATATTTTCTTCAGTGTAGGAATAAATCAAAGGTGTAAAAATGCAAATTTGTGGTGTTATGGTTTAGAATAAAGAAAGGTTGGAAACGGGACCAAAGTTTTTGTCCGGTTTAGAGAGAATTCCGGTATTTAGAGGTTCCGGTTTAGAGGGGTTTTAATGTAATAATATGTATATCCAATACTATAAAAATAAAATAATAATAATAATATAATAATACATGTAATAACAAGTGTAACCATAATAATAACCATGACAGTATTAATTGATATACAAATACTACTCGTCCTTCACCTACTATTTCATCTTTGACTTTTATTTCCAGTTATATAACGAATGTCATATTTATTCGTTTACTTCAACTTCCGTTTCAACTTCTTCTAGTGCTACTTTTTCTTCCTTATCCAGCTTTTAGCTACTATCTGCAAGGATATAACAAATGCTTCTTTTGGTACATGTTTATAAGTGTATAAGGTGGAAGTTTTTTCCTCAGTGTAGAGATACATTAAATAAGCTAAAATACCCTTCTGTGGTGGAAAAAATTAACGCGGCGTCTGAATAGCCTTTTCCCTTTCCTTATTTCTGGTACAGTCATGGGACATAATTATTCGTCACTATGCCAAAACGTTGTTTATTTTTATCAGTTTTTCTAAACTGTTTATTAGAATTAAAAATCTAGACAACTGTTTCGTTTTAAGAGTTAGATCAAGAATATGTAAAATATTTTCTAGTCTCAAATTGAGCATGTGATTCAGTGGTTCTTGTTGCTAGGTAATTTTAGAATGTACATGCAAAATGTGAACCATGTTCACATTATATGGTTGCCATGGTAACAATAGATGAACGTTATGTAAAACTACACCAAATTAACGACCACCTTACATATGCGTTGAAAATTCAAATAAGAAAATGTCATTCTAAAGCTCTTTTACTTCATGTTAAGTCACACAATTCTAAAATTCAATCGGTAAACTTGATTTGCCATAGACTCCCATGTTAAGTTTATCAGTAATCGTATGTCAGTAAACTTAAACAATAACACTTTCATTTTCCTTTTGAAAGTTCCCTATTGTGTGGGAGAATATGTTTTTAAATAAAAACGTTCTTAAATTCTATTTATTGGTCCTATTTGTTACCATGACAACCGGTTTAGTGGAACGAGTCAATTTTTTTCATTTATATTCTAAAGTCGCCTAGTAACAGAATTCTGTTCCGAACAACACAGAAAACAATATATACCTGAAATGTTAACATCCTAACTTTTAAACTGGCATACACTGTGGTATAATTTTGTATTCCACAGTTTAGTGGCAGCACCAGTAATGGAGAAAATGTGTGGGGAAAATGCCAAAATTTCGTAGAGTGACGAATAATTAAGTCCCGATGACTGTACCTTTTCGTGTGTTAACCCTGTAAAATAGCCATAGGAAAGTTTTCATGCATCCTGTCAGGTGAATGCTAAATGTTGATTGAAAGTAAAACAGAAAACTCCTGAAATGAGTTTTCTATCTTCAGAATGCTTTAAGCAACCACATATCTTAACTGTTAAAAACAATCTATGAGGGACGGGCTGAAATACCAACTGTTTGTTACAAAGATCGAAAAGGTTAGTGTTGTCTGGCTTGGTAGTGAAGGGGTTAACTCTTTCAACACCATAGACCTGTTTTAAATATAGTCCATGCATTTCCAAACAGTGTAGATGCATATCAGAGGGCTCCTGTAGGAGTCCTCTGATCAGGGTATACACTGGTTGCTAATTTAGAATAGTATTTATTAAACTGCCCGGAATTCCAAGTAGACGGATTCATGTTTTTGTAACTCAAAAGATCTCCAAGGGAACTTAATAACCCTCAAGAGTTACTTTACTTTGCGTTTAAAGCGTTTATAAGCAAACTTAACCCTTTCCTCCCTGAAACCTCAAATGGACAATTCTAGTTTTCAATTTAGTATAATCCATTTTTGACTTTTCAGGGTTGATTTTTACAATATATGTCAAAATGATACACAATATAGACCCTGATCAGAGGGCTCCTTAAGGAGCCCTCTGATCAGGGTCTACACTGCTTGCATAGGACAAGTGTACTCCACAGGCACGCAAATGACGCATATATGCGTGACTAGGGTTCAAAGAGTTAATTCGACGTACCTTCTTGGCGAGTACTTCACACATAGTATACCTCCCGGAACTTGAGTGATAATGTAACCCACGAAGTAGACAGTTTGGAAAAGAAAAACGTACTCGGTGTTCCAATCTTTTTCCAAGTTCCTGCTGTCATTTTGTGCAATACACTGAAAACACA
Source organism: Gari tellinella (assembly GCA_922989275.2). Classification (NCBI taxonomy): domain Eukaryota; kingdom Metazoa; phylum Mollusca; class Bivalvia; order Cardiida; family Psammobiidae; genus Gari; species Gari tellinella. The sequence continues at coordinate 47,859,555 of OV277864.1, forward strand.
AAAGTATTTTACAAACGAGTTTGTTTGTGTGCGTGTATGAACATACATATAGTGGAGAAGACATTATTTTTTCCTGATAAACGTGTTTGTGCTAAAATTAAAGATATTAAAAAAAAAATTTTTTTTAAAAAAACACACACACAATTATAATCCGGTGTCTTATCATGTTTTAAAACTGTTTGCAACTAAGATAAAAAAAAATCAGAATTTTTAAAACTGTTATTTTCAACATTTTATTGCATTTGCGTTTCGTTTAAACTGTTAAACTGAATAGAATTCTGTCTTTAAATGAGTCCGTGTATTTGCCAACAAGTAGGGATATTATGTTAGAAGAACGTGTAGTCCGATCCTTTTGCACATATACATGTATGTATGTCTCGGGATCCAAACAATGTCATCCATCAAAAACTATTAGAAAAGGTAGAAATAAAGCATAAATGCCTAACCAAGATGAGTTTCTACTGAGTTTATGTTTATTTAATAAGATGTCACACCTGAGCCAATTTCCTCTATAGAGACTATATGGAGAAAATGGCCAAGATAGAAAATCTTATATTAAAGATATTAAAAATGCAATATCAACTTCAAATATTTGCACCGATATTTGCGGAAACATATCTTGCAGCTACCGTGACCAAAAGCACAACTATAGTTTGTCTATAAGTCTAAAGAATCAAAATAAGCAGTTTGCTAACTGTCAGAGCAGAAATCTGCTCAAGGATGTCAGGTCAATTCCAATTTTACAACAGTGAAAACAACACTTAGTTGTCAAAAATGGACTAGACTTAATTGGAAACAGGAATTATACATTTGAAATCTTAGGGATGAATTAGTTAATACGTTTTTGTTATCATTGTTTACATATACATGAACATAAATTGATGCTTACACAAATGTACTTACGTCTCAATTGCACTCTATTAGCACTCACCTTAAGATGGAACATATTTTCACCTTGAGTATTCGACGAACGGTTGTTATTAATCACATGGGTTACCACGATGGTGAAGACTTCACGTGACCCTATAGAAATCAGGAGCCCGACAAAACAGAGGGACGCCACCCCATACCGACGACCTACACACATGGCGTGCTGCGAAAGTAACGAGCGCATAGTCAATAACTTATTTCAGTTGCACAAAGTTAAGCTAAAAGATGAGATGAAGAATGATTGAATCGCCTCTTATGAGAGACTTGCAATATGATCATACAAACATGCATACTCATTTAAATACATGTATGGTAAATGCTTTGTTAATTTGAACAATTTCTGATATAATGTTTATTATCCCCTTCTCAAAAATTGTGTATCTGCAATTTTCTCTTTGACTGTTTTACTATAACTAAATGTTAAGCACTCAGGGCTAACATGGGCTCATCTTGAGATACTATACTAAATTTAATGTATGAGTGCATCTTTGAATAACAGAGTGTGGCACACCATTTTGAGGCCATTGTGACATTGATCTTGACCTTAAAAAAGCTTATCTGAGCATTTTTCTTCTACTACATCAGATAGATGCTAGGGATAATAAATTTACTGTATAAATAGTTGAATACATCTTGGGGTGGCGGAGTATTGCATATTACTTTCAGGGCACTTTGCCCTTGACCTCGAAATGTAACGTCAATTATAGAAATATATTTTCTTTTCTGTGGCATATTTACTACAACACATCAGTTAGGTGTAAACTGAGTGTGTGAGTACATTGTTTGGTGGCATAGTGCTTTTAAAGGTCATTGAGAGTGAAATGGATAATATCATTGTGACCTTTATCTTGACCTTTGACCTCAATTATGGAAAAGGCTTGTCCGGAGCATATATCCTATAGTATATCAGTAGTGTATTTTACGATTTTCAAATTACTGTGACCTTGGTCGTGCCCTTTGACCCTAATTAAAAACCTGTCCAGACAATATTGACTATGCAATTTCAGCTAGAGAAATAAAATTTCATGTGCAAGTTCATGAACATCTTGAGACGACGGAGACACGTACCTTATCCAAATGATGTGTATGAGTATATTTAACTCATTCACCCCTGAAACGTTTAATGAATAATTCCAATTCAAAATAAGCCTAGTTCATTTTTGACTATTTAGTGTTGAATTTAACAATATATTTTAAAATGACAAATAGTGTTGACCCTGATCAGAGGGCTCCTTAAGGAGCCCTCTATTAAGGGTCTATATTGTTTGCATAGGGCAAATGTAATCCTCACAGATACACTGCTTGTAAACGACGAGTATACGCGTCGCTAAGGTTGAATGTGTTAATGGTTTGCATACTGTATATAATGAAATACATTTCAGTGTCAATAAACGTTTTGGCCTAATGGGTACCTGTCACTAACTGTAACACAGTTCTTGTTTTACATAGAATATGGAGTTAAATATTTAAGTATTACTGGTGAAAATGTACGTAACTGTATTCACGAGAGAGCATTTAAATTGAGTGTTCGATTGTATGTGAATATGTGTCAATGCTTCACACAACTGGGATCATTTAAGCCCAGGGTTGCCATTTCTCCGGATTTTTCCGAAATCTTCGGATTTTTATTCCAACAGATGGAAGCTTAAATCACGCTGAAAGTAAAGCAGAATGCGCCTTAAGGCGCATTCTGCTTTACTTTCAACCTGATTTTAGCATCACGTGTCTTAAAAACTAAAAACAGACTATGGGTTAAGGGTATTATTCGTAAAATCGCGCTTGAAAAATTGAAAAGTTTGAAATTTTAGGATTTTCTTTATCAACTTATGGCAGCCCTGTTAGCCTAGTGTCTACTAAAGTAGACATTAGCAAACAGTGTATACCCTGATTAGATGCCGTGTTACGCTGTTGTCTCATTAGAGCCTGCACTGTCTGCTATTTCATATGAAACGTTATGCTGTATGAACAAACACTGTAGTATATTTCGACCACCCTTATATATCTAAAACACGGTAGAGCCATTCAGCAAGCATGCAAGGACAGTTCATTGCAATAATTATCCAGGCATAAATGTATCAAATATATAATTATAAATCTCAAATTCAGACGCCCATATAATGTCAACAAACTTACGCTGCTAGTTGGGTCGTTCCCTCCTTAATGACGTTTAAACAATTATCCAAATTATATTCTTTTTTTCCTTTCTTTCTTTAAATTATATTCTTAGCACTGATGAATTCTGTCACTTTTTATGTAAAAACAATCTGGTATATCGCTTCATCCGATATTGATGTTTTATCATTCTTTTACTTCTCCAACGGGGCGTGATATGTAAAGTTCACTATGTTTCCGAGGAAAGAAGCTTGAATACACAATATCCTGATGCAAGTGTTCTATCTTCTTGATTCCCTACTTTCGTTTTTTAGAAGTTCATGATCCGTCTTCATAAAACGTATCTACTTATACATATACAGTAAACCCCTCTATTACAACCACTAAATAAGGTTCCGGTTTGGGGGGTTTAAGACAAGTGGTCGCTTAAAGCAAGATAAAATACTTTGAAAGTAAAGCAAAAAGCTTTCTGTATTTACTTTCATCTTGCTTAAAGCGGTCACCTGTCTTTAATACAGTAAAACCTCTCTATTACGACCACTAAAACGAAGACTTATTGAATGTATAAAGTGACAGTCTTAAGCTTTCTGTTTTACTGTCATATTGCTTTAAGCAGTTACTTTTCGTAAACACGTAATAATTAACACAAGTTTGTGGTTGTTATAGAGAAATTAAACTGTACTATCGAGAAGTCTTATTTTCAGCAGTCGTAGTAGATGGTGGTTACTGTAATTACAATCAAACGTGTGTTTAACGGTTACACTTTGTGCAAGCATGAAGCTGTCTATAGAGAGATAACTGCTTAACCCATTTATGCCAAGTGGATTCTTCTATGCTTATATATCGGATAAGCCCTTTTTTATCTAAGGGGTGTCTGGTCTAATTTTTATCATTATTGTTTTGTTTTATATTGAAAATCCAATCGGTAATATTCGTTATTGTTTTATTTTATATTGAAATTCCTATCAGTAAACAATGCAGACTCTGATCAGACGTCGTATTATGCTGCGTCTGATCAGAGTCTTCACTGTTTGCGCATATGCCCCATTTGTGGGGACGCTAGGCACAAATGGGTCAATGCATGTCATAAATAAAACAGAAGTAGGAGCTTTGTGTCCCGAATTAAGCAATACTTGATAATTAAGCAATAACTTGATAATTCCCCCTTTTTTTCAATGACCGCAAACACACGTGTTACTGTTCCTGAAAAGTCTGCTTTCACAAAAAGTGGATAAAACACGAAATTTCCGAAATTGCGATATTGATTTCTTTTCGAAACAAAGTACTGACTAGTTATAATCCAGAATGAAGTATTATGTGATAATAACACAAAAGCATGCAGTCGAAAGGCCTTTACAGTGGAGAATGTGTTATTATTTCCCAATAAACGCGTTTACGCTAAAACTATTATTTGCAGTGCAAACAGTTTGGAGCCAGATCAGACGCCGGGTAACCCGGCGTCTGATCAGGCTCCAAACTGTTTGCCACCAAGATAAACATGATTTATCAGAATTGTCCAAAAGTTGTACTTTTCTACGTTTTAGTGCTTTGCGTTTGCGTACGTTTGCGTTTAAACGGGAAAGAATAACAGATTCTCCACTGTAACCCTTTTATCGTACCTATTCGACTCACTCTTCATTTGCTATCAGTTTGGATGCAAATCAGAAAATGGGTAACTCGGGTTTTGCTCCGGTTAAAAACTGTTTGACTCTAATATACTTAAACTTCATTGTTAGAAAAAGACGCAGGAAAGAAATGAAGAAAAAAAAGTTGACATTATTGGAAATAATGATTTTGGACTGACAATGATTAATAATTGTAATTAAAAGTTGCGACTCTTAATATTCCAAGATGGACTATAGTGATCTATAAACTGGAGTTGTCCATTTGAAGTCTCAGGGTGTACATGTATTGAGTTATGAGACCAGGAAGTCTGTGTAGGATGGTTCTTGTCAGCTTATAACCATTATCCTTTTGCAATCGTCTACTTTGAAATTTGTGAAATTATTATTTCTATTTTTAAATTGAAGAAACGTAAAGACGATTGTCAAATAACTTGGATCCAGATCAAATACCGCGTTACTCGGCGTCTGACCTGGATCCACACTGTTGGCAAATATCAGTCAAGTCGCGATCTGCAGGATAAGGGTTAAACAATAGTCTGGTCCGGAAATTGTGTTACTACAATGTAGTCGAAAAACTAGTAGTATTCGATTTATTTTTTTTCACAAGTCCTATTTTCACTGTTCTAGTATCTGTATTAGTATATTACAGACAATGTGGCCACTTTGCTGTAAAATCAAGTACAGGGTACAAGATTGTAAAGCGTCTGAGTTGAGTCTGTTATCGTTCTCAAGCATTTTCAGATTGATCAGATTTGAGCCTAAGCTCAAATCAGACCAATCAAATGCTTGAGATATATATAAGACTCAAAAGCATTATAAATTGGACACAGAACGCGTTGGTTTATTGAAAGAGCGTCTGACTGCTGATCCCGGTTCAAATCCTACCGCTGATTCAACGTGAAATACTCAGCGCACAAGAAATTTATTCCGAGGTGTTAGGCGCATTTTGCTTTACTTTCAGCTCGCTTTAAGTGGCCACTTGTCTTCAAAACTATACAAACAGACTATGGTTAAAGGAAAATACTGACTCCACTTTTGAAGCAGACGATAGTGCATGTATAACAGGAAAACCCTTAAGTAGGGTTAAGTATTGGCCATACTAAGATTCGGAAATGAATAAAAATGTTTTATTTCCTGGCGTGATTTTGTCTCATAAAACCTCTATTTGCTAAGTGCAACTCTTCTTGCATTCCAAACACACTTGATCCAGATCAATCACCAGGTAACGCTGAGTCTGATCAGGATAGAAAAATGTTTGATGTTCGTTTCTGTTATTTAATCTGTTTTAAAATGTAAGAATTAAAAAAATCCAGACAAGAGTTTCAAAGCAGACGACCGTCTGAAGCACACGACATTACGACAGATTGATGACAATTGATAAGTGTGTGGTCTGTTTCATTGTCCAAAACACAGCGTCCCAAACTTGAAATAACCACGAATGAATAAAACATGTGTTATTCATTCGTGATATAACCCAAAGAATGATACTTGACACAATGTCTTTTTTTTTTTCTTTTTTTATTTACTTTCTTCCCCATATGGTAGATAGTTTAAAAAATGTGTCAAGTATCATTACTATAACCCATTACTCCATATACACATCTAAACGCCTTCAATTCAGTTCTTACAGTGGAGAATCTGTTATTCTTTCCCAATAAACGCGTTTACGCTAAAACTATTATTTGCAGTGCAAACAGTTTGGAGCCAGATCAGACGCCGGGTAACCCGGCGTCTGATCAGGCTCCAAACTGTTTGCCACCAAGATAAACAAGAATGATCAGAATTGTCCAAAAGTTGTTCTTTTCTACGTTTTAGTGCTTTGCGTTTGCGTACGTTTGCGTTTAAACGGGAAAGAATAACAGATTCTCCACTGTAACTAAAGGAAATAGTTCCACTTTATACAGTCATGAATGTGTACCTTAAGATAATTATTCTATATCCTATGGTTCCTATCAGACACAGGCTATGGGGTAATGCCCGGGTTAAGTTATGTCGATAAGAGTTCCAAATAGTTTGGATCCAAACTGTTTGCAAATTCGGCTTCAGTCTCACGCAGCGAAAAAGGCTTAGCGTGTGATATATTGGCTGTGAGTTCATATAATTTTTTCTTCATCGTGCTTAACCTTTTTATGCGCAAAAATAATCGTGAGGTTTTTACCTATTCGCCGCTAATATATTGTCTTTTGCTTCAATAGTGTTGTTTGCAAGATCGTTTCAAAGTAAGATTCAATGTAGTATGACTTAAGAAATATCAATACGAGTTTCAAACAGTTTGGATCCTGTTCCCAAAACTGTTTGCAAAGTCGATTAACAATCGTTGACAGCCAAAAAATGAAATAGAAAGTACAGACTCATAGTTTTCCGAGACAGAAGTGATGCATGCTCTTTTTCGTAAAACGTGACTTTATCCTTATTGTGCTTTGACAGAAATGACTGTCGCTTACAAACTGTTTGAGTCCTGATCAGATACCAAACAGATCTAACTATCCATAGGCGTCTGGTCAGGATTCAAACTGTTAGGCTCACGTATCAACGTTTCGTACATCATTACAGAGGGAAAAATCTGATTTACTGATGATAACCATGAAACAGGCAATATAGCAACAAACTTAGACAGACAAACCTGTATAAAGCGACCACTTACAAAACTATTATACTTGTGGTTATCAAGCCAGATGGCAGCTAAATGCAGGTCAAAAGTAATATGAGCCTTCTGCATTACGTTTGCCCTGCAATTATCGATCACCTCTCTTTAAAGGTCACCGCGCATTATCATTATCGTAGAAGTGACTTCTTACAGGACAGAGCGCAGAGGGTGTCAGTTAACGGTAGTACGTCTAATTGGTCAGAGGTGTCTAACGGGATCCCCCAGGGAAGCGAACTCGGCCCGATACTGTTTGTTGTGTTTATCAACGACCTCCCAGAAGCAGTTAACAGCATGACAAGGATAGTTGCAGACGACACTAAAATGTATGGGAGAGCATTACAGAGGAGGGCAGAGCTTGTCTACAGACAGAAATAGAGAACCTATCAGACTGGTCCAATAAATGGCAACTTCAATTTAACACAAGCAAGTGCAGTGTTATGCACCTTGGACAGAACAACCCTAGGCATGCCTACAGTATGAGAGACAATTATGGCCAACATAGACACTTAGAAGTCACAGAGGAAGAGAAAAATCTTGGGGTATCTGTCGACAGCAAGTTAACATTTCATCAGCACACCAGTAATGCAGTCGGGAAATCAAACAGAGTCCTTAACGTTATAAGCAACGAAATATGCACAGCTTGTACAATTCCGTGCACGGCATGGTAAAAAGTGGACCAGGCTCAATAATTGGAAACTGGACTTGCCCATTGGAATCTCAGAGTTCGATAATGAAGTCAACTCATTCACTCCTGAAGTTTTAGTAGACAATTCCAGTTTCGAAATAAGGTCGAATGACAGTCCCTTGTTTTTACTATTTAGGGTTTTAGGGCTTTTTTAGGTTTTACTGTATAATTGCAAAATGACAACATTGTAGGCCCTAGGCCCTGATCAGAGGGCTTACATAGGAACACGAATGAAGAGTTGTTTTTCATTCGTGATTGACCCGGAACGTTCCTGATAAGACAAGTGTGCTCTTCATATGGTCCCTGTTATGCTCATAGATAGCGTTAAGTGTGTTAGTTACACGCGCAAGCTGTGTGCTAAAAAGCTCCTGTATAGAAATGTGAGCCTTCCGATTTACTGCATTCATGCGTTCTTGCAGCAAATTGAATAAATAATAGATCTACTTGATTTTAATCAAAAAGCGCGGAAAAGCCAATGAAAATTCCAATATAAACAACAACCAAAAAAACCATTATCGAACGATAAACAGTGTAGCCTACAGACACAAACAAACTGACACACAAACACACACTGACAGATGATCTTACATGGAACACACACATAGACAGTATTACACGAAAAGCAAACCAAACTCTCTCATTCTTAAGGCGCAACATCAAAGTTCATTCAGAAACTCTCATGTCCACAGCGTACAGAACACTTGTCAGACCCCAGCTCGAGTATAGCGCAGTTGTTTGGGCACCACACACTGGTGCACTGGTTGACCAGGTAGGGTCAGTACAGCGAAGGGCTGCTCGCTGGGCGATGAGAGACTACGGACGAATTTCCAGTGTGTCAGACATGTTGACCTCCCTAAATTGGAGAAGACTAGACTTGCGCCGTATTGACCAAAGACTTATCATGTTTTATAATATTATTAATAATCTAGTAGCAGTTCCTCTTCCTGAATATATCACTCCACCCTTTAGACCATCAAGAAAGTCCCACTCTTAAGCACTCCAACAAGTTCAAACCAAAACAGACTACCATAAGTACTCCTTCTTCCCCAGATCCATTGTTCACTGGAATGCTCTACCCCCTGACATTGTAACCCTGCCCCTACCCGAGTTCAGTCTGGCTGTTAGCCAGATTTTTTATCCTCTTTTAACTGTACATTCTATTCTTGCTAAAAAATAACAAGACTTTTAAACTATATTACAACATTTTCTTCTGTCTTACTTTTACTTTTTTCTTAACTAATTCGCACAGACGCGCAGCTGCACGTAATACTCATATGAGGGTGTTGCAGTATGAACAGATAGATAGATAGATTGAACATATCTCCCCATAATCAAACCTGACCTGTTTTTAAACCTGCTTTTAACATTCTTCTCTGTATCTTTTAACTTTTACTTTTATTCACTTAACATTCTCGACAGTTGACGCGCGTCAAGTCTAGGTCCCCAACAGAGGTTTGACTCACTGGAAGATAGATAAAAATTAGAACCGAGAATATTTCAGCAGACTCGATCCGAAGAATTGAAATATTCGTCCCAGGAAGTAATGTACCCATACACCGGTTGCAGAATTTGCAGCAGACCGACCAAAACAAAATGAAAATAGATTATATTTCTCATTTTCTTCGAATCTGATTGTTTTAAATAAGGTATTCTCTTGAATTTTGATTACTATTTAAATATTTTATTTTTGTTATTTCATTTTCATTGCGGAAAGGTGGACACTTATTTTGTTTATGAGCTTTTTTAGAGCTTAGGAAAATGAAACTTGTTTCTATGAAATTTGAGCGGTGAATAATATCATATGTCAGTTGCAAAGAACCGTTAATAAGGTGATTTCATCAGTGATAATGTTTCGCACAGTTGTGTAAATTTAAAAACTAAGCTTAAATTAGAAAAACAGACAAAATTATAACATAAAAACTGTATGTAATTAGTCATTTCGGACCATATCCATTTCGTACTTTAAATTTTCAATATGTTTCAGTTGAACCCTTTGCAGAGTCTTAAACTGTTGTGTGTCAACTATCTATCTATCTTCCATTTAGTTAAACCCTTTGCAGGGACTTAAACTGTTGCGCGTCAACCGCCAAGACTGTTAAAAGAGTAAAATAATAAGAATAAAAGAAAGAAGAGAATGTGTTAAAAACAGGTTAAAACAGGGCAGGTGTGATTAAGGGGAGATGTGTTCAATCTGGCTAACAGCCTGATTGAACTGGGGACCAGACAGGGTGACAATGTCTGCTGGCAGGACATTCCAATGGACCACTGTTCTAGGAAAGAAGGAGAATTTATGATAATCTGTTTTTGTTTGAATAATTTGGAATGCCTGAGGATGAGAGGAGCGTGAGAGTCGCTGGGGAGGGGTCACATATTTGGGAAGGGGAACACTGTTAAAGGTGTAAAACAATAAGAATAAAAGAAGGAAGAGATTGTGTTAAAACAGGGTAGTTGTGTAATCTGGCTTACAGCCTGATTGAACTGGGGACCAGACAGGGTGACTATAGATGTCTGCTGGCAGGACATTCCAATCATTGAATGGACTACTCAGAGGCGCCGCTCCTGGGGCGGCAGGGGCAGCGACCGCCGCCCCAATAATTCGGCAAGCAACGGCGATTTTTTTTCTAAATTATAAAAAACCAAAATATTTCTGTTAAAGTGGCACAGCGAAGGCCAGATTCAGCGGATACGTAACCACTTTATGACACGTGTATTGCACAACGTTATGTGCGATCGCCGATAGCATCGTTATCTTTAATTGGCAATAAACTGTTAATCCCCTATAGTAGCTGAGTGGCCTATGAAGACGGGTGGTCAGTGCTGGCTCTAATTGATTGGTTACAGGCGGGTGATCAATAGTGGTTCTAATTGATTGGTAACGATTAAAGCGGCTAGATCTTAAACTGTTTGTGTGATATTTTAATGAGACTAAAAACTGTGAAAATTGTTATTACTCGAGAAAAATGAAGAAAAACGTAAGAAATATTGTTTCGTTCACTCTTTTGAGTTTCTTCAATATGTCTGTAGCTAACCAACCTCAGGAGTTTAAGTTTCCAAAACGCTCATTAGGGAAGAAATCGCATGAACTACGTTCATTTAACACACAGTGGTTCAAGTCCCATTCGTGGCTGGTATGTATGATAAAAAAAAAACCGCCTACCTGCCTCTCTTCACTGAAGATTAAAGAAGAAAAACCAGATTATTAATGTAAAAGATTCACAATACGATTGTATGCTTAATTTATGAAAAGTTATTTTTAAAGGAATTACATTTGCCATATGCAAGCAGTGTAAATCCGACTAGAGAGATGTTGTTGTCTACACTGTTTGTCACTTAAGCTGTAGCAGACAATGTACACCCAGATCAGGGAGGCTTACAGGAGTCCTCTGCACAGGGTCTGCACAATTATTGTCGTAAGTCAGATTTAAAAAAAAATCTCAATTAGATCTATTTTTTATTTCTCCGTCTAAACATATCTTGTGGCATCTCTTTGGTATCGTCTTGAAAAGAAAAACGATTCCAAAGAATGCCACAATACATGATTAAATGGAGAAATCAGAAGTTGTATGTAAGGTAACGTTCTGACGTATGGGCATTTTGGTCGTACGGCGTTTCGTAAGACGGACCCCTGGTTCCTAAATTATTGTATGTTCCCTACCGATCCTGTGTTCATAAATCAGGCCCAATACTGGAAGGCAACCTGCCTAAAAAATGTTATCTTAGATTAATAATTTGGGGTCATTTGGAGTCATTTTTCAGGGCCGGATCCAGAAATTTTTCAGTGGGGGGGGGGGGGCACAAGTGGGGAGGGTATGGGAGGGGTATGACCCCTCCCATAGGTGGGGGTTCGGGGGGCCTCCCTCGAAAAAATTTTAAAACTTACATATCAAATGGTGCATTCTGAGGGCATTCTAAGAAGAAAGTTAACATCGATAAAATTATGTAAATACCTACAATGAAACACCCAAAAAAGTGGTTTCATAAGACAAAGAGAAAAAAAGAACATAATCTGGAGAATTTTTTATAGCTTTATCTCCATTCTCAGAAATCTATTACTCCACACCATGGTAATACAAAGATTTTCATCAGTGCATTCAAAACACAGGCCTTCAATTTATCTCAATGCAAAAAGTAGGAAAAAAGTAGAAGTTTTTGAAGTGGAAAAGTAGGAAAAATGAGGAAGATTTCCAATAAAATAGTAGGAACTGTTTGATATAAAATACCACACGGAGTCATTGTGCTCATATAAATTTAAGTAATCCAACAGGCCGAAGATGCGATCCAACAGGTTTAGGGGGTAAACGGCCTTTTGCCCCTCCGGTCTTTTGCCCCTTCCTCAAAAACAGCAACACGGAACTTTGCCCCTTCCTGATTTTACGTACACGGACTTTTGCCCCTTCCCGTTATTTCATACACGGAATTTTGCCCCTTCCATAGCGGAATTTTGCCCCTTCTGTATCGAAATGTCAAATATTGCCCCTTCCATATTGAAATGTTGATTTATATAGTATTATTGTCTTTTAAATTTTCCAATTTCTTACATTTGAATTAAGATTTCGGTAATCCTTTCCCGATTTTGTGTTGAGGTGAACGTAAAACTCATGTAATCATCATATTATCGCTATCACGCTTTATTCTGGCGTGAAAGTTATGCAAACATAATTTTCCATTCACGCTTTATTGGTATACCCGAGAGTCTCTTTTGTAAAAGATAAAAGGACAATTTCACCGACAGTCATACAAGAAAGCATCTGCTTCTTGTAGAAACTGGTTTTATAACATGAAATCAAAACTTTCTGATCTTGATTTAACTACTTTTAGCAACAGTGAAGTTAGAATTTGTAAGAATACTTTGGTAGAAAATGTAAAACAATCCACAACAAAAAAAAAAAAAAATTATGATGTTGAAAAGTATTGCCTTATCATATTACCACCAAGTCATAGGTCAGCTTTCTGCAAATTTAGATGCGGGGTTGCCCCTATACGTATCGAGACAGGAAGATATGAAAATATGGCTGAAGAAGATCGCAAATGCCCATTTTGTAAAACTGTTGTCGAGGACGAGGCACATGTAATTTTAGACTGCCCTATGTATAAGGATTTTAGAACAGATTTACTTCTTAAAGCTTCTAATGCATTTGTTGACTTTATGAATTTTAATAAACTTGATCAGCTAAAGGTTTTATTTACCCATCCCAGTCTAATACGTATATGTGCCAAAACCTGTTTTAATATTTTAAAAAGAAGAACCCAACTTTTATGTAAGTAATGCATATTATTTTTATTCTTTATAGATTAACGTTTTACCTATCACATGTACTTGCTGCTAATCAGTTCATCTTTGATCTGATCAAAGATGATAACGGCTTTTTTACATCGTTTCTTAAAAATACGTAGTGTACGTTTTCATTTTCAAATTTTCACAACCTTTTTCTTAAAGCAGATTTTAATACATCGATTAGCAGCATGCACATGGTCTTACTTATGTATATAAATTGTAATAGTCATTAATGAATTGAATCAATTCTATGATATTTGATCTGTGATAGTCTCCTATAATTCTTAGTAAGAATGGCTGTGTACGCCATAGTTTCTGTATATATGATGTTTGTTAATATTTATGTATGTACACAGATGAGACTTAAATAAAGATATAAATATACAACGTAAACATTTTAATCCTTATTATTGCAAACAGTTCACATTTTAAGGTAGTTATCACTCTTTTAATAAGCAATCAACACCTATATAATGTAGTTAACATCAAAGCAGCGACTACTGCAATGATTCGATTTCAGTTAAAGTTGATGGATAATAATGATTGTAAATAAAGTTACTTGCTAATTACTTTGTCTGTTTGACCAAAATGACGAGATGAAAAGAAAAAAATATTCTGTACGCTCCAAAATAGGGAAGGGGCAAAAGTCCGTCCTGTCAAAAAGCTGAAAGGGGCAAAAGTCCGTGTTGGAAGGGGCAAAAGTCCGTGTTGGAAGGGGCAAAGTTCCGTGTTGCGATTTTTGACGAAGGGGCAAAAGGCCGGAGGGGCAAAGTTCCGGTATTTGTTTAGGGGGGTCCGGGGTACTCCCCCTGGAAATTTTTGAAATCAAGCGCTTCATTTCCTGCATTCTGGGCCATACTGAGGGTGCTTGAAGACTTATTAGGAAAAAAGTAGGTTTTGGTAGAAAAATAGGAAAAAGTTGGAAGGTGATCAAAAGTTGGAAAATAGTAGGAAAAAGTAGGAACTGTTGAAGGCCTGACAACAGGTAAAATACTAACATAAATCTATGTAAAAAATCGACTCAAAATATATTGTTATTTAATCATTCTATGGTGAAAGGTTGTCGTCCAGCCATTAATCTCTAACCCTACCCCTACTATTCATATGCATACTGTTACAAGGGGTGTCCGGGGGCATGCCCCCTTCTCCCACCCCCTGGAAAATTTATTCCCACATGATCAATGGTGCGTTCTGATGGGAGTTTTTTCGCATTCAAAATAGGTAAAATACTACATAAATCTATGTAAATATTCGATTCAAAATAGCATATCAAATTCTTTAATATAGGATAATACCTATAAATGCCTTGCTTTTTGTTACCCTTAAGTATTTTCATCAAATTTTTACATAGAATTATGTTCGCCTTATACCTGTTTGGAATGATGGAAACACCCTCAGAATGCAGCAGAGACCATCTAGAAATAAAATTTTCCCGGGGGAGCATGCCCCCGGACCGCCGCCCCAATGTTCAAGACCCCGCGACGCGCCTGCTACTGTTCTAGGAAAGATAGAGAATTTACGATAATATTTCTTTGAATAATTTTGAATACTGAGGGTGAGAGAAGTGTGAGAGTCGTTGGGGAGGGGTGATATTAGTTGGGAAGGTGAATGGCAGCCTGGTCATGCAGGATGTTATGGAACATGACTAGGTGCTGATCTATGCGACTAAGGTCTAGCCATCTCCACTTAAAAAAAAGGCAAAGGCAAGCTTTATTTAACGTTGCATATGGTAAACAATCAACATAAGCTCTGTAGAGCTTTTATTGTGACAAACAAGGTATCCATTAACATGCATACTTACCTGGGCATTACAGTCACCTTCCTAGCACTACCCTTACAATGCCTAGCGTCAGGCAAGGGAGCTACTAGTACCATTTTTATAATGGTCTTTGGTATGACCCGGCCGGGGATCGAACCCACAACCTCCCGCCTCGAAAGCGGACGCTCTACCAATGAGCTATTGAGGCGGTTGAAGTTACCATTTCAGCGACAGAGGAGGTGCGCCCGTAGTCCCTAGTACTAAAAAAAATGTTCCAATTACAGGATAAAAATCTGTTCAGGACCATTTCTTATGAAGGTCTGTAACTCTAGCAAATTCTATGAGGGAAGACTCGAGTTATTGGTCCGTAACTGACTCCCAGTATAGAATTGCCTCCATACAGGTCCATCACTCTAGCCACTTCCTTTCTCCATTAACCCTTATGCCTTCCCCAAACTTTATGTTCTTACTACTTGTTTTCATGAACTTCCATTTATGATGATTTAATGAATAGTCAAAAGCACCGAACAGAGTTCCAGATAAGGGGAGTATTTCAAAAACTAAAATCTTTGTTTCTGGATTAAACCCTGTGGTGTCACTACTCATAAGAATCGTCTCCAAGAGACGATTCTAATGAGTAGTGACACGATTTGGTGCTGAAATGAGTGAGAAAATGTTGGATTTGTTCAGTTCCCAACTTCCCACTCTTTTCTAATATTAGTATTGATTCTGTTGACTAATATATTGTATCTTTTATGAAAGACAAAATGCCAAAGCAGGGAGCCAATCAGTCTCGTCCTTCAAGTGCTAGCAGCACAGCGTCAAACAGGAGTTCTAAGAGCAGAGGACCAGACAGGGGACTAAGGCCAGATGTTGGGCCTCGACCAAATCAGGATATATGTATCAGTGAAGAAGTGAAAATAGGCATAAATCTGGCTATAGAGAGGTTTAGGCTTAATGAATCTCAGAAAGGTATATGCTTCTAGTTAACCTATTACCCCATAGCCTGTTTCTAGTTTTAAAGACAGGTGGCCACTTAAGGCAGGTTGAAAGTAAAGCAGTCTACACCTTATGTCACATTCTGCTTTACTTTCAACCTGCTTTAAGCTACCATCTGCTAGGATATAGAAAATATTTCTTAGGGTATATATTCATGAGTCTGTATAGACTTAGAGTGGACCTATTGGTTTTCATTGACTGAGTAATGGGTTAAGTAGTAATCTTTACATGAAGTTTAATTATATTTCAAATGCCTTTAGATTTCGTTTTCTATTCCATGTACCGTATTACTGCTATTAAACTAGATTGTGTGACAGTGAGTTTTGTTGATAGTCATGCTAAAAGCAGTACATGTAGTTTATAAATCTGCATCTTCAGTTGCAGAATTTTGTTTTCAAAGGTTTTAAACCTTTGTAGAAGTTAGAATTCAAATGAAATGATTTGTCAACCTGTTTCTTATTGCCAGTTTCTAGTTCTGACAGCAATTTTCCACTTTATTTAACAGTAATAAAATGGTTGAAAGTAAAGCAGAATGCTCCTTATGGAGCAATATGCATTACTTTCAGTCTGCTTTTAAGCCCCAGTCTGGAAGGTACAGGAAATACCTTTTATATTTCATGTTCTGTGCTTCCTGTTTGTGGACAACTTTTCTTAGGGAATGAATAACTAGAAGCGTAAATGGGTCTATTTGTTGGATAAAAGAGTTAAATGTGTTTGTCTGGACAGTTTTTAATGTCACATGACAAAATGTTATTCAGATAAAAAAAACAACTTCTGTTAACTCTTTCCTCCCTGAAACTTTAAATGGACAATTCCATTTTCCATTTTAGTCTAGTCCATTTCTGACTTTTAAGGGTTGTTTTTGTCAATGTTTGGCATTTTGACAAACAGTGAAGACCCTGATCAGAGGGCTCCTTTCGGAGCCCTCTGATCTGGGTCTTCACTGTTTGCACAGGACAAGTGTACTTTTCACATGTACACTGTTTGAAAAGACGCCTATATGCGGGACTAGGGTTCAAAGGGTTAAAATGATTGAATACTTTGAACATGTATTTTTGTTTCAGAGTTGGAATTTCCAACATCATTAAGTGCCACAGAGAGGGCCTATGTCCACAGAATCTGTGATGAACTGGGATTTGGCCATAAAAGTAAAGGGTAAGTAGTCAGTAATGCACATAAGGGGAGTATTTTAGAAACTAAAATCTTTATGTTTCTCTGCATTAAATCCTATGTTGTCAATGCTCATTAGAATCATCTCTTGAAGACGCTTCTAATGAGTAGTGTGTTATTATTTTCTCAAATATTGACAGAAATGCCAGCAATAGATATCTGACAATTACAAAGAAGGAATCGAAGAAAAAGAAAACGAAATGTTCCAGTCTTCAGCTGGTACGTAACTCTCGATACCAGATCAGTAATATGCTGCAGCGATTTCCTGTCACGAACAAAGAGCGCCTGGAGCTGTTGCCTAGTATGGACCAGAACCAAGTTAATGAAGGTATAGTCTCTCATACTGGTTGCATTCCTGTCATACTTGATTTTGCATTTTGAAATTTTATATAGAGATCACATTTTCTCTTCAGTTGTAAGTGACAGTCACATTTGTTGGGGTATTAATCACCTGTAGTGATAGCTTTTATTTTCCATTAACTCTTTCCTCCCTGAAACTTCAAATGGACAATCCCAGTTTCCATTTTAGTCAAGTCCATTTCTGACTTTTAATGGCTGTTTTTGTCAATGTTTTGCATTATGACAAACAGTGAATACCCAGATCAGAGGGCTCCTTGAGGAGCCCTCTGATCTGGGTCTTCACTGTTTGCATAGGACAACTGCACTTTTCACATGTATACTGTTTGAAAAAGACACCTATATGTGGGACTAGGGTTCAAAGGGTTAAGTCATGCAACACCGTGGACCTGTTAAAAATATACTTGTACTCACAAAATTTGCAAATAATGTAGACCCAGATCAGAGGGCTCCTATAGGAGCCCTCTGATCAGGGTCTACACTGTTTGCTAAATTATACCAGTATTTATTAAACTACCCGGAATTCCAAGTAGAAGTTCATGTTTTGGAAACTAAAATGATCCACAAGGGAACCTAATAACCCACAATAGTTGTTTAGTGTTGAAAGAGTTAATGTAATAAAATATTTTTTTACTTGTTATTGTAAGGTTTTGCAGTCTGATGGTACTAATGGTTTTCTTCAAAATTTGATAGCAATGCAATATATAAGAGAATTTTGCACTTCTTGTGCTTGTAAACGGAGTTTACATGCCACAGTACATGTACAGTGATACCTCTCTATTACGGTGGGGCATTGTGCCTGAGTTTTCTGTATCTGCTCCCTTCTCTCTGGAGCATCCACTTAGCCCATAGATTGAAGAAATTGGTGTTAACAAACAAACAGTTTTAACTAAACCAAAACTCTCTATTACGACCCTAAGAAGAAGGCTGGTTAATTACCGATATATAAAACACTGGTGACAGCTTAAAGCAAAGTGACAGTAAGACAGAAAGCTCCTAAAGAAGCTTTCTGTTTTAATGTCACCTTGCTTTAAACTGTCACCTGCAGGGCTAAAAAAAATTCACTTGTCCGCTCCTCCTGCATGCTTTTCCCTTCTTTGTCTAAGTACATTTTTTGGATTTCCTTCATTGTCTTTTATGCAGGACGAGTGACAAATTTTAGAATTTTTGACCCCTCACCTGTTTTAACACCTAAAACTTTATACAATTTAGACAATTTAGCGGTTATAATAGAGAAGTTTTAATGTACATCAATAATATTCCAGTATCCAAAGAGCTTGCAAGAACTGCGACTGGACGGTTAAATGACGGAGTACCTCAAGTCCCCCCACCTAGAGGAGACTCAGACTTGAAGGGTTTCACACAGAACCTGCCCATACATCAATACAGAAACACCATCCTTAAAACTGTGGCTGAAAACCAAGTCTGTCTTATCTCTGGTGAGACTGGCTCGGGGAAAACTACACAGGTAAGGTAGCAAAACAACAACAACAATATAGTTTAACCCACTGAACCTCAATGATGAATATGCTCTTCCTTTACAAATACCCATGAAGAGTACATTTTTCCTATGCCCTTGAAGCGTACATTTTTCCTATGCAAACAGTATATACCCTGATCAGAGGGCTCCTATAAGAGCCCTCTGATTAGGGTCTGCACAGTTTGTAATTTTCAAAATTTGCAATGTGGACTAGAATCAATTCGAATTTGGAACTGCCAATTTGTAGTTTCGGAGGCCCGTGGGTTTAACTGCTTTCTGTCAACTTAGTATTCAGTTTGTGTTCTCTAACAATAAAGAGCAAGAACAAGGACATAACTGAAGACATATAACCCATGACTTCATAGATATACCTTTTTACACCTTTAACTTATTCCTCCACTGGAGAAAATAATTCCACATTGTGACAATATCCAGTCATGAATATGCACCATAATAAATATTTTCTGTAGAGATGGTAGCTTAAAGCAGGCTGACGGTGAAGTAGAATATAACATGTGACATGTTTCAAAGAACAATATATAATAAGTTTTCAAACAGTTTAAACTTGTTTGGGTCATTAAATTGATTGTGAAAATAAGCCATGAATTTTTGACAGGTTCCCCAAATGATACTTGACCAGTGTCACCAGACTAACAGACCATGTAGGATATTCTGTACCCAGCCCCGGAGAATAGCTGCTCTCACTATATCAGAGCGTGTAGCTGCAGAGAGAGGGGAGAAGGTCGGACAGACTGTTGGTTTCCAGATACGATTAGAGAGCAGGTACAAACTAGTGTAATGTGTGAATGTTTTAAGGCATACAAACTCTTCTCTATACAAGATGCAATGTAAATTTAAGCTCAGGTTTCATCAATATGAGGAGATTGAATGAAAAGGCTACATGAAGTTAGAGTCTGCTTTTCAAATAAACAATAAAACATGGTCTTATTTAAAGACAGATAATTGCTGAATGCTTTTGATCATTGCAAACAGATTGGAGCAAGATCAAAAGCAATATAATCTATGCTTCTGATCATACTTCAAATTTTTTGCCACTCAGACAAAAATAGTTTATCAGAAATTTAAAAAATCTACTCTGTACATTTTATTGTAATTGTTGCATTTAGTGAAGTTTAAACGAGAAGAAGTAACGCTTTCTCCACTGTCACACCATAAAATCAATGTCTTTGGATGGTCATCATGATTTTATCATGTTGTAAGACATTTAGAACATTAATGACTGTGACCCATTTGATTGCTGCTTCTACTTTCATGATCCTAATAAGTGGGACAGACAGGTTTGAGCAAACCGTGTAGACCCTAATCAGACTGCTTCCTGAGGGAGCAGTCTGATTAGGGTCTACACTGTTTGCCATCCATTTTGCACCTTTTGGACTTGGACAAATTACTGTGTGATAAAAGCAACTCATTCAAATGGTATGATAATTACAGCAGTTACACAGGGTGTCACAATATTTACGAATATTTTATGGTTTTGATTAGTTGTCATTGTTTCTAGGGTTTCCCCTAAAACGTTGCTGGTGTTCTGTACCAATGGAGTATTGCTGAGGACACTAATGGGCAATGAGACTGCCCTGAACACAGTCACCCATGTCATTGTGGTAAGTTCAGTAAAATCCCTCTATTACGTCCACTAAATTCTGTTCATTTTTAGGGTTAAATGACAGGTGACAGCTTAAAGCAAGGGGACAGTAACACAGAAAGCTCCTGAATGAGCTTTCTGTGTTACTGTCACCTTGCTTTAAGCCGTCACCTGTGCTTTATATAATCAATAAGCCTTCGTTTGAGTGGTCGTAATAGAGGTGTTTTGCTGTAAATCTTAATCATATCATATATACTGTCATTGGCAAATTTTGCCTAGCCTTACACCTTTCCCTATAACTCATTCTCCCCTGAGACTTCAAATAGAAAAGTAGTTTCCAATAAAGTCTAGTACATTTATATATATTTTGGGTAAATTTTTACAATACAATGTAAAGTGACAAACAGTGCAGACCCTGATCAGAGGTCACCTGCAGGAGCCCTCTGATCAGGGTCTACACTGTTTGCATAGGACAGGACCTAGTGTAATTCTCACAGGTTTACCTGATCACGTACAAGTTCCTTACGACTCAGCAACTATAAATGTTAGTGCGCTGTTTAGGATTTTAAGAGTATGATAAGTTATACAATTTTGTCTGTGGGTGCTTCTTCTACAGATTTTTGTCAATTTTGCTGACACTTTACATTGACTCTATCATGGGAACCTTTGCATTTGAGAGTTTGGTTAGGATCCAAGTACTATTACAAGAGTTATTGCCCTTTTAAATCTATCTTGTATTTTCACTGTGTTATCCCCTTTTCTGATTTTGGTAAAATCTTTGTACTTTTCAATTGCATCAGTGCAACACCATATTCCTGTAAGATTTGTACTTGAAACTGATAAAACAGAAGTTTGCTGCATGTTTGTGACTTTATTTATCAGGGCTCCGGATAAGAGGGATTAAACTGAAGTTTTTAAACATTTTCTGCTTTATGTCTGTACCAAATCCTATGGTGTGACTACTTATTAGAATCGTCTTGAAGAGACAATTTTGATGAGTAGTCACACAATAGGGTTTGTGCAGTCATAAGGATTTTAGCTTTGGAAGTACTCCCCTTATTTGTAGCCCTGGCCCCAATATTATAAAGCATTCGAATTGAGTTTGATGCCATTCTTAAGCATTTGATTGGTCAGATTTGAGCTTTCGCTCAAATCTGATCAATCAAATGCTTGAGAATAATCTAATACACAACTCATCAAACTCTTTATAACATTGGAGCCTGTTTACAATACTAGGATGAGGTGCATGAGCGAGACAAGTACTGTGATTTTCTGCTGATCAGTCTCAGGGATTTGGCAAGGACGAACCCAAACATTAAGGTCATCCTCATGAGTGCTACCCTCAACATGGATCTGTTTGTGCAATACTTCGGTAACTGTGCCACTGTCTCAGGTGAGTGTTAGGAGAGCGAATGTACTATCATATCTGAGCTCATCGATATTTTACTGGAGAAGTATTGGGCACTTTAAATCATTGCCCAATAGCCTGTTTCTAGTTTTGAAGATAGGTGACTACTTAAAGCAGGTTGAAGTAAAGCAGAATGTGCCTTAAGGTGCATTATGCTTTACTGCCAGCCTGCTTTAATTCACCATCTGCTAGAATATAGAAAATAATTCTTATGATACATTTTCTTGACCGGCGTAAAAAGACATATATGAAGTAATGAGCTTTTAACATTTCTTTATTCCGCATTAGACTATCATCGGTGTGAGCGGCGATTATTTATTTCCCGTAAAAGTTTACTGCATACAATTGAGCATATGTCATTGCATTTCTCTCTGTAGTTCCTGGGAACTTGTTCCATGTTGATGAATTTTTCCTGGAGGATATACTCAAATGGTAAATACCTTTGACTTCAGATAAACTGGACACGGCATGTCAGACAGAGTATATACTTGCATTGTCCTTTTTGCAGCACATGCAGAAGTGGTAAATTGCTTGTATTTTACTAGCAACAGTGCCTTAGACTTTGGGAAATTGATAGAGCTCTGCAGAAAAAACTTTTGGATGCATTATTCAAACCTTCATATATGTACATTATAATGCCTTTACTCACTGATGGAGCAGAAGACTTAAGACAGGATGAAAGTAAAGCACATGGGTGAAAGTTTTCAATATTGGTACAGATTTCAGTATTTTTGGAATATTTTGCTCTATAAAAGTCAGCCTGCTTTATGCTACTCTCTACTAGGGTGTAGGATATATATTTCCTATGGTACATATTCATACCTGTATAAAGTGAACAAAATTCTTCAAGGAAAGAATAGAGATTTAAGGCGTGTTTAACCCTTTACCTGATAGCCTAGTTATAATATTGAAGATAGCTGACTACTTAAAGCAGGTTGAAAGTAAAGCAGAATGCGCCCTAAGGCGCATTCTGCTTTACTTTCAGCCTGCTTTAAGCTATTACCAGCTAGAATAAGGAAAGTATTAAATATGACACATATTCAGTACGGTTTATATTGGAACTATTTTCTTCAGCGGATGAATAAAATACATGTGCTAAAAGTCGCTTCTATCAGGGAAAGGGTTAAAGGGGAATGGGTAAGGCATTGAGCTGTCATGATGTAGGAAAAGTTTCATTTGGATCTTTATCAGGACAAGGTAGAAGCATGAAAAGACATTTCTATGAGGAATTGTGCCTGAAAATATTAGTGCATCAAAAGGCATTACGTCTTGTAGCTGTTTGTTCCAAGCAGTCAAATACACATGTATCAGGTTAAAACAGTTTACACTGCATTAGCCATTCTATTTTCTTCAGGACTGGTTACAGCAGTAAACAGATGGAGAAGTACCGGAGAGAGAGAGCTAGATGTAAGTAGGAGTACAGGGAAAATACATTATTAGTCTTTAGTACAGGCCATAGCATAATGCTTACAAAAGTAAAGTAAAAAATCTCCTAATGGAGTTATAAGTGCTAATTTGGAGAGGGGCCACTTTGCACAGGTTGACTGTCAAAGAGTATTTTGTTTATATAGTGGTTTGTTGCTGTTCTGTATTGTAGATTGTTGAGTCTGTTTCTATCTTGACATAATCTGTCTTAATCAGAAGCTTAGAAAGACTAATTAACCCATTAATCCATAGCTTGTTTCTAGTTTTGAAGACAGGTGATCACTTAAAGCAGATTGAAAGTTAGGCAGAATGTGCCTTATGACTCATTCTGCTCTATTTTATTACCCCATAGCCTGTTTCTTGTTTTTAAAAGATAGGTGACTACTTAAAGAAGGTTGAAAATTAAGCAGAATGCGCCTTAAGGTTCATTCTGCTTTACTTTCAATCTGTTTTGAGTGATCACTTATATTAAATACTAGAAACAGTTTATGGGGTAAAGGGTTAAATGGAGATTGTTCATTGAATTGTTTCTGTGAGCAAAATTTTCATTGAATTGTTTTAATAGTGAACAAGGTGTTCATTGATTTGTTTTAGTGAGCAAGAAGAGTGAGCAGCTATCGCAGTGGTGTGACCAGGAGATGGTTCCCAGCAGGAAGAAGAGACATGTGTACAGGAATGATGATGACTCCAGTGATGATACGGACAGGGAACCAGACGACAGAGGAGATCTTACCCAGTAAGACAATACATATTATTCAGCTTCAGTGTTTTCCGTAAACTTTCATTTTGTAATTTATGGTCATACCTTAGAAAGATTTTTGGATTCAACAGATGATTTCACTTTTGAAAATTATTATTGTTTAAACCATTTCTCCATAGCCTTTTTCTAGTTTTGAGGATAGGTGACCACTTAAACCAGGTTCAAAGTAAAGCAGAATGAGTCACAATGTACTTTTTGCTCTACTTTTAGCCTACATTAAGCTACCATCTGTTTGGATATAGAAAATATTTCTTATGGTGCATATTCGTAACTGTATATAGTTATTTATTTAAACATTGCTGTTCAAATATTGATTTTAATGCCCCCAAAGTCAAAGATCAGGGGGACATATTTTATTTTTGGTCTGTCTATTGGTTTGTTTGTCTGTCAACAATTTTAACCTTGGTCATAACTTTGGAACTACACGTGATAGAGACTTCATATGTGGCATGTAATGCACAAAAAAGTCATTGTGCTCAGTACAACTTGGGTTTTATGTAACTGTCTGACAAAGATCATTAAAAGGTAATGGCTACACCTGACCAGGAGGCATATTGTTTCAATTTGGCCCACTTGTAGTGTATGTTAGTGTATTTATGTCTCCCCTATGTAGCCATTTACTCCATAGCTGTTTCTAGTTTGAAGACAGATGACGGCTTGAAGAAGGTTAAAAGTAAAGCAGAATGCACCATGTTTTCTTCTTTATTTTCAGCCTGCTATGAGCTACAATCTGTTAGGATGTGTACAAAATTCTTATTGTGCATAATATGACTGTAAATTGAAATTATATTCTTGAATGAAGTAAAGATATTAAATTATGAATCTATGGAGTGAAGGGTTAATTGCTGTCTACAGGCAACTGGCTGTGCTAGGACTGGGTCAGGAGAAAGAGGAGTTAGAGCCATGGATCACCAATGAGATGGATCAGCTGATGTCTCAAGTCTGGCTGACTGGAAGTGAGGAACTCTTCCCACAAATATTCCATCTCATCATGTCCGAGAATGTCAGTGGTGAGTAGTAGGAAATAGTTTTATCAACAGATGTCTCAAGTCTGGCTGACTGGTAGTGAGGAACTCTTCCCACAAATATTCCACCTCATTATGTCAGAGAATGTCAGCGGTGAGTACAGTATAACTGATGATGTCCGATAATTTTTTAAGCAGGTAAATAGCGGGATATACAGCCTAACCTTTGATATTCCACACTGGCTTAACCCATTCCACCATAAATACGCCTTTTTACGCCTTTAATTTATTCCTCCACTGAAGAAGATATTTGAAATTTGTACAGTCATGAATATGTATGATAAAAATTATTTTCTATATTTTGGCAGAGGTAAGCTTAAAGCAGGCTGGAAGTAAAGCAGAATGTACCTTAAGGCACATTCTGCTTTACTTTCAACCTGCTTTAAGTGGTCAACTATTTTCAAAACTAGAAACAGGCTATGGGGTAATGGATTAATGGGGCATTCTACATGTCTTATAGAAACAGCCACATCTATAGGGCTGCCATTTCTCTGGATTTTTGAAAATCTTGGATTTATTATCCTAGCAGTTGGCAGTTTAAAGCAGGCTGAAAGTAAAGCAGAATGGGCATTAAGGCCCATTCTGCTTTACTTTCAACATGTTTTAATATATCCCGCTTGAAAAATAGCAAATTTGGAAATCTTAGAATTTTTCAAGATCAACTTATGGCAGCCCTGCATCTATGATCATTACTGTTATTACTCTTTACTCTATTTCAGTTGACTATCAGCACTCAGAGACAAGTGTCACTGCCCTGATGATTGCAGCAGGTAGAGGGTTCACTGACATAGTGGCCCAGCTACTGGGTATGGGAGCTGACCCAGAACTCAAGACCTGTAATGACTGGACAGCCATTAACTGGGCCAAGAAGTTTGAAAGAGAAGACATAGTAGCTCTACTGGAGGCTCATGTGTAAGTTTCATTATTGAATATAAAGGCCGAAACGTTGGTGAATAAAATCAGTCATCACAACACTGCCAGATTGTTAGTTCTACATTTTTTTTACCTTTTTGTAGTATTGAATATTAAGTGAGAGGCTATTCAACTCATTTTGACAGCCCTTATAGTCCTGTACCTGACCTGAAGACCCGTTTGCAAAATGGTGTTGAGAGAGTTTCTCACTTGATGTGAGTTAACGAGACCATAGACATCACAAATCACCGAGGTGCTTGTCTGCCACACTGTCACGTTTCCCATAATATCCAAATCCAATATGGCCGCCGCCAGCCATTTTGGAAAAGCTAACTTTTTTGTTTTCTGGAGAATAAATAAGTGTAATACCTCTAAATTGATTGTTTTTTGGTGTGGAACTCATTTCTGATGCCCTTTGTGCAATCTGGGGTGTCTTTGATTTGGAAAGGTCAAATTTCACATTAGCCAAATCCAAAATGGCCGCCGCCAACCATGTTAGAAAAGCTTTTTTCGTTGTTTTTTTTAAGAAAAATCAAATATAATACTTCTAAATTGATTAATTTTTAGAGTATAATTCACTTCTGATGTCCTTTGTGCAATCTGGGATGTCTTTGATTTGGAAAGATCAAGTTCCGCGATAGCAAAATCCAATATGGCCGCCGCAAGCCATGTTAAAAAACCTATCTTTTTTCCTTTTTTTGGAGAATAAACCAATGTAATACCTCTCAATTGATAATTTTTGGGTGTTGAACTCATTTCTGATGCCTTTTTTGCAATATGGGATGTATTTGATTCGGAAAGGTCAAGTTTCACAATCGCCAAATCCAATATGGCCGCCGCAAGCCATGTTAAAAAAGCTAATTTTGTTTCTTTTTTGGAGAATAAACCAATGTAATACCTCTCAATTGATGATTTTTGGGTGTTGAACTCATTTCTGATGCCTTTTGTGCAATCTGGAATGTCTTTGAGTGGAAAGATCAAGTTCCACAAAAACCAAATCCAATATGGCCGCCGCAAGCCATGTTAAAAAAGCTAATTTTGTTTCTTTTTTGGAGAATAAACCAATGTAATACCTCTCAATTGATAACGTTTGGTGTTGAACTCATGTTTGAAGCCTTTTCTACTATCTGGGATGTTTTGATTCGGAAAGGTCAAGTTTCACAATAGCCAAATCCAATATGGCCGCCGCAAACCATGTTGAAAAAGCTAATTTTGTTGTTTTTTTGGACAAAAATCAAATGCTATACTTCTTAATTGATTATTTTTTAGAGTAGAACTCATTTCTGATGCCATTTGTGCAATCTAGGGTGTCTTTGCTTTGGAAAGATCAAGTTCCAAAAGAAGCGAAATCCAATATGGCCGCCGCAACCATGTTGAAAAAGCTATTTGTTTTCTTTTTTGGAGAATTATCATATGTAATACCTCTAAATTAATAATATTTTGGTGTGGAACTTATTTCTGAGGCCCTTTGTGCAATCTTGGGTGTTTTTGACTCAGAAAGGTCAAGTTCCACAATAGCAAAATCCAATATGGCAGCCGCAAACCACGATGGAAAAGCTAATTTAAAAAAATAATAATTAAAAAAGATCAAATATACATGTAATACATGTATATCTTAATTGGTTATTGCTTGTGTTTAACTCATTTCCTCTCTGAGGTCCTTTGTTCAATATGGAGAGTCATTGGTTTGAACAGGTCAAGTTCAATGTCTTTTTGATACATTAACGACCTTTGGCTTAGCTTGAACAGCAGTAGTCAGTATGTAAACAAGATGTAAGTAAATGACAACTCTCTGACATTAGACAGAGAAAACACGACAGTGAGCGGGACTCAATCCTACGTCCTGAGGTAAGAGGCTTTTATCCTAACCACTAAGACTACCACAGGCCCATGGACAGACGGTTGGGCCGGGGCAGAATATATAACACCTTGTTCCATATGCATGGAAAGATACATCAATAAAGCCTCAACAATTGATTAGATAGTAGTTCCAAAGTCATTTCGTGCCGGGTTTTCACAGGGTGAAGAAACTGAAGACAGACATGCAACAAAAGTGTCGGTTCATCAATTTTTATTCATGATATGCCCGGTTTTGTCGAGATAGGGTGAGAATATACTGACAATCAGTTGTATCCCTTTTCTCTATTTATCCCTTCTGACGATTTTTCCCCTCAAAATCAATCGTGTCGGATCCTTGTGGTAAGGAGTACATTGGTACTCTGCTGCCCTCAAAGTGCCTTAAGCCTTTACAATAGAGTCTGCTCACATTGTATTAGTGTACAGAGACGTGTGATACTCGTTGATGTCTTTGCCGTGCTGCAGAGGTACTTTTTGCAACACATTTTGTCATGGAAAACTGGACACTTCAGTTTCTTCACCCTGTGAAAACCCGGCACGAAATGACTTTGGAACTACATGTGTATCTAATCAATTGTTGATGCTTTATTGATGTATCTTTCTATGCATGTGGAACAAGGTGTTATATATTCTGCCCCGGCCCTACCGTCTGTCCATGGGCCTGTGGTAGTCTTAGTGGTTAGGATAAAAGCCTCTTACCTCAGGACGTAGGATTGAGTCCCGCTAACTGTCGTGTGTTCTCTGTCTAATGTCAGAGAGTTGCCATTTACTTACATCTTGTTTACATACTGACTACTGCTGTTCAAGCTAAGCCAAAGGTCGTTAATGTATCAACAAGACATTGAACTTGACCTTTTCAAACCAATGACTCTCCATATTGAACAAAGGACCTCAGAGAGGAAATGAGTTAAACACAAGCAATAACCAATTAAGATATACATGTATTACATGTATATTTGATCTTTTTTAATTATTATTTTTTTAAATTAGCTTTTCCATCGTGGTTTGCGGCTGCCATATTGGATTTTGCTATTGTGGAATTTGACATTTCTGAATCTAAAACACCCAATATTGCACAAAGGGCCTCAGAAATAAGTGCCACGCCAAAATATTATTAATTTAGAGGTATTACATTTGATAATTCTCCAAAAAAGAAAACAAATAGCTTTTTCAACATGGTTGCGGCGGCCATATTGGATTTTGCTTCTTTTGGAACTTGATCTTTCCAAAGCAAAGACACCCTAGATTGCACAAATGGCATCAGAAATGAGTTCTACTCTAAAAAATAATCAATTTAAAAGTATAGCATTTGATTTTTGTCAAAAAAACAACAAAATTAGCTTTTTCAACATGGTTTGCGGCGGCCATATTGGATTTGGCTATTGTGAAACTTGACCTTTCCGAATCAAAACATCCCAGATAGTAGAAAAGGCTTCAAACATGAGTTCAACACCCAAATATTATCAATTGAGAGGTATTACATTGGTTTATTCTCCAAAAAAGAAACAAAATTAACTTTTTTAACATGGCTTGCGGCGGCCATATTGGATTTGGCTATTGTTGAACTTGATCTTTCCAAATCAAAGACATCCCAGATTGCACAAAAGGCCTCAGAAATGAGTTCAACACCCAAACATTATCAATTGAGAGGTATTACATTGGTTTATTCTCCAAAAAAGAAACAAAATTAGCTTTTTTAACATGGCTTGCGGCGGCCATATTGGATTTGGCGATTGTGAAACTTGACCTTTCCGAATCAAATACATCCCAGATTGCAAAAAAGGCATCAGAAATGAGTTCAACACCAAAAAATTATCAATTGAGAGGTATTACATTAGTTTATTCTCCAAAAAAGGAAAAAAGTTAGCTTTTTTAACATGGCTTGCGGCGGTCATATTGGACTTGGCGATTGTGAAACTTGACCTTTCCGAATCAAATACATCCCAGATTGCAAAAAAGGCATCAGAAATGAGTTCAACACCCAAAAATTATCAATTGAGAGGTATTACATTGGTTTATTCTCCAAAAAAGGAAAAAAGTTAGCTTTTTTAACATGGCTTGCGGCGGCCATATTGGATTTTGCTATCGCGGAACTTGATCTTTCCAAATCAAAGACATCCCAGATTGCACAAAGGACATCAGAAGTGAATTATACTCTAAAAATAATCAATTTAGAAGTATTATATTTGATTTTTCTTAAAAAAACAACGAAAAAAGCTTTTCTAACATGGTTGGCGGCGGCCATTTTGGATTTGGCTAATGTGAAATTTGACCTTTCCAAATCAAAGACACCCCAGATTGCACAAAGGGCATCAGTTATCAGTTCCACACCAAAAACCAACCAATTTAGAGGTATTACACTTATTTATTCTCCAAAAAACAAAAAAGTTAGCTTTTCCAAAATGGCTGGCGGCGGCCATATTGGATTTGGATATTATGGGAAACGTGACAGTGTGGCAGACTAGCACCTCGGTGATTTGTGATGTCTAGGGTCTCGTTAACTCACATCAAGTGAGAAACTCTCTCAACACCATTTTGCAAACGGGTCTAGAGGCCTAGTCCTGGACTATTAAGCTCAAAATGGACAACCAGTTTTCTTATTAAGTGCAGTCCATTATTTTTTATTTGGACTTGTTTTAAACAATAAAAGAGCTTTCTATTTTACCTTTATCTTGCATTAAGCAGTAACCTGCCTTAAACACAGTTTGATATAGATGATTTGCACTGATGATTTTCAAATTTTGAGAGAGTTAAACCCCCGTTAGAAGTGCCTTGTTGCGAAATTTAGTTATCCCTCAAACGAAGGAAATAGTTCCAATTTATACAGTCATGAACATGTACCTAAAGAAATATTTTCTATATCCTATCAGATGGTAGCTTAAATTCTGCTTTACTTTCAACCTGCTTTAAGTGGTCAACTGTCTTCAAAACTACACACAGGCTATGGGGTAAAAGGTTAATACAAGATTGACCATATGTTTTGTTTGGAGGAGAGAGTTTATTTCAAGATTGACTCATGTTTTGTTTTAAGCCTTGCCATGCAACAGGCAGCCCCGAAGGAGGAGGATTTCTCTACAGATCTGCTGAGTGAGGAAGAGCAGGAGCTGCTGACTACGTACCAACATTGCTGGAATGATGACAAAGTTGACATAGACCTGGTAGCTGCACTAGTTCACAGGATTGTGGTCACACAGCCAGACGGTAAGGTGTATATACAGTAGAGCCTCTCTATTAGGACTGCTGAAAATTATACTTATTAGTTATGTTAGGGACAGGCAACTGATTAAAGCAGAAGACAGTAAAGCAGAAAGCTACTTTAGGAGCTTTCTGCTTCACTAACATCCTGCTTTAAGCAACCAGTGCCTAAAAAAATCACATTTTGTTGGATGTAAAAGAAGGGTTTTACTGTAAGTTAAACCTCTTTATTTTGACCACTAAAGTTTTTGCTTTTTATGGTATTAAAGATAGGTGACAGCTTAAAGAAAGATGGAAGTTAAGCATAAAGCTCCTGCAGGAGCTATCTGTTTTACTTTATCTTGCTTTAAGCACCCACCTGCAAGAAGAACCAAATCTACATCTCGTTTTGTGGTTGCAATGAAGAGATTTTTCTGTAGTTTGGCTAATGTTGTTATTTATTATAGCATTCCAACCATGGTTAATAGATTGGATCTACTAGATGAAATCCTGATTAACTTGATCTCTCATAAGGAGCGAATCTATTTGACACTCTGATTTTATAACATTGAAATATTGGTAAATAAAGGTACAGTGGAGTAGATGTTATTCTTTCTCGTTTAAATGCAAACGAAACAGAAACGCACTGCAATAAAATGCAGAAAATCAAAACGTGTTGACAATTTTGACTTTATTTTAACCTGAGTGGCAAACAGTTTGGAACCTGATCAGAAAAATATATATCACAGATTAGTTCTATCTGTGATATATATTTTCCAACCCATTGTGTGCATCGAATGTTCTATTTTTAGCTGCTATATCTTTGTTATACCCCCACCACTAGTGGTGGGGGCTATATAGGAAACGCCTTGTCCGTCCGTCCGTCCTTCCGTATGTCGGTCCGTCGCATTTTTCCGGGACATTTGCCTTTTTCTTGAAAAATGTTTATGATACAATCTTCAAACTTGGTATACATTATCAATGTTATTTGGGGACACTCATTAACAGGTTTCATAACTCTTGCACCAAATTTCACAGAGTTATGCCCCTTTTTAACTTGATTTTTTTTAAATTTTGTACCTTAATATGCATTTATTCTTTGGACATGTCATTTCCTTGAAAACTATTTATGACATTGTCTTCAAACTTGGTACACATTATAAGTGTGATGTTTGCAGACTCTACTTGAAGTTACATAACTCTTGCCAACAAATGACCAAATTATTCCCCTTTTTAACTTGAAATTTTCTTCTATTTTCTTGGAACAATCCATTTTCTTGAAAACTATTCATGACATTGTCTTCAAACTTGGTACACATTATTAGTGTTATACTGTGAGACTTTTTGTCAAGTGTGACAACTCTTGCATAAAATTTGACAAAATTATGCCCCTTTTCAACTTGAAATTTAGTTCCTTAATATGCATGTATTATTCTTTCTACATGTCACTGTGCTGTTTGTGACAGGTCAGTTTGGAGTGGGGGTATCAATCACCTTTAGTGATAGCTCTAGTTATAATTATACATATATGTTGTATAGTCGGTTGAAAAGCCTTTATGGCTTATGTTGTCTTTTGTATGTCTTGCCGACTGAAAATAAAATTTATCTTATCTTATCGTATCAGATGCTGGGATACCTGGCATCTTATCTGGCTCCAAACTTTTTGCACTGGAAAGAATAACGTTTTCTCCACTGTAGTTGAAGAATTTACGGTGCTTGAACTGGATATGTTCATTTGCAAACAGTGTAGACCCTGATAAGAGGGCCCCTAAATTAGCTCTTTGATTAGGGTCTCAGTGTTACCGCGAGAGTGCGTTTCTTGCGTTTTTGACGCAACAAAATCACTTTTGGCGCAACTAAATTCAGCAAGTGCGTTTTATGTGACGCAAGCCGATTCTGCCGACTAACTGAAACTAAAAATGTTAAAATCGGCATATTCATTGAAAGCACGTCGCCGACGCCGAAGTAAATACATAATTATGAATTCCGTTTTTGTATGCATGTCGGTTACGAAATTGACAGAGTCCGCTAACGGCCATTTTGGTTGTTTTGACAGGTGCATTGTGGGTATAAGAGTTCAGTTCGATTGGCATATAAAGTCACTCGAGTAATTAAAAATCGACAGTTGAAAAGGGCGAAATATATTAAAACTACACAGATTCCGTGTTTAGTATTTATTTAAATCCTCATATTTAGACTTATTGGTTTGCATATGCTTTTAAATTGTTTCCTTTGAAAATGATTTAAACTTCCGTAGTTCCGCTAATCGCCAGAACCGGTCGCCATTGTTGTTTGTTAAATGAACTCGCTTTGCCAAAAGTGTTTTGATTGGGGTAATGAACGTACAGGCTCGCATCATCTGCTAAAATGCAGACTATTTTACTTCATTCTTTATCTCTTCAGCGCCCAAACAAGAGAATAAAATGCACATGGGTTATGTCATCTACTTTAAGGGATCCATTTATCTTCGTCTGTCTGACCAGATGTACATGTCTCACAGTCTGTCGGTTTCATTTCAACTTCTTTCTGTCGAACAATCAATTAACGATAAAAAAAAAAAGTTCTTCATTCGTGATATTAGTAAGTGACACTTAGGGTATCGAAGTCTTCTATATTTAACAAAGTTGAAAACTGTTTTTCACTAACAAGTTGCCTGCATAAATACCTTGACCTGAAAAAATGAAAACTGTTTGCTTGTCTGAAGTAATAGTGAAATGCACTGAACGTACTTCACTGAATGACTGATGAGGTGTTATAGAAATAGAAATTCTTCTATATAGTTAGATCGTTTGTCTCTCAATTATATTAATTGTGAAATAAAGACACTGAACAACACAATAAGTATTTTATTCAATATCTATCTAGATCTATATAAATGTAAAAAAAAGTTCAAACAATCCTGTGACCCCCAAAATTTCCAAATGACCCCCACTTTTTCACCAAGGGGGTCAAGAATGACCCTCTAAAATTTCAGTGCTGCAGTAACACTGGGGTCTGCACTGTTTGTCATATTTTTAAATATTTTTGTGACAAACCCCTTGAGAGTTAATATTTACTGGTCATTTATGAGATGAATATTTATGATTGTATAAAGTGGAACAATTGTCTTCAATGGAGGAATAAGCTAAAGGTGTTTCTATGGGAGTGATAGATTAAAGATTCTCAGTGTGAGTTATGGTGCAAGTTTGTGTGACATTTCATCTATGATATCATGGTATTATTGACACTTATTTAGGTGCTGTGCTCATCTTCCTGCCTGGTTATGATGAAATTGTGTCACTAAGAAACAAAATTGATGAGGATCCAAGATTTGCAAGTAGCCGGTAAGTATCGTTTGTTATACAGTAAAACCTTTCCATTTTGACCACTATCTTGAGTAAATTATTAGGAGCCCTCTGATCAGGATGTGCACTGTTTGTCATACTGCAATACTTTGACAAAAACAACCCTTAAAATAAAAAATGATTAACCCATTACACCATAGCCTGTTTCTAGTATTAAAGATATGTGACCGTTTAAAGCAGGTTGAAAATAAAGCAGAATTTTAGCCTGCTTTAAGCTTTTATCTGTTATAATATAGAAAATATTTCTTATGATTCTTATTTGTGACAGTATAAATTGTAACTATTTTCTTCAGTAGAGGAATTAATTAAAGGCATAAAAAAGGTGTATTTATGGGGTAATGGGTTAAACAAAACTTGAAAGTTGGATTGTTCATTTGAAGTTTCAAGGAGGAAACTGTCAATTGAGCATTATCTTTTTGTCTCATTTTCAGATATTCATTGTTTCTGTTACACTCAGCCATGCAGACACAAGACCAGAAAAAAGTATTCAAGTCCTCCCCTCCAGGGGTCAGGAAATTGGTAAACACACGTTACTATTCAAATAATTGTCTCAAACTCACAATGTACAGTATGGCAAGTGACATTTGCAAATGGTTTGATTCCAGAATAGATGCTTAGTAAATAAGTACCTCATCAGGACCTGATATTCCACAGATGTGCAGTGTTTTCTGGATTTAGAATGGACTTCAATTTGTCAAAGACTTAACACCAGTTGATTATAGTTATTTTTGCCTATACAGTAAAACCTCTCTTTTACAACCTCTAAAACGAATACTAATTGATGTATAAAAGACAGGTGACAGCTTAGAGCAAGGTAACAGTAAATCAGAAAGCTCCTAAAGGAACTTTCTGTTTTACTGTTACCTTACTTTAAGCAGTCACCTGTCGTACACACCTAATAATCAACACAACTTAATGGTCATATTAGAGATGTTTTACTGTAAATGTACAGTACATGCAGCTAGGGGGATTCATATTTGTCTTTCAAGACAAGTCATATTTCTAGTTCTTTCCTTTTTTCCTTAGATCCTTGCCACTAATATAGCTGAGACAAGTATTACAATCAACGATGTAGTTTATGTTATTGATGCTGGGAAGGTGAAAGAGGTATGTTTAACCCATTATTTTATAAATACCTCTTGTTATGCTTTTGAATGTATTCCTCCACTGAAGAAAATAATTCCACTTGATACAGTCATGAATATGTAGCTTAAAAATATTTTTTATATATTTTGGGAGATGGTAGCACGAAGTAGGCTTTATAAGAAACCTTTTGATATCATAAGGTCATACAAGACGGATAATACAGGGTCTAAGGTTATAAAGAGTTAAGAGTTGATTCTGAAATCGTTCTCAAGACTTTGATTGATCAGATTTGAACTTTTGTTCAAAGCTGACCAGTCAAATGCTTGAGAAGGATCTCAGACTCAACTCAAAATCTGTACAGTGTAGCTCCATTATATCGCGGAAGTTGGGGTCCACGAAATGAAATCCGCGATGTGGTCGGATCGCGATATAGCCCAATTCTGAGCTGAACTAAATTCTGTTGTATATTCCATTGCCAAACTCTATTATATCAATGTCATGCAATAAACACGGTTTCTTGGTTGATTACCTTGTTATTTCTTGTCAAAACAAGTCTTTATATGCACTGTCATATCTAGCATCAGCGTTTTCATGTGTATTATACCAAATGCGTACTTTCGTTTTTGACAACGGCCGCCATTTTGATTTAAATGTGCGTGTATCAGTAAGATTCAGTTACTCGTGGAAATCACACTTAATGCTTATATCGCGATTAGAAAGCGGATAAAATGAGATTTTCTCGGTTTAATTGTCAAAAAACAACGTACCGTGGTATATGAAATTGAAAGAACAATGAAACCAATTTACAGTTCACAGGTTAAATTTAATTTATTTCTTGGCCGACATTGTTCGAGTACGTTGTTATCAGGTACGAATCGCAGTTATGATTGTAAGTGTCTGATTGATGTTTCAATGTGAATGACTGTGATTTTAATGTCTGTGGTTATCTCTCCACTGCTATAAATTGCGGATTAGTCGACTTTGATAGTTATAACTCAATCAGGTTAGTTTGCTAATTATTGCTAAATAATGAGGGAAACTTCGCATGCGCGAGTGCACTCAGTATAGGCCTATTGTTTGTTTGTTAGTGCACCTGTCAATCAACGCAGCGGGATGACGCACGCGCAGTCCACAGATGGTGATAATTGACACTGATTACGCAATTATAGCGACCTGTTAAAGGAAGATATAATTATTAAAGAAACAGAAATGAGCGCGCTACTTGGCTTTTATTGACTTTTAGAATACATATAGGAAAAAATGGGGTCCAAGCCGCGACCGCGATATATTGGCTTTCGCGAAATAGCGGACCGCGATGTAATGGAGCTACACTGTATAACATTTGGGGCCAGGTGTAATCAAGGCTGCATATAAGAGTAGATAACTGAACATTTCAAAGTGTCTAACAAACTCTATGCTGTGACAATTCATTAGAATTCTCTGTAGACAATTTTAGCCATATACTCTATAGATACCCCCGTTTCAGTTTTAATGCTTTTGATTTATTAATCCACTGAAGAAAATAGTTGCAATTCATTATGTCATGAACATGCACCATAAGAAATATTTTCTATATCCTAGCTTGTTGTAGCTTAAAGCAGGCAGAAAGTGAAGCAGAATGCGCTGTAAGGCACATTCTGCTTTACTTTTAACCTGCTTTAAGTGGTCATCTATCTTCAATACTAGAAACAGGCTATGGAGTAAAGGGTTAATGAATGATAATGTTCTGTAGAGAAACAAGAACATTAGTTTTTGAAATATCCACATTGATTTTTTTCTTTAAATCATCGCAATACTTATTGTATAATAAGATTATATGATGTAAAGATTTTATATTTCAGAAAACATTTGACAGCTTACTACAGATCACCATGTTAAAGAGTAACTGGGTCTCCAAAGCCAGTGCATTACAGAGGAGGGGACGGTACGGAACAATAGTTTTATAAGTTAATAAATTACAATAGGCATACTTACTTAAATATATGTCCTATGTCTGATGTTCCAATTGTTTACCCCCTTCATTGCCATGACATCATGACTGTTTAACCCATTACCCCATAGCCTGTTTCTAGCTTTAAAGACAAGTATCACATTCTGCTTTACTTTCAGCCTGCTTTAAGCTACCATCGTCTAGGATATAGAAATATTTTTTATGGTTCATATTTATGACAGTATAAATTGGAAATATTTTCTTCAGTGAAAGAACAAATGAAAGGCGTAAAAAGGCATATTTATGGGGTAAAGGGTTGAACAATTTTCATCCTGCCATCCTCAACACAGTCAGTGTTTCTTGACTTGAGCATTTTACTGTATCTAAGTTGCTTGATTTAATAAATTTCAGAAGATAAAAAAAAGACTTTAGCTGACAAACTTTTGTTTGTAACTGACTTGGTATTAACCATTTACTCCATGGATATACATTTTAATGCATTTAATTCATTCCTCCACTAAAGAAAATAGTTCCAATTAAATTTATTTATAAAGTCATAAACATGTATCATAACAAATATTTTCTTCATTCTAGAGATGATAAGCTTAAAAGCAGGCTGAAAGTAAAGCAGAATGTGCCTTTAGGCGCATTCTGCTTTACTTTCAACCTGCTTTAAGTATTCACCTGTTTTTAATAGCAGAAAAAGGCTATGGAGTAAAGGGTTAAATGGTAGTTTTGTTTCTGCAGGGCGGGAAGACTTAGGCCAGGGGTGTGCTATCACCTATTCAGTAAAGTGAGATATCAAAGTCTTCAAGAGTATGCTACACCAGAACTACTGCGCTGCCCCTTACAAGTAAGTATGACAACAATGGAGATGTTTGTTCTCATGTAAATAAAGTTTCCGTTTCATAGTTACTGTCAGTGATTTAGACTTGCCATTGCAAAGGTTACCATTGCATCAAGAAGTTTGAAAATATTAAACCTTTACCCCATAGCCTGTTTCTACTTTTGAAAGTACATGTAGTAGGCATTTCAGCTGTTACCAACTCAGGTTTGACTTAACACATAAAGTTGAAATGTTATTGTACTTTACCCTTTAATTCACCATTTTCTTTGTAGGAAATATGTCTACAGACGAAACTTCTTGCAGCTTCTTCAGAGAGTATAGCAGACTTCCTTTGCAAGGCACCAGAGGCCCCACCCTTCATGATCATACGCTCTGCTGTATCTATACTGAAAGTAGGTATCCAGTGCACTTATCTGCAGTTGTAATACAGTAAAACCTATGTACAACAAAATACTAAAATGAAGGCAAATTGATTGTATAAAAGACAGGTGACAGCTTAAAGCAAGGGGATAGTAAAACAGAAAGCTCTTTCTGTTTTACTGTCACCTTGCTTGATGCAGTCACTTGTAAATGCCTACTAAATAGCACAATTTTGTGGTTGTAATAGAGCTCTAGATTTTACTGTATTATGTCATATGATTCTGTGATCCTATTACAGTGGAGAATCTGTTATTCTTTCCCGTTTAAACGCAAACGTACGCAAACGCAAAACACTAAAGCGTAGAAAAGTACAACTTTTGGACAATTCTGATAATTCTTGTTTATCTTGGTGGCAAACAGTTTGGAGCCTGATCAGACGCCGGGTTACCCGGCGTCTGATCTGGCTCCAAACTGTTTGCACTGCAAATAATAGTTTTAGCGTAAACGCATTTATTGGGAAAGAATAACAGATTCTCCACTGTAGCACTAGTATTACAGACATAACATCTTAGAGCCATTCACAAATACACTATGATAAAGAAGCAAATGCTTACACTCCTTTTTCACAATGCTCCAAATTTAAGGTTACAAATTGTATACTTATGTTTGTTCAAAATATGACAACTGATTTTGAATAAGGTTCCAAGTTGTTCCGTGCATCTAACTGGTTTGTCAGTGTATGATATGGATAAAAATCATAAAAACTAGTTTTGAGTTTTTGAGCAGACAGTATATTTGAAGTAGACAAAACAATATTCAGCATGATAAGGGACTTAGGGTTAATTTAATGTGCTGTTTCCAGGAAATGGATGCACTGGACCATAATGAGGAGTTGACAGAACTTGGCCGACACCTGGCTGACCTACCTGTAGAACCTCACCTGGGCAAGATGGTCCTCAACTCTATAGTACTCAAGTGTGTAGATCCTGTCCTCACAATAGTCTGCTCTCTATCCTATAAGTCTCCATGTGAGTATACTCTTACATTTATAAGATAGGGAAAAGATATTCAGTAAAACATCCATATTACGACCAATAAAACTGCTAATTGATTATTTGAAAGACAGGACACTGCTTAAAACAGGGTGAAAGCAACCACCTGTGTTAAACATAAATAATTTAGGTCATCTAGTGGTCGTAATAGAGAGGTTTTACTGTAGTTGTTTGGATAATTCTAATGACGAAGACACTTATAATGTCCAAAATTTGAATAAAAGATTATTAAATAAAACTGTTTGTAGACATATAGCTATACATGTACAGCTACATTTTTTCTAGTACTGAAACAGTATTCTTGTTTATGACAGTCTTGTTGCCAGCACTTCCTTCTGACAGGAGAAATGTGAACCTTATACAGAAGGAGTTTGCAGCCTCCACATTCAGTGATCACATGACCCTTCTGAGGGCCTTCCAGGTATATAATTTTAAAGCAGGTCGAAAGTAAAGAAGAATGCGCTTTAATTAATGAGCCGTGCCATGACAAAACCTGCCTTGTTACATTGCAAACAGTGTAGATTAAGGCCAGCTGCCGGGTCAAAGATGCGGTGGCTGGTCTTGATTTACACTGTTTGACACCCAAATGCATCTCAAGCATTTTATGTAGCTGTATTATATATGGTTTTTGGCAGTGTAGATCAAACTCAGATACAGAGCCTGCGATGACAACGGTGCTCGGGCTATACAATGTTGCAATGCATTAAGGCAGGTTTTGTCATGGCACGGCTTAGATTATATATACTGTATTGTATATATAACCTAAGTATTGGAACAGACAGGCCTGAGCAAACAGTGTAGACCCTGATCAGACTGCTCCCTCAGGAGCAGTCTGATCAGGGTCTATACAGTGGAGAATCTGTTATTCTTTCCCGTTTAAACGCAAACGTACGCAAACGCAAAATACTAAAACGTAGAAAAGAACAACTTTTGGACAATTCTGATAATTCTTGTTTATCTTGGTGGCAAACAGTTTGGAGCCTGATCAGACGCCGGGTTACCCGGCGTCTGATCTGGCTCCATACTGTTTGCACTGCAAATAATAGTTTTAGCGTAAACGCGTTTATTGGGAAAGAATAACAGATTCTCCACTGTACTGTATGCCATTCAGTTTCTACCTTTTGGACAAACCCATATAATTATGGCAGAAATGGATGTTAGCAAACAAACAAAACAAAACCAAACACTTGCTATGTAAGATTTTTCTTGGTCTGTCTGTCCACAGCATTAACCTAAAACATAACTTTGAAACAACATGTGATAGAGACTACTTATTTTGTAGGTGTACTCAGGTTAAGAAGCCCTTGAACACAGTACAACTGTTGTTTTCTATTTCTTGTGATACAAATAATCAAGTTTGATACAGTGGAAAAGATGTTATTCTTTCCAAATAAACGTGTTTATGCTAAGAGATTTATTTTTATTGCAAACAGTTTAGGGCAAGATCAGACACCGGGTAACCCGGCGTCTGATCAGGCTCCATACTGTTTGCCATTCAGATTAAAATGAGCATTCAGAATTATCAAAAGGTTTCCAGTTTCTACATTTTCTTGCAAACTGTTTGAGTTTAAATGGGAAAGAATAACGTCTTGTCCACGTTACCTATATTTTAGGCATGGCAGAAAGCACGTACAGATGGATGGGAGAAGTCATTTTGTTCTAGAAATTACATATCATCAGCAGTCATGGAGATGATAGTGGGTATGAGGTCAGTATTTAACCTTTTTCCAAATAGGAGCGCCTTTCATTTATTCCTCCTCTGAAGAAAATAGAACCAATTTATACAGTCATGAATATGTACCAAAATAAATGTCTATATCTTAGCAGATGGTAGCTTAAAGCAGGTTTAGAGCCCCGCAGTAGACAGGCCGATGAATACTCAAGATAGACGAAAGCAATAAGAATGTCTCTCTATCCCTTCTAAATCTATTAAAATAAAAAACCAGACAAGTGTTGGCACCCTCTTGCAGTGCTCTTGTTATCAGTGAAGGAACAAATTATAGGCCTAAAAAGGCATATTTAACCCATTACCTCTTAGCCTATTTCTTGCTTCGAAAACAGGTGACCACTTAAAGCAGGCACATTCTGCTTTACTTTCAGCCTGCTTTAAGCTACCATCTTCTAGGATATGGAAAATATTTCTTTTGGTACATATTCTTTGCTGTATAAACTGGAACTTTTTTCTTCAGTGGAGGAATAAGTAAGAGGCGTAAAAAGGCGTTTTTAAGGGGTAATGGGTTAAGGAGTAATGGGTTAACTGAACATTTTCAACATTTTCTCCTTTATATTGTAAACTCTATTTCTATTCCAGAGCTCAGTTATTGGGACAGCTGCGGGCATCAGGTTTTGTGAGAGCACGTGGAGGTGGTGACATCAGGGACTTGAACACCAATGCTGAGAATTGGCCTGTAGTAAAGGCAGCCCTTTGTGCAGGAGCCTATCCTTGTATCATCAGAGCAGACAGATATGCCGCCAAAGTCAAGCTTTCTGTGGGACAGTATGTATAGTAAAAGCTATTTACAGTGTCGGTCTTGATTCTATGGTTGTTTTTTTTTACACAAACAGTTAAACCCATTGCTCCATAGATACACATTTTTACACTCTTAATTCATTCCTCCACTGAAGAAAATAATTCCAATTTATACAGTCATTAATATGCTTCATAAGAAACTTTTTCTTTACCCTAGCCTTAAGGCACATTCTGTTTTACTTTCAACCTGCTTTAAGTGCAAGCCCGAAATAATGAAATTTAGCGATAGAAATGTAAATTCTTTTTAGTTAAGCAAGTTCCAGACATTGAAATTTGGCTATAATTTATTGTTTCAGAATGAAGGAGAAGGTAATGATTCACATCACATCCGTGTTGCCCCAGAAAAACGACATGAAAATCCTGCCGACTGATTGGTTGTTTTATGAGGAGATTACGCGTGTGGGCACTCTGGCGTGTGTGAGATGTTGTACAGCTGTATCAGCAGTGACTGTGTCATTGTTTGCTGGACCAGCCAAGCTGCCACCTAACACAGTGAAAGACCCGGGAGAAGATGGACTTGGTAAGTTATTGTGATATGCCCTCCCCTCTATGGCCGTCGGTACAAATCACCTATATTCATCTGTGTTTAACCAATTACCTCCATAGCCTGTTTCTAGGTGACCACTTATAAAGCAGGTTGAAAGTAAGTCAGATTGTGCCTTAAGACCAATTCTTCTTTACTTTCAGCCTGCTTTAAGCTACATGTAACCATCTGCTAGGATAAAGAAAATGTTTCTTACCAAAGAAATTCATAACTGTGTAAAGTTGCAATATTTATTCAGTAGAGAAATAGATTAAAGGTGTTGAAAGGGGTATTTATGGGGTAATGGTTTATGGTAATAACTGCTTGATGTGTCACATCAAAACATGACTATTTCTTTTTGATATTTTATCTTATATACATTCCTGTGGTATCAGGCTTTTTCGTCTGTATTTTTACCAAGTTTCTGAAGTCAACTGGCTGTACAATGTATTTCAACAGACTTCATTTTCATTAAGCATGATACCATGTACAGATACATGTACAAGTGTGATATAAAAGAGTTCTTTGTTCTGCTTTGAATATCAAATGTTTTTTTATTTAAAATGATTGAAACATTTTATTTATTGTTGGTGGTGTATACTGAAGGTACCTGTATATTATAATAATACATCACAAGTTGCTGGTGCACTACATTGCACTGTACTCAACTCTCAACAAACTTAATAACAGAATCAGCTTGTCACTGAATTGAAGTATGTCTCGAGCTAGCTACATCATCCTGTATGGCACCGGAAATTGGTAATACAGTGAAACCTCTTTATTGCAACTGCTATAAGAAATCTTATTTGTTACAGAAAAAAAACCAGGTGACAACTTAACCCGTTACCCCATAAATACACCTTTTATGCCTTTAACTTATTCCTCCACTTAAGAAAATAGTTTCAATTTATACAGTCATTGATATACTGCTTAAAAAAAGACTATCTATATCATAGCAGATGACAGCTTAAAGCAGGCTGAAAGTAAAGCAGAATGTGCCTTGAGATGCATTCTGCTTTACTTTCAACCTGCTTTAAGTGATCACCTATTAAGTATTTTCAAAACTAGAAACAGGCTACGGGGTAATGGGTTAAAGCAAGGTGAATATAAAAAAGAAAGCTTTCTGTTTTATGTTCACTTGCTTTAAGCAGTCACCTGTCTTGAATACCTGATGATTGACACAATTAAGTGGTTGTAATATGGATATAGATGGATGGATGGATGGATGAGTTGGGTTTGACAGCACTGCAACA
Source organism: Gari tellinella (assembly GCA_922989275.2). Taxonomy (NCBI): domain Eukaryota; kingdom Metazoa; phylum Mollusca; class Bivalvia; order Cardiida; family Psammobiidae; genus Gari; species Gari tellinella. The sequence goes on from OV277864.1 coordinate 47,903,683, forward strand.
CAAAATAGGTCTTATAGCGCCGAAAGGTTGTAATAGAGAGATTTTACTGTATGTATTTATTTTGACATTTCCCAGGACTCCAGATAAGAGAGAGTAATCTGAACAAATCCAACACTTTCTCTCTCATACAACACCAAAGCCTGTGGTGTTACTACTCATTAGAATTGTCTCTTTGAGACAATTCTAATGAGTAGTGACACCATAGGGTTTAAAGCAGAAATAAAGGTTTTAGTTTTTTAAATACTCCCCTTATCTTGAGCCCTGGCTCCGAGGTTATAAAGCGTTTTATTTGAGTCTGAGTGTGTTCCCAAGCACTTGATTGGTCAGATTTGAGCCTAGTCCAACACTTTCTCTCTCATACAACACCAAAGCCTGTGGTGTTACTACTCATTAGAATTGTCTCTTTGAGACAATTCTAATGAGTAGTGACACCATAGGGTTTAAAACAGAAATAAAGGTTTTAGTTTTTGGAATACTCCCCTTATCTTGAGCCCTGGCTCCGAGGTTATAAAGCGTTTTATTTGAGTCTGAGTGTGTTCCCAAGCATTTGATTGGGCAGATTTGAGCCTAGGCTCAAATCTGACCAATCAAATGCTTGGGAACGAGTTTAGACTCTCAAGTCAAAAGCTTTATAACCTTGGAGCCTGATTTGCCTGTTGTTGTTCAGAGCTAGGACTGAAGAGAGACAACAGTGACAGTGAGAATGAGGACCAGGAGGATGGCAAGACCTCCACTCTACACCTGGGAAACTGGCTGGCATTTAAAGTAGATCAAGAGGTCGGTACTAATCTTGTTTCTAAATAAATGATGAAATAGTATATTACATAAAAAATATGCTTACGCCATCTGATCTTGTTTTCAGTGTTGCAGGAAGATGACTTCTTAAAGCAAGATGAAAGTAAAGCAGAGAACTCTTGTATGATTTTGCCTCAGATACACATTTTAACACCTTTAACTATTTTCTCCACTTAAAAAAAATCTCAATTTATAGTCATGAATATGTATCATCAGAAATGTTTTCTATGTTCTAACAAGATGGTTGTTTAAAGCAGGTTGAAAGTAAAGCAGAATGCACATAAGGGGCATTTTTCTTTACTTTCAACCTGCTTTAAGTGATCACCTGTGTACAAAACAAGAAACTGGCTAAGGAGTACAGGGTTAATAAGCTTTAATAGTTACTGTATGTCAGTAATAGAATAAATCAATAATGTGAGTAATGTTTTAAAGGGTTTTGGTGTTTGTTGGATGAGGGATGCTAAAATTATCAGCTAGATTATACTTACCATTTCCCATAGAAAAATTTGAAGAAAAAAAGGTCGTGGCTTTGATTTAGCCTAATAAGTCAATGTCAACAAATTCAGCCTAAGTTGATTGGACCTGAGGAAATCACATTTAAATAATTTTAGGCAGCAGCCATGGTGATCCAGCTGAGGCAGAAGTGGCACAGTTTGTTTCTACGGAGAATGAGAGCTCCATCTAAACCCTGGTCACAGATGGATGAGGTAATTTACATTGCACAGTTCAACCTCCCTTTTACGGCCCCATAAAATAGGCTAATTAATGGTATAGAAGACAGGTGGCAGCTTAAGGCAAGGAAAGTAAAACAGAAAGCTCCTGTAGGAGCTTTCTGTTTTACTTTCACCTTGATTTAAGCGGAAATCTGTCTTTTAAACACCTATTGAATAAATACTTTAGTGGTTGTAAATTGTAATGGAGAGGTTTTACTGTATACATGTATTATAAGAATAATACTATAAAGTATAATACTAGAAAATACTGCTTAATTAGTTTTAAGCTCACGGGGCTAATGTTCAGGAGAGCTTAAGTTGTTAACTGGTGTTTGCAGGGTTTTCCCTTGGGTGATAAAAATGAGGGTCACAATGTCCCCCATAAAAATAATTTGGGGGTCATTTGTGGAAACTGGGGGTCACATTAAAAATCTAGGGTTTTTGCGAAAACTTAAAGAGAACAAAAAAGCAGAGGCAACTTCAGTATTTTACTATGAACACTATCAGTTTCTTTTTCAGGAAACTTACAGAGAGAGAAAATAAACTAGTAACACATAAATTTGACTTGTATAGATCTATGAACAACATAATTTTGGTCAATCAGCCTGAGATATCCAAGGTGCTACTTGCACTGGACTGGTGCACCTAGACCACTTGGATTTTTTTAAAGTCAGAGGGAAATTGCTTCTTTCTAGCTTTAGCAACTCCAAATGCTCTGGTTGCACTAAGTTTGAGTGACTGGAGTGCATTAATTGGTGTGGCTACTGGTTTTTTGATGTCTCAATAGAGTAGAGCTACGAAAGTTTGTGCATCCTGGAGAAACGAAGGGATTGGTTTGTTTAGTTTTGATACAAGGCTCACACATCATTTTATCATCAGACAAAAACAACCAATCATACTTTGAAAGCCGCGTCTCACAAAATCCCCGAGGCTTACAGGACTTTTTGGGGGCACTTGGACCTGGTGATTCTTTTGGATCATCACTCGGATTTGAGTCAGATTTGTTCGAGTTTAAAAAAGCCAATAGTTTTAACTGCGACATTGCGGACGATGTATTTTTTACTGCTTTATAGTTTTATTACTTGCAACTGGCTTTCCCAGCCGATTACATAAGGGAAATAGCTACACAGTCCAGATAAATTCGCCACTTTACCTGATGAACCCGCTATATTCGTCCCCAAATCTCGCCCTAAAATAAGCAAGGGACGTTACTCGATATATTAGATTCGCCGTTAGTTCAATTCAACCCACTATATTCGGCCCGAAACTTCGCCCTAAATAAGCAAGGGAGATTACTCTATGCGTTATACTGCCGTGAAATGAACCCAGAAGCGATTTTCTGTTTCTATTTCTTTATCTATACGTCATTGAATCCTATAACTTTGCCGATCTAATAATAACCGATTTCAACGATTGTGCGTCCTGATTGACGCCCTGGAATTATTTTTTGGGGTCATTTAGACAAAAGTTGCGTCAAAACGCACATATTTGTGCGTCAGGGAAAACCCTGGTGTTTGGTCTCGGCATTGCCCTTCCTGTACTTGTTGCTGTTCGCTTTTGCAGTTTCAAAAAAGTGTTCAATATTTCAATGCCCTTTCAACTACATCTTTCAAACTTACACCACACATACCTGAGGGCTAGACCTTACTGACCATGTAACACTTAGGACCCCTTGATCTTGACTTCAGCCACTGCGTTTCGACTTTAAGTGTGACGCCCAGTGAGCAATCTTTGAAAGAATAATGCCTTCTCCACTGTACCAATAATCATCTTCAAACGATAAAATGTATAAATATATATTGAAAGAAGATATGTCTAGATGATTGCACTGCAGTTCTTGTTGTTGTTTTGTAGGCTGTTATTAATGCTGTGGTGAATGTTCTCACTAACGAGGAGCAGGCTTTGGGACTGCAGCAGCCGGCTGGTATAGGTCAGAGACCCAGACCCATGTGTAAGTTAAAACTTAGATAAGGGGAGTATTTCAAAACTAAAATCTTTATTTCTGCATTAAACCCTATGGTGTTACTACTCATTAGAATTGTCTCTTCGAGACAATTCTAATGACTTTAGTTACGCCATAGGACTTGGTGCTGGAATGAGTGAGAAAATATAGGATTTGTTCAGTGTACTCCCTCTTATATGTGGCCCTGGTAGAGTATAAAAGATAAGGGTTAACAACGAGAAAAGTTAAGAATGTTAAAACTTAGCAGGAGAAAAAGATTAAAAACCGGATATAAACACCATTGCTGGACTTAAAACGTTAAAATTATTCGTGCTGTTGATTGAGAGCTTGAAACTTTTCAAGATCACTCAGCAAGACATCTGCAGGAAGAGCAATCCACTATGCTATTGTAAGATATATTTCTATGACGAATCAGTAAAAGCATGAAAAAGCAGTCATATGAAGGAAAGTGCTAACTCTTTCAACACAAATTAACTGTTCCCCTGTGGATCATTTTAGTAACCAACACATGAACCAGTCTACTTGGAACTCTGGGTAGTTTACTAAAAACTAAATTAGCTCTATAGGAGCCCTCTGATCTTGGTCTACACTGTTTGCAAATGTTAGGTTTATATTTTAAACAGGTCTATGGTGTTGAAAGTATAAACTAGTGAATTCTGTATTGATGCTATTGTGTATATATTGTTTACCACAGCAGTGTCGGTTAACAGAGGGTTCTTGTTAAAAGGGATGTCGATCAACAGAGGTTATACTGTAATAGCTAGTGTATACAATATTGTACAGGGCTGCACAAATAATTTTTTTAGCCACTTGTCCAGGACAAGTGACTTTCAAAAAGTCACTTGTCCTGAACAAAAAGCCACTTGTCCAACTTTTTATAGACCTGATTCGAAAACATGGTTCCATGTAAATGCCGGCAAAAGGGAACCCATTAAATTGATACTTTCGATTTGAGCATATCAATTTGTTTTAGTTTTTATCGGTTATAAAGACAAAATGGTATTTATATATTTTACTTTTTATTATTATTTTAATTAAAATTATGATATGAATATACATGTATACTCTATGAAACATAATTAACTAGACTATCACACCTTATCACTTAAATGTAGAATCTGTAATGTATCTCCACTATTTCTTTAACCTATTACCCCACAAATTTGCATGTATGCCTTTAATTGATTCCTCCACTAAAGTAACAAGAGCCGCATGTGACCCTAAATCGCTCACCTGGTATCCATGTTTACAGTCATGTAAATGGACCAGTAATGATCAAGTTTTTACTTATTCACCCCCACCCACTGGTGGCCATTTTGTTTGAGCTAGGAAGATTATTTAAAGAAAACTGGCAGAGGGTCACCTATGAATCATTATTTGTGTAAAATCATTCTTAAATCAGACCAATAGTTTCAGAGAATTTTTTTTTTAAAGTTTTTCTATACAGAAATATAAGGAAAACTTGCCCCACCAACTGGAGGCCATGTTTTTTAAGATAACAAAATGATTTTAAGAAATTTGGTAGAGGATCATCAATTGACTATATTTGTGTTAAATTATTTTGAATTTGGACCAGCAGTTTCAGAGAAGAAGATTTTTAAAATGTTTACTATACAGTAACATAAGGAAAACATGCCCCACCCACTGGCGGCCATGTTTTTTAAGATAACAAAATGATTTTAAGAAATCTGGTAGAGGATCATCAATTGACCATTTGAGTAAAATTATTCTTAATTTGGACCAGTTGTTTCAGAGAAGATTTTTTTTTAAAGTTTTTACTATACAGTAACATAAGGAAAACTTGCCCCACCCACTGGCGGCCATGTTTTTTTTTAGATATCAAAATAATTTTAAGAAATCTGGTAGAGGATCACCCATGGATCATTTGCACAAAGTTACTTTAAAATCGGACCAGTAGTTTTTGACAAGAAGATTTTTTAAGTTTTCTCTATATAGCCATATAAGGAAAATCTGCCCCACCCACTAGCAGCCATGTTTTTTATGACAGGAAAATTATTTTAATAAATCTGATAGAGGGTCACCAATGGCACATTTGGGTAAAATTATTTTTAATTTGGACCAGTAGTTTTTGACAAGAAGATTTTTAAAGTTTTTTCAATTGGTTGCCATGGTAACCACAATTTCAACTGGATCACCTATATTTGAAGAAATCTGAGAGAGAACCCTACAAGGAACAATCCTATGAAGTTTTGATGAAATTGGCCCAGTGGTTTCCAAGAAGAAGATTTTTTAACAAAAAGTTGGACGACGGACGGACGACGACAGACACTAAGGGCGATCACAATAGCTCACCTTGGCACAAAGTGCCAGGTGAGATAAAAAGATCCACACTTAAGATCTACATTTTAATTAAAATAAGGGATCCCTTATGAAAGGGACACTTCTCACCCAAAGCTTTAATTCTTACAAAATGATATCTCTATATTAGTTATACACTTGTTGGTTTTGACATGAACATTTTAAAAGATTTTCCCTTAAGTAGCCATGGCAACCCGGGTTCTACATGGTTCCAATATATCTAAATAACTTTAATATAGGACCATCTAAGGAACATAATTACCTTTAGTCTACTTGTGCCTTCAATATTCAATAAAGAATGAAATTTAAGAGTGTTTCCCTTTTGTCTCTTAATTCTGTTAAACATTTGAAGTGTGTAAAAGTTATCTTTCCTTTATTTCAAACTGTTACAATTTTCTGTAATTTACAGATTTTCTTTAAATTCACATTTGCAAAATCATCATCTACACTTTGATTTGCTTAATTCATGTTTACATAACATTTTAAAGACACATTCCCTACATAAAAATCATAAACCTATTTATTAGATATAAAAATAAATGTTGCTATTTAAACAATAGAATGCTACCTTTTTCACTCTAACTTCTTAATCACTCTATATTATAAGGACAAACGATCCTGTATTAATTTGTATGCAACATTCAACAACAACAAAAATATTAATTTGTATGCAATATAGCATATGGAACCGATTTTACATGTACACGACTACTCATCAACACGTTGAAATAAAAATCTGTGTGCCCTTGTCTACACACTTGATTTGTCAGAAGTTTACAAGCTTTGATTGACCATCAGATGCTGGTTAGAGTTCCTTTGTGTAACACATTGAGATTACGTAATCAAAGGGTGGTGCCGTGGAAACGTGCGAGAGACTGACAGTCACACGAAATTGACATAAAACAGTCATGTAGATCTACTGTGAATTTGTGGTAGTTGACACGCGGATTGGCTTGTTGCGTAGGGAACATGGATAACTGGATTACAAGACCTTTGCACAGCAGGTAGGCTAGAAGCACTCGCAGCATTTTATGATTCAGGCCACCTCATTAACCTGAAGTCCCGTAGTGTTAATCAACCAGCTTTTTTTGAAATTTGCCGATTTTGATCGGGACTAAAGTTGGAAAATAGTCACTTGTCCGGGACTAGATTCTAGAAAATGGGCACCTGTCCGGAGCCATTTTCCACTTGTCCGGGACGTCAGGCTATGGGATTTGTGCAGCCCTGTTGTAAGTATATATTTAATGTTTACCACAGCAGTGTCGGTTAACAGAGGGTTCTGGGTAAAAGGGGTGCCTAATCAACAGAGGTTATACTGTAATAGCTAGTGTATACAATATTATATGTATTTAATGTTGACCACAGCAGTGTTGGTTAACAGAGGGTTCTGATTAAAAGGGGGTGCTGATCTATAGACGTTATACGGTAATAACTAGTGTGTACAATATTGTAAGTATTTGTTGTTTACCACAGCTGCTGAGAGCATCATGTCTGGAGGCAGCGTATCACGTGGCTATCCAGTACAGGACGAGTATGCAGATAACACTAGACACCGGTTCTCCACTTCAGCCAAGAAGGCTACCAGTACACCACCGAAGAGAAAAGACTTCATGTCACCAAGTTAGTCTTCTCAACACACATCCAACCCTAATTATGAGTATATTCGTTAATAATTTAATATTGTTTGTTTTCATTACATTTGGTTAGCTGTGATTGGCTATAATTTTTGTTTCATAACTCCATGAAAATAATAAAATTCAGGCCACGCCTTGTCAGGACTACTTTCCCTTAGTCCAACTGCTCTTCACAAGCGCTGCATGAAGCAGGATGCCAAATGACGTCATTGACGTCGACGTTACTACATAACAACGACGCGTTTTGGCGGAAAATATATATGGCGCAGGGACTACAACCTACGTTTTAAAAAAAGAACATTCGCCTTAGATTCTCTTTTCAACTACTTTCTTAAATTCAGAAGTGATATTAAATTATAAGGAATAATTCGTAATATTTATTGTATTCATTGAGGTATGAAAAAAAAACCTGGTCACACTTTTGTATGAAACCGCTTTGCGGTTTCATACAGTGTGACCAGGTTTTTTTTTCATACCTCAATGAATACAATAAATATTCGAATTATTCCTTAATTAATAAAAAAGTGTACCTGTAATGAGTACACTTTTCCTAGACCTCTGATCAGGGTCTACACTGTTTGTGATTTTGAAATATATGTAGAATACAACCCTAAATGGTCATGAATGGACTGGGCTAAATTGGAAATGTCCATTAAAATTTCAGAGGTGTGATGGTGATTTTTGAATTTGGAAATAACAAAAATTACGGTTCAGTGCTACGTAGAGGATCACATACAATAAAAGTATGTACTTTGTATCAGCCCTTTAACTCATTTGCTGCTGACACTTCAAATGGATAATCCAAGTTAGCAATGAAGTCTAGTCCATATTGGACTATTAAGGGTGTGGTTGGTATTGTTTTGTTACATTATCTTGCAAAATGACAAACATAGGACATGTTTACTCTTCACAAGTATACATTATGTAAATGTATATGTAAATGGCATGTATACACATTACTTAGGGTTAATTGGTTAATATATCATTATGTTTTTGCAAATCTGAAATCTGAATCACTTCAATGTCTTCATAAACCTTTTACCCATAGCCTGTTTCTAATTTTCAAGACCACTTAAAACAGGTTGATAGTAAAGCATAATGCGCATCGAGGTTCATTATATTTTACTTTCAGCCTGCTTTAAGCTATTCTCAGCTATAGTATAGAAAATATTTCTACTGGAGCATATTCATGACTGTATTCAGCGGAAATGTTTTCTTACATGGAGGAATCAATCAAATTCGTAAACAGCATGTTTATGGAGTTATGGCTTAATGCAGGAAATGTAGTATAACCTTTTCTACTATAGCCTGTTTCTAGTATTGAAGATAGGTAACCACTTAAAACAGGCTGAAAGTAAAGCAGAATGGGCCTTGAGGCGCATTCTGCTTTACTTTCAGCCTGCTTTAAGTTACTATCAGTATCTACTGGGATATAGAAACTACTTCTTATGGTATATATTCATGATTATATAATATAAAGTCAAACCATTTTCTACAGCACAGGAATTAATAAGAGGCGTTAAAATGTGTATTTATGGGGTAAAGGGATAATTTATGTCTTATTGATTGATACTTTCTATTTGTAGAAAGTCAAGGTTCCAATGAAGGTTCAGCCACTAATAGCCCCAGCCAGGTTTGGAGTGGTAACAATACTCCTAGTGGAAGCCCTCAGATAGGTTCCCAGCAAGCTTGGAAGGACCGAGACCCAGGGGCCTTTAGCTCCGGTCCTGCTAGATATTTCATCATGAAGTGTAGTAATCAGAAGAACATTGATATGTCAGTCAGCCGTGGGGCCTGGGCCACGTCTAAAGTTAATGAGAGAAAACTGAACAAAGCTTTCCAAGTAAGTACAGAAAAAGTACAGTTAGCCCATTACCCCATAGCCTGTTTCTAATTTTATAGAGAGATGCCCACTTAAAGCAGGTTGAAAGTAAAGCAGAATGCGCCAACCTGCTTTAAGCTATTTTCTGCTAGAATTATAGAAAATATTTCTTATGATAAATATTACTGACTGTATAATTTATTGATTGGAGGAATAAAGTAAAGGAGTAAAAAGGTGTATTAATGGGGAATGGGTTAAATGTTTGATGCCAGTGTCTGCTTTAACCCTTTACTCCATAGTTTCTAGTTATGAACACAAATGACCGCTTAAAGCAGGCCCCCACCGGACCAAATCTTTCTGATGAGACTTTATAAACTGAGGTCCAATATATCAGTGCTTTACACTGGGCATTCAAAAGAACCAGAAAACTCTGTCTTTAATAATAGTAGAGCTTTGCTCCTTGGTTTTCTGCATCTGCTCCCCTCTGTGGGTGTCCAATTAAGGCCCATTCTGTTTTACTTTCAGCCTTATATATAGAAATATTTCTTCAGGTACACACTGTATGAAGTGGAACTTTTTTCTTCCATAGAGGAATGAGTTGTGTATTTATAGAGTAATAGGTTAAAGTGTAGCTCTTGGCATCATCTTTGTTCCTTTATTTACTCCCAGGATGGTAAAACAGTGTATCTGATCTACTCTGTACAAGGCAGTGGTCACTTCCAAGGCTTTTCCAAGATGGCTTCAGCCATAGGCACAGAGAAGTCCACGGATTACAATGGCCAGGGAGGCGTGTTCTCTGTTGACTGGGTGAAAAGGTGAGAAGACTTACGATACATTGTGAAAACCTCTCCATTAGCCCTCTTTCTTATGCACAGAGGAATAAGTTATTCCTTCCCAATAGTGATTAGTGAAAAATGAACAAGACTTTATTGGAAGCTGGAATTGCCTTTTTGAAGTTTCAGGGTTGAATGATTTAAAAAACTCTCCTAATCTGGGGATGGAGCCACTCATTCCTATGCATTGGTTGAGGTACATTTTTGAATGACAAAAAGAAAATATGAATTAGTACTAATGTTCTGTTAATTAGTTGTGTTTTGCATGTTTAACAGGATATTGCTATAAGCTTTCATCAATGTTTATCTTGCAGGGGTAACCTACAGTTTCAGGCGACTCACCATCTCCTCAACCCTTGGAATGAACACAAGAGAGTGCAAGTCAGCAGAGATGGCCAGGTTTGTATTGTCAACAAACTTTATAGCCCTTTACCCAATAGCCTGTTTCTAGTGTAAACCTTTAACACCAATGGAAGCATGTGTTGACATTTCTAGAAGAGCATGTTGACCTTTCCGTCATAGAAGCGTGTTGTCACCTTTCCTCCATAGAAGGGCACATTGACAAAATCTTGCTCTTATCCTTAACTGATTGAATTCCTTGTGACAAGTATACATGTCATTTACAAATAGTGCACTTGTGAATAGTACCCTTGTCCTATGTAAACCCAGATCAGAGGCCTCTCAAAGGAGCCCATTGATCAGGGTCTGCACTGTTTGTTACTTTGCAATATTTCATATAAAGAAAATTCCCCAGAAAGTCAACAATGGACTAAACTTTATTGGACACTGGAATTGTCCATTTGAAGCTTTAGGGGTGAACGAGTTGAACAGAGGTTACCATACTGCAGTACATATTTACACATTTTAACAAATAATTTTATTGCGCCTAAATTTAGATCTAAATTATGATCTGACCACATAATGTTACAATATTAAACACTTTTTCTCAAGCCTTATCTCATATATCTTTATATGTATTGTGTTTATTTGAAAAGAGACAATGTTTTACTGTCAGGTATCTCTTGTTATAGGAATTGGAACCATCAGTGGGTGAAGCATTGACACGGCTGTGGGATCCTGATGCTGATAGAGAGTACCCTGGGACCACAGGTGGTCAGTGGAGTGAGGGATACAACAGAGTACACAGCAGTCAGTCACACAGGAGAAACTACAACCAAAATAGTAAGTACAGTAGAGCCAAAGAAAACCCAACTCCTCTGGACTTAAAAAACATTCAGGTTTAGAGAGATTTTCAGATCAGAGATTGTTTTTGCAGCCATTTTGAAGAAATTCTATGGTCTGTTGTTTAACCCTTTACTCCATGGCCCTTTCCTAATATTGAAGAAAGGCAACCACTTAAAGCAGATTGAAAGTAAAGCTTCTTTCAGCCTGCTTTAAGCTACCATCTGCTAGAATATAAAAAACATTTCTTTTGACACATGTTTATGATTGTTTAAACTGGAACTATCTTCTTCAGTGGAGGAATGAAATAAATGCCCTAAAAGATGCTTTCTATGGGGGGAAATGGTTAAGTCTTTGAATATTAGTGCCAACTACATGTATGCAGATTGTGATATATGCTCGGGACGTCTCTAGATTGCATAAATGTTTTAAATAGTTTACAAAATTGCCATTTTTTGACAACCCATAGCAAAGTTAAGATCAGTAAATTTTGAGGCCTTGAACTTTCCAATATAATTTATATTGATTTTATAGTAACAGTGGTATTCAGTTGATATTTGTTTGATAATATTTTGTTGGTCATGCACTAAGCATCTTAAGTTTAGCACATGTTTCTGCAGAGCTCTAGATAAGGGGAGTAATTCAAAATTTGAAATCTTAACTTCTGCATTAAACCCTATGGTATCACCACTCATTAGAGGCGTATTAATGGAGTTATGGGTTCAACTGTTTAACTGTTTAGTTTACTATATATATGTGTAGATGTAGTTACTTACTAAGCAAATAATGTAATCCAATCAAAACAGCAGCTGTTGTAAAATTCCTTGTTTCAATAGTGTACTTATACAGTGGAGAATCTGTTATTCTTTCCCAATAAACGCGTATACGCTAAAACTATTATTTGCAGTGCAAACAGTTTGGAGCCAGATCAGACGCCGGGTAACCCGGCGTCGTAACCCGGCGTCTGATCAGGCTCCAAACTGTTTGCCACCAAGATAAACAAGAATTATCAGAATTGTCCAAAAGTTGTTCTTTTCTACGTTTTAGTGCTTTGCGTTTGCGTACGTTTGCGTTTAAACGGGAAAGAATAACAGATTCTCCACTGTATAAACACAACAATCCGTGGGAATTTTCACATTGTAACATCCACGTGTGTACACACACATACTAGGTTTCAATGATACCACGTGACTTTTTTAACATCAGCACGGCTAAAGCGAGCAACATGGGCTATTTTGATTGGATAACACTCGTTCGTTCATTCATTCATTCATTTATCATGTATATGGTGTCTGACAACGCGTACGAGTCAAAATAATAATGTTAAAAATTCTAAATCAGTAAATGTGATATAATTAAAAGAAAATAGTGCTTATCGGATCCAAAAGTCTGCTATTGCTATACATCTCAGTAGAAATGCCTGACTTTTGAAAACAGATACACGAAAGAAAAAAAACACTACTGTAAACCATAAATAACCATTCACGACTCTATAGCTCTTCTGTAAATTCATGTTTTGCTTGTGTATACATATTTGACCTTGCTCTAAACATGCTGATGTATGTTTTATGCAATAAAGGATTGAATTGAATTGAATTGAACATTAGAATCGTCTCTTTGAGATGATTCTAATAAGTAGTAACACCACAGGATTTGGTGCTGAAAATAGTGAGAAAGTGTTGAATTTGTTCAGTTTACTCCTTCTTATCTGGAACCCTGTTTCTGTACTTGAAATTAAATTTTAATCATTTGATTATAGGTCAATATGAAGGTCAGGAAGGTTACCATGAGGGTGAAGGTCACTACAATCAGGGTTACTATAGAGATAGTCAATACTATGGTAACCAGGGCTATGGCTTCAGCACCTGGAGTGGCTATCAAAACGGCAACCACTTCAACCAACAAAACTATAGAGGCAGCAGAGGGGGTGCATATGGATATCATAACACAGAACCTGGGTACCAGACAGATCAGTATCATTACAGTGACAGGGCATTACAGAATGCTGGTTCCCCACATCACAGAGGCTCACCCATTATGATCTTACAGAGAGATAGTAACCAGAGGCATGGGGGGTTTAGGCCAAACCAACAAAATCAGAAATAATAGACAAATCAGGAGTAAAAACGGAAAATCATTTCATATCATTATGAAATTTAGAATATTTTCACATGATTTTTGAGTAAATTTTGTGATGTGACAAATAATGTGTTGAAACCTAAAGCTATGAAATTGAATGAAATTGTTATTTTTCCACCTGGCATAGAGATTTCCACAGTGAGTGCTTTCTTGTTATGTTTGCTTAACTCTTTCCTCCCTAAAACATTAAATGAACAATTCCTATTTCTATTTTGGTATAGTCCATTTCTGACTTTTAAGGGTTGTTTTTGTCAATGTTTGGCATTATTACAAACAGTGAAGACCCTGATCAGAGGGCTCCTTTCGGAGCCCTCTGATCTGGGTCTTCACTGTTTGCATAGGACAAGTGTACTATTCACATGTACACTGTTTGAAAACGACGCCTATATGCGGGACTAGGGTTCAAAGGGTTAAGTTATAGTAACACTTTTTCCAATGGAAACACCTTTTGATGCCTGTAGGAGAGTTCTGCTTTGTTTTCAGCCTGCTTCAAGCCATTACCCCATATTATGTTTCTAGTTTTGAAGACAGGTAACTACTTAAAGCAGGTTGAAAGTATAGCAGAATGCGCCGTACGGCACATTCTACTTTACTTTCAGCCTGCTTTAAGCTACCATCTGGAAGGTTAAAGTATATTTTCCTTTTGGTGCATATTTATGATTGTTTAAATTGAAACTAGATTCTGCAGTGGAGGAATAAACTAGAGACGTAAAAAGGTTTATCCTGTCACGTGCCTATTTTCCTGACGGATAAAGGGGTGACAGATAAACTTTGCTTTATTGTGCTAGTTGATCACATGACCGATGTTATTATGTCAGTTGGTCACATGACCTGTAGCCGGAACTATTTTTTCCACCGAGACGTTTATTTTTCCCGCTGTTAGGAAATATATTCTAAAACTCTTTCAACAGAATCCGACGTGTAACGACGTTTATTCGATGCAATCAAAGCGTTATAGAGTACGCGCCACCAGTCGCTTGCTGACATACATCTATAATTGTCCACCTTTCCTGAGTGAAAAACACTAGATTTTTAAAGGCTCTTTTATTTCTTTGCAGCGTAACTAGGGTGTGACATCACTGACGTCATCTATATAATAGCGCGCTTTCCTAGAGTAACATAGTTCTTTAATGAGAATCTTATCTAGACCAAAAATGATTCTAGCTTTAAAAAAAGCAGCCTCTATTTATTTTACTATTGTGACAAGGATAAATAGAATATTTGGTGACTAGCTTTGAATGAGAAATGTTATCTGGCTCGGCTTCTGAAAATATCGGGTTCGCCTGCGGCTCACCTGATATATTCATCCGCCTTGCCAGATAACATTTCTCATTCAAAGCTAGTCACCAAATATTCTCTATGTATTTATGGGGGAATGGATTAAGCAGTTGTAACGGTGCGGCCCTTTCCTCCACAGAAGCCTCTTTGAGCATTACTACCTAACCCTGCACATACCCGGTAAGTGTCAGAAATTAATATTCATTTATGGTTTTTAGTACAGATGCCAGCTTAAAGCAAAATGAAAATTAACAGAGCTTCCTGCTTTACATTCATCTTGCTTTAAGCAGTATCCTGCTCTTAACACAGTTTGATATACATTTGCACTATCGGCTTAGGATTTTAGAAAGAATTGCCCAGTTATGTTTGAAATGAATTTGCATGTAACCTAATCTGGTTGAAGATTGCTTGACACAAAGTGTATTATCTTTAATTTCCAGATTGACTTGTTGAGTTTATAATTTTAATGAGCTTGTGCGATGTTGATTTTACCATTCTAATGAGCTCATTGGATGTTCCTATCTGATTAGGGAAAAGTATCTTTGTATATTGCAAATAGTATACAAAGTGTCTGTTTGAAATATTGGGGCTCATTCAGAATGATTATTTAACAATATAATTATGTTTAAACCCCTTCCCCCATAGCTTATTATCAGTATTGAATTAAAATTGTTGCTTAAAGCAAGCTGAAAGTAGAGCAGAGAACGAAAGGAGCATTCTGCTTTACTTTCAGTCTGATTTAAGCTACCATCTGCTAGAATATAGAATATATTTCTTACGTTGCATGTTCATGACTGAATGAAAGACATATTTATGGAGTAATGGGTTAAGTTTTAAGTAGTCACCTGCTTTTAACCCATACACTCCTGAAACATCAAATGAACAATTCCAGTTTCCAATTAAATCTTTTTATTCCTAAAATATATGGGGTTGATATTAACATACATTGTAAAATGGCAAACTATGCAGGCCCTGATCAGACAGCTTATGTAAGAGCCCTCTGATCAGGGTATTCACTGTTTGCATAGAACAAGTGTAATCTTCATAGTTACACTGTTTGTAAAAGACAAGATTACTCATCACTAGGGTTGAATGGGTTAAGGTGCAGTCACACCTCACCGGATGGCACAAACGGACTTCAAACGGAAAAGAAATGTGTCACAGAGAGATGTCCGGTGGCAAAATTTGTCCGCGAGGCGCTCAGATTTGGTGCCGGACCGAATAAAACGCATGGTAACCGAACACTTACCGAACGAGTAAAGGATAACTAACGGTAACTTAACGGATATGCCCGTACGCGAAACGGACAAATTCCGGATAAAATGAAAGTGCAACGCATTGATAACTGACGTAACGTTCTTGGAACGTTCGATAAACGTTTATGTTACGGTCACGTAACGGATAAATCGAAAGTTCTAAGAATCATTTAATTTGAACAACAGTGATGCCACCGAAATTCAAAACTTCGAGGAAGAGAAAAACCAGGGCCCAGCGAAATGGCTCTACATGCCCATCTACTTCTTCTATCAAAGGCGACGCTGGATATGCTGAAACCTGACGAGCAACCAAGAATGCATATAGAAGGCCAAGATGAACACGACATATCACAGCCCGAAACTGGAGAGATTTCCGAAAGCTCAAACAGCCCCTCGTCGCCTCCATTCGTCTAGTCCCATTTCGGTTCCGTTACCATATTTACCACAATATTGGTTCAAGGAAACATACATAATAATATGCATAAACTCCATAATACGAACTATTCATATACCAAATTCCATCAATTTATCTCGCACGGTTTCAAGGTTTTCGCAGGATTAAGAATTCTGAACAGACGGACATAAAGGCATCAATCGATAGGTGTATAACACATGGACGAACTTACAACATTTGTCGGATGTGGATATTTCTTTTGATCTTGTTTTGCATGACTAGCCATATGACAGAAAATTGTATTGCTCTAACTCTGGAAGAAAATGATCTAGAAACTAGTCCTTACACTTACCATGTTCCCGCTAAGGGTCAGATTAAAGAAATGGCCAGATTAATTTATGTCATAAACAATGGGCAGGTTAATGTTGATCACTAATGTGGATAGTTATTATGGCCACACAAGTATCGATTTATGCACCCATACAGACAGGCGGAGGGCAAACCTTTGGCGGAAACACTGGTAGGGGGTTAAATATGTCAATAAAATGACTATATCAGAATTTAAATTGCTATAAAGTTATGAATAAAACAATACAAAAATTATAATCTCCTATTATTGATTAAGAATGATACCGGTAGATAAAACTATTACCTCTCGCACGACAACAGAGATAGTTTTGTGGGATATTCTCCTTGCGGATCGCATATTTGTATACTTGGACCAAGAGGCGAGATGTCTGAGCGTGATGACTAACTTCATGCCTGGCGTGATGGAGTCTCTGTAACATGTGAACTGTCTGGTTATCTTATGACCAACTCGAGACAAAATCAAACATTTCAGGAGGCATTCTCATGAAAATGATGAAAGACCTCTGGGACGAGTTGATCGTATAGTCCGAACTCCATGCGCATTTAAGGGCCTAGCCAAATCCTAGACCATCTTCTCCTCATTCTGTTCTGTTCATGAATTAAGGTGTTCAAATTGGCACCTTGCAGGTCAATCTGAGCCTAGATCAGAGCTGCTGGATACTGCAGTCGAACACAAACACGACACTCCATTATGTATTGATAAATGTTTCTCAGATTTCCATAAATGTATCAGCAATGAAATGCATGAATATAATGAAAATAATCAACAAGAAAAACATGTTTTATTGTTCCCGATAAGATGTATGCCATCAGTTTTGTCACACGGACCTCCGTTTCCTCGTCGGTAGATGTCCGTTTAACCTGCGGTTGATTACCGGAACATGTCCGTTTGGTCCGTTAGGTGTCAGGTAATACTCAGGTCCGTGAATCCAGTTCACCGGATATCAACGAATACGAACAGGACACGTACAGGACAATGAACGTATGCATTCCGAACAAAACGTATACAAACGCACATCTACCGTATATCTAACGTACATTTTTGTCCGGTGGAATCCGTTTCCAAGTTTTCAACATGTTTAAAACTTTCAACCGGATTGAACGGACATCACCGGACAATGAGCGAACATACCGAATAAGAAACGGACAAGAAACGAATTCGAACGGAGACGAACGGATTGGAAATGTGGTTCTCCGTTGGACGTCCGTTTACGCTATCCGGTAAGGTGTGACTGGGCCTTTAACCACAGAAAACATACCTACTTTTATAGCATTGTTGTAGGTTTTACTGCACTCTCTTTGGTAAGATGTTTATAAAATGGACAACTGTTTGTCACTTGTCAGATTCAGCAGCATTTTGTCTGTAAAAGCTAGAGTCAATACAGATCCTGATCAAATGTTTTTTTTTTAGATTGATTGCTAACCAGGGTCTCCACTGCTTACAATTTCCAAAAATCCGTTTTTAAAATGTTCAAACTTTGATATCTCCAACTCGGTAAAGTCGAACAAATCCTTATTTCAAAGTGAAAACGTGGCATAGCCACGTTTGACTTTGATATAAGGATAAGTTCGACTTACATCAGGTGGAAGTAATGAGATTCATCTGTTGAAATGCAAAATTCGGGTTAAGTGAGTTTGCGGTATCAAAGTTTGACTGTATCTGATGGTGTTGTTGACTGATAAGAGTATCTACTGTATTATATATGTATATTTTTTGATAGGATGATCTTTTTGATGCATGAAACATTCATTTATTGTACTTACTAAATCTTTGTTACTGTCAGTTGTTTAAAACCGTCCAGCTTTTAGAACAGAGTTATAGTATTTTGCTGTCAGATGTCATTCCCACCATATTGAAAAGTCAATTTATTCTTTTGTCAACAAACACTAGTGCATATCACCAATATCCAACTGACTCGGGGTATATGGCAAGTCCTGCTTTTATGACAACTTTAACCCATTACCTCATAGCCTGTTTCTAGTTTTGAAGATAGTTGACCGCTTAAAGCAGGCTGAAAATAAAGCAGAATGTGCCTTAAGGCACATTCTGCTTTACTTTCAGCCTGCTTTAAGCTACCATCTACTAGAATATAGAAAGTTTTTCTTATGATATATATATATATCATAACTATAAATTGGAACTATTTCTTCAGTTGAGGATATAAATTAAAGGTGTAAAAAGGCATATTTGTGGGGTAATGGGTTAAATAATGCTTGTTTTATTGAAGGAAGGTGGT
Source organism: Gari tellinella (assembly GCA_922989275.2). Taxonomy (NCBI): domain Eukaryota; kingdom Metazoa; phylum Mollusca; class Bivalvia; order Cardiida; family Psammobiidae; genus Gari; species Gari tellinella. The sequence continues at coordinate 47,922,617 of OV277864.1, forward strand.
TAGATGAAGCAAGAGGAAAATAAGGCAAGAAGTTTGTGACTTTACTTTCATTCTGTTTTTAACCCTTCCTTCTTCCATAGCTTTTTTTGCAGTATTTAAAACAAGTGGTTGTTTAAACCAGGCTTATAGTAAAACAGGCAGCTCTTTTAAGATTCTGATTATGTTCCTTTTTGAATACTGAATGCCATATGCTGTAATTCTGAAGTTTGCTATATTTGTCCTTTATTGCCAAAGTACATGACAAGTGACAAGCAGCTTGGATTCTTGTCTGATGCCAGGTCTGAATTCAAACCGTCTTTCAAGGAGTTAACCCTGTCCTCCATAGTCATCAGTCTAAGTCACCTTCACATAACTGGGCTTAACCCGGTACCCAGTAAATACACCTTTTTATGCTTTTAACTTATTCCTCCACTGAAGAAAATGGTTCCTTTTTATATAGTTATGAATATGTATCATAAAAATTATTTTCTATATCGTATCGGATGGTAGCTTCCAATAGGCTGAAAGTAAAGCAGAATGTGCCTTCTGCTTTACTTTCAACCTGCTTTAAGTGGCCACCTATCTTCAACACTAGAAACAGGCTAAGAAGTAATGGGTTAAAAAAAAGACAAAACATTCTCATTCACTCCATATGTTTCAAATGGGCAATTTCAATTTCTAATAAATTATAGTCCATTTTTGACTGTTTATGGTTGATTTTACAACTTATTGTAAAATGTCAAACAGTGCAGACTCTGTTTCGAGAGCACCTTCAGGAGCCCTCTGGTCTGGGTCTAGATTGTTTGCATAGGATGAGTATATTTATCGCTAGGGCTCAGTGGGTTAAGGCAAGAAACTGCTTAAAGCAAGAAGAATGTAAAGCAGAAGGCTCCTATAACTTTCTGATGTACTTGCACCTTGCTGAAAGCTGAGACCTGTTTTCAACTACATAATTTGATATTCATATTTAGCACTTATGTGGAGGAATGGGTAGAGGTGCTTCAAGGTTATACTGTGGAGAATTGGAGATAAGGGTTAAAATTAGTAAAACAGTATTTTATTTCTGTTGTATCCATTTGTTGAAAAGTATGAAAATTAATTTTATGTTAGAATGTGTCATGCTTTACCCATGATATAGTTTATTGAATTCTACATGTGTTCTCGTTTATTTATTATAGAAAATAAACTCTAACTCTGGTTGAATGTTTGTATTTTTTTATTATAGTAAACATTTATACAAGTGGATGTATCTTCAATATATTGGATTAATTACTCACCTTTATTATAAAACAATAGTGGGTGTTGCTTTGTTAACCCATAACCCCATAGCCTGTTTCTAGTTTTGAAGACATGTGACTGCTTAAAGCAGGTTGAAAGTAAAGCAAATATGTGTAAATAATTATAGACGGAAATAGGTGTATTATTTGATAATCCGTTAAATATTATCCCTGATAAAATGCATATCAAAAAGCTCTTATGTATATAAAGCTTCACTCAGTTGCTCTTTGTCTAAAACTGTAAAAGATTGTCCCTCAATCTTTTGAAATACTGTTTCCAGGATAAAGTAAGTTAATTCTACTCATATTATGTATAAAAAAAGAGCTTACATAACTCTAAATATCATTAAATACCAACAAATTAAATGACTGGTGCACTTGATATAAACTTTATCACTGCCATGTATCCTTCTATAAATGCAAAAGAAGTTCACATTTGAATTTAGTGTGTATTTTTGACAGAATAATTTTTTTTTAGTGTGCATTTTTGACAGAAGAAACAATATTATAATGGGCCAAACAGTTTGGAGTCTAATTAGACTCTAAGTTGTTGTTGTTGGCGTACCTGTGCTTAACACTCACAGGACAGCTTGGTACAGACATTATTGTCTGTCAAGCTGGAGGATTACGTGCATAGCTGTTTTCAATTACCTCGCCATATAGGCAGCCATGCTCCGTCTTCAGAGGATTTTAAATACCCAATAAAGGGTAATTAGACTCTTAAGTAACTCAGCATCTGATCTGGATCTGAACTTTTTGCAAATGCCTGTGAAAATAAATTTATATTGACAGTTTAAAGATTATCGTTAGAATCCTAAATATTGGGACACCCTATGCTGTAATTATCCTAATTTTGAACTAATTGCATTTATCACACAGTAATTTTTCAAAAATGTACAAACTGATTGGCAAACAGTGTAGGCCCTGATCAGACTGCTCCCTCAGGAGCAGTCTGATCAGGGTCTACACTGTTTGCTCAGGCCTGTTTGTCCCAATACTCAGGGGTCATAATCATTACGGTAAACTGCTGTCATCTGGGGCCCGTTTCATAAAACTTCGTACGACAAAAACGATCGTAAGTCAGATTATAAAAGTCTCAATAATTATTTATTTCTCAATCTAATCCTGTCTTGTTACATCTGTTTGGAATCGTCTTGAAAAGACGATTCCAAAAAGATGTAACAAGACAGGATTAGATAGAGAAATCAGAAATTAAATGCATTTTAAAGTTTTGACTTACGATCGTTTTTGTCGTACAAAGTTTATGAAACGGGCCTCAGATGTATTGTCAGATCTGTCTACACAACATTCCTTCAGTAAATGCTCAGACTATTTGCTGTTTAGCTTTTTGTACTATTTTGGCCATAATGTTTTAGCTTGAGACTTAAACGGTTACCCATAGCCTGCTTCTAGTTTTGAAGGCAAGAGACTGCCAAATCTGCATTAAACTACTAAAAAATCTGGAAATGCCTTCTGTGCTGTATTTTTAGGACTTTACAGGTTGATGACTGCTTTACTTAGTGTAGTCAGAGAGGTTAAAAAGATGAATTCTTATTGAGTCATGGGTTAAAGTAGTTTTACCATGTTAGAAAGTTTCGATTTTACCAAAGTACACTGTTTGTATGCCAACATTGTAGATCTAGATCAGAGTGCTCCTTCAGGGGCCCTCTGATCAGGATCTGCTCTGTTTGTAATTTTGTAAGATATTGTACAAAACAACAGAAATAGTTATAAATGGACTAGACTAAATTGGAAATTGAAATTGTCCATTATAAGTTAGACCAAATCAATTATATATTTAACCCTTTCCCCCATAGCCAGTTTCTTGTTTTGAAAATTGGCGACTATTTAAAGCAGATTGAAAGTAAAGCAGAATGCGCCTTAAGGCGCATTCTGCTTTACTTTCAGCTTACTTTAAGCTTCTACCTGTTAGAATAAAGAAAATATTTCTTATGATTCATATTCATGACTGTATAAATTGGAACTATTTTCTTCAGTGGAGGAATAAACTGAATGCGCTAAAAGGCGCTACTATGAGGGAAATGGTTAACTCTGAACCCTGAATTTCAAATGGTAATTTCCAATCATCAATTATGTCTAGTCCGCGTTTGACTATTCAGTTTTGAAAACATGTGACCACTTAAAGCAGGTTGAAAGTAAAGCAGAATGTGCATTAATGCTACCGTCTGCTAGGATATAGAAAGCATATCTATTGAGTAATGGGTTGACTAAGTGTTTTATTTTAAAGATTGGATCCAGAACAGATGCTGCAATACACAGTTTCTGAACAGGATTCAAACTGTTTGATACTCATTTCAATATTTTCATAGTCTAAATTTTAAGTTTTGCGAAATAAAAGCAGACAACAATTGTTTAAAGCCAGTGATATCATGGCAGTGATTTAATTTATCAAATAGTTATCTGCAATGCTCAAAGGGATAATGTTAATTAGATTACAGTTACATATCACACAAGCAGTGCTATCTACCACCATCCCTTTCTAATCAAATACAGATAAACCCCAGAAAAACAAAACAATTAGGGGTTGATCAGAAGGTTCATTAAGGTTTCTGAATTCTAGATATTCAGTTAAGTGACATCATGATAACAGGCAGCTTAATGCAGTGCAACAATAATATTGAAAGTGGAGGAATAATTTGAAGGCGTAAAGATATGGAGTAATGGGTGAACTCATTACACCATAAATACACAGTTTTACTCAATTGATTTATTCCTTCACTGAAGAAAATAGTCATGAGTATGTATGATAAGAAATTATTTCTACATCCAAGCAAATGATAGCTTAACGTAGGCTGTAAGTAAAGCAGAAATTACCTTAAGGCGCATTCTGCTTTACTTTCAACCTGCTTTATGTGATCACCTGTCTTGAAAACTAGAAACCGGCTTATTGGGTAATGGGTAAAAGTTCAGTTTTCAGAGGTCTCCTACTTGGATTTATTTGACTATCAATATTTCTTTTCACTAGTGGCAGTAATAAGCCATTGATAGATATGTACAGTAAAGCCGCTCTATGACGACCACTAAATTGTGTCAACTATATGATGTTTAAGACAGGTGACTGATTAAAGCAAGGTGACAGTAAATCAGAAAGCTCCTTTATGACAGTAAATCAGAAAGCTACTTTTCTGTCACCTTGCTTTAAGCTGTCCCCTGTCTTTTATACAATCAATTAGCCTTCTTTTAAGTGGTCCTAATAGAGAGATTTTACTGTACCAGTATACACAATCAGGGTTCCAGATAAGGGGGAGTAAACTGAACAAATCCAGCATTTTCTCACTTATTTCAGCACCAAATCCTATGGTGTTACTACTCATTAGAATCGTCTCGTTGAGACGATTCTAATGAGTAGTGACACCATAGGGTTTAAAGCAGAAATAAAGATTTTAATTTTTGAAATACTCCCCTTATCTGGAACCCTGCACAATCGTTATAAATATCTCTGTTTATGGGTTGTTTTGTACAGAACCACTCCATTTCAGTATCTAAAGGGGTAAATTCACTTTAAGATGATAAAGAGATAACCCAATTTGATATTATCGTTGACCATCATGAATCATGCATCTGATTCTTGAACGCATTCTATTGCAGTTTATGTTGATTTTAGGTTTATTTTCTGAAGAATTTTTTTTTAAACAAACAGGGCAGTCATTAATCAGGGAACTTCTTAACCCATCACTCCATAATAACCTTTTTTTTACACCTTTAATCTTATTTCCTCCACTGAAGAAAACAGTTCCAATTTTATACAAGCATGAATACTCAGCATAAGAAATATAGAGGATAACTGTTTTTTTCAGTGTAAGATCGAAATTTAATCCATTGAGTGAACATCAGACGTTATATTTTCACGAGTGGCGAAGCCACGAGTGAAAATATAACAGTCTGATGTTCACGAAATGGATTAAATTCGATCTTACACTGAAAAAACACAGTTATTCTATTTATTTATGCTTTTAAGCCACTTTTTAAACGAAATTGTTTAAAAATTGAAAGCGAACGTACATTATTTATCCCGTGTTGAGCCCCACGTTTTATGTCGAACACATGTGCGTGACAGTTGGCGGTATAATGACGTCATCCGAATGACTTCGTTGCTCCCGAGTTTGGATTCGTGCTCTTCCGGTGAGTAGTTTGCGACAAATCGGACTGCCGGAATTTAACGATAAGACACGATTGACTACTATTCTTGGGGAGCCCTACGGGGAAAATTCATAATAAAAGCGATTGGTGATAATCCACTGCAGTGGATTACCAAGTGATCATCCACTGCTATATCGTGGTAATCCACCGAAAAGCATAAATAAATTTCTATATTCTTGTACATTACAGCTTAAAGCAGACTGAAAGTAAAGCAGAATGCACCTTAAGGTGCATTCTGCTTTACTTTCAACCTGCTTTAAGTAGTCACCTGTTTCCAGATGGAGCTTTCTACTCTAGTAAATGCACAAAGTGGTAATTCTATGGGGAGTGGTGGTTTAAAACATCAGTAACCCTAACAAGCCTAACTATGTCAGCAGCTGATCTTAATCCAATCTAGCCATTGGCTGTATGTCCATGTTTATCAGCCTAGTAGTTAAGATACTGTGCAATACTATACTGTTATCAAATGAGCTTTTATTGATACATGTACTGTTAATTGGGCAAAGTCCAGGCCCAAATTAGTCATGTGACATGTATTAGAGAGGAAAACTAAGCCAAAAGTAAACCCTGTTGAAAGTGATGGTTATTTGCTCTCGCTAATTGGCCTTACAGCTCCTTTAAAAGCATTAGGAACTTAGGCAGAAATACTTCCTGAAACAATTAGGGTCAGAAGTCTGACTTGTGGATTTGTTTTTACCCATACTTGTGACGTAGATCTTCTGTGTTTATAGTTTTAACCTACAACAATAAACTGTGAACTGTCCTTACTCCTGCTATAATGGATTGAATAGTGAATTTCAGGTATACATAATTTATTTCTTTTTTACCCCCTTCTCCCATTGAATTTTCATTTTAAAAAAAAACTCTACCCACTATAAACATTTAATCCATTACCCTAGCTATAGTTAGTTTTTAGTTTTGAAGACAGGTGACCACTATAAAGCAGGTTGAAAGTAAAGCAGTATGTGCCTTTAGGCACATTCTGCTTTACTTTCAGTCTGCTTTAAGCTACCATCTGCTTGGATATATAAAACATTTCTTATGGTACATATTCATGACTGTATAAAGTGGAATTATTTTCTTCCCTGGAGGAATAAATTAAAGGCCTAAAAAGGCATATTTATGGGGTGATAGGTAAAAAAATTACATTACATGTGTATATTATACACTTTAAGTAGCATTTGACTTGCCAGTCAACTGCTTTATGTGGTCATTTGTCTTCAAAACTAGAAACAGTGTAGCTGTTAAGAATACACTTGTCCTATGCAAACAGTATAGACCCAAACTAGAAACTGGCTATCCGGTAAAGGGTTAAATAGCTTAAACAATTAAAACATGTAGTATATGTTGATGTTTTCTAGATGAAATCAGTCAAATTCAATAGTATTTTAGTGATATCTGAAACAGTTGATCATAAAAATCTAGCCAGGATGTAGTGTCAAGTAGGTGTTTATGTGAGATTATGCAATTTCAGCCAATCATGTATTACATCACTTTTTTAACCCTGATTACTCCATACCCATGTATATGCCTATTCCTCCACTAAAGAAAATTCCAATTTATACAGTCATGAATATGTACCTTAAGAAATTATTTCTATATCTGAGTGGATGGTAATTTTGTGCTTTAATTTCAATCAGCTTTATTACATAGCCTATTTCTAGTATTTAAGATTGGTGATCACTTAAAGCAGGTTGAAAGTAAAGCACACATTCTGTTTGACTTTCAACCAGCTTTAAGTGATCATATGATTTCGAAAATATTTCTTATGATACATGTATTATCTTCATGGCCGTATAAATTGAAATTACATGTATTTTCTTCAGTGGAGGAATGAATTGAATGTGTTAAAATGCATATCTATTGAGTAATGGGTAAAGTGATCACCTATCTTCAATATTAGAAACAGGCTGTGGGGTAATAATCAAAGGTTTAAAGGGAGTGAACAGAAAATTAAATACAGATGATCGCTAAATGCATGATAAAAATAATGCAGAACTTTCTGCATTATTTTTATCCTACATGTAGCAAACACTTTTTAGCTCACCTGAGCCAAAGGCTCAAGGTGAGCTATTGGGATGGCCCTGTGTCCGGCGTCCGTCGTCGTGCGTTGTGCGTTGTGTGTCGTCCGTCATCGTTAACAATTGCTTCAAATGACATCTCCTCCTATACCGCTTGACAGAATTCGACCAAACTTTACAGAAATGTTCCTTGGGTCAAGCTCTTTCAAATTGTTCAAAGAATTAAAAACAATGCAGAACTCTGGTTGCCATGGCAACCAAAGTGAAAAAATAAGGAAATCTTAAAAAATCTTCTTGTCAAAAACTGCAAGGGCCAGAGCTTAGATATTTGGCACATAGCATCATCTACAGGTCCTCTATCAAGTTTGTTCAAATTATGCCCCTGGGGTCAAAATTGGCCCCACCCCTGGGGTCACAGTTTTACATAGAGTTATATAGTGAAATTTTCAAACGTCTTCTTCTCTGAAACCAATGTGGCCAGAGCTTTGATATTTGGCATGGTTACACTTCTAGAAGTCCTTTACCAAAATTGTTCAAATGGTTGTGGTCGGTTGCATAACTAGGTCACAGCAGCTAAAAATAGATTTTTTCAATGAAAACTTAAAAAATCTTCTTGTCTGAAACTACAAGGGCCAGAGCTTAGATATTTGGCACATAGAATCGCCTACAGGTCCTCTATCAAGTTTGTTCAAAGTATGCCCCTGGGGTCAAAATTGGCCCCGCCCCGGGGGTCACGGTTTTACATAGAGTTATATAGTGAAATTTTCATACGTCTTCTTCTCTAAAACTAATATGGCCAGAGCTTTGATATTTGGCATAGTGACACTTCTAGATATCTTATACCAAAATTGTACAAATGGTTTTGGTCTGTTGCATAACTAGGTCACAGGAGCTAAAAATAGAATTTTCACAATGAAAACTTAAAAAAGCTTCTTGTCTAAAACTACAAGGGCCAGAGCTTAGATATATGGCACATATCATCGCCTACAGGTCCTCTATTAAGTTTCTTCAAATTATGCCCCTAGGATCAAAATTGGCCCCGCCCCGGAGGGGTCACTGTTTTACATAGAGTTATATAAAGAAAATTTCAAACATCTTCTTCTCTGACTCTAATAAGGCCAGAGCTTTTATATTCTGTATGGTGACACTTTTAAATATACTTTACATATTTTATTTAAATTGTTCCGGTCTGTTGCATATCTAGGTCAGTCCTGGACATAAATCAATATCTCCATTTTCCCAAATATTCTCAGGTGAGCGAATATGCCCCATGGGGCTCTTGTATAATAATAAAGAGACTGGTCACATGATTGCTTAATACAGGTTTGACTTGGCCTTTTATGTTTGAATGCTGAATATGTTATCTGCTTAACCCTTTACCCCATAGCCTGTTCCTAGTTTTGAAGATTTGTGATCACTTAAAGCAGGTTGAAAGTAAAGCAGAATGTGCCTTAAGGCACATTCTGCTTTACTTTCAGTCTGCTTTAAGCTATTATCTACTAGGACCAAGAAATACTCTTATGAAACATATTTATGACAGTACAAAGTGGAAATATTTGCTTCAGTGTAGGAATAAAATAAAGATATAAATAAGCATATTTATGGGGTAATGGGTTAAACATTATTGTCTGCTAAACGTCTACAAATTAACTTTTTCCTTCAACCTTTTACTCCATAGATACATATTAATTAGTTCCCAATTTATATACAGTTATGAATGTGCACCATAAGAAATATTTTCTTTATCCTAGCATATTGTCATTTAAAGCAGGCTGAAAGTAAAGCAGAATGTGCCTTAAGGCGCATTCTGCTTTACTTTCAACTTACTTTAAGTTGTCACCTGTCATCAAAACTAGAAACAGGCTATGGGGTAATAGATTAACCATTTAACTATCTGATATGTAGGCTATTCTGTAATCATTCACCTGCTTGACATATTTGTATGCTGGTAATGGTCAATACTGGACACTTAGACATTGATATAAACTTGGACCACATTTTGAAATCAGTCACTGGGACACAATGGTCATCTACCCTTTGTAATCAAACTGACTGACCAAGTCTCAGTTATTGTCTCCACTTAACCCATTACTCCAGAGATACACATTTAACAACTTTAACCCTTTCCCCCATAGAAGCGCCTTTTAGCGCATTCAGTTTATTCTTGCCCTGAAGAAAATAGTTCCAATTTATACATTCATAAATATGTATTATACGAAATATTTTCTATATTCTAGCAGATGATAGCTTAAAGCAGGCTGAAAGTAAAGCAGAATGCGCTTAAAGCGCATTCTGATTTACTTTCAACCTGCTTTAAGTGGACACCTATATTCAATACTAGAGATATGCTATGTGGGAAAGGGTTAATGTATTTCTCCCCTCAAGAAAATAGTTCAGCTCTATATCGTCATGAGTATACACTATTATAAATATTTTCTCTATCCTAGCAGATGGTACAATTGTAGCCTAACCCTTTACTCCATAGCCTAGTTCTACTTTTGAAAACTGGCAAGTACTTAAAGCAAGTTGAAAGTAAAGCAGAATGCACCTAGCTAGCTTAAAGCGACTCGCAACCAGATGGTGCATTAAAAATAGTAATTTGTAAATATGTGTCAAACGCTTATATAAATGGTAAAGAGTTAGTTTAGGATAAGAAATTCTGTTTAAAAAAATGTATTTCAATAAAAAAAAATATTGGTCTCTGGTGGGATTTGAACCCGGGGCCCGGCATTGGCGGACAGAAGGCAAAATAGGGGAAACCGCTTGGACCAATGGACCACGGAACTATCCGTTTATCTCGGATCGATTTAACGTATTTCAATGTGTAGCGATCGAAAGTGCATGCAACTTCGTAATTCGGCTCGTGTTTATGTCTGAGCCCGTGTAGAGAAGCAACAACAACAACTATACCGTCTACTAGTCGGTATAGAAAAACGATGGAAAATATCTAAAAATCTAAGATTCGGTGACGATTCTTGAGACTTTTTTTGGACTGATCATATTTTTTTAATGTCAGAAGCCAAATAATGCCACAAATTTGCTTTTATTTGAGTATTTTATTTTATTTTGACAAGTACACCATCCGGTTGCGAGTCCCTTTAAGGTGCATTCTGCTTTACTTTCAGAATGCTTTAAAAGCTACCATTTGCTAGGATAATGAAAATACTTCTTTTGGTAAATGTTCATGGCTTTATAAATAGGATCTGTTTTCTTCAGTGGAGGAATAAATTTGTACACAGTTTGCAAACTGTGTAGATCCAAATCAGATTGCTCCTGAAGGTTCCCTCAGCATCATCTGGGCTTGCACTGTTTGTAATATTTTAAAACATTATAGTGATAAACCCCTTCAGAGTGTAAACTGGTCATATAGCAGAAATGTCAGAGTCTATTTGAAAAACAGCATATTAACCCTTAGCCTGCCACTCACGACTATAGCTCCATATGCAAACAGCTTGGATCCGGATGAGACGCCGAGTAACTCGGCGTCTCATCCGGATCCAAGCTGTTTGACACTCGGACAGCATTTTCAGCAATTTTGAGCAACTTTGAAGCACTTTGAAACTTGAAGCAGACGAGAAATATAGCAGACGACAATTTATTTGGCGGGCTAAGGGTTAAGGGTTAACCCTCTCACTGCCTTACCCCAAGTACAATGTTTATTTGCAAACAGTTTGGATCCTGATCAGAAGCAGCATTATTAATCACTATTGAGCTTTTTGGCACTCATTTCATTATTTTGTAAGTCAAAATATCTAAATTTCAAATTTTGAAAAATAAAAGCAGACAGCTATTATTAAGAATTGATGATGTCATGGCAGTGAAGGAGTTAACCCCTTCACTGCCTTACCCCGAGTACAATGGTTATTTGCAAACAGTTTAAATCCTGATTAGACGCCGCAATCCGGATTCACTGTTTGACACTCATTTTAATATTTCTAAACTCAAAAAAACTAAACATTGAATTTGAGATATCAAAGCAGACGACAATTGTTTAAAATTGATGACGTCACAGCAGTGAAGGGGTTAATGATACTGATATACTGTCAAACCTGACCATTTGTAACAAGATGCAAATGGAACTCTTGAATAATGTGGCAGCTTAATGCAATATAAAATTGGGCTTCTTAGTCTTATTTTTGCTCTGAATAAAGTAGCTTCTTATCTTTAAGATTCCTGCTTTAAACAGTCACCAGTCTTCAGAGATTGAAGATCATCTTCACTGAAAGGTTATTCACCACAGGGTTGACTACAATTAACTGGGCAGATTGCTTTGTTTTGAGGTTAATTAATTGGTAGATACTAGATAGTTTTCACTTGTATTTATTACTTGTTTATGTTAACCCATTACCTCATAAATATGCCTTTTTACGCCTTTAACTCATTTTAGAAAAAGCTATGGAAAATATCTAAGAAACTAAGATTTGATGACTTTTCTTGAAGATGTTTTTAGACTGATCATTATTGTTTAAATGCCAGATCCAAGATAATGCTACACATTTGCTTTTATTTAAGTATTTTCTTTAATTTTTGCAAGTACACTATTTGGTTTTCAATCTCTTTAACTCTTTGCACGCTAGCGGCGGATATATCCGCCACAGGCATAACCTTTGCAAACAGTTTGGATCCAGATGAGACGCCGCGTATCGCGGCGTCTCATCAGGATCCAAACTGTTTGCCAATCTGACACTGAGTTTAAAAGAAATTTTGAAAAATTCTAATTTTAGAACAATAGCAGACGACAAAGGTTGCAGACGAAAAAAATTACCCAGCATGCAAAGAGTTAAATCAACTTTCTCAAACTGTGAATACTCACTGGCTATGAAGGAAAGGGTTCAGAAGCTATCTCATCTTCTATCTTTAACCCTTTCCCAAATAGAAGCGCCTTTTAGCAGATATAATTTATTCCTCCGCTGAACAAAATAGTTCCAATTTAATCAGTCATGAATACCTATTATAGGGAATATGTTTTATATTCTAGCACATGATAGCTTAAAGCAGGCTGAAAGTAGAGCAGAATGCACCTTAAGGTGCATTCTGCTTTACTTTCAACCTGCTTTAAGAAGTCGCCTATATTTAATAATAGAAATAGATTATCAGGTAAAGGGTTAAATATCAATACAGTATTATCTCAACATGAATTAATCTATATATTTACATGAATACATCATTTAAAGTCTAAAATTGTCAAATTCACACAGTTAAAGCTTCATCAAAATTTACATGTATAGTTTTGTACCCAGGTAGGATAAGTCACGGATGTGGGGATACTGTTGACCCTTGTCCATTGGTCAATTTGTTCATTCTTTTGTTCCTCTTTTTGTCCACAAATACAGTACATATGATAATTTGTCTGTCTAACTCCTACAATTTTACAGGAGGTTTGCACACTGGCGGATATGTGTATAGTCAGGATTTTGATAGTCGCTTCAATTTTTCACAGAATGCCAGTTGAACGTAGCAATTTTTTGCATATACAGTTCATGCAAATAGATGGCATCATATGTGTTTTAACCTATTACCACATAGCCTATTTCTACTTCTCAAAGTAGGTGACCACTTAAAGCAAGTTAAAAGTAAAGCAGAATACACCTTAAGGGTGTATCAATGTCATGACTTTGGGAACTTTTCAAAGTATATGAAAACACTCTATGATGGTTTTGTATTGAAGAGCTATTTAAGATGAATGAAAAAATAGAAAAAGTGTACATTTTGGTGAACAACAGTTGGCTCTACGGCCATGTAAAATTTACCCCACCCACTTACTCTTAATTTGTCCTTTTCAAACAGCCCGCTTCAATAAAACCCATTTTAAATGAAAACAAATATGATAATTTGGTTTTGTGTTATTTATTTCCTATCTATGGTAGTATTTCTTCATACAAAAACTAATTTAAGAAAAAAAAGGCACCAAATGTAGAATTTATAAAGCTCTAAATATCATCGGTATGGTACTTTTTTGTAAATTTTGTAAGGGGCGATAACTCTTTTTACTTTAATAACTCAAAATTTTCAACACTGACCTTTCAATTTCTTTTCATATTTTGAACTGCCTTAGCATGGGCTTTCATCTGGTAGAATATAAGAAAAAGTTATATAAATACTAGAACTATTTCATTTTCAAACTTTTTTACTTTTTTTCATAAAATAAAAAATCATCATACCCTATATAAAGCATATTTTTGATATTCAAGGATCCATATTGTTCAAACCTTGTGCCTGCTTTGTCTAAATTTGGTTTATATATGTGAACATACCACCATAGACATGAAAAACCAAATTACCATGTTTGTTTTGTTTTGAAATAGATTTTACTGAAGCTTGTACTCTGAATGGGTAAAATTTGAAGAAAAAAAATCCAAATTTGACATACCTTTTTCAAATCGCTGTAGCTCAAAAAAAAGGACACCACCATATATATTTTTTTTCATTTTTTCATTCATCATAAATAGCTCTTCCAAAAAAACAATGATAGAAAAAAAGTTAAATACTTTGAAAAAATGGCTCATGACATTGATACACCCTTATGGTGCATTCTGCTTTACTTTCAACCTGCTTGAAGCTACTTTCTTCTAGAATATTGAAAATATTTCTTATGGTATATATATATATTACTGCATAAATTGGAACTTAAATAATTTTCTTCAGTGGAGGAATAAATTATAGGTGTAAAAAGCATATTTATGGGGTAATGGGTTAAAGACACAGCCACACGTCTAGTTCTTCTCAGAAATCAAACAGCTTCCTCGGGAGCATACTGATAAGTTCAAAGTTATTAAGGACAAACTGGTTGTCCTTATCTAGGGTTTATTGGGTATATAAAATGATTAAAATCATATAGATAAACTGCCCACTTTACATGCCTTTATATACAAATTTGAAACATTCAATCCTAATGTTATAAATATAAATCAATAAAATACTGGTAGATACCTAACAATTCAGATGACAGAGAAAATAAGGACAAAAGTCTTCAAACTTAAATAACAACCACTTGTAGGTAATTTGCACTACAAGTGTTAATCCTAAAATACAGGTGAGTCAGGTTTAGGTTCATAAGAGTTAACGAGGTTCAACTGTATATTTGATATTTGAATACTGTGTATACTCAAATTTCAAACCTACTTTAACTCTTTACTCCACATATACACATTTTCATGCCTTTATATAATTAATTATATTTATTCCTCCACTGAAGAATATATTTCCATTTTATACAGTAATAACCCATAGATAAGTATTTCACACCATTATTTTTTTTCTCCACTAAAGATTTTTTTTCTAATTTACACAGTCATTAATATGTATTGTAGAAAATGTTTTCTATATTCTAGCAGATCGTTGTTAAAGAGCAGGCTGAAAGCGACGCAGAATGCACTTTATGGTGCATTCTGCTTTACTTTTAACCTGCTTTAAGTGGTCACCTGTTTCCAAAACAACAAACATACAATGAAATAAAGTGTTAAGCAACTTTTCATTGGGGAAGTCTACCTGGTAATCAAAGCCAGGTTATTGTTAAATGCAGGATAAAAGTAATGCAGAAAGCTCCTTTAGGAGCTTTCTGCATTATTTTTATCCTGCATATAACAACAAACTGTATAAGCAACTACTTATGGGCATTTTATAATTACAATGTAATTGAATAGTCACTTAATACGCAGGTATCACTGAATATCAATTTTGTATATTTGATATTTTGATATATACATTATTAAAGTTTGTGTCAATAACATAATGAGACAGTGTATCAGTTAGCTTATCACTGGTGACTGGGGGATGGGTCTGACCATTATAGGTAAATAAACACCCGGCTTCTGATGGGAGATCAACTGGTTCTTGACCTGGGTAAGTGTGTGTATATATATCAGTCATTTATAATGACCTCCTTTACCCCATTACTCCATAGAAATACGCATTTTTAAGCTTTTAATTAATTTATTCCTCTTCTGCCAACAGTGTACCTTTGAAGAGTACACTTGTCCTATGCCAACAGTGAAGAGCCAGAGCAGAGGACTCCGAAAAAAATATGGAAACTGGAATTGTTCTTTTGATGCTTTTAGTCTTCAAAACTAGAAACAGACAATGGGGTCAAGGGTTTAATGTGACAGCAATATAGCAATGGTCAAGTTGAATACAAAGAAAAGCTACTATTGTCAATTTCAATTGCAGGCAGCATTTTGTTTCTTCAAATTACATGTACAGCCTGTATTAAGTTCTCCATTAACCCTTAGCCCGCCAAATAAATTGTCGTCTGCTATATTTCTCGTCTGCTTCAAGTTTCAAAGTGCTTCAAAGTTGCTCAAAATTGCTGAAAATGTTGTCCGAGTGTCAAACAGCTTGGATCCGGATGAGACGCCGAGTTACTCGGCGTCTCATCCGGATCCAAGCTGTTTGCATATGGAGCTATAGTCGTCAGTGGCAGGCTAAGGGTTAAATGCATACTGGGTAATTTTTTCATCTGTTAAAATTGTTATGTACTACTGTTTTAAAAATAGAATTTTCTAACAAAAAATCAAAACAGGGTCAGAGCGTCAAAAATTTGAATCCTGATGAGACGCCGCCTTATGCGGCGTCTTATCAGGATGTAAATTGTTTTCACAGATAATCACGATTCCACAGAGGCATGCAAAAAGTTGACATCTAGTGTTCATAAAAGTAGACATCAACAAACCGTGTAAACCTTGATGAGATGCCGCAATATTTGCAAGAGTTAATGATGTATTTATCTATTTTCAGATGCTAAACTAGAGGGATGGCAATATTCAAACACAGGACCAACCTTCAACAAGACATTATTACCTATATTTTTACTTTGTAATGGAAAAACTCAAGCTGGTTTGGCTGGTTGTCATAGTTGCAAGTGAGTATAGTATTTTGACCCTTTATGTGATGCCTGTTTATAGTTTTGCAGACAGGTGACTGCTTAACCCTTTCCCCCATAGCAGCGACTTTGAGCGTATTTAATTTATTCCTCCGCTGAAGAAAATAGTTCCAATTTAATCAGTCATGATTATATAGTATAGGGAAATTTTTCAATATTCTAGCACATGGAAGCTTAAAGCAGGCTGAAAGTAAAGCAGAATGCGCCTTAGGGCGCATTCTGCTTTACTTTCAACCTGCTTTAAGTGGTCACCTATCTTGAATACTAGAAATAGGCTATCAGGTAAAGGGCTAAAGCATGTTGAAAGTAAGGCAGATTATGCATGTTAAGGCGCATTCTGAATTACTTTCAGTCTGTTTTAAGCTACTATCTGCTAGGATTATAGGAAATATTTCTTATTTTGCATATTCCTTACTGTTTAGAATTGAACTACATGTATTTCCTTCAGTGCAGGAATTAATTACATGCATTAACCCTTTGAACCCTAGTCCCGCATATAGGCGTCTTTTCAAACAGTGTACATGTGAATAATACACTTGTCCTGTGCAAACAGTGAAGGCCCAGATCAGAGGGCTCCGAAAGGAGCCCTCTGATCAGGGTCTTCACTGTTTGTCAGTAATGCCAAAATTGACAAAAACAACTCTTAAAAGTCAGAAATGGACCAGACAAAAATCAAAACTGGAATTGTCCATTTAAAGTTTCAGGGAGGAAAGAGTTAAAGGGTATATATGGAGTAAAGGGCTAAAGAATCAAGATATGTCGTAGCGTTGAATTTATAACTTGTTCAACCCGAAAATTTTAAAATGGATAATTCCAGTTTCCAATTAAGCCTAGTCCGTTTTTGACCATGTAGGGTAGTTTTTGCAGTATACATTATATTACAAACTGATAAACAATGCAGACAGTGATCATTAGGGACTCTTAACCTCAAGGGACATGGCCTGGTTTTCTACTTACTAATTAAGCTAATTTGCTGTAATATTTGAGTTAGAAGTCCGTGTAAAGTACATGCAGTGAAAATACATTATTATTTCCCATTTAAACAAAACAAGTGCAAATGTAATGTAATAAAATGTGGAAATGCCAGGTTTTTTTGATAACTCAAGCAAGTTAATGAGTTTTATCGGATTATAAAACAGTTTTGAACCTGATCAGATGCAGGGTTACCTGCGAAAAGCTTCAATATCTGGTTCCAAACTGTTAGCAATAGAAATAAATGTTTTAGCACAAATGAATGAAATTTTATCCACTGTACTTTATTCATGGTATGTAATTTTATTACAGCTGTATGTATTGTGGGACAGACTGAGGGCCTGCCTGTGTATAGAAGAGCTCAAAGATCTGTGGAGGCCAGACCCAATAGTGTGGACAGAATCAGGCATGATGTGAGTGGATGAAACTATAGATAAAATAATAGTGTTAAATCTTTGTTAATTGACCGCTGTCTGACATGTGTCTTTGATGGAAAAGTTTTCCTTATTTTTCTAGAGGAACAGGGTTAAAGTCTTTTTTTCTTTAAACACATTCAGTGAGCAATTTTATTGTTGCCTTTAAGATTTTAAGATATATAGGGTTTTATTTTAAGTTTCAATTGCTAAATAATTATAGGCTACACTACAGTCTGTACAACTGTAGTTGAGCGGCTATATTTTAAAAGTGTGGAGATCTGTTAAGATAGGTGACAGTTTGATTAAAGAAAAAGAAGCAAAATTTAAGCACTTTTCCATCTCAAATTTGGGTCTCAATCATTAACTTCTTCACTTCCTTACCCTGAGTACAATGGTTCTGTGAAAACAGTTTGGATATTGGTCAGATGTCGTGTAATGCTGCTTCTGATTAGAATCAAAACTTTTTGATATTCATTAGTATATAACTTTAGTCAATTTAGATAAAAATTAAAGTGGGCACCAATTATTTAATTATTTACTCCATAGCCTGTTTTTAATTTTGCAAATAGGTGACTACTTAAAGCAGGTTGAAAGTAAAGCAGAATGTGCCTTAAGATGCATTCTGCTTTACTTTTGGCCTGCTTTAACCCTTTCCCCCATAGAAGCGCCTTTTAGCGAATATGATTTATTACTCCGCTGAAGAAAATAGTTCCAATTTAATCAGTCATGAATATATATTATAGAGAATATTTTCCATATTCTAGCACATGATAGCTTAAAGCATGCTGAAAGTAAAGCAGAATGCGCCCTAAGGCGCATTCTGCTTTACTTTCAACCTGCTTTAAGTAGTCACCTATCTTCAATACCAGAAATAGGCTATCAGGTAATGGGTTAAGTTACAATCTACTAGAATATATAAAATATTTCTAACGATACATATTCATGACTGTATAAATTGGAACGACTTTCTTCAGTTCAGGTATAAATTAAATGCGCCAAAAGGAGCTTCTATTGAGTAAAGGGTTAAAGCAGATGACATCATGGCAGTGAATGAGTAAATAAAAACAAAATTATTCTAGGATATTCTTTTTGACACTTATTTTTATTTTCAGGATGTGCCAAATGTCGAAGAGGATTTAGCTATAGGAGTTGCTGATGACACTCCAAGTGTAGATGTGAACGCTGAATCCCAGACCACTCAGGATGACCTTCTACCAGCCGAGGAAGACCCAGACCAGACACAGCTACAGCCTCACATAGCTGTAGAGGACACAGACACAGACTCTGATCTGGATCTTCATCATGCAGATGCTTTTGGTGATCAGGATGAAGGAGAAAGTCTGACAGACTCCAGTGATTCACATGCATTGCCTGGAATAGATGATCACATAGGGGATGATGACAGATTAACACTTGGTGGTGATGGTTCTCACACAGACCATGGAGGGGCACATGGTGGTGGTAATGATCAAGACGTTATAGGTTCTGATAGTGACATTGATATAGAGGGTCATCATGGGGGAGACCAAGGTCAGTCAGGCAGTCTACAGATAGGACGTGATACTGCTAGACGAGACCTAGATCAGTTCAGTAAGGATAATACAACTGATAATGGGCACTTCCTGTTGACGGAGCGAGAACATCACAGCACAAATAATAGTCATGAGAGCTCCTCTGCTAATGCTGTACATGTTCATTCTGGGTTTTTGTTTGATAGTCACCATGATGGTCAGACACAGGAACCAGCAGGTGGTGAACAGGTGACCAGCCCTGGAGTGTCTGGTAGAGAACAGCTGACCGAGAGTGTAGCAGCCACCACCAGGAGTATACACATAAATAATGAAGGACAGGGAGTAAATAACAGAACTGAGTTAGACAATAGTGAACACATGAACGGTGATGGTGATCTTATTCATGGCCATGATGTAAGCAGTGGTGATCAGTCTCAGGCAAGACCTGAACACGTTGCTGGTGGGCATGTGAGTCATGATGGAGGATATGTGATACATGAAGGCTCTGGTTCTCACTTACCCGGTGACGGTCAAGGAGGAGTACCCATAGATAAAGAAGGTGGAAGCAGGAACAACCGTGGTGGAAATCCCTCACCAACAACTCCTAATGGTCATCTTATTTCAACTACAAGCATGGCTGTGAATACAGAACCTGTTACCCCTAAACTAGCCATACTGCCAACACCAGCTCAGGTAGATGGTGGTGAAACACAAACAACTACACCACACTCCAGTATTGGCAGTCAAGGTGAAGTTCATTCCAGTGGTGATGGTACTGAAGAATCTAGTGGTCATTCAGGAAGTGGTCCAATACCCAACCGTCCAGAAACACCTGGAGAAGGCCACATTATCTCAGGAGAAGGTCACATTGGAACCGGAGGTGAAGGTCATGAAAGTCCAGGTCATGAGGGGATTGAAGGAAGTGGTACTGATGTAGAGCATGGGGACTCGACGGGCAGTAAGGAACCTGGAAAGGATGAACATGAAAGTAGCTCAAGTCGCCTCCCAGTGGAACATGTGATATCTATAGTACCTATACATAATTCTGTTGCTTTCTCGAGCTCACATATTACTTTATTTCCTAGTTCTTCTCAGAAATTTGAAGTAACAGCAAGTACCACTGAATTATCTGTTCCAACAATAAGTACAAAATTTTCTTTAACACCTGAGCATGTGACGTCTCAATATCTCCCTGAATCATTGTCTACAAGTAAACCTACTAGCGATTTGGAAACCACTTCAGCTATATGGCCAGATTATATCCACTCTTCCTTTACTAGAAGTGTACCAACCAACCCAGAAAGAACGGAAATACCAGATATTTTCCCAACTTTGACCAGTTCACACCAGACTTCTTTAACTTCTTCAGAAAGCTCTGTGCTAGTACCTGAGATCCCAGAGTATGAATCATCAACGTCTACAGTCTCAGAAAGTAGTTCTACACCAGAGCTAATTGTACCCTCAAGATCAAATATTTCTCCCTCAAGTGTTAACAGTTTTACCTCCCCAAGCAGCATCCCTAATACTGAGAAGACTGCTCCCTCAACAAGAACTGTGACACCAAGAACATCACAAGCTACGTCTCCAAATGTGTTAACCACAACAACTTCAACAACAAACTCTGTTGCTACTACTAGCTCACCAACTACAAATAGATTAACAGATATCTCTACAAGGATATCTTCAGTAAGAACCACAATATTTGCAGTTTATACATCAAGGGAGAGAACTTCTGTTACTGAAAGCAGTACACCAAGAGTATTCTCCCCTGCTGAAACTACAACAAGGAGACCAACAACAGGTATGTTTTTTAATGAATTTAAATCAATTCAATTCAACTTATTTCCAAAACAAGCTATTGACTCAACTTACTTTCATAGCATTTTCAAGATGGGTAGTGCATATAATTATATTAAGACATAAAGTGACTCAAAACATGTTCTTATGAAACTGATTAACCCTTTACCTTATAGAAGCGCCTTTTAGCGTATTCCGTTTAATCCTTCGCGGAAGAAAATAATTCTAATCTATACAGTCATGAATATATATCAGAAGGAATATTTTCTTAACTCTAGCAGGTGGTAGCTTAAAGTAGGCTGAAAGTAAAGCAGAATGCGCCTTAGGGCGCATTCTGCTTTACTTTCAACCTGCTTTAAGTAGTCACCTATTTTTAAAACGGACTATGGGGTAAAGGGATTACCACTTCCTTCATAGCTAAAATTGCAATTCAACTATATCCAGCTATGTTTGAAAGCAATGTGAAAGTAAAGCAGAAAACTAAAGGAACATTTTGCTTTCCAGTCAACCCTCTCCAAGTTATCACCTATGGGTTTATTCTAAAGGCATTTAATGGTGCATTTGTTTAAATATAATAAAGACTTGAAAAACACACATTTCATTGTAATAAAATGTTGAAAATAATCACTTTTTGATAACTCTTGACTATTCATATTGATCTAAGTGACAAACAATTTGGAGCCTTATCAGGAGCATCTGATATATTTCCAAACTGTTTACAAAAGAAATAATAGTTTTAGCGTAAACACATTTATTAGGAAAGAATAGCTTTGTATCTGAAACAATAGAATGCATGGATGCATGGAGTTGTCCTTTTCCATCGGTATTGCATGGTATGTTTGCTATGAGGGTATATATTTAGAAAATTAAAATTCCTTCTCTACTGTTCTAAATATATTCTGTTCAAGCAGAATGGACAAATTTCAAACATTGTCTATATTATCTTCCTTTATCATAAGCATGAGTCCTGTGTTATAGTGAGAAGTCACTTGTTAACCCATTACCTCATAAATACAACTTTTTATGCCTCTAATTTATTCCTTCATTGAAGAAAATAATTCATTTTTAAATAGTCATGAACATGTATCATAAGAAATAGTTTCTATATTCAAGTAGATGGTAACTTAAAGCAGGCTGAAAGTAAAGCAGAATGCGCCTTAAGGCACATTCTGCTTTACTTTCAACCTGCTTTAAGTAGTCACATGTTTTCAAAACTAGAAACGACCTATGGGGTAATGAGTTAAAGAATACTTTATTGAATGTAAGATAAATCTCTGTCTTAAAATGTGTAGCCATTTGCTGTAGGAGATGAGATTGGAGGCTTTGCATGGCACAATCTTCAATTGAGAATATCAGCAGCAGCATTTTCAAGGTCATTTGTTATTCATAATTATATAAAACTCTACCCATTATGATCATATGAACTATTACATTGTCTAATAGAATAAGGAAAATGTTCTCAAGGAAAGAGTGAAGACTAAAGTGAAACAGATGATCCTAAAAGCAAACAGTTTGGATCCTGGAGCTGTCTGATCT
This sequence comes from Gari tellinella, assembly GCA_922989275.2. Classification (NCBI taxonomy): domain Eukaryota; kingdom Metazoa; phylum Mollusca; class Bivalvia; order Cardiida; family Psammobiidae; genus Gari; species Gari tellinella. The sequence continues at coordinate 47,945,165 of OV277864.1, forward strand.
GAGTCTACACTGTTTTCAAAAGCATCAATAATTCGATATACCGGTATATGCTATTAACATAAGAAGAGTTAAGTCATATATATGTTTGCCTCACTCACCAGGATCCACCTCTGGCAGCACCAGCAGAAGAAACACACCTATACCTGATATCACAGTTAAATCTGGTAGCCAAACTACACCTGGTAGCCCTGCTACACCTAGTAGCCCAACTAGACTTGGTAGCCAAACTACACCCGGTAGCCCTGCTACACACAGGAGCCAAACTACACCTGGTAGCCCTGCTACACCCAGTAGCCCAACTATACCTGGTAGACCAACTACACTTGCTAGCCCTGCTACACCCAGGAGCCTAACTACACCTGGTAGCCAAACCACACCTGGTAGCCCAGCTAGACCCAGTAGCCAAGCTACACCTGGTAGCCCTGCTACACCCAGTAGCCAAACTACACCTGGTAGACCAACTACACCTGGTAGCGAAACCACACCTGGTAGACCAACTACATCTGGTAGACCAACTACAGTGAGAATATCCGTGCTGACTTTTCCTGTCACTAAAAAAGAGACCTTCCCCATAGTATCCACACCCCTGTTTGGCACGACCAAAAAGCATGCCACCCATAAAGGTGGGTATTAGTATGCAGGATGTTGAGTATCAGATATATGCAGCATGTTGTCAGACAGCCAATTAACCTATTACCAATAGCATGTTTCTAGTTTTGAAGAAAGCAGGATGAAAGTAAAGCAGAATGCCACTTAAAATGCATTTTGTTTTACTTTCAGCCAGGAGTGCTTTAACTCTTTACCCCATGCATAGCCTGTTTCTAGTTTTGAAGACAGGTGACCACTTAAAGCAGGTAGCAGTAAAGCAGAATGTGCCTTAAGGCACATTCTGCTTTACTTTCAGCTTTCTTTAAGCTACCTACTATTAGGATATAGAAACAATTTCTTATTGTCCTTATTCATGACTGTATAAAGTGGTACTTTCTTTTTCAGAGGAGGAAAAATTTAAAGGCGTAAAAATTGGTATTTATGGGTTAAGTTTAGTAACCAACTCTTACGATGTAAAATTATTTCTTTCAGTGCATATTGATTACTAAAAGGTAAAGTTCTATTCTCTTCAGTGGAGGCATAAATAAAGTAGTAAAAATGTGTATTTATGGAGTAAATGTTTAAAAACACTTGAATGTTACTAAAGAATACGAAAGTACTGTTGTTATCATCACTCAAAAACAACTTGTTAGCTCACCTGAGCCAAAGGCTCAAGGTGAGCTATTGGGATGGCCCGGTGTCCGGCGTCCGTCGTCGTGCGTTGTGCGTCGTGCGTTGTGCGTCGTCGTTAACAATTGCTTCAAATGACATCTCCTCCTATACCGCTTGACAGAATTCGACCAAACTTTACAGAAAAGTTCCTTGGGTCAAGCTCTTTCAAATTTGTTCAAAGAATTCAAAACAATGCAGAACTCTGGTTGCCATGGCAACCAAAGTGAAAAAATAAGGAAATCTTAAAAAATCTTCTTGTCAAAAACTGCAAGGGCCAGAGCTTAGATATTTGGCACATAGCATCATCTACAGGTCCTCTATCAAGTTTGTTCAAATAATGCCCCTGGGGTCAAAATTGGCCCCGCCCCTGGGGTCACAGTTTTACATAGAGTTATATAGTGAAATTTTCAAACGTCTTCTTCTCTGAAACCAATGTGGCCAGAGCTTTGATATTTGGCATGGTGACACTTCTAGATGTCCTTTACCAAAATTGTTCAAATGGTTGTGGTCGGTTGCATAACTAGGTCACAGGAGCTAAAAATAGATTTTTTCAATGAAAACTTAAAAAATCTTCTTGTCTGAAACTACAAGGGCCAGAGCTTAGATATTTGGCACATAGAATCGCCTACAGGTCCTCTATCAAGTTTGTTCAAATTATGCCCCTGGGGTCAAAATTGGCCCCGCCCCGGGAGTCACGGTTTTACAAGGAGTTATATAGTGAAATTTTCATACGTCTTCTTCTCTAAAACTAATATGGCCAGAGCTTTGATATTTGGCATAGTGACACTTCTAGATATCTTATACCAAAATTGTACAAATGGTTTTGGTCCGTTGCATAACTAGGTCACAGGAGCTAAAAATAGATTTTTTACAATGAAAACTTAAAAAAGCTTCTTGTCTAAAACTACAAGGGCCAGAGCTTAGATATATGGCACATATCGTCGCCTGCAGGTCCTCTATTAAGTTTCTTCAAATTATGCCCCTAGGGTCAAAATTGGCCCCGCCCCGGGGGTCACTGTTTTACATAGAGTTATATAAAGAAAATTTCAAACATCTTCTTCTCTGACTCTAATAAGGCCAGAGCTTTTATATTCTGTATGGTGACACTTTTAAATATACATGTACTTTACATATTCTATTCAAATTGTTCCGGTCTGTTGCATATCTATGTCGGTCCTGGACATAAATCAATATCTCCATTTTTAGCTCACCTGAGCCAAAGGCTCAAGGTGAGCTATTGGGATGGCCCTGTGTCCGTCGTCGTCCGTCGTCGTTAACAATTGCTTCAAATGACATCTTCCCCTAAATGGCTGAACAGATTTCAACCAAACTTTACAGAAATGTTCCTTGGGTCAAGCTCTTTCAAATTTGTTCAAAGAATTGAAAACAATATAGAACTCTGGTTGCTATGGCAACCAAAGTGAAAAAATAAGGAAATCTTAAAAAATCTTCTTGTCTGAAACTACAAGGGCCAGAGCTTAGATATTTGGCACATAACATTATCTACAGGTCCTCTATCAAGTTTGTTCAAATTATGCCCCTGGGGTCAAAATTGGCCCCGCCCCTGGGGTCACAGTTTTACATAGAGTTATATAGTGAAAATTTCAAACGTCTTCTCCACTGAAACTGATATGGCCAGAGCTTTGATATTTGGCATGGTGACACTTCTAAATGTCCTTTACCTAGTTTGTTCAAATGGTTCTGGTCGGTTAAATATCTAGGTCATAATTCACATTCAAAATATGTATAGCAGACAGCAATTCAGCATTATAAGAGTTAGACCCTAGCCAAATTTCCTACTGGCAAAGTTACATAACTGAACTCAGGTCAGCTGGTCAGCTGATGAGGTTGCATATGGTGTTGTCTGCTATATTTTTATGCCCTGCAGTTGGGGGCATATTGTTTTTGTCTGTCTGCTTTTTTGTCTGTTTGTCCATTTGTTTGTCTGTCAGTCCACAACTTTAATCTTAGCCATAACTTTGTTAAAGTTAGAAACTTTATAACTTGGGTCATGTCCTACAAAGGTCAATGTCATTTTTTAGATATTTCCCAGTGTCATACTTTCTTGTCTTTGAGATAACTCCAGTTCTACTGATGTTAACCCATTACCCCATACATATGCCTTTTTACGCCTTTAATTTATTCCTCCTCTAAAGAAAACAATTCCACTTTATATAGTCATAAACATGTAAGATATAAGAAATAGTATCTATATCTTAGTAGATGATAACTTAAAGCAGGTTGAAAGTAAAGCAGAGTGCGCAATAAATAATCATATGGAAATACATGTAGCTTGATAAGAAGAAGTGTCATGGATAAGGGCCATAACTCTGCCAACAATATTTTTTTAAGTTATTCCAATTTGTCATGTTTTTTTTTGTCTGGAAGATAATTCCATTTACAGCTATATTAAAATGTTGTCTTGCCTATTAAGCTAAGGCACAATGACCTCAGGTGAGCGAATTAAGGGCCATGGCCCTCTTGTTCCAATTATTCTCAGGTGAGCGAATATGCCCCATGGGGCTCTTGTTTTGTAGTACTAATCTGACTTCAGAAATAGAAAAGTTTTTTTCAAAGGTTGCTGTTACGCTCAAGTATGACAAAAAATAGAACCAGACAGTTTTAATGTTTAAAGGCCTACATTATCTCCATGGGTTTCTATTAGGAATCTGCATTGCATGATGGTATTGTTTATAATATTATTCATGACCAACATTAGGTGACAGATAGCATGATTGATCTATCCCTTTCCCTCATAGCTTGATTTCAGCATTTAAGACAGGTGATTGTTTAAAGCAGGCTGGAAGTAAAGCTTCCTGCTTTACTTTCAGCCTGCTTTAAGCATTCACTTGTCTGTATACAAATTATTTTCCCTTTAGCTCTTTATCTGGACAAGGTAGAAGTATGAGAAACTAGTTCTATGAGGCATTACCCTTATAGTGCTGGGTCTGAGTATATACATCATTTGTAAACAGTGTAGACCCAAATCAGATTTTTCCTGAAGGAGCCTGCTGATCAGGGTCTGCACTGTTTGCCATACTTTCAAAAAGTATTGTGACAAACCCATCATCAGTCCATATGAACTGGTAATTTATCAGAAAATTTACTCCATAGCCTGTTTCTAATATGGAGGATAGGTGACCATTTGAAGCAGGTTGAAAGTAAAGCAGAATGTGCCTTCAGGCATATTCTGCTTTACTGTCAACCTGCTTTTAGCTTCCATCTACTATATGGCGTTGATTTATACAAGTACCTATAAATAACTGTATAAATTGGAACTATTTCCTTCAGTGGAGGAATAAATTTAAGGTGTTAAATTGTGTATCTATAGAGAAATGTGTTAAACTAGTTTGACAAATATTGCAGCCACTGAGAAGCCAGAGGAGATCACAACTACAGGTCAACCATTGATCCCGACAACATTACCCCTGACAAGCCAACCTACAAGTCAAGCTTCCCCAGGGTTGTTCCCTGACACCACACTAAGACCCATCACAACAGGATCACAACCAGTCACTATCAAGCCAGAGGTATTGTACTGTACTCTGAATTTAACCCATTACTCCATAAATGCACCTTTTTACGCCTTAAATTTATTTCTCCACCAAAGAAAATAACAGGCCTGGTGATCTGTGTGTTAGTAATTTTTTACTAACAGTCAGTCCCTTCACTGCCTTACACCGAGTACAATTGTTATTTGCAAACAGTTTGGATCAGTTGTGTCTTAACAGGATCCAAATCTTTTAACACTCATTATAAAATAAAAGCTGTCGGAAGTAGATATGATGTCATGGCAGTGAAGGGGTCAACATTCTTCTCAATTTGCCAAATTGCAACATCTTATACATGTACAGTAAAAACCTCTATATTACAACAACTAAAAAGAAGGCTTATTAATTGTATAAAAGAAAAATGTCAGCTTAAAGCAAGGTGATAGTAAAACAGAATTAAAGTTCCTTTAGGAGTTTTCTATTTTTACTGTAACTTTGCTTTATAAAGCAGTCATCTGTCATAAGCACCTAGTTATTAACACAACTTGGTTGTAATAGAAAGGTTTTACTGTATATCTAAAAACACCATGTCAGAGATATATATTGAAATATGATCCAATATTGGTGTTTAACTTTCTTCCAGGGTCCTGTGACTACACCGCCACCCCTGTTCATACAGATAGAGATCAGTATGACATGGCAGGAGTTTTGTTCTCAGAAGACCACTTTCAAAGCGGGTCTGAGAGAGATTATACTTACAGAGAAACAAGTGATCATTAGAGATGGGCAGATACGGATACCAAACCTACCCAGACAGGTAAATGTTAGAAGAAATAGCCATGGTTTGTAGATACAGCCCCAACTTTGATATCTCAAACTTACCTTAAGTCAAACTTACCTGAACTTCTACAGCTTAATAACATAACATTTATTTCAAAATCGCTTATAGACATTCTCTAATGCCCATAACCTCCCCCGGCTTGCCATAGTTCTTTCCAGGTGTGAATTGCGTTCGGAACCTTTATACATTCACCTGTTTGTATATTGTATATTCAGTAAAGAAGACATTATTCGTTCCTGTTTAACGCATAAGAAACGCAAACGCAATGCAACAGAATGGGAAAAAATGTCATTTTTTTAAAAAGTTTAATTTATTTTACTTTGAGTGGCAAACAGTTTGGAGCCAGGGTTACCCAGCATCTGATCTGGCTCCAAACTGTTTGCCAAGGTCATACGGTGTTTAACATGAATGCATTTATTGCTAAAGAAAAACGTCATCACCATTTTACCTTTATGTTTGCTACTTACAGCACTGTGTATCACCCATAGAGGAGACCAGTATCATGGTACAGATGTATCTGGTAGACGAGGCAGGCAAGATAGACACACAGCTCACCATAGACGCCTACTCTGTCATTGGCAAAGGCTTTGACGACACACCATTCAAAGACAAGGTATGGAACGCCGCAGCTGTCTTATGCTGAGGTCGGAAATGTTGTCTTGTTGAAAGAGTATGTTGTCATGTCAAAAACATGTTATCCTGTTGAACTATAATGTTATTATGTCAAACGCGTAAGTTGTTCTCTTCAATACAAGTGTTGTTATGTAAAATTGTTATGTCATTATGTTAAATAGATACGTCATCTTGTTAAATTCGAATGTGAGTATGTCCGTTCTGCAAGCTATCTTAGTCCATTTTTGACTGTTTAGGATTTCGCCTTTTTTTGCAATACATTTGTATATTGCAAAATGACAAACATATGATGACTGTGATCAGGCCAAGTGTACTCTTTGCAGACACACTGTTTGTAAATTATGGGTATACTTGTCACTAGAGTACAATCAGTTAAGTGACCACTAGTTATTGTGGGAGATCTGTAAAGACAGGTGACTGCTTAATGCAGGATAAATATAGAAGAAGATATTAATTCTGATGAGCTATGTTCACAGATCGTGGGTGTTCGAGTTATACAAGAGAAGACTAACATTCACCAGCAAGTTCCAGACTCTGAGACACGTACCACACAGCGTGAGTCTGGTATTACCATGGTGATTGTGATAGCCTCTGTGGGTGGACTGTGCTGCCTTATGTTGATCATGTTGCAAGTGGTAAGACAAGTTTTGTTTAAACCCATTCCTCCATGAAACCTTAAATGGACAATTCCTGTTTTCAATTTAGTCCAGTCCATTTTTACTTTTTAGGGATGATTTTTACAATATATGTCAAAATGACAAACAGTGTAGACCCTGATCAGAGGGCTCCTTTACGAGCCCTCTGATCAGGGTCTACACTGTTTGCATAGGGCAAGTATACTCCTCACAGGTACACTGTTTGCAAAGGACGCTTATATGCGGGACTAGGGTTCAAAGAGTTAACCCATTTATGTCTGGATTTTGCAATGAACTCTTCCTGTATACTTGCTGAAAAGCTCTATTGTAAATCTACAAGGGTGATCTAAAGACACCGCAGTGTTTGTGTCATACTGCAGGAGCCTTCTGTTTGCAAAGGACAAGTGTACTTTTCACAGGTACACTGTTTGTTAAAGATGAGTATACTCATCGTTAGGGCTGAATGTGTTAATAATGTGTCACTGTATATGTTGATCAGGTGCTGATTCACCGCCGTGTGAAGGTTAAGGCTAAGATGAGGGCTGCCGTGAAGAAGTCACCGGGAAGCAATGACAATGTGGCACTGGGTGCTATTCCTAAGTCACGCCCACACAGTGGCTACTGGAACCCAGCTCTAGAGGAGGATGACGATGTGAGTGATTGAGAAACTGTCAAACCTCTCATTGAACCATGAAATTTTCAATATTTTCCAATTAAGTCTAGTTCATTATTTACTACAGTGCTCCCTCTCTACAATGGCCCTCCCAACAACGACTCCCTCCTTACAACGGCCCATGCCGTAGTTCCCAAAAAGGACAATTATGTCTAACGCTTTTACTGCTGCAATATCATCTGTTTGAAATTGTCGTCTGCTGTTTTTCTCAAAGTAACATAATAGACATTTTGACAGAAACAACTTCCTAACGAGTGACAAACAGCTTGACTCCAGGCCAGATGCTGCGTTACGCAGCGTCTGATCTGGATTCAAGCTGTTTGCAAATGTAAGTCAATGTCCCTCCCTATATAACCACTTCGTCTGAACAAGGCATTTAGTTATTGTCTCCCATTGGGTGTCGTTGTAGAGAGAATGCGCTGTATTTATGTTTATTTTCTTTTTCAAGGAATAGTGCTTTCTCTTTACAACAACACCTAATGAGAGAAGATTGTGTGTTTTTTGGAGGGAGTTGTTATGGGGAGGGAAAATTAATACCCTTAGAGTGCTGAGCATGACTTGGCGTACATTTGCAAAGAGTTTGAAACCAGATTAGAGGCCTGGTATCTCATTGTCTGATACGGGTTCCAATTGTTTGTCACTCATCATTGTGTTCCTTCTGCCAAAATGTCCAATATGTAACTTTTAGAAAAAAACAGTAGACAACATTTGCAGACACTATTGCAGCAGTGAGACATAATTATCTTGTTTTGAGACCAGTGGCAAGCATTGTGTAAGGAGGGAATCATTCTGAGGGCCATTGTTGTGAGGAAGTACTGTATTACAAAATGACAAACTTTGCAGATCCAGTGATATTCGTCCACATTAATTTTTGTGCATTGGACAAGGGTATTCCTCAGGGTCTTAAAAGGGATTTCTTTACTTGTCATTAGAGTTCAATAATTGATTAACAGAATGATACAATTTGAAAATTATATCAAATTATATCATGACCAATCTTTTCAACTTTCTTGCATATTTTAAGCGGTCCCTTTACAAACGTATGACTGATAAATTGTTGTGTAAAATATTTTAGTGTAAACCCACCATGATTGTTTCTGTCTATGTTATTCAGATTTCTCTGGAGTACAGTCACATGCTGAACTATTCTGCTTTGGCCAACTTCTGTATGGACAAGAACGCCATATATGAAGAGTTCCAGGTGAGACACTTTACCATCTTGAACCTTTTGTCCCTGAAACTTTATATGAACAATTCCAGTTTTCAATTTAGTCAAGACCATTTTAGCTTGCCTGTTTTTCAAAGAAAAAAAAGGTTTGTTGTCACTTGGGTGTCCGCATTGTTGTAGTCAGTTTTGTTGTCATCATCATCCGAAATCTTAACTTTGGCCATACCTTCTTCAATATTTCATCCACAAACTTCATTTGTAGTATGCATGCTCATCTTGACAATTCCTATCCAGACATTCCAAACATTTTACCAAGTGACCGTGACCTTGACCTTTGACCTTATTTTACTGTATTTATCACTGATCTTCAAGAACAGATGAGTGTTGGCACATGTGGTGCTTTTGTTGACTATTTAGGGTTGATATGTGTCAATGTGTTGCAATATGACAAACAGTGCAGACCCTGATCAGAGGGCTCCTATTGGAGCCCTCTGATCTGGGATTTCACTATTTGCATAGGACAAGTGTTCTTTTCACAGGTACACTCTGTAAAAATGCCTATATACATGTACATGACTAGGGTGCAATGGATTAAACCGTTGAAGTAATGGGTTAAGACTGGTGACTGCTTAATATAAGATAAAATTTGCAGAAAGCTCCTTTCTTGCCTAATTTTTACCTCATTATTATAGAAGATGGTAGCTTAAAGCAGGCTGAAAGTAAAGCAGATTGTGCCTTAAGGTACATTCTGCTTTACTTTCAACCTGCTTTAAGTGGTCACCTACCTTCAAATCTAGAAACAGGTTGTGGGATAAAGGGTTAAGCAAACATGTGCAACCATATTTATGTTAACACAAAGTTATTCTATAAAGTGGTCACATCTTACAAGATTGGCTGTATTATAGTACTTTATGTCTTGCCGTAATATTCTGTAAAATATGTTCTTTTATTTTTCCATATTTTAGAACATTCCATGTGAGAATTCAGGCCTGACGAAGTTGTTTGTTGGTGACAATGACAAGAACAGATTTGCCAATGTTTTGCCTCGTAAGTGATTTAGTAAAGTTTACTTAAAACCTTTTGCTCCATATATTTTTACATTACATGAAGTTAATGGTTGGATTCAGGTCAGAAAATGCATACTACAGTTCCTCAGTTCAGGATCGTTCTGCTTATTTTCTCTCTTCTTTACTCATCTGCTAGGATCAACATAGGAAATGTTTCTTATTCTACATATTCTTGACTATAAAAAGTAAGTATTCTCAGTTCCTCAGTTGGAGAATATAGTGAATGCATAAAAATGATGTGTCTACAATTAGGTAATGGGTTGACTTTTCCTGAAGGTAGATGTTTTTAACCAGGTTTTTCAATGAAAAACCCCGGTTATTTGAATGTTAGGTCAATATCATTTAGAGTTCATGGTCACATCACGGGGCATAGTGTTTCACAAACGTGTCTTGTTTATTTTGCAGACAGCCACTCTAGAGTGAGGCTGAAAATGAGAGGTGGTGACACTACAGACTACATTAATGCCAGCTATATAAAGGTAGGCCATTTCATTTCAGGACAGTAAGCATGGTTTGAGGGTATCAAACACAAATTTTGACCACAGAAGTACCAGATTTAACCATATCCAACAACTTGTCAAAAGTGTGAATCACCTATATCCAACTATGTTTAAGGCAGGTGTGTCTTTAAAGCAAGATGAATGTAAAGCAGAAAGCTCCTAAAGGTGTTTCCTGCTTTTCTTTCATATTTTTTTTAAGGTTCCACCTGAATTCAACACTGTCAGTATGTGATGCTTGTGTGGATGAGTTCATAGAAATGTCCTAAAAAGCTTTTATTGAGGGAATGGTTTGAGGAAAGGGTACATAAGTTTTACCCTTTCCCCCATAGAAGTCTTTAAGAACATTGAAGCCTTAACCCATTACCCCATAAATACACCTTTTTACGCCTCTAATTTATTCTGCCACTGGAGAAAATAGTTCCAATTTATACTGTCACAAATAAAAACCATTAAAAATATTTTATATATTCTAGCAGATAATGGCTTAAAGCAGGCTGAAAGTAAAGCAGAATGCGCCTTAAGGCGCATTCTGCTTTACTTTCAACCTGCTTTAAGTGGTCAACTATCTTAAATACTAGAAATATACTATGGGGTATTGGGTTAAGGCGCATTCTGCTTTACTTTCAGCCTGTTTTAAGAAACAGTCTCCTTGAATAAACAAACAGCCTGTTTTAAGCAATAATCTCCTAGAATAAACAAAATATGTTTTATTTAGCATATTCCACAGTTATTACCATTTTCTTCTGTGGAGGAATTAATTAGACACTTAAAAATGCATATTTATGGGGTATTGGGTTAAGACATTGTCTCAGTATGTGCCCGTGTATTTGTTCAGGGCTACCGAGGTAGTACAGACACATATATAGCCACCCAGTCACCACTAGTGAACACTGTGGAGGACTTCTGGAGGATGGTCTGGGTATTAATACTTTATCTCAGTCTCCTGTTCTTGTATTTGTTCAGGGCTACCGAGGTAGTACAGAAACATATATAGCCGCCCAGTCACCACTAGTGAACACTGTGGAGGACTTCTGAAGGATGGTCTGGGTATTAATACTTTATCTCAGTCTCCTGTTCTTGTATTTGTTCAGGGCTACCGAGGTAGCACAGACACATACATAGCTACCCAGTCACCACTAGTGAACACTGTGGAGGACTTCTGGAGATGGTCTGGGTATTAATACTTTATCTCAGTCTCCTGTTCTTGTATTTGTTCAGGGCTACCGAGGTAGTACAGACACATACATAGCTACCCAGTCACCACTAGTGAACACTGTGGAGGACTTCTGGAGGATGGTCTGGGTATTAATACTTTATCTCAGTCTATGTTCTTGTATTTGTTCAGGGCTACCGAGGTAGTACAGACACATATATAGCCACCCAGTCACCACTGGTGAACACTGTGGAGGACTTCTGGAGAATGGTCTGGGAACAGCAGTCCAGGACAATCATCATGCTCAACCCTACACTGCCATCAGGAAAAGTAAGCACTATTAGTTACGGTAACTCTTTCACTCTTCAAACTTCAAATGGAAAATTTCAATTACCAATATAAAGTATAAAACTATTATCTTTGATGTATGAATTAATTAAATGTGTTTCCATGGAGTAATGGGTTTATCCTTTCCTTCATAGAAGCACCTTTAAGTGCATTTGATTTATTCCTCCACTGAACAAATAGTTTATGTAAGACTTATGAAAATGAGACACTTATCCTAAACTTTTGGCATGATATCACCATTACCCTAGAATATCTTTTTGCTTCAAGTTCAAGCAGAGTACATGTTACTGGCCAAACAATGAGGCGTCTGACAGCATGCGAGAGTATGGTGACTTCACTGTGACACTGAAGAAGAAAGATGTCCAGAGAGACTACATAGAGTGTGTCCTAGAAATAAAAGACATCGAGGTAAGAAACTGACTAAAATTATTCTGTACATTTGTATTTCGGCACAATTACCTCAAACATACCTACTCATTCAACACTATGGACCTGTTTGAAATATGCTTATTACATTTGCAAACAGTGTAGACCCAGATCAGAGGGCTCATATAGGAGCCCTCTGATCAGGGTCTACACTGTTTGTTAAGTGAGAGAAATATTCATTAAACTACCCAGAATACCAAGTAGACTGGTTCCTGTTTTGGTAACTAACAAGATCCACAAGGGAACCTAATCACCCACAAGAGATACTTAGTGTTGAAAGAGTTTTTCTCCACATAAGTACCATGGGACGCCTTTATCTCTTCTTCTGTATAAGCACCGCAAATAAATATTATTTGATGCTGTTGAATACAGGTGGCAGCTTAAAGCAAGTTGAAAGTTTAGCAGAAAGTTCCTAAAGGAAGCATATGAAAAGACGTAGTGTACACTATATAGAGTGAACTGTAAATGACAAGTATATTGATTGTCAGGGTTTAATGTAAAACCCTAGTGATGAGTATACTCGTCATTTACAAACAGTTTACCTGTAAAGAGCTCACTTGTCCTGTGCAAACTGAGTAGACACAGAAGGGGGGGCCCTCTAATCAGGGTCTGCACTGATTTTTATTTTGCATTAAATTGTAACAAACATCCATATTAGTCTAAGTTAAAAAAACATAGGTAAAGAACATACATACCCTTTGGTTGTATGTCAGAAACTACATGTGTACAATTCTGCTCACAATTTCTTGTTCTGTTACAGAGAAACTTAAAGCGAGACGTGCATCACTTCCTGTTGACCTGCTGGCCGGACACCGGCGTGCCTGAGCCTCTATCTATAGTCAAGTTTGTGCTGGACACAAGACCGCACTATGAGAACTGTGATGCACCCCCAATAGTGCATTGTGGGTAAGAAATCACAATCTATTGTCTATTGAGTTATTCATCTATAGATTCTATTATTTTGTAAGAGAACAACACTATTTTAAAGAGAACAAAAGTATTTTAAAGAATACCTACTTAAAATTATTAACTCATAGATGGAAAAAAGATATAACATAATGTGATACTATTTTGATTTTTTTTATATACCCTCTGTATTGAAAACATATAGAGTAAAACCTTTCTATTATAATTATGATCACTAAAACAAAGGTTAATTGGTAATTAAAAATGTTTTACTTTCACCTTGCTTTAAGCAGCCATCTGCCCGAAACACCTAATGATTAACATAATTTAGTGGTTGTAATAGAGGGTTTTGACATTATATATTCTATTCCTTTTGTGTAGGCCAGGGACAGGACGGACAGGTGCACTGATTGCTATAGACATCTGTATGAGAATGTATGAGGCCAGGAAACATGTAGACTTCCTTAGCTGTGTGACCAGGATGAGGAAAGAAAGACTGGGTATGGTACAGTCTAAGGAACAGTATGCCCTCATATACCAGGTTAGCTTTATCAAAATTTAATATATCTATTTACAGTGAAATCCTTGAGGACTAGATTCCTTAACCCTTTACCACATAACCTGTTTCTAGTTTCGAAGACATTATGGCCACTTAAAGCAGTTTGAATGCGCTTTAAGGGGTGTTCTGCTTTACTTTCAGCTTACTTTAACCCTTTCCCACATAGCATATCTCTAGTATTGAATATAGGTGTCAACTTAAAGCAGGCTGAAAGTAAAGCAGAATGCGCTTTAAGCGCATTCTGCTTTACTTTCAGCCTGCTTTAAGCTATCATCTCCTAGAATATAGAAAATATTTTGTATGATACATATTTATGAATGTATAAATTGGAACTGTTTTCTTCAGGGCAAGAATAAACTGAATGCGCTAAAAGGCGCTTCTATGGGGGAAAGGGTTAAGTTACAATCTGCTAGGATTAAGAAAATAATGGTGCATTATGGTGCATATTCATGAATGCATAAATTTAAAGTATTTTTTTCAGTGGAAGAAGAAATTAGAGGCATATCCAGTCGTCTCATTGGCATCACACATCCAGTATATTTTAGGATATGAACTCTGTGGTCCTTCTGTATGTGCCCGGATCGATTAAGATTTCAAAGTTTCAAGAGCCCTGTGAAATACATACATCTACCTGTACCTATTAATTTTTTCTTCACTTTTTCAGGCTCTGAATGAGTATGCTGTGATTCTGGGCAGCCCATCGATATCAACTCGATCATCTGTCATTACCTTACATGCAATGTTGTGACAAACTATGTATTCTAATTGTGCAATAAGCTGTACGTTCCTTTAAAATAGGTTCAAAAGTTAACAGACCCTTTTCCCTTGTATAAGCTTAACCCTTTACCTGATAGCCTATTTCTAGAACTGAAGATAGGTGACTACTTAAAGCAGGCTGAAAGTAAAGCAGAATGCGCCTTGGGCGCATTCTGCTTTACTCTCAGCCTGCTTTAAGCTATCATGTGCTATAATATAGAAAATATTCCCTATAATACATATTCATTACTGATTAAATTGAAACTATTTTCTTCAGCGGATAAATAAATCATATCCGCTAAAAGGCGCTTCTATTGGGGAAAGGGTTAAACTGGCCCGTTTTGAAAACAGTGTAGACTCAGATCAGGGTCTGCACTGTTTTCTGATAGGATCTATCTGACATGAATTTGCACTGTTTCTTGGGAAACATTTCCTTATCTTATAAGCCAATGAAATAGTTCAGATTATCGATGTTCATAGTGAGCTGAGTTTTATACATGAATATTCAGTGGCAGAAGGATTAACAGCTAATAAAGAGCTACAGAGTGGTTTTGTTAAACTACAGGAAAAATACAGAGGAACCCTTGGACTTTTATTCCTAGTGAAAAGTGCAGTAAAGACTCTGATTTGACATTCATACTATATGTTGGAATTTTACGCCAAAGCCTAATGCCGATTGCTTCACCGAGTCTGTCATTTTGTGATTTCTGACAATTAACTGGTTATGGCTAGCAGTGGATTTGAAAACAGTTTGGGTCCACTTCAGACAGAGAAAATTTGTGTCTGTTTCAAACCATCTGTTGGACTGTATTTTTGGAACTGCAGGCAGTTTATTTTAGAATAAGATGACAGTTATGACCACGTAAATTGGCACCATGTATATGTTTTATTCTTATGCCTCCCCCATGTAATTTGTGGTTTCCACTCATTATCTCAGTCATACATTTTGAACTGAAACTACAGATATAGGAACATAATGAGAATACACAGGTCAAGTTTGAATTTGGTTTTGGTTAATTAAATCTTGACATAGTTATGTCCCTTGCACTTAGAAAATAATAATTCATGAGTTATGCCACCATGAGTTCAGATCTACATTGTACTAAATTGGTGCCTCCAGTGGCTTCCGTGTACTACCGACATATCTCTAGTTTTGCAGAAACTACCATATAAGTGTGGCTTATTTTCTATGCAAGTGTTTGTTCAATTTAATTATATGCCCTGCCAATAAGTGATGCTGGCATATAGTGTTACCTTTGTCCGTAGGTAACAGCCGTCCATTCATATATTATGTCAGTACATCCCATTGTTTAAGGTTTTGCGTTCAGTTATGGTATTTATGATGCATTACAGTTTGGTGACCTTGACCTTTGATCTTGACCTTTGCGACCTTGGATAATGTTGTTCTAATTAGGTCAGCTCTAGATTGAGAAATCATTTGCATTTTTAGCTCACCTGGCACGAAGTGCAAAGGTGAGCTTTTAGGATCGCTGGATGTCCGTCGTCCGTCGTCTGTCTGTCTGAGCGCACGAAAGGTCCTTTGTTGGGTAGGGAGAACAATAGATTCCATTCATTCCGTGATTGCCCTATTGTTATTGTTGGGTATTTTAGTGTACTGTTGGGTACTTTTAAACAAAAAATATACCCAACAAATGTCCAACTGTGAGAACGTCCGTCTGTCCGTCCGTTCACAATTGGTTGTGAACACTCTAGCGGCTACAAATTGCATCGGATCTTCATGAAACTTCATGACAATGTTTATCTTGATGAAATCTAGGTCAAGTTCGAATGTGGGTCATGTCGGGTCAAAAACTAGGTCACTAGGTCAAATTATAGAAAAACCTTGTGAACACTCTAGAGGCTACAAATCTCATCATATCTTCATGAAACTTCATCAAAATGTTTGCCTAATTAATATCTAGGTCAAGTTCAAATATGGGTCATGTCCGGTCAAAACTAGGTCACTAGGTCAAATCATAGAAAAACCTTGTGAACACTCTAGAGGCTACAAATTTCATTGGATTTTTATGCAACTTGGTCAGAATGTTTGCCTGATTGATATCTAGGTCAAGTTCGAATATGAGTCATGTCGGGTCAGAAACTAGGTCACTAGGTCAAATCATAGAAAAACCTTGTGAACACTCTAGAGGCTACAAATTTCATTGGATTTTTATGCAACTTGGTCAGAATGTTTGCCTGATTGATATCTAGGTCAAGTTCGAATATGAGTCATGTCGGGTCAAAAACTAGGTCACTAGGTCAAATCATAGAAAAACCTTGTGAACACTAGAGACTACAAATCTCATCCTATCTTCATGACACTAGGTCAAAATGTTTTCCTCATTGATATCTAGGTCAAGTGTGAATAAGGGTCATGTCCGGTCAAAAGCTAGGTCACTAGGTCAAATTATAGAAAAACCTTGTGACTACTCTAGAGGCTACAAATTTCATTGGATTTTAATGCAACTTGGTCTGACTGTTTGCCTTATTGATATCTAGGTCAAGTTCAAATATGGGTCATGTCTGGTCAAAAACTGGGTCACTACGTAAAATCAAAGAAAAACAATGTTAACTGTCTAGAGGCTACAAATCTCATTAGATCTGAATGAAACATTGTCAGAATGTTTGCCTACATCCAATCTAGGTCAAAATCAAACGTGGATTGTGTCTGGTCAAAATCTAGGTCACTAGGTCAAATTATAGAAAACTCTTGTTAACACTTTAGAGGTTTATTGTGGGTCATGTCCAGTCGTAATCTATATCACTATAGGTCAAGTTTACATGGTGAACCAGGTGAGCGATTTAGGGTCATGGTGGCCCTTGTTGGTCAAGCATGCCATATGGGGTATCCATGTTTGACAAACACATTCCTAGTTATTATGAAAGTCCAACTATGTTTAACCTAATACTAGTACAGTCCAACTTCGATATCTCGAACTCGCTTACCTCGACTTAACCGATATTTCGATACACGAATATCATTACTCCATGCTCGGTTAAGTCGAGGAAACCCGTGTTTCAAAGTTAAAACAAGGCTAAGCCACGTTTTAACTGTTAAATACGGGTATGTTCAACATAACCAAGTTCGTGATATCGAAGTTTGACTGTATATAATATATAATATATAAAACAACCAGGCTGTAGCCACTTGTCTTCCACAATCTGTTAACCTTTGTTTGAGCGGTTGTATACATTACAGCAGAATTATTGTGTTTGTATAAATGTATGTAGTATACATGTATAGTATCATAATACTTGATCTCAAATTAAAAAAAAAAATCCTGAAAAATAAATATTTTAAAAAAAGCACCAAAAATGATAATTCTTTGATGCTGTTGAGTAAAACTAACAGGTTAGAGCAAGATGAAAGTAAAGCAAAAAGATCATGCTTTATTTTCATCTTGCTTTAAGCAGCCACCTGGCCTAAATACAGATTACTTTTGTTTGAAAGAGATAATTTACACATATGACTATGGAGCAAAGCGTTACTGTAAATATGTAGACAGTATAATATTGGCGCTGTGCAATTAAGATTTTGTGCAATAAGACTGTTACAAACTAATTGTTGTGTATTATAATTTTTGATGTGCATTATTCCTTTCCTCCACGTAAACCTAAAGTGCATCTACCTACTCCTCAATATATACACTTTTGGGTCCTTTGATCCCTATCGATATACAGTGAACCTCTCCTTTACGACCACTAAATTTGGTTAACTATTAGGTATTTATGACAGGTGACTGCTCAAAGCAAGGTGATAGTAAAATAGAAAGCTCCTAAAGGAGCTTTCTGTTTTACTGTCACCTTACTTTAAGCTGTCATCTGTCTTTTATATGATCAATAAGCCTTCATTTTAGTGGCCGTAATGAAGAGGTTAGCCTGTACTTTTAAAAGCCAACAAACGTAACCCTATCAGTGCTTGAATTGGAGTTATACATTCTTTGCAAACAGTGAAGAGCCAGATCAGAGGGCTCCTGCAGGAGAGTTTGTCATATTGTAAATGTTTTGAGGACAAACCCCTTGAGAGTCCATGTTAATTGGTAATCTATCAGAAAACAGATAAGTTCATTTGAAAACTCAGCATTTTAAGGGTTAAGTACAAAAGTAATATGTATACTCTATCAGTAGGATATACATGTAGATGATTTGCACTGATAGTAGTGATATTGAGGAGAGGGCTATAGTACATACAGAAAAAACGCTCTATCATGACCACTAAAAAAAGGCTAATTGATTGCATAAATGACTGGTGAGAGCTTAAAGCAAGGTGAACGTAAAACAGAAAGCTCATAAAGGAGCTTTCTGTTTTACGTTCACCTTGCTTTAAGCTGTCACTTGTATTAGATGCTTAATAATCTACACGATAAAGTGGTCGTAATAGAGTGGATTTACTGAAGTTTTATGTTTCTTTACTGTTGTTATTTGTTAAATGTACATTATGTATACTTAACTGATATGCCAGTAATCAAAAATACAATTAAACGTGTATTCAGTCAGTTCAGTAAAGAAGCATGGCGATCTCTAAAGACATCGGGTTATTGCTTATTACAGGTTTATAGTAATGCAGAAAGCCATTTGGAAAGTTCTCTGTTTTAATGTTATCCTGTTTTTTTAACCCATTACCCCATAGCCTGTTTGAAGTTTTGAAGGCAGGTGACCACTTAAAGCAGGTTGAAAGTAAAGCAGAATGTGCCTTTAGGCACATTCTGCTTTACTTTCAGCCTGCTTTAAGCTACCTAAGATATGTAAAATATTTGTTAAGATATATTAAATATTTCTTTTTTATGGAGCATATTCCTGACTGTATGAAGTGGAACTATTTTCTTCACTGCAGGAATAAATTAAAGGTGTAAAAAATATGGTGTAGTTATGGGCAATGGGTTAACCCATTACCACATAGCCTGTATGTAGTTTTAAAGAAAGATGATCACTTAAAGCAGGTTGAAAGTAAAGCAGAATGTGCCTTATGGCACATTCTGCTTTACTTTCAGCCTGCTTTAAGCTATTATCTGCTTGAATATAGAAACAAATTCTTATGATTCTTATTTGTAGCAGTATAAATTGGAACTATTTTCTTCAGGGAATGAATAAAATAGAGGTGTAAAAAGGCGTATTTATGGGGCAATGGGTTGAGCAATAATCTCACTTTAAGACTTCCGATTCATCTTTAGTTGAGTGGCTGTAAACCACATGTTTTACTGTACATGTAAATAGATAATTTATGATGTATGAAATTATTACAAAATTTTAAAAAATATATCTATATTTATACATTTTGTACATGCAACTTATGGAATGAATGCCATTGGGCTCCATCCATTTATCAATTCACCCCTGAAACTTTAAATGAACACATCCAGTTTTCAGTAAAGTCTAGTCCATTTTACTGTCAGTAATCATGATAGTACTGTATATTAGTCAATTTACCTATGACTTACCTACAATTTAAATTCGAGAAATCAAAGCAGGCGATAATAGTTTAACCCTTATCCTGGGGTAATTTCGTCTACTTTGAAATTGTTGTCTGCAAAATTTGTTAAATCTAGATTTATGCTTTTTGTAAGTAAAGAAACCTAAAGACCAGTGTCAAACAGTTTGGATCCAGATCAGATGCCGCGTAATGCGGCATCTGATCTGGATTCAAACTGTTTGCAAAAAATCAGTAAAGTCACGACCAGCAGGCAAAGGGATAAAACAGATGACATCATGGCAGCTTCTTCACTGATTGGCTGCTTGTCACATGTTAGACTGTGATAATGATTGCACCTTCTCATTACTTCCATAATTTACATAATGATTTGTCATTTTATTCATGTGTGGGTCTAAGTGTGGGTCTAAGCGGTACACTATAACATCTCTATAACAACCCTGAAAAGGAAACTAAATAATGATTTTAAAGCCAGATGACAGCTTAAAGCAAGATGTAAGTAAAGCAGAAAGCTCATTTAGGAGCTTTCTGCTTTACTTTCATCTTGCTTTAAACTGCCACCTCAGTCTTAAATGTAGAAATATTTACCCCCCTTTAATGGTTGTTATAGAGAGGTTTTACTGTAGGTAATAATGCAGGTCCTGACCAGAAATTTATCATGATTTCATGTTTTTATTACCTTGTACAAATTGTGATTGCTATTATACTGTTGAACCTCATTAGCTCAAACTCACTTCACTCTTTACTCCTTAGTTACTCCTTTTTACGCATTTAGTTCTTTCCTCCAGTGAAGAAAATAGTTCCATATTATACAGTTATCAATATGGAGCATTAGAAATATTTCCTTTGTCCTAACAGATGGTAGTGAGTAAGTTAAAACAGGCTGAAATATTTGAGATGAGATATTTGGAATGGATGACAATTAAGCATGATAAGGGTTAACCAATTACTTCATAGACTGTTTCTAGTATTGAAGATAGGTGACCACTTAAAGCAGGTTGAAAGTAAAGCAGAATGTGCCATAAGGCACATTCTGCTTTACTTTCAGCCTGCTTTAAGCTACCAGCTGCTACGATATAGAAACTTTTTCTTATGTTACATGTTCATGACTATAAATTGGAACTATTTTCTGCAGTGGAGGAACAAATTGAATGGGCTAAAAGGTGTTTCTATAGGGGAAAGGGTTTAACCCATTACCCCATAAATATGCATTTTTCCTCCTTTTTTTTTATTCCTCCATGGAAGACAATTAATATATCCACTTCATACAGTCATAAATTTGTACCATAAGATATAGTTTATATATCCTAACTGATAGTAGCTTAAAGCAAGCTGATAATAAAGCAGAATGCGCCTTCAGGCATATTCTTCTTTACTTTCAACCTGATTTAAGTGGTCACCTATTTTCAAAACTAGAATCAGGCTATGGAGTAAAGGGTTAAACTGTTCAAGTAATAGTTGAGGCTCAACTGTACAATAAGAATGGTTGTATGTGGCTGTAACTTATTATGAACTGCCAAACCTTGTCAAACTTTATGATCAAAATTATACATGTGCAATAAATTTGAATATGTAATCATTATACCATCTTTGTTTATAATCAATGTGTATGCACCTTAACTCTTTGAACCCTAATGCCGCATATAGGCATCCTTTTCAAACAGTGTACATGTGAAAAGTACACATGTCCTATGCAAACAGTGAAGACCCAGATCAGAGGGCTCCGAAAGGAGCCCTCTGAGCAGGGTCTTCACTGTTTGTCACAATGCTAAACATTGACAAAAACAACCCTTAAAAGTCAGAAATGTACTAGACTCAAATGGAAACTGGAATTGTCCATTTAAAGTTTCAGGGAGGAAAGAGTTAAACCTTTGTCTTGACAAATGCTGTCATTTGGGAAAAGTTTTGATCTAGATCAGATTCAGAGTATCTTGATATATCAGGTCCCATTTGTTTAAGCCGTATATCAATGCAAATAAGATTCCTCAATTAACCCATTCCACCATAAATACACCTTTTTCACCTTTAATTTATTGCTCAATTGAAGAAAATAATTCCAATTTATACAGTCATGAATATGTACCATAATAAATATCTTCCATATCCTAGAAGATTGTAGCTTAAAGTAGGCTGAAAGTAAAGCAGAATGTGCCTTAAAGCACATTCTGCTTTACTTTAAACCTGCTTTAAATGACCTTCAATACTAGACACAGGCTATGGGGTAATGGATTAATTCAAGTGTATACTAAAGTGGATATTGGCAAACAGTGTAGACCCTGTTGAGATGCTGGGTTATGCAGCGCCTCATCAGGGTCTGCACTGTTTACCGTATCATATGAAATATTTTGCTGTATAGACAAACACTACAGTGTCTTTAGATCACCTATTGTATATCTACAATAAAATCTTCCAACAAGTATACAGGGAGAGCTCACAGCAATATCCCGCACCGGCATAAATGGGTTAACAGTTTTAGGAATGCAGATCCCCAATATCAAACTTTGTTTGTGGCAGGTAATTTCTTGATTAATCCATTACCCCATAGCCTGTTTCTAGATTTGAAGACGAGTGACCATTTAAAGCAAGTTGAAAGTAAAGCAGAATGCACCTTAAGGTGCATTCTGCTTTACTTTCAGCCTGCTTTAAGCTACCATCTGTTAGAATATAGAAAATATATCTTATAAAACATAATCATGACTTAATAATTTAATATTGTTTGTTTTCATTACATTTGGTTGGCTGTGATTGGCTGTATTTTTTGTTTCATAACTCCATGAAAAAAATAAAATTCAGGCCACGCCTTGTCAGGACTACTTTCCCTTAGTCCAACTTCTCTTCACAAGTGCTGCATGAAGCAGGATGCCAAATGACGTCATTGACGTCGACGTTACTACATAACAACGTCACGTTTTGGCGGAAGATATATATGGCGGAGGGACTACAACCTACGTTTTAAAAGCGTTAATAAAGAACATTCGCGTCAGATTCTCTATTTAACTACTTTTTTAAATTCAGAGGTGATATTAAATTATAAGGAATAATTCGGAATATTTATTGTATTCATGGAGGTATGAAAAAAAAACCTGGTCACACTTTTGTATGAAACCGCTTCGCGGTTTCATACAGTGTGACCAGGTTTTTTTTTCATACCTCCATGAATACAATAAATATTCGAATTATTCCTTAAATAAAATGGAATTATTTTGTTCAGTGGAGGACTATAATAAAGGCTTATTTATGGGGTAATGGGTTAAAGCAAAATGAAAGTCTAAACAGAAAGCTCTAACAGGGAGCTTTCTTCATTTTCATCTTGCTTTCAGCAGCTAAATTGTATTCAGTAGTCATCAAGTAGAGACATCAGACTCAGTGCATCAAAGAATAGCCACTTAACCCATTACTCCATAAATACACATTTTTTTTAGCACTGTAAATTCATTCCTCAACTGAAGAAAATAAGTTCCTCATTATACAGTCGTGAATACCGGGTATGCATCATAAAAAATAGTTTCTATATCCTAGCAGACTATCAGATGGTGGCTTAAAACAGGTTAAGAGTAAAGCAGAATGTGCCTAAAGATGCATTCTGCTTTACTTTCAGCCTGCTTTAAGCTATGGAGTAATGGGTAAAGAAACAGATATGTATGTCAAACATGATGGATCCTGATCGGATACTGAGGCCACTTTGAGTCTGATCGACTGGATCTTAACTGTTTGCAAATACCAGAGCACACAGAATTGGAAACACTAGCAATAAAATACACTAATTAACCCTTAGCCTGCCACTCACGACTATAGCTCCATATGCAAACAGCTTGGATCCGGATGAGACGCTGAGTAACTCGGCGTCTCATCCGGATCCAAGCTGTTTGACACTCGGACAACATTTTCAGCAATTTTGAGCAACTTTGAAGCACTTTGAAACTTGAAGCAGACAAGAAATATAGCAGACGACAATTTATTTGGCGGGCTAAGGGTTAACTCTTTACATTCTAGCTGCTGATGTATCTGCCACAGTGATTACCTTTGCAAACAGTTTGGATTCAGATGCGACGCCAAAATATGCGGCATCTCATCAGGATCCAAACTGTTTGACACTTTGACCCTGATTTGAAAAGAAAATTAGAAATTACTATTTTTAGAACAGTAGCAGACAACCATTTTTGCAGACAGAGAAATTACCCAGCATGCAAAGATTTACCACTGTAGCCCAACTCTTAGCACACTTGCAGCGGAACCATATTAATCTTTGTTTAGATCCTGATGAGAGTATGCAAACTATTTGACACTCTGACCCATGCTGTTTTGAAAAGAAGTTTAGAAAATTATACTGTTACAACAGTCGCAGACAACAATTTTTACAGATGAGAAAATTACCCAGCATGCAAAGATTTAGATAGCTGCACATATGCAGACATAATTTCCTTAAAGAGCTGTCTTAAAATAAGTATAATTAGTTCAAACACCGTCATCTAATTAGTTCCAACCCTCGTGATGACGCTATTAAAATAATTAGTCCAGACCCTCGTGATGACGTTATTAAAAAACAAGAAATTAATTATTATTCATCACGGGTTCTTTATTGACATGCAAATGCCTGTGAAATCATAAACGGTAAAATACAGTAAAACCTCTAAAATATGGCCAAATGATTTTAATGAAAGACAGGTAGCAGCTTAAAGCAAGGTGAAAGTAAAACAGAAAGCTCCGGAAGGAACTTTCTGTTGTACCTTTATCTTTCATAACCCATTATCCCATAAATACGCCTTTTCACGTCTTCAACTTATTCCTCCACTAAAGAAAATAGTTCCACTTTATATACAGTCATGATTATATATCATAAGGAATGCTGTCTATATTCTAGCAGATTGTAGCTTAAAGCAGGCTGAGAGTAAAGCAGAATGCGCCTTAAGGCATATTCTGCTTTACTTTCAACCTGCTTTAAGTGGTAAACTATCTTCAAAACTAGAAACAAGCTATGGGGTAACGGGTTAACTCTTTGAACCCTAGTCCCGCATATAGGCGTGCTTTTCAAACAGTGTACATGTGAATAGTACACTTGTCCTATGCAAACAGTGAAGACCCTGATCAGAGGGCTCCGAAAGGAGCCCTCTGATCAGGTTCTTCACTGTTTGTCACAATGCCAAACATTGACAAAAACAACTCTTAAAAGTCAGAAATGGACTAGACTAAAATGGAAACTGGAATTTTCCATTTAAAGTTTCAGGGAGGAAAGAGTTAAACAGTTTCTGTAAAGATAAATTTATTATTTAGATGGCACTACAAAGTATTATGTGGCATCTCATCATAATCCAAATCGTTTGACACTTTGACCAAGTTTTGAAAAGAAAATTTGAAAATTCTATTTATAGAACTGCAGCAGTCGACAATTGTTGCAGACACAAAAATTACCCAGCATGCAAAGCTGTAGCTGTCATGTTTTGATGTAGTAGAGATCTTTGAGACATGACAGCTATCATGTAACCAGATTAAGTCTTTCAACACTAAGTAACTCTTGTAGGTTATTAGGTTCCCCTGGCTCATTTTAGATACCAAAACCTGAAGCAGTCTACTTGGAATTCTGGGTAGTTTAATAAATACTGGTTTTAGTTAGCAAACAGTGTAGATCCAGATCAGAGGGCTCCTACAGGAGCCCTCTGATCTTGGTCTACACTGTTTGCGAATGTAATGAGTAGATCTAACAGGTCCATGGTATGTGTAAGAGTTAACCTTAGCCCTGTTTCCAGTATTGAAGATAGTTGACCACATGAAGCAGGTTGAAAGTAAAGCAGAATGCACCTTAAAGTGCATCCTGCTTTACTTTCAGCCAGCTTTAAGCTATCATCTACTAGGATAAAGAAAATATTTCTTCTGATACTTATTCATAACTGTACAATATGAACTATTTTCTTCATTGAAGGAATAAAATAAAGGTGTAAAAAGTGTATTTATGGGGTTATGGGTTAATAATTGAGCGTAATTATTTATCATTCATCTGACGCAGTTCATATTCATATCCTATGACGCAGTTCATATTCTTTTCCTATTTTATGTATCGCCGTGACATCGGTTAGTGTTACAGATCTAAAACTAAAGTTAACCTTTTTGCTACTGCATTATCTTCCACACCCCAAAATGTCATCATACTTTTATCATAATGGCTCAATGCTCAGGGAAGTAAATGTACAGTCAGGTGAACGGTCATTCGGACTAAAAGTAGACTTTAACTTTTCTTTTATAAGTTACTAAATGCAGTTGGCTGACGAAGCATTGCTCCGAGTGTCAAACAGTTTGGATCCTGATCAGATACAGAGTTACTTGGTGGCTATTCTGGATCAATACTGATTCAGAGCTGCCATTTCCCCGGATTTTTCCGAAATCTTCGGACTTTTATCCTAGCAGATGGTAGCTTAAATGCACAATCCCGCTCAAATTGGTGTTTAAAACGCGCACTTTCTTATATGTGTGCATTTTCTATGTATTAAAACTAAGTGAAATCGAGTGTAAGAAGCCTGACATATGCACCCACTTCGTAAAGAATCCAACCTAAATGTGTCAAATTCTTATTGTGGTGGTTTACATTATAAGCGGGTTTGTTTACAAATAAGATTACGGGCTGGTTCCGAGAACTTTCGAACGATTGCATAAAGGTCACGTGATTGATTCGGCCGCGACAATATGTATACATTACATCAGTTTAGCGGCCAAACTTAAAGGAGTTGTCTCTCTTTGGTTGTAAAGCACTCGACTTGTTTTATAGAATTATGCAAATGAGCTTTACCGAGTATGTCCGTAAATTTTCGTCGCTATTCAAAAATAAACAAACTTGATTACTTGTTTCCACAAATGTCACTGTTCGTTAGCAATATTGCTTCAAATATCACCACATATTACTTCTTTTTATATGGAACGCGTACGATAGTGACATAAATTTCATGTTAGAAAAATGTTTGATTCTGATTATGTGGGAGAAATATAGTGGCTTTAAAGCAGGCTGAAAGTAAAGCAGAATGCGCCTTAGGGCGCATTCTGCTTTACTTTCAACCTGCATTAAGTAATCGCGCTTGAAATATAGAAAACTTATGGCAGCCCTGCTGTTTGCAAATGTTATTCAACTAATGATCAACACAATAAAGGTCAATAAATGAACAATATAGATTACTGCATTACATTGTACTTTTCATTTAATATCGGAATTTGAAAATGAAATAATTTTGAGAGTTTCAGAGGAACGTCATTTTCAATCTGAACAGACAGACAGATGGACCACAGATGGTGAGCGGTCAAAATAACTCACCTTAAGCCTTCAGCTTAGGTAAGCTAATAAGTCAAAAGTTCTTATATGAGTTTTCCTGCTTTCCTTCATCTTATTTATAGGCATTTACATCTTTTATGACATATAACATGCTTCCTTGAAATGTGACCCAAATAGCGGAAATAATAATTCACACTAGCAGTCATGGAGGAAAGGTGTAACCCTTCTCCTGTTATTAGCATATATACATGTATTTACATTTTATGAAAACAGTGTAGACCCAAGTCAGACAGCTCCTAAAAGGTTGCCTGATCAGGGTCTACACTGCCATACTTTAAAGATTATATGAGTCTGAATTTTTTCATGGGGAAGGGGGGGGGGGATAAATAAATAAAGTGTGTTAATTAGAATGTGTTTACAACAGGTGTCTGCTTAAAGCAAGATGATAGTAAAACAGAAAGTTCCATAAGGATCTTTCTGTTCTACTGTCACTTTACTTTCAGCTGTCACCTGTCTTTCATACAATCAATTAGAGACTCTAGTCTTCGTTTCAGTGGTCGTTATAGAGAGGTTTTACTGTATATGAATATTCAGACTCAGTGGGAGACGAGTTACAAAACACTAGTTTAAATATAAAGACAAAGTCTGTGAAAGAGATTTGCAATGCTGTTTATTTACTTACCATAGATTTGATTTGATTTGTTTTGATTTTACGTCGCTTTCAACATTATTTCAGTCATATCACCACCTCCAGCTAATTATAGGTGGAAGAAGACCCCAGAAGTCCTTTATGCACTGTTTCAGGCACAAATCGGCAACTGGGTAGAACCACCGACCTTCCGCAAGCCATACTTACCATAGAAGATGGTAGCTTAAAGCAGGCTTAAAATAAAGCAGAATGTGCCTAAAGGTGCATTCTGCTTTACTTTCAACCTGCTTTAAGTGGTCACATATCTTCAAAACTAGAAACTTAAAGCAGGTTGAAAGTAAAGCAGAATGTGCCTTAAGGCACATTCTGCTTTACTTTCAGCCTGCTTTAAGCTACCATCTGCTAGGATATAGAATATATTTCTTATGACTGTATAAATTGGAGGAGGAATAAGTTAGGGTAAAAAGGTGTAATTATGGGAAAATGGGTTAAAAATAAAGACAAAGTCTGTGATTGAGATTTGCAATGCTGTTTATTAGAATGCATATGTAAATGCTAGCAGAAGTACAGAAGACAATCTCGAAGTCCATTGGGCTGGTCCATGATCAGCAACGGTTATGACATAAAACATCACTGCTACAGCTATTTAAAAACATGTCTCACAAAGAAACAAAAACAAGAATGGTACAGTTGTGTTATAAAATAATGATTGTGTTTCATCCCCGGGTCCAAGGTTATAAAGAGTTTGAGTTGAGTCTGAAGTCGTTTTCAAGCATTTGATTGGTCAGATTTGAGCATAGGCTCAAATCTGACAAATCAAATGCTTGAGAACGGTCTCAGACTCAACTCACTCTTTATAACCTCAGGACCAGGTGTCACTGCTATACCTGTACTGTGATTAGCACTACAAGGTCCTCTGATAGGAAGCACCACAAGTATGTCACTAAAATGTGACTGGCAGTAGGGACCATGTCTCCTGTCATTTCAGCATGTTTTAACTCTTTGCATGATGGGTATTATTTTTGTCTACAACAATTTATTGTCTGCTATTGTTCTTAAAATATAATTTTCTAAATTTCTTTTCAAAACAGGGTCAGAGCGTCAAATAGTTTGGATCCTGATGAGATGCCGGGTTATGCGGCGTCTCATCAGGATCCAAACTGTTTGGAAAGGTTAATCATGGTCTCTTCGGTAGTGTGCCAAGAGGTTAATGCCTGTCATGAGTAGCAGAATAAGAAATGGTGAAGCCCATTTAATAACCTCTGTGATTAAAACTGTATGACAAAACATTTAAACTTATAAGATAATGATTCAAAGGAAGATCAATTTGCAGTCTTTAAGACAGGTGGCAGCTTGACACATAGGAGTTTTCTGCATTACTTTTGTTTGGCATTAAGTATTCTTCAAACTTTAGAGATCCAAATGCTTCAATAATGATTTGACTTGTAGTTTAACACTGATAAAGATTGATAATCAATGAAAAATACATTGTATTACGTCCTTCAAGTCACTATACAAAAGTACCCCCATCTGACTTAAAACAGTAGATCTTTATCATAATAACAGTCCAGATCAATATGTGTATACTTATAACGGAGATATGCAGTATAAAAGATGGTTCTTGGTCATTGGCAGTGTGTCACTTGATCAGGGTCTGCACTGTCCTGAATAAAACACAGTCATAAACCAATGACAAAGCTTACAGCTCAGATGCAAGTGCTTAGTATTGTTGAGCAAGTGTCAAAGAGTAGGATCACATATTGGTTCTCTCACCATACAATGTCATCCAATTCTGAATTGTCTGCAAAGGATTTTTGAAATTGATTAAATTGGTTAACTTATAATTTAACCCATTACTCCACACATTTTTACCCATTTAATTTATTCTGTCAATGAAGAAAATAGTTCCAATTTATAGAAAGATCAGATCAGATACCTGGTTACAATGCATCTGGATCTGGATCTAAACTGAGCTGTCAGCAGCACTCTTTGAAGTAAGCAAGCTTAGATATGGCACTGTTCATCACTAGACCTGGGGCCCGTTTTACTAAACAACTTACGCCAATTTTTTGCGTAAGTCAAAATCATTTAACTCTTATTTTTCGATCATAAACGTTTGCAAACAGCAAATAGCCAGATCAGAGGACGCGCTAAAACGCATCCTCTGATCTGGCTATTTGCTGTTTAATTGTAGCAAGTGAAAATAAAAGATATAAACTAAAATTTAAAATTTTGACTTAAGCAAAAATTTTGCGTTAGTAGTTTAGTAAAACGGGCCCATGGTGTGCAACTGCCAGCCTCAGCAGACAAAATATTCCCTAGTTTTCCACCTAAGCTTTTAAATCTTTCCCAGAAGCACATTTGGACTTATTCCTTTACATCCTTTGCAAACAGTGCAGACTCTGATCAGAAGGCTCCTGAAGGATCCCTCTGATCTGAGTCAGCACTGTTTGTCACCCTGTAAAATATTTCATGGAACTACCCTTGAGAGTCAATGTATACTTATCATTTACAAGATATTGGAAGAGTCAATTTGTAAAGTGAATACCGGTATTGCAATGTTGAATGACAGTCATATTTCATGTCAAGATTTGACAGCTGAATGCTCTCCAGTTGTCTGTCATTATTGGAAAAAGCCCCTTACAGCAATGTCATATAGCGTCTCCACCACTCTGTATTGCCAGAGAAGCATGCTCCTCATAAATATTATCAGACATGTAAAGGCTTTTAAAAAAAAAAAAATTCACGACCCTGTACAGAACATTCTGAGACTTCAAAGTTGCAAGTAAAAGTTATTTTGAACAAAAGGGCCCGAAAGAGGGACGGGCTAACAAATTACATTGGCCATAAATTATGGTATATCATCTTTTCACAATGTCAAAAGAAAAAGTACCTTTCAACACTGCAAAACACTGTAGACCCAGATCAGCTGCTGGATTTAAAAGTATTGGTCATTCATCAGCGTTTTGTGAATTACTATGCGAAGTGTAGACTTGTAACATAACTCTTTCCTCCCTGAAACTTTAAATGGACAATTCCAGTTTCCATTTTCGTCTAGTCCATTTCTGACTTTTATGGGTTGTTTTTGTCAATATTTGGCATTATGAAAAACAGTGAAGACCCTGATCAGAGGGCTCCTTTTGGAGCCCTCTGATCTGGGTCTTCACTGTTTGCACAGGACAAGTGTACTATTCACATGTACACTGTTTGAAAAGAACGCCTATATGCGGGACTAGGGTTCAAAGGGTTAAGCCACAAAGTAACACACTGACCATTCTAGAAATGTCCACACATTCTGTGTGACAGGTTGACATTTTACAATATCTAAAAATTCTTTTTCTCCTGATGATGCTCATTTCATATTAAACAGAATCACACAGCTCCAGATAAAAGGGAGTACTTGAAATGCTCAAATCTGTATTACATGTCTCCATCAAATCATATGTTGTGACTACTCATTAGAATCGTCTCGAAGAGACGATTCTAATGAGTAGTCACAACATAAGATTTAGACGGAGACAAAAAGTAGAAAATGTTGGAAATGCTTGTCTTCTCCCACTTATCTGCAGCCGTGAAAATCAACAATTAAAGATCACACCGACTGTGCTGGAATATCTGACTTGTTTTACAGTTAACAATTGGAAGAACATATAAACACTGGTAGCATGTATTCACAGAAAATAAAAACCTCAACACGTTATAACATCCCATTTTAAATACATTTACACTATCTTCGCCCCTAGTCTGCCAAGCATGTAACGACCATGACTAATATTTCCAAGCATGTACAGACCCTGATTAATTTCCAGGCATGCTTAAATACTAGTGCCAGACAATTTGGATCCTGATCAGACACCAACTTTACTGGTTGTCTACTCTGGATCCAAAACTGTTTGTCAATGACAATCAATTACAACTCGGAGAGATGAGGGATTAACACATTCAACACTAGTTATGAGTTTAGTATGCTACAACAATGTACCTATAAAGAGTACACTTGTCCTATACAAACAGTGTAGACCCTGATCAGAGGGCTCCTGCAGGAGCCCTCTGATCAGGGTCTACAATGTTTGTCACTTTGTAATAAACTTAAATAGTCAAATTTGACTCAACTTAATTTGAAATTGTAATAGTCCATTAAAAGTTTCAGGGATGAATGGGTTAATTTACAATTTCTATTCTGAGAAGTACAAGTGCACTATTTCCGTCTATTTCTGTCACTAAGATCAATAGCTCTTTACAGGTTCCTCACATCCCAATTAATTCTAAAAATAATCATAACTGTGGTACTTGTGAGCTGATTGTCTTGGAAAAACAAATAAATCTGTGATTGACAGACTAGGGTCTTGTACAGTCCACTGGTTGTTTCAACCCTTTACTCCAAAGATATGCATATTAACGCATTTCAATTATTCATACCCTGAAGAAAATAGTTCCAATTTATAGTCGTGAATATGCACCATATGATATACTTTCTATATCCTAGGAGCTTGTAGCTTAAAACAGACTGAAAGAAAAGCAGAATGCGCCTTAAGGCGCATTCTGCTTTACTTTCAACCTGCTTTAAGTTGTCACCCATCTTCAATACTAGATTTCACTGCATAAACATTGGAGGAAATATTTTAGAATTTCCAAGTCAGACAGAATAGCAGGCCTCTTCACATTGAGATCGGAAAGAAACACTATCTTGGTGGCTACAGGGTTCCAAATAAGAGTGTGTAAATAATTAATTTCTATCATTTTCTCCTTTATGCCTCCACCTAACCCTATATTGTGACAACTCAATAGAATGATCCTAATGAGTAGTCATATCATAGCATTTTACGGAAGTATTAGGACTTTATTTGTTGAAACACTTACTCACCTTACCTAGAGCTCTGCAAATAGGGGGGAATTGAAACAACCAACAAACTCAGATATCTTAACACTTGCAAACAGAACCGAATATATATAAAATCTATTTACACCCTTTCACAACAAGCATTCAAACTATCGCCTTTCTCATAGGCATTCTATCATACAAGATTAAGAGAAAAAGTCAACAAATAAATATGTAACAGTAATATAAATAGGGTTTGTCTCAAATTAATTCTGTCAAAGGAAGAAACCACAGTCAAACTTGTATAAAGCGACCATTCTAAGTAAGATAAGCCAAGGAGTCTATTAGAGAGTTGTAAACCAGGGCTCCAGATAAGTGAAGTATACTAAAATCAAAAATCTTTGTCTGCATTAAACTCTATGGTGTCACTACTCCTTAGAATTGTCTCTTTGAGACAATTCTAATGAGTAGTAACACCATAGGATTTGGTGCTGGTATGAAGGAGAAAATGTTTGATTTGTTCAGTTAACTCCCTCTTATCAGGGGCCCTGTGAAAGCTAAATGCATGGCAAACATTATGCAGCCATTTCCAATCCAAACATTTTTTTGCATTTCTGCGCATGCATTAAGCAGTATCTTCTGTACAGAGATCTCCACATTTTCGCTTTTTTTTTAAACGAAATGGTTGCTTAACACAATTTTGACTGTTTGTATACATACCATACTAACTCACAAAACTATAGCAATGAAGAGACTGCAGAATTTCTCAACAGCCATGCTGAAATCCTGCCTCAGCATAGTGTTCACAATGCATAATATTAATTACATAGTCAAAACTGTATCACGCAACCACTTAAAATTGGGTATAATTACAGCCTATATGACAGGTGGCAGCTTATGGCAGGACAAAAGTAATGCAGAAAGCTCCTTCAGGAGCTTTCTGCATTACTTTAGTCCTGCATTAAGCAGTCAGCTGTCTTTAAAGATCAACAGGCTAACTTATTCGGTGGTCGCTTTATACAGGTTTAACGATATAACCTTATTCTATATCTAGGTTTGTAGGTTTATTTCAAGGCTAGCTAATTCAAGTTTTACACATGTATGGTATATCAACCATATTTGATTCACTGAATAAATTGACTCTTTTACAAAATACATTTGCTACAGATTTACAAACCGAAAACTGCAAACAGTTTGGATCCTGATCAGATGCTGTGTTACTCGGCATCTGATCTGGATCCAAACTATTTGCAATATCCGTTGAATTAATCAGAAGCACTGAAATGATTAACTACAACAGAACTCAGTACTAAATAGAACATAAGATGAGAATTAAAAGGAAGACTTGTAATCATAGAGAGCTTCAGATTAACTCTTTCCTCCCTGAAACTTTAAATGGACAATTCCAGTTTCCATTTAAGTCTAGTCCATTTATGACTTTTAAGGGTTGTTTTTGTCAATGTTTGGCATTATGACAAACAGTGAAGACCCTGATCAGAGGGCTCCTTTCAGAGCCCTCTGATCTGGGTCTTCACTGTTTGCACAGGACAAGTGTACTATTCACATGTACACTGTTTGAAAAGGACGCCTATATGCGGGACTAGGGCACAAAGAGTTAAGGTAGTACATGTACATCCTTAATGAGATCTGACCAATAACAGTCAATATCGGTACTCCTCTTAGCGGGATGGGCTATTCCTATCAACTGACGGTCTCGAGCATGGTTGGTTTGGAATGAACCATCAGAAATTCAAAGAGAACGGCTAATCTCTCTTCGTAGAATACTAATATTGACTGACACTGGTTCGATCTAATAATCTTATTTCTTTCAACCATTTCAATCCTGCGGCAATACAGTTTTAACTTTGTTCACATTTTTCTTTTCTTAAAACAAAATCTATACACAGCATAGCAGGTATCTATTTTGAACGGTTGAACATTAAACTCTGCTGATAATTCACCTTGAAGCTAAGAAGTAAATATTCCTCTAAACAGCACATGTCACTTATACAGCACAATGTCATAGAATAAATAATAAATACTCTTCTGTCATCTATAAATACTGCTTTGCTTTAACCCATATCCTGCCCCATTATCATCTGCCTCCAAAGCAATGTCGAAAACTAATTTTCCAAATTTAATTTCACTCCATCCACTGACTTGAGTTTCAAACAGTTTGGATCCTTATCAGGTGCCAAATTACATGTCGTCTCATCTATGCTAACTCTTTCCTTCACAGAAATCAATTCTTACTCCTTAAACTATTCCTCAATTTAGCACCACATTTAAATCGTAAGGCAGCTTAAAGTAGGATGAAAGTAAAGCTTAAGTTCCTAAAGGAGCTTTCAGCTTTACTATCATCCTACTTTAGACATTCACCTGATTAATCATTGACTCAATAAATACACCTTTAAATGCCTTTACTTTATACCTCTAATATTGAAGTAAATATTACCACTTTATTCAGTTATATGCACCATGAGAAATATCTTACATGTCCTAGCAGATGGTAGCTTAAAGCAGGCTGAAAGTAAAGCAGAATGTGCATTCAGGCACATTCTGCTTTACTTCCGACCTGCTTTAACCTATAAATACAACCTGCTTTAAGTAGTCACCTGTCTTCAAAATAGAAACAGGCTATGGAGGTAATGGGTTAAGTGGTTACCTGTCTTCAAAACTAGAAACCGGCTATGGGGTAAAGGTTTAATATTTCTAAGCATTGGTAACTATGGGAGAAAGTGTTAGCAACTGTTTTTAAATGCCAATCTGTGCATGCATAGCTGGATAAAGGTTAACTCTATTGTCATGTAAACTATATTTGACTTGTTTCTGTCTCACACCAAAAATAGATGCCATATTTGGCATCGTACAGAAATACAATAATAGACTATCTTCTATATGTAGCACCTGTATAGCAGATAATTTGAAAATAACACTTTGTAGAATGAAATTTGACCCAACACTCTTTGCATACAATCAGTTGGAATAACTTGGAAACCACATGTTATAATGAAGTGATTCTCATGCACACCCAATTTCAACATTTAGCACTCTATGAGGGAATTTGTATTAACCCATTACCCCATAGCCTGTTTCTAGTTTTGATGATAGTTGACCACTTAAAGCAGGCTGAAAGTAAAGCAGAATGCGCTTAAGGCGCATTCTGCTTTACTTTCAACCTGCTTTAAGCTATTATCTGCTAGAATATAGAAAATATTTCTTATGATTTTATTTATGATATATGAATTAGAACTATTTCCTTCAATAGAATAATTAATTACAGGCGTAAAAAAGCATATTCATGGGGTAATGGGTTAACTCATACTAAGAGGAACTTCATTTATAGTGGTAATAGAGACACTACAGATGATACCGTGAAGAGAACCCCTAGCACTCATTTCCTATGCAACATCCAACCAATATACACAGAAAAAAACTCTAAGTTATATAACCACCACTTAATTGAGTTAAATCATTTTGTGTGTTAAGGCAGGTGGCTGCTAAAAGCAATGTGAAAGTAAAACAAAGCTCCATTAGGAGCTTTCTGTTTTACTTCCACCTTGCTTTAAACTGCCATCTGTCTTTCATTCAATGACTTAGCCTTATTTTGGTGGTTGTAACAGAGAGGGGTTTCACAGTGCATTCCACATATGTAAGTGGTTTGACCACGGTAACAGCCATTCCTACTTCTGTACTTGTTAACACATACACTCATACTTGACAGTGCACATTTACCCTTGGAACAACTCAATACCTTTGAACATAAGAAACCACATTGGATTCAGCAATGCAATACAGATCCAGATATTGGAAGCTCCAGGAGTCTTCAATTAAGATTCTACCAGGCCTGGATTCTACATAGTTTGCAATATCAATATCAGGAAAAATATTTACCCTATCATAATCATTAGCCGAACTCCAAACCATGACAACAGAAAACTCAGCATCTCAAAGGGGCTAAAAAGGGGGCCTTGGAAAGACTTGTTAAACTATTAGTAAGGGTTGAGTTTGTGATCATTATGAGTTTACTATTTAAAGCCATTTAAATGCAATACACAGGTATAATTCCTTCACAAAATGGCATAGAACAAACCCTATTTGTAGATAGAAAGTAAGGCATGTGAAATTGACCTAAACTTTATAAAACATGCTATGTCTAATCACAACACAGTGATCACTCCTGTCAGACTTTCTGCGTTTCTTTTTGGCTGCATTAATCCATGTCATAACCCTTTACCCCTAAGAAATCGATTCAACTATTCCTCACAAAAATACATTGTACTTATAAAGAACCAAATTTTCCTGCATCAGGACAGGTGGAAGCTAAACACAGGCTTAAAGAGCATTAAACTTTAAACCTGATTCTAGTTTTGAAGACATGAGACCATTTAAAACAGGTTGAAAGTAAAACAGAATGCACCTCAATGTGCACTCTGCTTTACTTACAGCCTGCTTTTAGCTACTATCAACTAGGATAAAGAAACTATTTATTATGTTACTTGTTCAGGAACTATTTTCTTCAGTGGAGGAATACATTGAAAATGCTAAAGGGCACTTCTATGGGGGAAAGGGTTAAGTGTTATCCTATCTTCAAACCTAGAAACAGGCTATGAGATTAACACAGATACCATGACAGTTAAACTTTCTCCATTCCTAATTAACAACCATTTAATCATTTCATAGCATGTATCACTATTCATGAACACATATTATAAGTTGCATGTACATTTCACTTCAGCACAGAGTAAAATTGAAATCGCAACGTGACTGTCAAAATGTCAACTTTTGATTACCGGTATCTATTAACACAAGGCCATCATAAATTAACCAACATACATGTACATAAAGTCTGAATTTAACTGGACATATTTGGTTGTTGCTATAGAAACAAGATGCAATTTCTACCAGTAATTCCCATTAATTAACAAAGGCTATGTTTAAAAGTATCACCTCAATACAAGCAAACTGGTTCATCACATATCTGGGAAAAGTTGGTTGTTGCTATAGAAACAAGATTCAGTATCTAATTTATAATAATGAAATCTATGTAGATCCAGAGTTGCAAACAGAAATTAATACTTCTTGTTAAAGAGTCTGCAGAGTGTTTTTCATGAACTATAGAGATTACCAATGGCCTGTCATATCAAAGGCTTATGATTCCCCAATGAGAAATGCATGTTAAATAACTATAGCAGCACAAAAATATTACAATACAACTTCTTTATGGATAAAGACAACCCTTCTTTGTCTTGGCCCATGCTTAACCCATTCAAGCCTATTGTCCATCTTAAGTGGACATTGGCAAACATGTGTAGACTCCTGATGAGACACTGCATTATGCAGTGTCTCATCAGGGTCTACACTGTTTGCTATTTCATATGAAATGTTCTGCTCCATAAACAAACACTGTAGCTTCTTTTAGATCACCCTTGTTCATCTAAGATGACATTTTACAGGTAGTATACGGAGAGGTCATTGCAATACCCTATCCCAGGCATAAAGTGGGTTGAATGTCTGTTAGGAACCATATGATTTATTGCTAAGGTCCTTTGTTCTATCTTCTTACTATAACCCTTCGATGGTGACTGGTGATATGTGAATGATGAGATCAAACCATTCAGATATATGCATTAAGTTCCATTAACTGTGTTTACATATTCAGGGGCGGTTCCATATTCAGGGGCCTTTAGTTCTGACCAAGAATATTAACCCATTAAACATAAAAGAAAGAGAAACTAATAAATTTTTACTCCCGTCTTATCTCGAGTTCTGGTACAACATTCGGAGATCAAGTATTAAACAGTAATAGCCACCAAACCCCAAGTAAAAACCCTGCATGTTCCGGTGACATTTAAATGAAACAATAGCCAAGGAAATCTCTCCTATAGAAATCTACGCCACAAAAGAAACTTCTACAAATCAGTTACAACTTTTAAAATAACATTCATTGTCCGTTAGTGTTTTGACAGAAACTTCTACAAATTATCATTCTTTCTATAACATTAATACAATGGTAAGATATGATACTGGAAGGGCTAGAGACAGAAGGGCATACAATCCCTAGTAAAGCACCAATACTTTGGAAGGCCGAAGGGTTATGCTTATATACCATCCACCAAGAACTGTACAGTGGATCTGGTTTTGAAAATGGATCTTAGGATGATATGTACCACACCACAGTAAAAATAACTCGTGTTATTACAGTAAAACCTCTCTATTACGAACACTAATTTGTGTTAATTATAAGTGTTTCTGACAGGTGCTTAAAGCAAGATGACAGTAAAACAGAAAGCTCCTGTAGGAGCTTTCTGTTTCACTGTCATCTTGCTTTAAGCTGTCACCTGTCTCTTATACACTCAATCTTTTTTTTAGTGTCCATTATAGAGAGGTTTTACTGTACAAACAGTATAGACCCAGATCAGCAACTGTAATACAACCAATCTTGTATTAAGTGACCATTCTATAGAAGACTGGTGGGTTTAAATACAGGTGATTGCATAATTCAGGATAAAATATCCTGCATTAAGCAGTCACCTGTCTTTAGAGAAATACAATGATAAACACAGTGGCTGATCCGAGTCTACACTATTTGCATAGTCAGAGAGGTTTTTTACTTGTGACATAGCTCATGGTATGGTGGAAATGCTTTATGAACAAGCACCAATGAGAGAGAGGATGTGATTGTAGGACCCTATACAAACACACCACAAGATTTGTATAATGGAAGAAGTATTTGTCCTAGTAGGGTGATATTAAACGGCTGTCATGGTCCTGTCATGGCAAACTCAAGAGCACTGGGTCCAAGGTTATAAAGCTTTTGAATTGAGTCTCAGTGTGTTCTCAAGCATTTGATTGGTCAGATTTGAGCCTAGGCTCAAATCTGACCAATCAAATGCTTGAGAATAATTTTAGACGCAATTCAAAAGCTTTATAACCTTGGACCTTGGCCGACTAGTTTCTCTACTTACACAATCACACCCCACAGAAACCTAACTCATTCAACATCAAGTATCAAGCAAATATCCTTTCATACAAACTTTCCACAAGCATGACTGTCAACAAATAAACGTCAATAACAGTTTGTCCTCTGCCTTGGTCAAAGGGCAAAACATGGAAGTCTATGATATTCTCTAAATGTTTCAGTTGCACACATGCAGCGTCAATGAGATAAAAGCCTTTTTTCTGAATGAGATTCATGAAAATGATTAGCACTCTCTCACACACACACAAGACCGTGCCATGACATGACCACGAGAGCCTGTAATTAAGGTTTGTAATTGTCAGGACGTTTCTTATGTTGTCTACATCTGATAAGTCTCCTTATTAGCTTGCATTCCAGCATTAACCCTTTCGCCATAGAAGCACCTTTTAGCCTATTCAATTTATTCCTCCACTGAAGAAAATAGTTCCATTTTATATAGTCATGAACGTGTACTGTAAGAAACATTTCCTGTATCCTAGCAAATGGTAGCTTAAAGCATGTTGAAAGTAAAGCAGAATGTGCCTAAAGGCACATTCTGCTTTACTTCCAACCTGCTTTAAGCCGACTCATGTTCTTCAGATCAAGAAAGAGGCTATTGGGTAAAGGATTAAGACACGGACTAGAGTTATGCATAATACAAATACACTCAAAACTGCACTAAGCAACAATACAACTCCAAATAACAATCTCTTATACAGGAGGCTGCTAAATACTGGATAAGGAATATGTAGAAAGCACATGCAGGCTTTCTGCAATATTTTTACCCAACATTAAGCAGCCACATGTACTAAAAAGACAGGTGGCTTAATACAGGTTTAACTGTATTATACTATGTATAGGCAAGTTTGGTTATAAATCGTTCATTTGTTTCTGAACAGACACTGTAACCATTTTTCTGTATAAGATAAGGCTATCTTTACCCATCCCTCCAAATAAGCCTCTCCCAAGTCACAACGTCTGTGTCTATTCCTCTATATTAGCACCTTAGGACGCTCATAAATGATAAATGCAGTCAAAAAAGAAATGTTAAACACTGGTGGTAGCTAAAAGCAAGAGGAAAGCAAAGCAAAGGAGAAAGCTCCTATAGGAGCATTCTCCTTTACTTTCATCTTGCTGTTAGCAGCCACCAGCATTAAACACAGGCTTGTCATATATCAACAAAGATTATCTGCACTGGCTATGGCGGAAATGGGTAATTCCATTACAGACACAAGAAAAAGACTGTCATCAATTCTCCGAATCATTAGGTTTATCAGATGTAGACAAGCTTCATGTTCTATTAATTCAACAACTCCTTCTTTTTTTAGCTACAGATACCACAAAGAATGGATTTCTGTAAATATATATTTTTCTGCAATTTTTCAATTTTTTTGTTCAATCACCATAATTTTTGGAGAGTTCATAATATTATACAAATCAAATAAATAGAGAAAGAAACAATAATCAAACTCCGACAGACAAAAAAGAAGAAATGATGAGCTTACAATGAAACCGTATCCATGGAAATGCTTTAATGTTTGTCTTGGATTGTTTTAGCTTTTTGTAGTTATTATATTCTATCATATACAGCCTACAGAATACACAGTAAGGTCAGTGGCACGAGGATAGTGCTATAAAGATTTCTAGATGACTAGATTTGTG
Source organism: Gari tellinella (assembly GCA_922989275.2). NCBI lineage: Eukaryota > Metazoa > Mollusca > Bivalvia > Cardiida > Psammobiidae > Gari > Gari tellinella. Next base: position 47,986,352 of record OV277864.1, read on the forward strand.
TTGCATATGTTACATATCATTTTCAAAGATAACCAAATGTGTAACGCTAAATCTAATACAGGCACACTTGTATTAAGCAACCACGGAATATTTATAACATACATATACTACATTTGTCATCTTACGGACTCATGGCAGCCTAATCCAGAACAAAAGTCATGCAGACAGCTCCTGTGTGAGCTTTCTGCATTTTTTGTCTTGTATTAAGAAGCTGCTCGTCTTCAAAACATTGCATTAAACTATTCAATTATCTGCCTTTTAACCATTTACTTCATAGATATGCCTTTACGCATTTAATTCCTCCACTGAAGAATATAGTTCCATTTTATAGAGTAATGAATGTTTACTTTTATGCTAGCAAATGGTAGCTTGAAACAGGCTTGAAGTAAAGCAGATTGCACCTTTATGCACATTTTGATTTTTCTTTCAACCTGCTTTGAGTGGTAACCTGTCTTCAAAACTAGAAACAGGCTATGGGTTAAAGGGCTAACTACTGTAGCTCAAAAGTTTCAGTATTAACTCATTCCATCCATAGCCTTATGATGCCTTTAGCCATTCCTTATATGAAATACCTTTACATGGTTCTATTATGTTCTGTTAAAGAACATTGGAATTTGGAAAAAGTTTTCATGCATACTGACAGGCGAATGCTTAAAGCAGACTGAGGAGTAAAGCAAACAGTACAGTCCTTTAAGTCTGCTTTAAGCAACTACCTGTCTTAAACATCACAAACAAGCTATGAGGGAAAGAGTTAAATGTTTGCGTTACACAGGTTTGCCTGTATCTGATTTATTGTATGTCAACATGGAATTGATTGCACCGACATTTGATTATCTTTTTGATATCTCCACCTTTGAAGAAGGCAGGCATATATTGGAGGCAGGCTTGGTTTGTGTACAGAACACTTCTAATACAAGGAACAAAAAATGGAAATGATAAAATGGAAATGTGATGAGGAGGATGTAAGATATAGTTAGTTTTAACCCATTTCCCCACATAAATACGCCTTTTATTTATTGTTCCACTGAAGCAAATAGTTCCGATTTAAACAGTCATGAATATGTATTATCAGAAATATTTTCTATATTGTAGCAGATGGTAGCTTAAAGCAGGCTGAAAGTAAAGCAGAATGCACATTAAGGCGCATATTGCTTTACTTTCAACCTGCTTTAAGTGGTCAGTTGTCTTCAAAACTAGAAACTAGCTATGGGGTAATCACTTATGGGTTAACTGGGATCCTATGACTGGTTTCCTATGATTCAAAGGATGATATAAGGATTTAAGTCGCCTAAAGGTGTTTCATACTACATGTAGTTCTTATAGATTTAAAGGTGGTATATATATATTTTAAGAAAATATTAACTTTGGTATTTGTCTCAAACAATGATGTCCAGTAAGTAGATCTTTCAGTTAATAGATGAATGTCAATGAAACAATGGGATTGTCAGTTTAAATGTGAGTCTCTCGTTTATACAAACTTGTATGAAGCTTTATTTCAAAACTTGGTATATTACTTTTTTATTTCAAGGGTATGACTAAGTCTTAACCCATTACCCCTATAAATATTCTTTTTTACCCCTCTAATATATTCCTCCGTGCAGAAAATAAATTCTCTGCATACAGTGATGAATATGCTAAATAAGAAATGTTTCTATATTGTAGCAGATAATAGCTTAAAGCAGGCTGAAAGTAAAACAGAATGCACCTAAGGTGCATTCTGCTTTACTTTCAACCTGCTTTAAGTAGTCACATGTTTTCAAAACAAGAAACAGGCTATGGGGTAATGGGTTGATATATGAAACACTCCTCTTTTCTGGTACTATACTGTTATTGCTTGTCCAACAATATATCTTACAATCCCATAATCTTGAATTAAAACAACATTATCCCATAAATTTTCTCGTTATGTAAAATCTACTTTCTCATATTTCTTAACCCTTTGCCTGCTGATCAAGACATGACTTATATTTTCAAAACAGTTTGGGACCAGATCAGATGGTGTGTAACACAGCATCTGATCTAGATCCAAACTGTTTGAAACTTTAAGGCTCCAGAATAAGAGGGAGTAAACTGAATATTTTCAGTAAGTTTTCCTTTATATGTAAACCAAACCATATGGTGTAACTACTCCATAGAATCGTATCTGAGACAATTCTACTGAGTAGTCACACAATAGGGTTTAGAGCAGACATAGAAATTTTTGTTTTCAAAATACCCACCATATCTGGAGCCCTGATATATAAGTTTCTTCATATATGCATGGATTTTAATTTGACAAACTTTGATGACTATTTCAAAGCATGTGATATTACGGCAGGGCAAGAGTTATCTTGGCTTATAAAGTGAGCGGGAGTGAAGACATCATAAAATCACCATTACAAATATTTTTAAAAAAGAAGAAAAAGTAAAATCAGTGGAAATACCAGAACAGCTTGATAGTGGGAGTAATACTATGAATATTATGCATAACACAAGTGAAAATATGAACTTAACCCTCTAGACACAATCAAAGTTACAAACTGTTCAGATCCGGATCAGGCCAACTTTTTGCAAGATTCAAAGCACAAGACAAGATGTGTGTTTTAAATAACACTTTCTTCATGTCTCCACTAAACCCTATGTTGTGACCACTCATTAGAATCGTCTCGAAGAGACGATTCTAATGAGTGGTCACACCATAGGGTTTGATGGAATCATAAAGGAGAAAAGTTTTGTAAATGCTAAGTTTACCAGCTTCTTATCTTGAGGCCTGGAGAACTGACTTGGATCCAAACTCTTTGCTAACTTTCTATAAATACTATTGTCCTGCATTCAAAGGGTCAAAGCAGGGGGTGAAAAACAAAGTGTTTGGAAGTCATAGTAAAGTCATGAAGAGATTACAGTCGAAACCCGCCTTTAGTAGCCACTCACAGAAGAAGACTTCATTAGGAGTCTTTGAGACAGCAAGGAAACGTAACATGCAGCAACTATTAGGAGATTGAAGAATTTTTTTCCTCCTGTATTAACACTTTCCCTCCATACCAGTAAGCACCTTTTAGCTCTTTAACTTATAAATGTCTTATTTAGGTACCTTTACATGCTTCTGCAATATCTTGTTCAAGAGCAATATGAAACTTCTAATGCATCCTGACAAGTAGATGGTTAAAGCAGGCTGAAAGTAAAGCAGAAAGCTCCTGAAGGAGCTTTCTGCTTTACTGTCAGCCTGCTTTAAGCAGCCATCTATCTGAAAACAAGCTATGGGGGGAGAGGGCTAATCTGTCTTTAAACATATCCGTACTTCTTCGCCGAGTGGACACTAAAGACGGGTCTAACTGCAGTTTGAAGATTCAAAGGGATAGTAAGACACAGCCTTTTGCAACAAACCCCATGTGGGTATCACATGCTGAATAAATAACAAGCCAACATAATATTCTCAAAATCGAGAGAGAGAGAAAAATACACATTGCTACCAGACATGTGAAAGCACAATATCACAACTGAATTTAGAATTCAAACAAACATCACATCTTCTTTATACAATATTCCAATATTGGGCAATGGTTTGTTTACAGACATGGCAAAACCTCACATGCCACTGATTTAAAATCGTTACCGACCGAATATCCTCCAATGTGACTATTGCCACGGCAACAGTGATGTCATCACATGACATTTGTCGATTTTTCTTCATCTTCTTCATGGCATCCAAATGGCAATATCACATTATCACATAAAATAAAACACTTCCACACCGATCACATGACAGCCAGAGGTAATCATAATCACATGGCATGTCGGCCCGGTCACATGACATGCCTGCGAGGAACACATGACTGCATTTGGCTATTCTCATCACATGACATGTGCACAACACGTTGTAGCATTAAGATATCAGCTTTTCTCCATATGACATAGGCATCTGCTATCGCGTATGAGCTGCATCACGGAGCAAAGTACCCTTGGACATTGAAAATAGTCTGGATTCAGATCAACTACAGAGCACCAGATAAGGGTAGTTTTTCAAAAACTAAAATCTTTATTTCTGAATTAAACCATATGGTGTCACTACTCATTAGAATCGTCTCTTCGAGACGATTCTAATGAGTAGTAACACCATAGGATTTGGTGCTAAAAATAGTGAGAAAATGTGGGATTTGTTGAAAAAACTACCTCTTATCTGGAGCCCTGCAACTACCTAGTTAACCCCTTCACTGGCTTACCCAAAGTACAATGGTTATTTGCAAACAGCTTGGATCTTGATCAGACGCCGCGTGACGCGGCGTCTGATCATGATCCAAACTGTTTGAAACTCAAATAAATATTTGTGAAGTTGAAATACCTAAAACTTCAGTTTGAGAACTAAAAGCAGATGATGTCATGGCAGTTAAGGAGTTAAAAAAAACACTGTCCCCGATTTGAGTTTGCATTGCTTTTCACATAAGTAAACAAACTACAGTAAAACCTCGCTATTACGACCACTAAAACCAAGGCTAATTGATTGAATAATAGACAGGTGACAACTTAAAGCAAGATGACAGTGAAACAGAAAGCTCCTTAAGGAGCTTTCTGTTTCACTGTCACCTTGCTTTAAGCGGTCACCTATCGTAAACACACTAATAATTACCACAATTAAGTGGTCGTAATAGAGAGGTTTTACTGTATTTATGAAACAAATAATTCACATATAATAATTTAACAGAGCTCCAGACAAGGTGAGTATTTAAAATACTAAAATCTTTAATTCTCAACACAACCATATGATACGACTACTCAGAGAATCTCCTTATCACAGGGTTTGTAGAACCATACAGGAAGAAATGCTAAGTTTACCCACTCTTATCTTAAGCACTGGGTCCAAGGCTATAAAGCTTTTGAGATGAGTCTGAGAACAACTTCAGGCTAAACTCAAAAGCTTTATAACCTTGGAGCCTGGTGTAAACCTAGTTAAGACACTGTGCCTTGGATCTACAACTAATCCGAGTCTACACTATTAGCAATGTCCAAGGGACTTCATTCAGTAGCATGGCTCAATTTCATATATCAACTTTGGGTAATCTGATCATTGAAAGGAGGATTGAGACTAGGGCTAGGAGGCAGTCACCGTTTGTCTTTGATCATAATCCACAATTAACTTTTTAATATAGGCTAGCTTCTCATGCAGATAGTCAAACTTCTTCTTTTGATCTATATACTTGGAGTCTTTCTTTTGCATCATGTATTCATTACGTATTCTCTGTTCTAGATCCTGAAAAATACACAAAACATATTTGTCTGAGAGACATGTTTATTAACACATGTAATTACATTTTTTTTTCTTCAAAAAATACATGTAACTTTTACAGAAAGACTGAAGCCGTCAACAGCTCTTTGCCAATTTTAATTAATTCTTACCCTGCCATACTGATGATGAAGAAACTGGAAACATCTATCCTTTGCAAACAGTGTAGACCCAGATCAAAGGGCTCCTGAAGGTGCCTCTGATCTGGGTCTACACTGTCTGTCAAACTTTCATTATAATTATAGTGACAAAACTTTGGAACAACAAATGGATGGACTGACAGTTTGCCCCCTGACTAATGGTTGTGCGTGCATAAAAATACAATTTCACATAATAACTACAATCCAATTCATTCTCTAAAACTCATCTTCAAGTGGACAATTCCAGTTTTAAATTAAATCAAGTCCATTTTTACTCTTTCGGGTTGTGTTTCAAAATGACTAACACCTGTAGGAGCCCTCTGATCTGGGTCTAAACCTCTTGCATAAGACAAGTGCACTTTTCACAGGTACACTATTTGTACAGAATGGGTTAAGAGTGTCACTGAACTGTACTGCACACAATTAATTTCCTTCAATGACCTTTTCGTTCTATGGTTAAATGAGTAGGTGTCTCATTAGCACAGGATACTTCAAATAGACAATTCCAGTTTACCATCATCTCCAGTCCATTTCTACACATTTAGGGATGATTCTAACAATATGATTGCAAAATGACAAACAGTGCAGACCCTGATCAGAGGGCTCCTAACCTCTGATCTGGGTCTACACTGTTTGCATAGCACATGTGTAATCTTTAGGAGTCATCTGATCTGGGTTTACACTGTTTGCATAGTACTAGTCGGAGTGTACTCTTCACAAGTCCACTGTTTGTAAATTACGAATCTACTCATCACTAGGATTGAGTAGGTAGAGAGAGTCTTCAGACGGACTATCCAACGCTTACCTCATATTCTATTGTGTCTTTGGGAGTTTTCTTTCTTAAAACTTGCAATTCATAGAATTTCTTTGAGACTTTTTCTATGTTTGCGTGGAGTTCGCGATATTCAGTGTACTCTTGGTTGAAGTCGGACTTGTACTTCTGTCTCTGATCATCACTAGCTATTGAAAAGTATTGCCTGAAAAAAAAAACAACAATACAATAACATGAAGCTGGCCAACTTGTGTTAAGTAATCCTTTCAGGAGGAATTCCTTAAAATTCCATGATAAAAAGGTATTCTATATCTTAGCAGATGATGCACCTTAAGGTGTATTCTGATTTACTTTCAGCCTGCTTGTAAACTATTATCTGCTATGATATATTAACTTTTTCTTATAGTGCATATTCATGACTGTTTAATGAGGAACTATTTTCTTCAGTGGAGGAATAAATGAAAGGCATAAAAGAAGTATTTATGAAGTAATGTGTCAAATGACCATTCTTCACCCTTCTATGAAGCTCAGTGCAAGACAAAAATAATGCCAAAAGCACTGAAAGGAGGTTTATGCATTTACTTTCATTTTTCCCTCATCATCAATCCTGTCATTCATCTTTAAATGGCCGATCAGTAAAAATATGATTGTATTCATTTGAAAGCATAATGCAGATTTATTTATTTTTGTTTCCTTATAGGTTTGTAGTTCGGAATGCACACTTAAGGTTTGTTATAACAGATATATGATAACTGTTGTCAACTTACTTCATATATTCTGGAGTGTCAGAAGTGGAGTCCACAGTGTCTGTAAAACAACAAATAAACATGTTTTAACCTTACTCTGCACAATATTCAAATACGAAACTCCGCCCACTACAATTCTATCATCTTAACTATACCAGACAATTATAATAAGTTGTAACAACAAAGGGATTGGTGCACACAGAAAAACAATTAGTTTTTTAAATACTTCCTTTATTTGGATTTGGACTTGTTAGGATTCTCCCTCTCTCCCAAAGTAATTCAGTCATATCTAGACGTCCAGCTAATTACAGATGAAAGAAAAACCCAGAAGCCCTTTATGCACTGTTTCAGGCACAAATCATGGGCAACTGGGTAGAACGACTGACTTACTGCAAGCCAGCTTGAAGGTTTTCCCACTTGAAAAATCCAAAGTGCCCAAACCAGGATTCGAACCCTCAATGGTGAGAAGCTTAGTGATTGTCAGTCACTATAACCATTATGCAATGGAGCCCTCCCCCCACCCCCCACCCCCAACTTATTTGGAGCCCTGACATAAGTTTTGTCTTTTATGTTGGCCAAGTCATACCCCCAGTTGATACTCACCACCTATATTCTCTTTTTTGTCTGACAGATCTGTTCTGGACGAGGAACTAGAACGGCGGTCACTTGACGACGACCGATGGTGCTCTGATTTGGTTGAACTCTTTTCATACAGAGAGATCCTCTTCTTCTTGGCATTGTGCTGATTGTGACCTTCGTCTATTGGTCGTTTCTGAGGTTCAGGTTTCTTCTGTGAAATATCAGGAATAAGAGTTAACCCATTACCCCATAAATACACTTTTTTAACGCATTTAATTAATTCCTCTACTGAAGAGAATAGTTCCAGTTTATACTGTCAAAACAAAAATCATAAGAAATATTTTCTATATTCTAGCAAATAAAAGCTTAAAGCAGGCTGAAAGTAAAGCAGAATGTGCCTTAAGGCACATTCTGCTTTACTTTTAACCTACTTTAAGTGGTCACATATCTCCAGAACTAAAAACAGGCTATGGGGTAATGGGTTAAGCAACCACTCATTTTCAGCTGCATGAATATTTCTAAAGACTGTAGACTGCTAAATGTGGGATAAAACAATGCAAAAGCTCCTAGAGCAGTTAGTAACCAAGAGTACTCATAGCTGGGCTCCACATAAGGGGGGAATAAACTGAATAAATCCAACAAATTCTCTTATTTCAGCACCAAATACGAACTTTCCGTAATGCAATATTTTATATATTATTTGAGCACATAAGAGGAGTTGCCCTGTTAATTTGAATGTAATACTGTGATAATTATAACATTCATAGCAAATGTCTATGTTAATTTGGACCCTCCTTTGTACTTGGAGCATTCCTTTTATTCTTTAATGCTATAAACAAGTTTCAATGCTAATTTCTATCTATAAGTTGCCACAATATATTACAATATATTGCAATATATTTCCTCTGTATTGCAATATGGGTATCACCGTATACACCCCTAGACAAAAGTTATGCAGAAAGCTTCTTCAGGAGCTTCCAGCATTAGTTTTGTCAAGCATTTAAAGCAGTCATCTGATTTCAAAGATTACTTATGATAGATTTTCCATTCAGTGTCTGATAATGCTTAGGATGGATGTTTTACGTCACTGCAACACAAAAGAATTCATATAGCGCTAATGAATGATGAGGGATGACGATTTTGGCTAATCTCATTCGTTGCGAAACAAAGCCTTCCTTTTAATTATTGACAGAAGGGATAATTTCTGTCAAACAAAAACATTCCCTTTGACATTTAAGCCCCAGAACCACGACAGGTAGGAAGGTCTCTGGGGCTGCTTAATACAAGTTTAACTGAGTTTTATAATACATGTATGTATATAATATATATCTGCCCGAAACATGTATGACAGAGGTTCATGAATTGTAACACATTGCTTCATCATTTGTATTTAATTTGTAAATACAGGTAAAAACTGTCACACCAATATGTCACCTGACATGATAGATATCAGCTGGTTCGAGGTCATAGGCAACCCTATGAGCTATCAACACATATATGTACTAGTGTTCAAGAGTAAAACGGATCCAGATAAGAGGGAGTGAACTGAACATATTCAACACTTACTCCTTTTAGCAATCCAAATCCTATGGTGTTACAACTCATTAGAATCGTCTCTTCAAGACGATTCTAATGAGTAGTGACACCATAGGGTTTAAAGCAAAAATAAAGATTCAAATTTCTGAAATACTCCCCTTATCTGAAGCTCTGATACTAGTGTTCAAGAGTAAAAGTACAACAGACCTAGCTAGTATGACCACTCTCCAGTGGACTTGTCATTATTTAGCCAATTTCGCCATAGTCAATAGTGCACATGACCTACACCCAACTGATATAAGGTTTACGGTGAGTTTCGTGTTCACACCTGAGATATCGTTTCCATTAAAACCATGTCCATTTCTAACTATTTACGGTTGTTAGAAACAATTTACACTTAAACCTCTCTATTATGATAACTTAATTGTGTAAATTCTATGGTTACGACAGGTAACTGCTTAAAGCAAGGTGACAATAAAACAGAAAGCTCCTTTAGGAGCTTTCTGTTTTATTGTCACCTTGCTTTCAGCTGTCACCTGTATCTTATACAATCAATAAGCCTTTATTTTAGTGGTCCTAATAGAAAGCTTTTACTGCATTTCAAAATGACAAACTATGTAGACTCTGATCAGAGGGCTACTTCTCGGTCTTCATTGTTTGCATAATAGGGCAAATGTACTTTTCCTAGGTATACTGTTCGTAAATGACCAGTAAACATTTCACTAGTGTTGAATATGTTAAGCCAGGTAGCAGCTTAAAAGCAAGATTAAGTTTTATAAACTTTCTGCTTTACTTTAATTTTGCTTTAAGCATTCACCTGAATTTTACACACTAATTTGAGCATATTCACCTGATTAGGACATGGTACGACGAGGTCATATTTTTGACTATGCAGTGAAACTGTTTTCTTCATTAGAGGAATAAATTAAAGGCTTAAAAGGGGTATTTATGGAGTAATGAGTTAAATCTATAAAAGTTTTAAACTATAATATTGCCCTTCACCGTTACTTTCAAATTATTTTTCAAACAATTTGGATTCTAATCAGGTACTGAGTATGTCAGATTCCGCTTTACTTTCAACCTCCTTTAAGTGCTTTACTTTCAACCGGCTTTAAGTGGTCACCTATCTTCAATATTAGAAGACTATGGGGTAAAGGCCCGTGAAAACACTGACAATCTAGTTCATCGTTTGCACATTAAATCATCCAATTACAGCAATAAAATCTTTCACAACATTGACGAGTGATTGACACAAAACACGTGAGTATATTCATAACCATTTCATTGCTCCTTAAACCGATGATTCAGAAAGACAGTAAAACCTCTTTATTGCGACCATTGGTTGAGATTACATTTTTTGTTATTTAATGCATTAATTGCATTTGAATGCTTAAAGCAATAGGAGCTTTCCGCTTTACTTTTATCTCGCTTTAAGCTGTCATCTGTGTCTATATCATAAATTGATATCCTTTTTAGTGGACGTAGTAGACAGGTTTTACTGTATAGTCTAACCTGTATTCAGAAACCATTCAACAAAATGTTGCAGGCAGTCATGTGACAAGAAGCAGATAAATGTAGAACATGAAAAATGCCGACAGTCCCTTTAATGTGACTTAATTTTTTGTTGTGCTCAAGTTACCAACAGACAGAAGTGATCCTATTGCATAAGTTTTTTACTGTATAAGCTTTGTAGTAAATCCTTAGTATATTTTGCCCACTGAAAACAATGGCTTGTTTTGATACTGATGCAAGTCATGCTTGAACACTATGAGTTAGACTATTACTCTATTAGTCTTTTTTTTAACCCATTACCTCATAAATACACATTTAATTTATTCCTCTATTGAAAAAGAGTTCGAATTTATAGTCATAAACATGTATCATAATAAATATTTTTTTGTATTCTAGCAGATGGTAGCTTAAAACAGGCTGCTTGAAGCCGTCACCTGTTTTCAATACTAGAAACAGGCTATGAGATAAAGATTTCAGAAGACAATGTTGTAGCAGTGAAACGGTTAAAATAAATGTTACGACATTGTGACAAGTGACAAGGGAGAGAATGTGACAAAAGATGGAGGTGGAGGAAAGGTAGTGATTTTTGGGAGTACCTGATAATTACTTAAAGCAGGTTGAAAGTAAAGCAGAATGTGCCTTAAGGCACATTCTGCTGCTTGAAGCTACCATCTTTTAGGATAAAGAAAATGTTTCTTTTGGTACATATTCATGACTGTATTAATTGGAATTGTTTTCATTAGTGGAGGAATAAAGTAAAGGCGTAAAAAGATGTATTTATGGAGTTATGGGTTAACCCTTTCCCCAATGGAAGCGCCTTTCAGCGCATTCAATTTATTCCTCCGCTGAAAAAATAGTTCCAATTAATACAGTCATAAATATGTATCATACAAAATATTTTCTATATTCCAGCAGATGATAGCTTAAAGCAGGGTGAAAGTAAAGCAGAATGCGCTTAAGGCGCATTTTGCTTTACTTTCAACCTGCTTTAAGTGGACACCTATATTCAATACTAGAGACATGCTATGTGGGAAAGGGTTAAGAGATAAGTAGACGATGTAGCAGTGAAAGGGTTAAAACAAATATTACGACATTGTGACAAGTGGCAGGGAGACAATGTGACAGAAGACGGAGGTGGAACAGAGGTTGTGTTTTGGGCGTACCTGAACTGGGACAGTGAACTGGCTGTCTGGACTTCTGTTGGCTGGTGAGGCTGACGGAGACACAGACGAGGCACTTTGTAGTTTCCTGAAAATAGATACATACAATGTATAAACCTATGTTACTTTCTGAAACTATATAAATACATTGTATAAACCTTTGATGCTTTCTGAAACATGTAGCAACTTTACATAATTACAGTACCATAAAAAATGTTTTTCTACATCTTAGGCTAGCAGATAGTAGCTTAAAGCATTCTCTTTCACTTTCAACCTGCTTTAACCCATTACTCCATGGTTACTCATTTTAACTCCTTTAATTTAACCCTACACTGAAGAAAATAATTGCAATTTATACTGTAATGAACATGCGCCATAAGAAACTCTTTTTTGGTGTAGCTTAAACCTGCTTTAAGTGATAACCAAAACTAGAGGCCGGCTATGGAGTAAAGGGTAAAGTAGTAACCTGTTTTCAAAACAAGAAACAAGACTATGGGGTAATGGGTTAGCACAATGCTCTATCTGTTAACGAACCGTTTCTTGACACAGTTTTTGGCAGTACAATGTATTTGTTAGACCATTGTCTACTATAGGAATTGAAGTTGTTCAGTACCAGTGCCTAGCTTGAACCATTACTGTGTGGAAATAGAGTCTATACATCATTTACAAACAGTGTAGACCCTGATCAGAAGGCTCCTGGAGGAGCCCTCTGATCAGGGTCTGCACTATTTGCCATAAGTCTAAATATCTTTGATACAAGTCCCTCAAAAGTCAATGTGCACAGGTAGTTATTTAGACAATGGAAGAGTCCATTTTGACAGTCAGCAGAGTAAGGAATAGAATAGATCACCTGTGTTGTTACATGTGACAGTACTTATGTCACTCCCACCTTTAACCTGCCTGGGTCTGGTTTGAAAATGTCATCTGATTACAATATTCACTCATACTTGGAATACATAGATCCGCTATGCTCAAGAATCTAAAAACTTAACAGTTCAACGACTTGGGTTTCACAGAAATTGTTACCTCTATCTATAAACAGAGCTCCAGTTAAGGGAAATATTTCAAAAACAAAAATCTTTACTTCTGCATTAAACCCTATGGTGTCACTACACATTAGAATCGTCTCGAAGAGACAATTCTAATGAGTAGTAACACCATATCATTTGGTGCTGAAATGAGTGGGAAAAAAATGTTGGATTTGTACAGGATACTCCCTCTTATCTGGAGTCCTGTATACAATTCACTGGATCCTATTCAGAGGGCAAGGACATCAGAGAACATGTGACTGGGTCTAGACTATGAGCTGATATGTGATCAGCAGTCACGTTGATCAGCCCACATTCTATGGCCTACCAGATGCTCTGTCTCAGAGGCTTATCAAGAGACATGTGTCTTACCACTGAGACCAGGGTTCCAGATAAGGGATAAAATCTTTATTTCTCCTTTAAACCCTATGGTGTCACTACTCATTGGAATCGTCTCGACGATTCTAATGAGTAGTAACACTTTAGGATTTGGTGTTAAAATGAGTGAGAATTTACCCCACCTTATCTGGAACCCTGTGAGACAAATGTCAACAAACTGCTAGACCCATCACAGACTTCACTTATGACCTATCGGACACTCATAACATGTTCCCCAAAAAGTCACCTGTTGTAATACGGAACCTTTTCTTCTATATAACCCATTACTTCAAAGATACCGTACAAGTCTTTGATTTATACTTCCACTGAAGAAAACAGGACTCCCGATAAGGGGGGTTAATTCAAAAACTGAAATCTTTATTTCTGTTTAAAACCCTATGATGTCACTACTCATTAGAATCGTCTTGAAGAGACGATACTAATGAGTAGTAACATCATAGGATTTGATGCTAAAATAACTGAGAAAATGTTGAATTTGTGCATTTTGATTTACTCTCTCTTATCTGGAGCCCTGAGAAAATAGTTCCACTTTATACAGTCATGAATATACACCATAAGACATATTTTTCTTTATCTTAGTAGATGCTAACAGTAAACTTAAAGCAGGCTGGAAGTAAAGAAGAATGCGCCTTAAGGCGCATTCTGCTTTACTTCCAACCTGCTTTAAGTCCATAGTCATGTGTCTTCAAAACTAGAAACAGATTATGGGGTAATGGCTTAATGGCCAAATTTGAACTCTCTATTTTGTTTCCTTCCATATTTGACCACCTGTTGCGTCAATTTTGTACATTTCTGGAGCAATGACTCGATGTTTAAGACCTGATACTAACTGGTACAGTCAAACTTCGATATCTCGAAGCGATATCTCGAAGTCGGTTTTGTCAAACATACCCGTATTTCCAAATTAAAACGTGGCTAAGTTACGTTTTAACTTTGAAATATGTGTATGTTCGACTTAACCAAGCATGAAATAGTGCAGTTCATATGTCTAACTATCGGATAGTTTGAGATATTGAAGTTTCGACTGTAAGTACTAGTATCTAGTCTCTCAGTACTACAACCAGAGCTCCTGATAATGGAAGTACTCCAAAAACTAACACCTATATGTCTGCATTAACCCATTGTATGCTGGGTAATATTTGGCGGCCAATTTAAAATGTTGTCTGCAGCAGGTATAACTCAAATATTTACAAAAGATTTTAGCAGTTTCTGATAGAATATTGAACTAGCTGCAAACAGTTTTGATCTCAGATCAGGCCCCACATTGGCCCCACAATGTGGGGCCTGATCTGAGATCAAAACTGTTTGCCTAGAGGTACACACCTAAACGTGTATCCCGCATAAAATAGGTTAAATCTTTTGATGTGACTACTCATTCGAGACGATTCTTATCAGCAGCTACACCATAGGATTTGGTGCTGACATGAAGGAGAAAATGTTTGAATTTGTTCAATTTACTCCCACGTATCTGGAGCCGTCACAGAACAACCTACTTTTTCAGGATTTGTTTGTCTTCCTCAGAATAGAAGGGCCAGTCGATACGCACTTCTGTCTGAAGAATGTGCTTGGCAAGGGTGAATATGTTGTCCTTTAAGACAGCTACTTGGTTGAGAGTCGTTCCTAGTGAGTCTTTATCTTTGTCACGTATACCATCTGAAAATATATACAGCAAAGAATGATGAAACAATTTACAAACAAGATTGCATTCAATAAACACATGGAATCCTTGCCAATATATTCAGAACCATTTCAAAGTTCAAATTAGGTCAAGGTCAAATCAAGGTTGGGTGATATGGGAATGATCCAAGGCAACAACGGGGGTTGGGGGATTGTTAACTAATTCAACCTTGAAACTTGGACAATTCCAGTTTCCAATAAAGTTTGGTTCATTTGTGACTATGTCTGGTTGATATGAATTTACAATATATTTCAAAATGACAAGAAGTGCAGACACTGATAAAAGGAATCTTGACGGAGCCCTGTGATCAGGGTCTACACTGTTTGCATACAGACAACTGTAATCCTCAAAGGTACACTGTTTGTAAATGACAAGTATACTCTTGTCTAGCCTTGAATGTGTTACAAGTACTTTTCTCTCCCCCGAGTGTGTCTACACTTCAATATAACTACCGTATATTGCATTATGATAAATGCATAATGACGACTGTTATAAAAGCAGGGGCATTCCTGTGATGACAATAAAAATCCATTCAATCAATGACAGTGGCGCTATTGAACCGGTCAGTGACAGGACAAAACGCCCCCTTCTTCTCTGTCCTTTACATTCAAAACATGTGTCTTCTATTCACGCTTTCGTCAGCTCAACCCAGTATCCCATAAATATGCCTTTTTAGGCCTTTATTTTATTCCTCCACTGAAAGTCATGAATATGCAGTACATGTATATGTATAAACAAGACTGCACGTTCAATAAACGCTTATGCCCCCGGTGGCATCCTTGACAATATATTCTGAATTTTTTCTATTGACTAAGTCCAAATTAGGTCAAGGTCAAGGTCAAACTGAGCTTGGGTATTATTGGTGAGGTGGTAATGGTCCAAGGCAATAACTGTATAAGTATCGAAGCATTGTAGTAAACAGTGTTGATGCTAGACGAAACGGTAAAATCTAGTTAACCAGGAAATAGCCTATTTAAAATATTCTAAGTCCAAATCAGGTCAAGGTCAAGGTCAAAATCAAAGTTTGGTGATATTGGTGGATAGGGAATGGTCAAGTGCAACAACTGTATAAGTATCAAAGCATTGTAGTCAGATGTGTTGATGCTAGACGAAACGGTAAATTCTAGTTAACCAGGAAATAGCCTATTTAAAATATTCTAAGTCCAAATTAGGTCAAGGTCAAGGTCAAGATCAAAGTTTGGTGATATTGGTGGATAGGAAAAGGTCCAAGGCAACAACTGTATAAGTATCCAAGCATTTGGGTAAGTGGTGTTGATGCTAGACGAAACTGTAAATTCTACTTAACCTTGTTACGGACACACGGACTGACGGACAGGACGATTACTATATGCCTCCGCATCTGTCGATGCCGGGGGCATAAAAATACCTTCTATATCCTTGCAGATGGTAGCTTAAAGCAGGCTGAAAGTAAAGCAGAATGCTTTACTTTCAACCTGCTTTATGTGGTCAACTGCCTTCAAAACTTAGAAACAGGCTATGGAGTAATAGGTTATCCCTTTCTCCCATATGGTGCATGGTGCATATTCAAGACTGCTTAAGTTGGAACTATTTCCTTCAACAAAAGAGTAAATTAAGAGGTGTAAAGAGGCATATTTATGGAGTAATGGGTTAATGGTAGTGTTTATGACAGGACCAAATTAATGACGGATTTAGCTTCAAAAGAAACTGCACTATGCGTCAGCTCATCATCATTTTCTCTCTGGAAGTTATAATCTCCATCAATTTATTCGGAATAGTTGATTAATACGGGCTCAATGCCACTTAATTCACATTTAATAATTTGATTGAAATTAAGTCAATGTAGCTGGCAGCGAAAACTCTTAACCTGTTCAGCACCAAGTAACGGTAGTCCAATGAAATTCTCAAATTCACAACATCTTTACATATTATACAGAAACATGGTCTTTGTAAAAAAACAATTTGGATCCTAAAAGGTCCCAAAATTCCTTGGGGCTCTTATCTAGATCCAAAATGTTCACAAAAGGTCCTCAATACAGGCTTTCATTGTTGAAAGGTTTAAATGTTTCTCTTTATTTGCAAAGGCCTTCAGTATCATTATAAACTAATTGAATATCCTGGTATGAAACATGAAATAGAAATTGCAACTCATCCCTAGAGTATTACATTTGTTGCCAGCAATTTATGTTGATAAATCACTTTCTGGCGTTTCAAATGTTTATTGTGGTAGCCTTGGCCTGCTCTGCTTTCTTTTCTTTATAGATTTCTAGCATTCAACCGGTACAGTGTTGAATTATTGTATGTCCATCTTTTGCAAACAGTGTAGACCCTGATCAGAGGGCTCCTTCAGGAGCCCTCTGATCAGGGTCTGCACTGTATGTCATACTTGACAGTACTGTCAGGACAATTCATTGAGAGTCAATGTAAACAGTCATATATCAGAAAATCCCTATCCATTTTAGAATTCATCATTGTAATACTAATGGTTAAGTTTTATGTTTTATACTTAGGACACCGCTACCACTTACAAGAGAATGATGTATATGGGAAATGATATTGTAAACAGTGTTTGTCCTTTAACCCTTTGAGCCCTAGTCCCGCATATAGGCGTCCTTTTCAAACAGTATACATGTCAAAATACACTTGTCCTATGCAAACAGTGAATACCCAGGTCAGAGGGCTCCTCACGGAGCCCTCTGATCTGGGTCTTCACTGTTTGTCATAATGTAAAACATTGACAAAAATCACCCTTATAAGTCAGAAATGAACTAGACTAAAATGGAAACTGGGATTGTCCATTTGAAGTTTCAGGGAGAAAGAGTTAAAAAAATTCTCCACCAAAGAACATAAGTTTATTCAGTCATGAATATGTACCATAAAAAACTTTTTGTGTATCCTAGCAGAAGGTAGCTTAAAGCAGGCTGAAAGTAAAGCAGAAATGTGTCTTAAGGCACATTCTTTCAGCCTGCTTTATTGGGTCTTCCATCTTCAAACCTAGAAACAGTCTACAGGGTAAAGTGTCGGCACATTTTGCTTTACTTTCAACCTGCTTTACATTGTGACATGTCTTCAAAATGAGAAACAGGCCATGGGGTGATGTGTTTGTGAAATCTTCCATGCTAACTTAATGATCCTATATGACCAGGGCTCCAGATAAGGGTAGTTTTTCAAAAACTAAAATCTTTATTTCTGAATTAAACCCTATGGTGTCACTACTCATTAGAATCGTCTCAAAGAGACGATTCTAATGAGTAGTAACACCATAGGATTTGGTGCTGAAATTAGTGAGAAAATGTTTGATTTGTTGAAATAACTACCTTTTATCTGGAGCCCTGATGACCTATAATACAGGTTTACCTGTACTATTGTCATACTTATTATCAGATAAAACTGATAACAGGTGAACTGAACCAACAGATTTTCATTTCCTAATCTTACATCATAATGTCCTATCATCTATGATAAACAATATAGTAATAAAACACACACTTAGATAGGGATACTGTCATACAGTCAATTTTGTACAAACCCATTACCCCAAAAATACGCCTTTTAACACCTTCAATTAATTCGTCCACTAAAGACAGTGGTTCCATTTTATAGTCATGAGTATGCACCTAAGAAATAATTTCTATTTCTCAGATGGTAGATTGAAGCAGGCTGAAAGTAAAGAAGAATGCTGCTTAAGCAAACATCTGTCTTTAATATTGAAAACATGCTTTTACTGCTGGATCAATATAAAGGAGCTTTCTGCATTATTTTTATCCAGTAATTTAGTAAGCAATACTCTGTTTTCAGGGATTTTTTTTCTTCTTTAACTGGTACCCATAAAAGGACCCTTCACAATTCAGAAGGTACCCAAATTGATTCACAATGAGAAAAGGCATTTTTAATAAAAGCATGGTTTAAGCCCTTCCTACTCTGCTGGCTTTATTATAAAAATGTTTTTCTTTCACAAAATATCAGTTCCTTTATAATTCCCCACCATTTAGCAGAGAAATACAAGTTTTTCTCTGTTTGACCACATTTTTTTTCACAATATCAGCAGAAGCCTGCTTCTTTTGTTCACAATTTTGAGTAAAACAACGCAAAATTTTCACAATCTAAGGGGTACGGACCCATTCACAAATGAAGGAAAAAAATCACTGGTTTTTAGAGACTGCCATGCTACTAAATCAGTGATCATTTAACTCTTAGCATGCTTGCCGTGAAACCATGAGCCCTCTCATCTAGGTCTACACTGTTGCGTAGGACAAGTGTACTCTTCACAGGTATACTGTTCGTAAATGACAAGTATACTGGTACTTGTCAACAGGGCTAAATGATTTAAGTAGTCACCTGTCACACAGAATTCCCACAGCACTGGAAAGGTGGGAGAGTTAACCCATTACCACATAAATATGTCTGATTAACCCTTAGCCCGCCAAATAAATTGTCGTCAGCTATATTTCTCGTCTGCTTCAAGTTTCAAAGTGCTTCAAAGTTGTTCAAAATTGCTGAAAATGTTGTCCGAGTGTCAAACAGCTTGGATCTGGATGAGACGCCGAGTTACTCGGCGTCTCATCCGGATCCAAGCTGTTTGCATATGGAGCTATAGTCGTGACTGGCAGGCTAAGGGTTAAGCCTTTAATTTAGTCCACCACTGAAGAAAATAGCTCAAATTCAAATTTCATACAGTCATAAATATGTATCAAAATAAATATTTTCTATATTCTAGCAGATGATAGCTTAAAGGAGGCTGAAAGTAAAGCAGAATGTGCCTTAAGGCACATTCTGCTTTACTTTCAACCTACTTTAAGTGGTCACCTGTTTTCAAAAACAGAACCAGGCTATGGGGTAATGGGTTAAGCAGTCATCTGTCACACAGAATTCTGACAGCAATGGGAATTACGGTGGGGGAGTTAAACCATAAACCATGAGAATTTACAACAACTGATTGAGCTTATCATTCAAGAGGGGGAAGCAAGATGATGAAGAATCACTAGTGGCTTAAAAAACAAGTCAACAATACAAAACCTCAAGTGTCAAATCGTTCAACCAATGAAGAAAGGTTTTGCACTAAACCACATTTGCCTCTAGGCTTGATTGGTGTAACAGTTCTGAAGGAAAATGACCCCGGGACAAAAATGTTTATAACATATTATGCCTAATGCTCTTGACAACCGCTACACAATGATTATTTGTTGGATATCTCTATTCTGGGTCTCCATCATGGGCCAACACTATAGAACCTATTTCTTATGGTGTATATTCATGACTGTCTAAAGTAGAAATATTTTCTCTAGTGAAGAAATAAATTAAAGACATTCTTCTTGGATAGCCGTCAAATCGACGATACTTCAGTGTCGCCTCATATGGCTTCGGAGTCCAAATTCGGACGCGCAAAGTTGTCCACATTGCAGGCAAGCTATGTTGCGGGCCACATTTTGCTGTCTCTCTTTCCTTGCATGACGTAAAGACATAAAACTGTGTTATCTACAGAGTAATGGGTTAAGCCACCACCAGTATTTAACACTTTATCCCTTACCCTGTTTTTGTTTAATAGACAGGTGGCAACTTAAGTTAAAGCAGGTTAAAAGTAAAGCAGAATGAGCCTTAAGGAGGATTCTATTTTACTTTCAGCCTGCTTAAGCTACCATCTGCAAGAATATAGAAAATAGTTCATATGGTTTATATTCATAATTGTATAAACTAAAGTAGACAATTTTTATTCAGTGGAAGTCGTAAAAACGGGTATTTATGGGGTAATGAGTTGACATTTTTAAAGAATCTTTTTCGAGTGTCTTAGCCAGTGTTGGCGAAGGTGTCCAGAGACGTTTATGTGACATAACAGATAGAGGCGTCCTTTGATGCTTCTTGAGAAAAGGGTTAATTAAAGATTAGTCTAAAAGATTAGTATGTTTCGGTGTTGACCTTAACTGCACAAGCCATCCATCCTGATCATCAGCAGACATAATGATCTAATGGTCCACTATCACCCCGGTAAAACATACCACGGACTAGCCATGCACTGTACATGTATACCGCCCTAGGGCTGTCGTCAGCTGATCTGAGGGGTCTTAAACAACATAATACAGTCAAAACCTGTGTTAAACATCAAATTAATCTTTGAAGGACAAGCTTCTCCAAACACGGATACCGTAACTGCTTAATGCAAGGCAAAAGTAAAGCAGAAAGCTCCTTTAGGAGCTTTCTGCTTTACTTTTGTCTTGCATTAAGCCGACACTTGAACTCAAACATTCCTAAATCTGATCTTTTGTATTGCTACTTGTGCACAAGTTTGATTGTATCATGTAATGTGACGTATGGTGACTTGTTGTCTTGTTATGCAAACTACAATAGAAAACAAAACTGAAGCATTGTCACATAATCTTGATGCAAGATGTTATCTATGACCTAATTTACTTTACAATAACATGTATTTCCGAGGTATACTAATTTATCAATTATAGCTACCCTATTTGAAATGTAAACAAGATAATACAATATGCTGTTTACAGTGCTAATTACAAGGCTCTGCAGTCATCCCATTTTGGCTGTAAATAACGGCTCTTCCTCTAAAATAATGAATTTCTCATCCAATTTTGTGTAAAAAAGTATTAAAAGATGCATCAACCCTTCCCTAACTGAACAAGTTGTATTTGTGACACATTACACCATACATTATAGAAGAGTTAACCCTTTACCTCATAGCCAGTTTCCAGTTTTGAAGATAGGTGACTACTTAATTAAAGCAGGTTGAAAGTAAAGCAGAATGCGCCTTAAGGCACATTCTGTTTTACTTTCAGCCTGCTTTAAGCTATTTTCTACTAGAATATAGAATTTTTTTCTTATGATACATATTCATGACTGTATAAATTGAAACTATTTTCTTCAGTGGAGGAATAAATTAAATGCACAAAAAGGCGCTTCTATGGGGGGAAACTAGACTTCTTGAAAATATCTGTTGTCAAATATCTGAATTATAGTTCAATCCTTTTTGCTGCTTAAGTTCACAATCAGCCTTAATCAGAGTGTCAAACTGTTTCGACTACAGACTAGATAGATGTCTCTATGGGATCAAAACTATTTGATAAAATCACCCATATAATATTTTTTACGCGATCTGCAAGAAAAGGGTTAAATGAAACATCGCTGGAAAAACCCTTAAAATCCAGTTGGAAGTGAGTGATTGAAGGCTATTAATGTTTGCACTAATGTAACCATAGGGATATATTTCTCAAACACTTAAATCTGTTTTATCCCAACCAATCCCTATTCAACATGACTTCGCATTAGAATGTCTTGAAATCCCAACCATGCAAGTGTTTTGTTCCAATAGATTAACAACAAACAGTGCAAATCCTGATTAGATAGCTCTTTTATGTTTGCATAAGATGTAACTCTCTGAATGTATACTGTTTGTTAAGGATACATATATATATTGCTACAGTTAAATCGGTTTAAGCAAGCCAGCTTTGTTCAGTTATTTAGTGTGACAGATTGCTTCTAACCCAGGGGGGTCACCAACTTAAACCTTGTCATGCTGAGTTATCATGTCTGTTTCAAAATATTTCATCTTCAAAACCTCATTACAACGACTGAACTGATGTCATAACATGCTGGTTCCAGACTCTCGATAAACTAGACGTCAAATCTGGATCCAAACTCTTTTAATTGCCAATCCAGTTGAGCTATTCGCACTATGAGGATTATAAGACACACACAAGTCCATTTTGATATCTTGAACTCTCATTTTTCCTTTTCTATTATATAGTTGAATTTCATGATGTCAGCCTAGCTTAACACATTACCCCATAACCTGTTTCTAGTTTTGAAAACATGCGACCAGTTGAAGCAGGTTGAAAGTAAAGCAGAATGCGCCTTAGGGCGCATTCTGCTTTACTTTTAACCTGCTTTAAGCTACCATCTGTTAGAATATAGAAAATATATCTTGTGACACATATTCATAACTGTATAAATTGGAACTATTTTCTTCAGTGGAGGAATAAATTAATGACGTAAAAATGCATATTTATGGGGTAATGGGTTAAGTGGAACATATCTTTATTTTAAAGTTAAAATGTGGCTTAGCCAAGTTTTCGCTTTGAAATATAGTTATGTTACCTTATCTTAAGTGAGTTCGAGATATGAAGGTTTGACTGTAGTAAGAAATCTTCATTATCTAGAATTCCACCACACACCACTTGAATTTCTATTTATAAATAACTAAATAATGGATTTATACTTTAAACTCTTTGCACGTGAACTGTTTAACCATCAAAACATTATTACCTTTGCTAATAATTTGGATCCTAATGAAATGCCAAGTAACTGAGAATCTCATCAGGATAAAAACAGTTTGACACCATGACCCTATTAACCATTTCAAATCTTGTGGGTTATAACGTTCTCTTGTGGATCTTTTAAGCTATTACCTAAAAATAAACCAGTCTACTTAGAATTCTGGGTAGTTAAATAAATGCTGCTCTACATTAGCAAACAGGAGCCCCCTGATCTGGGGCTACACTGTTTGCAAATGTTATGGGTACATTTTAAACAGGTCCATGGAGTTGAAAGAGTTAAAAGTATTTTGTTAAGGTTTAGGGAAAAAAGAGAGTTCTTGAACAGTAGCAGATGACAATTATTGTTTCAGACAAAAAAACAACATTAGTGTTTCAAAGAGATGAACACATCAGACATGCAGTGCACATGATATGTCTGGGCAAATATCCATTGTTACAAACTCTAAGCTTTGCTTATAGCACATGCATGTAGCATTTGCAACCAGTTTTGATCCAGATCAGACGCCGAGTAACTCGGCGTCTGATCTGGATCAAAACTGGTTGCAATTTAAATCATATTTCTAGAATTGTACACAGAAAATGAATCAATTTCAGATTTTTAACAGACAATGAGTTATGAAGCAGACAACAATTATTCGGCCGTCAGAAGGGCTTATGAGTTTGTATGTTTACCTAATAACAAACCCATTAAAAACCAATGTAACAGCTTTGCACGTAACAGCATAGAACACCTGTACCTCATGGACAGTTATAGCATATTTTCAACCATGAACTAAGCATAAAGAACAGAAAAAATAACTATCCCTTTGAACCACATGCAGTTCTCGAAAAGCAGGAGTAGACCGAACATATTCTCTATCGTCCCAATGAATGCCTATACAGTGATTACTCTATTAACCCTTTCCCTTATAGAAGCGACTTTTAGCACATCCATTTTATTCATCCGCTGAAGAAAATAGTTCCAAAATATACCGTAATGAATATGTGTCATATATAATACTTTCCTTATTCTAGCAATTAATAGCTTAAAGCAGGCTGAAAGTAAAGCAGAATGCGCCTTAGGGCGCATTCTGCTTTACTATCAACCTGCTTTCAGTAGTCACATATCTTCAATACTTGAAACAATGCTATCAGGTAAAGGGGTAAGTATAAACCAAATTATAAAGCAATAACTCAAAGAGAGTTTAAGAGACAAAAGAGTTATGAGCATTTTTTTAACCTAAACACAAGTTTTGAAACCTAAATGCAGGTCCTTAAGTTCAAGGTCAAGGTCACTGGGATCAAATTTTTTGCTTGCATGGAGAGGTCTTGTCCATATACACATGGATACCAAATGAAAGCAATACAAGGGACATAAAGTTATAAACAGATTTCGAAACCTAAATGTGAGCCCTAAGTTCAAGGTCAAGATCATTGAGGTCAATTATTTTGCAAGCATGGAAAAGTCTTGTCCATATAGTCATATACACATGCAAACCAAATATAAAAGCAATATCTCAAGGGACATAGGAGTTATGAGCATTTTCTTAAAATTATTTTCACTTTTCAAGACGCCAGCGACAGTTACGCCAGGATATAGCATATTTAAGCTTGTCTTGTACTTTGTACAGGCGAGCTTTGAAAACAACCCTAAGTCAAAAATTGGCTCGACTAAATTGGAAACTGCAGTAATTATTGTCCATTTGAAGTTTCATGGAGGAAAGGCATTACTTAATATTAATTGATTAACCCTTATGCACTAGTGAACAGTTCTTAGTTGGAACTTTTGCACTAGGTGATAATAATTCCTAGTTTGAGGCACGTACTGGGCCATCATAATTTGGAGTAGAGCATGGCCTGTACAGGACAGCCTGTCAATCACATCTCTTACTTCCTGTCAAAGTGTGGTTGTTTGCCGCAGCTCGAGGGTAGCTGCTCTGACAATTTGTGTATCAAATTTCGGGGATTACACAACATTTTTTTAAACAGCTACCAACTATGACACCTGTGTCAGGCCTCAGGCCAAGTGTTTCCAATCCGTTCAGGCAATTAGGGCGAAAATAATTATACAAATTGTCAAGTACACCTCAACAACCAATTTATATTCCAGCAACCTTGTCCTCATCTACCTGAACCCACTACACCATAGATATGCCTTTTAACGCCCACTTTCAACCTGCTTTAAGTAGTCACCTGTCTTCAAAACTAGAAACAGGCAATGGGGTAATGGGTTAACCTATCACTCAATAGATATGCCTTTTTATGTATTTAATAAATTTGTCCACTGAAGATAGTACATGTAGTTGTAAATTATACAGTCATAAATATGTAATATAAGAAATATTTTCTACGTTCTTAAAGTTAGAAGTTTTAAACAGGCTGAAAGTAAAGCAGAATGTGCCTTAAGGCACATTCTGCTTTACGTTCAACCTGCTTTAGTGGTCACTTACTTTCAACACTAGAAACAGGCTATGGAGTAAAGGGTTCAATGAACATTATGGCATAAGGGGGAAAAAAGTCTCTTCACTATTGTGTTTATTACTATTGTCTAATTACCCTGAAGAAGACACTTGCAGTGTCGAAACGTCGGTCAAATAAAGAAACAGATAAAATCATATCTGCCTTGGTTGTTCACGTTCTAGCACCGATTCACCTTTAAGTATTGTCTACTTAGAAATTTTGTACTAGGTCTTTAAATGTAAAACTTTCGTATTTTGACTAAACAAAATATTGCTATAAGCATCAATCAGTTTGGTGTCTGATGTTAAGTAATTTTAACCCTTTACTCTGCATTCCAAGGTTTGACAGATAACTATATTTCTAGCAACCAACAAGAATAACAGACCAAATACTATAATAACCATAACAATTTTCATATGAAAACTAACTGTAGGCTTTTCATGAAACAGTGATTAATCTTTGCAAACAGTCTTGATCCCGATATGACAGCAAGGAACTTGGCATCTCATACAGATTCAAACTGTTCTACACTCTGACCAGCCTATAACATTTAAAAGAAATTGAGAAAAGTCTTACATCAAAGCAGAAGTAAATGACAATGGTTGCAGACAATTATTTTGCTTCGCCTACAAGGAGTTAAAACTTAAAGGTCAGGGTGTTTTGACAGTTTGTAAATATCAATTTGCACTGAGCAAAGAACTGCGAGACAGCGAGACAAAAGTAAACAGCTCCCGTCCTGTGGTTATCTTTGTGACGTTATCTCTAGATGCACCGAGAGAATAAAGGTTATTGATACATCAACTCATTCACCCTTGTAACTTCAAATGGACACTTTCCAGTCAAGTCTAGTCCATTTTAGACTATTTAACCCTTTACCCCATAGAAGCGCCTTTTAGCGCATTCAGTTTATTCTTGCCCTGAAGAAAATAGTTCCAATTTATACATTCATAAATATGTATAATACAAAATATTTTCTATATTCTAGCAGATGATAGCTTAAAGCAGGCTGAAAGTAAAGCAGAATGCGCTTAAAGCGCATTCTGCTTTACTTTCAACCTGTTTTAAGTGGACACCTACATTCAATACTAGAGATATGCTATGTGGGAAAGGGTTAAGGTCGTTTTAAACATATATTGCATAACATCAATTAGTGCAGACCTTAATCAGTGGGCTCCTTTGGAAGTCCTCTGATTACGTTCTACATTGTAAATGCATATGACAAAACTTAACCCTTTCTTTCATATCCAAAAGTGCAAGTCTCCTATATTCATCTGTGTTTAACCCATTAACCCATAGCCTGTTTCTAGTATTGAAAATATGCGACCACTTAAGCAGGTTGGAAGTAAAGCAGAGTGTGCCTTCAGGGACACACTGCTTTGCTTTCAGCCTGCTTTAAACTACCATCTTCTAGAATATAGAAAATGTTTCTAATGATACATATTCATGACTGTATAAATTTAAACTATTTTCTTCAGTGGATGAATTAATTAAATATGCTTAAAGGTGCTTCTTTTGGGGCAATGGTTATGGCAGGTGACTGCTTAAAGCATGATGAAAGGAAAACAGGAAGCTCCTTTAAGCTGCTTTTCATTCAACTTGCTTTAAGCAGTCACTTGTATTCACCACCACCAATGTATATTTCTTTATGGTGCTTCTATGAAAGGGTAGGGCTTGGCACTGTAAGGCGCTTCTGTTGAGGATTAAATTTTGATTTCTGGATTTTTTTATGATTTTATGTCGCTTTTAACAATACTTCAGTCATATCGCGACGTGTGCTTATATGTTGGGGCTGTAAGGCACTTCTGTGGGGGGTTTAAATCATAACACAAAACATTGCCTGATCTGAAATCAATATGCATATAGGAATCGGTCCGTGCATTCACTGATTAAGAGATCTTAATGCTTTACAAAGGAACATTGTGACTTGCTGAGGCAGTTTTCTTTATCAGGCTTCATTAACTATCACTTGTATCACAACACTGTCAGAGATGAAAAGCCGAAATACCACTAGCTCCAAGTCCCAACACACAGAGTATCTACCCCAACGTTTCATAATCTACCCAAATTAATCATTGCAAGTCTGTCTACCTTGTCCCTAACAGACACATCTTTTCACGCATTCACTCTCTCCGCATAGATATACCTTTTAACCCATTAACCCATAAATATGCCTTTTTATGTCTCTAGTTTATCCATCCACTGAGGAAAGTAGTTCAAATTTATACAATCATGAATATGTACAAAAAGAAATATTTTCTATATTCTAGCAAAGTTTCGCTTAACCCTTTCCCCCATAGAAGCGCCTTTTAGCGCATTCAGTTTATTCTTGCCCTGAAGAAAATAGTTCCAATTTATACATTCATAAATATGTATAATACAACATATTTTCTATATTCTATCAGATGATAGCTTAAAGCAGGCTGAAAGTAAAGCAGAATGCGCTTAAAGCGCATTCTGCTTTACTTTCAACCTGCTTTAAAAGGACACCTATATTCAATATTAGAAATATGCTATGGGGTAATGGGTTAAAGCAGGCTGAAAGTAAAGCAGAATGTGCCCAAAGGCACATTCTGCTTTACTTTCAATCTGCTTTAAGTATTAACTTGTTTTCATAGAAACAGGCTGGGTTAATGCTTCTACATTGACTAGAAAAGAGCAATAAAAAACTTTCCCATGGATGGATGATCCATGAGTTAGGTTTTACAGCACAGCAACACAGAATAGGTCATAGAGCGCCAATGACTGATGAGGAAATATGAGATGAGATGATGATTTCAGGAAGATGATTTTGAAACCTTTTCTTCAGTGGAATAATAAATTGAGGGATGTAAACATTTGTCTCTATGGAGTAATGGGTTAAGATCTCCCTGTTCATATGTTTAGCTGTAGTCTGTTCCAAACATGTTTCACCCATGTTTCTCTGTATACCAGACATTCAATTTAGTACATATATGTTACAGAATGATTACCATCATTCCTTAAGGCAATCAACTAGGAGTCCTATACTTACAATTGCTAAACCAGGTTAGGACAAACCTTTTGGAAAAGTTACAATTGTAATCTCAATAGGCTCATTTAGTTCCAATCTTTATGATGTATCTATTCCCATTTAATTGAGAATGAAATATTTATTATCTTTGCTTAAAGAGATTTATATACTCATAGAGTCAAACTTAAATTAAGCTGGCAGTACAAACATGGTGAAATAGTAGCATTTAATAAAGCAGCAGCTTAATGCACAACACAAGTTAAGCAGAAAGCTCCTTTCTGCTTTACTTTTGTCCTGCATTAACTCTTTCCTCCCTGAAACTTCAAATGGACAATCCCAGTTTCCATTTTAGTCTAGTCCATTTCTGACTTTTAAGGGTTGTTTTTGGCATTTTTTGGAATTATGACAAACAGTGAAGACCCTGATCAGATGGCTCCTTTTGGAGCCCTCTGATCTGGGTCTTCACTGTTTGCATAGGACATGTGTACTATTCACATGTACACTGTTTGAAAAGCACGCCTATATGCGGGACTAGGGTTCAAAGGGTTAAGCAGTCTGCAGTCATTTAGCATGCCACAGAATGGATATTTTCACAATTTTTTCACTGCATTTGCTTAAGGTCAAAGACCATGGGCAAGATGGGAAGCAGTGACTATGATAATTCAAGTATACTTAACCTTTAACCTAGTGATAGTGTTATAAACCAGTCTGGGTACGGATGAGAAGCCTAGTACATTGCATTTCATCTAGATTTAACTATTTAACATTATGTTGGTGACTCTCCAAGGAAGCAATCACTAGATCAACATTTTGAAAATTACTACAAAACAAATTTTGCAGACATAAATTTACATGGTGTAATAACGGTCTTTAAGTACCTGTATAAAAGGGGACACAGTTCTATTGCCAGGGGCCAACCAGTCAAGAAATCATCCGAGGACAAAAATAGGTCAACTACTGTGATTATGTAACAGAGCAGACCAACAAATTTCCGGTAACTCAAGTGCTGACAGCTCTTCAACATTCTGTATGAAGTGCTTGTCTTGAGTCTTCACTTGATTAATTACAGCCTCTCAAAACAATCCATGTCAAGGCTGTTTCTTCTATAATCTTTAATGACATATATGTGTCAAGAAATCATGGAAATTCTTAACACTCTCTTCTATAGCCAAACATGCAAATCATCAAGTCCAACTATGATTAAGCCATTGTCTCATAGCCTGTTTCTAGATTTGAAGACAGGTGACCACTTACAGCAGGTTGAAAGTAAAGCAGAATGCTTTACTTTCAGCCTTCTTTAAACTAACATCTGCAGCAATATGAAATATTTCCTTATGGTACATATTCAAGACGGAATAAAATTGAACTATTTTCTTTAGTGGAGGAATAAATCAAATGCGCTAAAAGGCGCTTCTATGGGGGAAAGGGCTAAGGCAAGAGGAAAGTGATGCAGCGAGCTCCTTCAGGATTTCTG
Organism: Gari tellinella; assembly: GCA_922989275.2. NCBI lineage: Eukaryota > Metazoa > Mollusca > Bivalvia > Cardiida > Psammobiidae > Gari > Gari tellinella. The sequence goes on from OV277864.1 coordinate 48,016,325, forward strand.
CTTTAAGCTATCACCTCTAATCAAACTATCAATAAAAATAATCTATGGTGCAAAGTTGAATGGGTAGATCGAAGCACTCTAATGGGCTTCTGTGGAGGAAAAGGTCTAACACTTATTAGGTAAAGGGGCTAAATAAAGAGGGGACATGTTTTTCATGCTTTTTGAATTCTTAAAAATTACTCACTCAACCTTTTTAAAGGAGAATTCGGGGGTTTTTTCTTAAAAGGTCTAGAAACAATACATAGACAACTGCTTGTCAAAACATGTCCAACATCAAACAACTCCTCGTGCAAACTTAAAACTCAAACACTGAACTAGCACAAGCCCCGGAGAACAATTCTTCCCTTTTAAAAATTAACTTTCAAAGGCTTGCTGGATGACCATACACAAACCTCCATCCCCCACACTATAAAAACCTTTCAACAAAACACTTGTTTTCAGTTTTAACCCAATATCTCACAACCCATTTCTAGTTTTGATGACAAATTCCTACTTAAAGCAGGTTGAAAGTAAAGCAGAATGCACCTGAATGTGCATTCTGTTTTACTTTCAATCTGCTTTAAGCAACGATCTGCTGGGAAATAGGAAATGACAGTATCAAATGACTATGTTTTGTAGTGGAAGAATAAAATTAAATTCAAGGCGTAAAAATGTGTATTTATGGGCTAAGAGGTAAAGAGAATTAACCCTTTACTCCAAAGAATGCATTTTACATCTGTTATTAAATTTCTCCACTGAATAAAATAGGTCCATGTTATACAGTCATGAATATGTATGGTAAGAATTATTTTTGTATTCTAGCAGATGGTAGCTTAAAGCATGATGAAAGTAAAGCAGAATGCACCTTAGGGTGCATTCTGCTTTACTTTCAACCTGCTTTAAGTGGTCACCTGTCTTTAAAACTAGAAACAGGTTATGAGATAAAGGGTTAAGGGCTGAAGTCCGTCCTAATGGCACCATGGACCTTGCCAACATGCTCATTTACTACTGGTGTAAACATCGTACTACACTTAACACATGCATAACTTCCTCGCCTATGTAAATTTCAAACCTTTCTACAATTAGGCAACAGGATGACATGGAGCCTAACATGAGTGAAGAAAACAACGTAGACCATAACAATAACTCTTTTAACCCCTTAGTCTCCAAGTGCTCCAGATAAGAGTATTCTGAACAAATTCAATATTTTCTCACTTATTTCTGCACCAATCCTATCGTGTTACTACTCGTTAGAATCGTCTCGAAGAGACGATTCTAATGAGTAGTAACACCATAGGGTTTAATGCAGAAATAAAGATTTTAGTTTTTTTAAAAAAAAAACCTTATCTGGAGCCCTGTCTCCAATAACATCAACATTTTCAAATTTGTGGTCAGCAAAAGCATACATAGATTTTGTGTGTTTTACTCCATTTAACCACCCTAAATTGTCTTTAATCTATCTGGAACTTTGTGAAACATGGAAAAATGACAGTTCATACATAAATCATACTTATAGATACCAAAACAAAATTATTTTGGTTTAATGTTTAAGACATATTTGGATGTTAATAACTCACCTTTTCTTAGTCTAATAATCAGCTCTACTTTCTTATATGGTCGTATGGCAAGTAAATGAATGATTCGGTCTCTGAAAAGACAAACAACACCATATATTAAAAGACGAAAGCGGAAAAGAAACAAAAACACATACATTCTAATATTTTGTTTACAGCATATTCTTGGATATACAGGATATAATTAAGAGATTATTCACCAATAACTTCTGAATAATATTAATAAAATTAGAAATTAACAGAGCTCTAGATATGTCAGAAACAAACTTCCTTCTGTCGCCACCAAACCCCTTTAACTCTATCAACACCAAGTAACTCTTGTGGGTTAATAAGTTCCCTTGTGGATCTTTTTAATTTACCAACATGTGAACCAGTCTACTTGGAATTCTGGGTAGTTTAATAAATACTGCTTTAAATTAGCAAACAGTGTAGACCCTGATCAGAGGGCTCTTATTGGAGTTGTATTGAATAATTCAAGAGCAAATGGGTTTAACCCATTCCCCCATAAATTCTCATTTTTACGCCTATAATTTAATCCTCCAATGAAACATTAAAAGTCCCTTTTATACAGTCATTAATATATATCAGAAGAAATACTTTCTATATCCTAGAGATAATAGCTTAAAGCAGGCTGAAAGTAAAGCAGAATGCGCCATAGGGCGCATTCTGCTTTACTTTCAACCTGCTTTAAGTGATAATCTTTCTTTAAAACTCAAGAAACAGGCTATGGGGTAATGGGTTTAAGCTTTTGCATAACTTTTCATTTTGCACAAAGCTGCATCATGTTGTTTTATGAGATTTTTTGCTTCTTCAGTAAAAGTTCAGAGCTTCACCCACACCTGTTTATCAGTACTGGTACATTAACCTTTTCACCACCAATTAAACCATCTCATTTAACCCTTTCCTCTGATAAAATGTTGCCTGCTAAATTTATTTGATGCAATCTTATGTAAAATTCATCATTATTTTGAAGTATATATATAATGATACAAGCGCCAAACAGTTTGGATCCTGATCAGACGCTGCGTCACGCAGCGTCTGATCAGGATCCAAACTGTTGGCAATTCAATTCAAGTCTCCTACAGTTGTGAAAGGGTTAATTAGATAAAGTAAATAAGCAACTGGATACTAATTCAAAATGTTCGCACTATGGCACTGAAGGTTTATTTGTACAGTGAAATCTCTCTTAACCGGACACTCTTTGGAAAAGAAGGTAGACCACAGAAGACAGGTGACAACTTAATATAGGATTAAAGTAAGACAGAATTAAAGTTCCCAAAGGGGGCTTAGGGAGTTTTCTGTCTTACATTAATCCTGCATTACACTGAAACTTGTTAACTTATTTAGAAACCGAAATGTCTCTTTTATAAATTTCCGGTTTTAGCAGAGAGGTGTCATGGTAGAATGAAAGTTAATTCAACAAACATTCAGATCAATATACAGTCATACTTTAGTTCATCTACCTGTCAATGAATAAATATTTGAGATTCTTTAAGACAGCTCACTATTTTAATGCAGGACAAATATAGGAGCTTTCTGCATTACTTTCTGACCTATATTAACCCTTTCCCCCATAGAAGCGCCTTTTAGCGCATTCAGTTTATTCTTGCCCTGAAGAAAATAGTTCCAATTTATACATTCATAAATATGTATAATACAAAATATTTTCTATATTCTAGCAGATGATAGCTTAAAACAGGCTGAAAGTAAAGCAGAATGCGTTTAAAGCGCATTCTGCTTTACTTTCAACCTGCTTTAAGTGGACACCTATATTCAATACTAGAGATATGCTATGTGGGAAAGGGTTAAGTTGTCTTCACCATTGTCAGTGTGCAATCTCCTGAATGGTTGCTCTGTGACCCAATTCTTCATAAATATGCCATTTCTGCGTCTTTAGTTTATTCCTTGACTGAAGGAAATTTCCTAGCAGATGGGAGCATAAAGAAGGTTGAAAGTAAAGCAGAATGCCCCTAAGGCGCATTCTGCTTTATTTTCAACCTGCTTTAAGTGGTCACTTGTCTTCAATACCAGAAACAGGCTATGGGTTAATAAGCTCTCTACATTACTATTGCACAGCAGTAACTGCCAATAAGACATCAAAAGGCTATAAATTTACAAATCTTATTAATGGTAGCTTTCTGCATTACCTGTGTCCTGCATTAGGCTTCCAGCCTTGACTACATATTAAGTTTTGTGAACTGCCATTGAATACAAGCCTGACTGTATTCCTCATGTTTTAGACAGGCAGTGTTTTGCCTGGCTTCTGGTTCATTATTGTAAGGCTCTCATTTCTAATTACATGAAATCTGATTAGACAAGCAAGTCTGCCTTTTTCAATCTCGGCTTTCATTGATTCTTTGCTGCTTCCATGCCCGGAATGAATGTTTCTCCAGACCGTTCCAGTGGCTGAAACCACCAACTGCTACATCCCTTTGAGAGACTTAACCAATTACTCTATATATATGACCTTTTATGCATTTAATTTATTCCTCCACTGACAAAAATAGTTCCACTTTATAGTCATGAATATTCAAAGTCAGAAATATTTTCTATATCCCAGCATATAAAAGACTAAAAAGTAAGCTGAAAGTAAAGTGGACTGCATCTGTTTTACTTTCAACTTGCTTTAAGTGGTTACCTGTCTTCAATACTTGAAAAAAGCTTTAAGGGAATGGGCTGACCCTTCCCTTCATAGACAAAAAGAGCAAATCAGCTATATCCAATTGTGGCTAAGGCAAGTGGCTGCTTCAAGCAAGATGAAAGTAAATAAGAAAGCTCCTACAGGAGCTTTCTTCTTTACTTTTATCTTACTTTAACCTACCTCTTTATTCAACATTGATGAAGCATTCATTTGCAGCTTTTATGTGGAGGAGTAACTTACTAAATATATAGACCCCTACAGGCACTTCTGTGACAGAAAAAGTTAACATTGTGACTGCAGGAAACAATTACGTCGAGACCTTTCCAAACAGCTTGTATTCAGATCAAGAACGATTGCATATAGATTCAGTTTAGTAAAACCTTGATATTATGGCTACTCAAAACACAAGCTGGTAATCCCTGAATATGTAAGAGGCTATCTTAAATATGAAACAAAGAAGAAAGCTCCTTTTTCAGTTTTCTGCTCCTGCTTAAGCCAGTGCTAGTGCGCGTGAGCATTATTTCACTTTTCAGTATTGCTCATGAACTGACCTCAATTAAACCGAGTCTGTAATTTTTCCATGTTTTTCTTTGTTTCCAGTTCTCTCAAAGAATCTTCCCTTATTCAGAACTGTTATGTTTAGTTTTATTTTGGAGTGGTTCATAGGGGAAGGTTCTCCTTGTATTTTCAAACAGGAAATATTCCATGTATTTTTGCAAGCTGTGACGGTATTTGTTTGTCTACTTACCTATAGGGCATGGACATGACTGCAGGGTTTCCAGCTTGTTTGTGAGATCCACTCCCAACAGTACTACTGTTACCACCGTGCGTGGGATGAGATATAGGACTAGGTGATGTAGGCTTGGCCGTTGAGATAACTGGATTATGTGGAGAAACTGCATGACCTTGACTTCCATATGAAGGTGAAGGTCGCTTGACAAAATTGACGGGTGGTGCTGTAGGAGGGCGTGGCTTTACTGGAGGGGGCTGATGGCGAGGTTGGGAAGGCTGACTGTTGCGGAGCACTGTAGTTTTCTTACGACCAATATTTGGACCACTTGGCTTGATTTCTTTGGTACTGGAAAGAGAAACCCAAACCGATGTACAGTAAAGCAATGAAGATGAAGTAACAGCGCCATCTCTGGGGCCCGTTTCATAAAACTTAGTACGACAAATGTTGTTGTAAGTCAGATTATGAAAGTCTCAATTATTATTTATTTCTCCATCTAATCCTGTCTTGTACATCTCTTTAGAATCGTCTTGAGATGTCATAAGACAAGATTAGATAGAGAAATCAGAAATCAAATGTATTTTAAAGTTTTGACTTTTGACCGTTTTTGTCATACAAAGTTTTATCAAATGGTACCCTGAAGTCACATATTATTAACATAATTATAACCTTTGAAACTTAAAATGGACAATACCAGTTTTCTATTGAGTCTAAGTTCATTTCTGACTATTTAGGGTTGCATTATGACAAACAGTGCAGACCCTGATCAAAGGGTTCATTTAGGAGCCTTCTGATTTGGGTCTACAAGTTAATGTACTCTGCACAATGTTGATAAATGGGGCATTTACATGTCACTTGGTGTTATGATTTATTGAAGAAGAGCTTTTACAAGAGTAGAAACTGGTTTTTGATCTAGATCCCAGAACTTTGTTGGGCGGACAAGGATCATTCTGCCAAGAAATGTGGCAATGTGTAGAAATAGGTGCAGTTGCCTACCTAACTTTTTTGTTGTCCAGTTCTGCCTTTGTGACCCTGTCTTTTGTTGCTTGGAACAGCTCGCTGGTGGCATGGATCTGTAGCTTATTGGTCATGCTGCCCTCCAACGTCAGCTGGTGACCGGTCCTGGAATATACAATAATCAAGTCTTAGAAACTGCACAGAAACGGCCTGCAACCTGCCTTTCCTCCTCAATATTCATTATGTTGATAGAATACATGCTTGTGATTGCTTTCTACAAGTGCTTTCTGCTTTACTTTTAATCTTGCTTAACCCTTTAGCCCGTTTCTTATTTTTAAACACAGTTGACCACTTTAAGGCACACTGTGCTTTAATTTCAGTCTACTTAAAGCTTTCATCTGCTAAGAAATAAGTACTTTCTTAGAGTGCATATTCATGACTATAAAGTGAACTGTTTTCTTCAGCAGAAAAATTAATTGACTGTATTAAAATGCATATCTATGGAGTAATAGGTTAAGCTGCTAACTGTCTTAACCCTTTCCCACATGGAAGCGCCTTTTAGAGCATTTGATTTATTCCACCACTGAAGAAAATTGTTACAATTTATAGTCATGAATATGTACTATAAGAAACATTTTCTATATTCTAGGCTAGCAGATGGTAACTTAAGGCGCATTCTGCTTTACTTTCAACCTGCTTTAAGTGGTCACCTATCTTCAATACTAGAAACAGGCCATGAGGTAATGGGTTAAACACAGTTGGATATACCTGATCTGCATTGTTTTACTATGTAATAATATACCAAGTTAAAGTCTACTTTCAGTTCGAAGGATCGCTCAGCCGGCTGTACATATACTCCCCTGATCATTGAGCCATCTTGCCTACAATTTTGAGCACTGCTAACATATGGCGCAGTCAAATGCAGCCGCAGTACTGACCAAGACCCTTCACAGGTACCCATTTTACCCCTGGGTGGAGAGGAGCAATTTGCGGTACATGTCTTGCTCAAGGACATTCCTGTACATTTTTGGAAATTTTGGAAAAAATCCCCTAGTCAGACCGCTGGTCCGGCGGGGAATCGAACTCACAACCCCTGGTACCGTAGTTCAATGGTGTAACCATTGGGCCACTACCGCCGGTGTAGGAAAGGGATCAGAAACAGGGGGGAAGTTAACCCATTACCCCCATAAACACACCATTTTACATCTTTAATGTCTTCCTCCACTGACCGAAAGAGTTCCAATTTATATAGAAATGAATATGTATTTTAACTCATAAGAAATCGTTCTATATACTATAGAAGATGATAGCTTAAAGCAGGCTGAAAGTAAAGCAGAATGTGCCTTAAGGCACATTCTGCTTTACTTACAACCTGCTTTAAATGGTCACCTGTCTTTAAAACTAGAAACAGCTAGGCTATGGGGTAAAGGGTTGAATTTTTACATATGCTCCAAAACCAGCTCTGACTTGTTTGGAGCTTAACAGTTTTTTTGTTTAGTTTTGTTTCGAAAATAAGCTGATGGTGTTAGCATTTTGTTGATTGCACAATAATGCAGAAAGAAAATCAATACACTTATACGAAAGAATAACACATAATCACATTTATCAGTGAAAAAGACAGAGTGAAAGCAATGTATGCAATACTTAATCCTTAATCAGCCCATTAAACTCAACTTACAATCCTGATCAAATGGAGAGCCAAACTATTTTCAGATCAGGTTCATTCAAAACTAGAAACAGGCCATGGAGTAATGGGTTAAGCCTGTTTTAACCCTTTCCCCCATAAATACGCCTTTTTACGCCTTTGATTAATTCCTCCTCTGAAGAAAATAGTTCCAATTTATACAATTATGAATTCTTATCATAAGATATATTTTATGTTTTCTAGTAGATGGTAGCTTAAAGCAGGCTGAAAGTAAAGCAGAATGCGCCTTAAGGCACATTCTGCTTCACTTTCAACATGCTTTAAGTTGTCACATGTCTTCAAAACTAGAAACAGGCTATAGGGTAATGGGTTAAGCAATCACCTGTAGTGAACTGTTCAAAAACAATTTAAGCTAATGGGAAAAGGGTCAGTTAAGCTTTAATGATTAATGATCTGCAATTACAACCACTAAATAAAAAGATTTAATGTTGATGTAAAAGACATGTGTCTACTTATGGGGGATTTCTTCATTATTTTCAGCTTGTTTTAAGCATCCATATCTTTACTTTTCGACACTGTGACTCTGAATTAAATCATGTTACAAGGGGAAAATGTAATTGCAAAAAATAAAACAGAAAACTTAACCAAACAGTCTGCCAGAAGAAAAGCTTTACAAAACCCCCTATATTATCCTTTGTCTTGTATTGGGACTCACATCATAATAAGTATTTATGATCTTCTCAGTGAACACTAGGGTAAATGACTCAGGCCAGTACTCAATCACACAATATGAGAATGTTTCTAGACTTGACGACATGCACGTATACTTAATTACTGTACACTCATGACAAATGAAACTGTTTTATATTAACCTAATTCTCCATAGCCAATAGCCTGTTTCTAGTTTTAAATATAGGCGACTACTTAAAGCAGACTAAAAGTAAAGCAGAATGCGCCTTCAGGCCCATTCTTCTTTACTTTCAGCATGCTTTCAGCTTCCATCTGTTAGAATAATAGAAAATATTTCTTATGATATATAATTATGACTTTGTAAAGTGGAACTATTTTCTTCTGTGGAGGAATAAATTAGATGCGTAAAAGGGCATATTTATGGGGTAATGGGTTATTATAAAGCAGCCATATGTTTCCAACAGTGTGACACTAAAATCATGCTACAAGTCGGGGAACATGTAATAGCAAAAAATAAAACAGAAAAGCTTAACCAAACACTTCCAAAAGAAAAGCTTTTGCAAAAACCCCTATACAGTAAAACCTCTCTATTACGACCACTAAATTTGGAAAATAATTGAGTGTTTAAGGCAGGTGGCTGCTTTAAGCAAGGTAACAGTGAAACAGAAAGCTCCTGTAGGAGCTTTCTGTTTTACTGTCACCTTGCTTTAAGCTGTCATCTGTCTTTATACAATCAACTAGCCTTCGTTGTAGTGGTCGTAATAGAGAGGTTTTTACTGTATTATCTTTTGTGTTGGGACTCACATCATAATTAGTATTTATGATGTTCTCAGTGAACACTAGGGTAAATGACACCTTTCGAACATCCCAGGTCAGTACTCAATCACACAATATGAGAATGTTTCTAGACTTGACGGCATGCACGTATACTTAATTACTGTACACACTCAGACATGATAAATGAAACGGTTTTATATTAACCTATTTCTCCATAACCAATAAATAGCCTGTTTCTAGTTTTGGAGACAGGTGACCACTTTCAGCAGGTTGGAAGTATAAAGCAAGTGGACAGCAGGTTGATATTAAAGCAGAGTGTGTCTTAACTCAGAACCAGACAGATCATTTCTAGTCTTGAATACAGGAGACCACTTAAAATAAACTAAAGTAGGTTTCTATTGAAAGTAAATAAGAATGTGCCTTAAGGCACATTCTGCTTTACTTTTCACCTGTTTTAAGCTACCATCTGCTGGATGCAAGAAATATTTCTTATGTTACTTATTCATGACTGTATAAAGTTGAACTATTTTCTACAGTGGAGGAATACATTTCCGGATAAAAAAAATGTGTTTATGAGGAAATGGATTAAGGTGCATTCCACTTTACTGGGTTAACCCTTTGAGCCCTAGTCCCGCTTATAGGCGTCCTTTTCAAACAGTGTACTTGTGAATAGTACACTTGTCCTGTGCAAACAATGAAGACCCAGATCAGAGGGCTCCGAAAGGAGCCCTCTGATCAGGTTCTTCACTGTTTGACATAATGCCAAACATGACAAAAACAACCCTTAAAAGTCAGAAATGGACTAGACTAAAATAGAAACTAGAATTTTCCATTTAAAGTTTCAGGGAGGAAAGAGTTAAGGTGCATTCTACTTTATTTTTAGCCTACTGTACAGGGATATATGAAATATTTCTTGTGATACATATTCATGACTTTACAGGTTTGAATTGAAACTACTTCCTTCAGTGGAGTAATAAATTTAAGTCAGACATAAAAATGTGTAACTTAGGAGTAATGATTTAAGTAAATTATGTTTTATGAATGTGCTGTTGGGGGATGGCAATGAATGAAACATGTAAACGTGACAGCGCATAAAACTGAATAGTAAATTAACAGGTAGTACAGTTATATCACCTTCATAATAGGCAACCAATCAGTAATTAATTTACAACAATCTTAAGCAAGTGACAGCTTAGTGCAGGACAAATACAATGCAGAAAGCTCCTAAAGGAGCTTTCTGCATTACTGTGTCCTGCATTAAGCTGTCAATTGGCTTAATTAAGATATTGAGACATTTTAGTAAGATATTTAAGTGCTGCTAAGATGAGCTTGTACTGTATTTAACGTGCGAGTACATATAATGATTAATGCTAACGGAAAGGATACATATTTACCAAAAACCATTAACTTGACACTTGTTGTTAACTAAATTAAGTCGACTAGAAATTCCTTGAAAAATTAAGGCATATCAAAATCATGATGATATACATGTACATTATCTGTTGTACAGTGTTCCCTCTCTGAAAACGACCCTCCCAACAACGACTCCTTCCTTACAACGACCCTTTCCGCAGTACCCTTAACGGAACAATTATGTCTAATGCTTTTACTGCTGCAATATTGTTTGATTAAAATTGTCGTCTGCTGTTTTTTCTCAAATTTACATATAAGTGGACATTTTCGATAGAATATATATAATGACGAGTGACAAACCACTTGAATCCAGATCAGACGCCGTGTTCTGCGGGTCTGATCTGGATTCAAGCTGTTTGCAAATGTAAGCCAAGTCTTAATTTCCCCTCTCTATAACGACTCCTTCCGAACAATGCACACAATCTGTGTCTCCCAGTGGGTGTCGTTGTAGAGAGGGAGCACTGTACAGGTAATAACATTTTGTAAAAGTGCATGGTTGCAGTTTGAAAACTGTAAGAGAAATTAGATGGAGAAATAATGTACCTTAATGTGGACCACCAAACAAATGGATTGCCACGGCCAGGGGTACCCCCTGGGGCCAATTGTCGTGGTGGCATAAAAATGGTTTGAAAGTCATGGAGCCAAACTAATCTATTGAATTGTTTAATATGATTGACACACTTCCTGCAGTCCGTTATCACTGGCTATTATTCCGGTATACAACAAATCACTAAGCCAGCTTGCTATATAGGGCCCCATTATCTGATAGACGGGCCCAAACAAGGAAACACTTATCAAACTTCATTTAGAGACCCATATCCTGTTACAGATACCTAAAACTGTCCTTCGTCAAACTTGAATAAATTATCATAGAATATTGAATCAGGGCTGCCATATCTCTAGGGGTGTAACAATTCGCTGAAACCCGCATCGCAATATATTGCAATACGGAGAAATCAAATCGCAATATATTGCAATATACCGCATAAGCATGGAACAAGCATCTGCCATCGTGTTTACTGTATTAATCTTGTTCAACCAGGCCCTTGATTCACTGCTTGTTTCTTAATAAGAGCATCTCGTTGAGCGAGATTAAACGGAAACGAAATAGTTACTGTTACACCGGCTAGGGATATGGATAAAACACCGGACTGCCTCTACGCGTTGTTTCAACAACAATTCCGCGAAACAAAAAGTAAGTTTGTCCATTCTTTTACCGTTTTTAATAAGGAAAAGAAAATCGGTTTTTCTGAATCTGAACCGCGATGCAATATTATTCAGCTCACACCGCAATATATCGGTACACCGCCAAATCGTTACACCCCTACATATCTCTGGATTTTTCCTAAATCTTCGGATTTTTTTCTAGTACATTGTAGCTTAAAGCAGGCTGAAAGTAAAGCAGAATGCGCCCTAAGGCACATTCTGCTTTACTTCCAGCCTGTTTTAAGTAGTCACATGCCAACAAAACTAGAAATAGGCTATGGGGTAAAGGTACGATTCGTAAAATAGCACTTGAAAAATGCAAATTTGGAAATCTTTGGATTTTTCATGTCAACTTATGGCAGCCCTGTTGAATAAATATAAATATAAAATTGAGCCATATTTGAGTCATGATAAAACGAGCTTTATTGCATTGCAACACTTGTACAGACCAAGCCATCTCAGGCTCTCAGCTACATGAAATACTTTAGATGCATGTGGGTGTCAAACAGTGTAGATCAAGGTCAGTCGCAGCGTCTTTGCATAGGAATGCAATAAGACAGGTTTTCTCATGGCACAGCTCAAAATTCGATATTAAATATCTCAGCACAAGAATGTTAAGTTTATTAAACTTTAAGTAATGTTTCATGTCTGTCTTAATTCTTTTCTCATATACATCCGTCTATCGGTCTATGCCACCATGTAATTATGGCATCTTAGATGCTGAATTTTGGACATAGAATGAATAGAATTGTTCAACATAGTTTGGGTTCCTTTATTTTAATAACAATTCCTTTTCATGTGGCTGTCACACATCTATAATTATTGTAGCCTTCCTAAATCCTCAGATACAGATGTTTTTCCCGGTAACCCTTTCTCCCAATAACAGTTTATAGTTTTGAAGGCAGGTGAACACTTAAAGCAGGCTGAAAGTAAATAAGAATGCACCTTAAGGAGCATTCTGCTTTACTTTCAGACTGCTGCTTAAGCTACATCTGCTAGGATAAATGAAATATTTTTGTGGTGCATTCATGACTGTAAAATAAAACTATTTCTTTCAGTGAATAAATGAAAGGCATAAAAAGGCATATCTAATGGGTAATCAAGACTCCAGTTAAGGGGAGTATTTCAAAAAACTAAAATCTTTTTTTCTGCTTCTAACCCAATGGTGTCACTACTCATTAGAATCGTCTTGAAGAGACGATTCTAATGAGTAGTTACACCACAGGATTTGGTGCTAAAAATGAGTGAGATAATGTTGAGCAGTTTAGTTCTCCTTATCTGGAACCCTGGGTAATGGGTTAAAGTGATTGGCTATAATTGACTGTAATTGAGTCTTACAATATTCCAGGAGTGTCTCCCGTCTAGTCCTTCTCCGGAACTCTTTGCATGCTGGGTAATTTTTTTCGTCTGCAACATTTGTCTTCTGCTACTGTTCTAGAATTAGCATTTTCAAAATTTCTTTTAAATTCAGGGTCAGAATGGCAAACAGTTTGGATCCTGATAAGACGCCGCGTTATGCGACGTCTCATCTGGATCCAAACTGTTTGCCAAGGCAATCACTGTGGTGGATATATCCGCCGCTAGCATGCAAAGAGTTAATGTCATCAATACTTCAGGGACAATCGAGGACACCTTAATCAATATGATCTGATAAAGCCTTCCATAAACAAACACCCCCCTCAATGACCATAATGATAAATCCCAAGTTCTCAGTATCTTAACAATATGATAATCCTATTTAAACCTTAAAATGACGATTTTATCAAATGAATATAAGTGAATCTTTGGAACTATGACCAGTGTATGTTGAGGGCTCCTGAAGGCCTATGAGCAGAGTCTACACTGCCCACAAGGGATATCTGACAGAAGAATTTTTTTTCAAGAAACACAAAAGACTGATCTAGGTTCAAACTTTTTGCAAATGTACTCTAAGCAGGGTATTAATTTTCCCTCCCAATAACAACTTCATCTGTTTAACACACACTACTTGTCTCCCATTAGGTGTTGTAGAAGAAGCACTGTATAACGTTACGACAAGATAAAGGTTGAGTAACTTTAACAACAGAGCACAACCAGGTCTCCCTATCCTAAACTTTACATAAATTCACTTGGATTTTTTCAAGACAAGCATCCCACATTTTTCTGTTGGCAAAAACTCTTCTTTCATATTATTTTAACAAGTTTTTCCCCCAATTTTTGTAACTTGTATCTTCAGATGACATGAGTAAATTGGGGAAACTAGTTTGTTTTTTCTATGAATTACATGTACATTGATGTCGCTTTGTTACTTCATTTTTTTACTCTTTCAAACTGATATTATATTGGTCTTTTTCATGTTAACTCTTTGAACCCTAGTCCCGCATATAGGCGTGCTTTTCAAACAGTGTACATGTGAATAGTATACTTGTCCTGTGCAAACAGTGAAGACCCAGATCAGAGGGCTCCCAAAGGAGCCCTCTGATCAGGGTCTTCACTGTTTGTCATTATGCCAAACATTGACAAAAACAACCCTTAAAAGTCAGAAATGGACCAGACTAAAATGGAAACTGGAAGTGTCCATTTAAAGTTTCAGGGAGGAAAGAGTTAAAGGGATGAAGATGGAGTGGGGGAATGGCATCTTTGCCTGTACAAGTGTTTTGGAGAAGAACTTTTAACCCATTACCCTATAAATATGCCATTTTAGGCCTGTTACTTATTCCTCCACTAAGAAAAATAATTCCACTTTATACAGTCATGAATCTGTACCAAACCAAATATTTTCTATATCTTAAAATATTGTAACTTAACCCACTATCCCATAAATACACCTTTTTTACGCATTTAATCAGGCGTAAAACGTAAACGTAAAACATGAAAAGCCTAAGGAACATTCTGCTTTACTTTAAAGCAGAATGTGCCTTATGGTACATTCTGCTTTACTTTCAACAATCATGCTTTAAGTGGTTCCCTGTCTTTCCAATTAGAAACAGACTATGGGCTAAAGAGCGTAACATTTTCTATCTTATTTCTTTTCTCAGCATACTTTAATTTGGACAATCCTTAAAATGTAACCTCAGCAGATAACAGTTTTGATCATTTGAATATTGATTTTGTACACGACTCGTATAATAATTATCATAGAATTGTCAAATTCAATTCTCATGATTTTAACACATGGTAACAAGTCTGTCACATGAGAGGCAAAGGTTTCCGACTGTCCCAACTGTTTGAAATCATAAGCTCCTATTGTCCTCCCATCTATGATAAGATTTCCAAGAGATACACCACCAAATGATGTTCCAATAATACTCTATAATCTGATTTCCAAGAAGCTGGTAATCTGTCATATATTTTAGCAATGGAGCAATCTGTTGGGAAAACTGGGATTGTCCGTTAGCTATCTGTGTAAAGTCTGACAGTGTAGCTAATGGAATAATTATGTTGTACCATGCAATAAAGTGTTTCTGTTTTGGCTCTGGGAATACAGTCAAGCCCTTCCCTGTATTGCAAATCCATCTGATAAAGCGTACATACAGGGATCCAGATAAGGGGAGTATTTCAAAAAGTATAATCTTTATTTCTGCATTAAACCCTATGGTGTCACTACTCATTAGAATCGTCTCGAAGAGACGATTCAAATGAGTAATAACACCATAGTATTTGGTTCAGTATGAGTGAGAAAATGTTGGATTTGTTCAGATTACTCCCTCTTATCTGGAACCCTGATACATAGCATTTCTATGTTCAAAGTAATTATATTTTACCAATTGCCCCATGAATATGCCTTTTAACGCCTCGTTATTCCTTGACGGAAAAAATAGTTCCTCTTTTAAAGTAGTTTAAAGTATAGCCGAATGTGCCTTATAAGGCACATTCTGCTTTTCTTTCAACCTGTTTCAACCCATTACTCCATAAATAAACCTTGAACTTATTCTTCCACTAAAGAAAATTGTTCCACTTTACACAGTCAAGAAAATACATCATAAGAAATAGTTTCCAGACCTTTTTCCTGGTGTATCCACGGGTCCCGTAAACGGACCCATTCTGAAAGTAACACATTCTGCTTTCAACCTGATAAGTGGTACCCTGATTTCAAAATTAGAAACAGGCTATGAGGTGAAGGATTAACCCATTACCACATAGCCTGTTTCTATTTTTGAAAATAGTTGACCACTTAAAGCAGGTTGAAAGTAAAGCAGAATGCGCCTTTAGGCGCATTCTGCTTTACTTTCAACCTGCTTTAAGCTATTATCTGCTAGAATATAGAAAATATTTCTTATGATTCTTATTTGTTACAGTATTAATTGGAACTACTTTCTTAAGTGGATGAATAAATAAAAGGCGTAAAAAGGCATATTTATGGGGTAATCAGTGTTGCACCTAGGATTTCAAAAGTAGGGGGGATTTTCCCCCCTCGTCTGAAAAAAATGGGGGGAATTGTAAAAAAGAGGGGCGATCTAAATAAAAAAACAAAAATAAGGTTAAAGTAACCTTTATTCAACTGCAACTAGTCTACCTGACCATATAATTATCATATACATTCACTACAGTATTGTATTGCACCCTCGGTTGAGAATTCCATAGATCCACGCTCAAGTTCCTCGTCATTACTTTTACTATTTTGTTTGTAAAATATTGCGTAATTTAGGGGGGAAGATGTACCTGTGTTATAAGTCGAAGGGCCCAAGGCAGTAAAATATTCGCTTATTTTGTCTTTTGACTTGTTGATGATGTCGTGTAACTTACAAAGTTTAACTAGCTATGACAACGCTATAAATAGCACAGTTATGGTTTTGATTAAAACAATGGCATAGTTCGCGACTGCCTTCGATAATGCGGGCGTTAAGTTAACACTACTGAATAAGCCCGCATCGAGCCCGTCGTTTTAGTCGTGACTGGAGACCTCGGCCGCATTTTATACTAAGCGGAAATGGTTACCGAGTCGAAGCTGAAAGTGGTGCTACAGCTGATTTCAAAGTCGAAAACAGCTCGGCGAAAACGATTTTTTCTCATGAGTTCAATGCGCGATTAATCGCCCCTTGCCTTTGTCAAATGCGCGAATGCTCAAGAAATGGGGGGAATCGCGCAATCGCGCGTCAGACTCCTAGGTGCAACACTGGGTAATGGGTTTACAAGGCATGGATAAAGCATGAAAAAGTATTTCATTGAGGAATAAGTAAATACGCTAAAAATGTGCACTGTTGGGGAGCTAAAAGGACAATACATATTCAAGATTTATTTTCAGTCATCACTGTCAATCTAAATTTTACAACTGACACATCAATAGGAACTTCATTTCTTCTTCACTTAATCCTTACTTAATACCGATTTGACTATGTACAGCTACCAGTTTGAATATTTCGGCCACTAGAGACCATAGCTTTCACCATGTTTATATCTGCTTGACCGCACCAAAGGTCTATGACCTTACAAGCAGGTAATGTGACAAAGGCAGGACTGGACATAGATCTTTTCTCATATAACAAGCGGGACAAAAAACCTAGCTTAATATGTCAAACCTATAAAATGGCTAATAAACCAAACAGGATGTCGATAAATGAACGATATCAATAATATAGATACTGCCTACAGCGGTTTTATCGCTATTTTACAATTCATAAAATAAATTTGTTCCAGATATATATCCCTTCCCTTTTCTAGTCTTTAGATGTTCTCCTTAAAAATAAGAAGCTTTTCCCCAAAATCCCACAGCAAACAAAATGTAAAGCAGAAATCTCCCTTTGAGAGATTTCTTCAGTAACTTTCAGCTTGCATAACTCATTCACCTCTATAATTTTAAATGATATATTTTGGTTTCAAATTAAATTTAGCCCATTTATGACTATTTACTATTTAGGGTTGTTTTCTGCCATATATTTCAAACAGACAAACAGTGCAGACCTTGATCAGAGGGCTCCTACAGGAGCCCTCTGATCTGGGTCTACACTGTTTGCATAAATCTAGAGTACCCTTTACAGGTACTGGTGCACTTTTATAAAGAATGAGTACATGCATACTCGAGGCAAGGGTCCATGTTTATAAAGGACGAGTCGAGGAGTCTACTCCTGGTTAGGGTCTTATGCATTAAAGCAGCTTCCAGTATCAAATACAGAAACAAGCTATGAAGGTATTTGTAATGGTAAATACGACATGCACGCAACTTAATGAAAGTAAATTACATCATTATCACAACAGATCCAAACATTGATCATACAAATGAAGCAGCTTTAACACCAGTGATAGAAATCTGCAGTAATTTACTGTCTCAATACATAATTAACCTACATTGCAACCCACATGTTTTCTAGCCTATTTAACCCTTAACCCGTAGCCTGTTTACAGTTTTGAAGACAGATGACCACTTAAAGCAGGTTAAAAGTAAAGTAGAATGTGCCTTAAGGCACATTCTGCTTTACTTTTAGCCTGCTTTAAGCTACCATTTGCCATGATATATGAAATATTTCTAATGGTACATATTGATGACTGTATACAAAGAATTATTTTTCTTCAATGGAGGAATAAATTTAAGGCTTAAAAAGGTGTACCGGTATTCATGGCGTAATGGTTTAACTCACCATTGGCAACTATCAGCTCCAGACAGATAGGACCTTTCAATGATCATTCAAAAAGATTTTTATGCCATCTGCATGGATAGATCTATGCGAGAGGCAAAGTGATTGTCCTGTCACTGTGTCTCAGTGTACAGGTTAACCAGATTTTACAGTTCTGTCCTAGCATCAACATAATAATCATACCACCGGTATTAGAGAAACAAAGACTGCTTTAACCCATTACCCCATAGACTTTTCCTAGCAATGAAAATACATGTAGGTGACCTCTTAAAGCATAATAATCATACAGGTATTAGAGAAACAATACTGCTTTAAATAAACGCTTATGCCTAAGGTGACATCCTTGACAATCTACTGTGAATCTTTTCTGTGTCCAAATTAGGTCAAGGTTAAGGTCAAATTAAGGTTGGAAAGTATGAGTGAATTGGTAATGGTCCATATCAGCAAGTATATTAGTTTCAAAGAATATCAGTATGCAGTGTTGAGGCTTGACGAAATGGTAAAATCTTGTTAACCAAGAAATTCCAAATAAGGTAAAGCCTTAAAAGGTAAAGGTTAAATATGGTTGGGTAATACTGGTTGATTGGGAATGGTCCAAAAGTATCAAAGTATTTGAGTGAGTGGTGTTAATGCTAGACAAAATAGTAAAATCTAGAACTTTACCGTAACCTTTTTATGGACGGAGGCACAGACTGAAGGATGGCTGAACAGGACAATCACTATAAAATAATGCCTCTGAATCTATAGATGCAAGTGGCATGATAATTCACAAGTCATAGTCACATGTGTTCAGCTGTCATTCTTTTGGAAAGGCATGAATTTCAGGTAGACAAGTGACTGCTTTATAATATAATGTGGGACAAAATATTCAGCATTAACCCATTACCCCATAGCCTTTTTCTAGTTTTGAAGATATGTTACCACATAAAGCAGGTTGAAAGTAAAGCAGAATGTGCCTTAAGGCACATTCTGCTTTACTTTCAGTCTGCTTTAAGCTATTATCTACCAGAATATAGCAAATATTTCTTATGATTTTTATTTGTGACAGAATAAATTGGAACTATTTTCTTCAGTAGATGAATAAATCATAGGCGTAAAAAGGCGTATTTATTGGGTAATGGGTTAAGCGTGTAAGGGTAAAACTAAAGTGGCCAAACCAGGGAGCCAAGATGACATAATGGTGAGTGGTGTTGCGTAAGATGATGGACTGCAGTCTTACATAATACTTCACAACATTTACTCTACAGTAAAACCTCTCTATGACTACAGTACCACTAATAAGAAGGCTAATTGTATGTATGAAAGACAGGTGACAGCTTAAAGCAAGGTCACAGTAAAACAGAAAGCTCCATAAGGAGCTTTCTGTTTTACTGTTACCTTGCTTTAAGTAGTCAACTGTCCTATTGACATAATATTCAACACAATTAAGTGGCCGTAAAAGAGGTTTTACTATATGTAGTAATTGTTTGATACACAGTCCTATCTGTAAACAAACAGTCTGGTGGACACCACACAATGATTGAATGATCAGACCTTATCTCTCCTAACATACCCCCCCCCCCCCCCTCCCCAAACTTTGGATGGACAATTCTGGTTTCCAATTAACCCCTTACCCCATAAATACACCCTTTTATGCATGTAATTTATTTCTTCACAGAAGAAAGTATTTCTACTTTACATACTCAAGAATATATATCATAAGAACTATTTTCTATATCCTAGCAGATTAAAGCTTAAAGCAGTGTGAAAGTAAAGCAGATTGTGCCTCAAGGCGCATTCTGCTTTACTTTCAACCTGCTTTAAGAAGTCACCTGTCCTCAAAGTTCAAAACTATAAACAGGTTATGGGTTATGGGTTAAGACTAATCCTTTTAAAATTTTTTGACCATTTGGGGTAATTTTTTCATGGGTTGACCCTCTACCCCATAGCTGTTTCCAGTTCTGAAGATAGGTGACCACTTAAAGCAGGTTGAAAGTAAAGCAGACCATGTCTATCATCTAGGATATAGAAAATATTTCCTACATGGTCTATTTTGACTGTATAAAGTGCAACTATTTTCTTCAGAGATGAAATGAATTAAAGGCGTAAATAGGTGCATTTATGGTGACGGTGTGATGGGTTAAAGATACCTATTGTTGTTACGGAGAGGTTTCTGAAGAGGACTTGTGTTTTACTAGATACATTCATGGCCCAGACAGTTTGAATAATGAAGCACATCCCTATCATGTTTTATTAGTATAGGAAGCCACTAAGTATTCTGTTACCTGATCATGACCTATCATAACTTCATAAGTGACGGCATGTGTGTTTTACCCTTTACTTCATAGATTAACATATTTACGCATTTAATTTATTCTTCCACTGCAAAAAAAAGTTTTATAAAGTCATGAATATTTATCATAAGAAATTTTCTATATTCTAGCATATTGTAGCCTTAGTCGCATTCTGCTTTACTTTCAGCCTGCTTTAAGCTACCATCTGTTAAAATATAGGAAATATTTCTTATGACATAATATTCATGATTTTGTAAAGTGGAACTATTATTTTCAGTGGAGGAAAATAGAGGTGTAAAAAGATGTATTTATGGGGTACTGGGTTACGCCAAGGAAAGGGTTAAAGTTACAATGAAATACATGTATCATTAACTCTTACCTCCCTGAAACTTTAAATGGACGATTCCAGTTTCCATTTTTGTCTAGTCCATTTCTGACTTTTAAGGGTTGTTTTTGTCAATGTTTGGCATTATGACAAACAGTGAAGACCCTGATCAGAGGGCTCCTTTCGGAGCCCTCTGATCTGGGTTTTCACTGTTTGCACAGGACAAGTGTACAATTCACATGTACACTGTTTAAAAAGGACGCCTATATGCTGGACTAGGGTTCAAAGGGTTAATGATAAATGCTATATTAATTGGATAAGGGCAATTAGCATAGATGGCCTTGGTGGAAGAATTGACTGTATTCAAGTACAGGTAGCATACAATTCTAATCAAATTGCTACTCTTACTAAATTGAATTTTCCTGAACTTACCTGGTGTTTCTTTGACAGACGGCATCAAAACTTCCATTTGGATCACCTTGCAGGGCTGACAGCGTGAACTGGAAGGAGCGGAGGCTTTCTCCTTGATCTGGGATCTGTATGGTCTGAAATAGACAGTTATCTTCATCTGAGCCAACTGAACATTTATCAAGCAGTAAATGCTACATGTATATAGCAGCAACATCAGGAACCATAAAATGTCAGTTTCCTGCACCTTAGATTGGCAAGTACACCAATATCTGCACTTTTACCCATTGCCCCAAAAATATGCCTTTACACACCTTTAATTTATTCCTCCACAAGAGAAAATAGTTCCATTTTATACAATTATGAATATTTATCATAGGAATGTTTTCTATTTCCTTGCAGTTGGTAGCTTAAAGCAGGTTGAAAGTAAAGCAGAATGTGCCTTATGGCGCATTCTGCTTTACTTTCAACCTTCTTTAAATGGTCACCTTTCTTCAATACTAGAAACAGTCTATGGTGTAATGGGTTAATGTCTCTATAGCAGCAACGTCGGGAACCATACAATGTCAGTTTCCTGCACCTTAGATTGGCAAGTACAACAATGCCTGCACTTTGAGTGATCTGCAACAGAAAAGTGTGACTCTTATCAGAGGAAAAGATACTCAGATTTAAATTGCCACTTAAAGCGCTGCAGTGTCAACCCTTAATCTAATAGTAATAGTTTGTTTGAGATTGATGGCGGCTAACCTTTTACCCAATAGTCTGTTTCTTAAGTCTTAAAGACAGGTGCTTACTTAAGGGTGTATCAATGTCATAAGCCAATTTTTCAAAGTATTTAACTTTTTTTCTAACATTGTTTTTTTGGAAGAGCTGTTTATGATGAATGAAAAAATGAAAAAAAAAATATATGGTGGTGTCCTTGTTTTTGAGCTACAGCGATTTGAAAAAGGTATGTCAAATTTGGACTTTTTTTTCAAATTTTACCTATTCAGGGTACAAGGTTCAGTAAAATTTATTTCGAAACAAAACAAACATGATAATTTGGGTTTCCATTATTTATTTCTTGTCTATGGTGGTATTTTCACATATAGAAACCAAATTTAGACAAAGCAGGCACCAGGTTTGAACAATATCGATCCTTGAATATCAAAAATATGCTTTGTATAGGGCATGATTTTATTAGATTTTTTATTTTATGAAAAAAAGTAAAAAAGTTTGAAAATGAAATAGTTCTAGTATTTAACTTTTTCTTATATTCTACCAGACGAAAGCCCATGCTAAGGCAGTTCAAAATATGAAAAGAAATTGAAAGGTCAGTGTTGAAAATTTTGAGTTATTAAAGTAAAAAGAGTTATCTCCCCTTACAAAATTTACAAAAAAGTACCATATCGATGATATTTAGAGCTTTATAAATTTCACATTTGGTGCCATTTTTTTCTTAAATTAGTTTTTGTATGAAGAAATACTACCATAGATAGGAAATAAATAACACAAAACCAAATTATCATATATGTTTTCATTTAAAATGGATTTTATTGAAGCGGGCTGTTTGAAAAGGGCAAAATAAGAGGAAGTGGGTGGGGTAAATTTTACATGGCCGTAGAGCCAACTGTTGTTCACCAAAATGTACACTTTTTCTATTTTTTCATTCATCTTAAATAGCTCTTCAATACAAAACCATCATAGAGTGTTTTCATATACTTTGAAAAGTTCCCAAAGTCATGACATTGATGCACCCTTAAAGCAGGTTGAAAATAAAGCAGAATGCTCTCTAGGGAGCATTCTGCTTTACTTTCAACCTGCTTTAAGCCACCGTCTGGAAAGACACTGGAAAATGCCTTCTGTGTTTTATGATTAGGATTTTGTGGATGGGGCCTTCTTTCCTAAGCGTAGCAATAATGAGAGGCGTAAAAAGGCATTATATTGAGCAATGGTTAAAGCAGGCTGAAAGACAATGATAATTTTGCTTTACCTTTATCCTGCTTTAAACCACCTACTACCTGTCAATAAAAAGACAACTCTAAGTCTTCTTACCCCTCATTTTATCAGGACAAGGTAAAACGCATAAATTTCTATGAAGAGATGCAGTAGATTTAAGACATTATGGCATGCTTCTGGCATTGAAGATAGGTGACCAGTTAAAGCAAGTTGAAACTAAAGTATAATGGGATATAAGCCGCTAAATAATGGACTCACTCAAAGCAGCCTTCTTAAAGTAACAGATGCGCTACTCAAACCCGTTTTACATCAGAGAGCCCGAAAACTTGCATAATCACGCTCTTATCAGGTTATAATGAAAGCCGTGATTATTTACCTGCATAAGGGAAAGGGTTAAGGTTAAGTACATGTGCATGTATTTATATTTTCATGACTTTATAAAGTGGAGGAATAATTTCAAGGTTTCCAAATGCGTGTGTAGTAAAGCGTTTAAAAAACGTTTGCGGACAACGGCCATTTATTATGTGAATTTTTTTTCTAAAGAAAAAGGTTAAGATTTTCCAATAAGTCGAGTGACATTTGACATTCACACAAAGCAAATAAACAACTGATCATCAAATTCTGTAAAACTTGTATTTTGACATCAATTAATGAGAAAATGTGATTGACAACTATAAACAATGCAGATGAAAAGTAATGAAATTAAGGAGCTTTCTGCATTACATTTCATCTGCATTGTGCGGTCTTGCACACTGCTTATCATCTTTTGAAGGATCTTATAACAAAAGTTTGACTGTGAATATTCATGACCCATCTCTTATAATTAACAAAACAAAATTCGTAACGGGGTCATACATGACACACAAGTCATGCATGAGACTGCCGTACAAACAATCCCAAGAAAAATAATGTCATGAACTCGGCACACAAACATAATGAACATACATGTAATACCTAAATTATAACTGATGACAAAATGATATATCGTAATGTTCCTCTTGTACATAGGTTACCCTTTCACTGTCAGAATCGCCTAAAGTCGAATTTGCAAACAGTTTTGATATTTATTATGTCATACTCTCTTAATTCTAACTTTGAAATGATATTACAGACAATAATATTGAAGCAGATGACACAATAATGGTGTACGGGTAAAAAAAACTCAAAAATAATTTGGCGGTGAAACCGTGAAAGGGTTAAGCCTTTCCTTGAAAGAAAAGCTGTTTCCAGTCTTGACATATATCTTATGGAAATGCGATTAACCCATTAGTTACCCAATAAATATGTTTTTACGCCTTTAATTTGTTTCTCCACTGAAAGACATACCGGTAGTTCCAATTTATAGTCATGAATATGTACCATAAGAAATAGTTTCTATAACTTAGCAAACTGTAGCTTAAAGCAGGCTGCATGAAGGTTCATTCTGCTTTACTTTCAACCTGCTTTAAGTGGTCATTTGTCTTGAAAACTAGAAATAAGCTATGGGGTAATGGGTTAAAGCATGAAAGAGCTTTCTGATTTACTTTCATCTTGCTTTAAGAAGTATCCGTCCTTAAGCAAAGATGGATATATATAGATGAATTGTGCTTTGGGCCATAGGGAGCTGGGGGTTAAGAATTTCAATTATGGCACTAATTTACATTTTGCATCTTGATAAAAAGCGGCTATATCTTTTTATATAGAGGCAGAAGAATATTTCAGAATTTTCCGCAGACAGCAACCTAGAAGCAGATGACGTTTTTAACAGTTAAATGGTTACTCAAGTACATTTCGTGGTCAACAGTAAACAAATTTTTACATGATAAATAAGTTGTTGACCACAACAACAAGGTTACAGATAAGAGTAAGCTGAATTATTAACATGTCCACATATCTCCTGCTTAATCCATTACTCCATAATCTGTTTCTAGTTTTGAAAACAGGTGACTACTTAAAGCAGGTTGAAAGTAAAGCAGAATGTGCCATAAGGCACATTCTGCTTTACTTTCAGCCTGCTTTAAGCTACTATCTTCTAACATATACAAACTATTTTTTATGGTACATATTCATAACTGTATAAATGTGAGCTATTTTCTTCAGTTGAGGAAAACATTGAGGGCCTAAAAGGGCGTATTTATTGGGAAATGGGTTATATACAGGTAACGTGCATTTCTCCTCCAAACTCCATAATGTGCTTGTTCAAAAGAATATTCTTAACGAAACAATTCTAATGCAGAGCTCCAGATAAGGGTAGTTTTTAAAAAACTAAAATCTTTATTTCTGAATTAAACCCTATGGTGTCACTACTCATTAGAATCGTCTCAAAGAGACGATTCTAATGAGTAGTAACACCATAGGATTTGGTGCTGAAATAAGTGAGAAAATGTTTGATTTGTTGAAATAACTACCTCTTATCTGGAGCCCTGCTAATGAGCAGTCACATCATAGGTGTTTGAAGGGGACATACATGTATACAGCAGTAAGTTTTTTAAATTTCAAATTTTCTTTATTTCTCTCAGTTCATGATTTACCTGAAACACTCATCACATCTAGAGCTCTGCCAAGAACACATGTTTTTTTCTCCTTTTGTGAATGAAAACAGGTGACCTAATTGCAAAACCAAACTAAAAAACTTGTTTGTAAAACACATATTCCCTCTGGCAAGATTGACCAATTATTTTTGCAGTCAGGCATATACATGTACAATGTCAAATGAGGGCAAGTCAAGTCCGTAAAAATCAGTCTTTGGTCACTGCTCAAACTTTTCTACTATAACTCATTTATGCCTGTTTCTAAATTTGAAGAAAGGTGACCACTTAAAGCAGAACGAAAGTGAAGCAGAATGTCCATTGATTTACTTACAGCCTGCTTTATACTACAATCTGCTTAGATGTAAATAATGTTTCTTAAGATGAATATTATTCTTGACTGTATAAAGTAGAACTATTTCCTTCAGTGGAGGAATAAATTAAGGACTTAAAAAGGTGTGTCTTGGGGGGGTGGGCGGTTAAGAGATAAAGTAAATATTACACTGAATAACTAGTGAGGTACCTAACACAGTCCTTTAATCTTTACCCAACTATTGAAATACTTCTTCCAATATATATATAGTAATTTATGCATTAGTTAGCTTTCCTAACACAGATTTCCTTGCCTTAATTGTTTGTCTATATCATTTAATGAGTTGCAAACGATAACAGATTCTGATCGGTGGGACACTGATCTGTATCACGGTTGTTAGCAAACCCTCAGCCTGTGTATGCTAGATCCGGATTGTAGATAAAACAGCTTAGCTAGGACTATCAGTTACAAACCAGTAATTACTATTGTATGAGCCACAGCAGGGGTATAGTAGACTACAGACATTACCTCTCTTAACCCGAATATCATTTAATATAAAATGAGATCTTTAAATGAAAGTGGCGGCTTAATGCAGGACAAAAGTAATGCAGAAAGCTCCTACAGGAGCTTTCTGCATTACTTTTGTCCTGCATTAAGCAATCACCTGTCTAAAATACTAACAATACGACATAGTTTGAGTGTAGGTCAAGAGTGGTAAAACTGTAGACCAGTATTTCCAGTCCCTTCCCAAACACTGTGTGTATTTAACAACACCTGCACACAATGTAGATCTACATCAAACTATTGATATACATTCTTATCAGCATCAGTAACAGTAATAATCATTTTGAGATCTCGATGGAGGGCTTATTTTACTTTCCCCATTATTCTGCAGTATTGATGTTTTAAGGGAATCATTCAATACAGTTTTATAATGGCATGATTAAGTGTTTACAAGACTATGGATTGAGTTACCAGCACTTGCTCCTAGTAGCTTCTGGTTCCAATCCAATAATCTGGGCTCTAGACAAGTGGATATGACCATCCCTTGCAAACAGTGAAGACCCTGATCAGACGGCTCCCTAGGGAGTCCTCTAATCAAGGTCTGCCCTGTTTGTCAGACTTTTAATCCATTACTCGAATACAGTGAAACCCCTCTAAACCGGAACCTCTAAATACCGGAATTCTCTCTAAACCGGACAAAAACTCTGGTCCCGATTCCAGCCCTTCTTTATTTTAACCCATTACACCATAAATACGCATTTTTACGTCTTTGGTTTATTCTTACACTTAAGAAAAAAGTTTGAACATTCTAGCAGATAAAAGCTTTAAGCAGGTTGGAAGTAAAGCAGAATGCGCCCCAAGGCGCATTCTGCTTTACTTTCAACCTGCTTGAAGTGGTCAGCTATCGTTCATACTAGAAACAAGTCAAAACCCCTCTAAACCGGAAACCCCTCTAAACCGGACATTTTTGTTGTCCCCACACATGTCCGGTTTAGAGGGGTTTCACTGTACTCCATAGATTAGATATGTATTTTAGGCATCAAGTTATTGCTTTAACTTTATACAGTCAAGAATATGGACCATAAGATTTAGAAACAGTTTCTATAATCCTGGGAGATGATAGCTTTAAGAAGACTGAAAGTAAAGCAGAGTGCCTTTCTTTCAAACTGCTGAAACGGCCATCTGTCTTCATAACTAGAAACTGGCTATGGGATATAAATGGGTTAACTCTTTCCTCCCTGAAACTTGAAATGGAAAATTCCAGTTTCCATTTTAGTCTGGTCCATTTCTGACTTTTAAGGGTTGTTTTTGTCATTGTTTGGCCTTATGACAAACAGTGAAGACCCTGATCAGAGGGCTCCTGCAGGAGCCCTCTGATCAGGGACTTCACTGTTTGCATAGGACTATTGTACTATTTATATGTACACTGTTTGAAAAGGACGCCTATATGCGGGACTAGGGTTCAAAGGGTTAAAGAGGTGGATGCCTATAGCAGGGTGTATGTTATGGAGAACGTCTCTGTTCTGCACTGACAAAGTAATCACCTGTCTAGACTCTAGTGTTCATGAATGTATCATATTTTTGAGAACTTTGCACTATAAAAGCTTGACTTAAGTTTCTCAAAATTAATTACTGTGGGGTTATCTTGTATCATCCTTAAAATGTTTTAACAGCCTAGCTCCTAAACTATGGTTTGCTTCAATAGTAGAAAAAAAATCATATTGATCAAAAAACGGCAACTGGTAAAATCTGAAATACACTGAGTCTAACAGCCTATCAGAAGCTTGTATCACACTTAAGTCTTGTACATGTATGTATTAAGTTATTTACCCTTTATCCAATACTTGTTTTACTTTTAACCTGTTTTAACCCATTACCCCATAATTATGCCTTTTACGCCTTTAATTAATTTCTCTACTAAAGAAAATAATTCCAATTCATACGTCATAAATAAAAATCATCAGAAATATTTTCTATATTCTAGCAGATAATAGCTTAAAGCAGGCTGAAAGTAAAACAGAATTAGAATGTGCCTTAACTCTTTCCTCCCTGAAACTTTAAATGGACAATTCCGGTTTCCATTTTAGTCTACTCCGTTACTGACTTTTAAGGGTTGTTTTTGCCTATATTTGGCATTATGACAAACAGTGAAGAACCTGATCAGAGGGCTCCTTTCGGAGCCCTCTGATCTGGGTCTTCACTGTTTTCACAGGACAAGTGTATTATTCCCATGTACACTGTTTGGAAAGGACGCCTATATGCGGGACTAGGGTTCAAAGGGTTAAGGCGCATTCTGTTTTACTTTCAACCTGCTTTAAGTGGTCATATATCTTCAAAACAAGAAACAGGCTATGGGGTATTGGGTTAAGTGGTCCCCTACCTCGTAACCTTTATGCTTCTGTGTCCTTGTTTAAGAGGCTAAGAGTCATAGGAAAAGTTCCATGAGTCCTGAATTTAACCCATTTATGCCAAGTGAATTCTTCAATGCTTATATATTGGATTAGTCCATTTTTTATTTAAGAGTTGCTTGGTCTAAATATTCATTTTTGTTTTGGTTTATACTGAAATTTCAATCAGCAAAGAGTGTAGAATCTGATCAGATTCCCCATTATATGGTGTCCGTTCAGAGCCTACACCGTTTGCCTATGTCCCTTTTATGCAATGCTTCGGCACAAATGCTGCTATAAGCAACCACATGCAATGGTGACATATGATGCTATGGGGAGTAAAGGGTTAATGCAAGTCTGGTAATAAAGCGCATATATTTTTTGCAGTATCGGTCTCTGTATTCCCTAGAAGTTTATATCATTGTGCCTCCATATGCAGTTAAGAGGCCAATTAACAGCTGTCATCAAACTTGTACGCATGAACTTCCACGAACATAAAACTGAGACTGTGACATTTCAGAGAACAATTAACCCTTTACCCCATAGCCTGATTCTTGTTTTGGAGATGGTGACTACTTAAAGCCCTAAGGTTGGAAGTAAAGGAGAATGCACCTTAGGGTGCATTCTGCTTTACTTTCAGCCTACTTTAAACGACAGTCTGCTAGGATATAGAATAATATATTTCTGATGGAGTGCGTATTCAATCACTATATCAATTGTGTATAAAAATATATGCATATTTAACCCATTAAGCCATACTGACTCATATTGACGCATTGTGCAATATTCTCATACTGACTCATTTTGACACACTTTAATCCACTAGCTTGTATTGAGATAAGCATTGATAATTGTTTATCGCTTATGAGTTAATGGGTTAAGGTCATGGTTTAATCCTTTTTCTGCTATTGCTAAGCACATGACATCACTACAATTTGGATCCAGTTCAAATACTAACTTAGTAGCTTGGTATCTGATCAGGCTGGAATAGTTTATCAAAAGAATGAGTTAAAGCAAAGCAACTCCTTACCCCATGGTTTCCATTGAATTGTATACATGGCTTCTGGATCGTTCTTGACTGAAAAGACAAAATTATACACAAAATTTAAAGGCTTAGCTTATGCACTTATAGACAATTCTATCAATTTAATACAGATGGACCTTTGTTCAGTTATCCATTTTACCCATTACTCCATAAATACGCCTTTTTATTACTAATTTATTCTTTCGCTGAAGAAAATAGTTCCCTTTTAAACCTTCATAAATATATTCCATAAGAAAATTCAAATATTTTCTATATAATTATCCTACAGTACTTCCTAGCAGATGGTAGCTGAACTATTTACTTCAGTGGAGGAATTAATCAAAGACGTAAAAAGGCATATGTAAGGAGTAATGGGTTAAACATACATGTAGTTAAAATGTATGTAAATTGCACTTATTGCTATAGATGGAAGGGTTTAAAAGCCAGTCTGAGAGATAACATCTGGTGTTGACTATATGTCACCAGGTACAAATTACAGAACAAAGGTAAGTAAAACTAGTGGGCCTAAACATTGACCAGAGCCTTACTGATCAGATATGGCACAGTTGGGGAGAGAATGTATCAAATCATTTTTACCCCCCACATACAAATGTACATTCTGTATAGGAAACTAGGAAAGGCCTCCATAGGGACACAAACACCTTTTCACAGCTTTTAGTTATATAAACACTTTTCTATAATTTTACTTTGTCCTGATTAAAAGTCACAAGAACTTTCTGCTTTAACCCATTACCCAATAAATACGCCTTTTAACACCTTTCATCTATTTCTATACTGAGGAAAATAGTTCCAATTTATACAGTTATGAATACATGTAATACTATGTATGCTAAGAACTATTTTCCATATTCTAGCAGATAGTATCTTAAACCAGGCTGAAAGTAAAGCAGAATGTGCCCTAAGGCACATTCTGCTTTACTTTCAACCTGCTATAAGTGGTCACCTATTTTTAAAACTAGAAACAGAAATGGGGTATTGGATTAATTTCATCCTGCTGTGGAGGAAAGGGTCAAATTGCCATTGATCTGTAGACATTAACATGATTTATCATTAACAATTTGAATGCTAGTCGCAGATATATGTGCCAGTTATTAGCTTTGCAAACAGTTTGGAACCTGATCAGATGAGACACCGTGTCATGCGACGTCTCATCAGGATCCAAACTGTTTGACACTCTGACCCTATTTTGAAAAGAAATTTTGAAAATTCAATTTTAAGAACAGTAGCAGACAACAATTGTTGCAAACAAAACAATTACCCAGCATGCAAAGAGTTCACTGAACACATGTTCAAATACAGATTTGTTTTTGTTTATGTCCATTTCTACCATCTTTGGGCTAATTTGTCGTCTCAGAGAGAAGGGATACAGAGGAACTGGTTACCCAGACGATGCTCTACTCTTTTTCGACAGAGCACTCTGGTTCTTTTGTACGTCCAGTGTTTAGCACTGATACATGGGACTTCAGGCTCATCCAAAGAACAATCGGTCCGGTGAGGAATCAACCTCAAGACCCCTGGATTGGCAGTCTAATGCATCACCCCTAGACTGACCTAAGTCAAACGGTTAGACATATATTGATTGCCTGAATATTCCCACATAATTCCAGTTCAAATGGCACATAAACAGAAGCTCAAATGGCACATTAATATATAAACAGAAGCTATATATAAACAGGTCAACTACTACTAGTACTACTATCTACCATAGCTGTGATAAATGTTTATTGTTATCAGCACATTACACTAAATCCCTGATAGTACAACCACACCACTGAACACTGACTGATGGTGCTGAAAACAGGTGTCAGCTTAACCCATTATCCCACTAATATGCCTTTAATTTATTATTCCACTAAAGCAAATAGTTCCATTTAATACAGTCATGAATATGTACTATAAGAAATATTTGTTATATTCTAGCAGATGGTAGCTTAAAGCAGTTTGAAAGTAAAGCAGAATGTGCCTTAAGGCACATTCTGCTTTACTTTCAACCTTCTGTAAGTGGTCTCCTATCTTCAAAACTAGAAACAGGCTATGGGGTAAACCGTAATGGGTTAACCGTTAAAGCAGGAACATAGAAAAGCAATAAGTTCCTTTTCGAACTTTCTTTTTCACTTTCATTCTGCTTTAACCCATTACCCATTTAATCTATTCCTCCCCTGTAGAAAATAGTTCAACCTTATACAGTCATAGATATACAATAAGAATAATTTTCTTTATCCTAACAGTCTTACGGTAAAAAAAACACTTCTGCTTTTCCTTTCAACCTTCTTCAAGTGGTCCCTTGATTTCAAATTAAGAAATAGGCTATGAAGTAAAGGGTTAGGCAGTCACAGAACTAAAACTTTTAAGTATAGTAGTCACAGCTAGCAGACAGGTTTTACCGTTATATTGTGGCAACCGTTATGTCATGTAACTTGTAAGATAAAGGCGTCCAGTTATCATAAATTCATAATGCTGCTATTTACAACCTAGTACATAATAAGATCAGCATAAAAATCAGTAGTCATGTTTGTACATACTGTAACACTAAAGTGGCAACTCTAGTAGAGTTGCCACTTTAGTGTTACAGTATGTACAAACATGTCAGATTTGATGGTATTTTTTATTTGTTATGATTTAATGTGGCTTTCAACAGTATTTCAGTCATATCGCGACGTCCAGCTAATTACAGGTGGAGGGAGACCCCAGATGCCCTTATATGCACTGTTTCAGGCACAACTGGGTAGAACCACTGGCCTTCCGCAAGCCAGCTGGAAGGCTTCCCCAAAAGATAAATTCCGAATGACCAGACTGGGATTTGAACTCACAGCGGTGAGGAGCTCTGTGATGAATGACATAGTGACTATACCACTAGGCCACGGAGGCCCCCAATTTGATGGTATAAACAACTGATTGGTCATGTAATAATATAGCACAATGAGAGTCATACTATAAGATTCATCTTTTTTTTTTAATTGTAAGGGAACAGTAGCAAGGATCATGTTTAATTATACCAATGTTTAATTGTCTAAAACAAGTGGTTGCTTAACCCATTACCCCATAAATTTCTATGCATTTGATTCATCTCATCACTGAAGAAAACATT
Source organism: Gari tellinella (assembly GCA_922989275.2). NCBI lineage: Eukaryota > Metazoa > Mollusca > Bivalvia > Cardiida > Psammobiidae > Gari > Gari tellinella. The sequence continues at coordinate 48,049,276 of OV277864.1, forward strand.
ACCAATTTATACTATTTATTTTATTTTATTTTACGTCGCTTTCAACAGTATTTCAGTCATATCCCGACGTCGCCAATTTATACAGTCATAAAAATGTTTAGTAAGGAATATTTATTTATATTCTAGCAGATGGTAGCTTAAAGCAGACTCAAAATAAAGCAGAATGTGTGTCTGCTTTACTTTCAACCTGCTTTAAGTGGTCACATATCTTCAGTACTAGAAACAAGCTATGGGATAATGGGTTAAAGCAGACTGAAAGTAAAGCAGAAAGCTCCTGTAGTATATTGCTTTACTTTAAGTCTGTTTTAAGCAATCACAACTCAGACAGTAGTCTGTAGAAAACTTATCTGATCATTATCTGCCACACTTCCTCTATAAAAACACCCGATTTAGTGGTCCCTTAATTCAGGTTCTACTGTACAGTTATCATATTAACCCTTAGCCCGCCAAATAAATTGTCGTCTGCTATATTTCTCGTCTGCTTCAAGTTTCAAAGTGCTTCAAAGTTGCTAAAAATAGCTGAAAATGTTGTCCGAGTGTCATAAAGCTTGGATCCGGATGAGACGCCGAGTTACTCGGCGTCTCATCCGGATCCAAGCTGTTTGCATATGGAGCTATAGTCGTGAGTGGCAGGCTAAGGGTTAACAAACCCACAGCTCATAACAATTGTTAAACTACCATTTAGTGATGATTTACAGGGAAATAATTTATGAATATGAATACATGGTAACATCGTTTCCAAGAATTTTTTTCAGCAAGATGAGAAAAATGCACATCCTTTCATTGCCAACCATGTATACCAAATTGGCAAAATTATGATATCCACAAGACTGATAGTTCACTGTTCAGTGTTGTCTGTGCTTCATGAATGCCAAATGCAGGGTAACTGTGGATTCAGGGCTCCAGCAGAGAGTGATTAAACTGAACAATTCAAGCTTTTTCTTATTAAGTTTAACCCATTACCCCATAGCCTGTTTCTTGTTTTGAAAATAGGTGACTTTTCCAGGTTGAAAGTAAAGCAGAATGCGCCCAAAGGCGCATTCTGTTTAACTTTCAGCCTGCTTTAAGTTACCACCTGCTGGAATTAAGAAAATATTCCTTCTGATACATGTTCATGACTGTAAAGATAAGAATTATTTGTTAAAAAGCATTTCTATAGGGTAAAGGGTTAAGTTTAAGAATTTCCTCTTGTCTATAGCCATACAATAAACATGTACATGAATCATGATCACTATCCTATTGTGTTTATCTTATCTTATTTTATCTTATACTCCAATGATGATCTGCACTGATCGTCTGGAAGTATCAAGTTGAAGTTGCTGTAGAGTGTAGACCCTGATCAGATTTATTTTGTACATGCAATGTGGGTGACTTGAGTGACAGTGTGTGATGTCTATGTCAAGTGCAAGTCAATTTATTATAAAGCCACTGTCAAAACATCCGTAGAATAATGCAAAAATAAAAGTGGCACTGGTAGTCTTTAGGACAGATTGACAACTTAAGTTAATGCAGAAAATACTTCCAGGCATTGCAGGCTAACTAAACCATAAAAATATGCCTTTTTTACCCCTATATTTCATTCTTTCACTTAAATAATAGTTCAACTTTAAACAGTCATAAATCAGAAATATTTATTCTTACGAATTTTAGCAGAAAGGGGCTTAAAAGTAGAAGGCTGAAAGTAAAGAGGAAAGCGCCCTAACTTAAAGACTCATTCTGCTTTACATCATTTACGTTCATCTACTATAAGTTGAGATGTTAACCTCATCGACAATGCAAACTTCATTCAGTGGTAGCCTAACTCTTAACATGCTGGGCAATTATTTCGCCTACAAAAATTGTGGTCTCCTACAGTTCTAAAAAGTAAAAATAGAATTTTCAAAATTTCTTGTCAAAACAGGGTTAGAGTGTCTGACAGTTTAGATCCTGACGAGATGCCGGCCAGCGTTACACGGAATCTCATCAGGATTTAACTGTTTGCAAAGGTAATCACTGTGGCACATGTACACAGTATCCACAAAAAGCATGCAAAGAGTTTATTCTAAATTCATATATGACTGTATAATCAATACATAGCATACTTGACAATGTGTTTTAGAGTGTCATGTATAATTAATGGCAATACATTTACATATTCATTATTAAACGCATTCTTCAGCAAGGGCAGTTTGTTTTACACAGTCTAAGTTATATTGAAATTGACTATTAAATAAAAATATAGCATAAATATAGATCTGTATTCCAAGGTGGGATTGAGGGTAAACCAGTAATTCAAAAGTAAATTTTGTGGGGAAGTATGTCATGGTACTTAACCTAATTCAGTTAAGGGGAGATTGATTTGTAGGTGGCCGGCTAGATCAGTGGGTAGAGCATCGGAACAGTAGTCAGAACTTCCTGGTGACCCGAAATCCAAAAAAGTGCCTGTATAGCTCAGTGGTAGAGTGTCCGCTTGCAGTGCGGGAGGTTGCGGGTTTAATCCCCGGCCGGGTCAAACCAAAGACTTAAAAATTGGTAGTAATGGCTTCCCTCCTTGGTGCTCAGAATTTCGGGTTAGCATTACAACTGGTTCGTCGGTGTCAGGATAAAGTGACCGGCCGGGTACAGTCCCAATGGTGCACCTAAAAAGTGCCCCTTCTCATAATCATCAGTATTGATGGCGTAGAAGTAATAAATAGAAAAAAATAGAAACACTGTGTTTTCGTGAAAACACAATGAAATGCTGAAAATGTACTGAAAAAGGCTTTATGGACTGATATCATATCTAAAAGCATATATTTCAATTTGTTCGTAATAATGAACTTATAATGCCCCTTTTCCGATAAAAAGTGCTTTTTATTGACCAAAATTGGTGACGGTATGAAAAGTGTCGGTCCGGTTATCATCCTACGAAAACACCACAAAAACTAGGTTTGAAAAAGTCATTAAGTGACATTTGTAAAATATCAATAACTATTAATATTCATAAATTAAAAAAAAAAATCTTATATTTTCACTTATTATTAACATTTTTATCATAATGATATGTACAAAATATACATTTGATTTTAAATGATTATTTGAAATAGGACAATTACTATTCCAATTCACTGTTATTCACACTTCACATGTAAACTTTGCTCAAGATAAGAGAAGTCACACCATAAGGTTTTGGAAACACTCTCTTGTTTGGAGCCCTGCCTGAACCAGCTGCATGACCTGTGATCTTCAATAAACAAAACGGCTACAAATCTTCCCACTGACAAGCAGTGTCACAATTCAAATGCTAAATCATAAAATATTCAACAGAATTTAAGCAGTCTATATTAGAAGCCTTTGTCAATCTCTCTGCCAGTTGAAAGAACATAGAGATAAACAAAATATCTTAATTATAATAGCATAGACACTGATTCTTATTATCAAAACACACTTTTTCATAAAACCTCGAAGATTTCTCGTCACATGTTTGCCAAATAAACGTCCATATTGCACAAACACGATGTCATGTCTTCAACAGATTTTAAACATATGTCGGGTGAGAAATACAAGTTCTATGGTAAAAGACAGAATCAGTTGTGTAAACCATGACTCCCCTGATCAATAAAATGCCATTTCCAAGGCTATTGTTCAGAGATAAAAGGTTCTTCTGAGAAATTTTTACGACAATAATTTTGCTATGTTTGCATAAATCGAATACACAACGAAAAAAGTGCTGTAAATCACACAAGTTGCTAAATAACAAATATTTACCTGTCTTTTTAGATACTCCTCTATTACTTTTAATGAAGTGTCAGTTAATTTCACATGTACTACGGATTTATTAGAAGGAGATAATGAATTTGAAGAGAGACCATATTGAAACCCTTCCTCTAGTGCAGCCATATTGGGTCTGAGCTTTTACATGATTTGGGGTCGAATCAACAACGACATTGTCACAGAATGTAGAATTTAGGTTTCAATCATTTTTTTACGATCAAATACACGTTAATTTCAATGAGAAAGGTCAATTTAAAACTTTTGAAACTCCCTTTAAGATCTATTTGACGTAAATTTACCCAAAAAAACGATGCAAAATACTTTTTTGGACTTGACGGTATTAAAACATTTTGAACTGGTCCCTGACCGAACTTAACATCCGGTACACATGCAGACGTGAATATTTAAAAGGACATGGCTACAGAAAATATTTCGTTATTAAACTCACATGATAAATTTTCTTTGAGGATAATAAGATGTATATATATCCATTATAAGTGTCAAATTCATGAGTTGCCACTCTATGTCAATATTTTTAGTTGCCTTTCACAATTATTTACCAGTCAGATGGCTCATACAGCATCCCGAGGCCATATAAGGCCCCGCACGTACATGTACTACTTACTGGCGGCAAACATGAAATGAAAAAGATTCCTAGAACAATAAAAAAGACCAACAACAATAGAAAACAATGATTCTTTAATTCAGTAATGTCATCATTTGTTGTTTATTAACATTTTCAACAAAGAATACCATTGTAAAGTGTCAGGATCAGGATCCATTATTTTAATAAACTTCTTGGTCTAATCACGAATTAATAAGCACTCGTGATCTAATTGAGAATTTATTTACGAATCATGTAATTAATTAGATCTATATAGATCTACATGTAGACCGACTCTACCCACATGCATGTAAATCTAAAGGTAAATTTGAAATCAATTGGGATCCTGATTAGGCACCAAGTAACTCTGAGTATGATCAGGATCAAAACCGTTTAAATTGACACTGTGACTCATTACGCTATGATATTAGAGTCTAGATCTACTTCTCTTTTAAGTTAATAACTATTAATTCGATCGAAAGCTACGGGAATGTAGATTCTTATTCATTTAACGCGGCGGTTGATCTTGATTCAAGTGTCGTTGTAAGGAGGGAGTCGTTGTTGGGAGTGTCGTTTTAGGGAGGGAACACAGTAGATAGCGGAAGCCTTGGACGGTGAATCACTAGTTAATTGTGTGTTTAACCCTTTGATACATATATACAGTTAAACCTCTCTTTTACGACCTCTAAAACAGGGTTGCCATAAGTTGATCTTGAAAAATTCTAAGATTTCCAATTTTTCCATTTTCCCCGCGCGATTACTTCGTTCAGATTCATTCGTGCTTAAGGGTGTATCAATGTCATGAATTTAAGAATTTGTCAAAGTATATGAAAACACTTTATGATGGTTTTGTATTGAAGAGCTATTTAAGATGAATGAAAAAATAGAAAAAGTGTACCTTTTCATTTTGGTGAACAACAGTTGGCTCCATGGCCATGTAAAATTTACCCCACCCACTTTCTCTTATTTTGTCCTTTTCAAACAGCCCGCTTCAATAAATCCATTTTAAATGAAAACAAATATGATAATTTGGTTTTGTGTTATTTATTTCCTATCTATGGTAGTATTTCTTCATACAAAAACTAATTTAAGTAAAAACAGGTACCAAATGTGAAATTTATAAAGCTCTTAATATCATCGATATGGTACTTTTTTGTAAATTTTGTAAGGGGAGATAACTCTTTTTACTTTAATAACTCAAAATTTTCAACACTGACCTTTCAATTTCTTTTCATATTTTGAACTGCCTTAGCATTGGCTTTCATTTGGTAGAATATAAGAAAAAGTTTGATACTAGAATTTTCAAACTTTTTTACTTATTTCTTCATAAAATAAAAAATCTAATAAAACCATGCTCTATAAAAAGCATATTTTTGATATTCGAGGATCCATATTGTTCAAAGCTACTGCCTGCTTTGTCTAAATTTGGTTTCTGTATGTGAAAATACCACCATAGACATGAAATAAATAATGAAAACCCAAATTACCATGTTTGTTTTGTTTTGAAATGGATTTTACTGAAGCTTGTACTCTGAATGGGTAAAATTTGAGAGAAAAAGTCCAAATTTAACATACCTTTTTCAAATCGCTGTAGCTCAAAAAGAAGGACACCACCATATATTTTTTTCTCCATTTTTTCATTCATCGTAAATAGCTCTTCCAAAAAAACAATGATAGAAAAAAAGTTTGATACTTTGAAAAAATCGATTATGGTATGGATACACCCTTAAAGCAGGTTGACAGTGAAGCAAAGTGCGCCTTAAGGCGCATTCTGCTTTACTTTCAGCCTGATTTAAGCTATCATTTTCTAGGATAAAAATCCGAAAATTTGGCAAAATCCGGATAATGGCAGCCCTGCTAAAAGGTAGGCTACTTGATCGTTTAAAAGCAGGGACATTTCATAACGGTATGAAATGTTCCTGATAAAAGGCAGGTGGCAGCTAATTAAATCAAAGTAAACGTTAAACAGAAAGAGGAGAGTTTTACGTTCACCTTGCTTAAAGCAGTCACCTGCTTTAGGCCTATAAACTCCTGATAATGAACACAATGGTGTGGGTTTACTGTATAATGGTATGAACAACGTAGACCTACTGGTTTCAGCAGTTATCGACTTAGGCTATGTGCCCTATACAATATAGACACTGATCAAGGGCCCCTACATGACCATCATATTCGGGTCTGCACTGTTTGGTCATTTTTCTAAAAGAATTTGCAAGAAAAGAATAAATGTATAAGGACAACCTATGAACTGGAAATCGTACATTATGCAACCCAACGGAGATCGGTCCAGTACGCCTTTATACTGGTGCTTTTCAAGAAAGTTCTGTGGTGTATTTTTGTGGGTTTTTGTGTGCGTTTTCTTTTTGGTTGTTTTGTTGTTGTTTCATAGTACATACTCAACTGCACAATCTCGAGTTATTAACCCTTAGCCCGCCAAATAAATTGTCGTCTGCTATATTTCTCGTCTGCTTCAAGTTTCAAAGCGCTTCAAAGTTGCTCAAAATTGCTGAAAATGTTGTCCGAGTGTCAAACAGCTTGGATCCGGATGAGACGCCGAGTTACTCGGCGTCTCATCCGGATCCAAGCTGTTTGCATGTGGAGCTATAGTCGTGAGTGGCAGGCTAAGGGTTAAACCATTTGCACAAAAAGTATGGCGCACGACAGCATGCATGCAAGCTTTCATGGGACCCATATTCTTTCAACAAAAAGTAAATCTTGTTCGTTATTATGTTCCCTTTTGGATCTTTTAGTTAATTAAACATGAACCAGTCTACTTGGTATTTTGTGGAGTTTGATAAATACAAGTCTAAATTAGCACACAGTTACAAACACAGATCAGAGGGCTCATGAATATAGGAGCCTTTCTGAATAATCTAAGGGGGACAACTACTTACAACTCATTGCATGCTTGTTTCGGAGTTAGTTCCCATGTTTGTCTTACCGGATTAAAGACCAGACTTGACAAGGTCCTCGGGGCTTTCGATTTCATAAACGACCACGAGAAAGTGGCTTTAACAATCTGCCAATGATAGTCGTCAAAAGAACGATAATATTCAGTAATGTAAAGAAAAAAGGAGGACTCCTTTTCGTATATAGAAGAAACTTGTTTGTAATTTAGTCTCATTGGGGTAGGCAATTAATCAAAGGGAAATAACTCACTTTTTTGTTAAGATTCTCAGAAAAATTAGAGACATTACCGCTTAAACATGTTAAAGGAATTCAGTTTTGGTGTAATTACTTTGCTCGCGAATTTATGGCTCATGCGCACATTGCTGTGTTTTATAACATTTCTGTCATCGCAGACAATACCAGAAAACAAAGCAGGTAATTGTATGGAACAGAATTGATAGCATTCGTACCCAAACCACTTCGCCCCTTCATACGATTGATACAGTAAAACACAGCAGTGAACGGTGCTTATTTAGCCTTATTATTAGGTGTCTACCAGAGCTAACTGCTTAAAGTAAGAAATAACTGTCGCCTTGGTATTCATCTGTCACCTGTCATTTATACAATCAATTGGCCTTAGTTAGTTAAGTGGCGGTGGTATAGAGGTTTTACTTGTTGAATTAAAGTAGCTGACTAGGTCAAATACAGTTAGACCTTGGTCTAGAGTTAGAGATACCTTATTGCAGCTAACTAAAGTGAAGTGCCAAACCATTTCGACTTATTTGTGCAAGCTGTGATAACTCTTAACTCTAAGCCTAAGGTACCATCTACAACCAAGTCTGTTTTAATATTCTCAACGATTCTGTGACTCTTAACCCATATGCCACTTGCCTAGCGTCAAATAAAAGGGACATAGGCAAAGTGAAACAGTGTAGACTCTGATCAAACACCACATTATGTGACATCTGATCAGAGTCTACACTGCTTGATTCAGGATTTTGATGGTTTGTTTTCTACCAGTTCAATTCCAAAAATATGTTCAGTTGAACCTTGATAATTCAAAGTTGCTTAAGTTAAACTTACCCATATTTCATAAAGTTTTAAATTTTAAATACAAATATGCCTTAACCCTTTACCTGATAGCCTAGTTATAATACTGAAGATAGGTGACTACTTAAAGCAGGTTGAAAGTAAAGCAGAATGCGCCCTAAGGCGCATTCTGCTTTACTTTCAGCCTACTTTAAGCTATTACCAGCTAGAATAAGGAAAGTATTAAATATGACACATATTCAGTACGGTTTATATTGGAACCACAGGGAGCCAGAACGTAGGGGGTATTTTGGTCTTAAATGACCAAAAAAATAAAAAAAATTATATGAGTATATATCATAGATATATACTCATATATATAAAAAAAAAAAAATTGTCATTTAAGGCCAAAAATACCCCCTACGTTCTGGCTCCCTGTGATTGGAACTATTTTCTTCAGCGGATGAATAAAAGGCATGTGCTAAAAGTCGCTTCTATCAGGGAAAGGGTTAAGCGAGATTGAGTTAACAAAATTCAACATATGAAATACTTTAAAGTTTGAGTCTAACCCCATAGGTATGCCTTTTTACGCTTTTAATTTACCGTATTTACCCAAACAGTTCAGACACAAAAAAATAATTATATTTTTTGCTGTCCGAATACATAATAAATTATTTCAAGTTATTTTAGAGGGTGTCCGGAAACATAGAAATTACTTTTGATCTTGGTGTCCGTAATTAGAGGCAAAAAATAAATAATTTTCATGAATAATTACTTTTAGAGTGTCCGAACTGTTTGGGTAAATATGGTATTCCTCCATTGAAGAAAATAGTTCTAAATTATACCTTCATAAATATATACTATAAGAAATATTTTGTATATCCTAGCAGATGTTAGCAACTTAGCTTAAAGCAGGTTGAAAGTAAACCAGAATCTGCCTTAGGTCACATTCTGCTTTACTTTCAACCTGCTTTAAGTGGTCATCTATTTTCAAAACTAGAGAAAGGTCATGGAGTAATGGGTTAAGCCAGTTCGAAGTATTGAGTTTTGACTGTATATAATATTTATGCTCTTATAATTATTTTGCAGATTCCCAAACCTTGACTTTATTCACCATTGATGCCTGTCTGGTGGTTTTATTCATGATTCAGCACAGCCTATTGGCCACAAAAACTTACAAAGCACTCCTTACTGACCTGGGCCTTCAGCCAGTTGCCAGATCCCTGTACATTCTAACCACTGCGGCAGTGCTACAGGTACCTGGAAAAAGTGGTCATACTAACATAAATGATCTTGATATTGTTCTTGAAATTAATAGCCATTTTAACCTTTTACCCCGTAGCATACAGGTATGTTTCTAGTTTGACCACCTAAAGCAGGTTTTTGAAAGAAAAGTGAAGTTATCCTTCAGGAGGATTCTTTCTTTCTTTCTTTCTTCTCATACTGCAACACCCCCTCACGGGATTCTGCTTTAGTTTCAAACTGCTTTAAACCACGGAATTATACAAAACGGAATAGCAACTAAGCGAAATTGAATAGGCGAGTACCTGAGCTCTCGCGGCGGTTGAATTTTGCGAGATTATGTGTCACGTGACAACATCTTCACTTCTTTGCCTCGTTGTCCGCGATTTCTGGCGTGAAATTTACCGACTCGAGTGTTTTTATTGACATTTTATAGGATTTAAACGACTATGTGGACATTCCTATCAATTCACGGGAATAAAACCCCGCGAACAATGCTTCGAAAACACACATTTATCATATTGACTACCGATAGACAGTCTCTTATCAAGTCTCGCGAGTCTCGTATCCGCCGCACGAGATTTACGATATAGCGCGAGGTTTCGATTCCGTCAGTGTATAATTCTGTGTTTAAACCCTTTACTCCATAGATAGTGAGATACACATTTTTTACGCATTTAATTTATTCCTCCACAGAAGAAAATAGTTCCAATTTATACAGTCCTGAATATATATCAAAAGAAATGTTTCTATGTTCTAGTAGTCTGTAGATGGTAGCTTTAAACAGACTGAAAGTAAAGCAAAATACACCTTAATCATGGCACATTCTGCTTTACTTTCTTTCAATCTGCTTTAAGTGGTCATCCCACTTCAAGACTAGAAACAGGCTATAGAGTACATGTATAAATAAATGAATACGACTTTTATCCCTTTTTAGCTCACCCGAGCTAGCTCAGGATGAGCTTTTGCAATACTTGAATGTCCGTCGTCCGTCGTCAACAATTTTAGTGTTTACACTCTAGTGGCTACAATATTTATCCAATCTTTCTCAAACTTGCTCAGATTGTATATTACTATAAGAGTTCGGATGAGTTCGATTATGGTTGAAATCGGACCAATAGGTCAAGAGTAATCTACCTTTGAATTGCTTAAAATGCCATATTTAAGGGTGTTTACACTCTAGAGGCCACAATTTTTATCCAATCTATCTCAAACTTGCTCAGATTGTATAAGACCATAAGAGTTCAAATGAGTTCGATTATGGTTGAAATCTTACCAATAGGTTGAGAGTTATCGACCTTTGAATTGCTGAAAATGCCATATTTAAGGGTGTTTACACTCTAGAGGCCACAATTTTTATTCAATCTATCTCAAACATGCTCAGATTGTATAAGACCATAAGAGTTCAGATGAGTTCGATTTTGGTTGAAATCAGACTAATAGGTCGAGAGTTATCTACCTTTGAATTGCTGAAAATGCCATATTTAAGAGTGTTTACACTCTAGAGGCAACAATTTTTATCCAGTCTGTTTCAAACTTGCTCAGATTGTATGACCATAAGAGTTCAATTAAATGTGATTATGGTTGAAATCGGACTAATAGGTCAAGAGTGGTCTGCCCTTGAATTGCTGAAAATGCCATATTGAACAGCGTTTACACTCTTGCAACTACAGTTTTCAATGGATTTTGATTTTACTTGCACACAATGTATATACCTATAAGTTCTCAAAGGAGTGCAATTATTGTTGAAATCTAATTATTGTGGCAATAGTTATCTGCCCTTGATATACTTTGAAATGATAGAAAAGGCTTCATTTCAGTATTGTTTAGGCTCTAGTTATCTGCCTTTGATGTACTCTACTATACTAGAATTATGAGGTTGTATTCCAAAATTGTTTACATGCTATACTACAAATTTGAATGGATTTAGATTAAGACGGATGAAACAGAAAGGTAAAGCTATCAAGCTTCAGTACAACAGGTGAGCGATATCAGGGCCTTCAGGCCGACTTGTATTTATTCCTCCACTGAAGAAAATAGTTCCCAATTTATACAGCCATGTATATGCACCTTCAGAAATATTCTATATCGTAGCAGATGGTTGCTTAAATCAGACTGAAAGTAAAGCAGAATGCAGCATAAAGACATTTCAGGATTGCTTTTGGTGATTACACCTAGCCAGGTAAAAAAACATCCAAATATTCATTCAAAGGCCCATTGAAATTTCTTTATGGTGCATTCTGCTTTACTTTCAACCTACTTTAAGTGGTCACCTGTCTTCAAACCCAGAAACAGGCTATGGGGTAATAGGTTTAAAAAGAAGCAAAAGCACCAACAACTTTTTTTCTTCACAAGCCTAAAACATATTGGTGCCCATTAAGGCATTTTGTTCTGTTGATTTCAGGTTTTGATGAGTTTTTGGCAACCAATCACAGAGGTACGTTTCTGGTTGTTGGACACAGGGGACCGGCCATTAACCTGGCTGTTCTTTCACCTGCTACACTGGTTGCTGTGGTGTTTATTGGTCCTGCAGGTGCTTGTGCTGGAGCCTCTCTACTTAGTTGGCATCAAACAGGTGAGAAAGTACACAAAGGTAAACTTTAAATTTTGTAACCCATTACTTCATAGATATAAATTTTAATGCCATTGATTTATTTCTCCACTGAAGAAAAGTTATACGGACAAAATATCTACGGTAAAATATTTCCTTTATTCCAGCAGATGATAGCTTAAAGCAGGTTGAAAGTAAAGCAGAATGCACCTTAAGGTGCATTCTGCTTTTCTTCCAGTCTGCTTTAACTCTTTGAACCCTAGTCCCGCATATAGGCATGCTTTTCAAACAGTGTACATGTGAATAGTACACATGTCCTATACAAACAGTGAAGACCCAGATCAGAGGGCTTCGAAAAGAGCCCTCTGATCAGGGTCTTCACTGTTTGTCACAATGCCAAACATTGACAAAAACAACCCTTTAAAGTCAGAAATGGACTAGACTTAGATGGAAACTGGAATTGTCCATTTAAAGTTTCAGGGAGGAAAGAGTTAAATGTTTCCCTGTCTTCGAAACTAGATACAGGCTATGGAGTAAAGGGTTAACCAAGCAAAGTGGTCCTGTTTTTGTTTCCAAGCTATACAGAGACCTTCATGCTTTACTTTGCTTAACTCTTTGAACCCTAGTCCCGCATATAGGCATGCTTTTCAAACAGTGTACATGTGAATAGCACACTTGTCCTATGCAAACAGTGAAGACCCAGATCAGAGGGCTCCGAAAGGAGCCCTCTGATCAGGGTCTTCACTGTTTGTCATAATGCCAAACATTGACACAAACAACCCTTAAAAGTCGGAAATGGACTGGACTAAAATGGAAACTGGAATTGTCCATTTAAAGTTTCAGGGAGGAAAGAGTTAAAACATGGAACCCTAGAGAGAAGTATGTACAGTCTTTGCAAACAGTGTACCTGTCAGCATAGGCTCAAATCTGACCAATCAAATGCTTGAGAACAAACTCAGACTCAATACAAAAGCTATATAACCTTGGGTACAGGACTTCAGATAGAGGGAGTAACGCGGAGTATTTCAACAGCTAAATCTTTATGTCTGCATCAAACCCGATGGTGTGACTACTTAGTTATTAGATTTGTCTCTGTGGGATGATTACAATAAGTAGTCACACCTTAGAGTTTGGTGCAGAAATAAAAAAGAAATGGTTGAAAATTTACTTTACCCCCTTCTTATCTGGAGCCCCTATTGTCCCTCCTTTAAACTTCTCTCCAATCTCTGTCTTCACTATTTCAGGTGTACTACTACATTAAGGGCTGGTATAACCCTACCTATGACCTTCACCCAAGGCTGCGACACCTGCTGAAGCACATGCCACACCCAGGATCTGGTTGCTTTATAGCTGTGCTGTGGGTACACCCCTGCATGACCTTTGACCGAATGATCCTGGCTACAGTTCTGACAGCTTACCTGTGCTGCGGATATTCTGTAAGAGAGAAAGACTATGACGTTATCAAGACTTACACCGAGACAAAGTGTGTACGTCAAACAGCATGGAGAACTGGGCATGTTGACTAGATACCCATGAATCAGATACTTTTAGCCCATTTTCCCATAAATATGCCCTTTAATGCCTTTAATTTATTCCTTCACTTAAGAAATCAGTTTCACTTTATTCAGTCATGAATATGTACCATAAGAAATTAATTTATATGTTCTATATTGTAGCTGATGGTAGCTTAAAGCAGACTGAATGTAATCCAGAATGTGCCTTAAGGCACACTCTGCTTTACTTTCAAACTGCTTTAAGCAGTCACCTGTCTTCAAAACTAGAAACAGAGTGTGAGGTAAAGGGTTAATTCTTTCAAAAATAAGAAACAAGTAAACCCTTTTCTCCACGGGAGCACCTATCTGCTCTTCAACATAAGAGCCACAAATGATTATTCAATTATGGTTTTGAATGCAGGGGCCAGCTTGAAGCAAGATGATTGTAAAGCAGAAAGCTACTAAAGGATTAATCTTGCTTCAAGCAGAATACTGCTATAAACACATTCGGGTATAGGTGAATTTCACAATTGCCTATGGAGGAAAGGTTTAACTCTTTGAACCCTGGTCCCGCATATAGGCGTGCTTTTTTAACAGTGTACATGTGAATAGTACACTTGTCCTATGCAAACAGTGAAGACCCTGATTAGAGGGCTCCGAAAGGAGCCCTCTGATCAGGGTCTTCACTGTTTGTCACAATGCCAAACATTCACAAAAACAACCCTTAAAAGTCAGAAATGGACTAGACTAAAATGGAAACTGAAATTGTCCATTTAAAGTTTCAGGGAGGAAAGAGTTAACCCATAATTATAGTCTATAATTTATTCTATAAGGGCCATTTCTTTGGAGTCACCACTGTACATAGGCTTATCTATGTATTTAGTTGCCCACATTATCTTTTAATCCATAACCCCATATATACACTTCACCTTTAATGTATTCCTCCACTGAAGAAAGTAGTACCACTTTGTATAGTCACAAATATACACCATAAGAAATACATTCTGTGTCGTATCAGATGGTAGCTTTGAACAGCCTGAAAGTTAAAAAGAATGGACATTAAGTCACATTCTGCTTCACTTTCAACCTTCTTTAAGTGGTCATGTCTCCAAAACTACGAACAGGCTATGGGGCACTGGGTTAATTTGTTTTTAGTCTGTGTAAACTTTGTTTTTATTTATTAATCTTTTTATTGGTGCTAAATGATATACATTACAATACTCAAATATCTGTCTCAGGGCTCCAGATAAAGGGGAGTGAACTGAAAGTGAAGTTTTTCAACATTTTTTCAGGGCTCCAGATAAGAGGGAGTAAAATTAGCAAATACAACACGTTTTCTCTTATTTCAGCACCAAATCCTATGTGTTACTACTCATTAGAATCGTCTCGAAGAGACGATTCTAATGAGTAGTGACACCATAGGGTTTAATGCAGAAATAAAGATTTTAGATTTTTAAATACTCCCCTTATCCAGGAACGTATATAGATATTTAAAAATATACGTTCCTGCCTTATCTGGGGCTCTGTTTTTTCCTTTGATGTGACTACTCATTAGAATCGTCTCTTTGAGGGTTTAATGCAGACATAAAAAATTTAATTTTTGAAATACTCACTTTATCTGGAACCCAGTGTCTTATATATATTTACACTCATCATGCTAAGCTAAGCCTGTCATTTACAAACATTTTAGGAGCCCTCTGATCTGGGTCTTCACTGTTTGCGTACAACATTACAAGTGTATTCTTTAGGGGTACACAAATTGAAAATGACAAGTTTACTCATCTATGTGGTTTGATGTGTTTTGACCTTATATGAAATTAACATTTCCAGGTGCATGCAGGGCTGCCATTTCTCTGGATTTTTCCTAAATCTCCGGATTTTTTCCCAGTACATGATAGCTTAAAGCTGGCTGAAAGTAAAGCAGAATGCGCCCTAAGGCGCATTCTGCTTTACTTTCAGCCAGCTTTAAGTGGTCGCATGTCAACAAATCAAGAAAAAGGCTATAGGGTAGAGGTACAATTTGTAAAATCGCACTTGAAAAATGCAAATTTGGAAATCTTAGGATTTTTCCTATCAACTTATGGCAGCCCTGTGCATGTCCTATTAGTCTGCATTCTCTCATTCAATGGATGTTGTTGTTCGTCCATCACTATGCGAATATGACCGCAACTTCAAATTGCTAAGAGCTTCAGTGTTACTTGACTTTTCCTATTTTACAACATTAAGTACTGGTTCTCTTTACCTTATGGGGCGTCCTGGTTATAGTCACTGTGACTCACAACTGTGGCTTCAAATCCCAGTCTGGGCATTTTTCATGTGATGAAGCCTTCCAGCTGGCTTGCGGAAGGTCGATGGTTCTACCAAGTTGCTAATTTGTGCTTAAACAGTACATAATGGGCTTCTTGGGTCTTCCTTCATCTTTAATTAGCTGGACCTTGCGATATGACTGAAATACTATTAACCCTTTACCTTATAGAAGCGCCTTTTAGCGCATTCAATTTAATCCTTCGCGGAAGAAAATAGTTCCAATCTATACAGTCACAAATATGTATTAGAAGGAATATTTTCAAAATTTCTAGAAGATGGTAGCTTAAAGCAGGCTGAAAGAAAAGCAGAATGCGCCATATGGCGCATTCTGCTTTACTTTCAACCTGCTTTAAGTAGTCACCTATTTTCAAAACTAGAAACAGGCTATGGGGTAATGGGTTAAAGCTATTTAAAATCACAAAAAATTCAAAATCCAAATCTTTTTGCCTTTTTAGCTCACCTGAGCCAAAGGCTCAAGGTGAGCTATTGGAATGGCCCTGTGTCCGGTGTCCGTCGTCGTGCGTTGTCCGTCGTCGTTAACAATTGCTTCAAATGACATCTCCTCCTATACAGCTTGGCAGAATTCAACCAAACTTTACAGAAATGTTCCTTGGGTCAAGCTCTTTCAAATTTGTTCAAAGAATTAAAAACAATGCAGAACTCTGGTTGCCATGGCAATCAAAGTGAAAAAATAAGGAAATCTTAAAAAATCTTATTGTCAAAATCTGCAAGGGCCAGAGCTAAGATATTTGGCACATAGCATCATCTACAGGTCCTCTATAAAGTTTGTTCAAATTATACCCCCTGGGGTCAAAATTGACCCCGCCCCGGGGGTCACAGTTTTACATAGAGTTATATAGTGAAATTTTCAAATGTCTTTTCCTCTGAAACTAATATGGCCAGAGCTTTGACATTTGGCTTGATGGCACTTCTAGATGTCCTGTACCAAATTTGTTAAAATGCTTCTGGTTGGTTGCATAACTAGGTCACAGGAACTAAAATTAGATTTTTTTCAATGAAAACTTAAAAAATCTTCTTTTCTGAAACTACAAGGGCCAGAACTTAGATATTTGGCACATAGCATTGCCTACAGGTCCTCTATCAAGTTTATTCAAATAAGGACCCTGGGGTAAAATTTGCCCCGCCCCGGGGGTCACCGTTTTACATAGAAATATAGTGAAATTTTCAAACGTCTTCTTCTCTGAAACTTATATGGCCAGAGCTTTGATATTTGGCATGGTGACACTTCTAGATGTCCTATACCAAAATTGTTCAAATGGTTCTGGTTGGTTGCATAACTAGGTCACAGGAGCTAAAAAAAGATTTTTTTTCAATGAAAACTTTAAAAATCTTCTTGTCTGAAACTACAAGGGCCAGAGCTTAGATATTTGGCACAAAGCATTGCCTACAGGTCCTCTATCAAGTTTGTTCAAATAATGCCCCTGGGGTCAAAATTGGCTATGCCCCGGGGTCACAGTTTTACATAGAGTTATATAGAGAAAATTTCAAACATCTTCTTCTCTGACACTAATATGGCCAGAGCTTTTATATTTGGTATGGTGACACTTTTAAATATCCTTTACATATTTTGTTCAAATGGTTCCTGTCTGTTGCATATCTAGGTCAGTCCTGGACATAAATTATTATCTCCATTTTTTCAGCTATTCTCAGGTGAGCGAAGTATGCCCCATGGGGCTCTTGTATACATGTATTTTGCAATGACTAAACAACTGACTATATCTGACCGCAACGTCTAATATATATTTATGTTAGCTCATTTAACCCAAAAACTTATAGTGGGCTATTCTATTTTCCAATAAAGACATCAGTGGCGTAGCTTCCTATAGGTCGTGTAGGCCGCGGCCTACGCATAATTTTCAGAAAGGCAAAAAATAAAAAAGTCTCAAAACATCAAATATGCAATAAAAACACAGCCTAAGGGGGGTTAGTCTTAAATTGATCGAACGTCATTTCGGGAAACACAGGCAATTTTCAGGCCAAAACCTGCCAATTTTTTTTCGCTCGCGTTCACGATATTCTTAAATCTACTCTATCATTCAAAAAGTCGGCGCGCTACGGTTGCATTTTACACACGCTCTGTTAAAAAAACATTTCGGAAACGCTTTATTATAATGTGTAAGCATAATTTATCATTTATGAATCGATGAGGAAACCAAGCAGTTGTTACAAGGAACCTGACCACCATATTTTCAGTTTCAGTACCCGTCCCCCACAGGGTTAGTTAGATATTCCCAGTACCTGACATGTGTTTCTTTATAATTCAGTTGAGTAAAATGCGATGTAATTGAAGTACTGTAGCGAGCTTGAAACATAATTATAAATATCATATCTAATAAGAATGCAAAAACAAAAACAAAAAACAACCGAACAAGAACTTGTACCGCTGCATGTTTGCTGCCATATTGTTTATTCGGTTCCATGAAACGAATACCTGCTCCCCCAATAATCAGTAAAAAGACCTTGATCTTAAAATGTAAGTAGTTTACCTGGTTTGAATGCGTGAAACGCCCTCAAACGCACCAGAGACCATGTAGGAATAGAAATGTTCACGGGAGAGCATGCCCCCGGACACAACCCGGTATTAAGAGTGCTTACATTAATTAGAGTGGGTATATAGTAGGAGTTAGAAATTAACTGCTGGAATACATAATGTCGAAAAATATTATTCTAAATTAGATAATTTGTTATTTTGAATCGAATTTTTACATAGATTTGTGTAAAGTAATATACAATTTTTTAATGCACAAACCGCCCCCAGAACGCACCAGAGACCATCAAGGAATAAAATGTTCCCGGGGGAGCATGCCCCCGGACCCCCCTCCACCTCAAAACCAAAATCCACACACACCCTCACTAAGAGCAGTTTATGAATCCTGCTGGATAGGGGTGGTGGTTACAGATGAATGGCTGGAAAGGCAACTTGTCGAAAAAACGTATTATTCTTGATCCGATAATTCTGTTATTTTGAGTTGATTATTTTTACATAATTATAGAGATACATGTACCGGTATATGTTTATTTATGGTACCTGTTTGCAATGCGGGGAACGCCCTTAGAACGCGCCAGAGACCATCTAGGAATTAAAAAAATAATCCCGGGGAGCATGCCCCTTACCCCCTAGTAAGAATGCGTACACCAATCCGTCTAGCTCCACCTCTGACATGTGCACCCACCCACACATCGCAATTTGCTTTCTACGGCCCTGCGAATGTCTTTCTGTCTTCACTTGCACTGATTCATGAATGTGCAAATGACCATGGACATCGATGTTGGTAGAAATGCAGGAAACTTGTTTTTTCTTAAATCTTTCACATTTAATATATTATCTTTCACATTTAATGCTAGATATATGTACTGTCGCGGGATCATGGCAGTACATGTGTAAGTGATTGAAACTGACTACATTCCCGCATTCGTGGACGATACATAGAGTTTCACTTTGTATGAGTACTTCACTGGAACGCCAGTGGCAGATGATTGGTCTAGATTTCGTTGCCATTTCGTCTCAACATTTAACTACAAAATACGTGTATCGTCCACCAATGGGGAAGTTTGTGCAGTCCAGATTCCATTTACTCTGGGACAAGGCTACTACCCCGTGTATGTGGTCTATTAGACCACATACACGTAGTAGCTTTGTCAGACTATTTTCCTTTTATGATTACTCTTGAATCAACGTCTTAACGTCTTCGACTGTTAGTACAGGTACCGAGGATGGGGAGAGCTGTGCCGGTTGAGTGAATTCTCAGTGGCCGCTACGGTAGCCGGATTGGTCTTCTCTGAGGGACGGAAAGCAGTCGATATCTATTTTTCTTACTAACTTCTGACTTTGATCTGTCTGTTTCTACCTTACCTGTATAACTTTCACTTTTCTTATTCACCACTAGCGCCGAAACGTAATGGTCAATCGTTGACAGTGTTTCGTAAAGAAGTAGAAGTAGAACCCGAAAGATGCCTCTAAATGTATAGACATACTTTACATACAAGCTAATTAACCTTTTCTACACGCTATATCTAGCGTAGATGATTCTTAATATATGGTCCATTCATTTGTAGAGTGATATGGTACTTAATGACGATTCACAAGTAACACGATCGTCAGTATAACGTTCAAAATGATATTAGATCTATACATCATACAATTATCATGGTTCTAGAAACATGTTTATTCCTTCTATAGATGTACGCCAAAACGCATTTCCGACGTTCTACGATCAATTTTATTTTTTTGGGGGGGAGGGCCCCCAGACCCCCCCTCATATTAGGCCTACACATACGTTTCTTTCAAGCTACGCCCCTGAAAGTCAATTCCACTTTTGACTACTAAGGGATGTTTCTTTGCAATATATTACAAATGACAAACTGTGTAGATGCTGATCAGAGGACTCCTGTAGGAGTCCTCTGATCAGGGTCTACACTGTTTGCACAACCCAAGTGTACTTTTCACTTCTACAAGGTTTGTAAATAATGCATATACATGTCATTAGGTATTTATAGGTTCATGAGCAAGTGATATAAACAGGACTTCACAAACAGTGTAGATCTAGTTCATCCACTGGAAACACAGTATCTTATCAGTGTATCAACCTTATATACAACGATAACGGACGATTCGTCAAAGTGTAAACTCGTCAAAAAGGCAATATATAGTAATGGCAAAAGACGATTCGTCAAAAAGGATTTAGTGTTGGGGTATATACTAACCTGTTAAACATATATATAGATCTAGTAATACTTGTTTGTTAAATGTATAGGTTTATATTGGTAAAACTTGTAATTATCGAAGTTGAGATGGATTTTCTAGCATTTAAAGTTGTAACATAAAATTTACTAGATCTAAATAATTTATATGTAAGATGAATATTGATGCCGATCTGTCCAAATAAAATTAAACTTTAACCATAATAGGGAGACTTTTCAATGTATCATATTGAGTTTACATTTTATTTAGTGTTTAATCATAACTGATTTACAAGAGAAAGGTTTAGCTTAAATCAGGACAAAAGTAATGCAGAAATCAGCTATGCC
Organism: Gari tellinella; assembly: GCA_922989275.2. Lineage (NCBI taxonomy): Eukaryota > Metazoa > Mollusca > Bivalvia > Cardiida > Psammobiidae > Gari > Gari tellinella. The sequence goes on from OV277864.1 coordinate 48,070,172, forward strand.
CTCGCCCATACATCAGAATATAAATCATGATTGCATACATTAAGCAATATTAACTTCTAATAGAATATCCCGTGTCTTATCCTTGATAGAATGTCTTATTTAAAATCATTTAAAAAATTGAGTCTATATATGGTTTAGACCCTGATATAATGCTAAAATTAACACGGAAGGAATGCTTTAATAAGAAACGGTAGATCTTGAGCGCCACGTGCAATTGACTTTAATTGGCTGGGCATTGTTGTTTATCTGGGTGCGAAAAATTGATTGGCAATTACTCAACCTGTTATATCTGCACTGGTATTAAACTGTTAAAACAACAAACAAATTAATGTATTCATCATAGCCATACGTAGTTACGTACACTGGAATGTATTGCTCAGTGATCAAACAAGTGTCAAACAGTTTGGGTAGTGATAAAAACTTATCGGATAGCGCGAAGCCTTATGCTCATGGTCTACACTGTTTGACAGTTTGCACCATAATATTAATATGTAGGTGATAAACATTTAATTTGTTAACAGTGAAGACCCGGACGAAAGGGCTCCCGACAGTGTTTGATTTCTCTATAGATTAATACATTGTTTGTCATTTTGCACGATTTTACTGTGTACCTAAATTATATCTGATAGCGCCGAAGCCTTATGTTCAGGGTCTACACTGTTTAAAATGAAAGTCTGTCCATAGAGACCGAAAATATTAGAAAAGAGCAGTATATATATTAATACTATTTTAATTCCCTATCTGGAATATCGTTATATTTATTGTATAGTTAAATCAGTATACAAAAACCTTTTTGACGAATTGACTACCCCTTTTGTACTATAATTTCTTTTTGACGAGTTTGCATTTTGACGAATTGTCCATCACCCATATACAACAGCTCTGACAAACAGTGTAGACCCTGATCAGAATGGTTCATGGTTCATTTCTATTCAGTTTGGTGGAGCCTTTTTGCAATGCCCATTTACAGTAAAACCCCTCTATTATGACCACTTAAAAGAAGACTGATTGTAAAAAAGACAGTTGACAGCCTTTGTAAAAAGACAGGTAACAGCCTTAAGTAAAAAAAAAAAGAAGCTATCAAATAAGTTTTTATTATTTGATGAAGGTTTAACTGTGTGTTGTTATTCATTTCATTTTAAGTCTAAACTTTTCAATTTCACACACAAAATGTAGAAAGCATTACCTGGTAACGTCGGACTTCGTCAGCCAACTGAATATTATATCAGCCAATTAATCCCCAATGAGAAGTCAATTCAGTTGGCTGACGAAGTCCGAAGTACTCGGACGAAAGCTACCAGGTAATGCTTTCTACATTTTGTGTGTGAAATTGAAAAGTTTAGACTTAAAATGAAATAAGTTTTTAGTTTTACTTTCACCTTACTTTAAGCAGTTAAGTGCCTTAAACACCTAATAGTTAACACAATTTAGTGGTTTTAGTGTACATGTTTTTTGGCACAACTCAATTTATAGAAATATTTTTGTATGATATAATTATGTTTATATACATTTTTGTTACTTTCGCTTTACATGCTACTTTAATGATGTATGTTTATGGCTTTTATATTAAGATATGTATTGCTTTTGTAATTGTATTACTTGCTGGAGAAAAGGGTATATAAACTTTGAAAAAGAATCTTGACTATTAATTTTTAATCCCCCGACCCTTCAGTTCTATATACATGTACTTATGTACTTGCTTATAACTTATACACATATAATAATAGTTAATGATCTATGGGCAGTTCAATGACTGTTTACACAAAAGAAATGTTGAAATGTTTACCACATTGAGACAAGTGTCATGATTAAGAACATGGTCCATGCTTATAAAGCATTTGAGTTGAGTCTGAAATTGTTCTCAAGCATTTGAATGGTCAGATTTGAGCCTAGGCTCAAATCTGACCAATCAAATGCTTGAGAACGAATTCAGACTCAACTCAAAGCCATTATAAGCGCAGGAGCTGGGCTCATATCTCAAAGGTCAATGTGACAGTTTAGTGTCAAAGGTCAACGTGTGGAATATTTTGTGGTGTCGGGGCTCTAACTCCACCCTACATGGGTAGCGTTTTATCTCACCTGGCACAAAGTGCCAAGGTGAGCTTTTAGGATTGCTGGTAACTTGGTCAGAATGATTACCTACTTGATATCTAGGTCAAGTTCGAATATGAGTCATGTCGGGTAAAAACTAGGTCACTAGGTCAAATAATAGGAAAATCTTGTTAATACTCTAGAGGCTACAATTCTCATTGGATGTTAATGAACCTTAGTCAAAATGTTTGCCTAATTGATATCTAGGTCAAGTTTGAGTGGATCAGTTTTTGTCAAAACCTAGGTCACTAGGTCAAATCAAAGAAAAACCTTGTTAACACTCTAGAGGCTACAAATCTCATTAGATCTTAATGAACCTTAGTCAAAATGTTTGCCTAATTGATATCTAGGTTAAAGTATGAGAGTGGATCATTTTTTGTCAAAAACTAGGTCACTAGGTAAAATCATAGACATTTTTTTAACACTCTAGAGGCTACAAATCTCACTAGATCTTGATGAACCTGAGTCAAAAAGTTGCCTCATTGATATCTAGGTCAAGGGTTAGTGTTGGCCATGTCTGGTCAAAAACTAGGTCAAATCATAGAAAAACCTTGTTAACACTCTAGTCTCTAGAGGCTACAAATCACATTGGATTTTAATGCATCTTGGTCAGAATGTTTGTCTAATTCATATCTAGGTCAAGGTCGAGATATGGCACATGTCGGGTTAAAACTAGGTCCAATCAAAGAAAAACAGGGTTGACCCTCAAGAGGCTATAAATCTCATTAGATCTGAATCAGCCTACATCAAATCTAGGTCAAAATCAAAGTGGAATGTATCCGGTCAAAAACTAGGTCACTAGGTCGAATCATAGAAACATCTTATCAACACACTAAAGGTTGATTGTTGGTGATGTCCAGTCGTAATATAGGTCAATACAGGCAAAGTTCTACATGTTGTACAAGGTGAGCGATTTAGGGACATGGTGGCCCTTGTTTAGATAACTTGGCAGGAATATTCTTGTGGAGTATACAATGTGTCATGCGCAAGACCCAATTCTGTATTTCAAAGGTCAAGGTCACAATTAGGCGTTAAAGGTCAAATTGGGGACATTTTTCGTTGTGTCTGAGCTCTAATTATTCCACCATACAGGTATGGATGGATTTTAAACTAACCTGGAAGGAATATTCTCCTAAAGCATACGATCTGCCTTTCTCTGCCATTTAATGGCCACCGTACATAGGTTTTATAGTAGAATTAGTTATGTTAATTTTGGGTTTGTTAACCCACAGGGCCCTATTGACGTGAATTATACAATGCAGTCGAAACTCGATACTTCGAACTCGCGTTAGTTCGAACATACCAATGTAGCCATGTTTAACTTTGAGATACGGGTATGTTCGTTAAACGAGATCCACTAATCGAAATTCAACTTATGAACTGGTACGATCGATTTAAGCGAGTTCGAAGTGTCAAGTTTCGACTGTATTTACAATTAGTGTACCAGTGAAGAGCACGCTTGTCCAACGCAAAAGCAGTAGATCCGGACCAGAGGGTTCCTTCAGGAGCACTCTAATAAGGTCTGCACTTTTTGTCATTTTCGCAAAATATTCCAAACAAGCAAACATGCCTCTAAAAAGTGAACAATGAACTATACCGGTACTTAATTGAAAACTGGGATTGTCCATTTGAAATTTCAGATGTCATTTAGTTAAGAAGTTAAATAAATTTCTTCAGACATGCAAGTTGGCTGCCTATATCAATTACTGTCGGCGAACACAGAAACAGTTCACTTGCAGTGTACCAGCACTCAAGGAACCCTTTTCTCGTCTCAGTGAAGTCTTTATATATGTTAACCCCTTAACTAACAGTATACTATATACCTACTTAAAATATCAACTGTTTTATATCTAAATTAATATTTTAGACTTTGAATGAAGAAACAGCTAAACTAGGATTTTCAAACAGTTTGGATCCTGATCAGACGCCGATTTCATCGGCGTCTGATCAGGATCCAAACTGTTTGCAAATGTCAGTTTAGATGATGTTTGCAGGGCAAGTGTCACCATGGCATATATTTAATCAGTCTCGAGTGTTCTGTGTATATGTGTGAGAGGTCATTTATACGTGTAGGCAAATAGGACATTTTTTGTATAAGGGGCGTAAGGAGAAAACACTCGGACTTTGCAAACCGTGAAGACCGAAGTCAGCCACCGTATTCATAGTGTAGAAGGGTTCGTGCTCTTTTTTATTCTGGTGCAGACGTAATCTTTTATATTAACCACTGTTAAAAAAACGACCCCAAAAACAAAGCAAACTAATATATATAGTGTTCATACATTTTTTTACTATTGGGGTTCAGACTTCATTGTGACGGTCCCCTGTTATTGTTGCATTATTAGTTACTTATAGATCTAATATATTCGTATTGAATGCAAGGGCGGGTCTGATATTCTTTAACATTTTCATCACCAATTTTATTGTCTGTTTTATTCCCTTCACGGCCACCATGTCGTCTGTTTAAATAGGGTCTAAACTATTATTTTCAAATAAGATAGAATACAGTAAATAGCAGTTTATACCGTAGGAATAATCTCATTTATTGCAATATGAACTTCAACAGATTATTTTAACATATTCATTGCAATATCACTGCCGTGAAATGCTTTTAAATCGTTCATTTCAAAAGTATTGCTATTGGATGACTTTAACTCATGAATTGTAATATTATTGTCATTAGATGCCTTTTATCCCATTCACTAACACAATAGGGTCAAAACATGCTTTTAACTCATTCTTTGCAACAATATGGTCATAAGATTATTTTAACTCATCCACTGCAATAGTACCATAATTCGGTGCTTTTAACTACATTTCAACAATATCTTTATAAGATGCATTTAACTCACGAGTTGCAATGTTTTCTCCGTCAGATGTCTTTCATCTATCCATTGCAATATTATCGTCAATCCATGCCTTTAACTCATTGCAATGCTATCGTCAGTTGATGCCTGTAATCCTTTTATTGCAGTACTATCGTCTTCACATGTCTTTAACTCATACCGTCCTTTAATGCCTTAGGATTTAAATCATTCATTGCAATACTATCGTCAATCCATGTCTTTAACGCATTGAAATATTGCCGTCCTTTAATGCCTTAAATTTAACTAATTCAATGCAATACTATCGTCAATCCATGCCTTTGATGCATTGAAACATTACCATCGTTTAATGGCTTAAAATTTAACTCATTCATTGAAATACTATCGTCAATCCATGCCTTTAACGCATTGGAATATTACCGTCCTTTAATGCCTTAAAATTTAACTCATTCATTGCAATAATATCGTCAATCCATGCCTTTAACGCATTGAAATATCACCGTCATTTAATGCCATACAATTGAACTCATTCATTGCAATATTATATCGTAAATCGATGCCTTTAGCGCATTGAAATATCACCGTCCTTTAATGCCTTAAAATTTAACTTTTTCGTTGCAATACTATCGTCAATCCATGCCTTTAACGCATTGAAATATTACCGTCCATTAATGCCATACAATTTAACTCATTCATTGCAATACTATCGTCAATCCATGCCTTTAACGCATTGGAATATTACCGTCATTTAATGCCTTAAAATTTAACTCATTCATTGCAATAATATCGTCAATCCATGCCTTTAACGCATTGAAATATCACCGTCCTTTAATGCCTTAAAGTTTAACCCATTCATTGCAATAATATCGTCAATCCATGCCTTTAACGCATTGAAATATCACCGTCCTTTAATGCCATACAATTGAACTCATTCATTGCAATATTTTATCGTAAATCGATGCCTTTAGCGCATTGAAATATCACCGTCCTTTAATGCCTTAAAATTTAACTCTTTCGTTGCAATACTATCGTCAATCCATGCCTTTAACGCATTGAAATATTACCGTCCTTTAATGCCATACAATTTAACTCATTCATTGCAATATTATATCGTAAATCGATGCCTTTAGCGCATTGAAATATCACCGTTCTTTAATGCCTTAAAATTTAACTTTTTCGTTGCAACACTATCGTCAATCCATGCCTTTAACGCATTGAAATATTACCGTCCTTTAATGCCTTAAAGTTTAACTCATTCATTGCAATACTATCGTCAATCCATGCCTTCAACGCATTGGAATATTACCGTCATTTAATGCCTTAAAGTTTAACTCATTCATTGCAATACTATCGTCAATCCATGCCTTTAACGCATTGGAATATTACCGTCATTTAATGCCTTAAAGTTTAACTCATTCATTGCAATACTATCGTCAAACCATGCCTTTAACGCATTGAAATATTACCGTCCTTTAATGCCTTAAAGTTTAACTCATTCAATGCAATAATATCGTCAATCCATGCCTTTAACGCATTGAAATATTACCGTCATTTAATGCCTTAAAGTTTAACTCATTCAATGCAATAATATCGTCGATCCATGCCCTTAACGCATTGGAATATTACCGTCATTTAATGCCATACAATTTAACTCATTCATTGCAATATTATATCGTAAATCGATGCCTTTAGCGCATTGAAATATCACCGTCCTTTAATGCCTTAAAATTTAACTCTTTCGTTGCAATACTATCGTCAATCCATGCCTTTAACGCATTGAAATATTACCGTCCTTTAATGCCATACAATTTAACTCATTCATTGCAATATTATATCGTAAATCGATGCCTTTAGCGCATTGAAATATCACCGTCCTTTAATGCCTTAAAATTTAACTCTTTCGTTGCAATACTATCGCCAATCCATGCCTTTAACGCATTGAAATATTACCGTCCTTTAATGCCTTAAAGTTTAACTCATTCATTGCAATACTATCGTCAATCCATGCCTTTAACGCATTGAAACATTACCGTCCTTTAATGCCTTAAAGTTTAACTCATTCATTGCAATACTATCGTCAATCCATGCCTTTAGCGCATTGAAATATTACCGTCCTTTAATGCCATACAATTTAACTCATTCATTGCAATATTATATCGTAAATCGATGCCTTTAGCGCATTGAAATATCACCGTCCTTTAATGCCTTAAAATTTAACTCTTTCGTTGCAATACTATCGTCAATCCATGCCTTTAACGCATTGAAATATTACCGTCCTTTAATGCCATACAATTTAACTCATTCATTGCAATATTATATCGTAAATCGATGCCTTTAGCGCATTGAAATATCACCGTCCTTTAATGCCTTAAAATTTAACTTTTTCGTTGCAACACTATCGTCAATCCATGCCTTTAACGCATTGAAATATTACCGTCCTTTAATGCCTTAAAGTTTAACTCATTCATTGCAATACTATCGTCAATCCATGCCTTTAACGCATTGGAATATTACCGTCATTTAATGCCTTAAAGTTTAACTCATTCATTGCAATACTATCGTCAATCCATGCCTTTAACGCATTGGAATATTACCGTCATTTAATGCCTTAAAGTTTAACTCATTCATTGCAATACTATCGTCAAACCATGCCTTTAACGCATTGAAATATTACCGTCCTTTAAATGCCTTAAAGTTTAACTCATTCATTGCAATACTATCGTCAATCCATGCCTTTAACGCATTGGAATATTACCGTCATTTAATGCCTTAAAATTTAACTCATTCAATGCAATACTATCGTCAATCCATGCCTTTAGCGCATTGAAATATTACCGTCATTTAATGCCTTAAAGTTTAACTCATTCAATGCAATAATATCGTCAATCCATGCCTTTAACGCATTGAAATATTACCGTCATTTAATGCCTTAAAGTTTAACTCATTCAATGCAATAATATCGTCAATCCATGCCCTTAACGCATTGGAATATTACCGTCATTTAATGCCATACAATTTAACTCATTCATTGCAATATTATATCGTAAATCGATGCCTTTAGCGCATTGAAATATCACCGTCCTTTAATGCCTTAAAATTTAACTCTTTCGTTGCAATACTATCGTCAATCCATGCCTTTAACGCATTGAAATATTACCGTCCTTTAATGCCATACAATTTAACTCATTCATTGCAATATTATATCGTAAATCGATGCCTTTAGCGCATTGAAATATCACCGTCCTTTAATGCCTTAAAATTTAACTCTTTCGTTGCAATACTATCGCCAATCCATGCCTTTAACGCATTGAAATATTACCGTCCTTTAATGCCTTAAAGTTTAACTCATTCATTGCAATACTATCGTCAATCCATGCCTTTAACGCATTGAAACATTACCGTCCTTTAATGCCTTAAAGTTTAACTCATTCATTGCAATAATATCGTCAATCCATGCCCTTAACGCATTGAAATATTACCGTCCTTTAATGCCATACAATTTAACTCATTCATTGCAATATTATATCGTAAATCGATGCCTTTAGCGCATTGAAATATCACCGTCCTTTAATGCCTTAAAATTTAACTCTTTCGTTGCAATACTATCGTCAATCCATGCCTTTAACGCATTGAAATATTACCGTCCTTTAATGCCATACAATTTAACTCATTCATTGCAATATTATATCGTAAATCGATGCCTTTAGCGCATTGAAATATCACCGTCCTTTAATGCCTTAAAATTTAACTCTTTCGTTGCAATACTATCGTCAATCCATGCCTTTAACGCATTGAAATATTACCGTCCTTTAATGCCTTAAAGTTTAACTCATTCATTGCAATACTATCGTCAATCCATGCCTTCAACGCATTGGAATATTACCGTCATTTAATGCCTTAAAATTTAACCCATTCATGGCAATAATATCGTCAAACCATGCCTTTAACGCATTGAAATATTACCGTCCTTTAATGCCTTAAAGTTTAACTCATTCATTGCAATACTATCGTCAATCCATGCCTTTAACGCATTGAAATATTACCGTCATTTAATGCCTTAAAATTTAACTCATTCATTGCAATACTATCGTCAATCCATGCCTTTAGCGCATTGAAATATTACCGTCATTTAATGCCTTAAAGTTTAACTCATTCATTGCAATACTATCGTCAATCCATGCCTTTAACGCATTGAAATATTACCGTCATTTAATGCCTTAAAATTTAACTCATTCATTGAAATACTATCGTCAATCCATGCCTTTAACGCATTGAAATATTACCGTCCTTTAATGCCTTAAAGTTTAACCCATTCATTGCAATAATATCGTCAATCCATGCCTTTAACGCATTGGAATATTACCGTCATTTAATGCCTTAAAGTTTAACTCATTCATTGAAATACTATCGTCAATCCATGCCTTTAACGCATTGGAATATTACCGTCATTAAATGCCTTAAAAGTTAACCCATTCATTGCAATAATATCGTCAATCCATGCCCTTAACGCATTGAAATAATATCGTCGTATGGTGTCTTTAACCCATTCATTGCAATATTAGTGCTATTTATTGCACTAAAATAAAACTTTCATTGTAATTACCAACCATTATACGCCATCATATTCATGAGTATACATGTATAAAGTGAAACTATTTCCTTTAGTTTGGGATTAAGTAAGGCTTAAACATGTGTATCTATGTAGTAATAAATCTCAAATCCGTTTCTGCCTGTTGCATTACGTGCAAAAGTACAACAGACATAGTTTATATTTGAGCGTACCTTTTAACCGAGATATGTAAAATGAATCATGTCTCGTTGCAATTTATGACAAGTCATGTTCTGGTGGGGCGGTTTTAAATGTACAAATATAGTTGTCCTCTAGTGACGTTTGAATCGCAAAGTTCACCAATTACTACTGCTTAAAAGAAGATTCGATTCACACACGAAGCTGAATCCAATTAGGCCTTGATATGCAATCCGAACTGCCATATATCCGGAATTCTACGTAGGAAAGATGGTCATGGGTGTCAAAAAGTTTAGATCCAGATTAGACGATGTGTTACGCCGCATCTGAATTGGATCTAAACTGTTTTCATAGTTAAGTGTTAAATAAAGCATGGCAGCGAACGGGTGAATGGTACTATTCCTAAAATGGGGCTTACACATTTGGAAATCTTATAGGATTTTTATGTGCAATGCATTTTCCCTGCTTAAATTTCATAATAGATTTACATGGTCAGACCTTTTCTTAATGCCTGAAATACAATAACGGTTAATAATAATGTTTGAACATTCTTATGGGCCAAACTGATGTATGAAATGATGGAGACGGACCTAAATCAGCAAAAAGGGCGATTTAAAATCATAACAAACCGAAAATAGAGCGTCTGTCATAAACATTACCACACGGCTTAGTATCACGTGATACAGCAGAAATCAACTTCACTGGGGGACAACCGTATCTACCACCGCCTGTCCATCCATCAGTCAGTTAGACTATCACACTTTTTTGTCCGCTCTCTAACTCAACTATTTTTTATCCGATCTTACACAAACTTGCTGAAAATGTTCATTGATATAAAATCAAGGTTTATTTTTATTACTACTAAAATCGCATAAGGTATTTTTTGAGTTATTGCCTGTTAATTAATAAAAAAAATGACTGTTTCAGTCATTTTTGCACTCTAAAACAAACAGATTTTATCGGATATTCACCAAACATGCTGAAAATATTTATTCATATAAAATTTAGGTCTAGTTTGATTATTACTAAAATCGCATGTGGCATATCTGAGTTTTTGCCCTTTATGTATTAAAAAATTACTGTTTACAGCAAGTTTTGCTCTCTAACACAAATACGTTTTATTGGATCTTCACCAAACTTGCTGAAAATGTTTATTGATATAAAATCAAGGTTTATTTTGATTACTACTAAAATCGCATAAGGTATATCTGAGTTATTGCCTGTTTATTAATAAAAAATGACTGTTTCAGTCACTTTTGCCCTCTAACACATACAGTTTTTATCGGATATTCACTAAACTTGCTGAAAATGTTTAATTATATAAAATTTAGGTCTAGTTTGATTATTACAAAAATCGCATGTGGCATATCTGAGTTTTTGCCCTTTATGGATTAGAAATGACTGTTTTCAGCAAATTTTGCTCTCCAACACAAATACTTTTTTTTTAATCTTCACCAAACTTGCTGAAAGTTTTCATTAATATAAAATCAAGGTTAGGTTTGAATCCTACTAAAATCGCATAAGGCATGTTGGAGTAATAGCCCTTTAATTATTAAAATAAATGGCTGTTTCAGCCTTTTTTGCTCTCCAACACAAAGAGTTTTCATCGGATCTTCACCAAACTTGCTGAAATTCTTTATTTATATAAATTCTAGGTCCAGTGTGATTATTACTAAAGTCCCATAAGGATTATCTTAGTTATTGCCCTTTATGTATTAAAAAGGACTGTTTCACCATTTTTTGCTCTCTTACACAATCACTTTTTTTTCTTGACCTAGATTTAATACCAATACACATTGTCAGCAAGTTTGGTGAAGATCCAATAAAAAGTGTTTGTGTTGGAGAGCAGAAAATGCTGAAACAGTCATTTTTTACTTATTCAAGGGCAATAACTCAGACATGCCTCATGCGATTTTGCTAGTTATTTAACCTGACCTAGATTCTATACTAACAAATATTTGTAGCAAGTTTGGTGAAGATCCAAAAAGAAGTGTTTGAGTTAGAGAGCGGACAAGGCTGAAACAGTCGTTTTCAGCAAGCTCAAGGTAAAGATTCTCCGTATGTTTTTTAATCTCTCACCCCCCGTGAATAATATTTACACATTTTGACTGGATCTCATAGTTTAACCCTGTGCCTACTGGTGGTAACTTTACGGAGTTTACAAACTGTTTGAATCTAGAAAGACGCCGCGTTACGCGGCGTCTCATCTGGATCCAAACTATTTGACACTCGTCTTAAGGTTTGTTTAATTAAAACAATGCATAAATCTAAACTGAACAAATTTTGCGGACGACAATGTCAAAGCAGACGTCTGTGCAGCAGAATAAGGGATAACCAGATGCTCCAGTCATATAGATAAGCGGGAGTAATCTGAACTAATATAACATTTTCTCACTCATTTCAGCACCGAATGCTATGGTGTTACTACTGATTAAACCGTCTCTTCGAGACACTTTTAATGAGTATGACACCATTGGGTTTAAAAGCAGAAATAAAGATTTTAGTTTTCAAAATACTTCCGTTATCTGGAGCCCTGTATTTACAGAGTTGTCCTTCTTTCCATTCACAAGGGAGGCTTTTTAATTTGTGCCGCACCAAAATATTAAAAATAAAATTTAAAAAGCGAATTTCTTAGATAAAGCCGGTTTTTGTGAAAGAATCACGTGCCACTCAGTTCAAATGGGACCCAAACAACCGTTTTATGCAGGTTTCTCAAAAACACAATGCGGCTTTAATCTTAAAGAGGCTCGCAACCGGATTTAGCATTAAAAATAGTAATTTGTAAATATATGTCAAATGCTTATATAAATGGGTAAGATTTAGTTCTGAAGAAGCTCTGGTGGGATTGGAACTCGTGACCCTCCATGCGGAGACAAACATGAAAACAAAGGCAAACGCCTTAACCACGCGGCTACTGGGGCTCTCTATCTATACAGTAGCGAATTAACGTACTTCACTGGTAGCGATTGATTTATACATATTCGGCTCGGGTTTATGTCTGAGCCCGTGTAAAGACGCAACAACAATAACTATACCGTTAGCTAACGCTATAGAAAAACGATGGAAAATATCTAAAAAAAAAACTTTATTTTTTTATGTCAGAAGGCAAATAATGCCACAAATTTGCTTTTATTTGAGTATTTTATTTTATTTTGACAAGTACACCATCCGGTTGCGAGTCCCTTTAAAACACAGTAGTATTTATCTTCAAAGCAGACCGTTTCGTATGAAATAGAAAATTGCCAATTATTTAGGGGCGTATATATCAATATGTTGCAAAATGACAACCAGTGCAGACCCTGGTCTGAGGGCTCATTATGATACACCTGCTCGGTGTCTTCATGTTTGCATACAGTAGTACAAATGTACTAATCACAAGTACACTGTTTGCAAAGGACGCATATATATGCGTGACAATGGTCAAAAGGGTCAAGATGTGACCAGGCTCCATGGTTTTAAGCTTTTGACTTATGTCTAAACTCGTTCCCAAGCATTTGATTGGTCAGATTTGAGTCTAGGCTCAAATCTGACCAATCAAATGCATGGGAACACACTCAGACTCAACTAAAACGCTTTATAACCCCAGAGCCTATCCGTGACAGTAGAATCTAAAACAGTACGACAGTAAAAGCAGACGAATTCAAAAGATGGTTTTTGTTCTTTTTTATTTCCACCTTGCTTTCTGTCGTCACAAGAATTTTAACATGAAAAACACGCCTTCTTGCAGTGTTCGCAATAAAACAGCAGGACGTTCACTGTATGTTCAGTTCACGAATACTGTATTGGTTCAGTCAGTCCATGAATAATGTTGAACACGAGCGACAGTGAGAGGAGCCACTCCAGACATGGACTGGACACCCCGGACCTGGCGGTGGTCTGTGTGTACTTGTGTGTGTGCCTAGTTGTTGGAATATGGGTATGTATATATTTGATGCCTTTGATTTTTTCCTCCACATAAAAGTATAGTTCCAATTTATATGTAGTCATGACAATGTACCGTAAGAAATAGTTTCTATATCTTAGCAAATTGTAGTTTAAAGCAGATTGAAAGTAAGCAGAATGCGCGTTAAGGGGCATTTTGCTTTAATCTCAACCTGCTTTAAATACATGGCTATCTGTCTTCAAAACTAGAAACAGCTCATTTATTAACTTGACAATTCCAGTTTTTTTGTAATTAAGTACATTTATGGCTATTTACAGTTGTTCCCTTCAATGTAATGCAAATTGACAAATACTGCAGACCTTCAGAAGAGAGTTCTGATAGGAACCTTTTGATCTGGGTCTACACTGTTTGCATAGGAAAAGTATACTTATTACAAGAACATTCCAAAGAGATGTCACAAGACATGATTAAATGGAGAAATAAATAACTATTAAGAATTTTCATAAGACGGACACAAGACCCGTTTCATCAAGATTAACCCTTAGCCTGCCACTCACGACTATAACTCCATATGCAAACAGCTTGGATCCGGATGAGACGCCGAGTAACTCGGCGTCTCATCCGGATCCAAGCTGTTTGACACTCGGACAACATTTTCAGCAATTTTGAGCAACTTTGAAGCACTTTGAAACTTGAAGCAGACGAGAATTAAATCAGACGACAATTTATTTGGCGGGCTAAGGGTTAACGATCGTATATATGATACGATAGGTTGTTAACGATCTTATATACCATATGACGAAATGAGTTTCATCAACGCTATCGTAAATCAGACTATCGTACGTAAATATACGATATGTTTTTATAATATTTCTTGAAACGGGCCCCTAGTTCGTATGATGGAAGTTTAGGTTAATGTTAAATTAGTTCTAAACCATATAAAAAATAAACTAAGTAAATAGGATCGACATTTTTCCGTAATTATACTGACATGATTGAATTTTATTCTGATTTCGGACGGCTTTCTCGGACTCTTCAAATGTTAACCATTTCAAAAAGAGCCTATGTAACGTCCACAATAGAATAAGATTCACAACCTTTTATATTAATGACTTTATTGTCAAATAACTTGCTATGTTACATGTAATGGTTTATTCACATATATCTATAATCTAAAGACATCATACGATGTGCATGTAACTACATTTTGTTTATGCATCGTACCGAAACGCATTTATTAAGCATGCAATGGTGAACTGAGATTTTACATGTCACATGCAAGTTTACAAAAACTATTTCGTTAAACTGGCTAAATATCTTGATGTACATTCAATATATTGGTTATGTTTTCTGATATGGGGGCGTTTAGTACATCCTCGAACTTCATTAATTTATTGCATTAAACGTATATATATGTTTAGAGAAAATCATCAAATACAGAGGACGTGCTTAACAGAGTAAACCAAAAGTCACTGATTATTAGCAAACTACCGAAAAATGCGCACTGGTATTGCTGGTATATATTTAATATAGTATATTACATATACGTTCGTAGCTAAAGGGCTGAAATAAGTTGACATAAAAATCCTAAGATTTCCAAATTTGCACTTTTCAGTGCGATTTTACGCATCGTACCTTTACCCCATAGCCTATATCTAGCTTTGTTGACATGCGACTACTTAAAGCAGGCTGGAAATAAAGCAGAATGCGCCTTAAGGCGCATTCTGCTTTACTTTCAGTCTGCTTTAAGCTACCATGTCCTAGAAAAAATCCGAAGATTAAGGAAAAATCCGGAGAAATGGCAGCCCTGTAGCTATGACAAGCATTTCTAGTACAGAATTAATGATAAATGACGTTTCTTTAAATTCTTATTAAGACTGACTGGTATATTAACTTTGCTAAACTGTAACTATGCTTTTGTCTTTTGCCCTTTTCTTTTCAACCTCTTTAAAATATTGTCAATATACAGTAAAGCCTCTCTTTTACGACCACTAACACGAAGGCACATTTATTGAAAAAAGGCCACAGCTTAAAGCGAGGTAACAGTAAAACAGAAAGCTCCTGAAGGAGCTTTCTGTTTTACTATTTACTATCACCTTGCTTTAAGCAGTCACCTTTAATAAACATCTAGTAACCCCATAACTAAGTGGTCGTATTGGAGAGGTTTTGAACTCGTATCCCTTTTACACTGTAGATGTCGTGACAGCAAATAGGATATCATGTAGAGTAACTCGACTTCTGATCAGGATTCAAACTGTTTTACACAAAGATTGATATTCTTATGTCAAACTACAATAAATCGATTTTGAAACAATGGTGTCAAAAGGCTTTATAAAAGCAGACGCCATTATGGCGTTGAAATGGTCAAAGCAGACGAAAATGCAGTAATTCCACAGTATCTATAATAGATCTAGATCTACCCCATCCCTCTGGACCTAGATATATGCATTGTTTCAGATGTAGGTGTAAAAACCGGGATATGCATGTCTTGATTGGCTTTACTAAACAGCTGAGATCAGAGGGGAACTGCAAAAGCTTGATGACGTCATATTATGTACAGTGATGCCTAAACGTTAAAGGCCATTAATAATGAATTGTGCTTACATATACAGCTTCAATTAGCCTTATTTATGTTGGTGTTGAAGCATGCATAATGTCTCAAGCTACACAATGAAATAACCTTTCAATTTAAGTAAAATATTACAAATAAAACGTCTTTTTCGTCTAAAACAAAAAGCAGAAACGAAGGGTCTTCTTGTTTTCCTCGAGCCCAAGCCAGTGCTAAATAGGTTAGACCATCGTTGCTCGCGAATAAACGAGATAGTTCTCGGGGGCTACGCCCCCTCGAACTATATCGTTTATTCGCGCGCAACCATGGTCTAACCTATACATATATCTAGGTCAAGAGGAACAATTGCCTTGCGATGACGGAAGCGTGGAATAAGTGAACAGTGTGTTAGTTATTCCATGGTTTGTTGAAATAAACGATATATTCACAGGTTTTTGAGGCATTTGATTGGCCGAGAGCTCCAAGCCATGTGCTAAGCATTGTTTCAGCTGTAGATGTAAAAACCGGAATGCGCATGTCTAGATTGTCTTTTAAAAAAACCCAGCTGAGGTCAGAGGTGAACTGCACACGCTTCATGACGTTATATTATGCTTATATTATGAACAGTGAGACCTAGACTTTAAAGACAATTACTAATGAATTGTGCTTACATATAGAGCTTCAATAAGCGTTATATATGTTGGTGTTAAAGCATGCTTAATGTCTCAAACTTATCATTGAAATAATCCTTCAATTTTAGTAAAATATTAAAAACAAAATGACTTTTTCGTCTAAAACAAATAGCAGAAACGAATAGTCTTCTTGTTTTCCTCGAGCCCAAGCCAGTGCTAAATAGGTTAGACCATGGTTGCGCGCGAACAAACGACATAGTTCTCGGGGGCTACGCCCCCTCGAACTATATCGTTTATTCGCGCTCAACCATGGTCTAACCTATACCTAGTTCTCGGTAGTCTGGTACCCTGTCTCCTATTAACTCCGAAATAATCAAACATCCGGGAACCTGACTAAGTTCTCGGGGGCTACGCCCCCGCGAACTATATCGTTTATCGCGCGCAACCATGGTCTAACCTATACATACCTAGAGCAAAGGGCTTCTAAAGGACCATCCTGGTTAGGGTCCTCACTGCATGTCATATTACAATGCACTGAGAAAAACAGCATTTACAATAAAAGTAAAACAAATGGACTATACTTAATTGGAAACTCAAAATTGTCCATTTGAAGTTTCAAGGAATAAAATGTATAAAGCAGACGAAAAATGCGTTTCAAGGGTTTAGCATCACATAACTACATCATGGAGGAAGTATACTTCCTCCATGACTACATGTCTGGCCCATGCATGGGATTGCATGCACATGGTGTATCAACGTGACTGAAAAGAAGTTTGTCTCCTTCTTTATTCGAAACAATGCGGTTACGTCTGTCATGTTGGTTCTTTTTACTCTTTTCACTACATTATGACGTAACAACCCGTCTGACACTTTCACTTCCATACTATCGTCTGATTATATTTTCGTCTGGTTTTATTAATAAAAATTGAAATTCTAGGTGGTGTTTACTTAAGGAACATTAATGTGTATGTCAAACAGTTTGGATCCTGATCAGGCACCGCGTAACGCGGCGTCTGATCAGAATCCAAATTGTTTTCAAATGTAAGCGTTATCAGACTCTTCAAATTTAGGGTTCTGTCATGCATTAAGGTGAATGACACTTCATTTGAAGCTATATACCACATTAAGGCTCAAACACGTGATGCACATGTGCAAAAAGTCAACGTAATTTTCATCTGAGGAGAGACAGAACAAAGATTTGCTGACTCGACAAGAAAAACTGTTCATTCAGAAAATCTACGGTGAAGCATAAATTAGTTATATCAACGAGGACACCTACAATGTATATCTATTGTCAGGGAAAGTCTAGGTACTTTTTTGTAAAGAGAACAGTCTAATTTCTTTACTCGAATATCGATAACTCGAGCTCGTATACTATTTGAACCCTAGTGACGATTAAACTCGTTGTTTACAAACAGTGTACATGTGAAGAGTACGCATGTCATTTTTACAAACAGTGTAGACCCATGTCAGAGGGCTCCTAAAGGAGCACTGCACGGTTTGTTATTTTCCAATATATTGTAAAAACAGTTGACCGTAAATAGTTACACATGAGTTAGACCAAATTGGAAATTTGACTATGATTGCCTCTTTGAATTTTGGGAGAATCGGGGTCAAAATGCCAATGCAGACGGGATTGGTAGTGAAGGAGTTTTATACATTTGACAGGTTAACACATTCAACCCTAGTGACGAGTATACTTGTCATTTACAAACAGTGTACCTGCGAGGATTACACTTGTCCTATACAAACAGTGTAGACCCTGATCAGAGGGCTCCTTGAGGAGCCCTCTGATCAGGGTCTACACTGTTTGTCATTTTGACATATATTGTTAAAATCAACCCTAAATAGCCAAAAATGGACTAGACTTATTTTGAAATTAGAAATGTCCATTAAAAGTTTCAGGGGTAAATGGAGTCCAAAAAGACATTAGAAAGTTCCTAAAGTAGATTTCTGTTACTTCATTAAATTGTCACCTATTTAAATACCAACAACGATGCTAAACTTGAGTGTTGCTAAAGAGAGGTTTTATTGTATGTCATTGCAGGCAGCGTGTCGCACCAACCGCGGGAGTGCTGCAGGGTATTTCTTGGCTGGCAGAGATATACAGTGGTTTGCTGTGCGTATTATTTACTTCTATTGTCCTTATTTGTAGCCTTTTTATTACCCAGCCCTTAATATGCCAAAAGTAACAGTAAACCGAACACTCCCAACCATTTTTTAAATGCTTTGCCTAAAATAATGTTTCTCTTTTTACAGGCGCCTGATATCAATTCACATCTTTATATTAAGGCCAAACAGGGTTTCCAGTCTCTTTAACCCATTACTCCGTATAGATATGCCTTTTACGCCCCTAGTTTATTTCTCCACTGAAAAAATGCACCATTTGGTAACTGCTTTAACACATTCAACCCTAGCGACGAGTATAGTCGTCATTGACAAACAAAGTACCTGTGAGGAATATGCTTGTCCTATGCAAATAGTGTAGACCCTTATCAGAGGGCTCATGCAAGAGCACTCTGATCAGTGTCTGCACTGTTAGCCATTTTACAATAAATTGTTAAAATCAGTCCTAAATAGTCAAAGTGGACTAGACTTAATTTGAAAGAAGAATTTTCCATTAAAAGTTTCAAGTGGTCAACTGTCCTCAAAATTATAATCAGACTGTGGGGGTAGTTGGATAAACGCATTTGGATGGCATCGCACCTAAAAATCTGTTTGATACTGTTACTGGACACTTTACGAGGCAACATGACTTCGCCGATGCCAAAGCTTTTCTTTTTCATTTGCAGGTAGGCGCGTCCATATTTTGCGTTGACTTTGGTACGAAGGCGATCCTCGGAACGGCAGGAGCTGGTGCTGCCTCGGGAATCTCCGTGGCCTGCTATGGCCTCAATGTAATAACAACACACCCAGTAACCCTCCCGTCCCTCTATAATGGCAACTTAATAATGTAATCTAACTTATTTGGGGTTTAGCGCAGGTAGTTGCCCTAGGCGAAAGTAAAAAAGAGAACTTCCGTTTAGGAGCTTTGTTTTACTTTAATCTTCATTTAAAGACTTTTATTCAGTCCATTGATGGACTACCCCCTCCATTGTACTGGATAGGTGAGAAAAAGCATGCAATTAATGCTGCAAGAGGGTATACCAATCTCAGTTTACCTGGCGAGGCCCAGATTATACTGCTCTATTGCTTTTCAATGGTTATTTCTTACCAAACTATCAAATATAAAGGTCGGGTCTCACATGATTCAATATGCACAAGACCCATGTTTTTTGCAAGGAAATTGTCTGGCAAGGCATTATGACCAAAAGGTTGTCAGGAGATGTCTTAAAATGCATAATATCTGCCTTTCATACAGTCAATTACAACATAGCTTTCTTTTGAGTGGTCAAAATAGTTTTTTTTTTGTTTTTTTTTGAAAACCCAGTCCTTCCGGATTGAGAAATAATTTCAATTACCATAACGTAGCTTCTCATAGGCACTATAGACATTTGCCCACACATTTTTTCTGATAGAAATAGAATAATAAAGAACACACATTACATGGTAGCCTTCTAGATATTCACTTTTTTATACAGTGTACGGTAGAACCTCTCTATTACGACCACTCAAAAGAAGGCTAATTGCCTGTATAAAAGACAGGTGACAGCTTAAAGCAATGTGAAAGTGAAACAGAAAGATCATGTATGAGCTTTCTGTTTTACTTTCACATTGCTTTAAGCAGCCACCTGTCTTAAATGACTAATATTCGATACAATTTAGTGGTCGTAATAGAGAGGTTCTACTGTATATCATAAGAAGTATTTAAACTGTACATATTTGTTTCAGGCCATATTTTGTGTAATACTTCAAGCCTGGGTGTTTTTACCTGTCTACATTGCAGCTGGGGTAAGTATAGCAGAGAGGGCGAAAGTAAACGAAAACCCAAACACATTACTGTACAACGAAATTAAGAAAATGACAGTTTTCCTTATCTAGTATGTTGCCGATTCATCTGAATCTGAGTGGCAAATAGTTTGGACTCTGATTGGGATACCTGCCAAAACAAAACAAATTTATCACAGCCTTTTCCAATTATTGGCATTGAAACAATTATCTTAACAAATGAGAAAATGTTATTTCAGTCTATAGTTTTCCGTGTGTGATATATCATCATGCAACAACATCAGTTACGTTTATTTCTCATTTTATTATTTTGCAGCGGGGAAGACATCTTTATTTCCCATTAAACGCGTGTATGCTAAATTTCTCAACCAAGTAGGTCAGTTGCGAACAGTTTGGATCCATTACAGACGCCGGATATCAAACATGTACAATGTACAAAAAATCTGTATTGAGCGACTATCCAATAGAATACTAATATACAGTTTTCGTTGCTTTTAATGAATGATATCAATAATACAGACAGTTGATACAACAGTTTCCTGCAATGACCCAGTATCCCATGTAGCTTGTTTCTAGTTTCGATGATAGGTAACTACTTAAACTCGCGCAGGTTGAAAGTAAAGTAGAATGTGTCTAAGGCACATTCTGCTATACTTTCAGACTGCTTTAAGCTACCATCTGCTAGGTTATTGAAAATATTTCTTATGGTACATAATTATTCTTGGCTGTATAAATTGGAACTACATGTATTTCCTTGAGTGAAGGAATAAAGAAATGCAGGGCTCCAGATAAGAGGTAGTTATTTCAACAAATCTAACATTTTCTCACTTATTCAGCACCAAATCCTATGGTGTTACTACTCATTAGAATCGTCTCGAAGAGACGATTCTAATGAGTAGTGACACCATAGGGTTTAATTCTGAAATAAAGATTTTAGTTTTTGAAAAACTATCCTTATCTGTTGCTCTGGAAATGTCGTAAAATGCGTCTTTATTGGGTAATGGGTTAACGTAACATGTGATTATATACATCCATGCTTCTCAGAAGACAATGCCTTTGCGATTGATTGATTGATTGATTGATTTCACTCCACAGGTATACACATTGCCTGAGTACCTAAAGAAGCGCTTTGGTGGCCGTCGTTTACAAATGTACATGGCCGTCCTGAATCTGTTGCTCTGTGTCGTCGTAAGGCTTGCAGTAAGTCACCACAAATATAAGCTTTAATGCACCTTTTCATCGTCAAGTTAATAATATTGCCTTAAGGCGCATTCTGCTTTACTTTAAGCCTGTTTTCGCTACCGTATACTAGGATATAGAATACATTTCTTATGGTGCAGGCGCCCTTCTTACTAAATGTCGTACGACAAAAATTGCCGTAAGTCTAATTCGACAGTGTTCAATTATTATTTATTTCTACATCCAATCCTGTCTTGTGTCATCTCTTTGGAATCGTCTTTTCAAGACGATTTCAAAGAGATGTCACAAGACAGGATTAGATAAAGGAATAAGAAATTATACATATTTTAAAGTTTCGACTTACGACCATTTTTGTCGTACGACGTTTCGTAAGACAGACCCCAGATGTATAAATATTAATCAAGTGGAACTATACTCTCTTCAATGGAGACATACATTATAGCAGTAAAAGGCGTATATATGGAGTGATATGTTTTAAAAATTGCAACTTGTATTTAACACTTTTGTCCAACTGGATATTTCTGCCATATTTTCATATTGCTTTAAGCTGTAACCTGTATCAATCAATCTTTATTTTTGGGGTATTTAAATAGTGAGACTTACAGACATATTCTGACTCTTCCACAGCCTGATATCTATGCTGGTGCAGTGTTCATACAACAGTTCCTGGGATGGAATATGTACCTGGGTGTGGCCGTTGTCCTTACAATATCAGCTGTTTATGCCGTATTGGGTAGGTGAGGGCATGCCCGTGCTTTGACCTTGGTGTTATTGTTGTTTACAATTCATAACCCGCCAAAATATAATTTGCTACACATTCTCTGTTTATTCCATTACTCCATGAATACGCATCTATTGTATTCCTGCATTGAAGAAACTAGTTCCAAGTTATACAGTTACTGCAGTGGTTGGAATAAATCATCTTGTTTGCTCAGCTATACGTGTATCTCTATTCGAAATATGCTTATTTTAGAGAACAACTTTAAAGAGAGTGAAAACCAAATTTGGCATAAACAATTTGTTTTTTGGTAAATGGATGCCAGGGTTCAAGGTTATAAAGCGTTTGAGCTGGGTCTGAGTGTGTTCTCAAGCATTTGATTGGTCAGATTTGAGCCTAGGCTCAAATCTGACCAATCAAACGCTTGAGAACGACTTTAGACTAAACTGAAAAGTTTTATAACCTTGGACCCAGGCGCCTATATAAACACGTAACTACTAGTTTAGGGAAAAGACATATACATGTCTACGTTAAAACAAATACATTTCAAAGAAAATTGAACTCGATCGGGATCGAACCCGTGGGGAGAAATCGAAAACGTTAGTAAGTGTACCTCTGTATTTTTTCAGGAGGTCTGAAGGCTGCAATGTACACACAGACTTTACAGACTTTCGTGTTGCTCACTGGGTGTGTTATTCTATCTGTTTTAGGTGAGTTCTTTCTTATTATAGAATATTGATAAAACATGTATATAAAATAATATGATGTTATATTGACAAAGGCATTTATTTGAAATAATTTCTTACGAATGAAAAAGGATATACGTTGTTTCCGAATGAATATCTTTATTTTATAGAGGACCTACTATGTTTATGTTTTTTAAAGCTTTCCGTATATAGCGTTCCCTCTCTACAACGGCCCTCCCAATAACGACCCCTCCTTACAACGACCCTTGCCGCTGTTCCCCAAACCTGACATTTATGTCTAACATTCTCACTGCTGCAATATCGTCTGCTTAAAACTGTCGTCTGCTGCTTTTTTGACATTTTGACAGAAAACAACTTATTGACGAGTGACAAACAGCTTGAAGCCACATTACATAACAGTTTACCGTGTTTACGAACACGAACGTGTACGCAAGAAAAATAGTTACATCAAAATTTTAAGCATCACTTAAAGACAAAGAACAGTTGAGCCTTGATATATGACACTTAAAAACGAGCTTATTCATATTCCTACAGTTGTAGTTTGATACATACTAAACATTCCAATAAATTATTTTAAGAGTTAAACCGTTGTACGTTTAACAACTTATATGGACACATTCTATTAACCCTTTGCCTGCTGGTCGCGACTTTGCTGATTGTTTCAAACAGTTTGGATCCAGATCAGACGCCGCGTAACGCGGCATCTGATCTGGATACAAACTGTTTGACACTCGTTTTTAGGATTATTTACTTAAAAAATGTATACATTTAAATTTAACAAACTTTGCAGACGACAATGTCGAAGCAGACGACATCACCGCAGGATAAGTGTTAAAAGACTGTACTGATACAAGCATAACATAATAAGATTCATATGCTGATCGATCTTGAAAAGAATTTCTAGTCCTACAATTGAACAACCATATATCGAACTTACTTTTGTCGAACTTATCCGTATTTTACATTTCAAACTCATTATTTCTGCCTCGCTCAAGTTGAACGTAGCTACATTTTAAATTCGGAATACGGATATTTTTTACTTAGCGAGTTCGAGATATCGAAGTTTGACTGTAGTTTATACGTAAAGAAACTACTAAATGTACTAGAATTTGTTTGTTTAGGTTTTTGGGAGGTTGACGGGATGTCTGGACTGCAGCGCCAGTACATGCTAGCGGTGCCGAGTACGAATCTAAACCACTCAGACTGTGGGCAGCCTGACCCGGAGGCCTTTCACTTGATAAATAATGCTGTATCTGGAGCAATTCCATGGCCAGGCAATGTGTTTGGTATTACTTTGATGGCAGCCTGGTACTTTTGTACTGATCAGGTGAGTGTGAAACTAAATACAGTTGAAACTCGATACTACGACACCCAATGGGAGACAACAATTATGTGCGTTGTTCGAATGGAGTCGTTATAGAGAGGGAAATTGGTGTACGTTTGCAAACAGATTGAATCTAGACCAGACGCCGCGGTTACGCGGCGTCTGATCTGGATCAAACTGTTTGTCACCTGTCATTAAGTTTTTTTCCTGTCAAAATGTCCAATATTAAACTTTGAGAAAAAGAGCAGACGACAACTTGAAGCAGACAATATTGCAGTAGTGCAAGCGTTAGACATAATGGTCCTGTTTAGGGAACTGCGACAAGGGTCGTTGTAAGGAGGGAGTCGTTGTTGGGAGGGCCGTTGTAGAGAGGGAACACTGTACAAGAAATACGACCAGCTAGAAAGACACAGGAAGATAGACATACAGACGGTCAACTAGACAGACATTTAGACAACCATGGAGACGCACAATCATGTATATATATGCAAGCAGACAGATAGTTTTAGTTTCCATCGTTAAGTGCACGCATTTTGGTTGATGTATATTTAAATGTATAGGAAATTTATAGTACATGTATTTGTAGAAGACTCGTTACCACTAATTCTTTAAATAAGCGACTAACTGTTTAACGGTTGGCAAATGATGCTTATTTAAGGCATCGCTTAAGCAATGTTGTTCATGTATAAACGAAATAATATTAAGTTTGTTTTATGTTTGTCTAGGTGATGGTCCAGCGGTCACTGGCAGCCAAGAACATGCACCACGTGAAGGGCGGGGCGATCCTGGCCTCCTATTTTAAGCTTCTGCCACTGTTCATCATTATATTTCCGGGCATGATCAGTCGGGCCATGTTTCCTGGTAATTAATAGCATTTGCTCAGTGGTAATTTAATGAGGATAAACACATTTCTAGCTTACTTTCTGACAGAATTCAGTTGTCAATTGACGTGTTTAGCTTGCTTGTAATTGTATGCGGAAAATTAGGTAAATACTAGGGATGGGAATTCGAACCCAAATTGCTATTCGAATATTCGCTTAAAGTATTCGAATAATTCGAATAATTCGCCTGGAATAAACGCTTTGTCCGATGGGGGTGGGGGGGGGGGGGGGGTGTTATCCGATCCGAGTATAATTTCATCATCAAATTCAATTATTCAATGTTTGCTTCGTAGAAATACCTATCTTAAATGGACCAAACCCTGAGCTGAATGTGTATTCTGTGACAATCGTCTGATTGTTTGGTAAACTTATCAACTTTTGCAACCATTTACTACAGGTGAGAGACCAGTAAATAACGAGTGATTTCATTGGTCAAAGCAAAAAACGGTAGAGACTCCTGACAGCTAATTGCAAATGGCGGCATCCATTCAGCAAATAAATCAAATAATGTAATGAAAATGTTTTCTATACTTGCGATAGACATTTTCACACAAGTTCAGTGTATTTTAGAGAAGCGAAAATGCACTCTGGTTATTTTTTGGAGCGATATTTAATATGCAGTAAATTTCGGGTTGGGTCTAAGAAATTTACAGCAAAACGGGGGTCATCCTGTTTCGGCGGATGTAGCAAAAATCTGGTGTGGTCAATCTGTCACTTACAGTTTATTTTTAGATGAGACTTGGTTAGCTCTTTCGAAGGAAAAATTCCGTTCCCCTCATCGAGTTCTAATATCGTCAACACAGCCTTGAACGTTATAATGGAGGTCTATGGGAAATGATTTAGTGGTCTCTGACCTAAACACGACAAGTTGCATCTTAACAGTTGGTCCTGGAGAGCTTTTTCAATGCCCGATTCTGCATTTTTGAACCTGGTTTAGCAAGTTTACTACAAATAAGTTCAATTTATCTTAATGGAGTAGGTTTCAGACCACTAAATGACATTTCATGCAGCCAAAGGGTCAAAGGCTGTTCAAATGAAATTGTGAATATGCGTCTGTCCCGTATTCATCCCTGTTTGCATCCAAAGAGCAGCTCCAAGAAGCTTTTCCCTGCCTCTGTCCGCCAGATAAAATAAGTTTTGTGACAAAACAAGGTGGTTTTATCCGTTTTTATAAGAATTTGACTATGAATTTCAGTATATATACAGCTAGGGGGTGTATAAAAACCTTGAAAATCGATGTTTTATACACACCTGGCTGGCTTTTCTTGCCCCATTTAGGCACATGTGTCATCGTAAATACATTGTTTATCTCAAATCATGACGCTTAGGCAGTAATGAAGGCTTTGGAATGCCAAAACCATGATTTTCAGTTCACAGACCTTTAGCCTGCTACCCTTTGGCAGCAATTTCTTGCAAAAAAGTCACATTTCTTGCCTTTAATATCCTACTTAGGCCTTCCAACTGGCTGCATATTGCTTTAAGCAGCCTTTTCTGGTGCATACAAGTGTCTGCTGAAACAAACATAAAAATAATTGAACTACAGGTACTGATGACGTAATACTGGAGTATTGCTTAAACATGAGTACAGCGGCCATGGAAGATGGGTTGGCTCCTTGAGAGTACCAAAAAGCGACCCTGAATTGGATGTAAACCTAAATTTTAGGTTCTAAAAGGTAGAAAAATGTCTAATGTACGTTTTAAGTGCGTTTAGTAGGTTGTAGATCCGTCCACGTGTCTCAGGGAAACATTTGAAAGTCAAAAAATGTGATTTTAGAGCAAAAATCACAATCCGTCACGCTTGAGTGAACATGATATCCAGTTATGCCTAGATCTCAAGTTAATTGGATAGAGTGTCTCGAGTACTTGCACTTAAGGTTGCATAACTGTCCTTGAGCTTAAACATGTACATTTTATGTGAGAAAAAACTTTTAGCAAAGGTGGACGAAAATTGACCAAAATTGAACAGTTTGCGTCCTCTTTAGACCTCCAAAAATAGGTCAAATGATTGTTGCTCTGAAAAATTCTTAGTCAGGTTTTTTGCGTAATTGAGTCATTTACAAGAATTCCAAATTTGAACACAATACTCAAAACTATGATGTCTCTTTAGGTGAGAGACCAGTAAATAACGAGTGATTTCATTGGTCAAAGCAAAAAACGGTAGAGACTCCTGACAGCTAATTGCAAATGGCGGCATCCATTCAGCAAATAAATCAAATAATGTAATGAAAATGTTTTCTATACTTGCGATAGACATTTTCACACAAGTTCAGTGTATTTTAGAGAAGCGAAAATGCACTCTGGTTATTTTTTGGAGCGATATTTAATATGCAGTAAATTTCGGGTTGGGTCTAAGAAATTTACAGCAAAACGGGGGTCATCCTGTTTCGGCGGATGTAGCAAAAATCTGGTGTGGTCAATCTGTCACTTACAGTTTATTTTTAGATGAGACTTGGTTAGCTCTTTCGAAGGAAAAATTCCGTTCCCCTCATCGAGTTCTAATATCGTCAACACAGCCTTGAACGTTATAATGGAGGTCTATGGGAAATGATTTAGTGGTCTCTGACCTACAGTGAATCTTTGTAGATATGGCGGTCTCCGAATGTAAGGGATGCAACTCGTGTTTAACGCAACATCTATATCTGCATTAAAATTAGTTTCGAATTAAGTCTTCCGTCATGTAGAGTCCACTCATTCTCAATAAGAAGGTGCACTTAACCAATTATGCTGTCCTTGTATTGTACAATGGTCTGAATCCTCTACAAAATCAAACTTACAATATCTTCTAATACAGACATAAAGTATTGTTCCTGGCACATACTTTTGACTTTATATTTCTTCATATTTCTTGTCAAATTGCAGACTGAATATACAATTCTGTAAGGTTTGTTACTGTCCCCGATAAGGTATCTCATTTTGTAGTGTTATTTTCTCAAATAATCTATTAATTTTAGATTAGTTTACATGCAAGTCGTATTGCATATGGTCCTAGCTACCAGAAACTGAAGATGACATCATCTTAAAGTTTCTTTGTTGAAAGCAGAGCCTTGTTAGTTAATTGTCTCTTAAATCTTAATTAATCAAAAATTCATTTACCTCATTCATTACAAAGTAAAAATATGTATCTTCTTTTACGATTTAGCTAAAGAAAATTATGTATAATTTCATGTAGCACTCATTTTGTTATGAAATAGCATCTATAGTTAGTATATAAGGACATTGCCTGCATTAATCGATCATGAAATTAGTTTCTCTCAACGTTTGGTTTAAGGCTGTAAGGTTTGTTACCCCTTTTAACACAAACGTGTTAACTATATTGAATGGTGATTACACCATTTTAAAGAATACAGATAAAGGATACAATTGATATAGAAATATATTACTGAAAGCGTAAGAACAACTATAAAGTAGACTTTGAACTGTGTTCGTAAGGTTCATTCTGTAAGGTTAGTTACCAGGAAATAAATAAAGCTGGCAGTTTTAATCAATACTGTACAGACACGTTTGCTTACGTCATACTTATTAACAAATGACGTTAATGGTTGGAATACATGTCAAAGAAGCCAATTATAGTGAGTATTTGTGCGGAGAGAAGTGTACACATGTCTTGTTTTGGTAACATTCTGACTAGCAAACAAAAAAAGGATTTTTCACAATACTTTTTATATTTTATATGACCTTTTGTATAGCAAGTATCTTGTTAAAATAATGTTTTTGCTAGCAAAGTACAATTCAAACTTAATACAGAGAAAATACTATGGTAAAACTATGTTTAAAGACATGTAAGGTTCGTAGTTTTGGTAACTAACCTTACAGGTCTTTAGCAATGGCAGTGAATATCAATTGCTTTGTAGAGTTCACGTATTGAACTGATTATCTTATTCTAGAAGGAGTTGTTGTGACTCAAATGTCTCACAGTGACTGGAAAACGCTGGTTTAAATTGATTTGATTTGTTTGCAAATATCACAAGATAAAATTTGAGTGTCTATCAAAAGTGAAGTTTTATCATGTATATGCCCTATTAATTATTTGTAAATTTAGAAAGATATTTGTGTAAAAATGATTTTATATTACTGCAGGCATTGATTTTTATCCTGGTAGTATATAAGTCAAGTGGCTGTCTGTTTTGCTAATAGTAAGGTTAGTTACCCATAGTAACGAACCTTTCTTATTAGTAATGGTGCGTCTGGCGAAGTCAACAAAAGAAAATGGGTATAATATAGAGAAAGAACGTAAAGTGACCCCAGAGGGTATCAATTATACATAAAAAAAGGCAAGAGCACGGAAGAGCAAAGAAGAGAAATAATTAAAATACCAGCGGACAAGCTGGTAAAAAAACAGGGGGTAGATCGTCCAGCCAGTTCAAAGGGTCATATCACTCATGTGATGGACTGCGTGGGGACACAAAGAGAATGGCGGACGATGCAGTTAACACATGAACATTTAAGCTACAATAAAAGATGCTAGCTATTTCTTGAAATGGGCACAGTCACCAATTTGTTCCATTACGACTTCGATTTGTTTGGTAACGTCCGTTTCTGCCATCTATGGGTTAGTTAGATGCTCCAGAGAAAGAGGTGCGGATACAGAAAACCTGGGTGCTTTGTCCTACTCTTATTATCAACAGATTTGTTTAAGTCAATCTGATGTCTAGTTTGAAGCACATACATCGGACATACATGTAGGTTTATACGATCGTCTCGTCCAAAGAAATTGGTCCGGTGGAGAATCAAACCCATGCCCTCTGATATCGCAGTCGAGTGTATTACCACTGGACCTTGTCTGACGGTGTACCATAAAAACAATGAAGTTCTCAGACATCAATGTAGGTGATTTTGTTGCGACTAGATATGATAGCAATGTATACAGCCCTTAGATAGGGAAGGTTTTAGAGATGATGAAGACGATGAGGTTGAGATCACAATGATAAATTTGGAAATCAAAATAATGAATTCCAAGGATATTTATTCTGTGAAACAAAGAGTCCTTGAGGCACACATTCAGTCCTTGAGTTTAAACCTAATCAATATAAAAAAAACTACTTTTAGTTTTGAAGATACCTTTAAAGCGTTTGAAAGTAAAGGAGGATGTGCCTTAAGGCTGCTCTATTTAGCTACCATCTGCTAGGATATAGAAACTATTCTTATGATGAACATTTATAACTGTATAAAGCTGAACTATTCTCTTTAGTGGAAGAATAATTAAAGACATTAAAATACATAACATTGGGGTAATGGGTTAATAAAGGCAAGAAAAGTTATGAGTCCATGGGACTCACATCCTTTCACCAAATGAGTCCCTGGTAAATTTTATGATTATCGGTCTCAGGCTCGATGCGCAGATAAAAAAACCTTTGTATTACATTCATGGAAAATGTGAAAAAGTTATTACAATGGTTGAAACATGACGACATACTTTGGATACACAGACATGATATTTTCTGCACAGTTGCAGAGCCTTTACCTACAGGGAAGTCACAGCGAATATTTAAACTGAGTAAAACAAGACATAGACACAGTTGAAAACAAAACGTAACTCCAATATGTTGATCGCAACTCAGAGGCACAAACCTTATATAGTGGTAGATCTATATTGTACAAATATAGCAACATTCATAGCAAGAAAATACAGAGTTCTAAATCTATCTATCTTAATAAGTGTTTCCCAATGTATTGCTGTTTTGCTTTTGTTAAACTGTATTGCAATAGTTAGTAAGTTCATTATGTTTTAATATTAAGTACTACAATGTAGTAATTAACCTTACACTGTGAACGAACCTTACATATACATATTTAACTTACAGTTTCTTAGGTACGGTACAAAAGAGATCCATAATAATGATTAAGTCAAGTCTGTATGTCATTATATAGACGAACACACCATGTAAACAACGGTAACAAGTGTTGATGTTGGTATCTAGAACATGATGTCAATGTATACCTGATCTAAGGATGTTCGATCAATTTTAACTTCATTCAGATTGGCCAGTTTATTTATGTGTAGTGTAAAGTACATAGCACTGTTGTTTCTGTGCATTTTAAACATTATTGTTTCAAAATACACTCTTATTTGGTCCTTTAATTCTTGCATTCACTACCAGCATTTGTAGAAACATTTATGGTAAGGTTAGTTACTTGTGGGTCAGTTTGTTTAAACGTTATAAATATTTATTTATATGGAAGTAATATGTTAAAACTGCATTTGGTTTTGACCCAGCACAAATAATTCTAATGTTTCTAAACACTAGATTTAAAAGAACATAGAATTACGTCGTATATTGCAAATGTTAGGCATTGCATTTATACCGTATTACAAAAATATGTTTTTCCAAATACACAAATTAGCTTGAAATCAGTTTTCCAACGGGTTTATTCCATTTTAAGGAAGATCATTTATAGGGTATATCTAGTACACTTGCATACTAACTTTAAATAGTATAAGTGTGCAAATACTATTCAAATAAATATGCCAAACTCATTTTAAGAACAAACTACCCATACAGTAACTAACCTTTCACTAGAGAAAAACAGAGGTTTGTTTGAATGACCGTATAACAATTGATAGTTGATTCATGTTCAAGAAAATTTACAATATTGCAGACAAAACATGTATCAATTGATATAATAAAAAACATCAAAGAAATTTTGAATTTCATTTTTCACTTATTAAATATTCTATGTGCACCTTTTTATTGAGAATGCGTGAGTCAGGTTTTTTTGCGTAAATATTTTGTTGGCTTTACAAATTATATTTAATCTGCTTTTAAAATTAATCTGAACACACACTAGCTCTCAAGTTTCTGCATGCAGATGTTACACTCAGAAACGAACGTAACAAACAAAACAGGTTGCTGATTTCTTGTCGACAGAACGAGTAAATTCTTTCACACAGGCGAAGCAGTAGCCGGTGGCATAGTTGCGTTTTAGTAAGAATTTGATCGTTTATAGATCTTCGTCTTGTGTAAGGTCAATATTAAGCTTTCATGACGTCTTAACTAGAATGTTTGATGATTTTAAATTGTGTTTGCGTGATATTGGTCGTTTACGAAAAGCGTCATTTGAGCCGCTATGATTGGCGATATTAACAATTATTCGTCTTTTTTTGATTGGATGCTCTTAAATGTCCTGTGCTAAACACACCTCTTTTGTTTGGCAACTAGGGTTCCCCAACATGTCAATTTATTAACTGCGAGTCCACTGATCCGATGTCAGGGAGGGCCGTCGATTACATAACACAGCGGGTAATGTTTGCAAACTGTGTACAACTTGACAGGTGCTATCAAAACACTGACCAGCCGGGGGTGATAATCACCCTACACACGAGGATTAATGGCCAACGATTAGCCTGGTTGGAGAAAATGAAACAGCTAGTCTCTCAAATAAATTGAATAATCCATATTATGATTTTAACAAAAACAAAATTTCAGAGACAACTATTCGAATACTTAAATGGGATTCGAATATTCGGCCCTTATGCGAATATTCGGTCCCGCCCCTAGTAAATACGTCTAAAGGTGCTTGTGTGGAAAACGATTATTTGCCCAAGTACATATAATAACGTTGGACAATATACGTATCCTTATGAGATGCTAGGTAACATTATTTGCTCAAGTACAATACATAATTATACACTTTGGAAAGTATACGTTTCCTTATAAGATGCCAGGTTATATCATTTGCCCAAGTATATACTAGTAATGATAAGCTTTGGAAAATACATTGGACTCTGAGACTTATAAGACTGATATTAAAACAATTTTTCAACCTAATAGAGATAATAAAAACAACGATATAGCAACAATATAATCTTAAATACATTGATGGCTTGATAGCGGAAGGACTATGGAGTGTATAAAATGTGCACGTCATGTCGTCCTTATGCAATGAAGCCATCATTGTATACATTCTGTATGCCCGTATGTCCATGTACTTTTCTATATGCTTTTATGTTGGTATGCTTATATATACTACTTCGTTTATATGCGTTGGTACACACCAATAATGGTGGAATATAGATGATATAAATGAGATACCAGGTTACATTATTTGCCCAAGTACATACTGATAAACTCTGGAAAATAAACGCTACCTCATGAGATACCGGGTTACCTTTTACTAATATATTCTGGTAGAAATGGTAATGAAACAATGCTATGAGAACGATTCCCACTACTGCTAAAGTAGTTTTGTCGGGATTCAGCAGTGAAGCGTTTAATGATGTTTTACTTGCAACAGATGAGGTAGCTTGCACGGACCCCTCTACCTGTATGGAGGTTTGTGGGAATCCAGCCGGCTGTTCAAATATCGCCTTCCCAAAACTCATAATGGAAGTGATGCCAATTGGTACGTTTTCTCCAATCTATTTCTGGTTAAGTTTAACCCTTTCTATGACATGGGCGACTTAAGCCAACTTTACCAACAGTTTGGATCAAGCTCAGATGCCACAAAACTGTTTGGCACTCGTATCAACATCAAAAGTGAATTTGGCAAAAATTACAAACGACAAATTTTGGTAAACAGTAATTTGTCTTCCAATGGGTTATATAACAAATGGTTAAATTTGTTGATGAAAGGGTTAATGAATGATTGCACTGTTTAAATGATATTAATGTCGTATATATGGGCGATGCCTTTATAACACATTTTATTTAATATTCATCATTGGAATTCGGTCGGTCACAAGTTATTGCAACATTAGAGACGGGAGACGGTCTTCCGCCGTACTGTGCTCACAGTTTCCCATTGTCCCTTTTTTACTTCAATTTCTGTGTTTTGACTAACATGCTAGAATCTGTTTAATCCTTATAAAGCCACGTGTGACTTTCGTCGAAGGCAGTTAGCAAACAAATTCGACCTAGACAAGATTTCAATTTGGAAATGTGACTTAGAACATTAGCGAGAAAATCTACATATACTGACCATGTCAATGGGGTGTACTCTAGCGTTTAGGTTCAGACTGACCTATTCCGTGGAATGTTTAGCCAAACATTTTCGTGAATAGTTTATAGAAATAAGCTAGATATCGGTCCATGATACATATTCTCGATTTTACCGATTTTGGCTCACAAAAGAGTACTGATCTTCTTTTGCAGGTTTAAAGGGTCTTATGCTTGCGGGGATGATGGCGTTTCTGATGACTACGCTAACTTCCGTGTTTAACAGCGCCAGTACCATATTCACTATTGACATCTGGATACGGCTAAGACCACGTGCTAAAGACGCCGAACTGCTCGTGGTGGGAAGGTTGGTGTAACAATCGAAATTCGATACTTCAAACTCATTTAAATAAAACATACATGTACCTGTATTTCATAAGTTTAATTTCGACAACTTGATCTCGCTTAGGTCGAACATAATCGTATTTAAGTTAAAACGTGGCTAAGCCACCTTTTAACTTTGTAATATGGGTTTGTTCGAACTAACGCGAATTCGAAGTATCGAATTTGGTTTCGATGAGCAGATTGTTTCTTGGGCTTCCCAATTTGTCAATAATCAATAGTCGTTAATATCCTGTGTTACAAACACATATTGCACATTTTTTTATATTTTAAACACGTGATCTGTTTTTGTCAATTTACCACCTGTTTGTGTGCTTTAATAATACAAAGTAGATCTAGTAGTCTACTA
This sequence comes from Gari tellinella, assembly GCA_922989275.2. Classification (NCBI taxonomy): domain Eukaryota; kingdom Metazoa; phylum Mollusca; class Bivalvia; order Cardiida; family Psammobiidae; genus Gari; species Gari tellinella. Next base: position 48,105,237 of record OV277864.1, read on the forward strand.
TACTCAACTATACGCATCTAATGAGATCGGATCAATGTCGGCCAATATCGGTACTCTACGTAGAGTAATCGGCCATTGCCGTATGCTGACGGGATCGAGCACAAACTGATTGATATCGTCATGACATATTTTTGGAAATCAACTTTTGCAGACGGCACTTACATAGCGTGCTTAATATTTTTATCCTGATATTTTAGACTATTTGTGCTTGTGATGGTGGGTGTCAGTGTGGTATGGATGCCTGTCCTACAGACCTCACAGCAAGGTCAACTGTTCAACTATATTCAATCCGTGGTCAGCTACATAGCACCTCCTGTCCTCGCCGTGTTCTTGTTGGCGCTTCTCTGGGACAGAACCAATGAACCAGTAAGGCAAAGTAACTTGTTTTAATCACAGAAGTATACATTAATGTGTGTAAAATTCCGTGTTTTAGTTGATTCACCCCTGAAACTTCAAATGGACAAGCCCAGTTTCCAATAAAATCTAGTCCATTCTTGACTTTATATAGAGATTTTACAATGTATTGCAACGTGACAAAAAATGCAGACCCTGATCGGCTCTATAGGAGCCTTTTTAGATAGGTCTACACTATTTGCATAGGATAGGTGTACTCTTCACGTGTGCACTATTTGATAATGACCGGTATATATCTACTCGTAATTAATTGAAGAAGTACTTGTACGTGTCGCATTACTTTCTACAGAAGACTGCTAAATGTAGGACAATAGTAAATCAGAAAGATCGCCAAGGGGTGTCTTGATTTTTGTCCTGCATTGTGTTGCTGTATATTAAGACTGTTAAGCCTTAATTTCAATTCGTAATTTTGGAAACCTGATGTCTAGTCAAAGTAGATTTACACCAGACGTTGATGCCACAGTTTCCTTTCCAACAAAAGGAGTAACCATAAAGAAAACAATTTCTACAACAAATTCAGATGTGCATTATTACATGTGATGAGCCCTGTATATTCATCAGGAGAATTGGTTCAGCATTTTGAAATGTGTTCTTACAGGGAGCGTTTTGGGGTCTCATGGTTGGACTGGTTGCTGGTGTGAGCAGAGGTATTCTAGAATTCTCCTTCCCAAAACCAGGCTGCGGGGAGCTAGACACGCGACCAGCTGTGTTGTCCAGGATACATTTCCTGTATTTTGCTATTATACTCTTCCTGATAAGTGTCCTAACTACAGTAGTAGTGTCACTGGTAACACCACCAGTAGACGGAAAACACGTAATACCTCTTTCTTTATTAAACCGGTTTGCTTTATCTATAGCCTGTTTCTAGTTTTGAAAAACACAAACTACCGTTAAAAGCAGGTCAAAAGTAAGGCTTTATGTGGAAAGGTACATAGGGACCCGAAATTTGACGCCTGACATCCCCAACACTTAGGGGTGTCGGGGTCAAATTTCGGGTCCCTATGAAAAGGTACTGGAAATGCCTTTTATATTTCATGTTCAGGACTTTCTATGTTGGAACTATACTATTCTTATTGTACTAGCTACAGGTACTTGACACATAGATCAAGATCTTTGTGTCAAGTACCTATGGTACGAGCCATAAGAGGACCAAGGAAGACAAATTTCACTTCTTTTCATGGTAACTATTTCACCCCATAAAACTTTTAGTGGACAACTCATACAGTGGAGAATGTGTTATTCTTTCCCAATAAACGCGTTTACGCTAAAACTATTATTTGCAGTGCAAACAGTTTGGAGCCAGATCAGACGCCGGGTAACCCGGCGTCTGATCAGGCTCCAAAATGTTTGCCACCAAGATAAACATGAAATATCAGAATTGTCCAAAAGTTGTCCTTTTCTACGTTTTAGTGCTTTGCGTTTGCGTACGTTTGCGTTTAAACGGGAAAGAATAACAGATTCTCCACTGTATTTCCAATTAAATCTTCTTCATTTTTTATAATTAAGGGTTGGTTTTAACAAACATGTACATATACATTGTACATGCATTGCAAAATGAAAAACAGTGCAGACCCTGATCAGAGGGCTCCTAGGGGCCCTCTGATCTGGTTCTTCGCTGTTTGCATTGTCACAAGTAAGTGGTGAGTATACTTGTCGCTAGGGTTGAATGTGTTAAACAAAGCCACTTTGTAATATTTACTAACCTATTTGCAGCTTTTTCGGCTGACCTGGCGGACGCGGCACTCTTTAGAGCGCAGACTATCGTTTGATGACGAATATACCTCTAGTAACCAAGACAACCAAACTACATCAAAAGAGAATGTAAATGAGGCAACCACTGCAGAAGCTGATTGTGAGTCTCCATACATGTCTGCTTAAACTCATTTTAGTTGAAGCTAGTGCCATATATGCATTATTAACAAACAGTGTATCTGTGTAGATTACACTTGTCTTATGCAAACAATGCCAACCCTAATCAGAGGGCTCGTATGTGACTGTAAATATTAAACATGTTATATACAGACAGTGTAGGCCTCTGATCAGGGTCTACACTGTCTGTATATGACGTGTAATCTTTACAGTCACATTGTTTCTTTAAAAGGGCTCATGGATTGAAACTGAATGGAATTAAACATTGACATTTTCTACAAACCTCTCCATCACGACAAGTAAATTAATAAATTATAAGTTGTTAAAGAAAGGAGACTGCTTAAAGCAAAGTGAAAGTAAAACAGAGCTTCCTGTTTTACTTCAACCTTGCATTAAGTTGTCACCTGTGTTTCCTACAATCAATAAGCCTTATTTTAGTGGTCGTAATAGAGAGGTTTTACTGTATATCCTACTTTCAGCCAAGTCCTGTTGGCACAGGGTATTACATGCAGTACTTGGATTGGAGAAGAAACCACAACATACCAGCCAAGCATCCCATCTAGCAGAGAGAATGAAGCAGTTTACATCTATCAAGGAGAAACCCTTCTGGGCAACATTTGTAAACACCCATGCAGTGATAGTCTTACTTATTACATCTTTTGTGTGGGGATATTTTGCTTGAAACTTAACACATTACCCCATAAATACACCTTTGATCTATTCCTTCAATGTAGAAAATAGCTCAACTTTATAGTCATGAATATATTTCATAAGAAATATTTGCTAAATCCTAGAAGATGATAGCTTAAAGCAGGCTGAAAGTAAAGCAGAATGTGCCATAGGCACATTCTGCTTTACTTTCAACCTGTTTTAAGTGGTCATCTTTATTTAAAACTAGAAACAGGCTATGGGGTAATGGGTTTAACAAACATTGAACCTTTTGTTGATAAGGATACATAGTTACAAACAAGAGAGCCATTGACCCTCTATCGCTCACCTAAGTCATAGTGATATATTGACAATGTGGCATTTTAACTTTTAAGACAAATATTTGTTTATTGGTTTCTAACCAAGTATAAAATAAAATACAATAATGATAAAAAAAAAACCAGGAGAAGAAATTGATATAAGTTTTAAACCAAACTTGTTTTCTATTGGGCATTATCCTAATACCTATACATGAAAGTGTATGTATAGTCAGCTTTGACTGTGTTTGTATTGAAATAAAATACTGTTTAAACTAACTTGAGTGGCTAACTAATGAAACCAGCTTACATAATATACTGAATAAGGAATGCACTAGAACTGTACCCCAAAGGCTAACGAATACGGGGCCCTATGATAAGTGTCTACACTGTTTGTCATTTTGAAATATATTGTTAAAATTAACCCTAAATAGTCAAAAATGGACATGACTTATTTTAAAATTAGAATTGTCCATTAAAATTTTCAGGGGTGAATGAGTTAACACAGATGAGTAGATGTGATTTGCACAGATAACTGTGAGGAAAAGAATCAATACAGGTGTCATCAAAATCAACAACAAACTTTACATATACTTTACCTTTATCTCAGATACAAAGGAAATATGATAAAAAATAAGTCTGTATTCACTCCAGTCAAAACTAAATCACCTTGCAGGGTCTTGATCCTATCTTGTCACACCACAGTCAGACCTCAATATAACAAAGACTCATTTGAGTCAAACATACAGTCAAACTTCGATATCTCGAACTCGCTTAACTCGAACTATCCGATAGTTCGACACATGGACTGCATGATTTCATGTTCGGTTAGGTCGAACATTCCCATATTTCAAAGTTTTAACTTTGAAATACGGGTATGTTCGAATTAACAAAGTTTGAGATATCGAAATTCGACTGTACATGTACCTGTATTTAAAAGTTCTTAGCCATGTTTTAACATTGAAATATATAGGATCTGTCACGAGTCGATGTTTAGGACAAGCTGATCTCAACCAAGTTTAGAATTGAAATGTTATTTAGCGAACCTTGGCGAGCTTAATAACTTTTCTATTCTAGACGAGGTTGAGATCAGCTTGTCTAAAACATTGATGAGTGATAGATTCTTTTTCTCACATAACCAATAATTTTAAGCTATGTTTTAAAAGCAATAGGCCTTTTTGGAGTTCAAGTGACATAATAACGCCTTTATAAATAGTGACATTATAATGAAGTCATCAAATTGATCTCACATGTGTTTGAGACAAGGATGTTCGCGATCGTTGTTTGTTATAGAAAACGGGTAGTTATGTGAGAAATATTGGTATGATATTGACTTAAGCGAGGTCAAGTTATCAGTCCCACTGTATTTGTGTGATAAAACTCGCTCAAATTGAGTTTTTTTTAATAATTCTTATAGTCATTCCAGGTGTTCTTGCAGACACTGGTTTATAGTTTGTAAAGCACAACCTGACAGGGTATAAAATGCTAATCTTTCCCATTAACACTTTTCTCCACAGATACTCATTTTTGTGCCTTTAATTTATTCCTCCACTGAAGAAAATAGTAAGAAATATTTTTAATATTCTAGCGATCTGTTTGACACTCTGGTTTTTAAAGAATTATCAACCTTTCAAAAAAGACTTGTTTTCTACAATTTCTTGCATTTTGTTTAATCCTTTACTCCATAGTCTGTTTATCATTTTGAAGACAGTTACTGCTTAAAGCAGGTTGAAAGTAAAGCAGTATGTGCCAATGCACATTCTGCTTTAATTTCAGCCTGTTTTAAGCAACCATCTGCTAGGATAAAGAAAATAGTTCTTATGGTGCATATTCATGACTGTGCAAATTGGAGGTATTTTCTTCAGTGGAGTAATACATTAAAGGCGTAGAAAGGTGTATTTATGTAGTAATGGGTTAACCCTTTCCTCCCTGAAACTTAAAATGGACAACCCCAGTTTCCATTTGAGTATAGTCCATTTCTGACTTTTAAGGGTTGTTTTTATCAATGTTTTTCATTATAACAAACAGTGAAGACCCAGATCAGAGGGCTCCGTAAGGAGCCCTCTGATCTGGGTATTCACTGTTTGCATAGGATAAGCGCACTTGTCACATGTATACTGTTTGAAAAGGACGCCTATATGCAGGACTAGGGTTCAAAGGGTTAAACAAGAAAAGAATAACATTTCACAACTGTTATATCTGCCAGTTATTTATCTATTCTCATTGATATTATTATGACACATAAAACCATTTCCAAAGACACGAAAGTATAAAAATCACAGATAAGTCACAGATAAAAAAGAAATCCACTACCATCAAATTATGAGGCTTTGTTTACAAAACAAATCCTCAATAACTATACTATTGAACTTTTCATCGCAGCTACTGCATTAAAATCAATAAAATCTGTGATCAGGTGACCACTTAACCCTTTACCTGATAGCCTATTTCTAGTATTGAAGATAGGTGATCAATTAAAGCAGGTTGAAAGTAAAGCAGAATGCGCCCTTAGGCGCATTCTGCTTTACTTTCAGCCTGCCTTAAGCCACCATGTGCTAGAACATCGAAAATATTCCATATAATATATATTCATGACTGATTGAATTGGAACTATTTTCTGCAGCGGAGGAATAAATCATATGCGCTAAAAGGCGCTTTTATGGGGGAAAGGGTTAATGCACAAAAAAGTATGGGAAAAAGCTTCTATAGCAGCTTTCTGCATTACTTTCTGCTGTCACCTGATTTTAAAGATTTCCCATGCATCTTACTCTACATGGACTACCCAGCACAGGTTTAATCCTTTCCTCCACTGACGAAAGTAAATTTAACCAATTCCATTTCTGTTTAAGGGAGGATACTGCTTTAAGCAATATTAAAGTTAAGTAGAAAGCGCCTTTAGGAACTTTCTGCTTAGTTTTTTTACAGGGCTCCAGAAAATGGGAGTACCGTATTTCAAAATTTAAAATCTTTCATTCTTTATCAAACCCTATGGTGTCACTACTCATTAGAATCATCTCTTCGAGACAATTCTAATGAGCATTTACACCATAGGATCTGATACTGAAATGAGTGTGATAATGTGGGATTTGTTCAGTTTACCTCCTTTTATCTGGAGTCCTGCTTTTATCTTGCTTTAAGTTGCCATCAGTAACCAACAGTACCAATGAATATTTTTATTTGTGATGCTTAAAGCCTTAAACTATGGAAGTGGTAAAGGCGCCCTATGGCGCCCATGTGGAGGAAAGGGTTTACTGGGGTTTTTATCCATTTATAAAATAATTAAACTCTCCTATGAGTAAAACAAGGTCTATGTTTTGTTTATATCTGAAAATAACACTACATGAGGAGCTGATCATACTGTAGAGCTGTCTAGATCATGTAAGCTTTAAGGGTATATTATTTCTCTCAATTTCAAGCTTGACAATTCAGGTGCTCATAGATTGCATTTTCTTAGGCCTAAGCCTTTCTATGTGTTGTTGGTATCGACAGCTGATTTGTATGTCCTTGCTTGCCATATGTTATGAGTGTGTTGTGGCTTTAAAGCTCTGGTATACTGATGCCTTGCGCTGTTGTCTTGTTCTCAGCCCGTGTTCAACACGTTAGACCACCTGGCAAGGAACTCAGTAATATTCTCTACTGATACACCTGAAAACAAGACAGTGATACCATGAATATACAATCAAGTAGTATGAATATATTATTAGACTTCAAATACAATGTATTAATTAAATGTACAGTACATACCATATATTATGATCACCAAATCAGACTGAATTTGCAGTGTTTCAGGCAAGTGACTGCCTATGCCATAACCAATTTCTATTTTTGAAGACAGGTGACCACTTAAAGCAGGTTGAAAGTAAAGCACAATGCTCATTCATGCACATTCTGATTTACTTTAAGGGGGTAGGTACACCTTTGGAAAGCAATTACCAAATTCTTCAAACTTTGCATACAGAGAGTAAAATTAGTTTCTATGACAAAACTGGTGAAAAAAGTGGGGGTACCGGACCTTTCTTTTTCACAATTTGAGATTTTTCAAGGCTACCCCCCTAAATTGAAGCTTCATAAAAACTCCTACATTTTTGTACTACGGTTTTTCAATCTTTATTTAAACAATCTATTTGTACAAAAAGTATCCTAATTTATATTACCATAGTAAGAATAAACCCTGAAAATAATTATTTTTCAAGATCCAAAATAAAAATGTTTGATTTCACTGGAAAGGAGTAAAATTTACCCCACCCACTTTTTTATAAAGGGAGAATAAGGCACAGTGAAAATTGCCCTACAAATTGTAGCAAACTAATTAACAAATTTTTTATTTGTTGTTTTTAGCCTTGCAAACATAAAGTTTTAGTGAAATAGCAAATAGAAACACAGGGTCCCGGAACTTTTAAACAAGGGCCACCATGGCCCTAAATCGCTCACCTGGTACACCATGTAAAACATGACCTATAGTTACCTAGATTACGACTGTACATGACCCACAATCAACCTTAGAGTGTTAACAAGATTTTTTTATGATTTGACCTAGTTTCTGACCAGACACAATCCACATTTGATTTTGACCTAGATTTGATGTAGGCAAAACATTCTGGCAATATTTCATTCACATCTAATGGGATTTGTAGCCTCTAGAGGGTTAACAATGTTTTTCTTTGATTTGACCTAGTGACCTAAATTTTGATTGGACATGACCCATATTCAAACTTGACCTAGATATCAATTAGGCAAACAGTCTGACCAAGTTTCATTAAAATCCAATGAGATTTGAAGCCTCTAGAGTGTTAACAAAGTTTTTCTATGATTTGACCTAGTGACCTAGTTTTTGACCGGGCATAATCCATATTCGAACTTGACCTAGATATGAATGAGGCAAACATTTTGACCAAGTTTCATGAAGATAAGGTGAGATTTGTAGTCTATAGAGTGTAAACAAGGATTTCCTATGATTTGACCTAGTGACCTATTTTTTGACCCGACATGACCTATATTCGAACTTGACCTAGATATCAATTAGGCAAACATTCTGACTACTCACTAGAATGCATTAAATTCCAATGAGATTTGTAGCCTCTAGAGTGTTAAAAAGGTTTTTCTATGATTTGATCTAGTGACCTAGTTTTTGACCGGGCATGACCTTTATTCAAACTTGACCTAGATATCAATGAGGCAAACATTTTGACTTAGTTTCATTAAGATCCAATAAAATTTGTAGCCTCTAGAGTGTTAACAAGATTTTTCTATGATTTGACCTAGTGACCTAGTTTTTGACCCGACATAACCCACATTCGAACTTGACCTAGATTTAATCAAGACAATTATTGTCATCAAGTTTCATGAAGATCGGATGAAATTTGTAGCCGCTAGAGTGTTAACGAACCAATTGTGAACAGACAGACAGACGACGGACAACGGACATCCAGCGATCCTAAAAGCTCACCTTGGCACTACGTGCCAGGTGAGCTATAAAGATATAGATCATATTATCTAAAAAATCCATTTTTTTCTCATTTTTTCAATTTTTGGTGTATTTTTACCAAAATTTTTTGTTTTTTTTTCAAAAAAAATTTCATTTTATCTATTAAGTTATCTAAAATTTATACTAAAACTGTACTACCATGAAAATTTCATGCTTATATTCTGAGAAATTGAAATGAAATCGGCTGTAACAAAATGCAACCTACCTATTTAAAACAGTGTATGCTGTAAACTATGAATAGGACATAAAACTTAAAAAGTCCCTTTCGGAACGAAAATCCAATTTTTTCCCAGGAAAATAGTATTTTATTACTGTATGCATTCACCAAAAATGAGTTCTTAACATTTTTTTGAAAATGAGTTCGTAAATTTTTTCAGAAATTTCATAATGCTCAAAAATCCTTAAGCCTGTTTTAAGCTAAGCTCCATCTGCTAGGATATAGAAAATATTTCTTACGGTACATATTCATCACTTAAATCTATTTTCTTTAGTCAAGGAATGAATTAAAGGCATATTCATGTGTAATGGGTTAAAGCTATAATAAATATATCATGAGCTTTCTGCTTTACTTTCATTTTGCTTTGAGTTGTTTAAGGGTTAACTAATTCACCCCTAAAACCTTTAATAGACATTTACCAATGTTGAATTATGTCTAGTCAATTTTTGACTATTTTAACATTATACATGTACTGCTAAATAACAAACAGTTCAGACTCTGATCAGAGGGCTCCTGCAGGAGTCCTCTGATCAGGGTCTGCACTGTTTGCAAAGGACAAGTGTACACATCACAGGTACACTGTCTGTTAATTACTAGTATACTGGTCACTAGGATGAATGTGTTAATCCACTGTATGAGGTTAATTATAAGAGCCCCTGGTATACCTTCCTGCTGGCCACTGCTGAGTGCCTCCTTGACGAGGGGATGTTTAGTGGACAAGTCATTGTTGGACAAGATGGCTATCATGGTGCCAGCTCCAAAATCTCCACCCTGTCTAGACAGGTACAGAGCCAGGTTCAGTATCTCTAGTGTACACCTACAACAAATCAACAAACCTGTTTATTACAGTGACAGGGGTGTTATTCTATTCCAATAAATGTGTTGTTAGTGCTTAAATATTGCCTACTGCACACAGTTTTGAGCCAGATCAGATGCCGGGTAACCCAGCCTCTGCTCAGGCTCCAAATAGTTTCCGGCTGTGAACAGCTATTATCTGAACTTTTACATTGGTTTATAATGGCTTATAAGAAATTTTCCATGAAAGAGTGCAGACTCAAACCAGACAGATCCTGTACGAAAACAGGGAAGATTCTGACCAAACAGCTACAGTGGAGAATCTGTTATTCTTTCCCGTTTAAACGCAAACGTACGCAAACGCAAAGCGCTAAAACGTAGAAAAGAACAACTTTTGGACAATTCTGATATTTCATGTTTATCTTGGTGGCAAACAGTTTGGAGCCTGATCAGACGCCGGGTTACCCGGCGTCTGATCTGGCTCCAAACTGTTTGCACTGCAAATAATAGTTTTAGCGTAAACGCGTTTATTGGGAAAGAATAACACATTCTCCACTGTACAAGTATATGCTATTAGCAGGAGAAAAGTTCAGTGCCTAAAATAAGTGTTATGCAGTCAAATCTATTGTAGGAACCATGAAACATAGTTGCTAGAATAAAGAAATGCACAGCTGGTTATGGAGCTTTCAGCATTACTTTTTATTTTACACTGGCTGCCAATCATCTAAAAGACTACTCATGTTTCTATATATAACTGCTTAAAACAGTTTTCAGTGAAACACTTTTTTCTTCTAAAAAAACAAACTTTTATATTTGAACATACCAAGCTTCTCTATTTCTCTTTTTCAGCTGTCTCGGCACCACAGCTTTTAACTTCTCACTGTTCTTTTGAGCTCTAATATATCTGAAAAAGAAAGAAATGATTATCAAGCTAATCGTATCACCCATAGTGACATGTGTATGAGTAATTTACAAACAGTGTACTAATGGAGAGTACACTTGTCTTATATAACAAGAGCACCGCAAGCCGGGCACATTATACGCCCGTCAAATCAATCTAAGAATGTAGTCCAAAATCCTATCAAGGTAAAGTGAACAAAAGGGGGAGAACCCTGAAAGTCAGGGGTCATATGCTGACCAAGTTTCAAAAGGATTGGAATAAATTTGTTTGAGAAAGAGAGCGGACAAACAAAAAAATGCCCGTTTTTGATGATAAAAGGGGCATAACTCTTGAATGTCAGGGGCAATCTTGCTGGTTATCAAACTTGACCGAGATATTATGATCATACACATGCTGACAAAGTTTCAAAAGGATTGGAATAAATTTATCTGAGTTAGAGAGCGGACAAACTAAAAAATGCCTGTTTTTGACAAAATAAGGGGCATAACTCTTGAATGTCTGGGGCCATCCTGCTGGTTATGGAACATAACAGAGACATAATGGTCATACACATGCTGACCAAGTTTCAAAAAAATTTGAATAAATTTGTTTGAATAAGGGCGCGGACAAACTAAAATATGCCCGTTTTTTACAAAAAAGGGGCATAACTCTTGAATGCCTGGTGCAATCCTGCTGGTTATCGAACTTGACCTAGATATTATGGTCATACACATGCTGACAAAGTTTCAAAAGGATTAAAATAAATTTATTTGAGTTAGAGAGCGGACAAACTAAAATATGCCCGTTTTTGACGAAAAAAGGGGCATAACTCGTGAATGTCTGGTGCAATCCTGCTGGTTATCGAACTTGACCTAGATATTATGATCCTACACATGCTGACAAAGTTTCAAAAGGATTGAAATAAATTTGTTTGAGTTAGAGAGCGGACAAACTAAAATGCCCGTTTTTGATGAAAAAGGGGCATAACTCTTGAATGTCTGGGTCAATCTTGCTGGTTATCGAACTTGACCGAGATATTATGGTCATACACGTTCTGACCAAGTTTCATAAGGATTTGACTAAATTTGTTTGAGTTAGAGAGCAGACATGAAAAAGTTAACGGACGGACAGCGCCACGACATAATACGTCCCGTCTGAAGACGGGCGTATAATAAAAAGTATAGACCCACATCAGAGGGCTCATATTGGAGCCCTCTGATCAGGTCTAAACTGTTTGCCATTTTGCAATCTAGGTAACCATAAATTTTATTTTATCAAACACTTTTCCAAAACAAAGGCTAGTACAAGGTTGTATACAGAGTATTGAGAGTTAAGACTCACCTATTTCCTTTCCGAAACTCAGCCTCCAGCCATCTTATGGCTTCTCGAGCACCTGAACTCTCCTTCTTCTGAAAGTCCAAGGTGTCTATCACTGTAAACAGATCATCAATATTGTAAATATACAAAATAACATCTGTATTATAAATTAACAAAATATCAAACATCCTTCATGTTAATATAGTTAAACACATATTTTAAGACCACTACAATGAAGGCTAATTGATTGTATGAAAGACAGATGGCAGCTTAAAGCAAGGTGAGAGTAAAACAGAAAGCTCCTAAAGGAGCTTTCTGTTTCTCTTTCACCTTGATTTAAGCAGCCACCTGCCTTAAAAACCTAATCATTTACATAACTTGGTGGGTGTAATATAGAGGTTTAACTGTATACAAACTATCAAACTTTGTTCTTGAAAAAAAAATTGCAGGGAGTTTAAGTCTCGCCGTCTCTGCTCAGTCCACACATTAAGACTGGATACATTAGTATTCCTGATCGGATTGACACTTTTTAAACAATGGAGCTAAACACCAAACTAAACAGGTGACACAAACATGGACTAGACTTGATTGGAAACTGGAATTGTCCATTAAAAGTCTCAGGGGTGTATGAGATAAAGCTAGGGTACTGTACCAGCTAGAGGTATCACTATTATACTCCTGTTGGTCTGACACAGCTTCCTGATCAGGGGCAGGGTGTGACACAGACTTGAGGCCTCGGGAATTAGGTATGGGGGAAAAGGCACAGGGTCTGTGGTTGAAAGACTGCCTTCCAGCTGACTCACCTCCGCCTGTAATACAGCAAGCACGCATCAGTTGGCTATCAATAATTAACAAAAAACTTCTAAATTGTCAAAACTTTGTAAAATCAGAAAATTTATGAGTTTTGTAATACAATGCAATTAAAAGGAGCATCACTGATAGTGACTGCCTAAAGCAGGATGGTAGTAAAGTAGACAGCTTCTACATTTTAGTTGATTTTTCTGGTTTACACTTATCCCTTTATCCCATAAATACTTTCCATGCTTCTAAATTCCTACAATAAGAAAAGTGGTCCCCAGCTAGGAAGTCATGTACAATAAATATTGAAGTACCTTTCTATATAGAAGTTTAAAGCAGGTCGATAGTATAGCAGAATGCTCCTTCAGGAGCATTCTGCTTTACTTTCAACCTGCTTTGAGTGGAAACATGTTCGCAAAACTAGCAATAGGCTATTGGGTAACAGGATAAAAGCAACCGCTTGCTTTCAAAACTTTCCAGTGATCATAACAGCTGGTTTATTTTTATATCTCTGTCTCACTGACCTGGAGTCTAAGTTGAGCCATGTCTCGCATCAGCTGGTTTCTTCTGCTCTCTGTATTAGCCTGAGAATACACAAGTTTATAATGTCTCTAGAATATATCCATTTTGAAAAAATTACATGATCAAACTTATTTTTGCAGTGACAAGTTTGAAACCACTCAGTGATGCACTAAATGGTTTTATTTGACCCAAACTTGTGGATGAGTGAGTGTGTGTGTACATATTGTAAACAAGCAGCAGCTAGAATCTATTGTAAATGCCAACATTGCAAAACTATTGCGATACATGTAATTGTTTGTTTGTTTTAATTTATGTCTGTTTCTGCCAACTCTGAGCTAATTGGACATCCAAAAGAGATTGAAGCTGATACTGACAATACCCTACTCTTTTTCAATAAAACCTACTAGTTTTTTTGCATGCCCAGGATATTATACTCACCATTTTCTCCATGGCCACTTCCTGAGTGTCCTCTGCTTCAATAGCCTGTGTGGGGCCAATAAACATGCCCTTCTCTGTGTTGTAGCTAAACTGTAGGCCTTCTAAGTCGGATAGGAAGTAACCAAACTGACGCAAGCAACACGTCCGCAGAAAACTCTGAAAATAATCAATCACCAACAGATAAAAATCAAATGAACCTTTTGCATCATACAGCCATGTATCATTTAGAAGTGCTTTTAAGCGTATTTACTTTTTTCTCACAGAGACACATGTTCATTATTTTACTATGCCCTGTGTAAGAGTCATAGAAACTTTTCCTGCATCCCAACAGGTTTATGCTTGAATCAGCCTGAAGGTAAAGCAGAAAACTCCCGAAGGAGCTTTCTTATTTACCTTAAGCCAGCTGTAAGCAACCACCTGTCTTAAACTTTAAGAACAAGCTATGAGAGGAGACTTTAAGGCACCTTCTGCTTTACTTTCAACCTGCTTTATGAAGATACCTGTCTTCAAAACCAGAAACAGGCTATAGGATAATGGGTTAAAAGTTTAAATATCTAACCTCTTGTTGGTCAGTGATTCTAGGACTAGATTTCTTCTTCAGATTCTCATGGATTTGCTTCAGTGGAGGAAATCTTGTCAGATTGGTATCTTCACGTAATGGAATTCTTTGTGTCCAGTCTTTGTTTCTTGTCTCAGAAAGAATTGTCTTCAGGTCATCTAGCCAACACTGCTCTGTATATAAAGTAACATATATATGAGCTGTGTTATGCATTGCAAACAGTGTAGACTCTGACAAGCTGTTGTGACAAGACAGATAGTTGGTCATTGTTTACACTCTTTGGCACTACGAGGGTTGTTCGGAAAGTTCGTAGAATTTTGTTATATATCTGGTTAGCTTCATTTGATCAATTTGAAATTTGGTATGTAAGTACCTCATCCTATTTTGAAAATATTTTCTAAGAGAGAAATGAAACAAATAATTTTTATCGAATATACAGGTTACCGTAGCAACGCAGTAACGGGGACCCGGAGCAGCTCGAAATTTATAATTTTTCAAACTTTATTCTAATGAAGCAAACGTGATTTCCCTCAATTCTGTTGAAGCTAGAAAAGCACGAAAAAGTCTGATTGTAACATGACGACGTCATGACGTTGGTTACTCATAATTTCAAAACATTGTAAGCGTTTGAACAGAATTTACAGTATTTAGTCTACAGAGAGCGGAAATGCAAACTAAAAAGAAATGACGTCGACCAGTGACGTTGACTTGCGAAGTGTTGTAAAATAATTATGTTACTCTAGGTAAATCACCGACAAAAACTCATAAAATGATTAAATCAACGGGAAAATATGACTAGAAGTTCACCCTCGCATTCCTGTATAAATGGCACTCACTATTTAGGAATGGAAGATAATCGATCCAGGACGCTCCTAGGACCGACCATCAATCTTAGCTGCTTCCATTAAGGACGGGTCAAAAGATTGGTAAATGCGGACAGAAGAACAACAGTAAGATATATGCCTAATAAAATTGGTGTTTCGTGCTCTAACGTACATGAAATACTAAGAGATGAACTTGGTAAATCTAACATAGAGCGCACTGGGCGCCGAGGTTACTCACGGACAAGGAAAAGGAGAACCGAGTTCGATGCTCTCAGATGTTTCTCAGCCGCAACGAAGCCGAAGGTGGTGATATTTTGGACAGAATTATCACTACGGATAAGATACGAAAGAAGCGACTACATATGGATCTTGAGCGCGTAATGTTCCATCAGGATAATGAACGGACCGTAGAGCAGCTTCAACGCAGTTAGAAATCAGCTTACTGTGGTTTGAGATGTAAGAACATACGCCTAACGGCCCGACTTGGCTCCAATGGATTTTAGAGTGCTCACAAAGTTAAAGGCGAACTTACATGGAATTACATTTGTTTTAGCAGCTGAATTTACCAAACAAACCCATAAAGCTGTATCTACATTCAGTGAAGACTTGTATGCAGAAACGTACGCAAAATGAGTTAGAAGGCATAACAAGTGGGTGGATATTGCGGGTGGTTATGTTGAGAAAGTGAGACGTTCGCTCGACGTACATAACGTTTGACGTCACGTCGACGCTGACGTGCTCCGGGTATGCGTTATGTATGTATTTGTAAGATGCATAGAAAAAATGTGTTTAAGCGTATATTGCCGATTTTAACAGAATATGTAGCACAGATCTGGAAATTAATGTTGATCTAAGTGTTTGCATCCAACTACGACTGTATGTAATTTTATAACAAAATTCTACGAACTTTCCGAACAACCTTGTATATAGCTTCTCCAATATTCTTATGCATGACTCTTGTTTTTTTACCAGCGTAGACCCTGATCAGATGCCATATCTGAGATTGAGGTTTGGTTTGGTCTACTGTTTTGCAGTGTAATAAGTCTAGTTTTCTCATGGCATAGCTCATATGTTATTAACCCATTAATCCAAAAATAAAGCGTGAAGGAAATATGGAATCTAAAACCGTCATACAAGCCCGTACATCCTGCCGAAATACTGTGTAACTAATAGTATTATGGTATTGAAAACAGGTGGTAGCTTAAAGCAAGATGAAAGCAAAGCAGAAAGCTACTTTCTGCTTGACTTTTATCTTGTGACTTGACACAGTTAGATGTAGGTTATTTGCACTTCTGGCAATAAAGGGGGGTTAAAGCGTGGTTGGAATTACTAATTGTACTGACCATGTTGTATGTAGACAGACTCCTGAGGTAGAAAGTTCAACAACACTGACAGTCTGTACCACACTGACTGAGAACTCTGAAACACAAAATTTAACAAATATGAACCTTTACCCTCATAGAAATATCACTCCACACCATTACCTTTTCTTAACCCTTTCCCTTATAGGTGCGACTTTTAGCGCATTCATTTTATTCATCCGCCAAAGAAAATAGTACCATTTTAAACAGTCATAGATATGTATCATACAAAATAGTTTCTATATTCTAGCAGATGCTAGCTTAAAGCAGGCTGAAAGTAAAGCAGAATGCGCTTAAGGCGCATTCTGCTTTACTTTCAACCTGCTTTAAGAGGCCACCTATATTCAATACTAGAAATATGCTATGTGGGAAAGGGTTAACAGAATGCATCTTCCTGCTTCACTCCTTTCCTGTCCTTAAGGCCTGCTTTAACCCATTACTCCGTAAATATGCCATTTTATGCCTTTAATTTATTCCTCTTATGATTAAAATAGTTCTGTTTTATGCAGTCATAAATATGGACCATAAAAAGAAAGAATGTTCCATACCTTAGTTTTAAGCAGGCTGAAAGTAAATTAGAATGCACCTGCATTCTGCTATACTTCCAACCTGATTTAAATGGTTAACTGTCTTCAAATTAGAAACAGACTATGGGGTAAAGGGTTAAGCAATGATCTGTCTTAACCCCTTTACTGCAGTGATGCCATCTGCTTGAAATGATTGTCAACTTAGTTTATTTTCTAAAATTGGAATTTTAGGTAAATTGTCCACAGTAATATCCTAATGACTGTTAACCCTTTTCCCTATAGAAGCGCTTTTTAGCGCATTCAATATATTCCTCCACTGAAGAAAATAGTTCCAATTTATACAGTAATAAACATGCACCATGATAAATATTTTCTATATCCTAGCAGATTGTTGCTTAATGTAGGCTGAAAGTAAAGCAAAATGTGCCTTAAGGCACATTCTGCTTTACTTTCAACCTGCTTTAAGTGATCACCTATTTTAGAAATTAGAAACAGGCTATGAGGTAAAGGGTTAAACAGTTTGGATTCTGAATAATTTCAGAAAATAAGGCAATTAGATAACTCCCTTACAGACGTAAAGCACAATACATGTTTCTTTCCAAGAGATAAAGTCTACTTGAGGAAGACCAACTTTTCAAAATGATATCTTGGTTAACACATTTACCCTTGTAACTTTTAAAGGACATTGCCAGTTTCCAATTTAATGCAGTCCCATTTATGACTATTTAGAGTTGTTTTCTGTGATATATTTAGATATGGCAAACAGTACAGACCCTGATCAAATGGGCTCTTTTAGGAGCCCTCTGCTCTGGATCTACACTGCATAGGACAAGTGTACCACCACTAAATTGTGTTAATTATTAGGTGTTTACCACAGGTGACTGCTTAAAACAAGGTGACAGAAAAACACAAAACTCATTTTGGAGCTTTCCATTTTTCTGTCACTTTGCTTTAAGCTGTCACCTATCTTTTATACAACCAATTACCCTTTGTTTTAGTGGTCGTAATAGAAAGGTTTTACTGTTTAAGGTTTGTAAATGACGAGTATACTTGTTTCTAGGATTGAAATTGTTAAATTTGGTTTTACTACGTATACTTTAAACCAAACAGCACACACACTATACTAACCTGAGCACATGTCATGATGACATTAGAATTACATTTCATCCAATCACAGACAACTTTGACTATAGGCATTAGCCCCTCCCCTTGTACTACATCTATCACATTCTGCAGATGAATCGCCTCTTTCTCCTCCTCGGATGTACTACTGTGAAAGTATATAAACAAATTTGTGAAAGTTGATTCAGAATAGGCACACAGAAAAACTTCTCTGTTGAGATCATTAAATCATGCTAATAATTTTAGTTGTTTAACCCTTTGAACCCTAGTCCCGCATTTAGGCGTCCTTTTCAAACAGTATACATGTGAAAAGTGTACTTGTCCTATGCAAACAGTGAATACCCAGATCAGAGGGCTCCTTATGGAGCCCTCTGATCTGGGTCTTTACAGTTTGTCATAATGCAAAACATTGACAAAAACAAACCTTAAAAGTCAGAAATGGACTATACTTAAATGGAAACTGGGATTGTCCATTTGAAGTTTCAGGGAGGAAAGAGTTAAGGGCAGGTGGCTGCTTTCACAAGATGAAAGTGGAAAAAAGTTCCTGTGTAGTACTATTAGTGCTTCATCATGCTTTAAGCTGCCACCTGCCCTCAATCCAATCATTTAGCATTCCACTTACTGGTCGCAACAGAGGGGTGCATACTCAGCTCAAAAGCTTTATAATCTTGAATCCAGGATAATCATAATATGCCTTCTATATCAATAATACTAAATTGCATGCTCCTCTGAGACTCTGAATAGTTTTATATAGATGATCTTACATGAATGCTCATTAATTATCATTTTTATAAAGGAGTTGACTAAAATAATATGATAAATAATGAGCACGAATGTGAGATTCTATTTATAACATAAACATTTTAAAACCCTATGAAGTGAACTGAATCCGTAGTTTGTAGTCTCTTTGCTATATGTATTTTCCGCCAAAACATGACATTGTTTATGGTAATATCATGACAAATGACGTCATTTGGCGTCCCGCGTCATGCAGCACATGTCGACGAACAGGTTGGGCTGAAGCCCAAATATCGATATTACACCATCTTTTATTGAATGGCTTTATTACACTGTCTGAGGCAGTTTTATGTGATAATTAACTCTATTATACAATAAACCTACCCAACTTTGTCATTTTCTTCACTGCTATTATCATCTAGTTCAGTTTCTGGTGATATCTCTGGTGAAAGAAAATCAGAAACAAATTACTTAAACAGTTACCTCAGAACCTCTTACTAACCAGGTTACCGCTTAAAGTAGGTTGAAAGTAAAGCAGAATGCTACTCAACTATTGATGATAGGTGATCACTTCAAGCAGGTTGAAAGTGAAGTAGAATGTGCATTTAGGCTAAATATTAATGACTACTAATTGGAATCATTTTCTTTAGTGTAGAAATAAATAAGAGTCATAGTTATGGGGTAATGGGTTAAAGAGAGGGTTTTGCATTTTATTTTTGTCCTGCATTAAGTAGTCAACTGTTTATAAATATTTCCAAGCTTTTTCAATTAACAGTTACTTAACATAGGCTTCACTATTGAAATAAACGCTTTGACAGGGGTGGAGCTATACCAGGGTCCAAGGTAATAAAGCATCTGTGTTGAGTCTGACATTTTTCTCAAGCATTTGATTGGTCAGATTTGAGCTTTTGCTCAAATCTGACTAATCAAATGCTTAAGAACAATCTCAGATTCAACACAACTGCTTTATATTTAGTTTATAACATTGGACCCTGTCTCGGCATTATGTCAGTTAAATAAATCGAGTATGTACTATTAAAGTCAGACCAACCTGTTTCTGTAGCAGTTATATCTGTATCTGTTTCTATTACAAAGTTGGCCAGCTTCTGAGATAATTCCTCCACATGTCTCGCCTCTGGCGTTAAAGCGAACCCTGGAGGCACGGGCACTTGCCGGGAACCATGGATCACATCATTAATAGTCCCATCATGCTGAGAAAGTTTAAAATTAGCACCTAGGAATGGCACAGACGTAGAAAACAGTTCTGAGGAAAAGTTGGCCAGACTATCGGTCACTTTGGTATCTGACCAGATTTTACTGCTATCCCCTCCAGCCAACATGGAGGGCAGAAAATCTGTGCCAGGTTGAGGAATGGGGAACATGTCCATGGCACTGTCGGTGTTAGATTCTATTTCAGGATTGGTGGCAAAGCCGGGCTCCATTTCCTGACTCTTCATCAGAGAGTCAGACATGTCGGAATCAGAGTCATCAAAGAATCCCACAGGCTCGTCCTCAGATTCGTCTGACAGATACTGGTCATTGATCTCGTTTCCACCTGAAAATAACCGAGAAACTTTATGAGACGAGTTAACCATGTGGAAACTCTAACGTCCCTGAAATTCCAAATGGACAAATTTGAGTTTCCAATTTAGCCTAACCCATTTTGACTGTTTAGGCTTGTTTTAAACTACACTCTGCTGGGATTTAGAAAATATTTCTTATAATACATTTTAATGACTGTATAAATTGGAACTATTTTCTTCAATGGAGGAATGTTTTAAATGCGCTAATAGGCTCTTCTCTGGTGGAAAGGGTTAACAAGACATAGTATAAACCTGAGTAGGCATAACAATAAGGAACAGGAAAAGGCACAAGAAAGTCCTATATGGGTAGTCAAAATAGTAAGTTTAACAGTTCTCACCATGTTAAAATCTGTCAATGAAAAAAGTAGTTTACCTTCACTTAGATCTGATAACTCCGAGAGATCTGAGTCATCACTGTCATCAGTTCTATCTCTCACTCTCTTCCGTCTGAAGTTTTTTAATCTGGACTTTGGTTTCTGAAGTTCAGCATGAAAAACAATTAAATCAAAATTGTTGAAACAGGAAAAATGCAAATACAGTTAAACCAAGAACACATGGTAAAAGGCCACTTTCAGCATGCTAGTGGCAAAACTGTGATTATCTGTGCAAGTAGTTGGGATCCTTATGAGACGTCACTTTAAGGGGAACCTCATCAGAATCCAAACTGTTTGACACCCTGATCCCATTTCGAAAATAATTTTTGAAAATTCTATATTTAGAACAGAAGTTGATGGCAATTGTTGCAGACGAAAAATTACCCAGCATGCAAAGGGTTAAAGTGAGAGGTATGGTTCACACCTTATGTTGCTGCTTTGGCTTACTGCTGCACTCTTTGCCCTTGTCTTCAGTGTATCTCGCCTGTCTAACATGGCCGTTCTTCAGTGGCACACTTTCCAGGGAACTTCTGTCACTTTCAGAGTCCTCACCATTACATTCTTCTGTGGTAAAAAAAATGTTTAACCCTTAAGTCATACACAAAGAAAATTTAACTTATATTATAGAATCACAACCAGAAAACTAGATGTGTTTTTTTAAACATTATGCCCCCTGATGTGACCAATAACCTCGAGCTACGTCTGACATTACTCAAATTCTAACGAGCTCAAAGTGATTCTTGAGTAGAGTCCACATACTTAACATGAAACCTCTATCATATATAGTTCCAAAGTTATAGCCAATGTTAAATTCAGCCTTATTAACCTCTAAATGACCATGTCCCTAGTCATAGTCATACATGACCAAAATTGTACTGAGCTCAAGGACTTCTTGTAACTTAACTCATTGAGCCCTAGTGACGCATATATGCGTCGTTTACCAAATGTTTACCTGTGAAGTGTACACTTGTCCTCTGCAAACAGTGAAATCCCTGATCAGAGGGCTCCTGCGGGAGCCCTCTGATCAGGGACTTCACTGTTTGTCATTTTTCAATTTATTACAAAAAACAACCCTTAATAGTCTAAAATGGACCATCCTTTATTGCAAACTGGAATTTTCCATTGGAAGTTTCAGGGGATAATGAGTTAATAGAGCCTCTAACTATTATTAAACTAACTGATTTTGTTTCAGATGTTACATTGTGAGTTATTGGCAAATGTTACATTCTTGACGTCTTTCACCGCCATGACATCATCTGATTTAAACAACTGCCCTTTACTCCATAGACTGTTTCTAGTTTTGAAGACAGGTGACCATTCGAAGCAAGTTGAAAATAAACCAGAATGCACCTTCAGGAACATTTTGCTTTCCTTTCAGCCTACTTTAAGCTATTATCTGCAAGTTAAAGGAAAATATTTTTATGTTGCATATTCATTATTCAATATTGTACAAAGAAAAAATTTTCTTCTGTGGAGAAATAAATTAAATGTGTAAAAAGGTGTACCTAATGGGTTAAAACCTCATCTTCTTACCATATTGATGGGCTGTAGACTGGAGAATCTTGTTGGGATTTTCTTTCTCATACAAGGCCCCCTGTAGACGTATCACCAGGTGATTCAGTATGTGAGAAAACAGGGCAAGGAGAAAGGCAGTCGCTGCAGTCACCTTCTTGGAACCTATATTTCAAAAAGTTAAAAAAAAATTAATATTATTTAATTATTTAACTTATTAATTAATTCACCCCTGAACCTTTAAATGGACAAATCCAGTTTCCAATAAAGTTTAGTCCATTTTTTGGCTAATAAAGTTTTTGTTCTTTTCGATTTATTGCAAAATGACAAACAGTGCAGACCCCTTATCAGAGAGGTCCTGCAGAAGCCCTCTGATCTGTGTCTATATTGTTTGCATCAGACAAGTGTACTCACCATAGGTACACCGTTAACAAAAGACCAGTTTACTCCTTGCTAGGGAGAAGTTAGTGAGTTAAATTGGATTTCAGTTCCGTTCATTCACTGTGGGTGTATATATGTTATCTTTAAGAGCTTTTGCTTCAAGACTTTATGTTAATCCATAAGATGAATGGGGTGGATTTATGGAAAGTTATCAGCTAATTTTAACACAAAAATAAATTGCAAAATATTACTAAGTTCACTTGCCACATATCAAAAGCCTGACCACATGCACATTTTTGGTATATATGCAAACATCCTGCAAACTTGTAAGGTTGTTGCATTAAAACTACGAGGAGTTAGATGGACAAAGTATGTACCAAATATGTGGATGGATGAACAAACAAATAAACAAATGGAAGAATGAATGTTCAGATGGATGGACAGTGGTAAACAGTTTGCCATGGATTAATACAACTTTTCTCTCACCTCTTTTCTGGAGTATGCTGATGGTGGCCATACATATAACAACAATCTTGAACACCATATCATCCTCTAGATAATGTACGTTTTCCTCGGACAGGTCATCACAGTAGCTGACTGGCTCATAGAACATACACTGATTAAAGCTCTGTAGAGTCAGCTGACAGCACTCCTGTATCTCCTCATGGTTCTGTCTGTGAAACAAACACACAGTCAAAATTTGTATTAACTCTTTCACATTAAGTAACTCTTGTGGGTTATTAGGCTCCCTTGTGGATCTTTTTTTTTAGTTACCAAAACATGAACCGGTCTGCTTGGAATTCTGGGTAGTTTAATAAATACTGGGCTTAATTAGCAAACAGGGTAGACCCTGATCAGAGGGTTCCTATAGGAGCCCTCTGATCTGGGTCTACACTGTTTGCAAATGTAATGAGTATATTTTAAACAGGTCGATGTAGTTGAAAGAGTTAACACATTACTCTATAAATACACAATTAATTGATCTACTTTTATAGTCACCATTTACAAATCCTTATCCTAGCAGATGGTAGCTTAACTCTTTCCTCCCTGAAACTTAAAATGGAAAATTCCAGTTTCCATTTTAGTCTAGTCCATTTCTGACTTTTAAGGATTGTTTTTGTCAATATTTGGCATTGTGACAAACAGTGAAGAACCTGATCAGAGGGCTCCTTTCGGAGCCCTCTGATCAGGGTCTTCACTGTTTGCATAGGACAAGTGTACTATTCACATGTACACTGTTTGAAAAGCACGCCTATATGTGGGACCAGCGTTCAAAGAGTTAAAGCAGGCTGAAAGTGAAGCAGAATGCGCCTTATGTCACATTCTGTTTTTGTTCAACCTGCTTTAAACTACTATCTGCTAGGATGTAGAAAATATTTCTTATGGTACACATTTTTTTCTGTGGTGGAATAAGTCAGAGGTGTTAAAAGGTGTGTTTATGGAGTAATGGGTTGAGTTACTGATATAATGCTGAATATAATTTACAAAAGCCACAAACCAGATAATTATCCATAGAAAGAGTTAAATATAGTTGAAACTCAATAATTCAAACTATTCAAATACTTCAAGCACATTCTGCTTTATTTTCAGCCTGCTGTAAGTTGCCATTTGCTAGGATATAGATAATATTTCATATAGAGCATATTTCTGATTGCATTACCCTTTACCTGATAGCCACGTTTTAACATTGAAATATGGGTATGTTCGACTTAACCCATTACCCCATAGCCTTTTTCTAGTATTGAAAATAGGTGACCACTTAAAGCAGGTTGAAAGTGAAGCAGAATGTGCCTTAAGGCACATTCTGCTTTACTTTCAACCTGCTTTAAGCTTCAATCTACTAGAATATAGAAAATATTTCTTATAGTACATATTCTTGGCTGTACAAATTGGAACTATTTTATTCAGTGGAGGAATGAATTAAAGGCGTTAAAAGGTGTATTTATTGGGTAATGGGTTAAGCAAAATCGAGTAATCGAAACTTATTGAATACTGGGAAGTTTGATTTTACCAAGTTCAAAGTATCGAGTCTCGACTGTACATGAATAGTTGTTGTGATGACAACACTTCTTATCCATGCCTGTAGTGTTCTTGCACTGAAATAATTTACTTACCTTTTAGTTTGCTCAAAGAAGATCTTCAGTAGATGAAGTAACCTCACAAAGAAGCCTTTCAGATCATGGTAACTGAAAGCAAAGTCATTCAAAATTAAAACATTGATTAAGATTGGTAGTATTTAGCAAACTTATGTGAATGTGTAGCTAATTTAATTTAGCCATGATCTGACAGCAAAAGCAATTAATTGCTGCAGTAATTACAGCTCAAAAGCTTGAAGCTTATTGATAAAATCCTAGAAAAAAGTCCTTTTTATAGGTTATTTCAAATTTCTCTAAACTTGACAGAAAAGAAATCTTCAAATTTACGGTTGCAGAATTCAGCTTAGATATTGTCCACACATTTTCTTTAAAACATTTAATTAGCTCTTTTCTAAATAGTTTCTTTTCAGTGTTTAAAATAGGTGGCTGCTGAATCTGACCATTGCATAATAAGATTTTAAACACAATAACTAAATATCAAGGCCTTAAACCATATTGGAATGCACTAATGTAATAGGCCAACTATAAATCTTCAGAACCACATTCTGTTGCAAAAGTATGGAAAACAGATAAGCAGGGTTCCAGATAAGGAGAGTATTTCAAAATCTAAAATCTTTATTTATGAAGTTTACCCTATGGTGTCACTACTTATTAGAATCGTCTCTTTGAGACGATTCTAATGAGTAGTAACACCATAGATTTTGGTCTTGATATAAATGAGAAAATGCTGGAATTGTTCAGTTTACTCCCTCTTATCTGGAGCACTGCTGATAAGATTGTTTGAGATCTTAGTACCATTGTTCTTGGGGGTTGTTGAATGGTTTAGAATTGTTCTGGAGTATGTCTGTGTATTTCTTCACATTTTTCTCAAACAGTCTCTGTAGATTTCCTTCTGCTCCCTCAAAACCTGTCTCACTTGCCATACTGAAAACAAATGCATTTGAGATAGAATAATTATTCTTCAAATTGACAAATAAAAAGTGCTGTTCATCTTGACTCTTTAGCCCTTTCCCCCATAGAAGTGCCTTTAAGTACATTTAATTTATTCTTCCACTGAAGAAAATAATTCCAATTTATACAGTCAGGAAAATGTAGCTTAAGAAATATTTTCTAAATGCTAGCAGATGATAGTTTAAAGCAGGCTGAATGTAAAGCAGAATGTGCCAAAAGGCACATACTGCTTTACTTTCAACCTGCTTAGAGTGACCACCTGTCTTCAAAACTAGAACAGGCTATGGAGTGAAAGGTATCGATGCACATTTTAATGCCTAAAATTTATTCCTCCACTGAAGAAAATAATTCCATTATATACAGTCATGAGTATGCAGAATACTTTCTTTATTCTAGCAGCAGATGGTAGCTTAAAGAATGCTGAAAGTAAAGGAGAATGCACCATAAGGAGCCCTCTGATCAGGGTCAACCTGGATTACTATAATATAGCAGAAGGTAGCCTAAATGCACATTCTGCTTTATTTTCAACCAGCTTTAAGTGATCACCTGTCTTCAAAACTAGAAACAGGCTGTGGGGTAATGGGTTGAGCAAACATTTTCTCATTTCTCCATCAAACTAAATGTTGTGACAACTAAGAAGAATCATCACTTCAAGCAATTCTTCTATAGTACTGTAGTCATAATAAATTTAGCAAAAATCTTATGTAAAGATTTTAGTATACCAGGTTCCGTGTTTATAAAGTGTTTGAGTCGAGTCCGAGATCGTTTTCAAACCTTTAATTGGTCAGATTTGAGCATATTGTGATCAAATCTGAGCATATTATGCTCAAATCTGACCAGTCAAAGGCTTGAGAAAGATATCAGATTCAACTCAAATGCTTTATAAGCATAAGGCATGGTCTGTGTTTTTCATTGTAAACTTTTACGACTGGTCTTTGATGTACTTACCATCTGATGTAATGATATGCTGCCTCACAGTGGAAATAGCGAGAAGAGGCCAACGTTCCTAACTGATTGTGGGGCATACCTATAATATTATACAAACACAGTATACCAATAAATATTTGGAGAACAAACCTCATTAGTACAGTGGAGAATGTGTTATTCTTTCCCAATAAATGTGTTTACGCTAAAACTATTATTTGCAGTGCAAACAGTTTGGAGCCAGATCAGACGCCGGGTAACCCGGCGTCTGATCAGGCTCCAAACTGTTTGCCACCAAGATAAACAAGAATTATCAGAAGTGTCCAAAAATTGTTCTTTTCTACGTTTTAGTACTTTGCGTTTGCGTACGTTTGCATTTAAACGGGAAAGAATAACAGATTCTCCACTGTAGTTATGTGAACTTGCAATATACCATGAAACAGATTAGTCCAAAAGAAATTTCAGCATGGTTTAACTTTACTTACATTTCATTTTTTGTGTCTATAAAAAGCAAGTGGTGTATCACTCCAGGGTCCATACTTATAAAGTCTTTGAACTTAGTCTGATATCATTCTAAAGCTTTTGATTCAGATTTGAGCATTCTATTCAAATCTGACCATTCAAAAACTTGAGAACACTCTCAGGCTCAACTCGAACACTTTATAACCTTGGAGCCTGTTCTTTCATTTCTGCTTACAAACGTTACGTACCTACTTCAGGGAAGAGCATTAAGGCTTGTTGGTAGAATCTCTCAGCGGTTACAGCACTCATACCAGAGTCAAAGTCCTGTTGGTACCGAGCTGCACAACACAAATGTGTAAAGAGGTTAGCAAGGATCAAGATACGGGGAGAAATTGAATTTAAAAAATTAAAATCTATATTTCTGCATTAAGCCCTATGGTGTCACTACTCATTAGAATTGTCTTGAAGAGACGATTCTAATGAGTAATAACACCATAGGATTTGGTTCATTATGAGTGAGGAAATGTTGGGATTTGTTCAGATTACTCCCTCGTATCTGAAACCCTGGGTTAGTTAACCCTTTGAACCCTAATCCCGCATATAGGCGTTCTTTTCAAACAGTGTACATATGGAAAGTGCACTTGTTCTATGCAAACAGTGAATACCCAGATCAGAGGGCTCCTTACGGAGCCCTCTGATCTGGGTCTTCACTGTTTGTCATAATGCAAAACATTGAAAAAAACAACCCTTAAAAGTCAGAAATGGACTAGACTAAAATGGAAACTGGGATTGTCCATTTTAAGTTTCAGGGAGGAAAGAGTTAAACTGAGACAAGGATTTTAGTATTTGAAACACTAACCAGTGATGCAATCTCATACTGGCATACACTTATTTCATCTTGGAACACTTTAAATGCATGTTAAGGTGAGTTTTTCAAAAATTAAAATCTTAATTTCTGCATTAAACCCTATGGTGTCACTACTCATTAGAATTGTCTTGAAGAGACAATTCTAATGAGTAATAACACAGTAGGATTTGGTTCAGTATGAGTGAGGAAATGTTGGGATTTGTTCCGATTACTCCCTCTTATCTGAAACCCTGGGTTAGTTAACTCTTTCCTCCCTGAAACTTTAAATGGACAATTCCAGTTTCGATTTTTGTCTAGTCCATTTCTGGCTTTTAAGAGTTGTTTTTGTCAATTTTGGCATTACTGACAAACAGTGAAGACCCTGATCAGAGGGCTCCTTTCGGTGCCCTCTGATCTGGGCCTTCACTGTTTGCACAGGACAAGTGTACTATTCACATATACACTGTTTGAAAAGACGCCTATATGCGGGACTAGGGTTCAAAGGGTTAAACTGAGACAAGGATTTTAGTATTTGAAACACTAACCAGTGATGCAATCTCATACTGATATACACTTATTTCATCTTGGAACACTATAACCCTTTCCCACATAGCATGTATCTAGTATTGAATTTAGGTGTCCACTTAAAGCAGGTTGAAAGTAAAGCAGAATGTGCCTTAAGGCACATTCTGGTTTACTTCCAGCCTGCTTTGAGCTATCATCTGCTAGAATGTAGAAAATATTTCTTGATACATATTCATGACTGTATATATTGGAATTATTTTTACCAGGGGAGGTTTAAATTAAATGCGCTAAAAGGCGCTTCTATAAGGTAAAGGGTTAAATGCATTTCTCAATCATACAATAAAGCTTTGAATTGAAAGAAAGGTAAAATAGAGTTAAACCTCTCTATTACGACCACTAAATAATTGCAATTACAGTCGAGCACCAGTATCTCGAACGTCAGAATCTCGACTGCAATGTCTATCTTGACGATTGTCTAAAGTCCCGGAAATATTTGTTCTTATTCTAATGTAATCTTACATGCCCTATTTCGACTATGGCTAATCTTGATTACCCCCGGTATTTCGACTATAGATTTTGGCCATATCCATTTAATTGTTCTCAATTAACACCCAGTATCTCGACGACAGTAAGCCATCATGCACTGAAACGCTCGCCGACTTTGATCACGAGTATCGGACTGTGGAAATCACACGTAAAATCATTAACCGGAACTATCGGTAGCTTTACCCGTTGGCTGATTGATTGTTAGGTGATAATTGTCAAACAACAGTAAATTATCGCTTAAAGTTTGGTGGCCGCATCCTTAAAATCAGCCTTCTTATAACCGTCATTATCGGTGTTGATTCAACTCATCAAGAGTAGTGCCCCTTGATAAAACGGATGTTAAGGAAAATAGAAAATAGTACCACGCAGAAGGAAGGAAAATACGAATAATACACGAAATTCCGCGATAAACAAAACAGAGTGGTAAAAAGCTATACATAGCTTATGTTTTATTGTTATGAACTGTCCGACAAATAAATATTGAGCCGAATCGACCGAGATGTCTTGCGGAATCCAGCCTGGCAAGTCAATGTCTCATGAATATTCAATGAGGTCAAATGCATGAAATGTACACAATTGACCCACGTGTCTTTAAATACTAAATGTAAGGATTTTTTACGAATCATGCTCATCGCAATTACTTTTTCTTAACCTAGGGTGTTTTTTTACCAGCTCCAATGAATTTCACTGTGATGTCCTTAGTAAAACGAGGTTTTCGTGAGTATTTGACAGCTGGAAGTAAACCGGTTAGTTGATGCGCAGCTTTACCGGGCACGCAGACTTACCATACTCGACTGTAATAACCAAAACAACCCATGTATAATTTCATGTTTGGTGTTAGCAAAAAAAACATTTTACATTCGCAGCTATTCAATTTATTGTTCACAGGCTTACTTTCTGTAAGTTTTGAATTTTTTATCAGTTTGGTTATCTTGAGCCCATGCTTATCTCAACGCTATCTCGATCGTCCCGAGACCGTCGAGATACTGAAGTTCGACTGTACTTTGTTTTTAAAGGCAGGTGGCTGCTAAAAGCAAGGTGAAAGTAAAACAAAAATCTCCTATAGGAGCTTTTTGCTTTACTTTCACCTTGCTTTAAGCTCCAACTTTACCTGCCTTTTATACAATTAATGGACCTTCTTTTTAGTGATTGTAATAGAGAGGTTTTACTGTAGCTTATTGTGTTGCTTTCCTTATTGTGTTTCTCCTATATTACAGAGACTTATAAGAGGGATAGATAAGAAGTTATTACCTATATCTCCCAGGCAAATCAAACACCTGTGTACAGCCTTCATGGCCCACTCTGATGTTAATGGGGTCACCTCCTTCTTCCTAAATAACTTGCTGTAACGACCTGTAAATCAGGAGGTATCAGAATAATCTTCCTTAAAACAGTCTGTACAACAGAAGCTCCTTAAAGAGCTTTCTGTTTCATTTTCATTCTGTTTAAACCCTTTCCATCAAAGTTATATAGTGTCTAGACAGGTGGTTGATAAAAGCAGACTTAAGGGACATATGCTTTACTTTCTATCTGCTTTAACAAGCCACTTGTTGGATGTAAGAAAAGTTTTCTACGACTCTTTATAACGACAGTGTAGAAGCATGCATTTAGGCAGCTATGTGGATGTTTCAAATTACTGTTTGATAAAAGCAATTTGTTAATTTTTTTAGGACAATTATAGCGTCTACACAGAGAGTGCTTACATTTAGGATTTTTACGGTAATAAAATGACTACATGTACAGCAACCCACTGCGGTACCAGGGGTCGTGCGTTCGATCCCCCACGGACCAAGTCCTTCAGATGAGACTATATAAACCAAGATCTGATGTATCAGTGCTTGACAGTGGGCATCCAAAAGAACTAGAGAACTGCCGATTATAAGAGTAAGGCATCACGCTTGGGTTTTCTGTATCCAATTCCCTCTCTCTGAGGCAACTAACAAGCCCATAGATGGCAGAAACGAACGCCAACCAACAAACCAAACAGCAGAGGTACCAGAAACTATGAAACATTATATACATGTACTTGAAACTTTACCTGGATTATTGTCTGGTAGTAGAGGAAAGTCTATTTTGCTGTCAAGATCCAAGTTGAAGTCTCTTTGTAGCTTGAACATGAGGTGATAGTAGTAGCCAGTAGCTGATGATAGGTGTGTCCTGTAGGCTGTCTCTAGAGAACTGCCAGCTCTCACATGCTAGATAAGAGACAAGAACAATGAACATTATTATTCAATCCATTACCCCATAGCATGTTTCTAGTTTTGAAGACAGATGACAACTTAAATCAGGTTGAAAGTAAAGCTGAATGTGCCTTAAGGCACATTCTGCTTTACTTTCAACCTGCTTTAAGCTACCATCTGCTAGGAAATAGAAAATATTTCTTATGGTAAATATTCATAACTGTATAAAGTGAAACTATTTTGTTTTATGGACATATAAATTAAAGATGTAAAAAGGTGTATTTATGGGGTAATGATCTGTTCTGTTTACTCCTTCTTATAATCTTGAGCCCTGAAATCTCATTAGGGCTTCATCAATTTTAATACTTGAAAATTTCATCTATGCTTTTATGAACTGTTACATTTTCCAAACGATTATCCAGTAAAATATTACTACTTTAACACATTAACCAATATCCTCTTTCTAGTTTTAGAGACAGGTGACCACTTAAAGCAGGTTGAAAGTAAAGCAGAATGCACCTTAAGGTGCATTCTGCTTTACTTTCAGCCTGCTTTAAACCATTATCTGCCAGGATATAAAAACTTTTTTTTGATCCATATTCCTGACTGTATAAAAGGGAACTATTTTCTTCAGTGAAGAATAAATTAGAGGCGTAAAACGGTGAAAAGGGGTTATACATACTCTCCTGTTCTTCTTTATCAGCTGAATGATGTCATAGAAAACCTTTCGCCACAGAACTTCCTCTGCTTTTCTACCATAGTACAGAGGGTTGTAGAACATAAGCCTCTCACAGTACTCCCGCAGCCTGAAACACACAAGATTTACTTTAACCTTTCGCCCCATAGCTTGTACGACCTGAACCCATTACCCCATAGCCTATTTCTATTTTAGAAGACACTTGGCCACTTAAAGCAGTTTGAAAGTTAAGCAGAATGCGCCTTTAGGCGCATTCTGCTTTACTTTCAGCCTGCTTTAAGCTATAATCTGCTAGAATATAGAAATATTTTGTAAGATACATATTCATAACTGTATAAAGTGGAACTACATGTACATGTAGTTTCTTCAGTGGAGGAATTAATCAAAGGTGAAACAAGAATGCGCGTTCAATAAACACTTATGCCCCCGGTGGCATCCTTGACAATATAGTCTGAATTTTTTCTAAGTCCAAATTAGGTCAAGGTCAAAATCAAGGTTGGGTAATATGGGTGGATTGGTAGTGATCCAAGGCAACAACTGTATAAGTACCAAAGTATTGTAGTCAGTTATGCTGATGCTTGACGAAACGGTAAAATCTAGTTAACCAAAAATCCCATTTAAAATATTCTAAGTCCAAATTAGGTCAAGGTCGAGGTCAAAATCAAGATTGGGTGATATTGGTGGATAGGGAATGGTCCAAGGCAACAACTGTATAAGTATCCAAGCATTTGAGTAAGCGGTGTTGATGCTAGACGAAACGGTAAAATCTACTTAACCTGTTACGGACGGACGGACGGACGGAAGGACGGACGTGCCACCGAAATGGGTTAGAGGGCCTTTTCTTTTGTTATTTTCTTTTGTTTGAATAACGGGCCATGGTCCCTTATTCTTTTGTTACGGAATGAACTCTATTGTCTTCTTTTGTTATGTTTACCGTTATCTGGCCAGAAAAGGCCCTCTAACCCATTTCGGTGGGACGGACGGACGGACAGGACGATTACTATATGCCTCCGCATCTATAGATGCCGGGGGCATAAAAAGGTGTATTTATGGAGTAATGGATTAAATCTTAAAACAACAGGGTTATGACCTTCATATCCGTCACCTGAGGATATTGTACCTAAGCTGACCGGGAAAGACAACATTTTGATATAGCTTTGAAAAGAAACCTGGAAATATGACTAACCCATTATCCAATAGATTTTTTTCTAGCCATGCTATTAGGTAGTGAAACAAGAAAAGAATAGTGCCAATCTATTGTATTTAATTAGCCAGCAGATTTTGGCTAAACTTGGAAGTGACGGTCCGACCTTTATAGATATTTTGATATGTAACCCTGAAGAAGGTACTGGTTAGTACCGAAACGTCGGTATATTAATAAATAGATAAAACTTGATCTGACTTGATCGTTTACGTTCCACCACCGTTTTGCTACTAGATATTTTGATGTATAATCATACTCCCAAGATTGTTCTGACCCATACACTGTATGACGGTTTCAGAGGGAATACTGTTTAAAGAATGTTGACAGAACCCGTATGGTGGGTAATCACAATAGCTCATGTTGAGCCTTGGCTCAGAGTCAGATGAGCTAAACAATCAGAAATATTTTCGCCCCAAAATAACCCTGATAAAGGGATAAAGGTTTTCTCCCTACTCATGTGCTAGTTTTATACAAACTTACTTGTATCGAAGTCCAACAGCATCTTGGTGAAACACTTCCCTGTATGCTTTCTTTTTCTTTAAACCATCATCCAGTTTTCTGACAGCATCAACAGCAGCCCTTTAATGTTTCACATCTTAATCATATAACTCATTAATATGCCATAAAATCTACAATGGTGCACATTCTGTAGCAGTTTTAAAACAAGTTTAAAGCTAAGATTT
The DNA here is from genome assembly GCA_922989275.2 of Gari tellinella. Classification (NCBI taxonomy): domain Eukaryota; kingdom Metazoa; phylum Mollusca; class Bivalvia; order Cardiida; family Psammobiidae; genus Gari; species Gari tellinella. The sequence continues at coordinate 48,139,033 of OV277864.1, forward strand.
CTTTATTGGACATTTTTACGCACCATTCTTGACATTCTCTGCGTTTTGACTAGACCTTCCATATATGGAAGTCTTACTATAGGGTGAGTGGAGGGCTATGGACATACAGTTAAACCTCTCTATTACGACCACTAAGTTTTATTAATTATTAGGGTGTTTACTATAGGTGAACGCTTAAAGCAAGATGACAGTGAAACAGAAAGCTCCTTTAGGAGCTTTCTGTTTCACTGTCACCTTGCTTTAAGCTGCCATCTCTCTATTATACAATCAATTAGCCTTCACAGAAATAAAAAAAAAATATATATATTTGCACAGACGCCACACATCCACATAAGAGAGTAAAGACTAAGAGACTCTCCTTTATTAATCTGGATGCAAACAAATGGAATCACCATAAAGGTGATTGTTATTCAATAATAAAGAGCCAAACTAACGGAATACAAGAGCCCCATAGGGCATATTTCGCTCACCTGAGAATAGCTGAAAAAATGGAGATAATGATTTATGTCCAGGACTGACCTAGATATGCGACAGACCGGAACAATTTGAACAAAATATGTAAAGAATATTTAAAAGTATCACCATACCGAATATAAAAGCTCTGGCCATATTAGTGTCAGAGAATAAGACGTTTGAAATTTTCTCTATATAACTCTATGTAAAACTGTGACCCCCGGGGCGGGGCCGATTTTGACCCCAGGGGCATAATTTGAACAAACTTGATAGAGGACCTGTAGGCGATGCTATGTGCCAAATATCTAAGCTCTGGCCCTTGTAGTTTCAGACAAGAGATTTTTAAAGTTTTCATTGAAAAAAATCTATTTTTAGCTCCTGTGACCTAGTTATGCAACCGACCAAAACTATTTGAACAATTTTGGTATAGGACATCTAGAAGTGTCACCATGCTAAATGTCAAAGCTCTGGCCACATTAGTTTCAGAGAAGAAGACGTTTGAAAATTTCACTCTATGTAAATCTGTGACCCCCGGGGCAGGGCAAATTTTGACCCCAGGGGCATAATTTGAACAAACTTGACAGAGGACCTGTAGATGATGCTATGTGCCAAATATCTAAGCTCTGGCCCTTGCAGTTTTTGACAAGAAGATTTTTTAAGATTTCCTTATTTTTTCACTTTGGTTGCCATGGCAACCAGAGTTCTGCATTGTTTTTAATTCTTTGAACAAATTTGAAAGAGCTTGACCCAAGGAACATTTCTGTAAAGTTTGGTTGAATTCTGTCAAGCGGTATAGGTGGAGATGTCATTTGAAGCAATTATTAACGACGACTAACGCCGGACACAGGGCCATCCCAATAGCTCGCCTTGAGCCTTTGGCTCAGGTGAGCTAAAAAAAACAAGAGGGCCATGGCCCTAAATTCGCTCACCTGAGGACATTGAAGTTTGTACCTAAGTTGACTGGGCAAGACAACATTTTAATATAGCTATAAATGGAGTTATCTTCCGGACAAGAAAACATGACAAAAGTGAATTTTGTTGCCAAGCTTATGACCCTTATCCATGACACATCCTCTTATCAAGCTATTTCCATTTCCGGTAAATGATAATTATTTCACTAGCGTCAGCAGAACTGGAGTTATTTTCCTGACAATAAAATATGACAAAGGGGAAAACAAAATATTGCTGCCCTTATGCATGGCATTTTCTCTCATCAGTTTCTTTCCATACATAAAATTTCATTACAATAGCATCAGTAGAACTGGAGTTGTCTTCTTGACAAGAAAATATGACAAAGGGAAATAACTAAAAAAAACAATGATGTCAGAGTTATGACCTTTGCAAATGGCACTTCCTCTCATTAGGCTCTTTCCAAATAAACAATTTCATTTTACCCATTACCCCATAGCCTGTTTCTAGTTTTGAAAATAGGTGGCCACCTAAAGCAGGTTGAAAGTAAAGCAGAATGGGTCTTAATGCACACTTTGCTTTACTTTCAAACTGCTTTAAGCTACCATCTACTAGGATATAGAAACTTATTTCACATCTTACATTTTCATGACTGTTTAACCCTTTCCCCCATAGAAGCGCCTTTTAGCGCATTCAGTTTATTCTTGCTCTGAAGAAAATAGTTCCAATTTATACATTCATAAATATGTATAATACAAAATATTTTCTATATTCTAGCAGATGATAGCTTAAAGCAGGCTGAAAGTAAAGCAGAATGCGCTTAAAGCGCATTCTGCTTTACTTTCAATCTGTTTTAAGTGGACACCTACATTCAATACTAGAGATATGCTATGGGGGAAAGGGTTAAAGGGGAATTATTTTCTTAAGTGGAGGAATAAATCAAAGGCCTAAAAATGCACATTTATGGGGTAATGGGTTAACAAACGTCAGTATTTATTGGGAATAAGGGTTGAATCCTGGACAAGAAAAAATGGCAAAACATGCAGATAACTGTGACAAAACCAATATTAAACATATGTATAAATATGGCATAAGACATAATTACATAACTGTCAGTGGATCACTTCCAGATCCTGTTTCTCTAAGTATGAAGAAGACTGAACCATTTCTAAACTTTAGCAGACAACATGTTCAGTTCTGTTGGCCTGATCACTGAGGTCAACTATTATGCAAGAGTACGGTACTGTAGCATTAGCAGCAGTGTGCTGGTGGCTTACCCTTACCAGACTGAAATGATGTCTGCTAAATACCTTCTGTGTGTAAAAAATGTACTTTTTTTTTTTTTAGAAAATGTTAAGTTGGTAAATGAGTGGCAAATAGTTTGGATCCAGATTAGATGCAGCATTATTTTGCATCTGATCTGGATCCAAACTGTTTGCAAATATTGGTTATTTGCCCATAGTATATTAAGGGTAACTCAGGTAAATACAGTTCTGCCTAAATCAAAAATACTGCAAAACCTGCCTAGAGCAGCACTTAAACTGTGCAGGGTGGTGTCAAATGTGACCCTAGGGATTTCATTTTAACAAACTATAGAGGGATCCACCAGGAGATTCTACTGTACAAATATCAAAGCTTAGGGCCTAGTAGTTTTGGGCAAGAAGATTTTTTAAAGATTTTTGCTTTTTTGCTTTTTCAAGCAGAGTTTGTGCTTTTTTTCCTTTTTTTTGAACAACTTCTGTAGAGAAGCATCCAAGGAACATCATGAGCAGTTTGAACTCTCCCTACAATCGGCGGGTTTCAGAGGAGATGTCGTTTGAAGTAAATGTGAACGGACAGACGGACAGACGTACTACGGACGGTGAGCGGTCACAATAGCTCACCTTGAGCCTTTGGCTCAGGTGAGCTAAAAAACGCAACAATTCCAAATTTTAAGATTAATCCGAAAAAAATAAGTCCGTAGGTCCGGAGAAACTAAGAAAACTCTGAAATTCTGCTGCTACCCGTCAGTTTCTACATTTTTTGATTTCATTAACCTTTTCTAGAAGATTTACTTTCAATGTGGACATAAATGTTATAAGTGGCTTACATTCATACGCGCCATGAGTCCACAACATATTTGGGAAACAAATTACGTTGATGAGACTATACGCGGCTATATAGAATATCTCGTCTACATTTTCCATCCGTAAAATCATAGCAGCCGCGCGTGCCGGTGTCACGGCAACGGGTATGAATTTGCATAAATTCATTCGGCAAACTTCGGCTCTATCAGAAGCCATAATGGAGTAACTTTGAAAAAGTTCGACCTGCAAGGAATTAAGTTTGGATTTCTTGTGGAAAGAGGTAATTGTTTTCCGTTTTACACATATGTATCGGTAGAAAAATATTTAGTTAATCGAAGAAGTGTTCTCTTTTTGCCATAGCACGTGGTTTGTATATATAGGACCTCGCCAAACGCGCGACAAAGATCCTTGTCGGGATTTGCTAAAGACAACTAAAGGGAAGCCGATAAGACCTTACGTACGAGAAAATGTAAAAATGTGAAATAGCTACGTCAGGTCTTATTTATAGGACTAAGGGCCATCCCAATAGCTCACCTTGAGCCTTTGGCTCAGGTGAGCTAATAAAATGGGTTATTTATTAATCTGGATCCCAGCTAACGGATATAAACATATCTAGAAGATATTTTTATATACTAATCAGTAATCTGGATCAAAACTAGTCTCGACAGATAAATATAACTATGATTTTGGCGATTATTTGATTTACAGCTCAACTAACAAAAATGTATTATTAAATTAATTTAAATGCTCGTATATAATATCATATTACGCTAAATTGAAAGTATATTTAATTATTGACAAACAATTATATTTTTAATTTAGATCCGTAATAAAACTTTGGGTGTTAGCGAAAATGTATGGGTAGCAAAATGTCCATCTTAAAACACCATTGGTAGTGAACTGACAGGCGCAAACGCAACAGGGTAGCGAAACGTCCTGAAATCCAGAAAACGAACCCCCGCTTATGGTGGTAAATTTAAATTAGAAGAACTCAGTTTAAGAAGCAGGTAACATGATTTTACTCATCCAAAATGTCAAAAAAACATTCCAAACAGAGACATACATTTTCTATTGAAATTAATAAGAATATAAAGGTAAAAGGTGTAAAACTGCGACCTATTAATCACATTCAGCTTGTGACATTGCAGAGATCTAGGGGATCATATCAGCTATTTTTTTTCTATTTATTACTTCTACGTCATCAATTTTGATGATTATGAGAAGGGGCACTTTTTAGGTGCACCAATGGGACTGTACCCGGCCGGTCACTTTATCCTGACACCGACGAACCAGTCGTAATGCTAACAGTAACACGAAATCCTGAGCGCAAAGGAGGGAAGCCATTACTCCCAATTTTCAAGTCTTTGGTTTGACCCGGCCATGGATTGAATCCGCAACCTCCCGCACTGCAAGCTGATGCTCTACCTCTAAGCCAGGCAGCAGGTTGTAGCTGTACTGTAAATTGTAACGGATGGAGTCATAACCAATAGGGGTGTAACGATTCGGTGGTTTACCGATATATTGCGGTGTGAGCTGAATAATATTGCTCCGCGGTTCAGATTCAGAAAAACCGAATTTTTTTGCCTTATTTAAAAGCGGTAAAAGAATGGACAAACTTACCTTTTATTTCGCGGAATTGTTTTCGAAACAACGCGTAGACGCAGTCCGGTGTTTTATCCATATCCCCAGCCGGTGTAACAATAATTATTTCGTTTCCGTTTAATCTCGCTCAACGAGACGCTCTTATTAAGAAACATGCAGCGAATGGCCTGGTTGAACAAGATTAATACAGTATACGCGATGGCAGATGCTTGTTCCATACTTACACGGTATATTGCAATATATTGCGATTCGATTTCTCCGTATCGCAATATATTGCGATGCGGGTTTGAGCGTATTGTTACACCCTTAATAACCAATACAGTTACAATATTGCAGCTTATTCTTTTTGTGGTATGTTTCGACCAAAAATGGTACGCTTTACCTTGTAGGATTTTCAAGACACCATTGTATGCGGGGTTGGAATATATGCTTTGACATGTTTGACTAGTAAAGTACTGTAAATTTTCAATTCTAAATTAATTAAAGAAAGCTGTGCAAGCCTTACAGCAAATCCAGTGTCATTGCATTCTACGCTGCTATGAAAATGAGAGCTACAGATCGGACCCGGCAATTATTAACAACTATCTCTGTCGTCCCTTATATCTGTTCTAACGAGCATGTAAACTACTTAAATAGAATAGAAACCGTGGAAAGTGAAAGTTGAAATCCGTACAAACCTATACACTCTTTTCGCCTTGTCAAGATCAGATTTCAATTCGATACTTTTCTCTGACATCTTAAGTAAGGATTTCTTCGTCTAGCATCACAAACTGTTAACTAAGCACCCCGAACATCATTAAAACTTGTTTGTGTCCATCAGCCAAGAACTTCGTCTCATCTCTGGCTTCCATATTTAATCACGTGACACCTCGGGTTAGGAATAAAAGGAGGACGGGCGAAGACCATACACACGGGGGAGCGGTGGTGTAGTGCACGGGGTGTAAGTGTGTGTGCGGAATTCGGTAAGCTAAGAATCAAATATTTTTTTATTCTACAGAACTGCTAGTTGTTAAAACTATATCGCACGGAATGCAGAAATCATTGTATCAATTGACAGCTTATCAGTTTGATAACTTAGATCTAAGTGTCTTGTTTTTTTCACACACTTAAGTGTGTTTCGAAAGCTCATGCAGCACTGTGAAGGTTAAATACACTTGTTATACTGTTTGCTTTTGGATTATTATATTTTCTTAGCAAAATCCAGACTCTGAGTGTTCTATAACACTTTTGAAAACGTCTATATTTACCAGAGATCATATAGTTAATATAAATCATTGTATTTACATTCTTTCTTATAAGATTACCAATGTGCTAGAATTGCCTTTATGTGATAATTTAAATAATCATGCTCTCCTATCAGGGAAATGCTAATTTTAAACATTCATTTCTATTTTAATTAAGTAGCTTGCTGCTTTTATGGACAATTTTGTTATAGTTTTAATGACAGGGTTAGCACTGTTAGCAGCTTTCTCATATGCTATACAATGTCCAGTAGAACCTCTCTATTACGACCACTAAAAAGAAGGAAAATTGTCTGTATAAATGACAGGTGACAGCTTAAAGCAATGTGAAAGTGAAACAGAAAGCTCCTGTAGGAGCTTTCTGTTTCACTTTCACATTACTTTAAGCAGTCACCTGTCTTAAACGACCAATATTTGACACAATTTAGTGGTCGTAATAGAGAGGTTCTACTGTATTGTAATTTTTATTATTTTCTTTTGTATAGCCGTTTAACCTTTGTTTGCATACAAGTAACATGCGTTCTATAGTCGCTTATAAAAGCTCTTCAGAGATTATGCTACTTGTACATGTCTTGCCGACTCAAAATAAGACGTATCTTATCAAATGTATCGATGTCAACTCCTGGGGCCCGTTTCATAAAACTTCTTACGACAAATGTGGTCGTAAGTCAAAACTTTAAAATACATTTAAACTCTGATTTCTCTATCTAATCCTGTCTTCAAGACGATTCCAAAAAGATGTCACAAGACAGGATTAGATGGAGAAATAAATAATAATTGATAGTTTTATAGTCTGACTTACGGCACCATTTGTCGTAAGAAGTTTTATGAAACGGGCCCCAGGTGCGCACTAGGAACGTATATAGAGCTCTATGTGCGTTCTTAGGCGCACTGGAAGAGAGATGCGTGTGCGACACCAATTTTTCCGGGAACCATTAGCTTCACAAGATTAAAATTGTTCGCTAAATCAACATGAATGTCTCGTATAACATCGTCTTCTTTCATTTCGTATAAAAAAGTATGAAAACAGCTCCTTGACATAAAACTAAACACAAAAACTATTGTTCAGTATGTCTGAAAGTTGTGACCACGAACATTGCGCTGAAGTGTTTGAAAAGGCAGGACACTCTGTGTTAATAAAATAATTGCTATCAAATTAGTTAGGTGGCAATTGGATAAAGATTGCTGCATTCCGTGCAATATAGTATTAACAACTTGCATTTCTGTATCTTTAAGGCAAAACATTTGTTATATTTCAACGAGTGTCTTTCTTTGCCGCTTACTCTTTGAACCCTAGTCACGCATATACACGTCATTTGCAAACATTGTACCCGTGAGGAGCCCTCGGAGCAGGGTCTACACTGTTTGTCATTTTGACATATATTGTAAATATCAACCCTAAAATGTCAGAAATGGACTAGACTAAATTGAAAACTAGAAGTGTCCATTTGAGGTTTCAGGGAGGAAAAGTGTTAAACACTTACACACCGTGCTCAACATCACCGGTCCTCATTGTGCTGCGTTCTTCACGGTGAAACATAGGATCTGCAGATTTCTTATCCTCAGATGAAACCTGTGTTTAATGTTCATCATTGCACTATTTTTAGTTTCTGGTAAGTAACTTGTAAATTATTCTCGAACAATTGAAGGTTGTTTTAGCAAATTGCGTTTTCTGAATCGACATCTGTCTATTACGTTCAGTCCTGGAAACGAGTATTCTCGTGATTAACAAATGTAGTGCACTACGACTGTTAAGAGTACTCTTGTTCTATGAAAACAGTACAGTCACTGGTCGGAGGACCCCTGCATTGTTTGTCATCTTGCAATACAGTGCTCCCCCGTCCCAACAACGGCCCTCTCAACAACGATTCCCTCCTCACAACAGAGCTTGCCGCTGTTCCCCAAACAATACAATTATGTCTAACCCTTTTATTGCTGCCCTTTTATTGCTTAAAACTGTCGTCTGTTTTTTCTCAAAGTTACATATGTTTATGGACATTTTGATAGAATAAATGTAATGACGAGTGTCAAACAGTTTCAATCCAGATCAGACTCCGGGTTCCGCGGCGTCTGATCTTGATTCGAACTGTTTGCAATTGTAAGTCAAGTCTTAATTTCCCTCCCTATTTTTTTTTATTTTTTTTATATACCATATTTATATAGCACTTTTTTCATACATAATAGTACGTTCAAAAGTGCTAAATACAATTATAAAACACAAATAAAACATGAAATGAGAGTAACAATTAAAATAAACATTTCATAAGATTACCTACGGTTTAAAGCATAATCATTGCGTTATAAAAAATTAATTAAATAAATAAATCATTAAAACAGGCATAACTACAGATAAAGATGGCATATTGGCAGTTATATAAAACAAATATAATTATGTCTAGTCAGGAATAAAAATATATTTCTACATATTTCTACATCCGAACAACGTTGTGAACGTTTTTCGGGAACATGTGTTCTATAGTCGTTTATAAAAGCCACCGAGTCTTATACGGAAATATGTACAGTGAAACCTCTTTATTACGACACTAAAAAGGAAGCTTATTGATTGTATAAAAGTCAGGTGACAGCTTTAAGCAAGGTGACCGTTAAACAGAAAGCTCTTTAGGAGCTTTCTGTTTTACTGTCACCTTGCTTTAAGCAGTCACCTGTGGTAAAAATCTAATAATGAAACAGAATTTAGAGGTCGCAATAGAGAGGTTTAACTGTAGATCATGTAGTGTATAACTGTCACCATGAACACTACTGAATAGATTAAATCTTTCGACTATCTTCAATATCTACGAATATCTCCCCGTCTACTCTGGCTACTGAAGAAGCAGAACTACAGTTAGAACAATCTTAAATATAGGTCAAAATGTACTTTACTTAGAGCTATTTAATTAAACATTTGGGAAATTGGATTTCAGGGAAAGTTAATTAATTTTGAATATGTTCACTACGGAATCATGTTAGGGTCGACGATTTTTCTGTCTAGATAAACGCCACAAACAGATGCGAGATTGCACCCTTGCAATCTCGCTTCTTATTTCGCTACTGTTTGTCATCAAATACTATAGTATTCTATTGTAAAATACGTCTAAAAAGATGCAAGGACACAATCTTTTTTTGGCGTTAACACACGGAATTATACATACATGTGCGTATAATTCCCTGGTTTACTGGTGTTGTTAAAAACGAGTCCTATACTAATCTATTCAAAACAACGTCGAAAACCCCTTACAAGCTCGCATATTATTTCAACGTTTGTTTTACAACATCGTGAGTATTTTTAAACGCTGTAAAAAGATGCAAAAGTGTAGTCAGTGTACCGATGCAATCTCGCATCTTTTTCGACCTTTTCTTTCTTTTTACAATAGAATACTACAGGATTCGATGACAAAATGTATCGAAAAAAAATGTGTGAATGCACCATTCGGCGTTTAACCAAAATTGTAAAATGAACAATTGTTTGCCCCAACAGGATTCCGTAGTTAACATTCCATTGTACTAGATGTCGCGATGAGTACAAGAGGGCTCCTTTTGTCCTGATCAGGGTCTGCACTGGGTTGTTACTTTGTGTGAATGTAACCCGGAGTAATATCACATGTGTATTTACTCCGTGTTTGTGAATAAACGACCTTTGCTTCAGGGGAAAGTTAATATCAAGGGATGCACTGCATGTGTGATTAAGGATTTTGTGAAATATTGAAAAAGAAGCACCTTTAATAAAAAAAAAACCCCAACCGTTTAGTCAAAAATGGAATCGATTAACATTTAATTAGAAATTGTTATTTCCCATTTGATGTTCCAAAGGGGGAATGGTGAAGTTTGAATATGTTGACAGTGTACTAGCGACTGGAAAACATGTTCTGTACAAGCAGTATATATATATATAGAACCCTCGGATTCCGGTTCTGCACTGTTTGTCATTTTATCATGTATTGTCAAAAACAATATTTTATAGTTGAAACTTGAATTAAATTGTCCTTTTGTTGTATAAAGGGAGAATGAAATAGGTTTGAATGATTACAGTGTATTAGTGACCAGAACTCATGTCCTGTACAAACAATACAGACCCAGATCATAAGGGCTCCTAAATGAATCGTCTGGTCAGGATCAGCACTGTTTGACATTTTGTTATAAATTGTATAAAAATTTAATAAGGTTATAATGGATTTGTGTTAATTGGAAGCTGGCATTTTCCATTTGATGTCTCAGGGGAGAATGAGTATGTAAAATATGTAACCCCTTGCAGGGCCTCACAACTGGTGTGTATTTTACGGACACCAAATATTACAGAACACCGTTTTTTAAAATGTCAACAAAACACGAAATATCATGACATCATACAGACATTTCAACTCTTGTAAAAAGCTTAAACCCTGAATTGTTCCACGGTGATTTTTGTACATTTTGAAAGTATGTAAGTTTATCTTTCAGTTTTAATTACATTGTAATTTATCCCGTGATTCTTTATTAATGTTCAGCTTCTCAATTCTCATGCGAAGTTTGCTCCATTTTATTTCGCGCGTTTTTACCGATTCTGACAAGTGTTAGGGACTGTGCTGAGTGCTGACAGCTCATTAACACACCCAACCCTAGCGACGAGTAAACACGTCATTAAGAATCAATGTACATGTGAAGAGTACACTTGTCCTACACTGACCAGAGGCCATCTGAATTCTGACCAGTGTCTGCAGACTGCACAGTTTGACATTTTGCAACATGTAAAATCAACCGTAAATATTAAGGCTAAATGGTCTAAAATTGTATAATTTGGCAAGGAATCCTTTGCTCATGTGCCAATGAAGTCTAATGAAGTTTCCAAGATCATTGGGATGGGCTCCTGTGATCAGTAAAGAAATTGATGGCGAGTTGGCTACCGGTTTGAAATACAGTGGAGAAAACGTGATTATTTTGTCTCAAAGGCAAGCGCATTGCAATGAAATATAGAAAATGACAACCATTTGATAATTCCAACAACCAGTTTTAAATTGAGTGGCAAACAGTTTGGAGTCTGATTAGACGCCGGGTTATCCGGTGTCCGATCTGGCTCCAAACTGTTTGCTGGGAAATAATAGTTTAAGCGTAACAGGGGTTATTTGGAGAAAAAAAATGTTTTCTCTACTGTATTCTGCACACAGGGCATAAACTGCTAACACAAACAGCAAACAATGGTAATTGAACGCACTACTGGCGTAGTCCACGGAATCATACATTATTATTACATATGTATAATTCCGTGCATAGTCCAAATAATGAGGCACATGATGAATCTGAGAAAAAAAGAGTTAAAAATCAACATAATGAACGTGAAATGATAAAATTTTGAGCCTGGGACTGTGGAAGCAGTTTTGCAACCTTATGAGAAGCTGCGGGCCCAAAGGAGGTGGGCCTAGTCACTGTTAGCGACTTTAAAGCCTATTTTTACAACAGCAATTCAACTGCAATGATTCTAATGAGAAAATACTGAAAATTAATGGTTTACACACTCTAATTTGGAGCACTGCATACAAGGAGCTCTTCCAGGGCTCCTGAGAATGCAAGTACTTTAAAAACCACAAAAATCTTTATGCCTGCTCAAAACTATGGTGTGACAACTCATTAGAACCATCTCAGAGACGATTCTAATGAGTAGTCACAACATAGAGGTTGCTTTAAATGTAAAGTTTACTCTCTCTTATCTCGAGCCCTGTCTTAAAATGATGTTCAGTAAAACCCTCTATTATGACCACTTAAGTGTGTTAATTATTAGGTTTCTGCTTAAAACAAGGTGAAAGAAAAACTGAAAGCAGTTTAGCTCCTGTAGGAGCTTTCCCTTTTACTTTCACCTTGCTGTAAGCTATCACCTGTCTTTCATGCATTCAATTAGCCTTCTTTTTAGCGGTTACCCGAAAAACCGAAAACAGCCTGTTTTCGCGAAAACAATGAGGTTACAAAAAACAGCGTAGAAAAAAGGTTTTATGTACTGAAAATGTATTTAAAAGGATATATTTCAATTTAATGGTTTATAATAAATTAATAGTGCTTCTATATATTTAGTTTTCGATAAAAATGCTTTTTATTGACCAAAATCGGTGACGGTATGAAAAATGTTGGTCTGTAATATCAGACGAAAACAGCATAGAAAATATGTTTTTTGTATAATATCGCATTCAAAGACATAAACACTGTTTAATAATAATAATTTGAACTAATAACCGTCATTTAGGCTAAAAAAGTTGCCTTTGATGACCTACAATCGACCATAAAATTGACCCAAATCGGCGACGCTATGAAAAATATCGGTCCGTAATGACTAATATCACACGAAAACAGTAGAGAAAGTATGTTTTGTGTACTAATATCACACTCTGATAAAACGTATTTAAAAGCATATATTTCAATTAAATGGTTTATAATGAATTAATAATAATGCCCCCTTTCCAATAAAAATGCTTTTTATTGACCAAACTCGGCGACGGTATGAAAAATGTTGGTCTGTAAAAGCATACAAAAACAGCATAGAAAATATGTTTTTTGTACTAATATCGCATTCAAAGACATAAACACTGTTTAATAATAATAACCGACATTTAGGCTAAAAAAGTTGGCTAACAAGCGACAATAAAAAATTCTTTTTATTGACCCGAATGGGCGACGCTATGAAAAATATCGGTCCGTAATCACACAAGAAAACACTATAGAAAGTATGTTTTGTTTTCTAATATCGCACTCAAAGACATATACATTGATTAATAACTATATTTTTGACTAATAATCGACAATTAGGCTTAAAAAGTTGCCTTTGTTGGCTAACAATCGGCGACAAATTGGACAATACCGACCTGCCTTAACCTACGAAACCAACATTTTTATTATACGAAATTATCCTCTACAACAGGTGTTACGTACTCATATTTTAATAAAATGCACAAATGATAATCAACATTTTGGCTAAATTTTTTGTCTTTGTTGGCTAACAATCGGAGACAAATTTAAAAATACCGGCCTGCCTTAACACATTCACCCCTGAAACTTTTAATGAAAAATTTCAATTTCAAAATTTGTCTAGCCAATTATTTAATATTTTTGGTTGATTTGAACAATATATTTCAAAATGACAAACAGTGTAGACTCTAGTCAGAGGGTTCCTGGAGGATTCCTCTGACCAGGGTCTACACTGTCTGCATGGGACAAGTGTAATCCTCACAAGTACACTGTTTGTAAATGAATAGTATAATCGTCTCTAGGGTTGAAAGTTTTAAACTTACAAAAAACAAAATTTGTTTATAAGAAAACACCCTCTTAAATAATTTATTTGATCAACTAAAAATCGGTATTATATATATAGTCTTCCTTTACATTCCTTTTCCTCTACCTTTAGGTTTTATGTACTCTTACCATAAGAAATATTTGCTATATAATAACAGATGTCCGCTTAAAGCAGGCAGAAATTAAAGCAGAATGTATACAATCAACATAATCATCTAAAATCCCGTTTAACTCTTTCCTCCCTGAAACTTTAAATGGAAAATTCCAGTTTCCATTTTAGTCTAGTCCATTTCTAACTTTTAAGGTATGTTTTTGTCAATGATTGGCATTATAACAAACAGTGAAGACCCTGATCAGAGGGCTCCTTTCGGAGCCCTCTGATCTGGGTCTTCACTGTTTGCATAGGACAAGAGTACGATACACATGTTCACTGTTTGAAAATAACGCCTATATGCGGGACTAGGGTTCAAAGGGTTAAAAACCGTTTTGACCTTGACGTTCGCAAACGACTCTGAATATATTATACATTTATATATCGGCAACCTGAGTAGACTCTGCATGATGAGGCAAATGATAAAGGAGTATCCTAATCAAGGTCAATAAAGACAATTTTGTATACTTGTCTGAAATAATTCGGAATTAGTTTCAAAGAAATCCGAATATGAGTAAATTATACATAATTACCAAAACGAAAGAATAATCCAATAACGAGTAACTGTAACAATTTTTTCCTGTTTGGATTCCACACATACAGCAAACACGTTAGGACGGGTAATTTACAGGACCAGGTTGTATGAAGTGTGTCAGTACCACTGCTGACACGCGTTGCTCAAACAAACACGACCCTGCTCTGATGGCTGGCACGTGCAAGGATAGCCTTTGATGTAGCCGTCACATTCTTCATACTTTCACATAGGTGTAAAAGCTTAAATTTTATGAAAACAAAGGATAGGTCAACAGTGTCATTCTAAGTTTGGTTTTGGTTAGATAGGTTACAGTCTAGATTAACAATGGAAAAAACCAAGCTTCATTGTTTCTTCTGTAAGTCGTTGTCTGGTCAAGTAATTTTCGATGAAGATGCCAGCGCTGCCCTGGTTAGGTACGTACTACTCATATAATACTTTTATCCTGTCTCGTTTTCTTCTTGTCAAATCAACTATCGATTTAGCCATTTCCTTATTTACCATATGGCATTTTTCTATTTAAAAAGAAGTGACCACTTAAAGCAGGTTGAAAGTAAAGCAGAATGTATCCTAAGGCGTATATTCTGTTAACTTTCAGATTGCTTTAAGTTACTATCTGCTAGGAATAATGAATTAAGCCTATAATTATGGTCTAAGCACGAATGAATAACACATCTGTTATTCATTCGTGGTCGAAGTCGTTGAAAATATAACACTGTATATTGTCTTTGACTATTTTTGAAGAACATCAAATCATGTTGAAACTGAAAGTAAAGCAGAAAACACCTTTAAGTTATAATGCTTTACTTTTCTATTCTGCTTTAATGTACTATGTCCTATGATATAGAATAATATTCATTATGGTGGACATTATAAACAGAAATTGTATATAGCTTTTTACCAATTGAAGTTGGTGCAAATAACATTTAACATTTGCTATGTATATAGCTTTTTACCAACACAGGCCTTTAATTTGATCACAGGTGACCACTGACCACTTAATGCAGGTTGAAAGTAACTCAAAATGGGATTTGCTTTCAGCCTGCTTTAAGTTTATGGTGCCTATTGAAGTCTGTATAAAGAAGAATTATTTTCAAAAGTTTTGCTAATAATTTTGTTTTCAAGCTATCTATCACGGGGGGCTAACTACGTATTATCATTAAACTGTATCGCTACGACAACCTACATACTAGGTATTATAACAGATTTGTATTGCTACGAAGTCAGTGTATATAGTGAGAAATGTTTGTCTACGAAAACAAAGTTGCCTTCGTAGCAATACAAATTTGTTATAATACCCATATAGGTTGTCGTAGAGTAACATTTCATCGTAATACCTAGTTGGCCCCCAGTGATCTATTGCCCAATGAATTCTGTATTCTGCTTTACATTCAACCTTCTTTAACCCTTAGCCCGCCAAATAAATTGTCGTCTGCTATATTTCTCGTCTGCTTCATGTTTCAAAGTGCTTCAAAGTTGTTCAAAATTGCTGAAAATGTTGTCCGAGTGTCAAACAGCTTGGATCCGGATGAGACGCCGAGTTACTCGGCGTCTCATCCGGATCCAAGCTGTTTGCATATGGAGCTATAGTCGTGAGTGGCAGGCTAAGGGTTAAGCTACAATTTGCTTAGATATAGAAACACTTTCTTTTATTACCTGACTCTCTATTTAAGTGTTTATTAAGCATTTTTGACTGTTTTTTGGTAAGGGACAATTTTATCCAGGAATGGCGAACATCAATAACAAACTCACCATAATTGAAATACTATGTAATGTTCAAGGAATCATTTGAAATGGAATTGTTGTTGTTGTAGTGAATTAAATAAAGATAGATATAAATATATGATAAATAAATAATCTCTAGAATTTATACAGTTGTTCAAATCATGTAGATCTAGATCTAGCTTTTCATTCAGCCATGTACAATTCAGGAACTATATCTGTCTTAAATAGAGAGTCCGGTAATAAATCATTTGTTTCATATTTACTTCGGGAACAATCAAATCATTGTCCCTCGGTAGCAGGGAAGACCTTGAGAACTGTTGCCCTCGGCCTCGGGCAACAGTTCTCAAGGTCTTCCCTGCTACCTCGGGTCAATGATTTGACTGTTCCCTCAGTACCTATGAAACAAATGTATAATGGTACATAATACTACATATTCATCCGAGAGACGAGTATACTTGTCATAGCAAACAGTCGACCTGTGAATAGTGTATTTGGCCTAAACAAACATTGCAGATCCTGATCAGAGGATTTTTCGAAAAAGTATAGGTTAACAATCGAAAAACTGACAAGAAGAGGAAATGCCCTCCAGAAGCTGGCTGAGACTGAGATGGAGCTGCTGAAGACGTAGGAACCCCTCCTGTACAGTCTTTGGGCTGTGGATTATGTGATTTCTATCAACACTTGATTGGATTGGATTATTATATGAATTTTTTAGCTCACCTGAGCCAAAGGCTCAAGGTGAGCTATTGTGACCGCTCACCGTCCGTAGTACGTCTGTCCGTCTGTCCGTTCACATTTACTTCAAACGACATCTCCTCTGAAACCCGCCGATTGTAGGGAGAGTTCAAACTGCTCATGATGTTCCTTGGATGCTTCTCTACAGAAGTTGTTCAAAAAAAAGGAAAAAAAGCACAAACTCTGCTTGAAAAAGCAAAAAAGCAAAAATCTTTAAAAAATCTTCTTGCCCAAAACTACTAGGCCCTAAGCTTTGATATTTGTACAGTAGAATCTCCTGGTGGATCCCTCTATAGTTTGTTAAAATGAAATCCCTAGGGTCACATTTGACACCACCCTGCACAGTTTAAGTGCTGCTCTAGGCAGGTTTTACAGTATTTTTGATTGAGGCAGAACTGTATTTACCTGAGTTACCCTTAATATACTATGGGCAAATAACCAATATTTGCAAACAGTTTGGATCCAGATCAGATGCAACATAATGCTGCATCTAATCTGGATCCAAACTATTTGCCACTCATTTACCAACTTAACATTTTCTAAAAAAAAAAAAAAGTACATTTTTTACACACAGAAGGTATTTAGCAGACATCATTTCAGTCTGGTAAGGGTAAGCCCCCAGCAGCAGTGCTGCTAATGCTACAGTACTCTTGCATAATATTTGACCTCAGTGATCAGGCCAACAGAACTGAACATGTTGTCTGCTAAAGTTTAGAAATGGTTCAGTCTGCTTCATACTTAGAGAAACAGGATCTGGAAGTGATCCACTGACAGTTATGTAATTATGTCTTATGCCATATTTATACATATGTTTAATATTGGTTTTGTCACAGTTATCTGCATGTCTTGTCATTTTTTCTTGTCCAGGATTCAACCCTTTCCCCCAATAAATACTGACGTTTGTTAACCCATTACCCCATAAATGTGCATTTTTAGGCCTTTGATTTATTCCTCCACTTAAGAAAATAATTCCCCTTTAACCCTTTCCCCCATAGCATATCTCTAGTATTGAATGTAGGTGTCCACTTAAAACAGGTTGAAAGTAAAGCAGAATGCGCTTTAAGTGCATTCTGCTTTACTTTCAGCCTGCTTTAAGCTATCATCTGCTAGAATATAGAAAATATTTTGTATTATACATATTTATGAATGTATAAATTGGAACTATTGTCTTCAGAGCAAGAATAAACTGAATGCGCTAAAAGGCGCTTCTATGGGGGAAAGGGTTAAACAGTCATGAAAATATAAGATGTGAAATAAGTTTCTATATCCTAGTAGATGGTAGCTTAAAGCAGTTTGAAAGTAAAGCAAAGTGTGCATTAAGACCCATTCTGCTTTACTTTCAACCTGCTTTAGGTGGCCACCTATTTTCAAAACTAGAAACAGGCTATGGGGTAATGGGTAAAATGAAATTGCCTATTTGGAAAGAGCCTAATGAGAGGAAGTGCCATTTGCAAAGGCCATAACACTGACATCATTGTTTTTTTAGTTATTTCTCTTTGTCATATTTTCTTGTCAAGAAGACAACTCCAGTTCTACTGATGCTATTGTAATGAAATTTTATGTATGGAAAGAAACTGATGAGAGAAAATGCCATGCATAAGGGCAGCAATATTTTGTTTTCCCCTTTGTCATATTTTATTGTCAGGAAAATAACTCCAGTTCTGCTGACGCTAGTGAAATAATTATCATTTACCGGAAATGGAAATAGCTTGATAAGAGGATGTGTCATGGATAAGGGTCATAAGCTTGGCAACAAAATTCACTTTTGTCATGTTTTCTTGTCCGGAAGATAACTCCATTTATAGCTATAGTATATTAAAATGTTGTCTTGCCCAGTCAACTTAGGTACAAACTTCAATGTCCTCAGGTGAGCGAATTTAGGGCCATGGCCCTCTTGTTTGTGTGTTTTATCTGTGATGATGACACGTGCACATGTTATTCGCAATGCTGGATTATATAAGTAAAAGTACTTGTGTAATGTTTTTCACTCGGATTTATTAAGTGCTACCGGATTTGACAGTGGTTTAGATCTGCAGTGTAGCAGTTCGTAACCTTAAGCAGGTTGAAAAAAAAGCAGAATTCGCCTAAAAGGCGAATTTTGCTTTACTTTAAACCTGTTTTAAGTGACCGATTCGTCAAATCGCTCTGATTAGAAATTATTTATGCGTATCTAATTGAATTCCACATCTTTGGCACAAACACCTGCAAAATTACTCTGACCTCGCAATCTTAATGCACTCCTAGTGCTCAGAAGGCTCCTTCATGGGTTCGTTGGACAAGGTCTGCACTGTTTTTAACAAGGGCTCCAGATGAGATTGAGTAATTTGTAAATAAAGTCGAACTTTTCCCACTTATGTCAACGCTAAATCCTATGATGTTACTAATTATAAGTATCGTCTTTTCGAAACGATTATAATGAGTGTAAACTTTGAAATACCCTCAGTCCCCTTGTCTGGAGCCCTGGTGTTAAAATCAAATCGGAATGTATTTATTATTAATGAGTTCAACAGTTTTGTACACCGGAAATGAATTATACTTATAGTTTATTTAGCCAATCATCTATTCAATACTTTCAGGCGAAAATCTTGATAATACACATAATTTTAAATCCCAACCTTCTTTGATCCAACCGTCAAAGCTTGCCTACTGTCGGTAGACTGTCACACACCCTGCCTATATATATATAGTAAATTACATCACATGGCGAATACACAGTGATAGTAATATAATCTTTATTTTAGTCTCTTCATGGTTACATGGTTAAAAACATAATCATATAGTATACATATATGTATACATGAGCCATGCCATTCATTACTGAGTTATAAAAGACTATAAATTTAGATAAAAACAAAGAATATACTACAGTGGCATGTTATACTGACACGTGTATTTTACTACATCTGCAACTCTTTTCACATGTAGACTATAGTAATAATACCAACAATTCCAAGCGTATAAACTACAATTCTGAGAATTTTATAATAATGGGAACGGCAAACTGCGCATATAATGCCGAGTTTTCGCCGCATGTAAATCTTTCTTCGATACGACTGTGAAAGGTATGACTAATTATAAGGAGAGGTTGGAAGTCATTTCTAAAATGTCTATTTCTGAATTCTCAGATTTGTTACTCATACCTCAAATGTAATTAATATCAAGTAAATAACTTGGATAAAACACAGACATATACACACATAATGCATTATTCAGTGGATAAAACAATCATTAAGTTATTTGAATCTTATTCACAGTTCAAAACTTGACTGAGGCCATGTATGCGTCAGCTTCATGGTGAAGTTGTGATGTCCAGAATTGTTACTGTGTACCTTGTCATTAATGTACCGTTTGGAGAAATGTAACTTCACATGGATGTAGCCCACATCGTCCAATTTCTTCACCAGCTTCTTGACCTTCTAGCGTTGGGCATTCTGAGTTTCTGCTCTCTGAATTTTTCCTCTCTCTATTTGAAAAACACCTTTCTTCTACCGCACTTCTGTATCTCTCCGATTTAAAGGTAAACAAAATATAAGTTAATGAGATTTTAGACATTAGACAGTTACATATGTAATTAGTAATATACCTATGAGGTGTTTTCGTAGGTTAATATTTGTCCTATGCAAACAGTGAAGACCTGCAAGACCATTATCAGAATTCATATAATAGTTCGTTAACTTACAGATTCAGCCTCTTCAGAGACACACATATTCAATGAAACATAGTTATTTTTATATACAAATTTTATTCATAAATATTTCTTCAATATACCATATAATGAGATTCGAATATAACAAATATGATCTGGATCCAGGCAATACATTTACTGGGCCGCGATATGGCTTTGAAAATGTTTTTGAGAATGACAAAGTGTGAACGATAAGTATAATTAGTAGAGAGCAAAGTTGAGAGTTTCGCTAATTATGATTAAAACCACTCATGCTGGCATGTTTGAAAAGTTCATGAGTGTCGCTAATTATTATTAAAGCCACTCGTGCTGACATGTTTTAGAACTTAATTGATATTCATCTGGCTCGATCCCTATAAAATCTGACCGTTCTGCGTAGTTTCATTATTCACTTCTTGAACATTTGTTGCCGATTTTTAGCCAAAAAAATGATATTACCAACTCTATTTCATATTTCTTTGCATGCCATAGCGATATTTGTACAGCATACCTGTTTCAAATGGTGTTTTCAGGCTGTTTTCGTACGTTAAGGCAGGTCAGCATTTTTCCATATTTCGACGATTGCTAGCCATCAAAAGCATCTTTTTTGATAATAAGTTAAAAAATATTGGCGAATAAACAATATTAATACCATATTAACAATAAACAATATTAATACCATATAATACGATATCGGTACAACATACCTTATAGCTTCTAAATGGTGTGTTCGGTTGTTTTTCGTATGTCGTGTCGGACCGGCACTTTTCATATTGACGCCGATTTTGGGGCAATAAAAGCACCTTTTGAATAGGATTCGGAATGACGATTATCATTTTATAATAGACTTATAGACTAATAAACTGTTATTCATGGCTTTAAATATGCTTTCACAACATAAAACCTTTTTTCTACGCTGTTTTCGTAACCTCATATTGTTTTCGCGAAAACAGGCTGTTTTCGTTTTTTCGGGTCACCCCTTTTTAGCTCACCTGAGCCTTCGGCTCAGGATGAGCTATTGTGACCGCTCTTCGTCCGTCGTCCGTCGTCCGTCGTCCGTCCACATTTTCAAACAACATCTCCTCAGAAACCACTGACCCGATTTCAACCAAACTTTATTAGAAGCATCAGTGACAAGGGGGAACGAAATCTTGTTCAAAGTTTTTGGCTAGAGTTATTCCCCTTGCTTTGGGACTTGATTTTCTAACATGACCGTATAGACAACTTTTAATGCATAAGAAAATCTTTTAAAATCTTCTTCTCAGAAACCAAAAGGCCCAGACCTTTCATATTTGGTATGTATCATAACCTAATGATCTTCTACCAAGAGTGTTAAAATTTTGACCCTGGAGCCAAAAATGGCCCCGCCCTTGGGCTTATCAGTTTTTCTTAGGAAAATCTTTGAAAATCTTCTCCTCTGAAACTGTATGGCCTAGATCATTAATATTTGACATGTAGCTTTGCCTTATGGTCCTCTACCTAGCTTGTTCAAATTATGACCCCCGGGTCAAAATAGGCCCCGCCCCGGGGCTTATCAGTTTTACATAGAGTTATATAGGAAAATCTTTAAAAATCTTCTCTGAAACTGTATGGCCTAGATCATTAATATTTGACATGTAGCTTTGCCTTATAGTCCTCTACCTAGATTGTTCAAATTATGACCACCGGGTCAAAATTGGCCCCGCCCTGGGGCTTATCAGTTTTACATAGAGTTATATAGGAAAATCTTTAAAAATCTTCTTCTCTGAAACTGTATGGCCTAGATCATTAATATTTGACATGTAGCTTTGCCTTATGGTCCTCTACCTAGCTTGTTCAAATTATGACCCCAGGGACAAAATTGGCTTGCCCCGGGGCTTATCAGTTTTACATAGAGTTATATAGGAAAATCTTTAAAAATCTTCTTCTCTGAAACTGTAAGGCCCAGATTTTCCAGCTTTGACATTTAGCTTTGCCTTATGGTCCTCTACCTAGATTGTTCAAATTATGACCCTGGGCCAAAAATGGCCCCGCCCTGGGGCTTGTCAGTTTTTCTTAGGAAAACCTTTGAAAATCTTCTTCTCTGAAACTGTATGGCCTACATCATTAATATTTGACATGTAGCTTTGCCTTATGGTCCTCTACCTAGATTGTTCAAATTATGACCCTAGGGTCAAAATTGGCCCCGCCCCGGGGCTCATCAGTTTTACATAGAGTTATATAGGAAAATCTTTAAAAATCTTCTTCTCTGAAATTTTAAGGCCCAGATCTTTCAGCATTGATATATAGCTTTGCCTTATGGTCCTCTCCCAAGATTGATCAAATTATGACCCCTGGGCCAAAACTGGCCTTGCCCTGGGGCTTATCAGTTTTTCATAGGAAAACCTTTGAAAATCTTCTTCTGAAACTGTAAGGCCCAGATCATTTGTAATTGAAATGTAGCTTAACCTTATAGTCCTCTACCAAGATTGTTCAAATTATGACACCGTGTCAAAATTGGCCCTGCCCCGGGGCTTATCAGTTTTATATAGACTTATATAGGAAAACCTTTAAAACTCTTTTTATAGCTATATATATCACAATATTGTCTTGCCCAGTCAGCTAAGGTACAATGACCTCAGGTGAGCGACTTGTGGGCCATGGCCCTCTTGGCCCTCTTGTTAGTTGTTGTTTAACCCATTACCCTATAGCCTGTTTCTAATATTTAAGATAGATGATGGCTTAAAGCAGGTTGAAAGTAAAGCAGAATGCGCCTTAAGGCGCATTCTGCTTTACTTTCAACCTGCTTTAAGCCATCATCTTCTAGGATATAGAAACATTTCTTATGCCAAATGTTCATGACTGTATCTATAAATCATAACTGCTTTCTTAAGTTCTTTTAGTGGAGGAATAAATCAAAGGGGTAAAAAGGTGTATTTATGTGGTAATGGGTTAATCCTAATATTGAGGTTTAACTGTTCTGTTCTTTATTCAAATTATTGATGTAGACGTCAGTTGGAGGATGGACAGTGATGATGACCTCCTGGTCGGTATGTTGGACTCCATGGAGGAGGAGGAGGGGAATGAGGAAGACTGGACAGACACAAGCTGGGCCCAGCCTGTCACACATGTGGCCACACTTCTACATTCAGGAACCAGCACAGGAAACAAGGAACAAGTGACAAGCAACACAAAGACAGACATGAAACCAAAGAATGGTAATTAACTCTTTACTCCATAGCCTGTTTCTAGTATTGAAGATAAGTGATCACTTAGAATCTATCCTGTTTTGAAGACAGACCATAAGATGTCCACCGGCTTTAAAGCGACTCGCAACCAGATGGTGCATTAAAAATAGTAATTTGTAAATATGTGTCAAACGCTTATATAAATGGTAAAGAATTAGTTTAGGATAAGAAATTCTGTTTAAAACAATGTATTTCAATAAAAAAAAATACTGGTCCCTGGTGGGATTCGAACCCGGGGCCCGGCATTGGCGGACAGAAGGCAAAATAGGGGAAACCGCTTAGACCAATGAACCACGGAGACTATCCGTTTATCTCGGATCCATTTAACGTATTTCAATGTGTAGCGATAAAAAGTGCATACAACTTCATGTTTCGGCTCGGGTTTATGTCTGAGCCCGTGTAGAGAAGCAACAACAACAACTATACCGTCTACTAGTCGGTATAGAAAAACGATGGAAAATATCTAAAAATCTAAGATTCGGTGACGATTTTTGAAACTTTTTTTGGACTGATCATATTTTTTTAATGTCAGAAGCCAAATAATGCCACAAATTTGCTTTTATTTGAGTATTTTATTTTATTTTGACAAGTACACCATCCGGTTGCGAGTCCCTTTAACCCTTTCCCTGATAGAAGCGCCTTTTAGCGCATTCAGTTTATTCCTACGCTGAAGAAAATAGTTCCAATTGAAACAGTGATGAATATGTATCATAAGGAATATTTTATTTATTCTAGGAGATGGTAGCTTAAAGCAGGCTGAAAGCAAAGCAGAATGCGCCTGCTTTACTTTCAACCTTTACTTTCAACCTGCTTTAAGTAGTCATCTATTTTCAAAACTAGAAACAGGCTATGGGATAAAGGGTTAAGCTACCATCGGGAAAGATACTTGAAATGTCTTTTTAGCTCACCTGGCACGTAGTGCCAAGGTGAGCTTTTAGGATCGCTGGATGTCCGTCGTCCGTCGTCTGTCCTTCCGTCCACAATTGTTCGTTAACACTCTACCAGGTTCAAATCTAATTGGATCTTGATGAAACTTGGTCACAATGTTTGCCTCAATGAAATCTAGGCCAAGTTCGAATGTGGGTCATGTCCGGTCAAAAACTAGGTCACTAGGTCAAATTATCTAAAAACCTTGTTAACACTCTAGAGGCTACAAATTTCATTGGATCTTCATGAAACTTCATCAATATGATTGCCTCAATGAAATCTAGGCCAAGTTAAAATGTGGGTCATGTCCGGTCAAAAACTAGGTCACTAGGTCAAATCTTCGAAAAACCTTGTTAACACTCTAGAGACTACAAATTTCATTGGATCTTCATGAAACTTCATCAAAATGTTTGCCTCAATGAAATCTAGGTCAAGTTCGAATGTGGGTCATGTCCGGTCAAAAACTAGGTCACTAGGTCAAATTATCGAAAAACCTTGTTTACACTCTAGATGCTACAAATTTCATTTGATCTTCATGAAACTTCATCAATATGATTGCCTCAATGAAATCTAGGCCAAGTTCGATTGTGGGTCATGTCCGGTCAAAAACTAGGTCACTAGGTCAAATCTTCGAAAAACCTTGTTAACACTCTAGAGACTACAAATTTCATTGGATCTTCATGAAACTTCGTCAAATTGTTTGCCTCAATGAAATCTAGGTCAAGTTCGAATGTGGGTCATGTCTGGTCAAAAACTAGGTCACTAGGTCAAATTATCGAAAAACCTTGTTAACACTCTAGAGGCTACAAATTTCATTTGATCTTCATGAAACTTCATCAATATGATTGCCTCAATGAAATCTAGGCCAAGTTCGAATGTGGGTCATGTCCGGTCAAAAACTAGGTCACTAGGTCAAATCATCGAAAAACCTCGTTAACACTCTATAGAGACTACAAAATTCATTGAATCTTCATGAAACTTGAACAAAATGTTTGTCTCATTGAAATCGAGGTCAAGTTAGAATGAGGGTCATACCAGGTCAAAAACTAGGTCACACGGTGTACATGGTTACCAGGTGAGCGATTTAGGGCCATAGTGGCCCTTGTTTATGTTCAAGACTTATTATAAAGGGACTTCTTCCCTTTGTGTTGAAATAATTAGAGTTGTAAACAGGCGTACAGTGGAGAATCTGTTATTCTTTCCCGTTTAAACGCAAACGTACGCAAACGCAAAACACTAAAACGTAGAAAAGAACAACTTTTGGATAATTCTGATAATTCTTGTTTATCTTGGTGGCAAACAGTTTGGAGCCTGATCAGTTGCCGGGTTACCCGGCGTCTGATCTGGCTCCAAACTGTTTGCACTGCAAATAATAGTTTTTGCGTAAATGCGTTTATTGGGAAAGAATAACAGTTTCTCCACTGTATTTGGGTATATATGGAATAATGGTAAAGCAGCAGCTCACAGATTATGAGATACAGTTAATTTGTACTTTTCACAGTAGAGAAACTGTATGCACAAAAAAATGTTTCATGTATGAATTTTGTATTACATCAGCTGCTTTTTAGCTCACCTGGCACGAAGTGCCAAGGTGAGCTTTTAGGATCGCTGGATGTCCGTCGTCTGTCCGTCCGTCCGTCTGTTCACAATTGTTCGTTAACACTCTACCGGCTACAAATCTCATTGGGTCTTCATGAAACTTGATCACAATGTTTGTCTAGTAGAAATCTAGGCCAAGTTCGAATGTGGGTCATGTTGGGTCAAAAACTAGGTCACTAGGTCAAATCATAGAAAAACCTTGTTAACACTCTAGAGGCTACAAATCTCATTGGATCTTAATGAAACTTGGTCAGAATGTTTGTCTTATTGATATTTAGGTCAAGTTGGAATGTGGGTCATGTCCGGTCAAAAACTAGGTCACTAGGTCAAATCATAGAAAAATCTTGTTAACACTCTAGAGGCTACACATCTCATTGGATCTTTATGAAACATAGTAAGAATGTTTGTCTCTTTGATATCTAGGTCAAGTTTGAATATGGGTCATGTCTGGTCAAAAACTAGGTCACTAGGTCAAATCATAGAAAAACCTTGTTAACACTCTAGAGGCTACAAATCTCATTTGATCTTGATGAAACTTGGTCAGAATGTTTGTCTCATTGATATATAGGACAAGTTCGAATACGGGTCATGTTCGGTCAAAAACTAGGTCACAAGGTTAAATCATAGAAAAATCTTGTTAACACTCTAGAGGCTACAAATCTCATTGGATCTTGATGGAACTTGGTCAGAATGTTTGTCTCATTGATATATAGGTCAAGTTTGAATATGGGTCATGTCAAGTCAAAACTAGGTCACAAGGTCAAATCATAGGAAAATCTTGTTTACACTCTAAAGGTTGATTGTGGGTCATGTCCAGTCATAATCTAGGTCACTATAGGTCAAGTTTGCCATGGTGTACCAGGTGAGCGATTTAGGGCCATAGTGGCCCTTGTTATGGATGCTGAACACAAGTTTGTACATACCAGGTACAGTTAAACCTCTCTATTACGACCACTTTAAAGAAGGCTTATGGATTATATGAAATACAGGCTACAGAATAAAGCAAGGTGATAGTAAAACAGAAAAAAACTTCTGTTTCACTGTCACCTTGCTTTAAGCTGTCACCTATCTTAAACACGTGATAATAAGTAAAATGTCATAATAGAGAGGTGTTACTGTACTATATTTATGATTTTAGAGCCAGATGACCCATCAGTTGTTAAGAGAATGTTGTTAAATGATAACAAGGCTGGCATGGAGGGTTTGGACAAGGAACGAATCAACCAAATTATTCACGAAGCTTCCAAAGGTAGACAAAACAAATACATGTACTTTGTTATGCAGTCAATATATCATCTCTCAGCAATTTTTGATACTGTAACACTCAATTGGACCTCAGTGGATAAAAAAATGTAGGTTCTCATTTTGAAAATGCCTATAGATCAAAAAGGTAAGATATTCGTTACAATTTTAATATTATTTTTGCATTCATGAACAATCATCGTCAATGTTACCTGTAATATTAGTTTGAAGCATGTTAAAAGTAAAGAAGAATCATGCCTTCAGGCACATTCTGCTTTAAATTCAACCTGCTTTAAGTGGTCACCTGTCTTTAATATAAAGAGATAAGCTATTGGGTAAAGGGGTTAAACACTTTTATATAATATTTTATATTTAACAGTTGATAATTATATGAAGCTACATGTATCAGTTCAGTGGGAACACTTGTGAGTTTTGGTTTACTTGTATAGGGTCAAAGTTTTATGAAAATGAGCGACTGAAGGAAGAACAGATGAAGAAAAGGATTGAAGAACAGAGGAAGAAGGTCAGCACAATAACAGAGACCCAGCTACAAGAAGGTCTGATGGAGGTGAGAACTACTGTCAAACGTGACCATTTCCTCTATATCATGCTTTTGTACCCCCTGATGTTTGAGATATATTCATCTGCTGATGCACCGCAGATTATAATTAAGTGGACGTCGCGATATGACTGAAATACTGTTGAAAGCGACGTAAAATCAAATCAAATCAAATCAAAATGCACCGCAGGTTGGTGACCTAGACCTTTGACCTTGATATCTGGGGTCAATGTTAAGGTTTTGCGTTAAAGTCTGTTCTGAGCAAATGGCTGCACCTACGGTCATGAAACTTCATATGCTTATGCACCTCAATGAGAAGACGACGATGCATCGCAGGTTGGTGACCATGACCTTTGACCTTTCAACATTTGGAGTAGGCCTCTGAGTGTTTATTGGTCAAATAGCAGTGTAGGGCATTTCATTTGGTGATGAAAATTTTGCTAATTTGACTTTCAGCTACTAGAATCTGCAAAAAAAGCAAAAAAACACAATTTTTGCAGTTTTAAAGGTATAATGACACCTTAACCCTTTCCCCAATAGAAGCGCCTTTTAGCGTGTTTTATTTATTCATCCGCTGAAGAAAATAGTTCCAATTTAATCAGTTATGAAGATATATGATAGGGAATATTTTCTATATTCTAGCACATGATAGCTTAAAGAAGCCTGAAAGTAAAGCAGAATGTGCCTTAAGGCACATTCTGCTTTACTTTCAACCTGCTTTAAGAAGTCACCTATCTTCAATACTAGAAATAGACTATCAGGTAAAGGGTTAAAGCTTAAAGGAGCCTCATGTCAGGATGCAGGGTAAAATACCTGTAGCTCTTGATCAGAAAATAGTTGATGTATGAAAATGGCATCATTCTCTGAGGAATATGTAAAAGCGCCAAATTGGGACATAGGGTTAACTTAACCCTTAGCCCGCCAAATAAATTGTCGTCTGCTATATTTCTCGTCTGCTTCAAGTTTCAAAGTGCTTCAAAGTTGCTCAAAATTGCTGAAAATGTTGTCCGAGTGTCAAACAGCTTGGATCCGGATGAGACGCCGAGTTACTCGGCGTCTCATCCGGATCCAAGCTGTTTGCATATGGAGCTATAGTCGTGAGTGGCAGGCTAAGGGTTAATAGATACAATCTTTAGTCTTTTCATGAAATATGTTTTTTTCTAGGCGGACAGACTCCTGGAGGACTTTGATCAACAGCGAGATCTGAGTCACACTATTGTTCATATTGACATGGATGCCTTCTATGCAGCTGTAGAGATGAGAGACCGACCAGAGCTGAAAGACAAACCCATGGCTGTTGGGGGCACTTCCATGTTGGTGAGTTTTAACACTTTACCACTTAGCCAGTTTCTAGTTTTGAAATAAAGTGACCACTTTTAAAGCAGGCAGAAAGTAAAGCAGAATGTGCCTTAGGTCGCATTCTGCTTTACTTTCAGCCTGCTTTAAGCTATCATCTGTTTGAATATAGAAAATATTTCTTATGCTGCATATTCCTGACCGAATAAATTGGGAGCTATTTTTTTCAGTGGAGGAATAAATCAAAGTTGTTAAAAGGAGTACTTGTGGGGTAATGGGGTAAACACTGTGATTACTGTCAATCTTGTTTTAACCCTTTCCTCCACAGGAGGGCCTTAGAGTACTCCTCCAAATATATGTAAAAATGAATACAGTGAAACCCCTCTAAATCGGACATGTGTGGGGACAACATAAATGTCCGGTTTAGAGGGGTTTCCGGTTTAGAAGGGTTTTAACCCATAGTTTGTTTCTATTATGGAATATAGCTGATCACTTAACCCATTAAGCCATACTGACTCATAGCGCAATAGCCTCATACTGACTCATTTTGACACACTTTAATCCACTAGCTTGTATTGAGATAACCATTGATAATTGTTTATCGCTTATGAGTTAATGGGTTAAAGCAGGTTGATAGTAAAGCAGAATGCGTCTTAAGACGCATTCTGCTTTACTTTCAATCTGCTTTAAGCTATCATCTGCTAGAATATAGAAAGTATTTCTGATGATACATATTCATGAATGTATTTTATTCATTGAAGGAAAACATCAAAGGCGTAAAAGGGCATATTATTTGTGAAATGGGTTAAAATAAAGAAGGTTTGGAAACGGGACCAACATTTTTGTCCGGTTTAGAGAGAATTCCGGTATTTAGAGGTTCCGGTTTAGAGGGGTTTTACTGTATATATGGATGGAGTTAATTACAGGGGACAGCTTAAAGCAAGATGAATGTAAAGCAGAAAGCTCCTAAAGGAGCTTTCTGCTTTACTTTCAATTTGCTTTAAGCAGTAACTTGACTTAAGCATAAAGATAGGTTAGCAATTTGGGCTATGGAGGAAAGGGTTAATCAACCCAAAAGATGATACACTTGAAGTACATGTATTTGTTACAGGTGGCAGCTTAATGCTGGCAAAAAGATGTGTAAAATGCTCCTATAGAAACTTTCTGCTTTATCAGCCCCGGCATCGACAGATGCGGGAGCATATAGTAATCGTCCTGTCCGTCCGTGCGTCCGTCCGTAACAGGTTATGTAGATTTTACCGTTTCGTCTAGCATCAACACCGCTTACTCAAATGCTTTGATACTTATACAGTTGTTGCCTTGGACCATTCCCTATCCACCAATATCATCCAACCTTGATTTTGACCTTGACCTTGACCTAATTTGGACTTAGAATATTTTGAATGGGCTATTTCTTGGTTAACTAGATTTTACCGTTTCGTCTAGCATCAACACTTCTTACTACAATGCTTCTATACCATTACCAACCCACCAGTAATACCCAAGCTCAAGTTGACCTCGACCTAATTTGGACTTAGAAAAGATTCAGAATATAGTGTCAAGGATGCCACCGGGGGCATAAGTGTTTATTGAACGCAGTCTTGTTTTCAGCCTGCTTTAAGCTATCATCTGCTAGGATATAGAAAATATACGGTACATATTCGCAACTGTATAAAGTGGAACTATTGTCTTCAGAGGAACAATAAATTAAATTAATGCATAAAAATGTTAAGGGTTAAACTTTCTATTTCAGTCTACCTCAAACTATCATGCAAGGAAGTTTGGTGTTCGAGCTGCTATGCCAGGTTTTATTGGCAAGAAGCTGTGTCCTGACCTTGTCCTGGTGCCCCTGAGCTTTGACAAGTACACTGCTGTCAGTAAAGATGTGCGGGCAATCTTCACACATTATGACCCAAACTTCTGTCCTATGTCCCTGGATGAAGCCTATCTGGACGTAACAGAGCACCTGGAGCAGAGGAAATTGATGCCAGAACTAGAGCGAACTTATATTTGTAGGGACCGAGCTTATGTGGACTCTAAAGAACACTGCTTATGTGATTTGAATGATATCTCAAAGACCCATGGTGCTGATTCAATGAATGCAGATGATACTAATAGTATAGATCTCTACAGTTATTTACTGAATGAAAAGGTGAAATCTCTACCTGTAACTTCCAAATCACTGACTATGCAAGGTAAAAAACTGTGTGATAATGGCAAGGGAGACAAGAGACCCAGCTGCCCAGTGTGCCACAAAGAGTTGCCTCCCTTTTCTTGCCAAACCTTTGGACTGATGGATGAGGATGCAGTTCATGAGCTGAGAACCAGGATAGAACAGAAGACGAGACTCACGGCTAGTGCAGGTAACCAGCTGGCATTCCTTCAACCTTTAACTCATTCATTACCCCATAAATACACCATTTTACGCTCTCTAATTTATTCCTCTACTGAAGAAAATTGTTTCCAATTTATACTTTTACGAATACAAATCATAAGAAATATTTTCTATATTCTAGCAGAGAATAGATTAAAGCAGGATGAACGTAAAGCATAATGTGCCTTTAGGCACATTCTGCTTTACTTTCAACCTGCTTTTAGTGGGATACTATCTTCAAAACTAGAAACAGGCTATGAGTAATGGGTTAACAATAATGATAGTAATGGTAACAACCCAGAATTTCAAGTAGACTGGTTCATGTTTTGGTATCTAAAATGATCCACAAGGGAACATAACAATTCAAAAGAGTAACTTATTATACTTAGTGTTGAAAGAGTGAACTGTTTCTCCTATCTTTTAGGCCTAGCTCCCAATATGATGCTGGCCAAGGTCTGCTCAGACAGGAACAAACCTAATGGTCAGTTCAAGGTGCCAGCTACCAAGGAAGATGTAATCAACTTTATCAAGGACTTAACAACAAGAAAGGTACAGTAAAGCCTGTGTTAGCGACTGTTAAACCTTTGCTCCCTAACATGCTTCTAGTTTTAAAGACAGGTGACCGCTTAAAGCAGGTTGAAAGTAAAGCAGAATGGGCATTCAGGTGGATTCTGCTCTTATTTCAGCTTGCTTTTAGCTACCATCTGCTAGGATAATAAAAAATATTTCCTGTGGTTCATATTCATGACTTTCAAGTGGAGGTATTTTCTTCAGGAGAGAGTAAATTGAATGTGCAGCACCAGATAAGGGTAGTTTTTAAAAAACTAAAATCTTTATTTCTGAATTAAACCCTATGGTGTCAATACTCATTAGAATCGTCTCTTCGAGACGATTCTAATGAATAGTAACACCATAGGATTTGGTGCTGAATAAGTGAGAAAATGTTGGATTTGTTGAAAAAACTACCTCTTATCTGGAGCCCAGCTTGATTATTGCTAAAGACCTGTTTCTGCTTAAATGTTTCAATCACAGAATCACTTTAGATCGCCTCTATCTACAGTATAACCTCTGTTATCCAACACCCCATAGTTCCACGTTTGTAAGTCGGTTAAGATAGGGTATCGGTTAATGGAATTATGCCTAAGTTCACAAGTTTACACACCCAAAGATTCAGTCAATTTTTCGCTGCGAGGGGAATTCCTCGATGCCAACTGACATATTAAATATGTATGACTGCAGCATACAGCATATATCCTGATCAGATCGTTCCAGATTAAACTAAGAGTTTCCCATTATTCCTTTAAACTACAATAGGCATAAAACGTGTATAGTGTACAATCGGAAGTAAGCATGCATGTACATATCAAGGGTTCGACGAAAACATCGGCATATTCGTATTTACATTTTATGTACAAGTATAGTCCATTGTCGTTATGTCGAACTCGCTGGAAATTAACAAAAACTTCAAAACGCGTGAATATATTTATTTTCTCTCAATATAACTTTAGCATATATTTTTACGCCTGCGACAATTGATATAGACTTGAATTATGCGGAGGGCGAATTAGATATATATTTCGTACTTTCTCATGTTGACAGTGAGGACGATTGGCAGACACCTGTGCAATTTAAACACGAAATCATGGTTAGCCATTGTTGGAAAGAATGGATGAGTTGGGTTTTCTGCACTGCTACACTGAATGGGTTGCTTACACGTGTTGGCTAAAGTTATCTTATTAGCCCTCATATCATTCACTCACTGTTAAAACAACACACTTATTTTTACACGGCCATCTGAGCGATGTGTGTCATAATATCACCTGGGCATGCACAGTCGCAGTCAATGATCACAGGTCAGCGTACCATCGGATAACGAGGTATGAAAAACCTCTAATTTGCCTTCATCGGACCGTCAATGTGTGTCGGATAACGGTTAACAGAGGATCCGATCAAGAGAGAGTTTGGTTACATTAAACAAATCGGGAAACTGCCGGGACCAAACAGCAGGGTGGGTTAACAGAGGTTTCCGGTCAAGAGAGGTGTCGATCGACAGAGGTTATACTGTACTACAGTCTACTCAACATAAATGGCAAAACAGATTATTTAAGTATAGTGTTGAATACATTTTGTAGCTTAACTCTTTGAACCCTAGTCCCGCATATAGGCGTGCTTTTCAAACAGTGTACATGTGAATAGTACACATGTCCTATGCAAACAGTGAAGACCCAGATCAGTCAGAGGGCTCCGAAAGGAGCCCTCTGATCAGGGTCTTCACTGTTTGTCACAATGCCAAAAATTTACAAAAACAACCCTTTGAAGTCAGAAATGGACTAGACTAAAATGGAAACTGGAATTGTCCATTTAAAGTTTCAGGGAGGAAAGAGTTAACCCATTTGCACCATGTGGATTCTCCATGCTTATAGATAATTTGGATTAGCCCATTTTTAGCTCATCTGTTTTGAAGGAAGCAACAAGCTATTGTCATCACTCCAGTGTCTGTGTTGTTGTCGTTATCTGAAATGAGGGGTAAGGGTGTATAATGTATTTGATGTGAAATGTAAGTGTATTATGGATGTACTTTCAGATCAGTGGTATTGGTAAGGTTAGTGAGGCGATGTTGAATGCTCTGGGTGTGTATACCTGTACTGACCTGTATGACAGGAGGGCCTTGTTGTATCACCTGTACTCTCCTATATCCTTCAACTACTTCATGAGGATCTGTCTTGGCATTGGCTCAACAAGAGTCGAGAGGTGGGTAGACATCAATGTCAGCTATCTAAATACAGTCTCGTGTGAAATTCAAAGAATATTTTGTCAGCTATCTAAATACAGTCTCCATTATTTTGCAACATGTGACAGCTTTACCTTTCCACCCCTACAGGACAATACCAAAATGTCTGTAAGTGCTTGTAAAGCTTCATCTTGGATATAAGAACAAAGGATAAATGGGGAAATAAGAAAAAATGAAGCGGTGGTATATAGTTAAGACCATAAAACTGTTTTATGACCATTCAAAAGGAGGACTTTGCTAGGTGAATGACAGGTTAGAGCCTTATATATGTTGGGAGTAAATCCGAAACTGTTGTCCTTCTGTCCAAACTATCATGAACGTTTTGAGTGTTCAATATTCTCTGCTTCAAAGTTGTTATCTGTTCAATTTCTAAAATTCTATACAGACTGAAAAAGTATCAGGATATTTTCAGAAATATACTGCAAGTTGCAAGTAGTTTTGATCTTGATAGCCTTTGTTTTGTTTCTATTTGTGCAGGGACAGTGAGAGGAAAAGCATGAGCACTGAAAGGTAACGTTTGTCTTGATTTGGTTACAGCTGCTTACCTTTTTCTCCACAGCTACAGTGGAGAATCTGTTATTCTTTCCCAATAAACACGTTTACGCTAAAACTATTATTTGCAGTGAAAACAGTTTGGAGCCAGATCAGACGCCGGGTAACCCGGCGTCTGATCAGGCTCCAAACTGTTTGCCACCAAGATAAACAAGAATTATCAGAATTGTCCAAAAGTTGTTCTTTTCTACGTTTTAGTGCTTTGCGTTTGCATACGTTTGCATTTAAACGGGAAAGAATAACAGATTCTCCACTGTAAAAGTGCCAATTACCCATATCCAACTGGGTGTAAGGCAGGGGACTGTTTAAAACAAGATGAACATAAAATACATAAATATTTAAATAGGGTCAGATTGGCAAACAGTTAAAATCCTGACGAGGCACTAAGTTTGTTAGCATCTTTTCTGGCCCCAAACTGGTTTCAGAGGTAATGCTTGTTTCACAATAACCATGCAAAGAGCTTTAAGTTGCTTTCATTAAGGTTATTTACCTGTAAGATTGAATTAAGAAGCTTTCTTATTCATGGCTCTACATTTATGGTTGTCAAATTGTAGGGGGAAAGTTGATATTGAGTCTGGACCAGCTATTTATCAACCCAGTCGTCAACAGGGTAATTTGATATAAAATAAAATACTTTCACTGTAAGAAAGAAAAACAAATTGACAAATGTAATGCAAAAAGCTCTTTATTAGACAACATTTTGTGTGAATTTAAAAATGTAATAAATATGACTACGAAATGATGTTGATATTTCTTACTTAACGGTTTGTCTTAACTCTCTCAACACTCAGTTACTCTTGTGGGTTATTATATTCCCTTGTGAAGCATTTTTACCAAAATATGAATCAATCTTCTTGGAATTCTGTTTAGTCTAATAGATACTGGTCTAAATTAGCCCTCTGATCTGGGTCTATACTGTTTGAAAATGCTATGAGTATATTTTAAAGAGATATACATGTACATTGTTGAAAGAGTTAATAGTTCTAAATGCATCGATATGGAATGTTGGCTGATGATGGTTTTGACTGTTATTATATTGCCAGGACATTCTCAGAGCTCAACAGACCAGCAGACCTGTACAGGAAATGTGAGGAGCTGTGTGAAAGTCTCGCCACTGATCTCAAGGACGAGCAGTTAAAGGTATAGCAGGGAATATGCTTTTCTTTCAAGATTAAACAAAATTATACCCAAACATAATGCAATAAAGTTAATAAATTGCAGGTATTGAAAATGTACAACAGTTATTTAATTTAGGGTAGAAAACAGTAAGGAGCCTGATCAGATGCCAAAATGTCACAGTATCTGATCTAAACTATATACAACGGGCATCATTGTTAAAACATAAGAGTCAATCTGTATGCTCTCAGAAGTGTTTAAAGTGTTCTTAC
This sequence comes from Gari tellinella, assembly GCA_922989275.2. Lineage (NCBI taxonomy): Eukaryota > Metazoa > Mollusca > Bivalvia > Cardiida > Psammobiidae > Gari > Gari tellinella. The sequence continues at coordinate 48,175,296 of OV277864.1, forward strand.
TAACTGTGAATGCATAATAAACAAATGTTTATGGAGAGGAATCTTTGGTACCTAGATGAGACTTTTAGAGTTTTACTGTTCTGGCATATTTCAGGGTAAGACACTAGGCCTCAAGATCAAGACAGTGAAGTTTGAAGTGAAGACTAAAGCCCAGAGCCTGCGAGAGTACACCAGTGACAAGAAGGTCATGTTATCAGTGATCAATGATCTCCTGAAGGCAGAGATACAGGCTTGTGCCCCTCATCCGCTCAGACTTAGACTTATGGGTATGTTACTGTACAGGGCCTAAAGCAATAAAACATTTGAGATCAGTCTGAGATCATTCTTAAGCTTTTGATTGGTCAGATTTTCCTAAAAGGCACTTTTGTTGGGGAAAGGGTTAACTAATCCAGTCCATCAGCTCTAAATAATGACATATTGGTTGCTGAGGGGATGTTACAAAACTGTTTAAAACTATAGCAAACAGTGCAGACCCTGATCTGGGTCTACACTGTTTGCAAATGATAAATACACTTGTTTTCATCGCAGCGAGGGTTGATATTTCCTTTTGACCTACTTTATGTTTCTGCTATGATTTCAGGTGTACGGATGTCCAACTTATTGTCAGAGAATCACTGTATGGGGAAGAAACAAAATACCATAACGGGCGCCTTCAAAAAGCTCACTGAGAGGAAAAAGGAAGAGCAAGTGTGTGTTTGTCCCAGTATCAGTTCTGTAACTGTTGTGGAGCTTAAGTCAATAGACACAGGAAGAAGTCCTGAAAGGGAAATCAAGCTTAGTAAACCAGGAGATAACAGTTCAGACTTAAAGTGTACAGAGTCTAATATTGTAAGAGATTGTTCTAAAAGGTTGGTAAAGGATGAAGAAATAGGGAAAGATTTAACAGAAAAGACAGTAAAAGATGAAAAAATAGAGAAAGATTTAACAGGAAAGACAGTAAAAGATGAAAAAATAGAGAAAGATTTAACAGGAAAGACAGTAAAAGATGAAAAAATAGAGAAAGATTTAACAGGAAAGACAGTAAAGAATGTTGAAGTGGGGAATTTAACAGAAAATAGAGTAAAATATGAAGAAATAGGGAAAGATATAACAGAAAAGATAGTAAAGGATGAAGAAATAGGGAACAATTTAACAGAAAAGACAGTAAAATATGAAGAAATATGGAAAGATATAACAGAAAAGATAGTAAAGGATGAAGAAATGGGGAACAATTTACTAGAAAAGACAGTAAAGAATGAAGAAGTGGGGAATTTAACAGAAAATACAGTCAAGGATGAAGAAATAGGGAAAGTTTCAAAGGAAAAAACTGTAGAAGATGATAATAGTGATAACGTACTAGTGTCAGGAGTAACTCCAATATACAATGAACATGAAAGGCTCGGTGAAGATTCTAATAAGAAACAGTGTGCCAACGATGAAATTGCTGATGAAAAATTTTCAGCAGAAAAAAAGAAACATAGTTTACATATACTTGAAGTAAAGGAACTCAGTTTACATATACACAAAGTAAAGGAAAACTGTGTAGTTAATGATGTTGTTGGAAAGGCTTGTGATAAAGCTGAAATCAAAAACAATGATTGTTCAGACAATTCCCATGGGATTCCAGTAGTGAGTACAGTTGTGGACGACTTAAAAAGAACAGAAATAGTTACTGACTTACCCAGTCATCAAACCGAGGGTAATGTAACTACAAGTGCCACAGTGACAACACCCAAAGGTAGAAAGACTAGAAGTGGTTTAGTATGTAGTGTAGAAAGAAAACAAGTAAAAAAGAGAAGACATTCTAAAAGAGACAAGCTTGTGTCTTACCCATGTCCTATCTGTGCTACAGATGTTCAGTGTTACAGTCTCACTGAGTTCAATAACCATGTCGATGAATGTTTGGACAGTCAGAGTAATACTGTTGTACAGAGTGTACCAAATACTGATGGTATAAATGTGCCTGACACTGGAACTAGCACACATATGACAGACTTGACTCATGGACAAACAAGCAGGGGTGAGGTCTTGCATGAAAATAGTGCAAGTAGTGTAGGTAATGATCTAGCACAGACTAATGATGGAAATGCCGATACTTGCAGGGATGAAACACTCAGGCAACAGGGATCAGAAAAACTACAAGATCAAAAAGCTCTTTGTGATAATTTGCATGAAAATATCTCTTGTAATGAAGAAATTGTTGAAGCCAAAGAGGACAATATTTCAGTCAAGTTGCATGAAGAAACTTTGCAATCTAGAAGTGATGTTCCAGAAAAGCCAGAGACAATATTTGAAAAACAGACAGAAAGTAAAACCTGTAATACAGATACAGTTTTGAAAACCAGTGAAGAGATTACAGACTTGCCAAGTTTAGATCCTGTTACAACCAGGCCAGAACTAGAAGATGAAGTCAAAGATACACATTGCTCAGAATTGCTATATCAAGGTGACTGTGATTCAATACAAGTGACAGAAAATTTCCAATGTGACAAAGATGTTGAAAGAAGTATACCAGAAATGTGTATATCAAAGCCAGACACAGTGAAAAAGAACTCTGTATTCCCTGAAGAGATCAATAATAATGGTGCAAGTTGTTCCAGAGATATAACCAGTAACTTACCAGTAGATACAGACAGTGAAGGTGACTGTGATGAGCAGAGTCAAGGTCTTCTGGTGTGTCCAGTGTGTAACATTGAACAGAGAAGTGCCAGTCTGGTAGACTTCAATGATCATGTTGACTCCTGTCTAAGCAGAGGAACCATTACAGAAATACTCAAAGAACAGAGAAACAAGGGGCCACATAGTCTGAAAAGGTACTGGTCCTCTGATTGGACAATTTGTGACAAGCAATGACTCCAGGAAAGAGGGAACCATGAATTTAACCCTTTAACCCATAGCTTGTTTATAGTTTTGAAGAAGTATACTAGTAGATGTTAGCTTAAAGTAGGCTGAAAGTAAAGCAGAATGCACTTTAATATGCTAGAAACAGGCTATGGGGTAATGGGTTAAAACACATAATATGACTTACAGAAAGAAAAGTTGTATTATAACTCACTATCACTAGCTTAACTCTTCTGCTAATAGCGTATGTTGAGTCTTTTTGTTGACACTTTTTGAAGACAGTGTAGACCCTGATCAGAACGCTACTGAAAGAGTTGTCTGATTGAGTCTTCACAGTTTTCTAAAAGGATCTCTCTATAATAGAGATTGCATTCCTTCCTGGGTGAACATTTTCCTCATTTTATTATCCAATTTTATGGTTCAGATGGTAGATATACATATAGGTCAGAGTGTCTTCTATGAATATTCAGCTGGAAAAGGCTTTGAAAAAATATGCACTTCAGGACATTTACATAGGCATATTTACGCTTTTCGAAAACAGTGTAGACACTGATCAGATAGCTACTGAATGAGCTGTCTGATTGAGTCTGCGCTATTTTCTAATAATATGATATGACTGACATGAATCTTGTGTCTTTCCTTGTCTTCTGGAGTAGAGATTTGACTGAAATGTGGTTATACGAGGGGTGTTTCATAATTAATGCAACTAGATCAATAACTTTTATAATATAAGTGCGAAATGCATGTGTGATACATCATTCGAAAGAGTCATTCTTCGCCTACAGAATGGTACAATGCACAGTAAGATCACATGACTAAACAAGTCACACCATGAGCCTAAATGACCCCAAGTCAAGGGCACTGGACCGTTTTTGTGTATTTTTGAGGTAATGTTTCGAACACATTTTGATACTGTAATTACCACAACGGTTTTATTATTTGAAATAATTTTATGAAACTTTCGGTCAGATTAATTTAGACAATTATACACAAATTACGCGATTTAAAATTATATTATTTCACAAAATGACAAAAATATAGGTAGATCTAATATTTAACTCTCACTGAAAAAATCATAAAAAATGACACTAGTGTTATGTTCAAGAGGTTTTCTTGAAATCTAGAACACATTTTGTTATATCAAACCATGCTATAATTGAAGTAATTGAAGCAGATTTTCATGTTTTAAAATCAAATTATAGATATACGAATCTAGAAAAATTTCATAGCGTTCGAAAATTCATGTCAACTTTTTTCATTAGCAAAATGAGAAATTTCATTTTTTTAAAAAATGAGATTTAAGGGTGTATCCAACCCATAAGCGATTATTTCAAAGTATCAAACTTTTTTTCTATCATTGTTTTTTTGGAAGAGCTATTTATGATGAATGAAAAAATGGAGAAAAAAAATATACGGTGGTGTCCTTTTTTTTTTAGCTACAGCGATTTGAAAAAGGTATGTCAAATTTGGACTTTTTCTCTCAAATTTGACCCATTCAGAGTACAAGCTTCAGTAAAATCTATTTCAAAACAAAACAAACATGGTAATTTGGGTTTTCATTATTTATTTCATGTCTATGGTGGTATTTTCACATATAGAAACCAAATTAAGACAAAGCAGGTACTAGGTTTGAACAATATGGATCCTCGAATATTAAAAATATGCTTTATATAGGGCATGATTTTATTAGATTATTTATTTTATGAAAAAAAAAGTAAAAATGTTTGAAAATGAAATAGTTCTAGTATTAAACTTTTTCTTATTTTCTACAAAATGAAAGCCAATGCTAAGGCAGTTCAAACTATGAAAAGAAATGGAAAGGTCATTGTTGAAATTTTTGAGTTATTAAAGTAAAAAGAGTTATCTCCCCTTACAAAATTTACAAAAAAGTACCATATCGATGATATTTAGAGCTTTATAAATTTCACATTTGGTGCCTGTTTTTTTCTTAAATTAGTTTTTGTATGAAGAAATACTACCATAGATAGGAAATAAATAACACTAAACCAAATTATCATATTTGTTTTCATCTAAAATGGATTTTATTGAAGTGGGCTGTTTGAAAAGGACAAAATAAGAGAAAGTGGGTGGGGTAAATTTTACATGGCCATGGAGCCAACTGTTGTTCAACAAAATGTACACTTTTTCTATTTTTTCATTCATCTTTAAAAATAGCTCTTCAATACAAAACCATCATAAAGTTTTTTCATATTCTTTGAAAATTACTTAAATGCATGACATTGATACACCCTTAAAACAGCTGAGCCTTTTAATTGTAATGAAATCTTATTTATATTAAAATTCAGACATAAACTGATATATTTCAAAAACAAAGTATAGAACTTTTACTTTTAAAAAAGTTATTAGGTCAATAAGTAAAGTCTGAAAAGTGCTATTTTCTAGTGCCCTTGAGGAGGGGTCATTTAGATAAGTAATGTGATTTATCCCGTAATGTGATCTAATAGTGCATTATACCATCGTGTAGGTAAGAAATTGCCCTTTGCAACGATATATCACACGTGCATATTACAATTATTATATCGAAGTTATCAATGGAGTTGCATTAATTATGAAACACCCCTCGTATGTAAGTGACTTAAAAACCCCTATTTCAACAATCTCCTTCATTGGAGAAATGGTCCTTACTTTATTTGTAATAGCAAATAAAAACGTTCAGATGACAGATGTTCATAGAGGGCACTCAGGGTGTCAGCTTATAAAGCTCTTTAGTTGAGTCTCAGTTCATTCTCAAGCATTTGATTGATCAGATTTGAGCCTAGGCTCAAATCTGACCAATCAAATGCTTGAGAATAATTTTAGACTCGACACAAATGCTTTATAAGCATAGGCCCAGGGCAGAGTATTTATGAAGGTTCAGCAGGAGAAGGATTTATGCTTCTTTGTGATTGTTTAACCCATTACTCCTTTTAATCAGAATGCCTCTTGATTACTTCTTCACTAAAACAAGTTGTCCCCACCTAGTAAGTCCTCACAAAAGGCATTTTCTGTATCTTACCAGGTGGTAGCTTAAAACAGGCTGAAAGTAAAGCAAAATGCTCCTTATGGAGCATTCTGCTTTATTTTCAACCTGCTTTAAGTGGTCTTTTGTCTTTAAAACTAGAGACAGTCTATAGGATAACAGATTAATAATCAAACAAAACACTTTTGAGATAACTAACATTCTACTTTGCAAAGATGATAGATGAGAGAGATAGCATGGGCTATTTGTTTATTACATTTTGAAGTGGATCAAATACACAGTAGGGGTGTTTGATTAATTTGCACTTCAACCACTGTACTGTGTTGACAGGAAACTTGTCACATCAAAAAGAACCTTTATTAAGGACTTGACATACTAAAAGAAACTGAGTCTATCCCCTTTAGCATATTTTATCTCAATATCTGTGACATACAGTGGTCAACATATAAAATAAAATGTATAAAAATGATAGGTTTTTAAAAATGTGATTTATCAAAATCTGAATGGCAAGCAGTTTTGAGCTGATTAGACACTGGGTACCTGATCAGGCTCCAAACTGTTTACTGTGGATGTTATTGTTATAGCACCAAAGCTTTTATTGGAAAAAAAATATCAGCCCTTTACTTCATAGCTTTCTAGTTTTGAAAACAGGTGACCACTTAAAGCAGGTTGAAAGTAAAGCAGAGTGCGTCAAGGCACATTCTGCTCTACTTTCATCCTGCTTTAAGCTACCATCGGCTAGGATATACCCAACTGTTTTATTATGCTCCCCTTTAGGGGGGAGCATATAGTCACCGCTTTGTCCGTCCGTCCGTGTTTCTGTCCATCCGTCTGTCCATCACACTTTTTTGTCCGGAGCATATCTCTTGAACGGTACACCGTAGGTTGATGAAACTTGATACAGTGATAGAGAATGACAGGAGGAGGTGCAGTACACAAGAACCGTAACTCTCTCATCTCCCAATTTTGAATTATCTCCCTTTTTCTCATAAAAAAAATCAATTTTGTCCGGAGCATATCTCTGGACCGTTACACTGAAAGTTGATGAAACTTGTAACAATGATAGAGGATGACTAAAGGTACACAAGAACGGTAACTCTGTCATCTCCCAATATTGAATTATCTCCCTTTTTCTAAAAATACAATTTTTTTACACCGTAAGTTAATGGAACTTAATACAGTGATAGGTGATGACATAAAGAGGTGCAGTACACAAGAACCATGACTCTATTATCTCCCAATATTTAATTATCTTCCCTTTTCTATTTAAAAAAAAATCAAATTTGTTCTGGAGCATACCTCCTGAGCATTGCATTGTAAGTTGATGAAACTTGATACAGTGATACGAGATGACAGAAAGAGTGCTGTACTCAAGAACCATAACTCTGCCATCTCCCAATATTGAATTATTTCCCTTTTTCTACATAATTTTTTTAAAAAATCAAATTTTCTGCCGCACTGTAACTTAAGACTTGATACTGTGTTAGCGGATGACAAAAAGAAGTGTAGTACACAAGAATTATAACCCTGACATCTCCAAATATTGAATTGCCATCCTTTTTCATAATTAAATCATTTTTGTCCGAAGCATATCTCCTGAATGTTACATCGTAAGTTGATGAAACTTGTTACTGTGTTCACCTACTAAACATGCTTTACCTTGGGCTTTTTCTTTGTGGGGAGCATCCATCGTTGGGAACGATATTCTTGTTGTATATATTCTTGACTGTATAAAGTGGGACTATATTCTTTAGCTATAGGGTAATGGGATAGTGTCATTCCAAATCTTCTTTGATCTACTATAGTTCAATATCAAAGAGACATTTAGTGTTGACATGGATTATTTATTGGATTTATCCCTTTCAATACCAAATCTCTATAAAACTAACATGTGCAACCAGTTTGGATCCATATCAGATGCTACGTAAAGTGAAAGGGTAATTGCTGAGTTAAGGCATGTCTAAACTAAAGCAAAAAGCTCTTGTTGAAGCCTTTTGCTTAACTTCTGTCATTACTCTGAACTACCACATGTAGTTATCAACACCAGTGAATCCTCATTTATGCATTATGATGACATCCTTAATGATTCCTTATGCAGGGCTCCAGATAAGAGGGAGTTAACTGAACAAATCCAGCATTTTCTCACTCATTTCAGCACCAAATCCTTTGGTGTTACTACTCATTAGAAGCGTCTCAAAGAGACGCTTCTAATGAGTAGTGACACCATAGGGTTTAATGGAGAAATAAAGATTTTAGTTTTTGAAATACTCCCCTTATCTGGAGCCCTGCTTATGGGGAAAGGGGTGATGGTGAACCATAGCATTTTGTGGAGGAAATGTTCTATAAATACTTTCTGACTTTTCTTTCAGGCACAGCACTTCCCCAGGGTTTTCAGGCAGGTCCCAACCATCCAAGAGGAGAAAGACAGTTTTACCACAAAAGCCAGTTCCTTGTAAAAGTATAGTGTCCTTCTTCAAAGACAAATGACTGAAATACCTCCTAGTTTGTACATCATCTCTACAGTCAGTGTAAAACACAAATGTTTGGCTAGATCTAGATACAACGCTTTCGACCTTTGAATCCAATTTCTGCTCAACTAAATTTGATAACAATATACATGACGTACATGCATACAGTTTACACAAAGACATTGAAATTTGCAAAGTAATACCAGAAAATTAGAATATATACAGAGTGTGCAAGACAGTAAGCAGCTTAACCCATTTCCCCATAAATACACCTTTTAATGCCTTTATTTATTCCTCCACTGAAGAAAATAGTTTCACTTTAAACAGTCATGAATATGCATCGTAATATTTTTCTATATATAGCAGATGGTAGCTTAAAGCAGGCTGAAAGTAAAGCAGAATGCTCTTTGAGGCGCATTCTACTTTACTTCCAACTTGATTTAAGTGGTCACCTATCTCTAAAACAAGATACAGGCAATGGGGTAATGGGTTAGTGTATGACAAAGTAATGAAAAAGCGTCCATTTCGGCCCTGTACTAAGCAGTCAGCTGTAAATAAAGCCATTTTCAGCTTGAATTCTGCCTGGAAACATTTTAGGCCAGATTTAGTATTAATGATAAAGTGTGAAATTTTACTCCATTGTGATGAACATTTTATAGATTAATTTGTGCCTTAAAGTTTTTAATAAAACCAGGGCTCCAGATAAGGGGGGTATTTCAAAAACTAAAATCTTTATTTCTCAATTAAACCCTATGGTGTCACTACTCATTTGAATCGTCTCGAAGAGACGATTCAAATGAGTAGTGACACCATAGGGTTTGGTGGTAAAATGAGTGAGAAAGTGTTGGATTTTTTCATTTTACCCCCTCTTATCTGGAGCCCTGAAAACTTGTTAATTTGCTTACAGAGATTGATTAAAGAATATATATTACTCTTGAAAGTGTCTTGTTACCTTTGTACAGTGAGTCATATCTTTGTTTATCCCTTTCAATCCTAAATTTCTCTTGTGGGTATATACAGTAGAACCTCTCTATTACGGCCACCAAATTGTGTTAAATATTAGATGTTTACGACAGGTGACTGCTTAAAGCAAGGTGACAGTAAAACAGAAAGCTCCTATAGGAGCTTTCTGTTTCACTGTCATCTTGCTTTAAGCTGTCACCTGTCTTTTATTAGCTCACCTGAGCCGAAGGCTCAAGGTGAGCTATTGTGACCGCTCATTGTCCGTAGTACGTCTGTCCGTCTGTCCGTCTGTCCGTTCACTTTTACTTCAAACGACATCTCCTCTGAACCCGGGGATTGTAGGGCGGATTCAAACTGCTCATGATGTTCCTTGGATGCTTCTCTACAGAAATTGTTAAAATGAAACTTTCAAGTGGACTACTTATTGTAATTTATTTAAAAAAGTGAAAAACTTTAAACAATCTTCTTGTAAAAAACTGCTAGGCCCACAGCTTTGATATTTGTTTTTTAGTATCTCCTGGTGATTCTCTCTCAAAATTGTTAATATCAAAACTAAAACTGACCATAGGGATTCACCATAGGGATTTTTTCATTGCCGCTTTATGCAGGATTCATTGCCGCTTTATTCAGGTTATACTGTTTTACTGAAGGTTTAAGCAGGGTTTCAAGCACCCTTATACTAAATCACCTATATTTGCAAACAGTTTGGATCCAGGTCAGATGCCACATAATGCAGCATCTAATCTGGATCTAAACTATTTGCCACTCATTTACATATTTTCTTATATTTAGAAAATATAAGTTATTATTTTTTACATATTTCACATACAAACATTTGGAGCAGACAACAGTTCAGCATGATAATAGTCAGTTCTCCCTGAGACGGTCTCTTATTGCATAACTGACCCAAAGCTAGCTCTGAACTCAGGTCACTGAGATACATAGCAGAAATTATGATGTCTGCTATTTTGTGCTCAAGCACAACTTAGTTCAAGGCATATTACTTTTGGTATGTCTGTTTGTTTGTTTGTTTATCTTTCTGTCTATCAGTCCACAATTAATTCTTGGCCATAAACAGTATGGATCCAGGTCAGATGCCACATAATGCTGCATCTAATCTGGATCCAAATTTGCCACTCATTTACATATAGTTTCCTATATTTAGAAAATGTAAATAATGATATTTATTAACCTATTAACGCATACATATTCCTTTTTATGTCTTTAATTTATTCTTCCACAGAAGAAAATAATTTCACTTTATACAGTCATTGTTGTCTTTAACAATTGCTTCAAATGACATCTCCTCATATATTGCTGAAAAGATTTCAACCATGTTCCTTGGGTCAAGTTGTTTCAAAATTGTTCAAAGAATTAAAAACAATGTAGAACTCTGGTTGCCATGGCAACCAAGTGAAAAAATAAGGAAATCTTAAAAAATCTTCTCGTCTGAAACTACAAGGGCCAGATCTTAGACATTTGTCACATAGCATCATCTACAGGTCCTCTATCAAGTTTGTACAAACTATGCCCCTGGGGTCAAAATTGGCCCCGCCCCGGGGGTCACAGTTTTACATAGAGTTATATAGTTAAATTTTTCAACGTCTTCTCCTCTGAAAATAATATGGCCAGAGCTTTGATATCTGGCATGGTGACACTTTTAGATGTCCTATACCAATAAGGTTCAAATGGTTCTGGTCGATTGCATATCATCTACAGGTCCTCTATCAAGTTTGTACAAATTATGCCCCTGGGGTCAAAATTAGCCCCACCCGGGGGTCACAGTTTTCAAACGTCTTCTTTTCTGAAGCTAGTATAGCCAGAGCTTTGATATTCGGCATGGTGTTACTTCTAGATGTCCTTTATCTATTTTGTTCAAATGGTTCCAGTCTGTTGCATATGTAGGTCACAGGAGCTAAAAACAGATTTTTTCAATGGAAACTTAACAAAAATCTTCATGTCTAGAACCCTAGTACCCTGATCTTAGATATTTGGAACATAGCATCATCTACAGGTCCTCTATTAAGATTGTTCAAATTATGCCCCTCGGGTAAAAAACTTTATAACTTGGGTCATGTCGTACAAAGGTCAATGTCAATTTTGAGATATTTCCCAGTGTCATATTTTCTTGTCTTTGAGATAACTCCAGTTCTACTGATGTTAACCCATTACCCCATACATATGCCTTTTTACGCCTTTAATTTATTCCTCCTCTAAAGAAAATAATTCCACTTTATATAGTCATAAACATGTAAGATATAAGAAATAGTATCTATATCTTAGTAGATGATAACTTAAAGCAGGTTGAAAGTAAAGCAGAGTGCGCAATAAATAATCATATGGAAATACATGTAGCTTGATAAGAAGAAGTGTCATGGATAAGGGCCATAACTCTGCCAACAATATTTTTTTAAGTTATTCCAATTTGTCATGTTTTTTTTGTCTGGAAGATAATTCCATTTACAGCTATATTAAAATGTTGTCTTGCCTATTAAGCTAAGGCACAATGACCTCAGGTGAGCGAATTAAGGGCCATGGCCCTCTTGTTCAATAAATTAGCCTTCGTTTTAGTGGCCGTTATAGAGAGGTTTTACTGTATGTATATAATCCTTTTGGATTCTTCTAGTACTGGTATTTTGAACCAGTCTACTTTGCATTTTTAATATCACAACAAAAATCAGTGAAAATATGCAAACAGTGTAGACCCTGATCAGAGGGCTTCTATAAGAGCCCTCTGATCAGGGTGTACATTGTTTGCATATGTACTCAGTAATCTCTACAGAGCGATGTAGGGTTGAAGGGGATTATACAGTGACCATAAGAAAGAATAGGCATGGCCAGTCCTTACCTTGTACTCCATAGATATGCCTTTAATTTATTGCTCCATTGAAGAAAATAGTTTTTTATACAGTGGTAAATTTGCACCATAAGAAATTGTTTCTATATCTTAGCAGATGGTAGCTTAAAGCAGCCTGAAAGTAAAGCAGAATGCAAAGACTGTTCTGTTGACAATCATTTCTGTATTTCGTCAGTGAGATTGCCATAACCCTTTACTTCATAGCATGTTTCTAGTTTTAAGACAGATGGCTACTTAAAGCAGCTTGAAGGTAAAGCAGGATGCTTTAGTAAATTACTTTCAGCCTGCTGCAAGCTACCATCTGCTAGAATATACAACATATTTGTGATACTTATTCGTGGCTGTATAAATATTCTTCATATAATGAATAAATAAAATTAGTTACTATGGGGTTAATGGGTTAAATCTATATTTGAATAAATAGTACAGACCACAGTATTAACTCTTTGAACCCTAGTTTCGTATTTATGCTTATTTGCAAACAATGTACCTATGAGGAGTACACTTGTCCTATGCAAACAGTTTAGACCCTGATCAGAGGGCTCCCTCTGGTGAGGGTCTATACTGTTTATTTTGACATATATTGTAAAAATCAACCCTAAAAAGTCAAAAATGGACTAGATTAAATTGAAAACTAGAATTGTCCATTTGAGGTTTTAGGGAGGAAAGGGTTAAAGCGACTCGCAACCAGATGGTGCATTAAAAATAGTAATTTGTAAATATGTGTCAAACACTTATATAAATGGTAAAGAATTAGTTTAGGATAAGAAATTCTGTTAAAAAAAATGTATTTCAAAAAAAAAAAATATTGGTCTCTGGTGGGATTCGAACCCGGGGCCCTGCATTGGCGGACAGAAGGCAAAATAGGGGAAACCGCTTAGACCAATGGACCACGGAACTATCCGTTTATCTCGGATCGATATAACGTATTTCAATGTGTAGCGATCGAAAGTGCATACAACTTGGTAATTCGGCTCGGGTTTATGTCTGAGCCCGTGTAGAGAAGCAACAACAACAACTATACCGTCTACTAGTCGGTATAGAAAAACGATGGAAAATATCTAAAAATCTAAGATTCGGTGACGATTCTTGAGACTTTTTTTGGAGTGATCATATTCTTTTAATGTCAGAAGCCAAATAATGCCACAAATTTGCTTTTATTTGAGTATTTTATTTTATTTTGACAAGTACACCATCCGGTTGCGAGTCCCTTTAAAGCAGCTGATATTATGGTTAACCATTTCTCTGCCATATGAGTAAAGCCCGTCTAACAGCCATTGGTGTAATATCGTCTGCTGAAATTTGTGGCCCGTTTCTATTTATTAAATTTGGAATATTATACGTTTTTAACTGAAGAAACATTGATACGAATGTCAAACAGTTTGGATCCTGATCAGACACGCGGCGTCCGATCTGGATCCACACTGTTTGCATATGTTAGTGTTAAAGAGCCTGGCAGCGAACAGGTTAGACATCGATACAAGTGTAATGTTATTTCAATGCACCGTCATTATCTACGTTCCAAACGGTTTGCAGTTTCAGTAAATGGGTGGATGAAATGATTGACTTTATTTAACGAGGGTAAATCATTTAGTCTAATGACTAATCCTCCAGGAGACTCAATAAAAATATTGTATAGATTTTCTATAGTTTTAACCCTTATCCTGCTATAATACTGCTTTGAAATTGTTGTCTGCAAATTTCGTAAAATTCAGATTAATGCAATTTTAAATTATTGAAAACTTCAGATGAGTGTCAAACAGTTTATATCCAGATGAAACGCTGTCTGACTTAGCATCTTATCTGGATCCTTACCGTTTGCTGACTTTAATAAAATCGGGATATGCAGGTAAAGGGTTAAATATGTAGATACGAAAGCAGATCAATAGCAGATTAAAGAAACATATGCATTTTTAAATACTAAAATATAAACCCTACATGAGGCAGTGAGAGATTTCCACAGTCAAGTCACTCTTATCATTTAAAATTTAAACATCGTATTTATTGTCTCCGGATATCAAGTGGATAGTTTTATATAATATTTAAACATCACACACCTGAGAAACTGTTTTTATTTTGCTGTGTTGTGAAATTATATTTTTCACACCTTTAAATAACCACGTAACGCATTACCTTTGTATATGTAATCATTGTTTTACAGTAATGTTTATAGAACCGATTAGGCCGCTAATAATTGAGTAGTCTGTGAATGAGCTAATGAGTTGCCAGTTTTGGCATTGAGTACTGTTAGAAATAATAACTATTCCTTACTACTATATATTCTACGAGGTAGAGTGATACTGGCATAGAGCATCATTACTTGGCTCAGAGTGGACGTAAACCCTTCTTAGAAATAACAACACTTTGGAATTTTAAGTGTGTCTCAACAGAAGAGAAGGATTAGGATCGATTTAAGGTGGTAATTCTGTCGTTTTAATGTGGCCATTTTGTACTAAAAATATAAAAAAAAGTTTATCCAGTGTCAGGAGAACACGAGCACAGATCATTCGTAGATACAACAAATAAATAGATTGACTTTGAATATTGGACTAATTTAGTGGAAACAGTTTGTGAAATAGAACTTTTAAAACAAACTGTGACAAGTTTAAGATAAAATAATTTTGACCGAGGTCATGGATGAGAAAGTGTTCCACGTTCTGGAAAGGTTTAAGCCGTTCAAAGTTCACCGCATTGGCCATGGAAGACACATGCCAATTTTAAACAGCCATATCTCAACTAGAACAAGGAAGGACAGCCAAGAGACTGCAGCCATCTACCCATCCTCAGTGTTCTCCCTTCAGGACCTGTGTAGACGATACAACATTACAGGTAGGCACTCCTCATTGGTTTGTTAATTAATTCACTTTCCAATAAGTTCTAGATCATTTTTACTACTATTAACTCTTTTAACTAAGTAAACTATTGTGGGTTATTGGGCTCTCTTGTGGATCTTTTTAAGGAGCCCTCTGATCTGGGTCTACACTGTTTGCAAATGTAATAAGTACGTTTTAAACAAGTCCATGGTATAACTGTTGAAAGAGTTAATTAACCCCTTCACTATCATGACGTCATCATTGTCGTCTGATTTTTTTTTCAAACTTAAAGATTAGCTTTTTTGTCTAAAGAAATATAATTTTGAGCTTCAGACAGTTTTGATCCTGATCTGACGCCGCGTAACGCGGCGTCTGATCAGAATCCAAACTGTTTGCAAAAAAACCGTTGTCTACTCTGGATAAAGCAGTGAAGAAGTTCGAATATAAGTATAAGTCTAGTTCATGTTTTACTATTTAGCCTAATGGGTATTATTTGCTTTACAATATATTGCAAAATTCAAACAGTCGTCTGATCAGAGTTTTCAGTTTGACACTCGTTAGTCATAACGAAATTACCTAAAATTAAAATTTTGAGAAATAAAAGCAGTCGGTAATTGTTTAAATTATATGAGGTCACGGCAGTGAAGGGTCTAGTTGATGATTGTAATGATGTTTAATCTTCTTTTTCTTTCTTTCAGGTCAGAAATGGACAGGTATACCGGGTCGTGAGTGTTTGGGAGGGGACGTATCAACTGTACTGCTCGATACTGCTACCCACGAGCTACATCTCAACACCACTTACAAACGCCGACGCCTGCTTCATAAAGTGTCACATCATCAACAGCCTGCCAGTGTGAACTGTACTGTACATGGTCATGGCCTTGTTGACTTACATGCCACCAAGAAACGTCTCAAAGCAAGATTTAAACACGAACACGTAGCTACTGTTCGTGCTAGCATCATTTCTATGTTCTCGGAGCAAGCTTTAGACGCTTTATTTCCGCGTGAAAATCTGAACGGCGAAAATAGTCGTGACAATTTGAACATTGAAAATATTCAGGAAAATTTGAACCGCGAAATTTACAAAATAGCATCACAGTCTTTGAACAAACGTTGCCGGGAGCTAGAAGAGATCGCGGATGGCAGCACTGGCAATCGTCGTATTGAAAGAGAGGAGAGTGATATCAACGATGATACAGAAAAGTTGGACATAGATCAGAAACGCTTGGAAACAGTCCGGAAATTACACGCATGTTCTAAGACGGCGAGCAGAACAGCCCCATTATGTCTTGGTGTAAATGCTTTTGGGTGCATTTCTACAACGAAACATCAAAATACAGGGACTGTTTGTGTCAAGCATTTCCTCCATAGAACCGCCTTTGAGCACGTCTACCTACACCCCCATAAAAGCTCCACAAAGGAGTTTTCGGCGATTGGGTTGGATACAAGTGGAAGCTAAAAGTAATATGAAAGTAAAGCTTTCTGCTTTAGTTTCATATTGCTTTAAGCGTTCACAACTGTTTGATATATGTGGTTTTAACTTTTGTCTATGAAGCAAAGGGTAAATATTGTTGCTGAAGATGATACTGTAGAATCTATAGAGTCAAAATCATGTATAAGAAATGTTTTCTATGTTCTGGCAGTTGGTAGGTTAAAGCAGGCTGAACGTATTTAGCAGAATGTGCCTTAAGGCACATTCTGCTTTACGTTCAACCTGCTTTAAGTGGTCACATTATTTTTAACCTTTTACTCCATAGCCTGTTTCTAGTTTTGAAGATATATATCATATATATCTTCAAAACTAGAAACAGGCTATGGAGTAAAAGGTTACTTAAATTTTATACGCCTCTTACACCTCCTATCGCGCCTCTTACTTTCGTTTCGCAAGAGGGCACTTGATTAAGGTGTAGGTAGGCACTTGTTTTGAATCTTATCCAATTTGCTGCCATTGATAAATTATCATCTGCCACAACAAGTAGTGGCACAAAGTTTTAGATAAGGAAGTAGGCCTACATGCAGCATAAAACATGTACATGTATATAGTTTTATGACCATTAATTCAGCATTAAACTCTATGTTTTGACTATAATTATGTATTCATAAGACTCATCCTTTCGATACGATTCTATTGAGCAGTCACAGTATATGTTTCGGAGTTGAAACAGTTTCATGATCAAATTTAGTGAGTCTTATATGTATATGTATATTATATATAATAGAGGTACAGTAGAACCTCTCTATAACGACCACTAAAAAGAAGGCTAACTGTCCGTATATATATAAAAGACAGATGACGGTTTAAAGCAATGTGAAAGTGAAACAGAAAGCTCATGTAGGAGCTTTCTATTTCACTTCCACGTTGTTTTAAGCAGTCACCTGTCTTAAACGACTAATATTTGACACATTTTAGTGGCCGTAATAGAGAGGTTCAACGGTACATTCTTTTTTATTATGTCCTTAACTTACTAAGTATCAACACATTCAACCCTAGCGACGAGTATATTGGTTATATACAAGTAGTGCACCTGTCAAACGAGTACTTTTATTAGGCAAACAGTGCAGATCAGAGAGTCAGATAGAGGGTCATTTGGTCAGAGTCTATGCATTTTATTTGTTTATCAAATATTTGCAATACATGTGAATGTATACTGTAAAAATATACACGGACTCTCGGAGTATTCAATAATTGACTCTAGACTTTATTAGGAACTGAATTTTTCAACCTAAAGTTCAGGGTTGAATGTGTTAATAACCACTTGGTTAAGCCAGTGTTATGTCTAATAACCACATTTTACCTGTTTAATCCATTACTCCATAAATACGTCTTTAATTAATGTATTTCTCCAATGAAGAAAAAATTTCAATTTATTCAGTCATGCAATGTATTCAAATAAATATTTTCTATATCCGAGCAGATGGTAGCTTTAAGCCGACTGAAAGGAAAGCAGAATGCACATTAAGGCGCATTTTGCTTATTTTCAAATTGCTTTAATTGGTCACGTGTCTTCAACTAGAAACAGGTTATGGGGTAATGGCTTAATGCATGGAACCATAGTGACGAATATATGCGCCATTTACAAACAGTGTACCTGTAAAGAGTACACGTGTCCAATGCAAAAAGTGTATACCCAGATCAGAGGACTCCTTTACAAACCGTCTGACCAGAAACAGTCTGCACTGTTTTGCCATTTTACAATATATCATAAAAACCAGCCCTAAGTACTAAGTAGTAATAAAAAAGTCTTAATTGGAATATGGAAATGTCAATTTGAAGTTTCGGTGGCCAAACAATTTAAACAGACGAGAACCTGAAACACGATAAAAAGTAAAACAATAGATTCCTTTAGTAGCTTTCTGAGTTTCACTTGTGTCACTCAAGTGGTTAGCATCTCTTTTGGGGTGGTCATACATGTATTTATAGGATTTTTCTGTAACCGATATTTGTATTTGTATTCTTATATCGTCATTTGTTATCTGTCTAAATACAGTGGAGAATGTGTTATTCTTTCCCAATAAACGCGTTTACGCTAAAACTATTATTTGCAGTGCAAACAGTTTGGAGCCAGATCAGACGCCGGGTAACCCGGCGTCTGATCAGGCTCCAAACTGTTTGCCACCAAGATAAAGATGAAATATCAGAATTGTCCAAAAGTTGTTCTTTTCTACGTTTTAGCGCTTTGCGTTTGCGTACGTTTGCGTTTAAACGGGAAAGAATAACAGATTCTCCACTGTATATGTTTATGTTAAATGCATATTGATAAAACAAATAAATATTGATTTTGAAAAGAACGTCGTATTATCCCGTTTATATATAACCCTCTGCAATATATATGTAATACTCGCGAGAATGTACAGTGGAGAAGACATTCTTTCCAAATAAACGCGTGAACAACTCGCGCTATTTCAATCGGTCGTTTTCCATTGCAAACAGTTTGGAGTCAGATCAGACACCGGGTAAACCGGCTTCTCACCAGGCTCAAGACTGCGTGCCAGTCAGATCAAACTGAAAGTCAGAATTGTCAAAAAGTTCTCATAGTTCTACACTTTAGTTCATAGCATTGCGTTTCGTTTGTGTTTAAACGGAAAAGACTAACTTCTGCTCCAATGTATTATAATATTATGAGTGCAATAGTTTTGATGCAAAATGGCGAACAGTTTGGATCAAGATTAGGCACCATGCACGCCTAGTTTACATATGAAAAGTTTACACCATGCATAATACGATTATTTTACGCTACGTCTAACGGTTGTTCTCCAATCAACACGTCTGTGCGCAAAACAATGGAGTGCTCCCTCTCTACCATAACACCAACTGGGATACAAATATCGTGTGTGTTGTTTGGAGGGAGTTGTTATAGGGAGTGAAAATTAATACCCTTAGAATGCCAACAGTTTAAATCTAGATCAGACGCCGCGTAACGCGGCGTCTGATCTGGATTCAAACAATTTGTCACTCGTCATCATGTTTCTCCAAAATGGCAAATACGTAATATTGAAAAAGCAGCAGACGACAATTTTAGGCAAAAAAGCAGCATACGATATTGCAACAGTGAAATAATGAGACAGACTTGGCTTGTTTGGGGGAACAGCAACAATCATTGTTGTACGGAGGGAATCGTTTTATGAAGGAAGCACTATCCCATAATATCTTGTTTAAGTCTGAGACTAGATCACATGTTGGGTAGCCCGTCGTACGAGTAGTATCATAACTGTTTGCAGCTCAGACCAAATTCAACCATCTAAATATTCGAGAAACTGTTTTTTCTACATTAAATATTGCCTTGCGTTTGTGTAGATCTATAACATGGTTTGGTGGTGTTGTTAATTTATGATTTTAATTAAAAATGGGAAAGAACAACGTCGTCTCCACTACCCATTAGCCCACAGGTACTTGACACATACAAATAGATCTATTACCAAAAAAAACTTTTTTTTTTTTACTAGACTTCTATTATTGATACATCTATAATAGATGTCTAGAATTTTTAAAAAATTTTTTGGTAATAGATCTAAATGTATGTGTCAAGTACCTGTGCATTTGCCTTGATCCAGTTGCTTCCAAACATGACAGCTGAGGATATAAACATCGACAAAGAGCCTTCATGTAGGTCGATAGATCTCATCCGAGGGTCAGCTACCGCACATGCAGTACCATGAGAGGCTTTGTAGAGTCCTTACGTGATGTTCTGATGGCGAGGGTGGTATTCAAAGCATTAACCCCTGAGCCTGTTACTAGTTTTGAAGACAGGTGACTGCTTAAAGCAGGTTGAAAGTAAAGTAGAATGTGCCTTTTAAAAGGCACATTCTGCTTTACTTTCAGCCTGATTTAAGCTTCCATCTGCTAGAAGATTATGTTTGTATTAAAGTGGAACTACTTTCTACAGTGGAGGAATAAATTAAAGGTGTAAAAAAATGTGTATTTATGGGACAATGGGTTATCAATACCAGTTATCGACGTCAAAATAAGAGTGAAATGCTGTTAAAGCGACGTAAAAATCAGAATAAATCCAAAATCAATTAGATCTAGATCTATTCAAATTAAATGTCATCTTAAAGCTAGAAAAACATGAATTATAGATCTAGTCAAAAATAACTGTGACAGAAAAAAGCCTGACAGACAGACAAAGTGACAGGCAGACGGACGGACATAATGTATCTTTGTATACAGCCGAGGATAGTTAATTAATTCCCCTAATCATGGCGGCGATATCGGTACCGCAAATAGCGGTTGACCTCGTTGAAAACTTTAATAGCGCCGCGATTTAGTTACTGTAGAGGTTGAATGCCTGACACAGTGACTCTCACGAGTACACCGATAACCACACGTGCTCTTTTTTTAAAAACAAGAAATTGATTTGTAATTATCGTCTGCTTGGTAAAATGGCAACTGTGAAGCGCAAAGAGAATTGACCCACGAACAGAAAATCGCTATTGTACATTTACAGACGGTTCACAAAATTCACGATTGCCTTGGTAAGTTTTCATCTCAAAGTTTATAAAAAGGGCGCTCCAAAAACTATTGACATTGTAACCGGTCTATGCTAGATCTATCTATTTATTTAATATTATCGCGGTAGTTGTTGAATTTCGCTAATTTCAGAAATGAACTTGGTACCATATAATTATTGTTTGTATAAATATGGGACACATCATTAATCATTTTCCTTTTTAGCAGCTGGTTATATTTACATTCATGATCTGATTTGGGGACACAGAAAACCATGCATGCCAATCCCACCTCATACTGAAAAGCATCTGTCACTAAATAAAGGCGCATGCCGCCAAAAGACAAAATATCGGTGGTGCTCCCCCCCCCCCCCCCCCATCAAAATGAAGAGTGGTCTGAGGTCAATGGTCAATGTGGAGATGATGTAAGGTGTGCCCCCCCCACCCCCCCTCCAATCCAGTTTTGCTTCCTACGGGCCTGTCTTGGACTGTTCAACTTATGAGTGAGTTGGAGCCCCGACACCAGTTGATGGTAATAGATGTACATGTATCAAGTTATATACCTAGCTAGATTATGATCTAGATTCTATATTGAAGTTGTAGTTAGAAATCTAGATAGATTCTACACATTTGACCAACATTTGTAGCCAAATGTTGCTAAAAACTTCTCAAATAAACCGTACACTCTAGATCTACATCTTCCAGGAGGACAATGCTACCCCTCATAGACCACAGGTAGATCTACTGGACACATAAATCTAGATCCTAGATCTATCAGATTTATTTTTGCTTGACTGGACTTCTGTTCTATGTGACGTCACCTCGTCTTTATTTAGTAGAACATATTTTAGCTCACCTGGCACGTAGTGCCAAGGTGAGCTATTTTGATTGTGCTGTGTCCGTTGTTCGTTCGTCGTCAATAATTTCTTCAAACGACTTCTCCTCCTAGACTACTGGATGGATTTTCACCAAACTTGGCAGGAATGATCCTTGTATGGTCCTCTTTCAAAGTTGTTCAAACAATTCCGGTCCATTGCATATCTAGGTCACAGAAGCTAAAAATAGATTTTTCAATTAAAACTTAAAAAATCTTCTTGTCTGAAACCACAGTACCCTGAGCTTAGATATTTGGCACAAAGCATTGTCTTCAGGTCCTCTATCAAGATTGTTCAAATTATGTCCCCGGGGTAAGAAAATTACCCCGCCCCGGGGGTCATAATTTTACATAAAGTTATATACTGAAATCTTTAAACATCTTTTTCTCTGAAACTAATATGGCCAGAGCTTTAATATTTGGCATGGTAACACTTCTAGAAGCTCTTAACCAATATTGTAAAAATGGTTCCGGTCCGTTGCATATCTAGTTCACAGGAGCTAAAAATAGATTTTTTCAATGAAAACTTAAAAAATCTTCTTGTCTGAAACCACAGTACCCTGAGCTTAGATATTTGGCACAAAGCATTGTCTTCAGGTCCTCTATCAAGATTGTTCAAATTATGTCCCTGGGGTAAAAAATTACCCCGCCCCGGGGGTCGTAATTTTACATAGAGTTATATAGTGAAATCTTCAAACATCTTTTCCTCTGAAACTAATATGGCCAGAGCTTTAATATTTGGCATGGTAACACTTCTAGAAGCCCTGAACCAGTTGTGTAAATATGGTTTTGGTCCGTTGCATATCTAGGTCACAGGAGTTAAAAATAGATTTTTTCCAGTTAAAACTTAAACAATCTGCTTGTCCGACACCACAGTACCCCGAGCTTAGATATTTGGCATAAAGCATCATCTTTAGGTCCTCTATCAAGATTGTTCAAATTATGTCCCTGGGGTAAAAAATGACCCCGCCCCGGGGGTCATAATTTTACATAAAGTTATATAGTGAAATCTTCAAACATGTATTTCTCTGAAACTAATATGACCAGAGCTTTGATATTTGGCATGGTGACATTTCTTGAAGCCCTTAACCAGTTTTAAATATATGGTTCCGATCCGTTGCATATCTAGGTTTCAGGAGCTAAAAATAGATTTTTTCAATGAAAACTAAAAAAAATCTTCTTGTCTGAAACCACAGTACCCTGAGCTTAGAGATTTGGCACAAAGCATCATCTTCAGGTCCTCTTTCAATGTTGTTCAAATTATGCCCCTGGGGTCCAAACTGCCAAGGCCGTAGGGGTTGCAGTTTTACATAGAGTTATATAGTGAAATCTTCTCTGAAACTATTATGAAATCTTCTCTGAAACTATTATGGCCAGAGCTTTGATATTTAGCATAGTGACACTTTTTGATGTTTTTTACCAATATTGCTGAAATGGTTCGGGTCTGTTGCATATCTGGGTCACATTAGCTAAAAATAGATTGTTTTCAATGAAAAGTCTTCCTGTCTGAAACCATCCATGTACAAAATATTTGACAGAACACTTAATTTTCAAGTTCATCAGCAAGATTTTTGAAATTATGTCTCTGGGGTAAAACATGATCTCACCCCAGGGGTCATGTGACCCTTGTGTTGGTTTTTCAAGGTGAGCGATATTTAGGCCCGCATGGGCCTCTTGTTTCTAATAGATCTAGATCTATCAGTATGTGTCAAGTACATGTGATATAGACCAATTAACAAATTGAAAAGGAACAATTAACATTCAGATAATGGTCAGCCTTAAAACTAGACTTTGAGACTGGATCTAATAGAAAATGTATAGAAATCTTTGAAGACTATTCTAACCTGTGTAATAATCTGAAAAAATCTTTACATTTTGGGTCTAGATCTAGCCAGGCCTATGAACAATCACTTGAATATTCCAAGAAGAGTGAAAGTTCGGCAAATTCTGAGAGCAAACGTGTCTATTTCAAAATACTGAAAGTTTCAGGTAAGTTGGAGTTGCCATTTTCAGTTGGTTTATGATTAAAGTTTGCATGTGCTTAGGTAGAGAACACCACAGCGGCCATTTTTGGGGAAATACTTCAAAATGAGCATCGGCTGTAAGTTTGGGTCCAGTAAACAGTAGTTGGCTTGCGATTTCGTAGGTATTGCGGACACAATTTAGACCTTGTGTCTAGTGCCTAGAGGTACAGTACTGCAGCTAAGTATACAGTACTTACGGAGAATCCGGGATACAATCTCGCAGCCTGCAACCACTTTCAAAATACTGAAAGTCTCAATAGCCAACCAGAAATTATCAAAAACCAGTTTAAAATAATGCAACTATGTAATCCAGGACTGTAAAATTAATGCAACCAATCACAGGCATACACCAGCAAATATTGGTAAAAGTAAACAAACACCAATATTTGTCATAGCCGCGAAAAAAGTTTGTCAATTTAGCCTAACCTACTGATACTACAACCAATGTGCGAATTAGGGATGCAAGAAAACTGTCCAAGGTACAAGTTAACCCTTTACCGAAATCTTACTGTGTTTGTCTGCTCAAATTCAGTGTACAGAGCTAGATCTAGTCTCATTCCAAAAAGACAGCGGACTTTTAGTCCTTACTCTACACCATACCGCCATAACCACACTGGTATGGCAAAACGAACGGGCTCCCGCGTAACGCTTCGATTCCCGTTAATCCAACGCATCGACTCCCGTTAAAAATGGCATAAGTTGTCAAATCGACACAAGTGAGTATGATGTTTGTCCTTGGATATTGCTTGAAATGTAGACCAAGACTACTCTTACGGAGTGTCTCACACACTGAGGCATGCAGACGTACATCTTTTTTACAGGATAAATGCTTGAGGTCGATGTTTAACTTGATAAAGTTTCGACCGTTACTGCAATTTCAGAGGAAATTGATGCTCATTGAACATAAATTGTTCTGAATTGGCAACAAAATCAGGTCTAATCGACACCAAATATGTCCGTCGTGTAGTCTGGGTACAATCGTAAACTGCATATAAAAGTTAATCCGTTTAGCTATTAAACGAATTAAGATTTTGATTGTTTTTTATTATAACGAACCACGCTCCAGTTGTGTGTACAACGAGCACGCTCCAGATCAAAATCATTGTTGATGTTTTTCTCAAAAATTCTAGACTAATTTGTAATAAACCTTTGCATCTGAAATGAAATATCGTATCCATTGCTATCGCCGGTTTAAAATATAGATCTTTAACTGAAAATGTTTGAATATCCTCAGGGCATCGGCATTTTTGGGATCCAAATTGCTAACAGACGTTAGGGATGTGTCTGTGCATAATGCCCTCCGAATAAAATTAATTTTCAAGCATAGGGCATTATATCTCGTTGCAAGTATAGGTGAGGAAACGAAAGCGAAAGGCTCGCCTGCTACTAAAAAGGCCTGAGAATTCCCGGCTTTGTTTACCACATCCCTTACAAATGTATCTTTGACCAAACCAAAAACACCAAGAACGTCGAAATATAAATGTTCATTGCCCGCCTGTCCTTGTCCTTTATCTATCTTCCATTACGTCGAACTCCTACTGGGGACTTAGACTTTGACGCGGGTCTACTGACAAGACGTTAATAAGACGAGTTAAAAGCATTTAAAAAGAAAGAAAAGAGAAGGATTTGTTAAAATAGGTTAAAACAGAGCAGATATATCTAGAGAGACATGTGTTCAATCTTGCTTACTGCCAGACTAAACTCTGGATCAGAAAAACAATTTGTGTCTGGCAGTAAGGCATTCCAATGGATGATAGTTCTGGGAAATAGAGAAAATTTGTGATAATCAGTATTTGTTTGAATGTGTTGGAAAGCCTGAGAGTGTGAAGTTCTGGATGGTCTTTTGTTAGGGATAACATATCCTGGGCATGGACTGGCAACTTGACCATTTAAGATGTTATGAAACATGGTCAATCAATGGTCGATCTGCCGAAGGTCAAGAGGTCTCCACTGCAGGTGATTTAGCATTTTGGTTATGTTGGACATGCGGCTGTAATCATGTCTTACCCATCTAGCAGCTCTCCGCTGAACACGTTCATTTTGCTCGATGTGAGCAGATGTGTGCGGGGACCAAACAGTGCTTCTATATTCCAGCTGGGGCCTGGCAAGTGTTTTATAAGCCATTGTTTTTAGTCCTTCGGAGTGAATTTTGATATTACGTCGTAGAAAACCTAGTGTTTGACTTGCATTTTTAGTAACATTGTCTATATGAGTATTCCAAGTTAAGTTATTTGATATTGTAATGCCCAAGTATTTAGCTGAAGAAACTGTTTCAATATTGGTGTTGTGTAATGTATACTGTGTAGGAATTACTGATTTGCGCTTAGTGATTTGAAGAACTTGGCATTTTGATGGGTTAAATTTCATGTCCCACTTTGATTCCCATATCTAAAGCGCTTGTAAATCATGTTGTAATAGACTGGAGTGAGAGGCGACTTGTAAGGAGAGATAGAGTGCTGTGTCATCAGCAAAGAGACGGACTTAAGAAGATTTTACGTGGTCAGGGATATCGTTTACATAGATAAGAAACAGAAGCGGCCCCAGGACTGAGCCTTGGGGTACATCTGAAGAGACTGGGAGTGTGTTAGATGTTTCACCATTTACTACTACTGACTGTGTTCGATTGTCTAAGAAACTTTTTACCCACTTATGAGTTGAACCTTAATGCCATAGAAATGTAATTTGTAAAGAAGCTTTTCATGGTTCACCATATCGACGGCCATTGAAAAGTCAAGTAGTACTAGATCTACTTGGCTCTCAAGGTTAATCGGTTGGAGGATGTCATCAATAAGTATGAGGAGCTGGGTCTGACATGAGCGTTTTTCCCTGAAGCCATGTTGCAGCTCGTTTAAGAGATTTGCACTAGTAAAATGTTTAGTGATACTAGAGGCAACAACATGATCCAGGGTCTTGCATAGGACACAGGTGAGAGAGATGGGCCGGTAATTAGCTGGGTCTGACTTTGAGCCTTTTTAAATATAGGAGCTATGTTTGCCATTTTCAAAATTGCAGGTAGGGTGCTGGTATGAAGGGATTTTTTGAAGAGTTCTGTGAGTATATGAGCGAGTTCTTTACTTGCATTCTTTAGTACTGAAGGTCTAATTTGATCTGGTCCTGCAGCCTTATGAGGGTTTAAATTGTACAGGAGTTTCTCTATGCCATTTACAGAAATATCAATATCTGGCATGGTACTGTGGGGGTGTATTTGAGGGTATCTCTCTGACTGTGTCCGCAAATCCCTGGACCGTCGTTTTAGCCAGCGAGTTTAGAGAAAGAGGAGATTTCGGAGTGAATACAGATTGAAATTGTTCATTTAGAATATTGGCTTTATCTTTGTCATCGGTGTAAGTCTTATTATTTCTTTTTAGTGTGTCTATGCCAGTGGAGTCTTGTCTTGAGTGTTTAAGTAATGAGTAAAGTCTTTTGGTATCTGGTCTATTTTGTTTTTGTTGTTCTTGTTTTTTTTGTCTTGTGGATTTATATCGAGGATTTCTTCTAAGTAATGTTTTAGTTTCCTTTCTACATAAATGTTTTAGATTTAGGTAATGTTCTTGTATTTTTTGTACGCTTTGTCCCGTTTCCTATATAAATGTCTTATATCAGCCTTTATCCAGGGGAGTTTGTTTTTTGTAGATGACCGCTTTGATGGGATAAATTGTTCAATACCTTCTTCTTCTTTCAGTCAAAGCAGACCACCAAATCATGGTGGATTGGTTCTCGTTGTTTTGTTCTGACGAATTTCTACTCGAAACTGCAAAGTTTATTTCAGTTTGCAATTTATTATTAGAATTATTATTATTATTCAAGATTTATATAGCACTTTTTCACACAGGAGTTGTGCGTTCAAACGCGCTTTAGGCAAAGGATCTATAATAAATTATGTCCGAACTTTTTTATTTTCCGAAAGTAGTTTTCCTTTAGAAACACTTTGTTCAGACATAAAGCATGCGAATTTCCCATGAAACAATCGATACCCCGCACACCAAAATCGCTATGTTTCTTCGAAGTACTGAATTGATTGGGCTGTTATACAAGCATACCACCGCACTGTTTCTATCCATAACAGCAGCGCTATGTTTTTCAGTGGGTACTCGTTTTCTTCAACCAATGAAAGGAATTCAGGAAAAGAATTTAACAGCTCTGCATTAGACGAAGTCTTCAATACCTAAATATCAGTTGGAATGTCAATAAACTCCGTTGAACCGGTGTGAATATCCTGATACAAGAGAGGAGAACATTCTTCAGTTGCATCAGTTGATTCACATTACTTTCAATCAAAACATCTAAATTAAGTCTTTTTCGACTTTCTTTTTCTTTTATTGATTGTGATGTCAGTTTATATTTTTGTGGTTTAAATACAATAA
Source organism: Gari tellinella (assembly GCA_922989275.2). NCBI lineage: Eukaryota > Metazoa > Mollusca > Bivalvia > Cardiida > Psammobiidae > Gari > Gari tellinella. The sequence goes on from OV277864.1 coordinate 48,203,405, forward strand.
AATGATTAGGACTGACGACCAATGAAGATCTATAATTCCACGTGCTTGGTGTTTGTCTGCTCAAAGATACATTTTAAGGGATGCGATAACAGCCACAGGTGGACCTTTCGCTTTCGTTTCCTTATATATACCTGCAACGGGATATAATGCCCTGTGCTTGACAATTAATTTCAGTCGGAGGGCGTTACGTACATACACGTCCCTATAGTCTGTTAACAGTTCCAAAAATCTGGGTGCCCTGGCATGAGATATTCAAACGGTCTCAGTAAGAGATCTAAATCTTTAAATAACAGGGTAAACTTACAAAAACATGCCGGCGATAGCAATGGAGACGATATTTTATTTCAGATGCATAAATATTATGTTAATTTCAAAATGGTCCCACGTTTTTTGAGAAAAAATATCTACAATTATTTTGATCGGGAGCTTGTTCGTTGTACACACAACTGGAGCGTGGATCGTTGTAATGAAAAACAATCAAAATCTTTATTTGTTTAATAGCTTAACGGATTATTTTGTATATACAGTTGACAATTGTACCCAGACTACTCGACGGACATATTTGGTGTCGATTAGACCTGATTTTGTTGCCTATTCAGAACAATTTTTGGTCAATGAGCATCAGTTTCTTCAGAATTTGCCGTAACAGTCGAAACTTTTTCAAGTTAAACATCGACCTCAAGCATTTATCCTATAAATAAGTTGTACGTCTGCATGCCTCAGTGTGTGAGACACTCCGTAAGAGTAGTCTTGGTCTACATTTCAAGCAATATCCAAGGACAAACATCATATTTATATTCTCACTTGTGTCGATTTGACAACTTGCGCCATTTTTTAACGGGAGCGGGTGCGTTGGATTAACGGGAATCGAATCGTTAAGCGGGAGCCCGTTCGTTCTGCCATACCAGTGTGATAACGTGTGGAGAGGTCATGATGAACTTTACATTGCACAATTTATGAAGTCACTTTTTCACAATTGTACCTCATTTAGGGATACAGCAGCTATCCCTATCTTCAAATTTGAGGTCAGAAACTGATATTAAAGATTTTGGCCTTACGATTAGAGAGAAGCGTTATAAAGATTTCCAATAAAAAAACCGATAAGCCCCTTAAATTGGCGGGGCCATTTTCAGTCCGGGGTTCATAATTTGAAGACTCTTGGTAGAGGACTATTAGGTTATGATACATGTCACTTTTTTGTGCATACCACATATCAAAGGTGTTGGCCTTGAAGTTTCAGAGAAGAATATTTTTAATATTTCCTGAAAGTTAAAATTTGTCTATACGATCATGTTAGTTAAACTGGCCCTACAGCAAGGGGAATAACTAGCCAGAAACTTGAACCCCCCCCACCCCATTTAGCCACTGACGCTTCTGACAAAGTTTTTTGAAATCGGGTCGGTTGTAAACAGAGGTCCGTTTCACAAAACTTCGTACGTGACGACAAAAACGGTTGTAAGTCAAAACTTTAAAATACATTTAATTTCTGATTTCTCTATCTTATCCAGTCTTGTGACATCTCTTTGGAATCGTCTTTTCAAGACGACCCAAAGAGATGTCACAAGACAGGATTAGATGGAGACATAAATAATAATCGAGAATTTCATAATCTGACTTACGACAATATTTGTCGTACGAAGTTTTATGAAACGGGCCCCAGAGGAGTGTGACGGACGCCAGACACCACTCCAGTAGCGTGTCAGGTAATTGTATCGGTGTTCAACGTCCTTTAGCATGCAAACAATCCACATAGTACGACATCTAACATTCTCCAATACAATAATGATAAATTGCGCCTCCGTGTTTATTTACTTTTAAAGGGTACGAACGAACCATTTACGAATCGGAATAACACACGCCAAAATGAACTAGTTAACTAATATGCCTCAATTTTACCGCATATAAAAATAAGATTAAGCTGCTTAGATGTAAGCTGCTTTGCTTAATACAATAATTATCGGAAAAGTTTGGTTTATTGAAGAGAAATTAACTTAGGACTGTTCGCTGTTGCTTGTCTACTCATTTAGACGCCATTTTGGAATTCCTGTTCGACAAGACACATTACATCTGATGCCTTTTGTGTTGATGGTCAACAAAATCTTAAAAACGGGTCGTTTTTGTTTAAGTGTTACATTTGGAGGTACTTGATCGCGCGACTGGGCGATGGACGAAGAACGGTCTCAATAGATCATCGTGAGCCTTCGGCTAAGGCTAGATAACAAACAACCCCGAGCCAATAGGTAGATACATTTGTCCTGGCTGGTTATCCTGGTAACCGTAGTTGTGTAGGGCTCAAAGAGTTAAGGAGATGGTATACGGTGGACAGTGACTTTACATACATGGTCACCTACAGTCATAGGACACAATTATTCGCCACCCTACGAATTTTTGGCATTTTTTCCACACATTTTTTACATTACTGGTGATGCCACACAATTGTCGAACAAAATATTACACAACAGTGTAGGGCAGTTTAAAAGTTAGGTTGTTGACTTTTCAAATATAGATCTATTCTCTGCTGTTCGGACCAGTACATCTGTTGCTAGGCAACTTTAGAATATAAATGAAAAAAGTCTACTCGTTTCATTAAACTGGTTGCCATGGTAACAAATGGGACAAATAACTAGAACTGAAGAACGTTTTTATTTATCACATAAAACCGACTCTGGGAGTGTTATAAAGCCATTCAATAAACTATAGTGAAATATCAATATTTGGGCTCCGGCCCTACCTGTTCGTCCACGAGCGCTGCATGGGCGCCAAATGACGTCATTTGCCATGGCGTTACTGTAAACAACGTCAGGTTTTGGCGGAAAATACATATGGCGGAGAGACAAAAAACTACGGATTCAGTTCACTTAAAAGGGGTTTAAAATGTTTATGTGATAAATAGGATCTAACATTCGTGCTCATTATTTATCATTCTTAATAAACTCGTTGACTAAAAAAAATATAACGCTCGCCAAGGCTCGCGTCATATTGTTTTAGTCAACTCGTTTATTAAAAATGATAATTAATGAGCACTCATGTAAGATCCTCTATGTACATCATCGGGGATTCGGAAAAAATCCCCTAGTCAGACCGCTGGTCCGGCGGGGGATCGAACTCACGACCCCTGGCACCGTAGTCCAACGTGTTACCACTGGACTACTTCCGCCGGAATCATTGATCAGTGGTACGCATTGGTTTGCTTAGCAAAATAGACACTCAAATGGGTAGCTTTCGATTTCATCATCACTCATTGATTCAAATTCAATATCTGTGCAACCGCGATGAAAAAAACGGAAACACCGCTGACATGCGATCCAGCCTTTTCTTTCATCAGACCCATCGCACTTAAAGCACACATTAGGATTAGGAAAGAACGCACTCTCATCGTCGTCATCATGTAATGAATAGCTACTGACATCACTTTCTGAGTCAGAACTGTCCTTTATCTTCTTCTGGACTTTAAGTAAGTTCTTTACTCTCTTTTTCTGAAACTTCTCTTCTTCGAGTTCTTTTCTTTTATGTAACCTCTCTTCTGCCTTTAGTTTCCGTTCTATAGTTTTTTTCCTTCTCTCGTTCCTTTTCATATTTTCTTTGTTCTCGAGCAAGCTTTCTCGCTTTCTTTGCTTCTTCTTCTTCTTCTCGCTTTTGTTTTTTCTTCAATTATAAATCTCTGAAATCCAGCCCTGTAATCGCCTTTGGTATCAATTTTCGTTTGACCCTAGACCTAGATCAGGGTACCCATACCTTTGATCCGATGCAGAGCGAACGGCCGTCGATTCGGGTAAGATTTGATGCATAACTTGCTAAATACTGCATGGATTGACACCAAATAAAGACGACACCCTGGCATTTTTTGAGGTTTGTAATCGTGCAAAGCACCACGTCCGTACAACTTGCAGAAAAAAGTTTACTCTTCCCAAAACTTCGACCCGGCAATTTTTTATGTGGCTCCGCTGATGAGCATGTTAGAGAAATCTCATCTTTTAGGGATTAAACACGCTTGTCGCACAGTTTGTCAATGAAAACACACATTGTGTGCTATCAGGTAGAACAAACTGATATCTGCGAAATCCCCGTCGCTAGAAAGTGTCTGCATCGTGAAATCTTGAGTTTTATGCCGATGCAGAGAAACAGAGAAAATGATCCGCTGATTAGTGACTTATAACCGTGGCAGCATAGCGTATCAAAACATTGACCGTTTTTAATTTACATCCAGTATTTAAGTCTGCAAATTATTTATTGGCATATTTAGGTAATGTCGTGTCCATCGATGTTTTTTGGCCATTGCTTATTTCACAAGTAATTGTCCTATCATTAAGACTTAACAATATAATTAATTGAAATGATATATCCCCGAGATCTCACAGAAACATCCACATATGCACTTATACCTTATCAAATAATCCCTTAACCCTCTCTGTACACCAGTAAAATTTGAATTAATGCTAAAGTTCCACTAAAATCGTCCTTTTAACATGCATGTATTTTCACTGTCAAATCTAGCCGCCATTTTGTAAGGGTGCCTTGAACCATGAGTAAAAAACCCAGCTAAATTAAGGCCAAGCAAAATGTAATCTTTAGGTAATTATTATTATTATTATTTTTATTATTATTTATTATTATGATACCAGATTTATATAGCGCTCTTTTCACACAGGGGTTGTGCGTTCAAAAGTGCTTCACATGAAATTACATAAAATGTACCTACAAAGCGAGAAAAGACATACATGTATAGCTACATTTAGATCTAAAAATAAACATGATGCCTTATGGATTTACATGATAACAATGTCCGATCAAGGGAAATTCTTTCAATGTAATTACCAAGATTATATAAAATAATCTATCAATAGTTTGTAAAATCAACTTTAAAATGAGTCAAATAATCAAAAGATTTTTATGGCTTGATTAAAAATGGTGAAAGCTACAGACCCCTGGCAGCTGGTTTCAAAAGAGATCAGAGTCGTATCCCTACCATCAAGATCCACCAAGCAGGCACTGGTCGACGGTACAACCCAAATTTTCCAAATAAGACTAAAAAAACATATACAGAATGAACATAGCCCTGGGGCAGCAGACTAGCAGTCATCTACCTTCTCCATCCCACGCTAGCGGGGCATACATAATCCATAGCTGAAATTACACCCTTAATTTATAAAACATAAAGATAAGAAGCTGTCCTAGAATTATACCGCAGACCCCAAGCCAGACATTTCAAAGAGATCAGAGTCGTATCCCTACCATCACGATCCAACCGACAGGCACGGTTCCACTACAGAAATCCAATTTAGACCCACAACATCTACTGCAAGAACATAGTCATCCATTTCCTACTGTGTTCTAATAACAAATATTAAAGAAGTGTGCTTTCAGACGATTTTTGAAGACTGCAACTGAGCTCGCATCTCTGAAAAAACCTAGATCCCATACAGGATTTTTCAGTTAACACGTTTTCCATTTTTTAAAATGGAAAACACACAGATAAACTTGAAATACGGATAAATTAAATAGTTCCTTAATTCAGGTCAAATGTTGGTATTTTCAAACAGTCACAGATTCTGGGTTTTAACACTTGTGTCTTTGTCAACGTCAACATTATCATCTGGTTCAAAATGGCATCATCTATATATGAGAGTTTTGGCTAAGGGCGACGAACTTTTAAGATAAGGGACATCGTCTAGGAAAAGACATTTACGCATTTTCTTGGCACTTTGGCATTTTTGAGGGTGTTCGTTTGAATGGACTCTTATGTATATACGGTGATGTTGTTTGTGTCTTTTTCTTTGAGCTGGTTCTTCCCACAATTATTGTACATGTCGGTGAGTTGAAATCTTTTTCCGCTTAATTTTCGTAGGTTTTGACCATGAAAAGAATCTCGTCCAATTGATCCAACCATGATGTCTTGCGCGGAATTTTGTTTGCCACGGTTTTTTCTGTTGCCTGTGTGTAATGTTAGGTTTTGTTTTTTCCGTGGGCCCAGGCTCTATCTTCAAACTATAGATATGCAGCGATAAGCCACGAGTTTGGTCTTATAAGGTATTTGTATTTTGTCAACGAGTCTAAAGCAGAAAAGGACCAGTGAGCCATTTCACTAAACCTTTTACGAAAAAAATTAGTAAGTCAATCTCAACTACCATCAATAACGTTTAATTCTTTATCTGGATACCGTAATGTAATGCATCACTGGGATTGTCTTTTACAGGCGATTCCCATGATGCATCTCATGGCAATATTTAATAAAAAAAATGAAGAGTTATCATTTAATGTTGCTTTATACTTACGAAGATTTTCTTCATAACAACTTAAGTGAAATGGCCCCACTAGCCGTAAATTTAAGTTTAACAAGGGGAAAATTGAGACAAAAGGACCTGGAATTAATATTCATTTTCCGGACAGAATTAATCATCATATTCAGTTCCTCAACCATGTATCTTTTAATGGCAAAACTCAAACTATAGAATTTGAAGCACTATAGCACGATATTGTTTCAAGATGTCAAGATTTCATTTGAGGAATTGGCTGCATATGTTATTTTAAAACATTTTCACATTTTGTAACAGTTTTAATTGCCGATTAAGGATTCGCTCATCAGCGGATCATTTCTTCGGTCTCTACGCATCGGATCATCCGATATCAGTAATGTTCTACCTGATAGCACACAATGTGTGTTTTCATTGAAAAACTGTGCGACAAACGTGTTTTATCCCTAAATGATGAGATGTCTCTAACATGCTCATCAGCGGAGCCACATAAAATTGTCGAGTCAAAGTTTTGGGGGCGAGTAAACTTTTTTTTGCATGTTGTACGGACGGGTGCTTTGCACGATTACATATCTAAAAAAATGCCAGGGTGTCGTCTTTATTTGGTGTCAATCAATGCAGTATTTAGCAAGTTATGCATCAAAAACTTACCAAAATTCTTTATTTCAAATTCAAATTCTTTATTTCGCTCAGTACATGTTTTCACATGAATACATTACCCGAATCGACGGCCGTTCGCTCTGCATCGGATCAAAGGTATGGGTACCCTGTAGACGTCTTGGCTTTAGGCGTAGGTATTTTCAATAGCCAAAGCTGGTGGGGAAACGAAAGACGGCAGGTTAAGCAGACACTATTTTTGCAGCATGTTAATGTTAATTAAATGAACTAATTTAAATTATGGAAAACATATTATAGTATCTTATTTGTGCATGGTGTAATTGCTACACATAAACTTAGCCATACATAATGATCTCAACTATGTCTTGCATGTCCTGGTCATTTTCAAGTTTGCACAGATATTTACATATAAGCACAATACTGTGAAGCTTTGGTCCAATTTTGCCAATATGCCTTCTACGGCAAGAATAAAGTTAAAATCATCTAAACGATGCAGCACACGCCCACAAGGTCAGAATCAAACAGGTACTCTTTTTCATAAATGTCTTTTATTCGTTGTTTTATTATGGCATGTCTGTATTGGAAACTTTTGCCCACTTCTCTCTGGTTTAGTTGCTAGATAATATTCATCTGAATATAGTAGACTCTAATAAATCTTTATTAGTTCGAATAGAAATAATTAAAGATATTAAATTAATTTCGTTTGTAAAATTGAACAATTTTAAACTACATTCATTTCCCCCACACATATTAAATAAGATATCATCTAGATATAGATACTCCTTTTATAATTGCTTATATTGTTATGCTGGACATGTTATAGAACTCTAGTATAATAATAGCTAGAGCTAGAATGATTCTATTCATTTATTGCTAATATAAGTATAATTATTAGTAGATATTATCGTTTTTGTTATGCTTATCTTTCAATAATTTAAATTTATTATAGTGAGAAGAAATGCGTTTTAGCAGTGCCAAATGGAAGTGACCGAGATTCCCCTACTTGGATTTTCATGCTGACACTTTATGTTTTTCTTTAAGGGTGTATCCAACCCATAAGCGATTTTTTCAAAGTATCGCACTTTTTTCCATCATTGTATTTTTTGGAAGAGCTATTTATGATGAACGAAAAAATGGAAAAAAATATATGGTGGTGTCCTTTTTTTTTTAGCTACAGCCATTTGAAAAAGGTATGTCAAATTTAGACTTTTCTCTCAAAGTTTACCCATTCAGAGTACAAGCTTCAGTAAAATCTATTTCAAAACAAAACAAACATGGTAATTTGGGTTTTCATTATTTGTTTGATGTCTATGGTGGTATTTTCACATATAGAAACCAAATTTAGACAAAGCAGGCACTAGGTTTGAACAATATGGAATTGAATATCAAAAATATGCTTTTTATACGGCATGGTTTTATTATCCCCTGCCGAAAGGCAGAGGGATACTGTTTTAGGTCTGTCCGTCCGGCTGTCCGTGCGTGCGTGCGTGCGTGTGTGCGTGCGTGCGTGCATCACGTTTTCCGTCCGCAACTGTATCTCCGAAACCTATAAACAGATTTGGATTACACTTGGTATACTTATTTGTCATCATAGGAGCACCGTGGGAAATGAAATTTTTTTCAGAAAATTTTAGGAATTTATGAGTTATCTGCCCTTTTTGTGTTAAAAATGCTGTCCGTGCGTCCGTCACATTTTCCGTCCGCAACTGTATCTCCGAAACCTATAAACAGATTTGGATTAAACTTGGTATACTTATTTGTCATCATAGGAGCACCGTGGGAAATGAAATTTTTTTCAGAAAATTTTAGGAATTTATGAGTTATCTGACCTTTTTGTGTTAAAAATGCTGTCCGTCCGTCACGTTTTCCGTCCGCAACTGTATCTCCGAAACCTATAAACAGATTTGGATTAAACTTGGTATACTTATTTGTCATCATAGGAGCACCGTGGGAAATGAAATTTTATTCAGAAAATTTTAGGAATTTATGAGTTATCTGCCCTTTTTGTGTTAAAAATGCCATATTTAACAGTTTTTACACTCTAGCAACTACAGTATTCAACATATTTTGTTTATACTTGCACACATTGTCTATAAGTACAAGTTCTTGCAGGTGTGCAATTATTGTAAAAAAAAGATACTTGTGGCAAGAGTTATCTGCCCTTGATGTACCTAGAAATGCTAGAAAATGCTTTATTTTGGTATTGTTTACATACTAGAGCCTATAAATATGCATGGATTTTTGAAAAAACTTTCTTGAATTATGTATGGCTATTAGTTTTCAAATGAATTTGATTATTGTTGCATGAGTTATCTGCCCTTGATAAGTAAAAAAACCCATATTTAACTGATTTTATTCTCTGGCAACTACCATTATGAATGGATTTAAATGATACTTGCACATAATGTCTATAAGTAAAAGTTCTTGAAGGTGTGCAATTATTGTCAAAAAAGGATACTTGTGACAAGAGTTATCTGCCCTTGATGTACTTAGAAATGCTAGAAAATGCTTTATTTTAATATTGTTTACATCCTAGTATCTATAAATATGCATGGATTTTGATAAAAAAAATTTCTTAAACTATGTATGGCTATTAGTTTTCAAATAATTGTTATCATTTTTGAAAACGGAGAAACTAGTCCTCAGTTATCTGCCCTTGATGAGTCGAAAAAAACATATTTAACAGTTTTTACCATCTACAAACTACAGTTTTTAATGGATTTTGATTTAACTTGCACACGATGTATATAAATAATAAGGGTTGCAATTATTGTCAAAAAAGGATACTTTGTGGCAAGAGTTATCTGCCCTTTATGTACTTAGTAATGCTGAACATTGCTTTATTGTTTACATGCTATTGTGTACAAATGTGAATGGATTTTGAAAAAAAAAATTAAACCATATATGGCTATTATTTATAGAATGAGTTCAATTATTGTCGAAAATGTGCAAATCAGTCAAGAATACTCTGCCCTTGATGAGTTGAAAATGTGTTTACACTCTAGTAAATTCTACAGTTCTGAATTTTTTTTAATAATACTTGCACACAATTATAAGTTCTTGAAAGTGTTTAATTACTGTTGAATTTGAATCAAGAGTTACCTGCCCCTGTCATACTTAGATTTATAATGCTACAAACGGCTTTATTTTTTGTACATGTATTGTTTAGGCTTTAACGTGTACAAAATTGAATGGATTTTATAAAACTTTGTAAAAAGCTTTTGAATGTTGATCTTTAAAGACAGGTGATCACCATTTGCCCCTTCCTCCCACAATAAAGTTTGCCACTTTCTTCTGGAAAATCGCTGCGGCAGGGGATATCAGCTCTAAGGTGCTTGTTAGATTTTTTATTTTATGAAAAAAAAGTAAAATATGAAATAGTTCTAGTATTCAACTTTTTCTTATATTCTACCTAATGAAAGCCAATGCTAAGGCAGTTCAAAATATGAAAAGAAATTGAAAGGTCAGTGTTGAAAATTTTGAGTTATTAAAGTAAAAAGAGTTGTCCCCCCTTACAAAATTTACAAAAAAGTACCATATCGATGATATATTTAGAGCTTTATTAATTTCACATTTGGTGCCTGTTTTCTCTTAAATTAGTTTTTGTATGAAGAAATATTACCATAGATAGGAAATAAATAACATAAAACCAAATTATCATATTTGTTTTCATTTAAAATGGATTTTATTGAAGCGGGCTGTTTGAAAAGGACAAATTAGGAGAAAGTGGGTGGGGTAAATTTTACATGGAGCAAACTGTTGTTCACCAAAATGTACAATTTTTTTATTTTTTCATTCATCTTAAATAGCTCTTCAATACAAAACCATCATAAAGTGTTTTCATATACTTTGAAAATTTCTTAAAACACCCTTAAAGCTAGATTTTTTTTCAAATATTTGTAACAAATAGCTATATATTCATTTGTATTCTATAATATCTCAAAAATACAAGTGCCAAAGTTTAGAACATTTAAATCGAGGAACATTTAAATCGAGGATGTATAAAGCATAAACCGGATTGGTGTGCGCACTTTTGAACGTCCCGCTCTCCGTATTTTGGTGACGTAGGAAAAGACTGGTTCAAAACATCCGAGTAAAACAAGTGCGCGAATTAGACCGGTCCCAAAACACGCGGAATACGTCAACGGTTAGTGCTATCCGACAGCGGGTATGGCGAGAGAAGGCGGTGCTATGAATATTCAATACTTATGAAGACGCGAAAAGGCAGTTCTCTTCCTTCAAAAGGCAGTGACCTCCCCTGATTAATTTAAAACAAGAAATATCTTTAAAAAAGATATTCAGTGGAATGAGTGTTTGAACTAATTTATGCTAGATGAGTGTGCAAAATTGAATGAAATTGAGGTTTTCAAAGAATTTTGATATTTTGGACTGAAAAGCAAAAAACACAAATATACAATGGAAACAATAAATTTTATTTAAATGATCTATCATGTACAGAAATGCAAAACAAAACAATAATTTAACTCATATCCGAGCTACTGGTAGGAGATCCTCACATTAATCTATTGATCTATACAACAAATTCACAATTCATATCTGATAAAACTGTAATAATGCATAGACCTGCTTACAGGGCTCCATATCAGAGGGAGTAAACTGAACAAATGACTATTGTTATTGAAAAACAATACATGCAATCATACCTTATATGACGGGAACCGTACCACTGACCTAACATGAATAGCAGCTGGACAATCCATTTTTTTGTAGTCTGCATTAGTTTACGCCCTTGTGACATGTACTCATGGTCAACCTGTTTAAAACAAGAATTATTCAGAACTTCAAACTGAGTGTTAAAGGAACTAGAGACTAGTGTATCGAAATAGAGATTTTGTTGTGTCTGTAAGACACATTTGAAGCCCCTCTCTCAGCTAGCTGCATGTACTGTAATTGTAAAAGAAATTGAAGTAGATCAAATGCACATTTATGGTATACCTGTATTTAGCACCAAATACTATGGTGTTACTTCTCATTAGAATCGTCTCGAAGAGCTGATTCTAATGAGTAGTCACACCATAGGATGATTCTGGATGAACAGCAGAAATAACTATTTTAGTTTTTTTAAATACTCCCCTTATCTGGAGCTCTGTATATGTACCATATATCATGATGGACAGACGGAATAACGGACGGACAGACAGATGGAGAGGAGTAAAAGTATGCCACCCGACCGATCATCGGGGTATAACAGTTAGAATTGTGGAGATTAGTTCACAAACCAGTAATGAGTATAATCGTACATTTGACTAATATTTGTTACATTAATTTAGTGGAAGAACCCTATGACCTACCTGTAACATGCTTGTCAGACCTGTTTGCACATTTACATACCAATATAATTATTGCTTAGAAGGCGCTTTTCAGCAAATAATGCTGAGTATTTATTGTAGTATTTTAGATATCTTATTTAAATTATAGCGATAGTAGTGTTTATAAGCTCAATGTTACAAGTTTTGACCATTACAATTTTAAATGTCAGTGTCATCGAAAACTAACTTTTCTTGCTTTCTTTTCTTGGGTTGCCTTCTTTTTCTCAGCTTGGTGTCTGTCAGGGCCATGGCAGCATTCCCGCACCTGCACACCAATGACCATAAAAAGCACTCCATCATAAGAGATAGGCAACGTTTTACTGGAGTGCTCTTCCCATTACATTTTCTTTTGGGTGAGGTCAGACTGAACTGAAATAGAAGACCATAAAAAATAAGAGGGCCGTGATATAACTCTCCTGTTATTATTGAACCTAATAGTTTAACCTTCGAGTTTATACAATGTTCATAAAAACAAGCTCAATGCATTGAAGTTTATATACACTAAATTGTAAACAGTATTGGATATTAAACTAATCGACATAGTGACCTCTGCCAACTGGTTGTCACCATAAAATACCCTATTAAATACCAAACTAGCCCATTATATGTACAATAAACTGATCATTTTCTGACCTCCGCCAACTGGTTCAGATTGTCTCCATAAATATACTCTAATAACAACAATTCTCCAACAATGAAGTAGAAGTATGAAGTAGAATAAACTAATCTAATAGTGACTTCCAACTACAGATTGTAGTCAACAGGAACACGGGGCTTTTTTATCTTAAAACTATAATAGAGGCCAAAGATTAGTGACTTCCTTAGTGCAGCCTCTTTTTCTGACAATTTTGGTGAACAAATTTCCAAAAGATATAAGACTCTAATAACACTACATATCCAACTATAAAGTATAATAAACTGATTATATAGTGACCTCCGCCAACCGTCTAGCCAGACCTCCGCCAACAGGATGTCGCCATAAAATACTCTAAAAACAACAAATATCCAACTATGAAGTATAATAATCTGATTATATAGTGACCTCCGTCAACTAGATGTTGTCTAGTCCGACCTCCGTCAACTGGATGTTGCCATAAAATACTCTAATAATTAGAGTATTTTATGGCAACATCCAGTTGACGGAGGTCGGTTAAAATTAAAAGACTAATAACAACAACACATATCCAACTATGAAGTATAATAAACTGATTATATAGTGACCTCGGCCAACTGGATGTCGCCATAAAATACTCTAATAACAACAAATATCAAACTATGAAGTATAATAAACTGATTATATAGTGACCTCCCCCAACTAGATGTCGTCTAGCCAGACATCCGCCAACAGGATGTCGCCATAAAATACTCTAATAAAGACACATTACCAGTTGACAGTGTGATACAGAGTGATGTATTAAGCTCGAGACAATTTTTGCGGAAATAGCCGATCTGACGAGCGCCTTGGCAACACTCTGTAGCACACTGCCAACTGGTGATGTGTTTATTATATGCCTTGAATACACACCAGAAACAATTAAATAGTTGTTTAAATCATTTTATAGCCAAAATTTATTAGTTATTTGAAGCAGAACAATATTTTTTGTTTGCCACAATGAATAACGCGGCACTTGTACACGTATGTAAATGAGTCGTGTCATGTTAAATCGAAAGCGATGTCAGAGTAAAATACAAAGTGGCTGATACAAGGTGGCTGATACAGACTCTTGTATTTTACTGTGCAAATACACGCGATATCATACAAAGGCATATAATAACAACAAATATCAAACTCTTAATTTAATAAATGATTATATAGTGACCTCCGGCTACTGGATGCCGACTAGCCAGACCTCCGCCAAGTGAATGTCGCCATAAAATACTCTATTAACAACAAATATCAAACTATTAAGTATACTAAATTGATTATATAGTGACGTATATCCACTTTTGAAAAAGGAAGGCTTAGGACACAGTGACCCCAAGATGAAGGTCAAGATACTGAACGACCAATTCAGCAGCGTGTTCACTGCTGAGGACACCTCCCACACTCCATCTATGGGTACAGATCATTACCTGCAAATGGGCCCCTTCAACATAGAAGAAAATGGCGTCAGAAAGATCCTGCTTGATTTAGACCCCACAATGAAGACAGCCTCCCTCACCGCAAGCTGATGCTCTACCACTGAGCCAAGCAACCAGTATTTTGGTACAAAGACAAGGATTGAACCCGCAACCTCCCTCATTGCAAGCGGAACGGATGGCATCCAGGATTGACCATGGTTAATGTCCTGATGCAGGATGGGTGAAGTTAAGTTTGATGGCTACAGCCTGTGAATAGCACGAAATTACATGACAAATTTGCACAATACCTGGAGGTTTTACTTTTTTCCCCTTCACTGTCGCAAATGAGGATAATGTTTCTATCTCAAAATTCAAAATACATTTTTCCATGTCTTGCATGGCATTTTGGCCGGAAAAACAGCATCTGCCAGTATAACGTATACTGGTTTCAGCCATTTTGTGACCACGTGACAAGACAATGAATAATCATGAGTCGTCCCACCAAAGACTCCGCCCTCTCGGCACACTAGCTGTCGTATAGAATTAACCGAAAATAACAGCCGGTAATGCGTCAAAGGTGTTTTCTCATCGTATAGCTGTATGTAAGCTGTAAAAAACGAAGCTGACCGAGGTTACCTGTCCGTCCGAGATTACCCGAATGTCCCCTATAGATACAAACATGTATGTTCATTGTGCTCAGGTGTCCGAGTGACAGGACATGCAATAATATAGTCCAAATTATTTAGACGTCTCGCTTGCTCTTTTTCATCATTGCTTTTTTGTAAGCTTCAACGTCTAAAAGTTATTGGCTAATTCCCTAACGCATTTTCTACCTGAATCGATTTTCGTCATTTATCTTAGTTCATAGAGAATATGGGTTTCATTTGATACATTAAACAGTTTTATATTGTATACTGCCTAAAATCCATGTCACTCACCTATCTTTAGGTCAATAACGCTTACAGTAATATTCCCAGTCGAACAGTACTTCAAAAAGTCTGCCATGTTTTGTGATGACGTCATTCGGGTAAACAATTATACAAATTCATTTGAACGAAATAGCGTTAGAATGGAGGGGGAATTGTAATGGTAGATTTCGTTTAAATAATTAGTTTGTGAACCCCTTCCGGTTGACCTCATATGCAAATGAAGGGAATTCCCTAACAATAGACATGGGTTGCTGATGAAATGTGAAGGACTGATTCAAATCAGATAAATAAACACAAAATGTGAGTACCGTAAACTATTTTGTGGCAAAATATGTTTGAAAAACAGTCATTTTACAGGACTGAAGTGAATTACGAGCCCAAACACGCCTAATTTGCTCTATATGTCTCTTGAACCGTTCCTCCGTAGTTTTCCGTGGGAACGATGCGCCGAGTTTTCATTGATGCATATGCAAAACTTTCTATGAAGGACTAGCAATAATAGTGTCGGTCAAAAACACGTGAAGGCCACTCTAGTACACATAAATGAACATAATAAACTTTATTTATGACATACATCAAGTAAGTAACGTAAGAATCGATCATATAAGCATAAGGTTAGGCAGGTCGTGTTATAGGCATCTTAGCACACCACGTAAGAGTGTAATGAAAAAATCAATATCTGTTTTATTGAGTGTTTTTCTCAGCTCGTTTAAATATATCCCGCGGACGAAGATGTGTAAACCGGAAAAGGAAATTCGCGGATTTGGCACAAGCGCACTTCTTGCATAATTTGTTGTTCATCTTTGAGATATCTTACAAAAATTCAAAGTATCCGAATTTATACGACGTCCGAAAATAGCCGACCGCTCTAGATCCATAGAAACTAGAAAAACAACAAAAATAATAGATCTAATTTATCTATTTTTAGAATAGAAAATAAATTATCTAGTTATAATTACTAGATCTAGATATAAATTCTACTTAAAAAAATTTCAAACCACATCATATAAACATATTCAGAAACAATTAAGTCAACACAATTTAAAGCAGAAAACGTGTAGTGGAAGCTCCTGAGAATTGCTTCAACCTCCGGTGTAAACTCGACCCTTCACAATACGTCATGTCAAGTTTATGACGTCATCTTTTTCTTTTTACTGAATCGCATAGCCAGCCTCAACACATGATTCCAAGGCATTTGAGCAGTAAACATGTGGTTTTCTGTTTTGAAAACTAAGTAGATCTAATCTAGATCTAGACCGTGCAAGAGGATGATTGCCAAATAGATCTAGTTCTAACATTTCTGACGCTTGCAAAGACTAGATATACCGAAATATGAACCGTTTGTTTTCAGGTAAGAAATTTTATTTGTAGATTCTAGATCTAGACCTTTGGAGAGAGAGAGAGAGAGAGCGAGAGAGAGAGAGAGAGATAGATCATAAACATTTCTGATATTTTGTTGCTAATAATCAAGTCATTTTTATGTCTTCATGACAGACAACTGCGTTGATCTAGATCTTCTCGTAAATTAATTTTGAGGAAATGAAGCAGACGACAATTACTTGAAATACATGACGTCATGGTAGAGAAGAGATTAAGCACTGTTGATATAGAACGAGTGTCGGTATTACCGACCACTTAAACACTTTTATATACGTTCGATAATATAAGCATATGACAATGTATTCAATGCTAGCAACACAGAACAAGGAACAAGACTTAGATCTAGTGTATTAAGCATTCTCGAGCAACATTGCCCTACATAACGCTCAATTTCACAGAGAATAAATCGGAACCAGTATAAGCGAGATTCCTACGGTTATATACTAAGTTAGTTAGAACATATCAAGTGAAATCTTAATGGCTAAGAAGGATCATGCTCGCTGGGCGCTCGCTTTGACCTTCTTAACCATTAAGCTTTCACTTAACATGTTCTAACGAATAACTTAAGAAAAACTCATCCAAATTATACTGTACGAAAATAGGCATTATATCTAATAATTTTATTCCTACTTTCAATTTGCTTTTAATACCTACTGCTTCTCTGTGTATTCGATAGCAACAATGAAAAATCGTTTGTGGTGTGTATTTGGAGGTAGATCTATGTTTAAAAGCATCCTATGGCGCCTTATATAGATGTGGCGGAAAAAGTTAAAAAAAAAATGAGCTGTTTTCTTTATCCTTGTGCATCTAGGTTATGCAATGAACAAATTCAATCTGAAGTGATTTCTCATTTATCTTTTATCATCATTTCTTTCACCGAGATGTAAAAAGTGTATGATAATACATGTACATGTCATGATGATGTTTCCTGCTTAAAGGTGTCAACTAGGTTCATCAAATATTGTTGATCTTCCTCTGAAACAAAGTCAATGATGATTGATCGTGTTTAACTTAAACACGTAGCTCTCCGTGCTTTGTTTTTTCTCTCCCTCTCTGTCGTACCCTAGACCCTTCCATGTCTTACAGTTACTCGTAACTACAGACTAGTCGCTTGAGTACAATTTGACCGTTGCCATAGTGGGTTATTTTTAACACGGGCTTGAATGTTTAATTCTTTCCCATGTTACTAATGATCTTGTCATAGAATTTTTGCTAAATGTTTTACATGTATTTACTTACTGTGCAGGCGGTCTTTTTGATTGTGAGGTTGTGGAACAGGGTTTATATTTTATGTACACTGTTTGTCTTTATAGGTGAATATAGGAGATAAGTGTGAGGTTGGGCGCCCCTAAACCCAGGTTTAACCCCCCAGTGGTTGTTAATAATTAATTAATTTATAGTTGGTTGTTGATTGCTACTGACCGTACCAAGGCGGGCTCCTATGTTCACTTTGCTTTATGTTTGTCTTGCGTGTTGTTTTTTATTTAGTGTGTAGATGAAGGAATGGTATTGCGTGTGTGTGTGTGTGTTTGTTGTGGTATGACTGTGTGTGTGTGTTCTGCTTGAGAGGTGGGTGTATTGTTTGTGTTACGTTTCCTGCTTGAGTCTTTCGTATTTATTATTAGCTCCATTTAGTAAGTATCTCAATAATTATGTCACGGATGACGACATGTTTTACCACAAGAGTTTTCATATGTAAGTACAAAACGTATAGATCTAAGTCACAATGGTCAAAACACCATTCTAGTTTAAAAAGGTCCTCAAGTTACTGCGTGTCAACCAATGTACACTCTTCCTTCTTGCTGGCAATCTCTCAACCAAACATACTGGTTGTGATATTAGTTGCCATATCTTAACCACATGTACTTTGAAATATAGCTCTACGTGAATGTGTTTCAACAACTCCAGACCAGACAGACAATGCTATAATTATGCTACTTCTTCTAATGTGTGTTTGGATGCTATGAGGGGCGATAATTCAAGGTGATTATCTGATGTATTTTATATGCAACTTCTTTTTATTGTCAGCTTAATCAAACTTTCAGCAGTATCGGACGGTAGTTTAAACTAAAGATGCCGAAGATTCGTTTTGGTGTTCGGTCATTTTGGTACGAGGGGAAACAATTCTTCATTAAGGATATTTTAACTCCGCTGCATGCTCTAGTGCATTTTCAGAGTAGCACTGGCGTTTATAGCACCTGTCTTTCGACTCCTTTCTGTAAACAAAAGAAAGGAAACGTATCTAGTTGGTCAAGAAGAATCAACAAACACCTTAGTCCTATATAACAGCTTTAATTGTGTAAATTAAACTAATTAGATGAAACTATCATTTTGTATGTATGTAGATCTAGTCGGTAATAGAAACATATAAAATTACTGTTCCTATTACCGAACACCAAGATTATTGGGTTTAATGAATCCAGTTTTCAAAGCAGAGTTGTCAAACGTGAAGCAGTATGCATTTATAACTCAAAAACAATGTTCTAATTATACAGCACAAAAATTTCATGAGCTAGCATCAAGTATGGCGTCACTTGTTCGGAAGGTACTAATAGTGACAATACAATGCACTTTTGTCCAGTAGTATAAAATTATTTCTGTTGCAATTAGTCCTAGTGAATTTTTTTCCTTATCAGATTAAATTGTCCAAAGCTGCAATTGCTTAAGCATTCCTACATTCTAGTCACCGGTAATGATGTCGGGCGAAACGGTAAAATCTAGTTAACAAAGGAATAGTCCACTGTAAATAAATATTCTATATTCGGTAAAGGTCAACTCAAGGTTTGGTGATATGGGTGTATCGGCCTATTGGGAATGGTCGAAGGTAACATCAATATAATTATCTGATAGCAAGTTTATTCCAAGACACATTTTTATTTGCAATTGTAAGTTCTAAGCTATGGTATTTTAGGGCGTCGCTTGTTGTGATAATAATGGCTGAACTTGTAAAGCTGTACTCATTGATTGTACCTTTTGAAGGAATGTCCAGTTATTTAAGGAATATATTTTGCCCGGGGAAGGGCATAACACCACTTGCTCGCCAGCTGCTTGAATTCAGCCTGTGACGAATCTCTTAAAAAGACACATGCATGTACTTCTCGTCATTGTTTTAAGTACAAGTACTTTAGTTCTTTGCTTATACAATGGTTTTGTGATGTAGTGGCACAACCTGAACACCAAACAGGAATAACTAAATGGCAGAAGATAGCCAGGCCCAGCGCATATAAAGTGTTTGAGCTGAGTCTTAGTCCGAGTTCGTTCTCAAGCATTGATTGGTCAGATTTGAGCCTAGGCTCAAATCTGACCAATCAAATGCTTAAGAATTATTTAAGAATAAACTGAAACGCTTTATAAGCATGGATTTCCCATAACAATCTATGTGCTTGTTTGAAGTGCCATGTCGTTTTTCTCTTTGATCCATGACCCACATCCGATAAGAAGTATAGAGAAAGTTTTTGATATATTCTGTAGTTTAGTCGCACAAGAAGCCCAAAATATCAGTTTTATTGCCTATGACTGCAACGGCTTTGTATATTGCCTAGTTATGTATGCATCATCCGCTACATAATGGACAATTTACCCTCTGCCTACGTGAACGACGAATGTTTGCATCATTTGAGAGGAAGAAATATGTCTTTGTACTTCAAGTATGAAAGTTTAAGTCCAATAGGAATGTTGGTGCTTTGATTCCCTTTAGCGGGCATTGCGTTTATGGATAATATCTTTGATTGTTTTCCCATTGCTGTATCCGTCAAATACAATATGTGGGCATTCATACAAGCTTAGCTTATACCTTTCATATACAGTGATGCTCACTTATAACGAAATTCAGGGGATCTTGCAAATTAGTTCGTCTTATCCAAACTTCGTCTTATCCAAACAACGAAATTTCTTTGTGAATAGTTTGCATATAAAGAAACTTTTACTCATCATACTTTTAGTACATAATTGATTAGAAAGAAAGAAAGATAGAAATGCATAGACATTAAATCTTAAATCTTTCTTTTAATTGCACCAAATAGAATAACTAAATAATAACAAAATAAGATTGGCTATGACATAAGAAATGGTGCCCCCCCCCAATAAGTTTGCCAATTATAGTAAGGAAGCAAATTTTTATATATTTGTACTAAAAAAGGCCTAAAAACGCTTGTTTTTACCTAAAATTTAACGCACAACAAAAAAAAAAAAACGTTGTCAAAAGACAAAAAATCGGTAGTGCCCCACTAATGTTGAGTGACCAATATAGAGTGTGCCCCCCAATCCAATTTTGCTTCCTACGGGCCTGATATAGGAAACGCCTTGTCCGTCCGTCAGTCGCTCGCTCGGTCCGTCCGTCCGTCGCGTTTTTCCGGGACATTTGCCTTTTTATACGACCGTCAAACGTGTATGACCATAATATCTCGGTCAGGTTCGATAACCAGCAAGATCGCCCCAGACATTCAAGAGTTATGCCCCTTTTTTCGTCAAAAACGGGCATTTTAGTAACTTTTTCATGTCCGCCCTCTAACTCAACTAAATTTTGTGCAATCCTTTTGAAACTTGGTCAGAACGTGTATGACCATAATATCTCGGTCAAGTTCGATAATCAGCAAGATTGCTTAAGACATGCAAGAGTTATGCCCCCTTTTTCGTCAAAAACGGGCATTTTAGTTTGTCCGCTCTCTAACTCAAACAAATTTATTTCAATCCTTTTGAAACTTGGTCAGCATGTGTATGACCATAATATCTCGGTCAAGTTTGATAATCAGCAAGATTGCCCTATACATTCAAGAGTTATGCCCCTTTTTATGTAAAAAACGGGCATATTTTAGTTTGTCCGCTCTCTCACTCAAATAAACTTATTTCAATCCTTTTGAAACTTGGTCAGAATGTGTATGACCATGATATCTCAGTCAAGTTTAATAACCAGCAAGATTGCCTCAGACATTTAATAGTTATGCCCCTTTTTTCGTAAAAAACGGGCATATTTTAGTTTGTCCGCTCTCTAACTCAAACAAATATATTCCAATTCTTTTGAAACTTTGTCAGCATGTGTATGACCATAATGTTTAGATCAAGTTCGATAATCAGCACAATTGCCCAAGACATTCAAGAGTTATGCCCCTTTTTGTAAAAAACGGGCATTTTTTAGTTTTTCCGCTCTCGTACTCAAAACAAATTTATTCCAATTCTCTTGAAACTTTGTCAGCATGTGTATGGCCATAATATCTAAGTCAAGTTCGATAACCAGCACAATTGCCCAAGATATTCAAGAGTTATGCCCCTTTTTTCGTCAAAAACGGGCATTTTTTAGTTTGTCCGCTCTCGTACTCAAACAAATTTTTTCCAATCCTTTTGAAACTTGGTCAGCATATGACCCCTAACTTTCAAGGTTCTTCCCCTTTTTTCCACTTTACCTTGATAGGGTTTTAGTATGACTACATTCTAAGATCGATTTGACGGGCGTATCATGTGCCTGGCTTGCGGTGCTATTGTTCTTAAAAACTGTTTATGATATCATCTTCAAACTTGGCATACATTATCAATGTTATTTGGGGACACTTATTGACAGGTTTCATAACTCTTACACCAAATTTGACAGAATTATGCCCCTTTTTAACTTGATTTTTTTGTCTCTTAATTGAGAGTTTTTTCTTTGAACATGCCATTTTCTTAAAAACTATTCATGATATTGTCTTCAAACTTAGTACACATTATAAGTGTTGTATTGTGAGACTTTTCATGAAGTTTGACAACTCTTGCACAAAATTTGACAGAATTATGCCTCTTTATAACTAGAAATTTTGTTCTAATTTCTTGGAACATGCCATTTTCTTGGAAACTATTCATGATATTGTTTTCAAAGGTAGTACACATTAGAAGTGTTGTATTGTGAGACTTTTCTTTAAGTGTGACAACTCTTGCATTACATTTGACAGAATTATGCCCCTTTTCAACTTGAAATTTAGTTCCTTAATATGCATGTATTATTCTTTCTACATGTCATTGTGCTGTTTGTGACAGGTCAATTTGGAGTGGGGGTATCAATCACCTTTAGTGATAGCTCTAGTTACCTACATGTATGTATCAGTGATCCTCTATCAAGTACAATGTACTAGTACACAGGTCACATCTGTGGTTACCCTTTCCAACCACCCCACAATACATTATGCCCGAAATCAAAATTGTCATCTGTGAATTAGGAGATTGCCGCAGTTACACAATATTAGACATTTAAACCAACGTGTCTAGGGTATTGTCTAGGTATTGTTTAGGCAATCCGAGTGGAAATAGTCCAGGCACATTGTGCATTGCCATGGTGTGGCATTCATGGTGCATTGCCATGTTGAGACATTCCGAGTGGAAATAGTCCAGGCACATGGTGCATTGCCATGGTGTGGCATTCCGAGTGGAAATAGTCCAGGCACATGGTGCATTGCCATGTTGAGGAATTCCGGGGTAAATAGTCCAGGCACATGGTGCATTGCCATGTTTAGGCATTCCGAGTGGAAATAGTCCAGGCACATGGTACACACCTCCCGCATTAATTACTGTCTGCCCCTATGGCATTTAAGACCGCAGGTATTGTCCACACCTCTGTTGTTGGTGCTTCATCAAATTCCGTCCCCTAGTCTGGGAGCGAGCATGTAGGAAGAGGTTGTTGAAACAAATAATCACCGATACATTTCATAAACGTATGCTGACTAGTGCAAATAGCAAGCTTGTGTGTCATCATGCAATGAATGTTCAGAACAAAAGGATGTTCTTCTTTTAGTCTGGCGCGGACTCTGATTTGTGGCCATTCATAACATAACTGAAGCCCCATCTGACCCGAAAAACATAACCTTACTCAATTTTATACCTTCATCTTTTCTCGTGCCTTTTTTTTTGACGGATAACAGAGTGCATGATAAACTATTCGTTTTTATGCCAGTTGGTCACATAACCGATGTTATAATATGAGGATGTAGGCCCTCTGCATAAAGTGTATAGTTGAGTTTTTTTTGGTTTTGTTGGTTTTAACTAAAAATTGGTCATAATTTTTCAAATGAATTTGTTTCATAAAATTTAGATGGAATCGTCCAAACCTCCCATATGAATTACCGCCTGCCTGTCTGGAATTTAAGACCGCAACCATCGTCCAAACCTCCCACATAAATTACTGTCTGCCTATCTGGCATTTAAGACCACAATCATCGTCCAAACCTCCCACATAAATTACTGTCTGCCTATCTGGCATTTAAGACCGCAATCATCGTCCAAACCTCCCACATAAATTACTGTCTGCCTATCTGGCATTTAAGACCACAATCATCGTCCAAACCTCCCACATGAATTACCGTCTGCCTATCTGGCATTTAAGACCGCAACCATCGTCCAAACCTCCCAAATAAATTACTCTCTGCCTATCCGGCATTTAAGGCCACAATCATCGTCCAAACCTGTCACATGAATTACCGTCTGCCTATCTGGCATTTAAGACCGCAATCATCGTCCAAACCTCCCACACGAATTACTGTCTGCCTATCTGGCATTTAAGACCGCAATCATCGTCCAAACCTCCAATATAAATTACTGTCTGCCTATCTGGCATTTAAGACCGCAATCATCGTCCAAACCTCCGACATGAATTACTGTATGCATATCTTGTATTTTAGACTGCAACCATCGTCCAAACCTCCAGCATGAGTTACTGGCATTATTTTAGACAGCAATCATCACCCAAACCTCCAGCATGAGTTACTGTCTGCCTGTCTGGCATTTTAGACCGCAACCATCGTCCAAACCTACCACATGAATTACCGTCTGCCTATCTGGCATTTAAGACCGCAATTATCGTCCAAACCTACTACATGAATTTGGCTTGACCTTGACTTTTGACCTACTTTTGTAAAAAAAATTTTAAATGGCTATAACATTTGCACCAGTAGGCCTAGGGCTTTCATATTGTGTATGTATATTTCTTGTGTCAAGACCTTTCCAACCATACCAACGTCAATGACCTCTTGACCTTTGACTTATATAATAAAACTTTAACCAAAAACATTTAACCTTGGCTATAACTTTTGCATTTTTGTACATGGGCCTTTTATACTTGGGATGTGTCTTCCTTGACTGATGCAAAGAGCTAAGCGATGGGCAATGCAGTGAACAATCATACCTGTAGCACCTTTCCCTCTTCCTGACAAAAATATAAAACATAAACGTTATGAATTTGAGGGGGAAAGAATGATGTTTTGGCATGTGCTTCCGGTAGGACATTTTTTAATATATGCAAATGCTCCGTTTTGCCACAATGTTTTCTTAGCTATCATAATCTTATCATAATAATTGGATATTATAGTGACATTTTTGCAATTTTTCAAAGGCCTCAGATTTGGTAAAGTGTTGATATATTTATATATATATTTTATTTCATACTTAGACTAGTGTATTTTCTTTTTACCTGTCATTGCTGCTGCACCATCTGTACCCAGGCCTATGACTTTTTCTGCACCGACACCACATTTTGACTTTTTTAAACATTGTTGCACCTGGGCCTCTAATATTTGACATGTGTCTTCCTTGTGTCAAAACCTTTCCAACCATACCGGTAACGGGTCGTTTCGGCCCTGAGTCGTTTCGGCCCGGGTCATTTCGGCCTGGGTCGTTTCGGCCTATTTTTAGGGGTGGGTCATTTCGGCCCATTTGGTGGGTCGTTTCGGCCTCGCCCCATTTGTTGAGTCGTTTCGGCCTATTATTTCAGTAATTTATATTTACATATGAGGCACAACTTCGTTCCAAAATCAACATACTGTAAAAACAGAGTAGACCCTGATCGTGCCCTCATTCACATACTGTAAAAACAGAGTAGATCCTGATCGTTCCCTCATCAACATACTGTAAAAACAGAGTATACACTGATCGTTCCTTCATCAACATACTGTATAGTTCCTGATCGTTCCCTCATCAACATACTGTGAAACAGAGGAGACCCTGATCTCATAAATTTGACATATAATATGTAGATATAGATTCTAATTTAATTAATTTTACAGAAATAGTAATAAAATTGAATTGATGTAATGTCTTTTAAAAGCACCCTTATCCTGAACCATCATCGATTTTGCATAAAGGCACGAACCTGCAACTTAAGCAATATGTGTTCAGATAAATAAGTAGAGAATAGTTTAACTCATTCGACCATGACATTGTTAATGGAAAATTCCCATATCCAATTAAGTATAGGCGATTTGTCTATTTATTGTTGATTTTAACAATAAATTGCAAAATGACAAACAGTGCAGACCCTGATCAGAAGGTTCCTGAAGGAGCCCCAACTGCTCTGGCCAGGTTCTTCCCTGTTTGCATAGAACAAGCGTAATCTTCACATGTGCATTGTTTGTAATTACAATTACATGTATACTCGTGACGTCCATAGGGTTAAATGTGTTAACTAAGGCTGAAAGTAATGCAAAAAAATGCACTTTAAGGTGCGCTTCAGGTCTATATTTAAAGACAGAAACAAAGTATGGGGTATTGGATTAAAGAACTAAATACATGTACATGTAGTATGAAGAAACAAGTAAATCTTGTAGTGATAGAGCACAATGAATGAACGCACGTACATGTATATGAAAATTGCAGAAACTAACTATGTCCTGTTTTGGTCGTATTAAATAAAGCCAGTATACTTACTATTAATATATTCTAATGAGCGTTCGTGTGGTACAAGATTGACTGTATATAATGGCACTCGTATGTAGCCTGTACGTAACACGACGACTCTTATAAATCCACAATTTGTCGAAATATTTTTTTTCATCATCAAAATAATGCTAATGTTGGTTGAATTCAAATCAGAAGTCGAAATTATTGGCTTATGGTATGGAGGTAAACGTAATTTATGAGTGATGTTTTAGAGGAGTTTAGAAGAGTTTGGTGGACATTTTTGTATATTTGAAATATGTATATAACGTTTTATTTCCCCAGTTATTTAACAATACCAACAATAATGCTGAAAATATATTTCTGATAATCAAAAAAGGCTAAAATAGTATAGAGTAATTTAAGTAAGTGCCATACCTTAGCGGATAACAAACGCGTTAATCTGTAACAGCGGGGTGTTAAAGCAATTAATCACTTGCCACGTGCCACCACTAATCGCTGCGTGTTGGCAAAGTACGCTGTACGTGAGGCAGACACCTCGTGTTGACACCTGCATTAATTGACCAACATTAAAGATGTATATCGAAAAGGTAGGCATCTGTAGCAGAACAGAACAGAAACAGACCAGCGTAAGTTTTAACAGTAGTTAGTAAATATATTGATGTAGTTATTTGTTATGTCTTAATTGGATGCTGGGATTGAAATAATGAAGTTTCAGGGGGAAATTGGTTCAGTTAACAGAACGTTAATAGTGATTTGTAAACATGTTCTGTACAAACAGTGTAGACCCAGGTCAGAGGGCTTATAAACATGATATCAAGGTCTGCGGTGTTTGGCACTTTATGATAAACCTGAATAAGGGGAGATCCTTTGAAAGCACAGAAATCAAAGCAAATACTGAAAACTGCAGACTCGGTTTAATTGAGTCTGTTCATGAGCAATACTGAAATATGCAACAGTGCTCACGCCCCCTAGCACCGGCTTAAGCGGAATTCAACTTTCAACTGTAAATGCGCCGAAATCAATGATTCCAAAGGACCAGAAAGTATAACAACACTGAGAATGAAGTACGGGGCGACTTTTTACAGCCGCCACACAAGCACTTAACATCTGCTGTTGTGAATTGTTGTGTTGTGAACTTTATAGCTTAAAATGCAATAAAATCAACAACTGTGAAGGATTAAAACAAGATGTCGAAGCACTGCCTATTATAACATACTGCTAAAAAGTGTTTTGAAAGGAAATTACAAAACAATATCGATAGCAGTGTCTGGCAGTTTGTAACGAGATCAGTCAAGAACGTGCTGTATGCTCAGGATCCACACTGCAAAATTTAGGATTATCGCCTACGGCGTGTTAAGAAAAACCTAAGTAACAGTAAAATCTCTACATTACATTCACTAAATTCTATCTTATAGAAATAAATCCATTAATTAACCTTCGTTAAATGGTCGTAATAAAGAGGTTTTACTGTGTTTGATTATCTTTTGATCTGTATTTTATCTATAACATCTCCTCGATGGTGCCAACTGGAAACACTGTGGTGAAAAACTTTACATCAATGGCTGACGTGACAGGGCGAACTAATTCTATAATATCTACTTGTCTTTACACTCTAAAACAGTGCTAATCATCATTTTTAGGGCACACATCTCACAGATAATGTTCAAAACACGTTTAGGACAACAGGTTTTCCCTGAAATTTGATTAAATCTCATAATAAAATGAAATGGGCCGAAACGACCCATCCCCTCAAAAAGGCCGAAACGACCCAGGCCGAAACGACTCAGGCCGAAACGACTCAGGGCCGAAACGACCCTAGGGCCGAAACGACTCAGGGCCGAAACGACCCGGAATCACCATACCAACGTCTTTGACTTGACCATGTGACCTTGACCTTTGACATTTTGTTAATCAAACTTTAACCAAACACCTTAACCTTGGCTATAACTTTTGCATTTTTGCAACTGGGACTTGCGTCTTCTTCGTGTCAAGACCTTTCAAACCATACAAACCTTTTTGACCCTGTGACGCTTACCTTGACATTAACTTACAAAACATAATGCTGGCTGAGGGCATTTGTGTTCCACAAACACATTGCTTTTCATCTGATCTTCACCAAACGTATGTTTGTTGACATAAAATGGAGACTAAGTTTTGGAGTCATGGCTTTTGAATTCCGCAAAATGGCCTTCTCTAATTCGTACAGTTTACATATGATTGTCAGGATTCCACTTCCTGTCGTATCGGGGGCATTCGTGTAATGGGACACGCTCTTGTCTTTTATTTACAATTTACTGTTCGTGAAACGATGTCTCAAAAATGTGTGGTTTGACAGACCGGCCACATTGCTGTCCTCTCCAATCATTTCTGCCAGCAACAGTCTCTTGCAGAGAAATTCAACGAGCGCTTGGTTGGTGTTTCGGTAGCGGCCATGTTTTGTAAACAACACGTCTGCTAGAAAAATCTGCGCACGTACAATTATTTTACTTCACTCAAGAAGCTTTTGAGCATTGCTCATTACAACTCAATGTACTAGAAAAAGAGAATAAACTAGGAAATCAAGATAAAATTAAGAAAAATAGAAATGCAGATAATATACATGAGTGTTTATAGAGTGGTAACCCATTCTGTTAACAGAAGACTCCTCCTCTATATGCGAGGCACGAATGATCGGAATCTGGACATGCGTCCCATCAACGACTCTAACTACAGTTTTGAAGTTGCAAATTTCCTTGAAGTCTGCCTTGTTGGTGTTAATATCATGTTGCGTTACTGGGAAAAGTAATAAATCGTTCAATGGTATCCCTCCTAGATTATAATAATAATAATAATTAATAACGACTTTATTTCATGTGGATTACATATTTGGTATCGAACAAACAAACCAATTTTCAAGATTGTGGGATGACTCTGATGACTGTGGAAACACTTGGCTGTGAAAGATGGTGTAGGTCAGCATCATTGAGCTGCAACTCACCAGAGGCATAGTACCTTAAGGCTGATAATATCTTCTCAACGCTGCTCACATTCCTAGCTCCTAGGGTGTTTGGACTGAGCTCATCACCAATAATTGTCTGTAAATAATCAATTCCTCCTTTGTCAAGTCTGTACCTAAGGGTAACCTCCAGGTTGGTCATTCCCTCATATTCAGCTGTGCAATAGTTTCGCTCCTGGACAACAGAGCTGTCACATGTGTGATGGCTCTGGAAACACTTGGTTGAGACAGATGGTGTAGGTCAGCATCATTGAGCTGCAACTCTCCAGAGGCATAGTACCTTAAGGCTGATAATATCTTCTCAACGCTGCTCACATTCCTAGCTCCTAGGGTGTTTGGGCTGAGCTCATCACCAATAATTGTCTGTAAATAATCAATTCCTCCTTTGTCAAGTCTGTACTTGAGGGTAACCTCCAGGTTGGTTATTCCCTCATATTCAGCTGTGCAATAGTTTCCCTCCTGGACAACAGAGCTGTCACATGTGTGATGGCTCTGGAAACACTTGGTTGAGACAGATGGTGTAGGTCAGCATCATTGAGCTGCAACTCTCCAGAGGCATAGTACCTTAAGGCTGATAATATCTTCTCAACGCTGCTCACATTCCTAGCTCCTAGGGTGTTTGGACTGAGCTCATCACCAATAATTGTCTGTAAATAATCAATTCCTCCTTTGTCAAGTCTGTACCTAAGGGTAACCTCCAGGTTGGTCATTCCCTCATATTCAGCTGTGCAATAGTTTCGCTCCTGGACAACAGAGCTGTCACATGTGTGATGGCTCTGGAAACACTTGGTTGAGACAGATGGTGTAGGTCAGCATCATTGAGCTGCAACTCTCCAGAGGCATAGTACCTTAAGGCTGATAATATCTTCTCAACGCTGCTCACATTCCTAGCTCCTAGGGTGTTTGGGCTGAGCTCATCACCAATAATTGTCTGTAAATAATCAATTCCTCCTTTGTCAAGTCTGTACTTGAGGGTAACCTCCAGGTTGGTTATTCCCTCATATTCAGCTGTGCAATAGTTTCCCTCCTGGACAACAGAGCTGTCACATGTGTGATGGCTCTGGAAACACTTGGTTGAGACAGATGGTGTAGGTCAGCATCATTGAGCTGCAACTCTCCAGAGGCATAGTACCTTAAGGCTGATAATATCTTCTAAACGCTGCTCACATCCCTAGCTCCTAGGGTGTTTGGGCTGAACTCATCACCAATTAAAGTATGTAAAAAAACAATCCCTCCTTTATCGAGCCTGTACCTGAGGGTAACCTCCGGGTTGGTCATGCCTTCGCTTTTTTCAATCCGATGATTCATGTCTGGTAATGAAAAGAAATAATTTGTCATTTCCATATCAAACCAAATTA
The DNA here is from genome assembly GCA_922989275.2 of Gari tellinella. NCBI lineage: Eukaryota > Metazoa > Mollusca > Bivalvia > Cardiida > Psammobiidae > Gari > Gari tellinella. The sequence continues at coordinate 48,233,960 of OV277864.1, forward strand.
TTGCTGAGTTGTATTATAAGGGTGAGAGCTTTATGTAAGCGGTCTGGATAGCTCAGAGCAGTTGCCCAGTAAGCAAGGGGTCCTGGGTTCGATTCCCGGTCAGGATGCATATTATTCTCATCCTGTTGCATTTGGCACTAAACTGAAATAACCCGTAGGATAATATGTAACTTTCAGAGTGAACAAATGTAACAAAAATAATCCTTTGAATAAGACTGAGGGGTGTGTGTAGCGGCGTTGACTTTATAGTTCAATGGTGAGAGACTTGGGTAAGCGGTCATATTAATTCAGACGGGAGAGCATTAATCACCCTGTAAGAGAAGGCCTGGATTCGAGTCGAGGTTCCCTTATAATATACGATTTAGTCCTGTAGAATGTCCTTCTACCCTTTTGAAAATACTTATTGAGTGGACAGGTCACCTATCTACAAGTCATATAAACACATATACAATGTGCTTGCTACAAAATATCGACAACGCGTCATTTAGCTATTTCCGATATCCTCGGCAGGCAGCGTCCGAAGAATATTATTTCAATCATCGCGTGTAAACACACCCTCATCTGTAGAACGAGGAAATTGTGCTTTTGAGAAAAGAAACGATTGACAAATGTCTTTGAAGACTCAGAGATATCATACTGGGCGGGTCAGAAACTATACTTCCATTAGTGGTTGAAATTATTTTTTGACCAATGAGAGTTGAGTATTTTTTAAAAAAAAATCGAGGATTAATTTTTGTAAGTCAGTACTATCAAACACTAAACAACGACTAAAAAATTTAATCCTGCGCATGCGTATTTGGGTTGATTCGCCAGGTGTTTCTTTCGGTTCGGCCGTCTGAAGTACTAGTGGCGGTAAACCTCAAAGAGCCTTTGATTAGATGACTGAAAAACAGATTGCAAGTGTAATGTCGGGTTGGGGGAATCTTCAATAAACAGAAAAAAAACCAACATTTTTAGTGACAGTGAATGTAGATATTTAATTATACAAAACTAGAAAACAAGATTGTCTTAACAGTTAACTAGCACAGTGCTACTTCTCTTAACCCCTTACTCAATAGATTATTATCATTATTATTATACCCGATTTATATATAGCGCTCTTTTCACACAGGAGTTGTGCGTTCAAAAGCGCTTCACATGAAATTATATAAATGTACCTACAAAGCGAGAAAGTCAAATAACTACATTCACAATAAAAATGATACAATATTGAGATGCATGGAAACATGGAAATTCTTTCAATATTATACCAAGATTGAGCTGAGATTCACATTTTAACGTATTTTATTTGATCCTCCTCCATTTTATACAGTTAAGTACATGCACCATGAGAAATATTACCTATAGTATATCCTAGCAGATAGTATCTTAAAGCAGGCTGAAAATAATGCAGACTATTCCTAAAGGAGAATTCTGCTTGTCTTTGATTTTTGTTTCTATTTAAAAGTATGTCCATTTCCTTTGAAATCTCTTTGTTGGTACTATTGAAAAAGGTGTTTCGGGAAGAACAAAAGTTTTGTTACTTCCGATTGACGGTATAGTTCTTTGTCGGTACCAAACAATAATTTCAACCACTAAATTGGTTAGTGTCTATTAGTCTATTTTAACAAAAGATTAAAAGTCGCTCGGGTGCCCCTCGCTTGACTTTTAATTTTTGTTAAAATAGACACTAACCTATACATAAGGGTTAACCTAAATCTTCTAAAACAAACTTCACCTTCAACACACAAATGTGGAGGGGTAAGACAAATATGCCCCAACTGAATATCTTTGTCACACTCACTAAATGGTAAAAGGTCTGAAGATGATGATGAATGCTGACTCAAAGTAGAATTGTCTCCACTTGCAGAAGGTACAGAAGTGCTATCAGCATTGAACTTAGTAACTTTGATATCCACCAGAATGAAGATGATGCCTGCTGATCAGGTGGGAAAGTGCTAGTGAACTAGGATGGATGTACAGCCAATGGAGTTAATTCTTTCTCTTTAAACGCATCTACTGGAAAGTTAAATTTGTTGTGGACTCTGTGGAAATGCTTTTCAAGATATCTTACTCTCTTGAAGATTTTTACACAAAAGGCACATTTCACAGATAGGCTTTCATGGCAGATTTCCATGTGTCTTATTAAAAATTTCCGTCCATGGAAGGTGCATTTGCAAATGTTACAGTTTTTTACAGGTTTCATCTGAAATTAATGAAACAATCCGTTTATTAGATAGTTTCTATTTAAACTGATATTCAATGTTCCTATCCTAAAGTCAACCATGTGTTTGGTATTCCTAGGTGGTACTGTAAAAGAGATATGCTCCAGTCAAGGTTGTTCGGTAATCAAGTCAATGTCAAGGTGACCTGAACGTGATATTATTTACTTATCAACATACATGTTCTTATTGGGTTGACGTTCTTTTCACACTTGTCATCATCTAATTAAAAACATACCGGTACATAATATCATAATGTAGTTGTCCCTTCACCATGGAGCACATTACAAATTCATCTTATATAAATACTTTTCTTTTATTCCCCTGAACAGTTATACTTACTTACAACTGTTTCTACTTCTAGAATATTATCATGAATCTACCTGTTCTGTCAAAATCCTGAAACAGGTAAAAATGTTCAATAGATTAGGTTCAATCCCGATTGTGTAAGACTTGGAATTAACTTTATCCACGTTTCAGTTTATTCAAATATGTGCACAAATAAATACGAAATACTCAAGCAGGAAACGCAACACAAACAATACACCCACCTCTCAAGCAGAACACACACACAGTCATACCATAACAAACACACACACACACATACACACACACGCGCAATCAATAGTAGGATGCACTCTACGTTTTTTGTTCAGTGGTCGTAATAAAACTGAATTATTGCGTTGTATAGAATATTCTAGAGGTGAAAGCACCACTTTTGGACCATTATGAAAACAATTATTAATAGAAAGAGATGGAATGTGAAAAGAAGATGCCGAATAGAGCTTAAGCGGTGTTAACTGTATGCACGGCTGTAGTGATGCAACATTAGTAGTATTTCTAGGGATATGAACAGAACACGCTGAGTACATTCTTAGTTGTGTAAGTGGTATTTGTAGCTTTTTGTTTGCTTGTGGTTCCATGTTTAAAAGAAGTAAGTGAGCACCTGTCCCTATGTATCGACTATAACTCTACAGAAAGAAAGTTCGAAATGTATTATAAAGTAATTCCAATTTGAAAAATGTAAAGATTGAAAAATTTCAAAATGGTTAATGTAAGTAGTGAAAACAGTAACTGGTGCGACGTGAGTAACTCATCGTCATACCTTATATGTAATAGAATGTAAAGAGTTAATAAAGAAGTCCAGTCACTCAAAAGTTGGTTACACCATGCAAGTCAATAACAACACAGACATGTCCTGCAAAAGCTTTCTGCACAATTTTGATCATGAACTGTGCAGAAATCTGTCTTAAGATCTATGTACATTCATCATTGCATGGACCCGTATACGACAAAATACTGTATAGTCAGTCATTCAATGGGCAGTTGGTTTATGCAACTTTTAAAATCTGAACGGCGACAGCACACTCCATCACGAGTTTTTTATACGCCCGTCATCGACGGTCGTATTATGGTATACCCAGCGCTGTCCGTACGTCCGTCCGTTAACTTTTCTTGTTAGCGCTCTCTCACCTTCATTTATTTACCGATTTTGATTAAACTTCCTACAAATATTCCATACCACAATAGCTCGGACGAGTTTGCGTTTCAGACGTTGGCGGCTATTTTTAGCAGAGTTATGCCCCATTTTGTCTATTGTAACCAAATTTCATATTTAGCTTTCTCATCATACAGGGAAGGCACCTGTGAATTTTGGTCCTGTTAAATTTCAGACGTTGGCGACTATTTTTAGCAGAGTTATGCCCCTTCATTGTCAAAAATGGGCATTTTTTAAAAAAAAAACAGAACTTTTTTTTTAATTATTCAATTTATTTCAAATTTGATATGGTGATACAATGAATAAAGTTCCTTAACATATATTACGGGTTTTTGGTTTGACTTCGTATTTTCAGAGTTATGCCCCTTTACACAATTTTTTAACAATATATTGTTTCCTGATAATAATTTTACTTACATTTTGTCTATTGTAACCAAATTTCATATTTATCTTTCTCATCATGCAGGGAAGGCACCTGTGAATTTTAATTCCTGTTAAATTATTTTTCTATGAGTTATGCCCCTTTACATCCTTAAAATTTAAAATAAGCCACACTTCGTCCGTTAACTTTTCTTCTTAGCGCTCTCTCACCTTCATTTATTGACCGATTTTGATTAAACTTCCTACAAATATTTCATATCACAATAGTGCGGAGGAGTTCGCGTTTCAGACGTTGGCGACTATTTTTAGCAGAGTTATGCCCCTTCATTGTCAAAAATGGGCATTTTTAAAAAATAAAACAGAACTTTTTTATTTTTGATTCAATTGATTTCAAATTTGATATGGTGATACAATGAATGAAGTGACTTAATATATATTACGGGTTTTTGGTTTGACTCTGTATTTTCAGAGTTATGCCCCTTCACACAATTTTTTTAACAATATATTGTTTCCTGATAATAATTTTACTTACATTTTGTCTATTGTAACCAAATTTCATATTTAGCTTTCTCATCATACAGGGAAGGCACCTGTGAATTTTGGTCCTGTTAAATTTCAGACGTTGGCGACTATTTTTAGCAGAGTTATGCCCCTTCATTGTCAAAAATGGGCATTTTTAAAAAATAAAACAGAATTTTTTTATTTTTGATTCAATTGATTTCAAATTTGATATGGTGATACAATGAATGAAGTGACTTAATATATATTACGGGTTTTTGGTTTGACTCTGTATTTTCAGAGTTATGCCCCTTCACAAAATTTTTTTAACAATATATTGTTTCCTGATAATAATTTTACTTACATTTTGTCTATTGTAACCAAATTTCATATTTAGCTTTCTCATCATACAGGGAAGGCACCTGTGAATTTTGGTCCTGTTAAATTTCAGACGTTGGCGACTATTTTTAGCAGAGTTATGCCCCTTCATTGTCAAAAATGGGCATTTTTAAAAAATAAAACAGAACTTTTTTATTTTTGATTCAATTGATTTCAAATTTGATATGGTGATACAATGAATGAAGTGACTTAATATATATTACGGGTTTTTGGTTTGACTCTGTATTTTCAGAGTTATGCCCCTTCACACAATTTTTTTAACAATATATTGTTTCCTGATAATAATTTTACTTACATTTTGTCTATTGTAACCAAATTTCATATTTAGCTTTCTCATCATACAGGGAAGGCACCTGTGAATTTTGGTCCTGTTAAATTTCAGACGTTGGCGACTATTTTTAGCAGAGTTATGCCCCCTTTATTGTCAAAAATGGGCATTTTTTAAAAAAAAAACCAGAACTTTTTTCTTGACTATCGCAATACTATCGGGATAGTACTTGAGCTATCGCAATACTACAGCATAGTCTTTTTGAGATCGATAGTCGAGCCTACACTCCGGGCGACTTTTTCCAGTCGGCCTGAGTCTGGACGACTTTGACACCCGCTGGCCGTGACGGGCGTTTTTTGCCGCACTGCGGTGCACTTGTTGTTTATAACAATCAAAATGCTTAAGAAAAACATCGCCATTGCTTTTTATAGACGAACAACGAGCATTCGACGTGAATATCGAAATTAGCCGCGGGTTTTGTCTTTTTCACTGGTAATACCAGTGACGGAAACTAGGTTGTTACGGGTTTTCGCATAGTGTAAGATGATGCATTATTTTGGAAAATTATCACGGTCTTTGAAATAGTGCAGGTCCTGACATGCACAATGCAGATAGTATCATATCATTAAAAGCTATGTCACATTCACAGAAAAATATCTTAAGGCTGATGCTGACCGAAACAAGAGGGTATGAAATACATTGTACACAGAAAATATGCTAATCCGCAGTAAAAACAAAAGAACTATGTAACACCCGAACTGTTTTCTTGATACACATGGTAGATGTAGACATGGCTTGAATTTAAGCAAAGAACTGTCACTTATTGGTTGATGATCTATAAACTGATAAAACTCTTGTTTCGTTTGGTTTGCACCCTCTCCTGATGGGAAGCGGACACGGCTCCGTACAAGCTGATTAAGAACTGCAACTGTCTCCCGTATGCACTTCCCAGCTGTAGCCCTTGATATGTTGAGCGAGTATCCTATGAGAATGTGTATCGCTCCCGTTGCCAAATTTCTCAGTCCAACCAACACCATCAACAGGGGATGGAGTGGCATGTTCCTTCTTGTTGTTGGAGCTGCGATGTTGATTTCTCCCCAAAAAAAACATTATAGTGCACGGACGGAACCGGAAACGCTCGAATACCTCCGGCCCCAGGCCGCTCCTCCAATTCTTCAAGGCGATTGATCCTGTCCTTGAAGAATCTAGGTCTTCTCCTCACAACAGTCCTTTCTTGCGCTGCTTGCCTACGATTGCGTATGTGCACAGCCATTGTTATTGAACGAATCCCCATGCACTGAGTCTCGAACTCTCAAGCTGAGTATGCCCAACATCATGCTCAAGCGAGAATGAGTTTCGTTCTCACTTGAGCACAATCTCGGACTCTGGTTTTTTATAAGCATCGATTTCTGAGTCGTTTTCAGCGTTGAGCACAAAACTTACACATTAGCATGAGATCGTACTCAGGAAATGTTTATAAGCACGGACCTATGTCAAGATGTAACTGAACACGTCATAACCTGAATTCCTCTTACAGCCAGTCCAAATGAGGCATTGTGAGTTACGTGCAAGAAGACTGTTTGCCTGTAGTTTCTGTTTATATTCTTCAAAGAGCTTGTCCATGTTTAACAGCATCAACGCATGAAATATAAAAGGTAGAAAGACAAATTAATAGTGGTCACTCTAATCGGCAGTGGTATCATTCAGATCCGCACCGGGAATGTCATTTGATATAAAGGTGATAAACTCGCTTCCACTCTGGAACCTTCTTTCTTTTGTCATCAAACTTGAAATATATTTACTGTTACACCATTACCATTTATATGACCCTGACGTTTGTTTGATGAAGTCATATAGACAAGTGGGTCTCCATTGGCCGTTTGAATATAGTCACTATGACTGACAATCACTTTCCTTTAAATTCCTCCAATTTACTAACCACAATATGAACTTGGCTCAGATGTATGGCATTTGCTCACTGGTATATTGTCTCCAGATGGACCTATTGATAATATCAATCAATTGTTGATATCATCATTTCCTCTACTGGTTAGGAATAACCCTTTACTCAATAGCCTGTTACTTCGTTTTAAAGACATACGGCCACTTAACCTTTAACCCCATAGCCTGCTTTTAGTTTTGAAGACTGTTGACCACTTAAAGAGGCTCGCAACCGGATTTAGCATTAAAAATGGTAATTTGTAAATATATGTCAAATGATTATATAAATGGGTAAGCTTTAGTTTAGGATAATAAATTCTGTTAAAAAATGCATTTCCAAAAAAAAAAAGAAGAAGCTCTGGTGGGATTCGAACCCGTGACCCTCCATTGCGGAGACAAACAAGAAAAATGAGGACACGCATTTACCGCCTCGACCCACAGGTAATGGTACCGACCGATTTTTTTGGATTTTTTTTTTGCATAAAATTAGATCTGGATATAGATATATATATATAGCCATTCTTGTTATGGATATATTCTGTCTCTTGAAGCAATATTGAAAATTGGTTTGTTTGTTAGATACCAAATATGTAATCCACATGAAATAAAGTCGTTATTATTATTATTATTATTATTATTATTAATAAACAACATAGTGATAATTTGAATCAATTGCTTGTTCTCTTATTCAGCCGCTACAGCGAAGTTTATTTGGAAGTTTATTTTTACACACTTCTACTCGGCGGCTATGAAAGTTATTACATAAAGACGGGAACCAACTCAGCGACGAATCGGCACAAAACCAGTGTCGTCACGGTAACAGCCTCTCAAAATAGAATGGTTGATGATTGACCGTAGGTGAAGTTATCGGAGATATTTTCCTGGGCCTGGCTTGTCCGCTGCATATTTGCTACATGTCAGTGGTTGGTAATGAATGAATTATTAATGTAGAATGCCCATGACCTATTAAATTTCCACGTCAACGGCTAATTTGTGACACATCGGCAAAATCAACGCGAATTGCAATGCACCTCAGTACTGTAGACTAAAGAAAAATCGCGTTTGACGATCGGAACTCGGGATCAAAACATAGAAACCGACTGAGTAAATTTTTTTTTTTCTGGTGGTGTTCGAATGATACCATAGGCGTGTGTAGGCGTAGAAAGTGCACCAGATCACCACAAATTGACCAAAAAAAAAATCGCGTATACGGCATCAGGTGTAGATATAGGAAATTGGAGTTGGGAACCTTCTCTATATATATACACCAAAATTTATTTTTAAAAATTTCAATTTTTTTTTTCTCCGCTCTTTAGCTATATATATATATATATCCAGATCTAATTTTATGCAAAAAAAAAAAAATCAAAAAAATATCGGTCGGTACCATTACCTGTGCCTCGACCACGGACGCTCTCTATATATATGGTAGCGAATTAACGTAGGCCTACTTCACTGGTAGCGATTAATACTACATTGTTCGGCTCCGGTTTATGTCAGAGCCCGTGTAGAGAAGCAACTACAACAACAAAACCGTCAGCTGACGCTATTGAAAAACGATGGAATATATCTAAAAAAAACTTAGATTCGGTGACGATTCTTGAGACTTTTTTTGGACTGGTCATATTTTTTTAATGTCAGAAGCCAAATAATGCCACAAATTTGCTTTTATTTGAGTATTTTATTTTATTTTGACAAGTACACCATCCGGTTGCGAGTCCCTTTAAAGCATAAATACATAATATGCTTTACTCTCAGCCTTCTTCCAGCTACTTTTACTAGGATATAGACAATATTTCCTGTGGTGCATATTGATTACTATATAAACTTTGTCACTCCATGGTCAAACCCGTGACCGCAACTAGGTTGTCACGGATTTTCGCAATCATTTTTTTTTAGAAAATTATTATGGATTTTGAAAAAGTACAGGTCCGGACATGCATAATGCAGACGTCATAACCTGAAGTCTTCTTACAGCCAGTCTAAATAAGGCATTGTGAGTTAGGTGCAAGAAGACTGTTTGTCTGTAGTTTCTGTTCATATTCTTCAAAGAGCTTGTCTATGTGCAACAGAATCAATAGACCAAAATAAAAGGTAGAATAACTATTTGGTACTTTAATGGTACTATATTATGGCGAAGTTCAACTTTTAAATATAACTTGAAATTCAAATGTATAATAAAAAAATAAACAATTTCTATCTTTGGTAGATTTAGTCTACCAATAGTGTTTCAAGTCAAAGGGAGACTACTTTGTCGGACATGATTTAGTCATGTGCATAACAGCGGGAAGCTGTCCTTTTAAAGTTCAGCTGAAGATTTTCAACACGCTAAGAGAATTTTTTTTAACTCTGGTTACCCCAATTTACTGCAAAAAAGAGAGGTTTTACACACTTGTTTCATACATCACTCTAATGTCAGATGAATTGAACTCTCTCGACACACCAGTGCATGTCATTACAGCCATTTGACTATTTTTGAGATTTCCACATTGGCTAGTAGCACTTGGTATGTCTTTAATCTGCCCTGAAGGCCGCATCTGTTCTATGAAATGACATTATGACTGCTGACAATACGATACGCCAGTACAACATAGTGTACGCACCGAATACAACAGTTAAAAGCACGATCACTGACAATATGGAAGCTGACTATATAGATTAGCATACAGCTTACCCAACTAGTTTTCTTTACATTTTAAATTTACATGACAGAATGAAAGTGAAGGCCCGGACATGCATTATACAGATTCCATCAAAGACTCTTGTCACAGTCAAAGCAGAATGACTAAGGACTGATTGTTACTGAAACATAGACTATGAAATAAACACAAATCCCAATCAAGCAATGAAAACATAACAACAACAATGTAACACCTGTTTCCAGAATATTTTTCTTTTCTACACATACACATGCAAGGTGCAGACATGACCTGAATTATAGTAAAGAATAATTACGTGTCCACTGTTGTCTGTCTGTAATTTCAAGTCGATCTGTCAGCCTGGTAATCTGTTATCATTCTATTCGATACGGCCATTGTACCTAGAATTAAAAAACACTCATAATTAATTTCCAGAGAATATTGATTTGCTTTCTCAAAATTCAGATGCTCTACATTAATGCAGTTTGTTGTGGCATAAATGTGACGCCTGGATTTCTTGAGAAATATCAAAGTCTCTGAATTCATGATTCTACGTGTTATCCTGTTTAACGATTGCTTACCTTTAATATAGAACGTGTTCGACAACACAGCAAGATTAGTAAATTAGAACTCTGCATTTGCATAAGCTCAAAATCAAATAACTGTACGTCGAACGTCTGCTCCATTTCATTCTTCAACTGAAATTGAATAATCTCCCCTGTTTTTGTGTACCACGTGACCTTGTATGAGACCATGGTCGAATCACCGTTTTCGAGAGTAAATATACCTCGCGGCCGATTACACAAAAAACTGCAAATACCACCTCCCCAAGCATTCTCTGTTTTGGTTTCTCGACAAGAACCGACTTCTGCATCAACTGTCATTAAGATATTTAAGAAATAAACTGATTTTTTCGGCGCTCAAGCGAGTTGCTAAATGAAAATTTGCTTATTTGCTTATTGCTATTTTGCCAGTTGCTAAATGCTAATATATGTCACTTACTAGTTATATATTGCTAATTTGCCAATTGCTAAAAGTCGTCGGCGCCATATGACCATTTCATGTGTCGCGGTGCCGTAAAACCCAACTCAATCAATCAATCAAAGCTAAAAGTCAAGTGCCATTTGTCGTTAATCTTATTTCTTTTTACTTAAGAATGTTGGGACCACAAAAGGATTATATACGATCGTTTCTGTAACTTGCAGAATATTCTGTATCCTTTGTAAATGATGTTCACGTACCAGTTTTGTGAAACAAGAACTAGCATTAAGCAAATGGCAAGTGGCATATTGGCAATTGGTACATTAGCATTATAGAACGAGCAAGTAACATATAAGCATTAAGCAATTGGCAAATTAGCAATTGGCAAATAAGATTTTAGCATTTAGCAATTGGCATGTCGTGACCAGCATTCCATACCTCAGAGGTCATTAAGCCGTAAAATAGGGTTGGTTCAATATTGGTTAATATTTTTTAAACTGTATGTGATAGAGACTTGATATTTGGCATGAGTATTCAACTCAAAAAGCTCCTAAACTCAATACAACTTTCATATTTCGCATGTCTACTCAACGGAAGAAGTTATTGAGTTCAGTATAAGTTTGACCATGGTAGACATATGTCTAGGTTATTTAGAGGTCACTCAGGGTCAAATAGGTTGAATTTAACATTTGCCATAACTTTGGAACTGCATGTGATACAGACTTGACATTTGGCATGTTTACTTAACCAAAGAAGCTTTTGAACTCGGTATAACTTGGATCATGCCAGACAAAGGTGATAAAAGCATAAAAAGGCATATTAATAATGTTATGGTTTAAGATACAATTTAGAGGGTATGTAACTCTGTATAACCGCATGGGTGACCGGCAGGCATTACTCAACTCAATGTACTAGAAAATGAGAAAAAACCCTAAAAAAAACCCACCTAGGAAATCAAGACAAAATGAAGAAAAATAGAAATGCAGATAATATACCTGAGTGTTTATAGTGGTAACCCATTCTGTTAACATATGACCACTCCTCTATATGTGGTGCTCGAATCTGGAATCTGGGTTCATGAACTTCATAAACGCTATTTGGATCCCATGGACTTTCGAAAACAAGTGGTTGTGTTTTGGATCAGGTTTGAATAATTTCCCTTGTCTACACTAACGTTACGCACGCTGTTGCTGTACCAAAAAGGCAACGTCAAAATGCCGAATTTTGACGTCTTTATGGTGTACATTAAAAACAATGTTTGAAGTTAACGTTTACCCGTCTTTTGTTGATTTACTTCATATTTACAACCTAATGTTTGTTTATTCTTCTAGATCTATGGCCTTAGACTAAGTTAGTTAATAAAACAGAAATAGACTATTTATAGATTATAAATACTTTCACACCCCAAATGGTGTTTCTTCGGGTGGAAGAAGAGTGTCTCTGGTCCTCCAGTAGGTTCAAATCCCCACTGGAGCAGGTTTTGAACCTTTTGGTTGGTGGCTGGTTACTCTCGTCGTCTTCTGTGGCATCTTTTACTAAAGCAGCTTGAACAAGTTGGTCTAAATTGATGGTTGCTAAAAATTCATCCTCTACCTCCGAGTCGGAAAGATATGGCGAAACATCAAAACAACCTAAGTCTGCCATGTTTGTTGACAAAACAATTTTTTGCGGGGGGAGGGGGGGGGATTAGTAGCAGACGGACAAAGTTTCGGAGCGCTTCCTACTGCATTTTGTTCACAATGAGTGTAAATAATTTATATCAATATGAATATAAAATCTTTATTTATGGGTATTTAGTGTTCGAAAAAAAGATTGGGAAATAAACTAGATTCAACTTAGGTCAAATACAACGTGGATTTCTAATTTTAGAGTAGTGAAGATTAATGCGCAGCGACTTAACCCTAAGCTCCGCCTCCTAAGGTTTGAGTGTCTAGAAGAAATGAACACCGATTTTTACAATGGAAAGAGAAAGGGCGAATGTAAATATTAACACATATACACTGTGCTTGTTACAAAATATCGACAGAGGGTCATTGAGCTATTTCCAATATCCTTGGCAGGCAGCGTCCGAAAAATATTTCAATCATCCAATGTAAACACAAACGAGGAATATGTGCTTTTGAGAAAAAGGCAAGATTGACATCTGTCTTTAGAGATATATCATACTGGGCTGGTCAGAAAATAGACTATCATTAAGGGTGACCCTCAAGTTCACCTTCAACACACAAATATGGAGGGGTAAGACAAGCATGCCTCAACTGAATATCTGTGTCACACTCACTATTCACTAATGGGTAAAGGATCTGAAGGTGGTGATGAACTAGTGATGAATTGTCTCCACTGGCAGAAGGTACAGACGTGCTTTCAACATTTGACTTATTAACTTTTGATCTCCAACAGGATGGATGATGCCTGCTGATCAGGTGGGAAAGTGCTAGTGAACTAGGATGGATGTACAGCCAATGAAGTTCATACTTTCTTTTTAAACGCATCTACTGGACAGTTAAATTTGTTCATCTAATTAAATACATACAAATTATCATAATGTAGTTGTCCCTTGACCATGGAGCACACTACAAATTCATCTTATATGAATACTTTTCTTTTTTTAACAATTATACTTACTTTAAACTGTTTCTAGAATATTATCATGAGTCCACCTGTTATGTCAGAATTTATTTCTCCGGAGAGGCCAGTCAGGATGGCCCTGCCCTCCAGCCTGGACCTTATGTGTTCCTCTGTCCGGGTTAATGATTTAGGTGCAGAACCACAACCCGTCTGCCCAGTCTGCTTTCTATTACGGTCTACCATGTACGTTTCACTGTTTTTAAGTTGTACAAAGAAACAGTTACATTATGTCTTAGCAAATAACCCTTTCATTTATTGTATTAAGACCTTGAATTGGAGAACAAATCCTTCAAACAAAGAGAAATTAATAAAACAATAATCAATTTCTTTCAATAAGCCCCGTTTCCAATTGTTGGCTGGTAAGTGTGTGTTCTCACTGTTTTGAATTTTGTTTCCTCAAGTCCGTGTTTACCTTTTGTGTGCCGTTTTATGTCAGCATTTGCTGTAATTTTCATTGCATTGTTTAACAGTTCTGGCATAACTTATGATTTTCTAGTGGATTGTTTATACGTGTCGCTGTAGATAAGTGAACATGTTTTTGATTTGGCGGTGGTCACAGGTAAAAATGTAAAATAGATTGGGTTCAACCCCGATTGTTTAAGAGTTTGAATTAACTTTATCCACGTTTCAGTTTATTCAAATATGTGCACAAATAAATACGAAAGACTTAAGCAGGAAACGCAAGACAAACCAATACAACCACCTCTCAAGCAGAACACACACACAGTCATACCATAACAAGCACACACACATACACACACACGCACAATCAATAATATGATGCACTCTACGTTTTTTGTTCAGCGGTCGTAATAAAACTGAATAATGCGTTGTATAGAATATTTTGGAGGTGAAAGCACCACTTTTGGACCATTATGAAAACAATTATAAATAGAAAGAGATGGAATGTGAAAAGAAGATGCCGAATAGAGCTTAAGTGGTGTTGACTGTATGTACGGCTGTAGTGATGCAACATTAGTAGTATTTCTATGGATATGAACAACACACAGAGTGCATTCTTAGTGGTGTAAGTGGTATTTGTAGCTTTTTGTTTGTTTGTGGTTCCATGTTAAAAGACGTAAGTGAGCACCTGTCCCTATGTATCGACTATAACTCTATAGAAAGAAAGCTCGAAATTTATTATAAAGCAATTCCAATTTGAAAAATGTAAAGATTGAAAATGGTTAATGTAAGTAGTGAAAAAAGTAACTGGTGCGACGTGAGTCACTCATCGCCATACCTTATATGTAATAGAATGTAAAGAGTTAATAAAGAAGTCCAGTCATTCAAAAGTTGGTTACACCATGCAAGTCAAGAACAACACAGACGTCCTGCAAAGGCTTTCTGCACAATTTTGCAGCAATCTGTCTTTAAGATCTATGTACATTCATCATTGCATGGACCCGTATACGATAAAATTCTTTTAAGTAGGTCATTCAAAGGGCAATTGATTTATGTAACTTTTAAAATCTGAACGGCGACAGCACACATCATCACGAGTTTTTTGTTTATAATAATCAAAATGCTTAAGAAAAAATCGTCATTGCTTTTTATAGACGGACAACCAGCATTCGACGTGAATATCGAAATTCGTCGCGTATTTCACTTTTTCACAGCTAAAACCAGTGACGGAAACTAGGCTGGCACGAGTTTTAGCATAGTGTAAGTTGATGCATTATTTTGGAAAATTATATATATCACGATCTTTGAAATAGTGCAGGTCCGGACATGCATAATGCAGATACCATTAAAAGCTATGTCACATTCACAGAAAAATATCTTAAGGCTGATGCTGACCGAAACAGAGGCTATGAAATGCACAGAAAATATGCTAATCCACAATAAAACACAACACCTTTGTAACACCGAACTGTTTTTTTGATACACATATACACATGGTAGATGTAGACATGGCTGGAATTCAAGGAAAGAACTGTCACTTATCGGTTGATGATCTATAAACTGATAAAACTCTTGTTTCGTTTGGTTGGCACCCTCTCCTGGTGGGAAGCGGACACAGTTCAGTACAAGCTGATTAAGGGTTGCAACTGTCTCCCGTATGCATTTCCCAGCTGTAGCCCTAGATATGTTGAGCGCGTCTCCTATGAGAATGTGTATCGCTCCCGTTGCCAAGTTTCTCAGTCCAACCAACACCATCAACAGGGGATGCAGTGGCATGTTCCTTCTTGTTGTTGGCGCTGCGATGGTGATTTCTCCCAAAACAAACATTATAGTGCACGGACGGAACCGGAAACGCTCGAATACCTCCGGCCCCAGGCCGCTCCTCCAATTCTTCAAGGGGATTGATCCTGTCCTTGAAGAATCTAGGTCTTCTCCTCACAACAGTCCTTTCTCGCTCCGCTTGCCTACGATTGCGTATGTGCGCAGC
The DNA here is from genome assembly GCA_922989275.2 of Gari tellinella. NCBI lineage: Eukaryota > Metazoa > Mollusca > Bivalvia > Cardiida > Psammobiidae > Gari > Gari tellinella. The sequence goes on from OV277864.1 coordinate 48,249,783, forward strand.
CATTGTTATGAAACGAATGTGCATGCATTGAATCTCGAACTCTTAAGCTGAGTAGCTGAGTATGCCCAACATCATGCTCAAGCCAGAATGAATTTCGTTCTCACTTGAGCACAATCTCAGGCTGGTTTTTTATAAGCATCGATTTCCTCATAAGTTCCATACGGTGGGCGGCTCGAGTCTTGTGAACAGCGGAAATAGGGTCTCTGTGTCTGAACACGCCATAACCATACTAATTCTTACAGCCAGTCCAAATGAGGCATTGCGAGTTAGGTGCAAGAAGACTGTTTGTCTGTAGTTTCTGTTTACATTCTTCAAAGAGCTTGTCCACGGTCGGTTGGCCGTCGGTCGGTCTGTTTGCAAATTTCAGGTCTCCTTGACATTTGGTCTTGAAATTGGCAGGCAAACTCTTGTACTTTTAACTCTTCCTTCACTTTCAACCTGATTCACTTGACACTTGGTATAAATGTTACTCAGGAGTAGTACATGTGCAAGACACAACTTTCAGGTCTCTATGACCCTGACCTTGACCTTTGACCTTGAAATTGGCAGGCAAAATATTGTACTTTTAACTCCTCCTTCACTTTCAACCTGATTCACTTGATACTTGGCATAAATGTTACTCAGGAGAAGTAGATGTGCAAGACACAAATTTCAAATCTCTATGACCTTGACGTTTGGCCTTGAAATAGGTCTTACAATTTGCAGGCAAAATCTTGTACAGCGAACTCCTTCACTTTCAACCTGATTTACTTGATACTTGGCATGAATGTTACTCGAGAGTTGCAGAGTGCCATATACCATTTCTAATTATCCCCTGCCGAAAGGCAGAGGGATACTGTTTAGGTCTGTCCGTCCGTCCGTGCGTCCGTCACGTTTTCCGTCCGCAACTGTATCTCAGAAACCAATAAACAGATTTGGATGAAACTTGGTATACTTATTTGTCATCATAAGAGCACCGTGGGAAATTAAATTTTTTTCAGAAAATTTTAGGAATTTATGAGTTATCTGCCCTTTTTGTGTTAAAAATGCCATATTTAACAGTTTTTACACTCTAGCAACTACAGTATTCAACATATTTTGTTTATACTTGCACACAATGTTTATAAGTACAAGTTCTTGCAGGTGTGCAATTATTGTAAAAAAAGGATACTTGTGACAAGAGTTATCTGCCCTTGATGAACTTAGAAATGCTAGAAAATGCTTTACTTTGATATTGTTTACATACTAGAGCCTATAAATATGCATGGATATTGAACAAACTTTCTTGAATTGTGTATGGCTATTAGTTTTCAAATGAATTTGATTATTGTTGAAAACGGAGAAATTAGTCATGAGTTATCTGCCCTTGATAAGTAAAAAAAACGATATTTAACTGTTTTTACTCTCTGGCAACTACAATTATGAATGGATTTTAATGATACTTGCACACAATGTCTATAGGTAAAAGTTCTTGAAGGTGTGCAATTATTGTCAAAAAAGGATACTTGTGGCAAGAGTTATCTGCCCTTGATGTACTTAGAAATGCTAGAAAATGCTTTATTTTAATATTGTTTACATCCTAGTATCTATAAATATGCATGGATTTTGATAAAAAAAATTCTTAAACTATGTATGGCTATTAGTTTTCAAATAATTGTTATCATTTTTGAAAACGTAGAAACTAGTCAACAGTTATCTGCCCTTGATGAGTCGAAAAAACATATTTAACAGTTTTTACCATCTAGAAACTACAGTCTTTAATGGATTTTGATTTAACTTACACACAATGTATATAAATATAAGGGTTGCAATTATTGTGGCGAGAGTTATCTGCCCTTTATGTACTTAGTAATGCTCAACATGGCTTTATTGTTTACATGCTATTGTGTACAAATGTGAATGGATTTTGAAAAAAATTAAATCAAATATGGCTATTATTTATAGAATGAGTTCAATTATTGTCGAAAATGTGCAAATTAGTCAAGAATACTCTGCCCTTGATGAGTTGAAAATGTGTTTACACTCTAGTAAATTCTACAGTTCTGAATTTTTTTTAATAATACTTGCAAACAATTATAAGTTCTTGAAAGTGTTTAATTACTGTTGAATTTGAATCAAGAGTTACCTGCCCCTGTCATACTTAGATTTATAATGCTACAAACGGTTTTATTTTTTGTATTGTTTAGGCTTTAACATGTACAAAATTGAATGGATTTTATAAAACTTTGTAAAAAGCTTTTGAATGTTGATCTTTAAAGACAGGTGATCACCATTTGCCCCTTCCTCCCACAATAAAGTTTGCCACTTTCTTCTGGACAATCGCTGCGGCAGGGGATATCAGCTCTAAGGTGCTTGTTGATTTTGACCTTGGCTTACACCTTTGACCTTATTGTAAAACCTTATTGAAAACGTTTGCATAGTGTGACAGAGTGCTGTTTAGTGGGGTATTTATCACTTTTGGTAATAGCCGTTCTAGTTTAGTTTGTTTTAACCATTTCTACAGTGCACTGGACTTTTCGGATTAAGGCCTATTTATGCACCCGATATTATATGAAGCTATGCCTGCCTGTACAACTAATTTTAAATGGTCGCTTTAGGCAATCTCATTAGCATAGTCTAACAACTAATAATCAATCCTTGTAGAAAATTTGAGATCGTTTTGCAATGTTAGACCGCTGCCTTCGTAAGTGGTTTTGTTGATGACTTTATTAATCTGTTTTGTTAATTTTCAGCATTCTACTTATGACTTTTGTGATGTATTACTATTAGGCAAATAGTTTTGGTCAAGTAACTTTGCTTCAAATCATGATCTGTTTGACATTCTGTTGCAATTTAACAGTTTGAAGAAGTTTCTTTTAATTTATGCAGATAACAAAATGTTCAGAGTGCATAATTTTAAATAAAGATTGCTAGATTGATTGATTAAGTTTGGCTATACGGCACGGCGACACATAAAATAGTTCGCTATATAGAAGGACATTACTTGACAGTTGTCAGCGTGTATGGCGCATGGTGACTCTCCACTTTACCACTTCACCATTACTCAGTGTGCCATGGAAGTAACTGAGCGAAGCCCGTGTGTGCAAGTGTCTTCTATACCGATAGTCTCATTTTCATCTATCAGGAAAATGAATTGGGTCGTATTCCGTAAATCCTAAATCCAAATATTTTCACCTTTCTGAAAGTTGTGAAGTACACAGTGCCCAAGTGTCTTGTGTAGTGACGGCGACCAGCCAAAGTATTCAGAGGAAAGCTGTCATGTTCCTGAAATAAATTTAAATACTCATTTAACAGATTCAATCTTTTCAGAAAGTGAGATACACCGTTACGTAATAAACCAGTGGAAGGGGTGGTATATAATCAAATGGAATGTTCTTAAGATCTTTTACTATAACTTTTTTTTATAGAATGCTGTATGTACACTGACATGCTCCAGTGAAAATGACATACTATAAATATTCTGAAGAGTCAGAGCACGCTCCTGCTTCAAATAATGCACCAACGAGTATGATATTGTGGATTTGAATTTCCTTGCTAACAATTGCTTCATAAGATCATGACAACCGGTGTTTGCAAAACTTACGAATATGAGTCAGAGTTCCTGCTTTGATCTCATCCTTTTTGGCCTCCTGTACAATTGGCAAAAATTAAGTATCAGTTAAGATATAAGCACAAACTTTCCAGAATAGACAAAAATAATAAACACTTGAGAAGATAGTATGGCTTTTACAACCACTTCCTCTTTAAATTATACACAGCTCTGGGTTGGCGTTGTTTCCTGATCGTGTAGGTCCTGGTTTAATTTTTTTTTTTAAATTGCGAAAACTAGCAAATCTAGAATTTGTTGAATAAAACGCATGATTCTCCCGGGTTATTAGTCTATTTTTAGTTAAAGACCATCTACTATTTTACCTACTGACCTGACAGGTGGGTCTTGTTTCCGATCGCTTCCTTGTTCCAACGCAATATAAACACAATAGCGTAACGCTGGCTCAGTTCGTTGTCCTGCATAATTCTTTATACATGCACTTTGAATCACCAGCATTATGCAATAGTCTTTTTTATGCTAAATAACATTGTCTGCATCAACTGTTTTATTGCCAAGTTTGGCTACTGTTCTTAAAAGGTTTTAAATTTCATTTTAGAAAAAAAAATGGGTGAGGGTGACAAACAGCTTTGCTCCTAATCAAATGCGGAATTTTGCAGCGTCTCTTCTTGAAAACATTTTACAAAAGTAAAGATATTTAACTGAAAAAAGTAGTGACAATATGATTTCTCATCGCTGTACCGTCTTGGTTTTGATTTTCCATCAGTACTACGGGCTGGTCCACTTCACCATTGGCATTCACATCTAAGATATCGCCTCGTTCAATGTCAATGCTGTACAGTACGGTACAAGCGAAAGTATCGACATCTGCCTGTTCTGGATTCGTTTGCATTTCAAAATGCAGAATCTGTTAAAATAATGGATGTAATGTTGACTTTGTCAGTCATCACAAGTTTCCTCAGTAATAATCGGAATAAATGTTATTGCTTGCTATTTGCCATTTCCTGAAATTTCTGGTCGAAATTTTTCCTTGTTCCCATTCCCCGCTCTTCAAAGAACTTCACAGGTCTTATTTAGTTCCAGTCTCCCATTGCAGAATAGTCGCAAATTGTCCTACATAGATGTCCCCAAATACTGCGTATCTCTCCATGATTATGAATTATATCCAAGGCCAAAAACATGCCTATGGTTTGCAGATATTTAAAGAACAAAGAAACAAACTTATTATACTGCAAAGTAAATTCCTTACTTTTCATTGGTCACCGAGCCCTAGACATTATTAGTTATACAGTTAGTCATAATTATGTTCTTTCATTTTATAGATAGGGAAAACGGCCTTTTGGGGTTCATTTTTGCAACAGTTGTCAATGTAATAGCTTAATGGCAGCTGTCGTGTTGCCGGGTCCCGTATTTGTTGTACATATACTGTGCGTCTATTTCTCAGTTTACCGCCAGTTTTACCAATATTCTTATTCGATAAAGTGTCCCCAATGATTGTTTCCTAAATCATGTGTTAAGATTTTCCAAAGCATACTCTCGATACTCAACAATTATTGCAACGATATGTTTGTATGGCCATTGATGAATCAATTCCTGACATCACACTGTGGTTTCATTTCTAGAAATGTTACAGTGTATGACTTGCCATTGTCACTTTGTACACAGAATGTGTGTCATTTAACTCATTTACTGTTTTTAGTTAGTCATTATTCAAATTGTCAACTTTCGCTCTTAAATTTTGTATTGCTGATAAAATTAAAGAAAATATATTACTCATATTGTTCATGACAGGCTGTTGGTTGATATTTCCTTAATGATGGACCTTTTTCTTTCCTTACTCAACATATCATCAACAGCAATGTCAACTAATGATGTCAAATTCATCATCACAGACAGAAGACGGCACTCCCTGAAGCCCAGGGTGGTCAATGCACTCGTCACTTAATAAACACAATCTGCGGGCATTATTGACATGTTGCGGCTCATACGAAAGGTCACTGAGGTGGTCAATATTTAAGCACAATTTGTTGTGGCAGAGATGCGACACGTGAAAAGACGTGTGCAGGACCCTGTGTTCTGGATCGCACAGTTAGTACATATGTCGGTGCACTTTCGGCTTAGCACGCCTGCCAGCTATCATAACACGGGGCACACCATAACCATATTACCACATATTGCAGAGTGCACTCTCTGAAGGTGGTCAATGTTTAGGCACAATTTGTTGTGGCAGCGCTGCAATACAACTCCTCACTTAATAAACACACTCTGCGGGCATTATTGACATGTTGCGGCTCATATTAAAGGTGGTCAATATTTAAGTACAATTTGTTGTGACAGAGATGTGACACGTGAAATGACGTGTGTAGGACCCTGTGTTCTGGATCGCACAGATAGTACATTAGTCGGTGCATTTTCAGCTTTGTACGCCTGCTAGCTATCATGACGGTGCCACTTAATAACAAACTCTGCGGGCATTATTGACATGTTGCGGCTCATACGAAAGGTCACTGAGGTGGTCAATATTTAAGCATAATTTGTTGTGACAGAGATGTGACACGTGAAATGACGTGTGCAGGACCCTGTGTTCTGGATCGCACAGATAGAACATTAGTCGGTGCATTTTCAGCTTTGTACGCCTGCTAGCTATCATGACGGTGCCACTTAATAACAAACTCTGCGGGCATTATTGACATGTTGCGGCTTATACGAAAGGTCACTGAGGTGGTCAATATTTAAGCACAATTTGTTGTGACACGTGAAAACACGTGTGCAGGACCCTGTGTTCTGGATCACACAGATAGCACATTTGTCGGTGCACTTTCAGCTTAGTACGTCCCAGCTATCATGACACGATGCACACAATAACCATATTACCACAGATTGCAGACTGCACTCCCTGAAGGTGGTAAATGTTTAGGCACAATTGTTGTGGCAGCGCTGCAACACAACTCGCCACTTTAGAATAAAATAAACACACTCTGCGGGCATTATTGACATGTTGCGGCTCATACGAAATGTGGTCAATGTTTAGACACAAATTTGTTGTTGCAGCGTTGCGACACGTAGTAAGACGTGTGCAGGACCCTGTAAGCTTTTTTTTCTAGTCCGAATAACGATAGTTACGTTTGTTCACAGCGGCATTACTTATCAGAAACACATAAACAGTCAACTATAATATGTAATCGATCCTTCATCCATCTCGCAAATTTAAGACGACCATCAACATCAGATTACGTTAAATGTAGCATAATCGAAATGGTATACAGGAAGTTTTACATTCTATAGATACCTGAATAGGACCTTTCCGACCATGCCAACAGTTTTCCCTTGTGACACTGACCTTAAACCAACTATTCTAAAATTCTTTGAATGCAATTTAACAAATTGGCATTCAAGTATTACAAAAACTCATCATGAGCTTTACTCAGGCTTAAAACATCTTGTGTGATGATTCCCTGTTCAATGAAGAATTGCATTCCCTAACAAATCATGCTTGCTTAAGGCAGGATACACATAGGGAAGAAAACAAGAAATTAAGGAATATTTTATCCTGCATGAAGCAAACAGCAGTCTTTAAATATTACCTTCGCACTGTCCTTGTATTCCTCTAGAGTGTTCAAGTGGTTTGATGACATATATGTAGGAACATTTTAACTGTGTTTTTCTCAGAATTACACATTTTCTGTTCCCATTTTCATTTCAAGACGCCTCTCATGATAAGCAATGCGTAAAGAAATTTGAAAGCCATGTTCTTGAGTTCAAATGCTCGGAGTGAGTCCATTATATTGTTGAATTGAATCTTCAGAAAGTGGTCGTAGATTATCCGCTGTGAAGCTAAACCTTTTCTCAGTATTTTGGATGTGTTGTCTATTTCTGTCAAGTCTTTTTTCGTTCTGTTTACTCTCTGAAGGCTGTTGACCTTCATAGTTGATGTCAAGACGAAGGCATTTTTATATATTTCCATTTGAGTAGCATCAAACTTGTCAGGTGTATGTATTTTTAATGCATGCCTGGGTTCATTTTCTTTCGTTCTCTTTGTCCCCTTTGTTCATGTTGATTACCATGAAAATCACGCTTTTTTTATTTTTTATTTGAAGGCAAGTGTGGATGTCTACCACTATACTGTCACCTTTACTCTGTGCATTATTGCAGTGTAGATCAAGAACTGGGGCATTGTGAAGTTCTACGGTGTTTGGGTACGTCAATTTGAAGTTCTACGGTGTTTGGGTACGTCAATTTGAAGTTCTACGGTGTTTGGGTACGTCAATTTAAAGTGGGAATTTGCTAAATGAACTCTTAATTGTATCATTTGCGTTTGGTGCAAAAAAAAAAAAGGATTCTTGATGGTATCTTGTAGTCTGACGAGGTGACTCTTTACTGAAATATGTACCTTTAACAAAGACAGTTATATTTACATTGAGAAGTTCACAGGATGCTAGTTGCCAAGCCTTTTTGGAAGCACGTAGCGTTGGAAAAGACACAGTTTATAAGACTTATTATTATGATAAAGTGACACAACATTACAACATGTTTCCCAATTTTTCAAAGATATGTCCACATAAAATTGTTCTGTAATAAGCACCATGGTTTGAGATTTATCAAAAGCTAGACTTGGACAACTGAAAAAGCAGTTTCAATCTCCAGTGACATCACAGAGTTTGTAGGTGTTGTTTTCAACCACCTCAACTGAGCAATTTTCTTTGTAATTTCCCAGACTGACCGGTGATTTGTTCATAATGCATATTGTTTTGGGTGTCCTCTGAGTGTTTTTGTTATATAACTTTGTTCTTTTCGGTCGCCAAGGTCAACCGAAGTTTAATAAGCCTCTGCATGCTGAGTTTGAAAGCCTTATTGTTTGGTTTCCTTAGTATAGCAATGACCTCTGTAACATGAGTGTACCGAAGTATTTTCAGACTGCGTTTGTTGCGCTTCATTGCCATAGTTTTCAGTTTGCTTAGAATAGCAATGGTCTATCGACATTTGAGCAAATTGTGTTAGTTGAGTTTTCAAGCAATAGGCATGGTCATTTAGAATAACCCCAAAATGACACTTTAGGCTCAGCTTGGTGACATAAAATATTGCTTATAAAAATGCACTTGTAAGACTGTCAATGCTTTATCTAGTTAATTAAATCTGGACAGATGACGGACATAAACCGACCACAAATTGTCACTTTAGGCTAGGCTAGGCTAGGTCACATTCAACTATTGCATTTAACCCTTTCCCCAATAGAAGCGCCTTTTAGCGGATATGATTTATTCATCCGCTGAAGAAAATAGTTCCAATTTAATCAGCAATGAATATGTATCATAGGGAATATTTTCTATATTATAGCACATGATAGCTTAAAGCAGGCTGAGAGTAAAGCAGAATGCGCCCTAAGGCGCATTCTGCTTTACTATCAACCTGCTCTAAGTAGTCACCTATCTTAAGTACTAGAAATAGGCTATCAGGTAAAGGGTTAAAAATGCACCTGTTTGACTGTCAATGGTGTACTTAATTAAGTTATACAGTGCTCGATATCCCTCTCTACAACGACACCAAATTGGTCATACTGATTATGTTTGTTGTTAGGAGGGAGTCCTTATAGGGAGCGAAAATTAAGACTTGACGCTTAAATTTGCAAACAGCTTGAATCCAGATCAGACGCCACGAAACGCCTCGTCTGATTTGGATTCAAATTATTTGTCACTCGCCAATATAAATATTCCATGAAAATGTCCACTTATATGTAACTTTGAAAAAAACAGCAGACGACAAGTGTAAGCAGGCGATATTGCAGCAGTAAAAGTGTAAGACATAATTGTAATGTTTTAGTAACAGCGACAAGGATCGTTGCTGGGAGGGAGTTCTTGTAGGGAGGGAGCACTATAAAAATTTAAATATTATGAAGTTGGATCCAGCTGAGATTTTGCATCTCCTTGTCTGCCTGTGATATTTTTTTTTTCTTTTTCACCTGTGATACATATGATATTCAACTGTGAAATTTATCCTAGAAGTTTAATGAGGTTGGTTTTGTAAAATAGGTTACGAATCACTTTAAAAACTTGCAATACTTTCTTTATTATTATCTTTTTATTTTTTAATATACTTCCCATTTCTGAGTCCTCCGATCTTTGTGTTCATTTTAAAAACAACTTTGTTGTTCCAAAACTTCTCAAACTCCTCTGGTCCCATATGGCCATAAACTTAATACATTTGTACAGATCATCAAAATCAATTATGTCAGACACATGCGCTACAGCCTCCTCTGCTTGCCTTTTTATCACCCTCAACTCCATCAGGGGCACCTTCACCGTCTCCCGATTCTGGGAAGTTCAAAGTTATGTGCTGGAAGCTATCCATGTTATGCAACTTTTCACTAATGTTTTCTAAGCCTATATAATTATATTGTGTAGTAGGGCAATTACAACACACACTTACTTAGTGCTCCACAACTCAAGGAAGGTCACCGGTGGCTCTAGGGCCACGATAGCAGGGCATGCAACGTTCTCGCCACAGGAGACTGTCTTCTATCCCTCTTTTCCAAGAGAGTCCTTGAAGAGGACTTATCTCAGTACCGGACCTTTCTTTTTCACAATATCAGATTTTCAAGGCTAACGCAAGCTTCTAAAAAAACTCCTACTTTTTTGAACGACGGTTTTTCAATCTTTATTTAAACGAACTATTTGTACAAAAAAGTATCCTAATTTATATTACCATAGTAAGAATAAACCCTGAAAATAATGTTTCAAGATCCAAAATAAAAATATTTGATTACACCGGAAAGGAGTAAAATTTACCCCACCCACTTTTTTATAATGGGGTAAATAAGGCACAGTGAAAATTGCCCTACAAATTGTAGAAAACTAATTACCAATTTTTGTATTTGTTGTTTTTAGCCTTGCAAACATAAAGTTTTAGTGAAACAGCAAATAATAACACAGGATTCCGGATCTTTTAAAAAATATATAGCAGAAACTCTGGTTTAAGCTTGACATTTTTGGACAGGAGAAATGACGTGAATACTTTCATGTCACTTTCCGTTTTCTTTTTGGTATTTTTGTTTCCATTTGTTTGTAAAAACTCATCTATGTCAATGTCACGGAACAAACGATCCGCGACATCAAACTCTCCGTATCCTTCAGAATCGAAGACGTTTTCGACTATTTGATTCAGTATTTCGTTATCTACCCCTTCAGCAGCCATGTTGAAATTATTGTGGAACTGATACAGCAGACAAAAGGTTTGTTTACAGCTTTATCAAAGATTTCTTAAAATAACTACATTGGCTACAGGCCAATCAGCGATGGTCATCGGGTGGCTATTTTAAGGGTTTTTTTACAATAAGGGAGAAAACTCTTACAAGTAATTCTGACTTAGCTTGAGGAGTTAACTCCCTTGTTCGAAAATGAGGTACCCTAAGGGGAAAAAGTAGTTCGGCGATTGGTGATAATCCACTGCAGTGGATTACCAAGTGATAATCCACTGCTATTTCCCGGTAATACACCGAAAAGCATAAATAAATAGATCATTTTATTAAAAAAATCCATTTTTTCTCTTTTTTGGTGTATTTTTAGCAAAAAAAAAATGTTTATCAAAAAAATATCATTTGATCTATTGAATTATCCATAATTTATACTAAAACTGTACTACCATGAATATTTCATGCTTATATTCTGAGAAAGTGAAATGAAATTTGATGCAAAATGCAACCTACCTATGAAAAAGGTGAATTGCTGTAAACTACGAATAGGACATCAAACTTAAAAAGTCCCTTCCGGAACGAAAAATCCAATTTTTCCCGGGAAAATAGTATTTTATGACTATGCATTCACCAAAAATGAGTTCTTAACATTTTTCGGGAAATGAGTTCGTAAAATTTTTCGGAAATTTCATCCTTAAAACAAAGTTGGATTTTAACCCAGTATCATTTGCGTCATGAACTGACTTGCAAAAGTTGTTTGAACTTTTTTCATAATCGATGTAAAACGAACTTGAACTTTTTAAACCTAGCCGTAACCCTTATCATGCTAAGTGCCATTTGGCTTATATTTTAAAACAGTTTGGATCTAGATCAGACGCCGCGTCACGCGGCGAACCATTCTTCAGTTTAAAAACCAGATTTCTTTTCGCAAAGGATATATTTGAAGCAGATAATCCAGCATGAGAATGACTGTGTTAATATCAGTGTTGCCGTCTGCTCAGGGTTTACAATTGCAAACACATTAGGTAACAACACACTAGACATGCTGATGAGTGCCGACAAGCCTATATCAAGACCAGCCTCCACGTCTTAGACGCGGCGACTGGTCTTGGTTTACATTGTTTACAATGCAATAGGTCTGATTTTCTCAATGGAAGGTTAATAAACTGGGTCAAGGACTCAAGGTTAATCAAAGCGTTCTACGTGACAAAACTAACATTGGTTTGAAATTATCTCTATGATTACAATGATTAGTAGCCCAGTCATTAGATATCATTGTATACATTAACCCCTTCACTGCCTTACCCCGAGTACGATGGTTATTTTAAAACAGCTTGGATCCTGATCAGACGCCGCGTAACGCGGCGTCTGACCAGGATCCAAACTGTTTGACGCTCATTTCAATATTTCTGAAATCAAAATACCTGAAAATTAAATTTGAAAAATAAAAGCAGACGATAACTGTTAAAAATTGATGACGTCACGGCATTGAAGGGGTTAAATCACGGTGCTCAATATTCCATTCAACGCGGCGTTCAAATAGGGCAGTAGGTCTGGTTTATAAGGTGAACCTGTAAAACTATGGAGCGCATTCGTTGCCAAAAATCCAGACATGCAATCATCCAGTTTTCAATTATTGTTTGGCCAAAAACGATATGTATTTGTATAAATGTCGTTTAGAATCATGCAAACTTAACATGTAAATGTCTGTTTACATGTGTATACTGTATTCCATAAAAAGGTATTTATAGTTTATACTTTAAACACTTGCAATTCTTTCATGTAAAGCTGTTAACAAGGGAACCAAAATCCACGATATAATGTTACTTTCTAAGTCAGAACTACATATAACCAACATTTGAAATAAACATGTTCCGCCTGGAAGAATTGAAAGTACGCTTTGCGAAAGACGTTTCACCTTTTGCAAACAGACACCATACAATGAACTTCGGATATTCGCCAATGTACAACGGACAATGTAGAAAGTAACAAATGAGTCACGAGGGCGTGTCTTAGCTACATAAGCCCCTCCTTCGACGCGTCAATTTTCCTTCGTGAAGTTTCGGTATTTCCTAGAACGTATGCCAAGAACTCTGAGGTGTTCCGAGTGACTATAATTCTGCTTTACTTTTCAACCTGCTTTAAAGGGTCTCGCAACCGGATGGTGTTCTTGTCAAAATAAAATAAAATACTCAAATAAAAGCAAATTTGTGGCATTATTCGGCTTTTGACATTAAAAACATATGATCAGTCCAAAAAACGTCTCAAGAATCGTCACCGAATCTTAGTTTTTTAGATATTTTCCATCGTTTTTCCATAGCGTTAGCTAACGGTATAGTTGTTGTTGTTGCTTCTCCACACGGGGTCAGACATAAACCCGAGCCGAATAATGTTCTATTAATAGCTATCATTGAAGTACGTTAATTCGCTACCATATATATAGAGAGCGTCCGTAGCCGAGGGCGTAGAGGCGATGCCTCATTTTTCATTTTTGTCTCCGCATGGATGGTCACGGGTTCGAATCCCACCAGAGCCTCTTCTTTTCTTTTTTTTGGAAATGCATTTTTTAACAGAATTTATTATCCTAAACTAAATTTTACCCATTTATATAAGCATTTGACCTATATTTACAAATTACTATTTTTAATGCTTGATCCGGTTGCGAGCCTCTTTAAGTAGTCACCTATTTTCAATACTAGAAATAGGCTATCAGGTAAAGGGTTAATGTTACTAAGTCTTCACAGGTACACTGTTTCAAAGGACCCATAGATGCACCAATAGGGTTCAAATGGTTAAAGAAGCTGAGCCCACCTTAAAGCAGGATAAAAGTAAAGCAGTTAATCAAAAGCTGCCACAGGAGATTTCTGCTTTACTTTTATCTTGCTGTAAGCAACCACTTTAACCATTTCACACATAGATGCACATGTTGGCAGTTTTTTTTAATTATTCCTATTACAAATTTAATGCATGTACCTTTTCATACTTCTACAAATATTATCCTGATAAAGAGTCATTGGAAACCTTGAGTCGTTTTATAAAACTTTGTACGACGAATGTTGTCGTAAGTCAGATTATAAAAGTCTCAATTATTATTTATTTCTCAATCTAATCCTGTCTTGTAACATCTTTTTGGAATCGTCTTGAAAATGTCACAAGACAGGATTAAATAGAGAAATCAGAAATTAAATGTATTTTAAAGTTTTGACTTACGACAACAATGTTTATGAAACGGGCCCCTGCCCTGCATCTGGGCAGATGGATGTTTAAAGCAGGCACATGTAAAGCAGAAAAGCTCTTTCAGGAACTATCTGCTTTATTCAGTCTGCTTAACCTATTACCCCACAGCCTGTTTCTAGTATTGAAGACACGTGACCACTTAAAGCAGGTTGAAAGTAAAGCAGAATGTGCCTTAAGGCACATTCTGCTTTACTTTCAGCCTGCTTTAAGCTACAGTCTGCTAGGAAATAGAAAACATTTCTTATGATACATATTCATGGCTGTAAAAATTGGAATTAATTCTTTAGTGGATGAATAAATCATGGAATTATACACTGTCTTCTGTATATTTCCGTGAATAAATGAAAGGCGTAAAAAGGTGTATTTATGGGGTAATGGGTTAAGCAAGCACCTGTCTGTCGAACTGGCTACATACAGTGGAGAAAACGTTATTCTTTCCCAATAAACGCGTTTACCGCTAAAACTATTATTTCTATTGCAAACAGTTTGGAGCCAGATCAGACGCTAGGTAACCCGGCGTCTGATCAGGCTCCAAACTGTTTGTCACCAATATAAACATGAATTATCAGAATTGTCCAAAAGTTGCACTTTTCTATGTTTTAGTGTTTTGCGGTTCGTTTAAACGGGAAAGAATAACGTATTCTCCACTGTAAAATCATAGGGCTAGGTAAACCCCCGGCGAACGATTCCGGTAAGATCCGATTTAGTTTACTCCGCCCAAATTAATATTCGTAGTATTCCCTAAAAATTCCTTATAAGGTCATAGCAAAATTCGCTAGTTTTGCATTTGGAGAAATGTAATTCTCGACTTGCAAGAGTCAACTGTACACTGGAGAAATGTCAATGTCGGTCGTCAATCCGCAACTTTCGGTTTATATCTGTGTTCAAGTTTATTGAAAACAGATGATTTCAGTTGGATTTTCGGATGCAGTTCTTTGCTTGTGACGGTTTGAGGAATTTCATTCTGGTCTGTAGGATTAATTTGTCAATTTCATGAAATGTAAAGCGGGTGTTTGCTTTGAACAAAGCAGAAAGTCAATTCTAAAAATAGCATTGTGTGGTCATGACTAACTTATGGACAAGTCACATTTATATTTTGTACAGTCGGGTTTGTATTTTATACAAACTACAAAATAGATGTTAGCATCTACATGTCTAGATTATTGGCAACGATTGCGCTCCATATAAAACCAGGTTATTGCGAACCCTTTTCCCAATAGAAGCGACTTTTAGCGTCTTTAATTTATTCCTTCGCTGAAGTTTTTTCCTCCAGTTTATACCCTCATGAACAATTACCATAACAAATATTTTATATAGCCTAGCAGATGGTAGTTAAGCAGGCTAAAAGTGAAGCAGAATGTGCCTTAAGGCACATTCTGCTTTACTTTCAACCTGCTTTAAGTGATCATCTGTATTTAATGTTATAAACTGGTTATTGGGTAAAGGGGCGATGTGATATACAATGATATTTGTGTTCATTTAAGAAACGCATGAGTCTTAAACACAACACAGTCGACCCTATCGACGAGTATACTCATCATTTATAAATTAGTGTGTACCTGTAAGGCATACACTTGCTCAATACCATACCAACAATGTAGTTCCTGAATCAGTTTGAAATTGAATTTTGTAAAGCTCGTCCCATTAAAGCGACTCGCAACCCGATGGTGCATTAAAAATAGTAATTTGTAAATATGTGTCAAACGCTTATATAAATGGTAAAGAATTAGTTTAGGATAAGAAATTCTGTTTAAAAAAATGTATTTCAATAAAAAAAAATATTGGTCTCTGGTGGGATTCGAACCCTGGGCCCGGCATTGGCAGACAGAAGGCAAAATAGGGGAAACCGCTTAGACCAATGGACCACGGAAACTATCCGTTTATCTCGGATCGATTTAACGTATTTCAATGTGTAGCCATCGAAAGTGCATACAACTTCGTAATTCGGCTCGTGTTTATGTCTGAGCCCGTGTAGAGAAGCAACAACAACAACTATACCGTCTACTAGTCGGTATAGAAAAACGATGGAAAATATCTAAAAATCTAAGATTCGGTGACGATTCTTGAGACTTTTTTTGGACTGATCATATTTTTTTAATGTCAGAAGCCAAATAATGCCACAAATTTGCTTTTATTTGAGTATTTTATTTTATTTTGACAAGTACACCATCCGGTTGCGAGTCCCTTTAAAGTAAAAAATAAATCAGTCTTTATATGAAACTGGAATTGTCAATTTACAGATTCATTGGTCAATGTATAATATTACGAAAAGGTGGCTGCTTAACGCAAGACAAAAAGTAATGAATGTAGCTCCTAATGTTTAATCAATTCTTGATTGTTTTACGTTGTTGTTTTTAAATGTTGGCGACTTAATTTGAATGGCAAACAGCGTTGAATTCTGAGCTTGCTCCAAACTGCTTGTAATGGCTATAATTGGCTTGCAACGAATATAATTGCTTTAGAACCAACATGTTGATTAGGACAAAACAAGGTATTGACCCGAACCCACTACCCCTCCGAACAGACCACACACACCCACGAACTTGAAAGCGACTTCTCTGTTCAGTATAGATCGTCTAGCAAAAAAAACATTATGAGTGAGTCGGCGTTACTATTTAGGTCGGTACATGTATACGTGCTTACTTTCATTCACGACTTATTATATATACATATGAACTTGGCGCTAATCTCATTAACCAACTGTTTAACCCTGTCACTGCCATGATGACCTCATAACCCATCTAACAATCGCTTGTCCGCATTCTTATCGTCTGCTTTAATTTCAATAAATATAGAATTCCAGGCAACCTGACTTAAAAGGCATTTATATGAGTGTCAAACCGTTTTGATCCAGAACAGACGCCGCGTTACGCGGCGTCTGATTTGGATCAAAACTGTTTGCATGTTTAAATAGTGCCTTGCAGCGAAATGGTTAATTTTAATGGTTAATATTATTATCGCGATAATAAGTGGGCCTTTTTTTTTGATTATCCAAAGTCGATCTCAGCCACGTGGTATGTCCTGTATGATAAACTCAATGAAGGGTCGAACCTGAATGAAACGCATTTTCTTATAATTAATTATTTGTTTTGTATGAATTGCCTTATTTGTTTTATGCACTTGTATATATGTTGAGGGCCTCATGGAAGATTGGTTTTTACCAAATGAGTTCTCTCGTTAAATAAAGTCTTTATTATTATTATTAACCTTATACCACTACTACCGCCTGTGACATCTCATTGCACTATACACTTACTTTGACTGGTTTGGTGATTTGTATTAAATATGTTATTCCTGTAGTGGGAAATAGGGCTGTCGATCAAGGTAGAAGATACAAGACATACCTGGTTAACGTAGATCTGTTTTCAGCTTCATTTTGTCGATGAATGTTGTGGCGTTACGGCCCATTTCATCTTACTCCATTATAATAGTCTCAAATCATCAGAACCTGTCATCTTGTAATAAATCACTACTGGGTGAAGTGTTACACTTATTTGGTTCCAATAGTCAGAATGTAATTCTTGTAGATATTTGCAGGTATAGTGTTCAGCAAAGTCCATTTGTACGATGGTATGGCTGACCGGCAGACTTTCTTTTAATTTTTCATCCTATGAATTGTAATACGTATTCTTTTGACACGGGCCTCAAACTCGTCAACCTACCTTTGAACAAATCCTGTTTCAGTCATTTCCGTTTCAACAACTTTCATTTCAGACTTTATCTGTCTTTCAGTCTGCTTCTGGCGACTATTGTGTCTGACACGTTAATCGGATATCATTTGCAATGTATCTCCATATATCACCTTTTCTGTCTGCCATTTTCGACAATTTATAGGTGTGACTTTGTTCTGTTGTTTTGCTGCTTTTACGATCAAAAGCATGTTCTGATAGAGTGTTTCACAAACAATAACACGTTTATCTCTAGTGGACGGATTTATATATTGTGTATATATATGTCTTGATCCATGTGTGTTATATAAAGCATCCTTGGACATGCGGATTTCCTCTTGCTTAGCTGTCCTGATACTGTGTACCTGTTTCAAAGTTCTTGGGTTCTTTGATCTAGTGTTCCACTTTAAGTTTCTTTTTCCCAATCTTTTGGTCAAGTTTGCTTATATTTTCGTACCTTAAAACTTTAAAAGACCGAACGTGCATAAACAGTTCTCCAAAGACAAATGGTTGCAGAAAACCTTAGAATAAAGCAAACCACTTCAGTTAATCCAGATCAAAGGTATGAGTATACCCAACCAGCTGTATCAGTGCCGTCATCAGACAATCTGAATCTCCATTATTGTCTTGTTCTAATTTGAATCTTATTTTTCTTAATTTAAATTTTGCTTTGTGTAAGGCACTTAGCAGAAAACTCAGACTTAATGACAAACAGCTTGGACCCGAAATAGACGCTTAGTTACTCTGTGTCTCGTATGATTGCATATGACACTTTGGTCATGAGTTGCAGGCAGACAGAGTGTAAAAATGACACCAATGACCACACAGGTAAAGGATCTGTCTAAAGCTTCAATCATAATTCCGGTTCGTCCTTGCTTTTGTTCCAATCTCATGAATACGGGTGGGGTTTCCAAACTTTCGATATATATGTTTTCTTGATGGTTTTTAATTGTTTCCAAAGTTTTTAAATATGAATAAATGTTGCTATCAGATCGTCATTGTTGTCGTTTCTAGGGTATACACGTATGTAAATTGTCTTTGTCCCTGCTTCGGTTTCTTTTCCGCTACACATCTAACACAAATGTTCACGGTTTCCCCGGTAGACTAATAGACTATCTACTTTGTCTTCAAATATCTACCCTTACTATCACTCAATATAACAACTCTCTCGTATGTGGACTCTCATCTCTGTTTTCAGTTCTCTGATCAGAAACTCCTCCACCTCTTTTATTTGTAAGGAGTCCATGCAACAGGAGGGATAAGTAAAAAAAATGTGTATTATGAATTTATAATCTTTCAAACTCATTTTCCCTTGAAATTATCGGTATTTGAAGCGTTGATAAAAATACTTACGGAAAGATTAATTGATTGATTAATTGATTTGTGTATTACGGATCATCGACACAAATAGTCATTTAACGGAAAGAGCTTGCAGGTTACTAAATACCCATTTACGATTTTTTCAAACTTTGATTCCTATTTTCATAATCCTACTTTTAGCTTTTGCAAGAGCTTATCCAGACTAGCAGCTGCTCAAGTACATGATACTTTCTTGTCTTTTGAAAAGTTGGCTACTTCCTCCAAACACATTTATCTCCTCATAGGAACTGATTGGAAAATTATTTATTTAAAAATTAGATTTTTTTTTATTTGTCCATTCTCTAAATATTGCAGTACACGCTGCGGCTGCGTTACAACTCCATTGCAAATGTGGTTGATGGCTCGCCACTGGTCCCTTTCTCCCCTCACTGTGCAATGCGCACCTATTTTGGGCAAACTCGCCATCTTACTTTTTAGAGTAGTTTGCATCTACGTATTTTACTACGATATGTAAACACCACGTGACGTTTTATGCTCATTTGTTCAACCTGCTTAAAGCTACCATCTCCTAGGATAAGGAAATTATAGTAATAATTAGAAGGAACTTATCTTTGAAAGTATATTCTCCTGTTGATATTCCAGACACAACACAAGCTGAAATAATGGTCAGTACTTGAAATAATATATGAAAATTACACATTGATCATAATATTTGGAAAATGTACTTTTCTTTTACATCATCATCATTCATGCCATAGCACTGCATCTAGTTTAAATCCATAGTATAGTAAAGGGTTATTATTTAGAAAGGTGACCAATTTAATAGAGAGAGGGGGAAAGAGAGAGAGGGTGGCTTGCAATTACAAATAGTTATGAGCTACTTTTGGCTGTCCTGAGCAAATGCAATGGATAAAGTCAGTCCTTATATAGAGCTCTACCAAAGTATAAAATGCATGGTGAATCCCATGTTGCACCTGGATTTTGTACCATGATGCGCAACTACTTTAGAGCCAGTGTGCAGTTTACAGATAAACACATACGTTGTCATTATTACAGGTAACTGAAAAGTTGAAAATGAGTCATACTACTGTATTGTCATAATTGTTAGTTGTACGTGGGTGTGAATTTTATAGACAAATGGTATCAATTTCCCAGTTAATGTTTTAAACTCACATTCTTTTAAAACTCACAAGGATTTAACAGAGAACAAAAATCAATAATGAATTAATTAAACTTGACTTCTGACAAAATTGAAGGAGCTCACCTTCTCTTCAACATCAGTTAATGGAGATGGTGGTGGTCCACCACCTGTCCCCCTCTGTGCTGCTCTCCTTTTCTGTTCTTCTATTTTTGTGATACTCTAAAAACAGAACAGATACATGTGAATAGATATATTGCAAACTAGTTACATTTCCTTTTTAGCTCACCTGGTACAAAGTGCCCAGGTGAGCTACTTTGATTGTGCTGTGTCCGTCGTCGTCCGTCCGTCGTCAACAGTTTCTTTAAACGACATCTCCTAAACTAATGGATGAATTTTTATTAAACTTGGTAGGAATGATCCTTATCAGGTCCTCTTTCAAACTCGTCCCTCAAAAAGTTTTGGTTTGATGCATATCTAGCTCACAGGGGCTAAAAACAGATCGTTAAAAAAAACGTCTATCCCTATCGGTGACAGAGCCCACAGGAAGTTCCACAACCATAAACAAGTATAATAAATGTGTTCTATATTGAAGTATATACTAATATATGGTAGCTTAATTCTCTACTCCATAGGTTGCTTTCAATATTGAACAGAACAGATGTTTTTTTTGACTTAAGCATACAAGCTCATCATCATAACATATACCTATATACAGTAACATAATAACATAAAACTGATGGTACTAAAATTATGAGATACAAGGCATGTTTAACAGGAATATCAACATGGACCTTGTATCCCGAGAGTGCTCATCATTAGCACAGGGCTTCTAATAATTGACTATAAAAATCCTAATACTTTCAATTTTATCATTTTTAAACGCGATTACTTACAGTAGATTGAAAGTAAAGCAGAGCGCATTCGACTTCACCCTCAACTCGGTTTAAGCTACACTCTGCTAGTATAAAAATCCGAAGAATTTAGAAAAACATTGAAGACATGGATGAGTAAAGCAGTCTTAAATTAAAGCAGAACGCTACTTTATTCAGCCTGCTTTAAGCTTCCATCTTGCAGTACAACCCAACTCATCTATCCATCCGAAATCATCTTCCTAAAATTATCATTCTGAAATCATCATTTCATATCATTCCTCTAGTTTTTGTTTCAGATGCAAAAACTGCAAGTTATGCAATCTGTTGGTTCCTTGCCCTAATGACATAGTCTGTCTTCATTTACTAGGTCAGATGCACACCATGCTTAATAGGATCGTTATAGTCATTTCCATTACACTTTGCACGAGCCGGGGTAACATACATTGCATCACGATTCCTGGATTCAAAGCTTCTAGCTTCTGGATAAAGTACAATATATCGGTTAGGTTCACTCTGACCTAATGTCATGACTTGACACTGATGTATTGTTGTTGCCCATCCAAGACGAAGTGTAATCTTTTTGTTCCTGGTACGATTCTGACATCTACAATCTATCTTTCTGGAAACAGAAACAATTGAACAACTTTTCTTTTTATCATTTTTAAAAGATGGATCAGTGTATAGCTATGAAAGCTAAAAGTGATAGCATCAAGAAAGCAGTCAGGGGGTTGGTGATTATTTTTTATCATTTATGTCCAACCATTGAACAATCCAAAGTTTACATTTAAATTACAAGATAGCATTACCTGTGTATTTTTACACAAGAAAAGTGTTTGTAGGTGGTCACTAGCCTTTTCACTATCACCAATGTTACAGTGAGGCCCACGTCCAACTGCTTGGATTTTGGCAACCGGGTGCAACTTATTCAAATCTAACAAGCGGGCAGTGTTACGCTGACATTCTTGCTCATGTGATTGGAAAACAAACAGACCAGATTTTCCATTCTGCACACGAGTTCTTATATATTAACTTGAAAGTATCCCATTGGAACTGCTGCAGCCATAATGCATGTTCTTTGCTCGTTTTGTACTCTCTCATTGACAAAGAACATCCCCAAAAACGTGTTCTTCATTGTCTTGTCTAATGACGTTTTTCCCTATTAGCTCTCCAAGATTGAGCGCGCCATTTTGAATGTTGGACTAGAGGTGGATGATCTCTTGGCATTTCCAGTCGCATTGTCTTACTTCGGTCTCTAACCGAGGCTTGCGAAAGTCTATCCGACAGACTTTGTTTCCAGACTTGGAATTTGTTAAGCAATAATCTGAACAGCGATGCAGATTGAAGCGGTTAGAAAGCATCAAGTGATTTTCCAATTAAGCGGCTTGAGAAGAACTAACATCCATCAACAGTTTTCTCCTCTTTGAGTGATGGTGTATTTCCCTATGGAGGAGTCCAGAGGTCATTTCGAGGTTGGCCATTCTCATCCTGCATGGCCTGCAGGAGGCATAGCTGTCAGCCGAGGGTTAGATTGTACCTACTGTGAGAGCTTTTTAGAAATGTCATCCTCGGACAATCCTTTCTATACAGCCTCAAACAAAAGCTGATGTTGCTGTTCGTCTGAACGCAAACATAGAGCATGTCAATGTATCATACCCCTAGATTTTTCAACTTCATGACGATACCAAAAATCATCAACACCAAATACTCGACTCTAACATTTGTAAAGTAAGATTGTGTTATAACGTCAAAATAGTCGGCTTCAATGTGTGCGTGTTTGCTGTAAAGCTTCAAATAGTACTGTGCGAATGGACAAGTCAATTACCATACCGGATATAAGCTGAAATTAATCTATGCAAAGTTTAAAGTGAAACTCAGCACAGTTACCATTATAGAAAATGGAAGGAAGACCGGAACCTCGGTTAATTTTGAATTGAGTCAGTGCTTTAAGTTCTCCCCCTCTTCGAGCCCAATACTGTGATGGCCACTAAGGTTTGCACTAAAATTAAGAAGTTTCTTTCCAACAGATTGTTTATTATTTTGAAGTTCTTCTTTAAGGCCGGCGACAGTCAATTGCTTGTCCCTAAGTTTCTGATTGACAATGAAATTTGTACTGCCAGCAGCTCTTTTACGCACAATTATGTTGTGAATTACAAATTTGAAATAATGATGATGAGCAAATCTTCCATCATTATATCTTGATCAGCCATATCTGACATTGAATACCAGGTTCTAAAAGTAGAATGTACCAAAAGGTAACATTCAGGAAAAGCCAGGGTGTATTCAGAAAGTGGAATGTCACCACTTGTAGGCCATGGATAAGGAGTAGTTACTGTGGATTTTTTGCTCACCTTGCACGAAATGCCAAGGTGAGCTATTGTGATCGTCCTTCGTCAACTTTTCTATAAAGATCTTCTTCTTTGAAACCACTGGGTCAATTTCATTCAAACTTCATAGCATTGGTCCTTGTAGTTGTAGGGTACTCTCTCAGATTTCTTCAAACATAGATCGTCCGGTAGAAATTGTGGTTGCCATGGCAACCAATTGAGAAAAATCAAACAAGTTGGAAACAATTTTGCATAAAAATGATACATAGATGACCCTCTATCAGACCACTGGTCCGATTTGATAGTAATTTGACACAAATGATCCAAATGTGACCCTCTACCAAATACACTCCAGGTAAAAAAAACAAATGTTTTTAAACAAGATTTCTTTGCTAAATATCTTATAGTGCTTATTTTCGACTTCGAATAAGAAGATAGTAATGAATACGAAAATAGGGAACTTGTAAAAGTGATTAGTTGTCCTACTTATGCGCACTTAGATCATTCCCGAACAACAGTATATTTGTATAAAATTGATGTTAAGAGTGTTGCAGTGTTAATTTAACTTTACTTAATTATGTTTAGTAAGACCACTGCTACAGATGTTGTTAAGTTCTTGGGCATAGTCGCTCGGAACCCAATTAGAATTGAATTCAAATTTTATCAAACTAACCTAGAAAATAAACGTATCTATGCCAAATTGAAGAAGATTGAATTATGACAAAAGAATGATATATACATGTTACCTGGGAGGATAATGAAAGCATCTTCTGTTAATACACCAGCCCCATAGATTGTATTAGCAGTTGTTCGATGTCGATTCATTTTATACGCCCACCTCTAAAGGTAGTCGTATATTGGCATGGCCCTGTCCGTTCGTCCAGCCGTCATCATTTGGCTTGTCCGGAGTTTTCACTGGCAGGGGGCGTATAATCTTTATGTACCGTTTGCGGTGCTCTCGTTGACTCATTTTGATTAAACTGTTTTTAATTACATCTATTTGTCATCATTTCCGACATAATAGTATGTACTTTTCAGCTTAAAATATCAGTCACGATATCGCCGGCATAACAATATAGCCGCAACAAGAAGGGGCGAATTCTCGAACATTGTTATATTACAGTCAAATTCCTCTATCTTGAACTCGCTTAACCCATTACCCCTTAGCCTGTTTCTAGTATTGAAGATAAGTGATCACTTAAAGCAGGTTGATTGAAAGTAAAGCAGAATGCGCCTTAAGGCGCATTTTGCTTTACTTTCAGCCTGCTTTAAGCTACCAGCTACTAAAATATAGAAAGTATTTTTTATGATACATAATCACGACTTTATAAATTGGAACTATTTTCTCCAGTGAAGGAATAAATCAGAGGCGTTAAAGGGCGTATGTATGGGGTATTGGGTTAAGTCGAATACGAAATACTGATAAGTTCGAGATAGGTGAGTCCGAGATGTAAAAGTTCGACTGTATAGTGTCAACTAAGAATACTGTTGCAAATTTTCAATGTGTAATAGTTAGTTTTGTTTGTTTGTTTTGATTTTACGTCGCTTTCAACAGTATTTCAGTCATATCGCGACGTCCAGCTAATTACAGGTGGAGGAAGACCCCAGAAGCCCTTTATGCACTGTTTCAGACACAAATCGGCAACTGGGTAGAACCACCGACCTTCCGCAAGCCAGCTGGAAGGCTTCCCCACATGAAAAATCCGAACGACCCTACTGGGATTCGAACTCACATCGGTGAGGAGCTTAGTGGTGTAAGTCACAGTGACTCTACCACTAGGCCACGGAGGCCCCGTGTAATAGTTAGTAACTTTAAATTAGTATAAACAGTACTTAGCCTTTAGTCAATTTAACACAGAAGCTTATTGTTGGTATTTGTGCAGTTTCCTTCCCTGTGCTACAGTGAGGGGAAAGCGCTGAGGTCAGTAGAGTTTATCTTGTTGTGACCATATTCATACATGACTAATGCCTGGCCAACAATTGTCGGGCTGTAGCCAACAATTGTTGGGCGACCTTTAGCCAACATTTGTAGGGCTGTAGCCAACATTTGTTGGGCGAATTCTAGCCAACAATTGTAGGGCGAGCTAGCCAACATTTGTTGGGCGGAAAATGGCCGACATTTGTCGGGCAGATTCTGGCCGACTTTTGTAGGGCTGACTAGCTAACAAAAGTAGACTTGTCCATTGGTATATAAGCTGGAGAAAACCTGAGTAAAAGGGGGAGTTAGACATTCGAAACACTGTACTCGGGTTCCAGTATATCCTATTGGAAGTAAATTGGAACTAACTTTAACTATTGGAAATAGTTCTAAAACTTTATGAATTGATCAGGAAAACATGTATTAAATATATTCATCGGTTCTGGACATAACATTCTGTACTTTAATAGTTGAATGAGAGATTTGAGTAGACAGCGTTTTTTTTCCTTCTTTGAACGGGTCCGGGGAACGGACCCGTTCCCAATTGGAGACGGACCCGTCCCAATTTGACGACCGGACCCGTCCCAATCAAAAGAAATCAAATATCGGACCCGTTCCCAATCAAAATAAACATATTTCCCAATTGTCAAATTACTTTTTCCCTTTAAATCATAGCAAACCATCCATATTTCAACTTATCTTTTGCTACAATGAATGTCTCGTCAAGGAAATATACAGAAGTTTATAATTCCGTGGTCTCATGAAATGTAAACAAAGTTACGCAACTCCATTGACATTTTTGGGAGTATGTATAAAACAATACCAGTGATTACGGCCGAATATCGGAAACGGTCCGGGCGAAGATTTATACATGCCCCTTAATCGAGACTGGTTAATGTTGCGTGATCGCAAAATCCGCTGAAATTGATAAGAGTTTACAAACCCAGTCTGACTCTGTTTACCATCATTTATAAAATAGAAAACCTACAATTAAAACAATCATGAGCCATAATTCAAAGTATTTCAGAATTGTTTTGAGAAAGACGATAATGAAGAACTTGAATCTAGATCACTGCCTTAACACTCGCGAGCTTGATTGGCAGTATTCAGAGATAGATAAGATAAGATTTTGGATTTTACCAAGTCACCAACTCTGTCTCGGCCGCAACAGCGTCTACTGTGAGTAACACACCCAGCGTAGATTTAGTTTTTACACCATGTTTACCATCTTAAACAGTTCTAACGGTTTAGTAACTTAAATTCCCAATTTCTGCATTGTCATCATTTCAAAACTCGTTTTTCCCAATTTGACTTGAAAAATTCCCAATCTGAGGGGTACCGGACCCGTTCCCAATTGGGTGAAAAAAAACGCTGGTAGATGTGAATAAACAGTAGTAGACAAAATCACATCTTTGTGTTTTATTTCCCAAGTAAAGTATTAACTTGGGTGGTGGCAGCAGATAATCAAATAAAGGTTTTAAAATAAATAAACACACTTATGTTTACCAAATTAGAGTAGAATTTGGTTACAATACCACTCACGTGCATATCTCTATCAGTATCAGACGCTTCATTAACCCCTTCACGGCCGTGACGTCATACATTTTAAACAATTGTCGTCTGCTTTGTTTTTCTTAAATTTTAGATTTTGCTATTATGACTGAAGAAATATTGAAATGAGTGTCAAACAGTTTGGATCCTGATAAGACGCCGCGTAACGCGGCATCTGGTCAGGATCCAAACTGTTTGCAAAAATCTGGTGTGCTCTGGGTAAGGCAGTGAAGGGGTTAATACCCACGCGCAAGCTGATACAAGTTTACTCTGCTTGTACATCATGTAGTGTATTCATGAACTATTATAGAAGCCGTATATTTCGTTCACAATTATAGATTGGTAATAGGTAGAGGTAAAATAAAGCTCAAATAAAACGACGTTATAGCAAAGAAACAGACCAGTTACTATATACGTTCGACGGAAATAAGTATTAGCCCTCGACTGCGTCCTAAAAACGTTTCTATTTCCGGTAGTTAACTAGCGAGATGGACACCATCGTGAAGGGGCCTCCGTGGCCTAGTGGTATAGTCACTGTGACTTACATCACTAAGCTCCTCACCGCTGTGAGTTCGAATCCCATTAGGGTCGTTCGGATTTTCCAGCTGCCTTGCGGAAGGTCGGTGGTTCTACCCAGTTGCCGATTTGTGTCTGAAAGAGTACGCTAAAGGGCTTCTGGGGTCTTCCTCCTCCTGCAATAGACTGGACGTCGCGATATGACTTAAATAATGTTAAAAGTGACGTAAAAGCATAACAAATCAAATCAAAATCAAACCATCGCGAAATCATGCTCATTGCTGCCGCAAAATAATACAAAATCACATATATACGCGAAATGTTCAACGTTCCCCCGCAATAGTTATATAAGTCTTAACAGTCAAAAATAACTTTAATGAGTCCGTTGCAATGGAGAAAACGTTATTCTTTCCCGTTTAAACGCGTGCCTTTTCATTTACTTTTATTCAACATCTTGGCGAGAATTGGGAGCCACATGTATCAATTCGACAATTAAACTTGTTGTTTTGATACAGGAAAAGGATGGCTGCATCAGTAAAAGAAAACTAGTGAAAAATATGAAATATTTATTTTTATTTGGTGCTATGAAGTAAAGCACTATACATATTAAAGCAGACGTTTCTTTTTTGTCATGTACATGTCATAACATAGTGAGGCGAAATATACAGTGAAAAGTCGCTAATACGACCAGTAGAAAAAAAGCTGATTGTCTGCATAAAAGACATGTGACGTCTTAAAGCAAGGTGAACGTAAAACAGAAAGCTCCAAAAGGAGCTTTCTGTTTTAAGTTCACCTTGTTTTAAGCAGTCACCGTCACCTGCCTTAAACACTTATAACATAATGACAAACAAAATACTGCCACATTTGCATGTGTTTGATTCTTTTAATTGACCTTTTCATTTAAGTAGGCCTATCACAGTTCTTCAGTTTGGGGTTAACCCTTATAGTGCTAAGCGTGACATGGTGACTGCTTAAAGGAGCTTTCTGTTTCACTGTCATCGTGCTTAAAACAGTCACCTGACTGAAACAACAAATAATTAACACAATTTAGTGGTCGTAATAGAGAGGTTTCACTGTATATAGGATTTTAGCACGCCATTCAGCGGATTGTAATCTGCAGGATAATCTCGGAGTAAGTTTGACCGACTTTGGGGAAAATAATGCATTATGTTTCATTGCCTTTCATGTATTTTTTTCTTTAATTGCCCCATTTCTTTTAAGATATATGCTGCTTGTTTTATGCAACGACAGAAAACTGCAAACACTAAGTATGATGAAATGCACTCTTATCTCATATTATTGATAAGGTAACAGAAGATTACAAGAAATGCTCAATCATTTCCTACTTTGAAATTCTCTAGTTCAGTTAATTATGGCGAGGTCCTATTTTTCAGCTGTTAACACTATTTAGGCTTAGATTTAATGTCATTGCATATGTCTTTAACCCTTTACCTGATAGCATTGTTTCTAGTATTGAAGATATGTGACTACTTAAAGCAGGTTGAAAGTAAAGCAGAATGCGCCCTAAGGCGCATTCTGCTTTACTTTCAGCCTGCTTTAAGCTATTAACTGCTAGAATAAGGAAAGTATTAAATATGACACATATTCATTACGGTATAATTTGGAACTATTTTCTTCAGCGGATGAATAAAATGAATGTGCTAAAAGTCGCTTCTATAAGGGAAAGGGTTAAGCAACCGTCTGTATTTAAGGTAAAACAAGGGTCTTCTACCAAGTGGTCACTTAATATGAGGTCGACTGTGCAGTGTTGAAGATGGGATTCTTTTCCGTTTTTAAAAACGGAACTAAACGAAATCGTAATAAATAAAAAGCAGAAAAGTACAAATATTTAGAAAACTCTGACGATTTATTTTAATATGAGTGACAAATAGTTTGTAGCTTGTTCAGGAGCTGGGTAAGCGGCTGTTTTGCGATGGACATACAAGTAATTGGTGTTTAGCATAAACGCGTGTATTGGGACAGGGTGTCTTCTCCACTGTAATTGTTGTAATATAATTAGATGTATTTTATCCTGTATCATCTAGTGCGTTGCCATCTGTTACGTAGCTCAATAAAAATATGAATTCATCATGTTAAAATAGATGTCTTACATCAATGCTTTAGATTCTAATTAACATGTAATTTATCAATGTAGAACAAAGCCAAAGGAAAATTGCGGATTCAGCAATTTCATGCATTACATTAATCCTGTCAGTGTGTGAGATGATGCATGTCTAAAGACTATCGATGTAAGCTCGCTTAAAGAGACTGAAAACCAAATGGCGTATTTGCAGAAAAAGAGATAAAATACGCAAATACACGCACATTTAGGCATTATCGTTCATTAACCCTTTCCCACATAGCCTATTCTTAGTATTGAAGATAGTTGACAACTTAAAGCAGGTTGAAAGTAAAGCAGAATGCGCCTTTAAGGCGCATTCTGCTTTACTTTCAGCCTGCTTTAAGCTTCCATGTGCTAAAATATAGAAACTATTCCCTATACTATATATTCATGGCTGATTAAATTGGAACTATTTTCTTCAGCGGAGGAATAAATCATATCCGCTAAAAGGCGCTTCTATGGGGGAAAGGGTTAAGCGTTAACTAGTATGATTGTTATAAAAATGTCCTCAAGAAATATCACTGAATCTTAGTATTTTAATATATTTCTTGTTTAAAATGGCAATAACCTTTGACCCTCTATATAGTTAAAATTCCAAGGAACTTTCTAATTGGTGTATATATATATATATATATATATATATATATATATATATATATATATATATATATATATATATATATATATATATATATATATATATATATATAGAGAGAGAGAGAGAGAGAGATAGATAATGTGAACAGACTACACAGTCAGACATACACATACTCGGTCAGATACGGCAGCGCGCCTAGCTGTAACAATGAAATGTACCAACAAGAATGAACCATCATATATAATAAATAATGTCGGCGTGATGCCGGAAACTACCGGGAAAAGCTGTATATATATGAATTAAAAAAATAAATGATGTATTATAGGCTTTTAAAACACAATTTTATTTCTTCAAAAAATGCGCGACGCGTTTCACTATAATTCATCAGGCGCTATACAATTGTTTATGACGTCATGACGTCATAAACAATTGTATAGCGCCTGATGAATTATAGTGAAACGCGTCGCGCATTTTTTGAAGAAATAAAATTGTGTTTTTAAAGCCTATAATACATCATTTATTTTTTTAATTCATATATATATATATATATAGATTGCTCTATAGTTAAGAGAAATCTGAATAGGAATCCTATTAGTCCTATCGGATCACAAGTCAAAGTCATAGAGGATGGGAAATGTTGGAGAGCCTGAGGTATATGAGTTGCAGGTTTTGGGCAGGTCAAAGGTCAAGGTGCGCCTGGCATCCTTATAAAAAAAAGACAAAAAAGAAAACCAAAGCTTTTTAAGGTCAAATTTGGTTTTCCATGTCTATTAGTACAAAGTTAATTAGTCCTCTACCGGTGAACCTATATGAACGCGCCTTTATGACTCGAACATATACCCTAGAAACCTTCCTACCTTGTTGTTGTCCTGGGGCTTAGTTTTCTGTTTATGAGACCGAGATTATCCCCTCTGTACAGAACTAAAGGAAGACAGGTCGGCTGTTTTCATCCCATGCACT
The DNA here is from genome assembly GCA_922989275.2 of Gari tellinella. Classification (NCBI taxonomy): domain Eukaryota; kingdom Metazoa; phylum Mollusca; class Bivalvia; order Cardiida; family Psammobiidae; genus Gari; species Gari tellinella. The sequence continues at coordinate 48,280,722 of OV277864.1, forward strand.
GCTTAACAGCGAATGAGATTAATAGCCGAAATCATCTTCCTGAAACCATCATCTTCTCATCGTGTCACCCCTCATCATACATCGGCGCTATATGACCTATTTTGGGTCGCAATGCCGTAAAAACAAACTCATTACCATTGAACCGTTCAACATATACGTTTAACTTGGAAAAAACCGGTTATCTTTTACTTAAAGCAAAGTTATCGAGATTGGCCTGTATACAAAAGCTGGTGGCACTTATAGATTGATTAGTATCTTTATATAAAATTTAATGTAGTTTGACCTACCCATGCATTGTTTATCCATGACTGTGATTCAGCTATTATTCAGGCTCTAAACTTAGCGAAAGCCTAAAATACAACAAACAGGAACTGCATACTTCACAATTACACTAACTATAGTGACTTGACTGTTATTTGCAAACAGTTTGGATCTCGATCAGACGCCGCGTATGCGGCGTCTGATCTGGATTCAAGCTGTTTGACAACCGTCTGGAAGTTTCTTCTATTTTTAAATAACCAAAATTGATTTGACAAATTTTTCAGACGACAATATCAAAGCAGACGATATTAAAGCAGGATAATAGTTAACATCTAAAACTGGACTTCAATGAGTTATCGGACAGATTATCTGTAACAGATAACCCTGAAAGACCGAACTCCTCGGTCATAACCACGACAAAGCGACACATCTTCCCATGTTATGTATTGTTCACTCATTAACCCCTAGTGACGTCATATACAATTTTCATATATTCGTCATTTACAAACAAGGTGTGAAGAATAGTGTAGACCAAAATTAAAGGGCTCCGAAAAGAGCCTTTTGGTCAGGGTGTGTACTGTTTGTCATGTTGCAATATATTATTTGTAGATCATAATGCAATTTTATTCGATATATGATTCAAATTGGAACAAGAAATATCTTTAAAAAAGATATTCGGCGGAATGAGTGGTTGAACTAAGGCTATATAGATGGGTGTGCAAAATTGAATGAAATTGAGGTTTTCAAAGAATTGTAATATCTTGGATTGAAAAGCAAAAAATAAAAGTATACAATTGAAACAGTAACTTTTATTTAAAATGCAAAACAATGCAAAACAACACAATAATTTAACTCATATCCTAGCTACTGGTAGGAGATCGTCACATTAATCTATTGTTCTATATATCAAACTTCATTCATAGAGTTTCTTGAAACAAACTATAGCATACACAAATGTACAGATTCAACATACTGCTGTACTTCACTCTTGTAAATAATGATGAAACCACACGATTGTGTTTAACTCACTTGAGGCCATTTATATATAATATTGCTTTTAATGTATGGTAAATGTGTACAAATAGTTAACAATTAACACAAATAATTGGTAGTAAACAATTACAAAACACCTAGCTTCCTCTGTATATCTATAAAAAGATTTCAGATGTCATCTTAAAATAGAATCATAAGTGTGTCTCTAAATTTTACACTCACAGTCCATATCTGGGAAAACTGTAATTGGACATAGACCAGCCTACAGGGCTCCAGGTAAGAGGGAGTAAACTAAACAAATCACATTTATTCACTCCTTTCAGCACCAAACCCTATGGTGTTACCACTCATTTTGATTGTCTCGAAGAGACAATTCAAATGTATAGTGACACCACAGGGTTTAATGCACAAATAAAGATTTTAAGTTTTGAAATAATTCCCTTATCTGGAGCCCTGGCTACTATCCAATCAGACTATTCAGTTTCAACAGGTGCTCCCAATTCTAAATTTCTGATCAAATATAATTGGTTGAAATGTGTGGCCAAATAGAAAGTGTGGCTAAATAGAAACCAGACAGCTCCGCCGAAAAAACACACCAGACAAACAAAAGAGAAAAAAAAAAAAAAAAAAAAAAACCCACAATAGTCAAAAAGGGAATAGCCTTAACTGAAATTAGGGGTCAACGAGTTAAACTGATTATGTCCCCAACCAGATCGGTTCAATGTCGGTAAACATCGGTACTCTACGCCGAGTGATCGGCCATCTCAAGCGTAGGTTCGGTACGACCGTCAGTTGACGAGTATGACCGATCGCTCTTCATAGATTATATCGATATTTACCGACATTGTATGACCCGACCTAATTAAGGACATACTACAGTTTATACCAGTTTTGGTGTTTGTTTACATACTACGTATACAAATACAGTCGAATCCCGATAACTCAAGCACGTATGTCATCATTCCAGGATCGTTTAATCATAGATACACTTTTTAAGCCCTTTAATCATTATTATTATTCCTCCGAGAAAAAAAGTTCAAATTTATACCGCTATACACCATAAGTTTCTTACTTTCTATACCCAAGGAGATTATAGATTCAAACAGGCTGAAAGTAAAGCAGAATGCGCCTTAAGGCGCATTCTGTTTTATTTCCAACCTGCTTTAAGCGGCTATCTGTCTTCAAAATAGTAAGAGGTTTTGGGGTAAAGTTTTCAGTTGAACATACTCGTATTTCAAAATAAACACGTTGCATAACCAGTATGTTCTACCTGAACACGATCGGGGCTCTACCTTATATATGGCCCATACATTCTCGTATTTTGCTTCTATATAGTCAAATCCATGCCAGGCAAATGAACCCCATTGAAGAGTACAGAGCTGCCATTTCTTCGGATTTTTTTTCTAGAACATGGTAGCTTAAACCAGGCTGAAAGTAAAGCAGAATGCGCCATAAGGCGCATTCTGCTTTACTTCCAGCCTGCTTTAAGTAGTCACGTGTCAACAAAACTAGAAACATACTGGGGTAAAGGTACGATTCGTGAAATCGCACTTGAAAAATGCAAATTTGGAAATCTTAGAATTTGTCATGTCAACTTATGGCAGCCCTGAGAGTATACGGATCGTTTACAAACGATGCACTTGTCCATCTGATCGGGCTATGCATTGTTTGTCATTTTTGCAATACACTGGGGAGAATGAAAAAACCTCATAACTTGACGAAGAGCTAAAGTAATGCAAAAAAAGCTCATTTGGGAGCTTACTTCCATTACCAAGTGTCCTGCTTTAAGTGTTGAATAATTTACGATTTTTTTTTTGCTTGGGGGGGGGGGGGGGGGGGTACGGCAGTACGCTGACAGTAAGTGCCACATGAATTGTGTCTTTCATCGTCTGAAATTCTCACTATATAGTATAAAGTTGAGAAAAACTTTACCGTACAATTGTTTAAACTATTTATGCTTGGGTATTGTAGTGAACTTTCCCTAGCATTTCATTATAGATATCCATCAAGGGTGGTCAAAAGAGAAAACATACAGCAGATCATTTCATGTGAAATAACAAACAACGCAGACCATGATTGTGGTGTCTCATCTGGCTCTATATACTGTTTGCTGATATGTCATTTTTGTATAATTTTATTTTAATGGGTTAAGGCTTTCGATACCAATCGTTGTATCTTTTTAAAACGCTATAGTTACTTACTTAATCACAAACAGCAAAATCCTTGTGTGTACTGGTTCTGAGTGTGTTTATCGGTATACTTTATAAGTCAGAAAATATCAGAATAACAAAACGTTTGGATCCAGATGATACGCCGAGCTACTCGGTGTATCATCTTAATCCAAAATGTTTGCAAATTCGTAGCGCTCAGAATGTTCTATATATTAACAATTCCGATACTACACGCACCCTAGTCGAACCTCTCAGCATTTCACGATGACGTCACTGGGGGTCGACCCGATAATAGTTTATAGCTAACAAGCGGCTTGTAGTAAAGCAGAAGGAATAAAAGAGACTGTGTTAACCGGTGTATCGGCGTGCTCGACCTTTTATTATTTCACATAATTACGGACAAATAAGGAAGAAGTTTATTTCGCGAGCGTTTTAAGGGACGGAAGGGTGTGCAGTAAACGTGCCAATATGACTTTCGATTTCTGGGATTTTATCACAAGCGTAATTAAGCTTGCTAGCATCACTGCTGTAACAGAAGACTTGGTTAGTACTAATTCATTGGAGGCTGAGCAGAAAAATATCACTGTCGGCTACGCCGCTGCACCGGAACAACGAAGATTTCTACAACCGCTATGGGACATACGTCTTGGCAGAGAGGACTTTTTTGCGTCCCCACTTTTCCCAGTTTTCCTCTCTGTCGGTTTTTACTTTAGTTTCTGCACACCCTTCATGATCGCGGATTTATGGGGTAAAAACTGGAAATGGATCCAGAAGTACAAAATTCAGAGCGATTTAGAAGTTACTCTGGATCAGGTCTTGGATACTGTGTCATTGACATTTTGGAACCACGTTCTTTATATCCTACCAGCGGCCGTCGGTCAGTGGGTCTGGACCCCACCAACCCCTCTTCCTGGGCTGGCCCCTACTGTTTTTGAGTTTGTTTGGCACCAGTTGGCTGGTTTGCTGGTGTTTGACCTTCAGTACTTTGTCTGGCACTGGAGTCACCACAAGGTTCGATTCCTATACAAACACGTCCATTCTATCCACCATCGATACCACTCACCCTTCGTCTGGGTCACCCAATATCTGCACCCTTGGGAACTGATCACAGTCGGGTTTCTTACAACGACAAACATGTGGTTCTTCAACTGCCACCCTCTGACCGTCTGGAGTTACATGATAGTTTCCATAATCATCAGTGTCGAGGCTCATTTTGGATACGACTTGCCATTCGCCCTTAACAACATTGTCCCCTTTGGGGTCATAGGTGGGGCCCCAAAACACGACATGCATCATTTGAAACCCCTGACCAGCTATTCGCCATTTTTCAATCATTGGGACCGACTTTTTGGAACATTTTGCCCCGCGATGAAAGCTGGTGGAGTGAAGCCACAGGAGCTGCTAGATTACGAGAGAAAGCAGAAAGAAACGAAGAAACACAGATAGAACTTGCTACCATGGACATTTAGAAAAGGGCTTCTGCATGAGCATCATCTTATTTCTAAAACAGTGTATACTATGAAAAGAATTTGCACTGTGTGCAAGACTATATGGTTAACATAATAAAGATTTAGGGTAAATAGAATGTGACCGATTGTTTTTAAATGTTGACGATTAAGTATCAAACAGTTTTAAGCCTTATCAGACGCCGGGTTACTCGGCGTCTGATCAGGCTTCAAACTGTTTGCAAATGATAATCCTTGGAGTACATATTGGGTCGGAACTTGTAACGTAACTCGACGATGAACACAGCGTGAATACCTAAATCCTGTTCTGTCGTATAGTTAGTTAACTTTGTCTACACTGTTTGTAATATCACGATGCCCTTTAAGGCTTATTGTGGCGGGACTCATGCAGTCGCCTTCCTCGGGATGTGGAAAGAAAGCAGTGGACTATTTAACGAGCCCATATTTGAACCGACATGTAAAAGACGGACTGTTCTATACCATGTTGGATCCAGCCTCATCCAGGAACGGTATATCTATATCAGGTTTATCAATAGATTGTACATGTATATTTAATTTATTTATTATTTTAATTAGTTTTAAAAAGAAAAACTTAGTCAACATGCACACCGTGACACATATATTTACAGTAGACCGAGTAGTGTAGCTATCTTAGTATCGATTTTAGTAAGCTATGGATTGTTATTAACTTTTTATCGTCTGCTTTAACCCTCTCGCCGCCAAAATATCGTCTGCATTGATAGTGTCGTCTGACATATTTTTCAAGTAAGGTGTTGAATAGTTCGACTGAAGAAATATCGATACTAGTGTCGGGCAGTTTGCATCTATAGATCAAACGCCGCGTTACGCGACGTCTGATCAGGGTCCAAACTGTTTGCAACGTCGACTTTTGACGCTAAATATCTGATAGTGAAAGAGTTAAGAAAATCGCTGTAGATACCACAGTCCCATTGCAATCTGTAAGTGTTGTTTTCAGTACAATCCCTCTCCCACTGTATATTCATATACACAAATATAAAGCCCCGCCCACTATGAACATCTATTATCCGAACTATTACATTGGCTAATAAAGCAAAGTGGAAAGTCCAATAAAAGAGTGTATACTCATGTCAGATCCCTCGGAAGCTGTCTGAACTGGGTCAATGCTGTTTTCAAAAGAACGTCAAAATATAACAACAGGAGATTGGTAAACCCTTATTATGCTGAAGTGTCGTCTGCTTAAAATGTCCAGTCTGCAAAAAATATAATAAATAATTTTAATATTTTTTAAACTTGAGAAAATATAAATGGGGATGTCAAACAGCTTGGATCGAGATCAGACGCCGCGTAACGCGGCGTCTGATCTGGATCCAAGCTGTTTGCAAATATTAGCCAAGTCGCGCTTAGCACGATAAGGGTTAAAGTAGGAAAACGGGAAGTAGGGTGTACTGAAAACAAACTGACTGTTACTATCCTAATAGTGTAAAATTCTTTCGTATCTGATACTGTAAACAATTCTTCCTTGAAAGGTCATACTATCGCTGATTAAGTGTAAAATAGTACTTGACCGAAAATATCGCCTTCTGTGAATACCGAAATTCCGTTTGATTAACATTATAAAACTGTTACTTTATTCTTTCACACGTTTCCACGTCTTGTCTGTTAATTTATCAAATTTAACGTAGAAATTAGCCATGCCAAATCAGAATCTAAACTGGTAATTGATTAGGTATGTCATTTAGAAGCAGAATACAAGTTCGTGAAGTGTTTAGATCTCATCAAACACGAGTGTCGGACAGTTTGGATTCTGATCAGACCCCGAAACATTCAGCATGTGATCTGGATCCGAACTGTTTGCAAATTTTCATTCAAGTTACTCTTGGCATAATAAAGGCAAATACTTATCCCTGGGATAATTTGTTAGATCTACAAGTAACATGTAAAAGTTAGATTGTAGTGGTTTCAGTTAGATTGTAGTGGTTTCTATATTATTGCAGTGGTTTCTTCCTATCTTGTATACAGTGGAGAAGACTTTGTTTCTTCCCGGTTAAACGAAACTAAACTCATTTGTAATTATTATAAAATGTTGAAAATGTTTCGTGTGTGGATTTTTCATGTGTGGATTTTTTTTTCTTCAAAGAAACAAAGCTTTTTCAATGAAGATGTTAACGATTTTCTCTAATCTGAATATCAAACAGTTTTTATCCACTGCAAACAGTTCAGTGCCAGAACAGACACCGGGACACCCGGCGTCTGATCTGGCTCCAAACTTTTTGCAACGGAAACATTTTTATAGCATACACGCGTTTATTAGAAAAGAACAAATTGTTCTCCACTGTTCTCTTCCAACATTGTACCTCTTGCTTCCTGGACTGCCTGTTTCACTAAACAACTTACGCAATATTTTTGCTTAAGTCAAAATCGTTCAACTCTTATTTTTTTATCATTAACGTTTGCAAACAGCAAATAGCCAGATCAGAGGACCCGCTAAAAGCGCATCCTCTGATCTGGATATTTGCTGTTTGTAGCAAGTGATAATAAAAAATATAAATTAGAATTTAAAATTTTGACTTACGCAAAAAATTTGCGTAAGTAGTTTAGTAAAACGGGCCCCTGGACTGCCTTGCCTGTTTTTCTACCTTGAAGGGAGATTCAAGTTTTTCTCTTTTGGTTTTGTATTTTATCTATCTTTTTTTTTATTCATTGAATCTCTCCGAGTTTGGGGTTAAACTTTTGTTTTTTGGAGGTTTTTTTAAATTTTTGTTTTTGTTAGTTTTCTCATGTGACTTTTCAACCTTTTTCATCCTAAACATAACCTCATTTTGGCTTGTTCGATCTGTTAACCACCTTTTGTCAAGCAGGCTGCAGTTACAACTAGTTTCGCCCCTGATTAGATGTCGAGTAACTTGTCGTTTGATCAGGATCCAAACTATTTGAAACTTGTCAATTTGTCTCTCCTTTTTTTCTCAAATATTTTCTAAATCTTGATTTGAAAGAAAATGTGTAGCCTTTATTCTGGCGTAATGCCGTCTGCTGTGAATGTTTTGTCTGCAAACATTGTCAAAATAAGATTTGTGTATTTATTTTAAAGCTGAAATCTGAGAAACAGCCGTGTGAATCCAGGCTGAATCCAGATCAGGGGCCGTGTTGTGTGTCGTCTGATCTGGACCAAAACTGTTTGCAAGAAACAATCAAGTCGCGATTCGCAGACAAAGGGTTAAAAATAGTTGTATTTAAGAAGTGGACAATCTGAGAGTTTTATTCATTATGTTTTATACGAAAATCAATCGAAACCTAGTTCGGCATATCCCGTAGATCGGAAAAGGCCGAGCGATGTTCCGATCGGATGAGATCTCGGTTACGACATAGATAAATCCCGGATGTTTATTTTTACGTATTTTGTACAGATTTGATATTTAAAATACTTCCCTAAAACACAACGAGAAAGGGCGAAAACAACGAATAGCCCGTTCATGAATATAGTTATAGTGAGGATGGTGTTATTTTCAAGTATCCGTTTAAAATTTTAAATGCATGCTAAACGCAAACAAAAAACGATACTTGAAGAGCAGAAAATGAAAAGTTCTTAAAAAGTTCGACTGCATGTTTTAATTGGATTGAAAAACAATTTTGAACCTGACCAGATGCCAGGTTCCTCGGCGTCTGATATGGCTCCAAACTGTTTGCAATGGACATATATAATTACCTTAGCACAAACGCGCATATTTGAAAAGAATATAAACGTCTTCCTCTACGTGCATATATACGATAGTATACTTAGATATGTTTGTATGGTGTACAACTGTTATTAAGATAAACAGTATTATTACATATATACATGCATGCATGTACTATGATGTACAGTAAAACCCCTCAATATCAACCACTAAAAAATCATTTTGTATTTAAGACTGGCGGCAGCTTAAACAAAGGTAAAAGTAAATCAAGCAAGCTTCATTTAGGATTTTTCTGTTTTTCATTCATCTTTCTTTAACCTGTCGCCTGTCTTTAATACCATCAAGACGCATTATTTTAGTGGTCGTAGTAGATGGGTTTAACACTGCTCCATAGCCTGTTTCTAGTATTGAAGATAGGTGACCACTTATAAAGCAGGCTGAAAGTAATACAGAATGCGCATTAAAGAGCATTCTGCTGCTTTACTTTCAATCTGCTTTAAGCTAGAATGTAGGAAAAAATCTTATGGCACATATTCATGACAGTATGCATTGGAAGTATTTTATTCAATGGAGGCATAAATTAAATGCGTAAAAATTAGTAGCTATGGAGTAATGTGCTATGGAGTAACTGTGCTAGATATGTGTGTATTGTATATAGCTCAGCACATTATTACATTTTTTGGGGTGAATCATGCACTTAGTGATACAAGCATCAAACTTGGCACACGTGTACTTCTATCTGTAGTATTTCAAAAAAGCCCGTTAGCCACTTGAAAAAATCAAAATGGCGGCCATTTTTCAAGATGGCCGCCATTACAGGTTCGAAAATACAGTTTTGTTGTTAATATTTGACATATATGCCCGTTCTTTACAGTTTTGGTGTCTAAGTATATGTTTTAAAGTATAAGGAAACTAATTAAGTCAATTTCAAAGTGTTTTGAAACTTATTTTATCATGTTATGGCCAATTTGTGGGAAAAATACATAGTTTTTTCGAAGATGGCCACTATTTTTGGTTCAAATTTACGATTCTCTTTGTTACATTTGACGTACATTGCCATGGTTTTACACTTTTTGCGTCAAAATATACATGTATTTTTACAGCAGAAAGAAGCTAATTTTGTCAGCACAATAACACATTTTTGACAAAAGACAGTCTATTTTTAAAAAATTACTTAACTGCGTAATGACAAATTTGTTGAGTTTGTTTGCATATGTATGCCAACATAGTCTCTAATGTAGAATATCTTTTCTTACATCTGGTATATATGACGATTTATTATTTCTTTGGTGTCAAAGAATGTTTTAAACAGGATGAGAAAACTATTCATAGGAGCCTCCGGTCGGTTAGAAACTAATATCATTGTCTAATGACCTATTTAAGCCACACATATATTTTTAACTCCGTAGCTGACCAAAGCTTGTTGTCTGTTGTTATGTGACTGCTAATGCTGAATGTAGGTGCTGTTTTCTCACATTTACAATTTCATTTATCTGAACAATGATTGCCCAAACTATACTACTTTATCTGACACTGCAATTACTTTACCATACAATATTCTACCTTTCAAGTAAACTGTAAAGTCTTGAATATGTTTCTTTTTCTCAATTTAGATATAATTGCCTTTAGAAAACAAACATAATTCCTTAATTATCTAACATAACAATTAACCCCTGTACCAACAACAAACATCATGCTAATTCTGAAGATCATTTAACCACTTTGTAACTTCTTACCAGAAAAAGTACATGTATATGTAAGACGCACATGTTATAAATGTGACCAAAATTTAACACAGTCTAGCATATCCCAATAGTCATTATTATATTTAAATCAAACAATGTGCCTACATAGTTGATGCCCATTATGACTCATGTCCATCGTAATAGTGACTAGATAATTCATGGATACCATCTTACTACTGCATGAGCGTGTAAGTAATCATGTGAACAAGGGAGCATCTGATAAATTGATTAATATCGTTCAAAATTCAGACGAGTAATCGGACGACAAACCAGTGTTTCTTATACGTTTTGAAGAAAATCAAAATTTCGAAGTAAAAATATTTGGTGGTGGAATTTGAAAAAATGAATGAATGTACCCAACACCTGAATTACTGATTATTTCTTGCAGGAATTACTGATAGGGCTTGGTGGCTCATGCATTATAGTGTCATGACACTGGTTAAACTGATTTTCACAACAGAGAAAGGGGCCATTTTACACCAATAAATATGGATTAAGCGTCTTTTGCATGAAACAGAAATACATTTGCTTATATGTTTTAGATATTTGTCTGTATATATAGTAGGTAAAAGTCAACAAAGTTTCATCTTGGACAGCTTGAATTTTTGCACAAACAACATCTTCATTAAGTTTGGTATATGTACACCAGATGTTCACTGTTAATAAAGAAAGGCTGCGCCATGAAAAAAGTTGAAGGCAGTGTGGACTCCTTTCAATAAAATCAGATTTAAGCAATGTTAAGAAATATACTTTACACGAAAAGTCGTGTCTCTTCTCCAAAGTAATACATGCAACCTTTTGAGAGTATGACCCTTAAAACTCCCTTAAAACTCCGCATGAATCTTTTTAAAGAATTTCCATTCCTGAGTTTGGTGTAAAAGTTGTAACAGTTCTGTTCTGTATACATAGGGACGGATGTATAGTCTACCTACTCTAACAACAGACTTTTAAAAGTGATACATAGTCAAAGATAGTATACGTTTTCAAGTGGTACAATTGCATAAAGACAGAACGTTTCAGCTGTTTGCTAAAGCTATTTGATGTGGACACATAATACTGCTAATATCATATTTGAGATTGATCCTTGTGTAATCTTCAACAGCATTTGAAGAATTTATACAATGTTAACATGAAGAAGTGTGTGCACAAATGTTCATGCATGAAATGCAAGCCATAACCGGAGACCACAACACTCCCATGTTAAAAGCTAATGACAAAACAGTTCATGTGGATGTGGATTTCAAATGCTAATTCAAACTATCTTGTTCTACAGAAAGTGTTGGTTGCAATTGGTCAACGGTCAAACATGAGCTAGTTTCACACCAAATTTCCTTATAAGAAAGAGAAAAGGCTGCATAGAATACATAAACTGAAAGATATGGTGCAGTCTATAATCATAAATCATAATGTACAAGCAATAAAATCTGGAAATCATTGCATCAATTATGCCAAGTCATGGGATAAGATTATTGTGTTTGATTGGACATGTTAGCTTGATGGTATAGATCTTAAGGTGCAGTTCCTAAAGGTCAAGCCCCTCTGTTTGAACATGCCAAATGTTTTGCATACCAAATACTTGTAGCTTGTGTCATGATGGAAATATCTCATAGAGTTGAAATGAATGAAACACTGCTGATACATTGGACAACCCTGTTACCTAGTGATATGATTGCAAAAACCCGATTAAACATAGATACTAAAGTAAACTGTTTGCAGTGACAGATGCAAGTACATGTACTTACGATGTGGCTTTCCTTGTTCAGACTAATATACCGATATTTGGATATGTGAAAATGAACACCTACATAAGTTTAAGCGATTATACGCCAACTCCAGCATGTACACTAAGAAATTACTGCTAAAATAGTCATAAACCACATATATGCCATTAAAATAAGTCATTACCCAAAAGAACAAGATTCTTAATAAAGTAAATGATCACATAATTAGCTTTCTGTGCTCTTATCATAATGCCTTGACACCAAAAGTATGACAAATGGCCAGAAGTATATAGAAAAGATCAGAAAGGATATTAATCACTATTGTAAAAAGTAACGATCATCTGTGAGCAAAAAACACTTATTTTGTCTAGATTGGTAATTTTGCAATAAAATTAGTTTCAATTCAGAAAAAAGTTGTCTGAATAAGCTTCCTTATACTTTATGACATCTATGTTGACACAAAAAACATAAATGTTGATTAAATTTAAGAAATGATTTTGGATTTTGCTTATACCAATATAAAATGGTGGCCATTTTGAAAACAAACGATGTAGTTTTGCCATTTTGCATTAAAGTAAACGTCTGTTCAGCTTGAGGTTGACTGAATTGGCTTCCTCATGCTTAAAATCAATTTTTTGGCGAAATTCGGTCAAACATGGCAAATGTTAGAAAAGAATTGGTCAATGATCATAGTCGATTATAAAAGCTCTTTAGAGCTCATGTTACTTGTATATGTATTGCCGACTCAAAAATAAACCTAATCATAATTATGTTATCTTAACGAGAACCAAAAATGGCAGCCATCTTGAAAAAATGGGGACCGCTTTGAAATTTTACATGGCTAATGGCTTTTGTTTAAAATAGGGTCATACCAGTATACATACCAAATTTGATGCTTGTATCACCAAGTTCGTGATTTTGTTTTAGCACTGATGTGTACAGATTTATGTAGTTGAAATGTGCAAAAAAGCATCTTCAGACAAAAGCAATTGAAAACAATATCATTAAATAACATGACAGAAGGTAAAGTGAGTGTATAATCTATAAAAACAGAAGGTAAAGTGAGAGTATAATCTATAAAAACCCTGTGAATTTGGTTTTTACCTTGACACACATTTCGTTTTTGTACAGTTTTGCTTATAATACGATTAAATAAACTTCTTACAAGTCTATGGATCACATAAATAGGTTCTATATGCTTGAAAACATATAATTAGACACCAAAAGTTTGAAAATCGGTCAAATATATCCGATGTTAGAGATAAAACTGTATAATAGAACCGGAAATGGCGGCCATCTTGAAAAATGGCCGCCATTTTGAATTTTTGACGTGGCTAACGGGCTTTTTGTTGAAAGTAGGGGCATACCCGTATACATACCAAATTTGATGCTTGTATCACCAAGTGCATGATTTTTGTAATAATGTGCCCAGCTAATAAGATAACTGTAATGAAGATAATGTCAGTACAGTAGAACCTCTCTATTACGACCACTGAATTTTGTCAAATATTAGTCGCTTAAGACAGGTGACTGCTTAAAGCAATGTGAAAGTGAAACAGAAAGCTCCTACAGGAGCTTTCTGTTTCATTTTCACATTGCTTTAAGCTGCCAGCTGTCTTTTAATACAGACAATTAGCCTTCTTTTAGTGGTCGTAATAGAGAGGTTCTACTGTATTACATTATGTACTTGCCATGTCAATAAGGGGGACTTTCGGATAACTGTGAATAGTATGCATGTACCTAGACTGAACTCATTCACCCCTATGACTTCAAATTAACTATTTCAGTTTCCAATTATGTCTTGTCCATTTTTACATATTTTGGAATAGTTTTAGCAATACATTGCAAAATGACAAACAATGTAGACCCTGATCAGAAGGCCCATGTATAGGAGCCCTTTGATCAGGGTCTACACTGTTTGCGTAGAATTACTGTGTACCCTTTTCAGGTACATTATTTCAATTTAATTGTAAATTACCAGTATACTCGTTGCAAGGGTTGAATTAGTTTATTGGAAATGCTTCGGCTGATCTTGGTTTACCTTGTTTGTAAATGTCACCTCAGGTTTTTACAGTTTCGAGAGTCCCCTGATATTGTGCGAGTCAATTGTTGTACTGTTTTCAAAAATATGAAAGAACTGTTGAATGTTTTAAATGTTAAAATTTAAAGATTTCTGTTAAGATGTTCTTATTTAGAATTTGATGCAAGCATTGTGTAGTCTGATTGAATATTAAGGTTACGTTATGTGAAGTTCGAAACGTTCAAAATAATGTATGTATACATGCAGTCAACATGAGCTAGATTAGGCGTTTTAGATACAAGTGGCAGCTTAATGCAGGACAGGATAAAAGCAGAAAGTTTTCTGTTTGAATTTTGTCTTGCATTGAGTATTCACGTGACACCTTATACAAACGGATCTCGTTAGGGACCCTCAGTCTTAATGAAAAAAGAATTTCGGGATATAAGATGCATTTTGAAATGCTCAAAATACAACGAATCAAAGTGCAGAGGTAATTATTTGACCATCCAATCTATGTTTTCATTTTGAAGGTAGATTGTTACTAGATTTGGGGTAATGTAGAATGCTCATCTTAGAGCTCTCTGCATTACCAACATTCTGTTTTTAGCTACTACTTGACTTAAAATCATTGTTTAATCTTTTGTAAAGCACTGATATATTTATATATGTACATGTGGCTGGATTATGTAGTAATGTAAAACCTCTGTATAACGACCACTTGATTGTACTTATCAGGTGTTTAAGGCAGGTGACTGCTAAAGCAAGGAGAATGAAAAACAGAAAGCTCCTTTAGAAGCTTTCTGTTTTACGTTTACCTAGCTTTAAAGCTGTCACCTGTCGTTTATACCATTATTAAGCATTTTTTTAGTGGTCGTAATAAGGAGGTTTTACTGTACATAACTGCATATACAAATCTGATGCAGAAAGCTCCCAAAAGAAGTAATTGCCTAAGTTGAAACTGTGTGCACTTTACGTCGAATGGTCGATGTAAAAAGGCTCATTTAACTCATTCATCCCTGAAACTTATAATAGACAATTCCAGTTTAGAATTGAATCTAGTCCATTTTTGAAGAATTGGGATAGATTTTAACAATATTTTACAAAATGACAAACAGTGTATATCCTGATCAGAGGGCTCCTTAAGGAGCCCTCTTATCAGGATCTACACTGTTTGCATAGTGTAAGTGTACTCTTGACATGTATATGATTTGTTAATGACGAGTATACTCGTTGCTAGGGTTCAATGTGTTAACTCATTGCACCTGTCTACTCGTTATTTACAGAATGGGCGCTGGAGTATGTTCCAAAGAGTCCAAACTCGTCTTAAGCAAACAGTAAAGACCCAGATCATAGGGCTCACGAAGGAGCCCTCTAATCAGGGTCTATACTGTTTGCCATTTTGCAAAAGATTGTAAAAATCAACCCTTAGTAGTTAAAATGGACTATACTTTATAACTGAAAATACCCATTTAAAAGTTTTAAGGGTGAATGGGCTTTGGGAGATGGGAATTGGGTGGGGTGGGGTGGGGATGGAGCAACGGGTATAGTCATGCGTCTCTTGTCAAGGTTCAAACTGGACTCCTCACAAACTAGCATAAATGACGTGTCTTAACCCTTTACCCAATAGCCTGTTTCTTGTTTTGAAGACATGTCACCAATTAAAGCAAGCTGAAAGTTAAGCAGAATGCGCCTTTTAGCCTGCTTTAAGCTACCCTCTGCTAGAAATTATAGAAGTTAAAACTATATTATTCAGCGGAGGAATAAATAAAATGCGCTACAAGTCGCTTCTATTGGGGAAAGGGTTAACAGACACCGAACGTGCTAGAAGTCCTTGTTTTCTGATGTGTTCTGAGAACCATGTTGTAAATAGTATAATTTAATAGTTACACATTGTAGTCTTAGATTGTAGTTTGTAGAATATTTTTGTATTTTTGTAAAACCATGTGTTCTGCTTGTATTATGCGTTTGATATAAGGAAAATAGGACAGCATCCCTAGAAAAGAAGACAAATAAAATCTACATGATAGAACATGTTGCCACTACGCCCGCGCTTAATATAGATTTGTTTTAGTTGATTAACACTTGCAACTGCTCAACTCACACTCACTGTTTGCATAGGACAAGTGTACTCTTTACAGGTATACTGTTAGTAAATGTCAGGTAAACTCTTTGCTAGCGCTTGCTTTACCAACTATTTCACGAAAATACATAGCGAGCAGGCACATAGAGAGCTGGAAAAATAGTATTATAGAAATCTCATTTTACGAATGCAAATCCTGAAATCTTATCAAACCAAGCTCTTTTCTCAGTCCAGGAGGATTCAAGTTTTTCTTAAGTTTGGCTGTATTTCAAGAGCAGGCTAACAATAACTTCTTTTAACAACGTGAACTGAATAATTCAATCTCATGCGGGGCATCGTAGGGTTATCAGGCAATAAAGGACGATTAATCGTGCACGTGACTCGACAGCTTCACAATACCATCGATTGACTTAAATGCAGTTGGCATATAAGGGAACGAGATTGACTTCGGATTCAATTGGCACATAAAGGAACGATAAAGTGTTGCTACAGTTTAACCTTAGTGTGTTGAGCACGATTCGATTCAAATTTGCAAAAAGTTTGGATCCTGATCAGACGCCGAGTAACTCGGCGTCTGATCAGGATCCGAACTTTTTGACACTCGTATCGATGTTTCTTTTATCAAAAATGCATAAAATCTGAATGTGAGACATAAATGCAGACATTTTTTAAGCAGACGATAAAACAACAGCGAATGGGTTAGTGCAACAAAATGTGGATGTATACAGAATGATGATTGGATGCATGACCAGAAACGTTAACCCTTTTCTACCAATGAAAACCTCAATAGCTTTTTGTTCGAAGATCTCATAGTTACTTTGAAGGAATGGTAATAGACGATCGCAAAAGAAATTACAATTTTTTTAAGCAGACGGTGTAAATGTTTACCAATTTTAATGCGCAATGGTCGTCTTAAGTTATAAAATTAAGCTTAATGCAGTCTGTCACCGAGGGTTTTTCATTGATGTTTCGCTTAAGTAAGGTTTAGACTTACAACGGTTGCATTAACTTTTTTTCTTCTTTATTTACTGCGAAGTATTGCCGTCTGCTGTAAGCCTTTCATTAAGAAATTATCGTCTGCTTAATACTGATGTCTGTATACATAAGTTTAAATTTCAGCCTTTCAGTCAAGATAGCTAAGATATATCGCTGTTTGGATCCAGACCAGACGCCACGAATCTGAATCCAAACAATTCGCAAAGTAGACTTAAGTCGCTTATATCATTGAAATGGTTAAATAAGTGACAGATGATCAATATAGGAGTTCAGGTGGCTAATTACTATAACGTTAAGAAACTCTGACAGCCTGTAGCACGCTATATTATTGCCAGTCGTCTGAAAAATATTGTCGTCTGCATCAATTCTCAGAGCACAGAATTATACACTGATAATTCCGTGCTCAGAGCAGGGCTTCAGATAAGAGTGGGTAAACTGAATAAATCTAACATTTTATGACATTTCAGCACCAAATCCTATGGGTTACTACTTATTAGAATCGTCTCTTCGAGACGATTCTAATGAGTAGTGACACCATAGGATTTAATGTATAAATGATAATTTTAGTTTCTGAAATGTTCCCCTTATCTGGAGCCCTGTCAGTGAGTCCGAATTGGTTTGGGGGTTTTTTTCCAGACAAAATCACCATTGTCAAACAGTTAAGATTCAGATGAGACGCCGAGTTACTCAGGGTTTTGTCTGGATCCAAACTATTTTTAACATTTATCACAGTTCACCCGCAAAGTACAGAAAATTGGAACTTGAACCAACGTGTACCAGTTTGAGTTCATGCCGCATTGTCTCCTGGTGTTTTCAATGTAAATGATTAAAATCCCTAAATATCACGTTACAGTATCTCATTTTTCAGCTTTCTATTACATTTAGTTAAACATACTTTATTGACAAATACTAGTCATAAAGCATAGGGGAAAGTATCAAGTTTTACAAAATACAAATACATTGTATGAGAGAAATAAGGATTGAGTCACAAGTTCTACAAAATATTAGTTAACGGTCATTCATTCACGTTTGTTGCCATAGAGACAGTTAGCTCTAATTTCAAAATGAAAACGTAGGCCTGCGCAATAAGGTAAAGTGAAGTACAGAGTGAATTAATGAGTTGAGCTTTATGATATTAAAAAAAAAGGTCATCGATCCAACGACCACTCAAAGAGAAGCATAGTTCGATTTTTTTTTTACCCACCGAGTCCTATTGACAAGTATACTCGTCGTTTACAAATACTGTATCCAAGGCTGCCATAACTTGATCATAAAAATCCTAAGATTTCAAATGTTCAATTCTTCAGACCCAATTTTTTACTCATAGACCATTTCTTGTTTCGAAGACACGTGACTGCTTAAAACAGGTTGAAAGTAAAGCAAAATGCGCATTAAGGCGCATTTGCTTTACTTTCAGCCTGTTTTAAGCTACGATTTGCTAGGATAAAAATCCGAATACTTTGAAAAAATCCGGAGAAATGGCAGCCCTGTGTATCTCTGAAGAGTACACTTGTCCTATGCAAAAATATAGACCCAGAACAGAAGGGTCATTTTGAAATAAATTGTAAAAACAATCCTGAATCGGAAAAAATGGATAAGACTTTAGTACAAATTTGAATTGTCCAATTAAAGATTCAGATTTGAATGGGTTAAGGCAGGTGGCAAGTTGCTGTCTTTGCTTTAAAAGCGTATTGCTTTGCACGGAAAACAGTTCGACATTTGTTAGGTGGTGTGGATTATGTATTAGGCTTAAATGTCTTCTTGTCTGACAGACAGGTGTGGTGGGGTGGATGATGCTGGCCAGATTCGTTCCCAAGCGGCGCGAATGACGCACTTGTACTAGTGCTGATGATGCCGTGAATCTGCGCTCAGGATTTAGACCCTACCCGCCCACTAGACACGCCCGTTTGACGTCACGAGATAAGAGCTCTCGGGCACAGTCAATTGTCCTTCCTGAACCTTTCATTATATGGAAGGCTTGGAAGCTAGTTTTCCTTATGTATTAACTACTGGCAGAGCACATTGGTTATTACTGTTTAAGATATTTTAAGTGTAAACATTCAAACGTGTCAAGAAGTCACTTAACCCATTACCTCATAGTCTATTACTAGTTTTAAAAAAAACATACTGCTGAAAGCAGGTTGAAAGTAAAGCAGAATGCGCCTTTAGGCGCATTCTGCTTCACTTTCAACCTTCTTTTAGCCACTGTCTATTAGAATAAAGAAAATATTTCTGTTTTCTTTAGCGTATTCATGGGGTAACAGGTAGAACAAGACGCATTAGAATTAGCAGTTACTTTCTCTGTGGAAGCCTTTTTACTTATTTTTGTCTTGCATTCAGTAGTCACGTGTAATAAGAACTAATTAGAACGTGTCCGGTTAGCACAAGTCTGTCTATTTGTATGCTACCATTGGGCACTATTGGTGACCAGAATTGTACCGTCTTCGAGATGCAACAATCAAAACAACAATTTCGTAATTGTGATGTATGTGTAGTAAAATCTTTCTATGACGGCCACTAAAGCAAATGATAAATGATTGTATAAGCGACAGGTGATAGCTTAAAGCAAAGAGACACTAAAACAGGAAGCTTC
Organism: Gari tellinella; assembly: GCA_922989275.2. Lineage (NCBI taxonomy): Eukaryota > Metazoa > Mollusca > Bivalvia > Cardiida > Psammobiidae > Gari > Gari tellinella. The sequence goes on from OV277864.1 coordinate 48,300,424, forward strand.
TGAAGGACATTTCTGTTTTACCGTCTCGCTGTTTTAAGCAGTCACCTGTATAAAACACATATTATTTAACACAAAATAGTGGTGGCAATAGAAAGGTTTTACTGTGCATGTACTTCCAAAGATTGTTTCTTGATGACATGACTAAAGTGTTCGATAATTTTTTGAAAATGGTTGAACACGAATTATTCATCGTTTCAAAACTTTTTTGGCGGGAAAATCGAATTTTATATTTTTTTAAAAATTAATCATATTATATGTTACCTTAGTTTATTGACATATACTTTTCAATGAAAAAGTATTAAATTGAAAAGTGATTAAATCAAATCTTGTAAATACTCTGTCTGATTGAATATAAAGAAAGGAGACCGAGTTTATTTTTGGATAGGTGTGCACAGATTCGTCCTGTTTTTCCAAGTTGGCTTTCTGACGCGCTCGGATTCAATCCCAATAGCATGAATGACGCGGGGAAATCCCCGCCGACCGTGCTATGAATCTGTACGACGTCAAAGGTTGCACGAGAAATGCGAAGTTTCAATCGTAACTTCTCGGTCAATTCCGATATCTTTCGGGATTATGTAGAAATTTACGAGAAGTTCCGATAGATCTAAATTCTAAGGGATTCCTCGAATTGATGAATAACCGGATTTACAGACTATAAAATATGATATGATTTTCATTAAATTCAATGTTCCTGTAAAAAAGCAGGTGTCCTATGCAAAAAGTGTAGCCCCTGATCAGAGGGCTCCTTAAGGAGCCCTCTGGTCATGGTCTTCACTGTTTGTCATTTTAAAATAAAATTCAAAATAAAACCCTATATAGATCTAGTAAAGTGGACTAGACTTTATCTGAAACTTGAATCATTCAATCTCAGGGTGTATTGGTTAACATTTTCCTTACTAGGAACATTTATCGTTAGGATCTCGCTTATATGTCATTGTTTAGTGAAACAAGGGAGATCCTAAAGATGATAGAACTAATAACATTGTATTGAAACATTGCTTGGAAATCGGAAGGGAAATAGATCTAGATAAATTTCTTATTTCGTTTATCTGTATGAATTGTATTAGATGATATGCCCATATACATGTTAGAACACTTTTACTGCCATACTTTGCAAACAGTTTGGATCGAGATCAGAGGCTGCGGAATGCGACTTACAATCAGGGTCCAAACTGTTTAGCACACAGCAACATCTTGCTTTGAATAGCCACCTGCTGGTTTTTAACAAAATACAACAGAAAAACTTCTGAGTGTTGGTATTTGTACATGTAATAGAGAGATCTTACAGTATTTAACGCTTTCGCTGCCTAGTTCTTTTTATAATAGATATACATAAATGTGTCTATAATATGCATAAAGGTTGGATCCAGATCAGAAGCCGCTTGACGGGGCGTCGGATCAGGATTCAAACTGGTTAACTCTTATATCAAAACTTCTTAAGTAAAGAAAAACGCATATTATTCAAAGTTTTATGAAAAAAATAAAAGCTGACGAAAGATTGAAGCAGACGATAAAATGGGATTTGCTGTGATAGCTGGGTAATAACGTCATAATAGCAATGGAAGGGGTAAGAAAAGATAGTTAATATCTACATCGTAGTCTCAATGTCTACGCGGGATGTCAAAAAGTTTTGAGCCAGACCTAGTACCCGACAAGATACCTTAATTATTTAATGTTTCATACTATTTGTCAGTGTTTTGAAACATACCTTGCATATTATTGGCGAGTTTAAACTTTTAACTCTGCACTAAGGTACTCCCTTGCATTTGTGAAAATGGAAACATCTTAGTCACGAAGATTTGTGAATAAATTTCTGACTCTACAGGGCTAAAAGCCAGAACGCATCAATGAGCCACAGTCGAACGATGGTATGGGAAACTGGAAGTATAGAAGATGACCCCACAACAACAACATCCCAAGAAAACATTGATAAAGTCCACGTGCTGTTAATGAAAAATAGACGAGTTTCAAGTGGTGAGATAGATGAGAGAATTGACTTGTCGCATGGGTCAAGATAAACAATCCTTCTTGACCATTTACATATATGTCAAACGTAAGTTCAAGATGGATAACCAAAATGCTTACAACAGAAATACAGGCTAACAGAGCGGCCATGAGTACGTCTCTTTTAACGAGGTAGATAATAAAAGACGAGAGAATTTCCGAGGTTTATTGATGACGTGATGAGCCCGCGATTATAATACTATGGCCCAAAGAGTAAACAATAACCCATGAACTGAAAACACCTCGGATCCATAAAACCAAGAATTCCAAGTCTTCCATGTCCACATAGAAGATCATGGCAACTATCTTCTGGAATTGTTCAGGCACAATGCATATCAGTTACATGTCAAGGGATACTACTATGAACGGCGAGTATTATCCAAGTCTGCTTCTTCGCGTACGTCTATTAAAGAGAAGTGGCCAGGTAAACTACGCATTGACGTACTCCCCCACCAGGACAATGCCCAAATGCACACCAGTCAAGTCGCAATGAATGCTGTGAAGGAATGTGGGTACGAACTAAGAACTGCTACCTCACCCACCCTAGATACCGGATCTGACACCTAGTGGCTATCACATATTTGGAAATTTAAAGAAACGCCTTCGTGGAAGAGGATTGATGACGATGATGAACTTACAGGGGCTGCTGAAGAGTGTTTATGAGTCAAAGTTGTGACTTTTATCTGCATGGTATTACAGACCTGCCTAAGAGATGCGACAAGTGTATCCATCTCGAAGGGGAATATACTGAAAATAACAGCAAAAAATAGAACTCTCAAGGGTTTTTATCTTCACTAGGCTCGACACTTTTTGACATCCCTTCGTATATGTTTTAAAATTCATATATGGGTTCCTTTGAATTCCGCCTTCTGAGCTGTTAATTGAATCGTCTTGATCAGTTGCTGATTTATTCGACAGTTAAACAAGATATGATTCAATTAGCTGGAACTCCAGGGGCCCGTTTCATAAAGCTTCGTACGACAAATGTTGTCGTAAGTTAGATTATAAAAGTCTCAATTATTATTTAGTTCTCCATCGAATCCTGCCTTGTGACATCTTTTTGGAATCGTCTTGAAAAGACGATTCCAAAGAGATGTCACAAGACAGGATTAGATAGAGAAATAAGAAATTAAATGTATTTTAAAGTTTTGACTTACGATCGTTTTTGTCGTACGAAGTTTTATGAAACGGGCCCAGCTTTATTTTTAACTTAGTTTGAAACTGCTTTAAATGGGCACCAATCTTCAAAACTAGAAACAGGCTATGGAGTAAAGGGTTGAAAAGGAACCAAGATAACAGAATTTATGTTGCAGGGCTCCAGATAAGAGGGGGTAAATTGAACAAATCCAACGCTTTCTCTCATTTTACCACTAAATCCTATGGTGTTACTACTCATTAGAATCGTCTCGAAGAGACGATTCTAATGAGTAGTGACACCATAGGGTTTAATTGAGAAATAAAGATTTTAGTTTTTGAAATACCCCCCTTATCTGTAGCCCTGATGTTGTACCGTGGAGATAATGTTATTCTTTGAATGGCAATTTCACGAAAATGTTTATGGTGTTCTATTTCAATCTGAGTTGCAAATAATTCGGAGCCTGATCAGACGCCGAGTTACACGGCATCTGGTTTGGCTCTAAACTGTTTCCAGTTGAAATACAGTCAGGTGCAAAAAGTATTGGTGAAATGGCGGCCATCTTGGATCAAATAAACATCTTTTAACAATGAAACTCTCAACATGTAAGTTTAAGCAAAGACGTATTTAATTGGAAAGAATAACGTCGTCTCTACTGTATGTTTAATCTTCTCAGTTGGACCACCACTGAGAAAATCGCTGTATCCGCACATGATGCTGGTTCTTAGTAATATAAGTCGGATTTTCTCGTGCAGAATGACGTCATAGATCGATACTATCCCACGATGCATAAATGACGCATGCGCTGCATGCCGATTGTTCATTAGTGTAGGAGAACTGTCAATCACGATTTACTGTCATGTGCCAACCTTTGAGTCCAAGTACAGACCCCGAGCAGCTCTGTGCAGGTTCCAAACGGTTGAGTGTAGATCTACTCGTCAACAGTGTATCTTTACCAGTACACACTTGTCCTAAGCAAACAGTGTAGACCCAGATCAGATTGCTCCTGAAAGATCCATTTTATTAGGATCTGCACAATTTAGATTATGACTGGAGATGAGTTTTGACGGTCGCCGCACGAGAAACAGTGACATGTGCTATCTTAACGTGTAAAATCCTGTTACTGTTTTACCTAATTCAAATTTGTAACTGTATTCTTATTTGTGATTGTTTCGTTTTAAACTATTTTATATATTTATTGGGTTATTTGCTTTGTATGTTGTTTTCTCTAGAAGACTTGTGATTGTTTTTATGTAATTTATAAATTATAAAGTGATTTTTGTAGCAGCATTTCATTCCCTGTCTTTAACTTCAGCATTGAACGAGTCCCAGGGTTCTAAAGCGTTTGAAATAAGTCCGAGATCCATCTCAATCTGTTGATCGGTCAGATTTGACCCATTTCACTTAAATCTGACCAATCGGAAGCCAGATAGTGATCTCAGGCTCATCTCAAACGCTTTATAACTTTGGGTCCAGGATTCCAGATAAGTGTGAGTAAACTAAACTGAACCTTTCCAGCATTTTCACCTTTGTGTCTTCATAAATAAAGAGTCCGTCTCTATGAGACGATTCTAATGAGTCAGAGTATCATATTTACAGGTTTTCGTGAAGACATAAGGATGTTAGCATTTGAACTACTCACATTATCTGGAGCGCTGAATGAAGTTCTCCAGTCAGTTTTGTGATAGGTTTTGTGCAATTGTTTTAGGTGATGTATGTGCTCATGTCTGTCCTTTAGTTAAGAATTTTAACAAATTTTGAACTATTTTTATAACAACTTATCATTGCATTAACTGTTTTATAAAGGGTTTGATATGAGTCTGTTATCACTCTCAAGCTTTTCATTGGTCAGATTTGAGCAGAATGCTCAAATCTGACCAATGAAAAGCTTGGGAACGATTACAGACTCGTGTCAAACCCTTTATAACCATGATTCCAGATTGCATAACCTGTCTGCATTGGCATATGCTAACACGTCAATACCAAACTGCTTTGGTTTTGAATCGCTGTTTGTCCAATTAGATACCTATAATCTAAAACACAGAAGCCAAGTTTTAACCAGGCGATAATGTTGCAGTGCTAGAGTTGAGAAGATGCGTTTGTAAAGTAAATTGGCAACAGTTATTAGCTATTTCTGTATAGGTTTATACTAATAGAAATGGGATTTTTATTTGACTGAAACAGTTTTACACCTCGATTTTGAAATTGTTCTATTGCCATGGATGTCCACTTCATGTTCATTGGCTCCTATGGCATATGCGTGGGTGGGGAGGGTTAAGCGACCTCTATTTACAAAACTATGGGACTTGCTAAAGAAACGCGAAAATCTACTGTTGTGTTAAAAAGCAAAAACACATGAAACATCTCAATTATGACCTAAAACAGGGCTAAGTGGTTGCAAAACATACAGGTGACAGCTTGAATGAACTTTCTGTTTTACGTACACCTTGCTTTTGAAAGCAGTCACATGCCTTAAACATCTGATAATTAACCCATTACCCCATATCCTGTTTCTAGTATTGAAAATAGCTGACCACTTAAAGCAGTTTGAAAGTAAAGCAGAATGCGCCTTAAGGCGCACTCTGCTTTACTTTCAGCCTGCTTTAAGCTACCTACTGCTAGAATATAGAAATTATTTCGTTTGATACATGTTTATGACTGTATAAATTGGAACTATTTTCTTCAGTGGAGGGATAAATTTGATGAGGGAAAGGGTTAACACAATTTAGTGGTCGTAAAAGAGAGGTTTAACATGTATATCATCTTTTCAGTTATCCATCAGCACACATATCACTGTATAATTATGTAGTATAATAATTATATAAGTACCTACGCCATAACGAACGATCATTTCAAAGGGTGCTAACTCTTGCTTTATTATCGTCCTTGACTAGTGTTTTTGTTTTAAATCTGATTATCATGGAAAACTTCAGATATCAAAATTAGTTCTGCATAAACATTATACTGTTACATGTATAATTAAAGATACAATGAGTTTTGTTGTTGTTGCTTAATGAAGCCATATCTTTGTAAACCTTTGATTTATCCATAACTTACTGACCCATATGTAAGTACTTTGTGATTTAGCTCCGAAATTGGATTAAGAGGAGGGGAGGACGTCATCGTTTAGGCACAAGTACGTTTAAGCTCGTCCGATTTTCGAAGAAGAAATCGAGCTATTGTCACTCCGCTATTATTCAGGTTTGTCTGGCCCTATTTAACTCTTTCACTGCCAATGGCGCCAAAAGGCGACTTGCAAACAGTTTGGATCCTGATCAGGCGCGGCGTCTGATCAGGAGCGTAACTGTTTGACACTCGTATCGATATGTTTAAGTCATAGTCATACTATATAGCATCTTACTTTGAAACGATCTTGCAAACGACAAATTTGAAGCGGACGACAATGAAACGGTGAAGGGGTAAACAAACAAAGAGTTAAAGCCGCATTGTGTTTGTGAGAAACCTGCATAAAACGGTTGTTTGGGGTCCCATTTGAACTACGTGGGACGTGATTCTTTCACAAAAACCGGCTTTATCTAAGAAATTGGCTTGTTAATTTTTATTTATAATATTTTTGTGCTGCACAAATTAAAAGGCCTCCCTTGGGAATGGAAAGAAGTTACGCGGCGTCTGATCAGGATCCAAACTGTTTGCAAATTCGACAATTGGTCACCAATGGCAACCAAAGGGTTCCACTAGCCATAGCAGAGAGAAACTTCTCTTTTCTCCCCCGTTATAGTCTGTAACCCTGTTGTAGTGGAACCACCAGGATTTAGCCAATAGCAGCGTCTGTGACTTCAGTCTGCCAAAATGTACCAACGGCTAAACGCCTTACATTTCGGTACCATGGCGGCGCACTAAATGTTAAATGAAAACCGTTATTGATTCAAGCAAGGAAAACGAATGAAAGCCACTTCATCGCAGTCGGTCTGGCTAACCTCAGGGCGATCAGCTGCGAATCCACAGAATGTCAGAGAAACGTCTCAATCCTCAAAATGCCAAGACGAATTGAATAGGACAGCAATGCGTTAAATTCTAACTACTATGGAGAATACCTTATTCTTTCCCGTTTTTAAAGAAATTTAACAAAAACGCAATAGAATGGAAAAAAATGACACTTGCTCTTTTAGAAATCTAAATTCAAACTGGTTAAAGCCAGATCAGACGCCGAGTTACTCGATGTTTTATCTGTAGACAAACGTTTTACAGTAACTGTAAATATAATTGTTTTAGCACAAAGCTATTTTTTGGGAAAAAATAACATGTTCACCACTAAATACTCGAAAGAAGCTTACTGATAATGTTAAATACAATGTACGTGGGAGCTTAACGCTTTGCATGCTGGGTTAATGTTTTTTCGTCTGCAACAATTTTCTATCATGCTATGAGTTAAGGTTATATGAAGGTTTCAAAACAAAAAAGCTTACTGCACTACGTTCATCATGCAACCGCGTGCACATACATGTACAGTGCTCCCTCTCTATACAACGACTCCAGATGAGAAACAAAGCTTAAGTGTGTTGTTTTGAGGGAGTTTTTATAGGGAGGTAAATTGGCTTACATTTGCAAACATCTTGAATCCAGATCAGACGCCGCGTAACGCGACGTCTGATCTGGATTGAAGCTGTTTGTCACTCGGCACGGCACTTTCATTATAATTCTGTCAAAATGTCTACTAATATGTGACTGAGAAAAACACAGCAGACGGCACTATTAAGCAGACGATATTGCAGCAGTGCTAGCGTTAGAGTAGACATACTTGCGTCTTGTTTGGGGAACAGCGGAAAGGGTCGTTGTAAGGAGGGTGTCGTTGTTCTGAGGGTTGTTGTAGGGAGGGAGCACTATATCATAGCCATTCTCTTTAGTGGTTTATATACAAGATTTTACTATATAAATTGGACACTCATGGGCGTAGACAACTACACATACAAGCAGAATAACTCTGATCGAATGAGAAAACATGACAGACAAAATACGAAGCCTAATAAATCGTTTATAATTTATAATGACAAACCTATGATTTACATGTTTTATTTTACCTCAACCGGTTTCACAATCGATCATCAGGATCATTGTATCTATGAAGCCTAATATATACATTATTAGTTTTACAGTTTCTTCCCAGGCTATGTGATGATTTATTACCGGCTGAGGAAAACCATGTTGCCTGAGCTGTTAGGCGAGGGTTACATGGTTTTACCAGCCGGGAATAAATCCTCACGTACCCAGGGAAGAAACTGTATAACGAATTTATTAAACTGCAACGTTTTCACCTTTCAACCAGTAGCGCGTTCAAGTACCGTATCGATTGCAACAGAAAACGGTAACAATTTACCTTTAACGACCGTTAGGCTGTTACCGATTGCGAACAGCCTCAGAGTGTAGTTCGCCATCGCCAACAAGGAAAACAAAATGGCTACATGTACGAAATGAATTTAATAAAACCAGCGAACAGTCCCGACTTAATTTCTCATCAATAAACCAAAATTGTCCGATACTTAATGTATCATACAAAGCAGCTTACATCTGAGCAGATAAATCTTATTTTTATATGCCTTAAAAGTGATGCATTTCAGTTGATTAGTGCACTTTTACTTGTGTTATTTAGAATCGCACATAAATCGTTCGTACCCTTGAAATGTTAATAAACATTGGGGCGCAATGAGTTATTATTGAAGAGTATTGGTGAACGTTAGATGTCGTACTATATGGGTTGTTTGCATCGGTTAACGTTACTGTTCGCTGATACGGTACTTGAACGCCCTATAGAAGTAGGGAATTTACTCTGCAGTATAATATATTATACTTTTTCTGTAATCAGTTTTTTCGCATGAACCGCAATGTCGCGGCAATGATCATATATAAGTAAACGGGAGAAGTCTGATCAAGGTCTACATTTTTGGCCAAATTACTGTGTTGTAATAGCAATTTGTTCAAAATTTAGGATAATCAGTATAGCAGTAATTAGGTGTCCCAATCTATAGGATGTTGATATCTGATCAATACTTCACATGGCTACGCAAGCAGTGTATATCCTGATTGGAGCGTTCAAGACTATAAAAACCATCTGATGTGTGTGAACAGTGCCTGTTATTTGTGAATAGTTTGTAAAACAAACAAACAAACCAAACAGTGGCAAAATAACCCTTTCATTACAAATTCTTACAAATTACATCTTCCATTTGCAAACAATTTGCGTAACACGATGCCTGATCAGGAATTAACAGAACATAGGAACTCAGGATCCAATCTGTTTGACACTCATATCAATTCTTCTTAACTCATTGAGCCCAAGTGACGCATATATGCGTCCTTTACCAAAAATGTACCTGTGGAGAGTACACTTGTCTAATGCAAACAGTGACGTCCCTGGTTAGAGGGCTCCTGCAGGAGCCCTTTAATCAGGACCTTCACTGTTTGTCATTTTGCAATATATACATGTACTATAAAAAAAAAAAAACAATAAAAATAATAAAAAAAACAACTAAATACATGTAGTCTCAAATGGACCAGCCTTAGTTATTAACTGGATTTGTCCATTGGAAGTTTCAGGGATAATGAGTTAAGTAAAAAACAAACAAAAAAACCCGTAAATTGTTAACATTTCCAGATTTAATAAATAAAAGCAGACGAAATATCTAAGCAGAATATATCGTGACAGTAACTGTTTTAGACGGGTCATTTCGTAGTTAATGGCAGTGAACGGGTTAGATTCCAGAAGACAACGAATTAAGGTTATTTATGACTGTTGACGTTCCTTGTTGACGTTTATGGTATTTATTAGCCAAGCTTATTAGTAGACCTCAATGTTTGCCATAAATAGTTCAAACCTAATACGGATTTAACCCTTATAATACTGAATTGTCGTCTGCTTCAAAATATTATCGTCTGCGAAAAAATACCAAAATTTAGTTTCAATTGTTTTCGATCTGAAGAAAGGTTGAATATGAGTGACAAACAGTTTGAATCCAGATCAGACGCCGCGTTACGCGGCGTCTGATCTGGATCCAAACTGTTTGCAAATGTTAGCCAAGTCTCGCTTAGCATGATAAGGGTATACCGCCTGTAGCACACTGTGCGAATGTCGTCTGTAAAATCCTGTCTTCTAAAAACAATAATTAGAGTGGAATTTACTTGTAATTTCTTTTCAGAAAATTATCACATAGTACCACATAGTTTGATTGCAAGTGAAACTCCGAGTTACTCGGCGTCTCATCTGTATGCAAACTGTTTGACAGTCATCACAAATTCACCCGTAGCGTAAAGAAGGTTAACCCTATATATTGACCCGAGTGACGAATTGATTTATGGACAGGGTTAAGACACCTAGTTATCGATCTTCTCTAATCTGGATCCAAAACGTTTGCACAATGTCAGTAATGTCGCCATTGGAAGTAAAAGATTTTTAGGTTAACCCATTCGCCACTTAATTTTTCAAATGAAAATTTCAATGTCGAATTAAGTCTAGTCCATTTTTGGACTGTTATGAGTTTATTTTAACAATACATGTAAAATATTGTGATACATGTATATTGCAAAATGACAAACAGTATAGGCCTTGATCAGAGGTCTCCTACATGAGCCCTCTGACCAGGGTCTATACTAATCGCGTAAGACAAGTGTACTATTCAGAGATACACTGTTTGTTAATGACGAGTATACTCGTCGCTAGGGTTGAATGCGTTTACCTTTTCACTAGATATACCAAATTCAGCCGTTTCTTTGAACTCTTTTCAGACGAAACATTGTCTTAAAATTTGTCGTCTGGAATTTCATGCAAAATTCTCATTTTTTTCCAGTTCAAAACAAAAGAAATATTGATTCTAGTACCATACAGTTTAGATCCTGGTCAGACGCCGCGTTACCCTAGTCTAACCGCTTATAAGACGCATATGGCGTTGATACAAACTGAACAGCAAAAAAGTTAATGCGATTTACAACTGGGCAAAATAAAACAGCTGTTGAAGACTTCTTTGAAGTGTAGGTGTCACTACGGAGAGAGAACGTCTGAACTTTAAAAAAATAAGTCCTTTGTGAAAAAATACAGTAAAACCCTTATAGATCTATTAAGACCGAAATCACTAAATTTTGTTAATTATTATAATGTGTTTAGGCAGAGGGCTGTTCTAAAAATAAGTGTGGAATAATTAAATTAAAAAAACAACAACACTTATTTAGCGGCTTTCTATCTTTCTTTCAGTTGTCACCTACTGTCTTTCATACAAACTATAAGCAGTTTTAGTTGCGAAATAGAACGTTTGTACTGTTTTTTGTCCTGTTTTGTCTGTTTTGTTAAATAAAATGTGCATTGTCTCCCTGGTCTGAATCTAGAAACTATGCTTTGTTTTAGTGTGCATCTTGTTCATAATTATGTACAGTGGATAATGCATCATTCTTCCCGTTTAAACGCAAACGCATGGCAATAAAACGTAGGAAATGACAACGTGTTGGCAATTCTGACTATTCATTTTGATCTAAGTGGCAAACAGTTTGGAGCCTGATCAGACGCCGGGTTACCCGGCGTTTATATGGAAAGAAAAACATCTCCATCTACCCCCTCACTGCCATGGTATCGCCTGAACATTACGTTTGGCTATTTCTCAAAGTGTCCAAATTAACCCATTTTTGCCAAATGGATTCTTCCATGTTTATACATTGGATTAGTCCATTTTTTATCGAAGGGATGCCTGGTCAAAATTTTCATTTTCATTTTGTCTGGTATTGAAATTCCTATCAGCAAACAGTTTAGACTGGTCAGACGCCGCATCATGCAGCGTCTGATCAGAGTCTACATTGTTTGCCTATGCCGTGGGCACAAATGGGTTAAGAGGTCTAGACAAGAGACATTTCGTGCCCAGTAGTGTTTTTAACGCTGAGCCTGATAGTGCTATGAGTCGCTGTCGTCTGCTGAAAAAATGTCGTCTGCTAAAATTCCGAAATCGGTTCCGTCTTCTTAATCTTTACAGAAATGTTTAGAGTCTGAGGGACAAGCATTGAATAGCCCTTTCGCCCCTAAAACTTTAAACAGAGTCAATTCCAGTTTGCAATCTAGTCCACTTCAATTTGACTATTTAGGGTTGATATACAATGTATTGCTAAACTGACAAACAGTCCAGACCGTTATCAGAGGGCTCCGTTCTGATCTGGGCCTACACGTTTTCATATGACAAGTAGGCCTGTTGGTGTATGTTTTGGATCCAACTTATTTACAAGGACCCCGCGATATCAATCTATAATGTTGAAAAAAAGACAAAAAGGGTTAATCATGATAAAGATGGCCATACAGTTACATGGATCCAATGTTTGCTTTGTCAGGGTAGTGAACAAATCGATTGTTTGAACTATATGTACGTGATCTATACCCAAGGTCGCGACCGCATTCTTTTATAGGGTGTCGCCTATATACAGACATTGTAACTAAAAACATGCACATGTATAAACAAACACGTAGCCCTTCCCCATATATAGGGCACTGTAGTTAAAAATTATTATCACAAGCATCAAATTTGGTATGATAATGCTACATAGACATACAGTAAAACCTCTCTAGTTCGACCACCTATGGACGTTAATTATTAGGTTTTTGATACAGGTGGCTGCTTTAAGCAAGGTGACAGTAAAACAGAAAGCTCCTTTAGGAGCTTTCTGATTTACTGTCAACTTGCTTTTAAAAGCGGTCATCTGTCTTTTCAACATTAATTAGCATTCGTTTTAGTGGTCGAAATAGACAGGTTTTACTGTATTATTCATAAAAAATTCATTTCCCCGCTTCCACAATGCCCAGGTCCTGTATCCTGACAGGTGACTGCTTAAAACCAGTTGAAAGTAAAGCAGAAAGCTCCTATGGGGGCTCTCCGTTTTACTTTTAACCTGGGGCCCACGCACAATTTTTGCGTAAGTCAACATTTTAGATTTTAATTTATATTTTTTATTATCACTTGCTACAAACAGCAAATAGCCAGATCAGAGGACGCGCTAGAAGCGCGTCCTCTGATCTGGCTATTTGCTGTTTGCAAACGTTTATGATCGAAAAATAAGAGTTAAACGATTTTGACTTACGCAAAAATCTTGCGTAAGTTGTTTAGTAAAACGGACCCCTGGTTTAAGCAATCGCCTATCTTAATCACATGAAAACAGGGACGTCGCGCAAGCTTAGGTGGCAAAACGTCAAATGCGCTTGCCGAGTGGAACATGTCAGCTACCTTTGCAACAATTTTAAAAAGTAATGCATACTATTATAGATAGATAGATATGATTTTATTCTTCCTTCAGACTAACAAGTCCATGAGGCATGTTATACATGTACAAACAAGCATAGGCATGTAATACATATACACACAAACAGTTATGACAATAAAGATGCATTTAGCGGAGAAGATGTAAGTAAAGAAAAAATAAAATTATGATTTCAGTAATATTGACTTTAATCAGAATTGATGTCATTATCACCATTATCATAACTTAATATTCTTAAATCAAATATCTATTATATTTGTTAGAAAATACTGATGTTATAAGAATAAAATATATCTTTTACTAATAACATTTAAACAATTATTGGAACTCGAATTTAAACTAAAACATTCATTTGCACCGAAAACTTATACTAGTAACATTTAAACAACTATTTGAACTCGATTTGCATAGAACATCTTTACACCCCAGCAAACAGACTAGACATAGACTGAACTACTCTAAACAAGCAGTTCAACCTGGTACACTCCTTTTGCATGTAAGTACATGTACATGTAATTATGAAGAATTTGAATCATCTTCATCATAACTACAGTAATAGTCATCAGATCAAAGAGGTTTAGCTTGAAATGCATAGTGAACAAACATTGATAAATTTCTAACAGTCTTAACATCAAAACAAGTCATTAATTTTATAAATTTCAACATACTTGGCCTTTTCCAATTATATATTAATATGTTCATTATTAATAGGAGCGTGTTACCGACCACGAATTCGAAATATTACGGTCATCAGCATTATAACAATCATTACAGTATGAACTTTTAAGAAGTATAAAAGAGTATTGGTATGTTTAATCACGAAATTATGCACTTGGTATGTGCATAATTCCGTGGTTTAATATAATTAATACTTCACTCAATTGTTAATATTATTCCTATAATCATAATAGATTCATCGAATATTTATAAACGTGTGTCCTTGACAAATTGTGAATTAATATGTATGGGACTGTTCTCATGTTTTTGTATGTTACAAACTGAGAGTGAAATAAATAAAACTGAAACTGAACTGTTACTGTATATTATTTATGCTTTTCGGTGGATTACCACGAAATAGCAGTGGATTATCATTTGGTAATCCACTGCAGTGGATTATCACCAATCGCTTTTATTATGAATTTTCCCCGTAGGGCTCCCCAAGAATCGTAGTCAATCGTGTCTTATCTTTAAATTCCGGTAGTCCGATTTGTCGCGAACTACTCACCGGAAGAACACGAATTCAAACTCGGGAGCAACGAAGTAATTCGGATGACGTCAAATCAATGAATAAGTGACGTCATCGTACGGGAAACTGTTTCGAAAATGTGTTCGATATAAAGTTGGGGCTCAACACGGGGTAAATCATTTACTTTTGCTTTCTCAATTGTCGAACAATTTCGTTTAAAAAGTGGCTTAAAGCATAAATAAATAGAATAATTGTATTTTTTCAGTATAAGATCGAATTTAATCCATTTCGTGAACATCAGACTGTTATATTTTCACTCGTGGCTTCGCCACTCGTGAAAATATAACGTCTGATGTTCACTCAATGGATTAAATTTCTATCTTATAAGTTGAAAAAACCAATTATCCTCTATGTCATTTTTCCGTATAATCGATTAGTAGCGACTTAAGAGGTATAGAAGAAACTGTTGAACTATACAGAAAAGATGTATCACTTCAATTCGTCTTTCTGTCGATTACCCTGTATGTGAGAAAGGGTTCATGATCGATTGATACACTGTTGAATATAATACGGAAAAAAGGCTTGCCTTTTTTTCGTTCTTAAATAATGCGTGATAAAATCAAAGGTATTCCAATTCTATTCAATCACTGACAGACTTTGAAAAGTGTTTGATTTGCGCGTGAATAATTTCCTCAAAACTAGGCAACTACAAAAACATGGGGGCTGACATCTTGGATGATGACGTCACGGCTTTTACGAAGAGTTGTGCGTGACGTTTCGGAATTCCCGATTTCGGTGATATTTTTAAACCAGTTTAAGAATGAATAACCCACAACACTCACTTGTACTGATTTCCTCCAAAATGACAAAATTTCAAACAGTTCAATTCATACCCTTTAACGCTAAAAATGAACGTTATTTGCAAAAAGCTACTTCTCAATCGAACCGATAAAAATAACGGATTACCAACACGTCATCAATATAAATAATGACGTCATTATTGGTGGCCATATGACTTCCAAAAATAGTTTCAGATTGCATTATAATACAGGACTGCCATCTAATAACTTGGTTGAAATGAAAAAACCTAAGATTTCCAAATATGCATTTTTCAAGCGCGATTTTACGAATCGTACCTTTACCCAAAAGCCGATTTCTAGTTTTGTTGGCATGTGACTACTTAAAGCGACTCGCAACCGGATGGTGTACTTGTCAAAATAAAATAAAATACTCAAATAAAAGCAAATTTGTGGCATTATTTGGCTTCTGACATTAAAAAAATATGATCAGTCCAAAAAAAGTCTCAAGAATCGTCACCGAATCTTAGATTTTTAGATATTTTCCATCGTTTTTCTATACCGACTAGTAGACGGTATAGTTGTTGCTGTTGCTTCTCTACACGGGCTCAGACATAAACACGAGCCGAATTACGAAGTTGTATGCACTTTCGACCGCAACACATTGAAATACGTTAAATCGATCCGAGATAAACGGATAGTTCCGTGGTCCATTGGTCTAAGCGGTTTCCCCTATTTTGCCTTCTGTCCGCCAATACCGGGCCATGGGTTCGAATTCCACCAGAGACCAATATTTTTTTTTTATTGAAATTCATTTTTTTTAAACAGAATTTCTTATCCTAAACTAATTCTTAACCATTTATATAAGCGTTTGACACATATTTACAAATTACTATTTTTAATGCACCATCTGGTTGCGAGTCGCTTTAAAGCAGACTGGAAGTAAAGCAGAATATGCCTAATGGCGCATTCTGCTTTACTTTCAGCGTGCTTAAAGCTACCATAACCTGGGGGAAATCCGGAAATTTAGGAAAAATCCGGAGAAATGGCAGCCCTGATAATATAGCTGTACGGAGGAGTTTTACCTTTTAACATTGTATACACTTATATATCTATTTGATTATTGGGTAACAACATATAGATCTTGTCCCAAACAATTTAGGTTTATAATAAAAGTTCGAGTCGGTTGTGTAATCCAGATCTCAGTCACGAGAGGCGTAGCCTCGAGTGTGATCTGGAATACACAACGAACTGATACAAGAGCGCTGATCACACACTGGAGATAGATCTATTCCGTTTTCATTAGTACAATTTTGCCTTTTTCCGTCCATAGGCAAAGCCTAAATACATATTATGCTTTCTTATTAACTCTTTGCATGCTAGCGGCGGAAATATCTGCCACGGTGATTACCTTTGCAAACAGTTTGGATCCAGATGAGACGCCGCGTAACGCGGCGTCACATCAGGACCCGAACTGTTAAACACTCTGACTATGTTTTAAAAAGAAATTTAATAAAATCTTTTTTTAGAACGAAAGCAGACGACGAAGGTTGCAGACGAAAAAAATACCCAGCATGCAAAGGAGTTAACTATATCAACCATGTCAAGGTTAGCGCTCATGACACAGTTACTGGACACACCCAATAGGCGTCGGTACAGTTTCGCTTTGTTTGTTAACGTCAGTTTCTGCCATCTACATGTATTGGCTAATTGGACGCCCCAGTGAGAGGGGAGCAGATACAGAGTATCTGGGCGCGATCCCCGTCTCTTATAATCGACAGTTCTCTGGTTCTTTTCGGGCGTATTTTGCACTGATACATCGGACCTTGGTTTATAAAGTCTCATCCGAAGGACTTGTTCCGGTGGGGTGTCGAACTCACGACCCCTGACGCCGTAATCGAGCGCTTTACCCCTCGACAGTCGTCGGTACAGGGTACAGTGGAGAAGACGTTATTCTTTACCTTTTAAAATCTATTTTAATCTAAGTGGCAAACAGTTTGGAGCCTTATCAGACGCCGAGTTACCCGGGGTCTGATCTGGCTCCAAGCTGTTTGCATTGGAAATAATAATTTTATTGTGAACGCGTTTATTGGGAATGAATAACATTTTATCTACTGTACCAAAACATTTCTTGAATGTCCGGCGAGGGATTGGGAAAAGCTATTTATATTTGTATTTACCTTTCAATATTACCATTGTATTATCTGCTTTAAACAAGTGTCGTCTGCTTATGTTTCTCAAAATTTGAATTAGGGTTATTGACTTTTAAAAGACATTTTTAAATTTGTTCAAACAATTTGGATCCTGAACAGACGCCGCGAAATTTTAGAAATAAAAGCAGTCGACAATATGACGATTGACGTCACGGCTGTGAATGTGTGTAACGTTTGATTCTTTGAAATCTTAACATTGGTCATACCTTCTTCAATTTTTTCATCCACATTCTCCCGTTTTGCTATGCATGTTCATCTTGACAAGTGCTATCCAGATATATCAAACTATTTTACCAATTGAACTTGGGGATCTAGTTTGACTGCCTTCAGCGTTTATTGGGGAGCCGTTCTCAATTGAAAACAAGGGATTTTTTTCCAAAATGAGCATTTCACGGCACGATTTCGGCCCTTGGCTGAAGTTCTTACCTTAGTTGTGTGTTCACTGGGCATTGTACAGTGTTCAGTTGCTTCACACTAACATAATAGGTAAGAAATGAAACCAATGGGACCAATAGAAAAAAGTAGTTATCCTTTTGAGCAGAGAGAACCGATCTCAAATCATCTTTAGGGATTATGCGAGATCAAGCACCCTTAAAGTTTTACTTTGTCAGAATGGAGTTGCTCATGGGAAGCTATGTTACTGGCCTGGTTTAGTTGAGTGCGCCAATATGGTTCATCTCATTCAATAGCAGCTCTATACCCTTTATTGGGTATTTAAAATCCTCTGAAGACGGAGCATGGCTGGCTATATGGCGAGGTAATTGAAAACAGCTATGCACGTAATCCTCCAGCTTGACAGACAATAATGTCTGTACCAAGCTGTCCTGTGAGTGTTAAGCACAGGTACGCCAACAACAACAACGGCACGATTTTTTCCTCAAATTTATGAGCCTTTTACAACTCAATCTTTTCCCAAAATCAAGTATGTTAAGCTGTTTTAGGGCATGTTTTTACCAATTGAAGGGGTGCCAACTCATTCCCATTAATCAGTGATCTTCGAAAATATATGGTGCTCTTGTTAGACCCTGATTAGAAGGTTCCTGGTTTTTCACTGTTTACATATGACAAGTGTACACTTCACCGGTACACTGTTTGCAAATGACGAGTACACTCGTCGTTAGTGGTGTTAATCCCATTCACTGTCATGGCGTCATCAAATTTAAACAATTCTCGTCTGCTTCTATTTCTAAAACACAAATTTTAGGTAGTTTGACTTAAGAAATATTGAAACGAGTGTCAAACAGTTTGGATCCTGATCAGACGCCGCGTTACGCGGCGTCTGATCAGGATCCAGACTGTTTGTAAGTAACTACTGTACTAGGGGTAAGGCAGTGTAGGGGTTAAAGGCATTATGCCTTACCTAACTTGGTTGGTAACACCTAGTCCGGTAAAATGTTTGATAAAAGTAAAGAAAAAAAAGAAAAAAAAGGCCAGCTTGGTATATGTGCAAAGAATCCGTGAAGCGTCTACTGTAAGGCCCGTCTCTTATTTTTGATGGTTTAGTTAGGGAAAAAACACACTTGATGTTGAGTATGATAGGGCCTCTCTAGACAGAATGAGTTGAATGCGCCACAAATTTCATGCCTTTACAGTTGCTTTCAGGCCTGTTGAGAACAACGGGGTGTCAAACAAAGGACCCGGTAAATTCTGTAAACACATATATATAGGTTGTTTGCAGTTAAAATAAAACACAATAATTTTCAAATGTTTTTATAAAAAGACAACGCAGAAAAATGAAGGCTTGCATAGACTTTCATGAAAAGCGCCTTTGAAAGCACAAACTCCTGTGCGAAAAGAACGCTATATAATTATGTTATAATAATAACAACAACAACAACAACAATAATAATAATAATAATAATAAAAAAAAATGAAAATAATAATATACCATAACTAACTCTGACAAAAAGAACACTTTTTCAAACAATAATAATAATAATAATAATAATAAAAAAATAAATAATAATGAAAATAATAATATACCATAACTAACTCTGACAAAAAAAACACTTTTTCACACCGTAATAAGAAAGTTTTATTGAAAACTTCTATGTAAAATTTTCACTTCTAAAGGACATTTTCCCGAAGGGTGATTTCGAGTTATTCAACATTTATTATTATCTCCGTTTTTTCGTGGTTGTTTTTTTTAAACTGAAAAAGACCTATACGGAGTTCAAATATCTAGTTCCTTGTATTATTCACCTCAACCTAGTGAACCTACGGTGGAGAATCTGTTATTCTTTCCCGTTTAAACGCAAACGTACGCAAACGCAAAGCACTAAAATGTAGAAAAGAACAACTTTTGGACAATTCTGATAATTCTTGTTTATCTTGGTGGCAAACAGTTTGGAGCCTGATCAGACGCCGGGTTACCCGGCGTCTGATCTGGCTCCAAACTGTTTGCACTGCAAATAATAGTTTTAGCGTAAACGCGTTTATTGGGAAAGAATAACAGATTCTCCACTGTACTAGTGTATACATGTTGACAATACTATTTTAAACCACTGTTCGACCGAGTTTATAGTAACCGCTACAAAGTGTAACCCAATTATGCCTGACTAATGTAATTAACTCTGTACCGTGTTAGTGTTTTTTTCTGACCTGACCGTTTTATTTTTAGATTGGAACATTCTAAAACTTAATATTAGTTGCTCATTGGGCTCGATAAATTACTTAAACTAAGTGACAGCCAGTTAGAGATAACGGATAGCTGTATATGTGTATACAGTGCACCCTCTCTACAACGGTCCTCCTAACAACGACTCCCTCCTTACAACGACTCTTGCCGCTGTTCCCCAACCAAGACAATTATATGACTAATACTTTCACTTCTGCTTAAAACTGTCGTCTGCTGTTTTCCTCAAAGTCACACATTGAACCTTTTGACAGAAAAACATATAATGACGAATGACAAACATCTTGATTCCAGATCAGACACCGCGTTACGCGGCGTCTGATCTGGATTCAAGCTGTTTGCAATTGTAAGCCAATTTCCCTCCTTATAACGACTCTCTTCGAACAACGAACATATTTTGTCTCCCATTGGGTGTCGTTGTAGAGAGGGAGCGCTGTAGTAGAAAAGACGCTGTTATTTCCCGTTTTTCAAACGCAAACGCGATGCACTCAACTATATAAAATATCAACTTTTTTAAATTCTATCAATCTGAGTGGAAAACAGATGGGAGCCTGATCAGACATCGGTATACCCGACGTCTGATCTGGCTCAAACCTGTTTGCGATCGAAATAATAGTTTTAGCGTAAATGCGTGTATTGGGAAATAAAAGAATAACGTATTGGTCAATAAAGTTAGCGCAAGTTACGAAGCCTTAGTAGGTTCGGAAGGAACCAGAGTGTATAGTCCAGCGGATAAGTGCCCAAAATTGGAACAATCGTGCATTTTATGATAAAAGCATGAAACTTGGTACACTGGTACTAGACATTATGAGAAAGATTTTAAAGATTGGAGGCATTCTTGATCTGTCCTGTGTCGACCATGGCGGCCATTTTAAAAATGGCCGCCAATCAGAACGGTTTTCTGCAGTCTAGTGGCAATGCGTCTCGGTTTATCATATTTTATAAAATGCACGATTCTTTCACATATCTGTCAGGTAAGTTTATGAAATAAAATTGTAAAATTTGTATTCAAATATCACAATGGTTGTTGTTGAAATATGGTTTTTCGCTTTAACAGTATTTCAGTCATATCGCGACTCCTCTAAGGATCAAAACATCATTTACATCGGTCTAAAAATATGATGCATTGATCTAGAATTTGAACCCTGGCCAGAATACCAGAGTCAGCACTAATTAATATTCCAGATTTTAACCGTTTCAGTACTTGGCCTGGCCTCCAAATACGTCATTTCACGATGGATTGATATATCAATCGCTGAAAATGTTACACCTTTTGGCAGCCTTCTACTGTATCATGCCAACTATGGCAGTGGTCCCTATTCTTTTCAGCCAGTTGACCAAGCTGGCATGCCCCAGAACCACACGGGGAATAGAACAATGACAACTCGGGTGTAGTCCTTAACCCTTTTCCCTATAGAAGCGACTTTTAGCGTGTTTAATTTATTCCTCCGCTGAAGAAAATAGTTCCAGTTTATACCCTCATGAACAATTACCATTACAAATATTTTATAAAGCCTAGCAGATTTTAGCTTAAAGCAGGCTGAAAGTAAAGCAGAATGTGCCTTAAGGCACATTCTGCTTTACTTTCAACCTGCTTTAAGTGGTCACCTGAATTCAAAACTAGAAACAGGCTATGAGGTAAAGGGTTAAGTGTCCAAATAATCCATTATACATTACACCTCTAACTTACTCCTAAATTATAGGAAATACACGTATTAACGCTTTGTACGTCTTTAATTTATTCAGCCCTTTCATGAAAATAGTTCCACTTTATACAGTCATAAACATACACCATAAGAAATATTTCATATACTGGCAGATGGTAGCATTCTGCTTTATTTTCAACCTGCTTTAAGGGGTCACTTGCCTTCAATACTAGAAACTCGGCAATGTTAAGGCGGTAGGTTCGTTCTCGTTTACTTTCATCTTGATTAAAGTTGCAAGCTACTGGTATTCTTTTTGCTGCAATGTTCGACTTGGCTGCACATGTGGATGTACAGTGGAGAAGGCGTAATTCTTTCCCATTTAAACGCAAACGAAACGCAAACGCATTGCAATAAAATGTAGAAAATGGCAACTTGTTGACAATTCTGATTATCTATTTTAATTTGAGTGGCAAACAGTTTGGAGTCTGATCAGACGCCGGGTTACCCGGCGTCTGATCTGACTCCAAACTGTTTGCAATGGAATTATTAGTTTTAACGTAAACGCGTTTATTGGGAAAGAATAACGTCTTCTCGTGTGTATTCTTCTTGTTGCAATATTGGATTGGTTGCACATGTGCATGTAGTAAAAACTGCAAACTGAAAATTTTCTGGACTAAAAAAATGGTTGATTCAGAGACGATTTAACCTTCCGTGCTACAGAGGATAAAACGTTATTATTCTTTCCCGTTTAAACCTAAGCGAAACGCAAACTCAGTACAATAAAATGAAGAAAATGACAACTTGTTGATAATTCTGATTATTTGTTTTAATCTTAGTGGAAAACGGTGTGAACCCTGATCAGACCGGCGTCTGATCTGGCTCCAAGCTGTTTGCGTTGGGAATAATAGTTTTAGCGTAATGACGTTTATAGGGAAATACAGTGGAGAATCTGTTATTCTTTCCCGTTTAAACGCAAACGTACGCAAATGCAAAGCACTAAAACATAGAAAAGAACAACTTTTGGACAATTCTGATATTTCATGTTTATCTTGGTGGCAAACAGTTTGGAGCCTGATCAGACGCCGGGAGCCTGATCAGACGCCGGGTTACCCGGCGTCTGATCTGGCTTCAAACTGTTTGTAAAAGAAAAACTAGTTTTAGCGTAAAACGCGTTTATCGGGAAAGAATAACAGATTCTCCACTGTAATAAAGTCTTCTTCACTATATGGGTGAATTTGTTGATGACTATTGCAAACGGTTTGACGTCTCATCTGGATTTAAACTGTGAACACTGATGCTGAAAGAAAATGCTTGGAAATCAACTCAGAAAAGTGTAGCAGACGACAAAATATGCAAACGACAATTAGCCTACGCACGTGCAGAACTCATTTACCCCTGAAGTTTCAAATAGGCAATTCCAGTTTTCGATTAAGCCTAGTTCATATATGAGTTTAGGGTGGTTTACTGCAACATGATAAACAGTGTGGACCCTGATCAGAGGGCCCTCTGATCTTGGACTACACAGTTTGCATAGGAAAAATGTTCTCTTGGCATGTACAGTCGAACTTTGATATCTCGAACTCGCTTAACTGGAACTGTCCGATAGTTCGACACATGAACTGCATTATTTCATGCTCGGTTCAGTCGAACATACCCATATTTCAAAGTTAAAACGTGGCTTAGCCACGTTTTAACTTTGAAATACGGGTATGTTCGAGTTAAGCGAGTTCGAGATATCAAAGTTCGACTGAACATTGATTATTTAGGACGAGTATACTCGGCACTCGGGTTTTTTGTCTTAAGGAGTCTGGTTTTTTGGATGATACATTGTTGTTAGCATTACGAAGGAGTTAAGCTCATCAAAGTTTCATGTTAATGCATTTCTTGCAGCTGATTGACTGGCGAATTTGTAACAAGCCAGCTTCTTCCGAGATGATTAATAGGTCCGGTTGAGTTCGTGGGAAATACAGTGTTCCCTCTCTACAACGGCCCTCCCAACAACTCCCTCCGTACAACGACCCTAGCGGCAGTTCCCCAAACATGACAATTGTGTTGACATTTTTGCTGCTGCAATATCGCCTGCTTAAAATTGTCGTCTGCTGGTTTCCTCAAAATATTGGACATTTTTATAGAAAAAAAATAATGACGACTGACAAACAGTTTGAATCCAGATCAGACGCTGCGTTACGCGGCGTCTGATCTGAATTTAAGCTGTTTGCAAATGTAGATCAATTTACCCCCTATAACGACTCCCTCCGAACAACACACACAATCAGTGTCTCCCAGTGGTTGTCGCTGTAGAGAGGGAGCGCTGTACGTGCAAACATCCGCGATTACGACCACTAAAACGAAGGCTGTTGATTGTGTGAAAGACAGGTGGTATCTTAAAGCAAGGTGAAAATCAAACAGAGAGCTCTTTTGCGTTTTTGCAGCATGCAGCCATCTGTCTTTTTTTGTTTTACTGTCATCCTGCATTAAGCTGTCACCTGTATTTTAAACAATCAATTAGCCTTCATTTTAGTGGTCGTAATGGATAGGCTCCATTGTATTAAAGCTTATTTTCATTGTGGCCTATTGAACGAAAGCATTATTGTTATTACATGTATTTAGCAAATAGAACCGTCATTTTGAAATTTCAACATTTTAAGGGATAAAAGTTAATCGGTCAAAGAGCGGATGTTTTTGGCAAAGTTTGTCCTCTTTCTTAACCCTTTCCCTTATAGAAGCGCCTTTTAGCACATTTGATTTAATCCTCCACTGAAGAAAATAGTTCAAATTTATAAAGTCTTGAAAATGAGCCATAAGAAAAAAAAATCTAAATCCTAGCAGATGATAGCTTAAAGCAGGCTGAAAGTAAAGCAGAATGTGCCTTAAGGCACATTCTGCTTTACATTCAACCTGTTTTAAGTGGTCACATGTCTTCAAAACTAGAAACAGGCTATGTGGTAAAGGGTTAAGCCCTCTCAACAATGTCAAGATTTACAATAGCTGGCGCTATCTTATCTATAATCCAAGGTCTCAGCTTGCATAAATTGCAGCCAATTGGTTGTCAAACTTCCAGGGCACACTACAGCGCTCCCTCTCTACAACGACACCCAATGGGAGACACAGATTGTGTGTTGTTCGGAGGGAAAATGAAGACTCGACTTACGTTTGCAAACAGCTTGAATTCAGATGAGACGCGGCGTCACGCGGCGTCACGCGGCGTCTGATCTGTGTTCAAACTGTTTGTCATTCGTTATTATATTTATTCTATCAAAATGTCCACCTATATGTAACGTTGAAAACAACAGCAGACGAGAATTTTAAGCAGACGATATTACAGCAGTAAAATCGTTAGATACAATTGTCCTGTTTAGGGAACTGTGACAAGGGTCGTTGTGAGGAGGGGGTCGTTGTTGGGAGGTCCTTAATTCCAATGTCCAATGGGTAAAAGTTTAATACATGTTTTACTGTAAAGGGTTGGTTTTAAAATTATATTGCAATTTAACAAACAGTGCAAATCCTATTCAGAGGGATCTGACCCGGGTCTATTACGGTTTGTCTAGGACAAGTGTACACTTCACAGGTACCGGTACACTATTTGTTAATTACGACTATACTCGTCACTAGGAATGAATATGTTAATTAACAACCTGCGTTCAACCTTACGTAACAGACTTCTTAATAAATTAATGTAAGTCCCCTATCGAGTACCGGTGAAATATGAGCCCAAGGTTATAAAACTCAATTCAGCTTGAGAACGATTTCATACTCGACTCAAACGCATTATAACCTGGATACAAGTATGCGTCCGTTCTTTCGGTTTAACTCATTCACCACTGAGACTTTTAATGGACAATTCCAATTTCAAAATATGGTTAGTCCATTATTGACTTTTTAGGGGTGATTTTAACAATATATTTCAAAATGACAAACAGTGTAGGCCCTGATCAGAGGGCTCCTAAAGGAGCCCTCTGACCAGGGTCTACACTGTTTGCATGGGACAAAAGTAATCCTCACAGATGCACTGTTTGTAAATGACGAGTATACTCGTCGCTAGGGTTGAATGTGTTTGTAATGTCTAACCATTCATCTGTAGAGGACTAATATTGATTCAGCATGTTTTTGTCAATGCTGAATTGTCGTGTGCTGCAAATATATCGACTACAGAAAAGCTCATAAACAAGTTTTAATGTTTTTAAAGTTAAGAAAATATTGGGAACATGAGTGGCAGTTTGGATCTAGAACAGACGCCGCGTTACGCGGCGTCTGTTCTGGATCCCAACTGTTTGCAATTGTTAGCCAAGTCGCGCTTAGTGTAAGGGTTAACCTATTAACGCCCGGACATTGCAATGAACTCTCCATGAGTACCTGCTAGAAGATTCCATTATAGATGTACAATAGTGGCCTTAAGACACAAGTGCGTGTTCATATACATGTAGCAGAACAGTTTATATGAACGAGTAATCCGTGCAAATCCTGATGAGACGGTGCGTGTCATTAAGGTCTATACTGTTTGCTGCTCTACTAGGGATTGATAGTCAAATGAACTTTAATGACCGACGGGACTTTTTCCTTTGCGGATGGGAAATCACTCAGGTTATTACACTTTAAGTCGATACGGGTTGTCTCCCTTGGGCGATATTTTTCTTGGCTTATTGTCAAAAGCCTTTCTTTCTCTTGGCGTAGTTCTAAATAAAAGTTTGTTTCCAGTTTTGAAGACGATGGACCACTTAAAGCAGGTTGAAAGTAAAGCCGAATGTGATTATGCTTTACTTCCAGCCTGCTTTAAGCTACCATCTGTTAGAATATAGAAGTAATTTCTTATGATACACATTCATTGCTGTATAAAATGGAACTGTTTTTTATTCAGCGGAGGAAGAAATTAAAGGCATAAAATGTGTATCTATGGAGTAATGGAATGAGACACCTTCATATATTCCTGCATGTATATTTGTACACCTAGGCATACTTCTATACTAGTCTGATACATGTATATGCACTCATGACAATTCACCAATGGTCTGTCGCTACATGTAGTTGATACACATTTTAGTCAAACATTAGATGACTAGTGTTTGTATCATACAGTGGAGAATCTGTTATTCTTTCCCGTTTAAACGCAAACGCAAAGCAATAAAACGTAGAAAAGAACAACTTTCTGATAATTCTGGTTTATCTTGGTGGCAAACAGTTTGGAGCCTGATCAGACACCCGGTTACCCGGCGTCTGATCTGGCTCCAAACTGTTTGTACTGCAAATAATAGTTTTAGCGTAAACGCGTTTATTGGGAAAGAATAACAGATTCTCCACTGTAGTAGTTTGCATTAGCCTTAAAAACGTAAACCCCACCCCTTGAACATAAGGATACTATAATAACCAGGACAAAGCTAGAACTCCTAGGGTTCCTGAAGTTTTACTTTCTGATATCAAAGGTAATAGGAAGTTGCAATTCATGGCCTAAGCCTGATCAAATGCCAGCTAGTTAGCATCTTATCTGGCTCCTACTGTTAGCAATAGAAAAGCATTCTGTAGCACAATCATATTTGTTGGATAGAATTAACATATTCTCCACTCCTCCACTATATTCATTCCCTACCTTCTGCACTGAAATTTGCACATATAAATCAGTCAAAGACAGCAAATCCAAAGGAAACCCACTAATAACACAACTCAATCGTCCCCTCAAACTTTAAATGGACAATTCCAGTTTCTAATTCAATCTGTTTAATTTTGGCTATTAACCCTTTACCTGATAGTCAATTTCTAGTATTGAAGATAGGTGACTTCTTAAAGCAGGTTGAAAGTAAAGCAGAATGCGCCTTAAGGCGCATTTCTGCTTTACTTTCAGCCTACTTTAAGCTATCATGCGCTAGAATATAGAAATTATTCCCTATAATATATCTTCATAACTGATTAAATTGGAACTATTTTCTTCAGCGACTGAATAAATTAAACGCGCTAAAAGGCGCTTCTATTGGGGAAAGGGTTAAAAAAAAAAAAAAATTCAAAATAACAAACCAAGTACAGGCTAATCAGAGGGCCCCTTAAGAAGCCCTCTGATCTGAATCAACACTGTTTTACCAATGACAAGTGTACTTTTCACAGGAACACTGTTTGCAAAAGGATGAGTATATTCTTCCATTCTTCCCGGAGATTTAATGAGTTTACACAATACAGTAAAACCGCTCTATTACGACCACTAAACTTTGTTCATTATGTTCATATGTTTAAGTCAGGTGACTGCTTAAAGCAAGGCGACAGTAAAAACAGAAAGCTCCTTAAGGAGCTTTCTGCTTTACTGCCACCTTGCTTTAAGCTGTCATCTGTCTTTTCTGCAGTCAATTAGCCTTCTTTTTAGTGGTCGTAATAGAGAGGTTTTGCTGTATATTCAACAACATGAAGGGCAAGCAAAATCACAAGTAGATTATCAGATTCTAAGTTTTTATTCCATTGAAAGTTTTCTAAGACATACAAAACAGTTACTCTACCTTAAATAATACATTTTCATCACCAAATGATATTCATTTGTCAAACAATTAGCACTAATGTTTATAGTCTATGAGTATTCAAAGCATTACCTTTCACCAAAGCATTTTACCAGGGCTCCAGAATAAGAGCAAGTAAAGGAATTATATCTGGTTTTATCTGTAGTAAAAACCTCTCTAAAAGGACACTTTAGAAAGAAGGTACACAGTTGACTGGTGCACCACAAAAGACATTATGACTACTAAACCAATTATTCCATAAATAAAATATGACTTTTTACACCTTTAACGTATTCCTCCACTGAAGAAAATAGTTGTAATTTATACAGTTATAAATATGTATGATAATAAATATTTTCCTTATTTTAGATAAAAGCAGGCTGTTAGTAAAGCAGAATGTGCCTTTATGAAGGTGCCTAAAGGCGCATTCTGCTTTACTTTCAACCTGCTTCTAAGTTCAATACTTGAAACTGGCGTTGGGGGGAATGGGTTAATGCATGATCAAAGTAAGACAGAAAGCTCCCAAGGGGAGCTTTCTGTCTTACTTTTATCCTGTAATAAGCTGTCACCTGCTACCAATTGGTTTAGAAATCAAACTTTTTGTTTTGTAAGTGTCCAGTATAGAGAGGTTTTACTGTACTTTATGCCTCCACTAAATCCTATAATGTGATTACTCATTAGAAATCATCGCTTTGCTACGATTCTAATGAGTAGTTGCAACATAGCATTAGGTGGAGACATAGGGTTTTAACGATTCAAAATACTCTTCTTATCTTGAGCTCTAAATTATAATCATTTGTTCTTGACAGTCCTGATTTCAGTTTCATAAGAACAGAACTGACAGACTTACACAAACAGAATGTGTATCAGGGCTCCAGATAAGTAGAGTTTTTCAAAAACTAAAATCTTTATTTCTGCATTAAACCCTATGGTGTCACTACTCATTAGAATCGTCTGGAAGAGACAATTCTAATGAGTAGTCACACCATAGGATTTGGTGCTGAAATAAGTACGAAAATGTTGGATACGTTCAGTTTACTCCCTCTTATCTGGAGCCCTGTGTATATTTTCCAGCTGAACAAGTCAACAGACAATTCTACCAATTCACCATTATATACTTCACAGTCCCTCTATTACAACCACTGAAATGAAGACTCATTGATAGAATGTCAGACAGGACAGCTGAATGCAGGGTTGACATATCTACCAATTTTGTACTAGGTGACCACTAAATAAAGAAACAAGACACTCTTTAAAGGCAGGCGACTGCTTTTAAAATGAAGAAAGCTTCTTTAACTCATTCATCCCTGAAATTTTTAATGGACAATTCGAATTTCAAAATGAGTCTAGTCCATTATTTACTATTTAGGGTTGATTTTAACAATCTATTTCAAAATGACAAACAGTGTTGACCCTGATCAGAGGGCTCCTTAAGGAGCCCTCTAATCAGGACCTACACTGTTTGCATAGGACAAGTGTAATCCTCACAGGTACACTGTTTGTAAATGACGAGTATACTCGATGATTGAGTTGAATGTGTTAAGATCTGACAAATGTCTAGAAATGTATCTTCTTATCAGTGGTGGCTTAATACATTGCTTGACTGTGAAACAGAAGCTCAAAGGAGTTTTCTGCACATGTTTCATATTGCTTTAAGCTTTTACAGCATAGATACACATTTTTATGCCGTCACTTTATTCCTCCACTAAATTAAATAGTTCTGAATTTAAACAGTCAAGTTAATGTATCGTAAGAAATATCTACTCTATTTTAGCAGATGGTAGCTTGAAGCAGGCTGAAAGTAAACCGAACTGTGCCTTTAGGCAGATTCTGCTTTTCGTTAAACCTGCTGTAAGTGGTGACCTGTTTTATCTAAACTAGAAACAGGCTATGGGGTAAAGGGTTAGGCAGAAAACCTGCTTTAAACACAGAAAACAGTCTTCTACTGGGTGGTTGTAAAAGCAGGACTTGAATGTAGAATGTACCTCTACAAACTTTCAAAGCAAAAACCAAGCATCTACTTTTATGTACATTGTCCACGCATATACAAGGTGTGTGTACCCATAGAAGTGCTAGAGTCAGAATAAGTAGTCAATTTGGTTGCCATCAAGGCCAAATAAATATAAGAGTGATAGAGTATTTGTAAAACTGTAAAATTGAATTACATATGGTATAAAATGGAAGTGCAAATGAAAATGGCACATTTCTCTGTGTTGAACCTGTGTTTACCAATGATTCAAAAGATGCATGGTCAGTCTTTAGCCCATGACCCCTTAAATACACCTTTTTACACCTTTAATTTATTCTTCCTCTGAAGAAAATAGTTCAAATTTATACAGCCATGAAATTGTTTCATCAGAAATATTTTCTATATCCGAGCAGGTGGTAGTTAAAAGCAGGCTGAGAGTAAAGCAGAATGCGCCTTAAGGGGAATTCTGCTTTACTTACAACCTGCTTCAAAACTAGAAATGGACTATGGGGTAATGGGTTAATCTCATCACTACCTTATGCAAGTCCAATTGTTATTTGCAAACAGTTTGGATCCTGATTAGACACAATGTACAGGATCAAAAGTGTCTGATACTCATTTCAATATACAGTCAAAACTCGATACTTCAAATTCGCTTAAATTAACCTTACCAATATTTCATTAGTTTGATTTCGAAAACTCAATCTCGTTTACGTCAAAATACCCATATTTCAAATTTAAAATGTGGTAATACATACAATATTTATAAGCAGTCTGAAGAAATTCCATGATTCTCCATTAAACAGTGGTTGAACACGTTTTTTACTGTTAATGAGTGATTTAATGTCATGTTTGCTAAATGCTTGTAAACTGAGAATATGAATAAGATGGTCTCTATCAACCATTAGTGTTACGTCTACAAGTTATCTATTTTTGTTGTTGTGCTTTCTTTCATAATTATTATTACACATAATCAGTCTTTTTTTCTATTTTGATTTGGTGTAAATCTTACAACATTAAAAAGCTTGAAAAAGAAACAAAAAGAAATAAAAGAAACAGTAGTCAGCATCAGCTCTTCATCACAGAAACTTTTCATTCATACATTTCTACATCTATAATTTCTGTCTTAACGCTTTCCTCCACAAAAACACATCTTAACCCTTTCACTCTCAATGACGCTTAAAAGTGCATTTGCAAATAGTTTGGATCCTGATCAGACGCCGCATAATGCGGCGTCTGATTAGAATCCAAACTGTTTGGCACTCGTTTTGATTTTTCTTTAGTCTTACTGTTCTATTTTTTAACTTTGAAACGTCATGGCAGACAACAATACTGAAGCAGACAACAATAAAGCAGTGAAGGGGTAAAAATCTCCCGAATAATTTGATTATGAACGGGTTAAGATGACTGTACATACTCCTTCAGATATGTCCAACTATTGAATACTCTTGGTGGTGCTGAATACAGGTGCATGCTTACACCATAACTCCATAGATCTGTGTTTTACGCAATTCAGTAATTCTTCCAGTGAAGCCATATTTCCACTTTTCACAATCATAAATATGTAAAATCAGAAATCTTTTCTATATCCCAGCAGATGGTAGCTTAAAGCTGGTTGAAAGTAAAGCAAAATCCACTTTAAGATGCATTCTGCTTTTACTTTCAACCTGTTTTATGTGTTCACCTATCTTCAAAACTAGAAACAAGCTGTGAGGAATTGGGTTTAAGCAGGATAAAAGTAAAGCAGAAAGCTCAAATAGGAAGTTTCTGCTTTACTACCAGCTTGCCTTAAGCAGTCACTTTTGTTGAAATACAGTATATTGGTGATTTGCACTTTTGACTATGGAGAAAAGGGTTACAGACTTTAACATAATGAAAAAATAATTCATAAACAGCCATTTTGCTACAACAATTTGAAAACGTGTTGATAAGATTTGTAAATTTGAGATAAATATTTGTATTGAAAGCACATATAAATGTGTCCATTCCACCGATCGTTCTGTTGGTTGCTTCAAGGCCGACACCTCTCTACAAATCTGGGGTAGAGGCAGACTTCACGAATGTGGTATCTGTTTAGGATCCAGCACAGAAATCTCTCCAATCCCAGTCCATAGCCACCATGAGGACAGGTTCCATACTTTCGCTGAAAACACACAACATAATCACTATCAATAGAATATCAGTGGGAAGAAGAAACAGTACAGTAAAACTTCTCTATTACCACCAGTAAAACAACAGGTATTTGATTAAAGATAGGTGACAGCTTTAAGCAAGTTGACAGTAAAACAGGAAGCTCCTATAGGAGCTTTCTGTTTTACTGTCATCTTGCTTTAAGCAGTCACCTGTCGTAAACGTCTAATAAGCAACATAATTAAGTGGTCGAAAAGACAGGTTTTGTACAATAAGTCAACACTTTTACAACAGCTGATGGCATTAGATACAAGTTATAGCTAAATGCCATGAGAGAAAGGTTTAAATTAGGAGCAGTCTCTACTCTTTTTTTTCACCCACGTTTTTTGACAGCCTCAAAGTAATAAAGCAGAAAAACTCTATAATGAGCAGCAAATATAAGAGTCTTTGCAAACCGTAATATTTATAAGCCAAATGGCACTTCTGGCGTGCTGATTTATGGCCATTTGTTATGTTGGGCAGGTTGGCGCCATTAGCAGTCTCAACTTAAAGGAAAATGTGTATTCTTAGGCTAGCATAGGACAGGACGTTGCCATTATGGGGAAGTCACTAATACAGGTTTGACTGTAATTTTATCTCATTTTAAACTTCTAACTGTATATTCAATAAACGCAAAACCAACATCAATCGTCTATCAAATGTACTCAATTGATATTCCATTTATAAATGTCAATCAGGGAGACTCTATTGCTTAATCAACTTTTGCAAAAATCATTATTGACTGTGTCAAAATTTAAACTTGATTGACTTTCTATTACAAAAGACAAGATAAGGGGAGTACAATGTTTTTCAAAAACAGAATCTTTAATTGTACATTAAATCCTATGGTGTCACTACTCTTTAGAATTGTCTCGAAGAGACGATTCTAATGAGTAGTAGCACCATATGATTTGGTTAGTTTACTCCCTCTTATCTGGAGCTCTGGGTAAGCAAGTTTCTGTGCACTAACCTGGTCTGTGTACCAGTAGTAGTTGGCTGTGTCTATGCCCTCTCTCTTGAAGCCTTCCATCAGCTCCTCATACTGCCATATCCTCATGGACCCGCCAATTATCTCACCTACATTAGGCATCAACAGATCAACCTGAAGCACAAGTAACACCATTATCACTTTACTTGATTTGATTATGCAATGCCATATTCTCCTTGAACCTGTTTAAAGGAGGTGGAAAATAAAACAGAAATATCCCATACAGAGATTTCTGTTTTTCTTGCAATATGCTTTAAGCAGTCACCTGTTATTAAATCAAATAAATATTTTCTTTTTTCAAAAAGGCCATTATCCGAAACATCTAAACAGAGTGATTGTTATATATTGTTCATTCCACTAATTCTAACAATGCTGTACTTACAGATTCTGTGAGACGCCTGTCATCAGAACACCTAGGCATGTAGAAAGACTTGATCTCGGCTGGAAACTTACACAGCAGAATGGGCTCATTGATTTTGTCTGTCATCTTTCTCTCTGGAGCTTCTGGGATATCCTGATACAACAACATAGGCTTCAACATGAACTCTTTCGACCCAAAATTTCAAATGGATAATTTCAGTTTCCAATTATGTATAGTCCATTTTTACATATTAAGGGTTGAATTAAACAATATATTGCAAAATGACAAACAGTGTAGACTCTGATCAGAGTCTAAACTGTTAGCATGACAACTGTTAGCACATGACAGCTGTTCTCTTTACAGGTACACTGATTGAAAATAAAGAATAAACTTGATTTTATGATTCAATGGGTTACTCATTCAAGATATTGTTACTAATTATTGTCAGTAAAATTCTGAAATTTGTTTGGTCTTGTTCTTAGGTGGGTTAAGGTTGATAAACAACTTGTTCTAACTCAATGATAAAAGTAAACAAGAAGGTCCTTTATGAGCAATTCTTTTAACATGAATGCACATATAGGTTGTATTTTTTTTCTGCCAAGTGCTTACATTACAAATTGGCTGGTACTCATCACTAATGCCTGAACTGAACGTGTTATAAATATGCAATCAGTAAATTGAAACACAAGGTGAAAATACAAGATACCTACATCACCAAACTCATAGAAAGATCCGTCTTCTTTAGTGATATCATTTTCTTTTAAATAAACTAGAGCATCTGTATATGCCATTCTTTTGAAAGGTTTTGTAGGAGGTTTGAAGTCCTGAAAAAAAGAGAAAGAAAAGTCAAGATGGTGAAATCAATAATCAAATTGAATCTTTATAGTATATACAACAACAACAACAACGAAAACCTTCTTTTTTTATATCATTAACCCCTTCACTGCCATGACGTCATCAATTTTAAACAATTGTCGTCTGCTTTTATTTCTCAAATTAAATATTTAGTTATTTTGACTTATGATATACTGAAAAGAGTGTAAAATAGTTTGTATCCTGATCAGAAGCCACGTTACGCGGCATCTGATCAGGATCCAAACTGTTTTTCAAATTACTAGTGTACTCAGGGTAAGGCAGTGAAGGGGTTAAACATGATTTAATCCTTCCCCCATAGAAGCACCATAGACTTCCTCTAATTACACCACAAGTCCACAACAAACTTTTGTCCAAATTTATATTCCATTATGATGTTAAATACATGTGGCGGCTTAAAGCAAGAAGAAAGTACCCAGAAAGTTCCTAAAGAATGGTGTTAAAAATGTTACAGTGAAGAAAACGTTATTCTTTCCCGTTTAAACGCAAACAAAACGCAAAATACTAAAATGTAGAAAATAACACTTTCTTGACAACTCTGACAATTGATTGTAAGCCGAGTGGCAAAACAGTTTGGAGCCAGATCAAACGCCGGGTTACCCGGCATCTGATCTGGCTCTAAATTGTTTGTACTGGAAATAATAGTTTATTGGGAAAGAATAACCTTTTCTCCACTGTAGGAGCCCTCTGATCAGGGTTTGCTCTGTTTGTATTGGTAAGTGTACTCTTCACTAGTACAATGTTTGTAACAAAGTAGCATACATATATTCATCACTTGAGGTTAACCCATAACCCCATAGCCTGTTTCTAGTTTTGAAGACAGGTGACTAACTAAAGCAGGCTAAAGTAAAGCAGAATGCGACTCAAGGCCCATTCTGCTTTACTTTCCGCCTGGTTTAAGCTATTATCTGTTAGAAAATAGAAATTCATCTGATTCTTATTTGCGATAGTATAAATTGGAACTATTTTTTTAGTAGAAGAATAAATTTTAAGGCGTAAAAAGGCATATTTATGGGGTGATGGGTTAATAGAAACAAGTATGTTGCTAAACTTACTGGGTTGAGTTCTTTCACTATGTGTCCTAAGGGAGACTTAAGAATCCTGTCTACGACATCACAGACTAGATCTTCAAGTCTATCTAGCAGATCCTCAAATGACATAAACGAGCACTCTGCCTCTATATGGGTATACCTGCAACAAACAAATAGACTTAATGTGTTAAAGTGCACAACTTTACCTCATACCCTTTACCCCATAAATACATCATTTTATGCCTTTAATTCATTCCTCCACAGAAGAAAACAGTTTCACTGTACAGTCATGAATAAGTATGATATATAGGATCTGTCATGAGTCGATGTTTAAGACAAGCTGATCTCAAACGAGTCTAGAATTGAAATGTTATTAAGCGAGCCTTGGCGAGCTTAATAACTTTTCTATTCTAGACGAGTTTGAGATCAACTTGTCTTAAACATCGACGAGTGACAGATTCTTTTTCTCACATAACCAACGATTTTAAGCTATTTATCTTTAAAGCAATAGACATTTTTTGGAACCCCGGTGACGTCAAAACGCCGTTATAAATAGTAACGTTATAGTGACGTCATCATATTGATCTCACACATGTTGGAGACAAGGATATTCGTGATCGTTGTTCGCTATAGAAAACAATGGTAGTTATGTGAGAAAAGAAATATTTTCAATATATTAGCAGATATTAGCTAAAAACAGGCTAAAAGTAAAGCAGAATGCACTCTTTTGCCAGTGTATTTTTAATTTCATGCATTATATTTGTAACAGATGAGTAACTGTAACCTAAGGCACTGTTTTGGCAATGTAACTGTAACTTAATGCATCACTTTCTCAGACAATTCACCCTGTGCCAGACTACTTCATTTTGTACTATATAGAATCTAATAGGGAAATAAGAGATATTTACTCTGCTAAATGGCGTCTAGTTCTGGACTGCTCTGCCCTGTATGAGCTGGCTATACAGAAAACATCTCCCATAGAAGGTAGACACGTCTCCAGGTAGAGCTGAGAGGACTGGGTCAGGTATGACTGGAAATAAATGAGTCATATCATGTGAAACTAGACTTATTTGAGAGCTCCCTTTGATAGGGCTCCAGATAAGGGTGAGTCAACTGAACAAATCCAACATTTTCTCATTCATTTCAGTGCAATCCTATGGTGCCACTACTCATAAGAATTGTCTCGAAGATACGATTCTGATGAGTAGTGACATAATTGTACACATATTACATGTAGAAATAGAGTGACATATTATTGTAGAAATAAAGATTTTAGTTATTGAAATACTCCCCTTATTTGGAGCTCTGCTAAAATATTTTACTTCGATGTTAGATTTTTTTCCTTTTCTGGAGATCTGCCATGTGTTGACATTTGAGATAAGTTGACTTAACAGAGTTTAGAATAGAAATGTTATTAAGCGAGCTTTGGGAGCTTCACATTTTTATTCTAGATGAGGTTGAGATCAGCTTGTCTCAATGATCGACAAGCAACAGATTCTTTTTCTCACATAACAAACAGTTTTAAAGTATTTTGTCTAGTAAAAGGCCTTTCTTGGAATCCCAGTGATGTAATAACATCTTTACAAATAATGATGTTAGAGTGATGTCATAAATGTGAACACACACATGTTGGAGACAAGAATTTTCACTATCATTGTTCGCTATTGAACAAAGGGGTAGTATATTTATATTTATATGAGAAAATAAAATCCATCATTTACCTGTTCACCAAAATAATCTAGCTTAAACAGGGTGGCTCCTCCCTCCACTTGGGTCTGTACAAGAGTGGGTGGGGTAACCTCAAAGTACCCTTTGTTGAAATAGTGGTCTCTAAAACACTGCATCACCATTGATCTCATCTTAAGCACCTTGGACGTCTGAAACATTGAACAACTTATTATTTAGATAACATTCATTAAATTCCAGACATGGCGATTTTTAAAAAAAAATATACTTATATAGTTTAATCCATTACCCAACAATATGCTATTTTATGCCTTTAATATATTGCTCCACTGAAGAAAACGACTATGAAGAAATGACTATACACCATAAATATTTTCTTTATGATTAAACAATCAGATGGTAGCGTAAAGTAGGCTGAATGTAAAGCAAAATGCTCCTTAAGGAGCATTCTGCTTTGCTTTCAGCAACCATTTGTCTTCAAAACTGAAAACAAGCTGTAGGGGAAAGGGTTAACTCTTTCCTCCCTGAAACTTTAAATAGACAATTCCAGTTTCCTTTTTAGTCTAGTCCATTTCTGACTTTTAAGGGTTGTTTTTGTCAATGTTTGGCATTATGACAAACAGTGAAGACCCTGATCAGAAGGCTCCTTTCGGAGCCCTCTGATCTGGGTCTTCACTGTTTGCACAGGAAAAGTGTACTATTCACATATACACTGTTTGAAAAGGACGCCTATATGCGGGACTAGGGTTCAAAGGGTTAACCAAACTCAATGATGTGACAACTCTGCTTTCAACAATCTTTTCTTAAGACTGTGCATGGCTACACTAACATAGCTACATCCTGTTTTACTGTATTTTTCAAAAGGTACAGTACTCCCTCCCTACATTGACTCCCTCTTTACAACAACAATTGCAGTTGTTCCTCAATAGACAAGACAATTAACTCTTTCCTCCCTGAAACTTTAAATGGACAATTCCAGTTTTGATTTTTGTCTAGTCCATTTCTGACTTTCAAGAGTTGTTTTTGTCAATTTTGGCATTACTGACAAACAGTGAAGACCCTGATCAGAGGGCTCCTTTCGGAGCCCTCTGATCTGGGCCTTCACTGTTTGCACAGGACAAGTGTATTATTCACATGTACACTGTTTGAAAAGACGCCTATATGCGGGACTAGGGTCCAAAGGGTTAATGTATGTTTAACCCCTTCACTGCCATAACGGCATATGCTTTAAATAGTTATCGTCTAGTTTTAATTTAAATGAATGAAGTTTAATTTTTAATTCTCTAAAGTAATATCATAATCATAGACAAACAGTTGGGATCCTGATCAGACACAGGGTTCCAGATAAGGGGGAGTATTCTGAACGAATCCAACATTTTCTCACTCAAACTGAACAAAATCCTATGGTGTTACTACTCATTAGAATCGTCTCTTCGAGACGTAGTGACACCATAGGGTTTAATGCAGAAATAACGTTTTTAGTTTTTGAAATACTCCCCTTAACTGGAGCCCTGCATACACCACATTACCCAAGTCTGATCAGGATTCAAACTGTTTGCAAATAACCATCCTCGGGTGAGGCAATGAAATGATTAGATTTCCCTCCCTATAACAACTCCCTCTGAATAACATGCAAACTCTTTTGTCTCCCACTAGGTGTTGTTCTAGAGAGGGAGCACTGTATATGTTGTAGTATTTACATTTTCTCCTCTGATCATCATATGTCTGTTATCAAGCTGTACATCTACATGGGCTTCCTCGTTCAGCAAGTTATCTGCCCCTCCAGCCGGGGAGGCACCAACCAGCTCCCAAAAGTCCACAGTCATCTCATGATTGTCTGGGGCCTACAAATATATCAAATATGACCTGCTTTAAATGCTGTACAAGAATAGAGTATGTTTGAAAAAATTACATGTACATCGTTTCCTGACAGAAAGTGACATTCCAAAGTAATCAGTAGTCATTATAAGCATGAGAAAGGTGAACAGATTTTATTTCAGCATGGTGAAGAATCTATTACTCCACATTATGTGACGTATAAATGTTTTTACATCTTCAATTTATTCCTTCATTGAAGAAAATAGTTCCACTTTGTACAGTCAAGAATATGTATTTAAGTAGTCACCTATTTTCAAAACTAGAAACCGGTTATAAAATAAACTCATTTCAATGGGCAAAATTAGGCCTATGCTGGAACTTACAGTTTTGCCCTCAGGCAACTCTTTAATTTCTCCATACACACAAATTGCTGATTCTGTTGACAGGGTTAGAGCATCATATGTCTGACACTGAAAGTATAGAGATGTGAAACCGTGAAATACATGACAGGCATTTTCAGGCAAGTTTATGAAATCAAGGCTACAGATAAGAGGGAGTAAACTGAACAAATCCGACATTTTCTCTCTTGTTTCAGCACCAAATTCTATGGTGTTTCTACTCCCCAGTAAAGTCTAAGTCCCCAGTAGGGGTTCGACTTAATGGAAGATAGATAGGTTCTCATTAGAATTGTCTCAAAGATATGATTCTAATGAGTAGTGACACCATAGGTTATCATGCAGAAATAAATATCTTATTTTTTTAAATACTGCCCATATCTGGAGCCCTGGGAATGAGTTTACAAGACCTTTGTAAAAAAATTTGATCTAGAGAACAGATGCCAATAACTTGAATGCCTAATTTTGCATTTTACCCTAAAAATCCTAAATATTGGGACACCCAAGTACAACTGCTGCAATAATCCTAAAATTTGAACTAGTTGCCTTTTATCACATAGTTTTATGCCCACAGTGTAGACCCTGGTCAGACACAGGGTTCCAGATAAGGGGGAGTATTCTGAACGAATCCAACATTTTCTCACTCAAACTGAACCAAATCCTATGGTGTTACTACTCATTAGAATCGTCTCTTCGAGACGATTCTAATGAGTAGTGACACCATAGGGTTTAATGCAGAAATAACGTTTTTTAGTCTACACTGTTTGCATCGGCCTGTCTTTCCTAATACTTAGGGACATAACAGTAATAACTAAAATACAGAGAAGAAAGGGTAAATTTATGAATTGAAGTATGAAATTTGTAGGAGGAGATAGACTGACAAAGTATGTACCATATTATTTCTTATTTTATGGAATAACAAACACTCAGCAAAGAGAAGAGACAGAAGGGGATAAAATAGTGGGATTCTTACTAGTCTTTGAAGTGGCATATAAAACTGGTGATAGTTTGATTGAGATTAGGCCCTTGACATGCATACTTACCAGCTGGTCTGTGAAGACACATTGCAGAAATCCAGTGCCATCTCTCAACACAGCAAACATGAGGTTCTTGCCTTGTCTGCGTAGCCTGTGTACCCAGCCAAAGATCTTTACCCTGGTGTTCCTGTTAGCCACACTCTGCCGTAACTTTATCTACAATAGTATTCAACCAATAACTTGTTTAGTTATGAGATAATTACAGCGTAGAAGACATTATTATCCTCGTTTCAACCAAAAGCAATTCAATATAAAATGGAGAAAATGCCAAGTTGTTGACAATTTTGACTATTCATACAGTCATGAAAATGCACCATAAGAAACAGTTTCTATATCCTAGCAGGTGGTAGCTTAAAGCATGTTGACAGTAAAGCAGAATGTGCCTTATGGTACATTCTGCTTTACTTTTAACATGCTTTAAGTGGTCATCTTTTTTAAAAACTAGAAAAATGGCAATGGAGTAAAGGTTTAAGCACTGAAACTCCATTAACTCTTTCAACACTAAGTAACTCTTGAGAGTTATTAAGTTCCCTTGTGAATTATTTTAATTACCACAATATGAACCAGTCTACTTGGAATTATGGGTAGATTAATAAAAGCTTATCTAAATTAGCAAACAGTATAGACCCAGATCAGAGGGCTCCTATTGGAGCCCTCTGATCTAGGTCTACACTGTTTGCAAATGTATAGAGTATATTTCAAATAGCACCATAGTGTTGAAAGAGTTACTCATTATCAGTTCACTTACCTGGCTTGCAGCAGGAAGGCTGGCGTCTTGCTGTATTGTTATTTTCTTAGCTTCTTCCAAGTTCTTCTCCCTTCTTTCTGCATCTTCTGCCTAAAATAGGAGAAATACAACTCTTGTGGGTTACTAGGTTCCCTTGTGGATCATTAAAGCTACCAATCCATGAACCAGTCTATTAGAAATTCTGGCTAGTTTAATAAATACTGGTCTAAATTAGCAAACAGTGTATACCCAGATCAGAGGGCTCCCATAGGAGCCCTCTGATCTGGGTCTACACTGTTAACTAATACAGTGAGTTAATTTATAACTTGTCAATGATGTGAAAACAGTTAACAAAACCCAAGTCTTTTGTAAGACAGTTAAACTTTGCATCAACAAGAGTGCCATAACATATGCCAAACAGCATCCTAAAGATTGAATGAATTATCCCATTACCCAACAAATAAGCCTTTTTACGCTTTTAATTCTTTACTTCACTGAAGAAAATAGTCCTAATTTATACAGCCATGAAATACAGCATAAGATTTTATACCTATATTCTAATAGATAACTCTTTCTATATTCGAACAGACGGAAGCTTAAAGCTGACTGAAAGAAAGGCAGAATGCGTCAAAAGGAGCATTCTGCTTTACTGTCAAATTGCTTAAGTTGTCACCCGTTTTCAAAACTAGAAACAGGCTATAGTGTAATGGGTTACAGGCCATAAATGTGTCATTACATGGGGTGATCTAGCTGGTCCTACACAATCTACCCATATGCATGTTTGCAAAAATTCACCAAAATTGAGTACTTTTTGCTTAATTTCAGTAGACTAGAGTACTAGACTGTATTTTGAAATGATAGAATTGTTCAGGGATAAAGTAAAGTATAACTTTACATCTTTCTTGAGCTTGTCTGCAGCCTTGTTGTTCTCTCTCTGCCAGATCTTCTGAACCTTCTTCATCTGGGCCTTGGCAGCTACGTCAAACTTCTGTAGGAAATACACAAAAATATAAAATATAAAATATTGTTAAACCTTTACCTCATAGCCTAATTTTAGTTTTGAAGTCGTGCGGTCAATTAAAGCAGGGTGAAATTAAAGCAGAATGCACCTATTTTCAGCCTGCTTTAAGCTACCATCAGCTAAGATTTTGAAAATATTTCTTATGGTAATACATGTTCATGACTGGATAAATTGGAACTATATTCTTTAGTGGATAAATCGGTTAAATGTGCTAAAGGCGCTTTTATTTGGGAAAGGGTTAAATACTGTGTTCCCTCGCTACAATGATTCCTCCTTACAACACTGCTTGCAGCAATTCCCAAAACAAAACAATTTCACTGCTGCAATATCGTCTGCTTTTGTGCTTAAAATTGTTGTGTGCTGTTTTTTCTCAAACTAACCTATTGGCTGTTTCGACAAAAGAAACATAATAACGAGTGACAAACAGTTGGAATCTAGATCATCTGATTCGGATTCAAACTTTTTGCACTCTTTGGGTATTAATTTTCCCTCCCTATAACAACTCATACCGAATAAGAATCACAATCTGTGTCTCCCATTGGATGTTGTTATAGAGAGGGAGCATACAGTTTGTTTAATCATTTCCCCTCATCAGTACTTTTTCCTCATAGAAATATCTTTCTATGGTTCAACAA
This sequence comes from Gari tellinella, assembly GCA_922989275.2. Classification (NCBI taxonomy): domain Eukaryota; kingdom Metazoa; phylum Mollusca; class Bivalvia; order Cardiida; family Psammobiidae; genus Gari; species Gari tellinella. The sequence goes on from OV277864.1 coordinate 48,343,456, forward strand.
AGTACAATGTATATGGATCCAGGGCTCCAGATAAGGAGCATATTTAAAAAAAAAATCTTTATTACTGAATTAAACCGTATGGTGTGACTACTCATTAGAATGTCTCTTTGAGACGATTCTAATAAGTAGTCACACCATAGGATTTATTGCTTAAATGAGTGAGAAAATTCTGGATTTGTTCAATTTACTCCCTCTTATCCAGATCTTTGTCTTTCTGCCAATAAATTTTAATCATCAAAATGTCTGAATTCTAAACTTTAAAATATAAAAGATGATATTTTTTGCAAATTTAATGGCAGTAAAAGTCTTAGACCTGTAGCAACATCATAATGGCAGCAAAAAGGTTGAGGAGATTTCTGCAATTAAATCAACTGCATTTCAGCAACCACCTTTCAAAGAAGGTACATATCTGTGTTTAAATTCTCAATAAAACACACATGCGCTGTAGCGCCTGAACATGACGTCATATGGCATCAAAAATGCGTATGCCTGCAGCCAAGAAATGTGGGGCAAGTTGCGTCGGTGCAAATTGTGGTTAAATTGAAAGGTTAGAATCGAAAAAATAAATACCAGTTAGTGTATTATCATGCAATGCAGTGAGTAAACTGAACAAATCCAACATTTTCTAACTTATTTCAACATCAAATCCTAGGCAATGGTGTTACTTCTTATTAGAATTGTCTCGAAGAGACTATTCTTATGAGTAGTGACACCATTGGGTTTAATTTAGAAATAAAAGTTTTAGTTTTTGAAATACCCCCCTGATCAGAAGCTCTGAACCTAACGGCTTAACAGGCTCCATAGTACAACAATGTGAATTGTTCTCTTACTCTGCATTGTCAATAATTTCAATTTAATCCATAGCAAATATTCTCATACCTGGAAATGTTGTCTTTATCACAAAGCCTTCGTCAACACACTGAGAAGAAGTCAGTGGCAGTGTACAGTCATCTCCTGGTACCATGTGACAACTCAAAGTCATGTGATACCCACTGACTTCTCAGTGTGTTGACAAAGGCTTTGCGATAAAGCTGAAATATCCAGGTATGAAAATATTTGCTCTGAGTCAATGGATTAAATTGAAAATAAGACTCAAAACTGTTTGCAACTCAAGAGAATTTTTTACATATTTCATGGTGTTTGCTTGTAGTTCTGTTTAACCCATTACCCCATAACCTGTTCCTAGTTTTGAAGATAGGTGACCACTTCAAGCAGGTTGAAAGAAAAGCAGAATGTACCTTTAAGGTACATTCTGTTTTACTTTCAGCCTGCCATAAGCTACCAATTGCAAGAATAAAGAGAATATTCTCTATGATACATAGTCATGACTGTATAAATTGGAACTATTTTCTTCAGCGGAAGAAGAAACTGATGGGGGGGGGGGGGTTTAAATGGAAAGAAGTCTTCTCTACTGTATGAAGGAAAAGGCAGGGCTCCAGATAAGAGGTAGTAAACTGAACAAATCCAACATTTTCTCACTCGTGCCAGCACCAAATCCTATGGTGTTACTACTCATTAGAATCGTCTCTTCGAGACGATTCTAATGAGTAGTGATACCATAGAGTTTAATACAGAAACAAAGATTTTAGTTTTTGAAATACTCCCCTTATCTGGAGCCCTGAAAGGGGTTATGATAAAATCAAATTCAAATCTCTCACCTTGCCCTCCTCTTTTGAATCAACATAAATGGTCGGAAATGGTTCCTTTCCAGCATGTCTCATTGCCTACAAAACAAGAACAACATTACAACAATCTACATATGTTTCAAAACACACTGCATTCACCCCTGAAACTTATAACTCATTCCCCCCATAAATACACCTTTTTATAATCTATTCCTCCACTGAAGCAAATAGTCTTACTTTAATAAGGAGCCCTCTGATTAGGGTCTATACTGTTTGCATAGGACAAGTGTAATCATCACAGGTACACTGTTTGTTGATGACAAGTATAGTTGCTAGGATTGAATGTGTTAATATTATCTTATTTTAATTTGCCATCTTTTTCTCTGATTCCATATGCCTTATCAATGTTTGTGCCGGTTGAATGAGGAGTTAAAGTAGCAATATGTATATTGAATTTCTACGTATATGGCAAAAGTTATTCAGTTACAGTTAATTACAGAATAATACTAGTTACAAAGATATGTAAATATGTGACATTTATATACAGTAAAACCTCTATATTACGACCAATAAATTGTGTTGATTATCAGGTGTTTAAAGAAAGGGATTGCTTAAAGCAAGGTGACAGTAAAATAGGAGCTTTCTGTTATATTGTCATCTTACTCAAAGCTATCACCTATTTTTCAAACCATTATTTAAGCCTTAGTTTTATTGGTCATAATAGAGAGGTTTTACTGTATAAAAAAAGTCATTTGATAGTATCTAATAAATTCTTTTGTGCAAATATTAATCCTCTCCTGTTGCATATTCATATATTTAAATCTGCTAACTATCAACACTCAGGGCTCCATAAGAGGGAGTAAACTGAACAAATCAAACATGTTCTCACTTATTTCAGCACCAAATCCTATATTGTTACTACATATTAGAATCTTCTCTTTGAGTTGATTCTAATGAGTAGTGACACCATAGGGTTTAATGCAAAAATAAAGATTTTAGTTTTACGAAAACTTCCCTTATTTGGAGCTCTGAACACCTATCATCTGAACTACATAATGTTGGTTAATAATATACGTTTTTTTCCCCTGGAAAGAGCGCAGACTCATGTAACTTTTTAGACAGATCCTATATGAAAACAGTGCAGACTCTGATCAGATAGCTTCTTTTGGAGCTGTCTGATCTGAGTTTTCACTGTTTTCAGAAAGCGTCAACATGAGCTAAATAGCTAAAAATCATGTATACAGTGAGTCATCTGATAGTATCTAATAATAAAAACTTTAAATTAACATAATTTCATAAATAACAAGCCTTCAAGGCCTTATTTTGCGTTTAAGTTGAAATTAACATTCATGACAATAGATCAGATCACAAAATTTACATAAAATTCAAAGCAGCTATCTGGCTAGTGCGGTTGTACCTGAAGAACTGTCTTGAATGGTTTCTCTTCAGTTCCAGTCCCTGTCTCATCTGAGCCTGTACTGTCCGATGTGTAAATCTCACCTGGAAAAACAACAAAGATACATGTACATGTATAAAATACAAGAAAACCGGGCCGTTTTCCCAATATAACTTATTGACCCATGAATACGTCTTTAGTTAATTCCTACACAGTAGAATATAGTTTCACTTCATACAATCATCAAAATGTATCATAAGAAATATGTTCCACATTCTGCTTTACTTTCAGTCTGCTTCAAGTGGTCACTTATTTCAAATCTAGAAACAAGCTATGGGGTAATGGGTTAAGCGTCATAGGAAGACATTTCTTTGCATAAGCCAATGAAGATTTAATAATGATGGTAGCTTAAAGCAAGATGAAAGAAAAGTATTTCATCCCTGTCATGGATAAAGGACCATATGAAACCTTAACTTTGTGCTGATAAATGTGCTGAAATGAGTTTATCTCTTAATACTTTACTTAAATTCAGGTGGTAGCTTAACACTCTAAATCATACATGTAGGTTCTAGTTTTGAAGACAGATTACCACTTAAAGCTGGTTGAAAGTAAAGCAGAATGCGTGTTAAGGTGCATTATACTGATTTTCTTTCAGCCTGTTTTAAGCTATTATGTGCATCATTTCAAAGGATATCATAATTACAGTGCCTTATTCTAGGCTGTGCGATTGCAAATTTTCTTCCGCTGAGGAATTACTGCGCTGAATAATTCTCATAATAAAATAATATACAAAGTTATAGTCTACTTTCGGTCCTAATGACCGCTCAGCCGACCAGGGTTGGCCGGTAAAAACCGGGGCGGTTAAAACCACCCGGTTTTAACCGCCCCGGTCAATACTCCCTGAAGTGGTCAATACTGGTCAATACCGGTCAATACTCTTTTTTTGTTAAAATAAAGCTCTTAAAGCTTTAAATGGGTTTAATTATAGTGTAATTATGTATTACAGATACACAGGAAGCTATTTCAAGAGTATATAGGGGGTATAGAAAGCACAAAGTGGATTTTTTAAATCTGAAAAGACCACCCTGGTCGATTGTACTGACCATATTTATCGATTGAACTGACCGCTTGTGGTCGACTGAAATGACCACTCGCAATGGATTGAATCGACCACTCTGTTTGATTGAAAATACCACCCTGGTCAATTTGATCCAGGTGTATGGCGATTCCTGAAGTATTTCTTGACTTCTACCACTTGCTTTATCACCTGGTCAGGAGTAGTAAACTGTCCCAGCAGATTCAGCCAGTGTGCAGGGCAACCATAAACTGTCAGGCTGGGGTCGTCCTCCTTTAGGTTCTGCTTCATCACAGATATCTTATCACATTATCTGTGACTACACTGATAACCTTGCAGCCATACTTCTCAGCAGAGAAGTAAAACAAAGTGTCAGTGTATTATGAATACCCCTGTCAGTGTATAATCACCCTGTATCAAGACATTTGATTGGTCACAATCAGATCTATGACACTCCCACTGCAGTGACATGGGGCAACCTAACACATGATTATAATCTGTTTTGACAGCAATTTACAGGTGTTGCAAACTTGCAAATACTTGATTTTCCCATGATTGTAAATAATAGTAGACATTAAAGAATCTTCAACATTTAATTGTTGATTGACTATGGGTAAATTTATGACCTTAATTAATGGTTAATTAATTGCTGTAATATATTCCCAATATGGTTAATACTGGTCAATTGAAACTTTGAGTGGTCAATTGAGTTTTTTAATGGTCAGTTGAGATGTAAGTGAACAGTTGATTTGAGTTGAAGTATTTAGTGGTTGATTGATGTAAAGCTAGCCTTTTGGTGACTAAACTCCCAAACTGACCCTAGGTGGTCAATACTGGTCGATTTGCAAATGACAAGGCCGGTCATTTCAATCAACCATGTTGTAAACCAGGTTTTATCAAATATATACAAAATGTAATTCAAATTCAATCTTTAGATTAAATCATTGATATGATAATCATTCCCAGTATGCTAATCATGACAATGTATGAATAAGATAGGTAGGGTACTAGTACTTTATTTTATAAGTAATCTGATTGAATTGACCGTGCATCAAATGGCCACCCGGCAAAAGACCACTTGTGGTCATTAAAGAAAAACTTTGAAAGACAACATCAAATTATAATACTGTTATTTGAAAAAGATCCTTAACAGTACAGTTTGCCTGTACTGTATATATTAAATAACAATTTACATTGCTAGGGGTATGATACATAGGTTTGTTCGAAGTGGTCATTTCAATTGACCAGTAATAACCGGTATTGACCACTAATGACCAGTATTGACCGGTTAAAACCAGTATTGACCGCCCGGGTGGTCAATACTCTTATTGACCGGTCGATTGCCAACCCTGCAGCCGACTGTACATTTACTCCCCTGATCATTGAGCCATCTTGCCTACAGTATTGAGAACTGCTAACATATGGCGCAATCAAATGCAGCCGTAGTACCAACTCAGACCCTTCACAGGTACCCATTTTAACCCCTGGGTGGAGAGGAGCAAATCGAGGTACATGTTTTGCTCAAGAACATTCCTGTACATCATCAGGAATTCAGAAAAAATCGCTTCAGTCTGCTTTAAGCTATTATCTGCTAGAATATAGAAAAAATTTCTTGTGATTTTTATCTGTGACAGTATAAATTGGAACTATTTTCTTCAGTAGAGGAAGCTGGATTGGTCAAGTTCAGATGGTTCGAAACATAACTGGGGAAATCTTTTCTACATGTATTTCATGCTTTGGTCTATCAAAATAACAGTTAACATTGACTTTTCTTGAATGATACTTTTCTTTCTTTTCTATTTTCTTCTCTTTATTACTTTCTTATTCTGGTGCACCGTAGTATAAGTGTCAATTCTGACAGGACTACGTAACAATGTAGATGAATTAAAGGCTTATAAAGGCGTATTAATGGGGTAATGGGTTAAGGCAAGGCTTGAAGCCCTGTTGAAAGTGTCTATAGCTGGAGCACTGTTTACAACGGGCATCTGAAAGAATGAGAGAATTCTGCCGATAATATGAGTAGAGCATCGCACCCCGGTTTTCTGTTACCGTCCGCTCCTCTCTCTGGAGCGTCCAATTAGCCAACAGATGGCAAAAACAGAAATGGAGGTTAACAAACTGGAACTATAGGAATTACTGAATAAGCCAATAATCTTATCACAAATAAACCCACCGGCCATAATTAAATATCCTTAAAGTAAAGTAATTAAATATCTGACATTGCCTAGGCCTATTTTGTAAAACAATCTGAAAAAGTCATCCAAACTCAGGGAGCGTACTTACAATACCCTTGTTCGTCCACAACTAGAGTATGCTTGTAATGTGTGGGATCCTCACACAAAGTCCAACATAGATAATTGAAATGGTTCAAAGACGGGTCGCACATTGGAATTTGGGCGAGTATTCCAGGCACCCAAGTGTCTCTGACATGTTGTCAAAATTAGGATGGAGATCCTTGGAACAACGTCGTTCGGATGCTAGACTATATCTCTTTAATAAGATTGTTTATGGGTTAGTGGCGGACGCCGGTCCCAGTTCTGTCATATATACAAGGAACCACTCGTCTATTAAGACACTGTCATTGTGTGAGTTTTAGACAGGTTCACACTGGAGCAGACAATTATAAATACTCTTTTTACCCTCTTACAGTAGTACAGTGGAATGCTCTTCCTGCAGATGTAGTATTGAATGAGAACCTGAAAACATTCAGGTCCTCAGTCAGCACCATGAATCATTTTAAGCCTTAAGTCCAGCCTCGGAATTATACAAGACAGAATCGCAACTCAGCAAAGTTGAATAGGCGAGTATCTGAGCTCTCGCGGCGTTAAATTTTGCAAGATTATGTGTCACGTGACAACATCTTCACCTTTTGCCTTTTTGTCCGCCTTTTCTGGGGTGAAAATTTACCAACTCGAGCGTATTTATTGACATTTTAGTGAATTTAAACGTCTTGGTGGACATTCCTATCTATTCACGGGAATATAAACCTGTGAACAATGCTTCGAAACAGACATTAATCATATTGACTACCTGTAGCCGGGTGCTCTTATAAAGAAGCACCTGCTCCGACCCGGGTTGCCAGGTTCGCAGTCATCTATCTATCCATCTCTCGTATAGTGCCGACCTGGGACCGCCTGTATAGCTCAGTGGTAGAGCGTCCGCTTGCAGTGCGGGAGGTTGCGGGTTCAATCCCAGGCCGGGTCAAACCAAAGACTTGAAAATTGGTAGTAATGGCTTCCCTCCTTGACGCTCAGGATTTCGGGTTAGCATTACGACTGGTTCGTCGGTGTCAGGATAAAGTGACCGGCCGGGTACAGTCCCAATGGTGCACCTAAAAAATGCCCCTTCTCATAATCATCAGAATTGAAGTAGTAAATAGAATAGAATAGAATAGACCCCTCTCTCGAGTGTTACATGCACTCTACCACGTCGCCATAAAAGCATGCTTGTACAGCAAGGCCATACAAGTGATGATAAACATACACTGTGACATACTCCCCCGACAACTTGAAATTCGTCCCGAATTTCTATATGGGTATGAGAACGACTGGGGGGTCGAACTCGGAGCATATACAGTCACAGAAACCACGTTGGGCGCCAAATGTAGCCGGATGCTCTTATAAAGAAGCATCCGCTCCGACCCTGGTTTGAACCCGGGTCGCCAGGTTCGCATTCATGCACTCTACCACGTCGCCATAAACGCGTGCTTGTACAGCAAGGCCGTACAAGTGATGATAAACTTACACACTGTGACATACCGATAGACATTATCATATCAAGTATCACGAAGTCTCGTTTGCGCCGCATGATATTTGCAATAAAGTGTGAGGTAACAATTCCGTGAGTGTATAATTCCGTGGTCCAGAAATGGTGTTTTTATTCTGTTTTTACTCTTTTTCCTGCTGAGTTTTAACATTCTTATAACTTTGTTTTATCCGCTAACCCTTATCTTTTATCCTGTTCTTAACTCTGCTAACAGGCACAAACGCGCACTGCCCGAACTTACCCGTGAGGATGTGAGGCAGTATCAAAAGAAAGAATCCTAACATGCCTAAAGCATATGGCTGTCAAAAACCGGGTTACTAGAATAACCGGAATACACCGGAATACACCGAAATACACTTTAATATACCCCATTATGGCTCATGAAACAGTTTCAGATGATTTATTTACACATTTTGTGTACTAATATATTAAATTTGCAAAGGAAATATGCAATTTGTGGGTTATAAATGTTTATTTTCTGTTGAAATCGTAACCAAAATCTACTTTGTACGGTGTAATTCTCACGTATGTGTAATTCTCACATGATACCTAAAAAGTAGATTTCGGTTAAGATTTCAACAGAAAAACCATTTATAACTCACAAATTGCACATTTCCTTTGCAAATTTAATAAATTAGTACTTAAAATGTGTATATACATCAACTGAAACTCTTTCAAGATCCATAATAGGTATAGTAAGGTGTATTTCGGTGTATTCCGGTGTATTCCGGTTATTCTAGTAACCGTCAAAAACCTACCAATGCTAACGTCTCCCATCGCTTGCGTCACCTCCGACATGACAACTATACACTTTGAAGTTCAATCTTTTCTGTGGTACAGGAACAAACACGCCGGCCTTTAAATGTGCTCTTCAAATATCATGTAACACCATGTAACTGTCATAAAATACAAGTTACGAGTTTTAGCCGGTTGCATCAGCACATGCCGGAAGTTGCTGATAGGTCGAGTGTCGTAAAATAGCAGATTGTTTGTATCGTTTTAAAGTCGGTATATTTATACTGAATCTTTTAAACTAATCAATTTCACAATATATATAATGTTTCGTTTTCATTTAATCAACAAAAACCGATTGTTAAATTACGACTCATTATAATGTCGAATTATGGTAACCTTGTCCCGAAAGCTGGAAAATATCGCTGTTAAAATTTGATAAGAACTTCGTAATTACAAGATATACACAACAAAATACCATAAGACAGTCAATATGAAAGTTCAAACGTTGCATTCATAGTCAGAATTTATTGGTCTGAAAGCTGTTTATTGGAGTAATATTACATTTTTCAATCGAAGGACAAAAAATATGGCGGCAATGTAGCCGGAAGTAGTGGTTAAAAATAGAACGAAGGGAATGTCAACAATGAACCGAATACATGTAGAGTGAACACACGATGTTTTATGAAATGTGACAGTCTGTGCAATAAAGAACCAATGACATTAGGGATGGAAAGTGGGAAAGGAGGCCTTCTGGTTGCAAATCTCTATGAATTGAAGGATGAACTGGAAGAGGTGTTTATTTTGCCATTTTCTTTCCTTCTATGCACTTGCAGAAAGCATGCATGTATGCTCTTGGTCAACACCAGTTATGCATTCAGCTACCACATAAGTGTGCTGCTCACATTTATCATTTTCGTACTACCTCATTGAACTGTCAAGAAAAGTAAAAGTATTTTTGGCAACAGTTACAGACCCTAGTCCTTCATAGAAAGCCGTTGCATATGCTAATATCAACATTTCCCATCATTTTTTGTGATATTTAACAGTTTTCAGTTTCTGGCATATGCAACGTCTTTCACTTTTTCAATGAAAACTCGGCGCAACGTTCCCACGGAAAACCACGGAGGAACGATTCAAGAGACATATTGAGCAAATTAGGTGTGTTTGAGCTCGTAATTCACTTCAGTCCTGTAAAATGACTGTTTTTCAAACATATTTTGCCACAAAATAGTTTACAGTACTCACATTTTGTGTTTATTTATCTGATTTGAATCACTCCTACACATTTCATTAGTAACCCATGTCTATTTTTAGTATCAGTATAGGGAATTCCCTTGATTTGCATATGAGGTTAACCGGAAGTTGGTTCACAAACTAATTATTTAAACGAAATCCACCATTACAATTCCCCCTCCATTCTTAAGCTATTTCGTTCAAATGAATTATACAATTTTGTAACCGTATGACGTCATCACAAGCATGGCGGACTGTTTGAACATTTTTCGACTGGGAATATTACTGTAAGCGTTATTGACCTATAGGTAGGTGAGTGACATGGATTTTAGGCAGTATACAATATAAAACTGTTTAATGTATCAAATGAAACCCATATTCTCTATGAACTAAGATAAATGACGAAAATCGATTCAGGTAGAAAATGCGTTAGGGAATTAGCCAATAACTTTTAGACGTTGAAGCTTACAAAAAAGGAATAATGAAAAAGAGCAAGCGAAACGTCTAAATAATTTGGACTATTACAGACCCGTAGCAAATGGCTGCAACCCTTCCTTCTGCGGAAGGGTATTGCTGTCTTTTGCCGTATACACTACACATTTTTATGCCCCTAGAATCTACGATTTGGGGGCATATAGTTTTTAGCTCACCTGAGCCGAAGGCTCAAGGTGAGCTGTTGTGATCGCCCGTCGTCCGTCTGTCCGTCCGTTCAAATTTACTTCAAGCGACATCTCCTCTGAAACCGCGAGTTTGAGGGAAAAACTAAATTGCTGATGGTGTTCCTTGGATGCTTCTCTACAGAAATCGTTAAAATAAAATTCAAATGTTGACTACTTATTGAAATCAGACAGTGTATTAACAGAGATACACGGCTCCAGTGATTTATACATACGAGACCATTGAGCGAGATTTCGCGAGAACAGGTCCTCGCGAGTTATATAAGCTTAAGCGACGATCGGGAAAAAAGTCGACATTTGGAATTACTTATCAGTTGCTTCGTTAAAACGGTCTATAGTTATTTTACAATACAAACATTCCTTAAAGAAGCCTCTTTTTCGAGGTTTAACACAAAATAATAATAAGAATAAAGTCCAAGCATCAATTAACCCCTCCGCGCATCGCACACACGTTAATTAGTGTTTGGAAAATGCCGATTGAATGAAAAGTGACGACAGTTTGCACGAAGGTGTGAATGGACCCATGGGTGGCCTCATTAAAATTTCATTTATAGCAAAATGCGTGGACAGATTGACATGAAAATTTCGCCATAACTGTATCTTAATATGGGCTACATGGACAACCATTCTTATTCATGTTTCAGTGTTACTGCAGGACTGAAATTTTAGAGGGTCATTCTTGACCCCCTTGATGAAAATGTGGGGGTCATTTGGAAATTTAGGGGGTCACAGGATAGTTTGAAGTTTTTTGACGTTAATAGATAGAACTATTGAATAAAGTAGTTAGTGTGTTGTTCAGTGTCTTTATTTCACACTTAATTAATAGAACTGAGAGACAAACGGTCTAACTATAACAGAACTTCTATAACACCTCATCAGTGAAGTAGATCTATGTGTACTGTCAGTGCTTTTCACTATTACTTCAAACAAGCAAACAGTTTTCTGTTCTTGGAGGCTTTCCATTTTTCAGGGCAATGTCTCCTGCATCAATGATTATGTGTCAAGCCTTTATGCAGACAACAACATTTGTCAATTATAAAAGGCTTCGATACCCTAAGTGTCACTTAAATCTACCTATAATATTTAGATCTATCATAAAATGAAACTGACAGACAGGTGGGCGAACGGCCAGACGGACGAAGGTAAATTGATCCCTCAAAGTAAATGACATAGAAAGTCTACCACAAATCTGTGCATTTCATTCTCTTTGTTTGGGCGCTGAAGAGATGAAGAATGAAGTCAAATATTCTACGTTTTAGCAGACGATGTTTGAGCCTGTAAACACTTTCAAGCGTCTACTTTTTAGCAAAGTGAGTTCAATTAACAAACAACAATGGCGACCGATTCTGGCGATTAGCGGTACCTACGAAAGTTTAAATCATTTTCAAAGGAAACAATTTAAAAGTATATTCAAACGTAATAATATTAGATCTGAGGATCTAATTAAATAGCAAACACGGACTCGTCGTAGTTTTTAACATATTTCGCCCTTTTCAATTTTCGACTTTTATTTACTATAGTGAGTTTATATGCCAGTCGAACTGAACTCTAATACCCACAATGCACCCGTCAAAACCAAAATGGCCGTTAGCGCACTCTGTCAATCTCGTAATCGACATGCGTCCAACACGGAATTCATACATATGTATTTACTCCGGCGTTGGCTGCGTGCTTTCAATGAATGTGACGATTATAACATTTTTGGTTTCAGTTATTCGGCAGAATTTACTTGCGTCACATAAAACGCACTTGCTGAATTTAGTTGCGTCAAAGGTGATTTTGTTGCGTCAAAAACGCAAGAAACGCGCTCTTGCGGTAACACTGATGTTTGAATGTTCAAACTGATGTTTAAGCGTTTACGGCAAGACGACATTGCATCGATCTTCAATCGAAGCACCAGTGGGTGGCCTCATTAAAATTTAATTTATAGCAAAATGCGTGGACAAATTGACATGAAAATTTCGCCATAACTGTATCTTAATATGGGCTACATGGACAACCCATTCTTATTCATGTTTGAATGTTCAAACTGAAGTTTTAGCGTTCACGGCAAGACGATATTGCATCGATCTTCAATCGAAGCACCAGTGGGTGGCCTCATTAAAATTTAATTTATAGCAAAATGCGTGGACAGATTGACATGAAAATTTCGCCATAATTGTATCTTAATATGGGCTACATGGATAACCCATTCTTATTCATGTTTGAATGTTCATACTGAAGTTTTATGCGTTCACGGCAAGACGATATTGAATCGATCTTCATTTTTTTTGGAACTTACCAGCAACGTATCTTCCGTTGAGCCAGGAATACACTTTCTCGGTTTAATCCACAACTCATAGTCATATTTTGGTTTCACTCGATTAGAATCACAAAATATCGTATAAAAACGAAATAAAGTCAATATTTATAAGTCAACTGGTCGATATGTGTATTTTTTCCATTATCCCGACGCTGTCATTACCTGTGCTGGTCACGTGACCGCATCGACATACGTCACTGCCTCTCAACGGACACCTGTTATATGGGGAAAGAAGGAAAATAAGGGAGCTGTGTATCTCTGTTATACACTGTCTCTGTTGAAATTTATTAAAAAAAGTGAAAAACTTTAAACAAGTTTTTTGTAAAAAACCACTGTTCCCACACCTTAGATATTGCATGAATAGTATCTTCTACTAAATCACTTTCAAAATTGTAAAAAATCAAAACCCTAGGGTCAAATTTGACTCAACCCTGGCCGTATCAGTGCTTTTTGATGCAGGTCTGACAGTAAAAACTCTCTAATGATCCGTTTTTATACAGACCCATTGTATCTTCCAGGCTAAGAAGCTACCCTTATACTAAATGCAACATTTTTGCAAACAGTTTGGATCCAGGTCAGATGCCACATAATGCAGCATCTAATCTGGATCTAAACTATTTGCCACTCTTTTACATATTTTCTTATATTTAGAAAATATAAGTTATTATTTTTTACATATTTCACATACAAACATTTGGAGCAGACAACAGTTCAGCATGATAATAGTCATTTCTCCCTGAGACCGTCTCCTATTGCATAACTGACCCATAGCTAGCTCTGAACTCAGGTCACTGAGATACATAACAGAAATGATGATGTCTGCTATTTTATGCTCAAGCACAACTTAGTTCGAGGCATATTACTTTTGGTCTGTCTGTTTGTTTGTTTGTTTATCTTTCTGTCTATCAGTCCACAATTAATTCTTGGCCATAAACAGTATGGATCCAGGTCAGATGCCACATAATGCTGCATCTAATCTGGATCAAAACTATTTGCCACTCATTTACATTATAGTTTCTTATATTTAGAAAATGTAAATAATGATATTTATTATCCTATTAACCCATACATTTTCCTTTTTATGTCTTTAATTTATTCTTCCACAGAAGAAAATAATTTCACTTTATACAGACATTGTTGTCTTTAACAATTGCTTCAAATGACATCTCCTCATATACCGCTGAAAAGATTTCAACCAAACTTTACACGAATGTTCCTTGGGTCAAGTTGTTTCAAAATTGTTCAAAGAATTAAAAACAATGTAGAACTCTGGTTGCCATGGCAACCAAGTGAAAAAATAAGGAAAATCTTAAAAAATCTTCTTGTCTGAAACTACAAGGGCCAGATCTTAGACATTTGTCACATAGCATCATCTACAGGTCCTCTATCAAGTTTGTACAAACTATGCCCCTGGGGTCAAAATTGGCCCCGCCTGGACTGGGGGCGGGGGGGGGGTCACAGTTTAACATAAGAGTTATATAGTGAAATTTTCAAACGTCTTCTCCTCTGAAACTAATATGGCCAGAGCTTTGATATCTGGCATGGTGACACTTTTAGATGTTCTATACCAATAAGGTTCAAATGGTTCTGGTCGATTGCATATCATCTACAGGTCCTCTATCAAGTTTGTACAAATTATGCCCCTGGGGTCAAAATTAGCCCCACCCCGGGGGTCACAGTTTTCAAACGTCTTCTTTTCTGAAGCTAATATAGCCAGAGCTTTGATATTCGGCATGGTGTTACTTCTAGATGTCCTTTATCTATTTTGTTCAAATGGTTCCAGTCTGTTGCATATGTAGGTCACAGGAGCTAAAAATAGATTTTTTCAATGGAAACTTAAAAAAAATCTTCTTGTCTAGAACCCTAGTACCCTGATCTTAGATATTTGGAACATAGCATCATCTACAGGTCCTCTATTAAGATTGTTCAAATTATGCCCCTCGGGTAAAAAATGACCCCGTCCTGGACATAAATCATTATCTCCATTTTGATGTACAGCTATTCTCAGGTGAGCGACATATGCCCCATGGGGCTCTTGTTGTTTCTTAAAATCTTTTAACCGCGATTTTGGTCTACACAGGTAAAAGCCTTTTCAGCCTAAGTTGACCTTAGTTTTTGTATGCCTATATCCTTAGCAAGCCTGGACGATTTTGTACACATAACACAGACACTACCGGACTACTTTTGAGCTCATTTTCTGAATAAACACTACACTCTGACATCTCAAAACTACTCTGACGTGTCAACACGAAACCGAAAGTGACTATCTATTTTTAGAAGCGCTATATTTAAATCGCGTTCACGCAATACCCAAACGACTTAAAAAAAAAGAAAAAAAAAGGGGGAATCCTGAGCTCAGTTTGAGCTTTGTGTTGACATGTCAGTGTTACTGATTTCCAGCATGAGTGCAATTATAACGGGTTTTGACAAAAAGGTCGAGTACATTTTAAACCGAAAGTAGAAAGATGGACTGTTTCGGCCCCTCTGGCATTCACCTTTTTCCAAAATTGCAAATTTGTGTCTGGATCCATTTTGGATGCTGCCTGAAAGTGTCACATTTTGCAGGAGACCATTGATATTCTAGAAATAGGCAGTGCCGAACCTGGCCTTTCAGAAAAGTCTTCCAACGCGATGTGCGAATCATAACTTTTCATTCTACGGAAGCCAAAATGTGCCATAAACGTCAAAACGTTTTAATACGTTATGGGCGTGGAAAGGATATGGGGAACATCTAGAGATTGAGCTTTTATCGTCGTGCAATGGTGACTTTGTAGCGAAAGAAGGCAAAAGTATGGCATTTGTAGGGAAAAAATGGATTTTCCCCATATCCTTAGCAAGCCCGGACGATTTTGTACACATAACACAGACACTACCGGACTACTTTTGAGCTCATTTTCTGAATAAACACTACACTCTGACATCTCAAAACTACTCTGACGTGTCAACACGAAACCGAAAGTGACTATCTATTTTTAGAAGCGCTATATTTAAATCGCGTTCACGCAATACCCAAACGACTTTAAAAAAAAAAAGAAGAAAAAAAGGGAATCCTGAGCTCAGTTTGAGCTTTGTGAGCTTTGTGTTGACATGTCAGTGTTACTGAATTCCAGCATGAGTGCTATTATAACGGGTTTTGACCAAAAGGTCGAGTACATTTTAAACCGAAAGTAGAAAGATGGACCGTTTCGGCCCCTCTGGCATTCGCCTTTTTCCAATATTGCAAATTTGTGTCTGGATCCATTTTGGATGCTGCCTGAAAATGTCACATTTTGCAGGAGACCATTGATATTCTAGAAATAGGCAGTGCCGAACCTGGCCTTTTAGAAAAGTCTTCCAACGCGATGTGCGAATCATAACTTTTCATTCTACGGAAGCCAAAATGTGCCATAAACGTCAAAACGTTTTAATACGTTATGGGCGTGGAAAGGATATGGGGAACATCTAGAGATGCCGAATTTTCGGCTTTTAAGCTTTTATCGTCGTGCAATGGTGACTTTGTAGCGAAAGAAGGCAAAAGTATGGCATTTGTAGGGAAAAAATGGATTTTCCCCATATGTGTTAAGATTGCGCAATATAGGTAATGGGTCATTTCGGCCCAGAGTGTTGTTAGGGATGGGTACTGTTTCGGTCTTATCATTTCTGTAAACTGTATTAGCATAAATTTTCATGCACAAATTCTGTCATGCATTAAATTACTGTATAAGAATGCGGCATCTGAAAAATACACAGACACTTGCATTCTCCTTCAAAGAGAGTATCGTTGAGCTTTCGACACTTTATTTTCAGAGAAAAAGTTTTTAGTTTTTTTTGGAAGCATCCTTATTATATCATATTTTCTCTATAAATCAATTAATGTTAGCAATATGATAATTAAATTAAGATTTTAATCAAAAGAAACAGATCTACAAACTTAAAGTTTACACAGAATAATGTGTAGTGATTCTAATGTGACGCTAGAGAGGAGAATCAAGTATGTCCATTAAAATTTTCTACCCAGTGATCATGACTGAGAATTAAGGGCCCAGGTTTAGGTTTTGAAATCTGTGTTTAGATTTCGAAGAATGCTTATAATTCTCATTTCCCTCAAGGTATTGCTTTCAATTATTTGATATGCAAGTGTATATGGACAGGACCCAGCGTTTTTTTTCCTTCTTTGGACGGTACCGGGGAACGGACCCGTTCCCAATTCGAGACGGACCCTTCCCAATTTGACGACCGGACCCTTCCCAATCAAAAGAAATCGATTATCGGACCTGTTACCAATCAAAATAAACATATTTGCCATTATCAAATTACATTTTCCCTTTAAATCATAGCAAACCATCCATATTCCAACTTATCTTTTGCTACAATGAACGTAAGCAAAGTTACGCAACTCCATTGACATTTTTGGGAGTATGTATAATACAATACCAGTGATAATGGCTGAATTTTCAGAAACGGTCCGGGCGAAGATTTATACATGCCCCTTCATCGAGACTGGTTAATGTTGTGTGATCGCAAAATCTGCTGAAATTGATAAGAGTTTACAAACCCAGTTTCACTCTGTTTACCATCATTTATAAAATTTAGAAATCCTACAATTAAAACAATCATGAGCCATAATTCAAAGTATTACAGAATTGTTTTGAAAATAATGAAAAACTTGAATCTAGATCACTGCCTTTAACACTCGCGAGCGTGATTGGCAGTATTCAGAGATAGATACGATAAGGTTTTGGATTTTATTAAGTCATCAACTCTGTCTCTGCCGCAACAGCGTCTACTGTGAGTAATACATCCAGCGTAGATTTAGTTTCTACACCATGTTTATCCATCATAAACAGTTATAAACGGTTTAGTAACTAAAATTCCCAATTTCTGCGTTGTCATCATTTCACAACTAGTTTTTCCCAATTTGACTTGAAAAATTCCCAATCTGTGGGGTACCGGACCCGTTCCCAATTGGGTGGAAAAAAAATGCTGGAACCTTTCTAACTTTCTATGATCATGAAAAATGTTTACCCGAGTGACCTTGTACTCAGGGTTCGGGTTTCGGTTTGAATCTAATTCCTATGTCCTTGAGGAATTGCTTTCATATTTGGTATTCATGTATATATGGACAGGACTTTTTGATGCACGCAAAAAGTTTAACCCTTGTGACCTTCACCTCAGACTCTGCTTTTTAGCTCACCTGAGCCAAAGGCTCAAGGTGAGCTATTGGGATGGCCCGGCGTCGTGCGTATGTGCGTCGTGCGTATGTGCGTCGTCGTTAACAATTGCTTCAAATGACATCTCCTCCTATACCGCTTGACAGAATTCAACCAAACTTTACAGAAATGTTCCTTGGGTCAAGCTCTTTCAAATTTGTTCAAAGAATTAAAAACAATGCAGAACTCTGGTTGCCATGGCAACCAAAGTGAAAAAATAAGGAAATCTTAAAAAATCTTCTTGTCAAAAACTGGAAGGGCCAGAGCTTACATATTTGGCACATAGCATTATCTACAGGTCCTCTATCAAGTTTGTTCAAATTATGCTCCTGGGGTCAAAATTGGCCCCGCCCCGGGGGTCACAGATTTACATAGAGTTATATAGTGAAATTTTCAAACGTCTTCTTCTCTGAAACTAATGTGGCCAGAGCATTGATATTTGGCATGGTGACGCTTCTAGATGTCCTATACGAAAATTGTTCAAATGGTTCTGGTCGGTTGCATAACTAGGTCACAGGAGCTAAAAATAGATTTTTTTCATTGAAAACTTAAAAAATCTTCTTGTCTGAAACTTAAAGGGCCAGAGCTTAGATATTTGGCACATACCATCGCCTACAGGTCCTCTATCTAGTTTGTTCAAATTATTCCCCTGGGGTCGAAATTGGCCCCGCCCCGGGGGTCACAGTTTTACATAGAGTTATATAGTGAAATATTCAAACGTCTTCTTCTCTGAAACTAATATGGCCAGAGCTTTGATATTTGGTATGGTGACACTTCTAGATGTCCTATACCAAAATTGTTCAAATGGTTCTGGTCGGTTGCATAACTAGGTCACAGGAGCTAAAAATAGATTTTTTTCAATGAAAACTTAAAAAATCTTCTTTTCTGAAACTACAAGGGTCAGAGCTTAGATATTTGGCACATACCATCGCCTACAGGTCCTCTATCAAGTTTGTTCAAATTATGAACCTGGGGTCAAAATTGGCCCCGCCCCTGGGGTCACAGTTTTACATAGAGTTATATAGAGAAAATTTCAAACATCTTCTTCTCTGACACTAATATGGCCAGAGCTTGTATATTCGGTATGGTGACACTTTTAAATATACTTTACATAATTTGTTCAAATTGTTCTGGTCTGTTGCATATCTAGGTCAGTCCTGGACCTAAATTATTATCGCCATTTTTTCAGCTATTTTCTCAGGTGAGCGAAATATGTCCCATGGGGCTCTTGTTAATAAATTGCTGGCAAGCTTTTTGGCTCTCAAACAACTCTTGTTGTATGTGTATTTTCAGAAACTTGAGAGAAATTTTGGGGTAGTGAATGGTTTAACCAACGGTTTGTCTGAGAGAGAAACCAATGATGTTCTGAATAGTCATGTAAGTAGAAATTTAATTCTTTGCATGCTGGGTAATTTTTCGTCTGCAACAATTGTCGTCTGCCTCTGTTCTAAAAATAGAATTTTCTAAAAAAAAATTAAAACAGGGTTGAAGTGTCAAACAGTTTGGATCGTGATGAGACGCTGTGTTACGCTGCATCTCAAAAGGATCCAAACTGTTTGCAAATCACTGTGGCGCAAATATCCCCCGCTAGCATGGTAAGAAGTCTTATTAGGGTTCTTTGATTATGTTTCAACTTCATAGATAAGAGGCTAAGGGGGAATAAAGTAATAATTTTCAATACTTTTCCAATAATGTCTCTTCAAATTTCTTTACTGTGACTTCTCTTCGTGATGATTTAAATGTATTGTCCGAGGATACAGATACCTAGAAAAATAAAGATTTTAGAATTTGAAAAACTACTTACATGTACATCAAGCTATGTTGAATAGAATTTTTGTGATGTTTTCTTAAATAACAGTTTCAGTTTTATTGACAATCAGCATACATGAATGTTTAACGTGTCTATGTACAGGGAGATCTACACAATTATGATAAAACTGTTTCATAGTCAAAATGACTGATTACCTTCTTCTTGTAAAATGCAATTTATGAAGAATATATACTATATTGATTATTCAGATATAATAAATAATTTGCATTTCCAGCAGGGATAAAAAACTGAAGCTTTTTAAAATTATTTGAAATTTACGTGACTGTTGGGGACGGTAATAGTTTTCCTTGTTACATCCAGATCTGTAAAGGTAACCAGCAATATGAAGAGGTGCAGATGGGATTGCTGTATGCTATATTGACAGATCAACAAAATGCAGCAAAGGTTTGTACTGATTTGACAAACAGTCGAACTTTGATATCTCGAACACACTTAATTCGAACTATCCGATTGGTGGACACATGAATTGCATAATTTCTTGCCCGGTTTAGTCAAACATACCCATATTTCAAAGTTAAAGCGTGGCTCAGCCACGTTTTAACTTTGAAATACGGGTATGTTCAACCTAACCGAGTTCGAGATATCGAAGTTCAACTGTATTATAAAACCCATGATCATTATGGCTGAAGATGCCTACCCTGATTTCTTGTATGAGCTTGCTGGATACCTTTTAAAGCAGACTGTGAGTAAGCAGAAAGCTCCTTTAATCCATTACCCCATAGCCTGATTCTAGTTTTGCAAATAGGTGACCACATAAAGCAGGTTGAAAGTAAAGCAGAATGTGCCTTAAGGCACATTCTGCTTTACTATCAGCCTGCTTTAAGCTATCATTTGCTGAAATATAGAAAATATTTTTTATCAGACATATTTATGACTGTATAAATTTGAACTATTTCCCTCAGTGGAGGAATGTTTTCAAGGTGTAAAAGGGTGTATTTATGGGATAATGTGTTAAGAGCTTTCTGCTTTTTTTTACTTCCACAAACTAAGTTACATTAAACTTTGCATATGCATTGATAATGAAGTGCAGAAGTGAGTGACATATTTTTCATGCGAGTTGTCCCAAGAGTGACAGAGTTATTGCCCTTTATTTGACTTTTTTGGCAGAATAAAGTTTGTGAAGATATTTATCCATCTAGTCTGACAAAACAAGTTGATTGAAAGTAAATAAAGTTTTTAAAGTAAAAATACTATTGCCTCATTACTGTTTGCTTAACCCATTATCATGTTAAAATGCCTTTTTATGCCTATAATTTATTCCTCTAAAGAAGAAAATAGATCTATCCATTTTATACAGTCGTGAACATGAATCGTAAGAAATGTTTTTCGATTTCATAGCAGATGTTAGCTTAAACCATTCTAAAAGTAAAGCAGAATGTGTCTCAATGCATATTTTGCTTTACTTTCAACATGCTTTAAGCAGTCACCTGCCCCATGTTCAAGATCATCGAGCGGAAACATAGCAGAAATTTAGCGCTTGCTGTCCACTCGCTATCTTTCAACAAGCACAGCTTGCGCCCCACAAAATGTACTGTAATACAACTATCAACTTTTACGTACTGATACCTTCCGCTCGCCGAGCAAGTTTGTTCAAGAGAGAGCGACTGTCCGCTCGGCAAGCGGAAACTTAGTTGAACAAACCTCTGTCTAACGAACTAGAAACAGGCTATGGGATAATGGGTTACTGGTGGCCATTATCCTGTTGAATATTCATATAAAACTCTGCCTACTATGAACATCTGTCATCTGAAATATTACATTGGCTAATAAAGTAAGGACTGAACAAGCTTTAAAGAGTTATCGCAGAACCCTGATCACCTGTTTTAACCCATTACCACATAAATTATGTCTTTTTACGCTTTTAATTTATTCCTACACTGAAGAAAATATTTCCAAATTATACCTTCATATATATATAAACCAAAGGAAATATTTTCTATATTCAAGCAAATGTTAGCTTAAAGCAGGCTGAAAGTAAAGCAGAATGTGCCTTAAGGCAACCTGCTTTAAGTGGTCACCTATCTTCAAAACTACAAACAAGCTATGGGTTAATGGGTTAACCCTACTCTGTCATGTTTTTCAGAACTACAGGGATATTCACCTTGTTTGTCGAGATGGTTTTAGTTTGGTGACAAACCGACTGAATCAGATTATCTATGAAAAATGGCTGAAGTTAAAGGACATTGGTCGCCTGCAGATATTGTGGCTGACAGGAGAAATGGTGAAGAATGCAGTCCTGGGTTCAGACACTGTGGTTAATAATCTTATGAGACAAATAGCTGGTAAGTCTTTGTTTTCAGTAATTGTTTAGTTCCACTTGTATGGGTAGAGAGCATTTCTTTGATTAACTCATTCCTGAAACTTAAATGGAAAATTCTGAATTCTAGTTAAGTCAAGTCCATCTTTGACTTTTCCGGGGCGTTTGTTACAAATATTGCAAAATGACAAACGAGTCAAAATGACAAACAGTGTAGACCCCGATCAAAAGGCTCTCTGATCTGGGTCTGCACTGTTTTCATAGGACGTGTCCTTTTTAGAGGTTCACTGTTTGTTAATGACAATTATACTTATCACTTGGATTGAATGTGTATATAGGCATTTCTATAAGGAAAGATTAAAATGACATTACAGAAGAAACTTGGTATGCTTCTAGCAGAGATTCAGTTAAATAAACCAAATTTCATTTTAATAATTCTGTAAAATTTGATAAACCCATTATCCCATAAATACGCTTTTTTGGCCTTTCATTTATTTCTTCACTTAAGAAAATAATTCCTTTTTATACAGTCATGAATATGTAATATGAGAAATATTTGCTATTTCCTAACTGTAACAGATGATAGCTTTAAGCAGGCTGAAAGTAAAGCAGAATGTGCCTTAAGGCACATTATGCTTTACTTTCAACCTGCTTTAATGGTCACCTATCTTCAATGCTAGAAACAGGCTATAGGGTAATGGGTTAAAGCGGTTTGTCAATTGTTAAAATATTTTGAACAATAGTGGCACTGCCTGCCACAAAGGGTTCAACAGTGTGCTCAAAGATGATGTTTACCGTTCCATTTCAGGTGGTGATATAACTCCGAAGAATGTTTGGCTTGCAGAAGGGCTGTTAGACATACTTTCTGAAAACAAGTAAGCTTTACTGTCATCCACATTCATTCACTGACAAATTCTACAATATTTTTGGGTATAAAGACAAGTACCATCAATTATTCCTCGAGAGTGATTGATTTGTTAACTAACAAGCAAGTTGAAACTCTGCTTAAAACAGTTTTTGCATGTCATATGAAGTGAAACCTTCGTAAAATGGTTTGAAACATTTGTTCTCGTTGGAAAGCTTTTAAAAGAATTTTCTTCAGTACTCTTGTCCAGCATTAAGCAGCCACCTGTCTAAATTTACTGCCACATCACATTACTTTGACTGCAAAACCTCTCTAGCTGGGAAACTTCTTTGAAACAAACATTCGCTTTGTCAACAAGAGAGATGTTCTACATAGTGCTCCAGATGAGAGGGAATAAACTGAACGAATCCAACATGTTCTCATTGATTTCAGCACCAAATCATATGGTGTTTATACTCATTAGAATCATCTCTACTAGTCAATTTTGTTGAGTAGTAACAGCATAGGGTTTAATGAATAAATATAATGGTTTCAGTTTTTGAAATACTCCCTCTTATCTGGAGTCTTGTCTACAGTAGCTGACATTACTGTGTTTTACTTTTTCAGGAGTTGGCTGGAGAAGTATCCTACCCTGATACCGATGACTGTGTACACATACCTACGTACTATCATGGATCACTCTAGCCAACTGTTCCACAACCTGCGGCAGAGGGAGGCAGAATTTGTAGCTGGACTTCTAAGAGAAAAGGTGCTAACCCATTACCCCATAAATTCACCTTTTTACGCCTCTAAATTATTTCTTCATTGCAGAAAATTTAAACAGAATATGAATATGTATTATAAGAAATATTTTCTATATTCTAGAAGCTGGTAATTTAAAGCAGGCTGATAGTAAAGCAGAATGCGCCTTAAGGTGCATTCTGCTTTACTTTCAACCTGCTTTACATAGTCAAATGGCTTCAAAGCTAGAACAGGCTATGTGGTAAAGGGTTAATTTAGCTGACAACATTTTCACCAGATGACAGCTATGTACTGTCGAAAGGTTTAACCCTTTCTACATTAAGTAACTCTTGTTGGTTATAAGGTTCCCTTGTGGATTATTTTTAGTTACAAAAACATGAACAAGTCTACTTGGAATTCTAGTTAGTTTAATAAATACTACTCTAAATTAGCAAGCAGTGTAGACCCTGATCAGAGCGCTCCTATAGGAGCCCTCTGATCTGGATCTGCACTGTTTGTAAATGTAATAAGTACATTTTAAACAGGTCCATGGTGTTGAAAGAGTTAAACTCCTGCACAAGTCTTTACCAACAATACTTCATACACTTAAGAACAAATTTACCATAAGACAAATATGTAGCGGTAGATCCGTAAATCGATTTTTCAAATCTGCGCACATCTATATATCGTTGTACTGTAGGGAAATGGTTTGACTGGCAAGGAAATACAAATTCAATTCCAGATCTGAAATTTGTCTCACTACTTAGAAATTTATTTTAGCAATATATTTTAGCTTGACTAATGTGCTTTAAACTTCAAACTTGCTTAAATCGGCCTTGCCCACATTTTATAAGTTTAATGTCGAAAACATGATCTCGCTTAAATTGAACATACCCGTTTTTCAAATTTGAAACGTGGCAAAGCCATGTTTCAACTTTGAAATATAGGTATGTTCTAACTAAAGCTAGTTTGAATTATCAAGTTTTGACTGTATATCTTTAATGCCTATGCAACCAGGTTAAGCTTTATACATTTTACCTCCATTGTAATTCTTTTAAACTGTTTCAGTGGACAGAGTGCATGATAATTGGGCGTGACTTGGTGAGGTTACTGCAGAATGTAGCGAGATTGCAGGAGTTTGAAAGTCTCTGGAGGGACATGATGCTCAACCCCACTGCCTTAGCACCACAGTTCACAGGTGGGACGACAACTTATCATCATCATCATCATCATTCTAGCATGTTGAATTTGTAAACTACTACAGTGCTCCCTCCCTACAACTGCCCTCCGAACAACAATTCCCTCCTTACAACAATGCTTGTCACTGGTCCCCCAAATAAGACAGTTGTGTCTAACCCTTTCACTAATGTAATATTGTCTGCTTAAAATTGTTATCTGCTGTTTATTCTGAAAGTTAAGATAATTATTGGAAATTTTGACTTAAACAACCATAATGACCAGTGGCAAACAGCTGGAATCCATATCAGACCCTTGGTTACGTGGCATCTGTTCTGGATTCAAAGCAAATATTAGCCTGGTCGTGCTCAGTATGTAAGCAGGAAGCACTGTACATGAACAAATAATAACTAGGAAGCAAATGAACAATACACATACAGTAAAGCTTCTCTATTACAACCAATAAAAAGAAGACTAGTTTATGCTATATACTCTTTTACCCCTGACACATTCAGTGGATAATTCCAATTTCCAATTAAGTCAAGTCAATTTTGAGTATTTAATGTTCATTTTAACAAAATATTGCAAAATTACAAACAGTGCAGACACTGATCAGAGAGATCCTTTAGAATCTTTTGATCAGGGTCTACACTGTTTTACTCTTCACAGGTTTGTTAACGGTATACACATCGCTAGGGTTGATTGAGATTAAGGCGGGTGACAGCTTAAAGCAAGATGAAAGTAAAGCAGAGATCTCGCTCCTACAGGAGCTTTCTGCTTTACTTTCATTTTGCTTTAAGCAGCCACCTGCCTTTGTTACCTAAAAAGGTTACCTCATTTTGTGGTCATAAGAAAGAGGCTTTACTGTTTAGAAGGGAGTAATTCAGAGCTCCAGATAAGGGGAGTATTTCCAAACTAAAATCTTTATTTCTGCATTAAACCCTATGGTGTCATTACTCATTAGAATCGTCTCTTTGAGACGGTTCTAATGAGTAGTAACACCATAGGATTTGGTGCTGAAAGGAGCAAGAAAATGTTGGATTTGTTCAGCTTACTCCTTCTTATCTGGAGCCCTGGGACTATGTATTTGTTGTTTTTAGGAATACAACAGTTAATGACAACAAGAACATCCAGGAAGTTTATAATCTCGCGTTTGACTCCGGACATGGAGAATAAATTGGTTTTTCTCACAACCAAAGTGAAGTTTGGACAACAGAAACGATATCAGGACTGGTTCCAACGACAGGTAGAATATAATTATGTCCACTTACAAGTTACACCCTTTACTCCATAGACAGGGCTCCAGATAAGGGGAGTATTTAAAAACTAAAAAAATTATTTCTGAAATAAACCATAATTATGTTGTCACTACTCATTAGAATAGTTTCTTTTTGAGATGATTCTGATGAATAGTAATACCATAGGATTTGGTGCTGAAACGAGTGAGAAAATGTTGGATTTGTTCACTTTACTTCCTGTTAACTGGAGCCCTGATAGATATGTCTTTAAAGTCTCAATTTATTCCTACACTCTATCAAAATAGTGCTCTTGCAATTATTTATGAAAAATTACCATAGAGTCTATCTTCTTAAGTCTGACAGATGGTAGCGTAAGTAAATTGAAGTAAAGCCGAATGCTGCTGGAAGAGCATAACAAGCTATTGAATAAAGGGTCAAGCAACCACTTATTAAGGATAGATCTCTATAGACAGTAAACTGGTTTCTGCAATGTGTTTATCCTTCATTAACTCTTACCATGCTAGCGGTTGATATATCCTAAAGTGATTACCTCTGCAAACAGTTTGGATCCAGATGAGACACTGCATAATGCGGCGTCTCATCAGGATCCGAACTGTTTGACACTCTAACCAGACTGTTTTGAAAAGAAATTTTGAAAATTCTATTTTTAAAACAGTAGCAGATGACAATTTTGCAGATAAAAATTACCGAGCATGCAGAGAGTTAAGCAACCACCTGAATTTTAAACTAAGAAAATGTCTTCTATTGAGTGGTTGCTTAATACAATATTGACTACATACATGGTGTTTAACCAGTGTCTTACAGTACAGGCAATTAAGTTTCTTTGTGCACATTCTACAACAATTTATTATCCCCTGCCGAAAGGCAGAGGGATACTGTTTTAGGTCTGTCCGTCCGGCTGTGTGTGCGTGCGTGCATCACGTTTTCCGTCCGCAACTGTATCTCCGAAACCTATAAACAGATTTGGATTAAACTTGGTATACTTATTTGTCATCATAGGAGCACCGTGGGAAATCAAATTTTTTTCAGAAAATTTGAGGAATTTATGAGTTATCTGCCCTTTTTGTGTTAAAAATGCTGTCCGTGCATCCGTCACGTTTTCCGTCCGCAACTGTATCTCCGAAACCTATAAACAGATTTGGATTAAACTTGGTATACTTATTTGTCATCATAGGAGCACCGTGGGAAATCAATTTTTTTTCAGAAATTTTTAGGAATTTATGAGTTATCTGCCCTTTTTGTGTTAAAAATGCCATATTTAACAGTTTTTACACTCTAGCAATTACAGTATTCAACATATTTTGTTTATACTTGCACACATTGTCTATAAGTACAAGTTCTTGCAGGTGTGCAATTATTGTAAAAAAAGGATACTTGTGGCAAGAGTAATCTGCCCTTGATGTACTTAGAAATGCTAGAAAATGCTTTATATTGATATTTTTTACATACTAGAGCCTATAAATATGCATGGATTTTGATAAACTTTCTTGAATTATGTATGGCTATTAGATTTCAAATGAATTTGATTATTGTTGAAAACGGAGAAATCAGTCATGAGTTATCTGCCCTTGATAAGTAAAAAAGGCCATATTTCACTGTTTTTACTCTCTGACAACTACAATTATGAATGGATTTAAATGATACTTGCACACAATGTCTATAAGTAAAAGTTCTTGAAGGTGTGCTATTATTGTCAAAAAAGGATACTTGTGGCAAGAGTAATCTGCCCTTGATGTACTTAGAAATGCTAGAAAATGCTTTATTTTAATATTGTTTACATCCTAGTATCTATAAATATGCATGGATTTTGATAAAAAAAATTCTTAAACTATGTATGGCTATTAGCTTTCAAATAATTGTGATCATTTTTGAAAATGGAGAAACTAGTCAACAGTTATCTGCCCTTGATGAGTCGAAAAAACCATATTTAACAGTTTTTACCATCTAGAAACTACAGTCTTTAATGGATTTTGATTTAACTTACACACGATGTATATAAATATAAGGGTTGCAATTATTGTCAAAAAAGGATACTTTGTGGTAAGAGTTATCTGCCCTTTATGTACTTAGTAATGCTCAACATGGCTTTATTGTTTACATGCTATTGTGTACAAATGTGAATGGATTTTGAAAAAAAAAATTAAATCATATATGGCTATTATTTATAGAATGAGTTCAATTTTTGTCGAAAATGTGCAAATTAGTCAAGAATTCTCTGCCCTTGATGAGTTGAAAATGTGTTTACACTCTAGTAAATTCTACAGTTCTGAATTTTTTTTAATAATACTTGCACACAACTATAAATTCTTGAAAGTGTTTAATTACTGTTGAATTTCAATCAAGAGTTACCTGCCCCTGTCATACTTAGATTTATAATGCTACAAACGGCTTTATTTTTTGTATTGTTTAGGCTTTAACATGTACAAAATTGAATGCATTTTATAAAACTTTGTAAAAAGCTTTTCAATGTTGATCTTTAAAGACAGGTGATCACCATTTGCCCCTTCCTCCCACATTAAAGTTTGCCACTTTCTTCTGGACAATCGCTGCGGCAGGGGATATCAGCTCTAAGGTGCTTGTTAATTTAAAGGTTAGGTCACACCAGTGATACTCTTGTGGCCATTCAGTATAGAAGTAAAGATATCTCATAAACAGAAATGACTGTATATCTGTATAAGATTCAATATTTTGCAGCAGTGACAAGGTTTGATCCCAACTCTGACAACAATATTTTCTTAGAATTGTCATGTTTAAAATATATTTATGGGCTCATACAAGTGCCTGGTATCCTTTTGAAAAAATGTCAAATTTTGGTCAAATATGTTTTGTTCAATCTTTCATAGCAAGTATAGAATTATAAAGCCAATCTGTTGTTAAAATGGCAGTTTAATCATTTCAAACTCAGGAAAAAAGGTAAAGCAGAAAGCTCCTACTAATGAGATTTCTACTTTACCCTTTTCCTGTGTTTTAAAGAATTTCGTCCAAATATCAACTTGTCTCACTGTCCATGCTCCCTGTTTTATATGTACTGGATATTGTTCTTACAGTATTTAGCCACGCCTGAGAGTCAGTCTTTACGATGTGACCTCATCCGCTACATCTGTTGTGTCTTTCACCCATCAAATGAGTTACTGTGTTCTGAGATTATACCCAGATGGGCTGTGATTGGCTGGTTGCTGCAGACATGTACGGTAAGCTGGTTTTCATGTTAACCCATTACCCCATAAATTATGCCTTTATACGCCTTATTCCTCAACTGAAGAAAGGAGTTCCAATTTATACAGTCATGAATTATGCACCATAGGATCTTTTTATATCCTAGCTCATGATAGCGTAAAGCAGACTTCTCTATTGAACCCATTACTCCATAGCCTGTTTCTAGTTTAGAAGACAAGTGGTGACCATTAAAGCACATTCTGCTTTACTTTCAACCTGCTTTAAGCTACCATGTGCTAGACTATAGAAAATATTTCTTACACATTCATGACTTTTTAGGTGGAGGAATATAATGCAGACATTAAAAGGTGTATTTATAGGGTAATAGGTTAATGGTTGTAATATTGAAGTTTCTCTTTGTAAAATACAAACAAGATTGGTACAAGATTTTAATTTTTTTTTACCTCAGTACAGTAAATCCTTTACATTACGACAATTAAAAGAATGCTAATTGATTGTATGAAAGACAGGTAATGGCTTAAAGCAAAGTGAAAGTAAAACAGAAAGCTCCTAAAGCAGCCACCTATCTTAACCCTTTCCCCTATAGAAGCGCCTTTTAGCGAATATGATTTATTACTCCGCTGAAGAAAATAGTTCCAATTTAATCAGTCATGAATATATATTATAGAGAATAGTTTCCATATTCTAGCACATGATAGCTTAAAGCAGGCTGAAAGTAAAGCAGAATGCGCCCTAAGGCGCATTCTGCTTTACTTTCAACCTGCTTTAAGTAGTCACCTATCTTCAATACGAGAAATAGACTATCAGGTAATGGGTTAAACACCAAAAGGTTAACACAATTTAGTTGTGGTAATAGAGAAGTTTTACTGAATAATAGTGAAATCAAGTTTGTATCTGTTTCTTTCAGTCTAATGTAGCAGCCTCCAATGCCAAACTGTCATTATTTTTTGACTGGATTTTCTTTGAGCCACAGAAAGACAGCATAATGAATATTGGTGAGTAAAGAACAGTTTACAATGTTATAACTGATTAATAGAGTTGATTTATATAGTTATCAGAACATTGTATAACATCATGAAAAATATCAATGATTTAAAATTTTAATTAGATCGTCTGTTTATTGAAGATTTTTGTTTTGTTTTCATTAAATGGAGAAGAATAACATTGGACCCCAGTGACACGTATATTTGTCATTTACCAATAGTGAACCTGTGAAGAGAAAACATGTCCTATGCAAGCAATGTAAACCCAGATCAGAGGGCTCCTAAAGAAACCCCCTGATCAGAGTCTGCATAGCTTGTAATTTTGCAATACATTGTGAAAAACAACCCTTAATAGTTGAAAATGGACTAGGCTTAAATGGAAACTGGAATTGTCCATTTGAAGTTCCAGGGAAGAATGATAATGGTCAGGGTTCCAGATAAGAGGGAGTAAACTGAACAAATCCAACATGTGCTCACTTATTTTAGTACCAAAGCCTATGGGGTTACTACTCATTAAAATTGTCTTAAAGAGACAATTTTAATGAGTAGTCACATCATAGGGTTTATTTAAGAAATAAAGATTTTAGTTCATGAAATCCTTGTTTGGAGCTCTGAATTGTGCTTCTATGGAGCAAAGAGTTGAAGTGGTTTGATTGTTGATTGTTTTCAGAGCCAGCTATACTTGTTATGTACCATTCCATGAGGCCACACCCTGCAGTCACTGTCACTCTGCTAGACTTCTTGTGTAGGGTAAGTAATAATCAATTTACTTGTACAGCCATGTTTTTTTATATACCCCTGTATTCATAAGTCGTTTTCCGCACTTATTCCCACATCCTTTGACATATTTAGCTGAAATTTGATCTATGAAGTTGTTTTGATGACCAGCATAGTTATTGAGATTATATGTTTTGTGTTAAAGAGTTTTTGTGACCTTTGCCCCCTGATGGGCATATTATGTATTGTTTGAAGTTCTGGTTACCAGATATTATGAAATATTCAGCATTTAATATTAACTCCTTAGTTTCCAACTGTAAACAATTCTGAAATTTGTCACTTGTCCTGCATAAAAGACAATAAGGGCTGACCAAAAAATGCACTTTGCCCTGCATAATAGAAAAAGAAGAGGAAAAAGCATTCACGGCGAGTGGACTAGTGGAATTTTTTATCCCGGTTTACACCATAGGCAATTTGTTGTATTAAAGATAGATGACCACCTAAAACAGGTTGAAAGTAAAGCAGCCTGCTTTAAAAGTTACCATCTGCTAGCCTAGGATATAGAAAACATTTCTCACTATGCGTATTCATGACAGTAGAAGATTAATAGACAGTGTTTGATACAGGTGCCTGCTTATTGCATGATATTTATCTTGCATTAAGCAACCACCTGCTTTGAGACATCTCATGCCTTCCTTGTTAAGAAATTTAATGAACAGGTGTAAATATAATACTACATACGACATCGAAACTGACAGAATAACATTTGAAAATTATAGAGCATGCAAAAAGTTCAGTAATGTTTATAGTATGCAAGCTATTCAGTTCATCAACAGCATTTGTTGTATAAATAGGTATAATTGTATTATTTTCTGTTTCCAGATTATGAACAACTTTTGTCCTATGCTTGGCGAACAAATTACTGGTGGGATTTACAAGTCATTACGTACTATACTTGAGAAAAGAGTTTTACCGTAAGACTTCATACAAACTCTTTAACTCTCTCAACACTGTAACTCATGTGGGTTATTGGGCTTCCTTTTGGAACTTTTTAGTAACCAAAACGTGAACCAGTCTACTTGGAGTTCTGGGTAGAATATTAGAAACTGGTCTCAATTAGCAAACAGTGTAGACCCTGATCAGAGGGCTCCTATAGTAGCCCTCTGATCTGATTCTACACTGTTTGCGAATGTAATGAGTATATTTAAACAGGTATGTGGTGTTTAAAGAGTTAAATTCTGATGTGTGTTTATAATATATACAGTTGAATCTTTATAATGCAGACTCACTTAACCCTTTACCTCATAACTTTTCTGCAATGTTTAAGACAGGTGGTTGCTTATATCAGCTGAAAGTAAAGCAGAAAGCTTTATGCTTTACTTTCAGCTGTTTAAAGCATAAACCTGTCGGGATGCAGATCTGTTTTTCAGTGTCTCATAAGCAGAGCATTATAGAAGCATGAAAATTCATTTCATATGAGGATTAGGTAAAAGTGTCAGTGTTTCTATAGGAGGGGAAGGTAAAATTGCAACAGTTCAGTTATGATTACTGGGACTCGTTTGAGTTTCAAATTTCAAAGATAAAATGTGGGTTTGTTAACCATATTTCATGTATTTGTCACTTATAATACCACATTACTTTAGAATTGGTTTATAAATGTAGATATTTTCAAATGTGTACAGCGTTCCCTCTCTACAACGACATCCAATGGGAGACACAAAGTATGTTCGTTGTCCGGAGGGAGTCGTTACAGGGAGGGAATTTGGCTTACATTTGCAAACAGCTTGAATCCAGATCAGGCGCCGCGTAACGCGGCGTCTGATCTGGATTCAAGCTGTTTGTCACTCGTAATTAAGTGTTTTACTCTGAAATGGTCAAATATGTAACTTTTAGAAAAACAGCAGACGACAATTTTAAGCAGACGATATTGCAGCAATAAAAGCGTTAGACATAATTGTCCAGTTTCGGGAACAGCGGCAAAAGTCGTTGTAAGGAGGGAATCGTTGTTTGGAGGGCCGTTGTAGAGAGGGAGCGCTGTAATATAAAATACTTAATTTTGGTTTCTTTTCAGGTCATTAGCTCCATTGTTTGAGAACCCGAAGTTAGATAGAGAACTACGTACACTGATCAAGTTAAGCTTTGCCGAGTTCCTTTCTCCTGAAGGTATGTAAACTCTTTCAACATTAAAGCCAGAATACTACCCAAATTCACGTTTAAAACGGGAAGTTTATATGTGTTAATTTTCTATGTATTAAAACTAAGTGAAACCGGCTGTAACTTGCCTGACATATGCCTCCATTTCATTAAGAATCATACTTAATTGTGTCGATTTCTTACAAAGATGGCTAGCAAAATTAGTGATTTGTTTACATAAAAATGGAACTATTTTTATCATTAAAGGAATAGTTTAAAGTGGTAAAAATGTGAATCTATTAATGGGTTAAACAATATACAGTAGAACCTCTCTATTACAACCACTAAAAAGAAGGCTAATTGTATGTATAAAAAACAGGTGACAGCTTAAAGCAATGAGAAAGTGAAACAGAAAGCTCCTGTAGGAGCTTTCTGCTTCACTTTCACATTGCTTTAAGCAGGGTTTTCCCGTACGCAGGTTTCCTGCATGTGAGACCCAATTCTGTCACCTGTAGGAGCTTTCTGTTTCACTTTCACATTGCTTTAAATTTAAGCACTCACCTGTCTTAAACGACTAATATTTGACACAATTTAATGGTCGTTTTTGAGAGGTTCTACTGTAGATGTTTCAAATTTCTATAGCTCCTAAGGAGGAGGAGGAAGTGTGTATGAAGGAAGGAAGTCTGGATCTGGAGAACAACCACAGTATAATGTCTGTAGATAACAACCTCTCGGATGCTGCCTTCTCCGATGATGATGAAGAAGAGGAACCACAAAGTAAGTTCACAGGGCTCCAGATAAGGGGGGTAAAAAAAGTTTAAACTTTATTTCTTTTACATTAATTATGAAACAATCTAAATTAACTTTAAATATACAATTGGTCAAGTTTTTCATGAGTTATGCCCCTGAAGGGTGAATTATCTACTGTTTGCTGTTTTAGTTTGAATGGTCACTTAAAGGCACAATCCCGCTCAAATTGGTGTTTAAAACGCGCAATTTCTTATATGTGTGCATTTTCTATGTATTAAAACTAAGTGAAATCGAGTGTAAGAAGCCTGACATATGCACCCACTTCGTAAAGAATCCTACCTAAATGTGTCGAATTCTTATCGTGGTGGTTTACATTATAAGCGGGTTTGTTTACAAATAGGATTACGGGCTGGTTCCGAGAACTCTCGATCGATCGCATAAAGGTCACGTGATTGATTCGGCCGCGACAATGTGTATCATTGCATCAGTTTAACGGCCAAACTTAAAGGAGTTGTCTCTCTTTGGTTGTAAAGCACTCGACTTGATGTATAGAATTATGCAAATGAGCTTTACCGAGTATGTCCGTAAATTTTCGTCGCTATTCAAAAATAAACAAACTTGATTACTTGTTTCCACAAATTTCACTGTTCGTTAGCAATATTGCTTCAAATATCACCACGTATTACTTCTTTTTATATGGAACGCTTACGATAGTGACATAAATTTCATGTAAGAAAAATGTTAGATTCTGTTTATGTGGGAGTAATATAGTGGCTTTAATACTTGTTTGAATGTATATGCCTTCTCTGTATGATGTTGTGATATGTTTGCCGTTCAGGAAACAAAAAGTTTGAGTCCAGTTTCCGGCCTATCCGAGACATGCAGAGATATCAGCCAGTAGATATCACAGAACATCTACAACAGCTGGGCGGTGATATCAGGGACTACACGATGCAACTACAGGGTGAAAAGTGAGTTACACAAGGACTGCTTATAGACCTAATTATATATCTTGTAACTGTTGTGTTGGAAAAACATGACGGCTAATTTGTTGTTTAACCCTTTCCCCCATAGAAGCGACTTTTAGCGCATTTGATTTATTCTTCCGCTGAAGAAAATAGGTCCAATGTATACAGACATAAACGTGTAACAAAAAAAATCTTTTCTAAATCCTGGCAGATGGTAGCTTAAAGCAGGCTGAAAATAAAGCAGAATGTGCCTTAGGGCACATTCTGCTTTATTTTCAACCTGCTTTAAGTGTTCACCTGTATTCAAAACTAGAAACAGGCTATTGGGTAATGGGTTAAAAGACAGGACACAGCTTAAAGCAAAGTGACAGTAAAACAGAAAGCTTCTAAAGGAGTTTTGTTTTACTGTCACCTTCCTTTAAGCCATCACCTGTCTTACACACCTAATAATCAACACAATTTAGTGATCATAATAGAGATGTTTACTGTACTTTTGTCTTTTGTGTCTAATTCCACATACAGGCCATGCATTAATTCCTTGTATGGTGTTGAATATAATTATGTGCTACTTGATCCTGAGTTTATTAGCTCTCCTGAGCTAGCTCAGGGTGAGCTTTTGCAATCCTTGAATGTCAGTCGTCCGTCGTCAACAATTTTAGTGTTTACACTCTAGAGGCCACAATATTTATCCAATCTTTCTAAAACTTGCCCAGATTGTATATGACTATAAGAGTTCAGATGAGTTTGATTATGGTTGAAATCAGATTTTATAGGTCGATAGTTATCTACCTTTGAATTGCTGAAAATTCCATATTTAACAATATTTACACTCTAGAGGCCACACATTTTATCCAATCTTTCTGAAACTTACTCAGATTGTATATTACCATAAGACTTCAGATGAGTTTAATTATGGTTGTAAGCGGATCAATAGGTCAAGAGTTATCTACCTTTGAATGGCTGAAAATGATATATTTAACAGTGTTTACGCTCTAGAGGCCACAATATTTATCCCAGCTCTCTCAAACTTGCGCAGATTGTATATGACCATAAGAGTTCATAAAAGAGTGATTATATTTGGAATCAGACAAATAGATCAAGAGATATCTACCTTTGAATTGCTGAAAATGCCATATTTTACAGCGTTTACACTCTTGCAACCACAGTTTTCAATGGATTTTGATTATACTTGTACACAAAGGATGTAGCTATACGTTCTCGAAGGAGTGCAATTATTGTTGAAATGTAATCACTGTGGCAATAGTTACCTGCCCTTGATATACTTTGAAATGCTAGAAAAAGGCTTCATTTCGATCAGTATTGTTTAGGCTCTAGTTATTTGCCTTTGATGTACTCTACTATACTACAGTAGGTCGACAAACTTGAAAGGATTTAGAATAAAACGGGTGAAATTCAAAGGTAAAGCTATCGGGCTTCATTACAAATGGTGAGCGATATCAGGGCCTTCAGGCCCTCTTGTCTCTTGTTTTTCAACTGCTGTGGGTGTCCCAGGGACTGGGGTAGGCAGCAGGTGGCTAGAGTGTCTAACACCCAGTCTCCACGCTTCTCTGTTCTGTGGATGTATGCCTGCAAGGCTACAGATGTTCATATCAGCCTTGACACAGTCTGACCAGGACTTTCTTGGTCTCCCTCTACCTCTAGAGCCAGTAACTGTCATACTCATGGTTGAGTTGGTGCATGAAGTGGTAGCTTTAAGCAAAATTGAAGTAAAGCAGAAAAGCTAATCTATGTGGGTGAGCAAGTAGGAAAAAATGTTTCTAATGACAAAGAGATGGTTCCAATGAGTGTTGACACCATAGGATTTAATGAAGATATAAAAATTGTTTTTGAAAAACTCCCCTTATCTTGGGTGTATAATTATTCTCTCAATTTTACACTATTATTATTTCTTGTAGCGATCAGGAAGCCCAATGTGAGATAATGGATCGCATCATGCAGATGGTTGTACGGGAAGATGAGTTTGACGGAGACACGGCTGTCACTCTGGCCATCTGTCTATGTCAAATTCTCATCTCACAGTTCACCAGTAACATATTCCCTCAGGAGGTCGATGATGAGTAAGTTAGATTAGCCTTCATTTCAGAGCAACAATCTTTGTTCTAAAGACACCCGAGACATGTCGTATGACAAAAACGGTCAAGTCAAAACTTTGAAATGCATATATTTTCTGATTTCTCCATCTAATCCTGTCTTGTGTGTTTTCAAGAATATTCCATAGAGATGTCACTAGACAGCATTAGATGGATAAATAAATAATAATTGAGAATTTTAGAATCTGACTTACGTCAGTGTATATATGGGGTAATGGGTTAATTAATCTGTAGTGATTCAGTATACATATGACTCAGATACAATGAGTATATCAAAATATAAAACAATTGTGTCTCTACCATACTCAATGCTGTGACTGCTTATTAGAATTATCTTGAAGAGATGATCGTAGTGAATAATACTTTGAATTGAGCGTTGAAATATCTTATGCAAGTCAAAGAGATGGCAGTATAGAACCTATAATTCTGTTTTTACTTTCAGATCTCTAGAAGAATCTATAGGTACCCCGCTATTTGTAATGTTAAGGTATGTATAAGTATCTTTAATTTTCTAAAATGTAGGACCAAGAAAGTTTTCTCATTTAGTACCCAGAAAATTACTAGTCCTTCATATAAATGTGGGGCCCTCTTGTCTTGGTTTTAGAGGACACTGGCTTGTCCTTACAAGAGTTTTACTAATTTTGTATAAGAAATGACCAATCAACCAACTTTTTGCTGCATTTTAAAATCTTAAAAATTTATATCTAATATAAACTTAATCTGAATTTTGTTTATTTTAGTTTCCTGCTCAGTTTTTTTGGCTTAAAATATTGATATTGGTATTAGAGCTGGTCAAAATATCTTGGGATTTTACAAAAGAGTGAAAAAGTTAAAAACTATTATTTCAGAGTTTTTTGCTTTGTGTTGTAGGTTTTTAAGTTCTACGCCTGAGGAGGATCCTTCTCGTATGCCGTTATTACAGTTGTTAGCAGAGATGTACAGTAGACAGCCAAGGATTGGTTATTTGCTCTTATATTTTCTGAAAGTAGGGTAAGTTGGATGGTCTTATAGATTCATACACTTGGTTAGTCTTTGTCTGCTTGTTGTTACATAACTGTATTTTGCGAACAGTTTGGATCCAGATCCGACACTTCATAATGAAGTGTCGGATCAGGGTCCAAACTGTTTGACCCTTGATTTTAGGGGGGAGGGGGTGTATTAGTATAAAAAAAATTTGCAGACAACAACTAAGAAGTAGACAACTTTATAGCAGGCCAAGAGTTAACTCTTTTAACACTAAGTAACTCTTGTGGGTTATTAGGTTCCCTTGTGAATCTTTTAAGTTAACAAACATGAACCAGTCTACTTGGAATTGATTAAGGATGATAGTAGACCAAATAAAATGGGAATGAATTTGAGGAGGCAACATTTACTCATAGTTGAAAACATTGAGAATGTCTATACTTTGGTTATTGAGATAAATCTTTTAACCCATTACCTCATAAATGCACCTTTTCATGCCTTTAATTGATTTCTCCACTGAAGAAAATAGTTTCACTTTATTTGGTCATGAATATGTACCATAAGAAATATTTTCTATATCCTAGCAGGTAGTAGCTTAAAACAGGCTGAAAGTAAAGCAGAATGTGCCTTAATGCACCTTCTGCTTTACTTTAAACATTCTGCTTTACTTTCAACATGCTTTAAGTGACAGGATACTGAGTAAAGGGTTAACAGATGTGGTATGACTTTGTCAAAGGTTTATTATTTGTTATGTG
This sequence comes from Gari tellinella, assembly GCA_922989275.2. Lineage (NCBI taxonomy): Eukaryota > Metazoa > Mollusca > Bivalvia > Cardiida > Psammobiidae > Gari > Gari tellinella. The sequence continues at coordinate 48,382,118 of OV277864.1, forward strand.
AAAGTGAGCAAGTATTTGCTGATCATTGCAGGAAGCTAAATGATGAGAAGATGGCGACGTACAAGGATTTTGTAAAGAGTATAGATAATCAGGAGCTGGAGACTATGTTGATGAGCGACCTGAAACTGTGTCAAGAAGACGATGTACGACTCTTCACATACCTCATGCCTGATGTTTACACACATGTAAGTATATCCCCAATATCCCCAATGTGCAACTGTATTAAACCATTACTCTTATTGCCTGTTTCTTGTTTTGAAGAAAGGTGACAACTTGAAGCAGGTTGAAAGTAAAGCAGAATGAGCTTTTCTGCTATACTTTCAGCCTGTTGTAACCTTCTTTATATGTTCAGAAACTATAAGAGTTACAGTTACAGTTTGGATCCTGATCTCTAAATATGGGGCCTGGCCAAAAGGTTATAAATAGTTTGAGTTGAGTGTGAGATCATTCTCAAGCATTTGATTGGTCAGATTTGAGCCATTGGCTCAAATCTGACCAGTCAGATGCTTGAGAACCACTTCAGGCTCATCTCAAAAGCTGTATAACCTTGGACCCTGATCTTGATCCAAACTGTTTGCAAAGAACTTCAGGTGTTAAGGATTAACAGAATCAGAAACAAATTGAAATTTTGATATGATGATTGTGAGATTTGATTTTCTTTCAGTTTCCAAATATTTGTATTGGCAACTCGGAGCTGCTCCATTTGATTGTGTCATCGATAGACGGAAGTCAACTTCAGGAGCTCATCTGTCAAATACTGCAGGGCAATCTTGTCATGTTCCGAAAGGACTCCTTCCTATCTATACTCAGTAAGTTCAAGAACTTCTATACTGTCAGAGGAATAAAAAATTAGTTTAGAGAGGCTTTCAGATAAGGGTTGCTAAACCCATTACCCCATAAATACCCCTTTTTACACCTTTAATTTATTCCTCCATTGAAAAAATAGTTTCAATTTATAGTTATAAATATGTATCCTAAGAAATACTTTCTATATTCTAGTAGATGTTAGCTTAAATCAGGCTGAAAGTAAAGCAGAATGTGCCTTAAGGCGCATTCTGCTTTACTTTCCACCTGCTTTAAGTGGTCACCTATTTTCAAAACTATGAACAGGCTATGGGGTAATGGGTTCAAAAGGGTTGAAATGATAGTGATCAGATAGTGCAGTGTTTAGGGCACATGATCATTCAATATGTCCTGTATCTGGGCAATATGTGAGGGTACATTGGATGCCTGTCAGAAAACATGGGTTTTCCAGTTTCCTCCCATAGAAATTAAGAAAAAAACGCCACCATTCGCACCATCGAATGTGATTTGCCTAAGTTGTTAGAAACTGTTTCATAAGCGATGTATAATAGATCAAGTTTAAACTTTTAGAGGAGTCCTATCCTTATTAAACAGCTGACTGTATATGAGGTTGCATTGTTTGACTTTTCAGATGCCAGTCTGGAGTGGGAGACTCTGGAGCAGTACTTCCTGTGGCAGCTGATCACAGCCCATAACATCCCTGTAGAACACATCATGCCCATTCTGCCCAAGCTGGATTATCAGGGTAAGAATAACCAGTCTAAACTTTAGCTTGTCCAAATAAAGCTTCTAGTGGGTTTCCAGATAAGGGGCGTATTTCAAAAACTAAAATCTTTATTTCTGCATTAAACCCTGTGGTGTTACCACTCATTAGAATCGTCTCTTCGAGACAATTCTAATGAGTAGTTACACCATAGGATTTGGCGCAGGAATAAGTTAGAAAAAGTTGGATTTTGTTCAGTTTACTCCCTCTTATCTGGAGCCTTGTTCTAGAAAAAAATCAACCTTAAGTAGTCAAAAGGGACCAGACTTAATGATTTGAAGTTTCAGGGGTGAATGAGTTTATCAAAAACCCATAATATTAGCGCTCTTTAATAATTTTTAATGCAACTACTGTAAAGATCTTAAAAATTGGTACACCCTGTTTAATTGTTGTATTTATCCTAAAAATTAAACAGTAATTTGTCCAAAAAGGTGCATACTTGCAAAATGAATGGCAAACTGTGTAGCCACTGATCAGCCAGCTCCTGAGGGAGTTGTCTGATCAGGGTCTACATTGTTTGCTCAGGCCTGTCTTTCCCTATACTTAGTGTGATTACGGTATATGATAGTTGGTAATTAACTGTCAAGTTTTATATTTCAGAACATGCAGAAGCTTTAACGAGCATCATGGTCTTACTCAAGCAGGATTGGTGAGTTTCGTTTTCTTGGCTGTAAAAAATTCAATCATATGCATATGCAATTTCAGTTGTCCTTAAATATTAACCCATAGCTTGTTTCCAGTTTTGAAGACAGGTGACCTCTTAAAGCATGCTGAAAAGAAAGCCCCTATAGGAGTTTCTGCTTCACTTTTATCCTGCTTTAAGCAACCACCTGTTAGGATGAAGGAAACGTTTCCTATTGCTTTTTACATTACCCCATAAATACGCCTTTTTACGCCTGTAAGTTATTCCTCCACTGAATTAAATAGTCCCAATTTATACAGTCATGAAGATGTCTCTTATGATGTTCTAAATCCTAGAAGACTGTATCTTAAAGCAGGCTTAAAGTAAAGCAGAATGCTCATAAAGGGGCATTCTGCTTTACTTCAAACCTGCTTTAAGTGGGCACCTAAACTTCAAATCTAGAAACAGGCTATGGGGTAATGGGTTAAATGTAAAACGGATTGATTTGACTTGTATATCATATGCTCATACATAAAAAAGAAATTACCAGTACAGATAATCTGGTCAAAAGTCCAAGAACAAACCAGTAATAAGTAAGACGAGAATTAGTTTAATGCAAAACTAAAGAACCCTGATAAAGAAACTTAATTGAATAGTTTGATTAAAACAATCAAACACATGCAATATGTTTATCATTATGTTTGACTCCAATGAACATCTTTTCTTCAACAGTCCTTCATCAGAGCTGTTACGGCCAATACTGTGTAGAGAGTGTAAAAAGAATGACTTTTTCTCAGTGTCTGTGTTGAATTACTGGGCACAAGAGTTTGAGGATAGACTAGCAGAACTTATTTACACACAATTTAGTAAAGTGAATGGTGGAACGCCAAGTAAAAAGCGTCAAAGGTAAGATTTAATGCATCTTCATTCAGGCTATATGTACTTTGTGTTCCTTTTCTGAAAATCACTATTGTTTATTTCCTTATTTTGGAATGATAAAAATTGTTTTGATTTGTAACGAGCACACATTTACACATTTTCTCGATATTATCAGCACCAAACCAAATGTTGTTTTGACTCATTTGAATCGTCTCAGAGAGTCATATGATAAGAGTTTGGTGGAATTATTAGGACTTCAGAGCTTTTGAAATATTCTCATGGTTTTACTTGAAGTCTGCTAATAGAAACACATCCTTATTATGTTAGTATGTGAAGTACTCACCTTATCTGATGCTCTGTAGTTTGCTCATCTATTTCAACACTAAGTAACTACTGTTGGTTATTATGTTCCGTTTTGGATCATTATAGTTACCAAAACATGAACCAGTCTACTTGGAATTCTGGGCAGAATAACAAATGATACTCTAAATAAGCAAACACTCGCCAAACAGTAGAAGCCCTCTGATCTGGGTCTCAGTGTATCCATACTTTTCCAGGGTTTATGCTTATAAAGCATTTGAGATGAGTCTGCTCAAATCTGACCAATCAAAAGCTTGAGAATGAGACTCAGCTTGTGTGCTTTACAAGTATGGGTCAAAGTTACTGTTTGTGTTTACAGGCCTGGATCAGCTTTGAAGAAGGACACACCAACCATAGATCAAATACTTTCACATTTGGATCACATGAGACAAATCTGCAGAAATATTTCATGTAAGTAACAGGCATTCTTGTTTTAGGCGACCACTCGGTAGAGTAGCATAGAGACCCTTTAACCCTTTACCTGATAGCCTATTTCTAGTATTGAAAATAGGTGACTACTTAAAGCAGGTTGAAAGTAAAGCAGAATGCACCCTAAGGCGCATTCTGCTTTACTTTCAGCCTGCTTTAAGCTTCCATGTGCTAGAATATTGAAAAATTTCCCTATACTATATAATCATGATTCATGACTGATTAAATTGGAACTATTTTCTTTAGCGGAGGAATAAATTAAATACGCTAAAAGTCGCGTCTATGGGGGAAAGGGTTAACACGACAGCTAAATGCAGAATAAAAAAATATTGCAGAAAACTACAGCAGTTTCTGCATTATTTTTATTCTGCATTAAGCAGCTACATATGTACTTTCATTAATTACGGCGCATTGATCTTCTATTGCATGGTTGTTTAATACAAGATTGAATGTATGTAACTTTACCCACTGAATCACTTTGTTCAGACAAACAGGGAAAGTCCAAGGTTATAAAGAGTTTGAGTTTAGTCTGAGATCAAGCATTTGATTGGTCAAATTTTACCAATCAAATGCTTGAGAATGACTGCAAACTCTACTCAAAAGCTTTATAACTTTGAAGCCAGGGGCCCGTCTTACTAAACCTCCTACAACAAACATTGTTGTAAGTCAGATTCTAAAATTCTCAATTATTATTTATTTCTCTATCTAATCCTGTCTTGTAGCATCTCTTTTCAAAACGATTCCAAAGATATGCCACAAGACAGGATTAGAGGGAGAAATAAGAAATTAGATGTATTGTAAAGGTTTGTCTTACAACTGTTCTGCTGTACAAAGTTTTGTAAGATGGGCCCCAGGGGCCCGTTTCATAAAGCTTCTTACGACAAATGTTGTCGTAAGTCAAAACTTTAAAATACATTTAATTTGTGATTTCTCTGTCTAATCCTGTCTTGTAACATCTTTTTGGAATCGTCTTGAAAAGACGATTCCAAAAAGATGTCACAAGACAGGATTAGATGGAGAAATAAATAATCATTGGTACTTTTATAATCTGACTTACGACAACATTTGTCGTAAGAAGTTTTATGAAACGGGCCCCTGGTGTATACTGTATCAGTTTTATTTTCTTGTATTCTAATCTAATAGTACTCAGGTAGAACAGTTTTGTATTGTATTTCTGATTACCAGAAAACAAATAAAGTTTATGGCCTCTGCTCAGACTTTGCTCTAAATGAAATCTTTTATTTCTTCTCTATATGACAATTATGCAACTGGAGCATAGAATTTTACAAACACATCCGGTTGTTTTCTTGTTTAACAATGCTTGTGTAGTACATGTTTGTCTTGTATTTTTCAGTACTCAATCATGAGAGCGTTCAACATGCATTACAGCAAGTACAGCAGACTGCCAGTGATTCCCAGAAAACAAAGTAAGTTTATCGCTTCTGCTCAAACCTAGCTTAACCCTTTACCTGATAGCCTAGTTATAATATTGAAGATAGGTGACTACTTAAAGCAGGCTGAAAGTAAAGCAGAATGTGCCCTAGGGCACATTCTGCTTTACTTTCAGCCTACTTTAAGTTAACATCTGCTAGTATATAGAAAATATTTCTTATATTACATATTCATGACAGTATAAAATGGAACTATTTTCTTTGGCGGATGAATAAAATGAATGCGCTAAAAGTCGCTTCTATAAGGGAAAGGGTTAATGTGAAATATTCTATTCTTCCCTGTTCCCCAAACAAGGTAGTTATGTCCAAGGCTTTCACTACTGCAATATTGTGACATGTCTGCTTAAAATTAATGTCTGTTGGTTTGTTTTTTCAGAGTTACATATAGGACATTTTGAAAGAAGAAACATAAAGACGAGTTGCAAAACAATTTGAACCCAGATCAGACGCCGCATTATGTGTTGTCAGATCTGGGTTCAAACTGTTTGCAAAATTAAGCCAAGTCACGCTCAGCATTCTTAGGGGATTAATTTTTCCTCCCTGTAGCAACTCCCTCTGAACAACACACACTTTTTGTCTCCCAATGGGTGTTGTTTAACCCTTTGAGCCCTAGTCCCGCATATAGGCGTCCTTTTCAAACAATATACATATTAATAGTACACTTGTCCTATGCAAACAGCGAAGACCCAGATCAGAGGGCTCCTAAGGAGCCCTCTGATCAGGGTCTTCACTGTTTGTCATAATGCCAAACATTGACGAAACAACCCTTAAAAGTCAGAAATGGACTATACTTAAATGGAAACTGGAATTGTCCATTTAAAGTTTCAGGGAGAAAAGAGTTAAGAGAGGGATCACTGTATGAAAAACAATGTTCATTGCAGATTTAGTGACCTACTAGCCTTGGCAGAGGATATCATAGACATGAAATCAACGCGAGTTCTCCGTGGGTTACCAGGGCGACGTGCAGCAGCGGCAGCAGCTTCTACGGGCTCATCAAGTCAACAACAATCATCATCATTGTCATCATCAGCAACATCATCATCTACAACATCAACCTCATCATCAAAGCCAGCAAAGAATCGTAAACTTGTGATAGATGACTCAGAGAGTGAGACTTCCTCCAGTGAGGTTAGTTGATACAGTTAGGAACATTCTATAGATAACACCTATTGCAAGAAACATTGCCATCATACATTGTAAATATTGTAAGAGTAGGTAGAGATGTCCTTCTGTTCATCTGTGCAGGAAAAGCCTAAACTATAACCTTGTAAAGATACAAAAGCTTAACCCTTAGCCTGCCACTCACGACTATAGCTACATATGCAAACAGCTTGGATCCGGATGAGACGCCGAGTTACTTGGCGTCTCATCCGGATCCAAGCTGTTTGACACTCGGACAACATTTTCAGCAATTTTGAGCAACTTTGAAACACTTTGAAACTTGAAGCAGACGAGAAATATAGCAGACAACAATTTATTTGGCGGGCTAAGGGTTAATAGTTTAAAGTTAATACAAATTTCATTTATGCTACCATGATGTTTAGCCAGGGGCATACTGTTTTACTCTTGTCCGTCTGTCCATCAGTTTGTTAGTCCGAGTACATCCGTCCGTCCACACATATGATACATACTTTGTCCATCTAACTTCTACAGTGTCTTACAGACACAGCTACATCTATAGTTATATTCTGTTTGTTGGCAAAACTTGTGTGAACTGACTAGCAGGCAGGGGATTTCATTCACCTTTATCTCCAGTTGTTATACAGGCATACATTTGTATTGTTTTATTGCATTGTAGGAGGAGAACATTAAGCCAAAGGCAAAGAAGCGTAAGAAAATAAGCCCAGTGGATGATGATAGTGACTGAGAGTGTTCATTGATAGGTGTACAAGGAACAGTTCTTAAATCAGGGCCAGGCTGCAAGCCAGTGAGAAATAGACTACAGTCAAGCATGTGTTCAGCTGTCATTCTTTACAGAAGGAGTGGGCATCTATGGAGACAGGTGACTCCCTAATGTTGGCATCTATAGGCAGCTGATTGCCTAATGCAGGATAAATGTGATGCAGAGAGCTTCTACAGTAGCTTTTTGCTAAGCGGTTTGTCTTTAATAAAGCGGCTATTTTGCAAAGAAGCACTTGGATCTCTTGAGACAGGTAACTGTTCAATGCAGGACAAAAATAAAGCAGAACTCTCCATAGAAGCTTTCTACTTTACTTTCCTTCTGTATTAAGCAACTTATTTAAAGAAGACTGGAGGTCTCTATCAACAGGTGACTGCTTCATGAAGGACAAAGGTAACCTGTATAAAATACTAAGAATTCACTGACACTTTACACAAGTTTGATTGTGAATCAAGGTTTGTGCCAGCTATGTTGCTGGGCAACAGGTGATCAGATCACCAAGGAGATGTCTTCTCATGGATACGAATATGCAGTAAAACTTTTGATAACCGAAATTTTCTTGGTCAAGTAAAAGGTTCGGTAAACCCTTTACCCAATAGCTTGTTCCTAATTTTAACCCATTACCCCATAGCCTATTTCTAGATTTGAAGACATGTGACCACTTAAAGCAGGCTGAAAGTAAAGCAGAACGTGCCTTAAGGCACATTCTGCTTTACTTACAGTCTGCATTAAGCTTCCATCTGCCAGGATGTAGAAACTATTTCTTACAGAACATATTCGTGACTGTTTAAAATTGAGCTATTTTCTTCGGTGGATGAATAAATTAAAGGTGTAAAAAGGCGTATTTATGGGGTAATGGGTTAAATACAGATGCCGAGATGACAATTTAAAGCGGGTTGAAAGTAAAGCAGAATGTGCGAGAACATGTTCCAGAATTATCTGGAGCTCTGTTTCACTATGAGTTCTGTATTACTCTTCGTTAAAGAATTGGTGAGCATGTAGAATTTGTTGGAACAGAGAATTTTCAGATATAGTTTGAAGGATTTTGGATTTTAGCTTGCCTGTTGCAGAACAGAAGAGCTATGCACACCTGTTTTCTTGCCTTTTTACCAAAACGTTGAGGAAATTCAAAAGTCCATGTGTAAGACTGAGAGCATACTTTGATAATTTTTTATGAATAAAAAAAAAACCCATAAAATACATTCACTCGATAGAACTACTTTGAACTTATTTAAGTTGAACTTGCCCGTTTTTCATATGTTGAAATTTGATAACTAGATCTTGCTAAAGTTGAACATACCTGTATTTATGTCTCCCCCCTTTAGGGGAGGGAGACATATTGGTGTTGTGCTTTCTGTCTGTCTGTCTGTCTCTTAAAATTCTTGTGCAGCTAACTCCTCCTACACTTTATGAGGGATTTACTTCAAACTTTGACAAATGAACCAGCTATATGTGAGGATGGTCATGTGGTTTGGAATTTTGGCTGCAACAATTTTAACAGAAGTTATGGCCCTTTGTAGTTTTTCCTTATATAGAGTATATAGCTAAAAATTCTTGTGCAGCTAACTCCTCCTACACTATTTGAGGGATTTACTTCAAAATTTTACACATGTACCAGCTATATGTGAGGATGGTCATGTGGTTTGGATTTTTGGCTGCAACAATTTGGACAGAAGTTATGGTTATATAGAGTATATAGCGAAAAATTCTTGTGCAGCTAACCCCTCCTACACTATATGAGGGATTTACTTCAAACTTTTACACATGTACCAGCTATATGTGAGGATGGTCATGTGGTTTGGAATTTTGACTCCAACAATTTTAACAGAAGTAATGGCCCTTTGTAGTTTTTCCTTATATAGAGTATATAGCGAAACATTCTTGTGCAGCTAACTCCTCATACACTATTTGAGGGATTTACTTCAAACTTTTACACATGTACCAGCTATATGTGAGGATGGTCATGTGGTTTGGAATTTTGACTCCAACAATTTTGACAGAAGTTATGGCCCTTTGGAGTTTTTCCTTATATAGATTATATAGCGAAAAAGTCTTGTGCAGCTAACTCCTCCTATACTATGTAAGAGTTTTCATAACCAATCTATATGCGACGCACAACCAATCTATATGTATCTATAAGTGACACACAATCAATCTATATCTTGTTGTTAAAACGCAACTATTGAGTTTGCTGGTTATGTTTTCCGTGTTATTTTTAAATCGCAACTATTGAGTATAAACATCACTATGACTATTAGTATCAGTTTGTTACATTTTTTAACAAATGTATGAAGATGTAAAGGTTGAAGCTAGGGTGAACTTTTTTAAGTGACAACACAACAGTAAAGATACTAACAAGGACATGTGATATTTGACTATACTCCTACTCCTTCCTTAAAAATGCCAAAAACTCGAGAATATGCATGTCACACAGTAAGTATACACACAATTTTAATCTGAAAATAAATTGCTTACAATTAACAATGTCAGTATTTTGACATATGAATTTATTCCTCTTATAGGTGCCAGGGGGTGAATTTATTCCTCTTATGGGTGCTGGGTACCGGGGGGAGACATGTGTTTTTCTCAAAAACAAGCTCTAGTTCAAAGTTAAGACATGGCTAAGCCACATTTTAACTTTGAACTACAGGTTAGTTTGACTTAAGCCAGTTTGCATTATCAAGTTTCGACTGTGTCACAATCATTAAGAATGAAACCCTCATTCATTCAGACCTAAAAGAGGATGCCAAACTACTGTCAATGGAACATTTTGCTGACATTGTCCTGCATTAACTCTTTGAATGCTGGGTAATTTTTTCGTCTGCAACAATTATCTCTGTTGATGTTCTACAAATGTAATTTTTACTCTTTTGTTTCAAAACAGGGTAAGAGTGTCAAACAGTTTGGATCCTGATGAGACGCCGCATTATGCAGCGTCTCATCTGGATCCAAACTGTTTGCAAAGGTAATCATTGTGGCAGATATATCCGCCGCTAGCATGCAAAGAGTTAAGCAGCAGTCTGTCAAGAGAGAAATCTTTCCACCATAGCCATGAGTGCAAATTACCTTTAACCAACAGCCTGCTGGAGTCGTCTGATGAGGGTCTCCACTGTTTGTCATTATGAAATTGTTAAAATGAACCTTAAATAGTCAAAATTAACTAGACTTCATTTGAAAATGGATTTATCCATTAATAGTTAAATGAGTTGAGCTAGACAAATGTAAAGCAGAATACTCATACAGTAACAGGACTTTTCATGTTGCTTTAAGCTGCCATCTATATTCAATTCTATCACAGATTTTAATTGTGAGTAGGTAGGGACGTCCAAAGCCACTAATAGGGGTTGATGAAGTGCTTGTGGAAAACAAGATTGATCACAGTTCAAATATGGATAAGATTTAACCCCTTCACTGCCTTTCCCCAAATACAAAAGTTATTTGCACACAGTTTGGATCCTGATCAGACACCACTTTACGACATCTGATCAAGATCAAAACTATTTGACACTTGTTTCAAAATACCTAAAATTTAAATTAGGAAAATAAAAGCAGACGACAATTGGTCATGGCAGGGAAGGGGTTCTGACTCACGGTAACAAAGCTGGTACAGTATAACCTGTCTAATCTGAATATCATTCGGTACCAACTGATGATGTAGGATAAAGCAGTGTGCCGGTTAAAGCAGGTTTTAGATAAACAGCCGAACTTTGATATTTAAATCTTGCTTTAGTGGAACGTACCCTTATTTCAAAGTTATAACGTGACCCAGATCAGAGGGCTGCTAAAGGAGTCCATGAGAGGGCTGCTAAAGGAACCCTTTAATCAGGGTCTGCCCTGCTTGTAATTTCGCAATAAATTGGAACAACCCTGAATAATCAAAAATTGACTAGACATTGAAGACTGGAACTGTCCATTTTAAGTATCCGGGGTAAATGAGTCATTGAGCCCTAGCGACAATAAGGCTTGTCCTTTACAAATAGTTTACCTATGATGAGTGAACTTATCCTAGGCGAACAGTGTAGACCTTGATCAGAGGGAGTCCTCTGATCCGGGTATGCACTGTTTATCATTTTAAAATGCATCATAACGCTTTCAACACTTGATAAACTGTGGGTTTATAATTAGTTTGCTTTGTGGATCATTGAGTTACCAAAACATGAACCAGTCCAATTGGAATTATGGGTAGTTTAATAAATACTGGTGTAAATTAGCAAACAGTGTAGACCAAGATCAGAGGGCTCCTAAAGGAGCCCTCTGATCTGGGTCTACACTGTTTGCAAATGTAATGAGTATATTTTAAATGGTCCATGGTGTTGAAATAGTTAATATAAGGATACTAGGGGTCATTCATTTAATGAGTTTAAGCAAGATTTTCTTGTATCTTAAACACATTTGTAGCAAAATTGTTTATGAAACAGGGCCCCAGATCGTTTTTGTTTTATTTAATGTATTGTTATATAGCAGCCCCCATGGATATGACAATTTTCCCCAGCAAATATTAAACTAGTGCTTTTTGTTGCTGCTTTAATTCTGAAGCTTGCACACTTTATTTAACCTATTATCCCATTACACTATAGCCTGTTTCTAGAATTGAAGATAGGTGAACACTTAAAGCAGATTGAAAGTAAAAGTAGAATGCGCCTTAAGGCACATTCTGCTTTACTTTTAACCTGCTTTAAGTTAAATTCTGCTAGGATAAAGAAATATTTCTTATGGTACATACTCATATAAAATTGTGTAAAAAAATTAAAGTAAAGTAAATTATTTTCTTGAGAGGAGAAAAATAATTAACCCTTAGCCTGCCACTCACGACTATAGCTCCATATGCAAACAGCTTGGATCCGGATGAGACGCCGAGTAACTCGGCGTCTCATCGGGATCCAAGCTGTTTGACACTCGGACAACATTTTCAGCAATTTTGAGCAACTTTGAAGCACTTTGAAACTTGAAGCAGACGAGAAATATAGCAGACGACAATTTATTTGGCGGGCTAAGGGTTAAAGGGGTATTTATAGGGTAATGGGTTAATAACTTTTTGACTTAACTCCTTCACTGACATGACTCGTTGCTATCTGCTTATCAAATTTCAATTTTTAGGCAAACTGACTTTAGTATCATTTGTAAAGAGAGTCGAAAAGTTTTGATCCTGATCATACATCGATTTTGATCCTGATCAGACATCGAATAACTCAGTCTGACCAGGATCAAGATGGTTTGCAAATGATTATTGTACTTGGTTATACAGTGAAGGGGTTAAAGAGCAAACTATATGCTTGTAGAAATGTGTTACGTGATAAGTCAATTGTGGCAGTCAGTTTGCTGCCATTGGTTGTCCAACCAAGAAAGAGCGGGAACAGTATCATGATTTTGGCCAAGTTTTATAAGCAGTTAGATTGGCTTAGAGCCCTTTTGTTGCCAAATAAATGCCAAAGTATCACTTTCCCTAGATGGTACAGTGGAGAATCTGTTATTCTTTCCCGTTTAAACGCAAACGTACGCAAACGCAAAACACTAAAACGTAGAAAAGAACAACTTTTGGACAATTCTGATAATTCTTGTTTATCTTGGTGGCAAACAGTTTGGAGCCTGATCAGATGCCTGGTTACCCGGCGTCTGATCTGGCTCCAAACTGTTTGCACTGCAAATAATAGTTTTAGCGTAAACGCGTTTATTGGGAAAGAATAACAGATTCTCCACTGTATGTATAGTCATCTTGACAAGTCCTATCCAGACATACCAAAATATTTCACCAATTGACCTTGGCCTTGAGGTGTTGTTTTCTACCTGGATCACTTGACGCCAGATCAAGGTACGAAAAGGACTTGAGTTCAGATACCATAGTCTTAGAGGGTGCCTAGTTAAATGAATCAATGCAATCAACAGAAACACTGTTGACCATTTGAAACAGGCAATATTGTTACAACTCTAGCAACAAGTATACTTGTCATGAACAAACAGTGTGCCTGTTAAGAATACACTTGTCCTATGCAAACAGTGTAGACCCTGATCAGAGGGCTCCTGCACTGTTTGTAATATATTTTTAAAATCAACCCTAAATAGTCAAAAGTGGACTGGACTTAGTCTGAAATCTGAATTCTCCATTAAAAGTTTCAGGGGTGAATGAGAATTTGGGATAGGTGACCGCTAAATGCAGGATCTGATTATAGTAATACAGAAAGAACCCTCTAGGAGCCTTTTGTATTACTTTTGCATTAATAAGCAATTACTGATCTTAAGTTTGATGCTTTATTAGCCAGTTTTATGTCGAGACTGTCCATTTAAAACAGGGCATCACCGCATTCTACTGCTCATCATATACAGTGTGCCTGTGAGGATTACACTGTCATTAAGTAAAGACTTGTCTTATGCAAACAGTGTAGACTCTTGTCAGAGGGCTCCTATAGGAGCCCTCTGATCAGGGTCTGCACTGTTTGCCATTTTGCAATATGTTAATATCGACCCTAAATCACAAGCTGGTAGAAATACAGACTGGACTTAATAAGACATGTGAAATGTCCATTCTAAGTCTTAGGGGTGAATGAGTTAACCCTTTGAAATCTAGTCCTGCATATAGGCGTCCTTTCAAACAGTGTACATGTGAATAGTACACTTGTCCTATGCAAACAGTGAAGACCCAGATCAGAGGGCTCCGAAAGGAGCCCTCTGATCAGGGTCTTTACTGTTTGTCATAATGCCAAACATTGACAAAAACAACCCTTAAAGTCAGAAATGGACTAGAATAAAATGGAAACTAGAATTGTCCATTTAAAGTTTCAGGGAGGAAAGAGTTAAGCTTTTGAATGGGCAGTAAAACTACATTTTGCACATCAGCCAATTTCAACAGCAGACAGCTGCTTTGTGTTTGACCCTTTCACCCCATAGAAACGCCTTTTTGCACATTTGACGTATTCCTCCATTGAAAAAAATAGTTCCAATTTATAAAGTCATAAACATGTACTGAAAGACATACATGTATATTCTAAATTCTAGCAGAAAAATGCTTAAAGCAGGCTGAAAATGAAGCAGAATGTGTGTTAAGGTGCATTCTGCTTTACTTTCAACCTGCTTTAAGTGGTCGTCAGTCTTCCAAACTAGAAACAGTCTATGAGTAATGGGTTAACTCTTTCAACATCATGGTCCTGTTTATAATGTACTCATTACATTTGCAAATAGTGTAGACCCACTTCAGAGGGCTGCTACGGGAGCCCTCTGATCATGGTCTACACTTTTGTAATTTAGACCAGTATTTATTAAACTACCAAAAATTCCGATTACTGTAGACTGGTTCATGCTTTGGTAAATAAAATGATCCACAAGGGAACCTAATAACCCACAAGAGTTACTTAGTGTTGAAAGAGTAAATGAAGCAGTTTTCTATATTTTAATAGCTGAAATGATTGTCAATTCAACTTGTTTTGAGTGTGTGAGGTACACAGGTTCGCCCCATTACATCTTGGGGAATGGTTATCTTGTCCTGTGCAAACAGTGTAGATCCTTATCAGAGGGCTTCAACAGGGATCCTTTGATCAGTGATTTTACTGTTCATCATTTTGCATTTACAGTCGAAACTCAATTCTTCGAACTCGCTTAAATCAATCATACCCGTATTTCATAAGTTGAATTTTGACGATTCCATCTTGCATAAGTCAAACATGCCCTTATTTCAGAGTTTAATAGTTGCTAAGCCACGTTTAAACTTTGAGTATGTTCGTACTAATGCAAGTTTGAAGTATCGAGTTTCGACTGTATTTTGAGATGAAAAAATCAGATCTTAATAGTAATAGATGGATTTTACTTAACTCATTGAGCCCTAGTGACGCATATTTGCGTCGTTTACCAAATGTGTACCTGTGAAGAGTACACTTGTCCTATGCAAACAGTGAAGTCCCTGATAAGAGGGCTCCTGCAGGAGCCCTCTGATCAGACTTCACTGTTTGTCATTTTTCAATTTATTACAAAAAACAACCCTAAATAGTCTAAAATGGACCATCCTTTATTGCAAACTGGAATTTTCCATTGGAAGTTTCAGGGGAAAATGAGTTAATAGGAAAATGGAATTGTCCATTGTAAGTTTTCAGAGGTGAATGAGTCAATATTGAAATGTTCACATGCCTGGTTATATAATTTGTCCTGTTGTGTTTTATAAACCACAGATCAGGATTTATACAAAACGTTGTTTAGGATTTATACACGATGTGGTTTATCGATACATAAATATATTTTTTGTCTTCTCATTGCATTTGAAAAATAAATAAATGGAATGAATTTTAAATGATTTTGTGTTTGTATGTTGAGCCTTTTCCAATTTAAAGTTTACATCTACTCTTGAGGGAATTGTTCCGCAAATATTTAACGAGAGCACCGCAAATGGTACATACAGTGGATAATCTGTTATTCTTTCCCAATAAACGCGTTTACGCTAAAACTATTATTTGCAGTGCAAACAGCTTGGAGCCAGATCAGACTCCAAACTATTTGCCACCAAGATAAACAAGAATTATCAGAATTGTCCAAAAATTGTTCTATTCTACGTTTTAGTGCTTTGCGTTTGCGTACGTTTGCGTTTAAAAGGGAAAGAATAACAGATTCTCCACTGTAATACATCCACTGGCAAACAAGCCTTTTATAGCATACCTGACGAGGCAGATTACTAGATGCAACTTCAAATCGAATGAACCTAAAAATTGACACGGCTTCAGATATTGATGTATATAATACATCAATAAATTAATTATTAATATATTAAATGAAGTTTCATAAATATCCTACAGTTTTCTGGAAAAACTCTGGACAAGCCAAATGTTTGTTTTACACACCCATTAAAGATACCTGGCTCCATGCTTATAAAGCGTTTCGATTCGAATCCGAGAATGTTTTCAAACTTCTGCTCACATCTGACCTATTAAAAGCCTAAGAATAATCTCACTCATCTTAAATGCTTTATATAGGCAGAGACCCTGGTTTCGTATAATATGCATAAGCTGAACAGTTCTGTTTTGTATTATAATGGTATTTAGGCAGCTGTAAGCTTAAATCAAAGTAAAGCATGCTTTACCGTCATCCTGTTTTAACATCCAGCTACCTTCAACCCTTTCCTCTATAGACGGGCCTTATAGCGCATGCAATTTAATCCTCCACTGAAGAATATACCGATAGTTCCAATTTATACAGTTAAGAATATGTATCATTAGAAATATTTTCTTTATTCCATCAGATTATAGCTTAAAGCAGGCTGAAAGTAAAGCACAATGTGACTTTAGGCGCATTCCATTTTACTTTCAACCTACTATAAATGGAAAACGATCTGTAAAACTAGCAACAGGGGCCCCGTTTCATAAAACTTTGTACGACAAAAATAGTCGTAAGTCAAAACTTTACAAGAGCTGTCGGAGAACAGCAAAGCTCGCCTAATTAAACCTTTCTTAAATAGGTAACTATCAAAAGAAAAGTGTATCAGTACATTGATATTCAAGCTCCATTCAAAATATCAACTTCCTAATGCAAATATGTCATGTAGTATAAGTGCATTCCAACACTTACTCCTTAACTAACTTTGAAATTTCAGTCCCAAAACTCTAAGTCCACAAAAGGTGAAATTTTGATTAAATTTAAACTTTTAAAAAAAATTAACTACGCAACATCAATGTTCAATCCACAGGGCACCTCCAATCCAAATATCAGCTTCCTAATACAAATATTTCATGTAGTATTGGTGCATTACAACTCTTACCCCAAAACTTTAACCATGAGAAATCAGCCGAAAAACTTAAGTCCTCAACAGGTGAAATTTTGACTAAATTTAAAAAAAATTTAAATTTAAACTACACAACATCAATGTTCAACCCACAGGGCACCTCCAATCCCACTATCAGCTTTCTTATACAAATATTTCATGTAGTATTAGTGCATTACAACACTTACCCCAAAACTTTAACCATGAGAAATCAGCCGAAAAACCTAAGTCCACAAAAGGTGAAATTTTGACTGAATTTAAACCTTTTTTTTTTAATTTTAACTACGCAACATCAATGTTCAACCCACAGGGCACCTCCATTCCAAATATCAGCTTCCTAATACAAATATTTCATGTAGTATTAGTGCATAACAACACTTACCCCAAAACTTTAACCACGAGAAATCAGCCGAAAAACCCAAGTCCACAAAAGGTGAAATTTTGACTAAATTTAAACTTTTTTTTTAATTTTAACTACACAACATAAATGTTCAACCCACAGGGCACCTCCAAACCAAATATCAGCTTCCTAATGCAAATATTTCATGATGTATACAGTATTAGTGCATTACAACACTTACCCCAAAACTTTAACCATAAAAACCGACGCCGGGGTGATTCCATAAGCCCCCCCATTCTCCGAATCTAATCCTTTTTGTGGCATCTCTTTGGCATCGTCTTGAAAAGACGATTCCAAAGAGACATCACAAGACAGGATTAGATGGAGAAATTAATAAAAATTTAACCTTTATAATGACTTGCAATAACATTTATTGTACGAAGTTTTATGAAACGGGCCTCAGGTTATCAGGTAAGGGTAACTAATTAATGCCTAGTATTAATACATCATTACAGAATACATGTACTTAACTGGTTATTACGCAGACACTCTTTGAAGCAGCATTCCTCTACAGACTAAAGATTGCTCAACTCGGGAGCTTTCAAATTCTGCTTTACTTGTGTCTATATTTACCTATCTTTAACTCTTTACTCCATAGATATGCATTTCTGAAGAAAATAGTTCCATTTAAAAATTTATACAGTACTGAATATGTAGTTCCATTTAAATATTTATACAGTACTGAATATGAATCATCAATATTTTCTATTTTTGCGCAGGTGATAGCTGAAAGCAGGCTGAACGTAAAGCAGAAGGCATCCTAAGGTGCATTATGCTTTACTTTCAATCTGCTTTTAGTGGTCACCTGTCTTCAATACTAGAATCAGACTATGAAGTAAAGGGTTACAGATAGCAATGCTGTTTCAATGAATGGTCACTTGAGCAAAGTTTTAACTGTTTTACGGGTCATTATTTCTCTCTTAAAGGATTTTCAACAAGTACAAAGTCTCATCATTTGTATAAACCTTTTAATTTCACAATTCTCTGCCTAGCTTTCTATTCCAACATTATTTCTAATGCATAAAATTGTCAATGTAGTGCAATATGACAAACAGTGCAGACCCTGATCAGAGGGCTCTGATCTGGATATTCACCGATTGCATAGGAAAAATGTACTCTTCTCGCGTACAATGTTTGGAAAGGATGCATATAAGTGCCTAGGGTTCAAAGATTGAAATATTTATCTTTATCTAGAGCTCTGCCACTTAGCATTGAATTATACAGAACTGCAGCACTCGATTTGACTAGATAATCTAAACCAATATGCAACAGCAATGTTGATAGCAGTTATGGTTACTTAGGCCTTTACACACTTCTACAATCAGTCGGCACTATCCCAGACACAGAAGATGATTCATGTACAGTAAAACCCCTCTTTAACGACCGATGAATTGTACTGTTGGGTGCACATAGTAGTGTACATTAGTTTTGTCTTTTAGTAAGATTCTTCACAACATAATGGCCAATGTTGTTGTCAGAGGTGACTTATGTTGTTGAAGTGACTTGTATGGAGGTTATCCTTCATTCCATCAGCCTCATGAATGTCTGGGAGGAGCATCAGTGAAGGCGTACCTGAAAATTATACGATAAACCATAAACCTCACTTTTTATGGCAATTTGAATATGCTCTTACGCATGTACTCTTCCCATAACAAATATAAATTAACCTTCAATTTATTCCTCCACTAAAGAAAACATTTACGCTGTATACAGTCAGGAATATGTGCCTTAACTCTTTCCTCCCTAAAACTTCAAATGGACAATCCCAATTTCTGTTTTAGTCCAGTCCATTTCTGACCTTTAAGGGTTGTTTTTATCAATGTTTTGCATTATGACAAACAGTGAAGACCCAGATCAGAGGGCTCCGTAAGGAGCCCTCTGATCTGGGTTTTCACTGTTTGCATAGGACAGTGCACTTTTCACATGTATACTGTTTGAAAAGGACGCCTATATGCGGGACTAGGGTTCAAAGGGTTAAGAAATATTTTCTATAGCCTATCAGATGGTAGCTAGTAGACAAAGTAAAGTAGAATGTGCCGTAAGGCACATTATGCTTTACTTTCAACCTGCTTTAAGTGGCCATGTCTTCAAATCTGGATACAAGTTATATGCTAGTGGGTTTAAACAATGCTGCCACAGAGAACAGTATCATGCTCCTTAATCCTTTCCTCAACAGAAGCACACCTCTACATATCTCCTGTACATACATTATACAACAAATGATGAGACGAAGAATGTGCTAAATACAAAGGCATATGCCTAAATCCTATATCTAAAGCAGACTGAAAGTAAAGTAGAATTCAACTTTTTTAAGGCGCATTCTGGTTTTCTTTCAACCTATTTAAGGTTCTCACCTGTCTTAAAAACTAGAAACATGCTAAGGGATTAAGGGTTGAGACTTGTTTTAATAGTTTCATCCAAAAGGACAGCTTATGTCAAATCCCATATGTACCAAGCGGATTTCGAAATTATATTTGGATGCAACTTTATTAAACAAATCAGTTCGGTACCGGATTACTTGGCGTCTAATCAGGCTTCTTACTTTTCAATGGACATAGAGTCAAAGCCTGTATTAACCTATTACCTCATAAATATGCCTTTAATTTATTCATACACTAAGGAAAATAGTTCCACTTTTCTTTATACAGTCATAAATATGTATCTTAAGAAATATTGTCTGTATTCTAGCAGATGGTAGCTTAAAGCAGGCTGAAAGTAAAGCAGAATGTGCCTTAAGGCACATTCTGCTTTACTTTCAACCTGCTTTAAGTTGTAACCTATCTTCAATAATAGAAACAGGCCATGGGGTAATGGGCTAAGCAACCCAAAACCCATTAGCAGTTTCTTATATAGATGGCTAAATGCAAAAAGTTCTTGCAGGAGCTTTTTTGCATTGATATAGTCCTGCATTTAGCATTTACCTGTCTCTGGTTTCCTGTATGCTTCCTCAAGGAAAGTATGCTCAATACAAGTTTGTAATTGTTCTAGCACAAAATTAGGTTTTTTATCAAATATTGTCTTCCACATTGTACAATATTCATCAATAATCTTACCTTAGCCTATTTGTCTATCATAAGCTGGACATTTCCTCCCAGAGCCAGTCCACTCAACGTCTCAGACGAGAAACCTGAAATGATTACAATATACAGTGATCCCTCTCTACAACAACACGGATTGTGTGTGATATCAGAGCGATTTGTTACAGAGAAAGAAAAATAATTCCTTTAGAGTACATTTGCAAACAGTTTGAACCCAGATCAGATGACATGTAAAGTGGCGTCTGATCGGGGTTCAAACTGTTCGTCAGTCTTTGTCTTTATGCTTCTTCTGTGTAAATGTCCAAATATGTAACTTTGAGAAACAAGCACTGCATGCGGTCCTAAGTCACTCATCAGTATTAAACTGGTCACGCATAAACAGAACTTTTTTAGGGCAGGCTGCTGCTTAAGGCAAGATACCAGTAAAGCAGAAAGCCCCAGTATGAGTAAGCTCCTCGCTTATGCTACCATCTAGTTCTAACACACTCAACCCTAGTGATGAGTAATCATCATTTACAAATTGTGTACCTGTGAGGATTACACTTGTCCCATGCAAACAGTGTAGACTCTGATCGGGGTCAACACTGTTTGTCTTTTGAAATATAATGTTAAAATAAACCCTAAATTGTCAAAAATGGACTAGACTTATTTTGAAGTTGGAATTATCCATTAAAAGTTTTAGGGGTGAATGAGCTAACCCTTGTCAGTAAATCTGTATTTGTGTGTTTATCCGGGAAGGCTTTATGGCACGTATGTGGAGGAAGGGGTAAAGCCAAAGGTGCTTATGCGAATTAATGGGTTACTTTACTCTTTTAACACTAAGTTACTCTTTTTGGTTATTATGTTCCCTTGTGGATCATTTTAGTCACTAAAACATGATCCAGTCTACTTGTAAGTTCTGGGAAGTTTAATAAATATTGGTCTAAATTAGCAAGCAGTGAAAACCCTGATCAGAGGGCTCCTATAAGAGCCCTCTGATCTCGGTCTTCACTGTTTGCAAATGTAATGAGTATATTTTAAACAGGTCCATGGTGTTGAATGAGTTAAGAACAGTTACCTGATACAGTTTCCTGGCGGGGAAAGTCAGATCAGTGTCGTCACCATATGGAGAATGACCTTTGCTTGGTTGTCTAAAACAATGAAAGCATAAAGATTGAATTATGAGAAATAGTTTCAAAGGCATCAGCATTGGTTTATCAATGTAGGCTTTAACCCATTACTCCATAGATATGCTTTTTTTGAACACCTTTGATTTATTCATTCGCTGAAGAAAATAGTTCCAAATCATAGTCATGAATATGTAGTACATGTACAAGAAATATTTTCTATATTCTAGTAGATGGAAGCTGGCTGAAAGTAGAGCAGAATGCGCCTTAAGGAGCATTCTGCTTTACTTTCAGCCTGCTTTAAGTTGTTGCATATCATCAATACTAGAAACAGGTTAAGGAAACTAATCAAAATATATCATCTAATGTTGTACCTAGAAATTACCCTCTTAACCCATTATTCCATAAATACACCTTTAATTTACTCTTCCAATATAGAAATAGTTCTGATTTATAGATATGCTCTAGAATCTGAACCAGTGACAATCAAGTACCATATTAAAGTCTGGATCCATTGATTGAATAGTTTAGTTGCACATAATAATAGAAGCCATGTCCAAGAAAATATTTCTATTGCCAAAATTGTACACAAAGACCAGCTGCCATTTGTAGTCAAAATCTGCATTAAATGACCATTCAACATATGCTAAAGTGCAATTTCTAAAACAGGTGCCACCTAGTGGTTGCTAATAATGAGCTTTCTACATTAATTTTATCCTGTATTTAGCAACTACATGTCTTACATACCCTCCTTTATTCAATTGTGGCAATGTGGAGGCACGGAACTACTTTTCTGTGAACCAAAGGGCTAAACTAGTTAAAACACGACTCGGAACAGGCATATTTCAGATATAACAGCCGATCTAGGTGTACACCATTCCCTTTTTCTCCACAATGCTTTATTTAAAATAATGTGAAATACCCAAGTGGGAGAGTTGCTGATTGAATATCATATATTTCCTTTTTTTTCCAAACTCCCATATACTTATCCTGTGTCTGCTTCAAAGGCAATTCTTCTGCTAGAAAATTGTACCAACAAGAACCTCTGTGTAGGCTGACAACACACATCAGCTGTTGATACAAACAACGGATAAACACAACAAACAAACACTACTGAGAATACGATTTGTAAGGACCCACTTTCTGCTGAATGTTCTCTGATGAACCATGATGGACTGCACCATTCCAAGGCTGAATGTGAACCTGTTTTTACTCGAAGATGTAGATGCATCAACAGTCTCATACAAAAATATCTTTGTACGCTGAAATAAAACAAACAAAAATTCCCCCACCCACAAAATTGAGAACACACCAGACAACTCTTATCAGTTTGTTAGAAACAAAATGATTTAGCAGCAATTCAATTCCAGTCATATACTATAGACTTGCTAAGCAAGAATAAAGCACACACCATAAGAAAATGTAAGAAAACATACAAACCAAGGTTAATAGATTATACAATCTAACGTAAATCCTTTAGCCATAATCCAGGGCATTTTTCCATACAATCACAATACATGTTCTTCAGACAAATATTTGGCACATATTTTCTCCTCAAATCAGAATTTGCAGCATAGATGTCTTTCCCCACCATTCAATATTTTGGAGTACTCAACCGAAAGTATCAATCCCGAATTTGGATCAAGTACTCAACTGAAAGTTTCAATCCTGAGTTTGGATCAAGATCTTGAATCGGTCAAATCTAATCCATCTGTTCTCCCTGACAAAGACAGGAAACTTTTCTTCTCGAGTAAGCTGAATCTTCTTAGCATGTCTTTTAGCAGCTGTACAGAAATACATTGTCTGCACCAAACCTAAACAGCAGTCTTCAAGAAGACCTGGCCATCAATAGAAATTTCTAAAATGCATAAAACTTTGCTCCAAAAAAACACAAACAATGAACCATTTTGAAGCATTATCAGAACTTACAAGTCTATTATCGTTTGCTGAAAATAAAAACTTAACAACTAATCCATAATTTATATTACTTTCTTGCCATGGCAAATTTCCAATATCATTGTCACTAAAATACTTCATTACTTGGAAAATTAAAACCACTAAAACGATTTGACTGGAACTGATTTGTTTTGAAATCAAACTAGCAGACAAAATGAACTACATGTAATTACAAGAAAAGATAACACGCTAGTTTCAAAGCCAGCAATACCACCAGGATTGGTACATGTTCAGTCTGTCGCTTAACAACTACTATACTTTAACAGAATATTCGGCATCTGATTTATAAAGAAAGTGAAGAAACTAATTGCTATGATACATCAATGTACATCAATGTTCCACCTATCAATAATGAAACCTTCCACTGCATTTTATACAATTGTTGCTCAATAGAGGATAAAATAATGCTGAAAGTTAAAGCAGCTCTCTGCATTATTTTATCCAAGAATAAAGCAGCTACCAGTCTTTTAGAGATACCAAGGCTAGCAAGTAACAGCAAACTCAGTATTGCATCACAAAATATTGGGACCAAAGACCATCGCCCGAGGTTGTCTGCTATAAAGCAACGTAACTTAGATACAAAGTCTCAAAGAGATCAGTCGTGAACATATTTTAACATTGCACAGCAACATTCTTTGGTTTCAGTAGCTGTTATATCTCATGAATATTCATTAGCTATCAGAAATCTTACATCAAAACTTCCTTCTACAAAAGGCTGAAAAGACTTTTTATTAAAGCAAATAGTTTATGCAAGGAATCATACAAAACAAGAAACTGCTCAGACAGTATAGCCGAATTGCAAATCAACTCAAGTGTCCAAATGTAATATTTAACCTTGTCACTCTTTGGCATATTCTTCATAGAAGTTACTTGTTCATACTTCGGACATGTCTTGATAAAAACCCATAGGAAACTTTTCCTGCATTCAGAAAGGTGGGTGCTTTATGCAGGCTGAAAATAAATAAAAAGCCTCTGCTAAAAGGATTTCCACTTTACTTTCATCCTGCTTAACGACCACTTGTCTGAAACAAGCTATGGAGAAGGTTTAACCAAAATATTGACACTTGCTATACAGAAGCTACCAAAACAGTGAAACCTCTCTATTACGACCTCTAAATTATGTTAATTATCAGGTGTTTCAGGCAGGTGACTGCTTAAAGCAAGGTGAACGTAAAACCCAAGCTGCCAAATGTTAACCTTGCTTTAAGCTGTCACCTGGTTCTCATGCAGTCATTTAGCCTTCTTTTCAGTGGTCTTAGTAGGAGAGGTTTTACTGTATGTAACCTGTAATTGCTTTGCAATTCGACCGAATATCCAAATTCCCTGTACCCACTATGATTGTTCATTTCTACATATCACCAAAAGAAAGTGAATAATTCAGGACAAAATATAAAACACCACTGACAATTTGACAAATGCATGTGACAACTACTGTCATTTTACCCAATTTACCCAAACTTTTAATTTAGAATATCAATAACTGAAAGCATAAAGCCTCTTTATCATCCAGCACCCTTCCAATAATACATTTTTAATAAGTATAATTTCCAAACAATCATGGTTTTAGTCCATCATTTGATTACTACACCATCTTAAATGAACCAATCATAGGTAAACCCTTGACAACTTATATGATTCCCTTCGGTTACATACAAACAGCAAAATACACATTCAAGTTTCAACCCTAAAATACTCATTCCTAAAACATACGACGTCCTTGGAACAAGTATTACTGCTTATTCTATAAATCATTTGTTTGTGAAACAGTATGTTCTAGCTGGTGCTATGACCATAACTAAATGAAGAAGAACTCTGCACATCGGCTTCATTAGTGGAGTATGCATATCAATTATGAAATTCCAAAATTAGGGCAAAGCATCAGTTCTGGGTAGTTAGACCTGACTGAATCTCCCCTGATTAGTGGAGTGTAAAAACCAAATTCAATTTAAACATTTGGAAATTTGAATTTCCTGAACTATACCGAAATGTATATCACAACCTTAATAAATACAAAACGATCATAACAGATTCATTTCACTGTGCTAAAGACGTGTTGAAATATAGTTTTAAATATGAACAGCAAAGGACTCCATTCATTTTTAATAGAAAAATTAAGAGAGTTGAACACTCGTTTCCCCCACCAAATACATTTATACTCCAAGAATGAGTGGTCATTGCAAACAGTTTGCATTAATTCTGCCAAACTTTATCCAACATTCATACCAGTATAGTATTGAACTCCATGCCTGTCATATCTTGTATATTTTTCCAACATGAAAAACAATGAAAATACAGCAGATCAACAATATACAATTGAACCTTTTCCTCCATAAACAAAGTGCCTATATCCTATGCTGTTCAAGGCAGGCAACTGCTTAATGTAAGGTGAAGCAAAAAACTTCTTCAAGAGCCTTCTGGGGCCCCGTTTCATAAAACTTCATAGGACAAAAATGATCGTAAGTTACAATTTTAAAATACATTTAATTTCTGATTTCTCTATCTACAGTCATGTTATCCATTCTTGTGACATCTCTTTGGAATTGTCTCGTCACAAAACAGGATTAGATGGAGAAATAGATGATAATTTTTATAATCTGACTTACCGCAACATTTGTCCGACATACCAAGTTTTATGAAACGGGCCCCTGCTTTCCTTTCATTTTGCTTTCTACAGGCAAAAACATTCAACATTATGAATCAATTGTTACATTTATGTGGAAAAGCAGGTAGAGGCACCCTGTGGAGGAAAGGGTTAAACGGTATTTAAATCTTCGACGATAAAGATTTCATCTACAAAATATAAAGACAATTCATACAAATAAACCTCGAATTGATCAATATTTCCACCTTCAAAATAAATGACTCCTTTATTTGAGACAACCCTTTGGAAATTTCGTAGAATTTGAGAAAGCGAAAGTGAAACTAAGGTATTGTTCACCAAACAGAAGCACAAACTGCACATCTTCACATAATAGTGTTGCATCCTAACGGGTTTCAAGCAGTTGCAGGGAAATAGCCCAGACATGAAAATATTTTTTTTGCAAATACAGCGCTCCCTCTCTACAACCGCCCTCCCAGCAACGAGTCCCTCCTTACAACGACCATTACCGCTGTTCCCAAAACAATATCAGTATGTCCAACTTTTTCACTGCTGCAATATAGTCTACCTAAAATTGTCGTCTGCTGGTTTTCTCAAATTTACATATTAGACATTTTGACAGAAACAAACATAGTGAAGAGTGGCAAACAGCTTAAATCCAGACCAGACACCGCGTTACGCGGCGTCTGGTCTGGATTCAAGCTGTTTGCAAATGTAAGCCAATTCCCTCCGAACAACGCACATAGTCTCCCATTGGGTGTCCTTGTAAGAGAGGGAGCACTGTAGGTTCATTTAGCAGGCATAATATTCCATTGAATAGTGAACTGCTTCTTCCGGTAGTAACAAAGGGAAGTAATACCCCCATCAACTACAGTACAGTCGTCAGTGATCAAGTGAACAGACCAGTTCACGAAACTGTCTGGGTCAAAATAGATCTACCTTTTTAACAGTGAAACAAGAACTTTAACAATGGAATCAAAATGTCATGTCAGCATTTCTTCAAAGCAGCCAAGAACAGAACAGCTATGCCTTGGTCTCACTTTCGCTCCTTATGTAAAATTTTCAACTTGAGAAGACTGACCATAAAATACTGCAAATAATGTGGATCGATTAACTCTTACCATGCCGAAAATGAGTATATACAACATTTTCACACAGTGTAGATCAAGATCAGAGAGCTAAGAGGACCATCTGATCAGGGCCTACACTGTTTGACATATTTTTAAACAATTTTGGGACAACTCCCTAAAGAGTCAAATGTCTTTACTGAGAAAATGGGATAGGCATCAAAACTGAAACATCTTAGAGAACCAGCACTGTTTGCAGTGGTAAAACTCAAATTGACGATGCCTGACAAGATTTGAAGAGACTAGCTTTGTACATCTGATCAGACCAACTTCTCTCGAATGACTATGAATTGGGTTTACACCAATTACAATATCTCAAGGTATTTATCATATCTCCCTGCTTAGCAACAGTACACAGAAAATACAAGACCTCGAGAATCCTGCACACTTGTAGAATTTGCTAAAATCTTGGAAAATATGATTAAACAAATGAATCCCACACCTTCATCAAATTAAACTGAAAAAGTACATAGAATTGCTTCATGCCACGTCATCGATCAGATCTGAAGATAAAACCAGGAATCCAGATAAGTAACATTGAGTAAATTGTTCCCAACACTTTCCTCCTTTACGTATCAACCAAACCCTATGTTGTGACAATTCTACTGAGTTTTCACAACAGAGTTTGGTAGATGCATATAATATTAAGTTTCTGTATTACTCATCCTATCTAGAGTCCTGAATAAAACAACAAATATTCCTGCCAATGAGACTGTTTTATTCCACAGATGTAAACAAATACACAGATGAATGGAAGTATGACACATGTGTTAAAATTCTGAATGACTGCGACAGAATTCCCGAACTATCAAAGTTAAAAGAATTATGAAATTATTTACAATTTCCACGTGATCTTTTTGCTCTAAAAAAGTTAAAATCACATAGCCCATAATGGAAAGGAGATTCAGATTCAGTTCAAACATTCCATCAATATTTTTCAAACCTGCCTTCGAATTCCGAATCATAACTCTGGATGATATGACTTCTCGCAACAGTTATCAAGAATTTGATGAGGAACAAATAACTGCAGTTGACTGTAAAACACGCTGAATGTTTTCCAAGAATCCTGGACACTATGACACATATCTAGAGCAACCTCTATTGAGCAGAGCTCCAACAAGACGAGATCTTGAACCAGAGCTCCAGATAAGGGGGGAGGGGGTATTTCAAAAACCTTAAATCTTTATTTCTGCTTTTAAAAACTATGGTGCCACTACTCATTAGAATCTTCTCTTTGAGATGATCCTAATATGTAGTTACAAGATAGTATTTGGCTCTGAAATGAGTGAGAAAATATTGGATTTGTTCAGTTTACTCCCTCTTATATATGGAGCCCTGATCTTCAAATACTAACAACTTATGTCTCAACTAAATCCTATGATGTGACACCTCTTTAGAATCGTCTTGATTCTAATGAGTGGTCACATCATAACTTTTGCTACAGACATAGAGGATTATTTTCTAAAGTTTGCTCAATCTTATTTGGAGCCCTGTTGTAGGAATCGGAACTATGTTTCTCCTTCTACTGGAAATCTCGAATCGTGATCAATGAGAGAGGCAAACAGTACAACAAAAGTACAATCAGAGTCTTGCTTCTGACAGCCCAAAAGAATGAACTCAACAAGGCATTGAATATTGAGGACTGTACCATTGGGGTTCTAGTTGAGTAGCTTCACGACAATGTCTCGCCCATCCACGTTCACTCTGTTCATCTTCTCTGTAAGTAGAAATGCCAAAACATTTTCTGCATGGTGACCTAAATATTGTTACATTTCTATTATGCTTTACTTTCAACTTGTTTAACATATGAGTATACTTGTCCTTTTCAAACAATGAACCTGTAAAGAGTACATTTGTCCTATGGAAACTGTGTAATCCCAGATCAGAGGGGTTACACTGATAGCCTATTACCAATTTACTCCACATGGGATTTTTAAGGATGAACGTGACGTAAAATCTAAACAAATCAAACGAATATACTCCTCACTAAAGATCAAAGATTAAATTGTGATTGCATGAAACAAATTATGCATTTACATTAACTCATTTATCCCTGAAATTTTTTATGGACAATTCGTGTTTCCAACGAACTCCAGTCTATCAATTACCATTTAGGGTTATTTTCTACATTTTCTTGCAAAATTACAAACAGTACAGACCCTGATCAGAGGGCTCCAATAGTCCTCTGATCAGGGGCTACCATCCTTTGCCTAGGACATGTATATTGTTCACAGGTACATGTTTACCAGTAGCTAGGGTTCAATGAGTTAATGAATATGATGGTATTGATTATGGAATATTTCCTTTAACTCTTTCCTCCCTGAAACTTTAAATGGACAATTCCAGTTTCCATCTAAGTCTAGTCCATTTCTGACTTTAAAGGGTTGTTTTTGTCAATGTTTGGCATTGTGACAAACAGTGAAGACCCTGATCAGAGGGCTCCTTTTGGAGCCCTCTGATCTGGGTATTCACTGTTTGTATAGGACATGTGTACTATTCACATGTACGCTGTTTGAAAAGCATGCCTATATGCGGGACTAGGGTTCAAAGAGTTAATATACTTTTTATAGACTTCTATTTGTAACCAAAACAAAAACCACTTACGGACAGCGACAAGTGCATCATCCTCTCTTCTGAAGCTGACCAGACCCCAACCATTGGACCGCCCCTTTTCATTTTTGCTGATTTCGGCAAACCTGATATCACCTGGTACAGAATCAACCATCATTAAATAGCAAATAATATTTATAAGCTTGGATTCACTGTATCTATCTTTAACAAGAGTACCGCAGTGCGGCAAAATACGCCCGTCATGGTCGGCTGGTGTCAAAGTCGTCCGGACTCAGGCCGACTGAAAAAAGTCGCCCGGAGTGTAGGCCCAACTATCGATCTCAATAAGACTATGCTGTAGTATTGCGATAGCTCAAGTACTATCCCGATAGTATTGCGACAGTCAAGAAACTATTGCAATACTATCACGATAGTTTTTCTACCAACTGTTTTCTCATAAACAAATGCTCTTTGGGCGTATTTACATACTTTGGATATATCACGGAATTTTGACAATAAGGGGGCATAACTCTGCTAAAAATAGTCGCCAACGTCTGAAATTAAACAGGAACGAAAATTCACAGGTGCCTTTCCTGTATGATGAGAAAGCTTATAAATATGAAATTTGGTTACAATAGACAAAATGTAAGTAAAATTATTATCAGGAAACAATATATTGTTAAAAGAATTGTGTGAAGGGGCATAACTCTGAAAACACGGAGTCAAACCAAAAACCCGTAATATATATTACGTCACTTCATTCATTGAAGCACCATATCAAATTTGAAATCAATTGAATAAAAAAAAAAAAGTTTTTTTTTTTTTTAAATGCCCATTTTTGACAATAAAGGGGCATAACTCTGCTAAAAATAGTCGCCAACATCTGAAACGCGAACTTGTCCATACTATTGTGGTATGGAATATTTGTAGGAAGTTTAATCAAAATCGGTCAATAAATGAAGGTGAGAGAGCGCTAAGAAGAAAAATTAACGGACGAAGTGTGGCTTATTTTAAATTTTAAGTATGTAAAGGGGCATAACTCATAGAAAAATAATTTTAACAGGAACCAAAATTCTCAGGTGCCTTCCTTGCATGATGAGAAAGATAAATATGAAGTTTGGTTACAATAGACAAAATGTAAGTAAAATTATTATCAGGAAACAATATATTGTTAAAAAAATTGTGTGAAGGGGCATGACTCTGAAAATACGGAGTCAAACCAAAAACCCGTAATATATGTTAAGTAACTTCATTCATTGTATCACCATATCAAATTTGAAATCAACTGAATAAAAAAAAAAAGTTCTGTTTTTTTTTTTTAAAAATGCCCATTTTTGACAATAAAGGGGCATAACTCTGCTAAAAATAGCCGCCAACGTCTGAAACGCGAACTCGTCCGAGCTATTGTGGTATGGAACATTTGTAGGAAGTTTTATCAAAATCGGTAAATAAATGAAGGTGAGAGAGCGCTAACAAGAAAAGTTAACGGACGGACGTACGGACAGCGCTGGGTATACCATAATACGACCGTCGATGACGGGCGTATAAAAAGATGACAAACATTTAATACATTGAAAGACAGTCACTTAAGTTTTATAGAATTCAATAAAGAATCAACCCTTTCTACACTTGTATTTTAGAATACCTGTGCTGTCAGTTTGGATCCAGATCAGGATCCATACTGTTTGCAACATGGATCCATTTCTGTAAATATAAGGAAGACCAAACAAAGTTCAAAATTTTTAACTGACAAGTTATTGAATGTTAAAAGAGTTCACTTAAAATATCATGTACTATGTCTGCTAGATGCAAAGGTGCCAGTGCCTGTAATGTTAAATGAATATGGTGTTTCCTTCAATATAAAATCTGATGGTATACTTTTGCGTATTGGATCTATGGTCTTTTATAGTAAAGCTAATGGACCTTTGAAACATCATCCTGCAAGATAAGGTGCAATACAGACCAGTGTCTTATTCAAGAGTTAATGCATGCAAAAAGTGTATCAATCCATTTAGATTATTTCTACTCACCAATACCCTGGAACTTGACTTTCAGGGTCTGCCAGTCCATGGAATAGGGCAACTGAAATCATACACAACATCCCTGTGTTAAGTGATTATTCCATGAAGTGTGGCGATATATAAAGGATTTGATTACTTAATGGAGAGCAAATTAAATTTTTCTCAACACTATGGCCCTGTTTAAAATATACTCCTTACATTTGCAAACAGTGTAGACCCAGATCAGAGGGCTCCAATAGGAGCCCTCTAATCTGGATCTACACCGTTTGCTAATTTAAAGCAATATTTATTAAACTACCCAGAATTCCAAGTAGACTGGTTCATGTTGTCAGGGGCGTAAAAATTTCAGAATTGTTACTCGCCCTGCTGGGTGATAATGACATTTTGCTCATTAGTTTCTGTTGTAAATTATCTGCTCGCCCTGACAAAATGTTACTTGCCATGGCGAGTGGGCGAGTAAAATTTTACACCCCTGGTTGTGTGTACCTAATAACCCGCAAATGCTACTTAGCCTTGAAATATTTAATATATGACCCTTCGTGACATACCCACATACAAAGATTGAGTAATTATGTTAACCCTTTCTGACTTTCTCCATAACTTGTTTCAGTTTTTAAGACAGGAAGTTGCTTAAGCAGGTTGAAAGTAAAGCACAAAGCTTGTTCAGAAGCTTTATTATTAACTTTTAAAACTGCTTTAAAAATCAACTCTTCAGAATGCAGAAAAGTATCTGTTCCTCCTGATGGAAACTATTATTAATCATTAATGCCATCTTCCTGTCAAATGAGATCCCAAAATAATTATGTTCTGTCTTTTAAAAGGTGTATAAAAGTACTGATTCTGTAAAAAACATTGTGCTGCAAAAAAAAACAATCAAGGTATAAAATCACTCACATTTTTGACAATGACCGTCGACTTGTCAGCCCTGGTCTTCATATCACCAGAGGGCATGTTCTGGCTGCTGGAACGATCTCTGTCTCGCCCGTAGTCCATCCTAGATGAGCTGCCACTGCTGCCATAGTTTCCCATACCACTTGATCTCTGTTGTGAGTCAACCATATTGCTGAAACCACCTGACCCTCCCATACTGCCGCCGGACATCCCCATCTGACCATAGTTCCCGTAATTCCCTGAACCCATGGATCCTGACCCTATACTACCACTCCCCATACCCCCCATTCCCGACATCCCACTGAAGGAGTCACCCATCCCCATACCACCCATGCCCGTACCCATCCCACCAATCCCTGACATCCCACTCATACCAGACATGCCGGTTCCCATACCACTTCCCATGCCAGACATACTGCCAATCCCTGACATGCCTCCCATCCCGGTTCCCATTCCAGACATACCAGTGCCCATTCTGCTCATATTTGATCCCATTGAGTCCATTCCCCCTCTCATACCAGCCATGCCCATCCCTGACATTGCCATGTCATTTCCTTCCATGCCCATAGCCATTCCCATAGCTGAAAGAGAAGACACAAAGCTACAGATAAGAGTCAGATAAAATTGAAAACATTTCCCCTGAAATCATCAGGCCTTAACCCAGGGCTCGAACTTCGCTCTTGCGAACTCGCAAAATGCGAGTGGAATTTTGAAAATGCGAGCTGAAAATTTCAGCACTTGAAAAAAATTGCGAGTGTATATTTTCATGTTCAGACTTTCCAAAATGTAAGGTTATAATGGTAAAGACGAATACTGTCTAACCCTTCTAATCTTGCAGTAATTTAAATAATTATCGCTGTTCGCCCATCTTGTTCTTTTCATATCTCGGCTATTTATAACTTCGGGAAACCCAGCGCTTAACGCATGCGCATGATTGATAGCCCGGCTTCATACGTACCAATGCCGAATCAGCATTAGAAAAAGGGGAACCAGTCTATTAGCTAGTGACCGCAAACTGCGAATGTTGATGTAAATTAAACTAATTTACAACGTTTTCCAGTCGACTCGTCCTTCTAGGGTTTATAAACGGAAGGCTGACGAGACATTTAAGGAAGAACAGCCGAAAACAGACTGAAAGCTAGCCCAAACCAAGTTACGAAACTCACGAAGTAATTGGGTTTTATTGCTTTGTGCGAAAATGGGACGAACCACGGCGTCGCTAAAATCTGTCCTAAAATGGTAGAAAGAAATGCGCATCTTTCTCGAACATAATATTATGGACTATAGTGAAAGCGTTTTCGAAATATAGTGAACTGTCTGCTGACTGTCTTCACCAAAGATAAAAAAAATCATCCATAAACATCGAACTCTGAAAGTATAACACAAGCCTTTCGCCCCCTTGACAAAACGACCCAGTTACAAAGTTTCAGCTATAGTCTGTGTTTAATAATTAATTAATCTGTGAACCTTGCTGTTTTGAATGAAAATTGACTATATGGGATGGACTGCAAATAAAGAGTTATATAGAGTTAAGAATAGTAAGTAACTGTACAGTTTATACACAAAAAGACACACACTAGTTATTATTTTTGAAACTTTATTTACATGAGTAATCTAGCACAGAATGAGATACAGAATGAAAGTTCAACAAAGTTATGTTTATGAACTTTATCTTATAATTTTGATCAAAATGATGTGAAACGTCAATTTGTAGATAATTGTATTGAAAAAGCAAGTTGGAACCTGGTTTTGCAAGTAGAAAATATGGGCACTTGCAAAAAAATGCAAGTGGGAAAAAATCTAAAGTTCAAGCCCTGTTAACCCATTAACCCATAAATTCACTTTTTATGCCTTTAATTTATTCCTCCACTGAAGAAAATAGTTTCAATTTATACAGTCATGAATAAATATTTGAAGATTTTTTTTCTATATTTTATCAATTAAAGCTTATAGCAGGCTGAAAGTAAAGCAGAATGTGCCTTAAGGCACATTCTGCTTTACTTTCAACCTGCTTTAAGTGATCGTTTATTTTCAATACTAGAAACTGGCTATGGGGTAATGGGTTAACATTGTAAAGCATTGTAGTTGAGTCTGAGATCACATTCAATGATTGGTCAGATGGTTTGATTGACCATGACGACAGTCTTAAAATATTAATATTGTCAGGGCTTCAGATAAGAAGGGGTAAATTGAACAAATCCAGCATTTTCTCAATCATTTTAGCACTAAATCCTATGGTGTGACTACTCATTAGAATCGTCTCAAAGAGACGATTCTAATGAGTAGTGACAACATAGGGTTTTATTCAGAAATAAAGATTTTAGTTTTTGAAATACTCCCCTTATCTGCAGCCCTGATCCTACTGTATGTACAACAATACCTAGACAGTATCAGATTTTGTATCATGTTTTTTCATCAGCTGGTTTATCTGAGAGATTCCCACAATGATATTTCATCATATACTGTCTTCAGGAGTGTTGAATTTTGAACCAGATAAAATAAATGGATAATCTTACAAAGTGATAATCATAAGTTAAATAATCAATTTCTTTTATCTGAGTTGCTACAAATAATCCTACAAAGTGATAATCATAAGTTAAATAATCAATTTCTTTTATCTGAGTTGCAAACAGTTGGGAGTTTGATCTAACGACAATGAACAGAATTGTTTAAGCACTTGTAAACAAATTTATTCGGAAAGGATGTTTTCATCACTGTATTAGGGACATGATTATATACTGTCTTCAGTATTGTCGACTTTTGAACCAGATAAAATAAATGGATTACATTCCTACAAAATGATATTCAATAATCTTTAAGGTGCATTCTGCTTTACTTTCAACCTGCTTTAAGTTGTCACCTATCTTCAAAACAAGAAACAGGCTATGGGATAAAGGTTTGAAAGAATCCAACTTACATCCCATCTGAGACAGGTTTCCCAGTGATGGTCCAACACCCTTGAGGCCTGTAGGCAAATGTTCACCTCTACCAACAGATGGCTGGCCATCCATCTTCACCCGCATAGTTCTCTCATACAGGCTCTGGTTGTTAAACATAGCTGAGGTAGTGTGTCAAAGAAATTATACAAAACCGACCAGGAAAAGCTTCTTTTAGAAACGTGCAAATAACAGGGCATCAGAGGACAGTGGATAAATTGAACATTTCCAAATCTTTGTCTTCTCTAAACCTTTTGTTGTGATCACTCATTTGACTCGTCTAAAAGTGATTTGATTTGATTTGTTTTGATTTTACGTCGCTTTCAACAGTATTTCAGACATATTGCGACGTCCAGCTAATTATAGGTGGAGGAAGACCCCAGAAGTTCTTTATGCACTGTTTCAGGCACAAATCGACAACTGGGTAGAACCACCGACCTTCCGCAAGCCAGCTGGAAGGCTTCCCCACATGAAAAATCCGAACGACCCTACTGGGATTCGAACTCATAGCGGTGAGGAGCTTAGTGATGTAAGTCTCAGTGACTATACCACTAGGCCACGGAGGCCCCCCGTCTCAAAGTGAAGATACTAATGAGTAATCACAGCATAGGGTTTGGTGGAGAAAAAAGAAAATTTGTATTTAAAATACTCACCTTTATATCTGGCGCTCTGAAATAAATTCAGCATTAGACCACTATTAGCCACTTGAGTTGTGTCACAGATCAAATATTCAATTACTAAAGTGGCTAGTACCATTTAGCTGAAATTTGGATGAGATAACAAGTCCGAAAGTAGTTCATCTATACCTTTCGTCTATAGCCAAAACTGCAAATGAACAAAAACTTTCTAAAAGGAATTTAGGTTACGACTGCCATGGCTCCTCTTAGTTTGAGTGACTTTTGACAACCCAATGAACAGTGGAAGTTTCATGATTTTCCACCAAATAGAGAGATGTTTGAAAATATTTGAATAGTGGAGAGACAAAAAAGACATGGTGAAAGAGAATGATTAGTCACTTTCAGCCTTGAGCTCAGGTGAAGTAAAAGTCTATGAATATGACTCATGATGGAAAAAGTGTGTAATTGTTTTCTCTTGATTTCCAAAACACAATGTGCTATTATTAGTTTTAGATTGATATTGGTGAATTAACAACAGTTTGTGTCCACAATACAGGGCTCCAGATAACAGTAGTTTTTCAAAAGCTCAAATCTTTATTTCTGCATTAAATCCTTTGGTGTTACTACTCATTAAAATTGTCTCTTTGAGACGATTCTAACGAGTAGTAACACCATAGGATTGGTGCTGAAATGAGTGAGAAAATATTGAGTTTGTTCAATTAATTTCCTCTTATCTAGAGCCCTGCACAATAGATGAAGGATACATATTGCTTGCACAGCCTCCACGGGTGCCTCGAAGGTAACAGTTCCCATTCCTCGGCTTTTACCGTCCTTATCCTCCTTGATCTCGGCTCTCACCACATTCCCAGCCAGTCTGAATACATCCTTAAGTTTCTTCCAATTCACCTTGTAATCAAGCTGCCAACATAAAAAAAAATTCTTTCTTTACATGAAACATCACAAGCAGCGATTTATAAGGGGGGAAAAATATTTCTGGATAAGTACTGACCCCAACTTAAATTACAGTATGGCTTCATATTAGAGAGTCAAGTACACATTTCTAACATTTTCTCCCTTATGTCTACCACTCATTAGAAATTTCTGAAAGAGAAATTCTGATGAGTAGTCACAAAACAGGCTTTCGGAAAAGCATATCTATATTTGAAACTATAGACCACAGATTGAAAGAATCACTTACATTTGATACAAAGACAGAGTTGGTGATTTGTCCTTCAATACCAAGTTGCTGTAGTACCTGTGGATTGACGTTGTTCCCCATGCCTGCAAACAAAACAGTGTACCAAATAACCACAGGTCTCCCTATGAGTTATATATAATAAAGCATAGCCATGAGTTGGAAAAATGCAATCAAAAAATCAAATGAAATGCAATAATGTTGTGTTTCTTTGGCTAATCTTATATCAATATTCAAATTTTAATGCCATTTGCCAATATTACCGTATTTTTCATTTCACAATTTCATGAAAGTTTTGTATTTTTTGTCAATGTTATCTAGTTGTCAACAGGGTTCCAGATAAGGGGGGAGTAAACTGAACAAATCCAAACTTTTCTCAATCATTTAAGCGTCAAATCCTTTGGTGTTACTACTCATTAGTGACACCATAGGATTTAACGCAGAAATAAAGATTTTAATTTTTGAAATACTCCCCTTATCTGGAGCCTTGTTTAAGGTTGAAGACCCCTAATAAGATGAGACCAATGTTGGTCAATACAGACACTCTAGGGAGAGCCATCGTCAACTGCTGGCCCGTTCGGAACCATGTAAAGCATCATTCTCAACAGGTCGCGAGTTGACGAAAATTGTCCATCACTGTACAAACGGTACCGATTATGTTTCGATCTCATTATGAGTCCTCAACTTTTAAGCTAGACAACTGCTTAAAATCAAGATGAGAGTAAAGCAGAAATATGCTATAGAAGCTGCAGCTTAAAGCAAAATGAAAGTATTTTCATACTGCTCAACTCATTAAACCGAACACTATGTATACTTGGTATTTACAATTTTACCCGTGAAGAGTATACTTGCCATATATATGCAAACAGTGAAGATCCAGATCAGAGTCCATAGTGTTTGTAATATGCCATTATTATGTAAAAATCATTGCTAAAAAGAACAAAGATGTTTTGGTTTGTTTGTTAACATCCGTTTCTGTTATCTATGGGCTAATTGGATGCCGAGTTGGAAACTAGAATTATCACTTTTAATTTTCCCCGAAGAAATAGGCATTTGCCTGCCTTAGCTTAGATGTATGTAGGTGATATGTATTCCTCAGTCCTGACTAGACTATGGTCGTAAGGGTTAAATACATGACATTTGGGGCTCGTCTGGCCCTTTGGACAATACATACAATGAGGTTGTATAAAGGAGTAACTACCTTCTTGGTGTATAAAGTTTTGCCCACCTGGCATGTTTCCTCCTCCTCCTCCACTGTTCCTACTATTCATACCCATGCCGTCCATGCCTGGGCCTGGACCCATCATACCTTGTCCTCCACCACCACCACCACCTCCTCGCATTGAACCCATCTCATTCTGTCGCCTGTCACGCTCACGTTCCTGATTCAAAATAATGAAAGATGTAGTTTTTCAAGTAGTGTTGTTCTCATTATTGTTCATGATAAGAAATCAATCCATTGAACCCATTACCCTATAAATATGCTTTTTTACGCTTTTAATTTATTCCACCAATGAAGAAAATAGTTCTAAATAATACCGTCAAAAATATATATAACAAATGAAATATTTTCTATATCCTAGTAGATGTTAGCTTAAAGCAGGCTGAAAGTAAGTCGGAATGTGCCTAAAGGCACATACTTCTTTACTTCAACCTTTTTTAAGTGGTCATCTATCTTCAAAACTAGAAACAGGCTTTGGGGGTAATGGGTTAAACATTGCAATAGGCAGTTGATGCTGGTTTTGTAACTCTATTATAAAGAAAGCTGCTTAGTTCATTACTGTATAAATACGCCTTTTAAGCCTTAATTTATTCCTCCACTAAAGAAAATAATTACAATTTCTACAGTCATGAATATGCACCACAATAAATATTTCCTTTTTCCTAGATCATAAAGGAGCCCTTTGAACAGTTTCTTCACTGTTTGCAAAGGATAAGTGTACTCTTCGGACAATACACTGTTTGTTAATGACGAGGGGTGAATGAGTAAACCCAGTACCCCATAGCCTGGTTTAAGTTTTGAAGACAGGTGACCCCTTAAAGCAGGTTGAAAGTAAAGCAGAATGCGCCTTAAGGCGTATTCTGCTTTACTTTCAACCTGCTTTAAGCCATCATCTGTTAGGTGAAAGAATTACTTGTGGTGCATATATTTGACTGTATGAATCGGAACTATTTTCTTCAATGGAGAATAAATTAGAGGCATAAAAAGGCGAAATTATGAGGTAAATGTGTTATCAGTGCAGACCGTGGTTTGTGAGCTCCATCAGGAGCCCTCACAGGACCTTCACGGTTTACAAAGGATGTAAATACTTGGGTCTGTGTACTGTAAGAGTCAACTGCCTCTAATCTGGAGCTCCGAGCCCAAATCAGAATTGTTTCACAAAGATGTTGAGATGTTTACCTCTCTGACTACCAGTTTCCTGTCTTTGATCTGGTATCTGTGCATTTTGTCTATGGCTTGGGTGGCTGTATCAACATCCTTGAATTCTATCACCCTAAAAGAAAGAAAATAATTATCATCAACAATAGTAACAGAGCTCCAGATAATAGGGAGTAAACTGAACAAATCCCAACATTTTATAACTAATCTCAGCATAAAATCCTATGATGTTACTACTCATTAGAATCGTCTCGAAGAGACGATTCTAATGAGTGTGACAACATCTATGGAGGGTTTACTGCAGAAATAAAGATTTTAGTTTTTCAAATACACCCCTTGTCTGGAGCTCTGAGTAATATGCCTGTCAAGGGACCTAAGTCAACCAAATATAGTCAGAAGAATCACCCAAATCCTTGGAAGGTTTGACTTTGGTGCAAGGTATAAATTTGAAAATTGTAGCATGTGTGTGTGAATTATTGCGCACAATAGTAAATTATCTCTTGGATTTTCTTAACATATGCCTGAGTCGAGCGACCTAGCTACAACACTGTTATTTAACAAATCCTGGAGCTCTGTGAAAATCAAACAATTTGTTGCTAAACAAAAATTTAATTTTCAATATGCTTTCTGCCAACAACATCAGGGTTTCTATGAATTAATGAAGTCTTACGACGCATCAACACAAGATGGTCATAATGACATTTAGAAGCAACAGGGGTTCTATAAAGAATGTCTCACTTTAAAGATGTAAAATCTAAGCCTGTGTTTGGGTTTGGAGACACTTTTTTTATGGGGGGGGGGGGGGGGGGGTGACATTTGAACTAGAGAAAAATAAAGATATACCTACCCAGTTCCTTTAGGTTTACCATCTGGGGTGGTGAAAAGTTCAACATATATTACATCTCCAACTGGAAGAAAAAAATAAATTCATACAATAATATATACAGTCAAACTTGTATTAAGCGACCACCCAAGGGACGGCTCTAAAGTGGTCGCTGAATAAAATGGCCGCTGAATACAACATGATTGATTTGGGTTGTTATCTTTTTCGTCCTTAATCTGAACAGGGATAATAGTTATATATTATCCCTGATCTGAATTGAATAACTTGACATAGTCCATACAGTCATGGAAAAATGTGTCTGCTCCGAGATACAGTTGAACTTACCCTTTTTACATTTTAATATCAATCGATTTTTTATCCGTAATTGCATAAAAACGCCAATATATGTACGAATTTATCAATAGCATAATAAAAACGCTGATATACGATTCGCTATTTCAATGTCATATTAACAGATAGCATGTGCATTAATTCGCCGAGAAATTGACATGATTCTCGAGGAATATGATCTTTGTTACTATTTATAGATTTCCGTTCCTACTATGTTAGCAGGTATTCCGTGAAAAATTGAGAGACGGAGCATGCGCGAAAGAACACAAACTTGGGCTAACAGTTGTTGCTTCTGCTAAGGTTTATTGTCCCGCATAAGCTATCCCGTTGTCTCAGGATTGGGCCAATTGTCAGCATCGTGCCTATTGTTGATTGGACTTTTCTTTAAGTCTACGGTACCCGGTATTCCTAGTCGGTCACCCATCCAAGTACTAACCGGGCTCCACGTTGCTTAACTTCGGTGATCGGACGAGAACCAGTGTTTTCAACGTGATATGGCTCGTTATTATTCGGTATAGCCCGGACGTAAAAGGCGGGAATACGGTTTCTTTGTTTACAAGAGACCAACCAATAAAACACGGGATTTCCGACACACCCTCTCGAGAACTTCACACGTGACGTATGGGTGATTCTTCAAAAACAAAATGGCTGTCGAACCGGCGTTGAAAGGAAGTCGCCATACAACAGCAGAGGGTCTACGGAATCAAATTGATAGATGTCAAACCTTTAGATTCCTATTAGAATATTCATAGCGGCAATCGATTTCGAAACAATTTACTTAAGTTCCGTGCTTGACGGAGTTTGTCGAAGTTTCCCGTTTAAAAAAAGAACTTTTGATTTTGCGTATGTTTTCACACCTTTCATGAAATTGAGAAACACCGATCTTAATTGCGAATAAGTGTGAAAAGATGTCAAATGTTCGGACAGAATTGATCAATTATGACCTTTTAACCCCGAGGCGGTCGTTTAATAAAACGAAAAGTGTTGTTTGGGACTAAAAAACACCGGTCGCGTTAGGCAAAATTCGTTGAATACACTCAATTTATATAGTAAAAACGATCCGGCGGGATTCAAACCGGCTGCTTAACACAAAGGTCGCTTAATACACGTGGTCGCATCAGCAAGTTTGACTGTATAAACAAACGCAAATAGATATCAATCTTTAAATGCTTTGTACTAGACACTTCTGATTCATTTGAGGGGATCTTTGGTAATATCAGTCTAAGAAGATATCTTTGTTATCATTTTCATTGCTTTTCTGCTGTTTGCTGACGAAAAAGTCTTTGATTTTCCGTAGCCGTTTACACTCTGACATTTTGGCTAGTGTCACTATTTGCTGTGAGGTATATGAAAGAAGCGTAGGGATTGGACAAAAGGTGGTTGTAGTCATCTAACAGCCAATCATATTGGGTCTACCACATTCATGGAATTCAGCATGGACATACTTGATTACAGAAGATTGGAATAGGGTTCTAACAAGCAGTGATTCAGATTGGGCCTACTAACTATAGGACACGTGTCCTAAATGATGAAATTTTCTTCGGCCATTCTGTCCCAAAGAAAAAAAAAAGTCTAGGCCATAATCAAACGGCTCAAATCTTGTTTAAATCTAAATTATCTTGTTAAAACAGAAACTTGCTAATTGGTACTGATATGTGAAATTACAATTTTCAAGAATCTAAAAAGTTGGCCGCTTATCATGTTTTTTTCACCACCGATGCAACAGCGTTTGAAATTAAATCGTTCAACAAACTGCCAACATTTCCATTAGGTGTTTGTTTCCTTTTAAATACAAAAGATGACAACCGAATGATTTTCAACTGTCTATCGTTTATCTGACTCTTCTTCGCTTAGATTTTGACATTTTGTTGACAGTTTTTCGACCAAACACTATTTTCGGAGAACTTTGATTTTATCGTTCATATATCAACAGTGTTCTGCCAAGGCCGCGCCCTTGCGCCATTGGCGCATAAAAATCACAAACGGCGCATAAAAATTCCCGTAAATGGGCCCGAGGGCGCGCTGAAAAAATCGCGAAAAAAAAAAATCCCGCTACGACGGTCAATGTTTTAGTCGTTCCGTACTATTAGAGCATTTGAAACGACTAATTTCATTGGATACGTCGACCGGAAGTATCCGCTATAGTCCAATCGCTGATAATCTCTCATACCTTCTCGTTTGTTTTGTTGAAAGATAGCCGACCAAAAACGTAAGGCAGCTACACTGATAGACTTTTTTCAAAGTTCTCGATATACGCGGAGTTAAAATAAGGAAATAGACGAAA
Organism: Gari tellinella; assembly: GCA_922989275.2. Lineage (NCBI taxonomy): Eukaryota > Metazoa > Mollusca > Bivalvia > Cardiida > Psammobiidae > Gari > Gari tellinella. Next base: position 48,425,333 of record OV277864.1, read on the forward strand.
ATAATATTAAGTATTCCACAGAGAAAACGTGCATGACGCTGTCGCGGATCAGAATACAGTCGTAAGTAGTAAAAACGTTCAATTGATTCTCAAAAACAGAAACCCCTCTTCAGCCGACGACCGAGTTTGATAAAGTTGACCGCTCTTCGAAACGCACGAATGGTGTACCCGCCGAGAAAAAGAAGGGTTGAACTTTTCAGCATAGGTGGTGAAAAGATCACACGTGGCTTGCTTACAATGGTGGGTCAGATTCTATGACTTGCAATCTGTGTCTAGACTAAATCACTTTAAGAAAAAGAGCACACAACTGGCGAATGCCGTAATTGGAAAACGAGTTATTTTTATTGTGTTTTCTATCATTTCTATGAGAAAAAAATGTGGGGCCCCAACTTTTAAAAAATGGCCCCCTTTTTTCATGTCCAGTGGGCCCTGGGGCCCATAGTTTTGGATTTCTTGGCAGAACACTGTATCAATGTAGATATATAATTTATTATAATTGTGAGTGCACAGTAACCTCCCTTTTTCTAACAGTGCGCAAGTAAATATTTACCACGCGGAAATCAATCCTAACAAAAACGATGCATCTCAGAGCACAATTCGTATTCCCTTTTTGATGAACGATAAGAATTTGAAATAAATTTGTTTCTCTGTTGTCGTTTTCAGTGGAAAATTTATCGGCCGTTTTGTCTGCCAATCTTTGAAACTACCGGCCCTTATGTCCCACGGAAGGATTTTTTCTCGGCCATTTTCATTTTCTTTCGGCAATTTGTCGATGGCCGGGCCCAATGTGAATCACTGAACAAAAATAGTTCTAAAAGTTCGGAAATAAAAAATATGGGCCTGATGGGCTGACGAACATTATAAATTATCAAATATGTGCCCTATGTATTTTAAACGCGTCAAAACGCAAATGGGGCGTTCTAGAATGAACCAATGGGGTAATGGGTTAAAGAGTGACTCAGTCTGTATTTATTTACCTTCCTGTCTGAAAAGATCTTTGATTTCCTGCCATTTTAGGTCATATGGTATGTTGCTGATGATGCATCTTTTTGACATAACTGGTCTTGACGATCTTCTTGGTGATCTTGATCGACTGCGTGACCGATTATGATCTTCCAGTGGAGAACGTGAACGAGATCTTTCCCTGTAACGAAAACGACCCATAAAACAATACTGATAAGCTGAAAATGGCAAGCTTATTAATTAATTTTTCTACATGAACTAAGAATTCTGCTGGATAAGATGACAAACTAATCGAATCGGAAAAAAAATTGTACACATCTTCATGTACTTCACTTGGTGACGGGTCAAAACGGCCCAGATCCATAACGGCCCGGGTCAAAACGGCCCACTTTTGGGCCGTTTTGAACCGCATTCGGAAGTTAAAAGATCGCTTAAACACGGAATTATATTCAGTGTATAATTCTGTGGCTTATATTAAATTGAGTTAATTGATAGATAAAAAGAAAGGTACAAAAAAATAATGAAAAAGAAGATAATATCACGGAGTGTATAATTCTGTGATAATATCAACTAGATTCTGATAGATAGGTCTACCAATGATATTAAGCCCTTAATCCTGGTGAGATGCATTGTGAGGTGACTGACTTTTCAATTGGATCCAAACTGTTTGTAGGCCTAATAATTATTAAAGTTCTGCAAATAACAGACATGACTACTAAACTGTATTAATTATTGGGTGTTTAAGGCAAGTGGATACTTAAGCCGTTATACATAAATGTAACGCGCAAAGTGTGCCGCCAAAAGGTGCCGTTAGTGACACGCGACTACTGTAATAGTTTGATTGCATTAAAGGTGTTAATCTTTTCTCTTTGACCTGCTGTTGTGACAGTTTGTTACATTAACCCTCTCACTGCCCTACCTCAGGTACTTTGCCAACAATTATGATTTTCATCAGACCTGTAAAGCAGGTTCTGATCAAGATCGAAAAAAAAAAAGATTTCAAAACACATAAAAGAATCTAAAGAAATTGAAGCAGATATTTGTTTAACTAACAATTTTGTGACAATATTGTACATACATGAATAATCATTTTAAACTGAGTGGCAACTAGTTTATAGCCTAATTATACATCGGGTTACCCATCCAACGAAAACAACATATCGCCAAGGTCCCTAATTCCGTTGGGTACCAAATTCCGATGACTTTTTGTTTACATCTCGCGCAGCGCGAGATTTGCACACATCACAAATCCGACTGTGGGATTTGTTTTTACTATGAACGTATTTTATCTTCCAAACAACACAAGTGAAAAATGCAGCACACACAAGTAATTTTTCGATATGAATATACATATACACACACAATCAGTTACTTTCACTATTCCCAAACTTACTTGTATCTTAGCAACGAATTTGATGCCTTAAACATACAGAATTTAATTTACTACTACATCGTCTGCAAGCACTGTCTATTTTCAATGAAGGTCACGTGACTATAAATACGTCATATGTAAGGCCAATAACATTTTATTGTTTGGTTTATAGGCAATCACCTTATCATGAGTAAGCAAAGAACTAGCCCATTTTTGCATTACTTTCAGATCAACCTCACCTACATTAAATAAGAACAACATTAGAAATTACTCACGATCAGCCCTCACAAATTCAAAAAAATATGTAAAAAAGAACAATGGTTCAGTCAGGAGAACAGGATATATTCATGGAGTACCCTTTAAACTATACTGAGTGACAAATTATAATTAGGCAATGTTGACCCAGAATCTGTGACTGTTGAAAATGCCAATATTTGACCAGTATTAAGAAAATATTTAATTTATTCATTTTTCTAGTTTATTTTACTTTTTTTTTCATTTGAAAACATTGAAAAAAGTGTTAAGTTAAAAACCTGTATAGGATCTAGGACGTTAACCTAAAAATTACATTTCACTTGGCCTTAATTTGCTGGGTTGTGGATGTCATCGGTTCAAGGTACCCTTTCAAAATGGCGGCTAGATTTGACAGTGAAAATACATGCATGTTTGAAGAACGATTTTAGTGGAGCTTTAGTATTAATTCAAATTTCACTGGTGTACAATAAGGCTTTAGGGATTATTTGATTAGGTAAGTGCTTATGTTGATGTTTTTGGTACATTTTTTTAGCTTTTATCGCTGCCGGTATCTGATAGGGGAAAAAGTCATCGGAGTTTGGGACCTCGGGGATACTTAATTACTCCATCCAATAGTATAAGTTATTCTCTGTTTATTTTGTTCAAGTTTTATATAAATGATTAAGATTATTTTCAATAATCGTATAATGATCACAATAGAGTAAAATAATACATTTACGATGTGGGCCGTTTTGACCCTGGGCCGTTTTGGTTTTGGGCCGTTTTGACCCGCATTCACTTCACTTACATTACTGGATAATCTGCAATGCTCAGTACTCTTTATAACATGTCTAAATTTTTCTACAGAAAAAATGTTATTGTTGGACGTTTTAAACTTGATGATGATCTGGTCTCTGAAAAACCTGCACTTTTGTCCGCTCTAAATAAATCTTTTTAATTTTGACCGATTGAAACCAGGACTAGCCTTGGTGATCCATGCCTAATCAACTCACACTACAAGTCATTAAAAAGATATTTTACAAGCTTGTCAACTTGTACAACTACGACGAACAAATCATGTGAACGCGTTCGATCGTCCAAGCAAATTTGCCTACGCCATTTTGGGGAGTCGTCCGTTCTGTTCAGGAAATTATGATTGTGTTTGGTCTAGATATAACAAGTATTTACTAAAGTAAATTTTTAACAATTATTTAGTCCTTGCACAGGGCTCTAAGGACATTAAATTTGCTAAATCTGACCTTTTCATCGAGATTTCTTTCTGGACGCACGCTAAAATGATCACGTGTTCAAGGATATGGCTAAATTTTTTAGAAACGACATGAGAGTAAATATCAACATCGTCAGTACGAGAGAGAGAGTGTGTCCTTAATAGTGCGCTCACATTTGCCCTACGGCTGCCGTACGGCGGCCGCAGAATCGGAAAATCGGTAGTTTCCCACGGCCGCCGTAGAAATCCTACGGCAGCCGTACGGCGGCCGCACGGCGTATACCCATATTTCATAGGCCGTAGAGGTCGCCGTAGAAATATAACGCGGAGTTATAACATTTTTTAATTCCTACGGCGGCCGTAGAAAACACTCGCCGCAGAGTGGTTCTACGGCTGCCGTACGGCCGCCGCACGGCCGCCGGAACTCAATTGTCACTTTTCTTATTGTGCATTTGTACTTTTGTTCATACATGTATAACATGTGTATTATTAAAAATGGATTTAGATGTTGTTAAGTGTTGTCCTAATGTGTCCATTGATTTCACGGTGTAGTTGGACTGATATGAGTTGTGAACATGTAGCAAAACCAAGTTATGTAGCAGAAGCAGCATTTTGATTGCAGATAATCTGGTGGAGCTTCCACGGCTGCCGTACGGTGGCCGTACGGCGACCGCACGATGGCCGTACGGCGGCCGTACGGGGGCCGCAGGTTTTTTAACCTAAAAAATAGAAACTCGCCGTGCGGCAGCCGCAGCAAATGTGAGCGCAACACACGGCGGCCGTAGGAATTCTGCGGCGGCCGGGGAATTGTTACTCGCCGTAAAAATAACAAGCCGTGCGGCCGCCGTACGGCAGCCGCAGCAAATGTGAGCGAGGCATAACGACCGATACGCCTGAGTCAAGAAGAAACCCAGCCATCTGATCACTCAACTCGGCAAGTAAAATAGTATCAGATACTTTAACAGCATAATCCCTGGTTATTCAAACACTAAAATTAGTGCAAAATAAAAAAAAAGCGTAAAAAACAAACCTCCGAACAACTACTCCCTCCGCCTAACAACAATGGTTGCCGCTGTTCTCCAAACTGGCAAGACAATTATGTTAAGAACGCTTTCACTGCTGCTATCGTCTGCTTAAAAATTGTCGTCTGTTTTTTCTCAAAGTTACATATTGGAAATTTTGATAGAAGAAATATAAAAACGAGTGACAAACAGTTTAAACCCAGACCACACGCGCCGCGTAACGCGGCCTCTGATCTAATTGGTTCAAACTGATTGCAAATGTAAGCCAAGTCATATTCAGCACTCTTAGGGAATTAACACATTCAACCCTAGCGACGAGTATACTCGTCATTTACAAACAGTGCACCTGTGAGGATTAGCCTACACTTGTCCAAAGCAAATAGTGTAGGCTATAACCTGATCAGAGGGCTCCTTAAGGAGCCCTCTGATCCGGATCAACACTGTTTAGCATATATATTTTTAAAATCAACCCTAAATAGTCAAAAGTGGATTACATTTATTTTAAAATTGGAATTGTTCTTTCAAAATTTCAGGGGTGAATGAGTTAATTTTCACCCCTTCTTCTTCTTCTAACTTCTCTCCATCAAGAATGATGATTATGAGAAGGCGCTATGTCATAAATTATTATTTACAAAATATAAAAAGTATTAAAAGATAGTAAAAATATATCTACGAGAAAGTGTTAAATATATAGTGAATAGGTAACAAATAACTTAAACAGTGCATACAGGACTTCTGGAGTCTTCCACCACCTGCATTTGGCTGTACGCCGCGATATGACTGAAATACTGTTGAAGGCGACGGAAAATAATAAAAAAAAAAAACAACAAAAAAACAGATAACAAATAAAAGCCAAATAGTAGAATAGATGATGTCTAGTATAACGGATATGGTAACAATTGTCTTGAAGTCATTAACAGTTGGTGCCATTTGGGCTGTGACTGGTAATAAGTTCCATTGTGGAATACTTCCAGGATAAACATAATTTATAAGCATCTTTAGATGAACTCATTCAGACTGTTCGAAAACTTTACGGTGTGTGGAATCTTGTTCTGGTGTCAGTAGGTATAAAGAATTTTGTAACTGCATGGATGGCGACAATTTGGTGAACTATCTTATAAAACACAATCAGACGAGCTCTTGTCCTACGAGTTTCAAGTGTGGTCAGCCTAGATTGTCTAGCATGTTAGACATTGAACTAGTGCTATTATAACAATTACAGACACATCTGGCGGCTCTACGTTGTACCTTTTCTATTTGGTTTATTTCATTTCTATTGTTGGGGGTCCAAGACCGATGAAGATACTCTAGTTTGGGACGTACTAGAGCTATTTGTTAGCTCTTGTACTAGATTGCCCAATCGCTTTGAAACCATTTGGCTAGGGGTCTATGGTGTAATTCTTGGACAGCTTTATGTTTATGAACTAAGGTTGTACCACGGCAATGGATTATACAATACTCAACCAAACAACACGTAGAGTATTGTTTTAAACATTCGTTTTACGACTTGTGAACTGCTCTCCAGCTCTACACTGAAACAAACAAACAAATTCAACCAAACAACATGGAGAGTATTGTTTTAAACATTCGTTTTGCGACTTGTGAACTACTCTCCGGCTCTACACTGAAACAAACAAACAAACAAACAAACAAACAAAAAACCACTCTGTTTTTAATCATGCCATTGATCTTTTAATTATTTGACTCATTTTAAAAATGATTTTACAAACTTACTATAACAATTTTATAATCTTGGTAATAATATTGCATCTCAATATTGTATCATTTTTATTGTGAATGTAATTATTTGTCTTTCTCGCTTTGTAGGTACATTTATGTAATTTCATGTGAAGCGCTTTTGAACGCACAACTCCCGTGTGAAAAGAGCGCTATATAAATCGGGTATAATAATAATAACAATAGTAAATATTTATTATCCCCTTATCGTTTTGAACTGATATTTCTAAGTTTCTCTTGAGGAAGTCTAACGACTAATTACATGTAGCTTTGCTAGTCAAAGAATGTATATGTTTATCCCATTTCTAGTTATTGCCAATAATTATGTTGATCCTGACCATGCGTTGCCGTACACATCTTCTAATAAGGATCCAAACTGATTGAAAATAAATTGTGCACCCATGCACCACAGTATCTTTGAAGATTCAGTTCTCAAAATTTCGAAATATTAACATTAGTGTCAACAATTGTGTACGGTAGATCCTGATCATTCGCCGCCGTACGCAGCTCCTGATCAGGATCCAAACTGCTTGAAAAATAAATTCCGTGCCCATGCAAAATATAGTCTCTAATTACGAGGCTTCTGATCAGGATCCAAACTGTTCAAAAAGTAAATAGTTTCATTTGATACAGTCCAAAATCTGTACCATAAAATTATATTCTATATCCTAGCAGATTCTGACTTAAGGCAGGTTGGGAGTAAAGCAGAATGCGCCGTAAGGCGCATTCTGCTTTACTTTCAACTTGCTTTAAATAACCCTTCATTCCGTTTTCAAAACTAGAATTAGGCTATGGGGTAATGTGTTAATTTGTTAAAATGCTCCATTTTTTAACAGCTTCGCTCGCTTGTAGGCTGTGCCTATTTCATATTAATAATAACAATAGTAAATATTTATTATCCCCTTATCGTTTTGAACTGATATTTCTAAGTTTCTCTTGAGGAAGTCTAACGACTAATTACATGTAGCTTTGCTAGTCAAAGAATGTATATGTTTATCCCATTTCTAGTTATGTTGACGTGTGGTACCTAGATATTTAGAGTTATCCACTTTATTAAGTGGGTAGTTATGTAATCTATATTAAATTTTGACAACAGTCTTCTATTGAGTAATTACGCAGGGGCCCGTTTCATAAAACTTCGTACGACAAATGTTGTTGTAAGTCAGATTCTAAAATGCTCAATTGTTATTTATTTCTCCACCTAATCCTGTCTTGTGACAACTCTTTGAAATTGTCTTTTCAAGACGATTCCAAAGAGACGTCACAAGCCATGATTGAATAGAGAAATAAGAAATTAAATGAATTTTAAAGTTTTGACGTACGAAGTTTTATGAAACGTGCCCCAGAATTTTACATTTGTCTGGATGAACTTTCATTTACCAGTCATTTCCCCATCTTCCGACAGACTCCAGGCCTGCTTGATGAAGTATGAAGTCGGCATCTAAACTACTATATATTTCTTGATAAATTATGATGTCGCCTGCAAAAAGTCCAATGTGCTGATTTGAAGATATTCCGGAAAGTCATTAATATATAATTCAAGAAGAGAATCGGCCCTAGAACAGTGCCATCACGGAGTAGATGCCATGGAGTACGCCTGACGTTACAGGAACTTAAAATAGACGAGTGTTCACCCTCAAGGACAACAGTCTGGGCTCGGTCAATAAGAAACTCACTAAATACAGGGTAGAACATAGCCTGCGAATCCATGGTACTTCATTTTATAAAGAAGATGACATTGTGTTTGTGTTAGACTTTGTCAAAAGCCTTGGCAAAATCCCTAGTCACAATATCAGCCTGGATATTGTGGTCCCTATATAACAAGTCAACCCCCTCCGAACAACACACACACTTTGTGCTTCTCATTGGGTATTGTTGTAGAGAGGGAACACTGTACAAGTAAGCCTTAATTCAAAAAGGGAAGTAGGCATTCATACTGGAACTAATTGACTAATATTGTTTACAGCATATAGGCATTCGGCCCGCAGGCTATGACAATACCTCCAGCTGCTACCCCCTCCCACTCCCCTTAAACTTCTTGAAACTTCTTGAAACATTTGTTAAGGATGATTGTTGAACATATGGATGTATTTTGACTCATTTTGAAAGATTTATGGGGGTAGTAGCTGGGGGGGGGGGGGGGGGGGGGTGTCATGATAGCTTACGCGCCGAAAACCTGTGGTTTACAGCGCCCTGACGAACTATAGCTAGGTACTTAGCGTTTCTTGTTCACTCACCCATCCCTACATTCTTAATAGGTACTTCAAAAAGTTTCTCATTTTGACTACTTTGGATGGACATTAACAATACATTGCAAGACCCTGATCATTATGAGGGCTCCGACAGGCGATTCTCATTAACCGGAACCCTTACATGACTCCGAATACGAATGAAGAGGATACACCATTTTAACCGGTGGACGTAGTCCAGGGGTAAAAATGCGCCCGTTTGTAAACGACGTCAGGGGTCGTGAGTTCGATCCTCCGACGGACCAAGTCATTCACACGAGACTTTATAAACATCAGTGCTTAACACTTGGCATCTAAAAGAACTAGAACACTCTTTCGAAAATAAGAGTAGGGCATCGCGCCTGGGATCTCTGTATCCGATTTGCTCTCTCTTGGGCGTTCAATTAGCCATAGATGGCAGAAACGGGTGCTAACAAACAAACCATTTAATACAGTATCCCTGATCGAACGTATGGATCCGTATTCAAAATAACAAAAAGCGGGCTTCTTTTTTCGAATCTCTTCTGTAAGTAAACATGTATTCGAATACGAGTCCCCGAAATGGTAAAATATAAATTTACAAAGGACATTTAGCATTAAACTATTGCCATTTGTCAATGAGGTGGATTATAATTATGCAGCATTACCAAACAAAGTACGGATTTACAGTGTCAAAATAGCTTTGTACAACATTTAGGCCTTCCCACGTTCTATTTTAAGACAAGACCGCCCGGTCTATTTATAGTAACCAATCGTTTGCTTTTTATTTTTACCGGGTGTATTTTGGTCGAAATGTTGAAAGAACTATTTTAAACCGAAAGTCAGACACAGCGATATATAAAGCACCACGGCACAATCATACCATTCAAAATATTGAAGCTAAGCTTAGTTGACAGCAGATATTTGTTTTTAAGAGTGTGTGTGATTTAGAAAGAGAAGAAAACATGGCTTCAGCTGCTATAGAGGTGTACGTAAAACTACCGACTGGAAAGGCTATTTCTTCCAAACACATTCCTTCAGACACTGTACGGAAGGTTGCAGAAGTTGTTGCTAAGGGTGAAGGCGTGCCTGAAGCCAGAGTGAGGCTAAAATACCAAGGAAAAACTTTGGACAAATTGAAAACTATCGGTTACCTTGGAGTCTGTGCAGAGACTATACTTAAAGGGGAGGTAAGTCGTATTTTACTTTGTAATTTTTCCTTTTATCTATCTTTCTTCTGTCAATTATTTTCGATTATCTTTCAAACAGTCAAATATTGAGATGTAGAAAGACTAACAGGTAAACTATTTGTTTTTCTATGTCAATAGTTGGCTTGATCAACGCAGCCGACATTTCGTAAACAGTCTGTGTCCTGATCAGTTAATCATTAGGTGCAACTGGTTAACAAAACCTTTATCCGGATATCGTCTGCTTTGAAATTGTCGTCTGCAAAATTGGTTAAAGTTAGACTTTAAGTAAAGAAACCTATAAACGAGTGTCAAACATTTTGTATCCAGATCAGACGCCGCATTAGGCGGCGTCTGATCTGGATACAAACTGTTTGCAAAAATCAGTAAAATCGCAATTAGCAGACGAATGGTTAACACGTACTATGTCTGATCAGGGTCCAAACTGTTTTGAATAACGATTTCGATATATCCCCAGCCTTTTTGCTGTGTAATTAAAGTGCAAACCAAAACAGCAGACGGTATTATGACGACGGAAGCATTTAAGCAGGCGAATAAAGACGTCGCTAGATTAAGTGTTAAACCTTTCAACCCTAAAATTATATTGTGGGTATTTATAATCCTTTTTGAATCTTCTAGTACAGGTATTTTAAACCAGTCTACTGTTACATTTTTGGTTTGACAACAAGAACCAATGAAAATATCAAACAGTGCAGACCCTGTTCAGAGGGCTCCTATACTGTTTCATATGTAATCAGTAATAATATACAGATGACTGTAGGGTTGAGAGGGTTAACCCTTTACCTCATAGCCTTTTTCTAGTTTTGAAAATAGATAACTGCTTAAAACAGGTTGAAAGTAAAGCAGAATGCGCATTAAGGCGCATTCTGCTTTACTTTCAGCCTGCTTTAAGCTACCGCCTTATAGAATAAATAAAACATTTGTTATGATCCATATCATGACTGTATAAATTCGAACTATTTCCTTCAGCGGAGGAATAAATCAAAAACGCTAAAAGCCGCTTCTATGGGGAAAGGGTTAAGACCACTTTCTTTCTACCGCAGAAGCGCATACTTATATACATGTAGTGTCTTACTTAATATATTTTCCGTGAACACATTAGCACGTCGAATTACAAACAGGTTATAAACTTGGGACAGTTTAACCCTTTACTCCATAGATACGCATTTTTGCACATGTAATTCATGCATCCGCTTAAAAAAATAGTTCAACTTGACACGGCTATGCATGAATATGCACCATAAGAATAAAATAGTTTCTATATTCCGACAGATGGTACCGTAGCTTGGATGAAAGTAAAGCAGAATGCGCCTTAATGCGCACCCTGGTTTACGTTCAACCTGTTTTGAGTGGTCACCTGTCTTCAAAACTAGAAACATTCCACGGGATAAAGGGTTACACAATGTCTCTATTTATTTTCAGATCATTTCCCCCAAGGATCTCACCCTGTATATGAAGTACCCGGATGGTCGCTGCGAACCATTGCTTGTGAAAAACACAGACACGGTTTCTTTCTTGAAGAGTAAAATACAAGAAGTGGAAGGGATAGCCCCGGGTCAACAGGTCCTCAAAAAGGTAAATACAACATCCCATCCCTACAACGGTCCCCCCAACAACGACTCCCTCCTTACAACGACCCTTGTCGCACTTCCCTTAACAAGACACCGCGTTTACTGCTGAAATATCGTCTGCTTTAAATTCATTTCTGCTGTTTATTATTGAAGTTAAATATAAGTGGACATTTTCAAAGAATAAATATAATGATGTATGACAAACAGCTTGAATCCAGATCAGACGCCGCGTTTCGCGGCGTCTGATCTGGATTCAAGATTTTTGTAAATGATACTCATGTCTTAATTTTCCCTCCCTATAACGACTCCCTCTGAACAACACGCATACTCTGTGTCTCCCATTGGGTGTCGTTGTAGAGAGGGAACACTGTACGTATAACAAAACTCACAGTACGGGTCTCCTTACAAGAAATCATGAGGACAAATGCAAAATGGTGTAGAACCATATTAGAGTTTAAAGAAAAACATTATTGCAATACATGTACTTTCCAAATATTTCATACTTACATTATATATATCTTGTTCAAAAGAAATAAGCATTTCAACAAGAATCATATTTCTTATGTATAATTCAGAAAGTTTCCTCAAATATCAACTTCAGGAATCAAATGGTGTAACCGTACCTGGAACAGATAACCTACTAGCTGATGTTGGATTAACCGATGAATGTGTCGTAGAGGTCATCAAATCTGAACCACCCAAACCAAAAGGTACGCTGATTTTTTTTCTTATTGTATAATTATTTCTATGTGATTGTACAAATCTGAATAAAACTATGTCCCGTTCTGCTGGAACTGATTGCATGTTAACATGTTTGATTATCGGTTTGCCAAATTGTGGACTGTGTTACTACAGTCGAACTTCGATATCTCGAACTGGTTTAAATCGAACATACCCGTATTTCAAAGTTTAAACGTGGCTTTGCCACGTTTTAACTTTGAAATATGGGTATGTTCGACCTAACCGAGCATGAAATAATGCAGTTCATGTGTCGAACTATCGGATAGTTCGAGTTAAGCGAGTTCGAGATATCGATTTTCGACTGTATTTCCCATTTGTGCCAAAACAATCATATCCATTCCGAATTACTCAGCGTCTGATCAGGCTACAGTGGAGAATCTGTTATTCTTTCCCGTTTAAACGCAAACGTACGCAAACGCAAAGCACTAAAACGTAGAAAAGAACAACTTTTAGACAATTGTGATTATTCTTGTTTATCTTTGTGGCAAACAGTTTGGAGCCTGATCAGACGCCGGGTTACCCGGCGTCTGATCTGGCTCCAAACTGTTTGCACTGCAAATAATAGTTTTAGCGTAAACGCGTTTATTGGGAAAGAATAACAGATTCTCCACTGTAAAAACTGTTTGCCCCTCATATCTTAATAAATCATCATTATTTATTTTATTATAAAAAGAAACAAACAAAACATTGTAATTTTCTTAATTCTATTAAGTTGTGTTTGCGTTTAACCCTGCTAGAACTAACAATTCAATGTAATGATTTCGTTGTTATTTACAGAGAACGATGCGAAAGATTTAGTTGACGAACCAGAAGTGGACGAAGACAAAAAACAGGTACACTCTTTTTGAAACAAAATTGAATGCAACATGTGTCTTTAAACTCTTACTCGTCGTTCAAATCATTACTCTATAACACAGGATAAAACATAAAAAAACATGTACATGTACACTCTTTTAAAACAATTGAATGCATGCATCGTTAAGCTCTCACTCGTCATAAAACTATTACTTTATAACACGGAATCTCGTTTATAAATATTAATGTTGCGCATTTGATTTTATTCTTCCATTGAAAAAATAGTCCCACCTTATATAAGTCATGACTATGAACCGTAAGAAACAGGCTACAGGGTAACGGATTTAGTCTTTGAACGATAAGTGATATTGTCATGCGCAACTATTGTCGTCTTCCACTATACATTATTACATAGGATAAGATCTTAAAAAAACCACCAAAATAATGCCAATGAGTCAATCTGTTTGGATCCTGACGAGACACTGAGTTACTCAACGTCCCATCTGAATCCAAATTGTTTTAATCATGGTTTCGCTGCAGCAGCGTGCACATAGTTAATGTGTATTATACCACGGATGAAGATCACGTGTTCTTCATTCGTGATTTTACTTAACCCATTACCCATCTAATATTGAAGATATGTGACCACTTAATCCTTCCCCCATAGAAGCGCATTTTAGCGCATTTAACTTATCCCTTCACTGAAGAAAATAGTTCCAATTCATACAATCATTTACATGTACTAAAATAAATATTTGCTATATCCTAGCAGATAATATAGCTTTAAGCAGGCCTTAAAGCACATTCTGCTTTTCTTTCAACCTGCTGTAAGTTGTCACATGTCTTAAATTTTAAAACATGCTATAGTGTAAAGGAATAAAGCTGTTGAAAGTGAGACTAATTGCGCCTTAAGAAATGCGCATTACCTCTTTTGAATATCCCCGAGTCTTATGAAGGACCAGCTATTAAACAACATCGAATGTATTTATATCTGGTTTATTTTGTTACCAGGAACTGATTGGCAGTTTTGACACCCAGGGCAAGCGGGTGGAGGTGGTGTTTTGTTTTGATACCACTGGCAGTATGTACAGTTGTCTACAGATGGTAAGTGTCAAAGAGAATACCTCAATCCAGGGCTCCAGATAAGAAGGAGTAAAGCGAACACATCCATCATTTTCTCACTTATTTCAGCACAAAATCCTATGGTGTCACGACTAATTAGAATCGTCTCTTCGAGACGATTCTAATGAGTAGTGACACCATAGGGTTTTATGCAGGAATAAAGATTTAAGCTTTTGAAATACTGCCCTTATCTGGAGCTCTGTAATTATTTCCCAATAAAAGCGTTATGCTAAAACAAGTTCAGCCAAATTTGTATTAAGCGACAACTGACTAGTTCTAAGACATATTGATTCTTAAATACTGGTAACTGCTTAATACAAGATAAATACATGTATAATGCAGAAAGCTACTGGCGGAGCTTTCTGAATTATTATTTATCCTGCATAGAGCAGTAGTCTGTCTACAAAGATCTCCACTGTGCTTCAATTTATAGCCGTTGAATACAACATTTCTTAGTCTATCGCAAACAGTTTGGAGCCAGATCTTCCACATGCCGTTAACTGAAAAACAAATATTCTTACCAGTGTCTGCAATATCTGGGGTTAACTAAATTAATGTCAATTTCAAAATTGTAAATTGATTAAATATTGAAATATGATTTTAAATATGCAATTTTTCCTCATGAAATTTAAATACACACGCCAAACAGTTGGTGTCTACAAATTAAAATGCAAAGTTGGCAAGTCGCGCTTATTATTGTACATGCAATGCTTTTTTTGGGGGGGGGGGGGGGGGGGGGGGGGGGGGGGGGGGGGGTTAAGCGAATTCACTGCCGTTATTTCTCAAATTCGTCTTCAACACTAAAAAATATTGGGAAGATTTAAATTAGCACGACACGCAGCGATTTACGTCATTTGTAGTTGATAAGCTTTAACATGGTTTCATCTGTAATATAATTAAGAAAATTAAGAGCTAAACATATACACGATCTGCAATGTAATGTTGCCAAAATGTGTGCTTATTGTGCGTATCTAAATGAACAGGTCAGACAGAAACTGCGATCTTCGTGTGAACGTCTGCTGAGAGATATCCCGGGCATTCGAATTGGAGTTATCGCTCATGGAGACTATTGCGATTACAATGAATACATCATTAAATACGTCGACCTGACGTCAGACGTTGATACGGTTGTGTCTTTCGTTACTGACGTGCCAAGTTCCGGAGGAGGCGACGCCCCAGAGGTGTGTTTATGTTTGTTTTTTATCCTTTTACTTTCTCTACACTATCTTTCTTATAGGTAAGACAAAAACTCCGACAAACATGTGAACGACTGCTCCGAGATATTCCGAATATTCGAATTGGTATTATGGCTAATGGCGACTACTGTGACTACCAAAAGTATGTTGTCCGATTTACTGAACTGACGTCAGACGTTGACGCTGTGGTTAACTTTGTTGACAATGTACCGTCTACAGGCGGAGGCGGAAATGGAGGCGAGGTATAACGTCATTCTCGTTGCTACATGCACATCCTCAAATTTGAAATGTGTTGTTTGTTGCCTAGTATGTTATTTAACTAATTAGAAAGCTAATATTAAATTAACTGTTTGTCTGATCCGACTCCGAAATATTTAAATAGGTTTATGATTTAATGAATTAGATTTGCCTTTAATTATATTGTTTCAAACGAGTAGGAATTACGTTTCCCCACGTATACCTTAATTGCATGCGTTTATCATTCAGTGTTACGAGTGGGCACTACGCAAGGCTCAACAGCTGGACTGGTCAGAAGACAGTGCAAAAGCCTTGGTTATGATCGGAGACGAATTGCCCCACAAGCCGGCCTACACAGATTTGAACTTATTCTGGATGGACGAGGCGGACGTTCTTTCCGGTATGGGAGTTAAGGTATGATGAATTCCTCTTCTTACTGAACTTTATCCCTTCTCTGCCTTCCGTCCGTTCTACATGTATAAGTGACCTACCCTGACCAAAGCGCGACTCCTTTACCATAGGAGTTCTCTGTATCATAAGTACTGCTTTACTTATTAAGTCCCTAGACTTCGAGTGTACAAATCTGTTAAGGAATATTAAGGGATATTTTCACAATATAATGCAAATTAACCCTTAGCCTGCCACTCACGACTGTAGCTCCATATGCAAACAGCTTGGATCCGGATGAGACGCCGAGTAACTCGGCGTCTCATCCGGATCCAAGCTGTTTGACACTCAGACAACATTTTCAGCAACTTTGAGCAACTTTGAAGCACTTTGAAACTTGAAGCAGACGAGAAATATAGCAGACGACAATTTATTTGGCGGGCTAAGGGTTAACAAACACTGCTGGCCCTGATCAGAAGGCCCTGCAAGTCGACTTTGCAAACAGGTTGGACCGAGGTCAGAGGTTCTGCGTAAGGCTTTCATACTGCCTGAAACTGTATGTACAATACAATTGAAGCATATATTTACTGTAGCTAATTTCAATTGCTTCCAGGTTTACGCAGTTCAAGCGCTCAGCGCCCATGCATCCACACCTTTCTATGAGGAGTTAGCAGAAAGGACAAACGGATACTACCTTAAACTGAAGAACTTCAGTCTAATCACAGACATGTTTCTTGCAGGTAGGTATTTAACCCTTTATCCCATAGCAAAAATGATAGTTTTTAAGACAGGCGACCACTTTTAAAAAATGCTGAGTGTGCCTTAAACGAAACTGGACTTCTAGGTTAATTCGGTCTTACCGTTTATTGTAGATCTTGTCTTACAAATCACATATGTCCAAATCACACTGTCAATGAGATGAATATATACGTAAAAATAGATAATAAACTTTCCAGGTGAGCCTTCGCTAATTAGATAGGAGGCCGCCATCTTTGCATATTCACTAGCGAAACTACTCGGTCTTTATCCTATTTGTGACGTCGTTTGTACCCTTGCATATTGTCGGGTACTTTGCCTGTACAGGGTACATACATATTAAGTCATTATTTCTCTGATATAAAGGCTTTGAAACTCAAGGGGATATTCTAAGTGATAACTAGCTGAACTGTACAATTAGGAAACTTAGCAAAACCTTTCCCACGAGCAAAACCTTTCCCACGTTTTCTTTTAAACACGAAATGAATTTTACAAGTTTTACACATGCACACAACTCAGGAATTTGTGCATTAACAATGGCTTGTTGCATGATGCAGTCTGATTGCAATTAGTCAATCCTGCGTGATACTTGCTGTCCTTACAAAAAAACAACCACTAATCCAATTATTGTGTACTTATTACAGTGTGTTATCGAGAAGCTGAGCCTGGTCAGTTGGATGACTTCATGGAAGAAGTAGAAAAGGAAGGACGAATGACTGAAGACACAAAACAAATGCTCCAGAACCTTGAAGAAAAACCTAAAGTGGAAGAATCAGAGAGACCTGGTACTTCTGCACAAAACAGAGTGAGTATATCAGAGCTTGTTAGCAGACAAGATCCGACATTTTACTTATTTCAGCATACTTTGTTTATAATAAAATAATATGTCTGGTGACAATTGACACTTGCCCTAAATGTCGTGGTCCCAATGTTATTTATAAAGTTTGAGTTGGTGGTTCTCAAGCATTTGATTTGTTAGATTTGAGCTTTTGTCGACAAACGCTCAAATTTGGCTAATCAAATGCTTTAGAGCGATCTCAAACGCTTAATAAACTTGGACCCTGATATCGAATACATACCTATTTGTATTAACCCTTTGAACCCTAGTCCCGCATATTGGCGTCCTTCACAAACAGTGTACATGTGAATAGTACAGTGTCCTATGCAAACAGTGAAGACCCAGACCAGAGGGCTCCTTTCGGAGCCCTCTGATCAGGGTCTTCACTGTTTGTCATAATGCCCATCATTGACAAAAACAACCCTTAAAAGTCAGAAATGGACTAGACTAAAATGGAAACTGGAATTGTCCACTTAACGTTTCAGGGAGGAAAGAGTTAAGCGGTCATTCATTAGAGGCATACACTCTTTAATCAAAGATGACACGATTTTAATTCTACATTAACAAGTTAACCACCTGCCATTTGAACTTGTTATTCATCTTTATGAATTCGCGAGTCACCAGCGCATACGCTTCGCGACTGAGACATCTATTCGGTTTCAGGGACTTCTATGTATGATTTCCTTGTTTTAAAAGAGTATTTTTTTCAGAGATAGTGCTGTATATCATATAGAATATGTTCTTTTTATAGCGCTACGTGTCCTCTGCTTGGTGGGATCCGTCACTGGAACTTGCAAACACCAAACCCGAGTATTTATACGACCAGAAGAAAGACTCGTTTAAACGTAATTGTAAGTTATTCCAAGTATCTTTTACCATTCAACGGAGTCTGATAGAATTTAAATCCATCTATGACTGGATGGTTATATTAAAATGAATTTTCCTCCTTCTTTGCATGTTGGATTGTTAAACCCATTGTATGCTGGGTAATATTTGGCGGCCATATTAAGATGTCGTCTTCAGCGGGTATAACTCAAATATTTGCAAAATATTTTAGCAGTTTCTGATAGAATATTGACTTATCTGCAAACAGTTTTGATCTCAGATGAGGCCCCACACTGAGATCAAAACTGTTTGCCTAGAGGTACACCTAAAAGTGTATCCCGCATGAAATGGGTTAATTGTAGGCCTGTTTTACTGTAAGTAGATCTATATGAAGGTGACACTTACAAAGTCGAAACTCGAAACTTCGAACTCGCGATAGTTCGAATATAGCATATTCCAAAGTTAAAACGTGGCTCTGCCACGCTTTAACTTTATAAAACGGATATGTTCGACTTAAGCTAAATGTATTTATCGAAATTAAACATACGAAATACAGGTAAGTTCTATTTAAGCGAGTTCAAAGTATTGAGTTTCGACTGTAATTATATTAAGTTCCAATCTCTTAGATGAATAATGCCTGTAATGGAATATGTTATATGAAAAGAAAAAAACTAAACCAAAGAAAAAGGAGATACTTTTATGTAGTGGAACAACGAATAGAATATACTTATACATACAGCGCGATTGAATAAAATTGCACATGCACATAAGGATCTCTCAAAGAATATTTTATTTAGTAAATTCGCATAACTATATACATATTTCCCAAATATGGTTTTATTCAATAAAATTATTATATTTTTCAGCAAAATTTAATTCATCAACAAGTTCAACGTCATATTCATCTTCCTACACGTCATCTATATCATCAAGACCAACCAAGCGAAAATCGAAACTTAGAGGACTCTTCTGCTTCGCCTGATCAACATAGGATGCCTTTTCGAAACGTTGTGTATGGCTACACGGCTAAAGTACACAATGGGAGATACAGTGGGGATGGGATGGGGGTGTTACCATATTCACTCCATTTTAAAACGAATCAACATTCACATAAATAAAATGAAGTGTTATTAAGAGTGGCAAGGTTTTGAAAATGTAAAAATACTGTAAAAAAATATTCAGAGCGGATATATTTGTTATAGAACAAAGGATGTTTATTGTTACAGAATAACGATGTAGCTAAATGAAAGATTAACATTGCACTTTGTCATCCAAGAGCGTAATCAATCACAGCATAATAAAAGAAATATACTTTAAAAATGGAATCTCTCAAATGTTCCGAGGTTCCATTAACTCATTATCCCATAGCCTATTTCTAGTGTTGGAGATAGTTGACCACTTAAAGCAGGTTGAAAGTAAAGCATTCTGCATTGGAGTAAAAAGACGTATTTATGGGATAATGGGTCAATCTTACTTCTGTCAGAATGCCATCTGCTTCAACAACGGCCATGCACATTTACAAATTAAGTTTTGTTGTGGATACATAATAGTATCATGCGGTATTCAAGCATTCAGATTGGACGAGTTTGACATGTCTCAATTTGTTTTTTTGGCATAAAAGTATTTTTGGAAACAAAAATCATTCTCAAGGAAGTGACTGTGTATCAGAATTAACATGAAAGCCACACTCTAACCCTTTACTCTACATGTACGGTTTTACCCATTTAATTAATCCATCATCTGACGAAAATATTTCCACTTTATACAGTAATGAATATGCAACATAAGAAATATTCCGTATATCCCAGCAGATGATAGCTTGAAAAAGTCTGAAAGTAAAGCAGACTGTGCCTTAAGGTACATTCTGCTTAACATTCAACCTGCTTTAAGTGGTCATCTGTCTTCAAAACGAAGAAACAGACTATGGAGTAAATGGTTAAAAGAAATGAGAACCGTTTAAAACATGCAGTAAAGAATTTTCCAAAACAGACATTTTCGTGGTCGCATATATCTTTATATGTAAAAAGAGACGGTTAACACTAACAGTGAATATTCAATTGAGAGGACATTGTGGTGCAACATTGAGCATAAGTTGCATGCGTCTGTCCCGCGTAAGTCTTCCTTTCTTTCCTCAATGAATGGTTTTACTTTAATTGTTATATTGGCATTTGTTGCTTTTGTCAAATATCTGTTATTTTATTTTTTTGTGTGTATATATGTAAATATTAAGGCAGAAAATAGATTTTGTAACGTGCAATATTTGTTTTATTAAGGTGTAAATATTACATGTAATAACATGAGTCTTTCATTTGTACTGACACTACGTGTGAAACATGGATGTTGTATATATTGTTCTCATTTGTATAGTCGTTAACCATATTGCTTTTAAAATAAATAAAACGCCATTGATCTATGACTATTTCATTTTTAAAAAGCCAGCTGTAGTGTTTTTTTCATTGAAGAGTAATAAATACAGTATGTAAAATGTTTCATTGCTATGTACTATTTCAATGTTTCCCTTTTAAAAACTTACTATCAAAGTTGTTGTTTACACACCGTACACTTCGCAAAACGTTTAAAAATGATTGAATATCATATTTGTTGAATTAATAAAAACAAACGTTTTCATTTGCTTAACCCATAAATGCCTGGATATGACAATGAACTATACCTGGTATCTTGCAGGAAGATTTCATTGTAGATATACAAGGTCGATCTTAAGACACTGCATTGTTTGTCCGTACATAAAATATTTAATAAGATAAAGCAAAAAGTGCAGACCCTGATGAGATGCCGTGTAACGCGGCATCTCAGCAGGGTCCGCACGGTTTGCCAATATCCACTTTTAGTAGACAATAAGCTTAAATGGATTAAGGGTTATGGATGAAAGAAAGTAGAACAGAACGCCCCTTGCTCTAAACTTTCCCGTTTTAGAATGTTTAGTTTATTTCGTTTTGAAATGCCTTAGCCATTTCATGGTCAAATTTATCGTGAGGTTTTTACCCTTCATCGCCATATTATCGTCTGCTTCAAAATTGTTGTCTGCGATATTGCTTAAAGTTAGATTTAATGCAGTATGACTGACGAAATTTCGAAGCGTGTATCAAACAATTTAGATCCTGGTCAGACGCCGCGTAATGCGGCGTCTGATAAGGATCCAAACTGTTTGCAAACGCGTCTTTTGGCGTCTTTAACCGTGAAAGGTTAGATTGTACACAAGTGTTCTGCATTTTAATAAAGTTCCCTTCATTACAATGGCTGCCAATTGCTACCTTATTTCCAGCATATATCCAATCAAGGGAACAGCGTTTGTTAAAAGTCTTAAAAAATCGATCACCTCAATGAATATAAAGCGAGATTAAGTGAAGTGGTAATACCTATCCCTTTCGCGCCAAATATACCCCTTCGTCGCTTTATTGTCGTCTGCTTCAATATTATTGTCTGCAAGATCGTTTCAAAGTAAGATTCAATGTAGTATGACTTAAGAAATATCGATACGAGTGTCAAACAGTTTGGATCCTGATCAGACGCCGCGTTATGCGGCGTCTGACCAGAATCCAAGCTGTATGCAAAGCCGACTTTATGCGACTTCAGCACCGAAAGGTTTAATCCCTTGACTATCATAGTGGAGGAAATTCGACCTTGCAACAATTTGGACCCAGATCAGACACAATGCACTCGTATCGATATTTCTTCAGTGAGAAGTTCAAAATGATGGTGTTGCCATAAAATTGCAGACGACAACTTAATTTAGCTTCGAAAGGGTAAAGTTGACGGTAGAATTTGGCGATGAAAGCCATTAAACGCAATGTCCTATTTAAGTTCTTTTCTTTTTTACTGTCACCTTATAATTAACACAATTTATGGTCGTAATTGGGAGGTTTTACTGTACATATAATTGCGCTGCAAATGTAACGGTTGACAGTGTCGAAACAGTTTCCAATTTATTCTTGTCTATATTTAAATATTATAGTAAGGGCTAATTTTAACAATACATTACAGAATAACAAACAGTGAAGACCCTTATTAGAATGTACCTTTAGACATCCTGTAATCTGGTTTTGCACGGTTTGCATAGGACATATGTACTCTCAATTAACACACTGATTGTAAAGCATACCTTGTTTTATGCGTTGCTATGTGTTAAAGTGTTTTAAAGGGAGCGTCGTTGATGAAGATGACCACCTAAAACAGGTTGAAAGTAAAGCTTCTATGGGAAAATGGTTAACGCATGTTAAAACTTTTAACACTTTTAAAAAGTAAAGCGGAATGCACATTCATGACTGTATAAATTGGAACTGATTACCTCGTTGAACGAACAAATAAAATAAAGTTAAAATGCATATTTATGGGGTAATGAGCTAAACAAAGACAACCCGGTGTACCCAGTACTTAAGGGTTTAAAACTGTCATATAAAAATACAGTGTTCACTCTCTTCAACGACGCCCTGTGGGAGACACATATTGTATGCGTTATTCGGAGGGAGTCGTTATAGGGAGGGAAAATTAAGATTTGACTTAACATTTGCAAACAGCTTGAATCCAGATCAGACGCCGCGTAACGCGGCGTCTGATCTGGATTTAAGCTGTTTGTCACTAGTCATTATGTGTTTTCTATCAAAATGCCCACTTACATGTAACTTTGAGAAAAAACAGCAGATTTAAGCAGACTATATCGAAGCATTAAATGCGTTAGACTTAAATGCCTTTTTTAGGAAACTGCAGCAAGGGTCGTTGTATGGAGGGGGTCGTTGTTCGGAGGGCTGTTGTAGGGAGGAAGCACTGTATTTTGATCCAAATGATTTGATACAAATTATAAAAGGCACTTAATACTTACATTAACAGTTTTTCAGGCACTATTTATAGGAAATATTCAAATTTAATGTACAATGAATTAAACTGAGATTAATATTTTAAGTGTTCCAAATGTAGACAACTGGAAGTATTTATAGCAACCAACCGTTTGCTTTTTATTTTAACTGAGTGTATTTTGGTTGAATGTTGAAAGAGCTATTTTGAATCGTAAATCCTAAGAGGCAACAACAACAACCAGACCATTAAAAATATTGAAGCTAAGTTTTATCGACAAAAAGACAAGTTTACAAGTTTGTACGTGATTTAGAAAGAGAAGAAAACATGGCGTCAGAGGTATACGTAAAACTAACGACTGGAAAGGCTATTTCCTTCAGACCCTGTACGGAAGGTTGCAGAAGTTGTTGCTAAGGATGAAGGCCTGCCTGAAGCCAGAGTGAGGCTAAAATAGGAAAAACTTTGGACAAATTGAAAACTATCGGTTACCTGGGAGTCTGTGCAGGGACTATACCAAAAGGGGAGGTAAGTCGTTGTTTTACTATTTTAACTTTCATATAGAGTTACTTCCATTTATATTATCCTTTTTCATAATTTTGATCAGTATTACTTATTGCCACAGCGTCAATATCCTTCGGTTATATTTCAAACTGTTCATATTTTAAAGTCAATATTTGACCGTTTCTCCTGCAGAGGCGACTGGAGTCAGCCGTGTCCTGACCAGGAACCCGTTTCATAAATTCGTACGACAAATGTTGTCGTAAGTCAGAACTTTAAAAATACATTTAATTTCTGATTTTTTCTATCTAATCCTGTCTTGTGACATCTTTTTAGAATCGTCTTTTCAAGACGATTCCAAAAAGATCTCACAAGACAGGATTAGGTGGAGAAATAAATAATAATTGAGACAACATTTGTCGTACGAAGTTTTATGAAACGGGCCCAAGATGCCAAATAACGCGGCGTTTGATATCCATTTCGATATTCGTGTAGTCTATCTTCAGTCTCTGGCTTTGAAACAAAAGTGCAAACCAAACTTTTTAAAGCAGATGGTGTTACGGCAGGACGGGTTTAACTCATTATCCCCTGAGACTTCCAATGGACATTTCCAGTTTACAATAAAGGCTGGTCCATTTTAGACTATTTAGGGTTGTTTTTTATAATACATTACAAAATGACAAACAGTTAAGTCCCTGATTAGAGGGCTCCTGTAGGAGCCCTCTAATCAGAGACTTCACTGTTTGCATTAGACAAGTGTACTCTTTACAGGTACACTTTTGGTAGATGACGTATATATGCGTCACTAGGGCTCAATGTGTTAAGCGGACAATTAAATGTGACGTTTAGAAGTAAAGGCCCTTTTCTTTCAATCTTTTATTCTACCACAGAAATGCAATAGATCATTTTTGTCATATCTACACACCACACAATTCAGTTACATAAGGCTATATACTGATGTCAGTTTAAAGCAAGGCGAAGGTAAAGCAAAAAATGAGAACTTCTGTCGCTATTTCAATGCAATATTCTAAGCAGCCTCC
Source organism: Gari tellinella (assembly GCA_922989275.2). Classification (NCBI taxonomy): domain Eukaryota; kingdom Metazoa; phylum Mollusca; class Bivalvia; order Cardiida; family Psammobiidae; genus Gari; species Gari tellinella. The sequence goes on from OV277864.1 coordinate 48,450,119, forward strand.
TGTTTTAACAATTTAAAAAAAATTATGAACATTTTTATTTTTTAATATACATAATATTATACAGACAAATACAAGACACACAATGAAATATTACTATAATATAGCACATATTAGTTTCTTAACAAGTGTATTTTCTGTCTACTTATGTATAGCAAGGAATAATTTATGTAAAGTGAAGAAAGAAAAAGTTGTAGAAAAAAATGTTTGAAGAAGAAGAGTGTTTTACTCCATGTGTTTGCAAACGGCTTGATATAGGTTCAACTGTAATTTTTCCCACTTGCCGTTATGCTGTTCAACTTTATTTTTTGCCGTTGCTATCATTCGCTCTATGTTTTCAACCTTATTCAGATATTTTATAAAATTAACAAATAAGGAAATTGTATTTTCATATTTATTTTTGTAAATGAAATATTTCGCGTAAATCAGTATGGTATTTATCAAAGTTGAAAAACTACTCCACTCCGTATATCCAAGTGATATTAAAATATAGTTTAGATTTAAATTTGCTTGTTTTTCGTTTAGATATATTTCTAAATTTGTTCACAGTGCTCTGGAATATTGACATTCCCAGAATAGGTGTTTGTTTGATTCTATGTGCATGGCACAAAAGTCACACAAGCTCGAATTTTCTAGTTTGCATTTATACAAAAATTGGTTGTTTGGTATAATTCGAATTATGTATTTGTATTATAAAGCTCGCATTTAGGTATCGATTAAGGATTTGAAGGGTACTATGTCTACATTCTTCCAGTTGATATATGTGCTTTCCTTTTTCCCATTTAATATGAGGTTTTATTATGGTATTGTTATGTAATTCTTTTAGTAGTTTATTGTACAGTAATTTATTGGTACAATTAGATTGTTGGATTTGTTGCAATAAATCTTCTCGTATATTCTTATTAGCTATGTTGCCTGTTTTCAATTTTTGTTTCCATACTTTTGGTATGCTTTCCAGTAAGATATAGTATTTAAGGAAGTCTGAGTTTTGAAGGAGGTACTTGAGTTTTACAAATTGAAATTATAGAAAGTTTTGAATCTATTGTCGAAAACGTGTTCAATGTATATGATACCTTTTGAAAACCAATCATTATAAAATAGCGTTTTATTTTTGTTTTTTATAAATGAGTTGTTCCATAATATTTGTTTATTTATTTCTTCATGTTGGCTTTCGAAATTTATGTATGACCATGCCTGTATTATGCCCTTTAGAAAGATTGGCAGAGAGTTGTATTGTTTTTTTGTACAGTCTTTGTCGTTTATATTGCATTCAAAAATTAATTTCCTTCCTATTTTGGCCAATTTATTCATATGTATATGTGTTTCCAATCGCCATCGTTTTCCATAATTTGTCAATCTCTTCACACATCCCGCTTTATTTGCTTTTGTGAATATATTTAAATCAATCAATTTCAGTCCTCCATTTTCGTAATCTTGTATGATTGTTTTTTGACTTATTTTGTCTGGTTTTCCATACCATAGATAATCGTAGATGGTTGAATTTATTACATTTATTAGTTATGATGTTGGACTTTCTAGAACTGTTCGTGGATATATAAGTTAAGATGTTGTAGTTAGGAGGGAACTGTTGTTCGGAGGGCCGTTGTAGGGAGGGAACACTGTATAGTATATAGCATATGATTCTTTTACAGTGCTACGTCTGCTAAGAATGGTGGGACCCGTCATTGGAATCTGCTGACACCATTCCCGAGTATTTATACAAACGGAAGAAAGGCTCATTTAAACCTAACCGTAAGTTATTCCAGGTGTCTTTTCATATCCAACAATTCCTGCTTTACTTTCAGCCTGCTTTAAGCTACTACCTGCATATTTCTTATGCTGAATATTCATGACTGTATAAATTGGAACAGTAAAACCTCACTATAACGACCGCTAAAACGAAGGCTAAATGATTATATAAAAGACAGTCGACAGCTTAAAACAAGGTGAAAGTTAAACTAAAAGCTCCTGTTTTACTATCACCTTGCTTTAAGCTGTTATCTGTCGTAAACACATACTTATCAAAATAACTTAGTGGTCGTAATAGAGAGGTTTTACTGTAATGGAAGCATACATTATACGCATTGAAAGGCGGATTTGTGGAGTAAAGGGTTATGCTAATCAATTATGCCAATTGTAAACAGTTTGGAGCCAGATCAGACGCCGGATAAGGTTGCGTCTTCGCAGGCTCCAAAATGATTGACAATCAAATTTTAATGAATTTTTTAAAGTGTCAATATTGTCAGGAACCGGTCGTTTTTATCATTGTATTGTATAACGTCTGTGTTAACTCATTAAGCCCAAGTGACGCATATATGCATCCTCTACCAAACGTGTACCTGTGAAGAGAACACCTGTCGAATGCAAACAGTGAAGTCCCTGATTAGAGGGCTCCTGCAGGAGCCCTTTAATCAGGGACTTCACTGTTTTCATTTTGTAATATGTTATTAAAAAACCCTAAATAGTCTAAAATGGACCAGCCTTTATTGTAATCTAGAATTGTCCATTGGAAGTTTCAGGGGATAATGAGTTTATGTTTTGTTAATTTTCAGCGAAACATGTGTTGAGCTACCATATTAAAATGAAGCCTTGGTAGTCATTAACCCATTTCAGCTAGGTGGATTCTTCCATACTTATAAATTGGGTTAGTCCATTTTTATCTAAATATTGCCTGGTAATTTTCGTTTCGTTTATATTGAAATTCCTATAAGTTAACAGTGTAGACTCTGATCAGACGCCGCATTATGCGGCGTCTGATCAGAGTATACACTGTTTGTCTATGTCCCTTTCATGGGACGCTAGGCACAAAATGGTTAAAACAAGGTTGGTACTGTTAAGCGAAAACATTATGCACTTCGTCTGCTCTGCAACAAAGAGGTCTACTGTTTTAAGATATTTCAATATTCTTCATTGAAATGTAGCTGAAGACAGAATGTATTTCAAATGATCTTTATATTGTTTTTTGCTTTCACGAATTTATGTTCAGTTTTGCTGAAAAACATTTTGTTTCGGTTGTTGTCTCAAAACCGCATATTTATATACACATGTCCCACAACAGATTTCATTTCATGAAAAAGCCCATTCAGTTTAAACATATTTATTCAGCAAATATACACATCACATAGAAATATACAACAGAAAGAAGGGATTGAAACGAAAGACAATAAAGTCTGATAGGATTTCTCTCCCTGGAAAACCCATTTATATACGAATTTCTAAAACATAATCTATATCACAAAATTGCATATTTATATTCCAATTTCTCAGATATTCTCTATTTCATTAAATATGCATCACATATTTATATTAATTTCCGACTCATACTTAATTTAAAGAATTAACATATTTATATACAATTATACAAGCATATCTTATTCAATAAAACTGTACATTCAAATACAAACCCTCCAACTAGTTCAATTAATAAAATCTCATAATTATATCTACATTTCCAAAATATGGTTTCATTTAATAAAATTTCCATATTTTTCAGCAAAATTTCCATCAACCTAGCGAAAACTAAGAAGACTCTTCTGTTTCACCTGACTCTTCATCTGATCCACATAGGATGCCTTTTCGAAACGCAAAAGCACACCATTGGAGATACAGTTTGAGAATATCACATTCCCTCCCGTTTAATCCATTTCTGCAAAATGGATTCTTCCATAATTATATATTGAATCAGTCCACCTTTGGTGTTAGAGATGCCTGGTCTAAACTTTCATTTTTGTTTTGTTTTATATTGAAATTCATATCAGCAAACAGAGCAGACTCTAATCAGACGCCGCATTATGTGGAAAATCATCCTGTTAGGTAACATTATAACTCACATGTTGTCATTGCCAGCCAATTTTCGTGCAATTGGTCTACGTGGTATCCGGCACGGTGCGCACGTGCAACAAAAGGAAACATGCCAAATAACCCCAACCAAGGTCACTGGGTTTGTTTAAATTTTTGCTTTAGATAGTCATATAGACACACTTACTTTTACCATTGGAATTTCGACTTTCTACTGATTATTAAAACAATGCCAAGATTAAGAAAAGATTTACGTAATCTATATAATTGTTGTCTTGTTGCAAGCAGGCACCCGTCAAAGGGAGTGTGTAAGGCGTTTTGGTGTACACCAATATAACAGTTTTCGCCTTCATCAGCGTTTTCTAGCTACAAGTAGTGTTGCTGGTCGACCTAGACCGGGTCAATCCCGTGAAGCTATCCGACGTCAAGACCATTCCATACGTCAACGTCATCTCCGAGATCGCTACGCATCAGCAGTTTCAACGGCAAATTTGATACCAGGGCGTCATCGAAGGACTATACACGCAAAGACAGCGATTAGACTGTGGTGAGATTATGGAATCAGGGGTCCGTTTCATAAAACTTCGTACGACAAATGTTGTCGTAAGTCAGATCATAAAAGTCATAATCTTTATTTATTTATCCATCTAATCCTGTCTTGTGACATCTCTGTGGAATCGTCTTTCCAAAGAGATGTCACAAGACTGGATTGTACAAAGAAATAAACGTTAATTGTATTTCAAAGTTTTGACTTACGACCGTTTTTGTCGTACGGAGTTTTATGAAACGGGCCCCTGCTGCAGAAGACCGCATACGGGACAGATCTAAACACAACGTAACTGATTTCCAAAAACGCTAAATCAGGGCACTGTCTTTATTTGACTGGATCTACCACAGTCCAAGAAATACCGATTTTGAAAACAAACAATAAAATGTTCAGAGATATTTGAAATTCATTCTGGTGTATTATATTGATCGTAGGTCATACAACAGTGTACATATTGCGGTGTATATATCGATGATGCATTTCTAATGTCCGTCAGTATACAATATAACGAAGTGCAAAGCATGTTGGATTTTTGAAATGTAAAACACTATTTGTTTTATTCAGAGTGTGAAATAGTTTGGAGCCAGATTAGACATCGATGTACTTGGTGCCTGATCTAACTCCAACTTGTTTGCAATGGTCATATTTGTGTTAGAACAAAAACGTTTATTGGGAAAGAATAACGTATTCCCGTTGTAGCAATTTGAAACATTGACAGTGCACTTTGTCGTGACAGAGCGTAATCAACCACTGCATAATAAAAGAAATGTACTTTATAAAGTGGAATTCCTCAAATATTCCGAGGTTCCATTAGTTTTTCTTCTGCCCTAATGTCATCCGCTCCATAACTGTCGTGCACATTTACAGTTTAAGTTTTGTTGGTGATAATAGTATCATACTGTTTTCATAGATCCCGATTGGATACAGAGTTTGATCTTGCCCAATATGTTTTTGAGCACAAACGGAACTTTTGTAAACTAAAACAGGGCTGCCATTTCTCTGGATTTTTTTCCTAAATCTTAAAGCAGGCTGAAGGTGAAGCAGAATGCGCCCTAAGGCGCATTCTGCTTTACTTCCAGCCTGCTTTAAGCAGCCACATGTCAACAAAACTAGAAACAGGCGATGGGGTAAAGGTACGATTCGTAAAATCGCGCTTGAAAAATGCACATTTGGAAATCTTAGGATTGTTCATGTCAACTTATGGCAGCCCTGCTAAAATCACACTTATGAACTAACTGTATATCAGTTGAACATACAATCCCAATCATAGAACACTTACTGCATACATACGCCTTTTTACGCATTTAATTAATTGCTCAACAGTAACTGTAGTAAATAGTCAATTTTGTATAGTAATGAATAGGTTAAATAAGTAAGACTTCCTTTATCCTTGCAGATGTTAGCTTAAAGCATTCTGAAAGTAAGCAGAATACTCCTATTGCAGAGTGCGCATTAAGGAGTACTAGTATTCTGCTTTATTTTAAACCTGCTTTAAGTCGTACCTATCTTGCGGTAAAATTTTAAATGAAATATGAGCTGTTTCAAAACATTGGCAAAAGCATGCAATTAATAGCAGCATGTATTCCGAATGCTTGACATATATCTTCCATATTAAAAAGAGACATGTGCATGAACGTTAACACTAACAATAAATATTCAGTTGAGACGGCATTCTAGTGCGAATTTGAACTGCATTGTGCAGGCGTCTGTCCCTTTAACCCATTAACCCATAACCTGTTTCTAGTGTTGAAGATATGTGACCACATAAAGCAGGTTGAAAGTAAAGCAGAATGCGCCTTAGGGCGCATTCTGCTTTACTTTCAGCCTGCTTTAAGCTACAATCTGCTAGAATATAGAAAATAGTTCTTCTAAAACATATTTATGACTTATAAATTGGAACTATTTTCTTCAGTGGATGAATTAATCTAATGTGCTAAAAGTCGCTTCCATGGGGGAAAGGGTTAAGTTGAATTGTTTGACTGCAACTGCTGTATTCGCCTTTGTTGCTTTAGATGAAGGTCTGTTATTATTTCTGTGTATATATGTGAATAATAAAGTAAAACACTTGACCCAGTTACGTGCAATCTGTATATATACAGCTCAGCTGTTTTATTCTGTTTTAATATGTTGTAAATATTACTTCAATAACACGAGTCTTTCATTGTATACATGTATAAACTAGGTGTCAAAAATTGGATGTTGTACCGATATATATATGTATCTCATTCATAATGTCGAATACCATATTGCTTAAAATATGCAAAACTTCATTGATCTATGACTGTTTCGTGTGATTGAAATTAGCTGCTGTGAATGTTTAATTGAAGAAGTAATAAAATTAACCCTTTCACCGCGCCAAATTATTTTTGAGACTTTTTCCCCTACACCGTTATTGTGTCGTCTGCTTTAATATTATTGTCTGCAATATCATTTCAAAGTTAGAATTAAGAGAGTATGACATAAGAAATATCGGAACGGGTGTCAAACAGTTTTGATCCTGATCAGACGCCGCGCAACGCGGTGTCTGATCAGGATCAAAACTGTTTGCAAATTCGACTTTAGGCGATTCTGGCGGTGAAAGGGTTAACTTGTACGTTTTTCAATGTTAATGTTTTATTTTCCCTTTTGTTATTATAGAAAGACAACTGCAATACTGTTTAATCATCGCACAATTTTAAAACTCTTTGAAACCATTTAAATTTGTATTTGTTGAATCAATAGAAAATAGTTTCACTGTTTGATGCAAGTGCATGCTTCGATTCAAATGGAAGTACATGTACAGCACTCCCTCTCTACAACGACACTCCATGGGAGACAACATTTTGTGCGTTGTTCGGAGGGAGTCGTTATAGGGAGGGAAAATGGTTACATTTGCAAACAGCTTGAATCCAAATCAGACGCCGCGTAACGCGGTGTCTTATCTGGATTCAAGCTATTTGTCACTCGTTATTAAGTTGTTTTCTTGTCAAAATGTCCATTATGTAACTTTAGAAAAACAGCAGACGACAATTTTAGCAGACGATATTACAGCAGTTAAAGCGTTAGACATATTTGTTCCGTTTGGGGAATTGCGGGAAATGTCGTTGTAGGGAGGGCCGTTGTAGAGAGGGAGTCGTTGTAGGGAGGGCCGTTGTAGAGAGGGAACACTGTATAACTGAAAGCTTCTTTATGAACAATCTGTGGTTCTGTCATTTTACCATTAGCTGTCCTGTATTAGAAGATTTGTTTTATTTCTGTTTGAACTTGCCTTAAAAGTGTACAAAAGTATTTTCAAATGATGGATCTGCATTTTGATAAAGTTACTTAAAATTCAAAATATATGTATGCATTTTTCTTGTCCTCCATTACAATGACGGACAGTATACGACCTTATTCCCCAGCACAGACCACATGTCTAATTGAGAGGGCACTTTGTTAAAGTAATACAATCTTGAAACAATCGATGAACTCAGCACTGAAAATAATGTGAGATTAAGCGATGTGTTAATATTTCATCAGTACTTTTCACCCATTTCACTACCAAAGCTGCGAGGCTGCCATTTCTCTTGATTTTTCCGAAATCGTTTTTTTTCTTAACGGATTTTCCCAAAATCCGAGGATTTCTGCTAATTTGGAATTTTACACGTTTTTTATTTAGGAAACATTGATATAGGTGTCAGACAGTTTAGAACCAGATCCAACGCCGCATTATGCGCCGTCTGATCTGATGCAAACTGTTTACAGTGGAGAATGTGTTATTCTTTCCCAATAAACGCGTTTACGCTAAAACTATTATTTGCAGTGCAAACAGTTTGGAGCCAGATCAGACGCCGGGTAACCCGGCGTCTGATCAGGCTCCAAACTGTTTGCCACCAAGATAAACATGAAATATCAGAATTGTCCAAAAGTTGTTCTTTTCTACGTTTTAGCGCTTTGCGTTTGCGTACGTTTGCGTTTAAACGGGAAAGAATAACAGATTCTCCACTGTATATAATTGCATTGGTGTTTTAGAGACTTGCAGCGAAAGGGTTAAAGGAAGAAGCCTAAAAGCCCGCTTGAAAATTCAAAAATCTTAAGATTTTTATGGGCAATTTATTCGGCAGCCTTGAAGCCGAATAAAACTTTGTAAACACTTTGAAACCAGATTTGACGCAGCGTAACTTGGCGTCATTTCAGGATAAAAACCATTCGGCACTCATATCATTATATCTCAAATTAGAACTCAATTGTTTTTGAATTTGGCATACCTTGCAGACGACCAAAAAAGTTTAAATCTGTCCAATCAAATGAGTGAGAACGAACTCAAACTCAACTCAAACGGTTTTAACCTTGTACCCCGTTTCCAATTAATTCTATTTAATTGTTAAGGCTAATTTTAACAATATATTTCACATTCAGGAGCCCTCTGATCTGAATATACACCGTTTACACAGGATAAGTGTACTTTACTATTGCACACTGTTTGTAAATGACATGCGTCACCAGGGGTTAATGTATCAAAGAGAGAGTCGTTGACGACCAGTTCAGAAATCTTATTTTGCATGTATGAATATAGGTCAGTTGGAAAACAAAGACACAAAATATGGTGAACGGAAGACGAACAAGGGGCATTGTGAAAATAGCGAAACTGATAATGTGATTCAAAATACAATGTTGAACAAATTGTAGTTTTTTTATCTTTTAATCCGTTTGTGCCCATCGTCAAATAAAAGGGACATAGGCAAACAGCGTACAGTAGACCCTGGTCAGAAGCCGCATTATGCAGTCTACACTGTTGACTGATAGGAATTTCAATATTAGAAAAAATGAACTAATCCAATGTTTAAGCATTGAAGAATCCACTTGGCATAAATGGGTTCGTTACACTTAAAACGCCAATTAGTAAAATCAGTTAAACATAGCAACTCAATGCACTAAATAGCGATACTTACATGCTAAAACCTAATATATAGAAATCATTGGTCCAAATAATTATATTCAAGTTATAACACAGTTGAATAAATAGTTCTCCAGGCGCTACATACATAAACGTTGAATCTAGTTAATATTCTATTGCAATGTTTTATGAAGAAAAGAAATTGAACAACAGTCGTCAAATATTTCTTTACATAACTTCTTATTGGAAACCATTTGGCTAATTTCATTAAACATTTAGTGTTTCTTGTAGGTTAGTTAAACTGTATTTATTTCATTTTTCACATAAAAACAATCTACACATATTATGAAATAATAAAGTTCTATACATGGATAAGAAAACAAGTTAGACAAAAAATCATGTTGGTTAATCTGTCATATTTCTTCAAATATACATGTATGTCATCCAATTGAAATTGTGGTTGCTATAGCAACCAAGTGAATTTAAGCAAAACTCTTTTTGACAAAATAACTGGTTCAAGTTGAAACTGATTTTACACAAATTATTCATAAGTAACCTTCTACCAGATATCTTAAAAATATTTATCTAGCTTTAACAACATGGCTGCCAATGGATTGAGCAATTTTACTAATGATGGCTTATAGTAAAAACTTTAAAAATCAGCTTGTCTGAAATTACTTGTCATACTTGAAAATATTTTTACACAAATGAGTCATGCCTTCTGTGAAAGGTAAATTCACATCTACTTGTTTTGGAAACCACTTGTTCAATGAACTACCAGTTGGGCGGTTCAGGGCCAGTATGCACTTCTTGTCTTATCTCCTCAGAAATTGGTTTTAATGCATTTACCAATTTTTCATACTTACAGGTGAACATTTGATATTTTATACTTTCCAAAACTACAGTCGAAACTCGATACTTCGAACTCGCCTAAATCAATAATACCAGTAGATCTATTTTATAAGTTGAATCTCGATTAGTTGATCTCGTTAAAGTCGAACATACCAGTATTACAAAGTTAAAACGTGACTTTGCCACGTTTTAACATTGAAATATGGGTATGTTCGAAGTAGCGAGCGTTCGAATTATCGAGTTTCGAATGAACTTCATAGCAAGTTGAAAGTAAAGCAGCTTCATGTCTAAACATTTAGAAAACAAATATTCAGTGAAGTTAATGTGACAATTCATTTACAGTTTCAGATTGATTAATAATAAAGGTAAGATAATTTTGCTATAATTTAAAACACGTCGTGCTCATATAATTGCAAAAATTACAAACGAAGTGTTATAAAATGTTAAATAAAATTCCCGTACTCATAGTAATGACAAAAAATCACCGATTGTTTTAATGTTTAAAGTAAAAATATGCAATATGTGTACTGCTCCTAAACGATAAGTTAAATAAATAGTATAGACATAGAAATGCCATACAGAATGATTAATGGATTATTTCCCTAATATAATAATGCAGTTATTCCAGATCAACTAAGTTTTTAAAAAAAAATCGGTATGGAGACTGATCAGACGCCAGCGTCCAGTCTGGCTTCTGTTTGCTCTTTTTGGTCTTCAACGTTTGCAATGGTAATGAAGTGCGGTCATATTGACATCAGACCAATGTGAACATATATAGGTACCGGTACGGATTGTCAGTTGACGAGAATAGTCGATGGTTCTACGCAGAGTACTGATATTGACAGAAATTGGCCCGACCTCAATTAGGGCTTACTACCGTAAATGTCTTTTCTCTCACTATGTTGCTCGGATAATAGGAAGAAATCCATTAACGCTAGACTATAATACCAATATGAAGTTATTTGAAGTGCAACAAAGATTAACATGATATGATGAAATTTAACTGACAGATATGTAAATTTATCGCACGCATGCGCGGTAGAATAATTATACACAAATGTCAATGAAATTTCCATAACAATAAAAACAGGTGTAAATGATTTTTTTTAAAAAAATGGGGCTTATACATGTATCACACAGAAGTGTAAATTGGTTTACACATGGGACACAATTAATGCATGGATAAATTAATGGACATGCAAACACTCTTCTCATTTAAACGAAACGCAAACGCAACACATCCAACTCTAGAAAAGGACGGTTTCTTCTTTTACAATGATGTTAAATTATTGATATATGAGTGGCAAATAGTTTGAAGCTTGATCAGATGCCAAGTAATTTGGCGTCTGATCTGGATCCAATTGTTTTTGCACTTTTAGCTATGCTTGTTCCCCATTGTAAACATTGATATTGATAGGGAAACATAGTGCAAATACACTTTATATAACAGCATTCGCAAATAGCTAGGTTCCAGAATATCTCCGCATCTGATCAAGATCCATACTTTTTTATGATAATAAATGTGTTTTTGTTTTATCAAAATGTCAAGAATAAACACATGTATAAGCAAATGAGATATAAGAGAAATAACAAATGAGTTAAGTAGTCATTGCAATGCAAGGGTTGAGTAGATGCATTATTTCCGATGAAGAGCAAGTTATTAATTTGTTTTGCTCATATTTATTTACAACAATTTCATTAATAATACAAAACTTTGTCAGTATTACACTTAAGTTGCATTGTGTATAATTTGATGTGACATGTAAAAATTAATATGTTCAAGAGTTGCAGGTGACTTTTTGTATTGCTTTTGTATATAACCCTTTTTCCATAGAAGTGCATTTTAAAAGCATTTCTATTCCTATAGAATGTGCATGCATTTATATTGTTCTGTTCAATGCCTGTTACAGAGCCATATTGATAGTTTATTACATGCTGACATATTGAAGCTTAAAGCAGGCAGAAAATTAAGCAGAAAGCTCCTTTACTTTCAGCCTGCTATAAGCAAATACATGCCTTTAACTGAGTTAGATGTTTAGGGGGTAAGGGATAAACAAATATTTCTGTAGGGCAACATACCATACACATCTAATCAAAAACCTTTACACCAAAGACCCCATATGCTGCTGAAGGCGAAATTCATTTCATTGTTCTTTTATCTCAACAATCTCATTTTATATATTTAAATGTTTCCCCCCGATCGACAGAGATTAGTCTGAACATGAAACACGCAAAAAAAACTATATAAATGAAAGCAGCGAAACCTTTTCGTTTTAAGACACAGTAATAGAGTGTATTTTCTATCAAATTAAAAGCTTTTTGTTCGTGCTTCAATGAAGCAAAAAATCTTCTTTAAGCAAAGACGGGCGGCTTATTGAGTCGTCGAATCCATGCGGCTTTCTCCCATCATGCTCCATCGGCGAAGCTTGAAGGTTGGCCAGATCCATCTGATAAAGCTCATATGAATAATGAATATCAAACATGGCCGACGGTATATTGTATATATACATGATAAACTATTCAAATCCGTATACAGGTATACAGCGGATCACACACTGTATTTACAATATTTATGCTGACATTTGTATTGCAAGACCAGTGGGTTTAGGGTTTTATGGAGTGTTAAAGGTTGACCGTTATGAGGAATCATGCATGGACATGCAAACACTCGCGACAGTTTCATCACGGGGATGCCGGTCGGTGTGCGATATTTGCTGGATATTTCCCCCTACCTATCGCAACACGGCGAGCAAGACGTTGTTCTTTTTCCTTTAAACAAAGCTAATCACAAATGTGATGTAATAAAATGAAGGAATGACAATATTGACGATTGTTTAATCATAGCAACAGATAGTTCGGAACCTAACTAGACGCCGTGTTACTAGATGTCTTGTTAGGTCGCAAACCGTTTGCAAATGATATCGCCGTTTTTCACACAAACGCTTTTAATTGAAAAAGAAATGCGCATTTCCCAATGTATAGCACGGACTCAAGGATGCCGCTTGGTGTATCCTTTTGGTGGATATTCCTCACGTTATCACCATAGCTTTCATGGAGGAGGGTTTGGCAATCTGATGTTATAAATGGCAATTCTTGGCATAAGAGAACCCACTGAAGCTGCTGAACTCTAGGATGTTCTAGGATTGTAAGTATATTTTAAATATTATTTTCAGCAGAAAGTCGTTTTTAAATGATTGGTATAGCAAATTATACAACATATATGAAACACCTGTTTTAACTAACGTACTAAATAAACTGTTTGAAATAAGTTGCATGGTAATGTGATGCAGAAAAACGCTGTTATTTTGCGTTTATACGAAATGAGACGCAATCACGACGCGCTAAAATGAATGTAATGGCTGTTTCATGAAAATTCTGACGGTTTATTTTAAATCAGAGGCGTCTAATCAGGATCCAAATTGTTTGTCACTCATCTCAACATTTCTATATTAATTTGAGAAATAAAAGTAGACGCCAATTGATTGAAAGCAAATATGTCCATGGCTGTGAAGAGTTAAAGCTCTCGTCCTGGAGGCTGTCGAATTTTGCCGTAGGCCAAGTGGTCTGTGGGTTAAGGACATAATGATGTATAGAAAATAACGACATTATATACTCATTCAAATTAGAGAAATAGATAACTTGTATGAATTGCAATCACAAACAGAAAAAAGTATGAGACAAAAATATTTATTAAATATAAATAATATTTAATAAATATTAAATTTATAAAAAAAACGAATCAAATTTTACTAAAGTCAAACTTAAAAATGAATTACGTTCAATAAGGATACCTGTTATACTCATTTATTAAGTAAATAAACAAATATATAGGCAAAAAGAGAAATACGTTGATAAATAAAAACAAATGAATAAATAGGTAAGTGAATAGATAACAATAAGTTGACATCGTTAACCTGAACCCGAGAAATCAATTTGCGCCAAGGGGATTTTTCCATGTTTATATTTTGGATTAGTCCATTTTCTTAAAAACTAACTAACTAAATAAATATAATATTTCTGACTAAGAGTAAGTTAACTTATTTACTAGTTAAAAAGATAATTAATTAATTAAATAGATGAATATTGAATTAGATATTGATCAATAGGCTCAATAATGATATAAAACAATACATGTAATAATTAAGTTAATATATGAGTCTAACTCTAAACCCACTTCACTGTCGTGACGTCATCAATTTTAAACAATAATCGTCTGTTATTATTTCTCAAATTTAGATTGTATGAATTTTGACTTAAGAAATATTGTAATGAGTGTCAAACAGTTTGAATCCTGATCAGATGTCTGATCAGGCTCCAAACATATTGCAAATAACTGTTGAACCTGAGGTAAGGCAGTGAATGGGTTTACTCAAGTAAATGGCCATATTACCTGATACTACAGTGGAGAATCTGTTATTCTTTCCCAATAAACGCGTTTACGCTAAAACTATTCTTTGCAGTGCAAACAGTTTGGAGCCTGATCAGACGCCGGGTAACCCGGCGTCTGATCAGGCTCCAAACTGTTTGCCACCAAGATAAACAAGAATTATCAGAATTGTCAAAAAGTTGTCATTTTCTACGTTTTAGTGCTTTGCGTTTGCATACGTTTGCGTTTAAACGGGAAAGAATAACAGATTCTCCACTGTAACCAGCTCTTATATTGCCACAAAATTTACTGCTTTAAAATTGTCGTAAAACATTGAAATAAATTTAAATGCAAATGTACTGCTTTCTACATGTAGACACATATAAAATATTTCAGATACTTATTAGACGTCACAATACCTTTGGTCTGGATCAATTTTTTTTCAAATGTGGAGTATTCATCATTGGCCGGATAATGGTTACAAAAGTATTGACACAAGCAAATCTACATGAATTAAAGGAAATTGAAATTAATAAAATAGAAAAACGACGCTACGTTAAGCTTATATACTGCTTCGAGACTTATTTTTACATCGAAATTGAAAAGAGATTGATATTTTGACGATATTATGCGAACGGGTTACATCATACTGTTAAATTCTGTGGTGAAATTGTTATTTTTTTAAGATGATGCTGCCATAACCGTCTAACATAGTCATTGTCATAATAAAAACATTGATATGAGTGTCAGACGCTATGTAATTCGAGTCTGACTGATCATGATCCAAACTGAGTGTAATAAAGAAATTGAAAATTGTGAATGTTGTTGCAGTCGGGTCGTATTCAGTGGAGAATCTGTTATTCTTTCCCGTTTAAACGCAAACGTACGCAAACGCAAAGCACTAAAACGTAGAAAAGAACAACTTTTGGACAATTCTGATAATTCTTGTTTATCTTGGTGGCAAACAGTTTGGAGCCTGATCAGACGCCGGGTTACCCGGCGTCTGATCTGGCTCCAAACTGTTTGCACCGCAAAGAATAGTTTTAGCGTAAACGCGTTTATTGGGAAAGAATAACACATTCTCCACTGTACTCGTCATTTATAAACAGGGCACCTTTAAAGAAATACAAACAGTGTAGACCATGACCAGTAACTCCTGTAGGAGCCCTCTGATAAGGATTATACAAACAGAGTACATGTGAGGAGTGCACTTGTCCTATGCAAACAGTATAGACCCTGATCAGAGGGTTCCTTAAGGAGCTCTTTGATCAACGTCTACACTGTTTATCATTTTGACATCTATTGTAAAAATCAACTGTAAAAAGTCAAAAATGGACAAGACTAAATTGAAATTAGAATTTTCCTTTTTAGGTTTCTGGGTGGAAAGTGTTAAACATATGCTTGTATTATCAATTAAAATATGTTTTAACTAAGGGTTTGTACTGTTTGTCATTTTGCAATATACAGTGGAGAATGTGTTATTCTTTCCCAATAAACGCGTTTACGCTAAAACTATTCTTTGCAGTGCAAACAGTTTGGAGCCAGATCAGACGCCGGGTAACCCGGCGTCTGATCAGGCTCCAAACTGTTTGCCACCAAGATAAACAAGAATTATCAGAATTGTCCAAAAGTTGTTCTTTTCTACGTTTTAGTGCTTTGCGTTTGCGTACGTTTGCGTTTAAACGGGAAAGAATAACAGATTCTCTACTGTATTGTGAAAATCAAACCAAAAATAGTCAAAACTGGACTAAACTTAATTGGAAATTTGAATTGTCCATTAAAAGTTTCAGGAAAGAGTGGTTTAGAGCTATTTCCTGTGAGTGCCTGTACTCTTCTAACTGGCCGGAGGGACGGACTGACCGATCATGCTAGGGTCATCGTTAATATCGATAGATCCAGGTGAATGTCAGTTTTATGATGAATGTCCCTTGCTATTTGTGGACACCTCAAATTCCTACATAGTATACAGTGGAGGGTGCGGTATTCTTTCCCGTTAAACGTAAATTAAACGCAAACGCAAACGCAAAACACTTAAATGTAGAAAATTACAACTTTTTGACAATTCTAACGTTTCATTTTATATCTGAGTGGCAAACGGTTACCCGGCGTCTGATCTGGCTACAAACTGTTTGCAGTGGAAATAATAGTTTCAGCATAAACGCGTTTTGGGGGAAAGAATAACGTCTTCTCCACTGTACACATGTATAACCAACAGACAGAAACTGTGATGGATAATGATAAATATAATCGTACTGCGACCTTCAAATATGTGAAAACAGTCACATAGGCTAATACGTTATTCTGTCCCGTTTAAACGAAAATAAACGCACATGCAATGGCACCAAGATAACAAAAATAACAGGTTTGGTTGGCTTTTCTTTTTTAAACTGAATATTCATTTGTATCTGATTGGGATACACTAACAGCTTGGAGACTGGTCAGGTACCGAATTAACTAACCCATGCATATACATACAGTACAGTGCCCCCTCTCTTCAACAACACCCACTGGGAGACAAATAGTGTGTGTGTTGTTCGGAGTGTGTGGTAATAAGGAGGGAAATCGGCTTACATTTGCAAACAGTTTGAATCCAGATCAGACGCCGCGTAACGCGGCGTCTGATCTGGATTCAAACTGTTTGTCACTCGTCATTATATTTCGTCTGTCAAATGTTCAATGATCTGCAACTATGAGAAAAAAAAGCAGACGACAATTTTAGCAGATGATATTGCAACAGTTATATAGTGTTTCATATAAATGTCTTGTTAGGGGAACGACGGCAAGGGTCATTGTTAGGAGGGAGTCGTTGTTCAGGGGGCGTTGTAAACTACAAAGGACTAGGTATTGCCACAACAGATTGTTGTTGTAGCAGAATATTATTCGTACGAATAAGTTTGTTCAAACTTGCACCTGACAAGATTCTTGACCTTTGAACTGAAGATTACATTTGATTGACTGTTCATTGAAGCTCTGATGTATATTCATTAATAAATCGATTAATTCTAATTAATTCATTCACACCATTTAATGTGACACATGCACTGAGTAATCTATGGTAAGATATAGATATAGACTCTATGTCTGAATATGTATTGCTTGTGTATTGTGCCACAATTTCTTAACCTTGTCCCTATCAAAAAGTTCATTTCTAAAGACAAATTAATGTTTAAAGCATGCTGAAAGTAAACCAGAAATCTCATGAATGACCTTGACGCATAACTTTCAGCACGATTTAAGCTTTAACTTGTCAGGATACAATAAATGTTGGACGTGGCTCTTTGCTAGGACATCGTAGTAAAATAAAAATGCACTTCTATTAGGAATACATGTATGTAAAGGCGTCAATATGCTTTTATGGGGGTAAGGGGTTATCTTGCTAAGACCCAATTATGGATTCATGTCATGGATATCTTTACTTTGTTTACGACATTGTTTATAGGTGTACTAATGTTTGTTAGCCTTGGTTTTAAAGGCATATTGAGTTCTTAAAAGGCAAACGATCGCTTCTTTTTGATAGGCGTTTTAGCTGTCTACACGGTATACCAATTGTTCCTTTGAAGGATATTTGTTTTATGTAAAGTAACTATTTACTCCATAAATATGCCTTTTTACGCTTTTAATTTATTCATCCACTGCAGAAAATAGTTCAGATTTATACATTCAAGAACAGTTTCCATATTCTTGCAGATGGTAGCTTAAAGCTGGCTGAAAGTAGAGCAGAATGCACCTTAAGGTGCATTCTGTTTTGCTTTCAACTTGCTTTAAGAGGTCATCTGTCTGCAAGCTAGAAATAGGCTATGGGATTATGGGTAAGATTCGTTCGAGAAGGATGCATAATTCTTTAAATACATGTACATGCATTTTTTGAGTTATTTATATATTTATATTCATATTTATATATGACATAGCGTGGGAAACCGAGACAGAACTAAGTCTTGATAGCAATCTACCCCTCGACTTTCACATGAGTCAGGTAGACTAAATCAAATCTAGGTTTTTTGTACCAAAAAATTATATTTTACTTACTTGGTGTTTTCCACTCGACAGATTTTCAAGAGAAAATACTTGTGTGAAAATATTACGCGTTTAATGAGATAATGTAAGAAAATAGTAAAATAAAATCACATAAAGTTGAACTTCGTTTGACTTTGAAATACGGGTATGTTCGACGTAACCGAGCATGAAATAATGCAAATAATGTGTCGACAAATCGGATTGTTCAAATTAAGCGTATTCGAGATTGTGTTGTGAACCAACAGAAAGTTTACTTGTGTTGAGCGAGCACTAATTTAATATCTTAAAGGTGATAGCTAAATTAATGGCGAAAGTAAAACAGAAACCAAAGGAGTATTTCTTTTGTTCTGATTTTAAACGGAAATCACCCCTAAATTAAGATGACAAATGTATCTTAGTTTTCAATGGTTACAAGGTTGACTGTAATACTTAATTCCCTATGGTTACAAATTGAATAAAATACTTGGTTTCCAATAGTAACAAGATTGATTGTCAAACATCGTTTCCAATGGTTACAATTTTGAATGTCATGCTTAGTTTCCAATCATTACAAAATTTTACTTTTTACCAAGAAAGCTTCTGGAATGATAAGACAGTAAGTAGTTTCATTATCCTGTTTCTTATCTTGATATAATATAGATCAGTCGGGCCACATACAACCACCATTATTATCATAACAGTTTGAATAACAATACTAGAATGTATATGTAAGTTTATGTAAAGCGTATTATAAAGGTAACAAAAACAATAGCAACAACAAAAAACAATAAGAGCAACTACTGCTTTTAATAATAATGACAATAACGACAATGATGATAATAATAGAATAATAAAGTTATAATGATAATGATTAAGAAGATAATAAGGATAATAATAATTATTTCCACGATCACCATCATCACAGTGGAAATAAATTAATTAGTAGTAGTAAAATTAATAGTAGTAGTAGTAGTAATATAAGTAGTAGTAGTACTAGTAGTAGTAATAGTAGTATAATTATTATTATTATTAGTAGTAATATAATAATTAGTAGCAGTTGTAGTAGTAATAGTAGTAGTACTACTACTAGTAGTAGTAGTAGTACTACTACTACTATTACTTCTACTACTACTTCTACTAGTAGTAGTAATAATGATGATATTATATTTTAATTTTTGAATACTTCCAATTCTATTACTACTGTTAAGTATAATACTTAAAAATAATGATAATATATTCTTGAAGAATGTATAGGAAAGGTTTATCTATGTATACAGAATTAACATGAATGTAGAACAAACATAACGGCTAATATTCATTTGATTTGAACGTGATCTATTGTTATATGTTTGATAGACTAATATTGCACAAAAACGCAGCTTGTTGATGAGAAAGTAAAGTAGACAGTTTTAACGCCATTTTCTTTTGAAAGGTTTTGTCGTAATATATTTATTAGGTTAGAACTCATGCGATATAAATCCATAATATCCGAGACAAATTAATACGCCCATCATGGTTAACCCTTCTCTGCATTGGTACGAGGGCTCTGGAATTTTCAAACAAATGGATCTAGATCAGAAGCCGAGCAACTCGACCTTTGATCAGACCCTGTGATACTCATATCGATATTTTAATAGTCACAAAACCAATAATTCTAACAGAAGAATTAAAGCAGACGACAACTTTAAAACAGACGATAGCATGACAGAGAAGGGTTGAAGCATTAACCTTCTCGGCGCTAAATTGATCGTGAGGGTTTTACCCCTTCACCGCTATAATGTCGTCTGTTTAGATATTGCTGTCTGCAAGCACGCTTTAATGTTAGATTTAAGGAAGTATGAATTAAGAAATATCGATGCGAGTGTCGAACAGTTTTGATCCAGATCATACGCCGCGTAACGCGGCGTCTGATCTGGATCTAAACTGTTTGCAAAGTTGTCTTTACGCGACTTCGGTGGTAAAAAGGGTTAATGTCTTAAAGTGGAATGCAGTTCGACATGTGTACTTGTAGAACAGACCTGCTCCCTGTTGCCCTGGTGAAGCCGTTCATGACAATAAAGCATGTTTGATGTGCATTTGACGTATTTATGATGTCATTAACATACACGTGACATATTTATAGTAACGATCTCTCCACCCCCTCATAGGTTACGCTTTGTTTTACACGATTTGAAAACGATTGGGATAGATTTATTAATTCATTCACTGCTTTATCCCAAGTGCACTGGTACATGTATTTGCAAATAGTTTGGATCATGATCAGACACAAGAGTATGTCGGCGTCTGATTAAGATTCGAAACATTCATTAAATGTTATCCAATAAAGATTGTCTAAAATATAGTATTTACAAATTCCATTACTAGTCAGTAATAGTATTTGGTGTACTATTTGTAAATACTAGTCAGTTAAAGTATTTGATGTACTTCTTGTACAATACAAGTCAGTTATACTTTTTGGATACTATTTGCACAATACTAGTTAATAATTGTGTTAAAAACACTAGTTGTAAAATACATAACGTTTAATTAATTAACCATATTTGTAATAGTTGTTGACAACTATTAGATTTAGAAAGAAAACAGTATTATTGAGAATAAAGGAATATTTTGTTATGAAAACTATGTGTCCACACAAATAAGGCCATACAGAACAGAAGACTTTTAGTTAATACATTTGCAATGATATTAAACAGTATAACATACATTGGGAAATGCACTATTCATTTCCAATACATTAATGTTGCTAAAAAATTATTTCCGCTGAAAACAATTTGAAGCCTGCTCAGTTTCACTGTACTTTTAATTTGCCATTCTGACATTTGACTAACAGTTTTCAAGCCCCTTATTACATCAAATATATTGCTTTACATCCCATTTTAGATGTTTACCATTTCCAAACGCATTCAGACTTCAATGTTGTTTTCGTGTTGTTTTTTTTGTTTTTTTTGTTTTAAAATCAATTCCTACGACATGCTCGTTTTCAAATTCCTAGATATTACACCAAAGACCTTTTCATTTAACGTTAACGAGTTAGAGTGAGCAGGCGCCTAAACAAGATCCAATCTATTTGACACCTATATTGATTTTAATACGCAGGCGACAGATTGACAGTCAAAGGGTTAAGCCTATTTAATTTTTTATTATATATAATTTTGCCATTTTCAATTTTGTACAACATAATTCTCATTCATCCTAAATGAATATAGTATCCGCAAGCATTTACATGCTAAATAATTTAATGAATAACATTTATACATTAAAAGATCAATACTGTTTATGAGTACTTATGTGTATAGAATGTCATTCAGACTTTTGTTTAGTGATCATGCAAAGAAATATATATAATTCGTCTCTGAAAGTGATTATAGTTTAACCCTTTACCCCATAGAAGCGACTTTTAGCGTATTTAGTTTATTCCTCCGCTGAAGAAAATAGTTCCAATTTAATAAGTCATGATTATATAGTATAGGGAAAATTTTCAATATTCTAACACATGGAAGCTTAAAGCAGGCTGAAAGTAAAGCAGAATGCGCCTTAGGGCGCATTCTGCTTTACTTTCAACCTGCTTTAAGTAGTCACCTATTTTCAATACTAGAAATAGGCTATCAGGTAAAGGGTTAACCCCTTCACTGTCATGACGTCAACTGGATTCAAATTGTTAGCAAATAACCATTGTAACCATTTTAAACTGTTTTCAAATAACCATTGTAACTGTTTGCAAAATTTTACTAATCATTGAACTTGGGTTAAGGTAGTAAACGGGTCAATGTTAGTTAAATTAAATTGACCGCGTATAGGAACTTTCTGCCTTATACTTAATCTACATTAAACAATGTTATGTATTTAGGAAAACACCGTTACAATATCATAGTCTTTCATCATATGATAATCGCTGAAAACTGACTAGACTGGGTTATATATCAAGATTTGCAAATATATTACTATAACAAAGATATGGCATCGCCACCAGTCAAAAGTATACTTGTTGCGGTGACTAAGGTATATGATATGACTTCTTAAAGCAGGATAAAAGCAAATCAGAAAAGCTTTTTTTAGCTTTCTGTTTTCTTTTATCGTGGTTTAATCTTTCACGTATCTTTAACATCAATCATGATTCACCCTGTTGAGTAATAGGTTGAAATAGGCGGGCTTTACTGTGGTTACACTTGTCACCACAAAGACGTCCAAATTGTCCCTCGCTTTTGACCATGCCGTCAAGTGGTTTACACCTGTCTCCCTTTGATTGTAGAGCGTTTAACCCTTATTCAACCCTTATTTTACAATGATATCGTCTGCTCTGAAATTGTCGTCTGACAAATTTTTGAAAATTTGTTATTTTATTTCAAAATAGAAGAATCGCAAAGACGGTTGGTCAAACAGTTTGGATTCACATCAGACGTCGCGTAACGCGGCGTCTGATGTGAAATCAAACTGTTTGTAAATACCAGTGAAGTTGACATGGGTAGGATAAGGATTAACAATTTAGCTGTTTTAGTATCGTTTGCTTTAAGATTGTCGTCTGATTTAATTTCTCAAAGTGCGATTTCATGAATTTTTACTGAAGAAATGTCAAACAATTTAGACCCAGATCAGATTCCAGGTTATGGGGGCGTATAATCAGGATACAAACTGTCTCAAACGTTTAGTCAAACCTCACTCATCACTCATCACATTTACCATAATTTGAAAGTAGTAGTTTATTAACCCTTTCACCGCCAGAATCGCCTAAAGTCGAATTTGCAAACAGTTTTGATCCTGATCAGACGCCGCGTTACGCGGCGTCTGATCAGGATCAAAGCTGTTTGACACCCGTTTCGATATTTCTTATGCCATACTCTCTTCATTCTAACTTTGAAATGATATTGCAGACAATAATATTGAAGCAGACGACACAATAACGGTGTAGGGGTAAAAAACTCGAAAATAATTTGGCGGTGAAAGTGTTAATTCCCCCATACACGGATATCTATATTGTCTACATTTCGGCCTCAAATCCAAACCCTAGGCGACTTTTTGGCGATTGATTAGTATTCAAATTACCTAACACGGATATTAAAATGTATGCAAACACAAGAACATAAGAGCCATGGCAAACACATTACACCCTGTGACATTGCTGAAGCAGATGTATATTAGAGGATACAGTGCTCCCTCCCTACAACTGACCTCCCGACAACGATTCCCTCCTTACAACAAGAATTACCGCTGTTCCAAAAACAATACAGTTATGCCCAATCTTTCACGGCTTCATTATCGTCTGATTACACTTATAGTCTGCTGTTTTTCTCAAAGTCACATAATGGAGAAAAAAAACCATAATGACGAGTGACAAATAGATTGAATTCTGATCCGACGCGCGTTTCGCGGCGTCTGGTCTGGGGTCAAGCTGTTTGCAAATGTAAGCCATTTTCCTCCCTATAACAATTCCTTTCGAATAGAACACACGACTTGTGTCTCCCTTCGGGTATTGTTGTAGGGAGGGAACACTGTATACCATTAAATGTCACCTTTTTGTTAAATAAAGATGAGTTTTCTTGTCATAACACGGGCCGTACAACAACAAACTGCTTGCCCCAGTGTTTAACCATTTAACCCTTTGTCAGGCCTGTCGCGTAATGTTTTTATAATGATGTGTGTGTGTTTAAGTCTTTTATAAAACATAGCTATCAAGTATGAATAAATTATGGACTAAATTTAAAACACGATTTATGTCCTTATTCACCGCAAGTTTTTTTTCATACAGTATTCACGCAAGTATGCACACGACGCTGTTGGTGTCACGATGTCGTTGGGTGTGCCTTCTCTACATGGCCAACCAAGACGCTTAATTTTAACCCTTTCCCCCCCATAGAAGCGACTTTTAGCGTATTAAATTTATGCCTCCGCTGAAGAAAATAGTCCCAATTCAAACCCTCAAAAACAATTACCATAACCATCATTTCTATATAGCCTAGTTGATGGTAGTTTAAAGCAAGTTGAAAGTAAAGCAGAATGTGCCTTAAGGCACATTCTGCTTTGCTTTCAACCTGCTTTAAGTGAACACCTGTATTTAATGTTATAAACGGGTTATTGGGTAAAGGGTTACAGTGGAGAAGACGTTATCCTTTCCCATTTAAACGCAAACGAAACGCAAACGCAATGCAATAGAATGTATAAAATAACAACTTGTCGGCAATTCTGACAAACTGGTTGCATTGGAAATAATAGTCTTAGCGTAAATGTGTTTATTGGGAAATAATAACGTCTTCTCAACTGTATTACCATATGCATGTACAGTGAGGGACATGTTGTTCTTTCCCATTAACCCTTTACCTTATAGAAGCGCCTTTTAGCGCATTCATTTAATTCATCCGCTGAAGAAAATAGTTCCATTTTATACAGTCATGAAAATGTATCAGAAGGAATAATCTTTTTATTCTAGCAGGTGGTAGCTTAAAGCAGGCTGAAAGTAAAGCAGAATGCGCCTTAGGGCGCATTCTGCTTTACTTTCAACCTGATGTAAGCAGTCACCTTTTTTCAAAACTAAAATCAGGCTATGGGGTAAAGGGTTAAACGCGTTTGCGCTCAAAACAGTAGTTTCCATTGTAAACAGTTTGGAGCCTAATCAGATACAGGGTTGTCCGGCGTCTAATCAGGCTGTTTGCCACTGAGATAGAAACACATTGACAACATTTACAAAATGTTGTTATTTTCTTCATTTCATTGCAATCCGTTTAGTTTAAACGGGAAAGAATGACACCCATTTCGTTGTTTTTAACGTTAGATATACATTAAAGACTGAAAGTATAGGACAATGAGAGAAAAATTCGGAGAACGGAAAATCTAAAACCCAATCATGTGACGTTATTGCTACACGATACACCTTACAAATATACACGTGCAACCGAAATGTTGCTACTTTTAGCACAAATATTTAGACTTAAAGGTACTATTGATTTTACAATATAACCATAGATGACTTTTAACATTAATTACTAACATTTGATCCTTTTCTAGTCGGTAGTGACTTGTCTGGTATTGCAAATTGCTTGGATCTAAATTATACGTCGTTTAACTCATTTGGATCAAACTGTTATAGACTTTTCATTATTTTATTTTTTTAATTTAAAAATGCATAAATCTTTGACAACACTGAGCAGATTACGTTAAGAGGAGAGAGGGTATTAAATGTTTTCTAAGAACCAGACACATTCAGTTCAGATGTTGCCAGAACATAAAAGTTATATATCAGTTTAACTATACATGTATACATGACATTATTTTATTTTATCGTCTTCCATTATAAAGTCATTTAAAAGCTCGTCTGTTTTTATTTATCGGATGTTGATGTCATGCAATATCTACCGGTAACCGTTGCAAATAGTTTGGATCCAGATGAGATGCCGAGTGGCTCGGGGTCTCATCAGGATACAAACTATTTTTGAAACTCTGACCCTATTTGAACAGGAATTTTTTAGGAAATTAGCACTAGAACATTAGCAGACGACATTTTTTACGGACGACAGTATCACATATTAACAGCGTTCAAAGAGTCTACCCCTTCACCGCCTTACCCTGAGTACAAGTGTTGTTGTAAACAGTTTGGATCTTGATCAGACGTCGCGTAACGCGGCGTCTGATCAGGATCCAAACTATTTGAAACTGATTTCGATTTTTCTTAAGTCAAAATACCTAAAATTAATATTTGAGAAATAAAAGCAGACGGCAATTGTTTGAAATTAATGACGTCATTGCAATGAAGGAGTTAATACACATGGCGTGGCTAATCTGTCATCGAATCAGTGTCACTTTAGCAACATTACTAAGGTAACAGATGCCTCACAGTATAGATCGTTTATTGCATGTAATATTATGACTGGTATAGGAAAGAAACTTAGAAAATATTTCAACACGGCGGGAAATATGTTATTCTTTCCCGTTTAAACGATACTAAAAGCAACGCAATTAAATAAAGTGTAGAAAATATATTAAAATTACACCCCAAACAAAAACAAACACACCCAACCATACCCCCACCAACAAACAAATAACAAAAAATGCAGTTATTAAACGGAATTCTATCGGTATTTCTTCAATCACAACTTTAAAAAAATATTTGTTTTCAAAAAATAGCAGAGAACAATTTCACCAAATGATATTTTGTTTGTAATATGGTCAAAGGACCCGGTAAGATTTGTGACAGTTACCGGTAAATGATTTAACACATTCAACCCTAGCGATGAGTACATGTACACCCGTCATTTATAAACAGTATGCCGGTAAGGATTACACTTGTCCTATGCAAACAGTGTAGACCCTGATCAGAGGGCTCCTTAAGGAGCCCTCTGATCAGAGTCTACACTGTTTGTCATTTTGAAATATATTGTTAAAATCACCCCTAAATAGTCAAAATTTTGAAATTGGAATTGTCAGAGGTGAATGAGTTAATACATCGACTGATTGTGGTTAGACTGGAATTCACTGATCTGCCTCAGATCTGGCGCCAAACCATCTGATAGGAAGACTTTTTGTATGATACATTAATTTCTTAAAGCGTGTCCAATTAAAAACATCAAACTATTTATTGACAAAGTACAGCCGACAATGTTGTTATATGACAGTATTGAACAAGTTAATTAACTATATCTCTATGTAGAAGTGATATAAAAGAAACGGAAAAGTCGTTTGCCTTTAGTGTATGATACTATATCGATTATACTGTAACACTAAAACATATACAGATGGGATGGGTTACGTCATTCTTTTCCAATATACGCGTTTTGTCTAAAAACTCAACTCAACTCAAACAAAATTCTATTTCCAATTTAGTTCAAAGTTCATGTATAGCAAAAGCATAAAATAATATACATACATAAGTTAAAAAGAATATAAATAGATGTGTTAGTGAAGTCTTATAAAGATTGAAAGTACTAAGGATTGTAAGTAGTACGTTTCAAACAGTTTGGAGCCTGGTATATACCGAGTATATCAACACCCGTTCTTGCTATACAAACTGTTTGGCACTCAAATATTTTATGAATTACATGTATCAATGTTTTCAAAAATACTGTCGTTTAATTTACTTTATTGCATTGCTTTTTTCTTTTTAACTCGTTTAGATAGCAACGCATAGACTACCACCACTGTATAGAAAATATCGTGTTTAAGCCATTTGTCATTTTCCCGAGTTTATTACATTGTGTTTGCGTTTCGTTTGCGTTGAAATGCATCAGAATCGAACTTTCTCACTCGGTTTAAACTGTCAGTGCCTTGCCTTTAGAGCTGTTTTCAGACAGAAGTGTGTCTGTAAAGTTTATTCACCCATTTAGTCCTAATGAAGCATATGTGCAATGGTAAAATTGTCCTATTCAAACAGTGCAGATACAGATCAGAGGGCTCCTACAGGAGCCCTCTGATCTGGGTCTGCACTGTTTGTCATTTTACAATATATTACAATACATTGTAAAGTAACTAACACTAAATGATAAAAAATGGAGGCTAGACTTAATTGGATACTGGAATTTCCTTTTGAAGTATCAGGGAGTCAATGAATTAATGCTCTGCTCGTGACTACATGTACGTTGATAGTATAAAGCTCGTCTTGGTAACATATGGCAACAATCTCACCACAAAATCTATTGACTGAGACAACGGAGAAGACGTTATTCTTTCCCGTTCAAACACAAACGAAACGCAAACGCACTGTTATTAAATGCAGAAAATAACAACTTGTTTACAATTCTGACTATTTATTTTAATTTAAGTGGCAAACAGTTTGGAGCCTGATCAGACACCGGGTTACCCGGCGTCTGATCTGGCTCCAAACTGTTAGCAATAGAAATAATAGCTTTAGCGAAAACGCGTTTATTTGAAATGAATAACGTATTTTCCACTTTAATATACATTAGCTACAACATGTGTATTAAGAAGTGTGTAAATGTAGCAATTATTGCCTTATAAATTGCCAGGTTTGTTTTATTAGCAACCAACATTTGGATTCGACTTAATGTTTCGAAAGTCATAGTACATATACATCTATTCATTCTAAGATTTATACCAAAGCAATCAGTTAAGATTATTCAGGCAGGTGACTGCTTCGAACTGGTTGAAAGTAAAGCAATCAGATATGTCTGCTTTACCTTTCTCCTGCTTTGAGCTGCAACCTGTCTGTAATACAGTGCCCCTCTCTACAAAACACCCAAATGGGAGACAAATATTGTGTGCGTTGTCCGGAGGGGGTTGTTATAGGGAGGGGAAATTAATATCCTTAGAGTGCTTACATTTGAAAACAGTTTGAACCCAGATCAGACGCCGCGTAACGCATTAACTGTCGAAATTGTGAAACTATACTTTTGAGACAGGGAGAGAGAGAGACAGAGAGAGACAGAGAGGCAGAGAGAGAGAGAGACAGAGAGAGAGACAGAGAGAGACAGAGAGAGAGAGAGAAAGAAAGAGAGAGAGATACAGACAGACAGACAGACAAACAGACAGACAGACAGACAGACAGACATACAGAGATAGACAGACAGACAGACAAATAGACAGAGAGAGAGAGAGAGAGACATACAGAGACAGAGAGACAGAGACAGAGAGACAGAGGTAGAGAATATAAATAATATATTATTTTGATTTGCTTGAAAATTATCTATATTTTAAGGACATTGTCTCGGTTCGCGTGCTGCAAAACCTCTTGAAATTGTCGTAAATTACTACAAACTGCATTGTAAAGAAAGCTTAATGTACTCGTAATTATAATGTAGTAAAATAAATGTTAAAGGTCAGATAAAATCTAAATATAAGTATACACTGTGTAAATTTGATGTAAACTTTGTAGAAAAAATGTTAAGAGAATTTAGCTTTTAGTATATTTCAGTACAGTGGAGAATCTGTTATTCTTTCCCGTTTAAACGCAAACGTACGCAAACGTACGCAAACGCAAAACACTAAAACGTAGTAAAGAACAACTTTTGGACAATTCTGATAATTCTTGTTTATCTTGGTGGCAAACAGTTTGGCGCCTGATCAGACGCCGGGTTACCCAGCGTCTGATCTGGCTCCAAACTGTTTGCAGTGCAAATAATAGTTTTAGCGTAAACGCGTTTATTGGGAAAGAATAACAGATTCTCCACTGTATATTTTAGTATATATTTGTGATGCAGTAGTAGGAAGCCATTATTCTTTACAATTTAAACAAACTAAAAAGAAATGCAATACAGAAAAAACATTATTTCAATCCTGGCGATTTATCTTATTCTTGGTGGCTAACAGCCTGATCAGAAATAGTTGCCGAAGGAAAACAGTTGTGGAATTTCTTATTTGTTCGCACTTTTTAATGGTTATATCAATATTGCCGCAAAATTGAAGCATATTACCCATGTAACATGTCATGTAAAGTATTTGAAAAGTGCACAAAAAACGTACAAGTAAGAACTAATGAACAGGATTATATTTAGCGAATGTGGCCAGGTAATGAAGTGCAAATGTATTGTAGAAAGCTCCTGTCATCGCTTACTGCATTACTTTTGTTCTGCTTTAAGCTTTAACCTATAACGTAGATTACAAGTGACTATGTAAACAAGGGGACAATAAAACAGAAAGCTTCATTAGGAGCTTTCTGTTTCACAGTAACCTTGCTTTCATCTTGCTTTAAATTGGCAATTGTCCTTTATATAATCAATCAGCCTTTTTTAGTGGTCGTAAAAGAGAGGTTTTATTTGTTCCACCACTTTTTATGGTCGCCTAATGCAAGTCTGACTTTAAATCAATGCATGTTTTAAATGTAGACAAGACGATGTACTTATGTATAAGTCTGAAATAAAATATGTTCTGTTCTGTTCTGTAAAACTATCGGAATCGGAAGGCGTTTGATTTTATATCCACATGATGTCAATTTTTTATCATGAAACACCAGTGCTGTTTAATCTAGACATGTTCTATTTTTATTTGTACCTGAACAGTGGAGAATCTGTTATTCTTTCCCGTTTAAACGCAAACGTACGCAAACGCAAAGCACTAAAACGTAGAAAAGAACAACTTCAATAGGGACTATTTTAGTGAAATGCCTGGCTTAATCGAGGGAGTTACTCCCCTTGAAAAATAAGCCGATAGCGACTTTCCAGCAAGAAGCCATCAATTTAGGTTACATAGAATATATAACGAATTTTTTTTGTAACTGCAATAAAACCATTATTGTTCAAATCACAATATCCGCCCCGTTATGAGTTGAATGGTCTAAATCTACACTTTATGATGGTATATTTTGTTTTAAGATAATATTTCATCTTCAACAGTATTTTTTGGATTATTTAAACAGTAAAGTGCTGCCTATATATTCTTATACGAATATGCAAAAACGTGGGAGTGGTGTACCTTTCTTGGATCTTAAAAGCAATTTATTTATCAAAATCAAATATCCGCCCCGTTATGGGTAAATTGAGAAAACATTGCTCTTTCTAATGATATAAATTTCAGAAAAATAGATTAGTGTCTTGTACAGTATTTTTTAAGTTGAATTACACTATATTTCATGATTTCAAGCTGTTACACTCGTTAATCCTACGGAAATTACCGACCATAGCATTATCATCGGGTGACCCCCTGGCGCGTTTAATTGCGCGGTATCATAAAACTGCCATGGGGAATCTGTCATGTATTGAAATAAAGGGAGAAAACCACAATGCGTATTTCGGCTTCTTTACTAGGTCTTTAAGGGACGCAATCCAGTGATTTTGCTAAAAAGAGTCCCTAATGTTTGGACAATTCTGATAATTCATGTTTATCTTGGTGGCAAACAGTTTGGAGCCTGATCAGACGCCGGGTTACCCGGCGTCTGATCTGGCTCCAAACTGTTTGCACTGCAAATAATAGTTTTAGCGTAAACGCGTTTATTGGGAAAGAATAACAGATTCTCCACTGTATCTTTGTTCTGCATTAAGCTGTCACCTATTATGTAGGCTACACGAGACAATAAAACAAGGGGACAGTAAAAGAGAAAGCTTCATAAGGAGTTTTCTGTTTTACAGTCACCTTGCTTTCATCTTGCTTTAAATTGTCAATTGTCCTTTATATAACCAATCAGCCTTTTTAGTGGTCGTAATAAAGAGGTTCTATTTGTTCCAACACTTTTTATGGTCGCCTAATGCAAGTCTGACTTTAAATCAATGCATGTTTTAAATGTAGACAAGACGATGTACTTATGTATAAGTCTGAAATAAAATATGTTCTGTTCTGTTCTGTAAAACTATCGGAATCGGAAGGCGTTTGATTTTATATCCACATGATGTCAATTTTTTATCATGAAACACCAATGCTGTTTAATCTAGACATGTTCTATTTTTATTTGTACCTGTAGCTGTGAGATTGTGTATAACGTTCGACCTTGCCCATTGATCTAAACACTTTACGATATTACAATATCATATGCTTAAAACGCCACCTGCTTTTATTTCTTCAATCTAAATATCAGACATTTTAATCGAAAAAAATCGACACGAGTGTCAAACAGTTTGGATCCTGATCAGACGCCGAGTTACTCGGCGTCTGATCTGGATCCAAACTGTTTGAAAAACGCAAGTCAAAAATAACATTTAGCAAGGAAATGGTTAACTAACTTATGGCGGGAATCATATAAAAAGCGCTAGTTTGTTCATCCGGTTTAATTCAAACTTAGTCATGGAAGCTTAACATGTTGTATTGAGCTAAATCAAATGTCTGTATATGTTCATCATGGGAGAAGCTTTCATTACGGCGATAAGCAATTTGTGCCGTACAAGCCCATTGGATACTGAAGCAGGGCTCCAGATAAGCGGTAGTTATTTCAACAAATCAAACATTTTCTCACTCATTTTAGCACCAAATCCTATCGTGTTACTACTCATTAGAATCGTCTCTTTGAGACGATTCTAATGAGTAGTGACACCATAGGGTTTAATTGAGAAATAAAGATTTTAGTTTTTGAAAACTACCCTTATCTGGAGCTCTGCTGAAGATCAATGGAACCCAGTCTATTGATTGGCTTTTGTCACCGTAGAACTTAATTCTGTGCACACCAACGGGAGAAATAGTAATTACCTTTCGAAACAGTTCGGACACAGATGAGACGCCGAGTTCCTCGGCATCTCATCAGCATCCAAATTGTTTGATACTAATTGAATCTATATTTTACAAAAAAAGATCTAAAAATTCTATTTTTAGAACAGTTGCAGACTACAAATTGTTGCAGACGATAATATTGCATAGCGTGTTAAAAGTTAATGCCTTAACATGATGCTGTTTAGTCGGACTGTGATTGATTGCGTGCATGTACATGTACTTGTGAAATTTATTTTTTTCTGATTTTGGTTCCGTTATTTAAACGCCTTATTTCAAATCCCAGTTTGGAGTATAGTTGTAAATTCATGTACATATTACATGTATAAAGGATCGAACCTCGCGTTAGTTCGAACAAACCCATATTTCAAAGTTAAAACGTGGCTTAGCCACGTTTTAAATTTGAAATACGGGTATTTTAGTCTTAAACGAGGTCGACTTATCGAAATTCAACTTATTTAATTATAAATACGTTTGAGGTATCGACTTTCGACTAAATTATGTAATTTGAATCAAACATATAGTATCGACCACCCAGGTTGTGTATACAACAATCTGAAGTCGAGACTGATTCATAATGACAGTCAAACACGTGTAAGGCTATATCGTAAAAAAGGGTAATTACTATAGTAGCAAAGATATCTCTAAAAACAGATGACTCCTTTCAATAGTACTGCAGTAATGCACCCAGCTCAAGAACAAAGTCCGTGTATTGCATTCACTCCACATTAAGCTGCTTCATGTATCAATAACGGCGCATGCGTATTCTCTAGATTGTTCGCCCATGATACGGTTACACATCCAACCCTAGCGACGACTATACTCGTCATTAACATTTTACCTGAGATGAGTTCAGTTGCCCTTTGCAAACAGTGAATATCCTGATCAGAGGGCTCCTGTAGGAATTTTCGTGTCAGAATCTGCAATTTTTGTCATTTTGAAATACATTGTCAAAATCAACCCTAATAAAGTAAAAAAATGGACTCAACTGATTTGGGAAATTGGCTGAATTGTCCATTAAAACTAACAGGGGTAAAGTAAATGATTGCAACTGAGCACTGTGTCGTGTGTCGTATTTATCTCTTTCATGCTTAATTAAACAGTGAAGTCCTTCTCTTACGACCATCAAAACAAATACTAGTGAATTGATGGAGTTAAAGACAGATACATGTAGTAGCTTAACGCAAGATTAAGATAAAGCAGAAAGCTCATACATTAGCTTTCTGCTTTATTTTCATCTTTCCGTAAACACTTTGCTTCAAAGAGAAAACACAAACCTTGCTTTTAGAGTTCTTAACAACCCGACTCTACTGTTTAGTGCATGTACATGTATGTAATAATATAAAAGTGATGTCTCGCATGAAATGACGTAATAAAGGCCAACGATCAGGAGATAAAATGCCCGTAAACTGTCAATTGACGGTGTAACATGTTGCACACTCGCCATGCAGCTCTACAATAATGTTCTGTAAAAAAGAATTAGGCTATCATGTCCCGTTTAACACGTAAACCTATAACATATATCTAGTGTTGAAGGCAGGTGGCCAGTTAAAGCTGGTTGAAAGTAAAGCATAATGCGCCTTAATGCTCATTCTGCTTTACTTTCAACCTTTTTAAGCCACCATCTGATAGGATATGTAAAATATTTGTTATGTTGCAAAAGCATGACTGTGAAAGATAGAAATACATGTACAGTGGAGAATCTGTTATTCTTTCCCAATAAACGCGTTTACGCTAAAACTATTATTTGCAGTGCAAACAGTTTGGAGCCAGATCAGACGCCGGGTAACCCGGCGTCTGATCAGGCTCCAAACTGTTTGCCACCAAGATAAACATGAAATATCAGAATTGTCCAAAAATTGTTCATTTCTACGTTTTAGCGCTTTGCGTTTGCGTACGTTTGCGTTTAAACGGGAAAGAATAACAGATTCTCCACTGTACATGTACTTTATTTAGTGGAGGGATAAATCAAAGGCGAGTGATGTGTAAATGAAATTAACGCAAAATCAATCCAATAAAGTGCAGAAAATAACAAGTTCTTGAAAACACTCTATGATGGCTTTGTATTGAAGAGCTATTTAAGATGAATGAAAAAATAGAAAAAGTGTACATTTTGGTGAACAACAGTTGGCTCTACGGCCATGTAAAATTTACCCCACCCACTTCCTCTTATTTTGTCCTTTTCAAACAGTCCGCTTCAATAAAATCCATTTTAAATGAAAACAAATATGATAATTTGGTTTTGTGTTATTTATTTCCTATCTATGGTAGTATTTCTTCATACAAAAACTAATTTAAGAAAAAAAAGGCACCAAATGTGAAATTTATAAAGCTCTAAATATCATCGATATGGTACTTTTTTGTAAATTTTGTAAGGGGAGATAACTCTTTTTACTTTAATAACTCAAAATTTTCGACACTGACCTTTCAAATTTTTTTCATATTTTGAACTGCCTTAGCATGGGCTTTCATCTAGTTGAATATAAAAAAAGTTTAATACTAGAACTATTTCATTTTCAACCTTTTTTAATTTTTTTCATAAAATAAAAAATCTAATAAAATCATGCCCTATACAAAAGCATATTTTTGATATTCAAGGATCCATATTGTTCAAACCTAGTGCCTGCTTTGTCTAAATTTGGTTTCTATATGTGAAAATACCACCATAGACATGAAATTAATAATGAAAACCCAAATTATCATGTTTGTTTTGTTTTGAAATAAATTTTACTGAAGCTTGTACTCTGAATGGGTAAAATTTGAAAAAAACGTCCAAATTTGACATAGCTTTTTCAAATCGCTGTAGCTAAAAAGGACACCACCATATTGTTTTTTTCATTTTTTCATTCATCATAAACAGCTCTTCCAAAAAAACAATGTTAGAAAAAAAGGTTTGATACTTTGAAAAATTGACTGATGACATTGATACACCCTTAAATGAAGATTTATTAAAATATGGATAAAAAACAACCTTTGTCATGATCAAATATAAAGTAACTCGAGGTGAGATTTGAATCCAAATTGCTTGCAAATTCAAGTAACATGTAAGTCGCGTTATGCCAGACAAGAGTCAACTAGTTTAAAATCCCTGGGGCCCGTTTCATAAAACTTCGTACGACAAATATTGTCGTAAGTCATATTATAAAAGTCTCAATTATTATTTATTTCTCTATCTAATCCTGTCTTGTGATATCTCTTTGGAATCGTCTTGAAAAGACGATTCCAAAGAGATGTCACAGGACAGGATTAGATAGAGAAATCAGAAATTAAATGTATTTTAAAGTTTTGACTTACGACCGTTTTTGTCGTACAAAGTTTTATGAAACGGGCCCCAGCACTCTTCCATTGCTGCAATGGCGACATCTCCGGAATTTCTGGAAATTCGCTGGAAGACAGTTTTGACACAGATCATACAACACGCAATTCATCTGATCAAGGTCTAAGCTGAATCTTAATACTAGTGCTTCAATTAGTGTTTGGCAAATTTCAATTTTAGACAAAAATGAAAAAAAAAATGAAATTCAAGACGACATATTTCAAGCAGACGATATTATGAAAGTGAATCTGTTAACTCTTATTATGCTGAATTGTCGTCTGTTTCACATATATAGTCTGCTACAAAAGCTAAACAATAATTTCATGCTTTTGAAACTGGAGAAAAGTTAATTATGAGTGACAAACAGTTTGGATCCAGATCAGACGCCGCGTTACGCGGCGTCCGATCTGGATCCAAACTGTTTGCAAAAGTTACGCAAGTTGCGCTTAGCATGATAAGGTTTAAAGTACATTTGAGGAATTCACTTCTCTGTGAATTATGGTCCAGGAGAAAATTTGCATTGCATTAATGTCTAAAATGAGCCCATATCTCATAAGCTAGTAATTTATTTTCTTTCAAAAATCAATATTCACATAAAGTACGAAATGGTCCGTCCTTCCGTTACATTTCATCAGTATTTAACATGTGGTAAGAAGCTATTCTAAAAACAAACATGGTGTTCTCTAGAGGCAGGTGACTGCTTTATGCAGGACAAAGGTGAAGCAAAAAGCTCCTATAGGAGATTTTTGCTTTACCTTTGTTCTGCATTTTTTGTCGCCTGTAAAATTGAGAATGCACTTTGATTGGAATTACCGCTTAATAACAGTTTCATTGTAGCAAGACTGAATAGAGACATTAAGCAGTATACTTCCGGTGAAAGTTTTCAGCCAATCAGATTAAAGAGCGCACCCCTCGTGAAAACTTAAGATGAAAGGACAAAGTCCTTTTTGGTATGTGCGCGATTTTGCTTACTTCCGGAAAACTTTTATCGCAAATATAACTTTTTTGATCAGGATCAAAACTGTCTTAAACTTCTGTCATGGGTTACGGTATTTAGGCAAAGAGACTAGTAGCGAATGAAAGTTGGAGTTTTGTTTAAAAAGTGAAATTTTGACACAGACGATAACATAAAACGATAAGAGGTGACTTCAATACATGTATATGTAATCAGGTTGGATGCATATCGCAAAGTTACTCGGCGTCTGATAAGTAGAAGAGCTGTTTGTCCCTCGCACTGTAGAGGTCTATATATGCAAGTTAGTAGAAGACATTAATTATCATAATTATACATGTAGTCACCAATCACATGATTACCCGCCAAATGTTATCGTCTGCTTTAACCCTTTCACCACCATAATATCGTCTGCTTCGAAAACGTTGCCTTAATTATTATTTAAAAGTAAGATTTGAAGAAGTTTGATAGAAGGAATATCGAACGAGTGTCAAACAGTTTGGATCCTGATCAGACGCCGCGTAACGCGGCGTCTGATCAGAATCCAAACTGTTTGCAAAAGTCGACCTTTAGTGGTGAAAGTGTTAATCGGACCAAATCATCTTTGGTAGCAACTAGTACCGAGTTTTCATCAATGACACGTCACTGGGGCAAAACTCGTTTTGAAGATGGCGAGATGGCGGAGAGTAGTACAGTGGGAAAGAAGTTATTTGTTCACAACAAACGCGTTGGCTTTAAGACAATCATGTCCTTTCCAAACGTTCTGGGTTGTTCTGTAATTTGTACTGTGGTTGGTAGAGGGATAGAGAGAGAAAGAGAGAGAGAAAAAAGAAAGAGGCGAGAGAGAGAGAGAGAGAGAGAGAGAGAGAGAGAGGAAAAATGAGAGGAGAGGGAGAGGCTGAGAGATATTCACACAGAGAGAAACAAAGAGAGAGAGAGAGGGGAAGAGAGAGAAGAGAAAAGAGAAATAGAGAGAGGGAGGAGGGAGAGGAGGGTCGGAGACTGACAGATAGACAGACAGAGACAGTAACAGAAACATAGAATGACAACAATTTGAGAAAAAGTAAAGTGTGTTATAATGGAAGAGGGGTGAAGTTTGAAAGAGGAACGGGAAGGAGAAAGGATTGTTTAACTAACGAAGTGTAATTTACATTGAAATCGGGGATACATGTGTGCATATACATGAATAGATGACACGACTAGTCGTGCTGCAAGCTGAAGTATCAAAACCGCTCTAACCCATCATCCAGAGACACCATTACTGAATGAATACACCTTTTTAACCTTTTAATTTGTCCTGTACTGGGCAAGATAGATCTAGTGCATATATAATACAGCATCCTAAAATATATGTTATAGCCTATAATATGGTAACTTAAAGCAAGCTGAAAGTAACGCAAAATTCACCCAAGATACTTTCAACCTGCCTTAAGCGGTTACCTGTCTTAAAAAGCAGACACAGGATGTTGGTCAACGGGTAAATTGTCAAACTTTTCCAGAATCAATCGTTTTCTTCATGTTTCTGG
This sequence comes from Gari tellinella, assembly GCA_922989275.2. NCBI lineage: Eukaryota > Metazoa > Mollusca > Bivalvia > Cardiida > Psammobiidae > Gari > Gari tellinella. The sequence continues at coordinate 48,488,388 of OV277864.1, forward strand.
TTTTTCTTTTAGTTTTAAACGGGAAAGAAATACATCTTAAACGTTATCAACTGTACCAAAGAGGTACAGTAGAGAATGTGTTATTCTTTCCCAATAAACGCGTTTACGCGAAAACTATAATTTCCTTAGCAAATAGTTTGGAGCCAGATCAGACGCCGGGTGACCCGGCGTCTGATCAGGCTCCAAACTGTTTGTCACCGAGATAAACATGAATTATCACAATTGTCCAAAAGTTACACTTTTCTACGTTCTAGTGTTTTGCGTTTTCGTTTCGTCCCGTTTCGTTTAAACGGGAAAGAATAACGTATTCTCCACTGTAGCAAAGGGTCATATGAGGGCACATACATTTGCGGTCAACTAGCCAATAATGACCACTGAATAGAAAATTATAAGCAATCTTAAGGTCACGTGATTGCTTGATGCATGATAAAAATAACGCAGAAAGCTTATATAGGATCTTTTTTGCATAATTTTTTACCATGCATTAAGCAGTAACATATCTTTAGAAATCCCCGTGCGACTTAACCCTTTACCCCATAGTCTGTTTCTATGTTTGAAAATATGTGACTACCTTAAGCAGCTTGAAAGTAAAACAGAATGCGCCTTAGGGCACATTCTGCTTTACTTTCAGCCTGCTTTAAGTTACCACCTACTAGAATTAAGACAATATTCATTCTGATACTTATTCATGACTGTATAGATTGCAATTATTTTCTTCCGCGGAGGATTAAACGGAGTGCGCTAAAAGGCGCTACTTTAACCCTTTGAACCCTAGTCCCGCATACAGGATTCCATTTCAAACAGTGTACATGTGAATAATACACTTGGCCTGTGCAAACAGTGAAGACCCAGATCAGAGGGCTCCGAAAGGAGCCCTCTGATCAAGGTCCTCACTGTTTGTCATAATGCCCAAAATTGACAAAAACAATCCTTAAAAGTCTGAAATGGACTAGACTAAAATCGAAACTGGAATTGTCCATTGAAAGTTTCAGGGAGGAAAGAGTTAAGGTAAAGTGTTAAGTAACTGGTGCTGATTGCAGAACCACTGCACATACCTCAAACACCCCAACTCGCTTTGCACTTTACCCCAAAACCTATTCTAGTGTTGAAGACAGGTGACTACTTAACCCTTTATCACATAGCCTTTTTCTAGTATTGAAGATAGTTATCACTTAAAGCAGGTTGAAAGTAAAGCAGAATGTGCCTTCAGGTGTATTCTGCTTTACGTTCAGCCTGCTGTAAGCTATCACCTGCTAAAAAATAATATTTTTTTCTTTCTGGTACATATAAATGACTGTATAAATTGGAACTATATCGTCTTCAATCACGAAGTAACTATTCCATGCTTCGATGGAGGAATAAATTAAAGGCGTAAAAATACGTATGTATAAAGAAATGGGCTTAGTCGATTTTACCCTTATTTCTGTAGCACAGTATCGATATATCATAGATCTATGAGAATAAGTCAAACATATCGACATTTCAAAGTTAAAACATTGCTAAGTTAGGATCGCAATACCGGTATGTTCGATTAAGCGAGGATTCGAGTTATCGAAACCCGACATAACCTCAAACACCACGTATGATTGAATGTTAAAGATCTTTTAACACATACCATGCTATGCGTGACTTGGCTAACATTTGCAAACAGTTGAATTTAGATAAGACGCGCGTCTGATCTAGACCCACACTGTTTGCAATTCATGTTCAACCTTTTTTCTGTTCAGTAAACATTACAACTACAGCCGAAACTCGATACTTCAAACTCGTTTAAATCAATCTTACCAGTATGCAGTAAGTTAAATTTTGATAAGTCGATCTCGCTTAAATCGAACATACCCGTATTTCAAAGTTAAAACGTGGCTAAGCCACGTTTTAATTTTGAAATATGGGTATTTTCGAACTAACGCGATTTCGTAGAATAGAGTTTTTACTGTAATTTTGATTTTTTTCCCCGCAGACGATTTATATATCTTTAAGCATGATAACGGTTAACATGTTTACAAATCGTCAAACACCTGAAATTACCAAGGAAACATATTTAATTACAGACTTATTTCTAATTGCCCGGAGGTCAAAACTATCTCATCAATGTACTTCCCCAACACGTCAAACGTCGTCGCTCTCGATCAATCTTACAGCGACAAGAAACGCATTCCCAAGTAGCCTTTGGAAGCGCCATCACCATCAAAACTAACGACCCGAGGGTTGTTCCCTTATCAAACCGATCGCGTATAGATTATTATTTGCAAACAGTTTGAATCCAGATCAGACGCCGCGTAACGCGGCGTCTGATCTCGATCCAAACTGTTTAACAACTGTATTTAAGTTTCTTCTATTTTAAAATTATAAAAATATAATATTTTCTCAATTTTTGCAGACGGCAGTTTCAAAACAGACCGTTTTATGGTAGGATAAGCGTTAAATTTGATGTCGTTAAATCAATATTATTTTATGTATTGATCACGAATTCAATCACTTCGGGGTGAAATATGGCTACCAAGCCTAGTCCAAAGTCTACATTGACGGAAGTGGTGGCATAAAAAATAGACCCGCTGAACGTAATAGTAACGAAGTCCACGTATAAATATATGATAGGATCTGTGCACGTGGGTCAGTTTTACCGAGCGGCGGGAGTGTAGTTAACATTGTTGGCAGTTGAAGAAGGTAGGAAGGGTTGAGAATAACATTATAATTTAATTCCATTTTTACACGGTTTGGGTTGGGAATGCAGCAGCCTTTTTCAATAAAAGAGTTTGTGCTAATACAGTTATGGATAGATAGATATACATGTATATTAGAAACAGTTTGGAATAGGCCGGTGTCTGATCAGAGTCCAAACTGTTTGTCACTCAGATCTAAACAATCGTAATATTTTTGAAAAACCTGTCATTTTCTAAATTGTAATACACTGGGTTAAGTTTCTTTAAACTGGATACAATAACGCAAAATGGTTATCGCTCATAGAGCAAGGAGCAAGATGAATTGTCCAGAACTAAGCATAAACTGTTTTATTTTAAATAGATAATGTCCATTTGTCTTGTTTTAAGCTACCATCTGCTAGGACATAGAAAAGATGTCTTATGGTGCACATTCATGACTGTACAAAGTGGAACTATTTTATTCAGTGGAGTAACAAATCAAGACTTAAAAAGGCGTATTTATAGTGTAATGTGTTAAGCCACTATCTTACTTAAATATCAGCAATGGGACATCTTTTTGTTTGTTATAATAGCAGAAATTAACTGCAAGATTTAAGTTTAAGATAATTATTGTACTTCATTGGACTCTGGATTGTCTCAAAACTGCTTGCCATTCAGATTTTAATCGTTAATCAACTTTTTCAAAAGTCTACCATTTTGTTCATTTTAATACAATGCGTTTGCAGGTATGTCTAGTGTCATGTAAAAGGGAAATACATGTATAAGCCTGTTTCTCACTATGGGTTCTGGAAAAGCTCGTATACATTTAGGAAGACTTTGCTAAATAGGAAATTAATATTTAGAACACAAATGGGCATTATCTAATTAAAATACAATAGGGCAGGTCCTTCTGGACGACTGATCTTGATCTTCACTGTTTTTCATCACTATGAGGGTAAAACTCGGGAAAGTAAGTGAGTCGTGCCATGAGAAAACCTGACGTATTGCAATGCAAACAGTGTAGATCAAAGCCAGCCGCCGCGTCTTTGACGCGGCGACTGGCTTTGATATACACCGTTTGACACCCACGATCATCTAAAGCATTTTATAAAGTTGTAATATATACGGCACTTGTCAGTGTAGGCCGAAATCATATACGGAGACTGAGGTGACAACGGTACTTGGTCTGTATAATGTTGCAATACAATAAGGCTGGTTTTGTCATGGCACGGCTCAATTATGTAATATACAGCCTTATGTATTAATTGATATACATGTATGTTACTTTAAAGTACAAAATGCAAGTGATGATTGTTTTGAAGTTCTTGACATGTGACTATGTTTATATTATTATGATTGTATTGATGTAATAAGAAACACTATGTGTTTACATTACTGAATAAAGAAATCTTGAAATCTTGAATCTTGTATTAACAACATTTTGTTCGTATTATTGACAATGGACTCTTCTCATAAACACATACGAATTTTCACTATAACTATTTGGACGTATAAATGGTTTGGGCTAGGTTTGTTTGGCAGGACCCCAGTGTCGGCCTGCTTCAGCTTGGGCGGTATGTTTCTCCCCAACTTCTTTACACAACATGTCAATAAGCATGCACATTATTGTCCCAGCTTAATTCTATAACTACTGTCCAAACTGTTTTCAGCGACCACCCTTTAAATTACAAATATATACTCTCTTAAGACATGTCAATGTTTAACGTATGGCAAACGTATAGCAAAACTATCCTTAAGGATATTTGCGCTTTTCTTTTTTTGTTGCAATAAGCCGCCACCTGTTTTGAAGAGAAATCTTTTCTTTTCATTTGATTGGCAGCTTCATATAAGTTCGAAGGTACGCCAATTGCACACAATTGAATAATAACATTTTTAAATCTCATTCAGATATCATTTTCAAGTGTCCGTATTGTCGTTTAACATTTAGCACGATTTGTAATTATCGTCTGTAAAAATTGTCGTCTGCAACAATTTTTCACAATTGATTTATCTGAAATTTCTATTAGAAATAGTCATTAGAGCGTCAAACAGTTTAGATCCCGATGAGACGCCGAGTAACTCGGCGTCTCATCGGTATCTAAACTGTTTGCAAAAGTAATCACAAATCCGCACGTGACAAGCAGAAGGATAAATTATAGTTTATTTGCCGTCTGTCAACGTCAATTTTCACGAAGAAATTTGTAGCGTTCCATAAGTCATTGACAAGATGGTATTTGACGAAGAGCTGCGAATGAATTTATAGATTTCATGAGCAAACACTCATAGCATTTGAGACTGCACCTCTGTTGTGCCAGATAATTATTAAGGCGGAGCATTCTACGAAGGGGGCGCCACAATTGGGATGTGCCTTACATTTAACGCACACCACGTAAAACATCGTTTGCTTTAAATTGTCGTCTGCCTGTTTACGCACGTATTTCATATACATATATCATTACTGCTACTTTTTTATTGCATAGTGTAATAACGTCTCAAAACCTGTTACATGTACTGTACATAGTTTAAACACGTGTCGCCATGAAGTACAAGAATGCATTTATTTTCCTGGATTTTGTTTCGTTATAAGGAATTATTATCTGCTTACTTTTCAAATTAAGTTGTATTACTTTGTTTTAGTATCTCACTAAACGTTGAAAAAATACACATTATCTGTACTCTTCATGTGCACCGTTTCATAAAACTCCGTACAACAAAAACAGTTTTACATACATTTGAAAATCTTATTTCACTATCTTATCATGTTTTGTGACATCTCTTTGGAATCGTCTTTTCAAGACGATTCCAAAGAGATGTCACAAGACAGGATTAGATGGAGAAATAAATAATTATTGAGACTTTTATAGTCTGATTTACGACAACATTTGTCGTACGAAGTTTTATGAAACGGGTCCCAGATTGTTATCGTACGGACATCTTTGATTGACAGAGATATCGCCATTGCGTTTGAATTATTTACAGGTAACACATATACATGTATATTCTAACCTACATGCATATGCTTGACCCACTTCACCCTAGCAACAAGTATACTTGTTCCGTACAAACAGTATATCTGTGAAGAGTAAACGTGTCTAATGCAAAGTATGTACACTCAGATCAGAGGGCGATGTAGCAACAAGTATACTCGCCTCTAACAAACTGTATACCTGTGACGAGTAAACATGTCCACTTTAAACTGTGTAGACTCGGATCAGAGGTCTCCTGTTCGTCATATTGTAATTTTTGTTGCAATAAACCCTTCCCTAAATAGTCAACAAAAACTAGGCTAATTTGAAAACTGGAATTGTCCAATTGAAGTTTCAAGGGTGAATGTGTTAAATTTACATTATTTCGCTTGTTGAAACATCTTACTAAGCATGACCGTCCCACCAATCTCTTGCCAACATTTTTCTCCATAGTGTCAGTAGTTTTCTCTCTAAGCCAATTTTCTACAGACTTATAAATGAATTTGAGTTAATTTTGCAACACAAAACTTATTAGGTGCAACGACACATATATCACTCTGTAGCAGGCGATTTCTCATGTATCAGCGCCACACAAAACTGTTTGCGCATGCGCAATACCTTATCACTTTCGTGCAAGGTGCCCATTTTGGAAAGATGCTCCTCTGATATGGTCGTCAGACTTCAATGAATATTGTAAAGCTCGAAGTAAAATCGATCAATTCTTTTTGAAAGCCACCTTTAACGGTTGGTCTGGAGTAATTAATACGAGTTCATACTTTCACATGTTGGTTCATGCGGAATGTCCTCAGTTTTTATCGATACTTTTTACTGTCGCAGAAGCGATCGTTAGAGGGAAAATGATGATCAAAAATGTCGATTACAAATGCACTTTTACAGACATGTGATGCCAGGAATGTAAGGTGTCTGTCTTTATATATGTAACTCTAGAAATACTAAGTTACAGTGCAGAAAGCGTAGTCCTAACTTTTTAAACGATGGTGTCCATTGCAAACACTTTGAACAAGACCTGGGGCCCGTTTCATAAAACATCTTACGACAAATGTTGTCGTAAGTCAGATTATAAAACTTTCAATTATTATTTATTTCTGCATCTAATCCTGTCTTGTGACATCTTTTTGGAATCGTCTTGAAAAGACGATTCCAAAAATATGTCACAAGACATGATTAGATAGAGGAATAAAAAATTAAATGTATTTTAAAGTTTTGACTTACGACAACATTTGTCGTAAGATGTTTTATGAAACGGCCCCCCAGACACCTAATAACTCAGTCTGGACGAAACCCCGACCGTGTTCTAGGGGTTAGGGCCTGCACCTCGAAAGCGGGAGGTCGAAGGTTTGAATTCCCACGCACAATAGCTCCTGTAGGAGTTTTCTAGTTTATTTTTTTATTTTATTTAAGCAACCGTCTTGTCTTCTAAATGTGCAAAACAAACCGTGTTTTTAATAGCTTATACTGGAATGAGTAGATCTATATGAATACTATTTGTAAAACATCTGATTGATGTTGAAGCCGTTGCTCATACGTTCAACCCTAGCGACAAGTATACTCATCATTTACAAACAGGGTAAACATGAAAAGTACATCGGTTCTATGCAAATAGTGTAGTCTACACGGTTCGTCATTTTGAAGTACATTTTAAAAACACACGCATAAATAGTAAACAAATGGACCAGGCTAAAATGGAAATTAAAATTGAAATTGTTCACTTGGAGAGGGGAATGAGTTAAATCGAACACTTTTATTGATATTTGATCAAATGCAAACTTTTAATCATTAAATGGATTGTGAAAGTTTATGTGATACATTTAATTAGTTAATTATATCGATGCGACATAAACGAATTTATACGAATGTTCATCGGAATTGTTTTAACATTTTTTCCTCTGAATTATATGTATAGAATATCAATGAACCATTTTCGCAAATTTTGTTATAATTTTGGCATTAATAAATAAGTTTTGGGCCTTTTCCAAATACTTTTCGAACACCCCTCGTATATACAACTTTTTAAAGTGTTTAAGGCGTTATTCTTTACCGTTTAAACTAAAAGAAACCCAAACACAATTATAGTCAAATTACAAAATTACAAAATTTTGAAAAATTTCATTATTTATCTCTGTCTGAGTGGCAAACAGTTTGGAGCCTTGTCAGACACCGTGTTATCCGGCATCTGATCTGACTCCAAACGTATTGAAATAGAAATAGCTGTATATTTAGAACACACGCGTTTATTGTGAAAATATAGTTTCCTCCTTGTATAATATGTATTAGATCAATATGACACAAATACCGGTTTGCAAGTAAATCAGTTACAATTAATATTAAGTTGGGGGACATTTAAACAAGTATATAAACGCACATTTTACCAACCATACCAAATGAGAAACGTTTAAAATCGCTGGTTGATGATAAGCTGGCCTCAAGCTGTATAATTTCCCATAAACGTGATTTTATCAAACGTTTGTGTGGTGTTTAATGGGTGGGGAATTTGTTTTGCCTTGGGACAAAATGAATAAGGCAGGCAAGCCAATCAAGATTGACAACCTCAACCCATTCGTCCCTGAAACGTCAAATGGAAAAGTCCCATCTCTAACTACGTCTTGTCCAATTTTGACTATTTAGGGTTGATTTTTAAAATCATATTGCAAATGACAAACATTTTAGATCCTGATCAGAGGGCTCCTGAAGGAGCCCTCTGATCAGGGTCTATACTGTTTTCATATGACAAATATATTATTTACAGGTGCGCTTCTTGAAAATGACTGACGAGTATACTCGTAACTAGGATTGAAAGGGTTAAACCATGATCCGCCATGTTTGATAAATACGTGTACACAAAGTGAATCTGTAATTCATCACATGAAGGCAATTTTGTTACAGTAGAAGGGCGTTATTCTTCCCATGTGAATGAAACAAAACTCAAACGCAATGCAATATAATGTAGCAAAAGACAGCTTTTCTGAAAATTCTCACACTATATCTATATTTAAGTGGCTAACAGTTTTGGCAAATGGTTTAAATATAACCATGTCTAGTGCATCTAGTGCAGGTAAAAGCTTAATACAAGATTAATGCAATGCTAAAAGTAAAAACTAATTTAGGAACTTTTTGCTTTACTTTTATATTGCATGCAGCTGTTCCATACATTCACCGTTATCATAATGATATGCATTCATGGTACCCATGTCCTTTTCTAAATGCTATTGCATTGCTTTTTCGTTTAGTTTTCGGTAACGGGAAAAATATCATATTCTCAACTCAATGCTCTTATGATATAAATATATTCAACTTCATTCACCCATGAAACTTTTAATTGAAAAAAAAAAATTACAACTACACAAATGTAATTCAAGTCCCTTTTGCACAATTAAAGGGCAAGTTTACAGTACATCGCAAATGGACAAACATTGCAGACCTTCGTGAGAGGACTTTTCTGGGCCCTCTGAATAGGGTCTTCACTGTAAGCCTAGGACAACTGTACTCTTTACAATTACACCTTTCGTAAATGACGAGTTAACTCGTCGCTAGAACTGATTGTGTTAACCGGTGTAATACTACTGTGCCAAATATTCGACTTCATATAGCTGATGTTAGCCATGACAGAGATGAAAGCTTCCACTGGGCCGTGACGCAATTAATGCCTTTTTCCCAACCGAAGCGCTCATACTTGTACTAAATGTCCCATAACGTGTTGTCGGCAAAACGACACCTATAGATATGTATATGCTTCATACAGTTACCACGTGTTCTTACAGTGGGAATGACGGGTTATTATTTCCAGTTTCAACGAAACACAACGCAAACGCAATACAATTAAATGTAGAAATTGACAGATTTATCATTTTTTAACGATTAGTTAAATTTTGACTGGCAACAGTTTGGAGCCAGATCAGACGCTGAGTTACTCGGCGTCTGATCTGGCTCCAAACTGTTGACAATGAACATGGTTGGTTTGAAACAAGCGCGTTTATTGGGAAACAAAAAGGTCTCCGCTGTATGGAAATGTCTTTAGTGTCACGTGTCTGGATTGTACAGTCGGATAATGAACAGTCATGTTTGGATTTTTGGTGTCATGGCGGCGAATAATGGATATTCTACATGTTTGGATCGAACACACGTGTTCGATGTATGCTAACAGCCTTTGGGATTTAAACCATTGTAAGAGTACTTCACGTTTAATATAATATAATGCATATTGTTTCCTAAATGAAGTGTCAATCATAACAATAACCTTTGTTTAAATAATTTGTAGCATTGAAACGTGGTAATGGCGTGATTCGAGCGCCAAATATAATCATGTATTTGTTCCAGAATCGATCAATGTATTTACATTAATAATTGTACCTTGATATACTGATGAAAACGTTATTTGAATATTTTCAAACCGTTCGTATTTTTGATCGGTATCAGACAGTTTGTAACCTGGTCAGAAGCCAAGTTTCCCAGCGCTTGATCTGGTTAAAAAATGTTTGCAGGGGTGCTCATTTCTTGTAGTACAGACACGTTGCTGAAAATAAAATGTTCCTTCATAAAAATGCAGTCTTGAGGTATTTACAGGGCTGCCATAAGTTGTCATAAAAAACCCTAAGATTTCCAAATTTGCATTTTTCAAGTGCGATTTTACGAATCGTACCTTTTCCCTATCGCCTGTTTCTAGTTTTGTTGACTAGTGGCTGCTTAAAGCAGGCTGAAACTAAAGCAGTATGCGCCTTATTCTGCTTTACTTTCAGCCTGCTTTAAGCTACCATGAACTAGAAAAAAAACCCGAAGATTTAGGAAAAATCCGCAGAAATGACAGCCCTGTATTTATTCAATGAATTTGCGTGAATTGTTTTGAATGTTCGGTATTTTAGTCATCAAAATTGAAAGAAATTACATTTTGTATTTTAACCTTATAAACAGGTTCTGAATCAGGTCTAAAGCAATGGCTTCGTACATATACCTTACAAAGAAACAACATTGCAAAGAAAAACAGTCCCAACTGCCTGAAATCTCCTGTTGCATTTTCGTTCTCAAGTTGTACTTTTAAATCGTTTTCAAAAGTATAATGCCAAATCGATGTGTTTTTTCATGTTCGGGCGTTTTATTTATACACCTTTATATAGAAAGGAAAGAAAAAAGCACCATGCTCTTGTTAAGACTAAATATAAATGATCTGTAATGTGCTGCATATATGCAAGTGAAATTGTACTTACAATGCTTGATACATGAGTCCAGTTTATTGGCATTTAATATTAATATAATCAAATATACAGGCAATTGTATTCAATAATTTGATGTCTAATTGTTTATGTACATAATATTATATTCAAATATATTTTAGACTTTCTTACCGTCTATATTGACTGCATAAGTTAGGCATCTTAAACATTCTTATTTCAAAAACATATATACATGTATGTATTTACTTGTCCTTGTAATATGCACAAAGTTTTCGTTTAAATAAGATATTGTATATGTTGATTATCATCTTGGTTTTATCTCTTTATCCAATAGATAATGTTTTTATGCTTTTTGTTATTCATACCAGCTAGGAAATTTTGAATATGTACTATAACAGGCATTTCCAGTACCTTTACATATGTGAGCTTAAAGCAGGTTGAACGTTAAGCATCAAACCGATATAAGAGCATTCTGATATACATGTACATGTACTTTCAACTTGCATTGAGTTGCAACTTGTTTTCAAAAATTAGAAACGCACTATAGGTTTACGGGGTTAAGTTTGATTAAGAGATATTGTTAAGTGTAATTGTAAATTGTAAATTATTATATATATCGTTGATCAAATGTGTTCTTACTTTGCTCACTGTTCCAAAGGAAAATTCAGATATATGCATTCCTGTTTCAAGTGTAGAAAACTGTTGAGTACTATAAAACAAAAAGGAGGAAATTAACGACTTTAAGCTATCAGTCATATAGCCTAAACTAATCATATAGCAACACCCAGGGTAAGAATCTAATTTTAGTAACCACAACTAAGCTAAGAACCTTTTTCTCGTCACAACACCTAGACCAAGCACATACATAAAATCCGGCTATTCAAAGACCATTCAAGCGTAGAAGCATTTATGCTGAAGAATAAAGATGTGACCTTGAAAGAATTTAAAAAGGTTGCAAAATGTTTTTCAATCAAAAGTTATCCAAACATGCCATAGCCTGTTATCTAGTTTTGAAGACAGTTGGTCACTTAAAGTAGGTTGAACTAAGGGCGCATTCTGCTTTACTTTCAGCCTGCTATAAGCTACTATCTGTTAGGATGTAGAAAATACTTCTTTTTGTACATATATATGACTATGATTTGGAACTTTTTTCTTCAAAGGATTAATACATTTAAAGACTTATAGATGCGTATCTAAGGCGTGTATGGTTTAAATGAAGTGTATGAATACCAATGTAAAATAATCATCAGCAGGCAGACAACTGTATGTAGATATTTGTCATAAATGTGAACATTACCATGGTACACCTTGTGAACATGTGATTTCAGTTGAGTCATGGTTGACGAATTCAGGAGCGCTTTGCCATAACTTTCATTCGATACATCTTCATTAGGCGCACTCTCCTTGTCAAGAAGATGTATGGTTTAGATATACTACATAGGGAATGTAAATAAATGTATATGACTATTTGAAACTTAAGTTCAACAAAACCACGTGTCAAGCAGAGTCAAAAACAGAGGGAAATACGTTATTCTTATCATTTTCAAAGAAATTAAATGCCTAGTTGAACGCCGAATTACTCCATTGATCTTCCTCCAAACGGTCTGCAATGGGCCTTATTGCTTAAGTACATTAAACGCAGTTATTGGTCGAAAAGAAGAAAGTATTCTCCAGATAACTAGTTAACTCTTTTATGGCAAATATTCCTTGCTGATATATTGGATAAGTCCAATTTTCATTTTAGGGGTACCTGGACTATTTTTTTTAAACTTTCATTTATTCTTGAAAGTATTTTTTTGGCAAACAGTATAATATAATGCGGCGTCTGACCAGAGTCTGCACTGTTTGACTATGTCCCTTATATGGGACGCAAAACACAAATGGGTCAATAGCAGCATGTGCAAAGATAAAGCTAAACTCCTGAAAACTATAGTTTTTATTTAAGTTATTCCAATAAGGTCTATTGTCGACAAAAGTAGAAAATCAACAAACCGTGTAGACATTATTGAGGTGCCGCAATGTGCGTTGTCCCATCAGGGTTTGCACTGTTTGCTATTTTATATGAAATGATCTGCTTTATGGACAAACATTCCACAACCCTTTCACATCGACAGTGAACATCCTGCAAGCATATAAGTAGAGTTCATTGCAACACCCAATCATACATACTCAATGGCAAATGTTGACGTGTATAGAAATACATATGTACGTGTTAAAAAAGTTTATGTTTCAATAATCATTAGAAAGGATGTGTTTGCTGTTGATACATTAATTGAAACAATCAGTAACAAGAACGGGATTTGTTCCACATGTTTCTCTCTTAATTATAGATATTCATCTTATTGCTAAAACGCGAGCGATCGGGTTTTCGTGGTCTTTAGAATGTTTTAAATTTTTAATTCAAATGTTCAACACAAAGCTGCAACTTGTGTCAACCCCTGGTTTTTTCTCACAAATTCCGGTTGCACGCAAAGGTTCTCGTGACAGTATGGGATCTGCACTCTCCGTATGTAGTAAAATATTCAAATTATACCGATTTACATTTATAGCCACGCTGATTGTCCTTTAATAATTAAACCATTTTCTTCTTTCAGGGGCCAGATGAAAGTCATGCGAACAAAGGTGAACGTTGAGACAAAGAGCTCTTCACCGTCTTGAGGAATCGCGCTACCAGAACATCGACCAGAAAAAAGAATTCCTAATCACTACAATTACATAAAACGCAAATAATGAGACTAAAGCGGCGTTTACATTCGCAGTAAACTACACATAGAAATTCTTGGAAGGAGATGGGAGTATTACAAAAAGTTATTCGAAAGTTCATGGGTGGTTTCTCACGAACCCCAGAGTTCTTTGGTGTATCTTCAAATGTTTGAGAGAGGTAGGGAATTTTCTTTTACAGGAGCATTTTCTTTCGGAATCTGAGGAAAACGTGGGGAATGATGAAGTTAACTGTGTTTTCAAGCGATTGAGGCAAGATCAGTATATTAGAAATATGGAGAAAATGCACACAAAAGTTAACGCTCAGGGTGCTTAGCAAGATTTGGTTAACTTTTGCAAAGAATTTGGATCTAGACTAGACGATGAATAGTTGGTGTTCTGGTCAAGATCTAAACTGTTTGCCATCGTTTTTATTTTTGCTTCAGTCTAAATACTCTATTACAGCCAAGTTTATCGCCTGCTTAAACCCCTTTACCGCCAAACTATCGTCTACATTGATAGTGTCGTCTGAAATATTTTTTAAGTCAGATTTAGGGATTGTTTGACTGAAGAAATATCTATTAGAATGCAAAACAATTTGGATCCTGGTCAGACGCCGCGATACGCGGCGTCTGATCAGGATCCAAACTGTTTGAAAAGTCTCATTTTGGCACCATTGGCAGTGAAAGAGTTAACCCTTTCCCTTATAGAAGCGACTTTTAGCACATTCATTATATTCATCCACTGAAGAAAATAGTTCCAAATTATACCGTAATGAATATACATGTACATGTATGTCATATTTAATACTTTCCTTATTCTAGCAGTCAATAGCTTAAAGCAGGCTGAAAGTAAAGCAGAATGCGCCTTAGGGCGCATTCTGCTTTACTATCAACCTGCTTTAAGTAGTCACATATCTTCAATATTAGAAACAATGCTATCGGGTAAAGGGTTAAATCTATTTTTAGTTCTAAGCAAAATTTGCAGCAGTGAAAGGGTTAATTTGTGGGAATGCAGAATGCAAATACGCAACGGATATCAGAATATGGAGGGATCGGGAGGTATTTGTATACAACAGGCCAAAACAGTGCACACAAGGAGCGCCATGGTTATAGATGTAACCTACACGGTTGACGGTGAAGGAGGGAGCATGTCGGATTCAAGATGACGCTGGTTCTCTCTTTGGTTATCTAGCTGTATGATTGCTTTTTATACTTCATAAAGCTAGGTTACCAAAGGCAGAAATAGCAGTCAGAACCGCCCATCGGATGTAATGCATAATGCATATTATTCAAAATGCAAAGCCTGGAAATTTGTATCACTGGACCGGAAGCTCAACGGGACCACCTGCTTACAGTCATTATAAAAACACAGCGTATCGGTGATATCATATAGAATTTACGACCGAACTACACAACCCTAGCAAGTCAAAAACAAGGAAAATGGCGAGAGGAAAGTTGCACTAGATATAGTATTTACAAATGTATCATAAAAATATATTTCAGTGAATGTAGAGATTCAGCACAAGTGAAAACTAAAAGTACGATCAGGAATAAACTTGTTTAACGGGTATATTGATACTTCTATATTTAAAAAACACAAATCTTTTATTTATGAAGACCATAATATTGAAGAAGATGATGCAATTGTCGGATAAGAATTTACACACATGTAGTTTTGAATATACAAAGTACATGTTTTCATTTTATCATTCGTGAATAGTAAGTGTATTTGCAAGAACAAACTATGCGCAGATTATTTTAGGCAGGATGCAATGGAAAACTGGTGACAATTGGGCAATCGATGAACCTTGAAAAAGACTGATCACAAAATTGTGCCAGGGGTAAAAAATAAGTCATGGAGTGATGGATCTAGAGATAGAAAAAACATTTATGTTAATGTGTCGCTTCACCACTTCACTGCCAAGAAAGGGTAAATTATGTTTTATAACCGCTTGGAGTAACTCTGGTGTTTAATCAGGATCCGAACTGTTTGACACTTATATCAAAATTGCTTGAGGCAAAGAGCCTAAATTTCTAAATTTAAGAAATAAATTATAATAAGTAGATGATTATTTTTGAAGCAGGTGGTATTATAGCAGTGAACATGTTAGACGGGTTTCGCCGTTAATACGGGAGTGACAGGGTTAAATCAAAAGGCGACATATATTTGCCTTAACCCTTTCTCCGCAACAATGACGCCATAACCCGTCCAGCACAGTCGTTGCCATGCTATCGTCTGCTAATATTTTTTCGTCTGCTTTTACTTATAAAATTTTGAATTATATATTTTTACTCTAAAAGACATCGGTATGAGTGTCAAACAGTTTTGATCCTGATTAGACGACGCGTTACGCGGCGTCTAATCAGGATCTAAACTATTTTCAAATGACAAATGTTGTCAGACTTGGCAGTGAAAGGGTTAATGACAACCAGAAGACAACGATAAAAATGCGAGAGACCTACATACTGTAACTGACATGTCAATGATACTATTTATGGAACGTATATCAACGTCAATACCAAAGTGCAAGACGAACTGGAAGTTTCGGTCCTGGTACATGTATGATTATACAACAAACCAAAACTACCCTTTACGTCGAAATTAAACACAACTAAACAACAGTGAAAATAAACAATTGAAGGTCACTGAAGTTATGTGTACATATATTTGAAAGATAATAATTTCGCATACATTTTCTGGAAAGGGTGGTTAAGGGTTAGTTGATATGAGGTAAGTAAGAGTTCGTCACATGCATCTTGTTCTGAATACAATGTATGTTGATCAACATTTATATAACAGCATACATGTATTTTATGATAATGTGTATCTTGGAGAGTTATCTAAATAAATATATAAAGCAATATACTGTTTTTAATATCATGAGTAGGAATCAGGAGCCCTCTGATCGGGTATGCACTGTTTTGTCATTTTGTAATATTATTTACAAATGAAAAAAAAATTGAAATGAAATGCGTTAATTAGGAAAGAAAAACGTCTTATTTAGTTATAAGATCTTGATCCAAACTGAATACCAGTCAGATAGCGATTAGGGGGATAAGTGTCAAACAAAATGATATTATAATATTACTTCTGTCCGCTCTACATGTACTATGATAAAGTGTAGTTGGGAGAGTTATCGATATAAATAAATATATAAAACAAGATACCGTTTTTAATATCATGAGTAGGAAGCAGGAGCCCTCTGATCAGGGTATGCACTGTTTTGTCATTTTGTAATATTATTTACAAATGCAAACAAAATTGAATGCGTTTATTGTGAAAGAAAAACGTTTTCTAACTGTATAAAATCTTGATCCAAACTGAATACCAGCCAGATAGCGATTAGGGGGATAAGTGTCAAACAAAATGACATTATAATATTACTTCTGTCCGCTCTACATGTACTATGATAAAGTGTAGTTGGGAGAGTTATCTATATACATAAATATATAAAACAAGATACCGTTTTTAATATCATGAGTAGGAAGAAGCCTCTGATCAGGGTATGCACTGTTTTGTCATTTTGTAATATTATTTACAAATGCAAACAAAATTGAATGCGTTTATTGTGAAAGAAAAACGTCTTCTAACTGTATAAAATCTTGATCCAAACTGAATACCAGCCAGATAGCGATTAGGGGGGATAAGTGTCAAACAAAATGATATTATAATATTACTTCTGTCCGCTCTACATGTACTATGATAAAGTGTAGTTGGGAGAGTTATCTATATAAATAAATATATAAAACAAGATACCGTTTTTAATATCATGAGTAGGAAGCAGGAAGCCTCTGATCAGGGTATGCACTGTTTTGTCATTTTGTAATATTATTTACAAATGCAAACAAAATTGAATGCGTTTATTGTGAAAGAAAAACGTCTTCTAACTGTATAAAATCTTGATCCAAACTGAATACCAGCCAGATAATGATTAGGGGGATAAGTGTCAATAAACAAATGATATTATAATAGTGTCCGCTCTACATTTGAAACTTAAGCATTACTTTTCTTAGTATAATCAAATTCAGGCCCAGACAAGTCAGGTATTTATTCAAATGTTTGAAGTGCTGTATTATCTAATTTCAATTTAATGAACTTAACCTTCTTCAACAAACAAATATTTCATATATATGTATGTTTTCCCTTCAGAACTCTAACGTTAATTTCCATAATTGTGCCGTAAAGATTCCGCTTCCATCCCTTAATTGCCTTACCCCGAGTACAATGTTTACTTGCAATCAGTTTAGATCCTGATCAGACGCCGCGTAAAGCGGCGTCTGATCAGGATCCAAACTGTCTGACACTCATTTCAATATTTCTAAAGCCAAATACCTAAATTTAAAAAATAAAAAAAATAAAGCAGACGACAAATTGTTTAAAATTGATGACGTCATGGCTGTAAAGGGGTTAACAAAACCCACTGCAATCAATCACTCTTTATGAGAATAGTTTAACACATCGCCTGCTATTATTAATATTAACGTCTGCTTCGCAATTGTCGTCTGCATTTTTTTTTTAATTTAGTTTTGATTTCTTTTTAATGGAAGAATTTAAATAACGAATATCAAATAGATAAAGTCTTCATCAAATGCATTGTTACTCGGTGTCTGATCTGGATCCGAACTGTTTGCAAATTCCAATCAAGCGTTGATTGGCAGACGAAAGGTTAATAATATAATATAACGGAATCTGTTTTACCCTTTAACTTGTTCGCCCCTGAAACTTTTAACAATTCCAATTCCATATTAAGCCATGTCAGTTGTTGACTATTTATAATATATTTTAAAATGACAAACAATGCAGACACTGCTTGTTGGTGACGAGTATAATCGTCGCTAGGGTTAAATATGTCAAACCCTTTTACCGCTAAATATTATAGTCTGTTTAAACAGCGAGTATATAGTTGACTTTTAAAAAAATGCCAACAATATATATGAAAAATAATGCAGTTTAACCAAAGAAATATTGTCACGTTTCAAAGTTTTGATCCTGATCAGGCGCCGCGTGATTCGTCGTCTGATCAGGATCCAAACTGTATTCAAAGTCAAATTAGGCAGTGTTAGGATTAATAATAACTTGAATAATATTTACTTCCAACGGATTGGGTCATCATCACAAGCTGTGGAAGACTATGTCGTATATAAATCCAAACCTTTTGACTCTCATACAATTTAGTAGTTTAATGTAAAAATAAAAGCTAGGCTTTGTAGGCGACATTTTAAGCAGACGATAATTATTTAGCGCTAGAAAATGGTCAGCGCTTTAATGGTTTATTTGAAAAAGGCATTCATGACTGGAAGATCATGCCGTATGAATATTTGTTGAATGAAAACTCATAAATCAATTTGTGTTTTACTTTGTAAGTCTGGTGTCATGATACAGGTCGATGAAGGTATCCTTATAAGAAAATTAATATTCTACAGGTTAAGCATTTTACTAATTCACCCTGAATTTTTTAATGGACTATTCCAATTTCCAATTAAGTCTAGTAAATTTCCAACAATTTAGGGCTAATGTTAATAATTCATTGTAATATGACAAACAGTTCAGACCAAGATCAGAGGGTTCCTCAGGATTTACAATGTTTGAATATAACAATTTATACTTTTCATCTGTGAAGAGTGTTATTTTCACATGCAAACCATTTAGATCCATATCAGAGTGTTCTAAATGAATCCTCTGACGAGGGCCTGCACTATTATTTTATATTGTAAAGCAACACAAAATTGTCAAAAACGGAACAAGTTAGATTACAAGTTGAATTTTGTATTTGAAGCATTAAGGGCCAGTGAGTTAAGGCAAGAATCAAAAGTCATAACTATCAGGTAAGATCGTCCAATAGGAAAAAAGTGCTGCATGGTTGACTGTGAGGTAAATTTGTATTTAAATATTTAGACTTGCATTTACATGTTTCATGAATCTATTCATATGATGTAAAAGATATGTGAAAAAAGAGAAAATAATAAATTCATAAAAATAATGTGTTTTATTGTTTTTATTGAACCAGAACGTACTGAAAAAGTACCAGGTAGAACTCAATCATAGCGATGAAGAAAGAGAATACAAAACAAGTTTTACTCTTTCATCACCAATAAGACGTCATAACTCTAACTTATTCACTGCCATAACATCGTCTGCTCGCAAACTTATCGTCATCGTCTGATTCTATTTTTAAAGTTTAGAATTTTAGACAAATCGACTTAAAAACAATTATATGAGTGTCAAACAGTTTGGATCCTGATCAGACGCCGCTCACGCGGCGTCTGATCTGAATCCAATCTGTTTGTATAAGTTATTGTTATAAAGCTTGGCAGTGAAATGGTTAAAATATTCATTGATAAAATTACTAGAGCATATCATATAAAATTCATATTAAATGGGGTCGCGGGCGCATTTGGGCAAGTTTTAGTAAGGTCTCATTTTCAGCTTTGTTTGACGATATGGTATGCCGACTAAACACTTCATTATTTAGAAAAAACACTTATAAGGCACGGTGTGATTGATTTTAAAAAGGCTTCGAGTGATGCGGCTGTGAATATATATAAAGCAAACACATTATTTCCGGCCAAGCATATTTAGTAGGTGTAACTACTATGGTACAACAAATATGAAAATGATGACTTATGACAAGGTAGGACTTTAACCAATAACCATTTCATGGTTGTATACTGCAACGGGCTCTTCTTACACGTTAGCTGGAAAATTTCCTTATAGATATACAAGGGTGGTCCAAAGACAAAACATGATTTGTACAGTGGAGAATCTGTTATTCTTTCCCAATAAACGCGTTTACGCTTAAACTATTATTTGCAGTGCAAACAGTTTGGAGCCAGATCAGACGCCGGGTAGCCCGGCGTCTGATCAGGCTCCAAACTGTTTGCCACCAAGATAAACATGAAATATCAGAATTGTCCAAAAATTGTTCTTTTCTACGTTTTAGCGCTTTGCGTTTGCGTACGTTTGCGTTTAAACGGGAAAGAATAACAGATTCTCCACTGTACATACAGAAGATCATTTCATATGAAACAGCAAACAGTACAGCTGTATAATGTGACGTCACACATTGCGGTGTCTCACCAGGGTCTACACTATTGGTTATGGCAAACATTTGCGACCGATATGCATCAATGTATTAATGTTACTTATTGTAACTATCTTTAAATGTTTCTTTTTGACAAATATTTATATTTTAAATCTATTGATCGATACATACTTATTCGTTTATATCGTGCCATTTATTCTTACGCAACGAGGTAAATTTTGTAATCATTCTAGTGTGTCTTTGTTTAAGTTTTATATCCGACTTTGCTCAGCGATAACCAGAGTCCAAAATATTTGACGATCTAGGTGCTTGTTCTATTGTTTGTTAAGAAAGTAAAACCACTAAACTTTTCCAAACGATTTTAAAATATGATATGGTTAACCATACATACACAAACGCCGTATAGTAGAGAAAGCGTTAATCTTTCCCGTTAAATCTGAATGTCAAACAGTTTGGGCCTGATCAGACGCCGGGTCACCCGGTGTCTGATCTGGCTCCAAATTGTTTGCAACGGACATGACTGTTTTTAGTACAAACACATTTTTGGAAAAGAATAACGTCTTCTCAACTGCACATACCAATATACCGTAAATATTTCGATGAAGAATGTTATTCCGAAAGATTATGTAAATAGCAAGACATGGTTTATATCGAACTCCGCTATAGCGATCTCTTACAAAAGAGTCGATGGTTACGGTAAAAACAGATGGCAAATCTAAAGCAATATGAAAGTGAAAAGAGACTCTCTCATTAAAAAAGACCATTACTTTCATCTTTTATCATGACACGTTTTAACACAAAACTCAATATATATATGTTATAGCAGGTTTTAAACAGTAAAGAAGGAAAAGAGTTAAGTATCGCTACATAAAATTCATATAAAATGTCAAATTTCAAAAAGAAGATCTTGTTACACGTGTTTTCATGGTTTAATAGCCGAATTCATGAATACTAGTAGATCTACATGTGAGTGAGGACGACGTTATTCTATCTATATCAGCGTGTTTGTGTTAAAACAATTATCTCCATTGCAAACAGTTTGGAGCCAGATCAGACGCCGGGTAACCCGGCGTCTGATCTGTCTCCAAACTGTTTGCCACTTAGATTTAAAATGAAACGTCAACAATATCAGAATATTGTGAATTACTATATTTATTGCACTGCGTTTCGTTTATAACGTAATTCTCCTCTGTAACAATTAACTCGGATTTGTGAGCACAATAAAATGTATATTTATCATGACATACAGTATGAAAGACGTGAACGAAATTAAACGCAAACACTGTGCAATAGAGTGCAGAAAATAACAACCTTTTGAAATTTCTCACTATACGTCTTTAGTACACAAGTTCCGTATTTGCAAACAGTTTTGAGCCTGTCAGACATCTCATCTCATCTCATCTCCAAACTGCTTATAGTGAACATAATTGTTATTATTATTATTATACCCGATTTATAAATAATTTCTTTGGAAAAATAACTTATTCTTCACTGTAGATACATTTAAGAATTGAAGTTTTTGCACACAAGTGTTATAACATATGCATTTGCTTTAAGTAACAAAAAGAGAGTAAGCACATCTTGAATATTATAATATCAATTCCTCAAAAGCAGTCGTTGACAATATTTCCAATTAATTTTTGTCTTGTAAATTGCAGAAACATAAAATAAATCTAAAGCCTGACCTTACTATACAGTACATACATATACTATTAACATAGCCATTTTCAATTTAAGTATTATGTTGTTAAGTATTTCTATTGTAAATATATACAATTGAATTTTGTTACATTTTAAACTATCACTCAAAACTTGGTGTATTATTCAGTAATATTATTTACTATGCATAAGTATTAGTGTTGGGAATCACTTGAAGTGAGACCCAATTACAACAATTTAATCATTTATTAACAATGGGAAAACAAATTTGCCTTTGTATGATTTACAACAAACACACCACCACTGATGTATACATCTTTATTTTCCATGCAATCTAGTTAAACCTAATAATCTAGTAAGTGATATTTGAAAAAAGTGTGAGTTTAATTATTTTTCGGGCGAAACATTAATAGAAGCAGCTGATTTTTTTAAAAACAGCATATGGTTCAGTATGCGTTTATTGAATAATACATACATAGAAGAAAAAAAAAACGTGCCAAGAGAATTAAAATATCATAGAGTAGTATACTGTAAGACGATAACACAATCACATAGGGAATTGAAATATACACTACCATACTGATGTAATATATAATTCTACATGCATAGGAATTTACAATTGTCTATAGCAAGAATGAAATATTCAATACTGATATAATATAAATATTGCAAAGAGAATGAAGATTTCACAGTGATATAATATAAAAGTAGTGAGAGACTACTTTCTAGAGTACATGTACATGTAACACAACAATAAAACCATCCAGGGGAGACAATAACCAAGTTTGATTGTGTTCCAAAAGGTAATGGAAATTTCCAAAAATAAAATTCATATACGAAATGGAGTAAGATAATATAAAAATTACAAGAAGAATAAAAAAGGACAGTAAAATCATAATGAAGATATTATAGAAATATACGTACTAAGAATAATAGTAAAACGAGTGATGCACTGCAATGATTATAAACGATTGTAAATTCAATTTCTCTAGAACTCCCGTGTCTACTCGGAAAGAGTGACGTCCACTCCACTGTACCAAAAGACAGCCGTTTTGATAGGCTTAGACATTGGATAGTTCGTATAGTAAACAAGTAAACAAATCGCATATAGACCGGTTTTGTCTGTAATGCTAGACACAGTGGAGGTGGCGTTATTATTTCCAGTTTAAACAGAACATAACGCAAGCACACTGCAAAAACGTGTAGAAAATGGCAATGTTTTGAGAGTCTGGTGGTTTACTTTTTCCATTTTCTAAAAGCTGATCTGTTTACACTGGCTTTAAATGATATGGCAAAAACAGACATAAGATTTTGACGAAGAGTTCGGACCATGATCAGAGTGTTTCTTCGGAAACCCTCTGGTCCCATTCAACAATTTGTGCAAATGATGTACTGTTTTCCCGCACAGCAAGTTTTCATTAAT
This sequence comes from Gari tellinella, assembly GCA_922989275.2. Lineage (NCBI taxonomy): Eukaryota > Metazoa > Mollusca > Bivalvia > Cardiida > Psammobiidae > Gari > Gari tellinella. The sequence continues at coordinate 48,512,009 of OV277864.1, forward strand.
ATGTTGAACCCTAGCGACGAGTATACACGTCTATAAAAAGAGTCACGGTACTTATATAGAATACCTTTGTCCTATGCATACAGTATAGACCCAGATCAGAGAATACCTATTTGTCAGTTTGTAATGAACATTTAAAACAAGCCTAAATAGTCATACATGGACTAGACTTTTTGATAAACTGGAATCATTCAATGTGAGTAAATACGTTTATAAAATTCAACATCAATTTAAAAATTCCTATAATCTATTACGGACAATTTGTTTTGTTACATTAGAGTATGCTTCACTTTTCAAACTGATTTTTTTTTATTGAAACTCGAAATCCTTAGGTAAATTAAACCTAATGATGCGTCCATTATTTAATTTGGTATGCCCAGAGGCTTGAAAGCAAACGAAATACTGTGCTGTCTTATTTGTTGGTATATTTTTGTCGTTAAAACAGATGGCTTCCACCAAAAGTGGGCGAGTGAATTGGGTATATCGTCCCACCAACAGTATTTCAGTCATACAGTCATACAGTCATGATGGATAGGATTAATAATTGCAAATTTTGCACTGTGTCCACTGAACTCAATTTTTCTGACAGTGCAACATGTCTAGACTATGATCAGTGCCGTATTAAACACAGGGCTGCCATTTCTCCGGATTTTTCCTAAATCTCCGGATTTTTTCCCAGATCATGGTAGCTTAAAACAGGCTGAAAGTAAAGCAGAATGCGCCCTAAGGCGCATTCTGCTTTACTTACAGCCTGCTTTAAGTAGTCGCATGTCAACAAAACAAGAAAAAGGCTATGGGGTAAAGGTACGATTCGTAAAATCGCACTTGGAAAATGCAAATTTTGAAATCTTAGGATTTTTCATGTCAACTTATGGCAGCCCTGTAAACAATCAAGGTGTACACAATTTGTCACTCACCAGTACATTCTTTTTTAAATACATTGACATTTTTAAATACCCACAAACGGTGATGTTCAGATGTATCACATTACAAATTATGTCTTGTTTTTTTGCCTACAAAAAAGTTTAATCTCGTACTACTACATGTACTTAGAGAAATGTGTTATTGGACCATTGAAACACAGACAAATAAGAGAAAGATAGTTCAGCAAACAGTTTTTTTTATGCTGGAAACCAGTAAACCTGTATATATATTTTGCAAACAGTGCATACCCTGATCAGAGAGATCTATAAAGAGATTTCTGACCAGGGTTTGTACAGTTTGATTCACATTGTACTTTTATTTTCATGAATGCTTTTTTGTAAAAACAACCCTAAAATTCAACATGTATAGGTCTGCCTGACCATTTTTAAAAAGTTGAATAGTTCATATAAAACATTCAACATAAAAGGGTTAACGCTTCGCCTCATGTTCTGTTTATAGTTTTGAAGACAGACACCTTAATCCATTACAGAGGAGAATCTGTTATTCTTTCCCGTTTAAACACAAACGTACGCAAACGCAAAGCACTAAAACGTAGAAAAGAACAACTTTTGGATAATTCTGATATTTCATGTTTATCTTGGTGGCAAACAGTTTGGAGCCTGATCAGACGCCGGGTTACCCGGCGTCTGATCTGGCTCCAAACTGTTTGCACTGCAAATAATAGTTTTAGCGTAAACGTGTTTATTGGGAAAGAATAACACATTCTCCACTGTACTACATAGATGTTTATTTTACGCGTTTAATTTATTTCTCAGTTGAGGTAAATAGTAACAATTTATCGTCATGAATATCTATCATGAGGCATATTTTCTATATTCTAGCAGAAGAAAGCTTAAAGCAGGCTGAAAATAAGCAGAATGCGCCTTAATGCGCATTCTGTTTTACTTTCAACCGGCTTGAAGTATCACTTGTCTTCAAAACTAGAAACAGCTATTCTGTTTTACTTCCAGTCTGCTTTTTAGCAACAATCTTTCCTAAAAAACCCGTAAACAAGCTATGGAAGAAAGAGTTATACTTGTCAATACTATCCTTTTATTCAAACGGTTTTAGTAGAATTATAAGTAGTGTATGATTCTGAAACTGACGAATCTTATGGATGAAGGAGTGTCCAGAAAAACGAAAAATTTGCAGAACATGTTTCCACAGTGCATACCACTTAAAGACTATGCACTTTTATGGACGTAATGCAGTTTTATGGCAAATTTGTAAGAGCATCTGTTCCATGGTGCCTGGTTACATTCATTTCACGATGCAATCGGAAGCCCAACACGATTATCGCTCTTGATTACTAACGTGCTACAACCACAACACGTGGTAATTGTTTCCTGTTTCGGATGTCCTTGGTTTTTTACGGACAGTTAAACCCTGATACCTCGACCAATCAAAAATGAAATTCAGTGTTTTAAGGCATGGCGCTTAAAGTAGGATGAAAATAGAGCAGAATGCTCCTATTTAACGGAGTTTTCTGCTTTGCACCCATCCTGCTTTATGATTTCATTTGCTTTAACTCCACTGAGTTTTCACTTGGCTGATCGATTCGGCGAGATTGTAGAGTTAGAACCTAACATTCATGCATGTACTTTTCCTATAGAGATAGCAAGGATATGTTCAGATATTCCAAATGGTTATTTAAAGCCTTATTCTGTCGCAATTTAGCCAGCTTTAAAATTGGCGTCTGCAAAGGTTGTCAAATCAAGATTTATTTTTGAATTAAAGAAACCTAAGGACGAGTGCCAAAACAATTTTGATCAAGATCAGACGTCGCGTTACGCGGCGTCTGATCTGGATCAAAACGGCGTCTGATCTGGATCAAAACTGTTTTCAAATACCAGTCAAGTCGCGATCGGCAGCGAAGGGTTAAATTTCCCTAAGATAACACAAATTATGGGAGATAATTATATAAAAAGAAAAACACATTTATCAAAACGCTAAAAACGTGATCGTTCAACGCGTTAAATACAAAAGGTAAAACAAGTCTTGTATCTCAGGAAACAGGGCTGCCATTTCTCCGGATTTTTCCTAAGTCTTCGGATTTTTATCCTAGCAGATGGAAGCTTAAAACAGGCTGAAAGTAAAGCAGAATGCGCTTTAAGGCGCATTCTGCTTTACTTTCAACCTGTTTTAAGCAGTCATGTGTCTTCAAAACAAGAAACAGACTATGAGGTAATGGTATGATTAGTAAAATTGCATCTGAAAAAATGAAAATTTGAAATCTTAGGATTTTTATGATCAACTTATGGCAGCCCTGAGGAAAAAAGATGACAACAAACAGTTCAAACGAGGTCTTGGATATTAACACATTCATCCCTTACCACATCAGTTGGACAAATATTTTAGTTTAAATATATTCTATTTCCAAAGAAATTTACAAACAAATCATTCTTCACTACAAATGAACATAATTGTAGTTATTTTGTTTTTTCTCGATTTGTATGTACATATACGTTATTTCATGTAAAGCGCTCTTGAACGCACAACCCCTGTGTGAAAAGAGCCCTATATAAATCTGGTATAATAATAATAATAATAATAATAAAAGGAAAAAGGGTTAAGTCACAAGCTCTAACACTATTAAATAAGACCATCCAGTTTCCAATTTAGTCTTGTCCATACTTTACTACTTAAGAGATGTCTTTTTGCAATATATATACAAACACTGTAGACCCTGATCGGAGGGCTCCATCGGGAACCCTCTGACCTGGATCAACACTGTTGGCACAAGATAATTGTACTTGTCACATGCACAGTGTACGGCTGGTCTTGATGTATCCTGTTTGAAATGCAATATGGCAGGTTTTCTCATTGCACGGCTGAAGTGTAATGGATAAGCAAAAGCGCATTGTTAGGAAAGAATACCATCTTCTCTCCTGTAAAACCCCAGTACGTCAGAGTAGCAGGTATACGAGGGGTGTTTCATAATTAATGCAACTAGATCAATAATTTTAATAATACAAGTACAATATGCATGTGTGATATATCATTCGAAAGAGCCATTCTTCGCCTACAATATGGTATAATGCACAGTAAGATCACATTACTATAGAAGTCACACCACGAGTCTAAATGACCCTAGGTCTAGGGCACTAGACCGTTTTTGTGCATTCCTGAGGTAGTTGTTCGAACAAATTTTGATACTATAGTTACCATAACGGTTTTATTATTTGAAATAGTTTTATGAAACTTTCGGTCAAATTAAATCAGACAATTATACACATATTACGCTATTTAAAATTATATTATTTTACAAAATGACAAAAATATAGGTAATATTTAACTCTTACTGAAAATACCATAAAAATGACACAAATGTTATGTTCGAGAGTATTTGTTGAAACCTAGAACACATTTTGTTATATCAAACCAGGCTATAATTGAAGCAATTGGAGTAGATGTGCATGTTTTAAAAATAAAATTATAGATATACGAATCTAGATAAAATTCATAGCGTTCGAAAATTCATGTCAACTTTTTTCATTAGCAAAATGAGAGATTTTAATTTAAAAAAAAGAAGAAGATATTTAAACAGCCGAGTCTTTTCATTGTAATGACATCTTATTTACATTAAAATTCAGACATAAAACTGATATATTTCAAAAACAAAGTATAGAAGTTTTACTACTTTTAAAAAGTTGTTAGGTCAATATGTAATGTCTGAAAAGTGCTTTGTTCTAGTGCCCTGGAGAAGGGGTCGTTTAGATAAGTATTGTGATTTATCCCGTAATGTGATTCTAATCGTGCATTATACCATCGTGTAGGTGAGGAATTGCCCTTTACAACGATATATCACACATGCACATTACAATTATACAATTATTACATCGAAGTTATTAATGAGGTTGCATTAATTATGAAACACCCCTCGTATCTAGTACAGTGCCCTCTCTCTACAACGGCCCTCCGTACAACGACCCTTGCCGCTGTTCCCCAAACAAGACAATTACATGCCTAACACTTTCACAATATCGTCTGCTTAAAAATGTCGTCTGCTGTTACATAATATACATTTTGAAAGAAAAAACTTAATGACGAGTGACAAACAGCTTGAATCCAGATCAGACGCCGCGTTGATCTAGATTCAAGCTGTTTGCAAATGTAAGCCAATTTCACTCCCTGTAACGAATCCCTCCGAACAATGCACATTTTTTTGTCTCCCGTTGGGTGTCGTTGAAGAGAGGGAGCGCTGTACTGATAGAGGCGTATTGTCCTAAATAAAAGTATTTTAACAATCTGACCTTTTTTAATATATATCGGCAAACCGAATTTAGAGAAACTGTAATCCAAATAGGCCGAAATACTTTTTTTCAGCAATTGGATGCCAGGTGCAAAAAAGTAAGATTTAGCAGGGATAGGGGAGACCGGGGCTAGTCCGGCCACGGGGCATGTTCGGCATATGCTTTTATCTAGCATGTCAATCAATGTAAAACGCTCCGAACAATATTATGACGTCACCTGTGACGATATTTTCTACGTCAGAATACAATGGCGCATAGAAGGGAAACGTACATATTTTTTGACCGGGGTCTTATTTTCGAGCTTGATGAGTAAATTTTTCACTAATGTTTCAGTTTTTATTATTCTCCAGAGTTTTGATGTTTTTATTATAATATACCTACGTCTACTACAGTATGACGATGCGTTTTGGTTAAACGCATTGTTGAGTTCCTTCGGTGCATCGTACTGGACGGTGTCACGTGATGTATTTGCAACGTCCGCCAGGGGCTAGTTCGGCCTATTGAGCTGGGGCATGTTCGGCCGGTAGCCGAACTTGCCCCCATGTTATATCGACGAGTGTATTTTTGGTGTGTTTTTAGCTCGCTTGTTCGTAGAACAGCAGAGCTAATGCAATACCCCAGGCGTGAGCGTGGACGTGGGCGTGGACCAAGGTTAAAGTTTTTTTGGACGGGTTATTTTAAAGCTTAATACTTGTGCCAGGATGCTGAAATTTTGATGGAGGTTTATAAGGGGTCAACATTGATGTAATGAAGTTGAAATTTAAAAATAATTTTAATTTTTGTCAATATTTGACATGTTTTGGACAAGTTTTTTGCTACATTAGACCAGGTTAAAGTTTTTTGGACGGGTTGCTTTAAAGTTTAATACTTGTGCTAGGTTGCTGATATTTTGTATGAAGCTTCATTTCGGGTCAAACATTGGTGTTATGAAGTTGGAATTTAAAAACATCTCTTTATGCTGCTGAAGATAAGTTGTTCACAGACGATGATTTGGGACAGTTTCTCGCTAGTGAAATACGTACTAATCAGGCTTTTATAGAGGGTTCACAGAAGCGGTTGGTGATGATATAATGGTGACAGTGGAAAAATACATTACAGAAAAACAGTACAATAACGATATTTGTGACATTTTCCTAAGTGCTCTTTGCAATGCCATGAGCATGAAAGCTGTTGTCATTCGAGAAACAAATGACAACAGCTATTGTGTTCATGACATACTCCCTAGCCGACCAGAAATAGTTCCAAAGAAAAGTATATACATGTATTTAATTTTGACGGGTTTCTGATGCCAATGCACATTACAGTGGCGCTGTTTGTAAAACAACAGAAACTGCACCCGAATGTCATCAAACGTCGGAAAATTCATCTACCACAATGACCCCATCAAGTAATTCTGACAATACTAGTGAAGAAACTTATGCTGCTGTCATTGAAAAAAAGCTGATAATGCAAAAAGCGCTGATAATGGAATTAAAGCTCATTCCACTCCAATTTCAAACAAAAAGGACTTTGCTCCAGCTTCAGTTAAACCCCACCCAAGGGCACCTACGTGCAATATTTCATCTGGAAAAAGAAAACGTAGAAAGACATCTATCCTCACCGACACTCCCGAAAAAGAAGCCCTAAGATTAGAGCAATGCCAAAGTAAATTGAAAAGTAACAGTTCACAAAGTAAAACACAGAAAACACAGAAAAAAGAGTAATGTCTAAATCTAAAAAAGCAATACAACAGTTAAGCTAGCCTAAAAGCAGTTTAAAGTGTTAGTCGGCATCAAAACGAGATGAAAACTCAGACAGTAAGGACGAATGTTTTTGCTTAGTTGTCTTGATAGCTGGGTAAATAGTAAGCCTAATGAGAAATGGACTCAATGCACAAATTGCAAAATGTGGGCACATGATGAATGTGCAGACACCAGGGGAATGCTGTTCTATAAATGCGACAATTGCAATTCGGACATAGAGTAGAGGCAGATAAAAGTAACATGCGTTTGTAACTAACGTTATTATTGTTTAGATGAGAAATTTTCTCTTGTATATACATTGTAATTTAAATGTTACAAACGTATGTGGTAGAAATTGGTCAGTATCGACTATCGATATCGGACCGATAGTTAAGCGCTGATATTTCAGACATCAGCCCAACTTTGCACTATTGTTACACGCTTATAGAATTTTAAATGTTTTGTCCGTGTTCAAGTTTTAAGATTTTTTGCGGCAACTATTTATCTGTTCATGGTTAACAATGTAGATCCGGGTCAGACTACAGTAATTAGGGGTCTGCACCTTTTGCAAATGATTTTGTGTTGTTTACATACACAACAGGATCTCTTTTGTAAACAGTGTTCTGGGTCTACATTGTTTGTAAGGGACTGGTGAATCTTTATCAAAGTTCCTAAATGAATTATTAAACCTACATTATGATTATATAATAACTGTTCTTGTATTACACACCCTCCTACAAGCTAGTTCTAAGAAATATAATAATAGCTCTGAACAGTGTCTGTATGCCGAACTTGCCCCATGGGTTGACCGGACTTACCCCAATGCGGGGCAAGTTCGGCCTTCTTGACCCGAGATCTGTAACTTAATATTTCCCCATATAGACAGGAGACGCGCGGCGCAGTATATCGGGGCTACTTCGGTCCCATTATGCCTTAATTGCATATATAGTTTTTAGATAGCCATCTGTAATAACCACTGGAAAATTGTTATTTTTCGTAAATGGGGCCGGACTAGCCCCGGTCTCCCCTACTATACAAGTTACATGTACATAATGTACATGTACTATACCATGCTAGAATGTTTGTTAACCCTTATCCTGTCGTAATATCGTCTGCCTTTAAACATATCGCCATAAAAAGTCACTAAATGATTAATCCAGGGACAGTATGTCCCTTGATTTAGTGACTTTTCATGGATTATAAGTTACACAGTTTTCAGGTGACCTAATATGGAATATACACTGCCAGTAAATTCCATATGGGACGAGAGCGGAGCTCGAGTCCCATATGGAATTTACTGGCAGTGTATATTCCATATTAGGTCACCTGAACACTGTGTAACGTTTTTATCCTACCGACTACCTTTTATTCTTGACAAAATAGATTAAAGGCGGTCACTGTCATTTAATATGAAAACATGACGTCATCAATCATTATCTTAACATTAGTGCGTGACGTAATGTTTACGGCCCAAAAACTGTATACATCTTAATCAGCAACCGTTTTATAATGTTTATTGTATACAGTGGGGTCAATGTTATTCTTTCCCGTTTAATCGCAAACGAAACGCAAACGCATCGTACTAAATGTACAAAATAACAACTTTTTGACAACTCTGACTATTCATTTTTATACAACTGGAAAACAGTTTGGAGCCTGATCAGACCCCGGATCACCCGGGCGTCTGATCTGGCTCCAAACTGTTTGCAATGGATTTTTTAGTTTTAAGCGTAAACGCGTTTATTTGGAAAGAATAACGTTTTCTCCACTGTACCTGGTACAAAATCAACGAATATGTGAATTGTTTGAATGTTTACATAAGCGCGGCCGTTATAGAAACCAAATGACGTCATCTTCATTGAACGTTAGCCATTTTGAACGTTACGTTGCTAACGTTTTCACGTGCATAAGATCTGTTGCCCCCGGGCCAATATTATTAGGTTGCTGAAAGCAGTGGATGGAAAATACACGGCTTTCACGTGACGCAAATTCACCAATCGGATAGCTAGAAACTCGTAGGAGGTAGGATAAATATGTTTACATGTATTCCGATCGTATAAATAGAATCTATGAACATGTATTTAACCTCATTTGAACAACAATGCCACATAGATTTATTTGCTTTTATTCGATAATGTTCTTTTTTTGCACATATACCATTTGGTTTTCAGTCTCTCTAATGACCAGGGGCCCGTTTTACTAAACTATTTACGCAAAAGTTTTGCGTAAGTCAAAGTCGTTTTACTCTTATTTTTCGATCATAAACGTTTGCAAACAGCAAATAGCCAGATCAGGGGACGCGCTAAAAGCGCGTCCTCTGATCTGGCTATTTGTTGTTTGTAGCAAGTGATAATAAAACATATAAATAAAAAATTAAAATTTTGACTTACGCAAAATTTTTGCGTAAGTAGTTTAGTAAAACGGGCCCCAGAGGTCCATTTTGGGAAAACAGCAATGAAAGGGCAAGTCGATCAATTTGCGCGATCAGCAAATGCAGATGGGGCCAGCCATGCATGCTAGAATGTTTGTTAACCCTCATCCTGCAGTAATATCGTCTGCCTTAAGATTGTCGTCTGCCAAAAACATACAATAAAGATTACACACACTCACTCAGAGTGAGCCGGCGTTTCATCGGGATCCGAACTGTTTGCTACGTTTGCCAGGAAAGTCGACGTTAGTAGTGAAAGCATTATAGCCTATTAACCCTTTGAACCCTAGTCCCGCATATATGTGTCCTTTTCAAATAGTGTACATGTAAATAGTACACTTGTCCTGTGCAAACAGTGAAGACCCAGATCAGAGGGTTCCTAGGAGCCCTCAGATCAGGGTATTCACTGTTTGCCATAATGCCAGATATTGACAAAAACAACCCTTAAAAGTCTGAAATGGACTTGACTTAAATGGAAACTGGGATTTTCCATTTGAAGTTTCAGGGAGCAAAGAGTTAATAGGGTTATAAAAGTCACATCCTATCCAGTAGGGGAGTGTCACAAGCATACACGAATGAACATCATACGCTGATCTAGTTGTTTTTACTGAAAGGGTGGGTGGGTATTTTCTTAATGAATCTATAACCTCTTCGCTGTTCACCCAAGGTGCAATAGTTATTTTCAAACAGTTTGGATCCCGATTAGACGTCGCGTTACGTGACCTCTGGATCAGGATCCCAAATGTTTGCAACACATGTCAATATTTCTTTGGTCAAAATATTGAAAATACAGTGGAGAATCTGTTATTCTTTCCCGGTTAAACGCAAACGCAAAGCACTAAAACGTAAAAAAGAACAACTTTAAGACAATTCTGATAATTCATGTTTATCTTGGTGGCAAACAGTTTGGAGCCTGATCAGACGCCGGGTTACCCGGCGTCTGATCTGGCTCCAAACTGTTTGTATTGTAAATAATAGTTTTAGCGTAAACGCGTTTATTGGGAAAGAATAACAGATTCTCCACTGTACCTGCCAGGGAAGTGATGAAAATAAAAATAAGACAAATTGTTGATTGTCATTTATTTCATGTGTGGTATTTCAAAGAATTTAGATCATTAAAATACCGAATACACTTGTTTCAATAAATGCCCCCCTACCCCATCTCAATACTCTGCCAAATATATTGTACCTTAACCCAATCCCCATTACCTTGTTTTCATTATTGAGACAGATGGTTGCTTGAGCAGGCTGAAAGTAGAGCAGAATCCATTATACTTTCCTTACAGCCTGCTGTAAACTTTTATATAACAGAAAATCCTACTCCTAATCCTGTTCATTTTGCTCATATAATTCTGATTTCATGCAATGCAGATCTAACATCTTCTTTCTTTCTAACCCTTTACCTGATAGAAGCGCCTTTTAGCACATTTTAATCTCCTCCGCCAAAGAAAATAGTTCAAGATTATACAGGCAAAAACATGTACAAATAGAAATATGACTTATATACTAGCAAATAGGGACATAAAGCAGTTTGAAAGTAAAGCAGAATGCGCCTTAGTGTGCATTCTGCTTTACTTTCAACCTGCTTTAAGTGGTCACCTATCTTCAAATCTAGAAACAGGCTATGAGGAAAAGGGTTGATATTGATTCCACACTTCTTCCAGAAAGGCAGAAGCTAGGAGCTAACAAAAATGATTTACGACTACTCTTGAGTCTGAAGCTTAAGAATTTGTAGGCGGCTTCTATTAAATATTTGGCAGTTTACAGGTACATAGGTACATATCAGAAAAGCACACTTCAGGGCTGCCATTTCTCTGGATTTTTTTCTAAATATTCGGAATTTTTTCTAGTACATGGTACCTTGAAGCAGACTGAAAGTAAAGCAGAATGTGCCTTAAGGCGCATTCTGTTTTACTTCCAGCCTGCTTTAAGTAGACACGTTTCAACAAAAATAGAAACAGGCGATGGGTAAAGGAACAATTCATTAAAACGCACTTGAAAAAAGCAAATTTGGGAATCTTAGGATTTTTTTATGCCAGCCCTGACACTTGTGCATTACAAAACAGTGTAGACCAAGATGGCTCTCATCACAAGCTCAATGTCTACACTAGCAAATAAGTAAGGTAACAAATTAAAGTAAAACCTCTCTATTATAACCACTACAAAGTTAGCGTATTGATAGTATACAAGATAGATGACCGCTTAAAAGCAAGGTGAAAGTAAAACAGAAAGCTCCATTAGGAGCTTTCTGTTTTACTTTCACCTTACTTTAACCCTTTACCTGATAGCATTGTTTCTAGTATTGAAGATATGTGACTACTTAAAGCAGGTTGAAAGTAAAGCAGAATGCGCCCTAAGGCGCATTCTTCTTTACTTTCAGCCTGCTTTAAGCTATTAACTGCTAGAATAAGGAAAGTATTTAATATGACACATATTCATTAAGGTATAATTTGGAACTATTTTCTTCAGCGGATGAATAAAATGAATGTGCTAAAAGTCGCTTCTATAAGGGAAAGGGTTAAGCAGCTACCTGCCTTGAACACCTGATAATTAACACAAACTAGTGGTGGTAATAGAGAGGTTTTACTGTATACTGTAAATGTGAATGAGTGGCAAACACTGTAGATATTTACTAGCTGCTGTAAGAGATGCTGCATCTGGTAATGGTCTACATCATTCACAATGCAATAGTTTAGGTTTCCTCATGGCACAGCTCATACATATACAGTAAAACCTCTCTATTACGACCACTTAAATGAAGCCTTATTAATTGTACAAAAGGCATGTGACAGTTTTAAGCAAGGTGACAGTAAAACAGAAAGCTCCTTAAGGAGCTTTCTGTTTTACTGTCACCTTGCTTTAAGTAGTCACCTGTCGGGAAAACTGAATAATTAACACAATTCAGTGGTCGTAATAGAGAGGTTTTACTGTATGTTTACCTTTGGTCCCAAAAGGCTCACAGTAGATTTAGATACCACTGTAACCAGTGCATACAGTAAACCCTCTCCATTATAGCCACGAGAAAAGCTAATTGGCTGCATAAAAGACAGGTGACAGCTTAAAGCAAGGTGAATGTAAATCGGAAAGCTTCATAAAGTGCTCTCTGCTTTACTATGATCTTGCTTTAAGCTGCAACCCTGTCGTTAACACCAAATGATTGACACAATAACGTGATTGTGCTAGAGATGTTTTACTGGATATTACATGGTATATATGTATTTACATATAATAATCTTTAAAATTAAAGATTACATACATATGGTATATTTTGCAGTATACATAACGTAATAATAATCAAGTTTCAATATGCATAATAATGTAATAAAATCTTAAAATGCATGAATTTTAATAAATCAATGCACACTGTAGCCCTGAGAAGAAAGATATTACCATCAATTTTTTTAGATTGCAAAGCAAAATGCAGAAAATTTCTAAAGCTTTCTGTAACCTGCATTGAACTGCCACCTGTGTTTAACCCTTTGAACCCTAGTCCCGCATATAGGCGTGCTTTTCAAACAGTGTACATGTGAATAGTACACATGTCCTATGCAAACAGTGACGACCCAGATCAGAGGGCTCCGAAAGGAGCCCTCTGATCAGGGTCTTCACTGTTTGTCATAATTCCAAAAATTAACAAAAACAACCCTTTAAAGTCAGAAATGGACTAGACTAAAATTGAAACTGGATTTGTCCATTTAAAGTTTCAGGGAGGAAAGAGTTAAGAGAAACCCCATGTACATGCTTATCCTTTTTATCCTATATTTCCTGCTAAAGCAAGCAGTTAGATAAACCAACTGTGTGTACTGTGGTAAAAATAGAGATGGTGCTACCATTATGTGTTGGGGACACACTGACAGATCTGAAAAAAAAACAACAGTGTAGACCCTTAACAGATTGTTCTTGTTAATTATCCAAGACAGGTGATTGCATAAAGCAAAGTGAAAGTAAAACAGAAAACTCCTTTAGTCTTTAAGCTGTCACCTGTCTTAGAGACCTTATATATAACATAATTAAGTGCTCGTAATAGGTAGGTTGTACTGTGGGTAACTCTTTTTTACTCATGCAACTGTGGCAATACCTTACCATATTGGCAAGGGGGGATAACTTGGGTATATAAATATGAGTCTACAAAGGGGGATAACTCGAGTATCTAAAAATGACAGTCTGCAAAGGGGGATAACTGGAGTATATAAATAGGACAGTTTTGCAAAGGGGGAAAAATGGAGTACATGTATATAGAGATGACAGTCTGCAAAGTGGGATAACAGGAGTATATAAATATGACAGTCTGCACACTTCGTTTACTAATCACTTAAGATTAGCTACAATAGTGTTGAACTACATTAATAGCATTCTGTATATATTTGATAATAAATGCAATTCTATCCATTAATGGACATTCAATACAGTATTAACCGAGAACTCCACAAACACACCATTTTACGCCTTTCATTTATTCCTCCACTGGAGAAAAAAGTTCCCAATAATACAGAAATGAAAATGCACTTAAAGACATATTTTCTATATCCAAGCAGATGATAGCTTAATTTAAAGTAGGTTGAAGGTAAAGGCACATTATGCTTTACTTTTAACCTGCTTTTTGTGGTCACTTATCTTCAAAACTAGAAACAGGCTATGGTGTAAAGGGTAATAGCTCTCTGTAATCTGTATAGGCAATTCTATCCAAAAGGACATTTAAAATGCATAATATATCAGTGAATATATACATCAGCAAATAAGTTAGTTAAAAACAATTCTTGAATATGTTATTATTTGAATATGAAAAAATCTTTCAATTCATTGCTGTGATTTTGCACTCTGAATAAATATTGCCACTAGAAATGGGAGTTGAAACAGATATTAACTCTTTCAACACCATGGACCTGTCTAAAATATATTCCTACAGTTTCAAACAGTGTAGACCCAGATCAGAAGGCTTCTAAGGGAACCCTCTTATCAGGGTATACAGTGTTTGCTCAAGTAGAGCAGTATTTATTAAACTACCCAGAATTCCAAGTAGACTGGTTCATGTTTTGGTAACTAAAAAGATCCAAAAGAGAACCTAATAACCCATACGAGTTAGTGATGAAATAGTTTATTATCTATAATCTAAAACCCCTGTTTACTGACTGTCTAATGAAGTATTGATCATCAATAGTTAACAGTTCTCCTGCCATAAGTTTACATTGGCAAGCTTTGAAAACAGTGTAGACCCTGCTTAGACAGCTCCAGGAGTTGTCTGAACAGGGCCTGTACTGTTTCCTTATAGAATCTGTTGAATATTATAGACATGAAAGAATAATTTAAAGATCTTACCAACTCAAAAACTATTGCCTCCAACCAGGATTCAAACTTGTATTATTAGCTAATTCACCCCTGAAACTTCAAATTAAGTGTAGTCCATTTTTCACCATTTAGGGTTGATCATTAAAATATATTTAAAAATGACAATAAGTGCAGACTCAGATCAGAGGGCTCATGAAGGAGCCCTCTGATCAGGGCCTATACTGCCTGCATAGGCCAAGTGTATCCTTGACAGGTACACTGTTTGTAAAAGAGTTAACCTAAGCCAGGATGAGCACTAGTATAAAAGTGCCATAAATAAATAGTCATACAATATATTTAATACACATGGCAGCTTCAGACAAGATAAAAAATAAAGCAGAAAGCCTCTATAGGAGCTTTCTATTTTATATTCATCTTGCTTTAAAACGTTACCTGCCTTAAAACAAATGGATAGGATGATTTGCAATGTAGTTAATTACAATAGAGGAAACATTTAGTGCATGTTATATGTATATCACAGTACAATAGGTTAATTCATCCAAACATACTGATCTAAAATCATGCCTTTCTTCAAACATGTATTCATAGCATTTCTCTATACTTTCTTATACATATTCATGGCACTACCCAATACTTTCTTGTACAAATTCATATTTTTCTCATACATATTCATAGCACTATCCAATTCTTCACATACATATTCATAGCATTATCCATTCTTTTCTCATACATATTCAAAACACTTCCCAATCCTTCCTCATACATATTCATAGCACTTCCCAGTAAGCTTTACCTATTCATAAACTCATGGAAATGTTTCATGTCTCATCCATCAAATATCTAAAACAGTTTTGAGTGAACTCCATCCCATCTTTTATACCACTGCTTGATTATTGGCTAAATAATGCACCACAAAGCCATAAATATTCATGTATCTAGGCAAGGCTTCTGCTATGATTTTCCCTTCTTGTACCTCTGCCGTGCTGCACCCACTCCGCCCTTTCTATGAGGTTTGCTTTCCTTTGCTTTAGAATCTTCTTTCTCTGCTGATTCTGACTTGTTCTTTCCATCCATTTCTAGAAAAAAAGATTTCATATTTTAACTCATTCATCCCTGAAATTTTTAATGGATCATATCGGTTCTTAATAAAGTTTAGTCCATTAATTTTATGGTTTAATATTAAGGATTGCTTTCTGCAATATATAGAAAAATGGCAAACAGTACAGACCCTGATCAGAGGGCTCCTTTAAGAGCCCTCTGATCTGGGTCTAAACTGTTTGCCTAGGAAAAGTGTTCTCTTTACAGGTACATAATTTGTAAATGATGAGTACTCTAGGGTTGAATGAGTGAAATGAGCGATGTTAGTTAGTTTTAATTCTTCTCCTGCCATGAACTGATTTAAGCCTAGTGTCTACTAAAGTGGACACTGGGAAACAATGCAGACCCTGATGAGATGTCACGTTAGATGGCATCTCAGCAGGGTCTGCTCTGTTTGCTATATCCTGATATATTTTGCTGTATGGGCAAACACTACAGTGTCTTTAGATCACCCATGTATATTTATAATGAAATCTTCCAGCAAGTATACAGAAGAGTCCATTGCAATATCCAGGCATTAATGGATTAATGTATATTAAATATTTTTTGAAAATAGTGAAGAACCTAATCAGACAGCTCTGTCACTGTTTTCGGAGTCTGCACCCTAGGTGGAAAAAAACTGCTGATATTATTAGCAATTTGATAGTTAAGATTACATGTTCAGACAGTGTGAGGATTTATATACAGTAAAACCTCGCTATTACGACCACTAAAATGAATGCTAATTGATTGTACAATAGAGAGGTGGCAGCTTAAAGCAAGGTGACAGTGAAACAGAAAGCTCCTAAAGGAGCTTTCTATTTCACTGTCACCTCGCTTTAAGCGGTCACCTATCGTAAACACCCTAATAGTTAACATAATTTAGTGGTCGTAATAGAGAGGTTTTACTGTATATAGCAATATTCAGCAGGAGAAAGTTAAAAGCAAACAACAGTATTAAACTGTAATTAGACTACCTTTGGGACTATTTTAACCTAAGGTAGATCTGATCTGTGCTGAAAGGTGAACAAACTATAACAACTCCCACAGCCTCATGGTTATATAGATTTTGACATGAGTGAGATTACTCTCTAGCTTTTGATTAATCAGATTTGAGCATTCTGCTCAAATCCTACCAATCAAAAACCAAGAATGATCTCAGACCCATTTCAAATGCTAAATATAACCATGGGGCTTGACCTCTCCTCGGGTCAGATGACCTGGAAATGTCACATGACCTCCAGTGACGATATGCTTCAGATGAGAGTGAGGTACTCTCAAATAATACCAAACAGGTAAAATTAAACTCAGAGTCATGGAAATCAAGGCCCCCCCCACCCCCTCCCCCCACACACAATAATTTCTGAGTTTGCCGCCTGATCTTACTATAAAATGTTTGAAATGGTTATAACTGTTTTATCACAAACAGTTTTAATGGAGGAGAATAAAATTGTTTCCACTGTACATATACATGTATGAGCAAAAATACATGTAGTAATAAAATATGACTAAACTGAAACTAATCTGATCGAAACAATTCAAAACTCTCTAACTTCATAGGATACAGGTAGATGAGGTGAATCAACCATTACAATGCTGAAATTTCAAAATCGACCCATCCTTTTTCTAACAAATAGCTAATTTACATTGACTCTCAAGGATGGATGAATTTGGTTTTACAGCACTGCAACACTAAATGGGTCATGTAGGGCGAGTTCTCAAAATATTTAAAATATTACAAACAGTGTAGACCAAATTTCACTGTTTGCAAAGGATGAATATAATATATCCTGTTCAAGCCGAGTAAGTGTAAATACCTCCTCTTTCAACTACAGTGGAGAATCTGTTATTCTTTCCCAATAAACGCGTTTACGCTAAAACTATTATTTGCAGTGCAAGCAGTTTGGAGCCAGATCAGACGCCGGGTAACCCGGCGTCTGATCAGGCTCCAAACTGTTTGCCACCAAGATAAACAAGAATTATCAGAATTGTCCAAAAGTTGTTCTTTTCTACGTTTTAGTGTTTTGCGTTTGCGTACGTTTGCGTTTAAACGGGAAAGAATAACAGATTCTCCACTGTACTTTCAACACTGATTAACTGTCATCTGCTAAAAAATGTCTTCTGCTTAAATATTAAAATTGGTTCCTTCCTCTTTACATTTACAGAAACATTATCTGAGTGACAGAGGTATGGATCCTTATCAGGCCTCACATTTAATGGGTCTGATCTGAATCTATACTGTTTGCACAGATCTCCATTACTGGTTTACAGTGATGAAAGGGTTAATTGAAAAGAAAAGTTTGATCAATGGCCTGAATCAGGTAAACTATTTTTCTTGTTAACTCTTTCTCTGCTGTAAATAGTGTCTGTTTTAAAATGGTTGTCTGCTAACTTTCTGTAAGGTACAATTAAACCATAACTACATAAAAACATCTTTTTACCCTTTTAATTTCTCCACTGCAGAAAATAGTTCCACTATAATTATACAGTCATGAATATATATCATGGAAAATATTTTCTATATTCTATTAGATGGTAGCTTCAAGCAGACAAAAAGTTATAACAATCTGTTTTACTTACAATCTTCTTTAAGTGGTCACCTGCTTTCACAACTAGAAACAGGCTATGGGGTTATGGGTTAAACCTTTTTGACTGAAGACACGTTAAACAGTTTGGATCCAGATGAGGCACTGCTATTGATAGTGTCTGAACTGTATCCAAACTGTTTGGAAATATACACATGTATGTTAAAAGTGACATTCTAAAGGTAAGGTGCTCAAGTTAAACCTACATGTTATCCAGATTATCCATCCATAAATTATTTTACTTAATTTTTACAGAAAACATGTAAATTCTTATTAAAGACAGGTTACAGCTCACAAAGTGACACAGAAAGCTCCTGTTAGAGCTTTCTATATACAGGAGCTTTCTATATACATCTTTTCCCTCATTGCCTCTTTCCTGGTATGAAGACAAGTGACCACTTAAAGAGGCTCGCAACCGGATCAAGCATTAAAAATAGTAATTTGTAAATATATGTCAAATGCTTATATAAATGGGTAAAATTTAGGTTAGGATAATAAATTCTTATAAAAAATGCATTTCCAAAAAAAAAAAAGAAGAGGCTCTGGTGGGATTCGAACCCGTGACCATCCATGCGGAGACAAAAATGAAAAATGAGGCATCTCCTTTACGCCCTCGGCTACGGACGCTCTCTATATACCGCCATTGACCCGTTTACCGTGGACATCCTATTACCGGTGACTTCCGAGTATTCCGCATAGCGCCACTACGCGCATGTGTAAAATCGTAACTTCCGTTTATCTTTCGGCTGCTGCTCAAGACTAATGTGTATAAAGCAAAAAAAACTTTCCTAAAGGGAAAGTGTGCATTTTTTTTATTAATTACGCAAGATAAATAATTTTCTCCCCATATAAAACCATTTAACCTATTTGTATAATGTGACATATTCCATTGCCCCCACTGTGAAAAAATGTGACGGAAAATATTACAACTTTTCAGTTAAAAATTATGTTAACAGATAGCCTTTCTTAATAATGTTTGATAGAAGTTCAAGCCGATACCTGAAAATTATTCCGAGTGTCATTTTACCTCATCACCGATAATAGGACGAGTAACCAAAACAAACATGGCGGCGCACTCGCTACAGTTGACTATGATTATTTATGTCAAATTATGGGTGTATTTATATATTAAAGCTGAAAATCATAAAGAAATGTTTACTTTATATGTTTAATATATTTTTTAGTTAAAAACCTTATTAATTGATGAGAAATAGTCAGACGAATCCTTAGATCACCGGTAATTGGGTGAACCAGGATATATGGTAGCGAATTAACGTACTTCAATGATAGCTATTAATAGAACATTATTCGGCTCGGGTTTATGTCTGACCCCGTGTAGAGAAGCAACAACAACAACTATATCGTTAGCTAACGCTATGGAAAAACGATGGAAAATATCTTAAAAAACTAAGATTCGGTGACGATTCTTGAGACGTTTTTTGGACTGATCATATTTTTTTAATGTCAAAAGCCAAATAATGCAACAAATTTGCTTTTATTTGAGTATTTTATTTTATTTTGACAAGAACACCATCCGGTTGCGAGTCCCTTTAAAGTAGGGTGAAACTAAAGCAGAATGCACTTTAAGGCACTTGCTTCAAGTTACCATCAGCTAGGATGTAGAAAATATTTCTTATGGTGCACATTCATAAATGTATAAAGTGGAACTGAACTGATTTCTTCAGTGGAGTATTAAATTAAAGGCATAAAAAGGCCTAAAAAGGCATATCAAAATCCTGACTTCACACAGGATTACACATATGTGGTATATTTACGTGGAAACATCCTGTAAAATTGTAAGTTTCTATCTTGAAAACTTTAGGAGTTAGACAGAGAAGTATCTGTATGGATTGATACCCAAAAGAACAAATGGGTGGACAGTATGTCCCATGCCTAATCGACACAGAGACATAACAATAAAAGTTTTGTTTCACAACTACTTCTACTACTTCTTCCACTACTACCACTAATACTACTACTACTAAAACTAATCATCATCATAATTATAAACATAATCACAGTACTGATAATAACAACAATGTTTATAATTATAACTATTTACAATAAGACCAAATTCACTATCAATATCACTACTGCAATATCTTTCCAATAAGAAATTATAATAATGCGTGTGTAAACATTCCATTTGGAACATCTTTGAAAATATAATTCAAGCTTATGCCTTGTAGCTTGGGGAAGAAGATTTTTTCCTCTAGTTCAACAATTTTTTTTAACAAATTTTTCAAGAGATGACTATGCCAGGAACATTCATCTGGATCCAAACTGTTTGCAAAGGCTATCAACATTTCCCTGTTACAGTCAGTGGACATGATTATTCGCCACCCTACGAAAAAGTTGCTTATCTTTATAAGTATTTCTCAACTGTTTATTAGAATTAAAACTCTAAACAACATGCATTGTACTTATGTTTGGTTTTAAAAGTTTGAGTAAAGAGCAGTAAAATGTTTTCTAGTCTCGAATTAAGCATGTTCTTTGGTTCTTGTTGCTAGGTAATTTTAGAATTGAACCATGTTCACATTATATGGTTGCCATGGTAAAAATAGATAAAAATTATGTAAAACTACACCGGATTAACAAACACATTACATATACAATTAATAGTAAAATAAGAAATTGTCATTCACGGTCAGTCACACAGTTCTAAAATTTAATCGGTAAACTTGATTTCCAATAGAATCCCATGTTAATTTTAGCATTTATCGCATGTCAGTAAACTTGAACATTAACAATTTCTTTAACTTTCTCTATTTTCCTTTTGAAAGTGCACTATTGTGCGGGAGAATATGTTTTTAAATAAAAACGTTCTTCAGTTTTAATTATTTATCCCATTTGTTACCATGGCAACCAATTTAGTGGAACGAGTAAACTTTTTTCATTTATATTCTAAAGTTGCCTAGCAACAGATGTACTGGTCTGAACAGCAGAGAATAAATATATATTTGAAAAGTCAACATCCTTACTTTTAAACTTCCCTACACTGTTGTGTAATATTTTGTTCGATAATTGTGTGGCATCACCAGTAATGTAAATAATGTGAGGAAAAAAGGCCAAAAATTCTTAGGGTGGTGAATAATTATGTCCTATGACTGTAGCATGCAAAGTTAAAATAATCAGCTCAAGCAAAAGTAACACTCACAGTACAAGGGAGATAACTACAACAAACTAAGAAATTATAAACTGCTAGTTCACATCTTTTATGCATATCAAATCCAGTTATCCCTTGAGCTCCAGGTAAGATTTGCTTTGATTTTTTATATTGCATAGTTTTTCAACTGTATTTCAGACATAATTATCGCAATGTCCTGCATATAACAGGTAGAGGAAGACGCCAGAAGCCTTTTTCAGAAACACCTTTTCTGGCACAAATCAGTCGAACCCACAGCGCCATGGAGCAAAATGATTGTCAGTCAGAGTGACTATAAGAAGGAAGGCCACTGCTACAGATAGGGAGAGTATTTTTAAACATAAAGCTTACCTGCCAGCAGATCAACTGGAGGTTGCAACAATGACCGCTTTTCTTCATTCTGTATGTACCTTGATAAAATTGAAAACACATCAGAATAAGTTAAACCATCATTTTGTAAGAACATATTGTGACAATCTAACAGATAAACATATACAGTCGAACTTCGCTATCTTGAACTCGCTTAGCTCGAACTATCCGATAGTTTGACACATGAACCGCATTATTTCATGCTCGGTTAAGTCGAACATACACCTATATTTCAAAGTTAAAACGTAGCTAAGCCATGTTTTAACTTTGAAATACGGGTATGTTAGATTTAACCGAGTCTGAGATATCTAAGTTCGACTGTAGCTAAATTCTTATTTCAAAATGATTCTTTCTGTCAATACCTTGCAGTACAGGAACCAGATACAGTAAAACCTCTCTTTTATAACCACTGAAAGTATGCTAATTGCTTGTATAAAACCATGGTATTTACTTGCAACCGGGTTACCTGGCGACAGATCTGGCTCCAAACCGTTTGCATTCGACATAAGGTATTAAGCATAAACCATTGAACTCATTATCCCCTGAAACTTCCAATGGACAATTCCAGTTTGCAATAAAGGCTGGTCCATTTTTCGAATATTTAGGATTTATTTTTGTAATAAATTGCAAAATGACAAACGGTGAAGTCCCTGATTAGAGGACTCCTGCAGGAGCCCTCTGATCAGGGATTTCACTGTTTGCATAAGACAAGTGTACTATTCACAGGTACACATTTGGTGAAGGACGCATATATGCGTCACTAGGACTCAATGAGTTAATAGGAAAGATTCAAAGAAAACTGTCTTCTCCACTGTAAGTGTATGATAAAGTATTCTAACAAGACACGCGTTTTGGTCACTATAAAAATAGAACAAGCCCATCGTGTTATACCGGAGACATTTAACAACGCTCTTCCCTACTACGCTCCTCCCACAGTTAAATGACCCGACATGACGTCATGCATTTATACGTTACGTGTTTGAAATTTCTTACGTTATCCCTATAGCCCGTAAAGACCATATACTTTTAACCAGTCATGTTACTGTCATTTCCCCATTTTTCTGTCTTGTTTCATGTAATGTTTGTTCTATGCCAGATGGTGGGTCGGTAAATATATATTCAGTGTGCGAATTCTCTGCTGTACGTAAATTTGCTGTTGGGTGGTACATTCTTGTAAAAGTCGCGGGAAAAGTTATTCGGTTGAAAAACTGCATCTGCTGAGGAAATAAGTATGGAACATATGATTTCCTTCTAATGAATTTCTTTAAATCTGGTCATGTTAGAATCAAAATAATCTATGTTCTACCGTTGTTAAACAGTATTTTACAATGGTTGGTCGTTGTGGCGTGCATGAATTGACCACTCAGGCCTTCGTGGTCAATTCCTGCGCACCACAACTCCCAACTGTTGTAAAAACGGTAGAACATAGATTATTTCTTAAGTATACTATACCTGTACACTAAGAGACAGACAAAACCTAGTCCTGAGAAGACTGCCACAAGTAAAATCTGCACCACCAGATACTGAAAAACATAAATTAACAATGGAACCACCTTTTTTCTAAATACAGACCACGTTCAGTAAAAACGTTTTATCTAAACTTGTGTTAACTCATTACCTAATAAATATGTCTTTTTATGCCTTTAATTTATTCTTCCGCTGAAGAAAACAAGTTTCAATTTATACAGTCATGAATACGCAGCAGAAGAAATATTTTCTAAAGCTTAGCAGATGGTATTTAAAGTATTCTGCTTTATTTTAAATTTGCTTTAAGTGGTCACCTGTTTTCAAAACTAGAAACAGACTCTGACGTAATGGGTTAACCAATTACCCCATAGCCTGTTTCCAATTTAGAAGACAGGTAACTACTTAAAGCAGGGTGAAAGTAAAGCAGAATGGCGCATTCTGCTTTACTTTCACCCTGCTTAAGCTATAATCAGCTGGAATATAGAAAATATTTCTAATTATACATATTGATAACTGTGTAAATTGGAACTATTTTCTTTTGTGTATGAATATTGGAGGCGTTAAAGGCGTATTTATGGGGTAATGGGTTAATGATAGGAGTCATCTTAAAGCTGGATGACAGAAAAGCTTAATGCTCACTTTCTAGCTTTACTTTCATCTTGATTGACCCATTACTCCATAGATACACATTTTAACACCTTTTATTTCTTCCTCTGCAGAAGAAAAATAGTTCCAATTGATACAGTCATCAAAATGTATGATAAGAAATTTTTTTTTATCCTAGCAGATGGTAGCTTAAAGCAGATGGTAGCTTAAAGCAGGCTGAAAGCAAAGCAGAATGTGCCTTAAGGCACATTCTGCTTTACTTTCAACCTGCTTTAAGTGATCACCTAATTTCAAACCTAGAAACAGGCTATGGGGATAAGGAGCTGTCTGATCTGGGTATGCACACTTTCCTGGGAAACCTTTTTCTTATTTTATTAGCCAATGTACAAGTTCAGATGGTAGATGTTCATATAACTGGTTGAAGTTTTATATATGACTATTCAGTGACGCTAAGTAATCAATTGCTGGTACCTGTATTGTGGGTTTATCTGTAAGGTATTGGTCTGCTAGAACAACAATCAGACCAAGTATTGCACCACCCCCACAAAACAACCAAGGTTCACGAGCTATCTCTGCAATATAGAAAATACACATTCAGTCACAGTCTATCTTGTATTAACCCTTTACTCCATAGCCTGTTTCTAGTATGAAAGATCGGTGAGACTAAAAGCAGATTGAAAGTAAAGCAGAATGCACCTTAAGGCACATCTGTTTTACTTCCAGTCTGCTTTAAGTTAGCATCCGATTGAATGTAGAAAATATTTCTTATGATACAAAATCAAGACTATATAAATTTGAACTACTTTCTACAGTGGAGGAATAATTTAAATGCACTAAAAGGTGCTTCATGGGGGGAAAGAGTTAAGCAACAACTAATTTGAAGAAACATGGTATTTATTGATAATGATGTTAAAAGTATAGTCATAGATCTATCTAATATACCAGTACATGCAACTTACTTTTCCTTAATCTTGAGATCTGCTTGTTTGTTTTTGTGACAGCTTCTCTGACATCAGTGTTGCTTGGATCTAAGATCAAGGCTTGCTGAAAACAAATGCAGTACCATGAAAATCTGAAGACTTGGGACACCCTGTATAACTGCTGTGATGATCCTCAAATTTATACTAATTGATTTTATCATACAGTAATTTGTCCAAAAGGTGCAAACTGAATGGAGCAGTCTGATCAGGGTCTACAGTGTTTTCTCAGGCCTGTATTATGTATGTTCCAATACTTAGAGTCATTATGGTAAGTCCCTGGTACAGTGGAGAAGACACTCTTTCTGGTTCAAACAAAACTAGAGTATGTTTCTGAGAAAAACGCATGTCTCCCTTCAGTATTCACCTATTCCTACAAAGTGGCTATAGTTTGTTCATCTATGATTTTTTTAAAGCAAACCCATCAAAATTTAATAATAGTGTAGGAGGGAGTTAGCTGCAGTGCTGCACATGCTTTTTGCCTACAATTATTATTTATTATTATACTCTATGCAGGAAAATAATTCAAAGGCCCATAACTTCTGTCAATATGGCCACAGCCCAAAGTAGTTTAAGGAGAAGACCAGAGCAGGAGTCACTTCCTGTATAAGAGGTATCAAGGTACATGTATATTCCTGACTGAATATATTGAAACTATTTTCTTGAGTGGAGGAATAAATTTCAGTCGCAAAAAGGCGTATTTATGGGGTAATGAGTTAAAGGCATTCTATGGTGCTTATGTGGAGGAAAGAGTTACGATGTACATATCCCGTATTTCAAAGTTAACATGTAGCTAAGCTATGTATTTTAACTCTGAAATAAGGATTCTGTGTGATTTGATTTGATTTGTTTTGATTTTTCGTCGCTTTCAACAGTATTTCAGTCATATCGCGACGTCCAGCTAATTGTAGGTGGAGGAAGACCCCAGAAGCCCTTTATGCACTGTTTCAGGCACAAATTGGCAACTGGGTAGAATCACCGACCTTCCGCAAGCCAGCTGGAAGGCTTCCCCACATGAAAAATCAGAACGACCCTACTGGGATTTGAACCCACAGCGGTGAGGAGCTTAGTGATGTAAGTCACAGTGACTATACCACTAGGCCACGATTCTGTGTGAATAAAGCAAGCTCAAGTCATTGAAATTCATCTGTATCAATATCAGTTGCTAAGCATGCTCAAGTTACCCAGGCTGGACTTACCCCATAGGACATCAGAGCTGAAAAATAATCTCCTGCCACAAACTCTACCTCTCCTTTTCTGTAAAATCCCTACAAATATAGAAAGCATTGGTCATCACAAGCATACGATATCGCAGAGTTTGCTACATTGCTTTCCATTATCTATGTGAATGTTCACTGAGGATCAAATTATCTATACAGAGAGCTATTAACCCTTTACCTCATAGCCTGTTTCTAGTTTTCCAGACAGGTGTCCACTTAAAGAAGGTTGAAAGTAAGGCAGAATGTGCCTTGAGGCAATTCTACTTTACTTTCAGCCTGTGCCTTAAGGCACATTCTACTTTACTTTCAGCCTGCTTTAAGTTACCATTTGCTAGGATATAGGAAATGTTTCTGATGTTGTACATTCATTTAATGGTAACTGTATATAGTGAAACTATTTTCTTCAGCAGAGGAATAAGTTAAAGGCATAAAAAGCTCTATACATTGTATCAATACAGTAATGGGTTAGAAGTTCAATATAGCCATGTTTGATTTTTGAAATACAGGCAAGTTCAACTCATGACACAGTTCAAATTATTGAGACCAGATTGTATGATAATTTGTCATGAATTTCTAATAAAAGAAAAGTAATAAAGCAATTAAATATTAATATATTTTCTCTCTCTACCTAAAAACTCCAAGTCCTCTCACAATTTCTGAACTGTTTGCAATGATAATCACAATTTTCCCACTAGCATGCAAAGAGAAAACAATAAATTAAATACTAGATCTAATACAGTACTCTATATCAATAGAGTAATGGGTTAAAAGTTCAATATATCAATGTTTGATTTTTGAAATACAGGCAAGTTCAACTCATGACACAGTTCAAATTATTGAGACCAGATTGTATGATAATGTCATAAATTTTTAATAAAAGAAAAGTAATCAAGAAATTGAATATTAATATATTTTCTGTCTGTATCTTAAATACTCTTAAGTCATCTCACAATTTTTCTAAACTGTTTGCAATGGTAATCACAATTTTCCCACTAGCATGCAAAGAGAAAACAATAAATTAAATACTAGATTTAATACAGTGCTCCCTCTCTACAATAACACACTATGGGAGACAAAGCTGTTGTGTGTTGTTCAGAGGGACTTGTTATAGGGAGGGAAAATGGCTTAAATTTGCAAAGAGCTTGTCTTGAATTCAGATCATATGCTATGTAGCGTGGCATCTGATCTGGATTAAAGCTGTTTTTCACTGATTGTTATGTTTTTAGAACTGTCAAAATCTCCAATATAGGATTTTAAGAAAAACAGCAGACGACAATTGTAAGCAGACAATGGTTATTGCTGCAGTGAAAAGGTTGGACATGATTGTCTTGTTTAGGGAAAAGCAACAAGCATTGTTGTAAGGTGGGAATCATTGTTCAGAGGACAGGTGTACTGTTGTTGGGAGGGAGCACTGTGTATGACAATTCCCAGGGCTCCAGATAAGAGGGAGTTTTTTCAACAAATCAACATTTTCTCACCCATTTCAGCACCAAATCCTATGGTGTTACTACTCATTAGAATCGTCTCCAAGAGACGATTCTGATGAGTAGTGACACCATTGGGTTTAATTCAGAAACAAAAAACTACCCTTATCAGATCTGGAGCTCTGAATTCCTGATACCTTTGGCCAGGAGGGCTGGAGTTTAATTGCCTGCTTTGCATCGCTGAGGGCCAGGAAATACTGCTGCATCCTAAGGAATGCCAGTGACCTGTTACTGTAGAGAATGTGGTTGTGCTCATCCAGCTTTAAGGCATGGGAGTAGTGTAGTATAGCTTCACTGTAGTTCTTTGCCTTAACGCAGTCATTCCCCTGCTGCTTCAGTAGCTCAACAGACTGAAAAGGATAATACAGTAGAATCAGGGCTCCTGATAAGAGGGAGTAAACTAAACAATTCCAATATTTTCTCACTCATTTAAGCACAAAGAGACGATTCTAATGAGTAGTGACACCATAGGGTTTAATTGAGAAGTTAATATTTTAGGGTTTGAAATACAGCACTCCCTCTCTACAACGGCCCTCCCAACAACGACTCCCTCCTTACAACGACTCTTGCCGCTGTTCCCTAAACAGGACACGTTTATCTATCGTTTTTATGTTGCAATATCGTCTGCTTAAAGTTGTTGTCTACCTTTTTTCTCAAAGTTTTACATAATGGAAATTGTACAGAATATTTTTTATGACGAGTGACAAACAGCTTGAATCCAGATCAGACGCCGCGTTACGCGGCGTCTGATCTGGATTCAAGCTATTTGCAATGTCCCTCCCTGTAACGACTCCCTCCGTACAACGTACATAATTTTTGCCTCCCGTTGGGTGTCGTTGTAGAGAGGGAGCACTGCAGGGGTGTAAAATTCTACTCGCCCGCTCGCCATGGCGAGTAACATTTTATTAGGGCGAGCAGATTTTCTGATAATTTACAACAGAAGCTAATGAGCAAAATGTCCCCCTGGAGCACTGTACTCCCCTTATCTGGAGACCTGAGAACCCCTCTATTACAACTACTATACTTATGAGGCTATCTTTTCAGTGTTTAAGGCAGGTGGATGCTTTAAGCCAGAAGAAATTAAATCAGAAAATCTGAAAGCAAGATGAAATCAAAGCAGAAAACTCCTGAAAAACTAATCTTCATCATTCCTACTCTACTGCTTCAGTAGCTCAACAGACTAGAAAGGATAATACAGTAGAATCCGTCTGAGGCTATTTTTTCAGTGTTTAAGGCAGGTGGATGCTTAACCCGTTACACCATAAATAAACTTTTTGCGCCTTTAAAATATTCTTCCATTGAAGAAAAAAATTATACAGTCAAGCACATATATCACACAAAATATTTTCTAAACTTTAGCTGATGGTAGCTTAAAGCAGGCTGAAAGTAAAGCAGAATTAATCATAATGCGCTATAAGTATAATGCACATTCTGCTTTACTTTCAACCTGCTTTAAGTGGTCGTGTATTATAAATACTAGTAAAATACTATGGGGTAATTGATGGGTTAAAGCAAGATGAAAGTAAATCAGAAAGCTCTTAAAGCAAGATGAAAGTAAAGCAGAAAACTCCTGAAAGAGCTTTCTGATTTACTTTAGCTTGCTGAAGCACCGGAAAACTGATGACTGCACCTTTCACACAAAATTAGCCTGCAATCACAGGGGTTCATTGATAAGAGTTAAGACTATTAACTAAGGAGGACCCCAAAAGCCCTTCATGCACTTGTTTCAGGCACAAAGCGACAACTAAGTAGAACCACCAACCTTCTGCCCAAGCCAGCTAGAAGAGTTTCCAATATGAAAAATCTGAATACCAAGATTGGGATTCCAA
Organism: Gari tellinella; assembly: GCA_922989275.2. NCBI lineage: Eukaryota > Metazoa > Mollusca > Bivalvia > Cardiida > Psammobiidae > Gari > Gari tellinella. The sequence continues at coordinate 48,541,377 of OV277864.1, forward strand.
CCCAGAGCGGTGAGGTGCTTAGCACTTAATGTTATTCAACATCTACAACTATGCCACAGAGGCCCCCATAATGTTGAGGAGGTGTGGCTGTGAATTTGAGTTCAAACTCTGGCAAACTTGCACCCCCTTCAATGGAAACAGTTTACCTGTGAGAAGAGTACACTTGTTCTATTCAAACATTGAAGACCCAGCTGATCAGGGCTGGACTGTTTGTCATCAGGAACGTAGATTATATTAATTACTGAAATGAGCTTATCAGTCATCTAAAAATGTAGCGGCAAGAGGCTTACCTACCCAAAACGGCAACACCCGCTTATCTACCGCGGCGAAAGGGAAGACAGAGATAATTCGATAAACTACCCGATTAGATAGCAAGTAACCAGTCCCTATCTATAATCTACGTTCCTGTTGTCATATTGCTATTCTTTAAAAAAAATAATGTCAACTCGACTTTATTGGAATTGTCAATTTGAATTTCCAGCCTGGAAAGTGTTAAGAAACCTTCCACTCTTGGAAAATGTTAATGAAATTGCAAAATTGCCACTGTATTAGGGCTGCCATAAGTTGACATGAAAAATCCTAAGATTTCCAATTTTGCATTTTTCAAGTGTGATTTTACGAATCGTACCTTTACCCCATAGCATTTTCTTGGTTTGTTGACATGCAACCACTTAAAGCAGGCTGCAAGTAAAGCAGAATGCGCCTAAGGGCGCTTTCTGCTTTACTTTCAGCCTGCTTTAAGCTACCATGTACTGGGGGGGAGTCTCAGGTAAGACTCTTTGCAGACGATACTGCAGTCTACCTGACCATATCCAGCGAAGAGGACGGAGCTGCTCTCCAGGCTGACCTTGACAGACTCCAGGACTGGGAACACTGATGGGACATGCGGTTCAACCCTAGCAAGTGCAATGTTTTGCATATCGCTAGGTCCGCAAGCCCCATCAAGACCCAGTACATCCTGCATGGTCAAGTCCTGGAGGCAGTGAAAGAAGGTAAGTATCTTGGTGTGACACTTAGCTCAGATCTTAGCTGGAACAGTCACATCAAGAACATCAGCCAGCAAGCCAACAGAACCCTGGGCTTCCTACGACGTAATATTATATAAAGACGGCACACCCAGGCATTCGTGAGATGGCATACAAGACTCTTGTGAGACCCCAAGTCGAGTATGCCTCATCTGTCTGGTCGCCGTACACCCAACAGAACATCAAACAGGTGGAAAGGGTCCAGCGTAGAGCAGTGAGGTGGACTAGCAACAACTAGTGAACTACTCGACTTATGACAGCGTTACAAGAATGCAGGAGAAGCTAGGCTGGCGGACCCTTGAAGACAGACGGACCGACTGCCGACTAGTCACTATGTACAAAATAGTCCACGGCCTAGTTGCCCTCCCCGCACCCTCATACCTGCAGCACCCTACCCGAATGACTCGCAATATGCATCCTCTCTCTTTTCGCCAGATTTTTACCTCAGCTAACTACTACAAATTTTCTTTTTTTCCGGCGACCATCATACTGTGGAATAAGTTACCTGCGCACATTGTCCTATTGCCTGATCATGACCAGTTCAAACAGGCAGTAGGCAATGTGCAGCATTTCTATTAATTAAGCAGCAGTGATTTTATCCTCTTTTAACTGTACATTCTATTCTTGCTAAAAAAAAATAACAAGACTTTTAAACTATATTACAACATTTTCTTCTGTCTTACTTTTACTTTTTTCTTAACTAATTCGCACAGACGCGCAGCTGCACGTAATACTCATATGAGGGTGTTGCAGTATGAACAGATAGATAGATAGAAATCCGGAGATTTAGGAAAAATCCGGAGAAATGGCAGCCCTGCTGTATTGCCAATTTTGATGGTTAACTTAACCTGTTGTTTGTTGCTGGGTGACTTGGTCTGTTCTTTGTTGCTAGACATTTTGTGTGTTTAGTGACAGCGAATGATCATACGCCTAGAAGTCAAATTTTCTGCAGTTTTTCTTCCATGTTGATGATAAACAACGTAATTATCGGGGAGATATTTGTATTGACACCGTTAGCTAGTCTGTATCATCCAGACGCTTTTAGCGGGATCCGGGAAAGACGTACCCTGACCAAGTCGTACCCTACTAATCTTAGTGGTAAATTCGGGCCATATTTTGTCTCAAGCCGTGTGTCCTTTAGTACGGTGGCCGGATTGTGTCACTTTTAGATTTAACAATTTATTTTGGTATTTTGATAATTCAAAATTCTTAAATATCTTAAAAAATCAAGATAAGTTTCTTGAAATTTCAATATATAGATCTAAATCTAGTGTATCTAGATCTATTATTATCTTAAATTTTCAAGAAAGTATGTTGAATTTTCTTACACAATCACCATACGACATACTCCCTGCTTTGAGAAAAAAGACTTTTACATCATCGAGCAATATAAACAAAAAAGGTTATAAATTCCTGTTATAACAATGAAATGACTGTTTAAATAAAATGCATAAACACAATAACAATGCCTTTCCCAGTAATACAATGACATTAACAAAATGTTAATTATAGACAACATGGCACCAAACAGTATAATGTTTAAACTAACACAAAATAAAATGAATGTCATAAACATTCGACTGTTTGGGATATGAGCTTCAACCCTTCCAAGTGCCAGGTAATTCATGCCATCAAGGCTAGGGTACCAATTCCCACAACTTACACATTACATGGACAAACCTTGGAGGCCGTCAGTAGTGCTCGCTATCTAGGTGTGGACATATCGAGCAACTTGTCGTGGAATACCCATGTCAACCGCATAACAACAACAGCTAATCAAACATTAGGATTCCTCAAGAGAAACATAAAATGCAAATCAAAAAAGATCCGTGAATGCACGTTCAAAACCCTTGTCCGCCCGCAACTTGAGTACGCAAGTAGTGTCTGGGATCCTCACACAAACTCCAACATTGAAAAAATTGAGATGGTGCAACGTCGCGCCGCCCGTTGGACTTTGGGTGAGTACTCCAGATACTCAAGTGTCTCTACCATGCTGGAGACACTAGGATGGCGTACTCTGGAGCAGCGGCGGGCAGATGCACGACTATGTCGAAACCAGGCACGGATTTACCGGGGGGGGGGGGGGGGGGCACAGGGGGCACGTGCCCCCCCAGCTGGCCTGATTTTTTTTTGATTTTTTTTGCAAAAAAAAATAAAAAAATAAAAATAATTCTCGATTCATTTATTCATCATTTAGCTGGGTATGAAGGTCACATTGGCATATGACATTACAGACACAGATCCACTGGGGACACGGGGGCACATGTCCTTCAGCTGGCCTGCTTGAACTTATTTGGAGCTGCTGCAATGGCTTGTGTCTCTTATCTCGGGCCATCAAATCGTCAGTATACCTGGTCTGTGATTGAACCCGACACAGACCCGTAGTAACAAGTATGGGGGGCATGGCAGTGTGCCCCCTGTGCCCCCTCTCCAAACCAAAAACATAAAAATGCCTGTGCCCCCAAATTGCATATCTTATAGGCCAGTAAATCCAAAATTGCCCCTGTGCCCCTCAAATCCTCAGTATGCCTGGTCTGTGTTTGAACCCGACACTGGCCCGTAGTAACAAGGATTGAGGCATGACCTTGTGCCCCCTGTGCCCCCTCCCCAACCGAAAATAAAAATGCCTGTGCCTGTGCCCCCAAATTGCATATCATACAGGCCAGTAATCCAAAATTGCCCCTGTGCCCCCTCAAATCGTCAGTATGCCTGGTCTGTGTTTGAACCCGACACAGGCCCGTAGTAACAATGATGGGGGCACGGCAGTGTGCCCCCCAATCCCAACCAACACAGGCCGGTAGTAACAAGGATGGGGGCAAAGCAGTATGCCCCCTGTGTCCCCCCCAACCAAGAAAATAAAAATGCCTGTGCCCCCAAATTGTATAACATACAAGCAAGTAAATCCAAAATTGCCCCTGTGCCCCCTTAAATCTTCAGTATGCCTGGTCTGTGTTTGAACCCGGCACAGGCCCAAAGTAACCATGATGGGGGCACGGCTGTGTGTCCTCCTCCCCCAACCAACACAGGCCGGTAGTAACAAGGATGGGGGTACAGCAGTATGCCCCCTGTGCCTCTCCTCCCCCAACAAAAATTTTTAAAATGCCTGTGCCCCCAAATTGCATAAGTTGAAGCAGCATAACCTACAAGCCAGTAAATCCAAAATTGCCCCTGTGCCCCCTCAAATCCTCAGCATGCCTGGTCTGTGTTTGAACCCGACACAGGCCCGTAGTAACAAGGGTGGGGGCAAGACTGCAAGACCCCTCCCCCAACCAAAAAATAAAAATGCCCCTGTGCCCCCAAATAATTTTGCCAATACATGTGTAAGTAAAAGTTACCTAGATCTTTACATAAATTTATGCAAGTATTTTACCTGTTTTGAATGTGCGAAAGCATTCAGCACGTACACAAATGGTCTAGATATGCCACAGGTCTGTGTCCCCCAATTGCATATCCTACAGGCCTGTTAATCCAATTAAATTTGTTGAAAATACTTAAGGGTAACAAAAAGCAAGGCATTTTTGAATGCCTAACTAGATGATGAATAATACCCAATTAACTTAGGCATGTAGGACCAGCCCCCTTCCCCTCCAATAATTTTGCCAATATTAGTTGCAGAATATTTATATATATTTATTGTATTTATATTATTATTGTAACTGTTTTGAATGTGCAAAACTCCCCATAATGCACCAGAGACCATCTAGAAATTAAAAAGTTCCCAGGGAGCATGCTCCCAGATCCCCTTATAGTGACAGTGTTAACAATAATCAGAGGAGGTAGGGGTAGGTTTCAGGTTAATGGTCAGAAAACAAAATCAGAGGAGGTAGGGGTAGGTTTCAGGTTAATGGCCAGAAAACAATCTGTCAAAGGTATTATCCAATATTAAAGAATTTGATATATGTTATTTTGAATCGAATATTTACATAGATTTATGTAGTATTTTACCTATTTTGAATGCGAAAAAACTCCCATCAGAACGCAACATTGATCATGTGGGAATAAATTTTCCAGGGGGTGGGAGGAGGGGGCATGCCCCCGGATCCCCCTTGTAACAGTATGCATATGAATAGGAGGGGTAGGGTTAGATATTAATGGCTGGACAACAACCTTTCACCATAGAATTATTAAATAAAAATATATTTTGAGTCGATTTTTTACATAGATTTATGTTAGTATTTTACCTGTTTTCAGGCCTTCAGCCGTTCCTACTTTTGATCACCTTCCTACTTTTTCCTATTTTTCTACCAAAACCTACTTTTCCTACTTTTTTCCTAATAAGTCTTCAAGCACCCTCAGTATGGCCCAGAATGCAGGAAATGAAGCGCTTGATTTCAAAATTTTCCAGGGGGAGTACCCACGCCCCCCTAAACCTGTTGGATCGCATCTTCAGCCTGTTGCATAAATAATAACCAAATAATAAAATGGCCTTGGGTGAGAATGTCTTTAACTCAAGATTGCAGATTACTTAAATTTATATGAGCACGATTCAAGACTCCATGTGGTATTTTGTATCAAACAGTTCTTACTATTTTATTGAAAATCTTCCTCCTTTTTCTACTTTTCCACTTCAAAAACACCTACTTTTTTCCTACTTTTTGCATTGAGATCAGTTGAAGGCCTGTGTTTTGAATGCATGAAACGCTGGAAAATTTATCATCTTTTTTGTCTTATGAAACCACTTTTTTGGGTGTTTCATTGGGGGTGTTTACATCATTCTATCGATGTTAACTTTCTTCTTAGAATGCCCTCAGAATGCACCATTTTTTATGCAAGTTTAAAAAAAAATTCAGGGGGAGGCCCCCCGGACCCCCACCTATGGGAAGGGGTTATACCCCTCCCATACCCTCCCACCTGTGCCCCTCCACTGAAAAATTTCTGGATCCGGCCCTGTATTCTATAAGATCATTCACGGCTTGGTGGCTGTACCAGTGCCAGCGTACATGCAAAGTAATACAAGGGTGTCCCGTCACTGCCACTCTGCGGGCTATACACAGATCCACACTGGTGCAGACTACTATAAGTTCTCTTTTTTCCCCTTACCATTGTTCAGTGGAATGCTCTGCCATCAGATGTTGTGCTGATTGGGGACTTGAATCAGTTCAGGTCTTCTGTCAGCAGCATCTGTCATTTTAAACCATGAGTCCTGCAGTTATGTTTTTATCCTGAATTTTATCTTTTAACCCTAGTATTTTAACCCATATCACCTTTACCCCCTTACTTCCTTATCTTTTATCTGTTCCTATTTCCACTAATAGGCACTTGGCGCGCAACTGCTCGAAATTACCCGTGAGGATGTGAAGCAGAAACCACGAGATAGAGATAGATATATATAGATAGTTTGCATAGTCAACTTACACTGACACCATATGATAACGCAAAAACATTGCATTGTAAATGTTAATTACACAGGACAAAAGCAAATATCAAACTTAGTATTAGAACTAAACAAACATGAAGAACAACAATACTTACCTATCAATCCTCAGAGAAAGCAACATAATTCCGTAATTACTGCGATGTTCTTTTCTGAAGTGCGGGAGGTTGCAGGTTTAATCATCGGCCGGGTCAAACCAAATACTTGAAAATTGGTAGTAATAGCCCCCCCCCCCCCCCCTCCTTGGCGCTCAAGGTTTCGGGTTAGCATTACGACTGGTTCGTCGGTGTGAGGCTAAAGTGACCGGTCGGGTTCAGTCCCATTGGTGCACCTTTAAAGAGCCCTTTCTCATAATAATCAATCTTGATGTAGACAAGTATTAATAAGAAAATAAGAATAATAATAGTATGTTGAATTTTCAAGATTATAACTTGATTTTTCAAGAAACTCATCTTGCATGATGGCCTTTACTCGCTCACCTGGCTTCAAAATAGAAGATTAAAATGTTTTCTATATCACTGGGGGCCAACGAGGTATCACGAAGGCCCGTTTCGCACAGAAGTCCTGTATATGTTTCGCACCTACAATCCATGTAAACACACCCATTTGTGTACTATTTTTATACGCTGACATTCGCATTAACCACTTGTGTCCATAGACACACATAGCAATTGAATTATTTCTTTGCAAATTACAGTATAGGTTCGTGAATAAACTGTTTAAATACCATTTCTTGTATTATTTATGCAAAATAAGTATGTATATCAAGCACAGACGTCAATTTGTCACTCTTAAATGAATATTACCGGGCGATTATCGAAAATAAACATTGGAATGATCCACTATACATGTATTTACAAATATTCGGGAACCCCATCTCAGACATGATGCATGTTTATTAATAGCTTCATTTTTCCATAATTTTTCAACTTATTTTTCACAATAATGTATACATTTTTGTATCACTCACAGTACCCTGAAGGGTTTATGAGTGTGTATGTGCCCTCCTGAAGTCGCATTTACGTGTATACGTTACCTACAGAAGGTGTATGTGTTAATTACCTCCTGAAGTCAATTGATTGATTTCTGTTGCAGTGACAAAAATGGATTGGAAAAATGTATCGTTTATGCCTAGCTCACATTTGTTGCGGCGGCCGTACGGCAGTCGCACGGATTATTATTTTTACGGCAATAGCATTTTCCCGGCCGCCATAGATTTCCTACGACCGCCGTATGTTGTGCTCACATTTGCTGCGACCGCCGCAAGGCGAGATTTGATGTGTTGAGGGTAAAAAACTTACGGCAGTGCGGTCTCCGTTCGGCAGCCGTACGTCGCCTCTGCGGCAGGTCGCGATTTCTAATACGATGGCCGTTTATGTGCAGTCTTAATGCTGCTCCTGCTACACACCTTGGCTTGCTACATGTGCACATAACTCATATCAGTCCAACTACACCGAGAACTCAAAGGCCATATATGGACAGCATTATGTCTCAAAAGAACATCGAAATCCACTTTTAGATCGTGCAAATGCCCAATAGTAAGATTAACCATTGAGTCCCGGCGGCCGCATGGTGACCGTACGGCAGCCACAGAACCGCTCTACGGCGTGTCGTTTTCTACGGCCATCGTAGAAATGAACTTTTTTTTTATAACTCCGCGTTATAATACTGCGGCGACCTCTACGGCCTGTAAAACTTTGGGATTTGCCGTGTGGCCGCCACACTGCCGCCGTAGGATTTCTTCGGCCAGCGCAAGAATCTTCCGATTCCACGTTTAGTTTAAACATATTTATTGCATAACATATACATGCAGGGGATTAGGCTACAAATCTTCACAACATTATATAATGCCCGCTGCCCGATTTAACCATTCTGCGAGCGCCGTACGCCCGACGTAGAGCAAGTGTGGGCGCACTTTTAGCGATGAGGCCGTCCAGTCAAGCGGTACCAGTGTGACCATACCAAGTGGTTTGTGACGTTAATTTTGGTACAACTGACAGCTAAATTATTACACCAAAAAGCCTCGAGTCGGAATTTTAATCAAATGTTGTTTGTTTTTTTAATGTATGAGTCGATTTCAAGGAAACATAGCCTATGCTAAGGGTATTAATAAGTTATTTTAGAATGATGTCAATGAATTTGTCACTAGATGTATACTTTTGGTCTGAAAACGAGGCTAATATCCAGAAATGTTAACACACACAATGATACCACGACAATTTAATACTAGTTATTGCCAACTAATTTGCCCCATTTTCAGGCAAAATGTATTACCTTGGTGACAAATCCATTGACACCACTGTAAAGAATCCAGTTCCCAGTATCATAGGCTATGTTTCGTTGAAATCGGCTTAAACAAATTTCTTACATTTGATTTAAGTTCCGAATGTAGGCCTTTTTTGTTGACAATTTGACTGCCAGTGGTATCCACATATTACGTCACAGACCATGTGGTATGGTCACGCTTGGTACTAATCATTTATTTTCTCTTCGCTTTTTGATAAAACGTGTAATATAAAAGACATGCACCCATTACCTTAAAGCCTGTTTTTAGTTTTGAAGACGAATAGTCATTTATTAAAGCAAATTGAAAGTAAAGCAGAATGAGCATTAAGGTACTTTTACTCTGTTTGCTTTAAGCTACCATCTGCTGGTATATAGGTAATTATTAGATCATTGTTTCATAAATAGAATATATAATGGGAAAAACCTGTGCAGCTTCTCATACACTTTTCTTAACACTTTCCCAGAGTAAATGCTTATATATGAAGGTGTTCGTGTAGTTTGGAATATTGGCTGTTTCTGTTTTACAAACGTATAGCCCTTTGAGTATGTTCCTTTAAAGAACATGCTGCAAACTTTCACAGATTAGTTAATTACATAGGCGAAGGTGTTCATGAGGTTTTCAACTCGGGATGCAACATTTTTAAAGAATGTCGCTTTGAATTTGTTTCGTACATAATAAGTAGAAGTGTATTCCAGTTGCTCGGACAAATCAACCACTCTGTCAGCTTCATCTGCTTCCGCAACAGTTGATTGATCGAATTCGTTTCCTAGTCCTGCACTTTTAATTGCTTCAGAAACTTACATGAAATTGACAGGTTTTTGTGTGTGTTAACCTTTAAAAGCTTTCTCACTGGACTGTCACTATCAACAGATTTGGTGGAGATTATTCATTTTCGAGATAAACGGTAGGCAACAGTAAGTGCATGATACGTGGCGGTTTGCATCCTATAAATTCAATAATGACTTCAGTTGGTAACATATACATATAAAATGGACTTCGTTTAGTAACATATACATACTCTGTGCGGCACCTATACACGGTTAATTTGTTAAACTCGATTTAAAATCCATTTATTGCATTACTACAGATTCTTTTTAACCCAAATAATATTCCATTGATACAATCAATCTAAAAAGGTAATGTTCATATCATGTTCAATAGCATTGTTTACCAAAATAGCATACATTTGAAACATTTTACATCATAGGATAAATGACTGTTATTTTGTCGGTGCGGAACATATACAGGACTTCTGTGCGAAACGAACCTCGTGATACCTCGTTGGCCCCCAGTGTATATCGGCAATGAAAACGCAATATGAAAAAGGACCACCCATGATTATTTCTGTGAAATTTGGTAGAAATTGGCTCAGTAGTTTCTGGAGAGATTTCAAAGCTTTTTCCGAGTTGTAAGTGATTGGTTGTCATAGCAACCACAATTCTTCATGTAAAACATAAACATTAGGAATTTGCCTAAGGCTAATATAAGTGTCATTCAGGTAAATGTTGGTGAAAATCCACCGAGTGGTTTCAGAGAAGATTGTTAAAACAAGATGACATTGATAGCCTTTAAATCGTTCACCTGAGAAAAAAGTTTAAAATTCAACTAAAAGATCTGGCTTCAGAGAAAGCAAGTAAATCCTTGGACAGTGTCAGTTTGGACCCCAGAGGAATACTTTACACACATTTGTTAGAGGACCACTACATTATGCTACATAACAGTAACCAAATATCAATGCTCTAGGTCTTGCGGTTATGGAGAAGATTTTAAAGATTTGCCAAAAATTCCTTTCGGTTGCCATTGCAACGACAGGTTTGAGAGGATTCAAATTTTAACAGTTTTGTTGTTGAGAAACATGCAAGGATAATTCCTGTCAAGTTTAATCAGAATCTGCCAACTGGTTTCAGAGAAGAATTCGTTTTTAAGTGGTTGATGGACGGACGGACAGACAGATAGACGCCGGACGAAAGGTGATCACAATAGCTCACCCTGAGCATAAACTCAGGTAAGTTAAAAGTTGACGAAAGATGCACGCTGCACAAAGGAAATTCAAGGGATCACTAAACTTCACCCGAGCTATGCTCAGATGAGCTAGAAATAAATAAAACTATTTCTCTCTGATCTGAATTTTAACCAATTTACCTTATGTAAACGTCTTTTTTTCTTTTTTCTTCTTCAATATTTATACGAGACTCAGCCTCCTATGAATACTTAAAATGGTACTATCTGGCTTCCGTACAACATATTTATGCTAGCTCTTTATGTTGAAAAATTAAGTTACTATCTTGAATTTTCAAATAAACGTCTTCAAAACTCAAGATGGGTTTCCTGAAACGTCAAGTTATTATCTCGAAAATTCAACATACGTATTGTGTTGAAAATTCCACATACTATCATGAAAATTCCACATGCACTCTTGAAAATTCAAGATAATATTTTAAATGTTCAAGTTAATATGTTGAAAATTCAAGATACTAGATTAAATTTTCAAGAAACTTATCTTGATTTTTTAAGATAGTACATGTACCTTGAATTTTCAAGTTATTATTTTGAATTTTCAAGTAACTATCTTGAATTTTAAAGTTACCATCTTGAACTTTCAAGATACTATCTTGAATTTTCAAGATAATTAGCCTACGAGTATTTGAATTTCCAAGATACAAAAATAAAAAAAACCAATCTCAAAGTGGCACCATCCGTTCAATTTAATTTATTAGTCATAACTTAAAATATGATTTAAAAAAAGGAAAGGTTTGATTTCCTACAATAGCTGTCACATTCATGCATCAATATGAAATCAACGTTGAATCCCTTCTATATGTAAACCAATGGTGCTGTACTACATGTCAGCTCTGATAAATCGCGCTGACATAATCACGTGTTATAATTTTGATATCTTATGAAATTTTCAAAATTGTTCAGTCATTCATTCATCATTGATACCTACGTGGTAAACGTTTTTGATATAGCTATCAGGGCTCCAGATAAGAAGGAGTGAACTGAATAAAAACAATGTTTTCTCACTAATTTCAGCACCAAATCCTATGGTGTTACTACTCATTAGAATCGTCTCAAAGAGACGATTCTAATGAGTAGTGACACCATAGGTTTTAATGTATAAATAAAGATTTTAGCTTTTGAAATACTCCCCTTATCTGGAGCCCTGGCTATAATATGTCCTGTTCCAAGTTAGAAACTCAAAGTGTAACTCATAGTTGCATGAAATGAGAAATAAGCAGACCGAAGTACAGTGTTCCCTCTCTACAATGACCCTCCCAACAACGACTCCCTCCCAACAACGACCCCTCCTTTCAACGACAATTTCCGCTGTTCCCAAAACAATATAATTATGTCCAACCTTTTCACGGCTGTAATACAGTCCAATTAAAATTGACGTCTGCTGATTTTCTCAAATTTACATACAAGACATTTTGACAGAAAAGACATAATTACGAGTGGCAAACAGATTGAATCCAGATCAGACGCCGCGTTACGCGGCGTCTGATCTGGATTTAAACTGTTTGAAAATGTAAGCTAATTTCCCTCCCTACAACGACTCCCTCCGAACAACGCACATATGTTTTGTCTCCCATTGGGTGTCGTTGTAGAGAGGGAACTCTGTAACTCTTCTTTGAAACAAATGTCATCGGTTAATTAAACAGAGTTGCGTGCGCCCTCGATATTGATAACTTCTCTAAGCAGAAAACATAACTGGGTTATTCAAGTTAGATAAGAGGCAAACACGCTCACCTAATGTGACCCTGTGCATGGTCTTCTTCAAAAAGGAACGAGAAGTAGAGCGGATTATTCTGATTAGCACTACCATTTTTCGTCTTTCAACAACATGAACCTATTTGAAATATATCCATTATATTCAATTTTGCATGTTTTGGCTACTACAGAGATAGGTGGGCATTCTTACGATCACCCATTGTTTTCCTTTTGTTTAGGACAATGTCTGCTTAAAGCAACTGAAAAGAAAATAAAGCTTTAATTTATTCCTCCACTGATGAAAATATTTCAACTTTATATGAATCATAAGAAATATTTTCTGTACCCTAGCAGCTGATATACGGTCATGAACAGGCACCATTAGAAATAGTTTATACATCTTAGCAGCAGGTACATGTAGCAGTATAGTTAGCTTAAAGCAGGCTGAAAGTAAAGCTGAATGCACCTTAAGACACATTCTGCTTTACGTTCAACCTGCTCTAAGTAGCCACCTTTCTTAAACACTAGAATTAGGCTTTAGGGTTGTGGGTTAAGATACCGCGGTTCGAACGGCCATAAGAGTTTCTTTGTTGAAGGATTGTTTGTTTAACGTGTCTTGGTTTGAACTGATAAGAGTTAAAGCGATAAAGTCGGGCATAGATAAACTATCATAAAACACAGCTAAATCCTGAAATAGCCACATTTTATCAACAAACATGTATGTATAATGTTTTCGGTATTTTGAAAATTTGTTTTCTTAAAGTCAGACTAAAAGGAAGTAGAAAAATTTCGTTAAGAGCGTTTTGTATTACTTTGATCAGCTGCAAAAATCTCTCTATTACGACGAATAAAATGTACTCATTATCAGGGGGCCGTTTTACTAAGCTACTTACGTAAAATTTTTGCGTAAGTCAAAATTTTAAATTTTAATTTATATTTTTTATTATCACTTGCTACAAACAGCAAAAAGCCAGATCAGAGGACGCGCTTTTAGCGCGTCCTCTGATCTGGCTATTTGCTGTTTGCAAACGTTTATGATCGAAAAATAAGAGTTAAACGATTTTGACTTACGCAAAACTTTTGCGTAAGTATGTAGTTTAGTAAAACGGGCCCAGGTGTTCAAGACAGGTGGCTGTTTAAATCAAGATGAATGTACAACAGAAAACTCCTTTAGGAGCATTCTGTTTTACGTCCACCTTGATTTAAGCTAACGCCCGTCTTTTATGCAATTATTTGACCTGCTTTATAGTGTTCGTTATAGTGAGAGGGACTTTTTTTAGTACATGTAGCTTTATTTCAAACTCTTTTATTTTCATTGTGTAGACATTGCACAGCAAACTAGAAATGGATCAAACGATGCCTGTCAAAGAAGCTACCCGTCTGTGTTTGGCGGTAAGTTATTAACATTTTTATGCCATTATGTTGCAAAAATACGTTCCACTGCATAACGATTGCCTTTTGATCAGACCTCCAAACTGTTTGTCAACAAAATTAAAATACTTTTCTTTTCTTTATATACAATGTAGTTCTGTCTAGTTTAACTCTTTCAACACTATGGAACTGTTTGAAACATACTAACTATATTTGAAAACAGTGTAGACCCAGATCAGAGGGCTCCTATAGGAGCCCTCTGATCAGGGTCTGCACTGTTTTCTAATTCCGACCAGTATTTATTAAACTACCCAGAATTTCAAGTAGACTTGTTCATGTTATGGTAACTACTATAGTAATATGGCACACAAGGGAACCTAATAACCAACAACAGTTACTTAGTGTTGAAAGAGTTAAACGGGAAAGTATAATGTATTCCCAATTGTTTAGGTCCCATGGGTAATATCAATACCATTACAATGAATACCACCACGATACAGTTAAACCTCTCCATTACGACCACTAAATTGTGTTAACCATTAGTATAGGTGTTTACGACAGGCGACTGCTTTAATCCTTTCACTCTCAAATGACGCCTTAAAACGCGTTTACAAACATTTTGGGTCCTGTTCAGACACCACGTTACGCGGCGTCTGATCAGGATCTAAACTGTTTGACACTCTTATCGATATTTATTAAGTCATATAACCTTAAATCTGTGTCTTGCAGACAACAATACTGGAGCAGACGACAATAAAGGGAAAAAAAAATCTCCCGAATAATTTGATCATGCAAGAATTAAGCAAGGTAACAGTGAAACAGAAAGCCTTTTAGGATCTTTCTCTGTTTTACTGTCACCTTGCTTTAAGTTGTCACCTGTCTTTTATACAACCAATTAGAGTTCGTTTTAGTAGTCGTAATAGAGAGGTTTTACTGTATGTGATCATTTGTCCTTGTCCACCGGTTTCCAGATAAAACTGAGTGGGTATAGGTCTACACTGTACGTTTCCATGTGTTTCATCATGTTTCATTTGTAACAAAAATTCCAGTTATAGATACCAGAAACACCAGTTACAGTTATTCCCCTTTGTAATAACTAAGTCATTTGCCGATAACAGAAGAACACGCTTTGTCATTTATTTAACACCCAGAGAAAGGTATCTATCCTTTGTACTTTCATGTTTATAGAATATGCAGACCATTAGATTTTAATCTCGGTGCATGTAGTAGCTCCTAATCATGCACTGCTTTCACTGCTTCGTTCTGAATTAAATAGCATTTCAATCAAGTCAACAGACGCTCATTAAGCAAACACGTTTCTGGTGACCATAAAAGTCGAACAGTTAGACGCTTTATAATTACTGTCCGCTAGGTGGCATTTGGCCTCTAGGTGGCGTTCGTTCTGTGACGGCTATATAAGCCAAGAATTCAATCCAATTTGTCAGTCTGCTGTTGCTCGTCGATATAGTAACATCGACAGATACTCTATATATAGTATCATCTTACTTACCGTACACGCCTGTTTGGGAACATTGTGGCTTAAAGACAAGTGCTAAACGTGTTGGAGCATTATTGAAATGCTCTCGCATTAGAACTAGCTCTTGGGTCGCAATCTCCCATACAGTTGTAAAACACCTTCAAAGACCTCTGAAACCAGGGTGAAATAGACCTGGTTGGTTTCGAGGGATATTATCCCTTGCTATATCATTAGGTTTCAATACGGTTGTTTCTATTTCTTTTCGAGAAGCCCGCGACTACCCTGGAGAATGTTTTTTGCTTATATAAACAGATACATATGAGTCCCTCTTTCTGTAAACTCTTATAATTAGTATAACTAAGTGCTTCTTTCGGAAAAATACAATCGGGCTCCAAGGCTTATAATACTTATATGTTGCTCGAGCCAAAACTGATAAAAACACATTGATGGATTTATCGCTGAGGGACTCTCGATTCGTCCTCTTGAAATGAAAACAGCAATGTATATACATGTACTCTCATTGGTTTCAAGGCTGCATTATACAGCTTTGACCAGATTTACTGTTCAAATGCCAGGATGCGATCTACGTATAGGCAGCTCAATGTCTGTTTTACATATGCATCCAACAATTTCCTCCCTTTGCATTACCACTAGCTCTGTTTGTATTGTATTATACTAACCTGTTCTTATGCTTGTGTACTTCTCTTGTATTCTCATGTATCTGTTTAGTCATGTACTGTTTTGTTTGTTTACCCATGTACTCATCAATTTTGGTGGAATAAAAGATGATATATAAGTTCTAGTTTTGAACCAGGTTTAGACGTTGTTTGACGTCAGTGTTTTGATATAGTTTGAAACCGGACTTTACGTTGTTTCAAGTCATTGCTTCAAAGTAGCTTGAAACAAGGTTTTGAAGTGGTTTGAAGCAAGGGTTTGAAAGCAGCTGAAGCACGGGTTTCAGGCTTGTTTGAAACACAAGTTTCGAACTCGTTTGAGACATAGGCTTCAACTGCAGTTAATTTTTACTGTTGCAGACTAGGTTCAAGTCAGAACAAACCCATCTTTTCTTGTTGTAAATATATTGAATATAATGTGTTATGAATACTGTTTTTATGTAGTTTTATGAAAGGCAGTTAGCCGATCTTGTTCAGTATTGTTTGAAATTGTTTCTTCCTGTTTTGAAAGTTATTTTTGTAAAACCAATCAAAGGCTAAGTAGCCCATAGGAAAATTATATATACATGTATACCCGCTTTCAGCCGGTGCACGTTACAAAAATTTGGTGGCAGCGGTGGGATATGGGATCACCATCATCCCCGGATCCATGTCGCATTGTCTCTGCCCTTAGGACTGCAATATGAACAGGGTGACTTCGGGTTGAAGTCAAGAGAAAAGGGGGAGAAATGTGACGGAAATGGACGGTATATAAACACTTCTACAGTCTGACTGTGGAAGCCGGCTTTTTATAGCCAGATTGTCTAAGCGTTTGTCTCGGTTGCGAAGTTAAACAACGTCCTGCGCGGCTAGTACCTGGATGGGTGACCGCCAGGGTATACCATCTGACCATCTTATTTGGTATGCTGTTAAATTACAGGTACTTTGCCTTAGCCTCCTCACACAGGTTGTTGAAAGTAGAACCGCCACTGGTCAATTAACAGCTGGTAAGTAAACCTATTCAATTACTCCATAGCTTGTTTATAGTATTGAAGATAGGTGACCACTAAAAGCAGCCTGCTTTAAGCTATCACCTAATAAGATATATGAAATATTTCTTATGATGCATATTCATTCTGTATAAATTGGAACTATTTTCTTTAGTAGAGTAATACATTAGAGGCGTAAAAGGACGTATTTATGGGGTAATGGATTAATCCATTACTCCATTAATACGCATGTATGCGCCTATAATTTGTTCCTCCATTGAAGAAGATAGACTTACATTTGCAAACAGCTTGAATCCAGATCAGACGCCGCGTTACGTTCCAAGCTATTCTCCACTCGTCATTTTTTTCTGTCAAAATTTCCAGTATGTATCTTTGAGAAAAAACAGCCAACGACAGTTTGAAGCAGAATATATCGCAGCAGTGAAAGCGTTAGACATATTTGTCTTGTTTTGGGGTTCTTGTAACGTTATTATAGGGAGGGAATTGTAATGAATGAATGAATGGTGTTTTACGGCCCATCGACACAAACATGTCATTTAGAGCCGAATAAATAATGACAATATTAAATTTAAAACAATATCAACTAATAGATTACGTCAATGCCATTCCGATCAACGGGAAAGTAAACAAAATATGGAAAAAACATAATCGACATACAAAATTTATCTTTAAAAAATATAATTCAAATTTTATAATATTAATGAATGGCTTTTAGAAATTCAAGTATTCTAGAAATATCTATAAACTCAAACAGTTCCCGCAGAGAATCTGCCTGAAAATATGTATTACGAATTAAATTTAAATCAGCACAATCAATAAGAATGTGCTGAATTGTATAAGGTTCAAAACAAAATAAACATTCTGGTTGAACCTCACGTTTGAAAAGGTATGAATGTGTAATATAAGAATGTCCAATTCTTAAACTAGCTAAAACGACTTCATCCCGGCGAATCGACCGGCATGAGTTCAAACTTTCACCTAATACAGGTTTAATGGCATGGAGTTTGTTGTGAGTTTCCTCACTCCAAATCTCCTGCCAATTTCTTAAAATAAATTTAGTGATCTGTGGTTTGAAATCCGAATAAGGAATATCCATATCAGATTCAGGCAATGACAGGGCAGACTTAGCTTCTAAGTCTGCCCCCTCATTGCCCTTAATTCCACAATGACTAGGTACCGAACAAAATTGTACATCTTTAGTATTAGACAGTTCATGATATTATTAAAACAATATTTTTAATAAGTACATTTTTAGTAGAACCTTTACTCAATGATTGTAAAACAGAAAGAGAATCCGAAAAGATTAAAATTTTACTATATGAATCTTCAGCAATATAATCAAGAGCTAAGTCAATAGCCGGAGGAAATTGTTGTTCGGAGGCTGTTGTAGGGGAGGGGATACTGTATTGGTAAGTTCTGTTAACTCTTTCCTCCCTGAAACTTTAAATGGACAATTCCTGTTTCCATCTTAGTCTAGTCTATTTCTGACTTTAAAGGGTTGTTTTTGTCAATGTTTGGCATTGTGACAAACAGTGAAGACCCTGATCAGAGGGCTCCTTTCGGAGCCCTCTGATCTGGGTCTTCATTGTTTGCATAGGACGTGGGTACGTTTCACATGTACACTGTTTGAAAAGCACGCCTATATGCGGGACTAGGGTTCAAAGAGTTAAAGCGAGTTGGAGTCACCGAGGTTTAAGTAATTACCATATCTCACCTCTTCTATTTTAGGTCCGGGTGGCTTCACCGGAAAAGAGTTCATATTTGGAGTTCTGGATTACATGGGAGAAATCACCAGGCAAGGTTGGCAAGTGCAGATTGATGTTGGAGCGAAAGATGGCGGTCATTTTAATGTTTACTATCCAGCTTCAAAAATTAACCGTTCCTACTACATCAATCCTAGTGGTGCGGTTAAGGTTTATTTAGATGCTCGAGTAAGAGACGGAACTTATATTGACAGTAATGCCATACGGATTTCGTCAAACACCGATCTTTCCGTTTTGGTAACGGCTTCACATTACAGTTCTGCCTCCTCGTATGTGATATATCCAACGTATGTGGCAAATAATTCATACTACGCTGCTTCATACACACCCGCGCTGGGGACTAAGTACGCCAGTAGAGTCATGGTAGTAGCTATACAAAATAACACGGAAGTCACACTCAATATAGATGGAAATATTACCACCGCCGAGTTGGACAGAATGGACGTTTTTCAGTACGATTCACCTGGATTCAAAGACTTGACAGGATGTAAGATATATTCCAATGAACTCTTCGTCGTCTTGTCGGGATCATCGGCATCGCAATTGGCCGGGAAGACATCAGCAGTGTCGCCAATAGCAGCCCAGATGCTCCAGAATCCGTCTTACCGTTTCATTGTCCCGTCATTTGAAAACAGCAAGTCTCTATTTGTCAGGGTACTAACGGATCAGGCTCAGCCATACAATATCACTATTATAAATTCAACCACTCTCCGCACATACACAACCAAAGGGCTTCAAACCTACATGCTCGGTACCGAGCCTACGAGTGTGCTGACGTCAACCGACATCTCGCTAGTCTTGTACAACAGCCCATTTATGTCTATTATTCCCGGGATCAACAAATACCTAAAGGAGTACTCGTTCGTTGTCCCTACGCTCACTGGATTCCCCAATACCCATAAGCTTGTCGCGATTGTCCCGAGTGGTGCCGCTTCAGGTCTGTTGCTAGATGGCGCTGTGTTCACCGGAACAGCACAGCATATCATGAGCGTGGATGATGAGTACACAATGCTTACTGGTAATGTAACCAAAGGATTCCACCACATTGTGAATGTCGATCCCAATATCGCGTTTGGATTACTAATTTACGACGATTATACTGGTTTCTTTGTTGGCATGACCGCATGGTAATCTAACCTTTTCCTCCCTGAGACTTTAAATAGATAATTCCATTTTCCCTTTATAGTCAAATCCATGTTTAGCTCGTTTGTTTCGAAGAAACATAACGAGCTACCGATATTGTCGTCAGTCGAAATTGTCGTCAATTCGTCAATCATGTCGTCGATACATGTATCGCCGTCGTCAGACATCTTCACGCTGGCCATAACTTCTCCACTGTTTCAATTGCATCGTTCATAATTTGGAGTGCATGTTCATCTTAATAACTCCTATCTAGAAAAACAATAGTCTTTCATAATTGACATTGCCCTTGACATTTGAATTTTACATAAATTTGGAAAAAAGGAACACAATCTGCAAATTCTTTTGCCCTCACCAACAGGACTCTCTTGCTTCACATGTGAACTACTTAATTGTTGTCAGGCCCTTATATCAATATTAAACTTTTTTGATGTGTGAAATTGACCTGTGAACTTTGACATTATTCTAAAAAAAATAAACAAACAACTTTACATTGACCATGACTTGTTTACTGTGCAACATACAACCTTTATTGGCAAAAATAGACAATTGGCATATTGGCCTTGAATTTTTGACCTTGACCTCGAAATGTTACCTAATTTTACTGTTAGTTAGAAAATCTTTATACTCGAAACCATCACCAGCAGAACACTTGAATTTCTGATTTGCAAGGTCCTATCCACTCGTCATTATATTTTTTCTGTCAAAAAATGTAACTGAGAAAAACAGAAGACAACAATTATAAGCAGACGATATTTCAGCAGTGTAAGCATTAGACATTATTGACTTGTTTGGGGCACATCGTCAAGCATTGTTGTCAGGAGGGAATCGTTGTTCGAAGGGCCGTTGTAGGGAGGGATCACTGTAATAGAAAATAACAAACTGTTCTGACCCTGACCAGAGGGCCCCTTTAGGAGCCCTTTCTTCCGGGTCTACGCTATTTGAATAGGACAATATTCTCTTTATAAGTATGTTGCCTGATAGTAAAGGACAAGTATTCTTGTCTCTAGGACTGTGTTCACACTTTCAACCCTACCGACGAGTATGCTCGTCATTTACAAACAGTTAACCTGTGAGGATTACACTTGTCCCATGCAAATAGTGTAGACCCTGATCAGAGGGCTCCTTAAGGAGCCCTCTGATCAGGGTCTACACTGTTTGTCAATTTGAAATATATTGTTAAAATCAACTCCATAAAGTAAAAAAATGGACGAGACTTAATTGGACACGGGAATTGTCCACTAAAAGTTCCAGGGGTGAATGAGCTAACACAAACACTGTCTTTTGTTACAAATATCTGTATTTCCTCTATTTCGTAACATGCACTCTCATATAGTGGAGAAGATGTTATTCTTTCCCGTTAAAACGCAAACGAAACAAAAACGTATGCAATAAAACGTAGAAAAGGAAAACAGTTAGACAATTTTGTTTATTTATGTTAATCTGAGTGGAAAACAGTTTGGAGCCTGAAAAGACACCGGGATACTAAGATTCTGATCTGGCTCCAAACTGTTTGTACTGGAAATAATAGCTTTAGCGTCGTAAACGCATTTAATGGGAAAGAATAACGTCTTCTCCACTGTAATATACAAACGGGAATAAATAACAATTATATTCAATAAAACTACATGTAGTTTCAAATGAAATATCTATAACATAGCAATTGCTAATAAATGTATCATGAGAAAAATAAAACTGATCTGGTGTGACAATCATTTGGCCTTTGTAATGTATTAAAATTATAGTATATTATTGAGCCGTGTCATAAAAACTCAACTCAACTCAATTTTATTACTGCCTGGGTTCATAAATTACATGAACAGCAAAAGCATAAATGTACTTAAGTTATAAATAATATCAAAAGTGGGTGTGTCCGTGAGGTCTAATATAGGTTGAAAGTACTAGGAAACGACTACTTTAATAGTTTCTTTTGCATTTAAAGAAAAGTGTATCCATCAGTTTAAATTTTGACCAGTCGTCCTGTTTCTGAATGGCTGCTCTAGATTTAAACCGCCTTTCCGTTTTTATATTTTGGAAAAAAAGGCTTATATTTCTTATATTTGTATTATGCTAAACATCTAAATTTAATGAACAATAATCTAAAGGCAGGTGGTCTCCATGTGAGAAATATACTGCTTTTTTCTACAGATTGGGACTTAAATGTAGTATAACTCATTTGTCCCTGAAACTTTTAATGGAAAATTTTAGTTAAAAATCAGTCTAGTCCATTTTTGACTATTTAGTGTTGATTTTAACAATGTATTTCAAAATGAAAAACAGTGTAGACCATGATCAGAGGACTTTTTAGGGGGCCCTCTGATCAGGGTCTAAACTGTTTGCATGTGACAGGTGTAATATTTACAGGTACACGTTTGTAAATTATCGCAATGACCAGTCTTATCGCAATGCAAACTTAGCTGTCGCGTCAGAGACGCGGCGTCTAGTGACGGTAAATTACGCCCATCAACATACAGATGATTTTGTGTTTATTACCTCATGAATTAATACGCCTTTTTACACCTTATTGGTGGAAGCCCCTTTATGATATTCAATAATAGGTATATACTTCCTAAATGACCAAAGCCAGTACAGTCTTGCCGAACAAGATGTGAAAGCTCCGCAAATTTCAAGGTAAAGGAAACGATGCCACCAAAAACGGCAACCTAATACGCATGTGACATCAGACTAGAACAAAAAATAAAAGTATATGATGAGAAAGCTAAGTATGAACTTTGGTTTGAATAAGGCAATCAGAAGTAGAGTTATCACCCGGAAACAAGTTTGAGCTGTAAAATTCTAAGTATGTAAAGTGGAATAAATACAATAAAAATCATCAGACCACAACCAAAATAGGTAGGTGGATAACCTATTTGGTTAGAAAGCTAACAATGCCATTTGGTAATAATACCTCATATAGAACTAAAGTTATTGTACGGCAACAAGGTTTTTCTTTAAAATTTATATGTATATAAAGGGGCATAACTCCAATAAAAAAATCACTCGACCATACCCAAAAAATCAATAGGTGTCTTTCCGGTATGGTAAGAAAGCTTTTTATGGAATTTGGTTTCAATATGGCAAAGAGAAGTAAAGCTATCATCTGAAAACAGTTTCAGCAGTAACATACTAAGTACGGTAAGGGACATAACTGAAGAAAAAAGTCATTGAACCAAAACAACTAGGCATTTTCCCTGCATAATAATTAAGCTACATGTGAAATTTGCTACAGTAGGTGAAAAATAACTGAAGTTATAGTCTTGAAACGAAATTTCTTTTAAAAAGGTGTTTTAGGGCCATAACTCCATATAAAATCATACGACAGAAAACAGAATGGACCTTACTTTTCATATGTACTGAGAAAGCTAAATACAAAATGAAATTAAAATAATTAACAGAAAACTTTTAAAACAATGTGTAAAAGGAGATAACTCTGAAACTACTGAGACACACAAAACCCCGTTATGTACAGTGGAGAATCTGTTATTCTTTCCCAATAAACGCGTTTACGCTAAAACTATTATTTGCAGTGCAAACAGTTTGGAGCCAGATCAGACGCCGGGTAACCCGGCGTCTGATCAGGCTCCAAACTGTTTGCCACCAAGATAAACAAGAATTATCTGAATTGTCCAAAAGTTGTGCTTTTCTACGTTTTAGTGCTTTGCGTTTGCGTACGTTTGCGTTTAAACGGGAAAGAATAACAGATTCTCCACTGTATGTAAAGTCCCTTCACTCTCTGTATCACAATACCAAATTTGACAAGAATTCTAAAAATGCCCATAGTTGAAAACAAATGGGGCATTAGTCTGCCAAAAATAGTCGCAAACGTCCGACACGCGAACTTGTCCGAGCTATTGTTGTAAGAAATATTTGTGGCGAGTTCAATTAAAATTGGTCAATACATGAATGTTAGAGAGCTCTATCAAGGAAACAGTTAACGGACGGACAGCACAGGGTATACACTATACAATACTATACGACCCGTTTTCAATGGCCGCTATAAAAGCTTTTGCTCTGAGTAAAATAACCTATCTACTCAAGACATTGTTTGATTTACAACAATACATGTCTAATCATCAAGAAAGAAAGAACGAAAAAAAGAGAGAAAGAAAGAAAAGAGACAACACCAGATACAGACAGACATACAGGCAGACAGACACCCAAAATACCTACATTCATTTAAAGACAGAGAGACACAGAGAAAGAGAGTCATTGTGTCCAACGGACGGACCAACCACGACCAACGGACGCAGGGCGATCGCAATAGCTCACACTGGCACCGCGCAGGGTGAGCTAAGAAGCCGTCAAAACCTCGGCGCCAGCAGGTATTTGATTCAATATTGTTTTTACAAATTATCACCAACTGACCAGTTGTGTAAACCCTTAGATCCATCAGACGGTTCCTTAAAAAACCACCTGATCAGGGACCCGTTTTACTAAACTACTTACGCAATTTTTTTGCGTAAGTCAAAATCGTTTCACTCTAATTTTTCGATCATAAACGTTTGCAAACAGAAAATAGCCAGATCAGAGGACGCGCTAAAAGCGCGTCCTCTGATCTGGATATTTGCTGTTTGTAGCAAGTGATAATAAAAAATATAAATTAAAAATTAAAATTTTGACTTACGCAAAAATTTTCTATACGGTTTGCATCTACTGCATACGCTATTAACCCTTATCCTGCGGTGATGTCGTCTGCTTCGGAATTGTCGTCTGCAAAGTTTGTTAAATTTAGATTTATACATGTTTTAAGTAAAGAAACATAGAGAAGAGTGTCAAACAGTTTGGATCCAGATCAGACACCGCGTTACGCGGTGTCTGATCTGGATCTAGACTGTTTGCAAAAATCAATAAGTCGCGACCAGCAGGCAAAGGGTTAATACTGAAAATTGTAGTCGTGTTCACCTAGATAAAAGGCAACGTCACATTTCACCACATCAGTTTACAGTGGAACCCCTCCAAACTGGAACCTCTAAATACTGGAATTCTTTCTAAACCGGATAAACGTTTAGGTCCCGTTTCCAACCATTCTTTATTTTTTACCTATTACACAATAAATACGCATTTTTACGTCTTTGGTTTATCCATACACTGAAAAAATAGCTTATAAATCTAGCAGATGATAGCTTAAAGCAGGTTGAAAGTAAAGCAGAATGCGTCTTAAGGCGCATTCTGCTTTACTTTCAACCTGCTTTAAGTGGTCAGCTATCGTCCATACTAGATACAAGCTATTTGGCAATAGGTTAAAACCCATCTAGACCGGAAACCCCTCTAACCCAGAATGTTTTGTTGTCCCCACACATGTCCGGTTTAGAAGGCTTTCACTGTATCTGAATATATACTTATATTAATGTTTGTTTCTAGGCGGTCTTGCGTTCAAAGATCAGTGGCTTCAGGCGTCATTAACTCCACGATAGACTGACATACAGTGTCCAAGCTCGGCACAAGCTTAACACACTCTCCTTCTGTCACCCACTTTGACCTCGTAGTATTACTGAAATATGTTTGTAACACTTTAGGCATCTCTGATGTTTTCACTTCTTCCAGAAACATGAGAACTATTGGCTTATGCTGATATTTTGAAACGAACATTTCATCTTTGCACCAAGGGCTTTTACAAAAGCTTTTTGAGATACACAGAACTACAACTTCGGAGCATTCTATCCATTTGATAACTTCCTCTAGCACATAAAATCCTGGTCTAAAAGTTGTATCGCCTGTTGCCACACAATTTTTGTTAGTTTCTAGTAAAACTTGAAGACGTGCATTCAATTTACCAACAACGTTGGCAACAATGAAATCTTCATCTGCACTACTGTATGACAGAAATACCGGGTATTTGAAATTACCATTGACTCTGTATTTTTCGATTAAATCCACCAGATGACGTTTTTTCTTCAACGCTCGTCTTCGACGAAAACAAACCACACAGACAATAGCACAACTAATCAGTAGAACTGACCCAGACACACTACAACTGCCGATTATTAGTGGCAGTTTACAGAGGTGATCTATCTTGGACATTGCTTTGTGATGAAGGGATTTACCAGCACCAGTTAGAGAACACACACTACTGAAATGTATCTCTTTGGTACGGATGACCCAAGCTATAAACTCTTTGTTTTCACAAGTGCATGCCAGTGGATTTGATCGCAAATCTATACTCAAGTTTTGACCAGAAGAACTACTATTGGTTCTTTGTAAAGCTCGCACCTGAATCAGCTGATCAAAAACCATCCAATTATGGGCATGTAAAGTCTGTATTTTATTGTGGTCAAGTCTTAAAATTCTTAGATAATGTAAATGGTCAAGTTTAAAGGTCACCGATTCTAGATTATTGTTTGACATATCAATAACCTGTAGATTGTTCGCATTGATAAACATTTTAAAAGGTAAATCGGAAAGGGAATTGTGAGACAAATTAACTTCAACCAGTTCCGTAGTATTGTAAATACACATTTCCAATCGAGTATATAGCATATGATTTAAACGATTGTGGGACAGGTCTATATATCTTATGTAGGCCGCATGAGATGTAAGGGATGGATCAATATCTTGCAGACCATTAAATGCAAGATTTAAACGTTGTAGGCTTACATTCTGACTTTCGTCTTTTAAAAGACAGAACGTATTTAACCTTATATCAAATGGCAGGATTACTATCAATATGCATAATTTCGTGCCCATGTCAAACCCTACAAGTTTTGCACTGATGCCTTTAGGCACAAACTCTTGCACATATAAGACCGTTAAATTTTGTACATACTTTCCCTCGGGTGGAAAATTCGATTGCCAATGAAGACGATTGGCTGGGTCAAAGAAACCGTCAGTGACCGTGAGATAACTTATGTCTACTTGTCGAAGGTTTTGAAAATGCTCACCATAATCATGAAAGCATGCCATTAAATTCATAGCAAGAAGTCCACCGTCTGATATATTGAATTCTGTGAGATGTGGAAGACTTTCGGCAAAAGCTTGAACATTCATCGATCCATACTTCGTACCACTGAGGTCTAATCGACGAATGGGTTTATTTCGCAATGCGTAGAAGAACTGTTTTGAGAACAGAAGAGTGGTGGTGAGGAACAGGCTTAAACGACGAAGATTTAATTGTTGTAAAGACTGTAGCTTATTACCTTCCAAGGCAGCAGTCACACTCATAACACTTAGCCTGAAACAGTCGCTGAGATCTAACACTGTCAAATTGTCAAGCCCTAAAAATGCATCATTAGAAATACTTTCCATATGTCGACACGAAATCTTGAGAAAATCGAGAAATGAAAATTTGGTAAAAGTTGAGTTTGGAACCGTGAACCTTCCAAATGTATCATTTTCCAACAAAACGCATTGTATCGTCAGGGATTTGATATGTGTCCAGTTTGCTTTAGAAATGGCTGCAAATTGTTCTTGCTTCTTGTCCTTCAATTGTACGATCTCTACCGAATGAACTTGACTTGGAACGAACACGGGTACAGCTCCGATACATGTTATCACACAGGACTCCGTTGTACAATGCGATTGGTTCACACTTCCCTCTGCTTGGGTCGCACACATTTGTATAAGCCACACAGCTTGTAAGAGTTTGATTACCATATACAAGTGGTTCATATTTCCGTCATTGGTATTGTCAGTCGAATCTAAACAAAAGAGTATTTCAGCTTTTTGTACAACGATAAATAAACATTAATTTGCAGTGTTACTAACCAAAATATTTAATGAAAGTAATAACGTTTTAGTTAGTTAAAACATATTTTATTCCGTATATATATATGGAAATTGGATCTGGTCACTTTCCAGAAGATTTCCAGGTCAGAAAATGTCGCCAACCGTGTAACGTCACGTAAGTACATTCCGTGACGTATATATATGGAATACAGAAGCAAGCGTTTATAGAAAAGATTAACCCTGATTGGCTAATAGTTGCCAACATTATGGATCCAATCCAATCAGATGTTGCGATACTCATATAAAACTCTCTTTTTTTTCAGTTTAAAATGGATACAAACCTTTTTGTTATTTTTGCAGGCTATAGTTTTGAAGCGGATGACAATTCATTATGACAAGTTTAAACAAATAAATCACAGAAAAATCATGAAAATATAAAAAAAATGTAAATTCAAACTCTTAACCTAACAGGCGCAATTTAAATTTTGGATTTGTTATGATTTTACGTCGCTTTTAACAGTATTTGCTCATGTTTTCATGTAAATCATGAACTGAGAGAAATGAAGGACATTTGAATTTGAATTTGAATGTGAGTCATATCGCGACTTCCATCTAATTACAGGCGAAGGAAGACACCAGAAGCCCTTTATACACTGGTTTAGGCCCAAATCGGCAACTGGGTAGAACTACCTACCTCCTGCAAGCGAGCTGGAAGGTATCCCCACATGAAAAAATTGAATTACACTTGCATTTTGTTAGATCAAATCCGAACGCGTAGTTATTCATCGTCTTAGTAGGAACGACAATTTTAACCCTTTCAATGCCAATTCAATCGTGATGTTTTCCAGGGCTGCCATTTCTCCGGGTTTTTTAATAGAACATGGTAGCTTAAAGCAGGCTGAAAGTAAAGCAGAATGCGCCATAAGGCGCATTCTGCTTTACTTCCAGTCTGCTTTAAGTAGTCACGTGTCAACTAAACTAGAACTATGGGGTAAAGGTGCGATTCGTAAATTCGCACTTGAAAAATGCAAATTTTGAAATCTTAGGATTTTTCATGTCAACTTATGGCAGCCCTGGTTTTCACCACATACACCGCCATATTGTCACTTGCTTCAATAGTGATGTCTGGCAAATCGTTTCAAAGCTAGATTTAAGGTAGTATGACTTCAGAAATATCGATACGAGTGCCTTACAGTTTGGATCCTGATCAGACGCCGCTTTATGTGGCGTCTGACCTGGACCCAAACTGTTTGCAAAGTCGACGTCGGCGTTTAAATGATTGATACTCATATACAGGTATGCTTCTTCAGTCAAACTGACTCTTATTAAAGTATTTAGAATGCATGAATAAATGACGATAATCTTCAACCCTTTCCGGGCCAAATCAATCGTGAGTTTTATACCCCCTTCACCGCTTTATTGATGTTTGCAGGATCGTTTCAAAGTAAGATCCATTGTAGTATGACTTAAGAACTCTCGATACGAGTGTCAAGCAGTTTGGACCCTGATCAGACGCCGCGTCACGCGGCGTCTGATCAGTAAACAAAATGTTTGCAAAATCGACTTTATGCGACTTCGATGCTGAAAAGGTTAAGTAAACGTTACTTTGAAAATGATTGCTTTAAGACAGTGTTTAGTTTGGTATCAAATCATGCATGATTAATCGAACAAACTAGTGTACGTTAAGTTCAAAGTGTATACACTTACCTATAATATTACCAATATTTATTTGAAACAACAACTCGATTGTAACTCAAACTTGTTTGTATGCAATGGACCTATGCATGATGTATAAATTATGTTTGCTTTATGATAGTTGCTGATAAGAACCGAAGAAGTTACAGCCTTTGAAGTGACATGTCCAACCTTCCTTGTTGTTACAGGCGAGAAGACGTAATTCTTTCCCGATAAACGCGTTTATACCAAAACAATTATTCCCTTTGTAAAAAGCTCTTAGCCAGATCTGACGCCAGGATCATCCGGTTTTTAAACAGGTTCCAAACTCTTTGCCACTCAGATTATAATAAAGCGTTAAACATTTCAGAAAAATGTATTTTTCTACATATAATTAAATTGCGTTTGCGTTTCATTTGCGTTTAAACGGCAAATAATAACGTCTTCTCCACTGTACATTTACATGCAGTCTGGGTACATGTCGGGTACAACATGATCAAGCACGCGTGTACAGTGGAGAATCTGTTATTCTTTCCCGTTTAAACGCAAACGTACGCAAACGCAAAGCACTAAAACGTATAAAAAGAACAACTTTTGGACAATTCTGATAATTCTTGTTTATCTTGGTGGCAAACAGTTTGTAGCCTGATCAGACGCCGGGTTACCCGGCGTCTGATCTGACTCCAAACTGTTTGTATTGTAAATAATAGTTTTAGCGTAAACGCGTTTATTGGGAAAGAATAACACATTCTCCACTGTACACGTATAAGTAGACTATCTATAATAAAAGTTTACATTTGCGAAATATTGGCGATGAAATACAGTGTTCCTTCCCTACAACGGCCCTCTCAACAACGACTACCTCCTTACAACGACGTTTGTCACAGTTCCCTAAACAGGACAATTTAATTATGTCCAACGCTTTTACTGCTGCAATATCGTCTGCAATAAGTTGTCGTCTGTTGTTTTTCTCAAATTTTCATATTGAACATTTTGACAGAAAAAAAACTTAGTGACGACTGACAAACAGCTTGAATCCAGATCAGACGCCGCGTGACGCGGCGTCTGATCTGGATTCAAGCTGTTTGCAAATTTAAACAATTTACCCCCTATAACGACTCCCTCCGAACAACGAACAAAATATTAGTCTCCCATTTGGTGTCGTTGCAGAGAGGGAGCGCTGTTTATGCAGACAATATATGCGACAGACATGCTTTTCGCAACCATATACAGTGGAGAAGACATTATTATTTCCCGTTTAACGCAAACGAATTGTAAACGCATTGCAACAAAACGTAGAGTATGGCACTTTCTTCGCATTTCTGACCATTTACCTTAATCTGTTACCCGGCGTCCGATCTGGTTCCAAACTGTTTTCAAGGAAAATAATTGTTTTTGCATAAGCGCGTTTATTATAGAAAAATAACGAATTCTCCACTGTATAAAACATGAGTGAATATCATCTATAAAACTAATATAAATGTAAACATACTTACTGATAACCATTATACCGCCTGTAGCGCGTTCAAGTACCGTATCGATGCAATCGATTGCATCGGAAAACGGTAACAATTCACTTTTAACAACCGTTAGGGTGTTACCGATTGCGAACGACACGAACGGCCTCAGAGGTAGTTCGCCATCCCCAACAAGGAAAACAAAATGGCTACCAAATGAATTTAATACAACCGGCGAACAGTCCCGACTTAATTTCTCATCAATAAACCAACATTTTCCGATACTTAATGTATCAAATAAAGCAGCTTACATCTGAGCAGCTAAATCTTATTTTTATATGCAGTAAAATTGATGCATTTCAGTTGATTAGTGCACTTTTGCTTGTGTTATTAAGATTCGCACATAAATCGTTCGTACCCTTGAAAAGTTAATAAACTTTGGGGCGCAATGAGTTATTATTGAAGAGTATCGGTGAACGTTAGATGTCGTACTATATGGGTTGTTTGCATCGGTTAACGTTACTGTTCGCTGGTACGGTACTTGAACGCCCTACTGGTGGTACAGTGGAGAAAACGTTATTCTTTCCCAATAAACGCGTTTACGCTTAAACTATTATTTCCATTGCAAACAGTTTGGAGCCAGATCAGACGCCGGGTAACCCGGCGTATGATCAGGCTCCAAACTGTTTGCCACTCAGACTAAAACAAGTAGTCAGAGTTATCAAGAATATATCATTTTCTACGTTTTATTGCAATGCGTTTGCGTTTCGTTTCCGTTTAAACAGGGAAAGAATAACGTTTTCTCCACGGTATATTACTTGTACAGTGAAAGAAGACGCTATTCGTTCCCGTTTATCACCCGCAGCATGTATTAGTCTAACACATCCTAAGCCATATTTTATCTTTTGATTAAGGGTATGTTTGAGCTAAGCGCGTTCGAGTTATCGACCTTTACCTAAGAAATCCGGATAATTTTTCTTTTTAAAAACTCAATGAAAAATACGACACCATGTTCATAAGTATTGGCATTGTGACTACTCACTGATGTGCAGACATAAGTTTAACCCTTACAGTGCATTTGCAAACAATGCAGACCCTGATTAGAGGACTTCTTCAGAAGCCATCTAATCAGGGTCTGCACTGTTTGGCATACTTTTAAACCGTTCCAAGAGAAATCACGCAAGTCAATGTGAACTGGTAATTAATCAGAAAGTGGAACAACTCATTTAAAACTGGAAGAACACGAAAACGAATGCCCCCGCTGGCACCAAAGTATAATGTAGATCTGGACTCGTGGTGGCCTATCTCATGAATTATTATAAATGATCCAAGTGGAAAGGAAATAACCCTTCCAAACTTTATTTAATCAAAATCAAATTCAAACCTGACATGCGTATTCTCATGATGTACCTATATATATTTCATATATTGAGTGGAAACCACTAACTATTCAAATTTTTCGAAGTACAAGGGGCATAACTCTGCTCAAAATTATAGAACCGTGACCAAATTCAAACATAATCTTCATATTATCGTTATGTACCTACATTCCAAATTTCAATTCAAAATATCAGTGCATGACTCAGTTAATGAGCGAAAACACGGGTTGTCAGAAGTTTTCTAAGTCCAAGGGGCATAATTCTGTCAAAACTTATTCGACCGAAATAAAATAAAAACTTGACCTGCCTATTGGCATGATGAGTATATATACCAAAATTTAATACAAAATGTCAATGCATGACTGAGATAATGAGCGGAAACCACACATTGTCGGAACTTTTCACATTCCAATGGGGCATAACTATGTCAAGACTTGTTCGGCCAAAAAATTAGACATTGACCTGCGTATTGCCATGATGTATCTTTATATCAATTTGACCTCAATATGTACATCTATGGCAGAGATAAAGAACGGAAACTGAATGATAACGAAGGACAGAAGACTGGAATGACGGAATGACGGAAACGGGTAACACTAAAAGCCCCGGCCAATACATGGCGGGGGCATAAAAATCAGCTTTGTAATGATTAACAAATGTACTGAGTATAAGGTACATTAAGGTATACTGATCACAAGGACGTCTTATGTGATTCGGATAAATGTTAGGTTTTTATGTCCAGAATTGTTTAACACTATTCATCAAATTAACAAAGTGCATGTATTAGGCACTTATATAAAGTCGTTATAAATCGAACGGCATAACCACACTATGGTGTTAAGCAATTGTGTAGTATGTGTTTAGCTCTATCACTATCTTTGACGCCTAAAGGCGCGTTTGCAAACATTTTGGATCCTTATCAGACGCCGTGTAACGCGGTGTCTGATAAGGGTCCAAATTGTTTGACACGCACTTCTAAATTTCGCCAGTCATACTGCATACTTTGAAACGATATTGCAGACAAAAGTATTGAAGCAGACGACAGTATGGCGGTGAGAGAGTAAAACCCTTACGATAAATTTAGCGATGAAAGGGTTAGAACAGTTCTCAAAATTGAATTGCTTTCTACTAGACAAATATTGAGTATCAACTCATTGCATATTAGTGACATGTGTCCACGTCCTTTACAAACAGTGTACCTCTGAAGATTACAATTGTTTTATGCAAACAGTGTAGGTACAGTTCAGAAGCCGTCTAATTATGGTCTGTTCTGTTGATCATTTTGGTTATCATTTTGCAATATATCATAACAAGTAATACTTTAGGGAGCATAAATCAGGGAAAACTGGACAAATATAAACAAAATGCGAACTCATTGTGCATGTCTTCAAAATAATGTCATATATCAAATTTAAGCCAGCACGATTCCGATATGTCAAAGCATGTCGAGGAAAAAGGTACGAAAAACGAAGTATTTCTAATATTATAAGTTCCAAAAATGGCAAAGACTAATGGAGAAGTTGGCGAACTGTGACGACACAAAAACTCAATGTGCAGTTCATCAAAGCAATGTAATATACCAAATTTCAGCTTCATATGTCAAAACCAGTATGAGAATAATGCGGAAAACCAGGACGGAGAGACATCGACATATAATAATACGTCTCGTCTAGAGATGGGCGTACGTATAAAAACCAACTATGAATAGTTAAAAATGGTCCTTACTTAACTGGAATCTTGAATTGTCTTTTGAAGGTTCATGGTTCAATGAACTTACTATTGGCAATACATTCTGAGTCTGGTGTTTTCCAAACACCCGTGGTTAACCACCTCTACAACTACAAGTTTATCGAGTGCTTGCAGTTGGACGTTGAGCGTTCCAGTCGCGACCCTGTTAACCAATTCTTCAAAACGAAACGTACATGCTCCTTCGTCTGATTTTCAATATAATAAGGCCAATGTATATCACACAACAGCACTTATAAATATTGAGTTTTATTTCCATGGTGCATCATAATACGTAAGTACAAGCGGCGTAAGAACATGATTGTGTAGCATATTCATAAATGATCAAGGACTGTGTCACGGTAAGTGACAAATGCCGGTGTAACGAAGTATTTTGACCCCCATCGAAAAATGACCCCCGGTCAAAATTCGAAGACGTAGAATGACCCCCGGTTATTATTCGATATCGTACAATGACCCCCGGTCATAATTCGACGTCGAAATTTGACCCCCGGTCATAGTACTATGACTCCCCTCATGAAGTGTTTTGACCCCTCCTGAAATATATCGACCCCCATCGATAAATGACCTCACCCTCTTTAGCAATTAACAGACACAGTTTAACCCATTGGACCCTTGCGACGAGTATATTAGTCATTTACAAACAGTCTACCTAGCAATAGTACATTTGTCCTTTGTTAACCGTGTAGACCCAGATCAGACTAATCCCAAAGGAGCTCTCTGATATGTTTGCAATATATGTCACTTTTGAAATATATTGTATAAAACAACTCTAGCTATAGGTCAAAAGTTGACTTGACATAACTAGAAAAAAATTGCATTGTCCACTTGAAGTTTCAGGTGTGAATAAGTTAAAAGATATATAAAATTTAGATGATAAACAAGTCAAAATTCAGACTTATGATAAGCGTGCCATGGAAACGTACAGTATAATAAATGCTGTTCCCGATGGGTTACGTTAACCTTGTGCCTATCTGTTGGATACTGATGGTAGGGAAACAAGGTGGCTGCGGGTCTGTGGTATAATTCGTGGACAGCTTATTTATAAATAAGTTAAGGTAGTAATTCAGTCATGGAGTATGCAGGCCGGTGGGACGGGAACAGGCATGGTGTGAATTACATTACATTACAAGTGTCACCAATTACATTGCTAAAGAGTGTATTATATTACAATTATTATTACGTTTACATTTGTAATGTATTAAATTACAAGTACGTTGACAAAGTAATGCATTATATCACACATTACATTTTGATAACAGTCAAAAACATTACTGAAAATAACTAATAAGCATATCATATATAACTGATAGGTTATCATTTACAAGTTCTTTGTCATCTAAATAATCAAAGATTCTAAACTTAAGAATACATGGATGCAAGTTTACAGTTTGAAAAGTCACAGCCTTTTTATAGTGCCCACTGGGTAAGGAAGTATACTTTTGTAAGCAAGTGAGCCCTTAACCCTTTCCTCCACAGTAGCGCCTCAGGCCGCCTGCACCTACATCTGCAAATAAGATTAAGATACACTAATAAAATCCAATAATAGTTTTAATTACAGGCGTCAGCTAACAACAACATGAGTGTAAAGCAGAAAGCATACATGAGCTTTCTGCATAAAATTCATATTGCTGTATGCATTGTCCTGCCTTAATCACAGTTAAACGTAGCTAATTTGCAAGCTTGCCTATGGAGCAAAGGGTAAATACAGACCAAAAGTTTTGTACAAAGCTCTTTGAAGTGCTATCTACATATTAAACCTATTATATGAAATGGCATGTCTTTTTTGCCTGTATACTTCTTAATTGAATTACTGCTAATTACCAAGACAAAATGTATAAATGTTACTGTTGCACATAACATCATTAAAGTTTCAAATACATTGTCTGTTAGATGCATTATGACAGACCTGATTATTTAACCCATTACTCCTTAGCCTGTTTCTATTCTTGAAGATATGTGACAATTTATTGAACGTAGTTTACAGTCTATCAGTGGTACTCCATACCAATAAACGTTACGTGAACGAGTGCAAATATGTATCCCCCTTTTACAGAACATGTATTTGTAATATTTACATCGGTTCCAATGACATTCGTCATCTAACACTGTGTCGCAACAGAAACATTGCGGCATGTGACTATGGAAATCAATTAGATGATTGACAGTATATTGTACAACATAGAAGCATCCAATGATTTAGGTAATTAGCAATCTGATATGAATTTACCCTCAGGGAGCTGATCGCAACCATGGCGGGGTTATTCTACGACATTGAAAAATGACAAGGGGTCTTTGTTTGACATCAACTACGGTAATTACCAAATCGCGGCAGGGGTGGCATTCTATGAAATAGAAAGATATCAGGGGGTCGTTCTACGACATCGAATAATGGCCGGGGTCATTCTACGACATCGAATAATGACCGGGGAGTCATTCTACGACATCGAATAATGACCGGGGAGTCATTCTACGACATCGAATAATGACCGGGGGTCATTCTACTACATCGAATAATGACCGGGGGTCATTCTACGACATCGAATAATGACCGGCGAGTCAAACTTTGATATCGAATAATGGCCGAGGTGTCAAAATACGAGCTAGAATAATGACCGGAGTCTTTCTATGACACTGAATGGTGTGATGTGCAATGAGGCAACATAACACAGCTTCCGATTTTGATCGCTTTTTGTTTGCTTGTTTGTTTAGTAAATGCAATTAACTTTACACTTAACACGGTAAACTATAAACGCACAACATAGCAAATGTTGACAAAGACAAAAAAGCCCACTCAAAACAACCGACCTGCATTCTTCTTATGTCTTGACAAAAGGGATAAGTTCCGACAAATCAAAACATCCTCTATGAAAATATGTTAAGACATTACCTAATAAATACGAATTTTACGCCTTTGATATTTTTATTCCTCTACTGGAGATAAAAGATCAAATTTATACAGTCATGGATATATACCATAAGAAAATATTTTCTATATCCTAGCAAAGTGTACCATAAAGCAGGCTGAAGTAAAGCAGAATGCGCAATCTGCTTTACTTCTAACCTGCTCTAAGTGGTCATCTGTCTTTAAAGCTAGAAAAAGGCTGTAGGGTAGTTGGTTAAACCAAAGAAAACGCGACAAGATAGGAAGATTTCTTGGAATGAATGTCAATACGAGCGTATTGTAAATTCTGATCATACGCTTTCTCGGAGACGTGGTGCATGTGTGATTGGGGTTTACTCAGCCTGCTACGTCGAAATAAAATCAATAATCGAACAAGAGTAATTGGTAGATCGTAAATGTATACTTGTAAAAGGGTAAATGGTTCTGGGTTCGATACCCATAAGGTTGTCCATTGATGGGCAAACACACTTACAATTCAATCAATATAATTTATTCACTCAAAACTTAGTTAGGTTTAAAACAACTTTAACATATGCAAAACTGACTTTAAATAAAATATCAAGGATTTTTAAGGGGGGTCATTTTTCGACAGGGGGGTCATAATTCGACGATGGGGGTCATAATTCGACGATGGGAGGTCATTCTACGACGTCGAATTTTGACCGGGGGGGTCACTTTTCGATGGGGGTCAAAATACTTCGTTACACCGGCACACCTTTAGTAACACTGAAATGCATCTTATTTTTGCATATTGACTTATAAATATACTCATAAAAAAGATTTGAAAATGCTAAGCGACACTCCGTTATCCCAAGATGTACTCGCACAGCAAAGTCTGTATCTCTAGCGGATGCGATGAAGTAAATTGGCTTCGGACAAACATTTAATATAACTAAGATCAAAGGCCAGGCCACAGTGGCCAGAAAACCATGAATACCGTATATGCCACCCATACATCCCAAGATGTACTCACACACCAAACGTGGTTCCCATCACTGGAAAAATTAATTGAGATAAAAAGCTATGGTCCACATAGTAGCATGACAATGGTACGCTTCACTTGATAATCCCGAGATGTATTCGCCCATCAAATTCGATATTCCTATAGTTCATATAGTTCGGAAATATGAACTGGATCAATAATGTTTCTTAATGGAAGTCAAAAGTCATGGTCAAGATCGCATTAACCTGCAAATTGTACGCTACATTACCTCATCCAAATATGTACTCACATACACAATTTTGGGACTTTATCTGATGTGGTACATGTAAATGAAATATGCTCAGTACAATGTTTTTGTTCAATTGAGGGCAATGTTACCGTTACAGGAGCACCTTAAATGGTATGCGACACTCTGTCATTCTGAGATGTACTCTTACACCAACATTGTTAGCCTTAGCTGACGTGGTTTAGGAAATATGCTCTAGAAAGTTTTGCCGTTTACAAAAATGTGTACTTGTGACGAATACACGTGGAATATGCAATCAGTGAGGACACATTTTACACCCCTATGACTAGGATCTACGTAGTTTCTTATTTTGCAATATACTATAAAAGTAATAATAAAGTAAAAATGTTGTACTACACTTAACTGGAAACTGGAATTTTCAGTTGTCAATGAACAATGTCCTGTTATAAAATCGGAAGACATGACGTCTTAACCCTTGTTCTGCCAAGGCCGATACGACTGATATTTGCAAACAGCTTGGACCCTGATCAGACGCCGCGTAACGCGACGTCTGATCAGGGTCCAAGCTTTTTGACACTCATATCAAACACGCATAAAATCCAATTTGTTTTAGTTAAAGCAGATTTTAGATGTAGTAAAGTTTGCAATATTCAACAGGATATTTCGGTCAGTAGTCTCAAAATATGTCCGGTGATTAGCTGGGTCTCTTTTAAAAGAAATTTAAGTACAGTATTTCATTTTGTTTCATAAATGGATTGCCAGTACAGAAGTTTCAGGTGAAACATAAATAATAAGAAATTTCATAAAGTCCTTTTCAAATTATGAGAGGAATGTCAAATAGTTTGGATCCCG
Organism: Gari tellinella; assembly: GCA_922989275.2. Taxonomy (NCBI): domain Eukaryota; kingdom Metazoa; phylum Mollusca; class Bivalvia; order Cardiida; family Psammobiidae; genus Gari; species Gari tellinella. Next base: position 48,580,053 of record OV277864.1, read on the forward strand.
ACGAGACGCCGACAATACAAGTAATACAATAGTCAAACAGTTTGATAAAAACTTGGTTTAAGCAATGTTCTGATAAGAGACAGACAGGTAATATTACCTACGTAGGTCTAATGACAACAGGGCTTTACTTCATATTATCTAAACTTATGCATTTTAAGGCGTCATTAAGTCCGCGATGGACTGACATACAGTGTCCCAGCTCGGCACAATCATTACGTCATCTCCTTCTGTCACCCATTTGACCTCGCAGTATTACTAAAATATGTTTGTAGCACTTTGGGCATATCTGATGTTTTCATTTCTTCCAGAAACATTAGAACCATCGGCTTTGTTGTTGTTTAGTAACAACCATTTCCTCTTTGCACCATCGACTTTTACAAAAGCTTTTTGAAATACACAGGATTACAACTTCGGAACATTCTATTCAATTGATTACTTCCTCTAGCACATATAACCTAGTCTAAAAGTAGTATCGCCTGTTGCAACGCAACTTCTGTTAGTTTCTAGTAACATTTGAAGACGTGGATTCAATTCACCAACAACGTTGGCAGCAATAAAATCTTCATCCGCACTTATGTATGCAAGAAATACCGGATATTTGACATTCCCATTTACTTTGTATTTTCAATTAAGCGTTGTAAATGCCCCTTTTTCTTTAACAGATTCCGTCGACGAAAACAAACCACGCTGACCGTAGCACCAATGAATAAGAAACCACATCCGACCGCACTTAAACTGCCGATTATTAGAGGAAGTTTACAAAGGTGATCTATCTTGGCCATTGCTTCATGATGAACTGATTGACTATCTCCTTGTACTGAACAAACACTACTAAACTGTATCTCTTTAGTTCTGATAATCCATTCTATAAATGCTTTGTTATCACAAGTGCACTCTAGTGGGTTAGAACGTAAATCTATAATCACTTCTTGTCCAGAATAACTGCTATTGGTTCTTTTAACAGTTTCCCTATGGATAAGCTGATCAAGAACCATCCTATTCTCGAATTGTGTTAAACATACAGTTTGAATAAGTTAATGCAATGATAAAAAAAAATTAAAATCGATTGGGTGACATAAGATACAAACGGTTGTATAGTCAAACAACTAGGTCTGACGTGTCACGGGGTCGCCGAGTCCATTTATAAGGGAGATCAGCATTTCGGATATCCTCGTGTCATTTGTTAAAGAAAATGTTTTGTTGACTAGGTATAAACAATGATACTATTAGTTATCGGAAACATAGCGTAGTATATAGGGCGTAGGATCATTAGCAATTGTGCGATCAGCGTAAATTTTATTAAGCGCGGGTTCGAGTCTCGCATCCACCAAACTATTTTTATTTGCTAAAAGGTATTAAGTATTCTACAATTACTTATTATTATATTTTGATTGATTTTTACCCCTTTCTTTTGTTTTCATGGGTTTTAATCTTTTATTTCCATTTTGTCTGTAATCAGGGCTCCAGATAAGGGGGGTATTTCTAAAATCTAAATTCTTTATGTCAGCACCAAACTTTATGGTGTTTATACTCATTAGAATCATCTCATTGAGACAATTCTTATTAGAAGTCACATCATAGGGTTATGTGCAGACATGAAGAGGAAAAGATTGAAAAATGTGAGTTAACTCTTTCTTATCTGGACACCGGTGTAATTCATTTCATTTCAATACATGTGCAATCAATTTTTCTCTCTCACTGGCAGTGTCCGTCTCTGATGAGTCAGCTTCATTATCATATGTGTCCGATGTCAGGTCTATTATAAAGTTTTCAATAATGTCATCTATAGCAATGTCCGATGCCCAATATGTTCGTTCAATATCCTGTACGTGAAAAATGCATTTTTGCCAATCACTAGCTGTTATAGAGCTCAATCCCTCGTCGATCAATGATTTCACCTTTTCCATTCTGAAGCCAACGTTTCTTCTAGCAATAAACCCTGAAGAAAGCAAATATACATCATTAAAAATACAGAATGTCCTTAATTGATTTCTTCCAGGTTTCTACTGGTATATTGAAGATTTTGAATTAAAATTTCATTTATTCAAAGAGATTGATGAGTGAAAGTGTCTGAATATAGAATGTAGGATTTATATAACTTGTGTCAAAATGACGTGCCAAATACGACGTTACGTTAACTAACCGGATATTTAAAGCAACAGATTTTACCTTTAAGATTTGCCCAGATCAGCTCGATAGGGTTAAGGTCGGCGTGGTAAGGGGGCAGACGCACCGCTAAGTGTCCATGTCGTGACAACAACTCATCCACTGCATATACAGGCTTGCTCTGACGTTGCTTAGCTATTGTTAGTAGTTCAGACTTAAGCATGTCGGTGCCACATTGTACATCATGCCTCTGCAGCCAGCTGATGATGTCGGCCTTTCGCGTTGCCATTGTTGGTGCCTTATCCACTTGTACATTGTGATATGAAGCGTTGTCCATAACAACTGCTGACCTAGCCGGAAGGTTTGGTATCAGCTTCTCCTCCAACCACTTTGTAAAGTTTAGGCTGTTCATCTCATCATGATAGTCCCCAGAAGCAGAGTGCGCTTTGAAGACCAACTCTGCTCCTGGTATGAAGCCATTTGTGCCACCAGCATGGAGCACTATCATTCGCTGTCCTGAAATATAAGGTTCAAACCTATGTATAGTGGTCAATGAATACAACACACTAAAAGCTTTATCGACAGGTGACTGCTTAATGCAGGTCAAAAGAAATGCAGATCGATATTTTGTCTAGCTTTAAGCAGCTAAGTGTCTACACATTACCAATTAATAACTGCAGTCTTCGGTCTTACATACTGTCTATGGGTCTTTTACTCGCCGTTGTACACATGTTTGACTGTGGCCTAATATATTTTAGGTAAAATACCTTAAATTAATATGTACATGTATCATTTTAAGGGTACATGTATTATAAGCATTACCTTTAGAAAATGGAACTTTGTGTTCAATGTCCTCTGCAGCCCAGCCCTTAGGGACAGTATGGCAACTGTGCACGTATGTCTCGTCAGAATATACTATATAGTAACGTTGGGTGCGTAGTTGCTTGATCCTACGTAGATACGTCATTCGCTGGTGCGTTACGACTGGACGCTCCATCAGCACCTTCCGGTTTGTCCTACATTTACGATAAGTGAAACCGATCTTCTTTAGCTGTTTGCGTAATGACTCCCTTGAGCCAGAGTAGCCGATGCTGTCTTTCAGTGCAGCTAATATGTTGTTAAGGGTGGGTAGCATCTTTTGGTGCGTATACATCGTCTGGATTGTCCTTCGCAGCACGGCCTTGTCAAAACCATCCAGATCGATGGACGTCTTTGGTGTGCATGTGTTTTGGTCAACTCTTGGCTTTGGTCTACATACTCTCCTAAATGATGAGACGCTCAACCCAGTCATTGCTGCCATGCGTTCAGTTGACTTGTTCAAATCGTACAAGAGTCCCTCTTTTTTTCTAAGGTGCAAAAGCTCTCGACATTTTTTAAAATTTCCTTCGCGTCATCGCTGAATTTATTGGCGATCTTCTTGTTCATTTTGTGTAATTGAACTGACCAATATTTCGAATACACTTCGTCTTATATATAGTGTATCATGCGAACAGCACGAGTAACTCGTGCCCGTGTACAAGACAATTGCTAAAACTTATATAGATATTCATAAAACATCATCGATTTGTATTTTTAAAATATGGCTAATATAGGATTCGAACTCGAACAAAGACAAACTTTTCTTAACATTGACGAACCTGTGCATAAATGGTCAGTATAATTATACAGAATAAAATAGAATAATGCTTTACTTTCATTAAATATTTAAAAAAAAGTTTAAGGTCGACGCGGGATTCAAACTCACACGGAATAAAAATACTTAAAGTGTACCTAGACTTTGCCTACTGCGCTAGACTGCTGATACTAATTCAACCTTCATTTTTATCTCAAATACTAAACCCGGCTCTTCAAAAAACGGTCCGAGAACTTGCGGAATGCTGTTCTCCCTAAAACATGGACTCGGCTGACCTTTGACACGTCAGACCTAGTTGTTTGACTATAGGATAGGTCTGCATATCGCAGATGGGTTGCATGGGACGACGTAAGTAATGGGTCGATATCTTCGATTCCATTCCGGCGACATCATTATGTTGTAGATATACATTTTGAGTATCGTCTTTTAAAAGGCAAAACGTCATTAATCTTATATTCAGTGGTCGCAATACTACGACTATGCATAACGTTTTACCTTTATCAAGTCCAACAAGCTTCGTTCGTGTTCCATTTATAGCACAATGAGATTGGCTCACATCTTCCTCTGCATATGGAGGCAAACGTTTATCTCACCTCTCGGACAGAGGTATCCCGAAATATAGGGGTGTGAGATAACCTTATCTGTCCGGACAGACAAGCCGAACTATCTTATGATTGGTTGTTATTGCCGTTGTTATGACGTCGCCATGACGTCGCCATGCGACTCGCCACTGTATAGCAAGTTAAACGCGTATTTAAGGGTTGACGAGGTGAGAAAATAAATCTAACACCACAGTTGAGTGTCAGATGAATATCCCACCCTCGTTTGAAGATATTTTTGGAACACTCGGCAAAGCCTCGTGTTCCAAACATATCTTCAAAACTCGGGTGGGATATTCTTATCTGACACTCACGGTGGTGTAAGATTCACTATGTATCAGCCACAAAACTTGTAAAATCTTCACGAACATGATCCAGTGCCCAAGGTCCTATATATTTGGCAAAAGCAAACAGAGTAGAATCTGATCAGACGCCGCATACTGTTTAATGACATGAATGTCAATTTAAAACAAAACTGAAATGATTTTTTAGACCAGGCACCCAATTGACTTAAAATGGACTTATCCAATATAGATCTAGTTATAAGCATGGAAAATCCTCTCGGCGCAGATGGGTTAATCGTATATGGCATATATAGAGTTAAACTCGAAAGATAATATACTTTAGTTGTGAAAGCGATGTTTCACTTTATATTAATATCTTTTGGAGAAAAAAAAGAACGAATGTCTATCCAAATATTAATTCTATAGGTTATCGATTCAAACAACAGTAGTCGTTAATACAGTAAAACCTCGCTATTACGACCACTAAAACGAATGCTAATTGAGTGTCTAATAGACAGGTGACAGCTTAAAGCAAGGTGACAGTGAAACAGAAAGCTCCTATAGGAGCTTTCTGTTTCATTGCCACCTTGCTTTAAGCGGTCACCTATCGTAAACACCCTAATAATTAAAATTATTTAGTGGTCGTAATAGCGAGGTTTTACTGTATATCCATAATGATCGTGCGTACCGTAATAACCCATCCAATGCCATGACGTCATCGGCTTTGAACAATTGTCGTCTGCTTGTATTTCTCAAATTTAAATTCCAGGTATTACGACTTAAGAAATATAAAATTGAGTGTCCCGATTAAACGTCGCGTTACGCGGAGTTTGATCATGATCGAAACTGTTTGCAAATTACCGGTACCATCATACTCGGGGTAAGTCAGTGAAGGGGTAAATCAATATAAATCTAGTTTTACCCATTAGAATCATTAGAGTTTCCTGTAAAAATCATCCACAATCGAAGTTATTATCAATAAGGTTTGACCTGACGGTCATCACTTTCCGTCAGCTTTCGTTGGTACAATCGGTGGTACAATTGGGAGTTTCCGGATACTTTATTTATAGATCTGAAGATATATACCTTAGCCGATAACCAAAAGTCACTGTGTTGCAATAGCTGAATGGATAGCGTTAATGACTCGTTGTGGAAGGGTCGTGGGTTCGATTCTCGGTACTGTTTTGTAAACTTCGGCTGTAAATATTTTTTTAGTATATTAGCCGTAAAAGTATTTTGTGTTAATTAAATATAGTATCTAATTGTATTCAGACTGTATTTTTCCATTTTCATATCTTTTTTATTTCATTTCTGAATTGTATTTTTATATTTTTTATAAGTGGCATTTTTTTTCTTTCTTCTTTATATATATATATATATATATATTTTAAAAAATTATTATCTCTTTCAACAAAAACAAATGACATTTACAAATTCAAAAGTATTCAGATACAAAAGTAACGCATAGTGCTTTCTGGGAGTGTTTTGCATAACGTGGTGTTCTTTGGACCAGTTTTCTAGCCAAGTTTTTCCTAGGCAAGTAGCACTGTACTCTATTTCATATATATGTACATGCAATTGCATGAATGTCATGGTTTGCATGCGTCTATCCGCATTTTAAAATAAAATACATGTACATATTCAATAAATAATACAAAACTCTACCGGGGATCGAACCCAATACCCTTACTTTGGTAGCGCGGCGACCTTACCACTGAGCCATCACCGACTGTATTTATCTATAACCGATAACACAATTCCAGTTCGAGTCACCGTTGAATTGTCTATTCTCAATACACTGTAGTTGTTTTTTCGGAAGCTAACGAATAACTTACGGAAAAAGACGGAATATGCATGAACCGTCAGGTCAAACCTTATCGACAATAACAAGTTTATACCTATAATTTTTTTTATACAAAGTAGATGTACGTGTTTGTATACTTTCAATAACATGTCATGGTTCAGTGCACTTTTAGAGCGCCAATTGACTTCTGCCAAATTTGTCTTCTGCATTATTTCTCTGAGATGATTGATTTGTATTCTTTTTCGGAAAAAATATAACTAGTGTGTCAATTTTTAAAAGAAAATCCTAGATGAGTGACCGATTTACACGGCGTCTCACCTGGATCCAAACTATTTGAAGCAGTTATCTTAAATGCATCCGCAGTGCGTAGAAGACTCCGTACGAAACGGGAAATTCCCCGGTTTAACCGTAACTGAATAATGGTGGGATATCAGCTGATAAACAAGTCAACCTTGACCTATAGTTTCACGTGAAGTCGCTCCGTGTCTATAGCGATCACTGATATAACTAAATTAACTACAGTGCTCTCATCGACAACGACCATTTTTACAACGATTCCCTCCTTACAACAATGATTGCCGCTGTTCCCTAAACAAAACAATTACTGCTTTCACTGCTGCAATTGTCAGCTTAAAATTGCCGGTAGCTGCTTTTCCTCAAAGTTACGTATTGGACATTTTGACAGAAGTCTCTGTCTTCCATTAGATACAGAAAGAGAGTTAGTTTGGTAATACACAATAACGTTTTCTCAACTGTAGCTATCACCTTTATAATGTGGTGTACATATAAAGCAAACGTGTTGGGCTAAACATTATTTCGATACGAGAATCGTCACTTTCGTTAACCATTCCCCACTTAGATGCGTCTTATAGAGCATTTAATTTATTCCTCCATTGAAGAGCCACGTTTTAACCTTAAAATATTCGACTGAAATGAGACCGCCTTATACAGTGGAGAATCTGTTATTCTTTCCCGTTTAAACGCAAACGTACGCAAACACAAAGCACTAAAACGTAGAAAAGAACAACTTTTTAACAATTCTGATAATTCTTGTTTATCTTGGTGATAAACAGTTTGGAGCCTGATCAGACGCCGAGTTACCCGGCGTCTGATCTGGCTCCAAACTGTTTGCACTGCAAATAATAGTTTTAGCGTAAACGCGTTTATTGGGAAAGAATAACACATTCTTCACTGTATGTTCGACTGAAATGAGACCGCCTTAAACAATTCGACTTACGAACTACTGGTACGATCGATTTAAGCGACTTCGAAGTATCGAGTTTCAACTGTATATGTATGACTTATACTCAGGTGAGCTCTATATGGCCAATGGTCCTCTTGTGTCTTCTACCCAGTGATGTGTTGTGTAAGTTTTACTGTTTATGTAACTAGGTAACAACAAACCAGGGTCATTTAACTCCTGTGTATCATATGACATACACCCTTTTGAATAGAGCCCATCCGTGACTGACGGTTGATACATTTTGTACGCGGTAAAACTGTTGTTCAACCATTTGAATGCTATAGGCGAACTTCGATGGATAGCTATTGCAAACAGTTTGGATCCAGATGAGACGGCGTTTCATCTTGATCCAAACTATTTGTTACTCTGGTAACATTTTCTGAAAGAGAATGAATATAAATCAACTCTGAGAATTGACGCAGGCGACAAAATTTGCAGATGACAATCGTGAGCGGGCTAAATGAGATAAATTCCCCCAAATGGTGAAAAAGCGGACGATTTGGATGGATAAAAGCCCCAAAACTTCAGAACATTTACGGATGAGAGGCCTAACTGCTACATGTGTCATCTATAACTTGATTAATGATGTTATGTTATTTACTGTCAGTTTTTCATCTGTTATAACAATAGCTCTAGAGCATAACATCATTAATCAAATTTTAGATGACATGTGTAGTTCAGGTGGTAAAGATTCCAACTACGAAGTGGGAGATCTCGATTTCATGCACCGGTTTGGTCATGAAATTTATTGAAATGTGCTTAAATAATTTCCTAACCTGATTTACATTAATTTGATTGGCATAACTGATCAGCGCATAAGTCGAACTTCGATATATTGAACTCGTTCGGCTCCAATTTTGTCGTATCTTTTTGCAAATGAATTGCATTTTTCGGTTTCGCTGAAGTCGAATATATCCTTATTTCAAAAGTAAATGTGGTTTAGCCACTTTTTAAGTTTGAAATACGGATATCTTCTACTTAAGCGAGTTCGAGATATCGAAGTATGACTATATATTTCAATGACTTGTACATGTATAAACGTCAGCATTATTTGACTGTATGCAGCATACATAAAACATGCGTGATATATCTATACATCATTGTGTAATAGAAAAAGATAACAAAATTATAACTAAATAACTTTTTATTTTCTTTACCTGTCTGAAAATACAGTTTAATCAATTTGGCTTAAAAATTGGTGGGTTTCAAAGAATGTGGTAAATACTATGATGGTATGAAACACACATGAACACAGTACATACAGTTAAACTTCTCTAATGTATTACGACCATTAAAACATGGCTAATTGATTCCATATAATACAAATGACAGCTTCAAGCAAGGTGAACATAAAACAGAAAAAGCTCATACAGGAGTTTTCTATTTTACGGTCACCTTGCTTTAAGCAGTTATCTGCCTTATACACCTGCTAATTTACTTAATTGAGTGGTCGTAATATAGAGGTTTTACTGTACATGTATTGTTTCGATGTAGTAAACTACGCAACATGACTCCAAACAAGGTAATAGCACAAAAGCAAGGCGAGTATTTCAAACACGGGAAACAATAATTTTAGCGTAAACGCGTCTATATGGAAAGAATAACTTTCTCTTAATTTTACCAGACAATAGCAAACGCGTCTACAGCAATTCTCCGCGGTTTTAGTGTAAAAAAAACCGTGTACGAAACAAAATATCAAATGACCTACTGTTAGTTTATTAAATAATTCACCCAGATACATCAAATACAGACTATTTCAGTTTCAAATTGACAAGTCCATTTTGTCTATTATCGGTTCTTATTTTTATATATTGCAACATGAGAAACAGTGCAGACGCTGATAACAAGGCACCTATAGGATACCCATGACCTCACATTCGTCTTTTGGGTTATATGATTGATTGAGTTGAGTTTCACGGCACCGCTACAAATAAAATGTGGTGACTAAAAACGTCTACATGTGTGAACAGTTAATGCAAAAAAACCCAACTCAATCAACGAGTGTGTAAAAGCACCATATAAAAAAAGAACCCAAAACACTATAAGGTTAACACCATAATTATCAAAAATCCTGCATGCAATATACATATAACTAATACTTGGTTTATAGACCAGCTTCTGGTTGTGACATACCGGTAGCTCCCTCGTCGCTAAGGTACATTGTATTATTGGCTTTAAGCAGCAATCTGAAATTCAGACACTTACAAAACTAATATGATTTCGGAACACATGCTGTTATTCTGTAAATAAGGCGTTTCATTAGCAAATGGACTCTTGTAATGTTCATAAAAAGGAAGCGAATCAGCCATCAGAGTGTAAATCACTGTATCCAAATAGTAAATAGGTTCTGCAAGCAAAACAGTGAACAAACTGCTGCCAAAACGGACATACAGTGTAGATCAAGTTCAGACGCCGTGTTTAGAACACATCTTTTGTTAAAGAATTCACACTGATTAAAACGTTAAGATGATTAACACATTCAACCCTAGCGACGAGTATATCCGTCATTTAAAACAGTATACCTGTGATGATTACATTTGTTCCATGCAAGCAATGTAGATCTGATCAGATGGCTCTTTAAGGAGCCCTCTGATCAGGGTCTACACTGTTTGTAATTTTGAAATATATAATGTTAAAATCAAACCTAAACAGTTAAAAAGGGACTAGTCTCATGTTTAAATTGAAATTGAACATTAACAGTTCAAGGGATGAATGAGTCAAGAGAGGCTGCTGATAGATTGTATGTGTTGTTGTTCATAGAGTGTGGTTCCAAGCGTCATTAACTCCACAATAGACTGACATACAGTGTCCCAGCTGGGCACAAGCTTTGCGCCATCTCCTTCTGTCACCCATTTTGACCTCGTAGTATTACTGAAATATGTGTGTAAAACTTTAGGCATCTCTGATGTTTTCACTTCTTCCAGAAAAATGAGAACTATTGGTTTATGCTGATATTTTGAAACAAACATTTCGTCTTTGCACCATGGACTTTTACAAAAGCTTTTTGAGATGCACAGAATGACAACTTCGGAACATTCAATCCATTTGATAACTTCCTCTAGCACATAAAATCCTGGTCTAAAAGTAGTATCGCCTGTTGCCACACAATTTTTGCTGGTTTTTAGTAAAACTTGAAGACGTGCATTCATTTCACCAACAACATTGGCAGCAATGAAATCTTCATCCGCACTACTGTATGACAGAAACACTGGATATTTAAAATTACCACTAACTCTGTATTTTTCAATTAAACTTGTAAGATGCCTTTTCTTCTTAAACACGTTTCTTCGACGAAGGCAACCAACGCAGATAATAGCACCAATAATCAACAGAACGGATCCCGCCGCAACGCAGCTTCCGATTATCAGTGGCCGTTTACAGAGGACATCTATCTTGGACATTGCTTTATGATGAACGGATTGACTAGCACCTTGTAATGAACAAACACTACTAAACTGTATCTCACTAGTAGTAGTAACCCATTCTACAAAGTCTTTGTTATCACATGAACACGCAATCGGATTAGTTCGCATATCTATAACCAAACTGTTTCCAATAGAACTGCCGTTGACTATTTGTATAATTCTCGCATGAATCAGTTGGTCCATGGACATTCTTCTTTGTGAGTATACAGTGTGTATTTTGTTGTGGTCAAGCCTTAACACTCTAAGATAATGTAAATGGCTAAGTTTGAAAGTCACCGACTCAAGATTATTGTTTGATAGATCAATAATCTCTATTCTTATTGTGTTGACAAACATATTTAACGGTACATAGGACAAGGAATTGTGAGAGATATAAAATTCGACCAGGTTCTTTGTATGGTGTAAGCTTTGTTCGAGTCGAGAAGAAACCATTAGATTTAAATGATTGTGAGATAGGTCCACATATTTAATGTAGACCGCACGAGATGTAAGGGATGGGTCAATATCTTCCAGGCCACTACGGGCAAAGTCCAAACGTTGTAGACTAACCTTCTGGCCTTTGTCTTTCAAAAGACAAAATGTTATTAAAGTTACATTATTTGGCATAATTACTATCAAAGTGCATATCTTTTGAGCCAAATCAAGTCCAACAAGCCTAGTCCGTATACCTTCCAGTACAAAGCCCTGTACAGTTATGGATGTTAGATTTTGAACAAACATTTCAGTAGGTGGAATCTTTGATTGCCAATACCCTCGAGTCGATGGGTGGAAGAAAGTTTCAGTGAGCGTGGGGTAGCTTAAGTCCACGATACGTAACTTATGAAAATTCTCAGGATAGTCATATAAAGCTTTTAATAAATTAATGGCCACAAATCCACCTTCTGATACGTTAAACTCTCTGAGTTGTGGAAGACTTTCTGAGAAAGCTTGTATGTGCATCGTTCCATACTTTGTACCACTGATGTCTAACTGGCGGATGGGTTTATTACGTAAAGAGTAGAAGAACTCTTTTGAGAAATGAAGAGTGGTTGTGAGGAACAGGCTTAAACAACGAAGATTTAACTGCTGTAAAGACAGTAACTTATTGCCTTTCAAAGCAGCCGTTACACTCGTGACACCTATCCTGTAACAGTCGCTGAGATCTAACACAGTCAAACTGTCAAGTCCTAGAAAAACGTCCTCCGAAACACTTCGAAGTTGACGGCAGGAAATGCTGAGAACTTTGAGAGACACAAAATGCTTGAAAGTTGACCTGGGAATCGTTAGTATTTCCACCGTGTCATTTTCTGACAATACACATTTTAACGTCAAATATTTGATGTGGGTCCACTTTGTTGTAGTAATTGCATCAAAATGTTCTTGATTTAATATTAAAATTTCAACCGAATTTACTTGTAGTGGAACTAATACTGGTACAGATCCATTACACGTTATCACATTTGACATTGTTGTACAATGAGATCGGCTCACATCTTCTTCTCCATTGCTTCCAAACGTTTGTATCAGCCACACAGTCTGTAAAAGCTTAATGAACACGTGCAAGTGGTGTGTATTCATGGTTTATGCTATTTGAACTATGTTTGCACGTTCTGAAATGAAACAAAAATAGCTTTTTAATATTATTTAATAATGAAGCAGCGCTTTTTATATACATGTATAGTCAAACTTCAATATGTCGAATTTGCTTTAGTCGACATAATCGTATGTGAAAGTTAAAACGCGAATAAGCCACGTGTTCACGTTGAAAGACGGATATGTTCGATTGAAGCGAGTTCAAAATATTGAAATTAGACGGTAGAAATATTGGTTAGTTTCACTTAAGCGAGTCTGAAGTACCAACATAATCAATGTGAGTTGAAATGTAATCTACATACAAGACGAAGAAAGATCGATACGAGTGTCAAACAGTTTTCAATCTACAGTGCTCCCTCTATACAACAACATCCAATGGGAGACAAAGATTGCGTGTGTTGTTTGGAGGGAGTTTTATAGTAGGGGTGAGGGTAGGACTTGACGTACATTTGAAAACAGACTGAATCCAGATAATACGTTGCGTGACGCGGCGTCTGATCAGGATTCAAGATGTAACTTTGAGAAACAACAGCAGACGATTTTGCAGCAGTGAAAGTGTCCAAATAATAATTGTTTTTGGGAACAGCGGCAATAATTGCTGTAAGTAGGGAATTGTTGTTGGGAGGGCCGTTGTATAGAGGGTGCACTGCAGTATTACAGCAAAGAAAACGTTATCGTTTGCGCTTCAGGGTTCATAGTCTAAGATTTATTTTTTAATCTGAGTGGCAAACAGTTTGCAGCCTGATCAGACGCCGAGTTAGCCTGTGTCTGACCAGGTTCATAACCGGTTGCAGCGGACATTTGGTTTTAAGCATATACGCGTTTATTGGGAAAGAATAACATCTTCTTTATTGTACAATCTATCCATTGAACAACTATACCCTTCCGGGCCGAGCAAAGGGTTCAGTTTACAGTTATATCCGGGTTAAGCAGGTTTAAGGGTAATTACAAGGATTTGAATTTTCTTTGAGTTTGATCAGGTGGCTGTATAAAAGCTCCTTAAGAAGCTTTCTGTGTTACTGTTTTCCAGAATCAAACAGCTAGCTGTCCTATGCTCTCTTGATACCTCTTCGTAATCAAGCACATGTTGATTATCCCCATTTTCACATAATATTTTATGTCCGGTTAATGGTAGTCTGATTGTCTATCAAAATTTTTTAGTTGAGGTGAGTCTGATTGTCTATTAAAGATTTTCACTTTAGGGTAGTCTGATTATCAATTTCCAGTTTCGGGTAGTCTTGTTGTCTATCAACGATTTTCCCATTTCCATATTGAAATTTTGGAAATAAAATATGTTTAAACTAAACTAAACTATCAAATGTTTCCGGTTTAGGATAGTCTTGTTGTCTATCAACAATTTTCAATTTAAAGTGGTATGATTGTCTATCAAAATGTTTCCGGTTAAGGCTAGTCTTGTTGTCTATCAACAATGTTCAGTTTAAGGTAGTCTGGTTGTCTATCAAATGTTTGCGGCTTAGGTTAGTTTTGTTGTCTATCAACATTTTTCAATTTAAAGTGGTATGGTTGTCTATCAAATGTTTCCGGTTAAGGCTAGTCTTGTTGTCTATCAACAAAGTTCAGTTAAAGGTAGTCCCGTTGTCTAACAACTATTTCCGGTTAAGGTTAGTCTTGTTGCCTATAAAAATCAATTAGGGTAGTTTTATGTCCGGAGGTTATTCTGTGCATACTACCGGTATACAACTTTCTGGTTTACTTGTAGTTTTGACAATAGCAGTCGCATGCATTAACACTTATAACCGCCATAAAAGATTTTTAAGGCATTATAGAGTGAAGAATTGTTCGTACGAGTCAATAAATTTGGGTCCTGATCGGACAACCATGATCCTAACTGATTGCTAATGCAGTGAAGGACCCGTTTGAGTATAAACACGCATTTTTTTGAATAGCTGAAAAAAGTAAGTTCTATCTGTATAAAATATGTTATTATAAACCGCAAGTGTTTACATCTATCGCATACCCATTTACAATTCTAAAATTAGAACGTCCGACCATCCCGTTATTCAGGTATCCTGTTATTTAGGTAAATTGCGACATTTCGTACTTTGTAAACAATATAGCAGATATATCAACGCCCATATATGTATAGATAACGCCCATATAATGTATACATGTACAGAGCAAAAGAAGTTATTCTTTCTCAATAAACACGTTTGTACTAACTAAAACTATGATGTCCTTGTACAAGCAAATTGTAGCCAGACAAGACGCCAGTTAACCCTTAGCCTGCCACGCACGACTTAGCTCCATATGCAAACAGCTTGGATCAGGATGAGACGCCGAGTAACTCGGCGTCTCATCCGGATCCAAGCTGTTTGACACTCGGACAACATTTTCAGCAATTTTGAGCAACTTTGAAGCACTTTGAAACTTGAAGCAGACGAGAAATATAGCAGACGACAATTTATTTGGCGGGCTAAGGGTTAACACATCGTCTGATCGGACTCCACACTGTTTGCCACTGTTTATTTCAGTGCATTTAGTTTTAGTTGGAAATAATAAGCTTAACTCTTTTTTCTGCCAAGGGAGCTTCTGCAAAAAGTTTTGATCCTGATCAGACGCCGCGCTTGATCAAGATCCAAACTGCTTGACACTCGACTCGACGTTTCTTCAGTCAAAACAACCCGAAAGCTGACTTTAAAAAATATTGCAGATGACACTTGCAATGCAGACGATATTTTGGCAGTAAGAGGCTTATTAACTCTTTGAACCCTAGTCCCGCATATAGGCGTCCTTTTCAAAAAGTGTACATGTGAATAGTACATGTGTCCTATGCAAACAGTGAAGACCCAGATTAGAGGGCTCCTTTCGGAGCCCTCTGATCTGGGTCTTCACTGTTTGTCACAATGCCAAACATTGAAAAAAACAACCCTTAAAAGTCAGATATGGACTAGACTAAAATCGAAACTGGAATTGTTCATATAAAGTTTCAGGGAGGAAAGAGTTAAAGCAGACGATAAAACTTGGCAGAGAAAGAGTTAAGGTTTCTTCTGCTGTATTTATCTGTATGATACTATAAGCGTGACTTTGCATGCAAGTGTAACCTGTTTAGATCATTATCAGCATCCAAACTGTTTGCCACTCGTATTTCGGTTTTCAAAAATTGGTATAATTTATTGAAAGATCGGTCTTCGTTAAAGTCCCATTGTGTTTTCAGACCTTTTCTTAATGTCTGAAATACAATACCGGTTAATAATAATGTTTGAAAATTCTTATGGGCCAAACTGATCTTTGAAATGATGAAGACGGACCCAAATCACCAAAAAGGGCGATTTAAAATCATAACAAACCGAAAATAGAACGTCTGACATAATTATTACCACACGGCTAAGTATCACGTGATACAGTCGGAATAAACTTCACCGTGTGCAACCGTATCTACCTTCGCCCGTCCATCCATCAGTCAGTTAGACTATCACACGTTTTTGTCCGCTCTCTAACTCGAATATTTTTTATCCGATCTTCCACAAACTTGTTGAAAATGTTCATTGATATAAAATCAAGGTTAAGTTTGATTACTACTAAAATCGCATAAGGTATGTTTGAGTTATTGCCTGTTTATTAATAAAAAATGACTGTTTCGGTCATTTTTGCACTCTAAAACAAAGTTTTTATCGGATATTCACCAAACATGCTGAAAATATTTATTCATATAAAATTTAGGTATAGTTTGATTATTACTAAAATCGCATGTGGCATATCTGAGTTTTTGCCCTTTATGTGTTCAAAAATGACTGTTTTCAGCAAGTGTTGCTCTCTAACACAAATACGTTTTATTGGATCTTTACCAAACTTGCTGAAAATGTTTACTAATATAAAATTAAGGTTAAGTTTGATTACTACTAAAATCGCATAAGGTATATCTGAGTTATTGCCTGTTTATTAATAAAAGATGACTGTTTCAGTCATTTTTGCACTCTAACACATACAGTTTTTATCGGATATTCACTGAACTTGCTGAAAATGTTTAATTATATAAAATTTAGGTCTAGTTTGATTATTACAAAAATCGCATGTGGCATGTCTGGGTTTTTGCCCTTTAAGTATTAAAAATGAATGTTTCAGCATTTTTTGCTTTCTAACACATGCAGTTTTTATCAGATATTCACCAAACTTGTTGAAAATGTTTATTAATATAAAATCTAGGTCAATCATCTTAACTACCAAAATCGCACAAGGCATGTTGGAGTTATTGCCCTTGAATGACGAAAATTGACTACTTAAGCCTTATCAGATTATCAGCTTGACTCAAACAGTTTTAATTGGATCTTCACGAAATTTACTGAAAATAATATTTGTATAAAATCTTGGTCCAGTTCTATAAATACCCAAATCGCCGAAGGCATGTTGGAGTTATTGTTCTTCAATTTTTAATTGTTTGCTATTGTATCCTTATTTTTGCCCTGTCCACTCTGTAAAAGGACCAGTTTTTATTCTATTTTAGCCAAATATTAGGTCTATGGTTGCATGTGCTTCATCTTAGCCGTGTTGGTAATAAGTTAAGTAATAAATGACCACTCCATGTCTCCTTTACCTCTTGAAGGATTTTCATTCAACTGTATTCGTTTTTTTTCTTCACCTAGAATTAATACCAATACACATTGTCAGCAAGTTTGGTGAAGATCCAATAACAAGTCTTTGTTTTAGAGAGCAGACAATGCTGAAAGAGTCATTTTTTAATTATTCAAGGGCAATAACTCAGACATGCCTCATGCTATTTTGCTTGTTATTGAACCTGACCTAGATTCTATACTAATACACATTTGTAGCAAGTTTGGTGAAGATCCAAAAAGAAGTGCTTGAGTTAGAGAGCGGACAAGGCTGAAACAGTCATTTTCAGCAAGCTCAAGGTATAGATTCTCCGTAATATTTTTAATCGCCTACCCACCGTGAATAATATTTACACGTTTTGACTGGATCTCATAGTGTTTAACCCTGTGCCTACTGGTCGTAACTTTACGGAGTTTACAAACTGTTTGAATCTAGAAAGACGCCGCGTAACGCGGCGTCTTATCTGGATCCAAACTGTTTGACACTCGTCTTAAGGTTTGTTTAATTAAAACAATGCATAAGTCTAAACTGAACAAATTTTGCAGACGACAACGTCAAAGCAGACGTCTGTGCAGCAGAATAAGGGTTAACCAGATGCTCCAGCTAATACACATGTAAGCGGGAGTAATCTGAACTAATCTAACATTTTTTTCTCACTCACTTCAGCCCCCAATGCTATGGTGTTACTACTGATTAAACCGTCTCTTCGAGATACTTTTAATGAGTTTGACACCATTGGGTTTAAAAGCAGAAATAAAGATTTTAGTTTTCGAAATACTTCCGTTATCTGGAGCCCTGTATTTACAGAGTTGTCCTTCTTTCCATTCACATGGTTAAACTCTTTTCTGGATATAATATCCATAAATTACAAAAAAATGCGCGAATTTCTTAGATAAAGCCGCTTTTCATGGAAGAATCACGTACTATGTAGTTCAAATGGGATCCCAAACAACCGTTTTAGGCAGGTTTCCCCAAAACACAATGCGGCTTTAAGAACTGTGATGTAAAATAATTCACCGAATCCCTGGGTATCCAAGGGGGAGCACAAGGTGAACCTTTCTTTAAAATTCTAACTGATCATTATATATGGAGCGTGAAATTATAACTTATACAAATAACTCTCTATGGCTTTAATGGTGGAGTATACGGTCTTTGCTCTGAGATGCAAACTGGGGGATATCCGGAAAAAACACATGTTTCCAGACGAGCTACAAATATACCCTCTAATATACCGCCCGGTCCAAGATCGATCTCGGGACCGCTTTTTCGCTTTCCACTGGACTGTCATGACACCCTTTCTTTATAAATAAGACAACGTACGATCTGACCGGAAAAGAAGCTGATTTAATAGTTTTTACTATTCATGTTCCAGACATCAATGTTGAACCTCAAGTTAATTTAGTATGATAACAGTAAAATGTCTGTTTGGTGTAAGAATTGAAATACACATCGGTGGTTTTCTGTCATTATACAAATATGTTAGATTATATAATGTTAGTCTTAATAAAAGTAAACAACGTCTTACCTTTTATCAAAGTTTTCCATCAAACCATATTTTAGAAATCCCCAAAACAAACTCATAAAGCAGATTTCAGTGTATCCATGCTGTCAATAACATGTTTTGCTCCAGTGGACATGAATACAAAATAAGAAAAGGTATCCGCAGTCGTGTGGAGTTGTCACGTAACCCCTTCAAGTCTGCCTTACACGTGACAATATTTATATCTATCTTCCGTTTCAGCTGAACCCTTTGCAGGGACTTAAACTGTTATGCAAACAGTTTGGATCCTGACCAGACGTCGCGTAACGCGGCGTCTGATCAGGATCAAAACTGTTTGACACTCATCTTAATATTTCTTAAGTCAAAATACCAAAAATTTAAACTTGAAAAAAAAAAGCAGATGACACTTATTTAAAATTTATGACGTCATGGTAGGGAAGGGGGTTAATATTTACAATCGCATTCTACCTTGATGAGCTACAGTGGAGAATCTGTTATTCTTTCCCAATAAACGCGTTTACGCTAAAACTATTATTTCCAGTACAAACAGTTTGGAGCCAGATCAGACGCCGGGTAACCCGGCGTCTGATCAGGCTTCAAACTGTTTGCCACCAAGATAAACATGAAATATCAGAATTGTCCAAAAGTTGTTCTTTTCTACGTTTTAGCGCTTTGCGTTTGCGTACGTTTGCGTTTAAACGGGAAAGAATAACAGATTCTCCACTGTATAGATACACACTGGTACGGCAAAACAAACGGGCTCACGCTTAACGGTTCGGTTCCCGTTAAATCAACGCATCGGCTCCCGTTAAAAAATGGGGTCAGTTGTAAAATCGACACAAGTGAGTATACAAATATTATGTTTGTCCTTGGATATTGCTTGAAATGAAGACCAAGACGACTCTTACGGAGTGTCTCACATACTGATGCATGCATACATACAACTTATTTATAGGACAAATGCTATAGGTCGATGTTTAACTTGAAAAAGTTTCGACTGTTACGGCGATGTCTGAAAAAAACTGGCGCTCAAGGACCATACATTTTTTTCTGAATAGGCAACAAAATCAGCTGTCACTGACACCAAATATGTCCGTCGAGAAGTCTGTGTACAATCGTTTACTGCATATGAAAAATAATCCGTTAAGCCTTTAAACAAATAAAGATTTTTATTGTTTTTTATTACAACGATCCACGCTCCAGTTGTGTGTACAACGAACACGCTCCCGATCAAATCATTGTTTGCATCTGAAATAAAATATCGTCTCCTTTGCTATCGCCGGCAATTTTTTGTAAGTTTACTATTCTAAAATATATATCTCTTACTGAGACCGTTTGAATATCTCATGCCAGGGTACCCACATTATTGGGATCCAAATTGTTAACAGACGTTAGGGACGTGTCTGTACATAACGCCCCTCCCGAATGAAATAAATGTTCAAGCACAGGGCATTATATCTCATTGCAGGTATAGATAAGGAAACGAAAGCGATATGTCCTAGTGTGGCTGTTACCACATCCCTTAAAATATACCTTTGACAAGACCAAGAACACCAAGCACGTAGAAATAAAGATCTTCATTGGCCGCCAGTCCTAGTAATTTCAGTCTATTTAGACAACAAAAATATAAACTGTCACCACAATCAATTGAAGAAAAAGAAAGTCGAAAAAGACTTAATTTAGATGTTTCGATTGAAAGTACAAATCATGAATCAATTGATGCAACTGAAGAGTGTTCTCCTCTCTTGGATAAAGGTATTCCCACTGGTGACATTGCAACTGATGTTAAAGGTATTGAAGAATTTGTTAATTTTTCCCCCGAGTTCCTTTCATTGGTAGAAGAAAACAAGTACCCAATGAAAAACATAGCGCTGCTGTTATGGATAGAAATAGTACGGTGGTATGATTGTATAACAGCCCAATCAATTCGATACTTCGAAGAAACTTAGCGATTTTGGTGTATCGATTGATTCAAGAGAAATTTGCATGCTTTATTTCTGGACCAAAGTGTTTCTAAAGGACAACTACTTTCGGATAATAAAAAAGTTCGGGCATAATCTATTATAAACCATTTGCCTAAAGCGCCTTTGAACGCACAAATAAATACGAAAGACCCAAGCAGGAAACGCAACACAAACAATTCACCCACCTCTAAAGCAGAACACACACACAGTCATACCATAACACACACACACACACACACACACCTACACACACACACACACACGCAATCTAATTCCTTCATCTACACACTAAATAGAAAACAACACGCAAGACAAACATAAAGCAACGTGAATATAGGAGCCCGCCTTGGTACGGTCAACAGCAATCAATTATTAATTATAAATTAATTATTAACAACCACTGGGGGTTAAACCTGGGTTTAGGGGCACCCAACCTCACTCTTATCTCCTATATTCACCTATCAAGACGAACAGTGTACATAAAATATAAACCCTGTTCCACAACCTTACCTTTGAACGCACAACTCCTGTGTGAAAAGCGCTATATAAATCTGGTAAAATAATAATAACTCTAATTACAATTTGCAATCTGAAATAAATTTTGCAGTTTCGAGCAGAAGTTCGTCAGAACAAAACAGCGAGAACCAATCCACAACGATTTTGGTGGTCTGCTTGGACTGAAAGGACTAGGACTGGAGGGCAATGAACATTTTTATTTCCACGTGCTTGGTGTCTTTGGTCTGGTCAACTATTGTAGCATAGTCCGATCTTTTAATCTACTTCGCGTTGTGTAACCCTGGCTCATGGATCTGCTTTATAACAAGGCAAACTTTTTTTCTACATTTTATTTCCTTAAGTGTTTCCCAGGCACGTCTCTATAACCCAGCATATCTAACTCTACCCCTACATCTCTCCAAGACCTGTACTTAACGTATCCCTACATCTTGCCAGTTCCAATTCAACCTCAATTATCTAACAGAGCGCGCACGCTCGTTATATACGGTCTGTAGGAACTCGAATGAATAACGCCAGAGCTACGTAACACATTCCAGCCACGTCCTAGCAACGTAATCAGGTGTATTCTTACGGTCTCTGGCTCCCTAATATAGAAATCTATCCCCGGCTCATAACCAAGTATATCAACCTAGTCGATCGACGTAACATCCGTTGTTATGCAATTTGCATAACGGAAGTGTGGGATGACAGAATTGCCTTTTGCGGGATAAGGGAAGTTACCAAAGTCTGACTAGTTAGTGACGTAGTTTGACATTTCGTAATCCCCCGCACTTTCCAGAAGGCGTGACGTAGATTGAGTAATAATTTATTTTAAGAACGTATGCTAAAAAAACCACTGAACAGATAAGATGTTTCTCCAGCATTGTCTGTCTGCTGCTATAAAGTAACTACGTTACAATATACATTTGTAACGGATGTGGTTGCAATGAGATATAATGCCCTGTGCTTGAAAGTTAATTTCATTCGGAGGGCGTTATGAACAGACACGTCCCTAACGTCTGTTTGCAATTTGGATCCCACAAATGTGGATGCCCTACTGAGGATATCCACACGTTCTCAGTAAAAGATCTATATTTTAAACCGGCGATAGTAGTGGATACCATATTTTGTTTCAGATGCAAAGGTTTATTTCAAATTGGTCTAGCGTTTTTGAGAAAAACATCCAACAATGATTTTGATCGGGAGCGTGTTCATTGTACACACAACTGGAGCGTGGTTCGCTGTAATAAAAAACAATCAAAACCTTTAATTGTTTAATAGCTAAAAGGATTATTTTCTTTATGCAGTTGGCAGTTGTACCCAGACGACTCGACGGACATATATGGTGTCGATGACAGCTGATTTTGTTGCCTAATCAGAACAATTTATGGCCAAAGAGCATCAATTTCCCCAGACATCGCCGTAACGGTCGAAACTTTTTCAAGTTAAACATCGACCTCAAGCTATTAACATATAAATAAGTTGTATGAATGCATGCATCAGTATGTGAGACACTCCGTAAGAGTCGTCTTGGTCTTCATTTCAAGCAATATCCAAGGACAAACATAATATTTGTATACTCACTTGAATCGATTTTACAACTGACGCCATTTTTTAACGGGAGCCGATGCGTTGATTTAGCGGGAATCGAACCGTGAAGCGGGAGCCCGCTCGGTTTGCCTTTCCAGCGTGTACACACTGGATAGACGTAACGGGGATACTGCAGTCATTACGTTGATGCTCGAGTCTAGTCAACTTTGATGCTGGTAAACAAAGATAACGCCGACCATGGAGTTGGACGAGGTAAGCACATAAATTGGTTATTTGCGAAAGTGTTTCTTAGAAATATCAGAAAAGAAATAGTATCACGGAATGAGCCGGTTCTATCTCCATGCCCCGGTGTTGTCGTCTCGATGGGTAAACGCTTGGTCACGAAAGTTAGCCAGAAAAAAGTTTTGACAGACACAGGAAATCTTGAAACACTTGGTGTCTAGACCTCTCAAACAGATGTTGTTTTCTACTTTCTGAAATGCTATGCATATCAAAAGATCCCCTATCGCACTGTTTTGATAATTTGCTACAAAAAAGCCTACTTTAGTGCGTAGTAAAAAAAAAATTGGTCAATTTTAATAGGGAACGCACTCCGCTGCCGAACACGAGGCAACGTTGATACTGCTAGATGAAAAAATGGCAATCTAGTTTTGTGGCTAAACTTCGTGACGAAGCGTTTATCCATCGAGACGACAACACCAGAGCATGGAGATAGAACCGGGTGTACAAGAAAAAAACTTGTACGAAACAAAATATAAAATGAACTACTTTTAATCCATTAAATAATCCACCCAAACACATATAATACAAACTATTTTAGTTTCCAATTAAGTCAAGTCCAAATCGAGTATTTAGTTTTGTTATTCTAGAAAGTTTTTACAACATCAGAAACCGTACAAATGCTGATAATATGCTACCTATACGCGCCCTCTGATCTCACACTTGTCGCTAGAGCTTTATGATAGATTTAAGTTGCGTTTCACGGCACCGCGACAAATAAAATTGTTATGTTGTGCCAAAAACGACTACATATAAGTACATTACTGCAAAAACACTCGATCAACGAGTGTGTAAAAGCACCACAACAAAAATAATCCAATACACGTATAAGGATAACAACACATCAAAATTACTGCATGTAATATATCTATAACTAATGCTTGTTTTATAGACTAGTCTCTGATTGTTACATAGTTCCCTCATCGCTAAGGTGCATAGGCTTTAAGCATTTAACTGAAATTAAGACACTGACAAAACCGATATGATTTCGGAACACATTATGCTGCTATTCTGTAAATGAGGAGTTTCATAAGCAAATGGGTTCTTGTAATGTTTCACAATAAAAACGAAGTGTAAATCACTGTATTCAAATAGTAAACAGGTTCTGCAAGCAAAAAAACAGTGAACAAAACTGCTTTCAAAATGGTTATACAGTGTATATTAAGTTCAGACGCCGTGTTTAGAACAAATCTTTTTTTAATGAATTTACACTGATTAAAACGTTAAGATGATTAACACATCTAAACTTAGCGACGAGAATACTCGTCAATTAAAAACAGTGTACCTGTGAGGACTACATTTGTTCAAAGCAAGCAGTGTAGACCCTGATATAAGGGCTCCTTAAGGAGCCCTCTGATCAGGGTTTACACTGTTTGTAATTTTGAAATATATTGTTAAATCAAACCTTAATAGTTAAAAAAGGACTAGACTCATTTTGAAAGTGAGATTAATTAGTTAAGAGAGGCTGTTGTTCATAGAGAGTAGTTCCCAGCGTCATTAGCACGGCACAAGCTTTAAGCCATCTCCTTCTGTTATCCACTTTGACCTCGTAGTATTACTGAAATATGTAAGTAACACTTTGGGCATCTCTGATGTTTTCACTTCTTCCAGAAACATGAGAATTATCGGCTTGTGTTGGTACTTGGATACAAACATTTCGTCTTTGCACCAAGGACTTTTACAAAAGCTTTTTGAGATACAAAGAACTACAACCTCGGAGCATTCTATCCATTTGATCACTTCCTCCAGTACATAGAAACCTGGTCTAAAAGTGGTATCGCCTGTCGCAACACAATTTTTGTTGGTTTCTAGTAGTACTCGAAGACGTGCATTCAATTCACCAACAACATTGGCGTCTATGAAATATTCATCTGCACTGCTGTATGACAAAAACACAGGGTATTTGGAATTACCACTTATTTTGTGTTTTTCAATTAAACGTGTAAGATGCATTTTCTTCCTTAACACGTTTCTCCGACGAAGACAACAAACACAGATAATAGCACCAATAATCAACATAACGGATCCCGCCGCAACACAGCTTCCGATTATAAGTGGCCGTTTACAGAGACTATCTATCTTGGACATTGTTTTATGATGAACGGATTGACTGTCACCTTGTAATGAACAGACACTACTAAATTGTATGTGTTTAGTTCTGATAACCCATTCTACAAATTCTTTATTATCACACGAACACGCAAGCGGATTCGATTGCATATTTATAACCAAACTTTGTCCGGAAGAACTACCGTTGACTATATGTATAATTCTCGCATGGATCAGTTGGTCTATGGACATTCTTCCCTGTGAATATACAGTGTGTATTTTGTTGTTGTCAAGTCTTAACACTCTAAGATAATGTAAATGGCTGAGTTTGAATGTCACCGACTCAAGATTATTGTTTGACAGATCAATAATCTCTATTCTTAATGTGTTCGCAAACATATTTAACGGTACATAGGACAAGGAATTGTGAGAGATATAAAATTCGACCAGGTTCTTTGTATGGTGTAAGCTTTGTTCGAGTCGAGAAGAAACCATTAGATTTAAATGATTGTGAGACAGATCAACATATTTCATGTAGACCGCACGAGATGTAAGGGATGGGTCAACATCTTCCAGACCGATACGGGCAAAGTCCAAATGTTGTAGACTAACTTTCTGACTTTTGTCTTTCAATAGACAAAATGTTATTATACGTATATTATTTGGCATAATTACTGTCAAAAGGCATATCTTTTGATCCAATTCAAGTCCAACAAGCTTAGTCTTTATTCCTTCCAGTACAAAGCCCCGCACAGTTATGGATGTTAGATTTTGCACAAACTTTTCAGTAGGCGGAATCTTGGATTGCCAATACTTTCGAGTCGACGGGTGGAAGAAAGTTTCAGTGAGCGTGGGGTAGCTGAAGTCCACGATACGTAAATTATGAAAATGCTCAGAATGGTCATATAAATATTTTAATAAATTCATAGCCACAAATCCACCTTCTGATACGTTAAACTTTGTTAGTTGTGGGAGACTTTCGGCGAAAGCCTGTATGTGAATTGTTCCATATTTCGTACCACTGAGGTCTAACTGACGAATGGGTTTATTACGTAAAGAGTAGAAAAACTCTTTTGAGAAATGAAGAGTAGTTGTTAGGAACAGGCTAATACAACGAAGATTCAACTGCTGTAAAGACAGTAACTTATTTCCTTTCAAAGCAGCCGTTACACTCGCGACACTTAACCTGTAACAGTCGCTGAGCTCCAACACAGTCAAATTGTCCAGTCCCAGAAAAGCGTCCTCCGAAACACTTTCAAGGAGACGACACGAAATGTTGAGAACTTTGAGAGACACAAACAATTTGAAGGTTGAACTGGGAACCGATAACATTTCCACCGTGTCATTTTCTGACAATACACATTTAAATGTCAAATATTCAATGTGGGTCCACTTTGCTGTAGTAATTGCACGAAAATGTTCTTGTTTTAATTGTAAAATTTCAACCGAATTTACATGTAGTGGAACGAACGCGGGTACAGATCCAGTACACGTTATCACACTGGACCTTGTTGTACAATGAGATTGGCTCACATCTTCCTCTCCATTGCTTCCAAACGTTTGTATCAGCCAGACAGTCTGTAAAAGCTTGATGAACACGTGCAAGTTGTGAGTATTCATGGTATATGCTATTTGCACTTTGTTTTCACGTTCTGAAATCAAACAAAATAGCATTTAAACACCATTGAAACAAAGAAGGAACGCTTTGCGTATACAGTCGAACTTCAATATCTCGAATTTTTCTTAAGTCAAACATAACCGTATTTCAACTTTTACGTATTTCCACGTTTTAACTTTGAAATACGGATATGTTCGATTGAAGCAAATTCAAAACATTGAAATTAAACCGTAAAAATATGTGTTAGTTTGAATTAAGCGAGTCCAAAATACCGAAGTTGTACTGTATTCTTAATTCGCATTATATAATAATAATCATGTGATTTTCTTTTTAATCTATATACAAGACGAGTGTCAAACAATTTTGAATCTAATATTACAACGCAGAAAATGTTATCGTTTGTGCTTAAACAGTTATTTCCATTGCAAAATAAATTTAAAAGAATAACGCATTTTTCACTGTGTGGGGGAAGTGCTTGGACTTGCTCATCTTTTTCTGCATTTTGTATCTGGGCTTGGACTAGCCCTTTAATTGCCATGACATAACAAAACAGTTTCCGTCTGCTTTTATTTATCAAATTTAAACTTTAGGTAAATTGAGTCCCAAACAATTTGGATCCTGATCAACACCGCGTTACTAAACTGTTTGCAAATAACTATTGTACTCATGAAAAGGCAGTAAAGGAGCTAAATTCCACTATTTAACCCTGTACCTGCCGATCGCAACTCGACTGGTATTGGAGAAAAGTCTAATCTATGTACAAGCTATTGACACTCGTCTTTAAG
Source organism: Gari tellinella (assembly GCA_922989275.2). Taxonomy (NCBI): domain Eukaryota; kingdom Metazoa; phylum Mollusca; class Bivalvia; order Cardiida; family Psammobiidae; genus Gari; species Gari tellinella. Next base: position 48,607,530 of record OV277864.1, read on the forward strand.
TGTCAAACTCTAAAACATATATGTCTTAACTGAGTATTTATTTTCGGTTTTCGGAAGACAATTTCAAAGCAGACTTTATTACGGGAGAATAATGATTTACACCGTGATTCAAACTGAGGCCCAAAAAGAAGGTAAGTCCCCACATCTACGATTCTCTATATAAGTCCCATATTGGATCGATAATAAACAATAAAGAACCAACCAATCTACATTCTATTTAGAAATAAAAACAGTGTCGAGATCAGTAGAAAAAGAATTCAATGGTTTTCATTACATTTTCATGTTCGGCAAAAGGACCTCATTGGCCCAGTGGATATGGTATTTCCAGTTTAAAAGAAGTTTAACGCAAATGCAATGCAATCAAATATTAAAATGACAGACTTTAGTAAATGTTTAGGATTTATTGTCGATTTAATTTTGTTAACATTAATTTTCATGATTTGCAAATAAGATATTTTAATAAATATAATTGGGAAAAAAGCCCAATGTCTCATCTTGAATTTGGTACCAGTTTCATATGTTTAGGACAAAAACTGACTGTGACATGGATGATTTTTCAGGTATTGGTCATCATAACAAAAATGGGGGGGGGGGGGGGGGGGGGGGGGGTTGCAATGGAAACGGTTAAAATACACATAGACTATTAGAGTTCATTTTTGAGTACATTTTGAGCGATTCTGGTTCAGTAGGGATTGGGGCACGGTAGACCCCATTGGCCTCCATAGTAAAACGTTTTAGTCACTCTAGCTGAATGCGATGTTGCGTTATCCTGCTGTAAAATCATGACGTATTACTCTGGGGGCCAGTAGGGCCTACCGTGCACCCCGTAGACTTTTTTCATGGGTACCAAAATGTGCAGAATGGTCTTCTAAATCAGAATCGCGAATGTACTAAAAAATAAACCCTTTTAGGCTATGTGTATTTTAACCGTTTCCATGGCACCCCCCCCCATTTTTGTTATGATTAGACGTAAATTTCCCAAGTGTGTGAATAATCAGTTACCATGGAAACAGTTTTAATGTTACTTCCAGTTCATACTTTGGCCTCTTTTTAGATATCCTGCTTTCTGAGTATTTTGTCATCCATTTAAACTACATTTAAAGTTGTTTTCTGATATTTGTAAGATAAAAAAGTGGCAAATCTATGTTACTTCTATATTTTCTTTACTTTTTTAAGTTATCATTCATATTCATGAGTATGTAAATTAGGTTATTTCAAAACATAAGCTGGAAATAAAAGCACAACTTGTCTTATCTTCAATTTGATACCAGTTTTATATATGTTTAAGACAAAAATCTTGTTGTGATATGGACGATTTTGCAGGTATGGGTCGTCATAACCCAAAAGTGTGGGATGACATCGAAACTCTTAAAATACAGTTATAACGTTAATTAAAGTTGTTATCGCCCTTAAAATAGATATTTTGTTTTATGGGGACTTTTCATCATTTTAAACTGCATTTGAAGTTATTTTCTAATATTTGTAGGATCAATAAGTGAAAATTTTAAGTTATTTCTATATTTTCTTTACAATTTTAAATGTTCTCATTAATATTCATGAGTATGCAAATTAGGTAATTTCAAAGTGTAATCTGGAAATAAAACTACAATTTGTCTTATCTTCAATTTGGTACAAGATTTATATGTTTAAGACAAAAACTGGCTGAGATATGGACGATTTTGCAGGTATGTGCCATCATAACCCTTAATTGGGAAGTTCCCATGGAAACAATAAAATACTATTAAAACATTACATTTGAGAATAAATTTTGTCCTCAAATTAAATATTTTGTTTTCAATTTGGGGCGATCCCATGGATAAAATTAAAATACTATTAGAATGTTACTGAAAGATTAATTTTTTTCCTCAAGTTAAATACTTTATTATCTGAGGACTTTTTTATCTTTCAAAACTCCATTTGAAGTTGTTTACTGATATTTGAATGCTAAAAGTGAAACATTTAAGTTATTCTATATGTTTTCTAATATTTTTAATATGCTCATTAATATTCATGAGTATGCAAATTAGGTAATTTCAATGTATAAGTATGCAGCCGGTGAGAGATTTATGTAAGCGGTCCGGTGGTTCAGTCGGTAGAACACTTGCCCTGTAAGCAAGGGGTCCCGGGTTCGAGCCCCGGTCTGGCTGCATATTTTTCTCACCATGTTAAATTTGGCGCCCAACGTAAATAACCCATAGGATAATATGTAACTCGCAGAGTGTACAGAAACTATAATAAGAAACTCGTGGAGTGTCTTAAAGTTAGAATTCGGGACGAATTCTTGTGTAGAGGGGGTGTGTGTAGCCGGGTTGAGTATATGATTGAATGGTGAGAGATTTATGTAAGCGGCCCGGTGGTTCAGTCGGTAGAACACTTGCCCTGTAAGCAAGGCGTCCCGGGTTCGATCCCCGGTCTGGCTGCATATTTTTCTCACCATGTTACAAGTATAAATTAAAATCACAATTTGTATTATCTTCAATTTGGTGCAATATTTATGTGTTTAGGACCAAAACTTACTGTGATAAGGGCGATTTTGCTGGTATTGGCCATTATAACCCAAAACTCGGGGGTTGTCAAGGAAACAATTATAATAAACAACTTTTAGTTAATGTTTGGTCCTCAAGTTAAATATTTTGTTTTCCGAGGATTTTGTCAATATTTTAAACTGCATTTAAAGTTGTTTGTAGGATAAAAAAGTGAAAAGTTTACGTTATTTCTTCATTTTTGTCACCTTTTTTTAATTTGAACATTAAAATTCATGAATATGCAAATAAGATATTTAAGAGAAAATAATTGGAAGTAAAAGCCTTTTTTAAAAGTCTTACCTTTAATTTGGTACCAGTTTTATATGTTTGGGACATCAACTGGCTGTGATATGGATGATTTTTCAGATATGGGTAATCATAGCAAAAAAAAGGGGGGGGGGGGTTGCCATGGAAACGGTTAAAATACACAGAGCCTAAAAGAGTTTATTATTTAGTACATTCACGATTCTAATTCAGAAGACCCTTCTGCACAAATTGAGTACCCATGAAAACAATCGTGGGGATGGGGTGGGGGTGAACGGTAGACCCTACTGGCCCCCAGAGTATAAGGGTGACGTAAATTTTCCCACAAATATGACGTTGGTACCCAATTTTCGCGTATTTTAATTCATGTGTAGACAGTTTTTTTTCTAAGGCTAATATGAATCAATACATATGTATGCTTCACTGATAATACAAATATGGGCATTTGCACGGGCGGCACGTCGACGTCATTGTGTTGTTACATAACAAACAAACAAATATTAGCAGTGTATGTACCTATACAAGTCATAAGTTTGGTTAAATAACGAAAATCAGAAACTAAACCTAGTTGGAAACTATACTCATAGTTTACGAGTGGTGCGTTTTCATTACGTTTGAGTATATATAAATATAAGTTCTTAAAGGTGTATAATGACTGTTGAGATTAAATCAAGCGATATCTGCCACTGATATATTCAGATATGCTAAAGGTGGTTGTTTAAATGATTCTTTAGGAGCTTTTTCTGTGTTACTGTTATCCTGGATCAAAAAGCCAGCTGTCCTATGAGCTCTGAATATCTCTTCCAATGAATTCCGGTCTGATTGTCTATTATAAGGGTAGTCTGGTTGTCAATCAAAGATTTACGGTTTAGGTAGTTGTGTTGTCTATCAATGAATTTCGGTCTGTTTGTCTATCAAATATTTCCAGTTAATAGGGTAATCTGGTTGTCTATTGAGGATTTTCCGGTTTAGGTAGTCGTGTAGTCAGTCAACAATTTTTAGTTAAAGGTACAGTGGAGAATCTGTTATTCTTTCCCGTTTAAACGCAAACGTACGCAAACGCAAAGCGCTAGAACGTACAAAAGAACAACTTTTGGACAATTCTGATATTTCATGTTTACCTTGGTGGCAAACAGTTTGGAGCCTGATCAGACGCCGGGTTACCCGGCGTCTGATCTGGCTCCAAACTGTTTGTAAAAGAAAAAATAGTTTTAGCGTAAACGCGTTTATCGGGAAAGAATAACAGATTCTCCACTGTAGTCTTTTTTGTCTATCAAAGATCATCGGTTGATGTAGTCTTGTTGCCTATCACCAATGTTCAGTTAGGGGTCTTTTTGCCTATCAACAGTGCATACTACATACTTTCTGGTTTACTTGTGGTATTAGTCAATGGCAGTCGCATGCATTAGTCCCAATCATCGCAAACATATCGTCTAATTCAAATTTGTTGTCAGCTATATAATTACAAACATATATTTCAGGCAAATAAAAAGTGTATAGAGCATAAGAAGTTATTCTTTCTCAATAAACACATTTGTACTAAAACTTTGGTGCAGATTGGAGCCAGATCAGGCGTCGGTAACCCGGCGTTTGATTAGGCTCCAAACTATTTACCACTCAAAATGAAATAAGTCAACATTTCCAAAATTTTCATTAGAAATTGCCATATCGCGGCGTAACAAGGCGTCTGTTCAAGAGCAAAACTGTTTGACACTTGAATCGACATTTGTTCAGTCAAAACAACCCTAAAGCTGACTTTCATAATATTGCAGACGACACTTTCAATGCAGACGATATTTTGGCAGTAATAGGGTTAAAGCAGACGATAACCAATGGAAAGTTTCTTATGCTGTATTAGCCTCCATGATACTGTAACCGTGACCTTGCATGCACGATTAACCAGTTTAGATCATTATTAGGATCCAAACGTTTTGCCACTCGTATTTCGCTTTTCAAAAACTTGCTGTTCGTAATGACTTGCGGTAGAAATAATTGGACGAATCCCTGTGCATCCAATGGAGAGCACAAGGTGAACCTTTCTTTAAAGTTTTATTATTTACCTTATTTATTTTACATGGAAGAAGAAATAAGTTATTTCAAATTAAACAAATACTCTCTGTGGCTCTAATGGTGGTGTATATGGTCTTTGCTGTGATAGGAGAAAACACATGTGTCCGGACGAGCGACAAATACTGACCGGTCCGAGATCGAACTCGGGACCGCTTTGGCGCTTTCCACTGGGCTGTCTGGACACCCTTCCTTTATAATCAGACACCATACGATTCTGGGGCTCGTTCCATAAAACTTCGTACGACAAATATTGTCGTAAGTCAGATTTTAAAAGTCTCAATTATTATTTATTTCTTTATCTAATCCTGTCAAGTGACATCTTTTTTTAATCGTCTTGAAAAGACAATTCCAAAGAGGTGTCACACGACAGGATTAGATAGAGAAATCATGAATTAAATGTATTTTAAAGTTTTGACTTACGACAACATTTGTCGTAAGAAGTTTTATGAAACGGGCTCCTGATCGGGAAATAAACTGATTGATATTTTTTGCTTTTCATGTTCCAGACAACAATGTTGAACCTCAAGTTAATTAGATAATGGTAAAATGTCTGCCTGGTCTAAGAACTGAAATACACATCGGTTTTCTGTCATTATACAAATATGTTAGATTATATGTGTAGTCTCAACAGAAGTAAACTACGTCTTACCTTTTTATCAAAGTTTTCCATCAAATTATATTTTAGAAATCAACAGAACCAGCTTATAAAGCAGATTTTAGTGCATCAATAATGTCAATAGCAAGTTTTGCTCGAGTGGACACGGATACAGGAAATGATTAGGTATCCGCAGTATAGCGGTATTGTCACGTAACCAACCCCCTCAAGTATGCCTTACAAGAGTAATATATTTACCGAAGGATGCAGAAAGCAAACAAAAACTTGAATAACGTGTTTGATGTTTAATAAAATTAGAATGACCAATATTTGGCTGCGGCTATCATTCACATATGTACAAGTAGCGGGTCACCTTAACAGTACATGGCGTACCCCAAAAATGCACAAATAGCGTCATCAAAGCCTTTAGCAAAGTTGGCAACACATAATGCCAATTGTTCAACATAACACTTAGCAAAGGGGGCATCAAAACATGTCAATTTACAACCAAAGTTCCGATACAATGTTGGCAATCAACTGAAACTGGACTTCTGAGGCGACATGATCATACAGAAGCCAGCCCAGGAAGGTACAAAATGATAATTTATAACATCTTGTTTTGAAACTGTCATCTTTTTGCATCCGCAATCCAGTTTATAACTTAATTGGCACCGGAAGCGATACTAGCCAAAGCCAACCAAATCATGACCTGGTTGAACCATTCATATGGAACTGATAGCACAAACTAATAGTCCCACAGAATATCAAATAGCCGTCTGGCATTAATTCAGATTCGAAATGAAAGCCGCGCCGAATGGCAGTCTGAAGATCGTATGGAAGGCAAGTTGAAACTGGAACCAAGATAGGAAACACGAGCCGCCTGTAAAAATTAAAACAAGCAAGGCAGCAGCAATTGTACCAATTGTCAGGGTTATAACCCAATTACGCAGAGTCAAATAAAGAATACAACAGATATAAAAAAAATGGTCTATCGCATATTCATGTTTAGATTGATTCAAAAGTACTGACTGAACCAAACCAAATGAGCCATGAAGGTCACACAATTCTGGTCTCAAAATGAAGACTGTGCTTAATCAGGTAAAACAAAAACACAAATTTGAATATAATGTCACATCAAATATAACAAAAATATAGGGTTAAATACACAAATTCGATTATAATGTCACATCAAATGTCACAAAAATATAGGGTGTGGAGGGTGGGTTTTTACCTAAAATTATGCCTTGTGATATTTGCAATCGCATGTAGGTCACTAAGATGTGCTTGCATTTACAATAACCTAACTGACCGACATGTAATCCGTAGTGCTAAGATGTGCACGAACATAACCATCATTAGAACGTCTAGCGAGACATCTATGATGTTTTGATTGTTGTAAAATTAGAATGTGTTTGTGTTTATCGTTATGTGTGCCAAGCTATTCTGCCACACCTTGAAATCTCAAAGTATAAAGAACCAGATGTGACCGTATCCAGTATAGAAATAGATCTATGCAATATTCAAAACGACAAAATCAAAGACATTAACTGACTGTTTACATTAAATATGTCGGTAGATCTATGTGTCTAACATCAACCGTTGTACAAAGATATCAAAAGGAGCTCCGTTAGGTAACGGTTATAAACCCCAATAGGGGGGCCAACAAAACGACCAAACTGGCCCCCAAATGAACCACATTACGTGAGCCAACGCATTAAATCACCACTGCATATGAACTTAAATAACAAATAATAAATTGAAGAAAAACGGATTTTTACCTAACATTATGCCTTGTGATATTGCAATCGCATGTAGGTCACTAAGGTCAGCTTGTAAGAAAAGCTATATCCTAAGAATAACACGCCCCTCGGTAAAGGGTGGCTACAAACATTTTCATTCGGTAGCCGCTATTATATCCAAACAGTTTGGATCATGACCAGACGCCGTGTATCACGGCGTCTGATCAGTATCCAAACTGTTTGACACTCATCTTTATATTTCTCAAGTCAAAATACCTAAACTTTAAACTTGAAATACACAAGCAGACTACAACTTTTTAAAATTGATGACGTCATGGCAGGGAAGGAGTTAATATTTGCATAGCGTTCTACCTTGTTTAGCTGTATAAATGGAGTGTGTGCGCTGAGCCGTGACTGCACTATTCTATTTATAAAAGTTTCAACCATTTCAAGTTATGTGTAAATTAAGGTTGAAACTTTAACTTGATATTTAAAATAAGATTTTGAAACCTATATGTCATCGTGGTCGAGACAGTAGAGTAGTGTTTTACTGAGTAAGGTCACGAGTTCGATACCCAGTGGAGGCTTATTCAAGTTATCTTGTTTGGTTTTTTTATACTGCATACGACGATTACCACAAGGAATAGTAATTGTTCAGTACCTAAATATTATAACGCAAAAATCACCCAAATGAACCACATTACGTGAGTAACCTAAGCGTTAACCAACGCATTAAATCACAAATTGCATTCTTGTATGCATATGAACTCAAATAACAACGAATAAATAGAAGAAAAAACGGATTTTTTTACCTAAAATTATGCCTTGTGATATTGTGCAATCGCATGTAGGTCACTAAGGTCAGCTTGTAAGAAAAGCTATATCCTAAGAATAACACGCCCCTCGGTAAAGGGCGGCTACAAACATATTTATTCGGTAGCCGCTATTATATGCAAACAGTTTGGATCATGACCAGACGCCGCGTATCACGGCGTCTGATCAGGATCCAAACTGTTTGACACTCATCTTAATATTTCTTAAGTCAAAATACCTAAACTGTAAACTTAAAAAATACAAGCAGACGACAACTTTTTAAAATTGATGACGTCATGGCAGGGAAGGAGTTAATAGTTGCATAGCATTCTATACCTTGTTTAGCTGTATAAATGGATTGTGTGCGCTGAGCCGTGACTGCACTTTTCTATTTATAGAAGTTGCAACCATTCCAAGGTATGGGTAAATTAAGGTTGAAACTTTAACTTGATATATAAAATAAGATTTTCAATATTCATTCAGGGCTCCAGATAAGGGTGAGTGAAATGAACAAATCCAGCATTTTCTCTCTCATTTAAGCACTGAATCCTATGATATTTCTACTCATTAGAGACGATTCTAATGAGTAGAGACACCGGGGATTAAAGAAATAAAGATTTTAGTTTTCGAAATGCTCTGTTTATCTGTGATTTCCCAGTATATGGGGAATTTTAGTAAACAGTTGGGCAAAAGGCACTGTGAGGATGGCGTTATCATTTTCTGTTTAAAATTCAATTCAAATAAAATTTTATTAAAAGTCGGTGCATGTATAAGAGTTTAACATTAGCTATGTATAGCTATTTACCGATATATTGTAACATTACAACTAACATGAAAATTAAGGATATAATGATATTACATATACGATAATTATATTACATTACTAATTATATATTAAAGTTTAAAATCAAACAAATTGCCCAAGACTAAAACTGTGTGAAAGATGCTGATTTGGACCAGAGGCCTGATAATTGCCATAAAAACGTACCATGTAAAAGGCTGACAGACAAAAGAAACACAAAAGTATGACAGTAAATATTAATCCATGTATCAACTCAAATGGTATAATTGGTGCACTGGTCAGTAAGATTTCAGAAGACAAAATGAAACTAAGGCATTTAGTCTAACAGTCTATTTATCTTCTTCTATGCGGCAATTACTTCTGCGTATAAAGTTAATCAAATTAAAACAATTACACTAGATCTGCATTAACGGAGTAGAAAATGATACCTCCTATCTACTTGAAAATGTCAAAGTTTAATTTGAATGTGAGTGGCACAACAGTTTAAAACTGGTCAGACATCAGATACCCGATGCTAGACCTTCCTTCATGCAATTGAATGATTGAATAATTGTTTTAACATAAACACGTTTATTAAATAAGACTAACGTCCTCCCCGTTGGAACATTAAACATGACACTCCTTGTTGACGCACGTACGATACTAAGTTACAAACAAAGAAGTCCCACTCTGAGGCCATTGTGGCAATCACTGTGTCTCAAAGGGTTTTCACACATCAGCAGTGTGCAGAATATTGTTAGACAACCCGTATAAATAAGTAAGCCTAGATCAGATGCCGAGTTGCACATCAGACGATCTGGATCTATTGTTTGTGTTAAGAACCCTGGTCTAAAAGTCGTATCGCCTGTTGCTACACATGTTTTGTTGGTGTCTAGTAACACTTGAAGACGTCCATTTAATTGATCAATTACACTGGTGACTACGAAGGTTTCATCTGCGCTACTGTTTGACAAGAATACCGGGTATGTGAAATACGATTGGTTTTGTATTTTTCAATTAAAGCCATTAAATGTATTTTCCTATTTGACATCCGTCTTTGACGAATACAAATCATATAGACAATGGCACCAATAATCAAAAGCAAAGACCCGACCGCACTACAAATGCCGATTATAAGCGGCAGTTTACAGAGACGATCTATCTTAGACATGGCTTTGTGATATACAGAATTATTATCATTTCTTAGAGAACAAACACTGCTGAATTGTATTTGTTTAGTACTGATAATCCATCCTACAAATTCTTTGTTATCACATGAGCAGGTAAACGGATTTGATCGAATATCTATACTCAAACTTTGTCCAGAAGAGCTGTTGTTGAGGCCATGTTTAGTTCGCACATGGACCAGATGATCCATGACTATCCTGTCCTGAGCATCTAAAGTGTGTATTTTGTTGTGGTCAAGTCTTAAAACTCTCAAATAATGTAAATGGTCTAGCTTAAAGGTCACCGATTCTATATTATTGTTTGACATATCAATAACCTGTATTTCATTCTTATTGATAAATAAATTAAATGGTATATGGCGCAAAGAATTATGAGTTATATAAAATTCTACCATATTTGGGGGATAAAGATGTAGATGGTATTGATTTTATTTGATTTAAATGATTGTGGGACACACCCAAGTATCCCAGTCGGCCTGAATGAGATGTGAGAGAGGAGTCAATATATTCGATACCGTTATGCGCCAAATTCAAATGTTGTAGGCTTATTTGGTGGTTTTCATTTTTTAAAAGCAAAACGTACCTAACGTTATATTATCTTGCGGTATCACTATAATCATGCATAACACTTGACCTATATTAGATAAAAAAAAATTACTCCGAACTCCATTTGGCATGACACCTTCAGCGTATATGGACGAAATATTTTGCAACGGTCGTTTTAAAGAGGGGGTATTGGATTCCGAAGTTAATATATTTGAGAGGTCTGCAAACGTATTCCAGAGCAAAGCATAACTTATATCTATGCTCCGTAAATTGTAAAAATGCTCACCGTGGTCATATAAAGCTTTCAATAGATTCACAGCCAATATTCCTCCCTCAGACACGTTGAACTCTGTGATTTGTGGAAGGCTTTCAGCAAATGCTTGCATGTGCATTGACCCATACTTCGTACCACTGAGGTCTAATCGACGGATGGGTTTATTTCGTAATGCGTAGAAGAACTCTTTTGAGAAATAAACAGAAGAGGTATACAAGCTTAACCGTCGCAGCGTAAGCTGTTGTAAAGACTGTAATATGTTTCCTTCTAGGGCAGCAGTCACACTCATAACACTTAGACTGAAACAGTCGCTGAGATCTAACCCTTTCAAATTGTCAAGTCCAACAAAAGCTTCCTCAGAAATGCTATCCAGACTGGGGCATGACATCTTAAGAACTTTGAGGGATGAAAAGTTTTTAAAAGTTGAGTTTTGAACATCGAGTCTTTCTTCTTTGTCCTCATTTTGTAACAGTGCGCATTGTATCGTCAAATTTTCAATATAAGTCCAGTTTGCTGTAGAAATAGCTGCACATTGCACTACCGGCGGTAGTGGTCCAATGGTTAACACCTTGGACTACGGTACCAGGGGTCGTGAGTTCGATCCCCCGCCGGACCAACGGTCTGACTAGGGGATTTTTCTGAATCCCCGATGATGTACAGGAATGTTCTTGAGCAAGACATGTACCGCGAATTGCTCCTCTCCACCCAGGGGTTAAAATGGGTACCTGTGAAGGGTCTGAGTCGGTACTGCGGCTGCATTTGACTGCGCCATATGTTAGCAGTGCTCATAGGCAAGATGGCTCGATGATCAGGGGAGTATATGTACAGTCGGACGAGCGGTCATTCGGACTGAGAGTAGACTTTAACTTGGTATATTGGTATATTTTATTACATTGCTTTTGCGTCTTGTCCTTCAATTCTATGATCTCTACCGAATGAACCTGCTTTGGAACGAACTCTGGAACGAGTCCTACAAGTTATTACATGGGATCTTGTTGCACAATGAGATTGGTACACATTTTCTTTTACATTGGCCCCAAACGTCTGTATCAGCCACACAGCTTGCAAAACCTTAATGAACATGTTCCACTGTCGCAAAATGTATCTGAAAAAATAAAAACACCCAGATGATTTCTTGTAGATAAAATGATCTTTATGTTTCTTAAACTGATTTTATGTCAATAATCAATTTTTATTACCCTTTGCACAAATATATTTTTGTTATATTGCTAGATATGGTTATCAATCGCTCAAACAGTTGATAAAATAGAAGGGTTTTGAAAGTCCTATATACGTACTAATGAACTGAACTATTTCAATGTCTTAATGCCGTCCTAATCCTTTCATGATCAAATTTATCGTTAGATTTATACCCCTTTACCGCCATATTGTCATCTGCTATATTCTTTCCTGCAATATCGATTCAAAATTAGATTAAAGGCAGTATAACTGACGTAATTTCAAAACAAGTGGCAAACACTTTGATCCTGGTTAGACGCCACGTAAGGATTACAACTGTTTGTAAATGCACTTTATGACGTCATTGTTTACAAGTGAAAGGTTTAACCAGTTTAACACGTTCATTGCTATGCCAACATATCGCCTGCTTGCAAAATTACGTATGCCTTTTTCTAGAATTAATAAGTTTCGGTGCTTGAACTTAAGAAACGGTAATGTGGATGCTATTCAGGTCGGAACGTAATCAGACTCCGGGTAACGCGGCGTTTAATCTCGATCCAAATTGTTCGCAAATTTTAATATTTACATTCCCCTTGCACATTCCTTAAATAAACACTATGCTAGAATAGAGTTGTATCAGCTTATGAATGCCGACTAAAAATCTAGTCTAAACTAGTTTTCCTTTACCCAGAATTCCGTGGTGTAGGCGTGGTTTAGCGCGGAATAATACTGACCCAGTTAAGACCTATTTTCTAATTTATCACGGGAGAATTGAAACGTGACAGAGTAAATAAACACCACACACTCAACATGTGGAAAGATTTTGTTGCAATGCACAAATTAAAATAATCAAAATTAATCTAAATCCATGCCCTATGGGATTTATATAATACTGAACACATGTATGTTGTTTGATGATTAGTTTACCCTCGGATCAATACAAATCATTATAGATTCTACATGTATATCGTTCGTCTCACTGTCTGCAATACACGAATTAATGACGCTGACTTTGAGGCACGGCATAATTATAATGTTCATGTCTGACCACAGAGATGAAAGTTCAATCCGATCCTTTAGTAGGAACTTATCTTCCGAACAAAAACAGATGCTTGGTAGAGCCCTTTGCTCAGTGTCATCTGCAGCAACCATGTCTGAAAATAAACAAATCAAGCAACTTTAAGCGTCAAAAAGGCTAATGCAATCAGATTGGCTGTATTCTCTTTAAAAATGTTTTCAAATCAAGTTCCAAACTGTTAGTCACTCAAATAAAAATAAGTCTACAGATTTTTAAGTCATTTTCCAAATTCAAGATCTATTTCATTTGAAATTTATGAAAAATGGGAAAGAATAACCCAACATATTCTTTTCCAGAGGTCCGGATAAGGAGAGTATTTCAAAAACTTAAGTCTATATTTCTGCAATAAACCCTATGGAGTTACTAGTCATTAGAATAACCTCATTGAGCAATTGAGTAGTAACAACATAGGATTTGTTGCTTAAATGAGTGAGAAAATGTTTAATTTGTCAATTTACTCCCTCTTATCTTGAGTCCTGCTTTTCTGTACATCAATGAGGGAAATTAAGGTTGAATGTCCCTAATAGGATCGAGTCAATGTATGTACCGTTAATAGAAAAAGCGACCATTCTCGCGCCTACTGACCGCCAGTACGAAACAATGCTAACCGAAGGTCAGTTGACAATAATGATTAATCGCTAGATATGTTGATAACCGAACTTGAATAACAGAGATGATCTGATCTCATTAGGGACGTTCAACCTTAAAATGCATCAAAAGGGGCTTCCGTAGTGTAAATTGTGCCGTCGCCAGTCTGCATCTCATCTTTTAATGTACCCCTTACCCTACATAATGATAACCACATCAAATCTTTATGCTTATTTCATCATCAATCAAAATTCAACTCAATGCACCCATCAAAGAGTACTTACGTTGTTTCAACTTGGATTGTATTTTCTTTTCCACAAATGCTAGCCATATCTAAATCAATAATGGATTTGTTTTATACATGACTGTTTCTAATGACTGCATCATCTGAAATGATACAAAGTGACAAGCAGTTTTAGAACTCTTTCAGATATATGTATCATACTATTCCTTTTGCAAATTTCAGTCACTAATAATATATTCTTACTAAAAAATATTCTACATCACAACTTAAATTGTTTGAAACTCATATTGGTTTCTGAATATGTGTACACCAATGTGTCGATCTATCATGTCTACACACATTCAATGACATCAACGTTTTAAAATGGATGTGGGTGGCTGTGCTGGGTGGCCACTTGTTTACAGAGAAATATTGCTTAAATACATAATATTACAAACTTTAAAAATCGTAACGTATCAAATAATTATATCAGGTAATGAGTGAAGCATAAGTAATTAAATGTCCTTACCGTGAGCAAAGGAAAATCCGATAGTAATAGCCATCGTATCCGCTTTCGATCAAGCAACATGGCGTGTGAGTAAATCGGTGTTGACCTATATTTAAGAAGATGCTTATAATACAAATATTGTAAATTTATATGTTTTTAAATGTCTCAGAAGGTTTTTTAAACGAAACGAGAAAGTTTACCGGTTAAAAGTCTAAATTCATCCAATAATTATGATATGTGATTAGGACTATTTTCATACCATATATGGAGATCGTTACTACGATGGCAACGCTTAGCAACGTACAAAGTGTCTATTATTACGGTTATGTACAGTTCTCGTTTCACAATGGAATATAAATATAAGAAATAAATTGCATACCTCCGTTATTCATGAGAAAATGCAACTTCAATTGCATTTCCTCATGAATAACGGAAGTACGCAATTCATTTCTTAAGTATTGTCAAGCTTAGTAATGAACGGGGTAAACGCAATAAATGTGATTTTAAGACAAGATATTTGATGATCTCGCAAATTTAGTAATTAGTGACGTAATATATTGAAATGACTTTTTAATAGTTTCAGAGATCTAGTAAAAAACAGTGCTCCCATTCAAATCTCGTTTAACATATTACACAATATGCAGTATTTGGCGAAAAAAACAAATCTGACAGTAGATTTGCCTTCATTTTTTCCCCACAGAAACCATAATCAGACTGTCAGCTTAAACCCTTTCATGATCCAATTTATCGTCAAATATTTAACCCCTCATCGCCATATAGTCGTCTGCTTCAAAATGTTTTCTGCAATCTCGTTTCAAAATTAAATTTAATGCAGTATGGCTGAAGAATTTCAAAACGAGTGTCAAACAGTTTGATATTTTTGACATTGAAGTACAATTTAATCTCTGACAAAACTGTACTCTTTATCACTGATATAATCGCTATACGATTGACATCAATGTGGAAAAAAATGTGTAATCCCTGACAAATTGTACTTTGTAACAATTATATAATAACTATATTTTTGGCATCGATGTAGAATGTAATCTCGAACAAACAGTACTTTATAACATTGATATAATCGCTATACTATTGATACCAAAGTGCAATTTAATCCCGGACAAACTGTGCACTTTAACACTGACATAATCGCTTTACTATTGGCATAAAAGTACAATTTAATCCCCAACAAAATTTACACTTTAACAGTAATACAATCGATTATCTATTGATATAAAAGAACGATGCAAACTCAAACAAACTGTACTCTTTAACATTGATACAATCGCTATACTGTCTGTATCAAAGAGCAAAGGTTATTACAACATATTTCAAAGTGACAAATATTTGCAGATCCTGATCAGAGGGCTTCGAAAGGAGGGTCTACACTGTCTGATCAGGCACACTGTATTTAAATGATGAGCAACTGGGGTTGAAATGGTTTATCCGGAAACATGTCAAGTTCGAACGTTTTGTTTCGTCCGTAAAGGTTCTTTGTTAGAAGCTTGGCTGTATTGTAAACATAGGAATGCGTAAACAAAATTACTAAACTATTCACTGCCATTCAGATGGTTTGAATCCTGATCAGTCGACGAGAATGACGGTGTCTGGTCTAAAACCCAACTGTTTGACGCTTACATTGATGTCCTGAGTATACAAACTAACAAAAATTCAAATTCTAAAAATAACAGCAGACAAAAATTAAAGCAGACGAAGATAAAAGCAAACAAAAATTAAAGCAGACGAAGATAAAAGCAAACAAAAATTAAAGCAGACGAAGATAAAAGCAAACAAAAATTAAAGCAGACGAAGATAAAAGCAAACGAAAATTAAAGCAGACGATATTATGACAGTGACTGTGTTGAACGGGTTGTTGCACATTAACTCTTTCACTGCCAACGGCGCAACAAGGCGACTTTGCAAACAGTTTGGAACTTGATCATACGCCGCGTCACGCCGCGTCTGGTGATGATCCAAACTGTTTGACACTCGTATTGACATTTCTTCAGTCAAAACAGCCATAAATCTAACTTTAAAAATATTGCAGACCATACTACCAATACAGACGATATTTTGACGGTAAGAAGTTTAAAACAGACGATAAAATTTGGCATGGAAAGAGTTAATGGCGTTGACATGGTTAATAAGTATGTTTAAAATGTTAACTCAGAGACAGTTAATATAAATCATTGGTTAACTTCCAGCAGAACACCCTTACCTGTAAAATATTTACCTGTCATCATCCTGATATGATTTTAAGATGAACCCAACTTCTACGAGGTAAACGTAAAAGTGATAGGCAGATATGTGTAGAAATGTTTCCTGTGTCCTGTGTCCTGATCCAGGATGTAAACTTACCTGCACAGTAGCGGCATATTTAAGCTTGCTAATGTTCACAAAAAATTTCGAATTTTTGCAACGGAATTTAGAAATTGTCAGGTACTTGACACGGTTGACATTTATCACAATTTGAGTTGCAAATAAACAGATTGGAGCTTAATTAGATGCCGAGTTACCCTGCGTCTGATCTTGTTCAAAACCACTTGCGTTGGACATTATCAATTTAGCACAATCAAGTTTAGTTGGAAATTGTAACGAATTTCCCATTGTATAAATCATTTTGAAATACAAAGGGCATTCAGATAATCAGATTAAAAAAAAATCCACCATTCGTTTTAAATTGTAGACTTTAGAAAAATCCGTTTTAAGAGAGATATGTACTCAACTAAGCTCAATTTTATTTTCGCTTTTGTTGCAATAAATAAATAAATATACATGTACATACATAGGTAAAGAATATCAAAAGATGGTGTGTCGGTGGGGTATTATAACGATGCAAAGAATTGATCATTTTAAATAAAGGATGGATGGGTGGTTGAGTTGGGTTTTACGGCACTGCGACACAAAATAGGTCATATAACGCCGATGATTGGTGAGGGATGATGAGATGAGATGGTGATAATGATGATTTCAGGAAAATGATTTCGGCTTATCTCGTTTGTTGTGAAGCAACGCATGGGATCAAAACCACCGACCTTTCTTCCTTTTAGTTCTTGCCAGAGGGGATAATCTCGGTGGTCTAATAAACAAACATAATAAGCACAAGAACCACGATGGAAACGACTACTTTACTTTGTTAACGGGGTGGAAAAAGGATGGGTCCCCGATTTTCTCTTCCCAAGAACCGGGACAAAATAAATGAACTGCATGACAACCGAATGTAACAAAAGTATTCCGAGAGACAAAATCCTTCTTAGCATGAGATCATTACCACGCTTCACGTTTCTTAACTGATCCGCATTCAAATTGTAATTCCGTTACCTACATTATGGAACAGTTTGGCCTTTGGCATTTGTTTGTTTTAAACCTTTGTAGTCAGAGTCGAGTTCAAGACTTTGACTCAGTCCTCATCCGCGCAAGAAAACAACACTCACAATATAGGATATTATCAATAAATAAAAACTCCTACTTAGCATGAGATCTTGACCAGTCTTCACGTTTCTTAACTGATCCGGATTAAAAGTGTAATTTTGGTACCTAAAATATGGAACAGTTCGGCCTTTGGCCTTTGATTGTTTTAAAACTTTGTTGTCAGAGTCGAGTTCAAGACTTTGACTCAGACCTCATCCGCGCAAGAAAACAACACTCAAAATATAGGATATTATCAATAAATAAAAAATCGATTAATATTTTAGAAATGAATTAAACGAAACAATGAAAACGATCTGAATATGTTTAACTTTAGTGAATAAATACTACATTCTGAAGTAAACATTATATTCATTCAATAAGTAGAATCTACATTTACTTTCTTATTTGTAAGAATAATATCTGGACCAGGAAAGTGGCATGCTAGTGTGAAATTCGGCGGCACCGAGGGTTGTCGATTCCGAGTCTTTTGATAAAAGCTTCCTTGACATTGTTAAATGAAATTGAAATCTCAAAATAAACCTTAAATACTATTCAAGTGTTCAAATTATTTACAAAAAGATTTAGGCCAATATATAAAAAGTTACAAATCCAACTATCAAGCACATTTAAACAGAAATATATTTTTCAGAATTTTCAATATTAACATCCTGTTTATCTTTTTATTCCACATCTCTGTAATTCAGTTTGAAACCATTATCAGTATTCTCAAGTACTTTGAAGTACAAATAATAATATAAAGGTAGATATAACGCTTGTGAGAAAGCGCATTTCAAAGCTGACAATGCTATCATAGCACAGATAAAATATTCGCATACACTCTATACACCAGGGGCCCGTTTTACGAAACGTCGTACGACAAATATTGTCGTAAGTCAGATTCTAAAATTCTCAATTATTACCATCTTGTAATATCTCTTCGGAATCCTCTTGAAAAGACGATTCCAAAGAGATATCACAAGACAGGATAAGATTGAGAAATCAGAAATTAAATGTATTTTAAAGTTTTGTCTTACGACCGTTGTTGCCGTACGACATTTCGTAAGACGGGCTCCAGTCCATATACAGTCAGCCATGCTCAACGCCATTACTGTCAAGGATAACTACACTAGCATTTACAAACAGGGTCCAAACTGTTCGACATTCGCATGAGCGAATTAGTCAAAATGTAAAGAATAAACTTTAAAACGTGGTGCAGACGACAATGCGTAAACAAACAACATTGTGTAAGCAGGCACCATTTGTAACCTGACGACAATGTGTAAGCAGGCGATGATATGTAAGCAGGCGACAATGGATTTACCTTTTTATGGTCACTGTGAGTCTGTGCCATTGACCTTGACCTTAACCTTCGACTTAATCCTTTCACTCTCATTTTAACAGTCTCTGTTAAGGCTGCTAAAATTTGTCGTCTGCAATTTAATGCCAAATTCAATTTTTTAAGTTCTAATTGAAGAAATATTGATAAGAGTGTCAAATAGTTTGGATCCTGGTCAATAATAGAGTATGCGGTGTCTGATCTTGGTCCAGACTGTTTGCAAAGTTGAAATTAGTTACCTATGGCAGTCATAGAGTCTATAGTTAGTATGTTGATATGCCTACTATACAATTTAAACTCATTGCATGTACAGTAAAACCCCTCTATAACGGCCACTAAATTGTCTTAATTATTTGGGGTTAAGAACAGGTGACTGCTTAAAGCAAGGTGACAGTGAAACAGAAAGCTCATCTGGGAGCTTTCCGTTTTACTGTCATCTTGCTTTAAGCTGTCACCTGTCTTTTATACAAGCATCATTTAGCCTTATTTTTAGTGGTTGTTATAGAGAGGTTTTACTGCATCATACTCTTTTTGAGATGGTATACATTTCAGTACAATACAGTAAAACCTCTCTATTTCGATGGCAAATTTGTGTTTATTATTATGCATTTACGACAGGTTACTGCTTAAAGCAAGCTGACAGTAAAACAAAAAACTCTTATATGAGCTTTCTGATTTACTGTCGCCTTGCTTTAAGCTGTCATTTATCATTTATTTATCAAATAGCTTTAGTGGTCGTAATAGAGCGGTTTTACTATAGATGGTTTGTTTGTGAACGTCCATTTCCGTAGAGAACCTTTATGGATCAGATCAATATAGTCTAACGCTATCATGAAGGACATGGTGAACTATTAAACAACTAAATACGAGTAGTTTAGTTTAAACATTTTTATTGCATATAATATACATGCATGGGAATGTGCTACAGGTTTTATTTTTTATAACAGCCGCTCCATAGATATTAAAAATAAGGTGTTTACGATCACAGGTTTTCGGCGCGTAAGCTATGACCCCCCCCCCCCCCCCTCACTGCTACCCCCCATAAATCTTTCAAAATGAGTCAAAATACATCCATATGTTCAACAAACATCCTTAACAAATGTTTCAAGAAGTTTCAAGAAGTTTAAAAAAAAAAATTCGTATCATGTATGTATACAATGAAAAGGTGGATGTGTATTCAGAGCCATCAACTTCCCAACCTTGTCATTTTGTCATTTTTGGCCCGATTTTGACAAATGATGGCTTATTATTTACATTTAACAGTTCTGTTCAAAGAAAATTAGCTCACAGCCCAAGCAAGACACGAGCACAAGTGAAGAAATAAAAAGTTCGATAGGCACCTTATATCGGAATCCTTCGTTCACCTTAAATTTTGGACTTTTTCGTCATTCAGCGATGAACAAGTGCATTTGCGACCATGCATTACACCATGGTACGGGTAATTAATAGAAAATGAAATATATAATAAATACCTTTTGAATTATCGGTAAATGAGCATTTCTGTTACGAAATAAATTTCTAGATAACTTTCGTTTTCAAGTTTTCTGTTGACAAACGTATATGATCATTGGTCGTATTCGAATCATCGAGTTTGTTGTCAACGAAAACTGGGCGGAGCAAATGCGCGAAGATTTACTGATAACAACAATTTTGACCCGACTCGAATCGAAATTGTGGTCAAAGATTTGATGGTTTGACAACATTTTGTCAACGGAAAACATCAAGTGATGATTCGAATAGAACTTGTTGACAACTATTCCAACTAACGCGATAGTTGTCCTGATTCGAATACGACCAATTGAGACACTCTTGACTTTTTGCGTCATTTCCTGCTTTGAAGCTGGTTCTCGGTTTCGCTAGAATGATAATAGTTTAACTGGGCAACCAGTCGTTTGTTTGGGAAAATTTTGCGTGACAGATGGTTTCCGATGAAGGGGTCTCCCCAACCTTCAAGTCCCCATGCGCGTGTTCGCCGATTGCTTTGAATTTTTTACCAATTATCGTCAAAGAAAACTGTTTGCTGTAAACAATGAGCCATCATCTGTCCAGATCGTCCAAGATTTGACAAAATGACAGGGTTGGGAACTTGAGGGTTGCTTCTGCACGGCGCTTTTTCATGGCAGCCTTTACTATTTTACTTATAAATTAGCAAAAAAAATATTTTTTTTTAAATTTCACGAAACTTCAGGAAATGTTCTTTTATGATGATTATTGAATGTATGGATAGATTTTAGGGTATTTTATCCACTTTTGGTGGTGGTGGAGGGGGGGGTTATAGCAGCTAGGAGTAGTGTCATAGCCAACGGGCCGAATGCCTATGTTTACGACGGTGACTGCTTAAAGCAATGTGACAGTTGAACATAAAGATCCTTTAGGAGCTTTCTGTTTGATTGTCACCTTGCTTTAAGCTGTCACCTGTCTTTTATAAATCAAATAGTCTTTGTTTTAGTGGTCGTAATAAAAATGTTTAAAAATTACACAATTAATGTTTGATCTTGTGGGGTTTTTTCAAACGTAAAAACGTCAAACATATTTCAATTTTACAAAAGCAATTTTGAGAACTATTTTACATTACGTTTCACATCTGTAACACGTTCACTGCCAAAGGCCGACATCACTAATATTTGCGAACAGTTTGTATCCTGACCAGAAGCAGCGTAACGGATAAGCATACGAACGAAAAGATGTAAGTTCGGGTTGACGGACAGAGACAAAACATATAATCTTACAGATAGTTTGATTTGATTTGATTTGTTTTGATTTTACGTCGCTTTCAACAGTATTTTAGTCATATCGCGACGTCCAGCTAATTACAGGTGGAGGAAGACCCCAGAAGCCCTTTATGCATGTTTCAGGCACAAATCGGCAACTGGGTAGAACCACCGACCTTCCGCAAGCCAGCTGGAAGGCTTCCCCACATGAAAAATCCGAACGACCCTACTGGGATTCGAACTCACAGCGGTGAGGAGCTTAGTGATGTAAGTCACAGTGACTATACCACTAGGCCACGGAGGCCCCCTAATCTTACAGATAGATGCATCGATAGGGGATTAGAAAGGACCGTAAACGAAGAAATAAATATTAGAGTCCCTCCTCGAAAATTGCTTTGTTTGAATAGGGTCTGTACACAGAAGGCAACAGTGGCCAGACCGTTTAGATGAGTAGACATAGAACTGGTGATGTTTTGTGACACATCAGTTGATTTGGGTTTACACGTATGGAAGTGTCTGCATTGCTTTTTGTAAAGCTGCTGAAAGATTGTTTTCTTTAAACCTTTACCTGATAGTCTATTTCTAGTACTGAACATAGGTGACTTCTTAAAACAGGTTGAAAGTAAAACAGAATGCGCCTTAAGGCGCATTCTGCTTAACTTTCAGCCTGCAATAAGCTATCATGTGCTAGAATATAGAAAATATTCCCTATAATATATATTCGTGACTGATTAAATTGGAACTATTTTCTTCAGCGGAGGAATAAATCATATTCGCTAAAAGGCGCTTCTATATGGGAAAGGGTTAAAGATCAGTGGATGTAGGTGTCATTAACTCTACGATGGACTGGCATACAGTGTCCCAGCTCGGCACAAGCTTTACACTATTTCCTTCTGTCAACCACTTTGACCGCGTAGTATTACTGAAATATGTTAGTAACACTTTGGGCATCTCTGATGTTTTCACCTCTTCCAGAAACATGAGAACTATCGGCTTATGTTGATATTTTGAAACGAATATTTCATCTTTGCACCAAGGGCTTTTACAAAAGTTTTTCGAGACACATAGGATAATAACCTCAGAGCATTCTATCCATTTGATAACTTCCTCTACTACATAGAACCCTGGTCTAAAAGTTGTATCGCCTGTTGCTACACATGTTTTATTGGTGTCTAGTAACACTTGAAGTCGTCCATTTAATTCTTCGATCACATTAGCATTAATGAAATCTTCATCTGCGCTACTGTATGACAAGAATACAGGGTATGTGAAAGCATGATTTGTTTTGTATTTTTCAATTAAAGCCATAAGATGTATTTTCCTATTTGACTCCCGTCTTCGACGAAAACAAAGCACACATACAATGGCACCAACAATCAAAAGAAAAGACCCGCCCGCACTACAAATGCCGATAATTAGCGGCAGTTTACAGAGATGGTCTATCTTAGATATGACTTTGTGATATATAGAACTATTATCATTTCTTAGAGAACAAACACTGCTGAATTGTATTTGTTTAGTTTTGAAAATCAATTCTACAAATTCTTTGTTAGCACATGAGCAGGTAAAAGGATTTGATCGCATATATATAATCAAACTTTGTTCAGAAGAACTTTCATTGAGGTTCTGTTTAGTTCGCACATGAACTAGCTGAATAATGGTCATCCTGTCCTGAGCATCTAAAGTGTGTATTTTGTTGTGGTCAAGTCTTAAAACTCTCAAATTATACAAATGGTCTAGTTTAAAGGTCACCGATTCTATATCATTATTTGACATATCAATAACCTGTATTTCTTTCGTATTGGTAAACAAATCATAAGGTATATGATATAAGGAATTATAAGTTATGTAAAACTCGACCAAATGTTTGGATAGAGATGTAGTTGGTAGAGAGTTAATTTGATTTAAATAATTGTGGGACAAATCCAAATATCTCAGATTTCCTGAATGAGATGCGAGAGAAGAGTCAATATATTCGATACCATTATACGCCAAATTCAAACGCTGTAGGCTTATCTGCTGATCTTCATATTTCAAAAAGCAAAACGTACCTAACGTTATTTTATCTTGTGGTATGACTGTAATCATGCATAAAACCTGACCTTGATTAGAACCAAAAAATTGACTCCGGAGTCCATTTGGCATGAAACCTTGAGCGTATATCGACGTAATATTTCGCAACGGTCGTTTTACAGAGGGGGTATTGGAATCCGTTAATATATTTGATGGATCTGCGACCGTATTCCAGGGCAAAGTATAACTTATGTCTATGCTCCGTAAATTGTAAAAATGCTCAGAATAGTCATATAAAGACTTCAATAGATTCACAGTCAAGATGCCGCCCTCGGACACATTGAATTCTGCAAGTTTTGGAAGACTTTCGGCGAAAGCTTGCATGTGCATCGACCCATACTTTGTTCCACTTAGGTCTAAATGACGAATGGGTTTATTTCGTAATGAGTAGAAGAACTCTTTTGAGAAATAAACTGAAGATGTATACAAGCTGAAACGACGCAGCGTAAGTTGTTGTAAAGACCGCAGTACATTTCCATCTAGAGCTGCCGTCACTTTCACAACACTCAGACTGAAGCAGTCGCTGAGATCTAACACAGTCAAGTTGTCAAGTCCAACAAATACTTCTTTAGAAAGGCTATCCAGATCAGGACACGAAATCTTTAGACTTTTGAGATTTGAAAAGCTTTTAAAAGTTAAATTTTGAACGCTGAGCTTTTCTTGTTGTTCTTCGTTCAAAGTACAGTGTATCGTCAAAACTTCAATGTGGGTCCAGCTTGCCTCCGAAATAGCTGCAAATTGTTCTTGCTTCTTGTCCTTCAACTGTACGATCTCTACCGAGTGAACTTCCCTTGGAACGAACTCTGGAACAAATCCGTTACACGTTATCACATGGGATCTTGTTGTACAATGGGATTGGTACACACCTTCCTCTGCAATGGCGCCAAATGTTTGTATCAGCAACACAGCTTGCATAAGTTTAATAGACATGTTCAAGTGTCGCACTATATCAACGGGATCTGAAAGAACAGATTATTTCCGACGAATACAAAAGTACTAACAGAATGGACCTGCCTTGGAACGAACTCTGGAACAAGCCCGTTACACGTTATCACATGGGATCTTGATCTTCTTTTGCATAGGTTCCAAACGTTTGTATAAGCCATACAGCGTGCAAAAGCTTAATGAACACTTTCCAGTGTCGCATTATGTCAACGGAATCTGAAAGAACAGATAATTTCTTAGAAACAAATACATGTATACTAACATTATGTTTCTTAAATCCCATATTGTTGTTAATTTGCCATCCGGTTGTCAATCACTTATCTCTTACACTGCTAATGGCGCAAAAATGCGACTCTGTAAACAGTATGGATCCTAATGCGGTGTCTGATCAGAAACCAAACGGTTTGACACTGGTATCGACATTTCTTCAGTTAAAACAACCCTAAGGCTGACTTTAAAAATAGTGCAGACGAGACTGCCAATATAGACGAATAGGATCAAAACTGTTTGCAAATGCACTTTATGACGTCATTGAGAGTGAAAGGGTTAATGACATTGTAACTCGTCTAACACAATCGCCAGCTTCAGAAATGACGTCTGCTTTTCTTGATCCTTTTTCTGATCCTGGTCAGACGTCACATAATGCGGTGTCTGATCCGAATCCAAACTGTTTGACACTGGTATTGACATTTTTTCAGTCAAAACAACCCTAAAGCTGACTTTAAAAATATTGCAAAACTGTGTGCAAATGCATTTTATGACGTCATTGAGAGTGAAAGTGTAAATGACATTGTAACTCGTCTAACACAATCGCCAGCTTCAGAAATTACGTCTGCTTTTCTTCTATGATTAATAGTTTTCAGTTCTTTTATTTAAGAAACTTTTATGTGAACGTTATTCAGCTGGTTAGACTCCGCTAAACGCAGCGTCTGATCTCGATCCAAACTGTTTTCTCAAATATTAGTATTGACGTATTTAGCAGTGGAGGAATCAATGCAATCAATGTGGTTTTTAAAACATTCTATTTTATTATCTCGCAAAATTAGTAAATGGTGATTTGTATAGAAAGTTCTTTTTTCACTGCTTGCTTAAATTGTTTATCTTTGACAGTTTCGACATCTACTAATGTCTTACTCAAGAATCGCACTGCGACGATCGGCTATCTTCGGCCTTGTCCGTCAGTTCTTTAACATTAGTATACTCGCCATACGATTAGTATTGATTGTAATTTAATCATAGACACACTATACTCTTTAACATGGATATAATTGCTATACTATTGGCATCAAAGTATTATTTAATCACTGACACACCGTACTATTTAACACTGGTATAAAAGGTATACTTAATTTACAGATAGCATTAAAGTGCATTGCAATCCCTGACACACTAAAAAGTATACTCTTTTAACCCGATATAATCATTATACTATTGCCATCAAGGTACATAATGTTCTTTTAACACTGGTATAATCGCTCTACGTTTTGTTCTATTGGCATCTAATCGCTATACTTATCGTACTGCTTGTATCAAAGTACAAGGACCTGAAGGTAATCCCGGACAAACTGTACCTTTTAACTTTGATATAATCGCTATACTATTGATATCAGATTGCAATTTAATTCCCGGACAAACTGTACTCTTTAACACTGATGCAATCGCTATACTAGTGATATCAAAGTACAATGTAATCCCAGACAAACTGTACTCTTTAACACTGATATAATTGCTACACTATTAGCGTCAAGTTACAATTTAATACCTGACAAAATGTACTCTTTAACACTGATATAATTGCTATACTATTAGCGTCAAGTTACAATTCAATACCTGACAAAATGTACTCTTTAACACTGATATAATTGCTACACTATTAGCGTCAATTTAATACCTGACAAGGTATACACTTTAACACCGATATAATCGCTATACTACTATCATCAAGGTACAAACTGTTTCTTTAACGCTGATATAGTCGCTATATTTTCTGTAATATTGGCATCGATGTGCATTGTAAAATATACAAAGAAACGAAAGAAATTGTGAATTTTGTTATTCAAATTCAATAGAAACGAATACCAATTTTAACTAAATTGTCCATTTTACAAAGAACTCGACAGAAATATTTAAAAACGTATTACTGTAGGTGAAAGCATCACACACTTCAAAAGTATACATGAGATGTGCCATGACTGCATTCCAACATTGTACAGATCTAGCACCGTTGTCATCTCAGGCTCTGCATCTGAGTTTGGTCTACACTGTCAAATACCGTTGATAGAACTGTTAAATACGATGCTTTAGATGAGAGTGTAGATCAAGGCCAACCGTCGCGTCAAAGACGCGACCTCTTGCCTTGATCTACACTGTTTGCAATGCAATAATGGCACGGCTCATATATAGAAGCAGACGAAAATTAAAGCAGGCGATGCTATGGCACTAACTGTTTAACTCATTGAGCCCTAGTGACGCATATATGCGTCGTCTACCAAAAGAGTACATGTATAGAGCACACTTGTCTGATGCAAACAGTGAAGTCACTGATTAGAAGGCTCCTGCAGGAGTCCTCTAATCAGGGACTTCACCGTTTGTCATTTTTTAATATATTATAGCAGAAAACCCCTCAATATTCTAAAATGGACCAGTCTGTGATGTAATCTGGAATTATCCATTGCAAGTTTCAGGGGAGTATGAGTTAAGTGTGGTTATTGCTTCATAACGTCAGTGAACGTGTTAACCCTTAGCCCGCCAAATAAATTGTCGTCTGCTATATTTCTCGTCTGCTTCAAGTTTCAAAGTGCTTCAAAGTTGCTCAAAATTGCTGAAAATGTTGTCCGAGTGTCAAACAGCTCGGATCCGGATGAGACGCCGAGTTACTCGGCGTCTCATCCGGATCCAAGCTGTTTGCATATGGAGCTATAGTCGTGAGTGGCAGGCTAAAGGTTAATAAGTAAATTTAAAGAGTTACCTTCCAGTAGAAGACTCTTACCTGTTAAAATTCAACCTGCTATCCTGAAACATGTAAAATGTTTAACTGAAATCCACTTCTATGACATACATGTAATATGATATTAGGTATTTGTGTGAAGAAAACTTTCCGGTCACGAACAAGGATGTAAACTAACAAAGATACGGATTTTACCCTGCCCAAGTTCATAAAGAGATTTCGCGATTTGCAATAGAATTTAGAAATGGTAATGTACTCGACAGTGGCAAAGCTTTATAAAACTCTGAGTGACAAATAGCTTGGATCATGACCAGACACCGAGTCACTGGACATCATCGTTTCAGCACAAACAAAGTTTATTGCGAGTAAAGAATTTCCTATTGTACCAATCGTTCTAACTCTTTGAACCCTAGTCACGCATATAGACGTCATTTGGAAACAGTGTACCTTTGAGGAGTACACTTACCCTAGGCGAACAGTGTAGATCATGATCAAAGGGCTCATTAAGGAGCCCTCTGATCAGGGTTTACATTGTTTGTCATTTTGACATATTTTGTTAAAACCAACCCTTAAGAGTAAAAAATGGACTAGACTAAATTGAAAACTAGAATTGTCCATTTGAGGTTTCAGGGAGGAAAGAATTGAATAGACAGGCCATTCTGTAAATTATTTGAAATTGCAGAATTCAAAATATCCTTTTTTGAAATATGAGAGATATGAACTCAACACATCTCTTTTTAAGTTTCGCTCTGGTTAACAAATCGTATGAACAGCAAAGGTATGAAATAACGACAGGTACGACAGACCGGTGGTGAATTCAAACCTCCAACTTCAAGTTTCACACACAAGACTTCAGACTTCAAATTCAAACTTCAACATAGTTTCTTTACGATGTGTGTTGACGGTAACGACTTATAAATATGCAGCGGGTAGCATATTACTGACATCTTTTAACATGTTAACACATAAATAACATTGTGGATACCATTTTAACATATTCAAAATACCGATGCTGTGTACATCGCTTTTATCGAACCGTCTGTTTTATTCCAGATCAGATGACCCGTTATTACTCTATATATAATTGTCACCTGCTTTAAATTGTCGTTTTTGATTAAACCTATTTTGTTTTAAGATATGTACATGCATAACATAAACATACAATAAAGTTAAGGATTGAAACGAAACTCGTTTGCAGTAATTCAAGTATAAACGTATTGATTTATACAGGGCTGCCATTTCTCCGGATTTGTCCTAAATCTCCGGAATTTTACCTAGTACATGGTAGCTTAAAGTAGGTTGAAAGTAAAGTAGAATGCGCCTTAAGGCGCATTCTGCTTTACTTCGAGTCTGCTTTAAGCAGCCCAGTGATTCTCCAAAAATGGGTACAATTACAAAATTATCTTGTCTCCAAAAGAAAGATATGAATAACTATAATATTTAGATAGAAATGGCATACAAAACCCTAGTTCTTGCATGACAGATAATACTGGTGATTAATTAGTAGCCTTGGAATGTCATAAGATATATAAATTGGAAGCTATCATCTTTTGAATTAGCTAGATATGTTTGTTTTTGAATGTCTCCAGTACTATTCACAATAATCACACATCTGTTGTTTTCCTCAAAACTGATGCAAAGAAGTGGTTTATTCCATTTTTTTTATCTGACACATCTATCTTTTGCAGGAAATATACGTTTTACTTAAACCTTTTTTAAATATATTTTTTGATCATATAAAATTGCTTGTCGCCAAAACATGTCTAACACCCGTAACAACTTTTCATCCACGTAGGATCGGACTGTTGAACTGTATTATGTACATGATAATAACCTTTTTCAGTTATGGAATGTTTGCATTTTATGGTACTGTAACAGTTGTTAATGATGTACCAAAGTTAGGACGACTGCAACGTTTGGAATTCAAATATTGCAATTGGGACATTTTCTATTTCTAACACCCGTAACGGCGTTTGCAATAAAAAGTGGTCGATCCCAGAGAAACTGGTGTTATTTTTTGTTTGACACTAACCACTGGTAGTTATTTAAAACACCTAAAGTAAATATTTCCCACACTATCGTATTCTAACCTTGAAGTTTAATGAAATTTGTCTAACACCCGTAACGTCTAACACCCGTTACAATATTTTATTATTGCAAAAGTTGCTCCCCTTTGTTTGTATGCTCGAGAGAATTGAGTTGCAACTGTACCCAGTGTATCGCCGATGTACAAGCAACCACATGTGAAGGGTGGAAGGTGTACATTTTGTACAAGGTGACCAAAAATCTGAGAGAGCCAGAAGCTTGTTTGTACATCGGAAATACAATATTAATAATATGGGCACAGTTGCAGAAACAGCTTCATCACGAGAAGAACCAGC
The DNA here is from genome assembly GCA_922989275.2 of Gari tellinella. Taxonomy (NCBI): domain Eukaryota; kingdom Metazoa; phylum Mollusca; class Bivalvia; order Cardiida; family Psammobiidae; genus Gari; species Gari tellinella. The sequence goes on from OV277864.1 coordinate 48,637,704, forward strand.
TAATGAAACAGTAGTCATATTCAGGAAACACATCTAACTGTTAACGATTGGGTGGCGGCTCTATATGATGGGGAAAGCAGAAAGAAATTGAAAACAAATTCAATTAACGGCAATCAACTCCATGTTAATTAAGCTGTGTTTCATAAGAATCAACATTCTGTTCTAATGGTTACTTAATGTTCAAACTGGTTCAGCTTTGACATTAATGTTCCATACATTAGTCTTGATTCTGTCGTAGGTGCATATGAATTTCATATACAAAAATGGAATTTTAGAAGAAAGGCTGCTATATGATTGACCTTTTTGGTATTTTCATTTTTTTCCCTAACACCCGTAACGAACGTTAAGTTGTTAATGTTACATTTATATAGGGAATAATGATATATACTGGTATTGGTGTCATGCCATATGTTAATTAATGTGTTTATACAGTTTGTTGTTCCATTCTATGATAAAAAACATATATGGGAAGTGATTTATAAATCATTCTATTAAAACTTCTTAAAAATTAAGGCTTAACTTGGTCTGTAGCTAATGATTAGAGGTCACTGAGCTTCGATCTTGAGAAAAAAAACTTTCATTATGAGCTTATAATATTGTATGCTAACATGACAGTATTGTTTATACAAGAATTATGTAATTATGGTTGACTTCTGAATTTGACTTTTTTTTTAGCTAACGCCCGTAACAAAAGTAAATGTAACTTTAATGTCAGTGATGCTTGTGAATTTATAAGTAACGTCACACCAAGTGTTTGAAACATGTTCATATAGTTTATTACTTCCGTTTGATGTTATAACTTGAGTGCCACCATTCTTTCAGAGTATCATATAAAGAAGTTTTGTACCCGGCTCTAACAAAAACATAACTTCTCTAAACCTTATATTTTCTTGTAATGGTGCTTTACCTGCTATGAAGACACTTGCTCAAATGTTTTATAACGATCGTAAAGGCCATAGCAATATCTACCAAAATATAATCTAAGAAACATGCATGTCCATAACGTATACAAGTAGTTATTTTTTGTCAACAAATGGTAGTGTAAGGGTGTCTAACCCCCGTAACAGATTTAAACACCTTCTTGCTTTGCTGGTGTATTTCTCAAAGACGGTTAACGTTAACTCGGTAAAACTAAGTTTATCCATTTTATACTTAAATTCAAATATGCAATAGAAATGATCATAATTGAACACAGTATTGTTTTTTACTTTTCTAAATTTTGATTGGAGCTCCTGCTCCACGTGTCATTAAAACTAGACACAGGCGATGGGGTAAAGGTACGATTCGTAAAATCGCACTTGAAAAGTGCAAACTTGGAAATCTTAGGATTTTTTATCTCAACTTATGGCAGCCCTTTTTATATATTTATCCCGATACATGTCCATGTAACAAAGAGTTTGAATCCAAATCAGGCTCCAAACTGTTTGCCACCAAGATAAACATGAAATATCAGAATTGTCCAAAAGTTGTTCTTTTCTACGTTTTAGTGCTTTGCGTTTGCGTACGTTTGCGTTTAAACGGGAAAGAATAACAGATTCTCCACTGTAGCACTGAAAGAGTTAAACCCATACTCGTTTACAGTAGCTGTACAGTATGATTAGGGGATTCCCGTTTGCTTAGTCGCTCTAAAAGAGGGAAATCTCATAACGTCAATAGTATTATACAGGAACTGTGAACCGTAAAATGTTAAGTGTGAAATTTGAAGTCGAAAGTGTGAAGTCTGAATCTGAAGTTTGATCTATGAATGCTGTATAAGAGATATATAAGTAGCATATATTTAGGAAGTACGAACTGTGAAGTTTGAACTCTGAAGTGCGTATAGGGAATTTTCACCATCGGTTTTTCGTATATACAACGCTCCTTCTCTACAACGACACCCAATGGGAGACAAAAATTGCATGCGTTGTTCGGAGGGAGTCGTTATATGAAGATAAATTGGCTTACATTTGCAAACAGCTTGAATCCAGATCAGACACTGTGTAATAAGGCGTCTGATCTAGATTCAAGCTGTGTGTCACTCGTCATTAAGAATTATTACTGTCAAAATGTCAAATCTTTAAAATACATTTAATTTCTGATGTCTCCTTCTAATCATGTTTTGTGGCATCGTTTTTTGGAATCGTCTTGAAAAGACGATTCCAAAGAGATGTCACACGACAGGATTATATAGAGCAATAAGAAATTAAATGTATTTTAAAGTTTTGACTTACGACCTTTTTATTTTTGTCGTATGAAGCTTTATGAAACGGGACCCTGGAGCTTTACTAGATGTAAATTAAGGGTCCCATCACGAACGAAAGAAGCCATGGTCTAATAGTTATAGTCAACAGTTTATACATGATATAGATATAATGAAACTTAAATGCATAATGCAAAAACTAGAACGTGAAAATATGGATAAATGTTGTATAAATGATTTTGTTACAAATATTGAAAAAGTTTTAATCACTTCTGCTTAAAATACTTTTGGAATATATAGTAGTAGTAGTAGTAGTAGTAGTAGTAGTAGTAGTAGTAGTAAAAGTAACATAAGAGCAGGTAACTGCAATAACCAAAAGTGATATGACAATAACTGCAAATTCGCTAGATCCGATTTTCATAAAAAGTAGACGAAAATATAATCATGTTAAGAATGAAATTAGCAGAAATGATATGTTAAAACCAAGAAAAGATACGCACGAACAATACGAGATGCAGTTGTCGAATATAAGCGCCGCTTTAGAGAGAAAAATAAGAAATATGAGGACTCAGTCACCACGAGAATACTAGAACTACATTTACAGCATTAATGCAAAATAAATAACGCAGATGTTAACATGGAATCATTTAATGATTTTGTTAAGAATTTGAATACCGCTATTGTCGATGAAGATGACTCCATCGACCCTGTTTGGCCCACAGGGACCCGACACGATTGATCTTTGAGAGAAAAAAATTGTCAGAAAGTATATATAGAGACTCTATATATACCTTCCGACAATTTTTTCTCTCCAAAACTCAATCGTGTCGGGTCCCTGTGGTTTGGCCTAATGTCGATGTTGAATAATGAAATTACTATTGACGAAACTAAGAAAGCGATTAATAATTAATTTTGCCAGAGTCATGGTCAGTTGAAAGTAGTGTTCGAATATACGTATGTATACGAATAATGGTGATAATACTCAGCCTGAAAATTATAGACCAATAAATTTACTGAGCTGTATGGGTTAACTTTTTACGGCAATTTTAAACAACAGACTTACATCTTATTTAGAAAGAAACTAATAAACGTTTGAAACTAAATCATGTAGGATTTCGAAAACATCATTCAAAATCTGATAACGTTTTTATTCTCCATAAGCTTTGTGAATATTGTAAACATAATAAAAAAAAATTGCGCTTTTGTTGATTTAAAAAACAAAAAAACCATTTGACTCTGTATGGCGGGCAGATTTATAATTTAAATTATAGAATACTATTTTGATATATTTTGGTAATTAGCGAATTCATTGGTTTTCCATATCTTGGACGGGAGTCAATCGTTAACCCTTTCATGATCAAATTTATCGTGAGGATTTTATCCCTTCACTGTTTCATTGTCGTATGCTTCAATATCGTTGTCGGCAATATCGTTTCAAAGTTTAATTTAAGGCAGCATGACTGAAGGAATTTCAGAAAGAATGTCAAACAGTTTGGATCCTGATTAGACGCCGTATAACGCGCCTTTTTGGCGTTATTGATAGTGAAAGGGTAAAGTAATTGTTTCAAACGCATAGTAGCTAATTATGTAGTAAATGGGTTTTATCTTGCAATTGGTTTGATTCAGATGAGATGCCGGGGCCTCCGTGGCCTAGTGGTATAGTCCCTGTGACTATCATCACTAAGCTCCTCACCGCTGTGAGTTCGAATCCCAGTGTGGACATTCAGATTTTTCATGTGGGGAAGCCTTCCAGCTGGCTTGCGGAAGGTCGGTGCTTCTACCCAGTTGCCGATTTTTGCCTGAAGCAGTGCATAAAGGACTTCTGGGGTCTTCATTCACCTGTTATTACCTGGACGTCGCGATATGACTGAAATACTGTTGAAAGCGACGTAAAATAAAAAACAAATCAAATCAAATCAGATGAGATGCCGAAAAGCTCGGGACCTCATCTAGATCCCATCTGCTTTACAATCATTTTGATTTCCACAGCGATAGGAAGGAACGAATCAATTTTATATCTTTTATTATATTATAAACTTGATTTTTTAAATCAAAATGCTAGTCCAGAAGACAGTATATACAAGTAACTTGATGTTTGATCTTGCTCAAAACTGTTGCAACTGAAAATATTGCTTTAGTATAAACGCTTTTGTTGAGAAAGACTAACGTCTCCCATTTGTGAATGGACTGACAGGTCAGTTAAAGGAAAACGGACAGCTGATGACAATATGGTCTTAGATCCTAGATTTTATCCTAAAAGCAACATTCATGAAGGTCCTGCAATTATTACTCATCGATAAGGTACGAAAAGATCGATTTACTGCATACAGGTAAGCTATCGCTAATTGGAACGGGTGCCGCCATATTGGCAAAGCTATCATTCGGAACCCTCGATTTTTATCCATTTTGTGACGTCACAAAGGCCTAACGCTGATTGGCTCTTTCACTCAACCACTGTAACTTGGACGGACAGTTCACACTTCGTCAGTAAAGGTAACGGCAAGCTTAATTCAAGGTCGCATACAGTTAAAAAAAAAGATAATAGATAGATGGTATATTCATATTGATTATGATGAACTTGAAAGGTCGTGTAGATCCAGATACGATCAGAAGCTACTATCGTTAATCGGCTTAGAGAAATGTCCGTTCCAATTCCCAGCTATAGAATCTGGGAAAACAATCCTGCGAAATGGCTAACAGTAGAGTATGGCGACATCCATATTAACTTGATTGATGATTATAATTATTAGATCTAGATCTACAATAAAAAAAATCTGATAATCAGTGCGATATTGTGCTGATCTAGACCTAAATGTTGAACTGGCTTAGATCTACCAACTCGTTTACAAATCAGCATTTTCTAGCTGGTTCGTCTCGGTTTAGGAATTCAACGCTACAGAAATTCTTAATGAAAAAAGTCTCATTACTAGATCTACATATTGTACGGGTAGATCTAGATCGGTTTTTTCTTTCTGAATTTAATCATCGCGATTCTCTAGATCCCGATATGATAGAGCGATCTTACTTGAGTCCAAGACCGATTTTGATTGGATCTAGTTTTATCGTTCTTATTTCTGGGTGTAGTTTTACAATCGTCATTTCTGTAGAAAAAAAATCAAACAACTTTTAGATAGGCCTAAATGAATTTTAATTTAAATTCGAGTTTTATGGTAGACTCTAACCTTTTTAAAAAAGCAGCATACACATCTAGATCTATACAAAACCACAAGAGCTAGAAGTGTCCAATCTTCTTTTTTTCTTCTTTTTTTTTTTTTTTAAAGATCTTGGCTTTTTTGTTTTGATGTAACCCTTTCCCCCATAAATACGCCTTTTAACGCCTTTAATTAATTCCTTCATATACTGAAGAAAATAGTTTCAATATCATACTGTCATAAATAAAAATCATAAGAAATATTTTCTATATTTTAGCAGATAAAAGCTTAAAGCAGGCTGAAAGTATTTTCAACCTGTTTTAAGTGGTCACATATTTTCAGAAGTAGAAACAGGCTATGGGGTAAAGGGTAAAAGGCTCGTGGCGTGTAATCACATATTTAAGTAGCCAACTAGTTAGCCTGTGTTTAAAATCACAACCCTGTTTGACAAGTGCGGCTAATTAGATTACGTAATATGGATCTTTATGCCCTGCATGCCTAAAGCTTCTTACTTCTTCACAGAGGGGGTCTTAGGCAGAAAGGGAATGTGTATAAACATTTCCGGTCCATATCGTACAATTTGCAAGGCAGTTTAATTGATTAGTGGTTGATGATGAATGTCAGCATAAAATGCGATCTAGATCAAAGCCGCCTGCTGAAATATGTCCTGAATCTGTTTCGATTATGATGTTCATAGATCTTTATATAAGCTCAAGATATATAACGATAAGTAAAAAACGACATTAATACAATAAATGAGCACTCGGGTCACGTTATCTAGAGAGTTCAGTTTTGACCCAGATCAGATGTATTATCGTCTTTATCTGCTCGTGTTTTAGTCGTAGCCCCGTAAAAAACGAAGATATCCTGGAGCCGATGTTTATGATTAATATTTACGGAAATATTAACAGATAAGACTAAATATGTCAGAGAAACTTTTTTCGAAAGTCACAGGGCTTCGATGCCTTTATTCACAACCAGTATGCAAATATTATCAAGAGTATCCGTGCCCGATTCCGGTGTCCTATGAGATTTGCCTGATATCATGGAGGAATCCTCCATGCTGATATACGCTACCTCAAGTATGGCTGGATTAAGCAATAATAGCTCGAAATTTTGATGGTTCTGCTATGCACTCATTGTCACCAAGACACCCAATCGTCATTTCATTTGTTCTGCAGCAAGTATTAACCTCCTTTGTAGGCATTTAAACACAAGTATTGGAGTCGCAAATTCGTCCGGCGAATGCGCTTTCTCTTCGCCCGACCCGTCGTAGTCTCTGTCTTCTAATATTACATTCTCTGATAATTTTGGATCGAAATCGTAACACTGAAGTTCTAAAGTGTTTTTACCTTCCTCCACATGTCCATTTTTTCTCAGTATTTCAGTTTATTAATGTTATCGATGTAAATTCCGCGCACTCTACGGCATTCCCGGTTAGACTCGCTATAACCGGAAGGTCGCGGAAGGCCTTAGTTACATCACACAGGTAAACAAAATGGCGGCCCCCATGGTCGCTTGCACAGTCATATATCACAAAGTTTAAACGGATCTAACTACTTCATTTTTTATTATTTTTCAAAATTTCAAAGGCAGAAGGCGATTTTTTTTCAATATCTTTCATTTAAAAGATATTTATCACCAGCTGTCCATTTCCCTTTAAATCGGACAATATATTATAAAAAAGAGTTTTGAATCGAATGGGACTCGAACGTAAGAGCTGTGTAATGCTAGTCAATCACTCTAGCCACGGAGCTACCAAGACAGACAATGGAGTTTATCAAACTTTTTTATATAAATTTTCTAGTATAAGCACGTGCGGAAGAAGTCTATGTCTCCGAGAAGCGTTTCCGCTCGCCCGCAAGAAAACGCTGACATGTGTTTGACCTTAAGTAAATAACGCGGCATTAATAATGCAACTTAGAGAATATTTGGCAAAAAGGTTTAATTGCAATTTATGTGAAAATTTATAAAACATCTCAGATTATTTAAGTTCACTTAATGCATTATGGTAGAGAACCTTCATGGATCATATCAATAGCGTAATACTATTATTAAGGTAATGATGAACTATTAAACAACTAAATAGTTTAGTTTAAACATTTTTTATTTCATACAATATACATGTACATGTATTGGATTGGGCAACAAGTTTTTGCAATTTTTGATAACGGCTACTCCCTAGATATAACAAATAGATATATTAACAAAACAGTGACATGACAATAATAGAGATGAACATAAATTCACTGTTAACTATTTCATTACTAAATTGTTCGTGAGATTTTTACTCCTTCACTGTTTCATTGTTGTCTGCTTCAAATGTGTTGTTTGCAAGATCGTTTCAAAGTAAGATCTAATGTAGTATAATTTAAAAGATAACGATTGGAGTGTCAAACACTTTGATCCTGATCAGACGCCGCGTTACGCGTCTAATCAGGATCCAAACTGTTTGCAAACGCGCCTGCAGGTGTCATTGAGAGTAAAAGTGATAATAACACAGATATTTGATAAGAAACTGACACGTAGCCATCGGCAAAAAGAGTAAAGAAAGAAAGGACGAAAGAAAGTGCTTAGAAAAGAATATTCTACAATCAAAATGTTTATAAATTACACAACTAATCGTTCACCTTGTGTTTTTTTTTAGGAAAACGTTCAAATTATATCAATTTTACAAAACATTTGAGAACTAGTGTACGTTTCGCTTCACAACATTAACCCTTTCACTGCCAATGTCGACAACACTGACATTCGCAAACAGTTTGGATCCTGATCAGACACCTCGTAAAATGGCGTCTGATCACGATCCAAACTTTTTGACACCCATATCAATATTTTTAAATCAAACACATTCGTTTTAGACCTTCTCAAGAAACCCAGCAGTATAATAATTCGTGTATTATTGACTGAATGGTAGGCCATTACATAACTATAATTAAAGTTAACGGACGGACGAACGGACGGACTGAGAGATAGATGGCCGGGTTGACAGACAGATACAAAACCTATAATCCCACGGATGGATGCACCGATAGGGGATTTGAAAGGATCTTAAACGAAGAAGTCACTATCTGAGCCCCAGGGAATTTGCTTTGTCTGAAAAGGGTCTTCACACAGAAGCCAGAAGCTGATAAATAATGAAGACGCGTAGACCTAGATCAGATTAAGCTTTTGCGAAACATCAGTTGAGCTAGTTCTAAACGGATGGAAAATACTGTATTGCGTTTTGTAAGGCTGCTGAAAGATTGTTTCTTTTAACCCTTTCTCTTATAGAAGCGCCTTTTAGCGAATATGATTTATTCCTCCGCTGAAGAAAACAGTTCCAGTTTATACCATCATGAACAATTACCATTACAAATATTGTATATAGCCTAGCAGGTTTTAGCTTAAAGAAGGCTGAAAGTAAAGCAGAATGCGCCTTAGGGCGCATTCTGCTTTACTTTCAATCTGCTTTAAGTAGTCTTATATCGTCAATACTAGAAACAATGCTTTCAGGTAAAGGGTTAAAGATCAGTGGTTTCAGGCGTCATTAACTCTACGATAGACTGACATACTACGTCCCAGCACGGCACAAGTTTTACACCATCTCCTTCTGTCAACCACTTTGACCGCGTAGTATTACTGAAATATGTTAGTAACACTTTGGGCATATCTGATGTTTTTACTTCTTCCAGAAACATCAGAACTATTGGTTTTTGCTGATATTTTGAAACGAATATTTCATCTTTGCACCAAGGGCTTTTACAAAAGTTTTTCGAAATACATAGGACAATAACCTCTGAACATTCTATCCATTTGATAACTTCCTCTACCACATAGAACCCTGGTCTAAAAGTCGTATCGCCTGTTGCTACACATGTTTTATTGGTATCTAGTAACACTTGAAGACGTCCATTTAATTCTTCGATAACATTAGCATTAATGAAATCTTCATCTGCGCTACTGTATGACAAGAATACAGGGTATGTGAAAGCATGATTTATTTTGTATTTTTCAATTAAAGCCATTAAATGTATTTTCCTAATTGACTCCCGTCTTCGACGAAAACAAAGCACACAGACAATGGCACCAACAATCAAAAGAAAAGACCCGCCCGCACTACAAATGCCGATAATTAGCGGCAGTTTACAGAGATGGTCTATCTTAGATATGACTTTGTGATATATAGAACTATTATCATTTCTTAGAGAACAAACACTGCTGAGTTGTATTTGTTTAGTTTTGAAAATCCATTCTACAAATTCTTTGTTAGCACATGAGCAGGTAAAGGGATTTGATCGCATATCTATAATCAAACTTTGTTCAGAAGAACTTTCATTAAGGTTCTGTTTAGTTCGCACATGAACTAGCTGAATAATCGTCATCCTGTCCTGAGCATCTAAAGTGTGTATTTTGTTGTGGTCAAGTCTTAAAACTCTCAAATTATGCAAATGGTCTAGTTTAAAGGTCACCGATTCTATATCATTGTTTGACATATCAATAACCTGTATTTCTTTCGTATTGGTAAACAAATTATAAGGTATATGATATAAGGAATTATAAGTTATGTAGAACTCGACCAAATGTTTGGATAGAGATGTAGTTGGTAGTGAGTTAATTTGATTTAAAGAATTGTGGGACAAATCCAAATATCTCAGATTTCCTGAATGAGATGCGAGAGAAGAGTCAATATATTCAATACCATTATACGCCAAATTCAAACGCTGTAGGCTTATCTGCTGATCTTTATCTTTCAAAAAGCAAAACGTACCTAACGTTATTTTATCTTTCGGTATCACTGTAATCATGCATAAAACTTGACCTTGATTAGAACCAAATAATTGACTCCGGAATCCATTTGGCATGAAACCTTGAGCGTATATGGACGAAACATTTCGCAACGGTCGTTTTAAAGAGGGGGTATTGGAATCCGTTAATATATTCGATGGACCTGCGACCGTATTCCAGGGCAAAGTATAACTTATGTCTATGCTCCGTAAATTGTAAAAATGCTCAGCATAGTCATATAAAGCCTTAAATAGATTCACAGTCAAGATGCCGCCCTCGGACACATTGAATTCTGCAAGTTTGGGAAGACTTTCGGCAAAAGCTTGCATGTGCATCGACCCATACTTTGTACCACTAAGGTCTAAATGACGGATGGGTTTATTTTGTAATGAGTAGAAGAACTCTTTTGAAAAATAAACTGAAGAGGTATACAAGCTGACACGACGCAGCGTAAGTTGTTGTAAAGACCGCAGTACATTTCCATCCAGAGCTGCCGTCACTTTCACAATACTCAGACTGAAGCAATCGCTGAGATCTAACACAGTCAAGTTGTCAAGGCCAACAAATACTTTTTCAGAAAGGCTATCCAGATCAGGACACGAAATCTTTAGACTTTTGAGATTTGAAAAGCTTTTAAAAGTTGAGTTTTGAACGCTGAGCTTTTCTTGTTTTTCGTCGTTCAAAGTACAGTGTATCGTCAAAACTTCAATGTGGATCCAGCTTGCCTCAGAAATAGCTGCAAATTGTTCTTGCTTCTTGTCCATCAACTGTACAATCTCTACCGAATTGACTTCCCTTGGAACGAACTCTGGAACAAGCCCGTTACACGTTATCACATGGGATCTTGTTGTACAATGAGATTCTTTTGCATCGGTTCCAAACGTTTGTATAAGCCATATAGCGTGCAAAAGCTTAATGAACACTTTCCAGTGTCGCATTATGTCAACGGAATCTGAAAGAACAGATTATTTCGTTTATACAAATACATGTATTCTAACATTATGTTTCTTAAGCTAATATTTTTAAATAACCCGTCTTGAACAATCCCAGAGTGGTGTTAATTTGCCATCCGCTTGTCAATCCATTATCTCTTTCACTACTAATGGAACCAAAATGCGACTTTGCAAACAGTTTGGATCCTGATCAGACGCCACATAATGCGGTGTCTGATCAGAATCCAAATTGTTTGACACTGGTATCGACATTTGTTTAGTCAAAACAACCCTAAAGCTGACTTTAAAAGTATTGCAGACGACACTGCCAATATAGACGATCAGGATCAAAACTGTTTGCAAATGCACTTTATGGCGTCATTGAGAGTGCAAGTGTAAATGACATTGTAACTCGTCTAACACAATCGCCAGCTTCAGAAATTACGTCTGCTTTTCTTCTATGATTAATAATTTTTGGTTCTTTTATTTAAGAAACTTTAATGTGAACGTTATTCAGCTAGTTAGACTCCGCTAAACGCAGCGTCTGATCTCGATCCAAATTGTTTTCTCTAATCTTAGTATTGACGAATTTAACAGTGGAGGAGTCAATGCAATCAATGTGGTTTTTAAAACATAATAGTTTATTATCACGCAAAATTAGTAAATGGTGATTTGGATAGAAAGTTTCTTTTTTCACTACTTGCTTAAATTGTTTATCTTTGACAGTTTCGACATCTACTAATGTCTTTCTCAAGAATCGCACTGCGACGATCGGCTATCTTCGGCCTTGTTCGCCAGTTCTTTAACATAAGTATACTCGCCATACAATTAGCAATGATTGTAATTTAAGCATTGACACACTATTCTCTTTAACATGGATATGACTGCTATACTATTGGCATCAAAGTATTATTTAATTACTGACACACCGTACTATTTAATCACTGATATAAAAGGTATACTTAATTTACTGATAGTATTCAAGGGCATTATCCTTGACACACTAAAAGGTATACTCTTTAAAACCGATATTATCATTATACTATTGCCATCAAGGTACATATTGTTCTTTTTAACACTGGTATAATCGCTCTACGTGTTGTTCTATTGGCATCAAATCGCTATACTTATTGTACTGCTGGTATCAAAGTACAAGGTCAGGGCTTCCATAAGTTGACATAAAAACAATCCAAAGATTTCCAAATTTGCATTTTTCAAGTGCGATTTTACGAATCGTACCTTTTCCCTATCGCCTGTTTCTAGTTTTGTTGACACGTGGCTGCTTAAAGCAGGCTCAAAGTAAAGCAAAGTGTGCCTTAAGGCGCATTCTGTTTTACTTTCAGCCTGCTTTAAGCTACCTAGTACTAGGAAAAAATCCTAAGATTTAGGAATAATCGGGAGAAATGGCAGCCCTGCAAGGTAATCCCGGACAAACTGTACCTTTTAACTTTGATATAATCGCTATACTTTTGATATCAGATTGTAATTTAATTCCCGGACAAACTGTACTCTTTATCACTGATGCAATCGCTATACTAGTGATATCAAAGTACAATGTAATCCCAGACAACTGTACTCTTTAACACTGATATAATTGCTATACTATTAGCGTCAAGTTACAATTTAATAACTGACAAAATGTACTCTTTAACACTGATATAATTGCTATACTATTAGCGTCAAGTTACAATTTAATAACTGACAAAATGTACTCTTTAACACTGATATAATTGCTATACTATTAGCGTCAAGTTACAATTTAATACCTGACAAAGTGTACTCTTTAACACTGATATAATTGCTATACTATTAGCGTCAATTTAATACCTGACAAGGTATACACTTTAACACCGATATAATCGCTATACTACTATCATCAAGGTACAAACTGTTTCTTTAACACTAATATAGTCGCTATATTTTCTGTAATATTGGCATCTATGTGCATTGTAAAATATACAAAGAAACGAAAGAAATTGTGAATTTTGTTATTCAAATTCAATAGAAAACGAATACCGCTTTTAATTAACTTGTTCATTTTACAACAAACTCGGACAGAAATATTTAAAACCGTATTACTGTAGGTGAAAGCATCACACACTTCAAAAGTATACATGAGATGTGCCATGACTAAACCTGCCTTATTGCATTCCAACATTGTACAGATCTAGCACCGTTGTCATCTCAGGCTCTGCATCTGAGTTTGGTCTACACTGCCAAATACCGTTGATAGAACTGCCAAATACAATGCTTCAGATGAGTGTGGGTGTCAAACACTGTAGATCAAGGCCAACCGTCGCGTCAAAGACGCGGCTGCTTGCCTTGATCTACAGTGTTTACAGTGCATTAATGACACGGCTCATATATAGAAGCAGACGAAAATTAAAGCAGGCGATGCTATGGCACTAACTGTTTAACTCATTGAGCCCTAGTGACGCATATATGCGTCCTCTACCAAAAGAGTACATGTATAGAGCACACTTGTCTGATGCAAACAGTGAAGTCCCTGATTAGAAGGCTCCTGCAGGAGCCCTCTAATCAGGGACTTCACCGTTTGTCATTTTGTAATATATTATAGCAAAAAATCCCTCAATATTCTAAAATGAACCAGTCTGTGATGTAAACTGGAATTATCCATTGAGCCCTAGTGACGCATATATGCGTCCTCTACCAAAAGAATACATGTATAGAGCACACTTGTCTGATGCAAACAGTGAAGTCACTGATTAGAAGGCTCCTGCAAAAAATCCCTCAATATTCTAAAATGGACCAGTGATGTAAACTGGAATTATCCATTGCAAGTTTCAGGGGAGTATGAGTTAAGTGTGGTTATTGCTTCATAACGTCAGTGAACGTGTTAACCCTTAGCCCGCCAAATAAATTGTCGTCTGCTATATTTCTCGTCTGCTTCAATTTTCAAAGTGCTTCAAAGTTGCTCAAAATTGCTGAAAATGTTGTCCGAGTGTCAAACAGCTCATCCGGGTCCAAGCTGTTTGCATATGGAGCTATAGTCGTGAGTGGCAGGCTAAGGGTTAGTAAGTAAATTTAAAGAGTTACCTTCCAGTAGAAGACTCTTACCTGTTAAAATTCAACCTGCTATCCTGAAACATGTAAAATGTTTAACTGAAATCCACTTCTATGACATACATGTAATATGATATTAGGTATTTGTGTGAAGAAAACTTTCCGGTCACGAACAAGCATGTAAACTAACAAAGATTTCGCGATTTGCAATAGAATTTAGAAATGGTAATGTACTCGACAGTGGCAAAGCTTTATAAAACCCTGAGTGACAAATAGCTTGGATCATGACCAGACACCGAGTCACTGGACATAATCGTTTCAGCTCAAACAAAGTTTATTGCGAGTAAAGAATTTCCTACTGTACCAATCGTTCTCTTTGAACCCTAATCACGCATATAGGCGTCATTTGAAAACAGTGTACCTTTGAGGAGTACACATACCCTAGGCGAACAGTGTAGATCATGATCAGAGGGCTCATTAAGGAGCCCTCTGATCAGGGTATACATTGTTTGTCATTTTGACATATTTTGTAAAAACCAACCCTTAAGAGTCAAAAATGGACTAGACTAAATTGAAAACTAGAATTGTCCATTTGAGGTTAGTGGGAGGAAAGAGTTAAATGGACAGGACATTCATTGAGATATAGTAGTTTTTTTCTGTAATTTATTTCAAATTGCAGAATTCAAAATATCCATTTTTGAAATATGAGAGATATGAACTCAACACAGCTCTATTCAAGTTTCGCTCTGGTTAACAAATCGTTTGAACAGCAAAAGTATCAAATATCGACATGTACGACAGACCGGTGGTGATTTCAAACCTCCAACTTAAAGCTTCACACACAAGACTTCAGACTTCAAGTTTCAAACTTCAACATAGTTCTTTACGACGTGTTTTGACGGTACCGACTTATACATATGCAGCGGATAGCATATTACTGACATATTTTAACATCATAACAAATGAATAACGTCCATTGTGAAGACTATTTTAACATATTCAAAATACCATTGCTGTGTACATCGCTTTTATCGAACCGTCTGTTTTATTCCAGATCAGATGACCCGTTATTGCTCTATAAATAATTGTCACCTGCTTTAAATTGTCGTTTTTGCTTAAACCTATTTTGTTTTAAGATATGTACATGCTTTACATAAACATACAATGAAGTTAATGATTGAAACGAAACTCGTTTGCAGTAATTCAAGTATAAACGTATTGATTTATACAGGACTGCCATTTCTCCGGATTTTTGCTAAATCTCCGGATTTTTACCTAGTACATGGTAGCTTAAAGTAGGTTGAAAGTAAAGTAGAATGCGCCTTAAGGCGCATTCTGCTTTACTTCGAGTCTGCTTTAAGCAGCCACGTGTCAATAAAACTAGACACAGGCGATGGGGTAAATGTACGATTCGTAAATCGCACTAGAAAAATGCAAATTTGGAAATCTTAGGATTTTTTATCTCAACTTATGGCAGCCCTTTTTATATATTTTATCCCGATATACTATCCATGTAACAAAGAGTTTGAACCCAAATCAGATGCGAGTAACTATGGGTCTGATCTGGATCTTAACATTTTTAACTGCTACAGTGGAGAATCTGTTATTCTTTCCCGTTTAAACGCAAACGTACGCAAACGCAAAACACTAAAACGTATAAAAGAACAACTTTTGGACAATTCTGATAAAATTGTTTATCTTGGTGGCAAACAGTTTGGAGCCTGATCAGACGCCGGGTTACCCGGGGTCTGATCTGGCTCCAAACTGTTTGCACTGCAAATAATAGTTTTAGCGTAAACGCGTTTATTGGGAAAGAATAACAGATTCTCCACTGTAGCACTGATAGAGTTAAACCCATACTCGTTTACAGTAGCTGTACAGTATGATTAGGGGATTCCCGTTTGCTTAGTCGCTCTAAAAGAGGGAAATCTCATGACGTCAATAGTATTACACAGGAACTGTGAACCGTAAAATTTTAAGTGTGAAGTTTGAAGTCGAAAGTGTGAAGTCTGAATCTGAAGTTTGATCTATGAATGCTGTATAAGAGATTAGTAGCATATATTTAGGAAGTACGAACTGTGAAGTTTGAACTCTGAAGTGCGTATAGGGAATTTTCACCATCGGTCTTTCGTATATACAACGCTCCTTCTCTACAACGACACCCAATGGGAGACAAAAATTGCATGCGTTGTTCGGAGGGAGTCGTTATATGAAGATAAATTGGCTTACATTTGCAAACAGCTTGAATCCAGATCAGACACTGCGTAATAAGGCGTCTGATCTGGATTCAAGCTGTTTGTCACTCGTCATTAAGAACTATTACTGTCAAAATGTCAAATCTTTAAAATACATTTAATTTATGATGTCTCCTATTAATCATGTTTTGTGGCATCGTTTTTGGAATCGTCTTGAAAAGACGATTCCAAAGAGATGTCACAAGACAGGATTATATAGAGCAATAATAAATTAAATGTATTTTAAAGTTTTGACTTACGACCTTTTTATTTCTGTCGTATTCATGAAGCTTTATGAAACGGGACCCTGGATCTTTACTACATGTAGATGTAAATTAAGGGTCCCATCGCGAACGAAAGAAGCCATCGTCTAATAGTATAGTCAACAGTTTATACATGATATAGATATAATGAAACTTAAATGCATAATGCAAAAACTAGAACGTGAAATTATGGATAAATGTTGTATAAATGATATTGTTACAAATATTGAAAAAGTTTTAATCACTTCTGCTTAAAATACTTTTGGAATATTTAGTAGTAGTAGTAGTAAAAGTAACGTTAGAGCAGGTAACTGCAATAACCAAAAGTGATATGACAATAACTGCAAATTCGCTAGATCCGATTTTCATAAAAAGTAGGCGAAAATATAGCCATGTTAAGAATGAAATTAACAGAAACGATATGTTAAAACCAAGAAAGATACGCACGAACAATACAAGATGCAGTTGTCGAATATAAACGCCGCTTTAGAGAGAAAATATGAGGACTCAGTCACCACGAGAATACTAGAACTACAGCCACTGACCGATGCAGCAGTGGAGTTCGGCAGCCCCCTGGACGACTGAGCAGCCCTTTATAGGATCACTCTGCTCACCTCCTTGGCATGAGGAAGGGGCTAGAAAAGGTGCCCTAAAAATAGCCTGCATCAGCACACCCTGGCCAGCAAACCGCAGTTGGCGGGGATCCCCTACTGCGGTCGAAAAACAACAAAGAAGAAAACAATGGTGCTTAACCTAGGCACATGGAACGTTAGAACGTTGCTTGACAACACTAAGGCTGACAGACCGGAAAGAAGAACAGCGTTGGTTGCCAAAGAACTAGCCCGATACAATGTGGACATTGCAGCATTGAGTGAAACCCGATTTGCAGACAAGGGCCAACTGACGGACGGTGGCTACACTTTCTTCTGGAGTGGCAGAACCACGAATGAACGAAGGGAAGCAGGTGTTGGATTTGCTATCAAGTCCAACCTAGCCCGCAACCTCGTCAAGCTACCAGAAGGTATCAACGACCGCCTGATGTCTCTCCAGCTCCCACTTGCTAACAAGAGGAGTGTCACACTGATCTCTGCATATGCACCGACCATGACAAACCCAGACGACATAAAGGACAAGTTCTACGAAGACCTTGATGCGCTAATGTCCGCTGTTCCTCAGTCTGAGAAACTGATCGTTCTCGGATACTTTAATGCCAGAGTGGGAACAGACCACCAAACCTGGGAGGGAATCATAGGAAGACATGGCATAGGGAAATGTAACACCAATGGTCTCCTTCTCCTCAGAGCATGTGCAACACACGACCTTACTATCACCAACACACTGTTCCGTCTACCAACCCACAAGAAAACATCCTGGATGCACCCTCGGTCAAAACATTGGCACTTGATCGACTATGTTATCACACGAAAGAAGGACAGAGCAGATGTTAGAGTGACTAAAACCATGTGTGGGGCGGAATGTTGAACTGATCATCGCTTGATCCTGTCCAAACTGAGGCTCAGCATATTACCCATGAGGAGGCCCCAAGGCAAAAAGACTGCAAAACGGCTGAATGTCAACAAACTGAAAAGTAGCAAGGTTGAAGAGGCCTTTGCCCATGATCTCAGCGTAAAACTTCAAGATTTGTCACCCAAAGATGGGACCAGCGTTGAAGAGAGGTGGACCTCCTTTAGAGAGACAGTTTATTGTACTGCCTTTGAGCATCTCGGACCAGCAACCAATAAGCACCAAGACTGGTTTGATGAGAACGACAAAGAAATACAAGAGTTGCTTCATGAAAAGCACCAGCGGTTCAGAGCACATCAAAACGACTCGTCTTCTCAAGCCAAGAAAAATGCCTTCAACTGCTCCAAGAGAACTGTACAGACCAGACTTCGGGAGATGCAAGACAATTGGCTGAGGAATAAGGCTGATGAAATCCAAGGATTTGCAGACAGACGTGATGCGAAACGGTTTTATGACGCAATAAAGGCTGTCTATGGACCCAAGTCCTCTGGTTGCTCACCTCTACTCAACGCTGATGGGACAACACTGATCACAGAGAAGGAACGCATTCTAGAGAGATGGGCCGAACACTTCAACGGTGTCCTCAACCGCCCTGCAGACATAAATGATGAAGCCATTGCCCAACTGCCACAAGCCAAGACAAACGTAGACCTTGACACCCTACCCACTGCAGTCGAAGTCAAAAAGGCCATCAATCAACTGTCATGTGGCAAAGCACCCGGCTCCGATGCAATTCCAGCTGAGGTGTACAAAGCAGGCGGCCCTTGTATGCTACAACAGTTAACTGAACTATTTCAGTCCATCTGGGAGGAAGGACAGATTCCTCAGCAACTCAAGGACGCCAGCATAGTTCACATCTACAAGAGAAAAGGAAATCGCCAGTCATGTGACAACCATCGCGGCATCGCTCTTCTGTCCATTGCTGGAAAGATCCTAGCGCGGGTTTTACTGAATCGCCTACTCCAACATCTTGAACAAGGTCTTCTTCCAGAAAGCCAATGTGGCTTCCGTGCAGAACGCGGGACTGCAGACATGATATTTGCAGCCCGCCAAATCCAAGAAAAATGCCAGGAGCAGCATCAGGACCTCTTTGTGACTTTTGTTGACCTGACCAAGGCGTTCGACACGGTTAGCAGGGAAGGACTATGGAAGATTATGAGGAAGTTTGGATGTCCTGACAGGTTCATCACGATCATCAGGCAATTCCACGACGGCATGATGGTAAAGGT
This sequence comes from Gari tellinella, assembly GCA_922989275.2. Classification (NCBI taxonomy): domain Eukaryota; kingdom Metazoa; phylum Mollusca; class Bivalvia; order Cardiida; family Psammobiidae; genus Gari; species Gari tellinella. The sequence continues at coordinate 48,657,008 of OV277864.1, forward strand.
TTTGGATGACGGTGGTGAATCAGAGACCTTTCCAGTAACGAATGGTGTCAAGCAAGGCTGCGTTCTCGCCCCGACCCTGTTCAGCATGGTGTTTTCTGCCATGCTGACAGATGCATTTGGCGGTTGTGATGGTGGAATAAACATCAGATACAGGACAGACGGAAAGCTGTTCAACCTCAGACGCCTTCAGGCCATTACAAAGGTGAAAGAGACTGTTGTCAGAGACCTACTCTTCGCTGACGACTGCGCACTCAACGCCAATACTGAACTGGGGATGCAAAAGGATATGGATCGCTTCTCCGATGCATGCGACAACTTTGGTCTCACTATAAGCATAAAGAAGACCGAAGTAATGTACCAGCCCACACCAGGAAAACCCTACGAGGAGCCTCGTATTACTGTGAAAGGACAGAGTCTCAAGGCGGTAGAAAACTTTACCTACCTAGGAAGCACTCTGTCTCGAGCAGCCAACATCGATGTTGAGGTGAACAACAGAATTGCTAAAGCCAGCGCTGCCTTTGGGAGACTCCGACAAACTGTATGGGAGCGGCGAGGACTCGCACTGGAAACCAAGCTGAAAGTTTACTCTGCAGTTGTCTTAACTACGCTACTCTATGCTTGCGAGACATGGACAGTCTACAGTAGACATGCAAAGCAGATCAACCACTTCCATTTAAGTTGTCTCCGCAAGCTTCTCCTCATCAGATGGCAGGACAAAGTCCCTGATACAGAGGTATTGGACAGGGCAGGAATGCATAGTGCATACACCCTCCTTCTTAGGGCCCAAGCAAGATGGGCGGGACATCTAGTCAGGATGCCAGACAGTCGACTGCCCAAGCAGTTGCTATATGGAGAGTTGTGCAAGGGCAAGCGGTCAGTCGGAGGTCAGAAAAAGCGCTTCAAGGATAGCCTTAAAGCATCTCTCAAAGACCTCAACTTTGATATCAACGCCTGGGAGACAATTGCTGAGGACCGATCTACCTGGAGAAACAAGGTGTTTACTGGTTCCCGTACAGCCGAAGAAAGACGCACTACCGTGGCGAAAAAGAAGAGAGCCATGCGCAAGGCCAAAGCATCAACATCTACACCCTCCACACACACAGACAGCAACCACACGTGCCCAACATGTGACCGATCCTTCAAGGCCCGGATTGGCCTCATCAGTCACCTCCGGACCCACAGATAGACCACATGTTGAGTGTATTGTATTGTCATGGTCATCTTCGACTCCGAAGGACGAACAACACTAGAACTACATTTACAACATTAATGCAAAAACAAATAACGCAGATGTTAACATGGAATCATTTAATGATTTTGTTAAGAATTTGAATACTGCTATTGTCGATGAAGATGACTCCATCGACTAGACCCTGTTTGGCCTAATGTCGATGTTGAATAATGAAATTACTATTGACGAAATTAAGAAAGCGATTAATAATTTAAGAATGAGTAAAGCAACTTGTTTGGACCAGATGTCTAATTAATACATACACATTCGATCGATTTATTCATGTCACTTTAATACAAATTATTTAACAAGATATTCGATACTGGAATTTTGCCACAGTCATGGTCAGTTGAAAGTATTGTTCGAATATACGTATGTATACGAATAATGGTGATAATACTCAGCCTGAAAATTATAGACCAATAAATTTACTGAGCTGTATGGGTTACGGCAATTTTAAACAACAGACTTACACCTTATTTAGAAAGAAACTAATAAACGTTTGAAACTAAATCATGTAGGATTTCGAAAACATCTTTCAAAAACTGATAACGTTTTTATTCTCCATAAGCTGTGTGAATATTGTAAACATAATAAAAAAAGAAATTTGCGCTTTTGTTGATTTAAAAAACAAAAAAACATTTGATTCTGTATGGCGGGCAGATTTATGGTTTAAATTATAGAATACTATTTTGATATATTTTGGTAATTAGCGAATTCATTGGTTTTCCATATCTTGGACGGGAGTCAATCGTTAACCCTTTCATGATCAAATTTATCGTGAGGATTTTATCCCTTCACTGTTTCATTGTCGTTGTCGGCAATATCGTTTCAAAGTTAAATTTAAGGCAGCATGACTGAAGGAAGTTCAAAAAGAATGTCAAACATTTTGGATCCTGATCAGACGTCGCGTTATGCGGCGTCTGATCAGGATCCAAATTGTTTTCAAACGCACCTGTTTGCAAACGCTCCTTTTTGGCGTTATTGATAGTGAAAGGGTAAAGTGATTGTTTCAAACGCATAGTTGCTAATTATGTAGTAAATGGGTTTTATCTTGCAATCAGTTTGATTCAGATGAGATGCCGGGGCCTCCGTGGCCTAGTGGTATAGTCCCTGTGACTAACATCACTAAGCTCCTCACCGCTGTGAGTTCGAATCCCAGTAGGGTCGTTCGGATTTTTCATGTGGGTAAGCCTTCCAGCTGGCTTGTGGAAGGTCGGTGCTTCTTGCCGATTTTGCCTGAAACAGTGCATAAAGGACTTCTGGGGTCTTCATTCACCTGTTATTACCTGGACGTCGCGATATGACTGAAATACTGTTGGAAGTGACGTAAAATAAAAACAAATCAAATCAAATCAGATGAGATGGCGAAAAGCTCGGGACCTCATCTAGATCCCATCTGCTTTACAATCATTTTGATTTCCACAGCGATAGGAAGGAACGAATCAATTTTATATCCTTTATTATATTATAAACTTGATTTTGTAAATCAAAATGCTAGCCCAGAAGACAGTATATACAAGTTACTTGATGTTTGATCTTGCTCAAAACTGTTGCAACTGAAAATATTGCTTTAGTATAAACGCTTTTGTTGAGAATGTCTCCCATTTGTGAATGGACTGACAGGTCAGTTAAATCGGACAATATATTATAAAAAAGAGTTTTGAATAGAATGGGACTCGAACCTAAGAACTGTGTAATGCTAGTCAATCACTCTAGACATGGAGCTTCCAAGACAGACAATGGAGTTTATCAAACTTTTTTATATAAATTTTCTAGTATAAGCACATGCGGAAGAAGTCTATGTCTCCGAGAAGCGTTTCCGCTCGCTCGCAAGAAAACGCTGACATGTGTTTGACCTTAAGTAAATAACGCGGCATTAATAATGCAACTTAGGGAATATTTGGCAAAAAGTTTTAATTGCAAATTATGTGAAAATTTACAAAACATCTCAGATTATTTTAGTTCACTTAATGCATTATGGTAGTGAACCTTCATGGATCATATCAATAGCGTAATACTATTATTAAGGTAATGATGAACTATTAAACAACTAAATGGTTTAGTTTAAACATTTTTATTTCATACAATATACATATACATGTATTGGATTGGGCTACACGTTTTTGCAATTTTTGATAACCGCTACTTCCTAAATATAACATATAATTTGTATTACAAACAGTAAAATGACAATAATAGAGATGAACATAAATTCACTGTTAACTATTTCACTACCAAATTGTTTGTAAAATATTTACCCCTTTACTGTTTCATTGTCGTCTGCTTCAAATGTGTTGTTTGCAATATCGTTTCAAAGTAAGATTTAATGTAGTATAAACATAACGATTAGAGTGTCAAACAGTTTGGATCCTGATCAGACGTCTGATCGGCGTCTGATCAGGATCCAAACTGTTTGCAAACGCGCCTTTAGGCGTCATTGAGAGTGAAAGGGTTAATACCAAAGCAGTTTGACAAAAAACTGCCACATAGACGTCAACGAAATGAGTAGAAAAGAAAGGAAGAAAGGAACGTGCTAAGATCAAAATTCTACAATCGAAATGCTTGAGAATTGCAAAACAAAATGTTTAATAGTGTGGTGTTTTTTTTTCTTAAAAGTAAAAACGTCCAAAACATTTCATTTTTTCAAACACAAATTTGAGAACTATTTTACTTTTCGTTTCACAACATTAACCCTTTCATTGCCAATGTCGACAACACTGACATTCGCAAACAGTTTGGATCCTGATCAGACGCCTCGTAAAATGGCGTCTGATCTGGATCCAAACTTTTTGCCACCCATATCAATATCTTTAAATAAAACACATTAATTTTAGACCTTCTCAAGAGCCTTTGTGAAAAAAAAACCAGCAGTATAATAATTCGTGTATTATTGACTGAATGGTAAGCCATTACATAACTATAATTAAAGTTAACGGACGGACGAACGGACGGACTGAGAGATAGATGACCGGGTTGACGGACAGAGACAAAACCTATAATCCCACGGATGGATGCACCGATAGGGGATTTGAAAGGATCTTAAACGAAGAAGTCACTATCTGAGCCCCAGGGAATTTGCTTTGTCTGAAAGAGGTCTTCACACAGAAGCCAGAAGCTGATAAATAATGAAGACGCGTAGACCTAGATCAGATTACGCTTTTGCGAAACATCAGTTGAGCTAGGTCTAAACGGATGGAAAATAATGTATTGCGTTTTGTAAGGCTGCTGAAAGATTGTTTCTTTTAACCCTTTCCCTTATAGAAGCGCCTTTTAGCGAATATGATTTATTCCTCCGCTGATAAGACAGTTCCAGTTTATACCATCATGAACAATTACCATTACAAATATTGTATATAGCCTAGCAAGTTTTAGCTTAAAGAAGGCTGAAAGTAAAGCAGAATGCGCCTTAGGGCGCATTCTGCTTTACTTTCAATCTGCTTTAAGTAGTCTTATATCTTCAATACTGGAAACAATGCTATCAGGTAAAGGGTTAAAGATCAGTGGTTTCAGGCGTCATTAACTCTACGATAGACTGACATACTACGTCCCAGCACGGCACAAGTTTTACACCATTTCCTTCTGTCAACCACTTTGACCGCGTAGTATTACTGAAATATGTTAGTAACACTTTGGGCATCTCTGATGTTTTTACTTCTTCCAGAAACATGAGAACTATTGGTTTATGCTGATATTTTGAAACGAATATTTCATCTTTGCACCAAGGGCTTTTACAAAAGTTTTTCGAAATACATAGAATAATAACCTCTGAGCATTCTATCCATTTGATAACTTCCTCTACCACATAGAACCCTGGTCTAAAAGTCGTATCGCCTGTTGCTACACATGTTTTATTGGTATCTAGTAACACTTGAAGACGTCCATTCAATTCTTCGACAACATTAGCATTAATGAAATCTTCATCTGCGCTACTGTATGACAAGAATACAGGGTATGTGAAAGCACGATTTGTTTTGTATTTTTCAATTAAAGCCATTAAATGTATTTTTCTATTTGACACTCGTCTTCTGTTAACATATATCGCACAGATAATAGCACCAATAATCAACAGAGTTGACCCCAGCGATATACAACTGGCTATTATCAGTGGCCTTTTACAGAGAATATCTATCTTGGACATTGCTTTATCATGAATTGAGTTACTATCACCTTGTAATGAACACACACTACTAAATTGTATTTGTTTAGTACTGATAATCCACTCTACAAATGCTTTGTTATCGCATGAACACGCAATCGGATTGGTTCGCATATCTATAATAAAACTTTTACCAGTAGAACTACCATGTATGCTTTTGTTAGTTCGCACATGGATCAACTGATCGATGGCCACCATGTTCTGAGCATGTAAAGTGTGTATTTTGTTATGGTCAAGCTTTAAAACTCTCAGATGATGTAAATGTTGGAGTTTAAAGGTCACCGATTCCAGATTATTGTTTGATATATCAATAACCTGTAGTTTATTCATATAGATAAAATATTTAAAAGGTATATAGCTCAAAGAATTATGAGCTATATAATATTCTACCAAATATTCGGATAAATATGTTATTGGGAGTGATTTGATACCATTATTTAAATGATTGTGGGACACATCCAAATATCTCAGTTGGCCTATATGAGATATGAGGGAGGAATCAACATATTCGACACCATTATGCGCCAAATTCAAATGTTGTAGGCTTATCTGCTGATTTTCATCTTTTAATAGACAAAACGAACCTACCGTTATATTATATTGCGGTATTTCTGTAAGTATGCATAACACTTGACCTATATGATAGCCAAAAAGCCTAGTCCGAACTCCATTTTGCACGAGTCCTTTAGCGTATAAAGACGTTATATTTTTCAACGGTCTTATTGCAGAGGGGGTAATGGATTCCGAAGTAAATAGATCCAATTGATCTGCAAACGTATTCGAGGGCAAAGCATAACTTATGTCAATGCTTTGTAAATTGTCAAAGTGTTTAGCATAGTCGATTGCAGATTTCATCAAATTGATAGCCAAAATGCCACCCGCGGACACGTTGAATTGTGCAAGTAGTGGTAGACATTCTGCAAAAGCTTGCATGTGCATCGATCCGTACTTCGTACCACTGAGGTCTAATTGAAGGATGGGTTTATTGTGTAATGAGTAGAAGAACTCTTTTGAGAAATAAACAGTGGTTGTATAAAAACTTATACGACGCAGCATAAGTTGTTGTAAAGACTGTAGTATGTTTCCTTCTAGGGCAGCAGTCACACTCATAACACTTAGACTAAAACAGTCGCTGAGATCTAACACTGTCAAATTGTCAAGTCCAACAAATGCTTCCTCAGAAATGCTATCGAGACTGGGGCACGAAATCTTAAGAACTTTGAGATATGAAAAGTTTTTAAAAGTTGAGTTTTGAACATTCAGTCTTTCTATTTTTTCCTCATTTTGTAACAATGCGCATTGTATGGCCAAATTTTCGATATGTGTCCAGCTTGCCTCAGAAATAGCTGCAAATTGTTCTTGCTTCTTGTCCTTCAACTGTACGATCTCTACCGAATTGACTTCCCTTGGAACGAACTCTGGAACGAGTCCTTTACATGTTATCATATGGGATCTTGTTGTACAATGAGATTGGTACACACCTTCCTCTGCATTGGCGCCAAATGTTTGTATCAGCAACACAGCTTGCATAAGTTTAATAGACATGTTCAAGTGTCTCACTTTATCAACGGGATCTGAAAGTACAGATTATTTCCGATGAATACAAATATACATACTAACATTGTGTTTCTTAACCCATTACCCAGTAACACGTTTATAAATTACATACAGGTATTCACTTAAAGCAGGTTGAAAGTAAAGCAGAATGTGCCTTAAGGCACATTCTGCTTTACTTGCAGTCTGCTTTAAACTACCATCTACTAGGCTATATAAAAATATTTGTTATGGTAATTGTTCATGAGGGTATAATTTAATATTGTTTGTATTGTGTGGTTTTCATTACATTTGGTTAGCTGTGATTGGCTGTACTTTTTGTTTTATAGCTCTGTCCATGAAAAAATAAAATTCAGGCAACGCCTTGTCTGGACTACTTTCTCTTAGTCCAACTGCTCTCCACAAGCGCTGCATGAAGCAAGACGACGTTACTACAAAACAACGTCGCGTTTTGGCGGAAAAAATATATGGCGGAGGGACTACAACCTACGTTTTAAAAGCGTTAAAAATGAACATTCGCGTCAGACTCTCTATTTAACTACTTTCTTAAATTCAGTAATGGTATTAAATTATAAGAAATAATTCGGAATATTTATTGTACGCATGGAGGTATGAAAAAAAAACCTGGTCACACTTTTGTATGAAACCGCTTCGCCATGAATACAATAAATATTCGAATTATTCCTTAAATAAACTGGAACTATTTTCTTCAGCGGAGGAATAAATTAAATACGCTAAAAGTCGCTTCTATGGGGGAAAGGGTTAAGCCAAGTTTATGTCAATAACTTGCATTGTTGTTTGGTTGTTTCTTTTTAAACTTGGACCTTTTTGCCAATATGGCCTCTGGTTTACCACCTTCTATACTGTTGCAAACATAAAAGGAATTTGAAACTTATATTGACCAATGAACTGAACTCTTTCAATGACGTCATAACCGCGTAACACGACCAATTAGGATTATTTCTAAATAACTTTCGGTACTTTAATAACAATGTCTTTTATATTGATGTCAAACATTTTGGATCCTAATTAGACTTTACGTAACGCGGTGTGTGATCTGGATCCATTGTTTGCAAAGGCTAATATTGTCGAGCTGGTTGTTCTCGAGTCATTTAAAAAAAAAAATTACTTGAAGGTCTAACAAATTGAGTGAGTAAGGACATTAATTATTCAAATACATGTAGTTGTTTGATAATTCTAGAGACCCAATCTAAAACAATGCTTCCATTTAAACTTACGTCGTCACAAAAATAACACTTGCGAATAGCCGTTGGTTACAGACAGCAAAAAGCAAGAGGAAAGGAAAGCAGTACAGTATATCCTATTTCCGACATCATTCGGTTCCAACTGATGATGTCGGATAAAGCAGTGTGCCGGTTAAAGTAGGCTTTAGATATAGAGAGGAACTTTGACATTTCAAACTCGCTTTAATAGTGGATATGTTCCACTTAGGCTAGTTAGACGATAACACTTGGCAGAGAAACAGTTAAAAACGTTTGATTCTTTGAAGAAGAAAGAGTTCTGCAGATAAAATAATCAACCTCTTCCCTGCAAAGCCCACAACGCTTAAAAATACTCGAACATGTATTTAAAACAGTTTGGGTCCTGATTACACGACGCATAAAGCGGTGTAGGGGCACATTTATCTCGGAGCACATTTGTCTCACGATGTGTGACGAATGTGCTTGTAAACATTCATATTTAATAGCTACAAATTTGAAATAAAACAGATGTATTCGAAATCATCGGCGCTATATGACGTATTTTGTGTCGCAGTGCCGTAAAACCCAACTCATCATTATAAAATTAGATAATGAAATTTCATTTCTCTGGTGAGCACTTCAGGGCCCAAGGTATTATATTCATGTTTTCATGTTTCTCAGCAAGATTACATACTACATGTATTATGACTATTTTGTCTCTCCTTCTCTCTGTCCGTATGCCACAGCATGACCCCGACTTTTTAGAAACACTCCATAGCGAGAGTGTGTCCGAATATTATTAAGACACGGTAAGTTTTTCAAAATGTGTTTACTTTAAGAAATGAACTGATATTTTTCGGCGTTCAAGCGAAATGAGTGAAAGAAAATGATCGGCAAATACCATGAACGCCGAAAAAAAATCAGTTCATTTCTTATATTTACAAATATTTGCTGTAATTTCTAACATTTAATAAACATTTTGTTAGTACGCATGTATGTTTAATCCATATTAGAGGTAGATAACACGAATAATGTGTATCCTATAAGGAACAGCCATGACCGATTTACTGAAGCTGTGTATATTCGAAATAAGAAAAATAAGTCCCATTGTTTACATTCTAAGTCAACAACTTGACAGTTTGGCGCGAAAAAGGCCGATTTTTGACGTCATTGGAAGTGACGTCATTTTAAAGTAGGATAAATATCTCGGGTTTTTTTGTCATAAAGAAACGCATATAGCCGAGCTGTTTATAAGGTAGATTCTTATGTCACTTTTCTTGCAATTTATCTCACTAATAAAGAATAATATTAGTTGGGAATTATGGTTTTCACTAGTAGGAAGGCATAGATCGGTTAAGAACAAATTTTGAAAAACTCCGCCAAATGTTTGCTGTCCCAAGTTCAAAAGATTAATTCGCGAATGAAAACTGCATATGCCACGCCTCCCCTTCGAAACTTTTCCACGAGTCCCGCCCTCTCGAAAAGTGGTGTTTATACGAAATTAACACCCTTTTTGTCAATGGAATTGAATGGGCGATTGTAAATATTTGGAAATATATATTTGGAAATATCGCACTTTGTATGATATTGTTTTGTATATAGAAAAGGTTTTATAAGTTAAACGTAGTTTTTATACATATACAGCGTGTAGTGTTTATACCTTTTTGGACCCTAAGACTTTTTTTTCAGTTTTGTATAAAAACGAAATTTACCAAAATTTACCCACATTAAATACTGCGAAGCATTTTATAAAAACACGAAAAGTAATAACGTGGGTCATTAAAATCAATGGATAATTATGCCCGTCCGTATACTGCATGCATGGCTACCAGTCATTGTTCTGTGTTTTCTCTTTTTATAAATAGCGTTTTTACGTCACATCCGGACGATCAGAATCGTCCAAAAACTCTCTGCCTCTGCATAGCAGTCATATGTTAACATAAAAAATGTCGTGAGACAAATGTTCTTTCTTGTATCTTAGTAAAGATCGGAACACATTTGTCACACAAATGTGTTTTGTTGGTAAGACATTTGTGGTCATGTGAGACATGTGAGTAGTATTAGGGCCGGTTTGCTTGTAAACAAAGATGATGTAATCGGCGGCCATCTTGGATGACCTACTTTCTAAAAATAGAAAAAGCACGTGGGTCTATATTTAGCCCAGGGTGAAGGTCTTGTGGGGGTAGCCATATTGGATTTGGGTTTGAACGGGAAAAAAGCGGCCATTGTGAATTATTGAATTTTCACCAATCTGGGTCTACACGGTATACAGAACTGACCTGTTAACGATCTGTTAAGATAGCCAGGGACATTGAGCGTCAGGTTCTTCCCTATCAGAGGCGAATCTTAGAGGTGTTGCATATAACGTGTGTTCACATCGATGTTTTCAGTTCAAATGACTGAGATGTTTCTCCTTCATGCGCGGATAGAGGGCGCAATGTTTAAAATGACAGCATCGCTATATTTAGCTGGCCGGTGTTACAAGTATTGCATCAGCCGAGAAAAGGCCTAGAGCATTAACCCCCGACCAGGGAGAGCAAATGGCAGTCAAGCGTAATCAACAAGACATTAAAAAGCCATTAACTGCCGGAAATGAAGGCAATTCAGAGACACAGTACCGTGAGAATGTATAGCAGTCAGGGCCCGTGAGAACATGCCGAGCTCACAGGGCGTGATAAAAATAGATATTGTGTCATACCTTAAAATAAACGATGTCAGTGCAGACGACGAAAGACGGCTAAGGGGGATAGGTGCTAAGTAGAGGTTTTCAAAGGGTATTGCTTAGCTTATAGAGGGTATGGTTTTATAGGTCCATTTTTTCTGTACATAGTCCCCATACCGTTGTTCACGGATAGTCTTTTAATCAAGCAGACATCATCTTACAGCATATTGGGTTTTACCCCCAGTAAATAGCCTCCCCTAACCCGTTAATTAGCAAGACTTGTCCAGACACGTTTTACAGCGCGCATGCGTTGTCCACGGATAAGACCTACCAAAGCAGACAGCATGTTACAGCATGTTCACCCCGAGTGAATTGCTTGTCCTGACCAGACTTGTTCAGACACCTTTTACCGGGCGCATGCGTGAAGGGCCTATAATCGACGTTATAAATAGACATGGGAATTCTCTCCACTCTCATACGATGTCCAGTCGTTGAATGGAAAACACCGAAAAACAACACAGTAGAATACGCTGAAGGTAAGTGTTTACAAATGAAACAGTTAATGAAAAACAGTATTTAAATCAAGACTCTACGGTCATAGTTTTACGGAAGACTTCGTCTGCTTTAACCCCTCTTAACCCTTATACCGCTGACTATTTTATCTATTAAACTTTTTCCAGCATCGTCTGCTTAAGAGAGCGTAGGAAGCGGTCTTTTTTCATTCAAGTAACAGTTCGAAAAGGTTAAAGTGTTTCTTTTATTATTATAAATGGTTATCTGAGTTTCATAATAAACCTGAAAAAGAGAGGAATTACTGTACATGTAAAATTTCACGGTTTTAGACTTTAACTACACAGTAAGCATGAGGCCGACATCTGTTTTCACTTCTAACAGGTCGTTAGGGACCATTTAGTTTCTCAGGGAGCCTGGGGAACTCATTATCTCATTAGGGTCCCCCTCTCTCTCTGCAGCATTATACACACATCTCAATGTTTGGGATTTTTAACAAAACTGTAAACACAGGTAGTGTATTTATACATTTCCTTAACCCTTTACCCCATATCTATGACCACTTAAAGCAGGCTGAAAGTAAAGCAGAATGCGCTTGGACTGACACATTGTAGCCGTTTTGATGCAACCTTTATCCTGCTGACACGGTCCCTGCTACACACGTGTTTTAAAACTACCTATAGTATGTTTCTAGCTTTGAAGACAGATGATTACTTAAAGCAGGCTGAAAGTAAAGCAGAATGCGCCTTGACCGACACATTGTAGCCGTTTGATGCAACCTTTATCCTGCTGACACGGTCCGTGCTACACACGTTTTTTAAAACCACCCCATAGCACGTTTCTAGCTTTGAAGGCAGATGACTACTTAAAGCAGGCTGAAAGTAAAGCAGAATGCGCCTTGACCGACATATTCTGAGCGTTTTGCTGTAACCTTTATCCTGCTGATACGGTCCGTGCAACACACGTGTTTTAAAACTTCCCCATAGCACGTTTCTAGCTTTGAAGGCAGATGACTACTTAAAGCAGGGTTAAACACAGGTAGAGTATTAATACATTTTCTTAACCCTTTACCCCATAACACATTTCTAGTTTTGAAGGCAGATGATGACTTAAAAGCAGGTTGAAAGTAAAGCAGATCGAATGAGCATTGACTGATAATTTCTAACCGTTTTGCTGTAGCCTACCGCGTCGCTCGCACAGTCAGAAGCCACAGATTAAAAAGTCATTAACTCATCAGCAACCCCCATTGTACAGTATTGGCATAAAATGCACAAAATGTTCGAATTTTATCATTTTAAATCCAGAAATCGTTCTATTGAACTTGTTTTACTCTGAATTGATACCAAATACATTGATTAATACTCGATAATTCATTACAAAACAACAAAAATAGACATTCACCTGTAAAGCTCGTTAAAAAGCTATTAAGAATTATTTTCTAGGAGAAATATCAATTTTTTCTAATAACGTGTAAACATCACAATTTCATCATTTTAAATCCAGAAATCGCTCTATTGAACTAGTTTTACTCTGAATTGATACCAAATACATTAATTAATTCTCGATAATTCATTATAAAACAATAAAAATAGACATTCACCTGTAAAGCTCGTTAAGAAACTATTAGGAATGTTTTCGAGGAGAAACATCAATTTTTTCTAATGATGTCTAAACATCACAATTTCATCATTTTAAATCCAGAAACCGTTCTATTGAACTTATTTTACTCTGAATTGATACCAAATACATTAATTAATACTCGATAATTCATTATAAAACAAAATTAATAGACATTCACCTGTAAAGCTCGTTAAAAAACTCTCAATAAAAGTTTGTATGTATGTATGTTATAAGAGGTACTACGACATCCCTATAACGCACCATCATTAGGATGGAACACTCTAGAGTCTATAGACATTTTAATTTCTTGACGGCCTTGAGGGAGATGAGAGGTCGGAGACAATTGCTCCGAAACATGACGTGGCGTCAAACCGAAGCCCTTAGCGAAGTTATCAAACGTATCGTGGATGGGACTATCAATCCCCTAAGACGCGACAGCCAAACGTTCGCGAGAGAACGGAGACTATTGAGAACACTGGCTAGTGAAAGCGTCAACGTGTCCAGAAAAAAGACATTACTAAGACTACATCATTCTTTGATACCCGTCATCTTACGAGAACGTTACGTCATAGTAACTATCGCGGACGAAACCAGACGAGCGCAAATGATCAGCGAAGAGTAAATATTGTACAAATCCGGCTCAGAGAAATGATAAAAGTTTATAAGAGGGAGAGAGTTGTTGACAGTATTATCAGTTATCTATACCAACGAGAATGTATCCCTGCAACCTCTGCCACAACTCGTACGCCTATTTGGACAGTTTGAAACGACACAGGAAACATAAACACAAAGGTATACTTGACACTAAGGACCAACAGCAACAACAACAACAACAACAACAACGACAAGAAGAAGAAGAAGAACAACAACAACAACAACAACAACAAGACGAACAACAACAACAACAACAACAACAACAACTGCCATTCGCTTTAAAGCACCCCTTTACCTGTATCGTGTCAGGACCAACGGCCTGTGGCAAGACTTATTTTGTATCCCAACTGCTTCAGAGCGCTCAACAACGCATTCAACCTTCTCCTGAACGCATTATTTGGTTGTACAAAAGATGGCAGCCTCTCTACGACGTCATACAAACGTCCGTCTTTCCCGCGGTCGAATTTATGCGAGGCGTCCCGTGGAATCTAGAGAAGGATGAATTTCTCGACACCCGAGTGAGAAACCTAATAGTCCTCGACGATATGGCGTCGGAGGCGGCCAAAGACCCTAGAGTCACGGATCTCTTTACGGAAGGCAGCCACCATAGAAATTTGTCGGTCATCGCTCTCAACCAGAACCTATATTATAGTAAAGACCCAACCCAGAGACGCAACTGCCATTATCTGGTCCTTTTCAACAATCCCATAGACAAACAGCAAGTGATGACATTGGCCAGACAAATGTACCCGAGTAACTCTCAGACGCTATTACGGCGCTTCGAAGAGGCCGTCAGCAGACCTTACGGGTACTTGTTGATCGATTTGAAACCGACCACATTGGAGTCTCTACGTATGCGCAACCGTGTCCTGAATGATATAAGAGACACAACCGAAGCTAGGGTCCAAACAACTAGATTCACCGACCCGTCGAAAGCACAGACTCAGCAGTCAGTGGCGCCTATACACAGCCTAACACAGGGTGACATTAGAATCACGTGTGACGATTGCGGAGCAATATTATCTAATATTCATCACTTGCAAAGGCACGTCAAAACCTGGTGTCCGATAAAAACTCAAGGTACCGCGGACGACGAAGCCCCGATGCCCTACCGACACAGGCTTACGGACGAAAATAAGAGCGAGTTCGATGATGAAGCGAATCTTGATGAGGACGACACAGAATCCTATGATTCAGACGACGGAATTATCGGGGAAGGATTTGAGGAAGATGAAGATATGGATCAGGATAAATTTTCCTCACAAAGAAGCCCTGCAGTCGATAAGTGGATAAGACATTTCCAAAGAATGGCTGAAGGAAAAGTAAAACCAAATCACAAGGGACACTATATCGTGGAAGACCTGCAAACTGGTTATGGCCGTGTGAAGGACACGGGTCGAAGGTCTATCCCGTGGGTAACACCCATCGCCCAAGATATCGAAATGGCCAGATCATTAGTCAAACGCCAAAGAAAGGAGACGACTTCCGCTCAGAATAAAAGAAGGGGCTTTAGAAAGACGCCCATGACCAGATCATTAGTCAAACGTCGAAGAAAAGTGTCAACTTCCGAGCAGAATCACCAACGAGACATTAAGAAGAGGCCCCTCACAGCAGTACCTGAACCAGACTTTTCTATGAGGCCTCCGGGACTTCCGGTGTACGGATAGGACAGGAAAAACCACGTTCGATGTTACTGACGACGACCAATTTATTTGTAAAACATTTCTCAAGAAGTGAAATTCGCTACTTTGTTGAGGAATATTTGTAAATATTAGTGATGCTGTCATTGGTCATTGTAACATATTGTAAATGGAACACATGTTTTGTATGTCTTGTATAAATAAAGCGAAAAAAGAAAGCACATTTGTTGGGTTTTTGTTTTGGATATCCTATTTTTTCTTTACGTCTGTCTGTCTCTCTCTCTCTTTGAATTGGAATCAAAACAAACAAATCGTAATGGACTGATCTATTTATTAGCCCCGTTCAATACAGTACGTCGGGGATTAGGGTGGTCCCACCGATCGTACTTTACAATAAGGGTAATTCTATTAATACGGGTATACAAATATCGTTCAACTGACATTGACGTTTAATACCGGTCATTAGTACGGATCCAGTGTGAAAACATGTAAAATGAATAGAGTCTTTAGTAAACATGGCCGCCGGTAACAACTCGGGGTCGTACTGTCCTTTGTAATATTTCACCACTGTCGGTAAGTCTAAAGGTCCCTCAACTTTGAAAGAAGCCGATACGGTCACCACTTGAATGGTAGATAATGCGACTGGCCAACCTAGTTGTTGAATGCGTCTGGCATAACGTCTAAGTCTCCGTTTGGCATCAGTAATAGAATGGACTTTTCCGTTGATCATTAACTTTCCGGTAGAAAACACCATGCAATGTCCACCTATCTTTCGATGTTTCCATTGGGCACCGGAGTACCGGGCTGGATCGTATATCATATTTTCAGTTTTACGGGTTAGCACTGTTAGATCAATGTCACAATGTGTCTCGGTCATCACCACAACGTTGGTGATCATTTTCTTTTCTCAAAAGCGAATTTGACGTATATGACGTTCAGTGTCTACACAAGGTCGGAGCGTTTTCGCAGTGTTTATCAAGTCAAAACTCCCCAAAATCTTTAAGGCAGTACATTGGTCGTCGATGCGTGAAAAAGCGGCCGCTAGAAGCCACTTCGGATTTTCTTTGGAGCAATTTACCACTGTTTCGTACCACTTAAACAGCATCACATACAATAACGTTTGGTAATGTTGAGAGTATGTCTTTTTCAAAGCGTCTATTTGAGTTAGTTTATAACCCAGCTGAAACGCAAAGAGCTGCCAGTTAAATCCGAGTTCTTTAGAATACTGTAGCAACTCGTCGTCTGTTAAAGTACTGTGCTCGATACTTTGATTGTTACTCATGGTACTCTCGAAGTCAAACTGATACTGTGGCACCAGAAACGTCTCTTTTTATACGCTTTGTATGACGTCATCAAAAGAATAGGGATTGGCTACACTCATTTATCTGACAGATACATGCCCAGACCTGTTTATCTATTTATAGAACTACGTCAGAGGATGTTCTCTCTCGCTCTCTCTCTCTGGTAATTGGACAAATCACAAGTGCATAAAATAGATTTAATGTTTATTTCGATATAGCGCCAATATTACATAACATCGTACAATACATTGATATTACAAAACGAACACCATGGACAGTTTAGAATAAATTTGAGTTTGTATTAGGTCCAAAGGGTTTCTGGGATTTTGTCAGAGTGACTCCAAATCCAAAGCCACTGTTGGGTGGTTTGGTAACTTGTCCAAATCCTACGTCGGCTACCTTGACGTTATCGTTCCACCCAACCATTTTCAAATAATCACAGTTTGGGCTCCATTTGTAATGTTCTTTCCAGGGGTCGTCCGTTCGTTCCCAATCACGTAGACCGACACCGCATTGAAAACACCTCACTTGATCGCCGTGACCCGCGTATAGGAACCCGCATTTCGCCAAGTCGTATTTGTTAGGAATCATCTGTTTTGGCCAACTGTCAAACGTTTTCAGTCTATGTTCGTAATACTTGTTCTGGGACATGTTGTTTACCAGACAAGCATCTGTAGTATTCATATCGGTGTTTCAGTGAAGAGTGAAGTGGATCTTAGTCACCTCTGCCTTTTTATACTGCTGTCTCCATTCTGATTGGTGGACTATTTATAGTAACCGTGTCAGATTTGGATATTACCAGTCCGCGTGTGAATTGGGGTTGCACTCGGCGCATCGCAAAGCGCCCAACTGGTTCATATGATCGCTCTGCAAGTAACAGGGTACAATCGAGTTCAATTCAGGCAATTGTTTTCCTATGACCGGTATCATTTCTTTCAATTTGGCGTATTCGTTGGGTCTTAAACACAAACCTTTCTTAGTCGGCACCACTTCGTCCTGTGGTTTCCAATATTGTCTAATGCTCACACACACGCTGCCCTCGTCTACTGTGCAATAAACGTTGCCTCCCAAGTGACTACTGTAGTGTTTCTTCTCTGCCAAGGCTTCGTCTAAGCATTCGATGCAGTCGACCCAAATTTTCCACCGCCTTAAGGGTAAACTGATGCCTTTCTTACTGGGTTTATCATTGAGCCATTCTCTTAGATCGACTCTCACTTCGCCTTTCCATTCAGTCACTTTTACGTATCGCTGATTCCCCAAGGCAAAGCTAGAGTGGTTATCCATTCTGTACGATGCGCGTAACTGTGAATGAATATTACTGTTGCCTACACTCTTATATACCAGTTGGAGTGGGCAAACATAACGTCATTTTCTATTTATAGACATACATGTATGGATCTTTGATGGAATCAGACATGTTTGGACTTGTAAAATAGTACGCCTGACTGCCATTTCCTGGAGTGAATGTGTTTTCGGACTCTCCCTGGTCGGGGGTTAATGCCCTAGGCCTTTTCTCGGCTGATGCAATACTTGTAACACCGGCCAGCTAAATATAGCGATGCTGTCATTTTAAACATTGCGCCCTCTATCCGCGCATGAAGGAGAAACATCTCAGTCATTTGAACTGAAAACATCGAAGTGAACACACGTTATATGCAACACCTCTAAGATTCGCCTCTGATAGGGAAGAACCTGACGCTCAATGTCCCTGGCTATCTTAACAGATCGTAAACAGGTCAGTTCTGTATACCGTGTAGACCCAGATTGGTGAAAATTCAATAATTCAACATGGCCGCTTTTTTTCCGTTCAAACCCAAATCCAATATGGCTACCCCCACAAGACCTTCACCCTGGGCTAAATATAGACCCACGTGCTTTTTCTATTTTTAGAAAGTAGGTCATCCAAGATGGCCGCCGATTACATCATCTTTGTTTACAAGCAAACCGGCCCTAATACTACTCATGTGAGACAAATACGATCGCATCCATCTTACGTTAGACAAATGTGTTCGGAGGCAAATGTGCTCCTACAAAGCAGTGCTTGGTCAGGCTCCAAACTACATGTATCCGACACTTATATCAATGTCTTGTATTAAAACGAAATAAAAAATTCCTAATTTTACAAAAAATTCTGAAGCAGACGAAAATTAAAGCAGACGATGTTATACAGTGGAGAATCTGTTATTCTTTCCCAATAAACGCGTTTACGCTAAAACTATTATTTGCAGTGCAAACAGTTTGGAGCCAGATCAGACGCCGGGTAACCCGGCGTCTGATCAGGCTCCAAACTGTTTGCCACCAAGATAAACAAGAATTATCAGAATTGTCCAAAAATTGTTCTTTTCTACGTTTTAGTGTTTTGCGTTTGCGTACGTTTGCGTTTAAACGGGAAAGAATAACAGATTCTCCACTGTATCAGTGACTGCATTAGACGGGTTATTGTAATGGTTATAAGTAAATCTAAAATGTTAATCCAGTATAAACAGTGGAGAAGACGTTATTATTTCCCAATTAACGCGCTTACGCTAAAAATATTATTTACGGTGGGAACAATTTGGAGCCAGATCAGACGCCGGGTAACCCGGCGTCTGATAAGGCTCATAACTGTTTGCCACTTGGATTACAATAGATTGTCAGACTTGCCAACAACATTAATTGTAATTTTCTACGTTTTATCGACATGCGTTTGCGCTTCGTTTGCCTTTAAATGGGAAATAATAACGTCTCCCCAACCGGCCACTCTCACTATACAGTGGAGATTCTGTTAGTCTGTCCCGTTTAAACGCAAACGTACGCAAACGCAAAACACTAAAACGTAGAAAAGAACAACTTTTTGACAATTCTGATAATTCATGTTTATCTTGGTGGCAAACAGTTTGGAGCCTGATCAGACGCCGGGTTTCCCGGCGTCTGATCTGGCTCCAAACTGTTTGCACTGCAAATAATAGTTTTAGCGTAAACGCATTTATTGGGAAAGAATAACACATTCTCCACTATAACATTACTACCTGTTAAAATTTAACCTGTTATCCTGAAACATGTCAACTTCTAACTAACTCAACCCAACTTCTAGTACACAATGCGATAGTCATATATGGGTTGAAATAGTACCTGCATTAGAAACAGGATGTAAACTTTCCTGCATAGCGACGAACTTGAGCTTGCTAGAGTTCATAGATTCGAAATTTTGACAGGATTTAGAAGTAATCAATTTCTTGACCCTGTTGACAATTTATCAAACTCTGAGTGGCAATTGACCAATTTTTAATTTGATCAGGGGCCGGGTTGCCCGGCGTCTTTTCTGGTTCCAACCCATTTGCTTTGGACATCATCGTTTCAGCACAAACGAGGTTGTTGAGAAATGGTAAATCCCCGGACGAATTCCCTATTGTACATAAAAATTGTTTTGAAATAGAAAGTACATTTAGGTTAACATTTTTTCCTCCATTTGTTTTGAATTGTAAACTTCGAAAAATCCTTTTTCGAAATATGAGAAATTAACCCAACTCAATTTAGTTTTCCCATTGGTTCACAGATTATATGAACAGCCTAAAATGAAATGATTTTCATGTAAAAGTACAAAAGTAAAAGATATAAAATAAACCCCAAAATATGGTGTGTGGTTGAAGTCTTATAATGAAATACAATCTTTATTATTATTATTATTATTATTATTATTATTGCCTCTGTACTGCCTTACCCCGAGTATAATGGTTAATTGCAAACAGTTTGGATCCTGATCAGATGTCGCGTAACGCGGCGTCTGATCATGATCCAAACAGTTTGACACCCATCTCAATAATTCTTAAGACAAAATACCTGAATATTAAAGTCGAGTAATAAAAGTAGATGACAATTGTTTACAATCTGTGATGTCATTGCAGTGGGCTGGTTAATCGTTTATTATTTTGTGGAAGAAGCATCAGACCAATCAGCAGCACTTGCATACCCATAGCAGGGCTGCATTTCTCCGGATTTTTCCTTAATCTTCGGATTTTTTTTCTAGTACAAGGTACATGCAGCTTAAAGCAGGCTGAAAGTAAAGCAGAATGCGCCTTAAGGCGCATTCTGCTTTACTTTCAGCCTGCTTTAAGAAGTCGCATGTTAGAAACAAGAAACAGGTTGTGGGGTAAAGGTACGATTCGTAAAATCGCACTTGAAAAATGCAACTTTGGAAATGTTAGGATTTTTCATGTCAACTTATGACAGCCCTGTCATAGTTAAGACGGCATGTGCATTTTCGTCTGTACAATGAATATTTTCATCATCCCTAAGGTATTCTAAGACATTGACACTTTGGAGTCACCCAGTCGAACTCCATGCAAAGACCGTAAACTGGCGGATGGTTTTGATCGAAGCGCCATGTTTTACACAACTTGTCTTGAACTGTCGACAATTACGTCGTACAAATCTATATAAGACTTTAACGACCGAGCTTGACTTCGATGGAAGTTAATCGCTGCTTCGGAGTAAAATAATCAGAGAACTTGGATTTCGTTGGGAGAGAACAGAGAATCAGAGAATGGTTCTTGTTAAGAAAAAATAAATCCAACGTAGAACAGCACCCGAAGAACTGCACTAAGAAGAAGGACTTTGAAGAAAATGGCTATGACTTCGTGTATATAGACGAAACCTGGGGTGGACACCAGTTACTGTTTTCTGCCAAGTATTGCTGGCAAAGCCATGATATGCCTGGCATATGAAATCCGGTCCATGGTTTATAATTATAATGTCGAAATCCGTTTGAAAAGATAAGCGGATCAGTGTGTTTCTCTTTAAAAGAACGATCTCATGACAATAATAGTGTAATATATGCATGTTTCTAAACTGATACAGATTCAAAGTGTAATTCCGTTATCTATGTTTTGAAAAAAGTTTGACTTAGTTTTTAGATACTGTATGTGCTAACATTTAATTAATAATAATATAAAGATAGATATTAAACATGTTAGAAACATACGTTTCAAAGTTGGCAATGGTATTACAGCGCTCCCTCTCCACAACGACCGTATGAACAACGACTGACTCCTTACAAAAAACGCTTGCCGCTGTTTCCAAACACGACCATTATGTTTATCCTTTTTCACGGCTGCAATATCGTCTGCTTAAAAATGTCGTCTGGTGATTTTCTCAAAGTCACATATTGGATATTTTGACAGAAAAAAACACCATAATGACGAGTGACAAAACAGCTTGAATCCAGATCAGACGCCGCGTTACGCGGCGTCTGATCTGGATTCAAGCTGTTTGCAAATGTAGACCGAATTTCCTCCTATTACATAAACCTCCGAACAACCCACATAATATTTGTCTCCCATTGGGTATTGTTGTACAGAGTGAGCACTGTATAACACAAGATCTTGCACATCGCCGTTGCTGTCTATGACGACCTCAATATCATGTACAAAGCGATTAGTCTAGTTGCTTAGGGTGAAAATCGTTACTTGGTGGATTAAAGCATAAGACTTTGTATACGGGTTGTATTTGTAGTATATAATAATAATAATTGGGGGTGCCCGACCTGGCTGCCCTATTTCGGTCAAAATCCAAAATGGCGTCCAAAATGGCCGCCACCAAACAATAAGTTTTCAAAAACGCCCTTATTTGGTAAATTTTCATGATTAAAATTGTCTATAGCTATGTAAATTGGACAATAAGGTTGCACTGTGATATAGTTGGACCCATTTATGTCATCAATTGTTTGTTTTTTATATAATTACTTAATTTCTTTCATTTTTGCAGTACATAACCTACATGTATTTCGTGATCAGGATAATTACCATTTTCCTTTGCATAATGTTATACATATATATGTGCCTATTAATTGAATGTTTTAGCATATACACTTTCCAGAGCACAGTGACATTGCCTTATAGACCGTTTAATCTGCTTTTTCTGTGAGTGTTCTCCATGGAAGTGGCCAGTTTTCGTTTAATTTGGTTCAACCAAAGGTGTTCGATATGTGATATTCTGGTCTGACTTTATACTTGTTAACCAAATACTGGCGTGGTAGAGGCTTCTATTGACATGCTGTAATACAGGTGGGAGGTCTTGCATCAGTTTACCATGTTTAACCTGAGGAAACAGTTTCTGTCCTAGGTAATTGACTTTATATAGTTGTGATATATGATCATAAAGTACCAAATGAATCTTTCAATGCACTAAAATAGATTCTGCAAAGGAACAGAAAATGGTGCCATTGCTTGAGAACATTATATCTTGGACCTGGATACTTATTCGTGTACTCTCCTCCTCCAGTTCAATGAGCAGCATTTGTGCACCAGTGCACAGCCTTTGGCAACAACAGAGTAATGTAGTGATGTCAATCGCTTAGTTTTCTGGGTATTCACGGGCAGCCACATCTCCTGTCAAGAGATCCAAAAGCTATTCTTTGTTTTTTAGCTCGCCTGTACGAAGTACATGACGAGCTATTGCAATAACCCCGGTGTAGTCGTCGTCGTTGTCGTCGGCGTCGTCGTGAACGGCGTAAACAATTTTAAGAAAATGTCTATAACTTCTATGTCCCTTGAGGTATTGCTTTCATAGTTGGTATGTGTGTGTATATGGACAAGACCTTTCCATGCACAGAAAAATTTGGACCCCTGTGACCTTGACCTTGAACTTAGGGCCCGCGTTTAGGTTTCGAAATCTGTGTTTAGGTTTCGAAAAATGCCTATAACTTCTATGTCCCTTGAGGTATTGCTTTCATAGTTGGTATGTGTGTGTATATGGACAAGACCTTTCCATGCACAGAAAAATTTGGACCCCTGTGACCTTGACCTTGAACTTAGATCCAGGGTTAAGGTTTCGAAATCTGTGTTTAGGTTTCAAAAAATGCTTATATTTCCTATGTCCCATGAGGTGTAACTTCATACATGTATTTGATTTTCATGTGTATATGGACAAGACCTTTCCATGCAGGCAAAAAGGTTGAACTCGGTGACCTTGAGAGTGTGCTTTTAAGTTTCTAAATGTGCCGATGGCGGGCTTTGTTGTCTCTCTGACAACTCTTGTTTTAAATTCTAATGAAATGAGTTGAAACTCGATAGTAGTCTTGTCTGATGTGAAACTTCCTTTCTTGTGCCCCCCCCCCCCCCCCCCCCTTCCTCGGATTGCTCCTTTGAGACTATATGTATCACTTTTGTATGTGTAGCACACACCATAAACCCTTTAGCAACTTTAAAACTGTCTTTTTGTCCATGGTATGAAATCATTTTGACTGTGACTATGTCATTTGCAACATGTGGTGTTTCCAGTTTATTATTTAGATCCACTTAAATTGCAGGCTCTCCAATGGTTCCGACTTGCAGGTAGGAAGTCTCAGTCTTTCCTCTTGAGAACAAGTTTGGTGCCAATGTCGATTTCCAGAAAGAAGTCAGCCTGGGCCTGAGATTATACCAACCTTAGCAAACGTTTCATATATATGTATAACTAGTATTAGTATACATAAGTCTACTGTAAAACTATATTAAAGTAAGGTATATTTTACCGGTTAATGTGTTTACTGTAAAACCTAGAGCCTGTCATCGAAATTGATATTTGAGTTTTATGGTTCCCTTTATGTTTTATAATCTCTGAGCCACATCATCTCCACATACTTGGACAACTGTGAAACGTTGATTGATCATCGCTTTTTAGTTCATTATTGTTGTTTTACTTTTTACTTTCCTTCAGTGATTGGTATTTCAAAGAGTTGTATTTTGTTGTTCTTTATTGGAATCTGAAATTGGCTGGGTCTTGTCTATAACCACTCGTTGCACATATTCTTGCATCACTCTCAAAATTGTGCCTAAAGCATTTCTTCTTGCCATGCGTATGAAATTTCAGAACGAATCACAAGATCATGCGACTCTTGTAGAAATATATTTTCAATACTGTTTACTGGTTAACACAAATTATTGACCTACCTACGTGAACGTCTCTTGTTTTGAGGTCTCAAATGGTCACGGTTACAAGATGGACTTTTATCAAGGTTATTTTCTGAAATTCATTTAGAGTTTTTATATTTCAGCCCCATATATCATACAGCGTTTATGTGCACCTAGATTCTCTGTCAGTTCAATGTCACATTGAGCGTTCTACTCATTTGCCTGATGAAGCGAATTGGCAGAAAACTTGTGGTTTATTTTTTGAAATACCCAGTAGTTTTTGGATGTCCTTGATGCTTGTATCAGATAGTGAGTTCATAATTCTTGTATGAACTGGTAACCTGTGTATATAGTAGGTGTGGTCAAGAATAAGGAAGAGTATGGGACGAGCTGCTTAAAAACGTTGACATAAAGTGTGCAGTTCACGAAGTGCAGGTACAAAAATGACAATCAACATCTCTAAACGAAGTACATGTTTAAGGTCCCATTATTTGAATGTAGAACTCTTTTCTGTCATGTTGATCTTCCAGGCAACAACTATTCCGTCATATGCTTGATCATTCATAATTTGGAATGCTTCCTGTTTTAATTTAGCTAATGCCAAAGCTGTCATTTTGTAAGCATATCATGGTTTAGTAAAATGAGCTGCTGAAATAAAGGAATCGGCTGTTCCCACATCAGCCTCTGTTATTAAAGCTTGCCAATCAAGACACCCTCCAAATGGCAATATCGATATGCACACCTTCAAGCATCATCACATAGAAACTTTCGCAATGTGAATATGTCCAGTTCCACGGACGGTATTGGGCTAAAGTAAAGAGTAAATACTTCTAGGCTCTCAAGCTGTCAGTAGGGCACCGCAATTCACCATTACCCGTCTCACAAGTTTACAACACATCTGACCCAGTCCATAGTGGAGGAACCAAAGCTTGACTTTTTTCTTAATATATGAAACTGAATGCTGATAAGAAATATAGACACTACCTAATCTAAGTCATGCAAAATACTTGATTTTGATGAGACAAACAGTTTCAGCTCAATATTACGGTCGTAGTTACTAATTATTTTGGCACGAATGGGCTTCTGTAGTTTACAAAATGAACTTGGAGAGGTCTAATGAAAAATGTACATTTTCTTTTTTATAATATATTTATATTATATAGGCAATATATGTTTAATCATTTTGGTTATTATGGATTTCCGCAGTTTTATTGCTGATGGAAAGTAACAAACTGTGTGTTTGCAGCAAGTCACGAAAACACATGACAATTACTCTTTCTATACTGTGCAATTACATAATTAATTCTCATTTCAGTTAAACGTACTGGAATACTTTGTTATTCATTAAAAGCAATAAAACATGCTAACCTTTATATGGTTATTGGCTAATGATCAGCCATAATTCCAAATATAGAAACAAACAGACGTATTGCGTCATGATTATCAGACGCTCAAATCCGAAAAACATGGTATGGTGGCCTCAACGTGTCATAACCTAAACTCCTTAATCTATAAAACGGATGTTTTTTCTTTAATATTTTGTAGCAAATGAATTAATTATTTTATATCTACGTTTTTTCTTAAATGTCATGTAATAAAACGTGCAATTTTAAGTTTCATTTAGATTTTTCGGTCATAGCTTGAAGGTGAGCCACTTTTTATCACCGTCTCCTTAATTGTTCGCGAGCTGCACTGTATTCCATAGAAAAGAGGCACCAAATGTAAATTTATCATACAGATACTATGCAGTTTAGGCTTATATTCTATTAATCTACTCAAATACATCACATTATAATGCACTTTCTACTGCTGAAATAGAGCCCCTATAAAGTATGTACACGTTGGCGGCCATTTTGAATTTTTCAAAAGGTAGGTCACCTAGCCCGGGCACCTATATGTCATTTGATTCTATACATGTCATACTATACATGTCAGAAGTTTGGTGCTTTAATCCACTCTGTAATGATTTGGCCAAAATTTGGACATAAGCAACTAGACTAATTGGACCGGTGATACGCAGAGTCAATTGGCGTCTAATCATTAACCAGACTGTTGGACATTCGAATGAATGCATCAATCAAAATACGAAAATCCCTCGCTGATATAGTATAAGAAATATTCTCCGGAAAATTATTTTCTATACTTTATAAAATATATTACAGTTATAGATAGAGCATGTGTACACATAACGGTGCAAGGAGAGAAACACGTTGAGCTGTTTTGCTTTCGTTTCAATCCTTAACTTTGTTGTACGTTTGTAACATACATGTAAATTATTGAAATAAAATGTTTAAACCAAAGGTCACCGTGATCATGATATGGTTAACCCATGGTTGACTGCTTACACATCCTAGCTTGCTTACACATAACGGTATGTTTACAAATTGTCGCCTTTAAGGTTCTTTTTAAATATAAGTTTTCTTGTTTTTAAAAGCACATGCGGAAAACAGTCTTCCAGACGCGTTTCCGCTCGCCCTTCATGCGTTTGCCCATAAGTAAATAACGAGGCAGTAATATTATATATATATATTTTTATTCAACTCTCATCATGGATACAGCATACATACAATTACTTAACAACTATAAATACATGTCAATGACCCATGTCATTCAATTATGAATTATAAGAGACTATCAGTGTGTTATCAAAATGAACACATGCTATGTAATAAAACAATACAGCATTATTTATACTAAAACCGGACATATTCACCACTGTTATAAACAAATTGCATTATTTAAAATCAACTATCACAGTTTATACATTGTTATATAGCAGACCTCTGCGTCTGTTTAAAATAAGATGGCAGGATTTAAATTTTGACAAAGCTTGAACATTTACACTATGTGGACTTGCACCGATGTCTGTAAATCACTATCATTTCTTCTGGATAATATTTATGTACGTTTTGGGAGTACCATATACCGCCAAGTGATTGGTATCCCTATGGGTACAAACTGTGCGCCCCTTGTCGCAGACCTATTTTTGTACTGTTATGAGAGGGACTTTATGCTAAGTCTAAAACCTGATACACAGGCAGATATGATCGAAGCTTTTAACAATACATCGCAATATCTAGATGATATTTTTAATATAGACAACCCACTTTTTGATACGTTGTTTCCTTTTATTTACCTAAAAGAACTACGCCTTAATAAAACAAACGAGTCAAATTTGGCGGCGCCATTTTTAGATTTGGATCGTTTAATAAATAACGGAATTTTTTCTTCTAAGATTTACGATAAACGAGATGATTTTGATTTTAGTATTGTAAATTATCCTCATCTAGATAGCGATGTTCCCCGTTCCACATCTTACGGGGTTTATATTTCACAACTTATTCGCTTTGCTAGGGCCTGTACCTCTGTTGAGGACTTCCACATTCGTAATAAAACTATTACTGAAAAGCTTCTTAAACAGGGGTACAGATTTCATAAACTTCGTAAAACATTTTCTAAATTATTTTATAGAAATCTTCCTCTCATTAACAAGTATAAATGTAACTTAAAGTCTTTTCTGCGGCAAGGTATTTCACATCCGGACGTAAGGTTCTTGGACATATGCATTTTCAAAACCTATCTGTGAAACGTATTAGATTTTTCCTCAAAAAAGATTATGATCCAACTATATTGCTGCGCACTTCACGTTTGGTTATCGATCAATCTACACTTGATAACTATGCTTTCCCCTTTGGTTGTGTGACGACAGACAGGGCTTAGCACTACATGGTGATGTATCTCTAAAGCCGTCCTTAACCGGGAGAGTTATGTCGGATTTTCGTGCTTTGTTTTTTCTCTCCCTCTCTGTCGTACCCTGAACCCTTCCATGTCTTACAGTTACTCGTGACTACAGACTAGTCGCTTAAGTACAATTTGACCGTTGTCAAAGTGGGTTATTTTTAACACGGGCTTGAATGTTTAATTCTTTCCCATGTTTCTAATGATCTTGTCATAGAATTTTTGTTAGATGTTTTACATGTATTTACTTACTGTGCTGACGGTCTTTTTGATTGTGAGGTTGTGGAACAGGGTTTATATTTTATGTACACTGTTCGTCTTTATAGGTTAATATAGGAGATAAGAGTGAGTTGTTAATGGTTAATTTATAATTAATTCTTGATTGCTGCTGACCGTACCAAGGCGGGCTCCTATGTTCACTTTGCTTTATGTTTGTCTTGCGTGTTGTTTTCTATTTAGTGTGTAGATGAAGGAATGGGAGTGTGCGTGTGTGTGTGTGTTTGTTATAGTATGACTGTGTGTGTGTTCTGCTTGAGAGGTGGGTGTATTGTTTGTGTTGCGTTTCCTGCTTGACTCTTTCGTATTTATTTGGCAACAGTGCGTATTAAATTTTCATCAGGAAATATAAAAACAAACATATCATTATCATTCCTACAGTTAAAAAGAGTGTCAACTTCAGAAGCCTTAGTAAAAAATCATTTCTACTATCATTAAATATCACATTTCATTATAACATGGAATTCATTTTCCACACAGTTTTTGCAAAATGGACAAACTCTGAGTTTTTCAGCCAACCTTTCAAATCGACCCGTCTATATATCGCAGTGGGGCAACACCTGATAAAAAAATGTTTCGATTTTACAAAAAACAAATTTGAGAACAATTTTATGTTTGTTTCACAACATTAACCCTTTCACTGCCAAAGCCGACAACACTGACATTCGCAAACAGTTTGGATCCTGATCAGCGTCTGATCAGGATCCAAACTGTTTGACACTCATATCAATTTATTTTATATCAAACACATTAATTTTAGACATTCTCAAGAACCTTTGTGAAAAACATCAGCAGTATAACAATACTTATATTATTGAATGAATGGTAAGCCATTACAATGAAACGAGGTACTACATGATGTAGTACTATGTACAAGTTGTGGAAATAAAATATTTGTTCTGTCCTGTTCTGGTAAGCCATTACATAATTATAATTAAAGTTAACGGGCGGACGAACGGACGAACAGACGGGTGGAGATATGTACGTTCGGCATGACGGACAGAGATAAAACCTATAATCTCACAGATAGATGCATAGATGGGGGATTTGAAAGGACCGTAAACGAAGAAGTAAATATCGGAGTCCCCCCTCGGAAATTGCTTCGTCTGAATAGGATCTGCACACAGAAGGCAACAGTGGTCAAACCGTTTAGATGAGTATACCTAGACCAGGCTCCAAGGTTATAAATATAAAGCGTTTGAGTTGAGTCTGATTTTGTTCTCAAGCATTTGATTGGTCATATTTGAGCCTATGTTCAAATCTGACCAATCAAGTGCTTGAGAACGACTGTTTTGTGACACATCAGTTGATTTGGGTTTACACGTATGGATGTGGCTGCATTGCTTTTTGTAAAGCTGTTGAAGATTATATGCTTAAAGTTTACAGATCAGTTGTTTCAGGCGCCATCAACTCCATAATGGACTGACATACTGTGTCCCAGCTCGGCACAAGCTTTACGTCATCTCCTTCTGTCACCCACTTTGACCTCGAAGTATTACTGAAATATGTAAGTAACACTTTAGGCATCTCTGATGTTTTCACTTCTTCCAGAAACATCAGAACTATTGGTTTATGCTGATATTTTGAAACGAATATTTCATCTTTGCACCAAGGGCTTTTACAAAAGTTTTTCGAGACACATAGGATAATAACCTCTGAGCATTCTATCCATTTAATAACTTCCTCTACCACATAGAACCCTGGTCTAAAAGTCGTATCGCCTGTTGCTACACATGTTTTATTGGTGTCTAGTAACACTTGAAGACGTCCATTTAATTCTTCGACAACATTAGCATTAATGAAACCGTCATCTGCGCTACTGTATGACAAGAATACAGGGTATGTGAAAGCATGATTTATTTTGTATTTTTCAATTAAAGCCATTAAATGTCTTTTTCTATTTAACACTCGTCTTCGATAACCATAAATCACCCAGATAATAGCACCAAGAATCAACAGAACTGCTCCTGCCGCAACACAGCTTCCTATTATCAATGGCCGTTTACAGAGGAAATCTATCTTGGACATTGCTTTATGATGAACGGATTGTCTAGCACCTTGAAATGAACACACACTGCTAAACTGTATCTCACTAGTAGAAGTAACCCATTCTACAAATTCTTTGTTATCTCATGAACACGCAAGCGGATTAGTTCGCATATCTATAACCAAACATAGTCCAGAAGAATTGCCATGTAGGCTTGTGTTAGTTCGCACATGGATCAACTGATCAATGGCCATCATGTTCTGAGCATGTAAAGTGTGTATTTTGTTATGGTCAAGCTTTAAAACTCTCAGAGTATGTAAATGTTGGAGTTTAAAGGTCACCGATTCAAGATTATTGTTTGATATATCAATAACCTGTAGTTTTCTCATATCGATAAAATATGCAAAAGGTATATAGCTCAAAGAATTATGAGCTATATAAAATTCTACCAAATTTGCGGATAAATGTGTTATTTGGAGTGATTTAATACTATCTAAATGATTGTGGGACACATCCAAATATCTCAGTTGGCCTGAATGAGATATGAGAGAAGAGCCAGTATATTCGATACCATTGTGCGCTAAATTCAAATGTTGTATGCTTATCTGCTGATTTTCATCTTTTAAAAGACAAAACGAACTTAACGTTATATTATATTGCGGTATTTCTGTAATTATGCATAACACTTGACCTATATGATAGCCAAAAAGCCTAGTCCGAACTCCATTTGGCACGAGCCCTTTAGCGTATAAAGACGTTATATTTTTCAACGGTCTTATTGCAGAGGGGGTATTTGATTCCGAAGTTAATAGATACAATTGATCTGCAAACGTTTTAGAGGGAAAAGCATAACTTATGTCAATGCTTCGTAAATTATGAAAGTGTTCAGTATAGTCAATTAAAGATTTCACCAAATTCACAACCAACATGCCACCAGCGGATACGTTGAACTGTGCAAGTAGTGGTAGACATTCTGCAAAAGCTTGCATGTGCATCGATCCGTACTTCGTACCACTAAGGTCTAATTGAAGGATGGGTTTATTGCGTAATGCGTAGAAGAACTCTTTTGAGAAATAAACAGTGTTTGTATACAAGCTTATACGACGCAGCGTAAGCTGTTGTAAAGACTGTAGAATATTTCCTTCTAGGGCAGCAGTCACACTCATTTCACTTAGACTGAAACAGTCGCTGAGATCTAACACTGTCAAATTGTCAAGTCCAACAAAAGCTTCCTCAGAAATGCTATCAAGACTGGGGCACGAAATCTTAAGAACTTTGAGATATGAAAAGTTTTTAAAAGTTGAGATTTGAACATTCCGTCTTTCTATTTTTTCCTCATTTTGTAACAATGCGCATTGTATGGCCAAATTTTCGATATGGGTCCAGTTTGCTGTAGAAATAGCTGCAAAATGCGTTTGCTTCTTGTCCTTCAACTGTACGATCTCTACCGAATGAACTTCCCTTGGAACGAACTCTGGAACGAGTCCTTTACACGTTATCACATGGGATCTTGTTGTACAATGAGATTGGTACACACCTTCCTCTGCATTGGCGCCAAACGTTTGTATCAGCAACACAGCTTGCATAAGTTTAATAGACATGTTCAAGTGTCGCACTATATCAATGGGATCTGAAAGAACAGATTATTTCCGGTGAATACAAAAGTACTAACCTTGTGTTTCTTAAGCCAATTTTATGTCAATAACTTGCATTGTTGTTTGGTTGTTTCTTTTTAAACTTGGACCTATTTGCCAATATGGCCTCTAGTTACCGCCTTTTTTACTGTTGCAAACATAAAAAGGAATTTGAAACTTATATTGACCAATGAACTGAACTCTTTCAATGACGTCATAACCGTCTAACACTTCACTTGGGATTATTTCTAAATAACTTTTGGTATTTCAATAAAAAACTGTTTAATATTGATGTCAAACAGTTTGGATCCTAAATAGACTTTACGTAACGCGGTGTATGATCTGGATCCACTGTTTGCAAAGGCTAATATTGTCGAGATTGGCAGTGGAAGGGTTAATACAGTACTCCCTCTCTACATCGGCCCTCCGAACAACGGTTCCCTCCTTACAACGGCTATAACCGCTGTTCCCAAAACTTTTTGATCATGTCTAATCTATTTACGGCTGCATTATAGCCTACTTAAAATTGTGGTCTGCTGTTTGTCTCAAATATACATATTAGACATTTTGACAGAAAAAAACCCATAATGACGAGTGGCAAACAGCTTGAATCAAGATCAGACGCCGCGTTACGCGGCGTCTGATCTGGATTCAAGCTATTTGCAAATGTAAGTTAAGTTCCCTCTCTACAACGACTCTCTCCGAACAACGAACATATAGTGTGTCTCCCATTGGATGTCGTTGTAGAGGGGGAGCGTTGTACTACAATAAATTCTATTCTCGAGTGATTTTAGAAAAAAACAAATTACTTGAAGGTCTAACAAATTGAGTGAATCAGGACATTAATTATTCAAATAATTCTAGAGACCCCATCTAAAACAATGCTTTCATTTAAATTCTACATCTCTACTTACGTCATCACAACATTAACACTTGCGAATAGCCGTTGCTTACAGACAGATAACAGCATAAAGCAAGAGGAAAGGAAAGCAGTACAGTATAACCTGCTTTATCCGACATCATTCGGTACCAACTGATGATGTCGGATAAAGCAGTTTGTCGGTTAAAGTAGGCTTTAGATATGGAGCCGAACATTGACATTTCAATCTCGCTTTAGTGGAACATACCGGTATTTCAAAAGTTTGTTTTGCAGGAATAAAAATTAGTCCCGAAAACAAGTTTGTTTTTTAGGGTTAAAAAAAGTCCCGAAACAAAAATTTTGCTTTGCTTTCTAGGGTTGAAAGAATAATAAGTCCCGAAACCAAAAGTTTTGTTTTCCTGAGTTATTTTTTTTATTTTAACTCATGATGTAACCTTAGTTCTACCGTAGCATTTCTATGCCCAGTGTTAGGCTTTAATTTGTCTGAACGTCTGCCAATTAACTCTTATCGTACTAAGCGAGGCTTGGCTTACATTTTGCAAACAGTTTGGATCCAGATCAGACGCCGCGAAACGAGGCGTCTTATCCAGATCTAAACTCTTTGCCTGTCACATCTTCAACCATTTGTCTGTTTGAAATGCTTAAAACTAATTTTGATTTAATTTTGCAGACGATGTATTTGAAGTAGACGACAGTTCAGAATGATAAAGGCGCTGCTAAATCTATTTACTTGTTATTTAACCCATTTATGCAAAATGGATTTGTACATGCTTATACGTACATTTGTATATTGGATTATTCCATTTTTGATGTAAGGGGTGCTTGGTCTAAATTTTCATTTTTTTGTTTGTTTCGCAGACGAAATGTATTTACCAGACGATGAGCATGGTACAGTGGAGAATGTGTTATTCTTTCCCAATAAACGCGTTTACGCTAAAACTATTATTTGCAATACAAACAGTTTGGAGCCAGATCAGACGCCGGGTAACCCGGCGTCTGATCAGGCTCCAAACTGTTTGCCACCAAGATAAACATGAAATATCATAATTGTCCAAAAGTTGTTCTTTTCTACGTTTTAGCGCTTTGCGTTTGCGTACGTTTGCGTTTAAACGGGAACGAATAACAGATTCTCCACTGTAGTAATTGTGTTAGACGGGTTATTGAAATGGTACAATAATAAGTAAATCTAAAATGTTAATTTAGTATATAGATAACAACCCTACCTGTTATAATTTAACCTGTTATCCTGAAACATGTCAACTTCTAACTAACTCAAACCAATTTCGATGAGTTACATGATATGCGATAGTCATATTATATTGGGTAGAAATATTTCCTGCATTAGAAACAGGATGTAAACTTTCCTGCATATCGACGAACTTGAGCTTGCTAGATATCATAGAATCGAATTTTTGACAGGATTTAGAAGTGGTCAATTTCTTGACCCTGTTGACAATTTATCGAACTCTGAGTGGCAATTGACCAATTTTTATTTTGATCAGGGGCCGGGTTGCCCGGCGTCTTTTCTGGTTCCAACCTATTTGCTTTGGACATCGTCATTTTAGCACAAACGTGGTTATTGGGAAATGGTAAATCCCCTGACGAATTCCCCTTTCTACATAAAAATCGTTTTGAAATAGAAAATAAATTTAGGTTCAACATTTTTCCTCCATTTGTTTTGAATTGTAGACTTCGAAAAATACGTTTTCGAAATATGAGAAATTAACCAAACTCAATTTTATTTTCCCATTGGTTCACATATTATATGAACATCCTAAAATGAAATGATTTTCATGTACAAGTATAAAAGTAAAAGTTATAAAAATAAACCCGTAAACATGGTGTGTCTGTGTGAAGTCTCATGATGAAATACAGTCTGTATTAATTTCCCCTCTTATAACAACTGCTTCCGTAAAACACACACAATCTTTGTCTCCCATTGGGTGTTTTTGTAGGTATGGAGCACAGCCACTGAATCACATAATCATTATATTAAGTGTTATTTGGACTGGGATTTGACAATATTTAATATTACATATTTCGATGTATCTTCAAAGGTGGCATGAGGGTACCACGTGGTTCCAAGTCAATAGACTTATTTCCCATGTGGTCCTCTGCGAAATACCGTGCTGACTATCTACAACAACAACCAGCGGGAGACAAAGATGTGTGTGTGTGTGTGTGTGTGTGTGTGTGTGTTGTTCGGTAGAGTTGTTATGGGGGGTTAATACCCTTTGAGTTCTGAGCACAACTGGCTTTCATTTGCAAACAGTTTGAATCCAGATCAGACGCCACGTAACGTGGCGTCTGATCTGGATTCAAACTGTTTGCCACTCGGCATTATGTTTCTTCTGTCAAAATACCCAATATGTAACATTGAGAAAAAACAGAAGACGATAATGCAGCAGTGAAAGGGTTCGACATTACTGCCTTGTTTCGGAAAGTGCGGCATTGCTGTATGGAAGGCATCTTTTTTCGGAGCCTCGTTGTAGGGAGGGAGTACTGCATGGCATCACTTTCATAGTCAAATATCGCGACGGACGACGGTGTAATTTGTTGAGGTGTCAAAAAGAAAAAAAAGTTTACGATTTGGTCACACACTCCCCCTCTCCTCATACACATGTCACATATTCGCAACTCCCAAGAAAAAATAAAAAGCTGGATCACAAACTACCAATATAAAATGATATTCATGTAGATCTAGTTACAACTTATAAAAATAACCCATTAGTGTCCCATAAAAGGGAAATACGCAAACAGTGTAGACCCTGATCAGATGCCGCATTAGGAAGTTCAATATAAAAAACGAAAATAAAAATTTAAACCAGGCACCCTTTAGATAAAAATGGACTAATCCAATATATAGCATGGAGAGATTTGAAATCCGATTTGTGCAAGCCTTCATGTAAACAATGATTAATATAAATAAGGGGATAAATAACTACCTCCGCTGGAGTGTCTTGAATGTTGGACTAAGAGCGACCTGCAGCTTGATTTGAGGCCAGAAATTGTTTTCGAAATGATTTAACAGTCACGGTGAATAAACGTACACAGGATATAGACACCAAAGTGATCAGGAATTGAAAGCGAAAGTAGCGAGGTGAGTACTTTTATTACGTTTATCACTAAAATCTTCTTACAAATAAAGTAAACATGAATTGCAAGATAGTCTGTAGACATATGTGACCACACTGATGCCAGGAATATAAATAAATTCACCTGGAAGACTGAATAAAAAGCTTTAATCACTGGTCATAGTCGCATC
The DNA here is from genome assembly GCA_922989275.2 of Gari tellinella. Taxonomy (NCBI): domain Eukaryota; kingdom Metazoa; phylum Mollusca; class Bivalvia; order Cardiida; family Psammobiidae; genus Gari; species Gari tellinella. The sequence goes on from OV277864.1 coordinate 48,693,189, forward strand.
TTCGTCAACATTTGTAATTATTTTCGCTGTTTATACACGTTATACAAAAAAGTGAATCGACAGTTCGATTTATTTTTCAATTCAAAGTAATTGTGCAAAATCTGCTTAAAATCAGACCAACAATAGCTGAGATAGTTGACGTCAAACCGATAGGACGTTGTACTGGGGATAGTATATTACTGTACAGGGGATAGCATTTCCAAAAATATTTCTGTACTGGGGATAGACGAATATAAAATATGAAACTAGGGCCACTTTTCGAGAAGTACGAATTCCAATAATAGTCAGCGTGTATAAACAATACACACATCTTCATAGTCCATCAGATGTGTACAGTTAGGGACATCGAGCTAATATTAGACTTCAGGCGCTATCCCTCACAGTACACAGGCGTTAAGGGTCATCATTGAGAGGTTATATTTTGCTCTATGTTTTATTAAACCCGACGGATTTTGTTGGGCATCAAATATCTCAAAAGGTAAGGCATTGTTAGCTCACCTGAGTCAAAGGCTCAAGGTGAACTATTGGGATGGCCCTGTGTCCGTCGTGCGTCGTCCGTCGACGTTAACAATTGCTTTAAATGACATCATCTCCTATACTGCTTGACAGATTTCAACCAAACTTTACAGGAATGTTCCTTGGGTCAAGCTTTTTGTATTTTTTTCAAAGAATTAAAAAACAATGTAAAACTCTGGTTGCCATGGCAACCAAAGTGAAAAAATGAGGAAATCTTAAAAATTATTCTTGTCTAAAACTACAAGGGCCAGAGCTTAGATATTTGGCACATATCATCATCAACAGATCCTCTATCAAATTTGTTCAAATTATGCCCCTTGTGTCAAAATTGGCCCCGCCCCGGGGGTCACAGTTTTACATAGAGTTATGTAGTGAAACGTCTTCTTCTCTGAAACTAATATGGCCAGAGCTTTGATATTTGGAATGGTGACACTTCTAAAATGTCCTATACGAATATTGTTCAAATGGTTCTGGTCGGTTCATATCTAGGTCGCAGGAGCTAAAAATAGATTGTTTTCAATGAAATCTTAAAAATCTTCTTGTCAAAAACTACAAGGACCAGAGCTTAAATATTGGGCAGATAGTATCTTCTACAGGTCCTCTATCAAGTTTGTTCAAATTATGCCCCTTGGGTCAAAATTAGTCCCGCCCCAGGGTCACAGTTTTACATCGAGTTATATAGTGAACATTTCAAACGTCTTCTTCTCTGACACTAATATGGCCAGAGCTTTGATATTCGGTATGGCCACACTTCTGAATATCCTTTACTTATTTGTTCAAATGGTTCCGGTCTGTTGCATATCTAGGTCACATAAGCTAAAAAAAAAAAATTCTATGAAAACTTAAAAAATCTTCTCGTAAAAAACTATAAGGGCCAGAGCTTAGATATTTGGCACATATCATCATCAACAGATCCTCTATCAAGTTTGTTCAAATTATGCCCCTGGGGTTAAAATTAGTCTCGCCCCAGGGGTCACAGGTTTACATAGAGTTATATAGTGAAATTTTCAAACGTCTTCTCCTCTAAAACTAGTATGGCATTTGCCTCAGCTTTGTTATTCGGAATGGTGACACTTCTAGATATCCTTTACCTATTTTTTTAAAATGGTTCCAGTCTGTTGCATATATAGGTCACATGAGCTAAAAATAGATGTTTTTTTCAATGGAAACATAAAAAAATCTTCTTGTCTAAAACCCTAGTACCCTGATCTTAGATATTTGGCACATAGCATCATCTACAAGTCCTCTATCAAGATTATTCAAATTTAATTATGCCCCTCGGGTAAAAAAATGACACTTCCTGGACATAAATCATTATCTCCATTTTGTCAGCTATTCTCAGGTGAGCGAAATATGCCCCATGGGGCTCTTGTTTTTAAAAATAAGACCACCGATAGATAATCTGGTGTGTATCATCTATGTGTAATATGTAAACAACAATATAAACAACCTCTGCAGGAGTATTTTGAAAAGTTTTAAATTAGATTAACAGGGACCTGAAGTTTGACTTGAGATCAGAAATTGGTTTCAAAACGATTTTTAGCAATAAGTGTTTTATTTTAACTAGTAAATGTGATTCAATTTGGGATTTTACGAAATGAGGCAAAAGTAAATTTCCTTCCTTTCTTATTATAATCGTGTCTTAGCGTACTGAAGGATTATCAATTATTGTACGTGATAAATTAGTATGGTAATTTTATTTTGCCGATTTTTTTCAGCTATCCGATGATTAAACCGCAGAATGACAGAAATTTCTACCCCGTATATATAGAAAATACCAGCTATACGGTATGTTTCTACTCGAAACGTAGTTTCTGAGCTTGAAGATCTTAATTTTTCTCTCAAAAATATCTCTATTTAAAACATTGTGGAGCCTAATCAGACTTGTTATGAAAATAGACGAAGAAATTACCCAAGGATAACTGACAGTAAATTTTGATGCAAATGGACCAGTAGTTTAGAAAAGATTTTAGGTTTTATCGCATATATAGGCAACAGCATTGTTTTGTAAAATATTGCAGAGCCTTATGCTAGCAATACAGGTAGACCGATACAACCCCCTCCCACACACATACATTGAAGCAGCATCAACCAAAGATTAATTGACAACAATGTTCAATGAAACCGGTCTCAGAGAAGAAATTCGTTGGCAACACTCCTTTTAATCCGTTCGGCAAGTGCAAGTACTAAGAAAACTGTGCATTGGCAATGCTTAATAATGGCTGTTTCTTATTGTAATAGAAGTAGTATGACGACATCTAGAAACTTAAAGGAGAACGGTGCAGATCCTGATTAAAAATGCGGATGTGCAGGCTGCTCCGGATATGCACTGGTCGCAAAGGTAAAGTCTAATTTTGGCTCATACATATATAGATGAACACGTTGTATGTTTTTACCTTGAAAACCAGTGTTGTGTGAAAGGTTGCGCATTGTTGGTATATGAGTAACTACAAAATAGCCGAGTCCAAATAGCAGCGATTCTTTCAAGAATGCTTTGATAATTTACAGTTTACTCTGTTAAATACATTCGACATGTATTTCACCACAAACTACTACCATCGCATTAAGGCGTAAGAAGGGAGAATGATATGTAATAAATGTAGTGGCTTTGGACTTAACTTCCTAGAAAAATGAAGATTATCCATTATTTCGTATGCTGGAAACGTAACAGCATGTAGTTTGCCATAAAAATCAAACGCAATGTACCATAATACCATTTTACGACACAAAACAATAAGTTTTCGTGAGTCTATCCCCAGTACGGCCTTCCACTATCCCCCGTACAATAAATAACCGTTGGACACTATCCCCAGTACATGTGGCGGTCGGTTTGACATGGTATATCTTAGCTATTGTTTGTCGATTTTTAAGCAGCTTTTGCATAGTTACATTTAAATGAAAAATAAACAGATCTGTCGATTCACTTTTTTGTATAACGTGTATAAACAGCGAAAATAATGAGAAATGTTGACGAAGATGCGACTATGGCCAGTGATTAAAGCTTTTTATTCAGTCTTCCAGGTGAATCTATTTATATTCCTGGCATCAGTGTGGTCACATATGTCTACAGACTATCTTGCAATTCATGTTTACTTTATTTGTAAGAAGATTTTAGAGATAAACATAATAAAAGTACTCACCTCGCTACTTTCGCTTTCAATTCCTGATCACTTTGGTGTCTATATCCTGTGTACGTTTATTCACCGTGACAGTGTAAGCCTAACTAGAGTATCTAAGACATATGACTGCTTAAAACAGGTTGAAAGTAAAGCAGAATGCGCCTTAATGCGCATTCTGCTTTACTTTCAGACTGTTTTAAGCTACCATCTGCTAGGATAAAAATCCGAAGACTTAGGAAAAATCCGGAGAAATGGAAGCCCTGGCTTTCACGGAATTACAAGGCAGAGGTAACCCATTACCCCAGAGACAGTCTATAACCATGGTATACACTGTCTCTGATTACCCCATACATACCCCCTTTCACGCAACCAAATTTATTCTTCAACTAAAGATCAGTTCTAAATTATACAGTAATGAATAACTAGCATAAGAATAATATTTTCTATATACAGTAAAACCTCTCTATTACTACAACTACATGAGATACATATTATGTTCCAGTGGTCGTATTAAACTATATAGATTTTACTGTACTAACAGATTGTAGCTTAAAGCAGGTTGAAAGTGAAACATAATGCGCCTTAAGGTGCATTCTGCTTTACTTTAATCAAGCTTTTGGTTAAGTGGGTCCGGGTCCATGTGAATTAAGTTGGGTCGTATCAGCGGTGCCCCCGAAATCGATTGCCCGAGTTTTATTAATACAGGAGATTCAGGAACCAGCAGACACTTGTAAGCTTGAGGAAACCATCCATCGTAACAAAATGGAGTAGCCAAATATTGTGAAATCACGCAAATGTATTTAAAAGGGATAATGCATGAGTCAAATGGCATTCTGAAGTGAAATAAACACTAGTTACATAACGGTTTCAGACGTTGATATCTTCATACAACTTCAAATAAGGTAACTAAAGTGAATCGGGGAAAATGTACGCCCGAGCTGCCTAGACTATAGCTGTCCAATTCCTCAAGAGTCAAGTCAAGCCACAAAGCCCAACACAAGCATCCCCCGTTCCGGTAGGATCAATCACCCAAATACCGGTGTATACATGTAAACTACCAATGTAATCTAAAAATCTATATAGCATTTACGTCGGATTCATCGGATGTTTATATGTAGGCCCCCTAGCATCTTTAAAACAAAAACTGCTAAAGCAAGCTGAATACCAAAACTCTTAATCTATCTATCTCGTGGTTTCTGCTTCACACCCTCACGGGTAATTTCGAGCAGTTTGCGCGCCAAGTGCCTATTAGTGGAAATAAGAACTGATAAAAGGTAAGGAAGTAAGGGGTAAAGGTGATAGGGGTTAAAATACTAGGGTGAAAAAGATAAAAATCAGGATAAAAACATAACTGCAGGACTCATGGTTTAAAATGACAGATGCTGCTGACTGAAGACTTGAACTGATTCAAGTCCCCAGTCAGCACAACATCTGATGGCAGAGCATTCCACTGAACAATGGTTATGGGGAAAAAAGAGAACTTATAGTAGTCTGCACCAGTGTGGATCTGTGTATAGCCCGCAGAGTGGCAGTGACGAGACACCCTTGTATTACTCTGCATGTACGCTGGCACTGGTACAGCCACCAAGCCATGAATGATCTTATAGAAGAGACACAGTCGTGCATCTGCCCGCCGCTGCTCCAGACTACGCCATCCTAGTGTCTCCAGCATGGTAGAGACACTTGAGTATCTGGAGTACTCACCCAAAGTCCAACGGGCGGCGCGACGTTGCACCATCTCAATTTTGTCAATGTTGGACTTTGTGTGAGGATCCCAGACACTACTTGCGTACTCAAGTTGCGGGCGGACAAGGGTTTTAAACGTGCATTCACGGATCTTTTTTGATTTGCATTTTATGTTTCTCTTGAGGAATCCTAATGTTCGATTAGCTGTTGTTGTTATGCGGTTGACATGTGTGTTCCACGACAAGTTGCTCGAGATGTCCACACCTAGATAGCGAGCACTACTGACGGTCTCCAAGGTTTGTCCATGTAATGTTTAAGTTGTGGGAATTGGTACCCTAGCCTTGGTGGCATGAATTACCTGGCACTTGGAAGGGTTGAAGCTCATATCCCACTGTTTTGACCAATCTTGTAGTTTGTCGAGGTCTGCTTGTAGAGTCGAACCGTCTTCCTGTTTGTCGCTGATTGTCAAGTAGACAGCCGTGTCATCTGCAAACAGCCTTACTTGCGAGTTGATGCTTTCGGGCAGGTCGTTAATGTATACCAGGAATAATATCGGCCCCAGGACAGACCCTTGGGGAACTCCAGATGTCACTGGTATACTGTCGGAGCTTTCACCTTCCAGCACCACTGTCTGTGTCCGACCGCCAAGGAATGCTCGTATCCAGGAAAGGCACTTACCACGGACTCCATAAGAATGCAGCTTGTAGAGCAACTTCTCGTGGGACACCATGTCAAAGGCTTTACTAAAGTCAAGTAGGACGAGGTCGGTCTGTTTACCTTTGCTGGCGTTTCGGACCAGGTCCTCCACGAGCATGACTAGCTGTGTCTCAGTCGAACGTTTTTCTCTGAAGCCGTGTTGTAGGTCGTAAAGCAGGCTGTTTGAATCAAGAAATTTAACAAGATTAGAGGCCACTATGTGCTCAAGGAGCTTGCATGCAATACAAGTTAGGGATATTGGGCGATAATTTGCCGCAGCAGACTTGTCTCCCTTCTTGTACAGCGGTGCTACGTTTGCAGTAGTCCAGTCTGCAGGTACCTCGCCTGTGTGTAGGGAAGTTGTGTAAATTACCTGCAAGATTGGCGCTATCTGCTCACGAAGCTCCCTGAGAACAAGTGGCTTAATCTTATCCGGGCCTGCTGCTTTGTCAGGTTTTAGGTTTTTGAGTAATTTAAGTATTCCTGCAGTTGAAATCTCTAGATCAGATAATGCGTCTGAATTTTCTGCGTCTGGAGTGGATATCGAAGGGCCATCACTGGTGTGTTCTTCAACTTTCATTTTACATAATTTGGATAGACTAAGAGGAGACTTGGGGGTGAAAACTGACTGAAAATGAGGGTTTCGTGGGACAATTTATTGCTGGCAGTCAAATTCTGTTAGAAATGTATATATTAAACTGGTTGATATGGTCCATTCTAGCATATGATAGCTTAAAGCACGCCTGCTGCAGGCTGAAAGTAAAGCAGAATGTGCCTGAAAGGCGCATTCTGCTTTACTTTCAGCCTGCTTTAAATGGTCACCTGTCGTCAAAACTAGATGTAGGCTATAGGGTAATGGGTTAAAGCAGTAAGAACATACGTAAAAGCTTGATTAGTTAACCCATTACCCCATAGCCTGTTACTGCTTTTGATGATATGTGACCACTTAAAGCAGGTTGAAAGTAAAGCAGAATGCACCTTACGGCGCATTCCGCTTTACTTTCAGCCTGCTTTAAGCTATTATCTGCTAGAATATAGAAAATACATTTTATGATTTTTATTTGTAATAGCATAAATTTGAACTTTTTTCTTCAGTAGAGGAATAATTAAAGGCATAAAAAGGCGTACTTATAGGGTAATGGATTAACAGACTTTTGATTGTACTCTTTTGAAGGTTTTCTACAGTACTGACGGAATGGCACGCACCAAGCAAACAGCAAAAAAGGCTCCTCCTGCAAAACCTCCTCCTGCAAACAATGTTGAGTCAGATGATGATCCATACCTCAGTGCGTCTGAATATGAAACAGACGAAGTGGATGAATTTGAAGAAGCTTCACCGCTTCTGGCATTACCACCAATGAAGAGTGCCCCGAATAAGAAACCTGGAAAGTCAGGAGCAAAGAAAAGCTTAAATGTAGTAAGTTTGCATCCTTGTGACATGTTTTTCTTAACTCATTTCTCCATAAATATGCCCTTTTACATCTTGACTTTATTCCTCCATTGAAGAAAAGAGTTCCACTCTATAAAGCCATGAATATGTATCATGAGAAATATTTACTATATATTCTAGCAGATGGCAGTTTTTTCATGGATTTATTATTTTACGTCCATTTAACAATATTTTAGTCATCACTACGTAAAGCTAATTACAAGTAGAGGAAGTCCCCAGAAGCCCTTTATGCACTGTTTCAGGCACAAATCAGCAACTGGGTACAACCACAAATCTTCCAGTAGCCAGCTAGAAGATTGTTGCTTAAAGCAGGCTGAAAGTAAAGCAGAATGTACCTTAAGGTGCATTCTGCTTTACTTTCAACCGGCTTTAAGTGGTCACATGTCTTCAAAACTACAAACTGACTATGGAGTAAAGGGTTAAAGCTTTAATATCATCATGAGTTCTGTATAATAAGATTTCATTTACTTATGTTAAAATGCAAACATTTAAAACTGTTGGACTGTTCAGAAAGGTTAACTGTAAATTCTGCCTTACTTTTGTCTTTCATTAAGTTTGCCACCTGCAAATCAAATTTGACAGTTATGATAATGCATCCATGTCTTTAATTTGCAAATGTAGCTGCCAACGGCTAATCTGAGCAATTTGCTGTCACCTTCTGTTCTACGTGATGGGAAGAAGATGCTCAAGAACCCACAAAGCAACAGATCTGATGGTATTTATAATTGATAAGTTCTATTGACTCTTTCCACCAGATTATGTTCTGAAGAGTCTTAACCCATTACCCCATAAATATTCCTTTTTACACCTTTAATTTGATCTTTCACTGAAGAAGATAGTGCCAATTTATACACTCATGAACATGTTTCGTAAGCAATATTTTCTATATCCTAGCAGATGGTAGCTTAAAACAGGTTGAAAGTAAAGCAGAATGCGCCTTAAAGGCGCATTCTGCTTTACTTTCAGCCTGTTTTAAGTGGTCATCTGTCTTTGACACAAGCTATGGTGTAATGGGTTAATATTAGACAAAACTAGTTGACAGTTATTACTATTTTAGCCTTATTTAGATATGTCTAGGATCTTTTTGTTTTGCCGTTTTCCCCAATAGTCATCATTGCAAATCACCTATAGCTTACTTTGCTCGAGGCAGATGACTGCTTAAAACGATATGACAGTAAAGCAGAAAGTTAATGTAGCAGCTTTCTGCTTTACATTTATCCTGCTCTAAGCAGCCACCTGTCTTAAACAATATGTTAACAAACAAAATCAAACAGCAATATATTGCAAAATGACAAACAGTGCAGATCCTGATTACAAGGCTACATCCTCCAGCTGGTGCCCTCTGATCTGGGTCTACACTATTTGCATAGGACAAGTGTACTCTTTACAGACACACTGTTTGTAAATGACGAGTATACTCCTCACATGGGTTTAAAGTCCTTGCTAGAAGTGACATTGACAGCTGACATGAATTCAAACTATTTCCAAAGAGTAGAGGGGTGTTACTGTCTTTCAACACTAAGTAACTCTTATGGGTTATTTGGTTCCCTTGTGGATCATTTTAGTTTAACCAAAACATGAACCAGACTACTTGGAATTTTAAGTAGTTGAATAAATACTGGTATAAATTAGCAAACAGTGTAGACCCTTATCAGAGGGCTCCTACAGGAGCCCTCTGATCTGGGTCTACACTGTTTGCAAATCTAATGAGTATATTGTAAACAGGTCTATGGTGTGGTTAGAGTTAACCAATTTGTGCCTGGATTTTGTAATGAACTCTCCCTGATAGTATGTGCTTGTTGGAAAATTTCATTACACTGTCTGATATACAAAGGTGATCGAAAGACACTGCAGTGTTCGTCCACATAGCAAAACGTTTCATATCAAATAGCAAATAGTGCAGACCCTGAGGATATGCCCCATTATGCAGTGTCTCATCTGGGTCTAAACTGTTATCTCTTTAAACCCTAGTCACGCATATATGCATCATTTTCAAACAGCGTACATGTGAGGAGTACACTTGTCCTATGAAAACAGTATTGACCTTGATGATGATCAGAGGGCTCTACACTGTTTGTCATTTCGACGTATATTGTAAAAATCAACCGAAAAAAGTAAAAAATGGGCTAGACTAAATTGAAAACTAGAATTGTCCATTTGAGGTTACAGGAAGGAAAAGGTTAAGCTTAAATTGGTTAATGGCACCAGACAATTACTTTTTCAGTCCAGCTTGACAGGAAAGGGCTATTGGTTCACTACAGTCCAAGGTACGGCTCCCAATCGGAATCCCTAAGTTTGGTAAGTGGCTCTACTTGGGCTATTTGAATGGTAATAATCGAAAATCGATCTTAACAAGTCAATAGACATTGTTGCTTTTCAGAAATAAATTATACAGATATCTGTTTAAAGCAGGAGGAAAGTAAAACAGAAAACTCCTTCCCACAGAGGTGTTTGATTTTTATGCCCCAGCAACGATCATTGGGGGGCATACTGTTTTACCCCCCTCTGTTCGTCTGTCCGAGCTAACATTTAGGGTTTATGGGGCTAGGTGACATAACACAGAACAAAAGAACACTATAGTGCACTTCATTCCATTTGGGTTTATGTGGCTTTTTGGGTTTATATGGCTATTTTATGTGACTTTTCACACCTTTTTAACCCTTTCCCCCATAGAAGCGCCTTTTAGCGCATTCAGTTTATCTCGCCTTGAAGAAAATAGTTCCAATTTATACATTTATAAATATTTATAATACAAAATATTTTCTATATTCTAGCAGATGATAGCTTAAAGCAGGCTGAAAGTAAAGCAGAATGCGCTTAAAGCGCATTCTGCTTTACTTTCAACCTGCTTTAAGTGGACACCTATATTCAATACTATAGAGATATGCTATGTGGGAAAGGGTTAACAAAAGAAAAGCCCCTTTACTTTCATTCTGCTGTAAGTGGACACCTGTTTTCAAAAGTCGAAACGTTCTATGGGGTTATTGGTTAAATCAGGTACAAAAATGCCTTGTTTCTATCAACTGTCTTGTATGCAAACCTTATCCTATAACTGCTGGTCTAATGTTGTATTTTCATACATTTACAGAAATACATACATTCCCAGATAAGACTTGAGAATGTCTCGGCTCTCAACTTCAGTGGAGTGGAGCAGATTACAGACTGTTTCATGTACCATCTGTTGGCACAAAAGATGTACCTGCCCATGTTAAACCACATATCTTTAAGTGGTAAGCCATTACTTTGTGTTGTGTGGTGACCATTGTCCCAGTGGTGAAATACCAATTATTTTCAAAACTGCAGCATATTCATTTTGCATTAACTTATTCACCCCTGAAGCTTCTTATAAACAATTCCAGTTTCCAATTAAGTCTTGTCATTAATGGACTAATTAGGATGGATTTTAACAATAAATTGCAAAATGACAAACAGTGCAGACCCAGATCAATGGGCTCCTAAGGAGCCCTCTAATCTGGGTCTACTGTTTGCATATACATGTATATAGGACATGTGAACTTTTCACAGGTCCATGGTTTGTTAATGACAAAATATACTCATTGCTGGGTTGAATGGGTTAAGCTGCCATCTATGTTAAGCATTCTCTTGTATGCCTATTAGATGTTTGCAGAACACATGTTCCATTGCGATAAGAAATCAACGATAGAAAACATTTGAAAAGAACAACAACAAAAAAGACAACACAGCTTATCAGATGATCACTTTAAGCAGAATGACAGTAAAGCAGAAAGCTTTAAGAGCTTTCTGTTTTAAATTCAGCCTGCTCAAACTTCTACTTTCCATAAACTACATCAGTAAGATCAAAAGGGTTTTAAGACCAAAGAACTTAACCCTTTGAACCCTAGTCCCGCATATAGGCATGATTTTTAAACAGTGTACATGTGAATAGTACACTTGTCCTGTGCAAACAGTGAAGACCCAGATCAGAGGGCTCCGAAAGGAGCCCTCTGATCAGGGTCTTCACTGTTTGTCATAATGCCAAAAATGGACAAAAACAACCCTTAAAAGCCAGAAATGGACTGGACTAAAATCGAAACTGGAATTGTCCATTTAAAGTTTCAGGGAGGAAAGAGTTAAAGGAGAAACTGTTGGAAAATTTCATTTTACTCCCTCTAATATGGAACTCGGAATAAAAACTCAAAAGTTCAGAGCTGCAACTAGTAATGCTTATACATGTAATTTTTTTCTTCTTCTGCTGAACATCGCTGGCTTATAGGGTTCAATGAATATATACATGGCATAATTTTATGTTTTAATTTCAGGATGTCAAGGCTTGACCGATATTGGAATCAAGTGGATGGCTGATACCTTTCAGGGAATCAAACATGTGAGTACTGGGGCCCATTTCATAAAATTTTGTACCACAAATGTTGTTGTAAGTCAGATTACAAAAATCTCAATTATTATTCATTTCTACATTTAATCCCATCTTGTGACATCTCTTTGGAATCGTCTTGAAAAGACGATTCCAAAGAGATGTCATTAGACAGGATTAGATAGAGAAATCAGAAATTAAATGTATTTTAAAGTTTTGACTTATGAGTGTTTTTTGTCGTTCCAAGTTTTATGAAATTGGCCACTGGAGATATCTCTTCTCCTGCTACAATTATGAATATGACTTTTTCACCCCGAGGCGGTCGTTTAATAAAACGAAATTGTTGATTTGGATGAAAAACACCGGACTCTGGACGCGTTAGACAAAAGTCGTTGAATACTCTCAATTTATATAGTAAAAACGATTGGGCGGGATTCAAACCGGCCGCTTAACATAAAGGCCGCTTAATAGACGTGGTCGCATCAGCAAGCTTAAGTTTGACTGTAATCAATTTGTTTTTGCAATTTTGAATTTAACTATGTTCGGTAATGTTTTAATTAACTAATAAATCCAGAAAACTTCGAATGGACAAATCCAGTTTTCAAGTCCACTTTTAAAAATTTAAGGTTATTTTTATTAGGGTTCCTCTAATCAGGGTCTACACTGTTTACACAGGACAAATATACTCTTCTCTATATTCACACATTACTTGGTTTGATTGATTGAGTTGGGTTTTACGGCACTACAACACATAAAATGGCCATATGTTGCCCACACATATCGCTAGAAGTTGATGGGGGTTACCTTGTCAGTCATGTGACCACACTAGCACTGTATTTCCAGGTTGAGCTGAATGGTTGTAAGAAACTCACAGAAGCAGCCCTGTATTCTATGATAGAGAAATGGGAGACCAGTCTACAACAGATTAGCATGGAGGGCACCAACGTAGGCATCATACCCTTTGGATATGAGGGAAGCCTCAAACTAGAGGGCTGTCCCCTTGTATCCCCTGCATACAAAATCTACCGTGAAGTCTCAACCAAGGGTAAGTGTTGTAAGCCTCAATCAGTCATTAACTCTTTCTACACTTCAGAACTGTATTAACTTATTATCCCATAGCCTGTTTCTAGTTTTTAAACAAGAATAACTACTTAAAGCAGGTTGAAAGTAAAGCAGAATGCGCCTTAGGGCACATTCTGCTTTACTTTCAGCCTGCTTTAAGCAAAAATCTGCTAAAATATAGAAAATATTTCTTAATGTATATATTCATAATTAATCAAATTGGAACTAATTTTCCCAATAGATGAATTAATTTAGAGGCGTAAAAAGGCGCATTTATGAAGTAGTGGGTTAACCCTTTACTCCATAGATATGCATTTCAATTCATTTAATTAATTGCTTTACTTTCAGCCTGCTTTAAGCTACCACCTTAATCTTTGAGACGATTCTAATGAGTAGTGACACCATAGGGTTTAAAGCAGAAATAAATGTTTTAATTTTTGAAATACTCCCCTTATCTTGAACCCTGATATAGGTAACTGTATTGCTTTAGTATATCTGGACCCCTCAGCCAGTTGAAAAGGTAACATACATGAACACTTTAAAATTCAGTTGCCTGTTTACAGTTTCAGCTAAAATGAATCGGCCATCAACATCGCACACTTGCTTTAAAATGGTGATCCTGACTGAAGATATGTTGCCATGGAGTCCACTGTCTATACTGACCCAGGAGCAAGACATGACCGCCAAGAAACGTTTGAGAGTGAAGGAAAACTTCTCCCTCGATAACCAAAAATATCTCAATATATTTGAGGTGCCCTTGGAATCGGTAAGGTTTTGTAGTATACTAAAAGCTGTTGTTTTTGCCAATATCATGGTCATACTTAAATGATGTTGAAAACGTTTTATAGTTTTAGCCCACCTCAGGCCTGGCACATCGTGCCAAGGTGAGCTATTTTCATCCTCCTGTGTTCATTTTCCGTCGTTGTCCATTGTCTGTCGTCAACAGTTTCTTTAAACAATATCTCCTGCAAACTACTGGTTGGATTTTTACCAAAATTGGCTGGAATGATTCTTATATGGTTCTCTTTATCCCGTTACCCCACAGCCTGATTCTAGTTTTAAGGGATTCGAACCCACAGTGTTGAGGAGCTCAGTCATTGTCTGTCACAGTGAATGTAACCACTAGGCTAAGGATGCCCCTTCAAGTTTTCAGTACAGGTTAATACTTAAAGCAGGTTGAAAGTAAAGCAGAATGTGCCTTAAGGCACATTCTGCTTTACTTTCAGCCTGATTTAAGCTACCATCAACTAGAATATAGAAAATATTTCTTATCTCACATATTCAAGACTGTATAAATTGGAACTATTTTCTTCAGTGGAGGTATAAATGAAAGGCGTAAAAAGTGTATTTATGGGGTTATGGATTAAAAGGCTGTTCAAATAATTCCACTTTATTGCATACATAGGTCACAGGAGCTAAACATAGATTGATTCAATGTATCTATGTAGTAATTGAATAAGCAAACCACCAGAATCAAAGACTATAACCACAGGCCTATTTTTGACTGGCCCACTAATAAATTGAGATTACTTTTATTTCAGGGATTTGGAGATGTTGTTCTTAGTGAAGGATGTATCATAGCCATGCCTTATCTGGTGGCTGAGGACGGACCTGATCTGGACTATGCTGATATCATAGTCAGGAACATAGCTCAGATCTTTACCAAAGTAAGTAGTCTACAGTTTAACAGTAAATCCAGCTATCTCAAAGTACTATAAAACATCTCTATTACCATCACTCAACATATTTTTAGTGTTAGGCAGGTGGCTGTTTAACCCATTACCCCATAACCTGTATCTTATTTTGAAAATATGTTATCACTTAAAGCAGGTTGAAAGTAAAGCAGAATGTGCCTTAAGGCACATTCTGCTTTACTTTCATCCTGCTTTAAGCTACCATCAGCTAGAATATAGAAAATATTTCTTATTATACAAATCCATAATTGTAAAAATTGGAACTATTTTCTTCAGCGGAGGAATAAATGAAAAACGTAAAAAGTCGTAATTATGGGGTATTCTGCTTTACTTTCAGCCTGCTTTATGCTACCATCTAAAATATAGAAAATATTTCTTATCATACATATTCATAACTGTATAAATTGGAACTATTATCTTCAGTAGAGGAATAGTTTAGGGGCGTAAAAGGGGTATTTATCGGGTAATGGGTTAATAGTAAACCTAGCTATCTCAAAGTGTAGTTAAACATCTCTTTTACCATCACTCAATATATTTTTAGTATTAGGCAGGTGGCTGTTTAACCCATTACCCCATAGCATAATTTAGGGTTTGAAGGCAGGTGACTACTTAAAGCAGGTTGAAAGTAAAGCAGAATGCGCCCCAAGGCGCATTCTGCTTTACTTTCAGCCTGCTTAAAGCTTCAATCTGCTAGGACATAGAAAATATTTTTATGGTGCATATTCTTGTCTGTATAAATTGGAGCTATTTTCTTAAGTAGAGAAATAACCTAAGGGGGTAAATAGGCTTATTTATGGGGTAATGGGTTCAAGCATCATGAAAGTAAAACAGAAAGCTTCTTTAGGAGCTTTCTGATTTACCTTCATCTTGCTTTAAGCTTCCGACTGTTTTTTAGCTCGCCTAAACAGGCAGAGCTCAGGTTAAGCTATTAGGATCGCTGAATGTCCATCGTTTGTTCAGTCGTTTGTCATCCACAATTTGTTAGTAAACACTCTAGCGGGTACAACTTTCATTCCATCGTCATGAAACTTGATGACAATGTTTGTCTTGATGAAATCTAGGTCAAGTTTGAATGTAGGTCATTCCTGGTCAAAAAACTAGGTCACTAGGTCAAATGATAGAAAAACCTTATTAACACTCTAGAGGCTGCAAATATCATTAGGTCTAGATGAAACTTAGTCAAATTGTTTACCTCATTGATACCTTCGTCAACATTGAATGTGGGTCACTATGATGTATTCGGGTGAGCGCTAAATGGCCATCTGGGCCCTCCAGTCTAGTTTGAAGACAGGTGATCACTTAAAGCAGGTAGAAAGTAAAGCAAAATGCACCTTACGGTGCATTTGCTTTACTTCCAGCCTGCTTTAAGCTACCATTTCCTAGGGCATCCAAGATATTTCTTATGGTGCATATTTATGACTGTATGAACTGGAACTATTATTTTCACATTGAAGGCGTAAAAAGGTGTATCTATTGGATTATGGGTTAATCTCCAGGCAATTAGATTTACAGTCGAAACTCGATACTGCGAACTCGCTAAAATCGATATTTCCAGTATTTCATGAGTCGATCTTGTTTAAGTCTAAAATACCCTTATTTCAAAGTTAAAACGTGGCTAAGCCACGTTTTAACTTTGAAATATGGGTATTTTTTAACAAACGCGAGTTCATAGAATCCAGTTTTTACTGTACTCTGCTTAGTAATATGTGACTTATTAGTGATGTGTTATGGACCAGAGGTCTTTCTTACTGAAATGAATAGAGTTGTGTTATTATCCGGAGGTCTTGTTATATTTCCAGTATCCTGAGAGTTTGTTTGTGCTGATGCCGCTAGCAGAACAAAGTGGCCTGGAGGACATAGCCAACCGATACAAAAACCTCATCACCAAGCAGTTTGGAATCAAAATAAAAAACTTGGGAAGCATTCTCCCACAGTCTCCAATGTAAGAACTTTCAGTCGAACTTCAATGTTCAAACTCATGTAAGTCAAACATATCCGTATTTCAAAGTAAAAATGAGGGTAAATCCAATTTTTTCTTTGAAATAGGGTATGTTTGACTGAAGAGATTTTAAAATAATGAAATTAAACTGTAGAAATATATTATAGTTCAATTCTACTTAAACCATAACCCCATAACATGTTTCTAGTTTTGAAGAAAGGGGATCACTTAAAGCAGGCTGAAAGTAAATGCGCATTCTGCTTTACTTTCAACCTGTAAGCTACAATTTACTAAGATATAGAAACTATTTCTTGTAGTACATACGTATTCAGGACTATATAAATTTCAACTATGTTCTTCTGTGTAGGAATAAATTTAAGGCGTTTTTATGGGATAATGGGTAAAGGGAGTTTGAGATATAAATACGCCTTTTTACGCCTCCATTTTATTCATCAACTAAAGAAAATAGTTCAAATTTAAACAGTCATGAATATGTATCAAAGAAATATTTTCTACCTTCTAGCAGATGATAGCTTAAAGCAGGTTGAAAATAAAGCAGAGTGCGCCTTATGGTGCATTCTGCTTTATTTTCAACCTGCTTTAAGTGGTCACTTATATTCAAAACTAGAAACAGGCTATGGGGTAATGGGTTAACCTGTATTGACTATTGGTTATAATACAGTAGGGGTGTAACAATTCGCCGAAACCCGAATCGCAGTATATCGCAATACGGAGAAATCGAATCGCAATATATTGCAATATACCGTGTAAGTATGGAATAAGCATCTGCCATCGTGCTTACTGTATTAATCTTGTTCAACCAGGCCCTTGGTTCGCTGTTTGTTTCTTAATAAGAGCGTCTCGTTGAGCGAGATTAAACGGAAACGAAATAATTACTGTTACACCGGCTAGGGATATGGATAAAACACCGGACTGCGTCTACGCGTTGTTTCGTAAACAATTCCGCGAAACAAAAAGTAAGTTTGTTCATTCTTTTACCGTTTTTAAATAAGGCAAAGAAAATCGATTTTTCTGAATCTGAACCGCGGGGCAATATTATTCAGCTCACACCGCAATATATCGGTACACCGCCGAATGGTTACACCCCTATAATACAGTCAAGTCAATGTTAAACAAACAGTGGCCCATTTATATAAACTAACCTCAAGCTATTGAGGTTGACAAACAGCTAGAATCCAGATCAGACGCTGCATTACGCAGCTTCTGATCTGGATTCAAGCTGTTTGCAAATTTCCCTCCCTATAACGACTTCCTTCGAACAAGGCACACAATATTTGTCTCCCGTTGGGTGTTGTTGTACAGAGGGAGGGCTGTACTAAATTTGATGAGAATCTCTAGAATTGGCTGGTGGTTGAATAGTGCATGTACTAAATTTGATGAGAATCTCTAGAATTGGTTGGTGGTTGAATAGTGCATGTATATTTCAGGGCCAAATTTGCCTTCTATCATGAGCAGAAGTTGTTTACCAATGCCAGAAGAGGCTTTGAACAATTTGACAGCAATGAAAGAGGGCAACAGAAAGAGTTCTTCCTACAGACAGATATCCTGGTAAACTTTTTAACTCATTACTTCATAAATAGTAAATACACCTTTGAATTTATTCCTCCACTGAAGAAAATAGTTTTCATTCATACAATCATGAATATTCTCCATAAGAAATATTTTTCTTTAACCAATCAGATGGTAGCTTAAAACAAGCTGAAAGTAAAGCAGAAAGTCCCTTTATGAGCATTCTGTTTTACTTTCAACCTGCTTTAAGCAACCATCTGTCTTTGTTTCTGAAAACAAGCTTTGGTGAAAAGGGTTAACCGCTCTGTCTACTCCTCTACATCAGCCCTTTCCTCCTTGAAACTTCAAATGAACAATTCAAGTTTTCAATTTAGTCTAGTCCATTTTTGACTTTTAAAAGTTGATTTTTACAATATATGTCAAAATGACAAACAGTGTAGACCCTGATCAGAGGGCTCCTTTCGGAGCCCTCTGATCAGGGACTATACTGTTTGCATAGGACAAGTTTACTCCTCAAAGGTACACTGTTCGTAAATGACGCATATATGCGTGACTAGGGTTCAAAGAATTAGTGTAAGAAACAATTATTCAATGATGTTGTTGACTACAAATGACAGCTTAAAAGCAAGATGAAAGTAAAGCATAAAGCTCATACAGGAGCTTTCTGCTTTGATTTCGTCTTGATTTAAATTGTCATTTGCCTTAACCCATTACCCCATAAATACGCCTTTTTATGCCTCTAATTTATTTCTCCATTTAAGAAAATAGTTCCACTTTACACAGTCATTTATATGTACTGTGAGAAATATTTTCTGTATTTTAGTAGATAGTAGCTTAAAGCAGACTGAAAGTAAAGCAGAAAGGGCCTTAGGCACTGGAGCTTTCTGTTTCACTTTCACTTTGCTTTAAGCTGTCCCCTGTATTTTATGCGATCAATTAGCCTTCTTTTTAGGTCGTTATAGCGAGGTTTTACTGTATGTTAAAAACAAGTTTGACCATAATTTTTATTTTAATTTTCACATTTTCAGACAGTTCAAACAGACATAAAAAAGAGTTTTCCAAAGGTGATAACTAAGATGACAGGTGAGCTTCAGAACCGCTTCCCTGCTAAATTCATCAAGTATCAAGCCGAGCTCAAGGATGCAATGACAGAGATTGGTAAACTGGGGTTTCTGTTTACGCCCCTGAGCAAGCTGAGTGGGGAAATGATACCGAAGACGCATGTTCATTCAAACTTTACCAACCATGCCGATGCCACAATATTCATCAGCAAAATCTTAGAGGTCATGAGGACAATGGTGTGTATAGTAAAACTTATTAACCTATTACTCCATAAATACTTTTTATTTGTTTACGCCTTTAATTTATTCATTCACTGAAGAAACAGTCGAGTCTCAGATTATTCTCAAGCGTTTGCTCCCAATTAACTGAGATTTCTTGTATTCTCAAGCATTTGATTGGTCAGATTGAGACTCTGCTAAAATCTGACCAATCAAATGCTTGAGAATAATCTCAGACTTAACTCAAACTCTTTAACCCTTTACCTGATAGCCTATTTCTAGTATTGAAGATAGGTGACTACTTAAAGCAGGTTGAAAGTAAAACAGAATGCACCTTAAGGCACATTCTGCTTTAAGCTATTATGTGCTAGAACAAAGAAAAAATTCCCTATAATATATATTCATAACTGAATAAATTGGAACTATTTTCTTCAGCGGAGGAATAAATCATATTCGCTAAAAGGCGCTTACATGAGGGAAAGGGTTTATACCTTGGACCAAGGTATAGACTTAATTTGTTCATGCTTGTATGGTTTCAGGGTAAAGTTTTGTACTACCCTAAACTAGAGGATTCCCCGGCCTTGTCTCAGTTTGGGCTACTGGAGACTGTGTATGAGAAGCTGATGATACAGGAAGCCCCCAGCCGGGCCTCCTGGAGATTCCTAGGCAACAACTTTCCCTGCTGGACCATGAGTGACTTGGAACAACTCTGCCTAGACAAAGCCAGTGTGAGTTTTATTGATTTCACCAGGGTCCATGCTTATAAAGCGTTTGAGCTGAGTCTGATATCGTTCTCAAGCATTTGATTGGTCAGATTTGAGCCAAATGCTTGAGAACGCACTTAGACTCAGCTCAAACGCTTTATAAGCGCCGTGCCAGGGCTCCAGATGAAAGCAAACAAATCTATCATTTTTTCACTCATTTCAGCACCAAATCCTATGGTGTAACTACTCATTAGAATCGTCTCATAGAGACGATTCTAATGAGTAGTTATAACACCATAGGGTTAAATGCAGAAACGAAGATTTTTAGTTTTTGAAATATTCCCCTTATCTAGAGCTCTGATTACTGCTCTATAGATGGAAAAGAGTAACCTGAAAATGTCCATTATTAGCGCCATTCATGGTATTTGCTGATAAATTCCTGTCATTTATTTTGCTTGAATGCCTAAAAAAATCAGTTCATTTCCTATATTTACAATATATTTGCTGTAATTTCTAATTTAAATTAACAGTTTGTTAGTAGGCATGTATGTTCAATCCGTATTAGAAGTTGACAACACAAATAATATGTACCCTATAAGGAACAGCCATGACTGCATTACTGAAGCTGTGTACATTCGAAAGCAAAACAATAAGTTCCATATTTTACATACTAACGTCATCAACTTGACAGTTTGGCCAGAAAATGCCGATTTGAAGTCATTTGGAAATGACATCATTTTTAAAGTAGGATAAATATATAGATTTTTTGTCATAAAGAAATGCAGATAGCTTCTGTTTATAAGGTATATCAATTTTCTTGTAAGAATTTTAGTCGGTAATCATGGTTTCCGCTAATAGGAAGGCATACATTGGTTAAGAACAATTTTTATTTGAAAAATCTGCCAAATGTTTGCTGTCCAAGTTCCAAAGATTAATTCATGAATGAAAAATGCATATGCCCCGCCTTCTCTGTAAATATATCCACAAGTCCCGCCTCCTTGAGCAATTGCATCTACATGTATACAAATTAAACAACACATTTTTCAATGGAATTGAATGGGGCAAATGTAAATATTTTTCTTAACCCTTAGCCCGCCAAATAAATTGTTGTCTGCTATATTTCTCGTCTGCTTCAAGTTTCAAAGTTGCTCAAAATTGCTGAAAATGTTGTCCGAGTGTCAAACAGCTTGGATCCGGATGAGACGCCGAGTTACTCGGCGTCTCATCCGGATCCAAGCTGTTTGCATATGGAGCTATAGTCGTGACTGGCAGGCTAAGGGTTAATTATACCTTCACAAATCCAGTAATGTGACTTTTCATTAGAATGATGTCTTGAAGATGATCCTAATGAGTAGTCACATCATACGGTTTGATTGAGACATTACGATCTTAGTACAGTCTAAACTCGATACTTTTAACTCGTTTAACGGATTACCCCATAAATCATACAGGTGCATCACTTGATTACCATTCTTGTGTCTGAGGGTGTGCTACTCCGACTTCCCCGGGACAGATGGACCACCCAGCTGAAGGAGCCCATTGTTTATGTGCTGTTCAATAAACTGCCATTTTACCCAAAGATTGACATAGTAAGTACATATATTATATGCCTTTCTGTGATATCCAGCTTTTCCGCATTTATCTCTACAGTAAAATAAATTAGTCTGTATCTTATGCCTGGTATTTTACCGCTTTTACTTTATTCCGACCTGGTTTTCGATAAACTTCGATTACTTTGATGTCCTTTTGATCAGCGTGACATCATAAATCCTGGCTACAGGTGCATGTTCAAATTCTGGGTTATTCTTTGTGGCATAACAAAATTCTTGCTCTACTTTAAATATCTAATGTTTCTGGATATAAAATGATTTAAACAACTATCTAGATGTTGATGGTGGATAATATTGAAGGCATGTGATAAATACATCACCAGTTGGCGATGCCCTATGGGGACTATCAGATCTGAATGAGTTTAAGTTTTGGTTAAAGTTTAATAATGGCTTACCTACTGCTGATAACTATGATCAAAAACAGCAAGATCATAATTGCTCTGTGCGTGACTATGCGACAGTTCTACATAAAAAACATTAAATGCAGACAAATGATCTTTAATACCACATTATTAATCTGAAATGAAAATTTCATTTGACTATATCTGTATCTCATGTTTTCATGTTCTTCTCGTTAAAATAAAAACCCAGTTTAGGGCTATGATCTGTACAAATTAGCCGAAAAAAATATTTTAAGTTGAGTTGATTTGGTAGGAGACATGTATACTCTACTGATTATAACTATCACACCTTCAGGAGGACTATTGGCCCGAGGGTGTACCACTAGATGAGAGGCAGCTTGAACGTTACTACAGCTTCATGCCTGGTATGCCAAACACCTTCTTTCCACAGCTGATCAGGTAAAGAACAGGGCTAAGGGGGATGAACAAACAAAACCAACATTTTCTCACTAATTTCCGCATCAAATCCTATGGTGTGTTTACTCATTAGAATCATCTCTCTGAGAAGATTCTAATGAGTAGTGACACCATAGGGTTTAATACAGAAATAAAGATTTTAGTTTTTAGCTCACCTGAGCTAGCTCAGGGTGAGCTTTTGCAATACTTGAATGTCCGGCGTCCGGCGTCCGGCGTCAACAATTTTAGTGTTTACACTCTAGAGGCCACAATATTTATCCAATCTTTCTCAAACTTGCTCAGATTGTATACTACCATAAGAGTTCGGATGAGTTCGATTATGGTTGTAATCGAACCAATAGGTCAAGAGTTATCTACCTTTAAATTGCTGAAAATGCCATAATATAACATGTTTACACTCTAGAGGCCACATTTTTTTATCCAATCTTTCTCAAACTAACCCAGATTGTATATTACCATAAGAGTTTGGATGAGTTCAATTATGGTTGAAATCATACTAATAGATCAAGAGTTATCAACCTTTGAATTGCTGAAAATGCCATATTTAACAGTGTTTACACTCTGGAGGCCACAATTTTTCTCCAATCTTTCTCATACTTGCTCAGATTGTAAATGACCATAAGAGTTCGAATGAGTTTGATTATGCTTGAAATCGGATTAATAGGTCGAGAGGTATCTACCTTTGAATTGCTAAAAATGCCATATTGAACAGTGTTTACACTCTTGAGGCCACAATTTTTCTCCAATCTTTTTCAAACTTTCTCAGATTGTATACTACCATAAGAGTTCAGATGAGTTCGAATATGGTTGAAATCAGGTTAATAGGTCAAGAGTTATCTACCTTTCAATTGCTGAAAATGGCATATTTAACAGTGTGCTTGCTAGAAAGGCTTCATTTCAGTATTATTTAGGCTCTAGTTATCTGCACTTGATGTACTCTACTATACTAGAGTAGGTCGTATTCCAATGTTATTTACATGCTATACTACAAATTTGAATGGATTTAGAATAAAAAGGGTGAAATTCAAAGGTAAAGTTATCAGGCTTCATTTAAACAGGTGAGCGATATCAGGGCCTTCAGGCCCTCTTGTTTAAATACTCTCCTTATCTGGAGCTCTGAAATTTAGATTAAGAATGCAAATTACATAACTGTAAAGTTCTGTCCACTGAAAAGAGGAAAGGTCATAGGATAACAGCTTTCTGCTTTACCTTCATCCATCTTAAACCTTTCTCTCATAGCTTGTTTTCAGTGCTGATGACAGGTAATTGCTTGAAGTGGACTGAAAATAAAGCAGAAAGTTTTTTGCAGATAATTTTCAGTGTTGAATACAGATGGTTGCTTAAAGCAAGCTGAAAGTAAAGCAGAAAAGCTCTTTCAGGAAATGTGTGTTCTAGTTTCAGCATGCTTTAAGCAGCCGATGAAACAGCTTATGTATGTAAGTGAGTCAAATAGGTACTGTAACTCTACCTAAATACTTTAAATTGGATATGGATGCTGTGACGTATGTTTAATAATTCTTGAAGATTTTTAACATCAAAGTCATAGATATAGGTATCTTTCTTGATTAACTGTAACAGGCATATATTGGCATGCATTGAATGCATATTGACATAAATTATATTCAGTAAGCATTACTGTTAACCCATTACCCCATAGTTTATTTCAAGATTTGAAGACAGTGGCCACTTGCTTTACTTTCAGCCTGCTTTAAGCTGCCATGTCCTAGAATATAGTAAATATTCCTTATGAAACATATCCATCACTATACAAATTGGACCTATTTATTCAATGAGTATCTATTGAGCATAAAAGATTAAACTGGTTTCTTCTTGATCTTCGCAGTATCGTGCAGGGCTGCAATCTGCAGCATACTTGTACCAGTTGCCTGACACAGTGCTTAAATATCTTCTAGGGTCTTCCGCCACCTGTAATTAGTTGGACGTCGCGAAGAAATCGAAAATCCAAATCAACTGTCTGCAATTTCTTTAATTAAATGTCTTTCCCTTCTCAGGCAATGCATGGAGCTGGGTGGGGTAAATTTGTTGTGGAACAAAGGCATCATCATCCAGAAAGGTCCTGTGTCTGTGCTTCTAGAGATGCTTAGTGATCAACACAGTAAGTGTATACAGTCTGCTACATGTTAATCTTTTCCTCACTGAAAGTCCTGTTCTGCTGTATCTTTTAAGATAAAACTTCATTTATGGAAAGATCTTGATAAGTGGAAGTGTCATGCACAAGTTTCATAACTCTTGCATCAATACTGTTATTTACCTTTTTCACATTCTTTTCCTGCAGATTACATCAGTTATACTTAATCTTTTGAAAAGAAACTTCATTAATGGAATGAGATTGATGTGTGAAAGTGTCTTGCACAAGGTTTACAACTCCTGCATCAATAATGTGTGAGTTACTTCGCTTTCCCACATTTTCTATTTTCTGCCTACCACTCCTGTTTTACGTATGCTTTTAAGATGAAATTTCATTTATTGAAAGAGTTTGATGAGTCCAAGTGTCTGAAACATGGTTCATAACTACTATATTGCATCTTACCATGAGAGATTGTCCCCTTTTCTACACTTTCTTTTCAATTTTGTTTTTGTTCTGTCTGTTTGCCTGTCTGTCAACACCATGGTCATAACTTTAGAAATCCATGTGATAGAGACTTCATATTTGGCATGTGCACTGAATGCAAGAAGCATTTGGGCTTAGTACAATTTAAGTAATGTCAGAAAAAGGCCATGGTCATTTAGCTGCCATGGTCACATCAGGGTGCATAGTGTTACACAAACACATCTTGTTATTTCTATTTAAGGTAGGCCAGTTCTGTTTCTTGGTGCTCGTCTGATTAATGGTGCAGAAAATGAAGTTGGGTACGTGTGGAAAGCACTATGCTGTACGTTGGCCATCTACCGTAATATTGTTGTGAGTCTACAGATGAAGTTGGGAGCCTTTGCCAGAGTGAGTCTTCATTGACTTATAAATGAGCCATGCCATGAGAAAATTGACCTATTGCATTGCAAACAGTGTAGATCAAGGCCAGCCGCCACATCAAAGACGCGGCAGCTGGCCTTGATCTACACTGTTTGACACCCACATGCGTCAAAAGCATTTGATGTAGCTGTATTACGTACGATATTTGGCAGTGTAGATTGAATTCAGATACACAGCATGGGATCACAACAGTGCTTGGTCTGTACAATGTTGCAATGCAATAAGGCAGGTTTTGTTATGGCATGGCTCAAATGTAAATGTAAGTAGGGAACAAACTCCAGGGAATTTACCTATTACTCCATAAAGTGAACATTTCCAATATTATCTCGGTTTTTACTACACCAAACCCTATGTTGTGACCACTCATTAGAATCGTCTCTTTGAGACGATTCTAATGAGTGATCACAACATAGGGTCTGGTCAATTGGAGAAGTCAGGAAGTTGGTATTAAAATAAGTACCTTATCTGGAGGTCTGCTTTTCTGGAGCTCTTTAATGTTGCAGGGCTGCCATTTCTCCGGATTTTTCAAGAAATCTGTGGATTTATCTTAATTTCTCCGGCCCTACGGATTTTTCTGAAATCTTGGGATTTCTGCTCTTACTACTAAAATTTGCAATTTCGTGTGTTTTTTACTTAAGAAACATTGATATGGGTGTCAAACAGTTTAGATCAAGATCAGATGCCGTGTTACGCGGCATCTAATCTGGATTCAAACTGTTTGCAAAATTATGTAAGTGTTAGCCTGGCAGCAAAATGGTTAAAGGTATGATGCCAAACATTATGCTTGAAAATTTGGAAATCTTAGGATTTTTATGAGCAACTTATGGTAGCCCTGTTGTTGTTGTATTTTCACAGCCAACTATCCCTTGTCCTACCTGTCTACCATCCAAGAACCGCTACAAGACTGTGAACGCCCGCCAGAATGAGGTGTATATGATAGATGAGTTAACACTGTGGGTTAACATAGTACGTTCAGAGCGCAGCATGTGTGTCAATGATGGCTCCTTGCTCATGCCAAAAACTTTACTTGGCGATGGTAAGTTTAGAGTTATTCAACTTAGCTTTTTATTATCAGTGTTATTAAGACAAGTGATTGTTTAAAGCAGGTTGAAAGGAAAGCAGAAATCTACTTTAGGCTCTTTAACTCTTTCAACACTAAGTTGCTCTTGTGGGTTATTATATTCCCATGTGGGTCATTTTAGTTACCAAAACATGAACCAGTCTGCTTAGAATTCTTGGTAGTTTAATAAATACTAGTCTAAATTAGCAAACAGTGTAGACCCTGATCAGAGGGCTCCTATAGGAGCCCACTGATCTAGGTCTGTTCTGTTTGCAATTGTAATGAGTATATTTTAAACAGGTCCATGGTGTTGAAAGGGTTAATTCTGCTTTAAGCCTTTACCCCATAGTGTATATCATGCTCCACACAGTCACACTCTTGTTTAACCCTTTGAACCCTAGTCCCGCATATAGGCGTGCTTTTCAAACAGTGTACATGTGAATAGTACACTTGTCCTATGCAAACAGTGACGACCCTGATCAGAGGGCTCCGGAAGGAGCCCTCTGATCAGGGTCTTCACTGTTTGTCACAATGCCAAACATTGACAAAAACAACCCTTAAAAGTCAGAAATGGACTTGACTAAAATGGAAACTGGAATTGTCCATTTAAAGTTTCAGGGAGGAAAGAGTTAAGAGATCTTCATGCGTCTTCATCACAAAGATACTCAACAAGCTTTCACTGATTTACCAATCTAATCATCAAGTGATTTTTATACAAACATACAAATCTGTATAAAGTAAAACTCACACTTGTGGTCTCTGCAAAAACTTGCTGCTATTGGCTGTGGACTAGAAGTTCAGGAGTGTTCTGCATGACTTTTGTCCTGCAATAACCTATAGTCTGTCTTCAAAGATTGCCATGCCCCTTCATTCAGTAGGTTTTGGACACAGGATTGACTATAAGTCTGCTATCTGACAAGTTATAAGGTTAACCTCTTACGACATTACCCCATAAATATGCCTTTTCATCCCTTTAATTTATTCCTTCACTGTTATAAATATATATGGTAAGAAATGCAGTGAAGCTCACTTATAACAAAGTCGTCAGGACTGTTGGATCTCTTTTGTTATATCCAGATTTCATTATATCAGGTCCATTTTACTACCCGTTAATTAGAAACGGGGAATTAGATTTATTTTGTTATATCCAATATTTCGTTATATCCAATTTCTTTATAAGCGAGCTTCACTATATTGTCTATATCCAAGCAGATGGTAGCTTAAAGCAGACTGACTGTAAAGCAGAATGCACATTCTACTTTACTTTGAACCTGCTTTAAGTGGTCACCTTTCTTCTAAACTAGAAACAAGCTATGAGGTCAATTAAGGAATCAATGATGTGTTTTTGCTGTTTACGGGATTGTGAATGCATGAGGTGAGCTGGGTAATTAACCCAGCTAACCTCATGCGTATGCAATCCCTTAAATGGCAAAAACATGTCGTTTATTGCTTATATTTATATTTTCATATTGTTCCTAAGTGAATCGTGACAAGATTCTTTGTTATGTATATGAATATATCATATACCTGCCTAATATGTTTGATAGATGTAATCCTGGATGTAACAGCCATTTAATCTCTATAATGTATGGTATGAAAAGTAGTCCCAAATACATGTTTTGGAGTTGCATTACAAATTCAGGCTTTTACCCAGTAATTTGTGTCTGTGTGCTTAACAAACACTTACAAGACATTAAAATTAAACAATGCAACTTAAATATCTATTATTAAATCTTATTTAAAAAAAAAAGTAGGTCACCGATGTGTATTTCAGCCTACTTACATGCCATAGCAACCATCAGCTGGTCGCTAGGTCGGTATCTTTCCGGCGGAGACTCCACCCTCTTTTTAACTGGCTGGAACCAGTTTCAATTTGTAGGTTTACTGAGAATTATACTTCATATTTTCATTTCGCTTCTAGAAGACGTTACAGGGTGAATGTAAACATTGGTAAATGTTGATTGTTTCAGATATTGACACCGGGAAGATTGTGCCGTCCCATTTCTACCTTGGATGTCTGCCATCATTCAGTGCCTATAACAGATGTATGTTTTGTCAGAACTGTGCTCTTGAGGGGGATATCTGTGAGGGAAATCTTTCAAATGGAACCACAGCTTGGTAATTGTTAATATAGTAAAACCTCTCTATCACGACCACTAAATTGTGTTAATTATTGGGTGTTCATGACACTGCTTAAAAGCAAGTTGACAGTAAGGCCCACATCATATTACTTTGGTCAACTTGTTTATTAAAATTGTTAATTAATGAGCCCTGATGTTAGATTCTCAATAGTGTAGTTTTCTCTGCTCTAATTTTAGGCACTGTAGCTGTGAACGAGAAGGCCAGATGTGTGACAAATGCGGAATGTGTCAGCGATGTGTCACCTTCCTTTGTGTGAGTAAATTACTGCCATGACATCATCTGCTTTAAATAATTGTGATTTGCTTTTATTAATCTATTCCACGACCAGCGGCAACAAAAGGCCACCACTGCAAAGTCCATTCAACAATAGGCATGATGCTGACCATTGTCCCAATCCTGAGACAATGGGATGACGCATCTGATAAAGCTTATGCGGGACTATAAACCTCAGCAGAAACAACAATATTAATCTATTAACCCATTACCTCCTAGCCTGTTTCTAGTATTTAATGTAGGTGACAACTTAAATTAGGTTGAAAGAAAAGCAGAATGCGCCTAAGGCGCATTCTGCTTTACTTTTAGCCAAATTTAAGCTACAATCTGCTAGGAAATTTAAAAATATTTTTTATCATACATAGATATATCTTTTAATGACTGTTTGAAGTGGATTTATTTTCTTCAGTAGGAGGCCTTAAAGGCTTTTGTATGGAGTATGGATTAAAGTTTAGGTATTTTCAAAAAACCATTGTACTTGGGATAAGGCAGTGAAGGGGAAAATAGTTGTTTGAATGTCGGAACAAGTAAATATGTGTGAGAACTGAGAACAAATCAAATTTTTACTCCATTTGTCTGACAGGACAACTTTATTTAAAGTATTTGGTTTGATTGATAGATGGAATAAATGTTTAGGTTGAAAGCTCCTATAGAATTTTTTCCTTTACTTTAGTCCTATGTTAACCCAGTACTCCATAAATATGTCTTTTTATGCCTTTAATTTATTACTCCACTGATGTAGTTCCACTTTTTAGTAATAAATATGTCCATTAAGGCATATTTTCTATATCCTAGTAGATGGTAGCTTAAAGCAGGCTGAAAGTAAAGCAGAATGCACCTTAAGGCACATTCTGCTTTCCTTCAACCAGCTGTAAATGATCATTTATTTTCAATACTAGGATTTAGAAACTATTTTGTATGGTACATATTCATGACTGTATAAATTGGAACTATTTAATTCAATGTAGAAATTAATTCAATACGTAAAAAGGCACACTTATAGGGAAATAACCCTTTGAACCCTAGTCGAACATATAGGCTTCTTTTTCAAACAGTAGACATGTGAAAAGTGCATTTGTCCTATGCAAACAGTGAATACCCAGATCAGAGTGATCTGGGTCTTCACTGTTTATCATAATGCAAAACACTAACAAAAACAACCCTTAAAAGTCAGAATTGGACTAGACTAAAATGGAAACTGGGATTGTCCATTTGAAGTTTTAGGGAGGAAAAGGTTAAATGAGCTGGAGCTGTCAAGACTGAACTGTATAATTCATGTTTTATTACTGCAGAGACTGTTCTCCTCAGTGCGACCATGTTTTGGAAATGCTGGGTCATATTTCTGGCTGGAATCAGGATCTCGGATGACTTTAGACCAAGATTTGAGCCCCAACTACTCTCCCAAACTGGAAATCTGCTTCGTCCGAGGTGCAAGCATCAACTTAACACTCAAAATGTAAGATTGTTTTTAATGCATTTTTAGCTCACCTGAGCTAGCTCAGGGTGAGCTTTTGCAATACTTGAATGTCCGTCGTCCGTCGTTCGTCGTCAACAATTTTAGTGTTTACACTCTAGAGGCCACAATATTTATCCAATCTTTCTCAAACTTGCTCAGATTGTATATTACCATAAGAGTTCGAATGAGTTCGATTATGGTTGAAATCTGATCAAAAGGTTGAAAATTATCTACCTTTGAATTGCTGAAAATGTCATATTTAAGGGTGTTTACACTCTAGAGGCCACAATTTTTATCAAATCTATCTCAAACTTGCTCAGATTGTATATTACTATAACAGTTCAGATGAGTTCGATTATGGTTGAAATCTGATCAATAGGTTGAGAGTTATCTACCTTTGAATTGCTGAAAATGTCATATTTAAGGGTGTTTACACTCTAGAGGCCACAATTTTTATCCGGTCTTTTTCAAACTTATTCAGATTGTATATGACCATAAGACTTCAAATAAGTGTGATTATGGTTGAAATCAGACCTATAGGTCAAGAGTTGTCTGCCCTGGAATTGCTGAAAATGCCATATCGAACAGCGTTTACACTTTTGCAACTACAGTTTTCAATGGATTTTGATTTTACTTGCACACAAAGTATATACCTATAAGTTCTCAAAGAAGTGTAATTATTGTTGAAATCTAATCATTGTGGCAATAGTTATCTGCCCTTGATATACTTTGAAATGCTAGAAAAGGCTTCATTTCAGTATTGTTTAGGCTCTAGTTATCTGCCCTTGATGTACTCTACCATACTAGAATTATGAGGTTGTATTTCAAAATTGTTTACATGCTATACTACAAATTTGAATGGATTGAAATTAAAACTGATGAAACAGTAAGATAAAGCTATCAAGCTTCAGTACAACAGGTGAGCGATATCAGGTTCTTCAGGCCCTCTTGTCATCTTTACCTATCTGTTTGGAGTCATTTAATACTTTCCTCAACAGAAGCACCTTTGGTTGCCACTTCCAGCTTTGCTGTGCATTTGAAATTCATATATTCTAATCCTCCACATTGTAAATACCGCTCATAATGTTCTTTGCTGTATCACAGTAAACTCTTTCAACACCACTGACCTGTACATTTGCAAACAGTGGCGACCCTGATCAGTGGCAGGTACCGATGATTTGTCAAAACCATGCAACTGAAAACGTGAAAAAAACTCTCTATTACGACCATTGAATTAAAATAAATCATTAGGCATTTACAACAAGTGACTGCTTAAAGCAAGAAGACAATAAAACAGAAAGCTCCTTCAGGAGATTTCTGTTTTATAGTCCTCTTGCTTTAAGCTGTCACCTATCAATTATCCAATTACTCAATAAATATGCCTTTTTATGCCTTAAATTTATTCCTCTACTGAAGAAAATAGTTCCAATTAATACTGTTACAAATAAGAATCATAACCAATATTTTCTATATTCTAGCAGACAATAGCTGAAAGCAGGCTGAAAACAAAGTAGAATGCGCCTTAAGGCTCATTCTGCTTTATTTTCAACCTACTTTCAGTGTTCACCTGTCTTCAAAACTAGAAACAGGGTATTTGGTAATGGGTTAAACATGCAATTAGCCTTTGTTTCAGTGGTCGTTATTAGAGGTGTAACAATAGGTCGACCTATTGAACTATTGCAATAGTACCGGCTCCGATAGCAATAAGTCGATAACAGTTTTGAAAGTCGATACTATTGCCGATAGTTTCTACAACTATCGATAGTTACGATAGTGATACTTTTAGTGGAAAACTCTTTTGTCGGAATCAGCTGATTTGACTAATTATTTGTTTATTAAAATCAATCGACAAACGCTTGTATTTGTCTCTTATTAGTTCACCGTAAAGCGTCCAGACGATATGATCGCATGTTTTTTTTTCGAGCCCGGGTGGACAATTCGGAAATGAGAATCAATTACTTAGAATCATTTACCATTTAATTAATTTAGTTTGTTACTTATATACGTCTTTTTCCCCTTAAATTAAATCATTTTAGATTAGTCCTAAGACTGTAAAAAGTTGAATTAATTTGAATCCTGGTTCTCGAAAACGAGACGCCGGCATTCCATTCGATCTTAGTGTAAACTGAAACTAGTGAAAATGGCAGACGAAGGGGGAAATTGTTGACAATAAGAAAGATAAAGCTGCAGTTTGGCAGCACTTTGGCTTCGTCAAGCAAAACGACACAGTGCATCAGACATAAGTTACTGTAAGTAAAAACTGTAATATAAAACTTTGTGGAAACACATCCAATTTAATCGATCACATGAAACGTAAACACCCGTCTGTGGCAATAGCGAACACAATAAAAACGTCTGAAAACTTCCTTAAGAACACGGCTTCGAAGCTAGCTAAACAAGCCTCTGTTTATAAGAAAATAGTTATTAAAACAACTATCGTGATAGTATCGCAATAGTTTATTGACTATCGCAATACTATCGGGATAGTATTTGAACTATCGCCAATACTATCAGGATAGTCTTTTTGACCTCGATAGTAACCCCTAGTCGTTATAGAGAGTTTTTACTATAATATAATGCTGTTTTGTTGTTTGTTTTGTCAGGGGAGGAATGAAGCTTGTATATGAGACCATCACTGGGGTAATTGGCACATACAGTCAAGGTAAAGAGAAGACTAGCGAGGCCAATGAGTTGTGGAAATGTCGGCAAGGCTTCTACATCACTGTGGAGCTCAAGTTCTCCAAGGTACAGTGAAAAGTTCAGGCCCCAAGGTTATGAAAAGCTCAGAGGCTTAAACTTTTAATTCCCAGCAAAAACCTAGCCGCAGGGTTATAAAGCGTTTCAGTTGAGTCTGAGATCTTTGCTCAAATCTGGGTTCATGCTTATATAGCAATTGAGTTGAGTCTTAAATCATTCTCAAGCATTTGATCGGTCAGTTTTGAGCCATGGCTCACATCTGACCAATCAAATGTTCAAGAACAAACTCAGACTCAACCCAAGCATTTTATAAGCGCTTGGCCTGATCAATCAAATGCTTGAGAATTATCTCAGACTCAACTCAAAATCCTTACAACCTTAGACCTTTGTCTGGACGTTTTATTTTTAGCCCCCTACTGGTGAAACTGGATTGACTTTAGATTTTGTTTCTGGTAGCCTGTCCAGCCACAAGTTGTTTGTTTGGTGAAGTTTTGGTCAATGTTTGATAAGACATCATTTGCCAGTAGCTGGAAACATGAGGGAGCATAGTAAAATCAATTTGGGGCTACATGGGCAAATATGCACAAGGCTATGTTCCAAATGTCTAGTGCAAAGTATTCAGAATTGGCCGAATGCACAAAACCTTTAACTGTAACTACAATAAAACCCCTCTTATAGGATTACTGAAATGATAGAGTTTAAGACAGGTGGCAGCTGAAAGCAAGAGCTTTCTGCTTTACTGACATCTTACTTTAAGCAGCCACCTGCCTAAAACTTAATCAATTCTATCTCATGTAGTGGTTGTAATAGAGAGGTTTTAAATGTACTTATTAGAATCTTCTCTGTGATATAATTCTAATAAGTAATCTGAATACAGGATTTGGTGGGGACATAAAGGTTGTTTAGAGTTTGAAATACTCCCCTTATCAGGAGCTTGGAATTGATATTTTTCAGGCTGACCAGGATTACATGAACATTATCATATGTCATCAGAAGACCAAGATCTATGAGTATGAATGTTCCACCCAGAGCTGTACTGTGGAGATAATGGCTGACGTTCCACTAGGCATGGTGATCAACACTCCATACAGGATGGTAGGGTACTAGTGCTGAAATTTCCCAGTTAATCGATAACGGTTAGGAACCGCCAATTAACCATTTACAAAATCACTTACGGTTAATCAGACTAATTACTTTCCTTATCTAAGACCAATAGGATGGCTTAACCCAATACCCCAGAAGTAGCCTGTTTGCACCTTCAATTTATTCCTTCACTGAAAAAAACAGTTCCCTTCTATACAGTCATTAATAAATATCATAAAAAATAGTTTCTTTATCCTAGCAGATAATAGCTTAAAGCAGGCTGAAAGAAAAGCAGAATGTGCCTTCAGGCACATTCTGCTTTACTGTCAAGCTGCTTTAAGGTGGTTCGCGGGTCAGCTTATTCTGTGTCAGAATTCTAGAACCTAGAACCTTAGGCTTGCAAGTCAATCACCGTATCAACTGCACTAACAGAGAAGACACTGAAGCAGATCAAACTTTTCTTTATCTAAATTTTCTACTATAAGCACGTGCCGCAAAGATTAGGTGAAAGTCATCAGCATTTCCGGAACTCGAGATGCGGGCCGCCCGCTGTCGAACCACCTTAAGTGGTCACCTATTTTCAAAACTAGATACAGTCTATGGGGTAATGTGATAATACAAGGTTGGCGGTATAATTATTTAAGCAGAATAACTTTCGCAAACTTTGTTTCAGCTGTTCCTAGATATTACAAAGGCTCCAGATCAGAGGGAGTAAACATCTAACATTTTCTCATTTATTTCAGCACCGAATCTTATGGTGTAACTATTCCTTAAAATTTTCTTGAGGGGTATAATTCTAATGAGTGGTAACATCATAGTGTTTAATGCAGAAATAAGGATTTTTAGATTTTGAAATATTCCCTTAATATGGAGCTCTGATACAGATACATCCTTTTTTATGCTTTTTTAGGAAAGCCAATCTCAAGAGGTGGATAACTATGGGGATAAGGTTTCCTGTTCCTATACTAACATAGTTCCAGGTAAAATATTTGTGTTTTCTGGGTTATAGTTGGGTATCATAGTTATACATAGCTCCTATGATTTGCTAAAAAGAAATCCTGCATTATGCCCAGTACATAACTTATTTTTGCTGAAAGGGTTTAACGATATCATACATTTTATGGTTGAAAACATTATTTTTCTTGTTTAAAACAACAGCTTTTTTAATCTGTATGGTATTTTGAAATGTAAAAAAATCAAAGAGTCAAATGTTGTTTGATATCAGATATTAGAACAGTAGCAGACGACAAGTGTTGCAGACAGAAAAAAACCCAACAACATTCAAAATGTTCAAATGTAAAAAACAGATTGTCGTCATATCTGGATTCAAACTGTTTGACTATCAGTCTGTACTTCCGCAGCAACAGTTTTAGAGAAAACAAAAACTGTTTTAGAAAATACAACTTGTTGAAGAAGACAAGGGTTAAGATTGATGTTTGTTTTGCAGTTGGGAAGGCTTTGTGTTCTAGTCTAGAGGCCCTGATGATGCAAGGAAAGAGTTTCATAGAGAATGCCTTGTACCAGGCAGGCGGTGTCAACTACTCAGGTAAAACATTTGTCAGTACATGTACCATATGTCTCTGTTTAACCCATTACCCCATAGCCTGTTGCTAGTTTTGGAAATAGGTGAATACTTAAAGCAGGTTGAAAGTAAAGCAGAATGTGCCTTAAGGCACATTTTGCTTTACTTTCAGCCTGCTTTAATATACCATCTGCTAGAATACATTAAATATTTTTTCAAGATGCATATTTATGACTGTATAAATTGGAATTATTTTCTTTAATGGAGGAATAAATTAAAGGCATAAAATGGTGTATCTATGGAGTGATGGGTTCTTCCCTTCTCTTGTATCAGCTTTGGTAGTAAGGGGAAGTAATCACCTTTAGCAGTGGTAATTTTTGAAATTTAAACAATGGGCTTTTTAGACCAAAACTTCAAAATAAATGGGCATTTCTATGAAAAAATAGGAAAAATGAGTAAAAGCAATGGGCTTTTTGGAAAATTTATGAGCTTTTTGGGGCCAAAAATTATCACTGCTTTAGTGATATCAAGTTAAAAATAATTGATGCTATGTTCATTGCAGGATCTTCCTTCGTGTCCTTTCCTAAGGATCTAACGCTGGAGAAGTTACAGTATCCATCCATGGGCCTTGTGAAGACTAATTTAGTCTATCATCTTCTGTGCTACACAAGAAGTAAGTGAAATCTCAAAGCACTGGTTTACCCCTTTACTCCATAGCCAACCATTTCAATACTAAGTAAACTCCTGTGGGTTATTAGGTTCCCTTGTGGATCTTTTTAGTTACCAGAACATGAACCAGTCTACCTGGAATTCATTGAAGTTTAATAAATGCTGGTTCTATTTGCAAACAGTGCAACCCCTGTTCAGAGAGCTCCTATAGGAACCCTCTGACCAGGGTCTACACTGTTTGCAATGTAATGAGTATGTTATAAGCCTGTCTGTGGTATTGAAAGAGTTAATGTAGGTTGAAAGTAAATCAGAATGGTCCTTATTGAGCATTCTGCTTTACTTTCAAACCTGCTTGAAGCTTCTGTCTTGAAAGGTACTAGAAATACTGTTTATATTTCATGGTGACTACTTTTCCTAGTGTATCAATAATCTAAAGTGTAAAAATGTGTATTTATGGGGTCAAGGGTGATTTTTATTTGTATGGCTCTGTGTGTTCCAGGTAAGATTAGTGATGTGATGACATTCGGTGGTTCCCAGGCAGTGCCCGAGTCCTGGTCAGTGTATAGAATGATCCACCTGTTGGACAGTCCAGGCTTTCCACATATAAGCTCACGACAATTTGGTCTGGAAGAAAATGCTGGCACTCTACTGTGGGCGTGGCACTTCCTGTTTAAGCTGCAGCCTAAGGTTGGTAACTCCTGACATACTTGCATTAACCCTTTACCTTATAGAAGCGCCTTTTAGCGGATATGATTTATTCCTCCGCTGAAGAAAATAGTTCAATTTAATCAGTAATGAATATGTATTATGGGGAATATTTTCTAGATTATAGCACATGCAGTGTTCTGCCAAGAAATCCAAAACTATGGGCCCCAGGGCCCACTGGACATGAAAAAAGGGGGCCATTTTTTAAAAGTTGGGGCCCCACATTTTTTTCTCATAAAAATGATAGAAAACACAATAAAAATAACTCGTTTTCCAATTACGGCATTCGCCAGTTGTGTGCTGTTTTTCTTAAAGTGATTTAGTCTAGACACAGATTGCAAGTCATAGAATCTGACCCACCATTGTAAGCAAGCCACATGTGATCTTTTCACCACCTATGCTGAAAAATTCAACCCTTCTTTTTCTCGGCGGATACACCATTCGTGCGTTTCGAAGAGCGGTCAACTTTATCAAACTCGGTCGTCGGCTGTAGAGGGGTTTCTGTTTTTGAGAATCAATTGAACGTTTTTACTACTTACGGCTGTATTCTGATCCGCGACAGCGTCATGCACGTTTTCTCTGTGGAAAACTTAATATTATTTTCGTCTATTTCCTTATTTTTACTCCGCGTATATCGAGAACTTTGAAAAAAGTCTATCAGTGTAGCTGCCTTACGTTTTTGGTCAGCCATCTTTCAACAAAACAAACGAGAAGGCATGAGAGATTATCAGCGATTGGACTATAGCGGATACTTCCGGTCGACGTATCCAATGAAATTAGTCGTTTCAAATGCTCTAATAGTACGGAACGACTAAAACATTGACCGTCGTAGCGGGAATTTATTTTTTTTTCGCGATTTTTTCAGCGCGCCCTCGGGCCCATTTACGAGAATTTTTATGCGCCGTTTGTGATTTTTATGCGCCAATGGCGCAAGGGCGCGGCCTTGGCAGAACACTGCACATGATAGCTTAAAGCAGGCTGAAAGTAAAGCAGAATGCGCCCTAAGGCGCATTCTGCTTTACTTTCAACCTGCTTTAAGAAGTCACCTATCTTAAGTACTAGAAATAGGCTATCAGGTAAAGGGTTAAGGGTTTAAGATTCTTTTAAAACATACTGTAGGAGTGTAGAGAATATACATATACAGTTAAAAACCTTCTTGAAAGTGTACATTGTGTTTAATAGTAAATCCATAGTTGGAAAAAAAAAATTTCATCAAAACACAACACATACTATTTTTATTGCTGACTGTTTCGGCGGCTTTGAACCTCGGGACTCTTTCGCCAATCTTGAACAGGGACCAGAGGACTTTCCTTTCTGGGATCTACGACCCTCTTTTTGCCAATCTACAGAAGATTGGCGAAGAGTCCTGAGGTTCAAAGCTGAGAGTGAGAAGTAGTCACGTCGCTAGTAGCTTTGAGGATGTTCACAGTAGTGGACAAAACAGTCAGCAATAAAAAAGTTAGTGTTGTGTTTTGATGAAAACAGTACAAACCATACCTATACGACCACTGAAAAGTTGTTTTCTTTGTGTTATGAAACCTGTGTGAAGAGAAACTGCAAAACTTTCGTCCTGCATTTAACTTTTACTTGTCTTAAGAGATTTCCATGGAATTGTGGCATTGGAACTCAACTCAACTCTACACATAGGCCAATATGTTGTAGAAAATTACCTAATACAGTTGAATTTCTCTATCATGATCACTAAATTATGTTATATATCACAGGTCTGATGCAGGGGGTTGCTTAACTCTTTCCTCCCTGAAACTTTAAATGGACAATTCCAGTTTCCCTTTTAGTCTAGTCCATTTCTGACTTTTAAGGGTTGTTTTTGTCAGTGATTGGCATTATGACAAACAGTGATGACCCAGATCAGAGGGCTCCTTCGGGAGCCCTCTGATCTGGGTCTTCACTGTTTGCACAGGACAAGTATAGTATTCACATGTACACTGTTTGAAAAGGACGCCTATAGGCCAGACTAGGGTTCAAAGGGTTAAAGCAAGGTGAATGTAAAACAGAAAGCTCCTTTAGAAGCTTTCTATTCAGTGTTCACCTTGCTTTAAGCTGCCACTTGTCCTTTATACAGTCAATTGGTATGTTTTTATTGGTTGTAATAGCGAGGTTTTACTGTATTGAAACTTTATTAAAACTATCTGAGCAGTAAACAATTATGAGCTTTATTAGACCTCATGTGAACCGGCGTCTGATCTGGCTCCAAACTGTTATTAAAACTATCTGAGCAACAAACAGTTAAGGGTTTTATCAGACCTCAGGTGAACCGGCGTCTGATCTGGCTCCAAACTGTTGGCAAAGGGCATTAATGCTTTTATCTGATGAATTAAAATGAATTTCAACTTGTACTCAATTGTTTTGTTCTTTTTATTGTAGCTGAGCCTCCCCAAAGTCTTCTCCAAGTTCCTCCCTATTGCTGATATTGAAGATGCTGACATGTCCAAGGTATACAGTGGAGAATCTGTTATTCTTTCCCAATAAACGCGTTTACGCTAAAACTATTATTTGCAGTGGAAACAGTTTGGAGCCAGATCAGACGCCGGGTAACCCGGCGTCTGATCAGGCTCCAAACTGTTTGCCACCAAGATAAACAAGAATTATCAGAATTGTCCAAAAGTTGTTCTTTTCAACGTTTTAGTGTTTTGCGTTTGCGAACGTTTGCGTTTAAACGGGAAAGAATAACAGATTCTCCACTGTACATAGATTATTCAAGCTTTACACAGATATTCTAACAGCTGAAAGTGGTCTAGTGGTAATATGTTAGACTGATTTCAATCAGTGTCATTGTCAGGCGTTATGAGTTTAACTCTTTCCTCCCTGAAACTTTAAATGGACAAGTCCAGTTTCGATTTTAGTTTAGTCCATTTCTAGCTTTTAAGGGTTGTTTTTGTCCATTTTTTGCCTTATGACAAACAGTGAAGACCCTGATCAGAGGGCTCCTTTCGGAGCCCTCTGATCTGGGTCTTCACTGTTTGCATAGGACAAGTGTACTTTTCACATGTATACTATTTGAAAAGCACGCCAATATGCGGGACTAGGGTTATGAGTTTGATCCACTTCTGGAACAAGTTCTTCTAATGAAAGTTTAAACAGAGGTCCCCTGATACAGTGCTATACACTGAGAGCTTTATAAAAATTGTGTAGGGCTTAGCTCGAGTTTCTCTGTATTCACTTCCCCATCGCTGGGACATCTAATTAGCCCCATGTTGGCAGAAAAGAATGCAAATAAAAAAAAGTAGAGATTCTTAGTATCTGTAAACATTGAGCCAATTCAAGCTTGTTCTAACCAATTTATTACAATAATACTGGACACATCAGTTCTTGATCTTAAGTCCACATTTACATTATCCAAGCTGATTCTAAACCATTTGCAACAATAATACTTGACATAGCAATTTCTGGCCTTAGTCCATACTTACACTAGACAAGCTTGTTTGCAGAGGCAATGACAGTTTTGCTATTACAGTGCTCCCTCTCTACAACGGCC
Organism: Gari tellinella; assembly: GCA_922989275.2. Taxonomy (NCBI): domain Eukaryota; kingdom Metazoa; phylum Mollusca; class Bivalvia; order Cardiida; family Psammobiidae; genus Gari; species Gari tellinella. The sequence goes on from OV277864.1 coordinate 48,733,721, forward strand.
CTCCCAACAATGACTCCCTCCTTACAACGACACTCGTCGTAATTCCCTAAACGGGATAATTAAGTCTAATACTTTTACTGCTGCAATATCGTCTGCTTAAGATTGTGGTTTGCTGTTTTCTCTCACAGTTACATATAAGTAGAGATTTTGATAGAATACATATATTGACCAGTGACAAACAACATGAATCCTGATCAGACGCCGCGTTACGCGGCGTCTGATCTGGATTCAAGCTGTTTGCAAATGTAAGCCAAGTCTTAATTGTCCCTCTCTATAACGACTCCCTCCGAACAACACACACAATCTGTGTCTCCCATTGGATGTCATTGTAGAGAGTTAACATAGCACTTATCCATTTGATTTGTCTTTCAGATTGAGGTTGGTTTACGTGACTACCTTGACTTGAGTCACTGGAGACTGCTGTCTAAAATGGACGTGTGTGACATCCTCCCGACCTTTGAGGACACAGCTGTGCTTCTACAACAGTGTCAGGTAATCTTAGTAGAAAATCAGAGCTACACGTAAGACCAGTGTTTCATATACAGTAAGGATGAGTAAGCCCCCTCTATTACAACTACTTAAAAAGAAGGCTGGTTGATTGTATGAAATACAGTTAAAAGCTTAAAAGCAGGCGAAAATAAAACAGAAAGCCATGACGGATGATTTTAAATTATGTAAATGAAAAATTCAGAATTAGTCTAATTTCAGATTCACAAATTGTTCAAAATTTGTAGACTTTTCATAAAATAATTCAGTGAAACCTTGAAAACCTTGTTTCATGGCTTTGTCACGTTTCTTGTATTTACCATACCACTGTGTCAGAACTTTTTTTTTTTTACAGTAAAACCTCTCTATTACGACCACTGAAAAAAAGGTTAATTGATTGTATAAAAGACAAATGAGAGGACAGTGAAACAGAAAGCTCCTTTAAGAACTTTCTGTTTCACTGTCACTCTGCTTTCAGCAGTCACTTGTCTTAAACAACTTATAATGAACACAACTTCCTTGGCATACTAGAGAGGTTTTACTATATTTGTTTTTTGTCATACAACAGGTTCTGCAGAAGTTGGCTGACTTGGCAATTGAAAGTTTTGGCCTGAGCAAGGTAGCTAGTCACTACAATGAAGAGAATGTTCTCTACTTGTGCCCTGGTCATATGGCATCCATGAAAGTGGAGGAAGGTGTCACACAAGTAAGTAGGAAAAGGTCTCACACAAGTAAAATCACAGCATTATAAGTACGGTCCTTCTTCTATTAAATGATCAATTATTTAAAGTATCATGAAGTCCTCTTAAACAGGTGACTGCATAATGCAGGGTGAAAAAAAGCAGAAAGCTCCTGTTTATCCAATGTCACTGTGATGAATGCAGGTTGCCTGTCAAAACAAGAAGAAAGTAATGCTGAAAGCACCTGTAGGAGTTTTCTGATTTACATGCATCTTGCTTTAACCCTTATCATGCTAAGCGCGACTTGGCTACAATTTACAAACAGTTTGTATCCAGATCAAACACTGCTTTACACAGTGTCTGATCTGGACCCAAACTGTTTGCCACTCTAATTCAATAAAATTTATCTTAAGTTTATAAAGCCTTTAAACTGATTATAATTTTTTCCACAGTCAATATATTTGTAGCAGATGACAATTCAGCATGATAAGGGTTGAGCGGCTAACTTTATTAAACTCTGTAAATAAATATTTGATTGTGCAAATTATGAAAAGGAGTAGATATAAATACCCATAATCCTTTACTCCATAGCTTGTTTCTAGTTTTGAAGATAGATGGCCACTTAAAGCAGATTGAAAGTCAAGCAGAATGTGCCTTGTGGCCTTCTTTAAGCTACCTCCTTCTAGAATAAAGAAAATAGTCCTTATGATACATATTCATGGCTGTATAAATAGGAATTATTTACTTCAGTTGAGGAATAAATTTGATGCATAAAAATTAGAATCTGTAGAGTAATGGGTTAAATGCTTCCCTGGGAGAAAGGGCAATAACTGCTTGTTTTAACCCATTACCCCATAGCTAGTATTGAAGATAGGGGAGCACATAAAGCTTGTTGAAAGAAAAGCAGAATGCGCCTTAAGGCACATTCTGCTTTGCTCTCAGCCTGCTTTAAGGTGGTTCGCGGGTCAGCTTATTCTGTGTCAGAATTCTTTGAAACCTTGAATAAATTGAAATATACCATATGGAGAGTGAAAAATCATTAAAATGAAAAAAAGTTACAGTGCCGTTTTTTTCTGACAGGAACTTTTGTCGAGAAAAGCTCCTTTTTTAATAAACAGGCATATTTTCTTTATAATATGATATAACTCAATAATTTCTGTACATTCAAGTAAACTGTACATAGACTATAAGATATTGGGCAAACAAAAGTATTTCATGACATATTTTCTGGAAATATCAATATTTTAAAAAAGTCAAATTCTAAAAAAGTCACTAAATCTCAAATTACAAAAAATCTAGCTGTTTAACATACACTAATTTTACTCTCATTAGATAGATGTAGTTCAATTCTACTAGTCACAAAAATTTAATGAAAATCTACAGTAGAATTTACATTTTATACATGGTTTCCTGAAATTCTGACAAAATGTTAACACAAATCGAGTAACCTCCCTTGAGTTCAGCTTTAAAATGCCGTCAGCTCTAAATAATACCATAAGTCAAACCTGTAATAAGGGACCATTGAATACGGTAGCATGTAGATCTTTATAGGCAAGTGACTACTTAATGCATAAAAAAAGTAATGCATAAAAGCTCCTTTAGGATCTATCTTTTAGCATTACTTTTGTCCTGTGTAAAGCTGCCATCTGTCATATAGGCTATAAATACTCACAAATTTAGCTGTCACTTGACTATACTTGCATCTGATATTATTCATTATTACTTGACTAAACATAGCCTGTCCTTTGATCACTGCGTTATGAATTGACTAGTCACTAAAATCGGACAATTTGTTAAAAAAAGTTTTGAAGCGAGTGGGAATCGAACCTAGAACCTTTGGATTGCAAGTCAATCACCATACCAACTGCCCTAACAGAGAAGACACTGAAGCAGACCAAACTTTTCTTTATCTAAATTTTCTACTATAAGCACATGCCGCAAAGATCAGGTGAAAGTCATCAGCATTTCCGGAACTCGAGATGCGGGCCGCCCGCTGTCGAACCACCTTAAGCCACATATGCTTGGATATAGACACGTTTTTGTGATACATATTCATGACTGTAATAAGTTGGAACTAATGTCTTTAGTGGAGGAATAAATGAAAGGTGTAAAGAGGCAATTTTATGGGTTAATGTGTTAATCTTGCTGTGTATTTTCAGGTGTTGTCAGAAATCTATGGCAACTATTCCATATTCTTGCTGTCAGTTGACCTACCTGCCAACCAGCTGACTTTAATACCAGAAGAAATGTTCGCTGCACTACCAAATCTCGCCGAGTTTGATTGTTCCAATAACTTCATTGAAGTTTTACCAACTTCAATCGGACACTGCAAGAAGCTATACAGCCTTGCACTATCAGAGAACAATATCAGTGATTTACCTGACGCTCTTGTACAATGCAAGGATCTGTTCCGTTTGGACATATCAAGCAACACAATGGTCCAATTGCCAGCTGTTATAACCAAATTGAAGCAGTTGAAGAGACTGTATGCCTCCTACATGTTCATGACCTCTCTCCCAGAGAACATCGGAGATCTGGTCAATCTGGACAAGCTCTATCTCAATGGTAACTGTTTTACCAAGCTGCCCAAGAGTTTTGCCAACTTGAAGGACCTGACTGACTTAGGACTGGCTGGGGTGCCCTGGTTCAGTATACGCAAGTCTGTGAAGGTGATGTCGTTTGAGAATTTCATGAAACAGATGAGATTGTGGAGGTTAGACAGATGGCTGGATGCTCATAAGGAGGTAAGATACAGGGCTCCAGATAAGAGGGAGTAAACTGTACAAATTCAACCTTTTTCTTACTCATTCCAGCACCAAATTCTATGGTGTTACTACTCATTAGAATCGTCTCTTCGAGACAATTCTAATGAGTAGTGACACCATAGGGTTTAATGCAGAAGTTAAGATTTTAGTTTTTGAAATACTCACTTATCTAGAGGCCTGACTAGACAGTCAAGCCTCAGTTCACTATTCCACCCTCAACCTTCAAAAGGACAAGTCTAGTTTACAGTTTTAGGAATACAGTGCTCCCTCTCTACAGTGGAGAATCTGTTATTCTTTCCCGTTTAAACGCAAACGTACGCAAACGCAAAACACTAAAACGTAGAAAAGACCAACTTTTGGACAATTCTGATAATTCATGTTTATCTTGGTGCCAAACAGTTTGGAGCCTGATCAGACGCCGGGTTACCCGGCGTCTGATCTGGCTCCAAACTGCTTGCACTGCAAATAATAGTTTTAGCGTAAACGCGTTTATTGGGAAAGAATAACGTTTTCTCCACTGTACAATAACACCCAATGGTAGACAACGATTGTGTGTGTTGCTTGGAGGGAGTTGTTATAAGGAGGAAAAATTAATACCCTTTGCGTAAAGTGACTTCTGATCTGATTTCAAACTGTTTGCCACTTGTCATTATTTCTTTTTCTGTCAAAATGTCTATTATGTAACATTGAGAAAAATAGCAGAAGAAATTTTAAGCGGACATTATCGCAGCAGTGAAAGCCTTTAGACATAATTGTCTTGTTTGGGGAATAGAGGCAAGTGTTGCTGTAATGAGGGAATCATTGTTCAGAGGGCCGTTGTAGGGAGGGATTACTGTAGTTCATGTTTGACTGTATAGTGTTGATTCAGGGCTGCCATAAGTTTACATGAAAATTCCTAAGATTTCCAAATTTGCATTTTTCAAGTGCGATCTTACGAATAGTACCTTTACCCCATAGCCTTTTTCTTGTTTTGTTGACATGTGACTACTTAAAGCAGGCTGTAAGTAAAGCAGAATGCGCCTTAGGGCGCATTCTGCTTTACTTTCAGCCTGCTTTTAGCTACCATGAACTGGGAAAAAAATTCGGAGATTAAGGAAAAATCTGGAGAAATGGGCGCCCTGTTGATTTTCAAAAAATAATCCAAAATTACAAACAGTGCAGGCATTTATCAGAGGGCTCCATTAGGAGCCCTCTGATCTGGATCTGCCCTGTTTGAATGGGACAAGTGTAATCTTCCCAGGTACAGTTTGTAAAGGATGTATATACATGACTGTATAAATTGGAACTATGTTCTTAAGTGGAAGAGTAAATTTAATGAGTAAAAATGAGTATCTATGGCATAAAGGGCTAAACCAGAAAAGTCTCATGTTGACCCAAATTATTTTCAGAATCGAGAGGAGCTCTTCAACTTCTTTGATGAGGACGGGAATGGAGTTTTGGATGTTGCAGAGACGGGCAAATTAAATGCTGCTTTGTTTAACATGTTCCCTAGGTTTGGCTATAAAGGGACAGAGCCCCCAGGTATGGTGTCAAAACTTAACAAATTATCCCACATATAATATACACATTTTTATACGCCCGACTTCTGACCGGACGTATTGTTAGAACACTCATTGAGGGTGGGCGAAACTCAGATAGTTTTCATTTTATCTTTACTAAACTTACTGAAATGTTAGTTGTCACAACACACAGGCAAAGTTTGATAACAAGTCAAATCGCACTAGGCATTTAAGAGTTATGGCCCTTGAATTTGTCTCAATGGTTCCAACACTCTTACTCAGTTTTCATATGATTTTCACCAAACTGACTTAAAATGTTTGGTACCATAAAAATGGAGACCAAGTTTCATTACCAGCCAAATTGCACCAAACACTTTGGAGTTATGGCCCTTGAATTCTCAAAATGATGCTCAACAATGGTTTCGCTCTCTATTTCAAATAATTTTCATCTGATCTTCACCAAGTTTCATTACCAGCCAAATCACACCAGGCACTTGAGTTATGGCCCTTGTTGAACTTAAGATATTTAAAATTCATCATTTTCTGCATCTTTTTCCCACAATGAGAGGGTTGAATAAGGCTCCCACTTTTTGTCTCTGAAAATAAAATGCTTTTCTATATTCATATCAAAATTATTTCTGTTAAGCTGCATTAACCCATAAATACACCTTTTTACACCTTTAATTAATTCCTCTACTGAGAAAATAGTTTATACTGTAAGAAATAAAAATCATAAGAAATGTTTTCTATATTGATAGTATATTCTTGCGGATAATAGCTCAAAGCAGGTTGAAAGTAAAGCAGAATGTGCCTTAAGGCACATTCTGCTTTACTTTTAACCTGCTTTAAGTGGTCACCTATTTTCAAAACTAGAAACTGGCTACTAGGTAATGGGTTAAACAGACTGTGCGTGCGCTTTCTTAAGCAGACTGTGTCTGTGTTTTTTTTACAGAGGATGAGACACCTGATGGATTTCCTGAGGAGATCTTTGGGTGTACCAATCTAGAGTATCTTAACATGTACTACCATGGCATTGTGCATGTGCCAGCTGGTATAAAGAACCTCCAAGAGCTAAAAATGATCAACTTCAGCCACAACCCCAACTTGCTTACCCTGCCGGCAGAGATAGGCACTATTTCCTGCCTCACACGTAAGTGTAACACATTGATCTTAACCCTTTCCCCAATAGAAGAGCCTTTTACTGCCTTTTAGCGCATTAAATTCATTCCTTTGCTGAAGAAAATAGTTCTGATTCATACAGTCATGAACATGTATCATAAGAAATGTTACCTTTACACCAGCAGATGGTAGCTTGAAGCAGGCTGAAAGTAAATCAGAATGCACCTTATGGTGCATTCTGCTTTACTTTCAACCTGCTTTAATTAAGAGGTTGCCTGTCTTCAAGTATAGAAACAGGCTATGAGGTAATGGGTTAATGACCAGTTTACTCATAATCTACAAACAGTATACTAGTAAAGAGTGCATTTGTCCTAGGCAAACAGTGTAGATCCAGATCATAGGGCTCCTAAAGTCTTTCTCCACTGTATACAGGACTCCAAAGAAGAGTGAGTAAACTGAACAAGTCTCCTGCAGTTTTCCTTGTATTTCTGCACAAAGCAATATCAGGGCTCCAGATAAGAGTAGTTTTTCAAAATCTAAAACCTTTATTTCTGCATTAAACCTTATGGTGTCACTACTCATCAGAATCGTCTCTTTGAGACGATTCTAATGAGTAGTGACACCATAAGGTTTGGTGCTGAAATGAGTGAGAAAATGTTGAATTTGTTCAGAAAACTACCCCTTTTCTGGAGCCCTGAATATGTTGTAACCTCTCATTAGAATTGTCTAGAAAATGTTGGATGGGATTTCAATAAGCAGAGCTCTAGGTAAGGGAAGTATTTCAAACATTGAAATATTCATTACTACATTAAACTCTATGGTGTCACTACTCATTAGAATTGTCTCTGAGACAATTCTAATGAGTAGTAATACCATAGAACTTGGTGCTGAAATGAGTGAGAAAATGTTGGATTTGTAAAGTTTTTCCTTTTATCTTGAGTCCTTGGTCAGATAATAAACTTCTCAATTATTGTTCATTTCTCTATCTAATCCTGTTTTGTAATATTGTTTTTGGAATCATCTTGTAATGATGATTCCAAAAAGATCTTTAAATTTCATCTCTTCGAGACAATTCTAATGAGTAGTGACACCATAGGGTTTAAAGCAGAAATAAAGATTTTAATTTTTGAAATACTCCTCTTATCTGGAGCCCTGTAATTACACTTTGATTTTTTCAGGTTTGGAGTTGGAAGAGTGTCCCCTTCTCAAGACCCCTCCCAAGGAGATTCGAGCTAAAGGGTTCACTACAACCTTTGCTTATCTCAAGAGGTTGATCAGTGGCTCCATGCCCTGTAAAAGGACAAAGCTGATGTTGGTTGGACTGGGAGGGGCAGGAAAAACAAGGTAAGTCTATGGATTGTCATATCCTACTTGTGCAGTGGAGAAAAGGATATTCTTTATTAAATTTACCCATTACTCCACCTTTTTATGCCTTTTATTTATTCCTCCACTGAAGAAACTAGTTCCACTTAATATTTCTTATATATATATTCTGGCCTATAGGAGCCTTATGCATGATTTTTGTTCTCCATTAAGCGACCACCTGTCATGAATAGTACCAGTTTATTGTCTTCTTGGTGGTTGCTTAACACAGATTTGACTGTACCTGGCTTTGCTTCACTTTCAGTCTAGTGAAGTCCCTGTTCAGCAAGGATGGGAAGGCCAACCTTACACATGGAGAGGAGATTACAGATGGTATGTATAAACATATGGTGTTGTGATGGAATAAGGCTGAAAATGTTAGATTTGGTTGGTTGACATGCTCTTGTATGGAGCCCTGACATAAGATGTCATTGATGTTGTTGTATGTTGACTTATGTGTGATGAATTGCCCGTGATGACTTGCCCATGTTGTCTTACGTTTGCTCATTGCATGTGCTGACTTGTGTGTGAAAGACTTGCTTATGGACCGATGTGTGATGACTTGCCTACATTGACTTGTGTGTGATGACTTGCCTACATTGACTTGTGTGTGATAGACATGCATATGTTTACTCATGTGTGATGACTTGCCTACATTGATTTGTGACTTGCCTGTGTTGACTTGTGTTTGATGACTCGTCTGACTATCCCATGTTGACTTTTTTATACTTGTAGGTATTGATATCTCCACATGGACAGTGAAGACGGGTGATGAGAGTGTCACTTACAGTGTGTGGGACTTTGCCGGCCAGACTGTCTACTACAACACACACCAGGTCGGTTATACTACATAATATATAACATACCTTTCTCCTGTTATTATCCTATATTGATGCTTTTGGAAATCAGTGTTTATACTGTTTTCTTATAAGATCTGTCTGACATGAGTGGGCTATTTTTCTTGTGGAAAAGTTTCCTTGTTTTATTAACCAATGTAATAGTTAAGATGATAGATGTTGATTGTGGGCAGAGTTTTGTATATAGGATATTAAAACACTTAGTGCTCATAATTTGTTGAGTTTTTTAACCCATTACTGCATAAATACACATTTTTACACCTTTAATTAATTATTCTACTGAAGTAAATAGTTCCAATTTATACTGTCACAATAATAGCTTAAAGCAGGCTGAAAGTAAAGCAGAATGTGCCTTAAGGCACATTCTGCTTTACTTTCAACCAGCTTCAATTGGCCACCTGTCTTCAAAACTAGAAACAGGCTATGGGGTAAAGGGTTAAATGAATCTTTTAGAAAATGACAAAAAAAACGATGCTTTAATCATTTTCTAAAACGATGAGATTGACAAATTCAGTAAATTATGAACACTTAATGTTATATTCTTTTTATAATGTAACACAGAGCAATGAAAACATTATAAAGAACCAAATGGCCTCTTCCTTTTTCTGATAAATTACAATTTTATGTTGGCTTAGAAAGGATATGTCTAAAAAATAATTGTTAAACAATGACCAGTGCTGACCCTGATCAGGGTCTACACTATTTCCAAAATGTTTATGAAAGACATAAATCATAATGCTTTGTCATGAAAGTTTGAACCATAACAATAATTCGACAATTGTTCTGTTTTGGTAACATAACCATAGATTTATATTGTATGTTTTGTATTTACAGTTCTTCCTGTCTAACAGAGCTGTGTACTTGTTACTGTGGAATGTCCGCCTGGGTTACGAGCATGCTGGTCTAGACTTCTGGCTGAGCTCTATATCAGTACAGGCCCCCAAGGCTCCAATCTTTGTGGTTGGCTCACATGTAGATCAGGTGGGTAACTGAATGCATTTCTATAGTGGTTATTTCATAGTTAACCAATTACCCTATAAACATGATGTTTTATGTCTTTAATTTATTCCTCCACCATAGAAAATAGCTCAACTTTATACAGTCATGAAGATCCACCATAAGAAATATATTCTATATTCCTAGCATAGAGTAGTTTAAAGCAGGCTGAAAGTAAAGCAGAATGTGCTTTAAGGTAAATTCTGCTTTACTTTCACACTTCTTTAAGTGGTCACCTGTTTTCAAAACTAGAAAAAGGCTATGGGGTAATATGTATAGTGTCATTCAAGTGTTTATAGTCTCTGTTAAATGAGATTGTTGCTTCCCATTTAATATTTTATTATTCCAATATGTCTACTAAAAATGTTCCGTTATTCCAAATTAACACTGCTTTACTCTTCTCCTGCTGAATATTCATATATAAATCTCCATACCATAGGTGTCCAAGTTTACGGTGCCTATCAACGAGATGAGGGCTCGGTACAAGCAGGTGGCTGGCTTCCACTTCATCAGCTCCTTCACTGGAAAGGTAAATACAATCAAACTTTCATATCTTGTACTCGCTGAAGTCAAACATATCCTTATTTCAAAGTTAAAACGTGGCTTAAACGTGGCGCCACATTTTAACTTTGAAATAAGGATATGTATGACTCAAGCAAGGTATAAATAATTAATTTCAACCGTGGAAATACAGCGAAATTTGAGTTAAGCACATTCCAGATATCGAGGTTCCACTGTAACACAAGACTAATTGTTCTAATAATATAGTCACATGTGTGTTAAGAGGACACAAAATAAGAGGAACCATTAACTTTTATTACAAACATTTGAAATAAACATTAAAGATTATCTTTCTTTAGGAAGGTTTATGCTTTGTCAATAAATTATCGATTATTATGTAATTATATACAGGTGACTGCTGAATATAGGGCAGAGATAAAGTTTAATGTTCATATATAAAACTCTGTCCAGTTTTAATATCTATCACCAGAACTGTTATATTAGCTAACAAACTAAGAAAAATTGTCCCAAGGAAAGAGTGCAGGTGCTTGTTAGACAGGTCCAATCAGAAAACAGTAGACTCCGATCAGACAGCTCCTTCAGGTGCCATCTGATCTGGGTCTACACTGTTTTCATAAAACATCAAAACAGTAAACCCCCTCTGTTATGACTATTATGACAGGTGATTGCTTAAAGCATAGGAGCTTTCTGTTTTACTGTCACTTTGCTTTAAGTTGTCACCTGTCTTTTATACAATCAATTAGCCTTAGGTTTAGAGGTTGTTATAGAGAGGTTTTACTGTATATCCTCATAACACAAGAATGGTTTAAATAAATCGAGTTTTGATCCATCTTTCATATTTAAAATACATACCTTCATCTTACAGTACTGAACCTTATTAAATTAACGATTTTTGCGATTCGCTTGCAATTCGATGGCAATTCGATGGCAATTTGCTTGTGAATAATTTCCAACGCAATTAATGCTTTAAGTTTGTCTGAATTGTGTATCTCACCAATATTTGCAAATATGCCTTAGTAAATGTTTTACGATTCCATTTTAGTCACAACCGCTTCCGAAAAATCGCGTGAAACGACTCAAGCACACGGTTTGCTTTTTGAAGCGCCCGATTCGATGGAAATTCGATGGCGATTCGCTTGCGATTATCAATTTAATTTAATAAGGTTGAGTATTGTAATACTGATGAAGCTATTGTGTTGTTTTATTGCAGGGTATATCAGAGCTGAAGGAGGACTTGTTTGAAGTGACTCTACAGCAACAATACATGGGAGAACAGATCCCAGAGGTCTGGCTGGCATTTGAAAATAATGTCATCAGGTAAGCTTGTCCTTTCTGTCTGTCAGATTGTGTGTGTCTGTCTGTCTGTGTTTCCTCTGTTTATCTGACTACCAGGGTCCAAACTGTTTGACACTCAATACTATAATACTTTAGGCAATTTACCTAAAACTTAAATTTGAGAAATAAAAGCAGACAACAATTAGACATGATGTTATGGCAGTGAACAGATGATGTCATGGCATGGAAGGGGTTAAAGAATAAATAAATATATTATGGTGCTGTCACACCTTACCTGACTTCAAATGGAAAGAAAGAAAATTTGTCACAGAAACATATGTGGTGACGAAAGTCTTCCTCCCTGCTGCGCGAGGCCCTCACATTTGAGGTATGGTGCAAATAAAACACATGACGACCAAATTAGTCCCAATATGTAAAGAATAACTAACGGTAAATTAACGGACATAACCGTACATGTAATGGATTATTACCGGATAAAACGAAAAAGGAACGAATGAGAAACTGACGCAACGTTCTTTGAACGCTTAAGAAATTTTTTTTCTGCAGTCAATGACAGATAAAACAGATATAAATAGACCAAACAAGAAATCCACACTGCCCATAATACGCCCTTCAAGTGCCGGAAACAAACAATATTTTAATATTTTAAGGTCAACAAGGAGCATAACTTATGGAAATCTTACTGAATTTGGAGTAATTGTCCATTGAACCTGCGTTTAGTTACCAGAACACTTCCGGTTGATCCGTTGAATGTCAGGTAAGGGTCCCGCTGGTTCACCGGATATCAACAAATACGAACAGGACAAGTACATGACAATGAACGTATGCATACCAAATAAAATGTATGCAAACGCATAGCTACCGTACATCTAGCATTCAAATTTGTCCAGTGGAATCTGTTCCCAAGTTTTTAATATGCTTAAAACTTTCCACCAGATTGAATGGTCATCGCCGGACATTGCCGGGCAAAGAAAGAACTTACCGAACAAATAACCGACAAGAAATGCATGCAAACGGATTGGAAATTTTGTTCTCCGTCCGACGTCAGTTAACGTAATCCGGTAAGGTGTGACAGGGTCATTAACTGTATTTGTTATCAATAAGTAAGTTGTTTTTGTTTTCTGTGTTTACAGTGAAAGACCTAACAGCAATGTGATTGAGTACACAGCATTGGAGAAAATAGCCAGTGTATCAGGAATATTTGAGAAAACTGAGGTATGTCCACCCATCCTTGAATAAGATTTGTGCCATGCATGCAAATCAGTATGTTGTGCAATATTGGCGAACATGGTTAGGTACAGTACTGAACCTTATTAAATTAACAATGTTTGCGATTCGCTTGCAATTCGATGGCAATTCGCTTGCAATTCGATGTCAATTCGCTTGCGATTCAAAATAGTAACTTTACCCTCGGATAAGTTTTCTTGAATGGTGTATCTCACAAATGTTAGCAAATATGCCATCTTTAATTTTTTCGATGCCATTTTTGTCACAACTGCTTTGGAAAATTCGCGTAAAAATATTCAAAAGTAGGATTTTTTTTTGAAGCGCCCGATTCGATGGCAATTCGCTTGCGATTATCAATTTAATTTAATAAGGTTCAGTACTGTATCACCTCTATGAAACTTACTAGGATGTTTCATTAATATGTGAAGACATGAACATAGCTTTTGGTACTGGTTGGGCAAGCAATACCATACTCTTCGTTACAGTTAGATATCTACAGTGGAGAAGATGTCATTTTTTCCTGTTGAATCCATTTCCCCATAAATAGGCCTTTTTACACCTTTAATTTATTCTCCCCCTGAATTATGTTATGTTATGATTTTACGTGGCTTTTAACAGTATTTCTCCCGCTGAAGAAACGGTTTCAATTTATACAGTCATGAATATGTACCATAACAGATAGTTTCTATATCATAGCAGATTGATTCTTAAAGCAGGCTGAAAGTAAAGCAGAATGTGCCTTAATGGGCATTCTACTTTCCTTTTTCCTGCTTTAAGTAGTCATCTATCTCCAATACTAGAAACAGGCTATGGGGTAATGGGTTAAAGGAAATGCAAAAGCAGTGCAATAGAATTGAGAAACTGACAACCTTTTGAAATGTCTGATGATTTATATTTTGCTGAGTGCCAAATAGATGCCAACATCTTATTCTAATCTCGCCCCAAACTGTTTGCAGTGGACATTATGTTTTTAGCATATGTGCTATTCTTCAGAAAGAATAATGTCTTCAATGTATTTCAGTGGATTCTAATGTTTTGGCTCTTCGTGCTCTTATACTTATTGATGGACTGTAGAGCAGTATAAATCATTATCACTAATACAGGTACAGTAAAACCCCTCTATTACCACCTGTGAATTGTGTTAATTATTAGGTATTTCAGGCCGGTGAATGCTAACAGCAAGGTAAAAGTAAAACAGAAAGCCCTTTTAGGAACTTTCTGTTTTACTTTCACCTCGCTCTAGGTTGTCACCTATCTTTAATACAACCAATTAGCCTTCTTTTAAATGGTCGTAACAGAGAGGTTTTACTGTTTATTATATGCCTTTCTGTGATATCAAGCATTTCCCCGCATATCTGTACAGTAAGATAAAAGAGTATGTATCTTACTCCTTGTAATTTACTGTTTGTATTTTACTCCGACCTCTTTTTCGATAAGCGTGACATCATGAATACATTTATGTACAAGTTCTGCGTTATTCTTTGTGGCATTATAGACGCTCTTCAGATTGGCATTTTGTGTACATATCATTACCACTGATGCATTCTATCACTGCTGCAATCTATGTTGTGTTTGTGTCTGTAGGTGTCTCAGGCTGTACAGTTTCTACATGAGCTGGGCAGTCTACAACACTTCACCACGGAGGGCCTGAAATCCCGTGTTGTTATCAATCCTCAGTGGATTGTAGATGTGATGGCCTGTGTGGTCTCTGTGAAAAACTCACCAATACAGGTAAGTTCAGTATAAACACTTCACCACTGAGGGCCTGAAATCCCGTGTTGTTATCAATCCTCAGTGGATTGTAGATGTGATGGCCTGTGTGGTCTCTGTGAAAAACTCACCAATACAGGTAAGTTCAGAATAAACACTTCACCACCGAGGGCCTGAAATCCCGTGTTGTTATCAATCCTCAGTGGATTGTAGATGTGATGGCCTATGTAGTCTCTGTGAAAAACTCAGCAATACAGGTAAGTTCAGAATAAACACTTCACCACTGAGGGCCTGAAATCCTGTGTTGTTATCAATCCTCAGTGGATTGTAGATGTGATGGCCTGTGTGGTCTCTGTGAAAAACTCAGCAATACAGGTAAGTTCAGAATAAACACTTCACCACTGAGGGCCTGAAATCCCGTGTTGTTATCAATCCTCAGTGGATTGTAGATGTGATGGCCTATGTAGTCTCTGTGAAAAACTCAACAATACAGGTAAGTTTGCTATAAAAGAAAAGCATGTTACTTACCCCATGGCCTATTTCTATTTTTCATAACAGGTTTCCACTTAAAGCAGTCTTGAAACCCTTGATTGATGCCTAGTTCTGCAACTCTTACAAAAGCAGAAAGTATTAGCTCTTTCCTCCAAAGCTCAATGTGCGAATCACGTAGATGTATTTCCAACTGTGTTCAATGTTAAACCCATTTGTGCCTAGCGGCCTATAAGAGGGACATAGGCAAACAGTGCAGACTCTGATCAGACGCCACATTATGTGGCGTCTGATCAGAGTTTACACTGTTTAGTGATAGGAATTTCAATATTCTATATATCTATAAAGGAAAATTTACACTAGGCACCCCTTACATTAAAAAATTGACTAATCCAATATATAAACATGGAAAACTCCAATGCGTACACATGGGTTAAGGCAGAATACTGCTTAGCTCTTTCATTCATAGCTCAAACTGTTTGAAAATGTAATCAAAGGGTGTTTTCTCTCCCTATAATAAATCCATCCGAACAATATACACAACCTTTGTTGCTCATAGGGTGATGTTGAAGAGAAGTTTTTACTGTATATATCTTTGACTGTTTTACCAGGAGGGTCGGCTGAAGCACTCTGACATTGCTACTGTGTGGAAGGACTATCCCACAGAACTACACAGCTGGCTACTGAAGTTGACAGAGGAGTATGACCTCACCTTCCCACTCGAGAATGAACCAGTCAACCTGGTACCCTGTCTACTACCAGAGACACAACCTGAGGTAGGGAACCACGGCTTCCATTATCATGTTTTATCATTTGATACAGAAATCTCATGTTTTTATGTCTATATTATATTATTTAAACTGAACTAATGTGCCTCCTTGATTTTTTTATGAAATTTTTTAACAGTTAGATGCCAGGGCTGCCATTTCTCCGGATTTTTCCTAAATCTTCGGATTTTTTCTTAAACATGGTAGCTTAAAGCAGGCTGAAAGTAAAGCAGAATGCGCCATAAGGCGCATTCTGCTTTACTTCTAGTCTGCTTTAAGTAGTCACGTGTCAACTGAACTAGAAACAGGCTATGGGGTAAAGGTACAATTCGTAAATTCGCACTTGAAAAATGCAAATTTCAAAATCTTAGGATTTTTCATGTCAACTTATGGCAGCCCTGAGATGCTGGTACTTAATCATCCAAATAAGCTATTTATAAAACATTACATACCTGGGTCCAAGGTTATAAAGACTTCGAGTTGAGTCTGGGATCACTCTCAAACATTTGGTTGAGCTTATATGCTAAAATCTGACCAATAAAATGGTTGAGAATGATCTCAGACTCAGCACAAACTGTCTATAACCTTAGGGCCTTGGCTCTAGAAAACAGAAAAAAATCTGCTTTTGACGAAACAGGTCTGATGAAATTTTAAAAGTAAACAGAATATGCCTAAATCATATATCTTGAACTGTAACGAAGTTAGCATATCAAATTTATTTAGAAATGGACAACTGTAATTCAATATTTTAGAATGGAAAAATCCATTTGGCATTAAGGAGATAATGTTTGAAATGTTTAGTATTTTTATATCCACTTTAATATCAGGAATCCTAATGTACTTGGTATTATAACTTTCAGTTCTCGCTAGCAGAGCTTACAAGGGACTCTGAAATCAAGGAGAGCAAAATGGTGTACAAGTTTGACTACCTACCAGCAGGGCTCTTCAACAGGGGTCAGGTGAGATACATGCAAGCTATAGAACGAATATTACGCCTCTTACTCATTATACCATAGATACACCTTTTTATGCCTTAAGTGTATTCCTCCACTGAAGAAAATAGTTTATACAGTCATAGATATGCTTCATAAAATTGGTTTTCTAGCAGATGGAGCATTCTGCTTTACTTTCAGTCTGCTTAAAGAAATGATTATAAAACATAAATCCATAAAGTCATTTAGAGGTCATGGTCACATCACAAGACATGGTGTTTCACAAACAGATCTTGTTCTAAAGTCTTCTTGTAGGTTTTATCACATAGACAATATTAATGTTTCAACTAAAATACACAAATACAAACCAGTCTTTTATGTTCATTATCCTGCTGATCATAACCCATTCCCCGATAAATATGCCCTTTTATACCTTTAATTTATTCCTCCACTCAAGAAAATAGTTCCAGTTTACATTGTCATGGATATGCATCAAAAGAAATAGTTTCAATATCCTAGCAGATGGTAGCTTAAAGCAGGCTGAAAGTAAAGCAGAATGCACCTTAAGGTGCATTCTGCTTTACTTTCAACCTACTTTAAGTGGTAACCTGTTTGCAAAACTAGATACAGGCAATGGGGTAAAGGGTTAAGTTGTTCTTTCTATTTTGACAGGTGCGTCTACATCAGATCTCAGACAGTGCTCTCATATGGAAGAAAGGATCCTATCTAAAAAAGAATGGACATATAGCCCTCCTTCATCAAACCAGGTAGGCAATTAAAGATTGTTTTCTTTATTGTATTTTTTAGCTCGCCTGTTCGTAGAACAGCAGAGCTAATGTCATAACCCTGGCGTGGGCGTGGGCGTGAGCGTGAGCGTGGCCAAGGTTAAAGTTTTTTGGACGGGTTGTTTTAAAGCTTAATATTTGTGCTAGGGTGCTGAAATTTTGTATGGAGGTTTATTTGGGGTTAAACATTGATGTTATGAAGTTGGAATTTAAAATAATTTTAATTTATGTCAATTTCAACATGTTTAGGACTTAGGTTTTTCGACTACAAATCACCAGGTTAAAGTTTTTTGGACGGGTTGTTTTAAAGTTTAATATTTGTGCTAGGGTGCTGAAATTTTGTATGGAGGTTCATTTGGGGTTAAATATTGATGTTATGAAGTTTGAATTTAAAAATGATTTTAATTTATGTCAATATTTAACATGTTTTGGACTTAGGTTTTTCAACTACAAATCACAAGGTTTAAGTTTTTTAGACGGGTTGTTTTAAAGCTTAATATTTGTGCTAGGGTGATTAAATTTTGTATGAAGGTTCATTAGGGGTCAAACATTGATATTATGAAGTTGAAATTTAAAATAATTTTAATTTTTGTCAATATTTGACATGTATTGGACTTAGGTGTTTTGCTACCAAAAACCAGGTTAAAGTTTTTTGGACGGGTTGTTTTAAAGTTTAATACTTGTGCTAAGGTGTTGAAATTTTTTATGGAGGTTTATGTTTTGGACTTAATTGTTTTGACTACAAATCACCAGGTTAAATGTTGCACGAGTTGTTTTAAAGTTTAATATAACTAGATTTAGACTCAACATTTATTTAATAATCTTTCTTATTAAACTGAAAATTGATTTGCTTTCGATACAAGATGTTTTTTTAGACTTAAACTTTAAACAGGCGAGCATCAGGTGGCTTTGACACCCATTTCTGGTTTAACTTTACCTCCATAGCCCTTACTCACCTATCAAACTGATAAAGTTTTTATTGCAATTTTTTGTTTATCACATTGAGCCCTAAAGATGAGTATACTGGTCATTAAAATCATATACCTGTAAAGACTACACTTGTCCTTTGCAAACAGTGTAGACCCTGATCAGAGGGCTTTCTAAGGAGCCCTTTGATCAGGGTCTACACTGTTTGTCTTTTTGTAAAATACTGTTAAAATCTACCCTAATTGTTAAAGAATGAGCTAGATTTAATTGTAAACTGGAATTGTACATTTTAAGTTTCAGGGGTGAATGAGTTAAGACAGGTGACTTTTTATGCAAGAGAAAAGTGGAGTAAAGTTGAAACATAATGGGCATGAGTATACTGATAAGGTTTTTACTTGCTTATTTTTCAGGGACTCGGAACTAGTGGTGATAGTCCAGGGGCCTCGTCCAGACAATGTTTTGTTCCTGGTACATGAAGTGTTCGAGGGACTGATAGCTGAGTCATTCCGGGGTATCACCTACGACTTCTTGATTCCTTGTCCTGACTGCCTCAGAATGGTAAGTCTTGAACTCATTACCCCATAGCCTGTATCTAGTTTTGAAGACTTGTGACCACTTAAGGCAGGATGGAAGTAAAGCAGAATGTGCCCTATGGCACATTCGGCTTTAATTTCAGCCCACTTTAAGCTATTAACTGATGGGATTTAATAATTTTAGGATATGATGAATAGCTTTAAGCTATTATCTGATAGGATTTAGAAACTATTTTGAAAGGTTAATTTTCATAACTGTAAAAACTAGAATTTTTTTTTTCAGTGGATGAATAAATTAAATTTGTGAATATGAGTTTCTATGGAGTAAAGGGTTGAAGGAAACCCTTTGTCAGACAAATTACAGCTTGAAATAGTGACTCAATGCAATACTGAGATGTTTTTAAAATACTGAAAAGTATTTTTCAAGCACTATCTAGTTATGAAAAGCATGTAATTTTTAAGGAAGACAGTTTATCTCAATTTGTAGATTAAAGAATTTAATAGAAATTGAAATATAATTGATTATATACATGTAATTATAGTACAAATACAAAAAAACAAAAAATAAATCTGCTAAAATTAAATTGTTATAGCTGCAGAGAGGATAAATATTTCAAATACTAGTAGCCTTATGTATCAACCTTATCTTATGTTGTGCCTACAAGTATCATCTCAAACAGTTATCACAACATATGCAGGGCTCCCGATAAAGGGAGAATCTCCAAAGCTAAAATCTTAATGTCTGCTTAAATTCTATGGTGTGACTACTCATTATACCCCAGCAAACATGTTTGGTGGGTATATAGGAATCACCTTGACTGTCTGTCAATCCTTGTAAGTGCAACTCCTACATCCTTCAATATTTACAGTACAATCCCTCTATTACGACCATTAAAATGAAGACTAATTGATTGGATAAAAGACGGGTGACAGCTTACAGCAAGGTGACAGTAAAACAGAAAGCTCCTACAGGAGCTTTCTGTTTTACTGTCACCTTGATTAAAGCAGTCACTTGTCGTAAACACCTTATAATTAACATAATTTAGTGGTCTTGATAGAGAGGTTCTACTGTACATTCGACCCATTCAATTCTATTGGAAAAAAATTGATGTTTAATTCATATAAATGTTATTGCTCTAAAGGGCAGTACTTTTGGATATCTTTTGCAGAGGAGGCAGGACTCCTTCGAACTCTGACAGCAGACCTATGCCAGATTTTTAATGCTTTAGTTTACTCCCTTTTACCTAAAGCCTTGTACTATTTTGTAGGCATTGAGGGATCCCCACATGTTCTCAGCATCTATAATAAGAAGAGCTATGGAACTGAAGGCTCCATTCCTGCAATGTGTCAAATACTTCCACACCATATCATGTGTCGATTTACTAGGTAAGACATATTCCTGTAAAGTAGAGGACTTATATTTAAATTTGAATAAATTTATTAATTTTTTTCCCCATAGAAGCACCTTTAAGAGCATTCAGTTATTCATCATAGAGGCAAAAGCTCAAATCTGACCAAACAAATGCTTGAGAACAATTTTCAGACTCAACTCAAACTCTTTATAACCTTGGACCGTGGAGTACTTTGCCAGTATCTGACAATGATTTATGCCTCTTTCTTACAGCATGTATGCCACCAGATAACCACAGTGACTTTGACCTTCACCTTGTCCAGTCAGTAAGAGGCTTGAGAGACCTGAGGAAAGATCTGTCAGCAGGTAGGTGTATATGGCAGGGCTCCAGATAAAAGGAGTTTTTCAAAAACTAAAATCTTTATTTCTGCATTAAACCCTATGGTGTCACTACTCATTAGAATCGTCTCTTCGAGACGATTCTAATGAATAGTAGCACTATAGGATTTGGTGCTGGTATGATGGAGAAAATCCTGGGTTTGTTAATTTCACTCCCTCTTATCTGGAGCCCTGTAGGTGTATAGTACTTGTTGGCAAAACTAAAGCAGCAGCAAATTTCAATGTCAGACAGCATGTGCTGCTGCTATACAAGTGTTCAAGTATCATTGTCTGTTGATCACCTTCTAAAGTTGTGCACCTGCGATTGCAGTTTTGATTCGTTGTTTTGTTGTTGAATTACTCCCCCTTTTGTATTTTAACAAATGAAATTTAGTTCAGAGTTTTACTCTGTCATGCCTCAACAGAACCTTTATTAAAGTTGTCGGTATTGTTAACCCATAACCCCATAAATACGCCTTTTGACGCCATTGGTTTATTCCTCCACTCAAGAAAATGGTTCCAATTTATACAGTCATGGAAATGTATCATAAGAAATATTTTCTATGTTTTGGCAGATGGTAGCTTAAAGAAGGCTGAAAGTAAAGCAGAATTCTGCTTTACTTACAACCTACTTCAAGTGGCCACCTGTCTCCAAAACTAGAAATGGACTATGGGGAAATGGGTTAAACACCATGTAAAATTGTACATGTAGGATTTTCAGGGTTTTTTATTCGACATTAGGTTGTTGAACTACATGTATCTTTGTTTCGGTTATTTTAGCAAATTAATTATTTTAGTTATAAATCACTTGTAGTGATAGCGCTAGTTATGCATTTGATTTATTCCTCCACTGAAAAAAGAGGTCCATTTTAAGTCCTTAATATGTATCATAGCCCTAAGTACATGTATAATTGTTTCCTTACAGATATTTTCATGTCGTACTGCTCTTTGGATGCTCCTCTAGACAGAATGAGTGTGATACACCCAGCTACTGTGTGTGACGATCTGCAGAACATTGGCTATAAATGGTGAGCATTCTTTATCAATACATATCTTTCCCTTTTCTATAGCTAGCAGTTCAAATAAGCTCTATATAACTGTGTTTAAACTTTCCCCCCATAGAAGCAGCTTTTAGCACATTCAATTTATGCCGTTACTTAAGAATAAAGTTTCAATTAAACCATCATGAACACATTGGATAAGAAATATTTTCTGTATCCTAGCAGACAGTAGCTTAAAGCAGGTTGAGAGTAAAGCAGAATGAGTCATGTCATTTGTGTTTCAGCTGGTTCCCTGTGAATGGCAAGACCTATCCCATAGAGGAGATGGCCCGGGCCCTGACTGACGCGGCTGTGTTTCTAGTGTTTGTATCCAGTAACTATGTGAAGGATGAGGAGTGTGTGAACATATTCAAGTATGCCAGGCTCTCTCTCAGGAAACCAATGGTTGTAGTGGCAGTAGGCAGTGGCTTTGAGTGGAAACAGAGCAAACTGGGCATTCTTCTGTCAGATGAGGTAATGTGAAGAAGTCTTACTCTATCTATCTATCTATAGATAATGCCGGACTCCACTTTCGTGTATTATCGGCATGGGGGGTTTGTGCGTCGTGCAGATTAAAAGCAAATAAAAGTTGTGAAAGTGAGACTTCAAAAGAAGATAGAGAGAAGAAATAAAGTGTGATAGGTGTTAAAATAGGTGAAAAACCAAGATCTGATGAATATTTAGCCTATTACTCCATAAATAGCCTTTTTTTGGCCGGATTGAAAATGCGGTCTATAGATTGGCGAAAGCCGTCCATCCGTCTGTCCGTTCATTCTCACTTTGGTTGACCTTTTTGTTAGTGTCAGTTTTAGTCAAAGTTTAAGTCCTACAGCAACCACATTTGGCATTTACAGTTGTAGTGAGGTCATCATCACATGCCATGAGTAACTAAGTCACTGTGACCTTTTTGTTTGCATCTTGGTTTACCTTTTTGTTAGTGTCCGTTTTAGTCAAAGTTTAAGTCCTACATTAACCAAATTTGACATGTACAGTACTGTTGTAGTGAGGTCATCATCACATGCCATGGGTAAATATATTATATATGCAGACAATCCGGCCATACCGACATTGGCGGTTTCTCGTTAAGTGTTTTTGTTGTGCCTTTTAATTTATTCAAAAACTCAAGATAATAGTTCCAATTCATACAGTCATGAATAAAGACCACAAACAATATATATCTTAGGAGAAAGTGGCTTAAAGCAGGTTGAAAGTAAAGCAGAATGCACCTTAAGGTGCATTCTGTTTTACTTTCAACCTTCTTTAAGTTGTCACCATTCTACTTTCCTTTCAGCCTGCTTTAAGCTACCATTTGCTAGAATATAGAAAATATTTCTTACAATACATATTCATGACTGTATAAATTGGAATTGTTTTCTTCAGGGTATGAAAATATTAAGTTTGTACATATTTGTTAATATGAGTATCTATGGAGTAAGGGTTAAGACAAACAAACCAGTATTTTCTTGCTACAGGTGTTTGTTAACATGGTGAAGAGTAAGAAAGAAGTGTACCAGTCCAAGTTTGATGAGCTGGTGGCAGCCATAAACAGTCGCACCAACAGGCAGCTAGGGTTTGACCCGACACCATCGTGCTTCTTCAGCTATACCTGGGTCAACTCGGCTACAGCTGTTGCCCTGGGAACAAGGTCAGTAGATCTACCCATTACCCCCACAGCTAGTTCCTAGTTTTGAAGACAGGTGACTACTTAAAGTAGGTTGAAGGTTCAGCAGAATGCATCCCAACTTTTTTCTCCCTAAGACCTTATCTAGACTATTGGTCAACATTTATCAAGGGGATTGCAGTTAATCACAAATCTAGACTGATAGCTGACAGTTTTGGGGGCATATATTATGACAACTACTTAAATAATTTGTTGATTATTAATCCCCAAAATGTTCAATATCTATAAAGTTCTTAAAATAATCACCTGAGACATTTGTTGGTCTGGTGATTTGATAGAGATTTTTTATGCCCCACGGATCTCTGATAGCGGCATATTGTTTTTGCCATGTTTGTTTGTTGGTTTGTCTGTTTGTTTGTCTGCAACCTTAACCTTGGCAATAACTTTCAAACTTTAACAATACACACATGATACTTGGCACATGTGTTGCCCTGATTAAGAGGTATATGAATATGCAGGTTTTGGGCAGTAGTAGTAGTAGATCTTTATTGAATGTTCCAGGAATGTCCCGGGGGCAATAGGTTATGGAGACCCTAGAGTTATCAAAGAATACTTGGAGGAGAATGATGTCAAATGCTGGATTGATGTTGAGAGAGTGGGACAGGTAAATTACAAATCTCTGTCTTGAAACATGGGAGGCTGGGGGACCACATTTTGTAAACCTCATCAGGGTTTGGAAAGATTTTATGTATGCACATTTTAGCAAACAATGAACTTGTGTGTTAACTCCTTTATAATTGCATCTTTTCAAAAATGACTTTTTTCAAAAAGTGTATACTCAGAAAAAATGATACAAAATGTGGCTTCTCATAAGAATTGTGTTTATCTTGACAAATTTCATTGGAGTAATACAGTTAAACCTCTCTGTTACGACCACGAAAAGAAGACTAATATAATTATGGTATGAAAGGCAGGTTACAGTTTAAACTTTCAGTTTGCCTTAAGCAACCATCTGTCATCAGTACTGAAAGCAAGTCATAGGGGAAAGGTTTAAAACAATAATTACAAAAATGTAGCATTCATAGTAAAACCTCTCTATTACAATCACGTAAAAGAATACTAATTGATTGTAAAATATCAGTTGACAGCTTAAAGAAAGGTGGCAGTAAAACAGAAAGCTCCTGAAGGAGCTTTCTGTTTTACTGTCACCATGCTTTAAGCAGTTACCTGTCTTAAACACCTAATAAATACACATTACCAGTTGACAGCGCGAAACAGAGTGATGTATTTAGCTCGAGACGTTTTTGGCGGAAATAGCCGATCTGACGAGCGCCTTGGCGCGAGTCTGATCGGTTGTTTCCGTCAAAAACGTTGAGAGCTAAATGCAACACTCTCTTGCGCACTGCCAACTGGTGATGTGTTTATTATATGCCTTGAATACAAACCAGAAACAACTAAATAGTTGTTTAAATCATTTTATATCCAAAATTTATTAGTTATTTGAAGCAGAACAAGATTTTTTGTATGTCACAAAGAATAACGCGGCACTCGTACATGTACGTAAATGACGTCACATCAAATTGAAAGCGAGGTCAGAGTAAAATACAAAGTGGCTGATACAAGGTGGCTGATACAGACTCTTGTATTTTACTCTGCAAATACACGCGGAAACGCTCGATATCACTCGAAGGCATTTAATAACACAATTTAGTGGTCGTAATAGAGAGGTTTTATTGGACATGTAATATGAATAATTGAATGATTATAGAATGGTTTGTTTGACCAATAAATTAAAGGTGAATATAGACGTATTTATGTGGTAATGGATTAATTGTAGAATGGTTTGTTTAAATTTTTTTAATGTAGAATGGTTTGTTTGACGATATTGCTGAGGGATTGCTGAGTGCCAGGGTTGTGGTGGTGTGTGTATCAGACGAGTATGCCAGCTCGCCCACATGCTGTATGGAGTTCCGATACGCTGCTAATACACTCAAACTTCCCATCGTTCTGGCTGTGGTTGGAACAGGACATAAGTGGAGAGTGTCTGAGGTAAGACTAGGTTCAATTATAGCAGTCGTATTTTAGAACTTTTGTTATACATGTATAGCAAATAATATGACCTTGCATGGTATAGGACTGTTTTATTCTGAGAGGGGAGAAACCGGTAACTGCAAGGTTTGCCGAGCTGTCTGAGCTGGTCTACATTGTTTTCTAAAAGTGTCAATATACACTAAAAGTAGGAGCTGGGTTAACCTTACCAGTCAGGTTATATTTTGCTTTTATCCTGTCATGTACTGATTTTCTGAACGGATAGCAAGTAGTATGCTATTTATATGTTATTATGTCAGTTGGTCACATGACCGATGTTATTATGTCAGTTTGGTCACATAACCTATATCTGAATTTTTTTTTCTTCACCAAGACGCTTTTTTTCTAGTTGTTAAGGAAAAGTATTCTAAAACTCTAGAAACAGAATCCTGATGTGTGATGAAAACAACTAGATCTGTATAATGTTCTTACATTTCTTTTCAAAGTTATTGGGATGTGACGTCACTGATGTCATCTGTATAATAGCAAGCTTTCCTGGAGTTACATCTCTAATACTTAAGTGGGAATCTTAGAACAAAAATTAATCTAGCATAAAAACTGTATTGCTTATAAAATGCAAGCTACTAGGAACAAGACATTCTCTATATAGTTTGCTGTCGTGACAAGGATAAATAGAATATTTCTTTCCTAGCTTTGAATGAGAAATGTTATCTGGCTCAGTTTCTGAATATATCAGGTTTGACTTTGGTTCACCATGATATATTCTTCCTCCTTGCCAAATTCTTTGAACCCTAGTCTCGTATATATGCATCCTTTTCAAACAGTATACATGTGAAAAGTGCACTTGTCCTATGCAAACAGTGAATACCCAGATCAGAGGGCTCCTTACGGAGCCCTCTGATCTGGGTCTACACTGTTTGTCATGATGCAAAACATTGACAAAAACAACCCTTAAAAGTCAGAAATGGACTAGACTAAATTGAAAATTAGAATTGTCCTTTTAAGGTTTCAGGGAGGATAGGGTTAATACACCTATTCATGGAGAAAATAAAATATTGAACTGAAAAAAAAAGAAGAAGATAAATATTCTGTATTTCTGTCATCAGGTTGGAGTGTTGTCACTTCAATACCCCATAGTGAGCTTCCAGGAGAAGAGCGAGACGTCTTTCGCATCATTATTGTCACTGGTTAAAGACAAAATGGGAGGAATCGAGAAAGAAAGCACAAAAGACAAGAAAAATAAGAAGAATGAGGAGCAGAAAAACCTCTCCTTTCAGGTAAATATTTACAACTATGTGTACTGCTTAACCCATTACCCTTTTTACGCCTTTAATTTATTCATTGACTATAGACAATAGTTTCAATTTTACAGTTATAAATATTTCATAAGAAATAGTTTCTATATTCTAGCTGAAAGTAAAGCAAAAGGTGCTTAAAGAGGCATTCTGCTTTACTCTCAACCTGCTTTAAGTGATCACCTGTCTTCAGAACTAGAAAGAGACTATTGAGTAAAGGGTTAAATATGTAGATTTTAGTCTTACCTGCTTTAGCGTGTCTTACATGTTACTTGTCTCTTGCAGTAAATTCAATAATTATTGGGGTCTTGTTTCACCTGTAATAAGCTGAACGTGGCAATATGATTGAAATACTGTTAAATTGATGTAAAATCATAAATAGAAATCCTAAATCAACCATTATGATTGTTGTATTATAGGAGTTGTTTGAGCTGGCCCAGAGAAAACTATTGCGTCAACTCTGTTTCTACTCAGAGCATCAGGACATTGATGTATACCCAAGGTTGTTTGTCATTGACTTTGCCAAGGTGAAAACAGAACAGAAACCTGAAGGTATGGTATTAACCCAATACCCCACAGCCTGCTTAACTCATTGAGCCCTAGTCACACACACATGCATCATTTTTAAACAGTGTACATGTGAGGAGTACACTTGTCCTATGCAAACAGTGTAAACCCTGATCAGAGGGCTCCTTAAGGAGCCCTCTGATTAGGGTTTACACTGTTTGTCATTTTGACATTTATTGTAAAACTCAACCATAAAAAGTCAAATGTACACTGGACTAAATTGAAAACTAGAATTGTCCATTTGAGGCTTCAGGGATTAGAAGCTTTATTTTATTGTCACATTGCTTTAAGCTGTCACTTGTCAATTAGCCTTAGTTTTATTGGTTGTAATAGAGAGGTTTTACTTTGCATTTACAGTCAACTTTGTGTAAATAAGCTACACGAAATAAAATGAAAAAGCAGTTAATGATACAGGTTTGGTTTGTTTGTTGACGACCGTTTCTGTCATGTATGGGCTAATTGGATGCTGCAGAAAGATGGATACAGTGGAGAAGACGTCATTCTTTCCCAATTAACGTGCTTACAATAAAACTATTATTTCCAGTGAAAACAGTTTGGAACCAGATTTGATGCAGGGTCTAATCCGGCGTCTGATCGGGCCCCAAACTGTTTGCCACCTAGATTAAAATAAATAGTCAAAATTGTCAACAAGTAGTCATTTTGTACAGTTTAGTGTGATGCATTTGCATTACGTTTGTGTGTAAAGGGGAAAGAATAATGTCTTCTCCACTGTAATTGGTTAAGTGTAGGTCTGGTTTTATTCTGTCCAACAGGTGAGAGTGAAGAGCAGAAGGAGGCAGGCGACACGGGGTCTGCTCCAGCCAAACGACCCCTGACCAGGATGGCCAGTGTTGACCATGGGGGATTCTCAAAGAAAATCTCAGAGCTGAAGTCAGCCTTCAGGATTCAGAGATACTGTGTGCACACCTTGTGTGAACATGATGAGGTACAGTTGGATATCTTCATACAATGTATCACAAAAATGTCAAACAGTGGAGACCCTCTAAAGGAGCCCTCTGATCTGGATCTAAACTGTTTGCATAGGACAAGTGTAATCTTCACGAGTAGACTGATTGCAAAGGATGCACCATTTAGGTTAACAGAGTTTAAAAAATGTTGGTCTTGCATACTCATCCCTTTCCCAGAGCAAAAAAGTGTAAATCAGCTATATCTATTTGAAAAAAAAGAATAAGTGTTGCTTAAAGCACATTGAAAGTCCAACAGAAAGCTTGTATAGAGTTCTGCTGTACTTTCATCTTGCTTTAAGCTGTCTCTTGTATTCAACACCAATAGCACAACAGATATACTCATAATTTACAACTTGACTTTCAATCTGCTTTGACCCTTTGCTCCATACTCTGTTTCTAGTTTTAAAGACAGGTGACCACTTAAAGCAGGTTGAAAGTAAAGCAGAATGTGCATATTCTGCTTTACTTTCAGCCTGCTTTAAGCTACCATCTCATAGGATATAGACAATATTTCCAAGGGTGTCTTTTCATGACTGTTTAGATTTGAATTGTTCTCTTCAGGGGAGGGGGGGATAAATAGAAGCATAAAAAGGCATATATACAGGGAAATGGGTTAAGTGATAGCCTTATTTCAAAACTAGAAACATGCTATGCATGAGGGTAAATGGTTATATTTCAGATTGTGCTGTAAATGTAGATATTACATGTATACATGTATGTGTTTTATTTCCAGGGTTGGCACAGTGTGACAGAGCCCATACCACTACCACATGAATTCGGGGAGAATATGCTGGACAAGTTCTCTCCCTTTATTGCCCGTGTCACCGCTGTCATGAAGTACAACAAACATTTCTCCTTCAATTGTCTGGAGAATGAGTTTGGAGAGGATTATTTCAAATGGCTTGAGGAGGTGAGTTAGAATACAGAGCTCCAGATAAGGGGAGTATTTCAAAATTCAAAATCTTTATTTCTGCATTAAACCATATGGTGTCACTACTCAATAGAATCGTCTCTCCGAGACGATTCTATTGAGTAGTAACACCATAGGATTAAGTGCTGACATGAGTGAGAAATCGTTGGATTTGATCAGTTTACTCCCTCTTATCTGGAGCCCTGGAATATGTTGCAGTGTTTGATGCCTCTTCAGTGGAAAAGACGTTATTCTTTCCCATGTAAACACAAAGGACATTCAAAGACATTACAATAAAATATAGAAAGTCACTATTGTTTGACAATTCTGAATGTTCATTTTAATCTGAAGACAAACTTTGGGGAAAAAAGGCTTGGAGTTTGATCAGACACCGGGTTACCCAAACTGGCTCCAAACTGTTTGCAATGTAAATAATATATTTAGCATAAACACATTTTTGGAAAAGATTAACGTCTTCTCCACTGTATCCGTCCTCAAAATATGCATCACATATAAATATTGAATACAGGTTATAGCTTAAAACAAGATGAAAGTAAAGCAGATGGCCCCAATAGGAACTTTCTGCTTTTCTTTCATCTTGCTAAGAGTTTAAAGCATTGCTTTAAACTCATTGAACCTATATGCAATGAGTACAATGTATAAGCATCCTCTACAAATAGTTTACCTGTTAAGAGTACATTTGTCCTGTGCAAACAGTGTTGACCCAGGTCAAAGGGCTCCTAAAGGAGCCCTCTGACCAGGGTGTGCACTGTTTGTCATTTTGTAATGTATACTGAAAATCCACCCATAAATAGCAAAACATGGAAGATTCTTAATTTGAGACTGGAATTTTGCATTAACATGTTTAGGGGTCATTTATTGACATAGTTGGATGTTGGCCTTTAGGAGCTTTTGTTTTACTTTCACCTTTCTTTAAGATGCCACCTGTCTTTTATACAGGCAATTAGCCTAATTGTTAGTACCGTAAAACCTCTCTATTACGACCACTAAAACGAAGGCTAATTGATTGTATTTAAGGCAGATGACAGCTTAAAACAAGGTGAGAGTAAAATAGAAAGCTCCTACAGGAGCTTTCTATTTTACTGTCACCTTGCTTTAAGCTGTCACCTGTCGTAAACACATAATAATTAACACAATTAAGTGGTCGTAATAGAGAGGTTTCACTGTAGTAACAATAGAGAGGTTTTATTGTATTTGTTTACAGAATCCCCAGGCCACTATGTCGGACTACCAGCAGGTGTACCACGACTTCAGGAAGATGGTAGAGGAGGCCGACTCCCACAAGACAATGGGCAAACTGGCCAGGTAAACAGTACTGACTAAACCCATTACCCCAAAGATACACATTTTATATTCCTCAACTAAATAAAATAGTTCAATTTTTATACAGTCATGCACCTTAAGAAATATATTCTTACATGGTAGCTTAAAGCAGGCTGAAATGGTGCATTCGGCTTTAAATGATCAGATAATGCTGTGTTCGAATGCAGCTGATCTTTGTCTACTTTGTTTATATTGCTTTGAGAGACCTGCATATTTGTTCTTTAATATACAGTGTTTTTCCCCTATTAACTCTTTCAACACCATGGACCTGTTTGAAATATAATCATTATATTTGAAAACAAAGCATGTAGACCTAGATCAGAGAGCTCCTATAGGAGCCCTCAGATTAGGGTCTGCACTGTTTTATAATTTCAACCAGTATTCATTAAAAACCCGTAACTCCAAGTAGACTGGTTCATGTTTTGGTAATGAAAATTAAGCGTTTTCAAGTATGAGTTATCATTTCATAATACTTGTGCAGGTGCCGGTTGCCTAATGGTAAGGTGATCTGGCTATGTGATAAACACATCAAGAACATGAAGGTGACTGTGATAAGTACTGATGATGCCTCCGTGAACCGAGAGACCGTACCAACAGGCGGCAATGACTTGCACATGATCACAGGGCTCAGAAGCATGGAGTCTGCAAAATTTGCAGTCAAGTTCACTTCGTCCTTAACAGCCAAACGAAATATTGGTAGGTATCTGTGGTTAAATTAGTGAT
This sequence comes from Gari tellinella, assembly GCA_922989275.2. Taxonomy (NCBI): domain Eukaryota; kingdom Metazoa; phylum Mollusca; class Bivalvia; order Cardiida; family Psammobiidae; genus Gari; species Gari tellinella. Next base: position 48,764,919 of record OV277864.1, read on the forward strand.
GTTATAGCTTGTGACCCAACCCTAAGTCCATGTAAATATGTGGCAATAAAATGTTTAAACTGTAAACTATGGTTAAATAATAGTCCTAACAGTAAACACCTACACTGCCATGACATCACCCCTTCACTGCCGTGACGTCATCAGCTTTACACAATCGTTGTCTTCTGATATTAGTTTTCAAATTTTTATTTTAAGTACTGGTGTCTTATAAGGTCTTTGATACAGATCAAACACTTCCCAAAGAATTTCCATTGATAAATTGCCAATACTAATTTATTTCAGGGAATATAGACCCCAATGCCAAGAAGCCTGTGCCATTAGCAGCTCATGTTGAATTGCTGCCGGATAAGAAAATGTCTGCCCCTGCAGTTATGTCAGAACTGAAGGCCAATAAGAAAACTGAGGAGGAAACAAACAATACTTCTCAGTTACAGAAGAAGAAAAGTCCCAAGAAGAAAATGGCTTTGAAGAAATCAATGAAGACGTCTTTGCCTGAAGATTTGGTTCAGGAGGCATCTGAAGTTCAGATGGAATCAACACCACCACCCCCACCACCGCCGCCACCACCACCTCAACAGCAGCAACAACAGCCGCAGCAGCAACAGCAGCAGCAACAACAACAGCAGCAACAACAACAGCAGCAACAACAACAACAACAACAACAGCAGCAACAACAACAGCAGCAACAACAACAGATGACTGCAGCACGGAAAGCAGAGACAGAAATGTTGAGAATTGGTAGAACAGAGGAGAGAGGAGCAAGTTTTGACACACCTGAAGCTACAACAGAGGGTTTAGCAAAGTCTAAGACCTTTTATGGACGAGAACAAAAACCGAAGCAAAGGGATACCAGACAAAGGCCATCATCTGCTAAGACCAGTCAGCCTACAAAAGGAAGCAGGACTTGCATTCTAATGTAGTTATTATTTAACCAATCAATGCAGGACAGATGTAAGGCAGAAAATGCCTAAACATGTAGGAACATTCTGCATTACTTTTCTTCTGCATTAACCAGTCTCTTACTTGTAGAAATCCCCATAGCCATGAGTACACTTGTCATTAACAGATACATTTGTCTTATGCAAACAGTGTAGATCCAGATCAGAGAGCTTCTTGGAGTCCTCTAATCAGGGTCTGCATTGGTTGTCATTTTGCAATATACTGGTATTGTCAGAAACAACCCTAAATAGTAAAAAATGGACAAGACTTAATTGGAAACTTGAATTGTTCATTTGAAGTTTCAGTGGTAAGAGATTTATTTACAAGTTTGTCTTTCCATGAGATACAAGTTTTCACATGAAATCTACTGTTTTATATGCATTACTGACTGGGTAAACTAAACATAATTAGTTTTGTTTACCATTTTGTTTAGTGTTTGACTGTAACTGTTTCATACATGTGATATGTACATGATTATTTATTATTTTTGAAATGCATTTGTATCAAATTTGTTTTGTGTAGTATACATATCGTGGAAGAAATTCTACAAAGAACTGTGATAAGATTTTGCTCAGGTGTTTATACATGTTCCATGTCATATGTGTTAATATGATTGTAAAGTTGTTTATCTGCCTTGTTTAACCCATTGAGCCCTTGCTACAAGTTAACCCATACTTTACAAACAGTGTATTTGTGTGGAATACCCTTGTCTGATGCAAACAGGGTAGATCTAGATCCTATAGGTGTCCTCTGACACTGTTTGTCATTTTTTAATAAATTGTGCTAAACAGCCCTATCATACAAACGGACTACACATTATTAGAAAATGGAGATGTCCATTTGAAATTTTCAGGGTCAAATGGAATTGAAAAGGATGTGATTAGATTTAGAAAATGGCAAACAACTTGGTGTCTGATCAAACTGTTTACAATACCTTGAGCTACAGTGAAACCTCTCTATTACAACAACTAAATTGTGTTTATTATAAGGTGTTTAAGACAGGAGTCTGCTGAAAGCAAGGTGACAAGTAAAACAGAAAGCTCCTTTAGGAGCTTTCTGTTTTACTGTCACCTTGCTTTAAGCTGTCACCTGTCTTTTATACAATCAATTAGCCTTCTTTTTAGTGACCGTAATAGAGAAATTTTACTGTACAAAATTTGTTTGTTGGACAGAAGTAATAGTTTACCCTCTGTATATTTATGAGTGTGCTTTCATTCTGTCTGTATGCTTTAATGTATTTAAATGATTTTTTATACACTTGCCGTCCAATAACTATTTATACACAAATAGACTTAGTCCAATACTGAAACTTTTTATTTGTTGAATTCCATTTTACATTTTGTACATTATTTTTTATATTGTTATTTATTTACAGCCACTTAACCCATTAACCCATAAGTACACCTTTTTTGCCTTTGAATTATTCATCCACTAGAGAAAAACAGCTCTAATTAAAACAGTCATGAATATGCACCATACAAAAAACATTCCATATCCTAGCAGTTGGTATCGTAAAACAGGTTGAAAGTATAGCAGAATGTGCCTAAAGGTGCATTCTGCTTTTCTTTCAACCTGCTTTAAGTGGTTACCCTGTCTTCAAAACTAGATATTGGCTATGGAGTAATAGGTTAAAGAATGATATGATGGTGTTAGAGATGAACAGCATCTTAACCCATTATTCCATAAACAGACAACATAAAGCGTCAATTTAACCCATAACACCATATCCTGTTTCAAGTTATGAAAACGGGTTACCACTTAAAGCAAGTTAAAAGTAAAGCAGAATGTTCCTTAAGGAGCATTCTGCTTTACATTCAGTCTGTTTAAGCTCCCAATTAGTAAATTACTGAAAATTTCATTTATATTTTATCTTTTAGACTTTCTAGCTTTGGAGAACTTTCTTAAATGTATGAGTATTAAGAAGAGTAAAATTGTGTATGTATGGGGTAAATGGGTAAGGCAAGTTAAAGGAATAGTCTGTATTTGTATTTCATTTTGTACATACACGAAAGAATTAGTATTTTATACAGCTGTGATATATGATATATGAGTTACGTACAGTTGATAGCTTAAGCATAATGTACTTAGGCTGTTAATAATATTTGTTTTGATGTTTGATATGCTTATCATGAATTGTATGTTGCACAATTGCGTATTATAGAACAATCACACAAACAAATATGCTCAATATTGTGGTGTGTCAGCAAAGAAGAATGTTGCCCTGTGAACAGTTGAACTTATGTTACCCCATAGCTGGTTTCCAGTTTTGAAGACAGGTGACTGCTTAAAGCAGGTTGAAAGTAAAGCAGAATGTGCCATAGGGCACATTCTGCTTTACTTTCAGCCTGCTTTAAGCTTACATCTGCTAGGATATAGAAATCATTTCTTTCAGTTTATATTCATGACTGTATAAAGTGGAACTATTTTCTTCAAAGGAGGAATAAATCAAAGGTGTGAAAAGGGAATTCATGGGTTAAGCTCAAACGAAGCTTTATAGTCAATTTTAAGGCAAATTTAAGCTTAATGCAGAAAAAAGTAATACCTGTTTCCTGCGTTAACTGTCCCCCTCTCCCATAGCTTGTTTTCAGTATTGAAGAAAGATGGTCTCTTTAAGCAGGCTAAAAGTAAAGCAGAATGTGCCTTTAGGCATATTCTGCTTTACTTTCAGCCTGCTTTAAGCTTCCATCTGCTAATATATAGAACATATTTCTTATGGTGCATATTCATTACTGTATTAATATTGAACTTAAGAGGAATAAACTTAAGGGGTAAAAAGGTGTATCAACTATAGGGTAGTGTGTTCAGCTACCACATTTAGAATTTTTTATGCTTCTTCACTGTATATTTGTTTGGCACTTGTTTGAATGTATTTATGAGAGTAAACAGGAGTAGTCAATTGACAGTGGAGAAGACGTTATTTTTTCCCAATAAAGACATTTATGCTAAATATGTTATTTTTATTGCAAACTGTTTGGAGCCAGAGCAGATGCCGGATACCGGGCGTCTGATCAGCCTCCAAACCATTTTTTTTTCATTCAAAGTAAAAATGAACATTCAGAATATTGTCAAAAGGTTGTAATCTTTTTTACATTTTATTGCAATGCACTAGCTTTCGTTTACATTTACATGGGAAAGAATAAAGTCTTCTCCACTGTACATTTCTAAGTTGTGCTATCATATTACTTCACATGTTTTATTGAAGTGTTTTATAATAGTTGATCTACAGTGCATACACTACTCTTGGGACACATTTGTATATTGATTGCCTTGATTGGGAAATTTTCAGAGATGAGCTTTTATTGCTGGGGTCCTATTATATAGGTTTTTCCGGAAAGGAAATGAGATATACAGTCGAAACTCGATACTTCGAACTCGCGTAAGTCCGAACATACCCATATTTCAAAGTTAAAATGTGGCTTAGCCACGTTTTACCTTTGAAATACGGGCATGTTCAACTTAAATGAGATTGAGTTATCAAACTTCAACGGATGAAATACTGGCTAGATCGATTAGAACCAGTTCAAAGTATCGAGTTCGGACTGTAGTTTGCTACAAAACTAAAATTCCTTTTGGTTCGGTGGGGATATTGATTCTGTTATAGAAATTGCTTATGTAGGGTTTTAGTTTTCAAATTAATTGAGATGAATTTTATTGAAAATTATTCTTTTCAGTTTGTATAATTTAGTCAGTTTAAACATTATGATTTCAAATAATTTCCATGCATTTCTCAAACATACAACAACGTTTAGGATTTAAATGAAAGGAATAAAGCTTACTGAGTTTCTTTCTGTAATTTGTTAAAGTATTGTACAGTAAAACCTCTCCTTTATGACCAATAAAACGAAGCTAATTGATTGTATAAAAGACAGGTGACAGCTTAAAGCAATGTGACAGTATAACAGAAAGCTCCTAATGGAGCTTTCTGTTTTACTGTCACCTTGCTTTAAGCAGTCACCTGTTGTAAACAACTTATAATTAACACAATTTAGAGGTTGTTATTGGGAAGATTTACCGTACAGTAAAACCTGTGCTGGGTGGCTATTTAATGCAGAAGAAAAGTTATACAGAAAGCTCCTATTGAAGTTTCTGCTATCACAAAAGTTATGCAGAAAGCTCCTTTTGAAGTTACTGCTAGCACAAAAGTTATGCAGAAGGCTCCTTTTGAAGTTACTGCTAGCATAAAAGTTAGGCAGAAAGCTCATTGAAGTTACTGATAGCACAAAACTTATGCAGAAAGTTTCTATTGGAGTTTCTGCTAAACCAAAATTTATCAAGAAAGATCCTATTGAAGTTACTGCTAACACAAAAGTTATTCAGAAAGCTCCTTTTGAAGTTTCTGCTAGCACAAAAGTTATGTAGAAAGCTCCTATATTTAAGTTACTGCTAGCACGAAAGTTATGCATAAAACTCCTATTGAAGTTTTTGCTAGAACAAAGGTTATGCAGAAAGCTCTTATTGAAGTTTTTGCCAGCACAAAAGTTATGCAGAAAGCTTCTATTGAAGTTTCTGCTAGTACAAAAGTTATGCAGAAAGCTCCTACTATAATTTCTGCTAGCACAAAAAGTTATCCAGAAAGGACCTATTGAAGTTACTGCTAGCACAAAAAGTTATTCAGAAAGCTCCTATTGAAGTTTCTGCTAGCACAAAAGTTATGCAGAAAGCTCCTATTAAAGTTTCTGCTAGCATAAAAGTTATGCAGAAAGCTCCTATTGAAGTTTTTGCTAGCACAAAAGTTATGCAGAAAGCTCTTATAGGAATGTATGCTATATTTGTTTCCTGTGTTAAGCTGCCACATGTCCTAAAAATTAAAATCATACATTTACATTTTCTTCTTTTCCTTAACTGCTTTCAACATATTTGATTTTACTGAATGTTTTGTGCTATTAAATGACTTTTTCAACATTTATATTACGTATTTCAACTTGCTGTTAAACTTAATATTATTTATTTTATTTTCATGTTAATTTATGTTTAACATTTTTTTTCTTTTCATAACTTCTACATCCCCCCCCCCCCCCCTTTTTTGTCTCATTTACACTTTACAGGTAAAGATTGTTCAATGCATTTTATAGTAAAAATTGCCTTTGAGATGTTGATTTTTTTTCATTTCTCAAGTTTGATAGAATATTTGAGTTTAAACCAAAATTAATATAACTTTCATGGCAAAACCAGCTTATATGTGATATTGTAAAATTGTAGATGTAAGAGTAAAACAGTCTTGTTGTTCATTATGATGACTTGTAGTACAGTCAAGCTTCTTTAAGGGGACTTTCAACGAGGAAGTATTGAGATCTATTAACCAATTACTCCATAGCATATTTCTATTTTGAAGACAGGTTGAAACTAAAGCAGAATGCTCCTTAAGGAGCATTCTGCTTTACTTTTAACCTGTTTTAAGCTACCTTCAAAAAAGTTACTAGAAATGCCTACTGTGTTTTATGTTCTGGACTTCCTAGCTATGGACAATTTTCCTTAGTGGAGAAATAATTAGAGGTGTAAAAAGGTGTATTTATGGAGTAATGGGTTTACAGAGATGTTTTGCTTAATACAGAACAAACATGATGCAGAAAGCTCCTACAGGAGCTTTTCCATGCCTAGGGCTACCATAAGTTTCTCATAAAAATTCTTAGATTTCGAAATTTTCAAGCTGTTTTAAGAATTGTTCGGTATGCAAACATTTTGGATCCAGATTAGCAGCATCTGATCAGGATCTCAACTGTTTGACAGACATATCAATGTTTCCTACTAAAGTAAAAAAAACGCCCAAAAAGTAAGAGTAGAAATCCGAAGATTTTGGGAAACTCAGGAGAAATGACGGCCTATTGTCCTTAAGATTGTTTTTTGTTGTTATGAACACAAGTTTGAATCTACATCTGTTGTTATAATTTGCATGCAATATTTGAGAAATAAAAACAACTTGTAGCATATCAAAACTTGTTTTTTTGTCATTACTTATAGAAATATTCATGGTTTTGAGGTGCTTGTATTGTTTTTAGTTGTAATATCACCTCCATATATAAGTATTATATTTATTATTATTATAATATAATATAGAGGTGATTTTACCACAAAAACTCAATACACATACAAGCTCCTGTGTTTGGACTCTTATCTTACTTTACTTTACTTATGATATTTTACTTTGCAATTTTATGAATTTGTTTTAATCATCTTTAAAAAACCAGAAACTACCTTAAAACAACAAGAACAAGTTTGATATTTAAAATATAAATCCTACCGTTTCAGTAAAGCCAGAAGTGGTTCCTGTTCAGATTCAGGTTTTTTTGTTTGTCCTTCATAAAGGGAAATAATACCAGCTTCATTGTCTGAAATGTAATTATTAAAGTTGTTTCCCTTTAGCCAATGTCAATAACTGTTTTTGTCTGCAAACAATTCTCAAAATTGATTTTATGGCATTTTCTTTCAGGAAATATATTTTTGTCAAATAGCTTGGATCTAGATTATACGCTGATGCAAACTCGTCCACAGCATAAAGAAGGCTAAACGATATTTTTCGGTTCGCGCCGTCTGATCTGGATCCAAACTGTCTTTCAAGTTTCATCTATTTAAAATTATGAAAAACTTGGTTTGACATTTTTTGTTTTACAGACAACAATTTCAAAGCAGACAGTATTATGGTAAATAAGGGGTAGTCATTTACCCCATAACCTGTTTCTAGTATTGAAGATAGTTAAACACTTAAAGCAGGTTTAAAATAAAGCAGAATGCGCCTTTAGGCGCATTCTGCCTTACTTTCAACCTGTTTTAATTCTTCATCTTCTAGTATATAGAAACTATCTTTATTATACTTGTTCATAACTATAAATTGGAACTATTTTCTTCATTTATGGAAGAGTAAAAATGCGTATTTATGGAGTAATGGGTAAAGCAGATGATATCTTGGCAGTGAAGTGTGTAACGGAGATGATCCGCCACTGCTGACAGTTCCACCTGAAGCAGGTCGTGCATGTCGATTTCACCTGTCAGTCTGTGACACTTGCAACAAACAAACGTCTGTAACAGGAAACCTTCTCCCGGCGCCTACTTACGCTAACAGATTTATGATGGAACCAGCGCAGCAAGTGAAACTGGAGGCGGTCACGTGAAACGGACAATTGCATAAAAAAGACACATTTTGTCATTAATATGTCACGTGGTAATTATCAAAATGACGATTTATTATGCATAATTGTGCATTTTTGTCAACAAAGGTTGTCACTTGAATGAAAATATATGGTGAAATTAATTGACTAAACTTGGCTAGCCATAGCAGGAGATATATCTAGCATTTGATCACTGCAATAGATGACGTTATCTGCTTGAAACAATTGTCCTCTGCTTTAACATGTAATTTACAAGCAAATAGGCTGAAGTAATATCATAATGAGTGTCAAACAGTTTCGATAGAGATCAGACGCCGCGTTACTACTTACTAGGCGTCTAACTGTTTGCAAATAAACACGGTTCTCGGGGTAAGGCTAGCTGACAAGGGGTTGTCTGCAACTCCGGTTAATTGGAAGTTTGGCACCAATAAAGCAAATTATAGAACGAGGTCAGCCACCGTATTTCAATCGTGACATCGAGGTCTAGCCTTATTTGACCCATTAACTGCCTTGCCCCTATGATTGATGACGCCATGGTAGTGAAAAACGCCAAATATTTATATTTCGTCTATACATGTATAAAAAAAAATGTAAAACAAAAATATTCTCGAACAGCAATTTTTAGGCAGATGCAAAGCAGATACATGTAAGAGGAGTTTTTCAAAAAAAAAAGTAAAATCTTTATTTCTACATTAAACCCCATACTCATTAGAATCTTCTCTTTGAGACGATTCTAATGAGTAGTAACACAATATGACTTTGTGCTGAAATGTTTGAATTGTGCAGTTTACTCTGACTTATCTGGAGCCCTGCAGATGATAATATATTTCCTATCGTCGGTAGAGTATAGCCTAATTAACAACGTCAGAAATAATTTCGGACAAATTATCCTAATAAATGGACTCCCAAGGTAGGAAATTATGAATTTGCTTAAACGCTTGTAATTTTGAAACTGTGTGTACTTTAGATATACAAATGTACTACATGTATATACGTTCAGCCCGTCTCAATGCGATCTGGTATTTGCAAACAGTTTGGATCCAGATCAGACGCCGCGTCAGGCGGCGTCTGATCTGGATTCAAACTGTTTGATACTCGTCTATAAGTTTCCTGAATTAAAAAATGTATAACTCTGTATTGAATTAGTTTTGCAGACGACACTTTCAAAGCAGACACTATTACGTCATGTTAAGGGATAGAAAACCTTGATTGCACTTTATTTGTTGCATTTATTAGGCTCACTTACATGTAATTACCGTCTGTGAGAGTACAGTAACACCTCACTTAAGAGGCTCTCACAATAAGTATTACAGTCGAGAAGATGTTATTCTCGTCCAATAAACGCGTTGATGCTAAAATCATTGAGTCAATTTCAAACACTTTGCCATGCAGTCAGACCAGACGTCGGGTATTACCAGGCGTCTGATCACGTTTCAAACTGTTTTTTATGCAAATTAAAGTTGCAAAATAATTTTTTTCTACATTTTGTTACATTACGTTTTCATTTAGTTCTGGGAAGGAATAGCGTATTCTCCACACTATTTGTTATAAAATAACGTATTCTCCACGCTATTTGTTATAAAATAACGTATTCTCCACACTATTTGTTATAAAATAACGTATTCTCCACGCTATTTGTTATAAAATAACGTATTTTCCACACTATTTGTTATAAAATAACGTATTTTCCACACTATTTGTTATAAAATAACGTATTCTCCACACTATTTGTTATAAAATAACGTATTCTCCACACTATTTGTTATAAAATAACGTATTCTCCACGCTATTTGTTATAAAATAACGTATTTTCCACACTATCTGTTAAAAAATAACGTATTCGCATTTTGTTATAAAATAACGTATTCTCCACACTACTTTTTTTAATAAAATCAATCTAGCAACAAGAATTGCAGTTGCAATAGTTGGGGTACTGATCAGACGCAGATTAACACAAATGCGTGTTTATTTATCTATACATGTATTTTGCAAAGGGATTTTTTTTAAAGCAGGCAGCATGTATTTAACCCATTCACTGCAATGACTTACTCTGCTTTAAACAATTGTCGTCTGCTTTTATTTCTAAAATATAAAAAACTAGGTATTTTGACTTAGGAAATCTTGAAATGAGTGTCAAACAATTTGGGTCCAGATCATACACCGCGTTACGCGGCGTCTGATCAGGATCCAAATTATTTGCAAATAACCATTGTACCCTGGAGAAGGCAGTGAAGGTGTTAATGTTATTAGCATTTTCAGCCTTAGGTTTCAGACTTTCAGAGTGGAAAGTGATTTGTATATTGAAAGCCTAGACGAACATTCATTAATTCGTCTACAATTTTTTACATGATCAAGGTTATGCAGACGTTTTCTCGGAAGTTTATCAAGCTTCTAGTAATGCTATTCCAAAAACATCCACTCAAGATAAGAACTTTTTTGTGCAAGGAAAATCGATTCAAATTCTGTAATGGAAAAGTTGCTTCGGTAAAGAGTGTCTTTCCGTCTTCCTACAATTTTGTTTGATTAACGACAGTCTGTTTAAACGTTTGATTGATTAACCCTTCCACTACCAAATTTTCCTTGAGTTTCTTAGCCCTTCACTGTTTCATTGTCGTCTGCTTCAATTCTGTTTCAAAATAAGATGCAATGTAGTATGACTTAAACCGTATCGATACCAGTGTCAAACAGTTTGGATCCTGATCAGACGCCGCGTCACGCGGCGTCTGATCAGGATCCACACTGTTTGCAAACGCGCTTTCAAGCGTCATTGAGGGTTAAATGGTTATGCCCTTGAGCGCGGGGGAGCGAGTTCTATGCATGCAACTGTTGCAATCAGCTTGAAATCAGATCAGACACAGAATAAAACAGCGTCTGGTCAACATACAAAATGTTTCTCACTCGGGTAATATGTTTACAAATCTAAGGGAAGGGAGTCTGAATTTAGCATTTCAGCAGACGGCATTCCAGGCGACAGACGACATTAATGTATTATTTAAAGGGTCAACAGCGGAGATGCTCAGGTCTTTCTCATCCTTTCTTTGACCCGAATTTAACACCGAAACAATTCATTTCCCTCTTCATCCAGCCTCGTCGGATAGTCTGCAATATTAAGAAACTAGATTTGCGAACCAGTTTCTCGATTGTCCCAGGAACTGTTTGGAGAAATTCCCAACGATTTTTTGTTACAGAAATAGAACATTACAAGGCGTGATTCTATTAAAACTAAAGGCAGACGGCACGTTTGGGATGCATTATACTCTTCCCTATATGTTAAAGTTTAATTAGACCAGTTATGATAGTTCAAACAGTTTAAATGCTAGTCAACTATTGGATGTAGCATCAAATCAATGTACAGACAAATATCGGCCGTCCTGTGTAAATTTGAACAAGACTTTATGATTCTTGTAATCTATTCGATCTTACTAATTTACAATGTAGCCATGTTTCATTGACAGAGCTTGTTAGAATAACTCCCAACTTTTATGAGACCTTATATGGAAAACCGGATCACACGGGGCAACTGCCCTAGATCTACATAGAGTGGGAATATGTTACTATTTTGTGGTTTCAAGTTCAGACCCATTTGCGCACAGTGGATTCTTCCATGCTTATATATTGGATTAGTCCATTTTATCCTACCTTAGTCAAAGGCTCAATGTGAGCTATTGTGATGTCCCTGTGTCCGTTGTGCGTCGGCGTAAACAATTTCTTCAAATGACATCTCCTCCTATACCACTTTACATATTTCAACCAAACTTTACATGAATGTTCCTCAGGTCAAGCTCTTTCAAGTTAGTTCTAATAATTAAAACAATGTAGAACTCTTGTTATCATGCCATCAGAAGTAAAACCATTTAAGGAAATCTTTAAAAAAAACTCCTTGTCCAAACTACATAAACTAGGGTCAAAATATGAGTATCACAATATATGGGCATGTGTGTACATTGTATAGAATGTCTGTACATGCATTGCAAAACTATGGTCGACGAGGATGGGATTCGAACCCACGCGGGGAGACCCCAATGGATTAGCAGTCCATCGCCTTAACCACTCGGCCACCTCGTCTGTACATCTGCGTTATCTACATGTAGTGAAAGTAAAATATAGCGTGTTTTACTACACATTGTATAGTCGGTTCAACAATGTTATTGCACAATACATCCGATTTCTGTCAGATAAATATTTTGTAGGAGGTAAAAATGATATTAACCCTTTGCCTGCTGGTCGCGACTTTATTCAGAATTTTAGCAAACAGTTTAGATCCAAATCAGACGTAACGCGGCGTCTGATCTGGATCCAAACTGTTTGACACTCGTCTTTAGGTTTCTTTACTTAAAGAATCTATAGATCTAAATTTAACAAATTTTGCAGACGAAAATTTCGAAACAGACGACATCACCGCAGGATAAGGGTTAAGGCTAACGTGTAGAGTATATCTCTTTCAATATTTTTTAAGGTTCTTAAGGCCTTTGGCTACCGGAAGTCGGTCTTGCGGGCGAGCGGATATGCGTCTTGACGACACAGACTGTTTTCGTACGTGTTTATACTAGAAAATTTATATAAAGGAAATGTTGACACGAATTAGTATAATCCTTCATAGCGCAGTTAGTATAGTGGTTGACTAGCAATCAAAAGGTCATAGGTTCGAGACCCATCCGATCCAAATATTTTTTTTAGTATCCGATTTATTGACTTGTCAATCCATAACGCAGTAATCAAGAGACATGTTATGTTTAGTCTTCGTTGATTAGAACTAGTGATGTTTACGGTCCAAGTATATGTCCACTTACCTGTACGTTTTAGTTTAATGACTTACAAGTCAATTAAATCGGTATACATGTAAACGATTTGATCGAACTATAAAGCCACACATTGAAGCTTATCAATACGCTAACCTTTTCAAGATCGATATTGCCCATTATAATTATGTTAAAACAATATAATAAACCTTGTATGCAAGTCCATGAATAAATAATAATGCATTTTAATGACAAAGTTTTAATTCTAAGGTAGGTAACTGTATCTAAACAACAAATATCCAACATTTTAATAAGAAAATATGTTATTACAACAAATTCTGACTGTAATATTTTCTAATTTTTTCAGACTGACTAGTTCATCAACCATATATTTGAATAAAATGAAAACAAATATACATTGAATGAGTCAGTTTTTTGTAATTCAATTTTTTAGCATTTTGCAAAATTTAAATAGCTGATAACATCTTTCTGAACACCTTTATTCAAAATGTTTTTAGCTTTTCTTGTAATGAATGTTGTGGACTACTTATTGGGTGAGAGTTATAGTCATTAGCTTTATTCGTTTTTAAGAAAAATAAAATCATCAAAATTCTAGGTCTTTGTCAGAAAGAAGACCTTAAAGACAAACCACACGATAAATTTTGCCTATATTTACACACATTGTTTCTTAGGCTATTATCATTCTTCATGAAAAGTTTCATAACAATCGTATGGAAACTACGCGCATATGCGAAGTACCTTAACTTAAACCAACCGTTGAATATGATGTTTGGTTTTACTAAAATATCAGCCGACGAGGATGGGATTCGAACCCACGCGGGGAGACCCCAATGGATTAGCAGTCCATCGCCTTAACCACTCGGCCACCTCGTCCGTACATGCTTAATCACAAGTTTAAAGTTTATGATACATGTAGTTTATCGATAAATCTTTCTACCACCATTATACCATCGGTTTTGAATTGGCGTCTGCATATTTTTTTTCAATTTAAGAATTCTAAATTGAAGAAAACATAAGACTAGCTTAAAACAATTTTGATTCAGAAGTGACGCACCATATCGCGACGTCTGATTTGTATCCAAACTATTTACCAATACGTTTTTAAAAGTCGGCGATCGGCAGCCAAAGTGTTACAGTAGCACAGTTTTTAGCATGAACTTGTTACATGTATATACAACTCTGAAGAATCATAAGGCTGTTTCAATCCTTATTAGTCGCGAGTTATTCTCGACAGGTAAGGACCCACACTGCAAAAATTCATGGACTTGCAATTGACAGAGTAACAGTTAATGCCAGCATTCGTATTTTACGATAGGCTGACTCTACAGTGTTCCCACCAACACCAAATTAGAAAACACGACCGACTGCATGTGTTGTTCGACGTGAGTTATTATAGGGAGGGAAAATTAAGACTTGGCTTACATTTGCAAACAGCTTGAATCCAGATCATACACCGTTTGTCACTCGTCATTATAATAATTATTTCTTCTGTCAAAATACCCACTTATATGTAACTTTGATACAAAAAAGCAGGTGGCAATTTTAAGCAGATAATATTGCAGCAGTTACAGTGGAGAATCTGTTATTCTTTCCCGTTTAAACGCAAACGTACGCAAACGCAAAACACTAAAACGTAGAAAAGTACAACTTTTTGACAATTCTGATAATTCATCTTTATCTTGGTGGCAAACAGTTTGGAGCCTGATCAGACGCCGGGTTACCCGGCGTCTGATCTGGCTCCAAACTGTTTGCAGAGAAAATAATAGTTTTAGCGTAAACGCGTTTATTGGGAAAGAATAACAGATTCTCCACTGTAAAGGGTTAGACATAACTGTCTTGTTTGTGGAAAAGCAGCAAGCGTTGTTGTAAGGAGAAAAGCGTTGTTCGGACTGTCGTTGTAGGGAGGGAGCACTGTGCGCTGTTACAGTGGAGAAGACGTTATTTTCCACGTTTAAACGCAAACGAAACGCACTAACATCCAAATGAAACGTATAGAAAAGGACAACGTTTCGACAATTCTGACTATTCATGTTAATCTGAGTGGCAAACAGTTTTGAGCCTGATCAGACGCCGGGTTACCCGGCGTCTGTTCTGGCTCCAAACTGTTTGCAATGGAAATAATAGTTTAAGCGTAAGCGTGTTTACTGAGAAAGGATTTAACGTCTTCTCCACTGTACATTGTACCTATTTCAATACAATTGCGTCAGATACATGTACCATTTCAAGATACATGTATAGTGACATTTTTCTGTTAGACGTTTTTACATTATTGTGTCATTAATAAACCTTTCTCACTTCAAGTCACTTGGGGCCGTTTACGTCTGCAATATAGAACTGTCGTTTGCTGCAATTTATCAAAATAGATTTTTCTGTCTATCTTTCCATTAAAACCAAGTTGCAATAAGCTACTAAAGTAGAGCTTCGATCATGGTCAGAGATAGCGTTACGCGGCGTCTGGTCAAAACTGTTTGATAAATCAAGCCGTACAAATATGAATGTACAGACGAGGTGGCCGAGTGGTTAAGGCGATGGACTGCTAATCCATTGGGGTCTCCCCGCGTGGGTTCGAATCCCATCCTCGTCGATTTAATTTTTATGAAACCACCTTAACACATTTGTGCCTAGTGTCCTATAAAAGGGACATAGGCAAACTGTGTAGACTCTGATCAGACGCCACATAATGCGGCGTCTGATCAGAGTCTACACTGTTTGCTGATAGGAATTTCAATATAAAGGGAAACGAAACTGCAAATTTAGATCCGTCACCCTTAGATAAAAATAGGAACAATCCAATATACATGTATTAGCATGGGTTTGATTTGATATGATTTTTACGTCGTTTTAACAGCATTTCAGTTATATGCGACGTCCAGCTAATTACAGGTGGAGGAAGATCCCAGAAGCCCTTTATGCACTTTTTCAGGCACAAATCGGCAACTTGGTAGAACCACCGACCTACCGCAAACCAGCTGGAAGGCTTCTCCATGCACATGAAAAATCCGAATGACCAGACTGGGATTCAAACTCAGCGGTGAGGAGCTTAATGATGTAAGTCACAGTGACTTTACCAATAGGCTACGGAGGCCCCTATAAGCATGGCATAATCCACTGGGCGCAAATGGTTTAAAGTCTTTTAGGGATATTCAAGTCTTTTTTAACATACATAACATAACACAAGTCTTTTTTAGTAAAGAGTCGCGCAGTACAGGTTTAACAGTAGATTATTTCAACAAATTGAAAATATATATGGCTAATCTCGGAGACGTTATGCTGTCGGACTGTCCATACAACGTCGATTACCGTAAAACAAAAACAACACAACTGTAGCTAATATGATTGATCAGTTTGCATCCAGATCGTTCACAGATTTATACTGTGCAAAATCCAGCGAAATCGTCAAAGACACAGTATGACTGCGCGAAGCAGACGACTTTCCTACGCAGAATATATTTTGCGTCTGCTTTTTTAACTTTTTCACTGCAAATAGTGCCATCAAGAGTCTATGCAAACAGTTTGGATCCATATCAGACGCCGGGGTTACCCGGCGTCTGATATGGATCCAAACTGTTTGAAACCCTTGTTAAATTAAGTTAAAATCTAATTTTGGAAAAGATGCAGACGGTAGTTTTAAAGCAGACGAAACTATGGCGCCGAAATAGTTAAAGAGTAATTAGTATTGATTTTCGCTGATAATTGTGCCCTGTGAAAACTGATCTTATTAGAACTGATTGAGAAACGCCTAGATGCACAACGATTCCCGAGTTCAATTTCGATTTTTCTCTGTTATATAATAAATCACTAGAGCAAAGAAGCAATTGGAAGATATATAAATAGCTCAAAGGTGATACAGTCAATATTGTCTAAAGCGACCTTAACAAATAAATATAATATTATTCTTTGCGGCGTTCAGTAGCTTAATGCAGAACAAAAGTAATACAGAAAGCTTCCTGCATTACGTGTACGTTTGTTCTGCATTAAGCGACACCCTGTGACGTGGCTATAAAGACAGTCGTGGTTTCTTGTTTAATGCAGGTTTAAATGTAATAGAAATTGATAGTGGGATAGAAAAATGGTTAAAATAGTTTGACTTTTTACAGTAAATGCTCACTTGAAAGGCCACCCTAATGAAGGCTTGATTTCTATGTATGTGGAGACAGATCCCACGAACAATTACATGTAATACTTCAATTATTTTCACTTCTTTTTAAAGCAGCTATAGCCTGTTAATGTCATCAACGAATCTTACATTGAGTAGTCATACAAACAAGTTTGTAATTACATGTAGCCAGAGTTTTGTAAGCCAATTTTGTCTACTACTATGATTTCTCAATTTTCTTAAAATACATTTATCCCGCCAACATATTTTAAACCAATTTCGCTACCTAATGACTGTAATGAGACGCCCGTATACTTCAGCAATGTGTCATTTAGAGTTAGCCCATCACGCCCTAGTAACGCGTATAGGCGTCATTTTCATACCGTGTTTAGTGAAGAAGAGGGTTATTTCTTTCCCGTTTAAATGCAAATGAAACGCAAACGCATGCAATTAAATGTAGAAAATGTCAAATTTATGACAAATCTGACTATCTATTTTAATCTGAGGGGCAAACAGTTTGGAGCTAGATCAGACGCCGGGTTACCCGGCGTCTTATCTGGCTCCAAACTGTTTGCACTGAAATGATAAATATATTTGGAAAGAATAATGTCTTCTCGAAAGTACTAGTGAAGAATACAATATGTCCTTTACAAACAGTGTAGAGCCTGAGCTTAGAACCAGATCAGACGTCGGTTAAAACCGGCGTCTGATTAGGCTCCAAACTGTTTGCCACTCAGATTAAAATAAATAGAATTGTCGACAAGTTGTCATTACGTTTAATTGCAATGCATTTCCGTTTCGTTTGCGTTAAAACGGGAAAGTATAAGGTATTCTCCACTATATACGTCTCTCGACGGTTGAAACGTAAGATATCTGTAACGATAAAAGTTATTCTTATGTTGTGTTATGTTATATTATGTTATTATTATGCTGTGCTACGGTATGGTATGGTACACATTTAAGAGTCAGTTGCTTGCAGGAAGTAAAGAATGAAAATGAAAAATTAATTGACCAAAAGAAACGACATATATAAACTCTAACTTCAGTTTTGTCTGCTTTAAAATTTGCATCTGCAAAACCACTTAGACACAATTTCAGTCTGTTTAACCAAACCACTTAAAAACCAGTTTCAAACAGTTAGAATCCTGATCAGACGCCGAGGATTCAAACTGTTTGCGAACGTCAATCAAATCGCGCTTAGCAGGATAAAGGATTCAGGTAATAAATAGCAGCAAATTTGCCAGATGGGAGTTTATTAGGCAACAGGGCTTTTAACAAATCCCACCTTGGTTGTAACTTCCCTCATTAACTGCTCATCAGGCATAATCAACGGATAATACGAGAGGTCAACGGTACGGGGTTGTTGGCGCGAATATAAGGTGCACCCAAAGATTTTTGGCGGGACTTCACAATTCGGCCTCGTCCAGGTTCGTTATGAAGCTCGGTTTGAGGTGCTCCTGCAAACAGTTGTAGAGCTCGGCGTCTGTTCGGGACCAAACTGTTTGACACTCGCTGCCATGCCTCTGTCGTAAAGAAAGATATTAAGTGAGCTTTTAGCCAGAAAGCACTATGGGTTTAGTCATCTTAAAGGATTTCTCTTACGTTGTCTTGAGTTTTTGCAATCACAAATAAGGTACTAGATTAGATTTCAAGAAAAGTGGCGTCTGGATCTGGATCATAAATACAGTATTACATTCGTTTTCATGCTTCCTCAGAAAAAAAGATAATCTGAATTTAAAGTAGATATTTGTCGACAACTGTTAAGCTGACGAAATTGTCCCAAGATAAGTGATAAACCTTATGTGCGATTGGCTGTAGTCTACAAATCAGTTTTCTGACGCCGAATTCCTAATATTGAGTGTTCTTATTAAATTCTTAAAATTTCAGTTACACTGCAAACGTTCACTGTTATACGAAGCAAAATTAGTATTTTTTCTGCAAACATTAAAACTCCTTCGAATACGAAAAGTGCCCTTTTCAACACAATCAACCCTAGCGACGAGTATACTCGTTGTTAACAAACGAACAGTGTAAATTTGAGGAGTACACTTGTCCTTTGCAAACAGTGTAGAGCCTGATCAGAGCCATCTGATAAGGGGCTGCATTGTTTGCCATTTTACAGTTTATTGTTTAAATCAATTTGATACAATGAAAAAACAGACTGGACTTCATTGGGAATTGAACCCATAAATTGTCCAATAAAAATATCAGGATTTAAAGCGTTAAGGGACCATTTTAATGTTGAATATCCGTCTGCTATACTATTTACTTACATGTACAACCTATAAAGGCACACACACTATAGAATCTCTATTAAGGATTGCAGAACAATGACACAGCGTTCTAAATGCTTAGTCTTGAGTCTACTTAAATGGACATTGGCAAACAGTGTTACCCGGCGTTTAATCAGGCTCCAAACTGTTTGCCACTCGCATTAAAATGAGATTTCAAACTTTGCAAAGAGATGTCTTTTTCATTATTTTATTGCAATTTGCGTTTGCGTTTCTTTTGCTTTCAACAGGAAAGAATAACGTTGTATCCACTTTACAGTAACAGGCGATTGCTTGTTCAGTTTGATGGAGCTGTCAGCGCTATTACTTCATTTTAAAATTTACGGTTAATTGACTAAAGCAATAGTGGGACTAGTTTCAAACACTTTGGATCCTGACCAGACGCAGAGTAACTCGGCGTCTGATCATGATTCAAACTGTTTGCAATAAAAGACTTGAGTCGCCCATATCGAAACTCTTTGAACCCTAGTCACGCATATATGTGCGTCATTTGCAAACAGCGTACCTGAGAGGAGTACACTTGTCCTATGCAAACAGTGTTGACCCTGATCAGAGGGCTCCTTCAGGAGTCCTTAGATCAGGTTCTACACTGTTTGTCAGTTTGACAGAACATTATAAAAATCAACCCCCAAAAGGCAAAAATGGACTAGACTAGATTGAAAACTAGAATTGTCCATTTGAGGTTGGGTTAAAGGGTTAATACAATTGGGACGTTTTGTTAAGAGTGTGGCGCCTTGAGGATTTCGTTACTTGATGATTTTACAATTGCATAACCCCCACCTGTGAAGTTCAACGTGAGTAATTAACCCTGGGCTGACCTGGGGCAATGGTGTTACGGGGAGATAATAGAATTAAGTGCTTCCTTGAGAGGTAAACAATTCTGGGAGATGCTGTAACACGGCCTGGCCAGGGTGCTGAAAAAGAAGTTTTCCCTCCAAAAATTGACCTAACCGCGTATTTCACCATTTACATGTACCTCACACTAATTTTACAATTCTGTCCTCTTTTAAACGAAACTAAATACAAACGTCAACGAATTCAATAAAATGTTGAAAATGACATCCTCATTAATTTTTTAACTGATACTTTTAACCGGAATAGCCGAACAGTCTCAATCCTGAACAGACGATTGGTTATCCGATCTAGCTAAACTGCTCGCAAAGATATGAACATAAACGCGTTTTTTTGGAAAGAATACAGCGCTCCCTCTCTACAAGGACACCCAATGGGACACAAACAATGTGTTCGTTGTTCGGAGGGAGTCGTTATAGGGAGGGAAATTGATTTACATCTGAAAACAGCTTGAATTCAGATCAGACGCCGCGTAACACGGCGTCTGATCTGGATTCAAGCTGTTTGTCAATCGTCATTATGTTTCTTCTATCAAAATGCCCAATATACGAATTTGAGAAAACCAGCAGACGACAAATTTAAGAAGACGATATTGCAGCGGTGAAAGCTTTATATACAATTGTCTTGTTTTTGGGAACAGCGGCAAGGTTCGTTGTAAGGAGGGAGTCGTTGTTTGGAAGGCTGTTGTAGGGAGGGAACAATGTAATACTTTGTGAGCACTGGTATACATTGATTGTAACAAGACATATATCTGATATTTATCTATTTAGTATACATGTACAGTTATATACAGAGGTATAAAAGCCTTTTAAATAATGCAAGAAAGAAGTATTAACAAATTCCGAAGTTCAATGTTATAAAAAGCCGGTTTCTTCAAAAGAATTATCGACGAGGATGGGATTCGAACCCACGCGGGGAGACCCCAATGGATTAGCAGTCCATCGCCTTAACCACTCGGCCACCTCGTCTGTACATGTACTTAGCTAGTGAGGGTTGAATATACATGTATACATGTAGTTTATTTTACTAGACATTGCAGTCAGTTCAACAACGTTATTGCACAACACCTCCGGGTATGTCAGATAAATAATTGGTAGCGATGTAAAACTGATATTTAGTCTAAGACGTAGATATATTTGCAAATACATTTAATTTCAATGTTGTTTAAAAATCAACCTTTGCATATAATGATTGTTCAAAAATACCAAAAGCTTTGCCGACGAGGATGGGATTCGAACCCACGCGGGGAGACCCCAATGGATTAGCAGTCCATCGCCTTAACCACTCGGCCACCTCGTCTATATTTATTAAGTTCGTAGTGAGAGCTAAATATAATTTGACTATATTGCAGTGGGTTCAATACCACTGTTGCACAACACTTCCGGGTTCTGTCAGATGATAATTTGTGGTTCGTCAAACTGATAGGGGATCTTTGTTGACAAGTAAATCGTTGACTATACATGCACTTTGTTTGGTCAAGTCCTTTTCATTTCTATTTATCTCAACTGTGAAAACATATAAAACAGTCAGGTCTGTTTTTTTCTCAGAACACAAGTACAGTCAGTCTCGAATTAAGCGACCACTTATTGAAAAGCCTGTTGAACTTTTAAGACGGGTAACTCTCTTTATGACCTTTAAATTAATTAATTTGTTGTGTGTTTTAGGTAGGTGGCTGCTTAAAGCAAGATGAAAGTAAAACAGAAAACTCAATCAGGAGCTTTCTGTTTAACTTTCACCTTGCTTTAAGCTATCACCTACAGTGGAGAAAACGTTATTCTTTCCCAATAAACGCGTTTACGCTAAAACTATTTTTTCAATTGCAAACAGTTTGGAGCCAGATCAGACGCCGGGTAACCCGGCGTCTGATCAGTCTCCAAACTGTTTGCCACCAAGATAAACATAAATTATCAGAATTGTCCAAAAGTTGCACTTTTTTACGTTTTAGTGTTTTGCGTTTGCGTACGTTTGCGTTTAAACGGGAAAGAATAACGTTTTCTCCACTGTGCATGTATTTCAAACAATCATTTTAGCCTTATTTCAGTGGTCGAAATAGAAATTTTACTGTCTGTATATCAAAATATGCAAATACATGTATATCTAGAAATAATACAGAAAGCTTCTTTAGGAACTTTTAGCATTAATTTATCACGCAATAAGCAACCGATTGTATTAAAGACTACTATTACCGCAATAATACCGCTTTACATGTAATACAATATTGACTGTAGAAGTATTGAATTATTAAAGCAAGATACAAGCAGAACTGTTTGAGATTTACTTTCATGAGTTCTGGAAAATATCAGCGGGGGAATATTTCAATCTCTTTATCAAACAATTTAATGAAGATAAAATGCCTGGTATTTTCAATAGTTTGTTAACAAAATTAATGTAGAGAATGCTTTCATAGTAAGATATAATGCTTTCATGAATGTAACCTAACCTCTTCCCCAATAAACGCGTTTATGCGAAAACAATTATGTCCAATGCAAACAGTTAGGAGCCAGATCAAACGCAGGGGAACGCGGCGTTTGATCTGGCTTAAAACTGTTTGCCACTCATGCAGGTTGAAAGGAATCGTAAAAAAAGACATTTTCTATTTTTTATGCAATGCGTTTGCATTTCAACGGGAGCTTACATGTAAAACATCTTCTTTACTGTAATGTATAGATCATATCTACTTGTCCATTATACAGTGCTCTTGGAAGAACATACATATCGATCCTGGCATTAAAAGCAAAACATTAATGCCATTAATGTCTGCAAAAATTAAAACTGTACTTATGAACTGTATTACTATATTAACTACGCATTGACCTTGGGAAAATACCCTGGAAACAATTATATAATTTGGTTCGTTTTTGTATTATTTCTGAGTATACATAAGTGGACCATATTTATACGTATTTAACATCTTTTGGATGGTATATTGCACTTTGTATTGAATTGAAATCTTTTAGCGCGCCCTCTGATCTGGCTATTTGCTGTTTGCAAACGTTTATGATCTAAAAATAAGAGTTAAACGATTTTGACTTACGCAAAAATTTGCGTAAGTTGTTTAGTAAAACGGGCCCAGGACTGGAATGACGTCGAACCCGCCAAATTCTACACAATAGCAGAATGTTTTGACAATCGCCAGGCATAAACACAATAAATGGGTTTATTTTGAAGAAATTTAGTTTAGTCTGTTTCAAGACCACACGGGGCACGTGTATTTGATGTTTGTGGGGTTATTTATTGAGTAGTCTAGTGATTACAGATGTAAAATTATGCAGTATAAACAGAACTCGTGGGAGACTTCACACTGACCCAACATTGATCCGCACATAAATTTACCCAGACCCGGCTTTGAAGCCATGACCAAAACAAACACAGAACGTGTCGGCAAGGTAGGGCGGAACGGTGAAGGAGCGAACACCTGACTTTTATGTCTGTAATTTGTAAACAAGTTCATGAGGTCAGTTAAAACAGGTGGCCGGAGATCGTTGCAGAGTTCGCACATCCATTAATGCTTCCAGGGTGTTGTTATTCCTTAACCCTTTCACTGCCATGACGTCACCAATTTTAAAAATTGGTGTCTGTTTTCATATCTGAAATATTTTAGGCATTTTGTCTTAAGAAAAACATTGTATAAAAAATGGCCGGAGATACGTTGCAGAGTTCGCACATCCGTATTGCTTTTAAAGTGCTGTTACATGTATTCCTTAACCCATTCCCTGCCATGAGGTCATCAATTTTAAAAAAAACCCATTGTCGTCTACTTTTATTTATGAAATAAGGAGTTTAGGTATTTTGACTTAAGAACTATAAAAAAGGTGTTTTAATTTCCCCTTGCTTTAAGCTGTCATATATATGTCTCTCATACTATCAATTAGCCTTATTTTTGTTGATCGTAAGTAGGGTTTCACTGTAGTCATCTTAAGTAGCAAACAGTTTGGAACATGTGCAGACCCCGGTTAAGTCGGTGCCTGATCAGGCTCCAAACCTTTTGCAACTCAAATATTGAAAATGTTCGTGAAAATTATTTAATAAGAAATTGTAATTTTTTACATTTTAGTGCAAAATTGCGTTTGCGTTTCCATTCATTTAAACGGGAAAGAATTGCGTATTCTCCACTATAATACCGGAACTTAACTGTACAGTGACCTAGTTGAGAAGAGAACTGCACGAGTTTGATAGAAGTGTGTCCATCAATGAACTGTAAAATCTCCTCATTAATCATTATTCAAATAAGCAAGAAAATTAATGGCCATCAAATTTTATTATCGATTAAACAGCGCGAGACCCCACATTACTACCGTGCTTCTGTTCAAGAGAAATTTGGCGAATATTAGAACCAGTTAATCCATTACCTTATAGCCTGGTTCTAGTTCGAAGAAGGTGACTACTACATATGTAAAAGCAGGTGGTTGAAAGTAAAGCAGAATGCTTTAAGCTACTATATGCTAAGACATGTTCATGACTGTATAACTGTTTTTGTCAGTGAGGGAAAGACTAAATTGCTTTTTTTAGTTTCTGAAAGGGTTAAACCATTCACTACTAGGCTGGGACGACGCCTAGTACAGTGGAGAATCTGTTATTCTTTCCCAATAGCGTTTACGCTAAAACTATTATTTGCAGTGCAAATAGTTTGGAGCCAGATCAGACGCCGGGTAACCCGGCGTCTGATCAGGCTCCAAACTGTTTGCCACCAAGATAAACAAGAATTATCAGAATTGTCCAAAAGTTGTTCTTTTCTACGTTTTAGTGTTTTGCGTTTGCGTACGTTTGCGTTTAAACGGGAAAGAATAACAGATTCTCCACTGTAACTTATCGTCTGCTCTGGATCAAACTGTTTGACACTCAAAATGCAAGATGATCAAAATTAGCCGAATTATTAAACAACAACAACAAAACCAGTCAGTACTAAAGCAAGGTAAAGGTAATTTAGAAAGCTCATTTAGCTACTTTCTGTTTTATATTTGCACTGTTTTTAAACAGCTGTTTACTTTTAAAAATACATAAAAAAAAAACCACAACATACACACCACAGTAACACATTTGTTGTTGCCTGTAGGTTGCTATAAAAGAGATTGTACAATATAATCAAACTTTACTCAACTCAAACCAATAATTATTCATATATTTTCCAGAAGGAGCTACGTTGGAGAAGACCTTCATCCTTTCCCGTTTAAGAAGCTACACGCATTGTAATAAACTGTGGAAATCTTTTTTAAATTGATGACTACCTATTTTATTCTGAATTGCAACAGGTTCGAACCTGATCAACATGTAAGACGCATGGTAAGACACCATCTGAAAGGGCTCCAAACAGGTACAGTGGAGAATCTGTTATTCTTTCCCAATAAACGCGTTTACGTTAAAACTATTATTTGCAGTGCAAACAGTTTGGAGCCAGATCAGACGCCGGGTAACCCGGCGTCTGATCAGGCTCCAAACTGTTTGCCTAAAAGATAAACAAGAATTATCAGAATTGTCCAAAAGTTGTTCTTTTCTACGTTTTAGTGCTTTGCGTTTGCGTACGTTTGCGTTTGAACGGGAAAGAATAACAGATTCTCCACTGTAAGACACCATCTGAAAGGGCTCCAAACTGTTTGCAATGGAATAACAATTTGTAGATGTTTTAACACAGACACTAATTTGGAAAGAATAACGTTTTCCCACTCTATCAAGTATCAATTCACGTACATGTGTTACAAATGTACACACACGAACTCAATCTCTTTAGGTACCTTTTGCATGTTTTGCACTTGACTAGTTTAAATGATATTTTATTGTAATTGTCTATGCTAAAAAAGACACAAAATGTCAATATTGTATTAAATGTATACATCTTATCCTGGCTATTGGTAACTTAAAGAAGGGTGGAATTAAAGTAGAGTGTACCTTAAGGTGCGTTCTGTTTTACTTTTAACCTGCTTTAAGTGGTCACTAAAACGTAGAAACTGGCTATGTAGTAAAGGGTTGATTTCAGCATCTAATTTGAACATGTTTTTGACATGTTGTTATTGTAGGGTTTACTGGATGTCTAAATTCTAATCGTGCCGTTTTCCAACGTCGTTAGATTTTACGCTTAGATATATTAAAAGGCCATAAATTCCACTCTTCTGCTAGACACCTAGTTTATCATATGTCTGTGTTTGGTTCATCCTCTTCCTATTGACGGGTTCTCTCCCAAATATATGCTATGGAAAAAATCAACTTTTACTAGACTGGTTTGGTTAATAATTACAGTGTTTTAGTCGTGTTATTCTCCCTTTAAAACCCATTATTGAGAGATATTAATCGCTGTCAGTCTTGTTTAAAAGGCATTAATCTATTCATCTGCGTTTCAATTTGATAGTAACCCTTAGTCATTAAGCTCGAACGTTTTCGCATTTGCGAACAGTTTAGATCCTGATCAGACACCGAGTAACTTGGGTTCTGATCAGGATTCAAACTGTTTGAATCTCGTATTCAGGTGTTTTAAATATTTTAAGAAAAAAACTGAAAGTTATTTTTTACTGCAGCCGACAGTTGTAAGCAGACGATATTAAAGTCAGATAAAAGATTAATAACCCTATCCCTGCCTTATCCCGAGTGCAATGATTATTTTCAAACAGCTTGGATCCTGATCAGACGCCGCGTATCGCGGCGTCTGATCAGTATCCAAGCTGTTTGACACTCATTCCAATACTTCGTAAGTCAAAGTACCCATAATTTGAAATTTAGAAATAAAAAGCAGACGACAATAGTTTGAAATTGATGACGTCACGGCAAGGAAGGGGTTATAATCGAAGATTTTAGGCAGCGACTGTAGAATATCTAAACACCGCCAATTACTGTCAATCGCATTCGCTGGAGTGAAGAGATGGGACTGTTGTCAAATGAAAATTTCAGAAAATTCTTCCAATTTAGCAGACGACATTGTTATTCATCTGACACCGTGACTCTAAGCCTTAGCGTCATTAAATGTTTCCACCTGCTCGATCATCGCCCGCCAGACCAAAATTTTTCCTTGATTCCCTAATCATTTAAAGTGCTCCCTTTTCCTAACAAAATCACTTTAATAATATATTTCGCGTGTAAATTCACCTGTCGTGACGTCAGAGATCAGTGGTCTTCAGTAGCAGATGGTTTCGAGAGTTTCATTGTACTCATTTTCCCGCGTTTTTAACCCGCCTGACATCTTATTATAATCTTCTGCTTTAAAAAAATCTGCATTAAAATTATCCAAATTAATTAGTATGTCCTTTTAAAATAAAGAAACATCAATACGATTGTCAAACAGTTTGGACCCTGGTCAGACGCCGAGTTACTCGGCGTCTGATCATGGTCCAAACTGTTTGCAAATGATAGTTAAGTCGTGTTAAGCACGGTTTAAAGGTCAATAACAACTCAACAGACGACAATTTAAGATGATGAACGGCGACGGTAGAGTGATCAAGTTTCAAAACAAATGTCTGTCTTTAAAACCTGTCGTGTTTAAGAGCCCCGTGTTTTATTGATCGCGACATTTTATCAACAGGTGACAATTATTTTCTTTTTGATATTTGAGCATGAAGCTTCCGTTGTCAGGTACAGTCCAGTCCTTCTTAAGCGGTCACTCATTTAACTCTTTTAAACGCGCAAATATATAATTATATATTAATAGACGCATGTCAGCTTTAATGCAGGGCAAACGTTAAACAGAAAGCTCTTAATATCTGCTTAACGTATATCTCAAGCATTAAGCTGACACATATATTACAGTTGAATGGACTGATAATTTAGCGTTATTTGATTGGTCGCTTGATATGACTTTGACTGTACATAGCTCGTAAAAGTGCACGAATTAGCAACATGTTTTGAATGTGTTACTTTAAACTGAACAAAGGAATGGAAAAAGAATTTAAAAACAGAAAATGAGTTTGTAACCTTAACCCATTAACCCATAGCCTGTTTCTAGTTTTGAAGATAGGTGACTACTTAAAGTAAGTTGAAAGTAAAGCAGAATGCGCATTAAGGCGCATTCTGCTCTACCTTTAGCCAGCTTTAAGCTACCATCTTCTTGGATATAGAAACTATTTGGTAGGGTTCATATTCATGACAGTTTAAATTAGAACTATTTTCTTGAGGGGAGGAATAGATAAAAGGTGTAAAAAGTCATACTTATGGGGTAATGGGTTAACGGCTCTGATGGCAATTTGGTGATGGTCTGTGCTAACAGTTTGGATCCAGATGAGACGTCGAGTAACTCGGTGTCTCATCGGCATCCAAACTTTGATATTTTATTAAAGTATCCGAAAGTATATAATGTCAGTAAAGAATAGAATTTCAGATTAGCTGAAAGACAGACGAAGACGAAAACAATATAAATTGAAATATTAAATCCCATGTGTGCCTATACTGTCCTATAAAATGGACATAGGCAATCAGAGTACATGTACACGGTTTGCTGATAGGAATTTCAATATGAAACAAAACGAAATCTGATTTTCTTTTACATCAATGCTACATGTATATAATAACGATAATATATAGCGATGTGATATAGACTCTTTTTTTTAGTTCACTTTTAAATATTGTATTATGATATTTTGAAAATATTTTGACATCTTTTGAGATTATCTTGACCAATGTATTACTGTCACCTTGCTTTAAGCAGCCATCAGTCCAAAATCACCTAATAATAAAAACAATTTTGTGGTCGTAGTAGAGAGGCATTATTGTAAGTTTATTTATAGCTAATCACGTATTCTATATAAACAAGAAAGGAAGACACGTGCATAGTGTAAAACCAAGTATTTCACAACACAATGTCTGTATTATAATTACCTTGACACCAGGCTCCATCACTATTTATAATAGAACCAACAGCTGTAACCTTTTTAGCCGCATAACCTTGAAACATTACCCCCAATCATGCTGAGCGCTACTTGTCTAAACATTTGCAAACAGTTTGGATCCAGATCAGACGCCGCGTAACGCGGCGTCTGGTCTGGATTCAAATTGTTTGCCACTCATATTCAACATTTACTCAATTTGAAATGCTTAAACATTATTTTTGATTTATTTTCGCAGACGATATATTTGAAGCAGACGACAATTCAGCATGATAAGAGTTAAAAGTTAAAACCCTATTAACGAATCCTAGGAGACTTTTCTAACTTTAGCAAACAGTTTGGATCCAGATCAGACGCCGCGTAACGCGGCGTCTGATCAGGATCTAAACTGTTTGGAATGTGTTTTGATATTATTTTCTGTTTTCGAAAATATTTAAGCTGGAATATTTTGCAGATGATAGTTGCAAAGCAGCCGATAATTTTGTTATGTAAGGGTTCCCCAAAAATAGAACAAAGGCAAAACATAACAAAGCGCGTTGTGTCGCATCTGGATAATGCAGTGAACAATGTCGCAGAGGTTGATTCAATATAAACCACTTTCAACCCTAATGTTGAGTATACTCGTCATTAATAAACAGTGCACATGTAAAGAGTACCATTGAAATACGCAAGCAGTGAAGACATTGATCAGAGGGCTCACCGGTTGTCACTTTGCAATGTATTGTTAAAATCAACCCTGACTAGTCAACAGTGAGCTAGACTTACATGTATTTGACAATTGGAATTGTCCATTAAAAGGTTCAGGGACGAATGCGTTATTAAACTCAAGGCTAACACAAACATGCAGTGTTTTTCACTGTCAAAGCACTGTTTCTCTTTTCTGCTTGTCCAATATATTTTTCGCGATCAATTCCAGTGTTTTCGCATTTAACCCTTTACCCCATAGAAGCGACTTTTAGCGCATTCAATTTATTCCTCCGCTGAAGAAAATAGTTCCAGTTTATACCCTCATGAACAATTACCATTACAAAAAAAGTCTATAGCCTAGCGGATTTTAGCTTAAAGCAGGCTGAAAGTAAAGCATAATGTGCCTTAAGGCACATTCTGCTTTACTTTCAACCTGCTTTAAGTGGTCACATGTCTTCAAAAATAGAAACAGGCTATGAGGTAAAGGGTTAAAGGCAGATGACTGCTGTGAGCAGGGTGATAGGAAAGCAAAAAGCCTCAGCATGAATGTCTGCTTGACTTATACATGTACCTTTTGTTGTTAAAGTAAACCAGTACCAACATACATTGTCGCGCTTTGAGTGACATGGATAATTGCGTACCGGATCAGGATTCAAACTGTAAGATACTGATACATGTAGTATTGTTTCTTTAGACCATTTATCAATTACCTCATTTTTAAACAGTGTCTAGACGGACCTTTTGAAGCAGACAATATTAACAGCACGATAAAGGATAAAAACCTACATTTCTCTTACAACATTGATATCTGTCAGAAAAATAGCTTTATTGGTTAGATCTATAGCAAATTGCTAGACAGAAGGGCATCTTGACTGATGCAGAACTGTTCCCTGGTAGTAGAGTTAATCTGTATGGGGAGACTATTCATCAAAACTACGAGAATCTCCAACGATAGGTGCCTGTTCAATATAGACGAAAAGTAATTCAGGAAACTGCTTAGAATTATCGTTGTCTCACAATGAAATGTCACCTGTCTTAACACAATTAGCCATAGTGACGACTATACTCGTCATTTATAAACAGTATATA
Organism: Gari tellinella; assembly: GCA_922989275.2. Lineage (NCBI taxonomy): Eukaryota > Metazoa > Mollusca > Bivalvia > Cardiida > Psammobiidae > Gari > Gari tellinella. Next base: position 48,795,537 of record OV277864.1, read on the forward strand.
TGTACCTGTAAAGAGTACACTTGTCATATGCAAACAGTTTCGATCTTGAGTAGATTGCTCCTATGTACCAGTTACTAATGCGTTATCACAGGATAGATAGAGTGTGATGGAGACATGAAAGTTAACATGTTGGACATTATTGGTGACCTTGGGACCACAGTATAGTTTGTGTTAAGAAAGAGCGAACCATTTCGGTCGTGATATACATTGTTATTTGAATAAGCGCTAATGGTTTGTTGTTTATTGGGAAAAAGGAATAACGGCTTCTCAACTGCATTACTCCCAGAGAAGCATGGGTTACTTTAAAGAGTAGATCCATTCTTTGATAAATAAAAACTTGTCGAACAGCCAGGACCTAGACATGCCCTGTATACCCCAGTCTCTAACCTGAATCGAAATTACTTGCAAAGAAGTTAGTCTGCCTGAAGAAATCCGTAATTTGCATAAACATTCAATATTGCCGTCTCGGGAACTCGAAGTAATATGCAGCTTTTTCCTTTGTATTATGAGAAATCATACGTAAATCCCCCCTCTACAGTACAACCTATAAACATACATTAAAATATAAATAGTTATGTTTCTTATAATTACATAACAGCTTAATGCAGGACAAAAGTAATGCAGAAAGCTCCTTTGGGAGCTTTCTGTATTACTTTTATCCTACATTAAGCGGTGATATGCATTTCAGTACCGACATGCGTCAGTAATAAAGGGGAATTGGGGTGGGCGCTGAATACAGGTTTCACTGTACATCTTACTCTGGAAGCGGGGGACCTGATACTCATGATTAATCGCTTATTTCTTTAAATTGACAATGTGTTATTATCAAACAATAGAATATATAATGAATTCAATCTTTCGAAGACAATCAGACTTCGTTATAACCTGTGTGTTCCACCCCCTTTGTTTATAATATCACGTTGTCATACGGAATAGGCACCTCGTCCGTCGTCAGACAGAATGAACAAGTTACTGACAAAACATGAGTGCTATGAATCAACTTCTAGTTATTTAAAATTTGCATGCATATTAACCCTTTCACCCATAGAAGCGCCTTTTAGCCCATTCAGTTTATTCCTCCCCTGAAGAAAATAGTTCCAATTTATACAGTCATGAATTTGTACCATAAGGAATTATTTTCTTACATTGTAATTCTAGCAGGTGGAAGCTTAAAGCATGTTGAAAGTAAAGCAGAATATGCCTAAAGGCACATTATGCTTTACTTTCAACCTGCTTTAAGAAGTCACATATTTTCAAAACTAGAAACAGGCTTTGGGGTAAAGGGTTAAGATGAAAGTTGAGCTCTTAATAGAACCCCTTCCCTTTCACAAGTTAGAATTCGTTGATATTTGTTACCAATTTAAGGATGTATCAATGTCATAAGCCAATTTTTCAAAGTATCAAACTTTTTTTTCTAACATTGTTTTTTTGGAAGAGCTGTTTATGATGAATGAAAAAATGAAAAAAAAAATATATGGTGGTGTCCTTTTTTTTGAGCTACAGCGATTTGAAAAAGGTATGTCAAATTTGGAGGTTTATTTCAAATTTTACCCTTTCAGAGTACAAGCTTCAGTAAAATTTATTTCAAAACAAAACAAACATGATAATTTGGGTTTTCATCATTAATTTCATGTCTATGGTGGTATTTTCACATATGGAAACCAAATTTAGACAAAGCAGACACCAGGTTTGAACAATATGGATCCTTGAATATCAAAAATATGCTTTGTATGGGGCATGATTTTATTAGATTTTTTATTTTATGAAAAAAATTAAAAAAGTTTGAAAATGAAATAGTTCTAGTATTAAACTTTTTTTATATTCTACCAGATGAAAGCCCATGCTAAGGCAGTTCAAAATATTAAAAGAAATTGAAAGGTCAGTGTTGAAAATTTTGAGTTATTAAAGTAAAAAGAGTTATCTCCCCTTACAAAATTTACAAAAAAAGTACCATATCGATGATATTTAGAGCTTATAAATTTCACATTTGGTGCCTTTTTTTTCTTAAATTCGTTTTTGTATGAAGAAATACTACCATAGATAGGAAATAAATAATACAAAACCAAATTATCATATTTGGTTTCATTTAAAATTGATTTTATTGAAGCGGGCTGTTTGAAAAGGACAAAATAAGAGGAAGTGGGTGGGGTAAATTTTACATGGCCGTAGAGCCAACTGTTGTTCACCAAAATGTACACTTTTTCTATTTATTCATTCATCTTAAATAGCTCTTCAATACAAAACCATCATAGAGTGTTTTCATATACTTTGAAAATTTCCCAAAGTCATGACATTGATACACCCTTAAATCAGACCAGTAAAATGCTTTAGAACGATTTTAGATTCAACTTATGGGTTCAATATATTTGACACTGTTTGATAGTTTCCTTAGTAAAAGAACCCCCTTAATCTCAATTTATGCATTGTAAAGGCAGAAGACAATTGTTCTAAACAGATAGCGCCATGGTAGCCAATGAGATAACTGACTGATCCTTAGTGACACATAATTATAAGCGTCCTTTACCAAAAGTGTATCTGTGAAGAATACATTTGTCCAATGCAAACAGTGAAGTCCCTTATCAGAGGGCTCCTGCAGGAGCCCTCTGATCAGGGACTTCACTATTTGTTATATTGCAATAGATTATAAACAAAAATCCTAAATATTCTAAAATGGACCAGATTTTCGACAATGATTGCAAACTGGAATTGTCCATTTGAAGTTTCAGGGGAGCATGAGTTAATTGGTGGTATCTGGAACAGACATTTGTATATACATCAGAACCTGTCTTTAGCGGTCCCTCCAAGAAAGTGAAACTAGAAGGAGACTTGTCTTTGCAGATCCCAATGCCGTATTATTGAGGGAACCGATTGACACAGGTTTTACTGTACTTTGAAAACTCAGCAGTCAACATCATTTGCGAGCGAACACAATGTAGAGTTAAAGGTTGGTTTTAACTCTTTCACTGCCAACGGCGCCAAAGGGCGACTTTGCAAACAGTTTCGATCCTGACCAGACGCCGCGTTACGCGGCGTCTGATCAGGATAAAAAATGGTTGACACTCGTATCGACATTTCTCTGTCTAAACAGTCCTAAAGCTGTAGGCGACACTTCCAATGCAGACGATATTTTGGCGGAAAGACGGTTAAAGCAGACTATTAACCCATTACCCCATAGCCTGATTCTAGTTTTGAAAATAGGTGACCACTTAAAGCAGGTTGAAAGTAAAGCAGAATGTGCCTGAAGGCACATTCTGCTTTTCTTTCAGCCTGCTTTAAGCTACCATCTGCTAGAAATTTGGAAAATATTTCTTCTAATACATATTTGTGACTGTATAGATTGGAACTATTTTCTTCCGCGGAGGATTAAATGGAATGCGCTAAAAGGCGCTTCTATAAGGTAAAGGGTTAAACTTGGCAGTGAAAGAACTAAACTTATGTAGCGCCGGTAAGTCGTTATGATAAATATCTGTTTCCTTATTTGAAGCCCGCATTTCTGTTAAATATCACTTATGCACCTCGGTTCAATATCTGCAGACGGGAATAAACACGTCTATAAAACATAATTATGGTGATATTAAAGAAGACTTCATCTACCACTACCAAGCACAGTGGCAGGTAATAATTTTAATACTAATAGGAGGGGTAATAACCTGAGTTGATTGATGATGTCCGACAGTCTCCGGCCATCATCGTTAATGTTAATATAATTATAGAAGTTTTGGTCAGTTCATTTCACGCCTGTTAAACAATTTTATTATGAGTATTTTCATGTGTAGAACTAGATCTACTATACCATTTTTAAAGAAAGTAAGCACCACACTTAATAATTACCTCAAGGGATTTAAAAAAAATACTAATCATTAATTTAACCTTCGTTTATTTAAGTCTTAAAATAGTAGTTCACAAGAAAAACAAATACATATACAAGGAATAGATCAAAATATGTTATTAATGTATACACAATTATATTTAGTGGGTTAGACATTATTCATTTCCAATAAAGACGTTTATATAAATGCAAAACAGTCTTAAACAGTGTTGTCCAAAAAAGTTGTAATTTTCAATGTTTTATTGCAATACATTTGGCCTTTCAATTACGTTCAAACTGGAGAGTATATAACGTCTTCTCTACTTTGTGTTCAATATTGAAGAAGCATACAGGCTGTTTGTATCGACATTCCTTTATCAATGGTCGCCTGTACTATTTTGAAGGGGACAGTTTAGGCCAGTCAAGGGACCTGTAATGACCACGGCGTGAAGAGGGCAATAAGAAAACTCATCACACTCTTTGAACACCGTACCCAACTGAGCAGAACGACAAGTTGGGTTATAACGTTTAAAAACAGATAAGAGAGTTTAAGTACTATAGTTATCATTTCCTAGCCAGCTAGACCGTGAAACAATATGCTGCTCTCTGATAAATAAGTTGACTCACAAGTCAAGTCCTTTACAAACCCATTTCAATTCATTTTTTACTCAACCTTACTATATAATTATACAGTCGAACTTTACCCGGCAATGTATCTTGCTCCAAATTGTTTGCAACAGAAATAAATGTACATACATATAACACAAACGCGTTTATTGGGAAACCCTAGTGATACATGTATATAGTACCCCTCTTTACAACGGCCCCGAACAAAGATTCCCTCCCTTCACTACACAATACGTGCCGCTTTTCCCAAAGGAAGACAACAGTATGTCTAAGCTCTTTCAATACTGCAATATCGTCCGCTTAAAATTGTCGTTTCCTTTTTTCCTCAAGTTACGAATTGGACATTTTGTCAGAACAAATATGAAGGCGAGGGAGAAACAGTTTGAACCCAGATCAGAAGCCGCATTACGCGGCGACTGATTTGGGTCCAAACTGTTTGCAAATATAAGCCAATTCATGCTCAGTACTCTAAGGGTATGCTTTCCCCTCCCCAAAACAAGTCCCTCCAAACAACAACATAATATTTGTCTCCCACTGGGTGTTGTTGTAGAGAGGGAGCACTGTAATCCTTGGTAGAAATGAAACATTATTCAAGGAAAAGAAAGGCGTCGGTTTGACGCACTACAATATAGATCTACCTTTAAACGTTTGAAAATTTAATCATGGAAATTTATCTGTTTTATCTATGTGTTCTCATAAAGTAAAAGTCAAGTTCAAATGGTTGATTATCTTCTCATGTTCATTTGAACAAAATTCAATTGCACAGCGGAAGTGGACCGAACTTTGATACAGGTTAATGGTCCCTAGCAATGTCTCGCTTATTATAGTCAATCCCCTATATTGCATGCTCGTCCACTACAAAGAAAGAAATATGATTAAGGTTGCTGATCCCTAATTAGATCGGACCAAGATCGACACTCTACGTAAAGTGATCGGTCATTTTCGTCAATTGACGGTCTGTTCCAGTTGTCGCTTATTGGCGAGAATAGCCGATCGCTTTCCCGTTGAGTACCCATATTGATCAACACTGGTCCGGTCTCATTAGGGTTCAACAACCTTAATGCCCATCGTTGACAATCGAAAACATTAGTAAACAGTTTAGACCGTGATTCGGCTACGCTAATAAATTTAAGATAAATTACAGTAAAATATTTCTATTACGACCACTAAAAGTAAATAGAGGCTAAATTAATTGACTGTATCAAAGACAGGTGACAGCTTAAAGCAAGGTGACAGTAAAACAGAAATTTCCTAAAGGAGCTTTCTGTTTTTACTGTCATCTTGCTATAAGCAGTCACCTGTGGTAAACGTCTAAAATTGAACGAAATTTGAGGCTTTACTGTACTATCTATTGAGATGGTTAAATAAAAAATATCGACGAGGATGGGATTCGAACCCACGCGGGGAGACCCCAATGGATTAGCAGTCCATCGCCTTAACCACTCGGCCACCTCGTCTGTACATGTATCAAGCGAGGGTTGAATGTACATGTAGTTTATTTTACTAGACATTGCAGTCGGTTCAATAACGTTATTGCACAACACTTCCGGGTATATGTCAGATAAATAATTTGTAGCGATGTAAAACTGATATCAAGTCTAAGACGTAGATTATATTCGCAAAAACATTTCATTTAAATATTGTTTAACTACGGAATTATAAATACTTCCGTGATTTAAAGGTTCATAAGTTAAACAAACTTTTGCATATTTTGTCTGTTTTACCTAAAGAATTGTCGACGAGGATGGGATTCGAACCCACGCAGGGAGACCCCTATATATGTATTAGCAGTCCATTGCCTTAACCACTCGGGCACCTTGTCTGTACAGTTATACCAGTACGGCTTGATTTAAGTTTACGATAGTTTAACGATTTGTGTTTTCCCGTATTTGAAGTGATCAAGTATACATACAGTAAAAACTCTCTATTACGACCACTAAATTGCATTAATTATTAGGTTTTTACGACAGCTGAATGCTTAAAGCAAGGTGACAGTAAAACAGAAAGCTCCTACAGGAGCTTTCCGTTTTACTGTCATCTTGCTTTAAGATATTACCTGTCTTTTATACACTCAATTAGCCTTCTTTTTAGTGGTCGTATTAGAGAGGTTTTACTGTGTTTATATTATATATTATAGAAAACTCGGAACTGAGGTGTGTTTCAAAGGAACAATTTATCCAAGCTATGTTTCAGCTCAAGTCCATAAACCCATGTAACGCATATGTATGCGTCATTAGCAAATATTGTACCCGTATAGAGTATATTTGTCCTATGCAAACAGTGCAGACCCAGACCAGAGGGCTAAAGGGTGTAGCACTATGGGACTAAATCAGGCTCAGCGATCGTATAGTTGTTAAAAACATTTTATTTAACTAACGCTTGCTACTCAGGTGTGCATGGTAGCCAACCCTGAACCGGTCTGCCCGTCTAGCCGCAACTCCTGCTACTTAACGTCCGAGCCAACAGTCACGTGGTGATCAAGCACGCCCCTGTCAGCCGGACTGCCTGTGATCATGAAGTAGCATCATGATCACTGCATGGCAGCAGGCCATTGTGTTACATCCGTCCCCCACAAAAATTAAGATTTGTAAACAAATCTTCGGTGGAGGCCAGTTAACACAATGGACGCTCGACTAGACAACAACATATATCATGGTAACAACAGAATCATCACCTATATAAATTAACAGTATAAACAACTAACTAACATAATATAAAATACAAACAGTAATATCCCATGCTTTATATGTCCACACTATTAATCCATATGGGTTCACACCATCCACCACTTAGTTATAGTTTAGTTCGAATCTGAGTCCGAGTCTAGTTGTACCACTTCGCTCGTCCGCTCTACCCTTTGCCTTAGGACACGCAACCCCTCACGGGCCCGGTCCATAATGTCTTGGGTTACTTTGGATGAGGGCCCCGGCGCTAGTGTCCCTGGCCGTATGGTCCTTAGTAGCCCCACTTGCAATAGCCCCCGGCCGATGCCGACGGCTCTGACCGGTGTCCACGACGTCGCCGCAGCTACTGGTGCAACTGTAGCCACCGGTCGTACAATAGTTACCGGGCGTTCCAACGGCCTGGGCGTATTATACGTCCCCAATCCCGCCATTTCCATGGTCGCTTATCTGGCCATTTCTGTTATTACCTCCTCCTCTACCCTGTCTGCCAATCGCTGTTGGAAAAGTTCAACCAAGAACCTAAAGAATCCGTCAACATGATATTCCCAAGTATGCATCGTGCTTGTCTATAGGCTTGTGACTGACTATAGAGTTCTGGGCCTTCATTTTATTCATCTTGGCGGAACTTTTATTTCTTATTAATCGAACTAATTGGCTGCGTCTTGGGCTGTCCATCGACACCTCGTTAATTGGGGATTATCATTAACACCCCATCAGTCTGATCTTTCAGATCAGAGTCACTAATTGCTTTTCTACATAGCAAAACTATATATATATATATCAGATGAGACTTGAATAAAGATATATATATATATATAAACTACGTGGTCAATTATTATTTACACCGTTTATATGCCTATTATACCAGGCTCTGCCAGTACAGAGGGAATGCGGGTCAAAACGGCCCAAAACCAAAACGGCCCAGGGTCAAAACGGCCCAGATCCAGAACGGCCCGGGTCAAAACGGCCCAGGTCAAAACGGCCCAACTCGTAAATGAATTATCATACTGTATTATGATTATAATAAGATCATAGAAAATAATCTTTGAATTATTTACATATAACTTGCTTCATATAAAATTTTGAAAAAGTGGCACGTGCACAGTGCCACAAAAAATAGGTCATATTGGATACTGATAAGACTCTGCGTATGTCGGTTTCTGATCACAACACAAACTGTTTGATACTATTTACTTTTGTCAAGATACTTAAAATTGAACGTTGAGAAATAAAAGCAGATGACATTTTTGTAAAAAGTATATTCTGCAACACTACTTTCTATGTTGGTTTAAAGAATACTTTGGGTAATGGTTGGAAACAGATCTATATGTTAAGTTAACCCCTTTAACTACCAAGATGTCATCTGCTTTAAACAAGTATCTGCTTCAATTTCTTTAGTTTATTTTATGTGTTTTGAAATCAGATTTGTTTTCGATCTTGATCAGAAGCTGCTCAGGTCTGATGAGAATCAAAACTGTTGGCATATACCCAGTGTACCTGAGGTAAGACAGTGAAGTGTTAATGTAACAAACTGTCAAAACAACAGGTCAAAAAGCAAAGATTAACACCTTTAATGCAATCAAACAATTACAGTAGTCGCGTGTCACTAGCGGCACACTTTGGTGGCACACTTTGCACGTTTGAGAAGAATCGATGTCTGCTTTCATTTCTTTAAGTTTTTGTTACGTATTTTGACATTTGATGTATTAAAATGAATACCCTTATATTTATACCATATAACGTTACTCGTTTCATCCAAATAAAGCCGGCTTTGCAAACAGTTTTGATCCAGCTAAAGTTAGATAGTTTACACATATGCAGATCAATATTTATGTATAATGCCTTAAGTACCCACCTACCTTAAACACCCAATAGTTAATACAGTTTAGTAGTCATGTCTGTAATTTGCAGAACTCTAATAACCATTACAAACAGTTTGGATCCAGATGAAACGCCACCTCACTATGCATCTCACCAGGATTTAGTACTTATACTTTCATTCGTAAACCTATCTATCAAGTAGATATTATCTATATTCATTTCCATTATATTTTTTTGTGCACATCGTTTTCTCTATCAATTAACTCAATGTTCACCAATAATATAAGCGATTATTTAACTTGCATATGTGGGTCAAAACGGCTCAAAAGTGGGCCGTTTTGACCTGGGCCGTTTTGACCCGGGCCGTTATAGATCTGGGCCGTTTTGACCCGTCACCATACAGAGGTGCACTCTTCGTACTGCTTTAATTGTCAATGAGGGTTTTGATTGTCATGTAGTAATCTTTATTTACATCTCATCATTACACATACATTTTAAAATATCATACATTTTGTAAAACTTGTACATGTATAATGCCACTCCTTTTTGGAGTTATAAGAGATGATTAAACAATATCACATGTATCATCTAAGAGTCACTGTACATACATAATAAATCAGTTATGACTGTAAAAACCAATGCTGACCAAATCTTATACCCATTGCGCTAAAATAAGGCTGACAGACAAAACACATATATTGTTGTACATTGTACAACATTTAAAGAATGCTCTTAAAAACGCACACATTTATTTTTTAATAAAAAAGCAAAGGGGGAAGGTATAGCATTGCTATTACAGACATAAAAAAGAAAGTAAAACAATAAGAAATAGCTAGTAATGTTTACATTGTAAATCGTTATTTACACTGTAAAAACTGACGCTGCTGTAAAATAAAGAAACAGGTTTTGGCACAAGTACGAATCATATCTGGGATTGAAAACAGAAAACAAAACTTATCATAATCAGACAAAGTATGGAATGTTGGATTAAGATTATGCGCCCTTGTAAGCAAAACTTGTCTTATATCTTCATAAATGGGACAGTTCAATATAACATGTACCTCGTTGGCAGAATAAACGAAAACTTTACGGTTATGTTTCTGTGCATATTGACTTTCCCCAACGGCTTCAACTTGTGGGAAGGATTTTAGTTTAAAGGCCGAGTATTGCTTTGTCCCTGCCTACTTTGAGATTGCTGTGAATATTCTCTCGCGATATGAACTTTCGGTCTACATCGAAAACAGATGAAAACAGATGAAATTTGCCTATACCGTGACTCATTACGTATCTTAGCAGCATTGACCTAATGATCTCGATTACGCTTCCTACAATCCCTAATATGATGTCCCGGCTTCTTACAATAATAGCAGTTCATTTTCGGACGCATATGGTCACGGTTTTACCCGCCACAACACAGTTTCGACCTTTATCCTGGTTTTATCGGCGCCAAATAATTAGACCCATGTAGCACTATGGGACTAAATCAGGCTCAGCGATCGTATAGTGGTTAAAACGTTTTATTTAACTAACGCTTGCTACTCAGATGTGCATGGTAGCCAACCCTGAACCGGTCTGCCCGTCTAGCCGCAGCTCCTGCTACTTAACGTCCGAGCCAACAGTCACGTGGTGATCAAGCACGCCCCTGTCAGCCGGACTGCCTGTGATCATGAAGTAACATCATGTTCACTGCATGGCAGCAGGCCATTGTGTTACAAGGGGTCTTCACGTTTTGTTATATTGAACACAAAACAAAACGTTAATAGGCAATAACGGACTAAATTTAGATTAAATTAGAAACTTGAATTGCCCTCTTAGAGTTCCAGGGAAGAAAGGGTTAAAGGGCGTAATACATATCCTCTTCAAAATATATTATAAGTATCTTTGAATATACATATGTACATGTAGAACTTAAGTTTGACTCAATCAAGTTCGGGCAACCAATTCTCATTTGTTTTACAATACAAATAGTACATGACTGCATGATCTGATGAGGCACCAAGTGTCGCTGCATCTCTTCCGGTTCTACACATTTTAGTTTATATAAATATCTTTCATTAACCATTTCACTGCCATGCCGTCATCAATTCTAAACAATTATCGTCTGCTTTTATTTCTCAAATTTAAAATTTAGGTATTTTCATTTAAGAAACGTTGAAATGAGTGTCAAACATTTTGCAGCGTCTGATCAGGATCCAAATGTTTTCAAATAACCTTTGTACTCGGGGTAAGGTAGTGAACAGGGTTAGCAATACATGAATAAATATACCCAGACATTTTTCAATCTTCAGTTTTCATGTTCTCAGAACAAAAACACAGTTCAAGTCTTCAGACGCTGTTTGAAAATAACTAGTTTCCGATACGCATCCTCAGTCTCGTATCCAACTGTTCGATTTTGAAGAAATGTCTTTTTTGTAAAATAGATGTTTATCAAACTCCTTCACTGCCTTACTCTTATTGAAAATATTACTGTCACTGCTCTGCGTTTTACCTTCTTGACGAGAAAAACATTTTTTGTTTAGTATACTGAGGACGATTCGAAAAAAAAAGTTCGAGTTAACAACTGCGTATCATAGCAAGTTGTTCAGATCCTGGTGAAATACTGGGAAATGTCATATCTAAAAGTCCATATTTAAGGACATGCGCATATATAGGTTAATAACTATTTGTATGTTTGTTCAAACGGCAAACAAATCTGACATCTCTTCGTCCTCTGCCTTTCGCTTGAACACATACGAAGATCGGCTCTTCAGGCGGTATTCGAAGGTAAATATTTACCAACATACATCCACAAATAAATTCTCATCAACATATTTGTAAAGCAGACTTTTATAGCAATAATACACTCTAAAACATCAATCAGACTTGGACGGGGTTCTAAATCTACATTAATGTATCATATCATCCATTGTACATCTGTCTGTTTCAATTATTTATTGACAAACATGGTGCTCAATCTCCGGCATTTAGCGGATTTATACCCCTTCATTGCCAAACCGTATACCATTTAACTTTGCAAACAGTTTGGACCCAGATCAGACGCCGCGAAACGCGGCGTCTGATCTGGTTCCAAACTGTTTGAAACTCGTATCGATGGTTCTCCAGCCAAAAATGCATAAAATTCAAATATGATAAATAAAAGTAGACGACATTGTATCAAACAGGCGATATTTAAGCAGCGGAGGGGTTTAATTTCATTCGGATGTATCTGTATTTGAATAAAAAGTAACACAGTTTGCACAAGTACGCCTGTTGTTGACTTAATAGAAAAATTGAAAGATGGCGCGCTAATAATCCGATTAACCACGAGCATGTCCCAATGTCGTCTGAAACAAAATTTGTCGTCTGCAATTATTTCCAAATTACTTTTCGTGCATTTTAATCGGAAGAATCCTAAATAAAGATATCAAACATGTTTGATACTCATTAGACGCCGTGTAACTCGGCGTCTGAACAGGGACAAGTATGTTAGAAGATGCGTCAAGTGGTGTTAAGCGGGTGAAGGGTTCAATCCTTCATTTAAAGTAGTTTGAAATACAAACAAACACGCCGGCTTGGTCGTTGCTAGGCAACTGCAAGGTGACCGTGAAAATATTTCACCGTCGTGAAATCAGCACTATATCACCATCAGTCTCTTCAAATATGGAGTTTGTGTCCGAAAATTGAAATCCACGGGAGCCATTGTCCAGAGACCCCAGACCTATACGCCCTCTATCGGCGTGACCCCCACTTCCGGTAATTTACGCATTTAATATTCATTCAATCATTTGCGACCTGTTCTATGAACCTTGCAAATAATGTTTCAGGTAGAGGGGTCAACTTCTACGATGACCCCTGTCAGGTGACTTAGAATGGGTTTACCCCCAAACGGCCACCTTTAACCCGTCGTTAATTAACGCATATATTAATGGACGAATGGGTGACCTAGAAAAAAGTAGTTCACCTATTTTTGTAGATACAGTGTTCCCTCTCTACAACGGCCCCTCCCAACACCGATTCCCTCCTTACAACGACCCTTGTCGCAGTTCCCTAAACAGGACAAATCTATCTATAGATTTAACAGTTGTAATATCGTCTGCTTTAAGTTGTCGTCTGCTGTTTTTCTCAAAGTTACATATTGGACATTTTGATAGAAATTGTTTTTAATGAAGAGTGACAAATAGCTTGAATCCAAATCAGACACCGCGTAACGCGGCGTTTGATCTGGATTCAAGCTGTTTGCAAATGTAAAATAAGTTCCCACCCTCTAACGACTCCCTCCGAACAACGCACACAATCTGTGTCTCCCACTGGGTGTCGTTGTAGAGAGGGAGCGCTGTATTTAAATGGGAAACACATTACATTTTCCCAATAACTGTGTTATGTAAATTGGAAACAGTTTGGAGCCAGATCAGACGGCGACTGATTCAGCAATCGAAACGTAAACGCAATGTAACAAAATGTTGAAAATGACAGATTCTAGGAACATTCTAATTATTTATATCTTTTACACTGGCGACAGTCCCGGAAATCTTTTATAAGTATTTCCCTTTTATTCATACTGGGTTATCTTTTCCTAGCGCAGGATTACAAGTGACACATCAGTGCTGTTCTCTGAAGTAGGAATAAGACACCAATGAAAAATTATTGAAAATAGAATACATTAATATTAGGAAAAATAATATAGTTTCAGCTTAGTAGCTATTATATATTTATCTGAGTTGCAAACAGTTTGGAGCCTAATCAGACACTGCGTTACTCGGTGCCTGATATTGCTTTAAACTGTTTACAATTACATGTACATGTATTTCAGTTTTAGCATAAAAACGTGTTAATTGAAAAACCAGTTCTTCATCACTGTACACCAATGCCTTTGGACTTTTACAAAGTACAGTAAAAACCTATACATGGATATTATGACCACCTAATTGTATTAATAATCAGGTGATTAAGGCAGGTGACTGCTTAAAGCAAGTTGAACGTAGAACAGAAAGCTTCTGTAGGAGCTTTCTGTTATACGTTCACCTTGCCTTAACCCCTTCACTGCCGTGACGTCATAATTTTTAGACAATTGTCGTCTGCTTCTATTTCTAAAAATCAATTTAGGTAATTTGATTTAAGAAATATTGAAACGAGTGTAAAACAGTTTGGATCCTGATCAGACGCCGCGTTACGCGACGTCTGATTAGGATCCAAACTGTTTGCAAATAACTATTGTATTCGGGGTAAGGCAAGGTAGGGGTTAAGCTGTCACTTGTCTTTTATGCAGTCAATTGGCCTCCTTTGTAGTTGTCGTATAGAGAGGGTTTTTACTGTATATAGATAGTGAATGAATCAATTGCTATCCAGCTAGTTCAGTTGGAATTTTTTCATTTGTAACTGCTATTGATTTACTTTTTCATCTTTTCATCTCAAACATGCAGTTTGAAAGGTTCAATGTTCGATAATTCGTGCACTTTATCAATATCCGCAGGTTCCAAACGCGGTTTAACTATAACCCCGAAAAGTATCGTCTGCTTCAATGTGATTATCTTCAATTTAAACGAAAAATCGTGGTTTATGTCTTTTTCTTTACAGGTTTAATGGCAAACAGTTTTGATCATTGGCATTAGGCGTCTGATCTAGATCAATATTGTTTATAGGTGGAAGCAAAGTCACGTCTGTAAGGAAAAGGGTAAATACCCCATTCACTCTTGTTGCTTAATTAAACAAGAATATTACTCTTTAAGTATGTGTATTGCTTAGCTGAGACAAGGGGAAGAAACAACACGAACGTAACCAGGACAAATTTCACGATTTTGATATGAAAAATGTTTAAAACCGATGATGTCATGGCAATGAAGGGGTTAGAGGCACGTGCACATAATGTATTTCAATGCCAACGGCGCCGAAAGGCGACTTTGCAAATAGTTTGGATCCTGATCAGACGCCGCGTTACGCTGCGTCTGACCAGGATCCAAACTGTTTGACACTCGTATCGATATGTTTTAAGTCATACTACACCGAATCTTACTTTGAAACGATCTTGCAAAAAGCAAAAGTGAAGCAGACGACAATGAAACGACGAAGGGGTAAAGTTCTCCCGATTAATTTGGCAGCAAAAGAGTAAAACGGCCGCGAAAAAAATGTTTGACTAAAAAACTTTCGTAATATTATACATATCGTTATACAGAATCAGACAAACTTGACCTGGACGAACAAAGCTCTGAGTAGACATAATCATACAACAGCTTTATGTTTTTGCATAAACCCTAGATTTTGATCGCAACATGCTTTGAATGCATTAGCATCAATAGATGGGCTGTCAAGTCTCCTAGATAAACTGTAAACACAGTGGAGAAGACGTTATTCCATACCAATAGACGCGTTTATGCCAAATATATTACAGTGTTTCCTCTCTACAACGACACCCATATTGTGTGTGTTGTTCGGAGGGAGTCGTTATAGGGAAAGGACAGTAAGACGTGGCTTACATTTGCAAACAGCTTGAATCCAGACCAGACGCCGCGTAACCAGGCCCCGAGGTTATAAAACTTAAAACGAACTCTGTGCTCAAAACTCAGAATTTTTCTCAGCTCATAACACTTCGGCAAACATTTTATTTAGAACAAGTATTTGCATAATATAATCCTGATGTAAAGTTGTATCCAAATGAGGTTACAAAAATCAAATAAAGCATGTTTTGTAAAAAATTAGAGCCTGTAATCAAAATTGAGTTTTGAGCACAGAGTTCGTTTTAAGTTTTATAACCTCGGGCCCAGGCGTCCGATCTGGAGTCAAGCTGTTTGTCACTCGTCATTATAATCGATTCTACCAAAATGTTCTCTTATATGTAACTTTGAGTAACACCAGCAGACGATAATTTTAATCTGACGACATCTAAGCCGTGAAAGCTTTATATATTATTGTCTCGGTTGGGTAACAGCGGCAAGGGTCGTTGTAAGGAGGGAATCGTTGTTGGGAGGGCCGTTGTAGGGAGGGAGTACTGTATGTCCACTGCAAACAGATTGGAGGTTAAACATCAGAAAGACGCTAGGGATACAAGAGGACCTTTTACTGTCATATTCATATTAACTCATGTTAATAGAAGGCTAAGTTCATTCTTAAATAAAGCATATACAGTGCTCCCTCCCTACAACGGCCCTCTCAACAACGACTCCCTCCGTACAACGACCCTTGTCGCAGTTCCCTAAACCTTACATTAAGGTCTAACGCTTCAACTATTGCAATATCGTCTGCTTAAAGTTGTCGTCTGCTCTTTTTCTCAAAGTTTTATATTGGACATTTTGACAGAAAAAAAACTTAATGACGAGTGACAAACAGCTTGAATCCAGATCAGACGCCGCGTGACGCGGCGTCTGATCTGGATTCAAGCTGTTTGTAAATGTAAACCAAATTCCCTCTCTATAACGACTCCCTCCGAACAACGTACATAATTGTTGTCTCCCATTGGGTGTCGTTGTATTGACAATACAAGAGGAAGCGCTGTATTGACAATACAGCCCTGTAGTTGACAATAGTGTTGTGCTTTTCATGTACAAAACTAAAAAAATGTTAGAAAGACGATTGTTTTCTAAGGCGCCAAACTTCAAAGATATTTGCATTATGTTATTTGATATCTCATTGTACAACAATTAAATGGTTATATTTATCATACAGTATAGGTCGAGGAGCGCGTCTATGCCGAAATAGGTTAAACTGTACAAAATATGGCAGACAACACCATTTTGTGATTTTCTGTTAGTTGGTTAGCAAAAAAAAGGATTCTCTATCAATTTTACCATTTTCAAAATTAGTATTATCATTCTTTGATTATCATACTATGAACTATGCTCAAATACTATGTTTTCTTATCGATTTGATAACTTTTTGAAAAGAAACTCTAATTTGTCTTTGTTTTAGTAGACCTAGCAATGGTGCTTATTGTACAAATAAGTAAAGAAATTCAGTGAACTTACAACTGTTTCAAACATCAGAACATCCACATTATCAGAACTTTATCAATGCCTTAAACATAAACCTTATACATATTTCGCAAGATAAGTTGCATGCTTTAGTATATGTATCTACAAATGTCCTGTCAACCCTCTAGATAAGGGGAACAGGGGAGAGGGTGTTATTTTTCCATTTAAACGCAGACGAAAATTACAATTTTACTTTCCAAATAAACGTATTTTGCTTATATATACAGTAAAACCTCGCTATTACGACCACTAAAACGAAGGCTAATTGATTGTATAATAGAGAAGTGAAAGCTTAAAGCAAGGTGGCAGTGAAACAGAAAGCTCCCAAAGGAGCTTTCTGTTTCACTGCCATCTTGCTTTAATCGGTCACCTATCGTAAACACCCTAATAATTAACATAATTTAGTGGTCGTAATAGAGAGGTTTTACTGTATACGATTCATTCCATTGCCAACATTTGGAGACAGAATAGACGCCGGTAAACCCGACGTCTGACCGGGCTAAAAATGTTTGCCATTCAAATAAAATTGAAATCTCCAGAATATTAAACAAGATCAACTATGTAACATTTTTCTGCTTTGCATTTGTTTAAAATTAAGATTGAGAAATGATTTGTGCTACACGTAGTTTGGTAATTCCACCCATTTGTAACGATATAAAAGATGTTTAATCTAGTCTGAAGCTTATAAAATAAATCGTCAAGTTGTTTTAACAAAGCTGTCATTTTCTACATTTTATTGCAGGGTGTTTGCATTTTAGTATCGAATAAGCTAGAGTGAATGACGTCTTCTCCACATTGTGTGCAAGCCTTACTCTGATTGTTTGTCCAATGGAGAAAACGTTATTCATTCCCAGTTAACCCCTTCCCCAATAGAAGCGCCTTTTAGCGCGTATGATTTATTCCTCCGCTGAAGAAAATAGTTCCAATTTAATCAGTCATGAATGTTTAGTATAGGTAATAGTTTTTATATTATAGCCCATAAAAGCTTAAAGCAGGCTGAAAGTAAAGCAGAATGCGCCTTAAGGCGCATTCTGCTTTACTTTGAACCTGCTTTAAGTGGTCACCTATCTTCAATACTAGAAACAGGCTATCAGGTAAAGGGTTAACACTTCCACTGCAAAATTGGAGTTTGGAACTACTTTTACATTTAACACAAAATAACAGTTTACAATATAAAGAACTAATACATGCTAATATAATTATGTTATGCTTTCGAACCTCTGAAAAAGGGCTTACATGTCGGAGAAAATAGTGTTGTCTCAGGTTATCAGCTGTCTTGCGTCTGACCATGGACTGTACTACATGTTTTTGCAGTGGAGCATTTAGGCAGCGCAAGAGTAAAAACGCAAACGAAATGAAAACGCATTACAATAAAATGGTGAAAAACACTAGTGTTGAAAAATTCTACCGATTTGTTTTAATCCGAGTTGAAAATAATTTGGAGCCTGACCAGACGCCGGGTTACCCGGCGTCTGGTCTTGCTCCAAACTGTTTGCAAAGGAAATAATTGTTTTCACATAAACGCGTTTATTGGGAAAGAACAGTGCCTTTTCCATTGTGATAGCGAGGCTTTATTTTCAAAGAACAGGAACATTCCCATGAGACTCTGGTCTGCAAGCTCAAGGTTAAGTGAAGTTTTACTTACAGGAACGATCTTGCCTATGATGTAAGCGCCGTGTACCCAAGTAAGCATTTAATCACCTTCATTTCCCTCGAATCAGATGGCAGATTTGCATATTCATGAGAAGAAGATGTGGCTAAAGATGGAGGCTTTTAAGATTAGACAAAATGGAATCCAGGCTTTAGGTGCCTTAAGTACGGTAGTCAAATGAACCATTTTCTGGTGGGGACGCACGACCGAGTTTTATCGTCGGCATTATCAGCATATAAACGACCTCGGTATCATGCAAAATTACCAGCTAAGTAATGCTGCCCCACTTGCTTACAAACACTCACAACTAAAATTATTAACCTCCTAACTGCCATGACGTCATGAGTTTTAAACACTTTTCGTCTGCTTTTGTTTGTCAATTTTCAATTTTAGGTATTTTGACTTAAGAATAATGAAATGAGTAGCAATCAGTTTGGATCCTGATTAGACGCCGCGTCACGCGGCGTCTAATCAGGATCCAAACTGTTTGCAAGACACTTTTTTACGCAGGGTAAGGCAGTGAAGAGGTTAATTACTTAGTGGTGATCAAAACAAGTGGTGTCTTAAGGCAGGTTGACAATTAACGGAGCTCTCTGCTTTACTGTCATCCTGCCTTATACATCACTCAACCTTTCATGCATGTACATGTATCAAAAATAACAGTCGCATTAGCGAGCCTTTACAGTAATTTTCTCAAACTTTGATTCTTTCTGTTGCTAAGTGACTTTAGGACTGGAATAGTCGTCAATGTATGTTTGTATACATGTATATATACAGTGGAGAAAACGTTATTCTTTCCCAATAAACGCGTTTACGCTAAAATTATTATTTTCACTGCAAACAGTTTGGAGCCAGATCAGACGCCGGGAAACCCGGCGTCTGATCAGGCGCCAAACTGTTTGCCACCAAGATAAAGATGAATTTTCAGAATTGTCAAAAAGTTGTACTTTTCTACGTTTTAGTGTTTTGCGTTTGCGTACGTTTGCGTTTAAACGGGAAAGAATAACGTTTTCCCCACTGTATATCTAGTTTTTTTGATTTCACAGGGAAATATATGCAAAGTAATCCTCTTGAATTTCGAAAGCACGTTTGTTATAAACCTTTGATTTGTCCGCGATTAAAAGTATTGTTTTTTGGTATATAACATAACATAACATAATCTTTATTTGGCATTAAAAAGCACAATGGCATAATTATAGCCAGTACAGATGTTATACATTCAAAAGGTAGGACATGTAAGTTTTAATGATAATCATTTAATTTTCAAACGGCGTACATATGTCAAATGCAAACAGTATAGCCACTTGATCAGGACCTGTACTCTTTGTTAGTTTGCAATATATTGTTACCCCAAATACTTAAAGTCCCATTGTGTTTTCAGACCTTTTCATAATGTCTGAAATACAATAACGGTTAATAATAATGTTTGAACATTCTAATGGGCCAAACTGATCTATGAAATGATGAAGACGGACCTAAATCACCAAAAAGGGCGATTTAAAATCATAACAAACCGAAAATAGAGCGTCTGCCATAAACCTTACCACACGGCTTAGTATCACGTGATACAGCCGGAGTCAACATCACCGTGTGCAACCGCAATTACCTTCGACGGTCGATCCATCAATCAGTTAGACTATCACACTTTTTTGTCCGCTCTCTAACTCGAATATCTTTTATCCGATCTTCCACAAACTTGCTGAAAATGTTCATTGATATAAAATCAAGGTTTAGTTTGATTACTACTAAAATCGCATAAGGTGTTTTTGAGTTATTGCCTGTTAATTTATAAAAAATGACTGTTTCAGTCATTTTTGCACTCTAAAACAAACAGTTTTTATCGGATATTCACCAAACATGCTGAAAATATTTATTCATATAAAATTCAGGTCTAGTTTGATTATTACTAAAATCGCATGTGGCATACCTAAGTTTTTGCCCTTTATGTATTAAAAAATGACTGTTTTCAGCAAGGTTTGCTCTCTAACACAAATACGTTTTATTGGATCTTCACCAAATTTGCTGAAAATATTTGTTGATATAATATCAAGGTTTAGTATGATTACTACTAAAAGCGCATAAGGTATATCTAAGTTATTGCCTGTTTATTAATGAAAAATGACGATTTCAGTCACTTTTTGCACTCTAACACATACAGTTTTTATCGGATATTCATTAAACTTGCTGAAAATGTTTAAGTATATAAAATTTAGGTTTAGTTTGATTATTACAAAAATCGCATGTGGCATATCTGAGTTTTTGCCCTTTATGTATTAAAAAATGACTGTTTCAGCATTTTTCAGCAATAACTCAGACATGCCTTATGCGATTTTGCTAGTTATTGAACCTGACCTAGATTCTATACTAATAAACATTTGTAGCAAGTTTGGTGAATATCCAAAAAGAAATGTTTGAGTTAGAGAGCGGACAAGGCTTAAACAGTCATTTTCAGCAAGCTCAAGGTATACATTCTCTATAGTTTATTCGACCGTTTACCCACAGTGAAAGATATGTACACGTTGTTATTGAATCTCATAGTGTTTAACCCTGTGCCTACTTTACGGAGTTTACAAACTATTTGAATCTAAAAAGACGCCGCGTAACGTGGCGTCTTATCTGGATCCAAACTATTTGACACTCGTCTTAAGGTTTGTTTAATTAAAACAATGCATAAATCTAAACTGAACACATTTTGCAGACGACAATGTCGAAGCAGACGTCTGTGCAGCAGAATAAGGGTTATCCAGATGTTCCAGCTAAACATATAAGCGAGAGTAATCTGAACCAATCTAACATTTTCTCACTCATTTCAGCACCGAATGCTATAGTGTTACTACTGATTAAACCGTCTATTCGAGACACTTTTAATGAGTATGACACCATTGGGTTTAAAAGCAGAAATAAAGATTTAAGTTTTCGAAATACTTCAGTTATCTGGAGCCCTGTATTTACAGAGTTGTCCTTCTTTCCATTCACAAGGGAGGCTTTTTAATTGGTGCTAGCACAAAAATATTATAAATAAAATTTAAAAAGCGAATTGCTTAGATAAAACCGTTTTTTGTGAAAGAATCACGTCCCACGTAGTTCAAATGGGACCCCAAACAACCGTTTTATGCAGGTTTCTCAAAAGCACAATGCGGCTTTAAACATTTACTAAACTGAATTGAAAACTAGAAGTGTCCTTTCGAAGCTACAGAGTCAGTCAGCGAGAACAAATAACATACCCTACCTTAATAGTACACGTATACATGTAACCGAACGCTGGCTTGCAGAAAACTGTAAAAAGTACTGAAAGTGTATTTATCATACCTTTGAGGGTTATTTCACATGATGCAATCACAATTTTATTATAACATTTTATATATCTTTGTATTTTGTTTCTGGAATTGAGTTGTTCGGCTCTAAATGACATTTTTGTGTCTTAAAACACTATTCATTTAAATTATTTTATTTGAGTTGTTGTGTCTGTTTTCATTTTTATGTCCCCTTTATGAGTGCCATAAATAACAATAAACATCTAGTACAGTGGAGAATGTGTTATTCTTTCCCAATAAACGCGTTTACGCTAAAACTATTATTTCCAGTGCAAACAGTTTGGAGCCAGATCAGACGCCGGGTAACCCGGCGTCTGATCAGGCTTCAAACTGTTTGTCACCAAGATAAACATGAAATATCAGAATTGTCTAAAAGTTGTTCTTTTCTACGTTTTAGCGCTTTGCGTTTGCGTACGTTTGCGTTTAAACGGGAAAGAATAACAGATTCTCCACTGTAGTTGCTCTTTTGGTTGTTCTTACAGTGTCGCTCAAAATCAAGCTTTGACGTTGAAAAGAGCGTTTGCAAACAGTTTGGATCCTGATCAGACGTCACAAAGCGCGTTTGAAAACAGTTTGGACCCCTATCAGACGTCATGAAGCGCATAACGCGGCATCTGAACAGGATCAAAACTGTTTGCTACTTGTTTTGAAATCACGTCAGTTTTACTGCCTTAAATCTAACTTTGAAACGATATTGCAGACCACAATATTGAATCAGACGACAATATGGCGGTAAAAAACTTCACGATAAATTTGATCACGAAAGGGTTAAGATGTCACCAGCGTCAAATCACTGCCTATTTATTGTCTATCTTAAGAACGCCCCTAAACATTCAACAAAGAGGAAATTTAAAAAAACTAAATGTTTTTCACAGTCCAGGGGCCCGTTTCATAAAACTTCTTACGACAAATGTTGTCGTAAGTCAAAACTTTACAATACATATAATCTGTGATTTCTCTATCTAATCCTGTCTTGTGACATCTTTTTGGAATCGTCTCTTCAAGACGATTCCAAAAAGATGTCACAAGACAGGATTAGATGGAGAAATAAATAAGAATTGAGACTTTTATAATCTGACTTACGACAACATTTGTCGTACGAAGTTTTATGAAACGGGCCCCAGATGAGTTTGGTTTCCGAGGTTTTGCTGTACATGTACTGAATATCTAAAAAGTAAATAATGTTCAATCAAACATTGGCTAATTCTGTGCGTGGTTTCGACTGTGCATTCGTTTACCATTTACATGTAGATCTATTACATTTTGTACTTAGTCGGAATTTTGCAAAACATTTGAATCCTAATCAAACGCCAAGAAACATGGCGCCTGATCAGGATTCAAAACTGTTTGACTGTCGCTATGTTATTTTTTTCAAAATCTCAAGCTTGGCAAAACACCGAGTTCATGTTTGGTTGCAGTCGACACTTTTGAAGCAGAATATATTTTGGCGGGAGTAGGGTTAATTGAAACGCTGATCATATCGCCACCAACTTATTGAGATGAGTCCGCTTTTACTGGCTTTGCTAATGCACAGATATGAGGCGTAAGTGTATTTAATCATAGTTCAAAAGGATTGTACCCAATAAATAATAATCACAGAACTAATATCAATGAAAAACATTGGCTAACGACAGATTGCATGATACATAGGGAATTTGGCTTACATTTGCAAATAGCTTGAATCCAGATCAAACGCAACGTAACGCGGCGTCTGATCTGAATTCAAACTGTGTGTCACTCGTTATTAAGTTTTGCTGTCAAATTGTCCATTAAGGGTGTATCAATGTCATGAGCCATTTTTTCAAAGTATTAAACTTTTTTTCTATCATTGTTTTTTTGGAAGAGCTATTTATGATGAATGAAAAAATGAAAAAAAATATATATGGTGGTGTCCTTTTTTTTTTAGCTACAGCGATTTGAAAAAGGTATGTCAAATTTGGAATTTTTTTTCAAATTTTACCCATTCAGAGTACAAGCTTCAGTAAAATCTTTTTCAAAACAAAACAAAAAATGTTAATTTGGGTTTTCTTTATTTATTTCATGTCTATGGTGGTATGTTCACATATATAAACCAAATTTAGACAAAACAGGCACCAGGTTTGAACAATGTGGATCCTTGAATATCAAAAATATGCTTTATATAGGGGCATGATTTTATTGGATTTTTTATTTTATGAAAAAAAGTAGAAAAGTTTGAAAATGAAATAGTTCTAGTATTTAACTTTTTCTTATATTCTACCAGATGAAAGCCCATACTAAGGCAGTTCAAAATATGAAAAGAAATTGAAAGGTCAGTGTTGAAAATTTTGAGTTATTAAAGTAAAAAGAGTTATCGTCCCTTACAAAATTTACAAAAAAGTACCATACCGATGATATTTAGAGCTTTATAAATTTCACATTTGGTGCCTTTTTTTCTTAAATTAGTTTTTGTATGAAGAAATACTACCATAGATAGGAAATAAATAACACAAAACCAAATTATCATATTTGTTTTCATTTAAAATGGGTTTTATTGAAGCGGGCTGTTTGAAAAGGACAAAATAAGAGGAAGTGGGTGGGGTAAATTTTACATGGCCGTAGAGCCAACTGTTGTTCACCAAAATGTACACTTTTTCTATTTTTTCATTCATCTTAAATAGCTCTTCAATACAAAACCATCATAGAGTGTTTTCATGTACTTTGAAAAGTTCCCAAATTCATGACATTGATACACCCTTAAGTAACTTTGAGAAAAACAGCAGACTACAATTTTAAGCAGCCGTGAATAGGTTGGACATAATTGTCCTGTTTGGGAAACAGTGACAAGTATTGTTGTGAGGAGGGAATCGTTGTTCAGATGGATGTTGTAGGGGGAACACTGTATTCGTTTATCGGTACAGTATATCTGTTTGTCACTATTTGACTGCTCTGTCCAATAATCGTTTATCTGTCTCTTTGTGTGTCTGCCTCGGTTGCTTTCAAGCTACCTCTGTCTGCCTCCTTGTCACTGTCTGTCTCTATCACTTTCCCTATCGCTCACGCTCACTCTCTCTCTTATTCTCCTTTTCTAACGATCGCCCTGTTTTTCTTAATGTATGTATGTCTCGTGCAGTGTATGTCTGTCTATCTGTGTATATCTCACTGTCCCTGTCGGTCTATCGATCTATCTGTTTGTCTGTCCCTGTATGTATGTCTTTGTGTGTATCTCTCTGTGTCTCGCTATCTCTATGTTTAGTTTTCTTCGTCTGTTTCTCTTTCTCTGTCTGTCTGTTTGTCTGTTTTTCTGTCGCTCACCTCTCTCTCCCTATATATATCTGCCTGTCTGTCTTTTATTCTCTCTCTCTCCTTCTCTCTCTCTCTCTCTCTCTCTCTCTCTCTCTCTCTCAGAATTCGGTACTTTAATCATGTCCATGGCTTCAGATAAGGGAAGTAGCTCCTACATCATGTACCATGTATTTAAAAAACTGACATTTTTATATCTGCATTAAACCATAATGGTGTTACAACTCAAAAGAATAGTCATTTCGAGATGATTCTAATTTGTAGTAACACCATAGGATTTGATGCTGAACAGAATGAGAAAATATTGGATTTGTTCAGTTTACTCCCTCTTATCTGGAGTCCTGTGGTCATATCAGATTCATGCATATATCTAAAGAAATTCAAACCCTGTGCCAAATCTGGTTTTTCAGTCTCCTAAAATACACAATCAATGACTCTTCGTTATAGTGGCATTAATTGGGAACACTACTATATCAGAAAAGGGGAAGGCTTGAGTGCCTAATGTTAAGGTTCAAATCCAAAATTAATTTTCCAGAATAGCAGAAAGCCAACTTTGCCAAGAATCGGTTTGTACACGCCAATATTGTTTCCATACACGGAAGCAATCAATTACTGGATAGAAGATATCTGTATTGGTTCTCTGTATCTATATACTTGGTCTGTACCGATCTGTATCATTAGATTCATTACGATATGAGCGGAATATCACCTGATTACAGCCTATCTCAAGAGAGATAGAACGGCTAATGATTAACTTTTAACCCGCCGGACCAACAGTCTGTTTAAAATACCACCTGTCCGGAAAACCGTCCGCCAAATTTATCTTCCGCTATAACGTTATTACCACCATGCTTCCCATTTGCGCCCAGTGGTTTCTTCTATGCTTACATGTATAATACTGGATTAGTCCTTTTTTATGTAAAAGATGTCTGGTCTAAAATTTCATTTCGTTTTGTTTTTCATTGAAATTCCTATCAGCAAACAGTGTAGACCCTGATCAGACGCCACTTTATGCGACGTCTGATCAGAGTAATCACTGTTTGCCTATGTCCTATATATGGGATCGTGGGCCCACTTTATGGGTCAATTCTGTTGTGTGCACTATTGTTTTAAATTGATATTTAAGATAGTTTGAATAAAGGAATATCGAGTAGCCAACGATTTGGGTCCTGATTAGAAATATAGTTACTTTGCGTCTGATTTGGAACCAAACTGTTTACAAATGCGATTGCTTTTGCTTATGGCAGCGGAAGGGGTTACTTTTATATTCCACTTCAAGTTCAATCATGAAGAAATGTAATGATAAGAGGAAATATTTGCATACATCAGAAAATTTCTTAACATTTTTTGATCTCGATTATGCCCAAAACGATCTGCCTGACCTGATATCTAGTCTGGTACACTACAAGAAGGAGATTCTATCTATGTTATAAATATGAAACGAGCGATTGTTCGTTTCACAAACACATTCCAAAAGAAAACAAGAACATGTCAAGAAAAATTATAACATCTATTTCTGTTTCAGTGGTTTGCGCTTTATTGTATTACGAGACAATTCAAAAGAAGAACATTGATTGTTATATAATATAGATGGTTGTTAAATGTAAGATAAAAGTAATACAGAAAGTTCATGTAAACGTTCTAAATATACTATCGAACTTATAGCAGATATAATCATTTAGATATATCACAGATACTTCAATGCTGTGAGATATTGCCATTGTACTTGTCCGTCGTCCGTCGTGTGTTGTTTTTACATTTCAATCTTAAACCTAAATTCTATAGACCGAAATTGTTGAAACTTGGTGTAGATGATTGATGGATGACCCTGACCAATACGTTGTTACTTTCATGTTGACCCGAAATCCAATATGGTCGCCATTGCGGTCATCGGGAAACTATTTTACATGTAACCGTTAAACTCAAATTTAACTGGACCGATAATTTGGAACTTGGCAGAAATGATCAGTGCTTGGTCCTGAACAAATGTTACTTTCGTGTTGATCCAATGCCTAGGATGGCAATTGTAATAATAAAATAGCAAATGATGTAAAATAGAATTTGGTCTATTGCATAAACCCACCACATTGCACTTAGCTACGTACTCGACAGAAACGACAAAAGGTTAGATCATGAGTAATGCCCGCTTTTTCGAAATTTGATCTGCATTTGCGCAATTTGCATGAGCCAGTCAATCTACGTTTGACGGAATAAGGACTTAGACTTTCGCCTGCTGGTTGTGACAGTTCTAGAATTTACAAACAGTTTAGATCTAAATCAGATACCGCATTTATCGACGTCTGATCAGGTTCTTAAGTGTTTGACTCTTTTTGGTTTAGATTTCTACAGCTAAAATTGCTTTAAATTTTAATTTTAGAACCATCTTGCAGACGACAATTGCGATGCAGACGATATTGTTAAAGGCAAAGGGTGAACCCCTTCCCTGCCATGACGTCATCAATTTTTGAAAAATGGTCGTCTGCGTTTAATTCTTAAACTTAAAAATTAAGGAATTTCGACTAAAGAAATATTGAAATGAATGTCAAACAGTTTGAATTCTGATCAGACGCCGCACTACGCGGCGTCTGATCAGGATCCAAACTGTTTGCAAATAACTATTATACTCGGGGGCAAAGGCAATGAAAGGGTTAAGTGTCATGGATCAATCTCCCGATATTTCGCTGATTAAAGCAAGGTGATTATAATGTCTCTTTGATTTCTCCATCCTTGTGCTTATTTGTTTCCGCCAGCGAGTTCCCGGATATAAAACCTTTACTTGATGACTCCGTGTAGTGGCAGAGACGATAAAGTGAGTCGTTAATTGAAGATTATTGTAAACATGTTTGTTACAAAGAGTATTGCACCGCAGCTAACTAGCTTCTATGACATTTAGCCCCCATTCACTGCCATGACGTCATCAATTTTACAAAAAATATCGTCTGCTTTTATTTAAAAAAAATAAATTAACCCCATTCACTGACATGACGTCATCAATTTTACAAAAACATGTCGTCTGCTTTAGTTTGAAAAAATTAAATTAACCCAATTCACTGACATGACGTCATCAGTTTTACAAAAAAATATTGTCTGCTTGTATTTGACAAATCTAAACATTTATGTATTTGGACTTAAGAAATATTGAAATGAGTGTCAAACAGTTTTGATTCTGATTAGACGCCGCGTGACGCGGCGTCTGATCAGGAGCCAAACTGTTTGCAAATAACTGAATCTGTTGTTCTAAGGGGTAAGACAATGAAAATGTTCAACGACATAGAACATAAAAAATGTAGAAAATGACAGTTTGGTGAAAGCGTTAATGTCTTTGTTCCATTTGAATAAACAGGTCGGGCCAGATTAGAAATCGAATTAAAACGATATTTCACGCGAACGCAATTCTACTAAATTAAGAAATTGACAGTTAATAATGAATGTCTGTAAAGTATTTTACGGTAAAGTTAGATTTCGAGCAGATTGGCTGAAGAAAAATCTTCACGAAACGGCGTCTGACCTGGCTCCGAGCTAAAATAATACTTTGAAACAGTTGAGATGCGCTCCTCTGAGACACGACATTACGCAAAACAAATTAAAACGATCGCAGTTGAATGTTTCCATCATAGAAACACCACAGAAGTACTCAAGCATTGGTACATGTATATACCTATTTTCCGGCAAACAAAAACAAAACAACAACAAACAGGTCACGTGTTAGATCAGAATATTGATGCGCAACACAAACAAATTCATAGATCAAAAATAACTTTAATTGTTTTGTGTAAACAGGGTCTAAACTATATCCCCCTATTTTAAATGTGTTGCAAGGCAGCCTTATTTTGGACAGAAAAAAAGTGTAATGGACTGGAGGCCTGTGACGCCTGTCCTAAACAAGAATTAATGGTTAACTTTATTGCACAAAAATGGAGAAATGAGACAATCATGTGCGGGCACGGGGCGACTAATATCTTTCAACTGTTATATATAGAACTAAGATAAGTTCCTAACGATGTCGATGACGTAAGCGAACTTAAGAGGAACCATGCTTTGATCCTTTCTGTGCTGCTAAACAGTGTACAGTAAAAACTCTCTGTAACAGCCACCCTTCTATTTAGACCACCACTATATTACGACCACTGAATTATGTTAATTATCAGATGTTTAAGGCAAGGTACTGCTAAAAGGAAGATGAACGGAAAACAGAAAGTCCTTCCTTGCTACTCTTTTCTTTTAAAAAGTTGTCTTTTTCTACATTTTGTGGCATTGCGTTTGGGAAGACTAACATAATATCCAGTATAATAGTAGTACAGTGCTTCCTCCCTACAACGGCACTCCGAACAACGATTCCCTCCTTCCAGCAATGCTTGCCGCTGTTTCGCACCAACACGGTAATTATGTCTAACTGTTTCACTGTTACTAAATCGTCAGCTGCTTTTTCTCAAATTTATAGAATGAGTATTTTGACCAACACATTATAATGACGAGTGGCAAACAGCTTGAATCCAGATCAGACGCCGCCTTACGCGGCGGCTGATGTGGATACAAGCTGTTTGCATATGTAAGCCAAGTCGTTGTCAGCACTATAAGTATATTATTTTCCCTCCCTGTAACGACTTCCTCCAAACAACACACACAATCCGTGTCTCTAATTTGGTGTTGATTATAGAGAGGGAACAAGTGCTGTAACAGCATTTGCTTCAATATGTATGCCCATTGCAATCACTGGATTAGGAACGAGATCAAATGCCGAGTAACTCGGCGTCTTATCAGACTCGTAAATGTTCTTCACTCAGGTTTTAATACAATGTCTACATTTTCAAAAACCCGTCAATGTTTTACATTTTTAAGGACGAATAACGTCCACCCGCGATGTAATACAACGGACGTAAGGCAATTACAATATTTCAACTGACCTAAAATGGCTGAATATAAAACTGGCAGAAACATTTGCAGTTTTTGTAACTTCATTATGGCGGTTATCATATTCGAAACTCTTTATAACTCTATTTAATCTCACGAGATTTGAAACGGACAGATTTGACAAGATTTTCAAAACCAGGATTATCATAAAGCTTAAATGGAACAGGTTTGGGTCCAGAATAAATGGCACACCAGACAATGATGTCACTGGTACAGTGGAGAATCTGTTATTCTTTCCCGATAAACGCGTTTACACTAAAACTATTATTTGCAGTGCAAACAGTTTGGAGCAAGATCAGACGCCGGGTAACCCGGCGTCTGATCAGGCTTCAAACTGTTTGCCACCAAGATAAACATGAATTATCAGAATTGTCCAAAAGTTGTTCTTTTCTACGTTTTAGCGCTTTGCGTTTGCGTACGTTTGCGTTTAAACGGGAAAGAATAACAGATTCTCCACTGTACACGGTACAGTGCTCCCTCCCTACAACGGCACTCCAAACAACGACTCCCTCCTTACAACGACCCTTGCCGCTGTTTGCCAAACAAGATCTCTCACTGCTGCAATATCGTCTACTTAAAATTGTCGTCTGCTGTTTTTCTCAAAGTAACATACAGTGGAGAATCTGTTATTCTTTCCCGTTTAAACGCAAACGTACGCAAACGCAAAGCACTAAAACGTAGAAAAAACAACTTTTGGACAATTCTGATAATTCTTGTTTATCTTGGTGGCAAACAGTTTGGAGCCTGATCAGACGCCGGGTTACCCGGCGTCTGATCTGGCTCCAAACTGTTTGCACTGCAAATAATAGTTTTAGTGTAAACGCGTTTATTGGGAAAGAATAACAGATTCTCCACTGTAAGTATACCTGTTGTTAGGACAAACATATTGAATAGTGTCAAACAGCTTGAATCCTGATCAGGCGTCTGATATGGATTCAAGCTGTTTGCAAATGTAAGCCAATGTCCCTCCCTATAACGACTCCTTCCGAATAACGCACATATTTTTGTCGCCAATTTGGTCTCGTTGTATTTGTTTCCCAACACATGCTTCTGTACTCAGAAAACTAATGTCCACTGCAAACGGTTTGGAATCAGACCAGACGCTTCAAGTCCTCACTGTATATGAGGCAATCGTCATTTATTTCTAGGAATTTTCATGTTTTATTGAATTGCGTTTGAATTGTGTTTGTTTGAAACGGACAAGAGTAACACCACACACTCTATGAGTTCAGTGCCCTGTAAAGTGCAGTTGGTCTTTCGATTCTCCAAGAGGAGGTTAATTAAAACTCCTAAATTACGATCAACCAACATAAGACTAATTGTTGGTATTTCAGACAGGCAACAGCTTAAAAAAGATGAAAAAATAGCAGAAAACCTCCTATAGGAGCTTTTTGGTTTACGTTTATAATGCTTTAAGCAGCCACATGAGTTAAACATCAATAACTAATTCTCATTTAGTTATTGAGGAATTTTACAGTACGAAACAACTGGACTATTTAAGGCACGGTGCTTCCAACGCACATTCCTTGTAAAAACTCTAAATTTAAATAAAAGTCTGCTTCTTCATTGCTATGTGCCAAACAAGTATCGTTTTGGAACAGTCGAGGGATGGGTACCAGTGGTAGACTGTGTTGATCCTGTTCAGACCACAAGCAACTCAACGATTGTCTGATCTTTATCAAGACTGTTTTGAATTGTAAGAGAAGGAAGCCGAAAACTGTAACAGTATTGTGGCTGCACTGTGTATTTGGTTCTAGTACAACACCCTTATACAGTAAAACCTCTCTACTACGACCACTAAATCGAATGCTCATTGAATGTATAAAAGACAAGTGACAGCTTAAAGCAAGGTGACAGTAAAACAGAAAGCTCCTATAGGAGCTTTCTGTTTTATTGTTACCTTGCTTTAAGGAATCACCTGTTGTAAACATCTAATAATTAACACAATTTAGTGGTCGTAATAGAGAGGTTTTACTGTAACTGAAAGTTCCCACGTTTCCTAGCAGACAGTTAGAAGTCATTAGAGGTATAAACGAGTTTCATTAAGTCAGCTTGAGTCGTGAAAGTAACGGTTTCACGCAACACGGGTGCCGACAAATATACAATGTTCTAGACGAAAAACGCATTTATAGCGCAAGAAGTATGAAACAAATAATACTATAGGTGCAAATTTTAAAAGCCAACAAAAGTACAAAGTACAAGATGAAACCCGCATATAGTGTCAGAAAAATGAAACAAATACATGTACATGTACAGCGCTCTCTCTCTCTACAACGACACCCTATGGGAGACAAAAAGTGTGTTCGTTGTTCGGAGGGAGTTGTAATAGGGAGGGAAATTGGTTTACATGTGTAAACAGCTTGAATCCAGAACAGACGCCGCGTAACGCGGTGTAACGCGGCGTCTGATCTGGATTCAAGCTGTTTGTCAATCGCCTTTAAGTTTTTTACTGACAAACTGTCCAATATAAAACTTTGAGAACAACAGCAGACGACAACTTTAAGCAGACGATATTGCAGCAGTTAAAGCGTTTGATAAAAATGTTATCCTGTTTAGGGAACTGCGGCAAGGGTCGTTGTAAGGAGGAAGTCGTTGTTGCGATGGTCGTTGTACGGAGGGAATGCTGTACATGTAATGTTTGGTGCATGTTGGATGCTGGCCGTTCGGATTGCGCACCGGTTAGTGTACCCGCTTCTCATCAATTCGTCCCGAGTTGTGTCGGAATGTCAGAGGGTACATTGGTCGCTCGTACGAACACTGCATCATATGCGCCAACGAAGGGGATTTAACGAAGTTGTTAGAAGTTGTAAAACAAAATGAAATTTAAACTTATAAAGGGTGCATGAGTTTGAGTGTTCTTTTTTGTTGTGTTTTTTAATCCTGTCATTATGACGTCATAACCCATCTTGCCATAACATCATGACGTTTGTTTGTTAACTTATCGTCTGCTTGATTTCTAAAGTATAGAATTTTAGGCAGTTTGACTTAAAGGGACTCGCAACCGGATTGTGTACTTGCCAAAAAAATAAAATAAAATACTCAAATAAAAGCAAATTTGTGGCATTATTTGGCTTCTGACATTAAAAAAATATGATCAGCCCAAAAAAAGTATCAAGAATCGTCACCGAATCTTAGTTTTTTTAGATATTTTCCATCGTTTTTCTATGTAGCGTTAGCTAACGGTATAGTTGTTGTTGTTGCTTCTCTTCACGGGCTCAGACATAAACCCGAGCCGAATAAAGTACTATCAACCGCTACCAGTGAAGTACGTTAATTCGTTACCATTTATAGAGAGAGCGCTGGTAGCCAAGGGGATAAAGGCGTTTCCTCATTTTTCATGTTTGTCTCCACATGGAGGGTCACGGGTTCGAATCCCATCAGAGCTTCTTTTTTCTCTTTTTTTGAAATGCATTTTTTAACAGAATTTATTATCCTAAACTAAATCTTACCCATTTATATAAACATTTGACATATATTTACAAATTACTATTTTTAATGCTAAATCCGGTTGCGAGCCCCTTTAAAACGCATTTATATTGGTGCCAACAAGTCACGCGGCGTCCGATCTGGATCAAAACAGTTTGTATGCATGTAAATAAGTGTTATAGAACCTTGGTAGGGAAAGGATTCATTTCTCCTAAAACCTATGTTGTACTGGGAGGGGGGCAAACTAAATCAACATCAACATAGTTCATTTACTGTAACATACATAGCTTAAATATAAATCAACCAGTGATAGTCAGTACGAACTGAAAGGGCACTGGTTATTAAACCTTTTTATGATCAAATTATTAGGAAGTGTTTTACCCATTCACCGTTTCATTGTCGTCTGCTTCAATTTTGTTGTCTGCAATGTCGTTTCCAAGTTAAACTATAAGGCAATACGACTGAAGTAATTTTAAAGTGAGTGTCAAACAGTTTGAATCCTAATCTGACGCCGCGTAACGCGGCGTCTGATCAGGATCCAAACTGTTTGCAAACGCGCTTTAAAGCGTCATTGAGAGTGAAAGGGTTAAACAGTAAGCGTAACTATATAGTACATGTACAATGTAAAATAGTTCAGATCCTGGTCAGACGCCGTGCAACTCGTCGTCTTATTCTGTACCTAAACAATGCTATATTATTCTTGAATGTTTTATAATTTATATAGATAAATAAAGAAAACTATAAAGTCGCACCTTAATTCATGCGACACTTTTGACCCAGAGCATATTTTGGCGGGATAAGTGTTAATAATGATGAAATGCAGCAATTTTGAAGACCGGGAGTGCCATGCACGCCACCATAAAAAGATTAACCCTTTCATGATCAAATTTGTCGAGAGGTTTTTACCCCTTCACCGCCATAGTGTCGTTTGCTTCAATATTGTTGTCTGCAATATCATTTCAAAGTAAGATTTCAGGAAATATGACTGACGAAATTTCGAAACGAGTGTCAAACAGTTTGGGTCCAGATCAGACGCCGCGTTACGCGGTGTCTGGTCAGGATCAAAACTCTTGTAAATGCGCTTTATGACGTCATTGAAAGTGAAGGGCTTAATAATGATGAAGTGCAGCTATTTTGAAGACCGGGAGTGGCATGCACGCTACCACAGAAAAAGATTAATCCACTTACATAAATGCACTAGAATATGTCTAGATGCACTTATAGAATTGGGAAGACCAATGTCCAATGTTATGAAACGTTTGAGTTGAGTCTGAGATCGTCCTCATGCATGCGATTGGTCAGATTTGAGCAAAAGCTCAAATCTGACCAATCAAATGCTTGGGAACGATCTCAGACTCAAACTCTTTATAACCTGGTGGTGTGTACTAAACGCCCCGGTGCAATTATGCCAATAGGAGAAAACTGTTTTTGTTTTCAAATAAGACAAAAGCGGAAGTATCTGAACAAATATAAGACCAGTTTTGTAACATATATTCTAGCGCAAAAACTTTACTAAAGTACATGCGCTAATTTTTGTTTATGTTATCATAAAACATGTAAAGTTAAACATGATTAATACTAATATACTAGAAAGATGATTTTGTTCTTTCCAAATAAGCGCGATTGCCCGTAACCAATTACATGTGCGCATGTATGTCCGTTGAAAACAGGCAATTTACTTCTTGGTAACTTTCCTATACTTATTTAATTATCTTAGTTTCTATATCTAATATAGATATATTTTTCAATAATAGAATATTGTTTGTTTGTTCAATCCATTTGCCTTGTCTGTTTGCTTCTCTTTTCTTCACTGTTTGCACAGGACAAGTGCACTTTTCACATGTATACTGTTTGAAAAGGACGCCTATATGCGGGACTAGGGTTCAAAGGGTTAAGCTGAAGTATTTATTAAAAGGTATCCATCCTTCTTCATTGTATGACCATAAAACACAAAGGTTTACAGTGTTGCATGACTTTACGCATGCATGTCACATGCTAAATGATTGTAAAATACGTAATATATTAGTTTGAATGTACAGTGGATGTGGTGTCATTCTTGCTCAATGGACGCGTTTATGCTAAAACAATTAGTACGATTGCAAATTGTGTGTATCCAGATCAGACGCAGGGTAACTCGGTGTCTGATTAGGTTCCAAACTATTTGCCACTCAGAGTAAAATAAATAGTAAATCATTTTCTACATTTTATTACATAACGTTTCCATTTCGTTTCTTTTTAAAGGGAAAGAATAGTGTCTTCTCCACTGTACAAATGCAACTGCAAATGTCAAATGAAATTAAGTATTTGTTCTTTACGTCAGTAAATTAATTAACTTGTTTTCAATCATCTGCCGAACCCATACACGGCAAGCTGGTTCAGACTTATAGATGTGTGCATGATTGTATTACATGTATAGCATAGATAAGGCACATGCCAGCATAACCCATTCAACACTAGAAACGAGTATACTCGTCATTAAAAAATACCAGTGTACGTGTAAAGATTACACTAGTCCCATGTAAACAGTGGATACTCAAATCAGAGTGCTCCTTAAGTAGCCCTCTGATCAGGGTCTACACTGTTTGTAATTTTGAAATATATTGTTAAAATCAACCCTTAATTGTCAAAAATGGACGATACTTATTTTGAAATTGGAATTGCCCATTAAAAGTATCAGGGGTGAATGAGTTAGAAACAAATTGAGTAAAGCAGATATGTCAATTTCCACCCAGGAATTACATATATATGCTTTACTGTACATCTTGGTTTAACCCTTTACCTGATAGCATTGTTTCTAGTATTGAAGATATGTGACTACTGAAAGCAGGTTGAAAGTAAAGCAGAATGCGCCATAAGGCGCATTCTGCTTTACTTTCAGCCTGCTTTAAGCTATTAACTGCTAGAATAAGGAAAGTATTAAATATGACACATATTCATTATGGTTTAATTTGGAACTATTTTCTTCAGCGGATGAATAAAATGGATGTGCTAAAAGTCGCTTCTATAAGGGAAAGGGTTAAGCAGTCAAATGTCTTGCACGTCGAAACTATTGTTTCTTTTAAGTTATAATATTTTTTCAAAAAACAACAACAACAACAACACTAACATAATTATAATATACCAGCAAGTCTTAGGAATACCATTACATCTGAATATAAATGTAACCCATTTGTGCCCAGCTGATTCTTCCATGCTTGTATATGGGATTAATTCATTTTTACCTACAATGTAAGGGGAACGTCTAAATTTTCATTTTCGTTTTTTTACGTTGAACTTTCTATCTGCAAACAATGCATACTCTGGTCAGACCCAGCATGCGGGGCTGAAACTGAGTCTACACTGTTTGTTTATGTCTTTTTAATCCATTACCCCTATCATGTTTCTCAATTTGAAGACATGTGTCCACTTAAAGCAGGTTAAAAGTAAAGCAGAATGTGCCTTAAGGCGCATTCTGCTTTACTTTCAGCCTGCTTTAAGCAGTTATCCGATATAGAAACTATTTCTTATGGTACATTTTCATGTCTTTATAAAAAGGAAATATTTTCCACAGTTGGGGAATAAGGCATATTTATGGAGTAATGGGTTAAGGTACGATTTGAACTGTATATCAGTGGTTAATCCCGTGAGGCCCTGCACGTAATAAGATGATAAAAGTCTTTTGTTCTCTCTTGATCTAATCTAAGATTAGCTGACATCCCACTCAATCCTGATACAGATCAAGGTAGGCTATGTCAGACAGATACATCTCTTTTGTTTGCCCTTTAACCCTTTCACTGCTTGATTTTTCGGGAGATTTTTTACCCCTTCACCGTTTCATTGTCGTCTGTTTCAATTTTGTTGTCTGCAATTTTGTTTCAAAGTTACAAAAAGGCCGTATGACTGAAGAAATTTCAAAATGAGTGTCAAACTGTTTGGATCCTGATCAGACGCCGCGTTACGCGGCGTCTGATCATGATCCAAATTGTTTTCAAATGCGCTTTTAAGCGTCATTGAGAACGAAACGGTTAAGTGGCCAACTGTCCTCATAATGGAAACTGTCTATTGGGAAGTGGGTTAAAGTTGCTAAAATTGACAAAGAAAGAGCAGAACAAATCAAAAGGAGATATACCTTTCTGACAGATGCCGGTCTCCGTCATTTTCAAACAGATCAAGAAAAGAATTCAAAAAAGTAATATTAAGAGAAACACAAATTTTCTGTTCTAAAAGAAATACTGAATCCAATAAAGAACTTTTTAAACCATTGAAGCTTCTGCAGATTGGCACGTGTCACTATTATTGTTAATGAAACGTGGTCTAGTTCACTGAGATAAAAACGTATTATATTAGAGATCAATCTTCCGATACCTGACTGATCAACCTTGTTACACTTACTGCATGGACAACTTTGTGATAACCAATAGAAACAATTTTGATTCTGTGACCCTGCGTTTCACCAGAATCAATTTTTTAACCTGATTCTAGTTTTTGAAAAATATAAACCTCTCTATTACGACCACACACGTGTGTGAATTACAGTGGAGAATCTGTTATTCTTTCCCGTTTAAACGCAAACGTACGCAAACGCAAAAAACACTAAAACGTAGAAAAGAACAACTTTTGGACAATTCTGATAATTCTTGTTTATCTTGGTGGCAAACAGTTTGGAGCCTGATCAGACGCCGGGTTACCCGGCGTCTGATCTGGCTCCAAACTGTTTGCACTGCAAATAATAGTTTTAGCGTAAACGCGTTTATTGGGAAAGAATAACAGATTCTCCACTGTATAATGTGTTTACAACAGGCTACTTACTGCCTAAGCAAAAATACCGTAAAACAGAAATCCCCTTTTGGAGCTTTCTGTTTTACTGTCACCTTGGTTTAAGCTGTCATTTGTCTTTTATATAATCAATTAGCCTTCGTTTGAGTGATTTTAATCAATAGGTTTCAATGTAAATTGTTATTTTTATATGAGAAAGACATGCCGAAGATTTGCACAAGAAAGACACTATGTTTTAACCGTTATTTGCAATTTTTGATGTAGATCAGACACCGCGTAACGCAGCGCCTGAGCAGGATCCAAATTGTTTTGCACTTGCGGCAATCTTTATTCAGTCAATGATTCAGAGATTTGAATATTGCAGAATATTGGAGCCGACTTTAGCAAACAGTTTATGTTCAGATCAGACGCCGCGTTATGTGGCGTCTGATCTGGATCCAAACTGTTTGACACTAGGCTTTACGTTTCGTTAATTTAAATATGTATCAATTTAACTTAACACAATTTGCAGATGACAATGTCAAAGCAGACGATATTACAGCAGGATAAAGGTTAAGGAGCTGAAAGGTTAATTCTGTGATTATTACAGTGGAGAATCTGTTATTCTTTCCCAATAAACGCGTTTACGCTAAAACTATTATTTGCAGTGCAAACAGTTTGGAGCCAGATCAGACGCCGGGTAACCCGGCGTCTGATCAGGCTCCAAACTGTTTGCCACCAAGATAAACAAGAATTATCAGAATTGTCAAAAAGTTGTTCTTTTCTACGTTTTAGTGTTTTGC
Source organism: Gari tellinella (assembly GCA_922989275.2). Lineage (NCBI taxonomy): Eukaryota > Metazoa > Mollusca > Bivalvia > Cardiida > Psammobiidae > Gari > Gari tellinella. Next base: position 48,834,517 of record OV277864.1, read on the forward strand.
GTTTGCGTACGTTTGCGTTTAAACGGGAAAGAATAACAGATTCTCCACTGTATGTCTCTGTGATTGGATTTCCCGTTGCGGCGTTCATTAGTTTTTACGCTAAACAAAACAGTGATTTGAAACTTTACTAGATGACACCGAGCTTTCGCGGAGAAGATAAATTGATTGGCTAATTGGTGATTATCTGTTAACCTTTCGCCATTATTGGCGACATTTGCAACATTTTTTATCCAGATCAGAGGCCGAAAACTTCGACTTATGATTGATCTTGGACCAAACTGTTTAAAACGCCTGTCTATATTTCGTCAGTCAAATTATCTTCTGGCTTCAAGCAGTTTGCAAAGGAAATACTTGTCAAAGTGTACAGTGGAGAATGTGTTATTCTTTCCCAATAAACGCGTTTACGCTAAAACTATTATTTGCACTTGCAAACAGTTTGGAGCCAGATCAGACGCCGGGTAACCCGGCGTCTGAGCAGGCTTAAAACTGTTTGCCACCAAGATAAACATGAAATATCAGAATTGTCCAAAAGTTGTTATTTTCTACGTTTTAGCGCTTTGCGTACGTTTGCGTTTAAACGGGAAAGAATAACAGATTCTCCACTGTAGCATACTCGCATTTGTTTCGAAAAAATAATAAAATAGAAGAAAGACTAAAAGGTTAAAGGTTAGAATGTTAGGTATGTATAGGTGTTTTCCAAACCTATGTAAACCCATTGACCCCTAGTGACGACTTGCATATGCGTCATTTACAAACTGATCACGTGTACATGTAACGAGTGCACTTGTCTATGTTAACAGGCAAGACCCTGATTAGTGTGTGGGGTGATCAGGAACTGTATTGTTTCTCGTTTCGCAATATTTTGTTTAAATTTACCTTAAATATTCAGAAAAGTGGGCTGGACTGATTTTGAAACTGGAGCTTTAGAAGCTGTTTTACCGGCACATTGTTCTAAGCTATCACCTGTACTTTAAACAGTCAATTAGCCTTCGTTTTAATGGTCGTAATAGAGAGGTTTTTCCGTAAATTCAGATTTCTCATCTAAGTACAGTGGAGAATCTGTTATTCTTTCCCAATAAACGCGTTTACGCTAAAACTATTATTTGCAGTGCAAACTGTTTGCCACCAAGATAAACATGAAATATCAGAATTGTCCAAAAGTTGTTCTTTTCTACGTTTTAGCGCTTTGCGTTTGCGTACGTTTGCGTTTAAACGGGAAAGAATAACAGATTCTCCACTGTAGCATACTCGCATTTGTTTCGAAAAAATAATAAAATAGAAGAAAGACTAAAAGGTTAGAGGTTAGAATGTTAGGTATGTATAGGTGTTTTCCAAGCCTATGTAAACCCATTGACCCCTAGTGACGACTTACATATGCTTCATTTACAAATTGATCACGTGTACATGTAACGAGTGCACTTGTCTATGTTAACAGGTAAGACCCTGATTAGTGTGTGGTGGTGGGAGAGTGGGGTGATCAGGAACTGTATTGTTTCTCGTTTCGCAATATTTTGTTCAAATTTACCTTAAATATTCAGACAAAGTGGACTGGACTGATTTTGAAACTGGAGCTTTAGAAGCTGTATGTTTTACCGGCACATTGTTCTAAGCTGTCACCTGTCTTTTAAATAGTCAATTAGCCTTCGTTTTAATGGTCGTAATAGAGAGGTTTTGCCGTAAATTCAGATTTCTCATCTAAGTACAGTGGAGAATCTGTTATTCTTTCCCAATAAACGCGTTTACGCTAAAACTATTATTTGCAGTGCAAACAGTTTGGAGCCAGATCAGACGCCGGGTAAACCGGCGTCTGATCAGGCTTCAAACTGTTTGCCACCAAGATAAACAAGAATTATCAGAATTGTCCAAAAGTTGTTCTTTTCTACGTTTAAGTGTTTTGCGTTTGCGTACGTTTGCGTTTAAACGGGAAAGAATAACAGATTCTCCACTGTAGCATACTCGCATTTGTTTCGAAAAAATAATAAATTAGAAGAAAGACTAAAAGGTTAAAGGTTAGAATGTTAGGTATGTATAGGTGTTTTCCAAACCTATGTAAACCCATTGACCCCTAGTGACGACTTGCATATGCGTCATTTACAAACTGATCACGTGTACATGTAACGAGTGCACTTGTCTATGTTAACAGGCAAGACCCTGATTAGTGTGTGGTGGTGGTGGTGGTGGGAGAGTGGGGGTGATCAGGAACTGTATTGTTTCTCGTTGCGCAATATTTTGTTCAACGTTTGCGTTTAAACGGGAAAGAATAACAGATTCTCCACTGAATAACAAAGACGTCGGGACAGTCTGATTTCTTTCGTTATATCCAAATTTCGTTATATCAGATCCATTTTCACTCACTCATCTAATACACTGTATACAGTCGCATCTCAATAACTCAAACTCGCTTTTGTCAAACATATCCATATATGAAATACGGGTGTATTCTACTAAAGCAACTGGGAAGTATTGAAATTCATCTGTAGAAAACCATATTTTTTTTATTTTGCTTTGTGTAACGGGGGTTCGAGTGATTGAAGTTCAACTGTTATTATATCTTTACATGTATTGTTTGAAATATTAGGTTCAAATGGTCTACTTCATATCAGGGTCTACACTGTTTGCTAGTGTACATGTACAGTGGAGAATCTGTTATTATTTCCCGTTTAAACGCAAACGTACGCAAACGCAAAGCACTAAAACGTAGAAAAGAACAACTTTTAGACAATTCTGATAATTCATGTTTATCTTCGTGGCAAACGGTCTGGAGCCTGATCAGACGCCGGGTTACCCGGCGTCTGATCTGGCTCCAAACTGTTTGTATTGTAAATTATAGTTTTAGCGTAAACGCGTTTATTGGGAAACAATAACAGATTCTCCACTGTATATATAAACAGAAATATAATTGTTATATTCCATATGCGTAAATTGAACATGAATATTTGGAACCAAATGAAGTGAATATGGAGTACGGTACTACACTTCTACTAATTCAAAAGGGAATAATGCTATCAATCATTTAAGCTTTAACCCGTTCACATTCAAGCCGGACACCACTAACAGTTGCAAACAGTTTAGATCCTGATTAGACGCCGCGTGACGCGGCGTCATATCAGGATCCAAACTGTTTGACAATCGTATAAAAGTTTCCTAAATTTAAAGACGCATGCAATTCGCCGCAGTCGACGACATTATATCAGCGAATTTGTTAGACTGGTTATGACAGTAAAAAAGGTTACAAAAAAGAATATACGATGTAAATTTTCCACACAGATACTTGTTCAATCATGAAACTATCCCATAAACAAAAATAAGACGTCATTTTTTCCTAATAAAAAAGAGAATGTTATAAACACAGTTGCAAACACCGAGTAATCCGGCGGAACACGCTCCAGAATATTTGCCGTCCAGGTTTTATTTATATAATTAACACTTTCAAAAACTATATTTTCTACATTTGCGTTAATTTAGTTTAAGTTTCTCGTCGTGTGGTTTGGTTTAAAACTGCTTGCAATAGATAGCACTGTTTCAAGAACAAATCGTTTGACAGTAAAGAATACCGTTCCCATTTTAAACTCATGTTTGAATTTGATCTGATTAACTGTATGTTCAATATATACAGTGGAGAATACGTTGTTCTTCTCCGTTTAAACACAAACGAATTGCAAACGCAAAGCAATCAAATGTAGAAAATTAAAATGTTTTTAAATTTCGTATGATTTATTCTTATCCTAGTGCCAAACAGCTTGGAGTCTGACCAGGCTCAAAGCTGTTTGCAATGGAAATGACTATTTTAGTATAAACGCGTTTATTGAGAAAAGAATAACGTTTTTCTTACTGTAACGTAATAATCACAACCAGTAAGACAATATTGCCAGCTGAAGCGAGAATACAGACCACCTAAGTTAGACCCCAAACAATTTGAACAAGGCAATAGTCTCTTAAGTAATCAAATAAAGTTCGATCAGTGAGGGGAATAAAGAGAATTTCCACAGACGGATTATACATACAAATTGATTTGTTTGGAACATAGCATGCCTTTTTTCGGTTTGTTAACGATTGGTTCTGATAAGAGATGAGGGTCCGCCATGAGACAAACAGTTCAATGACATCAGAGGTAGCGTAGGAATAGACCAATTAAATGTAGTTATTTGCAAAGTACAGTGATCTCTCTCTCCAACGACATCCATTGGGAGACAGAAATTGTGTGCGTTGTTAGGAAGGAGTCGGTATAGGGAGGGACATTGGATAACATTTGCAAACAGCTTAAATCCAGATCAGACGCCGCGTTACGCGGTGTCGTCTGATCTGGATTCAAACTGTTTGTCACTCGTCATAAGTGTTATGTCAAAATGTTCACTGATAAGTAACTTTGAGAAAAACAGCAGACGACAATTTAAAGCAAACGATATTGCAGCAGTGAAAGCGTAAGCCATAACTGTCATGTTAAGGGATCTGTGGCAAGGGTCGTTGTGAGGAGGGAGTCGTTGTTGGGAGAGCCGTTGTGGAGAGGGAACACTGTACACATGTAACTGAAGGTGTACACCGGAGAAGACGTTTTTATTATATCGTTAGCTTGAAATTACAGCAGAGAAAACGTTATTCTTTCCCAATACAGTGGAGGATACGTTATTCTTCCCCAATAAACGCGTTTACGCTAAAACTATTATTTCATAAAGCAAACAATTTTGCGCCTGATCAAACGTGGGGTACATGTAACCATTTTACAATATACATGTACTGCCGAAAACAAGCATAAATATTCATAAATGGACTAAACTTAATTAGAAACTGGAATTGACCATTAACTGTTTTAGGGTGAATTAGTTCAGTACATGTTGCTTCGTAAAGCAAGATAGTCAGTTGACCAGAAATCCCTGAAGGGGTTTTCAGTTTTTCCATATTGTTTAAGGGGGTAGGTGCACCTTTGGAAAGTAAATACCAATTCTTCAAACTTAGCATACAGACAGTAAAATTAGTTTCTATGATAAAACTGGTGAAAAAAGTGGGGGTACCGAACCTTTCTTTTTCACAATTTGAGATTTTTCAAGGCTACCCCCCTAAAATTGAAGCTTCACAAAAACTCCTACTTTTTTGTACTACGGGTTTTCAATCTTTATTTAAACAATATATTTGTACAAAAAGTATCCTAATTTATATTACCATAGTCAGAATAAATCCTGAAAATAATGTTTTTTTAAGATCCAAAATAAAAATGTTTGATTTCACCGGAAAGGAGTAAAATTTACCCCACCCACTTTTTTATAATGGGAGAATAAGGCACAGTGAAAATTGCCCTACAAATTGTAGCAAACTAAATACCAAATTTTTTATTTGTTGTTTTTAGCCTTGCAAACATAAAGTTTTAGTGGAATAGCAAATAAAAATACAGGGTCCCGGATCTCTTAAAAAAGATATAGATCATTTTATTTAAAAAATCCATTTTTTCTGATTTTTTCACTTTTTGGTGTATTTTTACCCAAAACTTTTTTTTCAAAAAGAAAATTCATTTGATCTATTGAATTATCTATAATTTATACTAAAACTGTACTACCATGACAATTTCACGCTTATATTCTGAGAAATTAAAATGAAATCGGATGTAACAAAATGCAACCTACCTATGAAAACAGTATATGCTGTAAACTACGAATAGGACATAAAACTTAAAAAGTCCCTTCCGGAACGAAAATCCAACTTTTCCCCGGGAAAATAGTATTTTATGACTGTATGCATTCACCAAAAATGAGTTCTTAACATTTTTTTGAAAATGAGTTCGTAAAATTTTCGGAAATTTCATAATGCTCAAAAAGACAGGCGGACATCCTTAAAACTATAACAGAACTAGAGAACCGATGGCTGTAATAGCAGTATAGAATGACATTCCAGTACTAAATGTGTAAACTAAAACATAAAGACTAAGCATTGAACCCTTTCACCACTTTACGCGACGGATCTCGACTTGGCAAACAGTTTTGAATCTGATCAGACGCCGGATTACCCGGCGTCTGATCTGGCTCAAAACTGTTTGCAATAGATATACATGTAATAGCTTTAGCATAACGCATTGGTTTGGAAACGAATAACGTCTTCTCCATGACAATGTACAAGTTACTTGCAAAATCTGCTAAAGACAAAAATAAAAACTAATGGCTTCAGCACAACTTGCCTGCATACTCTTTGAGATCACAAAATACGTTGGAAGTGTAAAACGAATTACACAGAAAATTCCAGAAGGGTTTGAGGTATTGTTTTTTTCGCATTGTCACCAGGCTGTATATATCTAGACAGATACAGTGGATAATCTGTTATTCTTTCCCAATAAACGCGTTTACGCTAAAACTATTATTTGCAGTGCAAACAGTTTGGAGCCAGATCAAACCGGGTTACCCGGCGTCTGATCAGGCTCCAAACTGTTTGCTACCAAGATAAACAAGAATTATCAGAATTGTCCAAAAATTGTTCTTTTCTACGTTTTAGTGTTTTGCGTTTGCGTACGTTTGCGTTTAAACGGGAAAGAATAACAGATTATCCACTGTAGCACTTATTGCTCCTATAGCGATATTGTTGGTATTTTGAAAATGTTTCAATCCAGATCAGACGCCGAGTGACTCGGCGTCTGATCATGATTCAAACTGTTTGTCACTCTTCATTTAAATGGACGTCTTCAAGTTAAACTGCAAGAGTATTGACATAGCGCAATGTTTAGGACAACAACCTTAAAAGCGGACACTATGACAGGAGAAAGTTTAAACAATCCAATCTAAATTCCAAAAAACAAATGAAGCAAGAGTAATCACTCTGGGAAATGTCTTGTCTTAGGAAAGTAAACTCACTGATCTGAAAATTCAAGATTTTTTTACAAATCAAACGCGCGTTAACCTATTTATGCCTAGTGGATTATTCCATGCTTATATATTGGATTAGTCCAGATTTGATTTAAGGGATGCCTCGTCTAAATTCTCAATTTCGGTTTGGTTTATATTAAATTTCTATCAGGAAACAGTGAATACTCTGATCAGACGCCGCATAGTGCGGCATCTGATCTGAGTCTACAGTTTGCCCATGTCCCTTTTATAGCGAATACTACAGTGGAGAATCTGTTATTCTTTCCCGTTTAAACGCAAACGTACGCAAACGCAAAGTACTAAAACGTAGAAAAAGAACAACTTTTGGACAATTCTGATAATTCTTGTTTATCTTGGTGGCAAACAGTTTGGAGCCTGATCAGACGCCGGGTTGCCCGGCGTCTGATCTGGCTCCAAACTGTTTGCACTGCAAATAATAGTTTTAGCGTAAACGCGTTTATTGGGAAAGAATAACAGATTCTCTACTGTATAAACACAGAAGGGTTAAGTCTTACAATGATACGCCTTTTTCTAATGGACTAATCCACTTTATGAACTGACCAGTTTATGTTTTTCAGGGCTGTCTCCAGATACTACCTTAAAGTAAAACAAATAGTTTAGACCTTAATAAAAGTATACTATATTTGTATGTAGAGCAATTTAACACTTTACAAGATACAAGGTACAAGGTACAAGGTATTTGTTGTAAATAAAGGCCGACGGCCCACAATACATCAATACAAACGGAATATTACTATACTTTGCATATCTTATGCACCGGATCACTCGAGTTGTGTGTGTAAAGGCTATATAGCCTTTACACACACAACGAGAGTGATCCGGTGCATAAGATATGCAACGTATAGTAATGTTCCTTTTATTATATACCTCATATAATAATAATAAAATAAAAAACGATAGAAATGTTTCGAGCTATTTTCTATGCCCCTGTAGTGTATAAAGTAGTTCCGAACTTCTGACTACACAGTAAACGTTCTTTTCCCATTACACAAGGTACATGGGTAATACGGAATTTTCGACCCGTCAAGGTGTATTTGTTCGATAAAATACGGAAATATTTCGGGCAGAACATTGGTAGGTATATAATAAATAAGTTATTAGTACATAAGTACAGAGTTGCAAATAAATGACTTCCGTTATATATTCATGTCAAACTTAAATGCGTAACTGTTACCAATTGCTGCAAAGTTCAGGTTCCACTATATTTGACTGAAGCTTAGAGGCGACTGAAAGTAAAACAGAATTCGCCCTTAGGCGCATTCTGCTTTTACTTTCAACATACTTCAAGTTGTAACCTGATTTCGAAACCGGGAACCGGCTAAGATATAGTAACTAGTGCATAGTATATCTATACTTAAATAACGTAGATGAATATTTACAGAGGAGAACATGTTATTCTTTTTCAATAAAAGTATATATATGCAAATGTTTGGAGCTAGATCAGACGCAGGGTAAGCCGAAGTTTAAATCAGGATCAAACACAATTTGCCAATCAGATAAAAACAAATCGTAATAATTGTCAAAACACTGTATACTTTCGTTTGCGTGTATTTGTATTGAAACGGATAAAATGTCATCTTCTCCACTGTACATGTTAAATGTAAAACATTCCAATGGATGTTCATTCATCTGCAAAAACATTATCGTGAATCTGACAAACCTTTTTTTTCCAAAAGTACCTTTGAAACATCCATTTTTTTCTTTTACTAATATACAGTGGAGAATCTGTTATTCTTTCCCGTTTAAACGCAAACGCAAAGCGCTAAAACGTAGAAAAGAACAACTTTTGGACAATTCTGATATTTCATGTTTATCTTGGTGGCAACAAGTTTGGAGCCTGATCAGACGCCGGGTTACCCGGCGTCTGACCTGGCTCCAAACTGTTTGTACTGGAAATAATAGTTTTAGCGTAAACGCGTTTATTGGGAAAGAATAACACATTGTCCACTGTATAAGTTTTTGCTTAGCTCTAATTGTTTCTGTTTTTAAGAATATTGATGTAAATAAGAAATTTGTATTCTGGCATTTCTGAAATTAAGAATTCCCTAAGGATTGGGATCCGTGGTGTATATTATTGTCGCGTATTTTTATCTTTCAAATTAAAATTTTGACATAATAAAATTTGAATTGTACATTCTGCGTCATCTGATCGGAATCCAAACTGTTTGTTAACCAGTGTACGCGGGGTAAGGCAGTGAAGGGGTTTATGTCGAAAATATTGGGGTAAAATCCTATAATTTAAGTGAACTGTATTTATAAATATGTAACGACACAGGAAATTAACCCATTCACTGCCATAATATAAAGTCTCAATTTAAAAAAGAAAATGCCGTGTGCTTTTAACTCTTAAACTTAAATATTTATATATTTTGACTTAAGAAATATTGAAATGGGCGAAAAACAGTAACGAGGCGTCTGATCAGGATCCAATCTGTTTGCAAATAACTATTGTAATTGAAGTGAGACAATAAAGGGGTTAAGGATAAAAGATTGATTGAACAGAGTCCAAGACTTGTTGAAGTTCTCATTTAGATACAAGACAATATACATAAACAGGGTCAATACACGGACTTCCAATTCATCAAAACGTCAACTCTTTGCATGCTGGGTAATGTTTTTGTTATACAACTATTGTTGATGTTTGCTACTTTCTAAAACATATATTAAAAATACTGTTTAACCCTTTTAATAGCAATGACTTCATAAGGGCATTTGCAAACAGTTTTGATCCTGATCAGACACCGCGTGACGCGGTGTCTGATCAGGATCAAAACTGTTTGCCACTTGTTTTGAAATTACGTCAGTTATACTAACTGCTGTTAATCTAACTTTGAAACGATATTGTAGACAACAATATTAAATCACACGGCAATATGGCGCTGAAGGGGTTAAAATATCACGAAAAAGTTGATAATAAATGGGTTAAAACAGAATGAGAGTGTCAAAAGTTTAGATTATCAAGATCCTAATTGATTACATGTACAAAGGTTATCATGGTTTGATAGCTAGCGTGCTTAAGTTAAGAATTCAGTGATTTCCTGACGAATCTGTTATTTTCAGTGTTTTTAACACACAGATCGGCCTGAATGGCTCAATCTATTTCTTTCAATACACCATTTTTCAAAACTTACTTTTCATATATTGTTGACAGGCAATTAAGTTGATAGTAAGTTTTCTTTTAATTTTCCTGTTGTTGCATATATATTTGTCCTGGTTTTGTAGATATATACTTCTTCAAAGCATTGGATTAGTCCATTCTTGATCTAAGGGGTGCCTACATTTTTAATTTTCGTTTTGTTTTATATTGAAATTCCTATCAGCAAACAGTGTTGTTTCTGATCAGACGCCGCAGTATGTGCAGAATAATCGGAGTCGACACTGTTTGCATATGCCCCTTTTATACAGTGGAGAATCTGTTATTCTTTCCCAATAAACGCGTTTACACTAAAACTATTATTTGCAGTGCAAACAGTTTGGAGCCAGATCAGACGCCGGGTAACCCGGCGTCTGATCAGGCTCCAAACTGTTTGCCACCAAGATAAAAAAGAATTATCAGAATTGTCCAAAAGTTGTTCTTTTCTACGTTTTAGCGCTTTGCGTTTGCGTACGTTTGCGTTTAAACGGGAAAGAATAACAGATTCTCCACTGTAGGACGATAGGCACAAATAGGCTAGATAAGAATGCTAAAGTGTTCACATGTTCCATCTATTTATTCGTTTCTCGATTACTTGGTTTTAGCCGTTTAATACCAGATAATATTTCCAGGTTGAAGCCTCAATATGCGCTGTTTTTAAACCAGTGAAAAAGGAGTCTCAAGTAAGACGTCTTTGTCTTTTATTATCTCTCGTATAAAGGACACATTCCAAAATTGCAATGATTGATAAGGCATTGCCCTAAATGGCACAATAGTTTGGAAAATTTGATGACATACCAAAATTGCAATGATTGATAAGGCATTGCTCTAAATGGCACAATAGTTTGGAAAATTTGATGACATACCAAAATTGCAATGATCGATTAGGCATTGCCCTAAATGGCACAATAGTTTGGAAAATTTGATGACATACCAAAATTGCAATGATTGATAAGGCATTGCTCTAAATGGTTTGCAAATTTGATGAGTATGCTAGATATATGCAAAAAGTTTAAAATAAAGAACAGATACCAACCTTGCAATGATCGCTAAGGCATTGTCCTAAATGGCACGAAAGTTTGGACAATTTGATGGGTATATTATGCAAGTATTTTAAGATAAAATAGTGAAATATCTATCACAGATAAATAACATTTAAAAACACATTACAGGCAACAATATAAGACTAAAATTTTACCCAATTTCCGTAGAGCATCAATCAATGGGTATACATTCTGGAACATAAAGAGAAACAGGGTTTCTATCTACATTCGTATTGATAAAACTCCCATATACCAGCTATGCAATTTGTTTTGATGTTGAGGGAAGAGGACATTGCCCTGTGCAATGTTATAATAACTCCACAGATAAACAGAAATACAGAGAAACCTCACAAAAACCCGAACCGAGTGAAACATTTGGTTGAGGACCCCTAATGATAAGGGCCAATGTCGGTCAATATCGTAAACTCTACGAAGAGCGATCGGCCATTCTCGTCAACTATAGACTCGTTCCAAACATTGCTGTATTAAAAATATTACCAACTATTTAACCCATTTGTGCCCTCGATCCCATATATGGGACATAGGCAAACAGTGTAGACTCTGATCAGACGCCGCATTATGCGGTGTCTGATCAGAGTCTACACTGTTTGCTGATAGGAATTTCAATATAAAACAAACTGAAAATGAAAATTTTAACCAGGCATCCCTTTGATAAAAAATGGACTAATTCAAATTAAAACATGGAAGAATCCACTGGGCACAAATGGGTTAAATAAAACAACGAGTTTGTATGTAGTTGAATAGAAGTTGCACTGTGAATATTTGAACGGTGCAACGTTTGGAAATATAGATCTCTCTTTAGAATTTGGAGACACTTATTCTGAGACATATTGATTCTGGTTATAAAATATAAATTACTCATTTATAATAAGAAAAGCAAACTATTGACCGTAAACAAGATAAGTTATTTATTGTATACAGTAAGGTTTTGCTATTACAACCGCTACAGTGGAGAATCTGTTATTCTTTCCCGTTTAAACGCAAACGTACGCAAACGCAAAGCACTAAAACGTAGAAAAGTACAACTTTTTGACAATTCTGATAATTCATGTTTATCTTGGTGGCAAACAGTTTGGAGCCTGATCAGACGCCGGGTTACCCGGCATCTGATCTTGCTCCAAACTGTTTGCACTGCAAATAATAGTTTTAGCGTAAACGCGTTATTTGGAAAGAATAACAGATTCTCCACTGTAACAATAAGAGTTCCTCCGTAGTCTTACAGTGAAGAAGACATTATTCTTTATAGGCAAATGAAACGCAAATGAAAACGCATGACAAACAAACTCAGATTTGAATAATGATACTTGATCAATAACTTCAATATATAAAGTGAAAAATGCATGTGTGATACGTCATTTTAAAGGGACTCGCAACCGGATGGTGTTCTTGTCAAAATAAAATAAAATACCCAAATAAAAGCAAATTTATGGCATTATTTGGCTTTTGACATTAAAAAAATATGATCAGTCCAAAAAACGTCTCAAGAATCGTCACCGAATCTTAGTTTTTTAGATATTTTCCATCGTTTTTCCATAGCGTTAGCTAACGGTATAGTTGTTGTTGTTGCTTCTCTACACGGGGTCAGACATAAACCCGAGCCGAATAATGTTTTATTAATAGCTATCATTGAAGTACGTTAATTCGCTACCATATATATAGAGAGCGTCCGTAGCCGAGGGCGTAAAGGCGATGCCTCATTTTTCATTTTTGTCTCCGCATGGATGGTCATGGGTTCGAATCCCACCAGAGCCTCTTCTTTTTTTTTTGGAAATGCATTTTTTAACAGAATTTATTATCCTAAACTAAATTTTACCCATTTATATAAGCATTTGACATATATTTACAAATTACTATTTTTAATGCTTGATCCGGTTGCGAGCCTCTTTAAAGAGAAATTATGACTTATAGTTTTTTTTAACTTTTCGTGCATTAAAGCATCGTGTAGGCGGAGAATGGCTCTTTTAAAGGTTATATCACACATGCATTTTGCACTTAATATATGGAAGTAAATCATCATGTATCATTACTTTTTGAAGTACACTCGTATCGACTATCTCAAACGATAGAGGATATGGCAATGAAACAGTTTATAAATTTACCTATATTCTAAGTTTTGGTGAACAAGGATCTAGTGAATACACAATTGCAGAGTCTAGATGAGATCCAAGTTACTTGACGTTTTATCCATATCAAGACGGTGCAAATTTAACACATTCATCCCTGAAACGTTTAATGGATAATTCTAGTTTCGAATTAAGTCTAGTTTATTTTGACTAATTAGAGTTGATTTAAACCATATATTGTATATTGACAAACAGTTTAGACCCTGATCAGAGGGCTCTCAAGGAGCCCTCTGATCAGGATCTACACTGTTTGCATAAGAAAAGTGTACACGCATTCTTCACAAGTACACTATTTGCTAATGACGAGTATACTCGTCGCTAGGGTTGAAAGGGTTGACCACAAAGTCTCCCAAAACGAGTGCTGAAAAGTGAAATCTGCAGGAGATTTGCCAGCCAAAACTGTCACCAAAGACTGATTGAACTGTGTGTATTGCAATATAAAATGCAGTATATAAATTGCTTTCTGTCTGCGTTATCTGATAAATATTTAAAGGTTGAAAACGATAGTCTATCGGACTCTGTCCACACATAAGCGTTTTTTGTAAACAAACGATATAATTTGTAAGGGTTTGGAGCCATGGAATACGTAACTCGGTAACTGACCAGACTCGAACCTTTTGACATTCATATTTTAACAGAAGTCACAATATTTGCGAGAAACTTTCATGTTCTACCTTTTATTAAGTTGCGTGTCCATCTAGTTTCGTTTAAGCGGGACGGAAACTAACGCTTTCGGCACTATGCACTTAGTTTCTCATAAACGCACTCTTTACATTAAATCAACATTTCATAAATTGAAAGATGTCTAGATGCAAAATGAAGGTAATAAACAAAATACAGTGGAGAAGACGTTATTCTTTTCCACCAAACGTATTTGGGCTAAAACAAATACAATACTCCTCCCTACAACGGCCTACCGAACAACGATTCCTTCCTTACAACAATGCTTAATGATTGGAGGACAAATAGCTTGAAACCATTTCTGGATTAAAACTGTTTGCAAATTTATTTTCCCGTCCTTAACACCAACAGTTTGGCGAAAAAAAACAACCGATCTATCACCGATGGCTCTGTGTAACACCCCGGTCACACAGAGCCATCGGTGATAGATCGGTTGTTTTTTCGCCAAACTAGGGAGGGGACCGATGAAAACCGATTTATTACCGATATCACCTATTGGCCACCTGTTTTCCTACTATCAATCGCTATTGGGTAAAGATGAGTTTCGTCGGCGAAAAATCACCGATTGGGATTTTTAAACGTGCTTAAAATTCTCGATCGGTGAAAATATTTTACAAATAACCGATTGACAACCTGTCTACTACCGATATCACCGACGAGTCACCGATAACGCACCGATAAAGCACCAATGAACTGATACTTACCACCGATGAAAAAAGATGAGAATTAAAACGCAGGATCTCGTCGGTTTTCATCGGTTGTTAATGGCAGTTCAATCGGTGATCAATTTGTGATCAATCGGTTGCCGCCAGCATTTCATCGGTGTTTTATCGGTATTCGTCGATTATTGATAGGTTGTTGGGCGCTTTTAATCGGTGGCCCATAGGAGTTCATGAGTTGCCAATCGGTGGCCACTCGGAGGCGGGGTGACGTTTCACCGATTGAACAATTATTTATCACCGATACCCGGTCACACAGAAAGCCTGAAATTAAATCACTTATGACAACCGATCAAAACAGCAAATAATTCGACCGATTGGGTACCGATTTAAGCCCGACCGTCTGTGTGACCGGGGCATAACCGGGGTAAATAACAATTCTCTCCAAACAAAACACACTTGTGTCTCCAATTAAGTGTTGATGTAGAGAGGAGTACTATAAACACACTACAGTAGGGAAGAGTTCAAGACGTTATTCTTTTCCACGAAAGGCGCTTGTACTAAAACACTCTAATAAATACCATAGCAAACTGTTCAATGGTAACCCTGATCGATCAGGTTCTTAACTGTTCGTCACCGAGACTACTATCAACCTGGTTACACAGAGTCATCGGTGATAGATCGGTTTTTTTTTTTCGCCAAACTAGGGAGGGGACCGGTGAAAACCTATGTACTATCGACATCACCTATTGGTCACCTGTTTTCCACCTATCAATAGCTATTAGGTAAAGATGAGTTTCGTCGGGGAAAAATCACCGATTGGAAATTTTAAACGTGTTTATTAAATTCTCTATCGGTGAAAATATTTTACAAATAACCGATTGACGACCGATATCACCGTCGAGTCACCGATAAACCACCGATAAAACACCGATGAATTGATGCTTACCAACGATGAAAAAAGATGAGAATTAAAACGCGGGATCTCGTCGGTTTTCATCGGTTGTTAATGGCAGTTCAATCGGTGATAAATTGGTGATCAATCGGTTGCCACCAGCATTTCATCGGTGTTTTATCGGGATTCATAGATTATTGAACGGTCGTTGGGCGCTTTGAATCGGTGGCCCATTGGATTTCATGAGTCGCCAATCGGTGGCCAATCGGTGGCAAATCGGAGGCGGGTGACGTTTGACCGATGAACAATTATTCATCACCGATACCCGGTTACACAGAAAGCCTGAAATTAAATCACGTATGACAACCGATCAAAACAGCAAATAATTAGACCGATTGGGTACCGATTTAAGCCCGACCGTCTGTGTAACCGGGGTGTATGAATATAATCTTCATTTACATCTCATCTATTGTGGCACATCCACAATACATAGATACATAAACAATACTAGCTTTAAAATAGCGCAATTACATTCCCTAAAGGAATTTTAAATCTCATTATATTCCATACATACTACACACATAGACAACTTAACATTATGACATCAAGAAATAAGATAATTGAAAAGTTCCAATGCTGATTTGAACTTTTTTAATGTTCTAAACATTAAAAGAATAGAAAATAATACGTGCAATAAACAAAATGTAGATAAAGTACTAAGATGTACATACTTTAAAATACATAATTATATTACGAGAATTTATAGCTCAAAATAAAATGACTTTATATGAATTATATTAACCTACATTATTTACATATATGTATAGTAAAATGAGAAAGCAGACTTTGGCACAGTATCGTATCTACACAGTACTGAACCTTATTAAATTTACAATTTTTGTGATTCGCTTGCAATTCGATGGCGACTCGCTTGCAATTCGATGGCAATTCGCTTGCGATTCAAAATAGTAATTTTACCCTTGGGAAAGTTTGCCTAAATGGTGTATCTCACAAATATTCGCAAATATGCCTTCATTAATTTTTCCGATTCCATTTTTGTCACAACCGCTTCGGAAAAATCGCGTACAAATATTCAAGCCTATGATTTACCTTTTGAAGCAACCGATTCGATGTCAATTCGATGGCAATTCGCTTGCGATTATCAATTTAATTTAATAAGGTTCAGTACTGATCTATAAACTATGAATTGTCATAATTTTTATTGCAAAATGTATATATAACTTGAACTCGCTTCGCCCTTTCCCCTTCAGAAGTGCGTGATTTGAAGGAAATTGTTCATTTTTTACAGTTATAAACATGTACCAAAAGAAATGGTTATGATAAGGAAATGACCACTATATAAAGATAACATTTGATCCAATCATTTTTATTATATCAATGTATTATTTTCATGTATACCATATCTGAAATATAATATGTTTAAACCAATCGAGAAAAAGTTTCTATATCCTAGCAGATGTTAGCCTAAAGCAGGATGAAAGTAAAGCAGAATCTGCCTTAAGGCGCATTCTGCTTTACTTTCAACCTGCCTTGAAATTTTCTCAAGGAAACAAAATAACTCACACAAGTTACTTAGTGTTTGCTAATTTAGAGCAGTATTTATTTACTGTCCAGAATTCCAAGTAGACTGGTTCATGTTTTGGTAACTAAAATGTTCTCAAGGAAACAAAATAACTCACAAAAGTTACTTAGTGTTTTTTAATTTAGAGCAGTATTTATTTAACTGTCCAGAATTCCAAGTAGACTGGTTCATATTTTGGTAACTAAAATGTTCTCAAGGAAACAAAATAACTCACAAAAGTTACTTAGTGTTTTCTAATTTAGAGCAGTATTTATTTAACTGCCCAGAATTCCAAGTAGACTGGTTCATGTTTTGGTAACTAAAATGTTCTCAAGGAAACAAAATAACTCACAAAAGTTACTTAGTGTTTTCTAATTTAGAGCAGTATTTATTTAACTGCCCAGAATTCCAAGTAGACTGGTTCATGTTTTGGTAACTAAAATGTTCTCAAGGAAACAAAATAACTCACACAAGTTACTTAGTGTTTTCTAATTTAGAGCAGTATTTATTTAACTGCCCAGAATTCCAAGTAGACTGGTTCATGTTTTGGTAACTAAAATGTTCACAAGGAAACAAAATAACTTACACAAGTTTTTTAGGGTTGAAAGAGTTAACGAGTCGTTGTATCTTAAGTTTAGCAACTGACATTGTCTCTGAAGTGCACCTATGAATAAACAATGAAGGCTCTTCAAAAAGGAAACAAAACACTACTAAAATTTCAAGTCATTGCATACCGGTATCTAACTACAGTAAGTCAAATAAATACTCTTTGATTGTGTTAAAGATTAAAGCAAAATGACAGTAAAGCAGAAAACTCCTTCAGGAACTTTCTGTTTTACTGTCCATTTGCTTTAACCCTTTCCCCCATAGAAGCGACTTTTAGCGTATTTAATTTATTCCTCCACTGAAGAAAATAGTTCCAATTCATACCCTAAAAAACAATTACCATAACAAATATTTTATATAGCCTAACAGGTGGTAGTTTAAAGCAGGCTGAAAGTAAAGCAGAATGTGCCTTAAGGCACATTCTGCTTTACTTTCAACCTGCTTTAAGTGATCACAAGTCTTTCATATTATTAATAGGTTATTGGGTAAAGGGTTAAGTAGCCATGTGCCTTAAACATTGAGTTCTCTGCAATGGCCTGACTTTTCTGTACGGGAATGCTTATTATTTATCGACTCGCGCATAAGGCAGTCTATTCCGTCGGCGGACCTGCAACAGTTGTACGGCTTCCGGTTAGTTCCCGAACTGAAACATGAACTCTTGCAGGACCGCCACCGGAAACGAACGCCTAAAGACTGAACAACAATTATGACAATTTCTTATCACTTTAATAAAACCCATCTTACAAGACCAGGGATAACCCTATTTGTTGCACATAGTTATTTTGAATGAAAAGCTAAGAGGTTGGAATGATATGGCCGCTATAGTTTGTTCACCAAGTTTCCATCGTGGCTAGGTTGAACATGGGAAAATTTCTAACGGTCCGGAAGTTCGATCCTGCCTGTATGAATAGGAGAAGCTGCCTTGCTCAAGTTGCTGATCACTGGCTTTACGCATTGTGTTCATACCCGCTATACCAATTACCAACCAGTCCACACGCTACCTAGTGTGAACATATCGACCAGAACACACGTTACCTAGTGTGTATACGTACCAACCAGTGCACACGTTACCTAGTGCACACGTACCGACAGGTACACACGTTACCTAGTGTGTACACACCAGTTACACCACTATATTGCCAATGCGCAACTTTCATTATAACACGCCAAAGAGTAGCCAAAGAATTTAGGGGGTACACAGGATACGCCAAGTACGAGGACTGTGCGAGCGAGATCCCTACCCCTAAATTTTGTTTGTGAATTTGAATTTAGATGACGATAAATTTATAGACAGTTTATTTGTATATATATATCTTACACGTTGTAAAGTTCTCACCTCTCACTCTAGTTACCCACAGATGACTGTGGACTATCGTAGTGAGGGTTGTTCAACGAAAGGCAAGGATCAAACTCCCAGACCGCCAGAATTACGCCACAAAATTAAACTTCTAAAGAAGTTAAATTTCCGCCAATTCTGCTATTTAAGTACATGTATGATTTAGAGAGTGACGCATTTCATTAAGGTTAATGTAACTTATTTCCACAAGCCTTTAGTACTGTTCAACCGGACTGAATAGCTGTAGGTATCTACTGTATTCCTAATTACCTTTATTGTATACCTTGCCAAAATGCATTTCTTTTCTAATGTAACAGTACACTAACGGGCACCACCCCAGTTCAACCACTGGGTTATGTCAAACCACACCAAATTCGAATTCATATAACAGGGCATATCACTATATATGATACCGGTACTCTATTTCTTTGTTAACATTTCGTCTAAGTATAAGATCATCGTATTTAGACATTAATGCAAATATTCCTTGCTTAAAGAGCATATAAGCTACTGCTTAAAAGATTTATAATTTACTGAACACACTAATATTTGTTTTGAGCAGAACTGAACATACCTTTATTGATTTGTACATCAGTACACCATCATATAACTAACACATTTATTGCTTTAGATCTATAACACAAAGAAAAAAAAACAAAAAAATTAAACTTATACAAGCTAACATCAGAAATCTACCCACGGAATAGAGAAACCCGATTATGATAGTTATCCCTTGATGACAAGTTTTTTAGGGTTGAAAGAGTTAACGAGTCGTTGTATCTTAAGTTTAGCAACTGACATTGTCTCTGAAGTGCACCTATGAATAAACAATGAAGGCTCTTCAAAAAGGAAACAAAACACTACTAAAATTTCAAGTCATTGCATACCGGTATCTAACTACAGTAAGTCAAATAAATACTCTTTGATTGTGTTAAAGATTAAAGCAAAATGACAGTAAAGCAGAAAACTCCTTCAGGAACTTTCTGTTTTACTGTCCATTTGCTTTAACCCTTTCCCCCATAGAAGCGACCTTTAGCGTATTTAGTTTATTCCTCCACTGAAGAAAATAGTTCCAATTTATACCCTAAAAAACAATTACCATAACAAATATTTTATATAGCCTAACAGATGGTAGTTTAAAGCAGGCTGAAAGTAAAGCAGAATGTGCCTTAAGGCACATTCTGCTTTACTTTCAACCTGCTTTAAGTGATCACAAGTCTTTCATATTATTAATAGGTTATTGGGTAAAGGGTTAAGTAGCCATGTGCCTTAAACATTGAGTTCTCTGCAATGGCCTGACTTTTCTGTACGGGAATGCTTATTATGTCACACACGAAATATTCTGCTTTTTATAATGCTGCAATGAAATTGAAAATGCTATTTCTGGTGCAGGGAGAGAGCTTGAATTCCAAGTTTCATGGAAAATTTATGTGGTCATATTCTAGATATGATTATATGATTGTATTTCTTGAAGCCATACTCTGTGTTGAAGTTTTGCGCAACTCAAACCTCGGTACCTCAAAGGCGCTTAAGTTGATTATCCATGTACAGCTGAATTTAATTATTTATAACTACCTTAAATCGAACATTCTCCTATTTCAAAATTAAACCGTGGCTTAGCGACGTTTAAACTTTGACGTACTGATATGTTCGACTTGGGCATGATTGCAACATATAGGATCTGTCATGAGTCGATCTTTGAGACAAGCTGATCTCAATCTATATTAGACAAAGTTGAGATCAGCTTGTCTCAACCACGGAATTATACAAAACGGAACTAAGCGAAGTTGAAAAGGGGAGTATCTGAGCTCTCGCGGCGGTTGAATTTTGCGAGATTACGTGTCACGTGACCACATCTTCAGTTTTTTGCCTCGTTGTCCGCCATTTCTGGCGTGAAATTTACCGAATCGAGTGTTTTATTGACATTTTATAGGATTTAAACGACTTGGTGGACATTCCTATCAATTCACTGGAATAAAAACCCGTGAACAATGCTTCGAAAACACACATTTATCATATTGACTACCGATAGACAGTCTCTTATCAAGTCTCGCAAGTCTCGTATCCGCCGCACGAGATTTACGATATAGCGCGAGGTTTCGATTCGGTCAGTGTATAATTCTGTGTCTCAACCTAGGGCCTTCTGATCTTGGTATTCCTTGTTTGCATAGGGAAAGCGTACTAGTTACAGTAACAATGATTGTAAAGGACGAGTATAATAGTTGCTAGTGTAATGTGAAAGGAAATAATAATGTGTTCTCCACTGTAAAGGAGTGACAACATATTCAATTCTGTTTTCCTATTTTGGCACTATTTGATATACGATAGGTCACGTGACATTCTTCTCACGCAAACATACTCCAATTTCCATACATACAGCAAACCCTCTATATAACGACCACTAACACGACGGCTTATTGATTGTAAAAGTGACAGATGACAACTTGAAGCAAGGCGACAGTAAAACCGAAAGCTCCTAAAGGAGCTTTCTGTTTTACTGTTACCTTGCTTTAAGCAATCATCTGCTTTAACAGCTAATGATTTACAAAATGTAGTGGTCATTATAGAGAGGTTTTTACTGTAGTTTCAATAAAGCAATGAGCTAATGGATATATCTTGCTGTACATCGGAACAGACATAAATGAATGCCCTCTCTTCAATTATATTTGGAATATAGCCAGGCCCGAAAACATGTGTAGACAAGAATAAATGAATTGCTGATTCAGGAAAACGTGTTTCCAGCGACACTCAAACTAGTTCGTATTAATATATCTACTATTTGTTCTATATTGCAGTTTAAAACAGGACAAAGATAAAAAAAACTTGCTTTATTTTTGTTATGTATTAAGCGGCATTCTGTCTTTAAAATTGCTAATTCTTTCCGGTTTGACGCTAAATACAGATGGCATTTTTATATAGTTTCATCGAACCCGTCTTAAACAACCATGTAATGAAAACAGCTAGGAGCCCGATCAGACGTAAACGAACCAGGCGCCAGGCTCGAAACAGTTTGGTATTCGAAGATTGTAACAAATCGTGAACAAACTGTACTCTGCTACGTTTGATAGTCTTACTTTTGCATTTAGTTTCAATAAATATACAATAAAAAATAACTCGATATTTGACCGTTTGCCTGTCGATAGCGGCTTGACTGCATTTTACTAACAGTTTGGATCCAGATCAAACACCGTGTAACACGGCGCATGATCTGGATCTCAACTGTTTGACACTCGTTTTTAGGTGTCATTACTTAAACGTTTACAAAATCAATCTTAATGTATACTGTAGCTAAACCCATTTGTGCATTGTGTCCCATCAAAAGGGACATAGGCAAACAGGCATAATGCGGCGTCTGATCGGAGTCTACACAGTTTGCTGATAGAAAATTCCATATGAAACAAATCGAAAATTAGAATTCAGACCAGGCACCCCTTACATCAAAAATGGAATAATCCAATACCTCACGCATAGAAGAAACACTTGGCATATATGAGTTCAAGTTTTAACCCTTTACCCCATAGCCTGTTTCTTGTTTAGAAGATAGATGGCTACTTAAAGCAGGTTGAAAGTAAACCAGAATGTGCCTTAAGGCACATTCTGCTTTACTTTCAGCCTGCTTTAGGCTATAATCTGCAAGGAAACTGAAAATAATTTTTCAGAATTATATCCATGACTGTATAAATTGGAACTATTTTCTTCAGCGGAGGAATAAATTAAATGCGCTAAAAGTCGCTTCTATGGGGTAAAGGGTTAAGGGTGCAAAATACTAAAGGCTATTTCTGTCATGAGGGAAAAGACAGACTGTCATAAGAATAAGATGGCACAATAAAAGAAACGATAGTAACAAAAACCAGCCATGTTTGATATATTGCTTCCTCGTTTGTCTGCAAGGCCAGAACTTTTGCTTGATCGTTACAACAAAACATATCACAAAGAACAGAGACATCAACCTTTTGTGATAATTTTATTAACGTCTTTAACTCCTGAAACTTCTGAGAAAAATTGACCTTTTTACATTTTAATAATAAAATCTATATTTTTTAACTACATGTATATAGGATTGTGTTCAAAATTCATTTTAAAATGACAAACAATGCATACTCTTGTCAAAGGGGGGGGGGGGGGGGGCTCTGCTCTTGGTCTACATTGCTTGCATATGGCAATACAGTGTAAACACATTCTATTTCCAAAGTTTTAACAAGGATATAAGGTTGGGCCACAAGTTCCCAAAACATTAGTTACGGCCCTTTCCCTTATGACAAAAGGGATATAAGAACCATTCACACATGGTACAATGTTATAAAGAATTTTAGTTGAGTCTGAGATTGTTCTCAAACATTTGATTGTTCAGATTTGAGCTTTTGCTCAAATCTAACCAATCCAATGCTTGAGGATGATCTCAAACTCAACTCAAAATCTTTATAACCTTGGACCTGATTGTAATGGGCATGTGTACGCCCCAGTAGGGCTCAAAGGGTTAAGAGAGATGTACAAATGCAAAACTGCTATCAAGTCCAGTTAAAAGATACCAAAGTGTAGTGCAAACACTATGCAAGGCAAAGGAAGAAAAAATGTCAGATAGTTTGGTGCCTGTAATTTTGGGTGCATCTGATCTTGCCCAACATTTTTGTTTACATTTACAAACGATGGAACAACGACTTGACATTGTTTCGTAATAACTACCAGTAGATATAGTTATTATTAGTTATGTTATATTATTGTTGATTATATTTATTTATGAAATGCCTTTTCGAAGACCGCAAAAAGTTTTATGTAATTGTATAATTATATTATGTTGAGCGCCTCATGGAATATCGATTTTGTCAAATGAGCTCTCTCGTGCAATAAAGTATTTAATACTATCATTATCATTATACTTATTATTCCTTGAATTATTTCTTAACCCATGGAATCGTAGCGTAACGCGGTGTCTGATCTGGACCCAAACTGTATGCTCAACGATGAGCAAAGTCGCGCTTAGCATACTAAAGGTTTATCCTTTTTTAAGGGCAACGATTCTCTGTTATTTGATCAGAACTGCGTTATGTGAGAAATTATGTATTAAAACTTTAGTTTGAAATATCACTTCCTGTTTTGTCTGGAAGGCCAAGACAGACAAAGGTACATGTCACACAAAACCCCAGATACAACGGTGCCTAAGTTATATCTGGATAAAATATTTGTTAACCCATTTGTGTCTAGCGTCCAATAAAAGGGGGACATAGGCAAACAGTGTAGACTCCGACCAGACGCCTGATCAGAGTCCACACCGTATGCTGATAGGAATTTCAGTAAAAAACAAAACCAAAATGAAAAATTTAGCCAGGTGCCCCTTAGATTAAAATGGACTAATCAAATATTTAAAATAAGCATAGAAGAATCCACTAGGCATAAATAGGTTCAGGTTTCCTTTCATTTATAGACGACAACTGTGTTTTTGTGACGAAAATATGAGTGACAAACATTTTTGGGTCAAGAATAGACGCCGCGTAACGGCTGATCTGTTTGCAGAAGAAATCCAAGTCACGTTTAGCATGACAAGGTTTAATCTTGTCTTTGGGGAAAACGATACTCTTGTTATTTGAACAGGACTGCAGTATGAGAGAAATTATGTATTAAAACATTAGTTTAATATATCACTTCCTTGTTTGTCTGGAAGGCCAAGACAGACAACGGTACATGTTATAAAAACATTCCAGAGACAATGGCGCCTACATTATATCCGAATAACATCTGTGTCTAGTGTCCTATAAAAGGGGCATATGCAAACATTGTAGACTCCGATCAGATGCCGCATAATGAGGCGTCTGATCTGAGTTTGTGCTGCATGCAAACAGGAATTTCTAAAATTAGATCATGGACATCCCTTATGTGAAAAATCGACTGATCCAATTTTAAGCACATAGTAGTCCACTTAATATTGATGGGTTAATATGGACATTAATGATTTGTGTAGTTTACACCATGTTCAATACTGTTCATATTTCGTATAGTACCCATTGGTGTAATAAGCTAATGGCCATTTCATGTGCTATCCATACAACTCATACATTAATATGCTCACTGACATATTCTGATAATCATATACCATACAAATACATGTATATGTAGACTGTATAGGGTGGAATAAAGTAAAAAGGAATGGCTTCTTTAAGAATAGGCTTGGCTGCCAGACTGCTAAATTGCGGTGCTGTCGTTAGAAATGACTTATTGTTGTAATCACTCGAGCTCAGTTTAGCCTAGAAGCAATTACATTAACACATTTACAATGGTGAAATTATTATTGTGTTGCTTGTTAAGAGGGTCATTTGTCATGGACGCCCCATATACAATTGAGAAGACGTTATTATTTCCCGTTTTAACGTAAACGAAACGAAAACGCTTATTAACTTATTCAATAAAAAATGCTAGAAAAAAATATTGCATAAGGGATATTTCTGTTTATTTGACAGAGAGTATCCAAACTGCCAAAACTTAAAAAAAAGCATTTCGGTGGTTTTGATCTCATGTGTTGCCTCGCAACGAATGAGATTAGTTAAAATCATCTTCTTGAAATCAACATCATCTCATCTCGTTATTCCTCACCATTCATCGGCTCTTTATCGCATATTCTGTGTTGCGGTGCCGTAAAACCCAACACATCCATCAAGCAATCCATCCATCCATCTATCTTTATTGGATGACATTGGTTTGGATTTGATGAGGCAAATATATATGAGCCGTGCCATGAGAAAACATGCCTTATTGCATTGCAAACAGTGAAGTTCAAGGCCAGTCGCCGCGTCAAAGACTGAATTTGGTATACAATGTTTGACAACCACGCGTATCTAAAGGATTGTATGCAGATGTATACATGTATATGGATATGGTGTTTTAGCAGTGTAGACCAAGTTCAGATTCAGAGCCTGGGAGAACAGTATTTGGTACAATGTTGCAGTGCAATAAGGCAGGTTTCCTCATGGCATATCTCATTTACATTTGCATGTACAGTGTTCCCTCCCTACAACGGCCCTCCCAACAACGACTCCCTCCTTAAAACGACCCTTGCTGCAGTTCCCTAAACATGACAATTATGTCTAACGCTTTAACTGCTGCAACACCGTCTGCTTAAAATTGTCGTCTGTTATGTTTTCTTAAAGCCACATAGAAGTGGACATTTTGATAGAATAAATAAAATTACGAGTGACAAACAGCTTGAATACAGATCAGACGCCGCGTTACGCGGCGTCTGATCTGGATTCAAGCTGTTCTCAAATGTTAGCCAAGTCTTAATTTTCCCTCTCTATAACGTTTCCCTCCGAACAACGCACACAATCTGTGTCTCCCATTGGGTATCGTTGTAGAGAGGGAGCGCTGTAGTTAGTGGATATTGCGAACGATCTACAGACACGAAGAACATTGCTAAATGTTTTAACTCATTTGCTCCTGAAACTTTTGACGTACACTTTCAGTTCCCAATCAAGTTTAGTCCATATGTTAACTTTTCAGGGTTGATTTTAACAATATACATGTACACGCACAAAATGTATTGCAAAATGAAAGGCTATGTAGACACTGATCAGATGGCTCCTGCAGGACCCTTTACATACAGTAAAGTACATAAAAGTACTACATATATTCACGGTAGAATTGTTTGTAAATGATGATTTTATTCGTCACAATGGCTGAATGTGTCAAACCAATATTTTTTTAGCCCGTTCGGTGCAATAGCCGACTTCAGTCATCTTTTTTAACACTTAGGATCCCGACCAAGCGCCACATAATGCGTTGTCTGATGAATCTCTGATCTAGATACCAATTGTTTGGCACTCGTATATACCTATTACACCATACAAACGGAAATTTAACTTTGAAACGAATGTACAAACAACATTATCAACTCATTGAGCCCTAGTGACGCAAATATATACGTCTTTTACTAAATGTGTACTTGTGAAGAGTACGCTTGTTCTATGCAAACAGTGATCAGTGACTTCGCTGTTTGACATTTTGCAATATATTTAAAAAAAAAAACAACACATAAATAGTCTAAATTGGACCAGTCTTTATTCAAACTGGAAGTGTCCATTAGAAGTGTCAGGGGATAATGAGTTAAAGCACACGATATCATTTTATATTATCACCTTACAGGTGAAAGGGTTAAAGCTAATACTAAAATTTGGCGATTAAAAGGATAAACGGAGAAGAAACAATTTTCTTGCAGACATGGAATCAACTGGTTTTTGCAAACTGTTTGGACCCAGTTCAAACGCCGCATAGCGCGGCGTTTGATCTGTATCTAAACTGTTTTGCACACACATCTTTTGTTTGTTTTAATAAAAAAATCATAGATCTTGAATTATCAAATTTTGCAGACCACAATTTCAAAATACACGATATTACGGCAAGATAAGGATTAAGCAACAGCATTTTGGAATCCTGTAGTGCAATAAAGATGTGCCTTTATGTTCGTTTTCTCAATTACGTTACAAGCTATTGCTGTTTTTGTATTTATTGAACGCTTTTGCTGGAGAGAAAAAACATTATAAGTGTCATTATTCTAGGGCAATACAATATGCGATATAAAACCGCAGCAATTTTGTCTCTTGGACTATATTTCTTTTTTATACAGACAATATTAAGGCGGTTTATGTGTAGGATGGTGTTTTGCGGTTTTTGTATACGAGCAAACTTAAGAATTCAGTCAGTCGTCGTTACGAATGGTGAACTCAAACATTCTATGGCAAATCTGTGATAACCTTTAGCATGCTGGCTGTTCGATATTCAGTTGAGACACTAAATTAGCCCATTATCCCATAACGTATTTCTAGTATTGCACATTGGTGACATAAAGGCGTATTCAGTTCTACTTTCAGCTATCATCTGATAGAATACAGAACATTTTTCTGATGATACCTATCCATAACTGTATACATAGGAACTACAGTAGAACCCCTCTATTACGACCAATTAATAGAATGCTAATTGTCCGTATAAAGGACATGTGATAGCTTAAAGCAATGTGAAAGTGAAACAGAAAGCTCCTGTAGGAGCTTTCTGTTTCACTTTCACATTGCTTTAATCAGTCACCTGTCTTAAACGATAAATATTTGACACAACTTTATTCCTTCAGATGATGAATAAATAGAAAGGTGGAAATGCGTCTATATAGTGTTTTGTTTTATCGTTGTTTGAGAAAGGTACTGATTGTGTGACCGTGATTTTACTATAACAGCGGAGAAGATGTTTCCCGTTAAACGCAAACGAAACGCAAACACATTACAATAAAATGAAGAAAATTACATTTGTTTTTTAAATATTTTGACCATTCATTTTAATTATGAATGGCAAACATTTTGGAGTCTGATCAGACACCGGGTAACCCGGCGTCTGACCCAGCTCTAAACATTTTGCAAAGTATATAATAGTTTTATCATAAACTTGTTTAATATGGAAATAATAACGTCTTCTCCACTACATAAATAGGGGTAAAATCAAAGTACTGTAGTACTGCAGGCTCGGACTTTCAGTTTAATGTAGAACAAAGTAATGCAGAAAGCTAATTATGGAGTTTCTGCATTACCATTGCCATGCATTAAGCAGAAACCTGCAGCGCTTTAAAAAGACCCTAAATAATTTTGTACTGTGCATGTCTTATAATGCATCCACAGGTACTTGACACATACTTTATTATCTATGAACCCCCTCCCCCCTTAAAAAAAAAAATTTTTTTTTTTTACTATATTTCTATTATAGATACAAGGTAAACAGCGCAATTCGACACCTAGTCTTTACTATCGACTTAAACTGATGCTAAAATATACTAGATCGCCGATATTCTCTTGTGGTACCCTCGGGAAATGATTAATTTATCAATATCTACTTTTTATTTCATCAAATTCCGTCAAATAACGCCACAGTACGTGAATTATAACGAAAATAAGCTTCAAAAAGTTTTATGTCGTTCTCTTGGTACAGAATTTATTGCCCAAAATAATGGGTAATCTAGTCGGTTTGCACATTTAACGGCCTTTACGGCTGGAACTTTCACCTAATTTCATTAGAGCAAATGTGTTTGTGTCGGAACATGACCCTCTTCACTATCAGCTATATGAAATATACATGTAATTTGGCACGAAATTGACAAGTGAAAGACTCATTTCATTTTCAATGCCATTTTGAATACCGGAATGAATCGAATGAACGGAGCGATCTCATTGGTCAAAATTAAACAGGTAAAGTTTCTTTTAATTTTGCATTCTATGTAAATTATATAAAACTGATAATATTTCATTTCAAGATGATTTATAATATTTGGTGAAAGTTCCAGTGGCATAGGCCGTTTATTGTGGACAAATAACAGATCACCCCTACATGTACATTCGTTGCTATGTACCAAGAAAACGACAAAAAACTTTTTGATGCTTATTTTCGTTATAATTCACGTACTGTGGCGTTATTTGACGGAATTTGATGAAATAAAAAGTAGATATTGATAAATTAATCATTTCCCGAGGGTACCACAAGAGAATATCGGCGATCTAGTATATTTTAGCATCAGTTTAAGTCGATAGTAAAGACTAGGACCTGGTGTCGAATAGCGCTGTTTACCTTGTATCTATAATAGAAGTATAGTAAAAAAAAAAAATATTTTTTTTTTTTTTAAGGGGGGAGGGGGTTCATAGATAATAAAGTACGTGTCAAGTACCTGTGAATGCATCGTCTGCTATGACTACAGTGTACTGGGTGAATGTTTATTACAAGGGAGTGAATACGGTGTTTAAATCGCCACAGGTACAGACTCAGGATCCTGAGTTTAACTCAGTGCTTGTACACAGTTTATCTGATAGTGACGTACCCAGCCACTGAAGCTCCGTTATAGCATATGTAAACCCCGTATGCCAGGATTTGTGTGTAGGGGGAGCTAGACTCGCACCAATTTCATACATTAGGATTCGATATAGGCTCTCCGAGCCAAAAAGTAAGACACTGACAAAAATATATAAATGCATAATGCTAAACTGAATGGGTGTTGTCTGCATTACTTCTTTTGTGTGGCTCCTTGAGAATGCAAAACTTGTTTTACTGTATTGTTTAACCCTTATCGTGCTAAGCGAGACTTGGGTAACATTTGCAAACAGTTTGGATCCAGATCAGACGCCGCGTGACGCGGCGTCTGATCTTGATCCAAACTGTTTGTCACTCAAATTAAACCTTATTTCTGCTTAAAATACACATAAAAACTCATTTTGATTATTTTCGCAGACGATATTTTTTAACCAGACGACAATTTACCAATTTAATGGTTAGGAGAAGGTTAAAGCAATTGAATAACATGTACGTTTCCCCAAGAGTTTTGTGTCCCCACTATCCATGTGTAAATTAGTATCCAGAAATTGTCTTGGATAATTCACTTATAAAACAGTATTTTATAAAGTTGTATTGGGAAATAAACGGTGTTCTAATGATCTGCCAAAGTTGTAAACAAGTCATTTGAGGTCCAACAGAATAAAAAAAATCTTATTTTACTAATTTAGCTTATTTTTACCCTTTTTCTGTTGATTGATGCGTGACCTATATTTTTTTTCAAACAGTTTATACCAAGGTCAGGCGATGAGTATCGTATATGGTCAAGATCGCATTCTGTTTGACCAAATATTCAGATTTTTAACCAATTGTACAAAATACATAACAAATACTTTGGACATAATGGCAGACGACATTTCAAAAGTAGACGGTAGTGCGAATGTAACAGCGTTCTCAAGTGTTACTAGGGAACGGTGACGTTGACGGCAATTTCAATCAGAGTACAAACGAAACCAATTGCCTGGGTGCGGAATTGTAAAAAATATACCAATTAATCATCTACAGTACTTCCTTCCTACAACGGCCCTCCGAACAACGATTTCCTCCTTAAAACAGTGCTAGCTGCTGTTCCCATAACAAGATCACTGTGTCTAACGCTTTCATTGGTGCAATATCGTCTGCTTAAAATTGTCGCCTGCTGTTTTTTTCTCTAAATTAAGTATTTGACATTTTGACAGAAGATACAAAAAGACGCGTGACAAACAGTTTGAACCCAGATCAGACCCAATTGAACTTATAAAATACAGGTGACAGCTTAAAGCAAAGTGACAGTAAAACAGAAAGCTCCTTAAGGAGCTTAAGGAGCTTTCTTTTTTACTGTCACATTGCTTTAACCAGTCACCTCACGTAAATACCTAATGATTAACGCAATTTAGTGGTCATAATACATATAGAATGGTTTTACTGTACCAGATATACTTTATTCCTTTCAAGTAGAGGCGCTTATGTTAAACAGTGATGTCCATTGCAAATAGTTTGGAGCCAGATTAGACGACGGGAAACCCGGCCTCTGATCAGGCTCCAAACGGTGTGCCACTGAAAGTAAATCGTTTACACCTTCACTGCCATGACGTCATAAATTTTAAACAATTGTCGTCTGCTTTTATTTCTCAAATTTAAATTTAAGATATTTAGACTTATCTGGAGTCCTAATTTTAATAAATTCAACCCTAGCGACGAGCATACTCGTTATTCACAAACAGCATACATTCACACTTGGCATATGCAAACGGTTTAGGTCCTGATCAGGAGATCCTCCGATCAGGACCTGTACTGTTCGTCATTTTGAAATATATTGTAAAACTCAAACTTAACACAGTCAAAATTGACCAGACTTTATTAGAAACTGAAACTGTCTATTGAAATGTTTAGGGACAAATGAGTTAAAAGACATAGATATTATAAAAGTAAAGTGGTAAATAGTTAATCAGACTAATAGCTAGGATGTGTGTCTTTAAAACTCTTAATATAAATATACTTAACCCTAGCGATGAGTATACCAATCATTAACCAACAATATACATGTAAAGAGTATACTTGTCCTATGCAAACAGTGCATAAAGGAGCCCTCTAATCAGGGGCTTCAATATTTGTCATTTTGCAATGAATTGTAAAAAACAATCTTTAGTACTGAATATAAAGTACCAGATTATTAAGGAAACTGGATTTATCCAATAGAAGTTTCAGGGCTGAATGAGTCAATATATCTATTTACGTATATACTCAGTCAAATGAGCGGTAAGGGACCACACTCAAAAGGAAAACAATGAACACTTTGAAATAAAGGTAGCAGCGTAATGCAGAACAAACTTAGAATAGAAAGCATATAAGGATTTCGACCTTAATTTTGCAACAAACTTTTCTGAGACCTTCAAAATACTTCAGCGTAACACACGTTTAGTGTTTCAAAAATAAAAAAGGTCACCCAAAAGACCACATAGCATTGAAATATCGAAATGTAGTATCTGCGCATCAAAGACATAAATAACAAATAATCCCGATGACTCGAGGTCGGTTTGAACGTCGTATCCTATTTTTTCAATTGAAACTCGACAACTCGGTTTGGATTAACCCTTTACTCCACAGTCTTTTTCTGTTTAGAAAGCAGGACAAACCCACTCAAAACAGGTTGAAAGTATATCAGAATGACCATTTAGGCACACTCTGCTTTATTTTCAAACAGCTCTAAGCTTCCATCTGCGAGTATAAAGAAAATATTTTTTATGCATATTCATAACTGTATAAAATGGATACTTTCTTCAGTGGAGGACTAAATTAAATGCGTAAAAGGGCATATTTATGTAGTAATGGGTGAAACGATGTATCACAAACAGGTCGTAGCAAAGTAAGACATCGTTTCATGTCGAATATTCATATAACTGCTTACCAACGTGTCGAATGTTCTGCATTTGTGTGATTTCATTAACCAATGATACAGATGAACTATCCAGTTTCCATTTAATTATTATCTATTTGCTTCTATATATGACTGCAAAATATTGTAAGTTGACAAACAATGCATTGAAATGAGTGAGTGTCAACAGATCAGACCCATTTACTGCCATGGCATCATCACATCATCACTTTTAAACACCTGTCGTCTATCAAATTTTAGGCAGATTGACTAAAGAAATATTAAAATGAGTGTCAAACCGTTTGGACCCTGATCAGACGCCGCATTTCGCGGTGTCTGATTAGGATCCAAACTGTTTACAAATACGTATTGTACTCTGAGTAAGACAGTGAATGGGTTAAAAGTTAATAACCTATCTTTATTTACAAAGACTCTTGTGATGAAACATCATGGAAACTATTCTGGCTTACATGATGTCATTTGACCAATTAACTGCCATGACATCATCACATCAACACTTTTAAACACTTGTCGTCTATTAAATTTTAGGCAGATTGACTAAAGAAATATCAAAATGAGTGTCAATCCGTTTGGACCCTGATCAGACGCCGCATTTCGCGGTGTCTGATCAGGATCCAAACTGTTTACAAATAAGTATTGTACTCGGGGTATGATGGGATGAGACTTAATATTAAACCATTTCCCTTCTATACTACAAGCTTGAAACTCGGATGAAATTGTTATTTTGTTTGGTGTTTTTAATATACATGTACTAGTACATGTAAATGTATCCATAGTTTCAAGTCTTGTATGACGTCGATATTATCTGTATCTGGTTTTGGTTTTAAAAACAACCACACATTTAGATTCATGAAACAGGATACTTAAAATGTTTCATTGAAGTAAACAACTAATTAAAGGGTTTCCGTGAACATTTAAAATCTTCAAACTGACGAATGAAATAAATCTGACATGTTACAAGGTATTTGTAAAAATGTCATGAAAAGAAGAGCAGGCGTAAAAACAGTTTTTGGAATACAATTTAATACTAGAACTGCAATCAACCCCCAATAGGGTTGATATATTGTTTTCTTCGTGTCTAAATTATCTGTCGCTTTACGACAAGGATTGAGACGGGGAAAAGATGGAATGAGCTAAAATGTCACAGAGTATTGGATTTTTTCTGATGATACCAAGACGCATTATTTGTTTGACACCAAAAGAGAAATAAGAAAAAAAATGCGTAAAAACATTTAATTAAGAAATAGCCTGGTTTCAAAATAAGGCTTAACAAGTGAATAAATTAAGAGACATTTCTTCCCGAAGATGTGTCGTTGTGTGCTAAACTCGAGGATTCTAAATGAATTTATTTGAGTTTATTGCGGAAATATATTTGATCAAAAATGGAAGTCGAATGCTTATATTTTGGATTCTTAACTTGTTGAACCACGAAACTTCAAAAGTTTTTGTCCACTTTTAATTATTTGTAGTATCCTTTAAAATGATTGCGAATTAATACATAGTACATACCCTGATTAGAGGGTACTCTGATCTGGGTCTACATTGTTTGTGTAGGAATTTGTGTACTCATGCAGAACGCAAAACGTAAACGCACTGGAATAACACGTTGTTTTACGGAAGTTGCCTACACTGTACTAAGGTTTACGTCGTATACTTTGGGCGATTCTTTAACCCCTTAGTGGCCATCGTCCTACAACGGGACTTAGCCACACCGTGGCGACCATTATCAGATGCCGCATTATGCGGAGTTTGAACAGAGTATACACTGTTTGCTGATAGGAGTTTCAACATATAAACAAAATGTAAATGAAAATTTAGACAAGGCACCCCATGTATCGAAAAAAGGATAATCATATATAATTAAAAGCCTGGAAGAATCCACTGGGCGAAAATGGGTTAATAGTTTAGAGCCTGGTCATATGCCGAGTTAATCTTCGTCTGAAATTGATCAAAACCTGCTGCAATTCTCACAATTGTATAAAGCATATAACTATTTGGAGGGGAAACAATGACGTGTTTCATCCTGTATGTAGAATTAAAACAGTTGACGTTTTACAGCAATGTACTATGACAGCGAATTAAATAAAGTCAAACAAAAACATTATTATTTGTAAAAGAAATAATCCAGTTTAATATAAGTGGTTAAATAGGTCAATTGTTACTGGGAACCTAATGTATTGTGATGGTTTTAAACCTTAAGTATGCTGAATATTTTGCAAAATATGTCGTCCTCAACCAATCTTATGGGAGTTTCTTCAACCTCTTAACCCTTTACCCCATAACCTATATCTAGATTTGAAGACATGCGACCCCTTAAAGCAGGTTGAAAGTAAAGCAGAATGCGCCTTAGGGCGCATTCTGCATTACTTTCAATCTGCTTTAAGCTACTACCTGCTAGTAAATAGGTAATATTTCTTATTGTACATGTTCATGACTGTATAAATTTGAACTATTTTCTTTGGCGCATGAATAAATTAAATGCGCTAAAAGGCGCTTCTATCAGGTAAAAGGTTAAGAAATCGCAATATTGACAAACAGTTTGAACCGAGAAGAGGCATAGAATAACTAGGCGTCTCATCGGGATCCAAACTGTTTGCAACAGTTATCAAATTCTTTAATTGCGTTCTCAAGGTAAAATATCTCGAAAACCAGTTAACTTTAATCACATTACTTTTCTCTCTATTGGCCGTGTCTTAATGCTTACTTTTTTGTTTAAGAAACTATATTGCACAACTATGTGGCCCAGAATCAAGAATCTTCCATCATTTCTAATTTACTTGAATTTTGAAAATTGATATGTTTTTGCTTAAATCGTTTAGTACAGTTTTCAAAAGTGTAGCAATAAAAGTCAGTTAATCACATCGAAAACACAAAATGACGTCAAGGGATATGCTCAGTGGTGAATAGTAATGCATGAGATACGATTCAATATAATTAGTTTTTCAATTAAATACATTTCCCATTTCCCAATGTGACGCACAGAACCGAAAATCCAATTTAATCTTTTAATGAGAGCAAATTGGTAACGTAAATATTTAAGTCAAGTTATTTAAGACTTTGTTTTAAGGGTCTTACAGGAAAGAAGACGTTTTCATTTCCCGTTTAAACGCAAAGAAACGCAAACACTTTGCAATAAATGTAGAAAACTTTTAGTTATTAATATAAATTCTAACATTATATTTAATCTGAGTGGCAAACAGTTTGGAGCCTGACCAGACGCTGGATAATCCAGCGTCTGGTCTGGCTCCAAACTGTTTGCAAAGTAAATAATAGTTTTGGTGTGAGTGCGTCTTTTTGGGGAAATAATAGCATCTTCTCTACTGTAACGATCTTCCAGTTTAACCGCTTAAAGACATAATAATACAAGCTATTTTTAATTAAGAAATATTGAAATGAGCGTAACGCAGCGTCTGATCAGGGTCCAAACTGTTTGCAAATAACTGTTGTACTCGGGGTAAGGCAGTGAAGGGGTAAAATATAACTCAACTATAACAAAATACGCTCAAAAATAGGAAATTACGGAGTTTTGAAAAATGCGACGATTTATTTTAATCAAAGTGGAAAACGGTCTTGAGACTAATGATTCACTGGGTTAAGCGACGACTGCCCTGTGTTCAAAACAGTTTGCAATGAACGTATAAAGCATATACTTATAGCTTAAACCGTTTATTGAGGGAAAACAACGTTTTTCTCCACTGAAACAGCTAAATACGGATTAAAATAAGGAGGCAAATTGCTCTTTGAAGAATGGCGCTTTGTTTTCAACACTCTTTAATCATCTATATATCTGAACACTAATATCGTGTTGGTGATAGCGACTTGATTAAACTAAAATCATTGACACCTGAATTTTCAAATGACCAATACCAGTTTCCTATTAAGTGTAGTCAATTGTTTACTATTTAGGGTATTTTGTGAAAATAAATTACAAAACGGCAAACAATACAAATGGTGATCAAACTCAGTTTTACTTTTACCAGGTTCTCTGTTCGTCAATGATGCATTTACGCGGTACTGAAGGAAAACGGGTTAAAAAAACGTCTGTAAGAATACAGTAAAACCTTTCTTTTACGACCACAAAATTGTATTTATGAGCTGGTGTTTACGACAGTTGACTGCTGAAAGTATAGTGACAGTAAAACAGAAAGCTCCTTTAGGAACTTTCTGTTTTACTTTTACCGTGCTTAAAGCTGTAATCTGTCTTTTATACAACAACTTAGCATTCGTCTCTTGGTCGTAATAGAGAGGTTTTACTTTATTGTACATTGTATTTCTAAATTTCCAATTTCGAATTGCCTTGAAACTAAATATATTATAACACATCAATCATGTTATTTTCATAGCAAATGATCAATGAGTACTTGTCCACAATTGATTACGGTATAAGGTATTATTCAAGTAAAAGAGACCATAAATACTCTATCATTTAGAAATAGTTTTTCTCAACGTTTAAAATGGTTATTAAACAATCTGGATTCTGATCTATTATATTAGCAATCTAGTGTATCATGTAACAAGCAACATGTTTATGTTTACGTTACTCAATACAAATGGTTGAATCTTGAATCTATCCAGCCACCGAGTTCTGGGCATCGCAAAAGAAACAATTTGTCACTGTAATAATCTATCAGTTAATCTGTAATATGTCGCTGAACAAACTTTGCTGTACAATCTCTGTTTTACGACAATATACTCTATTAAGTATTTAAAACAAGTATACCATGGTTATTTTGTGAAGGGCTATTTACGATGAATCGAAAAACAGAACAAAACTCATATGCTTATGTACATGTTTTGGCTCTACCGCCATTTCTAAAAGTTGTGTCAAATTAGGAATTAATTTGTCTTATTCAAAGAACACGCTTCGGTAAAATCTATTTCAATTGAAGACAAACATGGTAAATCTATTACATGTAAATGGTATTGATTTCCCAAAAAGAAATGCATTTAGGCGAAACAGGTATCAACTTTGAAAAATATAAAGCTCTCAATATCATTACCATGGAACTATTGTTTAAATTTTGTAAAAAAAACTTTTTTTCTGTATTTCTCAAACGTTTCAGCATCAACCTGTTATTTTCTTTTAATATTTTGAATTGCTTTAGTAATGCTTTTGGCCTGAAAAACAATAAGAAAAAATTGAATATTATAAAATATTGTTTTCAAAGCTATTTACAATTTTTCATAGAATTAAACAACAAAACTATTATAAACTATTAAATCAATGTTGTTGATATTCAGAGATTCATATTTTTTAAGTATGGGGTCTGTTTTGTCCTGATTTAGTCTCCTTATTTAAAAATACTACGATAAACATGAAATGAATAATGAAAAGTAAAATTTCCATTTTTATTTTTATTTGAAACATATTATAATTAAGTTTATTCTTTGAATAGGACTAACTTTGAAGAAAATATATAATTTGACACACCTTATCCAAATGGCCATAATGTTTAAAAGTGTACACCAACATATGATTGTTTTTCTGTTACCACTGACAACTATTCAATTAACGACATGATATAACAAGTTGATACTTCGGAAAATGCGCTTATTGGTTTAATACAAGCTTAAAGAAAAAAACAACAACTGTAAAGCAAAATGCCCCATACAGAAGCTTTCAACTTTACTTTTATATTGCTATAAGTAGCCATCTTCTTAAAATGCCAAACAATTTGTGGTCGTAATAGAGAAATATTACTGTATATATTAGAAAGCCTGAATACACAATACATATTTGATGTAAATGTGTAAAAGAAGTACAAAAAGTGCAGCATGGCGGTTCAAAACTTATGCACTACATAGGCATGGCGTAACGGCCGTGAACTATATAGACGCGACGTATGAATACATTGAATATTCATGAAAAATCCTGGCGTGACGTAAAAGTAAGCTTGCATAACCAAGCATGCCGTTACATGTACCATGGTGGTAGAGGACCATGGTATGACCTGCTATTACCATCTCGAAATATCATATATCCTAATAGTTGCCAAACTATATTAAAATTAATTAAGTTATTCTAGCGTCGACATTTTAACCCTTTGCCTGCTGGTCGCGACTTTATTGATTTTGCAAATAGTTTAGATTCAGATCAGACACCGCGTAACGCGGTGTCTGATCTGGATCCAAACTGTTTGACACTCTTATTTAGGTTTATTTACTTAAAAAATGTATAAATCTAAATTTAACAAATTTTGCAGACGACAATTTCGAAGCAGACAACATCACCGCAGGATAAGGGTTAAGATTGTAAAGCAAGGATTTTTCTGAATTCGCTCGAAATATTTTATTGAATGTATATTGCTACGGTTAACATAAATCAATAACTTTTCACTTATTTGTTTGCCGGAAGTAATCAAAGCAGTTTTCTCTTGCTTTCACTCTTTTCCTGCCCTTGAATCATCTGCTCCAAAGTTGTCGTCTGCAATATTTTAATTAGAAAAAACTCTTAAGATTATTTAAAAACAGTTTGCATTCAGATCAGGATGCAAACTGTTTGCAAATAGCAGAGAATTTGCGATCGGCAAGATCAGGATTAGGAATGTATACCACAAAATATTTAATATAACCGTATACATTTGAAACGATTACTAAATTTCACACAAACAAAATAGCCAACGAAATAATACAACGCACCTACAACCCTTGTGTTTCTTGTCAGACCGCCATGGTCTTCAGACTTCGTGTTAGCTGAAATGGGTTGATTAAGATGAGTGTCTATATAAGCGTATAAATTGCATATGTTATTCAGTTCGTACAGTATTTTCTCGGAAAACATAGATTCCCAAGGGACGCTCTAGCTGTAATCATGTTTATTATTGATGAAGGCTTTTTGTATGAAGCTGCATGTCAAAGGAAGGCGTCATCTTGTTAATGGAACGGCGAAAACAACACGATATACCATGTGTTAGTGCATATAATGCAACGATACATATAGGCACTTATTAAGTTGATTTAAATTCAGTTGTAGATAATGTGGATGTTTCGTGTATTGCACTTTACGACCAACTAGAGACCTGTAACATAGCGCCTCTTCCGATGTACATTGTACAATAAAACCTCTCTATTACGGACACAAAAAAATAAAACAAGTTGAGTTTATAAAAGACAGGTGAGTGCTTAAAGCAAGGTGACAGTAAAACAGAAAGCTCCTGTTGGAGCTTTCTGTTTTACTGTCACCTTGCTTTAAGCAGTCACCTGTCAGAAACACCAGTCCTAATAATTAACCCAATTTAGTGGTCGTAATAGAGAGGTTTTATTGTACTGTCTAGCAACCGGACGACGGAAAACAGAATACTGGTAGTCTCTGGAAAACGGAGGTCATCGGCTTCAAAACCTTATTGTTTTTTCTACTTGCCCAGTAAATATTCAACAAAGATAAATATACATCTATTTTGACAGATGGTTGATAATTGAATGACAAAAGTAATGCGGAAAGCTCCCAAACGACTGTCAATGCAACTTCTTTTGACTGACTGACTGATTCACCTAACACACTCATTATCACCTGAAACTTCAAATGGACAATTCCAGTTTACAATAAAGGCTGGTCCGTTTTAGACTATTTAGGTTGTTTTTTTAAATAATATATTGCAAAATGACAAACAGTGAAGTCCCTGTTTAGGGGGTTCCTGCAGGAGCCCTCTAATCAGGGACATCACTGTTTGCATTAGATAAGTGTACTCTTCGCAGGTTCACATTTGGTAAAGGACGCATATAAACGTCAATAGGGCTCAATAAGTTAAATGAACAATTCCAGTTTCCAATTAAGTCTACCAATTCTTAACAATTCAAGGTTGATGTTAACAATATACTGCAAAATGACAAAGAGTGCAGACCCTGGCCAGAGTCTACACTGTTTCCATAGGACAAGTATATTCTGCACAGGTACATGTAGATCTATGCTGTTTGTTAATGACGAGTATACCCAACGCTACGGTTGAATGTGTTAATGACAAACCACACGATATGACTTCTGCTGGCGCATACGAAGTAGCAATACAATGTACATATAGGCACTAAAAAGTCTTATTAAGTTTATTTAAATTGAGTTGTACATAATGCGGATGTTTCGTGCATTGTACTAAACGAGCATCTAGAGACTAGTAACAGCGCCTCTTTCGACATACTGTGCTCCCTCTCTACAACGACACCCTATAGGAGACACAGGTTATGTGTGTTGTTCGGAGGGAGTCGTTATAGAGAGGGACAATTAAGACTTTGCTTGCATTTGCAAATAGCTTGAATCAAGACCAGACGCCGCGTAATAGATTCAAGCTGTTTGTCACTCGTCATTATAATTATTTATGCTATCACAATTTCCACTTATATGTAACTTTGAGAAAAAAGCAGACGACAATTTTAAGCAGACGATATTGCAGCATCAAAGCGTTAGACATAATTGTCCTGTTTAGGGAACCGCGGCAAGGGTCGTTGTAAGGAGGCAGTCCTTGTTTGGAAGGCCGTTGTAAGGAGGGAACGCTGTACATTGTACTATCTGACAACAAGACTCCGGACAACAGCTAGTCGCTGGAAATTGAAGGTTATCGGCCCCAAAACATTTGTTATATTTGCCGCAAATCCCCTTTCATTGCCCTTCTCCAAATACAATCTTTTTTTGCAAACACTCTTGATCCGCGTCAGATGGTGTCTGATCAGGATCCAAACTGTTTGACACTCAGTTATATATTTCTTAGGTCAAAAGCCTAAAAATCGAGAAATAATAATAGTTGTTTAAAGCAAATAGCGTCATGGCAGCGAAGGCAACTTTATTAGATGTGTATACCACTAGGTGGTTGATAAATGCATGACAACTTAAACCGCATCGAACGTTCTGCATTACTGTTGTGCAGGCGACCACATATATCAGGTTGAAAGTGATTAGGCAGAATGCGCCCAAAAGCGCACTATGTTTTACTTTCAGACCGCTTTAAAATTGCATTCCATCTACTAGAACAAAAAATATATTTTCCGGTGCATATCCATGTGTAAAGTGGAACTATTGTCGCCAGTGGAGGGGGTATACACTAAAGGCGAAAAACTGCATTTTTATTTACAAGTAGGCTACAAAATATATTTTATCTCTGAATGTGTTTTGGATAAAAAACAACAACTGTTACAACGAAAGCCTAGGATTTCTTTTTTGTTATATAGTGCATTGTTTTATATATCCTGAAAGTCTTGGTATATTGTACACATTTTAATGGTTAATGATATTAAATTTTCGCACGATATTTGTATTCAATATTTTTAATTAGCTTTAACCAATTTACTGCATTTACCAACTATACAATGTTTTTTTTGCGAATGTTTAAGATTCTGATCAGACACTGCGCCTGATCAGATTAAAATGTTTGACAATCATTTCAATGTTTCTTCAATAGGAATGCCTAAACTTTAAATTTGAGAAAATTTGAGAAAATAAAGCAGGCGACATTTGGTTAAATTCGATGACGTCATTGCAGTGAAGGGGTTAATTAAGCAATATTGTTTCTGTTAAATATTAGACATAACCATAACTCACAGAGCTAATGAACACTGGAACAACCAACAAACATCCTTATTCTCGTTTGCAGAACCTGAAAACGATATAACAGCGCTCTCTCTCTCTCTTCAACGACACTCAATGGGAGACTAAAATATGTGCGTTGTTCGGAGGGAGTCGTTACAGGGAGGGACATTGGCTAACATTTGCAAACAGCTTGAATTCAGATCTAAAATCAAGCTGTTTGTCACTCGTCATTAATTTTTTTTTCTGTCTAAATGTCTATTATGTAATTTTGAGAAAAACAACGGCAAAAGTCGTTGTAAGGAGGGAGTCGTTGTAATGAGAGTCGTTGTAGAGATTGAGCGCTGTAAATGTATTAGAAGTGTTGATAAAGTGTTTCGTCACGTTCAGGGTGATCATTTTATTAACCCTCATCATGCTAAATTGTCGTCTACTTCAGACGCGGCGTCTGATCAGGATCCATACTGTTTACAAATAAAACTGATACTCGGGTTCAGGCAGTTAAGGAGTAACGGGTAAAGCTACTTTGATGGATACCATAAACACCTGTGCTTAATTCTAGATTACACAGTTGCTTATTGAAATGTTTTCTTCTTGGCAAAAAGTATTAAACAAGTTATCGTTTATATCTGTCTCAGCAATGTGCATAATGTCAAAAACATATTACATATTGCATACATATATGCATTGAAAGAACATTGCCACTCTAAACAGAGTTAAGGATAATATAGTTACAGATCTATATAACATGAATATCTTCAGCTCTTAACCTCATGAGTACCTTCAGTAGATCTGGGGCCCGTTTAACTAAAGTACTTACGCAAAAATTTTGCATAAGTCATTTTTTTTTTTCATTATCACTTGCTACAAGCAGCAAATAGCCAGATCAGAGGACGCGCTTTTAGCGCGTCCTCTGATCTGGCTATTTGCTGTTGCAAACGTTTATGATCGAAAAATAAGAGTTGAACGATTTTGACTTACGTTGTTTAGTAAAACGGGCCCCTGGCACACTATGCTTTTCAATGATCTCACACCACCATACAGTGGAGAATCTGTTATTCTTTCCCGTTTAAACGCAAACGTACGCAAACGCAAAGCACTAAAACGTAGAAAAGAACAACTTTTGGACAATTCTGGTATTTCATGTTTATCTTGGTGGCAAACAGTTTGGAGCCTGATCAGACGCCGGGTTGGACAATTCTGGTATTTCATGTTTATCATGGTGGCAAACAGTTTGGAGCCTGATCAGACGCCGGGAAACCCGGCGTCTGATCTGGCTCCAAACTGTTTGCAGTGGAAATAATAGTTTTAGCGTAAACGCGTTTATTGGGAAAGAAAAACAGATCTCCACTGTAACAAGACCGAAACTGGCAAACAAAAACGTTATTGCAAACAGTGCGAAACAGAACATTTCAACATAAGTTGTCTGATCAGGGTAGACACTGCTAAATAACATGAAAAGAGAAATATGCAGTATAGTGGGTTAAATTGACTTTCTTTCATTATACATTTAATACTTAAACTAAAATGTCTCCTTGCCTAATCAAATGTTGAAAGCTGCCTTGAAACTTGTTTATAACTAAAACATGGATATAAGACAAACTGTCCATATAGAATCAGATCACGAATGCCATTATATGGATTAGCAAAAGAGTTTTAAGGATATTGATCTATGTTTAAAAGACAACTAAAACATTACCTTGAACAAGATTTACGATTTGCCGAACTGAACGTTACCCTTTATCTACTGTTAGTTCAACTGCTTTACTATTGTCAAACTATTGTTAAAAAATAGCTCCATCTATAATCGTACCTAAAGAGATCTTTAGAAAACATGTGCTATCGATAATAGATCATGATACGTCATAATGTTACATGGTGTCTAATATTCTAATTTTGGTAGGAATAAAATGTTACCATATATTTTCATACAGAACAAAGAGGAAGTAAGATTCAGGGATTTTAAGACTTCCTTATATCCGATGATTCCTATATAGAGCAAAGAAGGATCACATTCTGGAATGTTGAAACTGTTCCTTATAGCCGATGATTCCTTACAACCGAGTTCCTTATAATCGAGGTTTGCTACATTACTAAATATAAAATCAAGTTAACATTGGCATAATAAAGGATCACCCTTTCACTGCCAAAATGTTCGTGAGATTCTACCCCTTCACCGTTCCATTGTCGTCTGCTTCATTTTTGCTGTCTGCAATGTCGTTTCAAAGTTAAGAAAAAAGGCAGTATGACTGAAGAAATTTCAAAACGAGTGTCAAAACAGTTTGGATCC
The DNA here is from genome assembly GCA_922989275.2 of Gari tellinella. Taxonomy (NCBI): domain Eukaryota; kingdom Metazoa; phylum Mollusca; class Bivalvia; order Cardiida; family Psammobiidae; genus Gari; species Gari tellinella. The sequence continues at coordinate 48,878,980 of OV277864.1, forward strand.
TTGTCAGACGCCGCGTTACGCGGCGTCTGATCAGGATCCAAACTGTTTGCAAATGCGCTTTGAAGCGCGATAAGAGTGAAAGGGTTAAATGATCTACTAGAGACGACCACGACTAACTCATATTGGATAGATTGACAATTGTGCGTTTTATCTGCGTGTCAGGGGACACTTACGTTGGGAAATAATATTTCATGACTAGCGAAATGTCTTTTCTATAATATTAATTGAATTATTGTCTTGAAGTATGTCGAAAATGGGTTCTTGTCTCATCCTTGTGATCAGATCTCGACTGGTCAGAGACAATACAGGACATATGTAGCATTTTCTATGCCGTATATGCACTGTTGTCCCTCCCTACAACGCTTCCAACAATGACTCCCTAATTACAACCCTTGTCGCAGTTCCCTAAACCGGACAATTATGTCAAACGCTTTTACTACAGCATTATGTCTGCTTAAAGTTGTTGTCTGCTGTATTTTTCTTAAAGTAACATATAAGTGGACATTTTGATAGAAAAAGTATAATGACGACTGACAAACAGCTTGAATCCAGATCAGACACCGCGCCAGTTACGCGGCGTATGATCTTGATTCAAGCTGTTTGCAAATGTATGCCAATTCTTAATTCCTCTCTCTATAACGACTCCCTCCGAACAACACACATAATCTGTGTCTCACATCGGGTGTCGTTGTAGGGAGGGAGCACTGTATACAGTTAAGCCTCTCTATTCTAACTACTTCATAGTGTAAGTTATTAGGTGTTTAAGGCAGACGGCTGCTAAAAGCAAGTTGAATGTGAAAAAGAAAGCTCCCGCGTGAATTTTCTGTTTTACATTCACCTTTTCAAAGCTGCCACCTGTCGTTTATGCAACCAATTAGCCTTCTTAACGTAAAGTGCAGTCTGATCAGGATCCAAACTGTTTGACACTCTAATCGTCATTTCTTCTGTCAAAACAGCCATGAAGCCGACTTTAAAAGCATTGAAGACGACACTGCCAATGCAGACGATTCTTTTGGCGGTAAGGGGGGTAAAGCAGACGATTAAGAGGAAATCGTCATAAACCAGTGATTTTGGAATTAAATACATTTGGCAATTCTTTTGATCTCAGAAAGGATTCCAAACTTTCAATAGTTAATTTTCATCAGTGTTTCGACAATAATGAAGTTAGGTGCCTAAATACATCAATATCAGTTCTGTGAAGATTACTATCATGACGAAACAGTTTTGCACCGTGTACAATTTTAACCCCTTCACTGCCGTGACGTCATAAATTTTAAACAATTGTCGTCTGCATCTATTTCTAAAAAACAATTTGAGGTATTTTGACTTAAGAAATATTGAAACTAGTGTTAAACAGTTTGGATTCTGATCAGACGCCGCGTTACGCGGCGTCTGATCAGGATCCAAACTGTTTGCAAATAATTATTGTACTCGGGGTAAGGCAGTGAAGGGGTTAAGTAGCAAATGAAAATATTGTTTTGCAATTCAGACACATAATTTTACACCACACTCGATCATCAAGGTTAAATTTGAAATAATGTTTCAAAATGATAAAATAGATGAATTTGATAAAGTAAACCGGCTATTCTACTATAAAGATCTCGATATTTACGATACAGCTAGTTTTGTTTAACAATACAGGAAGAGGCACCGCAATACCTACATGTACGTGTTGTCCCATGAGGGTCTACACAGTTAACTTTAAAATTCGACTTGGCCTGTCAGTTCCAATTCTTAGAGCCATAGTGGTAAATGTCTTTCGTTATACATTGTATTTTTCAAATATTGGCGTTGGTTGTACGCAAATGGTACAATACATTGACAACTCTCGTCTAACATTAAACATAAACTGCATTTTACTATCTCTATGGTTCTAGAAAGCCCTACATTTCAGTAGCATATTTATCAAATTCTTCTTTTGATAAAGAATTACGTATTAAAACACCTTATACGGTATTGAAAGTACTAATTTGACCTTAGAGATATCAATGACTCCTTTCACCGCCATAATGACGTAATACTCCGTCTAACACAGTCCCTGCACATTATCATCTGCCTATATTTTAGTAGATGCTTTTACTGATATATATTCGCGTTTTGACTAAAGGACATCGATATAATTGTCATACAGTTTGGATTCTAATAAGTCGCTGCGTGACGCGGCGCCTGATCAGTCCAGACAGTCAATAGTGTTCGTGTGCAGCTTAAATATGCGTTAGATGCATGATAAATTCGTGCATTGCACTTTTATGCACATAAATGTTGATGTTTTGACCATTTTAACGTAACGCTGCGTCTGATCAGGATCCAAATAGTTTGACACTCGCATCGACATTTCTAAGGTCAAACTACATTGATTCTTACTTTCAAACAAGAATATTGAAGCAGACGACAATAAAGCGGTGAACGGGGGAAAACCTCACGACTATTTTGGCACCAACAGGGTTAAAACATCAGACATATTCATTTAAATAGCATGATTAACACCAATGATGTGTTCAATGTTCTTTAGTGCTATACAACGTAACACAATGACATGTAACACTCCTGTTAAATTGATTAACAGCATCATGGATGCAAATTAATGCACCAGACATCGATAATCTACACTCCTTCCGATACAATGGAGCAGGCAATATACACCATTTGTTCTTAAAACATTGCCCAATGCAAACAGTTTGTTGCCATGTCAATTCAATTCAATTCAATAAAAACTTTATTGGCATCAAACATATACAATTTTATTGCCGTATAACATATATGTACACGACTTGCAACAAATACCGTAACTATATTCTATAGAGTTAGAAAAGGAAATACAATTACATAAGTAGGAGAAAACTATCAACAAGTGGTACATGGCCTGATGAGATAAGAATGAATAGTCGAATTTTCAGTGAAGGAATGAATTTGAGGCGTAAAAAGCCTATTTATGTAGTAATGTGTTCACAATACAAACAATAATATGTTTGCAATTGTATCTTTGAAACAACCTGGTTTTATAATATAAACGGCCTAATGCACAGCGCTCCCTCTCTACAAAAACACCAATTAGGAGACAAAGATTGTGTGTGTTGATCGGAGGGAGTCGTTATGGGAGGGAACTTGATTTACATTTGCAAACAGCTTGAATCCAGATCAGACGCCGCGTAACGCGGCGTCTGATCTGGATTCAATCTGTTTGTCACTCGTCATTGTATTAATTCTATCAAAATATCCACTTAAATGTAAATTTGAGAAAAACAGCATACAAAAATTTCAAGAAGACAATATTGCAGCAGCAAAATGTTAAACATAATTTTCATGTTTAGGGAACTGCTGCAAAGGTCGTTGTAAGGAGGGAGTCGTTGTTGTGAGGGCCATTGTAGGGAGGGAACACTGTACAATTGGCCTAATGTAGTTCATCCCTCTTGTTCCATGTCAATATTACCAAAGTCAAACTAATGACTCTCATTAAGCTTTATCATGTTAGACAATCTACGTTTGTAAAATGTGTCGTCTAAAGCTTGACTAAATGGCTGTATAGTTTAAGAAATATTATCAAAATGGCAAACAATTTTTATCCTGATGAGACGACGAATAATTCGGCGTCTCATCTGGATCAAAAATGTTTGCAATAGTTATCTCAGAATTGCCCATTGTATAAAAGATAAAGATTATAAACGTAGTTTATGAATAGTTCTATCCATACAGTAAATCACATAGTATCTAATGATCCACATTCATAGAAAAGAACTTAGATGATGGATTAATTGACGGTTATGTCTGCTTATCTGCGTGTCTTGGAGACATTGAATAGTGAAATAATATTTTATTACGCGCGGAATGGCTTTTCTGATATTAGTTTCATAAACATTTTGTAGTAATCTGTCCGAAGTTGCCGTCATCGGGTCGCTTTGTAGTAGCGTTTGCTTACACAAGAATTGTTATTATGTTTTTGGTTGTTGCAGACAACGAGATAAACACTTAATGCGACAAAATGTCATCTGCTTTGAAACGGTCTTCTGTTAAAAATAATCAAATATATAATTTTAATTTCATTTTACCTTAAAATGGCACAACGAATGCCAAACAATTTTGATACTGTCCAGGGCACCGTTAGTCAGCTTCCGTGTAGGGTCAAAACTATTTGCAATTGAACATTAAGTCTACATGTACACAATGAGGGTAAATATGCTACAAAATCATGGAAAGTTTTCACAGACCACAAGAGGGTCCTTTCTGAATTATTTATTTCATATTGATATATATGTTCCAAACTTTATTCGCAATTTCAAGAAACCACACTCTGTGGTAAATGCCGAGAGTCTATTTCAATTTAGAACAATGTCTCTTCAACCGCTTCATAGCCTTACCTCGAGTACAGTACGTATTTGCAAAGTTTGGATCCTGATCATACGCCGCGTGACACGGCGTATGATTAGTATCCAAACTGTTGGATATCGATTTCAATATTTCTTGGGTCAAAATAGCTAAATTTTAAGTTGAGAAATAAAAGCATACTATAATTATAGGGAGGGAACTTGATTTACATTTGCAAACAGCTTGAATCCAGATCTGGATTCAATCTGTTTGTCACTCGTCATTGTATTAATTCTATCAAAATATCCACTTAAATGTAAATTTGAGAAAAACAGCATACAAAAATTTCAAGCAGACAATATTGCAGCAGCAAAATGTTAAACATAATTTTCATGTTTAGGGAACTGCTGCAAAGGTCGTTGTAATTGATTAAAATTGATTACGTTATGGCAGTGAATTTGTTAAAAAATGGAACAAAACGGAGACTGGTGTTTATCTTTAAAAATAACCTCTTTAGTAACCCATTCATCGCTTTAAACAATTTAATCTGTTTCCATTTCTCATATTTAAATTTCAGTTGTTTTTTTACATAAGAAACTTCTAAATTGTTTGCAAATAACCATTCTATATACTTGAGATAAGGCGGTGAAGGATAAGCGACGATTCAACAAGAGCTATATTTATTTTTTAAGATACGTTCCAGATAAATAGCTTTGCTGTATAAAAATTGTTTCGGAAATTAGAAATTATTTATAGATCGACGTTGAGTTTTAGCTTGGCAATTAAAAAATGACGTTTTTTTGTTTGTTTTTAGAAAATGCTGGTATTCGAGTTGATACATTATACTAATTGTATAATAACGAGATAAGTGTCATGTTTTCATTGACTTCCAATGTAGGGTGTAATGTTTTCGGAGGCTACTGTATTCCTAAAGCAGTAAACACTACTAAAATGAAGACACTTGTTTAAAGCGCTAAATGTTAAACAATGTCATAAAACACTGAACTTAACCACTCCACTGCCTTACCCCAAGTACATGAATGATTATTTGCAAACAGTTTGGATCCTGACCAGACTCCGCGTTACGCGGCGTCTGGTCAGGATCCGAAATGTTTGACAATCATTTCAATATGTTTTAAGCCAAAGTACATAAGCTGGTGGAAATTGTTTATTGCGGAAGATGTCATGACAGTGACGGGATTAAAGTTCATTGTACAAAGACACTAGCACCAGGTGTTTCGCCTTTGTTTATATTTCCCTTTTGCACTTAGAATAGATTAACTAATGGCCAATTACAGTTCGATTCGATTGAAGCAACAGACACTCCTTGGTCGATACGTACCCAGCAATTCACATGGGCCTGAAGTTAGCCAGCAATCAACTAAATGTCTAGAGGCTACTTAACACATCCAACCCTAGCCATATACAAACAGTGTGCATGTGAGGTCTACACATGTCCTGTGCAAATAGTGAAGAGTTTGAACAGAGAACTCCTAAATACTAATGTTATCTGGACAGCTACTAGAAGCAGGACGGAAGTATATGAAACACTATATACTTAAGCACCTGTCCCAACCACTTTCAATGTCTTACTTACCCCGAGTACAATGGTCAATTTGAACAATAGTTTTGATACAGGTAAAACGCAGCGTAACGCTACGAAACTGGTTGACACTCATTTGAACATTTATAAGTCAAAAAGCCTAACATCTAAATTCGAGGAAAATATATTAGACGACATTTGTTTAAAGAAGATGAAGGCATGATGATTAAGTTGTTATTTACTGAAAACCCCCACTTTCATTTGTAATTCGTTGTGGCAGGAGTTCATTGTCCAAGAGATTTATCTATAGATCTAGTGGAAAAGATGCTGAAACACTGATGTCATTTGCAATAAATGTGCAGTAAGATCAGACGCCAGGTAACCCGCGGTCAGATCAGGTTCACTTTGTCACTCAGATAAAAATAAATGGTGAGACATTTCAAAAGGCTGTCAATGTTATTGCAAGACCGTTTACGCTTCGATTAAAAGGGAAAGAATAACAATTTAATAGAATAACATCTTCTGCACTGTTCCATATATCTATCATCGAACATATACGGATCATTGTGTCAAAAACGTACCTAGTTGTCTGTTTCATATTGTAAACCTTCACTACCTTGACGCCACCAATTTTAAACAAATGTCGTCTGCTTCTGTGTCTAAACAATTAAATTTTAGGTATTGTTTTACTTAAGAAATATTACAATAAGTGTCAAACAGTTTGGATCCAAACTGTTTGCACATATCTAATGTTCTCGAGGTAAGGCAGCGAAGGGATTAACCCTTTCACTCTCAATGACGTCATACAGCGTATTTGCAAACAGTTCAAGATCAAAACTGTTTGCCACTTGTTTTAAAATTACGTCAGTTTCATTGCCTTAAATCTAACTTTGAAACGATATTGCAGCCAACAATATTGAAGCAGGCGACAATAGCACAGCGAAGGGGTTAAAATCTCATGATAAATTTGATCATGATAGTGTTAAACTATGCAAAAACACCATCACCAGTACCCAGCAAAGTCTATTTTTTATGAGACAGACAGGTCTGAAAGTCGCGTTACAAATTAATTAATTTATTAGTCATTAATGGCGACAGTATAGACAGATCAGCAATTACTAAATTACTTACGCAGATCGGAGAAAACAAAAAAGGAATAAGATTAATCACATTTCAGGCACACATAAATTCATTTCATTTGCGTGAAATTGGCACTAGTGTCAAACAAGCCTTGCTATATATTCCATCTTACTAATTAAAAAGTAAAAACCGGTAACACGTTGCATGTTTCCCGTGCAATGTTGTTGATTTATTGTTGGCAACAATAGGCGTGGGTCGATTATTCAAAATCGAACTCGAATTTATCTGTATTTCTAGGATGGGGGAGTTGGATTGTGATCAGACACTGCGTCACGCGGTGTCTAATAACGATCAAAACTATATTACCACTACTTTCAATATTTCTGAAGTCAAAATACAGTCGAACTTCGATATCTCGAACTTGCTTAACTCGAAATATCCGATATTTCGAAACACAAATTAGCCTTATTTCAAGCTCGGTTTAGGTGAACATACCCGCATTTCAAAGTTAAAACGCGGCTGAGCCGCGTTTTAAGTTTGAAACACGGGCATGTTCGACTTTATCGAGTTCGAGATATCGAAGTTCGACTGTACCTAAAAAGTTAGATTTAAGAAATAGAATCAGACGATAAATAATTAAAATTGAAGACGTCATGGCAGTGAAAGGGTTTAGTTGTTAAGGTGTTAAGCTTGAAAGGGTAAAATACAAAATATAGTTTTGTAGGGAAAGGCAATCGTTTACCTTCTGAAGCAGAATCTCACACCATTCTATGCACAGGTTACTTTATCTCTGCTTCTTTAAAATATTTTAATTTTATAGGCAGGCACCACGTGTATACTTATAAAAATACATATTCTATAGATGATAGTTTACTAGACCGCAGACTGCTTGTTGTATGTCATAAAAACAACTAAGCGCATATAAGGCATTGTTTTGCCAGTGTTGCGTTTGCCAAAGGTATCAATTTGGTTTGATCAACACATTCAACCCCAGCGACGAGTATTCTCGTCATTTACAAACAGTGTACAGTGGAGAAAACGTTATTCTTTTACGTTTAAATGTAGAAAATAACAATTGTTGACATTTCTCACTTTTCATTTTGATCTGAGTCGCAAACAGTTTGGTGCCTGATCAGACACCGGGTTACCCGGCGTCTGATCTGGCCCCAAACGCTTTGCAATGGAAATAATAGTTTTAACGTAAACGCGTTCATTAGGAAAGAATAACGTTTTCTCCACTGTACCTGTTGAGAGTGCATTGCTCATATTCAAAAAGTGTATACCCCGATCATATCATTGGCATTACTAATTTTGATATTGACCAGAATCTGAGTACCCTGCGTCTGATCCGTGATCCAAACTGTTTGACAGTCATCTATTATCATTATTTTATTATTATTATGTCAGATGTATACAGCGCTCTTTTCACACAGAAGTTGTGCGTTCAAAGGTGCTTCACATGAAATTAAAAACATGTACTTACAAAATGAGAAAAGACCAATAACTACATTTACAATAAAGTAAAAACAATCCTACCTTATAGCTGCACATGGAAATTATATACAAAAATAGTAAAAAATGCATAAAACTGTACTTAGGAGAAAAAGGCAGACGGCACGTTTTAGGCAAGAGATATATTGAGAGGTATTGGAATGGGTTTACCAAAGCCATTAGGTAGTAAATGGCACAACTGAAAACGATATAGCAATAAAAATATACAATATTCACACATACGGCGACAGCATAACATTGTGGCGCTTAAGAGCTGGCTATAAATCGAATAAATACTGATGGATGCCTTGTAACACCCAGAGACAAGTAAGATAGGTTCATGAAACAATTATATATGAACTAAACATAAAAAATGAAACAATGCATTTGAACCCTTACCCTAACGATCGATGCTTGACTTGTAGATTATATTTTCGAACAGCTAGGGTCCAGATCAGACGCCGCGTACCGTCTGATCTGGATCCAAATTGATTGACATTCGTCTTTAAGTTTTTGTAATTATAAAGAATGTACAATTTTAAATTGAACTTCTTTTGCAGACGACCCTTTCAAAGCAGACGATATTAGGTCAGGATAAGGGTTGAGATGGAATGTAGCCAAACAATATACATGTGCAGTGCTGCCATAAGTTGGCATGAAAAGTCCTAAGATTTCCAAAGTTGCATTTTTCAAGTGCGGTTTTACGAATCGTACCTTTACCACATAGCCTGTTTCTAGTTTTGACATGTGACTACTTAAAGCAGTCTGGAAGTAAAGCAGAATGCATCTGTACTGTCTAAATGGTCGACGGACTAACCTCTTGCCTTATCCCGAGTGCATTTACCATTTTCGGATCCAAACAGTTTTACGTTCCTAACTATATTCATTTACAGAAGATGACGACTTGGAGTGAAGCGGTACAGCAATTAACACTCATCATGCTAAGCGTTACTTGATGAACATTTGAAATTGTTTTTAGATCCTGATAAGACGCCATGTGACACGACATCTGCTCTGGATCAAAACTGTTTGCCACTCAGCCTAAACATTTCACCAGTTTGAAAAGCTTTAAAATCGTCGCAGACACATATTTGAAGTAGATGACAATTCAGAATAAAAAGAGTTAACGAAAAAGCATTGTAATTGACATGTAAAGCATGAGTTTCTAGCACGTGTTGACTATGTTGTTTTGTTTACCATTTTGATGTAGGTATGGGTTTTTTTCTGCTCTGATTCCTGGTTTGCAGTAACACCAGTTATTTGGGTCCAAAAGCGTTTACCAATTGTGTAATTTTGAAGAAAACTGTATAAATTTTGTTTTCTCAGTTCGCTCACCTTTTAACTACCATCCGCCTTAACACATTCGCCTATGAAACATTTAAGAGACGATTCCAATCTCCAGTTAAATCTGGTATTAGTTTGACTATTTAGAGTTTACTTGAACAGTATATTGCGAAAAAACGAATAACACAGGTTAAAATTATTAAACTAGCAGATATAATATTATGCTTCCATGCAAAGTAGCGCACGTTTCACTATTTAAATTTGTTTTTGTGATAAACGTACATAAAAACTTAATAACCAAATATCCTGTTTTAAATAGCGACCATCCCATGAAGAAGAATCGTCTTATTTAACCCATTACCCCATAGCCTGATTCTATTTTTGAAAACAGGTGACCACTTAAAGCAGGTTGAAAGTAAAGCAGAATGTGCCTATGGCACATTATGCTTTACTTTCAGCCTGCTTTAAGCTACCATCTGCACGAATTTGAAAATATTTCTTATAATATATATTCATGACTGCATATTTTGGGAGAATTTTCTTGAGTGAAGAAATAACTTAAAGGCGTAAAAAGGCGTATTTAGTGGGTGATGGGTTAAAGACTAAAACCACACTAGTGCAGGACAACAGTAACGCAGATTTCTCCCAATTACCATTGGCTTGTATAAAGCATGTCCGTCTTTAAATAGTTCACGTTTTCCTCTAAATTAGTTACAAACAAGTTGGCTGACTCTTTATATTTTGACTTCTCTTAGATTTGTCGAAACAATGTGATGGAAAATGCAACATGTAGGTTTGACATTTGTGCTAACGTGAATCGATAGAGAAAATGCAATTTCCTCCATGTTAACATTTCCGACCTTCAACTATAACATTTATCTGATTGGCATGATGCCTTTTAGTTTTAGAGGATAAAATGTCACTGTCAATAACTTTTAAATGCTTACTGTGATGATCCTTAGTATTGGGACCGACAGGTCTGATCAAACAGTACAGACACTGATTATACTGCTCCTTCATACATGAACAGTCTGATCAGTGTCTACACTGTTTGTCATTCACTTTGGTGATGAAATGATTAACCCCTTCACTTCCTTATCCCAAGTACATTGATTACTTCCAAACAGTTTGAATAACACGGCGTTTGATCAGGATACCAACTGTTTTACAATGAATTTTAAAATATTTCTTTATGCCAAAAACCATAAAATTGAAATTTTATAAATAAAAGCAGACGACAATTGTTTAAAATAGATGACGTCATGGCAGCGAAGAGGTTAAGCACCAACACAACCAAAAAGTGGCATAATGTTCTACACAAGGGATGTAAAACAGCCGTGTCTGCTGTTTGACATATGTGTCAGCCTGACGTAAGTGAGATTAACGTTCTGTATCACAATACCATTTAGTTTTTTTTGTGTTTCTTTCATCTGTATGAATAATTTAGTACTTGTCTGATCTATTTGGAAATTGATGCCATTGGCCATTAGCTTATTAGATTAACCCTGTTCGTGCTCTAACATCATCGTTGGCTTCAAATGTGTCGTCTGCAGACGGTGCCAATATCGGTTATTCTTAACCAGAACATATACTTTAAACGAGAATTAAATAGTTGAACTTTGGTTCAAAAGTCGAACATTTTTGTTTCCAATCTGGAGCCATGTTTTTCACAGTTATGTCAACAGTGCTAACAAAATAAGTGATGAACTCAGAGCCAAAGTGTTGATGAAGAAAAGTTACATCAAGTGAGAGGCTGAAACGATAAAGCGATTCTCATGTCTTGGGACTTTAACCCCTTCACTGCCTTACCGCGAGTACATTTGTTATTTGCAAACAGTTTCGATCCTGATCAGACGCCGCGTGACGCGGCGTCTGATCAGAATCGAAACTGTTTGACACTCATTTCAATATTTCTTAAGTCAAAATACTTAAAATTTAAATTTCAAAAACAAAAGCAGACGACAATTGTTTAAATTTGATGACGTCGTGACAGTGAAGGGTGTGAATTCATGGCCATATTATTTAGCCCTCCACCGCTATGGTCAACCACAGTGGCATTTTGAAGCAGCAGTCTGGAATCAAACTCAGTCTTGATATGGGTTCAAACTGTTTGGCAGTCTGAATTTGAATCTGAATGTCTTGCGTCTTATTCGAAACTGAGACCAAATACAATGCAATACAATAATAAAAGAACTTTTTAATCCTTTTATTATCAAATTATTCAGGAGATGTTTACCCCTTCACCGTTTTATTGTCGTCTGCTTCAATTTTGTTCTCTGCAATGTCGTTTCAAATTAAAACAATAAGGCAGTATGACTGAAGAAATTTCAAAAGTGCGTTTGCAAACAATTTTGGTCCTGTTCAGTTCAGAATACAAACTGTTTGCAAACGCTCTTTTAAGCGTCATTGAGAGCGAAATGGTTAAAGGGTTTAGCACAATCACAATGCAACACACTGGAGATAATGAAAAATACACTATGGCAAATTTTGACAACTGAGTTTTACCCGGCATCTGATTCGGCAACAATCTGCTTGAACTGGATGTACTATTTTATGCACAAGCGCGTTTATTGTATCGATTCTTTCTCTGTCAAACGCATCATCAGTTGAAGATATAAGAGCAAACGGCAATCACTATAAGCTGGTGACATTATGGGAGTTTAGGTGTAATATGGCAAGGCAGCAAACAAGTTAATGTGTCGTTATGGCAACGTTCTGTCATTAAAACAAACAAAACCAACACATATATCTGAATAGAATAATTTGGAGTGAACAAATGTACATGTATTCTGATAGTGATAACAGGTCGCGTTCTGGAAAATTGCTAATTTGTTTCTTAGACCTGAAAATGTATTTCCTTTTGTTCCTTCTACATAGTAAGGTTAACCCTGTCACTGCCATACCCCGAGTGCAATGATTATTTACAAACAGTTTTGGACCCTGGTCAGACTGTTTGACACTCGTTTTAGTACAGATCTACCTTAAGTCAAAATACCTAAAACTTAAATTTCAGAAATAAAAACAGACGATAATTGTTTCAAATTGATGACGTTATGGCATTGGGAGGGTTAAACTTTGTGATGGTTGTTACAGACAGCTCATATTTTGATCCCAACTAGTTGACGCTCATATTACATTACAGTGCTCCCTCTCTACAACAAAACACAATGGTAGACTGAAGATTGTGTGTTTTTTGTTCGGGGAGAGTAGTTATAGGGAGGAAAATCAGTACCCTTAAAGAGCTGAGCTTACATTTGCAAACATTTTGAAGCCAGATCAGACGCCGCGTGATGCGGCGTCTGATCTTGGTTCCAACTGTTTGTCACTCGTGTTTATGTTTCGTCTTTCAAAATGTCAAATATATAACTGAGAAAAACAGCAAACGATAAGTGCAATGTTTAGCAGACGATATTGCAACAGTGAAAGGGTTAGACACAATAACCATTTTTGGGAACAGCGACAAGCATTGTTTTAAGGAGAAAAACGTTGAACGAAGGGCCGTTGTAGGGAGGGAGAACTGTATCTGAAATGTACTCTACGAATTGTAACAGACTACAAATGGTACAGACGAAGATTACATACCGTGCCTGAGGATACACACACGTGTACATGATTTAAAGATTATAAGAATTCACTATGGAAAATATTATTACATTTCAAATGAATTATTGGCGACTCTGGGTTTTCTCGGAAACATCGTTCAATGCTAGAAAAACCTTAAACTATTATATTCATCTGCCTACCATATCTAGAATAATGGAGAAGACGTTTTTGGTTTCTCTATAAACACACTTTTATTAGATAAGCCAAGGCTACTGAAAACAGTGTGCCAATCAGCTCAGATTTAAATGAGAATAGTTTTGTCTTTTACCATGAATACACCGATACGAATGTTTTACACAAGTGTGTAGAAGCTATTCTTTCCCAAAAAATGGCGTGGTGTCCTACCAACTGGTGAAACTTGCCAAAAATGTTTGGAGCTAGCTCCATTTATAATATATGGTAAACATTTTCCAAACAATGTAATATTCTTATATCTTTTCATTGTTCAATAAAGTGTCAGTCTATAGATATGTCCTATGTATATATTAAGCTCTTTCGATGCTAGCTGTGGATATATGCCCACAGTTATTATCTTTGCAAACAGCTTGGATCCAGATGAGATGCCGCGTAACGCGGTGACCCATCAGGACCCAAACTGTTTTGGCACTCTGATCCTATTTTGAAAAGAAATATATTTAAAGAACAATAACATACGACAAATGTTGCAGACGAACAGTTACACACCATGCAAAGTGTTAATTGCATACATGTATGTGAAACGTGACTACCTATTTGTACAGAACTCGAGCTGTTGTTACGTAAGCTGTTTAGCAGGACATTTATTGTCACAGAAATATATTGCGTGAGGCCAAAACTGGCGTTCTTGTAAATATAGTAAATTCCTTTTCATATCTCGAAGATAGTTGCATGTCTTGCTTACTTTGTGACTGTTATCACTACTAAATCTGGTCGTGCTTAGTGTATATTGGCTGTTAGTCATCTTATTATAGACATGCTTATCCGATTATTCCATTATGGGAATTTTTACACATTTAATATACTCATTCACTGAAGAAAATATTTCCACTTCATACAGTCATAAATGTGTACCATTATAGATAAATTTAAGAAGCTTTTCTGGAGCATATTACTGTTATACATCAGATAGTTTACCAAAGTAATGGAAGAGTGTCGCGAACCATTCTCAATATAATGTTACATTTAACCTCACTCATAGAATAACAGTGTCCAGAGCATATTTCATAAACCACATCAGTAACAAATACATGTACCACTTGTTGTGTGTGAGTATATTTTTTGATTTTGATATGTGGCCAACCAGTTGAAGACCATTGTGATCTTGACCTTAATTAAAAATAGACCTGTGCGAAGAATATGTCCTAATACTATATCAGCTAGGAGCATATTTCATATACCACATCAGTTAGAAATACCACATTTTGTGTGATAGTCCATCTCAGGATGCCAGAGTGACACATGTTATTTCCAGATACCCTGCATCATTTACCATGACATTGCTTGTGACGTCATTTGTATATTTCTTATACCACATAAGTAAGGGAAAGCAAACAGTGTGATATGTGTTGGAATACATCTTGGAATGGCACAGTGTCGCGTTCAATTTTAAAGTCACTTAATCCTTGACCTTTGACTTCACATATAGTAAAGACGTGCCCGGATTACATGACCTATACCACATGTGACAGGGATACCACATTTAGAGTGATTACACCTTCATATGGTGAAGTGTCACGTTTTCGCTTCATATGTTTTGTATGATTGTAAGAGTATATAATGGCCTGAATAGTTACAATAACAAACTGCAATAAACGATGTTGGTGTATCTGTCACAACACATTTCATACACTCTAACTAAGCTTACCAATAGGCGTACCCTCATGTCTATAAGTGACGTAAATTCAGCCTATTTTCAGTCGAAGCTCGATACTTAGAACGCGCTTAATTCGCCTTTACAAGTATATCAAAATGTTAAATTTCCATAAATCGATCTCGCTTAAGTCCAACATACCCGTATTTCAAAGTTAAAACGTGGTTTAGCCACGTTTTAACTTTGAAATATTGGTATGTTAGAACTAACGCGATTTCGAAGTATCGAGTTTCGACTGTATTTTCCCAACTGGATGTTTTCCATGGGCAAAGGCAATGTGCCATTGCTTCCATCACAAATTAGTGTCTTCCTACACATATAAGAAGCGGGGCGTCACACTATCACCAAAATAAGTCAACCTTCTATCCAAAGACCTTCCGATAAAACATTAAACGGATCTCTTGACGTATTGATCCCTGAAATTTCAAATTTAGGTTCCAATTAAGTTTGGTCAATGTTTGACTATTTAGGATTGTATTACAATGTGTTGCGAAATATGAACCAGTGCAGATCCTTATTAAAGGGATCATTTAGCATTCCTCTGATCTGGGTCTATTATGTTTACAGAGGTCAAGCGTACCTTCCAAATGTTACGGATCCCTTAACTCATTCACCCTTGGAACTTCAAATGGACTTTTCAATTTTCCATTTAACTAGTATATTTCTGACGTATGCTGCGTATTGTTGTTCTACATTAACCCATTTGTGCATAACCTATCGTCCTATAAAAGGGAAAAAGGCAAACTGTGCAGACTCTAATCAGACGCCGCATTATGCGGCGTCCGATCAGATTCGACACTGTTTGCTGATAGGAGTTTCAATATAAAATAAACGAAAGCAAAAATTTAGACCAGGCACCTTTTATACAAAAATGGACCAATCAAATAAATAGGTATGTAAGAATGCACTTGGCATAAATGGGTAAAGCGATCGTATATATTAAAAGGTATCTTTTGATTCTTTTTCAATCCTCGTTGAGTTGAAGATTTACTGTTTTACTCAAAGTGACGTTAAGTTAAAGATTTACTGTATTACTCAAAGTGACGTTAACCCGTAGTGAAGACGATAAACGACTGAAATACGTACGGATAAGTTCAAACGTACATTTATAGAACAATGCCATTACCGACTATCCCGCATGGCCTAAAGGCGGAACAGCCAAATGTCAGTGAATTTAAATGCTCTATTTTAGGATAAATAATTAAACATTCTTCACTACAAACGCTGTTTTAGGGGAAAAGTTGTAGTGTAGGAGACCATGTTTAGATATATTTGGATAAGATAATTACCAAGTCGATATACGACTACTAAGCCTGACATTTCATATGTTATATTTAGCACACGGTGCTATTTTCTTCAGAAACTACTGTCAGGAACATATTAGTAACCGGTATATAATTAACCCTTTCAATGCCAAATCTTTCGCGAGAGTGTTACCCCTTCACCGTTTCATTGTAGTCTGCTTCAATTTTGTTGTCGGAAATGTCATTTTAAAGTTAAAAAATAAGGCAGTATGGCTGAAGAAATTTCAAAAAGAGTATCAAAAAATTTGGATCCTGATCAGACGCCGCGTTACGCGTCGTCTGATCAGGATCCAAACTGTTTGCAGACGCGCTTTTAAGCGTCATTGATAGCGGAAGGGTTAAGAGTGCCATTGTCTCTAGTAAATAAGACCAAACCGTCAAATAACTAGGACCCGGATACTATTATGACCACTTAAATGGCGATGTTTTATGGTATTATATATACATTGAAGATTTACCCTAGTATTGCCTTATCCAAAGTACAATGGGCTTCTTTTTGCAAACAGATTGATTCCTGATCAGACGCGCTTAACGCGACGTCTGAGTAAGAACCAAATTGATTGACACTCATTTCAATATGACTTAAGCCAAATGACATAAACTTTCAACTTGAGAAATGAAGTAAGACGGCAATTGTTCACAGCATAATCATTATCAGGAAAATGAAGAGTTAATATACGTTATCGATTAAGCAAAACTGATAAGGAGCTTCTCAATTACATTCAGTTTGCTTTCCACTTCTATCTGACTTCATTATTGGAAACAAAATCTTCTTTCCGTAAATTTGTACTAACGGGACTCCAATAAATTATTCCCAATTAGCGAGAAATGCTCAAGTGGCTTTTCTAAAAATAGAAGACATTTGTTTAGGTTTCCATGTTTCCTTTTTGGAACGAGGTTTTGACACCAATATGGCTGTAGTTTGCCAAGGATTCACGAGATACAAGGCCAATGGTATTTTTAATTTAGTTCTCTGTCAAGCTTACGCATAGAAATAGCGTTAACCTGGAGATATTTAGAGTGAAGTTCATTGAAAACGACATTGGATATAAGGAGGTTATTGAATGAGGTGTTTCCAGTATTTAATTAATTGAACGAGTTGGATTCAATAACATGTTGCGAGTTTTGAGTGAGAAATATATCATTTTATCCAACGATGTTCATATAATTCAATACTTGAAGCATGAATTTAATATTCTTTTTGTAACATAAACAACAAATAATACCAAAATTATGAACGTTCCTACCTTCATAGTTATTAGCAAACCGATTCGTGATTACTAACAATTTTGTTTTCTTCATCCATAGATAAAAAATCCACCAAAAAGTGAGGACACCAACATCTATATTTTAAGAGGAGTCTCCTCTCGTGTTATAATCAATTTTTACAATTACTAGTTAATCCAAAAATCGGTTCTTATTGAATAAACTGATTTTCGGAATAACGTCATTATGATGACATGACGTCATTATAATGTAACGTCAAACAAAACAAATGTTCATGCTACAAATTACTTCATCAGTCTTATTCTGAGTCACTGCTAACCCTTTCCCTTATAGAAGCGACTTTTAGCACATTCATTTTATTCATCCGCCAAAGAAAATAGTACCATTTTATACTGTCATGAATATGTACTATAAGAAATATTTTCTATATACTAGCAGATATTAACTTAAAGTAGGCTGAAAGTAAAGCAGAATGTGCCCTAGGGCACATTCTGCTTTACTTTCAGCCTGCTTTAATAGGTTACATATCTTAACTACTGGAAACAGGCTATGGGTTAAAGGGTTAATAATACGAAACCTTTTTTTGGTTGCTCGAGAGAAAAACAAGTATATAAACCCAAATTGATAACTTTGAAATAATTCGTTGAATCAGGGTGTTCCAAGGTTGTTAACCTAAATTTAAAGTCGGCGAAGTATTACAGCAGTTCAGTGAATTGTTACTTAGAATATTATACATGTACGCATACTGTGTCATACAATTTATATTGTGCTTTATATGGTGCACGTTTCTGTGATAAATATAGGATCTTAGATATATGTTTATAATTTATTGGATTTATAAAACGAGTTTTTTAGAAAACGATAAAAACGATGCTTGCCAAGTTTTTATCGTTTTCAAAAGAAATCAGGATGTCACTGTATGAAGCATGCAAACTCTCTGTTTTGTTTAGTAGCATACGCATGATATTTTCTATATAATCTTCGATCATACAAATGTATATTGGCAAGTTAACATTATATTCTTTTATCAAATAAGTAGTTATAGGCATTTTGCCTAAGGAAACTATTGGCATGAGTGTCCAACAGTTTTGTTTCTGATTGGATGCATATTTTACGCGACGATGTATTATTTACAAGCGCACTGCTTGAAAAGGACTCATTTAAGTCGAATTGAAACAAAGATGACTCGGACATAACTCCCAATGGAGTTTAAGCAAGCTATCTTTATTTTAAGTGAGTCCGCAGATGTGCTGCGATTTGATCAAATCTACATAAGTTCGACTTACGCAAGACACAGTTTAATACAGTCTCGAACGCGCTTAAGTCGCACGTTTCCTTATTTCCGAGTTTAACTATAAAATAAGGATATGTTCGATTTAACAGAAGTCGTAATAATGAAATGCAGCTTTAGAAATACGGAAAATGTCGAGTTTAACTGTAGTTTTAGCTGTAATTTAAGGTATCTTATCTTAAGTTTAGATTCGGTGGTATATGACCTTTTCAGAGACGCGATACCGTAACACTCAACGCATGTATTCTAAATTTAGATAAACCCGTGGTTGAATTTATTATAATATAAACAAAAATAGAACGATAATTGTATTAAAGAATTATTTCGTTGATTAAAGACCATATGTAATAACAATTCCTTATAATTCTATTACATTGAAACAATTGTCCGTCATTTAAACTTTGATAACATACATATATTGAATCAGGATTCAACTACATGTACTTCCCAATTGCAAATAGACGCAAATATGCGACACTATAGTTTTTAGGTTAGTTGTGACTGTACTGTACTTTTTAGCTAACAGATTCTTACAAAACGGTCCCTGTGGCCCGTTTCATAAAACTTCGTACGACAAAAACGGTCGTTAATCGAAACTTTAAAACACATTTAATTTCTGATTTCTTTATATAATCCAGCCTTTTCAAGACGATTCCAAAAGAGATGTCACAAGACAGGATTAAATTGGGAAAAAATAATCTGAGACTTTTATAATCGGACTTACGACAACATGTTTCGCATGAAGTTTTATGAAACGGGCCCAAGATGATGATGTGATAATATCTGATTTCAGGGCTACTTGGCCAATTGATCTTCGCTGTTGCTCAGTTTTGCTACACCATTGTGTACAATTAAGAACTACAAATGTGGTTAGCAAGAATTGAACGCATTGCAGTTATAATTTTTCATTAATCCCTACGGTGTGTTTAAATACTTTCCAGATACTAAATCACACAGCCGTAAATTAGCGACAAGGTTATCATTCACTGTAAAACATGTTTGATACAGTAAACCTGTTTGAAGCGATCACACACAATATGAAGTGGTAGTTTGGCTCAGAGCTGGAAGCAAATTCAGGGAAGGATATGCTTTTTTTCTGGCATTTAGCAGAAAACACCGTTGTCGTATGAAGTATTAAAGCATACTTTATCGCATGACCATTAAGCACATGCTTAAACGAAACAACGTCATCAATTTTAAACATTTGTCGTCTTCGATTATTATTCAAATTTTTAAATTTAGGTATATTGACTTGAGAAATATAGAAATGAGTGTCCAACACTAGTAGACGCCGCTTTATCATGATTCAGACATTTGCAAAAAACTATTGCACTCGGGGTAAGGCAGAGAAGGGATCAATGATAAATGTAAAACAGTTTTTGATGGAACAACTATTCTTATTTTCAATCTAACACACTTCGCGCACGTCTCTATGTAAACAAAGAAGGAGAGTATCTGTGTTTAAATTCTCAATAAAACACTCACGCGCTGTAACGTCTAAACGTGACGTCATATGGCTTTGGAAATGCGTACGCCAAGAATTGTAGCGACATTGTGTCGGTGCAATTTGTGGTTTTACCTGGTTAAATTGAAGTGTTAAAATCGAAATAATAAAGTAATACGAGTGTTTCATCGTGCAATATTTCTTAAATAATATTTGTTTTCAGATTTTTATCATGTAGCGGAAATGTACACAATTCATTAAATAAGATGCATTCTGCTTAACTTTAAACCTGCTTTAAGTGATCAGCTATCTTCCATACTAGAAATAAACTTTGGGTAAAACCCCTCGAAACCGGAAACCCCTCGACCGGACATTTATGTTGTCTTCGAAGATGTCCATTGGCATTGCTGCTCTCACCGCTTTGCTGCTACATTATATTCTGCTTTATGACAGTTTACTGCTGTCTGCATTTCTCTATTTAAGATTATATATGTAAGGTACATGAGAGTCGAACAGTCTAGATCATGATCAGATGACGCCGAGTTATGCGTGTTTATATAATCGCTGAGTTGCAGTGAAAGGGTTTACTCATTGGACCCTCATAGTTTAACCCATTACCCCATTAATACGCTCTTTAACGACTTTAATTTATTTCTCTACTGAAGAAAATAGTTCTAATTTATACAGTTATGAATATATATCATAAAAAATAATTTCTATTTTCTAAAAGATGGTAGCTTAAAGCAGGTTGAAATTAAAGCAGAATGTGCCTTAAGGCACATTTTGCTTTACTTTTAACCTGCTTTAAGTGGCCACCTATCTTCAACTACTAGAAATAGGCTATGGGGTAATGGGTTAAAACAAAAGTTCCAGTTCTCAATTAAGTTAAGTCAATGTTTGACTGTTCGAAGGTCTCGGTCTTCAACAATATATTGAAAAATTACAAACAGTACAGACCCTGACTAGGGACCCTCTGATCTGGGTCTGAACTGTTTGCATTAACCCATTACCCCATAGCCTGTTTCTAGATTTGAAAATAGATTACCACTTTCAGCAGGTTGGAAGTAAAGCAGAATGTGCCTTAAGGCACATTCTGCTTTAATTTCAGCCTGCTTTAAGCTACCATCTTCATGAACATAGAAAATTGTTCTTATCATACATATTTATAACTGTATAAATTGGAACTATTTTCCTCAGTGGAGAAATCATTTATGGCGTAAAAGGCGTATTAATGGGGTAATGGGTTAAACAGGTGTTTTCTGCCCAATGTACACCAATGTAAAGAACGAGTATACTCGTTGCAAGGGCTAAATGTGCTAATGAAAAGGCTACCCGCCTGTAGTTATTAGACAAGCGCCAGACGTTGAACGGTCGATATGTACTCAATAATTCATGGACATGAAAGATTGACAAGATTTTAATAAATGGCAAACTGGCATGATCAAGAAGTATAAAATCATACTATTCTGCCA
This sequence comes from Gari tellinella, assembly GCA_922989275.2. Taxonomy (NCBI): domain Eukaryota; kingdom Metazoa; phylum Mollusca; class Bivalvia; order Cardiida; family Psammobiidae; genus Gari; species Gari tellinella. The sequence goes on from OV277864.1 coordinate 48,900,870, forward strand.
TGGGGAGGGAGAAAAACAAACGCCCTAATGAGACTCAACCCTATTTTGTAAAAGAAAAAAACACCTTGAGTATGATTGAACATGTTTCAATTAGATTGACATCCTCACGGCGAATAGGATTAATTTGCAGTGCGATGAATTTCTAAATGGACTGACAAGTTTACAGATTAATGATTATTGTATATTGACTCTTTAGAGGTGTGTTTCCAAATAATTACAGTATGGAAAACAGTGTAGATTTTGATCCTTTCACATTCAGTAATGGTTAAACATAAATTCGATTAAGACAATTTCGAACCTTCAGTGGGAATATATCATTTCATCTCTTTAACACTTTCATTAATAATGGTTGATATCAAATACACTTTAATCGGATACAAAGAATTTCACAATGCTAAAGAAAGGGTCAGATTGATGCAAACTTTATAGGCATTTTCTTCGCATTAAATTAAAAAGAAGACAAAACGCAAAAAGAAATACAACATAATAAATAAATCGACTTTTTTTTAAAAAATTTCTTTGAAAACAAATTGGAGTTTTCTTAGAAAAAGAAATATTGGGATGCTTTAAAACTGAGTTAGAATGATCAGAGAATATCAAACAGTTACATATCCAAGGCGTCTGATATGGTTCAAAACAGTTTGTAATGAATATCATTTGTTTCGATAAGTTAAAGAATGTAAACAAATATCACTCACAGCACTAAAGCAGTCATCGTAATTCCTACCAATACGCTTCACTTTTGTTTTGCTGTTTCTGGGACTCTTTGGATGGAGAAATATTATAGGTTACTCAAAGAACACATATTTATTTTACTTGTTATGTAATAAAGTATACTAACGATGAAGCAATTTGTGATATCTTCTATCTCTTCCACTGATTTGTGAATTGATTAAATATACAACCCCTAGAATACTTACCATCCACAAAAGTAAACATATAATACACAAACAGAAAAAGGCAAGGATGAGACTCCTTAGGGCTTGTTCTGTTTGTACAGTGTTCCCTCTCTACAACGGCCCTCCCAACAACGATTCCCTCCTTACAACGACATTTGTCACAGTTCCCTAACAGGACAATTACGTCCAACGCTTTGACTGCTGTAAAATCGTCTGCTTAAAGTTGTCGTCTGCTGTTTTTCTCAAAATTACATATTCGACATTTTGACAGAAAAATACTTAATGATGAGTGACAAACAGCTTGAATCCAGATCAGACGCCGCGTAACGCGGCGTCTGATCTGGATTCAAGCTGTTTGTAAATGTTAACCAATTTTCCTCTCTATAACGAATCCCTCCGTACAACGCACACAATCAGTGTCTCCCATTGGTTGTCGTTGTAGAGAGGGAGCGCTGTAGTTTCATTTGAAATAATAATTATGTTGTGCGGACAAATACTGCATTGTCTTTATATCACCATGCTTTACATGTAATACAATTTTCCAGCAATCACATAGGTAGTACCCATTGCAAGATCAGTGCATCATTTGGATAACCCTTTGACTCTTAGGCACGCATATTGGCGTCAACTGTGAACAGTGTATCTGTGAAAAGTACAATTGTGCTCCTTAAGGAGCCCTATGATCAGGGTATGTGTTGTTATTTCTCAACAAGTTGTAAATAGCAATCCCAAATACTAGTAGTCAAATACTGACTAGACTTTATAACTAACAACTATTGTCAAATTGAATGTTTAGGGAAGGGATGTAAAGAAACAATTTTCGAGTAGGCGTAATCCCGCAATGTTGTTTGGATAATCGTATTTACGTTGGCATTTATTCTTTACATGCAAAGTAAATTTGATATTTACTTGAACATTATCCTTCATTCTGATTGAAGAATAAATAGCATGCTATAGAAGTGATTGCTGTTAACACATTAAGAGTCATTTGTGTCTAAGGCGTTTATATCAAAATGAGACAAAAAGGTCTTGTAATACCACGCAATTGACACTTGTCAACGAATTAACACCTTATATACTTACAGCGGAAACAAGTGCCGTATTTCCCGGTTTGAATGAAACTAAATGCAAGCACAATGCAATAAATAGCAGACATCTAGCTACTCAATGTATGAATTTGCTGGATACTGTACAATGCATTGCCTGGAAGTAGACATAACTCTTTCCATACCAAGTTTTATCGTCGGCTTTAACTCTCTTACCACCAAAATAAGTCGTCCGTTGGCGCAATTGGCAGTGAAAGAGTTAAACCCATTACTCCATAAATACAGTGGAGAATCTGTTATTCTGACGTCATTGGTGACGTCATACAGTGGAGAATCTGTTATTCTTTCCCGTTTAAACGCAAACGTACGCAAACGCAAAGCACTAAAACGTAGAAAAGAACAACTTTTGGAAAATTCTGATAATTCTTGTTTATCTTTGGTGGCAAACAGTTTGGAGCCTGATCAGACGCCGGGTTACCCGGCGTCTGATCTGACTCCAAACTATTTGCACTGCAAATAATAGTTTTAGCGTAAACGCGTTTATTGGGAAAGAATAACAGATTCTCCACTGTACGCATTGTTACGTCTTAAATGTATTGCCCAACCAAAGAAAATAATTTCAAAGTATACCGTCCTATGAATATTTACATTTATTATATTGCTATATTCCAGCGAATAGTAGTTTAAAGCAGGCTGAAAGTTTCGCAGAATACGTCTTTATGAGCATCCCACTTTGCTGTCAGCCTGCTAAAAGTTGTAATTTATGATCAACACTAAATACAGGCTATGGTTAAGTATTCTTTATGTCTATTGTTCATAAAGTCTTGATCACTTTTTGCAGTATTCTTCAAAAACACTGTACACGTGCAATAGGCATTGATTGACAGAAACTGACAAAATTGGTTGTTTTCAAATTTCTTTGAAGAAGACAATTAGAGAATTAGAATGTTACAAATAGCTTTGTTTGTAAAGATTAACAAAGTCTTGTTAGACGAAACTCTACTCAATTAGAAAAAGGTGAATGCTCTGCTCGGCCGGTTAACCCGGTAAACAACTTTCTTCTAGAAACCAATATAGTTCTCCCAATTTTCTTAACAGATTGATACGTCGAACAGAGATCTGTGATTAATAGAAAAAGGCAAGCTATGTAATTTCAGATGAAATTCGGGACAGAATACACGTTCAGCCCTTTCAGATCCAGTAGCGACAATAAATGCAAACATCATTTGTGCATAGTTATGCCTAACTGCTTTAAAATATTTTTAGATAGTTTTTTGACGTCATCAATTTTAGAAAATTGTCGTCTGCTTTTATTTCTTAAATTTTAAATGTTGCTATTTTGACTGAAGAAATATTGAAAATGAGTGTCAAACAGTTTGGATCATGATCAGACGCTGTGTAACGCGGTGTCTGATCAGGATCCAAACTGTTTGCAAAAAGACTGTTGTGCTCAGGGTAAGGCAGTGAAGGGGTTAAAAGCAGATATGTCAGTTAAAGGGTTAAAGAAGGCCAAACGTTTAGTTAAACAAGATTTAGGGGTAAAAGATACTAAGAAAATGTACCGTGAAATAATTAATAGTATCTACTTATCTACCATATACTGTGTTCAATTACATTCAAGACAAGTGACAGTTTAAAGCAATTTGAGAGTAAAACAGAGCTGATAAAAGAGCTCTCTGCTTTCTCTATATTACGACCACTAAATTATATTAAATAGTACGAGTTTAAGACTGATGACTGCTTAAGGCAAGATAAAAGAAAGCAGAAAGCTCTTTTATCTTGCCTTAAGCAGTCATCAGTCTTAAACTCGTACTATTTAATATAATTTAGTGGTCGTAATATAGAGGTTTTTCTATATTTACAGAGTTCAGGGCATTTGCCTCTGCATAGGAGCATCGGTGGCGAAGTGGGTAAGGTTCTCGTTTCACTGTGCCGATGTGCAACCCGGCTTCCTCTAGTCCTATGGAGAAACTTATCCAAGTAAACATATGTCTCACCGGACATGACATCATCGCTTAAAGAGAATATGATTTACAAAAATGTCAAACTAAAAGGAGATATTCTAAAAAATGTATTTACGCATACTCTAATAATACCCACTTTGACAAAGAACTACATATTATCTACTAAATAGGTTTTGCGCTTATTGAGACCGGCTGTTTTTTGTAAATTACGTATCGAGCTCAATACATCTCCCTGTGCTATAAATCGTACAACCAACTGTTAAAGTGTATACAGTGCTCTCTCTCTACAACACTTCCAAATGGGAGACACAGATTGTGTGTGTTGTTTGGAGGTAATTGTTACAGGGAGGGAAAAGTAATACCATTAGAGTGCTGAGCACGACTTGGCTTACTTTGCAAACAGCTTGAATCCAGATCAGACTCCGCGTAACGCGGCGTTTAATCTGGATTCAAACTGTTAGTCACTCGTAATTATTTGTCTTCTGTAAAACTGTTCAATACGCTCGTACGTAACCTTGAGGAAAATAACAGACATAATTGTCTTGTTTTGGGGAACAGCGGCAAGCATTGCTGTTAGGAGGGAGTCTTTGTTCTGAGGGCCGTTGTAGGGAAAGATAACTGTATTTGCGATTTCGTTTTCGGCAAAGAAAAACGACTTTCATACTGTATACAGTGAGAGAGGTACACTTTACACCACCTGAGAGTTGTACATGTACATAAACCTTGCTAATTATATGGGCGGGGAGGGCTAGAAACGACATGAACTGCTCAAAAAGTAACCTTGCATAGTGCGATGTGACCTTTTTTATTAGCCATTAGACCTATACAAACAAAATCTTTGGCAAGTTGTAGGAAGGAAACAGTTATCAACTACATGATAAGAACTATTCTGTAAGTAGAACGTCTAATACATGAAAGCCGAATTCTAAATTCCGAAGGGTTTCTAATTACCGGAGGAATTTCTCGGTCAAAATCATTTGTACTAAATTTTAAAGTTGAACGAATTATTCCTTCTGCATTTCACTGTCATCGGTCCTCATGACGGACAACTTATATTATTAAGCATGGCAAAGAAAAATTACATAACTTAACATTTTTGCAAATCGCTGTAAGCAAACCTTCATACTCAGTCCGAAATATTCGGCCGCATGCTTATAAAGCCATACTGGTGCTATGGTTTTGACGGCCTTTTAGCTCACCTGGCACAAAGTGTAATCGCCCCGTTTCTGTCGCCCGTTGTCGTCCGTCATTTTGTTTTGGTTTCATACTCGATATATAGCTCATAAAAGGTTAATAAGATAATTATTGACACATTTTGTCTACAAAACATTAACCTAACCACCAACAAAAACAACGCAGTCGACAGGATGACGATAATAGATCGATTGTTCGAAAAGTTGAGCTAAAAAGGACAATAAAACAACAAACAAACTTGGAAAAGTTGAACTAAACATGACAATTAAACAACACATTAACTGGGAAAAGTTGAGCTTAACATGACAATAAAACAACAAACAAACTTGGAAAAGTTGAACTAAACATGACAATTAAACAACACATTAACTGGGAAAAGTTGAGCTTAACATGACAATAAAACAACAAACAAACTTGGAAAGATTGAACTAAACATGACAATTAAACAACACATTAACTGGGAAAAGTTGAGCTTAACATGACAATAAAACAACAAACAAACTTGGAAAAGTTGAACTAAACATGACAATTAAACAACACATTAACTGGGAAAAGTTGAGCTTAACATGACAATAAAACAACAAATAAACTGGGAAAAGTTGAACTTAACACGACAATAAAACAACAAACAAACTTGGAAAAGTTGAACTAAACATGACAATTAAACAACACATTAACTGAGAAAAGTTGAGCTTAACATGACAATAAAACAACAAATAAACTGGGAAAAGTTGAGCTAAACATGACAATAAAACCACAAATAAACTGAGAAAATTTGAGCTAAACATGACAATAAAACCACAAATAAACATTATAAGAAAAAGGTTTTGCGGTTTGTGGGATTCGAACCTCCAACCTACATGTTAACCACTGAACCACTTCGATTCATGTGACTAGACTTGCTGTTTTTAAGGATGTGTTATTTCTATCAATAATCAGGTTATATTCTTCCGCAGTCTGTACGCATCCGTGCGTAGACAACCTAACAAAATATGAGTTTATACACTTAATGGTGTAAATAATGAAGAACTTCACTAAACAAGATTCGGTGTAACCCATTACTCTATAAATACGCCTTTTTACGCCCTTGATTTATTATTCCACTATAGAAAATAGTTACATTTTATACAGAAAATAATATGTAGTGTAGGAAATAATTTCTGTATTCCAGCAGAATTTAGAATAAAGCAGGCTGAAAGTAAAGCAAGTAACTAGAAACTATGGGGTAATGGGTTGAACGGATTTGCTAGCAGATCCTGTCTGCAAGTCATTCATGCCTCGTTATTTCTGTCTATTCCAAGTTGGCATTTGGTAATATTGTTAAGATGTGCTAATTGCTTTTTTGAAATCTCATCTATGTTGTTCCGGCTAAAGGAACTGTTCCAACGCGAATGACGGTTACGTCACAGGTAAATGTTTACACGCGAACAGAGGAACAATGATATCCTCTACAAACAATTTGAATTAAAATGAGATATTGAGGTATTCAGTGGATCGTCAGAATCAGAACTATTTGACAATCTGGTCCTATATTTCGATTTCTTAATGTTCTTATTTAAAATAGTAGCCGACGACAATTGTTGCTGATGAAAGCAGTTTTAGAGTCCACTACTATTTAAATGTAGTGTGTTATACAAGTAACCAACCTTTCATACATAGCAACAGCAAAATTTAATTATTGAAAGTTAAAACAAGCTGTTTTCATTCCAGACTCTTAAATGGAGGCTTAATTCGGAATGTTGAAATGATTTCTTTAATGCGTTTGGTAAATAATACACAGAATATTATGAATCATATTGTAAAGCATCAGTTGTCATCCACCCTTCAGTATGTTGGGAAAATAGCCTATTCTTCAGGACAAAGTAGAAATATTCAAAGTATATCAGCGAGAACCAGGTAAAATGTCAAAAATTCGTTTTATTGCGCAAAATGGGTGAATGTTGGTACAAAGTCAAGCCTATTCTGTCTGATACTATTTAACAATAGCGAAGACGTTATGATATCTCAATCATTGTGTGAAAACTAAAACTTTTATTTCCATTGCTAACACTTTGGAGCCAGATCAGACGCCGGGTGACCCGGCGTCTGATCAGGCTCCAAATTATTTGCCACAAAGATTAACATGAAGAGTCAAAATTGTCGAACATGTGTTTTTTCCTTTTTTATTGCGATGCATTTTCGTTTCGTTTGCGTTTAAACGGGAAAGAATAACGACTTCTCCATTGTACTATGTTATGTTGTTCTCTGTAATTACAATGCAATTAATGTACATCGTTTAAAATTATGAAGATCTTTTCATTTGAATGCCTGATCAGAAGCCGCATAACCTGGTGTCTGGTCAGGCTACAATCTGTTTGTTGTGGACATTTTTTTTTATCATAACGTATTTACTTGGAAAGAAACGTCTGTTTTACCATAGCATCTTTTACTATCAGACTACCGTGCAAGAAGACAACACATAAATTATTGGGACTAATAAAGATATATATCTGACAGCCACGAAGCACTTTCATCCATATTCTACATCCAACATTCAATTTTATCTTGCACGCAAGGATCTGATGTTCTACAGTGGGGATGGCTTTATTCTTTCAATATACAGTGGAGAAAACGTTATTCTTTCCCAATAAACGCGTTTACGCTAAAACTATTTTTTTGCAATGCAAACAGTTTGGAGCCAGATCAGACGCCGGGTAACCCGGCGTCTGATCAGGCTCTAAACTGTTTGCCACTCAGATTTAAAAACAATTGTCAGGATTGTCAATACGTTGTCTTTTTCTACGTGTTAGTATAATGCGTTTGCGTACGTTTGCGTTTAAACGGGAAAGAATAACGTTTTTTCCACTGTAAACTCTCACATATACATCGCAAACAAGTCAATACGGTATCTGTCTGGCTCCAATTCATTTGTCTTTCAATACATAGTTGGATCATTTATAAAAGAAAAGGTATGATTATCTATATTTTGTTGCATGTGATTACAGTTAGTTTCGTGAAACCTAGACAAAATTGAGTCTTCTCAACAGTATTCAAAGAGTGGGTTTGCTGAGAGAATACAAACTACGCAAAAGAAATGGCGGTTGTATACAATTTCCAGCAGTGTATTTGTCCATTGCAAACAGTTTTGGGCCAGATGAGACGCCGGGTTACCGTGCATCTAATCAGGTTCAAAACTATCTGCCACTCAGATAACAGTAAACTGTTATAAGTGTATTTTAAAGATGTTTAATCTCCATTTTATTTCTCTGAATTTGAGTTTTCTTTGCATTTAATCCTTTAAAAATGGCATGTTTCTAGTTTTGAAAGCACATAACCATTTAAAGCAGGTTGAAAGTAAAGCAGATTGTGCCTTAATGTGCATTCTGCTTTTCTGTCGGCCTGCTTGAAGCTATATACCATCTACTAGGATAAAGCACAAACAAAATTCGATACATTTTCATGGCTGTATAAATTGGAACCATTTTCGTCAGTGGAGAAATAAATAAGATGTATTTATATGCGCTTCTATGGGGACAAGGATTAAACTGGAAAGAAAAACGTATTCTGTAATGTGCAACACACCCTAATGTTACGAACACAGCCACACATGTCTAGTTGAAGTTTTAAGAATATATATCAATATAAATCTAAAGCAAAAAACTCATAAATGAGTTTTATGGTTTAGGTTCATCTTGCCTTAACCCTTTCCCCCATTGAAGCGACTTTTAGCGTATTTTATTTATTCCTCCGCTGAAGAAAATAGTTCCAGTTTATACACTCATGAATAATTACCATTACAAATATTTTATATAGCCTAGCAGATTTTAGCTTAAAGCAGGCTGAAAGTAAAGCAGAATGTGCCTTTAGGCACATTCTGCTTTACTTTCAACCTGATTTAAGTGGTCACCTATCTACAATACTAGAAATAGGCTAGCAGGTAAAGGGTTAAGATGACACTTGTGTTTCTTTATTGAAGTTGTTGCAATAAAAAGCAGATATTATTCTCTACAGAATAAAAATACGACCTATTCAGAAATCATCGAACTTAGGGAACTCGAAAATTCAGCCTCAGACAAAACTTGCGTTCAAAATGACATTAATTGAGTTTTATTATATTCTATGTTATATAACTTTATAACATAGTAGCGTTGCGTCACTTTACAGATAAAGGTTAAGTGATATTATAAATTTATAACATAATACTATCGAATAACTTCACCGATATAAAGTTTTGTAACATATAAAGGCGACTCGGAAATATGCACCTAAACGCTTTCTCTCCTGAAACTTTTAATGGACAATTTTAAATTTCCAATTTAGTTAAGCTTGTTTTACAATATTTTGTAAAATTACAAACAGTGCAAACCATGATCAGATGGCTCAAGTAGGAGCCCTCTGCTCAAGGTCTTTACTGTTTTCATACTACAGATATACTCATCCGAATACCTATAGATACAGGTATATATGAACATTATGTTTATGACGAGTATACTCGTCGCAAGGGTTTAACTTGTTAAGTATACAGCGTATAAGGCCAGTAAACAATATTAACGGTAGCGATACACGCAGACATACATCCATAAATATGACATGAAGATAACAGTGCATCGAAACTTTTATTTGAAACTTTGGCGTAAAAAGATTCATAAAGCATTTAAGAGCAAACTGTTTTCATAAGTTCCTGCAACCTGATATTTCCTAAAGTAACCAGGACACGAGCAAGCCACTGAAACGTCACACTAAACCCTAGCAACAAGTATATATAAATAGTACATTTGTCCTATGCAAGCAGTGTAGACCCAAACCATGTGAGAACCTACATGAGCTCTGTGATCAGGGTCTTCACTGTTTGTCATTCGGCAAGAATTTAAAGTCGACCATAAAAAAGGCAATATATTGACTAAACTTGATTGGAAATTGGAAATATCCATAAAACGTTTCAGAGGTGAATGAGTAAATACTTTAATTATGCCAAATAAGAAATTTATACTAAACACCAGTTTGTTTTGAATGGTGATAGCTACAGTATAAATGTTTATTTTCTAATCTCTAAAAGGCTAATATTCAGTGAGCAAGGCAGGTGACTACCTAAAGAAAGATGTGTAGAATACTTTTCTTGTTACAGCGGACACTATTTAGGAAACAAACGTAGTTTTGGTTTTCAAGAATACAGTCTGGAACACCAATGATATTTATTTAAAATTGAGCTTTATTGTTTTCCACTAATCATAACTTTATGTACAGTGTCACCGGACCATTTCACAGATACAGTGGAGACAACGTTATTCTTTCCCACTAAACGCGTTTACACTAAAACTATTATTTCTATTGCAAACAGTTTGGAGCCTGCTCAGACTCCGGATAGCCCGGCGTTTGATCAGGCTCCAAACTGTTTGTCACCAAGATAAACATAATTTTATCAGAATTGTCCAAAAGTTGCACTTTTCTAAGTTTTAGTGCTTTGCGTTTGCGTTTCGTTTCGTTTAAACGGGAAAGAATAACGTATTATCCACTGTAACTGATAAGTTCCAGTACAGTACATATTTTCACTACATATTTCAAACGATAAATAGTAAAAACAAAATACCAATGTTTAGCCTTTTCAAAACTACATTGAAACTCAAAATTAATATTGAACATCAAATAGCACAAAACAGACATAAGCTAGAAATACACAATATAAAAAGGAAGCAATTCATAGAACATAAACATGACTTTTTTGTATAACATAACAACAATTAAAACAACAAAACAATTTTAGTAAATACAATTTAGACAGGTACTCTAATCTTTACCCTTACTTATCCCAATCTTTCCTCTCTCTTTCTCACTCTGCCTCTTTGCCTGTCTGTTTTGTCTATATGTCTGTATGTATGTCTGTCTGTCCATCTGTCTCTCTTTCTCTCTCTGCTCCTCTCTCTTTCTCTCTCCCTTTACGCCGAAGTATGATATCATATCACAGTTTCTAGTTTAGACGCAAGCGAAACGCAAAAGCAATGCAACAAAATGTACAAAAATGACTGATTTTTGAAAATTTTGATGATTTTAATTTATCTGAGTTCCGGCACACTGTCTGAAGTTCCAATATGTTTGCAATAGAAATATTATTTAACATAATCGTGTTCATTGGGAAAGAAATCGTCTTCTCCACTGAAGCCGGCGAAATAACTTTAACAATAGTCTATTAATTCATTGAGCCCTAGTGACACATGTATGCGTCCTTTACCAAATGGGTACATGTGATGAGTATACTTGTCCTATGCAAACAGTGAAGTCCCTGTTCAGACGGCTCCTGCAGGAGCCCTCTGATCAGGGACTTCACTATTTGGCATTTTGCAATTTATTACAAAAAATCAACTCTAAACAGTCTTAAATGAACCAGCCTTTATTGCAAACTGGAATTGTCCATTGGAGGTTTAAGGGGATAATGAGTTAACCCATTGTGACGTGTTTATCTCTCTGCTCAGGGTCATCACTGTTCGTCATTTGTCATTATGTTGCAATCAAAAAACATATACAATGGAGGAGACGTTATTCTTTACAGTTTAAACGTATCGAAATGCAAACGCATTACAATAAAATGTGGAAAATGACAATTCGTTGACAAGTCTGACAGTTTTTTTAAAAAATCTGATTGGTAAACAGTTTGGAGCCTGATCGTACACCGTGTTACCCGGCGTCTGATCTGGTTCCAAACTGTTTGCATTGAAAATAATAGTTAAACGTAAACGCTTTGATTGGGAGGGAATAACGTATTCCCCTGTGTATACAATGTTCCCTCCCTACAACGACCCTCTCAACAACGAATCCCTCCTTACAACGACCATTGTCGTAGTTCCCTAAACGGGACAATTATGTCGAACCTATTCAAAACTGAAATGTCGTCTGCTTAAAAGTGTTGTCTGCTGGTTTTCTCAAAGTAACTTAATGGACATTTTGGCGGAAAAAGACTTAACGACGAGTTACAAACAGCTTAAAAAACGCGGCTTCTGATCTGGAATCAAGCTGTTTGCAATTCATTTTCCCTCCCTATATCGACTCCCTCCGAACAACACATACAAAGTTTGTCTCCCGTTCGGTGTGGGTGTCGTTGTAGAGAGGGAACGCTGTAGTAAAGAATAGACTAGACTTAACTGGAAATGTTGTACATTTGAAGTTTTAAGGGTCGATGAGTTAAATATACATTGTATAAGCCGGTGGGTAATACTAACGATAGTAAGGCACGCAGACAGACCTCCATAAATCCGCCATTAATAGCCCCTCATACAGCCGTGCATCAAAATCATAAAATGAATCTATGGCGTGACATGATTTCTAAAGCATGTAAGAGCAAAATGCAAGTTCTATCAGCCTTTGCAACCTGATATTTCCTTAGTCAACATGTCATGAGTAATTAATTACGTCACAAACATGTCACGTGATTTGAGACTATCTAAAACATTAAGTACTGTCGAACTTCGATATCTTGAACCCTGTTAAGCCGAACATACCCGTATTTCAAAGTAAAAACACGGGTATGTTTACCTAAACCGAGATTGAATTAAGGCAACTTCATATTTCGAAATGTCGGATAGTTCGAATCAAGCGAGTTCGAGAAAAATGAATATGAAACATATCGTCTGTAGTAACTCTGTACACTGGTTGTTTGCAAACGGTATGGACATCTCGTTTTTATCATTGAACAATCTTACGAAATTGTATAGTGTCTTTCCAAAAGCGTTATAGATAAAGGATTATATAGGACTTTTAAGACAGCTTTTTGTGTGTTACTTTGGGGGTTTTTGGTACTTGATATTATGTTCTCATATATATTTGTTTTAGTTCGTCCACTTGTTTACCCCTAATATGTAACCCATCCTGTCCGTTTTATATTGGTTTTACAGGTTACTATTGTCGCACAACATTGCCAACATGGCATACTCCCTTCTATGTGTACTATAATGGGTAATGATATATATATGGAGGGTGGCGATATGATTATTTAACTGTCCTGGACATCGGATACATATTAAGTACTGTATTCAAATATTAGCGTTAACAATGTTTATACTCATTGCTCAAACTCTCTTGAAATACATCTTCGAATACGCTCGAGCTGTTTTGACATATTTAATCACATTTGTTAATACATGTAGTTATGTTGTATTTACAGCTTCTTTTCCTATATTTTGCTTTTCTATTTGGAGTTTTAAAACCTCTTTGGGGTGTTAAACCATTCCTGATAGTTAGTATGCTTTGTATTCCATTTATGCATCAGATAGCATTCTATTGTCTAGTGACATTGAAACAAATCCAGGACCTGTTTTACAAAGTTACAACATTACTTTAGTTTTACACTAAATATTAGAAGTATACGTAATTAATCTGATTACATCAAGGATTCCTTCGTAGACTTTGACATCTTGTTTTACAGCAACACAATTATCGGCAGACATCGAAGATAATTCAATTGTAACGGATGACCATGACATGCTATATCGTAAAGACAATGCCAACCATTCTGAGGGAATCTTAGCATACAGTGGAGAATCTGTTATTCTTTCCCGTTTAAGCGCAAACGTACGCAAACGTACGCAAACGCAAAGCACTAAAACGTAGAAAAGAACACCTTTTGGACAATTCTGATAATTCTTGATTATCTTTGTGGCAAACAGTTTGGAGCCTGATCAGACGCCGGGTTACCCGGCGTCTGATCTGGCTCCAACCTGTTTGCACTGCAAATAATAGTTTTAGCGTAAACGCGTTTATTGGGAAAGAATAACAGATTCTCCACTGTAGCATATATAAATTCGAATTACGGCCTACAAATTTTATGCACTAGATGCATTTCTGGAGGAATCTTTAACTTCACGATCGTAATACATAAATAGTTTCTCATATGTATTGTTTAGCTTCCTCTTCATTATTCATTAGAGTTCGAGGAAAATAAGTATCTATATTGATAAATCTAAGAAGATATTTAATAATATTATTTGGGTGGATGACAGAATCGAAAACCAGTTGACTGTGAACATCAATATTTTTTGTAATATTTTAACTATAAATAGCATGAACAACATATTTAAAGAATCTACACGAGTAACACCCTGACCAATAACCCTACTTGACCCAAGTGCTATTTCAAAATTAGTTTATATTTTACTAGTGAAATACTTAATACGCCGAACAATATTAGTGACCACTTTGTTACTTATGCTTTAATTGAGAAACAAAGTTCCAATAGTCGAATGTGTTGGTGGTGTTTTGACAATATGTGAGCTGATACAGAACTAGAATGGAAACAAACATTATTCTAATTAAAAAGCAACATTATTCCAATTTAAAAGTCAGTAAAATAAAATGCAGAAAATTACAAATACAAATTTGAAATGTCAAAGAATGATAAAAATTGACTCAATATGATAAAATGTCACGGTGTCAGTGTCGAAAACTTGAATCCAGGTCAGAAATTGAGCTATTTGGCATCTGGGTCTCGTCTTACGATACGTCGTACGACAAAAACGGTCGTAAGTCAAAACTTAAAGAAACATCTATTTTTCTATTTCTCCACCCAATCCTGTCTAGTGATATCACTTTGGAATCGTCTTTTAAATACGATTCCAAAAAGATGTCACTAGACAGGATTCGATGGAGAAACAAAATTTAATATGATAATTAAGAATTTTAGAATCTGATTAACGACAATTGTGTTTTGAATGTAAACCCATTTAATTGGAAAGAACAACTTTTCACCCCCTGTATCTCTATGGCATATCGGCCTATGACTAAGTGCCTAACCTTTTTGTCGTAAACATCTTCACGAACCAATGCTCTTTAGAATCTTTCATCCATTTATAATTAGCAAATCTTCTCTTTGATCCCCGAAAATAAAATGACGAGTGTCTTTGAAAACATCTGAACACCCGATGAACAGAAGTTTTTAAAACTACATTGTATCTCGTTAACTCATTATCCCCTGAAACATTCCATGGACAATTCCAGTTTGTAAATGAAGGCTGGTCCATTTTAGACTATTTAGGGTTGTTTTTTAATATATATTACAAAATAACAAACAGGAAGACCCTGATCAGAGGGCTCCTGCAGGAGCCCTCTGATCAGGGACTTCACTGTTTGCATAGGACAAGTGTACTCTTCATAGGTACAATTTTTGTAAAGGACGCATATATGCGTCACTAGGGCTCAATAAGTTAATAAGATATGATCACAAAAAAGTATTAATTAAGAGAGTATCACAGAATAATCCACTTTAATGACTCATTACGGGCCAATTTGCAATTGAAACCTCTTTCAATCATGTTGCAGTTTCTGTTTACTTAATCCTGTTAATGACGTCATAACTAGTCTAACACATGCATTGCCATAAAATCCTCTGCGTGCAAACGAACCATATGCAGTTGGACTTAATCCTTTCACTGCCAACGGTTTCGTGAGATGTTTACCCCTTCACCGTTTCATTGTCGTCTGCTTCAACTTTTTATAAAACAGTATGACTGAAGAAATTTCAAAACGAGCGTCAAAAAATTTGGATCAGGATCAGGATCCAAACTGTTTGCAAACGCGCTTTTAAGCGTCATTGACAGCGAAAGCGTTGACAAGCATTTATATAAGTTTCAAACAGTTTAGGTTCTGAGCAGTCGCTAAATTACGCGGCATCTGATCTTGGTCCAAACTGGTTGCATAATTATGTTAGTACGTTCAAACTTGTCACAGAACGGGTCAATGTTGCATAATTTACAGTACACAGATAAATATCTTTGTTACATGCTAACTAAGAGCCTCATTCCTGATTATCCGGTGCCTCTTTAGGATTTAGTTGTTTGTCATCAAGGTTATAATTTCGTAACCCTTTAGCCCATAAATTAACATTTTAGGCTTTTTATTAATTGCTTCAATGAAGAAAATAGTTCCAGTTTATACAGTCATGGAGTTATTTCCTATATCTAAGCAGATGCTATCTAAAAATGGACTGAAAGTAAAGCAGATTGCGCTTAAAGGCGTATTCTGCTTTACTTTCAACCTGTTTTAAGTAGTCACCTTTCTTCAAAACAAGAAACAGGCAATGGGGTAAATGGTTAATGAGCATTGAACATATCCAACTCCTTAGGAGTTATAAACTGCCTAAATGCTACAGTGTAAAGGTTGGTTGCAGTTATTGGATTTTCTTTTGTCGTGAGAAATCTAACAAAGACGGTGGTGACTCTTACAGAAACATCACAGACTTTTAAAATAGTAACACCATGACACAGCGATAAGCGTGTCACCCTTTGTAATGTGAATCATCAGCAAATCTCTTAAACCTTTCACTGCCATGACGTCATTCATTTTAAAAAAAAATCGTCTGCTTTTGTTTCTGAAATTTAATTTTTAGGTATTTTGACTTTAAAACAATTAAAATGAATGGCAAACAGTTTGGATCCTGATCAGACGCCGCGTTACGCGGCGTCTGATCAGGATCTAAACTGTTTGCAAATAATGATTGAACTCGGAGTAAGGCAGTGAGGAGGTTACAGAGAGATGTGCAATCTAGTAATACATGTATCCCTCAACTAGTCCAAGAATGATTCAAGAAATGTGTAATGTGTTTCTTTTTAGACAAAGTAGACGTCACTCATTTATTATTTGTAGGGATTCGGGAGGTACTGTGCGCGCAAAAAGGATAGGTGTCTCATAAGCCAAACTGGCTGGCCCTTTCAATAGGGGTGACACTATAATAAACAAAGCCTTTACCTTTGTATGACTAGATTTCTAGAGGAATGATACTGTGATGCTTTTACATTGTAACCGATTGCTCCATAAAATGTCTTGGTTGCTTTTAATTTCTTCTACTGAAGAAAATAGTTCCACTTTATACAGTTATAACTCTGCACCATAAGAAATAGTATCCATGTCCTAGCAGATTGTACCTTAAAACAGACTGAAAGAAAAGCAAAATGCACCGTAATGATCGCCTGTCTTCAACTAAAACCAGACTATGCGGGTAAACGGTTAATGAGATCATTAGCATCTATGAAGCGTTTTGGTGCTTGTCAAATATAACAACAGATTGTGTTTCATAACACTAGTGCTGAGTCAGACCAGTTTATTTCTAAAGAGATAACTGACCAGAACTTGCACCTCTTGTTACTAAATTAAACAAATCGAATGTCAAATAAATAACACGTTGAAGTGTACATGTATGTATATGACTATTTTCCACAGTGTGCATTGTTGCATTGTTTTAGGTTTGGTTTTCTTGCATGGCTATTAAGTGTTATTTCATACTGCCCGTCATGTGTATACATGTGTTCTGTCCTCATTGGCTTTAAACTTCAATGAAATTATTTCAATAAAACTTGAACTTTATTTTAACCGATAAAGCCTCTTATTAACGTCACACTGCTAATTACATGTACAGTAAAACCTCTCTATTACGACCACTAAATTTTGTTAACTATTAGGGTGTTTATGATAGGTGACCGCTTAAAGTAAGGTGCCAGTGTAACAGAAAGCTCCTTTAGGATCTTTCTGTTTTACTGTCTCATTGCTTTAAGCTGCCACCTCTCTATTATACAATTAATTAGCCTTCGTTTTAGTGGTCGTAATAGCGAGTTTTTACTGTATGTGGTAATTAATTATTATGTTATTTATCATATCATGATCACTATGTATAGAGTGTCTTTCTTAATTACAAGTCAATGAGGTTTTTAAAATCACTATACACATTTAGCTTGGTTGGTCAGTAAAATATCGAATTGCCTTATAATACGCAATATATATATATCCATTAATTGAAATTAAAATGGAGCCAGATTAGACTCAGGGCTACCCGGCGTCTGATCAGGTTTTAAACTAATTGCAACTCAGATAAAAATAAATCATGATAATTTTTAAAAAGCTTTCATTTTCTACTTTTCATTACATTGCGTTTGCGCTTAATATCTCTGAAACGGCAAAGAATAACATATCCACTCTCAGTTGGATTCCTGACTCCCTTGCCAATACATTGATAAGAAATTCTGTGACAATACAGTCGTATTAAATCACCCAAATGAGACGAATATTTCTGATTAGCCTTGATCACTCAAACAGCAATAAAGGTTGACCTCCAGGCATGCGTCGTGTCAGACACAATCTCGACAAGGCGCTTCTTACAGTGGAGAATCTGTTATTCTTTCCCAATAAACGCGTTTACGCTAAAACTATTATTTACAATACAAACAGTTTGGAGCCAGATCAGACGCCGGGTAACCCGGCGTCTGATCAGGCTCCAAACTGTTTGCCACCAAGGTAAACATGAATTATCAGAATTGTCTAAAAGTTGTTCTTTTCTACGTTTTAGTGCTTTGCGTTTGCGTACGTTTGCGTTTAAACGGGAAAGAATAACAGATTCTCCACTGTAACGCCGTCAATACAATGGCATCGTCTGCACGAATATTGTCCTCTGCTGTTATTTCCTAAAACTTGATTGTATGACATCTAAATGGAAAATACATCAATATGAGTGCAAAACTGTTTGGGCCCGAATCAGACGCCGAGTAACTCGGCGTCTGATTCTGTCCCAAAATTTTAGCAAATAGTGGTTAAGTTTGTGTTAGTAGAGAAAGGGGATAATGAATTATCAGAAGATTAATCTTTAATGAGTTTCAGATATGACACATTGTGAGTGATACGAGTGCAGCTCTCCCTGATAATTAGGCTGTAGAATGTTTATTTTGATGCTGTAGAACTTTTACCCTTATCCTGCTGTAACACCGTCTCTTTTGAAATTATCGTCTACAAAAAAGTTCAATTAAATAATGTACATTATTGAATAAAGACACTTTAAGATGAATGTCAAACAGTTTGAAACCAGATCAGACGCCGCGTATCGCGGCGTCTGATCTGGATTCAAACTGTTTACGAATACCAGAGAAGTTGTGATCGGCAGGATAAGGGTTAGATATTCTGCAAATCAATTCAAGCTTGTTATAAGTGATTAAAACATTATTCTTTCAAGTTAAACTCTTTCACTGCCATGACGTCATCTGTGCTAAACAATTCCAAATTTAGGCAAATTAAAGTAATATCGTAATGAGTGTGAAACAGTTTGGATCCTGATCATACATCGCGTAACGAACAACGAACTAAGCTAATTTCATCAATCGAGTGCTTATTCGTGTGCAAAACGAATGCTCAAAATACCTTATCAATGTGATATGAATTTAAATGTTGGACAGTTAAATTTAAAATTTATTTAACTGACAGCACTACAGATTATAAATAATTCGCAACTCGCCTGCTAGAAATGTGCATCTGTTATCAGGAAATAATGTTCAAAATACTCATTGGATCACTGTTATCGAATGCTTCGTTTGATTCTAAAAGAAACAGTGGAGTAGACGTTATTCATTCCCCATATAATTATGAGTTATGCTAAAATAATATATTTTCTTTGCAAATAAATTGGAGCTAGACCGGAACTGTTTACGACACATATTAAAATGAACAATTAAAACTAAACAAAATGAAATAAAGTGTTCTTTTCTTCATTTTATACCATTGCGTTTGCATTTCCTTTGCTTTTAAACGGGAAAGAATCACGTCAACTGTACAGTGATGCTTTGAAAACGTATGAAAGGCCAACACATATCGTAACTTGATACCATTTAGCGACGCTATCACAACAAAGGCTGCAATTAGTGAATTATCACAGATTTCAAATGACTCATTATAGGACTATAAACCTGAACATTATTCCGATAAAGCACTTTATTGTTCATTGTTCCTTGTTCGAGTTACTTGGTCTTATCATTTAATATTAGTCTTAATTCTTTATGAGAACTGGGCGAATCATGCTGCAAAACATCATGCAATTTGACACCTTCACAGCCATGACGTCATCAGTTTTGAAGAAATGTCGTCTGCTTTTACATCTAATATCAAAAGTTTAAGTATATTCATATAGATCTATATAAGAACATTTAAAATGAGTGTCAAACAGATCTGATATTGATCACTCGGCGCCTGATATGGATCCAAACTGCTTATAAATAACTATTACTAGGAGTAAGGCAGAGAAAGGGTCAACATGCAGTCAAACTTATATTCTTGTGTCTCAAATTCGCTTAACCCTTTACAACATGGCCTGTTTCTAGTTTTGAAAATAAGTGACCACTTAAAGCAGGTTGAAAGTAAAGCAGAATGCGCCTTAAGGCGCATTCTGCTTTTCTTTCAGTCTGCTTCAAGTTATTATCTACTAGAATATAAAAAAATATTTCTTATGATTCTTATTTGAAACAGTATAAATTGGAACTATTTTCTTCAATAGAGGAATAAATTAAAGGTGTAAAAAGGCGTATTTATGGGGTAATGGGTTAAGTAGAACTTACCCGTACTGATACAGTTGGATTTCGGACTACAATACAGTTGGATGGCGTTATAATATACAGTGACCAAGGACATTCTTTCAACACACAATACGGAAGATATAATGAGTACTGTACCTTCCTAAGCAATTGTCATTGTTACATCTGAACAATATAATTTTTTCTTCTAAATTCTAATAGAAAACTTCATTGTTTCAGATGTAACAACGACATTTCTAGTGTCATTAAACTGTATTCTTACCTCCAAATAAGTGTAGGTCTTCTTGCGTGTTTTGACTAACATTTTTTCATGCCTTTATCCGTTCATGATAACAAAACATTTTATTGAACACCTTTGCCACGTGTTGATAAAACGTCATTGGAAACGTTAAACTATGTCTTATCATATATGTACAGGGTATAATTGAAATGTTTCTTTCAGTTGAAGAAACAATATTTTCCACCAACATGTGTACGTATCTATGGAATAAAAAGCTTCAACCAACCATACCAACAATGTGTCGTGATAAAACGTTGCATGCATGGATGCAATTTCTCAGTTTTATACTGATTTCAATACTTTTGACTTATTATTCTGCATGGAACCCTTTCCCAAACTTCTTCCAGTAATCAACTGACTGACCTTTAGTATTTTAAAGTATTTGAATACTTTCACCAATGCGTATACCCTTTCGCTTATTTTTTTTATTCTTCGTTACTTTTTCATTTATGCGTTTCAACACTTTATTTCATAGCTTACGTCCAGCATTTAACGCACAATTAGAGATGTAATATTTCAAAGTCAATTGAAGTTCAAGCAGAATACTCCTTCAGGAGCATTCTGCTTCACTTTCACCCTGCTTTCAATTACCATTTGTAACAATATTAACAGCATATGTCTTATTGGGCACAACTGTAACTATATCAGGTAGAACTATTTCCTTCAGTTCCAAAAATCATGTTTGGCACTAACATGTGTATCTATGGAGTAAGAGTTTAACCAGCCATAGCAACATTGTGTAAAAACACGTTGGACATCCATTGGTACAAGTTGTCAGTATTCAGACTGATTTCACTACTTTTTACTGTTCTTCTCCATGCTATCCTTCATCAAACAACTTATTACCTTCCAATACTTAGAAGCCTTTGAACTTTCACTCAAGTGTTTGCTCTTTAACTTTGTTCCTTATTATGTCACCAATGTTTTAATCGCGGCATATGCCATCTTTTTTCGTGTGATAATAAAACGTTCATACAATTTGTTTTTAGTTTCTTATATATCCCCAATTTATTTCCTGTCAAATTTAAACAGGCCTTTTTCTGGCGCAGCCCTTCTTCCCTTTGCTCTAAATTTACAGCAAGGTTTTACTTGTCTTGATAGATGAATCGGCGCTATATGACCTAGTCTGTGTCACAGGGCCGTAAACCCCAACTCAATCACACTGATGCAGTGGCGAAGACCTTATTTTTTCCCATTTAAACGCAAATAAAACGCAATGGCAAAACACTATATTATAGAATTTGTTAATTTAAAAATCTACAACTACAACAACAACCAACAAACTATTTATTCTAATCTGATTGGCAAACAGCGTAGACGTGTGTATTGGGAACTATTAATGTCTTCTCCACTATGGGTGAATGCTTTAAACATGTTGAAAGTAAGACAGAAACTCTAAAAAGAAGCTTAGATGAAAGGGTTAACTCAACCACTGCCATGACGTCATATGTTTTACACATTTTAACTTTCGTCCGCTTTTATTCCTCAAATTCAAATCTTAGGTAGATTTTTCTTGATTTGGTAATTACTGAAATGAGTGTGAAACAGTTTGGACCGTGATCAGACGCCGTGTTATCTATTTCTGTTTTAGCAAAACGTGTCCTCGGGTAAGGCAGTGAAGGGGTTATGCCAACATATTCATCAAATGATGAATATTGATCGTACATGTCTTGCTTTCGGGAGCACAGGTTATCCATTAGCTTATTAAATTACCGTAAAAGTAAGTACATAATTCCGAGATACGATATTACTTTTATGTGCGAAAAAGATACGAAAATACTGTTTCTGCCTGTAGTGTTGTCTAAACATTCTCACTTGAGGCGTGCCATTCGAAAACCAGGTTTTGTGCATACAGTGGAGAAAACGTTGTTCTTTCCCAATAAACGCGTTTACGCTAAAACTATTATTTCAATTGCAAACAGTTTAGAGCAAGATCAGACAACGGGTAACCCGGCGTCTGATCTTGCTCTAAACTGTTTGCAACTCAGATCAACATGAATAGCCAATATCAATTTCCCAAAATTGTCGTCTGCTTCTATTTCTTAAAATTAAATTTAAGTTTGTTTGACTGCAGAAATATTTAAAATGAGTGTCAAACAGTTTGGATCCTGATCAGACGCCGCGTTACGCGGCGTCTGATCAGGATCAAAACTGTTTGCAAGTAACTATTGTACTCGGGGTAAGGCAGTGAAGGGGTTAAAACTACAAGTAGTTACTTAAAGGTTAAATTTGAAAAGCAAAATCATGTGACAAGTTTTTAAAATAGATGTCGTCATGACAGTGAAGGATAATGACATGGCAGTTGCGCATGAGAGTGAAGGGGTTAGATAATGACACAAAGTATATATTTTGATCCAGAAAGTGCCTTCTGATCTGGGTCTAGATTGTGGTAATTAATATGAAAATATTCCCTCCTGTAATGGATAATTCTTGATCAGTTACATAATAGTGGAGACGAACTCGGACAAGCTGTTCATGTTAATTATGTGTCGTCAGACATATCGCCCACACTATCATAGCATAGTGTAAAAGTCAGGTAAGTTATAGGTCCCAGTGTCCAGTCAAATATCTTATATTACCTCCGTCATCTCACTTTAACCCATTCACTGCCGTGACGTCATCAATTTCAAACAATTGTCGTCTGCTTTTATTTCTAAAATTTCAATATTTGCTATTTTGAATGAAGTAATAATGAAATAAGTGTGAAACAGTTTGAATCCTGATCAGACGCCGCGTAACGCGGCGTCTGATCAGGTTCCAAACTGTTGCCAAATAACTATTGTACTCGGGGTAAGGCAGTGAAGGGGTTAAGCTTGCCGCCATTGAATAAGCTATCGGCCAGTGGTAACTCGACACCCACCAGACGTTCCGTGGTCGATACGTACTCAATAATTCATGAACATGAAAGATCGAAAAGAATTTAATAAATGGCAGACTAGCATGACGAAGGAACATAAAATACACGCTGCAGCGCCAGGGGAGACATACAGAAACGTCAATGAGGCTGAATCGTATTTTCTATAAACAAACGTGGTAGATAATTGGCAAAACTTCGACAAATTGATATCTTCAAGCCAAATAGGAAAAACAGCAACGTTTGATAAGATAGAATTCGGTTAACATATTATCAAATATAGGGCAAGACTCTTTTAACACATTGAACCCTAGCGACGAGTATATTTGTCTTTTAGAAACACTGTGCTTTATGAAGAGTACGTTATGCAAATAATGTAGACCCTGATCAGAGGGCTCCTGTATGAGTCCCCTGATTAGAGTCTGCACTGTTTGTCACTTTGTAATATATATATTTTTAAGAAAATCCCTATAGAGTAAAACAGGTCTATTTTAGTTGTCCATTAAAGTTTTCTGACATTCAATGGATCTAATTACAAAGAACTTGAAAAGGACAGTTAGGTTATAATACGAGGGGTGTTCAAATAGTTTTGATACTGGATCAATTACTTCACTATAATGAGTGCAAAATGCATGTGTGATATATCATTTTAAAGAACAATTCTTCGCCTACACGATGGTATAATGCACGATACGATCACATAACTCGATGAGTCACAACATGAACCTTAATGACCCCTACCCGAGGACACTGGAACTTAGCACTTTTCAGACATTACTTTTTCACGTAATAACTTCTTAAAGAGTACAATTTCCAAATTGTTTTGGAAAATATATCAGTTTATGTATAAATTTTATCGTAAATAAAATTTTATTTCTACTGAAAGGGTAAACTTTCTAAAATCTCATTTTTTCAAAATCAACATTTCTTATTTTGCTAATGAGGAAAGTGGACATGTTTTTTTCGTACGCTATGAAAAGGTTCTAGATCAGTATATCTACATTTTGATTTTAAAATATGAAACCATTTTTCAATGGCTTCCATTTTAGCCTGGTTTAATAATAAAAAAAGAGTTTGTAGTTTCCCTAGCTACTTTTATACATAACAGGAGATAATTTTGTTTTTATATTTTCAGTAAGTGTTTAGAATAAGCTCTATTTTTTATATTTTATGCAATAATAACATTTAAAACTGTGTAGTGTTTGCTTAATTGTCTTATTGTATTTGACAGAAAATTTCATAAACTTATTCAAAATCATAAAGCCGTAATACTAATTAGAGTATCAAATTGTGTTTAGAAAATGAACTAAAAAATACACAATAAAGGTCCAGTGTCCTCGAGGAGGGGTCATTTATGTTTATGTTTGGGCTGATCGAGTAATGCGATCTTATCATGCATGATAACACCGTGTCGGCAAAGAGTGTATCTTTAAATGAAATATCACACATGCAGTCTGCACTTATAATAATGAAGTTATTGATCCAGTATCAAAACTTTTTGAACTGCCCTCGTAGAACATGTGCACGGCAGCGATTAAAACGAATATACATTTGTGGTATTATATAAAATTAACAGCTGAATGCATACATGTAGCACAAGTAAATATAGAAAGCTGACATAGAAACTCGGAGTAGGGCACACAGTGCGTTTATCGAGTAAACAGTAATTTTGTTAACGAGAAAGAATAGTAGCGTCTTTCTCATTTTACCGCTGAAATAATACATACTTTAAGTTTAACCCATTTAAGCTAAGTGTATACTAAAGTGGTCACTGGCAAACAATGAAGACCCTGATGAGACGCCGCGTTATGCGGTGGACTGCACACAGTTAGTCGTTTCATATGAAATACTTAACTATATGAGCTAACACTGTGTAATGTCTGTAGACCACTCTTGTATATCTACAATTGAATCTTCTAGTAAGTATATAGGGAGAGTTCATTCCAATAGCTAGGCATAATACTTATTGTTTTAACTCATAACCACGAGCAATGTATTGTAATACTCTGATTACCATTGGCATTAATTCCCTGTAAAAAGAAGGTAATCTAAAATCGACTTGTGCGCTGTCATTTGTTCAAATGAAACAATAAGGACGTATATTTATCTATAAATTTATTCCCCCGGCTTTTCTTTATCAAATATGTCAACACAAATTATGTCAAATTGACACATATACATATTAAATTGTTATTCAATCATACATTCTAGATAAGAAAACCTCGTGATAGAGTGTTTAAATGTAGTTTTATTACATTTTTCAAATACTCATAATTAAATTTTTCACTAAAGTGACCGATTGATTTTTCTGTCAAATGCGCCATCGCTGAAATAGTACAGTTGAAACGTTATTATTTCCCAATAAACGCGTTTACGCAAAAACCATTATTTACATTGCAAACCGGCGTATGATCAGGCTCCAAACTGTTTGCTACTCAGATTAAGATAAACAACCAGAGTTGTCGAAATATTGTCATTTTCTATATTTTGTTGCAATGCGTTTGCGTTTCGTTTGCGTTTAAGCGGGAGAGAATAACGTCTTTCTCCACTGTAAAAGATACATGTCTGTCCTGGTATATCCGATTTGTAGGACTAGCGGCAAATCCTCAACTAAATTGGTTTTCATTCATTCAACCCTAGCGACGATAGTCAGTTAAAATCTTAAAGCAATGTGAATGTACATGTAAAACAGACATCTCCTACAGGAGCTGTCTGTTTCATGATCAACTTACTTCAAACAGTCAACTGCCTTTACAGTACTGAACCTTATTAAATTAAATTGATAATCGCAAGCGAATTGCCATCGAATTGCCATCGAATTGCCATCGAATCGGGCGCTTCAAAAATCAAATCCTACGTTTGAATATTTTTACGCGAATTTTCCGAAGCGGTTGTGACAAAAATGGAATCGAAAAAATTAACGAATACATATTTGCGAACATTTGTGAGATTCACCATTCAAGAAAACTTACCCGAGGGTTAAGTTAATATTTTGAATCGCAAGCGAATTGCCATCGAATTGCAAGCGAATTGCCATCGAATTGCAATCGAATCGCAAAAATTGTTAATTTAATAAGGTTCAGTACTGTAACACTTAATATTTTACACAATTTAGTCGTCGTAAAAGAGAGATTTTACTGTATTATATAACCCAATAGAACAGTTTTTATATCTTGTTTCTAATGCTTTAAGACAGTTGTAACAAATCTGCCTCTGAAATTGTTCCACATTTAGATTATCTCCTAAAATTCTAAAGGAAGAACATATCGCTCAAAGTTAACATAAGATTAATTCAATCTATACGATTTGTACAAGCAAAATACTAATTTGCCTCATTTTCTAAAGTAACTGTAGTTTGAATACCAATGAATGTCTGATTTCAGATTTATGATAAAAAGAGCAATAATGAGGTTTAAGTTTGGAATTTTAAGTTGAATACTTGTTCAATTTTACGAACGAGTATGGACAATATGTGGAATTAGGTACTATACTTTTCCTCTAGGTACATATAATCCATTTACCCAGGAATTGCTTCAAATAACCATCTGACTCATTTTGATGGATTTAAATGTTATTTTAGAATATCTTTAATTAAATCATGAGAAATTGTACATGTATCTGATCAAAGCGTAAAACATGCAAACACTATTTCTCAAGACGTATTTAGTATTTATATATTGCAATGAACACATTTTGTGTGCGTCCTGGAAGATTCCATCATGAATGCATACAGTTGATCAAACTCAACTCTAGTGTTTACCAATACAGCTACTCATTTTATTTGAAATTGTAGACAATTTAGACACTGACGTAATGGCAATGATAGGTTTCAAAGCAGGCGACAAATTTTGGCGGTGAAATAATTAGTAAACTGGGTCCGCTTAATAAAACTTCGTATAACAAAACGGTCGTAAGTCAAAACTATAAAATACATTTAATTTCTGATTTCTATATCTAATCCTGTCCTGTAACATCTCTTTGGAATGGTCTATCAACTCAATTCCAAAAAGATGTTAAAAGTCAGGATTAGATAGAGAAAAAAATAATACTTTTATAATCTGACTTACGACAACTTACGAAGTTTTATGAAACGGGCCCATGTATTTTACTCATTGACCCATAAACAGGGGCCCGTTTCATAAAACATCTTACGACAAATTTTGACGTAAGTCAGAATATAAAAGTACCAATTTCTTTTTATTTCTCCATATAATCCTTTCTTGTGACACCTCTTTGGAATCGTCTTTTCAAGACGATTCCCAAGAGGTGTCACAAGACAGGATTAGATAGAGAAATTAGGAATTAAATGTATTTTTAATATTAGACTTACGATCGTTTTTGTCGTATGATTGTTTATGAAACGGGCACCAAATGAATAGTTCCGGTTTCTAATTAAGTTTGGTCCATTTTTGTCTATAAGAATGTTTGATCTTACAATTTATTGTAAAATGGCACACAAAGCAGGTTCAGCTGAGCGAATTCTTTTAGAATCCATCTTACAAAGATCTACAAAACATCCAAAGAGGTTTCTCTGCTCTGGACCAGGAATGAGTAGAAAGATCCTTTTACTCAGAGCAAAAGCCAGAGCAGTCTTGCAAATGAAGCGGATGTGACATCTCCGAAAATTCCAAGGTAAAGTAAAATACCCTATGCTCTGAGCAAAAGAACTCAGGGTCTCTACAATATTTGCTTAGGACAATGTAGTTCTTAACATATGAACTGTCCGTAAAGGACAAGTTTTCTCGTCGTTATTGTTGGACGATTAAACATAATGCGTTTAAATACATCAGACAACAATTTTCAAGCAGGATATAGAAAGTGATTTCTCGAAGACCAGACTTCTCATAACTGCCATTTCTGATGTCAGATGTTTTCTCAGAGTAGTTCTTTGTGTAGTATAGACATAAAACTATAAGGCTTTTCAGTTTTCGAACAACATACACGTATATTCAAATATCAACAAAGTATTGTTTCACTGATACAATTTTATGTTTGAACGCGATAGGAGGTTATTAAGGGAAGCAATGTGTATGCATGTTTCACTGGAGAAGTCGTTATTCTTTCCAAATAAGCGCGTTTGTGTTAAAACGATGAAATCAATGGGAAAACAGTTTGGAACCAGATCAGACACCGGGTAACCCGGCGTCTAACCTATTTGCCACTCAGAATAAAGTAAAACGTTAGTCATTCGAAAATATAGAATATTATACATATTCTGCGTTTTATAGATTTGCGTTTCGTTTGCGTTTAAACGGGAGATAACAACGTATCCTCCACTGTAGCTTGGCTAACGATGCAGATGCACGCAGACAGACCTCCATAAATACGTCATTAATCGTCCCTTATACAGCCGTGCATCAAAATCATAAAACATATACATGTGTATATGGCGTGGGCTGATTAACGTGCATGTTATATAGCATATACAGTAAAACTTCGATATCCCGAACTCGTTATGGTAGAATAAAAGCGTATATCTACAGTTTGACTCATTATTACCTGAAACTTCCAATGGACAATTCCAGTTCTCAATAAAGGTCCATGTTAGACTATTTAGGGTTGTTTTTTTGTTATACATTGCAAAATGACAAACAATGAAGTCCCTGATCAGAGGGCTCCTGTTTGTATAGGACAAATGTACTCCTCACAGGAAAACATTTGGTAAAGGACGCATATAAACGAAAAGCATCATGTTTTTCGAACATTTCAGAATTTTTGCGCATTTAATTAATTCCTCCACTGAAGAAAATAGTTCCAACTAATACAGTCATGAATATGTCTCATGAAAATGTTTGTCTGTCTATACTAGCAGATGGTTGCTTAAAGCAGGATGAAAGTAAAGCAGAATGCGTCTTAAGTGGTGATATATATTTAAACTAGGAACAGGCTATTGAAGAAAAAGTTTTCCCTTACCAAACCGACAACGGGCAAGAATACTCGGCGTCTGATCAGACCCAAAATCTGATTGCGATAAGCATTTTTATTTGATACAAACACATTTACTAGGAAAGAATAACGTATTCTCACATAACTACCACTGTTTTTATAGCGAACAACGATAACGAATATCCTTTTCTCCAACACGTGTGAGATCATTTTGATGCCGTCACTCTAACGTCACTATTTATGAAGGCGTTTTTGACGTCACCGGGGTTACAAAAAATGGCTATTGCTTTGAAAAATAGCTTAAAATCGTTGGTAATGTGAGAAATAGAATCTGTCACTCGTCGATGTTTAAGACAAGATGATCTCAAACTCGTCTAGAATAGAAAATTTATTAAGCTCGCTTAATAGCATTTCAATGTCTAGACTCATTTGAGATCAGCTTGTCTTAAACATCGACTCATGACAGATCCTATATATCCACGGGAAGTAGTGATGATGTGCAAGGCGTCGTGCCTGGTAATTCCGTATCAATTATAAAATTGTAATCAATGATTCTGAAAAAGCATAATCAAATTTATGATTTTATAATCCTTGAAAGTGGCGCTCAGTGCTCTGCAGAAAATTATTTGTGACACGAACTACTTCAGTTTGAAGTCAATAAAGTGGCATTATCTAACTTGCCCTATAATGAAAACATTGCTAATGGATTAATATGATGTTGAGCGCCTTAAAGCGTTCTTTCATGGCCACCAGTGCAGAACATCTATATTAAACTCATACAGTGTATTTAGTGCATTGAAGTCGCTGGATTACGAACGACCACCCAGTATAATGCTTGTTATAGTATTGGAGACAGATGGCTGCTAAACAATGCATACACGTTTTATCTTTTTGGTCCTGATTTGAATTTAACTTTGAACCTTCAGTGCCAAGTTTGACAGCACTAACATAAATGTAGGGAATCTGTTTGACACTCATATAAATGCTTCTTAAATCAATACAGTTCAATCTTTCTTTTACGCTCATTATAGTTAATTAACAGGTGATTACTGCAGGTGACAGCTTTAAGCAAGATGAACGTAAAACAGAAAGCTCCTTTAGGAGCTTTCTGTTTCACGTTCACCTTGCTTTAAGTAGCCACGAGTCTTTTATGCAGCCTTCGTTTTAGCGGTCATGATACTCGTAGAAAGGTTTCACTCTATGCCTAAAATTCCAACATTTTGAAATAAATACGAGCGATGTGTTTGCGAGAATATTGCGAATGTTGCAAGGATATTATGACAGTGCAGATTTTGGAATGGTAATGTCGCCATAATGGTAATGATCGCCTGAATTCCTTCTTTTATATTTATCGGTATATAACT
Source organism: Gari tellinella (assembly GCA_922989275.2). Classification (NCBI taxonomy): domain Eukaryota; kingdom Metazoa; phylum Mollusca; class Bivalvia; order Cardiida; family Psammobiidae; genus Gari; species Gari tellinella. Next base: position 48,931,659 of record OV277864.1, read on the forward strand.
CGTTTTCTTTACTGTAATTAGTACCTTCAGGTCTCTCTTAATGGACCACACAATAGAAAGCTTTCTGTTATTTAAGACAGATGTCTGCTTTTCTTTTATCTTGATTTCAAATTAAAGTGAAATTCAAATTACCATCTGTTTTCAGCACAATAAGTAAGGCATGTTGTGGTGCTTAGTTTTCGTACACATACTTATATATTCAATGTGGTACCTCGAGTGCATAGCGCGGCGTCTGATAAGCATTCAAATTGTTTGATAATCATTACGATACCACTTTATTCATTTCACCTTAATTGTTAATTTGTGAAATGAAAGCAAACTACATTTGTTTAAAGCAAATGGCATTGGACAATAGATTAAAATCTAGTCAGTTTTAAAGTTGTCAATTTTAATTAAGTAAATATGTACGCGAATATACCGTGTAATACATAATCATATTGCAATACTGAATGGCCTTGAACTCTGTAACGGCCCAACACAAGCCGATAGTTACATGTAGCTATTTGCTTTTTAACTCGATTTCACTGAAATTTGTTAACATCTTGATTCAGATAAGGCGCAAAAAATCTATATGTCTGATCTGGATCCCAAACTTGTTACAAATGGAGTCTCAGTAGAACTAAGTATGCCATGGAATATACTAATGAGAATGACTATAAGTTCCACGGTATCTTATAGGGGAAAACAGTGGAGAAAAGGTTATGTAAAAGAAAGAAACGCAAATATAATGCAATGAAATGTAGATAATTATATACCTGCTTTTTGAAAATATTGAAAACTACTGACGAATTATTAAACACTGAGAGGCAAGCAATTTGGAGAAGTCGGCTGAACATGCGTCTGGTCTGGCTTCAAACTGTTTGCAATCAAAATAATTGTTATCGCGCGAACACTACACCTTTATTGGGTAAAATGATAAAATTATTATCCAATGTAATACAAAGGTGTATAAATTATGGGTTATCATATTATTGATATTGTTTTAAGAATTAATGATGATAATCCATTAACAAGGGTATAGAACAGTAAAGCCCTCTTGTATGATTGTCGTTCTAGCTTCAGCATACAAATGGCATTAAAGCATATTTTGAACTTAAACATGCTATTCGCGACCGGGCTAACATTTACAAACAGTTTGGATTACAGTGAATAATCTGTTATTCTTTCCCGTTTAAACGCAAACGTACGCAAACGCAAAACACTAAAACGTAGAAAAGTACAACTTTTTGACAATTCTGATAATTCATCTTTATCTTGGTGGCAAACAGTGTGGAGCCTAATCAGCCGCCGGGTTACCCGGCGTCTGATCTGGCTCCAAACTGTTTGCAGAGAAAATAATAGTTTTAGCGTAAACGCGTTTATTGGGAAAGAATTACAGATTCTCCACTGTAATACCAGACGGCGTGTAACACAGTTTTTCACTCATATTAAACTTTCTCAAATCTAAAAAGAATAAAAAATGGTTATGAGTTTTTAAGCACATGATACAAATATGCAACATAAGGCAATTCAGCGCTATATGGGTTAATACAGACTGCATATAACCAGTTTTTCACTCATATTAAACTTTCTCAAATACAGACTGCATAAAACAATTTGAACGCTAAATTTTCAAATTAAAACAACCTTAAGACACTTGCTCCAAAGTTAGGATCCTGTTTTTTATCATTTCCGCGTCATTCTAGGGATTATGTCTGGAATAATATTATTGTTTTCGAAATTGACTGGTTAGGGGTTACTTGTCTTTCCGATATGTTTCCCATTTAGCCGTGTCAATTAATGTTCCCTTCATTGTTTTGTTCGAATAGTAATTAATAAACAACATTGATGTTAAAGGCAATATATTTATTGCTAGAATAGCTGAAACTGAGTGCATGTCAACGAATTCATCGAGTTACGTTTGTTATACAATATAAAGTGGAAATTAAGGTGATATGAAATTATAGAATTGGTTCTAATACATGTATTATATTTTGACATGTTGGGCTTTTATCATGACAATAACACCACTTTACATTGTTCTAAATGTTTTTGAAATAACATACATGGATGTTTAAACCAACAGTCGGAATGTTAAAGTTACAGAGCTCTCTTATAAAGGTATGACCCTGGAAAGGATCGAATTCCGACCTTACTGAGGCAGATATGTTCGTCAAAAGACCTCTTTGCCGACTGGGTATAACAAACTGATAACCTGCTATAATCAGTTTCTTGCTTTGCAGTTTGATATGTTTGATTTTAAAACCTTTTTAGGAACACAGTTAAAATATAACTTCCAGGCAACGTTTACAGAAGTTCTTTACAAAAAGTAGTATCCTTGTCACATAGCTGCTAATTAATTCGGACTATGCTACTTGACACATCCATCTGTTATCAGCAAATACTCTTCAAAACATCCATTAAATTACAGTTAGCCAATGCTTTGTTTGATCCCCGATGATGAAGCGGTGCTTTGAAAACATGTGAAAGGACAAGGAATATTGATATTTGAAACCTTGCATTCGATGAGACATTATCACAACAAAGCTTTAATTAGTGAACTATCACAGAATTTAAATGACTCATTATCAGACAATATGCTTAAACATTATCCCGATAAAGCACTCTACAGTTGACCTTCAACAGCCAGTCGCGACGATACTAGAATTTGCAAACAGGTTTGGATCAAGATCAGACGCCGCGACACGCGGCGTCTGATCTTGATCCAAACTGTTTGCCCTTCGTGTTAAACATTATTAAGCTAAACCGGTTTTAAAATTTAATTCTAAACACTTGCAGACGACATCTTTGAAGCAGACGATTTAGCACCAGGTGATAGAATCAATAGTGCCATGTTGAAAGATATTTTATTTAATGCACCGTTGACTACCGCTGTAACAGCGATGAGCAAAAAACGAGTCATAAAATGTAGAAAAATGACAGGTTGTTTTCTTAAAACCCTTTACTGTCATGATGTCATCAATTTTAAAACATATCTTCTCCTTTGATCTCTTAAAATTGAAATTGAAGGTATCTTTACTTAGATAGATAGATTTAGATAGATTTATTTCGGTAAAAAGTGTACATAACATGGCAAAGCATAATTAAAGCAAAACATATAAGGGCCATGTAATGCGCACTAGAAACCAAGGATAACACAAAAAAGGAAACATATTTTCCTTATTTCCATTGTGGTCCTTGATTCTAGTGGCAAGACACAGAGAGTCACGGTAAATTATTATAAATAAATATCACAGATAGTAAATTATTAATTGAGAACTATTTAAATGAGTGTCAAACAGTTTAACTTCTATCCATTACTTCTAATAACGCTGATATACTGTATCAGTTGTTTCCAGTTATACCCTAACGGATCTTGATTCATTATTTGGAAAGTTGTACATGTAATTATTTTTGTAGAGAAAGAAGTACTTCGACCTGTGTGTTTTGCTATTTGGAAAAGTTTAAGTTTAAATCTCTTCTCCAACTAGCAATCTTTCCTAAACTCTTTCCTAAATTCTTGCTAAAAGCTTTTTCTTACTTTACTTGCTCTCTTCTGTATACTCTATCTCTTAACCCTTTCCCGAATAGAAGCGCCTTTTAGCGGATATGATTTATTCATCCGCTGAAGAAAATAGTCCCAGTTTAATCAAAAATGAATATGTGTTATAAGGAATATTTTCTATATTATAGCACATGATAGCTTAAAGCAGGCTGAATGTAAAGCAGAATGCGCCCTAAGGCGCATTCTGCTTTACTTTCAACCTGCTTTAAGTAGTCACCTATCTTAAGTACTAGAAAGAGATTATCAGGTAAAGGGTTAAGCTTGGTATATAATGTTCAAATCTGCTCATACGTGTATTTAGAAGCTAATTCAAAACGGAACAAAGTCCAAAACTACAATTCAAGATTTCTGTCATATAATTTCCCTCCTATGTTATGTAAGTTTATACAGTAAAACCGTACATTTGTTACAACTATCGTTTGATTGCTTGGTTGGTTTTGGTTTTACGACACCGAGAAACACACACAATTTTAAAAGTAGGGACGAATAATTTAACGTGTTAATTGTTCGAATGTTCAATTAACCGAATAAAAAAAACCAATAACAAAATCTAAAAGGAATGTTTATTTATATTAATTTACTGAGAGATATCTATAAAATAGATTTAAAATAGTGCAACGGCATTCAATAAAGAAAGTATAAGAGATACAGTTATGTCAAGTATTATGCACATACAATGTACCAGGGTTGACAAATTTAATATACTATTCAGCTAGATTTTTTCAGAAAGAATCCAGCTCTCCATACAACTAAAAGCATATTTGTTTAAGGAAGATTATTGCAATTTGCGGAAAATAGAACATTTTTATCGAAACATCTACTGCTTACTGACAGACCAGTTGACGTTTATTTGACGTTATTTCGACCTTTAAACCACCTTAGTATGCCACACAAAAACCAGACCAATGAAAGAATCCACTGCTGATTTGATATATTTAAAAGGGTGCGAACATGACGAGTATAAAATTAATAAGAATAATCAACAGCATCAAGATAAAGTACTCTTATATACACTAAAAAGGGTTAAAGGTTAGGATCCATATTGAGATCGAACCAATATTGGTACTCTACTCGTACGTACAGCGATCGGCGTTTCTCGTCAACTGCCTACATATTCCGAACCATGCTTTAGCTTTTTCCGATATTGTCTGACATTTGCTCGATCTCATTAGGAGTCCTCAGTCTTAAGTGTGGAATAAATTGTTTTTTGTTACTATTGTACTGGGTTTTACGGCCGTGTTACAACAGTTGGTAGCCCGCCTAGCGATCTTCGTGATTCAGGTGTGTAAATTTACAACACCAGGTAATTAAAAAACTTTAGAAATAATAAACAATGTCCATGCAATTCACTGGGGGTTAGCTACCTATCACTACGACAATTTATATGGTTTCTATAATAGATTTGTTTTCCTATGAAGTTGGTGTATGTATCTTCGAAAACACAGTTGCCTTCGTAGCAAATATATATATACAATACCTATATAAACTGTAGTAGCAAAATGTGTTATGGCAATACGAATGCAATTGGACCCAAGTGCAATTGTCAAGTGTGAAAACAATACTGCAGGGTTCGAGTTAGGAATTCATTGCCGTCTGCAATTATTTCACGGGCGTTGACCCCTTTTCTATTTTTGAAGACATATTTTTACTTAAAACTAGAAACACGTAAAGCATAATACGCGTTAAGGCTCATTTTGCTTTTCTTACAGTCGGTTTAAAACTACTTTCTTCTGGGAAATAGAAAATAATTATTATAGAGCATAATTATTCACGACTGTATAAAAGTGAAACCGTTTTCTTCAGTGAAGGAATAAATCAAATGTGTAAAATATATATGGAGTAATGGGTGAAGGAAGTTATATAATTATACAGTGCTCCCTCTCTACAACGACATCCAATGGGAGACACAAATTGTGTGCGTTATTCGGAGGGAGTCGTTATAGGGAGGGAAATAGGTTTACATTTGCAAACAGCTTGAATCCAGATCAGACGCCGCATAACGCGGCGTCTGATCTGGATTCAAGCTGTTTGTCACTCGTCATTAACTTTTGTTCTGTCAAAATGTCAAATATGTAACTTTGCGAAAAACAGCAGACGACAACTTTAAGCAGACGATAGTACAGCAGTTAAAGCGTTAGAATAATTGTACTATTAAGGGGCGACAAGCGTCGTTGTAAAGAGAGAATCGTTGTTCAGAGGGCCGTTGTAGGGAGGGAACACTGTAGTTGATTCCGTCGCCTGGTGATCTTCGTGATTCAGGTGTGCAAAACTAGAATACGACGTAATTAAAGCACTTCAAAGGTAATTAACAATTCCATGCAGTTTTCAAGTAAGAAAATAGTAAAGCATGGTATAGTACTCACACACCGCACGGCGCCTAAATACATCAAACATTAAAACAGTACAGTGAAATCTCTCTATTACGACCACTAAACTGTGTTAATTATTAGGTGTTTTGGACAGGGACTGCTTAAAGCAAGGTGACAGTAATACAGAAAGCTCCTGCAGGAGCTTTCTGTTTTACTGTTACCTTGCTTTAAGCTGTCACATATCTGTTAAACAACCAATTAGCCTTCGTTTAACTGGTCGTAATAGCGAGATTTTATTGTACAATACTCACAAGACTGCTATTTAATGGCAATCGAGACAGAACACGCAATGCATTAGTAATTACAATACGATATATGTAGGTGAACCACAATGAAACAGAACGCTGGGTTGGAAGGGGTCGTGAACGATGTAAACATGGTTTTGAGGGTACACGTCTTCCTTCTTAACCCACCAACACTCTAGTCGTAATCAAAATAAATTAACCCCCAACATGAATTGTAGCAAACAGTAAATAAATCATTAACTAAAGTAGCGGTTGTATATGTACATACACGTAGGCAAAATAATCAGATAATAATCAGATAGTAGTAAATCTCAATTCAAAACTGTAACAATTTACTACATCTAAGTTGAAATCATCTCATTTTTCACACGTTTAGAGATTTAGAACCATTAAAATCCAAAAAGTGCTGAATATACTTCATAATTGTTAATGATGTAACAATATACGAATTTATTATATACCTATTCTAAAAACGAGCGAATACAGGCCATGCAATCTTTTTCCGTATCAGATGATCCGTATCAGATGGCATATATGCTACACAATGTTGACGTCACTGCTTTTATGCAACACAAATTGTACACGATCTATTAATATAAAGAAGCGTTGCGCGTGACATTTCGGAATTCCAGGTACGATGCTATTCTTAAAATAAGTTGATACTAAGAATTGGTCTAATTTCCATTTTAAGCGTGAATAACCCAAAACACCCACTTTTACTAATGTTTTCCTCCAAAGGATAAAGCTTAAAACAGTTCAACTCGTGCTCTGAAACGCTTATTGACCGTTATTTGCAAAACGCCATTTCACGGATTCAATCGAGAACAAAGTGATACGTCATAAAAAATGACGTAATTTATTGGTGGTCACATGACTTCCATAAATAGTTTTGCATAGAATGTATGCGTATATTTGATTATTTGGTTGAACAATGTATAGATCTAGATCTAGTCCCAAACAGTTTAAGTATATAATAAAAGGAACATCACCACAGTGTGTGATACGGGGTCTTGTTTCAGTTCTCGTTGGTTGTGTAATCCAGATCACACTCGAGGCTGCGCCTCTCGTGAGATCTGGATTACAAAACCAACTCGAACTGATACAAGACACCGGATCACACACTGTGGTGATATTCCGTTTATATCAACCTAAACACCAACTGGTGGATTCTATTGTCGTATATATGCAACCATTTTGGCTATATTCTATTTAACAAGTCGATACTGTCGCATGCTGATAATCGTGACTCAGATGTGAAAACTAGGGGCACCAAGTTATAAATTCTGTGACACTTCAGTCACGATAAACAATGGTCATGTAATTTGCAAAACAAATGTTTTTACCTTAAACCTTTTAACATATTTCATCTGTTTAAATTTGTGAGCGAATACGTGGCCTTTGTTGTAGATACAATTTAGCCAGTTTAAAACCGTTCATTTTTCCTAGATTTGAAAGGATGTTAACATATGAACGCACAAACTTATTATTAAGGCAGCTCAATTTATGACACGCCGCGATATGCAGATATACGTTTAAACGTATATCATTAAACACTTATCCTGCTATGTGTAGTCCACATTTTTAACTCAAACCTAATAAATATTGTAATTTCCTCGATTGTGTTGCATTTCGTTAAGTTTTGTTTATATGGAAAATAATAAAATGTTTATCTACTGTGTCATTGTGGTGCTCATGGCAAGTTTGTTTAAAAATGAAATATCAACAATATAATCTACAGGCCAAACTCGATATTTCGAACTCACTTAAATCTACCTTAACAGTAGTTCATAAATTGACTTTCGATAGCTCGATCTCGCTTAAGTCGAACATACCCGTGTTTAAAAGTTAAAACGTGGCTATGACAACTAAAGCGACTTCGAATTATCGAGTTTCGACTGTATGTCTAAATATAATATTTTAAATCCCGTATTTGCGACTCCTTAGAAATCTCATCTTCAATTTATTGTCGGCTGTCCTGGATCAAAACTGTATGCATAAGTTAGCAGGAACTTCCCTTGCTAGAAAATATTTAATATATCTTACTTCTGTGCGCAGGGGCTATCCATTAGCTTATTGGATTACTTTAACAGCCAGAACACTTTTCAGAGATGGAATATTGCATTGTACGTGCGAAATGCAGATGCTGTTTCCCACCATCAAGTTTTCTAGACAGTTTACGAAATATTGCAATGAAATCTCGTAAATGTTTTAAAGACTTTACGACTTTAGTTTTCTAAAACGATAAGTGATTTTCCTCTGAAAAGGAATAATATAAACACAGTAAACATTCGCCACTGCGACTACTTAAAGGGAGATTTGGGGATTTAAAACAAATATTTGTTTATTGAAAATTTAAACTAAACCAACGCTCATAGGGGAGCTTTCTGCATCGCTTCTATCTTAAGTATCATCCGTCATTTACGACATTAATGAATTTTTCTTTGAGAGATCATTATTGCGGGGTATTACTGTTATAATAAAGCACTTGTCCTACAAGGTTAAGAGTTAAGAGAGACGACACATTAGGTAGCTCGAGCTGGAATATTTGATGCAATATTATACAAAATGAGTTCGCAGTAAAACAGAAGGGTGACAGTTAAATGCAAAGCACAAGCAATCCGGATATCTCCAATACTTGAAGCACTTTTTACTATTGTCTTATATTAGCTTTAATCGATCTTTAGATAGAGATACAGGTAACCAGACAGACATACAGTGGAGAATCTGTTATTCTTTCCCGTTTAAACGCAAACGTGCGCAAACGCAAAGCACTAAAACGTAGAAAAGAACAACTTTTAGACAATTCTGATAATTCATGTTTATCTTGGTGGCAAACAGTTTGGAGCCTGATCAGACGCCGGGTTACCCGGCGTCTGATCTGGCTCCAAACTGTTTCTATTGTAAATAACAGTTTTAGCGTAAACGCGTTTATTGGGAAAGAATAACAGATTCTCCACTGTACTTCATGAACATACTTAGAGACAGACAGCGTAGTCAGACAGGCAAAGACAAACATACGACCGTATAAACGTACATACAAGAAAAGGCAGACAGGCAGACAGAGAGGGTGAAAGAGACTCTTTAGGATTTAATACCCTGTCACTGAATCCATGATGAAGACAGGTTTCAATTACCAAGAGGTGAATAAACAGTTACAAATCGAATTGTTATTTATTAATTCTTCGTAACAATCTATAAACCTTGCATGGTTTTTATTTGAAACTAAATAAAGTTAATCATGGAAGAAATTAATATTATTACAGTCACTGTGGTTAAAACCAGTTTATTTCTATTGTTTTAAAGCAAAATAGTAGTTACATATAACCATTAATTGCTGAATATTAGTCTAATAAACCCTTATCTTTCGTATCGAGATTTCGTTAGGAGTTTAGGAACGGTCAGGATCTAGATCCAATACTAAGCATCAGGGGCCCGTTTCATAAAACTTCGTACGACAAAAACGATCGTAAGTCTAAACTTTAAAATACATTTAATTTCTAATTTCTCCATCTAATCCTGTTTTGTGACATCTCTTTGGAAGCGTCTTGAAAAGACGCTTCCAAAGAGATGTCACAAAACAGGATTAGATGGAGAAATAAATAATAATTGATACTTTTATAATCTGACTTACGACAACATTTGTCGTACGAAGTTTTATGAAACGGACCCCTGATTTGTATCCAAATTGTTTGATACCTTAATGATAACATCGTAATGCAATGCTGTCTTCTCGACGAAATATCTTCTCTGTTGCCCTTTTATAATCCATTACACTGCGTCTACAATTGAGGAGACGCCTTTTGTTCTCTTAATCGAAACCAAACAAAACAGCATTTTAAATTGAAATATACACAATGGCAGATTTTTGAAATATTGAATATTAATTCTGAATAGTAAGTTTGGTCTGGCCTTCAACTTTTGCAATGGTAACAAAGTTTTGAGCATTAACACAATTTTGCGGTAAAGAATGACGCCTTAGACTATATACATAAAACTTTAGAACACACAACTTTCTGCTCAACAAAGGGGTTTCGTGGATTTATTGCGATAAATATTCTTATAAGTAAAACACAATATATGGCATGACCATTTGTTTAGCTGAAGCACGAAAGTTGCCATGATACCATTCAATATTTTCCTCTTGTAATAGGCTCTTTCAAAGGGCAGTAAATATTATTAACAACATTTATTGCCTGTTCCGTGTAGCTAAACCTTAGCTTTATTTGAAAACGTTCAGCTGTCTGAATATACCGGTGTTTAAATACTATTGCTGAAAGCCTTACATGGGGTTGTGGTTTTTCTATTCCAACAATATCGTTTATTCCCCAAAAACAGATAATGTCCATTATGAATTTCGGTGTCTAATAAGGCTCCACACGGTTTGCCACTCAGAAAATATTACGTTTTATTACATGATGTTTGTTGGGAAATATTAATAAATAGCATGGCTTTCCTATAATTCTATTACTACTTCACAGTGCACATACAGTGGAGAATCTGTTATTCTTTGCCAATAAACGCGTTTACGCTAAAACTATTATTTGCAGTGCAAACAGTTTGGAGCCAGATCAGACGCCGGGTAACCCGGCGTCTGATCAGGCTCCAAACTGTTTGCCACCAAGATAAACAAGAATTATCAGAAGTGTCCAAAAGTTGTTCTTTTCTACGTTTTAGTGCTTTGCGTTTGCGTACGTTTGCGTTTAAACGTGAAAGAATAACAGATTCTCCACTGTATCAACCGTTGCACTGACTTATCCGAGTACAATGTTTATTTGCAAACAGTTTGAATCCCTATTAGACGCCTCGTAACGCGGCGTCTGGTCAGGATCAAACTGTTTTACACTTATTTCATTCTTTCTAAAATACCTAACATTTAAAATTGATAAATACATGCAGACGACAACTATTTAAAACTGATGACGTCATTGCAATGAAGGGGTTAAAGAACAAGTCTGAATCTTTAATTAAATTGCCATGTCTGTTCATTTGCTAAAGTATCGTCCGGTCTGTTAATTTGCTAAAATGTCATATAAAATACCGGTAATCAGGAATGAAAAGAGAAAACACTTGTTCATGGACACTCGGTATTTTGGAACAGACCATTAAAATGATAAGATAGAGTGGATTATACTTCACTTTATCATGTCATCGGTGCATGCTGATTGAATTGCACGTACAGAAAACTAAATTTTCTATATGTCATTTAAAGATTTATTTCCGTAGGTTATACAGAGGAGAAGCCGTTATCCTTTCACGTTTAAATATAAACAAAATACAAACGCATTACAATAAAATATTGCAATCTATTGAAACTTTTGACGATTGACTTTAATCAGGACCGCAACCAGTTTGGTGCCTGATCAGACGTCTGATTTGGCTCTTATCCATTTGCAGTGGTCAAAAGATGTTTAGCATAAACGCCTGTATTTGGAAAGAATATTGTCTTCTCTACTGTGCCATGAAACCCATTAACAGATATTTCTATTTAACTTGGTGTTATCAGGGCCATTAAGCGATATTAAATTCCATTGCTCCTACAACTACATTTGCTGCAGATAGTTTCCTTGTTTAGTCATTCATTTGCAAGGAGACGAATCAATACTGTAGGAAGCACCGACCTTGTCGACCTGTTTGTTTAACCTTTCATGATCAAATTATTAGGGAAGAGTTTTACCCCTACACCGTTTCATTGTTGTCTGCTTCAATTTTGTTGTCTGCAATGTCGTTTTTCAAAGTTAGAAAATCAGGCAGATTGACTGAAGAAATTTCAAAACGAGCGTCAAACAGTTTGGATCTTGATCAGACGACGCGTTACTGTTTGCAAACGCGTTTTAGGCGTCATTATGAGCGAATAGGTTAAGCAGGGTACGTCGACAAAATAACGTATGAGTCTCCGTACCTGAATGCAGTAAAACCTCTCTTTAACGACCAAATTTTGTTTATAATTATTTGTTAACGACATGTGGCTGCTTGATACAAGATGGTAGTAAAATAGAAAGTTTTTCAATTTACTGTCACCTTGCTATAAGCTGTCGTTTATACAACCAATTAGCCTTCGCTTCAGTGGTCGTAATAGAGAGGCTTCACTGTAAAACGCTATCAAACTCATTCACCCTTAACATGGATATGCTGAACATGACATGGTTTACTTTTGCAAACAGTTTGAACCCAGCGTAACGCGGTGTCTGATCTGGGTTCAAACTGTTTGTCACTCGTCTTTATGTTTTTGCTGTCAAACTGTCCAACACGTAACTTTGAGAAACAGCAGCAAACAAAAATTCTAAGCAGACTTAATTGAAGCAGGGAAAGCGTTAGAGGTAATTGTCTTGTTTGGGGGGGGGGGGGGGGGGGCAGTGGCAATTATTGTGATAAGGAGGGAATCGTTGTTTAGAGGATGGTTGTAGGGAGGGGCACTGTTCACCATCTACTCATTTAACCCTTTCACTGCCAAATAGTTCGTGATATGTTTACCCCTTCACCGTTTCAATTTCGTCTGCTTCAATAGTGTGGTCTGCAATGTCGTTTCAAAATTAAAATATAAGGCAGTAGAACTGAGAACATTTCTAAACGAGTATCAAACAGTTTGGATCCTGATCAGACGCCGCGCTACGCGGCGTCTGATCAGGATCCAAACTGTTTGCAAACGCGCTTTAAAGCGTCATTGAGCGTGAAAGGGTTAACCCTTGCGAATGAAGGGTGCACATGTCCTGTAAACAAATAGTGTATAATCAGATAAGATAGCTCTTAGGGAGCACTCTGAAAAAGGTAACTATGCTCATTTAGACCTTTTGATCTAGGTCTGCTATGTTGTCTACGTGTGTACTCTTCACAGGTACACTGATTACATATGGCGCATATGCACGTCATGAGTGTTTACTTGGTGACTGATGATAACTTTTGTTTACTCATTTAAATATTCAGATGGTTTTATGATAGAACAATGGTATATATGGTTGGCTTTGTTCAAAACATGACGTGTCTTGTTTTGTCATTTCACTCTTTGACAAAGACTGTAATTGAGGTTTAAGTATTCCCCCGTGCTTCATTTCTATGACGAAGTTCTCCTCATTTCTACCAGCATGTGGTTGATACTGTTCTGAAGATTGCTAGAGGCGAAGACGTTGGTCTTTCCCGTTTAAACGCAAACGAAATGCATTGCAACAAACGTAGAAAAGGATAACATTATGACAATTCTGACTACATGTATTTATTTCAATCTGAGTGGCAAACAGTTTGGGACCTGTGCAGACGCCGGGTTACCTGGCGTCTAATCTTGCTCAAAACTGTTTTCACAGGAAATACTATTTGTACTTTTAGGGGCATTCTGCTTTATATTTTACCTGTGTTAAGTGTCAACCAGTCAAAAACCTAAGATCAAGCTAAAGGGTAATGGATAAAAGACAATTAAGTGATGCATGCTTACGCACTTTCCACCCACCAATCTAAACCTCCTGTAGATTTCGGTAAATGAGTTCTTTGTTAGTACATGCTTCAAACATTATGATTCGTAGTTATAACTAGAACGCAAATACAAAAACACATTTGTTCCATGTTATAATGGCTTCGACTATTTACAACTATATGACATTTTAGCCTACAGATGCAGTGGAGAAAACGTTATTCTTTCCCAATAAACGCGTTTACGCTAAAACTTTTATTTTCACTGCAAACAGTTTGGAGCCAGATCAGACACCGGGTAACCCGGCGTCTGATCAGGCTCCAAACTGTTTGCAACCAAGATAAACATGAATTATCAGAATTGTCAAAAAGTTGTACTTTGCTACGTTTTAGTGTTTTGCGTTTGCGTACGTTTGCGTTTAAACGGGAAAGAATAACAGATTCTCCACTGTATCAGAAGCAGAAATAACAATTAATCTTTTACAAGCTTTGTTTAAATTTCAGAAAGGGTTTCACGGATAACACTCTACAGTGCTCCCTCCCTACAACAGCCCGTCGAACAACGAATCCCTCCTTACAACAATGTTTGCTGCTGTTCCCCAGACAAGACAAATATGTCTAACGCGTTCCCTGCTGCAATATCGTCTGTTTAAAATTGTCGTCTGCTGTTTTTCTCCAAATTACGTATTGGACATTATGACAGTAGAAACATAATTACGAGTGACTAACAGTTTGAGACAAGATCAGACGCCGCGTCACCCGAGTTATGCTAAACACTCTCAATATATTAATTTTCCCTCCTTATAAAAACTCCCTTCGAACAACGCACACAATATTCGTCTCTCATTGGGTGTTTAGTAGAGAAGGAGCACTGAATAAGTGAAAAATCGATTACACCGATGAAGACCTAGATCAGTTTTCATATGAGGGGTACCTGTTCTAAATTTTCATTTTCGTTTTGTTTTATATTGAAATTCCTATCAGCAAAGAATTTGGACTCTGATCAGACGCCGCATCATGCGGCGTCTGATCAGAATCTACACTATTTGCCTATGTCCCTTTTATTGGACGCTGGGCACACATGGGTTAATAGCATCATGTTCTATTTATAAAGTTGAGTTTTTAATAAAACAATTGCAATACTATTTAAAGACCGCGAGACAAAGTGTCAATGTTTGCTCATGTTTGTTATAAAGAAGGCTATCCGGCAGCATTATGGCTAGTTAAATATAACTAGTACTTCAGCTTAAGCTGAAACAGAACGGTTTGTAATCCTTTATCAACACTAATACAATAACTCTTATACTGGAATGAGAATGCACGATGGTTTAGAAAATAATTAATAGCTCAGGTAAATAGCATATTGCTATGCATTTCTATTTAATTTCAATTGATTATACTGCAATCTCTCGCAGATTAGTAATATTATACTTTTAGTTGCATTAAAATCAAATTTGGTTCAAACTTCAAGGTAATTTATTAAGAGCAAAGTTCAGCAAACAGTATTTACCAAGAGAAGTTCACGAACATATGAAACAATCCTTAAACTAACTTGAAATGAACAATTACAGCTTCCAATGGTGTCTGGTCAATTTGGATTAATAAGGGTTTTTACGCTGTTAGATTATCCCTTAACTGCAAATACATTTCCACTTTATACAATCATAAATATGCACCATAACAAATATGTTTGATATCCTAGCAAACGGTTGCTTAAAGCAGATTGGAAGTAAAGCTGAATGGGTGTTAAGGATATACTGCTTTACTTTCAACCTGCTGTAAGATGTTACATGTCTTCAAAACTAGAAACAGGCAATGTACTAAAGGGTTAAATAATCATTAATATACATGTATTTGGCACGTATAGCAATTTTCATTTGCGTACAGGGTTGTCTGCAACTGTTCTCAAAATAGGGTTTCTGCCATTTCGTTCAGTAGATGTAATCTAACTTGTGCCTAGTTAGACACCATATTAATTGGCCCGTCTCGTCTAGGGCTAAATTGTTTTCAAACAATAGCACATAGAATTATCCGAAAAGTAGTGAATACATGTAATTATGATGCCAAATCTAATATGATCTTGGTCCGAGTTTTTGCAACTTTCTTAATGTTAGTATGCATCCAATTAAATCATGCTCACATTAAATACAGCATCGAGCATATACCACTAGCGCTTGTAAAGAGATGTTCAGGTACAGTGGTGAAAGCGTTATTCTTACCCATGAAGCGCAACGCGTGGCAATAAAACATAGAAAATTACAAGGTTTTGACAATTCTGATAATTTATGCTAATCTGAGTGGTAAACAGTTTAAAGCCTGATCAGACTACTGGTTGGAGCCTTAGGAACAAATTTGTAAACTACGATGGTTTTAAAATTAATACTATTTCACACTTGTTTAATTCTGCATAATTTGATTAAATAATATAATTTCAATGAATTATGGCGCCTAAGCAGGGTCTACACTTCTTGCTAATGTTTACTTTGTGGACGGTACGCATTAACCCTTTCCCTTATAGAAGCGACTTTTAGCACATTCATTTTATTCATCCGCTGAAAATAGTTCCAAATTATACCGTAATGAATATGTGTCATATTTAATACTTTCCTTATTCTAGCAGTTAATAGCTTAAAGCAGGCTGAAAGTAAAGCAGAATGCGCCTTAGGGCGCATTCTGCTTTACTTTCAACCTGCTTTAAGTAGTCACATATCTTCAATACTAAAACAATGCGATCAGGTAAAGGGTTAATGGATCAAACTGATAATTAATCAATGAAACATTCGCTGGAATAAACCGTTCGTTCCAGTCAAAAACGATGTGAACACATCATGAACCCATTACCCCTTATCATGTTTCACTAACCCTCTACCCATTAGTCTGTTTCTAGTTTTGAAGACATGTGAGCACTTATAGCAGGTTGAAAGTAAAGCAGAATGTGTCTTAACCCATTACCCTATAGCCTGTTTCTAGTTTTGAAAATAGGTGACCAATTAAAGCAGGTTGAAAGTAAAGCAGAATGCGCCATATGGCGCATTCTGCTTTATTTTCAGCCTGCTTTAAGCTATTACCAGCTAGAATAAGGAAATTATTAAATATGACACATGTTCATTACGGTTTATATTGGAACTATTTTCTTCAGCGGATGAAGAAAATGCATGTGCTAAAAGTCGCTTCTATAAGGGAAAGGATTAAGGCGCATTCTCCTTTAATTTCAGCCTGATTTAGGCTTCCATCTGCTAGGAGATAGAACATATTTGTTTTGGTACATGTTTATGACTTTATAAAATGCAACTCTTTTCTTCAGGGTATGAATTAATTCAATGTTCTAAAAGTCGTTTCTATGGTGGAAAGGTTTAACATATGCACAGGAAGCGTGTAAGTATTATAAACGATAAAAGTTCTGACAAAAGTTTCAAAACAAATATTTCCCAGTGGACAGTAGTGGAGACCTTATGTCTATCGTGTTTTGTGTGCCGCTTTTCAGTTGACTATATACGAGCGTATTACAGCTGTGTGTTAACACTTTGGCTGCCAAATCTTTCGTGGGTTATTTACCCCTTCGCCGTCTCATTGTCGTCTGCTTCAATTTTGTTGCCTGCAATGTCGTTTCAAAGTTAAAAAAAACAAGGCAGTAAAACTGAAGAAATTTCAAAACACGTGTCAAACAGTTTGGATCCTGATCAGGACCCAAACCGTTTGCAATCGGATTTTGAGGCGTCATTAAGAGTGAAATGGTTATCACCGTTACTGCCATATTATCGTCTGCTTCAAATTTGACGTCTGCAATTTGTTAAAAATTACTATTTTTCATAATTTGAACTGAAGACACACCTCTATGAAAACCAAAACATATTGGATTCAAATCAGACATCGATTTACTTTGGCGTCTGATTCGGATTCAAACTTGTTTTCAAATGCCAGTTTGTTCGATCATGACAGAAAAGGAGTTAAGAGAGTGTCAAAGAATATTAAGTATTTGTCTCAAGATCTGTCGAGGGACTTCTAAGATATTGTATCATTTTGTCTTTCCGAAGAGAGCGTATTGCTTCACATGTTTTGTTAACCATACCCCTGGTCGTAATACCAACTGTTTTAAAATTATTCTTGGCAAATATCGTAAAAAGGATTACACGATTTTCAAATATAGAAACCTAAAAACAAATGTCAAACAGTTTGGATTCAGATCAGACGCCGCGTTACGCGGCGTCTGATCTGAATCCAAACTGTTTGCAAATACAAGTCAATTTTATATCGGCATGCAAATGATTAAAATTTCGGCGAGGCACTCCTCTTGTTGGAGTGACAGATGCGTTTATCCTGTCTGTATATTAGCACATTGAATTCCCCATCGAGCTGAACAAATAAAATGTTACAATGTTTCACAATTCCTAAGAAACTAAGTGATCTAAAGAGACACGTATTAATGTTTTCCCTGCCAAATGAAACATGAACAACAGCCCCACAGGGATTGGTTATTTCGTGTAACATGTACTCATTTCCAGCAAATGTGTATTGTTCGTGTTTCTATAAAATGATATACTTGTTTGCCTACTATAGGTATATATCTACAGTAAGTGCGACGTTATTTGCAAATTAATGGCAAACGCAAAAGAAACAAAATCCATAAAATGGAAGCTGTTTGCAATTGAATCCATTGTTTTTGCATAAAGGAGGTTATTCAGAACAAAAGAAAACACATCCTCTCCACTGTATCTACAATGATTGTTTACAGTGGAGAAGACGTTATAGTTCTTTCCCCAAAACACGTTTGTAGTTAAACAATAATTTCAATTGAAAACAGTCTGAAGCGAGTGGATCAGACGCCGTGTAATCAAGCGACTGACCAGGTTACAGTGGAGAATCTGTTATTCTTTCCCGTTTAAACGCAAACGTACGCAAACGCAAAACACTAAAACGTAGAAAAGTACAACTTTTTGACAATTCTGATAATTCATATTTATCTTGGTGGCAAACAGTTTGGAGCCTGATCAGACGCCGGGTAACCCGGCGTCTGATCTGGCTCCAAACTGTTTGCACGGCAAATACTAGTTTGAGCGTAAACGCGTTTATTGGGAAAGAATAACAGATTCTCCACTGTACGAGCTGTTGTCAATACAATAAACATAAATAGTTACAAAAATTAAAAAGGTATAATCGAACCGAGCTATAACAAAAGACAGCATTATTGCATTGCATCATTGTACATAACAAGCGCCGTTATCATCCTAGGATATGTATCTGAATTCTATCTACATGTACGAGCGTACACTGCCAAAACTACATGAAATGCTTAAGACGCACGTGGGTGTCAAACAGTGCAGATCAAGACTAGCCGCCACTGTCCTTGATCTACAATGTTTGCAATGCAATAAGGCATGTTTTTTCATGGCACGGCTCATATGTTATTGCGTTAGGTTTACGTTTGGTATTGTTTAATTGCAAATATAATATATTCCTCCACTGTATATACCTACTATTTGTTTATAACACAAGTCCAGCAAGGGCATGTATTTTCGTGTTATCTGTTGTCCTAATATATAATGCATGCTGCACAGGTCTCTATCAATTTTAATTCGATTCGCGGCATTACCCGAGTACAATAGCACTTTGCAAAGAGACTGAATCCCACACCGCATCGGATCAGGAACCAAACTGTTTGGCACTCGTTTCAATTCAATATTGTAAGTCATAGAAAATCTAGATTTAAAATTTGAGTCATAAAGCAGACACTTGTTTGGAGCAGATGACGCAAAGGCAGTGAATAGGTTAAAATACTAATTATCTTCTTACGTTCAGTAACGATAACACCACATACAGTGGAGAAGTAGTTATTGTTTCCAATTTTAACGAAACTAGAATGCAATAGATACAGATATTGACTGCTTTTGAAATTGCTAACAATTTGTTTTCTACCTGTATGTAACACAATCCGGAACCTGATCAGACGGCGTGTGATCTGGGTCAAAACCATGTGCAATTGATATAAGGATCTACTCCACAGTAGTAGTTACGTATTAATGAGAAACCTTATCACCTGTATGACATTCTTAGTACATTAACCCTTTCCCAAATAAAAACGCCTTTTAGTGGATATGATTTATTCCTCCGCTGAAGAAAATAGTTCCAATTTAATCAGCCATGAATATAAAGTACTATAGGTAAAATGTTCTATATTTAAGCACATGGAAGTTTAAAGCTGGCTGAAAGTAAAGCAGAATGCGCCTTATGGCGCATTCTGCTTTACTTTCAACCTGCTTTAAGTGGTCAACTATCTTCAATACTAGAAATAGGCTATCAGGTAAAGGGTTAAAGCCATGCGATCACAAACAACACATACAGAATACTAGTCTGTGGTTTCTAGCCCGTTGGATAGCTTGTTTTAAGTTCTTCAGCCATGTAATTGCTCAAAACATACTGAATGTTAAGTAAATAAACTCCTCTGGGAACTAGTTTAAACACTGATCAGAAAACGAGTGCATCTTTAGTAACGTAGGTAAATTCGCAATTAATCCTTTTAACCCATTTCTCAACTGTAGATTGGCCATGTGCAAGAAGACAATTTATGTATGTTTCTCTCCGCCACGCGGCGTCTGATCAGGATTCGAGATGTGTTACACTCATATCGATATTTCTTCAGTAAAAAAAAAGCACTAAAACGACTAGGAACAATAGTGCATGCAACCGTATCAAAACAGACGATATCTTGGTGTGCGAGGGTTAAAGCAGACGATAAAACTCTGCAAAAAAGAGTTAACGAGTCATATACATGTTTATTACACCTCGCTTTGAGTTACAATGTTAATTTCCCATAGACCTACAGTTAACATTTTGCATGTCTTTTACATCTATCCAAAATATACTGTCACTCTTTATGATATTCTTTTTGAGACGTCACTCTAAAGGACATTACTTTTTTTCTCCGTCCGAAAACGTACTGTCAGCATTGACATGAATTTCGCTATTGGCGATATTAGAACGTTTTAAAGAGTGGTAATTTCTAATCAACTTTTGGCATTTTCTGTACAAGTTGCTTCTTTTTGTCCATTCCTCAACGATTTGCCACCATTTCGGAAGAGGATATTTGCCACCTAGACAATGTAAAGACGCTGTTTCTTCAATTTACTTATTATAACGTTCTTCTTTGTTTCTTGTAATATAAGTATAAACAATGTGACGTCGTAAGACGGCGACGTCATTTCCTGCGTTATGTACATGTCCGACCTAAAATTGGTATTCACAACACATTTTATAAAAGACGAATATAACGATTCCAAAGCCAGGGTTGATAAGCTCGGTGTAATTAAATAAATATTAGATGTCAGTTTGCGTAACATTAAAATTGTCAACCCTCGAAAACAAGAATGTCACCCTCGGCCACGCCTCGGGATGACATGCTGTTTCACGGGTTGACAATTTGAATGTCACGCAAATTGCCATCTTATATTTATATAATAACCTTTACTGCATTCTAGCAGGTAGAAACTTAAAGCAAGCTTCAGTAAAGCATAAAACTGTTTGATACTAGCATTAGTGTTTCTTTAGTCATCAGACATAACACGTCGTAACAGACAATATTAGCACAACAGGTGACATGTTATATAGTGGTAGAAGAGTTAAGCGTGACTTGGGAAAGCAAATGTCGTACAACTAGATGAAATTAATGATATCTCTTTTCCATTCTGTCCTTGCTGATTAAGCCCTTTGCTGCCATATCCTGAGTACAATAGTTATTTGCAAACAACTTGGTTCCTGATCAGACGCCGCGTTACGCGGCGTCTGATCTGGAACCAAGCTGTTTGACACTCATAACCATATTTCTTAAGTCAATATACTTAGAATTTAGATTTGAGAAATAAAATCAGACGATGATTGTTTAAAATCAATGACGTCATGGCAGTTACGGGGTTAATGATTTCACATTTATTTCTATTTGCAATTAAAGACATATTATGAGACTGCACCATGAAACCCATTAGCAAATGTTCCTATCAACCTCTTCACTGTCATTCCCAATTACAACCACACTCGCAAACAATGTGGATCCAGATCAGACGCCGAGTTAGTCGGCGTCTGGTCTTGATCCACACAGTTTGACTCATATATTGTGTTTCGTCAGTCAGTATGCGAAACATCAAGCTTTTATAAATAAATGTGTACGGCAATTTTAGAAGATCATATTATTAAAGCATTTAAAGGGTTCAAGTCGGTGTTATCAGCATATTTTAATTGATATTCCATTGCTCTCGCTGAGACATTTACTACTGATAGTTTCCTATTTTAAGCCATTCATTTGCAAATCAAATCGCTGTGCATATAGATCGTCGACCTAGTCATTCCATTTGTTATGCAAATTGATGAAATTGCTGAACTATTTCAATAATTTTGCTTTAGTTTTAAAAGGGAATCACCATGGCTAAGTGGTAATGGTTTTTGACTAGCAAACATACAGTGGAGAATCTGTTATTCTTTCCCATTTAAACGCAAACGCAAAGCACTAAAACGTAGAAAAGAACAACTTTTGGACAATTCTGATAATTCTTGTTTACCTTGGTGGCAAACAGTTTGGAGCCTGATCAGACGCCGGGTTGGATCTGGCTCCAAACTGTTTGCACTGCAAATAATAGTTTTAGCGTAAACGCGTTTATTGGGAAAGAATAACAGATTCTCCACTGTACAGTAAACTTTCTCTATTACGACCATTTGAAATAATACAGGTAGGAATAGGAATGCATTTACGACAGGTGGCAGCTTTGAAATTGCTGTCAGCAAACCATTCAGTTAAGGTTTTACACATCTTTTATTAAAGAAACATAAAAGCGAGTGTTAAACAGCTGGATCCAGATCAGAAATGTAATACATGTACAGTCGAACTTCGAAATGTCTTACTCGCTTCAGGAAAACAAATCCACATTTCGTCAGTTTACAGTTGGATTTCCTGAATTTAACTTCTATTAAGTTAAACATCCCTCTAAAATACCGGTAAGTCCTACTTAAATGAGTTCGATATAACGATATTTGGGTGTATATAATATGCAGAATAACCTAGAACAGGTTCCTGCCATTTCAAGTTGAAATTATATACATGTACATTTGTACATATAATGTAAAACAATTGCCATGGAAACTGCGAAGACGAGAAGTTGCCAGGAGTCGCTTCTTCATCAGATATTTGTGCAAATATTTATTCTTTGATCTAAACAGTTATATATGCGTATTGAAGAAATATAACGTTCCTGAGAAATGATCCTAATGGGGATATTGCAGTATATCAAAAATACCTGTTTGATAAATAGATTCCTCCCGGGCAAAGATGGATAATGCATACTATACATGTACATCGGGTAAAGGACATGGGCCACCAAATCGGTTATCTTGTAAAGTTTACATAAAGTATGTCATTTTCAAGGTCAAAACTTGCAGAGTTTTATTGCAACAACAGGTACTACTCTACATTTTCAAAGAAGATACTTTCATGTACAACTGAAAAATGTAGAAAAAAACAGTGGGTCATGTGGCATTTAAGAAAAATCGCATGACTTCAGAGGCATGACTGATGCTCTGATATCTATTGACAAAGGCATAGGCCAAAACAGGGACATGCCACTTCAGTCAACATTATTTCTCTATAGTTATACAACATCAGTGATATCTGAAATATCTGCCATCCGTGTATTACATAAAACACAAAACAACAAAAGAGTGCGGGTTTCTTGAAAAATACTAATGTGAGGCAATGCAATCCGGACTGCATTGTATTTTCTCTGGGACCTACTTTTGACTACATTCCGAAAACATTTCCAACTAGTCGGTGCCCCTGAACCTAAAATGCTTTTTAAAAGAAGTTTACATATAAGACGGTCAGTACAACAAGAAATTCTGATGACGATGTAGAAACCAGAATCAGTCAATCGTTATGGTAACTAACTCAAAACAGTATGGAACATAATGCTCATCAACTCCATTGTCAACACGATTTTCGCTTTATGGGGCTCGTCTTACAAAACGCCGTACGACAAACGGGCGAGAGTAAAAAACTTTAAAATACACATATTGTCTGATTTCTCCACCTAATTCTGTCGTGTGACATCTCTTTGGAATTGTCTTTCCAAGACGATTCTAAAGAGATATCACAAGACAGGATTAGATAGAGAAATAAATAATAATTGAGAATTTTATCATCTGACTTAAGACAATATTTGTCGTACGACGTTTCGTAAGACGGACCCCTGAGACCTCGAAACACACCAAGAAGCTGGTTAAAAAGGTCTTTATCAACCGATACATCAGAAAATATTGCTAGTGTGATGGCCCTATCGGATTTCAAACCAGTCACTTTTGAAATCGACATAACTAAAGTCGGTCAGTAAAAGAACAAACGACGATGGCTTTGCCGCAAACATAATTAACCCATTTACTGCTATGACGTCAAACCAATGACAACCATCAGAAACGTTGTGGTACACCCCAAAGACAAATAAGACACAGCGTACAAACGTGAAGTAGTGTACAACATTCTTGTAAAAACTTGGGGAAAAATTATGTTGGCGAGACCGGTAGGAGATTTGGATTAAGACTTAAAGAGTATGTGAAAAATGTAGAAAGTAACAACAAAGGGGCTTTCACGAGAACAAATCGAACAAAATATCTCACTGAAATGAACAAAAGTGCAATAACAGATTTCGCAAACAAAATTAACCATGAGTGCGACAGTTATTTACAGAGAAACTGGCTGGAGGACAAGAACTATTAACCCCTTTGTATGCTGGGTAATATTTGGCGGCCATTTTAAAATGTCGTCTGCAGCGGGTATAACTAAAAAAATTGCAAACGATTTTAGCAGTTTCTGAAAGAATATTAACTTACATGTAGCTGCAAACAGTTTTGATTTGAGACCAGGTCCTACGATCTGAGATGAAAACTGTTTGCCTAGAGGTACACCTAAAAGTGTATCACGCATAAAATGGGTTAAGCAAGCGATTCAAATACGAGAAAGCAGGGATGTCATGAACAGTGACGAGAGGTTCATCAGCTATCCAGAGTCTACAACCAGATTTTCGCGACAGTTACGGCAAGTTACTGGAATTTGTGTTCATGACCCGAACTGCACATGCGCAGATCGTGGTTCTGAAGATGGCCTCAGCAGAGGTTGAAACGTCAACAAGTTTATATTGTTATTATGTAGTGATATGAAGAAACTCTTAACCCATTACCCATTAGACTGTTTGTAGTTTTGAAAATACGGGAATGCTTAAAGCAGGTTGAAAGTAAAGCAGATTGCGCCTTAAGGCGCATTCTGCTTTACTTTCAGCCTGCTTTAAGGTATAACCTGCTAAAATAAAGCAAACATTCTTTATGATACATGTTCATGACTGTATAAATTGGAACTATTTTCTTCAGTGAATGAATAAACTGAATGTGCTTAAAGGCGTTTCTATTGGGGAAAGGGTTAAATAAGTTTGAATCTTGATCAGACGCCGCATTACTGTTTGCAAATAACTATTTTAATCAGGGTAAGTCAGTGAATGGCTTAAGCAACTGTGGTAAAATGCCGATATCACCACCAATAATAAGACTCTTTGGTAGCTTAGATGCAAAAATAAAGAAGATATCGCACTTCTGTTTTACTTTCTTTCATCCTTCAACCGCCTTGCTAAACTTCTAAATCTTTGTTTACGGCCGTAATAAGTGAGATTTTACTGTTTTAGTAAAAAACGAAAACAAATCGATGTGATTAAAATTTTCGAAAAAGCCTTTTCTCAACAAGATTCCTTTGGGAACGGTAAATGTATATAGATTCTTGTCTGTCGCTATTTGGTTAATTATAATATTGCTGTTATGTCTTTGGGGAGAGTGGTAGAACATTAACTATTTGTCTCAAGATACATCGGGGGTTTCTGAAATATTGTACCACTTTGTCTTCGTGTAGGAAGTGTTGCTTACAAGCTTTATGGTTAAACCTTTGCCTGCCGATCAGGGGCCCGTTTCATAAAACTTCTTACGACAAATGTTGTCGTAAGTCAGATTATAAAAGTATCAATAATTATTTATTTCTCCATCTAATCCTGTCTTGTGACATCTTTTTGGAATCGTCTTGAAAAGACGATTCCAAAGAGATGTCACAAGACAGGATTATATACATAAATCAGAAATTAAATTTATTTTAAAGTTTTGACTTACGACAACATTTGTCGTACGAAGCTTTATGAAACGGGCCCCTGGACTTTACTGATACATTGCTTCCTCTCTACAACGACACCCAATGGGAGACACCTATTCTTGTGTGTTGTTCGGAAGGAGTCGTTATAGAAAGGAAAAAATAAGACTTGGCTTACATTTACAAACAGTTTGAATCCAGATCAGACGCCTCGTCACGCGGCGTCTGTTCGAAATCAACTGTTTGTCACTCGCCATTATATTTATTCTAACAAAATTTCCATTTATATGTGTATTTGAGAAAAACCAACAAATGCCCGTTTACGAAATTTCGGTTAGGGTCAATGTAAGGAGGGAGTCGTTGCTGGGAGAGCCGTTGTAGGGAGGAAGCACTGTACAGTGGAGAATGTGTTATTCTTTCCCAATAAACGCGTTTACGCTAAAACTATTATTTGCAGTGCAAACAGTTTGGAACCAGATCAGACGCCGGGTAACCCGGCGTCTGATCAGGCTCCAAACAGTTTGCCACCAAGATAAACAAGAATTATCAGAATTGTCCAAAAGTTGTACTTTTCTACGTTTTAGTGTGTTGCGTTTGCGTACGTTTGCGTTTAAACGGGAAAGAATAACAGATTCTCCACTGTATTTGCCAACAGCAACGCAGCGTCAGATCTTGACCCAAACCGCTTGACACTCGTCGCCAGATTTCATCAAAATGAATAAGCATACAGTGAATTTCACTATTAACAAAATGTGATATAAGGAATATTGGATATAACAAAACAAAATGTATCCCGATCATCCGTGTAATAACGTATTGTACAGTGGAGAATCTGTTATTCTTATCGTTTAAACGCAAACGTACGCAAACGCAAAACACTAAAACGTAGAAAAATACAACTTTTTGACAATTCTGATAATTCATCTTTATCTTGGTGGCAAACAGTTTGGAGCCTGATCAGACGCCGGGTTACCCGGCGTCTGATCTGGCTCCAAACTGTTTGCACTGCAAAAAATAGTTTTAGCGTAAACGCGTTTATTGGGAAATAATAACAGATTCTCCACTGTACAATGGACCTGATATAACGAAATTTGGACACAACGAAAGAAATCAGACAACACCAGAGCTTAAGGGTGTATCAATGTCATAAGCCAATTTTTCAAAGTATTTAACTTTTTTTCTAACATTGTTTTTTTGGAAGAGCTGTTTATGATGAATGAAAAAATGAAAAAAAAAATATATGGTGGTGTCCTTGTTTTTGAGCTACAGCGATTTGAAAAAGGTATGTCAAATTTGGACTTTTTTTTCAAATTTTACCCATTCAGGGTACAAGCTTCAGTAAAATTTATTTCGAAATAAAACAAACATGATAATTTTGGTTTCCATTATTTATTTCTTGTCTATGGTGGTATTTTCACATATAGAAACCAAATTTAGACAAAGCAGGCACCAGGTTTGAACAATATCGATCCTTGAATATCAAACATATGCTTTGTATAGGGCATGATTTTATTAGATTTTTTATTTTATGAAAAAAAAGTAAAAAAGTTTGAAAATGAAATAGTTCTAGTATTTAACTTTTTCTTATATTCTACCAGATGAAAGCCCATGCTAAGGCAGTTCAAAATATGAAAAGAAATTGAAAGGTCAGTGTTGAAAATTTTGAGTTATTAAAGTAAAAAGAGTTATCTCCCCTTACAAAATTTACAAAAAAGTACCATATCGATAATATTTAGAGCTTTATAAATTTCACATTTGGTGCCTTTTTTTTTCTTAAATTAGTTTTTGTATGAAGAAATACTACCATAGATAGGAAATAAATAACACAAAACCAAATTATCATATTTGTTTTCATTTAAAATGGATTTTATTGAAGCGGGCTGTTTGAAAAGGACAAAATAAAAGGAAGTGGGTGGGGTAAATTTTACATGGCCGTAGAGCCAACTGTTGTTCACCAAAATGTACACTTTTTCTATTTTTTCATTCATCTTAAATAGCTCTTCAATACAAAACCATCATAGAGTGTTTTCATATACTTTGAAAATTTCCCAAAGTCATGACATTGATGCACCCTTAACTGTAATTTTCTTAACCCAGTACGCCATAGCTTGTTTCTCGTTTTAAAGACTGGTGACCACTTAAAGCAGGTTGAAAGTAAAACAGAATGCCTGCATGGTGCTGGAATGATGCGGTTAATGTACACATATCCAGAAATACAGTAAAACTTCGATATCGCGAAATCTTTCACGTCGAACATTTCCGTATTTCAAAGTTAAAAGATGGCTAAGCCACGTTTTAACTTTAAAATGCGGACACGTTCTACTTAAGCGTTTTTAAAAATATGAAACCATACTGTACAAATAAGTATACGGGTAAGTTCGATTTATGTCAGTTAGCGATACCAAAGTTCAACTTATATAGAATTACAGTAAAACCTCGCTATTACGACCACTAAAAAAAGGCTAATTGATTGTATAATAGAGAGGTGGCAGCTTAAAGCAAGGTGACAATGAAACAGAAAGCTCCTAAAGGAGCTTTCTGTTTCACTGTCACCTTGCTTTAAGCGGTCACCTATTGTAAACACCCTAATAAATAACAAAAATTAGTGGTCGCAATAGCGAGGTTTTACTTCATTAAAGATGCAAAAAAGGGAAGAACGAATATGCTACAGTGATTGTGAATAATTGTCATTTTCTTGATTGTAATTGATGGTTCTCCATATTGAATGAGATGTTTTAGACATTGTCTATCAATTTTATTTGACGTTTATCAATTCAGCCGGGTCTACTGATATCATAATTGTATTGATAATTAAAATGGGTACCGTTTCTTCATACAGTTCTAGAGAGTATGTTCGTTCTTCAATTCGAGGTTCTCCTAACCCATTTCCCATAGCCTGTTTCTAGTTTTGAAAACAGATGACCACTTAAAACAGGTTGAAAGTAAAGATAAATGCGCCTTATGATGCATTCTGCTTTACTTTCAACCTGCTGTAAGCTACCATCTGCTAAAATAGAAGATATTTCTTATGATACATGTTGATTATTGTATAAATTGAAATATGTTTTCATAGGAAGAATACATTAATTGCGTAAAAGGCGTATTTATGTGGTAATATGTTAAAAATGTAGACGAGTAAGTCTAAAAATTGCGAGTTAGACGTTATCTAAATACAGTGGAGAAGATGGTATCCTTTCCCGATAAACGCGTTTAGGTTAAAATTATTATTTCCAATGCAAACAGTCTGGAGCCAGATCAGACACCTGGTAACCCGGTGTCTGATCCGGCTCCAAACTGTCAGCCACTCAATTCAAAATAGAGAAATTTCAAACAAAATGTAGTTTTTTTGCATTTTAAATCATTGCTTTTGCGTGTACATGTAAACGGAAAAGAATATCGTCTTCTCCACTGTACAATTTAGAAGAGTTGTTCTGTTACAGACAAGAAAACAAGTATCATATGGTATGTATACATGTACTTAGTAATTGTTGCCTCTGTTCTTACATTCCTATACATGTTTTCAGTTCCCAAACAAATATTCTGCGATTTGAGTTTCGTAATTAATGATTGGTTTATCAGTTTCCATTGCCGTAAGTCACAACAGTCGAATTTTGCAAACAGTTTTGGCCCGTGATCCAGAAGAGTTCGTTTATCATTTCTCTATACAACCACTTTATCAGAAAAAAATGTATTTAGGGTTCATATAGATTAAAAACAATCGCCAACACCTTCAAACATTAGCCATTTTTCTACATTGTGTTGCATTGTTTGCGTCTTGTTTCGCTAATCTCCTCCACCGTATTCGACTACAGTACAGTGGAGAATACGTTATTCTTTCCCATTTAAACGAAACGAAACGCAAACGCAAAACTTTAAAACGTAGAAAAATGCAATTTTTGGACAATTCTAATAATTTATTTTTATCATGGTGGCAAACAGTTTGGAGCCTGATCAGACGCCGGGTAACCCGGCGTCTGATCTGGCTCCAAACTGTTTGCAATAGAAATAATAGTTTTAGCATAAACGCGTTTATTGGGAAAGAATAACGTTTTCTCCACTGTATTTGTTTCATGATACATTGCCGAGTGTGTCGTCTCGTAGAAGCTGAAATCCTCTTGTTTATCATGGGAATTGAAGCACACGTTTCAATCCATCTCTGTAGAAACATATTTATTTCATTGTTAGACTAGGCAAGCAAATTGCATATAAACATACAAGGGAAAAGAACACGTTATTCATTCCCAGAACACGCATTTGTACGCCGAGACATACTCAGATTTTTTCTCAGCTCATAACACTTCGGCAACTTTTTTTTATTTCATAACTAGTATTTTCATACATAATTATACTGTTATGTATCCAAATGAGGTTACAAAAATCAAATAAAACGTGTTTTGTAAAAGCTAGAGCCTTTTATCGAACCTGAGTTTTGAGCACAGGATTCGTTTTAAGTTTTATAACCTCGTGCCCTGATATTATTTGCAATCAGTTCGAAGCCAGATCAGACACAGATCAAAACGGAATTTGACCATTTCATGATCAAATTTATCGTGAGTCTTTTTACCCTTTCAACGCAATATTGTCGTCTGTTTCAATATTGTTGTCTGCAAAGTTAGATTTAAGGCAGTATACCTGACGTAATGTCAAGACAAGTTGCAAACAGTTTAATCTTGATTAGACGCCGCGTCACACGGCGTCTGACCAGGATCAAAACTGTTTTGCAAATGCGCTTTATGACGTCATTGAGATTGAAAGGGTTAAACAATAAACAAAAGCCAAATACTAGTAGTGTAAGACAATTTTAATCTTTCGTGTCTGCTGCAACATTTAAAAGAATAACCCTTTACCCAATAACCTATTTATAACATTAAATACAGGTGATCACTTAAAGCACATTCTGCTTTACTTTCAGCCTGCTTTAAACTACCATCTGCTAAAGCTATATAAAATATTTGTTCTGGTAATTGTCCATAGGGTATAAACTGGAACTATTTTCTTTAGCGGAGGAATATATTAAATACGTTAAAAGTCGCTTCTATGGGGGAAAGGGTTAACAGGAGAGAATACTTTATTCTTTCCGAAAGCACGCGTTCAGATTTATGCTGAGCAGCAATATTCACCGCTAACAGATTGAGTAACCCTGTGTCTGATCAGTGTCTAAATTGTTTGCCTCTCATATTAAAACTAATAGTTTTATAATAAATTGATATTTTCTACATTACATTGCACTACGTTTCATCACTTTGCATTTCGACTCGTTCAAACCGGGAAAGATAACGCATTTTCCACTGTAACTTAACCCTTTACATGTACCTGATAGCCTAGTTATAATATTGAAGACAGGTCACCACTTAAAGCAGGTTGAAAGTAAAGCAGAATGTGCCTTAAGGCACATTCTGCTTTACTTTCAGCCTGCTTTAAGCTAAAATCTGCTAGGCTATATAAATATTTGTAATGGTTATTGTTCATGAGGGTATAAACTGGAACTATTTTCTTCAGCGGAGGAATAAATTAAATACGCTAAAAGTCGCTTCTATGGGGGAAAGGGTTAAGAATCTTAGCATGACCAGAAAACAGTTTTAACCCTTTTCACTCTCAATGACGTCATGATAAGACGCCGTGTAAGGCGGCGTCTGATCAAGATTAAAACTGCTACTTGTCAGTAGTAAAAAAGTCAGTCATACTGCCTTAAATCTAACTTTGAAACGATATTGCAGGCAACAAATTGAAGCAGACGACAATGAAACGGTGAAGGGGTAAAGGTCTCACGAAAAGTTGGCAGTGAAAAGGTTATGCTAACATGACTAATGTTGTAGATGTTGTGGAGTAAACACGAGGGGTTAAATAACAGTCGAAATTCGATACTGCGAACTCACCTACGAGTAAATCGACCTAACCAGTATTCCATTAGTTTAATTTCGATAACTCGATCTCGCTTAGTCGAACATACCCGTATTTCAAAGTTAAAACGTGGCTAAGACACGTGTTACCCCTTATCCAATATCATGTTTTGAAAATAGGTGTCAACCTAAAGCAGGTTGAAAGTAAAACAGAATGCGCCTAAGGCGCATTCTGCTTTACTTTCAGCCTGCTTTGAGTTAACAATTTCTAAAATATAAAACATATTTCTTATCGTTCATATTTATGACTGTATAAATTGGAAATATTTTCTTCAGTGGAGGAATACATAAATAGCGTAAAAACGTATGTATTTGGTTATATTGGTTAACTTTGAAACATGGGTATATTCGAACTAAAAACGAGTTTCCAATTATCAAGTTTCGACTGTATCTTCTGCAAATTGCTTTTTTGTTTATTCTTTCAATGGTGTTTACCTCATATTGCGTGTCTTCTAAGACCTTCTTTTGAGTCTCATGAACAACATACAAAGCACGCATCTATTGGCCAGAGTTTCTTCACAAAACGATTGATATACGCTTGTGACTCATTATTTTGACAGTCTGTATCGTCATGTCTACTGGCACGCGACCAGAGACTTTTTACTGTCACGTTTTAACCATCTCTCTCAAAGTTGCCACCGAGGAAAAGATGCTAGTCTTTAAAAAGGCAAATTTATTTCATTCCTCCACTGAATGAAAAAGTTCTAATTTATACAGTAATTGATATGCAGAATAAAAAAGTGTCTATTTCCTTGCAGACGGTAGCTTACAGCAGGCTGAAAGCTAAGCAGAATGTGCCTTAACCCTTTACCTGATAGAAGCGCCTTTTAGCGCATTTCAATTTATCCCTCCGCAAAAAAAAATAGTTCAAGATTATACAGGCATGAACATGTGCAATTAGAAATATTACTTATATACTAGCAACTAGTGACTTAAAGCAGGTTGAAAGTAAAGCAGAGTGAACCTTAGGGCGCATTCTGCTTTACTTTCAACCTGCTTTAAGTGATCACCTGCCTTCAAATCTAGAAACAGGCTATGAGGTAAAGGGTTAAGGTGCATTCTGCTTTACAATCAACTTGCTTTAAGTGGTCAACTATTTTCAAAACTAGAAACAGGCTATGAGGTAACGGGTTAAAACGAAACGAAACCTAATGACATTAAATATAGATTATGACAACATTTTGAAAATTTGACGGTTAGTTTTAATAGCAATTGCAAACAGTTTGGAGTCTGCTCAGCAGCCCGGTTACCCGCCGTCAGATCCTGTTCCAAACTGTTTGCCATGCACAAAAGGTGTTAAACATAAACGCTTTTTGGGGGAAAGAATACCGTCTTCTCCACTGTAATAAGCTATTGAAGACGTTATTCTACCCCTTTAACCCTTTCCCTTATAGAAGCGACTTTTAGCACATTCATTTTATTCATCCGCTGAAGAAAATAGTTCCAAATTATACCGTAATGAATATGTGTCATATTTAATACTTTCCTTATTCTAGCAGTTAATAGCTTAAAGCAGGCTGAAAGTAAAGCAGAATGCGCCTTAGGGCGCATTCTGCTTTACTTTCAACCTGCTTTAAGTAGTCACATATCTTCAATACTAGAAACAATGCTATCAGGTAAAGGGTTAAACAAAACAAAACGCAAAGCACGTTGCAATAACATTTTGGAAATTGCCATGTTCTTGAAAATATTGATGAATCATTTAATCCATTACCCCATAGCCTGTTTCTATAGTTTTGAACCACTTATAGCAGGTTGAAAGTAAAGCATTTTCTGCCTGCTACCATCTGCTAGAAAATAGAAAATATTTCTTATGATACAGATTCATGACTTTATAAATTGGAACTACAGCGCTCCCTCTCTACAACGACATCCAATGGGAGACAACAAATATGTGTGTTGTTCGGAGGGAGTCGTTATAGAAAGGGAAATAGGATTACATTTGCAAACAGCTTGAATCCACGCGGCGTCTGATCTGGATTCAAGCTGTTTGTCACTCGTCACTAAGGTTTGTTATGTCAAAATGCCAAATATGTAATTTTGAGAAATACAGCAGACGACAACTTTAAGCAGAATATATTGCAGACGTTAAAAGGTTGGACATAATTTCTTGTTTCGGGATCAGCAGCAAGCGTCGTTGTGAAGAGGGAATCGTTGTTGGGAGAGCCGTTGTAGAGAGGGAGCGCTGTATTTTCCTTCAGAGGAGAAATAAATTAGAGGCATACAAGGAGTATATTTGAGGTAATGGGTTAAATCTGAGTAGCACAGCAATGTTTGAACTTCGAATTTAGGGTAGGTTAGCGTTAAGCCAACTTGAGTTATCTGGATTGCACTATAACAACTTTGCAACTCTGGTAGAGAGCGGGCCGAAGATTTCGGACAATAGGTCACCACATGTATTGACAAACAGAAATTGAAATTTAATTGGCAATTTAAACAATTACGCTATTAAAATCTCGTTTTACTGAACGCAATCGTAAATCATATGAGAAAGATATGTTCCGCCTGCTACTGTTATGGCAAGACCTGGTCTTATTCCACATTTAATAAAACCATATGTACATCTAACTTACTTTAAACTGATGGATATCAGTAGATCTAACTCGAATGCGATTTAGTTGAAGATACTCGTAGTTCAAAGTAAAAACGTGATAAGGACACGTTATAGCTTTGAAATACGAACAAGTTCGACTTAAGCCAGGGTCGACTGTGTTTTGTTGTATTCTAAAACGACATTGATGGTATGTTGAATACGCATGAAAGCTAACACAGCATGGAAGTGAAGTAGAAAGCTCATGTAATCAGTGTCTGCTATATTTCAATCTCGACCGAAGCTAAAGTTTACTTTATATAGTATATATTATAAAAACAAAACACACCATACATGAGTAGTAGTGATCGTTATGATGTTAGAGTAGAGCATCACAGTAGTGTGGTACAGTAAAACCTCTCTATTGCGACCACTTAAACGAAGGCTAATTGATTGTATAAAAGACAGATGACAGCTTAAAGCAAGGTGACAGTAAAACAGAAAGCTCCTAAAGGAGCTTTCTGTATTACTGTAACCTTGCGTTAAGCTGTCATCTGTCGTGAACACCTAAACATTAACAAACAGTAGCGGCCGCAATAAAGATGTTTTACCGTGGTAAATTTTATAGAAAACATACAATAGTAGTAGTGATCGTTATGATCTTACATGTAGTTTAGAGTATCACAGCAGTGTGGTACTTGGTTATTTAACAAATACATGTACATTACCATTTGCTGAAGTGTTTTGTTGTTGTTGTTAAAAAGTAGTTGGCCGAAATGAATTAAGTTGTTTTGAAGATTGTATTACGTTTCAGTTAAACCATCCATTATGAAGATCTCCTGTGGGGGCTATACACAGTATTCTATAATGAGTTGTGCAGCTTTTTCTATATAAACGATTTTCGATAAATTTCAAAAACGTGTGTGCAGTGCATGTTCAGTAATATCTTTTACCCGAAACGAACACTTTGAGAAGCCAATGAACTCTCTACAAAAGTTTCTTTATCTTCTGCACACTCAGGGCTCTAGATAAGAGGGAGTAAACCGTACAAATCAAGCATTTTCCCTCTTATTTCAGCACCGAATCCTATGGTGTTACTACTCATTAGAATCGTCTCTCCGATACGATTCTAATGAGCAGTGACATCATAGGGTTTAATCACAAATAAAAAATTAAATTTTGGTTAGGAATTCCCCCCTTATCTGGAACCCTGACACTGACGGAGCACGTGTGATAACTTTTGCAAAAAAATGGATCCAGATGAGACACCGAACTACTCGGCATCTCATCTTGCCCAAAGGTTAAACAGAGTTTGAGTTGAGTCTGATGTCGCTCTCATGCATTTGATTGATCGAATTTGAGCAAAAGCTCAAAACTGACCAACCAAATGCTTGAGAACGAACCCAGACACAACTCAAACTCTTTATATCATTTTGCCCTGGACTCAAACTGTTTCACACTCATAATCTCATTTCATCGTCTCATCTAAGTACAGTTAAACCTCTCTATTTCGGCCACTAAAACGAAGGCTAATTGATTGTATAAAAGACAGGTGACAGCTGAAAGAAAGGTGAAGTAACATAGAAAGCTCCTATTGGAGCTTTCTGTTTTACTGTCATCTTGCTTTAAGCGGTCACATGTCATAAACACCTAATAATTAACATAATTTAGTGGTCGTAATAGAGAGGTGTTACTGTTTAATATGTTTGATACTCAGTTGTAATATGCCTGTCAGAGATATTTAACAACTGTACCGTTAACACTTTCTCCCAATAGAAGCGCCTTTTAGCACATTTAATTTATTCCTTCCCTGTTCAAAATAGTTCAATTTTGTACAGCTATTAACATGTAAGAAAAGGTTGCTATGTTCCAGCAGATTGTAGCTTTAAGCAGACTGAAAGTAAAGAAGAATGGGCATTCTGCTTTACTTTCACCATGCTTTAAGTAGTCACATATCTTCAAAACTGGGATCAGGTTATGGAGTAAAAGTACACACTGAATACTTGTCGAGAGTGCATTTCTATTAAACAAATAATATAATTAAAACTGAATGTGGGGGATGATAATAATTGGGTTTTGGGATAATTGATGATTAACCGCTTAGACAACTGATCGCGACTTGGCGAACAATTTAGGTCCAGACCAGATGCTACGTAACACAGCGCTGAATCAGAATCCAAACTGTTTGTCGCTTGTGTTAATGTGCGTATGGTCGAAATGCCTCAAATCTAATTTTGACAAATTTAAACAGGCGAGAATTTCAAAGCAGGCGATATTGCAGCAGCAGAGAGAAGGTTAGGGTTATTCCCTGAAGAGGCTGTATAATTTGAGAGTAATAGCGAACTATGTTTGGGATGCAAATATAGGCTGAATCCTAATGCTTGGCAACGTTTTATTGGTCAAGTTTCAATTAGTTTGAGTGGTGTGTGACATCATATAATACAGTGCAATATATGTTTTTATTACCCAATCAATGTGTAAATGCTTAACCTATCATGTCCATTGCAAACAGTTTGGAGCCTGATCAGACGCCGGGTTACCCGGCGTCTGATCAGGTTCCAAACTGTTTGCCACTCAGATAAAAATAAATTGCAAGAATAGTCAAAACATTGTCCTTTTTCTACATTTTACTGCAATGCGTTTGCGTTTCTGTTTGTTCAAATGGGTAGGAATTACACCATCTACACTGTAATAGACAGGGAGATTTTCGGTGCATTTATGGTTTTGTGATATCATAATTTCCATTGTGGAGTTGTGTTTTAATACCGAATAACCGCGGTTGCATGTGCTAAATGATATTTGCAAACAGTTTATAAATGTATAAAGATCGGGATCAAAGGTTATAAAGCGTTTGAGATGAGCCTGGGGTCGCTCTCAAGCTTTTGATTGGTCAAATTTGAGCAAAAGCTCAAACCTGAGCATCAAAAGCTTGAGTAGTACACTGTATCTCTGATCAATTTGGTTTTTGACAATGGCACAAGCTGTTAACAGGTCCTTTTAGATGTTTATTGAACCAAAATACTTCAATCTAAATTCGAAAAGGGGGTTCTAAGACGATAACTTTACGGCAGATGATATTTTGTATGTATTACATAAAAAAACTATCTGCGGAACTTTAAAAGTGGTGAAAGTTTTTGTTATAAAAGTCACAAAATGCACACAAGTGATTGTTGTTTTTATACGATTCGTGCCGTCAAAAGATGGTATGACCTTAGTCTTTCCCAATAACATGAATAAATGCATAATTCAATACTCATCGCGAGGAATATGGAGCTAGATCAGGTTCCAAACTCTTCGCTTATCTAATTCAATTTCAAAACCTCATATATGTAATTTTCTATATTTAAATACGTTGCATGTTCGTTTAATTTTGTGTAAACGGACAAGAAATATTTCACGTATCCCCTACTGTATGAAGATGGACATTTCTTACCATAACTGATCTTGACAAGTCATACTCGCAGTAGTGAAGACATTTTTATTTCCAAATAAACGCATTTATGCTTAAACAATTGTTTCTATTGCAAACAGTTTGTCTCCAGACCAGACGACATTGATATAACCGTGTGTGTGTTGTTCGGAGGAGGGAAAATTAATATTTGGCTTACTTTTGCAAACAGCTTGAATCCAGATCAGAAGCTTCGACAAATCATTATCTGTCTCTCATACTGCCCTACCCCGGGATAGGACTTGGACTACATCAGTGTTTATGTAAAAAATATTCAACTTGGTAAACGTATGGCATTAGAATGGGAGAACCACATTTTGCTAAAGAAACGAATTAGATAAATGGAAATAAAAAAATATTTTCCGAATTCATCTTTCATAGCGGATTACAAATGCAACTGGCAGTAACAATTCAAGTTCTAATTCGTCTTGCCATACATTTATTGGAAAACCGTCGTGTTTTTGCTGAAATTTATGCTGAAAGAGTTTAACCCTAGAGTACAGAGCTCAGCTTGGCTAAAGTTTGAAAGCATAGTGGATTCAGAAAGTACAATGGAGAATGTGTTATTCTTTTCCAATAAACGCGTTTACGCTAAAACTATTATTTGCAGTGCAAACAGTTTGGAGCCAGATCAGACGCCGGGTTACCCGGCGTCTGATCAGGCTCCGAACTGTTTGCCACCAAGATAAACATGAAATATCAGAATTGTCCAAAGGTTGTTCTTTTCTACGTTTTACCGCTTTGCGTTTGCGTACGTTTGCGTTTAAACGGGAAAGAATAACAGATTCTCCACTGTACTTATCTTAAAGTGGTGACTGAATAGTGTGACTTGTTACACTCGTATCAATGTTACTTCAGTCAAAATGCCGAACATCGAACTCCGAGAAATTGGGTAAAACGACTAACTTTACCCTTTCAACCCTTTATATCTTTTGTTGGTATTTATTATCCTTTTGGACTCTTTTAGTACAGGCATTTTGAACCAGTCTAATGTTGCATTTTTGATATGACAACAAAAAACAATGAAAATATCAAACAGTGCAGACCCTGATCAGAGGGCTCCTATAGGAGCCCTCTGATCAGGGTCTACACTGTTTGCATATGCAATCAGTAATCTTTACAGAGGGCTGTAGAGTTGAAAGGGCAAACCCCTTTACTCTGAAGGCCGACAACACTTACATTTGCTTGAAGGTTGAATCTTGAACAAACGATGTGTCTGATCAGGGTCTAAACTGTTTTACACTCAAATCAATGCGCCTGAAGTCGGAAACGCATAAAATTCCCAATTTAATAAGTAAAAGCAGACGACAAATATAAGCAGACTATGATATGGCGGTGACTGTATTACCGTAGATGGGTTTTACGTCATAATGACAGTGAAATGGTTCAGAAGACGCTGGTATACCATCGCTGGTGTAATTTCCCTTGAAATACATCTTTATCTATTGGATTGTACAAGGGCTGCCATGACGTCATCTGCTTTAAATTTTGTCGTCTGATTTTATTTCTCAAATTTGAATTTTAGGATAATTGAATGAGGTTATATAGTATTGAAAATAATTTGAATCCTCATAAAACACTGCGTTATGCTGTATCTGATCAGGACCCAAACTGTAAATAATAGTTGTATTCGGTTAACGGTCGTAAAGCGGTTAAGGAATATAGTATTTGAAATGCATGCCTTAGGAGCTAAAATATGAAAATGATAAAATAAGCAATATAAAATTTGGAAACGTTCAACGTATTAATACAGTAACACGCTCTATTACGGCAACTAAAAGGAATGCTAATTGATTCTAAAAAACAGGTGACAGTCTAAAGCAATGTGGCAATAAAACAGAAAACTCTTTTTTACTACCACCTTGCTTTTAGCAGTCACCTGTCTTAAGCACATACTAAGTAATGTAATTGAGTGGTCGTCATAGAGATGTTTGTCACTCGTCATTATGGTTTTATTTTCTGTCAACATGTGTAATATATGACTTTGATAAAAACAGCAGACGACAATTTTCAGCAAACGATATTGCAGCCGTGAAAAGATTGGACATAATGGTCTTGTTTGGGTAACAGCGGCAATCGTGGTTGTTTAAGGAGGGAATCGTTATTCAGAGGGTCGTTGTAGGGAGGGAGTACTGTATTCCATAAACAATTTACCAAACCAAGACCCTGCTCGTTGCCTAAATACCAATTTTATAGTTATTTTTATTGATATTTATGTGAAAGATCACTTAAAGTTTTGGTCGTAAAGTATATCTAAGCTATAAAAGGTCTCCTTAAAACCCTTTTTTGTTGACTGTGTAGCAAAAAATATCACATGTTCGCACGTATGAAGCAATATCCCATCTAGGACATATGTACTTACTTTTATGGTAATGCAATACTATAATGGATAAGCCGTGCTGATGAAATATGCAGTTGATATTTTTTAGTATTTTCTATTTCAGGGGAGCTAACCCCTTTACTGCCATGACATCGTGAATTGTTAAATAAATTGTCGTCTGCTTTTTGTTTCAATTTCAAACTTTAGGTAATTTGAAATA
This sequence comes from Gari tellinella, assembly GCA_922989275.2. Classification (NCBI taxonomy): domain Eukaryota; kingdom Metazoa; phylum Mollusca; class Bivalvia; order Cardiida; family Psammobiidae; genus Gari; species Gari tellinella. The sequence goes on from OV277864.1 coordinate 48,971,787, forward strand.
ATAAATAAAGAAGTGAATTCAAATATTTTGGATCCTGATCAGACACCGCGTTACGCGGCGTCTGATCAGAATTCAAACTGTTTGAAAATAACTATTGTAATCGGGATAAGGCAGTCGTGAAGAGGTTAAACGCAAACGCAATTAAAAAAGATATAGAAAATGACATGTTTTGCAAATATTGATGATTTGATTTTTTATACTGGATGACAAACCGTTATTAAAAAGATATATATAATTTATATAATATAATATTATATAATTACAATACAAATCTGATCACACGATATTTCCCGATACCTTGAACGCCAAGGATCCCACAAGCTGCAAACGCCGAGGAATGCAAATTTACACGCAAGTAGTTGGGTTTGTTTCCTGACGAGCAACTTTTTAATTCGATTATGTGTTACTTTTGTTTTAACGAGACGATGTAAAATGTCTGAGTAAGACGTTGAAAATTTGTTTGTACATATCTTTTAGAAATGAAAGTAGAAAACAGCGTTCGACTTATCTTGGCGTTCGAGTAAAGATTGTGGTATAGTCCGATTTCGACCCGTGAGCCGTGACCTTTAGGACGAGTCCGCCCAAAGAGGTAAAACGCATCAAAAAGCATAAATTCGTTCAGGAGTTACCTACCTTACTTGGTTTACTAAGGATAGTGTGCCTTGTGTAGTGAAATTAAATCAATAATCGAGTTAGAGTAATAGGTAGAGTGTAAGGGTACTTGCAATAGGATAAAAAGGCTGTGGGTTCGATTCCCAATAGAAATTATTTCTTTTAAATATTAATTTTTATGTTTTATTGCATTATTTTTCAAACAATAGCATTTGAATTGTTTAACATATATGCTAAATATGTCATGGACGACCTAAAACGTTTAAACTTTTTGAAGTATTGAAAGTTTTAAATGTATGTAATTTGTTTTCATTTATCACTGACATTTTAACGGGCAATTTCTGTTTCCAATTAGGTCAAGTTAAAGTATGACAATTGAAAATGACAGACAGTGTTACCCTGATCAGAGTGCTCTTTAAGGAGCCCTCTGATCTGGTATTCACTGTTTTCAGGAGACAAGTGGAGTACACTCTTTCTAAATGACGAGTATACTTCCCGTTTCAGTTTTATTGGATTCTAAATCATGTCTGCTTCTCCTTCTTACAGGCACGTAGAAGTTTTCTACAAGCTTCATTGCCATGGAATTTTAGACTATTGACGCGGTGTTTTTGTCTGTCGTACCATCTTTAAAAATGTAATAAAAAATTGAATAATATATACATGTGTATTATGTAAATACTGATCAATTACTTTATGTCCTTGTGGTTATCGTCATATGTAGTATAAAATACATTTCCAAACCAAAAACATAAATAAAAAAAACAGCATCCACTGGGTATCGAACCCATGACCTTACTCAGTAAAACGCTATCCACGTGCAGCAAGTACTCTACTCTCTCGACCACGATGACAAATATAGGTATCAAAATCTTATTTTAGATATCAAGTTAAAGTTTGAACCCTAACTTACCCATAACATGATATGGTTGCAACTTCTATAAATAGTAAAGCTCAGTCAAGGTTCAGCTCACAAAATTTACCTATAACTAAGTGAACGTTAGACCAATAATCATTGTTTTGGTTTCATGCAAATCGTGCAATAAACACTATACATACACAGACACGTACTTACAATACAAATGTGTCGATATAAACATCTGTTGCAATGTTATGGCATTACTTGGTGTCTGATCAGGATCCAAACTGTTTGCAAATAACCTTTGTACCCCCGGATAAGGCAGAGAATGGGGTTAAAAGAGGTGAACTGTTTAACTAATGAAATTATTATGAACCAGCAGGGCTTAATCAATCACATATATGCTCTTTGCCATTGTTTTAGGTTCTTTGTCCTAGTTCGGGTTGCATTTTATCAGCTGGAAGTTTATCCGTCATTCTCACCGCAATATTCTGACACAAGAATCTCTTTCCCATGAGATGTTGTGAATCCACAAAACGAGTGACAATGACAATTTACAGTTAGAAATTCCCTTATGAACCATACATTACAGATAATAAAGACAAGCGGCGACAAATCAGTCCACACGTAGTCAAGTTGTATGGTTGCAGTTTCTGTTCACACTGATTACGTGTAGAATCCCTTGTGACGTCTAATCAGCATCTGCATTGTATGTTTGCAGGTATAACATGGTTGCAGTGAAAAAGACGTTATTCTTTCCCGTTTAAAAACCACCGAAACGCAAACGCATTGCAAAAAAAACCAGAAAATGTTACTTTTTGAAATTTTCTTACGATTAATTTGAATCTAAGTGGCAAACAGTTTGGAGCCTGATCAGACGCGGGTTACCCGGCGTCTGATCAGGCTCTAAACTGTTTGCAATTAGAAAAATGATTTTATCGTAAACGCGTTTATTGGGAAAGTATAACGTCTTCTCCGCTGTAGTCATTTGTAACGAAGTATGAGAACCTTATGTTTTAACTGTTTAATCTTTCGGAGCTAGTCACGCATAGATGCCTTCTTTACAAACAGTGTAAACGTGGAGAGGACATTTGTTCTTTGCAAACAGGGAAACCCCAGATCAGATGTTTCCTAAAGGAGCCATATGAACCATACATTTCCGATAATAAAGACAAGCGGCGACAAATCAGTCCACACGTTGGCACCGTTTCTGTTCAAGTTGATTACGTGTAGAATCCCTGGCGACGTCTAATCAGTCTCTGCATTGTTTGCTTTCAGGTACATGTATTAAATGGTTAGTCTCTGGTAACGAAGTGATGTAAACCATAATTTTACAGTTTAATGCTTTGGAGATAGTAACGCATATATATGGGTCCTTTGCAAACAGTGTAGATGTGAAGAGGACATTAGAAATGTTCCCTGCAAACAGGGAAGAACCCGCATTTCATTCATTTGTAGTTTTCTATTGTGCAGCATTCTAATATGGTTCTGTGTTTATATTATCGAGATATATATGAAACTCATGTTTGGTAAAACTTTAAGACAGTCAGTCCTAGAGACAAGTATACATGTCATAAACAAACAGCGTACCTATGCATACTGCAATTATCCTTTATAATTAATGCATACCCTAACCAGAGGGCTCATACAGGAGTAATCTGAACAGGGTCTACACTGTTTGCCATAATTATATTGCCATACAGTTTTAAAAACAGTATTAAATAGTTAATGATCTAGACTTAATTGGATACTGGACGTGTTCATTAAAAGTTCCATTGGTTAAATGAGTTAAAAGCTAGATCTACGATTATTATAGTTTGTATAATTTATTAACATTTAATTATTGACATATTAAGCTGGTATCTTAAACACAATGTTAGTCTGCGACACTTCATGGTCTGATTTATTTGCATTATTTTTTTGGGAAATTAACATCACAGTTTGGATCCCGTCATTTACCGATTCACTTGGTAACTCTTTCACTTCCAAATTAAACCTGAGATTTTACGCCTTCACCGTTTCATTTCCGTCTCCTTCTATGATCGTTTCAAAGTAAGATTCAATGTAGTTTGACTTCAAACATGTCGATACGAGTATCAAACTGTTTGGATCCTGATCAGACGTCGCGTTTGCAAACGCGCTTTTTGGTGTCATTATGAGTAAAACGGTTATATAAGATAAATAGATAGATATTTTATTGATTTAAACTATACACAGTTTCTCATCAATACAAATATGATTTCACAATACATGATAATCGGTACATGTGATAGATACATGAAATTACCATATATCCTCACAGGCACTCTCTAGATTGCCCTTTGGTTTGAACAAAGAACACGGTAATATTCGCTGCTCCTCGAACAGCCAACTATTATGACACATGTTTTGCAACAGAACTTTGGAAAAACACACTTAAAATTAGTTTCAACATTTGTTCTCCTTTACACGCAGAAAAAAACACGTTTTTAGGGTTCTAAATTATTTCCTCAATTTGTCGAAATCAACCATCACTTCTGAAAGTGATAAGTCGTTTTTGTTCATGTGTTTTTCTTGTGCAAAACTTTGAATTGACTGTGAAAAACAGAATGTCAATTTTCACATTCCGATGAGCCAATTATCAAATTTCCAACAGGATGCAATATTCTACTTGAAGCTTAATTCTGTATTTTTCTGTCTATTTCCTCAACTAGATAGAAATATATCAGATTTTTGGTATAGGGAAAAACTGTTGTTCTTTCCAAAAGACCCCTTTCACTGTCATGACGTCATCAATTTAAAAAAAAAGAATTGCCGTCTGCATTCATTTTTTCAGATTTAAATTTAAGGTATTTTGACTTAAGAAATGAGCCGTGCCATGACAAAACGAGCCTTATTGCATTGTAACATTGTATAACCCAAGCACCCTTGTTATCCCAGGCTCTGTATCTGAGGATGGTCTCCACTGCCAAATACTTATATAATACAGCTACATAAAAAGCTTTAGGTGTACAGTGGAGAATCTGTTATTCTTTCCCGTTTAAACGCAAACGTACGCAAACGCAAAGCACTAACACATAGAAAAGAACAACTTTTGGACAATTCTGATAATTCTTGTTTATCTTGGTGGCAAACAGTTTGGAGCCTGATCAGACGCCGGGTTACCCGGCGTCTGATCTGGCTCCAAACTGTTTGCACTGCAAATAATAGTTTTAGCGTAAACGCGTTTATTGGGAAAGAATAACAGATTCTCCACTGTACGTAGGTGTCAAACAGTGTACATCAAGGCCAGTCGCCGCGTCTTCGACGCGGCGGCTGGTCTTGATGTACACTGTTTGCGTTGCAATAAGTCAGGGTTTCTAAAGACACGGCTCAATTATGTCTTAAACCGTTTACCGCCCACATAACAAATAAATCTTCAATAAAAATAAAACAATCTTTCTTGTATTGCTGAAAGAATAACTCGTCTCAACTGTAATTAGCTGCATATCGCTTAAATTTTGTAACAGTCATAACAAACAATGGTTTTAAACGCTGTAGCTACAGCGTGAGATTACTGCAGGGTCTTTGGTTCTGTGAGGAACATGCTATTTTGGTCATTAAGGTAGGATTCGGCCAGTTTTAGAACAGATTTGATGCAGAAAGCTCCTTCAATCCATTGAAAGGTATAGTAACGTGTATATTTAAGAAATAATCTATGTTCTACCGTTGTGAAACTGTATTTTACAACGGTTGGGAGTTGTGGTGCGCAGGAATTGACCACGAAGGCCGAAGGCCTGAGTGGTCAATTCCTGCGCACCACAACGACCGACCGTTGTAAAATACAGTTTCACAACGGTAGAACATAGATTATTTCGATTCTAACATGACCAGATTTAAAGAAATTCATTTGAAAGGAAATCAAATGCTCCATACTTATTTCCTCAGCGGATGAAGTTTTTCGACCGAATAACTTTTTCCGCGGCAATACAAGAATCTAACACCCATAAGCAAATTTACATTTACCGATCCACAATCTGGCATAGAACAAACATTACACCAAACAAGACAGAAGAATGAGAAAATTACTGTAACGTTACTGGTTAAAAGTATATGGTCTTTACGGGCTATATGAATAACGAAATAAATTTAAAAAACATAATGTATGAACGCACGACGTCACGTCATGTCATATAACCGCGGGAGGAGCGGGGTAGGGAAGAGCGTGGTATAACGTCTCAGGTATACCACGATAGACCTGTTCTTTGTTTATAGAGACGAATTCACGTGTCATGTTAGAATCGTCGTTTACATATACTTTGCTCTCTCTCTACAACAACAACCAATGGGAGACTATTTTGTGTTTTTTTTCGGAGGGAGTAATTATAGGGAGGGGGAATTTATACATGTACCCTAAGAGAACAATTGCAAACAGCTTTAGAACATTTGAAATCAGTTTGAACCCAGATCAGACGCTGCGTAACGCGGCGTGTGATCTGGGTTCAAAGTTTTTGCAACTCGTATGTATGTTTCTTCTGTCAAAATGTATATTATGTAACTTTGAGAAAAAACGGCAAACGACAGTTTTAAGCTGACGACATTGCAGCAGTGGTAGCGTTAGACATAACTATTGTTTTGGGGAATCGCGGAAAGCATTGTTGTAAGGAGTGAATCGTTGTTCGAAGAACCAATATACTGTACTACACATGTGAAGAGTACATTCGCCCTATGCAAGCAGTGCAGATCCTGATTAGAGGGCTCCTTCAATCACTGCACGGTTCTTCCTTTTGCAAAAAAAGAACAACCCTTTCAGGGCTCCAGATAAGAGGGGTCACTCATTTAAAAACCAAATCCTATGGTGTTACTACTCATTTGAATCGTCTCTTCGAGACGATTCAAATGAGTAGTGACACCATAGGGTTTAATGCAGAAATAAAGATTTTAGTTTTTGAAATACCCCCTTATCTGGAGCCCTGACATTGGACTAAATTAACTTGGAAGTCGGCATTGTCTATTTGAAGTTTTATGGGGCGATTTGGTGAAAATGTAACCTTTCTTTAGAAATTGCCATGAAGTGGCACTGTGTACAAGTTTTATAGTACATATATCGAATAAACATACAATATGATGATTCCTGTATGAATACAATCTAATATAGAGTGGGGAATACGTTATTCTTCCCAAATAAACTCGTTTACGCTAAAACTGCCATTTCCATTGCAAACAGTTTGGAGCCTGATCAGACGCCGGGTTACCCGGCGTCTGATCAGGCTTCAAATTGAGTGTCATTCGGATTAACATTTAATAGTTAGAATTTGGCGACAAATTGTCATTTTCTTCATTTTATTGGTATGCGTTTGCGTTTGCTTTGCGTTTAAACGGGAAAAATTAACGTCCTCTCTATTGTACATGGAATATAATCATGGCCATAAATTAACAGTTGATATTGGTTCACCGTTGTGACGCGTCCCTTGATACAGACTCCTGCCACAAAACTATAATGATCCATTCGTTTATGCGCATTGATATATCGTGGATTACTACTTATTCATCTACGCTCTGGTCGTCAATATCTTTTCCGATAAAACTGTCATAAGTATCTATTTCGCACGATAATTAGAGACGAACAAAGGAGAGATGATGACAATTCACATTTACAAATTCCCTAATGAGTTAAGCACACCGATAATACAGCGGGAAAACGTTATTCTTTGCCAAAAACGCGTTTGCTGAATAAATGTTAATTGCAAATATTATACAGTTCCCCCTCCATACAACGGCCCTCCGAGCAACGATTACCCCCTTACAACAATGATTGCTGTTGTTCCCAAAACAAGACATTTATGTCTAAAGATTTCTCTGTTGCAATAGCATATGCTTAAAATTGTCGTTGGTTGTTTTTTCTCAAATATACATATTGCGACATTTTGATAGAACAAACATAAATTAGTGATCAGTTTGACACCAGATCAGATAACGCGGGGAAAGGGTTAAACCCTAGAAACTATGTATGGGTTATGAGTTAATACAGATGGATTCTACCACACGGTTTGAAAAGGGGTTGCATATGAATCGTCGTTAACCCATTTATACCCAGTTGATTCTTCCACGTTTATATATTATATTGGATTAGTCCATTTTTTATCAAAGGAATGCCTGGTCAAAATTTTCAGTTTCATTTTGTTTTATATTGAAATTCCTATCAGCAAATAGTGTAGACTCTGATCAGACGCCGCATTATGCGGCGTCTGATCAGAGTCTACACTGTTTGCCTATGTCCCATATATGGTATCGTTGGCACAAATGGGTTGAATTTCTGTTTCAGTTTCCTTAGCATGAAAACACTCTCAGGAAGGTCATTGTTTCGATGTTTAATGCAGTCGACGTTTTAAAGACAGATAAAAGAAATTGCTTTCTGCATTAATTTCATTTTCTTCTAAGCGTCAGCACTCTTTAACACCATCAGCGAGTATTATATTGACTGGACGTAACAAGGAATGGTATTACATGGTTCCCTCCCTACAACGGCCCTCCCAACATCGATTCCCTCCTTACAACGACAATTGCTGCTGTTCCTCAAACAAGACAATTATACCTCAAACTTTGACGGCTGCAATATCATCTGCTTAAAGTTGTCGTCTGCTGGTTACATATTAATATACATATTGAACATTTTGATAGAAAAAACATAATGACGAGTGACAAACAGCTTGAATCCAGATCAGACGCCGCTTTACGCGGCGTCTGATCTGGATTCAAGCTGTTTGCAAATGTAAGCCAATTTCCCTCCCTATAACGACTCCCTCCGAATAACGCACACAATGTTTGTCTCCCATTAGGTGTCGTTGTAGAGAGGGAGCGCTGTATTTTAACTTATCACACAATGTTTTTGTTCGTGCATATTATTTGAACAGTGTTATATGTTGATTAAACTCTTGGTTATTCAAATTGTAAGTGCTTAATGTGCATCTGAATTGCTATCAAAGTATGCCGCCCTGTCATTTAAATGCTAACATGGCTATCGATCCGAAAGTTTTAATCATCTCAGTTTTAGAATTGTTTTACGTAATATCCTTGTAAACGCATGGATTTAATTTGCTTGCACATTTGATATTTTAACTTTCCAATTTTATTATCCCTCTCATTACCAATGCCGACAACAGTGGCATTTGCAAACGGATTGACACGCATATCAAGTAAACAAGGTGAAATGGCTGGACATTTCAGGCATTTCGGAAAATGACTAAGTGAAACAGACATTTCACTGACTTACTGAAATATTCAGTCATTTCCTGAAATGACTGGTTACACAGATTGACTATAACATGCCTATATGCATTGCTTTATTGCTACATGTACCAGTCATGGTGTCAGTCAAAGCATGCAGACAAACAGCCAGGATGCAACAGCTTTTGTGTAACCTGCATCTCCAGAATAGGACTGTACAGGCACTCAGTGCGATGCTTCTCGGCTATCTAAACACATTCAACCCTAGCGACGATTATAATCGTCATTTACAAATTATGCACCTGTGAGAAGTACACTTGTCCTATGCAAACAGTGTAGACCCTGAGCAGAGGGCTCATTCATGAGCCCTCTTATCAGGGTCCACACTGTTTGTCTTTTTTCAATAAATTGTAAGAAACAACCATTCATAGTCAAAAAATGGACTAGACCTTATTCGTAACTGGAATTTTCCATTGAAAGTTTTAGGGGTGAATGAGTTAATGGGCACGACTCCATAGTCGTTTTCGACTGACTGTGTCATAGTCATGATGACTTTTCCCCAATATAATAACATGGAGAGCTATCATAAAACCTTGATAAGCAACTTAAATCAACATGTAATTTAGTTTGATAATGAATGTTAAATAAAAACGTTGGTTACCCAAACCCCACCACTGCCATGGTGTGATCAATTTTAAACTGTATGCTTATCCAAGTAAACGATCGGAGAATAGCCAAACGTATTATATGAAAATGTAGACATACGTCGAACCTCAATACATGTATCATGAATTGGCTTAAGTCAAAGTTGTCGGTATTTGTTTAACTGAACTTTGATGACTGGAACTGCGTGTACTTGTAAGTGAAGGGACGAATCTGATGCTGTACATGTAGGAACTTGTGGCCAAACCTTTTTGTTTATACTAAACAAATAGCATGATGTTTGTGTAAATATGTAACATCATGTAAGCGAGGTTGGATTATCAAGATTCATGTCTGGGGTGAAGAAAGAAGAACACAATGTGTGTCGTCTCTCCGTTCCTCATGAGCAACATACTTTTATGTTAATATTTATTCAATAAATACATGTACACATCTTTACCCCTTTAACCCTTTCCCCCATATAAGCGACTTTTAGCGTGTTTAATTTATTCCTCCGCTAAAGAAAATAGTTCCAGTTGATACCCTCATGAACAATTACAATAACAAATATGTTGATATAGCCTAGCAGATAGTTGTTTGAAGCAGGCTGAAAGTAAAGCAGAATGTGCCTTAAGGCACATTCTGCTTTACTTTCTACCTGCTTTAAGTGATCATCTGTATTAAATGTTATATAGAGGATAATTGGTTTTTTTCAGTATAAGATAGAAATTTAATCCATTGAGTGAACATCAGACGTTATATTTTCACGAGTGGCGAAGCCACGAGTGAAAATATAACAGTCTGATGTTCACGAAATGGATTAAATTCGATCTTATACTGAAAAAATACAATTATTCTATTTATTTAAGCCACTTTTTAAACGAAATTGTTCGACAATTGTGAAAGCGAAAATACATGATTTACCCCGTGTTGAGCCCCAAGTTTACATCGAACACATTAACGAAACAGTTTTCCCGTACGATGACGTCACTTATTTATTGATTTGACGTCAGTGGATTACCAAGTGATAATCCACTGCTATTTTCCGGTAATCCACCGAAAAGCATAAATAAAAACGGATTATTGGGTAAAGGGTTAATTCGTTCTTCCACGGAAGAAAATAGTGTGCAGCATAAGAACTACATACTGTACATGTATCCTAGAAGATGATACAGTGTTCCCTCCCTACAACGGCCCTCTGAACAACGATTCCCTCTTTACAACGACGCTTGCCGCAGTTCCCTTAATAGTACAATTATTCTAACGCTTTAACTGCTATACTATTGTCTGCTTAAAGTTGTCGTCTGCTGTTTTTCTCAAAGTTACATATTTGACATTTTGACAGAACAAAAGTTAATGACGAGTGACAAACAGCTTGAATCCAGATCAGACGCCGCGTTATGCGGCGTCTGATCTGGATTCAAGCTGTTTGCAAATGTAAACCTATTTCCCTCCCTATAACGACTCCCTCCGAACAACACACAACATTTGTGTCTCCCATTTGATGACGTTGTATATATAGAGAGGGAACGCTGTAGCTTGAAGCAGACTGAACGTTAAGTAGAATGCACTTTAATGTGCAATCTGCTTTATAACTCAACCACTAGAAATAGGTTATGGGATAAAGGGTTAATCCAAATTCCCAAAGGGTCCCTAAAACAGAACTTTCCCAGCAGTGCTAACAAGATTGAGGAAACAGGACTCCATAAATCCCAAAGACACCCGTTTTCTCATTGATTTAGTTCCATTGTTCTAGCTCAGCTTGCATCTGATCAATCCAGTGCTTATCCTTCATCTTCACCGTATTATTTTGACACAAGTCACTGGTCCCAGGGGGTCTTCCGAGTCCACAAAACGAGTGATAATGACAATTTACAGTTACTAATTCCCAGAGGAGCAATAATTTGAGATCATAAAGACATAGAGAGACAAATTTGCACATAGTTGGATGGTGTTGTGTTTGACATGGTTCGGTCAGTGTTAAGAACGGTTTAACCCATTGCTCTATAGATACGCGTTTTAACGCATTTAATGCATTTTTCTACCGAAGAAAAAAGTTCCTTTTAAAACAGTCGTGTACATGTATCATAGGGAAAATAAATCTATATCCAAGCAGATGGTAATTTAAGGCAGGCTTAAAGTTAATCAGTATGCGTATCAAGTCGTCAAAATGTCTGCTTTACTTTCAATCTTTTTAGGTAGTCACCTGTCTTCAAAACTAGAAGTAAGCTAGATGTACTCAGGTAATGAAAATGATAATAATAATAATGATAATGTACCTGAGAATATTAGCACAATTAGACAATTTTGCACAAAGCTGAATTAAAGTGTTTGACATGGTTCTGTCAATGTTAAGAACGGTTTAATCCATTACTCTATAGATACGAATTTTTTAACGCATTTGATTTATTCTTCCACTGGAGAAATTGGTTCCACTTTATACAGTCATGTAGATCTACATGTATAATGTTATCTATCATAGGAAATAATTTCTATTTTCGAGCAGATGGTAGCTAAAAAAACCTGAAAATAAAGCAGAATGCCCCCTTTGAATGCTAAGCACGACTTGGCTTACATTTGCAAACAGCTTGAATCCAGATCAGACGCCGCATAACGCGGTGTCTGATCTGGATTCAAGCTGTTTGCCGCTCACCATTAGCAGCAGACGACGATTTTAAGCAGAAGATAGTGCAGCAATGAAAGGACTAGACATTGTTCTCTTTTGAGGGTAACAGCGGCAAGCATTTTGTAAGGAGGGGATCGTTGTTTGGACGGCCATTGTAGGGAGGGAGCACTGTAATGTCTTGATATCTGTATGGATAAAATGTTACAGATAGTTTCTATGTTGCCAAGCAGCATGATTTTCAGTCATATAAGTTACTGGATTAGATATTAGTTTTATAAAATCGCCTTTGTTAATCTTAAACAACCACAACCTTTACGACGCTTAATTAGCGTTAATTTTAATAGTTCGTTGCAATGGCGAGTTGTTGTCGTTTTGTTTTTCATTTCACCATTACTACAACTGTTTCATTAAGGTGTCCGGGGCACTTTTAAAACTACCATATCATGAGATGCCAAAAATGCTTTAAGTTTTATCCTGAATTCGAGTTTTTCTTGATCTTATTAGAGATAGATGAGATTTTCGTCAATACCAAATACAATAATATTAAGGGTTCCAGATAAGAGGGACTTAACTAAACAAATCCAACATTTTCTCACTCATTTCAGCACCAAATCCTAAGGTGGTACTACTTATAAGAGTCTTCTCGAAGACGCGATTCTAATGAGTAGTAACACCATAGGATTTAATGCAGAAAAAAGATTTCAGTTTTTTAAATACTCCCCTGAAAAAAAACTTCAGGGATGTTTTCATCGAATCATTTTTAGATATACATTAAAATGAAAAGGACTGTTGGATTGCAGATACATGTAAGTCTATGCTCAAATCTGACCTATCCAAAAGCTTGAGAATAATCTCAGACACAACGTTTTGTAACCTTTGGCCTTAAAGTTTGATCCCGGCGACCGGGACTTTGCTCATTGAAGACATAGTGTACCCAAGATGTACGTCTTCCGATCAGCACTAATGTTGTCCATTTTGCAGCTACATCGGTAACCCATTCAATTCCATGACGTCATCAGTTTTAAACAAGTGTCGTCTGCTTTCATTTTTGACATTTAAGTTTTAGGTAGATTTTATTTTGACTTAAGAAATATTTAAATGAGTGTCAAAAGGGTTAATACGCTAACAGCTGGACTGGAGAAGGGCAAACATGCAGTTAGAAATGCACATTGAGTGGTTTTTTGAGTGATTAACCCCTTCACTGCCACGACGTCATCTGTCGTTAAACAACTATCGTCTACCGTAATTTCTCACATTTAAAGTGTAGTTAAATTGACTTAAGTTATATCGTTATGAGTCTCAAACTGTTTAGATCGTGATCAGACGCCGCGTAACGCGGCGTCTGGTCATGATCTAAACTGTTTGCAAATAACTATTCATTGTAAACGGGGCAAAGCAGTGAACTGGTTAATGTGAAATATTTTTTAATGTTAACAGTCATAAATTGAAATTGATTAAGAAGACATTCATGTCAACAATAATTATCCGTTATCACGCAAAGCGCGATTTAACTAATATTTACAAACAGTTGTTATCAGGATCATAAGCTGAATAACATGGCGTCTGATCAGGAATCAAACTGTTTGCCACTCGTATTTATCTTTTCTTCTATAAACAATGAAGAAAATTATTTTTGAGATAATATGCAGAAGACAATTTTAAATGCAGACAATAATTAAGCACGATAAGAGTTAATGTTTAATTCTTTGCATGCTAGAGGTGGATACACGTGCCAGAGTAATTACCTTTGAAAACAGTTTGGATCCTGATGAAACAACGCGGCGTCTCGTCAGTATCTTTGCAGATGATTCACAGTTATACTTGTCATTTAAGCCTAAAGACACATCTAGTCACCAAGAAGCCCTTTCAAAAGTCGAAGGATGTCTAAAAGACATAGTCTCATGGATGCACCAGAATATGTTGAAGCTGAACACTGACAAAACTGAGGTCATACTGTTTCACTCAAAAAAGGTTAACGTTCCCGGAGATTTTCATGTTCAAGTGGGAAACTCTAAAATCAAACCGTCATTATGGGTGAACAACCTTGGTGCTAGATTTGATTCCCAAATGGATATGACACAGCACATCAACGCTGTGTGCAGGTCTAGCTACGCACAGCTGCGGCAAATAGGTCATATTAGACAGTACCTTTCCCCAGAAGCAACAAAGACTTTGGTCAATTCTCTGGTCACATCAAAAATTGACTACTGCAACTCACTGCTATATGGGATTCCCCAAAACTCACTACGAAAACTACAGCGTGTGCAAAATACAGCAGCCCGCATCATTACCAGGACTCCTCGGTACAATCACATCACTCCAGTCTTGAAGGAGCTTCACTGGCTTCCAGTTCAACACAGAGTTGAATTCAAAATTCTGACACTCACATACAAAGCCATGTGCAATGATTCTCCAAGGTACATTGTTAGTATGCTGGACGTGTATAGACCTCGAAGAGAGTTGCGGTCTGCGAGTAAATCAGTATCGCTGGTTGTGCCGAGAAGTCGTTTGGTGAAGTTTGGAGAGAGAAGTTTCATGCATGCAGCCCCAAAGCTCTGGAACACTCTACCATCAGACATCAGAGATGCTAGCTCAATTGCAGCCTTCAAAAAACGTTTGAAAACTCACTTCTTTAATATCTGTTATTAGACGAAAGTAGGTAATCAATGACTGCTACCTCTGGGCTGTGTTCTTGCTGTGGATGCTGTGGGTATAATGGCAGTTCTGGAGTTGTACCATTGACCTTGTGCCTGTCTGGTAGATCTTGCTGGTAGGGATTGCCCAATCGCTTTGAAACCATTTGGCTAGGGGTCTATGGTGTAATTCTTGGACAGCTTTATGTTTATGAACTAAGGGTGTACCACGGCCATGGATTGTACAATACTTAACCAAACAACACGGAGAGTATTGTTTTAAACATTCGTTTTACGACTTGTGAACTGCTCTCCGGCTCTACACTGAAACAAACAAACAAATTCAACCAAACAACACGGAGAGTATTGTTTTAAACATTCGTTTTACGACTTGTGAACTGCTCTCCGGCTCTACACTGAAACAAACAAACAAATTCAACCAAACAACACGGAGAGTATTGTTTTAAACATTCGTTTTACGACTTGTGAACTACTCTCCGGCTCTACACTGAAACAAACAAACAATTTTTTGAAACAAACAAACAAATTCAACCAAACAACATGGAGAGTATTGTTTTAAACATTCGTTTTACGACTTGTGAACTACTCTCCGGCTCTACACTGAAACAAACAAACAAACAAACAAATTCAACCAAACAACACGGAGAGTATTGTTTTAAACATTCGTTTTACGACTTGTGAACTACTCTCCGGCTCTACACTGAAACAAACAAACAAACAAACAAAACACCACTCTGTTTTTAATCATGCCATTGATCTTTTAATTATTTGACTCATTTTAAAAATGATCTTACAAACTTACTATAACAATTTTATAATCTTGGTAATAATATTGGAAGAAATTCCATGTTTCCATGCATCTCAATATTGTATCATTTTTATTGTGAATGTAGTTATTTGTCTTTCTCGCTTTGTAGGTACATTTATATAATTTCATGTGAAGCGCTTTTGAACGCACAACTCCTGTGTGAAAAGAGCGCTATATAAATCGGGTATAATAATAATAATAATCTTTACTGTTTGACACTCTGACCCTGATTTGAAAAGAAATTTTGAAATTTCTAACTTTAGAACAGTTAAAGACGACACTTGTTGCAGACGGAGCTATATGCAGTCATGAATATGTACCAAAAATAGCATTTTCTATATTCTAGCAGATCTTAGCCTAAAAGCAGACTGACAGTAAATCAGAATGCCCATTAATTAATGCGCATACAACTTTACTTTCAACCTTCATTGAACTTTATGTGTCAACTGTCTTCAAAACTAGATACAAAATATATAGTGGTAAAGTCTTTGGCTGTATCAATATGCGACAACGAATAGATCATTATTGTATTTAGGCTGGACTCAGTGTCATGGGACATGTGCCATCAATGAACCAATTACAGTCGAGAAGACGTTATTCTTTCCCAATAAACGCGTTCACGCTTAAATTATTATTTCCGGTGCAAACAGTTTGGAGCCAGATCAGACGCCGGGTAACCCGGCGTCTGATCTGGCACCAATCTGTTTGCCACTCATATAAAAATAAATGGTCAAAATATTTTTAAAAAGAAATCATTTTCTATTTTTTATTGCAATATGTTTGCGTTTCGTTTGCGGTTCTTCATGGAACAATAACGTCTTCTCCACTGTATATCTGCTAATTTATAGCCGTGATTGTATTTCATATATCAGCTTGTTTTCTCTTTGGAATTATCACACATTGTATTAATCAGACTGATTATTGACTGAATAGGTTACCGTATACGATAAAAAAAACATACACACATATAATATACCTACTACAGAGGGAAAACGCTATTATTTCAAACGAAATATATAAGTTTACATTCCATGGTCTAATGTCCATAGCAAATATGTTCGAGTCGTATCAGAGGCCGTGTAACTCGGTGTCTGATCAAGCACCACACTGTTTGATACTTCGACTAACTTTTAAAGTTTTATGGCATTGCAGATACGTTAGTTTCTTTTGATGCACATATGAATGCTCAGTTTGATTCTACGGCATTGCCTAGTCTGTCCAAGTTGAATAATTGAGCCGTGCCATGAAAAAACCTGACTTATTGCATTGCAACGTGTAGATCGAGGCCAGCCGCCTCGCCAAAGACGCGGCGGCTGGTCTTGATCTACATTTTTTGACACCCGAAAGTATTCTTAAGCAAATTATGTAGCTATGTCATATACTATACGGTATTTGGTACTGTAGACCAAACTCAGATATAACGCCTGGGATGACTACTGTGCTTGGTCTGTACAATTTTTCAATGCAATAAGGCAGGTTTTGCCATGGCACGGCTCATATTCATTGCCAAAAGTCAATAGAATATACGTTAAGATAATAAAAGAAAGATCGTATCGTCATTTAAAAGCCAAAAAGGGTTCAACAATTAAGAATGCTGTTGAGCCCTGTTGGCTTTTAAGTGACGATATGCATTCAAATAAACATATCAACTCATCATTCCAAAAATACGCCCTTTTACGAATTTAATTCACTGTCATGAATATGCACCATAAGAAATATTTTCTTTATTCTAGCATCTGGTTCTTTATATATTTAATATATTCTCAGAGTGAACCCTAGCGACGAGTATACTCGTCCTTAACAAACAGTGTAAATGTATTATAGCGTAATTGTCTTATGCAAACAGTGAAGAGGAACTCTCTGATCAGGGTCTGCGCTGTTTGTCATTTGCAATGAATTACTGAAAACAACCCCGAATAGTCATAATTGGACTAGACTTAACTCATTGTGCCCTAGTGACGCATATATGAGTCCTTTACCAAAAGTGTACCCGTGGAGAGTACATTTGTCTAATGCAAACAGTGACGTCCCTGATTAGAGGGCTCCTGCAGGAGCCCTCTAATCAGGGACTTCACTGTTTGTCATTTTGCAGTATATTATATAAAAAAAACCCTAAATAGTCTAAAATGGACCAGCCTTTGTTGTAAACTGGATTTGTCCATTGGAAGTTTCAGGGGATAATGAGTTAAATGATTTTTAGAATTGTACGTTAAACCTTTCAAGGGTAAACGTTCGTTCTGGCGTTAACATGTTGACACGGGCCTAGTTTTGAGCAATCGTAATAAATTGACTGTTTGTCCCAGTAAAATGTTATGGGGTGAATTGAAATTCAGTGAACAACTTAGCTAATAATACTTTGAACATTGATCTGCCGTCAAGGTTGTTGGCTTATGTTCTGTAATGTCATTTCTAAAAGACCCAATCCACTGATGCAATCTCATGCTCGAATTGAAACGAACAAACTCATGCAAAATGAAGCAAAACGACGCTGTAACAGAAGAATAATTTTACTGGAAAAGAACCACAGTGCTCCCTCTCTACAACGACATCCAGTGGGAGACACAGATTTGAGTGTTGTTCGGAGGGAGTCGTTATAGAGAGGGACAATTAAGAGTTGGCTTACATTTGCAAACAACTTGAATCCGCGGCGTCTGATCTGGATTCAAGCTGTTTGTCACTTGTCATTATATTAATTCTATCAAAACGTCCACTTATATGTAACTTTGAGAAAAAAACAGCAGACGACACTCTAAGGCAGACGATATTACAGCAGTAAAAGCGTAAGACATTATTGTCCTGTTTAGGAACTGTGGCAAGGGTCGTTGTAAGGAGGGAGTCGTTGTTGGGAGGGCCGTTGTAAGGTAGGGAACACTGTAACACACGAAGCAATTTAGCTTGCAAACTTCCTCCTTTGCAGAGGCAATGAGTCTACTAATTGATTAAAAAGTCAATTTATTTAAGATAATGTCAGAATGGCAACCAGTTTGGAGCCAGATGAGGCGCCGAGGAACTCGGCGTCTCATCTGACTCCAAACAGTTTGCGATGACTGTCAAATTTTGTCCACATGCGTGCTCAAGGTTTATTAGAATTTTATCGCTCTACGTAATCTTGACTTTGCTATGAAACATTTTATTGACAAGGTCTTAAATAGGTCGTCCAGATGACAGGATATGTCAAATTGATGTTCTCTTAATAAAGTTGTATATATCGGTTCATTTATTAACTGTTTGCAGGGTTTCCTGAGAAGATAAAACGCCGTTCATTCAAGATAAACGAGTTTGAATTCAAGATTTAAAGAGACTGAAAAAAGAGCAGTGTATTTGCTAAAAAAGGGAAAAAAGGAAAATACTCAAATAAAAGCAAATGTGTGACATTATCGTGAAAGTGGCTTTAAAATATGACAAGCCTAAAATCACCCTCAAGAAAAAGTCATTGAATATTTATCTTTTAGATTTTTTTAAATAATTGTCTGTAGTTATTTGCAAACACGGTGTCTGATCAGGATTCAAGCTGTTTGCAAACAACCATTGTACTTGATGCAAGGCATTGGATGGGGCTACACGCTTTTTGAAAACATGTGGTGTAGACCTAACGCAGAAGAATTCCAGTGATCAGAGTCTGTAATATTTTCTTATATACAGTAATCCCTCCCAACAACGGCCCTCCCAACAACGACTCCCTCCTTACAACGACCCTTGTACGACCCCTAAACAGGAAATTATGTCCAACCTATTCACAACTGCAATGTCTTCTGCTTAAAAGTGTCGTCTCAAAGTTACATAATGGACATTTTGACAGAAAATAAACGTAATGACTGGTGACAAACAGCTTGAATCCAGATCAGACGCCGCGTTGATCAAGCTGTTTGCAAATTTCCTTCCCTATAATGACTCCCTCCGAACAACGCACTCAAGTTTTGTCTCCCGTTGGGTGTCGATGTAGAGAGGGAATGCTGTAACAGGAGTATGCGCTTCTTTTGGTAAAGTTCATTATTTGTATAAGTCAATGTAATAGTTCATATGATGAATATTCATAGTAGGCGGAGTTTTATACATGTAAAGTGCTCCCTCTCTACCACGACACCAAATGGGAGATACAGATTGTATGTGTTGTTCGGAGGGAGTCGTTATAGGGAGGAAATGTTAAAACTTGGCTTACATTTGCAAACAGTTTGACTCCAGATCAGACGCCGCGTAACGCGGCGTCTGATCTGGATTCAAACTGTTTTTACTCGTCATTATATTCATTCTATCAAAATTGCCGCTTATATGTAACTTTGAGAAAAACTGCAGACGACAAATTTAAACAGACGGTATTGCAGACATAAAATGATTGGACATAAGTTTTCTGTTTCGGGAACAGCGGCAATGGTCGTTATTAGGAGGGAATCGTTGTTGGGAGGGTCGTTGTAGGGAGGGAGGACGGTATATGAATATTCAGCGAGAGAAGGATTCGCGTGTGAATATAATCTCCGTTTATATTTCACCAACAGTTTAATCCCTTTACTGTCATGTTGTCATTTGATTTAACTTTTTCACTGCCAACGCCGCAAACAATGCGACTTTGCAAACAGTTTGGATTATGATCAGTCGTCGCGTAACGCGGCGTCTGATCAGGATCCAGACTCTTTGACACTCGTATCGACATTTCTTCGGTCAAAACAGCCCTATACTGTAGAGTTGACTTTTAAAATATTGTAGACGGCACAATCAATGCAGACGATATTTTGGCGGTAAGAGGGTTAAAGCAGACGATAAAACTAGGCAGTGAAAATGTTAATTTATCGTTGTTATTTTATATTATGAGTTCATTGACTCAGACTTCAGACTTTTTCGATATGGTGAGTGTCAAAAAGTTTGGATTCTCGATGTACTGTGCACACCTCTACAACGACATCCAATGGGAAACAAAAAGTGTGTGCGTTGTTCGGGGGGAGTCGTTATAGGGAGGGAAATTGGCTCTTATTTGCAAACAGCTTGAATCCAGAATCACGCTGTTTGTCGCTCGTTATTTAGTAATTTCTGTCAAAATGTCATTTTGTAACTTTGAGATAAACAGCAGACGACAATTCTAAGCAGACGACATTGCAGTCGCGAATGGGTTGGACATAATTGTCCTCTTTAGACAAGGGTCGTTGTAAGGAGGGAGTCGTTGTTGAGAGGGCCGTTGTAAGGAGGGAATGCTGTATTAATTCGTTTAAAACAGATACAATACATCCATTACAAACGGATCGGTGCAACCTTTCTCAATAATATGATTGTAGCTGGGTTCGTTACCTTTTTCAATAATACTGCTGCACTGAATTTATATCATATTCGACCTCCTGTACACAAAAGAAATGAAGGCTCATTGTGTTGCGGAGATAAATCACTTGACACTTGTTGTTCTCCGGGATTCTCAGCTAAAAAACTGCGAAAAGTTCAACCTGATTTAAGGCACACATGTCGAGAGTTTTTCTAATCATTTGACGAGGAGAGTTTTTGTGCTAATGATCACAAAAGACAAGAAAAAAACGGATTCTTGAAAACAAAACAATGAGCGGAACAAAAATATTGTATAACATCGATACCATGCCCTTTCAACCGACTGTTTGTTCAGTGCGGAAGACGTTATTCTTTGCCGTACAGTGGGGAATACGTTATTCTTTCCCAAAAAACGCGTATACGCTAAAGCTGTTATTTCCTTTGCAAACAGTTTGGAACCAGATCAGACGCCGGGTTACCCGGCGTCTGATCAGGCTCCAAACTGTTTGCCGCTCAGAGTATAATAAATCATAAGGAATGTCAAAATGTTGTCAATTTGTAACTTTTTAGTGCACTGCGTTTGCGTTTCGTTTGCGTTTAAACAGTAAAGAATAACGTATTCTCTAATGTATAAACACAACTTAACATAAATGCAATGTAGTAAAATGAAGAAAATGACAAGATTTTGAAAATCTTGCACGTCCAGCTTTCCCCGTCGTTTGTAATTTTTTTAACTGACCGTTAGGGCTATATAAAATAAAGAAGGGCGATTTCCCTTACACAATAAAGGTAAGAAAGGTGTTAAAGTGAACGCTTAGAGCATGGAGTGGAATTATTTATCTTTATGGTAATATGTTTTAGTGAACAAGAAATTGTGGGTTTTGTGGGTTTTTTTAAATCCCTTATTTTCCCGTGTTTATACATAAGATATAGTGTGCAGATGGGCAAACCTGGTGTTGTTTGTGTGGAATTTTCATACATTTCAAATTGATGGATCGTTTAGCATGGAGTGGATTCAAAATATTGACAGTTCTTTGGTTTGTGTGATATAATTTTGATAACACATTGCAATTTCAATGCTAAATACGTTGGTGCATGACATGGCGTCTGATCTGGTTTCAAACGGTTTGCAATAGACATGAGTTTTTTTTAACACAAACGCGTTTATTGGGAAAAACAACGTCTTCTTCACTGTTTGTTGAACGTTGTTATGAAGTTGATCGATTTTCTGTGTTAGTTTCGACATACAGTAAAACCTCTCTATTACGACCACTAAATTGTGTTTAGTATTAGGTGTTTACGACAGGTGACTGCTTAAAGAAAGGTGACAGTAAATCAGAAAGCTCCTTTAGGAGCTTTCTGTTTTACTGTCACCTTGCTTTAAGCTGTCACCATTCTTTTTTACTACCAATTAGACTTCATGTTAGTGGTCGTAATAGAGAGGTTTTACTGTACATGTTTCTTAATTACAGAAAACTGCCAAAAGAGTATTTTTTATCATATTGTTGCTTAATACAATACTGACGATTAACTTGTATATAATGAATAGTAATGTATGCTTTCGTTATTGATTCTCTTATCGAAGAAGATACCAAAACGCTGCACAATCTGGGATGAAGTAGTGCAGTAAGCTCATATGGGACCTTTATGCGATATTTCAAGCTACATTTTGGAGCTACATACATGCACGGAAACGATATAATGGCCTACCTTGTATTATTAAATTTATACAAGATTGAATGTGCATTGTTATTGGCTCAACATAACTATTCAATTTAAACATTGAGTGGAATAAATGATGTTAGTTCCACATATTTACACTGAAACCAACGACTTCATATTGATTAAAAAATAATCAAGAAAGTTAATCTTCGATTACTGAATTTAGATATCGATGCGAGGACACATTGTGTCTCCCTATCTATTCGGTACCAGTTATAAAGACTCATTGATTCAGCCATAGTTTACATGACAATTTTATCTATTAAGTTGTGTGTGGGCATTGACGTAATACTGTATGTATAAGTCAAAATAAATCTGTTCTGTTCTGCTGATAGTTTTATGTTTAAAACTAAGAATACACAACTGATATTTAAAATTATTATCCATAAGGTTTGACCTGGCAGTCATCACTTTCCGTCAACTTTCGTTGGTTCCAACGGAAGTTTCCGTATACTTTATTTATAGATCAATGAAAATTTCGGGCTATATACTTCAATCAAAAGTCACTGTGTCGCAATAGCTAAGTGGATAGTGACACTGACTCGAAGTGCTAGGGTCGTGAGGTCGATTCCAGACACTGTTTTGTAAACGTCGGCTTCAGGTATCTGTTTAATATAACAATTATATATTTTACTAAAATAAAGCAGTAAATGTTTTGGTAAAGAAAGACTTGCTATTTATAACGAAATACAAAAGTAACACAGAGTACTTTCTATCGGATCTTGTAGTGCTTTGCATAACGTGATGTTGCTTCATTTGTATAAGCACTTTTCTATTCAAGTTTCCTTAAGCAAGGTTCTCTGTACTTTATCTTATATAAGTGCATGAATGTCATGGTTTGTATGTGCCTACCATATAAAAAAAGATTTTAAAAAATACACTTTAAGAAATATTACAAAACAAACTCTATCGGGAATCGAACCCACAACCCTTACGTAGCGCAGTTACATAATCACCGAGCCATTACCGACTGTAGTTACCTTTATTTATCAGATAATATAATCAAATTCGAGTCATCATTGAATTGTTTATTTACTATACACTGTAGTTGTGTCCGGGAGACAAAAATAGTTTTACGGAAAAAGACGTTATATTCATAAACTCGTTACTGCCAGGTCAAACCTTGTGGACAATACTTATGATTTGTCAAATCAATGGGATGCATATATTATAGTAAATAAATCCTTACAATTGGGACACACTGTATAACTAATGTAAGTATTCTTAAAGTGAGCTAGTTGCTTATATCACACAGTAATTGGTTTAAAGGGTGAAATCTGAATGGCAAACCGTGTAGACTCTGATCGGACTGCTCCTGAGGGAGTAGTCTGGTCAGGGTCTACACCTTTTACCCCTCGATGTATGTCTGTCAAAATACTTTGGATAATTATGGTATTTACTTTCTAATTAATAGCCAATAATCTTAACCC
Organism: Gari tellinella; assembly: GCA_922989275.2. Lineage (NCBI taxonomy): Eukaryota > Metazoa > Mollusca > Bivalvia > Cardiida > Psammobiidae > Gari > Gari tellinella. Next base: position 48,995,566 of record OV277864.1, read on the forward strand.
ATTCACCCCTGAAACTTTTAAAGGGCGTTTCAAATTATCTCTAGTCGTTATACCGGGTATGACGTTTTAGGAGTGTTTTATGCAATATTATGCAAAATGACAAACTGTTGACCTTGATCAGAGGGCTCAAACAGTAGCCTTCTGATCAGGATCTGCACTGTTTGTCATTTGACAAGGTTACTCTTGACAGGTACACGGTTTGTAAAAAGACGAGTCTACTCGTCGCTAGGTATCAATTAGTTATACGCTGAAGTCTATAAAAAATGTTTACACTATTCCACGGTGCTCTGCGTCCGGTTGCCTTACTTCTGTTTGCTCATTACGTTTTTCACAATCATAGATTATTTATAACTGTATGGTTGAGTTCGCATTGTCATGATTTAGTCATTTACAACCATTTTAGGGGCCTTTGAGAGTCTCATCATCCTCATTTAAGTCTGCACACATGGCCTTGTGCTAGTAACTATCCTGTAAAACAATACCCCATTTGTCACACGCCAGTAATTCAATGCTTTACCACCACCAAGCTTGTTTCCAGTATTAAAGAGACACTGTTGCTCAAAGCAGGCTGAAAAGACAAGTAGAATTACCCTTTAGAAGCGTTTTGCTTTACTTTCAGTCTGCTTTAAGCAATTATCTGTTGGGATAATATCAAATATTTAGTATGGTGCATACATATATTCGTGGCTGTATTCAGGGCATAATTAAGATCTTTAGTGGAGGAATAAATTAAAGGCGTAAAAAGGTGTATTTTTGGGGTAATAGGTTAAATACATATGAACCGTGCCATGAGAAAACTTGACTTATTTTGCATCGGAAACAGTGTAGATCAATGCCAGCCGTCGTGGCTGGTCTTGAATTACACTGTTTTACGCCCGCATGCATCTAAAACATTTTATGTAGCTGTATTATTACAGTAGAACCTCTCTATTACGACCACTCAAAAGAAGGCTAATTGCCTCTATAAAAGACAGGTGGCAGATTAAAGCAATGTGAAAGTGAAACAGAAAGCTCCTGTAGGAGCTTTCTGTTTCACTTTCACATTGCTTTAAGCAGTCACCTGTCTTAAACGACTTTTATTTGACATAATTTAGTGGTCGTAATAGAGAGGTTCTACTGTATATGGTATTTGGCAGTTTAGACCAAACTCAGATAGTTAGCCTTGAATGACAACGGTGCTTGATCTGTACAATTTTGCAATGCAATAAGGCCGGTTTTGTCATGTCACGACTCATATGTATCTCTAATAGTGAATACTGCTCTAAATTCTATTTACAAATTGCATAGTATAGTTTCTTCCGCATTCTCCTTTATGAAAAATATCTGTATCTTTAAATGCAGGTGACTACTTAATCAAGACAATGGAATGCAGGAATAGCATTTAGTAGCTCCTTGTATAACGTTGGTCCTGCCTTAAAAGACCGACAGTGCGGTACATGTAGTATCGCCAATGAGCGACAATACTGAACATAATTATAACACACATGTTTATTTTTAACAATCCAATTCAATTTCTATTCAATATATTTATTTGGCATAACATAAACATGTCTGTTGCGATATATACATAGGATATGGAGAAGAGTATAAACAAACAATACCACATATGCAACTTCTAAAGTAATCATTATTAATAAGCTCTTATCTATATTATTGAATATCTACGGTATGACATAGTATTATAAATTAATTAACAACCGTATCTATTTTCAATCACAGGGGCCCGACACGATTGATCTTTGAGAGAGAAAAAAATGTCAAAAGGTATATATATGGAACTGTATGACTGTCATGCTCGATATTACCGCCTAAACAAGCGTACAGTAGTGGTCAATGCTGTGTCGGCTGTGAACGAACACCTGTCCCGTTTTCCGAAATTCGGTGATTTCAGTGAGTAGACGCAGTTACTGTTGAAAATGCATGCTTACCGGTGACTTTATGTTATGTTTTTATGGAAGGGCATTATATTAGCTAGACAGAAATGCAAAAAGGGTGTCGTTTCATCAATTATTATTCATGATATGCCCGGTTTTGTAGAGATAGAGTGAGAACATACTGACGATCAGTTGTATCCCTTGTCTCTATATACCTTCTGACATTTTTTTTTCTCCTAACAATCAATCGTGTCAGGTCCCTGTGTTTTCAATTACCTATTTCCTTACTTATCATTACGGTCAACGTCACCTTACATTTGACAGAATATTCAAGTACACACTCATTCATACTTATATTATACTGATATATTTTTAACAGTGCAAGTTAATGTTTAATATTCGATTTTCCAACGCGTTTATAATTAACACATAAAGTCCATTGCAAACAGTGTGTAGACTGGTCAGACGACAGATAATCCGGTGTCTGATCAGGCTCCAAACTGTCTGCATTTCAGATAAATATAATAGTCAGCATTGTTTAAATGTTGCCATTTCTTACATGTTATAACATAACTTTAGAATAACGTCCTCTCCACTGTATACCTGGTTATAATATCAATAAAACTTCAACATTTACTAATTATTAAAGTGTCGTAAATAAAAGTTTAAGTATTCAATTACAAAACATATTTCTTATTTAACATTTATACCCGGTCGTGGAGACATTATTTTCACATGTACAAGTCGAACTTCGATATCTCGACCTCGGTTAAATCGAACATACCCGTATTTCAAAGTTAAAACGTGGCTTAGCCACGTTTTAACTTTGAAATATGGGTATGTTCGACCTAACTGAGCATGAAACAATGCAGTTCATGTGTCGAACTATCGGATACATTCAGTGCATTTCAATTAAATTCAAGTTTCTTTTTTGTTGCGTTAAAGATGCATCGTATGCTTATAGCAAGTATGGTATGATAACACGATTCAATATTCAAAAGTTTTATTGTAACTTAAACATATAATGCTTCTCGTTACATACATAATATATAGAACAAATATAACAACACAGTGATATATGATAGTCTATTTATAAACACTTAAAAGGAATATAGTAAAAGCTAATCTTTATTATTGGATAATCAGTGAACTGCCTCTTGTAGAACGGCATGCTTTACCATGGCTTACCTGAGCATACTCGTTAGTTTGCACGATCATTGATTATTTATAACGTTATGGTTGAGTTGACAGAAGCATGATTGAGTCATTTACAGGCTTCAAATCTGTTCAACAGCCTTGAACTAAAAGTATAATCATCTACATACATGCCTCGATAACTCGTTTAACCCAGCGTGCCCCAGTGGTTTCTTCCATGTTTACATTTTGGATAAGTCTATTTTTTATTTAATGGGTGACTAGTCTAAATTTTCAGTTTCGTTTTGGTTGATATTGAAATTCCTATCAGCAAATATTGTAGACTCTGATAAGACGCCGCAGTATGCGGTGTCTGATCAGAGTCTTCAATGTTTGCCTATGTCCTATATATACGAGTTTATACGTAGGCACAAATGGGTTTAATAAATGTTATCCATACAATACATCAAGGTCAAAATTAGAATTAGCCATGGTTTAATTTCAAATATTGGTACATGTACGTATGTTCGACTTAGGTTAGCTCAAGTCGAAATTCAATTTAAGAAATATGGGCAAGTTCCGCTTAAGCGATTTGGAGTCATCATCGAGATTTTAATTAACTTGTAAACCTGTGTTTGTGATTGTTTGCCTCATAACCAAAACGCTCTGTCACATGCCAATTATTTAATGATATAAGGATCACTAATGAATAGTTCCCTTCTATAGATCTACAGATGGTTTGTATTGATTGAAAAGCATTCAGCATTCCCTTTTATGGTGTATACCGGAGACCCTCTTTGCAGCCATCTGTCACTGAAACAGCATCAAAACATAATACGTTTCGTGCAGCATTAAAGTAAATGATTTTTTAAATGGCTGATAGCTTAAGAATTGTTTTACCAATATACCATATGCGATCTAAGCAGGAATCTTTACCTGCTATGGTCACTCCAGAAGAACAACGACTAACACAAATGCAATGCATCAAAAATTCTTGAACATGATGTCGATTCATTTCAATCTGAGTGGCAAACAGTTTGAAGCCAGACCAGACGCCGGGTTACCCGGCGTCTGGTCTGGCTGGAAACTGTTTGCAATTTGGAAATAATTGTGTTTTCCATAATAACTGTGTTTTAGCGGGAAGTAATAACCTTTTCGCTCTGTATCTCTTGACAGATCTACTGTATAAATCAATGTAAAATAAAATGGTCATTTAGCTGTCATCTTTTTATAAATTTTCAAATTTATCATTTATCAGATTCCACTATACATTATCTCTATTTGTACTATAAAAAGGTCCAAAAATATAGAACTAACAATCTGGCAGTGTTGGTGATTTTAATCATCATATTATCTTTTTTATGATTAGCTATACTATGTTAATGGATATTGTTTCTTAAGATTGTGACCTAGTATGAGGTAGAACATATGTAAGGCATATACTGCCAATCCTGTGTTCAACGATCCCCTGTGTAAACCGACCACTTGAAGAAGCTATACATAGTGATAGTTCAATCAAGATTACTGCTTTGACAAGAAAATCAGTAATGCAGAACACTCCGATATTCACTAGGGTGCCACCTGTCATAAGTACAGTACAGTCAACTTATAACGAAGTGGGATTTTATATAACGAAATATTGGAGGTACCAAAACAAATGTTATCCCCTCTAATAACCGTATAGTAAGATGTTCCTGATATAGCGAAATTTGGATATAACGCAAACATTCAGACGGTCCCGATGACTTTGTTTTAGGTGAGCTTCACTGTACTACAAATGCTTCATCCTTTAGTTATCACATAATACAGGATTGACTAATGTAACAGTGCATGCATATTATATTATCCGTATCTAAAAGGTAAAGGCTTTGTTTATTATAGTGTCACCCCTATTGAAAGGGCCAGCCAGTTTGGCTTATGAGACACCTATCCTTTTTGCGCACACAGTACCTCCCGAATCCCTTCTCTTATTGCCGGGCGCCTGGCAGAGACGGGCCTACGGTAACCATTCGTTTAACTAGCTGGCGGCATACCAACCGGCCATATCAGTCCCAACCCCGTATCCGGCTCCGGGATTCGAACCTTCGACCTCCCGCTTCCGAGGTATCATTTGGTCGGTATCATAAACCCAAAATACATTATCAAATGACTATCCTGGAGTGCAATGCATCATTTGACCTTACCTGATTGTTTTCATTGCAATTGCAGAATCATAGACTATTTGTAACATCATGGTTGGTGTAGCACAGTCATGATTGAGTCATTTACAGGCACCAGGTCTGAAATCTGTATATTTTTGCACGCTGCTGGCGAATCTAGATATATCAGGTAAATGATAAAAACTAAATACCTTTGCAAACAGTTTGGATCCTGATGAGACGCCGCGTATCGCGGCGTCTCATCAGGATCCAAACTGTATGCCATTACGACCCTATGTTGAAAAGAAGGTTTTAGAAAGTTTTAATTTTAGAACAAAGGCTGACGACAAGTGCGCAGACAACAATATTACTTACATGTAGCGTTCAATCGTGACAGGAACACTAAGACATTCAGCTATACATTGCTTTTGTTATTATTGATTATGTTATATAGTTGGTAATGATATGTTAAGTATGAAATGCCTTTTCGAAGACCCCAAAAAGTTTTATGTACTTGTATATGATGTCATTTTGACAGGAGAAACATCTATGCATATTTTGTAATTTGTTACTGATTAAAAGTTTTGTTCTGTTCTCTTCTGATATGAACATAAAACAATATATATTCTAATCAGACACCAACTTGGCGTTTGGTCAAGATATAATTTTTGTAAAATTGCATTGTATTTTGTGTATATTTGAAACTTACAAACATCATCTCAATTGAAGTGTCGGTTTTATTGGTCAATATCGAACAAATACAACCTTTCAAGTATTCTAAACATAATGCTGCTACATGACGTCATGGTTATTCATCATTTATGACATACTCTAGTTATTTGATCTCTTTTCCATTTATAACTCATACAATATTAAACATATTAAATCATCATAGCACTAGGGACAGGGATTAAGACCATGAATTAACACTTAATCGATATCTAATATCGTCTGCTTCAAAGAGTCAAATTTTGTGTTTATGAAATTCAAAATAAATAAACATCGATACGAAAATGTTTTACTCGAGATTACTCATTGTCTGGTCTGGATCTACGATTCTACGCTGTTTGCACATCTCAGTCATTACAGGACTCAAGATGATGGAAGTGAAATAAAAGGCGTATGTCTGCATTATACTCTTTTTGTGAGAGTTATTATTAGACTCGTCTCTTCGAGATTTTAATGAGTAGCCACACAAAACGGTTTTATACTTTTGAGATGATTTTAATGAGCAGTCGCGCAAAATGATTTAACCCTTTCAGCCCTAGTCCCGCATATAGGCGTCCTCTTCAAACAGTGTACATGTGAATAGTAAACTTGTCCTGTGCAAACAGTGAAGACCCAGATCAGAGGGCTCCAAAAGGAGCCCTCTGATCAGGGTCTTCACTGTTTGTCATAATGCCAAACATTGACAAAAACAGCCCTTAAAGGTCAGAAATAGACTAGACTAAAATTGAAACTTGAATGGTCCATTTAAAGTTTTAGGGAGGAAAGAGTTAATGCAGAACAAAGGAGAAAACAATGTAACATATTTAGTGTCCCTCTTATTTGGAGCCATGAATCAAGTATTACTCAACACTTTAAGGGTAAACGACCGATATTTAACCAATCACTGCCCTTTCATGAGTACAACGGTTATTTGCAAACAGTTTGAGTCCTGGTTAGACGTCGCGTTACGCGACGTCTGATCAGGTTCAAACTGTTTGACACTCATTTCAATATTTCTTAAATTAAAATACACAACAATAAAAGCAGACGATAATTATTTTAGTGAGGCAGATAACCATAACAATTGTGCATTTTGTGATAAAAGCACCAAATTTTGAAATATAATAGTTCAACATATTCCAATCAAAATTAGATATTGAGCTATCGTGAATTTTCAAAATGGCGCCCATGGCAGCCATTTTCCAAAATGGCCGCCATCGACAATTTTATAAGAGTTATATTTCTTATTTATGAGGTGTAAAATTATATCGATTGCAGCCAAATTTCATATGTAGCTTACCTATGATGCAGAAAAGATGCCTAGTGATTTTGGTTACGGTTCAATTAATTTCTCTTGAGTTATGCCCCTTTACATACTTAGTATTTGATAGCTCTAACTGTTTTTCAGATGATAGCTTTACTTCCGTTTGCCGTATTGAAACAAAATTTCATACTAAGATTTCTTATCATGCAGGATAGACACCTATTGGTTTTGATTGTGGTTGAATGATTTTTATTGGAGTTATGCCCCTTTAAATACATAACATTTTAAAACAAAATTGGTTTCCGGACAACAACTTAAGTTCTATAAAAGGTATAATTATCAAATTTCATAGTAAGCTTTCTCATCATACAGGTAATTGGACACTTCCTGCTTTTGGTTATCGTCTGATGATTTTTACAGCTCAAACTGGTTTCTGAATGATAACTCTACTTCTGATTGCCTTATAGAAACCAAATTTCAAACGGAACTTTCATATTATACAGGAAAAACATATATTGATTTTCGTACTGGTCTGATGTCACGGGTGTATTATGTTGCCGCTTGCGGTGGCCTTTTTGCACTTGCACTGCCTGACACAACCTTTCTGACATTTGCAGGGAACGATTTGCTAGACTGCCATGCATCTGGTATACGTGTCGAGAAGGGTTGATAGTTCCCCTCAGCTGTCTTAGCTCAGCTGACCTGTCCCGTTTACACGGTGATGGTTGTTCTAGGGCTGACACTAGCATTTGACCCCACACATGACCCCCTTGGTACTCTGCTCTCTTAACGTGCACCTCTAGGGCAGTCTTCGTTGCGGGGGATCGATTCCACACTGTGTCTCTTGAAAAATAACTTCATCCTTGCCTTGTTTATATATGCATATGTGCTGCTTCGATCACAGAGCAGGATGACAAACCTCTCAGTGGTGGTCATTACCTCTGGGAACATGTATGATGGAGCGAACGAAAGTTGTAATATGTCATGTGGAAGTGCTGGAAAGACAGAGAATATTGCCCATGCTGTCTTTTTTCCGTGGCCATCAAGGATTGAAACGGTGTCACAGCCCGTCAAAGCATGGAACACCGGAAGTGCATGTGCCTTTTCGTGCCCTTGTCCAGCTGTGTTTTCATGGGCTGCTAAGTAACGAAAACTATTTCCAGTCCCGAACTCCAACCAAAGCCCATCTTCCTGCTGAATACTGTGTGCCACTGCCACGGCCAGTACCACAACATCAGTATCAACAGTTATCATGATATTCCGGTGACAATATCTTGCTGAATGTGCCTCATGAAATAACATGCAACTATCGGATTTCTTGTGCTTGCATGGAGCAACTGAATACAGATCTTGCAGTGTTGGTTTGCTTCAGACTTCTACATCAACTGTGACAGCAATCTGCTTGTCTTCCTGCACAAACCAATTGAGCAGAGCATCAGAAAGGAAGTGAAACAAATCTGTCTTATTACTATTGACTCTGAAAAAGTTCTACCGATTTTTGGGTATTGCAGCAGCATTTAGCTATCAGACACCTACGTCTCGTTTGTCTGCGTTTTGCTCTTGTAGCAGCTTTCAAAGACTCAGGTATGTCGCGGTCCCACACAACATCAAGACGCGACACAGGCAAGGTGTGGGACAAAGTTGTTGTTGTTTCTGCTAAGGTTTATAGTCCCGCATAAGCTTTATCATTTGCGGCATCCCATTGTCTCAGGATTGGGACAATGGTCAGCATCATGCCTATTATTGAGTGGACTTTGCTGTGGTGGCCCTGATAAGGGCCTTCTGTTGCCGCTGGTCGTCGGGAAGGAGGAAATGCTGTCTTGTCCTGGAGGTGTTGTTGTTTCTGGTTCCCAGTGGTTGGTTGTTAACAGATCCATGATGCACCTTATCCGATTCGGGGTTCCCACCGAAAACCTGTCAGGCTACCCCCGAGCCTTGCTCAGACTCGACAATCCAGGCGTCCATATGCAATCCCCCTTTTACCTTGTGCGTACCATGGTTCTTGATCCTGGTAGCCTGTGCAGCGCTCGGTCCGTTCCCATCAGCCACAGGGCGCCCGACCGACCATAAGGTGGTATTCATACCACCCCCTGTTTGGCCGTGCACCCCAGGGGCCTCCATATGGGACAAAGATATCGTGGGCGTACTATTTAAAGGTCTTTGCCGAAGTCGGTTTCAACATACATGTATAAATAATGGCTGTTCCATCTAGAATAATGCATTTTACCTTTGGGTTGTCTGAATGTGCAGTGTGGACATATTCAAGGCATGAATGCAGATTACTCGTCAGCCCTAGATGGAGACCTCCCCCGTCAGACAATACTGGCGGACATGTCTGGTTCTTATGCTGGAAGAACTCGTCAAGCTTGCCATCTCTGGTACGGCAAGCAATATACAGCGTTGAAAAGAGCTTTATGTCTAATTGTTTCAGAGAAATTGGTTGTTACTTGTCCTTTTACACTGGCATCAAGGTTGGACTAACACACACGTTCAATATATTTCGCGATATGGTACCGTCCACTGGTTTTGTTCTTTCTACAAGACTGCTACTCTCTTATCTTCTTCATCCCCTCAATGGCTGCAGGCCCAGTCATTTCTTTTATGTTTAGCAAAGGGGTTTCCAAAATGTTCCATGACAGGCTGACCATAGAGCGGACATCTTTGGTAAACGCGACCTGACCACTTGGCGTTTGATCGTGATGGCGTGTATCATTTGATTTTTCCGATTTGTTCGAGATGGTCTCAAAGTCCTGTATGGATGTGTCTACTTCTGGTTCTGCTAACATCCACTGCATCAGCGCAGAAGGGTTATCAGTAAGACCAACTGTACCGCCATCTCCTTTGATGCAAGCATTAATTTGCCCTAGGGTCTGGTCAGTGGCATTAGAGGAAACAGCTTGTTAATCTTCTGAATTTTTTTTTATCTATGCCAGGGTGTGTCCTGGGGAATTCAGCCATTTCTCTCAGATGAATTGGGATCCATCTGGCATATTGCGTTAGATCCATTGCATGAAATCATTTGGCTAGTTCCGTAAGGGCATCAATGTTCGTTGATATACCTCTCGCAGTGATCGTACAAAGACAGAAGCTCTTGTTCCAGTACAATAGTCCAGTATTGAAACTATGGGGTGTTTTCTGCCCTCTGGCTGCACCATGCTTTAAACTCCAGAGGATCTTCGTCAGTTTGTGTCTGACAATAGTTATCAAAAGCTTGATTCTGCAGAATGTGCAGAGCTGCTGCCGTAATTTGATGCGCTCTTCTGATACGGGATACATGGGCCGCCTTGAGAAACGAGTTGGCTGTACCTGGAGAGGATATGTCAACTTGTACCAGGGTATTGACCCAGCCACTTCCCTGCAATCATTTGCCAATCATCTTCAGTGCTGCCATCTGGATATGCAAACTGCCGAACTTAATCACAAGCTTGTCTTCGCCATATTTGTCTGGCCACTTCCACTGGATTTGTCCAGCCAGGGCATACAATGGCTAGTCAAATGTGGCTACAGCACTTTGGCTAGAATTCAGATTTTCCAAGGCCGCAATGATAAGATCCAATGAATGCTTGATCATAGCAATAGTACGGACACTCTCAAGAAAAACGGGAAAAGAGTTGTGGTAAACAATGCTCGAGTTCCTTGTGGCTGATGATTTTCATGGAAGGCAGCCGATGCAGTATCCAACACATCACTTCCCGTGACTTGGTTTCTCACAACCTCTCTTGCATTACCAAGCCACTGGTACTTGTCCTTGGTATGCTGACTGAAGTCGTCTCTAGTCAGTGATTCTATCCTGGTTTCTGAGACCAGTGACACCTTAACATTACTAGCGACAGGGGGATGGGGCCTCTGTGGAGGACTGTGGTAATCGACCTAAGGAATTGCAGCATCTCTGGTCCACCTTGTACTAAAATTATACTACTGTCAGTCCCTTCACCATCAAAAGAGGGATGTTGAAGAAGAGAGATGGCAGTACCATGGAACGAATCTCTAGCTGATGTTAAACTTGGATTGTGGTCAATATTGTCAACAGCAGCAGTGGTGGTAACGCAACTGTGGAGGGCATACAACCTAATCTCTTTGAACCGGCCTACAAATGTCTAGATTGCTTTACGTGCCCGAGTAAAGCCGTATACAGTCGGAATCCGCACATACAGTCCCATCTGGCGGATGTGAGAACCGAAAGTCTGGCCTCTAGCACAGAACCTGGTCGGCTTTGGTAGCCCCAAAAGGAGTAAATCTCCCATCGGACCCGGTGATCAACAAGGTACTTTATCTCCCCACCACGAAAAAGTCGTCCTCACTGGGAGGTTAATTTTATATAGAACAACAGTTACTGGCCAGCGCAATTTTATTGCAGCTAGCAGTAAATGCCTGCTATGGCTGGACTCATGAAAATATGGTGGCCAACTTGAAATTTTATTAACACATACCGGCGGACGAAGTCGAGGGGTAAATCACTCGATTACGATGTCAGGGGTCGTGAGTTCGATCCCCCATGTCCAAGTCCTTCAGATGAGACTTTATAAATCGAGGTTTGATATACCAGTGCTTACACTGGGCATCTAAAAGCACCAAAGAACTCTGTCGATAATAAAAGTAGGGCATCACGCCCGGGTTCTCTGTATCCGCCCCCTCTCTCTGGGCGTCCAATTAGCCCATAGATGGCAGAAATGACACAAACAAACAAAATAAAGCATTATTAGCATCCCTATTTCTGATCATATATGCGTGGTTTATCATTATAAGTAACTATGCTTGAGAATTGACCATAAAACAGTTGTCGTTGGCGGCCATTTTGGAAAATGGTTGCCATGGTCACCGTATTCAAAAATCATGATGGCTCAATATCTAATTTTGTTTGGAATATGTTGAACTATTAGACTTCCAAATTTGGTGCTTTTATCACAAAATGCACAATTGTTATAGAACTTTCAGTTTAGCTGCAGGACTATTTAGAATTGATGACGTCATGACAGTGATGGGGTTAGTTTGTTGATGTGACAAGTCCCTGGACATACTTGTTCTGTCACTAAAGCATTATCGTCCATAGAAATCAAACACATTCATCAATCTACGATTACATATTATTCATCGAACGGTGTTCGTTATTGTTATAATACCGTCATAATTACCCTCGTCTCATGAGAGAGTGAACCTTACAAATAAGTACTAATGACAAATCAGTTAGAAAGTCCCTGTTGAACCACGGAAGTTTTATTAATGAGTGCATTCATTGCTAACTCTTTCGATATTGCATTGATGAAAAAAGCTAATTTATAGTTATTATTGAGCGGAGGACAGGTTGACGTGAATAGATTACTTTAATGAAACAAAAAATCAGAATGAAAATTTGAGATACAATACACTAAGTGTTAACCCTTTCCCATATAGAAGCGACTTTTAGCACATTCATTTTATTCATCCGCTGAAGAAAATAATTCCAATATATACCGTAATGAATATGTGTCATATTTAATACTTTCCTTATTCTAGCAGGTAATAGCTTAAAGCAGGCTGAAGGTAAAGCAGAATGCGCCATATGGCGCATTCTGCTTTACTTTCAACCTGCTTTAAGTGGTCACCTATGTTCTATACTAGAAACAGGCTATAGGGTAATGGGTTAATGACCACGTGACAAAAGACTTGTGCGGTGAAAAATCTCGATTACGACTATTACGAAAACGAAGGCTAATCGATTCAATAAAATACAGGTGAGAACTTATGCCATGGTGACAGTGAAACAGAAAGCTCCTTCAGGAACTTTCTGTTTTAATGTCACCTTGCTTTAAGTTTTCACCTGTCGTAAACACCTAATAATTAACATTCTTTAGTGGTCGTAATAGAAATGTTTACTGTATTGGGCTATACTGTATTGACCCCTAATGACGCGTACACGTGTCCTGTTCAAACACTGTACATGTTCTTGCAATTAAAAGATGAGCTTTTCAGCAACCCAGAGGACAGTTAAAGACAGGACTCTAACGAGAGAAATTGTCATGAAATCAGCAAAGATGTCCCTACGACCGACCAGGTTACAGGACAAGAAAAGTGAAGAAGTGGTCGTACTTGAGGGGTAAAGGCAAAGGCAAAAGGCAAAGGCAAGCTTTATTTAACGTCGCATATGGTAAACAATCAACATAAGCTCTGTAGAGCTTTTATTGCGACAAACAAGGTATCCATTAGCATGCATACTTACCTGGGCATTACAATCACCTTCCTAGCACTACCCTTACAATGCCGAGCGTCAGGCAAGGGAGCTACTAGCACCGTTTTTATAATGGTATGACCCGGCCGGGGATCGAGCCTACAACCTCCCGCCTCGAAAGCGGACGCTCTACCAATGATCTATCGAGGCGTCGTAATAGACGGGTTTAACCGTAGAAAATTAAGCAACATGTAAGAAGACCACTTAAAGCCATAGTATTGAATAGCTGTTAATTGAATACATAATTATGTACCCTTTCATAGATGTATGGGACTGCTGGTGCTTTGCACACTGTTGTCATCCAGATCAGATGCGAAATAATTCAGGATCTCAACTGTTTGCCAATCCCATACATGTAAAACGGTGTTTAGGTTATTTTAAAAAACAAACTTTGCAATATTATTTCAGACTAGATTGTAGAAACAAACGATAAATAGCTAGTATATAGGTATAAGAGTTAAATCATGAGATGTCAGCTTAGGGGAAAGGTTACAAGTACATACATGTATGTTTATATTAATCACTTGTATCTCTCAAATGTTATCCCGAGAGATGAAAGGTCTGTGACTAGCTAGACATTGGGTACGTTGAAGAAAGGGCAGTGATTGAACATGCATGTACAATGCCATCGCAATGATTTGGCGATAGTTTGACAATGTTTGCAAGTGGTTCGGATTCTGATGCGTTGGCGTCTCATCAGGATACACATTTTTACCAGATGTTTTGGCAGTTTACAAAATATTTGCGTGGGTAAAGGTTAATGTAAATGTTTCGATTAGAATGAATCATATCCGAATGATTCGTTCCTTACCATATCAAATTATGCTTAAATCTTTGCATGCTGAGTGCGAAGCAATGATACAATATACCACTGCGAACACTTTGAATCTTGATGAGACGCATAGTAACTCTGACTCTATTTCGAAAAGAAAATACATAAAACACAGAGTTTTAAACAGTCGCAGACGACGTTTCTGTAAACGAAGAACAAACTACTAAAAGTTGAAAGAGTTAAGGAAATATATCACTTTTCATTTCACTTGTTCACGGCAAGCTACTGAATCATCGCTGATTTGAATATTTGTCAGATCTTTATCCGCCGTTATTCAAATTCTGCTATTTCAGTATTTTTATGATGATAAGTCCAGAGATGAAACTCAGTTTATCCTATAAGCCGATATGTCCTCTCTGTTACAGTGATTGGCATTTTGCATGATGCACGCTGATGTATGTTCTGACAGCTCTAATTATCGCTCACAATTTTCAGTTAAGATACCTTGGGGAAAACGTTATGCTCTTCCCCTTTTAACCCATTGTATGCTGGGTAATATTTGGCGGCCATTTTAAAATGTCGTCTGCAGCGGGTATAAGTCAAATATTTGCAAAAGATTTTAGCAGTTTCTGATAGAATATTGACTTGGCAGCAAACAGGTTTGATCTCAGATCAGGCCCCACAATGTGGGGCCTGATCTGAGACCAAAAATGTTTGCCTAGAGGTACACCTACATTTGTAAAAGTGTATCCCGCATAAAATGGGTTAAAAGATATTGTTCGCATATGCAATCAAAATAATTGTTCAGTGGAGAAGGCACAATGCTTTCTCACTGAAACTGAGACGGAACGCAAATGCAATACAATAAAATGGAGAAAATGAAAGCTTTTTGAAAAACATTTATGTGCTATGAGTAGCAAAAAGCTTAGAGCATGATCAGACGTCGGGTCATCCGGCGTCTGATCTTGCACCAAACGTTTTGCTATTGATAAAATTGTTTTAGTGAAGATGTGCTGACGAATTGCCCCGGGAAATAATAACGTCTTCTTCTGCATTGTACAAAATGTCGGATAGTGCTTTGAAATGGTATAGATGGGAATATTTTAATCTACATAAAACAGTGTCAAACATGATCTCACGCCAGTAAATTGTAAGAAAACGCCTAAATAGTCTAAAACGGACTAGTCTTTATTAGAAAATGGAAGTATTCGTTTGAACTTTGAAGGGCCAATAATTTAAACGTGAATGATGACTGGATAACCTTGTTTTATTTCAATTGAACCCTTTCACTCCCAATGACGTCATACAGCGCATTTGCAAACAGTTTTGATCAAAACTGTTTGCAACTTGTTTTGAAATTACGTCAGTTCAAACGATATTTCAGAGAACGATATTGAAGCTGACGACAACATGGCGGTGAATGAGTAAAAAACCTCACGATAAATTTGACCATGAACGGGTTAAAAGTGAATGCCGACTTGTTTTATTTTTGTTTAATGTCTGTCCAGTTGTGCTTGAATAGCGGTGAACGTCGTATTTCTGTCGCTCACATTTGACCATGGCTAATTCTCTGAGGATTTCAAACTGAACAAACACGTTTCGAAACATTAATCTAATTGTTCAAGTTGTTTGGCAAAATAAAACGTGTGTAAAAATTCGAGTTTTATCTTTTGACGAGTTCAGCAATGACGTCATTACAAGGCATTAAGCCACGTGACCTTGCACTCTGTTTTCAATGTCATGTTGACTATTTCATGGCCAGATTCTCGCTTGTTTAATATAATTCATAATTTCAATTGTAAATTATTATTTTCTCGAAAATTTCACACAACGTTTAAATGCTAAGAAAGAAATATTTTCCTTTTTTTTTTAAATTTCAAACTATTGCGAAATGACAAAGTGCTCGTACATGAGCCCTCTGATAAGGGTCGCAACTATTTGCAAAGGACAAGTATACTCATTACATGTACACTGTTTGTAAATGGCGCATATATACGTGTTACTACGGGTTAAGACACTTGCGCCGAGTTTGTTCTCACATGCTTATATATTGGATTAGTCCATTTTGGATATTAGGATGCCTTGTCTAATTTTTCATTTTCGTTTTGAATTTTATTGAAGTTCATATCAGCAAACAGTGTAGACTGTGATCGGCGTCTGATCAGAGTCTACACTGTTTGCATATGTCCCTTTTAGGGGACGCTAGGCACAAATGGTTTAATGAGTTGACACATTTATCCCAAACGAAAATCATACTCGTCATTTACGAACAGTGTACCTGTGAAGAATTCACCTGTCCTATGCAAACAGTGTAAACCCATATCAGAGGGTTCCTACAGGAGCCCATTGATCATGGTCTACACTATTCGTCATTTTTTTCATGAATAAGCGTATCGCGATGTCTGAGCTGGCTTCAAACTGTTTTTACGCGTATTTACCGTTGTTTCTTCTATCTAAATGACCAATAAAAATAATGTATGTAACTTTGAGAAAAAATTAGCAGACGTCATTTTTAACCCTTTGAGCCCTAGTCCCGCTTATAGGCGTACTTTTCAAACAGTGTACATGTGAACAGTACGCTTGTCCTGTGCAAACAGTGAAGACCCAGATCAGAGGGCTCCGAAAGGAGCCCTCTGATCAGGGTCTTCACTGTTTGTCATAATGCCAAACATTGACAAAAACAACCCTTAAAAGTCAGAAATGGACTAGACTAAAATGGAAACTGGAATTGTCCATTTAAAGTTTCAGGGAGGAAAGAGTTAAGCAGACGATATTACGGCAGTGAAAGGGTTAGTCTTATTGGGGAACATTCTGCTAAGGAGGGAAAGTTTCAAACGTTGTTCGGAGGGCCGTTGTAGGGAGTGAGCACTGTATATTGTTCAAAGCTATCCTTATTCCTAAATAGTCAGAAATTGATCAGACTTAATTGGAAATTGGAATTTTTATTTGAAGCTATAGTGGTGAAAAGATTAATGAGTTAGTACATGCTATACTGTTACAAATGTTATCCCAAACTTACCATGTACCATAATTATTCTAGTGGGCTGTTTTTGATTTGTCATTCCAGTATCTTTGATTCATGTCAAACGTCGCTCAAGTTCTCTTCAGTTGCTTATTACCATGATCTTGTACGGTAGCAAGCGTAGCGTGGCTTATTTATGTGATATTTTTATTGATCTTACGGATGATTTGTTAAAAAAGATCTTTGGCTTGAGTCATACGCCAAGAACTGTATCGATGACGCAACCTTCGATCCGTGCTCGCTCACTCTGGCCTTCAGGAGCAGATTCTCTTCATGTCTGGATACATGTGTTAACCCTCATCACCTTGTACCGAATTCAATAGTTATTTGCAAACAGTTTGGATCCTGATCAGACGCCGCGTAACGCGGCGTCTGATCAGGATCCAAACTGCTTGACATTCATTTCAATATTTCCTTAAGTTAAAATAGATAGAATTTAAATTTGAAAGATAAAAGCAGACGATAATTGTGTAACATTGATGACGTCATAGTAGTGAAAGGGTTAACCCCTCGTCTGCTATTACATGTATAGGCCTACCGTCTGCTTATGATTTGTTGTCTGCAATTTTATTTTAAATTAGATTTTTTGAATTTTGACTAATAGAATACAGTAGAACCTCTCTATTACGACCACTAAAAAGAAGGCCAAATGTCTGTATAAAAGACAGGTGACAGCTTAAAGCAATGTGAAAGTGAAACAGAAAGCTCCTGTAGGAGCTTTCTGTTTAACTTTCACATTGCTTTAAGCAGTCACCTGTCTTAAACGACTAATATTTGACACATTTTAGTGGTCGTAATAGAGAGGTTCTACTGTATATATAAATAGATACGAATGCCAAATAGTTTAGATCAGCAGGGACGTGTTACGTGGCGTTACGCGTCTTATCCGGGTCCAAACTGTTTGCAATAGTCTGTAAGGTTAGCTCAACACATTAAAGGTTAAAATAAAATGAGTCATTAATCGAAAGAATACAATTCCAATATCCCCAGACATTTTTACCTGCACGTGACTGAACATACCCGCAGACTGCCAATGGCTCTTTAGAATTAAAGGTACAAATTTATGACGTCATAGTTCAAAGCTATTATACCCTGTTGATTAATCATGATTCTGAATATGACTCGCTTGCAGAGTCGTACAGCATATACATGCAGTTATCATACATGTGTTGACTTAGATATTCCTAAAGACAGACTGCAGCTTAACCCTTTACCCCATAGCCTGTTTCTAACAGTGAAGACATATATGATAACTTGAAGCAGGTTGAAAGTAAAGCAGAATGCGCCTTAAGGCACATTCTGCTTTACTTTCAGCCTGATTTAAGCTTCCACTTACTAGAATACAGAAAATATTCTTTATGATACATATTCATGACCGTAAAAATTGGAACTATTTTCTTTAGTGTAGGAATAAATATGATGTGCTAAAAGGCGCTTCTATAAGGGAAAGGATTACTGCAGGACAGAAATGATAACATAAACTTCGTCGACAGAATAGGAAACTGGAATTGTGAGACAGGGAGTTAACTTATTATTTCAAAAGATACGCTTTTTCACGCATTTAACTAATTATTCCATTGAAAAAAATAAATGTATGTCTGTTTTATACAATATTGAATGTAAAGCATAATAAATATTATCTATATATCCTATAGAGACAAGTTATTGGGTAATGTGTTACAGTGGAGAATCTGTTATTCTTTCCCGTTTAAACGCAAACGTACGCAAACGCAAAGCACTAAAACGTAGAAAAGAACAACTTTTGGACAATTCTGATATTTCTTGTTTATCTTGGTGGCAAACAGTTTGGAGCCTGATCAGACGCCGGGTTACCCGGCGTCTGATCTGGCTCCAAACTGTTTGCACTGTAAATAATAGTTTTAGCGTAAACGCGTTTATTGGGAAAGAATAACAGATTATCCACTGTACATCAGTAGACTACACAGGTAGTTTTCTTCCAAAATTAACAGAATTTTTTATGTCGCAATTTGTTACCATTTCATGATAATATATTTTATGTGAATATTATTTAATAATATATTCTCGTTTGCGGAACATGTCATTTCCGTGTTGTTTAAAGCTTCAACGTTCATTTGCAATTAATCTAAACACATTACTCCATAATTACGGCTTTTATACATGTATCTCTAATTTAGTCATTCACCAAAATAATAATTCCAATTCATACAGTCATGAATAAGCATCATAAGCAGATGACAAAGCAAACTGAAAGTATAGTAGAATACGCATTAAAGCAAATTTTGCTAATTTCAACTTGCCTTTAGTTGTTACCTGTCTTTAAAACTAAAAACAGACTATGGGCTAATAGCAAACATCTCTCATCTAGAACACAAATTTATTTTTTAACAAACAATATTACCTCCCCTGAAGTACAACGGACAATACGTTATTCTTTCCCATTACTTTGCAAACAGTTTGGAGTCAGAAGTATCATTAAGATGCCATTATCTACATTTTATTGCAATGCGTTTGCGTTTCGTATATGCGTTTTAGAAACGGGAAAGAATACCGTCTTCTCCACTACATACTTTCTCGCTTAACTCTTTCCTCCCTGAAACTTTAAATGGACAATTCCAGTTTCCATTTAAGTCTAGTCTATTTCTGACTTTTAAGGGTTGTTTTTGTTAATGTTTGGCATTATGACAAACAGTGAAGACCCTGATCAGAGGGCTCCTTTCGGAGCCCTCTGATCTGGGTCTTCACTGTTTGCACAGGACAAGTGTACGACTCACATGTACACTGTTTGAAAAGGACGCCTATATGCGGGACTAGACTTCAAAGGGTTAAAGAAACTAAACGCAAATACAATGCAATAAACCCCGACAGCTGATCTGGCTCCAAACTGTTTGCAATTGTGATAATTGTTTAACGTAAACGCGTTTATTGGGAAAGAATTACTGTATTATTGTTTCAAAGTCGAATAACGTTTTTAAACAAAAAAGATCTTACAGTGGAGAATCTGTTATTCTTTCCCGTTTAAACGCAAACGTACGCAAACGCAAAACGCTAAAACGTAGAAAAGAACAACTTTTGGACAATTCTGATATTTCATGTTTATCTTGGTGGCAAACAGTTTGGAGCCTGATCAGACGCCGGGTTACCCGGCGTCTGATCTGGCTCCAAACTGTTTGCACTGCAAATAATAGTTTTAGCGTAAACGCGTTTATTGGGAAAGAATAACACATTCTCCACTGTACCATGAGTTCGCTTGCACCTGCTGTTTATATGATATCTTTTATTTAAACGGACCGAAACATTAAAAGCGCTCTACAAGTATAAAACAACCAGAATGGACCCAAATCAGAGTTCGTAATAAAGTGGCCACTGATCATGGTCTACACCGATTGTCGCTGTCAAAGTCAGAAGTATTTTGTTCACAGCAGCTGAAAACAATTTTCAACACTTAGTCTACATGATCTGCAATATTTGAGGGCTTTTTAATGTTAATGTTATCTTAGTTTAATCATATTTTATTTCGATATTGTACAGAAATGTGGTCGGGCTACACTCACTCACCACTTAGACTATTTACAGTCCTCCCCCTAATGTTCAGGTTGAGAACACATAATGAGATCTGGGACCATGCTTATATAAAGCGTTTGCGTTGAGTCTGAAATCGTTCTCAAGCATTTGATTCGTCAGATTTGAGCCAGGCTCAAATCTGACCAATCAAATGCTTGAAAACGAACCCAGACTCAACTCAAACGCTTTATAAGCGCTGGGCCTCGTCAATGTTGGTCAATATCGTTACTCAACTGAGAGCCATCAGCCAATCTCTTCAATCGTCGACTCGTTCCGAACCATGCTAAAACATAGTTCGGAACGAAAATATCCGATCGCTGAACGTTGAATACCGAATTTGGTCCTATCTCATTAGAGGTCCTCAACCTTAACTACGATATTAATGTTTCTGTTTACAAATTTCCGCTCCACTCGTTTTCAGTCATCGATCCGGTCATTTTGTCCTTTTGTGTGATCAGCTAACGACACTAAATGCATTTCCCGCGCTTAATGTCGCAAGGAACGTGGCAGGCACGCGCCGAAACGTGCCAGCCAATAACAATAAATTAAAAACCTATATTACAGTTTGAAATGCGATCAGATCATCAAATGAATTTTGGATGCATAGTTGATGACTTACATTAAAGCGGACCCACTTCATTCACAGCCCATTTCGAGCTCATTGTTCCTTTCATTGCTTTTGGCCGCGAGTAAACGGGATAATTTGTTAAAACCCGATAACGTGATCTTTTGTTAAACATCACCAAAACACCAGGCTCAAACCAAGCATATGGTATAAGAAGAAAGAAACGAAAATGCGGGAAAAACAGCGCCCCCTACTAGGTTGCCTTCTGTGGATATTTTTTATTTTTCACAGTATTCAGTGACAGTGTGATAAGTGTTGAAAATAGTTTTGACCTGGATGAGACGCCGAGTAACTCGGCGTCTCATCTGGATCCCAACTCTTTGACGCTCTAATGATTTTTCTCTAAAATAAAATACAGGTTAATTAATTAACTTTGAATATTGTCTCAAATGACGATAATTTTAAGACGACGAAAATATAGCAACTTAAGGTTATTCGTACAGGGCACATGTCCTGCACAAGTGAATACGATAACCCCCTTCACCGTTTTACTCCCATTGTTTACAAACAGTTTGGATCCTGATCAGACGCCGAGTAACTATGCAACATATCAGTATCTAAACTGTTTGACACTCAAAACGAATGATTTTAGCCACAGAGAGCGTAATTGTTATTTTAACAAATCAAAGCAGACGACAATTTTAGGCAGGCGACACCCTGGCATGAAAAGGTTTAAAATACAAAGACGAATAATGCTTTGTTCAAGCTGCACACGAACAAAGGAAAGTCTGAACCGGAAGTTTAATTATGTCGTCTGCTGCAGCGTCAAAAAAGATACAAAGCAGAAAAACACAAAACGCCATGATGACGCGAGAGCCCTTAAACCCTTTACAGCAATGACGTCACCTGCCTTTAAACACGTGTCTGCTTTTAAATTTAAGCTTAAGTGACTATAGTAATATCGTATTTAGTATTAAACAGTTGGGATCCTGATCAGACGCCGCGTTTAACGGAGTCTGGTCCGTACCCAACCTGCTTGTAAATAACAATTGTACTCGGGGCAATGCGGTAAAGGGTTTACCCTTTCATGATCAAATTATTCGGGAGCTTTTTACCCCTTCACCGCTTTATTGTCGTCTGCTTCAGTATTGTTGTCTATAATATATTTTCAAATTTATTTTTAAGGCAGTATGACTGACAAAATTTCTATACGAGTGTCAAACTGTTTGGATCCTGATCAGACGCCGCGTTACGCGGCGTCTGATCAGGATCCAAACTGTTTGCAAACGCGCCTTCAAGCGCCATTGAGAGCGAACGAATTAAACAAAGCCGACCTCACACCTGCTGTGCCCACCATTAAATAAAAAATGTGACTGATGATGCTAGACAAAATTAATGCAGAAAGCTCTCTGGCGTGCATTTATTTAGTTCTTCATTACATCAACATCTGTCTACATAGTGTTGCAAGGAGCGTTGACAGCAGTCAAAGCTTCTGAATAAACAATATCAGAAATATAATAAGAATATTCTGTTTCCTAATATTCGACCTCAACCGTATCAAAACGGTGAGATGATACTAGGCTCCTGAAACGTTCTAATTTTTAAGACAATAAAATTAAGGTAGTAAGCCCCTAATGTGATCAGATTAATGTGCCGGTACTCTTGTAGAGCGATCGACCATTTTCGAGCATTATCCCAGGATCACTTGACGAATATGACTCTACGATATTAACCGAAAAATCCAAAATTAAGTATTGACAACCAATCAACGGTCAAGGTATAAATATGTCACTGTCATATTCCAACGTTATGTGGATCCTGATCACACGACGATTAATTCCGAGTATGATCTGAATCGCCTCAGCTCTTGATTTGCAGTTGTCAGTGAGATCAACATTGGCATGGAAAAGATTAACTCCTTCACTGCCTTACCCCGATTACAATAGTTATTTACAAACAGTTCGGATCCTGATCAGACGCCGCGTTACATGGCGTCTGATCAGGATACAAACTGTTTGACATTCATTTCAAAACTTCTCAAGTCAAAAAATCTTAATATCTAGATTTGAGAACTAAAAGCAGGCAACAATCGTTTAAAGCAGATGGCGTCATGGCAGTGAAAGGGGTTAAAATTTCAACAAGTCAAGCGAAAAGATCATGACCGCTTAGTGGTCAGTGAAATGGAAGTGTTGTGAATAACCCTTTTGAACGCAAGATACAGGGGAGAAGACGTTGTTCTTTCCCAATAAACGCGTTTACGCCAAAACTATTATTTCCATTGCAAACAGTTTGGAGCAAGATCAGACACCGGGTAACCCGGCGTCTGATCAGGCTCCAAACTGTTTGTCACTCAGATTAAAAAGTCTCAAGAGAAATTCAAAATGTTGTAACTTTTAACATTTTCGTGCATTTGCGTTTGCGCTTCGTTTGCGTTTAAACGGGAAAGAATAACGTCCTCTGTTTTGTACACGCCGTCTGCTGAACATATCGTCTGCTGAAAGTCTCCATCTGACACGTGATACTCTACATTAGCAGACATGTATACATGTATATCAATCTATTGAAAATCAGTTTGGATCCTAATCATACGCTGAGAAACTCGGCGTCTGACCAGAATCCAAATTGCTTGTTACACGTTATCTTATCATGAAAAACATGTGTGTCTGCCTAACGTTTTCCCGCGTAAAAAGAGTTTGATACAGGTATTGGCGCAATGTCCAGCAGTACAATACAGTGAACCCCCTATAAACCGGAACCTCTAAATACCGGAATCTTCTCTAAACCGGACAAAAACGTTGGCCCCGTTTCCAACTCTTCTTTATTTTAACCCATTACACCAAAAAAATGCCTTTTATGCTTTTGATTTATCCCTGCGTTGAACAAAATACATTCAAGAATATGCATCATCAGAATGTTGTTTCTAAATTCTTGCAGATGATAGCTTTAAGAGTGTGCTATCTTCTATACTAGAAACAAGCTATGAGTTAAAAAAAAAAACTCTAAACCGGAAACCCCTCTAAACCGGACATTTTTGTTGTCCCCACAAATGTCCGGTTTAGAGGGGTTTCACTGTTTTGAATGATCATAACTATAAAAGATTTGTAGCCAACGTGACTGAAGAAGTTCAACTTGTGCAAGAAAACAGTACAGTGCTCCGTCTTTACAACGGCCAACCGAACATCGACTCCCTCCATACAACGGCCAACCGAACATCGACTCCCTCCTTACAACGGCCAACCGAACATCGACTCCCTCCTTACAACGGCCAACCGAACATCGACTCCCTCCTTACAACGGCCAACCGAACATCGACCCCCTCCTTACAACGGCCAACCGAACATCGACTCCCTCCTTACAACATTGTCGTTGAGGATGGGTAATTAGATCACTCGGCTTAAAGGCCTCGTGATCTAATGACTCCACATCTCAACTTCTAAATGTTATCTAATGCACGATAACGAACACCTACGAAATTGTTATTTCTTAAATGCAAACAACTTTGAGCATGTACTTTAAGGTCATCGGGACGGGTGACCCGGCGTCTGATCTGATTCCAAACTGATTGTACAAAAAATAATTGTTTTAGCATGTACACGCTTATAGGGTAAGAATAACGTTTTCTCCACTGTATGTCAATTTTATAAGTAAAAGCAAATGAAAAATATAAGCAGACGACAATATTGCAGAGACTGTGTTAGGCGGGTTATTATGTCATAATGGTGGTGATAGGGTTAAGGGAACGAAACGCATTAATGAATTAAGAGAACCTCCACATGAAAGTCAAATTCAACTGAAGGCAGCCCATGCGCAGACACTGCGATCAATCTGGAACTGTTTCCCATAGGAACAGTTATCCCATCCCAATTTGGCAGCCATCAAGCATTTCTCTCTTTGTAAAACAATAGTCATAGATCAAATTCCAACACTCTCGTGCTGAACACGCAAATATCGCAAATGCATTCCCTGCATGTTTTATTCATTGACTTCTCGTAATATAATGTAATACTGTAAAACTAATGGTTCCCAAAATGCCGTTTGGATGCTCTTCAGTTGATGTGCCTCTGGTTTTATCGTTACTTCACAAATGTGTCCGAAACGGTTCGTAAGTACCCGGGAAGTGCTCTTTAGCCGTCCAAAAACGTCCATTGCGTAAGGTATTTCGGTCGATGGAATTCAGACAAATGAGTTTTTTCCGTCTGGTTTTGGTATAAATGACTTATAAGAGAGACTGGTGGTTGGAAGTCCGAATCGATACTATAGTTATTACAGACGAGTGTTCAGACGGCTTGCAGACCTCGATCATGTACGTTATTTGTTTCTCAAATGTCTCTTAAACTCCTTTCACTGCCTTATCCCGAAAACAATGGTTATTTGCAAACAGTTTGATCCTTATCAGACGCCGCGTAACGCGGAGTCTGATCAGGATCCAAACGGTTTGCCACTCATATAAATAGTTCAGTCAAAATAAGTCAAAATAAGTCAAAATACCTAAAATTTAAATTTTGAGATATTAAAGAAGACAATTGTTTAAAAGTGTTGACGTCATTGCAGTGAAGGGGTTAAACTCGATACGAATCCCAAAGTCAGTTTGATCTAGAATCTATTTCCAAAATTATGGATGTTTATTCATGTTGTAATAAACTGGCAGAAATATACATAATATGTTTAATATATATTATATATTGATAAATGCTGGACATTGTACAGGCGTATTGATATAATACGCACTAGCTGGTAGATTGACCTATAAATAACAAGACACTTCAGTGGTGAAGACGTGAATTTGTTTAAAAACAATTGTTTCCATAACAACCATTTTGGAGTCAGATCAGAAGCAGTGTAACCAGTATAAAGTGTTTTGACCAGGCTCCAAACTGTTTGCCATTTAGATAAGATAAACCGTCAATATTTTCAAACGCCTGTTATTTTCTACAGTTGTTTGTATTGCGTTTGCGTTTGGTTATAAAAGCGACACTCAAATATGGCAGACAATAATTGATGACGTCATGGCAGTGAAGAAGTCAACCCATTTATAACCACTGGATTCTTCCATGTTTATATATTGGATTAGTCCATTTTTTATCAAAGGGATGTCTGGTCAAAAATTTCATTTTCATTTTGTTTTATATTGGAATTCCTATCAGCAAATAGTGTAGACTCTGGTCAGACGCCGCATAATGTGGCGTCTGATCAGAGTCTACACTGTTTGCCTATGTCCCATATATGGGATCGTAGGCACAAATGGGTTAATAAAAGTACACATGTAGCTCAAAAGGTCCATAAGACGCTCTTTGTAATTTTGTTCTGTACCAAATAGATGCTGACGACTAAAATTCAGATTGTAAGTTTCTAATACATGTACATGTATTATCATTATCATCATTATGACGACAACCGCTATTGATGACGACAACAACGACGATGATGCTGACGATCGTGATGATAATGACGATGATGATGACAATGACGATAATAATGGCAATGACGATAGTGATTATGATAATGATTACTGTGGTAATGCTGGTTATGGAAGTGATTGAGGGGACTATTTTGATCATTTCGGCTGCAAGATGGCTTTCGTAAACAGATTTTGAAACACATTAAACTGATTGCTTGCATGTTGCAGAGATAATCCATCAACTTAATCCTCCAAGCAGACATTAGACAGACGTACGACGACATTTAAACGACTGACGTGATCAAGTTATTTGGGAGATTTTTACCCCTTCACCGCTCTATTGTCGTCTGTTTCAGTATTGTTGTCTACAAGACACGTTTCAAAGTTAGACTTCAGGTTGTATGGCTTAATAAATATTGATAAGAGTGTCAAACAGTTTGAGTCCTGATCAGACGCCGCGTTACGCGGCATCTGATCAGGACCCAAACTGTTTGCAAATCGCCTTTAGACGTCATTGAGAGTGAAAGGATTAAACGACTGGCATTAAATTTCTCCTTTATAAAAATTCGAAAACAGTTGACAGGGAAAATGTGAACTGTTTCAGTAAACTTCCACAATTGCAACCACCTAATCGAAGACGTTTCGATGTCAATGGCTGGTCATGTATTAACACATTTACGTCCGTTGGAGAAAACGCTATTCTTTCCAGTTTAAACGATTCTAAAAAAAAAACAATCATTGAAATATAGAAAATGAGGATCTTAAAAATTCCGAGGATTTATTTCAATCCGATTGACAAACACAGCTTGGAGCCTGATCTGGCTTCAAATTGTTTACAATGGAAACAAGTGGTTTTACACAAACGCGTTTATTGTTTATTTGGAGAGAGTATGGGGAAGCGTCTTCTGTACTGCATGTATCACATACAGTAGAACCTCTCTATTACGACCACTAAATTGTGTTGATTATAAGGTTTATTTCTGCAGGTTAATGCTTAAAGTAAGGTGACTGTAAAACAGAAAGCTCCTATAGGATCTTTCTGTTTTACTGTCACCTTGCTTTAAGCTGTCACCTGTTTTTTTATCGAATTAATTAGTCTTCGTTTAACTGGTCGTAATAGGGAGGTTGTACAGTACCGTCATATTCTCTGATTTTCAAGCTGTTGAGAGATTTCAGATTTATGATGTTCGTAAAATATTAATGAGTATATCGGGTCTCATGTCTCTTTCGTAACAGTTAATTTTGTATTACTCGATCACTTGATAGGTAAGCCATGGCTAGTCTTAATTATATGTGACTGCTTAATGCAGGTAGAAACTATGCACAATTATTGCATGAATATATGTAGGTGCTTTCAGCATAATTTCATTTCATATACATGCTACCTGCATGGTTTTAGAGACCGCCATGCTAATCCAATATGCAGTCGAATAACACGAGATTTACTACAATTCTACTTTGTCTGGGATTTGATGGTGAGTGTCTGCGATTTCTTTAAGAAATCTACTAAATACTGAATTAGCAGAATTGTCTACAACAGTATTAATTGTTGGATTACAAGTACATACAATCACTCAACGTGTTACACTCTAGAATCTGTCATCGGCAGTGCAATACTGAAGACGTTGTTATTTCCCGCTTTCGGCGCCAAATTATTTGGGAGAGTTTTACCCCTTCGACTTTACGTGACTACTGCCCCGAAAGGGTTAAACAAAACTGAACACAATGCAATGATATGGGGCGGAGAAGACATAATCTCCCGATAAAAGCGTTTAGGCATAAATTATTAATTGCAAACAGTTTGGAGCCTGATTAGATTAAACACCGGGTTAACAAAGCTCAAACCTGTTTGCCACTCAGATTAAAATGAATCGTTAGAGTTATCTAAAACGTGAAATGTTAGATGCGTTTGCGTTTAAACGGGTCCACTGTAGCCTATGGTAAAAGAACTGCTTTAAAGAATGGCAAACAGTTTTGAGCCATATCAGACTGTCTAAGAAAGCCTGCTTCGCCCTTTAAAATCCAATTTTGTTCGTCTGCGTTATCCCTTTTACAGCCATAATGCTTAATGATATGGTCTGTACGTTTTATTTCAAAGCAAGATTTAAGGCAAAATTGCTGAAGTTATGCAGAAACGAATGTCAAACAGTCTGTATCCTGATCAGACGCCGCGTGATGAAGTGTCTGATCTTGATTCAAACTGTTTAGAATGTCGGCCTTTGTTGCCCTTTGCAGCGAAAGTATTTTAAGTATAGATTTAACTTTTACTTTAAAAAGATACGGTAATGGGTAATTTTAATTCTTGAAAACGATATCTAGAGGCATGCTAGTTTCAGCCGCCGTAAGCGTACTGAATCAGACAATAGCCAATCACATTCTTCAAACAGATGCCTTATTTATAACAATTGATTTTATAACAATAGATATGATCAATTCAGAAGCAGTGCATTATTAGCGCATTTCCTGAGCGAAGGATTTCTAGCGTGCTATTTAGTCCGAATATAAAGTATACTAATCAATCCCAAATTACAGGCACGCGCCTCTAGGAGATTTGTTACCCCAAAATCCCGACTGCACATGATACCATACTCGGAGATAATATCCCTTTAACCCTGTCATTACCAAGCCCGATTTCGAAGACAATTGCAAACAGCTTGAATCCAGATCAGACGCCGAGTAACTCGGCGTCTGATCTGGATTCAAACTGTTTGACACTCGTATCGCTGATTCACTACTCAAAATGCCCATTTTCTAGATTTGTAAAAAGGTTGCAGAGGATATTTTTGTGTCAGACGGTAGGTTTTTAGGGGAAGGGCTAATATACTATCATTTACCCATACACTCTCAATTATTGCCCGTTCGGTCGGCAAATGTTTTGGTTAAATTACACACCTTTAAAGGTTTAACTTAGGGAAATAAACCATAATTTACTGCTGCGGTCTGTGGCTATGCTCCGGGCAGTTTACATTAAAATGATGCCCGTAACATACTATTAAGTTGAGATAAAATTCTCATTTAACAAATTGAGTTATTCTGTACCCGTAACGCGATTGTCCAAGCTCGCTACCCCACTGACCGCTTGACCATTGTTGTTGACTCTAGCTATAGAAAACGTTGATTTTTGGACGCTCCAGTCGGCAGCTTCCCGCCATCATTATTAGACGGGTTTACCAGCTTCTGACAACTCCTTTTGTTGGGCGGGTTCAAGAGTTTAAACGTTTTGACTTCGGAAGCTTCTGAGAGCGTCTACGTCAAAAGATTAACAATTGAAAGACGCGCCTGTTCCGTGTGACTTTTTATATTTCTTTTTATTGGTTTTCAAACCGTTGGTCAGTAAACGTATCGACTTCCATCATTATGGTGAAAAAGAATTTCAATTGTGTCTTTTCAAGGATACCAAGTTATTCATCAAATTCTTCGCTTCACTTTATTGAGGATTTATCCTCAGTCATAAAAAGAAATTTCCAAAGAAGCTGGACTCTAAGCCCTCAACAAATTCCCCTACAAAGACGGTCAAAGGTAAGACTGAACCAGGGTGATACATTCGAAACTCGATACTTCGAACTCGCTTTAGTTCGAACATACCCATATTTCAACGTTAAAACGTGGCTGAGCCACGTTTTAACTTTGAAATACGGGTATATTCTACTAAAGCGAGTTCAATCTATCGAAATTAAACATATGAAATATTGATAAGTTCTATTTAAGCGAGTTCGAAGTATCGCGCTTCGACGATAGGTTCATGATTCAGACATCAGTCCTGCTGGTTTCCGGCACTGCACACCTGTGTTCAGGTACAATGAAAACATTGCTATTTCCCCCCAAATTAACATTTACTCAATAAATACGCCTTTTTGCGCCATTAATAGATTCCTCAACTGAAGAAAATAGTTCCACGTTATATAGACATGAATATGCATCATAGGAAATATTTTCTCCATACGCTATGGTACGGACCGTTCAAAAGAAGACGCGATATCTATAAGCTTTGAACTTTTGTCACTTGTTTCAATATGTTTTAAATTGACGTCAAGGCAGTGAAGAGTTTAAGGTATGGTGAATGTTTGCCTACAACAGAAAGTTGTTAAAAATGAGCTTGCATGGCCACAAGGAAGATTAGTTGCTTGTCTGTACTTATTGTGTAACCCTTTTGTAATAAAGTCTTTATATAATTATTATTACATTTGTATTATTATTTATTTATTATTAATAATATTATTATTATAATCATAATATCATTTCATCTTTACTACTCGCCTGCCTTAAGTTGTCGCCATTCTTCTTTAAGGTAATCGTAACATAACAGTCACGTTTTCTTGTATGTGTTAAAGCCAGCACTATAATGGCAATTTGCCCGCATTAAACCTTGGCTATTGGAAATAGGTGCAGATACATGGCGGACGTGGGGTCCGTTGGGTTTATCGAGATCACAGCGCTAATAAGTGAGACAAATAAAAGAGTAATGATGCCACCGCCAATAAGCTGATTGCGGGATTATTTTTCCCTGTTCGATCATCTATAGCATAATAGCTCATTACCTGATCGACGCATTTGTAACTAATTCATAACGTCGCCTAACCCCCTTACCCCACCAAGGCGCCATCTGTCGGCGACATTTGCAAACAGCTTTGATCCTGTTCAGACGCCGCGTAACGCGGCGTCTGATCAGGATCAAAGCTGTTTGCAATTCGTTTTTAAGTATTTCTTGAATGAAAAGTGCGTAGATTTTAAATTTGATATTTTTGCAGACGACATCATCGAAGCAGACGATAATTTAGTATGATAATGGTCAGAAGCCTCGTTAGTGACGGGAATGGTAGAGCGTATGTCCAAACCCTTTACCGTTTTATGACGTATTGATATTAGTTGTCAAGTCCATTTGTACAGGGTTATTCAGTTATTACGACCTAACAAAAGACCCATTTATCGTGTTACATGTAAAGACATTACATAATTTAAAGCATGATGAAAGTAAAGCAGAAAGCTTCTGATGGAGCTCTCTACTTGACTTTAAAAGAATAAATTCCCTTTCAATCGAAAACGAATACGATTTTAAGTGGTCGCAAAACAGGATCGTTTATTGTATTGACTTTAAAATGTCAGATTCCCGATAAACCTCTATACAAAAAACAGATAATTCATTATGAAAATATCATATTACGATGAGAGTGACAAAGAGTTTAGATATCAATAACCCTTAATTGTACAAAATGGACTAGACTTAATTGGAAACTGGAATTTTCTCATTAAAAATTTCAGGGGTGAATAAGTCTTTAAATAAAATGAGCTCAATATGACAATGCGTTCCCGACAGATATCAGTTCTGTCAATCATTAGGTCTTAACTTATTCAACCTTGAAACTTTAAATATAAAATTCCAATTTCCAATTAAGTTTAGCTCATTATTTACTATTTAGGGTTAATTTCAACAAAATATTTCAAAATGACCAACAGTGCAGACCCTGTCCAGACGGTCCCTCCTGCAGTAGTCCTTTAACCAGGGTCTACACTGTTTGCACGTAACAAATGTATTTTTCACAAGTACGTTATTTGTCAATGACGACTATACTCGTTAGTGGGCTAAATGTCAAGGTTAATTAGGGATTCGGCATCGTAAGTGCTTATCAGTCATATTAATATTTCTCCTGGCGGCAATCCGTCACCAGAAGCACTCACAAATGTGTACTATAGCCATAAGAAACGTGTACGTGTACTTTAACTGCTCTTGTATTGCTCTTCTACTACTCTAAGACTTAGTGTATATTGGCAATTTGTTTTAAAAACAGTATATACCAAGATCAGACAACTCCTTAACCCATTACCCCATAGCCTCTTTCTAAATCTGAAGACAGGTGATGCTTAAAGCATGTTAAAAGTAAAGCAGAATGCGCCTTAAGGCGCAATCTGCTTCACTGTCAGCCTGCTTTAAGCTCTCATATGCTAGGAATTAGAAAATATATACGTAAAAAGGCGTTTTTATGGGATGTACTGTTTTCTCAAAGGATCTGTCTATCACGACTCATGAGTCAGCAATCTGTTCTTAGGAAAATTTGCTTGATCCTGAGTTCGTAAAAACGTGTGGTTTAAGAATAATCGCTAACCTTATATTAATATAACGAATTTCCAGTTATATTGGTGTTTTATATAATTATACAGAACATTCTTCATTTCAACTGCATGTACGTTTAGAAAGTTGGGCAACGGGGCTCATACAAATAATAGTGACATGTATATTATGTTTAATTATTAACAATCCATTATAAATATATCATGTATCAAGAAACATCCTGAATATTGCTAGAATTTAGGATAGATGCTCGACAACAACAAAGAATACAACTTATGTCTGAATTGAGCTGTTACTCTTACCCTTTGCATTGACTGGTTCCTAGCTTTTGCAACACATGTTACATGTATACAGTGGAGAATCTGTTATTCTTTCCCGTTTAAACGCAAACGTACGCAAACGCAAAGCACTAAAACGTAGAAAAGAACAATTTTTGAACAATTCTGATATTTCATGTTTATCTTGGTGGCAAACAGTTTGGAGCCTGATCAGACGCCGGGTTACCCGGCGTCTGATCTGGCTCCAAACTGTTTGCACTACAAATAATAGTTTTAGCGTAAACGCGTTTATTGGGAAAGAATAACAGATTCTCCACTGTACTTAGGACAGTGGCCCTATAATAACTCTAATTCCAGATTCTGGAACCTAAAATATTGTGTTAGAGAAGACCAGTCTGTATTTCCAATTTCCATTTCAGATGTTCTTAGAGAGTCAAAACAAAACGTTTGGATGCATGCGTGCATGTATGCAAGCATGGATGGATTGACGGAAGGATGGGTCGATCGATTGATGGGAAGAATAAATGGCTATAGCTGAAATACTGGATACGTTTTACGACTCATCACGTGACAACGTCCAGCCGAAAAGATACGTTGGTGGTTTCCAACTAATTTAACAGTTCCTGCATGCATGATAAAACAATACACATACATGTATATACACATAACAGTAAATACAGTGGAGAAAACATTATTATTTCCCAGTAAACGAGTTTATGCTAGAGCTATTGTTTCCATTACAAACAGTTTGGTACCCGGCGTCTGATCAGGCTCCAAACTGTTTGCCACTCAGATTAAAACTAGTAGCCAGAGTTGTTAAGAAGTTATCATTTTCTACGTTTTATTGCAATGCGTTTGCGTTTCGTTTGCGTTTAAACGGGAAAGATGTTTTCTCCACTGTATGTAGTTATTCTTTCCCATTGAAACGAAACAAAACTCAAACGCAATACAATAAAATGAAGAAGATGACAGTATGTTTTAAAAATGTTGGCGATATTTTTATCTGAGTGGCAATGAGAAAAATTGTTTAAGCATACATGCATTTATTTCGGAGGACTTACGTCTTTTCCGCTGTAGCGTGCGCAAACGATGCGAAATGGAAAGTAGAAATCTAAAAAAAAAATAAAAGAAAGAAAGAAAAAACACTGAATATTTGGTTACCTTTTCTTGAGGATGTTTGAGACTAATCATTTTGTTTAATGCCAGATGCACGATAATGCTACACATTTGCTTTTCTCTGAGTATTTTCTTTTCTTTTTGAAAATACACTATTTGGTTTTCAGTCTCCTTAAGAACCTGCAATCTTCTCTTATTACTACATAGTCTGTGTGTAATTCCCGTCTTATCCATAGATTACTGTAATTTATGTTCTCTGAAATCCTGCTTAAGTTAAATTATTGATAGAAATAGAATAAAAACATTCAATATCTTAGATAATTCTCCATTCCAGGTAGAATTTACTGGAAGTATTCGTACAGTGGAGTAACGTTATTCTTTCTCAATAAACGCTTGTATGCTACATGTAAAAACATTATGTCCATTGCAAACAGTTTGGAGCCAGATCAGACGCCGGGTTACCCGGCGTCTGATCAGGCTCCAATCTGTTTTCCATCCAGACTAAAACGATCGTAAGAATTCAATAAACACTGTCATTGTTTACATAATATTCGATTGCGTTTCGTTTCGTTTGAACTATTCTGTTTGAAACAAGCCTGGATTTAAAAGAAGCATATTTCAGGTCTGTAAACAATTTCACATTATTTATTATCATGTCTTGGAGGAATTAACTGCATCCCGGAAGTACCTGGTTCATGGTGTGTTAGCAAATAAATCGCCTTTATGCTTAATACATCAGTCTTGTTTGTAAAGGAATTGATTCCAAAGTAAAACCTCTCTCTATTTCGAACAGTAAACTACAAATGCATTAGGTATTTAAAAGAGGTGACTGCCTAAAGCATGTTTACTGATAAAGAATAATGTGTCAAGACGTTATTCTTTCAAAATAAACGCGATTACGCTAAAACTATACTTTCCAGTGCAAACAGTTTTTGGTTACCTGTCGTCTGATCAGGCTCCAAATTGTTTGCCAATCCGATTCAAATCAATAATCAAAATTGGCAACACGTTATCATGTTCTGCGTTTTATTGCAATGCGTTTGCGTTTGGTTTGTGTATAAACGGCAAAGAATAATGTCTTCTCAACTGTATGAAACCAGCGTAAGCAAAAACAAGAGTACACGTACAGTACATGTATTTTCAAACAATCGCATCTTTCGTCGAAATCGATACCAGTTTACTTTTTGCTGACATAACGTAAACTATTTCTGTTTTTAAAATGATTATCGCTTTCAGTATTGAAAAATTCAAAATCGCTAATAAATACACATTATAGATTCAAATGTTTCCTGGAAATGCTTGAAAGTGAAGTCGTTTGTTTCTCATCATTGGTCCATATGTATAAACATTATTCTGTTGAACGGATACTCGAAGAAAGGATATTCATCAAACTTTATATCCCGTGGTTGCTTAATGCAGTACAGAGGTCAAGCAGAACGCCCCTATGGAGCGTTCTGCTTGACCTTTGTCTTGCATTAAGCATTCAATTGCTTTAAAAGGGATCCAAGGACCTTAAAAGGGCGTCCTTTTGATATGAGGTTGGCTGTAACATTAAGAATAAAATCAGTGCATTTATTCAAGAAACCCACAAATAATTCGTAGAAAGAATTCGAAGATATATGGGTAGAAAATGCAAATAATTATCGATAACCATATAGTAGCGTGATGCGCTTTCGTCATGCAATCGTATTGCAATGTACACATCTATCAATGGCTGGTTATATTGCAGCCTGTTAGGCAGGTGCATATAGTTGATCCAGGGCTGCCATTTTCCGCCTTTTTCCGAAATCTTCGGATTTTTATCCCAGCAGATTGTAACTTAAAGCAGATTGAAGTAAAGCAGAATGCGCCTTAATGCGCATATTACTTTACATTCAATCTGCTTTAAGTAATCGCGCTTGAAAAATAGAAAAATTGAAAATCTAAGGATATTTTCTGGCAGCCCTGTTGTTCTTGACGAAAATTCATAAGCACTATTATATTCAATCATTACGCCTACTCAAAATATAATGATTAATTTTGCCAGTTACTGGTGGCAGCTTAACCCATTTATCCGTGAATACGCATTTTCAAGCCCTCAATTTATTCATGCAACAAAGAAAACGATTCCACTTGATATAGTAATGAAAATGAACCGTAAGAAATAGTTCCTATATCGTAGCAGATGGTAGCTTGAAGCAGGCTGGAGGTAAAGCAGAATGTTTCTTAAGGAATATTCTGCTTTACTTTCAGTCTTAATTAAGCAGCCATCTGTCTTGAATGCTGAAAACATGCTATGTGAAATGGTTTAAAGAAAGATCGAAACAAGATAATGGGAATTTGGTGCATATAGTTCATTTAGGAATTAACATGGCAGCAGACAGAATGATGATGTAAAACAGGTCCTTCTAGGACAATGTTGCTTTAAAAAGTGATCACTTTATTGATATATATGTAATGAAAATGTATTTGCGTTTCGTTTAGTTTAAAATTGAAAGAAGAACATATATCTATTGTAACAACTTAAAGTATGTTTAATGCTATTATCTGATTGAACGAAAAAATCAGAACTGAAATAAAATATAAACATTTTTCTTGTTTGTAATCAAAACTAATTATAACGAGTGTCGGTGATTGCTGCTTGAAAAAATGAACGAACATACAGATGACAGAATAAATAAATGATTGTAAGTTAACAGAACGAAATGTATGAAAGCGTGTATATATTGTAGCCGTTGGCAGTGCCAGTACGAGTGCATCACCAATCAATCATAACTGTCAATCAATCATCAGAAACTGTTCTATATTTGAACAGATAATCAACTTCCTGTCTATGTACGCAGACACTACTCATCCATCGGACAAGACAAGCGACCCTTGAGTTTTTTGGCAAGCCCATAGCGGTACAGATGGTTCGTTGACATCTCCTTCTTCATAGATAAGTCTAGTTATTGCCAATAACCAACCACGAATAGATGCGAATCTGGGGCCCGTTTCATAAAACTTCGTACGACAAAACTGGTCGTAAGTCAGATGATAAAAGTCTCAATTATTATTTGTTTCTCCAACTAATCATGTCTTGTGACATATCTTTGGAATTGTCTTGAAAAGACGATTCCAAAGAGATGTCACAAAACAGGATTAGACAGAGAAATCAGAAATTAAATGTATTTTAAAGTTTTGACTTACGATCGATTTTGTCGTACGATGTTTTATGAAACGGGCCCTTGTAGAGTAATACATTGTAGCATTGCTACATTTCCGTACATTTTGTGTTCCATATAGAATACAAATTGTTGCTTAAAACAGCCTGGGCGTAAAGAAGAATGCTCCTTGGAGCGCAATATGCCTTACCTGCAGCCTGCTTTCAGCTACCGCCTGTTAGGATATGGGAAATAGTTTTTACAGTAAATATCTATGGTTGTATAAAGAAGAAATACATGTTGTTTATTCTACAGTGGATGAATCAAGTTTGACAAGTTACAAGCTTGACATGGCGACACAGCATGCATAATATAACTTTTATATAATTACATATAATTGCATATAAAAATGTCATTTTGGTATCTGCTCTTGGGGTCCGTCTTACGAAATATTGTCGTAAGTCAGATTCTAGAATTCTCAATTATTATTTATTTCTCAATCTAACACTGTCTTGTGACATTGTTTTGGGATTATATTGAATGGACGATTCCATACAGATGTCAAAAGACATGATTTTATAGATGGAGAAATCAGAAATTATATGTATTTTAATGTTTCGACATATAGCCATTTTAACGTATACGACGTTTTGTAAGACGGGCTCCAGAATTCTACTACATGTATTGCCTTTAATAGGTATTGAACTCTTCTGGTCGTTTCAGTATATATCCAATTGTAATTTATGCCTCATGTGTTATCGGTAATTTCATGATACAAAGTATACACATGAGAATCATCACTCCAAATACATACAGATCTAGATCTATACAGAGACATCGGGATCGGGGGCTATTTTGTACTGAAGAGATAACAGTAGATCTACCTATATACGCTCGTACAATAACAGAATCACAGACATTTGATCACAATGGCCACTATGAGGTTTTGTAATACATTAAACTTATATTTATACAAGTACTGGGTATATTGGCGAGAAACAAAACAAAATACTTATACAGAACATGTTCCATCCATGCCTGATCGTGTTCGAAAATCGAAAAGTCTCCGACAAAGTCAGGCAATGGAGATGTAAATAAGTCACAAAACTATATTCATATTCAGTATATATATAAAGTAATGTCGGCGTGATGCTGGAAACTACCGGGAAAATCTGTATATATGATTTAAAAAAAATAGATGATGTATATGGCTTTAAAAAACAATTTTATTTCCTCCAACAATGCGCGACGCGTTTCACCATAGCATCAGGCGCATTATATATTTAAACCTTGTTAAGGGTGTATCAATGTCATGACTTTGGGAAACTTTCAAAGTATATGAAAACACTCTATGATGGTTTTGTATTGAAGAGCTATTTAAGATGAATGAAAAAATAGAAAAAGTGTACATTTTGGTGAACAACAGTTGGCTCTACGGCCATGTAAAATTTACCCCACCCACTTCCTCTTATTTTGTCCATTTCAAACAGCCCGCTTCAATAAAATCCATTTTAAATGAAAACAAATATGATAATTTGGTTTTGTGTTATTTATTTCCTATCTATGGTAGTATTTCTTCATACAAAAACTAATTTAAGAAAAAAAAGGCACCAAATATGAAATTTATAAAGCTCTAAATAGCATCGATATGGTACTTTTTGTGAATTTTGTAAGGGGAGATAACTCTTTTTACTTTAATAACTCAAAATTTTCAACACTGACCTTTCAATTTCTTTTCATATTTTGAACTGCCTTAGCATGGGCTTTCATCTGGTAGAATATAAGAAAAAGTTAAATACTAGAACTATTTCATTTTCAAACTTTTTTACTTTTTTTCATAAAATAAAAAATCTAATAAAATCATGCCCTATACAAAGCATATTTTTGATATTCAAGGATCGATATTGTTCAAACCTGGTGCCTGCTTTGTCTAAATTTGGTTTCTATATGTGAAAATACCACCATAGACATGAAATAAATAATGGAAACCCAAATTATCATGTTTGTTTTGTTTCGAAATAAATTTTACTGAAGCTTGTACCCTGAATGGGTAAAATTTGAAAAAAAATGTCCAAATTTGACATACCTTTTTCAAATCGCTGTAGCTCAAAAACAAGGACACCACCATATATATTTTTTTTCATTTTTTCATTCATCATAAACAACTCTTCCAAAAAAACAATGTTAGAAAAAAAGTTAAATACTTTGAAAAAATGGCTTATGACATTGATACACCCTTAAGCTAGTACGAAATTTTCTCCAAACTATTTAAATATGGTTGAAATATTAAACTCGATATAAACTACTTATAGAATATAGCTTTACTGGAGTAATTTAATCTACCCGACAAGCTTTGTATGAATTGATATTTTATCCTTTGCTCAACACTACACAACAACAACTTAGCGTTTCCAAAATCTTGAGAAAAAAAACAAGCATCCACGTGTACATAACAAATCTTGTAACAAAGAGAACCAATTTGTTTTATTTGAATGTAGTTCAAAATCATCTTTCAACATAAGATCAACTTTTCTTGTGTATTTATTTTCGTTAGTTTGTAATAATTTTACCCAAAACTCCAATTATGTTAAACGTTCTATGACTCTGAAAAGACACTCTATCCAGTTCTCTATAAATAAAATAACTTTGACTGGTCTTCTCCACTCCTAATAAGCGTTTGCAGAATTGTAAATGAACAAATTATATATTTTATTACCTTTGTCAATTCCCCAGACTTCGCTACCATAATTAAGAATAGGTGCTATAAGTTTGTCAAATAAGTCAAGTCGGTGTTTGGTAGATATATCGGTGATTTAGCACATGGCTTGGAGCTCTCGGCCAATCAGATGCCTCAAAAACCTGTGAATATATCGTTTGTTTTACAAAACCATGAAATAACTAAAACACTGTTCACTTATTCCACTTATCCGTCATCTCAAGGCAATTTGACGTCACAATCCTAGCACTCCTCCGAGCGGGTCACCGCAAAAACCTTTTGCCTGCACTGTAGGCTTAACGATAGCTAATCGGGATAAACACCAGATCAAGGATTCAAACTAAAGCAATACGGTAATTCCACAGTATCAATTATAGATCTAGATCTACACCATCCCTTTGAACCTAGATATATGCATTGGTTCAGCTGTAGATGTAAAACCCGCAATATGCATGTCTAGATTGTCTTTACTATACAGCTAAGATCGGAGGGGAACTGCACTCGCTTGATGACGTCATATTATGTACAGTGAGACCTAAACTTTAAAGGCAGTTAATAATGAATTGTGCTTACATATAGAGCTTCGATAAGCGTTATTTATGTTGGTGTTAAAGCATACTTAATCTCTCAAACTACACATTGAAATAACCTTTTAATTTAAGTAAAATATTACAAATAAAATGACTTTTCGTCTAAAACAAAAAGCAGAAACTAAGGGTCTTCTTGTTTTCCTCGAGCCCAAGCCAGTGCTAAATAGGTTAGACTATGGTTGCGCGGGAATAAACGACATAGTTCTCGGGGGCTACGCCCCCTAGAACTATATCGTTTATTCGCTCGCAACCATGGTCTAACCTATACTTAGATAAGTATTTGTTCATTTTAAATAAACGTTTAAGGCTTGGCTTCCAAGTTTATTCTGTTCCTCTGAAAATGAACCATCTATGGTGAACACTATATCAAAATATACAAACTTATTTTCTATCTCCACTATTTCATTATTATAGCAAAAACAGATTTAAACGACTACCTTTTCAGAAGATCATAACTTTAGAAAGACGTACTCCATATATTCAGCCGAACTTCGATATCTCGAACTCGGTTAAATCGAACATACCCGTATTTCAAAGTTAAAACGTGGATATTTTCGACTTAACCGAGCATGAAATAATGCAGTTCGTGTGTAGAACTATTGGAAAGTGCGAGTATTGCGAGTTCGAGATATCGAAGTTCGACTGAATATATGGAATACAGGGTAAATGCAAAAGGATAGCAACACAATATAGAAACAAAAAAGTTTTTATTTTTTCTGAGTTCGTAATCAGACGTTTTCTTGCTTTTAACAGCCGTTTGTTTTATAGATCTACCCTGAGAGAAAGTAAATCTGTGTCGTTCTCATACAGGATCCAGAGGGAGTGGTGCTTATAAAACAAAGGGAGAGACACAGGTTGCTGCTTTTATGTTGTGTTTTTTATGTAAGTGGCAAATAGTTTGGAACCTGGCCAGGCACCGGGTTGCCCGATGTCTGCTCTGGTTCCAAATTCTCTTTTGTTGAAATAATGATTTTAGCATAAAGGTGTTTATTTTGAAAAGAATTACATTTTCTCCGCTGTATGATAAGACATCTTGGTTGGACCTCATCTAAGAAAAAATAGCTACAGTGGAGAATCTGTTATTCTTTCCCAATAAACGTGTTTACGCTAAAACTATTATTTGCAGTGCAAACAGTTTGGAGCCAGATCAGACGCCGGGTAACCCGGCGTCTGATCAGGCTCCAAACTGTTTGCCACCAAGATAAACATGAATTATCAGAATTGTCCAAAAGTTGTACTTTTCTACGTTTTAGTGTTTTGCGTTTGCGTACGTTTGCGTTTAAACGGGAAAGAATAACAGATTCTCCACTGTAGATCCCCACATGGTTACAATAATGACACTTTATTGTTGATGAATATTTGTAATGAAATACCAGGCCTATTGAATAAATAAATATTCATAAAAGTAAAGCATGTGATTCAGCCGTCAGTCCTCCCACATAGTTTTAGAGATTAGTTGGTTCATCCTTAATTACAGTCTGCTTAAAACTGTTGTGTGCTAAATTAATAAAGGAAATTCCGTTTTCGTCGATACAAGACTAAAAACTATGTATCACACAGTTTGAAGCCTGATCGGGCGCAAAATGACAGGAGATATGATCTGAACCTAATTTTTGCCATGTTAGCTAAGTCGTCTTTGGCATGATAATGGTTAAGAGATGTGGTTTCTTAGTGCATAGCAAAGGTAATGCTGAAAGCTGCCTCTGGGAGCTTTCTGCATTACAATGATTTGTTCTGCATTACGCGTTGATCAATGTCTCTTAAAAACTGTTCATGCAATTTTATTACATGTACAAGCATTTAAATGTGGTAGTTGAACATAGATTTTTGTAACTTGGGTGGCGTCTTCATATGTTTAGCAAATTTGCTTTATTTGTCGTTCTGTCTGGTTCTAAAGCCCCTGCATGGCAGACAATATAGTGATCTCTCCCTACAACGGCCCTCCAAACAATGATTCCCTCCTAACAACAACGTTTGACGCTGATTACCAAGACAACTATGTCTAGCCTTTTCACAATTGCAATATCGTCTGTTTAAAATTGTCGTCTGCTGCTTTTTCTCAAAGTTACATAAGGGCTATTTTGACAAAATAAAACATAATGACACGTGGCAAACAGCTTGAATCCAGATCAGACGCCGCCTTACGCGATGTTTAATCTGGATTCAGGCTGTTTGCAAAGTCATACTCAGCATTCTAATGATATTATTTTCCCTTCCTATTACCAATCCCTCCAAATAACACACAAAATAGTTGTCTCCCATTTGGTGTTGTTGTAGAGATGGATCACTGTCCAATGAACCATTAGACCTTACTTTATGAGTTGCCCAGACATTATAATGTACATATACCTATTTATATCATAGAATTCACGTTTTATATCACTTTTTGGACAGTGGATCGAATTAGCCCCTAACGAAAACATTTGTTTTGTTTGTGGAACATCCCTTTATGTCATTATGGATTAATAGACGCCCCCGACAGACAGTGGGAAATGGAATCAGGAGATCCTGGGGGCGTCTGGTTTATCTATGTCTGGTTTAACCCATTGCAACATAAATACACATTCAACGTCTCTAATTATTCATACACTAAGAAAAAAGTCCTTAGCTTGGAAATTCTGGAAACAGTGATTCAATGATGACATTTCAAGTACGTTCTTGCTTTAAATGGTCAACTGTCTTCCAAACTAGAAACAGACTAGGATGTAAGCGTAAAAAAGCTACATATTTAAAACAGACTTCTTTTGAGGAGACGATATTTACTGGAACTAAATTGATTAAAACATCCGAGGCACATTATCCTGACCCGTAGCAAGCAAACCAGTACCCTCACTTTAACCCATTCACCCTGAAAATTCTAAAAGATAGTTCCAGTTTCCAATTTGATCGTTCACTATGTATTTAGGGTTGTTTTCGTTAAATATTTCAAAATGAAGAGCAGTGCAGACTCTGATCAAAGGGTTCCTAAACTATGGTCGGGTATTCACTGTTTGCTTAGGACAGGTACACACTTTAAAAATGACGAGTATACTCGATTCAATGTTTTTAAAGCAATATACGAGCTATGTACAGTGGATAATCTGTTATTCTTTCCCAATAAACGCGTTTACGCTAAAACTATTATTTGCAGTGCAAACAGTTTGGAGCCAGATCAGACGCCGGGTAACCCGGCGTCTGATCAGGCTCCAAACTGTTTGCCACCAAGATAAACAAGAAATAACAGAATTGTCCAAAGTTGTTCTTTTCTACGTTTTAGTGCTTTGCGTTTGCGTACGTTTGCGTTCAAACGGGAAAGAATTACAGATTCTCCACTGTAACGGTGGACATCAAACAAGGAAGAAAAATGGGCTCAATATTAGGCACAATGTTGAAACTTGTATAAGAGGGGAAAACATAACTCTTTCCCGTTTAAACAAAATCGAGTGAAAACGTGCTGCAGATAAATTTTAACTTTTCACAAAAGTTAAAGACTTATTCTTATATATTTAGAAACGCGGCATTGGGAAAGGTTAACATCGTCTCCAATGTATCGTTATAGCTGACAGTAAATTCTGACTGAAGTCAGTGCTGGATAGCATGATTAATACATTTCCCTCTGAGACTTTCAATGGACCATTCCACTGGCACCAGTGTCATGGACTTATTATGTGTGTGTGTTTACTGTATGTAAACCTCTACTGAAAACTCTAAGTCTCTACAGGTCTATAATAAGATATTTTTTGTTTGTTTGAGCAGTTTCTACCGGTAAGTATTGTCTACTATAAATTGCCCTTTTTCCGAAATAAACATACATTTTTGTATATAATAATTATGAAGGGGGAACTCTAGATGTGTACACTCTTTAGTCTCTATCTATTAGATTCTGGATCTAGATCCTATTTTTCCGGTCGGTTAGCAATGTCTTTTGTATAAGAATGGATATAATAAAATAAAATGTGAGTTGACTCTATGCCTCTACATATAGATCTACCGGTCTGCTATCTATTAGTAT
Source organism: Gari tellinella (assembly GCA_922989275.2). Lineage (NCBI taxonomy): Eukaryota > Metazoa > Mollusca > Bivalvia > Cardiida > Psammobiidae > Gari > Gari tellinella. The sequence continues at coordinate 49,040,069 of OV277864.1, forward strand.
AAGATCTTTAAGATATAGATTCTTGATCTATAAGACCCCCAACCGGTTCGCAATGTCTATTGTATGGGAATGGAATAACCAAAAAAAATGAAGGAAAAAAATTAGATAGCTTGACGCTGTGCATTTACCGGTCTGCCTATCTACTATTATGATAATAGATAGCAGACCGGTAGATGCCTAGAGTCAACCCATATAGATTTTTTTCTAATTTCACTCCAATACTATAGACATTGCTAATCGGTTGAGAAAAAAATCATTTAGATATAGATCTAGAATCTAGACCTAATCGGTATTATACTTATTGGTAGCAGACAGGTATAGCGGCATCGAGTCAATTCAGATACATTTAAAAAAAATGTGATTCCATTCCAATACATTAGACATTGCTAACAGGTCGGAATAAATAGGATCCAGATCTAGAATATAAAATATCTTGATACTGACTACAGACTTCCCCCGTAATATAATAAACATAACTGACCGGTAGATACAGTTAAAACAAACAAAAGAACCTTACTATAGTCTACAGACCTTTGGAGAGTTAGATTCCATAGTTCTATATACCTTCTTATCGGTAGAGGTATAGAGTAAACACATACACATAAAAAGTCCATGACTCTGGTGCCAGTGGACCATTCCAATTTCCAATATACGTGTAGACCATTTTTTACTTTTTAGGGATACTTTAACAATATACAGTAAAAACTCTCTATTACGACCGCTAAATTATGTTAGTTATTAGGGTGTTTACGATAGGTTACCGCTTAAAGCAAGTTGACAGTGCAACAGAAAGCTCCTTTAGGAGCTTTCTGTTTCACTGTCACCTTGCTTTAAGCTGTCATCTGTCTATTATACAATCAATTATCCTTCGATTTAGTGGTCGTAATTGCGAGGTTTTAGTGTATGTTCAAAATGACAAACATTGCAGACCCTAATCAGAGAGATACTGCGGGAGTCTTCTGATTTCGGTATTCACTACTTGCATAGGAAACGTATACGTACTCTTCACAGGCACGCTGTTTGTTGATGACGAGTTTACTCGTCGCTAGGGATGGTTGTGTTTATATATACATGTAATTGCCAGGAATAACGCAAAGCAGCACATGCATAGTAAAAACCCGAAATTACGACTGCTCTAGAGAAAGCTTTTTTATGGCAGATTGTAGATATAAGCAAGATGTAGGTGGGGCTTTCTGCTTTACTTTCATCCTGCTTTAAGCTCCTCTTGCTTTTTACACACTAATTAAACCGCATTGTGAGAAGTCGATATAGCGGCAGTTTACTGTAACCAGTGTCGAACATGACACCCATGTTTTCACGGCTAGGATTCCCCGAGTGGTAATGGAGATTTCTGAAAGTTTTCTACGACCGACTCATTCCGCCTTTGACTATGGGGTCCCCCTGTTGAGACTGGTTTTATATATCAGAAAGTCAGTGAGAAGTTTGTCTTTGATACTTTTGTTGAACATGTTCAGCTAGATATCCCTTACGATGTAATTTACGATTTTTATTCTATTATCAAACTAAATAGCGCTCGCTTAAGATATCAAATAGCCGAATTTTACAAATTAGAGACGACAACGATATCCGTACACAAATTTATTCCGACTTAACGACTGTATAATGCCCGTGCTCGGTCAGACGGGGAGTCCACCTGTCGTAGTGGGAGGGGTAACACGAAACCTGATGCTAAAGAATGTTCGTCTTCGAACATAAATTTTTCCCGAAAATGAAACGAGAATTTTCTCATGAAGTCGTTTAAATGCTCACACATGAGATGGACTAACTGATATACAGTTAAACTTAGATAACTATAGCTCACCTTTAGAAGTCGATCTACATTTAATCGTTGCACGTTATTTTCAAGAATTTGGGATCGTTAAGTCGAGCATACCCGTGTATCAAAGTTAAAACATGGTAAGCCAAAGGCATGTTTTAACTTTGATATACGGGTATGTTTGACTAACTTGGGTTATCGAATTATAACTGTATGTCCACTGTCCAGCATGATCATGGAACGGGTGGGAACACACGCGATAACAAGTCCCCCTCCCATGATGTGTTGGCAGTCCGGATCACTTGGGACAAACGGGCCATCAACGTAACTGACTCTGGACTTTGGTCAACTTCACAACGTAAAGCGAGTTTAAATGATTATATTCTTGTTGAATGTATGTCCATTCTTGTCTTTGTATCTTGTTCTTCGATTTGTATCAAATTCGTGTTCAATTAAGTTGCAAACTTGTGAGTATTGTTCTGTTCAATAAATGATGTTGCTGTAGTATCATGAGGTATGTGTGACATTCAATTTGAATTTCAGTTTTATTTTCTCACTGTTATAATAGGTATAATAGATGTCACTTCAACTACTTATTATGTAAACTTGGAGGCGTATGGCAGTAGAAAAAGAAAGCATATACAGTAAAACCTCTCTATTACGGCCACTGAAATGAAGGCTTATGGTTGAATAAAAGACAGACAACAGCTTAAAGCAATGTGAACGTAAAACAGAAAGCTCCTGTAGGAGCTTTCTGTTTTACGTTCCCCTTGCTTTTAGCAGTCACCTGCCTGAAACACCTGATAATTAACACAATTAAGTGGTCGTTATAGAGAGGTTGTACTGTACATTTTTAAAAAGATATCCGTTGCCGGTTAAGTTGTTTGGTGTACAGTATTCATTGTGTCAATGGTTTGATTTTGTTTCATTTCCAAAACCCGGTCAACCAAACGCTAAATTTAAAGATGATCCAAGCTAAATTTAGAAATGACGCCATAGCAACAGCCATAATTTAGACTGTATCTCATTATTTTGAAAAGTTTTCAAATCAACTTATATCAAACTTATAGACCAGTCAGGGCCATTCATGCCCATTCACCAATGAGATAAGTTTGTTTTAATCAAGTGAGAATTGACCTAGATTTCTCGTCATTTCTAATTGGATAAGAATCTTTAGAAACTCAGGTCAAATAAGAAATTAGACAGTCTGCAACCGAATAACGCAGACAGGTATATGACCATTTTATTACAGAAACGACATTTAGGCATTTTACTCATTCTTCAGTAAACTTGTTGTCTTTCGTGTATCTCTTGAATTCTGCTTTTCTTTAAGTATTCGCTTAGAAGCCTATATTGTCTTATTTGAAAAGAAGATGTGAGGAGGGAAATTATGTTATACAAACATTTCATTATTTGTATGATAAGAAGCCATGTATCATACAGGAAAATCGTACATGCATATTCCATGAAAATGCCCATGCAAGTAACATAACATTTTGAAGGATCATAGTGTCGTTTAGACGGGAATTATTAACTTTTTGTTCACTTTATCTTAGATGCACATACATGTATACATGTACATGTATATGATTTTTCGCTCAAGAAACTCACTTGAAGAAGCACTCAGTCTTGATATTTCCTGCAACTTAATTTTGAGGAATAAAAGCAGACGATAGATATGTTTCAAGCAGATCACGCCATAGCAGTGAAATATTTCATATTCTTTACGATAAATGACATTGTCGTAAAGTACAAATAAGTTCTACATATTACAAGATTTAAAATTTACGTTTTTGCAGATATGCACACATATCATAAATACGTGTGGCATTTAATTATTATCCTATATTCTCATATCGTCTGCTTTGAAAGTGTCGTCTGAACAAAAATTCAATTAAAATTTATGCATTTTATTTAAAGAACAAGAAATACAGATATCAAACAGTTTGGTTCCTGATCAGACGCCGCGTAACGCGGCGTCTAATCAGGATCCAAACTGTTTGCAAAAACCAGTGAAGTCGCGATCGGCAGGATAAAGGTTGTCGGGGAGGGTAAAAAACAACAACAATAAGTGTTTATAACGCAAATGTCTGGTATTGTTTTCACCGTCATAAAGACAGAGTTATTACACGAACAATGTCCTTACGACTGTCTTTATTGTCGTGTCTTAAACCACCAGATGCCAATGGTGGTTTCGCAAACAAGAAATAAAAGCAGCACATGGTTCTTACAGTGGGGAAAATGTTAACGCCATTTCTCCGGATATTTCCCAAATCTTCGGATTTTTCATCATTTCTCCGGACATACGTTTTGTCCCGAAATCTTCGGAATTCTGCTCTTACTTTGAGAAACATTGATACAGGTATCAAACAGTATATATCCAGATCAAACGCCGTGTTACGCTGTATCTGATCAGGATAGAAACTATTTGTGTAGATCAAGACCACTGAATCCCCCTACTTCACCCGACCCCAGCATTAATAGGGTTCCATGACTTTAATGTCTGAAATAAATCCAGATATGTTCATGACGGCTTAGGTCGGGTCATGCCGACATTTTATTAGCTCAACAACTGTCGGAATGGGATTCAGTTTAACTATCGAATTTCCAGAATCTTTTAAGTTGATATTATAAGAACACTTACAATACAATAAATCTGTATAACCGCTAGACAGAGAGTTCGTACAGTGGAGAATCTGTTGTTCTTTCCCGATAAACGCGTTTACGCTAAAACTATTAGTTGCAGTGCAAACAGTTTGGAGCCAGATCAGACGCCGGGTAACCCGGCGTCTGATCAGGCTCCAAACTGTTTACCTCCAAGATAAACAAGAATTATCAGAATTGTCCAAAAGTTGTTCTTTTCTACGTTTTAGTGCTTTGCGTTTGCGTACGTTTGCGTTTAAACGGGAAAGAATAGCAGATTATCCACTGTATGATGTGTGTTTAGTTTGTTTTTGGTTTTTCTCGTACAGTGGAGAAGACGCTATTATTTCCGGTGTAAGCCCAAATATCGTCTGCATTTGTTTAGTGTCGTCTGCAATATCTTAAGTCAGCTTTATGCAGTTTTGACGGAAGAAATATCGATACGAGTGCCAAACAGTTTGTAACTCGGCGTCTGATCAGGATCCAAACTGTTTGCAAAGTCGCATTGTTGCGCCGTTGGCAGTGAAAGCCAAGTTTAGCAAACTTTAACGTAAAAGCAGTGCAATAAATCGGAGAAAAATGTTAACGGCTCCTTTGAATTTGAGTGGAAAACATTTTGAAGCTTGATCAGACGCCGGGTTACCCGGCGTCTGATCTGGCTCCAACTTGCAATGGTAATAATTATTTCAGCACAAGCACGTTTACACCCAGTACAAAAAGAAACGCACATTGTGCTCAGGCGCAGATTAAGAGACTTTTTTTTAAGATACTAAGACCATATCTCAAGATCAATTTAATTCTGCCACAAGTTTAGAAAAAAACATATACTTAAAATTACTGTGCTGTATTTTAACCCTTTCACTCTTAATGACGTCAAAATGTGCGTTTTCAAACAGTTTGGATCCTGATCAGACGCCGAGTAACGCGGCGTCTGATCAGGATCTAAACTGTTTGACACTCGTATAGATATACATGTACTTTAAGTCATACTACTTTGAATCTTACTTTGAAACGATCTTGCAAACAACAAAATTGAAACAGACGACAATGAAACGGTGGTGGGATAAAAATCTCACGATTAATTTGGAAGCGAAAGAGTTAACTAGTGCCTGTTGAAAACACCGCACCGATTTGTACAGGTTGTGATGATACCAATTCAATGATAAACCTCCCATTTTCAAAATTGATAGCCCAAGACGGAACTACTGACTGTAATGAAAAGATTATTTCACAAATACGTTCCTTCTACATACAGATAATATTGTAATAAAAGTGTGCGTTTCTTTTTGCACTGAGTGTATATTCCACTGTACCATCAATCTTCCATCTGCCAGCTCTTATAATTCAAAACGCTGCACAGTGGAGAAGACGTTATCCTTTCGCAATGAACGCGTTTACGTGAAAACTTATATTTCCAATGAAAACAGTTTAGAGAAAGATCAGACACTTGAAGACCCGGCATCTGACCAGGCTCAAAACTCTTTGCCATTCAGATTAAAATAAATAGTCAGAATTGTCAACAAGATGTCATTTCCTACGTTTTATTGCAATGCATTTGCGTTTCGTTTGCGTTTAAACGGGGAAAAATAACGTCTTCTCCACTTTACGAGTCACTCTGTTCTATGCTACAGTGGAGAATCTGTTATTCTTTCCCGTTTAAACGCAAACGTACGCAAACGCAAAGCGCTAAAACGTAGAAAAGAACAACTTTTGGACAATTCTAATATTTCATGTTTATCTTGGTGGCAAAAAGTTTGGAGCCTGATCAGACGCCGGGTTACCCGGCGTCTGATCTGGCTCCAAACTGTTTGCACTGCAAATAATAGTTTTAGCGTAAACGCGTTTATTGGGAAAGAATAACACATTCTCCACTGTACGCGATAATTCATTGAAGATGGGTAGTGGTCGTCGAAGGCAGAAGAGGGCTTAACGCAGGACAAACATCATACAGAAAGCGCTCAAAAGGAATGTCTGCATTACATTTGTTCTGCATCCAGCGGCCTCTTTTCTTCAAGATAACACATATTTTTTTTAAAGGTTGTTTTAGACATGGTTTACTGTAGTGTTAATTGTTACACAATATTGGCTCTTGACGATCTTCATTCTATATATTTTATAGTCTCTTGTAACTCTTATAAGAGTGGCTATATACAAATATAATGCTTTAATGTCAATCTCTTATGAAATTTATTTATGTGCATGTGCATATATGAGATTGAAATAAAGAATGGATATGTAAAAGTCATGATTCTGTGCAATCAGACATTTCAGTTTATATCTTTATTTGACCATGATATGACTAAACATTTCAGTCATTCCATGAAATTCCCGTTTCCCTAAGTCATTTCACGAAATGACTGAATCGACTTTGACTTTTTGTAGATCTATTTCAATGTTACATAAATAATATTATTTTGTTAGTGTCACCCTTAAACATTTGCTATCAGTGTCGACCGAGAAGAGACGTCGCAAAAACACGTCGTCTCATCTCGGTTTGCACTGTTTGCTTAATTCGACAAAGCACGCATGTAAATAAACACCAAATAACCAGTATATAAAAGATAGGGACATTTGATCTGTTACCCCATAGCCTGTTTCTAATTGTGAAAACAGGTTGCCACTGAAAGCAGGTTGAAAGTAAAGCACATTGTACCTTAAGGCAAGTCTACTTTATTGTCAGTCTCTTTTAAATGAACCATCTATACTGGAAAATAAAAATATGTTTTATGGTTCATAACTTCATATTCATGCATGGCTGTATCAAGAGGAACTATTTCGTCATTGGAGGAATAAATCAAGGGGGTAAAAGGGCATGGTTATGTGGAAACGGGTTAAAAGAAGTGCGATGAAGCACTCACTCTCGTCATTTATTTACTGCTTGATATCATTCCGACAGACATTGCCTAATGTTAACTCTTACCCTCAACCACACGATAGACATTAAAAAACGGTTTCTAACTTCCATTCCGGACTGATCAGACGCCGGGAATCACGGCATTTGATCAGGATTCAAATTGACAACCGGTTATAAATTTGTTTCAGTGAAAAAGCCATATATATACGTTTATTCTAAGCTTTTCGTGAAGCAGACGGTATTATAGCAGAGGTATGGTTAACCCATGCACTGCCTTTCCCCGAGTATCAGTTATTTATTTGCAAACAGTTTGGATCCTGATCAGACGCCGCGTAACACGGCGTCTGATCAGGATCCAAAATGTTTGACACTCAATTCCTTATTTCTAAAGTATTTAAATTAAAGAAGTAAAGGCAGACACAATTGTTTAAGATAAATCGGACGTCATGGCAGTGAAGGGGTTAGGAGAAACTGAAAATGCACTTTGAGATATCTCCGAATTTATCTCATTTAACAATCCTGAAGATTGCAGCCATAAGTGCATTTCTTGGCATATCCCTTAAGATAATGTCCTACAGTAAAACGTCGTGGTGGCGAACTTTCATTATAAGACTTGGTTTCTGTATGCAAGTCAGAGGATGCTAAAAATAGCAAAATGAAAGTAAAGCAGAAAGATCCTTTAGGAACTTTCTGTTTTACTTTCATCTCGCTTTAAGCTATCTTATCTCTGTTAAAAAAGAAAAAAGTAAAACTACTGATATTCTATTTAGTGGTCGTGTAAGAGAGTTATTACTGTATTTTTGTATTCTTACTTGCAGTCATGGCAAAACGAATTATTCTAAATTACCCTCGGAAGTGTAATTGTCTTAGATACATGATATTAAATAGAAACTGGATATGTTGCAAATGTGTGCTCAAGGCATCTGCACAAACAAATAGAAAAATGCAGAATGACTTGTGCAACCATAGGTATGTGATTCACATCATCAGTTCTCCTTATGTTACTTCATTTAACTGCTACTTATGTTACTTCATTTAACATTTAACATGTCACTGCCAATGGCGCCAAAATGCGACTTTGCAAAAAGTTTGGATCCTGATCAGACGCCGCGTAACGCGGCGTCTGATCAGGATCCAAACTGTTTGATACTCGTCTCGTGATATCTTCATTCAAAAAACGCTTAATCTGACGCGAAAAAAATATACCAGACGACAGTATTAATGCAGACGATATTTTGGCGGTAAGGGGGTTAAAACAGACGATAAAACTTGGCAGTGGAAGAGTTAAATATCATTAATGAAGATGCATGCTCCAAACTGTCATGGTCAACATAGATAATGCTGCAGTCCCGACATTCTTTTTCTAGGTGTTAACTTTTCATGAATCTGCAAAGGGTCTTTTACTGCGATTTTTAACAAAAAACATTAGTATTAGTAATCAGTTTTACTATAGGGGACGTTTCTATATACGTTCCTGGTTTTACTAACGTACATTGAAGAAGACATTGTTCTTTTCCTATATACTAGTTAATGCTAAAATCGTTTTATTTAGAGACAGTCCTGTCTGGTCGTGGTGTTGGAGCTTTATTATCACAGGGAATCGTTTCAGTTTATTAGACGAGGAGCACCCCCTCTGTCAAAGACTAAAAGGTAGGTTTGATCCTAGTCGCTGCTTGGCAACGAATGAGATTAGCCGAATTCATCTTCCTAAAATGACCATTATCTTATCTCATCATCCCTCGTCATTTATCAGTGCTACAAGGCCTATTTATTGTCGCAGTGCAGTAAAACCCATTTCACCCATTTATTTAAAAACCTCGGCGCAATATGATCATTTCATGTGTCGCGGTGCCGTTAAACCCAACTCAGTCAATCAATTAATCAATCTATTGCACATCAGTTTGGAGTAAGATCGGACGAAGAACAGATACTGTTCAGGGGCCCTTTCATAAAACTTCGTACGACAAATGTTGTCGTAAGTCAAAACTTTAAAATACATTTAATTTCTGATTTCTCTATTTTATCCTGTCTTGTGACATCTCTTTGGAATCGTCTTTTCAAGACGAGTCCAAAAAGATGGCACAAGACAGGATTAGATGGAGAAATAAATAATAATTGATTATTTTATAATCTGACTAACGAAAACATGATTGTGGCGTACGAAGTTTTATGAAACGGGTCCCAGGGCTGCAGGGAATGGCTTTGAGCGGAATTAAATCCTTCTTAGAAACCACATTACAGTGGAGAATCTGTTATTCTTTCCCGTTTAAACGCAAACGTACGCAAACGCATGCAAACGCATTTAGCACTAAAGCGTAGAAAAGAACAACTTTTGGACAATTCTGATATTTCATGTTTTTCTTGGTGGCAAACAGTTTGGAGCCAGATCAGACGCCGGGTTAAAGAAAAAATAGTTTTAGCGTAAACGCGTTTATCGGGAAAGAATAACAGATTCTCCACTGTAACGTTGACAGAGTTCAGGAAGATGATAAAATAATTAACACATTCAACCCTAGCTACGAGTATACTCGTCATTTACAAACCTGACTACCTGAGGGATTTACCCTTGTCCTATGCAAACAATGTCGACTCTGATCAGGGTCGAAACTGTTTATCATTTTAAAATATATTGTTCAAATCAACCCTAAATTGCCAAAACTGAACTAGACTTATTTTGAAATTGGAATTGTCCAGCTGCAGAGTGAATGAATTAATGCATGAAGAGTAAAGAAACATAGAAACAACTGTCAAACAGTGTGGATCCTGAACCCTTATCGTGCTAAGAGTGATTTGGCATATAATCGAAAACAGTTGGGATCCAGATAAGACGCCGCGTTCCACGGCGTCTGATCTAGATCCAAACTGTTCGTCAGTTAAAAAATGCATAAAAGCTAAGTTTTTACTTTTTTGCTGACGATATAACTATTTGACGCAGACGACAACTCAGCATGATAAGGGTTTAAAAAAAAGCTTTCAAGGTCAGAGTTACAGTCATTTTCTTATCGTTTAACACTTTCCTAAGGTGATAAGCTGAGACTGTGATCTATGGGACACTGTCGGCACACTTCACACCTTACTATCACAGTACAAACAAACCTCTGCTCATCCCGCCGGTACTCTCCGCCGACAAACGCGTGCCGTTAAATTTAAGATTTTAATATTGTGATAACACTTTAACTGGCCACCTGACCAGGTAGAATCTGTAGGTATAAAACAAGGGGCTAAAATGAATTTATTCATTCTGAATTCAATTTATAAACTAGCAGGCAGTTTTACCGCAAGAATGGCTCCAAACTCCGCAAGGATTGACTGGTCGTCAATGGAAGATTACGCCGTGCAGCTGAGCAACGCCCATGGACAGTTCCGCCGAGCCTGTGACCAGATTGTCGTCATGAACCGGAAGCTTGACGGCATTACCCGTCGATACCAACACGCCAGGAGAGAGAACCTTCGAGCCTACCGTTATCCACTACGTCTTCGACTTGCCGTGGTTGAAGGAGTCCGGAACATGTTCTATGACTACGCCCTACAGAAGGCGGAAGAGGTGGAACGACTGAGAGAAGAGATGAGAACGGACATGGATGAAGACGACCAGTCCATGGTAGAACTGTGAAAATGACGACCATGTCATAATACAAAGGTCCTTTTCAGGACCAAGCAAATCCCTCGAAAGATAATGTCTTTTAGATATAAGTTACCAATCCCCCACTATATATATCTTTAACACGTTCCCTTTAATTACGCCCTTTTACGCCTATAACCCTTTCTCCAATAGAAACGCCTTTCAGCGCTTTCAATGCTTTCTTCCGCTGGAGCAAATAGCAATTTATACAGTAATGAATACATGTATGCATCAACAGAAATACTTACTATATTCTAGCAGGCAGTAGTTTTAAGCAGACTGAAAGTAAAGCAAAATGCGCCTTAAAGCGCATTCTGCTTTACTTTCAATCTGCTTTAAGGGTGTATCCAACCCATAAGCGATTTTTTCAAAGTATCAAACTTTTTTTCTATCATTGTTTTTTTGGAAGAGCTATTTATGATGAATGAAAAAATGGAAAAAAATATATATGGTGGTGTCCTTTTTTTGAGCTACAGCGATTTAAAAAAGGTATGTCAAATTTGGACTTTTTCTCTCAAATTTTACCCATTCAGAGTACAAGCTTCAGTAAAAATCTATTTCAAAACAAAACAAACATGGTAATTTGGGTTTTCATTATTTATTTAATGTCTATGGTGGTATTTTCACATATAGAAACCAAATTTAGACAAAGCAGGCACTAGGTTTGAACAATATGGATCCTCGAATATCAAAAATATGCTTTTTATAGGGCATGATTTTATTAGATTTTTTATTTTGTGAAAAAAAAAGTAAAAAAGTTTGAAAATGGAATAGTTCTAGTATTAAACTTTTTCTTATATTCTACCAAATGAAAGCCAATGCTAAGGCAGTTCAAAATATGAAAAGAAATTGAAAGGTCAGTGTTGAAAATTTTGAGTTATTACAGTAAAAAGAGTTATCTCCCCTTACAAAATATACAAAAAAGTACCATATCGATGATATTTAGAGCTTTATAAATTTCACATTTGGTGCTGTTTTCACTTAAATTAGCTTTTTATGAAGAAATACTACCATAGATAGGAAATAAACAAAACAAAATCAAATTATCATATTTGTTTTCATTTAAAATGAATTTTATTGAAGCGGGCTGTTTGAAAAGGACAAAATAAGAGAAAGTGGGTGGGGTAAATTTTACATGGCCATGAAGCCAATTGTTGTTCACCAAAATGTACACTTTTTCTATTTTTTCATTCATCTTAAATAGCTCTTCAATGCAAAACCATCATAAAGTGTTTTCATATACTTTGAAAATTTCTTAAATTCATGACATTGATACACCCTTAAGTGGTCACTATCTTCAACACTTTAAACATCCTATAGGGTAAAGGGTTAAAGTATTCATCCACTGAAGAAAATAGCTAATGAATACGTGTACCATAAGAAAGTGTTTCTTTATTTTGAGACTGAAATGAATTAATGGTATTTACGGCCCATCGACATTCATTTTGAGACATGCATTTTATAGCACGTCGTAGCTTAAAAAAGGCAGAAAATAAGACAGCATGCACAACGGGTTACATGTACCGTGTTTTGTTTCTTCTTTTGTGTGGTCGTTGCACTAGGACTTAAATGTATATTACATGTATATAATTTAACCGAGAAACCAAGTAATGCATCCACTATATCGTTTATTATCAACATTCAAGCGCAAAAACCTGAACTAAACTGTAGGAATACCTTGAGATTTCAAGTTTAATACAGAAACTAGAAATATTACAGTGGAGAAATTTTTATTCAACACCGTTTCAACAAAACACAACGCAAACGCAATGCAATAAACGTAGAAAATGACAACTTTTGTGATATTTTGACGAAATTTTCTAATCCGAGTGGCAATCAGTTTATAGCCAGATCAGACGCCGGGTTACCCGGCGTCTGATCTGGCTCCAAATTGTTTTCAATAGACATTAATTGTTTTAGCACAAACACGATTATTGGGATAGAAATACATATCACTACTGTACAAGATTTTGGTAGCAATTAAGTTCCAATGCAATAAAACCGGCAGTGTTGTCGTGTTTGATCCGTGGTAAATTTTGTTATTTTCCCAATAAGGAAACCGATATCTCAAATTTCTAATAAACCAATGATTACAAAATACTTCTTACAGTGGAAAAGACGTTATTCTTTCACAGTAAACCGCGTTTATGCTAAAACAAATTTCTACATTGCAAACAGTTTGGAGCCAGATCAGACGCCAGGTAACCAGGCGTCTGACCATGCTTCAAAATGTGTGCCACTCAGATTAAAATGAATCAGTAGAAAATGGCGTTTGTTACGTTTTATTGCAATGTATTTCGTTTTCATCGTCTACTCCACTGTGCTCACAGCTGCCGGAGGAAACACGCGACTGGAGATCACCAGATTCGTGTGGGTGTATTGTAAAAACTGTATTAGTCTATATTAGTTGTTTGTAGTAGATTTGCGAAATTAGCTTTAGATTAATTACGCAGAAAGCTCTTACAGCTTTAAGTCAAATGGGGGTCAGGGAGCTGCTGTAAGAGCTTTCTGCGTAAATTTGCTGTCTTCAATTGGCACTGTCTTAATTGTCAAGGATGAGACTTCATCGGAGGGGGTTATTAAAACAGCAGTTCATTAGTACAGAGTAGACAATACTGTTTGCAATTGAATCTGGCGATGAATGGATTAACGCATCAACCCTTAAAAAATACGACGAAAAACTGTATAGTTTAAGTCAAATAAACATCTACTTCTTCTTCCTTATCACGCTAACCACGACTTGACTTAAATTTGCGGCAAGTTTGGATCCAGATCAGACGCCGCGTCATGCGGCGTCTAATCTAGAACCAAACTGTTTGCCACTCATTTTCATCGTTTCGTCAGTTTGAAGCGCTAAAAAAATTATCATTTTTTGCAGACTACAATTCAACATGGTCAGGGCTAAGAGTCAAGAAACACAGAAACTACTGTCAAACAGTTTGGATCCTGTAAATGTTTTCAAAGTCGTTCTGTTAAAGCCATCTTCGTATCATTTAACACTTTCCCAAAGTGATAAGCTGAAACTGTGATCAATAAGACACGGTCGGCACACTTCACACCTTACTATCACAGTACAAACAAACATCTGCTCATTCCGCTGGTACCCACCGCCGACAAACGAGTGCCGTTAAAATGGTATCTTTAAAAAGAATTTAATATTTTGATAACACTTTAATCGGCCATTTGACCAGGTAGAATCTACAGGTATAAAACAAAGGGCCTAAAAGAAATTGTTCATTCTGATTCTTGTACCAAGTCATACACTAGCAGGCAGTATTACCACAAAAATGGCTCCAAACTCCGCAAGGATTGACTGGTCGTCGATGGAAGATTACGCCGTGCAGCTGAGCAACACCCATGGACGGTTCCGTCGGGCCTGTGACCAGATTGTCGTCATGAACCAGAAGCTGGACGACATTACCCGTCGATACCAACACGCCAGGAGAGAGAACCTTCGAGCTTACCGTTATCCACTACGTCTTCGACTTGCCGTGGTTGAAGGAGTCCGGAACATGTTCTATGACTACGCCCTACAGAAGGCGGAAGAGGTGGAACGATTGAGAGATGAGATGAGACCAGACATTGATGAAGACGACCAGTCCATGGTAGAACTTTGAAAATGACGACAAAGTCGTTATACAAAGGTCCTTTTCAGGACCAAACAAATCCTTCGAAAGATTATGTCTCATAAAGTTACAAATATCCCTGCTCTTAATATTTTAACCCCTTCGCTCTATAAACACGCAGTTTCACTCCTTTAAAGTATTCCTCCACTAAAGAAAATAGTTTGACTTTATACAGTTATGAATATACTTTTCTGATTCTTGAGAGAAAGAACTTTGACCTTTTGCTACCATTATGACGTAAAAACCTGTTTAACACAGTCGACATTATGGTCGTCAGTTTAAATTTGTCGTCTGCTAAATATATATATAAAATTTGGAATTACAGTATATGAGTTTTTCACTTAAGAAACATTGAAATGAGTGTCAAACAGTTTGGATCCTGACCAGACACCGCGTTACGCGGTGTCTGATCTGGATCCAAACGGTTTGCTTATGTTAGTGTTAAAGACCCTGGCAGCGAAAGAGTTAATTAAAAGTAGATGGAAAGTAAAGCAGAATGCACAATTGTGGTTTGTTTCTTCTTCTGTGTGGTCATTGCAGCAGTACTTAAATGTATAATTCTATAACTGAGACACCAAACAATGCATCCAATACATGTACTTTATTATCAACATACAAGGGCAAAAAGCTAAACTAAAACAGTAGAAAGACCTTGAGAATTCAAGTAAATACAGATACATGTACTAGAAATTAAATTTCAGTGGAGAAACTGTTATTCTATGCCGTCTTAACAATTCTTAACACAAACGCAATGCAATTAACGTAGAAAATGATAGCGTTTCTGAACAGTTACTATTGACGGTATAGTTTAAATCCGAGTTGCTAACAGTTTGGCGCCTCATCAGACGCCGGGTTACCAGTTTGCAATGGACATATTTGTTTGCGCACAAACGCGTTTATTGGTAAAGAAATGCATATCACTACTGTATTCTAGATGTTATTTTCCCAAACAAGGAAACCGCGCGAATAACCAATGATTACAAAATACGACATATTCTAATCCGAGCGACAAACTGTTTGGAGCCAGATCAGAGGCCGGGTTACCCGGCGTCTCATCTGACTCTAAATGGTTTGCAACGGACAGTATTGTTTTAGCACAAACCCGTTTATTGTGAAAGAAATAAATCTCACTACTGTACCAGATTTATTAGCAATTAAGTTCCAATGCAATAAAAACCCGCGGTGTTGTCGTGTTTGATCCGTGGTAAATTTTGTTATTTTCCCAAACAAGGAAACCGATATCTCAAATTTCTAATAAACCAATTATTACAAAATACTGCTTACAGTGGAGAATCTGTTATTCTTTCCCAATAAACGCGTTTACGCTAAAACTATTATTTGCAGTGCAAACAGTTTGGAGCCAGATCAGACGCCGGGTAACCCGGCGTCTGATCAGGCCCCAAACTGTTTGCCACCAAGATAAACAAGAATTACTAGAATTGACCAAAAGTTGTTCTTTTCTACGTTTTAGTGCTTTGCGTTTGCGTACGTTTGCGTTTAAACGGGAAAGAATAACAGATTACCCACTGTATAGTGGAGAAGACCGTTATTCCTTCCCAATTAGCGCGTTTATACTTACATGGTAACAGTTATGTCAATTGCAAACAGTTTGGAGTCAGATCTACAAACTATTTGCCACTCAATTGTCATTTTCTACATTTCATTGCAATGCGTTTGCGCTTCGTTTGCGGTAAGAACAACGTCTTCTCCACTACATACAGTGGAGAATCTGTTATTCTTTCCCTTTTAAACGCAAACGTACGCAAACGCAAAACGCTAAAACGTAGAAAAGAACAACTTTTGGACAATTCTGATATTTCATGTTTATCTTGGTGGCAAACAGTTTGGAGCCTGATCAGACGCCGGGTAACCGGCGTCTGATCTGGCTCCAGACTGTTTGCACTGCAAATAATAGTTTTAGCGTAAACGCGTTTATTGGGAAAGAATAACACATTCTCCACTGTAACTATCGCCTACTAAAAGACATTTCGAAATTAACTTCGATATTCTTCGTACATGTATTAACACTAATGGTTTCAAATGCGAAACTGCTTTGATGCTGATCAGGTTCATGTAAAGTGGGGTCTGATCAGACTCCAAAATGAGCGCAAAATATCTTAAAAAAAGAGGGTTCAGTGTGAAAAGGTTTAGCCCTTTAAACTGAATGATCAGAATCCAAACTATTTGACAAATAAACTAAATTGCGTCTTTAGTCATAGCTTTGAAATAATAGTACAAACCGGGACCCAGTATATACATGTAGCAGACGACATTATGGCAGTGAAATAGTTACAGTGGAGAAAACGTTATTCTTTCCCAATAAACACGTTTACGCTAAAACTATTATTTCTATTGCAAACAGTTTGGAGCAAGATCAGACGCCGGGTATACGGCGTCTGATCAGGCTCCAAACTGTTTGCCACCAAAATAAAAATGAATTATCAGAATTGTCCAAAAGTTGCATTTTTCTACGTTTTAGCGTTTTGCGTTTGCGTTTCGTTTCGTTTTAAACGGATTCTCCACTGTAAGACAGACGATCAAATTTGGCAAAGAACGGGTAAATGCATTGCCACATTGAATCCTAGAGACGAGTACACTCGTTACATACAGAAAGTGTGCCTGAAAATAGTATACTTGTCCTATGCAAACAGTGCAGAACAAGATAATGGAGTTTCTAAAGGAGCCCTTTTATCAGGGTCTGCACTGTTTGTAATTATTGCAATATATTGTAAAACATATCTAAATAGCTAGAAAGGACTAAACTTTATTTAAAACTGGAATTTTCTATTAAAACTTTCAAAACTGCATGGGTTTAGAAACATAAAGTAAAGATACTGACAACTTTAAGAAAGTCGGTTTCAATCGCCTTTGTCTGTAACCAGGGTTAAAGGTCATCATCTTATCATTTTACAACTTTCTAAGGTGAAAAGCTGATACATGTACTGTGATCTAGATAGAATCTTTATTTACATCTCATCAATGCACATTCAATACATACAGAAACATATACAGTAAAATCTTTAAAACAGATCTATGGGACACTGTCGGCACACTTCACACCTTACTATCACAGTACAAACAAACCTCTGCTCATCCCGCCGGTACTCACCGCCGACAAACGCGTGTCGTTAAAATGTTATCTTTTAAAAGAATTTAATATTGTGATAACAATTTAATCGGCCACTTGACCAGGTAAAATCTGCAGGTATAAAACAAAGGACCAAAATGGATTTTTTCATTCTGATTCTTGAAACAAAGTTATACATCACAAGAATGGCTCCAAACTCCGTAAGAATTGACTGGTCGTCAATGGAAGATTACGCTGGGCAGCTGGGCAACGCCCATGGACAGTTTCGTCGGGCCTGTGACCAGATCGTCGCCATGAACCGGAAGCTGGACGACATTACCCAACGATACCGACACGCCAGGAGAGAGAACCTTCGATCCTACCGTTATCCACTACGTCTTCGACTTGCCGTGGTTGAAGGAGTCCGGAACATGTTCTATGACTACGCCCTCCAGAAGGCGGAAGAGGTGGAACGACTGAGAGATGAGATGAGAGCAGATATGAGTGAAGACGACCAGTCCATGGTAGAACTCTGAAATGAAAACCGACAACAAAGTCCTTATAAAAAGGTCCTTTTTAGGACCAAACAAATCCTTCGAAAGATTATGTCTCTCAAAGTTACAAATATCCCCAGGGCTTCCATAAGTTGACATGAAAAATCCTAAGATTTCCAAACTTGCATTTTTCAAGTGCGATTTAACGAATCGTACCTTTACCCATTAGCCTTTTTCTTGTTTTGTTGACAAGCGACTACTTAAAGCAGGCTGTAAGTAAAGCAGAATGCGCCTTATGGCGCATTCTGCTTTACTTTCAGCCTGCTTTAAGCTACTATGCACTGGGAAAAAATCCGGAGATTTAGGAAAAATCCTGAGAAATGGCAGCCCTGTATCCCTCTCTTAACCCATTGTTCTATAAATACGTAAAAAACGTAAAACCCCGTTCTTCTTTTGTGTGGTCGTTGTATCATGACTTAACCCTTTAACCAATAGTCTGTTTCTAGTATTTAACATATGTGACTTATTAAAGTAAGCTGAAAGTAAAGCAGAACTGTCAGCTTACTTGAAGTTGCTATCTGCTAGTATATAGAAACTATTTCTTATAGTTCATATTCATGGCAGTATAAAATGGAACTATTTTCTTTGGCATGAATAAAATGAATGCGCTAAAAGTCGCTTCTATAAGGGAAAGGGTATGAAGTAATTCTATAAGAAAGCAGAGAAACCAAATAAAAACATCCAATATTATGAATACTTTATTGTCAACGCACAAGCGCAAAACCCTTAACTAAAACTGCAGGAAGACCTTGAGAACTCAAGTAAATACAGAATCTTGAAATGATACAGTGGAGAAAATAGTATCCTGTTCCGTTATAACAAACCATAGTGCAAACGCGATGCAATAAACGTAGAAAATGACAGTTTTTGGTGATTTGTTTACGACATAATATTCTAATTCAAGTGGTAAACACCTTGAAGCCTGGTCAGATGCCGGGTTACCCGGCGTCTGATCTGGCTCAAAATGGTTTGCAAATGCACATACTTATCTTTAGCACAAACGCGTTTATTGGGAAAGAAATAAAACTCACTACTGTACCAGATTTGGTAGCAATTGAGTTCCAATGCAATAAAACCCGCGGTGTTGTCGCGTTTGATCCGTGTAGGTCATTTTTTTTGTTATTTTCCCAAACAAGGAAACCGATATCTCAAATTTCTAATAAACTAATGATTACAAAATACACGAAAATAAATATAGAATAGCATTAACGATCCTTAGGATATCTACATATCATTTAAGGATCGAAATAGGTCGATTTGAAAATTTACCAAGACAGGGGAAAATGTATATACATGTACATGTATTGTAACATGAATATTGCAGAGAATGAGTACCATTTCACCCTAGTTTGTCCTTTTTACAATGACTTGAGGAAAAGGTACTTTAAACCCAGATATTGTAGATTGTCCGCTTAAACAACATTTAATTGATGGAAAGAGAAATCAGAACTCTTTTGAACACTTTTTAGTTTATCCAAATACATATGTATGTCTATTTTGCTAATAGATTAAGGGGATAACTTCGACTATCATCTAATATATACATTAATATGTTTTCCATGTAAACATCTTTTTAATCCATTTCATCTCAGTGAGGTTTAGAGAATATAGCAAATAGTGTAGTGCCAGATCGGACGACTAAGGCAGTCGTCTAGTCTGGATGTACACTGTTTACTAAGGCTAGTGTTCACCATGCGCCAATTTTCACAAGAAAGATAATAGCCAACACTTATTAAAAAAACCATCGAAATCTTAACTGATTTGAAATGAGATTAATATTATATATTTGAATGATGGTTACATGTTAGAAATGTTAACTGTTTATATTATTATTATTATTATTATTATCATTATACCAGATTTATATAGCGCTCTTTTCACACAGGGGTAGTGCGTTCAAAAGCGCTTCATATGAAATTACACAAATATACCTAAAAAGCAAGAAAAGACAAAATAACTGCAATAAGATCTAAAATAAACATGAATAAACATATAAAAGACAGCCCCCAAAATGGCGATCACATTACTCCCATCAATCAGCAATGAAGCGACCGGCTTCTGATTATACTGCCTTACTCCAGTATACGGTATTGCTGTAATATTGCTTCTCTGTAAATATGTTCATTTTGTTTTGCCTTCAAAAGGCAAGAAACAGGAAAAACATTGACCTAATAAATTATGTTATGTTTGTAAAAGACTCACATAGTACTCATTAGGGTTCAATGGAGTCTGATCAGCGTCTGCATTTTTGCCATTTTACAGTACAATGACAATAACAACCCTAAACTGGTAGTTAAAAATGAGCTACACTCAGCTAGAAACTTGAATTGTCCATGCGAAGTTTCAGGGAGAAATTGGTCAAACTACAAACTATCCAAATAGTGTAAATTGAATTGCTCTGGAAAGGAATCCGCCATATTCATAAACAATGTGTGAACCTGTGAGTTACAGAGTTACGGTGGAGAATCTGTTATTCTTTCCCGTTTAAACGCAAACCTACGCAAACGCAAAGCGCTAAAACGTAGAAAAGAACAACTTTTGGACATTTCTGATATTTCATGTTTATCTTGGTGGCAATAAGTTTGGAGCCTGATCAGACGCCGGGTTACCCGGCGTCTGATCTGGCTCCAAACTGTTTGCACTGAAAATAATAGTTTTAGCGTAAACGCGTTTATTGGGAAAGAATAACACATTCTCCACTGTACAGATCTGTATTGTTTGTAATTTGGAGAATATTGTTTAAATCAACTATGTATGTTTAAGAAGGGAATAGACTTAAAGAGAATGTTGAACTTAAGTTGTACATTTGAAAATTCAGGGATCAGTGCTTTAACTACAGAAACAGTAAAAACCTTGACAAGAATAGCTGTTTCCTTCCCAAATCATCACAGTAACAAGTTTGTACTATGGAGAAATCGTTAATCTTTTTCAATAAAAGCTTTACTCTGTCTAAAACTATTATGTCCATTGCGAAGAGTGTGGAGCCAGATCAGACGCCGGGTAACTCTTTGCCACTCAGATTAAAATGAATTGTAAAAATTATCAAAAATTGTCGTTTTCTATATTTCATTGGTGGTCTACAACCCCCAAACATCATCCAAATATCATAAAATATCATGAAATTCATTTTTGTAAATCAGCAAATATTTTTTATCATATACATTATATAATACAAATATTTTGCTGATTTACAAATATTTGTAGACCAACGCACCGTTTACCTGTGGTAAGAACAACGTCTTCTCCACTATAACTATCGCCTAATAAAGTACATGTGGAGAATCTGTTATTCTTTCCCGTTTAAACACAAACGTACGCAAACGCAAAGCACTAAAACGTAGAAAAGTACAACTTTTGGACAATTCTGATAATTCATGTTTATCTTAGTGGCAAGCAGTTTGGAGCCTGATCAGACGCCGGGTTACCCGGCGTCTGATCTGGCTCAAAACTGTTTGCACTGCAAATAATAGTTTTAGCGTAAACGCGTTTATTGGGAAAGAATAACACATTCTCCACTGTACATGTACCATAACAGGGAAACATTCGAAAAAAATTTCGATGATCTTCATTTAAACAATAATGGTTTCAAATGAGAAACTGTTTTTGATGCTGATCATGTTCATGCAAAGTCGGATCTGATCAGGCTACACAATGACGCAAAATATCTCAAAAACGGGGATTTCCGTGTTAAAAGGGTGAAGCCCTTTGAACTGTATGATCAGAATCCAAACCATTTGACAATAACCACAGTTGCGTCTTTAGTCATATCTTTAAAACAATAGTACAGACCAGGCCACATAACATAGCAGACGACCTAATGGCAGTGAAATAGTTAAGGGAGACGATAAACTTTGACAATGAACGAGAAAATGCATTGCCACTTTGAATCATAGCGACGGGTACACTCGTCACATACACAAAGTGTGCCTGAAAAAAGTATACTTGTCCTATGCGAGCAGTGTAAACCCATATAAGTGAGTTTCTACAGGAGCCCTTTGATCAGGGTATGCACTGTTTGTAATTATTGCAATACTGTATATTGTAAAACAAATCTAAAAAGTCAGAAAAGACTAAACTTAATTTGATAAGTTTCCATTTAAACATTTAAGAAGCATGAGTTAACCGTTTAAAAACATAAATTATAGATCCTGAAAATTTTAAGAAAGTCGGTTTTAATCGTCTCAGTCAATGACAGAGTTAAGGTCATCCTCTTATCGTTTAACACTTTCCTAAGGTGATAAGCTGAGACTGTGATCTATGGGACACTGTCGGCACACTTCACACCTTACTATCGCAGTACAAACAAACCTCCGGTCATCCCGCCGGTACCGACCGCCGACAAACGCGTGCCGTTAAAATGGTATCTTTTAAAAGAATTAAATATTGTGATATTGTCAAGTTGACAAGTTGACCTGTGAAGGGTCTGAGTTGGTACTGCGGCTGCATTTGACCCTGCCATATGTTTGCAGTGCTCAATATTGTAGGCAAGATGGCTCAATGATCAGGGGAGTAAATGTGCAGTCGGCTGAGCGGTCATTCGGACTGAAAGTAGACTTTTTAACTTGGTATATTTATCATTACTTTCCTGCTTAAACAGACACTTGTCTTTAGTGTTAGCGATGTGACTTCATCTGAGGAGTAATTTTAACGACAGTCCATTATTGGTGTCTCAACATAATTATAACGGTCTCTATCTATCCAACAGCCTGTTTCTAGTTTTGAAGACAAGTGACCACTTAAAGCAGGATGAAAGTAAAGTAAACATACGCAATTACCGGTAAGGTGTATTCTGCTTTACTTTCAGCCTCCTTTAACCATCAATTCCGTCTAGGATATCGTATATAATCTTATAGTTCATATGTATGACTGTATAAAGTGAAACTATTTACTTCAGTGGAGGGATAAATCGTTAGTCTTTTTCAATCAACGCGTTTACTCTAAAACTGTTCTGTCCGTTGCAAACAGTGTGGAGCCAGATCAAACACCGAATAACCCGGTGTCTGATAAGGCTCCAAACTTTTATCACTCAGATTAAAATGAATTGTTAGAATTATCAAAAAACTGTCATTTTCTATATTTCATTGCAATGCGTTTGCGTTTGCGGTAAGACTAACGTCTTCTTCACTGTAACGCCTACTAAAACACATGTACAGTGGAGAATCTGTTATTCTTTCCCGTTTAAACGCAAACGTACGCAAACGCAAAGCGCTAAAACGTAGAAAAGAACAACTTATGATAATTCTTGTTTATCTTGGTGGCAAACAGTTTGGAGCCTTATCAGACGCCGGGTTACCCGGCGTCTGATCTGGCTCCAAACTGTTTGCACTGCAAATAATAGTTTTAGCGTAAACGCGTTTATTGGGAAAGAATAACAGATTCTCCACTGTACCATATGGAAATAAATCGAAACTGATTTCGATGTTCTTAATATTAACAATAATGGTTTCAAATGAGAAACTGCTTTTGATGCAGATCAGTTTCCAAAATGAACGCAAAATATCTTCAAAACGGGGGTTTTCAGTGTTAAATGGGTTAAGCCCTTTATACGGTATGATCAGAATCCATAATTTTTGACAATTAACTCAATTTTATCTTTAGTCATAGTTTTGAAACAATAGTACAGACCAGGGGCCCGTTTTACTAAACAACTTACGCAAAAATTTTGCGTAAGTCAAAATCGTGTAACTCTTATTTTTCGATCATAAACGTTTGCAAACAGCAAATAGCCAGATCAGAGGACGCGCTACAAGCGCGTCCTCTGATCTGGCTATTTGCTGTTTGTAGCAAGTGATAAAAAAAATATAAATTAAAATTTAAAATTTTGACTTAATCAAAAATTTTGCGTAAGTTGTTTAGTAAAACAGGCCCCTGGACCCAGTATATAGCAGACGACATTATGACAGTGAAACAGACGATCAAATTTGGCAATGAACAGATACATGCGTTGCCACATTGATCCTAGCGACGAGTACCCTCGTCACTTACAAAATGTGTGCCTGAAAATAGTACACTTGTCCCATGCAAATAGTGAAGAATAAGATAATGGAGTTTCTAAAGGAGCCTTTTCACCAAGATCTGCACAGTTTGTAAGTATTGCAATATACATGTAGCGTAAAATAAATCTAAACAGTCAGAAAAGAGCTAAACTTAAATTGAAACTAGAAGTTTCCTTTACCACTTGTAAGAATGCATGAGTTAAGAGTTTAGGAACATAAAGTAAAGATCCTAAAAACTTTAAGAAAGTCGGTTTTAATCACATATGTCTGTAACCAGAGTTAAAGCCATCTTCTAATCGTTTAACACTTTCCTAAGGTGATAAGCTGAGACTGTGATCTATGGGACACTGTCGGCACACTTCACACCTTACTATCACAGTACAAACAAACCTCCGGTCATCCCGCCGGTACCGACCGCCGACAAACGCGTGCCGTTAATATGGTATCTTTTAAAAGAATTGAATATTGTGATAACACTTTCAACGGCCACATGACCATGTAGAATCTGCAGGTATAAAACAAAGGGCCAAATTGGATTTGATCATTCTGATTTTTGAAACCAACTTATACACCGCCAGACAGTATTACCATAAAAATGGCTCCAAACTCCGCAAGGATTGACTTGTCATCAATGGAAGATTACACCGTACAGCTGAGCAACGCCCATGGACAGTTTCGTCGAGCCTGTGACCAGATCGTCGTCATGAACCGGAAGCTGGACGACATTACCCGACGATACCGACACGCAAGGAGAGAAAACCTTCGAGCTAACCGATATCCACTACGTCTACGACTTGCCGTGGTTGAAGGAGTCCGGAACATGTTCTACGACTACGCCCTACAGAAGGCGGAAGAGGTGGAACGACTGAGAGATGAAATGAGGTCCGAGGACTCCATAGACATGGGTGAAGACGACCACTCCATGGTAGAACTCTGAAAATGACGATAAATTCGTTAAACAAAGGTCCTTTTCAGGACCAAACAAATATTTCGAAAGATTATGTCTCTAAGATAAATGTATAAGTTACAAATATCCCTCTCTTAAGGGCATGGGTCACCAAAACGGCTCTCCTATATAACTTACCGTATATAAAATGCGTCATTTCCAAGGTAAAAAAAATACAATTTTTATTCCAACCACAGGTGCTACCCTATATTTCCCACAAAGATACACCCTTGCACAAGTGAAAAATGCAGAGAAAAAGGGGGTCATGTGGCATATAAGAAATAATTCTTGGCTTCAGTGACATGACTGGTGTTTTGCTACATTGTGAAATAGACACCGGCTAAAACAGGGACATGTCTCTTCAGCCCACATAATTTCTCCAAAAACCCATCTATCATGACAGAAAGTCTTTGTATCTATTCTCTAGCATCTATGTATTACATAAAAGGCTCAAAACAGTAAATATTTCCTGACAAAAAGCTATTATCATATGAGGCAAAAAGTTTGGCACTATTTCTTTGCCGGACTTCTTTCGACTACACCATGAAGCACTTCCGGTCTACTTGGTGGCCCAATACCTTAATCTATCTACCCCTTTCCTCTATAAATACGCAGTTTCACTCCTTTAAAGTATTCCTCCACTTAAGAAAACAGTTTCACTTGATACAGTCAATAAAATGTACCAAACGAAATAGCTTCTTAATCTTGTGAGATACAGGGCTGCCATAAGTTGACAAGAAAAATCCTAAGATTTCCAAATTTGCAGTTTTCAAGTGTGATTTTACGAATCGTACCTTTACCCCTTAGCTTTTTTCTTGTTTTGTTAACATGCGACTGCTTAAAGCAGGCTGTAAGTAAAGCTGAATGCGCCTTATGGCGCATTCTGCTTTACTTTCAGTCTGCTTTAAGCTACCATGAACTTGGAAAAAATCCGGAGATTTAGGACAAATCCGGAGAAATGGCAGCCCTGGAGATAGTAGCTTAACCCTTACCCTGACTTTATGACGCAAATAACCTGTCTAATACAATCGTTGACGTCATATCGTTTACTTAAATGTGTCGTCTGCTTTTATTTATAAAATTCGAAATTATAATGGTTTTCTTCTTATTTGTCAAATAAGAAACATTGATATGAGAGTCAAGCAGATTGAATCCTAATGAGATGCAGCGTCTGATCTGGATCAAAATTCTTTGCATATCTACGGTTAGGCATCGAATGGTGTAAAGCAGACGGAAAGTAAAACAGAATGCACAACCGTGTTTCTTTTGTGTGATCGTTGCAGCAGAACATATTATTATTAAATGCATTGAGTAATTCTATAAGAAAGCAGAGAAACCAAATAAAACATTATCCAATACTTATTACCAACACACAGGCGCAAACCCTGAACTAAAAATGTAGGAAGACCTTGAGAATTCAAGTAAATATCGAAACTAGAAATGATACAGTGGAGAAAATGTTATTCTACACCGTTTCAACAGATCGCAACGCAAACGCAATGCAATTAACGTAGAAAATAACAACTTTTGTGATATTTTGACGACATTTTCTAATCCGAGTGGCAAACAATTTGGAGTAGGAACAGACGCCGAGTTACCAGGCACCTGGGGCCCGTTTCATAAAACATCTTACGACAAATGTTGTCGTAAGTCAAATTATAAAACTCTCAATTATTATTTATTTCTCCATCTAATCCTGTCTTGTGATATCTTTTTGGAATCGTCTTGAAAAGACGATTCCAAAAAGATGTCACAAGACAGGATTCGATAGAGTAATCAGAGATTAAACGTATTTTAAAGTTTTGACTTACGACAACATTTGTCGTAAGAAGCTTTATGAAACGGGCCTCTGATCTTGCTCCTAATTGTTTGCAATGGACATTGATTGTTTTACCACAAACGCGTTTATTGGGAAAGAAATACGTCTCACTACTGTACCAAATTTGGTTTTGTGTTTAATCCGTGGTAAATTTTGTTATTTTCCCATACAAGGAAACCGATATCTCACAATTTCTAATAAACCAATTATTACAAAATAATGCTTACAGTGGAGAAGACGTTATTCTTTCCCAATTAGCGCGTTTACACTAAAACTGCTATGTCCATTGCAAACAGATTGGAGCCAGATCAGATTGTGTGGCGCTAAGATAAAAATAAATCGTTAGTAAAGTTTTTTAAATGTCGTTTTTACACTCTACTGCATTGCGGTTGCGTTTCGTTTGCATTCAAACGGGAAAGAAAATGTCTTCTCCCCTGTACGCCCAGTTGTCGGAGGAAAGACGCGACTGGAGGTCACAAGAATCGTGTGAATGCATTGTAAAAACTATATTAGTTGTTAGTGGTACATTCCGAAATTAGTTCTAGAATAAAAGTATATATTTATGCGTGGTAAGTACAGAACGGTTACTACGAAGACTATTAAAGCTAAAAACACCTAACCCTTTACCTCATAGCCTGTTTCTAGTTTTGAAGACAGGTGACCACTTAAAGCAGGTTGAAAGTAAAGCAGAATGTGCCTTAAGGCACATTCTGCTTTACTTTCAGCCTGCTTTAAGCTAAAATCTGCTAGGCTATATAAAATATTTGTAATGGTAATTGTTCATGAGGGTATAAACTGGAATTATTTTCTTCACTTCACTTTACTTTCAGCCTGCTTTAAGCTAAAATCTGCTAGGCTATATAAAATATTTGTAATGGTAATTTGTTCATGAGGGTATAAACTGGAACTATTTTCTTCAGCGGAGGAATAAATTAAATACGCTAAAAGTCGCTTCTATGGAGGAAAGGGTTAACAGAACACTTGTTTACTGCTTTATTAATGTGGATAGGCAAGATGGAATCCGCAAGCTGCTGGAAGAGGTCTCTGTGTTATTTTTTCTGCTTTAAATTGGCACTTTTCTTTAGTGTCAAGAATGGGACCTCATCTCAGCGGTAATTAAAAGACAGTGCATTACTACATTGGAAAAAAGTCTAGATGCAGTGAAATCTAGAAAATTAAAGTCTTGTTAAATTATCACAATGTATCATAATCTGAGTGGAAATAGTGGACATGTGAGTAGTACATTATAATTGTGTCCTATTCAAACAAAAACACGGTTGACATAGATCATGGTATGCACTGTTTGTCATTTTGCAATGTATTTCTTTAACCCTTTTCCTCATAGCCTGTTTCCAGTAGTTAAGATATGTGACCTATTCAATTCAATTCAATTCATTTTATTGTATAATAAGGCCTCCGGCCCATACACAAAATATCACATAAATACATAATTAGCATGCAGTGGACACTGGCAGTGATACATATAAGCTGATAATCACAATATGTGCAAGACACAATTCAATAGAGACACAATTTATCAAAGAAACAACGCTTCCTATATAAATCTGCTAGCAGTTAGTTAACTCTTTCTGGTTACATATATATAGAATTACCAAAGCAGACAAACACAAACGCATGTCGAAAGCAAAACAGAAAGCTCAAATCTCACATTTCAGCCATGCAGAGGCGCTCCTCGGCGCATATTTAATGGAAAGAGTTAACTATCGTACACATCATTGTAACATTTTATACACGACCTAATAAAAATTGATGCCTAACGGCAAAAGCATGATAAATGAACATGGCGATATTCCTTACAGTACTTTCTTTTTTGCATTTCATTAAAAGTATAAAGTTATAATAGGATGGAGCATTTGTGAATGTATTTTCAATATACTGGCTACGTAGCTTAGAATATAGAGGACACTGCATAATAAAGTGAAACTCGTCTTCAAGACATGCTTCACAGTATACACAATGCCGCTCGTCCACAGGTATGTTGTAATATCGCCCACGTTCAATCATCAGATTGTGAGAAGAACACCTAAACTGAGCTAGAGCAGACCTAAATTTGTTTATTTCAATTGTATCTATGTACACTTCTCTTCCAAATACATTCTTAAAGTCTTTGTAAGATCTAAGTTTATTATTTGCATTGCAACAATCATTCCATATCTGTACATATTGATTTTTCAGTCTTTCTTCATAAGTAGCTAGAAATAGTTTTTCGTTACCAACTGATTGCTGCAACCAAGCAAAACCAAGCCCATTTGACATTAGATTATATCGTATAAGTGAGACCCAATTATCATGTCCAATGTTGTCATAGTATACTAACATTTCATAACATAGTCTTACATATCTACTCTTAGGAAGTTTCAGAATTCGCAACCAATATTTAATACTCCGTTTTGCCGAGGAAATATATAATGGGTATCTACCCAAATCACCACGAACAGCATCATTGCATGAATTTAAACCAACTTTCAAAAGACGTTTACAAGCATATAAGTGAACCAATTCTATACAATTCATATTCTGTATACCCCATAGTTCAGATCCGTACAAAAGAATTGGGCATATTTTCAAATCAAATATCTTAAAAAATGTATTAACAGGTATACTTGGCAAGTTACTTAGTGTGCTAAAGACATAGTTCAAGACTGTTTTTGCTTTAGTCGAGACTGCCTCTGCCATTTTTGGCAGAGATAATCTGCTAGAGAAAAAACTGCCAACATATGTAAATCCATTAACCGTGTCAAGTTTACTATTGTTGTAAAACCACTTTTCCTTGGCAGATAAGGGTCCTTTCTTAAAGACTAGCACTTTGGTTTTACCTATATTAACCCTCAGTTTACTTTGTTTGCAGAATTTTTGTAGCAGCTTTAACTGCCTTTGCAACCCTACAACAGTATCAGATATTAAAGCTATATCATCAGCAAACAGCAACATAAAAATTTCAATAATTTCTGGAAATAACTGTATACCTCTAGTACCTTCTTCCAACAGTGACTCGTACAACTCATTAATAAATAGAGCAAAAAGTACTGGGCTTAAAGGACATCCCTGTCTGAGTCCAATTGGACATGTGAGCTCTTCAGTGTATTGCCCGTTTGAACGCACTCGCGCCTTAACAGTTGTATATATAGCCTTAATAGCCTGAAGAAGCCTGCCATTTACACCATACTTTCCTAATATCTTATATAAAGTTTCTCTGTCAACAGTATCAAAGGCCTTTTCAAAATCCACGAAGGCAACATACACCGGTTTTCTTTTTCTGTTAAGATACTTTGAAACAACTGAGTAAAGGACAAAAATATTATCAACGGTGCTATATCCACTCCTGAACCCAGCCTGTGCTTCAGTAAGTTTGTTGTACGCTTCAATGTAAAATGTTAAACGTTTTGCTAAAATACATATATACAATTTGCTTAAAACTTCTATAAGTGCTATGCCTCTATAGTTATTAGGCTGATTAATACTGCCTTTTTTATGTATAGGGATAATTGTAAATTTGGACCATGATTCTGGAAATTTTCCTGAACTGTATACTCTATTAAATAATTTCCGTATGTAAGGCAGCAAAGCTGTTACTCCAGATTTATTAACCCCTTCACTGCCTTACCCCGAGTGTCAGAGTAATTTGAAAACAGTTTGAATCCTAATCAGACGCCGCGTAACGCGGCGTCTAATCAGGATACAAACTGTTTTACACTCATTTTAATATTTCATAAGTCAAACTATCTAAATATTTAATTTTAGAAATAAAAGCAGACGACAATTGTTTAAAATTGATGACGTCATGGCAGTGAAGGGGTTAAAGCAGGTTGGAAGTAAAGCAGAATGCGCCCTAGGGCGCATTCTGCTTTACTTTCAGCCTGCTTTAAGTTACAATCTGCTAGGATATAGAAAATATTTCTTATGGTACATATTCATGACAGTATAAAATGGAACATTTTTCTTTGGCGGATGAATAAAATGAATGCGCCAAAAGTCGCTTCTATAAGGTAAAGGGTTTAATCAATCCTTAACATTTAAGAATGGAATAGACTTTAATTGAAACTGGAATAGTTTAACTCTTTCCTCCCTAAAACTTTAAATGGACAATTCCAGTTTGCATTTCAGTCTAGTCCATTTCTGACTTTTAAGGGTTGTTTTTGTCAATGTTTGGCATTATGACAAACAGTGATGATCGTGGTCAGAGGGCTCCTTTTGGAGCCCTCTGATCTGGGTCTTCACTGTTTGCACAGGACAAATGTACTATTCACATGTACACTGTTTGAAAAGGACGCCAATATGCGTGACTAGGGCTCAAAGAGTTAAGGAATGAATAAGTAAAAGCAAACAACTGAACTGGAATAGCTGTTTCCAAATTTACAAGTCATCATAACTGTATGAATCATTGCCATGCCTTACCCCGAGTAGATCTATAATAGTTTTTTGGCACAAACAGTTTGGACCCTAATCAGCCGCCGCTTTATGAGGCGTCTGATTAGGATCCAAACTGTTTGACTCTCGTTTTAATATTTCTTAGGTAAAAATGTAAAAAAATCAATTTGAGAAATAAAAGCAGGTCTACGATAATTGTTTGAAATTGATGGCGTTATAACGAGGAATAACAACCAGTATCTAATACAGTCCATTCAAATACCTTCAAATTACAGCATTTCGAAAATTACTTTTTCAAGCTTTTCGAATGAGAAACAACTTTGATCCTGGTCGGGTCCGGGCTTTGTGGAGCATGGTCAGGATCAAAACTGTCTGCAAATGCCTTCAGTACAGGGTGATATGGGTTGGCGGTTAAAACACTACCCGAAAGGACGTCATTTTAATTTAAAATGTTGTGGGTTTGGGAAGAAGCCTTTCTATGCTGAACCGTGTTAAACATGACTTCTTTAATCTGATTTCTCATTTTTCGTGCCGACAGAAAAAACTTGACGATCACATGTATGTCCCTTCCGACACACTTCACACATTCCCTATCACTATACAAACAAACCAGAGGTCCATATACTTTCCCTCATCGCCGACAAAGCCAAATTGAACGGTTTTAAATTCTTTATGTTTTGATAATGATTTTGATACGGAAGTGCGAGAAAACGGGGCTATTTAATGATGGACATACTTGTACCTTTTTCATTGAAATTTTGAAACTAGCAACACACGTTTCCAGCCAGAATGGCTCCGAATTCCGTCAGAAACCACTGGTCGTCGGTCGAAAATACCGCATTGAAGTTGATCAAAGCCCAAGGACAGTTTCATCGGGCCTGTGACCAGCTCGTCGTCATGAACCGGAAGTTGGACGACATTACCCGACGATACCAACACGCCAGGAGAGAGAACCTTAAATCTTACCGTTATCCACTACGTCTTCGACTTGCCGTGGCTGAAGGAGTCCGGAACATGTTCTATGACTACGCCCTACAGAAGGTGGAAGAGGTGGAACGACTGAGAGATGAGATGAGACCAGACGTAGCTGAAGACGACCAGTCTTTGGTAGACTTGTGAAAAGAGGTGGAACGACTGAGAGATGAGATGAGGTCCGAGGACTCCACAGACATAGATCAAGACGACCAGTCCATGGTAGAACTGAAAATGACGATCATGTCATGATACAAAGGTCCTTTTCAGGGCCAAACAAATACTTCGATAGATAATGTCTCTAAGATACATGAATGTACCCCCTGTATGACTTCAGTCAAACTGCCTTAACCACATCGCTGCCACGGCCTCGTCTTCTTTAAATAACTGTAATCTGGCAGAATCATTTCTGAAATTCACATTTTAGGTAAATTGACCAAAGTAATATCGAAATGATTGTCACACAGTTGCGTCCTGATTAGACACCAAGACCAGTGCTTATAAAGCGTTTCAGTTGAGAGCGAGTTCGTTCTCAAGCATTTGATTGGTCAGATTTGAGCCTAGGCTCAAATCTGACTTATCAAATGCTTGAGAATGATTTAAGACTCCACTCAAACGCTTTATAAGCATGGACCCAAGTTATGCTGTGTCTAAATAGGATCCAAACTGTTTGCTAATAACCATTGCACTTTAGAGAAGGCAGTGAAGGAGTTAAATCTAACATTGAAATGAATAATACAGAAAGCACTGGAAGCAGTCGGTATGTTCGTTAGTGAACAGAACAGAACAGAACATTAAGCAACATAGGGTTAATACGTACATTCTATCCTAGCGACGACTATGCTTGACATAAACAAATAGTGTACCTGGGAATAATACACTATATGCAAACAGTGTTGACCCTGATCTGAGGGCTAATTTTGCAATATACATGTATAATGTATTGTCACAAGCAACCCTAAATGTTTAGAAATTGACTGGACTGAATTGGAAACTGGAATTGTCAATTTGGAGGTTCAGGGGTGAATGACTTAAACTAGACGATTAAATTTTGCGGTGCCAGGGTTAATATGATTGGGAAATGTTATAGGTTTTACGGTTTTGTGTTTGAGCGGAAATGAGGAGGGGATTATACCCTCAAACACGGTGCAATCTTGAATTAGCTACCACAATTTCACCCCATGCACGTAACGGATGAATTAATTTGGAGGAAATGTAGTGAATAATGCCTTTAAATTTAAAATCGTTTCTATACAGCTCACCGCTGAATATTTATAAATAAAACTCCGCCTACTATGAATATATCTCATTTGAACTACACTATTACATTGACTAAACAATAAGTAAATTTTCCACATAAAAGAGTGTAGAATCGTGCCAGCAAGCTCCTGAAATAAAACAGTGCAGATCTAGATCAGATGGTCTCTTCATATGCTGTGTCGTCTGATTCTACACAAGTTTCAAAAATCGTCAATTGAAGCTATTAAAATGAGAAGAATGAAAGATCTGGACTGTTTTAAAGGATATTCTAGTATAGTTTTGACTAGTCCACCTCAGTGTACAGTTAGGAAACAGAGAAATGTTTTTGGACTGAGGACGTCACAAAACTAGGATGCCGCCACAGGGGTTCATTGGTGAGACTAAGTTTTGACTATATAGAGCTACGTCGTTGAGTACCAGTAATGTAGTTCAACCCAACTAATAGTACCTGAAATATTTTCTGTTTATCATTTTTGTGATTATTAAAAAAACCCATCCATTTATAGTCAAATATAGACTAGACTTAATTGGTAACGGGAGTTATCCATCTGAAGTTTCAACCGTGGTCGCGAACAGGTACCATCAACGACTCTACGATTTGGTAGTCGTGATAGAGTAATGTTATTGTAACTATTCGTTCATGACAAAGTCACTAAAGATGACACAGTATTTCCACAATCACGTCCAAATTTTCATTTGTTCAACGAAAATTCAAAATGAAAGGGCTTTGAAATACTTTCTTCACTTTGTTCATGGGGTTTCTACTTGATAAAGGTACTCAGGATTGTCCCATTCAGGTAATCTCTATCACTAAACGCAAACACGCATCACTTGTAATTGCTCGGGACATAAGAAACGGGCTTTACAAAGTGTGCCCATTTCACCCTTTCATTGCAGAAGCCCAGAAACACTGACATTTGCAAACAGTTTGGATCCAGATCAGACGCCGAGTAACTCGGCGTCTGATCTGGATCCAAACTGTTTGCCACTCGCATGAACTTTCTTTATGTTAAAATGCCATAACTTTTTATTTGAAAAATGAAAGCAGACGACAATTTTTTAAAAGATGATATTAAAGGCAGTGATGGGGTTTAACACTTATCACCAACGTTCGAAGTTGTGGCGATATTGTTGACACATAAAAGTGAAGAGAGGGTTAAAGATATTACCGCGATACAAATGAAAAACTTAATTCTCCTCGCGATAAAGGCGCACTTAATTTCTCGCCATATGTCCAAAATTCAGTTCTATTTTTAGAAGTTCCGGTCCGCCGCGCACGTGCCACGCGACACAAACAAAGCCGCAGACGACATCTGTTCGTTTATACTCCAGTGACATGTAAATGTGGGGGTTTTGGGTGAATCAGTTGGAGAAGAGATTTCAATTTTCTTTGTCGATGCGAGAAGTGCAAAAAATGTATAAAAAATGAGAGGCCGGAGGACAATGGGCTGGGTTAATTGGCGGGAAATGATTTGCACAGGTCGCTTTGTGTAATTCGATTGTTACAGTGAAAATTATGCTAAGCGGCAACTGAAAACAAATGAAAAGATTTCTAAACAGGTGGCTTTTGAATGCAGGACAAAAATAAAGTAAAAATGCTCTTATCGGAGCTTCCTTTCGCCCTGAATTAAGCAGGCATCTTGTATGTATAGATATATCATTGCTTCTTTAAATAATAAACACTTAACCTAAGTTTGACTGGGTGGCGTCATCTCACATAGCTTCTTAAGATTGTAGTTACAAAGTCTTCGCGCTTCGGTTTTCACCCGATTAAAACTTAGACTTAAGATTAAATGTGACATTTTCTATCCACAGATTCAACCATTATCATTGTAAAATTAAGACATTAGA
Source organism: Gari tellinella (assembly GCA_922989275.2). Taxonomy (NCBI): domain Eukaryota; kingdom Metazoa; phylum Mollusca; class Bivalvia; order Cardiida; family Psammobiidae; genus Gari; species Gari tellinella. The sequence goes on from OV277864.1 coordinate 49,075,445, forward strand.
AATTACAATTGGTGCATGTTAAGACGAAAAATTCTACGTCCTCAGATCTTCATCCAAACTGTTTGACAAGTAATTTGACAGCCGTATTTCAATTTATAGTATTGATAAATAATGAACTACAAACTTTATCAAAATGCAGACGACATTCTCAAGAATACGATATCATAACATAATAAGGGTTCAATCCGAGGTTAACCCCTTCACTGCCTTACCCAAGAATAATGGTTATTGTTACTTTGTAAAACAGATTTGATCCTGATCAGACGCCGCGTGACGCGGCGTCTGATCATGATCCAAACTGTTTGACACTCATTACGATAACTCTGAAGTCAATCTACGTAACCTTCAATTTTAGAAATAAAAGCAGACGACAAATATTGTTTAAAGCAGATGACTTTATTGCAGTTATAGGGTCAACGGTGAAGTTGATGAGATTTCTTTTTAACAAAGAAAATGTCAAAAACGAAGTTTTTCGACTACACTAAACTTATCGAATAAGTCATCTGTTCAGTTTTGCTGAAGCCACGTACAATTTACTCTTTTCCCCTATGAAACACCATTTAACGCCTTCTTAAAACGCCTTTTAACGCCTACAACCCTTAACATGCCGTGGTGTCGTCTGCTTTGAATTTTCCGTCTGCAACATCATTTAAATTATAATAATATTAGTTTGTAATATAACCCATTTCTGCCTGTTGGATTTATCAAAATCTATTCAAATGTGTACACACTAAAGCGTAAACAATACTAAAATAAAGCCCGTTCTAGCATATCTGACTATAATCTGAGTATATCAGGGGCAGAGAACTCTTGACCGTCAGTGATCCCATTTCAAAACAAAATTTACACCTTCAAGAACTTATATTTATTTACAATTGTGTGCAAGTAGTATCAAAATAAATAAGAACAGTAGTTGCTAAAGTGTAAAAACTGTTACTAACAGTTTTTACACTTTAGCAACTACTGTCCTAATATGGCATTTTCAACGCATCAAGGGTTATAATAATTCGACTGCTTTGCCCGTTTTCAACAACAAATGAACTCATTTGAAAAGTAGCCTTATATTGTGTAATAAAGTTTTATTGTTTTTATTTATCAAAGTCCATTCGCATTGTTGACACCAGAGTGTAAACAGTATTAACATAAAACCTTTTCTACCATTTCAAAGTACATCAAGGGCTTATCACTCTGGCCACAATGATCCTATTTCGACAATTATAATTGCATCCCGTCAAGAACTTATACTTATTTACATCATAAAGTTGTGTGCAAGTATAATCAAAGTCCATTGAAAGCTATGTGTAAAAACTGTAACATATAGCATTTTCAACTTACTATGGACAGATAACTCTTGATGTTTTCGACAATAATTGAACTGATTTGAAAACAAGTACATGTGGCCATACATGTTCAATATAAATAGTTAAAAAAAAGCTTTTTTTTTTATCAAAATATGTTCACATTTATAGACATAAGCGTGTAAACAAAATCAATATAAAACAGTTTTCTACCAAGGGCATATAACTCTTGTCAAAAGTATCATATTTCGATCATAATTACACCACTTCAAAGAACTTATAAACATTGTGTGCAAGTATAATCAAAATCCATTGAAAACTGTAGTTGCTAGAGAACACTGTAAGATGGTGGTATTTCTAACACAAAAAGGGCAGACAACTCCTAAATGCATGTACCTAAATTTATCTGGAAAAGTAATAACGACTTATCACAATAATTGGTGCAGTTGTTAATCAAGAGGTTTTGAAGAGTAGGATACATTTCTGAACGACAATGAATGTGATGGAAAATTAGCACTTTGACTCAAGATTGACTGCAATTAACACTAATCATGAGGTATGCTGTAATATAAAGCCAGACTTGCCTATCATTTGCAAACAGTTTGGATTCAGATCAACTGTTTGTTACTCGTATTCAACTTTTCTTCCGTTTCAACAGCATGAAAACTAGTTTTTAGTTTTTTAGCAGACGATACATTTGAAGCAGACGACAATTCTGAATGATAAGAGTTAACTCTTCGTCTACTACAATATCGTCTGCTTCATAGTTGTCGTTTGCGAATTTTCATTTAAATTAAATTTTAAAACCATTTTAACTCAAGACACTTTAACACGAGTCAAACCGTTTTGATTCTGCGAAGACGCCACGGTTCGCGGCGTCTGAAATTGAAAAAACCTGTTTGCAATTTGCAGTAAAGAAGGCGAATGTTTCAGACGTCGGCTTTATGAACGTCCTCTTCAAAAGTCTACATCACTCTTCAAATTTGTGTTTCATGCTTTTTGACTAAAGAAACATAGAGACGTTTGTCAAAATGATTGGTCACGGTCCTGGTCAGACCCCGAGTAACTCAGCGCATTGTCAGGATTCATAACTGTTTAAAATGTCAATGCAGCCACGTTTAGCAATAAAAAGGTTAGACCCCTGCATTAATAACGAAAGGATCAAATAGGTTTTAAAGGTAGAAATAATCGATTAATCGCGAGCACGTTCAAAACTAGTGAGATGACACGTCAATCAAGTGAAGATGTATGAGTAGAAAATCGTGTTATTAGCCTCATTACCATAGATACCATCTGCCCACGTGCCCGCGTACTCCATCAGCCAATCAACAACAAGAAAGAAGAGTTGGACAAAAACAAGAGACGTAAAAACAAAAACAAATACAATGGAGTTGAAGTGTCAATTATGATCGAGTGCAAGTACGAAAAGGTGTTTACGACCACGAAACATTAACTTGCAAAGATCGTAAAATTTCTCTATTACGACCACCCAATATAATGTTGCTTTTCAATGTTTATTGCAGGCGACGCCTTAAAGCAGGGTGGAAGTAAAGCAGAAAGCTCCTAAAGGAGCTTTCTGCTTTACTTCTACCCTGCTTTAAGATGTAATCTGTCTTTGAGACGGTCATTGGATATTTACTTTGAATGGTCGTTATGGAAACAGTTTACTGTAATTAATAAAGCGTTGCTAAGCACTGAAGCAGGTGATGTTAGAAAAAACCTGTACGATCTTTATCTCAAATCTGTTGCTCACGGTGTGTTACTGGATGTTTGCTCGCACAAAGAAAATAAATTTCACATAAACCATGTCCTCAAATGAGGCAAGGTATACTATTTAAGTGTACAGGAAACCATCTCCATCACGACCCCTAAAAAGAATGCTCAATTCCTTTGTTTAAGGTAAGTAGTTTAAAGCAAGATGAAAGTAAAACAGAAAGTTCCATTTTGCTTTGACACTAGAACCATAGTCACGCATATATATGATAAGTATGGGTCCTTTGCAATCCGTGAGTGTACCTGTGAAGTTTACAATAATTGTTGTCCCATGCAAACAATGAAAAGAAGCCCTCTGATCGGGGTCTGCACTGCAATGCATTGGCAAAAACCGACTATATAATTGTCAAAATTGACTAGACTAAATTGGACTGGTATGGTATTGTTCATTTGAAGGTTTAGAGAGAAAATGGTTTGTCACGTGCATTTGAACATCATCATCAGCATTTTATATGTTGTCGTAATAGCAAGAATTTACTGTAAAACTTTTAATGATGGAAACCGCAGGATAAAACAGACAGAAACAGATGCACAAAACGATCGTACATAAACCATTACGCGACACAAAGATGACTGTGTCAAACGCCGGTTCGTTTGAATCTAAGTTAGAGTCACAAAGAAGACTTACCACCAGTAATTAACCAGTATTGGTTCCTTAGTATTATGCAGCAGTGGATATAGGGGTTCTTTTTGAAGACTTACCAAAGAGCTTTACCATCTCCCTAGATGTGCCTTTTGGTGTCTTTATTTATTACACATTAGAACTGCATTGTCATGCTTCTACCATGGTCTGATAAGAGGCCATATTTGTTTTCCTTTACTCTAACAGGTAGCTGCTTAATTGGCCCATTTATGCCTGGATATTTGTAAATGACGTCTATACTCGTTATAAACACATTCAATCCTAGCGACGAGTTAAGTCGTCATATACAAGCAGTATACCTATGAAGTGCACACCTGTCCTGTGCAAACAGTGATGATCCTGATCAGAGGGCTCCTGAAGCTGAAGGAGCCCTCTGATCAGGGTATTTACTGTTCGTTTGTTTTGTAATTTATTGTTAAAATCAACCTTAAATTGTGAAACATGAACTATAATTAATTGGAAAATGGAATTAAACATTAAAAGTTTCAGGGTGAATGAGTTAAGAGGTCAATGGGGTTGTCCGTGTCCATTTGCGTTTACAAACAATCAGGATTCTGGTCAGTATATATACATATATATATATATATTATACGGGAGGGGGGGGGGGGGGGGGGGTCACGGGAAATAAATTTACTTCCGACTTCCCACTTTACATGTATGCATGCTTATAACAGAGCACCAGATAAGGGTAGTTTTTCAAATACTAAACTCTTTATTTCTGAATAAAACCCTATGGTGTCACTACTCATTAGAATCGTCTCTATTCTAATGAGTAGTAACACCATAGGATTTGGTTCTAAAAAGAGAGAGAAAATGTTGGATTTGTTGAAATAACTACCTCTTATCTGGAGCCCTGTTATAATACTGGTATGACCTCAAATGTATGGGGAATTTAACCACAACAACCATTCATTGACTCGGGCAAACCGCAATTAAAACATATCGTATTTTAATTTGATGTATATTTTATTGTAATTAGCTAGCAAGTCTTAAATTCTTAAATATAGGAGTTTTATTGTGAACTATTGAATAATGCATACCGTCAACATTTTAATGCCCAATATACAATGTATATAGCTTTTGAGGCTTATACTGATTGAACCGCGTGCGTTACTATGTGTGTGTGTGTGTGTGTGTTGTTGGTCTATACAGGGCTGCCATTTCCTCGGATTTTTCCTAAATCTTCGGATTGTTCCAGTACTTGGTAGCTAAAAGCAGGCTGAAAGTAAAGCAGAATGCGCCTTAAATAAGGCGCATTCTGCTTCACTTACAACCTGCTTTAAGTAGTATCATGTCAACAAAACTAGGAACACGCTATGAGGTAAAGGTACAATTCATAAATTCACACTTGGAAAATGCATATTTGGAAATCTTAGGATTTTTTATGTCAACTTATGGCAGCCCTGTCTGTGCGTGCTTGCGTTCGTGCATGTACCTCCTGTCTGGAAAATATTTTCTTATGCTCACCAGCCAGGGTAATACATTTGGTATGTGCGTGCATCTGTGGACAGTGGAGTGTCGCATACCATGTTCGGGTCACTGTGACCTTGGATGAATGGATGACTGAGTTTGGTTTAAAGACTTTTCCTCTGTCCATTGATGGACTAACCCCCATTGACTCGATAGGTGTGAATTTAACTGTCAAAGCATGCAGCACATGCTATACCAATCTCAGTTTACCTGGTGAGGCCCAGATTATACTCATGCTCTAGTGATTTTCAATGGTTACTTCTAACCAAACTATCAAATATAAAGGTCGTGTCTCACATGAGAAGCTTCAATGGTTCTTTGCTACCGACATGTCCACAAGACCCATGCTTTTTGCAAGGAAATTGTCTGGCAAGGCGTTATGATCGAAAGGTCGTCAGGAGATGTTTTTAAGACACTGTGACACTGAACAGATCATATAGCGCTGAGACTGTGACCTTGGACATGAACTTTGACCTCAAATGTCTACATGTCTGATGATGACAGACAACAACTTGTATGGTTCCTTTATTATCCATAAGGTTTGACATGTCGGTCATCACTTTCCGTCAACTTTCGTTGGCACCATCGGAAGTTTCCGTATACTTTATTTATAGATCAATGAAAACTTCAGGTAGTATACTTCAGTCGATGATCTAACGCCACTGTCGCAATAGCTTAGTGGATAGTGTCATTGACTCGTAGTGCTAGGGTCGTTGGTTCGATTCAAGGCACTGTTTTGTAAACGTCAGCTTCAGTTGTTTTTTTTCGATAATTATATATTTTACTTAAAATAAAACAGTTAACGTTTGGGTAAAGAAAAACTTGCTGCTTAACGAAATACAGAAGTAACAAAGAGTTCTTTTTGCCAGAGAGGGCTTTGCATAACGTAATGTTGCTACAGTGGAAAAAACGTTTTTCTTTTCCAATAAACGCGATTACGCTAAACTATTATTTCCATAGCAAACAGTTTGGAGCCAGATCAGACGCCTGGTAACCCGGCGTTTGATCAGGCTCCAAACTGTTTGCCACTCAGATTAACATGAATAGCAAAAATTGTCGAAAATTGTCATGCTCTATGATTTATTGTTTTGCGTTTGCGTTTCGTTTGCGTTTAAACGGGATAGAATAACATTTTCTCCACTGTATACGCTTACAGGCAAGTTCACTGCACTTTATTTTATACAATTGCATGAATATCATGGTTTGTATGTGTCTACCATAAAAAAGTTATAAAAAAGACACATTAAGAAATATTACAAAATTGACTCTATCGGGTATCGAACCTATAACCCTTACGTTGGTAGCGCAGACACATAACCACTGAGCCATTACCGACTGTAGATATCTTTATCAGATAATATAATCAAATTCGCGTCATCCTTGAATGGTTTATTTACAATACACTGTTTTGTTGTTTCCGGAAGATAAAGATAGCTTACGGAAAAAGACGGAATATTCAACAACCGACAGGTCAAACCTTATCGACAATACCAAATCAGTCTTGTATACCAAATGTTGTGAGTGAGTATATCTTGGGACGACATATTTATTGAGTACCTTTTTTAAATGTTGTGTAATACATGTGACCATATTTACAGGCCTGCGAACAACATCCAAATTCATTTTTAGTGTCAATACAACACATTCTTTCTTGTTTCTACAGTGCTCCTCTCTACAACGACACCCAATGGGAGACTTAGATTATTCGGAGGGAGTCGTTATAGGGAGGGAAAATGAAGAATTTGGGTAACGCGGGGTCTGATCTGGATTCAAGCTGTTTGTCACTCGTCATTATATTTATTCTATCAAAATGTACACTTTATATGTATGTAACTTTGAGACAAACAGCAGACGACAAAAACCAGACGGTACTGCAGACATGGCATTGGTCGTTGTAAGGAGGGAATCGTTGTTGGGAGGGCGGTTGTAGAGAGGAACACTGTAATAAAATTTCTCAATAATGACATAACCTCTAACCTTCTCTGCGTCGCGGGCGAAATTGTGATAACCGTTACAAACAGCTCAACTCAACTCAACTCAACTCAATTTTATTGGCAATCGGCAACATATAAGTGTCACAGCTTGAATCTAGAGAAACAGGCCTGGTGTCTCATCTGAATCCAAAATGTGCGAAAGCCTAGTGATATACAGGTACATGTAAAGAAATGTTTTATAAATCAATTCTGAATATTTCTGCAGACGACAAATGATGCAGACGAAAACTATATCTAGATATCATGTGCTAATAGAGGTAAGAGAAATAAACCATAAAGCGGAAGTTATATTGAACGTCACACATACGTAAGATGTCCGCTCTAACACCTTTTATTGCGTTATTATCATTAATTATGTTTTGATGTACAGCTAAGATAATTAAGCGGACCCAGACCCTGTTCTCATCCTCGGAAAGTCCTAAAAAGATTACAAAGAGAAAGAAACACTAAATTTATGTATAGTACAGTGGAGAAGGCGTTATGTCCGTTTTAAACGAAACGTGAATGCAATTTCACTAAAGTGTAGAAAATGAGTCTCTTGGAGGCGTTGACGATTCTTTTTCATCTAAAAGGCAAACACATGTAGTTTGAAGTCTAATAAGACGCCTGGTTACCAAACATCTGATCTTGCTCCAAACTATTTGCAGTTGAAGTAATGTTTTAAAAGCATAAAGCGTGTTTATTTTGAGAGCATAACGTATTCACCACTCCCTTTTCTTGGTTGGACCCCCCCCCCCCCCTCTGAGAAACGCGCTGGATCCGCTGGTGATGAACAACTAAAATATATCTCTAAAGAGGCTCGTAAGACTTTGATCAATCAATCAATCAATATTCTTTATTTCTGATAGTGTACCAGTCAGACAAAATGCTTTAAGCTTGCTAAAAGTAAACCAGAAGCTTTCTGTTAAATTACCATCTTGTTTTAAGGAGCCACATACGGTTTTAAACGTCATAAAACCAGTATTTTCGTCTTCCCTGTGTTTGTCTTATACATGCACTGACCTTTACTATGGTGTTCGGTTAATAAAGTAGGCCTATATTAAATATGCATGACGTTCAGCTCTATTTGCATGATGTGTGGTTGACTTTCAATAATATTCTATTCATTAACTAAATCGAGTTTTGCGCGACTACTTTAAAATAGTTTGGATCCTGATCAGACGCCGCGTTACGCGGCGTCTGATCTGGATCCAAACTATTTGACATACAATTTTTCTATGGAAAAAGGATATTTACATTTGTATTGACTATACTTTTAAAGTATACAATATTGTAACATGTTAAGCGTTAATATCCGTGTTAGGCTGTCACCTTGTCTTGTTAAACTTCCTGAAGAAAGGTGTCTGTGTAAAGGGGTCAACACGTAGCTTCCGATGAATAAATTTATGGATAATAAGATGTAATGATATATCGGTTGTGCAATAAATATATGACATAATATAACATAAGAGCATTATAATTTATAAACAGCGACACGACGTTATTCTTTCCCGTTGAAGCGCGAACGAGTTGCAAAAAAGTGTTGCAAATTACAACCTTTTGAAGATTCTGACAATCTATTTTACTCTGAGTTGCAAACAGTTATCCGACGTCTGGTCTGGCTCCAAACTGTTTGCAATGGAAATAAAAGTGTTAGAGTAAACGCGTTAATTGGGAAAGAATAACGTATTCTCCATTTTAGTTCAAACTGTTTGCAAATGTACTCTAAGGGTATTTAATTTCCCTCCCTATAACAACTCCATCAGAACAATACACACAACCTTTGTCTCCCATTGGATGTTGTTGTACAGTGGATAATCTGTTATTCTTTCCCGTTTAAACGCAAACGTACGCAAACGCAAAGCACTAAAACGTAGAAAAGTACAACTTTTTGACAATTCTGATAATTCTTGTTTATCTTGGTGGCAAACAGTTTGGAGCCTGATCAGACGCCGGATTACCCGGCGTCTGATCTGGCTCCAAACTGTTTGCAATTGCAAATAATAGTTTAAGCGTAAACGCGTTTATTGGGAAAGAATAACAGATTCTCCACTGTAATAAGGGAGCACTGTGTATGTATGGATTTATCTTAATTGTTCACTGTTAAAGGTATTTAATACTATTTATGACTCGGTAAGGCAACGAGGAATAATTTCACTTGAAACAAGATGTATTTGTGTAACAATATGTTCCCTGATGTCACCATGTCCTCTAAATGACTTTGACCTTTGTTAGTATGACCCGAATTGCACTTGGCTTAAGGACTTAATGCCAAATATGAAGTTTCTATCACATGTCGTTCAAAAGTTATGATCAAGGTGACAGAAAGACAAACAAACTTACAGACAAACATACGAAATGAAAAAAGATTGCAGAATGAAAATTTCCCGATTTTCGATCTCGGAGTCATGGAAATATAACATCGTAAAAGAAGACGATGGCTACTGAAGTCAAATGTATAATAAAACATACGATGGTTTTGGAGATTGGAAGTTAAAGCGGTGAACGAATAAGGCAGAAAATAAAATTGACCTCGAAATGTCACGACAAGTGACAATTTTGGCGAGAAATCTAGCGAGAAACAGTTCAAAATGGCGGGAAATTTGGCGGGAAAAGGTTCACGGAGACGAAACAATTGCGTGAAAGTTAACATCAACAATAACGAAGTGGCGAGGCTTAACACCAACAAATCTGATAAGACTGAAGTAGTTGACAGTCTGACTTGCCAAAATCAATGACACCTTGCCCCCATTTCACTGCCTTCAAACTGTTTGGATCCTCATCAGACGCCGCTTTACGCGTCGTCTGATCAGTGACCCAAACTGTTTGACGCTCATTTCAATATTTTTTAAGTCAAAATTCCTAAATTTTGAATTTGAGAGATAAAGACAGACGATAATAATTGTTTAAAACATGCCGATGACGTCATGGCAGTGATGACTTAAATCTTTGTCCTTACCATTCTCTCTGTGACTTGATTAGAATATGCAACTTACATGGATCAAATTCAGACAGCATATAATTCTGAGTCTGATCAGGCTCCAAACAGTTGGACGTTCATATAATAAGTTCTTCACAATACTTCACAAGATAACCTTCGTAATTATATTTTTGGGGACAACCGACAATGCTAAAGCCGATGATGTTATAATGTGTCAAGTTCTAAGCTTGCAAAATGTTGATGAAGACACACAGTTTTGTCCTGTCATTGAAAGACTATGCTATATCAATGTTACAATTCAAACTTGTCTTACCCTTTCACTTCAAAGTTTGTAAAGATTACTTTAGTCGCCTATGTCACTTAGGACAGCTGGGGGAACTATTAATACAGGTGATTGCTTACTGCATAATGAAGGTTTATTTAGATAGATAAAACACAACTGATTACATATAATTATGTATGCAAGTACACGTACCATTTTAAATATGATACATACTATATAGTCATACTAATATCAAACCGTTTCACTCATTCAAGATACTCATCATCCTTTGTTAATAGAATCGCTATAATGTTGCACCAAACTGAGGCAGAACGCTTAAGATAGGTTACATCTTACTGAAGGACAAAACTAAAGCAGAAAGCAAATACATATTTAGTGTACCTGTGAAGAATATACTTGTCCCATAAAAAATAGTGTAGACGAAGATCTGAGGACCCCAAAATACAAAAAATGGACTAGATTGGATAATGAACATTTCTATTTTAAGTTTCAGGAGTCAATGAGTTACGTGATAATTATAATGGAGAAGACGTTATTCTTTCCCGTTTAAACGCAAACGAAACGCAAACGCATTGAAATAACATGTTTGAAAATAACTTTTCGACAATTCTTACTGTTCATGTTACTCTGAGTGTTACCCGGTGTCTGATCTGACTCCAGGCTGTTTGCAATGGAAATTAAAGTTTTTAACATAAACGCGTTTATTGGGAAAAAATAACGTCTTCTCCTCTGTATCTTGTCTGACATGCCACAGAATACAGACTTGGCACCAAGTGGGAAGCAGTTAATATCCATTTATTGAATTTAGTTCAAATCCTTTGCATTTTGACCGTTGACAGATCCAGATCAGACGCTGAGTTACCAACCTTTTTTACACTCGTCTTCATGTTTCTTTCATTAAAACATCCTTGCTACACATATAGTAAAACCTCTATATTACGGCCACTAAAATAAGGCTAATTGTTTGTATAAAAGACAGGTGACAGCTTAAAGCAAGGAGCTTTCTGTTTTACTGTCACCTTAGTTTAAGCAGTCATCAGGGGCCCGTTTCATAAAACTTCGTACGACAAAAATGATCGTAAGTCCAAACTTTAAAATACATTTAATTTCTGATTTCTCTAATTAATCCTGTCTGGTGACATCTCTTTGGAATCGTCTTTTCAAGACGATTCCAAAGAGATATCACAAGACAGAATTAGATAGAGAAATGAATAAAAATTGAGATTTTTATAATCTGACTTACGACAACATTTGTCTTACGAACTTTTATGAAACGGGGCCCTGTTCTTAACCACTAATAATTAATACAATTGAATTCAGTGGTCGTAATAGAGAGGCTTTACTGTACATATGTATTCCTTTTTATTGTTTCTTTTACAGACGACACTTTTTAAGCAGGCGATAATCACAGCAAGACAAAGGGTAAATTAATACGACAAATAAAAGTCTGCTGTTGAGTGACTTGAACAGGGAGTGATATGCTCGTTTAAAATTAATGGAACAATAACATCAATTTATTTTCTCTTGTTTCCTCCATTTAAATTTCCTGTTTGTCAAAAACTGTTTTTCCAAATGTTTAATACATTTGTATCTGAAAGCGTTGGAGAATGTTACTTGTTAATCAGTTTCAAAATGGCATGTTTATATCATCGATACTGTTTAAATCGAACAACGGGAAAACTCATCTATCCCTGGAACTCCCCGGGTTCGTCTTACGAAACGTCATACGACAAAAATGATCGTAATTCAGATTCTAAAATTCTCAATTATTCTTCATTTCTCAATTATTCTTAATTTCTCTCTCCTGTCTTGTGACATCTCTTTGGAATCGTCTTGAAAAGACGTTTCCAAAGAGATGTCACAAGACAAATTTAGATGGAGAAATACGATATAAGATGTGTTTGAATGTTTTGAAGTACTTGTTTCAAAGTAAGTCCAGTACATTTTCGACTAAATATATCTATGATTACTTTTTACGATTATAGCAAAGCGACAACCAGTGCATGTCCTGATCACTTGTGTCGACACTTTTTATAGGACAAGTGTACTCTTCACATGTACACTGTAGGTAGAGGACGAGTATATCCCTCGCTATTGTTCAGTGGGTTGACAGGGAAGCGTAATTCAGAAAGCCGTGTCAGGTTATCCTCTTGAAGAATTTCATTCTGCAATTAGCTGCAACACATTAACCATACTTCTGCTGACTATTCATACATGTACATGTTGTATTTGTAAAAAACTCTACTAAGAACATTTATCATCTGAACTATTATCACGGTTATATTATATTATTATTATATTATTATATATATTATAATTAAGTATGTAAATAATGCCCAATGAAAGACTACAGATTCGTGCCAGACAAACTTTATAAGCAAAGGTTGCAGACCCTGATCTGGGTCTGCCCTGTTTTCAAAAAGTGCCAATATACGTATTCTCTTAACCCTTTTCCCCATGGAAGCGGCTTTTAGCGTATCTAATTTATTCCTCCGCTGAAGAAAATAGTTCCAGTTTATACCTTCATGAACAATTACTATTACAAATATTCTATATAGCCGAGCAGATTTTAGCTTAAAGCAGGCTGAAAGTAAAGCAGAATGTGCCTTAAGGCACATTCTGCTTTACTTTCAACCTGCTTTAAGTGATCACCTGTCTTCAAAACTAGAAACTGTATATGAGGTAAAGGGTTTAACGCGGAAACCTGTTTTCAAAACTAAAAGCAGGTCATGGGGTAAAACTGGTACCACTACTGTTACCACTTTGAGTACAAACTTGTCTGCTGGGTGGTTAACGCGAGTTGCTGCTCACAGAAGGATGAAAGTAGATCTACTTTTGTGCTGCTTTAACCCATTACCCCACAAATACGCATTTTTACGCCTTTCACTTATTCCTTCATTGAAGAAAATAATTCTAATTTATACAGTCATGAACATGTTCAAAAGAAATAATTTCTATATCATAGCAGCTGGTAGCTTAAAGCAGGCACATTCTGCTTTACTTTCAACCTGCTTTAAGTGATCACCTTTCTTCAATTCTATGGGGTAATGGGTTAAGCTTTCCCTTGTATCCAATCCCATCAAATCATCTCCGTTTACCGGTTCTTATAGCGTGACTTGGTTGTTAAACCCTATTAAGGGAGCCCTGAAGGGATCGAGTTGCCGCGTTTCTCGTCTAGTAACACTTTGGTAATGATCCATTGGTGACAGTCTCACGATCAACAAAGAAGTTTGTTAAATGAACAAAGCAATAATTACGTGCTATTTGTTTAGGGTGTAAACACCATTGGAGAGCATTACAGCGCTCGATTGATCCGTATTTGTCCAAACACTGAGCTCACAAATGTATCATATTTGTCAGCCCCTACATGCAGACAGACCGTGAAAGGGTTGGCCCTTTTCCCGCCAAATCAATGTTCTAATTAAAAAAATATCGCCACATTTTCTTTTTAAAATTATATTCATTTTTCTTTGTACTTGAAGAAGCCTAAGTGTGCGTGTTATGCAATTTAGATTCTGAAAATACGGTGGTTTACTCGATGTATGATCTAGATCTAAACTGTTAGCAAATGACAGTAAGACAGACCCTGGCAAATAAAGGATTAAGTACCCTAGTATGGTAAACACAAATCCCTTAACCCCTTATATTCGTTAGTTCGAAATTGTCGTCTGTTACTTTATTGCAACATTCTTTTAATTTGTGACATAAATCTGTTTTTAACTGAAACACTGAAACTAAGGATATCAAACAGTTTGGATCCAGATCAGACGCCGAGTTACTCGGCGTCTGATCTTGATCCAGACTGTTTGGAAATGCGACCTCATTTGTGGTTAGCAGAATAAAGTCCAAGGGTATGAGATTTCTTTATCTGATAATCTGAACAGGTGATTCGGAAATAATCTGCTTCCGGGTAAGATTGGGCTGTCAATAGAAATGGGTTACGAAACCTTGTCCCCACAAATCAAGAAACATCCGTTCACGTAATACAAACATATATAGAATGGGTTATGGGTGACAGTAATGTATGTTTTGTTAATGTTGTATAAGATGATCAAGAGTGTATACTAGTTTGATGCAAAATAGATTTGATATTCAAACATTTAATCTTGGTGATTGATAATAAGTGTTATATAACTATATATACAATGTATTATTATATTGGTATAATGTATCAACCCAGTAACTGTTTATGATTTCTTGATGATTTCCAATCTTTGATTTGATTCCGTCTATAGTCAGCGTCGAGTTTAGAAAACTTTGACTCAGTAGTCATACTCTCAAGAAAAACACCCAATATCGTTCAGTGTTATTAGTTCCACAAAAAAAAAGAAAACTTGATTAATTTTGAGAACTGTACTATTCGTATTATATGAAACAATGAACCGATTTAAAATGATAAAATTCTAATGAATAAACATTACAATCTGAAGTAAACATGACAATAAAATCACTAGAATCTACTTTCACTTTGTTTTGTGTATCAATAATTCCGGGACCAGAAAGTGGTCTGCTGCTTTGAAATGCGGTGGCGCCAAAGTTTGTCGATTCCGCGACTGAAAGTTTCCTCGAGATTATTTAATGACATTTAAAGGTCATATGTATAGATAATTTCGAAATATTCCTGAAAAATATCCATTTGTTTCGTGATAGGGTTTAGGTCAAATCAGTCTTTCAGGCTCTTTGCAGTATTATTCAATATTACAAGTTGTCTTATATAAACAATTTCATCAATTTGAAATCATCACCCCTCTCTCAAGAACTTTTCATATAATTGTACTTTTAGTAAAGTGAAGACGTTATTCTTTCCCAATAAATGCTTTTATGCTAAGAAAGTAATGTCCATTACAAACCGTTTGAAGCCATAATCAGACGTCTGATCAGGCTCCAAACTGTTTGCCATTTTGACAGAATATAAAGCTTCAGCAATAAATTGCAAAATTCAGCCCTAAATAGTCCTTAACGAACTTGATTTAATTGGAAACTAGAGTTACTCATCTGAAGTTTCCGGAGTCAACGAGTTTAGTTATATTGCGATTTACTTGGCGGTTCATTTGAATTTCAATCGCCCGTGTATGACAATATTTTGAATTTCTTTTCTACTGGGACCTATTACACTTAAGTCCACAGGGACCCGACACGATTGAGTTTTGAGAGAAAAAAATGTCAGAAGGTATATATAGAGACAAGGGATACAACTGATCGTCAGTATATTCTCACCCTACCTCTTCAAAACCAGGCATTTCATGAATATTAATTGATGAAACGACACCCTTTTTGCATTTCTGTCTAGCTAATATAATGCCTTTCCATAAAAACATAACATAAAATCAACTGTAAGCATGAAACTGGAGCTGTAACTGTGTCTACTCAATGCAATAACCGATTTTCGGAAAACGGGACATGTGTTCGTTCACAGCCGACACAGCATTGACCACTACTGTACGCTTGTTTAGGTGGTAATATCGAGCATGACAGTCATCAAGTTCCATATATATACACGTTTTAGACCACAGGGATCCAACATGATTGATTGTTGAGAGAAAACAAATTCAGAAGGTATATATAGAGACTCTAAAGACTATATATACCTTATAACAATTTTTTCTCAAAGTCAATCGTGTCGGGTCCCTGTAATGTAAACATACGAATTTATTGTTGGAACGGCACTGACTTGAGATGAAATCAGCTTTGATCGGTGACAAAAATGTATATATGGAACTGTAAGACTGTCATGTTCGATATTACCGCCTAAACAAGCGTACAGAAGTGGTCAATGCTGTGTCGGCTGTGAACGAACACCTGTCCCGTTTTCCGAGAATCGGTGATTTTAGTGACTAAACGCAGTTACTGTTGAAAATGCATGTTTACAGATGACTTTATGTTATGTTTTTATGGAAGGGTATTATATTAGCTAGACAGAAATGCAAAAAGGGTGTCGTTTCATCAATTAATATTCATGAAATGCCCGGTTTTGTCGAGATAGGGTGAGAATAAACTGATGATCAGTTGTACCCCTTGTCTCTATATATACCTTCTGACAATTTTTTTCTCTCAACAATCAATCGTGTCGGGTCCCTGTGCTTAAGTCCACATGTTATTAATTCACGCACAGAGAAACGAACTTGAAAGATTGCCATCTGTTATAGCTGACTCATATGTTGACCATCACGGTATAGAGACATTAACCCATTAATCCATAGCCTTTCTATAGTATTGAAGATAGGTGACCACACAAAGCCGATTTAAAGTAAAACATAAAGGCGCATTCTGTTTTACTTACACCCTGCTTTAAGCTACCATCTGCTAGGATATAGGAAATAGTTCATATGTTGCACAGTCATTACTGTATAAAATGTTCCCAAGAAAAATTAACGTAACTCGTAAAATTCGTATCTATGGACAGGAACGTATATTATACACGTTCCTGCCACAGGGACCCGACACGATTGATTGTTGAGAGAAAAAAATTGTCAGAAGGTATATATAGAGACAAGGGGTACAACTGATCATCAGTTTATTCTCACCCTATCTCGACAAAACCGGGCATTTCATGAATATTAATTGATGAAACGACACCCTTTTTGCATTTCTGTCTAGCTAATATAATACCCTTCCATAAAAACATAACATAAAGTCATCTGTAAACATGCATTTTCAACAGTAACTGCGTTTAGTCACTAAAATCACCGATTCTCGGAAAACGGGACAGGTGTTCGTTCACAGCCGACACAGCATTGACCACTTCTGTACGCTTGTTTAGGCGGTAATATCGAACATGACAGTCTTACAGTTCCATATATACATTTTTGTCACCGATCAAAGCTGATTTCATCTCAAGTCAGTGCCGTTCCAACAATAAATTCGTATGTTTACATTACAGGGACCCGACACGATTGACTTTGAGAAAAAATTGTTATAAGGTATATATAGTCTTTAGAGTCTCTATATATACCTTCTGAATTTGTTTTCTCTCAACAATCAATCATGTTGGATCCCTGTGGTCTAAAACGTGTATATATATGGAACTTGATGACTGTCATGCTCGATATTACCACCTAAACAAGCGTACAGTAGTGGTCAATGCTGTGTCGGCTGTGAACGAACACATGTCCCGTTTTCCGAAAATCGGTTATTGCATTGAGTAGACACAGTTACAGCTCCAGTTTCATGCTTACAGTTGATTTTATGTTATGTTTTTATGGAAAGGCATTATATTAGCTAGACAGAAATGCAAAAAGGGTGTCGTTTCATCAATTAATATTCATGAAATGCCTGGTTTTGAAGAGGTAGGGTGAGAATATACTGACGATCAGTTGTATCCCTTGTCTCTATATATACCTTCTGACATTTTTTTCTCTCAAAACTCAATCGTGTCGGGTCCCTGTGGTTCCTGCTATGGAGTAAAGGGTTAAAATAGTACTTTCGCGGCCCCTCCAAACTGTACTCAAGAATGGATGTCCACTAAAACCAGTTTTCAGCAATTCGGCGTATTATGACTGAACCGTTTTAACCCTTTCCCTTATAGAAGCGACTTTTAGCACATTCATTTTATTCATCCGCTGAAGAAAATAGTTCCAAATTATACCGTAATGAATATGTGTCATATTTAATACTTTCCTTATTCTAGCAGTTAATAGCTTAAAGCAGGCTGAAAGAAAAGCAGAATGCGCCTTAGGGCGCATTCTGCTTTACTTTCAACCTGCTTTAAGTAGTCACATATCTTCAATACTAGAAACAATGTTATCAGGTAAAGGGTTAAGATTTAAGATTAGAAAAAGTCGTCCAAATATTCAAAAAACATTGTCACATTCAAAATATTATACTGGGTCGCGTTCTGTAGCCTCTTTAATGAGATACAATACACTTCAGTAACGTTGTTTAAATCTTTTTATATTTTATGAAACTTTAGACCAAATTCGACAAAAAATGTTTCTAGACTTAAGGTACGTTGACTTAAGAACTTTTAAATCAGTGTCAAACAGTTAAAATCCTGATCAGACGACGGGGTCCAAACTGTTTTCAAATTACCATTGTACTCGGCGTAAGGTAGTGAAGGTATCAATTAATACCCAATGTCCGTAATGGAAACAATGAAACACAATTGTAAACCCTGAGAAATCACCCATATCGCAATTTTTCATAAAATATAATCCCATTTTTGTACCAATTTTGCAGATCTACGGATTCAAATTATGGCACGAATGTGTTTACATACATACTTTGAAAAATTGGAACATCCCAAAATAGCCAGGCATCAATTGGAAAAGACTACATTTCAAGCCACAGCGGCGGGCGCCGCTGATTAAATCCTTTTATAATTATTTAGATAGAATTTCAAATAACTTTAACTTGTTCATTGGCAATCAGTCTCCATTGACAAGCCTCAGACAATTGTCCTCATAATAGCAATTTCACTCGTAAACTTGGTCTCAAGTGAATTCTGTCATCGATATTAGGAAAAAAACTGCAGCCCATTTAATCAAGATCAACAATTAACCCTTATAACGTTAACATCCCATCGATTTGTAATTTCAAACAGTTTAGATCCAGATCAGACGCCGCGTAACGCGGCGTCTGATCTGGATCTATACTGATTGAGATTAGTAATGACTATACAAACGTTGTACATGATCAAAAAGTTAAAATTTGAATTTGAAGTTACTGCAGACGACAGTTCTTGAAGCAGACGATATTTTTAGCGGGAAAAGGGGTTGAATACGGATTGATTGTGCCTGTGATACGTCTACCCGCGTTTTACTTCAGAACCCCGCGGAGACTGATTGCATTTCCTGTTTGCTCTCTGTAATCCGATCTCAGTCAACATTGGGCCTTTCACAAGGCCCTGCCCGTGTTTGGACCCCAGCATAGTTGAAATTATCATCTGGAATTGCAGTAGATTTAAATTTGTAGTAGATTATAGTCGGTCGTAATCGCAGAATTTTGAGTCGCAGAATTTAAAATTGTAGTAGATAATAAGCACGCGTTTTTATGTACAGCCTTTTATTGAGTAGTGGCTGATTCAAATTAGATGAAAGTAGAGCAGGACGCTGATAGAGCTTTCTACCTCACTTCCATCTACCTTAACCCTTTCCTTTATAGAAGCGACTTTTAGCACATTCATTTTATTCATCCGCTGAAGAAAATAGTTCCAAATTATACCGTAATGAATATGTGTCATATTAAATACATGTACTTTCCTTATTCTAGCAGTTAATAGCTTAAAGCAGGCTGAAAGTAAAGCAGAATGCGCCTTTGGGCGCATTCTGCTTTACTTTCAACCTGCTTTAAGTAGTCACATATCTTCAATACTAGAAACAATGCTATCAGGTAAAGAGTTAAAGCAGTTATTTCCCTGCACTGATCACACGTCCGTAAATAGTCTTTCAATATTCCCTGAATAGAACTTTATTAAAGCGAAGGTGACTTAAGACAGTGTTAAATAACATTGAAACATATACTGTTTACGTGTATCACCATCTGCAAACCAATACACCCTAGAGAGTGACAGAAACGATTCAAGATTCAAGATTTATGTAAACACATAGTGTTTCTTATTACATAAACATAGTCATGATACATGTAATATAATCATAGGCATGCCCAAAACTTCCTAACAATCTTTATTTGCATTAACATAATAAATTATGTACAATTCAAATTAAAGTTAAAAAAAGATGTTGAACCCTAAACGGTTAAATATTATAATAAGAGTGTACATATTGTTGTGAGTAAATATACCTATGTATTTGCCAATGTTTCAGCCCCCGTTAGTCTGCCCGTCTGTCTGTCCGACTGTGTGTGTCTTTCTATCTATACGCATGTATACGTGTGTGTGGTTATGATTTTGTCAAGTTGTCTTCCTTGTTTGTGTGCTTGTCTGTCTCTCTGTCTGACACTAGGCATAACAATGTTACGTCTCGTCTTTATTTTTACTCAGAAATCAATGATGCTACATGCAGGGGGTCAAGCCGTAAATTGATTGTCTGGAATGCTAACTCAAGAGAGAATTTCATTAACTTTTTTTCAAGAACCTCTTAAGGTTCACGTGTGAACTGCCTCCAAATTGTCATTCAAAACCAGGGAAACGGGATTGCTGTAAACATGAATTCCTAGGGAACACACAAAGACAGGATATCCCTATACTAAGACGAATGTCAAACATCGTGTGACATAACAGTCGACACCGTGTTACTATCATGATTGTGTCACACCTAAAATGAAACTTACTGTGTGTCAGGCAGGTGACCACTTAAAGCAAGATGAAAGTAAAGTAGAAAGCTCCTGTAGGAGCTTTCTACTTTACTTTAATCTTGCTTTAAGTATGTACCTGCATTGAATACTGTCAATCTGTCTTTTATTGATCATTGTATGGAGACTCTCTGTTGCCTTAACGGATTTCTTGGAAGATTTAAACAAGCATTTGTGTCTTTTTGTTAACATCGGAAGCATACTTTGACGGTAATCTCTGTGTTAAAGCTTTCAAATCTTTCCTGGCAAAAGCCTGAAAACAAACATAAGCATGGCACTTTATAACCAAGGGTTACATGTTCAAATGTTATTAATTTATTAATTCATTGTCCCCTAGTGGCGCGTAAATACGTCGTTTACAAACAGTGTGCATATGAAGAGAAAACGTGTCATTTGCGAACAATGTTGACCCAGATGAGATCAGGTGGCTCCTATTGGAGACATCTGGCCAGGGAGGGTATACACCGTCTCGGTATTTGGATTTGGATTTGTTATGATTTTAGGTCGCTTTTATCAGTATTTCAGTCATAATTAACGCGACGTCCAGCTAATTACAGGCGGAGAAAGACCCAAGAAGCTCTTTATGCACTGTTTCTGGCACACATCGGCACCTTGGTAGAACCAACGACATTCCGAAAGCCAGCTGGAAGGCTTCCCCACCGTGATGTGAAAAACTCCGAAGTGCCAAGAACGGGATTCGAACCAACAGCGGTAAGGAGTCCGAGCTTAGTTATGTAAGTCACAATGACTTCTATGTACATACATGTATATAGCAAAGCAGCATTGCATGTTAAAGGAAATGACTATTGGACAAATGTATCAGATTGTCATATTATCAACAGGTTATGTCCCTTTTGTTTAACCTTTTCCTTCATAGAATGCCTTTTAGCTCATTTGATTTATTCTTCAACTACAGAAATAGTTCCAATTTATACAGTCGAAGAAAACGTATCATACAAAATAATTTTTAAACTTTCTAGCAGATTATAGCTTAAAGCAGGCTGAAAGTAAAACAGAATGTGCCTTTTGGCACATTCTGCTTTACTTTCAGCCTGCTTTAAGTGGTCACCTGTCTTCAAAACTAGAAACAAACTATGGAGTAAACGGTTTACTAATGATAATCCTTTTCCTGCTGAGATTTGTAAATGAGTGATGTTCGACTGTCTATAACAGATTGGCAGATAGCATACGGTCGTTTTCCTTGCAGAAAAAAGTGTGCGTGCCAAAGGCCTATATGGGCAATTCTAGTACGCTATGAACTAGGAGAAAGATAATCCGGATGGGAATAAGACAGTTACCCAATCTGGTGATAAGTATAATACAATGACAAAAACAGACTGAGTGCATTAACCCTTTGGACATTAGTGGCGCATATACGCCTTCACCAATGTGCATGTCAACAGTGAAAATACATCGATCACCACTAAAAGTATTTTGAAAAGGAGTGACGTTGACGTCGATGACGTCATAACGTTACCTAGTGTGCGCCGGGGTAAGACAGGTAGGGTGTTTCAAAATACTCTGTGCTGGTTAGTTTTAAAGATAACACGTTAAAACTTCACACAGATTTACATGAACCCTATATTTATATATACTGACGACCGTTTGTCTCTGCTGTTATAACGAACATTTTTATAAGGAAAGTCTACGATGTTTTGGGACAGCCCTCGTACTCTTGTCTTAGGGAAACAGTGAAGACAAAGAGCATATAGAGCCTAAAGGACCCATCTGATCTGGGTACATGCTCTGTTTGTTTTTCATTTTACAATGCATTGTAAAAATACCACACTAAATAGTCAACAATGGATTGCACAACTTGGAAACTGAAATTGTCCATTTAAAGTTTCTGGGGACGAAAGGGTTAAAAACGGTATTGAAAAGAATGTAAACAATGATGACTGTAAAAGAGTTGACCACAAAAAATATTCAACATACATTATAGTGGAAAGAACGTGTTTTAACAGCTTCAGAACCCATTTAACCCTTTACTCCATCGATACGCATTTGTACGTCTTTAATGTATTCATCCACTGAAGAATATAGTTCAACAAGTGCCAGTTAGTTTAGTTTGGATCCTATTGATGAGATTGTTTTTTCTAAATTCATTAAAAGATACGTTTACCCACGAATTATTTAATTTCATCTTTCGAGAGTATTCTGCTTTACCATCGTATTGCTTTTAGCAGCCTGTTACCTCAAACACCCCTGGTAAACACGCATGCGTTTAAGCAACAACAACAATAATAATGGAACATTAATTTTTCACCGCCATTATGACGTCATGACCAGGTAACACTTTCACTACAATAACATCGCCTGTACGCAAACATATTGTCCCCTTTTATTTCAGAAATATTAAAGTGTATGCTATTTTGATTTAAAAAGCATCTACACGTGTGTCAAACAGTTTGGATTCTGATCAGACGCCGCGTTTCGCGGCGTCTGATCAGGATCCAAAATGTTTGCATATGTCAGTGTTGTCGAGATTGGTACTGAAAGGGCGGGTTAATGTTTCACTTCTAGCGTTGTCTTGTTTCTTCTTAAGGCAACAGTTACCGCTTCAAAGGAAGGTCTTTGCGGCCAACAGTTGGCCATAATTGATGCTTCCAGATCGATAATATTAGAGACAATATATCGCCGAGATTTTTCGCGTCCGCTTTAAATAATTAAATGTACCAAGTCACTAAGACTTTAATTGGAAAATCGATGTAACAGCTACGATGTACAGTTCCAATCGTACAGTGGAGAAGACGTTAGAAGTTATTCTTTTCCAATAAACGCGTTTACGTTAAAACTTTTATTTCCAGTGCAAACAGTTTGGAGCCTTATCAGACGCCGGATAACTGTTTGTCACTCAATATAACCTGAATAGTCAGAACTGTCAACAAGTTGTCACTTTCTACGTTTTATTGTGTTTTATTTACGTTTCGTTTGCGTTCAAACGGGAAAGAATGATGTATTTTCCAACTGCACACTCCCGGGAAACTGTCAATTCTCCTTATTGCGAGCAATCCAACGAATTTATACTGTACGGTGTTCAGACCATGCATGGTTGAATTTGGTTTTACGGCACTGCAACACAAAGTAGGTCATAAATGTCTTGTTTGAGGGAACAGTGGCAGGCATTGTTGTAAGGAAGGAATTGTTGTTCTGGGACTGTTGTAGGGAGGGGCACTGTACTGCTTTTGGCATAAGCGCATTAATTGGGAAAGAATAGAATCTTCTCCGCCGTGGAAAACTTTGGAACTGCATAAATGAAGTACCTGTCTCCTGTAATGATTTCCATGCGTCTGCGGTGCACAATGACGTCACAAAGATTTGCCTGTACTCCGATTAATTCCCAGACACCCGATCATTTCACCCTGATTACAGTGGAGAATCTGTTATTCTTTCCCGTTTAAACGCAAACGTACGCAAACGCAAAGCGCTAAAACGTAGAAAAGAACAACTTTTGGACAATTCTGATATTTCATGTTTATCTTGGTGGCAAAAAGTTTGGAGCCTGATCAGACGCCGGGTTACCCGGCGTCTGATCTGGCTCCAAACTGTTTGCACTGCAAATAATAGTTTTAGCGTAAACGCGTTTATTGGGAAAGAATAACACATTCTCCACTGTAGTAAACTAACATCGGGATATTACCAATGAATGGTTCCAATGACTGTGCTTGGTAGATTCATGATTAACTCATAGTCTATCGCAAATATTATCTTGTCGTTTTAACTCCTTCACGCCACATTTTCATCTGCTTCAATTTTGTTGTCTGCAATATCGTTTCAATGTCAGATTTAAGGCAGTATGACTGGCGAAAGTTTGATACAAGTGTCAAACACTTTGGACCTAAGCCGTTTGAAAAACATCGCATTAACCCATTACCCCATAGCCTGATTTTTGTTTTGAAGACAGGTTACAACTTAAATCAGGTTGAAAGTAAACCAGAATGTGCCTTGAGGCACATTCTGCTTTACTTTCAGCCTGCTTTAAATTAACATCTGCTACGATATAGAAACTATTTTTTATGGAACATGTTCATGACTTTGTAAAGTGGAACTATATTATTCAGTTCAAGTTTAAACTAAAGGCGTAAAATGTGTATTTATGGGGTAATGGGTTAAGTGGCTTACGGCGAGAAAGGGGTACCCTACCCTGTTAGAAGCACGTTTTGACAAATATTCCTTTTCCTCATAGAACTTGACGATTAATTTGCATGCTCTTGGCATTTTCTGTTTAAACCATAGGAAATTATTGATGCATTCTGACATGTGGTTTATTTAATATATAAAAGTAAAGCAGAACTGTCTGCTTTACTTTTTACAGTCTGTTTCAAAAGCCGTCAGTCTTGGAAACTGAAAACATACTCCATTTGTATATGAGAAAGGTTTGGTTTTAGACAGTTATTTGTCCATGGCATAATAGCCTGTATTGTCCGGTATTATGCAGATATACCATATACATGTACACTTGCCATTAGAGATCGCAATATATTTATACATGTATTGGAATATAGCAAAATGCAGAGTTTATAGGCTGAGTAGTATATAAGGTAGAATTTAAAATCACTTTCGGTAAGAACTTAAATCTGACGTTGGCCCTTTCTGTGATAAGCGCCAGGAACGTACACTACATGTATATACGTTCCTGTAAGCGCTAATTGATTTGCATGTGCAAACAGTTTTCAATCCAGATCAGATACAGACTTTCTTAGCGTCCGAACGGAATCCAAACTTGTTATCATTCGTATATTTTAGGAGTTACACGAAACTCTTTTTTCGTTATAACATATTCTAATCAAACGAAACTGAGGCATGTCAGGAGTGAACCTTTATCGTGCTAAATGCGACTTGCCTATAATATTTGCAAACAAATAGATCCATATCAGACGTCTGATCTGGATTCAATTTTTTTGACAATCGTCTTTAAATTTCTTTATTTATAATATGTATAAATCTAAAATTAACAACATTTTGCAGACGTCAAAACAGACGATATCACAGTAGGAAAAGGGTAAAGATATATGCAAGCTGATCCTTGTTTTATTGGCGGCTCATTGCCATGTCTCGTTATTTTCGGATTGAAAATGTAAGCGTGCAGCTCGATAATTAATTTGGGAAACAGAAACACGTTACAATAGTTTTCCGTAGTACATTCTGCAATTTGGGCTCGTTGAATGTGCGTCAGTGGTTTCGGTAAGTGCACGATATTCCCGTGCAAATAGGTACTGTCGACAGTAATAGGGCATTGGCACGCGGAACAACTAATACAGCCACTGAATCAGCAACATTAACGTGTAAATATTTTAGCCAGATTACACCATATTGTAAAAGCCACACCGGTAATTTTCCCCTTAAATCTTAGCATGTGAACTTAATATCATCTGCCTTATAGGTAAGAATTACAAAATTAAATGTTGTATGTATTTGTTTACGTATGAATCATTTTAGTGTGTGCCAAACAATTTGGATCCAGATCGGACGACGAGTTCCTCGGCGTCCGATCTGGATCCAAACTGTTTGTATAATGCAAATGACGTCGCACTTAACGTGATAATGATTTATCTTTAGTACGATACGAATGAAATAGGTATACCTTTTGTAAGGAAGTTTTAAACAGAAAATACATCGAGATACTCGGCGTCCAATCTGGATCTAACCTACAAGACACACATGTGACAATTCCCAAAGGAAATTGCAGATTAGAATCTCTGTGAATTTTGCTGCATACGACATCATATGCAGACGAAAACCGCCGAACATTTTGAAGGTCACTCATTCTGAGTAATAACTATTTTGCATGGAATCTGTTCGCGATTAGGTTTCCAGTTTCCAATTAAACTAATTTCCGCTAGAAATTAACTGAACCCGTCCATAGGTCAACTAGCAGACGACCCGACCAAGGTCATTCTGCACGTCTGAGTCGCGCCTTGGAGCTTGACGAAGCTTTCTCCACCCATCAATTAACAGCTATATCCTTTGGGCACACTTCTTTAGTGACAAACTCATTAAGTCTGCTTTGAAAATACAAGTTGATAAGAAATTAATGTTTACCAAATGAACAGCGAAATGATATTGCGATGGATTTCTTTTAGTCATGATCATAATTAGTATTTTACCTGACATTACAGGTATGTAAATTATTAGCAAGAAAAACTCATTTCACATCGAGCCTTTCAAAGGGTACGTTTTGTCATTAAACACTTCTGCTGTTAAACCTTGACTGATTGACTACTGGCAAACAGTTTGGATCTAGATCAGACACCGAGTGACTCGGCGTCTGATCAGGATCCAGACTGTTTGAGACTTAATATGCATGCTCTTTAATGGAAGAAACATAAAATAATAAATTTGATAAAGATTTGCAGACGATAATTGGAAGCAGACGGTATTCATGCCAGGACAAGCATTAAGCCCGTGAGTCACAGTGACTCTTATAACGGGTGAGCACGGGGTCTTTGTCCGCTCTTTGCTGCCGTCTGCTGCTGCTCGTGTCGTCTGGAACTGTAGCAGACGTATAATTTAAGACAATGGACACGCACGCTGCCATGTCGCAACCGACTTTGAATGGTTTACAATAAAACCAGAGGGGTTGTAAAATTCCCTGTTGTTCTCTTTTCAACCCTTCACTGCCTTACCCGGAGTGCAATAGTTATTTGCAAACAGTATGGATCCTGCTCAGACGCCGCGTAACGCGGCGTCTGCTCAGGATCCGAACTGTTTGACACTAATTTGCAATATTTTAATGCAAAATACGTAGATTTTTATTTGAATAAATAAAAGCAGACGACAATTGTTTAAATCAGATGACGTCATGGAAGTGAAGGGTTAATGCGTCATCTATACTGTCCATTACAAATTTCGTCTGCTTTTTAAATTGTTGTCTGCAAATCTTCTAAAAAAATAAGCTATTTGAATTGTTATAATGAAGAAAAAAAATTGAAAGGGTGAACTATAGTTTGGACCCAAATCATATGCAGCATTGCTGTTTTTGATTTGGATCTAAACTGTTTGCAAGCAAAATTCAGATGGCGACGGGCAGGAAAAGGGTTACAAATAATAACAATTAATCCCCGTATGAACGCGACCATACAAAACAAGTTCTGCATTAAAAGCAGATGACTGCTAAAGCAATATGAAAGTAAAGTATGAAACACCTTAATGGGAGTCCTGCTTTACTTTTGATTTACTTAAAATAACCCATCCACTGCCTTATTACGTACACTTATACAATGGTAGTCTAGTAACAGTATGGACCCTGACCAGACGCCGCGCGATCAGAATCCAAACTGTTTGTCATTTATTCAACGCTATTACTTTAATCTATTTTGCATAACATTTATATCTGAGAAATAAAAGCAGACGACAATTCTTTAAAGACGATGACGTCATAGCTGTGACGGGGTTAAGCAACCACCTGTTTGTACAAGGCCAATGAGTTTCCTGCAAGGGTTTACTGTTGTTTACTTATGCAACAAACGTCTATATATGCGCTATAAATAAAAGTGACTTTCACGGATGACTTGATCTTTCACTTACACCGTTTCCGATCGGGGTACAAACAAGTACGTTTCCCGCCAGGCTGACGCGGGTAGTTAGTACTTAGAAGAGCATTATTTTACAACTCTTGCTGGCGCTTCATCAGCGGTAATGGAACTAAAGCACGCACTGGGACTCATGATTTATTAAGTAGGGTATATTTTAGTATTCATGGATTTTCCTTTGTATTAGAGCTACATGCGTATCGAAAAAATCAAATCTGGAGTATCGGCTGACTGGGTCAGAGGCCATGAGATCATACGACTGTCTGTAGTGAGTAATTTCTAAGCATGCAGTCGACATAACATTGAATTATAGAATAGAAACTCTTTCTAAAGCCATCACTCGTCCCTTGATTGATATTTCAAAGACTGACAGGTGCTCCGTGAGTGCAGAATAATGACCACGTATGATACTGTAATGCAGAAAGCTCCTAAAGGAGCTTTCTGCATTACAATATCATACGTGGTTTTCGCTTTTCAGCTGTTTAGTTTTACCTTGTTTTATGCTAATACAAATGTGCAAGTCGTTAACACCAATGAGTCAATCAACAACAGGGTCTTACTGTATCTGCAATGTTATTGATCAGAATTAAAAGAATTAAAGCTTAAACATGATATTAGATGCCTAAGCTACTTCGTGTAGAATTGACTTTTAATATACAGTCAATCATGTATTAAGCGACTACTGATTGAAATACAACGTAATTCTATGAAGACAATTGACTGCCTCATGCAGGACACCTAATATAAGTATTACTTTTTTTAATTGAAGGCCAGTCCCCTTGGTTATAAAGCATTCCAGGAGATGAGTCTGAGATCGTATTCAAGCTTTTGAGTGGCCAGATGTGCGCAGAATGCTTAAGAACGATCTCAGACTCAGCTCAAACGCTTTACATTGTATATGCCTAGGCCCTGGTAAGGGAGTATTGTACCATTACATAAATTTAAGTGGACGCAATCCCAGAGACCTTCCTACCTTGCCGCCCTTCTGGGGCTTTATTGTCATAGGGAAACTTTTCTGTTATTAGACCGAGATTATCCCCTCTGCCAAGAACTAAAAGGTCGGTGGCTTTAGTACCATGTGCTGCGTGGCAACGAATAAGATTAAC
Source organism: Gari tellinella (assembly GCA_922989275.2). Lineage (NCBI taxonomy): Eukaryota > Metazoa > Mollusca > Bivalvia > Cardiida > Psammobiidae > Gari > Gari tellinella. The sequence continues at coordinate 49,104,712 of OV277864.1, forward strand.
CTAATCATTTTCCTGAAATCATCATCTCATCTCACCAACACACATCATTTATAAACGTTGTATGACATATTTTGTGTCGCAGTGCCGTAAACCCATCTCATCGATCCATCCTTCTTACTGACTAGAACAACAGTACTACACAACAGAAACTTTGATTGACAACATGGACGTATTAGTTGGGTGGAAGGATTTGTAGATGTACGATTGTCTAAAATTAGAAGTGATGTTCATTCTACTTTACTTTCAACCAAAGTTCATGCTTATTAAGCGGCTGAGCATAAAATCAATTATGCTCGAATCTGACCAATCAAAAACAATTTCTAAGCATTGACCCTGCTTTAGATGGTCATCTGTCTTCAAAAATCGGGCCATTCTATGGAAAAAAGGGTAAGTGGTTTAAATGGTTATGTTCATATATCGCTTACTAACAAAAGACCGCAGTTTGTGAATTCGAAGGTGTTTCAAGCATTGTATAGAAGATTTTTTTCCAGTTGAGGTGTGTGTACAGGTTAAAGCCTACAACAAGATGAAAGTAAAGCAGAAATATCCTATAAGAGATTTCTGCTTACTTGTATTCTGCTTTAAGCTATTGACTGCATTAATCCTTTACCTATAGATAGTTTCTGGTTTTGAAAATGTGTGACCATGCACCTTAAGCAGGTTTCAAGAAAAACAGAATACGCCATTGGGCACATGCTGCTTTAAATAAGCTACCAATTTCCTTGGATATAAAAAGTATTTCTTATGCTGCATATTCATGACAGACTAAAGAGAAACTATTTTATTCAAAGACGTAAAAAGGGCGTATTTATGGAGTAATCCTTTAAATACAGTAAAACATCTATATAACGACCACTAAAAAGAAAGCTAATGCATTATATGAAATATAGATGACAGCTTAATTGCTTTAAGCTGTCACCTATATTTCATATAATACATTAGCCTTCTTAATGAGCTTTCTGTTTTACTGTCACATTGCGTTAAGCAGTCATCTGTTCTAAACGCTTAATAACTAACACAATGTAGTGGCCGTGATAGAGAGAATTTACTGTACCTGTTTCTAAGTGTCCCCAGCTTCCACATAAATAAACCGGGATTATATGTCATCCACCTTAATTCGGAGTCTATGTTTTCCAAGGATATTGCAAAATTGAGATATCCGTGTCCCTGGTAGCTTTATCCTCCTGTAATCTTTCTTGAAACGCAGGACCCGTAATGAAAACAGTGTCTTAGAGCTAGAAGATAAATGGTAAACATTAGCAATAATTGCTTCTAATCCCCTGTGATTAACTCAAGACAACAATTCAGCTAGTGCTTCATGGTCGGAAACTATTAATCAATAGACATAGAACTGTTTATGATCGGCTATAAGTGGACAACGATGAACTTATTACTGCAGCAAGATCGCCGTGGTCTTTGTGTTTCCTGATTCTTTATGGTAATACAACTTTTGAATCGATTGTAATATACATACAGAGAGGATGGAGAGATAAAAGAAAGAGAGAGGGAGAGCGAGAAGGAAAGAGAGATATGCAGACATAGAGATAAAGAGAAACAGAGACAGAGACATACAGACAGAGACCGTGTGTGTGTGAGAGAGACATACATACAGACAGACAGACAGACAGTGAAATAATGAGAGAGACAGATCTGTACTTACAGAAAGACAACGACAAAGACAGGGAGACAAACACACGGAGACAGGAAGGGAGAGACAGATATAGGCAATGAGAGAAACATACATAAATTAAAAGAGGCAGAGACCGAGAGCGCGGGAGAGCGAGACAGAGAAAGAGAGAGAGAGACAATAGAGAGAATCAGAGAGACACACACATCGACACCGAGAGAGACAGAGAGACAAAAGAAGCAAAGACAGGCAGACATACAGAAAGACAGCGATACTATGATCAGAATAACAAACAACGATGGTAATGATGCATGGAAATTAAAGAATTCTGAACCAATCTGACTGCAAAATGCAGACACAGTTGGGTGCGAAAAGCGATCTTCTCATAATGACCTGCCGATTACCAACGAAAATCATCGATTTGTTAAAAGCTGGTTGAAAAGAAAGCAAAACATTTATCAAGGCTCATTAAGCCTGCTTTAACCAGTTACCACATAGCCAGTTTCTAGGTTTGAAGACAGATGACAACATGAAGCAAGTTGAACGTAAAGCAAAATCGCCCTGAATAAGCATACTGCTTTACTTTAAATCCGCGCTAAGCTACCTTCTGGAAAGAAACTAGAAATGCCATCTGTGTTTCATGTTCTTGACCTCCTAGATGGTGACTGAGCAGCACTGTCCTTGGTGTAGAAAATAAATAGAGGCGTATAAAGGCGAATTTATGGAGTAATGCGTTAGTAACAATATTATTACATTAATAACAATACATCATTTTCTTTGACAATTAAACTTTTCCATAAGCAAATAGTTTAGACTCTGATCAGACGCCGCATTATGCGGCGTCTGATCAGAGCCTACACGGTTTGCCTACGTCCCCATTGCATATATGGGATCGCAGGCACAAATAGGTCTGAGGTTTCTAGTGAACAATTCCATTTTCAAATTTTATTATCTAGGGACATCTTTGCAATATATTGCAAAATTACAGTGCATGCCAAATTAAAGTCTTTCTGTAAAAGCATAGGTGCAAATATGTTAGCTCCTTTGGGATTCCAATGCTACGACAAAGAACTGGCGAATGAGTAAATGCGATCTTTTTTCTTTTTTCGTCTTATACAACTACAGTGCTCCCTCTCTAGAACGACACCCAAATGGGAGACACAGATTGTGTGTGTTGTTCGAAGGGAGTCGTTATAGAGAGGGAAAATCAAGAATTGGCTTACATTTGAAAACAGCTTGAATCGAGACCAGACGCCGCGTAACGCGGCGTCTGGTCTGGATTCAAGCTGTTTGTCACTCGTCATTATTTTAATTTTTATTCTATTAAAATGTCTACTTATAATTATGTAACACAGCAGACGACAATTTTAAGCAGACGATATTGCAGCAGTAAAGGCGTTAGACATAACTGTCATATTTAGGGAACTTCGGCAAGAGTCGTTGTAAGGAGGGGGTCGTTGTTGGGAGGTCCGTTGTAGGGAGGGAACACTGTACATGTATACTGCTGTATCATCGTCTGCACTAGATTTCAAGTCTTCTTCACTGTATCTAAAATTACATAGCATAAAAGCATATTTATACTGAGAAATAAAATATACCCGTGTCATGAGAAAACCTGACTTTTTTATTGTAAACAGTGTAGACAAAGGCCAGCCGCATTGACACCTGGATTAAAATTGGCCGTGATCATTAGTTAGTTTAAACATATTTTACTTCAATACATGTAATAAACAGTCTTGATATTTTTTCTAAGCATGTTCTTTTTGTCGTTAAACGAGACAGCAATTACATGTATATGAAGAAAACTTCATAATAAAGACTGACTCTTCCGTACTAAGCATTTTTTATATGACCGTGGTCGAAATTTTAGAATATCTGTTTAAATTTGCCGTGTGTTCTTGTATTTTATTGTTCAAATACAGCACATTTCCCGTCAGAGATTCCACGATAATGCCTACTCAATGCATTGCAAATCCTAAAACGCCCAGTTTTATGATAGGTTTGGAATATTAATTCACGGGGGATTCTTTTGGTTTAAGATTGTCTGTTCTCTGTCTAAACTAGCGCGTGTTATGCGAGAATTCTATTGTATTGTTACAGGTTAGGTGACAGTTTACCCTCTCACTCTCAATGACGCCATAAAGCGCATTTGCAAACAGTTTTGATCCTGATCAGACGCCGCGTAACGCTTTTAAACACTCGTTTCGAAATTTCGTTAGTCATACTGCAAGTAAATCTAACTTTGAAACGATATTTTAGACAACAATATTGAAGGAGACGACAATATGGCGATGAAAGGGGTAAAAAGCTCACGATAAATTTGATCATGAAAGGGTGAAGGAGCTTTATGGTGGAATATGTGATGGGGAAAGTGGTATTTTAGTGTTGGATAGGTACAGTGGAGAATCTGTTATTCTTTCCCAATAAACGCGTTTACGCTAAAACTATTATTTGCAGTGCAAACAGTTTGGAGCCAGATCAGACGCCGGGTGACCCGGCGTCTGATCAGGCTCCAAACTGTTTGCCACCAAGATAAACAAGAATTATCAGAATTGTCCAAAAGTTGTTCTTTTCTTTGTTTTAGTGATTTGCGTTTGCGTACGTTTGCGTTTAAACGGGAAAGAATAACAGATTCTCCCCTGTATAATAATTATAATTGTAGGTGAGTACAAAAAATATCTAACCCTTTTTACCATAAATACTGTACCCTGTAACATCACTTGACATGTTTTGACATCCTGACAAAAAATCCTGTAAGTGTACAATAATTGTATATTATACAGAGAGCAATTGTATTCTGATATAATGTGGACATGCAACAACTGTTTGGCATGCATTTGACATGCAGTGTACGCCAAACCACACGTGCACATTGCAGGTACAAAACCAATAGATGACAGATCGAAAGCGTGACTTAGTTCCATAATGTTGAATTTCACCCCAAACTCAGACAAACAAATTACAATACAATGTTGTTAACTGCACGGACAAAACAACAGTTCCTTATTAATACAAGGCTACTTTACAATGCATCATCATGTTCGTTTTTTAATGGACCACAGCTTCATGTATGATACAAGCAATGCAGAAAGTTCTGGTAGGTATTTTCTGTATCATTTGTGTCCAATATTAAACAGTCACCTGTCTTCTGCACTACCGAGAGGTCTACTATGTAGTTGAACAAAGGTGTGATGGTATGTACATTTCCGAACTACAATCAACTGAAATCCTTTGGGTAATCTTCATTTGACACTTAAAACACGATTTCAGTGTGCATAAAAGACAGGAGTCTTTTTTTACGAACTCTCTGGTCCAGGGGCATGTCAGTTAAGGTCGAGGACCCCTAATGATATCGGATCAATGTTGGCCAATATCGGAAGTCTTCAAAGATCGCTCGGCCATTCTCGTCAACTGCCGACCTGTTCCGAACCATGCTAGCATGGTTCGGAACAGCCGTCAGTTGATGAGAATGGCCGATCGCTGACGTAGAATATTGATTTGGGTCCGATCTCCTTAGGGGTCCTCAACCTTAAGCAGTTCCTCCCAGAAACTTCAAATGGACAATGTCAGTTTCCAATTTAGTCTAATCCATGTTTTCTTTTAAGGGTTGTTTTTGCCATTGTATTGCAATAATGACAAACTTTGCAGATCCTGTTCGGTGGACTTCTTAATGATCTCTCTTATCTAGATATTTACTGTTGCATATTTACTATTGATTATTGTAAACGAGGGGTCGATTAGATGGTCGAACAGTGGACAATACGTACTAAAAGAACTACATGCATTTCCATTGCAAATATTTAGAAGCCCCAGATCAGAAGCCGTGTCAGCCGAATCCAAACTGTTTTGCAGTGCTTTATTTTAACAAACGGTCAACACTTAAGTCATTTTCTACATTCTATTGGATTGTGTTTGCGCTTTGTGTTCTTGAGAATATGCTTTACCTCGTAACACCAGTTAGCTCACTTGCCAATTTGACAAACAAAATTGCAAAATGATTTCAATTGCTCTATGTAGAAGTGGGTCAGACCAATAACTCATGCAGCATGCACAATTAACAAGACGCATCCATACGCAAACGTTGCATGTCTATTGATATTTTCGTCTACAATTTCAACTTGAAAGCGCTTTTTTCTTCGTCAAATAGCAAACGGAAATTCAAATGTTTTCTGTAAGCAATTAGGGGGCAGCTATTTATCCATCGGCAATTTAGTTTGATTTTATGGCGAAAACGGGTAATGCAAGAATGTCTCTTGAGTCAGAAAAATAGATTTTATAGTTTTAAATTCCTGATTTGGTTAACTTCTTAACTGTTTTACACCTAAACTCTTTCCTCCCTGAAACTTTAAATGGACAAATCCAGTTTCGATTTTAGTCTAGTCCATTTCTGACTTTTAATGGTTGTTTTTGTCAATTTTTGGAATTATGACAAACAGTGAAGACCCTGATCAGAGGGCTCCTTTCGGAGCCCTCTGATCTGGGTCTTCACTGTTTGCATAGGACATGTGTACTATTCACATGTACACTGTTTGAAAAGCACGCCTATATGCGGGACTAGGGTTCAAAGGGTTAAACAGTGGTTATTATTTGCAAACAGTTTGGATCAGGACCCAAACTGTTTGACACTCATTACGATATTTCCGTGTAGTCTTTTTTCATAAAATTAATTGAAATTTGATTAATAAAAGCAGACACCTGACCAAGTTTTTAAACATGATAATGTCATGCCATGGCAGTGAAGGTGTTATCTTTAGTCGAAATAAACAAAACGTTTAACAGATTAAACCAGAGAATGGTTATACTATCAAATTTAAGAAAATGTATTATACTAAACATCTACATTGGTGGCAAATTCGCTACCTTTAAATACACAACTTACCTACCTTTAAACGGATAAATGAAAACGGTGTAGACTCTGATGAGAAGACGCAAAAATCGGCGTATGATTTATTAGGGCGTGTACTGTTTACAATGATAATGAAACGTTTGACAGTGTAAAATACCACTATAAACGAATCTTGTTTATTTAAACGTCCGTGTGCATTGATTGTGAAATACAGTTGAAACTCGATTCTTAAATTGACCTTTCTAGTATTTCATTAGTTTAATTTCGATAAATCGATCTCGCTTTCAAAGTCGAACACACCAATACAACCACGTTTTAACTTTGAAAATATGGGTATGTTCGAACTAACGCGTTTTTGAATTATCGAGATTCGACTGTAAATCTAAATGCACTATTAACAATACATAATTATTGTCCATGCAATAATGTTAACATTTAAATGTTGCATTTCCTTTGACGTTTGCATCTACACTTGAACGTGTTTTTACGTCGACAACTGTTTTGTTAGCACCAATTATAAAGTGTGTGTCATTTCCCTTAATTGCAAAACTTGAGAATTGTGATCAATGTAACTACTACAAACGCGGCGTCTGATCAGGATCCAACCTGTTTGAAAATAGCTATTGTACGCAGGGTAAGGCAGTGAAGGGGTTAAGCAATGACCGTGTTTAATTGGTTTATGCACTTTGCACGTTCACGTGCATTATCATTTCTACGATACATACCTGAATGACGTACAGATGTGCATTTTATTATCTTGATTTATTTATAACACTACTCTATTGCCAAAATATAGCACGTTTCAAGCGATTTAATCAGTTTCTGCATCATAGACTATCTTGTAGATCTTGCAGAAAGTAGATGGAAACATCTTAACCTATAAATACCTTACATCTAAAACAGAAATAAAATGTATTGTAACACATGCAACCCTAGCATGAGTCATTGACAAACAGTTAACCTTTGAGAAGTATACATGTGCTATACAAACAGTGTAAAGATGAACCAGATTCTGTTGGAAACTGGAATTTAAAGTGTCAGGGTTGAATAATTTAAGCAATTTACCAAACTGCGAAGCTCCTCATTTGAGCCTATATTGTTTAAAATAATAAAGAGTTATTATTTTTTATCGACAAAATATAACTTGTCCATAAAACGACCACTGAAAAGTGTTTAATAAATAAATATTGAAATATGCCAGGTTAATAATTCCTGCAACATGAGCAATTAACAATATAAATATGTACACATCCATGCAGCAATAGTCAAATGTAAATAATGCATGTTTAATGACGTTTTCGAAAGCGCGTCTTTCGCCGTCAAACAGAAAACGAAAATTAAGTGAATAGTTCACGTGTCATATGCAAACAGTGTAGACCCTTATCAGGGGTTTTTAAAGGAGCCCTCTGATCAGAGTCTACACTGTTTGTCATTTTGCCATATATACATGTATACATGTTTAGTACAATTCATCAAAAATGGCTAATGGTGGACTAGACTTAATGAGGAACTGGTATTTTTCATTTGGATGTCCAGGGATGAGGGGGTGAACCCAAAAATGCCTATCGTTCCAACTGTTGACATTGGCAAATAGTGTGAACCCGGATGAGGCGTCGCGATTCGCTCATCAGTATCTACATATACAATGTTTGATATTGCTTTCTATTGGATATGAAATGTTCTGCTGTATGGGCAAACACTTCAGTATCTTTATATCACCGGAACAATCTTGTTTACTTATAAATTACATATAAGGAAATATTCCTGTTAGCACACAGGGAGAGTTCATTGAAATATGCCCGTATAAAATGTTGATAAGTGGTACAGTGGAGAATCTGTTATTCTTTCCCAATAAACGCGTTTACGCTAAAACTATTATTTGCAGTGCAAACAGTTTGGAACCAGATCAGACGCCGGGTAACCCGGCGTCTGATCAGGCTCCAAACTGTTTGCCACCAAGATAAACATGAATTATCAGAATTGTCCAAAAGTTGTACTTTTCTACGTTTTAGTGCTTTGCGTTTGCGTACGTTTGCGTTTAAACGGGAAAGAATAACAGATTCTCCACTGTAATGCCATCAATGGAACGGCTGCAGAATGCATCAGTGTTTAACCCTTTCATGGTCAAACTATTCGGGAGATATTTACCCCTTCACCGCTTTATAGTCGTCAGCTTCAAGTTTGTGTTTGTTGTCTGCAATGTCGTTTCAAAGTAGAAAAAAAAAATAATAACGGCAGTATGACTGTAGACATTTCAAAACCAGTGTCTAACTGTTTGCAGATGCGCCTTTTAGCGTCATTGAGAGTGAAGGGATTAACTGTGTCCACTTCTGCACGATTAAGGTACATGCATTACCATTTTTGTGATATTTTACATATAGATGCCGTGCATTTTATTATCTCTTTTTTAACTATAAAACACGTACGTGAGTTTGTCAACTGAAATATTTTGTCAGCGTCCAGTAGGGAGAGGGCAAGATATAATTCAAGACTTCAACAAACTGCTTCAATTTAACACTCATGCATTCATTACATAAATATAATTTAGTCATGTCATGACAAAACCTGACTTATTGCATTGCAATATTGTACAGACCAAGCACCGTTATCATCCCAGGCTCTGTATCTGATTATGGTCTACACCGCCATGTTGGTGTCAAACAGTGTAGATCAAGACCAGCCTCCACGTCTTTGACGCGGCGGCTGACCTTGATCTACACTGTTTTGAATGCAATAAGGCAAGTTTTCTCATGACACGGCTCATATATATATTACAGCGTTCCCTCTCTACAACGACACCCAATGGGAGACATAGATTGTGTGCGTTGTTCAGAGGGAGTCGTTACAGGGAGGGAAATTGGCTTACATTTGCAAACAGCTTGAATCCAAATCAGACGCCGCGTTACGCGGTGTCTGATCTGGATTCAAGCTGTTTATAAACCGTCATTATATTTATTCCATCAAAATGTAATTTTGAGGAAAAAACAGCAGACGACAATTTGAAGCAGACGATATTGCAGCAGTAAAAGTGTTAAACATTTTGTCTTGTTTGGGGAACAGCCGTAAGGGTCGTTGTGAGGAGGGAGTCGTTGTTGGTAGGGCCGTTGTAGAGAGGGAGCGCTGTATATATACACATCGTCGTTGTATGACAATTATTGTGTCGCAATGCCGTAAAAACCCAATCAATCAAGCATATACATGTACATACATATTGAAATTAACTTCATCAGGAAACTGGCTTGTGCAACACGCGTAATTAACAATAAACAGCATTGCAGCAATGATCAAACGTTCATGTTGCGTGTTTGTTAAACCAGTGGTACCTAACGTCCCATTAAAGGGACATATGCAAATAGTGTATACATGTATTGTTGTTGTTGCTGCTAAGGTGTATAGTGCTGCATAAGCTTTTTCATGTGCGTCATCCCATTGTCACCAGGGTTGTGACAATGGTCAGCATCTTGCCTATTGCTGACTGGATTTTAACCAAACAGTGTAGACTCTGATCAGACGCCGCATAATGCGGCGCCTGGTCAGAGTATGCACTGTTTGCTAGGGATGTAACAATACGGTGAAAACCATAGGAACCGTATTGCAATATATTGCAATATATTGTGGCGACTTGTAAGTAATTTTAGATAGAACTTAGCCTTAAAACTTACTTATAGCACTGGAAAGATAAAAGGAGTGCTTTAAATACAAGAGATAGTCCAAATTTACTTAGACATTTGTACATAGAGATTTGCTTTAAATGTTATAATTGTCACAGCTTTACATTCAAATTAAACGGGGCATCCCCTCTCGTATGTGCTCAAATGATATAAAGAATATTGCAATACGCAAAACCCGTATTGCAAAACGTACTGCAAAGAGGCGTATTGCAATACCGGTATAATAATATATTGCCGTATTGTTACACCCCTTCTGTTTGCTGATAGAAATTTCAATACCAAAAAAGAAAATGAAAATTAAGACCGGGCACCCCTGATATAAAAATGGACTAATTCAAGATATAAGCATGGAATAATCCACTTGCCATAAATGGGTTAACGATTCGAAACAAAGAAGTAGTGATCAAACGTTCAAGTTGCGTGTTAGTTCATGTTTGCTTCTACAACTTCAAGCTAAATGTGTTATTTTTCTACGTCAGGCAGGCAACGGAAATTCAGGCATTTTGTAAGCAATTAGGAGTCGTATATTTATCAATTATCAATTTAGTTTTGTTTTTTACAATCTTGTGTTTAGAGAAGACGGCACCGACATTTCATGAGTCAGAAAATGGGACTTTCAATGACAAATTCCTGACAAGGTTCACTAAAAACCTCTAGCAATGACATCAATAGCACGAATGCAAAATGCATTAGTGATTTACAGTCTAATGCATTCTGCAAATGCAACTCCTTCAATGCTAGGCTCGATAGCACTAAAGTGATCGTGCAAACAGTTTGGATCTTGATCAGGCGCTGTGGTATTTGATCAGGAGCCAAACATTTTGACAGGCATATAAATATAAATACGTTTTGAGTTAAATTGTCTAAAATGCTAAACCTTATAAATGAAAGCAGACGATGTGTTGGCAAGCAGATGATATCATATATTGTGTGATTAACCCATTTATGCCAAATGGATTCTTGAATGTATATTGGATTAGTCCATTATTGTTATTTGAGGTAGATGTACCTGGTCTAAATTTCTATTTTCATTTTGTTTTATATTGAAATTCCTGTCGGCAAACTGTGTAGACTCTGATCAGACGCCGCATAATGCGGCGTCTGATTAGAGTTTACACTGTTTGCCTATACGTGTATGTCCCTTTTACAAAAAGCTAGGCACAAATGGGTAAATATACATGCAGATGCAATACAGTGGAGAATCTGTTATTCTTTCCCGTTTAAACGCAAACGTACGCAAACGCAAAACACTAAAACGTAGAAAAGAACAATTTTTGGGCAATTCTGATAATTTATGTTAATCTTGGTGGCAAACAGTTTGGAGCCTGATCAGACGCCGGGTTACCCGGCGTCTGATCTGGCTCCAAACTGTTTGCACTGCAAATAATAGTTTTAGCGTAAACGCGTTTATTGGGAAAGAATAACAGATTCTCCACTGTATCATGGTTTTGAAATGTTCATGGCAGGTAAATGCTATGCATGTATAATCTTACTTTTATTTTACTGTTTCAATGTAAATAAAATAGTATATAATATAAAAATAGCAAACTTTGCAGCCACTGATGAGACGCCGCGTCACGCGAGGTCTATAATGCTTGCCAGTGACCTCTTTAGTAGACACTATGCTTTATTGGGTTAACATTGTATAGTCATGCAACCATGTTTGAATGTTAAGGTTGCATGTCTATTGATGTATCCCTCAACAATATCAACTTGAAAGCGCCTTTTTGCAAGGTCCAATGGCAAAAGGAAATTCAAACGTATTTTTGTAAACGGTTAGGAGGGGTATTTTTATTCATTATAAATACACGTGTGACATGCATTTCTGTTTCCAAGAATTTCAAGAATGGGAAAGACGGCTTACGCAACGTCATTTTGTTTGTCAGAAAAGTGGACTTTCAGATTAGAAATTCTGACTGCGCATACTCATTCAAACCTGGAACGCTTAACGGACAATATATTGCAAAATTGTAAGCAGTGCAGACCCTGATCAGAGGGCTCTTGCTCCTGCATGAGCCCTCAGATCTAGGTATTCACTGTTTGCATCGGACAAGTGTACTCTCCGCACGATTACTGTTTCTAAATGACTAGGACTTAACGGCCCTCTAAAACAGGATTCCCTCCTCACAACAACGCTTGGCCACTGTTCTCCTAACAAGACAATTATGCCCAACCTTTCGACGGCTGTTCAAGCTGTTTTCAAATGAAAGCCCCCCCCCCCCCCCCGCCACCCTATAACAACTCCCTCCTAAACAACACACACAATATTTGTCTCCCATTGGAAGTTGTTGTATAGTGTGATTACTGTACATGTAACTAAGAGATGGCATCAATCGAACGAACATTCAACTGCCTGTAACATTTTGCGCGTTTGAGATGCATTTGGGATATCTGCGATACCTAAATGACTGCCAGATGCGTTGCACTTATTATCATACATGTACAATAAACGCTAAGCCTCGTTTTAACTTTGAAATATGGATACGTTCGACTTTATCGAGTTCGACATATCGTAGTTTGACTGTATTTTGCAAATCACTAGACTGGTTTAGCTGGAGAAGATTAAGGTAAAATCACAAGTGAGATACTTCGAGATAAGGAGAGCTGTTATCTCGTGAGATGATTTTGCTATCAGCTATGGCGGTGCGTGTTAAACATTGCTTAATGTGTTTATACAGTGTGATATTCAAATTTACAAAGCAGATTATGGACTCGGCAAACAAAATTTAGGATTTGCAGGGGATATTCAGCTTGTAAACAGCAGACACGGGGCTAAATCGAAGTGAGACGGATATAAGGGTGCGTTTTGTACACATTTGTGAAAGGGTATACATGTATGCGCACGGGTACACGCCCTTTATTTAGTTTTCTCTCCATTCAGGGTATACACGTAGCTTTTGATCAATACCTACACGTCAAATGCCATTCGATAGTAAAATAATTATAAAATTCAAGATTTAGCCAATAAAAATATTAAATCAAATATCACTTTTAATCAAACAGTTATTTTCAGTATGCTGCATTTTGACGCAGTCAATTTTTTTTCTAGACACTCGATATTTTCCGTAGACAAATAAACAGTGTGCTATGGATTATCCCTTAAAGTCATATTGTTCGTAGAAAAGAAACATACCACCTCAATACACTTATGCAAACAGTGTATATCCTGATGAGACGACGCGACATCAGGATATACACTGTCTGTTTCTCTATCTGAAAATCTTCAGCGATATGTATTTGACTGAATAACACCCCTGTACATCTTAATGAACCTTTAAACAAGCTCAAAGGTTGCATCTATTTGCAGTTTCCAGGTATTGTTTAGGTAAATAAAATAAGACGTGGGTGATACTAAGTACCAAATGGAATTTTCATGTTTCTAAATGAATATAGAAACAAGACGAGGGGCGGTGACCGTTCAAACAGATACGAACAAACACGTGCTCTTGTTTGACCAGAGAAGCACCTTTTACAGTTTAAACTCGATAAATCGAACTCGCGTTAGTTCGAACATACCCATATTTCAAAGTTAAAACGTGTCTTAGCCACGTTTTAACTATGAAATACGGGTATTTTCGACTTAAGAGAGATCGAATTATCGAAATTCAACTTATGATTATACTGGTATTATCGATTTAAGCGAGTTCGAAGTATCGAGTTTCGGCTGTAACTGGATTAGCTCTATTAGTGTCTATAATAACCAGTTTATAGGAGGGTTTATGTAAACAAGGTAGACTCCGACCTCTCCAGGTCAGGTTTGTTCTATGTATCAGATATTTGTATGTTTGAAGTTAACATGTTGTAAAAAAAAGATTAAATACAAATAACAAACAAGTTTTCAATAGCCAATCTCGCTGTCGTCATTCTATGAAAAACTGTATATGATATGTCAGCAATAAGCTAGAAAGTAACAGGGAAACTTTGGTACAGCGGCCATACAAATGAAAAGTACATAATACGCATGTTTATCATATACCTATCGATGATTTATAGAAATTTCTCAGTTAGATAATTTTGATATCGTCATAGTTGATATCATCACTACATGTAGTGATGATATCACTTTTTGTGACGTCACGTCAAAATTAGTTTAGTGACGTCGCGGTAATCAAGTTTGTGTTTTTTCTGTAAATACGTCATTAAAATATGTATAATAAATAGAATAAGCAATTCCTTTGAATATACGGTATATGAAAAAATTATCACTCGAATGAGTTGTTATCTGGTTAAAAAACGAGTCCGCAGGACTCGTTTTTTAACCAGATAACAACCCATTCGAGTGATATACTTTTCATACATGTATCAATCTAAAGAAATTGATAATCCTCTATTTATTTAACTCGCTGGCCCCTGAAACGTCTAACGGACATATCCAGTTTCCCAATTAAGCCTACTGTTAGATCAACTACTATTTTAGGGGGGTTGTTTTTACAATTTATTGTAAAATAACAGAGTATACCCTGATCAGAGGACTTCTAACCCATTATCGCATATCCTTTTCCTAGTTTTGAAGACAGGTGAAAACTTAAAGCAGAATACTTTACGATAACATCTGCTAGGCTATAGAAACTATTTCTTGTGGTGCATATTCGTGACTGTATAAAGTGTAACTATTTTCTTAAGTGGAGGAATCAATTAAAGGCGTTAAAATGGGTGTTTATATACAATGTATAGGGTAATGCGTTAAGGAACTCTCTGATCAAGGTCTGTGATTTTTGTAAAATAAATGATCCCGGACATTGTAAATGATGTAGATCCAGATCAGAAACCAAGTATGGACTTTGCTCTGAAGCTACACAATCTACATGTTAAATACCAAAGAGCTTGGATTATAATTCTGCTGGAAATTATGTAAGCTATTTCCAGTTTAGTTTTAGGTCCCTGTTTCCGACCAAACATCGCATTTCTGAAAGGCGATGTACAGTGGAGAAAACGTTATTCTTTCCCGTTTAAACGCAAACGAAACGTAAACGCAATACACTAAAATGTAGAAAATAACAACTTTTTGACAATTCTGACTATTGATTTTAAGCTGAGTAGCAAACAGTTTGGAGCCAGATCAGACGCCGGGTTACCCGGCGTCTGATCTGGCTCCAATCTGTTTGTACTTGAAATAATAGTTTAAGCGTAAATGCCTTTATTGGGAAAGAATAACGTTTTCTCCACTGTATGGTCGGAAGCAGGGACCTGAAACTAAACTGTTTCTACATCTACACCCATGGCACCTCAGCCCATCCCAACTCCACCCACGCCCAACTTATTGAAATCCTGCATGTGTGCCTGTGTCGGGACTAGCAAACTCATTCTTCCTTTTAATCTTTATTTGTTTTATATCGGCTATGATACAACTTCTAACGACTTATACAAATAATTCTTGATGGATTAGATGGCGGTGTTTGTATCCATTCTAGTCGTATGGTCCACATGTTCGGACAGGCTTCCACTGACCCTAGTCTTAGGGGGAGCCATTAACTCTTTCAACACCATGGACCTGTTTAAAATATACTCATTACAGTTGCAAACAGATTAGACTCAGGTCAGAGGGCTCCTATAGGAGCCCTCTGATCTGGGTCTGCACTGTTATCTGATTGAGACCAGTATTTATTAAACTACCCAGAATTCCAAGTAGACTTGTTCATGTTTTGGTAACGAAAATGATCAATAAGGGAACATAAAACCCCACAATAATTACTAAGTGTTGAAAGAGTTAAATTCAGAGTAGTATTTGTCACAGATTATCTCTGGTTTATCGTCTAAAATGAAAGTAGCTCAAGTTTCCATTAAGAGTGCATATTTATACAGACGTGAAACCGTTGTTTAAGTCCATCCTTGTGCACATAAAGGTTATAGAGCGTTTGAATTGAGTCTGAGATTGTTCTAAAATGTTTTGGCTCATATCTGACTAATCAAATGTTTCATTGAAACATTTGATTAGTCAGATTTGAGCAAACTTTCATAACGATTTCAGACTCAACTCAAAACACCTCAAAACACTGGAACCAATTATTTGATCATTTAGACTGAGTGGTGCAATTACTCGCTACCTCATCTTGACATGTGATATTCCTCAACAGAAATTTTATATATAAAAGTTCTCTTAGAATTGATTGTGACACAAAATTGCCCTAAGGCAAACTAGCATAACATTGGAACCAGAGGCCCGTTTATTAAAACTTCGTGCGACAAATACAGCCAAATATTAATTATTATTTATTTCTCCGTCTAATGATGGCTTGTGGTATCTCTTTGGAATCGTCTTGAAAAGACAATTTCAAAGATATGTCACAAGACATGATTAGATTAGAAATTAAATGTATTTAAAAGTTACGACATAGATCTATGACCGTTTTTGTCGCACGAACTTTTATTAAACGGGCCCCAGTGTTCTCTAGATCTTTCGGAGAATGGACAAACTGCACATTATTCTAAAGAAGTAGAGAACAGGTTCCAATGTTATAACGTGTCTTGAGTTGAGTCTGGGATCGTTCTCGGGTGTTTGATTGGTCAGAATTTAGCAAAAGCTAAAATCTGATATCAAATTATTGAGAACGATCTCAAACTGAAGTCAAACGCTTTATTATGATGGGCCTACTTATTTACCGGTATATTTGACTTGTAAATTGTAATATATACATGTACTCAAACCAGAAAATAGAGCAACCACCCACTAAAGTTTAATATGAGCATGTTGAGTTCGCGGGAAATAACATTTCTGTTGGGTTTTTTTTCTGTGCCAGGCTCCCATTTGTCTAAAAAGTGCCCTTAAATGGTCACCTAGTAAGGTAAAAGTTGTGCAAAATCAGCTGATACGTGTGATAATGTACCAAGAACCAGTGCAGCATCCCATGGATGTAATGCCCGTCTCTTACACTTGATGGTTTGGTTTGAAATACCCCACTGAGTACGTGTATAATCAGGACCTGTCTAGACAGAATGAGATGGCTTTGCCATTTTGCACACATGTCTCATGTTTTAAGTTACTTTCACGCCTATTGGGACTAATGAAGGGTGAAGCATACAGAGGTCCGAGGGTAAATGTCTTAGCCCTTTACTCCATATATCTTATAGCCTGTTTCTATGTTTCAGGACAGGTGAACACTTAAAGCATTAAGGTGCATTCTGCTTTACTTTTAAGCTACTTTAAGTTGACACCTATTTTCAATATCAGAAGTAGGCTGTGGGGTAAAGGGTTATCCAGCCATTCAAACGTCCAGTGCAGTGCTGTTCTTTTATTTACAGGAAAACATGAGAGTGGTCATAAACGGTGTGAGATTGGTCAAAGTATGAGATTGAAACACTATTTATACAGTTATGTTATTCTTTCCGACTTAACTTAAAGACATTACTTTACCTAGTTTATGTGGTTACATGTGCACCTAGTCCGGTAAAAACACGGAGTAAATACAGACTGTATTTACTCCGTGGGTAAAAAGTTGGCAAATTAGCATGCGAATCCTGCTATACCTGTAATTGTCTGTGCAAAGAATCAGTGAATCGTCTCATGTGAGGATCATCTCTTATTTTTGATGGTTTGGTTTGAAAACAAACCTTGAATTTGACTATGTCAGGGCCTCTCTGGACAAAATGAGATGGCTATCCCACAGGATTCATGCTCTTTTACAGTTACATTCACGCCTATAGTGAGAACAATAATGGGGGACATTGAACTATACTGGGGTAATGTCTTTAATACTAAATTCAAACGCAACGCAATACAATGTAGATTTTGACAGTTTTTTAAGAATAAGTTGACTCATACGAAATAATCTAAGTGACAAACAGTTTAGGTTTGATCAGACACCGAGTTACTCGGGATCTGGTTTGAATCCAAACTGTTTTCAATGGACATCAGTATTTGTGGCATAAGGTCATTAGTTAGGACAGGTGACTGACCATCTGTATGTAGATTTATATGACGCTTTGCTACGACGCAAAAAAGCACCGACCGTTTAGAAATAACGAGGAACACAATTTGCACGAGACAAGTGGTGTAGCACGGGGTTTCCGTCATTGACAAATATAGACAACCGTCTTTAGTTCAACCACGTGCCGAAATGTCCGTGCATGACCTTGTTGTTTCAGACAGTGTCAACGACCTTCGTGGATCCCCCCATATAAGCGCCTTTTAGCGCATTTTATTTATTCCTCCAATGCAGCAAATATATATAGTTGGGCTAATTTTGTAATTACAGTTAAACCTCGATGTATCGAACTTCAAGGGACTGTGAAAAAAACTTCGAAACATCGGGGCTTCGAATCATAAATGGGTTGTGATTTGAGTATTGAATTTCAATGCATATCAGATCTATAAGAACTATCGTTCCCGGCGTGTAATGTTTTCACGTCTATGTGTACTTTTTGGCATATTGAAATAAAACATAAATCCGACGTGTGTTCTTTATCATTTATAAAAACAACGGCATAAATAACAAAATACAATACATGTGTACAAAGGTAGGAGAATTCATAGTTAAACGCATTAAAACATAGAAAAAAAACTACATGTATCTTACTTTCAACTCCGATGCTGTCAATTACACCAAGATGCGAAACTACGGCGGAAAAGCCGAAAATCGTACTATGTACAGTGTAACTGTCAATCAATTTAGCTTCTAGATTGAAATAAACATTTGATTAAATAATAATGATTTTAAAGATTAATTTTCGACTTCGAGGTTGTCAAGATTGCAGGTGCATAAATACGAACATACAGTAATATCGTTATCGATATCTTAACAGAGTTGTCGTTCGTTTTGAGATGGGTCTGCCCAGCTATCCCAACGGATTAGTTACCGGGTCTTTCACCGGACAGACCATGATCGGAGCGCATCTGCCATGTTGTGGCTCTGATAATAGAATGCCGACCACTGGTTTATCAGCATTATTAAACTTCTCACAAAGTTTGGCTTGTTTCGTTAATTGTCGGTCCAAAACAGTCCTTGTGGTTTATTTACTCATTTGGATAAATTGGTGTCATCAAGCCTTTAAATATGGCGGCGTTGTCAATATCATTAACGAAAACTGTGAAACAATTAAATGACAAACTTACCCAATTATTACTGATAACACAGATTGTGCATGCAGAATTAAAAGAGCACCCCAGCGTGTTTTCACGCGAAGGTGTGAAAAATTAGCGTCAGTCTAGCGAGTCATGTAATCCGTTGATCCATGTTAGTTGACAGCATTTCTCCATGTTGACAGGTAATCGATGTTCGATACATTTGTGGTATTTTATGTTGGATTTATATGAAAAGGACTGGAAAAAAACTTCGATACAACGGGGAATTCGATACACATAACTTCGATTCATGGATGTGTTTTTACAAGGAATATATAGTGGAAAAGATCGGGACTTCAAAAAAACTTCGACACAACGGGGTATTCGATTTATCGAAGTTCGATACATAGAGGTTTAACTGTAGTTAATTTAATTTTGTACAGTGGAGAATCTGTTATCGCGTTTACGCTAAATCTATTATTTGCAGTGCAAATAGTTTGGAGCCAGATCAGACGCCGGGTAACCCGGCGTCTGATCAGGCTCCAAACTGTTTGCCACCAAGATAAACATGAAATATCAGAATTGTCCAAAAGTTGTTCTTTTCTACGTTTTAGTGCTTTGCGTTTGCGTACGTATGCGTTTAAACGGGAAAGAATAACAGATTCTCCACTGTACCTGGCATAAGGGTGTCCTAATAGTTTCTTACAATGGAGAAGACTTTAATATTCTTTCCTGTTTAAACGCAAATAAAACGCAAACGCATTGCAGTAAAATGGACAAAAAGACAACCTTTAGACAATTCTGACCATCTGTTTTAATGTGAGTGGCAAACAGTTTGACGCCTGGTCAAACGCCGGGTTACCCGGCGTCTGATCAGGCGTCAAACTGTTTGTACTTGAAATAGTAGTTTTTAGCGTGAACGCGTTTATTGGGAAAGAATAGTGTTATCCGCTGAAACAAAGACAAACAATCCTGTATTACACCATTGGTACGGTACCTGGTACTAGATCTAATTGTTTCCTAAAAACTCAAATTACATTCTAATTATTTCACCGAGAATTCAGTCGACTTCGCAAAACGGTTGGATACAGATCAGACGCCGCATTATATACGCAGTCATGGCCCACATTTTTTGGCACTCGTGTCAATATTATTTTCTTTAGTCCAAATTTTCAAAATTGAAATTTGTAGACTATATTTTGTCTGCGAAAGGGTTAAATCAAACTGTAAAAATAGACAGAGAAAGGGTTAAAACAACTTAAAAGAGGCACTCTATAATCAAAGTCCTATACCTGTATATCCATATACAAATGTACACGTACATGAACAAGTGAATTGTAATTGTAAATTGAAGCAAATAGTGTATAGACCCTGCATGTAGCAATACAACGTAAAGTGGCGTCTCTTCAGGGTCTACACTGTTGCATGTGTTCTTATTGTGGTCGGTGTAGAGAGATGAAAGGATCAAGCTGATAACGATATTTAATTTTTTCAAATAATACGGAAAACCGCAATTTGACTTAACTGTACCCTCCATCAATCTTTTACCGACACTTTTAACACGGAATAAACCGCAAACATATATCACATTTCATTCAAGTTAATTCTTTGCACGCTTAGCGGTGAAACTAAGATAATCTTTGCAAACAGTTTGGATCCTGATGAGACGCCGCGTTACGCGGCGTCTCATCAGGATCCAAACTGTTTGACACTCTGACCATGTTTTGAAAAGAAAATTTGAAACTTTTAAAATTTGAACAGTAGCACTACTATAGGAGATGACAATTCCTGAAGTAAAAAAATACCCAGCATGCAAAGACTTAATAACAGGACAAAAACCGCAAAACATTGTGAACTGAACTGCGTGAAATAGCCACAAGAGCAAGGCTCGTCATTTTCTTTACTATTGATAAAAAAAACAAGCAACATATAGTATTTAACACCCCACCCGCCATTCATGCACACCTCCCTATCTGCATAACCACGAGTACTGTGGTTACTTGCAAACCGTGAGTTTGAATCCTGATCAGACACCGCGTAACGCGGCGTCTGACCAGGATCCAAACTGTTTGACACTCATTTCAATATTTCTTAAGTCAAAACACCTTAATTTTAAATTTGAGAAATAAAAGCAGACGACAATTATTGTTAAAGCTGATGACGTCATGGCAGTAAAGGGGTTAAGTACCGATTTTGTTACAAACAGTCAATGGAACAGTTCAGAAGCAGCTTTTTAACACCTTTTTTCTTTGTGGTTGTGAGCGGAAACTGCACCTTTCACCTGGGAGTACCATTAGTGTACTTAACCATGACAACTGTTTTCTACATGTATTCAACTTTTCTACTTATACTCTTACTATTAAAACACGTGCAGGTGTTGCTCCTGCTTCTGCTTCTGCTGCTATCAAAACACTACTTATACAACTGCTGCTCTTGCTGATTCTACCACTACTTCGATTACTACTAGTACTACTATTACTACTGCTGCTGCTTCTGCCACTACTATTTCTACTACTACTACTACCACTGTTACTACCACTACTACTACAATTACTTCTTCTTCTACTAGTTTTACTACTTCTTCTACTACTGCTATTTCTACTACTACTACTACTACTACTACTACTACATCTACTACTGCTGCTGCTTTACTGATATTGCTTTACTACTTCTGCTACTAGTACAGTAGTACTACCACTGCTGCTGCTGCTTTTACTACTACTGTTACTTCTACTACACGAACTACTATTACTACTACTACTACTATTACTACTTCTACTACAAGTACTACTGCTACTACTTTTACTTCTACTGCTACTTTTTCCGTGTATACGGAACTAAACGCAAACACAATACTATAGTAGAAAATGACAGATTATTAAAGGCATTGATAATTTATCAAAATCTTAGTGGCAAACAGTTTGGATTCTAATCAGACGCCAAGTTACCCGGCATCTGGTCAGATTCCTTACTTTCTGCAATGGACATACAGTTGACACTCGATACTTCGAACTCGCTTAAATTAATCGTTCCAGTATTTCATACAATACCTTTTTTTCGACCTTACTGGTACGTCATATGTTCAATTTCGATAAAAGTCGAACATACCTTATTTCTAGGCCACGTTTTAACTTTGAAATATGGGTATATTCGTATTAACGCGAGTTCGAATTATCGAGTTTGTACTGTATATAATTGTTTTAGCACAAAACGCGTTTGTTGAAGAAACCCCCAACACTCTCGACAGTTAGCCGGGGCACCCGCTATTCCCGACTGCCGTGACCTTTGGCATACAGGATGTCCAACAGGACAATAATAATATCCCCCACCCGGAGTCCTGGCGAGCACTTCCGACTTAGATCCATGACACTGTTGTTTAACCGTGTGACACGTTAAATTGTGAACAATCACAGCAACTGTTTTCCGGCCTCGGCGTGACACTACGGACAACTTCAATGCAGTAAAACAAAAAGAAGTTGAGAACCAGTGACATGGCCGGGCAAATAACACACGACATTTTTTTCCATGATGAATTGAGTGATAATGTTAGTGATGATGACGCTCAAGAGCAGGGCTGCCATAAATCTAAGATTTCCAAATTTGCATTTTTCATGTGCGATTTTACTAATCGTACCTTTACCCCATAGCCTGTTTCTAGTTTTGTTTACATTCGACTATACTTAAAGCAGGCTGTAAGTAAAGTAGAATGCGCCTTAAGGCGCATTCTGCTTTTCTTTCAGCCTGCTTTAAGCTACTGCAAACTGGAGAAACATCCGAAGATTTAGGAAAAATCTGGAGAAATGGCAGCCCTGCAAGAGAATGAAAATTAAAATCTTTGCATGATTCTTGTTTTAAACATAATAAATTAATGATGAAAATACATGTAATAGTAAAAGTTCATCATCAGCAACATATTCATCTTATTAACATCCTTAGACATCAGCATCATTTCAATTATAATCATCAACAACATCACCATAATTATAATCATCATTATCATTAACAATAATCATATCGTCTTTCTCCTTGCATCTGTCTGAACACATACACGTGAAGCATCTCTGTCAGTCTGTCCGTCTGTTAGTATGTTATCTGTCTCAGTGTCTATGATATCTGTCTGTCTGTCTGTATCTCTGTATCTCTGGTTTTTTCTGTCTCTGTCTATCTTTCTTTCTTTCCATCTATTAATTTATTTATATCACTCTGTCTTAATTCCGATTTTAACCAAGATTCTGACTAACTCTTATCATTCTAAAAATATCTAAAACAAGATAATATACATGTAATGTCATATATTTATTTCCATTATATTTAGGTCCGTTATAAGGCTGGTTTACCTACTTAAACGATGAATAACGTTCACGTTGTAGTTGTGTCCCATTAATAACTAGACCAGTCCGTCACGGTCTGAATAAGCCAGGAATGCTCATTAACCTCTAACGTGCAAGATGTAAGAATATGCTGTATCTACATGTATGTTTACTTAAAGAAGATGATCACAACAGAGTCTTTAAATATGAGTTATACTGCCATCCTACCGTAGATAGATACTGATCGAACAATGAAAGTTTTCTATGCTGTTTGTTGAATCTGATCATGTTTTATGTAATAACAGTGTTGCTGATGACATGTCTATAAATAGCACTGACAGTGCGTTTTAAATAACTTCATCACGCCCGTAAATAGCTCATTAACTTACAGGCTCACTAAAACGACTACCTTAATAAATAAATGGCGACGGTTATGTGTTTAAGCCTCTATCCTTTTCCCCATAGTTTGTTTTCAAAACTGAAGACAGTGAGTTGCTTAAATCAGACCGAAAGTAAAGCAGAATGCTCCTAAAGGAGCATTCTGATTTACTTTCAGTCTGATTTAAGTTACCATCTGCTGCGGTATATATATAATTATATTATATAGATGAAGTATCCTCATGTTGCGTATTCATTACTCTCTCTCTTCTTCTTGGTAGTCCGTCGAACCGACGATGACAGAATCTGCTAATCAGCTATTCATTACTATACAAAACGGAACTATATATACGTTCCAGAGGGGGGGGGGGGGGGGGGGGGGGGTGAATTAAATACGTAAAAAGATATATCTATTAAGTAATGGGTTAAATCAATAAATCTGAAACAATATTGATTTAAAGCAGTAATGTGTTTCTCTTTTTACTTTTTTCCTGCTTTAAGCAGTCACTTCCCTCTAATAATATGAATGAATCTTCTTCTGTGGGCTTACTGAATTCAACGACAATCGTAATCTCAAACTGCGGCTATTTTATTTAGTCGAACTTAATTATCCATATTTCATCAGCTTGAAATCGATAGTTCGAGTTAGCTTTATTAGTCAACATATCCGTCTGTCAAAGTAAAAACGTGGCTTAGTCATGTTTTTACTCTGAAAAACGGTAATGTTCGACTTAAACGAGTACGCGATATATCAAGGTTCTACTGTACATGTTTATGATTACATATACTTACCTAAAAAAGATGGTTTATGATTACATATACTTACCTAAAAAAGATGGAAACGAAACAAGAAATTCTTCTTGACAAAACAGCTGATTATGACTGTAAACTATTCTATAAGCGTTATCCCTAGGGATGCCATAAGTTGGTCATAAAAATCCTAAGACATCCAAAGTTTCTATTTTTCTAGCACGATTTTCGGAATCGTACATTTAACCCTCTATCCCAAAGCATGATCCTGGTTTTGAAGACATGTGGCTAATTAAACACTTAAAACAGGTTGAAAGTAAAGCAGAATGCGTCATTTTCTACGTTTATTGTATTACGTTTGGTTTTGTCAAAATGAGAAAGAATTATGTTGTTTCCCTTAGACAGAGAACTATGGCTTAGTTGAATACTGAATAATGAACATATATGTCTTTTGTAAAATTTAGTTTTCAAATTCATTGTAATTTTGTTGCCATAATTTCGACATCTGGTTCCATTATATTTAAAATATCAGGCGCAATCTGAGATGTAAAGGAGTTTTTTATGTTTATCGATTTATCCAACACCCATTCTTTCCCCCACCCTGCCTCATTGAGGTTTCACCTGTCGTGTTTTTTCCCGCCTTAACGCCCATCAGACTGAAGTATCGTCTGCTTCAAGAAATGTCGTCTGCAAAATCTTTAAAATTCAGTTTTCATGCAATTTTGGGGCGGAAATCGTTCGATACGATTGTTGTCAGTTTGGATACTGATCAGAAGCTGAGTTACTCGGTGTCTGATCAGAATTCAAACAGTTGAAAATGCGAGATATACCGCTCTTAACATGATGGCGGTTGACCCTTAACTATATTATCCAGCGCGCACTTCTTTTTACAAACGATTTGAATCCTGACTCGACATCGAGTAACTCGGCGTCGGATCAGGATCCAAACTGTTTGGCACTTAAATCGATGTTTATCCAAGCACATTGCTTAAAATCTTAATTTCATAAAATAAAGCAGACTATAATTTCAAAAGCAGACGATATTTCGACAGGAGGCGGGTCACTACCCAGGGTTGCCTGAGGATGTATAATTTGTAACTATTACATTTGCCATGTAAACATAGTCCGATCATGTATACTTTCCTAGCTAATTTTCATGTAAATTACTCTCAGTGTGTCATAAATTAGTTCGAGTGACATGGCTAACAGGTATATCGGTGCAATAATAATAAATTTCTAACTTTTAATCGGAAAATCTCTGATTTATTCGCCCGGATATGGCTGTATTAAGAGACCAGCTATTTGGCCAAGGCATGACATTATTAGTATAGCCACGGTCATAACAATTAAATACGCACAATCTGTTCGATTTCGACTTTTATTGCGATCGCCCATTACAAACTGATTAAGACGTCCAATTTGTGCCCGCTGGTCAAGTTAAATGTTGACCAGACTTTGGGGTCTATGGGCAAATTGGTCATGAAGCGACATATGCCAAGGGTCTGTTCCAGAAAAAAGTCTTCTTCGACCGCCACATAAAACTTCATATGACAAAAACGGTCCTAAGTCAAAACTTTAAAATACATTTAATTTCTGATTTCTCTATCTAATCCTGTTTTGTGACATCTCTTTGGAATCCTCTTGAAAAGACGATTCAAAAGAGATGTCACAAGATAGGATTAGATAAAGTAATAAAATAATAATTGAGACTTTTATAATCTGACTTACGACAACATTTGTCGTACAAAGTTTTATGAAACGGGCCTCAAAAGAACATGCCCTTCGAACATTGCAAACAGTGTAGACCAGAAAAACCGCTATGTTGGAAACGCGGTTTCAGGACGGTCTACATGTGACAGCAGTAACAATGATAAATAAACAGTGTTGATCCTAATCGGGAGAATAGTTTCAAACGCAATTGCCTCGTACATCAATAAGTGCAACAAGTGCATTATCTTAGCTGCACAATCGCTCAGACAGCACTTTGTCTTTTATGTTATCGTTAATATTACATGTATGTTATCATATAACATTTCGTCTTCTGTTTACAGGGCTGCCATAAGTTGACATGAAAAATCCTACGATTTCCAAATTTGCATTTTTCAAGTGCGATTTTACGAATCGTACCTTTACCCCATAGCCTGGTTCTAGTTTTGTTGACACGTGGCTGCTTAAAGCAGGCTGGAAGTAAAGCAGGATGCGCCTTAAGGCGCATTCTGCTTTACTTTCAGCCTGCTTTAAGCTACCATGTACTAGAAAAAATCCGAAGATTTAGGAAAAATCCGGAGAAATGGCAGCCCTGTGTTTACTTATTGAACCCTGGCAAAGAGTATATGTGTTCTTACAAACAGTTAACCTATATGGAGAGCACACTTTCCTATGCAACTACTGTAGACCCAGATCATAGGATAAGATAAGTGGCTGCATTGTTTGTCAATTTGCAAAATTCAGTTAAAAACACACGCACCTATTGCTATTGACATTAAAAAATAGACTCGACTAAATTGGAAACAAGAAGTTTCAAGGGTCGATGAGTTTTAACTCTTTCCCACATAGACTTTGAGCGCATTTAAATTATCTCATCACTGCAGGGAAAAACCCATTTAAAAAGTACCGAATAAATATTGTCTATATCCATGCAAGCAGATGCATGGCAGCTTAAAGCATGCTGAAAGTAAATCAGAATGCGCCTTCAGGCGCATTCTGCTTTACTTTCACTCTGCTTTAGTGGATACGATCTGTCTTGAAACTAAAAACAAACCTTGGGGCAATGGACTTATCTAATTTGAAAACTAGAATTGTCCTTTTGAAGTTTCAGGGCTCATCCAGCATTTCCTTTCGGATGGTCGTTCACTAACACTAGTTTAGTTATTTATTGCTGAAGTAATAAAGATAAGAACGGCTGTTTAAATATCTACACCAAAATTGTTCAAACTGAATGAAGTACAGAAGTTTAATAATTCAAACAATAGTTGTACGAGAATTGTCTCCCTAGTTAAGAAGGTTTTAAATTGACAATTGCCACAGTTAACAGTGCAGACTCCGATACTTAAGACACTGCAATTTGTGGCGTTTTCTAACTCGCTTAGGTAGGCTTAACGATGTAAAATACTTGATTTGGAGAAAAATTATCGTAAAACGCTCATTTTTGGAAAAGCACGTCGTAAAATACTCATTTTGGGCAAAACGTGGGAACGGGTCCCCGCAAAAAAAAAGTTTACATTTGTTTGAGATATCGAAGTTCGACAGTATGTCTTCACTGTGTTGCCATAATAAACGTTTCTAAAGGACTGTGGGAATATTTTTCTTCTTCCTGACAGTTGCCTACAGCAAGCTGAAAGTAAAGCAGAACGCCCCTGAGAGAGTTTACTGTTCAACACTCCATGGAAGCAGAGACCTAGATAGCATGTTTCTGATGGAAATAAGGGTCAAAGCATGCATTCCTTCTGGGATGACGGATGTTGAAACTCGGGGTCATTAGAACAGTAGTCCAAGCTTCCGCCATGTAACCTGCACAAGCACATGTCCGTTTGGCTTATCAGTCTATCAACACTAAACCCTTCACGTGCAATGAGACGTAATTATCTGCGTTAAACCATTGTCGTCTGCTTTTATTTCTCAAATTTAAACTTCGGGGCAATTGACTAAATTAACAACGAAACGAGTGTCAAGCAGTTTGGATCATGATCAGACGCCGCGTTACGCGGCGTCTGATCAAGATCCAAACTGTTTGCAAGTAACTTTGTTCTTAGGCGGTTAACTCTTCCCACCATCAACACACTCGACCCCTTCACGGCGGCTACCTAGAGTTCAGCGCAAGTGATTTTCCCGCCATTTTATCACTCATGGCGCGTTGATAGCTACTGTGCATGGGGCGACTTGGCCCAACTGAATGTGGGGGTGAAACAAACAGGTTGCAGCTTAAAGCAGGATGGCACTCAAGCAGATGTCATCTTGAAATAATAAGCCACCTGCCTTAACAAACTAATTGGCTATAAGAGCGGGATCTAGAGTACAGTCAAGCCTATATCAGCTGTACAATTCAGTTAAGAACCATGAGCTTTAACCTTAAGATTGGGTGTTGTAAACACAGGGCACAGAACGATGTAGGAAACTTCGAATCGAAGATTTCTTCATAACTTTTGATCTGTGTTAAGCCACTTCCTGTCATAGAGACGAACCAATATAGTTTTTGTTTGAAAGGCCTATCAAAACATGCTTATAAGTTAAGTGCTGTTGAATGCTTACCATTTCGCTTTCAACAACAACAACACTGACCTGATCAAGTGGCAATATGTTTTATTTGACCCTAATTGCCTCAATCAAGCCAGATTCGGTACCAATGAACATCAGAAACACTACGGTCATTATCACCCCAGTGTGAAATCCTGTACAAGCAGGGATACCCCGGGAGCTGGTGCACTGTTAGAGCTACCCCCATGCTTCTCAATTCCCACGGGCGGATGCCTGTGAAAACCGTGAAATATTAATTTCTCGTGGTCGTGTCTTCATACTTTTTATTATACTGTAAAACCCCGATATTACGAACCTAACAATTTGGTTTGTTTTTGGAGTTTAATAAAACAGGTTTAAGCAGGATGGAAGTAAAACAGAAAGCTCCTGAAGGAGCTTTCTGTTTTTCTTTCATCCTACTTTAAGCAATAAATTACCGTAAGAATCGGAACTATAGTCTCTTGTAAGTGATTCGAATATCGGGGTTACACTGTAGCCACAGATTTCGAACTGCGGATGTACGGCTCTTTTTATGAGATGTTCCATTATCTAGAGGCTGGGCGATTATAGGGATATTCGAACAATTGACCCCACAACAAGGGCTAAGGGGATTTCGTGCCACAGTGATAATGTAAGGGTGTCAGTGTCTTCTTTTATCCGGTTATTGATATGACACTGGTACTGTCCAAAATCAAACTCACGTGTCAGATTTCAAAGCAAATGCACACAAAAAATATATATCAGGAACCACACTTAGCAGGAACGAGGTCTCTCTCTCTCTCTCTCCATTATACAGAGAAAGAGTGAGACATTTAGAAAATATATGCCCCTATAAATTATGCAAGTTAAATAATTTTGATATATCTAAATTTATTCCATATAGATCTATATTATTGT
This sequence comes from Gari tellinella, assembly GCA_922989275.2. Lineage (NCBI taxonomy): Eukaryota > Metazoa > Mollusca > Bivalvia > Cardiida > Psammobiidae > Gari > Gari tellinella. The sequence goes on from OV277864.1 coordinate 49,134,422, forward strand.
GAGAGTACAGATTAACGACAGGGATGGCTTACATAAAGTGCACACTTTATTAACTTACAAAATCATTTTATGTTAACACTTTTTGTCAACGTTGAAAGCTGTGTTAGTGTTTCCTTTCTTTACAAAACTCTAACGGAAAAGGAGGATTAATGTTCCCACGTGTCTGTCTAGAGCGCGCAGATTTTATGATAATGAATATAGGGAGTACTCATCCGTGTACCAAAATCTAGGGTAACAAAGACTTTTTGAAATTGTTACTAAATTTAGCCCCACGTGGACGGGAAACCCCACCTAATTATCGCCTTTAATTGAGAGTACAGGTAACCGTGTTAACTTAACCTGATTAACAGCAAGACAAAAACATGCCTAATTGACTGGCACTTATGAATAATGTGTTTTAATATGAGGAAATAATCATTTTCAGCTATTACGTACAAACTATTGCTAATGTTATTGTCATTAATCTCCCCCATAGGTCAGCTCCGCCTCAATTACCACCTCGACCAATCAGGAACAGTTATCGGTTGGCTCTATTTACGATCGCTGAGTGTGACGTCACAACCATCATTCTGCTCGATTTTTGTGCTTTGTATATCAGGAGGCAGGTCAGACGATCCACATGCTTCAAACAGCGAACAGCAGAAACAGTGGTGGTGTTATTCATATAACGGAACGTACTTAATGGACTTATTTTTATATTGTGGATATTATTTATTTTGTGAACATGCCAGCTAGTGTCTATTCGGAAATGAATACAATGGAAGACCAGCGTGCTCTGCAACTTGCATTCGAACTTTCGTTGTTGGGACTGAGTAATGACGATGAAAATGGACCTGCAAATAACGGGAATCTCTCGCCTCAAAGTTTCGCCGAGGAACAGGCCAAACGACGGAGTGCCAATATGACTGAGTGTGTGCCAGTCCCCAGTTCCGAACATGTCGCGGAAATTGTCGGCAGACAAGGTAAAATTTCTTTTACATGTGCACATTGTGCCGCTACACATCACGAGAAACACATGGGGCATTGTTTGTCTCTGTATGACACGGAGGGTTAAAGGCGCGTTTATTCCCGTAGACCACGTTGCGTGTTCTATGAAACATGAGCACGAACAATTTAACTCAAATTTCACAATTAAACCGTTATTTCAGTTAAGTTGACAATAAACCGTTGTTCCGTGTATATTATACTCCAGTGACCCGAGTAGGTTAACTGCATCTTAACTATTTGAGTGTATACAGCCGAGTTTATATACATGTTATCAGATGTATTGCCTCTGAAACCGTACTCTAGTCAAAATATGTAGGTAAGATGTTTGTGGCTGCTCGCCAACAGTAATAAAGCCAAGGAATTCTGTGCTGAATATATAAGTATATAAAATGATATATTGTACCATATTGTGAAGTTAACCAATTAGTGGCAATTACTCCATAAATGCACCTTTTTATGCAATTAATTAGATCTATTTCCTCTACTGAAGAAATATTTATACTGTCCCAATAAAATTCATAAATATTTCTATGTTCTAACAGATAATAGTTTAAACTTTAAGTTAAAGCAGGCTGAAAGTAAAGCAGAATGTGCCTGAACCCTGCTTTACTTTCATCCTGCTTTATGTCTCCAAAATGAAGTAACAGAAATTATGGGGTGAAGCGTTGGAGCAAATGCAGCTGCTAATCTTGAGATCATCATGTGAGTGAATCGCAAAAATCTGTTGTGTAACCCTAAACTCCATATATATGACTTTTTTACGCATTTAATTAAGGAAAGCCTCAATAAATCCATCCACTGATGAAGAAATTAGATCTATTTTATACCGATTATTTATATAGTAATGATCAATCCATGTGCAAATTATGAAATATTTGCTAAATTAATATCAGATTATGGCTTAAAGTAGACTGAAAGTAAAGCAGAATGTGTCTGGATTCTGCTTTACTTTCATCCTGCTTTAAGAGGTCACCTGTCTCCAAAATGAAGTAACAGAAATTATGGGGTGAAGCATTTGAGCAAATGCAGAGAGCATCTCATTCATCTGTAGTAGATAACAGGGCTGCCATAAGTTGACATGAAATATCCTAAGATTTTCAATTTTGCATTTTCAAGTGCGATTTTACGAATCGTGCCTTTACCCCATAACATGTTTCTAGTTTTTCTGACATGCGACTACTTAAAGCAGGCTGTAAGTAAAGCAGAATGCGCCTTAAGGCGCATTCTGCTTTACTTTCAGCCTGCTTTAAGCTACTATAAACTGGGGAAAAATCCAGAGAAATGGCAGCCCTGAGATAAGGGGAGCAAACTGAAATCAAATTTCTAGCATTTTCACCAAATCCAATGTTTTCACTTTGAATACACAACTGGAAGCTGAACTCACAGCATAATGTTTGATTTAGATTTACAGATTTTGACATGATATGAGAGACTCATCTCAACTATGGTTTATCCCACATAATTATACAACTTATAATTCTGTGGTTATTTTGTTTCAAGGATTTATTCTTAATTAAAGTTTTATTTACTAAGCAACATATCTGAGAAATTTAATTTAACAGAGCTACAGATAAGGGGAGTATTTAAAAAACTTAAGTCTTTATTTCTGCATTAAACTCGATGGTGTCACTACTAAATAGAATCGTCTCTTCGAGACGATTCTAATGAGTAGTAACACCATAGGATTTGGTGCTAAAATGAGAGAGAAAATATTGGAAAACTCCCTCTTATCTGGAGCCCTGTTTTAACCCATTAATCCATAGCCTGTTTCTATGTTGGGGGACAACTTAAAGCAGGTTGAAAGTAAAGCAGAATATGCCTGGCTTCAGGCTTATTCTGCTTTACTTTCAGCCTGCTTTAAGCTACCATCTACTAGAGTATACATTTATAGCAAATATATCTTGTGATGCAAATCCATTTGTGACTTAGTCAGTCATGGATTTGCATCACAAGATATATACAGACTGTATAAATTGGAAATATTTTCTTCAGTGGAGGAATAATATAATAGCATAAAAAGCCTTAAAGTCATATTTATGGGGTAGAAACGGGCTAAGTAGAGTAGATCTAGGTTGTAGATTCTATTTTGACTAGAGAGTGAGTTTATATGTTTAAAGTTAACTGAATGAATCCTGGTATTTCAAGGATGGGAAGCTGCTGTTTCATCAAGATAATAATATACTAGTCAACCCTTTATTTGGGGACCATTCAAAAGAAAGTGCAATGGCATAATCCATTCTACAAGACAGGTTGCTGCTTAATGGATAGCAAAGAGAATGATGGGAGCTCGTGGACCTTCCAGCATCACTTTAGCTTGTATTAAGGAGACAGTTATCTTTAGAGATCAAGATAGGTTAATCTTCGAATTGTAGCCTAAGACATGTTTGTCTGTACTTGAAAGCTCTGGATAAGAGCCAAAGTACTGTTAAGATGAAAGGCATGGTTCAGAATATTTCATTGATGAGTAGCAAACAGTCCAATGGGAATCGGAAAAGAAGTCAAATTCGTAATAATTTTCAGGAGCTTACAGTAAATTTCAAGTAATGAATACAACTTTCCCTTCTTTTTGAACTGTAATCTTCTTATAGCTGCTTGATGTTATTCAACATCTTTTCCTAAAGCTGAGAATACATTATTCTTCCCCCCAACTTTATTTTGTTCTTAACCCATTATCCCCTAGAAACACCTTAATTTATTCCTCAACTGAAGAAAATAGTTAAATTTTTTGCATTCATAGATGGAAGCCTAAAGCAGGCTGAAAGTAAAGCAGAATGAACCTTAAGGTGCATTCTGCTTTACTTTCAACTTGCTTTTAGTAGACACCTGGCTGTGTTGAAAACTAGTAACAGGCTATGGGGTAAAGGGTTAAACAATTATTTCCGTTGCAGACATTTTTGGAGCCAGATAAGACCCCAGATAACCTGGCATCTGATCAGGCTGCAAAGTGTTTGCAACTAAGACTAAATTTAAATAATATTTTTAAAAAAATCATTAACTTGTCATTTTCTACATTTAAATTTTTTTGCATTGTGTTTGCATTTTATCAGGGCTCCAGATAAGGGTAGTTTTTTTCTCAAAAACTTAAATCTTTATTTCTGCATGAAACCCTATGGTGTTAGTTACTGTTACTACTTATTAGAATCGTCTCTTCGAGACAATTCTAACGAGTAGTAACACCATAGTGCTGAAATAAGTTAGAAAATATTGAATTTGTTCAGTAAGCTCCTTCTTATCTGGAACCCGGTCTGTATAATTTTATACCTCTGTTACAAAACTCTTTAAATTGTTATATTGCAGGATGCAAAATCAAAGCATTGAGAGCCAAAACTAACACATACATAAAGACCCCAGTTAGAGGAGAGGAACCTGTATTTGTTGTTACTGGGAGGAAAGATGATGTTTGTGCTGCAAAACGAGAAATCTTGTCAGCAGCTGAGCACTTTAGCCAGATCAGAGCGTCAAGAAGGAACTCGAGTGTCTCTAGTGTAAACAGTGCCAACGGTCCACCAAGTCCAAATGCACCAGGCCAGGTGACGATTCAGGTGCGAGTTCCCTACAGGGTAGTTGGGTTGGTAGTGGGCCCAAAAGGAGCAACGATTAAGCGCATACAGCAGCAAACCCACACATACATAGTCACACCAAGTCGAGATAAGGAACCAGTGTTTGAGGTGACAGGACTACCAGAAAATGTTGAGAAGGCTCGCCAGGAGATAGAGAGCCACATCGCTCTTCGTACAGGGGGAGTAATCGACAACCAACCAGATGATGACTTCCACAGAAATGGCATCGATTCTGGGTTTCATGAGCTGAATGGTACCAGCGACTTTATTAACACTTTCTTTAACAAATCACCAAACAGCACGACATCTGCTTTCACAGCCTACAACAACGCCCTGAATGGCAATCCCATGATGTCCCGCAGACAGGACACAGTGTTCAACTTTCCTCCAGTAAATGGCTCGTCTAATACTGCTAAGATGGCAGAGTTTGGGCAGATGAATGGCTTCGGTTCGTTTAACGGATTCCCCAACATTTATGACAGTTTGCATGATGAGGGAATTGGCTCTCCATCGTTTGAAAACGGAGTGTCACCAAACATGTGGTCCGATGTCAACGACAACAGGAACTCCAACCTAGTCTCCCTATTCAATACCACCAGCACGCCAAACATCAACGGTCACAACGGCAGCCTGGCAACCGTGGGTACACCGAGAATCTCCCCAACCTCCAGTGAGATGTCAACTGGCTCTAGCGCTACGGGTACAAATTCAACATCGCACTCTCCCCCATCGGAGCACCCAGTCGTCAGACGGATCAGGAGCGACCCAATGGCTAGTGCATTCACACCATTTGTCACGCTGCCGAATGAAATGTTTGCAGTGTCAACAGGAGCCACCTCGACCACAGCCACCATAGGCGTGGATGGAAATTCAAATGGATTAAGTGGAAATACCTCTAGTGTTGATGTAAGCCAATTGAGTGGTACAGTGGATACTATTGCAGGATTAGGCTCACGCAGGCACTGTATCATGTGCTCAGAAAGTGAAGTGGTAGCGGCACTTGTGCCGTGTGGACATAACTTTTTCTGTATGGAATGTGCAAGTTTGATTGTCGAGAAACCGAAGGGTGTGCAAGATCGAATCTGTCCAGTGTGCAGGCAAGAACCCTCTCAGGCGATCAGAATCATCTCATAAAGTACTTAAATACTTAAAATTACAAGACTGTAAAGCAGAGCTCCAGATAAGGAGAGTATTCCATATTCTAGAATCCTTATGTTAGCATCAAACCTATGATGCGACTACTTATTAGAATTGTCGCTTTGCGACAATTCTAATAAGCAGTCACATCATAGGCTTTAGCAAAGCATAAAAGAGGAAATAGTAAAAATGGTTAGCTTTATTCTCTCTTATCTGGAGCCCTGCTATTAATTTAAGGATTGGTGCCAATATTCATAGTGGAAAATGTTCTTTGCTATAATTTAGTTCTCGGCTGGACTGAATGTGTTCGTATTCTCTAGTGGTTTGCTGCCAGCGTATTCATAGCCAGGCCTTCTGTAGGTAATTCCATCAGTTTAAAAGATAGAGTTATCATTATGCACAGCGCTCCTGTGTTCACAGTTGGTTTAACCCTATGCAGTACACACTTCTTTCCAATAATCAATGGGCTCTGCCTCTCACGCTTTAGTGTAGCTGTCAGTTCTGCTATTTCAGGAAGAAAAACATTTCAATATTGTTGAATATTGGCATGGAATCCTTAATTGGTTCTGTCTGTGTACACATATTGTAGTTATATTTCATGTTACACTTAGTCCCTATTAGCCATTTTATGCCCACCTACTATAGTACATGTACTAGTAACTAACTCCTCCAAGTGGCAGTGTTTTGACTAGGAAAATTCCTGCCAAAATCATTAGTCATTTATAGGCACTACAGTCGAACCTCTATCAAGCATCTATACAAGAGCTACATGTTCTGCCTTTAAGACAGGTGGCAGCTTAATGTAGGACAAAAAATGGTGCAGAAAGCTCCTAAAGGAGCTATCTGCATTACTTTTTGTCCTGCATTAAGCCTCAACCCGACCCCAATGATCGCCATGGTTATCTGTTCATTAGAAGCTGAGCCATCGGCTTGATTGTACTTGATTCTCCTGATCACGGAGATGATACCATCAAACCCTTCACTGTTTGTAGATTTCCTCGATAGTGGGCATAAACTGATTAATACTCTATGGAAAATTATAGTGTATAAATTATTGGTCATTACACAGTACTATACATAATTATATAAAAAAAAATTAATGAGATTATCACATCATTAGCTAAATAGTACATCATCCTAAATATGATCCATGAATCCAAAATAAAACTACAAAATCAGGAGATTTATCTTTCCATCTTCTCGCTCCCCTATGTCTATACAATGAACCCGTTCATATATGGACTGATCCATGCAAGACATGGTTAGGGGTAGATCAGAAGTTTTTTTTTCTCCATTTTTGTTCAAACTATCCATTTAATATAGTATTATACCATTACTACTTTTATATTTCTAAGATTATATTATAGACTATTTTATTCATTGATTATTACCATGTATGTTGGTAGCCAGCCTCTCTTAATCATTTGTAGAGGGGCTTTGTTGAGTAGACCAGGCTGTTTCTTGAATTTGTCTGAATTCACTCTTTTGCCAAATACTAAGTCAGTCTTTTAACTGAGCGGGTTTTAAGTTTGATGGATAGGTAAACTAACTAGTATGTGTAGAATCTCTACGCTGTATAATAACATGAATATTACATACAAATTGTACAGTAAATCTTACTATTACAGTCATTTAAAAGGAGACTGGGTTTTAGTGTATAGAGAGATGGCTGCTTAACCCATTCCCCCATAAATACGCTTTTTTACGCCTTTAATTTATTCCTCCATTGAAGAAATAAGTTCAAATTTATACATCTAAGAATATATATTACACAAAATATTTACTATATTGTAGCTGATGGTAGCTTAAATCAGGCTTAAAGTAAAGCAGAATGTGCCTTAAGGCACCTTCTGCTTTACTTTAAACCTGCTTTAAGTGGTCACCTATCTTCAATACTAGAAACAGGCTATGAGGTAATGGGTTAAAGCAGGATGAAAGTAAAGCCGAAAGCTCCTGTTTTAAGCTGTCATTTCCTTTAAATCATGCACACTGACACATCTTCTCTCAAATGGCTGTAAATTGGCAGGTATTTACTTTATTCAGTGTTTTGGTATAGCTTCCAGGGCTGAATTGCCCCAACATCAATTTTGTCATAAATTTAAGTATGTTGAAGTTGGTGTTTGTTTAGTCATTTATGATGATGATAAAAGTTATACTTGAATGGGAAAATACCCGCAAACCTACCATAGTTCTATGCCAAAGACAGCTGAAAAAAGTGCATAATATGAGAGTTTTGTAAGAATTGTTCAAAATGTCTTTCATAGGAACTATAATATTTCACAGTGCTATTTTTGGCTGGTTAATTTCCAGCTTTTTAGAGCAGACAGCATTTTAATCTTGCAAAAAAATGTTTTTAGTCTGTTCTTATTGTTGATGTCAAAGTACACATTACATTCGAGTATAGGGTTTTAACCAAAGCTCATGATGAGGGGAGTGTTTTAAATTTAGAAATCTTTATGTCTCAACCAAAGCATATGTTGTGACTACTCATTAGAATTGTCTCTGAGACGATTCTAAGGAGTAGAAGCAACATGCTTTGGTTGTTAGAAATTCAACTCATTAGAAGTCTTTTTTAAACAAACATCTATTGAGTAATCTAAATACAAGTGTTGGTAGTAAACAGTTAAATGAAATACTGTAGTTAAGCCAGACACCCCCTTATCTGGAGCTTATAATTTCGGGGTATAGATCTGAGACTTTCAGATAAGGAAGAAATACACAGATAGGTGTAAATTAAAAAGTTGACTTGTTGATATTTTGTTTTGTATGAAACTCAGTAGTGTTGTTTTTCTTTTTGCTGTTAATAGGAAGAAGCACTTCAGATATGAATGGGAGGTTATATGTCTCAATGTTTTATGATTCAGACAAATTTAAGAAACCCGAGAAGAAGTACTTAGAATGTGGATGAAATGCCCAGGGCTCCAGATAAGGGGAGTATTTCAAAAACTAAAATCTTTATTTCTGGGTTAAACCCTATGGTGTCACTACTCATTAGAATCGTCTCTTCGAGACGATTCTAATGAGTAGTAACACCATAGGATTTGGTGCTCTAATCGGCGAGGAAATGTTGGATTTGTTTTATTTACTCCCTATTATCTGGAGTCCTGAATGCCCCTCATTCTTCGCACTTGGGATATATGAGTGTACAAACTGTACTATATGTTATTAAACCATTAAGTGAATATACATATATATATATTTTTTGTTGCAAATTGCCAGCTTTATTTTGTTCTATAAAATATATTAAAGAGTAATATATTGGAGTTTTGTATTATATATATTTTCATTATGATTCAACAGATCTGTTATTAATGATTGATATTAACTATGCTCCGATTGTTAACATGTATTCATTATAATGTAAAAAAATTGTCTCGCACCGGAATCTGCAAGGCAAAGTTAAGTACTCGAATCTTGGCTTTATTAGTACGTTCCCCACCCTTTTAATTCCATGTGCTTCTATCATGACTACAGACAAATCTGTGTAAAGGATCACTCGCTAAAAGAGTCATGTAGATCTTAAAAGACAGGTGTATGTTTAATGCAGGATACATATAATGCAGAAAGCTCCCCTAAGAGCCTTCTGCATTATCTTTATACTGCATTAACACAACTACATGTCTTGAAGATAACCATGGGTCTTTTTTTTAACCCATTACCCCATATCCTGCTTGTAGTTTTGAAAATAGGTGACCACTTAAAGCAGGCTGAAATTAAAGCAGAATGCACCTTAAGGTGCATTCTGCTTTACTTTCAGCCTGCTTTAAGTTACCATTCTGTCTGGAATATAGAAAATATTTCTTATGCTGCATATTGATGACTGTATACTTTCATTTTAATTTTGGAACTATTTTCTTCTGGAATAACAGAAAGGCGTATTAATGGGGTAATGGGTTAATGATCATTAGAGGCAGGTTTGACTGTACGTTCAAGCAACATTTTTGCCATATTTGCACTACCTCTTTAGTGACTTAAAATACATCATAATAAACTGGCTGGGAAAGATGATTGCTGGGAAGGACAGATATTTGCATAGAAAATTGTAGTGATAATTAAAATCTCTATTGATTTTTTGTTAGAGAATCCATAAATTGTCTGTATTGTCATAGAAACTTCATTCAGCTGCATGATAAAATGACTAGGTGCTGAAACTTAACAGAAAAGTGTAAGGGGGGGTGGGCTGCAGAAGTTTTCAAATCTATCTTATCATATTTAAGAACTCGAGATCAACTTGTTGAGAGAAAAAACTCACAGAATATGTTTTCCAAGTATACTGTTTATATCTTGTTGTTGATGGAAATTCTGGAAACGAATATCGTCTTACAATATATAACAACCTTGTATCTGTTGTCAATCTGTTGTTAAGTAACTGCAATTGTGCTTTTGTTGCTTTAATGGATTAGGCTTACAGAATAGCAAACTGTGTAGATCCGAATTGTGGTTGAAGGACCAGGGGTCTATACAGTCTTGCTGCAGATATAGTCGGCTTAAATTTGTTGCTCGGTCGCTATTCACTGTATTGCTAGGGAATTAAGTCAGTACTGTTGACTAAGGTTTATTTTACCATGGAAGTACATAGTTGACAGAAGTTGGCAGCTTGAGCTTCTACATTAGACAATTACTATGGTGATTGGTGCCTCCATTAGTGCTTCGTTAATTATGCCATAACCAGCATATTGGACCAAACCCACTAGGCATCTCCCTGTGATTATGAGATTAATGGTTACACTACTGAAACTCGCATATGTTTTGCTGTTGTCACACAGCGTTGATCATAGCCGAACTGCTTGTTCTAGATGAGAGAGTAAATTCATTGAGTATTTTCTACCAAATCCTATGTTGTGACTACTTCGAGACGATTCTAAATTAGTAGTTACAACATGGGGTTTAAATTTAATGAAGATTTATTTATTTTTGACCTGTGATCAAATACCGGCTGCTGTTCCAAATTCAAAGTGGTTAAAACTTAATTCAAGAGTCTGTTTTGAAAATGGCATGACAACCAAGAAATTTGTAATTTAAATGAAAATACAGGATATTGACCTCATGCTATTGTATGTAATTTGAATAAAACTTCAAACTATAATAGTTAAGGGGAATGCAAATCAGACCCTTTATCCTTTGGGGAGTATGCTTCAGAGCTTGCGCTAGTGATGTTAAACTTGCCTTGCAGATTTCCTTTCCATTAGCATTATGTGCTGTAAGTTATGTCAATAAGAGGAGCTGCCACGTTGCAAATTGTGCTGTTATTATGTCCCCAAGTTTTGGCCAGAAGTTTTGACCCCAACTTTACAGTTTTATCTTGTTGTATTGTACAGGGTCAACACTGTTTGCCAGTTATTTTAAACAGAGTAATGATATGTATGTATTGACTTTAAATTGCCACATCTTTAGCAGTGTATTGTTGTATATCTCTAGCTAAAAACCTTTATCCTGTTGTCAAAACTTCACCATTCAATTGTGCTAGTTCAAAGTTGAAATCAGGTTGAAAGTGAAGAAGAGAGCTCCTTTAGGAGCTTTCTTCTTCACTTTCAACCTACTTTAAGTAGTATCCACCTGTCAATTCATAACAAAAACTTCCTTTGGAGGAAAGAGTTATGATTGATTAAATTTGTTTTACAGCATCTGGGCACATAAAGAAGTCATTTTTGGCGCCAAAAGAAATAGTTATGTTCACAGTTCAGGATAAAGGTTGCCCCTCACGCACAGTACAGTTTGCTGCTAGTCAGCTCCAAGTATTTTTTCGTAGTTTATGTTTAAAGATATACTGAGCTGATTATAAACCACACTAAACTATGCACTGAAAGTTTCCTTATTTCTGATCAGACAAGGTATGTCCCCGAGAGAGGCTCCTCTCGGTCCTGTATTGTACTTACAGCCAAAATCCATGTTGAGTGACTATACGAAGGAAGAAGCATGACAATGTGCCGAAAAAGGGAGTTGACGGCAATTTTTTTTTTGGTAAACCCAAAACCTATGTTGTGACTACTCGTTAGAATCGTCTCTTCGAGACGATTCTAACAAGTAGTGACACCATAGGGTTTAATGGAAACATAAAAATTTTAGTATTTGAGTTTCTCCCCTTTCATGAATAGCGATTTTGACAGTTGACAACCTCTTGTTGAATAAAGGTAATTCAGAAAGCTGGACTTGTCACATGAGATTTCTTTACTTTTTCATGGTCACTGAATACGGGTTTTTCTGTACCTTTGAATTTTTTTTCATACATATATTCCAAACCATCTTTGCCAAAATGTTGCATTGATTGATCTGTTTTAGTTTTATTATAGTTTAGAGTTATTTTTTTCCCTTGAGGACTGAGACTGTCCGATTATATGTAAATATTAGAACGGTACCTAGACAAACATTGTTTAATTTCAGTTGTATTGTAATGAATTTTATTTTTTGTAATGCTTATTTACTGATGGACACAACCTGTACAAGTTCCTGTATATGAATTGTTTTGGCGAGATTATTACATTGGCTGGGTCATTTATTTGATGGCAGGGTTCCAGTTAAGAGGGATTAATCTGAACAAATCCAACATTTTCTCACTTATACTGAACCAAATCTTATGGTGTTACAACTCATTAGAATCGTCTCTCCGAGACGATTCTAATGAGTAGTGACACCATAGGGTTTAATGCAGAAATAAAGATTTTAATTTTTGAAATACTCCCCTTATCTGGATCCCTGTGATGGTATATATTGGAAAATAACTTACTCTCGAAAATTTTATGTATAAAAAGATATATAAAGATATGTAATTGTGATGGTATCGATTAAAGATTTAAAACAGGATGATCAGGGTAAACACTGCTGCCGTTCACACTAATAGGGGTCAACATTTGTGGTTGTCCCACTGTCCAGGACAAGTAAATACTTTATCAGGGCAAGTTAATTTTTCAACATTTAGGCAAATATTTTGACTGAAAGAAGAATTTAAAATATAAATTTATAATAATTATTTGCAATAAAATGCATCAGAGGCAAAGTGCCAATTTTCTCGGTACAAATTTTAAGCTGAACCTATAGTGAAATGTTGAACCCTGAAATACAGTGATATTGACCTTAGACAATTATTATAAGCCAACAGCAACTGATAAAACTTCATCTGGAAAACAGATTTATTGGAGAGTAGATTCAACCTGGACTGTTTTTGCCTTAATTTACGAAATATTTGGCAAGTCTGAGATGGGCTGTGTGGTCTTGTTCTTGTTGTTTAAGACAGATTTTCCCTCGCCATACAAAAACACTGTAACTTCCCATACCATTTAGTTGCAGTTGCGACTGTTTTGCAAATAGGTGATGAGCTCTTTGAACACGCCCCAGATTGGCTACAAGCTAGTGGAATGCGTAAACTCTGAGAGAGATGAGATGCTTCTTGATGATCATTCACAAACAGCTTGGATCCTGATCAGACGCCGCGTAATGCGGCGTCTGATCAGGATCCAATCTGTTTGCAAATTGTTTCAATATTTTTAGGATCAAAATGCCTGAAATTTGATTTTGAAAATTTAGAGCAGACTACAATTTTCAAGCAGACGGCATTGTAGCAGACGCAGGGTTAAGCTGTCTCTAAGCTCTCCTGCTGCATTTGACTGTCGGGAATGTTGGCAGGAGTTGCAGATTACGCTGTTACTCAGGTATTTGCTGGCAGTCCCTTATCCTCGCAGAATCACTGTCTGCTATGGAATCACAATTCCCTAAAGTTTGGCAAATTAATTATTTTCCCACGATTGGTTTTATCAAATGAAGAAACGTTGATACAAGGGGCAAACGGTTTGGATCCTGATCAGACACGGGAATTCCTTGGCATCTGATCATGATCCAAAGTGTTTGTGAATGCGAGGAATGGCACAGTTAGCCAGATCTGTGTTAACGCTCTCAGACAGTCAGCAGGGATGATATCTATCTCAAGGACACAGTGAATATATAGAACCCATGGTACCTACGGTAGATGCATATTTATAGTACCCCAGGACCTGGTTCAGAAAGCAGTTGTAGTTTATCATTTGGGATTTTACATATGGAAAATGTTTTTGGCGGGATTTCTGAATTCAAAATAAAAATTTCGGGTTTTAACTTTCAGCTTGCCAGTCTAGCAGAATTGCATTTAAACCCAGAGAATAATTGTCATTTTTCAAAATAAAAAGTGGTAAAGAATTTAAACAAGCATCAGTGAAGAGTTACTTCAGTACTGTTAACGTCATGGCAGATGTTTGCGTAATATTTTTCAGAATTAGTGCTTTAAGCCAAAAGTTATTGTCTCTGATTGTTTATGATATATTTTTTATACCTTTATTTTTGTCTGTTTACCAAAAACCAAAAAAAATAAGCGAAACAGAAAACAATGCTCCAGGTATGGTAAGGTTTTCAAAAACTTAAACTTCTTGTGCCTCCTTCAAACCCTATGGTGTGACTACTCATTAGAATCGTTGTCTAGGGATTAGGGGAGGCATAAAGGAGAAACCATTGGAAATAAGTGGTTTAATCTCTCTCTCTCTCGAGCATTGGGAAGCAATTTTCAAACATGGCAAAAACGGAAGTTTGGTAGCAGATAGAGCTATGTCTTTCAGTTTTTGTATTCTGTTCATTGTCTGCTTTGTAATGTTCAGCCTCACCTAAAAGGGCTCCAGATAAGGGGGAGTAAACTAAAGATTTTCAATAATTTCTCGTTCATCTTCAAACTTAACCCTACGATGTGACTACTCATTTGAATCGTCTCTTCGAGACGATTCTGATGAGTAGTCACATCATAGGGTTTTGAGCATCCATAAAGATTTTAACTTTTCAAAAACGCTTCCTTAACTGGAGCCTTGCCAAACTTACTGCAGCAAGTCACAAAATAGACAGTGACCCAGCCACATACTAACAAAGCTTAACCATCTGTTGTCAGTCTACTCATCAATGCCTACATTCTCAGTATGAATATCAGTGGCAAAACACTGTAGACCCTGATGAGAAGTCACAAAACTCTACATATTGTTTGAGTACAACCTCTAAAAAAAGGCAAATTAATTGTATAAAAGCCAGGTGCAGCTTAAAGCAAGGTGGCAGTAAAACAGAAAGCTCCTAAAGGAACTTTCTGTTTTACTGTCACTTTGCTTTAAGCAGTCGCCTTCTTAAAGCACATAGTAATAAACCCAATTAAGTGGTCATAATAGAAAAGTTTTATTGTGAAAACAAAAAGCAGGAGAATATATGACAAAATTCTAAAATTAGCATATTCAGCATGTAGCTGTTAATTCTTGATTTCTTTTAGACATGAATGGGTAGACTTTCAATGATCTGGTCATACATGTTTGTAAGGCCTGGTAACGCTTCGGCTGCCATTCGCTGACCTGGAGGATCTATGGTCTTAGACATTGTCGTTGTGTTTGTTAACTGTAAGACCGAGTAGTGGCTTTTATTTTCCTGTTAAAGCTTAACCATAATATGTTTCGCGAACGGCATTCATTGTTTGCTGGATACACAGATATGTAAAGAGATATTTTTTGAACGCCCAGACCTATAACTGATGCAATAAATGTATGTTTGTCTGTATGTCTGTACACTTTTGTCTCGTGGTGTGTGCGGTTGACTTTGTTGTGTAGTTTTTCGTGTAGAAAACTTGCAACTTACGTGAAGATATCGCCTATTAGGACACTGAAGCCAATTATGTACCTGTTTTAATTGTTTAAAGAACAATTTTACTGTTTTTAATGGCATTTACTGTTTCCTATTGCAAGAAAATGTCATTTTTAAATTGTTTCTTTTCTAAACACTTTCCCCTCCCCAAGTCAAACTTTGAATTTCTTATCAGCTATTTTAAACCAATTTTTTGTTGTTGACAACTTTACGCTTTTCTTCTACCAACTTTTACCCTGGGTGTGCTTTCACCACTTGGCCTGTTCTCACTTTCGCTTCTATGGCATACAGTCAAACCTATCTTAACCCATTTCCCCATAAATAAGCCTTTTTACGCCTTTAAATTATTCATTCCCTGAAGAAAATAGATTAACTTTATAAAGGTATGAATATGTATCATAAGAACAATTTTCTATGTTTAAGCAGATGATAGCTTAAAGCAGGGTGAAAGTAAAGCAGAATGCACCATTAGGTGCATTCTGCTTTATTAACAACCTGCTTTAAGATGTCACCTCATCAAAACTTGAAACCGGCTATGGGGTAATGGGCTAAGCAACCATTCAAAGGAAATGTGTACCATCTGTATATTTAGGTTCTTGCTTATTCACAATGCGAAAGTAATGCAGAAAGCTCATTTGCTAAATACAGGATGAATGTAATGCAGAAAACTCTTCCAGAGCTTTTTGCATTACATCCCTTCTACATTTAGTAGCCATCTGTTTGAGTAATGCATGATGAATATAATGCAGAAAGCTCCTTTATGATCTTTTTGCATGACATTCATCATGCATTTAGCAGCCATCTGTTTGAGTAATGCATGATGAATATAATGCAGAAAGGCCCTTTATGATCTTTTTGCATGACATTCATCATGCATTAAGCAGCCATCTGTGTTGAGAAATCCATTTTTTCTATTGGATGATTGCTTAATGAAGGTATGACTGTATTGAAAAAGAAGCAGATGTTTTTAATCTGCCTATAACGTCTATATTATTGTTGTTACTGGTTACCTGTTCTGAATCTTGAGCCCAATTTTCTTTTTCTAGATGCCTTTAGTGGCCAGACTTTATTTGGCTTATTTATTGTAAATTGTAGAAAATCCTGTACAGCCTCTTAGTGATGTATTTACTGAAAGATGTTAGGCTTGTTATAAGAGGGGGACGTTTTCTTCAGAGCGCCAGATAAGCGGAGTATTTTAAGCAATACAATCTTTATTACTGCATTAAACCCTATGGTGTTACAACTCATTTGAAGCATCTCGAAGAGTAGTAACACCTTAGTATAAAGTGCTGATACAAGAGAGAAAATGTAGAATTTGTTCAGTTTACTCCTTCTTATCTGGAGCCCTGGCTCTTGCTTTGAACTAGCATCAGCAATACAGACTGTATAGACCAAAGTATGAGGTAGTTAAGAAATGGGATCTGAGACCTAGCTTTCTTTTTGTGGTGGCCATATGCAATTGAGAGTAAAGACAAAACTGCTGTTATGGAAATCTGTTACATTGCCATTGCTTTATGTACAAAGGTATAGCGGTCTGTTCAAAGACGGGCATTATTGTATGGCATTGTCGATGTGGCTTTATTTTGTCCGCCCTAGAAGGAATATTGAAAGTTGCACCATTGTACAAACGTACATAGTTTGGTCTTTTATGAAATGGGGGTTGGGAGGGGGTAGGGGATGTTCCGTTTGGCAGACTTGAGTGTGGTATTCTGTTTTCTATTGACCATGCTCGCTAAACCCTTTCCTCCACAGAAGCACCTTTGAAATGGCTTCATCTTTCTGCACATTTTAAGAGCCATAGGATGATAGGACATTACAACGGTGTCTACAGTGTGATGCAATCGTAATGAGATTCACTGATGATTTCAAATAACACTTGGTAGCTTAAAGCTAGATAAGAGAAAAACAGAAAGCTCATATAGGAGCTTTCTGTATTACTTTCATCTTTCATTAAGCGTAGCACATACAACTGGCTTTTAAAAGTAAATTACTATATGTGCTTTATTAATTGGCTGTAGGTAATGTGCACTGAAAGGTAGGGAGGAAAGGGTTAGAACTTAAAACAATAGAAGAGGGTGTATGTGATCAAAATATATGGACATATTCCTAATGTTAAAAGTAACTTGAGAGAAGCTGAACTTCTTTATCTGATAGTTTGCACTGTGGTATGGGTTGTATACAAATAATACACCTGAGATATAGTATGGGGCACGTGGGATGTCCATCTTGTAAAAACCTGATTCAAATTGAAGAAGTATCTAGGTCTCCATTGTAAGCCATTGAGATTCCTTTAACTCGTTACTCCATAGCCTATTTCTAGTTGTGCAGACAGATGCCCACTTACTTAAAGCAGGTTGAAATTAAAGCAGAATGTGCCATAAGCCACATTCTGCTTTACTTTCAACCTGCTTTAAGCTACCATCTACTTTGATATAGAATACATTTCTTATGATAAATCTTCATGACTTTATATTCAAACTATTTTCTTGTTTAAGGAATATTTTAAGGCGCAAAAGGTGTATTATGGGGTAATGGGTTAAACGAAAAATTGGATGTTTTTAAACATATACCATTCACACACAGCCATTGAGAGCTGAATATCTTAGAGGTAGGTCAGTCAGGTGAAAGTGTTACAATGTTTCTATACAGTCAAGTCAGTGTTACAACTACTTGAAATTTTGGCAGTGACAGAACAGTGCTTAATGCGGAACAAAAGTAATGCAGAAAGCTCTAGGGAGCTTTCTGCATTACTTTTGTCCTGCATTAATTAAACAAGAGTGTAGATTAATTTTTCTTGAGAATGAAAATGGTTACACATATAAGTGTGACTGTTTATATATATGGGCAGTTAATTTTCCAGTAGGGAATGCCTGGGTGTCGGATGACTAGGTAAATAGCTAGACTGAGGGTGATACCACTGACTAGCTCACTGTCTCACTGGCTAGATATATAGCCCAGACTTCACCGTTAATTGATACTTGGGATGGTTAATGTCCCCCCTACAACACTGAACGGTGACCTTTGGTTAATTTCACTTTGGCACAGTGACACCCTATAATAAACATCCCAGGTTGTAGGTTGTCAAGGTAACCGTTAGGCTGGCTGAATGTCAATAATGTCATACGGTTATGATAAATTTTGTCTTGGAAAGAAATTATTTACCTTTTACTAGGGCGTGTTTTGTTTTATATGAATGTTTACAAAAATTTAGATTTGGATTTTTTAAGGAGCGACGGATATTAGGTTGCCATGGCAACTAAGTAGGAAAGGGAAAGGGGAAAACAGGTGTTTAGTTGAATCAGTGCAGATTGTCAGTTACTGAAGATTTTTGTCTGTTATTGCTAGGTTTTTTTCTATTTTAATATTTCGTACTATTATTAACTGTATGCAAGTATATATATGTATAGTAGATTGATTAGAGAGAATTATTGTCTATCGGTGGAGCCGAGAAGAACAATAGAGTATACATATTTTTTATTTTAAGGTCAAGGTCATGGCCGTTACTTATATTTAACTATATTTGCAGATTTTTTTCAAGACTCAAAATAAAATGTAAGATTTTATTTTTCTGCTATTAAAAGTAAACGAAAAAAATATTTGTGTTTTATTTATTTGTTTCAGTCATACTACATGTATTGATATATGCACGAAGTCATTAACCCTTTCAACCCTAGTTCCGCATATAGGCGTCCTTTTCAAACAGTGAACATGTGAATAGTACACTTGTCCTGTGCAAACAGTGAAGACCCAGACCAGAGGGCTCCGAAAGGAGCCCTTTGACCAGGGTCTTCACTGTTTGTCATTATGCCAAACATTGACAAAAACAGTCCTTAAAAGTCAGAAATTGACTAGACTAAAATGGAAACTGGAGTTTCAGGGAGGAAAGAGTTATGGTGAACAAAACCCATTTGTACCTATAGTATCCTATAAAAGGGACATAGGCAAACTGTTTGAAACAGTGTAGACTCCGATCAGACGTCTTATAATGTGGCGTCTGATCATAGTTTACACTGATTGCTGATAGCAATTTCAATATAAAACGAAAATGAAAATTCAGACCAGGCACCCCATAGATAAAAACTGGACTAATCCAATATATAAACATTGAATAAACCACTGGGCGCGAATGGGTAATGTTGCAGAGAAGAAAAGGTTATTCTTTTCGTTTAAGGAAAGAAAACTTAACACAATGCAATAGTCCTGATAATGAGACAACTCGAGCAAAGACTCATTAACCCTTTCCCTTATAGAAGCAACTTTTAGCACATTTATATTATTCATCCGCTGAAGAAAATAGTTCCAAATTATACCGTTGTGAATATGTGTCATATTTAATAGTTTTTTTACTCTAGCATATAATAGCTTAAAGCAGGCTGAAAGTAAAGCAGAATGCGCCTTAGGGCGCATTCTGCTTTACTTTCAACCTGCTTTAAGTAGTCACATATCTTCAATACTAGAAACAATGCTATCAGTTAAAAGTTTCAACATCAAAACATGAATCATTCTACTTGTAATTCATGGTACTGTAATAAATACTGCTCTAAATTAGCAAAGAGAGTACACCCAGATCAGAGGGCTCCCATAGCCCTCTGATCACGATCTACACTGTTTGCAAATGTAATTTGTATATTTTAAACAGGTCCATGGTGTTGAAAGAGTTAAAGACAGGTTAAAGTAGACTGATAGTAAAGCAGAAAACTCCAACAGAATCTTTATATTACTACAATAGACCCATTTCATAAAACTTCCTATCACAAAAACGGACGTAGGTCAAAGCTTAAAAATACATTTAAACCATATTTCCCTGTCTTGTGATATCTCTCTGGAATCGCCTTTTCAAGACGACTCCAAAGAGATGTCACAAGACAGGATTAGATGGAGAAATGAACAATATTTGAGACTTTTATAATCTGACTTACGACAACATTAATTTTTTCTTACGAAGTTTTATGAAACGGACTTTATATTGACCAAAGAAGCTAGGATTTGAACTCATTTTCGCGAAGCAAACATCATAAAAATTGATGCAAAACGTATTGCATTGCATAATACAAAGCTTCAGTACTTCCGGTACCCCTGTCCTCAACCAGCTAGACTTCGAATAGTATGTCGCTCGATAAGCACGTGCAAAAAACTTGCGTAATACCTTGGTAGTATTGAAGTACGACAAAACACACAGTCGAACCTCGATTTTGTGAACTACATTGTACAGGAGAGAAGACGCTATTCTTGCCCGTTTAACGCAACGAAACGCAAAAAGGGATATTGGATTGCCAGGGCTGCCATAATAGTTGACATGAAAAATCCTATGATTTCCAAATTTCCATTTTTCAAGTGCGAATTTACGAATCGTATCCCATAGCCTGTTTCTAGTTTTGTGGACACGTTGTTACTTAAAGCAGGCCGGAAGTAAAGCAGAATGCGCCTTATGGCGCATTCTGCTTTACTTTCAGCCTGCTTTAAGCTACCATGTTCTAGAAAAAAATCGAAGATTTAGGAAAAATCCGGAGAAATGACAGCCCTGGATTGCATAATACATGTCTAAAGTTTCAGTACAGCTGTCTTCAACCAGTTAGACTTCGAAAAGTATGTTGCTCGATAAACACGTGCGTAGAGCTTGCGTTATACGTTTGTGCTATTTTGAAGGTAGTAAAGTATGACACAACATACAGATGAATCTCGATTTTCCGACCTACATTGTACAGAGAACACGGTATTCTTTCCCTATTAACCCGTTACACCATAGTCTGTTAATTGTTTGAAGAGAAGTGACCAATTAAAGCAGGTTGAAAGTAGAGCAGAATGCACATTCTGCTTTACTTTCAGCCTGCTTTAAGCTACCATCTGTTAGAATATAGAAAGTATCTCTTATGATACATTTTCGTAACTGTTTAAAGTGGAGCTGTATTCTTCATTGGAGGAATAAATTAGAGGCGTAAAACGTATATATGTGGTAATGGGTTAACGCAACGAAACGCAAACAAATTGAAATAAAATGTACAAATTGAAAACTTGTGGACAATTCTGACTTTTTGTTTAATCTGAGTGGCAAACAATTTGGAGCCTGGTCAGACGCCGGGTTATTAACCCTTTACCTGAAAGCATTGTTTCTAGTATTGAAGATATGTGACTACTTAAAGCAGGTTGAAAGTAAAGCAGAATGCGCCCTAAGGCGCATTCTGCTTTACTTTCAGCCTGCTTTAAGCTATTAACTGCTAAAATAAGGAAATTATTAAATATGACACATATTAATTACGGTATAATTTGGAACTATTTTCTTCAGCGGATGAATAACATGAATGTGCTAAAAGTCGCTTCTATAAGGGAAAGGGTTAAGACTTGAATATGTCACGCCCTTAGTTTTATCACTTTCCCACATCATGTTTCTGTTTTTGAAACGGGTGATCACTTTAGCAGATTAAAGTAAAGCAGAATGCGCATTAAGGTGCATTGTGCTTTACTTCAGCCTGCTTAAGATACCAGCATAAATTATGCAAGGATAGAGAAAATGTTTCTTATGGTGTACATTCATAACTATAAATTCAAACTGTATTCTCCTATGGAGTAAGGAATTGAAGGCGTTAAAATGCGTGATTGTAGAATAATGGGTGAAAATGTTAGGTAAGATTCACTTTATAAGGGACTCGAGTTTTCTAGATATTCGATTGTTAAATATATATACGCCAGTCTGTGCACCTAAACTGGAACGAAACTAACAAGAGCTTTTGTCACTAGGCAAATATTGTCGTGAGTCGTATTTTAAATTTCTCAATTTAACAGTCTATTTCTCCATATAATCGTGTCTTGTGACATCTCTTTGGAATCGTCTTTTCAAGACGATTCCAAAGAGATGTCACAAGACAAGATTAAATGGAGAACTCAGAAATGTATTTTAAAATTTAGATTTAAGATCGTTTTGTCGAAACATATTATCGTAGCCAATTCTAAATTTCTCAATTTAAATATATTTCCACATCTAATCATGTCTTGTGACATCTCTTTGGAAGCGTATTGTAAGACGATTTTAAAGAGATGTTACAAGACAGGATTTAATTGAGAAATCAGAAATAAGATGTATTTCAAAGTTTTGACTTATGACCATTTTTGTCGACAAATATTGTCGCAAGTCATATTTAAATTTTTCAATGACAATTTTTTCTCAATCCTGTATGGTGACATCTCTTTTGAATAGTTTTAAATGGAGAAATCAGACATTAAATGTATTTTAAAGTTTTGACTTACGACCGCTTGTTGACACATATTGTCGTAAGCCATATTTCTAAATTTTTCATGATAATTTATTTTTCCATCTTATCCTGTCTTGTGGAATCTCTTTGGAATCGTCTTGAAAAGATGAATTCAAAGGGATGTCGCAAGAGAGGATTAGATGGAGATTTTTAAAGGTTTTACTTACGACTGTTTTAGTCGTATGAAGTTTCGTAAGACGTACCTCTGTACCTTTATCCATATTTGTCGGATCACAAATTTTTAAATATTCTATGTCCAAGGGAGGCATACTTCGTAAATATTTTTGACAGAGTTATTGGCCGTGTGTCATACTTGACCGTTTTATCAAATCGGTTCAGAAATATGAACATTGAAAGTTCAAGCCATTTGTAGAGTAAGGGACACAACTATTGTAATATGCAGAGTTATATAACTTGTGGATGAGATGATACTAGACACTTGCATGACGTGTTTAACTGAATGAAGTTTAATGAAAAAACAAAGAAGAAAAGCAACTGGGTACAAATTTTTGAAGAAATTCTAAGTATATGAAGGGGCATAATTCGTAAACTATTTGTGAGTTATGGGTCTTGTGTCATTTCACTTTGTTGGTGATGGGGAGGAAGAATTCTAACTTTTCATACTCTTTCAGAATTGATACTGGTTAGTAACATTCATTTAACCTGAATTAAAGTGTCGTTTTGATTCAATAGCGTATTTATGGCTTTTAAATTATTAACAAGTACATGTATCCGAAAAACTTGAACCGGAGCTTTATGCATAGATGTAACAAGTGTTGCCATGCATTAAGCTGTTAGTTGTCTTAACCCATTCACTGCCATGACGTCATCAATATGAAAACGTCTGTTGTTATTTTTAAAAGTTATATTTTAGTTATTTTGACTTGAGAACTTTATAGTTTAATGTCAAACAGTGTGGATCTTGGTTAGACGCCGCGGCAGGACCAGGGGCCTGTCTTACGAAACGTCGTACGATAAAAACGGCCGTAAGTCCAAACTTTAAAATGCAACTAATTTCTGATTTCTCTATCTAATCCTGTCTTGTTACATCTCTTTGGAATCGTCTTTTCAAGACGATTCCAAAGAGATGTGACAAGACGGGATTAGATGGAGAAATAAATAATAATTGAGAATTTTAGAAACTAACTTACGACAACATTTGTCGTACGACGTTTCGTAAGACAGGCCCCAGGATCCAAACTGCTTCCAAAGAACCAGTGTCTCGGTAAGGCAATGAAGGGGTTAACTCATTCACCTCTGATACTTTTAATGGACAATTCCAATTTCTAAATAAGTCTAGTCCATTTTTGACTATTTAGGGATGATTTTAACAATATATTTCAAAATTGACAAACAGTGTAGACCCTGATCAGAGGGCTCCTTAAGGAGCCCTCTGATCAGGGACTACACTGTTTGCATAGGACAAGTGTAATCCTCACAGGTATACTGTTTGTAAATGGCGAGTGTACTCGTCACTAGGGTTGAATGTGTTAAACTTCTTCAGAACTGCTGCTTAAATACAGTGGAGAATCTGTTATTCTTTCCCGTTTAAACGCAAACGTACGCAAACGCAAAACACTAAAACGTATAAAAGAACAACTTTTGGACAATTCTGATAAAAGTTGTTTATCTTGGTGGCAAACAGTTTGGAGCCTGATCAGACGCCGGGTTACCCGGCGTCTGATCTGGCTCCAAACTGTTTGCACTGCAAATAATAATTTTAGCGTAAACGCGTTTATTGGGAAAGAATAACAGATTCTCCACTGTACCCCTAAACCGGCATTATAACCCGGACCATTTTTCAGTCCGGTGGTTCTACCCCAGTTGCCGATTTGTGCCTGAATCAGTGCATAAACGACTCTTGGGGTCTTCCTCCACCTGTAATTAGCTGGACGTCGCGATATGACTGAAATACTGTTGAAAGCGACGTAAAATCAAAAACAAATCCAATCAAATTCAGTCCGAAATCAGTTACCCGGTATCATAAGAGAAAGCACTGCACACAGACATGTACAGTAATAACTTCAGTGCACACGTTCTTTTCTAGTTACATCAGTACTGATGGACCTAACTGTCATACAAAGTTAATGTCAAGTAAAACATAACTATGTCAGGTAAACGCAACCATTGTCATGCCAATATGTACTGAACTCATTCTCCCCCATAGCTTTGAATGGACAATTCCAGTTTCCAATTTGGCAAAGTCTATTTTTTGACTATTTAGGATTTTTTGTTGTTGATTTTTGTCATCTTTTTTAAAGTGACAAATACCGCATACCCTTATCATAGTTTAGGAGCCCTCTGATCTGGATATACACTGTTTGTATATATAGGACATGTGCAATTTTAAAAGGTACACTGTTGAGCAATGACGAGTATACTCATCGAACGGGTTGAATTTGTTATACATATCTACACTACATTCCCTTAATTTAGACTTCTTAATCAATTTACATAATTACATGTATATTAAATTGTTAAGTCAAACCGTTTAGATTCTGATCAGACGTCCAGTTCCTCGGCATTTGATGTGGATCCAAACTGCTTTCTAAATACGGATATTGTAGTTTTAACCCTTTTCAATCTAAGTGCGACTTGGTGAAAATGTGCACACAGTTTGGACCCAGATCAAACGCCGCGCAACGCGGTGTTTGATCTGGGCCCAAACTGTTTGACGCTTTTATTTATCTATTTTTCAATCATATTTAGCATAATTACATCTAGTGTTTGTTTCTATTGCAGACGATATATTTGAAGCAGACGACTATTCATCATGATTAAGGAGTAAGCACCATTATGGCAAATCACACTTGGAGATGCAGTGAATATTGCTAGATCTTATCCTTTTTACCTGGAAACAGTAGACATGGCAACACATGTCGTCTGCTTTTCTTTGATGTGTCGTCTGTTGTACATGAAGATAAAATCAAACGCTGTACATGTATGAACATTGTATAATTAAGACAGAGTTTAACCATTTCACTGCCAAATCTTTCGTGAGATTTTTACCCCTTCACCGTTTCATTGTCGTCTGCTTCAATTTTGTTGTCAGCAATGTCGTTTCAAAGTTTAAGAATAAGGCAGTATGACTGAAGAAATTTCAAAACGAGTGTCAAACAGTTTGGGTCCTGACCAGACGCCGCGTTACGCGGATAGGATATTGTTGATATTGAACTAGGATATTGTTTTTGTCATGCAAACAGTGAAGAAACTGACGAGACGCCGCGAATGCCTCGTCTCATCTGGTTCTTCACTGTTTAATCATTGATAGAACTGGTATATGTTTGTTTGTTTGTTAACGTCCGTTTCTGTCATCTATTGGCTAACTGGATGCCGAAGAGAGAGATAGAGAGAGAGAGAAGCAGATACAGAAAACCCGGACGCGATGCCCTACTCTTAAAATCGACAGCGTCTTCTCGTTCTTTCGGATGCCCAATAGATTTGAAAGCACTGATACATTTTATCTTGGTTTATAAAGTCTCACCCGAAGGACTTGGTCCGGCGGGGAATCGAACTCACGACCCTTGCTACCGTAGTCGACTGTGCTACCACTGGACCATGTCCGCCGGTAGAACTGGTACAAACAATAATTTTGCGATTCGTTGTCACAACATTCGCTATTGAATTTTGAAAAAGTAACAAGTTAATTCCATATCGCGCACAGTAATTAAGTGTTTTGTCAGTGCCAATGCGTTTCATCTCTCGTGCGACTTGCTGAGAAAATAGTCCCACCTTGCGCTAGGGTTCCTGACTGACAGTAATTGTTATATTGCATAGGGTATTTTTGTTTATGGGACAGAAGCCTGATGCGGGTGTTTAATATTTCACAAACCTGCATATCACCATTGGCGTTTGAAGGACCACTATTATGAAGAGACTTTCAGACAAATAGAACAGACATATCTCGGTTGCTTAAGGTGGTTCGCTTAGTCAAAATTGTGTGGTCCAATTTCTGACAATCTTAGTACATGTACAGTGTCGCTATTTTCCCCGTTTAACCCATTATACCACATGGTCTGCTTAGAACTACTTTTGAAGACAGGTTACCACTTAAACCAGGTTGAAAGTAAAGCAGAATGCGCATTAAGGCGCATTATGCTTTACGTTCAGCCTGATGTAAACTACGCTCTTTAAGGATAATTACAGAAAATATTTCTTATGGTGCATATTCCCGACTGTATAAGTAGAACTAGTTTCTTCGATGGAGGAAAAAATAAAAGAGCAAAACGGTGTTAAAATGCGTATTTTTGCAATAAAGTGTAAAAATGGCAACTTTTTCAAATTATTAACGATTACCTTGAATTAGAATAACAAACAGATTGGAGCCTAATCATACGCTGTCTTTATCTGCTCTCTGGTTCTGTCTTGTGACCTGTATTTTGCATCACTCCGTGGACAACTGGATGAACTTCATCTCAGCTTCTAGAGTTCTACTCAAAGTTGTCAATGGACGACACAAACTGTTTGCAATAGAAATAATTGCTTTAACATAATATAAGAACGTTTTCTCCAATTTAACGGACCGTCATCGTTTTGCTCAATGACGATTTAACCATTAATTCTTTCAAATAGCCCCTCATATCACCGCTACCTAGCTACTCCTCCTTGTAAATGCCAACAATTAAAAACTTGTTTATTAAAACCTCTCTATTACGACCATTAAAGTGTGATAAGTTTGAGGTGTTTCATACACGTGAATGCTTAAAGCAAAGTGACAGAAAACAGAAAGCTCCTGAGAAGCTTTCCGTTTTACAGTCACCTTGCTTTCAGCTGTCATCTGACTTTAATACAAACAATTAGTCTTCTTTTTAGTGGAAGTAATATACCGACAGTTCATTGCACATGTACTTAGTAACTGTGGTATAATCAAGCAATTTAAAGCAATATGACAGTAAAGCAGAAGGCTCCTGATCTAGATCTTCACTGTTTGCAAATGATGTATATACGATAAAAAATGTCTTTCAACAGTCATATTCTAAAATATTCAATTATACCTCTATCTAATCCTGTCTTTTGACATCTCTTTGGAATCGCATTGAAAAAACGATTCCAAAGTGTTGTCACAAGACAGGATTAGATGGAGAAATCAGAAATTAGTACATTGTATTTAAAGTTTTTACTTACGATTTTTACTTACGACCATATTTTGTCGTACGGCGTTTCGTAACACGGGCCCAGAGCTCTTAGTGCGTATTCATGTAGTGCCACTAAGCAATGAACACAGGATTGTCTTGTATCAATATTCCGCAAAACATAAAGTTGATTTATAGCTGCTTTGCTATATTAATTAAAGTCTAACCCAATGGTGTCATTGAACGCATTTCTTGCGCTTGCATGAAGGATTCGTGGGTGTTGTAATGACATTTCTAAATTATCCAGGATACATGTACACACAGACATTATAACCGAGTTAACCAATTACCCCATACAACGCCTTTTTACGCCTTGAATTCATTCCTCTATTGAAGAAAATAATTCAAATTTATACTGTTACAAATAAGAACGATAAGAAATATTTTCTATATTCTAGCAGATACTAGCTTAAAGCAGGCTGAAAGTAAAGCAGAACGCGCCTTAAGGCGCATTCTGCTTTCCGTTAAACCTGCTTTAAGTGGGTAAATGTCTTCAAAACGAGAAACAAGCTACAGGGTAATAGGTTAATACTTTCTGCATTAGTTTGTTTTCAACGTTAAAGACAGGTGGTTGCTTTAAGAAGGTTGAATGTACGGCATTAAGATATCCAACCCAAGCGACGAATGCACTTGTCATTCCAAACAATGTAAATATATAAATAAAGAGAACACTTGTGATATACAAACAATTCCTAATGAAACCCTCTGATCTAGGTCTGCACTAGTTGTCATTTTGACTTACATTATACAAAAAAATTGGATTAGACATAATTGGAGTATCCATTTGAAGTATGAGGTGTGAGGAAGTTAACTCAATCACCCCTGAAACTTGTAATGGACAATTCCAATTTCAAAATAAGTCTAGTTCATTTTTTGACTATTTATGGTTGATTTTTTAACAATATATTTCAAAATGACAATCAGTGTAGACCCTGATCCTTTAGGAGCACTCTGATCAGGGTCTACACTGTTTGCACATGGCAAGTGTAATCCTAATAGGTATACTGTTTGTAAATGACGAATGTACTCGTCGCTAGGGTTGGATTTGTTAAAGGCCCATCGGGAGTGTTGTTCTTTTTCTTTTCAGACTGATTGAAGCACACACCACTGACACCAGTCATGTCTGGATACAGAAAGAGTTCCTGTATATGGCTCTCTACAAGGATAAAACATGGTGGGACATCCTATGAGAAACATGTAGAGCCATCTAAAGGAAGTGGGTGAAAGCGGACAATGTATGACCTTGAAGGGAAGACGCCTGTTATGGCTTGACTGGCGTCACATTATGGTCTACACTATTTGCAAATGCCAAAATCACCGTCGAAATAGAACTAAGATTAAACAAAACATGTTTAAACATGCACATTGTTTGTGAAACACAAATGCCCCCGCTAGCAACCTGATCGGTATTGCAATGTTTATTAGCTATAGTAGACCAAAGGTTAATATCAAGGTAACATGGTATAGATGGAAAAGTCTTAACAACAGAAAGATACACACACCAAGTATGGAAGCCCTAGACCTATTGGCTCTAATGTTATAGGCAATTTAAGAATTTTGCAAAAATGAGTCAAACATCAATGTCATAAGGGCAAACTTGCTGGCATGACCCGAAAGGTCTTGACAAAAGGAAGGCAAGTGCCAACGTATAAAATACCTATGTGTAATAGTGCAATACTTATAACCAATAATAAGGTTTCTGGTTAAAACTTGGTTGAATAGTTCAAAGATCAAGATCATAGTAACATGTTAAAAACACTGGTATGGTTGAACATGTTTTAATAAAAGATATAAACATACAGTGGAGAATCTGTTATTCTTTCCCGATTAACGCGTTTACGCGAAAACTATTTTTTCTTTTACAAACAGTTTGGAGCCAGATCAGACGCCGGGTAACCCGGCGTCTGATCAGGCTCCAAACTGTTTGCCACCGAGATAAACATGACATATCAGAATTGTCCAAAAGTTGTTCTTTTATACGTTTTAGTGTT
Source organism: Gari tellinella (assembly GCA_922989275.2). Lineage (NCBI taxonomy): Eukaryota > Metazoa > Mollusca > Bivalvia > Cardiida > Psammobiidae > Gari > Gari tellinella. The sequence continues at coordinate 49,164,106 of OV277864.1, forward strand.
TTGCGTTTGCGTACGTTTGCGTTTAAACGGGAAAGAATAACAGATTCTCCACTGTACCAAGTATGGTGATCTAGGCCTTTTGGTTTACATGTTATACCTGTAGGCATTTAAAGATTTTTTTACAAAAGAAGGTCAAAGTCAAAGCCACAGGGGCAAAAATGTTGGCATGCCCCGAAAAGTTTCGAAAAATGAAAGGCACATGAGTTTACATGGCAAGTGTAAAAGGTTCATGTGCAAAAGTCCGAGAGTTATAGTCAAGGTTAAACTTTTTGGTAAATTAAATAGGTCAATGGTAAAAGCATCGGTATGGTTGGAAAAATCTTGGCACAAAAAGCTACATAGTAAGTATGGAAGCTCTATTGCTTATTTGTTTAAATATTATAAGCATTTGACGATTTTCACAAAAGTAGGTCAAAGGTCAAAGTTACGACGGCAATAGTGTTGTCGTGGTGAAAAAGTTCTTGCCAAAAGGAAGGTACATGCCAGTAATAAAATGCCCATGTACAAGTCCAAGAGTTATCTCCAATGTTTAAGTTTGATGAAATACCGGTAGGTCAAAGTTCAAGGTCACATGTTAAAAAATATTGGTGTTGTTCAAAGGTCAATGTCAATGTCAGAAGGGAAATCTCAATGTTATCATGGTTGGAAAGGTCTTCACAAACGGCCATGTGCAAGAGTTATAGTCATTGTTAAGGGTTTCAAATTCTCTTTTCTAATATTTCGACCTCTAAGGGCCCTTTTCAAAGAAATCACGTCACATTTTTGTTACATGCATTATATTTATATATTCATATTAATTTAATTCACTATCTGGAATATTGAAAAAATTATTGGTTTCAAATTCGTTAATGTTTTATCAAATAAGTCAAATATCAAGGTCAAGTTCATATGGTATAAAACATTACATACATGTAGTTGGAAAGGTTTTAACACAAGAACGATACACACCAAATATGTCGGCCCTTGTCCTATTGGTTCAAATGTTATAGACATTTCAAAGATTTATACGATAGTACGTTAAAGGTCAAGGTCACAAGGACAAACATGTTGGCATGGTCCGTAAGGTCTTGCAGGGCACATGCAGGGCACACACCAATTATGAAAGCTATATGTCCAGTGGTGCAATTAGGCAAGGTTAAGGTTTTGTGACACAGACAGACAAATAACCTAACAGACAGACAGACAAACAGACAGGGCAAATACTTTATGCCCTCGAATCACATATTTTGTTGTCATAAAAAGATACTGTTCACCGTTGCTCTTTAACATGCGTCTGATTTGACTACAATCTGGTTGCACAACCTACAGTTGTTTGGTGTATAACTGCATTGCTTTTAGAGGTGAAGAATAACGTTCTATGAATGTTTATCACATTAACCCTTATCCTGCGGTGATGTCGTCTGCTTCGAAATTGTCGTCTGCAAAGTTTGTTAAATTTAGATTTATACATTTTATAAGTAAAGAACCCTAGAGAAGAGTGTCAAACAGTTTGGATCCAGATCAGACACCGCGTTACGCGGTGTCTGATCTGGATCTAAACTGTTTGAAAAAATCAATAAAGTCGCGACCAGCAGGCAAAGAGTTAAGACTTTTTATTTCCACGCTTAATCGAAACTGAATGCAAACGCGATGCAATAAAATAAAAAAAATGACATATTTATGTAATTGTTGACGTTTGCTTGCTTCAAATCTGAGTGGCAAACATTTTAAAGTCTGATCTGGCCCTAAACTGTTTGCAGTAGGAAATATGTGTTTTAGAAAAAAACATGTTTATGGGAAATAACAAAATGCATTAAAGACCTTCAACTCATTTTCTTTTTAACGGTTGTGCAACATCAGGTTCTTACTTAAGCAGAAACTTCATAAAGAAAACGTTTAGTCTATGGAAGAGTTGTTTATGTCTTGGGGTTTGAGCAGAATCAGTCTTGTTTATCGAAATGTCGAGCAATCCGCTAATCAATACACTTCGCAACATTTCAAATGGAAAATGGCACCATGTTCAACTGAGGGTCTACATAGTTCATGAGCATTGCACAGCACGTTGGTCGATAAAATCCATTCAAAATTTGCCGCCCGGGCCTTACAAACATACTACTCAACGACGGCGAAATTGCTGCAGTCAACAATGAGCTTGAATAGACGGCCAATAACCCCACTGTTATCGCAACAATATTGACTTCAATAGTTAGGCTCCGCTCTATCTACGTTTTTGTTATCATTTAAACCATTGCGACTGAAATGAGAATAAAAACCAATTCTTTTGTCTGATTTCGCTGTTCAACATGACGCGCACTTTTCTCAGAAGCCGCTGCTTTCCTTCTCCGTGTACCGTCGAACTTGCGATCAGCGGTCACTCTGCACATAATTATAAGCAATATATTCATTTATGAATATGTAATTGCCTAATGCAGGGCAAAAGTTAAGCAGAAGGCTCCTTTAGGAGCCTTTTGCTTAACTTTTGTCCTGCATTAAGCTGTGGCCTGTGTCTAAGACTGGCATTATGCCATCGTTAGTGGCCGCCTACCGAAGCCTGGCCGTATATTGATTTAACCGAGGGAACATAACTCAATTTTCCAATGTCACAATTCGTCGCGTCACAGCTCAATATGGAGTATGTTTTGCAGCAGCTTTTCTAAGCATTTCCGCCAAGGCGTAGTACTATTGAACCTGTTTTTAAAGAGACTGAAAACCAAATGATGTATTTGTAGAAAATAAGAAAATATTCAGCTATAAGCAGTTTTGGGCATTATCGTACATATGGCGTAAACAAATATTCATTATCGGTTTAAATGTACCATAAAGAAAAGTCGTTGGATCTTAGTTTTGGGATTTTAAACATCGCATTTTCTACTACGACATAAGACGGAGTAGACATTCGTTCTAAGCTTCGCTACATACGTGTTCAATTGAAATAGGATTAAACAGAACCTCATATAAAACTGCCTTTGTGGTCGATGCAGCTATTGAAGTGTCGGCGTAATATTAGTGCATATATCTTGTTGTGACTTCTCGACACATACTCAACCCCGACCGACCTCATTTTTTTCTTTGAACCGTAATTTTGAAATAAATATCTTTCATAAACTAATACAGATCTATAGACTACGTGTTCGATGAGGCGCATGTCATCCATATACCAACAAAATAGGGTTTTACCAAATTTGGTTTCAGTCGCTTTAAGGGCTTCTTTCAGGTAATCACGGACCCGTGTATAAATGTCATTCAAATGTCACACTTGTTGGTCTTCTAGACAGCAGACAGTTTAATGTAGGACTTAAGTATTGCAGGGAATTCCCTAAAGAGCTTTCCGCAATACCTTCGTTCTACTCTAATCCAATTACTCCATATATATTTATTTTAATTCACAGAAAAAATGGTTCCAATTTATTCAGTCATGACTATGTATCAGAAGAAATATGTTCTATATACTAGCAGGTACACGCTTCTAGCGGGCTGGAAGTAAAGCAGAATGTGCCTTAAGGTCAAGGTATATACTATATAAAAACTGTTTTTTCTTCAAACAAATGAGCTGCAAGTCATAATATGATGTTTAAGCATAGAAAAAGAGTGTTTTATGGTCTTATTCTCTTTTATTTTACTTGAAGGTGTTATATTGGGGCAAAGCATGTGTCTAGCACCTGTGTCCATAATGAGATCGTGCCAATGTTGGTCAACATCGATACTATACTCTATGGAGAGCTATCGGCCATCGATGTACGAAGAGTGCCGACTTTAGCTCGATCTCAGTATGGGTCATCAACATTAACCCATTACCCCATTATATATTGTTTTTCCTCCACTGAAGAAAATAGTTGCAATTCATACAGTCATAAATATGTTTGATAAAAAAACTTTCTATAGTTTAGCAAATGTTGGCTTAAAGCAGGCTGAAATTAAAGCAGAATGTGCCTTAAGGCACATTCTGCTTTACTTTTAACCTGCTTTAAGTGATCACCTATTTTTGAAACTAGAAACAAGCTATGGGGTAGTGGGTTAATTAGACGGTGATGTATGGGAAGGTTACTCTGCACTTCAAGACACTGGTTCCAACCTTTGACCTTTTACCTAACCCTTCACTACAAGCGTCATTATCAGAGATACGGGACATTAATTATACTGCTCTATATAGTTCAAATAAAATACAGAAAAACCCCTTTATTTCGACATCACGAAAAAATTGATGTAGTTAAACATGTCAATTTTTACAGCAGGTTAAAAGTAAAGCAGAAAGCTCCTTTAGGAGCTTTCTGCTTTACTTTCACCCTGCTTAAACCAACACCATCCTTTTCAACATCGAACGAATCCATCAGTTGAGCAGTAGTAAAATCGTACGTTTACTGCTTAGCGTCTTCAAAGAAACGAACCATCAAATTTTATTCCGTTCCAATTCCAATACATGGCAGCATTTTCTCCGATATATTCATGATCAATCGGAAAACAACGACTAGCAACAGAATGGGGGTCAAGGCGTGTAAAACACAAGAAAACTTTCCATTGTCCTAGTACATATACACTCTGTAATGCACTAGTATTATTACCCCCTTATGACTAATAAAAATGACAAATACAAAATAGGAAGTGAAAACATCATTGATGAGGTGCTGTTTTTAGTCAGAAACTCTGATTATATTCCAGGGAGGTTTTTTTTCTTTTCAACTACACTGCGGAAGAATTTCCAGTTAATTAGTACTTCACAGACTTACAGGAAAGGCTTGCTATTACGCTTACTCGCAAGAAAACACATTAACCCTTTCCCCCATAGAAATGCATTTTAACGCATTCAATTTGTATTCATCCGCAGAAGAAAATATTTCCAATTTATACAGCCATGAACATGTATCATAGAAAATAGTGTCTATATCCTAGCAGATGGTAGCTTAAAGCAGGCTGAAAGTAAAAGCAGAATTTCTTTAAACCTGCTTTTAGTGGTCACCCGTCTTCAAAACTAAAAACAACCTAACAGGTCAGAATAGTATTTTTTTTCGTTAGTCTTAAAATGCGCAGAACTTTATGTAGTAACCATTGTTTCGGATAGAACAAAATTCGGATACTGTCGTCAAGACCTACCAGATCGCTTGTAACGATATCCGGATGTAACGATACTTATTCCACGGTCCCCTGAATATCGTTAGAAGCGGAGTTTACTGTATTTAATAATGGGTTAACCCTTTTCCTCCTGAAACTTGATATGAACAATTTCAGTTCCCAATTTAGTCTAGTCTATGTTTCGGTATATACGTTTTTTCGATCCATGTATTGCAATGTAAAAAACAGGACAAGTGTGCTCTTCACAGATATTCTAAGTGCTTGAAGCAAGTTGAAAGTAAAGCAGAATTCTTCAATATACTTTCAACTTGCTCCAAGCTTTGAGGATTTTGCACCACACTGAAGGAATTCTTAAAATTGGACAGGGTGGTTTTATATTTAAGTATTAGCAACGTCAGAAGTCAACGTACTGTGGCTTTTCTGTACCGTCGAGGCAATTTGAATCAAGGTTTCAATGGATTCTGAAGCATGGAATTGAACTTCATGGTTCATTTAAACTGTTCCTTCATTCTTGAATCTACCATTTGCATAATATACGAGATCTACTGACTGACGTTGGGACCAATCTATAATGAGCATTCAAGCAGAATATAGAACTTTATAATATATACAGTAAAACCTTGAGAATTAACAAAATTAATTATATATGGGATTTTTTTTTAGAAAGATGATGTTTTTAATGAGAAGCAACTATGATGTAGAAAGCTTCCCTTTTGAGCTAAGCTCATTCTGCAATAAGCAGAGGCGCATATTAAGTATTTCTGGTTGTTCCTCATTTAAGTGTCTCTGGTCAATGAGTGGGCCATTGAAACGTTGTTGCTGCATGGTTATTATTTGTTCTACAAATATCAGCCATCCGTACCCTACATCCCTCTGTAGAAATTACTGAGTACATATGCAAACAGTGTAGACCCTGATCAGAGGGCTCCTGTAGGAGCCCTCTGATCAGGGTCTGCACTGTTTGATATTTCATTGTTTTTGGTTGTCATACCAAAAATTCAACATTAGACTGGTTCAAAATTCCTTTTCTAGAAGAGTGCAAACGGATTATAAATATCCACAAGAGATATATAGGGATGAAATGGTTAAGACACATCCCCTTATTAGTTCATGCATTTTCGCTGACCAATGTTGTAATAGAGTGGACATCGAAAAGAAGATGCTACCTAGTCTTCAAATGAGCTATCTACCTAAGTCATTCACCCATGAAACTTCAAATAGTCGGTATACCCCAATGTGTAAACTGAATTCTTTATCTGCTGACGATAAGGGACGCAATCCAGTGAGGACCGTCAAAATAGCCCCCTAATGGACGTTTTCAATTACATGTACGTCTAGTCCATTTTTGTCTGTTTAGGACTGATTTTGCAATAAACTGCAAATTGACAAAACAGTGCAGATCATCAGAGGAGCCATTAGGAGACCTATGATCTGAATCTTCACTGTTTGAAAAGGACAGGTGTACTCTTCAAAGATAAAATGTTAGTAAGTGATACGCATAGTAGTCATCCGTATTAATGCTGACGAGTCACGACCCCTAATGAGATCGGGCCAATGTCGGTAAATATCGAAACTTTACGATGAGCGATCGGCCATTCTCGGACATTCTCGTCAACTGCTGGTCTGTTCCGAACCATGCTAAAGCATGGTTCGGAACAGACGGCAGTTGGCGGGAATGGCAAATCGCTCTCCGTAAAGGGCAAATTGTGGTTCAATCTAATTATTGGTCAACCTTAAAACCCACCATCTGTCTTTCATAAAATGTCGCCTTTGACCGGCTTGACTGTATATGACTTGGCTATTTCCCAACACTCCATCAGAATGTGTCTAATTATTGCACGTTAATGTACTGTCCATTAGAGATACTAGAGACACAGTCTGCTGTCGTATTATTGGCTATAATGGCTCTGCTAACCCCGCGATGAGACATCGCTCGGTGGAATGGTCTAATTCAATAACTGGATGACGACTTAGCACAAACACACTGGCTCGGGCGCCAATCCATTCATTCGACTGATGAGTCTGGGAGAGTGGTGGCCGGGAAAAGCGACTGTCTGTAAATTGACTAAACACTGTAGTAATACGGATAATTGATGCCTTTATGCGATTTATCGCACACCTAGACAACCCTTTACACAGGGCACGGAGAGAATATCCGAGAGATGCCAATGACACGATTTTGTCTCAGATATGAATTAACCAATTTATGAATGTCTAGCGCTAACAATAACTGGGCTTTGGCAAACAGTGTAGACTCTGATGAGACGTCGTGAGTGAAAGGCGTTAACCTGGCCATAGTGGGAATGCAGATAGGTCAGGATTGGCTTCTAGGTCGTTCTACTCCACAGTTAGAACAAAGATATTTTTTTGCTATGTTGCTAACCACGCAATCAATGTTAAAGAAAAAAAGCCACATAAGACACATATCCGTAAGTTGCCCCATTGCCCGAAGCATAATTATGACCAATACTATATCAGCAAGATACCTATTTGTTATTATACTGCAAAGTAAAGTCCTTACTTTTGATTGGGTACCGAGCCCTAGACGTGATCCCAGGTACCCTGTGAGCTGACAGGGTACTTAGAAATGCAACTGTTTTCATTGACTGACATGTCCTTGAGTCTTGTTATGCAGACATTGAAATAGAAAAAGCTTGCCCGAAAGATATTTCCTATATAAATTTGTTGTGTGAGTGCATCGTGGAAGGTACCATAACATTTTCAGGTAATTGTGACCTTGCCCTATTCCGTTGACTTCACTTACAGAACAGGCTTGTTTTGGGCATATTTTCTACACTACATCAGCTGGAGATGCCAAATCTGGAGTGTGAGTATGCTGTGCGCTCCCTCTCTATACAACGACACGCAATGGGAGACCAAAATTACGTGCGTTGTCCGCAAGGAGTCGCTATAGGGAGGGAAATTGGCTTACATTTGCAAACAGCTTGAATCCAGATCAGAAGCCGCGTAACGCGGCGTCTGATCTGGATCGAGCTGTTGGTCACTCGTCATTAAGTTGTTTTTGTCAAAATGTCAAGAATGTAACTTCGAGAAAAGCAGCAGACGACAATTTTAAGCAGAGGGAATTGCAGCCGTGAAAAGGTTGGACGTAATTGTCCTGTTTAGGGAACTGTGACAAGGGTCGTTGCAAGGAGGGAGTCGTTGTTGGGAAGGTTGTTGTAGAGAGGGAGCGCTGTATATCTTAGGATGGTGGAGTGCGGCATACCATTCATTGTAAGACCAAAGTGACATTGACTTTGGTCTTTGACGTCAACTTTGTTATCATAGCCCTGATAGCGCTGAGATTTTTACGGTCTTTAAGCTCATCTTGCACGAAGTGCCTATGTCAGCTATTGCGATCGCCTTGTGTCCGTGGTCCGTCGTCGTATGTCCGGCATAGTCCGTCGTTTTGTTTTGTTATTATACTCGACACATAGCTGGTAAGTTTCAAAGGTTACTTAAGATAGTTGAGAAATGTTGTCTTGCAAAATTTAAACGTCATCTTATATTTATTCGTTTGCTTTACCGATTAAATTAATATAATTGTGTTTGTTTTTGCGTAAGAAGAATTGATATGAAAGTTAAAACGTTTGGATCCTGGTCAGTGGCCGCGCCAAACGTTACGTCCAAAGTGTTTGCAAATACATGTGTTGTCAACCTCTTCAGTGATAGTGTTTAAATCTGAAATCGACCATAATTCCTGAGTGACCCAAAAGCGAGACTATTTTTCAAAAAAACCCACAAACAAGTATGTTATAAACTAGGAACTGAGAAACTCAACAATACCATTAACTAAATGGAAAAGAACCCACACACAAACAAAAACGACAAATAAAAAAATGAGTAGCAATAGATTTGTAGAAAATCTGACGCCGTGGTACTAGGTGTCTAATCTGTCTCAAAACTGTTTGTAATATACAGCATACAGCGGAGAAGACGTTATTAGTTCCCTAATAATGCTAAAACAAGTATGTCAATTGCAAACAATTTGGAGCCAGATCAGACATTGAGTAAGGTGGTTCCTGGTCATGCTACAAAATGTTTGCAGCTCAAAGTAAAACATCTTTTAAAATTATTTAAGTACCTGTGTCATCTCCCTACACTTTATTGCTTTGCGTTTAGTTTCGTTTAAACGGGAAAGAATAACTTCTTCCCTACTGTAATACAGTGCTCTCTCTATCTACAACAACAACCGATGGGAGACAAAGAGTGTATGTGTGTGTGTTGTTCGGAGTGAGTTTTATAGGGACGGAAAAGAGTGCTGAGTACGACTGGGGTTACATTTGCAAACAGCTTGAATCAAGATCAGACGCCGCTTTACGCGGCGTCTGATCTGGATTCAAGCTGTTTGTCACTCCTCATTGTGTTTCTTCTGGCAAACTGTATGTAACTTTTAGAAAACAGCAACCGACAATTTTCAGCATAAGATATTGCAGCAGTGAAAGTGTTGTTTGGGAAAAACCGACAAACATTGTTGTAAGGAGGGAGTCTTTGTTCGGAGGGCCTTTATCGGGAGGGAGCACTGTAATAGGATTTCTGGAGCATCCACGTGCTACTTTCTAGGAACACACTGATTTCTGACATTGGACTCGTACGATTGGCTTTTCTATACGCAGTGACCTGCTTTGTAATTAGTCTTCAGAAGTCTGACAAGACCGAAGACTTAATCAAATCTTGTGGAATTTACACAACGCTACCACGGCTTGGTTTGATGGCACCTTTCAGATTGGTGTACTATACCAGCCAAAGCCATCGATCACCACAATCTGAGAAACATCATTCTGCTACTGTAAAGGAAAGAAATATATGACATATGATACAGTGAAGAAAACGTTACAGTAAAGCCACTCTCTACCGATGCGGAGGCAAATAGTGATTGTTCTATCCGTCCGTCCGTGCGTACGAGGTTAACCAGATTTTACCCGTCGTCTAGCATCAACACATCTTACTAGAATGTTTTGACCTCTAAACAGTTGTTGCCTTGGACCATTCTCAATCCTCCCATATCACCAAACCTTAATTTGACCTTGGCCTCTTTTGGACTTTGAATAATGTAAATGGACCATTTCTTGGTTAACTAGATTTGCCGTATCACCTGATATCAAAACAGCTTACCAAGTTACTAAAATGTTTGGATACCTACAGTTGTTGCCTTTGCCCATTCCCAATACACCCATATCACTCAACCTTGATTTGACCTTGACCCTTACCTAATTAGGACTAGATATTTGTAAGGATGCCACAATGTGCATAAGCGTTTATTGAGCACAGTCTTGCCGGTGGTAGTTTTTATAAATCATGTATTTTGAATATGACAAGCAGTGTAGATCCTGATTGGAGGGATTGTTTGCATATGACAAGAACATACTTTACATGTTTTCGTATGTATACCGTTTATGTACATGTATACTGCAGAGGACGTGTCTAGGGTTAAAACAACTCTGAAGAAGACAAATAAGTATAAAAGCCCTTTCACTCTCACTCGTTTCGATATGTTTTAAGCCATACTACATTGAATCTTACTTTGAAACGACCTTGCAAATAACAACATTGAAGCAGACGACAATGAAACGGTGAACGGGTAAAATTACTCAAGGGAAATTTGGCAGTGAAAGGTATAAGACATTTCCAAAATGTTTCACTCTAATTACATTATTGCTAAAGTCAAAATATCTACAAATGAAATTGAGAAATAAAAGCAGACGGCAATAATTGTTTAAAATTGATGACGTCACGGAAGTAAAGGGGTTCCATTTTGGAACCTTATCAAACGTCAGGAAATTCGGCGTCTGATCTGACTCCAAACTGTTTGCAAAGGGCATAAGGTTGTTTTATTGCATAGACACGTATTTTGGAACTTTTTAGGAATGCTTTCTTTGACCCAACAGTTCTATAGTATTTCTCTCTGCTATTAGTAGTGTTATATTATACATGCCTGCGGCGTTTTTTACATGTACTACTCCTTCATGCATTATTATCAAAGCTTTGGAACTTACACTGATGAACTCACACCGATATGACTAGCAGTTGTTCACTCGGCAGAGAGCGCGAGCGACAATTAACGTAACTGCCACAAGTGATTCATAACTAATAAATAATATAACCGACAACTTACTTAAGTGAAGTGTTTCGTAGTCTGAACCGTTTGAATATATGCCTGTTCCACCGTTCCTTTACCTTTTCACTGTCAAAACTATCGTGAGGTTTATACCCCTTTACCGCCATTATTTTTGTCGTCTGCTTCAGTATTGTTGTCTGCAATATCATTTTAAAGATAAATTTAAGACAGTACGACTGACATTATTTCGGAACGAGTGTCAAACAGTTTAGATCTTGATCCATACTATATTTGCAAAGACGCATGTTGACTTCATTGATTGTGAATGGATTAACCCTTTTCACTGCATGTTTTATTATCGTCTGCAAATTGTGTTTGTTGTCTGCAATAGTTCTTAGAGGTGATTTATCTACATTATCTTTTCGCGGATATCAACAGAGTGACAAGCAGTTTGGATCCGAACGAGACGCTGAGTTACTCGGCGTTTCATATGGATTCAAACTATTTTCTCAGTCATCACTAATCGCCCATAGCAATGATAGCACAGAAGGTTAAGATAAAGTGCGATTGGTTTTCATGAAGAGCATGATATGTGCGGATCCAGAGGGAGACTGGAGTCTGAACCCCTTCCCCCTCATCCCAGGAACATTCTTAATAAAGGGAGGAAAAGAGAAGGACACATATTGATATATGTTATACAGTGTAAAAGTCATTCTTGACCGTTTAACCGAAAACTAAATGCAATAAACTAAAATGTTCTTGAAAACAATTTGTTTTAATGCTGACGACTCTTTTCTAACTCTTTTCTGTGGCAAACAGTTTGGAGCCATATCAGACGCAGTTGAATAATGTTTTTAGCATTATCATGTTTATTTGGGGAAAATAACATCTTCCACACGGTTTGTTTCTCAAGTGGACCACCTCCGACAAGTTTGGCTGGATCCGCACACGTATTAATTCTTTCAATTTTAACCAAATATGGTTATTTTAACACTTTATTCTGCTTTAATATTGTCTGCTTCAATTTTTCAGTCTGTATTTTTATTTTTTTGTTTTTGTTTCATGTCTTAATTAAAACTGTGAAAACAGAAGGGCGAGTATCGATCAATTCGGATCCTAATCATACACTGAATTACTTTAACCCATTACACCATAAATGTGCCTTTTTACGCCTTCGATTTAGTCCTTCACTGTAGAAAATAGCCCAACTTGATACAGTCATGAATATGTACCATGAGAAATATTTTCAATTTCTTAGCAAATTGTAGCTTAAAGTAGGCTGAGAGTAAAGCAGAATAAGCTTTAGCTTTCGTTCTAATCCTATATATGTTGTATATTGTATGTATACTGTACATTTTCTGAAATAAAATATGTTTAAACTAAAGCAGAATGCGCCTTAAGGCGCATCCTCCTTTACTTTCAACCTGCTTTACGTGATCACCTATTTCAATATTAGAAACAGGCTATGGGGTAATGGGTTAGATTATAGCATCTGATCTGGATGAAACTAGATACAATGTGTACAATTTTACAAACAGATTTGTTCGTAAACAAAGAATGGTGAAATGTGAAACGTTCAAAACAGTCTTCTATTATTCTTTTTTATCGAGAATGAGTGAATATGCAAATCGAGTTGAACCCTTGTTCGCTACAAAGAACAACGAAGGACAGATGGCGTGTGGGGGCCGAACTCGATTTCATCAATTCTTTGTGAGTCACCCTCCTGAACAGGGTTACGCAGAGAAGAAACGAAATCTGTTGTTTTAAATTAAATTGATTTTATCGTTGTTTATGTTGCTGTAGCAGAGCCGGTACAACACAACGCAAGAGCTGTTTGTATTGTGTTACAAGTCAAAAGATGTGAAAGATTAGCAATTCACCTGCTGCATCTCGTCTGTCTCTCAGTTGTCGTCTGCTTTAGTATTTGAAATTTTATTTTTAAAGAAAGTCAAGCTTATGTTCTAATAATGAGTGTCAAACAGTTTGGATCCGGATCAGACGCCGCTTTACGCGGCGTCTGATCAGGATCCAAACTGTTTGTAAATTGTAGAAAAATAGAATTTGAACTAGCAGCCGCAAAGGGTAAAAGGTTACAGTAACACTTTTGCATAGTAACCATTAAACATAGTATACCTATAATATATACTATTCTATCATAGATATGTCAATTTAATGCAGCATAATTGTAATGAAGAAAGCTCCCAAAATGGAGCTTTCTACATTACTTTTATTCTGTTTTAAGCAACGCTATGTATTTTGGCGCAATATTAAGTTACCTCTAATCACATGTTTGAGAATGTGTTAAAGAAAATATCAAAGTATTATGTTTTGTGGTTTTCGTGTAGATTTCGTGATTTTTGGTTTCAGTGATGTATATCAGGCTAACAAGACTTTAATCAATTACCCAATAACTACACCTTTTTATGCCTTAAATTTATTCCTCAACTGTAGAACATTTTCAACTTTATACAGGCATGAATATGCATTTTAAGAAATATTTTCTATATCCTATCAGATTGTAACTTATAACAGACTGAAAGTAATGCTTAAGTGTCATAGGGAAGGGTTCTATTTATTTGATAGATATTATCCCCACTTCCAAAAACTAAAACGAAGACACTTCAGTGGTTCCCATACGCCGAAATGAGATTAGCCAATCATTATAATCTCATCTCATCATCACTCACCATTCATAGGCGCTTTATGACCTCGTATTCTGTGTCGCAGTGCCGTAAAACCTAACTCATCCATCCCATACGATGCCTATATACAGACAAGATCTATGAAACAATTTCTTTTTCTTGACCCTTTTTTACAATGTTTAGATATTTGGCATATTGATTTTTCTACTGCTGAAAGTTGTTCTGCAGTTCTCTCATGAAGTTTTACAATAGTACATAGTTGCGTGACAATATTTGAGACTACAAGTATTTCATGACCATGATTATCTTAAACAATGTCATGGCATTCTTCGAAACTGTTTCATGACATTATCTTAAACATTTTATTTTCATGACAATCTTTGAGATTATTTTATGACATTATCTTAAACAATTTCTTGATATTCTTTGAGACTACATGTATATACCAAAACATTATCTTAAAAAGGGTGAATTCATTTATCTTTGACATTATGTATGACTTATCTTAAACAATTTCGTGTCATTCTTAAGACTATGTCCACATAGTGTCATTGTCTTATACTGTTTCTGGACACTGGACATTCTTAGAAACTATTTCATTACATTATCTTAAACACTTTCGTGACATTCTTTGAGTCCGCTTCATGACGCTCTCTACCATCGTTTCTTGGCATTCATTGAAACTGGTTTTCTATAACTGTTTCGTGACATTTTTTTGAAATTTCTTACACTGTCTTATAACATTCTTTGAGCTTTCGTAATACTCTGTTGCACCTTTATCCAGTTTTCTTTCAGTCTTAATACTTATTTCTTGGATCTTTACATAGCTTTTCTTGGGCCTTTCTTATAACGGTTTGTTGTACCCACTTCCCGATGGCATTCCAAAACTGACTGCTTGAGGAGCTTTCTGCAATACAGCATAAGACAGACGTCCGTCTTAACCTTTTGACCTAGTTCCTTTACAAACAATGCATCTGTGTAGAGTACAAAGCTCCAATGTTAACAATGAAGACCCAGATCAGAGGGCTCCGAAAAGAAACTTCTGATCAGGTTTTGCATTGTTTTATTGCATTTATTGTAATATATCGCAATACATTGACCTAAACAACCTTAAATAGTAAAATCTGGACTATATTAACTTGAAAACTGGAAATATCAATTTAAAGTTTCAGGGAGAAAAAGGATGAGGGCTGTCTATAGTGTCGTATGTGTTGAATATCTGGTTACAGTGAAGAATACTTCATTCTTTCCCAATAAACGCGTTTATGCTAAAACCCCTCATAACCTCTGCAAACAGCATGGAGCCAGATCAGACGCCGGTTTAACCGGCGTCTGATCTGGCTCCAAACCGTTTGCCACTAAGATTAAAATGAGTCGTAAAAAGGTACAAACAGTTGTAATTTCCCACATTTTATTGCATTACGTTTGCGCTTCGTTTGCGTTTGAACGGGAAAGAATCACGCCTTCTTTACTGTAGAATGTGGAATTAAATAATTTATCCTCGTGTTACATAACCATGTCGTTTAATATCACTTAATCATTTCAGCCAATTTAATAACGACGATCCCTGTTCAATAATTTAGGATATCTTTCATTTATTTCATGTTAACTATGACATTTTAATCAATTAGTCATTATGCTCAGTCTATTTGCAAATCTTATTTATTACTGTAGAAATACACAGGCTACATACATCAGTTTTGGACAGGAGTTTATAAGTCTGTGTGTTAATGTTGCCATTACCCATTTCCCCATTAATACGCCTTTTTACGCCTTTAATTTATTTCATCACTGAAGAAAATAGTTTCACTTCGTACAACAATGCATATGTCTACAGTAAGACATTATAAAAGACATTTTTTCTATATCCTAGCATATGGTCCCCCAGAGACCTGCCTACTTTGCCGCAGTTCCTGGGCTAAATTGTCATAGGGAATCTTTTCTGTTTATAAGACCAAGATTATCCCCTCTGCCAAGAACTAAAAGGAAGGCAGTGTGGTGATTTTGATCCCATGCGCTGGTTGGCAACGAATGCGATTAGCCGAAGTCATCATCCTGAAATCATCCTCATCTCATCTCATCTCATCGTCCCTCATTATTCATCGGCGCTATATGACCTTTTTGTGTCGCAATGCCGTAAAACCCAACTGCTCCATCCTAAAAACAGACTGAAGGTAAAGAAGAATGCTCCTTCAGGCACATCCCGCTTTATTTTCAATTTGCTGTAAGTGGTCATTTGTCGTCAAAACTAGAAAACCAGTTAAGGGGTAAAGTGTTTTAATAAGAGCTCAACTTAAATGAAAACAATACTTTAATTGATGTTACCATTTGTGAAAGTGTTACTTTACTAGATGTACAGTAGAGAATACGAACTTATTTCCCGTTTAAAAGAAATCAATGCAATAAACTATAGTAAGTGACAAAGATGACCTCTTTGAACATCTTAATTATATACACCATTGCACTTCTCCTCATACTTTCCCAACCCACACACTCAGCGTCTGATTCTTATTACTGTAGTGTCTCATATGCACATGTTATATGTAATGAGAAATAAAAAAAGTGATAGTAGTACTGTTGTAGACAGCATTTTTGTAAATATTGGACTACTTATTTATCAAGCTCCAAACTGTTTGCAATGGACATAAAGATCTAAGCGTAAACATGTTTATTGGGAAAAAATGACGTATTCTCTAACGATCAGTGTTTAGATTAAACATCTTTATTTATAACATACAAGACAACAAAGGTATATGTTTCATTAAACCAATTCTTGGAAAACTGACGATGTCTAATCTATGTACTAATTCATTTGTACACATTTTATTTGCGGATACAGATTTTTGTAAACAGAGATAGGAATCCCACAACGAGATGACCCTATCGGTAGCGGAGATACGGCTATTTCAACCCCAGCCGCCGGACCTGTGGGTCGCCTTATCACGGATGTAATTACTGCTCTATCTCTTGCTTGACCGCGGAAAGCGGCAGGAATTACGTTTCGCTTCCCGCCTTTATCCCTCTTTCGCAGGACATAAAAAGTCAATCTTCTTGTCAAAGAAGCTTGGTCTTTCCATTTGCAAACTGTTATTTAATAGTGATGAATGAGTAGAGTTTGACCTACCAAAGATTAAAGGCTCAGTAACGTTATTTTGGCAAACAGTGTAGATCCTGATGAGACGCCGCGAAACGCGGCGTCTCATCAGGATCTACCCTGTTTGGTATTAATTGGTTTTTTTATTGATTTAAAGTTAAAACGCGATATTTTATTAAAACCAAATCAGCGCAGTTTATTATTATTTACAATTTACATGTACTAGTTTTCTCAGGTGATTGGGCAAAAAGTTCCAGCAAAATTTCTCTTTTATGGCTTCTTAAAAGAATGTGGTTCTTGTGATTAACCCTTTCCCTTATAGAAGCGACTTTTAGCGTATTTAATTTATTCCTCCGCTGAAGAAAATAGTTCCAGTTTATACCCTCATGACAATTACCATAACAACCATCTTATATAGCCTAACAGATGTTAGTTTAAAGCAGGCTGAAATTAAAGCAGAATGTGCCTTAAGGCACATTCTGCTTTACTTTCAACCTACTTTGAGTGATCACCTATCTTTAATATTATAAATAGGTTATTGGGTAAAGGGTTAAAGTAGATGACAACTTCAAGCTAGACTAAAATTAACACACCCAACCCTAGCGACGAGTATACTCGTCATGCATAAAGAGTGTTCCTGTGTATAGTACTCTTGTCATGTGCAAACAGTGCACACCCTGAGAAGAGGGATCCCTCCTTTAGGAACCGGATCTGATCATGTTCTTCACTATTTGTCAGAGACGTTCAAGGAAGAATGATATTCAATGTCTCAATACTATATGCCATGTCGTATTGATATGAATTGGTGCACCTTATCCCTTTAATCGCTAATGGCGGCTTAATTAAGTCGACTTTGTACACATCTTAGATCAAGATCAGACGATTGAGTTTGGGTATGATAGGCTTTACCGTTTCCAACCCCACATACAAGCACCTTTTGGCGCATTAACTTATTCCACCACTGAAGAAAATAGTTCCAATTCATACAGTTATGAACATTATAACAAAAGAAAAAGTTTCTATCCTAGCAGGTGGTACCTGAAGCAGTTTGAGAGTAAAGCAGAATGCGCAATAATGCGCATTCTGCTTTACTTTCAAACTGCTTTAATGGGTCACCAGTTTTCAAAATTAGAAACAGGCTATGGGGTAATGGGTGAAATGTTTGAAATGGCGGTGAGCTTTGGGTACGTGTGGTGACTTTATAATGTTGTAGCATCACTGTATTTCAAGAAATCGTCAAACCGTCTATCGATCGGATGACATATGGTAGATATCAATTTATAAATAGATTGTTCAAATTCACAAGGGATTTTTATTAAAGGATATTCGTGGTTGTTGATAATTTCTTTTTGTCTTGTTGTTGTTGATGGTGGTAGTGCTGGTGGTGGTATTTATAGTGTTGCCACTATTCGCTATGGTGTAGATGTTAGCGTCGACGTAATCAGCAGCGTTGTTGTTGTTGGTTGTGGTGGTTGTGGTGGTGGATGTGTATAGTGCTGTCACTATTCGTTATGGTCTTGTCGTCGACGTAATTAGCCACTTGTTGTTGGTGGTGGTAGTGGTTGTTGTGGTGGGGGTGAGGTACAGTGGAGAAGAATGTCTTCTTCCCCGTTTAAACGTATACGAAACGCAAACGCACTGCACTAAAATATAGAAAATAACAACTATTTGAAAATTCTAACGATTCATTTTAATCTGAATGTCAAACAGTTCGCAGCCTGATCAGACACCGGGTTACCCGTTGTCTGGTCTGGCACCAAACTGTTTGCAAAAGAAATAATAGTATTATCGTAAACGCGTTTGCTGGGAAAGAATAACGTATTCCCCACTGCAGTAGTGAACCTTAAAATACTTCTTCAACATAAGCTATCCAGAGTCTTCGGCCAGAGTTTCGCCATAGTTACAGAAAGTGGCGAGAATCGGCGTTCATGACCCGAACTATACATGCGCAGGTCGTGGTTCGTTCTAAAAGTGGCCTCAAGTGAGCTTGAACCGTCAACACAGTTAGTATTTCTTTTTGTAGTGATATGAAGAAATTCTTAAATAATGTAGTAGTGATGTTGCTTCCATTTGTATTGGTCGATGTACATGTATGTATCTGAAGATGTCGTCGTCATCACTGCCGTCCTCGTTGTTATTGTTGTTGATGATGATGTTGTTGATGATGATTATTTGCTGTAATGTCTGTGATAAGTCATGACCTTTGGTCTAAACAAAAGACTGGCGTATTCTCCCACAGAAGCTCTATCTCCATCATCATTCGATTTTACTTCACAAGACTGTGCTTCTCTACGATTGAAATACAGACAACCTTGGGTCAAGCTCTAATTCAAATTATGACGCATGAGCAGTCTCTCAAACACTAATCAGCTTAATGTAGAACGAAAGTAATGCAGAAAGCTCCGACAGGAGCTTTCTGCATTACATCCGTTCTGCATTAAGCGCCAACCAATGTTAAGAGCTCCACAGAATTCAATATTAACACACAAAAATTTACTACTGTAAACAGGTTGGTCTGTAGAAGTTTAGATCTAGATAAGAAAGACTTAATTAGAACAAGCACTTGCTATTCTACACGGACAGTCTCCAGCGACACGACTGATGGAAATGAATCATTTACGCGCTTGCATTTGCCGATCAATTCAAATCAGATGTCAGCTCGTCGATGAAATAGACACCGTTTTATTCCCGTTGCCATAGCAACGAAAATTAAGCATCGCATCAACAATAATAAAGCGGCCCGTAAATATTATGTCGTGTTTTCGCTATTTTCACTTAAAATGGGTGTTTTATATCTCCCCAATGACTTTCGCGCCTTTTGCTCGTAATTAGCCGGCATGTAACGCCGACGAAGAAGCAAGGTCTGTATTTAGTCTCGTTCTCCGTGATTTGAATAATCCGATGACTACTTAACTACTTTCGCCTGCCGATTCAGACTTGCCTGACTTATGCAAACAGTATATATCCACATCAGACGCCGAGTAACTCGGCGTCTGATGTGGATCTATACTGTTTGACCTTCATTGGAAGGTCTTAATATAGGTTAGAAAATAAATGAACACCGTCTATTGAATTATTTTACAGTCAACCAATTTAAAGAAGCTGAAATTTCGGCAGAGAAAAGGATAAAGCTGATGTTTCTAATTGCGACCTGACAGTGTCATAAATAGATCTAGATCTAGTTTGGATCCCGATGAGAAGAAGATTAATTAGACGTCAAACTCGGAGCCAACTTTGCACTACTAAGGTTTTTTCACGGAGCTGTATAATGTCTTTTTAGACCAGCATTTTCACATTTTCAACCGATGGTAAAAGAACAGAAATCTAGGTTTAAGGCCACCTGCTGAAAACCGAATGCTCTAATTGGGCTCCGGGGGTCAGGCTGGACTATGTACTTTTAAAGTTTTTACTGGAGATGAATTGTGAGTGCATTGTGAGTGCAAACTTAAGGGACACAGACTGTAACAGACTTCATTGTGGTTCGACATCGTGTTTCTGTTTTTAATATGACATCTAAGTGAACTTTGATACATGTATACAGAACCACAGGTACTTGACACATTTTGATCAAAAAAAGTAACTGTGTAAAGAACAGTAGATATTAATGCGAGAATTTCCGATCAGCATGATAAGGTTTAAACTATTGTTTTGCATTTCTGTAGATGATAGGTTTTTAGTAGTTATACTTTATTTTACATAAACGTTACTGTGATAGACTTTTTTGCTTTTCAATCCAATTTATTAGAATTCTTTGTAAACCTCAATTTCATACATTTCGCACATTCACAAAAGTATTACTTCCGCCACGTACCCCGCTGAATATCTTTTTCAATGATGTTTCTTGTAATTAACTCTCTGCATTTTGGAGTCTGATCAGACGCTTGGTTACCCGTCCTCTGTTCTGACTCTACGCCGTTTGCAATGACTACAAAGTTTTAGCATGAACGCATTTTTTCGAAAGACTATCGTCGTTTAAAACTTAACAGCGTGGACCCTGATCAGACGCTGCGTTACGCAAAGTCAACTTCATTCATCTACATGGCATGAATGGGATACCTACTGGCGTTAATTTTGAATTGGAGGTATTGTGGCACACGTACTATATAAGGACATAACCCTTTCGCTCTCAATGACGCTTACAAGCCATTTGCAAACAGTTAGGATCCTGATCAGACGCCGCGTAACGCGGCGTTCGATCAGAATCCAAACTGTTTGACACTCGTCTTGAATTTTTCTTCTGCCATTCTGCCTATTTTTAACTTTAAAAAGATAATTACAGACAACAATATTGAAGCAGACGACAATGAAACGGTGAAGGAGTAAAACGGTCACGAAACAATTGGCGGTGAAAGGGTTAATATATGCTTAATCACGTTCTATACATGATAGTAACCTACAGCATTTTCTTGAACTCATTATTAGCTAATATATAAGTCAACTTAAAACGTCAGTTACATTTAACCCTTTTACTGTCAATTTTATCGTCTGCTTTGTCCCATTTCTAGTTTTGAAGACAGTTGATAATTTAAGCCTTATCATACTAAATTGACTCGTCTTCTACAAAAGTTTCGACTGCGAAAATTTTCAAAATCAAATTTTAAGCTATTTAAATGAGCAAAAGTTGAATATGAGTGCTAAATATTTTGGGTCCAGATTAGACGCCGCGTTACGCGGCGTCTAATCTGGATATAAACTGTTTGCAAAAGCTAGCATGGTATTTATGGATTAATTGGTTAAACCTTTCACCTTATAACAGTTTCTGATTAACCCTCTGCATGCTACGGGCGAATTTGTACTAACTCGGCATTTCATCTGGACGCAAACCGTATGTTTCTCTTGAAATATTTTCTGAAAGAATTTACCTTTAAATGGACTTTTTATATTACTGCAGACGACAATTATTTCTTTAGTCAACATTGTCTAAATCCGCAAAAACGTGTTTTACTCTACCATAGATAAACATGTAAAGATATCTTATGTATAGTGTAAAAAAGTTTTACTTTATAATTTCTTTTTAATGTGCCAAGTACCTGTGTCTAAATCTATATTTAGAAACAACTCGCAGACGACAATTTGAATCAGACGATATTATTGTTGTCAAGTATTTAAAAGCTGCACTTTGCTGCAATGTCGCATGATAATCGACTGCATTTCCATGTTATTTAATTGTTATTGTTAACTTTTACATTCCAATTTCAAGAGCTCTGGTTTAATTAGTGGGAACATTAGTTTTCTGGGAATTGACTTGGACTTGTTCACAATCACACAATCCAACTGCAAAATTAGTTTTATGTCGGAGCATCAATCAGGTAATCGTTTGAACTACTCGCAGTAATGTTTGTGCATGCCATAAACTCCAAACATAACGAATCTCCAACGTGAGTTTATGGGCGCATATTTAACCCCTTCGCTGCAATGACGTCATCCATTTTAACAATTATCCTCAGTTTTTAAACTCTAAATTCTAGGAACATGTTTTTTTATTTCTAAGAAATACTGAAAACGAGTGTCAAACAGTGTGGGTCCTGATCAGATTCCGCGTTTTTTCAGTCAAAACACAATAAAATTAAATTTCAGAAACGAAAGCAGACGACAAAGTAAAATAAAATGAAATCATAGTAGTACGAGTAAAAGAGTTAAATTCTGTAATTCCAGACTATTTTCTGTAATTGTTAAAAAAGCAATTATCTTAAAAAACTTCGATGATATAAAAATCCTTGATGAAATTATATGAATTTTATCAGCAACGGACACAACATGTCAATGAGCAATACATATACTTATTATGTTTTGCTTTTTACCTGTAAGAGCGTTTATATGAGAGCTGTTTTTGTGTTTTAAACTTTTCACTGTCATAATGACGTCAAAACCCGACAAAGACTTTCATTGCTATACTTTAGTCTGCTTAAAAATATCGCCTGCTTTCAGTTCTAAAGAATGAAAGAAAGAATGAATGAATGGTGTTTTACGGTGTTTTAAGGCCCGTCCACACAAGAAGGTCATTTGGAGCCGATTAGATAATGAGAATATCAAAGTTATAACGATATCGACACTTTCAGTTCTACATTTAGGCATTCCAACATTAGCACTTTTGAACGCACAACTCCTGCGTGAAGAGTGCAGTATATAAATATGATATAATGATAACAACAATAATAATGATACATGGCATTGACTTTGAGTGTCCAACAGTTTGGATTCTGATCAGACGTCGCGGAACGCGACGTCTGAACAGGATCCAAACTGTTTGTAAATGCCTGTGTTGAAGAACTTATCAATTAAAAGTGTTAAAGACCGGTCGTAAAGAACCTTATTGAAAAACAACAATGCCTTCCATGTCTCCAGCAAACCTTTACTGATAAACAGAGTTAGCCCGCTAGACAAATTACGTCCCTTTGCAAACTGCTTACTCTTTGAGAACATCATACTATAAAGCTTTATATGAAGGAGGTTCAAACACATAAACATTGCCAGATATTATACAACATGTGGATGATAATCAACAGTGTTGTCTTTCAAAGGCACGCTGTGAGATATTATAGACAGGTATACACTGCATATCCACTTAGTGAAACAAGTTCATAAAATAATACAGAAGATATCGCGTGTTATTATCAAGTCAATATATATCAGATAACATGCTGCATATTACCAGTATATATTAACCCATTGGTTGCTGATTGCAACTTTTACAAGATTCTGAAGAATATGCAAATAGTTTGGATCCAGACCAGACCTTTTGGTCATCCTTTCAGTGTTTCTAAATCTGCAACGGTTGAACCAATTTGCGTCCAATGAATTCTTCCATGCTTGTATATGAGATTTATTTTAGTCCTTTGTTTTTAGCTAAGGGGGCCAGATCCAAATTTTCATTTTTGTTTTGTTTTATACTGCAATTCCTATCAGCAAACAGTAAAGACTAATACTGCGGCGTCTGATCCGAGTCTACAAGGTTTGTCCATGTTCCTTTTAAAAGACGCTAGGCACAAATGGCTTTAAATAGCCGTCTATACAAAAGTAGAAATTAGCTAGCAGTGTAGACATTGGTGAGACGTCGCAATTGTTTGCAATTTCATTTGAAATGACCATGGGCCCGTCTAACGAAACGTCGTACGACAAAAACGGTCGTAAGTCGAACTTTTAAATACATATAATCTCTGATTTCTCCATCTAATCCTATCTTGTGACATCTCTTTGGAATCGTCTTGAAAAGACGATTCCAAAGAGATGTAACAAGGAAGGATTAGATAGAGAAATAAATAATAAGTTAGGATTTTAAAATCAGACTTACGATAATAGTTGTCGTACGACGTTTCGTACTGTATGGCCACCCCCTGCAATGTCTTTAGATCAACCTGGTGTATCTATAAATGAAATACTCAAGCAAGCACTTATGTAGACTTCATTGCAATATTACCCAGGCTTAAATGGTTAATTAAATGCCGTTGAATAATATTTTGAAATTCAATAACCTTATGTTTCTTCACAAACAGTTTAGTAACAGGTGGTGCACATTGCATTTATGTTTGTACCAAGTAATACTTCAAAATCGACGTCATAATTATGCTGATATTAAAACAGATAGATCTAGCAGCTTAATGTAGGATAACATAATGCAGAAAATCCTATAGGAACCTGTCTGCATTGATGTTAGTAATGCTTTAACCCTGAACATTAAAATGGAAAATTTAAGATTTCAAAAGAGCATTAATTGCAAAATGACAAATCGTACAGACCCTGATCAGAGTGCTCATCGATTCTTCGCAGGTACACTGTTTGAAAAGAAAGAATAAACTCGTTTGTAGGACTGAATGGGTTAACCGTTTACCCCATATATATCCCTTTTTTATGCCTTTAATTTATTCTTTCACTGAAGAAAAATAGTTCCACATTATACAGTCATGAATATGCACCATTACAAACATTTTCTATATCCTAGTAGATGATATCTTAAAACAGGCTGGCGATAAAGCAGAATGCGCTTTTGCGCTTTCTACTTTATTTTCGACCTGCTTAAAGTGGTCACCTGTCGTCAAAACTAGATACAGGGTATGGGGAAATGAATTGAGCAACCATCTGTCATTAAGGCTACAATGCTTCTTTATACATATGTACATGCACAACACAGGGGCCTAATTCATAAAACTTCGTACAACAAATGTTGTCGTAAGTCAGACTATAAAAATATCTATTATTATTAATTTCTCCATCTAATCCTGTTTTGTGACATCTTTTTAGAATCGTCTTGAAAAGACGATTCCAAAGAGATGTCACAAGACGGGATTAGATGGAGAAATAAGAAATTAAACGTATTTTTAAGTGTTGACTTACGACCGTTTTTTTCGTACGAAGTTTTATGAAACGGGCACCAGGTTTGTTTATGTATCGTATGGTTCATTAGATAAATGTAAAACCCTTATTACTTGCAATAAGGGTATACTCAGATTATTAACAGTTTAAAATGCCAATGGTTTAGATTATTCTACTTAAAACGATACACATTAAAACAATACCATACGCCCCAAATATCGGAAATCGTCAAAGGTAAACTATATAGCATGTCAATATAATGACTAGCTTAATCCTTCATCTGCAATTAGCATATGTTTAAGAAATAATAAATTCGTAGGTGTGCATTATCGTGCATTATATCACAGTTAGGAGTTGAGATATGGAGTTATTAGATCGCGAGGCCTGTAGGCCTTGCGATCTAATAACCCAAATCTCAACGATAATACCTAAATCGCATTACTGGAATAGGAAATTTTAACCATTTTCATTCTGGTATGTAAAGGTTCCGAGTGTATAAAATATATGCGTCTTATTCTCTGCTAAAACAATAAAGATGATCCTAACCAGAAAATAGAATTTTACGACATTCTGGGTCACAAAATACTGTACAAGATGTGAATTAATAGAACTATGTTAATGGCCTCTGACTCCGGGGTACAGAACCAATATCTGGAGATATCTATGGTGGGAGATGTCACAATAAAGTGAGATAAGTGAACAATAAAATTGGCAGCAACCAGAATAGTTATAGCAGTGTAGTTATCACACATTACCATAGTTATTTTATAGTTTTATTCAACTCCCTTGTATGGATATTCCCCATGTGTTTCCATTTAACCTATGCGCACTTTAAAATAGTGTACCTGTGAGGAGTACACATGTCCTATGCAAACAGTGTAAACCCAGATTAGGGGTCCCTAAAGAGGAACCCTTTGATCAAGATATGCAATGTTTTTCATTTTGAAACGTTTTGCAGAAAAAGCTCTAAACACTTATAAATGGAATAGGCTTAAACGGAAACTGGAATTGTCCATCAACGGTTTCATGGATGATATTTGTTTGGATTCTATTAAATTTTGGTTCATGTGCAAATTAACATTGATGTCATACTGAAGTGATGTCATTTGCTTTAAGAAAGTATCGTCCGTTTTAATTGTTTTTAATTAGAATAGTTTTGGCACATTGGTCACCGACATATTGCTATGCTTATCAAGCAGTGTGGGTCCTGGTCAAACAACAAAGCTACCCGAGTCATTGGCAGCAACCGGCATAACCATAGCAGTACAGTCGTCACACTAAGAATACTAAACATAGTACAGTAAAACCCCTCTAAACTGGAACCTCTAAATACCGGTATTCACTCTAAACCGGACACACATTTTGGTCCCGTTTCCAACCCATTTTTACGACTTTTATTTATTCCTTCACTGAAGAAAATACATTCATGAACAGATATCATCAGAAATATTTTCTATATTCTAGCAGATGATAGCTTAAAGCAGGTTTGAAAGTAAAGTAGAATGCGCCTTAATGCGCATTCTGCTTTACTTTCAACCTGCTTTAAGTGGTCAGCTACATTCCATGCTAGAAACAAGCTATGGGTTAAAACCCCTCTTAACCGGAAACCCCTCTAAACCGGATGTTTTTGTTGTCCCCGCACATGTCCGGTTTAGAGGGGTTTCACTGTAATACATTGGAGAATATGTTATTCTTTCCCGTTTAAACGCAAACGAAACGCCTAGCCTATTTACTAAAATGCAGAATAATCTAACAATTATCACGATTTGTTTTAATCTGAATGGTAAACAGTTTGGAGTCGCTTAAGACGCCGGGTTACCATGAGTCTGATCTGGCCCCAAACTGATTGCTACGGAAATAATAGTTTTAGAGTAAACGCGTTTATTGGGAAATAATAACGTCTTCTCAACTGTAGAACAGAACATATGTTTTATTGATTTGTATATCATCATCAAATATACATTTACATGTATATCTGTAATTATTCAAATAACATGCATGCATAACTTATGTATAAATATATGTATATTTAGCGTAAAATCCAGTCACGTGGCGTACTATTTAATACATAAATAATCTATGTTTTGCTGTATAAGCAACACAAATAGATTTCAGTGACTCTAAAGCAGCACAACTAGAGTTTAGTAACCTCAGTGAACTAAACAGTTATAATTTTCACAATATACAGTGGAGAATCTGTTATTCTTTCCCAATAAACGCGTGTACGCTAAAACTATTATTTGCAGTGCAAACAGTTTGGAGCCAGATCAGACGCCGGGTAACCCGGCGTCTGATCAGGCTCCAAACTGTTTGCCACCGAGATAAACATGACATATCAGAATTGTCCAAAAGTTGTTATTTTATACGTTTTGGTGCTTTGTGTTTGCGTACGTTTGCGTTTAAACGGGAAAGAATAACAGATTCTCCACTGTACGTATGTCTCATAGTTATATTATATTCTTCTATGAAAACTGATTGAACAAAGACTCAACGGTGGTGTTAACTAAATGTCAGATCAAAGCTGGAAGGAAACACAAAAGTAATGCTCTTACATGTACATATACGCTTTCTTCTTTACTTTCATTTTGACCGTTTTTGCTTGAATGTGTAATTCTTTCTCAGTAGGCGTGTTTGTGCTAAAACAAATATTACCATTGCAAACAGTCTGGATCCAGATCAGACAACGGGTTACCTGGCGTCTGATCTGGTCCCAATTATTTGGAATGGAAATACAGTGCTCCCTCCCCACAACGACATCAAACGGGAGACAAACATTGTGTGTGTTGTTCGGAGGGAGTCGTTATAGAGAGGGAAATTAGCAATCAACTTGAATTCAAGCTTTTTGTCACACGTCATTATGTTTTTCTCCCGTCAAAGTGTCCAATATTTGACTTTGAGAAAAACAGCAGACGACAATTCTAAGTAGACGATATTGCATCAGTTAAAGCGTTAGGCACCGTTGTTCTGTTAAGGGAACTGCGACAAGGGCCGTTGTAATGAGAGAATCGTTGTTGGAAGGGCTAGATAGAATCTTTATGTAGGGAGGGAACACTATAATAGATTTAGGCGAACGCGTTTATTGGGAAAAAATGATGTCTTCACCACTGTATGTAATTTACACCTATGGCTATAAGGGGTCATGGTTTAAATAATATCAATGACCCTCTTGCCCATGTAACAGAACAGATTCTTTATTTTGCAATTTAACGTCAGTATGTGTCATTAGTTTTACCACATTTTCTATAAATACGCCATTTTACGCCTCTAATTTATACCACCACCAAAGAAAATATTTATAATATATACAGTCATGATTATGCACCGTAATTAATATATTCTATATCCTAGCAAATGGTAGCTTGAAGCGGATTGAGAGTAAAACATAATGCGCCTTAAGCCGCATTATGTTTTACTTTCAACCTGCTTTAAGTGAGCACATGTCTTTAATACTAGAAACAGGCTTTGAGATAACTGGTTTAGTACCACCATAAGTACATGTTACAGACACGTTAGCAAGATGGCATCAACACATTTGGCAAATTTGTTTTCCGAAGCGGTTCACATTACATTTTCCACAAATAAACAATAGCTGGTGCCATATTAAAATGTCACGTGATATGGAATATATTGAGTCGTGCGATCTTTGTACGGTGACAGCAGTTAAAGTTTATTGTCTGCGAAAGTGATAAATAAATCGGAGACAGACTTGGTCGTAACTTCGAGACTTTAATGTACGATAGGAGCATTTGATCTGCCTTTATTTCTTTTAAAACTTTGATTTTAAGCACTTTCCGCCAGACATACTAAAGTACACACAATGTATTTTGTTTCTTTTTGTCTGTCTTTTTTATCTGTCTTCTTAATTGTGTCTCGCGTACAGTTGAAGTTGATTTAAAAGACATTCATAATTGATACGTATGAAGTCTCTATGATATACGGCGGAGATGGTTGAGCGTGTAGCGCTCTTTATCTTCAATACAGGGACCATGAGCTCAAGCTCAAGCTCAAGCCGCCGACCCAGCGGCCTGACTAGAATTTATTCCAATCCTCGATTTTGTACAGGAATGTTCTTTAACAAGATATGCATCCCGAATTGCTCCTCTCCATCCGGGGGTTAAAATGGATACCCGTGAGTGACTGAACTGGTACAGTCGCTGCCTAAGATGGCCCAATGATCATGGGAGTAAATGCACAGTGGGCTGAACGATCATTTGGACTGCACATATACTATAACTTGGTACTTTCTATTAATGCAAACCAATAACAATACAGAATGATCCTTTTTTATTTTATCCTGTATGACGAGATAGTCTGCTTTAACTCTTTCCTCCCTGAAACTTTAAATGGAAAATTCCAGTTTCCATTTTTGTCTAGTCCATTTCTGACTTTTAAGGGTTGTTTTTGTCAATGTTTGGCATTATGACAAACAGTGAAGACCCTGATCAGAGGGCTCCTAGGAGCCCTCTGATCTTGGTCTTCACTGTTTGCATAGAACAAGTGTACTATTCACATGTACACTGTTTGAAAAGGACGCCTATATGCGGGACTAGGGCTCAAAGGGTTAATGTAATTTCTCCATAAATACATCTTTTTACGCCTGTAATTTATATCGCCACAAAAGAAAATACCAACACGTAGTTACAATATATACACTCGTTATTATGCACCATACGAATACATTCTATATCCTAGCAACTGGTAGCTTAAAGCAGGTTGAGAGTAAAACATAATGAAGGCGCAAATGTTACTTTCAACCTACTTTAAGTGAGCACACGTCTTTAATACTAGCACAGGCTTTGGGATAACTGGTTGAGTACCAAAATAAGTACATATTACAGACACGTTAGCAAGATGGCATCAACACATTTGGCAAATTTGTTTTCCGAAGCGGTTCACATTACATTCTCCACAAATAAACAATAGCTGGTGCCACATTAAAATGTCACGTGATATGGAAAATATTGAGTCGTGCGATCTTGTACGGTGACAGCAGTTAAAGTTTATTGTCTGCGAAAGTGATAAATAAATCGGAGACAGACTTGGTCGTAACTGCGAGACTTTAATGTACGATAGGAGCATTTGATCTGCCTTTATATCTTTTAAAACTTTGATTTTAAGCACTTCCCACCAGACATACTAAAGTACACACAATGTATTTTCTTTCTTTGTGTCTGTCTTTTTTATTTTTCTTCTAAATTGTGTCTCGAGTAGACTGGCACCAGTCTCCAGAATAGTTTATCATTATTTCCCTTTGATTCATACTGGGTTGTCTTTTCCTATCCAGGATTCTAGACTGGCACCAGTCTCTAGAATAGTTTATCATTATTTCCCTTTGATACATACTGGGTTGTCTTTTCCTATCCACGATTCTAGATAAATCAGTGCTGGACTCTGTAGCAGGAGTAAGGAACAACAACAGACCATTGAAAAACAGAATACATTATTAAAAAATAATATATTTATCAGACTAGTAGCTAGTCTATGTCTCGAGTACAGTTGAAGTTGTTAAGACATTCATAATATATACTTGCGTAGTCTCTATGAAAATACGGCGGAGATAGTCGAGCGTGTGGCGCTCTTCATCTTAAAACCAGGGGCCCTGAGCTCAAGCCCCCGTCTATCCAGTGGACCGACTAGAGGTTTTTTCTTATTCCCGATTATGTACAGGAATGTTCTTGGTCAAAAAATGCACCGCAGATTTCGGTAAACGGCCTTTTGCCCCTTCGGCCTTTTGCCCCTTCCTCAAAAACAGCAACACGGAACTTTGCCCCTTCTTGATTTTACGTACACGGCCTTTTGCCCCTTCACGTTTTTTCATACATGGAACTTTGCCCCTTCCATAGCGGAATTTTGCCCCTTCCGTATCGAAATATTGCCCCTTCTATATATTTAAAATTGGAAAGAACAGAACAGAACACATATTTTATTCAATATTTAAATATAACAAGAGGATGTATCAATATTTGTAAGTATTAATAAGTTTATATGTTTCCGTTTCTACACTCGATGACAAGAAATGGGGAGGCTGACGAAGAGGCAGATTTCTGCTTGCCAAAGTGCAGACTTCCGTCCGTGCGAAAATAGGGAAGGGGCAAAAGTCCGCCCCTGTAAAAAACTGAAAGGGGCAAAAGTCCGTGTAGGAAGGGGCAAAAGTCCGTGTTGGAAGGGGCAAAGTTCCGTGTTGCGATTTTTGACGAAGGGGCAAAAGGCCGGAGGGGCAAAGTTCCGGTATTCCAGATTTCTTCTCTCCACACAGGGGCTAAAGCGGGTACCTGTGAGAACCAGCTGAGCAGATCCTGTGGCTACCTGCGAGTCATATGTTAGCAGTGCTCAATATTGTAGACAAGATGGCTCACTGAGGACCCATCTGATCTGGGTCTTTAATAGTTTTCACTTTGCAATATTGTGTCAATAAGTACCTTTAGCTTTTTCATTGCCAACGTCGCCATAAGACGACTTGCAGTTTGACACTCGTATCGATATGTTTTAAGTTATACTATATTGAATCATACTTTGAAACGATCTTGCAATCAACAAACTTGAAGCAGACGACAATGAAACAACGAAGGGGTAAAATTATCACGATTAGTTCGGCAGCGAAAGAGTTTTTTGTAAAATTCGGACGGACATTATATGAAACATTGAAATGTCCATTTGAAGTTTCAGGAGTCAACGAGTTAATGAAATGGTTAGAGGGCCCTGGATTTACAGAACATGTAGTTAATGGCATGACAATGTTGTATTAACGGAACCATTATGCTGTATCCCAGTCGTTAGACTGATTTTATTCACCTAAGATGAAACACAGATTACAGAAAATGATCAATTGAGAGCTTCTCTAAGAGAGCAAATTGATAGCGAACGGCTCCTTTGATGCAGGCCTTTTAGTCGTCAATACCATCGATCGACGGCATGCAGACATAGTTTAAGTTAATTCTTAACTCATTCGCCCCTGAAACTTTTAATGAAAAGTTCCGTTTTCCAATTAAGTTTAGTTCATTTATGACAATTTAGAGGTGTTTTTTGCAATTTACTACAAATTGACAAACAGTACAGACCCTAATCAGAGGGCTCCTACAGGAGCCCTCTGATCTGAGCTAAACTGTTTGTATTGGACAAGCGTACTCTGTTTAGGTACAATGTTTATAAATGACGAGTATACTCGTCGCTAGGGTTGAATGTGTTAATGGTTTAAAGCTATGTTCCCAGAACATCTAAGTCCATGAAATAGCCCAGTACAGACATACCCTGTATCTAGTGAATTACATGGAAAACAAGAAACGAAGAGTGTTTCTTAATGTAAAACAAAAGTAAAGTAGAATACTGCAAATGAATCTTTGGTATAAGTTAGTTCTTCTTTTATTAGCGGATAGTCTATAACTCTATATAATTACAATGCATTTTTAATTGAAAGCCCCAGAGACATTCATACCTTCCCGTGGTTCTTGGGCTTAATTGTTATAGGGAATGTTTCTGTTTATTTGACCGAGATTATCCACTCTGCCAAGAACTAAAAGGAAGGCAGGTCGGTGGTTTTGATCATATACGCTGCTTCGCAATGAATGAGATTAGCCGAAATCATCTTCATGAAATCACTATCATCTCATCTCATCAACCCTCATCATTCATCGGCGATCTATGACCTATATTGTTTCACAGTGCCGTAAAACCCAACTCATCCAACCATCTATCAAATAAAATGGTCGCTCAACAAGGGCTGACTGTATAAAAATATTATCCTAAGTTTCTAAGTCTATCATTGGATACCTTTGTGATTTGTTAGAAATCCTAGTATAGAGTGACCTCTTGCAATAACAACCATCCGGACTATACGCCTTATTGATCGGGGGTAGTGGGAAAAGGCATACTTATGTGTAAAGCAAGATGGAATTAAGCAGAAAGTTCCCATATGAGCTTTTTGGTTTACTTTCATCTTGTTTTAAGCAAATAATATGAATCGCTTACACCGAAACGAACATTCGCCAGAGTGGTCGTTTAACCCTTTCCCTTATAGAAGCGGCTTTTAGCACATTCATTTTATTCATCCGCTGAAGAAAATAGTTCCAAATTATACCGTAATGAATATGTGTCATACTTAATACTTTCCTTATTCTAGCAGTTAATAGCTTAAAGCAGGCTGAAAGTAAAGCAGAATGCGCCTTAGGGCGCATTCTGCTTTACTTTCAACCTGCTTTAAATAGTCACATATCTTCAATACTAGAAACAATGCTATCAGGTAAAGGGTTAAAGCCGACTTTTCGGTTCAATAAAATCTCTCTATCACGAACAATAAATTGAATTGATTATACATGTACGGTGTTTAAGACATGTGATTGTTTTATAGCAAGGTGGAAGGAAAACAGAGATTTCTGTTTTACTTCCACCTTGCTTTAAGCTGTCACCTGTGTTTAATACAATTTTTAACACCTTTTTTTTGGTGGTCGTAATAGACAGGTCTTTTACTGTAATTGCAAACAGTTTGGATTTAGATAAGACACAACCAAACGCAGCGTCTGAGCTGTATCCAAACTGTTTGACACTAAAAGGTCTTGTCTAACCCTTCGTCGGTTTCTTTAATTTAAAAATAAATAAGTCTTAATTGGACAAATGTTGTAGACGACAATAGGACTATTTCAAAGCAGACGTAATTACGGCAGGATAAGGGTGAGTAAAAATACGATAATCATTATATTCAATATCAAAACGTGGCGGTATATGTCATAATCACCCATGTTAACCTTTCTAGTGCCGGGAACAAGTTTTCCTCCAATTGGTAACCAGTTTGGATCCAGTATGGCGTCTGGTTAGAACCCCAGCTGTCCGTCCCTCGGGCCGTCTTGCTACAAGTTCGGAGAATAATCTTGACCACTTTTAGAATTAAAACAAAAGATAATTTTAGGTGAGGATATTGTGAACGTATGATTATTACTGAGCCTGCAAAGGTTTAACTCTTTGCATGCCAGCGGAAGATACATGTGCCACAGTGATAACCTTTGCAAACAGTTTGGATCCTGATGAGACGCCGCGTGACGCGGCGTCTCATCAGGATCCAAACTGTTTGACACTCCGACCCTGTTTTGAAAAGAAACTTTGAAAATTCTAATTCTAGAACAGTAGTAGACGACAATTATTGCAGACAAAAGAAATAACCCAGCATGCAAGGAGTTAAAGGTCTGAAAGGATTGGAGAAGTTAATGCCTTACCCGGAATCCCTGCAAGCTTGGCAATAGGATCGCTCTCCCTTTTCCGGAAGCGTTGTTGGTTTAATCAATTGATACAATTATCCAATAAAGAAGTAAGCCAACAGCCATCTTAGAAGGAGGGGAGGCGATCGATATCACTAGCCTACCTTAAAATGCAATTAATTTCCCGATCTTTCATCAGCTCAACTTATTTAATTCCCCGGGGTTTTTCAATGAAGGCTAGTTTTAAATACAAATTGCTGGCAAAATTACTAGAATTGATAAATGGCAGACCTACTTTTTTAAATAAATGTCTACAGTGGGGGAGAACACGTTTAGTTCTTCTCCGATTTAACCCATATTAGTATATCAATAAATACACTTCTTAACGCCTTTAATATATTCTTCCACTGAAGAAAATAGTTTCAATTTATACAGTAGTGAATATGCAGCATAAGAAAATGTTCCTATATTCTAGGAGATTGCAGCTGAAAGTAAAGCAGGATGCGCCTTAAAGAGAATTCCGCTCTACTTTCAACCAGCTTAAAGCATCCATTTGTCTTCACTACTGAAAACGAGCTGCTTAAGATCTAAAACCAAAGTGCATTCAATCACACAAAGAGAATGTCAGCTTTAAATATACATATGTTGACGTATTAATTTATATTGTTTCTCGGTGCCTGATCTGAATCTAGACTCTTAGCAATAAACGTCCATTTATTGAACAAAAACTTTTCTTGAGCAGTCACCACATTTTGATGTCTAGCGGTGCCTACAATCACAAACAGCCGTTACTATACTGTGGTTAATATAGGATTTCTTGGAAATCTGTCGGAATTTTATCTAGCAATGCTGACTCTCTTCGAGAGATGGCATTTGTATGTAATATCAGAAACACAAAATCCAGCCTCCAAACTGTTTGTCATTCGGATACAAACACGTCTTCGGCATTTCTAAAAGGCTGTTCTTTTCTATACTGTATCTCATTCCGTTTGAGATTTATTTGAACGGGAAATATAAAATGTTCCTCATTTTAGCATGCACCATGCATTTATAGTAAAGCCCTTGATCCACACCTGTATCCTAGAGTATCGGCTGGATTTCTGTCACATTTACTGACAGCCATGAATAACCCAATATCCGCTTTAAGTGTCAAATATTGTTTTCTTGCGGATGGGACCGATAGTATTACACCGAGGGAAAGAATTATTCCACAGAGTTTAATTTTGTGGAATACTCAGGCTCCTATTTTAGGGCGATAGTTAAAGTTATTGATCCGGATGTATATGGTATAACGTTTATAATCGTGATTAATTAAAGTCGGTAAAATCTCCCAACGCCCTTTCAATAACACTCTATCAAATAGCGGGAATATTTATGTGAATATGTTCCAATTTTAGTCTCATCGCCTGAAACCATTATCATGGGATAAAAAACTAACACTTGCAAACAGTTTGGATCAAAATAAGACGCCGAGTAACTCTGCGTCTAATTTGGATCCAAACTGTTTGACATTCAGATTAAGCCATATCTACACCATTTTCAAAACATTGTCATTTATTTGCATTATATTGCAATTCGTTGGCCTTTGGTTTTGTAGTCTAACATCTTGTTTTCCTTGCCCGAAGAACAGTTGTTATTGGCAGACAGTTTTGATCATACTAAGACGTGTAACGATGCATATGATCAGGATCAAAACTTTTTGATACTCATAACGACAATAGTCTAGTCAATTAACCATAAAAGCAGACGACAATTGTTTAAAGCAGATGACGTCATGGCGGGGAAGGGGTTAAACATTGATCAACTATTTCACTGCCAATGGTACCAAAATGCAACTCTGCAAACAGTATGGATCCTGATCAGACGCCGCGTATCGCGGCGTCTGATCAGTTTCCATACTGTTTGACACTCGTATCGATATTTCTTCAGTCAAAAAGCCCTAAATCTGACTTTAAATAATATAGCAGACGACACTATCAATGCAGACGATATATTGGCGGTAAAAGGGTTAAAGCAGACGATAAAATTTGGCAGTGAAAGAGTTAATAACAACGTGTTCTTCACTATGTAGCATCTCATAACTATATAAGGCCACTTTGTTTTATGCATTAACCTTTTCACTTAAATCATGACATCATAATGTATAAGTAACGTTACAGCCACTGTCACATTATCGTTTACAACGAATTTTCGTCTGCTTTATTTGTTAAAACTTAGAACTGTATCCTTTTTTACTTAAAATCATTGATACGAGAGTCAACAGTTTGATTTCTGTTCAGGCGCCGCGAACGGGTTGCAAAATGTAAGTGTTGCTGCACTTGGAAGTGAAAGGATTGATATGTTGTGGTAAAGTACTA
Source organism: Gari tellinella (assembly GCA_922989275.2). NCBI lineage: Eukaryota > Metazoa > Mollusca > Bivalvia > Cardiida > Psammobiidae > Gari > Gari tellinella. Next base: position 49,200,798 of record OV277864.1, read on the forward strand.
CATGTAGTATCTAATTTACTCACCAATATTGGCGTTATATAACCCCACTACTTTGCTGACGCTACTAATAAAATATTGTAATTCTAAATTTCACAGGTTACAACGTCATTACAAACGACTGCGAATCTGTTTAAATGGAATCACAATATATTTGAATACACGTGTACATGTATGTTTATATACCTTAAATGGCCTCGAATTCTCAACCCACTTAAAACATTGGACAGGTAGAAATTATCTCTTCTGTTTGATATATGGGGTGTATTATTTGTCTGTGAAATAGGTAAATATCACATTTAGAAGTTTTCTGCGTTCTTATTTTCCTGCATTATCGACATGCGCTTCTTTATTGGTTCAAATGTGATCGTCGCATGCTATGTCTCTCTCGAGCCCCCACCCTGCCCCAAACATATAGACACATACCCGATCACCTAAACAAATACATAATATTTTCAGATCCCTGTCATAAGTATCTAAACCATAACAAGCGACGAGTGCCTGTGCTTTGGATGTCAACTAACTGCATGTTTTACTGTTTGTCTTTAATGGGGGAATTCGTACATTCGAGTGTTCATCTGAGTCTGAAATCGGATCCGTGTGCCAAGAGTTATCTTCCCATGATGTACCTAAATGTTAGAAAAGGCTTTATATAATTTTTGGTTAGCTCTTATGTCTACAAATTTAAATGGATTTTGATAAAAAAAAAACAAAAAAAAACAAACAACAACAAACAAACAAACAAAACAGACACATAACAAAAAATCTTGTTGTGATTATAGGTGAAACTCGAAGTCAAACCTGTTACGTTCCAATACCACAGGGGCCCGTTTCATAAAACTTCTTACGACAAAATTTATGTTGTCGTAAGTCATAACTTCAAAATACGTTTAATTTATTATTCCTCTATCTAATTCTGTCTTGTGACATCTTTTTTGGAATCGTCTTTTCAAGACGATTCCAAAAAGATGTCACAGGACAGGATTAGATTGAGAAATAAATAATAATTGAGACTTTTATAATCTTACTTACGACAACATTTGTCGTATGAAGTTTTATGAAACGGGCCCCAGGGCAATACCAGTGTTTTTGATGCCCTCTTATTGCATTGCGTTTACGTCTAGATTGGTTTAAACGGAAAATAATAACATTTCCCCAGTTTGCACCACTACAAAGTCGGTGAGTTGTTATGAATTATAACTGGGTCAAACAGAAAACCAGACACTTCCAAATCAAAACCAGAGAAAAACAGTAGCAGATGGAACAGCAATGCGCATGTAATTTCCTTTAACCCTTGACCACATAGTTTCTAGTTTTGAAAAACAGGTGACCACTTAAAATAGGTTGAAAGTAAAGCAATATGCGCCTAAAGGCACATTCTGATTTACTTTAAACCTGCTTTAAACTACCATCTGCTAGGATATAGCTATTATTTATTATGGTACATGTTCATGACTATATAAATTGGATCTTCATTGTAGTGAAGGAATAAATTAAATGCGTTGAAATGTGCTTCTCTGAGGAAAGGGTTAAAAAGCAATAGCTCTAGTTCCCTGCGATTCTCAAAATTTGTAAAACCCACGACCCGCATCACAAAGCCTTGGGTCCCACGATGCACCTTCTTGAAAAATAAAATGCATTTGTCTTGCAGCCTTCAGTGGTCTGTCCTGAGAGTTCGTCATGTTTACTCATTGTTCGAGATGTAGGGTTTTACGGCTGTCTTCTGTAGAGAAATGGCAATAACGCTTTTGACAAGGATAAAGAACATGCATGTATATTGGAAGCATGTTATTATTTATCTTATAACTATTTGCATGCTGGGTATTTTCGACGTCTGCAACAATTGTTTAGTGCTACTGCTTTAAAATGAGAGTTTTCAAAAATGCACAGGATCAGAGTGTCAAACAGTTTGAGTCCTGATGAGACGCCGTGTTACGTAATGACGAGTCGCCGCCAGTATATCAACTGTTAAACAAAACTAAGACCAGGTGTCAACTAGGGCGCGGACAAGACGCGGAATAAAAATTAAGTGAATCCGCAACCCTTCCGCATATTCTTGAAAGTTTCTTTTCATTGTCCGTATCATTCCTAAACACTTCCCAATGATTCCGCACCTTCCGGAGGGGTAAAATTGTCCGCGTCGAAATTTTGGTTGAGAGCAAAATTTGGACGCGGAAATGAACTTCCTGACACCTTCCGCAACCAGTCTGCGTTGTCCCGCCGACATCGCCAGGACATCCGGCCTTTCCTGAAGCTTTCCGGCTCTTCCACAACCGCCCCTGAAAGCTTCCGCGGTACATGTAAAGGGAGTTTCCCGCGTCGATAGGAATACATTTGGAAGACAAGCGGAAGGTATCCCGAATTATTCAGGAACGTGCGGAGACGGTGCGGTACTGTATAAGTAAGTGCGAGGAACCGACGCGGACAAAGTATCACGTGACTATTTTTGTCCTACTACGATCAGCATGTTCGGTGGACATTCTGTGTCTGTCCTGTATAATTCCTAGGACTGTCTCAAGTATGTCTGCAGATAATATAAGTTCACAATATTGCAAAAAATCGGACAGTGATTCGTGCCTGACGCGGAAGCTATGCCGAAATGCCATTTTTGATTCCGCAAACCTACCTAATCTTGTCCACACTCTAGTGGACGCAAAAACGCAATGTAATCAAACAGCGTCATGAACAATTTTAACCCTTTGAATTCTTTACAATTTAGCAATAGCAAACAGTCATCCGGCTTTTGATCTGGCGCACACTGTTTTCTATTGATCGAATTGCTTCAACACAAACGTAATTATTGGGAGAAATACGGTCACCTGAAATGCAAACAAATCTAGATTATCTATGCGGGGATGAAACGCTATTATTCGTAAATATAAAGAGTGTTTGTCTATTGCAAAACAGTCTTGAACCAGATTAGACGTTGAGTAAATCGGCGTCTGATCAGACTCCAAAATGTTTGACAATCAATTTCAATGAAACACACACGTACAAACAAAAATATTCGTCGATAGTTTCAGAACATTTCTTTGCATTGCATTTGCTTAATTAAGAAATGTCCATGAATCGCGATAGATCAGACCGACAGGTAAATCTTAATTGTTTGACATTCATATTTTTTATTTCAGAAAATGATAATATTTATTTGTTAGTATTTTCCAAACACCATCGGTTTCTACATTTGTGTTGCATTATGTTTGCGTTTACGACCATTAAAACGGTTCGCTTTAACCACTGTACGAATAGGCGGACTGATGCGTTAATCTTTACCAGATAACGTGTTAACGATAAAACAATTATTATCCATTACAGTTTGGAGCCAGATGAGACGCCGGGTAACCATGCGTCTCAACAGGCCCAAAACTGTTTGTCTCTCATTTACAAATAAATGGTCAGACATTTCTTATAGTTGTCAACTTCATACATTTTACTACATTGCGTTTGTGTTTAACTCAGTTCAAACAGGTAATAACAAGATCGTCTCCCCTGCAAGTGTAATTAGGTCAAGCAGAACCCATCACCAGACAACGGTTCCCAGTCAAACCCAGAGAAAACAGTGGCAGATGGAACGGAAATGCGCATGGAATTTCTTTTGGGAAAGCAATAGCTCCCTGAGATTCTCTAATTTTGTCAGCACAGCAACCCGCATCATGATCCCCGTGTCCCACGATGCACCATCTCTACAAATCCCGCATTTCCCAAAATGCTAAATATATTGAGACCGACTGCACCGCCCCGAGAAAGATTTCTTCTTGGGTAATTAAAGTCGAGACATCAAAAACCATGCGGATAATTTTCTGTAACGTTTGGATAAAAGTGATGTCTTTAATTTGGTAATTCCATTTCCGGAGGAATTGGTTTTTTCCCTCGAAACTTAATTTGCCTAAGAGCAAGTAGCAAACAGAAGGTTTACCAGCGCTGCTGCATTGGACGCTGATCGATATCCACCGCCTTGGTGTTTCCAATATAATATATTAATGTCTTGATGAATACCGACTTCCTTGTTTGGAAGATGGGCTGCAGTTTGTTTGTACCGTCAATCCTCCTTACAACGACCGTCTTGCTTCCCGCATTACGGTCTACATTCCCGTCTTGCGGTTCCCGATTTAATGCAACGGTTTTGGTTCCAACATTAATGTGACGGTCTTAGTAGTGGTTCAAACGTTAATGTGACGGTTTAAAGCGACGGTTTTGCTTCCAACTTCAGAGCCACTTTGAAACGACGGTTTTGGTTCCAACTTCAGAGTCGCTTTGAAGCGACGGTTTTGGTTCCAACTTCAGAGTCGCTTTGAAGCGACGGTTTTGGTTCCAACTTCAGAGCCACTTTGAAGTGACGGATTTGGTTCCAACTTCAGAGCCGCTTTGAAGCGACGGGTTTGGTTCCGACTTCAGAGCCGCTTTTAAGCGACGGTTTTTGATTCCAACTTCAGAGCCGCTTTTAAGCGACAGTTTTGGTTCCAGCTTCAAAATCGTTTTAAAATAAAGCAACGGCTTTGGTTCCAACTTCAGAGCCGCTTTTAAGCGACGGTACTGCGACGGTTCTACATGAAGCTCCCCGAATTTGTTTACATTCTAAACCTTTGCCTACTGATCGTGAACTGAGTTTGCTGCAAACAGGTTCTGATCAGAAGCTTAATTGCTGGACATCCTAATTTAACCTTTTCACTCTAAATGAGGCTTAATGTTTAGCGCGTTTGCAAACAGTTTTGATCCTGATCAGACGCCGCGTAACGCGGCTACTGATCAGGATCCAAACTGTTTGACACTCGTTTGGAAATTCTTAAATCATACTGCCTTATTTTTAACTTTGAAACGACATTGCAGACAACAAAATTGAAGCAGGCGACAATGAAACGATGAAGGGGTAAACATCTCCCGAAAAGGTTTAGTTTATAGTGTTATGTGACCACTTATGTAAAGAAATCTTAAATCTCTATAGAATTCAAACGCAAGCACAATGCAATACAATGTACAAATGAGGTTTTTTAAAAATTCTGACGAATATCTGAGTGGCAAACAGTTTAGAGTCTGGTCAGACGCCGGGATACCCGGTGAAGGATCCTGTTCCAAATTGTTTGCATACATGTTAAAAAAAATTACGCGCTTATTGGGAAAGTTTTTCCTACACTCGGAAATGTGCTATGTCTTTCAGACTACGGGTATTCTATTAAAGCTCACTTCATACAACTGCAGTAACAATAATACAGTTTCGCACCCAATCTGTTCTTGTCGGAGTCTAAATATTCCATTAACTCGTTTATCGGCATAAAGCGACCTCTCTGTCGACTTCCTTATATGGAAGATGAGTCTGTAGTTTGTATTGTACATGACCTATAGTATTCGCACGACGGGCAATCAGTCATGTTTGTAGATTTGGCAGAAATATCGGGATAATTTGGCACGCAAAGCATTTTAACCGAGAACACACACAAAACACAGACAGAGAGATCGGCGCAGGCAATCAGTTGAACAAAAGACGTGATTTCTACTAATCTTTATTATACATGGCTTGTGGCTATCGCTCTAAATTATTGTCTGCTGTAAATGCTTCTTCTGCAAAAATGATCAAATTTAGTTTTTTACGTATATTTTATGAATCACGGAACCAATACAAGTGGCTCTCAGAGAGGAAGGGTTCAAATAATTTGTCCTGTAATATCGTCCTCTTGAAATTGTTGTCTGCTTTTAATCCTCAACAAGCAGAATTATCGCCTGCTATAAATGTATCTCCTGTAAAATAACTCTTAATCCTTTCGGCGCAAAATAAATCATGAGGTTTTTATTCTATCACCGCTTTAATGTCGTTTGCTTCAATATTCTTGTTTGCAAGATCATTTCAAAGTAAGATGATTCAATAAAGTATACAAAGTATGTCGATACGAGTGTCAATCAGTTGGATTCTGAACACACGCCTCGTCTGATCAGGATAAAAACCGTTTGCAAAGTCGACTTTATGAAACTTCGACGCCAAAAAGGTTAACAAGTTGTACGTTTTTTAAATGAAAAGTTTGATATGATTGACAAACAGTTTGGGGCCTACAGTGGAGAATCTGTTATTCTTTCCCGTTTAAACACAAACGTACGCAAACGCAAAGCACTAAAACTTAGAAAAGTACAACTTTTTGACAATCCTGCAAGTTCATCTTTATCTTGGTGGCAAACAGTTTTGAGCCTGATCAGACGCCGGGTTACCCGGCGTCTGGTCTGGCTCCAAACTGTTTGCACTGCAAATAATAGTTTTAGCGTAAACGCGTTTATTGGGAAAGAATAACAGATTATCCACTGTAACTAGGATGAATAAAATATTGCAGTGGAGAAGACATTATGTCTTTCCTGTTTAGGCTATACATACGCCTTTGTACGACTTTAATTTATTTACCACTGAAGAAATTAGTTCCACCTCGAACAGTCATAAATATGCAGAATAAGAAATATTGTCTATATATCATAAAAGGCGCATTCTGCTTTACGACCTACCTGTTTTAAATTTTCACCTATCTTCAAAACTAGAAACTGGCTATGGGGAACTGGATTAAACTAAACGCAAACGCATGGCATGAAATATAGTAAATGGCAGCATTCTGGAAACAGTGTCTATTAAGGCGTCTGATCTGACTCCAAACTGTTTGCAATGGTCAGAATGATTTTGTCATAAGCGCTTTTGTTTTGATAGAGAATATCGTCTTCTCCTCTGTATCGTTTGATCGGAAGTCTGAAATCGTCTGACAGGAAAATCTCGTTAAAATAATGGAAAGGGAAGCTTGACTTTAGCTTCAGACAAAGCTTTAGCCTTTTATACCAATAGTATTGTCAGCTTTAGATCTGTCGGCTGCAGCTTTTCAAAAACATAAGTTTTTCGGATTTTTGACTAGTTTACCCGTCGTCATGAATGTCAAATAGTTTTAGTATTAGGACCGGATAGAAATTGTTCGGCGTCCAAAGGAATAACTATATATGTTGATAATATAAGTGAATATATTAGTAATGAATACAGTGTATATACAGTAAGTATTCTAAGAAAGAGCTGTTTTATATTAACCCTTTAACCCATAACCTGTTTCTAGTATTTAAGATATGTGACCTATTAAAGCAGACTGACACATTCTGCTTAACTTTCAGCCTACTTTAAGTTACTATCTGCTACATGTAGTATATAGAAACTATTTCTTATAGTACATTTTCATGACTGTATAAAATGGAACTATTTTCTTTAGCGGATGAATACAATGAATGCGCTATAAGTCACTTCTATAAGGGAAAGGGTTAAAACAGTGTATACTATAAGGATGTCACCCGTGTTCGAAACGCAAACACTAGTCTTGGCCTACGCGTTTCTCAAAAGTTACAAAACACAGCATGTTCAAATATTCCAACGTCTGCTTCAACCATTTCTTGCCATAAAATTGTCTGCGATGATACTCTTTCCTGCAATATTTTTGCAACGTTAGATTTAAGTCACTATGACAGGAGAAATATCAAACAGTTTAAATCCTGATCAGACGTCGCGTTTAGCGGCGTCATATCAGGGTTTAAACTTTTTGCAAAATTTTAAAAATCGCCTACATGCGCATACGACACAATGGCAAACAAATAGAACCTTATTGTGCATATAAATGAAAACCAAATGTACACGTAACATCAATTTCTATTACCACGATCAGGATTCAGACTGTTTGCGAACTTTTAACCCCTTCACTTTCTTACCCCGAGTACACTAGTTATTCGAAAACAGTTTGGATCCTGATCAGACGCCGCGTATCGCGGCGTCTGATCAGGATACAAACCGTTTTATACTTATTTCAATATTTCATAAGTCAAAATAACTAAATATTTAATTTTAGAAATAAAAGCAGACGACAATTTTTTAAAATTGATGACGTCATGGCAGTGAAGGGGTTAAAAGTCGCCTACATGCACTTACGGCAATGCAATAACAAAATTGGAACCCTGCTGCGCATATAAATATTAACATGTACACCTGATATATTGCTACACCTATAATAGTCAGCTTGACACAATTAAATATGAAATATATCCGAAAATATTAACCTCTGCAGAACAATGTCCTTTTATCATCATAAAAGACTGGGGGAAATAATAGATGTAGATTTGTTGTTGCTGTTTTATTCGTCTGTATAAATATCCCCTAATGTATCTGTTTATATAGGTACAGTAGAAAAGACGTTATTCTTTCCCAATAAACGCGTTTACGCTAAAACTATTATATCAAGTGCAAACAGTTTGGAGCCAGATCAGACGTCACGTTACCCGGCGTTTGATCTGATGGCTCTAAACTGTTTACAACTCAGAATAAAAATAGATAGTTAGAACTTCTAATATTTTGTCATTTTCTACATTTAAAAGCTATGCATTTACGGTTCGATTGCGTTTAAACGGGAAAGAGTAACGTCTTCTCCACATTATTAGGTTAAGACGTCATTAAGTAGTTCAATGCTAATAACGCCAAAAAGGGAAACTTTGCAAACAGTTTGGATTCTGATCAGACGCCGCGTGACGCGGCGCCTGATCAGAATCTAAACTGTTTGACATTTGTACAGTGGAGAATGTGTTATTCTTTCCCAATAAACGCGTTTACGCTAAAACTATTATTTGCAGTGCAAACAATTTGGAGCCAGATCAGACGCCGGGTAACCCGGCGTCTGATCAGGCTCCAAACTGTTTGCCACCAACATAAACATGAAATATCAGAATTGTCCAAAAGTTGTTTTTTTTCTACGTTTTGGCGCTTTGCGTTTGCGTACGTTTGCGTTCAAACGGGAAAGAATAACAGATTCTCCACTGTATCGATATTTATTCAGTAAAACCAAGCCCTAAACCTGACTTGAAATATATTTCAGACGACACTATCAATGCAGACGACTTTTTGGTGGTGACGTGGTTAAAGCAGTCGACAAAACTTGGCAGTGAAAGAGCTTCTAAATAGTTGTCTTGTAAAACATTTGTCAGAGAAAAATAAATCCTGTAAATGCAGTAAAACTTTTCTATTACAACCACAAGGTTAAGTTTAGTATGCAGTATAATCTGATGCTGGTGACTGCTTAAAGCAAGGTGAAAGTAAAACACTAATGTCCTGCAGAAGCGTTGTGCTTTATTTTCATATTGCATTAAGCAATCATTTCCCGTTATGGCATCAATAGTACTTTTGCAGTACACGTTATAGAGGCGTTTTTAATACCGCATCTTTATATATTAGCAAAACTTTTATATATTTGAATTGTGTTTTTCAACTTTAGCTCCTTTTAACGCCGGGGTCACATCGGAACGGGACCTTGGTTTTAACCCCTTCACTGCCGTGACGTCATCATTTTAAACAATTGTCGTCTGCTTTTATTCATCAAATTTAATTTTTAGGTATTTTGATTAAAGAAATATTGAAATTAGTGTCAAAAAGATTGGATCCTGATCAGACGCCGCGTCACGCGGCGTCTGATCAGGATTCAAACTCTTTGCAAATAAACATCGTATTCGGGGTAAGGCAGTGAAGGCGGTAAGTCTCACCGAATAAACCACAAGGAGAAATAAATGTATATAGTACAGTACTAACTTTATAGAATGATGACATAGGCTATTTAAACTTTAGAGGTATCAAATCAATACTAACGATGTTTTGTTATTATACATGCCTGCACAAAATTAAATGGATTTTGTCAACCACTAAAGAAGATGTTATTCTTTCCTATTTAAACGAAAATTAAATTCAAACGCAATGCAATAAAATGGAGAAAATGTCAGTGTTTAGGATTTTAGATTTAGACTTAAAAAGTTCATGCTAAGTATCTGTTTAAATGATGTTGTGAATACAGTAAAACCTCTCTATTACGACCACTAAATTTTGTTAATTATTAGGGTGTTTACGATAGGTGACCGCTTAAAGCAAGGTGACAGTGAAACAGAAAGCTCCTATGAGCTTTCTGTTTCACTGTCAGCTTGCTTTAAGTTGCCACCTCTCTATTATACAATCAATTAGTCTTCGTTTTGGTGGTCGTAATAGCGAGGTTTTACTGTATTTCGTTACAATAGTGGTAGATATATATCATTTTAATGTGGGAATGAGTTTACCCTTTACCTCAAAACTTCTAGTTTTGAAGACAGATGACCATCTTAAGGGTGTATCAATGTCATGAGCCATTTTTTTCAAAGTATTAAACTTTTTTTCTATCATTGTTTTTTTGGAAGAGCTATTTATGATGAATGAAAAAATGAAAAAAAATATATATGGTGGTGTCCTTTTTTTTGAGCTACGGCGATTTGAAAAAGGTATGTCAAATTTGGATTTTTTTCTTCAAATTTTACCCGTTTAGAGTACAAGCTTCAGTAAAATCTATTTCAAAACAAAACAAAAATGTTAATTTGGGTTTTCTTTATTTATTTCATGTCTATGGTGGTATGTTCACATATATAAACAAAATTTAGACAAAGCAGGCACCAGGTTTGAACAATATGGATCCTTGAATATCAAAAATATGCTTTATATAGGGCATGATTTTATTAGATTTTTTATTTTATGAAAAAAAGTAAAAAAGTTTGAAAATGAAATAGTTATAGTATTTAACTTTTTCTTATATTCTACCAGATGAAAGCCCATACTAAGGCAGTTCAAAATATGAAAAGAAATTGAAAGGTCAGTGTTGAAAATTTTGAGTTATTAAAGTAAAAAGAGTTATCGCCCCTTACAAAATTTACAAAAAAGTACCATACCGATGATATTTAGAGCTTTATAAATTTCACATTTGGTGCCTGTTTTTTCTTAAATTAGTTTTCGTATGAAGAAATACTACCATAGATAGGAAATAAATAACACAAAACCAAATTATCATATTTGTTTTCATTTAAAATGGGTTTTATTGAAGCGGGCTGTTTGAAAAGGACAAAATAAGAGGAAGTGGGTGGGGTAAATTTTACATGGCCGTAGAGCCAACTGTTGTTCACCAAACTTTACACTTTTTCTATTTTTTCATTCATTTTAAATAGCTCTTCAATACAAAACCATCATAGAGTGTTTTCATATACTTTGAAAAGTTCCCAAATTCATGACATTGATACACCCTTAAGCGTTTGATCAGGGCCTAAATTGTTTGCATATATCAATGTAAACGAGGTAAGATGTTGTTGTTGCTGTTGTTGTTGTTGTTACGAATTAGGTTTTACGTCCACTAATAGCACCAGGGCTACCGTTTCTCCGGAATTTTCCTAAATCTCCGGATTTTGTCCCCAGTTCATGGTAGCTTAAAGCAGGCTAAAAGTAAAGCAGAATGCGCCCGCAGGCGCATTCTGCTTTACTTACAGCCGGCTTTAAGTAGTCCCATGTCAACAAAACAAGAAAAAAGCTATGGGGTAAAGGCACGATTTGTAAAATCGCACTTCAAATTTTGAAATCTTAGGATTTTTCATGTCAACTTATGGCAGCCCTGTAGCACTACGCATCCCCCATGCCTTGCCACCCTAGTCAACGTAGCACCATGTTCTTTGGGACACCACAAAGTTTTAGAATGAAGGGGTACCCCGAAGACAGTCCCCAGCCTTTTAATTGAGCATGAGATCGTTCTCAAGCATTTTATTGGTCAGATTTGAGCATTTAGCTCAAATCTAACCAACCAAAATCTTGAACGATCTAACACTCATCCCTGGCCAGCGCTTCATAAGCATGAACCCTGGCTAAATTGGTACTGGCAAGTGGTCTTAAGTGGTTGCTGGGTTACTCGGTACGTACGTTGCTGCTAAATATTTACATGAAAATCTATATAGGAACATTGCCATGTACACAATGCCCCGGACAAAAATCTGATCTCGGTGTACTTGCCAAACAGCAGTAAACAATTACAGTGGTGAAGACGTTATTCTTTCCCATTCAAACGCAAACGAAACGCAAACGCATTGCAATAAAGTTGAGAAAATGACAATTTTTCGACTTTTGTGACTATTCATTTTAATTTAAGTGGCAAACAGTTTGAAGCCTGATCAGACTCCGGGTTACCCGGCGTCTGATCAGGCGTCAATCTGTTTGCATTTGAATTAGCAGTTTTAGCGTAAACGCGGTTTTTTATTAGAAAAAAATATAACGTATTTTCCACCACATGTTACCAAATTAGATTTCAAGCAATTTGGCCGAAGAAGATACCATGTACATGTACTTGTTTCAAACAATTTGGAAAATGACCAGACGCCGACATATACCCGTTGCTTGATCTGAATCAAAGCTGTCTGAACATATTTGATTATTCGAATTTATTTGGTAGATAAGAAGTTCAAGGGCATACCTTGTATCGATGCCACGTGACGCAACACTAAGGTCAGTGCGGTTTGCAATGGCTTTCAGATAATAACATTATGACAGTGTCCATTCGATACCCCTGAAGTCCTAACCGAACTCGTGTAAAATGCAGTCGAAGCATTACAGTGAAATATCAAAGGCTAAATGACTTAACCATAATCATTCTACAGTCAAACTTGTATTAGACGATCAAACAACAGAAGATACAGTGAACTCTCTCTAGTACGACCACAGAAACGGGGCTAACTGATTTCAGAAAATTAATGTTACTGCTTAGAGCTACGTGAACGTGAAACAGACAGTTTCTTCAGGAGCTTTCTGTTTTACGTTCATCTTGCATTTATAGAGATGTTACTGTACTCTTCTTAGATAGTCTTAACAACAGGTGGTAGTTTAACCCATTACCCAATAGTCTGTTTCTACATGTAGTTTTGAAGACAGATATTTTAAGTAAAGCAGAATCCGCCTTAATTCTGGTTTACTTTTAGCCTGTTTCAAGGCATGATCTGCTAGAATATAGAAAATATTTCTTATGGTGTATATTCGTGAGTGTATCATGAACTATTTTCTTCAGTGGAGGAATAGATTAAAGTCGTATAAAGGCTTGTTTATGCAGTAATTGGTTAATGCATGTCCAAAAGTAATACATAAAGGCCATACATGTATATGAACAATTGCATAACTAATATTTCGGATATAAGTATCACTCTGTAACACATGTCTTTGAAATCGCCATGATTCTTCCTACAGTTTTCCTCTGATGCAATAACTTGAGTGTATGTTGTACAATATCAGGGACGTAGATAAACGTTAATCTACGTCCCTGACAATATTCATAGTTCTCGTTCCAAAACTGTTAATATCTTTAGTTTGTCTTTCAAACAAACACAAAGTCATATTAGCGATATGGATTCCAATTGTTTTCTGCATTATGTTTATCTTGCTTTATGCATTATTCACTTAAGACTACGACAATGCCTTCTGTTGCATGGTCGCTTTAACCATTCACTGCATTATCCCAAGTACAATGGTTATTTGCAAACGGTTAGACTCCTGATCAGACGCCGTGTCGCGCGGCGTCTGATCAGGATTCAAACTGTTTGACACTTATCTTAATATTTCATATATCAAGAAGCCTGAAAAATAGATTTGAGAAATAATGTTTAAGATTTATGACGTCACAGCAGTGGAGCGGTTAATACACGTTTGACAGTACAACAATATAACCAGTCAATGTCGAGGTTGCCCTCTAAAATTATGAGGGATTTGTTTTCCCCACACGACACGATATTAATTCTTTTGCAGACAGATGTAAAATAATATGACATGTTCGAAATAGATGGACTAATTTCGTATTAATAATTGATAATTCCCAGCCTGGGATGATACGGTGTATTGGTGTCAGGTAAGCGAAGAGGTTTTAGTCCATACCAGATGGCTGGCGCGGGCGTATTCAATATTCATAGGGCAATTTGGCTAATTATACAACCGTCTTGTGCATTGCGTCTAGCAAGTCGGCACGGTGCCTAACCTTAACCACGTCACCCTTGGATGCAGTCATTGTGTTATTCTATCGGATTTGTTTGGGGTGGTTTATTTTTGATAGCGGGGTTTGCTGACAATTATTACATGGCAGTAAAGTTGAATATTACGTACATATGTGCCAGGGCAATCAATTATATTGGGTATTGCATGTAGACAGACCTATCCCAACTGATATATTCAGCTGGGAAGTTGAGAGAACTGTGCATACCCTGGATATACATGTACACCGCAAAACAAAAACGTTTTGTCCGGATCTACTCTAGTTTTATATTGCTTTACACTATGCCTTTGAACCGTTGCGATAGAAAACCACTGCTATTGCTCACTGCTACGGTCTCTCAAAGACGCTCATTAATGGATTAACCAATTTCCTATAGCCTATATCTAGTTATTTCATGCGACCACTTAAAGCAGGTTTAAAGTAAGACAGAATACGTCTGAAGTCGCAACAATTACGCTTAAAACCTTCATTAAGTTACAATGTACCATCTGCTAGGATGTTGAACATAAAATTATACACGTACAAACACGATAAAGAAACTGTACATTTGGTGTAAGGGACTTTTGTTACACTTATAAGTACAAACCAGACACAAAGTTGATATCAAAATGCGCACAAATGTATTGGCTACACGATGGTGGATTTTTGATTGCGATTTGATAATTTGCAGAATACAATTATTATTTTGTTTGTGAATATTGATGCTGTGAAAGTAAATGTTGTAGACAATTAAGCCCCAGAACCGCGAAAAGAAGTTATATATAGGGCAAAGGGTTAACCCCTTCACTGCCTTACCCCGAATACACCTATAACTTGCCCAAAAATGGTTGACACCCGTTTCAATATTTCTTAAGTCAAAATACCTAAAGTTTAAATTTAAGAAGTAGAAACAGACGAAAATTGTTTACATTGATGACTTCATGGCAGTGAAGGTTAAAGCCAATGCCAGGCAGTTGAAAACCGCCGAGGATGACAATGTTTTGCTAAAATTAAACGTTGAAACTAAAAATACCTATTGACCACAATAGTAGACATTAGAAAATAGTGCACACCCTACTGAGACGCCGCAAATTGTGGCGTCTCAACAGGATTTGTACCGTTTACTGCTTCAAATGATATGATCTACAGTATGGACAAACACTGCGGATTCTTCTGATAACCACTGTGCATGTATGTGTATACCCGCAGAAAGCGCATAAGGAGAGTTCATTGTAATATTCAAACTTAAATTGACTAACATAGCACATTTAAACGTTTGCATTGACAAAATCATAAAAATCAGACTGAATGATAAAAATAACTCCAGCCGTCGTGTCAACATTTTGATTTTCTGATCTACTTTCACAGGCAAATGCTATCTGTGTATCCAGTCAATTTGATTTGAGATGTTTATCTTCAGGGCGTTTTTCAAAGTATTTGTCAGTTTACAGTGGAGAATCTGTTATTCTTTCCCAATAAACGCGTTTACGCAAAAACTATTATTTGCAGTGCAAACAGTTTGGAGCCAGATCAGACGCCGGGTAACCCGGCGTCTGATCAGGCTCCAAACTCTTTGCCACCAAGATAAACAAGAATTATCAGAATTGTCCAAAAGTTGTACTTTTCTACGTTTTAGTGTTTTGCGTTTGCGTACGTTTGCGTTTAAACGGGAAAGAATAACAGATTCTCCACTGTAACCCCTTCACTCTCTTATCCCGATTTTACTAGTATCTTAAAAACGTTTGGGTCCTGATCAGACGCCGAGTAACACGGCGTCTGATCAGGACCCAAACTGTTTGAAACTAATATCGTTGTTTTTTTTAGGCTAATTGCCTAAAATTTCAATTAAAGCATTAAAAGCAGACGAAAAGTTTTAAGCAGACGGCACGGTGGCTGTGATGGGGTTAATGTCGTTAAACTAGTTTCTATTCTTGATGGTATGCTCATTTTAAGATATTAGCTTGTGATACCAATTTAGGTACAGTGTTTCCTACAGTGGAGAATCTGTTATTCTTTCCCGTTTAAACGCAAACGTACGCAAACGCACAGCGCTAACACGTAGAAAAGAACAACTTTTGGACAATTCTGATACTTCTTGTTTATCTTGGTGGCAAACAGTTTAGAGCCTGATCAGACGCCGGGTTATCCGGCGTCTGATCTGGCTCCAAACTGTTTGCACTGCAAATAACAGTTTTAGCGTAAACGCGTTTATTGGGAAAGAATAACACATTCTCCACTGTACCTACAACAGCCCTCCGAACAGCGATTCCTTCCTTACAACAATGCTTGCTTTTGTTCCTCAAACAAGGCAATTATGTCTAACGCTTTCCCAAATCTGCAGTATCGTCTGCTTAGGATTGTCCTATTTTTCTCAAAGTTACGTTTTGGACATTTTGATAGAAGAAAGATAAAGATTAATGACAAACAGTTTGAACCCAGGTCAGATGTCGTTAAGCAAAATTTTGCAAAATCATGCTCAGCGCTCAAAAGGTATGATTTTTCTTCCCTATAATAACTCCCTCCGAACAACACACACAATCTTTGTCTCCATGTGGGTGTTGTTGAAGAGAGGAAGCACTGTATAAGCTGATGATACCAATTAAGGTACATCATTATACAGTTGAGAAGACTTTATTTTTTCAAATCAACGCGTATACAGTGGAGAATCTGTTATTCTTTCCCAATAAACGCGTTTACGCTAAAACTATTATTTGCAGTGCAAATAGTTTGGAGCCAGATCAGACGCCGGGTAACCCGGCGTCTGATCAGGCTCCAAACTGTTTGCCACCAAGATAAACAAGAATTATCAGAATTGTCCAAAAGTTGTTCTTTTCTACGTTTTAATGCTTTGCGTTTGCGTACGTTTGCGTTTAAACGAGAAAGCATAACAGATTATCCACTGTATGCTTATTCTTTTTATATCCTTTGCAAACGGTTTAGAGCCTGATTTGACGCCGGGAATCCGGCGTCTGATCAGGCTCTAAACTATAAGTTATTCATGTTAAAACTACATAAAATGTAATCGTTGATAGTTTAAAAAGTTTTAATTTTATTGCAATGCGTTTGTGTTACGTTTCGTTTTGTTCACACTTTCAATCTGCTTTAAGTGGTCACATGTCTACAAAACTAGAAACTAGCAATGGAGTAAAGTGTTAAAGCAGTGTACATGTATGAAAGCAAATATGAAAGCTACTGGATGATTCGTTTGATCTGGTCCAAATTATTTGTAGAGTCCATGGTTTCTTTCAGCATGAGCGCGTTTATAGGCAAAGATTAACGTCTGCTTCACTGTACAATATATACAGTGGAGAATCTGTTATTCTTTCCCAATAAACGCGTTTACGCTAAAACTATTATTTGCAGTGCAAATAGTTTGGAGCCAGATCAGACGCCGGGTAACCCGGCGTCTGATCAGGCTCCAAACTGTTTGCCACCAAGATAAACAAGAATTATCAGAATTGTCCAAAAGTTGTTCTTTTCTACGTTTTAGTGCTTTGCGTTTGCGTACGTTTGCGTTTAAACGGGAAAGAATAACAGATTCTCCACTGTATCGGTTGCCGGTCTAAATATCATTCAATTAGTTTTATTGGCCTACCCATTTTGTAACGGTATTGTATTAGATGACCAGCTTATTTACTTATCTTACGATCACATGCAGGTTTTATTGGTCTGCTTAATTTCTTATGTTAAGGTACAAGGTCATAAACTAAGTACATCTTGTTTCTATATTAACCTTCAGCACGATATACTCGTGTTGTATAATTGTCGTCTGCGAAATTTGTCGTCTGCAGCAATTCTCAGAGTTTGTCTAAGTTTCATTTCTTTCGAAATATATCACCAGAGTTTCAAACAGTTTTGATCCGGATGAGACGCCGCGCCAATGTGCAGAAGCTTCTTCATTTCGGTGTAACTGCTTTAAATGTTACTTTGAAATTATAATTTAGGCAGAGACGTGGAGAACATGTTAGTTTATAAGTATCTGATATAGGCAATACTTTTAAAATATAATGGCGGTAAAGGGATTAAAGGAAACTATAAAATTGGGCAATGGAAAGGTTTAAAGTTTTTTTGTAGCATTAATCCTTTCACGATCAAATTTATGGTGAGGTTTTTACCCCTTCCCCGTCATATTGTCGTCTGTTTCAATATTGTTGTCTGCAATATTGTTTCAAAGTTAGATTTAAGGCAGTATTACTTACGTAATTTCAAAACCAGCGGCAAACAGTTTTAATCCTGATCAGACGCCGCATAATGCGGCGTCTGATCAGGATCAAAACTGTTTGCAAATGCGCTTTAATATGACGTCATTGAGTGTGTAAGGGTTATCAGTATCTCAGACATATCGTTACTGGCTTCGACTGTAATGATGAATAAGGATATAAGTAATTAAAAATTAAAAATAGATACGGTTGCTTATTTATTTATAAAATTATGTCATACCGTAGAATTGCTTCAATAATATAGATAAGAGCTTATTAATAATGATTAGAAGTTGCATATGTGAAATTGTTTATACTCGTCTCGTTAATCCTTTGTTTATAACGCCAATGTTATGGCAACATACATGTTTATGTTATGCCAAATAAATATATTGAATTGAATTGAGTTACTCCAACTGACTCACAGGTGGTGTAAGACTAGTTTGTCCGTCCGTGTATAAACAATTGTTATATTGCAATAACTCTTTGTCAACTAAAAAGAACAGACAAGCTGGAAGGCTTCCTTACCCGAAAACTTCGCAATGACACATCGGAAATTTGTTATTGAGAATAATGGTCTGTATGCCTACTCAAAATAAAAATGTGTGTGGTGTTAAAGAAAGGACATTGCTTATTAAAGCAATATGAAAGTAATACAGAAGGACCATGCACATGCATATAAAGTGTATTATTATTATAGTTTTAGACTTTCTGTTTGATTGCTTGAAACTGTCATTTGTCCATTGGATCAATGATGCCCTTTTTTGTGTGACAGTAGTATATATTCCGATTCTAGTTTTGGCTTATCTTTCTCCATTTGTCAAGGCGCTATGTTAATCATATTTGACCCACCAATAACACCCCTGTAGGTAACAAGTTGATATACTATTTCAATTAGTGTTGACCTACATATTGCTTTATTGTTTTTCACAAACTTGTTGTTAAACGTATCTAATATTTCACCTAAATCTGCGCTATTTCGGTATACTAAGCCTTTGCATGTCGGTCGTCACTTGAGTTGTATTTAAAACAGTTTGGAACAAGATCAAACGCCGCGTTATACCTCGTCTGATCAAGGTCCAAGCTGCTTGACAATTGTCTTTAGGTTTCGTAAATTCAAAACTGAACCAATCAGACTTTGTCCGATTTTGCAGACGACGATTTCAAATCAGACGATATTAATGCAGGATATGGGTTTTTGCTGATGTTATGATTTGCGCAAGCTGCTGTTGAACGCTTTACCATTACGCTCCTAGTGAATCTTTGGGATCCTTCGCATACAGTTTGGATCCAGATAAGATGGCGAGAATTTTGAGGTCTCATTAGGATCCAAACTATTTGACACTCTGACCCTATTTTGAAAAGTAGCATACGACAATTGTTGCCAACAAAAACATAAACGTGCAATAAAGCAGTTAAAGTATGCTTCAACTAGTTCTGGGAGCAGAATTTACAAGGCCAGGCTCCGAGGTTATAACGCTTTTGACACGAGTCTGAACTCGTTCCCAAGCATTTGATTGGTCATATTTGAGCCTAGGCTCAAATCTGACCAATCAAATGCTTGGGAACACACTCAGACTTAGCTAAAACGCTTTATAACATCGGGACCAGGTCGAGTTGATATGTTTACAAATATTTCTACGTATAGTTCAATGACCTTGTTTCACTTAGCACATTTCTTTAAAATGCGCAATTTACGTTATTAATTCATTCCTTCATTGAAGACATTAGTTCCAATTTATACACTCGTGTATATTCAGCATATACAATGTATAATATGTTCGATATCTTAACAGATGGTGCATGTAGCTTGATGACAGAAAGCAGATGATCAGGATCCAAACTGTTTGCAAACGCGCTTTGAAGAGTCATTTAAAGTGAAAAGGTTAACTTGTTATTGTTTCTTGGCGTTTTATTTTTCTGTCTACGCTAAGCCACGTTTTAATATTAAATCTAAACACGTTTTAACTTTGAAATATGTGTATGTTCGACGTAAACGAGATCGAGTCATCGAAATTCATCAGATGAAATACGGGTTCGTTCGATTTAAGCGAATTTTAAATATCAAGTTTTGACTGTATTTTCAACGAAGTTTTTTTAGTTGCAGTTTATATAGACCCTCCAAAACTGTGTCTATAAACTCGTCTCATAAAAAAAAATTCTGGGTTGCAGATGTTTGGCATTGTTACAAAAACTTACCACCGTCAATTCCTTACCAGGAGTGCAATGGTTTTCTGCCTCAAACAGTTTAGATCCTATTCAGACGCCGCGTAAATCGGCGTCTGAACGGAACCAGCTCATTTCAATGTTGTTTTTCTGTCAAAATACATGTACCTACATTTTTAATTTGAGAAAGAAAGCAGACAGCAATTGTTTAAAAGTTAAAACAGATGACGTAATGGCAATGATGGAATTAGCCCTTTCACTCGCATTGACGTTTAAAAGCGCGTTTGCAAACAGTTTGCGTAACGCGGCGTCTGATCAGGATCCAAACTGTTTGACACTCATTTTGAAATTTCTTCAGTCATTATGCCTTATTTTATTAACTTTGAAACGATATTGCAGAAAACCAAATTGAAGCAGACGACAATGAAACGGTGAAGAGGAACAATCTCACGAAAAATTCGGCAATGAAAATGTTAATATGGCTCATATTTGTAAACACAAACAGTGTATAGAAGTAAATGCATCATATAAATTAGTTGGGTCGTACAGAAAGACTTAACCCTTTACCTCATATACTGTTTCTAGTTTTGAAGACAGGTGATCACTTAAAGCATGTTGAAAGTAAAGCAGAATGTGCCTTAAGGCACATTCTACTTTACTTTCAGCCTACTTTAAGCTAAAATCTGCTAGGCTATATAAAATATTTGTAATGGTTATTGTTCATGAGGGTATAAACTGGAACTGTTTTTTCAGCGGAGGAATAAAATTAAATACGCTAAAAGTCGCTTCTATGGGGGAAAGGGTTAACGATGAGGTAAAATACCTTGTATCATTCCCCATTATCCCATCAATATTACACTTTTTAACGCCTCTCATTATTCCTACACCAAGAAAAAGTAGTCCCAACTTGGAAGTCTCGAACATAAAACACAGAAGGCATATTCAGTATATTACCATATAATAACTAAGTAAATTGAAAGTAAAGCAGAATGCGCCTTCAGGTGTAACGGGTTAAAACAAGACAAAGGTAAAGCAAAACGTTTCAATCCGCTTTAAGCATTCACATGTCTGAAACAATGAAAACGTTCCCTCAATATAATGGTAGCGACTTTGTTGTAACTAAGAAACCTTAGTGATTAAATTTAAATACAATTCGAACACTGATATATACATACGCCAATGGATTAATTGTTTACATGAGAAGCCTCAAGAGCAACATACAAACAATGGCATTGCTAACAGAGTAGACCAGATGACACTGTAGTGTACCATGTCTATTGTCAGGGTCACAATAGCTTCCAACTAACAGGGAATATACTGATCAAACGGCTTAAACGTGGCGTCAAAGGTAATATGATACATTGTTCCTGCTATATGGGTATAAAGTGGTAATGTTTAAATCGACAAATCATATAGGATACCTTAAAGTTATTGACAGAATAAAACATAACTGCTTAAAGCATATCAAAAGTTAATGCAGAAAGCTCCGTGAGGAGCTTTCTGCATTAACTTTTGTTCTGCATTCAGCAGTCACTTGTCATGAGACTGTCCGGACATGTTGGAATAATTGCTACATAAAAGTTTAACAAGGTGTTACTGTATACATGGCGATTAAATTGCCAGGGACGCACTGAGTATATCACACCAGATTGCTTTCAGATAGGCTTTTAACACAGCACTTGAATTGTTAATTGCCGAGTTTAAAGCAATCCCGAGAAAAAAATACGGCCAGGAACTCCTGTGCCTTTGAAATGCGATGCTTTCGCCCAGGAATGTAATGTGGAAAATATTTTTCATTTCCGCCTTATTTGTTTTTGATGGTTTTGAAATGCGCTACATATGTTGAGGTGTTGCACTGGAGCTCCAATACAAGTAGTTGTAGCAATTAAACAGTGGTACCTCACTATAGTGACCACTTTATAGCAGACCCACTGATAGCGTTAAAGCAAGTTGTAGCTGAAAGCAAGATGAAAGTAAAGCAGAAAGCTCCTTTCGGAGCTTTCTGCTTCACTTTCATCTTGTTTTAAGCGACTATCTGTCTTGAATATCCAAAACGATATTTCTGAAGAGTGATTGTAATAGAACGATTTTACTGTCATTTATCAATATACACCCCGTCGACCGGAAATACCCCGGGAATTGATGAAAGTGTAAACGCATGTCCGCACGCCGGAATTGACTGAACCATATTGGTGCCAAAAGAAAACCGAAATTTGAAAATTACACACGTTCGTGAAATTAGATTGGCGTAAAACGTATTTGTGTTCACAGGAGAGCAGGGAAGATTTTGGTATAATGAAGGTGAATAATAAATGATGATTTCCAGAGCGCTAACAGCTGAAATGAATTTCATTTTCAAACAAGTTTATCCAGATCAGACGTCGAGTAACTCGGTGTCTGATCAGGATCAAAACTGATCAATAATCGTTTGATACTTTTGGTTATTTTACTGGACAAAGTTATTTTTAATAAAAATAAATCAATCAAGAGAATGACATTTCTAAGGAATTGTATTTATTGAAGGCGTAAAGAACGAACTAGATTCAGGCACTTTTAATTGCATTATTTGAGTTGCACAGATCAGATTGTAAATATTTGTGGGAAATTGGTCACATTTTCTGGCAAAGATACTATAGCAAGGGCCTATTAAAATGTGATGAATGTGATTAGTGTGGTGTTTATTGGAAACAATCATACGGCACATATAATCCGTAGCTAATTATATTAACTATTCGCTTGCTAAATATCTACTTTCATAATGTCGGCCTCAAAACATCTCAAATAGCTTCTATGCTTTTTTGAATAAGGAAAAAAACTCATAAAAAATTACAAACTGTTTGAATCTCCTGATCAGACGCCGCGTAACGCGGCGTCTGATCAGGATCCAAACTGTTTGCAAATTGTAACCAAGTCGCGCTCTTCACGATTAAGGTTAACACCCTCCCACGCCTTGGTGTTTATCTGCATACCGATTATAATATGCATGTATAACATTTCTAACCATTATCCTACAATGCACTACTTGACTTTGCCAAACTGGTTAAACTATAGAAGACGTTAGTCTTACGCCAATGTAATTCGGTCGTCGACCCTTAACGCCAATGCAATTCAGTCCTCGATACTAAACGGCAATGCAATACAATAAATGTTGTAAATGGCAACATTATGACAAATCTAACGATTTGATTCTATCTATAAGTTGCAAATAGTTCGGCGGCTGATCTGGCTTCAAACTGTTTGCATTGAAAATTATTTTAACAAAAATGTGAAATGTGTTTATTTGGGTAAGAATGTTTTCAATATACAGTAGTTACAATTAAATTTCGAAAGTACATGTAGGACAATGTTTCCTTTGCCATATTCATTTAAACGTGGGTTTTTTTATATAATGATATGTAGCTATTTATGCAGCATCTATTGTTCCATATGTATATAGATATCATGTCACTATACAGCAATATTATGTTTATGGTCATGTTCATATATTTGCATTGCATACCGAATTGATATCACCCAGAAACATTCATGTTTTCGTTGCACAGTGCGAAGTACGTAAGTTTTCCACGGTTTAAATGAAATTAAACGTAAACGGAATATAACAATGTAAATAAATTTACATTTATTTTCATTTTAATGGCAAACAATTTGCAGCCTGTGATCCGACGCCAGAATACCCGTTGTCTAAACTGTCTCAAACTGCTTGCAATGGAAATATCAGTTTATTTATTTTAGCAAATATATGATATCAATGCTTTTCATTTGTAAACTATATGTCCATTGTTAACATATTCGTCAAACATATCAACGAAATGTCACACAAAAATACGGTTTGCGATTTTGAAAAGTTGTAAGACAACATGCGAGTAACATTGTACAAATGTAGGCTATCCTCTTTCTGGTTTCTCGATTAAGCTGGACATTAAGCCAAAACTTGTTAAAGCAGATGACGTCATGGCTGTAAAGGGGTTAACAGTTTTCACACCATCGTCGTTCACACACAAATTTTTGATCTGTAGATTTATTAAATCCTAATAAAAATACACTATCGTATAGCCAAATTTATCTATGGTTTGAACTTATAAGTATATCAAAAGTCCCTCATACCAAATGTACAGTTTCTTTATCGTGTTAGTATATAAATCTGTTCTTGAATGATCAGCTGACTCGGCAACTTTTAGATTGCAACCATTCTCTTTATGGGTTGGCCTTGACTAATCCCAATCATTAGTGTATCACCTCATGACATACGCCAAGATATACAAACCAAGAGGTCGAATATGTGATATGTAATAAATTATGACTGTACAGCCAAAGTAGATTACTTCTGTACACAGTGGTCATCCAGAAGAATAGCTACTAGTCTGATAAAAAATATTATTTGTTATGTATTCCAGTTTTAACTGTGTTGTCAATGGTGTCTTGTTCTTGCTACTAATTCTGTAATCTTGGCTATAAAATGACAAAGCATGTAAAAATAAAAAAGGAAATAACATTAACGAATAAAGGGAGTCCCAGGGATGGAGATAAGAGGGAGTAAACTGAAAAGTTCCAACATTTGATCACTCTTTTCATCAGCAATTCCTATTATGTTACTTTTCATTACAATTGTCTCGAAGAGACGATTTTAATGAGTAGTAACACCATATAATTTAATAAAGAGTGTTTTTTTTTTAAAATACTCCTCTGATCTGGAGCACGGATGGACTGAAGCCTGTCCAGTCTTATAAATACAGTGTTCCCTCTCTTCAACGACACCAATTGGGAGACAGAAAGTGTTAGCGTTGTTCGGAAGAAGTCGTTTTAGGGAGAGAAATTGTCTTACCTTTGCAAACAGCGGCGTCTGATCTGGATTCAAGCTGTTTGTCATTCCTCATTAAGGTTTTTATGTCAAAATGCCCATTACGTAACTTTGAAGAAAAAAAAGACAAACGACAATTTGAAACAGACGATATTTCAGCAGTAAAAGCGTTAGACATGATTGTCCTGTTTAGGAAATTGCGGCAAAGGTCGATGTAAGGAGGGAATCGTTGTTGAAATGGCCGTTGTATAGAGAGCGCACTGTATGTCCATAACGATTCTGAAAGAGGTACTAAGAGATTTCACTGACTATTTGTAAGTTTTATGGACCCTTTTGCCTCGTCAACAACTCTTTGAGTGAGTATGGTGGTAAACAGTAGGGGGCTTATTCTACCCGTTTTCTCACCTTGTAAATTTGTCAGACTCTGGACTGACTTTATCACCGGCAACATCTTAAATCAAACGTTAATGGCTTTTAAAAGTGGCAAGGTGTAAGCAATGCTAGATAGAGTCAGGTAACGTTATCAATAACATGTAACATACGGCCATTTCAGACTACTGTTCATCAAAGGAGAGCGAAGATTTGTGATTGTTTAACAACCCTTTCCTTCGTAGTACAAACGTAACATCTTTGTATGCCTTTATCTACATACGCATTGATACCTTTTCATGCTGTTATTATGTCCTGATTATCATTGCCCAATAAACGTGTTTATGCTAAAACATTTACGCTTTCAAACAGTTTGGAACCCGATCAGACGCCGGGTAAAACCCGGCGTCTGATCAGGCTCCAAACTGTTTGTCATTCAGATGTAAATAAAGCAACAGAAGTTTCCTAAAGCTGTCATTTTTTACATATGGATATACACGCCATGTTGCGTTTAACCCTTTACTCTATAGCCTGTTTCTAATATTGAAGATATATGACCACTTAAAGCAGGTTCAAGGTAAAGTAGAATGCGCCTTAAGGCGCATTCTGCTTTACTTTCAGCCTGCTTTTATCTACCATCTGTACGGATATAGAAACAATTTATTTAGGTCCATATCATGACTGTATAGAATGGAACTTTTTTTTAACGCAAAAATAAATTAAATGTGTTAAAATGCGTATCTATGGAGTAATGGGTTAATTTCGTTGAAACTGGAAAGAATAACGTCTTCTTAACTATATAGGCACTATCTATAACATGATCTATACTACGCAATGTTATCATTATATTCCATTGAGTCGGCAAGATATTTAGCAGCAGCAGCAGAGCCGATAGAAATCAAATAAGAAAACAGAGAAGGCCAAAACAGTATTGAATAACCGAACAAATTGTTTTATACATCTATAATGGCTAACCTGATTGAAAACTCCCAGTTTCAGACCAGAACAAGATCTATACCACCTTTAGTCTGCTACAGTAGGGGAAGACGATTTTCTTTGCCAATAAACGTGTTTACGCTATACTTTTATTTCAATTCCAAACATTTTCTAGCCAGATCCTAAAGCAAATTTTAGTTTTATTTTCATCTTATTTTCAGCATCAATTTGCATTAAGTACCGACAACCAGTTTTAATTTTAGTGGTCGTAATAGAGATACTTCCTTTTCCTTTTGTTCAAACTGTGGTCTCTGCTTATACTATTATATACATAAGAGTAAAGCTCTAGAATGAGAATACATTGTAAATGGTATTAAACAGTCTGGATCCAGATCAGACGCCAAATTACTTGGCGTCTGCTCTGGATCCAAACTGTTTGCAAAAACGAGCCAAGTCGAGCTTACCGGTATATCAAGTTGGTTTATTAGCAACCCGTCTTGCTTATTGAATTTACTCTGAAACTTTGGCGAATCTAGACACGTATCTATGGGGGTTTCTATCGGTGCCTCATTTGTTTTGAACATGCAAGAAAAGAAAATTAAAGTTCGGGGATGGCCAGACAATTGCTGATTCATTTCAACCCCGGCCTCTGCCACACGTCTCCCTAGTGGACCATGCAGACAAATTAAAATAACCCTAATTACCATACATAGGGCTCGCATAGTCAATCCTCTATTATTTATCCATCATGGTGTTCTTTGAAATGTTTTTGTTAACCCGTTGCCTGTCGATGGCGACTTAACTGTTAGTTTGCAAACAGTTTGGATCCAGATCAGACGCCACGTAAAATATACTTCACTGGCATTGGACAAACGATTTGACGTGTATATAATTATGAAATAAAAGAGCTAATATAGTTGCAAAATTGTAGATTCACAGAATGTCCAAAGAAGCATTACTTTTGTATTATATTATCAAGACCAAAAATGCAAAAAAAACGCCCAACAAACACCCAACCGAAAGCACAGACGCACTATACAGTGGAGAATCTGTTATTCTTTCCCGTTTAAACGCAAACGTACGCAAACGCAAAACACTAAAACGTAGAAAAGAACAACTTTTGGACAATTCTGATAATTCTTGTTTATCTTGGTGGCAAACAGTTTGGAGCCTGATCAGACGCCGGGTTACCCGGCGTCTGATCTGGCTCCAAACTGTTTGCACTGCAAATAATAGTTTTAGCGTAAACGCGTTCATTGGGAAAGAATAACAGATTCTCCACTATAACTATAACAGAAAAGAAAACACAAATATAACTAGGATTGACATTCTTACAGATTTTCGCGCATATTACTGTGGAAAAGACATTGTTATTTCCTAATAAACCGTTCAGTCTCAAATACATGTACACGTACGTATGTCTTTTGTGAGTTTTTGGTGTAGTCCATTTTATACTTTTTAGTGTTGTTATATTTTTATAAATTAATTGGAACATAACAAAAAGAGTTCAGACCAAAGACTAAACAGAGTTCATGTGGAAGTTCACTGATTTGAGTCAATACTGTTTGCATATGGCAAGTATACTCTTTGCAGTTATACACGTAGATATAGGATTCAATCAGTTCATAATAAAAACAGATGCTCTGGGTGGCTTTTCTAAATTACTATTGTTTGACATTGAGCAACCTTGTGTATGTCAAGATTTGCATTGTTTATTTCATGCAAATTCACTGTGAACAGGCTTGCCTGGTTTGAACATAGCCTCGGGCATTTCCGATCTAGCGGATGTTTAACAGATAAGATAAAGCCTACCAGAATAACCTTCAAAATACTATGAAATGGTTCCATGTGGCAGGTGGTTATCACAGTACAGTGGAAATCACGTTATTCTTTCAAATTTAACTATTTCGCTCTCAATGACGCTTTAAAGCGCGTTTGCAAACAGTTTGGATCCTGATCAGACACCGCGTAACGCGGCGTCTGATCAGGACCCACACTGTTTGACACTCTTATCGATATTTACTAGGTCATACAACCTTAAATATAATTTTGAAACGTGTATTGCAGACAACAATACTGAAGCAGACGACAATAAAGCGGTAAATGGGGTAAAACTCTCCAGAATAATTTAACATTCATGCCTGGCAATGAACTAGATACTTATGTGTTTGTCGTACGATCACCTTATGGATATATGATGGTGATCTAAAGACATTGCACTGATTTTCCAGACTACAGAACATTTCCTATGTAACGAATGAGATTAGCCGAAATCATCTTCGTGAAATCAACATAAACTCATCTCAGTATCCCTCATCATTCATCGGCGCTATAATTTATGACCTAAACAATGTCACGGTGTCGTAAAACCAAACTCACCCATCCACCCACCCATCTACTTGTTTCTGTTTATGCTTTTGATGTCAACTGTTTGAACTATGTTTCTTATCATTTAGGTCGATTTGTTTGCGATTTATATTGGTAACATCCACAGCTGGATAAATTCAAGCAAATCCCAAGCTGCTGTTAGCTTCGGACCAAATACTAAAGGAAATCTGCAGGCAAGATTGGAAAATTATTCATATCAGATATCTACTGAACAGGCAAAAACATAGGCGCTAACATGAAACTCAATCACAGAGATAACGGTGTTGAACCATTTGCGCCCAGTGGATTCTTCCATAGTTATATATTTGGGTAGTCTATTTTTCATCTAAGAGTGCCTGTTTTCTTTCATTATCCACCTCTAGCATCCAACTGTGATATTTTTGGTGTAGTCTGAAATGAGGCAAATTTCACCCCTCAGTGAACCTAGTCCTTTAAATGTTCGTTTTGTTTTATATTGAAAATTCTATCCAACAGTATATATGATGATCATATTTTCTAAACAGAGTCTGCACTGTTTAACTATGTTCCTTTTATAAGACGCTAGGCTCAACAAATGGGTAAAAATACATATAAACTAATACAATGGGAAAAACCTATATTACTTTTCCGTTCCAACGAAACTATACACACACGCACTGCAAAAAAAAAAACGTTATTGAATACGTACATGTATACGATCTGTTTTAAACTGAGTGGCAAACGGTTTGGAGACTGGTCAGACGTTACCGGACGTCTGACATGACTCAAAACTGTTTGCAATGGACAAAAGGATTTTAGCATAAACGTGCCTATTGAGAAAGTATAACGTTTGTCGCGTTTCCCCAAAAGGAAGGCAGGTCAGTAGTTTTGATCCCATGCGTTGCTTTGTAACGAATGAGATTAACCGAAATCATCTTCCTGAAATCATCATCATCTCATCGTATCACCCATCATCATTCATCGGCGCTGTATGACCTAATGTGTGTCGCAGTGCTGTAAAACCCAACTCATCCACCCATCCATTAACACGGTGAAGAATTAAGTTTAATCATGAGACCATGCAAGTTAACTCATCACCACTAAAAGTTTTATTTGACAATTCCAATTTCAAATAAGTCTAGTCCATTTTTTTACTATTTAGGGTTGTTTTTAACAATTTATTTCAAAATGACAAGGAGCCCTCTGATTAGGGTCTACACTGTTTGCATGAGACAAATGTAATCTAAACAGGTACACTGGTGTAAAGGACAAGTAAACTCGTCGCTAGGGTTGAATGTGTTAAGAAATTTGCGTCCAAGCTTGTATATATATGCTTTGTTTATAGAAGCGGCCCATGATAAGTTTGTTTGTAAGTTGTATTCCAAATTTTCAACACCTCAATAAATCATATACGCTTACTCACATAGCAAAGAAAAAACTTTAGAAGCATCCATCGATCAAATTTTTCACCGGGATGCTTTTACTTTTTGACAGATTCATAAGTCATCACGGACAAGTTCATGTTTTCTATGATATGTCGGATCATGATTTAAGTGTTTCCTAGCATATTCCAAGTGTTCATGGAATGCAAGCAGTTATAAGCTCGACCTGGAAAAACTTGCAATCGACGCGTTCACAGTACTGTAGATCCGCTCTAAAACCTCTAAAACCAAACATCGGTGAAACCATTTAAAATAGGCGACATCTTAAAGCAGATTGAAAGTGAAGCAGAAAGCTCCGGTAGGAGCTTTCTGCTTCACTTTCATCCTGCTTTAAGCATTCACGATCCTGAAATTTAGTAAAACAATCCGTAAGCTAGAGTTTGTAATGGCGGAGAATTTCTGTAATAGATTCCGTAACAGCCATTCTAAGCAGATATGTATTAATGAGAGCACATATGGGCCATATTACGATAATTGCACTTTATGACGTGGAACCAGTCGTGGAATGTTATGGCCCTGCTTAAACCCGGCCTCAATCCATTGATGAAGAGAATGGTGTGTACATTTATATGTACTCTCTGAACAGTAGACATATATATGTATACAGTCGAAACTCGATGATACGAACTCGCGTTAGTTCGAACATACCCATATTTCAAAGTTTAAACGTGGCTTAGCCACATTTTAACTTTGAAATACAAATAAGCTGATGCTCGACTTAAATAAGCGGGTAACCGAAATTCAGCTTATGAAATACTAGTACGATCGATTTCAGGGCTTCCATTTCTCCGGATTTTTCCTGAATCTTCGGATTTTTTTCCAGTACATGGTAGCTTAAAGCAGGCTGAAAGTAAATCAGAATGCGCTTTAGGGCGCATTCTGATTTACTTACAACATGTTTTAAGAAGTTGCATGTCAACAAAACTAGAAACAGGTTATGGGGTAAAGGTACAATTCGTAAAATCTCACTTGAAAAATGCAAATTTAAAAATCTTAGAATTTTTCATATCATCTTATAGCAGCCCTGCGATTTAGGCACGGAATTGTACACACTTGTTTGTATAATTCCGTGATTTAGGCGAAGTATCGAGGTCCGACTGTATATACTTATAGTATCGGCCTACGCACGATAGATGTATGTGGCATATAACTCAATGGCAAATTAGCAATTATGATTAATACACAGTCAAATCTCCGTTTACTATTTACATGTGTGTACAGCGACCGCACATATAACGTAACTGTCTGCTTTATTTCGTTATATCGAAATTTCGTTATAAATATCATTCACATTTTACTATATACACATACAGAGAGGGGATGTATTTTGTTTTGTTATATCCACTATATCACTTCATCTAGTATTTCGCTATATCAAATATTTCGCTTTATCGAACTTTAGTTGCAAGTGAGCGTTACTGTATATCTTTATAAAATCACTGACCCCTATAGACGAGTATACTCGTTATCTACACGCGCTGTACCTGGAAGAGAACACTAAGCAGTGCCCTTTGTAAACAGTTAAGACCCAGACCATAGGGATCATAAAGAACACATGCCGTTTTTACTATATAAATGTATATTGTAATAACACTCATAAATATGAATTACTAGGATCATTTGGAAACAGGGATTGTCCATTTGAAATTTCAGGGATGAATTAATTAATTTTTTATATGAAGGTACTTGGTAAATGCGGACTAAAGTATTTAATATGCTGGAATTTGCTCAAAAGTAATTATAATTACAAAGTAAAACCTTTGTTTAATAATGTCTTCTCACCTGTACATGTACTAATGCGTTTAGCTCATTGCGCCCTAGTGACGCATATATTCGTCTTTTACCAAACGTGTACCTGTGAAGAGTACACTTGTCCTATGCAAACAGTGGAGTCCCTGATCAGAGGGCTCCTACGGGAGCCCTCTGATCAGGGTCTTCACTGGTTGTAATTTTGTAAAATATTTAAAAATCAACCCTTAAAAGTAAAAAATGGACCAGCCTTTCTTGCAAACTGGAATTGTCCATTGGATGTTTCAGGCGATAATGAGTTAAACAATGGTTGTGCAATGAGTGTATACAGGTTTATCACTAACGTGGGATTGCAGTAT
Organism: Gari tellinella; assembly: GCA_922989275.2. Lineage (NCBI taxonomy): Eukaryota > Metazoa > Mollusca > Bivalvia > Cardiida > Psammobiidae > Gari > Gari tellinella. Next base: position 49,232,979 of record OV277864.1, read on the forward strand.
GCAATGAATAGCCAGACAAGAGCCAAGAACTTAAGACGGTGTTGGCAGTGGGTACCCCCATTTTGTGGTTGTAATAATAAGAACATGTGTTATAAGAACAGTCATATACATGTGCAGTAAAACCTATCTGTAACGACCTCTAAAACGAAGGCTAATTGAGTGTATAAAAGAGAGGTGACGGCTTAAAGCAATGTGACAGTGAAACAGAAAGCTCCTAACGGAGCTTTTTGTTTCGCTGTCACCTTGCTTTAAGAAGTCACCTGCCTTAATGACCTAATAATTTAGTGGTGGTAATAGAGAGGTTTTACTGTACATTTTTATATATCTATAGTTTCATAATACAGTACAGTCTGTTGTAAGCCAACAAATTAAACCTGCTGCAAATTGCGCCTCTCCACGCGAATGTGTGATATCAGGTGAAAACAGTTTGGACCCAGATGAGACACCGAGTAACTCGGTGACGCATCTGGACACAAACTGTTTTAAATGCTGTTTATAGATTGTGACAGAAACTTCAGATTAACCAATATTGAAAAGCGTTGCACACGACAAATTTAGCAGACGACAATTAAAAAGTGATAAAGGTTAAGACTATGTGACTCTTAGTGAAAGACGAAAGAAATGTTTATGTAGGAGTTCTTTCCCTATAAACGCGTTTGCGCCAAAACTATTATTTCTATTGCAAACAGTTTGGAGCCAGATCAGACGCCGGGTTACCTGGCGTTTGATCAGGTTCCAAACTGTTTGCCGATTAGATTAAAATTAATAATAAGAATAGTCAAAAACCTGTCCCTTCCTCCCTTTTTTAGAATGCGTTTGCGTTTCGTTTACGGTTAAATTGGTTAGAATAACATCTTCTCCCTTGTATGTGCACCAACTAGCAAATTGGTATTAACCCACTACCCCATAGCCTGTTTCTAGTTTTGAAGACAGGTGACCACTTAAAGCAGGTTGAAAGTAAAGCAGAATGTGCCTTAAGGCACATTCTGTTTTACTTTCAGCCTGCTTTAAGCTAAAAATCTGCTAGGCTATATAAAATATTTGTAATGGTAATTGTTCATCAGGGTATAAACTGGAACTATTTTCTTCAGGGGAGGAATAAATTAAATATGCTTAAAGTCGCTTCTATGGGGGAAAGGGTTAAATATATTAGAGTGCTTGTGAATGGAACAGCGTGTTTAAACTGAGTTGACTGTACACGCGAAGCCATAAACCAAATGGCTTTTGTAGTTTACTGTTTCTTGAAGAATAAAAAAGCTCTACACATTTCATGAGAGCATATTACTCGGTATATATTATACACACAGACAGTTAAGATCTGTATCATTAATCATAATCTATTACTGAAAAACAAAAATAAGTTCTGCTAGATCTACCTCTTTTACTGCTAACCGGTATACTTACTTCTACTGCCGCTACTTTGACAAATATAAAATTATATACTTACTATACTATTTTTGTTCTTCTATTGCTACTCTTAGCCCTAACAAAAATACTGCTATTTTCGATTTGACTCCCCTCCCTTCTTCCTTCCCTTCAACCCAGCTTAAAGAAAAATGACAGTAAAACAGAAAGCTCCTTTAGGAGCTTTCTGTTTTACTGTCATCTTGATTTAATCAGCCCACTGCCTTTATATACCATGCAGTGTTCGTAATAGAGAGGTTTTACTGTACGTTTACTCGAGTATTGACGTAAAAGTACTTTATTTGTTTTGCACTAGGTAACATTTTTCTATTATCATAACCCTGGATGCTTCATTAAATAGATATATATCAAGGTTGGGTTAACTTATTTTATGTAGGGTTTGATACCTCAAAAGTAATTCAGGTATTTTCATCAAAACATAAACTGAAGCTTTTCTGGCAAGCGACTGGGTTGGGGGTATATCCGAAAACTTAAACGTGCGCACCGACTAGAAAATAAGCGGTCATTCAACTATTATAATTAAATATATATTACGCAGACGGAAATATTGTAATATCTTGGTTACGGTATGGATGTGGTTTGAGATAAAGTTTCATGTGAGATGCTGTGTAGAATTAGTTTTAAGAGTGTGTAATACTTTTTAAAAATACAAACTTGTTGAGCCGCAGGGCAATAAGGAGGAGGGTTAAGTATCATATTGATAAGATGGCATTTAAAACGCACTGCTGGATGATATGTTCACCCTATGAAACACTTAATAAATATCGTCTGCTCAAAACTGTCGTCTGCTTTAATACTAAAATCAAATTTTTCACAATTTTATTTCAAAAAAAATAATCCTAGTTGCAAACAGTTTGGATCCTGATCAGACGCCGGGTTACCCGGCGTCTGATCTGGATCCAAACTGTTTGCAAATGTGTAGAAGGTTAAATTTACGAATTTAAAGGGTTAAAAGTGAGGAAAATAAATGAGAAGAGGTAAAAAGGATAGTATAACGTTCATATTGGCATCATAATGTAAACGTTGAGGGCTGTTTATCTAAACACCATAACGCTGTCAAATTTATCGTGTATGTTTTTACCCATTCACCGCCATATTATCGTCTGCTTAAAATATAAATTGTTGTCTGCAATATAGTTTCAAAGTTAGATTTGAGGCGTCTGATCTGGATCAAAACTATTTGGCACTCGTCTTTAGTTTTATTCATTTATTTAAAAAATGTGTTAATGTAAATTTTACAAATTTTGCCAACGACAATCTCAAAACAGACGATATAACAGCAGGATATAGGTTAAGGGTGTTGTGAATGACTCATGGTAGTTATGAGCAGTCACTGTCATTGAAGATATTAGTTCTTCAACGTATGCTGCATTCCGTGCATCTGTGCATCATATCTAGGTAATATGGCATAACTTACAGGCATGAGGCCACCAAATGTGTACCCTATTCTGTGGCAGTATTAACTTTAAATCTCGTTTTTGACGGTTTCAATCTTTGAAACCGTCTATACTTAGCATCGAGTTCAAGACTTTTAATCAGTACTCATCTGCTCAAGAAAACAACACCAAATAGTATCAATTCCTTAAAATATTTAATATTGTTTTCAGAATTTTTCACTATTAATCTCCTGGTTGTCTATTCATTGAATAACTCTGTATTCAAGTTTGAAATGATCATCAATACTCTCAAGTACTTTGATTGTAACTGCAATATTCAAGTATTACGACTTTGATATTCAGTCAATTTAATAACGAGTGAATTTTTATTAAAACTTGTTCTTTAATATATACAGTGGAGAATCTATTATTCTTTCCCGTTTAAAAGCAAACGTACGCAAACGCAAAACACTAAAACGTAGAAAAGAACAACTTTTAGGCAATTCTGATAATTCTTGTTTATCTTGATGGCAAACAGTTTGGAGCCTGATCAGACGCCGGGTTAATGCAGCGAGTTTTGACAGAAGCTTTCTGCATCATTTTCATCCTAAATTATGCAATCAATATAGTGTTTCGAAATATTCAGTTCTCCAATATAGTTATTAGAAATCTATATCATTCTAAAATAAAGTGTCGCTCATTCCATCCTAACGATGAGAATACGAGTTTGTATCCTTTGTATACAGTTTTCGTTTACAAATTTACAACTGATTCAATTATAAACATTAAAATTGTCTATGTTTTTTCTCCTGAACTATTGTCGCCCTACATCAAACAACCAACTGTCTTAAATAGCGACACTGAGCCGCTTATTTTCTAACAGGCTTTGTAGAACCTTATATGTCACAAATTTTATACAATTGTGACGTATACGTGCGAATTCATCACAAGTAAAGTAAAGGGGGCTGCGACAGCCACGTATATGTCACAACGTGACTTTTTGATAGGGTTGACATTAGAAACGTATAAATGTTTGTTTATTATAGTGTCATTGTTTATTATAGTGTCACCCCTAGCGAAGTAGGGCCAGTCACATTTTGTGACAAATAAGGCTCTAACAATAACGTATATGTCACAACGTGACTTTTTGATAGGGTAGACAGTAGAAACGTATAAAAGTTTGCTTATTATAGTGTTTAAAACTATACTCTCCGTGTTGTTTGGTTGAGTACTGTATAATCCATGGCCGCGGTACACCTTTAGTTCATTAACATAAAAGCTGTCCAAGAATTACACCATAGACCCCTAGCCAAATGGTTTCAAAGCGATTGGACAATCCCTACCAGCAAGATCCACCAGACAGGCACAAGGTCAATGGTACAACTCCAGAACTGCCATTTAGACCCACAGCATACACAGTCTAGAGGTAGCAGTCATTGGTTGACTACTTTCTTCTAATAACAGATATTAAAGAAATGTGTTTTCAGACGTTTTTTGAAGGCCGCAATTGAGCTCGCATCTCTGATGTCTGATGGTAGAGTGTTCCAGAGATTTAGGGCTGCATGCATGAAAACTTCTATCTCCAAACTTCACCAAACGACTTCTCGGCACAACCAGCGATACTGATTTATTTGCAGACCGCAACTCTCTTCAAGGTCTACACACGTCCAGCATACTAACAATGTACCTTGGAGAATCATTGCACATGGTCAGAATTTTGAATTCAACTCTGTGTTGAACTGGAACCAGTGAAGCTCCTTCAAGACTGGAGTGATGTGACTGTATCGAGGAGTCCTGGTTATGATGCGGGCTGTATTTTGCACATGCTGTAGTTTTCGTAGTGAGTTTTGGGAAATTCCATATAGCATCATAGATCATCATCATCATCGACATCTTCTTCTTCTACTACTTCTTCTTCTCCTTATTCTTCTTCTTCTTCCTCTTCTTCTTCTTCTTCTTTTTCGTCTTCTTCTCCTTCTTTATGAACGACGAAAGAATAGCGAGGTCTCTCAAGCATCGCTGTGTTAATTGCTCCATGCGAGAGTTAAAAAATTAGGTCTGAAAGAGAAGTTATTTGACTGAAACGAGATACAGTTTTCAGATATAGTATGGAAGTTTTCCAGATAATTATAGACTGAAAAAAGGATCTCCCATAGGTTCCTGCCGGAGTATCCCTAAAGACACTCTAATAAACAATTATTTTATACGTTTCTACTGTCAACCCTATCAAAAAGTCACGTTGTGACATATACGTTTTTGTTCGAGCCTTATATGTCACAAAACGTATAAGTCACAAATGTGACTGACACTACTTCGCTAGGGGTGACACAATAATAAACAATGACACTATAATAAACAAACATTTAAACGTTTCTAAAGTCAACCCTATCAAAAAGTCACGTTGTGAAAAATTCGCTATACGTGGCTGTCGCAACCCTCATTGTGATGAATTCGCACGTATACGTCACAATTGTGACGTGTACGTTTTGTGACATATACGGTTCTATTCGTCACAATTGTGACATATAAGTTTTGTGATATATAAGGTTCAACAAGGCTTTTATCCATTTAACCATAGGGACTAGTATTCGCGTCATTTACCAACAGTGTACTGGTTAAGAGTACACTTGTCCTATGCAATCAGTGTAGAACATGATAAGAAGGAGCCCCTTTATCAGTGTCTGCACTGTTTATCAATTTTGAAAATATATATTATTATATAAGTGTAAAACACCCCTTACCAGTCTGAACTGTACTAGACTCACTTAGAAACGAACATGTAAATTTAAATTTCTGGGTTGAAGAAGTTAAAAGTTTTACTATACAGTAAAACCTCTCTATTGCAACCATTTAAAAAAGGTTAATTGATTGCATAAAAGACAGAAGACAGCTTAAAGCAAGGTGAACGTAAAACAGAAAGCTCCTTCAGGAGCTTTCTGTTTAACTTCCATCTTACTTTAAGCAGCAACCTGCGTTAAAAAACTGGCAGATAACATGATTGAGTTATCGTAATAGGGAGGTTTTATTGTAGTTCGAAAGACAAAATTAATTGCTGAATTCCCTTGCTGCCAAGCAACCGACTCAATCTCCAGAGGTGATTCTTATCTATTTGTGACCTTTGTCTCAGATCAAAGGCAAAACTAATTATTTTATTTCGATTGTTCTAAAGTTTATCTTTTATCTCTGTCGAGACTATAGTTCCAGAAAAGAATTTGATAATTATCAAGCGACATTAAAAGAGAACCAATATGATGCATTTCTTAAAAAAGTTAAAGATTTTGACAGTGGTCAAATGATAAATAAGCATGACGTTCTCTATAGAGCATGACGTTCTCTATAGAGATGCCAATAACAAACAGTGTAACCACAAAGAGTACATTTGTCCTATAGAAACAATGTAGACCCTGACAAGAGGGCTCTTGCATGAACCATCTGATCAGGGTCTGCACTGCTTGTCATTTTACAATGTATTGTTAGAATCAACCCTAAATATGTTACAAAGGACTTGGTTAAGTGTCCAACCTGGCTCAAAACTTGTTTGCAATGTTTTTTTAGTCTAAAACGCATTTATTTGCACAGAATAACGTTTCTCCTCTGTACCGATCAACTTTCCCGAAACTTTTGTTATTTGGCGACCGACTGGTGGACTCTAACCTGAGCACTCATCAGTCTACGGGAATGTGGGACAAGCTATCCCTCTCTCCCCCTCCCCCTGGAGACTGCTCTCCTCCGCTGCGTCTCGATTAAATCACTTGGCAGGAATGGAGGGAAGCGTGATGAATATTTCTGCACATTGCTGATGCATATTACACGCGTTAATGACACAACCGAAGCATGTTCGTCTCTTCAAAAGATAGAAGGTACAGTGGAGAAAACGGTATTCGTTTCCCCCATTAGCCCTTTCATGATCAAATTATTCGGGAGAGTTTTACCCCTTCACCGCTTTATTGTCGTCTGGTACATTAAAATTGTCTGCAAGACACGTTTCAAAGTTAGAGCTAACCCTTTCACCCTCAATGACGCTTTAAAGCGCGTTTGCAAACAGTTTGGGTCCTGATCAGACGTCGCGTTACGCGGCGTCTGATCAGGACCCAAACTGTTTGACACTCTTATCGATATTTATTAAGTTATACAACCTTCAATCTAATAAACACCATTGTTTAGCAAAGAAAAGCGTCCCCAGTCCCCCAGTATTAACAGTCAATATTGTGGTAAGAGACCACTGATTTTTGCAAGGGGGGGGGGGGGGGTATCTCTGAAGACAGGCACTATTTTGTTAAATGCAGAATAAAGACAATGCCGAAAGCCCATATATCAGCTTTTTGCATTATTTTTATCATACATAAATCAAATACAAGTTTATACGACAAAAAGACAATACTTATATTTAGCGGTTTGTACAATCAAGTCAATCTATGGCGACACTTTTTATAAATATTTCTTTATTGTCTTTAGAACGAGTGGAAGCTTAGTGCTGGATTTTGATTTTTTTGGATTTGTTATGATTTAACATAGTCCTGTCGCGACGTCCCAAGGAGCCCTTCATGTGAACTGTTTTATGCATAAATCAGCAACTAGACCACCGACCTTTCACAAGCCAGCTGGAAGGCTACATACCCCACATGAAAAACCCGAAGTGCCCAGACCTGGATTCGAACCCACAGCGGTGGGGAGTTTAGTGATGTAGGTCACAGTGACTATACTACTAGGTCATGGAGGCTTAATGCCGGACAAAGGTACAGTGGAGAATCTGTTATTCTTTCCCGTTTAAACGCAAACGTACGCAAACGCAAAACACTAAAACGTAGAAAAGAACAACGTTTGGACAATTCTGTTAATTCTTGTTTATCTTGGTGGCAAACAGTTTGGAGCCTGATCAGACGCCGGGTTACCCGGCGTCTGATCTGGCTCCAAACTGTTTGCACTGCAAATAATAGTTTTAGCGTAAACGCGTTTATTGGGAAAGAATAACGTTTTCTCCACTGTAATGCAGGACGCTCCTGCAATTGAGAAGACGTTATTCATTATTGTTTACACGCAAACCAAACGAACTGGCAGTGCAATAAAGTGTAGAAAATGACAATGGTTTGACAATTCTAAATGTTCGTTTTAATCTGAATGGCAAACAGTTTGGAGCCTGAATGGCCGCCGTTTTACAAACTGTTTGCAATCGGGACATAATAGATGCAGCGAAAACGCGGTTTATTGGAAAGAACGTCTTCTCTACTGTATAGGAGCGTTCTGCACTACTTTTGTCATGCATTAACCCTTAACCTGATAGCCTATTTCTAGAATTGAAGTTAGGCGACTACTTAAAGCAGGTTGAAAGTAAAGCAGAATGCGCCTTAAGGCGCATTCTGCTTTACTTTCAGCCTGCTTTAAGCTACAATGTGCTAGAATATAGAATTTGTTCCCTATAATATATATTAATGACTGATTAAATTGGAACTATTTTCTTCGGCGGAGGAATAAATCATATTCGCTAAAAGTCGCTTCTATGGGGGAAAGGGTTAAGCAGATATATGCATTTAACGTTTCCTTGTCTTGTACAGGATGTTGTTGTAGTGTCAGTAAAGCCCCTCCAATGCCACCATGCACAACACGAGTACTCATTGTTGGTGTTTTGGAAAGCTAACATCATACCTTAACCCTTTCCCACATAGAAGCGCCTTTAAGCACATTCAATTTATTCATCCACTGAAGAAAATAGTTCCAATTTATACAGTCATGAACACATACCAGAAAAAATGTTTTCTATATCCTAGTAGGTGGTAGCTTAAAACAGGCTGAAAGTAAAGCAGAATGTGCCTTAAGGCACATTCTGCTTTACTTTAAACCTGTTTTAAGTGATCACCTATCTTCAAAACTAGAAACAGGCTATGTGGTAAAGGGTTAAATCAATATGAATGTAAAACACAAATATCCTTGAGAAACTTTCTGCCTTTTTTCATCTTCAATAAAGCAGCCTCTATTCTTAAACAGCGGATACGAGCTCGCCTGTTAGTGATCGTAGATATAGGATAATAACTGTACTTGTGCCGAAAATATACTTGCCATAATTACTATCGCAATATGGAATGCAAAGAACATATCTTTGATGTTGGAATTTCAGCGAACAATGCACACCTTTATGCTGCTGCTGTAACATACGGTCTGTTTCAAGCATGTCGTTATGTAATTTTGTTTATGTTGTTTTGTATGCTTGGTTGTTATGGTGAATCCACGTTGCTGCCATCAAACTAATTTGATTTTGTTTACCATTTTCCCCCACATCCTGTTTCTAGTTTTAACGAAAGGTAATCACTAAAGCAGGTTGAACGTAAAGCAAAATGCACCCTAAGGCCCATTCTGCTTTACGTTCAGCCTTCTTAAAGCTACCATCTGCTAGGATACAGAAAATAATTATTATGGTTCACATAATTCACATTCATGGCTGTACAAAGTGGAACTATTTTCTTCATTGTAGATATAAATTGATATAAGATATATTGAGTATAAACATAAGTAAGATTTCAGTTTGTTTTTATTTAGGGTTGGGGATCAGTTTCCTTAGCAGTCACATACAGTGGAGAATCTGTTATTCTTTCCCAATAAACGCGTTTACGCTAAAACTATTTTTGCAGTGCAAACAGTTTGGAGCCAGATCAGACGCCGGGTAACCCGGCGTCTGATCAGGCTCCAAACTGTTTGCCACCAAGATAAACAAGAATTATCAGAATTGTCCAAAAGTTGTTCTTTTCAACGTTTTAGTGTTTTGCATTTGCGTACGTTTACGTTAAAACGGGAAAGAATAACATATTCTCCACTGTAGCAGTCTTCTTCTTCTTCCAATGTTTTAACGTCTCTCCCGTGCTGGCCTGTTGCTATGCTTTGGTGGGGGATCAGTTTCCTTAGCAGTCACATATAATACTTACATACAATGGAGAATCTGTTATTCTTTCCCGTTTAAACGCAAACGTACGCAAACGCAAAACACTAAAAGGTAGAAAAGTACAACTTTTTGACAATTCTGATAACTCATGTTTATCTTGGTGGCAAACAGTTTGGAGCCTGATCAAACGCCGGGTAACCCGGCGTCTGATCTGGCTCCAAACTGTTTGCATTGCAAATAATAGTTTTAGCGTAAACGCGTTTATTGGGAAAGAATAACGTTTTCTCCACTGTATATACTATTTAGACCCTTCACTGCCATGACGTCATCAATTAGTCTACCGTCTGCTTTTATTTCTTAAACCCTTCACTGACATGACGTCATCAGTTTGAAAAAAAAAATCAGTCTGCTTTTATTTCTCAAATCTAAATTATATGTATTTTGACTTTAAAAACATTGAAATGAGTGTCAAACAGTTTGGATTCTTATCAGACGTTGTCCGCAGTGGGACGTGGGGAGGACAGAATACATCCGAGCTGGCAGAGTGGTAAGACTCCACCAAAAACTGACACCAAAAACTGACGCCAATACATTTACACACATGCATGCACCACACTGGCGCTATATGACCATTCTATGTTTCGTGGCGTCTGATCAGGATCCAACTGTTTGCAAATAACTATTGTACTCTGGAAAAGGCAGTGGAGGGTTATAACGAAATAAAATTTTGATCAAATAAAATGAATTTTATATAAAATCAGTTACAATAATAATGTGTCGCTGCCTTATGCAATTGGATTATATCGCAAGTTTATTTTAATTGATTTGTAAATAGCTCCAGTCAAGTCAAAAGATTTCTATTACAGATGTCTCGGATGCGCTAAATATTTTCCTCGAATCCTATCAATGTCTTAACTCTTTCCTCCCTGAAACTTTAAATGGACAATTCCAGTTTCCATTTAAGTCTAGTCCATTTCTGACTTTTAAGGGTTGTTTTTGTCAATGTTTGGCATTATGACAAACAGTTAGGACCCTGATCAGAGGGCTCCTTAGGAGCCCTCTGATCTGGGTCTTCACTGTTTGCATAGGACAAGTGTACTATTTACATGTTCAATGTTTGCAAAGGACGCCAATATGCGGGACTAGGGTTCAAAAGGGTAATATTACAACGAACTCTTCTTATATGATTGCTGGAAATGTCTTTGTAGATAGTCAAAGATGATGTAATAACACTACAAAGTATATTTCCATACAGCAGGTGTCGGTCTTACGAAATGACGTACGACAAATATTGTTGTAAGTCAGATTCTAAAATTATCAATAATTGTTTATTTCTCTATCTACATGAGTCTTGTGATCTCATTTGGGAACAGTTTGGACCAAGATGAGACACCTAGTAACTCGGTGTCTTGTAACATCTCTTCGCAAGAGATGTCACAATGCAGGATTAGACGGAAAAATCAGAAATTAGATGTTTTTTAAAGTTTTGACTTACGACTCTTTTTGTCGTACGACGTTGCGTAAGACGGGCATATGAACTAACAAACAATGCAGACCCTTGTGAGACGGCACAAATTTCAAAGAAACGTTATTAAGCATTACAGTGGAGAATGTGTTGTTCTTTCCCAATAAACGCGTTTACGCTAAAACTATTATTTTCACTGCAAACAGTTTGGAGCCAGATCAGACGCCGGGTAACCCGGCGTCTGATCAGGCTCCAAACTGTTTGCCACCAAGATAAAGATGAATTATCAGAATTGTCCAAAAGTTGTTCTTTTCTACGTTTTAGTGCTTTGCGTTTACGTACGTTTGCGTTTAAACGGGAAAGAATCACAGATTCTCCACTGTACGCAGCATCTGATCAGAATCCAAACTTTTTGCAAAGTTGAATACTAGCATCAAAACTCTCGTCAATATTTATAAAACGCATGCATTCCCTACATTTAGTTACAATTTACAAGTGTTTACGTTTTTTATCGTTTTACTCTCTTCCATGAAACTTTAAATGGACATCTCCAGTTTCCAATTCAGTCTAGTCCATTTTTTGACTAGTTACATGTAGGGTTGTTTTTTGTCATTGTATTGCGATTTGATAAATAAACAGTGCAGACCTTGATAAGAGTGCCAATTTAGGAGCAGTCTGGTGTACATAGGACAAGTCTATTCTTTGTACAGTGTTCCCTCTCTACAACGGCCCTCCCAACAACGATTCCCTCCTTACAACGACCCTTGCCGCAATTCCCTAAACGGGACAATTATTTCTAACGCTTTTACTGCTGCAATGTTGTCTGCTTAAAATTGTCGTCTGCTGTTTTTCTCAAAATTACATATTCGACATTTTGACAGAAAAATACTTAATGATGAGTGACAAACAGCTTGAATCCAGATCAGACGCCGCGTAACGCGGCGTCTGATCTGAATTCAAGCTGTTTGTAAATGTAAACCAATTTTCCCTCTCTATAACGACTCCCTCCGTACAACGCACACAATCAGTGTCTCCCATTGGTTGTCGTTGTAGAGAGGGAGCGCTGTATGTACACAGTTTGCAAAAGAGGCTTTTATGCGTGAGTTAATTCCTTCACTTCCCAACACCGAGTACAAAAGTGATTTGCAAAAAGTTTGGATGCTGACCAGACGCCGTATAACGTGATATCTGATCATGATACAAACTTTTCGTCACTTATTTCAATTTTTCTTCAGTCAAAATACATAAAATGTAAATGTTAGATATAAATAGTAGACAGCAATTGTTTAAAATTAGTGACGTCACGGCAGTGACGGATTTAAGCGATAAAAAGTGTGTACGTTGTTCGGATGGGAGTCGTTATAGGGAGGGAAATTGGTTTACATATGCAAACAGCTTGAATCCAGATCAGAGCCCGCGTAAGGCGGCGTCTGATCTGTATTCAAACTGTTTGTCACTTGTCATTAAGTTTTTTTCTGTCAAACTGTCGATAATGTACCTTTGAGAAAAACAGTAGACGACAGTTTTAAGCAGACGACATTGCAGCTATGAATAGGTTGCACATAGCTGTTCTGTTAAGGGAACTGCGACAAGGGTCGTTTTAAGGAGGGAATCGTTGTAGAGAGGGTCGTTGTAGGGAGGAATCACTGTTTAATGTAAAATTTTCTTGTAGCATTTCTGTGAGGGAATGGGTTTAACCCTTTGAACCCTAGTCCCGCATATAGGCGTCCTTTTCAAACAGTGTACATGTGAATAGTACACTTGTCCTATGCAAACAGTGAAGACCCAGATCAGAGGGCTCCGAAAGGAGCCCTCTGATCAGGGTATTCACTGTTTGTCAAAATGCCAAACATTGACAAAAACAACCCTTAAAAGTCAGAAATGGACTAGACTAAAATGGAAACTGGATTTTTTATTTAAAGTTTCAGGGAGGAAAGAGTTAAGCTATTTGTTCAGAGGAGCTTCATTGATCCTGGAGAATATTATCGACTTTAGTAAAGACCAAATCCGTATCGGAATAAACATACCAGTGTCTAGACAGGCGAAACTACGGAAGATGATAAACAAATCTTAAACAAATATATTTTCTCCGCTCGGTCTGTAACCGTCCTTAGAACCGGCCTTACCCTTCAACTGGCTGCAACTTCTATCGAACTAACAGACACTGGTAAATGTACCCGGTAACAGTAAGTTAGACATTGCACTTTAGAATATTCTTATATCAGCTATTATGGAAATTTTAGTTTATTTCAGTTTCTAATTAAAAGGCAACTCCAGTAAGTATACAGTAGAACTTGTTTTTGTTTTGTTTTTAAAATCGAACTAACCCGTATTTCAAAGTTAAAACGAGGCTAAGCCTCGTTTTAACTTTGGAATACGGGTAAGTTCCACAAAAAACGAGTTTGATTTACCGAAATTCATCTAGAAAGGCGGTAACTATCGACTTAAGGGAGGGCAATTTATCTAGGTTTTACTATAATTGTATTTTGATTAATGCAAGCTTTCAGACGGTTCAGCATCGGTCGCCTGAAGGTGACTGGCTGTCTTGTATTGGTTTGAGGAATATCATACGGTCTGAGTGTATAACCTCATATATAACACTGTAAGACGTAATATAGTTTTATATCGAACATTTTATCAGTGTGTACTCTGTTCAGGCGCCGCATCATGCTGTGTCTGATCACTGTGATCAGAGTCTACACTGTTTACCTATGTCTCTTTTATAGGATGATAGGCACAAATCGGTGCACATTCATCCCTCTTTAAAGTGGAGCTATTTTCTTAAGTGCAGGAATAAACTAGAAGCGTAAAATAACGTTTTATTTGGATAATGGGTTAAACATATAATAATTACAATATTTTTTTCAATATTCCAGATAGGGAATTAAATTAATATTAATATATAATTATACTGCTCTTTTCTAATATTTCGACCACTAAGGGCCTTTTTCAAAGAAAATCACGTGATTTTCTTTGAAAAAGGCCCTTAGTGGTCGTAATATTAGAAAAGAGCAGTATAATAATTAGTTATGCAAAACCAGTCGGATACGAATGATCTGTACTTCACAGGAAGTGCTTATACTCTAGACAGCATGTGGAGTTCCAAAACCAACGTTCATTCCTACTTAAAAGGCGGATTTAAGATGTTTATGGAACGTCTAGTAGGAATCATAGATATTATTTGATATATGTTTATCTCGTAAAATCAGACTAGCGTGTTTGTAATATTATTAACCGTTTGTAAAGCAGCCACTGAAACAATATATTATATTGAAATCCTATTATACCCTTTCACTGCCTTATCCCGACGATCCGTCGAGCCCCCTTCACTGCCTAACCTCGAGTACAATGATAATTTGCAAACAGTTTGGATCGTGATCAGACGCCGCGGATTCAAACTGTTTGCCACTCATTTCAATATTTCATAAGTCAAAATACCTAAAATTTAAATATGAGAAATAAAAGCAGACGACAATTGATTAAAATTGATGACGTCATGGTAGTGAAAAGGTTAATTGCGACGGTCCTAACACATTCAACCCTAGCGACGAATATACTCGTCATTTACAAACAGTGTATACCTGCGAAAAGAGCAATTATCATAGGCAAAAAAGTGTTGACACTGATCAGAGGTCTCCGAAAGGAGTCCTCTGATCAGTGTATTCACTGTGTATCATTTTGAGATAAATCATGCAAAACAAAGTTTCTATAAAAAGTCGAATTTAAAAAAGACTTGACTTGAAACTTGAATAGTCCATTTGAGTAAACGCAGCACAAACGTTATGTAGAAAGTTCCAACAGAAGCATTCTGCATTGCTTTATGCTGCATTTATTAGGAATGAGTCTGAAGAGGTCACAGCGCTTCTTTAGTAAATATGAGATACACTCGTGATCTACTGCATATTTTATTGGCGAAATATAACAACTACCTAATAAAAACAGTCTGAAAATATGAGAAATATCATGCAAAATATAAGACCATTTGGGCATTCCAAGTAGTATATTATCTCGAAAACAATAAAGACAGCAAAACAATAGCATCTTAAATCATATGTTGTAAAGTAATGGCCCTTGATTGTACACTTTCGGGACTATATTATAGTTATACCCCGTTATAAGGCCGCTTATTAAACCCTGCTGCCATGACGTCATCAATTTTAAACAATTGTCGTCTGCATTTTTTATCATAAATTTTAGGTATTTAGACTTAAGAAACATTGAAATGAGTGTCAAACCATCATGCGTAACGTGGCGTCTGAGCAGGATCTAAACTGTTAACCCTTTACCCCATAGAAGCGACTTTTAGCGAATCTGATTTATTCATCCGCTGAAGAAAATAGTTCCAATTTAATAATTTAATATATATTATAGGGAAAATTTTCAATATATTCTAGCACAGGATAGCTTAAAGCAGGCTGAAAGTAAAGCAGAATGCGCCTTAAGTGCATTCTGCTTTACTTTCAACCTGCTTTAAGTAGTAACCTATTTTCAATTCTAGAAATAGGCTATCAGGTAAAGGGTTAAACACTCACTATTTCTATATTGCCTTGTTCAATTTATCAACAACAAAAATTGATCAATAAAAGCAGAAGACAGTTGTTTAAATCAGATGACGTCATTGCAATGAATGCGTTTAAGTCACTGTACCACGTGACTTGACATCTTGTATGTGTCTTTCATGTTTCACCCTATCTTTATTTCCAGACCAGGAAAACCCCACAAGGCTGGCACACCATGTGGCCATCAATATCAATTGGAGGCTGCAGCGGGAAGCAACAAATTAAAAACCAGGACGTCTTCATCAGACTGGCAGTATGACAGACTAACCAGCAGAAACTAGACTAACATCGCCCCCTGTACCCCGAAATTAACCCCTTAACTTACAGTGCAGCGCCTATACTTATCTCTCTGGGAAGGACCGAATCTAATGTTGCAATAACTTATGGACAACCCTTCTGTTTACATTAAAACTTATGTAGCAATTAAATATTATTAAACTAAACTTAACTATGTGCCTGATGGATAGTTTTTTCGTCTGCAACAATTGCCGTCTGCTTTTGATCTAAAAATAGATTTTTCAACATTTCTTTTTAAACAGGGTCCGAGTGTCAAACAGTTTGGATCCTGAAGAGACGCCGCGTCACGCGGCGTCTTATCAGGATCCAAACTGTTTCCACAGATAATAACGACTCCACCGCTAGTGTGCAAAGAGTTGAACTTACCTTCTAATTATATTTTTCAAATTTAGAATTAAGGTACTTTTGACTGAAGAAACCAAATGCCTGTGTCAAAATGTTTGGATACGGGTGATATACCGAACAATTCGGCGTCTGATCAGGATTCAAACTGTTTTTTAAATGCGAGTTAGCCGCGACAGAGAATGGTTCCATCTGGTTTCGTCGTCTAAACTCTGAACGATTGATTTGCTATAACCAAAGACCTAGTTAGTATATATGTCTCTGCTATAACAGATAATCGTGCCAGTCGGTCTTATATATATTATGATATTGAAATTTTGTACATTTACATTAACGTCTCGCCAAGAAATATCGCATGCAAACAACGTAGATTCAGATGTAGACGCATAATGTGGCGCTTTATCTCAGCCTACACATTTGACGATGGTTTACATGCATTGGAGGGTCAACTAGGTATATTATTATTAAATGTTTTGCTAAGACAATTTATATGGGTATTATAATAGATTTGTTTTCCAACAAACGCAACTTTGTTTTTGTAGGAAAACATTTCTTCGTGCATACACTGGCTTCGTAGGAAACCAAATATATTGTGATAACCTTGTTATAACCGTAAATAAATTGTCGTAGCAAAACATTTGATAATAATTATATATTTACGTAGTTGGTCCCTAGTGACATATCTGGATTAACCTTGTGTCTGTTTACAGAGATTTTTGGATGAGGGAGGTGCGTACATGTAGCTATTCATAACAAAGTTGTTTTGGCAGTTGTAAGTAAAGATGGCAGCTAAATACAAGCTAACAGAAGTGCACAAAACTCCTCTTTATTATATGCCTCTGTATGATATCGAGCGTTTCCGCGTGTATTTACACAGTAAAATACAAGAGTCTGTATCAGCCACCTTGTATCAGCGAATTAAGTATTTTACTCTGACCTCGCTTTCATTTACGTACGTGTACAAGTGCCGCGTTATTCATTGTGGCAAACAAAAAATCTTGTTCTGCTTCAAATAACTAATATAATAAATTTTGGCTATAAAATGATTTAAACAACTATTTAATTGTTTCTGGTGTGTATTCAAGGCATATAATAAACACATCACCAGTTGGCAATCTGCTACAGAGTGTTGCATTTAGCTCTCGACGTTTTTGGCGGAAACAACCGATCAGACTCGCCGGCTATTTCCGCCAAAATCGTTTCGAGCTAAATACATCACTCTGTATCGCACTGTCAACTGGTAATGTGTATGTATTACTGGCTTTGGTACAGTAACCCCTCCACTGCCATGACGTCATCTGCTTGAAGCAATTGTCATCTGCTTTTATTTATAAAATTTAATTTTATTACTTTTCGATTCAAATAATAAAACACTAAAACTCGCTTTAAATCGAACACTAAATTGTGTTAATAATTTTGTGTTTAAGCAAAAGGCTTCTGAAAGCAAGGTGAAAGTAAAACATGAAATCTCATTTCTAGGTTTTCTGTTTAACTTTCATCTTGCTTTAAGCTGCCACCTGTCTTTCCTACAGTGAATTAGCATTCTTTTCAATGGTCGTAATAGAGAGGTTTTACTGTGTGTATAGTATGTATGGCTTCTATATTAGATAATAAATTTCACTTGAATTGAAAACAAGATCTTAATCTAAGTATGCCTTATATTTATTCTAAATGAAATAAACGTGTAAATAGTAGCAATGTATATGAACTATCCCAAAATAATCATAAAGCACACAGGAAAAAACAGAAATAGTTCTAAATTTATGAGAGATTGAGAAAAAAAACGTTTATCTCTATGATGACAAATAATACCAAGGTCGTACTCGTTGATTAAATCAGATCTATGTTCCAAGAAGTAATATGTATGAATTTCTTCATCTAATAACAGTGACAAGTTGACATCGTAAATCATAAACGGATATCTTCGTGATCCATATTCTATTTGAGGAGAAACTGCGATGCACAAATAGATGGAACTAACTGGGATGTTTTTAAATACAAATGTATTTGTTTAAACCTGGCTAAATATATCAATTTTATGGACACAATATTCTATACTGTGTAGAAGTAGTTATTCGCTAGCAATACAGCGCTCCCTCTCTACAACGACACCCAATGAGAGAAAAAAACGTGTGCGTTGTTCGGAGGGAGTCTTTATAGGGAGGGAAATTGGCTTCCATATGCAAACAGCTTTAATCCAGTTCAGACGCCGCGTTACGCGGTGTCTGATCTGGTTTCACACTCGTTATTAACTTTTTCTTATGTCAAAATGTCCATTATGTAACTTTGAGAAAAACAGCAGGCGAAAATTTTAAGCAGACAACATTGCAGTCGTGAATAGGTTGGACATAATTGTCTTTCTGGATGGAAGAGCGGCAAGCATTGTTATAAGGAGGGAATCGTTGTTGGGAGGGCCGTTGTGGGTAGAGAATACTGTACACGGGTTTGTGCAAAACAAGTGTCATATGCAAACAATTTTAAGCCAGACCAGACACCGAACAATGTGTGTTTCTTATTTAAGTCAATTTACCTAAAAGTTTGCTATGGCGTCATGGTAGCGAAAGAGTTAATGGGAAAGCATGACGTATTTGGGACTGCAAAACACGCGCTCAACCTAGAAACTAGAAGCTGAACGCCTGTAAGTGAGATGAATGTGCAAAAACCGAAGTAATATTTCGTCTGACAGGCATTCCTGACAAGTTTTGCATCTAACACTCGCAGAAATGTAGGGTCATAACATAATGTGTCGTTAACGGAACAGATTCACCTGTGCTTTAGGTATAGAAATAGACAAAACAACCTAACATAAATAATATTATGCTTAAGCCTCTTTAACTTATTCACACTTGAATTAGTCCAGTGTACAATAAAATCTTCTTCATGCTTTACTAGTTAGAGTTGATTTTTGTTACAATTAATTGCAAAATGGCGAATATTGCAGAGCCTGCTCAGAAGGTAGTTTTAGTAGCCCTCTGATCCGAAACTGCACTGTTTGTGCTGTTCAGGGACCCGTTTCATAAAACTTCGTACGACAAATGTTGTCGTTTGTCAGATTATAAAAGTCTCAATTATTATCTATTTCTCAATCTAATCCTATCTCGGGACATCTCTTCGGAATTGTCTTGGAAAGACGATTCCAAAGAGATGTCACAAGACAGAATTAGATAGAGGAATCAGAAATTAAGTGTATTTTAAAGTTTTGACTTACGA
This sequence comes from Gari tellinella, assembly GCA_922989275.2. Classification (NCBI taxonomy): domain Eukaryota; kingdom Metazoa; phylum Mollusca; class Bivalvia; order Cardiida; family Psammobiidae; genus Gari; species Gari tellinella. The sequence goes on from OV277864.1 coordinate 49,252,524, forward strand.
CCGTTTTTGTCGTACGAAATTTTATGAAACGGGCTCCTGAGGTACATTGTAAATGACGGTTGTACTCATCGCCAGGGTTCAATGTGTTAACCCATTTCGAGGGCTTGGCGCAAAACTATTGTAACTCCCTCACAATTGTGAGGGAGTTACAATAGTTTTGCACTAAGCCCTCGATTTAGCCATCCTTAGGGCTTGATATGCTTGTTCCGAGGCTTCGGTATGATATAAGAGTAGCTTTGAGGATGTCCACAGTAGTGGACGAAACAGTCAGCAATAAATAAGTAGTCAGCGTGTGGTATGAAGGAAACATAATCTAAATGATATAAAACGTGTATTAAAAATTAATACTTTTGTTATATGTCTATTAGAAGCTACTTCATATCACTGTGGTTCAACATCACCAAAAGTTGTTTTGTTACTTTTATCTTTATTTAAGGTTATATTTTACACAACGGTATCCATCAAGTTACTTATAAACCTGAAAGAAATATATAGTATCATTAGTATGTTTTAAGTAAGAACCAATGATAAATCAAGTGTTTAAGTTCTTTTGTTTTGTTCAACATGCTTATACCGTTTGCACAAGTTATCTAGATTCAAAATTTAAAGCTTAAATTTTATCCGATTCTAAAACATCGGTACAAAATCATACCGGAAGTCATGTATAACAAATAAACTGAACGCGGATACTTGGATATGTAAAATGAATATTAAGTCTCCGTCAACTTAAGCGACTTTGCAATATTGTTGAAATAATATTCTGTGAAAAATTTTGCTAACGAGAACAATTTACTACTAAGTGTTCAAAATATCTACCTTGCGTTCAGAATGAATACCTATTTACATGCATTACGAGTACTTCCTAATTTTTACGAAGATAAAATGTCTTTCTTCGACGAAACCAGGAATCTATGTCTCTGACGAAACTAACAAAATTAATGATAATAAGCCCTTCATTGGTAAACGACACAACATGAACATGTGGATATCCATGTGAAAATGTTATTCATCACTTTCTAGATTTTTCAAATTAAGTTCATGTGCGGGGGATTCTGAAGTCCAAACTGTTTTCCTGACTGTAACAAAGTTCATCGTTATTTCCGAGTCTCCAACCGATTTTAGATGCTAGAATTTAATCTAAACACTTTTCTTTCTTCCTATCCTTCTTTAATTTTTTGCTGATTTCTACATGACAGTTTGTTTTCAATTTGCTATGCTATTTATACTGTAATTATTAATTCTCTAGTTCATCTCTGTTATTGTCATGTCACTGTTTTGTTAAAATCAGGGGAGCAAGCATTATATAATGTTGCAAACACTTGTGGACCGATCCCCAGCATGTATATTGTTTACATTAAATATGTTTAAACTAAACTAATTAAGCACAATTGGTGTCATCTTGGCACAGTTAGCTTAGACCTTCTCCTAGTGTACTTCAAAATTGCGATCGTCTGTTGCTTATCTTTTTAACGCTTTTCAAATTAGAAAAATAGTATACCATTATCGAACACTTTAAATTTTGATTTGTACCCAACATGTTCGCAAATTCGTGTATAAGTAAATCGCACTTATCAGGATACGGAAACATAACATTTGTTTTGTTTCACTGTTCTCCGTATATCTCTGTTACGATTTCCACACCGGAAGTTGTTGCATTCTGGGATTTGATTCTTTGATACAGTAGTTATCAAACATACATTTATCATCCAACGGGAAAACACCTATTTACATTTGAACCCATTTAGATATTCTTGATTGCTGAATATTATTCGATTTCTCAGTTTCACAATAACAATCGCAATGATCAAACAGATTCTGCTTTTCGAGATATGAAAATCTACTAAATAAGTCCCTTCCGTATCTATCTACAGTAAAAGCTATCTATTAAGACCACTAAAAGGAAGACTAACTGACTGTATAATAGACAGGTTACAGCTTTAACCCTTTACCTGATAGCCTATTTCTAGTTTTGAAGATAGGTGACCACTAAAAGCAGGTTGAAAGTAAAGCAGAATGTGCCCTAAGGCACATTCTGCTTTTCTTTCAGCCTGCTTTAAGATTAAATCTGCTAGGCTATATAAAATATTTGTAATGGTAATAGTTCATGAGGGTATAAACTGGAACTATTTTCTTCAGCGGAGGAATTAATTAAATACGCTAAAAGTCGCTTCTATGGGGGAAAGGGTTAAGCAAGATGACAGTTAAACAGAAAGCTCTTAAGGAGCTTTCTGTTTAACTGTTACCTAGCTTTAAGCACACACCTGTCGTAAACACCTAATAATTATCACAATTTAGTGGTCTTAAAAGAGAGGGTTTACTCTACTTAGCCTGGGATGAAACAGTTTGTACGATAAATGAATGAGGAATGTTTGTTTTTCTTTTTAGTACCAAACCTAACTCGATTTGCAGTCGCAAACAGTTTGATATCAGATCAGACAGACGTCAAGTAACCGAAGTCTGATCAGAACCCAAATAGTTTGATGGTTCTATTGATGAACTCTTTCCTGTTTAATATGCGCGTATAAAACTAAACAATAACATTATTTATAACATAACAGACGGCCTGAGCGTTGAATAACACCCGTTGTTTAAATGTCATATATAACTAGTTAAATAACTATGCAAATGAGGTACGCTACAACGTCGTTTACTTGTGACGTCATTTAGATGCGTTCTATGCGTTCAATATCCAACGTCTTCATTCCTTCATGTAGATTCAATTTATAAATTTTTGGTGTAATTAATCAATACTAGATCTAGATCTACATGAAAGTGTTTATTAATACATATGAAAACATAAACATTATGCTAGTGAATGAGTGTTAATCTGGAACAACATTTTTCCTGTATAGATCTACTTATATCGAGCTTAGCATTCACCTGGCCTCAATGGCTGCGATAAATAACTTTTCTAGGTTATGTTATAAAAAGAATATAATATTCGTGTTAATAATTTATTGGATTTATCAAACTCGTCGTTTTAGAAAACGATAAAAACTCGGCAAAGCCTCGTTTTTTATCGTTTTCTAAAAGACTCGTTTAATAAAACCAATAAAGTATGAACACTCATGTAATATCCTATATATGCAGACGACAAGTATGGCGCAGACAAAACATGATGGGTATAAAATCCTCCATCTGCAACGACATTTGAAGATAATTTCAACTCTGAAAAAAAAATTGGATTCTGATCAGTTTCCAAACTGTTTAACACAGCATATAGATCTTTCTTTAGTCAAAGCATCTTAACCCTTTTTTTAAAAAAATGAAAAGAGTCGATAATTTTAGCAGACATATCAATACAGTGAAGATGTTCACTCTCATCATGCTCAATTGCCGTCTGTTTCAATTAATATCGTCTGCGAAAAAAAATTATGCTTTTTCAAGCGGAAGAAAAGTTGGATATGAGTGACAAACATTTTGGATCCAGACCAGACGCCGCGTTACGCGGCGTCTGATCTGGATCCAAACTGTTTGCAAATGTTAGCCAGGTCGCACTTAGCACGATAAGGGTTAAGGTTAACAAGTGGTTCATGGTAAAGGGTGGTCTTTGGAAGGTGTTCCGGAAGGTTCAACGATCTTAATCTCCAGTACTAAAATATACCTTGTACCGGTAATTACTTATGTCAACATAAAAACTGTCAGCACAGTTTAGCCGGGGCTAGTATGCTATTGTTTATATGTCATTCTAATATATATAAACAAACAATAATATAAACTAGCTTTGGAACAACCCATTCGTCCTTGTAATTTCGAGTGGACAGCGATATGTAAAGGACACTTAACCTTTTCATGATCAAATTATTCGGGAGGTTTTTACCACTTCACCGTTTCATTGTCGTCTGCTTCTATTTTGCTGTCTGCAATACCGTTTCAAAGTTAAAAAATAAGGCAGTATACGAGTGTCAAACAGTTTGAATCCTGATCAGACGCCGCGTTACGCGGCCTCTGAGTAGGATCCAAACTGTTTGCAAACGCGCTTGTAAGCGTCATTGAGAGTTAAATGGTTAAATACTTGTTTACAGTGGAGAATCTGTTATTCTTTCCCGTTTAAACGCAAACGTACGCAAACGCAAAGCACTAAAACGTAGAAAAGGACAACTTTTGGACAATTCTGATAATTCATGTTTATCTTGGTGGCAAACAGTTTGGAGCCTGATCAGACGCCGGGTTACCCGGCGTCTGATCTGGCTCCAAACTATTTTCACTGCAAATAATAGTTTTAGCGTAAACGCGTCTATTGGGAAAGAATAACACATTCTTCACTGTATATGGGTCAATGGGTTAAGCAAGTACAAAAAATTAATATAATTATCTAGCACACGTGGGTGTTATATCTTTATACATATGAATGCCCTTAAGACCTTCAATAGTGAAATAACTGTTATCATTAATACGATTCCATAATCTCATATTTTACAGTTTCCCAACAGGAAGGAGTATGCTTGGTTTAAGATAAGATTAACACTTATCATCTGCCTAAAGAATCGCCTTTGAAATATTTCTAAATCACTTACAGTAGAGAATGTGTTATTCTTTCCCAATAAACGCGTTTACGCTAAAACTATTATTTGCAGTACAAACAGTTTGGAGCCAGATCAGACGCCGGGTAACCCGGCATCTGATCAGGCTTCAAACTGTTTGCCACCAAGATAAACATGAATTGTCAGAATTGCCCAAAAATTGTACTTTTTTACGTTTTACTGCTTTGCGTTTGCGTACGTTTGCGTTTAAACGGGAAAGAATAACAGATTCTCCACTGTACATATCTCATTGAACCCTGTAACATTGAATGATAATCTCCAGTTTCAAATTAAGTCGAGTCCAATTTTGTCTATTTAGGATTGTATGAACAATAAATTCCAAAATTACAAAGAGTACAGACCTTGATCAGAAGGCGCTTGTGCGGATCTCCATTGTTTGTACAGTGGAGAATCTGTTATTCTTTCCCGTTTAAACGCAAACGTACGCAAACGCAAAACACTAAAACGTAGAAAAGTACAACTTTTTGACAATTCTGATAATTCATGTTTATCTTGGTGGCAAATAGTTTGGAGCCTGATCAGACGCCGGGTTTCCCGGCGACTGATCTGGCACTAAACTGTTTGTATTGGAAATAATAGTTTTAGCGTAAACGCGTTTATTGGGAAAGAATAACAGATTCTCCACTGTACATGACTTGTGTACTCTTCACAAGTTCATTGATTGTAAATAATCTATGATCATAATCTATGGAGTTATTCTTCTAGCTTAACACATTGTTCTTGATACAAACTGTTTGGCACATATTAAGATATTTCTTTTAAAGTGACTTAAAACCAAGTTTTTTGCAAAAAAATGAAAGAAAATACTCAAATGAAAGCAAATGTGTGGCATAACACTATCGTGCATCTGGTATTTAAAATATAACATAAAACGGGAAGAATATCACCTCCTCCCTCGCTGTACACTAAAGTAGGTTAAATAAACCGCCGATAATTTAATAGTCCGGCCAGACTAGCGATAAAGCCGTCTGACTAAAGTTATTATTTCACTTTGGAATTCCACCCTACCTAAATATCCTTAATTCTATGAATTGCATATTATTCTAAACTAAGATTTACCTGTTTATGTAAGCGTTTGACATTCACTTAAAATTACTATTTTTTATGCTTAATCTGGTTGCCAGTCTCTAATCAAATTTCCTAAAAATCTAATTTGAGAAATGAAAGCAGACGACATTTTATAAACTCTTATGACGTCACGGCACTGACTGGATTAAGAGAAGTTGTACGGTATTTTTTGTTTTATCACGTGTCTGCCATAGGGTAAGCAGCAGTCTATGTCAGCACTAGTAGCTTATCTATATATTAGATTAACCTTTAAAGTTTAAACTATCTGCAAACAGTTTGGATCCAGACGAGACGCCGAATAAATCTTCGTTTCCTCAGGATCCAGACTGTTTGACAACTACATGTATAGAGTATATGTCTATTTGATAAAGGAAATATCCAAACATTCTCAGAATTACTGCAGACGTCAATTCTGTTGCAGACGAAATCTGGCTTAAGGTATCTAGTGCAAGAGATTAACGGATTCTACGCTTCTGTTACAGACTTTCTCACGTCTGCTGCAAAGATTTCGTCTGGGTCTCTTTATATTAATTGATTTTATGCCCTATTTGAAAACAAAACACAATACAAGATTTAGCGTCAGGCCATTTTGATTTTTGCTATATTCTGATTCCAATATTTTCTAATAGCAGAATAGTTTTATGAATTCATTGAATGGTAGGCTGACTAACGGTGAAACTAAGATAACCTTTACAAACAGTTTGGATCCTGATGAGACGCCGCGAGACGCGGCGTCTCATCAGGATTCAAACTATTTGACACTCTGGCCATGTTGTGAAAAGACATTTAGAAAAATCTATTTTTAGGACAATAGCAGACGCCCTTTTTGCAGACGAAAATAATACCCGGCATGCAAAGAGTTTAATCGCTATCTGGGTTAAACCCGTACTTCCGGTTCACACGCAGAGTCTTCAGGATTTATTTGTCTTAAAAAAGAAGAGGTCGCGCGTTAACACTGATACGAAAATAACTAGATTTAGATAATAATGTCGCTTTACCTGTAACCATAACATTAGAAAATGCATTTTGGATCGTACGGTGAGCTGGTAGAAGGAGCCTGGCCAGGATCCAGACTATCTGTCGGTTAGATTTATTTCTTAGAATATACAGAATGAGGAGTAAATTTTAGTTTTACAGACGATTCTATATTGAACCAGATGACTATCACATTCACTACCATGACGTCATCAATTTTAAACAATTGTCATCCGCTTCTGTTTCTCAAATCTAAATTTTAGATATTTTGATTGAGATAAGAGTTACATGGCGTTTGATCCGGGTCCAAACGGTTTGCAAAGAACCACTCGTGTTAAAGCAGAGAAGGGGTTAATCATTTCTTCAATTTAATTGGTTAGCTTGTATATTTGATAGAGCCTTTTTCCTGCATTGTAAGAAATTTGCATCCCGGTGGACGCCGAAATAAGTCGATAGGGCTACATGTATCTGAAAAGTATCACAACTATTCGACACTCGTATCAATGTTTCTCCAGTAATATGAAATAAATAAGAATTGAAATTGTACTCGAATATTAAAGACATACTCGCCTATATTAAAAATGTTGAAAAATAAACATCTTAAATACCTTGATTACTATTTTTTTCTGATTTGCAATACATTTATTACCATAAAAATGAATTTTGAAAAGTTCTCATTGGTAAATTATGTAAAATATAGTCCTTTCCGTACAGGCACTGTTTCAAGATTTGCAAAAACTGTCCCGAGTTGCAGTTCTTGTAGAAATTATGTTTATGTTTTTATCAGCAGCACTGTAAATGCTGTAAGTAACTAAAACTTTATTAAATGCTGTTATATTCACATACACTCATTTTCTAGCAATTTGCTTATATAGACCTTAATTTAAATTGTAGAACTTTTCAAGAGATTCTGTCGGGTTTTTTTTTCAAATACGCAAGTATCCCTTTAAATAGTACTCGGTGATATAGTTCTCTATCTCTTCACAGGTATTGCAGTTAAGCAGAATAGACAATCTGTTTCTAGTTCTGAAGGCATGTGACCACTTAAAGCAGGTTGAAAGTAAAACAGAGTCTGTCTTAAGGGTGCTTTACTTTCGGCCAGTTTTAAGCTACCATCTGCTTATATATGGGACATATTTCTTATGGAGCATATTCATGATTGTAAAAATTGGAAAGTTTTCTTCGGTGGAGGAATATATTACAGGCGTAAACAAGCGTATTGATGGGGTATTGAATTAAATAACCGCCTGTATCAAACATTGAAAACAAACTTTAGGGTATAGGGTTAAAGGATTTGATGTTTGAAGACTACCACAGTGGCATATCTCTGTTAGGTTCAGCTTCTAGAGATTACTGAGTTAAGATAAGAACAGAGATGTTAGAGTATATAGCATGCTCTTCTAGATACCGTATATTCCATAAAAATCGATCACAAAATAAAACCCTATTCGGAACAACCCTGACTTTTCTCCAGTACATTTACAATAAAGTGTCCCCCTTAGGAGAACCTCTCTATAAGGACCACTAAATTTTGTTAATTATTGGCTATTTAAGGCAGGTGACTGCTTAAAGAAAGGTGACAGTGAAACAGAAAGCTCCTTTAGGACCTTTCTGTTTTAAGTTCACATTGCTTAAAGCAGTCACATGTCCTTTATGCAGCCAATTAGCCATATTTTTAGTGGGCGTAATAGAAAGGTTTTGCTCTACAATAAAGTGTTCCCCTTTAGTTTCTTACATAGTGAAGCTCGCTTATAACGAACTTGGATATAACGAAATATTGAATATAACGAAATAAATCTGATTCTCCATCTCTAAATAATATATAGTGGAATGGACCTGACATAACGTAATTTGGTTCCGACGACTTCTTTATAAGTGTGTTTCACTGTATAGTATGAACATACCACAACAAGGGAAAAGGGGTTTTAACCCTTTCTCCCATAGAAGGGCCTTTTAGCGCATTCAGTTTCTTCCTCCGCTGAAGAAAATAGTTCCAGTTTATACAGTTATACATATGTTTCATAGGGAATATTTGCATTATTCCAGCAGGTGGTAGCTTAAAGCATGCTAAAAGTAAAGCAGAATGTGCCTTAAGGCACATTCTGCTTTACTTTCAACCTGTTTTAAGTAGTCACCTATTTTCAAAACTAGAAACAGGCTATGGGATAAAGTGTTTTAATACATTGTGTACTACTTCGAAAATTAACATCATTGTTTTATCGTTTCATGTTAAACCTTCACTGCCTTACGCGAGTACAACTTATTTTCAAACAGTTTGGATCCTGATCAGACGTCGCGTCTGAAATAAAAGCAAAAACATATTTCAAATTGATGGCATCGTGGCAGTGAAATGAGTTAGCCCTTTCAACGCCAAAATGTTGTCTGAATGGGTACTGCTGTCTGAAATACAGTGCTCCCTCTCTACAACGGCCCTCCCAACAACGACTCCCTCCTTACAACGACACTTGCCGCAGTTCCCTAAATAGGACATTTATGTCTAACGTTTTTACTGCTGCAATGTCGTCTGCTTAAAGTTGTCGTCTGCTGTTTTACATAATGGATATTTTGACGGAAAAAACTTAATGAGGAGTGACAAACAGCTTGAATCCAGATCAGACGCCGCATTACGCGGCGTCTGATCTAGATTCAAGCTGTTTGCAAATGTACGCCAATTTCCCTCCCTATAACGACTCCCTCCGAACAACGCACATAATTGTTGTCTCCCATTGGATGTCGCTGTAGAGAGGGGACGCTGTAGTTTGTGCAAAGTTAGATTTCAGTTTGTCTTATCTATTCATTACTGCAATGTATTCTGCTTAAAATAGTCGTCTGCATTTCTCTCTCAAAGCTACATATTGGACATTTTGACTGAAAAAAACAAAATGACGAGTGGCAAACAGCTTGCATCCAGACCAGATGCCGAGTTTGCCAGTGTAAGCCACTCAGGTCTCTAAGGGACTTAATATTCCCTCCCTATAACAACTCCCTTCGAACAACACACAATATGTCTCCAGTAGGATGTTGTTGTACACGTAGAGAGGGAGCACTGTAACTGAATAAAACTGAACATATTCTCTTTTTAATTGTTTTTTACAACACGCGTTGGTGATAACAATGTTCTTTTATTGAGATAGTACTCGCGTGAACCGCACCAAAGTCTTTTTAAATATTTTTGTTCACGTCATAAAGAAAGTGACATGTCTAGTCTCATATTTTAAACCCCAAACTGCAATAACATCATCACCAAACCGCCTGCTTTTATTACTAAATTGCAATATATTGTATAACAGTGTAAGCTTTTGTTCATATTAATCATATGTAAAAATTTATGCTGTATAAATTGTTTCTATCGAAAAATGTATATCAGCTTAATGAAATGCATTAAAATATAGCTCAATTCCAAACTGTTTCAAATCGCCAGGGACCCATCCTACGTAACGCTATAAGACAAATAATGTCGTAAGTCAGATTCTAAAACACTCAATTAATATTTATTTCTCCATCTAATCATGTCTTGTGAAATGTCTTTTGGAATTGTCTTACAAAGACGATTCTGAAGAGATCCCAAACGACAGTATTTGACGGAAATATCAGTACATGTAAAATGTATTATAAGTTTTGACTTGCGACCGTTTTTTGTCGTACGGCGTTTCGTAAGACAGGCCCCTGGTCCATAGTACGCGGAATAAAGGGTAAAGGTTGCTAAGGTTTTGTGATATTTTAATAGAAAGATTTTATTGTCACAGGATTTATTAAACAATTTAAAAGTTTGTCAGTACATTGTATTTTATTCTTTCATATGTTCCTGTTGAAGCACAAAACGAGCTAGAATGAAAATAAACCCTTAAGAATGTGTTTTGTTATTGAGTGATATAACTTTGGCATAGCTCTTCATTATATAATCAGTCGAGATGATCATACAGATCTATATTAACCCTTTGCCTGCTGCTGGCAATCTCACTGTGTTTTGCAAACAGTTTGGATCCAGATCAAATGCCGCGTTACGACACTCGTCTTTAAATTTCATCTCTACTCAAACATGTATAAATCTAAGTTCAACAAATGTTTGCAAACGACAATTTCAAAGCAGACGATATTACACCAGGATAAGGGTTAATATCACCAAGTGTTCAAATGGTCATTCAAAAGATCAAAGGTCCGCAAACAAATGATACTGTTTGTAGAATTTTTTGTTTTTCTTAACCCTTATCCTGCGGTGATGTCGTCTGCTTCGAAATTGTCGTCTGCAAAGTTTGATATATTTAGATTTATACCTTTTATAAGTAAAGAAACCTAAAGAAGGGTGTTAAACAGTTTGGATCCAGCTCAGACACCGCGTAACGCGGTGTCTGATCTGGATCTAAACTGTTTGCAAAAATCAATAAAGTCGCGACCAGCAGGCAAAGGGTTAATTATTCATTTATTCAGAAACGAATGCACATTGAATAGATACACTCAGTACAAAAAGAAACGCACATCGTGCTCAAGCGCATATTAAGATACCCTTTTTTAAGACAATTATAATAGAAAGACCATTTCTCAAGATTTATTTAATTCTGCAACAAGTTCAGAAAAGAATACTAAAAAAACAGTGTGCTGCCTTTTACCATTTCCCTCTTAATGACGCCAAAACGAGTTTGCAAACAGTTTGGATCATGATCAGACGCCGCGTAACGCGGCGTCTGATCAGGATCCAAACTGTTTGACACTCGTATTGATTTGCTTCAAGTCATTCTACATTGAATTTTACTTTGAAACGATCTTGCAAATAACAAAATTAAAGCAGGCGACAAAGAAACGGTGAAGGGGTAAAACCTCACGATTAATTTGGCAGCGAAAACATTAACTACAGCTTGTTTAAAACACCGTACCGATTAGTACAGTTTGTGATGCTACCAATTCAATAATGATTTAATAATAATTCACAAATACGTTCCTTTTACATAAAAATAATATTTTGATAAAAGATGTGCGTTTCTTTTTGCGCTGAGTGTACATTCAGTTTTTGTGATTCCAGTATCAAGGTGAACCACATACAACATGTTGATGGTACTATAGGGCAAACCATTTGACAAAAGGCTGAAAAAACGTGTTTTCCGGAACGCAACACAACGCAGATACCACACAACGAAATGCAACGCAAACCCAACGTAATGGGATACAAAATGATTTGAAGGTCAAACAGTTTCGAATTTGATCAGAATTAAAAATGTTTGCAATTAGGATTTAATGTAGATCTACAAAGGGTTTGAGGAACACAGTGTTGCCTACATGTGTCCAACCTCCTCGTGGCTGATTTGGTTTTAATCTGTTAGACAAATATAAGCTATATCAATTTAGAAAACAACACTGCAATGGCACAGGTTAACCCTTTCCCTTATAGAAGCGACTTTTAGCACATTCATTTTATTCATCCGCTGAAGAAAATAGTTCCAAATTATACCGTAATGAATATGTGTCATATGTAATACATTCCTTATTCTAGCAGTTAATAGCTTAAAGCAGGCTGAAAGTAAAGCAGAATGCGCCGTAGGGCGCATTCTGCTTTACTTTCAACATGCTTTAAGTAGTCACATATCTTCAATACTAGAAACAATGCTATCAGGTAAAGGGTTAAGATAAAGAGTTGGTATGGGTGCGCGTCAAGAGATGGCCTGATTCTAGTTTTGAAGACATGTGACAATTAAAAGCCGGTTGAAAGTAAAGCAGAATGCGCTTGTAGGCGCATTCTGTTTTACTTTCAGCATGCTTTGAGTTACCATCTGATAGGATATAGAAACTATTTCTTATTGTAATGTTCATTAGAGCATAAATTGGTACTTTTTTCTTCAGTGGAGGAAAAATTGAATGCCCTCAAAGGCGATTCTATGTGGTAAAGGATTAACTTGGTATTCCATTATATCCTACGTGACCCTGCACTGGTAATCGTTTCTAATTATGAAAACTTTTGCAAATAACAAAAATTCGGAATTCATCAATAGAATAACTTAATAATGGTTTCCATATTTTGATAAATAATATTTTATGACTCAATTAATTTCATATATTCATACAATCGTCATACAATTTATTTGATTTAAACAAAAATGGTTGGGCTATTTATTATTTCAGATTTAGAGTCGGCCCTTCCTATAATGTTACAAACATGTTGGTAAACAATATAAATGTAGCCCAATTAAAGTAAAACTTAACGTTTCTTTTCTGGAGCTTTCTGCTTTATTATCACCCTGCTATATTTGTACCTTGTAACCCGTCATTTATACATTACTATCAAAGATCTCCGTTTAAATGACCGTTATGTTGTGATGTGCGTCCAGCATAACCCTTGTAACGATGCAGCATCCAATTCCTTGCATAGGCTCATTGTTGTGGAGACGTCATAACCATAATGACTGAACTTATTTGCAACTTATACAGAACGGTTTGCAAATACAGCATTCCCTCCCTTCAACGGTTCCCTCCTTATAACGACTATTGTCGCTGTTCCCAAAAAACAATACAATTATGTCCAACCTTTTCACGGTTGCAATATATTCTACTTAAAATTGTCGTCTGCATTTTTTCTCAAATTTACACATGAGCCATTTTGACTGAAAAAACATAATGACGAGTGGCAAACAGCTTGAATCTAGATCAGACGCCGCGTAACGCGGCGTCTGATCTGGATTCAAACTGTTTGCAAATGTAAGTCAATTTCCCTCCGAACAACGAACATATTTTGTGTCTCCCATTGGGTGTCGTTGTAGAGAGGGAACGCTGTATGTTGCCCATGGTAAAGAAAGGGTTAAACATAAAAGTAAAGTAGGAAACTGCTTGATTCTACTGATCATCGAGACTATCAAAGAGCCTACGTTTCATTGCAGAATAGCAAAATAGTAATTCCAACACCCAATGTGAGACACAGATTGTGTGTGTTGTTGGGAGGGAGTTGTTATAGGGAGAGAAAGTTAATACCTTATGATATTAACTTGATTTACATTTGCACACACAGTTTGAACCCAGATTGTAACGCGGCGTCTGATCTGGGTTCAAACGGTTTGTTACTCGTCTTTATGTATCTTTTGTCAAATTATCCAATACGTAGCTTTGAGGAAAATATAGCAAACGACAAGTTTAGGCAAACGATTTTGCAGCAGTGAAAGCGTTTAACATAATTGTCTTTGTTGTGGGAACAACGTCAAACATTTTTGTAAGGAGGGAATCGTTGTTGGGATGGCCGTTGTACAGTGGAGAATTTGTTATTCTTTCCCAATAAACGCGTTTACGCTAAAACTATTATTTGCCGTGCAAACAGTTTGGAGCCAGATCAGACGCCGGGTAACCCGGCGTCTGATCAGGCTCCAAACTGTTTGCCACCAAGATTAACAAGAATTACTAGAATTGTCCAAAAGTTGTTCTTTTCGACGTTTTAGTGCTTTGCGTTTGCGTACGTTTGCGTTTAAACGGGAAAGAATAACAGATTCTCCACTGTAGGAAGAGAGCACTGTATAACTGTATATTTACAAAGATATTTGTTTTCTGACTAGAGTGACTATGGTAACAGACTAGCAGTCCCAGGACGGCTGGTGGTGGGGATGGTTTTGGCCAATACTCAAAGCTCTCTGTCTATATCTGCGAGAGGGCTATTGATTACTGAGCTCGCTCCCACAATAATTACGCATCGTGCCGTATTATTTGGGAGAACAAGTTATAAATAAGGCCAGTCGAAACACCGCTATGCTTATAGATTAAATGTCCGACGGAGCACAAATATTTCGGCGGAGGTCTTTATTACGATCTTCCACCAATAAAAGGAATTAATATCGCGTTTTCGTAGCTAAGCGCACAAGAAATCAACCATATATTTCCTAGACGGTAACTTGGTATGGACATCTTTACGCAAGTTTTATGTATTTTCTCTAGGCCTGTAATCAAAGAAGTATTCAACTTGATATCACATGGCGGATCCGGGGTTTTCACCATAGGGTTGGGATGCTGCAGATTCGGACACGACAATCAAAAACACCATACATTGGTACTCTTGTTTTTATAAGAAAGTAAGGCACTTCTTAAATTGTTCAATCCTACAATTTGTAATGAACGATTTCAGTTTCCAATTTAGTTAAGTCCATATACGATTATTCCGGGTTGTTTTTTGCGATATATTGTATAATGGCAAACTGTGGAGACTTCTTAAAGATCTCTTTGATCTGGGTCTACACTGTTTGCATAAGACAGCATTGCTCTTTACAGGTATTCTGTAAAGGACGAGTATACTCGACGCTTGGGCTCAATTTGTTAAAGTTCCTTAAATCATGTTTATCTCATCTCATCTCACTCTCGTCTGATCATGATCCAAACTAACTGCAAATGACTATTACTCTTTGGATAAGGCAATGAAGGGTTTATTAATTCAGGCTGGAAGTACATTGTAGCCTATGAAATAATATTATTATACTGCAAAGTAAATTCCTTACTTTTCATTGGTCAACGAGCCCTTGACATAATCCGATGTACCCTGTGAGCTGACAGGGTACATAGAAATGCAGCTGTTTTCATTGGCTGACAGGTCCCTGAGTCTTGCTTTGCAGAAAATAAGATGGCCGATTGCTCGACAGGATTGAGTGCATTCAATCGTGCATCCTCCCTTTTAAATACATTTCGGCTAAGAACCATTCGCTGTTTGGATCTTTCAACAGTCGCATTATTTCTGGGAAAGTTTGACGCCGAATATGCCCAATTTTCATATGAATAACAACGTCAAAAACCATATGACGTCACAAGTTTACGCTCAACGTTATCTGCTTTGGCGCGATTTTGTTATAGTTTATTATAAGCGCTGTACACGACAAATTCCGAAATATTTCGTTTGAACAGTGAAAAATGTGCAGTATAATAAATTCGTTATACAGTTTCTTCACAGTGTACATGAGGATTTCTTCCCGGCTGGTAAAATCATGTAACCCTCGCCTATCGGCTCGGGCAACATGATTTACCTCAGCCGGGAAGAAATCCTCATGTACACTGTGAAGAAACTGTATAACTAATAATGTACGTCAGGGCTACAAAATGTACCATAAGTTGTTCATAAAAATCCTAAAATTTCCAAACTTTCAAGCGCGATTTTAGGAATCGTTCCTGTAATCATTTCGCTGCCAGGCTCTATAAGCACTAATATAATTATGCAAACAGTTTGGATCCAGATCAGACGCCGCATAACGCGGAATCCGATCAGGAATTAAACTGTTTGATAATCATATCAATGTTTCACACGCATAAAATTCCAAATTTTAAAGATAAGAGCAGAAATTCAGGAACAAAACCGTAGGTCCACAGAAATTAAGAAAAATCCGAAGATTTCGGGGAAACAATCCGGAGAAGTGGCAGCACTGACCAGTACTTATGATTGTTTTGAATGACCCCGCCGCCCACTCGTTTGGCAATAGATCCAAGATGGAAAATATTCTTTACTTGATTGACTAGCATCGGATTTTACGATCTCTAGTGAAAATCTACTATTGTAGTACAAACATTTAATGTTTGCCCAAAACTGCCGCCGAACGATTGATGTTTTTTTCTGATATTTATCACAGACGCAGGCAATTATATCTAACGTTTACTCAAAATAAATAAAACCCCTCTTGGGGGAATATTGTATTATTGTTCTACAAGATAATATATTGGAAATTAGATTTGGGAAAGCTTAGGCCGGTTGTCCGGAAATGCAATAAAAATCAAAGAGAAGCAATATAAGGTTTTGTACAAATATAGCTTGCCTTGTAGTGATGGCGTGTGTACATGTTCGTACTACTGGATACTAATAACAGTTTCATGTCCTTTACCATTGAGATGTAGGGACGTTTATTAGCCGGAAATAGTCCAAATTATTTTTGCCTTAACTTAGCTTATGGTCAAGAAATGTTTACTGTTTCTTGCTTTGTATGTTAACCCTTAGCCCGCCAAATAAATTGTCGTCTGCTATATTTCTCGTCTGCTTCAAGTTTCAAAGTGCTTCAAAGTTGCTCAAAATTGCTGAAAATGTTGTCCGAGTGTCAAACAGCTTGGATCCGGATGAGACGCCGAGTTACTCGGCGTCTCATCCTGATCCAAGCTGTTTGCATATGGAGCTATAGTCGTGAGTGGCAGGCTAAGGGTTAAACATGGATGATAGAGAATAGGTACAAAGACATTTTGTCATCATAGATGGGGTTACAGAGAAATCACGTGATCTGAAGGTATATTGCTCTATTTTAGCCGGTGCCTATGTCAAAAGGTAGTCGAACACCAGTCATGTCACTGAAGTCATGCCATTTTTCGAAAGTAGTTTACCCGAGATATAGTGCCAACTTTTGTGGCCTCAAAATGATATTTTGTCACTAGACATTAACTGTTTTGTGCTTTTGATATAGTACAAGTGGGCCAGAGAATAGATACAAGTCATTTCTGCAATCCTAGAAAGGGTTTATGAAGAAATTTTGTGGGCTGAAGTGACTTGTCCGTGTTTTAGCCGGTGCCTTAGTCAAAAGGTAGTAGAACACCAGTCATGTCATCGAAGTCATGATATTTTTCTCACATAACACATGATCATGACCCCCTGTTTTTTCTTCATTTGTCAGTGGTGCATAAATGCATCTTTGGGGAAAAGTATAAAGTTGCACCTGGCTAGGCTGTAAAAGTTGACAAATTTTGACCTTGAAGATGACACATTTTATATGAATAATATAGGAGAGCCTAATTGGTGTTCCATACCATATAAGACACATGACCCCCTGTTTATTCTAAATTTTCGGTTGTGCATGTGTGCATCTTTGGGGACATATAGGGTAGCACCTGCGTTTGGAATCTCATCTAGGAAGTGACGCAATGAATATGAATGATATGTATATAGGAGAGCCGAATTGGTGACCCATGCCCTTGAACCCTGCTTTACTTCCACCCTTCTTAAAGGTATCGTCTGCTGGGATATATTTTATGGTGCATATTGATGACTATATAAGGTGGAAATATTTTCTTCAGTGGAGGAATAGATTAGAACTGTAAAGTGGCGTATCAGTGGGATAACATGTTAAACGAAACCAATCGCGTTGCAATAACATAAAGAACATTCCTTTTGAAAACAAAAATTGACTTTAGATCAGGATGGCAAAGAGTCTAGAGTCTGATCAGACGCCGAGTTAGTTAGCGTCTCATTTGGCTTCAAAAGGTTTGACATAAAAAGATCCAACATACTAAAGAATTATAAAAGAATAACTGCTTCCCTGTCTTACCCCAAATACAATGGTTATTTACCAACAGTTTGGCTCCTGATAGGACGCCGCAAACTTTTTGACACTCATTTCTACATTTCTTAAGTCAATATACCTCAACAATTAACTTGAAAAAGCAGATGTTAATAATTATTGAAAGTATATGGAGTCATGGCAGTGAATAGTTTAAAACAGGAGCACTTGAAATTAACCCTTTTATGATCAAATTTGTCGTGAGGTTTTTACCCCTTCATGGCCAAAATTCTATTGTCGTCTGCTTCAATATTGCTGTCTGCAATATCGTCTCAAAGTTAGATTTAAGGCAGTATAACTGACGTAATTTCAAAACATGTGAAAAACAGATTTGATCATGATCAAACGCCGCGTCAGGATCAAAACTGTTTGCAAATGCGCTTTATGACGTCATGGTACATATAG
This sequence comes from Gari tellinella, assembly GCA_922989275.2. Taxonomy (NCBI): domain Eukaryota; kingdom Metazoa; phylum Mollusca; class Bivalvia; order Cardiida; family Psammobiidae; genus Gari; species Gari tellinella. Next base: position 49,270,774 of record OV277864.1, read on the forward strand.
TGAAGGGTATAAAACAAGAGAGCTTGAAATTAACTCTTTACCTGATAGACTATTTCTTGTATTGAAGATTGATGACCACTTAAAGCAGGTTGAAAGTAAAGCAGAATGCGCCTTAGGGCGCATTCTTCTTTACTTTCAGCCTGCTTTAAGCTTCCATGTGCTAGAATATATAAAATATTCGCTATAATATTTATTCATAATTGATTAAATTGGAACTACTTTCTTCAGCGGAGGAATTAATTATATGCGCTAAAAGGCGCTTCTATGGGGAAAAAGGGTTAAGGCCAGCGTCAGTCATTTGTTGCCAGTGAATTCCCTTTGAGAGCGCAACAAAAACTGGGAAACTCGTAAATCATCTCTGAATGAAATTATAAAATTGTGAAAACCTTGATATGACGAATTGAACTAGATTAGCATGATGTTTGCAAATCGAATTTAACTCCTTCACTGCCGTGACGTCATTAATTTTAACCAATTATCGTCTGCTTTTATTTTTATAATCTAAATTTGAGTTTTTTTGACTTAATAAATGCCGAAATGAGAGCCCAACAGTTTGGCGTTACGCGGCTTCTGATCAGGATCCAAGATGTTTGCAAATACAGTGCTCCCTCCCTATAATGGCTCTCTGAACAACAATTCCCTCCTTATAACAATGCTTGCCGTTGTTCTCCAAATGAATATGTCTGACGCTATTCTGCAGCAAAATCGCCTGCTTAAAATTGTCGTTTGCTGTGGCTTTTTTTTCAAAGTTACATATTGGAAATTTTGACAGAAAAGAACAACATACAGTGGAGAATCTGTTATTCTTTCCCGTTTAAACGCAAACGTACGCAAACGCAAAACACTAAAACGTAGAAAAGTACAACTTTTTGACAATTCTGATAATTCATGTTTATCTTGGTGGCAAACAGTTTGGAGCCTGATCAGACGCCGGGTTACCCGGCGTCTGATCTGGCTCCAAGCTGTTTGCACTGCAAATAATAGTTTTAGCGTAAACGCGTTTATTGGGAAAGAATAACACATTCTCCACTGTAATGGCGAGTGATAAACCGCCCGACAGTGAAGGGGTTAGTCCTTTTACTGTCAAATTTTACCGTCTGCTTTAACAATTTTCACTGACAAAATTTCGTCTGCTTTACTAGTGTTGCTTACATATTCATTTCAAAACTAGAATTCAGGTAGTATGACGAAATACATTTCGATAAATGTGTCAAACAGTTTGGCTACTTTTCAGATCCAAAGAAATGGATCCAAATTGTTTGGCCCGGAAACCTTCCTACTTAACCCTTTACCTGATAGCATTGTTTCTAGTATTGAAGATATGTGACTACTTAAAGCAGGTTGAAAGTAAAGCAGAATGTGCCCTAGGGCACATTCTGCTTTACTTTCAGCCTGCTTTAAGTTAATATCTGCTAGTAGATAGAAAATATTTCTTATAGTACATATTCATGACAGTATAAAATGGAACTATTTTCTTTGGCGGATGAATAAACTGAATGCGCTAAAAGGCGCTTCTATGAGGTAAAGGGTTAAAAGCAGTTCTGGAGCTTAATTGCCATAGGGGATGTTTGTGTCTATTTGACCGAGATTATCCTCTTTGCCTAGTACTAAGGAAGGCAAGTGGGTGGTTCTGATCCATACACTGCTTTCCAGCGAATGAAATAAGCCAAAATAATCTTCCTGAAAACAAGCCTCATCATTATTACATTTAAAAACATTACCCCAGTACATTCATTGACCCCTCCCCCAATTGTTCCCACTAGGCGTGAAAGTAACTGAGAAAATTGTGCAAGCAACGGCTCAGCTATCTGAAGTTTTGTATAGAGGCCCTTACATACAAGATCTCAAGAGGGTTTTCAATGGGTTCTAACCAAACTATCAAATATATGGTGCGGGCCTCACACGAGAAGCCTGACTGATTATTTGCCCAGACGCTAGCACAGTAAGTGCATACTCTCCATGCTTTGACAGAGGGGGGGGGGGGGTTAAGGTGTTACCACCCAAGGTGAGTCAAGAAATGTCTTTAATCGTACGTTATCAGCGCTATGACATATTCACGTATTTAGCGCCGCAGTGCCTTAAACCCCAACTCATCAATCCACACATTTAAACTGTTTGTACGAAAATGTTCTGTCAATCGCGATTAGTATTGGTATTTGCAAACAGTTTTGATCCAGATCAGACACTCGTCTTTAATCCTTTTCCCCATAAAAAACCTTTTGGCGGATTTTATTGTTTCCTGCACAGATGAAAATAGTTCCATTTTATACATACATAAAAATGTGCCATAAGAAATATTTTCTAAATCAAAGCTGATGGTAACTTAAAGCAGGCTGAAAGTAAAGCAGAATGCGCCTTAAGGCGCATTCTGCTTTTCTTCCAACCAACTTTAATTCGTCACCTATCTTCAATTCTAGAAACAGGCTATAGGGTACAGGTAAAGGCTAAGTATCTTCAATTCTAAAAATGTATATATAAATCTGACTTTGACCAAATTTGCAGATAACAGTTTCAAAGCAGACGATATCACGGGGGGCCAACTAGGTATTACGATGAAATGTTTCTCTACGACAACCTATATGGGTATTATTACAAATTTGTATTGCTACGAAGGCAACTTTGTTTTCGTAGACAAACATTTCTCACTATATACAATGGCTTCGTAGCAATACAAATCTGTTATAATACCTATATAGGTTGTCGTAGAGAAACATTTCATCGTAATACCTAGTTGGCCCCCGGTGGATATTACGGCAGGTTACTGGTAAATGGTGCACTGTGATTGATTGGCCTAAATACTTAAAGAGATTGTCTGCTTCAGAATTTCCTATAGTTCAGTCAGTTGCCTTTTTACACTCTTTTAAGCCATTTAATACTGCTATTGCAATGCCATCTCCTTCTGTGCTTGTTGAAAGATTCCATTAGATAAACAAGTAAAACCTCTCTATTACGACCTATTAACGAAAGCTAATTTCTTGTATAAAAGACAGGTGACAGCTTACAGCAAAGGCTACTGAGCTTTCTGTTTTACTGTCACCTTACTTTCAGCAAACACACTTAATGAGTCTTACAATTCGGTAGTCGTAATAGAGAGGTTTTACTGTATACACTGGTGATCTAAAACTACGTCACACGAATCAGATGACGGTAACACGAATGCCACAAATAACGTAGTAGTAGAGTGACTTTTCTGCACGAGTGTACAGTGGAGAATCTGTTATTCTTTCCCAATAAACGCGTTTACGCTAAAACTATTGTTTGCAGTGCAAACAGTTTGGAGCCAGACCAGACGCCGGGTAACCCGGCCTCTGATCAGGCTCCAAACTGTTTGCCACCAAGATAAACAAGAATTATCAGAATTGTCCAAAAAATGCTCTTTTCTACGTTTTAGCGCTTTGCGTTTGCGTACGTTTGCGTTTAAACGGGAAAGAATAACAGATTCTCCACTGTATCCAAGTCGTGCTCAGTAAACTAAAAATTAACAGTTGTTTTGGTGTAACACATGCGGCCATCCAACTCTGAAAACGACAATAATTTATATAAGTTCAGGTTATATAACTTTCATAACACGTCTAAAGCTACTATTTACGTATATTCTACAATACAGACACCACAATCCGTCTCAATTGCTGGACATTGCCCTTTACAGACACTCTGGCATTCAGCGACTAATTCTTCCAGTAGCATGGAGTCCATGGACACCTACTCTGAAGGGTGGCAGCTTAACCCTTTAAATCCTAGTAACACATAAACTCGTCATTTGCAAACAGTGTACATGTGAAGAGTACACTTGTCTTATGCAAACAGTGAAGACCCAGATCAGAGGGGCTGCTAACGGAGCCCTTTGATCAGGGTATGCACTGTTTGGCATTGTCATAATGCAATACATTGACAAAATACAGCCATAAATAGTCAGAAATTGACTAAATTAATTGAAAACTGTAAACGACCATTTGACGTTTCAGGAATGAATAAATGAATAAACGATATATGTAAAAGTTGAAAAAATCCGTTTTAAGCTTTCTGCATTATTTTCATTCTACATTTAGCACTCACCTATGTATTAAACGTGAAAACGGGCTTTAAATTGAAAAGTCCAATGTTGCACGCTTATACATGGGTGAACAATAAGAGATTGTTTCTGTTCTTCTATTCTGCTTACAACAATATTGACTGTACATATTAACAATTTACCACAAACAACAAGATTAGGTCTGAGAAAACTAATTGGCAGGAAATGTAGTCTATATGATTACATTTTGTGTAACACATGGTTCCCAGACAACAGGCTTATCTCCCTTTACTGACGCAATGTCGTCTGCTTCCAAAATTGTCGTCTGCCGTTATTCATCAATTGTGTATTTTTTAGGAATTTAGACTTGAGAAATATCCATATGAAAAGCAAACAGTTTGGATCCTGATCAGACGCCGAGTAACTCGGCGTCTGATCAGGATCCAAACTGTTTGACACTCAATTTAATATTTATTAAGTCAAAATACCTAAAAATTGTTTTTTAGAAACAGAGGCAGGCGACAAGTGTTTAAATTTGATGACGTCATGGCAGTGACGGTGTTAAATGTTAAAACGGGTCTCAGTAAATTGAACGGTCCCCATGTTGCATGTGTTATAAGAGATTTGTTCTGTTCTTCTGTCCTGCTGAAAACACTATTGACTGTACGATATTAACAATTTACCACAAACAACAAGATTAGGTCTGAGAAAACTAATTGGCAGGAAATGTAGTCTATATGATTACATTGTGTGTAACACATGGTTCCCAGACAACAGGCTTATCTCCCTTTACTGACGCAATATCGTCCGCTCCCAAATGTGTCGTCTGTCGTTATTCATCAATTGTAGATTTTAGGATTTTCGATATGGGTGGCAAACAGTTTGGATCCTGATCAGACGCCGAGTAACTCGGCGTCTGATCAGGATTCAAACTGCTTGCAGATTATCAGTGCACTGGAAGGGTCCAATACATTTCTACTATATAGTGGAATATACTTCATTCTGTTCTGTTTAAACCTTTACCCCTTAGCCGTTTAATGTTTTGAAGACAAGTGACCACTTATAAAAATGAAGCTGGTTGAATTAAACCAAAAAACGACTTAATGCGCATTCTTCTTTACCTTCAGAATGTTTAAAGTTACCATTTGCTAGGATATAGAATATATTTCTGGACCTGCATATTTATACTATATTATTTGAATATTTTCTTCAGAAGAAAGGCGTAAAAAAGAAGCTTAAATCAGGTTGCAAATAAAGCAGAATGCACCTTAATGTGCATTTTGCTTTACTGTCAATCTGTTTTAAGTTATTACATGTCTTAAGAACTAAAAAACAGGCTACGGAGTAATTGGATAAATGTTGAAAAAAGACGTACCGCATAATCGTAATAGCATGAAATTACTGCACATTTGTGACGGCGTTTTGGTGTCCGGCTCTTCTGCTTTAAAATGCCATCTGCTAGGGTATAGACAAATTTGTTATAGTACATAACTATTTTCTTCTTCAGAGGAAATAATAAAAACCGTGAAAATGCGTATTTATTAAGTAATTGGGTTAAGCTATTTGACTGCTTAAAGCAAGGTGAAAGTAAAACTTTACGTTCAGTCTACTTTCATCTTTGACAAGTATCTAACATAAAGTACTGACTCTTCGGTTGAACAGTTGAATGGGTCATGTAGTAATAGTGAAGTTTTATTGTTTCCACTGAATAATAAAGACATTTTGTATGGTATCCATACATAAAATGGTATTTACTGCCCGGATGGGCCCGTAAAAGATGTCTGTTTATCTCCTTTACTGACAATGACCCACTTTACTGTCATTTTCAAACAGTTTGGACCCCGATCAGACGCCGAGTATCTCGGCGTCTGATCGGTATCCAAACTGTTTAATAACTTGTTTCAATTTTTCTGAGTCGAAAGACATGATTTATAAATTTGAAAAAGAAATTCGCAGACGATTTTCTTTCAGCTGACGACAAGATGACAATGAAAGAGTTGACCCTTATAATGCTGAATTGTCGTCTGCTTCAAATATATCGCCTGCGAAATTAAATCAAAATTAGTTTCTAAGCTTTTCAAACTGACGAAAGGTTGAAGGTGAGTGGCAAACAGTTTGAATCCAGATCAGACGCCGCGTTACGCGGCGTTTGATCTGGATTCAAACTGTTTGCAAATGTAAGCCAAGATCGCGCTTAGCATGATACGGGTTAAGCTGCTTATTGGGTTAGGAACTGTTTGTAGCCATGGCACAACCGCTGCTTTGACGTAATTGTGTTAGCCAGTAAGTATTATTGTGCTAAGAATCCAGCTCTGACAGTATACGACCTGACCTGGTCATTATCAACGTACTCTCCTAAATGAAGGTTTATTTCTACAATTGACACAAGGTTCTTTAGTTTGGCAGGGTCTCGCATTCTTTTTCATCGATCATTATGGGAAATGTTATTCGTTATTCATTCTCGTTTAACCCAATACCTCACAAATACGCCTTTTTACGCCTTTAACTTATTCCTCAGTTGAAGAAACTAGTTACACTTCATATAGTCATGATAGATCTGCACCTTAAGAAACAGTTTCTATATCCTAGAAGATGGTAGCTTACAGAAGGCTGAAAGTAAAGCAGAATGTGCCTAAAGGCTTGAAGCAGATATCTGTCTTTAATACTGAAAACAAGTTATGGGGAAAAGGGTTAAGGAAATCGCAATATACAGTCCAGGGGCCCGTTTCATAAAACTTCTTACGACAAATGTTGTCGTAAGTCAAAACTTTAAAATGCATTTAATCTGTGATTCTCTATCTAATCCTGTCTTGTGACATCTTTTTGGAATCGTCTTTTCAAGACGATTCCAAAAAGATGTCACAAGACAGGATTAGATGGAGAAATCAATAATAATTGATACTTTTATAATCTGACTTACGACAACATTTGTCGTAAGAAGTTTTATGAAACGGGTCCCTGCCTCTGTACAACAACACCAAAACGTCTTTAATATGTTTCTTCTGTAAAGATGTCTTTGATAGAAAAAATACAAACAACAACCAAACAACAGTAGACAACAGACGATATTGCAGCAGTGGAAGCATCAGGCATAATGGTCTTGTTTTGGGAACAGCAGCAATCATTGTTGGAAGGGGGTACAGTGGAGAATCTGTTATTCTTTCCCAATAAACGCGTTTACGCTAAAACTATTATTTGCAGTGCAAACAGTTTACGGCCAGATCAAACGCCGGGTAACCCGGCGTCTGATCAGGCTCCAAACTGTTTGCCACCAAGATAAACATGAACATATCAGAATTGTCCAAAAGTTGTTCTTTTCTACGTTTTAGCGCTTTGCGTTTGCGTACGTTTGCGTTTAAACGGGAAAGAATAACAGATTCTCCACTGTAATCGTTGTTCAGAGTGCCGTTGTAGGGAGGGTGCACTAAAATGGTTATACAAGCGCATTTAGTGAGACGAATACCGGTATATTTTTACTGCTCTGTACATACACTCGCTCATAAATTCACTTCTATCATTCAGGTTGGTGTATATTCTTGGCCTCTGTCGGCATAAGTGAATCTTGAAACAAAATGCGCAAACAACGAAATTAAAATGCAATCCCTAGTGTCTAAAATGACAGGGTGATTATGTTCCGTGTTTACTTACAATGATTACCCCGGTATGGAATCCAACAAATGGCCAAACAGTTACACTTTCAAAAGAATAAATAATCCTAAGATTTGTCATAACTATTTGTTTCCTTATTAACTTTTTGACGAGGAAGAGGCATTTAGAATTTCCTATACACAGTTCTATGGACATTTCCAGGTTAACTTTTATTTCGTTTTTGCCTACCAACCTTTGATATAAGTGTCTTACAAACTGGATTCTGACCCGGCATCGAGTTTCTCGGTGTTTCTTCTAGACATACTGTTTGACGTAGTACTCGAAAGCACTGTGAGTGGCGAAAATACTCGGCAAATATTGAGTTTAAAAAGATATCCTTCAAAAGCTATACAGGATATTTGATTTCTGCTTTGAGTTTACACAAATATCAATATTGTTTCCTGTCTCTTTCCAGCAGCTGAAAACTGTTTTATGATTTTCAAATGAGAAATTAAATCAACGTGTAGAACACGTACGTTTTCTTTACTTTTCAAAGATAATTGAACGAAAAATAAAGGCAAACAAAGGAGAAAATAAATGTGTCTTTAAAATGTTGGCAATTTGTCTTAATGTTAGTGGCAAACAGTTTCTAGTCTGATCAGGCTGAAAACTGATTGCAACGGGGATAACTGTACTCCACTGTACCGTGGCAATGGACGAATATGCATGCAGATGCACATTGTATGTAGCTGTATAGTATAATTTAAAATGATTCTTTTGCATTATATTAGTACACACATTTTTGTTTCTCTTCAGCAATAGCTTACCACATCCTTGAATAAATACACATCAGATCTACCAGTAGACGGTGCGTTACAGGTCGATGTATTCAGCTCGCGACGTTCTTGGCGGAAACAGCCCATCTTACGAGCGCTAAAATAACATGTCATTTTCTACATTTTATAACATTGCTTATGCTTAATATGTCATTTTCTACAATTTATCACATTGCTTTTGCTAAATATGCCATTTTCTACATTTGATCACATTGATTTTGCTAAATGTGTCATGTTCTACATTTGTTCACATTGCTTTTGCTAAATATGTCATGTTCTACATTTGATCACATTGCTTTTGCTAAATATGTCATGTTTTTTTACATTTGATCACATTACTTTTGCTAAATGTGTCATTGTCTACATTTGATCATATTGCTTTGGTGCTTCGTTTCGTTTAAACATGATATAATAATGTGTTTTCCAATATAACTGTGTTTGCGAAAACCGCTAACGAAGCAGAGTATTCTGTATACCAGCTTATTTAACACTTTCTCAGCAAGTATTTAGTCCGCTTTAAATGTTGTATGTTTGTACTCTCTCTTATTAATATTTTAGGCATTTTGAAAGCAGAAACATTGAAATGAGTCCAATAATTGTGCATCCTGATGTGACACAGAGCTACATTTACCCGACGTCTGGTCAGGAGCCAAACACTCTCTGCAAAATGTCAAGACAACTGGGTCACCGCTTGAAAGGTTTTACATCATTTTAAACGGGTCACAAATATAGTACAGCTAAGTCAGTGTACATATTTGACACCATCTTGATGTTTTACCTAGGTCAGCTGTGTTGAGCCGAATTATTCACACTACGAATTCTTCACACCGTAATTAGAGGTGTGAAGAATTCGTACGAAAGGGTACGAATTCTTCCACTCGTGTGACCAATGTGTGAAGATTTCGTACGAATATGTCACACAATGGCAGTGTGAGATTTTCGTACCCCCTTTTTGAACGACCTGTTGGTACCTACGGATTCTTCACACATCACCTTTCGTATTTAACATTTTTTTATGAAACAAGTTCTAACAGCTTAGGCAAATCACTTTCCATAGCGCAAAAGATGGTGTATTGCGTCGTTTTGTGGGATGACACTAGAGTACTAGGGAAAACAGGCGACCCTTTCACGTACTGTCATGACCCGGGATCGAACTCGGGATGCATTGTTAAGAAGCGGGTGCGCTAAAACTGTGTTATCCACTTTTACATGCAGTGTTTACGATTTGATCAAAAATGCTCTTTAACAGCCGACCTAAATCCGAAGAATTATCTGTGGATAAGTGCAGCCCTTTTTATCCAATGATCAAACTTAAGTACCGTTGAGTTTATGCTTAGTTCCCGGCTTCCTTTGAGGCATAATAGGCAGACAACCGACAGGTTGCTTGCCGAATGCTGGTAGATTGTTGGTATTCTTAACGGGATGGGGAGAGATGGGACCCGTGGCCGTGGTCCAGTGCTCATAGTGACTATAACTTACACTCAATTGGCTCCTTACTGCTGTTGATTCGAATCCCAATCTGAACATTTGGGCTTTTTCATTTGGAGGAGCCTTCAAGCTGGCTATCGGAAATTCGGTGCTTTTACCCAGATGCAATTTTTTACCTGATACAGTTTATGACGTGCATCTTGTTTCTTCTCCCATATGCAATTAGCTTTATGTCGAGATATGACTGAAATACTGTTAACATAGTATGAACTCAGAATTCTGGGCCTCGGTTTGATTTTAAAGTGGAGTTAAAAGCTAGTTTCAACGACGGTCATAGAAACGACATCGCCTTAAAATCGGTCGATTCCGGGCACCTTACACGTCGATCGGACCCGAGAAAGCTTTTGACCAAATATACAAACGTATACAAGCGTGTCAGAAGTCGGACAAGGCCGTCTCCATCCGGCGTTTGTCTATCATATACCGGCCGTTGTAATGACGAAAAGTGACCCTACCACTCAGAATTGTGACCCCGGGATAATTTTCGACTCAGAAAATTAACCTCCCGGGTCATTTTACATGTATTATGCCAAAGCAAGTCCCAAGGACAGTTATCTACGTCAAAAATTGTCCTCATGTGTCACTCTTTAGAGGGGGGGGGCACATTTCGTCTTTACACCGGCGCCCGACTGGCAACCGGATAACACCGGTTTCCTTTCGGTCTCCAACAGTATTGCACGTTTTTACTGAATGCCCATGATCTGGACTACACGATAAGGCAATCGGTAGTATGGTTCCATGTAAGAAAGTGAGCAACATAACAAAGAAGTGAAATCAGTGCGTCTTTGTAAACCTCATTCATATATTGAATATTTAGTCTGCATTGAAACGTTTTCATTTTACAGTAAGATTTTTTCCAAATTGTTCTATAATCCTGTAGAGTACAGGACACCCTATACCCAACACTGCCACCAGTAACACCACCCCAATACTTATATTTTGAAAATCAACAAGTTCAAAGTTATCTGTGCTATTGGTCTTTGTGCTGATTAGACCTGAGTTTTGCACATCACGTATGGTCGTGCTGTGATTGTTACGTGTTCCGAGTTATATAACTAGAAGCGTCTTCTTCGGGAAACATGTGTCAACTGCCAGCAATGATCAGTCGAACAACTAAAAACCCCAGCTTCAGTACAGCAGAAGTTATCTGCCAGAAAATAAACTGTATAAAACGGAAAGTATTATTATTATCTCATGGTATTGATGCAAGAGTTATGAACAATGTGCAAGGCACTTCCCCTCACCAAACTATTTCCATAAATGAAAGTTCATCTGATAAACAATAGTAGAACCGGAGTTATAGGCAGAAAACAGGGAAAGAAGGAATTAATCTCACCGCACTGATGCAGGAGTTATGATCCTCATGCAAAACACTTTTATACATCAATCTCTTTCGATTAAGGAATATCGCGCCAGTTTCAATCTTTTTACAGTCAAAGGGAAGCAACTTTTGCAAAACTTCTGATGTGTTGTCTCCCTTTAACCAATTCAATATAGTTTATATTTGAAATTTGTATTTTTTCCTACCTCAAAAAGCTTAATGGTGTGGTCATATAATTTGGCGTCCACGATAAGTTATATATACTAATAATGTTTGTAAAGTGATATATTGCTGACGATTAAACAGTGGATTTTGACACATTTTAGCATTTAAAAGTGGTTAACATATATCATTTATAGATAGCCCTATTTGTAATTGGATAGACATGCGTTACTCTACATGCAGACTTTGTATTTTGTAGAAAAAATAGTTCGGGTAACCATAACTGTAATTAGTGATTTCAGTAAATTAATGCTTTATTAATATTTGTGAAACATATTGGCAAAATCTGAATGTAAGAACTGTAGGAGAAATGTTTTGAAAAATAACTATTTGATGTGTTCCCTTTATTGACGAATAAAATGTTGTTTCCATGTTTTTATGCTACTTCCTCATATTCTTTTCTTTTTTATGAAAACATATGAATAACCCAATATCTAAGGAAAATTACAAAGCTGAAGAGGGGTGTTCTTAGATTTTATTATCAACAGCACGTGTCTCTGGATAATTAGGGGTATACCAAAAAACAAGCTATTAAGAAAAGAACCAGTTCGGGGACTCCCTATTTTATTTCATATTTCTGCACAACAGGGTATATACTAGCAACATGCAGAATTTGAAAAAAATCTGAATGGTTTGAAAATTCGAACAAACTGCCGCGATAGTCGTTAATGAAATTTTAATTTCAAAAGCTTCGGAATGGCAGAATCTCTCGGAAAATAGTAGAAAGGGGAATACCTCTCACGGTGTTTATACAATAATTATGAACTGTGTTTGCAATACACGTCTACTCATTAAACTCTTTAAATGAAATTTCACCTTTAAAACTTCAGTAAAAAACAAAACAATGACAGTCGGACGATCGGACAGACAGTCTACGGTAAGTTGACCGACCCCGACGTGTCATCATTGCCTTCAGCTGGTGACACAGAAACCGGTCCATACATTTATAAAGTTCTTAGAATGCATCGTACAGACGGACCGAATAATATCCGATACGACGGAATCGAGTAAATTATAGGGTCACCAAAGTGCTATTACTACCATGCTATTTTTCAGTTTTATGTGTCTATAATTAATTATATCGTGTGCCGAAAATGTGACATTTGTACCCCATGTGACCTTGACCTTTTACCTTATGACCCAATTTAAACAGGCAGTCTAGTAAATATGTTTTGTCATTATGTGAAATATAAGACATCTATCAAGTAAAGCAAACCTAATATGTCCCCCTATCCATCTGGTGGCTAAAAGCTTTTTGGAAAGTGTGACGTTTTCGTATGCACAAATTTTTTACATTCGTTTTTTAAAAAAATCGACATGTGAAGAATTCGTATCTACTGTCAGGGGGGGCTGAGAGTAAGTACGAATTATTCACAAATGTGTGACATATTCGTATGAAATTCCTACGAATTCCTCACAGGTGTGACGAATTCGTAGTGTGAATAATTCGGCTCAACACAGCTGGGTATAAGACTAGATATATTAAACCACCTGTGAGAGCACTTGTACTTAACCCTTAGCCCGCCAAATAAATTGTCGTCTGCTATATTTCTCGTCTGCTTCAAGTTTCAAAGTGCTTCAAAGTTGCTCAAAATTGCTGAAAATGTTGTCCGAGTGTCAAACAGCTTGCATCCGGATGAGACGCCGAGTTACTCGGCGTCTCATCCTGATCCAAGCTGTTTGCATATGGAGCTATAGTCGTGCTTGGCAGGCTAAGGGTTAAGGTGTGGTTATACAGTGGAAAACACGTTATTCTTTCCCTTTAAACCGCAAAGAAACACAAACGTATTGCAATAAAACGTAGGTAGTGACACTTTGCTGACAAATCTTACTATTCGTTTCAATCTGAGTGGCAAACAGTGTACCCGGGATCTGATCTGAAACAGTATACCCGGCGTCTGATCTGGCTGCAAACTGTTTGCTTAGGAAATATTAGTTGTAGCGTAAACGCGTTTATTGTGGAAAAAGAACGTCTTCTCCATTGCATATAGACTGTTCCGTGTTGTTTATATTAAAATACAATGTATGTACAATGCAAATTTATACGGATGTTGTACAGACACTGATTGGTGACGGTGTCACTTCAAATTACATAAACAAATAACTAACATTGAATCACACCAAAGCTTACAGTGTAGACCCTGCTTAGGAGTCGCGATGCGCGGTGTCTAAAAGGCGTCTTCACTATTTACTAACCAACATAATACAAATGTAGTGGACAAGTCGTTATTCTTTCCCGTTTAAAAGAAGCGAAACAAACATGCAAAATTATTTTAATGATATATGATAAAATGCAGAAAATTACAGTTTATTGAACATAATTATTGGCAATTGATTTTACTATTGGTGAGAAACTGTTTGGTACCTGATCAGCCACCAGGCGAGCCAGTGTCTGATTAAGCTCCAAATAGTTTGAAAGGGAAACACTTGTGTTAACCCCTTCACTGCCGTGACGTCATCAATTTTAAACATTTGTCGTCTGTTTTTATTTCTCAAATTGAAAAATAGATATTTTGAATTTGGAAATATTAAAATGAGTGCCAAACAATTTGGATTCTGATCAGACGCCGCGTTACGCGGCGTCTGATCAGGATCCAAACTGTTTGCAAACAACATGTGTACTCGGGGTAAGGCAGTGAAGGGGTTAAGCATAAAACGCCAATATTGGGAAAGAATAACGTCTTCTCCACTGTAGCAAATATTAATATACAAATAACGTATAACAGGGATAAAAGTAGAACGCATATTACACGGACGATGTTTGAGAAGAAACTTCACAGTTGACCGAGAATAGTAAAGTATACATTGGCAACATTCTGATGGGATATGTCAAGTATGTGTCCTCTGTTAGAATTTGACGAATGGACTAGTCTACAGTCACGTCTCTTTAATTCGAACTAACTTACATGTAACCCTGTACCCTACCGATTGTTTGTAGTTTTAAAAACATGGGACCAGTTAAAGCAGGTTGAAAGTAAAGCAGAATGCGCCTTATAGCGCATTCTGCTTTACTTTCGACCGGTTTTAAGCTAAAATCTGCTGAGATATAGAATATGTTTCTTATGGTGCATTTTTATCACTGCATAGAGTGGAACTATTTTCTTCGATGGAGGAATAAACTAAAGGCATAAATAGGTATAATGGGTAATGGGTTTAGTCAAACATGGACAAGATTTGATTGGAAAACAAAACTTGTCTAGTTAAACCGTCGGACGTGGTCCGGTAATAGCGCGTTCGACTAGGATACAAACTGTTTGTCACTTGTCTTTATGTTTACTCTGTCAAAATATCAAATCTGTAACTTTAAGAAAAACATCAAGCAGACGATGTAACAACAGTGAAAACGTCAAACATACATGCTGTTGTATTGTTTTGGGAACAGCGGTAAGCGTTGTTGTAAGGAATGAATCGTTGTTCGCGGGACAGTTGTAGGGAGGGGCCACTGTAAAGCACTGTTATTATGTACCTACCTACGTCTTTAAACATACATGTACTAGTACATATATATATATATACTGTTATAATGTCATATTATATTTATGTTACCGGAGAGATCTCAGCTTAACCCTTTCACTCTCAATGACGCTTCAAAGCGCGTTTGCAAACAGTTTGGATCTTGATGACGCGGCGTCCGATCAGGACCCAAACTGTTTGACACTCTTATCGATATTTATTATGTCATACAACCTTAAATCTAACTTTGAAACGTATACTAAAGCAGACGACAACATGGCGGTGAAGGGGTAAAATACTCACGAAAGTATTGGTAGTGACAGGGTTAAAATCGGAAGATGTACTTATAATAAAGTCACCAAGGTTTTATATCTTATGTCAGGTCATAGCTACATCTGCACGCCTTCCCTTCACAACCTTACCATCAGTACAATAATTATTTGTGAACAGTTTGGATCCTGATCAGACGCCGCGTAACGCGGCGTCTGATCAGGAACCAAACTGTTTGACATTCATTACCACATTTCTTTAGTCAATTAATCTAAAATTTAAATTTGAGGAATAGAAGCAGACGACAATTATTTAAAGCTGGTGACGTCATAGGCGGTGATAGGCCGTGAGCCAGGCACCTGAAATTTGAGGTACGGGTACCATTCGGGTGAATAAGGTTCACTATGATTTTCAGGAAGCCCAAACCCTCTGCTTTTAGGAAATGTATGATAGCAGTAAATTCATGGCAGCTTTGTTGGCTTTTGAGGCATGTTTGTTACCCCACCCACCGAGTTAACGTTGTAAAAGGATCATTGTTGTCACAATCGTACTTTTTGTACTGCATGCATTTTTATTGGTGCCTAATATCAAAACGGGTATTGAAACATGCCATTAAATGTTATTGACATTATTAAAGGTTTTAACTTTGGTAAAAACCAAATTTCCATCACTTTTTTTGACGAAAAAATCACCTTTTTATGCCTTTAGACAAATGTCTTTTGATGAGGATGGCATATAGTGATCCTACTGGCGGTGCGTACGCGTTAAACATATTTTACCGATTCTTGTAGCAATAACACCGTGTAATAAAATGCTTTGATACTTAAACAGTTGTTGTTTAGGGTAATTCCCAATCCAACCATGTCATCCAACCTCGGTTTGACATTGACCTTGACCGAATTTTGTCTACGAATAAATTATTAGGGTTGTTTATTGGTTAACTAGATTTTACTGTTTCGTCTAGCATCAATACCGCATATAAGAATGATTTGATACTTGCTGCTTTTGATCATTGCCAATTCACCCCATATCACCTTACCTCAGTTTTGACCTTGACCTTCACCGAATTTGGTACTAAAATATGTTATAAGGGCTGTTTTATTGGTTAACTAGATTTTACCGCATCGTCTAGCATTATTACCGCTTAGTAGAATGCTATGAAACTTTCACAGTTATGGCTTAGAATCACTCTCAGTTCACCCATATCACCCAACTTCCATTTTGACCTTGACCGTGACTGAATTCGGACTTAGAATATCTTAATAAGGGATGTTTGTTGGTTAACTAGATTTTACCGTTTCATCTAGCATTAACAACTTGTATTAGAATGCTTTGAGACTTGCACAATTGTTACATTCGATAATTCCCAATCAACGAGTATCAACAAAACTGAATTTGGCATTGACCTTGACCTTATTGTGGACTAAGAATATGTTTTATGTGCTATATCAAGGTTAAATAGATTTTATCTTTTCGTCTAGCACCGCTTACTCAAATACTTGGATACATAATTATACAGTTGTCGCCTTGTACCATTCATAATCTATCCATATCACCCAACCTTGTGTTTACCTTGATAATACCACAGAGATCACTGTCAATGAGGACACACAAACTCGCATTGGGACCATACACTTCCGCTTGAACACTTGTGCCACCAAGCGTTACTATATAACAGTGCATCTATCAGCCAATTAAGAGACATTCTTGAAGATACGAAACACGAGAACTCTCACACACAGCTGAAAAGGTCACAAATGCAGAAATACGAGGAAAAAGTTACTAAATTAACATATCTAATAAGAGGCTGGTTCAACCCATTTGATTAGCATATCCACCGTTAATGCAGTACCTTGAGACATCGCAAGATACCTTCTGAGTGCGCATGCGATTGGTCAATGATGAGATTGGTCAATGCTCGTATGCACAATTTAAAGGAGATCAACCATGATGGAATCAAGAGCAACAAAGTTTAGACCTCAAGCAGCATGAAAGTGAAATCCAGTGGAAGACTGGCAGTTCTTACAGCTGATAATGCTTTTGTTCGGTCGCATCGTAGTTATGGCACACACACGCAATCTCCAGATAAATTTCATTAGTTTACTTATTGCTCTTTGGCAATAGTCTTTCTCAACATCAAATGGTTTGCTAAGAAATCCAACATGAGCTAACAGAAAACGCTTGGCTTAGCTGAAGGTGTCCCGAAAAAGTCTGTCTCTGTGATTGACGGAATGAACCTCGTATAGAGAGTCAAAAGATACCAATGCATTTTTGTGGCTGCGCAAGCACTATTCTATCGATGGTACTCGAGGCGGCAGTGACAGTGATAGAATAGATGTATACAGGGGAGACGCTTCTGTAGCAATAAGGTCAATAATAATATTCTTATAGCATTCCTGGTGCATCAATGGATGAAAACTGAGCACAGTCAAAGGTTACAGAGGATTTGATTTGATTATTTTTTTACGTCGCTTTCAACAGTATTTCAGTCATATCGCGACGTCTAGCTAATTATAGGTGGAGGAGGACCCCAGAAGTCCTTTATGCACTGTTTCAGGCACAAATCGACAACTGGGTAGAACCATCGACCTTCCGTAAGCCAACTGGAAGGCTTCCCCGCATGAGAAATCCGAACGACCCTACTGGGATTCGAACTCACAGCGGTGAGGAGCTTAGTGATGTAAGTCACAGTGACTATACCACTAGGCCACGGAGGCCCCTAGGTTACAGGGGAAAATATCGCACCTAACGTTCAAATCAAATGCTTCAAAATAAAATGCAATGGATGCGAGGAGGTACAGGGTCTTTGAAGCAGCCAAGAAGAAGCAAATGAACGTATTTAAGAAATGCTGGACAAAGACATGCACACGTTATATATGATATCCTGAAAATTGAGGACGCGATTTACACTGATGTTTGCAAGTCACTGAATTGAATGTATGTTTTAACATGTTGTGACACGGTCAGCGCATTTGCTGGTAAGAATAAAACACGCGCACTGAAACTGATGAATGGTAATGCTGAAGCTCAATAATGTTCCCAGACTTTGAATAGGAAATGGGGTACCCCTCCTGCTTTGATATACAGACTTGAGATATAAACGTCAGCTTTATGCCCTGTAAGCGTCATCAGCAAAAGTGAATGATCAGCGGTACGGCTTATTATGTACCAAATAGGGTAAGATAGAGCGCCACCAGCTACACATCATGCCTGGATGGATGGATTAATTTATTTTGGTTTACGGCACTGCGCCACAAATTGGGTCATAAAGCGCCAGTGAATGATGGAGAAATGATGAGACGCGATGATGACGATGACTTCGCGCAGATGATTTTGACTAATTTCGTCCTTTACAAAACAGCAAATAAGATCAAAACGAACTACCTGTCTTCCTTAATTTTAGTTCTTAGAAGAGGGGGTAATTTCGTTCTAACAAAGAGAAACAATTCCGTATGACAATTAACCCACATAAATACAACAAGATAGGAATGTCTGGACTCTTTAGTTAAGCACACTTTAAGAACTAACCTCAAGGCTGCTATTTGGAGTCGATGATATTCCAAGTCCTGTAGGAAGAGGATGGAAAGTTGTGAAAGAGGGTGAGATTGATCAGCTATTAGACGACTTGCTGGATAGAAAACAGATTCGACGTAGATGCTTGACCTACTAGCGGGGAGCTGTGCTAGTAAATGTACTTTGCCTAAATGTGTATGCATTTCTTATGGTTTGAATAGTACGAACATGTGCAAACTCCATAACTGTGATAATCAGGCAACTAGTACAGAATCAGATGATGAAGAACATCCACTGGAAGAGGCTGAAAACATTGAGAGTGAGGGAAATGTGAGAATTGGTATTCTTACATAAGAATTACAACCTACACTTCAGTGGTTGTAATGCATTGATTATTCGTCAATGCCGACTAGATGTTTAGACATTTTCATAACACTGTTGTCAATGGTTTGTAAGTTAACGCCAATGGATTGCCTTTAAACTTAAATCCTTTGACCCGAAATATTTGTTTTTTATCTGTTATGTGCTAGCAGGTGTATTTGAAAATTGCAGAGTCAAGGATTTGTACAATATTAGCCTTAGCATAAGAAGAGAGTAACAATGTCTTAGAACATTACTACTTTAAGAGAACCCCGGAGGCACCCTTAGCAGTACTGTTTATTCTGAATTTTTTTCAAGGTCCAAATTAGGTCAAGTCCAAGGCCAAACCGAGCTTTGGTGATATTCCTGGATTTCGAAAGGTTCAATGTATTCAGTATGCAATGATCAAATCATTCCAGAAAGAAGTAATAACTCTGGAGAAACGGTTAAAATCTATTTTACCAAGAAATAGCTCAAACATAGCTGGGAATGGTTCAAGGCAACAACTGTAGAAGTGTAAAATCATTCTAGTGAGCTGTTTTCATGCTAGATAAAATGTTAAGATATGGTTGACTTCGTACGAACGAACAGGGCGATTACTTTAATTATCAATAGATTCCAGGAGCAAAACAGGGATTTTTCGTTATGAAAAGGATGACGTAATTTATTGTTTTCGCTTAAGTAAATTACTTAAACATTTCCAATAATGCCTAATGGCATGTTACAATACTTTTTTAATGTGATGCTCCAAAAAAACGTATGCATGACAAAATGTATGATTGTGATAATGATGGTCCTTTTACAATGTTAAACTTGGTGGGTGGGGTAACAAAAATGCTTTTTTTGCTAGAGTAAATTACTTCAACAATTCCAATGATGTCTAATTGCATGTTACAATACATTTTTATAATGATACTTCAATAAAAAAGCATGCGCTACCAAGAGTATGATTGTGATAATGATGGTCCTTTCACAATATTAAACTTGTTGGGTGGGGTAACAAATATGCCTTTTTGCTAGAGTAAAATACTTCAACAATTTCAATCATGTCTAATGATATGTTTCAAAACATTTTCAATATGATACTTCAATAAATTTGCATGCATTACCAAAAGTATGATTGTTATAATGATGGTCCTTTTACAATGGTAAACTTGGTGGGTGGGGTAACAAATATGCTTTGTTTGCCAAAGTAAATTACTTAAACAATTCCAATAATGTCAAGTGGCATTTTACAATACATTTTCAATATGATGTTTCAATAAAAATTCATACATTACCAAAAGTATGATTGTGATAATGATGGTCCTTTTGCAATGTTAAACTTGGTGGGTGGGGTAACAAAAATGCCTAAAAAGTCAACAAAGCTGCCATAATTTTACTGCTATCATACATTTCTTAACTAGTCACACATTGATCTTTCCGAAAATCATAGTGAACCTTATTCACCCGATTGGTACCAACCAACCCCTCCGGCTCACGGCCTATGAAGGGGTTAAGTGTTATCAATGAAACTACACAGTTTCGTAGCTTATCTGATCTTTGCAAAAACACTAAACAATAAAGTTACTGTTGCTGTAGGTTAATACTTTGCCTGCTGATCACGAAAACATTGATATTTGCAAAACAGTTTGGATGCAGATCAGACCCCGAGTAAAGTTACTCGGCAGCTTGTCTACATTTAAACTGTTTTACATTTGTCTTTTTTATTCTTCAATATAAAACATTATAATACCCTTTGACAATATTTGCAAACGACACTTTCAAAACAGACGTTATTAAGGCATATTTAGGATTAATATTGTCAACTGGAGCACGCCCGCCCACATTTCGAGTGCGGCGGAAAAGCATCCTTTATTTGTCGTTCGTTTGCTGACATGCACAAAAAAGCGTATTTTTTTTACAATTTGAGGTCAAGATTATTGTTGCTTTAGTTTGGCAGCAAAACGAATAATTCCTATTTCAAAACTAAACATAAAGAGAGCAAACTATATGTTATGTTATACAAAAAAGATATCAGTAATTCAGTATTGCTTTAAAGCATTTTATATCATAAAACTATGTGGTATGTTTATACATTTAATTATATACATGTAAGGGAGGTCAGTATAAGCCTCTGTAATTACCATATTACCCATTTTATATCGACAAAAGCAGTCTAACCTATTTGTAAACTCGGTCTTAAGTATCGTAAGTTTGTTCAGTATATTTCTTTCCATGGGGCTCTGAAGTAATTAACATTGACCTTAGTAGGAATCTGGAACCCGTTTTACGACAAAAACGGTCGTAAGTCAAATACATCTTATTTCTGATTTCTCGATCGAATCCTGTCCTGTGACATCCCTTTGGATTCGTCTTTTTCTGAAAATTCAAAATAGATGTCACAAGACATGATAAGATGGAACAAGAAATATTTTTAAAAAAGATATTCCGTCGCAGGTTTAAGTTTTTTTCAAATAAACTAAACATAGCTATTTTTTATTCCGTAAACAGAATTTCCCACATGCTAAATTTAGAGATTATCAACGCTAAATTGAGAAATGATGCTAGAGAACATACTTTTATTGATTTATACATCAGGGGCCCGTTTTACTAAATTACTTACGCAAAATTTTTGCGTAAGTCAAAATTTTAAATTTAAATTTATATTTTTTATTATCACTTGCTACAAACAGCAAATAGCCAGATGAGAGGACGCGCTTGTAGCGCGTCCTCTGATCTGGCTATTTGCTGTTTGCAAACGTTTATGATCGAAAAATATGAGTAAAACGATTTTGACTTACGCAACATTTTTGCGTAAGTAGTTTAGTAAAACGGGCACCTGTACATCATCACATAACACATTTACATACATTTATTACATAAAGAAAAGCAAAACGTTTTACATATAAATCTGTTTGTTTTTACCAATTTAATATCGCGTCACTCGCTTCCTATTATTAAACATATACACGCTTGTAGAACCTTATATGTCACAAAACTTATATGTCACAATTGTGACGTATACGTTTTGTGACATATAAGGCTCTACGAATAGAACCTTATATGTCACAAAACGTAAACGTCACAATTGTGACGTATACGTGCGAATTCATCACAATGAGGGTTGCGACAGCCACGTATATGTCACAACGTGACTTTTTGATAGAGTTGCATTAGAACCGTATATGTCACAAAATTGCGAAATTTTCACAACGTGACTTTTTGATAGGGTTGGCATTAGAAACGTATAAATGTTTGTTTATTATAGTGTCATTGTTTATTATAGTGTCACCCCTAGCGAAGTAGGGCCAATCACATTTGTGACGGATACGTTTTGTGACATATAAGGCTCTAACAAAAACGTATATGTCACAACGTGACTTTTTGATTGGGTTGACAGTAGAATCGTATAAAAAATTGTTTATTATAGTGTCTTTAGGGATACTCCGGCAGGAACCTATGGGAGATCCTTTTTTCAGTATGTAATTATCTGGAAAACTTCCATGCTATATCTGAAAACTGTATCTCGTTTCAGTCAAATAACTTCTCTTTCAGACCTAATTTTCAAACCCTCGCATGGCAATGTAAACTGTGTATTACTTTGGAGCAATTAACACAGCTATGCTTGAGAGACCTCGCTATTCTTTCGTCGTTCAGAGAGAAGGAGAAGGAGGAGGAGAAGAAGAAGAAGAAGAAGTAGAAGAAGAAGAAGAAGTAGAAGAAGAAGAAGTAGAAGAAGAAGATGTCGATGATGATGATGATCTATGATGCTATATGGGATTCCCCAAAACTCACTACGAAAACTACAGCGTGTGCAAAAACCAGGACTCCTCGGTACAATCACATCACTCCAGTCTTGAAGGAGCTTCACTTGCTCCCAGTTCAACACAGAGTTGAATTCAAAATTCTGACACTCACATAAAAAGCCATGTGCAATGATTCTCCAATGTACACTGTTAGTATGCTGGACGTGTATAGACCTCGAATAGAGTTGCGGTCTGCAAGTAAATCAGTATCGCTGGTAGTGCCGAGAAGTCGTTGGTGAAGTTTGGAGATAGAAGTTTTCATGCATGCAGCCCCAAATCTCTGGAACACTCTACCATCAGACATCAGAGATGCGAGCTCAATTGCGGTCTTCAAAAAACGTCTGAAAACACACTTCTTTAATATCTGTTATTAGAAGAAAGTAGTCAACCAATGACTGCTACCTCTGGGTTGTGGATGCTGTGGGTCTAAATGGCAGTTCTGGAGTTGTACCAATGACATTGTGCCTGTCTGGTGGATCTTGCTGGTAGGAATTTTCAAATCGCTTTGAAACCATTTGGCTAGGGGTATATGGTGTAATTCTTGGACAGCTTTATGTTTATGAACTAAAGGTGCACCGCGGTCATGGATTATACAGTACTCAACCAAACAACACGGAAAGTATTGTTTTAAACACTATAATAAGCAAACTTTTATACGTTTCTACTGTCTACTCTATCAAAAAGTCACGTTGTGACATATACGTTATTGTTAGAGCCTTATATATCACAAAACGTATACGTCAAAAATGTGACTGGCCCTACTTCGCTAGGGGTGACACTATAATAAACAATGACACTATAATAAACAAACATTTATACGTTTCTAATGTCAACCCTACGTTGTGAAAAATTCGCAATTTTGTGACAAATACGGTTCTAATGTCAACCTTATCAAAAAGTCACGTTGTGACATATACGTAGCTGTCGCAACCCCTTTGTGATGAATTCGCACGTATACGTCACAATTGTGACATATAAGTTTTGTGACATATATATAGATCTACCTCGCAACATATTAATTAAAATGCCGATTTTGAAATCCACAATCCATTGGTCCAGCGGAATAGGGATGCGCGTGTCTACAAAATCTGTAGGCACATACAACCCCATCGCACCGAGTTAATACATTTTAATTATTGAACATTATCAAGAAAGACAGTGAATGGGGCTATAGTAAGACAGAAACTCGATAGAAAATTGTGAATAAATGCACGAAAAGAGGTTGATTATGTAGGCTTATAACCAATTAAATCTCTGAAATGTGATTTACGTCTCCTTTCTTTTAAGATAAAAGTTAATAACATCTGCCAATGTGGTTATTGGAATATTTAAATTACCACATACAGTGGAGAATGTGTTATTCTTTCCCAATAAACGCGTTTACGCTAAAACTATTATTTGCAGTGCAAACAGTTTTGAGCCGGATCAGACGCCGGGTAACCCGGCGTCTGATCAGGCTCCAAACTGTTTGCCACCAAGATAAACATGAAATATCAGAATTGTCCAAAAGTTGTTCTTTTCTACGTTTTAGTGCTTTGCGTTTGCGTACGTTTGCGTTTAAACCACAGGTACTTGACACACACTTTATTATCTATTAACACCCCCCCCCCCCCCCTTAAAAAAAAAAATATTTTTTTTTTTTACTACATGTATACTTCTATTATAGATACAAGGTAAACAGCGCAATTCGACACCTAGTCTTTACTATCCACTTAAACTGATGCTAAAATAGACTCGATCGCCGAAATTCTCTTGTGGTACCCTCGGGAAAGGATTAATTTATCAATATCTACTTTTTATTTCATCAAATTCCGTCAAATAACGCCACAGTACGTGAATTAGAACGAAAATAAGCATAAAAAAGTTTTCTGTCGTTCTCTTGGTACAGAATTTATTGCCCAAAATAAGGGGTAATCTAGTCGGTTTGCACATTTAACGGCCTTTACGGCTGGAACTTTCACCTAATTTCATTAGAGCAAACGCGTTTGTGTCGGAACATGACCCTCTTCACTATCAGCTATATGAAATATACATGTAATTTGGCATGAAATTGACAAGTGAAAGACTCATTTCATTGTGAATGCCATTTTGAATACCGGAATGAATTGAATGAACGGAGCGATCTCATTGGTCAAAATTAAACAGGTAAAGTTTCTTTTAATTTTGCATTCTATGTAAATTATATAAAACTGATAATATTTCATTTAAAGATGATTTATAATATTTGGTGAAAGTTCCAGTGGCATAGGCCGTTTATTGTGGACAAATAACAGATCACCCCTACATGTACATTCGTTGCTATGTACCAAGAGAACGACAGAAAACTTTTTTATGCTTATTTTCGTTATAATTCACATACTGTGGCGTTATTTGACGGAATTTGATGAAATAAAAAGTAGATATTGATAAATTAATCATTTCCCGAGGGTACCACAAGAGAATATCGGCGATCGAGTCTATTTTAGCATCAGCTTAAGTCGATAGTAAAGACTAGGTGTTGAATTGCGCTGTTTACCTTGTATCTATAATAGAAGTATAATAAAAAAAAAAAAAAAAAAAATTTTTAAAAAGGGGGGGGGGGTTAATAGATAATAAAGTATGTGTCAAGTACCTGTGGTTTAAACGGGAAAGAATAACAGATTCTCCACTGTATAAGAATATCACATATATACAGTGGAGAAGACGTTATTCTTTCCAAATAAACGAGTTTACACTAAAACATTTACATTGTGTTTCCTTTGCAAACAGTTTGGGGTCAGATCAAAAGCAAGGTAACCCAGCCTCTAACATAAGTTAAAATAAATCGTTATAATTATGTAATGGTTGTCATTTTCTAATATTTTGATGCATTGCATTTGCGTTTAAATATGTTTAAACAATAAAGAATAACATTTCTGTTCTGTGGGGTATACGACTTTACATTTCATTTTTGTTAATTCAAACACTATAATTAATATATATAAGTAAAGAGTTTCGAATATTTCACCATCTTATACGGACCCTTAATTGTTATATTATGGCTAAATATTCTAAGAATTACATATCTTAAAGAAGGGGTCAGTATAAGTTTCCATATTATATAGCTCGAACAATTCTTGTCATATATCATATATTATAAATTATCCTTTATCGCTTAAGTCACCGTCTGTTCCTACCATGCCACATCTGCATTATCTCTTAGTTTAACTCTTTTGTATGCTGGGTAATTTTCGTCTACAACAATTGACATCTGCAACGGTTCTAAAAATAGATTTTTCAAAATTCTTTTTTCAAATATCAACAAAGTCAGAGTGACAACTGTTGGGTTCCGAGGAGACACCTCGTTAACGCGACGTCTCTTCAGTATCCAAACTGTTGGAAAAGGCTATCATAGTTTCGCTGCAAGTTTGTTATTAAAAGTTGATAATCATACTAACGTATGCACTGGCATGTAGGTTGTACGAATAATTGTAAAAGGTGAAAAATAAATTTATATTACTAATCGTTTAAATCTAAATTCAATTTATTATATTTTTGGTCTAACTCTTAAAAACTACAGTGTTCCCTCCCCGCAACGGCCTTCTGAACAACGATTCCCTCCTTACAACGACACTGTCGCTGTTCCCAAACTATGTCTAGACCTTTTCGTGTTGCGATATCGTCTGCTTAAATTGTCGTCTGCTTTTTTGGGCATTTTGACAGAGAAAGACTAATGATGAGTGACAAACAGCTAGAATCCAGACCAGACGCCGCGTTATGTGGCGTCTGATCTGGATTATAGATGTTTGCAAATTGAAGCCAAATTCCCTCCCTTTAACGATTACCTCCGAACAACGCACATATTGTTTGTGTCCCAGTTGGTGTGGTTGTAGTAGAGAGGGAGCGCTGTAACATTATCATCATACATTAATGGATAACTAAAAAATTGCGTTTATTTAGTGCTGCCTCTCTTGGGCGACGAACTTTTTAAATATGTTAGGACAGGAGGCCACAGGGTAAATTATACATTATTAATGAGCAAGTACGTATGTCTTCTGCATTCCTTTTGCTTTACTTTAGGAAGCAGACCGTGCCTGGGTGATACTTATATTGTCTTCCCAGAGTGTCGTTGAAGAGATATATTTTCTGACGTATTAAATGTGCTACAGCGCTCCCTCTCTACATCGACACCCAAATGGAGACTTAAATTGTATGCGTTGTTCGGAAGGAGTCGTTTTAGGGAGGTACATTGGTTTACATTTGCAAAAAGCTTGAATCCAGATCAGACGCCGCGTGACGCGGCGTCTGATCTGGATTCAAGCTGTTTGTCATTCGTCATTAAGTTTTTCTGTCAAAATGTCCAATATGTAACTTTGAGAAAAACAGCAGACGACATTTTTAAGTAGAAGATATTACAGTATAGTGTCTTTTATGACGTATTCAATGTACTATATGCAACAAGCCGCATAGCAGGCTATTAACCTTTAACATAATATGCAATTATCATCTGTAAGCAATTGTGGACTGCAACAATTCTCAGAGTTAATGTAGATTTATTTGGGGGGGGTTTCTGTAAGAAAATGCGTTCAAAAATGTTAAACAGTTGAGATTCAGATGAGACGCCGGCGTCTCATCTGGATCCCAACTGTTTGCAACATTTAATGCATCCGTAGCGTGCAGAAGGTTTGAAGTAATACATGTATTTGGTAGGTTTTTTTTCTCACATTCTTGTAACCACATAAATACGTTGTAAAGTAACGTATTGCAAGCCAGATATGTCGATAAACAAAGTACTGCATGACCAAGATACTTAAAAAGTAATAGTGCATATCGATTGGTGACGCAATTTATATCAATATATTGTAACTCTTTCCACGTCAAATGTATGTGCTTCAATCCTTTCACCGACACAATACTCTTTGATAATACTATCCTCACATCCATTTCAAATTTAGATTTAAGATAGTATGACTGAAGAAATAAATATAGAAAAATGACACCAACACTGTCTTATTTACAGATTATGTTAAAACGATATTTTCAGCTATTTTGAAAAGCAGTCATTTCTTTATCTTATTGAAATTCGTTTCGTTTAAGTTCACTTAACCCCTTGAACCCCTAGTCACGTTTAAACACGTCATTTGCAAGTAGCATACCAGTGAAGAGGGTTTATGTCCTATTCAAATAGTGTAGACCCTGGTCTGAAGGATCTTGTAGTAACCCTCTGATCAGTGTCTGTATTGTTTGCATTTTGCAAAACATTGTTAAAACAACCATACATAGTAAAAATGGACTTGACTCTATTGGAAACTGGAATTGTCAATTTGAAGGTTTATGGAGGACATGTTTAAATGGAGCAAGGTCTTGGACATTGTACTAGATAGGAAACTGCGTCTGTATCGAGGACGTAGGCGGCATATTGCGTGGTACATTGATAATGCCAAGCCAAAACATGCGATCGTTCAAGCATTGTCATTCTGCCATATGTTTCATTCTCACATACAGTGGAGAATGTGTTATTCTTTCCCAATAAACGCGTTTACGCTAAAACTATCATTTGCAGTGCAAACAGTTTGGAGCATGATCAGACGCCGGGTAACCCGGCGTCTGATCAGGCTCCAAACTCTTTGCCACCAAGATAAACATGAAATATCAGAATTGTCCAAAAGTTGTTCTTTTCTACGTTTTAGTGCTTTGCGTTTGCGTACGTTTGCGTTTAAACGGGAAATAATAACAGATTCTCCACTGTAGTTCAGAAGACGTTATTCTTTTCCGTTTATACAAAACGAAACGAAACGAAAAAGCAGTGTAATAAAATGTAGAAAATTACAGATTACTGAACCAAATAACTGTTTATTTTATTATTGGTGGCAAACTGTTTGGAGCCTGGTCAGACGCCGGGTTACCCGGCGCCTGGTCTGGCGCCAAACTGTTTGTAAATGACATTAATGTTTTAGCATACATGTGTTTATTGGGAAAGAACGATGTCATCTCGAATGTTTGATAGTAAACATTGGATGGTATAAGCTATAAAGATGTACTTGTAACAGTATCAGGCAATATTTAGAGCAAGGAAATATGACTGTGCCCGTGCATATTGCTCGGCACTGAATCTTTCTCACAATCTCATGGAATAAACGAAATAAGATATGCAAACAACCAACAATAAACAGCTATCGAAATTAGCTTGCGTCGAACCGTATGTACAAACAGCATATACAATGTTTGTTGTGGGGAAACGAGGGCGAGAAGCTCTTACAAACCGGAAGTGTGCTAAGAGTGAGCGGAAGTGATTGAACACCCGATATCGCTATTCTGCAAAGTGGATTGTGTGACATGTGACGATTTAGTCGAGGGCTATTCACAGGAGCCCAGACAAAATGTAACTAGGAATGTAAATCAACTACAGTGCGGTCTCTCCTTAGCCCATTACCCATAGCATGTTTTTAGTTTCGAAAACAGGTAACTTCTTAAAGCAGGTAAAAAGTAAAGCAGAATGCGCCTTAAGGCGCATTCTGCGTTACTTTCAGCCTGCTTTAAGCTATAATCTGATAGAATATAAAAAATAGTTTTGCTACATATTCCTGACTGTAAAAATTGGAACTATTTTCTTCAGTGGAGGAATAAATTAAAGTCGTGAAAAGGCGTATTTATGGGGTAATTGGTTAACGACACTCATAAATGCATTATTGTCCGTATTTAGAACAGGTGATAGCTTAATGTAGGACGAACTTAATCATCGCGACAGAAAATTGCTTAAGCAACATTCCGCATTACTTTTTTCCTGTACAAGTAACTAGTCACCTGCCCTTTTTAAACATGTTCATTTGTCCTTAATGTTTAGTCGCTTAAGGAACGTTACATTTTAGGTGATTATACTGCACACCAACCAATCAAGGTCTAGTGTGTCAGTACTAAAATGTCAAGGTCACCCAATTTATGTATTACATGTACAGTAAAAACATGTGTTTCTCCGCCAAATTGCCGTCTGCTTCTGCCTGTCATCTGCATTTTTGATTAAATTCATTTTATTCAACAGTTTCATTGAGGACATCTTGTTACAGCGGAGAAGACGTTATGATTTCTCGTTTAACGAAACCCGGCGAATGTCAGGTTCGCAATTGAATAAAATTGCTTCAGCACAAAATGGTATCTGCAATAGTTTTCAAAGTAAGATTTTAAAACATTTTGACAGAAATATATCGACACGAGTGTCAAAAAGTTTGAATCAGCCTGATCAGAATTCATTCGATTTGCAATGTTTGACTCTTTGTTTACATTTTCTTCAAGAAAGGGCAGAAAAGGGCACACTATTCTTCGTAGATGACTACAGTAATACCTATCAATTACGATAATAAAATGAACGTTAATTAATTGTATGAAAGACAGGTGACAGCTTAAAGCAAGGTGGTAGTAAAACAGAAAGCTCCTGAAGGAGCTTTCTGTTTTTACTGTCACCTTGTTTATGTAGTTACCTGTCGCAAACACCTTATAATTAACACATCTTTGTGGTCGTATTAGCCAAACAGTTTGGATCCTGATCAGACGCCGCGAAAATTAGGATCAAAACTGTTTGAAAAGTCGGCTGTATAAATACAGTGTAACCCCTCTAAACCGGACATGTGTGGGGACAACAAAAATGTCCGGTTTAGAGGGGTTTCCGCATTAGAGGGGTTTCGACTTGTTTCTAGTATGGAAGATAGCTGACCACTTAAAGCAGGTTGAAAGTAAAGCAGAATGCGCCTTAAGGCGCATTCTGCTTTACTTTCAACCTGCTTTAAGCTAGCATCTGCTAGAATGTACAAACTATTTTCTTCAGTGTAAGAATAAACCAAAGGCGTAAAACTTGAGGGGTATTTATGGTGTAATAGGTTAAAATAAAGAAGTATTGGAAACGGGACCAAAGTTTTTGTCCGGTTTAGAGAGAATTCCGGTATTTAGAGGTTCCGGTTTAGAGGGGTTTCACTGTAGTCTCTTATGGCGATGGAAAGGATGGGCTTTTATTCAGCATTTATCCCTTCACTGCCATGACGTCATCAATTTGAAATAATTGTCGTCTGCTTTTATTTCTCAAATTTAAATGTTATGTCTTTTTACAAAATATATATTAAAATGAGTGTGAAACAGTTTGCAAATAGCTAGTGTGCTCGGGATAAGGTAGACTAGCTACTAGTCTGATAAATATATCATTTTATTAATGTATTCTGTTTTTCAATGGTCTGTCATTGTTCCTTATTCCTGCTACAGAGTCCAGCACTTCTGGCTAGGAAAAGACAACCCAGTATGTATCAAAGGGAAATAATGATAAACTATTATAGAGACTGGCGCCAGTCTAGGGATAAGGCAGTGCAGTGGGTACATGTAAACCATCACTTGTCATAAAAGTTGCTCTATCATGAATCTTTAGATTCTCGTTCAACATGGTATAGACTGTTTTATAACATATGATCATATTTTCATAGTTTAAGGTTACAATAATGTGCTTCAACTTCTCGCAAAACATTTTAACACCATTTTATTTTACTCCAACTATTATATTATATCATATAAGACGCATTCTGCTTTATTTTCAGTCTGCTTTATGCTACAATTTGATAGAATAAAGAAGATAATTCTTATGGTGCATATTCATGACTGTACAAATTGGAACTATTTTCTTCAGAAGAAAGATAAGTGAAAAATGTGTATCTATGGAGTAATTTGTTAAGCGAGTATCAGTTTCAGAGGTGTTCGACATTCGATAGTTATTATCTACTTCGATTAGAATTTACTAAAATAAAACCCTCTAACCTTTTAGCTTAGTATGTAATTTACATTTTTTGTAATAATTTCTTACCATATAATGTTGCATTTTAAATTGAAATAAAATATATCTATCTAGGTATCTATATATACATGTGCCTTTTGGTCCCTTTGATTTATTCCTACACCGAAGAAAATAATTCCACTTAAAGGGACTCGCAACCGGATGGTGTACTTGTCAAAATAAAATAAAATACTCAAATAAAAGCAAATTTGTGGAATTATTTGGCTTCTGACATTAAAAAAATATGATCAGTCCAAAAAAAGTCTCAAGAATCGTCACCGAATCTTAGATTTTTAGATATTTTCCATCGTTTTTCTATACCGACTAGTAGACGGTATAGTTGTTGTTGTTGCTTCTCTACACGGGCTCAGACATAAACACGAGCCGAATTACGAAGTTGTATGCACTTTCGATCGCTACACATTGAAATACGTTAAATCGATCCGAGATAAACGGATAGTTCTGTGGTCCATTGGTCTAAGCGGTTTCCCCTAGTTTGCCTTCTGTCCGCCAATGCCGGGCCCCGGGTTCGAATCCCACCAGAGACCAATATTTTTTTTTATTGAACTACATTTTTTTTAAACAGAATTTCTTATCCTAAACTAATTCTTTACCATTTATATAAGCGTTTGACACATATTTACAAATTACTATTTTTAATGCACCATCTGGTTGCGAGTCGCTTTAATACAGACATGTATTTTTCTATATCCTAGCAGATGGTAGCTGAAAGTAAGACACAATGCTTTGATCAACTATCTGCCATTAATACTGAAAACAAGCTGTTGAGAAAAGGGTTAGAATTACTTTACCCATTAATGGTTTGAATGTAAATGGTGACTTATCTGAATAAATAGAAGATTCAAATGTGCGTTAGTGATATAAAAGAGAAACTGTTTTCTTCTCCCATTTAACCGACGCTGTACGTTAACACAATACAATAAAATGTTGAAAATGCAGCTTTTTTATATTTCTGATGATTCATTTCAATCAAAGTGGCAAAATGTTTGGAGTCTGATCAGACTCCTGTTCGGATCCGTCTGAACTTGTTCAAAACTATTTATGTTTATGATAAAAAAATGTTTAACACAAACACGGTTATTGGGAATAATACAGTGAAGCTCACTTATGAAGAAGTCCTCGAGATTATCTTATTTCTTTCGTTATATCCGAATTTCGTTATGCCAGGTCCATTTCACTATATATTAATTAGAAGTGGAATAAATTTTGGTTCGTTATTCATGTATCCACTGTTTCGTTATATCCAACTTCGTTAAAAGCGAGCTTCACTGTAACGTCTTTTCCACTGTACAACATCAAAATCAAATACTGTAGGAAGTACATGTAAGATGAACTGAACGTGCAGAGAATTATTTCCTGGCATCTCTGCGAGTAATATTCTACTACAGAACATTTATTCTGAAAACGGATGTGAAAGTCTTATTTTACTGGCGGTATAACAAACATATTACATTTTGAACGCCCGGGTATCGAAATTATATCACTCTCAAGTATTTCTATCACGACATAAAGTTAATATATACAACACTTCGAGTTTTACTGGTAATATATTGCTTTTTTATTCTGTTATTCCAAATTAGTGGTACATGCAGTGCAGAAAGACTCCAATGTGTTATGTTTATGCTAGCAGGGTTTGATCGAGAATATAAGTCAAAGGGTCTACACCTACAGTTAAGAAGATGTTATTCTTTCCAAATAAACTCGTTCATGCAAAACCAATTCTGTCAATTGAAAACAGTTTGAAGCCAGATCAGACGCCTGATATACGGGCGTCCGATTCGGCTCCAAACTGTTATCCACTCCGATTAGAATATAAATCGTTAGAAATCTCAAAACATTGATATGTTCTACATTCTAACAGAAATTTATTGGGGATATGAGTCTATGGACCTATATATGCAGTGAAACAGACAATATATAGTTACCTGGGGCCCGTTTTACTAAACAACTTACGCAAATTTTTTGCGTAAGTCAAAATCGTTTAACTCTTATTTTTCGATCATAAACGTTTGCAAACAGCAAATAGCCAGATCAGAGGACGCGCTAAAAGCGCGTCCTCTGATCTGGCTATTTGCTGTTTGTAGCAAGTGATAATAAAAAATATTAAAATTTAAAATTTTGACTGACGCAAAAATTTTGCGTAAGTCGTTTAGTAAAACGGATCCCTGGACACCAATACCCGGAAATGTTTGCATGCTGTAGTCGAAGGGAGTTCCTGAACAATGGTGCCAATTTTGTTTGTCTCAAAATAGCATGTTTGCCACGGGACTTTCACTGTTTCGTGTTTCGATGTTATATATGGGTTCAAGCGGATAGAATCATGGCATTGCTGTTATCTTAAACGGAGAATATTAAAAAACAACAATATATGGGCTGAAGTGACATGCTTCTGTTGTAGCTGATACCAATGTCAAACGGTAGAAGAACATCATTCATGTCACTAGAGCCATGAGATGGTTTATTATATGCCACATGACCCCAGTTTTTCTTCATTTTTCTGTTGTGCATGAATATATCTTTGGAGAAAGTATAGTGTAATACCTGTGTTTGGAACAAAACATTGGCCTTTTTTACCTTGGGAATTATGTAATTAAAATATACAAGAGTGCCTATTTGGTGGTTAGTGCCCTATATGGAGATACACGAGTATAATAATAATTGACACTCACATGGTAATTTTATATTATAGCGAAAACTCGTCAACAGTGATGGACCGGTATAGAAAGAAATATCTAATCTTAACAGGCATCAATAGCAAAATCCGACTTATGGCGCATTTTGCTTTCTTTGGAACATGTTTTAGGCGACCATCTGCCTTCAAAACTAGAAACAGACTATGTGATAATATATAAATATTAGATGGCAGTTTGCGTGACATTCAAATTGTCAACCCGAGAAACAGCATGTCACACCGAGGCGTAGCCGAGGGTGACATTCTTGTTTTCGAGGGTTGACAATTTGAATGTCACGCAACCTATCTAATATTTATTTTATTACACCGAGCTTATCAACCCTAGCTTTAGAATTATCTCATTTGTATTTTATAAAATGTGTTGTGAATACCAATTTAGCGCGGACATGTACGTAACGCGGGAAACGACATCGCCTTCTATGACGTCACATTGTTTATAATTATATTACAAGAAAGAAAGAAGAACGTTATGACAAGTAAATTAAAGAAAAAGCGTCTTTAAATTGTCTAGGTGGCGAATATCCTCTTCCGAAATGGTGGCAAATCGTTAAGGAATGGAGAGAAGGAAGCAACTTGTACAGAAAACGCCAAAAGTTGATTAAAAGTTACCACTCTTTAAAACGTTCTAATATCGCCAATAGCGAAATTCATGTCAATGCTGACAGTACGTTTTCGGACGGAGAAAAAAGTAATGTCCTTTAGAGTGACGTCACAAAAAGAATATTATAAAGAGTTACAGTATATTTTGGATAGATGTAAAAGACATGCAAAATGTTAACTGTAGGTCTATGGGAATTTAACATTGTAACTCAAAGCGAGGTGTAATAATGCTTTATAGGCGATATGGTAAGCAAGTTTTTCTGATGAGATCCGCTCTTGACATCCAACTATATATATATTACGAAAATATGCAAAGAATCTGAGTGAGGCCGTGTTTCAGAGAGTGTAAACCAAATTCATTTCAGCGTGTCTGAAACGTGAAGGCTGGCCAAGTCGTGTCTTTTTATATTGGTTATTTTCTTCCCCGACCGTAGACGATTGCCAATCTGTAAGTTTTTCTCGGAATTATGAGATATCCGGCTGAGTATTTGCTGTGGTAATTCTCAGAATGCATGGCAGAATAGGTAAAGTGCAAAATGTATTGTTACCCGGCCGCGCCCTGGATTCCGATGTAGGTTTTTAACACCGAGAGAGCCGGGTTAAAAGCATATCAATGAACGATCCTGAATGAATGTTTTGCAAAGTTTACTATATAATTATACAGTCTAACATGTATTTAACGACCGTTTAGCAAAGAGGTTTAGAGGTTTAAAAAGACAAGAAAGTTCGTTATGCAGATAAAATAGTAAAATAATACTAAAGCGACCAATACTTGAAGAAACATCATCTTTAAGACGGACGCGACTGATTGTTTAACATACATGTACTAATTTTTTAAACACACTAAATGCTTACACTGTAAGAGTTTGGTGTGCAGCATTAAAAGGTGATATGTGCATTTACCTTCTGTATATACTATATTTTGTTCCTATGATTATGCTATGTATCATGAATAACTGTGATCGTCTCTTATAATTCAATAATGAATGACTTTGTACATACATGTAAAACTGTAATTTGCATGAATGTAACTTTGATGTACAAAGAAGAGACAGAAATAAAGAAATATATAACTAGTAGCAAAATAATTATGAAACCATCTTGCATTAATTTTCCACCTATGGTAAACCTTTTACCCCCTAATGACGCGATTATGCGGCAATTACAAACAGTGTGCAAACTTTGAAGACGATACCAGAGGACTCCCTAAAGAACCCCTTATTAGACTCCGCACTCAAACAGGAAACTGGACTAACCTTTATTGGAAACAGAAACTAATCATTTAAAGTTTTAGGGTGAATGAGGTATGAGTGTGTCTTTGAATGGACACGTAATACAGTTTTGACTTAAAACGCAAAGCTGAACACTATTCAATACACTGCATTGACCTGTTACTCCGTACGAGTAAGTATGCCTTTTTGCGAATTTGAGTATTTTATTACCGAAGGATCGTCTCATCTGAATTATGTAGGGTATGAAGGATTGGAAACGTGAGATTGCTAATAGCTTACTACAGTGTACTAAATCAAAACAGAAAACAACCCGTGTGCAAAACAAATATCAAATACAATCGAGCCTCTTTATCTCGAACTCGCTTAAGTCGACGTAGACTTATTTCAAAGTTAAAACGTGGCTTGGCCATGTCTTAACATTGAAATATGGATAGCGAGATTGAGGTAATACCATTCAACTGTAGCAAAATGTGTCCTTACTTTTTTTTAACCGCCCTTGTAAATGGACATCATTTTATATGACCTGTAATGAGACGATCTGTAAGACATAGAGGATATTGAATAAGCGTGTTTTCAGTAGTGAATTTATTGAACGAGTTCGATAAAATAATATGTTGCGAGCCGGTGTAACGCAGTAGAATGACCCACCCGTGCAAAAGGACCCGGGTCTTTATACTACGTAGATAAATGATCCCACACCGTGAGAGGGTCATTCTACTACGAGTCGATGAGGTCCTTTTTCTACGGTCTGGTGTCATTTTTCTACGTAGTATAATGACACGGGTCACTGTCTACGTAGTGACATGACCCATGGGTCATTTTAGCAGGGGTGGGTCATTCTACTGCGTTACAGGTACCGGCGTCTGAAATGGCTTCAAACTATTTGCACTAGATTTAATTGGTAATGCACAAACACGTTTTTTGGGGAAAGAATATCGTCTTTTCCACTGCAACCAATAACTGCTGTTAAGTTCACGCAGGCTATTAGACAATCAGTACCTTCTATTATCATTTTATAGATTACATACAAACCGACTGCCAGCGGCATCTGAACAGTAGAAACTTTAGACGTCATTTTCCCCAATACATGTGCTTATAAATGCAAAAACCTTTATGTCAATTGCAAATAGTTTGGAGCCAGATCAGACGCCGGGTAACCCGGCGTCTGATCAGGCTCCAAACTTTTTGTTTCTCAGATTATAATCAGTCGTCAAACGTTTAAAAAGATGTTATTCTTTTCATTTTATTGTATTTGATCGGCGTTTCGTCGTTTCGTTTAAAGAGACTGAAAACAAAATGGTGTCATTAAAAATAATTTGTAAATGTAAGTCAATCGCTTATATAAATGCGATAACATAATTTTAGGATAAGAAATTCTGTTAAAATGCATTTCAAAGAAGAAAATGTAGAGTATGTATTCTGAGTGGGATTCGAACCCCTGACGCGGGGACGGAAAACAAAAGAGTCAGACGTCTGAGCACTTGGCTAACGAGACATTTATTTTATTGGCAGTCAATTTAACCTTCTTTAGTGAAGTGTGAGGGAGAAGGCGTTGTTCTTTTCTGTTTAGGTCTGCGCGTGCGCATACAATGGATTTACCCTGTCTAGTAGATGGGGTAAAAAAGCGATGGAAAATATCTAAAAAAGATTAGGTGACTTTTCTTTAATATGATTTTAGACTGATAATACTTTTTAAGTACCAGATGCATGGTAATACCACACATTTGCTTTTATTTGAGTATGTTCTTTTTATTTTGCAAATACACCATTTTGTTTTCAGTCTCTTTAACCCTTTACCTGATAGTCTCTTTCTAGTATTTTGAAGATAGGTGACTTCTTAAAGCAGGTTGAAAGTAAAGCAGAATGCGCCTTAAGGCGCATTCTGCTTTACTTTCAGCCTGTTTTAAGCTATCATGTGCTAGAATATAGAAAATATTCCCTATAATATATCTTCATGACTGATAAACTTGGAACTATTTTCTTCAGGGGAGGAATAAATAATTTTCGCTAAAAGGCGCTTCTATGGTAGAAAGGGTTAAACGGGAAAGAATAATGTCTTCCGCTCCATTGTAACTATCAAATCGATAACATGTTCACGCTACTGGCGAAATGAATAAATAAACTATTCATTTTACTATATAATCAGGTTTACGTCAGTGGCGTATAACTTTATACTGCATATCATATTATCCAAATAGAAAACATACTTTACATTGAATTTTCTTTCAATCCATTTACCAATAATTACTTGTTGGAACATACTGGTTGTGCAGTCGATACACAAGACGATGTTATTCATTCCCAATAGATGCGTTTGTAAAACAACTATTTCCGTTGTAAACAGTTTTAAGAAACCCGGCGTCTCGTCATGCTCTAAACTTTTGTCACTCATACATATGTGTCAAAATAAAAGGCCAAATATATTTTCAAAGAAGCGTGTTAAGGCGCATTCAGCTTTACTTTCAATCTGATTTTAGTGGTCACCTGTCTTCCAAAGTAGAAACTTGCTATTGGGCAATTGCATAATTAGCCAAAGAAGACATTGAAAATGGCGAACATTTAGAAACAATAAGACGTGTAGATAGACAGTGTCACTTTGCGTCGCTAGAAATCGTGCGATTAATTTTTGGTTTAAAGAGACAAAATGTTTACCGTATGCTTCATTATTTGTAGCTAATCAATGTCATAGTAAAGATGTATATTATAGCTATATTAGAAATTGTGTCTCTGATCATGTATAGCAAAGTACAATTCAAAGGCTACTCATAACCCGATATAAACGTCAGTTTTGGACATCGATTTGGACGTCTGTACGAACATCGTTCGCGACGTCTAAGTGTGACAAAAATTCAACTTTGTTAAAGCACTTATAAAACTAAGACTGTTTAACGCATGGCAAAGAAAATTATATCATTTAAAACCTTAGATAATGAACCGATTGATAAACATATTTCTTGCGCTATATTTTTGTGCAGATTTACTTTAAAATGACATTAAAACAGATACATGTACACGTCAAAAAGCACTGAAAACTGACATGTGTGACATTTTTTCAACCTAAATAAAATATCAATAAAGTGAACTATTTCATGGTTTCAACAATATCTTCATGTGCAATAACAATCAGCATCAAATGAACTTTCATATGGTAAAGAATGTGTTTTTATTCCGTTTGTATTTTTTCAATAATATGTGTTTTTGTATCTGCACCGTGGACTTTCCTCTAAGTTGTTTTTTCGACCGGAAGCGGAAAAGCACTTTGAATTTAACCACAATTACTTCATTGATAAATGTTGACATAAACATTGTCCCGCCAGATTTTGAAGGCATTTGGATGAAAAACCTTTGAGATATACCCCTGTAAAACCTATGGGGAATGTATTTTTGTTACGTGTGACACGCTAACTTTTGGTAAAAATTACATTAAATTATTTTGACTTAATTTTTCAAAACATTTCAAATAAATTAGAATTAGATTAATGTTGTGATTTTATTGTTTACTTTCTGCTGATTAATTTGATGTATATATCAAATATATCGAGCTAAAATTGACTTTCTTATTGATTTTTATACTGATACAGTAAGCGTCATTTTAAAATTTGTACGAACATCGCGCGTCACGTCTAAGTCCTTCCAATGCCTTATCCCGAGTATTTGCAAATAGTTTGGATCCTGATCGGACACCGCGTTATGCAGCCATTTCAAAATTTCCTAGGTCAAAATACCTGAAATTTAAACAGCAAACAGCAATTATTTAAAATTGATAACGTAATGGTACAGTGGAGAATCTGTTATTCTTTCCCGTTTAAACGCAAACGTACGCAAACGCAAAGCACTAAAACGTAAAAAAGAACAACTTTTGGACAATTCTGATAATTCTAGTTTATCTCGGTGGCAAACAGTTTGGAGCCTGATCAGACGCCGGGTTACCCGGCGTCTGATCTGGCTCCAAACTGTTTGCACTGCAAATAATAGTTTTAGCGTAAACGCGTTTATTGGGAAAGAATAACAGATTCTCCACTGTAGTAAAGGGCGAGTTAACCCAATACCAAATATTTTGAAGATAGGTGCCCACTTAAAGCAGGTTGAGGCACATTCTGCTTAACTTTCAGCCTGTTTTTAGCTACTAAATATAAGGATAGAAAAATATATTTCTTATGGAGCATATTCGTGACTGTGTAAAATGGAACTATTTTCTTCAGAGGAGGTATACATGAAAAGCAGTTAAAATATGTAATCTATGAAGTAACATTTGGGTTAAAAAACGGATACTTCGTTGTGAAAAAAAAACACAAAAAAAATCACAGCGTATTGTATACGTCTCTCAAAGTAGTTCAGTCTGGTATGTCGATGTTGACAAACCGGATGTGGCATCTTAATTTTTCAAGTGCATGCTTATCGTAGATATTTCAGGAAGAACTCCGACAGTTTTTGGATGACCTGTCAATCACTCCACTGAGGGCGATACTCGTGTTCATTTTTCACGAAATAGCAATTCTTATGATAGGAACTTTTGTCGGCACGAGCGTCAATGATAAGTCAATCAGCTGATGCTAATTCTGAGATCGTTCTGCGATGGTGAAACGAGTTCCTGTTATAGAGATTCCAATCGAGGGTTTTTTGTTTAGGTACAGTGGGAAAATGCTTGTCTTTCCTGATTGATACAAATTTAGAGTAAACCCAATACAATGAATTGTAGAAAATGACAGTTTCCTGAAAGTATTACAGCGCTCCCTCCGTACAACGGCCTCCCCTGACGAGACAATTACAGTGGAGAATCTGTTATTCTTTCCCAATAAACGCGTTTACGCTAAAAGTATTATTTGCAGTGCAAACAGTTTGGAGCCAGATCAGACGCCGGGTAACCCGGCGTCTGATCAGGCTCCGAACTGTTTGCCACCAAGATAAACATGAAATATCAGAATTGTCCAAAACTTGTTATTTTCTACGTTTGAGTGTTTTGCGTTTGCGTACGTTTGCGTTTAAACGGGAAAGAATAACAGATTCTCCACTGTACATGTAAAACCCTTTCACTGCTGCAATATCGTCTGCTTAAATTTGCCGTCCGCTGTTTTTCTAAAAGTTACATATTTGACATTTTGACAGAAACAAAATCAAAATAGGAACGAGTGGCAAACAATACATTACATTACGCGACGTCTTATCTGGGTTTAAACTGTTTGCACTTTTGGCACAATTGACAGTGAAAGGGTTGATCTGATTGCCACCAATTTTGGAACCATATCAGAATATACAGTTACCCGGTGTCTCCTCTGGAGCCAAGCTTTTGCAATAGAAATCACAAATTCTCCTGCAGTGTGCAGAAGGTTAAACCTGTGCTGGGCGTACATTAAAAATATTCAGAAATGGTTACACTGTACACATATAATTCAGAAAGCTCTAATGAAAGTATCCCAAACTTACTTTGGAATGCAGCCACCTATCGTTAAGTATACCCATGCCATTTCACTGAGTGATCGCTGAAAACATGTTGAATCGTTATTTGAAAGGAGTTCCGAAATCAGCATCTGATTACAGTAATATTCTACATACATGCTGAGTTTTTATCTACATACATTTTCCAAAAATAAAAAAAACAACTTGTTCAAACATGGTGCATGCTGGTTAACCTCAAACTATCCCATCAACTTTGATTTGTTCAAATCAACGCCTGCAGCAAATCTCAGACTGTGCTGTTCTACTACAATCTTCCTAACCCTTTCACACATAAAAGCGCCTTTTAGCGCATACAGTTTATTCCTACACTGAAGAAAATAGTTCCAATTGTTGATACAGTCACGAATGTGTATAATGATAATCATTTTCTTTATTATATCATATGGTAGTTTAAAGTAGGCTGAAAGTAAAGCAGAATGTGCCTGAAGGCACATTCTGCTTTACTTTCAACCTTCATTAAATAGTTTACTATTTTCAAAACTAGAAACAGTCTATGGGGTAAAGGGTTAACCCTTTCGTCGCCAAATTAATCGTGATAGTTTACCCCTTCACCGTAATATTGTCGCCTGCTTCAATATTGTTGTCTGCAATAATGTTTCCCTGTTAAATTTAGATCTAATACATGTACCATATGACTGACGAAATTATTTTTACTCTCAGGTTATGATATGGATTTTGGTGTGCATAAAAGTGTATTGAAAATTCGGTTATTGAAAACGTAGTTGATATTATCAACCGAATGACAATACAAACAAGTTTGCAACTCTTATTACACTAAACATAATTGTACGTCTGTTACCAATGCCGACGAATTCGTCAAATTCGGTAGGAATACCACAAACACAATATTATATACATAGTGATCATGTGAAGAAGTTTTCGGATGTATTTCAATTTTTATTATTATTTCGGTTATTGCAAAACTAGTCAACCGAAATTGCAATAAGAAACAATTTTGCAATAAACAGTACCAATGTGTGCGTTTTATAGCAATTCAGTTTGTTTCAATCCTATAGCTTAACTCTTTCCTCCCTAAAACTTTAAATGGACAATTCCAGTTTCCAATTTAGTCGAGTCCATTTCTGACTTTTAAGGGTTGTTTTTGTCAGTGTTTGGCATTATGACAAACAGTCAAGACCCTGATCAGAGGGCTCCTTTTGGAGCCCTCTGATCTGGGTCTTCACTGTTTGCATAGGACAAGAGTACTATTCACATGTACACTGTTTGAAAAGCACGCCTATATGCGGGACTAGGGTTCAAAGGGTTAAGGCTCCAAACATTTAGCAATGATAAAAATATATTTAGATCTAGCGTAAACACGTTTATTGGGGTCTCCACTGTAGTTGGCAATGCGGGTAGAAGATGTAGCCTATTGCAAAATGTATAATATATGTATGCATTTTAAACCTTTAAGGATGTATTGCAATCATAAGCAAATTGTGAACGTATTTTACTTTTTTCTATCATATGTTTTGGAAGAGCTGTACAAGAAAATAAAATGTTGTTGTTTAAAATGTTGAGTTATTAAACCGTAAGCCTGGAGACTGTCATTGAAGGCCTACAGGACACGTGTTTTTTGGGGGCCGAAAATTCACATTGTGGTCGAAGCAACTAAAGACTAGTAACCGGTTCCACAATCACTACATGTAACCGGTTACTCGGTCGTATTACTCCTTTTATGTTCAAGCTATCGCTGACATTTGTTAACATTGACGGTAAAAAGAAAGATTCAAACCAGTGTTCATTTACGTTACTAGAAAAAAAATAATTAGGTGTACACATTAAACTTTAATCAGTGTACAGCGGGACGTATGTTGATGTATAGTTTATTGTTTAAACAATATCTTATTCAAAGAAAAATATTGGACAAAGGGCAAAGCCTATGTGTGTCCTCTCTAAGACAATACTTTTGCAATATCAAAAAATGGATTGCAGGCGCACGGTCGAGTAGATTTCGGTTAATCGGTTAATCGTGGTTATAGTGGACGATTAACCGTTTACATATCTCCTGTAACTGTTTCAACAATACTGGGAGTTGTAATACATCCTTAAAGTAGTCCTCTACTGAAGTAAACAGGTCCACATTTAACAGTCACGAATAAGCGACAAACTACCTTCTATAATTATCGTAACAGATGATAAATAAAAGTAGGTTGAACCGCAGGTACTTGACACATACTTTTTTTTTAAAAGGGGGGGGGGGGTTCATAGATAATAAAGTATGTGTCAAGTACCTGTGGGTTGAACGTAAAGCAGAATGCTCCTTAAGGCGCATTGTGCTTTACATTCAAACTGCTTTAAGTAGCCACGTGTCTTCAAAACTAGAAACTAGCTAGTGGGGAAAGGTTTAAACAACAAAGTCTGAAGCAGCAGATGAACTTTATTGCTAGAACGACAACAGTGACATAAAATGCACATTACAAAACATCAGGGACAGTGATAACGGTGGCGATGACCTTTCTGATAGCAACGATTTCAGTTTATGCAACTACAAGAAAAAGGAAAACGCGAATATACAGTTCCAAAACACACCTTGATACTTTTTATCCCAATAACTGATGACCAAAGAAAAAGAGTTTGGAGTCTGATCAGTTTGTTTATTTCGAATAAAATCTCAATTCAAAATTTCAGGTGATTGAGAATATTCATTTCGAGATATTTAAAAAATCAAACCATATTTAAAGTATAAACAACTAACAGAAGAGCACACATATACGGATTTTATTACATGTAATTTATGGTTTCTATAAATTACAAAATAAAAATGAAACATGTAGATCTGGCTCTGTCTTAAAAAACTCGTTTCGCTTTCAGTCACATCCCAAGAAGAATTA
This sequence comes from Gari tellinella, assembly GCA_922989275.2. Taxonomy (NCBI): domain Eukaryota; kingdom Metazoa; phylum Mollusca; class Bivalvia; order Cardiida; family Psammobiidae; genus Gari; species Gari tellinella. Next base: position 49,315,225 of record OV277864.1, read on the forward strand.
AGTGTAATCGAACTGGCTTTAAAGTCCCATTGTGTTTTCAGACCTTTTTTTAATGTGCGAAATACAATAACGGTTAATAATAATGCTTGAACATTCTAATGGGCCTACCTGATCTATGAAATGTTGAAGACAGGCCTAAATCACCAAAAAAGCGATTTAAAACCATAACAAACCGAAAGTAGATCGTCTGACATAAATATTACCACACGGATTAGTGGCACGTGGAACAGCTGGGTTCAATATCACCGGGTGCGAACGATTGCTATAAAATGAGTCACATTTCGTCACAACGGTGTTTCAGCCCTTTTTGCTCTCTAACACAAAGAGTTTTTATCGGATCTTGACCAAACTTGCATTAAATGTTCTTTTATATAAAATCTAGGTACAGTTAAATTTCTACTTAAATCGAATAAGGCATGTAAGACTTTTTGCCCTTTATGTATTAAAAGTTGACTGTTTCAGCAATTTTTGCTCTCTAAAACAAGCATTTTTTAGTTGATCTTCACCAAACTTACTGAAATTGTTTATTATTATAAAATCTTGGTCCAGTTTGATTACTACTAAAATCGCATGTGGCATGTTTGCGTTTGTGCCATTTTTGTATTAAAAATGAGTGATTCAGCAATTATTGCTCTCTTTCACAAATACTTTTATTGGATCTTCACCAAACTTGCTGAAAATGTTCATTAGTATAAAATCTAGGTTTAGTTTGATAACTACTAAAATTGTATGAGGCATATCTAAGTTTTTGCCCTTTATGTATTAAAATTACTGTTTTCAGCCAGTTTTTTTTTTATCTCTAACACAAATTCTTTTTATTGAATTTTCACCAAACTTGCTGAAAATTTTCATTGATATTAAATCATGGTTAAATTTGAATACTAGTAAAATCGCATAAGGAATGTCGGAGTAATTGCTCTTGAATTATTAGAAATGACTGTTTCAGCCTTTTTTGCTCTCTAACACAAAGAGTTTTCATCGGATCTTCTACAAACTTGCTGACATTCTTTATTTATATAAAATCTAGGTCCAGTTTGATTATTACTAAAATCCCATAATGATTATCTGAGTTATTGCCCTTAATGTATTAAAAAGGACTGTTTCACCATTTTTTCTCTCTAACACAAATGCTTTTTATCGATTTTCACCCAATTTGCTGAAAATGTTTATTAATATAAAATCAAGGTTAAGTTTGAATATTACTAAAATCGCATAATGTATATATGAGTTATTGTCCTTTAATTATTAAAATATGACTGTTTCAGGGTTTTTTTGCACTCTAACACATACAGTTTTTATCGGATATCACCAAACTTGCTGAACATGTTTATAAATATAAAATATATCTCCAGTTCGAATAGTACTTATATCGTATAAGGCATGAGCTTTTTGCCCTTTAGTTATTAAAAATTAGTGTTTCAGCATTTTTTGCTCTCTATCACAAACATTTCTTTTCGGATCTTAACAAAACCTTGCTGAAATTCTTTATTTATACAAAATCTAGGTTCGGTTTGATTATTACTTAAATTGCATAAGGCATGTCTGAGTTATTGTCCTTTATGCATTTAAAAATACCTGTTTCACCATTTTTTGCTCTCTAACACAAATAACTTTTTTGTGATTTTCACCAAACTTGTTGAAAATGTTTATTAATATAAAATCAAGTTCATAATCTTAACTACCAAACTCGCACAAGGCATGTTGAAGTTATTGCCCTTGAATGATTATAGATTGCATACTTCAGGCTTGTCAGCTTTCTGACTCAAACGGTTTTAATTGGATCTTCAAATTTGCTGAAAATAATATTGGATAAAAACTTAGTCCAGTTCTATGAATACCCAAATCGCCGAAGGCATGTTGGAGTTACGGTTCTTCAATTATTAAAAATTTGCTATTTCATACTTATTTTAGCCCCGTCAACTCTGTAATAGGAACTGTTTTTATTCTATTTAAGCCAACTATTTGGTCAATAGTAGCATGTGCTTCATCTTGGTCGTGTTGGTAATAAGTAAAGTAATAAATGACTACTCCATACCTCCTTTACCTCTTGAAGGATTTTCAGTCAGCTGTATTCGATTTTTGTCTTGATCTATATTTAAAACAAATACACAATGCCAGCAAGTTTGGTGAAGATCCAATAAAAAGTATTTGTGTTAGAGAGCAGAAAAGGCTGAAACAGTCATTTTTTTTAATTATTCAAGGGCAATAACTCAGGCATGCCTCATGCGACTTTAATAGTTATCAAAATTGAGCTAGATTTTCTACTAATAAACATTTATAGCAAGTTTGGTGAAGATCCAAAAATAGGTGGTTTAGTTAGAGAGAAGACAAGGCTGAAACAGTCATTTTCAGCAAGATCCCCCGTATTGGATTGTACACGCTTACCACCGTGATTAATTATTTACACGTGGTGACCTTATCTCATAGTTTAATCCTGTGCCTACTGGTCGCAACTGTTTGACCCTAAAACAGACACCGCGTAACGCGGCGTCTCATCTGGATCCAAACTGTTTGACACTCGTCTTAAGGTTTGTTTAATCAAAAATATGCATACATCTAAACTAAACAAATATTGCACACGACAATGTCAAAGCAGACGTCTTAGAAGCAGAATAAGGGTTACATTCTTCATTTCAGCCGGCTCCAGATAAGAGGAATAAACTGAACAATTCCAACATGTTCTCACTCATTTCAGCACCGAATGCTACGGTGTTACTACTGATTAAACCGTCTCTTCGAGACGATTCTAATGAGTATGACACCATTGGGTTTAAAAGCAGAAATAAAGAGTTTAGTAATCGAAATACTTCCGTTATCTGGAGCCCTGTATTTACAGAGTTGTCCTTCTTTCCATTCACAAGGAGGCTCTTTAAATTGTGCTAGCACAAAAAAATTATAAATAAAAATTTAAAAGCGAATTTCTTAGATAAAGCCGCTTTTTATGAAAGAATCACGTCCCATGTAGTTCTAATGGGACCCAAACAACCGTTTTATGCAGGTTTCCCAAAAACACAATGCGGCTTTAAAAGATGGAAGTGGACACTGGATAAATTTGAAATTATTTTCTCCTGTGAACCAAGCAGTAGGTCCATGTCAGTGCAAAATGTACCTACTGCCAAGTATTTTCATGTCAATTCCTCTATAACTACCTCTGGAAAAAACACTTATTGATGGAATAAATACAGCTGGCAACTTGCAGCAAAATGAAGCTAAAGCATAAACGTATTTAAAGGCTCTCTACAGTACTTTCACCCACATTTCTTTCAGATACCACCTGTCTTAACGAACTAATAATTAACCTCAGATAACTCATTCTTTGCTACTATCAAGACGTTCAGTCTTTAATTTATCTGAGGGGTGCTTGGTCTAATTTGTCACTTTCGTTTTGATATACATTGTATATCTAATTTCCTATCAGCAAACAGTGCAGCATTTGTTCTATGGAATGTTTGGCACAAATGGGTTTACATTTTGCCTGCAGATCGCGACTTCACTGGCTTTCTGCAAACAGTTAAAGATCCTAACTGCTTGACACTCGTCTTTATGTTTCTTTCATTGGAAAAATGGTAACAATTAACACATTTTGCAGACGAGAATTGCAAAGCAGACGATATTACCGTAGTGCAGTGCCCCCTCTCTATAACACCAAATGGGAGACAAATATTGTGTGTGTTTTTCGGAGGGAGTCGTTACAAGGAAGGGAAATGAATACTCTTAGAGTGCTTACATTGCAAACAGTTTCAACCCAGGTTCAAACTGTTTGTCACTCGTCATTAAGTTTCTTCCGTCAAAATATCCAATAAGTAACTTTGAGAAAAAGCAGCAAATGTCAGTTTTAAGCAGACGATATTGCAGTAGTGAAAGCGTTAGACATACCTGTCTTGTTTACTGAACAGCGGTTAGTATTGTTGTAAGGAGGGAATCGTTGATCGGAGGGCCGCTGTAGATAGGGAGCATTGTATTAGTGCAAACAAGTTGCAGGTCTCGTTTGCTGTATTGTCTGCTGCACACAAGACCATTTACATGTACTCACATAGCTAAAGATTAATATTGAAAATGTTACAGGAAAGCTGTTCATTCATAACAACATTGTTTAAACACTTAACATGCAAATGGCTAAAACATAATGGATTTTGCCAATAAGTCGGACATTGATGAGATCAAAACCTTTTGGGACTCTGATCCTGTTTTGAAACAATTAATTATGAAACATTATTTTAGAACAGAAGCAGACAACCGTTGTTGCAGACGAAACACTTACCCGGCATTCAAAGATTTTAAAAGAGCTACTTCCGCTATACATTCAATTTTATCTAGCGGCCATTTTTTAAAGAAAACGCATCTGAGTTTCTATGAAAATGTTACTTAATGCAGAACAAAAGTAAAGACTTTTGTTTGTGGACATCATTATCTAACCCTTCATTGTCGTGACTTCATCTGCTTTAAACAGTTGTCGTCTGCTTCTATTTCTCAAGTTCAATATTTGTTAGATACATTAACCCCTTCATTACCTTACCCCGAGTATGATTGATATTTGCAAACAGTTTGGATCCTGATCAAACGCCGCGTAACGCGGCGTCTTATCAAGATCCAAACTGTTTGACACTCATTTCATCATTTCTTTAGTCAAAAATCCTAAAATATAAATTTGAGAAATAAAAGCAGACGACAATAGTTTAAACGATGACGTCATGGCAGTGAAGGGGTTAATTGAAGTTATAACGCAAAAGCGGGGGGAGGAATGGATGACTTTTGTTTTACGCCTGTCAAACCGTTTGCAAATAAGCTTTGAACTCGGAAAAAGGCTGTACGGACAAATATTTCAAACTGAAAATGTTACAGGAAAGATGTTCATTCATGACCACATTGTTTGAAAGGATCTACTTCCGGTACAAAATCAACTTTATATAGCGGCCATTTTTAAAGAAAACGCAGCGTAATTTCTAAACCTTTTATTTTACTAACGCATGGTAAAAGAAATACACAAAGCTCCATTGAGAACTCTTTGAATTATCTTTGTCCTGCATTAAATTTCCACCTGTATTAAAAGACTATCAATGCATATGCCCTTTGATTGACCGCTGAACTTATGTCTGACCGAATATGATACATATATCGTACGCATACTTGAGTATAACTCCACAAACTGCAAAGTTATCGTCTGCTTTGAAAGCATCGTTTGCAAAACATTTTAAAGGTCTGTAAGCTTACATATTTATCTTCCGGTAGCAAATTTATCAAAATAGTTTGTTCCTGATCAGATGCCGAGTTGGTCGGCGTCTGACCTGGATCCAAAAACTATTTGAATATTCATTTAAAACCTTGCTTCGCAGGCTGAGGTTTAATCAAACTTTATCACAAGGATACAAACAGCGATATCCTTTTAAGAATTAACCTTGATCTTCACTTTCAGTGCAATAAATGTATTTATGGTTCACTTGACTATCGCGAGGATCAAAACATTTACACATTATATCCCCCAAAATATCTACATTTATCCTACACAGTATCACAACAAAGGTACAATAAAGCCCGTATCGAATGAACAGCTACTAGTTGACCCCTGAAACTTCAAATGGACAATTCCAGTTTCCAATTAAGTCTAGTCAATTTTGTGACTATTCGGGTTATTGTTTTACAATCTGTTGTAAAATGGCTAACAATGCAGACCTTGACCAGCGAGCTCCTGAATGAGTCATCTCATATAGTATACACAGTGTGCAGAGAACAAATAGATCTTTCATAGGTACACCATTTGTAACGGACTTACATATTTTATTAAGTTAATGTTTCTTTAGTCATACATGAAAACGATACTCTTTTCCGTGTAATACTTTACCCTATAAATACGCATTATTACATGGTAAAATTTAATTCTCAATTAAAAAACTAATTCCGTATACAGTCATAAATGTGCACCATAAGATAATTACCGGTATACGTATTGCCTATACCAGTAGTAGGTTGAAGCATGCTGAAATTAAAGCAGAATATACCTTAAGAAGTATTCTGCTTAACTGTTAAACCTGTTTTGAGAAGTCATCTGTCTTCAAACTAGAAACAGATCCCAAGAATGCTCAGCAAAAACTCATTTCTTACCAATCAAATGATTGAGAACGATTTCAGACTGAACTAAAAAGCTTTATAACATTGGATCCTGGCCATGGGGTAACACGTTAAACAAATCTAAGTGTAAATTCAGTTAAACAAAATGTAGAAAATAGACAGCTTCTTGAAAATGGTGACGATTAATCCGGATGACAATCAGTTTGGAGCAAGTATCAGACACCGAGTTACTCGGTGTCTGATATGGCTCCAAAATGTTTGCAATGAACATAACTGTTTTGGCACAAACGTATTTGTTGGGGAAAATATATGTTTCCCACTGCATTACGTAGTAAATAGTATCGCAGGTGTACAATGTCTCACAGGTAATCGAGTATTGTTAGATATGTTTGACCTAGCAACACATATTATATGTATAAAGTAAACATTGAATTTACCGAGTTTTGTGAATGAAGTGAAACATCTCTTCGACAACATTGAAATTATGCTATTTTGTGATAGTTCAGTTCAATTAACAGCTTAATCTGGAGTAATATTATTAAAGGAAGCTTTTTGTATTACTTTTGTGCTGCTTTCAGCCGTTGTATGTGTTATTACTATCTCCATTTCTTTTTTACTAGCACGTGTCTCAAGAGAGGGAACCCGATTTTTTCGAATAACATTTTTCCCCTGAAAGATACATGTAGTGACTGAACAATTTTATCGCAAAATGCAACTAATCTTTGCAAACATTTTGGATGGGTGGATGGATGAGTTGGGTTTTACGGCACTGCGACACTGACTAGGTCATATAGCGCCGATGAATGATGAGGATGATTTTAAGGGATGATTTCAGGAAGATGTTTTCGGCTAATCTTATTCGTTGCGAAGCAATAAATGAGATCAAAACCTCCGACCTGCCTTCAATTTAGTTCTTGTCAGGGGGATCAATTCTGTCAAATCAACAAAAACATCTATGACAATTAAACCCAAGAACCGCGGCAAGATAGGAAGGTCTCTGGGTACAAGCAGTTTGGAACGTGCAATTTAACGAGCAATTTTGATATTTCTTCGATCATTTCGACTCAAATCTTGCTCTGAAACAAAAGTACAGGATACAGCATTGACGCAGACAATATTATGCTACTTAAAGGTTTAAATACACAATTATGACGATTTTCTGCTTAATTTTCACTTATGCTTTAACGTCACCGATGAATGATCGTATAAGGTTTTGTAATAGTTTGGTAATATTATATTCTGATAGAAAACTGTGCCTCAAGAGAGTCTGCGTCTCATATGGGTAAACACTTTTTATATGCCCATCGTAGTGGAAGCTTTTATGTAATACATGTAACTCATTGAACCCTAACGACGAGTATACTCGTCCTTTACAAACAGTGCACCTGCATAAAAATATATTTGTTCTACGCAAACAGTGTAGACTCTAACGGAACCCTCTGGTAAGGGTTGCACTATTAAGTCAGTTTGCAATATATTGTAGAAAACAACCCTATATACCGCGGTAGCCATAAATGGACTTGACCCAGTTCGAAATTGGAATTGTACAACAGCTTAATTAATTACTTAGTATTGCAATTCGCCCCCCAGGATCTACTAGACACTGGCAGTGTCAACAGGTTGAATTCTGACCGCAATATGCCCACTTGACAACCCTCTCGAGTCAAGCTCATCCTCTTGCAGTTTGCAAGCTGGCAGTTGGCTGAGGGCAAAGGACCAACAACTTCCCCCTTAAGAACGCTACATAAATACCCTATGCATTTTTTGTTATCTGCAACAATGCTCAACGTTCATTTATCTGAGTTTTTTCTTTCGGGAAAATAGAATCAGAATGTCAAACAGTTTAGACCCTGGCGAGACGCCGAGTTACTCGGCGTCTCGCCTGGGTCTAAACTGTTTGCAATTGTTATCAACAATTCTCTTGTATCGTATATGAGGATAGCGTATTATAAATGGTTGACAAGGCACTTGACATTGTAACCTTACTTAACTGCAGCCAAGTATTATATCCTTTCACACTTCTATCTGATAAGACACGGAGTTAATACCCGGGTTTATCAGCCGTGAAAACCCTATGTTATAATGTACATATTACACCTACCTTTTCTATGCTTGGCTATAGTACATGTTTATATAATATGATGTATAATTTGCAATCAGTAAAGGACTGAATCAGAGAACAACTTAAGGAGTCATCCGATCGAAGTCTACATTTTTTTATTTTACTTTATTTTTCTTAACGTTACTTTTGTAAACATATCCCTAAAATGGACATTGACTGGTCATTTATCAAATGTAGAAAAGTTCATATCAACAATTCGGAATGAAAAGGGTTAAACAAATAGCCACAGGGCCAGAATCTGCCGTACCACTTCGTAGCGATGAGCAAACCTGTGACATGACAAGAGTAATTGGATTTTCGTAACAATCCAAACAAATAAGAAACCTTACTAGAAAATAGTAAACTGGGCTGTGCCCATTTATAATTCATTGAATAATTATGATTAAAGGTATATTTTTGTTTGTACTGCTTTATTATGGTCAACAGGAATGCAGAAAGCTCCTTCAGCTGGCGTCTATGGATATATAGCTAAATCATATCGCCTTATAAACGTCTTCTCCATATTTGTTCTAATTTATCATTCTATTATTTTCAGTGGCCGCTTAACCCATACGCCATACGCCTTTTTAGTTTTTACGCTTCGAATTTATTCATCCACTAATAAAAAATAACTCAACTTTGTAAAGTCATGAATGTGCACCGTACGAAATATTTCCTATACACTAGCAGATGATAGCTTGAAGCAGGCTAAAAGTAAATCAGAATGCTCCTTAAAGAGCAAGCTGCTTTACTTTCGGCCTGCTTAAAGCAACCACGCGCTTTCAATACTTAATGTGTTACAGCATATTTAACCGTACGAAGCCTGTACTCAGTCTCTAGATTCGTAATAATGATAAATGACTTTTTTCATAATCGCACAAACACGTGTTTTTCCTCTCAGTAAATATACTTACTGGAGAAGACGATATCGCGTTCACGTTTTAACTGCTATTTCAATTGCAAACAGTTTGGAGCCAGAACAAACACCGGGTAACCGAGGCTCCAAACTGTTTGCCACTCAAATTAAAATGAGTCGGGTTTTTTTCTCAAAAGGTTGTCTTTCTCTTCATTTTAGGGTATTGCGTTTACGTTTCGTTAACGTTTAAACGGGAAAGAATAACGTCTTCTCCACTGTAAAGCTAATACACTTACTGACCACTTCATTACGTTGACACTTCATTGTGTACATATGGCAGATTTTTAATCTTAGTGACAGGGGATAAATGTCATCATTTCTTACAACCCTTTTCGCCACGAAAGGCGACTGACGTCGATGTTGCGAACAGTTTGGATTCTAACGAGGGTCCAAACTGTTTGGCACTCGTATCGACATTTCTTTAGTCATTCAGCCATAACCCTTTCATGATCTTTATCGTAAGGTTTTTACCTCTTCACCGCCATATTGTCGTCTGCTTCAATATTGTTGTTTGCAATATCGTTTCAAAGTTAGATTTACGGCAGAATAACTGACGTTATTTCAAAACAAGTGGCAAACAGTTTTTATACTGATCAGACGTCGCGTAACGCGACGTCTGATCAGTATCAAAACTGTTTGCAAATGCGTTTTAAGGCATTATTGAGAGTAAAAGGGTTAAATGTAATCAAAAACAAATACCCGGCTTCTGATCTGGCTCCAAACTGATTGCAATGAACATAATACTTATAGAACATCTTTTTTTTTTATTAACGTATATAGAATAACGTCCTCTCCCTTGTATAAGTATCAAACACTGGATCAACCATGTCATCTGCAGTGTCAGTTAGCAGTCGTTTTGTGGCGTTTCGTAGTTCACAGGTGAGTTAATTTGACGTTTAGAGAAACACCTTTAACGTTTCGCAAATGATGTGCTGCCTTCATCCCTTAAAATATCAAACCTCGTTTTGACTAGCAAATTTGCAAACTGTTTGGATCCAGACCAGACACTAGGTAATATCGGTGTCTGATCAGAATTCAAACTGTTGACACCCGTGGCAATGTCTACATAGGATTAAAACGCTTAAAAAATGACTATTTTAGTTTTTGCAGACGACACATTTTAGGCAGACGAAATTATGGCGGGAAATGGTAAATACCAAGTTGATTAAGTACAGAGTCACATAGAGAAGCCCACAGTGTCGTTTGTCATTTTGTCAACCCGGCCTCACGTGCAGCTCTGCTATATAGTCTATCAAGTACAGTTAACACCCTCTTTTACGATAATTTAACCCATTTAACCAACATTTTTGCCTTTTTATTACCTTTGATTTATACCTCCATTACAGAAAATATATTTCCACTTGATACAGTCATGAATATGCACCATAAGACGTATTTTCATATCTTAGCAAATAGTAGCTTAAAGCAGGTTGAAAGTAAAGCAAAAGGCGTCTGAAGGCGCATTCTGCTTTACTTTTCTGCCTTCTTTAAGTTGTCATCTGTCTTCCAAACCTGCAATATGCTTAATTTATATACTTTCATCTGTTTATTTGATTGTGTTTTGGTTTTTTTGTTAATGTTAAGGACCTCACAGAAGATTGTTTTTACCAAATGTGTTCCCTCTATAGATAAAGTCTATTATAAATTGTCTTAAATCCAGTTTGATTTAGAGTAAGGTGAAAGTGAAACACTAAGTTCTTGCAGGAGGTTTCTGCTTTACTATATTCCTTTAAGCATTTTCTTTAAACCGAACAGATTACAAATCTATCAAGATAATTAGCAGAAATCACCACCCTAATGGACAAAGGGAGGTAACTGAATATAGTAAATGGAGATTAAGTCTTGCTCAGGTACTCGCAGATTACGTTCAGGTAGGAGATCTCTTCGTCAGTATTCATGAGCTCTGAAAAATATGTTTCAATGTAACAGCCTTAAGCATTTTAATCCCACGAGATCGACTTACATATTATTACTTTTTACAGTAAAGTTATACTAATACAACACCTAAACCGATTGAGTATTGGCGATGAAATGAGAGATCCGCTGAAGTAAATATGAAAGCTCATGCATGTATACAAGCTTTCTGCTTTACTTTAAGCATGCTTTATATTTAACACGCCATGATTTTTGTAACATCATTAACGTGTCTATGTTCAAGTGGTCGTACTATAGAGTATTTACTGTGTATTGTTAATCAATCTGATTCCAGACCAAATCAACGACGGCATTGAATATATTGATTTTAATAAAGCCAACTATTAAATTCATTTCTGGAAAATTTATGGCGTATTATTACTCTTACGTGTTCCCCGTTCAATCTTCAACAATGAATGAAAGCGCTGCTGGCACTGTGAGCTATTCAATGCATTTAACGCTTATCATGCAGTAATAATTATCGTCTGCTTTGAAATTGTCGTCTGCAAAAAATATTCAATTAAGATTTATACATTTTTAATTCAAGAAATTTTGAAGACGAATGTCAAACAGTTTGGATCCAGATCAGACGCAGCGTAACGCGGCGTCTGATCTGGATCCAAACTGTTTGCAAAATTTAAGTTAAGTCGCAATCGGCAGGATAAAAGTTAATCAAGTAATCTTGTGCTGTTTTTCACGTCATTCACAATCTCACATAAAAGCCCTTACTATTCGAAACGCGAGAATGCAGCATTTTCAAACAATTTGCTATCCATATCAGTCGCCGAGTGACCCTGTGTCTATACTGGATCCAAACTGCTCTAACTCTTCTTTCGAGTGTTCCTTCACTTAAACCATTTCCTCCGCAAAAGCGTCATATGACGCCTTTACCCTTTCCTCTGCATAAACTTAAAAGAACATAAATAATCATAGTTACTGTTGAATTTAGGTAACAGCTTAAAGTAAGATGAAAATATTATAGAACGCTCGCCCTAAATGCCTTTTGCTTTACTTTCATCTTGCTTTATGGTTGATGATCCATAATGAGATCGGGCCAATGTTGGCCAATATCGGCCATTCTTGTCAACTGTCGACCAGTTCCGAACCTTGCTAAAATATATTTCGGAACGGGTCGTCAGTTGAGGAAATAGACGATCGCTGTAGTTTATTACCGATTTTGGTCCGATTTCATTAGGGGCCATCAACCTTAAGTATAGTATGCTGCCTTATTGGATATATAGTTACATGTAGTTGATTTGTTCTTTTTCTTATAGAGGGAAGGTTTATTTCACAGACGACCCTATTGGACAAGGCTATACATTCTGCATGCTACGATTTTAAACACTTATAGCGGAATTATTGCACTTATACTATCTCCTACATAGTATCCTGTGAGACATGAAAGAAACAAGTTGGCCTTTTTAAAAGAAAATGCCAGGGAGATCCAGCAGATATAATGAATGGATCTATTACAAGAGAGAAGACGAAAATAAACACCGGTTCCAAATCAAAAGTTATTTTATTTGTTTCTGACTTGAAACAAGATTTTACTGAATACATAAAAGTGAGTGCACTTTATCCTAGTTTAGACACCGTGTAATTCGATGTGTTAGGATCAACATTTTCTGCCACGTATGTCGAGTTTTCCAGTTAAAAAAGATACATAAAACTCAATATGACATCTAAAAACAGTGCTCCTTCCCTACAACGGCCCTCCGAACAGCGACTCCTTCCTTACAACAATGATTGCCGCTGTTCTCAAAACATATACATGTAGGACATTTCGGCAGAAGAAACATAATGACGAGTGTCAAACAGTTTGAATCCAGATCAGAGGCCGCTAGTCGCGGCATCTGATCTGGATTCAAGCTGTTTTGGAATATTAATCAGGTCGTATTCAGCTCTCTAAGGGTATTTTAATTTCACGTCCCTATAACAAATCCCTCCGAACAACACACGTCATATATGTCTCCCATTGGGTGTTGTTGTAGAGAGGCGGCAATGTAGTGACATCTATCGGATTCCATATTCATGTAAATTCATTGAATGGTTCCTCTTTATCATTTCCCTTGGTGATAACAGCGCAAACAAAACGGGGAATCAATGAATGAAAGAAATGCTTATCATTGTTGTAATATGAAAAAGAAAGGAAACGAGAATTATATCAATATCCTCCCACATCAAATAAACATGACCCATTCGAAAGTTCACTATAATCACACAGAGTTATACAGATAAGCTGCTTTTGGGGGTATTTACCTAATACAATCAATATAAAAAACAACAATTGTTATACAAACTAAAGGGTAACCAAAACCAAATAATTTTCTGAATGCCTAATTAGAAAATGAGCAATACCCAGTACACATTTTTACTAATACCCAATACCATTTATAAATATCCAAATTCTATAAAAGATAAAGGGGGTTCATGTAAACACCCAATTACAGTGAAGAGTACGTTATTGTTTCCGTTTAACTCTTTGAACCCTAGTCCCGCAAATAGGCGTGCTTTTCAAACAATGTACGTGTGAATAGTACACATGTCCTATGCAAACAGTGAAGACCCAGATCAGAGGGCTCCGAAAGGAGCCCTCTGATCAGGGTCTTCACTGTTTGTCACAATGCCAAACATGGACAAAATTAACCCTTAAAAGTCAGAAATGGACGACTCTAAAATGGAAACTGGAATTGTCCATTTAAAGTTTTAGGGAGGAAAGAGTTAAACGGACACAGAACGCAAAGGCATTGCAATGAAAGGTAGAAAATGACAACCTTTGACAATTATGAAAATATATTTTAATTCGTGTGGCAAACAGTTAGGATTTTGATCTGGTTCCAAATTGCTTGCAACGGAAAAATAGGTTTTAGTGTAAACGCTTTATTGGGAAAGAACAACGTCTTCTTCACTGTACGTAAAACGCTTATCTGTACATACAGTGGAGAATCTGTTATTCTTTCCCAATAAACGCGTTTACGCTAAAACTATTATTTGCAGTGCAAACAGTTTGGAGCCAGATCAGACGCCGGGTAACCCGGCGTCTGATCAAGCTCCAAACTGTTTGCCTAAAAGATAAACAAGAATTGTCCAAAAGTTGTTCTTTTCTACGTTTTAGTGCTTTGCGTTTGCGTATGTTTGCGTTTAAACGGGAAAGAATAACAGATTCTCCACTGTACATGTAGCTCTGGATGCACAAACATTCGATTGTAGATTGTCATGCACATTCGTTTCTGAATATGATAAGACACGTAAAAAGTTTTGGCGGATTTTTTATGCAAGCAGCCTCAAAATTCCAGGTAAAAATATGACCGCGAAAAATCAAACACATACAGATTTGGATTGCATTTGAAATAAATGACAGTGCCATAAACATTTAGCGTACAGGACAGAAATAATGAGCAACGTTCCCTAAATCTTCCGAAAAAGCTTTACTCTACCGGGTAAATATTTCAATTACCCGGCGTCTGATCTGGTTCCAAACTATTGCACTGGAAAAAATAGTTTTAGCGCAAACGCGTTTATTGTCTTCTCCACTGTAACTGTTAAGGACCATGACAATTTCCAAATACTTCCGTTTTCCAAATTTCAGTAGTTACACTATTAACCATCGCGAACTGAAATTGATACGTTACACCCCTGTCATTGAGCTAAACGATACAGATCAGGCGACGAAATATCTAGGCCAGTTATAAATTAAATGGAAAGTTCTATTCCATACACAATAGCAGCATCTCTCGGGCTTGGTATTCATGAAATTCATTGAACGCTTTTCCTCTATTATCATTTCCCCTGGCAATAACACAGCGCTTACAAAACGGTGAATTGATGAATGAACCACGCTCTGATCATTGCTGCAATCTGAGAAAAATATACAGTCGAAATTCTACAACTCGAATTCTCTGAAGTCGAACTGTTTAACCGTATTGCTTTTGTTGCAAATTCGTTAACTGAAACTCGCTTAAGTCGAATATACCCGTATTTCAAAGTTAAAACGTGGCACAGCCACGTTTTAACTTTAGAACACGGGTATGTTCGACTTAAGCGATGGCAAGTAAAAGAGGTTCAGTTGTTTGAAAAAATACTAATTTCTTCTCAAACGAAGTAGGCATTGCTTAACTGAGATACGATCACAGATTGGAGATATAGTTTTGCTATATTTATTGCTTTCTGTTAGTGATGCAATGTACATAGCCCGTTTCACCCATTGGCCCCTTGTTGCGCATATACATGTCATTTACAAACAGTATACACGTGAAGAGTACACTTGTCCTTTGTACATGGTGTAGACCAAGGACATGGAGTTCTTACATATTCCCTCAGATCAAGGTCTACACGGTTTGTCATGTTTAAATATACAGCAAAACTACTAAACAATGAAAACAAGACTTGTCTGCACTGGAAACTGAAATTGTCAATTTAAATTTTCAGGGGTCCGCACCAATGCCATGCCGTTCAGAGCTTCTTAACTATTTGATTTCGTTAAATACTTTCAATGCAAACTATTATTGTATACCGCCTCTTTCATCGCCAAAATATCGTTGATATTAACCCACTTATTCCAAGTGAATTCTGCCATGCTTATATATTGGATTAATTGATTTTTTTATATAAAGGGTAGCCTGGTCTAAATTTTCATTTTCATTTTGTTTTATATTCATTTCCTATCTGCAAACAGTGTAGACTCTGATCAGAGTCTAGACTGGTTACGTGTATCCCTTTTTACAGGACGCTCGACACATATGGGTTAATATTATTTTGGGCATTAACTGAAGAATACGAGTGTTAACCACTTTGGATTCCGAATAGACGCTGTCTGGTCCGTATCCAAATTGTTCGCATCGATAAAGAGAACAGTCTTGTTGTAAAACTATTTCCAATGGAAATCAAATCAATGATTAAACGTTTGCAAATATAATTTCAACAGGATAATCTTTTTCCTCAATTTACTTTATGTGATTCCGACTTTATATGCATGCACTACGTAAATTTATTTATGAATAGTGCATTCATGCACTGCAGTTCAATTAAAACACATATCCCTTGTGATGCATATATATCCGTCCTATACAAACCGTGTACATGTCAAGAGTACATTTATCCAATGCAAACAGTGAACATCCAGATCAGAGGGTTGCTACATGAGCCTTCCGATCAGGGTCTGCACTGTTTGTCATTTTGCATTTTATTGTAACAAACCACCCTTTATGGTAAAATATGGACTAAATTAAATTGGAAATCGGAGTAGTCTGTTTGAAGACTCAGTGGGTAAATGGGTTAAAAGAGGTCTTTCAAATCACTACAACACCATGCAATTGCATAATTTCCATGAATCTGAAATTCAAGTAATTTCTTAACAACATTTTCTATAGCACCATTTATACAGAGTTCTTCTGGTTATTTGCATTTGTATTGCTTTCCAAAACACTTCTGTTATGGCATCAGTTTAACCAGCATCGTACTATGCGCGACTTGGCTAATGTTTTGCAAACATCTTGGATCCAGATCAGACGCCGCGTCTGATCTGGATCCAAGCTGTTTGCCACTCTTATTTATTTTTATTCAAGTTGCAAAAAGATCGAATGTTGTTGTCTTTTTCGCAGACGATATATTTTAATCAGACGACAAATTGACCATGATAAGGGTTAAATCAATGAAAGTGTTTATCCTTTTCATCTGATGAAACTGAATATTTAACCCTTTGGTCGCCATAGACAACCAAAGTCAACTTTCCAAACAATTTTGAATCCTGATCAGACGCCGCATAACGCGGCGTCTGATCAGGATTCAAACTGTTTGACACTTGTACCGGTATTTCTTTGACCAAGCTGCTTTAAATCTTACTTTGAAATAATAGTTTAGGCGCCATTTATTGCCAACGATATAATGGTGGTGGAAGGTCTGAAGCAGACGATAAGTTTAAGCGGGAAATTGTTAATTTATCTTGGGCATCGTTATAGTTACCATGTGCTGGTGAGGAAACAGGACGTTGTCTCTGTGTGATGTGTTTTGATGAGAAAAGAACCTCTCTAATGATAACCACTCTCTCTTTGATTCTGCCTCAGAATACTGCCAGCCTTTATTTCTAAAATTTACCGCTTTATTTCTTTATGTCCGAATTCAAGCAAGGCATTTTGACCAACGAAACATTGACATGGGTGCGTGTCTCGGTGTCTTATCAGTATCAACATTATTTCAGAATGTTAGAAAATTAATAATGCTTTATTTTCAATTTTCAAGGCACCGGCCCATGATACAAACATTTCTTCTATATGTCTAGAGTGATGCTTATCATGACATAATAAACAGCAACAACATGTTCAATATACGATGTAAACACAAATGACCAAATAAGACCTGTTTAACTTAGCATGTACGACGTATTTAATGTAATGTTGCTACTAACGAATTACAATGTTGAACCGTTTTACACATATATTAATACACGTATTGTGCATAGTAATTGTATTGTTTTCAGCAACTGATCAAATGCAGTACGTAATTATAGACAGTTGACCATTTCACTAGACCTATACATCGTTATCTACAATAATTAGAAGGAAGAATAATCGAATATGTTCCAGTGGGCCAAAATCTCTGAATCAGTACATGCTAATATTCAACATGACGTATGATAAGTAATATAATGCTATTAACAGTTCAATTTTCAATAAAGCATTCCGTAATTTGAACGCTCCGTGTAGGTACTACAGAGTTCCCTCTCTTTACAACGACACCCAATGGGAAACAAAACATGTGTGCGTTGTTCGGAGGGAGGACAATTTGCTTAAATTTGCAAACGGCTTGAATCCAGATCAGACGCCGCGTTACGCCGCGTCTAATCTGGATTCAAGCTGTTTGTCGCTCGTTATTATGTTTTGTTCTGTTAAACTGTCCAATATGTGACTTTAAGAAACACAGCAGACGACAAATTTAAGCAGATGATATTGCATCTTTTAAAAGATCATAAGTGTCCTGTTTAGGGAACTGCGACAAGGATCGTTGTAAGGAGGGAGTCATTGTTGGAAGGGCCATTGTAGGGAGGGAGCACTGTATCTGTATCATTGGCACTCATTTCTTTCCCAAAATAGTCTTTCGGAACAAACTTCTTTCCATTCGGTTTTAAAATGGATATTTCTTAAAGAAGAATGAAAAGGACACACAATACAACAGTGGAATTCTTTTTCTATGGTATGTACACTTTTCTTAAAACACAGCTTGCAGAATCTATAATTTTTGCCATATTTTCGCGTCTGCCAACTTCTATCATTAAGTTATGACTGGAACACCGGCACTTTGATTAGATTCTTTTTAAAATATACTGTAGCGGCATACAAAGGTATATCTCAGATTCTATGGTACTTTTATTGTATGATAAAGTTTTATCACAATTATTTATAAACGAGAAAGAACTTTGCAAGCTATTGTCTTTCAGACTTTGTCTGAGCAGATCCAGAAACAGCACTGGATTCCCTGCAATTCCCTAAACTTCACCTGCAATACATGCGTATCCAAAACCATATTGCAATAAAAGATGCTTTATATTCGTTGCCCACATGTTTCTTCCAGCTTCATCCAATTGGCACAGCATCCAGTAACATTATATTGGAACTCTTATATTTGGCATTTCTGTAATTAGGCATTATTCAACTCATTTTATTGTATAATAACAATACATAGGATAGCGTTCACACTCAGTAAGAGCAAGCACATTTGACACATTTTGTCATATAATATCAATACATAGGATAACGTCCACACTCAGTAAGAGCAAACACATTTGACACATTTTGATTTAAACAGGCGATTCTTTTACAAAATTTGACGTGTACAAGCTCAATTTGTTGACTGTATTCATAGACCCATATTTCAGGACAGAAAGTAAGAATAGGACTTATCATTGAGTCGAACAATTTAAAGGAGTCTTGGTAGTGGAAGTAACTCAAGTGCTTTTGTTAATTAAAGATATATAGGGTTCAATAGGTTAAACCCTTATCCATCAATACATGTTATATATCTGTTTCCAAATGAACGCAATAATTTTAACTATTATCAATTTAACCAATTCATCTCCAAATTTAATCGTCTGCTTTAACCCTTTGGCTCAAAATATATCTGCTGCTTTTGCACTACTGCTGGCTATGCATTTGTTTCAAAGTTAGATTCAAGGCATTCTGACCGTGTATAAATGAGGAAATATCAATACGAATGTCAAACATTGTGAACCCAGATCAGAGGGCAACTAAAGGAGTGAAAAACATACATATAAAATAACGATTTTTATTACCTTCATTTTCAGGTCATAATCCACATATCAAATGTCGTCTGCGAGAATTGCTGTCTGCAGGAAATTCCCCAAGCAGACATAATTATAGTGAAGAAAATATCACCTTAACGATAGAGTTTTATTTGTTAACCATTCGCCTAGCAACGAATCATTGCCTCGAATTGTCGTCTTAACAGTTTTTTCAGGGTTTAGTTGTATTGCCTTTATAAGCCGTGTCAAGTGGCGTCTGATACAGAACGAAACTGTTTGCAAATTATAGTAAAGCCTATATACTATTTTGCTGCAGATGAATTGTGAGTGTAAAATTAAGAGCAACAGACTGTTTCATTTGTACAAACTGCATTGTGGTATGACATCGTGTTTCTTTGATAGATATTACGTCTGTTCAAGTAAAGATGTTTCAAGAAATTCCATGAATGAAGTTTGATAATAAACAGTATTGTTTTGCATTTCTGTAGCTTTTTATGGTATATATGTTAATTAAAAATTACTTCAATTGTATTTTTGCTTTACAATCCTAGGTACATGTATTACTTTTTTTTTTGAAAACCTCAATTCCATACATTTCACACACCCATCTATACAGCATTACTTCCACCACTCACTCTGTGGAATATCTTTGTTTTTTAACCCTTTCGACCAAAATTTCTATTGTGGGTATTTATAATCCTTTTTGTCTCTTCTAGTACAAGTATTTTAAACCAGTCTACTGTTACAATTTTGGTATGACAACGAAATCCGATGAAACAATCAAACAGTGCAGAACATGATCAGAGCGCTCATATAGGAACCCTCTGATCAGGATCCACACTGTTTGCATTTGTAATCAGTAATCTCTACAGAGGGATGTAGGGTTGGAAGGGTTAAAGATGTCCTTGTTTCAATTGCAAACCGTTTTTTGCCAGCTCAGACATCGTGCAAATAGATCGTAAATGTTTACAAAAAGCTGTCTATTATTTTTAAGTAAATCTACCATTCTCCATATCTTATTGCACAGTGTTTGCGTTAACTTTTCTTAACCATTTCGGAGCCAACTTAATCGTGAGAGTTTTACCCCTTCGCCGTTATATTGTCGTCTACTTCAGTATTGTGGTCTGCAATATTGTTTCCAAGTAAGATTTAAGCTTGTATCTTAATAAATTTTCGTACGAATTTCAAACAGTTTGGATCCTGATCCAAACTGTTTGCAAAGTCGATTTATGCGACTTCGGCGCCGAAGTTAAAAGCAGGAAATAATAACATCTTCTTCACTGCACGCACATTTTTCAGCGGAGCTGCATGGTATCTATTTAGATCAACATTTTCAACCAATCGTATTTGGTCAAAAATTATGGTTAAAGAGCACAATTGTCTGATTTGGATAGTTAGCCAGGTTGCTCTATGCAATATAACAGTTTTACCAGCTATGAATTGTGAGTGTAAAATTAAGAGACACAAACTGGACATTGCAGACTGTTCACTACTGTGCTGATGACATCATGCTTCTATTTTAAGATATAACATCTTATGTCTTTTTATAGATAGGCAAGGGTAGCTAGGTGTTTTGTAATGGTTTACTACCATTTTTTTTAATTGTAAACAATTTATTACAAATTTACCATTCATTGATAGCAATATAATAAATGGGCCCAAGTGAGTGAAACACAATTGTGTTGTTTCATCATTTATTTACAAGAGCGAGGTGGTAGAAATTGTACAGCAGACTGCTGTTACATACTACAGTGCACAGTAGTTTATTTAGTTATAGTTTGTTTCAAGAAACTCCATGGATGAAGTTTGATATATAGAACAACAGTTTAATCTAAGGATCTCCTACCAGTAGCTAGGATATGGGTTAAATTATTGTTTTGCATTCCTGTACATTATAGTTTTTAGTCATGTTTTTGTTACATGTATATTTGAAATAAAAGTTACTGTTTCCACTGTATACTTGTATTTTTGCTTTTCAATCCAAGATATTACAATTCTTTGAAAAAACCCAATTGCATACAATTTTGCACACCCATCTACAGCGCTACTTCCACCACCCATTCCGCTGAATATCTTTTTTACTGATATTTCTTGTTCAAATTTACTGCAGATGATCAAGTACAAATAGGATTTCGTATAAATTGACATTTCTGTACTCCTTGCGAGATGATCATAAAACATTTACAGAACACATTACGATCGTCTCTTGTTGAAATTAATCACACGATATGACGTTTTATTGGAATAAGTATTATCATAAAGACGACGAAATATATCTAAATTCGCCACAAAGGATCCCTTTATATATGCAGGAAACCAATATTCGCAAACAGTGTAGATCCAGATCGGGGGCTCCATCAAACACCATCTGATCAGGATCTACACTGTTTGTTATATTTTTATTTTTTAAATGTATTCTAAAACAGCTATAAACATAAACTGGTTATTTTGCAGAATGCAATAGTCTAAACAAATAACCCAGGGTTGGCATTTCTCCGGACTTTTCTTAATATCTCCGGACCTACATATTTTTCCTAAATTTTGGATGTCTGCTCCTTAAGTTGTCGATTAAATGCGTTTTTCCTTACGAAACACTGATATAGGTTTCAAACAGTTTCGATCCAGATCAGACGCCGCGTTACGCGGCGTCTGATCTAGATCCAAACTGTTTGTATAACTATGATGTGTAATAGAGGCTGACAGCGAAAGGGGGAAAGTGTCATTTTCCTAAAATCGCGCTTGAATAGTTGGAAATCTTAGAATTTTTATTAGCAACTTATGGTAGCCCCAGCGTATTTGGGGTTAGATGGAAGTTAAAATATTCCATCTTAAGTAGCGACATTTATCGTATTCTATATTCATGTAATTCATCGAGCATTTCCTCCTGTTATCATTTCCCTTGGTAATAACACAGCTCGTACAAAACCCAAATCTTTTAACTGATACAGTAGAGCAATCATTATTCTTTCCCGTTTAAACGTAAGCGAAACGCAAACGCAATGAAACAAAATTGTAGAAATGATAACTTTTTTAAAAGTTTTGACGACCCATTTTCAGAGTGGCAAACAAATTGGAGCCAGATCAGGTGCCGGTTTACCCGGCGTCTGATATGGCGCCAATCTGTTTGCAGAGATCATACGGGTTTTAGAATAAACTTGTTTATTGGAAAAGAATCAAGTCTTCTCAACAGTATGAATGAAAGAAATCCATAACATCAACGTGAAGTATGGAAATGATGAAAGAAAAAATGGTTTTGTTAAAATCTGATCCGCTCACAGATACATGTACCCAAAGCATCGTTTGTAGATTTGCAGGACTTTGACGGGTTTTTTGTGTTAAGTGGCCATACTAATGTAAACTAAAGAAGAACCCTGCAGTAACAGTTGTTGTTTTTATAAGCATAGATACAGTTGAAAAGTTATTATTTCACAATGGTCGTAACTCATTTCCTCCTGGAACACTATGGACGATTCCAGTTTCCAATTAAGTATAGACCTTTTTGACTATTTATGATTGTTTATTGTCGCTGTACATGCATTGCGATACAGTGTTCCCTCCCTCCTACAGTGGAGAATCTGTTATTCTGTCCCAATAAACGCGTTTACGCTAAAACTATTATTTGCAGTGCAAACAGTTTGGAGCCAGATCAGACGCCGGGTAACCCGGCGTCTGATCAGGCTCCAAACTGTTTGCCACCAAGATAAACAAGAATTTTCAGAATTGTCCAAAAGTTGTTCTTTTCTACGTTTTAGTGCTTTGCGTTTGCGTACGTTTGCGTTTAAACGGGAAAGAATAACAGATTCTCCACTGTACGGCCCAACCAACATTTCTTTTTCATTTTATTGCTTTGCATTTACCTTTAATTTAGTTTAAACGGGAAATAGTAACATTCTCTCCACTGTATGCACCAATACAGGAACTATTAGTCTTGTTGGTATTTGCATATTTTCGACACACTAAGCTAACATCAAATTTATTGTTCCATAATAACTGTATTTGTCTTAAGAGATTAATGCGATCTTTATACAGCTGATTTGTTGGTGCGTCGCCACCTTTGTCTGTTCGTTCCCAAGTTTTAACCCCTTCACAGCCTTAAACCATGAATACAATTGTTATTTACAAACTGTTTGGGTCCTCAAACGAAAAATGGGTTAAAATGGTTTCTTGGTTTTCTAAAATCACAAAATTCAAGTCAAACAGTTACCTTGAAAGATGAACATTTTTGGTAAATTGATTGCAGTGGCAGACGCATGATGCATGATGCAGCTTTTTTGTTGTGTTTGGCCTTTATGGTTAAGATAATGAATGTGTTAACCCTATCATGATCAAAATAGTCGGGAGATTTTTACCCTTTCGCCGTTTCATTGTCGTCTGCTTCAATTTTGTAGTCTGCAATGTCGTTTTAAAGTAAAACAAATAATAAGGCAGTATGACTGGAGAAATTTCAGAACGAGTGTCAAACAGTTTGGATCCTGATCAGACGCCGCGTTACAATCAGGATCCAAACTGTTTGCAAACGCACTTTTGAGCGTCATTGAGAGCGAAAGGGTTAATGTGATCATGAACACGTTCACATACAGTTGAGAATCTGTTATTCTTTTCCAATAAACGCGTTTACGCTAAAACTATTATTTGCAGTGCAAACAGTTTGGAACCAGATCAGACGCCGGGTAACCCGGCGTCTGATCAGGCTCCAAACTGTTTGCCACCAAGATAAACAAGAATTATCAGAATTGTCCAAAAGTTGTTCTTTCCACGTTTTAGTGTTTTCCACTGTATCATAGACAATCACATAACACCAGACAGCATGCTTTTCCTGCTATAAATTGAGACCCCATTACAAACTGGGTATAAACTACATACATGTATGTTTGGCGAAAATGTATCATTATGAAATTATAATTGTGAGTTTCTTAAATATGAGAGGCCCACATTATTAGCCGTCTTGTGCTTTTCAACATACATTTTTGCGCTAAAGGTAAGGAACATAGACATAAATGTCAAATGTAATCAAAGGATATTCTACATCTGAGCCAGAAATTACAACAGTATCCAAGAAAAAACGTTTTATCCCTAATCGGACATTATGCAACAATTTTCACGAAAAACTAGTCATTATGCAATAAAGTAAATTTCCAAGTCTTAGACTGACGAAGTTGGCTTCCTAGTTCTATGAATCATAGAATTATATATAAATCAAAAGTGTAAAACAATGACCCAATGTGTCAATTGAAAAAAACCGGGAATTCAATATCAGAACGGTTAATCGGAAATGGTAGCCATCTTGAAATACTCTTTTTCTCACAAAATAGCCAGTGTGCAAAATGTAAGCTTCCAAACAATTTTAGTTGACGGAATGAGCTTCTTTTTTGGTTAAAACATATATTTTGACACCAAAGTGTAAAGGACGGCCATCTAATGATATCAAATGTATGAGAAATAAACAACAGTATACAGGAGCCTTAAATGGTGGCCATCTTGAAAAATGCCGCCATTTTGAATTGTTTAAGTAGTTAACGGACTTTTATGAAACCGTATACGTGTTCATATAAAAGTAAGTGTGCCAAGTTGTATCACTTACCGTACGACTTAACCAAAACATTGCTTTATTGTGCTAATTAATATAGATAAATTGATTCAAGAGTTTAAAACCAAATGTTCGTTGCAAAAAGTTTGGAACCGAATCAGATGCTAGGTAACCAAACCTTGATTCAAACTGTTTGCAAGTCAAATAAAAATAAATGGTCAGAATTTTTAATAAGCTGTCATTGAATATATTTTACTCGATTGCCTTTTCAATTGCGCTTGGTTTCGTTTAACCCTTTACCTAATATCCTATTTCTAGTACTTAAGATAGGTGACTACTTAAAGCAGGTTGAAAGTAAAGCAGAATGCACCTTAGGGCGCATTCTGCTTTACTTTCAGCCTGCTTTAAGCTATCATGTGCTATAATATAGAAAATATTCCCTATAATACATATGGGCCGTGTCGTGACAAAACCTGCCTTAATGACATAGCGTCATAACGTCGGAAAACCCCGATAAAGTTTGACGTCATAATTTTCAGTAAAAGTGCCGCGCAATTTCACCTTGACATTCAATAGATCGGATTTTCTTAGTTCAATACCACCATAAATACCTGGATAAATGGACAACGATTTAGAGGTGAGTAGATCTATAGATCTACATTTTATTCTTCTTATTATAATTATTCTATGCGCAGGTCCCTAGATCTAGAATTCCAAGCGTAGAGCTGTTTACGGAAAAAGTGAAACGTAAACAAACATGACCTCTCCCCTCCCACAACAGGGTCAGCTATCGTTAGCTATATGCTTTCACTTTAAGTCTTTCCTTTCTCAAACATTTACACTCATGTATATATGCAGACAAAAATGCATTTTTTTAAATCGACATTAATTCTACATTTCACTCTATATTTTAATCCGGAGTGGAATCCGAACTTTGAATACTGGTGTCTGGAGGCTTTGTGAATCTATTTTTAGATCGCCAAGCACACTTTAATTATGAAACGTTTAAGCTTGTTTGACGTTTTTTTCTGTAGATTTTATGTAAATGGTCGTGAATTAATTAGATCTAGATGTGTTAATTTAACTAACAATAAACAATTGATAGAATGGTATATTATTGGCGCTTGCATTAGTTTTTGTTTTCACTCACGAAATTATTCAAGTAACCAAATAAACGTCGAGAAAAACGTCCCCTTGGTCCAGTGGATATGTACCTCGCTTTCCAAGCCGGAGTATCGGAGTTCAATTCTTGCTAAAGGCGATGATATTTTTTCTCTACTTTTTGCTGTTATTGTTATTTCATCAACGTAATAACTCGTTTTAGATCAGTAACACAGCTACTAATAATACCTACAATGTCAATTAATTCCATTTCGGACGAAAAAATGACCACTGTCATTGAAAATGAAAACATGGCATCATTATCTGAATAGATCTCTTAGATCTATGAATTTTTGGATTGTTTATCTTATGGAGCCTTCAAATACACGGAATTTCTACAATTTCCTTACAGATGGCACACGTTCGTAAAAGTATACAGTTCCTTACGATTGATTCCACTTTTAAGAGTGAATTAAGATTTCTTACGAGTTGTTACGGGCTATTTACGGTCTGTTACCAGTTGTTACGTGCTTTACGGTTTCTTACTAGTTATTACGATATATTTACGGCAAAACTCACTCGCGTTATTTAGCAGTCGCACCTGTTTGTAACTACCTGAACGTCTTTCAAATAAAGGTCACTCGATACCAGTTTGATTGTACTTATCCCTTCACTGCCTTAACCCGAGTACAATGATTACTTGCAAAGGGTTTGGATTCTGATCAGGCGTCGCGTAACGCGGCATCTGGTCAGGATCCAAATTGATTGACACTAAATTTTATACTCCTTAAATCAAAATACCTTACATTAAACGCAAACGAAAATTGTTCAAAGCTCATTACGCGAGGACAGTGAATGGGCTTAATCGTAAAACGAACGTAATATCACTGCCTGCAACAATTGACGTGTGCTACTATTATTATATAAGATTTTTCTAAAATTTCTCAAACTATTAGATAAGAGTCTCAATCAGAGTAAGTCCTGATGATAGTTAGCGTCACGCGCAGTCTAATCTGGATGTTAACTGTTTGCAACTGTTAGGGTTACGTGATGTTACGAACCAGTTACGACAAGTTGCGGATTGTTACGGATTATTTACGAGTTGTTTACGGAAAAGTCCATCCGTGGTCTATCGTAGAAAAGTTTTTGACATGTCAAAAAAAATGATTTTCGTCTTACGGAGGCTTACCGATGTCGTCGAGTTTTGCGTATGGTAACGGATTGTTTACGAACATCTGCGATGTATTTACGAATGTTAACGATTTATTTCCGGACGTTTGCGATTGACTACGGTTTGGAGATAAGAAACATGCGTGTATGTGAAGGCACCTTCATGAGTTGAAACGATTTATCTATTAAGAGAACTGACGCGTTTGACCATTTTAGGACCAAAAGGTATTCAATTTCTAATGTGTCATCATTCGACAACTGGCATGAGGTGAGAGAACATCGACATGACTAAAAAAAATATTTCACAGAGATTTTTGTGGTCTTTTTGACAAGAGTATGCCTTTTTTACGGAAAATCTCAACGATAATACCACGGATGACTACGAACACGTTACGCGGGGTTTACGGATCATTGCGGGCTGTTTACGGAGGATAACGTGTTGTTACAACCGGTTTGCGATACTCAACGGATCGTTTTTATGAGTGATTTACGGAATAATAACTCCGTAGACAATCGTAAGAAAAAATTTGACATAACAAAACGGGCATCTTCTTCCACGAATCCTTACGGATACTTGTGAGTTATTTACGGACACTAATGTATCATTTGCGGATGCTTACGATTGACTACGAGTTTGCAATCCGTAAGGAATCGTTAGAAAAATCCGTGTATGTGAAGGCTCCATAAACTTCTCTTATAATTATATATTTGAGTTTTCTTACAAAACTGTGCTTATAATGTTTCTTTTTGAGGTCACCAAAACCAAATTTGCTAGACGTTGATTTAGGTATTAATATTCTATGTAGATTTACTCGTTGATTGAAGATTGAGTACCACATGCAGGTTCCAGGCCACGCCAGATGTTTAGTAGACAGCGGCCTCACCAACATTAAAAAGCTATATAGGTATAATAAATTGAAAACTACTTGATAATAAGGCAAGTTCTTTCAAAGATCATTTTGATGGCCTAGGTATAATATTTAACAGTTATACAGTCATATCTGCGGTCGCAATACGCCGTGCTAAAGTGTCTTAACCTAAATAGGTTGGGTAACTCGGCGTCTCGAACGCACAAAAGCTTTTAGTCAATTTGAACCATTTACAAATTAAACGATTTATTGCTGCCTAAATGTGCTACATATTTTATTAGGTATAAATCTGTTTTTATAAAAAAAAATGTATTTTAGACGCTCCGACTGCGACACGCTTGCCCAGCTTTCAGAGAGACTTGTGGACATGTCGGCGTTCAGTAACCAAGGCGAATTTGTATATGAATGGTTTTTTTTCTCTCACAGGAAGTACCAGTACTTTAGGTTTGTATCCACCGAACCTGGCGTAGTTTCTGTACGGACGGGGCAGACGAAGAGGAAGCCTACTTCAATATCTTAAGGGATCCAGCCTACCGCTTCCCTGCCATGTAGTGCGACCAGCTGTAATGGATCCGCCGGCACTGAGCCAGGCGCGACAGGCGTACTTGCACAGGATGTCAGAACAGTCTTTCAAGACGACACAATTTTTTTGTTGAATAATGTTACTGTATGATGTTATAATCAATGTCTCATGTCCGTTGTACATTATCGTTTCTTATTTTAAAATACATACCGATCGCGTACCGAGTCCGGGAAGTGCGAGTAGATCTGGAAGCGTTATGTAGACCCCGTTTTATATGATTTTGCACTATCGTAAAAATCACATTGGTCTACATGGCATTCCCAGGACTTCACGTACTTTTCTGGACTCAGCTTGTGATCGGTATAGACAAATAAATCAATAGTCGTTTACTATTTAGTTATTATTTTTCGTAAAATTAGTTATGCTATATGATGGCTATAGACTAATTAATGTTGAGATCTTTAGAACAGTGATATTGACCGAGGATGAATAGGCCTTCTCGAACTTAGCCCTCGACCAATTTGACATTTCACAGGTCATCAAAACTATATACCGACCTCAACATTAGTCTATAAGTGAAAAGTATATCAAATACACAGGTCCAAGTCGTCCCCATGAAGTTTAAATCGATGTCCCGGAGCGAACATTTTGTAAACGTTATTTCACTATGACGTCTATGAGTGCGTGACAAAGTTGACGTTGAATTGACGTCATGTTATCAGAATGTTACCTCATACCGCATTTTTAAAAACGTCATATCATTAGAAGTACATAGCGCATCATGATAAAAATAACATGGCTGGAAAGAGAATTAAATGATGTAAAAGAAAATGCAAAAAATCCAAAATCGATTTTTTTTGTCATTAAGGCAGGTTTTGTCGTGACACGGCCCATATTCATTACTGATTAAATTGGAACTATTTTCTTCAGCGGATGAATAAATCATATCCGCTAAAAGGCGCTTCTATTGGGGAAAGGGTTAAACAGGAAAGAATTACGTCTCCAATGTATAAGAAAGGTATACAACAACGCGAGGAAACCAATTCCAATTAAGTTTGAATTAATTGTATCTAAATTGCAGATTATGCCTGTGTATTCTGCCTGTGATATTGTTAGTTTATCCAATAAAACAAAATAAATAGATAAATTCAATAGAATCACTGGAAACCGATTGTAAACATTTGAATAACTTACGGTTTTAATGATTGGCTAATTAAGTATTTGAAATTTGCAAACTCATTCTGGGTTATTTCAGTATGATATGTTTCTCGTGTTCAAATATTATTTCTCAAGTTATAAATCAATCTAGACATTTCAACCAATATTTTAATGAATCTGATCTTATATATCAAAAACATTAACCATACACTTGTCAATTATTTGTCTTGAGTTTGGACTGTATATGAAACAACTCTATTTAACCATTTACTCTATAACCATTTTCTAGTTTTGAATACAGATGGCCACTTAAAGCATGTTGAAACTAAAGCAGAATGAGCCTTTCTCGTTTTCGTTGTTGTTTGTTTATTTGTTTGTTGTTGTTTTTCGGGGATGGTGTTGTTTTGTTTTTGTTATTGGTTTGGTTTGGGTTTTTTCTTGGGGGCGAGGTGAGTTATAACAACAAACATCAATGAAAAAATCAATAGTGCAGCTATTTGGAGGGCTCCTATAGGAACCTTCTGATCTGGGTCTAAACTATTTCCAAATGTAATCAGTTATTATTATACAGAGGGTTGTGAGGTCATAATAGATTGGTATCAGTTTCTTTCCGGGTTTAATTGAATTTCATTAAATATGTGCTGACACGGTTTTCAAGAAATACACACATTAGGTTGATATGACTGATGACTTGTCAGACTTTCCCTGTATGAAACTTAGCGCTGAGCAGCAATGTATGCCAAAACCTGAAACAATACTCATCATCACTTTGCATATGTTTGAAAAGCGTTGGTGCCAACTCCAAATTAACAATTACATAATAACTGTATTTATCCCATGTAATAAATGGTTTTCTTATTTAGCCGATTTGTTACTGAGTCGCTTAGATTATGGAACACTTACAGCAGGGATTAGATCGATTATTTCAGTGCGCTGAGGTTCTCACAAAACAATCATTGACCCCAGAAACTTGAAATGCACAATTGCAATTTCCAAATATGTCCAGTTTTGACTATTTAGAGACATAACAGACTGTGATCAATAAGCTCTTTTCAAATATTTATCTTTCTACTTTTTCAAACTTAATGAATTTCAATGCGGTGCCATGTTTGTACTGTATTCGTCTCGTTAAGAGTAATGATTGTCTCATTTGTCCGGATTAACTAATGATATTTTGATTGTTACAAGTAGGTAGAAAACTTAAATTTGCGCTGACCTAATTGGTATTGTCCGTTTCATTTCATGGTTTCTATAATTAAGTATAAAATACCATGTCAATGTGATTATGGTCATACACTGGACCATCCATATGTTTTATAGAATTCGAGTCATGTATAAGACCGTTTTGTTTTCTACCACAATTGGACGAAATGTCGGATACAAGCGAATACTATGCATTCGAAGAGTTCGGGCTACGGCCGGGTGATGGTAACAACACTTATGGTTTTCGTTATTTTTAAGTAGTAAGGCGTAAGGGGTACAAAGAGAAGGAATACATCTGAAACGAAACGAATGTGTACAAACAAAAACGCTCAAAGGGGTGTAGAAACAAATTGTGTGTGTATATATTATTTTTTATAAATTTGGTTTACATAGAGACATTATGCAAATTACATACTATATTATATATACAGTGTACCTATGTTGCTTCTAACATCAACTGTTGGATACTTCTATTTTATACATCTTGCATTGCATTTTACGGTAAAAGCGATCCCATAAATATATATCCTGTTACATAGCAGTAGTTCGGTATGGTATGCAGTAAGACAGGACAATTTTCAAATATTCATAAGCACAATATAATAAGCAAACTACAGTCAACCCTGTCATAATCGACCTCAAATAGAAGTAGAATACAGATCTCTAAAGATATGCGGCAGCTTAATGCAAGAAAGCTCCTATAGCTTTCTGCATTGTTTTTACCATACATCAAACAACCGCCTGTGATTAAGGTTACCAAGTAGTTTTCTGTTAAGTGGTCGCTTAAGTTTCACCCATTTGTGTCCCCGATCCCATACATGTATATGGGACATAGGCAAACAGTATAGACTATGATCAGACGCCAAATAATGCGGTGTCTGGTCAGAGTCTACACTGTTTGCTGTTAGGAATTTCAATATAAAACAAATCGAAAATGAAAATTTAGACCTGGCATCCCTTAGATAACAATAGACAAACCCAATATATAAGCATGGACAAATCTACTGTACGGTAATGTCGCCGAAAGTAGATTTAAGACAAACGCACAACTCGATACATCAATTGCGTTGTACAAATGTACGTACCAGCAAAACATTACTAGATTTAGTGTGACTATCTTTACACGATAAAGGTAAAGCCATCACTCCTGTTTCCTTTCAAAGTAGCAATAATACCAATACAACCCTATTACTATAAACATATTTTACCAATAAAAGTTTATGCCAATGGGGTAACAAATTATTCAGTTGCAAGCATTTGTACGAGCGTTTCCTTTTATCTGCACCAGTATTACATTTCAAAACACGTTTATTACAAAAATAAGCTCGCCCTTGGGAACGTCGCTTTCCGGGTTAGCTAATGAAATTCAAAATAAACCTTTATCACGCTAAAAAAAAGAGACTGAAAACCAAATGTGTGGCATCATCGTTCATATTGCATTAAAGAAATACGATCGGTAAACATATTACTATTCCCTGAAGCAAAATCACTTAATCTTAGTATTTAAGATGTTCCCATTGCTTTATCTGTTTTGACCTCAGACGGTGTAGATGTTTGCTCTGAACTTCGCTACATACGATTCAAATAGGATAAATATTGTTTTGTCTTCTCCGCGCGCGTTCGATCCCGACGATTTCAATTTTTTTAATGCATTATTTTAACACAAGTTGGTTTTTACTGCACCGCGACACGTAAAATAATGGTGCCGATAGGACTTAAGTGTTATGATTTTATTTACAAGTAGACTGTCATTTCGTTATAGATATGAATCCATCTCAAAATGTTTTAAACCGAATGAAGATCAAAATTTCATTTTGGTCCTGTGTTTGCATCAAATCTCTCTATAACGCACATGGCCTCGAACAAACCGATTCCTATTATATAACAATGTGGGTGAAAGCATAGATACACCATCTTGAACATTACCGCTTAACCCATTACCACATAGCCTATTTCTAGTTTTGACCACAATTGGCCAATTAAAAAAAAGGTTGAACGTAAAGCAGACGGTGCCTGTAGGTGTACTTTGCTTTACTTTTAACCTGCATTAGCTACCGTCTGCTATGATTTAAAAAACAGGTTTTACGGTACATAATCATGACTGAATAAATTAGAACTGTTTTCGTAAGTGTGTGTGGGGGGGGGTGCATTCAAACGCGTTTCTATGAGGGTAAGGGTTAAGCAATAACGCCATACGATGTAGCCAAAAGAAATAGCCACATAAAGGCTCTATAGATAATGCAAAAAATGAATTTCCTTAAAAGTGTTTAATATTAAGTGATGTATAAATAGCTTCTACTGTGGATTAATGTTCGCGTATCTACAGTGGAGAAAACGTTATTCTTTCCCGTTTAAACGCAAACGAAACGCAAACGCAAATCGCTAAAATGTAGGAAATTACAATTTTTTGACATTTTTTATTATTTCTGTTTTGTCTGAGTGGCAGACGCCGTGTTACCCGGCGTCTGATCTGGCTTCAACCTGTTTGCAATGGAAATAATAGTTTTAACGTAAACGCGTTTATTGGGAAAGAATAACGTTTTCTCTACTGTATTTCTTCTAAGACGACTAGGAGCTGTTAGTTTTACTTTCACTTTGCTCTAAGCAGCCACTTGCCTCAAATACCTTATGATTTACACAATTAAGTGTTTGTTATAGAAGGGTTTTACTGTAATAAGAAACTAATTAACCGCTTGAGTTTTATCCATTTTGAAGCAAAACTAACTACATTGCAATACCGGGAAGGGTTAAATGGAGTGAAAACATTGTTTTACGCCCTCGTATTAATCAATTGAGCCATACACTTGTCATTTATACAAATAGTGTCGCCCCAGATCAGAGGGATCCTATAGGTGCCTTCTGATCAGGGTATGCACTGTTTGACATTTCGCAACATATCGTAAAACTCAAACCGAAAAAGTAAAACACGAGCACGACTTAACCTATTAGCATCCAGTTGATTATTCCATGCTTATAAATGTATATTGGATTAGTCCATTTTTATATAGGGGATGCCTGGTCTAAATGTTCGTTTTGTTTTGTATAGAAATTCCTATCAGCAAACAGTGTAGACTCTGATCAGACGCCGCATTATACGGCGTCTGATCAAAGTGTATACTATTTGCCTATGTCCCTTTTATAGGACTCTATGCAAAAATTGGTTACTTTGAAGTTTTAAGGAAGAACGAGTTATATTGATGTAGTTTAACTTGCTGAGGAAAATGAGTATAAATAAAATCACAAGTATGACGCAAGTAGATGTAATATCTTACAAATTCCTATATATTACATCGATGCAACTATATGACAATCCCCCAGATATTATTAAACATGTATACCCCCAATGCCTACAATCATTTTCATATATATTCATCCATCACATTGTCCAGAAAGAAGTTGTAAACTATAATCAGGACTCGTGAGAAATTACGGATCAATATAAAGACGTCCAACTCTTGTGTTTCGCTATATATCACAAAACCGTTTTATCTGTCAAAACCTTGCGATTATTCCGGGAGAATCTGGTAACACGGGGTCATAAACAACAAGCGTTCGATGACCTTTAACCCTTAACCAAATATGATCTAGAACACAGTTGTCATCTTAAATATTTTGCAACTTTGGTGCATAAGTCTCTTTAGGTTATGAAATCCACAACGCTGGTTGCAAACAGTTTGGATCCTGATCTGACGCCGCGTGACGCAGCGTCTGATCAGGATACAAATTGTTTGCGAACTTTGGTCAAATTACGATAAGCCGGAGAAGAGTAAACAAAGGTTGTCATAAAAAATGATATTTGCGTATTTGGCCCAAGAAATAACATGAGAATGTTTATTGGAAAGTGTTTGCAATCGATATACACAGTAAAGTCCATCTATTATGACTACCATATTATGTTGATTATTTTGGTGTTAATGTAGATATTTAAAGCAAGTTGAAAGTAATATAGAAAAGTTCATAGGTGTTTTCTGTTTTATTTTCAAATTGCTTTAAGCTGCCTCTCGTCTTTCATACAATCAATAAGTCTTCCTTCTAGCGGTCGTAATAGAGGAGTGTTTCCGTATAACATTACGTTATACGTAATACTCTACGTAACACACTACGTCTGACTACGTAATTACAGTAAAACATGGGTACAGCGGCCACTTGAAATAATAAATTTGCTATATTATATAAAAAGTGATAGCTCAATGCATGATAAAAGGAAAACAAACGCTCCTATTTTAGCTTTTTTAATTATCTTGTAGTATATTAAATAGCAATACGCCTTCAAATGACGTCGTTGTTACCCCACCACGAAGTTTTCTGTGGCATTAAAAAGTTACCCTTCGTCCATCGTTCCATCGTTCCGCCCTTCAGTAACAACACTTTAACCCTTCCCCCCATAGAAGCGCCTTTTAGCGCATGGGGATTTTTCCCTTAACTGAAAAAAACCCAGTTCCAACTTATACAGTCATGAACATGTACATGTTCATGTACCATAAGAAACACTTTCAAGACCTTTGGAAAGTAGCAGTCGAAACTATCGCTTATTTCTTTATTGCCGTATTTTCAATCGTCCCAAGCTAAACAACGCTAGCAAATGCAAACAGTTTGGCATTCATATGAGAGATTATTTTTTTAAGTCAAACTGCATTAAAAATTCAAAACTTTAGAAGAAAAAAGCAGACGATAAGTTTGGGAGCAGACGTTGTTAACCCTTTCCCTTATAGAAGCGACTTTTAGCACATGCATTTTATTCATCCGCTGAAGAAAATAGTTCCAATTCATACCCTAAAAAACAATTACCATAACAAATATTTTATATAGCCTAACAGATGGTAGTTTAAAGCAGGCTGAAAGTAAAGCAGAATGTGCCTTAAGGCACATTCTGCTTTACTTTCAACCTGCTTTAAGTGATCACCTGTCTTTCATATTATTTATAGGTTATTGGGTAAAGCGTTAAACCAGTGAATGTGGTGCATGTATACGTTTTTTGACGTAATAAAGGTAGTGAAAAGCGTTAATTTTGAGAAATTTGACAAATGTATTTTGAAAATAACTATTTGAGAAACCAAGGCAAACGGAACACGGTTCAATGCTGAAAGAACTTGTAATGGTTTCCTTTCTTTACATGTTTGACAGGCGTTTCCAGTTCTAAAATTATAGGTTCATAATACAGTAAACCCTCTCTATTTCTACCATTAAATTGTGTTAAATAGTAGGTACAGTGGAGAATCTGTTATTCTTTCCCGTTTAAACGCAAACGTACGCAAACGCAAAGCACTAAAACGTAGAAAAGAACAACTTTTCGACAATTCTGATAATTCTTGTTTATCGTGGTGGCAAACAGTTTGGAGCCTGATCAGACGCCGGGTTACCCGGCGTCTGATCTGGCTCCAAACTGTTTGCACTGTAAATAATAGTTTTAGCGTAAACGCGTTTATTGGGAAAGAATAACAGATTCTCCACTGCATTCACGAAAGGTGACTGCTTGAAGCTAGATGGCAATAAAACAGAAAGCTCCTTTATTGTCACCTTACTTTAAGCTGTCACCTGTCTTTTATACAATCAATTAACATTCATTTTAATGGTCGTAAGAGAGAGGTTTTGCTGTATCTGAATTTGTTTTCTATGATAAATGCGATATTTATTCAGCCGATGCGTTCCTGTGCCACCCCGTTTATTTTTGAGTTCCCACTGCTTGGATTAAAATTTGTAAGATGCAATAGAAGTAGTATGCATAAATCAATTCCATTTCGAAGAATATACATCAACGGCACATGTTTGATGTATGGTGGTCTACTTCTTTAACACAACATAGATCTGAGTGTCAAAAGATTTGAATCCTGATCAGATACCGAACTACTTAACAAAACTGTTTGCAAATGAAGACCAAGTTGCTTTCAACCTATTTATGGCAAGTGGATTATTCCCTGCTACTGTATTGGATTCGTTCATATTTCCTATAAAGGGATGCCTGATCTAATTTTTCATTCAGCCTGTATTGTTTTGGAACAGTGCCGACTCAGACCAGGTGCCGCATTATGCGGCGTCTGATCTGTGTCGGCAGTTTGCTTATGTCAAATTTATAGGACACTGGGCTATTGTGAAAAGGGTAAGTGGAAAATGAAAATATCCACTTGAAAATTGGGGGGTAAATGTAAATGAGAGTTTAAAGTGAAATCTGTATTCTTATATTTACATTTATATATTAATAAACAATACATATAAATCTATCAACACAACAGATGCCCACTAAATTATATCCGCACATAAACAATGCAGATGCAGATATCCTCATTCAAAATTGCAAGACTTTAACCCTTTACCTGATAGCCTATTTTTAGAATTGAATATATGTGACCACTTAAAGCAGGCTGAAAGTAAAGCAGAATGCGCCTTAAGGCGCATTCTGCTTAACTTTCAGCCTGCTTTAAGCTATCATGTGCTAGAATATAGAAAACATTCCCTATAATATATATTCATGACTGATTAAATTGGATCTATTTTCTTCAGCGGAGGAATAAATCATATTCGCTAAAAGGCGCTTCTATTGGGGAAAGGGTTAATAGTGTACACTCCTAAACATGGATTCCCTTAATTAGCACTCATTTCAATTCTGTTAACCCATTGCCCCATACCCTGTTTCTAGTTTTGAAAAAAAGTGACCACATAAACGCATGTTGAAAGTAAATCAGCCTGCTTTAATCAACCACCTGCTAGGATATTGCAAATATTTCTTATGGTATATTCATGACTGTATAATGAGGAACTATTTTTTCAGTGGAAACATAAATTAAAGGCGTAAAAAGGCATGTGTATGGAGTAATGGGTTAAACGAGAAACAGGCAAGGACCCTGTCACATACACAACAGCTTAAAAACATAGTTTCCGCGAATCCTAAATACATGCAAACTCTGTACTAAATATTCCATCGAAAAGATTTGAACGCGAATTTTCTGTCATTTGCATTTGTTTTACATTTTAAAACACGTCTGTTATGAAATCAATTTACACATGGGAATATAATTATCCATTTTATCTGATGAAATTGAATATTTAACCCGCGAATGCTTATCGTTCACTAAAGAATAGACTTAGGCAAGCCTAATAGAATTCCGAAATAAACGCCGTCTTAGCAGGGTATGTATGCACTGTTAATGATATATTGTACCGTATTAGGGACAAACAGTCCTCAGATGGCCCTTATTCATGTATGTCTTTAATGAAATCTGCCAGAAAGCACATATATAGAGAGAGTCCGTTGCAATGGCCAGGCCCCGAAGGTTTTAAAACTTAAAACGGAATCTGTGCTAAAAACTCAGAATTTTGCTCAGCTCATAATATATCAGAAAATATTTGATTTACAACTAGTTTTTCATACATAATTCTGCTGTACAGTTGCATCCAAATCAGGTCACTTAAATCAGTTAACGCGTGTTTTGTAAAAACTAGAACCTGTAATCAAAACTGAGTTTTGAGCACAGAGTTCATTTAAAGTTTTATAACCTCGGGGCCTGGCCCCGAGGTTATAAAACTTAAAACGAACTCTGTGCTCAAAACTCAGTTTTGATCTCATGCTCTAGTTTTTACATAACATGCATTAACTTATTTCTGTTTCCTCATTTGGATATATCTTTACCGTAGAATATAAGTATGCAAATACTCGTTGTATATAAAATGTTCGCCGGAGAATTATTAGTTGAGAAAAATTATGAGTTTTGAGCACAGAGTTCGTTTTAAGTTTTATAACCTCGGGGCCAGGTGTATATGGATTAAACTCTTCACTGCCATGACGTCACCAATCATAAATCATTGCCGTCTACTTTTATTTCTCAAATTAAAATTTTATGTAGATCTACTTTGACTTAAGAAATATTGAAAGGTGTGTCAAACAGTTTGGACCATGATCAGACGTCGCGAACCGCGGCGTCTGGACAATATCTCAAAATGTATGCAAATAACTATTGTACTCGGGGTAAGGCAGTGAATGGGTTAATTTGTCTGGGACATCGATACATTATTCGTTTGGCAATATGCATTCAAGATGGATGTGTGGATGAGTTGGGTTTTACGGCACTGCGTCACAAAATGCCATATAGCGCAGATGAATGATGAGGGGTGGTGTGATGAAATGTTAATGATTTCAGGAAGATGATAACGGTTAATCTCATTCGTTGCCAAGCAGCGTATTGGATCAAAACCACCGACCTGTCTTCCTTTCAGTTCTTGGCAGAGAGGATATCCTCGGTCATATAAACAGAATTATTCTAATGCTCTCTATATAACCTGTAATTCGCTATTTTAAACTAGCTGTTTTATTGTGTTATACTGACATTTCCTAATCAAGGGAAACTGTTTTAACTGTTTCCCTCTATGGAGAACTGTTTCAAAAGTCTTCCATGATACCTCGGCCAAAAGTTTTGATTGTTTCCAAAATACACATGAAATAACTGTATAATATTCCCAATGACAATATTAAAAAGTCCCAGAACCGCGGAAATGTAGGCCGGTCTTTTGGGTGTGCATTCAAGACTACAGTAAAACCTCTCTATAACGGCCACTAAAACGAGGACTAATTGGTTATTTAAATGACAGGTGACAGCTTAAAGCAAGGTGACAGTAAAACAGAAAGCTCCTACAGGAGCTTTCTGTTTTACTGTCACCATGCTTTAAGCAGTCACCTGTCAAAAACAACTAATAAATTAGCACACTTTAGTGGCTGTTATAGAGAGGTTTTACTGTAAGTCCTCATGATTTGTTTTCTAGAAATTAAAGTTGCATTGAAAATTAAAACAATGCATTACCGAAAATAGAATTCATTGATTTTTATCCTTTCTCCGCTATATAACCTTACAGATTCTACTCAAAAAGTAGCATCTGCATGTATTGGTTTTGTTAGTGTGTATTGTTGTTGTTGTTTTTTAAATTTCGAATTGTTGCATTTTGTCGAAAGAAATACTGATACTATTGTGAAACAGTCTGGATCCATGCAGCTTATACAGTGGAGAATCTGTTATTCTTTCCCGTTTAAACGCAAACGTACGCAAACGCAAAACACTAAAACGTAGAAAAGAACAACTTTTGGACAATTCTGATAATTCTTGTTTATCTTGGTGGCAAACAATTTGGAACCTGATCAGACGCCGGGTTACCCGGCGTCTGATCTGGCTCCAAACTGTTTGCACTGCAAATAATAGTTTTAGCGTAAACGCGTTTATTGGGAAAGAATAACACATTCTCCACTGTACACTGTAATATTGCAATTGCAGTCGCATGTGAGGTGAACAATGTAATGAAAGTAGAGGTCATTTAGGTTCATGTGCGTTATACCATCGTGTCGGCAAAGAATTGCTCTTTAAAATGATATATCACAAATGCATTTTGCACTTATTACAATGAAGTTATTGATTAATTGCCACTACTTAAAAATGCCCCTCGTATTTCTAAAGAAAATCCAAATAAATGTGAGGTTAAAGACTATCGCGGCACTTTCTTCGAGTTTTCAAACATTCTGATTTTTTTTAAAGTTTGCATGCTGCTAGTATATACCCTGTTATGCAGAAATATGAAATAAAAATAGGGGGTTCCCGAACTGGATCTTTTCTCAATAGCTTTTTTGGGGTATAGCCCTTATTATCCGGAGACATGTGCTTTTGATCATAAAATCTCAGAGTACCTTATTCAGCATTGTAATTTACCTAATGTGTTTGGTTATACATAATATTTAAGGATAAATCAGTTTCAAATACACATGTAAACGAAAACACCCTTTTTTAAAAAGAAAAAAAGCTTGTTAACAAAGTTTAATTCAGCAAATTAAGGGTTTAGTGTATTGCGAAAGATCGTCATTATCAGATTATTATGTCATCAAATTCGCGACGTCATTTTGACGTCACAAACTTGTTTTTTTTATTGCTATACCTGTTTGACTTTACTTTTCTGCATAAAAGACAAATTCAAAAATGTTGTCATTTAGCCCGGTTTTCCAAGAGCGGGACTCGTTTATTTTCATAAAATAGAAAAAGATAGGAGCAAGTAGCACCAAATTCATGAAAACAACACATTATCCGTCAATAAAGGGAACACATCAAATAGTTATTTTTCAAAGTTTTTTCTCCTACAGTGAAAACATTCAGATTTTGACAAGATTTTTCACAAATATTGATGAAGCATTAATTTTCTAAAATCACACATAAAACTTATAGGTACCCGGATCGGTTTTTCTGAAAAGTATTAATGCCTGCATCACTATTCAAGCACTATTAGTATATATCACTAATCGTGGTCGCCAAATGCAGTTATGACCGTATCTTTTAGCTTATTGAGATAGAAAAAATATAGATTTTCAAATATAAACTTTATCATACAGTAATGGTCTAAGGGAACCAATACAAGCAAACTGTTTGCATGAGTGGCATCAATTAAAGTGCCGCGATCGTCCATAAATAACCTTTTTGACTACGTGCGAGTAATAGTAGTTCTTTACTGTAAAAGGGTCATCTATCACCTCACATTTTGTCTATACGAAAATCTAGACTAGTCCTACTACTATGTAGGTACTTCAGCAAGGAAATAACCCAATCAAATGTACCGTGGAAAGATGTTATTCTTCTCCGTTTAAACGCAAACAAAACGCGTTTCAATTAAACATA
Organism: Gari tellinella; assembly: GCA_922989275.2. Classification (NCBI taxonomy): domain Eukaryota; kingdom Metazoa; phylum Mollusca; class Bivalvia; order Cardiida; family Psammobiidae; genus Gari; species Gari tellinella. Next base: position 49,356,664 of record OV277864.1, read on the forward strand.
GAAAATGTAACTTTTTGAAGTTTCTATTAATTTATTTTATTCTGGTTTCAAACTGTTTGCAATGTACATCACAGTTTTAACACAAACGCGTTTATCGGGAAGTAATAACGTCTTATCCACTGTACATGTCTTTCCGCATCCTTGCAGCCATGTTTTATGTCAATTCATTTATCATGCTGTCAAAAGAAAATGTTGCAATCCATGATTAGGGCTTGTGATAAATGGTAAATCATTGCAAGGCGTCCAAAGTTTGTGTTTCGATATGTTTAACTAAACTGTTACGTACAAATTTTCCGCAGATGATTCGGGAGAAAACTGGAACAGTGTTCTGTGACGTTTTTTCTTTGCAAAAAAGTGAGTTTGTGATAAAACATTAATTTCCGTTGTAAACGGTTTGGAGCCTGATCAGACGCCAGGTAACCCGGCGTCTGGTCAGGCTTTAAACAATATGCAACTCAGATACCGGCGGTAGTGGCCCAATGGTTAACACCTTGGACTACGGTACCAGGGGTCGTGAGTTCGATCCCCCGCCGGACCAGCGGTCTGACTAGGGGATTTTTCTGAATCCCCGATGATGTACAGGAATGTTCTTGAGCAAGATATGTACCGCGAATTGCTCCTCTCCACCCAGGGGTTAAAATGGGTACCTGTGAAGGGTCTGAGTCGGTACTGCGGCTGCATTTGACTGCGCCATATGTTAGCAGTGCTCATAGGCAAGATGGCTCGATGATCAGGGGAGTATATGTACAGTCGGCTGAGCGGTCATTCGGACTGAAAGTAGACTTTAACTTGGTATATTATTACTTTTTTTATAATACATCGTCAGACTTGTTTTTTTTAAACAAGAGGGCTGTAGCGGTCCTAAATCGCTCACCTTGAAATCACCCTCGACGGGGTCATATATATATTCATATTGATAAAGGACATCTAAAAGTCACAGTATGTAAACTCCGGTGTATCCCTTCCGGAAACTGTGATCAGAGAATCGACAAAATGTCACGAAATAAGTCACAATCCAGCGAAACCAGTAAGATTTAGCTTTATTTTACAGCCCTATGTTTACAAACAATTGTAAGATATGGTCCAGTAAACTTGCAAGATAAATTCCTTTCAATTCACCATCTATCTTCCGAATCTGAAGCCAGATCTCTCTGAAATAAGCTTCTGATCACTGCCATCGCCTACTGACTCGCCGTGGAAGCGTGATTTAAAACTGTTCCAGCGACACCTGTGCGACACATTACTAATTTATCACTCGCAGCTAGAATATATTAATGTATCCGAAGTGTCTGTTAATGAAAACTAAACAGAAAAACACAACAAAATGCGATTTCTACAAACTGGAATGATGTATGACTAGCTGCTTTTTTATAAAATATCACTGTATGACCAGTTGCGATTTTACTGTATCTTAGCTGTGATTAATATGTTATTTACCCTATATATGTATATTACCTTAAACGTCTTTTTGTAGAAGGTTGACGTAGATATTTCAATCTCATATTGTATGGTCACTATGGTGTGGCCCCAGTGGACTTTGCTCATTCTTAAGCCTATATAAAGACTATTTGAATATCAGTCCTGTCCACTCTTCGATGTTATCAATTAATTTCCTTTTCTGTCTTCTTCGTCTCATCTTTCCTTCTACTGTTCCTTGTAAACGTGTCTTTGAAAGGCCGCTGGACCAAGAGACATGGTCATACCATTTTCATCTTCCTCCGTTTGACTATATATAAAACATGCATATTGTTAACCTATATGGTTAACTACTAATTGTCTGACTTGTTCATTGGAAACGTGCTCCATATACGAGATGCCAAAGATGGTCCTACAGCATCTCATCGGCCTGTATTTTTCTTCTTAAATTCAGTTGTCAGTGTCCAGGTCTCAAACGCATAAAGAAATATTAACAGAACTAATACACGCATAAGTCTGATTTTGTGTTTTGTTGTGATCCTGGTGTCTGTCAAAATATGCTTTAGTCTTGTGAGTGCTGCTGCTTTCTGTTCCGACCTTGTTAGAATTTCTGGCTTGGAGCCCTCGTCACTGATACTTTAGCACCTAGGTATTTAAATTGTTATACTGTTTTAGTGTCTGGTCATGAACTTTAATGTATGTAGTTATGGTGTTATTATTGTTTGTCATTTCTTTGTTTTCTCTCAAATTTCGTTGCGGCGCCATCAAGCTTTTCAACAAAGGAAGCAAGTTCTTCCTCACCACCCGCCAATCCATCGATATAATCAGCGGATCTTAGATTTTTGTGATGTTACGTCCTCCGATACTTATTGTTCAAGCATATTCTTCAAGGGCTTCATTCAAATGTTTTTCCAGGAAAATGTTCAATGAAGTAAGGGAAAGTAGGCATCCCTATCGAACTCCATCTGATGTATGGAACAAGTTCCATAGTGTACCTTAGAGAAAAACTTTAGGGTTTTTTAATGGAGTGGATCAGTACAAGCATTGCATTAGACGTTCTGCTATCTATTAAGGTAGTTTTCATTAAAAAGACACTATGATGATTGTTGAACATATTAGACGCATATCTAAGTGACTTATAGGAATTTAAACAGGGACAGGGGTGAAAGCAATAAACATGGCTAAAATTCCATACTTTGCCGCACACCAGTCTGCTTAAAACTTGCTGTAATTTACTTATTACTTGCTTGACTTTGATCAAATAAAAAGTAATGGATGTGTCTGGGGCCGCTCCTTACAAAACTGGCAACGTTATTCACTTGTAGCCAATCTATGTATTTTAATTATAAATTTTTCTTTGAAAATGGGGCAAATTTTACGAGAAATCAACGTTTCGAGGAATCAAAATCTACATTGAAGCATTTGCTGCGAATTGGTCTTATTTTTACATTAGATTCAGATTTTGATATTATAAACATACTAAGACAACTCCCAACCCACCCCACCCCACTTCGTAAAACGAACGCAGAGTTTTTATTTAAACATACCATAATTGCTCGGTACGTCTAAATATAGAGTCAGGTAGAGTGAGGAATAGTCAGTTAGAGTTAAATTCAAGCATGCTGGTGCTTATTTTGTGTTAAAATGCATATTTAAAAAGTAAAATTCCACATTATAATCTCAAATACATGTATCGTGTTTTGGTCCGTTTTAAGTAATATTCCCATGCTGGCGATCCCCAGTTTGGTCGACGTAGAGTCAGTTAGAGACAGGTGGTGTAGTAAGGAGCTATATCTCTTCAATGGGCTACATATAATGTGTGTGTGTTTCCATTAATTCAACACCTACAGTGAAGACACTTGAAGACAAAGAATGAATTGAAGCAACATACAAATTCAAAACACAAACTTACTCGCTCTATAATTATAAAGGACACTTTTGCACCCAACGACATACCGGTAGTATCTGAGGAGAGGTGTAGTAAATGTCCTGCTATATTCCAATACAAGAGCTGTCTGCAGGATGGCACATGTGGGTTTGTTCCATAGACATGTTATCATTGTAAATAGAAAATGGGACCTCAGGCTATACAAAAAGTGCTATTCAAACCAATATACCGTGTCTGACCACTGTCCAAAAAGTTTGACACTCGTCAGAACAATCTGTTATGTAATATATAACGAGTAAATTGCATGGGTGTTCGTTGCCTTCATTTTATAGATTCACTACTAGTCTAGTATAAATATTTAACAACCGTAACGAAGACAGATATCTCAGCTAGTCATACAGTTAATTCACGATAAATCTCAGCTAGTTATACAGTCATATTGCAGCTAGTTATACAGGCAGTGAAATTAGGTCAGATTTATTAATGACAGGTCAGTTTTATTAATGACGAAGTTTTCGTGTAAAATTAATATTTTCATGGTACATTATACATTTTCAGGTAGATATTTCATTCATTTTGCCATTTCCATCAAGCGTAGTGCGGAAATACTTCAATGGACGGAATTCACGATACTTGTTTGAAGCACCTGTTGTTTTCACTTGGTACGCAGCGATGATCATGTCAAATATTTGATGTTTATTTATCACAATATTGTAGGAAGAGGTGTGTTGAATGTTTTAAACTGTATCACAATCGTATATTGTGTATTTCATATACGCTAGCGTGTTAAATTATTGCAAACTTACTAGTCAAAGTGGTCTGCATCCATCCGTCAGAGAAAATATCGGTAAACATCTCGCTTCACTGATCGCAGCTTCCGGTAGGGATACACCGGAGTTTACATACTGTGAAAGTGTCACCATAACAAATTTCAAAGCTCTGGTCATATTAGATTCAGTGAAGAAGATGTTTGAAGGATTCCCATATGAGAATGCTATTGGAAGAGTAAGACTTTTTATTTATTGCAGACATTAGAGATAAAGATTAGGCACACATGCAGTGGAGAAGACGTAATCAAAACGCGTTTACGTTAAAGCTGTTTATTGTCATGACACCAGTTTGGAGCCTGATCCGACGCCGGGTAACACGGCGTCTTATCAGGCTTCAAACTGCTTCCCATTCAGATTAACATGAATAGTCATAATAGTTTTGTATACAAATGCGTTTATTGGGAGAGAATAAAATATCAGTAAAGTTAGCGCAGCGGTCTCGTGCTGCACGGGAACCATACTTATCTCAAGTAGGAAAGTGTACAATGATGTAGTCGATGTTACCTTGCTTACAGTGGAGAAAATGTTATTCTTTCCCAATAAACGCGTTAACGCTAAAACCATGATTTCAATTGCAAACAGTTTGGAGCAGATCAGACGCTGGGTAACCCGGCGTCTGATCACGCACCAAACTGTTTGCCGCTCAGACTAACATGAATGGTCAGAATTGTCTAAAGGTTGTCCATTTATGCGTATTATTGCGATGCGTTTGCGTTTCGATTGCGTTTAAACGGGAAAGAATAACGTTTTCTCCACCGTTACCTTAATGGTTATGAACTATTCTGTTCTAAAAATAACCCAGACAAGTCAGGAAAATCGGATCGATCTCGTGACTCTTATTCGACCTTGCGGAAACTCTCGGAAGCCGACACGAAGATTTGTTATGTAAACAAAAAGCTTATTTTTCCAATCATCTCTATAAGAAATCGGCACATTTATGTATGGTTCTTAAAGAAAGGGGGGGGGGCATGTTTCAGGCACCTGACAACAGATTTCGCTTAGTTTTAATACATAGAAATGTTCTTATATAAGAAATTGCTCGATTTAAACATAAAATTGGGCGACATTCTGGCTTTAAGCATCCATTATTTCTTGATAAAGAAAAAGACGCCAGTTCTGGTGTATTTTTCTCTCAAAATATTGTAGAAGCGTGGGTACACTTGTTATCACAGTAAGTATTACAAAGAAATATACAAGTTCATATTATGTAAGATAATTGGGCATTAACTACATACACTACACCCCATACATGCATATACACAATACAAATTACGATGTGATTTTCAAATCATTCTACAATCCTTTCTTTTGCTATTTTGCTATTGCTTATATAATGCCATTCCGAAAAGAAACAAAAGACAGAGAGCAAACAAGAGGCAACGAGGACCTAAATCGCTCACCTGAAAGTCACATGTTCCCTGGAGAATAATTTCAACAAGCATGCTAGAGAACCTGTAGATGATGTTTAATGACGAGTATATTCGTCGCTAGGGTTGAATGTATTCGATGACTTCCGGGGTCAAGGTGTTCATCTTCAGAGACCATTTTTTTGCCTCGCTTTTAACCTCTTCACTGCTGTAGTTTTGCAAGGCACTGCAAAATGTATTGCAAACTGGCCAACAGAGCAGATCCAGATCAGATTACTTCTTTAGAAGCCCTCTGATATGAGTCTACACTGTTTATATACGACATGTAAACATTTCATAGGTTCACTGTTTGCAAAGGACCCTGGTACATGTGAGCATGCGTTACTGGAGCTCAAAGGATTAAATAAAGGTGCTTGTATTTTATTTCTCAAAGACAAACAAAATATATTTGGTATGTCTTCTCTGTATCTAATATGTATACATATACAGAAGTGACAATACATTTTTATTATATAGATCTAATTATTATTGTGTTTTTTTGTTGTTTTGGGTGTGTTTTTTAATGCAATACAAGCACCTGTGGGATTAAAGAACCATTTTGACTAAAGGATATTACTGTAAATGGATCATCCAACACCCCCGTTCTGTCCAAGCAAGAATCAAGTCTAGTCCTACATCTATTTCAGGCACTTCAGCAAGAAACAACCCTATTCCGAATGTTCAGTGAAGAAGACGTTATTTTCCCCCGTTTAAACATAAACAAAACGCAAACGCGCTGCAATAAAACATAGAAAATGTCATTCTTTGAAACTTAATATATTTTTTTTTTTACTATGAGTGGCAAACAGTTTGAAGCCAGATCAGACGCCGGGTAACCCGGCGTCTGATCTGGCTTCAAAAAGTTTGCAATGTACACCACAGTTTTAGCATAAACGCGTTTATCGGGAAGTATTATCATCTTCCCCGCTGTACATGTCTTTCCGCATCCTTGCAGTCATGTTTTATATCCATTCATTTATCATTCTGTCAAAAGAAAATGTTGCAATCCATGATTAGGGCTTGTGATAAATGGTAAATCATTGCAAGGAGCCAAATTTTGTGTTTTCGTTATGTTTAACAAAACTGTTACGTACACATTTCCCGAAGACGATTCGGGAGAAAACTGGAACAGTTCGGGACGTTTTTTCTTTGCAATAAAGTTCGCGTTTGTGCTAAAATAGTAATTTCTACTGGAAACGGTTTGGAGCCAGATCAGACGCCGGGTAACATGGCATCTGATCAGGCTTCAAGAAGGTTGCCACTCAGGTAAGAATACATAGTTAGACTTGTTTTTTTTTAAACAAGAGGACTAAGCGGCCCTAAATCGATCACCTGAAAAAATCCCATGTCGGGATCATTTTTAGACAAGGGAATTAATTTGTTCAAAGTTTATAGGGGAGCTGTGGGTTATGCTTTGTGAATTTAGACATTAGTTTTCGAAAAAGTGTGTCTATGCAAAACTGTGACCACGGGGTCCTGGAAAGAAAACAAAGTCTTGTACCTTGTACAGTGGAGAATCTGTTATTCTTTCCCAATAAACGCGTTTACGCTAAAACTATTATTTGCAGTGCAAACAGTTTGGAGCCAGATCCGGCGTCTGATCAGGCTCCAAACTGTTTGCCACCAAAGTAAACAAGAAATATCAGAATTGTCCAAAAGTTGTTCTTTTCTACGTTTTAGTGTTTTGCGTTTGCGTACGTTTGCGTTTAAACGGGAAAGAATAACAGATTCTCCACTGTATATTACAACCATGTATGTATGCGCCGCCGTTTTCTTGAATGACAATCAACAATCATAAAAAATACGAACTTATAAATGACCTGAATGTAGAGTTTTCATTCCCATATGAGCACTGTTATTTATGGAGTAAGATCTTTTATTCCTTGCTGACATTGTAGCTGAAGATGAGGCGCAAAAAACTGGCGGTGCATTATGAATATTGGGAGTGTGTTGCCCTTTGAGAATGTTCATGTGTCTATTAAAACACATACACCTGAAGTAACCTCTTCACTGTCTTACTCCGAGTACCGTTAACCCTTTGCCTGCTGGTCGCGACTTTATTGATTTTTGCAAACAGTTTAGATCCAAATCAGACGCTGCGTAACGCAGCGTTTGATCTGGATCCAAACTGTTTGACACTCGTCTTTAAGTTTCTTTACTTATAAAATGTATACATCTAAATTTAACAAATTTTGCAGACGACAATTTCGAAGCAGACAACATCACCGCAGGATAAGGGTTAATGGTACATTTGGAAACAGATTGGATGCTGATCAGACGTCGCGTAACGCAGCGTCAGATCAGCATCCACATTGTCTGACCATCTTATCGATGTTTCTGCAGTCAAAATACCTCAAAATTAAATTGAAAAAATAAGACCAGACCGTCGACAAACTGTTAAATCAGATGATGTTACGGTAGTGACAGGATTAATCAGTTGATACATTTATAAGCCAAAGATTGCTAAGCACCAAAGTTATAACCTCCAATCATCGACCCTATCACTTTCTCATTATATAACTTGCCACAGTTTTGTTGACTTGCACATGTAAATGTCCCATGCCGGTACATGTACACTAGTAAAGAATATAAAATATCGATTTTTCACAGAAATGTCCAACTTTTTAAGTGAAAGAGCATGCTTTACAATCCAATAATGGGTACACTTGAACATTGAAAGGTAACGCATTATATTCATCTGTAAGAACATTAAAATGTAGAACTCAATGAATATGAAAATTTTGATGAAATCTAGAAATTTCACATTTTGATTATTTTCCTCAGGTATCGCCTCCAGGACATGAACAGGTGTAAAATTTATCAAATTCTGTAAAGTGAGCTCTACAAAAATATCTCCAAATTTGGAAGGAATCGAACGAATACATGTACATGTATGTTTGAGGTTATGCGGTGACAAAGTGATAAGGTCAATGCATTGGTACATGTCCCTATGAAGGTGTATACCACTTGGTGATTGGTTAATTTTGAGTAGTATATTAAAACAAATGGTAATGAGAAACTTTGCCTCTATTAATATATTTTTTGTTTAAACTCTTACATTTCATATATTGCCGTCGGCTTAAAACATTGTCTTTTGCAGTACATGTGTATTTTTGTTTCGTTCGTTTGAACGGGAAAGAACAAATTATTCTCCATTGTACATGCGTGTAGATTCAATGCAATGTTTAGTTTTTGTTTTCTACAGTAAAACCTCCCTATTGCTACCACTAAAATAAAGGCTAATTTATTGTATGAAAGACTGGTGGCAAGATAAAAGGAGAAACCGCCAATGTCGGTATGGCCGGATTGTCTGCACTTTTGCTTTGTATATATATATATATAATATAGTTACCCATGGCATGTGATGATGACCTCACTACAACTGTACATGCCAAATTTGGTTGCTGTAGGACTTAAACTTTGACTATACTGACACTAACAAAAAGGTAAACCAAGACGCAAACGAAAAGGTTAACCAAGAATTCTCTAAGTCATTGGACCGTGAAATCTAGGTCACAGTGACCTAGTTACCCATGGCATGTGATGATGCCCTCACTACAACTGTACATGCCAAATTTGGTTACTGTATGACTTAAGCTTTGGCTAAAACTGACACTAACAAAAAGGTCAACCAAAGTGATGACGAACGGACAGACAGACGGACGTTCTTACGGGAGGATACTTATGTGGCTATTTTCTATTGTTTTCTTTTGCGTGGCTAGCCACACAACCGACAATTTCTTTTTGCTCTAACTTGAAAAATAATGATCTGGAGACTAACCCTACCCCTAACCCTATGACCCACAACTGGCCAGGTTAATGCCACAAGAAATGGCCAGGTTAATGTCACAAGAGACGGCCAGGTTAATGTTTTTCAATTATGGGGCGAAGAATTTTAGCCACGTAAGTACCCTCTCGTAATCACGGACGGACAGACGGACGGACGGCATTCGCCAATCTATAGACCGCATTCTCAATCCGGCCAACAATAAAACAAGGGTCCAACAAGAGCTTCATATTAAAGGCAGGTGGATGCTTAAAGCAAGGTGAAAGTAAAACAGGAAGCTCCTGTAGGAGCTTCCTGTTTTACTTTCATCTTGCTTTAAGCTGTCACCTGTCTTAAAGACATTAAGCCAGTTCATTCATTGATTCACCCTCCATTGTTCCCACTAGGTGTCAAAATAACTGTAAAGCATGGGAAGCGTGCGCTCAGTCAATGTCAGCAATCTCAAGAGGCCCTCACATGCTCACAATCAAGGGTTTTTTCAATGGGTTTTACAAACCCAACTATCCTATTATAGGTACGGGCCTCACATGAAACGGCTGACTGATTCTTTGCCTAGACATCTGTACAGTATTGTAACAGTAAAAGCATGCTATTCATGATTTAATCCTAACTTTTTTCAGACTAGGTTTTACATGTACCACCCAAGCTTGGTCAGTAATGTCTTTAAACAACAAATAATTAACATGATTTAATAGTGGTCTTTAATGACAGGTTTTATTGAATAAACCAGTGTTTCCAGACGTTTGTCAGGAGGAAGACTTAAAGGGAACTTACTATGTTACAAACGTTCAGTTCTGGTATTAGAGTTTTACCTCCCTTGCAACATCACATTTTGTAACAAGAGAACTGAGGAAAACAATATATTTCTAATATTTTAAGTTTCAAAAGGGGCATTTCATGATTTGATTTTGTTATGATTTAACTTCGCGTTCACAGTAGTTCAGTCATATCGCGACGTCCAGCTAATTACAGATGGAGGAAGACCCCAGAAGCCCTTTATGCACTGTTTCAGACACAAATTGGCAACTGGGTAGAACCACCGACCTTCTGCAAGCAAGCTGGAAAGCTTTCCGAAGTGCCAAGACCGGGATTCGAACCCACATCGGTGACTAAAAGGGGCATATCTTATGGAGAAATTGACATTTTGATCGCACATAAACTAAATATGAAGTTTATCATTATAATCTCATATACCAAATTTCAGCTTCATAATTATGTCAAAGCGCCGACAGATGAAGGGATATCGTCGTACCGTTAAACTTTTCCGTGTGAAGACGGGTGTGTAAAAAGAAGACATTAAGAAATCTTATATAACACCAAGACAATTGATATACAGGAATACAGATGACAAAATATAAGACAATGTCAAATTTATGTATAACTTTTATTTGCATAAATTTCATAAGCCAAATTCCTTTAAATATAATAAATAAACACAATTTCATGTTATATACCGGCACTTGTAATACATTGTTAACATAATCACCACTTTGCATGTGACAACTTGAAAAAAACATAGAAATAACAATAACAGAAACAATAGTGTATTATCTGAATTAACACAGTCTACCCTAGCGACGAGTATACTCATCATTTACAAACAATGTACCTGTGGGGATTACACTAGTCCTATGCAAACAGTGTAGGCCCTGATCAGAGGGCTCCTTAAGGAGCCCTCTGATCACGGTCTACACTGTTTGTCATTTTGAAATATGGTTAAAATCATCCCTAAATAGTCAAAGATGGTCTAGACTTATTTTGAAATTGGAAATGTCCATTAAGTTTCAGGGGAGAATGAGTTAAGCAACAACTCAAGCTATTCAGAGAATTGCTCCTGATAAGAGGGAGTAAAATGAACAAATCCAACAGTTTCTCACTTATTTTAGCACCAAATTCTATAGTGTTACAGAGTAGTGACACCATAGGGTTTAATGCAGAAATGAAGGTTTTAGTTTTTTAAAATTCTCCTCTTATCTGGAGCTCTGAATTGTCTGTTTTAGGTACTCTATGGTTCTTCAACAAATGGCAAACTGTTCCGTATACTCTGAATTATCTGTTTTAGGCACTCAATGGTTCTTCAACAAATGGTAAACTGTTCTGGTATTAGGTAATAACTTGTCTTAAACCTTACATTGCAGGGTCCAAGCATTTAATACTTTGCACACAGTGAAGACCCAGAACAAACTGCTTCTGAAGTAGCCTTTTAATCATAATCTGCACTGTTTGTCACACTTTCTTACAATATGTTTGTGACAAATTCCTGAATAAAACATAAACTGGTCACTGTCAGAAAATGGAAGAGTTCATTTGCAAATCCATCATTGTGAAGCTAAACCTATCACTCCATAAGTATACCTTTTAATGCCTCTAATTATTCTTACACTAAGAAAATAAATTTCTTGAAAATGAATCATGGTCCATTTCAAGTATTTTCCATACATAAGCTTAAAAGCAGGCTGGAAGCAGGAGCATTCTGCTTACTTTCAACCTACTTTAAGTGGTTACCTATATCTTCAAAACTAGAAACAGACTATGGAGTACATGGTAAACAAATAAATGTGTGTTGTTCCAGGAACATACGTTCCTGGTTGTTCAAAGACTGGTTACTGAACACAGGTTCTATCACAAACACACTTTACAATTAAACCTCTCTATTTTGACCACTTAATTGTTTTAACTATTAGGTGTTAACCCTTAGCCCGCCAAATAAAGTGTCGTCTGCTATATTTCCCGTCTGCTTCAAGTTTCAAAGTGCTTCAAAGATGCTCAAAATTGCTGAAAACGTTGTCCGAGTGTCAAACAGCTTGGATCCGGATGAGACGCCGAGTTACTCGGCGTCTCATCCGGATTCAAGCTGTTTGCATATGGAGCTATAGTCGTGAGTGGCAGGCTAAGGGTTAACAACAGGTGACTGCTTTAGGAGCTTGCTGTTTTACTGTCACCTTACTTTAAGCTGTCACCTGTCTTATATACAATCAATTAACCTTCATTTTAGTGGTTGTAATAGAGAGGTGTTACCAGGGCTCCAGATAAGAAGGAGTACACTGAACAAATCTAACATTTTCTCACTCATTTCAGCATAAAGCCGTATTGTGTTACTACTCAATAGAATTATCTCAAAGAGACAATTCTAATGAGCAGTAACACCATAGGATTTAATGCAGAAATAAAGAATTAAGTTTTTGAAAAACTCCCCTTATCTGCAGCCCTGGGTTTTACTGTATATGAAAGACATAATTAGACATGATAACACAGGTCTGAGCCACACATCACGTTTCTCAGATAAAAGTATGAGAATATCATTTTGAAAATGCTACTACCCTTGAAATGATAAGATGTATTATGACATGAGAGTCTTTCAAAAGGTCTCAATATAAACAAACAGCTGTATTAAATGGTCATTCAGATTATTAACCCTTTATTCCATAGATACTCATTTTTACGCATGGAATTTATTACTCCACTGAAGTAAATAGTTTTACTTTATACAGTAATGAATATGTATCGGTAGAAATATTTTCTATATGCTAGCAGATGGTATGTTAAAGCAGGTTGAGGCACATTCTGTTTTACTGTCAACCTGCTTCAAATGTTCACCTGTCTTCAATTCTAGAATCAGGCTATGGTGTAAAGGGTTAAGTACTATCAGACACTTATGCATGGACAAATATGTACTCAATAATTCTGTTTAATCCAAATTGTATTTTAAAGCAAGATGAAAGTAAAGCAGAACATCCTATAGAAAAGTGTACTTTTCACAGGTACACTGTTTGCAGAAAGGGTACATATGCACATCACTGGGGTTCATACGGTTAAGGAAGGCTACAGTAAAACCTCTCTATTAACCCATTACCCCATAAATAAGCCTATTTACTCTTTTAATTTATTCCATAGCTGAATAAAGTATTTCCACCTTATACAGTGATGAATATGCTCCATAAGAAATATTTTCTTTTTCCTAGCAAAATATAACTTTAAGCAGGCTGAAAGTAAAGCAGAATGTGCCTATAGGCACATTCTGCTTTACTTTCAACCTGCTTTAAGTGGTAACCTATCTTCAAAACTAGAAACAGGCTATGGGGAAATGGGTTTAAGACCACTAAATTATGTTTATTAGGTGTTTCATACAGATGACTGCTTAAAGCAAGTTGACAGTTAAACAGAAAGCTCCTTTAGGAGCTTTCTGTTTAACTGTCAACTTGCTTTAAGCTGTCCCTGTCTTGTATACAATCAATTAGCCTTCTTTTTACTGGTCATAATAGACAGAGAGGTTTTACTGCATTTTGAATAGATGGCAACCACAAGTTTTGACTGTAAATTTAATAACCAAACAAACAGGATGAAGTATAATCACTTCTAACAGTAGGGAAGATATTATCTTTCCCTTTTAACCTGTTAGCCTGTTTCTTGTTTTGAAGAAAAATGACCGCATTAAGCAGGTTGAAAGTAAAGCAGAATTAAGGTGCATTCTGCTTGTTTTAAGCCTGCTTTAAGCTAACATCTGCTAGAGTATAAGAAATATTTCTTACGATACATATCCATGACTGTATAAGTTGGATCTTTTTGCATCTATTGAGGAATAAATTATAGGCATAAAATTGTGTATCTATGGAGAAATGGGTTAAATGAAACTAAATGAAAACACAGTGTACTAAAGCGTAGAAAAACCTGAATAGCAAAGTGTTTAGAATCCAATCAGACACGTCTGAACTGGCTCTTAACTTTTAGCAATGGACACAACTGTTTGAGCACAAACAAATTAATTTGACTGGTGAAGAATAACATTTTCTTCCCTGAACAAATGCTGAGAAAGATATACAGTAAAACCTCTCTATAACAACCACTAAATTGTGTTAATTATAAGGTGTTTATGACAGGTGACTGCTTAAAGCAATGTGACAGTAAAACAGAAAGCTCCTACATGAGCTTTCTGTTTTACTGTCACCTTGCTTTGAGCTGTCACCTGTCTTTTAAACATCAATTAGCCTTCCTTTTAGTGACCAATAAATTGTGTTAATTATAAGGTGTTTATGACAGGTACAGGTGACTGCTTAAACAAATGTGACGGTAAAAAAGGAAGTTTCTGTTTCACTGTCACCTTGCTTTAAGCTGTCACCTGTCTTCTTAACATCAATTTACCTTCCTTTTAGTGGTCTTAATAGAGAGGTTTTACTGTAATCATGAACAATGATTTAATGATATCACAGATTTCAAAATGATTATCGGCAGTGATGCATTGGACAATATAGGACACTGTCATTCAAAACAATTTGAGCCAGTTAAAAACCTAACCCATTATTCCATAATTACACTTTTTTACACATTTGATTGATTCCTCCACTGAAGAAAATAATTCAAATTCATCCAGTCATGAATATGTATCATTAGAAATATATTTTTTATATTCTAGCAGTCGGCAGCTTAAAGCAGGTAGAAAGTAAAGCAGAATGTGCCTTATGGCACATTCTGCTTTACTTTCAATCTGCTTTAAGTGGTTAAATATATTCAATACTAGAAACAGGCTATGGGGTAATGGGTTGATGATAGAAAAAGTAAAGCAGAAAGCTCCTGCTTTACTTTTGTCTTACAGTAAGCTGTCATTTGTATTAGACTGTTATTTCATCTTGTTTTGAGTTACATGTATAACAAAACACAAGCTTAGCATTTCATATAATCATATCAGTGAATGTCATAAGTTTATGAACTGTATCATCAGTTTACATATACAGTCAAAACTCGATAATTCGAACTCACTTTAGTTTGAACATACACATATTTCAAAGTTAAAACATGGCTGATTCAGAGTTACAGCATGGCTCAGCCAAAGAAAGGTATGTTCGATTTAAGTGAGATCGATTTATCCAAACTGAACATATGAAATATCAGTAAGGTCCATTTATGCCACTATTCCACACCGACTACGAATCCAACGAATCCCACGAATTGATAAATGCTGTGATTCGTGGGGATTCGTGGAGTTCGGCATTTCTTTCTATCCAATTCGTGGCCCTCTACGAATCGGCTACGAACGAGTTAAGACTATTCGTGGGATTCGGCTCGAATCTTACGAATACTGTCAAGAATTCAGTACGAATTGCAAGAATCCACTACGACTACTGCACGAACGCTAAGAATTAGTTACGAATGTGCCGAATGCATCTACGAATGAAATTTGATTCTTGACGGTTCGTGGGATTCTTGAAGGTATGTAGTGTTCCCTCCCTGCAACGGCCGTCCTAACCACGGCTCCCTCCTTACAACAACACTTGTCGTTGTTTTCCAACCAAAAACAAATATGTCCAAGCTTTCACGCCTGCATGCTATATCGTTTGTTTAAAATTGTTGGCTGCTGTTTTTCTCAAAGTTACATAATAGACATTTGGCGTGTGACAAACAGCTTGAATCCAGATCAGACGCAGCGTAATTCGGCATCGGATCTGGATTCCAATTTCCCCCCCTATAACTACTCCTTCCAACAACGCACACATTTTGTCCCCAATAAGTGAGAGGGAGCACTGTAGTTCCCGTTTCAACTCGGGCATCAGTCCAAAAATGTACTTTTAAGATAGAGCAGCAGTGGCACTGGATTTGGAACTGGCGTATCAACGCTAGCTGCATGCTGATACATGTAGCAAGAAGATATCCCGCAGAAGAAGGGAGAGATCCACAAGGTGCTAGGTTAGACAGTGGCTGACTCCATCTAGAACGCTAGAACATTAGCTTAGTGTGGAAGATGAGAATACCTTTACCATCTTCAGTGTTCACACTCTACAACGGCCCTCCAAACAACGACCCCCTCCGTACAACGACCCTTACGGCAGTTCCCCAAACATGACAATTACGTTTAACATTGTTGCTGCTGCAATATTGACTGCTTAAAATTATCGTCTGTTGGTTTTCTCAAATTTACATATTGGACATTTTGATGACGAGTGACAAACAGCTTGAATCCAGACCAGACGCCGTGTTACTCGGCGTCTGATCTTAATTCAAGCTGTTTGCAAATGTAAATCAAGTCTTAAGTTTCCCTCCCTATTAAACGACTCCCTCCGAACATATTGTGTGTGTCCCATTGAGTGTCGTTGTATAGAGAGGGAGCGCTGTATATAAGAATGCCAGTGCAGAGGAGGGACACTCACGTGAGACCAAATATATATACGGGAGTGAAGCTGGCATTGACTCTCAGACATATGGCTACAGGAGAAAGGTATCAAACTAGTACTCACGAAGCCCACGAATGAGTTAAGAATACCACGAACGTCAAAAAAGTCGTTTACGAATCCTACGAATCAGCTACGAATCCTACGAATGCACTACGAATTTGTTACGAATTAACTACCCATTGTTCCATTCGTGGAAGTCTTGGCCCAAACTTTGAACAGCTCAAAACTTTTGCCACGAATCCCCGACCGCTCACGAATTGCAAGAATCGACTACGAATCAGGTAAGAACTCCACGAATCTGTTAAGAATCAACTACGAATCCTAGCGTTTTCCAATTCGTAGCGATTCGTGGGATTCGTAGTCGGTGTGGAATAGGGGCATTAAGCGAGTTTGAAGTATCGAGTATTTATTTATGCTTTTCGGTGGATTACCACGATATAGCAGTGGATGATCACTTGGTAATCTACTGCAGTGGATTATCACCAATCGCTTTTATTATGAATTTTCCCCGTAGGGCTCCCCAAGAATCGTAGTCAATCGTGTCTTATCGTTAAATTCCGGCAGTCCGATTTGTCGCGAACTACTCACCGGAAGAGCACGAATCCAAACTCGGGAGCAACGAAGTCATTCAGATGACGTCATTATACCGCCAACTGTCACGCGCATGTGTTCAACATAAAACGTGGGGCTCAACACGGGATAAATAATGTACGTTCGCTTTCAATTTTTAAACAATTTCGTTTAAAAAGTGGCTTAAAAGCATAAATAAATAGAATAACTGTGTTTTTTCAGTGTAAGATCGATTTTAATCCATTTCGTGAAAATATAACGTCTGATGTTCACTCAATGGATTAAATTTCGATCTTACACTGAAAAAAACAGTTATCCTCTATATCCTATATTTCAGTGGAAAAGGAGTTCTTCTTTCCTAATTAACCCTTCCCTATCTGAAACTTCAAATGGACAATTCCAGTTTCCAATTAATTCTAGTCAATTTTAGACTATCTAAAGTTGCATTATTAATTTGTATTACAAATTGACAAACAATGCAGATCCTCATCAGAGGGCTCCTTAAGAAGTCCTCTGATCTGGGTCTTCACTGTTTGCATAAGACAAATGTACTTTTGACAGGTATATTGTTTGCAAATGATGTGTATTTGATCTAGGGTCTAGTTGGTTAACCAAAACTAAATACAAACACAATGCAAATGTAGAAGCAGGGCTGCCATAAGTTGATCATAAAAATCCTAAGATATCAAATTTTCAATTTTTCAGACGCAATTTTACTAATCGTACCTTTAACCCATAGTCTGTTTTTTGTTTTGAAGACACGTGACTGCTTAAAACAGGTTGAAAGTAAAGCATAATGCGCCTTAAGGCGCATTCTGCTTTACTTTCAGCCTGTTTTAAGCTACCATCAGCTAGGATAAAAATCCGAAGACTTAGGAAAAATCCGGAGAAATGGCAGCCCTGTAGAAGGCGATATCTTCAAAAAAAGTGGTGCTAATTTATTCCAGTCCAAGTGGAAGGCATTTGCAGCTGATTAGAGATCAAGTTACCAAATGTATCTGATATGGGCCTATACTGTTTGCAATTGACATAATATAAATTGTTTTAACACTAAACACATTTATTGGGAAAGAATTACTTAAGCACAAATATATTGATTGGGAAAGAATTACTTAAGAACAAATATATTTATTGGGAAAGAATAATGTCCTCCACCACTGTTACAGGAAACATATACAGTATAGATTCTTTAATCAAGAAATGAATATGATTATATGAGTCACATCATGAGAAAAGAGGACTTACTGCTTTGCCAACAGTGTAAACCCAGCCAGACCAGATGCTGCATATCTGGTCAGGGTCTAGTCGGTCTACACTGTTTAACACTCACCTGCATCAACAGTGTTGCTAACCTAGATTGTATATACCAGTGCAGACTATGATCACACACTAGCAGGGCTCCAGATAAGAGGTAGTTTTTTCAACAAATCCAACATTTTCTCACTCTTTTTAGCACCAAATCCTATGGTGTTACTACTCATTAGAATCGTCTCGGAGAGACGATTCTAATGAGTAGTGACACCATAGGGTTTTATTCAGAAATAACGATTTTAGTTTTTGAAAAACTACCCTTATCTGGTGCTCTGCACACTAGTACTGAGATGATGACTAAGCTTGGTCCACATGGTTTTGCAATGCAATAAATCTTAGTTTCTCATGGCACAGATCATACAGTGGAGAAGATGTTATTCTTTCTTGTTCAAACACAAACAACACCCAAACAGGGGGCCAACTACGTACATGTATTATCATCAAACTGTATTGCTACGACAACCTATATAGGTATCATAACAGATTTGTATTGCTACAAAGTCAGTGTATACAGTTAGAAATGTTTTCTACGAAAACAAAGTTGCCTTCGTAGCAATACAAATCCGTTATAATACCCATATAAGTTGTCGTAGCAAAACATTTCATCGTAATACCTAGTTGGGCACAAGTGACCCAAATACATTGCAATACAATGGAGAAAATAACAACTTGTTGACAATTCTGACTATTTATCATAATCTAAATGGCAAACAGTTTGGAGCCTGATCAGATGCTGGGGTACCCAGCGTCTGATCTGATTCCAAACTGTCCGCACTGGAAATAGTCGTGTAAGCAGGGCTCCAGATAAGAGGTAGTTTTTTCAACAAATCCAACATTTTCTCACTCATTTTAGCACCAAATCCTATGGTGTTACTACTCATTAGAATCGTCTCGAAGAGACGATTCTAATGAGTAGTGACACCATAGGGTTTAATTCAGAAATAAAGATTTTAGTTTTTGAAAAACTACCCTTATCTGGTGCTCTGGTGTAAGCATAAGAGTGTTTATTGGGAAAGAATAAAGACTTCTCCACTGTATACATTTAAACAATAAAATTAACTGCACCAGAAGTTGCATCTTTGCATTACTTATGTAACATAGTTTAACATATCAATGCCTTATACCTAAGACAAATGTTCATAGGAAATCATGAACCATTTCAATACAGAAAACTCACATTGAAAACCTTTGTAAACAATTTGTATCCAGATCAGGTCTAACTAAAATGTGGTGTCTGATCAGGATCAAAACTGTTTGTCATTCGGATCCTGTTGCTGTTGATGTAAAGAAGACCAAACCAATTTAGAGTTTGAGAGGATGACAATTTCAACAAAAAACATTTACTTAGTGTTAAGCCTTAATTTTGTACTTCATAGTCAATTTCTAGCTTTGAAGACAGGTGACCACTTAAAGCAGGTTGAAAGAGCACTTTTACAAGTTTTGAGCAACCATTCTAAGGAAAGGTGGTTGTTTAAGCCACTACTCCATAGATAGGCACTTTAACGCATCTAATTTATTACTCAACTGAAGCAAATAGTTCCATATAATAGTCATCAAGTTGTATCATAAGAAATATTTTCAGTGCTTTGAACATTTTATTTCTAAACCTGAGTGTCAAATAATTTGGAGTCAAATCACATGCCAAGTTACTTGGCATCTGATCTTGCTCCAATCTGTTTGCACTTGACACTTGCCAGTTATGAAGGATAACCTATTAACTCCCTGTAGTACAAGCTTGAAACATAACAATTTCAGTAGTAGAATTACTTCCCCTTAGCTAGTGTTTTGATTCTTCTTTGTTTACCGGTACCATGTCTCAATCTTTTTATATACGATTGAGAACAAATTTCTCCTCTGTCATCAACTTCCATATCTTTGCCGCTCCAAAGGACTTTCTTCCAATATGGGTTGCTGTGCTTGTCAACACCATGTGTCTAAGATGATGCCCATTTCCAAGCCCATATCCTTGTCCATTATATCACACAAGTTTACCCTCTTTTCTCCACAGCCATTACTGACCATCGTCCACCTTTAACCAACTGATAAAGCATTATAAAGTACTAAGTACTTATGTTGGCTGCTAAAGCAAGTTGAAAGGAAAGCCAAAAGTTCCTTTAGGAGCTTTCTGCTGTATTGTCATCTTGCCTTTTGCTTTCACTTGTATTTAATTCCATCAGTGAAACATCTTTTTGAGTGCATTTTTAGAACAGGTTACCAACAAAAATCCTAAAAATTAGGACACCTTGTATAACAGATGTAATAATTCTGATATTTGAACTTAACCCTTAGCCTGCCACTCACGACTATAGCTCCATATGCAAACAGCTTGGATCCGGATGAGACGCCGAGTAACTCGGCGTCTCATCCGGATCCAAGCTATTTGACACTCGGACAACATTTTCAGCAATTTTGAGCAACTTTGAAACACTTTGAAACTTGAAGCAGACGAGAAATATAGCAGACGACAATTTATTTGGCGGGCTAAGAGTTAATGCTTTTATCACACAGTTCTTGTTCAGAGGGTGCAAACTGAATGGCAAACAGTGTAGACTTTGATTAGACTGCTCCCCATTATTTAAGGTTATTACGGTAGAAGCTTAGTGTCCTAAGGTGCTTCTTTGGAGGCAAGGTTTACCCTGAAGTAACTTTCATTCTTTGAACATGCTCATGTCACTACCACATTTTTTCAACAAACATTGATCCCAGTTTCACCATGTGCACTTCTGACTATCTTCACACTTATACCAGTTACAGCTATTTCATCAGACTGTATCACAGCTTGAGCTTCAACAAAGGAGGTATAAATAACTTAACACTGGAGAACCAGTCTAATATTCCCTGACTGGTTTACCTACATTTGCTAACTTTTTTCCAAATCCTCCATACATTTTTTCTTATAGTTTTTCATATCGCCCATGTCTGATAATATTGAATATACCATTTCATAAAATATTTGAGGCCATATTTTGTTCAGTTCATTACGTTTTCTGTCCGTGAATATGGCCTCCTTTGTCATTTCGTTCACATAACTTCTGGCAAATGTTTTCTTTCCTTGTGATTCCTGCAACAGATAAAATACAAACATTTACTAATAGTAGAGGGCATTTAAAAATTTTGTGGAAAAAAAATGCACAGAAATGATTTTTGTGTTTTCATATGCTCCAATATGTACTGAATGACAGAAAAAAAGTCTAGGAAAATCAAACGATGCGAAATATGATTTTTTGGGGTAAAATGATTGAATTGATAAACGAAAATGATAATTTTTGGAATTTCCATACTGTGACCCTGGGTATTAACATAAAGGCTTCAAATCTACAAATTAGACTGGCAGTTATATCCACTGTGGAATAGTACTAATTAGGATATATAAAACTTTCAAAAAATGGTTCTTTTTGGGTGAAAATCATAAAAATATTAAACAAAACCCCAATTTTTGGAGATTTTAGTAGAGCTTCCCTGGTGTCAAACATCCAAATAAAGTAAAAGATGCACAGAAATAGTTTTTGTGTTTTCATATGGTAGAGCATGTACCAAATAACCGAAGAAAAATCTAGGAAAATCGAACTATGCGAAATATGTTTTTTGAGGCAAAATTGTTGAAATAATAAATGAAAACGCCAATTTTAGGGATTTCAGTACTGTGTCGTTGGTTATCATTATAAAAGCTCCCAATTTACAGGCTAGATACTTATACATCTCTATTGTGAAATAGTACTATTAAGGATAGCTAAAACTTTGAAAAATGAATTTTGGGGTAAAATTGTTGAAATAATAAACGAAAACGCGAATTTTTGGGATTTCCCTACTGTGAACGTAGGTATCAATATAAATACACCAAATATGCAGGTTAGACAAAAAATCATTTTTACTGTGTAATGGTACTAGTAAGGATAAATAAAACTTTCAAAAAACTGGTTTTTTGGGTTAAATTGTCAAAATATTAAACCAAAATCACCAATTTTAGGATTTTCGTAGACAATCCCTGCCATCAAAATCAAAAGTGATTTATGTGTTATCATATGCTTTAATATGTACAAACTAATAGAAAAATCATCTAGGAAAATCATACAATACCAAATATGGTGTTTTGGGGTAAAATCGTTGAAAAATAAAATGTAAATGAGCTTTTTGGGGATTTTACTACTGTGGTGGTGGCTATTAAAATAAAAGCTCCAAATCTACAGGTTAAACAAATATTCAATTGCGCTGTGAAATGGTACTGATAAAGATGAATAAACTGTCAAAAAACTGATTTATGCAGTAAAGTTGTTATAATAATTAAACAAAAAAACACCAATTTTCGAGATTTTAGCAGAGATCTCCTGACCTGAAAATTCCAAATAAAGCCTTATAAGCAAATAAAGGGAAAAGTATTGAGAATTGATTTATATGTTTTAGTATGTTTCAATATGTATTAAATAACAGCAAAATAAAGGAAACTCCAACAAAGCCAAATATGACTTTTCGGGGTAAACTGGTTAAAAAAATTAGTTTAAATTTGAATTTTTTGAATTTCCACAACATGGCTTTAGATATAAATGTAAAAGCTTCAAATTTACAGGTAAGACACATTATACTTTGTACTGTAGGCTATACTCACTCTGATTTGGGTCCTCAAATGATATATATTCTTGTTCCGCATACAATTAGGGTTAAGTAACAACCTATATTCGCATCGCACACAATAAGGGTTAAATTACAGCATTTTGACAATTAAACCAGTGTACTAGCTTAGAGGCAGCATTTAAAATGCCGCTTGTCAAATCAGAGTGTGCACTGATAGTAGACAATAAGCACCACAAAACGAATATTGAATGTTATTGACCTGGTGATATATACACTATCAGTTATTTCATATATATAGCAAACACTGTTAGATCAATTAATTACATAAATTACATGTACGATGTATGCCCAATGTGCGTATACTATGATTTGCTGATATTCCATACAGTTGTCAGATTCCATTATTACAGCTCAATGTACAGGATAGCTCATGTCTATTAGTTTCCAACCAACATCAGAACCAACCAGTTTTGCGCAGAAAATCCAACATGGCAGAAAATTGTTTGTTCGTTTATGTTTTGATTTTTTTTATTGGTGGAGGGGGTGTATTTTTCCAAAACCCTATATATTTATAAATTGTTA
Organism: Gari tellinella; assembly: GCA_922989275.2. Taxonomy (NCBI): domain Eukaryota; kingdom Metazoa; phylum Mollusca; class Bivalvia; order Cardiida; family Psammobiidae; genus Gari; species Gari tellinella. The sequence continues at coordinate 49,380,186 of OV277864.1, forward strand.
TGTGTGATTTTGGATAAGTTAGTTACATATCTCATTTAAAAGGACTGTGTCAAGCCTATTGATTTGGGGTTTTTATTATTAATTCATATCCTTCCCCATATACAGAAATTAAAAATTTGCTGTTTATGTATATTTTTTAATGTTTTCCTCAAAAAGTTATTTTCAAACTTTGTATTTATCATCTTTAGTAAGCTGTTGTTTTGGAAAGAATATATAACTTATTTGTGCATTTGAAGCTTTACTGGTCATATCCACAGTCATATAGTCAAACAACTGGGCTTGACGTGTCAAAGGTCAGCAGAGTCCATTTTTAAGGAGAGCAGCATTCCGCATGTTCTCCGACCATTTTTATACAATCAAGATTAGTATAAATATTAGATACAAATGAAGGCGATATTATTGTTAGCACTTTAGAGCAGTAGGTAAATATAGGTACACAGAGTGTATTGCGATATAATTATTTTAATAAGCGTAGGTTCGAATCCCGCGTCGACCTCAAACTTTTTTTAATCTAAAATGAATTATCTAATTTCATACTGTGTGATTATACTAACCATTTATACACATGTTCGTCAAATTTGGGGCAGGGGTGCATGGATTTCTAGTCCTATATCAGCCATACTTTCACAAAACATATCGATGATAAAATATGAATATCAATATAAGTTTTAGTCACTTTCTTCAGGAGGCTTTCTGCATTACCTTAATGCAATGTAATTATATAATCTTTAATATTGTTTTGGCAAAACAATATCATAGGTTGCTGCGAGATTCGAACCCGTGCTTGATAAAATGTTATCCGAACATATACTTCTACCTACGTCTTATCCACTACGTTATGTTTCCAATAACTAATTCGTTTATTTGTACCGATAACCAAACCTTTTCCTTTAAAACTTGACACGGGGACATCTGAAATGCTGATCTCCCTTATAAATGGACTCGGCCACCCTTTGACACGTCAGACCTAGTTGTTTGACTATAGTAATGAAATTCAAAATGGTAGTTATCCTTACTTATAAAAAGTTTCCATTTATATATTTGTCTTAACTATATTTTTAAGTTTTACATTCATGTTATATTGCTGGGACAATATACTGAAGATATTGTCTTTTTGTTTAACTATTATAGGTTATACATGTATATTACTTCATTGAAACTTATATAACTATGCTAACAAATACACTGTAGTGCCTTGATGGTCACATCCAATGCCACTGTAAAAATCCTCAGTGAAAACTGTTTTCGTTTAACTTATATCTTATCACCAAAATTTATTAATTTTAGAAATCATAATTTATTTGAACTAGTGCTATAGGCTTTATTTCATGGTGCCTGTTGCCTTTTAAATAGATTTGGAGCTTTTTAATCATATTTAAAGTCACAATACATTAAAAACATGTGTCTGTTTAAATGTTTTACCGGTTGATTTGTCTTTACTTTAACTAAGCTACATCAAAATGGTGTATGTGTGTAAGTTATAGACTTTGAACGTTTGGTTTCATATCTAAGGTCACCGTAGTGAAGTGAAAAGATAAGGGTTTTCATTTTAAAGCTTAATTCATCCTTAATAGTACAAGGCTACAGTGCACAGTAATATGTATGTTACCTGTAAATGTGTAGCTTCTATATTCCTGTCTAAGGCCATAGTGTGGAATTTCCCAAAACATGCATTTACATTAATTGTTTTAATCAGTATACCCCAAAATTTATATTTGGCTCTGTTGGATTTTCCTAGATTGTTTTACAAACAAGAATTGGTGATTTTGGTTTAATATTTTGATAATTTTACCCCAAAAAACAGTTTTTTGAAACCTTTACTTATCCTAACAAGGACCATTCTAAAGTAGACATGAATATGTGTCTAGCCTGGATATTTGGAGCTTTTATAGTGATATCCATGGTCACAGAAAGGAAATTCCAAAAATTAGCTTTTCAGTTAATATTTCAACCATTTTACCCAAAAATCATATTTCGGATTCTTTGATTTTCCTACATTATATGTCTGTTATTTGGTACATATTGAAACATATCATTACTGATAAATCAATTCTGTGCATCTTTTCCATTAGTTTGATTTCAATCTCAAAATCTGTCAAAAATCCCCAAAATATGAAATTTTGGTTAAATAATTTTACGATTTTACCCCAATTTTTTTTTTTTAAAGTTGTATTTATCTTAACTAGGGCCATTCAACTGTAGACATGAATATTTGTGCAGCCTGTAGATTTCGAGATTTTATTTTGGTATCCTCGATCACAGAAGGGAAATCCCCAAAATTAGTGATTTTAGTTATTATTTAAACCATTTTACCCAAAATCATATTTTGCATCGTTTAATTTTCCTAGACTTTTTGTCTGTTATTTTGGGTACATATTTAAGCAAATAATAACATATAAATCAACTCTGTGCACATTTTCCTTTATTTGCTTTTAGATGTCAGGGTCTGTTTGAAATCCTCAAAATTTGTGTTTTTTGTTTGATATTTTGACAATTTCACCCTAAAAATCAGCTTTTTGAAAAATTGATTTATCTTAACAAGTACCAATCCACAGTTTACACGAGTATTTGTATAGCCTGTAGATTTCGAGCTTTTATATCGATATTCTCCATCACAGAAGGGAAATCCCAAAAATTAGCGATTTCAGTTATTATTTCAACCATTTTACCCAAAAAACATAGTTTGCATTGTTTGATTTTCCTAGACTTTTTGTCTGTTATTTGGTACATATTTAAGCAGATAATAACGTACAAATCAACTTTGTGCACCATTTCCTTTACTTGCTTTTAGATGTCAGGGTCTGTTTGAAATCCTCAAAAATTGTGATTTTGGTTTAATATTTTGACAATTTCACCCCAAAATCATTTTTTTGGGAAATTTTATTTATCTTAACAAGTACCATTCCACAGCTGACATGCATATTTGTCTAGCCTGTAGATTTCGAGATTTTATATCGATATCCTCGATCACAGAAGGGAAATCCCAAAAATTAGCGATTTCAGTTATTATTTAAACCATTTTACCCCAAAACCATATTTCGCATCGTTTGATTTTCCTAGACTTTTTGTCTGTTATTTGGTACATATTTAGGCAAATAATAACATATAAATCAACTCTGTGCACCATTTCCCTTATTTGCTATGAGATGTCAGGGTCTGTTTGAAATCCTCAAATTTGTGATTTTGGTTTAATATTTTGACAATTTCACCCCAAAATCAGTTTTTTGAAAATTTTATTTATCTTAACAAGTACCATTCCACAGCTGACATTAATATTTGTCTAGCCTGTAGATTTCAAGCTTTTATACTTATTTCTACGATCGCAGTTTGGAAATCCCAAAAATTCGTGCTTTCACCTATTATTTTAGCCATTTTACCCCAAAAATCATATTTCGCATCGTTTGATTTTCCTAGACTTTTTTTCTGTCATTCGGTACATATTGGAGCATATGAAAACACAAAAATCAATTCTGTGCATTTTTTTTCCTTATTTCGATTTTTGACGCTAGATGCCCTCTACTATAATAGAAGCTTTCACAGCAATATCTAATGATAATTCATGAACAAGTGTTTTGAGAAGTAGTCACAAATTCATAATACAGTGAAACCTCTCTATTACGACCACTCAAAAGAAGGCTTATTGATTGTGATTGTATAAAAGTCAGGTGACAGTAAAACAGAAAGCTCTTAAAGGAGCTTTCTGTTTTACTGTCACCTTACTTTAAGCAGTCACTTGTCCTAAACCCGTATAATCAACATATTTAGTGGTCGTAATAGAGAACTGATGGCGTTTTGAAACAAGACAAACTCAACTGTTTGTCAAACAGCTTGGATTCACATCAGGAAGTTTGTCACCCGATTTCTGATTTGGATCCAAAATGTTTGCAAATGAAAAGCTGCACCTAGCATGATTAGAGGTATTTTCATTTGTAATCGCCCATACTGTTAGTTCTTGTCCCAGAATATGCTTGTGTATATGTTCACAGGTACAGAAAATCCTGTTTATAGAACCACTAAAAATGGCTTGTGTTTGTTGCTAAAGACAGGCGACAGGATGAAAGTAAAGCAGATAGCTCCAGCTTTTGAAGCTACCCACTGACTGAATGTTTTCTTTGAATGCCATCGATGCCTTCACTTAACCGTTTGAACCCTGGTCCCGCCTATAGGCGTGCTTTTCAAACAGTGTACATGTGAATAGTACACTTGTCCTGTGCAAACAGTGAAGACCCAGATCAGAGGGCTCCGAAAGGAGCCCTCTGATCAGGGTCTTCACTGTTTGTCATAATGCCAAACATTGACAAAAACAACCCTTAAAAGTCAGAAATGGACTAGACTCAAATAGAAACAGGGATTGTCCATTTTAAGTTTTAGGGAGGAAAGAGTTAAGTGTCTGAAATAGTTTGATTTTACTGTACCACTAAAGCACATAATCAGATTTGTTATACCAGGTTGACCCGTTACCCCATAGGCTGTTGATAGTATTTAAGTAGAGTGCACCTTAAGTTGCATTCTGCTTTATTTCAACCTGCTTTAAGCTACCATCTGCTAGAATATAGAAAATATTTCTAATGATACATACTTCCCATACAATTTGCAAGTTTCCTTCTGAAAGGTACAGAAGTTATTTTGTCTTAAAATCAACCGTGAATACACAGATTACTATAATGAATACGATTATGCATAGTTAAATCTGTATTAACCCTTAGCCCGCCAAATAAATTGTCGTCTGCTATATTTCTCGTCTGCTTCAAGTTTCAAAGTGCTTCAAAGTTGCTCAAAATTGCTGAAAATGTTGTCCGAGTGTCAAACAGATTGGATCCGGATGAGACGCCGAGTTACTCGGCGTCTCATCCGGATCCAAGCTGTTTGCATATGGAGCTATAGTCGTGAGTGGCAGGCTAAGGGTTAACACATATTGGCCCATAGGGCTCCAAATGAACAGTTCCAATTTCAAATTAACTCTTATCACATGTTTATAAAAATTATCATGCTTCTTCATTCAGTGGTAGGTTAAGCCATAACTTCATAAATATACCTTTCTACACCATTAATTCTTCCTCCCGAAGAAAATAGTTTATATAGTCATGTATATGCATCGTAAGAAATATTTTATATCCTAATAGATGGTAACAGCTTAAAGCAGGCTTAGACTTTCCAAATACTTTAACTAGTCATTTGACTTAAAAACTAGAAACCGACTATGAGGTCAACTTTAAAAGATTGACTCATGTTGATACCTGTTGTTTGGCTGTGTCTGGTGGGTAAGAGAGCCCGGCTCTCCCTACAAACTCTCCCTGTGTCTTGTCCTTCATTGTACCATCCAGTATCTTCCTGGATTTCTCCTCGCTCATAGTCAACAACTGCTTCCGCCTGAAAATAAAACAACAATACACTCGTCAAAACGGCACTCCTCATACCATTTAACCCGGGCTCCAGATAAGAGGGGGTAAACTGAACAAATCCATCACTTTCTTGCCATTTCAGCACCAAACCCTATGGTGTCACTACTGAGTAGAATCGTCTACTCACTAGTGACACCCTAGGGTTATATTTATGCAGAAATAAAGAATTGAGCTTTTGAAATAACCCCCCCCCCCCCCTTGTCTTGAGCTCTGATTTAACCATTTACTCTATGGCCTGTTTGTAGTCTTGAAGACTGGGGACTACTTAAAGCAGATTTAAGATAAAGCACAATGCGCTTTACTGTACATTTTACTTTATTTTCAACCAGCTTTCAGCTACCATCTGCTAGGAAAAGGTCATTGTTTCTTATGATGCACATTCATTACTGTATAAATTGCAACTATTTTCTTAAGAGTAGAAATCAATTAAAGGTCTTAAAATAAGGTATATGAAGTAAATGGTTAAATATTTTCCTATTACAGTAAAACCTCTCTATTGCAACAACCACAAGAGCACCGCAAGCCGGGCACATTATACGCCCGTAAAATCGATCTTAGAATGTAGTCATACCAAAACCCTATCAAGGTAAAAACAAAAGGGGAAGAACCGGGTTACCCTGAAAGTTAAGGGTCATATGCTGACCAAGTTTCAAAAGGATGGGAACGAGAGCTACAAACAAAAAATGCCCGTTTTTTGACGATAAAAGGGGCATTTCTCTTGAATGTCAGGGGCAATCTTGCTGGTTATGGAGCTTGACCGAGACATTATGGTCATACACATGCTGACAAAGTTTCAAAAGGATTGGATAAATTTATTTGAGTTAGAGAGCGGACAAACTAAAAAATGCCCGTTTTTGACAAAATAAGGGGCATAACTCTTGAATGTCTGGGGCAATCCTGCTGGTTATAGAACATAACAGAGACATTATGGTAATACACATGCTGACCAAGTTTCAAAAGGATTGGAATAAATTTCTTTGAGTTAGAGAGTGGACAAACTAAAAAATGCCCGTTTTAGATGAAAAAAGGGGCATAACTCTTGACTGTTTGTGGCAATCTTGCTGGTTATGAAACATAACCGAGACATTATGGTCATACACATGCTGAACAAGTTTCAAAAGGCCTGAAATAAATTTGTTTGAGTTAGAGAGCGGACAAACTAAAATATGCCCGTTTTTTACGAAAAAAGGGGCATAACTCTTAAATGCCTGGTGCAATCCTGTTGGTTATCAAACTTGACAGAGACATTATGGTCATACACATGCTGACCAAGTTTCAAAAGGATTAAAATAAATGTGTTTGAGTTATAGAGCAGACAAACTAAAATATGCCCGTTTTTTACGAAAAAAGGGGCATAACTCTTAAATGTCTGGGGCAATCCTGCTGGTTATCGAACTTGACCGAGATATTATGGTCATACACATGCTGACAAAGTTTGAAAAGGATTAAAATAAATTTGTTTGAGTTAGAGAGCGGACAAACTAAAATATGCCCGTTTTTTACGAAAAAAGGGGCATAACTCTTGAATGTCTGGAGTAATCCTGCTGGTTATCGAACTTGACCGAGATATTATGGTCATACACATGCTGACAAAGTTTGAAAAGGATTAAAAAACATTTCTTTGAGTTAGAGAGTGGACAAACTAATATGCCCGTTTTTGACAAAAAAGGGGCATAACTCTTGAATGTCTGGGTCAATCTTGCTGGTTATCGAACTTGACCGAGATAGTATGGTCATACACGTTCTGACCAAGTTTCAAAAGGATTAGACTAAATTTGTTTGAGTTAGAGAGCGGACATGAAAAAGTTAACGGACGGACAGACGGACAGACGGACGGACGGACGGACAGACGGACAGACGGACGGACAGCGCCACGACATAATACGTCCCGTCTGAAGACGGGCGTATAAAAATGAAGGTTGATTGATTTTATGAAAGACAGATTACTGCTTAACCCTTTGAACCCTAGTCCCGCCTATAGGCGTCCTTTTCAAAAAGTGTACATGTGAATAGTACACTTGTCCTATGCAAACAGTGAAGACCCAGATCAGAGGGTTCCGAAAGGAGCCCTCTGATCAGGGTCCTTACTGTTTGTCATAATGTCCAACATTGACAAAAACAACCCTTAAAAGTCAGAAATGGACTAGACTAAAATGGAAACAGGAATTGTCCATGTAATGTTTTAGGGAGGAAAGAGTTAAAGCAAAGTGAAATTAAAATAGAAATCTAATAAAGGAGCTTTGTTTGATTTTCTCCTTGCTTTTAGCTGCCACCTGCCTTAGACACCTAATAGTTAAAACACTCTAGGTGTCTTAATAAAGAGGGTTTACTGTAGCTTGCTTTCAGTTTCAAAGACACTGGGAATTTTGAATAAATTCATTCAATATAATCAACAAATAAAATTATGATTGTTTACACTTATTTAATTGACCAGAAACACACATGAATAGTTGTTCCTGATTTGCGTTATCCATGATGTGTGCCCTGCTTTTTGATTGCTTCTGATGTTTTTATCTCCTTGCAATTGGGAATGCTTTATTGAAAATTAAGATAAAAAGATACTTTTTTGGGAACATAGCCCAATAACGACTATAAAATCGGTCTCCCAAAAAACTTAAATCTACATATCTATAATAAGTTTTTGGATACTTTGACCTTCAATATATACAATGTCAAAACTGTGGGTCATCTAAAGGCATTATTTCTATTAACATTTGGAACCATAGATTTTATCATTCACCAGTCATTGATGAAAATTCAGTCTAAAAGCCGCTTTTAACCTTGATCTTTAACTAAAACGATCCCATGATTCACAAACGCAATACACAAAATGAACAAAACAATAACACAATCCTCTCCTTTGAACATTAACATAATTAACCCTTAGCCTGCCACTCACGACTATAGCTCCATATGCAAACAGCTTGGATCTGGATGAGACGCCGAGTAACTCGGCGTCTCATCCAGATCCAAGCTGTTTGACACCCGGACAACATTTGCAGCAATTTTGAGCAACTTTGAAGCACTTTGAAACTTGAAGCAGACGAGAAATATAGCAGACGACAATTTATTTGGCGGGCTAAGGGTTAAGCTATACACTCTGCAAAGATCAGCTTAAACAATAATAGATTGACCTTTATTTCTGTGCTGCAAACCTTAATATATTTTGAAAATAATGTAGACTCTGATCACAATTAGGCTCAGAAATTCAGCATAAAAGGGTTCAACCATGTGTCAGCTAAACAATTACCTATCAAAATTGTCTATAATCTGATATACAATTTATTAACATATAAAGAATTAACAAGCCACTTAACCCTTATCCCCGTAATCTGTTGCTAGTTCTAAAGACACTGGTGACCACTAAAAGCAGATTGGAAGTAAAGCAGAATGTGTCTTAAAGCGCATTCTGCTTTCATTTCATCCTGATTTAAGCTACCGTCAGCTAGGATGTAGAAAAATGTTTCTTAATTGGTGCATATTCATCTCTATAATGTGGAATTATTTTCTCTTGTGGAGGGATGAATTGAAGGCGTAAAAATGCCTATTTATGGAGTAATGGGTTAAAGCAGATATCCAGTTTCTTATACAATTTGAATTTGAAAGTTTTAAATTATAAATGGCTTGCCAACAATATTCTTGACTATGGATTTCCATATTTCCCATTCAAAAGTATGTTTTTTTTATGGAAGCATTAGCATTAGCTTTTCTATCCTGAGTTTTTTCCTAAGGATGTGGTTGAATAAAGGAAAATAGACAGCTGATTACAACTTGGTTTTAAACGAAAGTTTATTTATTCAAAATGCAAGAATTGAAGAAAAAAATCCCAAAAAACTTTCAAAATAATGCTTTTATAACATTTTCTAGTTTGGATAACGATCTTTCATGGAGGCCACCATTCTGATTACCTGTGTGACATCATTTATCCCATCATCGGTATATGTTTACAACAAAGAAGACAGGCTGTTTGTGAAAATAAGATTAACGTGATCAGTTAAAACCTGTTAAACATTCATGTTTTATGTACGGTTGGTGTCGATGCGAATACCCATGGTCTTTAAAAGCTCCTGGTATTTCGATTTTTTTTTATTTATTTATAAAATAACATTTTAATTCACAAAAGTACTTTGAAATGTCCGAAACTGACCATATTTTTACATTACGTTTCGCGTCTTAATGCCTTTAATTTTCTAAAGAATACTCTTGAAATATTGATACGGGTCATTAACAAAGTGACCGAGACATCAAATGTTCCATCTTTTCATGCGGCAAGTCAATAAAGCAGTAGTTATCACATATTTACGATAGCAGCAAGCGCCGTGTCGGCGAAATAGCAAGTGTGCCGCAACGGTCGGTTTATGGCTTTATGGCTTTATGGGTCTGGTTGATAACTCTAGTGTCACTAATCAGATTAGTGGTTTTTTTCCGATGGTATAAGGACAGCAATTAGCACGAGGGATTGATAATTCTAATCATGGTGCATCATGCCACTGTTAATGCACATAAATGCCTGAATTGTGTGCGCCTGTGTTTAGTTGTGATAGTCTTTTCGTATTACAACAAAACCTGGAAAAAGGGGTTTGCTAAGTTTCACGTCTATCATTAAGTCTAATTGCACTTTTATCAACAGTTTAAGTAGTATTTATTTGAAAATCAGTTAGGGTTTCAAGGCTTTTTTATCAGAGAAATAAAAACTTAAGCTGTATGTACCCTGTACAGCCAAAGTACCCGACAACATGCGATGGGATAAATGACGTCACAAAAAGCACAAAGACCGAGGGATTCCGCTAGCGAATATGCAAAGATGTCTACAATTAGGGAAGGCTCACCTGGATAGTGTAAAATCTAAATTTTACTCCTATATGCATCCCAAAAACAACGGGATTTGGACATAAGTTGTTTTTAAGACAAAATCTACAATTTAAGACCGACTTTACCGGAGCTGTTCATTTCCCTTTAAAAGTCAAATATATAGTTTTAATTCTGATCAGATGCTACATTATGTGGTTCAAACTGTTTGAAAACTATAGTCCAGTCACCGTGAACTAGCAGGCCAAGGGTTAGCACTTTACATGAGTATCAAGTAAGTGTGTATGTGGAAGCCATTAACCCATTACCCCATAGCCTGTTTCTAGTTTTGAAAATAGGTGACCACTTAAAGCAGGCTAAAAGTAAAGCAGAATGTGCATTCTGCTTTACTTTCAGCCTGCTTTAAGCTACTATCAACTAGAATATAGAAAATATATGTTATAATACATATTCATGACTGTATAAATTGGAATGATTTTCTTCAGTGGAGGAATATATCAAAGGCATAAAAAGGCATATTAATGGGGTAATGGGTTAATCAAAGAATGTTTTTATGCCTTTATGATTCATTCCTCCACTGAAGAAAATAGTTCCACTTCATACAATCATGAATATGTATCACAAGTAATATTTTATAATTTCTATATCCTAGCAGAAGGTAGCTTTATGCAGGCTGAAAGTAAAGCAGAATGTGCCTACAGGCACATTCTGCTTTACTTTCAACCTGCTTTAAGAAGTCAACCACCTGTCTTCAAAATTAGAAACAGGCTACCAGGTAAAGGGTTATTGAGGAGTCACACTGCTTGCTGCAAGGAAATCATGTACATTTTCCATATCAATCATGTTACAGAATAAGCTAGATATTCATTTCTATATCTTGTGTGTCAAAAAGTGATTAATTCTGGTATCGATTTGTAGATTATGTTATGAATTTTGATGACCAACTCTTACATGCAATACTTATTTGATTTAAATCATGTATACAGGACTTTATCTCATGCATGAAGCCAAGACTACTACTACTAACTCTTACTATGCTAGCCGTGAAATCATGATAACCTTTGCAAGCAGTTTGGATCCAGTCCTCATTTAATAGTTGCAACAAGCAGAGGGTTTTTACTGTATGATGACCTGAATCATTCCTTTCGGGTTATTATGTTTCATTGTGGATCTTTTAAGTTACTAAAACATGAACCAGTCTTCTCGGAATTCTGTATTGTTTAATAAATACTGCTCTACATAAGAAAAAGTGTAGACCCTGATCAGAGGGCTCCTGGAGTAGCCCTCTGATCTGGGGTTATACTGTTTGCAAAAGTAACGAGTATATTTTAAACAGGTCCATGGTGTTGAAAGAGTTAATGTTCACCCTGGGATGCAGGATGTACAAATAATTTAAGACATTTGAAAACAGATTAGATCAAGATCAGGCACCATAGTGCTCAACCTTTTATTCTCACTGCAGATGTCAGAAGCTTTGCAAACAGTTTGGATCCAGATCATAAATGGAGTTAGAAGGCATCAGATCAGGATCCAATCTGTCTGCCATTTCGACTATACACATGTAACTCACAAATACAGAAGAAAAATTTAGCTCAAATTTTCATATTAAAGCAGGAGACTTTATCAGCATACAATATTAATTTTATTCCATGTTCAAAGGATTAAAAGTCCTATGACATTGATTTCAGTTATTAAAGTTTCATTCATGATACATGTACCGGTACTTCACTCTAAAAATTATCTAAATTTCATTTAAAATAAAATCTACTATAAAACATTTAGTATAAACCCCCTCTATTATGACAAATAAAACGAAAGCTCATTGATCTTTGAAAATCAGGTGACTGTTTAAAGCAAGGTGAAAGATAAAACAGAAAGCTCCTTCAGGAGCTTTCTGTTTTACTTTCACTTTGCTTCAAGTAGCCAACATTCAGGAGCTTTCTGTTTTACTTTCACCTTGTTTTAAGCAGCAACCTGCCATACATATCTAATAATTACTAACATTTAGGTTATAATAGAGTTTTATTTTACACTAGTATATCAAATACCTACATATCTACGGTCACAGACTTGTTCGGTGACGGAGCGTTCATATATTTAAATCCAGTTTTAGGAGGATTCCCCATTGTTACATCTGTCACATACGTTCCCTCCACAAACTTCGACTTCTCCGAGTTTTTAGTCTGTACTGACCCCATACACATGGCTTTTATATAAACCCCTTTCCCCTTCACTGATGTGTATCACATATTTGAACAAACTTAATGCAAATTTGCTTTGCAATTTCCCCACACTTTGTTACACTTCCCTTCTTTCAGTGTTCAACAATCATCTACCAAGTAACAAATCCTTTATAAGTTTGCGCTCATTAATCTTTAACATGCTATGCGATTGTCCTCTGCAAAATTTGTGGTCTACAACAGTTTTCAGACGCGATTCATGTGCATTATTCTTCCTGTAAATATCATTTGGTTGTCAAACTGGTTCGATTCAGAGGAGATGCCCAGTTACTCGACATTTCATCTGGATCTGAACTGCTTGCAAAAGACATTGCAAATTCCTCTATTTACCATGTAGAATATTAAATACACTCATTAAAGTTCAGCTCCGATATATTGTATAGTATTTGACAGCTTCCGTTAGTTCACAATTCTTGTTTGTAACAGAATTCCATACGCTCCGTCAAACACAGCCAAACTTGAATTCAGTGGCCATTTAATACAGAACAAATTATCAGTCTTTTAGATAGGTAGCTTTATGCAGGACTAAAGTAAAGCAGAAAGCTCCTGTAGGAGCTTTCTGCTTTACTTTTGTCCTGCATTAAGCTGTCACCTGTCTTCAGAGAAATTAACATTTTTTAAGAATAGCTCCTTAATACATGCTTGACTGCTAAAAGTAGTATGTATACCCAGCGGATACCAATCTAGTTTAACCTTATCCTATGACAGATCACTCCCCAATTCATGATAACCCACATATATATATCTACCACACTACCGAAGAAAAAATCATGAACAAAAGAGTTTACAATCCAGTTTTAATTAATGGTCTTAAAATATACATGCTATCGGTGATTAAACTACTTTGATATAATGGAACACAATCGCTGGTGGGATTTAACAACAGGCAATTAAGCCATTATTTAACGGGGTAGTTCAGTTTACCCAATATAGACTACCGGTATATGAATACACATTTTTTAAGGTAGCTTAAATTTAACTCTTCTATAACCAATGTATAAACCTACGGTATTACATTTGCAAATCGTGTGGATCCAGATCAGATATAGGGTAACTCTGCTTCTGATCAGGATCCAAACTCTTTGAAACTCGTATTAATATTTCTTTCGTCAAAATTTTAAAATTTTGAATGTAACATTGCAGAATTTAAGCAGACAATAGTTTATATTGGTGAAAGAATTGAATTTATAACCTTATCCCGTTATGCTTGAAACTTTAATTATTTGCATTATACAAGTAGTTTGGATTTAAATAAGTCTTAGTTACTCTTACGGTATTGCATAATAAAATCAGTATCCTTAAAACTCAAAAGCTGATCAAGATTATAATATTTAAAAAAAAAAAGCTTTTTACAAATGACATTTTTGAAGCTTAACCCTTTCCCCCATAGCCTTTTCTAGTTTTGAAAATAGGTGACTACTTAAAGCAGGTTGAAAGTAAAGCAGAATGCGCCTTAGGGCGCATTCTGCTTTACTTTCAGCCTGCTTTATGCTAAAATCTGCTAGGCTGTATAAAATATTTGTAATGGTAATTGTTCATGAGGGTATAAACTGGAACTATTTTCTTCAGCGGAGGAATAAATTAAATACGCTAAAAGTCGCTTCTATGGGGGAAAGGGTTAATTAACTCTCTACACTACCATTATCTTCAATTAGAGACAGTTAGGTTATTGAACTATTTGCAAAGTCATGGCAAAACTGTGATTTACTTTTCAAACAGTTTTGATCCAGATGAAATGCAGAGCTCCTCAGGATCCAAGCAGTTTGACACTTTCATCATATTCTGTGATTTTATTTTAGAAAATTCTAAAGTTAGAACAGTAGCAGACGACAAAATTACTTTAGAGTTAGCATTATAAGTTCTGGGGATTTTTTCAGCAAGTTACAGGTAAAGCATATAAGAGGATTATGTCTACAACATTATGTTTTGTATAAGTGGTTTAACATAGTTTTTTTCCCAATGCAATAGTTGTCCAAACAAAAAATTTAACTCTTAGCATGCTTAGGCAGTGAATCCATGATAACCTAGTCCTTTGCAAACAGTTTGGATCCTGATGAGACGCTGCCAAATGCAGCGTCTCATCAGGATCCAAACCGTTTGACATGCTGATCCTCAGTTTTGAAATTACCGGTATATTTAGTAAATACTATTTTAAAGAACAGTAGCAGACTTCAATTATTGTTGCAGACCAAAAAATTACCCAGCATGCACAGAGTTGAAACACTCTCCAATTTTAAGCAACTTAAGACCCAAATTACCCAATTCACTATTGTAAACTTAACTATGCAGTAAATACAGTCAACCTTCAATATCTCGAACTCGATTAAATCGAACATACCCGTACTTCAAAGTTAAGACGGGCTTAGCCACGTTTTAACTTTGAAATATGGGTAAGTTTGACCTAGCCTAGCATGAAATAATGCAGTTCATGTGTCAAACTATCAGCTAGTTTGAGTTAAGCGAGTTTGAGATATCGAAATTCGACTGTATGCTTACAGTGACCACTCTAAAGAAATAAGCTAATCTCTAGAGACAGAATATTGCTTAAGGCGCATTCTGCTTTACTTTCAACCTGCTTTGAGCACCATGTGTCTTAAAAACTAGAAACAGACTATGGGTTAAAGGTATAATTCGTAAAATTGGGCTTGAAAAAATGAAAAATTTGAAATCTTAGGATTTTCTTTATCAACTTATGGCAGCCCTGCAATTATTTTTGCCATATTGGCAAGGATCTTTGGCTCAGTCTTTGTTCCATGTTGCTGATCTTATGATAGTGCAAATAAAATGTTTGCAAAAAAGACAGTCAATTTTGAATTCTGCAACCAAAGTGACCATTGAATACAGGGAACATACACTCTTTAAGCACAGGTGGCACTTAAATGCAGGACATAGCTCAGTACTTTTGTCTTGCATTGAGCAGTCAAATGTCTTAGTCTATTGATTTATATTTTCTTAATGGAGTCACTATTAATACATGCTAGACCTATCATAAAGTGGTGATAAGGATCTGGCTAATCTTTAATAGGTTTATATTTAACAAAGAAAATTAAGGTCATGAATGTTCAACTGACTTCTGTTTCATGTTTCTATATACTAAACGTTACTCCTTAATTGAATTATAATGGTGTTATATTTAGAATCTTGGCAGAACTATATATTAAATTAATACACAAGTCACACTCAAAGGCAAACAGGTACTAAGTTAACCCTTTACCCCATAGCCTGTTTCTAGTAGGATAGATAATCACTTAAAACAGGTTGAAAGTAAAGCAGAATGTGCCTTAAGGCACATTCTGCTTTACTTTTAGCCTGCTTTAAGCTACCATCTGTTAGGGTACAAAGAATTTAAAGGCATTAAAGGTGCATTCTGCTTTACTCTCAGCCTGCTTTAAGTTACTCTCTGCAAGGTTTTAGAAAATATTTCTTTTGCTGCATATTAATGACTGTATAAATCATCAGATTTTCTTAAGTTGAGGAATAAATTAAATGTGTCGAAATGTGTATCTATGGAGTAATGGGCTGAAGGCATTTAAGCCAAATTCTGCTTTACTTTCAGTCTGCTTTAAGCTACTCTCCGCTAGGATATAGAAAATATTTATTTAGCTGCATATTAATGACTGTTTAAATTGGAACTATTTTCATAAGTGGAGGAAAAAATTAAATATGTCAAAATGCATATCTATGGAGTAACTGGTAAACAGCATTTATGACTTTTCTTTTAGGAAATATAATCAGACTGTTAAACAGATTGGATCCAGATGAGAAGTCAAGTTACTCCGTGTCTATTTTCTGGAACCAAACTGTTTGCAACAATTATCACAGATCACCCACACACATGCAGTAGGATAGAGACCTCCAGCTTTTTTATAATGAATAAATGCTAAAGTTAGGTAAGACTGTAACTATCTATGTACAGTACAATCTCTCTACTACGACCACTAAGTTGTGTTAATTATTGGGTGTTAACGACAGGTGACTGCTTAAAGCAAGATGGCAGTTAAACAGAAAGCTCCTAAAGGAGCTTTCTTTTTACTGTCACCTTGCTTTAAGCTGTAATAATAATAATAATAAATAACGACGTTATTATTATTATTATTATTATTAGCTGTCACCAGTCTGAAAGCTATTTTCTGTTTTTACTGTCATCTTGCTTTAATCTGTCACCTGTCTTTTATACAATCAATTTGTCTTTGTTTTAGTGGTTGTAATAGAGAGATTTTGCTGTACAGTTCATTTAGTCTGCCTACGGATCGAAAATAAGGCTCTGGAAAATGGGTCTCATGGCATGTCGTGTAGACGGGCAACATCCACTTGATTTATATTCAGCATATGTATACGAACAATTCTAGGGGGGATGTAAAGTTCTAAGGCGCGTATTAAGGTCAGAAATAGGTCAAAGGTCATTGGGTGCAGATTTTTGCATACCATAATATAAACCTAACTTTATTTACATTTCAAATATATCAAATGAACTATTACTGGTTACAATTAGTTCACAAATGTCTGTACTTGCTAAATATTATCAAAAAAGTAAAATATTACTGTCAATGTCCTTTTCCAGGGGCAATAACTCTGATTTTCCTCATTCTTTTTTATATTTTTTATAGTTATTCTTTCGTTATTTTTGTCTGTGTTCTTATAACATCAAATTATTTTTATGTTTCTTTACACCTTTGACACAAATTAACAATTTTAAATGCAAATGGAAGTAAATATTACAGCCAATGCCCTTTTCCAGGGGCAATAACTCTGATTTTTCTCTTTCTATTTTATTTTTTATGGGAATTTGTTTTCGTTATGTTTTGACTGTTTTCTTATAACATCAAACTTTTGTATGTTTCTTTACACCTTTGACATAAAGCAACGATTCAATATGCAAATAAAAGTAAAAATTACAGTCAATGCTCTATTCTAGGGGCAATAACTCTGTTTTTTCTGTTCCATATCTCCTTGTTATAGGAATTATGATAATGAATTGTTATGCTATTTGCAATCACTCATAGATAACCTAAAAAACTTTAATTTATTGAATGTATAATTGGTCGAAAAATCTATAAATAGAATTTTCGTGACAGAAAAAACAATTATAAGTCACAAACAAGGGCGATAACTCTTAAAATAAGCCAGTAAATCACGTATTCTGTTCATTTCTGCTATAATAGCTGGGCACATTAGAGAAAAAGTCATAAACTTGATATACAATCATCAAAGTAGGTTTACATAATATACTGATACGGCCTTTCTTTCAACAAAAATCCCTTTTGCACCATAAACATTCAAAATGGCCGCCATTTTTCAAGATGGCCGCCATTTTCGGTTCTCATATACCATTTCTCTTCTAACATTTGACATGTATGACCAAATTTTATACTTTTGGTGTTGAAATATATGTTTTTAAGCATTGGCAAGGTAATCAAGAAAATTTTAAATTGATTTGAAGCTTACTTTAATGCATAATGACCAATGTTTGAAAAAGAAACGTGTTTGCTTTAAGATGACCTTTACCTTTTGCCCTAATGATTAATTTCGTTTCTTAAATTTTCTCATACATGACCATTAGTCAAACTTTCGGAGTCAAAGGTAGTGTTAAAAATCACTAATTTTGTGATTGTATATTTATTAAAGAACTTGTTTAATTGGGTATTGACTTACTTTTGGCAAATACATATATATATATATGTATAGTAAAGTAGTAAATCCTGTTTGTTGTTGTATTATTGCTTATGATGTGTGTATATATTCATTGTCATATTCACAAATTTATTAATCTGAACAAAAGCGGCAACATCGAAAATACAGGCATCTGTCACTGCAATCAGTTTTCTTTAGCGCATACGCTTAATCTTCGCAACTATATGTATATCTATATCTAATAAATAGCAGCCTAGTCTAATGTATCAGCAATATATTTCCTTCATTCACACTCTACTGGACACTTATATTATTTTGCGTAATGCCACAAAACACAAGCTATTTAGTATGCAAATAATTTCGTGTGTTTAAACAAAGCTGCTTGGCTTGTAGGAATTGCGAAGTAAGGTTTTTTCCACTAGCAGGCAAACACGTCCAGTCCAACACAATAATTGCATTAAATACAACTTATCTAATGGCTTGTCATACATAGCAATCGCAATGTTTTCAAGACTTTACTGTTTCTACATTTTAACTAATAGTAAATAAACAATAAATTGTAAATGTAAAATATTTTCCATGAAATGCATTCGATGTGGTCCATGCAGCCTTTTCTCTTTCCATATGAAAACCATCTAATACGAATTAACAGAACACGAAATATAATGCGTTGATTGTGTATGTTCAGATCTCACAGGGTCATTTAACAAAAATAGTAACTTCATTACGGGAAACCAGCTCAAGTTTGATTGTTGTACAAAGGAAACCAACTATTTCTGTATACCAAGATCTTTTAGCAAAGGTAATTCTAAGCCCTTGCTGCACTGGGCGGTTGTTAGATGTATTTTGTATTTCGACAAGTGAAAAATCGAAAGACGCATCCAATGCTGTAGACCAATTTGTTGAGACAGCGTTAAAGGATGCTGAAACAAAAGACATTAGCCATATTTTGTTGGACGCGATGTGATTGCAGAACCCTCTCATTGGTTTAGGACTTTACAAATTATTGATTCAAGGAGTGCAACACCGACTATTTGCTCCACCCAAAAAACAAAGTCAAAGACATTAGCAAGTATTTATAGAGACACGAGATCAGACAAGCAACAAGTATCGAAACAGATAAGACCTGACCTTATTAAAGCTCGAGAAAGATCTCAAGGATGTCAGACATTCGGAGAGTATGCTCAAGAATTTGTTCAGTCGGTATATTCCCATTTCACAGGCACACCTACTCGCATTGATGTCACATTTGATACCTTGGGAGCAGGTCTATCAAAGCTGCCACTGGAAAAAATCACAGGTCCAGAAGACCCACTACCTGGACCCACTACCGCATGTCAGAGAGCCATACCTTGTGCCCGACGAGAAGTAGAAATACATGTACATTGCCGAGTTTCTATCATCTGAATGGCACATTATTACCACAAGGGTTGCTTGTTGTAGCAGATGGAACGTTCGTAGGCGTTATAAATGCAAAGTCATATAGCTTCCATGCTGATAAGTTGTCGGTCGATAATAAAGAAGCTGACAATAGAATGATATTCCATGCTAAGGATGCTGTTGCAAGCGGGTTTGATCGTCTGATTGTTATATGCAGGGACACAGACGTAATACTGTTGATGCTTTGTAGGAAATGACGTGTTAATATGGATGTTATCTGGTACAGCAAAGCAAAGGGGATGATTCCTTGTTAACAAAATATATGAGGCACTCAAGGTCGACAAAACATCATAGGTTTCCATACCTTAACTGGTATATAGACACTTGCTGGTATAGGCAACTCATGAAAGTCAAGACAACCTTGGACCCCATACACACACACTAATTATGTATCACCCCCAATTGGATAAGAAATCCCTCTATCCCAATGGCATACATGCAACTCGCGTCTTGCTATTGCAAGACAATGTGCAGCTCGGCAAAATGTGCTTGCTATAAAAGCCAACAAGTATGCATGTATGAATGTGGTTGTGAGGCAACACACTGTGTAACTCAGATTAATTGGTAGCATGCGTCTTTATAAGAATCCCCACATTCTCACTTTTGCTAGACGCGTCATTGTAAACTGAATGTATGTAGATCGATGATCTGATTGTTTCATAACGAAGCATAATGCATGTCTTAGTACATCCAATTGGTGATGAAAGTTCTGTAAAGTTATTCGCAAGTTTGGTAAAATGATACCACGAGTGTATGGTTTGTGATTGTTCTTCTTCGTTCAAATATCTCTAAAAGGATATTGATATTGTAAATGTTCATTTGTAAAACTGTACGTTAAAGTATGTGAATAATTATACAGAATGTTTACATCTAATTCATTTGGTATGTGTTAAAATTACACGTATACAGGCTGTAAAGCACAACTTCCCGTAAAAAAATTGTAAATACACCACGTTTTAGCCAGAAACATAGTAATAACCCTTGGATTTGTCACAAAACCAACGATAACATTTTATAGAAATTCGAACCTAACATAGTCATCCATTATGTATGTTCATGTCAATACAGTGTTCCTAAGAAAGTAATACTTAATATAATGATACTTTCCCCAAAGTGAATTTAAGAGAAACTCATTTGGCATCGCACACAATCCAATCTTTTGGCTTTTTTATATATCGGGGTTGTCTGTATGTATACCCTAAAACGCATATTTCAGTGATGAATTTCCATAGTGATTTACTGCTTCATGTCAATGATGTTTATATACATGTACATAAAGTAGTTTGATTTTATAAGAAAACAGACGATAAATAATAAACAAATAAACAAAAAAACATAAAAGAGAAAGAGAAAAAACCAGAGTTATTGCCTAAAGAAAGAACAATGACTGTAAGATTACATTTGATTTGATTATTTAATTGCTGTTTTTATTAAAATGTACTAGGTAAACCCAAACAAATTCGATATTATAAGAAAACAGTCAAAAATAACGCAAACAATTCTCATAAATAATTGTTTAATTTGACTCATTTTAAAAATGATTTTACAAACTTACTATAACAATTTTATAATCTTGGTAATAATATTGAAAGAATTTCCATGTTTCCATGCATCTCAATATTGTATCATTTTTATTGTGAATGTAGTTATTTGTCTTCCTCGCTTTGTAGGTACATTAATATAATTTCATGTGAGGCGCTTTTGAACGCACAACTCCTGTGTGAAAAGAGCGCTATATAAATCGGGTATAATAATAATAATAATAATAATAATTAAATATAAAATAGGAATGGAATAACAAGAGTTATTGCCCCTGGAAAAGAGCACTGACAGTAATATTAACTTTTATTTGCATATTGAACTGCTCCTTTATGTCAAAAGTGTAAACAAACATAAAACATTATAAGAAAACAGTACAAAAAAACGAAAACTAATTCCCATTTAAAATTAAATATGGAACTGAAAGATCAGAGTTATTGCCCATGGAATAGAGCATTGACTATAATATTTACTTTTATTTGCATATTGAACTGCTCCTTTGTGTCAAAAGTGTAAACAAACATAAACACATTATGAGAAAACAGTCAAAAAATAACGAAAACAAATTCCTATTAAAAAAGAGATATGGAACAGAAAAAACAGAGTTATTGCCCCTGGAATAGAGCATTGACTGTAATTTTTACTTTTATTTGCATATTGAATCGTTGCTTTATGTCAAAGGTGTAAAGAAACATACAAAAGTTTGATGTTATAAGAAAACAGTCAAAAAATAACGAAAACAAATTCCAATAAAAAATAAAATAGAAAGAGAAAAATCAGAGTTATTGCCCCTGGAAAAGGGCATTGGCTGTAAAATTTACTTCCATTTGCATTTAGAATTGGTACTTTATGTCAAAGGTGTAAAGAAACATAAAAATAATTTGATGTTATAAGAACACAGACAAAAATAACGAAAAAATAACTATAAAAATATAAAAAAAGAATGAGGAAAATCAGAGTTATTGCCCCTGGAAAAGGACATTGACAGTAATATTTTACTTTTTTGATAATATTTAGCAAGTACAGACATTTGTGAACTAATTGTAACCAATAACAGTTCATTTGATATATTTGAAATGTAAATAAAGTTAGGTTTATATTATGGTATGCAAAAATCTGCACCCGTTGACCTTTGACCTCATTTCTGACCTTAATTTGAACTTTTCGACTTTACATCCCCCCTAGAATTTCTAAGATATGTTCACTGAACACGAATCAGGTGGATGTAACCCGTCTACATGACATGCCATGAGGGGTCAAAATGTTGGTAGACTAATTGCTGGTAGTTGATAAAACAAATTCATCAGGCCAACATTACATAAAGGGAGATAACTTTTATCTTTCAATATTTCTCTTTTGGTTACCCAAAACAGATTTTTTTGTTTGTTTCAATAAATATTCAATAAATATAAAATGGAAAACAAAACCAAATGATTTTTCTATGACCATGTCTAATTTTCAAATTTATTTGAGTATCGAATATAGTGCAGCATCCAACCCACTTTTCTAATGTTACATATTGTTAATAGCAAACTATACAGAAATAAATTGTGTTCAGTTATCTCCCTTAGTCTGTTTGGTAAACTGGAAAATAAACTGTGTTCATTTATCTCCCTTGGCCTGTTTGGTAAACAGGTTGAAAAACACCATATTGATACAGAAAGAACTATGAACATAGTGCACATATAAAATATTACCCCATATCCTTTCCACGCCCATAACGTATTAAAACGTTTTGACGTTTATGGCACATTTTGGCTTCCGTAGAATGAAAAGTTATGATTCGCACATCGCGTTGGAAGACTTTTCTGAAAGGCCAGGTTCGGCACTGCCTATTTCTAGAATATCAATGGTCTCCTGCAAAATGTGACACTTTCAGGCAGCATCCAAAATGGATCCAGACACAAATTTGCAAGATTGGAAAAAGGCGAATGCCAGAGGGGCCGAAACGGTCCATCTTTCTACTTTCGGTTTAAAATGTACTCGACCTTTTTGTCAAAACCCGTTATAATAGCACTCATGCTGGAATTCAGTAACACTGACATGTCAACACAAAGCTCACAAAGCTCAAACTGAGCTCAAACTGAGCTCAGGATCCACTTTTTTTTCTTTTTTTTTTTTTAACTAATTCGCGCATTGCGTGAACGCGACTTAAATATAGCGCCTCTAAAAATAGAATGTCACTTTCAGTTTCGTTTTGACACGTCAGAGTAGTTTTGAGATGTCGGAGTGTAGTGTTTATTCAGAAAATGAGCTCCAAACTAGTCCAGTAGTGTCTGTGTTATATGTACAAAATCGGCCGGGCTTGCTAAAGATATATACGCCTTTAATCTATTTCGCTACTGAAGAAAATAGTTCTAATTTATACAGTAATAATTACATATCATAAGAAATAATTTCTATTTTCTAGAATATGGTAGCTTAAAGCAGGTTGAAAGTAAAGCAGAATGTGCCTTAAGGCACATTCTGCTTTACTTTGAACCTGCTTTAAGTGGCCACCTATCTTCAACACTAGAAATAGGCTATGGGGTAATGGGTTAAGCAAGATTCAGTATGGACAGTCAGTTGACAAGAATAGTCAATCTTTCTACGCAGAATACCTGGAATATTAACCGACAATAGCCCAATCTCATATAGGTGCATTCAAACTGAATGTTTAATGATATGAAGACCATTTCTAAAGCAGAGAGCTTCAATCACAAGTTGCATTACTACTGTTTTGTTTGAACCCTTTACCACATAGCCTGTGTTCTAGTTTTGAAGGTATGTGCCCACTTAAAGCAGGTTGAAAGTAAAGCAGAATGTGCCTTAAGGCACATTATGCTTTACTTTCAGCCTGCTTTAAGCTATAATCTGCTAGGATTTAGAACAAATTTCTTATGGTTCATTTTCAAGATTGTATAAATTTGAACTATTTTCTTCAGTGGAGGAATAATTCAAATATGCTAAAAGGCGCTTCTATGAGGGAAAGGGTTAAGCAGCAGTCTTCATATAAAACTGCAATTAGATCTCCTTTAGAGTGGTCACTGTACACTATTTTAACAACTGTTCTGATTCAAAGCTGAATTTCTCAACCTATAGCTAACAAGCAAGAAACAACATCAGCTGGGCTACCATAAGTTTCTCACAAAAAGTCCTAAGATTTCCAAATTTTTGTTCTTCCAATCACGGTTTGCGCTATTATTTTGCTTTTGTGTTCAAAGTAATCTTTTCAAAACAATTATCACACCATTATGTGACCATAACAGCCATGATTTTTAAGAAAACAAAATACTACAATAAATTTGATTCAATAAATTCCAAAGATTTTGAAAAAGTTCTGTAGGTCTGGGCCCGAGGTTATAAAACTTAATACCAACTCTGTCCTCAAAATTCAAATTTGATTACAGGCTGTAGTTTTACATAACACGCTTTAACTTATTTCAGTAAAATAATTTAGATATACAGTAAAACCTCACTATTACGACCACTAAATTATGTTAATTATTAGGGTGTTTACGATAGGTGACCGCTTAAAGCAAGGTGACAGTGAAACAGAAAGCTCCTATAGGAGCTTTCTGTTTCACTGTAACCTTGCTTTAAGCTGTCACCTGTCTATTATACACTCAATTAGCCTTCGTTTTAGTGGTCGTAATAGCGAGGTTTTACTGTAGTTTTATAGTAGAATTATGTATACAAATACTCATTATATATAAAATGTTTGCCAAAGTGTTACCAGCTGAGAAAAATTCTGAGTTTTGAGCACAGAGTTTGTTTGAAGTTTTATAACTTTGGGGTCAGGAGACATGAAAACTCCGAAGATTCTGGAAAAATCTGGAGAAATGGCAGCCCTGTCCAAGTCAGTTGACTGTTAAAAGCAGGATGAAAGATAGAGGATCGAAATGTTAACTCACCTAGTTTCTCCGAGTAGAGAGAGCAGCCGTGACTGTGGCAGCTGAGATGTGGTCATGTGAGATATGGCACCAAATAACTTCTCTGCTGTGATGACATCTGTGGCTGTCACCTGCAAGAAGATAATAACATTTGAACCTCTAAATTAATAAACAGCATTTCTTGTCTTAAGCTACTCTCAATTAAGGATAATAGTAAATATTGGGTCTTGTTAACAGGTGACTATATACAGTGTGTTTCGGGAACAGTCAAAAGTATTGGCCCATATCAGGGAAGACTTTTGAACTGCTGCCTGAGGCCGATAGGCTGAAGGCAACAGTTCAAAATGTCTTCCCTATTTCTTGAGTTGAGTTCACATGCCAAATATAAAGTCTCTATCACATGCAGTTCGAAAGTTATGGCCAATGTTAAATTCACCTTATTAAACCTCTAAATGACCACAAAATGACCTTAACCTTTCTTGGACATGACTTAAAGTGTACTGAACTCAAGAGCTTCTTGAAGTCTATATCACATGCAGTTATGGCCAAAATTAAAATTTCGGATGATAAAGATGATGACAACCCAGGCATCAGAGTGATGACAATAGCTCATTGTTTTCTTCAAAACAAATGAGTTAATCAGGTCAAAGTTCAAGGTCAATTGTATTATATTTTGGTATGCCTGGATAGGACATTTCAAGATGTACATGCATACCAAATATAAAGGTTGTATATTTAAAATTGAAGAAGTTATGACCAACGGTAAGGTTTTGGACCAAGATGACCACAATGCCAACGATGTGGACGCTGGAGTGATGACAAAAGGACTTAACTATATGATTCATTTGAAGTTTCAGGCAAAAAAGCATTTAAAGATTCTAGAAGTATTAGCTGTTGTCTGTGTCCAACTACGTACCTCTAAGTTATTGACTTTTTTCAAGGCAAAGTGGGCAAGTCTATACAGCAGGTAGCTCCTCCACAGTGTGAACTTTGTGATGGGGTTACCCTCCGTTTCTATGGTAATACTGTCCAGCCGGCGGACATTCGTCAAAGCACTTAACTGCTGTAAACTGTGGATGTTGGTAGAACTGAAGACTAGAGACTGAAATAAATAAAGTTTATATACAGAACTAATACTAGATTAAATGTATGATAAATATACACATGTTGCAATGTTCCTAATTTATATAAATAGTTTAAATACAGAACTGAAACTAGATGAAATGTAAAGAAAAATTATTTTAGAATCTGAGCAGAGATATTTGCGCCAGTTACTCACAACATTGATAAAGTTAACCCTTTCCTCCACATGTTAGCACCATTGAATACCTTTGACCACTCTACCAAATAAGCACCATAAGTTATAATATTTATTGATGGTCTTGAATACCAGTGGTAGCTTAAAGCGACTCGCAACCAGATGGTGTATTTGCAAAAATAAAAGAAAATGCTCAAATAACACCAAATGTGTAGCATTATCGTGCATCTGGCATTAGAAAAATATGATCAGTCTGAAAACATCCTTAAGAAAAGTCTTCAAATCTTCATTTTTTATATATTTTCATTCGTTTCATCCGTTGCGTCGACTGAAGCAACAGAAATAGAACACAGGCTCAGACATAAACCCGAGCCGAATAATGTACTATCCATCGTTACACACTTAATCCGATACCATATATATAAAGAGCCCGTAGTCGAGTGGGCTAAGGCATTTCCTTATTTTTCGTGTCTGTCTCTGCATGGAGGGTCACGGGTTCGAATCCCACCAGAGCTTCTTTTTTTCTTTTTTTTTGAAATGCATTTTTTAACAGAAATTTCTTATCCTAAACTAAATCTTACCCATTTATATAAGCATTTGACATATATTTACAAATTACTATTTTAAATGCTAAATCTAGTTGCGAGCCTCTTTAACATAATACTCAATAGATTCCCATTTTTATACCTTTAAATTATCCCTCAAATAAAGAAATGAATATGCACCATAATTTTTTTTTTCAATATCCTTGCAGATGGTTTCTTAAAGCAGGCTCAAAGTAAAGCAAAATGCTCCTTAAGGAGCATTCTGCTTTACCTTCAGCATGCTCTAAGCTGCCATCTGACATCAACACTGAAAAGAAGCTAAAGAAGAAAGGGTCAAAGCTAATAGAGCTTTCTGCCTTACTTTCATTATGCTTTATACAGTTAACTGTAAAACAAACTGTTTTCTGTTTTACTGTCATCTTGCTTTAAGCCGTCATCTGTCATAAACTCCTAATAATTAACACAATTACATGGTCATTATAGAGAGGTTTTACTGTATTTCTAAAAAGGTGAGTTTAGACATGAACCTACTTGAACTGCAGGAAACCGTGTCCGGACCCTGTGTAACTGTTTGGCTATATTTTCAAACTCTATAAAGTTGAAAATAATAATGGTGACAGCCCCAGCTGCCTGCATGCCCCAGTTCCTATCCAGGGCTTCCAGAGACTGGGGACCGTAAAGGGTCAGAGTGTCCCCTTCAAGGTCAGCCAGGTTGTTCAGGTTGCTTGCTCCCTTGTCCGACCTGCAAATAAATTCTCTTTATGTGAGAAAAATAGAATTTTAACATTTAACTTAAAAAAAAGTTGTATTTTAGCAATCAACTCTTCTCCCGCTAATATGGACACTTTTTGAAAACCATGTTGACCCAGATTAAACAGCCCCTGAAGGAGCTGTATGAAAAGGGTCAGCACTGTTTTCTTATAGGATCTGTCCCACATGGCACTATATGGGATTTTTTGCCATATCTTATTAGCCAATGTTCACAAGAGCATGACATTCACATGATTGTATTAAGTGGGAGATGATTTAAAATGCATGTATGCATCTTATGTCATAATTTGGTATTAGGCAAGATTTCTACACCCCTTTACCTCATACCGTCGAATCTGTATTAAGCCTGAACCAAAGAGTGATGATGCATGATGATATTTTAAGACAAGTGACCGCTTAAAGCAGGGTAAAGGTCATGCAGAAGGCTCTTATACCATGCATACCCTGCCACCAGTCATAAATACTACAAAATAGTTTGTCTTTTTATTGGTTCTTTAATACAGGCATGTAGATTAGTTAGTTTCAGAGTTTCGGACAAGTGGTTGCTGTATTAAGACAAAACCTACAAACAAAATCTCCCTATTTTACTTTCCCAATTAAATGCATTTGTGCTATAACAGTTATGTCAAATGCAAACAGTTTGGAGCCTAATGTGGACAATGAGTTACTCTGTGTCAGATCAGGCTCTAAAGTGTTTGCCACTCGAGATTTTACTTGTTACCGGTAAACTTTTCAACAGTCTGTCATTTTATTTATTGATTGCATTGAATTTTCATTACTATTAAATGGGAATGAACAAATTGTTCCCATCTGTAAGGCTGGAATGACAAATACTGTTTTCTTATCTCTTGTTTGTATTATTCAACCCATTACTCAATAAACATGCCTTTTAATGCTTTTCATTTATTCATCCACTGAAGAAAACACTTTCACTTTATACATTCATGAATATGCACCATAAGAAATATATTCTATATCCTAGCAGATGGTAGCTTAAAGCAGGCTAGAAGTTAAGAGAAAGCCATTGTACTATCAACCTGCTTTAAGTGGTCACCAGTCTTCAAAAACTAGAAATAGCCAGGCTGAGGCTATCAGGTTTTAAACCTTTACTTCTCAAAAGTAATGCAGAAAGTTCTTCAACCCATTACACCATAGCCTGTTTCCAGTTTTAAAGACAGTTGACCACTTAAAGCCGACTGAAAGTAAAGCAGAATGCACCTGCATTAGGCTACCATCTGTTAGAATATAGAAAACATTTCTTGATACCTGCTCACATACATGTGATATTTTCTTGGACCCAAATAGGGAGATTTGGAAATTTTAATAGGGAGATTGGGGTGCCAAATAGGGAGCTTTTTTCGCGACACTTTTTCGCGACAAAACTAGGCGCAGACGATGAAATTCCAATAATTTTATATATTTTTTCATAAGTTAATTACTAGATCTAATTGCTTTTTTTTTTTTTTAAATAAGTGAATAAAGAAGTCTATAGACCACTAAGACAGAGACAATTTTTCCCCAGAGATATAGTTCTTATAATACTGACATGGGCCTATTATTCTAGTATTTTAGTACTGCAGAAGGATGGTTGTGTAAAGCTGGCTGAAAGTAAAGCAGAATACTCTTCAGGAGCATTCTGCTTCAGTAAAAGTTTAAGCCTGCTTTAAGCTAGATCTACAATCTGCTGGGATATAAGAACTATTTCCTATTATGGTTCTTATATTATTCATGACTAGTAAAGATAAAGTGGAACTATATCTATTTTCTTGAGAGAATGAATGAATTAGTTCAAATGGTCTAGATTTCTATCTATTGAGTAGATCAAAAAAGAGTTAGCAACTTAACAATTTGTTATTAATTTTGCAAACAGTATGGATCCAGATGAGACACCGCATCATCTCGTCTAGATACAAACTGTTTGACACTGATATTTTCTGAAAGAAAATGCACAAAAATTAATTCAGGGTATTCACTATTGTTGCAGACGACAAAGTCTGCAGACGACATTTACTAGCGCCATAAAATGGGCGTGGTTCTAACAACGTAAAAACGCGTTTAAAATTTCTACCGCGAAAACTGATTGCAAATCAATTTTACAAGCGTAATTCGTCAAAAAATCTAACTTGATAATTATACATTTGCACAAATCATATCTAACAAACAGAAGAATTTAGATCCAATGTTTAATTTTAATTGATTGTTAGAAAACGACGCTGGGAATACTTTTTAGACTAACAAAATATACGTAATTCTCATAGCAAATATTAAAGCGACTCGCAACCAGATGGTGCATTAAAAATAGTAATTTGTAAATATGTGTCAAACGCTTATATAAATGGTAAAGAATTAGTTTAGGATAAGAAATTCTGTTTAAAAAAAATGAATTTCAATAAAAAAAAATATTGGTCTCTGGTGGGATTCGAACCCATGGCCCGGCATTGGCGGACAGAAGGCAAAATAGGGGAAACCGCTTAGACCAATGGACCACGGAACTATCAGTTTATCTCGGATCGATTTAACGTGTTTCAATGTGTTGCGGTCGAAAGTGCATACAACTTCGTAATTCGGCTCGTGTTTATGTCTGAGCCCGTGTAGAGAAGCAACAGCAACAACTATACCGTCTACTAGTCGGTATAGAAAAACGATGGAAAATATCTAAAAATCTAAGATTCGGTGACGATTCTTGAGACTTTTTTTGGACTGATCATATTTTTTTAATGTCAGAAGCCAAATAATGCCACAAATTTGCTTTTATTTGAGTATTTTATTTTATTTTGACAAGTACACCATCCGGTTGCGAGTCGCTTTAAGGCGCCCCGTCATTTTGTAACGGTAAAATTTTCGAAGTATTTTTCTGTTACGTGAATATTCAAAGTAGTTTGTGGTGGAAATCAATTCCTAAATGTTAATTCTGATTAGCTTCATCTAAAATGTGTGTTTGTCCAGAACTTACGGAGAATCGTCTGATTTTAATCCGGTCCGTATCGGGGACATAGCCTTCGCATCGATCACTGCTTTTAGAAATTGTCGTTGTTAAAGTCTCCGATTCGGGGTGAACCTGTCAATCACATTTTTGATAACCAATTAGATCTACCAGTACTCGGCGCGTGTGGTCAAACTTTTACCCAACATTGTTATGATTCAGCCTGTCATAATAGTGCTACACTAACAACTTATGGACGATTACGTAATGTGTTTACACACATCAGTAGCGTTTGGTGATAAGCGTGTGTAGGGATTAGCCAGAGAACTCTGAATTTTAGAGTCGGCGAACGAGGTATACAAATGATATAAAAGTTCATATTGAAAAAAATGAACCTGGTTAAATGAAATATCGGGAGATTTCATCTCCCGACCGGGAGATCGTGAGTAGAGGTCTAATTTCGGGAGCTCCCGACCGAATCGGGAGATATCACATGTATGCCTGCTCATGGCTGTAATAAATTGGAACTATTTTTTCAGTGGAGGAACAAATTAAAAGGCATAAAAACTCATAATTATGGGGTAAAGGGTTAACTAATTTTTTTATACCCAAACATCATGGTTTCCTTATAGACTCCTGGCTTTGTCTCTGTCTTTTTGGACTGTAGACTGGCTGTCCGAGGCCTCTCTCTCGTGTCACCACCATCCAGTGACATACTGTGGGCACTGCCTGGCCGGCTATTCGCCCGACTACTCTGTTTGCTGTAAAAGTCAAGAGAAAACACATAAACACATGTAACCCATGGCTGATAACCATAATGATTACTAGTAAATCAATTTGTCAATCTGTTATTTTTTTTGTATCTTCTGATTGTTGAACATACATGATTAACAAGAGGACCAAGATGAACCTTGAGCGCTCACCTGAGTTCACCATGTAAAACTTGACCTATTGACCTAGTTTTTTACCCAAAAGCAAACATTTTGATCAAGTTTTATTAAAATTCAATGAAATTTGTAGCCTGAAGAGTGTAAACAAAGTTTTTCTATGATTTGACCAAGTGACCTAATTTTTCGCCCGACGTTTCCCTCATTCTACCTAGACTTTGATATCATTGAGGCAAAATAGACTCACATAAACCACATTCTATAGTGATCTAGATTTCAATGAGGCAAACATATTGATCCAGTTTCATTTAAATAAAATTAGATTTTTGACCTCTAGAGTATTAACAAGATGTCTATGTTTTGACCTAGTGACCTAGTTTTTGACCACTGATGACCCATATTCAAACTTGACCTAGATTTCATACAGTACAATATTCAAACTAATCTTTTGAAAGATAAAGTGCAAAATGTGGTCTCTACAGTGACTAAGTTTTTTTATGATTTGACCTAGTGACATAGTTTTTGGCCTTACCTGACCCACATTCAAACTTGATATGGAATTCTATGAGGCAACTATTTTGACCAAGTTTCATTCAGATTTAATACAATGTGTAGCCTTTAGAGTGTTAAAAAGGTTCTTTCTATGATTTGGTCTAGTGAACTACTTTTTGACTGGACATGACCCACATTTGAATTTAACCTAGATTTTGTGTAGGCAAACATCCTGACCAAGTTTCATTCAGATCCAATGAGATTTGTAGCATCTAGAGTGTTAAGAAGGTTTTTATATGAATTGACCGAACATAACCAACATTCAAACTTGACCTAGATATTTATAAGGCAAACATATTTTAAAGTTTCATTCATTAAGATCTAATACAAGAGCCCCGTGGGGCATATTTCGCTCACCTGAGAATAACTGACAAAATGGAGATAATTATTTATGTCCAGGAAGGGGCATTTTTTAAACAATCTTGTAAGAGGACCTGTAGATGATGCTATGTGCCAAATATCTAAGATCAGGGTAGTAGGGTTTTAGACAAGAGGATTTTTGTAACTTTCCATTGGAAAAAAAATTCTATTTTTAGCTCCTGTGACTTACATATGCAACAGACTAAAACCAGTTGAACAAAAATAGGTAAAGGATATTTAGAAGTGTCACCATGATGAATATCAAAGCTCTGGCCATATTAGTTTCATTACCCGGCTGTACTTTTTCCAAGGTTCAGTGTAAAATTTCCATGGAATATGAATAATTTACGTGGAATTTACATGGAATTCTAAAAGTTCCATGGTTATTCGTAACAATTTCCAAGGTTTTTGTTTAGTCACCAAAATTTCCATGGTTTATGCATGCTTATGAACAAAAAAACCACGTAAATATCAAGAAAAAACCTTGGAAACTCTTAAAACCTTGGCAAAAGCTCGGAAAAATTGGACTTTGGCAAAAATAAACACGGAACAATCTCGGAAATAAGAACTTAACCATTTTTTAGCACGGAAAATCCTTGTAAAATAATAACTTAAACAATTTGCACCTCGTAAAAATTGTACTTAGACATTTTCCAGCACGGAAAAACCTTGGAAGTACAACTTAGTGAATTATAAATATAAGAAATATTTGCTACAATTGTAAGTTTCACAAAACAGTGAATATTATACACACCCAGGACACCAGCTCACAACAATCAGAGGTCAGAGATTTAAGTTGTCTGTTTATCTATACTTTAAAATGTGAATGTGGCAAAAATTAAAGACTCCAAACCAGTTCAGACTCCTGACAAAAGATTCATGGTAAGTTACATAACTTACATAAATACAATTTTATCATGATCATAATATATTTTGGATATTTACATGATACAAACAAAAGCATGTGGTACCCCACCCACTAGTAGTTAACTATTCCTCGTATATATATACTTTTCCATGGTATTTTGTCGAAACCACGTAAAATGGTTCTAATATTTCCATGGTTTTTTCCTAAATATTTTACAAGGATTCCTCGTAAACTTTTCCGAGGATTTTTTGTTTCCGTGGTTTCCTTGGAAATTAAATATTTTACAAGGATTCCTCGTAAACTTTTCCGAGGTATTTTGTCAAACCATGTAAAAACCAAGGTCTTGTATTTTCTAAGGTTTTCTCGTCTTTTTTCCAAGGTTTTTGTAATATGACCGTCCGAATACTCCGTGGTTTTTTCCATGGTTTTTTTTCATAAAACCTAGGAAAAAGTACAGCCGGGAGAGGAGAAGACGTTTGAAAATTTCACTATATAACTCTATGTAAAACTGTGACCCCCGGGGCGGGGCCAATTTTGACCCCAGGGGCATAATTTGAACAAACTTGATAAAGGACCTGTAGGCGATGCTATGTGTCAAATATCTAAGCTATGGCCCTTGTCGTTTCAGAGAAGAAGATTTTTTAAGTTTTCATTGAAAAAAATCTATTTTTAGCTCCTGTGACCTAGTTATGCAACCGACCAGAACCATTTGAACAATTTTGGTATAGGACATCTAGAAGTGTCACCATGCAAAATATCAAAGCTCTTGCCATATTAGTTTCAGAGGAGAAGACGTTTGAAAATTTCACTATATAACTCAATGTAAAACTGTGAACCCCGGGGCGAGGCCAATTTTGACCCCAGGGGCATAATTTGAACAAACTTGATAGAGGACCTGTAGGCAATGCTATGTGCCAAATATCTAAGCTCTGGCCCTTGTAGTTTCAGACAAGAAGATTTTTTAAGTTTTCATTGAAAAAAAACTATTTTTAGCTCATGTGACCTAGTTATGCAACCGACCAGAACCATTTGAACAATTTTGGTGAAGGACATCTAGAAGTGTCACCATGCCAAATATCAAGGCTCTGACCACATTAGTTTCAGAGAAGAAGACGTTTGAAAATTTCACTATATA
Organism: Gari tellinella; assembly: GCA_922989275.2. Lineage (NCBI taxonomy): Eukaryota > Metazoa > Mollusca > Bivalvia > Cardiida > Psammobiidae > Gari > Gari tellinella. Next base: position 49,414,418 of record OV277864.1, read on the forward strand.
ACTCTATGTAAAACTGTGACCCCCGTGGCCGGGTCAATTTTGACCCCAGGGGTATAATTTGAACAAACTTGATAGAGGACCTATAGATGATGTTATGTGCAAAATATCTAAGCTCTGACCATTGCAGTTTTTGACAAGAAGATTCTTTAAGATTTCCTTATTTTTTCACTTTGGTTGCCATGGCAACCAGAGTTCTACATTGTTTTTAATTCTTTGAACAAATTTGAAAGAGCTTGACCAAAGGAACATTTCTGTAAAGTTTGGTTGAATTCTGCCAAGCGGTATAGGAGAAGAAGTAATTTGAAGCAATTGTTAACGACGACGCACGACGGACGACGCACAACGCACGACGACGGACACAGGGCCATCCCAATAGCTCACCTTGAGCCTTTGGCTCAGGTGAGCTAAAAATGTGTAGCCTCTACAGTGTTAACAAGGATTTTTCTTTGACCCAACATGACCCACATTTGAACTTGACCTATATAAATTCTTCAAGACAAACATTGTCATGAAGTTTCAAGAAGATTGAATATTAAGGAAACAATTGGTGACAAACAACAGCGCAGGGTGTACCATAATACGACCTGTTTTCAGGGGTGTATAAAGAGCATACATTTCATGTAGTATTATTAAATCAACACTTGCATCTAAACCTTAACCAATGCCGCCGACGCTAGCATGACTACATAAGCGCCCCCTTCTCTTCGAATAAACATGCTAAAATTGTTTGTTAGTTACGCCACTGTGTCTCAGTTATGCCATTGTAGCTCTGTTAGAGAATGTACTCACCTTGTAAAGGACTCTGACTCGTCTCTGCTCTCCTCACCATCATTATCAGGGGAGACAACCTCTGAGTTTGGTACTGACCCAATGTGGTTGGCATACAGGTCTGGTGTACGATTAAGTCGTGTAGTTTTGTGTATCAACGACCCCTGCATTACCTCCCATTGCCGCTTGGCATTGTTGATGGCAAGTCGTCTCTTCTCCTGGAAAAGAAAATCCAAGTTAACCCATTACTCAATAAATATGCCTTTTTACTTTGAGTTATTCCTCCTCTGAAGAAAGTAGTTCCACTTTATACAGTAATGAATATGTATCATAAGATTAGAATATTTTTATATCCTAGCAGATGATATCTTAAAGCAGGCTGAAAGTTAAGCAGAATGTGCCTCAAGGCACATTCTGCTTTACTTTCAATCTGCTTATATATAATTAAATGATCACCTGTCTTTTGCTGCATAACACAACTCAATTAGGTTGCCATACAATAATACTGAGTTGTAAACCCTACTATTAAAAGCATATTTGACAAATTTGTTGTGTAAATGAAGATAATTTTCGAAGTAAACAAGATTATGTTTGTGAATCACTATGCCCCCTGATGTGACTATTACCTCTAAATGACCTTGACCTTTGTCTGACCCAACTTGTACTGAGTCAAAGATCTTTTTAAGGTGATTTAGCATGCCAAGTCTCTATTGCATGTAGACTCAAAGTTATGGCCAAGGTTAAAATCAGCCTGTTTCACCTGTAAAGGAGCTCTAAATGACATTGACCTCCAAGTTTTACTGAGGTCAGAAGCTTCTTACAGTTTTGAGTAAACATGTCAAATATGAAGTCTCTGTCACATGTGCTTCCATATTTATGGCCAATGTTAAGCTTGTGGACAAACAGACAAACAGACAGACAGACAAACAGAGCAAAAACACTATGCCCTGACTAAGTTGTGTAGGGGCATAAAAAATTGTTAAAATTTGCAGTGAATAATTTGCATATTAATAAATATATTTACAAGGGCCACCATGGCCCTAAATCGCTCACCTGGAACACCATGTAAAACTTGACCAATAGTGACCTACATTATGACCTGACATGACCCACAATCAACCTCTAGAGTGTAAACAAGATTTTTCTATGAATTGACCTAGTGACCTAATTTTTTACCAGACACAATACACATTTGATTTTGACCTAGATTTGATGTAGGCAAACATTCTGACAATATTTTATTCAGATCTAATGAGATTTGTAGCCTCTAGAGTGGTAACAAGATTTTCCAATGATTTGACCTAGTGACCTAGTTTTTGACCTGACATGACTCATATTCGAATTTGACCTAGATATTAATTAGGCAAACATTCTGACCAAATTGCATTACAATCAAATGAGATTTGTTGCCTCTAGAGTGTTCACAAGGTTTTTCTATGATTTGACCTAGTGACCTAGTTTTTGACCGGACATGACCCACATTCAAACTTGACCTAGATTTCATCATGACAAACATTGTCAACAGGTTTCATGAAGATCAGATGCAATTTGTAGCCGCTAGAGTGTTCACAAGGTTTTTCTTTAATTTGACCTAGTGACCTAGTTTTTGACCGGACATGACCCACATTCAAACTTGACCTAGATTTCATCAAGACAAACATTGTCATGCAGTTTCATGGAGATCAGATGAAATTTGTAGCCGCTAGAGTGTTCACTGGGTTTTTCTATAATTTTACCTAGTGACCTAGTTTTTGACCGGACATGACCCACATTCGAACTTGACCTAGATTTTACCAAGACAAACATTGTTATGAAGTTTCATAAAGATCGGATGAAATTTGTAGCCACTACAGTGTTCACAAGGTTTTTCTATAATTTGACCTAGTGACCTAGTTTTTGACCGGACATGACCCACATTCTAACTTGACCTAGATTTTATCAAGACAAACATTGTTATGAAGTTTCATAAAGATCAGATGAAATTTGTAGCCGCTAGAGTGTTCACTGGGTTTTTCTATAATTTTACCTAGTGACCTAGTTTTTGACCGGACATGACCCACATTCGAACTTGACCTAGATTTTACCAAGACAAACATTGTTATGAAGTTTCATAAAGATCGGATGAAATTTGTAGCCACTACAGTGTTCACAAGGTTTTTCTATAATTTGACCTAGTGACCTAGTTTTTGACCGGACATGACCCACATTCTAACTTGACCTAGATTTTATCAAGACAAACATTGTTATGAAGTTTCATAAAGATCAGATGAAATTTGTAGCCGCTAGAGTGTTCACTGGGTTTTTCTATAATTTTACCTAGTGACCTAGTTTTTGACCGGACATGACCCACATTCGAACTTGACCTAGATTTTACCAAGACAAACATTGTTATGAAGTTTCATAAAGATCGGATGAAATTTGTAGCCACTACAGTGTTCACAAGGTTTTTCTATAATTTGACCTAGTGACCTAGTTTTTGACCGGACATGACCCACATTCTATCTTGACCTAGATTTTATCAAGACAAACATTGTTATGAAGTTTCATAAAGATCAGATGAAATTTGTAGCCGCTAGAGTGTTCACAAGATTTTTCTTTAATTTGACCTAGTGACCTAGTTTTTGACCGGACATGACCCACATTCGAACTTGACCTAGATTTTATCAAGACAAACATTGTTATGAAGTTTCATAAAGATCAGATGAAATTTGTAGCCGCTAGAGTGTTCACAAGATTTTTCTTTAATTTGACCTAGTGACCTAGTTTTTGACCGGACATGACCCACATTCGAACTTGACCTAGATTTTATCAAGACAAACATTGTTATGAAGTTTCATGAAGATCAGATGAAATTTGTAGCCGCAAGAGTGTTCACAACCAATTGTGAACGGACAGACGAAGGACGACGGACATCCAGCGATCCTAAAAGCTCACCTTGGCACTTCGTGCCAGGTGAGCTAAAAATAGGTGGCATGTCTGCTTTAAACAGACCATACATATAATTGAGGTGTGCCACGACAAAACCAGCCTTGTTGCATAGTTTGGTCTATACTGTCAAATACTGTATATAATACAGCTACATAAAATTTAGATGCATGTGGGTGTCAAACAGTGTAGATCAAAACCAGCCGCCATATCAAAGATGCGGCGGCTGACCTTGATCTACACTGTTTGCAATGCTATAAGGCTGGTTTTGTCATATGGAAAAGCTCAATTTTATGGTTACTTAATCTTTTCTATGCTAGAAACTAGTATATGTATATATTAAATATTTTTTACAAACAGTATATAATTATAGACCCTGGTCAGGGGTGTTTATAAGGAGTTTCTGATCAGGGTCTGCACTATATAAATATTGATATGAGTCATCAACCAAAATGGTTTCAATTAAAACTTCTAGTCTTGCACATTCATGCTTAACCCATTACTCCATAGGTACATTTTTGCAGGCATCTAATTCATTCCTCCACTGGAGAAAGTAGTTCCATTTTATATAGTAATGAGTGTGCAAAATAAGACATATTTGCTATATCCTTGCAGATGGTGACTTAATGCAGACTGAAAATAAATAGTTATGTACCTAATAAGTTAAATAAGAGACATTCTATTTTACTTTGAACCTGCTTTAAGTGGTCAACTGTCTTAAAAATGAAACAACAGGCTATGGAGTAAAGGGAACACTGTCAAATACTAACTATATTTCTAACTATTTGCATGTCAATATAAGTGTTCAAACACATGCAAAACATCACATGACACTGAAAATATTTTCTGCGAATATTGGCTCAATCTTTACTACAGTAAAACCTCTCTATTACGACCATTAAATTATTTTAATTATTAGGATTTTTACGGTAGGTGACCGCTTAAAGCAAGATGACAGTGAAACAGAAAGCTCCTTTAACCCTTTACCTGATAGCCTATTTATAATATTAAAGACAGGTGATCACTTAAAGCAGGTTGAAAGTAAAGCAGAATGTGCCTTAAGGCACATTCTGCTTTACTTTCAGCCTGCTTTAAGCTAAAATCTGCTAGGCTATATAAAATATTTGTAATGGTAATTGTTCATGAGGGTATAAACTGGAACTATTTTCTTCAGCGGATGAATAAATTAAATACGCTAAAAGTCGCTTCTATGGGTGAAAGGGTTAAGAGCTTTCTGTTTCACTGTCACCTTGTTTTAAGCTGTCACCTCTCTATTATACAATCAATTAGCCTTCGTTTTAGTGGTCGTAATAGCGAGGTTTTACTGTATATTAACTGTTTGGATCTTAGTCATGCATATTCACATCCTTTGCAACCAATGTGCCTGTGAATAGTACACTTGTCGTGTGCAAATAGTGAAAACACAGATCAGAGGACTACTTTGAGAGCCATCTGACCAAGGTCTACACTTTTTTGTCATATTGCAATAAATTGACAAAAACAACCCTAAAAAGCCAAAAATTGACTATAATATTTTATATAATTCCATTGGAAGTTTTAAAGAGGAAAAGATTAACAAATACAAAAGACAAGTTTTGATCCCAACCAGACTTCTGTTAATTGGGCCTAGTCAATATTTAGACTGTTTACAATGGTATTCAGTACAGATAGTCTGTCTTCAAGTGTTAACAAAAACAATATAATTATGAATATAAATAATAAACAGTTATCCCATTTTTAACAGAATTACTTTTTATCACTGCAAACACTATTTTTTAATCCTCTTTCAAACTTTAAACTGTAGTTACAATTATATTAACTCTTTGTATACCTGTGAGTAGTACACTTGTCCTATGCAAACAGTGTAGACCCTGATCAGAAGGCTCCTTAAGGAGCCCTCTGATCAGGGTCTATACTGTTTGTCATTTTGACAAATATTATAAAAATCAACCCTTAAAAGTTGAAAATGGACTAGACTACATTGAAAACTATAATTGTCCATTTGAGGTTTCATGGAGTAAAGGGTTAAAGCATAGACAATCACAAAGACAAACATTTATGATTATTCCTTTGTTTTTGGATAGCAACATAAATTAAAATCACCTTTTCCCAATCAGAACTAAGGTTATACAAGTCTTTATCATTCAACATCCTATTGTTCTAAGTATGCTGTTTACACCGTTTATACCAATTGCAACTTCATTTAAATATTATATATTTTCTTGTAATGTATTAGATATAAAACATAATTAGGGGAAATACAAAATGACACCTTAATTAATATAAGTTTTTTTTTTATAAAAACATGTTAGGATTTAGATTAAACCCATTTATGCCTGGTACCGGTAACTTTGAAAAGCTGCACTTTACCAGAAGTCAGACACTGAAAATTACAGCATCTCACAGGGCTCCAGATAAGAGGTAGTTTTTTCAACAAATCCAACATTTTCTCACTCTTTTTAGCACCAAATCCTATGGTGTTACTACTCATTAGAATCGTCTCGAAGAGACGATTCTAATGAGTAGTGACACCATAGGGTTTAATTCAGAAATAAAGATTTTAGTTTTTGAAAAACTACCCTTATCTGGTGCTCTGATCTCATCAGGATCTGCACTGTTTTCTACTTCACCTGTATAACTCTAAGTATGGTAGCGGAGTAACCACGATAACCTGTGCAAACAGTTTGGATCCTGATGAGATGTCGCTAGAGTTAAAGACAAAAATTGTGACCTGATTCATGCAGAATAAAAGGGGAATAGAAGCTGACCTGAGTGCTCCAGATAAGAGGGAGTATATATACTGAACAAATCCACCATTTTATCACTCATTTCAGAATCAAATCCTATGTAGTGACACCTAGGGTTTAATCCAGAAATAAAGATTTTAGTTTTTTTAAATATTCCAATAAATCTCAAGCTGTCATTACCTTCATTTTAAATAAAATAGTCACCTACACTTAACCCATTACCCCATAGCCTGTTTATAGTTTTGAAAATAGGTTACCAATTAAAGCAGGTTCAAAGTAAAGCAGAATGTGCCTTAAGGCACATTCTGCTTTACTTTCAGCCTGCTTTAAGCTATTATCTGCTAGGATATAGAAAATATTTCTTATTATACATATTTATCACTGTATAAATGTGAATTATTTTCACCAGTGGAGGAATAAATTAAACACGCTTAAAGGCGCTTCCATTGGGGGGAAAAGGGTTAATTAATGCAAATGTGATTAATTAGTTCCAGTCATAAATGGGTTTATATGTGACTTATTATTTCACTCTGAATATGAAGTATGACATACGGTGTATTGGCATACTGATCATGGTGCAAGACAAATTAAAACTACTCTAACAACCAATATAATTGTTACTGTTGTCATGGGAACATGCAGTATTACGTGACAAGAAAATCCCACAATCTGTTTCCGTATACAGGTAAATGCCTAACTGTACTGTCAAACCTGACTCACAACTTGTTTAAATGTCTATTCCACTATATAGCTACATTGCTCTTTTCTAGTTTTGAAGACAAGTGGCCACTTAAAGGTTGAAAGTCAAGCAGAATGTACCTTAAGGCCCATATTGTTTTACTTTCAGCCTGTTTTAAGCTACCATCTATTAGAATATTGAAAATATTTCTTAGGGCACGTAATTTATTCATGACTGCGAAACTCGTTTCATCAGTAGATAAATAAATCAAAGGCATCAAAAGGTGTACTTAAAGGCAGCTGCTAATATACAGAACTAACGTAATGTAGAAAGCTCTAACATGAGCTTTCTACATTACTTCAGCCTTGCAATAAACTGTCATCAGTTAGTCTTAAAGGTCACTGTTCATTTGTTATCTTTAAACTGGTTTTGACAGCACATAATGTCTTGCGCTAGCTATGCCTATATTAGACTGCTATGTCGTAGCTAAATTTTTTGTCCTTTCAAATAAATAAACACCTATGCAATTAACTCATGAAATGTTCAAGGCATCAGAAATAAATCCCAAACTTTCTATCTGCCTTAATTGGCCCCCATTAAGAAGTTATGTATAGGCATGCACTAGTTTTACTTTATTCCAAAACAATTTACCATGTCTTTATTATAAGTACCTTTGCAACAGGTTGATACCACTTGTAATGAGAAAAACAAATAGTTGGTTCACAAAAGGCTAAATTCTTATCCGTATTAAAAAAATTATCCATGTACGTACAGTGCTGCAATTGAACATCTTTGAACCCATGACTCCATTAATATGCCTTTTTATATGTTTAATCTATTCCTCCAATGAAGAAAATAGTTCCAATTTATACAGTCATGAACATGTACCACAAGATATAAGAACTTTTTTTCTATATCCTAGATGGTAGCAATAAAGCAGGCTGCTCTTACATTAAACCTGCTGTAACCTTTTACTCCATCGATACAGATTTGAACACATTTTATTTATTCCTACACTGAAAAAGTCAGTTCTAACTTACACAGGCATGAATATGTATCATAAAAATTATTTTCTAAATCCTAGAATATGATAGCTTAAAGCAAGCTGAAAGTAAAACAGAATGCGCCTAAAGGAACATTCTGCTTTCTTTTCAACCTGCTTTAAGTTTTGTGGTCATCTGTCTTCAGAACTAGAAACAGGCTATGGAGTAAAGGTTTAAATGGTTACCTGTCTTCAACACTAGAAATATCAGGCTATGGAGTATTGGGTTCAAGAAGCCAGGATGCTATTGTTGGAATTCTGACCTTTAGAAAGGATGTTGCTTGAAGTAAGGTTTGCAGATAGACAAATAGATAGATGAATGAATTTAATTCTAGGTGCTAACAAACTTTAATTTTCTGGTTCATAAAATCTTTGTACTGGATATCTACAATACATGGGTTTTATATTGACAATAATGTTGAAATGTTCCAATCCTAAAGGTAACTTTGAGTACACTGGATGATTACAACCTGGTTCCAGTTCAAATAGTATAGTTACACTGGAAAATCAAAACCTGGTTCCATGCAGTCCAAATAGTATAGTTACACTGGATAATTAAAACCTGGTTCAATTCCCAAAAGTATGGTTACACTGGATAATTAAGAGCAATTCTCTGTAACCATCAACCAGATTATATAGGGGGGTCGGCATGCATAGTCACCGATTTGCATGAAACTTACAACATTTGTACCTCTCTACATGAAATGGAAAAAAATACCCCGAAAATTTACTTTCGGTATCCGGTTGCCATGGCAACGCGCAAACAAGATTTTGGCCAAAAACCATTGTTTGGTGAGTAAAATATGACAAATTCACAGACTTTTTCAGAGAAAACCGTACATATTTCAGATAAAATGACATTAATTTTGTATGTTGAAGTATGACACATTGACATAAAAATAACATTGTAGGATTCAACTCAACATTACACCCGATTGGTATGCACGTGTGAGCTTCAGAGGCATATATGCTGAAAGTAAGAAATCATGATTTGGGCATATTTTAAGGACTGGTAGAGAATATCTATGCATCCATAAAATACCTGGTTCCAGCCAAAAAAGTAACAAAAACATCAAAAAGTTACCGTAAATATAACAATCCATCCCAAAACACAACTTATGACATAAATCCCTATTCCAGAAGTTGAACAAATACGGCAATTAAATTACACAACATAATTCCCAATTTACAATATCTGCATTAGCAGTGATGTAATGAAATTCATGTATGGAATTCAATGTAAAGCCAAATAATGAGTTAACCCACCTATTAGTGAAGAGGCATGAATAGCTTTTAAGACAAATGACTTCTGACAGCACAACAAAAGTAATGTATGTATAGGAGCATTCTTTAAACTACTTTTGTCCAGCTCTGCCCATGGATCTACATTTGACAGTTTCACTTCAACTCAATGTGTCTTTAATTGAGTCTTCATAAACAACAGAACTTTCTGTAACTGTAAAAGGAATGAACATTCTGACTGAAATGTGTCAAAGAGCTGGATAGGCTACTTTTTCTCTATGTAATAAAAGTTTACATTTTGGACAATGAGTAGCAAAAATATTTTTAGTTACAGACTGCAAAAACAAGTTTCTTGCTAGAATTTTGTTTTTGGTTCTTTTAATTTAGTTTATATATATTTATACATGAATTGACCAAGGGACAAAGTTGGGTGACTCCAAGACCTGCTAGTACTGCTGGAGACATGAAGAATAAATCAAAAGCTTTTGGCTTGAAGCATTAAACCCATCACCCTTTGCCAATAGTGTTATGAGTTACTGGCATGCATGACATAATTCCTAAGCATGGATGCATAAACAAACCTTGTAAGCATGATTGGCCTTGTATTTAACAATTTTGTGTTTGATAAAGATCGGGACCATGAGTTCATTTTAATTACAAAATGGTTAAGAAATCATTCAGTGATGTTTCAATGTTTCAGAACAGCTGATCGCCACATTACTCCAATTAGTTGTTGCTTAAAACAAAATCATTTTACAGCTGATTTTTTGACAAAAATCACTTTCTTAAAAGTAAAATTCAGCACATATCATATCTTTTATTAGATTTTTGACTCATTTTAAAGTTGATTTTATAAACTAAATACAATTTTTTTTAATAACTTTGGTAATAATATTGAAAGAATTTCCATGTAACTCCAGAACGTATCATGTTTATTGTGAATGTAATTACATGTATTTGTCAAAAATCTCTCGCTTTGTAGGTACATTTATATAATTTCAGGTGAAGGGCATTTGAACGCACAACTACTGTGTGAAAAGAGCGCTATAGATATAAATTGTGTATAATAATTATTATTTGAGCATTTGATTTTACATTAAACCTTTAAAGAGCGCCTCATTCATGTTATTTGCAAATCATTCGATACTGATTCCTTCAATTTCTTCAGTTGAAAAGATGATTAGCTTACATGTAATTAGCATGCTAGCACTGAACGAGATGTAAGCAATGATGACCCATGTCTGATGTATAAGCCTAGCGCAGTACATGTAGTTACCTGTTGTAGGAAGCCAGATTGAGGATTTTCACTGTTATTTTGGAAGGAACTACCAACCTTGAACGGTCCTGTGTTCCGTGTATCGTTACCTGTCCTATACTAGTGGTCAGAAAAGGCAAAATATTCAAACTACAGCTATCATCATCAACCAATCACTATCTACTAGGCTAAACATAACCAACAGAGATATTGTCACAGTATGCCGACAGTCAATGCATGTTAATTTAGTTACAATTTCAAAATTGTATAGGCAGTCATCAAGGCACAGATGACAACCTTATTCTATGTACAAGGTTAAAAAACATTTGAGTTGAGTCTGAGATCGTTCTCAAGCATTTTATCGATCAGATTTGAGATTTTGTTTAGCAAAATGAGATCATTCTCAAGCATTTGATAGATCAGATTTGAACTTTTGCTGGAGCGGATCTTACGTTGGGCCCCTGAAGAACAATCTCAGACTCTTGGAATTCTGGGTAGTTTAATAAATACTGGTCTACATTAGCAAAACGTGCAGACTCTGGGAGCCCTTTGATCTGGATCTCAACTGTTTGCAAAATGATATGAGTATATTTTAAACACGTCCATGGTGTTGAAAGAGTTAAGTGCTGAATTGAATCTTCACATTTTGAAATGCTATAATTTTCTCATGGTGTGCAAATGAAGTTTCCTTATGAAACTATTAAGGAGCATTGACTAACTCACAGTGCATACTGTTTTTGAAAAGTATATACAAACTCATTTTAAAATGCAACTCTCTCCATGTATACCATATATATATTTTTAAACAAATATGCTCTGAATAATAGAAAGCAATACTAAAAGCACTTATTATCTCATCTAAAATCTACTTTAACAAAAGATCGTGATGTAAAGTCAAATTTATTTAAACCCCTAAAACTTCAAACGGACCATTAGAGTTTCCAAGACAGCATTCTGCACTACTGTATTTTCTGTAATAGAGGCCCATGCTCTTATCCCATTACCCAATAGCCAGTTTCTAGTTTTAAAGATATGTGACCACTTAAAGCAGGTTGAAAGTAAAGCAGAATGCGCCTTGAGGCGCATTCTGCTTTACTTTCAGCCAGCTTTAAGCTATTATCTGCTAGAATATAGAAAACATTTCTTATGATTTTTATTTTCGAAGGTATAAATTGGAACTATTTTCTTCAGCGTAGGAATAAATTAAATGCGCTAAAAGTCGCTTCTATGAGGTAAAGGGTTATAGAGGCCTATTCATCATTATAATATTTGTCTGATAATGGAAATTTTTGGCTGTGTCCAATTACCAAAATGAACCTGTTTCTAAATTTGAAGAAAGGTGACTACTTAAAGCAGATTGAATGTAAGACAGAATGCACCTAATTAAAGGCGCATTTTGCATTACTTTCAGACTGCTTTAAGCTACCAACTGTCTGGGAAAATATATCCAAATAGTCTCAGGGTCCCCCTTTTGAAGAATGTCTGGCCCACTGGAACCTCTATTACAGAAAATATGGTATATGCATGATTTAATATTCATCATTCTGCCTTTAAAGTTTTAAATAATTCTGAGTCCAGTGGTTGCATAACTCAAGTTTTAGACCCAGATCTATATCTTGCATGAATCTCAGGGGTTCTTTTCAAAATCCACAGTATTGCATGTATATCATTTTATCAATCATTCTGATGATTTATCTACAACTAAAACTATGACAAGTCACAAACGGAACTAAAGGTTTTCCTTTCAACAAAACTGTTAGGGAAACCATGATACTGTATACCAATCACCATGACAACAATGATGAGAGAATGATTGAGGTCACACTACCATGACTTCCTGTCACCACAAGGTCAAGGTTAGCTAATCACAGGTCAAAGTTCACATGTCTCCTGTTTTATACATTTAACCCATTACCACATAGCTTGTTTCTAGTTTTGAAAACAGGTGATCACTTTTAGCAGGTTGAAAGTAAAGCAGAATGTGCCTTAAGGCACATTCTGCTTTACTTTCAGCCTGCTTTAAGCTACCATCTGCTAGGAAATAGAAAATATTTCTTATGGTATTCTATTCTTATATAAAATGTATGCAGAAAGCTAAAATAGAATCAGTCTGCTTTGTCCAATATTAAGCTACAGTGAAAAAGACGCTACTCTTTCCCAATAAACGTGATTACGCTAAAACTATATTTTCCTTTGCAAACAGTTTGGAGCCAGATCAGATGTTGGGTGACCCGGTTTCTGATCAGTTTCCAAACTGTTTCCAGCTCAATTTAAAACGAGTCATCAATATTGTCAAAACATTGTCATTTTACCCATTTAAATTCATTGTGTTTGCGTTTCATTTGCGTTTAAACAGAAAAGAATTACATCTTGACTTCATTGTACCCGACTAGTCATTAGATAAAAGACTACCAATGAATCTTCTTTTTGATAGTTGCTCAAAACAAAGCTGTCTGTAAATATGACTGAGTCATTAGGGACAAATTTAGAAGTCCTCTGATCATGGTCTGCACAAGTTGTTTTTACTTTATTTTTTTAAATATTTTCTAAACAACATAAACTGGCCCAAAGGTTATAAAGAGTTTGAGTTTGCTAGCAAAAGCTTAAATCTGACCAATCAAATGCTTGACAACAATCTCAGACTCAAGTCAAACTATTCATAATCTTGGACCCTGGTCTTTTTTTTTTCAAAGATGGAACAGTCCATATGATACATAAAACATAAAGCAGGAGTCATGTGTTCACATTGAGTCTAGTGTAACTGTTATATCTGGGTATTATGGCACAGTCTATAGTACAAATAACATACCCTATCCATGGTCACAGGGAGGGAGATTAGTTTCCCCTTGAGAAGTTAGAAATATTAAAATGTGATGTCAGTTTTGGTTCAATAAAATTTACGTCATTATTTTATTAATTTTTGCTAGAAGGGCTCATACAGGTTAAGGAAAAGGGACAAAATTAAATAATAAGCAAGAAATGGCTTGGTCTAAAACCAGTCTACACATACTTAGGTAGGATATGAAATGCTACTCTTTCCCAACATCTATCTCGATTGTGCTATACAAGACCCCTGTCAAATCAGATTGGTGTCCTTACTGCCACTCAAATAGCCTTTTGTTTTGAAACATCAAAATCATCAATCATCAATCAAATTGGGGAATTGTACTCTTGCATTCTGTGAATGTTCATTGGATGCCCAATACAACTGGGTCCAAGGTTATAAAGCGTTTGAGCTGAGTCTATTGTGTTCTCAAGCATTTGATTGGTCAGATTTGAGCCTAGACTCAAATCTGACCAATCAATTGCTTGAGAACGACTTTTGACTCAACTGGAAAGCTTTATAACCTTGGACCTGTTCATGTCCACGACGTTGTTACTGCAGTTACACAACATCTCCTCTTCATCCACAATATGATCATCTGCAATCACAATGCTTTCTTGGAGTGTCTAAGACGATTCTTCCATGACCATGGTGTTCACACAGCCACTTCATTGCAACCATACAAGGTTTGCACTGCATCCATTAAAGCCTTCTCATCAATTTAGTACTCTTGTTACTTTTGCGATTATGGCAACTTCAGGGCTGTCCATGGTATTCTGAGTATAGGATGCCAAGCCTGAATTGGCTTTTACTTTCAGCATAATTCAAACAGTTGCCATTGGCCATCAACCTTAGGCATCCTTGGTGTCTCCTTTGCCATTCTCAACATAACCCTACCATGCTCATGACGAGTCTTTTGCTTCCTGGGTGGCGATAAGAATGCAGTAAGGATACCAATCCAGTGTGACAGGGTCTAAATTGATGGGTTTTTTGCAAATAGTTTGTTACATTATAACTAGATCCAATAGCAATTAATATTGGATATCAATGTTTCCAAAAAATATGTCATTTTTATTTTGTTCTATAAATGTTTAGTTTCCTTTAATTGGGAGAGAATGACATTTCTTCACTATATTAACCCTTAGCCCGCCAAATAAATTGTCGTCTGCTATATTTCTTGTCTGCTTCAAGTTTCAAAGTGCTTCAAAGTTGCTCAAAATTGCTGAAAATGTTGTCTGAGTGTCAAACAGCTTGGATCCGGATGAGACGCCGAGTTACTCGGCGTCTCATCCGGATCCAAGCTGTTTGCATATGGAGCTATAGTCGTGACTGGCAGGCTAAGGGTTAAGTTGTTTGGTAGACATAGTAAAATTTATAATCAAAGTACTGAGAGCACTAAAGATCAAGGAGTACAGAATGATGAAGTTGTTTAGCTCCAGATAAAAGAAAGTAAACTGAACAAATCCAACATTTTCTCCTTCAGATCAAAACCAAATCCTATGATGTAACTGCTCATTAGAAGTGTCTCTTCAAGACGTTTCTAATGAATAGTGATACCATAGGGTTTGAAGCAAAATAAGGATTTTAGTTTCAGAAATACTCTCTATATCTGGAGCCCTGCATGCCATTACTGCTGAATGTCTTAAATAAGTGATAAACATGATCATGTTGATCACACCTTTGACATTGGTTACTGTTAACCCTTTCCCTTATAGAAGCGACTTTTAGCACATTCATTTTATTCATCCGCTGCAGAAAATAGTTCCAAATTATACCGTAATGAATATGTGTCATATTAAATGCTTTCCTTATTCTAGCAGTTAATAGCTTAAAGCAGGCTGAAAGTAAAGCAGAATGCGCCTTAGGGCGCATTCTGCTTTACTTTCAACCTGCTTTAAGAAGTCACATATCTTCAATACTAGAAACAATGCTATCAGGTAAAGGGTTAATAACATGAAAATGCAAAGTCTAACTGCCTCTGTTAAATTCTTGACCAATTTTTTTAACATAATGTTCACCCATGAAACTATTCAAATGAAAAATATGGATATTTTGGGTTGTTTTCAAAAATACATTGCAAAATAAACAAACAGTGCAGACTCTTATCAGAAAGCTCCTGTAGGCGCCCTCAGATCTTGGTCTGTACTGCCTCAATAGGACAAAATTAATGTACTCTTTAAAAGTACACTGTTTGCAAACTATGAGTATACTGGTAACTATAGTTCAATGGCTTAGGCATTATCTGCAGTTCATGAATGTCAGTGCTCCCAGTGCTTACATCATATTTTTTTTATAATACAAAATATAATTATTGTGCAATAAATAAACTCCTAAACCTGAAAACATCTTTAGTACATAACATAAATTATGTAATAAGTATGGCGAGTATATTTAACATTTATATTGTATTATATATGTAATGTATTCAAACTGTAGTACACACCTTGGTATTGCCACACTCTTGTCTTAGCAAAACCTGCGTTTAGCAACCACTCAATAAAGATATAGATGAACAACGCAGAGCTCAAGGGGAGTAATTCAAAAACTAAAATCTTTATATCTGCATTAAACCCTATGGTGTCACTACTCATTAGAATCGTCTCTTCGAGAAGATTCTAATGAGTAGTAGCACCATAGGATTTTATGCTGAAATAAGTGAGTAAATGTTTGATTTGATCAATTTACTCCCTCTTATCTGGAGCCCTGACAGAGATCTCTTAACACAAGTTGATATTAAAAGCATAGCTTTGTGCAAAACAATATATAACTTAATGCAGGACAAAAGTAATTCAGAAAGCACCCATTGTGTTGTTTATGCCAGACACTAAGCTTCCATCTGTTTGAAAGACTTGTGTACTATATGTAACTTCTACTAAGTGGTTGCTGAGGACAGTTGCTTTAGCCAGAAGCAGCAAGCATGTAGCAATGATCATGAGTATTTACTGATCAGGAGCTGTGATGGGTAAACAAGTCCACAGCAAAAGAATAAGCAAGCATTGATCTTTAGCAATCCTATGTAGAGACATAGAACATTGGTGGACAGTACAGAGCTATATGTTTGACGATGAAGAGTTAAGGCATGACTGTGATTTATTGTTGTTAAATACAGTCAAACTTGTGTTAACCCTTTCCCATACAGTCTATTTCTAGTTTGAATTACAGCAGGTTTAAACCCATTATCCCATACATACTCTTTTCTATGCCTTTGTTTCATTCCTCCATTGAAGACAATAGTTCTCTTTTATACAGTCATGAATAATTATTAGGTATCATAATTTATATTTTCTAAGTCCTAGCAGATAAAGCAGGTTGAAAGTGAAGCAAATTGAGCCTTGAAGCTCATTCTGCTTTACTTTCAGACTGCTTTGCGAAAATATGTATGGTGCATATTCATGACTGCATGAAGTTAAATGACTTTCTTCAGTGGAGGGAACAAAAGGTGTAAAAAGGTGTATTTATAATGGGTTAAGGGATATCCATGCTTCTTCATTGAATACTGCACGGGTTTGACTGTACTTGATAAAACTATTGGACCAATAACAAAAGTATGTATACCTTACATTATTGGGATAAAAAAAAAGACTCCAACCCCCTTTGGTGAAGTTTGAATGGTATTCTATAGCAATTGTAAAAGCAATCAACAGTGAAACCTCTTTATAACAACCACTGAAATAAGGCTTAATGGGTTGTTAAAAGACAGGTGACAGCTTATACAAGGTCACAGTAAAACAGAAAGCTTCAAAAGGAGCCTCCTGTTTCACTGTCATCTTGCTTTAAGCAGTCACCAGTCATAAACACCTAACAATTAGCACAGTGTTGTGATTGAAATTATAAGAGAGGTTTTACTGTATATGTATAGCAAAGACTAACAGTTTTTACTGATCACCATTCACATCTGAAAATTTTATCATTTTTTGAAAATTGCTCACAATTGACTTGCATTATAGCTAAAAATTAAATGAGAAATATCATATTTCTGATTTTTCCCCCCAATTTTTATGCATGCTAATGATAAATACTTAAAACATTTCTGGCATGACAGTATACAAATGACAATTATATACATGACAAAAGGGAATCTATTAAGTTATTTCTCGTTAGCTACAAGTGCAGTAAAACCTTTAACTATACAGATGCCACTCATAGGAAGATGAATTTGCCATCTAATATAAAGGAAACAGTTTAATACAGAACAAAAGTAATGCAGAATTCTTCTTTAGAGCTTTCTTCATTACTAAAATTTTGTTCTACAATAAGCAATAACAGCAACATGACTTAGTTCAAAGTTTGGACAGCTTAATGTAGAACAAGAGTAATGCAAAAAGCTCCACAACTGTCTGCATTATTTTTGTTCTACACTGAATAATTATGCAATACTGTATACAGGTTAAACTGTGTGGAAATATTAAGGCATACCAGTAGGTTATATATGTGATGGCTGCTGCTTAAGGATTAGGTTATATGTGTGATGGTTGCTGCTAGGATTAATGTACATGTATATGCGTGCTGAGATATTATGACTGAAATAAACTGAGACGAAAATAAAAGTCACTGGACAGCAACAAACGAGGAGCAGCTTTAGTACCTTCTGTCCTAAACTTTTACCCACAAAGGGCTGCATGTATACCTTAGAAAGGGGAAAGGCAGTGCTTGAAAATTAAATGTCCCTTTTTACAGGAAAACATATGGCAACAAACCTGATCATGGCATGAACATTCTGATACTTAGAAATTAGTTACATGTACATTTGTCGTTGAAGTAGGTCAATCAAGGACAATATATCTAGATCTGGGTTGTACTTAAAATTTACAAAGAGCTCTAGTCTCTACTAAAATCATAATATGTTGTGTGACTTAATAATAAACAATGTGACTACTCATTGGAATTGTCTGAGAGAATGCTACTGAGTTGTCATAATGAGATTCTCTTCAAGAAAATTCTAAAAAGTTGTCAGGACTTGGATTTGTTGGTAAACATAAAGGACGAAATGTTCAATTGTTCATTTTACATACTTCCTTTTTCTAGAACCTAATAAGAAACCCTCATTTATACAGGGCTCCAGATAAGAGGTAGTTATTTCAACAAATCTAACATTTTCTCACTCTTTTTAGCACCAAATCCTATGGTGTTACTACTCATTAGAATCGTCTCGAAGAGACGATTCTAATGAGTAGTGACACCATAGGGTTTAATTCAGAAATAAAGATTTTAGTTTTTGAAAAACTACCCTTATCTGGTGCTCTGCATGAGCATCACTAATAGATTATAATATAGTCAACAATGGTCTTACAGACTAGTTCCAATGATTTTATTGCTTTGGCATAGAATGTGTTAACCATCAACAAGAAAAAAACAGGTAGAAATAATTTAGATAAACAACATAAAGAAAGGCTAACAATTAGAAATATAGACAAACAGAGAAACAGATAAACTGACAATTTTGAAATGGAAAGAAAGGCAAACAATTAGAAATTAACCCTTAGCCGGCCAAATAAATTGTCGTCTGCTATATTTCTCGTCTGCTTCAAGTTTCAAAGAGCTTCAAAGTTGCTCAAAATTGCTGAAAATGTTGTCCGAGTGTCAAACAGCTTGGATCCGGATGAGACGCCGAGTTACTCGGCGTCTCATCCGGATCCAAGCTGTTTGCATATGGAGCTATAGTCGTGAGTGGCAGGCTAAGGGTTAATATATATAAACAGAGAAACTGACAGTATGAAACTGGCAGTCTTGAAATGACAGTCTTCAAAAATGAGAGAATTGAGAGAATTACAAAAATTATTATTTTTGTATCGTATTGTAATATTTGACACTCTTTATAAAAGAAAACTCTCAATAATATCATCATGTAAAATGTATGTGATAGGGAGAAAAATGTGTACATACCTTCATAACGGAGAGTTTGTTCATTTCTTTCTTCTTCTCCTCCTCCTTGCGTGCCATGACTAGTGCTATCCTCCGCTCCTCCTCCTTATATTGTAAAATACAATTCAACAGTAACTCCGATATAGGAACACACTCATACATCTTGAAGAAGTAGGTAACGAAAATCAATTGAAACTCAATTAAAACAAAATAAAAAACAATTGATTTTGTCATTAAAACTTTAGCGATCAGTTTTATGTCAGTTACGTGACATCACATCAAGCAGGATGATCAGTTGTTGATTTACATGTTTGTTTAAGTCCACATAGAACGGCTTCAAAAAAAGAATTATATTCTCCATCTAATCAAAACTACTGTAGTTGTCTATACCCAGTTCAAGCGTTATACACAAATCATATTCATTTTCTGGTGTTTTTTTTTCAAGTGTTAAACAGTTTTATACAACCAACTATTGGAGCTAAATTTGTTTTTATTTCTAGCAGAGTGCCAATAAAATGTTGAGTTTGGTTTAGACAGATTTGTATTTGATGTTGAATAGAAGTAATACGGAAATCCCCTGTTATTTCTCAAACACTGTCTTAAAATTTCTAATGTCTAATCCAAGCTACCATCTTTCTGAAAGAATGTCAATATGCCCTCTTTCCAAAGTCCACTTATCACAAACTATATATACAGTATATAAACTTATTCTCAATGTCCATATACACAAAATGCAGAATGTGCTTGTTCTGTTATGCATTACATCTCTAGCTCATGTAATTTAGTCTAATTTTATAGATCCCAGGTCATGCTGTATAAACTCAATCACAATTGCAGACAGTTCAACTACACTGGGTATGTTTATGTTTTGATCATAACACAATGGTGGTAGAATAATTAATACTTTGATGCATTGTTCTATTCAATCATAGACATGGATGTAAAAGAATAGTATAGTCCTACCAGGTTGTTATAAACATACAACAGTATTGCTAAATTCTTTTACAATAAAACCTACAGAGGAAAATACTTTATTATTCTATATACATGCAAATGCATTGGAAATAATGACAGTTTTTTTAATATATATAAACCATTCATTTTAATTCGAGTAGAAAACAGTTTAAAACTTGTAATCCGATGCTGTGAATTCTGGCCAGCTGATCCCATCCAAAGTGGGATTTTAGCATAAACACATTTTTTGGGCATGCATGAATAGCTTCTTCCAAGCTGTATGTACAGACATCAATGGAAAGAAGATGAACATGCAGTCTTATAATTATGTGGCAGTATAATACAGGATAAAAAGAATGCAGAAATCTCCTGTTTCTTACATCACTGTTGTTCTGCCTTATAAGCAAAATTTATGTCATGTTTCTTTACTGATTAGGAGTGGCTTAACCCTTAGCCCGCCAAATAAATTGTTGTCTGCTATATTTCTCGTCTGCTTCAAGTTTCAAAGTGCTTCAAAGTTGCTCAAAATTGCTGAAAATGTTGTCCGAGTGTCAAACAGCTTAGATCCGGATGAGACGCCGAGTTACTCGGCGTCTCATCCTGATTCAAGCTGTTTGCATATGGAGCTATAGTCGTGAGTGGCAGGCTAAGGGTTAATAATTTTATTATTGTACACAGGTTTTATATGGAACAAAGAAATGCTCAGATAAGTAATTTATGTGGACCAAAACTTTCAGGGAAACAGAGATCCAAAGTCTGAAGGTGATATGATATGTCCATGGAATTTCTTAAACCTTTTCAACATGATCGACGTGTGTCAAATACAGCCGTAAGCTTTTATATGCATAATGTTCAGCCTGCTTTAACCCTGAGACCTCAAATGGACAATTCTAGTTTTCAATTTAGTTTAATCCTTTTTTTTGATATTTTATGGTTGATTTTTACAATATATGTCAAAATGACAAACAGTGTAGAACCTGATTAGAGGGCTCCTTTGATCAGGGTCTACACTGAATGCATAGGACAAGTGTACTCCTTCCAGGTACACAGTTTGCAAATGATGCATATCTGCCTGACTAGGGTTGAAAGAGTTAAGCAACCATCTGCTAGGATGTAGAAAATATTTCTTAAGCTACATATTCATAACTATATAAAGTTAAACCATTTTCTTAAGTAGAGGAATAATAATAAATTGGGTTCCAATGCTTGGCAGTGGCTTCCTTAAATGTGCAACAAGTGTTGATGACATTCAACGGTTTGTTCCAGATATCAAAATCTTTACAATGGCTACACACGACCAATTAAAGAGATGCAGACAAGATAAAATGGCTGGTAGGTAATTGTTAAACCTGTGAGAAAATACTTGCCAGGCTATAGTACTAAAACATTAATCCTTTACACGCCAGGAACCAATAGTGAATATCGAGGAACCAGTATTGAATACATTTGCAAATGGTTTGGATCCAGATCAGGCCCCACTATCGTGGGGCCAGATCTGGATCCAAACTGTTTGCAAATCAGATTGCTTTCTTACAACTGTTTGAAAAATATTAGTCCATTTCAAAGCAAATTAATGTGTGCAGCTGCCAATTGTTCGGCTGTTTAAAGGATTAACCCTGCAAGTGTTAAAAGTTTAAATAGAGTGATGCTAAAAAATTGTGCAGCTCCTTATCTTAACCTTTTCCCCAAAAGCACCATCAAATGTTTTAACCTACTTCTAAAATAAATGCCTTGGGATGCCTTTACCTATTCTTACAGTGTTTACCCTATTCTTGATGATGCCTTTATAGTTTATTCATCTGCATGCATAAACAGTCCATAATTATGGTGTTTACCTATTCTTATTCAATGCATAAGGATGCCTTTTGCAACTATTCTGCATGCATGAGCAGTCCATATATTTACCTATTTTTACAACCAATGCCTTAGACTGCCTATACCTATTCTTCTTCAAGAGCATTCCATCATATGATGTTTACCTATTCTTTAGTACCATTCCACGCATAATAGGGATGCCTTTAGCTATTATTAAAGCAGTCAATATGGTCACCTATTCTTTAGCATCAATGCCTTATTATATTAATTAGGCTGCTTTACATACTCTGCATCATACTAAGCAGTCCATATGATGTTAACCTATTCTTTAGCATCATATAATGCATAAGGATGCCTTAATTTAGCTATTCTTCTTCAAGAGCATTGATGTTTACCTCTACTTTAGCATCATGCAATTAATGCATAAGGATGCCTTTTGCCAGTTAACCCTAGCCGAGTCCATATAATATGTTTATACCTATTCTGCTGGCATCAATGCCTTAAACTGCTTTACCTATTCTTTTTCATGAGCAGTCCATAAATATGATGTTAACCTATTCTTTAGCATCAATAACTGGGGATCTTTTAGCTATTATTTTGCATGAGCACCAAATGATGTTTTATATTTACTTATTCCTTATCATCATGCATTATGTCTTCTGATGCCTGTAGTTCTTCTTTTAACCCTTAGCCCGCCAAATAAATTGTCGTCTGCTATATTTCTCGTCTGCTTCAAGTTTCAAAGTGCTTCAAAGTTGCTCAAAATTGCTGAAAATGTTGTCCGAGTGTCAAACAGCTTAGATCCGGATGAGACGCCGAGTTACTCGGCGTCTCATCCGGATCCAAGCTG
Organism: Gari tellinella; assembly: GCA_922989275.2. Lineage (NCBI taxonomy): Eukaryota > Metazoa > Mollusca > Bivalvia > Cardiida > Psammobiidae > Gari > Gari tellinella. The sequence goes on from OV277864.1 coordinate 49,437,381, forward strand.
TTTGCATATGGAGCTAGTAATAATAGTCGTGAGTGGCAGGCTATTAGCTTAGGGTTAACATCATAATTTTTATTTATGCTGTTTACCTACTATTCTTTAGCATCAATGACTGAGGATGACTTTACCTTAAGGGGCTTCCTGCTTTACTTTAAGCCTACTTTAAGCAACTACCTGCCATAATTAACATTGAAAGCAACTTATGGAGAAATGGGTCAAACAAAGGTTGCACCTGAATGCTGGATTAAGTGTTACAGGAAACTCCTATTGGAGCTTTCAGCATTTCTTTTTACCTGTAATTAAGCAATACTCCAATCTTTTGAGATTGGTCACCATAATTCTTTATTGAGAGACTGCTATATATGTATCACCCAATATTTTGAAAATGAAATAGTATTAGTCAATTAAGAGTAAAAAAGAAACATAAAAATCCTACCTGTTTAATAGCGAAATAGTTTATATAATAAATTCTTTCCATCGCAAGAAACGGTCAAATACCTTTCATCCAAAAATATAATCTCAGTGCTTTTTATGAAAGAAAATATAATATACACCCTATAAGTTTTTTAACTGATCTAGTAGTATAGTATCACAATACATTGACCAATTAACCAACTTTGACCCATTTAACCCTTTTAACACTGCAAACAATGTATTTAAAGACCAAATTGCAAACAGTTTGGATCCTGATCAGGCCCCACGTTTAGTGGGGCCTGATCAGGATCCAAACTGTTTGTCACACATATCCTGTTTCTGTAAATATGGAGAATTACTAGGCCAATTTCAGAATTTAAGCAGACAGCATTCTCAGCCGAGAAGAAGACCTCATTGTTGATAGGGTGGAATATCAATTAATCTTCAAGCCTTTTAATTACTGCAGGTATTTTGCTTGCCATTTAAACACTGTGAAGACCAAGACCAGAGGACTTCCATTCAAATAAGGACCTTTCATGTGGCACGTGTATTATAATGACATTTTCTACTACGCCCTTTGCCTTCAAAATGAAGTCGCATTTGAGTTGCATGATAGATTCTAATGGGAGATCATTCAAGAAATTTACAGCAATTGTAAGGCTAGGTTATACAGCCTTTATGAAAATTCTATATCTGTAAGTGGGTAAAATATGAATCAAGGTTTTTTTCTTCTTCAAATAAATTAAGCAATGAATTGAAGTAACAATTCAATACGGTTTTCGCAACAAAAGTGGCTAATGGAAATATAGTAATACCTTTGTTAAGTTACCACTAAAAAACAGATGAATGTATAGTCTTGCATGAAATATGGCAGCATAATAGGAGCTTTCTGCCTCACTTTTATCATGCATTATGCAGTGACTGTCTTAAGCGATACATATCCATACAGCTTATTCTAGTGCCTGCTGTACCCAGAGGTATTACTGTCACCTATCAATTTCAAAGCATAATAAGAAAACCTGACCTTGCCTCTATATATGCACCCTTCTCCTGACAGCTCCTAAGGGAGAAGTCAGGACAGCTCCTAAGGGAGAAGTCTTACACTGTTTTCTGAGGATCTAACCTAAGTGTGCACTCTAGAAAATCACAGTGAAAGATTTCCATACTTTGTTTGCCAATGTAATAGTTCAGATGGTGGATATTTTAAATAAGTGGAAATATAAACTAAATATTTCTTACACTTTCTACTTAAAGATTCGGAATGGACATCATTTCAATATTTTATTGATATATTTTTGTTAGTTTAAGGTACTTCGCATATGCGCGTAGTTTCCATACGATTGTTATGAAACTTTTCATGAAGAATGATAATAGCCTAAGAAACAATGTGTGTAAATATAGGCAAAATTTATCGTGCGGTTTGTGTCTTTAAGGTCTTAAAAAATTTTCTGACAAAAACCTAGAATTTTGATGATTTTATTTTTCTTAAAAATGAACAAAGCTAATGACTATAAGTCTCGCCCAATAAGTAGTCCACAACATTCATTACAAGAAAAGCTAAAAACATTTTGAATAAAGGTGTTCAGAAAGATGTTATCAGCTATTTAAATTTTGCAAAATGCTAAAAAATTGAATTACAAAAAACTGACTCATTCATTGTATATTTGTTTTCATTCTATTCAAATATATGGTTGATGAACTAGTCAGTCTGAAAAAATTAGAAAATATTACAGTCAGGATTTGTTGTAATAACATATTTTCTTATTAAAATGTGGGATATTTGTTGTTTAGATACAGTTACGTACCTTAGAATTAAAACTTTGTCATTAAAATACATTATTATTTATTCATGGACTTGCATACAAGGTTATTATATTGTTTGAACATAATTATAATGGGCAATATCGATCTTGAAAAGGTTAGCGTATTGATAAGCTTCAAGGTGTGGCTTTATAGTTCGATCAAATCATTTACATGTATACCGATTTAATTGACCTGTAAGTCATTAAACTAAAATGTACAGGTAAGTGGACATATACTTGGACCGTAAACATCACTAGTACTAATCAACGAAGACTAAACATAACATGTCTCTTGATTACTGCGTTATGGATTGACAAGTCAATAAATCGGACACGTAAAAAAAATATTTGGATCGGATGGGTCTCGAACCTATGACCTTTGGATTGCTAGTCAACCACTATAGTCAACCACTATACTAACTGCGCTATGAAGGATTATACTAATTCGTATCAACATTTCCTTTATATAAATTTTCTAGTATAAACACGTACGAAAAAAGTCTGTGTCGTCCAGACGCATATCCGCTCGCCCGCAAGACCGACTTCCGGTAGCGAAAGGCCTTAAACAATAATTATGTTATTCAGAGAAAAGCCTATGTGAGACCTCTCAAATATATTTTACCTGTGATTATCTACCTCAATATCATCCCTGATTATTATTTTTTTTATCAAGTCATTTGCTTATTAACCCATTACCCCATAGTCTGTTTCTAGTTTAAACCATTATCTACAAGAATATAGAAAATATTCATCCTGGTAAATATTTATGACTGTATAAAGTGGAACTAATTTCTACAGTGTAGGAATAAATCATAGGCGTAAAAAGGCGTATTTATGGGGTAATGGGTTAAACATCTGAGAGGAAAAGAGTTGAGTCTTGTGTACATACCGTAACTCTCTTCATGTCGAGCTGTTTGAGCTGCTGCATGTGTCTCAGCACTATTTGTTTGTAGTACTGTTCCTGAGTAATAGGATTCCCATCCAGGGACACCTCCGACAGGCTCGTAGAGTCCCCGAGACATGATATATCTTCAAAACTGAAAATATACACAAAAACACAAGTGACAAATTGGTCATTTACAGAAACAAATGTGGTTTGACTTATATAATAATTGGATTAGTTCATTTTTTATATAAGGGGTGCCTGGTCTAAATTTTCATCTTCAAAACTGAAAATATACACAATTACACAACTTAATGACACACTGACTATTTACAGTAACAAAATTTAATGTGGTTTGATTTATTTGTCGTATGTACATATTGTGTATTGTTGACAAACAAATTTACAGCACTCCCTCTCTACAACAACACCCAATGGGAGACAAAATATATGTGCGTTGTTTGGGGGGAGTCGTTATAGGGAGAGAAATTGATTTACATTTGCAAACAGCTTGAATCCAGATTAGACGCCATGTAATGTCACAGGCGTCTGATCTAGATTCAAGCTATTTGCCACTCATCATTATGTTTTTTTTTGTCAAAATGTTTAATATATAAATTTGAGAAAACAAGCAGAGGACAATTTTAAGTAGACTATACTGCAGCCGTGAAAAGAGTGGACATAATAACATTGTTTTTAGAACAGCGGCAATGGTCGTTGTAAGAAGGGAACCGTTGTTAGGAAGGCCGTTGTAGAGAGGGAGTACTGTATAATGTTAAAGATTCTTACTTTCATATATATACTTGTGTTGTGCTGCTTCGAAAGAAAGTTCAAGGTTTATTTTACCATACAGAATGAAAATTCAGAACAAAAGTAATGCAGAAAGCTCTGATATATATACAGTGTCTTTGCTTATTTGGGTAAATACTTTCCTCTTGTTTCTGTACATCTGTATGGGGGTTGACATTCAAGCATTTAACCCTAGAAATGGTCATAAACAAAATATTGATAGATATCATACTGTGATATATGCTAAGTATAAATCACTCTAGTATAAAGTTATTTCTTTTATTATACCCTTATCTCTATTGCCTGTCCTTAATGTATCTTTCAACAAGTTTTCTATAGTCTTATCTAGCAATGTTATTGAACCCTTTCCTCCATAAAAACCCTTTTGATTGGCTTAACCGATATGCACCTCAATAAATAAATGCACCACATATGAGTATTTGGAGATGGTTTTGGATACAGGTGACAGTTTAATCAATCACCCCATAAATACACCGTTTTATGCCTTTAATTTATTCATCCACAGAAAAATATATTTTCAATTTATACAATTCTGAATGTGTACCATAGGAAATAGTTTCTATATCCTAGCAAAATATAGCTAATAAAGCAGACTGAAAAGCTGATAATTAGTTCAATTTACTCCCCCTTATCTGGAGCCCCGACTTTATTCTAAAATTGATTCAAATCGTCTCTACTTTTGCAGAGTTCCAGTCCTTAGTGATGGGATCCTTGGCAACACCTGGTCAGAATCCTAGCTGTTTACAAAAGTACACAAAAAACTTGGCTCTCGCATAAAAGTTACTCAACCCAGCTGACAGACATATTTCATCCTCAAATGCAGAGAGCTCCTACAGCTTTCTTCATTACTTTTGTCCTGCATAATGCAATACCTTGTCACTTCTTCACTGAATGTCCAGTACTGAAAACATGTTTTACAGTAATGTTTTCAATTCTACATCTTAAAAGTGAGTTATTCAATCAACATTCTTCCATCATTTGAAAGATTTACAAACATCAAACATTATGCTGTTTCATATATATACAGTAAAACCCCTCTAATACGACCAATAAATTGTAATAACTTATGCGACCAATAAATTGTAATAACTTTTGCTTAAATCAATGTGACAGTAAAACAGAAAGCTCCTTTAGGAGCTTTCTGTTTTACTGTCACCTTGATTTCAGGGGTTACCTGTCTTTTTACAATCAATAAGCCTTCTTTTTAGTGGCCGCAATTGAGAGGTTTTATTGTACACCCACATATTAATCATGGTCTGCACTGTCAGGTCTTAAAATTAGCAGAGGGCAATCAGCCAAAATTCTACTTAAGATCCTTATGATTTTCACAGGAGTAAGAAAGTCGGTGACAGATATTTTTAAACCTAGAGACCTACTGAGCCTAATACTTTCAATGTCAAAAAAATAATTTCAGAACAGCTTATCGAATCTTATTGATACTAGTTATTACTAAAGTATAATGTTTACAGGCAGAATGAATGATCAACACTGGTAGATATATGACTATATAGTAAAAACCCTCTTATAATTCTAAACAACCAAATTGTGTTAATTATTGGGTTTTTAAGGCAGGTGTCTGCTTAAAGAAAGGTGAAAACTTCATGTTTTATTTTCACATTGCTTTAGGCTATCAACTTGTAACCTTCAGTACAAGCAATTAGCCTTCCTCTTATTGGTTGTAAAAGTGGGGTTTTACTGTATCTTAAGACTATCTTGACCTTCTTAGAAGTTAGGTCTTCAACAATCAACAGGGTCTAAAAATATATTGATACATGTATTGGTAACAAAAATTGGATCTATTATTCTATAGTCAAGTGAGTTCCACATTAAAAATATAATACTTGTCATCTGTAATGTTCAAGGGAGATAACTACTGTATACATCTGTTGCACTGCAGGGAAATCTATATTATACTAACTCGTCAATCATAATAAATACAGTAAAATTTCAATATCTCGACCTCACTTGATTTGAATCTACTTGAATTTCTACAGCTGAATTTCATTATAATTTATTAAATTCGCTTACATCAAACATATACCCTTTTTCAAAGTTCAAACATGGCTTAGCCACGTTTGAGCTTTGAAAAACGAATATGTTCAACCTAGGGGAGTTTGAGATATTGAAGTTTGACTGTTACTAAGTTACATTTCAAGGAAAGGGTAGTAAAACCAGGAATCATGCACACTAACACATCACACTGGGTTTTGACACTGCACAAATAAAGTAAACTGGAATTTATTTTCAAAGAAACACAATATTAGTAAATTCTAGTCTTATATTATATATGTGTATATCATATTTTTCAGCTACAATTATTGGACTAGGTTAAAGAAGCTAAATCTAAAAAAAAAAAAGCAATTAACCTTTTACTGTATGCTGCTTTATGCATACTATATTATAACGTAAGACAAACTATGACGCAAACAATTTTTACAGGAGCATTCCGTCTTTGAATTTTGTCCCCCGCTGGACCATCTTTCAAACAAAAAAGCTACTGGGTACTCAATATAAATCTATACGTATGACACTCGACTCCAGTACATTAACTCTTCCAACAAACAGAATTGAATAATCAATTGATAACACTCAAACATTAACTCCTAAACTGCCATCATGACATAATCTGTTTGAAACATTTGTCCTTGCTTTCATTTCGAATATCTTTAAGTACATTTGGTAAATGGACTAAAGTGATAACGTAATGAGTGTCAAACAGTTTAGATCCTAATCAGATGCCACATAATGTGGCATCTGATCAGGATCTAAACTGTTTGCAAATAACAGTTGTACTCGAGGTAATGCAGTGAAGGGGTTAATGGAATAATGCACTTCATATAAAGTTTTTTTTATTCTAGCGTATATAGTTATTATACTCCTTTTCAATATATTAAAAGCTTGTACAGTGTTCCCTCCCTACATCAGCCCACCAAACAATGATTCCCTCCTTACAACAATGCTTGCTGCTGTTCCCCAAACAAGACAATTATGTCTAACGCTTTCTCTGCTGCAATAGTGTCTCCTTAGAATTGTTGTTTGGAGCGCTTTTTCTCAAAGTTATGTATTGGCCATTTTGACAGAAGAAACACAAATACAATTGACAAACAGTTTGAACCCAGATCAGTAGCCGCATTACACATCATCTGATATGGATTCGAACTGTTTGCAAATATAATCTACAGTACTGGTATTTATCTTCCCTTCCTATAACAACTCCCTCCGAAACAAAAAACACATTCTATGTCTCCCATTGGGTATTGATGTAGAGAGGGAGAACTGTTTTATACCCCTCTACACAGTACATTAAAAGCTTGTACAGTAACATGTCTGACCAGTACAGAAACATCATGAACATATTACTCAGCTTATAATGCAGAACAAAAAATCGGCAGAAAGCTTCTATAGGAATATCCAGGCTCCAAATTCTGAACTGAGGATGCTTGTGAATGAACACTAGACTGCAGTAAAGTGGACTATGAATCATGTTTGACCATAGTAATATTACAATAACCGAAAACATTTCTTATAATTCCCTGTCTTAAGATCATAGTAAAACATGGTTGACCATGGTAACTAGTGCTGCAATAAACCATGTGGCCTCTGAGAAATGCTTGACCATGGTAATATTGATGACTATGGAACAAGATTAACCATGGTTTTAAGATCATGGTCAAACCATGGTTGGCCTTGGTACTAGGGTGGCAGTAAATCAAGTACCATATGAACATGTTCAATCATGGACATGTTTGTGCAAAAGGAATTAGAATAACCATGGTCCTTAAAAGAACACAGTCAACCATGCTCACTATGTTACAATAAACCATGCCATTAAACAGGGTTGACCATGAATTATAAATGGTTATTTTGTGGTCAACCATGTTACAAATATACAGTAAAACTTAGGTTGTTTAAAATTTTGTCAAACCATGACAATTTACCGACTCGAGTGTTTTTATTGACATTTTATAGGATTTAAATGACTTGGTGGACATTCCTATCAATTCACGGGAATATAAACCCGTGAACAATGTTTCGAAAAAGACATTTATCAAATTAACTACCGATAGAAATTCTCTTATCAAGTCTCGCGAGTCTCGTATGCGCCGCACGAGATTTGCGATATAGCGCGAGGTTTCAATTCCGTCAGTGTATAATTCTGTGGTTTGAGCTTTCTGTTTTACTGTCACCTTGCTATTAGCATTCACCTGTTGTAAACACATAATAATCAATGCAAACTAGTGTAGGTATGAAAGACAGGTTTTATTGCACTGCATAATGATGACAGACTGTATGTATTACCTGGAAGTTAGTCTCATGTTCCCTTGCAGGAGTTTAGACAGAGGAAATATGCCAACTCCAAACTTCCCATCTTCCTTAGAATCTCCCATTATCTGGAACACTCTGTTATTGTCCTCATACTGACTAGTCTCTGTCTCCCTCTTTCACATTGAACACTCATGTATATCCATCATCACTTTGACTTCACATAATCAGGGCTCCAGATAAGAGCAAGTAAACTGAACAAATCCAATATTTTCTCACTTATTACAGCACCAAATCCTATGGTGTTACTACTCATTAGAATCGTCTCGAAGAGACGATTCTAATGAGTAGTGACACCATAGGGTTTAATGTAGAAATAAAGATTTTAGTTTTTTCAATACTCCTGTTATCTGGAGTCCTGCAGAATTCAATGATTACCATGGTTTCTTATACCAGTCATTATACCCAAAGTAAGTCTCAGAAATGTCATTTTATAAACGCCGTCCTATTCAATAAACTTAAATCAAACACTTCCATATACTTTTCATGATTTAATCCTATTCATGTTGAATTGTCGTCTGCTTCAAATATGTCATCTACGAAAATATCAAAAATTTGTTTTATGCTTTTTTAAACTGAGAGAAAAATTAAGTATGAGTGACAAACAGTTTGGATTCAGATCAGACGCCGCATTACGCGGTGTCTGATCTGGATCCGAACTGTTTGCAAATGGTAGCCAGGTCGTTCATAGCATGATAAGGGTGAAATAACTATCTTTAGTCATCACAACTTACAATAAGTCTTGATAGCAAAACTATAACTGTGAGAAACAGAACTGTGAGAACATTGTTTTTCCTCGCATGTCAAAAGTCTCTAGAAAATTAAAAATTTATCACTAACTTCCACAAGTAAATGATTTATTCATTTGCTTTGTATATGCTTTTACACAACACAGAATAATTGGAACATGCTCACAACACTTCGATCAAGAATAACAGAACGAGTTCCTTGTTTGCATAACAGACATTGTTGAAAGAAACAAACACTACCTCATGTTCCACTGCAGGTCAATACTATACCCATATTTGTATATGGTTTAAACCTGTTTTAAAGTGTCAGATGATCTTAAAATAATCTCAACACTCAGGAAATGTGCAGATATAATGCATAATCAAGATTTATTTCTGCACACCATGCATCTGCTTAACCTGACTTATAGAGAATATTTGGTGACTATAGCTTTGAATGAGAAATGTTATCTGGCAAGGCGGATGAATATATCTGGTGAGCCGCAGGCGAACCTGTTTTTTTCAGAAGCCGAGCCAGATAACATTTCTCATTCAAAGCTAGGAACCAAATATTCTATTTATCCTTGTCACAATAGTAAAGTAAATAGAGAATGCTTTTTTCAAAGCTAGAATCATTTTTGGTCTAGAAAAGATTCTCACCAAAGAACTAAATATGTTACTCTAGGAAAGCACGCTATTATATAGATGACGTCAGTGACGTCACATCCTAGTTACGTTGAAAAGAAATAAAAGAACTTTTAGAAATCTAGTGTTTTTCACTTAGGAAATCTAAAAGGTGGACAATTATAGAAGTTTCTCAGCAAGCGACTGGTGGCGCGTACTCTATAACGCTTGATTGCATCGAATAGTTCGAATAAACGTCGTTACACGTCGGATTCTGTTGAAAGAGATTTAGAATACCTTTCCTAACAGTGGAAAAAATATGCGTCTCTGTGGGAAAAAATAGTTCCGGCTACAGGTCATGTGACCAACTGACATAATAACATCAGTCATGTGACCAACTAGCATAATAAAGCAAAGTTTATCTGTCACCCCTTTATCCGTCAGGAAAATAGGCACGTGACAGGATAAAACCGTTTACTACGTTTCTAAGCTTAAAGACAGGTGACCACTTGGCAGAATGCACCTTAAAGCATATTCTGTTTTACTTTTAGCCTGCTTTAAATAAGCTATGATACAGAAACTATTTCATATAGTAAATATTCATGTCACTGTATAAAGTGGAACTATAAAGGAGGAATAAATTGGAGGCATAAAAAGATGTACCGTATCCTAGCAGATGGTAGCTTAAAACACATTGAACTTTACTACCAACCTGCTTTAAATGGTCAACTATGGGGTAATGGGTTAAATTGCTTGACATACTCAGACCCTATTTTGAAATGACATAGTGTAAGATATATGCTCCTGAAAAGGTTTTTCAACAATCAAGGTCATCTGTCAAGGTCAAGGTCAATTTAGTGACCTTAAATAAGCAATCCAAAGATGTTACGTATAATCCACACACCAGGTCTGGTAATCCTGGATGACACTGTAACAGGAGACAATGCTTTGGACGAGAATTTTCAAAAATCAAGGTCAAGGTCAAAGTGATCTCAAAATGGTCTTTGACACTCAACAATCTCAAGATGCATCACTTATTCGCACACTAGATTTGGTTATCCAGTGGATGACAAACTATAGGAGATTATGCTCCTTACAATATTTCTCAATAATGAAGATCAAAGGACAAGGTCAACATGACCTGAGAATGATATAATGGACACTCAGGTGACACAGTTATAAATTATGTTCTAGACATTTTTGGAATTGTGGGACAAAGTGATTCCTGCAATAGTCTCCAATACCAGTTGGGTATAACAAACCTTCTGTTTAGTGGTCATAATCTCAAGACTTTAACCATTTGAACCCTAGTCCCGCCTATAGGCGTCATTTTCAAACAGTGTACATGTGAATAGTACACTTGTCCTGTGCAAACAGTGATGACCCAGATCAGAGGGCTCCCTGATCAGGGTCTTCACTGTTTGTAATAATGCCAAACATGAGCAAAAATATCCCTCGAAAGTCAGAAATGGATTAGACTAAAATGAAAACTGGAATTGTCCATTTAAAGTCTCAGGGAGGAAAGAGTTAACCCATTACTTCATACATTCATCATTTTATGCCTTTAACTTATTGCTTCAATGAAAGAATTACATGTAGTTCCACTCTATACAAAATTGAATATGCACCATAAGAAATGTATTCTACATCCTTGCATAATGGTAGCTTAGAGCAGGTTGGAAGTAAAGCAGATGCACCGTTCTACTTTCAACCAGCTTTAACCCTTTGAACCCTAGTCCCGCATATTGGCGTCTTTTGCAAACAATGTACATGTGAATAGTACACTTGTCCTATGCAAACAGTGAAGACCCAGATCAGAGGGCTCCTAGGAGCCCTCTGATCAGGGTCTTCACTGTTTGTCATAATGCCAAACATTGACAAAAACAACCCTTAAAGCGACTCGCAACTAGATGGTGCATTAAAAATAGTAATTTGTAAATATGTGTCAAACGCTTATATAAATGGTAAAGAATTAGTTTAGGATAAGAAATTCTGTTTAAAAAAAATGTATTTCAATAAAAAAAAATATTGGTCTCTGGTGGGATTCGAACCTGGGGCCCGGCATTGGCGGACAGAAGGCAAAATAGGGGAAACCGCTTAGACCAATGGACCACGGAACTATCCGTTTATCTCGGATCGATTTTAACGTATTTCAATGTGTAGCATCGAAAGTGCATACAACTTCGTAATTCGGCTCGTGTTTATGTCTGAGCCCGTGTAGAGAAGCAACAACAACAACCTATACCGACTAGTAGACGGTATAGAAAAACGATGGAAAATATCTAAAAATCTAAGATTCGGTGACGATTCTTGAGACTGTTTTTGGACTGATCATATTTTTTTAATGTCAGACGCCAAATAATGCCACAAATTTGCTTTTATTTGAGTATTTTATTTTATTTTGACAAGTACACCATCCGGTTGCGAGTCCCTTTAACCCTTTGAACCCTAATCCCGCATATAGGCGTCATTTCCAAACAATGTATATATAAACAGTACACTTGTCCTGCGCAAACAGTGAAGACCCAGATCAGAGGGCTCCTAGGAGCCCTCTGATCAGGGTCTTCACTGTTTGTCACAATGCCAAACATTGACAAAAACAACCCTTAAAAGTCAGAAATGGACTAGACTAAAATGGAAACTGGAATTGTCCATTTAAAGTTTCAGGGAGGAAAGAGTTAAAAGTCAGAAATGGACTTGACCTTAATGGAAATAGAATTTTCCATTTAAAGTTTCAGGGAGGAAAGAGTTAAGTAGTCACTCATTCCGTCTTCAAAACTAGAAACAGGCTAATTGGAGTAAATTTAGGGTTAAATTAATGTATTGGAATTAAACTACTGCGTTACATTTACTCCCAATTAAAAAGCTGAGTTTGATCTTGTTCCAAGCACTAATCCTCATATATCTTGGTCAACATCTAAAGATAATGTGTCCTATATCGTAAGCACATGCTAATTAAGCTAGGTCAGTCACAAGCTTAATCTTTTAATCCACTAAGCCCTTAATTCCTCTTTAACCATTTTTCATCTAAATAAAAGTCAAGTCGTCTATGACAGGATTTACACAGTCAGCTATCCGCACACACCTGGGGCCCGTTTCATAAAACTTCGTACGACAAAATCGGTCGTAAGTCAAAATTTTAAAATACATTTAATTTCTGATTTCTCTATCTAATCCTGTCTTGTGACATCTTTTTGGAATCGTCTTTTCAAGACGATTCCAAAGAGATGTCACAAAACAGGATTAGATGGAGAAATAAATAATAATTAAGACTTTTATAATCGGACTTACAACAACATTTGTCGTACGAAGTTTTATGAAACGGGCCCCAGTGTCGCATACAGAAAAGCAACAACCCATATGGTCCTGTAATGACCAGACCACTGAGACCCAGGCCCAAGTGAGCTGTACATATTCTATTCTAAATACAAAATTGCAATCATTTTATTCTTGATAGACCTGTTCTACACGTTTTCATTTTGCATACCAGTGTGTCTGAAATTGAGTGTTGTCTATTGTATGCTTTTTTAACTTAGTGTTTTCATTATGTATAAAAACAATTTTTTTGCTTGCTAAATTAGATCAGTATTTATGAAACTACCAAGAATTCCAAGTAAACCATGTTTTGATAACTAAAATGATCCACAAGGGTACATAATAACCTACAAGAGTGTGACTTAGTGTTGAAAGAGTTTAAAACTTTGTTCATATGATTTTTTAAATTTTGTTTTTAAAATAGTGTTAGAGTGTCAAACAGTTTGGATCCTGATGAGACGCCGCATTATGATATCAGGATCAAAACTGTTTGCACCGCTGGCGTGTAAAGAGTTAAAAATGTGTGTATGTATCATTTACAAATAGTGTACCTTATCCCATGCAAAAAATGTAGACAACCTTCGAAAAACTATTGATATAACGTTTGCAAACAGTTAAGATCCAGAATATTCTTAGAGAAGAAAGCTCTTTTTGGGAAATTATGATCTGCATTACTTAAATTTAGCTAGTAATTAGAGGCCACCTGTCTTTTCATATCTCCATACCTGAATGGCCCTTTAACACAGGTTTACCATACTTACAGATTCTAAAGTTGTTTGCCAACCTTGAATTCTTGAAATGTGATCATGATTTATATGCAATTCAGCTCTATTGAAAGGTGTTAACTCTTATATTGGGTTTTACTAAACTACTTACGCAAAATGTTTGCGTAAGTCAAAATTTTAAATTTCAATTTATATTTTTTTTTATCACTGGCTACAAACAGCAACTAGCCAGATCAGAGGATGCGCTTTTAGCGCCTCTTCTGATCTGGCTATTTGCTGTTTGCAAACGTTTATGATAGAAAAATAAGAGTTAAATGATTTTGACTTACGCAAAAATTTTGCGTAAGTTGTTTAGTAAAACGGGCTCCTGGTGTGCAAATGAAATTCAAATTCAAACCTTTTATACACTTATAATCAAAAGAATTATTAAACAGGATTGGGATGCATTTTCCCATCAGTTTTGATCCTGACCATGCAGTCACGGAGTTCACACATAAAATGTCTTGTTTGTAACACTCACTTCACTTTTTCAACGTTTAACACAATCCACAATCTCAAATCCACATACATATAAAACTTTTTCTAAAATGCTCTCCAAGTCTCAAGACTGCAACAATAGTTCTAAGCTTCGTCTATCAGAATTAACTTCTTTCACAAATGCACCTTTTCAAGCCTAGCAAACTTTTCAATAAAATTGCACTTTGCCTCCATTAATAAACCAAACTGGACGAAAACTCATATCTACATGAAAGCTTGATTTGTGCACTTCCCACGCTACAGAATTCCTCTTGTGTTGTGTTTATAATGACACCCGCACTCTTCTGATTAATCGACACGGCTTGAAAAAAATGTGCCAAGTCCAGTCGTTCTATTCATGACTCTGAATAACACACCATGAATCCATCAGAATCATTTGCTCCAGAAACACACATTCCCCCATTGCTCTGAGTATGAATATGATGCAGAAACAGGGCCAGGGTCCATTAGATACATAGATACATTGACAACAGTGTTAAACTGATCTATTACTCAATGAGTTCACATGTGGGGAGCAATCAGACCCATGTTGACCGATCCATCCAATTTTTTTCCCCAACATATGTCATTGTTTAATGCAGGAATAAAAGTAATGCAGAAAGCTCCTAAAGGAGCTTTCTGCATTACTTCTGTTCCTGCATTAAGCAGACACCTGTGTTTATTGATATCAACTTTTTTTGTTTATATTTATTGTCATTGATTCCAGGTGCGACTGTTATGATATTATAGATAGGTAACAATCAATATCCGTTGACAAGCTGAACATTTAGTCCCATATTAAATATCTACTTCAATAGCCAGGCCATATAGATCACCTGTTCCCACCGTACATTTACCGTACTGCAAAACCGGAAAACAGAAATGTGAAGAAAACGGCTAGGTTGCATTTTGAAGATCGGACATGTTTAAGCTACTTGCGGAATTGCAAAATTCACGAATCTCGGTCAAGAAAAGTTCAGAAAGATAAGTGTTTAACACACCATATTATTACCCATTTAATCATGTCGTACATCAAAGTTATGGATTTTAATAAATCATACAGTTAAACCCATATTGAACTTCCATTCAAAACACAGTGAAACCTCTCTATCATGACCCCTAAAAAGATGATACATGTACTTTATTGTATAAAATGCAGGTGACAGCTTAAAGCAAGGTGACAGTAAAACAGAAAGCTCCTAAAGGAGCTTTCTGTTTTACTTCCACCTTGCTTTATGCAGTCACCTGCCTAATATATACAATAATAATCAATTTAACTTGGTGGTTGTAATAGATAGGTTTTACAATACAGCATGCAGAGATATCTATAAACAAACTATATACTCAATGCAGGACAAAACTTATATGCAGAAATGAGCTTTCTCCATAATTTTTTTCTTGCATTGAGTTAATAAACATCTTAAAAAGTCTTTTTTTGGATGGTTGATTAACTCAGGTTCTACTGAATTACTTAAGTCCTCAATGATAAAGTGATGAAATCCCAGCGGGCATACAAGCTTAACAAGAAACCTTGATAAAAATGGGTATACAAAGGATGGCTTACTTGTGAAAACTGAAACATGGCAATAGAAAACAGGGAGATGACAAATTACTAAGATTATCATCCTTGTATTACGGCTATTGGCAGCAAAGGCATGTTACTCTTTCATTTATAACTTTTCAATTAAACATTTTAGGGTCGTAAATTGTCAGACAAAAGTACTGTAACTGCTGAGCACAACAAAGTTCTGCTTGAATAAATATTCCTTTTGTAGTTATATTTCATATATTATACTTCCTCCATACAATGACCCTCCTACCAAGGATTTCCTCCTTACAACACTGCTTGCCAACTAAACATAACCATTCTTCTCTCCCCTATAACTATTCCCTCTGATCAACACACACAATATTTATCACCCAGTGGGTGTTGTTGTAGAGAGTGAGCACTGTATATTTTTGATACTCAACTGTTACTTTTTACATACCCACAATACTCAGAAACAAGATGCTGTATTCAATAAACACTTATACCTCTGGTAACATGCTTGACTCGAAGTTAGGTCAAAGTCAAATAGAATTTGGACAATTTTGTTGGATTGACAAGAGCACCTCATGTAAGTGCCAATGATAGTCTGTTTTTGTAGATCAGTGAAAAATACATTAAAATTAAGTTAAAGGTCAAGATCAAGGTCAATTGGTAAAATATCTTGGTATGTTTGGATAGGAATTGTCAAGATGAACATGCATAACAAAGATAAAGGTTGTAAAGTGTTCCCTCTCTACAACGGCCCTCCCAACAACGATTCCCTCCTTACAACGACCCTTGCCGCAATTCCCTAAACGGGACAATTATTTCTAACACTTTTACTGCTGCAATGTTGTCTGCTTAAAATTGTCGTCTGCTGTTTTTCTCAAAATTACATATTCGACATTTTGACAGAAAAATACTTAATGATGAGTGACAAACAGCTTGAATCCAGATCAGACGCCGCGTTACGCGGCGTCTGATCTGGATTCAAGCTGTTTGCAACTGTAAACCAATTTTCCCTCTCTATAACGACTCCCTCCGTACAACGCACACAATCAGTGTCTCCCATTGGTTGTCGTTGTGGAGAGGGAGCGCTGTAGATGAAAAATTGAAGAAGTTATGGTCAACATTAAGATTTCCAAAGAAGACAACAATGACGACAATATGGACGCCAGAGTAAGGACAAAAGCTTGGTTCTTTTCTTCAAAACAGACAAGCTAAAAATGGTTCAAGGCAACACCTGGATATGTATCCGAGCATTCTAGCAAGCTTTGTTGATGCTAAAATGAAATAGTACAATCTAGTTAACCAAGAAGTGTAAGTCCAAACTTAAGGTCAAGTTGGGTGAATCTGATACAAGTAGATTTAGAATTGTCTAAGGCAACAACTGCATATCTAGAAAGCAGTGTTGATGCTAGACAAAACTGTACAATCTAGTTAACCTCTTATGCATGCATGGACAATCACATGGACATGACAATCACTTCATGCCCCGCATATCAGTATGGATGCTTTCGGGGAGAGGGGTGACGCTACATTATAACATAACTATACTTCTTCTAACCAATCAAAACTATTGATAGGTTTAATATTTGTTTCACTGCATGTCAATCAGGTCAAGGAATAGACTCACCTATACGATTTCTTTTCATGCTTAAATGGCCTGTAATAATAAGTAATATGTAACAGAAAGTTAAGAATTAAATACAGTGACTGTCAGAATTCGATAATTCAAATTCATGTTAGTTAGAACATACCCATATTTCAAAGTTAAAATGTGACTTAACCATGTTTTAACTTTGAAATACGGGTATGTTTGACTTAAATGATATCAGCTTAATGAAATTCAACTTATGAAATACTGGTACAACCGATTTAAGAAAATTCGAAGTATCAATTTTCGACAGTAGTGACAATTCGACTGTAGTTACAATGTGCAAGATGTACAGAAATTGAAATAGTTATTATAATAGACAGGGGCCAGCTTAATTTGAAAGGAAGTATTATACAGAAAGCTCATTTTGGAGCTGTCTGTTTTTCTTTCCAAGTTAAGCTGGTTCTTGAAGAGATCTACATGCAATATCTCCTTTGAATGGTATCTCAATACATATTTTACTGCATTTGTAGCAAAATAAACATCTTTGTTATTATGGAATCCAAGGCTATGACTTTGGGAGCTTTTTTTGCTTCAGTTATCCTGCATTTAGTACATTACTTTTTATCAATGTTAAATGAATGACAATTAAACAAAACTGAACACAAGTTAACTACTAGATAAGAGACAAGATCTCATATTCATTATTTACAAACAAGGTACCTGTAAATAGTGAATTTGTCCAATGCAAACAGAGTAGACCTACATCAGAGGGCTCCCAAATGATCCATCTGATTTGTGTCTACACTTTGTCATTTTGCAATATATTGCAAAATTTTAAGCATCCATACTTCGTTGGAAACTGGAATTGTCAATTAAGTTTCAAGAGTGTTTTATGAATAAATTATAAAGAACAATAGAGACTAACAGCCTACCTAACTAGTATGGTAGCACTCCTGGTAATTGGCAGGTGAGTTTTCGGTCGTCTTGTAGGCCTCGGCGGCGTTTTAAACTCCTTAAACTTTTCACTTTTCACTCGCTTTGGTCTTTCAGGTAGAGGTAACTCCTTTTCTTTACCGTTATTTCCAACGAGACAGAAGTCTACCTCAGTCTTACTTCTGTACATATTCATCTTGAAGCGTGTTTTAGTGAAGTTGTCTCCTGAACACAATATCACATGCTGAATAACAGCACATAGTATATGCCCTGTAGATTTCTAGGCGTTATAAACATCACACATGCATGGCTACATGCTGTCAACAAGTATATTTCCTAGTTATGCCAGTTTATCTGGCTCCATGAATGCAATATTGCCCAATGTTTTCACTGTTGTTCACATGTTACATTCTTAGTTCGTTCATACATTCTGTGTTCATCACATTTATCAATAATCTGTCAATTGTTTGTATTTTTCTCCAAAATCAACCCATATTGCCCATACTCTGTCTCAGTTCTATAATACTGATATCAAATAGGTCCCAAGGTTAATTAAGCATTTGTGTTGAGTCTGAGATCGTTCTCAAGCATTTTATTGGTCAGATTTGAGCTTTGGCTCAGCAAAAGCTTAAATCTGATCAATCAAATGCTTGAAAATGATCCAGATATTTATTAACTCAAAAGCTTTATAACCGTGAAGGAACATCTCAAATCTGATCAATCAAATGCTTGAGAATAATCTCAGACTCAACTCAAAAACTTTATTACCTTTGACCCAGGGCTCCAGATAAGAGTGGGTAAACTGGACATTTACATAATTTTCACATTTATGTTTCCATCAAACTCTATGCTGTGACCACTCATTAGAATCGTCTCAATGAGACGTTCTACTGAATGGTATATATCATAGGAATTGGTAAAGAAAGCATAAGGAAGTAAGTATTTGAAATACTCACCTTATCTGGAGCTCTGTATAATCAAATGTACTCCGATGCAATCGCAGTAAAGAGTTTACCACATATTTCAAGAATTTCTGACTGTTTTATGCATTTTGATGCTCAGTTATGTCCCCTTATCCCCCTAGGGATCTATTATCAACTTTAGTTATTACATGTCTATAGTATCCAATATAAACAGTCAGCTTGTATTAAAATATAATATATTGGTTATGTCTTCAGGATAGTACCGATAGTAATTGGTAATACAGGACAAAAGTAATGCAGACACTACTTTCATTCTGATAATTCTGCTAAAAGTCGTTACGACCGACCTAATTTCATCTTTAAACCCATTACTCCATAAATACACCTTTTACAGCCTCAAATTATTTCAACAGTAAGGAAATTTTATTAGTCCCCATTTAAGAAGTCCTAAACATAAAACACATAATTAAGGCATTAATTTTCCAGTATTTCCTGATAGTTACTATTCTTAAAGCAGATGAAAGTAAAGCAGAATGCTCCTTCAGGAGCATTCTGCTTTACTTTCAACCTGCTTTTAAATGGTTATCTGTCTTCAAAACTATTAGCAGTCCATAATTTATGGTAACGGGTTAACTAGTCATACACTCTGTACATACTTGACAGGTTGAATTTTTATATTGTTTTGAAACAGATCTCTGCCTGTACTTAGAATTTAACTCAATCGATCCTCACCATTAATCATCCTCCAATTACAACCAGAACTACTATCAGTATAGTCATACTTGTATCAAGTGACCACTTAATAGAATACCTATTGGCAGTCTTTTAATACAGATGTTGACTTAATTGCAGCATAAAAATAATGCAGAAAGCTCCTATAGGAGCTTTCTGCATTATTTTTTATCCTGTATTAAGCAGTAACCAGTATGTAGAAATACCAGATGTTTCGTCAGTGACTAGTCGCCATATGCATATCTGACTGTATTTTTAAGTGAAATCAGTCAATTAATTCCCCGCTGACATGAACACTCAATTAAAATATTTATCTCAAACCCTTAGTTACAGTCATACCTGAATTAATTGTCCATTCAAACGATGCAAGACGGCAATCTTGAAACTTGATGCACAACATGAAAATGCAGACAACTCCATTATGAATTTTTTGCATTATGGCTTATCATTTTACTCTACCTGTGACCCTGCCATGCTTTAGTAGAGTAAAGTAGTATAGTATAGTATTTAAGTCGCTACACAGAGGTTTACTTAATTGAAATAAAAATCTAAATATTTAAATCGGTTCGCCTGATGAAGTCCATGATGATGAATTAGTACAATTATAAACTCTTACATGTTGGAATTTCTTTTAACAATAATAGTAGAACCAGTGACATAATTGAAAAATGATTTTTGCAAATCAAAAATGAACAATACATTTGGAGAAATCAAATTAAACCAGATCTCTATATTCATCAGACTTGAGAAATAATCTATTATAATCATATAATGAGGTACAATTCCTGCAATAACCCCCAGGGCTCCCGATAAAAGGGAGCAAACAGAACAAAAACAACATTGTCTTACTCATTTCAGCACCAAATCCTATGGTGTTACTACTCATTAGAATCATCTTGAAGAGACAATTCTAATGAGTAGTGACACCACAAGGTTTAATGCAAAAATGAAGATTTTAATTTTTTGAAATAGTCTCCCCTTATCTGGAGTTCTGAATAACCTTTCAACATTACCAACAATAGTCCCAACAATGCCACCAGTACGACCCTTTGCGGCTTCTGACATTTCACCTTCAGTCATACTTGCGTACAATGACCACTAAATGAAGAAGCCACATAGTTCAGATTAAAGATACAAACCTGCTTAATGCAAGGCAAAAGTAATGCAGAAAGCTCCTACAGGAGCTTTCTGCATTACTTTTGACCTGCATCAAGCAGCCAACTCTACTAAAGACTACACATGCATCTTCATTTCAGAAGTCCATTAATACAAATATGACTGTTTTCTTTGAAAGAGATTTCAATTGCCAAAGTCACAAACACTTAACCTGTAGAAATTTCGTGAAAACAAAATTCACAATTTTAAAAAATCCCGTAACAGTGATCATGATTCTACCCAGCATAACATATACTGAATGAAATGCAAATTTTAACCTGATTAACCAAAAGTTGTAAAAGTTAAATCAAATCAACAAGGAAAATCTTTCCATTTGAAATTAAAATTACTAGCCCATATATGATTCATGGTAGCATCAGGTCTAATTAAGGTGCAATAAATCTTTGGACTGTCAAACAAGTCAAAGGGACTTATCTGTTCATATCACTTAGCTGTAGGTGATGGAACAAATCTGATTGGTCAACAGTCACTTATGATGTATAGAACACTTATGTGTCCATATTCCTTATAGACTTATTTATGCCTGAATATTTTTAATTAATCCTTTACCCCATAGCCTGTTTCTAGTTTTGAAAACAATGAACAGGCTATGGGGTTAAGGGTTAAATCAGCCTCTTCTGTTAACCCTTTCTTCCCTGAAACTTCAAAATGGACAATTCCTGGAGTTTCCATTTTAGTGTAGTCCAGTTATGATGATTTAGGGCTGTTTTCCTCACTGTATTGCAATATGACAAACAGTGAAGACCCTGATCAGAGGACTCCTTTAGGAGCCCTCTGATCTGGGTCTTCATTGTTTGCATAGGAAAAGTATACTATTCACAGATAGACTGTCTCTAAATTATGCATTATGCATGACTTAAAGGTTCAAAGGGTTAAAAGAATCATTATGCTTGTACACTAAAGTTATAATATCACTTTACATTGATTTGCCTGTACTCTGATCTTCAAATTACATTTCACTTAATCATTGCATCCCACTGCATGTTCCTTTCAAACTCCATGCATATATAGTATTCATATTCCATGATGTCACTTCATGTATATAACACATAATGTCCGTGGAATGCAAGCATGTATCTTCCATATGTCTCCATTTCCGTAAATCCCGAGGTGACTTTGGTCATACCATGAATGGTGTAGCAGCTTTATCCTGTCTATAAGACATACGATTATACCCTGCCTGATAGCTATCTTATATAGAAGATAAGTCATCCACCATTATTACACCTAATCTCAATCTATATCGCAGTACAACCTCTCTATTACGTTACTACTAAATTGTGCTTATTATCAGGTGTTTAACACGGGTAACTGCTTAAAGCAAGGTGAACTTAAAACAGAAATCTCCTAAAGCTGTGTCACCTGTCTATTATGTAATCAATTATAGCCTTCGTTTTAGTGGTCATTATAGAGAGGTTTTTCTGTAGCAGTAGTCAAACCCTAAACTAAGTAAATAATTTGGTGTCTAACTCAGGTGGTTGCGTAATGCAAGGTAAAGGTAAAACAGAAATCTTGTTCATGAGCTCTCTGTTTTACTTTTACCTCAATATTTAAGCTTCCACATGCCTTTCATTATATCAATTAGCATTCTTTTTAGTTGTCGCAATAGAGGGGTACTACTGTACTATAAGATATTCAAATTCCAATTTAACTCCTTGTAAACAGGAAATAAAGATATGAAACACAATTAAGTGGCAAACAGTTAGATCCAGATAAGCCCCTACAAAATGTGAAGTCTGATCAGGATCCAAACTGATTGTCACTCACTTGGCATGTATTTCTGCAGGTAGGAAATATTGACACAATTTAAGTGGTTGCTATTAAAGCTGTGCAGATGGCATTTCATTCAGCCTTTATATGGTTACTTACCTTAAAATAACAGAGCATTGGTTGTTTTACAAACACGATCAACAGTTACACTGTAGATCCAGATCAGATTTTATTTACATCAACATTTTTAACAGATTCAATAAGATGTCAGTCCTTCCTCAAAAGTGGTATCACTATGAATTTTGGAAATAAAGCAGTCAGCCTTTTAGAAATTTGATAAGTCTATTGCAGTCCTCTAAAGGATATCGACTCCAAGATCTATTGTTTCACAATTTATGACATTAAACCTGTTTAAATGCAAAAGCTTCATTTACATGCCTGACTATGCCTATATAAACTATTTGTACTACTAAGTTCTATTATTGTATTACCAAACGGGAAGCATGATTTTTTCCGTGTGTATACTTTAAGACAGGTGTATTCTTAAAGCAGGATGAAAGCAAACTAAAATTTCTTAGCTACAGAAATTTCTTTGCTTCTATCATTTTTCAATCCCTTTAGTCTATGCCCTTTCCTCCACTGAAGAAAATAGTTCCATTTCATAAAGTCATGATTGTATATCATAAGAAATATTTTCCTTTCTCTACTTTACTTTCAACCTGATTGCAGTTGTCACCAGTTCAATATTAGGAACAGGCTATGGGGTAAAAGGTTAAGCTGGCACCTGTTTATCTCCGCATTTGAAGAGTCTTCATAATATTAAAGGTTATTAAAAATGAACTTGCTTTTAACAATTTATATCACATTTCTTGGTGTCTGATCTAACTCCAAACTAGAACTATCACTAAAGGTGATTCATACCCTCACACAGCAGAGTGTCACATGCTTCAATTTTTCAGTAATCAAAGGTCTAGGTCATGGTCAAAGTGACCTGAAAGTGGAATGTGGCCTTCAAAGGTCCTAAAATATATCCACACACCAGTTTTGGTAATCTTGGATGATATAGTGAAAGAGATATGCTCTGGACAAGGTTTTAAAATCATTAGGTCAGATGTCAAGGTCAAAGTGCTCTTAAAATTTGTTAGCAGTACTAAGTTTTGACATTCTCAAGATATACCCACAAACCATGTTTGAGAATCCTAGATGATAGAGTAAATGAGATAAGCCCTGGACAAACTTTTTCACAGTCAAAGGCCAAGGTCAAATTGACAAAAAAGTGGTCCATATAAGGTAAAATGGCCCTGAAATTTGTATGCGACACTCTGCAATCTCAATATGTATCAACACATTATATTAATTTTATCCTAGATTATAATTATAGTATAGGAGATTTGCATCGGACAAGGTTTTTCAATAATCCATGTCATAGGTCAAGGTCAAAGTGACCTGAAAGTGGTACGAGTCATTTGGCAATCCTAAGTTGGATCCAGAAAGTAGGTTGGTAATTGTAAATGGCATAGTGTAGGAGTAATAATTATGCTATGGGCAAGATTTTTCAATAATGATCAAAGTCAAGGTCAAGGTAAAATTGACCTGAAAGTGGTAGTTGACACTCCTCCATCTCAAGATATATACACACTAGATTTGGTAATGCTAGATGATATGGTATATGAGCTATGCTCCGGACAAGGTTTTTCAATTATCAAGACAAGGTCAGAGGTCAAGGTAAAAGTGACATCCAAGTGATACGCGACACTCCTCCATCTCAAGCTGTATGTATACACTAGGTTTGGTAATCCTTGACAGTATTGTATAGCAGTTATGCTCCAGACAAGGTTTTTCAATTATCAAGGTCAGAGGTCAAGGTCAAATTGACCTGAGAGTGATACAGGTACACAACACTTGGCAATCCCATTACAATATGGTAATCCTAGATAGCATAGTATAGGAGATATGCTTCAGACAATTTCCAGACGGACCAACGAAGTGATTATTATTAAGCCCCAACTTTCTATAGTGGGTATATATACAATAAATTTGCAAATGCCATGCAAGACTTTCTATGCAGGTTAAGGGTTAAACACTGTGGGTGACAAACAGGATTTGTTTAATCTCATGCTTATCTAACATGCCAGGTTGTTTTTACTCATGGTTATAAATCAAAATTCTTTATGACAGCTATATTTGAATGTATTTGACAACATTGTTCACTTGAAGAAGGTCCTTGAGCCACAAGTTATGATTTTGAAAAACAGCACATTGCCATGAAAAAGCATATATTAGTAGATAAGACACTATACTTTCCCAATTTGAAACCTTAATTATGATCCATAATAATCAGTTTGAAGCCAGAACAGATGCAGGGTTATAATGCCGTAACACTCCGCCATAACTTGTTTTCAAGTTAAACCCATTATCCCATAGCCTGTTTCTAGTTTTGAAGACAGGCGGCCACTTAAAGCAGGTTGAAAGTAAAGCAGAATGCGCCTGAAGGTGCACTCTACTTTATTTTCAGCCTGCTTTAAGCTATAATCTGCTAGGAAATTAGAAAATATTTTTTATGCTACATATTCATGACCCTTTAATGTGGAATAATATATTAAGGCTAAAAATGTGTTTTTATGGGATAATGGGTTAATTAATACCAGGTAGCTGCTTAGAGCAGGCTGAAGGAAATGTCTGCTCTACTTTCAGCCTTCTTTAAGCAATGATGTGTGTCAAACATCAAGCAATTTATGCTGAAAAGGGTCAATTTTGTTTTCAGAACAGATCTGACTGTTGTTGCAAAAACAGTTTATGACTCAGGCATTCAATAACATTTCAATCAGATGACAATGCATGGGATTACATGACTTTGGAACTCAATTCAAATACATGTATGTCCAGAGTTTAGTCTGACTCACTGATCCTCACTGTTCCATGTGCTATGACTAGACTATCTGTGACTAAAGACTTTATATGTTCAATTTGCAACTACATATCATATTACAAATAGACTGAACTTAAATGATGATGCAAATCACATGAAATACATAATATTAATGTTGATAATGTTATAGATTCCACATGTACAATTAAGTATGTGATTTATAGCTCTTTAGCTAGTGTACATATGACAAGTAGCCTCTTTATAGGTTTGAAGCCCAAAGCTAGCTAGGTGACCTGACTTTAAGGCACAATTATGGAGTAATGGGTCAAATCATCTTGCAGTATATTTCTGATGTATAGGTTCCTAATGCTGTATACACAAATTATAGATTTATACTTAATCTAATTGCCAATTATAGATGTACACTTTTATGTAATTGTCAATTACATATTAACACTGCATAAAAATTCAAATTATGGATTTTCATACTTGAGTTAAATTTGCCAGTAATAGGATTACATAATTGTTTCCCAAATTAAATCAATTATAGAAATTATCTTTATACAAATGCCAATTACAAAACTCCTTTTATAAGTTTAATGATTTTCATTGACAGTAGCATAAAACTACTCGAGAGTAAGGTAAAACCTCTCTATTTCAACTACTAAAACGAAGGCCTATTATACAATATAAGTTATATTGACAGTATACCAGACAGTTGACAACTTAAAGCAACTTGGTGACAGAAAAACCTAAATGAGCTTTCTGTTTTCTGTCACCTTGCTTTAAGCTGTCACCTGGCATGACCACCTCTAAAGACCTAAAGCAACTTAGTGGTCATAATAGAGAGGTTTTACTGTACTTTGTAACCCTTTGCCTGCCCATAGAGACTTGACAGTCATGTAATTTGCAAACAGTCTTTATCCAGATCAGACTCCACATAACATAGCATCTGATCTGGATCAGGTCTGTTTGATACTCAAATTTAGGTTTCTTCAAATTATAAACGTATAAATCTGAATTTGACCCTATTTGCAGATGATGATTCCAAAGCAGGGGATATTTCCATAGGCAAAGGATTAACAAATAATGCAATACAGTTATACCAACAAGAAGAGAAATTCTTAAATTCAGACTTCTATCTATAATACTTATGATGCAGGACAGAAATAATGCAGAAAGCTCCTTTAGGAGCTTTCTGCATTATTTCTATCCTGCATTAAAAGCCAAATATCTTAGAGCCTGCACATGAATCTCGTTTTTTTAAACAGCTGAAAATTTGGATTGTATTTGCAAATTGAACTACTTGTTTACATAGAATAATCTATATTGTCACTCAAAGGCTTACTGCAGACTTTACAGAATGATAAACAGTGGACAAGATAAATCAATTCTCGACAAGAACAATGACAAACAAACCAACATAAAAGTGGACTATTGCAAATAAATGTTGTTGTTGAGTTGGGTTTTACGGCACCACAACACATGAATTGGTCATTTCACCCTAATACTGCATGGGATATTAGTATAAACAACATTTTGCAAACAGTGTAGAACCTGAAGGAGTCCTCTCATAAGGGTCTGCACTATTTGCCATATTTTTAAATATTTGTTTTCAATAAACCCTACAAGAGTCAATGTAAACTAGTCATTATATAGCAAATGGACGAGAGTCTATTTGGAAAGTCAGCAGGGCTCCAGATAAGAGGGAGTAAACTGAACAAATCCAACATTTTCTCACTCATTTTAGTACCCAATCTTATGGTGTTACTACTTGTTAGAATTGTCTCTTCAAGACGATTCTTATGAGTAGTGGCAACATAGGGTTTAAAGCAGAAATAAAGATTTTAGTTTTTTTAATACTCCCTTTAATTATCTGGAGCCCAGAGTCAGCAGTGTAATAATTTAGTGATAATCCTTTCAAATGCAGCAGAACATGGAATCTGCTATAGGGCTTTAGTGCTTTTCTTACCAACCAATGCATTTGTTCTCAAAGTACTGGCCCAGCTCTTATAAAGTGTTTGAGTTGAGTCTGAGTTCGTTCTCAAGCACTTAATTGGTCAGATTTGAGCCTAGGCTCAAATCTGACCAATCAAATGCTTGAGAATGAGTTCAGACTCAACTCAAATGCTTTTATATGCATTGACTCTTATGTCCTTCGAAAATTAAACCACAATATTTTAACCCTTTACTCCATATATAGCCTTTAAGTTTGCTTTAAGCTCCCATCTGCTAGGATATAGAAATTATTTATTCTGGTACATGCTTATGATTGTATAAATTGGAACTATTTTCTTCAGCGCAGAAATAAATTGAATGCATTAAAAGTCCTTTTATGGGGTAAAGAGTTAATGTTATTATGTTGACAGTAATGTAGATAAGAGGTAGAGATCTGAATCTTTCAAACTATCAAAAAATTTGTCACAAATGTGTTTTTACAGTCATCCCTCCATACAACGGCCTTCCGAACAATGATTCTCTCCTTACAACAATGCTTGCCGCTGTTCCCCAAACAAAACATTTTGACAGAAGAAACATAATAGTGAGTGGAAAACAGCTTGAAACCAGATCAGACCCTGTATTATGCGGCATCTGATCTGGATTCAAACTGTTTGCAAATGTAAGCCAAGTTGTGTCCAGCTCTTTAAGAGTTTTAATTTTCCCTTCCTGTAACAACTCCCTGCAAACAACACACACATTTTTGTCTCCCATTGGGTGCTGTTGTAGAGAGGGAGCACTACTGTATCTTGATTTCAATTTTCTACTAAAGCTGTGATAGCTATTACAACTCTTATAACATGTCCTCAAACTGCATTCCTGTCCTTATATCATGATGAACAGTCTTTGTTAAATTAGCAATTGTCCCAGACAACTAAAATTTGATTTGGACAAACTTTTTAGCCATTATGGCTGCCCAACAGACAACCAGTCAGTGCGTCAAAATGTAGGAAAGTTTTCTCATATCCTCACAAATGTTTGCTTTCAGCAGACTGTAAGTAAAGCAGAAAGGTCCATTACCCAATATCTTGTTTTTAGTTTTGAAGGCACAGGTGACCATTTAAAGCAGGTTAAAAGTAAAGCAGAATGCTCCTGAAGGCGCATTCTGCTTTATTTTCAGCCTGCTTTAAGCTACTTTATACTAGGATATAGAAAATAATTCTTACAGTATTATATTCATTTTTCAAGTCTATATAAAGAGGAACTATTTTCTTCAGTGGAGGAATGAATTGGGTGTAAAAAGGCATACTTATGGAGTAATGGGTTAAGCAGACTGTAAGTAAAGCAAACAGCTCCTTAAGGGGGTTTCTGCTTTATTTTTAGCCTGCTTAAAGTAACCACCTGTCTTTGATAAATGCTGTTCACTGTTAACTTCATTACTTGTGATTCATATATGTCTAAGACTTGACTGAGGGCTGGCCCCAGATCCAACTATTTTTTCTTACCACATTTCAATTTCTTTTATTTCAATAGTCCATAATTATTTCAAATTAATTTGAAACACTTCCACAACTTTAATTCACTTTTTCCTACATTGTGCATAAATTATATATACATGTGCAAACACTTTGAACACAACACAACTTGATATTCCAAAAGTTTCACGAGAATTTGAACACATTAGACTTGGTTTTGTTCTGAGTGGTTCTGATTTAAACTAACCTTAACTAAACCTAAATTTTACACACCTTGTTGCAAATACCAATGACCTTAAGTTAGAATTAACTGTCAATAACTTTTTGGATTTCTAATCCGTAATCCAATATACGTTGAAAAAAACATAATGGATAACAATCACTTTAACTCTTCCGCTACTATATTCAATAATCCTCTGCTTAATCCTTTACTCCATTGATATGCATTTTAACACATTATCCCATAAATACGCCTTTTTACGCCTTTAATTTACTCCTCCACTGAAGGAAATAGTTTCAATTTATACTGTTATGAAAATGCATTGTAAGAAATATTTTCTAAATTCTAGCAGATAAAAAGCTTAAAGCAGGCTGAAAGCGGTCACATATCTTCAAAACTAGAAAGAGGCTATGGGGTAATGGGTTAACACATTTAATTCTAATCCTCCACTGAAGAGAATAGTTCCATTTTATACAGGCATGAATATTTAACCAATTTAATTTATTCCGCCACTGAAGAAAAATTTCATGTTATACAGGCATGAATATGTATCATAAGAAATGTTTTCTGTACTGTAGCAGATAGTATGTTAAAGCAAGCTGAAAGTAAAGCAGAATTCTGCTTTACTTTCAACATACTTTAAGTGGTCACAATGTTTTCAAAAACTACAAAAAGGCTATGGTGTAAAGGGATAAACAATTCTGTCTATATCTTTTTGTCAAATTTAGAATTATTCCATTTAGACTGATAAAAACATGGTTGATATGTCAAAAAGTTTGGATCCTGATCAGATGCTGAGTTTCTAGACATCTGATCTGGATCCTAACTGTTTCCAAATACCATATAAGTTGTACTTGTATCTATAATAAAAGAGCTTTCACCATAATCACAAATTCCTTAATTCATAAATACTTTTCCATGGACAACCACTTGGCACTCATAATCACAACCTATATATACCACAAAATTTTAGGGCGTCTGAGTTTCAATTTAATTCAATAATTACAACTGTACATAAAAACCAATTTTATAAACCTCCTGGAATATAGATTTGGGGATTCAAAGAGTAATTTGTCGAGAGGGTCAATATTTACAATACACGAAAGCATAAGTAGACAAATAATGAGGTAAAGAGACGCTAAAAACGTAAACCTTTTGAACTCATTGTTATCCCGAGTGGCGAAGTGAAAGTTTGTCACATTTACAGACAATTATTATGTAGTACAGAAACACCTCCATACATTGACCATTCAATAAGGAAAATTTGCTGTCTCTTCAGAAAGATTTACAGCTCAATGCAGGACAAAAGTTATGCAGAAAGCTCCTAAAGGAGCTTTCTGCATAACTTTTGTCCTGCATTAAGCAGGCATATTTCTATAAGACTACAAATTTATTTTCTTTTAAGTGGAATGTTACTAATGTAAACATGTTTTAAACTATTTACACAAATGGCTTTACAGTAATACCTCTCCTAAACTAAACATCACTCTCAATAAGTCTTGCTGTTTGTTGGTCTTTACAATAGTGATTGCTTAATGCAAGAAGCAGCAGCTACTTCAGAAACTTATGTTCTGCATTTTGTATACAGCTACATTTCATGTACATGTCTTTTAAAATCCTCTCTCTTAGTAATCTTGACTCTATTGTCACTAAAGAGTTGTTCTTTTAGAATAAATGGTTGGCACAATGAATCAAAATATGTTACCTTAAAAGACACATTTTTAACACTTCAAGATAGTGCTGGGTTCGAGTATCAGGATCTGCCTGCTTTAACACATTCAACCCTAGCAAACGAGTATACTCGTCATTTAAAACCAGTGTACCTGTGATGATTACACTTGTCCAATGCAAACAGTGTAGACCCTGATCAGAGAGCTCCTTCAGGAGCCCTCTGATCAGGGTCTACACTGTTTGTCATTTTGAAATATATTGTTAAAATATCAACCTTAAATAGTCGAAAATGGACTAGACTTATTTTGAAATTAGAATTGTCCATTAAAAGTTTCAGGGGTGAATGTGCTAAGCTACCATCTGCTAGGATATAGGAACTATTTATTACGTGCATATTCATGACTGTATGATGTGGAACTATATTTTTTTGCGGAGAAAAATATTAAAGGTGTTAAAATGTGTATCTATGGAGTAAAGGGTTAACCAATCACTCCATTTATATGCATTCTAACCCATTACTCCATAAATATGCATTTTGACGACTTTATTTTATTCTTCCATTGAAGAAAATAGTTCCACTTTAAACAGTCTTGAATATGTATGATAAGAAATATTTTCTTTATCTTAGCAGATGGTAGCTTAAAGCAGGCTGAAAGTTAAGCAGAATTTGCCTTAATCGAAAGTAGAAACAGGCTATGGGGTAATGGGTTAATGATTTTAATTTATTTCTCAACTGAAACAAACAAAATACACGTAGTTCCATTTGATAAAGTAATGACTAAGCATCATAAGAAATATTTTTCTATATTCTAGCAGATGGTAGCTTAAAGCAGGCTGAAAGTTTTTAAGCCTGCTTTATGGTTCTCTATCTTCAATAATAGAAACAGGCTAATTAATGGAGTAAAGGGCTATAAGGATCCAAGCTGTTTACAACACTGACTTATTTGCCAAGTTAGAAAGCAGTCTTAACCCTTTCCCTCATAGAAGCGCCTTTTAGCCCATTAAGTTTATTCCTTCACTGAAGAAAATAGTTCCAATTTATACAGTCATAAATATGTATCATACAAAATATTTTCTATATTCTAGCAGATGATAGCTTAAAGCAGGCTGAAAGTAAAGCAGAATGCGCTTAAGGCGCATTCTGCTTTACTTTCAACCTGCTTTAAGTGGACACATGTATTCAGTACTAGAGACATGCTATGTGGGAAAGGGTTAAAGATTGATTTGGTGAAATTAAAAGACAGGACCTGCTGAGAACATTCTACCCCTTTTCCTGCAAGTACATGTAGCATATATTGACACTTTTTAAAAACAGTGAAGACCCGGATCTGATAAGTGTCTGCTCTGCTTTCGTACAGGATCTGTCTGACAATTGAATCTGCACCCGTTCCAGTGGAAGCCTAATTCAGATGACAGATTAGTTTAAGTCTAATACATGCATATTCTGTAGAAAGAGGGTTTTAAAAGCATTGAGTGTTGAAACACCTGGGTTGTATGTGACTTGGCACACTGCAATATTTATAATTATAGTCATGTCAAAGAACAGCTGTGCATATAAGACAACTGTACAGTAAGACAATTTACTTTCCCAATAAACTTGTTTTGTGCTTAAAAATAATTACATGTATATTATGTCCATTGCAAATAGTTTGGAGCATTACATGTAGGTACAGTGGAGAATCTGTTATTCTTTCCCAATAAACGCGTTTACGCTAAAACTATTATTTGCAGTGCAAACAGTTTGGAGCCAGATCAGACGCCGGGTAACCCGGCGTCTGATCAGGCTCCAAACTGTCTGCCACCAAGATAAACATGAATTATCAGAATTGTCCAAAAGTTGTTCTTTTCTACGTTTTAGTGATTCGCGTTTGCGTACGTTTGCGTTTAAACGGGAAAGAATAACAGATTCTCCACTGTAGCTGTTAGAGTCAGGTATACACTGTATCGAAAAAGCAGCAATATACGCTCATAATGATATAGGTGATATATTTTACAGTCATATAGATTAGGTTTGCCCTGGTGTCGTTAAGCGCTCTCTGATCAGGGTTTAGACTGTATAAGACAAGTATACTCTTCACAAGTACACTGTCTGTTAATGACAAAGTATTCTAGTCGCTAGGATTGAACATGTTAAGAAATATGTCTACATCAGAATCTGATACTCTAAATACTGTGGCCCAAGGTAACTTCCTTGTTCTGACACCTAATTAAAGCAAGTTTTCTGTGCTACCAACTAAAACGGCAAATAATTAAATGCTAATTTTGCACCAAGCCTTCCTTTAAACTGAAATGATCTAACAAATGGTTTTGACCAAAGGAAGCAAGCCCTTTCACTTATAAATGACACATTACAAAGTCTCAAGTTATCATAAGTATGTATCTCAAATGCTTTATGAAATTCAGCTATTGAAATCAAAGATCAAATATTATCTAAACGTTGATATAAGTATCAAATTTCATTGTGTTTTTTTCTCTTTTCTTGTTTGCAGGTGTTTTTATTTTTAAATATGGGGGTGGGACTGGGGCTGCGGGAGTATAGGAGTTACTAATGGTAATAAGTTACATGTAATAACAATGAAATTGCTATGCACATTACCATACATAAACATCTATTTTAATCATAAATCAAACAACATACAATTTATCTTCACTGCTGTCTATTTTCTCTCTCTTTTCCAATTGAAAAGGTACACAACTCTAAAATCAAAATCATTGTACAAATAAAGTTTGTACCAGTTATTTCCCTTGAAATTTTTTTTTTCTAGTTTCTCTCCACAGACAGTAGATAACTAAGGTACACCTGTGTATAGTGGTCATTCAATAAAGAAGTGTGCAGATCTTTTAACCCTTTACTCCATAGGTTCACCTTTTGACGCCTTTAAATTAGGCTTTAATTTATTCCTTCACTGAAAATTCAGTATAATGAATATCTATCATAAGAAACATTTTCTTTATTCTAACAGATAATAGCTTAAAACAGGCTTAAAGTAAAGCAGAATGTGCCTTATTTTGCTTTACTTTCAACATGCTTTAAATGGTCATCTGTACTCAAAACAAGAAACAGGCTATTGAGTAAGGGGACTGAGAGAAATTTCTGCTTAATGCTTTATTTGTCAAAAAGGCATTAAGCTTTTATGTTGACAGGGTAGAGCATTCTCCCAGGGTTCAAATCCCACCTATATATTTTCAATCTGTTGCACACTGGTTTAGCTGCATAGAGATTTATCCTATTATACCAATTGGGTTTAGATTCATCCATATTTTCTTAAAAACATCAAAAAAGGGTAAATAACCCTATATGCAAAACTTTTCATCCAGAATGTTACAATGCATTGGTTATTCCCCTTGTTCTGAAGTCAAGAGCTTCAAACACCTCTCATAATAAACAAGTAGTCTTTTATATAATATACAAACTAGTGTTAAATGGCCACTTAAAGAAGGATATACTTTGTTCTTTAACACAGGTGGCTTCTAAATGCAGGGCGAAATTAAAACAGAAAGCTTCTATATTGCTTTTGTCCTGCATTATGCAGTAAAAATGTCTTCTATATACAGTAAAACCTTTCTATTTTGACCACTAAAATGAAGACTAATTGATTGTATAAAAGGCAGATGACAGCTTAAAACAAGGTGACAGTAAAACAGAAATCTCCTAAAGGAGCTTTCTGTTTTACTGTCACCTTGCTTTAAGCCGAGTCACCTGTTGTTAACACCTAATGATTAACACAATTTAGTGGTCCGAGAATGGTACTGTAT
The DNA here is from genome assembly GCA_922989275.2 of Gari tellinella. Lineage (NCBI taxonomy): Eukaryota > Metazoa > Mollusca > Bivalvia > Cardiida > Psammobiidae > Gari > Gari tellinella. The sequence continues at coordinate 49,472,049 of OV277864.1, forward strand.
CTGAAAATGAGTTCTCCTTTCCTATTGCGGTGGAATAGCAATCTCAGTGTGGAATCATTTGTATCCTGATGAGATGCATATGTTGGGGTCAAAGGAATTTCTTCAATTCAAGCCAAATAAGTATTTTACTACTATTTAAGAGAAGATAAATGTGCAGCCTTTAACCTGTTACTCTATTAATATGCCTTTTTACGTTTTAACATATTCCTTTACTGAAGAAAATAGTTCCACTTTATACAATTTCATAAGAAATATTTCCTATATCCTAACAGATGATAGCTTAAAGCAGGCTGAACATTAAAGCATAATGCTCATTAAGGAGCATTCTGCTTTACTTCCAACCTGTTTCAAGTGGTCACCTGTTTTTAAAACTATGGGGTAATGGGTTAATCCATCTCCTGCTATCAGCATAATATTATTATACTGATACTCTTTGCCTCACAGATTAAATATGGTAGAACCAGCAATATTTCCAAGAACATGCCATCTTCTACATTTTATTGTTTGGCATTTCAAATAATATTTATCCATTAACCCATTACCCCATAAATACCTTTTTTCACCTTTAAAATATTCCTGCACTGAAGAAAATAGTTGTTTTGTTTCTTTTTGTTTCTATATTCTGCTACACACCCATTTCGGGTATTACAAGCAGGGGCACTTTTTAGGTGCACCATTGGGACTGTACCCGGCTGGTCACTTTATCCTGACACCGACGAACCAGTTGTAATGCTAACCCGAAATCCTGAGCACCAAGAAGGGAAGCCATTACTACCGATTTCTAAGTCTTTGGTTTGACCAGGCCGGGGATTGAACCCACAACCTGCCACACTGCAAGCGGACGCTCTACCACTAAGCCAGGCAGCCGGTTATGACTGTCATGAATATGTACCACCATAAATATAGTCTCCATTCTATCAGATACTATCTTAAATCAGGCTGAAAGTAAAGCAGAATGTGCCTTAAGGCACATTCTGCTTTACTTACAGCCTGCTTTAAGTGATCATCTGTCTTCAAGGCCAGAAACAGGCTATGGAGAAAGGGTTAGACAGGAAAAGTAGTGTCTTCTCAACTGTATGTCTATGCACAGACTCAAGGTCTCCATATTCTGGCATAATTTCAAATATTACTGATGCATACCAGAGGATAAGTGCTTTTAATTATCTACTAAAATATTCATTGGCAAGACCAGTTCAACAAGATCATTGTTTTCAAACATAAGTTTTTGGTACACTGATCATCAATTTTCTATTAACCCTTGTACATTAATTAGGCTTAATTGGACTTGAAAATTTGCAAAAAGTTTGGATCCAGATTACATGCCAAATATCTTGCTATGTTGCCATTTGATTAAAACAACAACAACATTTAAGCACTGGGAATGCAACTAATTCTTGTTAATTCAAAATAATATGACAAATAAGTAGAAAAAGTTTTTGATGAACTTGAAGCTGTTCTCTTGAAGTAGCTATGTTATTACAGCTACATAATCCTTTACCCCGGCCATAGCCTGTTTCTAATTCAAAGATAAGTGACCAAATATCAAGCAGGTTGAAAATAAAGCAGAATGTGCCTTAAGGCACAGTCTTAAGGTACAAGGCACATTCTGCTTTACTTTCAGCCTGCTTTAATCTACCATCTGCTAAAAAAACAGAAATCATTTCTTATAATACATATTCATGGCTGTATAACTTGGAATTATTTTCTTTAATGAAGGAATAAATTAAATATGTAATAAAAAGGTGTATTTAATAAGTAATGGGTTAAAAGACTTGTATGCAGTGTTATAATAGACAGTAGTTTATGCTTTACTTTTACCAATCACGTTAGTAAAAATATCAATGATGATGATGATGATGATGATGACGATGATGACTGTTTCAACTGTCACCTGTCTTAAACACCATCAATGACACTGTTACTTGTAGGGTATTCCTGTAGTATTTTTTAACCACCCAGTGCAAGGTACAAAACAATAAAATAAATTGTTGCATGTATGTCTTAATCGTAGATGGCATTGTGCATGTTATAATCTATTATGTTTACTTTTGTCCAATTAAAATCCAATCAGTTATTTTTATTCTTAAAACTGCTTGGGAGGTAAGATAGATACAAAACCTGCATTAACCCTCCTCATAATGACTTAGTTGAACTGGCTGCAATTTTGTGAAAAATTAAAGCAGATCAAAATCCTGTTCACAGGCACATCTATGATATTATGTGCACACAATCAGCTAAATTATAAGGTTGTAGCTCGAAAACTGTAGGAGAAGTTAGCCCGACAAAGTAAATACTTTATATGTTGGACAGACGGGCAAAGGGACATCTGAACTGACTGCAACAAACGGACCGGACCTCCTAACAAATGATACATTGTGTGGCTTTTTTCTTTGATCTTTTCTTCAATTTTGGACGGACAGGCAGGGGTAAGACAGTATGCCCCGAACTGATTTGTTGCCGGGGCATAAAAAGTGCAGACCCCTGAAGGAGCTGTCTGATCTAGGTCTTCATTGTTTTCAAAATGCATATGCTAATAGCAAGAGAAGGGTAGATAATAAAATAGATGAATTGGCTTTACAATAGGTCAATGTTCAATATAGAACAAACATAATGCAGGACGTTTCTGTATGAAAATTCATGCAATACTATTGACAGTCTATTTTTCCATTCTTCCTCCTGGAATGTTCACTTACTGGAAACTATATCTCTGTCATGAAACAAGCCTGAAATCGAATCATTTTGGGGAGTTTTACTGTATAAAGGTAAACACAGGATAAAACAAACTATTATCCACAGCAAATCAACACACTAGTAACTCTTTTAATGCTGAATAGAAACTGTCTGTTGATCATGTCCTCTGCATTAATCCTTAATTAACCCAATAGCCAGTTTCTATTTTTGAAAACAGGTGACCACTTAAAACAGGCTGAAAGTAAAGCAGAATGCACCTTAAGGCATTTTCTGCTTTACTTCCAACCTGCTTTAAGCTACCATCTGCTAGGATAAAGAAAATATTTCTTATGGTGCATACTAAAGTGGAATCATTTTCTTCAGTGGAGGAATAAATTAGAGACATAAAAATCTGTTTTTATGGAGTAATGGGATAAACTGAAACTGACTCTTCTTCATATTTGCAGATTATGGGGCAGAGAAACAACCAGTTTGGAACCAGATCAAAGGCCCTACTCCCCGGCATTTGATCTGGATCTTGACTGTCTGCAATGATCAAGACAGCTTGATTCCCACACTAAAAGGTTCACGAAGTCTAATTTTCACTACAAGAGTTGCCTACCTTGAAATCTCATTGTAGCTAAGGAAGAGGCGCTGTAGGTTTGGTAGAGTGTCCACCTCGTGCACTGTTCTAATCTTATTTCTACGAAGGTTGAGTTCAGCCAGGGAGTCCATGCCAGAGAGGCCACAGACATGGGTGATCTGGTTGCCAGCTAAATTCAGGACCCGTAACTCTGTCAGGTGATTCAAGTTCTCTATACATAAAATCTGCAACAGAAGTTAGTGTTAAAAAACATGAAAAAGTCACGATAAATATCTTGTCAATTCATGTTTAATTCAGCTCTTTTGTTGTACATGGCAACATCACAATCATTTGTAAACAAGATTGGATTCTCAATATTAACCCTTTACTCCCTAGATACACATTTTTACGAGCTTGATTAATTCTTCCACAGAAGAAAATAGTTCAAATTCAAACAGTCATGAATATGTATCATAAGTAGGACTGCAACGGTTCACCGAATTTCGGTTATTTTCGGTTCGTTTGTCTCGGTTCGAGTTTCGGGTCGGCACCGCAAATTTTCGGTTCGGTGCGCCGATGTATGGTAAATTACACTAGACCGCTAATTTACCAATCAGCGTGCAGTCTGCGTGTATATTTTTGATGGTCAGACGTTCCAAAGTGTAAGGTTAAATCACAGTTCTAACATTTTTTTCTTACAGTAATTTAAATCGCTCGCTTCTCGTCCGTCTCATTCTTTTCATATCGGCTATTTATAATTCCGGGAAATCCAGCACTTAACGCATGCGCACGATTGATAGCCCGGCTTCAAAGGTACCAAAGCCGAATCAGCATCAGAAAAAGGGTAACCAGTCTATTACTTAGCGACCGCAAATTGCGAATGGCGATGTAAATAATTAAACTGAAATATTAATGACTTTTTCAGTAAAATAATAATATAATTGGAGCTAGGTAGTTCTTTTAGCGCTTATAAATAGAAGGCTGATGAGGCATTTAAGGAAGACCAGCCAGAATGACAAAGCTTAGTTACGAAACTTCAATGAAAAACAGGTCGGGACGAACCACGCCTTAAATTCGCTACAATCTGTCCTAAAATGGTAGAAAGAAATGCACAGCTTTCTCGTACATATGATAAAATTATAGATGACAGTGATAGCGTTTTCGAAAAAGTGTTTAGATCTATTGTCTGCGTAGACATGTGCCAGTAAATGAGATTTTTTTTCTGGTTGATTTTATCAAGTTCTTATCCTAATACCCGAACCGAAATAACCGAAGGGGTCTACTCGAACCCGAACCGAACCGTGAAGTACCTGAACCGTTGCAGCCCTAATCATAAGAAAGATTTTCTATATTCTAGCAGATGGTAGCATAAAGCAGACTGACAGAAAAGCAGAATGCACCCTAAGTTGCATTCTGCTTCACTTTCAACCTGTTTTAAGTGGCCACCTATCTTCAATACTAGAAACAGGCTATGGGGTAAAGGGTTCAGTGATCACACAGTAGAAGAACCATGTGCAAACTTATCTAATACAAGTGATTGTTTAATGCAAGATAACATTAATGCAGAAAGCTCCTATAAGAGCTTTCTCCATTATCTACATCCTACAATAAGTAGTCAATTTGTCTTATGAAGTATCCACTGAGACTGATTGTAATTAACATATACCGTAAAATCTCTCTTTTACGACCACTAAAATGAAGGCTAATTCATTGTATACAAGATAGATGACAGCTCAATGCAAGGTGACAATAAAACAAAAAGCTCCCTAAGGAGCTTTTTGTTTTACCTTCACCTTGCTTTAAGCAGTCAACTGTATTAAACACCTAATAATCAAAACAATTTAGTGGCCGTAATAGAAAGGTTTTACTGTACAAATTTATTAAACATTTTGTCATTTGGGAGAAAAATTGTTTTATTTTTCACGAAATTATTTTCTGTAATAAATGACACTTTCATCTTAATCTCAACCATGAATTATCCATATCTCTATACACACTTGGCACATAATCAATTAAGTTTTACCTCAAGTCTCCAAGGATAAATCAATGGCTAGGAACAAAACATTGAAACAATTGATCTGAACAATACAACATGTACGGTATCAAATAGAAATTTCTGCAAATATGCATGTGCTTTAGTGTTATAAATTTCTTCAGTTAAAAATGTCAAAAACCTATTAAACAAAAGGACTTCTCAGGGGCTTTTTTTCAGGGCAGCAGAATGATAAGAGTGAGTCAACTGAACAAATCCAACATTTTCTCACTTATTTCAGCATCAAATCCTACGATATGACTACTCATTAAAATCGCCTTGAGGAGACGATTTTAATGAGTAGTGACACTATAGGGTTTAATGCAGAAATAAGGGTTTTAGCTTTTGAAATATTCCCCTTATCTGGAGCTCTGAAATAACCATTCTTTGAAGAAGCGTGAAGATTCCTGCACACATGTTGATGCATAAAGAGCTTTCTGCATTAGTTTTAATCCTGCATCAAAGCAACCACCTGTTTTTAAGACTGTCCATGAGTTTTCCAGTGATTGGCCACTTAATACAAATCTTATACAAACCGTTTGTAACTATAATATATAACATGGTACATTTTATCTCTTTGAATGCTGCTAATTTTTCTGTCCGCAAAAATTGTCGTCTGGAACTATTCTAAAATTAGAATTTTCAAAATTTCTTTTTCAAAATAAGATCAAAGAGTTGGATCCTGATGAGGCGATGCCTTACGCAGTGTCTCATCAGGATCAAAACTGTTTTCTAAGTTTATCATGCTGCAAGCATGCTATGAGTGAAACAACTAAGGATCCTAAAAAAACGTTTCCATGTTACATGGCTTCTCATCAGGATCCAAACTGTTTGCAAAGGTTATTAGGATTTCAGCGCTAACATGCTAAGAGTTAAACAACTAAGGACCCTAAAATATTTTCTTTTGTAACAGAGGTATAATTGAATCATGAAAACACTACCTGATTTCCATGGAGATCCAGAACATCCAGTTTGACTAATGATTCCAAGTTTTCTATCTTGCTGAGCCTGCAACAACAAACAAATATATGAACCGTCCCATGACAAAACCTCCCTTATTGCATTACAAACAGTGTAGATCATAGCCAGCCACCCTGTCTTTGACACCATTGCTGGTCTTGATCTACACTGCTCCACATTATTATTTGTCTCATTACAGAATTCTTTGTTCTGCTTCATATTTCAAGTGTTTCTAGATATAAGATGACTTTATTCAGTTGTTGGTGATGTATATTGAAGTCATATAATAAACTTATCACCAGTTGAGGGTTTGAGGTGTGATACAGGACATTGTATTCAGCTCTGAAATCGTTGACGGAACAGCTGATTTAACTAGCCCCAAAGGTGCTTATGAGAGCAGCTATTTTTCTGCCTAGAATGTCTCGAGCTGCATACATCACCCTGTATCACACTGACAACTGTTAATGTGTACATATATTTATCACTCATTATAGCATGACTTTGATGAAGGCCTCCAGGTAAGGGGCAGATTTTAAAAATTAAAATCTGTATGTCGAAGAGACGATTCTAGTGAGTAGTTACATCATAAGAATTGGTACTGAAATGAAGGAAAAATGCTAGATATGTCCTCTTATCTGGAAACCTGTTTGATATCTATAAAACATTCAATTCAAAATGTCAATGCATGACTGAGTTAATGAGCCGAAACCACAAATTGTTGGAAATTTTCCAAGTCAAAGGGGCATAACTCTGTCCAAAATTATTCCGCCGAAACCAAATTCAAACTTGACCTGTGTATTGCCATGATATATCTACATACCGCCTCTATAGCAGAAACAGAATGAAATGATGAAGGAAGGCCAGAATGACAAACGGACGGAAAGGGGCAACACTATATCAGGGTTCCAGATAAGGGGAGTATTTCAAAAATAAAAAACTTTATTTCTGCTTTAAACCCTATGGTTGTACTACTCATTAGAATCGTCTCGAAGAGACGATTCTAATGAGTAGTAACACCATAGGATTTGTTGCTGAAATAAGTGAGAAAATGCTGGATTTGTTCAGTTTTCTCCCCCATATCTGGAACCCTGCTATATGCCCCACCATTGCATGACAGGGCTATCTCTTACTTGTTTTTTCCCAGCATGAGAACCCTGAGTGACTTGAGAGATGTGAGGCCGGAGATCTCCTCTATCTGGTTGTCATACAGGTCTAGGAAGATGAGACGTTTGAGGCTGCCCAGGTGCTGGATCTTGTTGATGAGGTTGTGTTGGTAGTTCAGTAGCCGTAGCTGCTCCTCTCCCTCCAGTATAGGACATACTGCTAATTTCCGTCTGGAATGATAAAATGATATATAGTAAAACCTCTTTCATACGACCACTAAATTATGTTAATCATAAGATGTTTAACTCTTTAAATGTTTTATCATCTGCTTTAACCCTCTTACCGCCAAAATGTCGTCTGCATTGGTAGTGTCGTCTGCAATATTTTTAAAGTCAGATTTAGGGCTGTTTTGACTGAAGATATGTTGATACAAGTGTCAAACAGTTTGAATCCTGATCAGTCTCCTTTTGGCGCCGTTGGCAGTCAAGGAGTTAAAGCAGGTGACTACTTAAAGCAAGGTGACAGTAAAACTAAGAGCTGTTAATTACTTCAACCTTGCTTTTTAAGCTGTCACCTGACTTCAATACAATCAATTAGCCTTCTTCTTAGTGGTCGTAATAGAGAGACTTTACCATATAAACTTTAAAATTGGCCAGACAGATGGAAGGAAGGACAGATGGACAGTCAACCCCATATTATGATATGCCCCGTTTTCAATGGGCATATAAAATCAAGGAGCTTTAATTCTGCTTACCAATTCTTGTTCTGATATAACAACTGCCTATCTTCTATACAACAAATTCAATTACACAGGTGTGTGTGCTTTAAATTCAGTACAAAAGTTCTAAAACTTACAAAACACCTTATAATCTACAAAATTTTGAACTGGCAGCTGAACACAAGTTTAACTATATTGAATTCAATTACCAGAGGACCTAGACACAATCATTGAACTACAACAGGAAATTGTTTAACTATTTGCATGCTGGGTAAAAAAAATTTGCCAGCAACAATTATTGTCGTCTGCTACTGTTCTAAAAATAGAATTTTTAAAATATCTTTTCCAAAACAGGCAAGTCATAGAATCAAACAGTTTGCATCCTGATGAGATGCCGTGTAAAGCAGTGTCTCATCTGGATTCAAACTGTTTGCAAAAGTAATTGCAAATTTGCCCCTAGCGTGCAAAATGTTAATCCATCTAATTATTTTCCAATACAAAAATGTAGCACTGTAAACTAATCAATGGTCGTTTATAGCCATACAAATCCCAAAGGGGTGATTCTGACCATAGTTTATACCCTACCTATGCCAATACTTTATTACAAGAGAGTGGCTACTCATTTATTCCTAAGTCAAATGCATGCACTCAACCAGGTTAATTAGCTGAAATTTCACTCCTCTTGAGAAAAACTAATATCTGTAAATAAGACCTCTAAGTTTATGATGAGATCAGCACAAGAAATAAAGAAAGTTAAATATTCAAGCCACAGAAATAAGTCTAAAAATATTTGATGTTTTCCATCTTGTGACTACTCATTAAAATTGTCTCTTTGGAGCTTTCTGCATTACTTTTCCCCTGCATTATGTACTACAATAAGCAAACTGGGTCCAAGGTTATGAAGCTTTTGAGTTGAGTCTGAAGTAATTGCCAGGCATCTGATTGGTCAGATTTGAGCTTTTATTTAAGCTTGCTTTAAGCTTCCATTTGCTAGGATAAAGAAACTATTTCTGATAGTGCATATCCATGACTGTATAATGTTGAACCTTTTTCAATATGTGGAGGAATACATTAAAGGTGTAAAAAGGCATATTTATGGGGTAATGGGTTAATAGAGAGCTGTCAGGTATGGGCAATATTATTGACTTTTCAATTAAAACAACATAATTAAAGCGTCTACAGATGTAGCCAAGATCAAACAAACTGGCATGCATCTAATAGCCGTTATAGTGCATGTCCTATTAGTCAGGTAAACTTGTATTAACTGGCCGGTCAAAAGAATATGAAGTAACAGTCTTTAATACAGGTGGCATCCTAATTCAGGACAAAAGTAAAGCAGAAAGCTCCAATAGGAGCTTTCTGCTTTACTTTTGTCCTGCATTAGGCAGTTACATACCCTCCGAGAGTCCAATGTTTCTTTAATAATGATTGGTCATATAATACATGTTTTATTGTATGCAGTTCTTGCGCAATATTCGATATATGGTCTGTTTGCAGACAAAGATAGATTGCTTCTTATTGATTGAAGGTTTCAAAGTCTGCCCACTGTCTTGCTGTGTAATTATACCCTTATTCTGCTTACATCAATTAACCCCGTGTCTGGTCAGGATGAAAACTAAATGACCCTTGTATCATGTTTTAGTTAAAATAATAATATAAAAAAAACCCTTAATTTCAAAAACGTTTTAAGTCATAAACTGTGTTCTGCATTAAGCTGTAATCTTTACAATAATCACCATGTGTCTTTATTCTACACAGGTTTTACTGCCTGAAACTACAGTTTAAGACTTTTTATGCCGATTTATTAAATTTTGCAAAAATGGCCATTTTGTGTTAATTTCTTGGGCTGTTTTAAGAAAATATTTCAGTATACTAAAGTAAAGTAAACAGTGTAGACCCTGATCAGAAAATGAAAGCTTCAAAAGGAGAATCTTGATAGCATTTGTTTTATATCAATTAGTCACATGTCTTGAATACGCTCTATAAGAAATAGTTCCTATATTCTAGCAGGTGGTAGCTTAAAGCAGGCTGAAAGTAAAGCAGAATGTGCCTTTACTGGTGCATTCTGCTTTATTTTCAACCTGCTTTAAGTGGTCAACTATCTTCAATGCTATAAACAGGCTATGGGGTAATGGATTAATGCAAGGTCTAGTGTTATATTGGCTGAATAAATGCCTATTCAAAATATAAGAATATGAACAATGCATTCACACATATTATCGTTCTATTCAAAGAAAATATTATCTTCTTATTTTATGCAGACAATAAACTTTAAGGAATATTTGGAATAGATGACTAATGGTAATGTCAAAATTCTATTCAGGTAGAGAAAGCCGTTTGGACAATTGAAAGAAAGTTTAAAATTTAAAATTTAAAAACTAAAAACCAAACTTAGAAAAAATTGAAGGTACATGTACTTTTTTAAGTCTGATGAAACACATGTATGCATAATATTATATTCACTTATTTTACGAAGTAATAATCTTTTTTTAGTTTAAAATGCATAGATATAATATTTACCTTTAAGACAAAATATTTTAAGCAGAAAATATTTACAGCAGATTAAAGATTTATTCAAATACAGTCAAGCTACAGTCACACAAAACAAAATTTTCTAGCCTCTTACACAAGTGTCAGCTGTGCAGGATAAAGGTAAAGCAGAAAGCTTCTTTATGAGCTTTGTGCTTTACTTTTATTCTGCACTATGCTGCTACCTGTCATTAGAGAGGCCTATATTACTAAATATGCCAGCTAGTAAAGTTCACCCTATGAATTGATCCTTCCATATAGAAATAAGACATGACAGCAGAATTGGATACCCTATCCCCAGCTCCCTCCACTTTCCCCAAGTAATTAATATTTTACTCAAGAGCCTGTTTCTAATTTTGAAGACAGGTCACCACTTAAAGCAGGTTGAAAGCAAAGCAGAATGTGCCTTAAGGCCCATTCTGCTTTACTTTCAGCCTGCTTTAAGCTACCATTTACTAGGATATAGAAACTATTTCTTATGGTACATCAGATAGTTGTTGTAAAATCTGGATTCAACCAACACATGTTAGCAAAAGAATTCTTCAAGCTAAAAAGGTATATCTATGAAATGAGTGAATTAATGGTGTTTTACCATAGGCGTATTGAATGGCATATTTATTGGGTAGTGGGTTAAAACAACTTACCTGTCAAGGTTGAGCCTATCTGGGTTTGAAGCCCGCTCCTCTGGCGTCCTATACACCACAGGTATCCCAGGTGCTGACGGGCTCTCTGCAAATATCACCCGGTCCCCTACAACAGACAAAGAACTCATTTGAAAAGTCTGCCTGCTGTCGCCATGAAATTGTCTACTGTCACCATGAATATTTCTACTGTCACCATGAACATTTCTGCTGTCTCCATGGAAATGTCTAATTTCACCGTGCAGATGTCGTCTGCTCGCCATCTTTATCTTGGCGCCTTCGATCATGCCGTCCTTCAGACTCAGTAACTTCTCTCGGAATTCCTCCCAGCTACACGCTGATAAATCCATTGGGAATATTTTACCTGTACAGCCTTATAAGTCTACTACAGAGCTTCAAATCACCAATATATTCTCAGCTTGATTATTCATCAGGACCCTATGGTAGTTTTTGCTTATATTCTGACATGTCACTCTTTCTTAACATTAAAACCTTTGAATTCTTAGAAACCTAAGTAGAAGTGTTGTCTGCAGCGATTGTTGTTATCTGCTACTGTTCTAAAATTAGAATTTTCAAAAAAAAATCTTTTTCAATTTTGGGCATGAGCGACAAACTGTTTGGATCCTGATGAGATGCCGCATTATGCGGCGTCTCATCTGGATCCAAACTGTTTACAACTGTTATCACAATTTTGCCCCTAACACTCAATTAGTTAATGCTGAATAAAATGTTTCGTGCTAAAAAAAATTGTCAGCAAAAATCTGAAATTCATGTTTTCCTCACTTTTATTTGCATATAAATTAATAAGTTTAAGTTTATAAATACAACCCAAATGACAAAAAGTTTGGATTTCAGATCAGGCCCCACATTTTGTGGGGCCTGATCTGAATCCAAACTATTTGCAAAGGTCAACCACATAAAGTAACCCATTTGCAAAGGGTTGAAAATGTTAATAAACCAATAGCTTTCTAACAATGAAAACTTGCTTCATAATTCATAACCAGTAAACACATATCCCCTGTGTAGCCTGCTTATAACTAGAGCATAGTAAGCACTTAGTTTGTCCATCATGCCAGAAACATATTTCTAGTCAATTATTTAATCCAAATCATATCACCAACACTCCATTATAACTGCTGCCAATTTAATCTAGTTCCACACTTTTAGGTTTTTAATACAGTAAAATTCAACTACATAAGAATACTGTGTACATTTCAACAGTTAATACGTCAACTGTCATTCACTGAATAGTTAAACTAAGGTTAAATTCAATATTAGCACTTAAAATGCTATAAAACTAGTATGTAATAAAGACCTGTGCAATAATTTTGGATCCTGATCAGGCCCCACAATGTGGGGCCTGATCAGGATCCAAACATTTTGCCACCTGGATTTATTTATGTAAATATTGTAATGAGACAATAAATTTGAAATTTCAGCTAATAGAGCAAATTAATTTTCCGAAAGACAAATGGCCGGTAAACACTTGAAGGGGGCAATAAAATCTTTCTATTTGTCAAATGTGTATATTCCTTTTATAACTTCATCGTGGCTCCATTAAAGCTCAATTTCAATAGATAGGAAATAAATTAACACTGAATGTAGAATTTCTATCAAACAATGGATGGCTTTCAGCAAATAGTATATGCACAGAGTAAAGGCCTTTGTTACTAAATGTTCCGATCTATAGTTCAAAATCACTCTCTACTGTGTAAGAGATGACGTTGACAGTAAAATAAATTGCAGCTCAAAACCCTACCAGTATAATGAAAACTGTAAGCCTTATAATGCAAACAGTTTGGATCCAGATAAGATGTAAAAGAAATTCAAATCTGATTTTTTTATTCATTTTTTTTTTCAACTTGACTGCACATATGAGAAAATAAAGAAAACATTTTATCATTTTAGCTTATTGAGTAAATGACCTTTAATATATATTCAGTGTTCAATTAAGGGTTGAAAAATATTTAATCTATTGTTTTATGTTTGTACAATGGTAAGAATAGCTTATAATTCTCTTTTGTGAAAAGATAACAAGCTTTTCATTTGATATGCTTAAGCTCTTATTGTGCAGGTACAGAATATCATAGAAATCCCATGAAAAGTGAACTATGTTTTTATGTTTGTTTGTCATATATAAATGTATTTACCCTTTCCCCCAATAGAAGCACCTTTAAATTTAATATATTCCTCTACTAAAGAAAATAGTTCCAATTAACACAGTCATAAACATGTACCAAAATAAATATTTTCTATGTTCTAGCAGATGGTAGCTTAAAGCAGGTTGAAAGTAAAGCAGAATGTGCCATAAGGCATATTCTGCTTTACTGTCAACCTGTTTTAAGGTATCACCTGTCTTCAAAACTAGAAACAGGCTATGGGGTAAGATGTTGCATTGTGCATGAAATGATTAGGAAATGAACTGTTAGACAACCTTATTTAGGGTTCTTTCATTAAAAAGAAATAACTAGAAATAAAGGTGACAATTTAAATCACTTGGTATTACAGCAGGATAAGGGTAAAGCCTCCTTTCAAGGTATAATTTATCATTTATTTTTTTTCTGAATATTGTTGCATACCAATTTGCCCCATGCACAGTGGAGAAGACATTATTCTTACCCATCAAACATGATAATGCTAAAACCCTTGTGTCCATTGCAAACATTTTGGAGTCAGCTTTGAGGCACCAGGGGCCCATACATTCTCAATAATTATTTATTTAGATCCATCTTTAATCCTGTCCTGTGTATTATATATATGTGTATATTTGTTAAAATATCTGGAAATAAATATGTTTAAACTAATCCTGTCTTGTGACATCTCTTTGGAATCGTCTTTTCAAGACGATTCCAAAGAGATGTCATAAGAGAGGATTAGATGGAGAAATAAGAAATTTGTTGTATTTTAAATATTTGATTTACGAGCGTTTTTGTTGTACAACTTTTATTTGTAAGGCAGACCCATGGTACTTAGTTTTGATCATGAATGAAAGGTGTTTTATGGCCCATCGACACAAGATGGTCATATAGAAACGAACTAGTTTTTATGACAGGTGACCATGCAATTATAGCAATTTGATAATACAGCAGAATGCGCCTACTAGGATAGAGAACATATTACTTATGCTTGCTATATTCATGACAGAATAAAATTGAAACTACATGTATTACAATATATAGGTGTTAAAATGCGTATCTACGGAGTAATTGGTTAAGGTAATTTATAAAAAAAATTAAACAATGTATAAATATGTCACTCAACAACTTATCAAAGTAAAATGAATGTTGGGTCTTATATAAAAAGGTTTCAGCTTAATACAAGACAAAAGTAATGAAAACACTCCTTACTAGAAGCATTTTTATCATAATTCAATAGTTATAGTAGACCGGTGTATATTTCTAGCAGATTTCAATTTTGAAGTAGACATTTATTCAACATTCTAAAACCTTAGAATGACAATATCTGTATAAACTACTTACTTAGAGCCAAGCTGTTATGATACAGATCTATATCTCTCCTATGCTGGCCTCTATATGCACCTTGGCATATATAAAATTTCTCCATCACTCCTAATGTGATCAACACACTGGTCAAATGTTCCCAATGAACATTTAAATGCATCACATTGATTAACTTTAAAAATCTTTAACCCTTTCTATGTTGACTTTCCATATGGTCTCTTTCATTTTCTAAATAATTACCAGTTTACATTGATTCTAAGGAGATTTGTCCCAATAGCTTTTAGAATTATGGCAAACAGAGCCAACCCTGATCACAGGGCTCCTTCAATCCTCTGAATCAGAGTCTACACTGTTCTCAAATGATGGATAATCTCATTTATCACATATTAAAGATAACCTTTAAAGCTAACTTTATCAACTAATTTTGTGACAACAGTAACAGGATCCAGAGAAGATGCTTTAAGGTACACTAACTGTGTCTCACCTTAGAAGATACTTAAAGAGGAGTGTCAAACAGTTGTGATCTAGATCAGACACTGCCTAATTAACTGTTTAAAATACCAGTTAAACCACGACCAACAGGCAAAGGGTTCTAATGCCATCCCTTGTAGTTCTAGAATTGACTTTTCATTATTTATTATTATTACAGATATTTATAAATATCAACTTCAAACAATAATTCTGAATGATTTTCGGTGATTGTCCTGATAAAATTCAAAAGTCTTTAGCATTTCATTTGGGTCTAATATGTTTACCAAGATCAACGGTGATTTAATTTAATATACCACTTTTAGTGGGTGAAGCTTACATGGTTCAATGTTCAGAGCTGAAATAAGACATTTGTGTCAATAGAAATTGACTTTAATGTAATGGATTTGATATGAACAGATTGATGTTTATTTAAAGATGTTTACTGTTACATAAACATGCAAGATCCCTCCTTTGAAAATATCTGAATGAAAAATTAATCTCTCACCAGTTGTGTATAAAAGTCACTGTACAATAAAACCTATGTCAAACAGCCACTTAAAACATGATGAATTGGCAGGTTTATATACAGATAGCAGCTTAAAGCATTACACATTTAGTAATGCAGAAATCTCCTTCAATAAGCCAATAATTGCCGTGAATTAAGCAATAACTTGTCTTTGGAGAAACCATGGATGCCTTTATCATTGATTGGCTGCTGATAACAGGTTATACTGTATACAGTAAAACCTCTCTATAACAACCACTTAATTGTGTTAATTATATAGGTGTTTAAGGCAGGTGACTGCTTAAAGCAAAGTGACAGTCAAACAGAAAGCTGCTGTTTTACTGTCACCTTGCTTTAACCTGTCTTTTAAACAACCAATTAGCCATCATTTTAGTGGTCCTAATAGAGATGTTTTACAGTAAATGTTCAATTAAACTTTATATTTGTAACAAAGACATTTCAATATTCAAATTCTTCCTTCCTATCTTTTTCAAGTGTAAATGGAAGACTGTGGCAGCTGGAAGCAGTCTGATCAGTAAGCAGAATGTTTTTTTTGCTTTACTTTCAGACTGCTCTAAATATATATGAATATTTCCTTCTACCTTGTGTCAGGTTGTAGAAAAGTGTTACGATGTAAATTTAATTTGTTAATTATAAAGGTCAGCGACATTGAAGACTGCCTTTCTATAAGAATCATTAAGGGAAATAACTGCACTTTAAGGTGATTCATAAATAATGAAGACTTATCCCCCTTGGATATTAGAATAGATTTATTGCATTTACTAGTTTTAATCCATTTAAGCCTAGTGAGATATTGTTGGATTTGTTCAGTTTACTCTCTCTTACTTGGAGCCCTGTACACATCACCTAGATTTTTAATGAGTGTCATGATTTTTTAATCAGTAGCTGTTTCACAGGTTTGGTTGCATTTAGTTACCATCTGCTTCTTAGAGCAAAGTGATATATTTAATATGCTTTCAAATTCAAGTCCATAATTTAACATAATTTTTACTGGATTAGTAAATTCTACTAAACATGTTATATTGGGGAAAATTGTTTGAATCAGAGAGTTTCAGGAATTTAAATTATATAGAAACAAATATTCTATAGTCTATTATTTTATCGTAGTTTCAGGACCATAATTTGTTATTTCAACAACACAGTTGGCTAAAATATGATCAAATGAAAACCTTATTGTGGTGTTGTTTTTTTTTTTTACAAAACATACAAAGTAAAACCAAACTGGCCAGTAACTAGGTCAATAAAAGTTTTGCATTGATGTTATGTGGCCAAACTTGTATCTATTTAGCCTAATATTTTATTGGTGTGACATAATAACTATATAGTCAAACAAATCTGATATAGAAGATAATTGATCAAATTAACACATCACCCCATAGCATGTTTCTAATTTTGAACACAGGTGACCACTTAAAGTAGGCTCAAAGTAAAGCAGAATGCACCTTAATGTGCAGTCTGCTTTACTTTGGACCTGCTTGAAGTATTCATCTACTAAGATTTAGGAAATATTTGTTATGGTGCACATTCATGATTGTATTAACCCTTAGCCCGCCAAATAAATTGTTGTCTGCTATATTTCTCGTCTGCTTCAAGTTTCAACGTACTTCAAAGTTGCTCAAAATTGCTGAAAATGTTGTACGAGTGTCAAACAGCTTGGATCCGGATGAGACCCAGAGTTACTCGGCGTCTCATCCGGATCCAAGCTGTTTGCATATGGAGCTACAGTCGTGAGTGGCAGGCTAAGGGTTAATAGAAAAAAATTCTTCAGTTTAGGAATAAATCTGAGGCGTAAAAAGGCATATTTATGGGGTAATGGGTTAAAATTTTACCTCAAAAGGCTTTGACTCCCTTAAAAACACATTAACCACTTCACTACCAAACATAACCACAGCAGGTTTTACCTTTTCCCACACAAAAAATTGTCTGCTAAAATTACTTGTTCGGAATTTTATGCCAAATTCAGTTTTTTTCTTCTTTTTATCTGATCTGAATCCAGTCGTTTATGGCAGTGAAAGGGTTTAACTACAGAACAGCCTGTCTCAGACTTTTGATTCTTTTTTCCCTCACCATCATCCTACTCACACTGTACAATAATATCATTTTTCCTTGACATATCCTAACTACAGTGGGAAATCTGTTATTCTTTCCCAATAAACGGGTTTATGCTAAAACTATTATTTGCAGTGCAAACAGTTTGGAGCCAGATCAGACGCCCGGTAACCCGGCGTCTGATCAGGCTCCAAACTGTTTGCCACCAAGATAAACATGAAATATAAGAATTGTCCAAAAGTTGTTCTTTTCTACGTTTGAGTGTTTTGCGTTTGCGTACGTTTGTGTTTAAACGGGAAAGAATAACACATTATCCACTGTAAGTACTATATTTTCTGTAATAGAGGCCCAAATAGGCCTGACTTTTTTCAAAAGGGGGCTTCTGTTGGAATATATTTTTTCTGTACATGTAAGTTAGCTAATAAAGCAGACTGAAAGTAAAGCAGAATGTGCCTTAAGGAGAAGAACCTAATAAGCAAACATTGCTTTTGTTCTCATTTTAAAGTATATTTATGTATGATTATAAAATATGTACTGTTTTGAAATAAAATATGTTTAAACTAAGGCGCATTCTGCTTTACTTTCAAACTGCTTTAAGTGGTCCCTGTCTTCAAAATCAGAAACATGCTATAAGGTAAAGGGATAAACTTTTAGTAATTTAAATTTTGATTTCTGACTAACATAAGGGGATGTGCCTCTATTAGGGCAAATGCCTCTATTACAGAAATATCCAATAATATTCTACTGATACTTGAGTAAACAGTCAGCATCTTCCTTGATACATCACTTAATTACTCTATCTAGCATAACTCAAGATATAATTTTATGTCTGTTAAACCATTACCACTCTTAAAAGCACATTTCATAACAAGAGCACCGCAAGCCGGGCACATTATACGCCCGTCAAATCAATCTTAGAATGTAGTCATTCTAAACCCCTATCAAGGTAAAGTGGAAGGGGAAGAACCCTAAAAGTTAGGAGTCATATGCTGACCATGCAAGTTTCAAAAGGATTGGAATAAATTTGTTTGAGTAAGAGAGCGGACAAACTAAAAAATGCCTGTTTTTGACGATAAAAGGGGCATAACTCTTAAATGTCTAGGGCAATCTTGCTGGTTATCAAACTTGACTGAGACATTATGGTCATACACATGCTGATAAAGTTTCAAAATGATTTGAATAAATTTGTTTGAGTTAGAGAGCCGACAAACTAAAAAATGCTGTTTTTTGACGAAAAAAGGGGATAACTCTTGAATGTCTGAGGTAATCTTGCTAGTTATCAAACTTAACCGAGATATTTTAGTCATTCACATGCTGACCAAGTTTCAAAAGGATTGTAATAAATTTGTTTGAGTTAGGGAGCGGACAAACTAAATGCCCGTTTTTGACGAAAAAAGGGGCATAACTCTTGAATGTCTAACGGACAGACAGACGGACGGATGGACGTGACAGAGCCACAACATAATATGTCCCGTCTGAAGACGGGCGTATAAAAATAAATAACCTTTGCAAAATTTTTGAATCAAGATACTTTAGATGATATAAGTAATTAGGCGTCAAATCAGGGTCAAAACTATTTGACAGTCTGATTCTACTTTCATTCTATTTTCTTAAATTAAAGATGGTATTTTAACAAGAATTTCATGAAATTAGATATTGCCTCAACAAAAAAGCAAAAGTGAAACCAATGTATTGATTACTGAACCATTATCTTCCCTTAATTGGTAGTGGCGCATCTTAGCAAGTTCATCTGAGTGTTCCAAAAGCAGACGTTTTTTATGAACAAATCTCTTAACCCTTTCCCCCATAGAAGCGACTTTTAGTGCATCTAATTTATTCCTCCGCTGAAGAAAATAGTTCTAGTTTATACCCTCATGAACAATTACCATAACAAATATTTTTATTTAGCCTAGCAGATGGTTGTTTAAAGCAGGCTGAAAGTAAAGCAGAATGTGCCTTTAGGCACATTCTGCTTTACTTTCAACCTGCTTTAAGTGTTCACCTGTATTTAATGTTATATACGGGTTATTGGGTAAAGCGTTAAGAGTGGTAATGGTAAATTAAGTTTAGAGTGAAGAAGAGAGAGAAAAGAAGAGACTGACTGAGTAAACAGTAAAGAAAAGAAGAGAAATTGAGTAAACAGCGAAGCACTATCTCATATAGTTCTCATTGTACACTGACTTACATTTGCAAAGAGTTTGAAACAAAATCAGAAGTTGTGAAATAAGCATCTGATCAAGAGCCAACCCATTTGTCACATGGATCATATTTTAACATTCGACCACGCTTATAGACAGAGCTAGGATACAGTCATGTGTGTTGATCTAGCAAGAACTAGGAAAGTCACAGAGAATAGGGAGTTTCAATAGAAAAGATTGACAGAACATGCTTAAAGAAGATTGACAACAAATATAATTTGCTGTCTTCTGAACTATAAATGTAATTTCTAAGTAACTTCTACATGTACATATCTTTTTAAACGATCATTGTAGAAAGTGTAATCAGTTGTTTTTATAAGTAACAAGCACCTTAGAGCTGATATCCCCTGCCGCAGCGATTTTCCAGAAGAAAGTGGCAAACTTTATTGTGGGAGGAAGGGGCAAATGGTGATCACCTGTCTTTAAAGATCAACATTCAAAAGCTTTTTACAAAGTTTTATAAAATCCAATCAATTTTGTACATTTTAAAGCCTAAACAATACAAAAAATAAAGCCGTTTGTAGCATTATAAATCTAAGTATGACAGGGGCAGGTAACTCTTGATTCAAATTCAACAGTAATTAAACACTTTCAAGAACTTATAATTGTGTGCAAGTATTATTAAAAAAAATCAGAACTGTAGAATTTACTAGAGTGTAAACACATTTTCAACTCATCAAGGGCAGAGTATTCTTGACTAATTTGCACATTTTCGATAATAATTGAACTCATTCTATAAATAATAGCCATATATGATTTTTTTTTTTTTCAAAATCCATTCACATTTGTACACAATAGCATGTAAACAATAAAGCCATGTTGAGCATTACTAAGTACATAAAGGGCAGATAACTCTTGCCACAAAGTATCCTTTTTTGACAATAATTGCTACCCTAATATTTATATACATCATGATTGTGTAAGTTAAATCAAAATCCATTAAAGACTGTAGTTTCTAGATGGTAAAAACTGTTAAATATGGGTTTTTTTACTCATCAAGGGCAGATAACTGTTGACTAGTTTCTCCCTGATTTCAAAAATGATAACAATTATTTGAAAACTAATAGCCATAAATAGTTTAAGAATTTGTTTTATCAAAATTCATGCATATTTATAGATACTAGGATGTAAACAATTCTAAAATAAAGCATTTTCTATCATTTCAAAGTACATCAAGGGCAGATAACTATTGCCACAAGTATCCTTTTTTGACAATAATTGCACACCTTCAAGAACTTTTACTGATAGACGTCGTGTGCAAGTATCATTTAAATCCATTCATAATTGTAGTTGCCAGAGAGTAAAAACAGTTAAATATGGCTTTTTTTACTTATCAAGGGCAGATAGATAACTCATGACTAATTTCTCCGTTTTCAACAATAATCAAATTCATTTGAAAACTAATAGCCATACATAATTCAAGAAAGTTTTTTCAAAAATCCATGCATATTTATAGGCTCTAGTATGTAAACAATACCAAAATAAAGCATTTTCTAGCATTTCTAAGTACATCAAGGGCAGATAACTCTTGTCAGAAGTATCCTTTTTTTTACAATAACTGCACACATGCAAGAACTTGTACTTATAGACAATGTGTGCAAGTATAAACAAAATATGTTGAATACTGTAGTTGCTAGAGTGTAAAAACTGTTAAATATGGCATTTTAACACAAAAAGGGCAGATAACTCATAAATTCCTAAAATTTTCTGAAAAAAATTTGATTTCCCACGGTGCTCCTATGATGACAAATAAGTATACCAAGTTTAATCCAAATCTGTTAATAGGTTTGGGAGATACAGTTGCGGACGGAAAACGTGACGGACGCACGGACGGCATTTTTAACACAAAAAGGGCAGATAACTCATAAATTCCTAAAATTTTCTGAAAAAAATTTGATTTCCCACGGTGCTCCTATGATGACAAATAAGTATACCAAGTTTAATCCAAATCTGTTCATAGGTTTCGGAGATACAGTTGCGGACGGAAAACGCACACACACACGCACACACACGCACGCACGCACGCACGCACGGACAGCCGGACGGACAGACCTAAAACAGTATCCCTCTGCCTTTCGGCAGGGGATAATAACTACAGTAGACCCTCTCTATTACCACCACAAAATTGTGTTTAATTATTAGGTGCTTACAACAGGTGACTGCTTCAAGCAAGGTGATAGTAAAACAGAAAGCTCCTTTAGGAGCTTTTTGTTTTACTTCCACCTTGCTTTAAGCTATAACCTGTCTTTTATACAACCAATTAGCCTTTGTTTTAGCAGTCATAATAGAGAGGCTATACTGGATATGGAATAAGTAACAGTCAATATTGAATATCATGTTATCAAATAATATCAATAACATTACTACTGTGTTAATATACTTTGCAAATGTTCAGAAAATTGAAAATGAATTTTGAACTGTACAAAGATATGAAAGAAATATTATATATACATTTATAAAATTACATAAAGTATTTTGCTAATTTCAAAATATCATGAATACAATAAAGAATGAAAAGTTTGCACATGGAATAAACATTGAATCATATACAGTAAAACCTCTTTATTACGACCACTAAGTTGTGTTAATTATTAGTTTTTACGACAGGTGACTGCTTAAAGCAAGGTACAGTAAAACAGAAAGCTCCTGTAGGAGCTTTCTGTTTTACTGTCACCTTGCTTGAAGCTGTCACCTGTCCTTTATACACCCAATTAGCCTTCTTTTTAGTGGTCGTAATAGAGAGTTTTTACTGTATAGTAGTCTGTTAATAACAATCACTAGGTTCACTCAATTCCTGAAAGTCTACAATTAGCACAACCAAGCTTAGGGGAAGTTTTAACTAGCTGGGAGAGTTATCTACCAGTAGACAGAGCCCTAACACCAGTGAAGTGGGTGGGGCAATCAAACTCGGTAACTAGTATGGTATCTACTTGGTGTATAAGGTCGTCACTACAGCCTTTACATTATGGCTTACCAGGCGGGGCCTTCCCGTGACAAACAAGGAAAGCATTTGTGAACACTTTGTCTGACGAGGATGTGTTCACTTTCTCTGTAAGACCAAAATTGATGAAGCTGTTACAATGGTTATAGACATACAAAACTAACATAATAGAAACATACTAAGTGATACATGCAAATGGCAATATATATCCTTTGAAAAACAATATGTTATGCATAAGGTGATATACAATACATTAACATAGATATTTAATGTTTCAAGTTGTAATTGGCAATGATTTAAAGTTTTATAATAAGTATCTTCATGTAGTGCTATATATATTTCTTTTATAATAATCTTTTTGACATGAAGCTGCACTCTTTTCAGGAGACATTTTTCCTTATTAGCCAATGTAATAATTTGGATGATAAATGTTCATAGTAGGCATTTGTATTATATAAATATTCTGCAAAGGAAGGGTTACTTAGAAAGCAAGTTTTGTTATCAGCAAATAAAACCACACCTGCACAGACTATATTAGGACAGCAATACAAATATCTAATAAGAATAATAAAACTTCACACATTTAAGTTAAATATTGGTTCAGTGAGACTGCTATATTACATAACCATTGCAATTGCAAATACTGGGTTTCTGTGAAGATCAAATTAATGCAGAAGATCCTTTATCTAATATACCTTAATGACCCAAGTATTGGGACAGACATGCATAGGCAAACAGTGTAGACCCTGATCAAACTGCTCCTAAAGGAGCAGTTTGATCAGGGTCTACACTGTTTGTCATTCAGTTTGCACCTTTTGGGCAATTCACTGTATGATAAAAGCAATTAGTTTTAATATTCGGATGATTACAGCAGTTAAACAGGTTGGCCCAATTTTTAATTTTTTTTGTGGTAGACCGTACAATCTTAATGTAGGAAACGTTTCTTCATTGCAATTATCACATTATATAATTTTTTATGAATAATCATTCCGCTAATAATTGCAATGAAGAAACTTCTAATACCTTAAACATATACATGTTTATGCAAATGCTTAAAGAGAAACAATATTACAATTTGTAGCATATAATAATTGTTGTAGGACCATGATCAATTCATTGAATTTTATATGAATTATGTTATACAGCATATCTAATTATCTATGAACATGATACATACAATATGTCATACAATATTATACTACAGAAAGGTATACATTAACTTTATAGAGATACTGAGAAGAGTATGTAAAAACAATTACTACATATACATTTCCATAATTTACTATTTTATGTCACCCACTTACACTCTATTGTGACTTATCAGTTTTTAGTTTTTAAAATAATTTAATGCTTTTATCCTTTTCTCCCTTAAACTTCACATGGACAATTCTAGTCTCTAATAATTTTAGTCTAGTCCATGTCTGACTATTTAAATTCAATATAAAGTTGATAGTTGTCAATAAATCTTAATTATTAAACACAGCAGACTCCTAAACAGAGGCAACCTTTGATAGGGGTTTTCACTGTTTACATGGGACCAGTGTACTTTTCATAGATACACTGTTTGTAAAGGACACCTTTATGCATGACTAGGGTTCAAATACTTTATGTGACCTCTTAATTGAGGCTAAATGAATACATAATGATATTGCCACCACAGAAAGAAATGTAAAACAAGGGTATAGCAATTTTAAAATTCTAACAAGAAGCACTTCTGCAGAATTCAAAATTAGGGGGAATGGCAACTTTTCTACTTTTACTACTTTCATTTGAAAAGCATAAGCATTAATGTCCAAGAGTCAATGGCATTTTAAGTATAAAAGCATATACATGTACATGTAATTTGCTATGCCCTCTACAGTCAAGCCAATATTATAACCAGGTGAGCATTCACTTAAAAGATGGAAATGCAGTTGTTGGACTGAAATCTAAATGCAGAATTTAAATACGGTGCTCGATCCCTCTCAACAACAACACCAAATGGGAGACAAAGTTGCGTGTGTTGTTCAGAGGGTGATGTTATAGGGAGGGAAAATCGATACCCTTATAGAGTACTGGACATGATTTAGCTTACATTTGCAAACAGTTCAAACCCAGTTCAGATGCTGCCTAAAGTGGTGTCTGATCTAGGTTCAAGCTGTTTGACACACTTCTTTATGTTAAATTCTTCTGTTAAATTTCCAATAAGTAACCTTGGAGGAAAAGGGACACTTTTAAGCAGACCACATTGCTGCACTGAAACCATTTGACAAAAGTGTCTAGTTTGGGTGGGGGTGGGGGGGGGGGGGAGATGACAGCAGCAAGCATTGTTGTAAGGAGGTAGGTCAGATCACCAAAGGGAGGGAGCACTGAAATGCAAAAAGCTACATTTAAAGTTCCACTTGTCTCTAAAATTGACCAAGCTTTTTTATCAAATGAGTGCAGAACACAGATTTAACTATTTATTTTGCAGTGAAGTGACCAATAATTATTGAAAATCATGTACATGTATGGGCAGTCTTATACAAATGTCCTAAGCTATTATAGGAGCTTTGTGCATATATATAACTACTGTGTTCTGTATTAACTCATTTTATTATCCCTGAAAGCATTCCGCTTTACTTTCAGTCTATTTTAAGCTACCATCTGCCATAACATAGAACATATTTTTACGATACATATTCAAGACTGTATTATTTAGAACTACTTACTTCAGTGGAGGGATGAATTAAAGGAGTTAATATGTGTATTTATGGGATAGTGGGTTAACCAGTTTGACTGTCGTTATCTTTAACAAATGAATGCTGCAAAATGAACTAAACTGGCAATCTGCCTTGAACAAATGCGAAAATCAACAATACCCAAAAGATGAAAAGGCTATATATAGCAAACAGACACAGTTAGTATGAGAAGAAACCCATCACCAACCTGGTAAGAATGCAGGTGCTTTTTGTGCCTTTGGAGAGAAGAGGGAGCTACGAGAGTGTCGGCCATCCTCCTCCTCCCCAGAGATCAAGTCCACAGGCACATGTGAAAGATCGTGAACATTTGCCGCGGAGACAGGAACGATCTGCTGTTTCGCCTTCGTGCTACTTCGGTAGTGAATAGGGATTTTTTCTGGAAGAAAAACATGCAAAAATGTGCAACTGAACTGACAACAAGATAAATCACTGTGCAAAGATCTGTTAACCCTTTCCTCCAAAAAAGTGCAATAGGATGCCTATAACCAGGGGCCCTATTCATAAAACTTGTACGACAAAAATGGTTGTAAGTCAGATTCTAAAATCATCATTAACCCTTAGCCCGCCAAATAAATTGTCGTCTGCTATATTTCTCGTCTGCTTCAAGTTTCAAAGTGCTTCAAAGTTGCTCAAAATTGCTGAAAATGTTGTCCGAGTGTCAAACTCGGCGTCTCATCCAGATTCAAGCTGTTTGCATATGGAGCTATAGTCGTGAGTGGCAGGCTAAGGGTTAATTATTTATTTCTCCATCTAATCCTGTCTTGTGACATCTTTTTGGAATCGTCTTGAAAAGACGATTCCAAAAAGATGTCACAAGACAGGATTATAGATAGAAAAATCAGATATTAAGTGTATTTTAAAGTTTTGACTTACGAACGTTTTTGTTGTACAAAGTTTTATGAAACGGACCCCTGGGCTCCAGATAAGGAGTAAACTGAACAAATTCAACATTTTCTCAC
Organism: Gari tellinella; assembly: GCA_922989275.2. NCBI lineage: Eukaryota > Metazoa > Mollusca > Bivalvia > Cardiida > Psammobiidae > Gari > Gari tellinella. The sequence goes on from OV277864.1 coordinate 49,498,611, forward strand.
TCATTTCAGCACCAAATCCTATGGTGTTACTACTCATAAGAGTTGTCTCAAAGAGACAGGTCCATGGTGTTCAAAGAGTTAAAGCAAGATGAAAGTAAAGCAGAAAGCATATAAAAGAGGCTTTCAGTTTTTCTTTCATCATGCTTTTTAAAGCAGCTATATGGCTTCATAAACACAAAAGTATTATGTACTATACTAGTTGAATATAGATGATTTGCATTGAGGGCTATGGAGGAAAGGGTCAAAGAAAGTGCAAAGTTCACAACAAAACAAAATTAGTATAAATATTAGTCAAACTTGAGTGAAGTGGCCATTTACAAAATAAAAATCATAGTTTGACAGGTGACTCCTATTGAAGCATCAATTTTGTCTGCATTACACACATCCAGTGTTAACAGTATTTCTGTCTTAAATCAGGATGGTCCAGCTAATTACAGATGAAGGAAGACCCCAGAAGCCCTTTATGCACTGTTTCAGGCACACATCGGCAACTGGGTAGAACCACAGACCTTTCTGCAAGCCAGCTGGAATGCGTAGCAGCGAGTATTCTTGTCCTTTGAATTACATACGGTGAAGGGTACACTTTTCCTATGCAAACAGTGTAGATCCTGATCAGAGGGCTCCATAAGAAGCCCTTTGATCAGGTCTGCATTGTTTGTCATGCACCTTTATATAGGGATCTCTATGCTCCTTCTTTAAATGGCCACTAAATACATGTCTATAAATGAAAACACTGTAGACCCTGATAAAATAAGACATTAAAAATGAAAATCTTAATAGGGTTTACACTATTTTGTGAATGCTAGGTGTTAAATGTTTAAAATTGCTGTGCTCCATCTCCAGTGAGATTAAAATTTCCAAAATTAAAGAACAAAAGAACCAATTAACATTTTTTCTATAACAAACTTTCTAGAATACATGCAAGGGCTTTGCAAAGTCAGTCGAATACAATTATATTTTTCTGTTTGTACAAGTCATTCAAACCTGTATCATACAACCACTTACATATAAAAGATACAAAGGTCTTAATGTCAAGGTATCAGTTTAATTCAATGAAAATATAATGCAGAAAGCTCATATACAGCTTTCCGCATTTGTTTTGAGCTGCATTAAACAACTACAGTCAAACTTAGATATCTCGAACTCGATTAAGTCGAACATACCCATATTTTAAAGTTAAAACGCGGGCATGTTTTCATCAACCAAACTTAAAATACAGCAATTCATGTTTTGAAATATCAGATAGTTTGAGTTAAGCACGTTAGAGATATCGAAGTTCAACTGTACTTCAATTTAGATATATCCATATCTCTATGCAGTAGAAGATGTCATTCTTTCCCGTTTAAATGCAAAACGAAGCGCAAACGCAATGTACTGAAATATAGAAATGACAACTTTTTGACATTTCTTACTATATATTTTAATCTGTGTGGCAAACAGTTTGAAGCCAGATCAGACACCAGGTTACCCGGTGTCTGATCTGGCTTCAAACTGTTTGCATTGGTTGTAATAGTTTTAGGGTAAACATGTTTATTGGGAAAGATATATAACGTATTCTCCTGAGTCTGCACAAGATCTCCATGCCTCTATATAGATTGTCGGTTGCTACATATGCAAGTTTCACTGTATTGAATGCATTGTGCATATAAGATTTGTTCCCAGAAAATATAGATAAACAAGTCAAACGTGACATAAATATTTCTGTAGACCAAGGTTCATGAAGAACCATAATCAAAGTTGCAAAGCCAATACCATAAAGTTTGGTTTCACCATAACCAGTATGTGCAAAATAGTTCATTCATTTCAACCAGAGTTGTGTCCCTTGAAAACATGCCATAGACTGGTGCATAATCTTACCCTGTTTCATTGCAGACTCTGTCTGAGTCCCAGTCTGAGTATAATTACTCACTGCTGGAAATGAATATAAAAGTTACCAGTACTGTAAAACATTTTACTTTAAAACGTAGAACCTCATCAACAAATGATTCAATGAACCATAAAAATTATTGATGCCTGCTAATTTCCTTTTTGTCATGACTCATATTTACAACCCATTATCTCAAAGCCTGTTTCTTGTTTTGAAGACAGATGACTACTTAAAGCAGTTTAAAGTAAAGCAGAATGTGCCTGAGCTACCAAAAGATATAGAATATTATTTCTTATGGAACATATTCATGACCTCTAAGTTAGAGGCATAAAAGGCATATGTATGGAGTAATGGGTTAAAAGTAAAACCTTTCAACTAATGACCAACCAACAGAAGATTCAAGTAATTAATCACTGATGATTGGTTATTTTCTTTCGCAAAGAGTCATATTCATAAAAGAAACATTTAATCCTCTACCTCTTTCACATTTTGACTGCCCCTTCACCCATATGACAAAGAATGGGGATTGTGGGGCCATCTGGTCCCTGCCAAGTGGAGTAACTCTACATGGTGCTGTGGACGGCCGTTTAGGTAATTTCTTCAACATTATGCCACATCCTTATTGTCTCATCCATCCAGTTATCTTAAATCCCACTTCCACGTGATATTGTACAGACATATATCCATAAAACTTGTCTTGTTATATAACTTTGTAGGGCCGAAAGGTTGGTGAATAAAAATCAGTCAACACAAGACTGCGTGATTGTTTGTTCTATACTCTGTTGGTGTTTTATTAACTTAAATACTAGTTATATAATCTTAATTATGTCTTCTGATGTAATTATATAATGTCTTGAACAATAATAAAAGGTCTTGTTATTCATTTAATTTCCTTGTTCTGGGTACTTGAATGTGTATCTTCATTTTTGCAATGTCTGGCACACCTTTCATAGCTGTTATGATATATTATTGGTATGAAATATCTCTGTTAACTCATTCACAGCTGATCAGATGCCGCATAACAGATGACAGTCTATTTAGGCAGGATTAAAGTGAAGAGGCCACATATCTACCTTAACCCATTACCCCATAGTTACATACCCCTTTTTACACCTTTAATAGATTCCTCTACTGAAGAAAATAATTCCAAGTTATACTACCAAAACCTTTTTACGCCTTTAATAGATTCCTCTACTGAAGAAAATAATTCCAAGTTATACTACCAAAACCTTTTTACACCTTTAACAGATTCCTCTACTGAAGAAAATAATTCCAAGTTATACTACCAAAACCTTTTTACACCTTTAATAGATTCCTCTACTGAAGAAAATAATTCCAAGTTATACTACCAAAACCTTTTTACACCTTTAATAGATTCCTCTACTGAAGAAAATAATTCCAAGTTATACTACCAAAACCTTTTTACGCCTTCAACTGATTCCTCTACTGAAGAAAATAATTCCACTTTAGTACTATCACAAATAAAAATCATAAGAAATATTTCCTATATTCTAGCAGATAATAACTTAAAGCAGGCTGAAAGTAAAGCAGAATGCGCCTTAAGGCGCATTCTGCTTTACTTTCACCCTGCATTAAGTGGTCACATATCTTCACGAGTAGAAATGGGCTATGGGGTAATGGGTTAAACACCTAAACAAATTTCATGATTGGTCACAATTATTAATTTAACAACTATACTAAGTTGTCCAATTTCATACACAATCAAACAAGAAAACATTAGTCATAGATGTTACCAGTACTTAATCAACATGTCTACATAGCGCCAAACTCACAGTTCCATTGGTGTATGGACAATTTTTAAAACACTAGGGTCCGACCATACTATATGCAATATGAAATGAGCTGTATGCACTTCACCTTTTTACAGCCTAATAAACACTCATTTTATTTAAAGATCCCAATGTTTATCCATTTAATAGACACTAATCAACACAATTTTAACAGCATGTATAAAGTATTATGTGTATTGCACATACACTGACACACCTCCAGTCCTTTACATGCAGGATATAATTATATAACCTTTTAAAAGTTTTAATCCAGATCAGATAACGAGTAATTCAGAAATTGATCAGGTTCCTAACTGTTTATTATTTTGAATAATGACAAAAAGCAAAAGCTGAATGCTAGACTTAAAGCTGATTACATTATTGGAAAGACAATACTGCTAATCAGGGTGTCACTGTAACACAATTTGGCACTAATATGCAGCTCTAAATATATATCATCCTCGATTGACATACTGTCTTAATTTTATACCTAGGTCACATGTAGACAAGTACAATTATCATGCTTAACCCTTAGCCTGCCACTCACGACTATAGCTCCATATGCAAACAGCTTGGATCCGGATGAGACGCCGAGTAACTCGGCGTCTCATCCGGATCCAAGCTGTTTGACACTCGGACAACATTTTGAGCAACTTCAAAGCACTTTGAAACTTGAAGCAAACGAGAAATATAGCAGACGACAATTTATTTGGCGGGCTAAGGGTTAATCATTGTGTTTCTTCATTATTATACAGGGCTCCAGATAAGAGGTACTGGTCAACATTTTCTCATTCATTTCAGCACCAAAATCTTATGATGTTACTACTCATAAGAATGGTAAATATGAAATATCCATTTAAAATTGCTCAATAGATATATATTGTTAATAACAAACTGTGAAATCACCTTTTTAACCTCTCAGTTAATTAAGACTATTAAACTTATATATATCATTTTCTTTGTTCAAATTATCTAATTTCAGTGCTTTTAAACAAAATATTCTGCTTAATCAACTACATCAGGGGACTTTCAGATTAAAATTAAAAAATCTTTGATGTAGGACCTGTTTATTATGCATACCTTTAAAAACAGTTTGGTTCAAACTTACTTCTTACTTACTTAATCCTGATTTCATTTGTCATCTGCTGCAAGCACAAATGCCAAATAAATTTGCATCTTGATCCAAATTTTTATAACTTTATTGTTTACCTACAAATACTGATTGGAAATGGCAAATTGCAGATGTTTAGTGCATTTTGTGCAGCCAATTATCATTTCTGCAATTTCAGGGTTTTGGCCCATGCCTTATCATGACATAACTACAACAAACATGCATTAAAACCCTTCACTTACTATCATAATCAAATCTATTCATGCAGTATTGCATTGTTAGTGCAAACAAGTAATTTAATTGCATTTGCAATTTGCTAACCTAGCTTTAATATATCAAAATTTAATTCTTTTGTGATTGTCTTTGCAAACAATTTAGATCCTGATGAGACGTGGAGTTACTCAAAATTTAAAATCTTTTATTTCTGCATTAAACGCTATGGCGTGACTACTTATTACTTCAATTTATTAGAATCGTCTCTTCTGATGAGTAGTCACACCATAGATTTTGGTGCTGAAATGAGTGAGAAAATATGTGATTTGTTCAATTTACTCCCTTTTATCTTGAGCCCTGCTCTGATTTTTAAGTCAATCCATTGCCGGCAAGGTAAAGGAGAATAAAAGCTCTTTTCATTTTCAAGCACCTTGCATTGATCTTGTGCAGTTTTCCTACCTAATTTGCATTCATTGTACCTTAAACAGAATGCTTAATTGATTTCTTTTGATGCAAGCTTATATCATTTTAGAATCGTTTAAGTCTTATCACGCATAGATATGATTTATATATAACCAATTAAAAGACATACAAGAATTGCATAACCGTTTGAACAAATTGATGTATTATAGGGATCTTTTCAAGAGATCTTTTAGCATGTATAGATGCCAACAATTACTATCGTTTAGATTTTAGGATAAAGCAATACAGTAAACCCATTAACCCATTACCCCATAAATACGCCTTTTTACGCCTCTATTTTATTCATTCACTGAAGAAAATAGCTCCAATTTATACGTCATGAATATGTATCATAAGAATTATATTCTACATTCTAGTAGATGATAGCTAAAAGCAGGCTGAAAGTAAAGCAGAATGCGCCTTAAGGCGCATTCTGCTTTACTTTCAACCTGCTTTAAGTAGTCATATTTTTCAAAACTAGAAACAGGCTATTGGGTAAAGGGTTAAGGTTCGGATTGGATAGCTGAGAATAGTTGTTAGAATTGATTATTTTGACCACTCATGACAAATGTCTTTTTTTCTTATTGTTAACCCTTTATTCCATCTGATAGCCTGTTTCTACTTTTTAAGACAGATGATCGACCCCTTGAACAAGCAGGTTGAGAGTTAAGCAGAATGTGTCTTTAGGCTCATTCTGCTCTACTTCCAGCCTGCTGTAGTCTACTATCAGCTAGATATAGAATGACTGATTACATTGAATCTATTTTCTCCAGTAAATGACTAAATAAAAAGCGTAAAAACAGGGCTCGAATCCAGATAAAAGGTAGTTAAAACTAGTTATTTCAACAAATCAAACATTTTCTCACTCATTTCAGCACCAAATGCTATGGTGTTACTACTCATTAGAATCGTCTCTTCGAGACGATTCTAATGAGTAGTGACACCATACGGTTTAATTCAGAAATAAAGATTTTAGTATTTGAAAAACTACCCTTATCTGGAGCTCTGTAAAAAGGTAAATCTGTGATTTCTGGGACAACTGTCTTTGTAAAGAGAGGCTTGAATCCAAAACAGGTGGTATTAACCCATTACCCCATAAATATGCCTTTTTATGCCATTAATTTATCCCTCTACTGAAGAAAACAGTTCAGATTTATATAGCACCTTCAGGTGCATTATATTCTGCTTTACTTTTAACCTGCTTAAAGTAGGCACATGTCTTCAAACATAGAAACATGCTATATGGAGTAAAGGGTTTAACTCTAGGTGTTATAATAATAGATTTATGATGTAAAGTGATCAATTACATTGTAGTTCCACAGGATCAAAAGTCCCCCAGATTTATTGCAAACTTAGGATTATAACCAATTATTATGCATACATCTATAAACAGAATTAAAAATTACAGGATTCAATTACAATTAACAATGCTTTCCTGACCTTTAGCTCTCACCATAATTTATACAGGTAGCTCTAGATTAATACTGATAACCATTTAAGTTGAGAAAAATGTAAGGCCCTAAATTAACAACACAATAAAACCAGTCAAATTGATTAAAGATCATATTGGACCATACTAAAATTAAAATTGGTCTGTAACCAAATACTGTTATCCACAATAGATAAAGTTGTTATTATTGTTATTATCATTATTATTATTATTATTATTAAAGATTACTAAAAAGATAGCTTTGTAGAAGTGTTTATCCATTTTGGAAATGACTTTTTCAAACAGACCATTTTATTTTTGAAAAAGGACCAATCTATATGTTGATTGTTACAGCTGTTCTCAGAAAAATAAAAGTAGAACAGTGTAGACCATGATCAGAAGGCTCTTAACCTGTTTACCCATAACTACGCCTGTTTACGCCTGTAATTTATTCCTCATCTGAAGAAAATATTTCCACTTTATAAGTCATGAATAAGTATGATAAATATTTTCTATACTTAGGAGAATGATGGTAACTTAAAACAGGCTGAAAGTAAAGCAGAATGCACCTTACAGTGCATTTTGCTTTACTTTCAACATGTTTTAAGTGATCACCTGTTTGCAAAACTAGAAACAGGCTATGGAGTAATGGGTTAAATAGCCCTCAGACCAAGGTCTACACTGTTTGTAAAATAATCATGTACTGGTTTCCAGCATAAAAAGGGTTATATAGACCATAATTATGTTTATGATTATAAAGCAAGATGAATGTAAAGCAAAAAGCTCCACAATCACTTTCTGCTTTAATTACTCTCATCCAACTGCAAGAAGTAACATCATATTATAATGCCTATTAATTTAACCTTAACCCCATAACCCATTTCTAGTTTTTAAAACAGGGGACCACTTAAAGCAGGTTGAAAGTAAAGCAAAATGCACTGTAAGGTGTATTCTGCTTTACTTTCAACTTGCTTTAAGTTAAGCCATACCATCTCCTAGGACATAGAAAAGTTTCTTATGGTATATATTCATGACTGTATAAAGTGGAACTATTTTCTTCAGAGAAGGAATAAGTTAAAGTGGTAAAAAGGCATATTTATTGAGTACTAGATTTAAAAGATCAGCCTGCAAAAATTACTAAACTTTCAAGAGTTTTCACTTACTGATACTCAATCAAGTGCCAAACCTTTTTATAACATATCATGCAATTCATTCTTAATACCTATTTCTGCAAATAATTTGTGTGTACTGTAAGTCTGTTTCACCAATATTTTTAAACATTACGACATCCTCATTAACAACAGATCAAATCCTTTCATTACTAAGTCCACTATTCATTACACATTGTACAACTTATGGTACTTTAATTCAATTTACACTTTCACTTTATCCAATTCCTCAACACAATCCCACTAAACACTACCCGGTGCAGTGTACGACTGCCTGACGTACAGTATGCCACCGCCACGCTTGTTAGTAATTATGTGATAATCCTAAAATGAGCTTGGATCACACTTGATATGCATAGCCGACAATCCCAATCCATTTAGACGTCTCTGTATTTATAACAGGCAAGTAGGCCGGGTAAATCACCGGTAATACCTGATTAAACATGCAGACAATGGTCCTTGTAGGTAATTTAAAATTGTCAAACTTTCTCCTCTGGCAAACCAAACATAAATCACACAATGTTTCATTAATTAGCTTTACTGTAAGAGCCGCAATCAGTACAACTTTTTTTAAATTCATGAAGATCAAACAGATTGCTGTCAATATCTATTACAATTCAACTTCTGTTAAGCAGCTACTGCTCTCTGAATAAGCATCTAAGACAGATAATTGCCTAATGAATAACAAAAGTAAAGCAAAAAGCTAATACAAGAAATGTTTGTTTTACTTTAGTCCTGTATGAAGCCTTCAGCCAACTTTAAGACTGATAACTCATTATTTCTAGTCCCCTCATATAACCCAAGTTGAACAGTATGCGGTATAAGACAGACACCATTAAGCCTTTCTCCAATTGAAGCGCCTTTAAATATTCTCACAAAGGAATATCTTTTCATACTTCTACTAAGTCCTGAACTAAGCAGCCGTAAAAAACCCAGAGTCGTAGTCTCAAGCGTTTAAGTTACCCTTTGCTTGCATCCTGATATATTAATTAAGAGCCTTACACACTTTTTCCTGTATCCTAATGGTGGCAGCTTAAAACAAGCTTAAACTACAGCAGTAAGCTCCAATAAGATCTTTCTGCTTGACAGTTGACCTGCTTTAACCCATTACCCCATAAGTACACTTTTTACACCTCTAATTCATTCCTCCACTGAACAAAATAGTTCCACATTGTTCAGTCATGAATATGTACCATTAAGAAATATTTTCTATATTCTTTCAAATGGTACCATAAAGCAAACTGGAAGAGAAGCAAAATGCACCTTAAGGCACATTCTGCTTTACTTTCAATCTGCTTTAAGTAGTCATCTTTTTTCAAAAATAGAAACAGGCTATGAGGTTAAAGGTAACAAATAGCCACAGCAATAAGGCACTTTTTCCTATATCCTTGGTGGCAGCTGGCTTTTTAAATTTTAACTACAGAAGAAAGCTCTCATATAGGATATTTTTGCTTAACATTTGAGCTGCTTTAAGCAATCATCCCTTTTTACCCTTTACTCCTTGGATACACATTTTGATATCTTTAACTTATTTCTTCAGAAAATACTTTATCATAGAAGATGGTACTAGCTTAAAGCAGGATGACAGTGAAGCAGAATGTGCCTTTAGCACTTTCAACACTTCTTTAACTCTTTCCTCCCTGAAACTTTAAATGGACAATTTCAGATTCTACTTAAGTCTAGTCCATTTCTAACTTTAAGGGTTGTTTTTGTCAATGTTTGGCATAATGACAAACAGTGAAGACCCTGATCAGAGGGCTCCTAGGAGCCCTCTGATCTGGGCCTCTACTGTTTGCATAGGACATGTGTATTATTCAAATGTACACTGTTTGCAAAGGATGCCAATATGCGGGACTATAGGGTTCAAAGGGTTATAGTAGTCACCTGTCTTCCAAAGTACAGGCTATGAGATAAAGGGTTAATATTATGATGGAGAAGGAGGAGGTTACATTACTAGCATATATAAGGACGAGTGGATGCTTAAAGCAGGCTGCTTAGATGATCAACCAAAACAACATCTGAAGTAGATTTATGATTCTGTTTTCTAAAACACAAATGAAAAGGAGGAAATACTCAGATATAAACATTTTAAACGAGTAATTTTAACATTACCAAATTAATATCCGTCAGTAAAATGATATTAAGTATTATAATTTATTAAAGGTCGAACATGGCCGACATGAATTTTTTATTTTTCGGCGGAGCTGTCTGTTATCTATTTAGTCACACATTTCTATTTAGACAAACATTTGAACCAATCATATTTGATCAGAAATTTAGAATTAAGAGCACCTGTTGAAACTGACTTGTCTGATTGGATAGTAGCCAGGGCTCCAGATAAGAGAATTATTTCAAAACTTAAAAACTTTATTTGTGCATTAAACCCTATGGTGTCCAACTCATATGAATTGTCTCTTCGAGACGATAAAAATGAGTGGTAACACCATAGGGTTTGGTGCTGAAATGAGTGAGAAAATGTTAGATTTGTTCAATTTACTCCCCTCTTATCTGGAGCCCTGAAACAGTAGCCTAGCTGTTTATGCACTGATGTGAGTGTAAAATTAGACACAGCCAGTGTGTAATACTGAGCTTCTATTTTAAGATATGCTAGCAGAATCTGATGTGTATTTATAGATAGACAGTGGCAGCTAGGTATTTTGTTTAATAAAGGTTTACTTCCAATTTATTTTAATTGTTAACTATTAATTTTGTACAAATTTACCATTGATAGCAATATAATAAATGGCCTCAAGTGAGTTAAACACAATTGTGTTGTTTCATCATTTATTTACAAGAGTGAGGTGTTATAGACCTTGTAAAGCAGGACAGACTGTTCTGTATGGGCCTGCACAGTTTATCTAGTTATAGTTTGTTTCAAGAAACTCCCCATGAATGAAGTTTGATATACAGAACAATATAATTTAATCTGAGGATCTCCTACCAGTAGCTAGGATATGTTTTGCATTTCTGTACATTTATAGTTTTTTAGTCAGAGTTATGCTATATCGTTGAATGTGTATTTTTTGCTTTTCAATCCAAGATATTACAATTCTTTGAAAACCTCCAATTTCGTACAATTTTGCACACCCATCAACAGCATGAATTTCACCAACCATTCCGCCGAATATCTTTTTTAAAGATATTTCTTGTTTAAATTGATAAAGTGGTTTAAATAGAATGATGAAAGCATATTTAACAGCTATGGGAAGGAGTATTTTTTATTCATTTCAAATGTAATGCCCAAGAATGCAAATGATAAATACAATCACAGAGCACATTATATCATGACCATCAGGTCAAAGTTATTTTACCCTTACAATGCATGAGTTTAACCCATTACTCCATAAATACACCTTTTGATGCCTCTTATTTATTCCTCCAGTGAAGAACATAGTTCAAATTTATATAGTCATGAACAGGTATCATAAGAAATATTTTCTATATTCTAGTAGATGGTAACTTAAAGCAGGCTGAAAGTAAAGCAGAATGCGCCTTAAAGGCGCATTCTGTTTTTCTTTCAACCTGCTTTAAGCGGTCATCTTCAAAACTGGAAACTGGCTATGGGGTAATGGGTTAACCCTTTACTCCATAGCCTGTTTCTAGTTTTCAACAGGTGACCACATAAAGAAGGTTGAAAGTAAAGAGGAATGTGCCTCAAGGTGCATTCTGCTTTACTTTCAGCCCACTCTAAATATACAATCTGCTAGGATATAGACAAGATGTAGACAGTTTTTTGTATCCATATCATTGACTGTATAAAAAGGAAATATTTTCTTCAGTGGAAGAATAAAATAAAGGCCTATCTTTAGAGTAATGGGTTAATACTGTGTGTTACTTCTTGTACATTAATAGACTTTCTATACACCAAAAATGAACTGCTTGAAATAGTCAAATCTGCATTAAATGTCCATAATAATGTTTATCACAGGCATGTAGTTGCTGCTTTGAAATATAGCAGAAAGCTACAATTGGAGTTTTCTGTTTTAATTTCTATTTGCCCTAAGCAACTGACTGCCAGGACTGCAGTTTTCAAATAGCTCTTTTACAGGACATTGTAAAAACATGAAAAGATATTCCTATTTAGGAATAGGTAAAAACTTTAAAGAAAGCTTTTTCCATGGAAGAAAATGTTTAGAAATAGCCTGATCTAGGTATACAAAACTTTTTTTTCTCTATCAATTTTCACAGTAAATCAAGTTTTCCTACTAAAATCTCTCAAACAATTTTGGTTTTTGCGACTGAGAAAAATAAAGCGGCAATGAATAACGACCTAATCGCTTTCTTGGCCTGTATATCATTCCCCTTATTGACAGAACATCCGTGGGTAAACATATGTATCACAGAAATGTGAGCTTGATAAAGGGCAGTGATTTCTGTGCAAACAGCTCCAAGACGTCTTGTGTACAAACTTTTCATGATTATGTAAAGACGACTTAACCTGTCACATAGTTTTTGACAATGAAAACAAAACTATTCTGATATATAACCTTTTGAATACTGTACACGAATGTTGAAGACTGTTGCAAACAGTTTGGATCCAGATCAGGCCCCACACTTTGTGGGGCCTGATCAGGATCCAAATTGTTTGTCATTCTGATAGCAATTATATATACACATGTAGACAAAACAAAGAGTTTAATTCAGAATTTCAAGAGAATGTGCTACAGGAAAAATGGCATCTACATGTAGTTTGTATGTAAAGGGTTTAAACCCTTTCTGTGTTCATTTAATATCACTTCCAAATCTTATCAAAATATTACGCTATAACTGAATATAAAATATTCTTTTTACTAAATCTATAGAAATTGTATTAAAACTTTAAAGTAACAGACTGGATCTTGATCTCAGTCCAAGACACACAGCTACTTTCAGAAATGAATCATTTAAACTGTATCGAGAATTCTGTTATAGATTACAGTTAAATAATTTACTCTTTAAACTTGAGCAACAATCACCCGGTAAAATGGCTTAAGAATTCTTCTACAATTTGTAGTTTGGATCCAGATGAAATGTTAAGTGATGCGGCGTCTGATAAAGATATAAGCTTTTTGGTACTCTGAACCTATTTTGAAAAGAAATTTAGAAAATTCTATTTTTAGAACAGTTGCAGACGACATTAGAATTACCCAGCATGTACAGAGTAGGGCATCGCCCCCGGGTTATCTGTATCCACTCCCCTCTCTCTGGGGCGTCCAATTAGCCCATAGATGGCAGAAACGGACGTTAACAAACAAAACAAACAAACAAACAAACAGAGTGACAAAAGACAACATAATCAGCAAGATAAGGGTTGAGCAAAGAAGGGGGATAATTATATCATGATTTCATTGACAGCATGGTATTCAACTGACTTAATACATGTAAAGAAATAAATCCCACTGAGTTTATGCACTGTGAATAATGTGTCATTATGTCATCGACAAATCTTTTCCCATGTGATTTATTCCTGCATCTGTCACACAGAAATTTTACCATGACTCAAACTGAATTTGATAACACTTTTATGAGTTACCTCCCTTTATTTTTGGACAGCATTTACTAATATATTTATGTTTCTATAAAATTCTGCGATTTTAACGGCTGATAGTCATTTCCTATTACGACATGTTCATGCATTGTTCTTGAACATTGTAAAAGAACTGTTACCTAACTACTCTTAAAGTGTATGGGTACAATTCTAGTACATTTTAAACAAGAAATATATCTTTAAACAAGATGGCCCTAGAGTGAACGCCTGAGTACACCATGTCAAACTTGACCTAGTGACATAGTTTGTGCCTAGCAACAAGTATACTTGTCCTTTACAAGCAGTGTTACCCTGTCCAGTGCTAATCATGTCCTTGACCTAGATTTCAATATGGCAAATATTTTAATCAAGTTTCATTAAGAAACTTTGTAGCCTCTAGAGTATATAAGTATATTAACAAGGTTTTTCTTTGATTTGATCTAGTGACCTAGTTTTTGCCTGAGTATGACCCAATTTCAATCTTACCTAGATTAATTGAGGCAAACATTTTGACAAAGTTTCATGAAGATCAAAAGAAATTTGTAGCCTCTGGAGTATTAACAAAGTTTTACTATGATTTGGCCAAAGTGACCTAACTTTTGACCTGACATGACCACAACTGAACTTGACCTAGATTTCAATCAGGTAAACATTCTAAGTTCCAATCAGAACAAGAGCTGTCGGAGAACAGCAACGCTCGCCTAATTAAACCTTTCTTAAATAGGTAACTATCAAAAGAAAAGTGTATCAGTACATTGATATTCAAGCCACAGGGAACCCCCATTCAAAATATCAACTTCCTAATGCAAATATGTCATGTAGTACAAGTGCATTCCAACACTTACTCCTTAACTAACTTTGAAATTCCAGTCCCAAAACTCTAAGTCCACAAAAGGTGTAATTTTGACTAAATTTAAACTTTTTAAAAAAAAATAACTACGCAAATTCAATGTTCAACCCAAGGGCACCTCCATTCCAAATATCAGCTTCCTAATACAAATATTTCATGTAGTATTAGTGCATTACAACTCTTACCCCAAAACTTTAACCATGAGAAATCAGCCGAAAAACCTAAGTCCTCAACAGGTGAAATTTTGACTAAATTTAAACTTTTTTTTAAATTTTAACTACGTAACATCAATGTTCAACCCACAGGGCACCTTGGTTCCCAATATCAGCTTCTTAATACAATTATTTCAAGTAGTATTAGAGCATCACAACACTTACCCCAAAACTTTAACCATGAGAAATCAGCCGAAAAACCTAAGTCCACAAAAGGTGAAATTTTGACTAAATTTTAACGTTTTTTTAAATTTAAACTACGCAACATCAATGTTCAACCCACAGGGCACCTCCATTCCAAATATCAGCTTTCTAATACAAATATTTCATGTAGTATTAGTGCATAACAACACTTACCCCAAAACTTTAACCATGAGAAATCAGCGGAAAAACCTAAGTCCACAAAAGGTAAAATTTTGACTAAATTTTAACCTTTTTTTTTAAATTTTAACTACACAACATCAATGTTCAACCCACAGGGCACTTCCATTCCAAATATCAGCTTCCTAATACAAATATTTCATGTAGTATTAGTGCATAACAACACTTACCCCAAAACTTTAACCATGAGAAATCAGCCGAAAAACCTAAGTCCACAAAAGGTGAAATTTTGACTAAATTTAAACTTTTTTTTTAATTTTAACTACACAACATCAATGTTCAACCCACAGGGCATCTCCAATCCAAATATCAGCTTCCTAATGCAAATATTTCATGATGTATTAGTGCATAACAACACTTACCCCAAAACTTTAACCATGAAAAACCAACGCCGACGCCGGGTGATTCCATAAGCCCCCCCATTCTCCGAATAGGCGAGCTAAAAATGAAAGTTGACGCCTCTAGAGTGTTAACAAGGTTTTTCTAGGATTTGACCTAAGTGACCCAGTTTTTTATGGGACACAACCCACATTCAAACTTGGCCTAGACTTCATAAAGGGCAACATTTTGACTAAGGGTCATTAAGAAAAGATCTAATGAGATTTTGTAGTGTCTAGAGTGTAAAAAAAAGTTTTTCTATAATTTTGACCTAGTTTTTCACCCAAGAAAATCCACATTAAAGCTTAACCTATATTTTTTTCAAAACAAATACTGTCATTAAGTTTCATGAAAATCAGATGAAATTTGTAGCCACAGGAGTGTTAATTAACAGAACAGAACAGAACAAAACTTTATTTCATCTCAGGCATGGTTACATGCAGCACGAGGTAAAGCATATAAACAAGATGAATATAAACAATGGTACCTAGCATGGCTTATTCAGAGTCTGAGTATTTCAGTATTTGGTGACGAACAATGTAGAGCCAGAACCTATGCAAAAAATATAACAAACCAATTATTGAAGCATTATGCTGGACAAAGGATGTCCAGTGATCCTTATAGCTCACATTGGCACTTTGTGCCAGGTGATCTAACAAGAACTTCAGCTGAATAAGTGGGGGAAGTAATGCTGTAGATGGGTGTACAAAATGTATCATATTGACGTTTTCAAAGAATTGTAATACATGTACCTTAAATTGATTTTTTTTTTTTTAAAACGAGGGCCACTATGGCCTTATATCAATCACCTGGTACACCATGTAAAACATGACCTATAGTGACCTAGATTTTGACCAAACATGACCCATATTCAAACCTGACCTAGATTTCAATGAGGCAAACCTTTTGAGCAAGTTTCATCAAGATCAAATGAGAAATGCAGCTTCTAGAGTCTTAACAATGTATTATCATGATTTTCATGACCTAGTGACATAATTTCTGACCCAACATGACCTAGATATCAATAAGGCAAACATTTTGACCAATTTTCATTCAGATCTAATGAGATTTGTAGCCTCAAGAGTGTTTACAAGGTTTTTCAATGATTTATTGTAGTGACCTAGTTTATGACCAGACACTATCCACATTTGAACTTGATCCAGAAATCACATTGTCATCAAGTTTCATAAAGATATAATGAGATTTGTAGCCTCTAGAGTGTTAACAAGGTGTTTCTATGATTTGACCTAGTGACCTAGTTTTTGACCCTACATTACCCACATTTGAACTTGATTTTAGAAATCAATGCAGCAAACATTTTGAACAAGTGTCATGAAGATCTAATGCGATGTGTAGCTTCTAGAGTGTAAACAAGGTTTTTCTATGATTTAACCTAATGACCTAGTTTTTGATCAGATATGACCTACATTCAAACTTGACCTAGATATAAATAAGGCAAACAATTTGACCAACTTTCATTTACATCAATTGAGATTTGTAGCCTCTAGAGTGTTAAGTAGGTTTTTTTTTATGATTTAACCTTAAAAGTGACCAAGTATTTTACCCAAATGATGATGACCACATTCAACCCATACCTAGATTTCATCAAGACAAATATTGTCATCAACTTTTATGAAGATCGAATGAAATTTGAAGCCGCTAGAGTGTTAACGAACAATTGTGGATGGACAATGGACATCCAGCGATCCTTAGAATAGCACATGCAGGTGAGTTAAAAATTACATACTGCTTTACTTTCTGCCTGCTGTAAGTAACTACAGTCCTGTTATATGGAATGTATGTAATATTTCTTATGTTGCCTATTCATGACTGTATAAAATAGAACTATTTTCTTCCATGAAGGAATGAATTAAATGTGTTTAAATGCATATCTATGGAGTAATGGGTTAATAATTACATAGCCTCCATGTGTGCATCCTCTGCTTGTACAAACATTATAAAGCAAGAATGTTTGCACAGGTTGTCTGCATAGAATGTCAAATAATTACTAGAGCTCCAGATCAGTGGATGATTTCAACAACTAAAATCTCTATTTCATTAAACCCTATGGGTCAATTTAGCCAATTAGTTGGAACAGGGTTAAGAATGATACAGTAACTGCTTTTAAGTGCTTTATGTAGGACAAAGGTTACCTGAAGAAAGCTCCTAGAGGTAACCTTGATAATTCACACACAACTTACTCTTTGCATGCTGGGTAATTGTTTCATCTGCAACATTTGTCATTTGCTCCTGTTCTAAAAACAGAATTTTTTAAAAATTCTTTTCAAAACAGGGTCAGTGTGTCAAACAGTTTGGATCCTGATAAGGCGCTTCGTTACGCAGGATCCAAACTGTTTGCAAAGGTAGGATATCATAATTTCACCGCTAGAGATAGACAGAAAATTGATCATATTTTGAGTGGCCGCAGTACACACGTTTTATTATATGAACAAGTAGGCCACGGTAGGGTATTGCTGAATCAATACATGCATGCTCCCTACCAGCAAACCGTAAGCCTGACTACTAAACTTTAAACCAGACTGACAGACAGACAGAAATACAGAAAGACGGATTGATTGATTGACAGACACATGTGCATGAATTGGATGAATACAGACAAAGTCTATAGTCCCCTCCCCTTGGTTTCACCAGTATGGGACTAAACTCTTTGCATGCTCGTGGTGGAAACATGTGCCATGGGGATTACGTTTGCTAACAGTTTGGATCCTGATGAGAGGCCGCGTAACGCTGCCTCTCATCAGGATCCAAACTGTTTGACACTCTGACCCTATTTTAAAAAGAAATTTTGAAAATTATACTTTTAGAACAGTTGCAGACGACAATTTTTGCAGACGAAAAAAATTACCCAGCATGCAAAGAGTCAAATAAGGAGGAACCAAGTCCCTAAAAGGCCATACACAATGTGTGGGACCACTATGAGGTGAAATTCACTTACCACTACCAAGGAACAATGCTGTATTTTTCAACCTCAATGGTACCACTGTTGTTATGGTAATCAGATTGTTACTGTCGATATATCCTCGGCTGTTTGCCATTCCATATCACTACCAAAATTCTCAAGCTATATATAGCAATTCTTTCAGACACATTCACTTCCCATCTTAGCGAATCAAAAATTTACTAAATATGGACAATTCTACCTGAAGTCACATGAACACTTGAACAAGGGATTTATAATAAGAGCTTCCCGTATACAATCAAACTTATATTGAGCAATCATTTAATAGAAAATGTTATCAGTCTTAAGAAACTTGGCAGCTTAATGCAGGTCAAAAGTAATGCAGAAAGCTCCTTTAGGAGCTTTCTGCATTACTTTTGACCTGCATTAAGCATCCACCTGTCCTTAAAGATATATATACTGTGCCACAGAAAGGTCATGTAATATAAGTTTATATTACAGTGTAGGCAAACAATACTAGCCAATATTCAATTGAACATGCAAAGAGACCCGATAGTCAAAACATAGGAATAAAGTCTGTCTAATCCCTTCCCTTGGAGGTTGTTCAATATGTTTGCCGGTTTACATTTTCCCTTTTAAATCAACGACAATAGGAGTGTCAATATATTTGACCACAACTCTTCTCCCGATTGTTGTGCACTTGTTAATACAAATCAGATTGAATAAAGCTTATACAATTTTTGACAAGTGTACAGAATGCATAGATCTGCTCTCTGCTGTAATAAATAATAAACATGTTGATCTCATAATTCCAACCACCCAAGATAAAGCATTCACTTCGAGGGGATCATCTCAACACTTCGATATCCATGAAAAGGTGTAGGAGGAACTTCTGTGGCCGCTGGTTAAGCCACTTGCTTTGTAACCCTAAGGTTGCCAGTTTGTTCCCACCCGGCTGTACTTTTTCCAAGGTTCAGTGTAAAATTTCCATGGAATATGAATAATTTACGTGGAATTTACATGGAATTCTAAAAGTTCCATGGTTATTCGTAACAATTTCCAAGGTTTTTGTTTAGTCACCAAAATTTCCATGGTTTATGCATGCTTATGAACAAAAAAACCACGTTAATATCAAGAAAAAACCTTGGAAACTCTTAAAACCTTGGCAAAAGCTCGGAAAAATTGGACTTTGGCAAAAATAAACACGGAACAATCTCGGAAATAAGAACTTAACCATTTTTTAGCACGGAAAATCCTTGTAAAATAATAACTTAAACAATTTGCACCTCGTAAAAATTGTACTTAGACATTTTCCAGCACGGAAAAACCTTGGAAGTACAACTTAGTGAATTATAAATATGAGTATTGTAAGTTTCACAAAACAGTGAATATTATACACACCCAGGACACCATCTCACAACAATCAGAGGTCAGAGATTTAAGTTGTCTGTTTATCTATACTTTAAAATGTGAATATGGCAAAAATTAAAGACTCCAAACCAGTTCAGACTCCTGACAAAAGATTCATGGTAAGTTACATAACTTACATAAATACAATTTTATCATGATCATAATATATTTTGGATATTTACATGATACAAACAAAAGCATGTGGTACCCCACCCACTAGTAGTTAACTATTCCTCGTATATATATACTTTTCCATGGTATTTTGTCGAAACCACGTAAAATGGTTCTAATATTTCCATGGTTTTTTGCTAAATATTTTACAAGGATTCCTCGTAAACTTTTCCGAGGATTTTTTGTTTCCGTGGTTTCCTTGGAAATTAAATATTTTACAAGGATTCCTCGTAAACTTTTCCGAGGTATTTTGTCAAACCATGTAAAAACCAAGGTCTTGTATTTTCTAAGGTTTTCTCGTCTTTTTTCCAAGGTTTTTGTAATATGACCGTCCGAATACTCCGTGGTTTTTTCCATGGTTTTTTTTTCATAAAACCTAGGAAAAAGTACAGCCGGGCAGGTCCCCCTGTCCTGGCACACAATTTAATATTCAAAGTTCCTGTCCCTAATATGACCAACCTCAATATTAAAGGGATATAAAATACAAAATCTTAAACCAATATATACAAAAACATTTTATGTTTTGAAACAAACTGTAATATGTAAATTGTTGAACTTATTTCTAAATTATAATTTGTTTTAGACTTTTGAATTCCAAAATTATTGTAAGCATAGCAAACAGTGCATATACCGGTACATTGTATATTCTGATCAATATTACGGCGTAGACATTTTGAGTTAACCCAAGGATATATAATCTGGTCTTATTTGTTGTCCATTCCTGCTAAGCGTATATCATATTGTTGATTAACAATTGAATATCCTAAATAATCAGACCTGTATGTTGAGCAATGGAAACCACTTAAAAGACTATAAATAAGCATGCAATCTTTAAACACTTGAATGCTTATAATTAAAACAAAACAAAAAGAATACAGAAAGCTCTGTATATATAGAGGATAACTGTTTTTTTCAGTGTAAGATCGAAATTTAATCCATTGAGTGAACATCAGACGTTATATTTTCACGAGTGGCGAAGCCACGAGTGAAAATATAACAGTCTGATGTTCACGAAATGGATTAAATTCGATCTTACACTGAAAAAACACAGTTATTCTATTTATTTATGCTTTTAAGCCACTTTTTAAACGAAATTGTTTAAAAATTGAAAGCGAACGTACATTATTTATCCCGTGTTGAGCCCCACGTTTTATGTCGAACACACGCGCGTGACAGTTGGCGGTATAATGACGTCACTCGTTGCTCCCGAGTTTGGATTCGTGCTCTTCCGGTGAGTAGTTCGCGACAAATCGGACTGCCGGAATTTAACGATAAGACACGATTGACTACGATTCTTGGGGAGCCCTACGGGGAAAATTCATAATAAAAAGCGATTGGTGATAATCCACTGCAGTGGATTACCAAGTGATCATCCACTGCTATTTCGTGGTAATCCACCGAAAAGCATAAATAAAACTGCTTTCTACATTACTTTTGTTCTGCATTAAGTTATCACCGCAGTATCATAACCCTTAGCCCGCCAAATAAATTGTCGTCTGCTATATTTCTCGTCTGCTTCAAGTTTCAAAGTGCTTCAAAGTTGCTCAAAATTGCTGAAAATGTTGTCCGAGTGTCAAACAGCTTGGATCTGGATGAGACGCCGAGTTACTCGGCGTCTCATCCGGATCCAAGCTGTTTGCATATGGAGCTATAGTCGTGAGTGGCAGGCTAAGGGTTAAAGCCTGGTCATGAGCATTCATGTAACAATGACAACTGAACATGTACAGGTCATACTGTTTTTTCTATATCAAACTATTTAACATTATAGTTATTATCAATATTCACAAGTATCTCTTTCTCTGTCTCACCAAATAATGAATTTTCATACAAGAATTTCCAATTTAAAATCCAATTTTCATTCATAATCCATTACACACACTGTCCATTGTGCATGAAAATAAAATCAATTTTCTTCTTAGCTTACTCCCTATTGTAATGTATAATGGCATAGTCATTTTTCATCACCAATTTGAATAGAATATATATGAATATGACCATTTTTATGAAACCCATTAGATCTATAAACTTAAAGATTGCCATAATCAAGCAAAGTGTACCACGGGTAAATAAATGCCGTTACTTTCTTAATCAACACTATATTCATTGCCATCAGTGCATGATAGCTGGAAATTATTTGGATCCAGATCAGAAGTCAAATAATAAATTGTTAGGGTTTTTTTTGTCAAAATACTTAGAACACAATTTTTAGAATATAAAGCATGACAATGTTCTATCAAAAAGTGAAATTAGGTTATAATGAAAAAATTTCTGCAGATACATACATTGCAGATACACGTATACAAGCTGTTGTTAAGCAATTAATTAATAAAGATACATTAACCCATTACCCCATAGTCTGTTTCTAGTTTCAAAGACAGGTGACTACTTAAAGCAGGTTTAAAGTAAATAAGAATGCGCCTAAAGGTGCATTCTGCTTTACTTTCAGCCTGCAAAGGGTTAAGGCAGTGATGGCAGATGAATTCAGGACAAAAATGCAGAAAGCTCCCTAGCATTTTTTCCATTCTTTTTATCCTGAACATCATTGTCAGCAATTCTTTACTGAATGATCAATTAATACATGTTTAACTGTAGCTTAATTTTCAAATAAAACTTTATTTGATGAAGTATAAAAATTAAAACAAAATATGATAGAATGCAATCAGGGTTTTTGACTGTTTGAAAATGTCAATAAGTACTTTAGCCGAGTAGCAATTTAAATACAGTAAAACTTCTATATTACTACTACTCAATTGTGCTAGTTATTAGGCATTTATAACAGTTGACTGCTTATAGCAAGGTGACAATAAAGCAGAAAGCTCCTTTAGGAGCTTTCTGCTTTACTGTTACCTTGCTTTAAGCTCTCACCTGTCACCTGTCTTTCAATTATCCCGTTTTAGTGGCCATGCATAATAAAGAGGTTCTACTGTATAAAGATTTTCCTAGTCATAGAAAAATTGTATTCATTTTTATAGGTTTTCCTGATAAAATGAACTTCTCTTTCCTGACAGATGGCTTGGTGCTAAAACATTAGCCTGAAAGTAAAGCAGTTAAACTCCCAAAAATGGAGATTTCTGCTTTATTTTCGACACACTTAAAGTAGCCAATGGACTAAACAGTGAGAACATGTTATGAGGATAAGGGTTTAGACTTAGAGTAAAACCAACAAACCTAAATACAATATCTAATATTGACCTATTAATATTAACAAGCAAAAGTTTGCATTGGTGTTTTGAATAACCTGTATATAAGTTTTGTATTGAGTATATTTTTGGTATATATTTAAGCTGTAGCAATAGCCTGCTTTGAAATAATTTTGGTAACTGTTGCAAGCAGTTTCAGTTGAGATGCTGTTTAACCCTTATCCTATATTCTTGTTTTGAAAGCAAATGAGCACTTATTAAAGCAGGTTGAAAGTACAGCAGAATGTGCCTTAAGGTACATTCTGCTTTACTTTCAGCTTGCTTTAAGCTACCATCTGCTTAGCACATAGAAAATATATCTTATGGTACATACTCATGACTGTATAAATCAGAAAGTTCTATCTTCTTCAAAGGAGAAATAAATTAGGGTAGAAATGCATCTAGATCGAAACCACGTAACACCTTAATGATGCTTTTGAAAGAAATCACAATGTAATCAAGTTTGATAATTGAAAACGTTGACAAATTTTGAAGTTGAAAACTGCCTAGCAAAGTAATGTTCTGTATGTTATATGTTATGATTTTTAAGTTAGGAATTATAATTTATGATCCAGGGATGCTCCTACTAGTCATAAATCAAATTTAAATGTCCTGTAAAACTGAATTGTGCTACTAACCTTCAAGTTCTTTGTACCGAATGATAACTTTTTGGAGAAAGTGCCAGATTAATGCAGGACAAAAGTATAATCTGCATTGTTTTTATCCTGTTATAGGCAGTCACCTGTCTTTAAAAGGTTGACAATGCCTTTTTCGTTTAGTGAATGCATGTTAAAGGATGACATCATAAACAATATTCGCTATAAAACATTCTTATAATCATTTAACTCCCCTAATGTAAACACTCTCAGTGAAGTTTTGTTTTCACTTTAGTTATCATCTTAACCTATCAACATATTGGCAAAGGGATTATTATAGCACTTACCGGTAGGTAACATGGGTCACACATTTAGGCAAATTTGATTTAACCAATTACTTGGTAGATACACTTTTTTATGCCATTAGTTAGTATTCCTACATTAAAGAAAACAATTCCATTTTATACAGGCATGAATATGCACCAAAAGAACTTTTTTATATCCAATAAGATGGTAGCTTAAAGCAGCCTTAAAGTAAAGCAGAATTTACCTAAAGGTACATTCTGCTTAATTTTCAACCTGCTTTAAATAGTCACCTATTTTCGACAATACCAAAAATAGGCTATGGGGTAAATGGTTAATCAACCACTCAGTAAAATGGCTTGGAGGTCTCACTTTCCCCTAAGAAGTTCCTTTGAGCACATTTAGTTTATTCCTCCACTTACGAAAATAGTCACAAACAATAAGAAATTAATTTATTTTCTATCTAAATATTTTATCTCCAAGCAGATGATAGCTAGTTTAAAACAAGCTGAAAGTAAAGTAGAATGTGCCTTTAGGCGCATTCTGCTTTACTTTCAACCTGCTTTAAGAGGTCACCTGTCTTCAAATTTAGAAACAGGCTATGGGGTAAAGGGTTAATGTAAGTGATTGTTTAATGCAGAATAAAAGTAATGCAGAAGGAAGCTGTGGTTGTTCATAGAGCGAACAACTATTATATACCCATCCTTTGTCATTGAAAAGTGGCTCAACACAAATCAATGCCCTTTCTTGGAAATAGTGTTTCTCACATTCCTTTATATCAAACATTCATCAAAAATGTCTTCATTTGTACCTTCACAGTTAGCAGCTCTTGCTGAACAAATTATACAGCCATCTCAGGTAATCAGAATTGAGAGAAAAAAATGCCAAATTATTTGACATCCCATCAAGATAAAAAAATGTCTGCAAAAATCCTTGAAATACACAATGCCAGATAAGGGTTACATGTTTATAGAGTTTTAACACTTTTCAATATGCTGGGTAAATTTTTCATCTACAACAATTGGCCTCTGCCATTGTTCTAAAAAGAGAATTTTCTTAATTTCATTTTAAAACAGGGCCAGAGTTGTCAAACAGTTAGGATCGTGATGAGACGCTGCATTATGCGGCATCACATCTTGATCAAAATTGTTTGCAAAGGTAATCACTGGGGTACATATCTGTCACTAGCCTGGAAAGGGGTTAACAAACTAGAAACATTCTTATCAATGATCATGCCATAGAACAATGGCAAGCCGCCTGTCAGTCCCCGACAACTGCAAATATCAACATTCACAATAAAACATAGTCACTTTAAAATTAATGTATCGATATCAAAAAGTAAACACAGAAATATTTTCACCTTGTCCATTGAAAGCATTGATCAGCATGTCAGTTCTTTCATCAATGTATACTTCAAGTTTGTTTATTTCAGACCAATCCCAGAAAATTACAAACAGTCAATCTAGAATCCAGCAACTAGCTGCTCAAAAACAATACCCAAAGGAAATCCTAAATGCATGTGGTTACTTAATGCAGAATAACAATATTGCAGAAAGATCCTAAAGGAGTTTTTTTTGTATTATTTTTATCCTGCATTAAGCAGTCACTTGCCTTCAGAGATCTCCATACTTCAATTAGTGATCACTAAGTACAAGACTGGCTGTTCATTTATCAAGCTTACAGATATGATGACCATTGATCTTGGTATCCAATGAACTCTTTCAACAAGAAGTCACTCTTGTGGGTTACTAGGTTGGTTCCCTTGTGGGATCTTTTTAGCTATAAAACATGATGAACCAGTGTACTAGGAATTCTGGATAAATATGTACTGGTCTAACTTTGCAAACAGGAGCCCTCTGATCTGTGTCTACACTGTTTATAAATGCAAATGCAATGATTATGTTTTAAACAGGTCCATGGTGTTGAATGGAGTTAAAATCTAAACCAATTCTATAAATATCAGGTACTCCATTTTATGCCTTAAATTTATTCTTCCACTGAAGAAAATAGTTTCACTTTGTACAGCCATGCATTTTATTTATCCTTGCAGATAGGCTTAAAACAGGCTAAAAGTAAGGTAAAATGTGCCTTTACTTTCTACCTGATTTAAGTGGTTACCTGTCTTCAAAACTGGAAACAGGCTATGGAGTTATAAGGATTGAGGTGAATACTAGGTGGATAGTGATCACAGATAGAAGGGAGATAACTTAGATGATTCATCCTGTGATGAACCTTAAAGAGACAAGATATACACAGTTGCTTCCCTTTAATGCTTCCCCCCTTTAATGAATGTCTCCTGTCTTATAGACAGAGAAAAACTGCTTCTTCAAAGAGTCAGACCCTTTCCTCCCTGAAATTCCAATCTCGAATGTAGTCTAGTCCATTTTTTACTTTCTAAGGTTGTAAATGTATCAAACTATTACAAACAGTGCAGAACCTGATCAAAGGGCTCTTTTAGGAGCACTGACAAATCTGAGTCTGCAATGTTTGTATAGGACAAGTGTACACTTCACACGCACACTGTTTGCAAAGGATTAACACATTTTTTACTGAAAAAAAAATCCAACATTGAATATCAGTAACAATTAGGGATGGGACAGAATATTGGAACACTAAAATATTCGCATTAGGGCCGAATATTCGAATCCCATTTAGGCATTCTAATCTTGACCTCTGAACAGAAAAGTAGTTTTCCATTTTATTAAAAACATCATATTGGTTATTTTGTTGTTCATTTGACTCACTCTTAGTATCTGAGAGCCCTGCAACAAGTATTAGTGTTTTCTTCTGACCTGTCCAAGTTATTTTTAGATTGGAACATTCTAAAACTTTAGAAGGGATGAGTTTTCTCTACAGCCAGTTAGAGACACGGATAGCTGTAATTTTTGTGCCTAATGTACAGTAAAGGATACATTATTCTTTCCCGTTTAAACGCAATGCACTAAACTGTGGAAATATACTTTTAGAAATTTTAACTATATTTTTAATCTGAGTATCAAACAGGTTGGAGCCTGATCAGACGCCGGGTTACCTGGCGTCTGATCTGGCTCCAACCTGTTTGCAATGGAAATAATAGTTTTAGTATATAAATGCGTTTATTGGAAAAGAATAAAATATCAGTAAAATAAGTGCAGCGGTCTCGTGCTGCACGAGGATCATACTTATCTCAAGTAGGAAAGTGTATGATTATATATTCGATGTTACCTTGCTTACCTTTTAACCATTATTAACTATTCTGTTCTAAAAATAACTCTGACACGTCAGAAAAATCGGACAATACCATATTTGGAATAACTGGCTTTACTGTGATGCATGAAAACCTACCAGCAAGATGGTTCACTGGAAAGTCTGGTGTGGCCTGGGCGAATCGCTTCATGGGAATTTCACCAGTTATCTGTGTGTGGCGGAAAACTACTTCTTCTTTGGCTGTGGGCTGAAACAGAAAGCAGCCCCATGCAGTCATTACAAGTGTGACATTAAAACCTCTAGTAAACAAACAGTACAAATCACTTTTGTTGGTATTTTAGATGGGCGACAGCTTCATCCTTAATGCAGGATAAAAGTAATGCAGAATGCTCCTTTAGGAGCTTTCTGCATTACTTTTGTCCTGCATTAAGCAGCTATCTGTTGTTAAAGATTCCAAAATTATTTTCCTTTCCTACTATGAGAAGAACCAAATAAGCTTTTGCTTTCGTTCCCATCCTAATGTATATACATTGTACATGTATTATCCAAATGTTGTATAATATTATGAAATAAAATATGTTTAAACAAAATCTTCCTTAATTATCAGTGAGTTGCTTATGAGAGGTACAGTATGAGGTTAAAGCCATGGAGCTTTAAAGGTCAACAAAACAGTTACATCTGAGGTGTTCAGTGGTTATTCAATGACATAGCTAAAGAGACTTCTTTATGTAGAATAATTTTTTAAGGTTCTGCAGAATTTTTTTCTCAAAAGAGCTTTCTGCTTTTCTTCTCCTCTGCATCAAACAACAACCTGTTTTAACCTTTTACTCCATAGATATGCATTTTTATGCATTTAATTTATTCCTTCACTGAAGAAAATTATATGAATAAATAAAATTCAATATGTATCATAAGAAATATTTTTAGTGTCCTAGCATATAGTAAGTAGCTTAAAGAAGGTTTAAAGCAGAATGTGCCTTAAGGCACACTCTACTTTACTTTCAACCTGCTTTAAGTAGTCAAATATCTTCAAAACTAGAAACAGGTTATGGAGTAATGAGTTAAAGACTGCAGATACATATTCTTGTATTGAATTGCCACTTCATACTCAGGTACAGTGGAGAATCTGTTATTCTTTCCCGTTTAAACGCAAACGTAAAACACTAAAACGTAGAAAAGTACAACTTTTGGATAATTCTTGTTTATCTTGGTGGCAAACAGTTTGGAGCCTGATCAGACGCCGGGTTACCCGGCGTCTGATCTGGCTCCAAACTGTTTGCACTGCAAATAATAGTTTTAGCGTAAACGCGTTTATTGGGAAAGAATAACAGATTCTCCACTGTATGTGTGACTGTGTGTTAAAAATATTCACTGTGATTTTATTTTTGTAAAAGATTATAATAAACCAAATGAATTAAAATGATGTGTTATGAATTATGCTGACACATGACTAAAGAATAAAACAGTATCATTATAAATCTTCAAATCAAAATGTTACTTATAAATACATGTAATAACATATTTTTATATGGACATATTCTCCAAGTGAAATTAAGTTTTTAAAGAAAAGTTTATTGAATACTCTGGCATCTTGACTTAAAATTGTACAAAATCAATAATTTTTAATCCCTTTTACTCCATAGATATTCATTTTTAAGCCTTTAATTTATTCCTTCACCGAAGAAAATAGTATGCAGTCATGAAAATAATATACATGTACATGTATCATATAACTTTTTTAGATTGTGGTAGCTTAAAGCAGGCTGAAAGTAAACAGTATGTGCCTTAAGGTGGATTCTGTTTCACTTTCAACTTGCTTTAAGTAATCACCTGTCTTCAAATTTAGAAACAGGCTATATAGGATATGTATGCTTAGTTCCTGTTCTCTCTGAATGTATAATTGGACCTGTAAATGTATCTAATTGATCCAATAAACACTGATATGAAATGGAAAGTTAAATCCATGTAAATAATATCCCAATAACATAATAGTGACATTCTGTGTTGTTCACACAGTGCTTATAATATTAACTGGATAAGATTTTATGACTTATAAATACCCGCTACCCACAGAAGGGGAAAAAAATGTGTCGTTTTGGGTCAATTAGGGGAAAATTTAAAGAAAATATTAACCATATTATTTCTTTAATTTGTTCTTTAATGAAGGCTTAAAGCAACAGCAGTTACAAATGTAGTTGTCATTGGATTCTCTAAAGGTCCATGTCCCTGTTCTTTGAATTATTTGAAGGATTCAAGTATAGCTTCAAAGTCCTCGTCAGTGAGGCTTTCGGAATTAGACTTGATTCTTATCAAAGCATCCAATGTTCCCTGAGACAGGTGTTGCAAGTGTTGTTCATGGAAGAAAAGGTTTGTTTTTTTAATTTGATGTAACATCATCATAGTCTATAATTTGGTCAATAAAATAAACAGTTGACACTTCATGATGGTGAAGTGCACTAAAGGTTGATTTGATTAATGTTTACCTTCGTATAGTTATGGTATGAAACCAACCATTGATCATAAAAATTTAAAAAATTTTGGGTTTTTTTACTTTTTTGGGGGGAAAATGTTTTAGAGGGGAAAAAAATGGGAGGGGAAGACGCCGTTTAACGGCGGCTGTTATATGAGGAAAAGAAGCCCTGCAAACATACCCATATTTCAAAGTTAAAACGTGGCTAAGCCACGTTTTAACTTTGAAATATTGGTATGTTCGAACTAAAGCGAGTTCGAATTACTGAGTTTTGACTGTATTTCAAAATAACTATATATCATTAATCATATGACCTGCATCATCAGAAAAACTAATATCTTTGTAACCATGGTAACTAAAACAAACAGAGTAGACTCCAATCAATTACTTTTGTTTTAATCCTTTACTCAATAGATGCACGATTTTTTATGTCTGTAATTAATTCCTCCATTGAAGAAAATAGTACCCTTTAATAAATACTTAATGATTGTGTAACATACGAAATATTTCCTGGATCCTAGAAGATGGTAGTTTAAAGCAGGCTGAAAGTAAAGCAGAATGTGCCATCTGCTTTACTTTCAACCTACTTTAAGCAACAATCTGTCTTCAATACTAAAGAAATCTAAGAGGTAAAGGGTTAGAACAAATTTAACTGTTTACAGTTTAACAATACATGCAATAAATACAACTGTCACCAACCAAGATCATTTCAGCAATCTTGGTTACAAAAACAACAAAAACAAATAACTCATTACTGGTTATATTGCACTGGTTACATATTTACTATATTGCACTATCAGTAACCTTAGTCATCTTATAATAAAACTGAACTGTCAAAAATGGAATTTTCTGTTATTACCTTAGAAAGTACATCGATTGGAAACATTGTGTGATCTCCACAATACATGTAGTATGCTTAATTTATAATCACAAAGATCTGGGTTTAAGTAAGAATTCATCTACCGCTATCATTATTTTAATACACACTATAGAAAGACATTATCTAATTTTTCGGCTAGGGCTTACAATGGGGCCCTACCGATATACAGAGTTACCCCGCATGGAAAGTGTGATAAGAGTAGCGCCCCCTGAATGAGCGGTTGTTTCCGGTTCAATAGTGAAGTACACATAGTATCGAAAATCCTTTATCCTCAAACACGAATTTGAGGAGATCGTCTGCTTGTTAGTGTAGAGCTTATATTATATACAGTAGAACCTGGCTATACATTATTGAAAGCGCAATCTCTCATATTGTTCAAAAATAGAATTAAGACATGCATTTACTTTACCTACAATAAAACTTACAAAAACTTCCATAGATATACCGTTCTATGCATATCATTTATTCATATGTTTATTAAAATAAGTCATCAATCTGCACCTCAATAAATATGTTATAGGCCTCCCAGCAGATGATAGCTTAAAGCAGAATGTACCTTAACCTGCCTTAAGGGGTCACCTATCTTCAAAACTAATACCATCTATTGGGTAAAGGGTTAAACCCCGTTACATGGATGTGTCATAGCACATTCTGGTTGCTGTTAATCATCCATAAACCCTACCCGCTATGAATACCTATCATTTAATTTATTACTTTAGCTGATTAAATAAGGAAAAATACCGTAGGAATGATCAATTATGCTAATAGCATGATAAGGGTTAATATTTAAAAAAAAAAAATACTGCCTACTTTCTTGATAAAAGTTTAGAACATGATATCAATTTCGACTTAAAACATATATGAGTGTGAAACAGTTCTACCCCTGACCAGCCTGTTAGTATATATGCTGCATCTTATCTGGTTCCAAACTTTTTATAAATGATAGTGTTTTAAGCCTATTATAATTAGTGAACTGGTAAAAGATCAACAGAAATAAAGTTTTAATCTACTAAAACGATGGAATACATGCTTTACTTTCAACATTGAGTTTTCAATAGAGTACACATTTAATGATAGGAGAGGGGTTCTAAAGTATTTATGTTGTTAAAACGGTATGTATTTCCTATTAACCCTTTAAATACGCCTTTGGATTATGCCTCCATTGAAGGAAAGAGTTCTAATTCAAAGTTTTTATTAGCATGACTGAATGTGCAACATTAAAAACATTGAATATCCTAGCAGATGGTAGCTTAAAGCAAGCTGAAAGTAAAGTGGCATGTACTTTTCAATCTACCTTTAATGGACACCTGTCTTTCCAGGTAGGAACAGGCGATCGGGTAATGGGTTTACCCATTACCTAAACCAATTACCCCACAGCCCGTGTTAAGTATTTAATATAGGTCACCTCTTAAAGCAGGTTGAAAGTAAAACATAATGCGCCTTAAGGTGCACCCTGCTTTACTTTAATCCTGCTTTAAGCATGGAGGAATTATAATTCCTCCATGCTTTAAGGCACCACCCACTACGAAATAAAATATCACCTATGTTTCATAATTATGACTGCTTAGTGCATGAAGAGGATTTAGTTGCTTATGAAGGTGGAATTCATTAAAGGAGT
Source organism: Gari tellinella (assembly GCA_922989275.2). Classification (NCBI taxonomy): domain Eukaryota; kingdom Metazoa; phylum Mollusca; class Bivalvia; order Cardiida; family Psammobiidae; genus Gari; species Gari tellinella. The sequence continues at coordinate 49,530,712 of OV277864.1, forward strand.
AAAAGGCATAATGATGGGGGTAATGGGTTAAGCTTTTGCACACGAAGGAGTGCATGGTATAGGAGATTAAAATTTATTCCCCACATGAATAACAATGTGGATCCTATATATATAAAAAAATTAGTTTGGTGTGTTTTGATTCCAACCTGTGTACCCAAGACTTAAGCTTCCGTTTTATGGCTTAAATTGTCATAGCAGAGATGACTATGGGACAGCAGCTGCACCCCAGTGGGGGGTCAGTATACACCCCAGTGGGGGGTCAGTGTGGGGTCAGTATACAATTCGATTTCTAGCTAATTGGTTACTTCCTGTTGTTAGTTGTGATGATGCTTTGCGCTTTATGGCCCCTGGCATGGAGGAATTATATATATATTATAATTCCTCCATGATGTCATTTAAGAACCAGAGAGGTATATAGAAGTATAGATATAGGTATCAAACTAATAAACCGCATTCGATCTATTCTTTTCCGAATCGTTTATGACCGTTATCGACACCGTCTCAATGAGATGCGTTAACTAAACCGGAAACAACCTTTTCCTTATCAGGGGAGTTAACTCGTGATGAAAATTGGGATAACTCTGTAATGCGGTAGGGCCCCATTAGTCCGCCACCAAAACCTAGGGTTAGAAACTTGGGGTAAGAGTAAACTTTACAGTCTGTCCGCAGGTCTTTTTGGTATTTTCGTAGAAATTAACTGGCCATCTCTTGTGACATTAACCTGGCCATTTATTGTAACATTAATTTGGCCATTTCTTGTGACATTAACCTGACCACAAAAATGACATGTTTGGTGGCAGACTAATTGTAAAATTGCTCCAATTTTTCATTTAAGGAATAAACAATATCTTTTTGCAGGGGATAAGTTTTGTAAACACACAAAGTCAAGGAGATGTGTATTACACATGTGCCATTACTTGTGCACTGCATTCAGCTACCACCTGTCTAAAGGTTTTCTATTTATTTTAACTAAAAGAATGTTGCATGCAGTTTACAGACTACATTATTATAGTGTGTGGTGGGGCACTATAGTTAGTGTATGAACAGTCAAACTTGTGTCATAATATATACTTGCCAACAGGGCTGAAGATAAGGGGAGTACATGTATTTCAAAAACTGAAATCTTATATTATAATATAAGTTATTTCTGCATTAAACCCTATGGTGGGACTACTCATTAGAATAGTTTCTTCAAGACGATTCTAATGAGCAGTAACAGCATAGAATTTGGTGTTGAAATGCAGGGCTGCCATAAGTTGACATGAAAATTCCTAAGATTTCCAAATTTGCATTTTTCAAGTGCGATTTTACGAATCATGCCTTTACCCCATACATGTATCCTGTTTCTTGTTTTGTTGACATGGGACTTCTTAAAGCAGGCTGTAAGTAAAGCAGAATGCGCCTTAGGGGGCATTCTGCTTTACTTTCAGCCTGCTTTAAGCTACCATGTACTGGGGGGAAAATTCTGGAGATTTAGGAAAAATCCGGAGAAATGGCAGCCCTGGAAATGAGTGAAAAAATGCTGGATTTGTTAAGTTAACTCCCTCTTATTTGGAGCCCTGCTTGCCAATATAATACAGATGACAGGCAGTCTCTAAGACAGGTACCATGTAGTAGGTGTACGGATAGTGCAGGATATAATATAAAAGCTCCTACACAAGTTTTCTGTATTACTTTTGACCTGCATTAAGCAGCCATATGTCCATCCCCTCTTGCTGACTGATTGGTAATTAACACAAGTTTGGCTGTTGCTCTAACTTAACCCATTTCATGCGGGATACACTTTTAGGTGTACCTCTAGGCAAACAGTTTTGATCTCAGATCAGACCCCACATCGTGGGGCCTGATCTGAGATCAAAACTGTTTGCAGCTAAGTCAATACTCTATCAGGAACTGCTAAAATATTCTGCAAATATTTGAGTTATACCCGCTGCAGACGACATTTTAAAATGGCCGCCAAATATAACCCAGCATTCAATGGGTTAATTAGCAAGGTACCTATAAGTAAAACTATACAGTAGTGTCTGGCCTACTCTGCAGTTGACTCTTAAGATTGATTGTAGTAAATATTCACACTTTGCAAACAGTTTGGATCCATGCAGCATAATGTGGCATCTGATCTGGATCTAAACTGTTTGCCATCTGGTGTTGGTTTTTTTTTAAATATAAGAAGTATTATGTAATTTTAGAATTTTGAAAAGATGACAAATTTTAAAGCAGAGGACACATTGAATATTTACGAGCTCTTGATGAGTTCATGAATGTGTGTGTTTTTCTACTCAGAGGCCTAACAAAAGGGTTCTTAACCCATTACCCCTTAAAAACGCCTTTTTACGCATCTATTTATTCCTCCTTTGAAGAAAAAAAATCCAATTTATACAGCCAAGAATATGTACCAGAAGACATATTTTCTACAGTATATCCTAGCAGATGGTAGCTTAAAACAGGCTGAAAGTAAAGCAGAATGTGCCTTAAGGCACATTCTGCTTTACTTTCAACCTGCTTTAAATGGTCACCTGTTTTCAAAGCTATAAATAGGCTAAGAAGTAATGGGTTAAAGATTATAATCATGTGAAATTCATTTGCATATTTGTATCAGCTGGCTTACCCATTTGTTATGCAAAACATTTTTTTTTTTTTTAATGTATGTATATTTGTTACCCTATAGCTCTTTAACCGCCATAAATATGCATTTTTATGTCTTTTATTTATTCCTCCTTGAAGAAACACAAATTAACACAAAATTTAAATTTGACTATACATGTATATGCATGGTATGTGACACATATGTTACACTTCATCATCGACAGACATAGTCCAGTAGTAGCAACTCAACTACGATGCAAGGGTCGTGACTCTTGAGTTTGATCCCCCGCAGGACAAAGTGATCCTTGGGATGAGACTTTATAAAAACCGAGGTCCCATGTATGAGTGCCAGTATGATACTGGGCATTCTAAAAGAACCAGAGAACTATGTTGATGAGTCTAAGTAGTGCATCGCACCCAGGTTTTCAGTATCCCCTTCCCTCTCTCTGAGATGTCAAATTAGCCCTTATAGATGGCAAAAACAGACGTTAACAACAAACAAACAAACCATACACTTCATCATTAAATATAGGAACAAAAATAATTGAAAACTGAATATCGTCAACAAACAATAAAATACAATGCATGTTAATGTCACAATCAAATTTCACAATCAAATGTTCAAAAGAATCTTCTTCAACTTAAAATATTAATCTGCACAGTGACAACATAACAATGGTCCTCTTGAATGAGAGTAAATTATAATCTGCTTTCAAATATGGGTAAAAATGTATTTTCAGTGAGAGGAATGGAGACCATTTTGATGCCCACATGTACACCCATCCATCATGCATGCCAGAAGACGGACAACACATGGCCAAGCCGCACAAGTACAGCACAATCATGAATAAATTTGCCATGATCCAGCACTTTGTGCTCAAGTAAGCTAAAAGGTGAAGAGCACATCTGCAGCAGCAACATCTCATGTTTGAATTCATAATATGTTTTATATACATGTAGTTTGTTTTAAATGTGACATCTAGCTTCCTTTTCATTACGCATAATAATTATATAAATGGTACTTTGCCTTCATTGAAAATTAGAGTGATTTGATGGGTTTTTAGCTCACCTGGCACGTAGTGCCAAGGTGAGCTTTTAGGATCGCTGGATGTCCGTCGTCCGTCCGTCCGTCCACAATTGTTCGTTAACACTCTACCAGGTTCAAATCTCATTGGATCTTGATGAAACTTGGTCACAATGTTTGCCTCAATGAAATCTAGGTCAAGTTCGAATGTGGGTCATGTCCGGTCAAAAACTAGGTCACTAGGTCAAATTATCGAAAAACCTTGTTAACACTCTAGAGGCTACAAATTTCATTGGATCTTCATGAAACTTCATCAATATGATTGCCCTAATGAAATCTGGGCCAAGTTTGAATGTGGGTCATGTCCGGTCAAAAACTAGGTCACTAGGTCAAATCTTCGAAAAACCTTGTTAACACTTTAGAGACTAAAATTTTCATTGGATCTTCATGACATTTCATCAAAATGTTTGCCTCAATAAAATCTAGGTCAAGTTCGAATGTGGGTTATGTCCGGTCAAAAACTAGGTCACTAGGTCAAATTATCGAAAAACCTTGTTAACACTCTAGAGGCTACAAATTTCATTTGATCTTCATGAAACTTCATCAATATGATTGCCTCAATGAAATCTAGGCCAAGTTCGAATGTGGGTTATGTCCGGTCAAAAACTAGGTCACTAGGTCAAATCTTCGAAAAACCTTGTTAACACTCTAGAGACTACAAATTTCATTGGATCTTCATGAAACTTCATCAAAATGTTGGCCTCAATGAACTCTAGGCCAAGTTCGAATGTGGGTCATGTCCGGTCAAAAACTAGGTCACTAGGTCAAATTATCGAAAAACCTTGTTAACACTCTAGAGGCTACAAATTTCATTTGATCTTCATGAAACTTCATCGATATGATTGCCTCAATGAAATCTAGGCCAAGTTCGAATGTGGGTCATGTCAGGTCAAAAACTAGGTCACTAGGTCAAATCATCGAAAAACCTCGTTAACACTCTATAGAGACTACAAAATTCATTGAATCTTCATGAAACTTGAACAAAATGTTTTTCTCATTGAAATCGAGGTCAAGTTAGAATGAGGGTCATGCCTGGTCAAAAACTAGGTCACACGGTGTACATGGTTACATGGTTACCAGGTGAGCGATTTAGGGCCATAGTGGCCCTTGTTTGCTAGTATAGGAGCTAGTACTACCTATAATGACACTCTACAGCTAATAAACTATGTACAGTATATACATTATACATATATATACATGTGACAGTGACTAAATATAAGATTATATAGTCGAAAAACTATATATGTGAAGCCTGTACTGTAGTATATTACAAGTATATTTGTCAATAAATCAGGATATTTCACATATATGTATGTCTTTGTATGTGTACAAGTCCTTCTCCTCTGTCACTGAGGTTTTTTTTTTCTTTTTTAAAAGAAGAGTTGAAACCTCTAGTCTATAATTCAAACTTGCTTTGAACCCTTTCAACCCTAGTCCCGCATATAGGCATCCTTTTCAAACAGTATACATGTGAAAAGTGCACTTGTCCTATGCAAAAAGTGAACACCCAGATCAGAGGGCTCCGAAAGGAGCCCTCTGATCAGGGTCTTCACTGTTTGTCATAATGCCAAACATTGACAAAAACAACCCTTAAAAGTTAGAAATGGACTAGACTAAAATGGAAACTGGAATTGTCCATTTAAAGTTTTAGGGAGGAAAGAGTTAATCCATTACCCAATAGCTATGCTTTTTCTATGCCTTTAATTTATCCTCCACTGAAGAAAGTACTTCCACTTTATACTGTTAAACTATATATCATTAATATTTTATAGTAAATTTTCATACATCCCAACATATGGTTGCCTAACCCTTTACCCCATAGCCTGTTTCTAGTTTTGAAGTCATGTGACCACTTAATGCAGGTTGAAAGTAAAGCAGAATGTGCCTTAAGGCACATTCTGCTCTACTTTCAGCCTGCTTTAAGCTATAATCATCTGCTAGGATTTAGAAATTTCTTATGGTTCATTTTCAAGACTGTATAAATTGGAACTATTTTCTTCAGTGGATGAATAAATCAAATGTGCTAAAAGGCGCTTCTATGAGGTAACGGGTTAATTAAATCAGACTTACAGTAAAGCAGACATTGGCTCCTTCAGCCTGCTTTATAATCCTTTACTCTAAATCTAAGCTTTTTTCTAGTTCTATTGAGGAAAGAGTTAAGTCAAACATATCCATATCAAATGTGAGTTACTAAACTTGAACTATGAAATATTGGTATGTTCAACAAAATAGAGTATGAGTAATTGGAATTTACAAATATTGAAATGCAGGTAGGTCTGAATGATCATGCAAGGTTCAACTTAAGTTCACATGCAAACAATTATAAGTCTTCTTAAGATGCTGTCGTCTACGTGTTCAAAACTGATACAATGTAATTATTTCCAAATCTGAAAGTCCACCAGTTTGGACCAAAAAGAGATGCCAAATCACTAATTAATAGACATTAAATTTTTAATCCTGAATCGAAATATCCTATTACACAACAGATGTAGAACATCACCATCTTATCAAAGCCTTGGTATCTGATCAAGCACTGCACAGCTAAACAGTCATGCAGATAATGGCAAGTGTCAAGCAGTGTAGACCCTTGCAAGACACCTTATCTCTAACACTGTGGCTGGTCTTGGTTTACACCATTTGAAATGCAATAAATCTGGTTTTCTCATGGCTTGGGTCATATATAATTATAGTGAAAAGCATGAAAGGTAATCCGTATAAAGATGTTTATTAAAAAAAAATCAATATTTTCTTTGACTTTATTTTGCAATCACTGTATACTTATACTCTAGGCTAAAGGATACTAAATACTCCAGACAATATTCAGACAAACCGAATTAATACATGTACTAATTATATATCATATTCCAGTGAAGAAGCATGGGTATTCCTACTGAGTCGGTATTGACATGTAGCTGCTTAACCCTTTACCCCATAGCATGTTTCTAGTGTATGTATTATGCAGGTTAAAAGTATATTCAAGCAGAATGCCCTTTAACCAATTACCAAATAAATATGCCTTTTATGCCTTAAATTTATTGCCCAACTGAAGAAAATATATCCACTTTATAAAGTCATTAATAATTTAATATCTATTCTAAGAACTATTCACTATTCAGGCACATTCTGCTTTTCTTTCAACCTTCTTTAAGCCATGACCTACTAGCAGATATATGTAGAAACTATTTTTTATATGGTACACATTCATGACTGTATAAAGTAGAGTTATTTTCTTCAGTGGAGTTAAAAATCAAAGACGTAAAAGTTTAAAAGGGTGTAATTTATGGGATAATGGGTTAAGTAGTGATCACTTAGTAAAAGATTGACGTACAATAGCATATCTGGATTATGGGAGTCTTGCAAGTGATACAGAAACTATTCTGAATGCTGCTGCCTAACAGTGGAATACAGAAGCATGTGCACTGTGCAAATTAATGCATTTCCATTGCAAATACTTACTACTTTGAATTTATTCACTGCTCAATTCACCTGTCAAAAAATGTCAACCAGATATTTAGTATATGTTCTGTACCTGAAATTTGTTCATCTCTCATTCTCATCTAAGCAATTGTTTTCAAGTAAAACACATTTTTGAAAGTACTTAAGAAAACTGTTAATATTCTTAACTAAACATATGGTATGCAAATGTAAGATCTCCATGATGAGGTATTACAATTTAAATGAATGAACATGTTTAATTTGTTACCAATTCATACTTTAACTGAAAAGAGTTTCAATCTGAATCACAGGAGGAAATATAATTGATTTCAAATACATGATAGGTAAGGTAGTGACGGTGTAGTCCGATAAGTCTGCGCATCTGGTACGTCTGCGCACTCAGAGTATCTCGTATGGTGGCTGATTTGTGAAAGATCTCCAGCTTTCTCAAATAATTAAAATATACCGTTTGAATAAAATATACCCTGGGTAGATCAGATAATGCTACAGATGTATGTAAACAAAAAATTCTGTCAGCCAGAAATGAACAGTTTCGAGAGTGCACAGACTTATTGGATGCGCAGACTTACTGGACTCGACTAGGGTGAGGTAAATGTTTATTATAATAACTTTAAAGTTTAAGTCATAGAAAATGAAGTGGATGTGTTATCAAACACTTGGTTTTGAAGGGGTAGAATTAAACAATCAGTTAGTGATACTTTGTGAAAGGAGTACAAATGACATTGTGCAACAGGGCTCCAGATATGGGAAATATTTCAAAAACTGAAATCTTTATTTCTGCTTTAAACCTAGTCCTTCATAGAAAGCCGTTGCATATGATAATATCAACATTTCTCATCATTTTTTGTGATATTTAACAGTTTTCTGGCATATGCAAAAAAGGAATGATGAAAAAGAGCAAGCGAAACGTCTAAATAATTTGGACTACTTTAAACCCTACTGTATGGTGTCACTACTCATTAGAATGTCTCCAAGAGACGATTCTAATGAGTATTAACACCAAATGATTCGGTGCTGTATGAGTGAGAAAATGTTTGATTTGTTCAAATCAGGCAAGGCAAGTTACAAGGCAAGTTATCTGGAGCCCTGGTACACTATAAAAACTTAAGAGCAATGAGGGTATCCTGCATAAATCAGTTTTTCAAGTGCCTATTCATTTAGTAACTTTAGCTCAGAAAATGATAACTTAATAGAATCATTAAAGTATGAATGCATAATAAATTCATGAAAATAATACTTCAGTATATCTTTCTACTTTAGCTTAAGACAAGCAAGCAAAGTTAACGTTATCAATTCCTCCATTTCTGTAAACAATTTCTTGTCTCACCTCTTTATTTGGAGCTGTTACTTTACTCTTTGTGTCGTTGAACATTGCTCAAAAAGTTGTTAGAAACACAATACATAAGCAAGACTAGTTTTACATCATGTTGACACATCATTATATGACAGGTAACCTCCTAAAACCATTGACCTTTCTAATCACTGAGTTCCTTAGTAGCAACAGGTATGTTGAGCCACCATCTTGAAACATAGGAAGCTATTGTCACGCATGCGCAGTGCACACGATTCATTTTAGTGCGGCGACATGGCAGAATCATTCGACTTACAGGGTAAGTTAGAACACAGCTTCCGATTGGGTTGCTTAATCTTTTATCTTTGCAATCATTTAGAATAGTTCAAGCCTAAGTTTTGGAGCCAATTACCACGTTGTTCAGAATTTAGAAATTAGCATTTAAAGGTTTTGGTTGGTGACGAAAAATATTTCGTCCCAAACTAGTTCGACCCTTACATTTGCGTCCCAATAACTAATGGCAGTTGCTTGCATATTTGTTTCACTCAGAGCCGTGCTTCTATTTATGTAACCAGACGGTTCACAACTTGAAGTTTCGCTAACTTGATACTTTGCAGTCTTTGTAAGATTGTTTTGGACCGCCGAGACGTGCACGTCGTGGAAGAGACGTGTATGAGATTCAGTCCATGGCAAAGTGTGGCAGGCTTATAAATGGCTGGATCCCTGACCAACATTGATGGATGTGGCCTAGAAAGCGCCGTTTTAGAAGATACAACCTCGGAGATGCCTTTGTTCAGCCTGCACTGCAGGGATCCAGCAAACAGGAAGGAATTGGCAGCGCCGGATCTCAACCCAGCAACAGAAATCAACCTTTAGAAGCCATCAAGAGCAGGGTTCGACATTAACTTTTTTTTTCACTAGACATTCGGTCTTGTAGCCTGCAAACATTACTAGACCAGACCAAAAAGTTGGTAGACCAAACAGAAACAACTGAATCTTTGGTAAACTTCAATTATTTCGCAAAACTTTCTATGTCTTTTTTGCTTTTCATAGCGTGTCTTTGACTCCGCCGTAGCTGTACTCGCCCCTTTCTCTTCCTTTTTCTTACCATTAAAACCGAAGCTGAATAAATCTGACATGATTTGACGTTACGATGTACACAAACGAAAAAGCGTTCGCTGAATGTCGTACTTATACTTGGCAGAAAAATAGATATTTTCGTTAACAAAACAAATAATATATCAGAATTGGGATTGATTTCGGTTTCGCATGTAAAAATTGATACAAAATTGTGTTTTAGGTAAAATAATTGCATTACTTACGACAATCGTGGTAGTGAAAAGCGTGGGAAAGTGTAATATCCGGTAACTACCGAGAAATATCAGTTCGCAGAATAAATTGTCATTTTCAATCCCAAAAACTGAGACTGCAGTTACCTTTTCGGATATTGTACCTTTCTAATTAAAAATGATCAATTCTAAAAACATTCAAAACGTAACTGTTATCAACACAATCAGGTGTTTTAAATATAGCGCGAGATGATCAATTAATCACACTGATATTTTTCGTAACTGAACCGGATTTTACTCATCGCCCTAATTACTGCGGGATAGTTACTACTGCTAATTTTAGAAGGGTGACAGACCAAGCGTGCCACTGCCCAAGTGTCCCACTGCCTAAGTGTACCATTTCTAGACTAAGCGTGCCACCTATGAAATTATATAGGGTAGATCTGTTGGGTCACTGGTCAATAATGATGCGCTAATTACACTTAATAGATAATTGTTAGCTAGTGTTGTTTTAACAGGTATCCAAACTGCGACCAAGTTTGGATCCTAATGACATTTAACACATATAGGTGTGAAATAAAACAAATTCTAAAATACTTTTTATTTTCATTTTCTGTGCTGTACTATATGGATTAGATTTATAGTGTTGGATATATCATATTCTTTCAAGGAGAAAATGAATAAGTGTGATAAAATGGAACATCTAATTTCCAAGTTTGTACATATAAGTTATAACTTCATGTTTTTAACATCTAAGGGTTCAATATTTCACAGTTTCCCTTCTTTAATACATTATTATGGAAAATAGAATGTGATAGTATAATATATGGTACAGTATTAAACATTCCTCTATATAATTCATATGTGGCACGCTTAGTCCTGAAATGGCACACTTAGACCTGGTACGCTTAGTCCGTGGCACGCTTAGTCTATAACTCATTTTAGAACAAGGATTTCCCGACTGCGTGCTTTATTTAGATGCGGAAACAGTTTTGAGGTCTGAGCAAACCTACTTGTCTGAAACCACAGAGGCGAACTGGGTAGGATTTTTAGCTTGAACATAATGATGTCATTTTCTAAATGCGTGAATTTAAAAAAATCATCCTCAGATTTTAACTAGACCATTCGGGTTAGTAACTGCGAGGGATCACTAGACCGAACATCGCCGTTACTAGTGAATGTCTATCGGACGTAGGCCAATGTCGAACCCTGAAGAGATGTCAGAAGCACCTTTTTTGGGTGCCCACTGTTTATCCCCTAACGGCTGAGGGGGGCGTGGATACAGGGTTAGAAATTAGCTAAAAATTACACTTGCATTTTTTTGCGAGTGACTTTTGAACTTACTCGCAAAATGCAAAAACTACTCGCGAAAGTTAAACTGTCATTCTGAACATATATGTTTTAACTTTTAACCCGACACAGACGTGTAGTAATCAAATACGATCTACCTACACTTCGTGTATTTCATAGTTGTACATTTGTGGTTACAGCTGACAAGGGATAAGATCTTGATTTTCATATCTATGTGCACATACCAAAGGAGTATTTTTCTTACATTTTATAATATTGGGGAGAATGCATGCTGTATGCACTAGGCAGACCGCACATGATTTCATTACATGAAAATTAGGTCAGGTTTAGATTGCCAATCCGTCTACGATACAAACGTTTTTTCACTGGTCGTATATTTCAGGGCTGTGGTTAATAAACAGTATGTCACAGTAGAATTAGAAGTATACTTGTACTCGTGCGAGTCTTTTAAATGGCCTCGTCTTTGAAGAACGGTTTCGGTTGTTGAGTCTCAGACTCTGTGTGTGATAAGAATTGTTTACACATCGGAACTCCGAAGTAGCAAAGAGCGCGTTTCATTAGCCAATGAGAATTGGGAAAGTCTGTCATTACGTCATTCTTACAGACAAAAAAGAGGTTGAAACTGCCCGAGAAGCTATGATTGGCTTACGAAAAGTATTCGCTTGTCTTCTCGTCCATTTCCGCCACTCGAAATGCTACGGAATAAACCGAGCATAGCCTTACAGACGCTATACTGTGTTTAGCTGTCCGAAAAACCGTACTCGCATTTTTTTGCGAGTTTGTTGAAAAATCACTCGCAATTTACAAATTCCACTCGCATTTTGCGAGTATGCGAGCTTAAATTCGAACCTTGGGATATCAAAATACGAACACCAGATGACCATACCGTGGGAGGACGCTAACATACAGTCCTTGGGGCCACGTTAATCCTTAGCAGCAACAACAAGATTGTTGAAATCTTATGCCTGACTCGGGAGATAGGGCAGTCAAACAAGTGGAAATTTCCTATCCAGTTTTATGTGGGCAACAAGAAATTTTGGATTAAGTAAATTGTCAATTTAAAATTAGGAATACCTAGGGCTCGCGCTATCCTTAGCCATCGGCGCTATTATGTGACAAATAAAACAAATATGGCGACAAAAAAATCAATTTGCGAAAATGTTTGATGCCAATTTTTTTTGGCGATTTTTCGCAGACTAAGTTTACATGTTTTAGACCAGACCCCAACTTCTGTCACCGGCGACAGTAGGATATCTGCGACCCAATGGCTCTACACGCTGCATGGGTTGGGTCCAGGACTCCTGTGATGGAGTAAGCTGTTAGCAATCATACTTGGCACGTGATTAACACTCCACTGATTGCCGATATTGTCTCTTTAATAGTATGTAGACACATGTGTGTATACACTGGCACTTAGCGCTTTTTTCTGATCATGGAATAATGGATCGCCAGTCGTGATTTTGAAATCTTGGTTGGGTTAATATTCAGGAGATGTAACTTCTAAACTTTTAAAAGGTTTAACTCATCAAAAAAAAGCAATAATTTATCCTTCCATGTGATCAAAAAGCGATTAAATGTAATCCACATAACTAAATTGTCAATTACTCAAAATATTCGACCGCCAGTACATGTATATTTTTAATTAATGGTGTCACTGAACATGACTGACATTAAATCAACACAGGAATACACAAATTTTTATGTAGGCAATGAAAAATTGGTTTAGAATTAATGTTAAATAATCTTTTTCCTGTCATGTACTTGACACATATTAAAAAACAATTTTTCTTTTACTAGACTTCTATAAAATACGGTAGAGTATAAGAAATTTAATTTTTTTTTAATTTAAAGCAAACTTTGCTCAATTTACCAAAAAAACACCAAAAAACATAAAAACTATAAGCAGTGGCTAATTATCAGTGGTAAAATTCAGTTAATTCTTTTGAAATATGAATTTATTTGTATTTATTTATTGTTGAAATTTATTGGACTATCACCATTTGGCTCCAAAACTGGCTCCAGAAATAAAATTTGGCACAAACTTTTCTTATTTTGCGGAAGTGCTGGCGCAAGAAAATTTTTTTCAGGGCATATAGCCCTGATAGTGATACCTTCGCATGAAATCAATATTCTGAATGTTTCCTACAGATTAGTAAGTCCACAGGACCTGTACCAATGAGAAATTGTAACAAAAAAGTAAAATAATTTTTTTTAACAGGCTCTTCATTCTTTATTTACCTACCGGTATTACTGATTGAAATCATACTTTGAAACAGTATCTGAATTTGTTGCTTTTTCAGTGAGTTTCAAAGCTTCTATGGAAATTAACTATATTCACATCGCATGATGTCCATTGCCAATTAGAAACACTTGCACATTGGTTAATATTTCACTCTCTGTAGTACATTGCTGGGCATATGACCAATCATATTTGTCATATGTATAATGTAATTTTTAAGTCGATATATTAGTTTGTTTGGAAAAGAAACAATAACATTGAGAAAAAAAGAATTCAGCTAGTTTGATGTCAAGTTTTCGCTAAATTTTTTAGTAAAAACAGGTTAAAAGAAAAAATAAAGTTTAGATATTGAATACCGTTCTTTTGTTTCCTTTGTATGTTTTGTTTTTATTCCTTTTCCCTCTTGTCTCACCATGCATGTGTAAAAAAAAAATGACAATAAATTCAACAAAGTGTAAGAATGAGAAACCGTTAGAGGAGTGCATATATAGGTCAAAGCAAGCACTCAAAGCAGCAGATTGGTTTTGGACAGATCTGACATACCAGGACAAATGCTTGGACAACATTAATTCTGTTGTGATAGAAGAGAAAGGTCAGTCATTACTGAGTTGGGAGACACTTCAATCAATCTTGGAGTGCTGTAAATCATATGAAACATTGAATTAGGTATGGAAAATGCAGTTGTCATGTCTATCTATCTTCTGTAAGTTCCGTTAATGTGATACCTCTTGGGAGGATATACACATGTCGCACGTCAAGCTGTGACGAGAGTTAATAGATTTATATAGAGAGAAAAGGATATAAAATGTGAAATAAAAGTAGAAGGTTAAAAGTCATGTTTGACAAATACGAAAACGTTTTTAAAGGACTCAGTTAATTGAAAGACTATGAACTTAAAATAAAATTCCTGTTGATCAAACAATTAAACCAGTAGAACATTATCTACAAGAAGAGTTCCATACAATCTAAGAGTAGTAAGAGACAAATTGAGTAACAAATTCCACAAGTTGAGACACGGGTATGCCTTAAATCGTGCTACAGAGTCCAGCACTGTAATCCTGGCTAGGAAAAGACAACCCAGTATAAATAAAAGGGAAATAATGATATGAGATTACAGGCACTGGAGCCAGTCTAATTTGGAGTGTAGTGTGACAGCAACAGCTGAGGGTAATTTTACACAGGCCTGGCCATTTTGATATAACTATGTTTCATATCACACAACCAATTAATTTGCCAGAAACTGTGACTGTTTGGTTAGCCCAAGGCGTAGCTAGCCGTAATTATGGAGTAATGGGTTAACCCTTTCAACGCTGACTGTCCAAATGGATTATTCCATAGTCTAAATTACAATGACCATGAGTTAACATTGACTCTGGAGGAGTTAAATGTTCAAAAATAGTAAAATAAGTTATTGTTACAATTATGGCAAATGGTGTAAACCCTGATCAAAGGGCTCCTTCAATAGTCAACCCATTACCTCATAGCCCTAGTCTAGTTTTGAAAATAGGTTACCACATAAAGCAGGTTAAAAGTAAATCAGAATGAGCCTTAAGGTACATTCTGCTTTACTCTCAGCCTGCTTTAAACTATTATCTGCTAGAATATAGAAAATATTTCTAATGATTCTTATTAATAGCAGTATAAATTAAACTTTTTGCTTCAGTAGAGGAAAAACTTAAAGGCGTAAAAAGGTGTATTTCTGGGGTAATGGGTTAAATCACCAGATAGGTTTGATATAAATGTTGATTTAGGTACAGTCTTATCCTCTGTTGTAAGGTTTAGGGATATAAGCTGGAATGTATTCTAGGCCAGATATCAGCTAAGGGTACCATTGAATATTAAGGGCAGTTAACCCTTTGAACCCTAGTCCCGCATATTGGCGTTGTTTTCAAACAGTGTACATGTGAAAAGTACACTTGTCCTGTGCAAACAGTGAAGACCCAGATCAGAGGGCTCCAAAAGGAGCCCTCTGATCAGGGTCTTCACTGTTTGTCATAATTCAAAACATTGGAAAAAACAACCCTTAAAAGTCAGAAATGGACCAGACTAAAATGGAAACTGGAATTTTCCATTTAAAGCTTCAGGGAGGAAAGAGTTAAAGAGTGAGTCTGACAGTGCCATTTAGGTGCAAAGGCATTGGCTCGAAGCTGAAAGCTAAATTGTCAGTGGACAATGTCCCCTGTAATTCTGGACATATAACAAGTCTAAGTCTAGGGTTACCACTTGTAACTTTGTGCTTCACTCCTGAGGCGTGTTCAGCAGAGATTGGGTACTCATGAGTACCCACACGCTTAAATTTTTGCTTGTTGAACGCTTGTGTGTCATTTTGAGTACTCAAAATGGCTATCGCCTATGATGGCAGCAAAGCTTTGATTGCTATGGCAACAAAAGTGTAACATCTTTAACTTCTAATTGTTAAAAGTCATAAATAGATTCTCCTAACATCACTTACCACATAATAGTGTGCTGTTATCTGATTATTTATCTTATCACTAGCTCTTTCCTCTAGATTTTACAGTCTGGTCAGTGCTATTGGTGCCAGTGATTTAAACACATTCTTAAGACATTAATTAAGGTATCATGTACTCTCTACACAATTCGCTATGGTCAACCATCAATAGGGCAAACCATTTATCTTAGATTTCACCCCTTGTCAGTCTACTGTGGACTTACAGTTATAAATAAATTTCAGTCTAATATAACTCTCTGATAAACAGATGGCGATTCAGATTGACACCATTTGTTTAAATATTTTATTTCCCACAGAGTTAAGGCAAACAGTAACTCGGGATTATAAATTAATCTGTAAGAGCTAACTGCAATATCTATTAGCTATTTAGATGTTTAATGTGATACATGTAAAACAATAAACACAAGAGTGGTGTGCCTGTATAACCAAACTAAAATATTTTTGTCGGGTTTTCATAATGTTTCTGTGTAATTAAGCGGAACTAATTATATTACACTGGACGCCATATTGGATTAAACGTTGCGCACGGTCAGATGCGTGTGAATGAGTGTCCATTGGCACGCCAATTAATACACTCGTTCAGGAGCTGCGTACACAGAGTACCCATGGGTACTCACACTGCTGAACAAGCCTCAGAGGGTACTCTGTGTACGCAGCTCCTGAACGAGTGTATTAATTGGCGTGCCAATGGACACTCATTCACACGCATCTGACCGTGCGCAACGTTTAATCCAATATGGCGTCCAGTGTAATATAATTAGTTCCGCTTAATTACACAGAAACATTATGAAAACCCGACAAAAATATTTTAGTTTGGTTATACAGGCACACCACTCTTGTGTTTATTGTTTTACATGTATCACATTAAACATCTAAATAGCTAATAGATATTGCAGTTAGCTCTTACAGATTAATTTATAATCCCGAGTTACTGTTTGCCTTAACTCTGTGGGAAATAAAATATTTAAACAAATGGTGTCAATCTGAATCGCCATCTGTTTATCAGAGAGTTATATTAGACTGAAATTTATTTATAACTGTAAGTCCACAGTAGACTGACAAGGGGTGAAATCTAAGATAAATGGTTTGCCCTATTGATGGTTGACCATAGCGAATTGTGTAGAGAGTACATGATACCTTAATTAATGTCTTAAGAATGTGTTTAAATCACTGGCACCAATAGCACTGACCAGACTGTAAAATCTAGAGGAAAGAGCTAGTGATAAGATAAATAATCAGATAACAGCACACTATTATGTGGTAAGTGATGTTAGGAGAATCTATTTATGACTTTTAACAATTAGAAGTTAAAGATGTTACACTTTTGTTGCCATAGCAATCAAAGCTTTGCTGCCATCATAGGCGATAGCCATTTTGAGTACTCAAAATGACACACAAGCGTTCAACAAGCAAAAATTAAAGCGTGTGGGTACTCATGAGTACCCAATCTCTGCTGAACACGCCTCTGTAGTAAATTTCCCATTCATGCCAAAGCTAATTTACCTTGAGCCCCCCAGATGGCCATAATTTGAGTAGCCCTTATCTACAAATGGAAGATTGTGCAGGGAAGTTGGCATATTGGTGGAACAACTTTTCAGGAGTTTAGTGACTGTGTAGACATGTAATATCACATTAACACTCACTAAAGTATTGGTTTATGTTGTTGTATAATTATGTATCAACAATTTGTTGTTTATTGCATGCATACTGCATTTCTTAGATGCTGGCTAAGCTTGCATTTACAGATCGAATGTGAGTAATATATGTTTCATGATTATTTGCTTTATTGGTGTCATTTTGATATTTTGTATTCTATACAGCATTACTGTTCTATTCATGTTAGTTTTATATATCTGAAAGGATATGTATTTGAAAGAATATTTTATAAATTAGATGTGGAGTGAGATCAGCATTTGTTGATTTTTGGCTTATTATTTACTGTGACTCTTTACTGAAGGGGGACAGAATGTGTGGGAGGGGTGCTAATACTTCCATTAAATATCGCAGTTTGAATAAGATCGTTGATCTACATGTAGTAACATCAACTTTTTACATCTTTAGATAAAAGTAAAATGTTACAAGAGAATCAAACTGAAGTGCATGACTATATTTTTCATTCACTCTCAAACCAAGTGAGAAATTCTGAATTACTAATTTATAACAGTAGTACTGTACATATTTTCTTTCAGATCATCCCCATATTCGATATAATCCATTAAAAGATGACTGGATGCTTGTGTGTCCTCACAGGATGAAAAGACCATGGGCTGGCCAAGTAGAAAAACCTGGAGAACAACAAATCCCTAGACACGATCCCAAAAACCCTCTCTGCCCCGGGGCTACAAGACCTAATGGACAGGTACAACTGCAAACAGGGCTCCAGTTAAGGGGAAGTAAACTGAACAAATCCAAAATTTTCTCAATTATTTCAGCACCAAATGCTATAGTGTTACTACTCATTAGAATCGTCTCAAAGAGACGATTCTAATGAGTAGTGACACCATTGTTTTTAGGTAGAAATAAAGAATTTAATTTTTGAAATATTCCCCTTATCTGGAGCCCTGACTGCAAAACAGCCATGTTGTAGAAATATTATATAGTACACATCTCAGACAATGTATAGATATATCAATTGTTAAAACATGTTGGATTAATTATTATATAAAGTGGAACTATTTTCTTTAGTGGCGGAATAAATCAAAGGTGTAAAAAGGCTTCTTTGTGGATAAATAGGTTAATGAATGAAATGCAGTTTGCTGCTTTAAATCTGTCTTCAGTAAGGGTATAATAGAGCCTAGATTCTGCACAGTTGTTTCTTTCAAATGAATTGTGCTTATGCATTAACCCTTAGCCCGCCAAATAAATTGTCGTCTGCTATATTTCTCGTCTGCTTCAAGTTTCAAAGTGCTTCAAAGTTGCTCAAAATTGCTGAAAATGTTGTCTGAGTGTCAAACAGCTTGGATCCGGATGAGACGCCGAGTTACTCGGCGCCTCATCCGGATCCAAGCTGTTTGCACATGGAGCTATAGTCGTGAGTGGCAGGCTAAGGGTTAACTCTTTGCATACTAGCCATTGATTGCCATTGCAAACAGTTTTGATCCTGATGAGACACCGCGTAACGCGGCGTCTCATTAGTATCCAAACTGTTTGACACCCTGACCCTGTTTTGAAAAGCAAAATTAGAAAATTCGAGTTTTAGTACTCAGCAGAAGACAGTTTAACTCTTTCCTCCCTGAAACTTTAAATGGACAATTCCAGTTTCCATTTTAGTCTTGTCCATTTCTGACTTTTAAGGGTTGTTTTTGTCAATGTTTTGCATCATAACAAACAGTGAAGACCCAGATCAGAGGGCTCCGTAAGGAGCCCTCTGATCTGGGTATTCACTGTTTGCATAGGACAAATGCACTATTCGCATGTATTATGTTTGAAAAGGACGCCTATATGCGGGACTAGGGTTGAAAGGGTTAATTGTTGCAGACGATAAAAATTCCCTAACATGCAAAGAGTTAAATTCTGCCATTAGTACGAAGGATATTCCATTTGCAGGTGAATCCAGACTATGACAGTACATACCTATTCACCAATGATTTTCCTTCTTTGCTGGAAGAAGCACCTTCACCTGGTAAGATTAGATTATATTCTAGTGAATCAACCCTTTACCACACAGTCTGTTTCTAGTTTTGAAGACAGGTGACCACTTAAAGCAGGTTGAAAGTAAAGCAGAATGCACCCTTATGATATCTAAAATCTTCTAGGATATAGAAAATAATTTCTTACGGTACATATTCGCAACTGTATAAAGTAGAACGACTACTTTTCTTTCTAAGTGTAGGAATAACTAAAGGCGTTAAAAAGGCATATTGATGGAGTATTGGGTTGAGTGTGTAAAAAGGCATATTAAAGAACCATTGGAAATGGTGCCCGTATTCTGACAGGTGGATGCTAAAAGCAGGCTTGAAGTTAATCAGGACTATTTTCAGCCTGCTTTTAACAACCACCTGTCTTTAACCCTTTACGGTTACCTGATAGCAATGTTTCTAGTATTGAAGATGTGTGACTACTTAAAGCAGGTTAAAAGAAAAGCAGAATGCACCCTTTGGGCACATTCTGCTTTACTTTCAGCCTGCTTTAAGCTATTAACTGCTAGAATAAGGAAAGTATTAAATATGACACATATTCATTACGGTATAATTTGGAACTATTTTCTTCAGCGGATGAATAAAACGAATGTGCTAAAAGTCGCTTCTATAAGGGAAAGGGTTAAAAGTGAAAATAGTATGGGAGTGGGGGACGGTAATAAAAGTTATGGTGTATTTTGATTCTATTGTTTCACAAGTCATGATCATCAGCTGAGGTGCGCTTGTTGTATAGCTGTTATTGATTCAGCAAAAGGCATATCAACGATATCGATATATCGGGAGACAAATATCGATGATATATCGATATATCAATTTAAAATTCAAATGACTCTAGAGACAGGTTATTATTTCTTATTTGAATTGACCTTAAAGTTAAATATTTACCAAACTTAATACCATGTACCTGTAAATAAACATTCAGCAAAACTCTCAACATCTATGAATGACAAATTAACTTTTTCATATGAATACACAGTAAACAATGTGTAATTTGCAAAAGCTAGCAGTGTTGAATCCGAAAAGAACCTTTTTCAACAGTACATTTCTAGTCAGTTTTATTCTCCATTGTATCGATACTCTGAAAATGATCATAGATAATGAATTGATGAACAAATCTTGGCGATACGTCGATATTGTTCCCATCAATGAAAGCTCTAGCTTGTTGTAATGCTAATATTGTTTCACATTATTTTCAGAGGAGAGTGATGACCCTCTGTTCAGGTGTGCTGAGGCCAAGGGAACCTGTAAAGTGATGTGTTTTCATCCATGGTCAGATGTAACCCTACCACTCATGTCAATCAGTGAAATACGCAAGGTTGTAGACCAGTGGGCGGAAATCAACACATCACTGGGGGAGAAATATGCATGGGTTCAGGTAAGCTCAGAGTTATCTCCCTTTAGTTGTATGTGAAAGTAGAATGTTGTCTGATCCACTTCACAGATAAAGGCAAAACTTACATATAGGTCAAGGTCAATTTCTATGAAAGACTAATAAAACATGTAAACCATGCATTTACAATGCAACCCCAGTAGTCTGCTAAATTAGCGGTTGTTCAAGACAACAAAAGTAGCAATAAGACAAGACTTAGTGTACTCTTCACAGGTAAACTGTTTGTTAGAGTTCAATAGTTAACTCTTTCAACACCATGGACCTGTTTAAAATAAACTCATAACATTTGTAAACAGTGTAGACCCAGATCAGAGGGCTCCTGTATAATAGGAGCCCTCTGATCATGGTCAACACTGGTCGCTGTTTTAGGGCAGTATTTGTTATACTATTCAGAATTCTGAATAGACTGGTTCATGTTTTGGTATCTAAAAAGAGCCACAAGGGAACCTCATAACCCACAAGAGTTAATTAGTGTTGAAAGAGTTAAAGAACACTCTCATTTTCTCTTGTTTTTCTCCAGATTTTTGAAAACCGAGGTTCAATAATGGGTTGCTCCAACCCTCATCCCCACTGCCAGGTGTGGGCCAGTTCATTCTTGCCAAATGACCCTGCAGTGAAACATAGGACACAAAGAGACTACTATGAGAAACATAAAACACCCATGTTGCTGGACTATGTTCAAAAGGAGCTCAAGAAAAAGGTAGAGTTTTGTCAGCTTGGGTTTGTCTCACGAAACACCTTATGACAAAAATGGTTTTAAGTCAAAACTTTAGAATACATCTTATTTCTGACTTCTCCAACTTAATCTGTTTTGTGCCATCTTTTCAAGACGATTCCAAAGAGATGTCACAAGACAGGATTAGATGGAGAAATGAGTAATTATTGAGAATTTTCGAATAAGACTTGCAACAATATTTGGCATACTAAGTTTCATAAGACGGCCCCATGGTAAATAAAAGCTTAAATAAATTTTTGGCAATGTTTATTGTGGAGAAATTGATCATTTTTACCATGCATGTAAGGAAACACGAAGCTGTGTAATATTAGCCTTTACCCCTTAGCCTGCTACTATTTATAAAGACAAGCAATCACTTAAAGCTGGTTGAAAGTAAAGCAACATGTGTTTGAAGACGTATTTTGATTTACTTCCAGCCTGCTTTATGCTACCAGCTGCAAGAATATAAAAATCATTTCTTATGGCACATATTCATATTTATAAAGTTGAGCTATTTTCTTCAGTTGATGGACAATTAAAGGTGTAAAAAGACATATCTATGGAGAAATGTGTTAAACACCTCATAAATTTAGACCATTTAGTGGTCTCTATAGAGTATTTCTACTGTACTGTAACTACTGTTGATTATCTGTTACCAGGAGAGGATAGTGTTGGAGAACGAAGACTGGATATGGTTAGTGCCCTACTGGGCCATGTGGCCCTTTGAGACCATGCTGCTGCCCATTACCCCATAAATACATGTATGCCTTTAATTAATTCCTCTACTGAAGAAAAAAGATCCAATTTATACTTTCACAAATAAAAATCGTAAGACATATTTTCTATATTCTAGCAGATGAAAGCTTAAAGCAGACTGAAAGTAAAGCAGAATGCGCCTTAGGGCGCATTCTGCTTTACATTCAACCTGCTTTAAGTGGTCACATATCTTCAAAACTATTGGGTTAACACATAATAATGCATACTATTTAGTGGTCTTTTTAAAGGTAATTCTACTGTACTGTTGATTATCTGTTACCAGGAGAGGATAGTGTTGGAGAACGATGACTGGGTGTGGTTAGTCCCCTACTGGGCCATGTGGCCCTTTGAGACCATGCTGCTGCCCAAGACCCATGTACTGAGGATTGAGGACCTCTCAGACAAACAAAGACAATGTAAGTTGTAAATGTTGTGGAATAACTATAGTAAAAGCAAATGAAATTAACCAAGTTAACACCGAAGCACCATAGCGCACCTATTCATACTCTTCCATTCACCTGTTGTTTACATGTGGCAGCTTAAAGGATGTTGAAATTAAAGCAGAAAGCTCCTAACTTGATAGTCTGTATCTTGTTTTGAAAACTGGTGATCACTTAATTTGACTTAAAGCAGGTTTAAAATAAATCAGAATGCACCTGTAGTTATATAAACATGTCAATTCATCTTGCTTTAAGGGGCTGGGTAATTAGCATAGGTTATATGTATAAACTGTATAGTTTTAGTCAAATAAACCTTTTTCTTCTTCTTCTATATCTTCTTGCATTACATTAGTCTTGCTGTAGTTGATTTTGTGGTAGGGATACACGGTATTCTCGAGAATTCCTTGTGTGTTCCAAAGCAATTTAGTAGCTACTTGTTTAGATAACTAGTATCTAGAATGATAGGCATTAACCCCTTCACTGTCATGACGTCATCTTAAAAAATTGATGTCTGCTTATATTTCTCAAAATTAAATTTCATGTAAATTGACTATCATAGTAATATCGGAATTAGTGTTAAACTGTTTGGATCCTGATCAGAGGCCCCGTAACGTGGCCTTCGATCAGGATCCAGACTGTTTACAAATAACTATTTGCCATAGGGCAAATCTTTATGTATCTCATATGTATATACAAGGTTTTGTCAGCCAAGTGACGTATTGTTAATCAGGGTAATGCAGTGAAGCTTTTCGTTTTAACGCTTTTAACCTTTGTTGCCATAGTACCGTATACAATACTTTCAGCCCTGTGTGAGATCATGAAGAAACTACACACAAAGTATGACAACCTGTTTGAAGTCTCCTTTCCCTACTCCATGGGATGGTGTGGTAAGAGCGCTTTAACATTGTAGTCAGACGAGAAAAGACTATTGGTCTGCTCTAAGCTAACTTATTATTATTATACTAGATTAATATAGCACTCTTTTCACACTGGAGTTGGACGTTCAAACACACTTCATATGAAATCCTATAAATGTACCTACAAAGTGAAAAAAGAAAATTAACTACATTTACAATAAAGTAAAGACATCCTACTTGTAATTTTTTCAATGTAATTACTAAAGATTATAAGAATTGTTATTATTAGTTCATAAATTCAATTTTAAAATGAGTCAAATGTTGAAAGATTAATGGCATTAATAAAATCAGTGATTTAAAAGTCATTGTTTTCCAAATACCTTCACTTCCAACCCTCCCCTACCTGGACCTACTATCTCGCACCTCACATCTGGTATACTGAGCTATGTCGATGCTATTGCTAGGGTAAAGAAAATAACTTGTATGAAGCATAAGTTGAAACTATTTTAACATTCTGCTTTACTTTCAGTCTGCTTTAAGCTACCATCTGCTAGAAGATAGAAAATATTTCTTATCATGCTTATTCATGACTGTATAAAGTGGAACTACTTTCTTCAATGGTGGAATAAATTTAAGGCATAAAAAGTTGTATATAATAATGGAGTAACGCGTTAAATGAAATTACAGTTTTTCTCACAACATGAGTATCACTATCACCATGTTTCCCCATTCCTCCTCCTAGGAGCACCAACGGGCAGTTACAAGTCTGGGGACTGTAGTCACTGGCAGCTTCATGCCGTCTACCTCCCTCCACTACTCAGGTCGGCCACAGTGAAGAAGTTTATGGTTGGATATGAGATGCTGGCCATGGCACAGAGAGATCTTACACCTGAAAAGGTCAGCTAATATCACAAGAATATGGTATTGTTAAAAAGTAGACCCCCTCTTTAACAGCTACTCAATTGTTTAATTATTAGGTGTTCAGGGCAGGTAACTGCTTAAAGAAAGGTGAAAGTAAAACTTTCTGTTTTACTTTCACCTTGCTTTAAGCTATCATCAGTCTTTCATTCAATCAATTAACCTTCTTTTTAGTGGTTGTTATTGAGAGGTTTTACTGTATTTAATTTTCGTACTCTTGTATTGACATTGTCAGATCTATATTACTCCTATTAGGAATTATGGAAATTTCTGCGCATAAGAAGCTCTGGGTTATGCAAAAAAAAGTATTGCAGAAAGCCCATAGGTGCTTTACACATACCTCTTGTTCTGTGTTGATTCTTTCCTCTTATAGAAATACCTTACTACCATCACTGCACAGAATTATACCATGAACTGGGCAATGAGCCATTTCACCTGTTCCTATCTTCTGATAAGTGGCTGCTTAAAACACCAGGGGGCCGTTGTACGAAGTGATTATCAGAAGTCAGATAATAAAAGTCTCAATTATTATCTATTTCTCCATCTAATACTTGAAAATATGATTCCAAAGAGATGTCGCAAGACAGGATTAGATGGAGAAATCATAGATCAAGATGTATGTCAGAAATAAGATGTATGTTAAAGAGAAATCAGATGTACATGTATATTTTAAAATTTTGACATATAACCATTTTTATCGTACTACGTTTTGTAAGCCAGGCCCCAGGGCTTCAGATAAGAGGGAGTAAACTGAACAAGTCAAGCATATTCTTACTCATTTCACCACCAAATCCAGAGAGATGATTCTAATAAGTATTGACACTATAGGGTTTAATGTAGAAATAAAGATTTTAGTTGTTGAAATACTCCCCTTTTTACGAGCTCTGAAACATAAAAGTATTTCAGGGAACAAGAAAACTCTAATGGTAAGGTAGTGAAGGTATGGATGAAAGCAATGTATAGTAAAACTTCTTTATTACAACCTCTAAGCTGTGATAAATATTAGGTGTTTATGAAAGGTGGCTGCTTAAAGCAAGATGACAGTAAAACACCTGTCTTTTATTCGATCTTCTTTTTAGTGGTCGTAATAGAGAGATTTTACTGTAGTGGTTTATGTACAAGTTCTATGAACGTTCATGATTTATTTCCAGGCGGCAGAAAGATTGCAGAGTTTACCAGACATCCACTACAAGCAGAAAGGAACTGAACAACACTGATGTAGTTTTAATCTAGTGTCTTAAAACTAGAGGGATGTACTATTTCTGGTTGGAGTTTATTTTTCACCAAGTGTCTTAAAACTAGAGTGGTATACAATTTAGTCCTGCTATTATGCCATAACCAAAAGGAGGTTTATGATTTTGTTGTTAACTCTTTCAACACTAAGTAACTCTTGTGGGTACTTAGGTTCCCTTGTGGATCTATATAATTACTAAAATATCAACCAGTCTACTGGGAATTTTGGGTAGTTTAATAAATACTGGTCTAAATTATCAAACAATGTAGACCCATATCAGAGGGCTCCTATAGGAGCCCTCTGATTTGAGTCTACACTGTTTGCAAATGTAATGAGTATATTTTAAACAGGTCCTTGGTGTTGAAAGAGTTAAAGGCAGGTGTTTGCTTACCCCATAGCCCGTTTCTAGTTGAGGTGGCCACTTAACTCAGGTTTAAAGTAAAGCAGAATATGCCTTAAGGCACATTCTGCTTGACTTTCAGCCTGCTTTAAAAAGCTACCATCTGCTTGGATAGAGAAAAAATTGTTTTGGTGCATATTCATTGCTGTATAATAATAAAGTGTTACTATTTTTTTCAGTGAAGGAATAAATTATAGGCGTAAAAAGATTTATCTATGGAGTAATGGATTAAAGCATGATGAAAGTGAAGCAGACAACTTATTTACAAGCTTTCTACTTTACCACCATCTTGGTTTGAGCTGAAAAATGTCTTTAACCCTTATCATGCTAAGCATGACTTGACTAATACTTGCACACAGTTTGGATCCAGATCAGACACTGCGTAACGCTGTGTCTGGTCTAGATCCAAACTGTTTGTCACTCATCTGCATGTTTTCATCCGTTTCAAAGCAAGAAAACTAAATTTTGCTTTTTTAGCAGACGATACATTTGAAGCAGACGACAATTAGAATGATAAGAGTTAACCCATTACTCCATAGCCTGTTTCTAGTATGGATGATAGGTGATCACTAAAAGTAGGTTGAAAGCGCATTATGCTTTACTTTCAACCTACTTTAAGCTAATATCTGCTAGAATATAGAAATTCTTTCATATGGTACATATTTATGACTGTATAAAGTGTGACTATTTTCTTAAGTGGATGAATAAATCAAAGGCTTAAAATGGGGTAATGGGTTAGCACAGTGAGTATTGGAGAGGTCTAATGGCAGGATTATACTTTAGAAACTCTGGAGGGATGTTTATTTATTTACTTAACTCATTGAATCTGAATCCTTAACCCATTTGTGCCTTGTGTCCTATAAAAGGGACATAGGCAAACAGTGTAGACTATGATCAGACGCCACATAATGTGGCGTCTGATCAGAGTCTACACTGTTTGCTGATAGGAATTTCAATAGAAATCAAAACAACAATAAATTAAGACCAGGCACCCCTTACATCAAAAATGGACTAATCCAGTATATAAGAATGGAAGAATCCATTCGGCATAAATGGGTTAAACTTCAAATGGCCAATTCCAGTTTCCAATTTAGTCTAGTCCATTATTGAGAGTTGTGCTTTACCATAATTGTGGAATGACAAACAGTGCATACCCTGATCAGAGGACTGATCTGGGTCTTCACTGTTTGTATGGAACAAGAGTACTGTATTCTGATGAGTATGCTTGTCACAAGAGCTCAATGGGTTTAAGAAAGTTATTTTACGGCAATAGAAAAATCAGTATTTCAGACTTGATAAGAAATCTCAAAACATTGTACAGTAAAATCATTGTTAAGTGGCAACTCAGTTGAAAGAAAAAATTGACAGCAAAACTCAGGACAAGTAATGCAGAAAGTTTCTATAGGGGTTTTCTGTAGAGTTGTCTTCAGAGGTCTCAATTTTGTCTTACAGTGGAGAAGGCACTGTTTTGTCCAAATGAACTTATTTACGCTAAAAACTAGTTTCATTGCAAACAGTTTGGAGCCTGATAAGACAACGGATCAATTGGCGTCTGATCAGGCTCCAAACTGTTTGCCACTCAGATTAACATGAAGAGTCAGAATTGTGGAAAAGTTTTCCTTTTCAATGTTTTATTGAGATGTGTTTGCATTTCGTTTGGTTTTAAACGGGAAAGAATAACATCTTCTCCACTGTATCAAGTGTTTTACTTTACAATGGTTTTACTGTACTTCAATTCAAGTATTATTAGCTCACCTGGCACATAGTGCCAATGTGAGCTATTTTGATCGTGCTGTGTCTGTTATCTGTCTCTGTCTATCTGTCAGGTGTCAACAATTTCTTAAAAACGACATTTCCTCCTAAACTACTCACAACTGGTATGATTTTTACCAAGCTTGGAAGGATTGATTCTTACATGAATCTCTTTCAAAGTTGTCCAAATAATTCCAGTTCATTGCATAACGTATTGTTATATTTTCCAATGAAAACTTCAAAAATGACATGCGCAGATTGATTTCCAGGTGAGCTATTTAGGGGTTTATGGCCCTCTTGTTTATTATTTGTTGATTATGCAAAATATTAACCATTGTTGATGCTGTTAAAATATTATTGTAATTTTTAGAAAACCGTGTAGACTCGGATCAGACAGCTCCTTAAACTGTTTTATGCCTCTAATTCATTCTTCCACTGACAAAAAGAATTCCATATTAGTCTGTAATGAATGTGCAACATAATTATTAATATTTACTATATCTTAGCAGATGGTAGCTTAAAGCAGGCTGAAAGTAAGCAGAATGTGCCTTTAGGCACATTCTACTTTACTTTCAACCTGCTTTAAGTGAGTCACCTATCTTGAAAACTAGAAACACCTATTCATGAGTTGTCTGATCATGGGTCAGCACTGTTTTCTGATAGGATCTGTCCAATAGATGCTATTTCCAGAGGGAAATTTACTTCTGCTTATTGGCCAATGTTATATTGCAGGGGCCCATTTCATAAAACTTTGTACGACAAAAATGGTCGTCAGTCAAAACTTTAAAATACATTTAATTTCTGATTTCTCTATCTAACCCTGTCTTGTGATGTCTCTTTCGCATCGTCTATTCAAAAGGACCCCAAAAGATTTCACAAGAAAGGATTAGATGGAGATATAAATAATAATTGAGACTTTTATAATCTGACTTACGAGTTACGACAAAATTTGGCATACAAAGTTTTATGAAATGGGCCCCTGGTTCATATGTATACTCAGCATGAGAGGGTTTTATTTAGATGTTAAAGGTTTATTAAGATGTTAAGACGATCAGGAGAGAAGTCACTCTTGTAGATTGTAAACAGTAATTACAGCTTCGCAGTGTCCAGGGATCCAGATAAGGGAGGTATTTCAAAAACTAAAATCTTTATTTCTCAATTAAACCCTATGGTGTCAGTACTCAATAGAACAGTCTCTTCGAGACGATTCTAATAAGCAGTAACACAATGGAATTTGGTGGAAAAAAGAGTGAGAAAGTGTTGGATTTGTTCAGTTGACTCCCTCTCATCTGGAGCCCTGTCGTGTCTGGTCAGAATATACTGTACAGTTAAACCTGTATCAATATCACTTCTTGTGTAAGTTCACTAATTGACCTTATGCAGTCAAAAATTAAGCCACTGTTACTATTCATGGGATTTTATAGATATTGTGACATAACCGCTCTACAGACCTCATGTCTTGTCCAATTGTCATGAAACTTCACACACATGCTCACAAACGTCATGTATCCATTTCTATGCCCATCCCCTTGCATCGAAATGCTGTTAAAACCCTAGTAGGGCCTACTTTTATTTAAACATAAATGGAGGTAGTGACCAAAACGGGCACAAACATTGCATTGACATGAATTAGCTGTACACTAGGGACAATCTTTTAACTCTTAGCCCGCCAAATAAATTGTCGTCTGCTATATTTCTCATCTGCTTCAAGTTTCAAAGTTGCTCAAAATTGCTGAAAATGTTGTCCGACTGTCAAACAGCTTGGATCCGGATGAGACGCCGAGTTACTCGGCGTCTCATCCAGATCCAAGCTGTTTGCATATGCAGCTATAGTCGTGACTGGCAGGCTAAGGGTTAAAAGGATGTATAAATTCCCTACCTTTTTCTCCACATCTATGGCAGCTATCCCCCTTGACATTGTAATTGGAAGCCCAGCTTGTTGGTTGCTGTTGGTACCCTGACTAATTCATAACCTCTGAACAAGTACTGCAGGCTCACTTGCTGGTAACAGATCCATGTCCTTTAGTTGTCTGATGACCTCAGACACCACATCCCGGTCACTTATTCCACTGACTTCTGGCTGAAAGGTTCGTTCAGCCAGAAGCATTTACTGTCTGGTATCCGCCAGTGTCTTTGGGTCTTTCATAATGACCATGGCTCACAGTTTAAGCCTCAGTCCACGGGTTTGCAGGTTCACCCAGGCATCCTCCGCTAGCTCATAGCTACTTGCTAGCTTTGCGAACCTGGTAAAGTAGTTGTTTGCCAATTCTTCTAGTAGCTGTGTGACGCTCCACAGGTCTGCACTTAAGAGTTGCCATGCTGAATCTGCTCTTGAACTGTGACTTCAGATCCCCCATGTTTGCCTGCACTTCAACTGGTAGCGTATCATACCAGACTCGGGCATGGTCAGTTAGCAAGAAGGGAAATATATTCGCCGCTGTAGTTAGGTCTGTATTGTTAAAGTATGACAGCCTCTTTTGTTTCATACTTGTGATGAATTTTGATAGCTTTTTCACTTTCAAGCTTCCTTTTCCTGTATTGCTGGGAATTTGTGTAACTCAACGCATACAAAGTTTAAGTAAAACCATAGCTGAAAGAATGTCCATTTGGGAAACAAGTCCCAATGCCTGACGCTCCCGGGTTTCCTATCTCTCCACAATACCAAAGAAAAGGGGAAGAAGAGAAGAGGCTGACATGGAGTATATAATAATCAGATAAAAAAATAACACATAAAAGAAATAATTGAATTTTAAAAACATTAAATACTTACAAAGGTGTATGAAAGAAACCTAAATTTTTGATAAACTACTTAAGACTACCTTAACTCTTTCCTCCCTAAAACTTTCAATGAATAATTCCAGTTTCCATCTAGGTCTAGTCCATTTATGACTTTTATGGGTTGTTTTTGTCAATGTTTGGCATTGTGACAAACAGTGAAGACCCTGATCAGAGGGCTCCTTTTGGAGCCCTCTGATCTGGGTCTTCACTGTTTGCATAGGACAAGTGTACTGTTCACATGTACACTGTTTGAAAAGGACGCCTATATGCGGGATTAGGGTTCAAAGGGTTAAATTATCTGACTATTTACTAATACTTAATTTCTTCTCTTCTTTGTTGGGACTTAGACCGAAGATGGAAGCTGGCGTTTTGGCGATGGGGAGTGTTGAAGGTTTAGGGATGGTCGTCTAGGGGAGTAAGCTTGTTGTTTGCGTTCTGTCCTACGTAAATGCGTTGATAGAGTTTCTCTAAGGAGAGAAATTTCCTTGGTCTGTTGCTGAATGGCATTGCAGATTAAGGCTGACATGGAGTTGATGGCCTCCACCATAGATGGTGAGTCTGACGAGGTTAAAGTTGATGTTGCGGCGTTCGCAGTAGAAGTAGTAGTCGTAGAAGTAGTTGTTGTAGAAGTCACAGAAGGCAAGTTAAGGAAAGAGGCTGGCTGTGTTGTGAGATGGTCTCATCCGGATCACCCTAAATTATCTGACTATTTACTAATACTTAATTTCTTCTCTTTTTTGTTGGGACGTAGACCGAAGATGGAAGCTGGCGTTTTGGCGATGGGGAGCGTTGAAGGTTTAGGGATGGTCGTCTAGGGGAGTAAGCTTGTTGTTTGCGTTCTGTCCTACGTAAATGCGTTGATAGAGTTTCTCTAAGGAGACAAATTTCCTTGGTCTGTTGCTGAATGGCATTGCAGATTAAGGCTGACATGGAGTTGATGGCCTCCACCATAGATGGTGAGTCTGACGAGGTTAAAGTTGATGTTGCGGCGTTCGCAGTATAAGTAGTTGTTGTAGAAGTCACAGAAGGCAAGTTAAGGAAAGAGGCTGGCTTTGGCGAGATGGTCTCATCCGGATCAAAAGAGTCTATTATTGTATCGAGTATATTCTCTGACAGGTAAGTGCGGGTTATTGAAGGAGGAGACAGTATGTTGAGAACAGGAATGTTTTTTGTTATGAAATAAATAAATCAAAGACTATCTAATATTTACTAGAACCTCATATATGTGCGTCAACTGTTGCTTGTACATGTATATTGATGCTATGGTATCCTTTCCGGCACACATATAGACCTTCATCTTACCTTGGGCTATGATGACTATGTGTTCCATCTATAGCCCCAAGGCAATTTGGAGTTCTGGAAATCTGGTGGAATTCCCGCTTCAACTGGGCAATTCCTTGGCAATCTGTTGGGAAGGTTACATTCTGAAGATTGTTGTCTATGGCCTCAACAACCTACATGGAAAAAATTAAAAAGGTGGTTGATCATTCCATTTGTTGATCATTAACAAAAACCATAGTCCTATTTCACATTTTGATATTAAGACAATGGATGTTAAATTTGCAAATAGACTAGAACCTCATATGTGTATCAACCGTTGCTTGAACGTTGATACTGTGGTAGCTTTTCCGGCACACATATAGACCTTCATCTTACCTTGGGCTATGATGACTATGTGTTCCATCTACAGCCCCAAGGCAATTTGGAAATCTGGTGGAACTCCCGCTTCAACTGGGCAATTCCTTGGCAATCTGTTGGGAAGGTTACATTCTGAAGATTGTTGTCTATGGCCTCAACAACCTACATGGAAAAAATTAAAAAGGTGGTTGATCATTCCATTTGTTGATCATTAACAAAAACCATAGTCCTATTTCACATTTTGATATTAAGACAATGGATGTTAAATTTGCAAATAGACTAGAACCTCATATGTGTATCAACCGTTGCTTGAACGTTGATACTGTGGTAGCTTTTCCGGCACACATATAGACCTTCATCTTACCTTGGGCTATGATGACTATGTGTTCCATCTACAGCCCCAAGGCAATTTGGAAATCTGGTGGAACTCCCGCTTCAACTGGGCAATTCCTTGGCAATCTGTTGGGAAGGTTACATTCTGAAGATTGTTGTCTATGGCCTCAACAACCTACATGGAAAAAATTAAAAAGGTGGTTGATCATTCCATTTGTTGATCATTAACAAAAACCATAGTCCTATTTCACATTTTGATATTAAGACAATGGATGTTAAATTTGCAAATAGACTAGAACCTCATATGTGTATCAACCGTTGCTTGAACGTTGATACTGTGGTAGCTTTTCCGGCACACATATAGACCTTCATCTTACCTTGGGCTATGATGACTATGTGTTCCATCTACAGCCCCAAGGCAATTTGGAAATCTGGTGGAACTCCCGCTTCAACTGGGCAATTCCTTGGCAATCTGTTGGGAAGGTTACATTCTGAAGATTGTTGTCTATGGCCTCAACAACCTACATGGAAAAAATTAAAAAGGTGGTTGATCATTCCATTTGTTGATCATTAACAAAAACCATAGTCCTATTTCACATTTTGATATTAAGACAATGGATGAAAAATTTGCAAATAGAATAGAACCTCTGAACGTTAATACTGTGGTAGCTTTTCCGGCACACATATAGACCTTCATCTTACCTTGGGCTATGATGACTATGTGTTCCATCTACAGCCCCAAGGCAATTTGGAAATCTGGTGGAATTCCCGCTTCAACTGGGCAATTCCTTGGCAATCTGTTGGAAAAGTTATATTCTGAAGTTTATTGTCAATGGCATCAACAATCTTCCAGGATCAAAATTAGAAAAAAATAATTTGATTCAAATACCAAATGCTGCATACTAGATTTCAGCTGGTTTTGGACTCTGATGCATTTTGGCTGTCCAGCAGAGACTGGAACAGTCCTTGTTGGTATCTTAACCCTTTGAACCCACAGGTGCTTGTATTGTATGTATGTAGATCTAGACCTTTGTGCACTTTTTACTGTAGACAATCATTCCATTCACAATGACCTTTTTGGCCATACTGAAGTTCTGAATGTTTTGTCAAGTCCTTGAGTTGTAGTTCAATAGCTCCTTGCATGTTTTCTGTAATAGCATATGACTTTTTTACAAGACATGGCTGCACAGAGTCACTGTGTATTTAACCCATAGCCCGCCAAATAAATTGTCGTCTGCTATATTTCTCGTCTGCTTCAAGTTTCAAAGTGCTT
This sequence comes from Gari tellinella, assembly GCA_922989275.2. NCBI lineage: Eukaryota > Metazoa > Mollusca > Bivalvia > Cardiida > Psammobiidae > Gari > Gari tellinella. The sequence goes on from OV277864.1 coordinate 49,564,560, forward strand.
CAAAGTTGCTCAAAATTGCTGAAAATGTTGTTTGAGTGTCAAACAGCTTGGATCCGGATGAGACGCCGAGTTACTCGGCGTCTCATCCGGATCCAAGCTGTTTGCATATGGAGCTATAGTCGTGACTGGCAGGCTAAGGGTTAATTCAGAGAACTTGACTGGCCTTTTATGAATTCCCTGATGGTATGACTTTCAACTGCTGATGACCTTGTCTACCGGTATGTGTTTCTGAGCCAACAAAGACCATAAAACCTGGGCGCAAGTATTCCCTGTGCCATGAATAGTTTTCTTTATTTCACCATTGAAAGACTCGAAACAAAAACATGACCAGGCCCACATTGGCCCCCAGGCCTTAACAAACTGAGTTAGTTGCAAAAGATTGTGAGTAATTAACCCCATGATGCTGTCACCATATAGATCACTTGCGTTTTTGACAAATGTGTTCAATAATGTGTCAGCTCTTTGAATGTCTACATTTGTAATTCCTTCCAACAGCAACAAGTAGACAGCCTCAACCAAAAGACTAAAATGCTTCAGGTACACATCTGTAATGATTCCTTTTAGGCAGGGTAAACTGTAGAACAGTAACCATGCCCTTAGTTCAGAAGCCTTCCAGTTCTTCAGGGTTGTGTTTATCTTTCGTGGTAGCCGATGAATTGGATGGTGTGGGGTTATTTTCATCAATCTTTCATCAACTGCATGGACTTTTTTGCTGAAGAAAACTTTTCATCGAACCAGCAACTCAAGAAGCGCTTGGTTACTCCCAGCAAAGTCCCATGCATGTAATCTACTACGATGTTTCGATTTAGTTTGAACCCTTCTAAAAACAACATAACACTCTGTCCTTTAAAACCATTAACAATTACTTTGTTAACCTGTGCATGAGCACTGTTCTCCCTGATTTGCACCACAGTTCTTAGTTCTTTGTTTGCCTTATATGGAAACGTCTTGCAGTGTCCCTTACCACTTTTTACTTGCACACCTTTTTCAAGGCAGAACACACAAGGATTTTTTCCATTGAACTGGTTCATCTTCAACACTGAAGATCGAGCTTGTAGGTCCATTGTGGCTACAACAAGCATTGCTCGGCACCTCACAGTCCATTCAACAATAGGCATGATGCTGACCATTGTCCCAATCCTGAGACAATGGGATGACGCATCTGATAAAGCTTATGCCGGACAATAAACCTCAGCAGAAACAACAACAACAACAATCACAGTCTTTTCTTCAATGTTGAAGGTGAAACCATTCCAATACAGTTCATTAGGTCCTGCACTAATTCCTTTAAGAATGTTGTCATAGCAGGCTTTTAAAATAAATAACAAGTATTTGTACTACAGATTGGCATAAATTAATTTGCAAACGGGTCTCTCCTATTTCATTAAAAAGGTGGTTTACTTGCTCTTATATCGTGCCATTTTACAGGATACATAGCCCATGTAGGCAATTCATTTTTTAACACAATATTATTGAAACATTTACTAATAAAGTCAAAAAACATTTATGCAACATCTTGCTTAGGAGAAAATCCACAGGGTTCTGAAATTGTTCAAAATTTTGATTCTGTACCGATTATAACTATCGACTTAAGCATACGATAGCAACTGAAAAATCGATAATCGAGCGTATTATCAAATTCTGTCTACAAACACCATGTTAGATGAAATTAAGGCTGTGTTAAAAATCGACACGATGTAAGTTGTTAATATTAAAAATTAATTTCAACCACTTCTTCACAGTCAGACTCAGAGTCTATTTCAGTTCTTAAAGTGAAGATGATTGTTTTGGCTTTGGTGTGTACGTCTTGCAGCAACTGCATTTGACTGTTAACAATAATTCACAAATACAAATGTACATTCCTTCTACATAAAAATAATATTGTGATGAAAAATGTGAGTATCTTTTTGCACTAAGTGTACTTCCGTTAGCCATGAGGAGTGAGGTGGACACCATCCCCGGAGAATGCCTTGTGCGGTGACTGGGTTGACCAAATTCCGTTGCAGCACCCCAGCCGAGTTTATGACGGGTAGAGTGATGTCAATATATCCGTGAGCAAAAGATTGGTCTGATATACGCGGTCATTAAACCAGCTGACATCAATAGGATATCTGGATGAATGAGATTGAATTGTCCGTTTGGAAGATTTGGCACACTGTTACATATTTCACATTGTGGATGAACAGAAGAGTGTCAACTAAGTCACAAATAGCAGTGGCAACACTGGTTGGCGTCTCTCTTGTATGATACAAGTCAACTTTGCATTTTCTTGATGCACGGCGTTGATGTTGTGAGGGCCAAATTATATACCGTCTTCTAACCCAAGAAACCGATGTGTGGTCTGTGCATTTTGAAACACATCACTGAATAATTCTGACTGAAAACAGTAGTTCCCTGCATCATTGTATCTGGCATTAGATACAGGTGTAAGCTGCAGGTAATCTCCACACAAAAAATCAACTGCGGGTAGTCCTTTTTTCGTTTACACACCGTGATGATAGTTTCAAAAAGTTGTTGACTGATCATGGAACATTTGTCCACGATCAGACAATCTGTTGAGTCTAGGTTGCTTTCCACATAACTGTACTTTGCATTTTCTTGATGCACAGCGTTGATGTTGTCTGGGCCAAATCTATCATCTTCCAGCCTAAGAAATCGATGTCATTTGGAAGAGGCCTTTTCAAGGTTGAAATAAATGTCTGGCACTCCTCAGACAACTAACCTGTGAATACTTCCCTTGTGGTCTTAATTAGGAGTTCCTCTAATGTTCTCACAATATCTGTTAATTGAATCCTGTGCTGAAATACATCACTAAAGAATTCTGACTCAAAACAATAGTTCCCTGCATCATTGTACCTAGCATTAGATCCAGGGTCCAAGGTCAGTTGAGTCTAAACTTGTTCTCATTCTCAAGCATTTGATTGGTCAGATTTGAGCCTAGGCTCAAATCTGACCAATCAAATGCTTGAGAACACACTCAGACTCAGCTCAAAGAGTCAAACGCTTATAAGACGGCCCCCAGGTGTAAGCTGTAAAACCTCCTCACATGTCACCTCGATGTTACTCGGGTCTCCACTGTTAGACATAGACAAATTTTATTTTACGTCGGTTATTTGTAACATTATAACATAAGCCCAGAAGGGCTTTTATTCCTTATAGGGGATCAATTCTCCAAGTCTGAGTTTCTCCCTCTTCAAGTTCCAGCTCTGAACAGTTGAACTGAACACAACGTCAACTCCTTCCTCGATCTTGAGGCATCTCTCCTTTGGCACACAGTTAACATTTGTCTTGACAGAGAGTCTTACCCTTTTCAAATGCCTCGTCATCCAATTCCTGGTACGGAAATGTAACTGTCTCTTTAGGGCTTTCTATCTTCGAAAAGGATGAGAACTTTACATCAAAGGTTCCAGGGTTCTTTATGCTAGGGATAGTGTCCACATTCTGAAGACATACTAGTGTTCTGTGAAGGGAAAAAAACATACTGTGTACAGGGCTCCAGATAAGGGGAGTATTTCAAAAACTAAAAATATTATTTCTGTTTCAAACCCTATGGTGTTACTACTCATTAGAATCGTCTCTTAGAGACGATTCTAATGAGTAGTAACACCATAGGTTTTGATGCTGAAATAAGTGAGAAAATGTTGGATTTGTGCAGTTTACTCTCTCTTATCTGGAGCCCTGCTGTGTACAATCTGAACTTCCTGTATGTTTTCGTTTGTTTCAGAAAACATTAAAAATGGCACACTTGTGAGTTTAATTTCTGAATGTGCATATCTGAAACAGTTCAATGATAAAATAAGGTAGAGTTGATAACAAACAAGTGTCACAACTTTTTTAGCACTGAGCTAAAAATTTATGACATGCATGTGTATTGAGAATTTTTTACTACTATAAAATTAATGTAAGATATTGCATATTTTATAAAGATTTCAAACTTACTCCTGGTGATTCTTTGTCCCTCATTATTTGAGCTCACCTGAGCCAAAGGCTCAAGGTGAGCTATTGGGATGGCCCTGTGGCATTCGTCGTGCGTCGTCGTTAACAATTGCTTCAAATGACATCCCCTCCTATACCCCTTGACAGAACTCAACCAAAGTTTATAGAAATGTTCCTTGGGTCAAGCTCTTTCAAAGTTATTCAAAGAGTTAAAAACAATGTAGAACAAAGTAAAATAAGGAAATCTTATAAAATCTTCTTGTCTGAAACTACAAGGACCAGAGATTAGATATTTGGTACATAGCATCATCTACAGGTCCTCTATCAAAGTTTGTTCAAATTATTCCCTGGGGTCAAAATTGGCCCCGCCCGGGGGGTCTCAGTTTTACATAGAGTTATATCTGGCTTTGATATTTGGCATGGTGACACTTCTTAATATCCTTTACCTAGTCTCATTAATGAACCCCTGGAATGACATGCTAATTTTGTGACAGTTGTCGTCCCTCAGGAAATGGCAAAGACGAGAAATAGCTCCTTATCATCTAACCGTACACATGTGGACTATCCTTTACCTATTTTGTTCAAATGGTTTCGGTCTGTTGCATATAGATCTAGGTCACCAGAGCTAAATGGAAATTTAAAAATATCTTCTTGTCCAAGACCCAAGTACCTTGATCTTAGATATTTGGCACATAGCATCATCTACAGGTCCTCTATCAAGATTGTTCAAATTTAATAATGCACCATGGGTAAAAAATTAACCCGTCCTAGACATAAATCATTATCTCCATTTTGTCAGCTATTCTCAGGTGAGCGTAATATGCCCCATGGGGCTCTTGTTAAACCCTTAGCCTGCCACTCACGACTATAGCTCCATATGCAAACAGCTTGGATCCGGATGAGACACCGAGTAACTCCGCGTCTCATCCGGATCCAAGCTGTTTGACACTCGGACAACATTTTCAGCAATTTTGAGCAACTTTGAAGCACTTTGAAACTTGAAGCAGACGAGAAATATAGCAGACGACAATTTATTTGGCGGGCTAAGGGTTAATTTTGCTTTTGACTGACTTTTTGAATACTGATCTCCTGGACCACTTTTTTCTTCGACCTAGTGGCAGTCCACTTTTTGGGATTATCTTTTCCTCCAGGACATGTAATACATCCTGGAGCTGTTGTGCTGTATCGACTAGGTCCTTGACGCTGGAGGAGGAATATACAGCACCTTCTATTTCCCTCAACAGCTCCAGGCATTCATTTCGACTTTTTGATTTTTCCTTTTAACAGGCTTTCTGGATACTGATGGTCCTTCAGCTGGCGTTTTTAATGGTTTTTTAGCTCACCTGGCACGTAGTGCCAAGGTGAGCTTTTAGGATCGCTGGATGTCCGTCGTCTGTCTGTCTGTCCGTCCTTTCACAATTGTTCGTTAACACTCTAGCAGGTTCAAATCTCATTGGATCTTGATGAAACTTGGTCACAATGTTTGCCTAAATGAAATCTAGGTCAAGTTCGAATGTGGGTCATGTCCGGTCAAAAACTAGGTCACTAGGTCAAATTATCGAAAAACCTTGTTAACACTCTAGAGGCTACAAATTTCATTGGATCTTCATGAAACTTCATCAATATGATTGCCTCAATGAAATCTAGGCCAAGTTCGAATGTGGGTCATGTCCGGTCAAAAACTAGGTCACTAGGTCAAATCTTTGAAAAACCTTGTTAACACTCTAGAGACTACAAATTTCATTGGATCTTCATGAAAGTTCATCAATGTGATTGCCTCAATAAAATCTAGGTCAAGTTCGAATGTGGGTCATGTCCGGTCAAAAACTAGGTCACTAGGTCAAATTGTCGAAAAACCTTGTTAACACTCTAGAGACTACAAATTTCATTGGATCTTCATGAAAGTTCATCAATGTGATTGCCTAAATGAAATGTAGGTCAAGTTCGAATGTGGGTCATGTCCGGTCAAAAACTAGGTCACTAGGTCAAATTGTCGAAAAACCTTGTTAACACTCTAGAGGCTACAAATTTCATTGGATCTTCATGAAACTTCATCAATATGATTGCCTCAATGAAATCTAGGCCAAGTTCAAATGTGGGTCATGTCCGGTCAAAAACTAGGTCACTAGGTCAAATCTTCGAAAAACCTTGTTAACACTCTAGAGACTACAAATTTCATTGGATCTTCATGAAACTTCATCAAAATGTTTGCCTCAATGAAATCTAGGTCAAGTTCGAATGTGGGTCATGTCCGGTCAAAAACTAGGTCACTAGGTCAAATTGTCGAAAAACCTTGTTAACACTCTAGAGACTACAAATTTCATTGGATCTTCATGAAAGTTCATCAATGTGATTGCCTCAATGAAATGTAGGTCAAGTTCGAATGTGGGTCATGTCCGGTCAAAAACTAGGTCACTAGGTCAAATTGTCGAAAAACCTTGTTAACACTCTAGAGGCTACAAATTTCATTGGATCTTCATGAAACTTCATCAATATGATTGCCTCAATGAAATCTAGGCCAAGTTCAAATGTGGGTCATGTCCGGTCAAAAACTAGGTCACTAGGTCAAATCTTCGAAAAACCTTGTTAACACTCTAGAGACTACAAATTTCATTGGATCTTCATGGAACTTCATTAAAATGTTTGCCTCAATGTAATCTAGGTCAAGTTCGAATGTGGGTCATGTCCGGTCAAAAACTAGGTCACTAGGTCAAATTATCGAAAAACATTGTTAACACTCTAGAGACTACAAATTTCATTGGATCTTCATAAAACTTCATCAATATGATTGCCTCAATGAAATCTAGGCCAAGTTTGAATGTGGGTCATGTCCGGTCAAAAACTAGGTCACTAGGTCAAATCATCCAAAAACCTCGTTAACACTCTAGAGACTACAAAATTCATTGAATCTTCATGAAACTTGAACAAAATGTTTGTCTCATTGAAATCAAGGTCAAGTTAGACTGAGGGTCATGCCCGGTCAAAAACTAGGTCACACGGTGTACATGGTTACCAGGTGAGCGATTTAGGGCCATAGTGGCCCTTGTTGTTCTTCCTTTTAACAGGCTTACTGGATACAGATTTTCTTGTCTTTCTCCGGCCTAGTGGCAGTCCACTTTTTGGAACTATCTTTTCCTCCAGGACATGTAATACATCCTAGCTGTTGTGTTGTATCAACGAGGTCCTTGACGCTGGAGGAGGAATATACAGCACCCTTCAATTTCCCTCAACAGCTCGACACAGTCATTCCTACTTCTGAATTCTGTTTGTTGGACTTGTTGGGGGTTTCAGTTTCTTCTTTTAACCCTTTACCTTATAGAAGCGACTTTTAGCGCATTCATTTTATTCATCCGCCAAAGAAAATAGTTCCATTTTATACTGTCATGAATATGTACCTTAAGAAATATTTTCTATATCCTAGCAGATAGTAACTTAAAGCAGGCTGAAAGTAAAGCAGAATGCGCCCTAGGGCGCATTCTGCTTTACTTTTAACCTGCTTTAATAGGTCACATATCTTAACTACTAGAAACAGGCTATGAGGAAAAGGGTTAAAATTCAATTTCTTCAAATTTAAAATCCAAATCAAAAGTAAATAGTGGGTGTTGAAAAAAAATTAATCAAACACCCTGGACTGTTAAATATGTGATTCACTGCAAGCATATATATGCATGCATGACCAGTGCAGTTTAGTAAAATCCTTGCATGTGCAGTTTGGATTTGGGCCCACAGTATTGATAGAATAATGATGATTTGCCTGCGAACTCTTAACTTCAAAATTATTTTCACGCACAAAGTGGATCTTGTCAGCATCTATCGCCTTCACATTTGGTGGCAGCCTTTGCAAGCAGTGCCTTGTGAAGTTCTCTGGTCTGTTCAACAGCTCCACACATTCTTTCCTACTTTTGGATTCTGTTTGTGGTACTTGTGTGTGTGTGGGGGGGGGGGGGTCTCATCAAGTTGATATTATTTTAATTACTATTATTATTCTACCAGATATATATATATATATATATACTATAGCACTCTTTTCACACATAAAAGCACTTCACATGAAATTATGTAATTTACCTACAAAGCAAGAAAAGGCCATTAACTACATTCACAATAAAATGATACATCATGGAGTTACATAGACACTTGGAAATTCTTTCAATATTATTATCAAGATTATAAAATATAAACATTATTATAGTTCGTTATCAAATCAAATAATTGTAAATCAAATTTAAAATGAGTCAAATATTTGTAGCTTCGAGGCAAACACCATCTGTATATTTGGCATTTTTTCGCCAACAGCGTCTGGCATCAGTTAAAACATTGATCCCCCTCATGGCTTCATCATCAGGGAGAAGTGCTGCAGACATTTCAATTTCACTTTCCAGAGCCCTTTCAATGGATTGGTGTGAAAGGTTTTCTACAACTCCCTGATTAGAGACCATGTGCTCATTCACATAGGTTTCACCTAGCTCTCCCAGGCCTGAGGCCTCACAAAACTTCTGGAACTGGTTAGGAAGGATACCACTGGAGAAGTAGCCATGGCTTAGTTTAGCTCCAGCCAGAAACTTTCCATTTTTCATGTGAGGAGATGATGTCCAACAGATCGCATGAGATTCTTTACATTTAAGATCTACTGACATGATCCCATGAATATTTGTATTGTTTGATAGCAAAAGTTTTTCTTGACAATTTTTTATCATGGCATTGAAATTGTGCCACCAGCTTCTGTACTGAGGACAAACAGCTAACAAGTATCTCATCTGAACGAGCAGCCTCTTCATCACAGTATTGGTACATTGACTCAAAGTAAACATTTTCAACATCTTCTGGCACTTTGTCTTCGCCTGGTAGATTTAAATTTGTAAAGAAATCACATAGTCGGTGAAGAACAGTATTAAATTTTCCGTCTCCAAGAAATAACTTTATCTTGTCCAGTTAGTTGAACATTTCAATTTTTTCGGTTTCATTATTGCAGTAAAAATCTAGCCTGCTTCTAACTTCATGTGTTGTTTCCTTATACTTCAGATTTCGCTCTCTGCGTTTCTCCCTAACATTTGATTGATATGCCTTTCCTTTTTTTTTTAGCTCACTGGCATGAAGTGCCAAGATGAGCTGCATGTATTCAATTTGAATTGTGATTGCCCTGTGTCAGTCGTCTGTCCGTTACATGTGTCGTCAACATTTTGCTTAAAGATCTTCTGCTTGGAAACCACTGGGCCAATTTCATCAAAACCTCATAGGATTGTTCCTTGTAGGGTACTCTCTCAGATTTCTTCAACTATAGGTAATCTAATTGAAATTGTGGTTGCCATGGCAATCAATTGAAAAAACTTTAAAAATTATCTTGTCAAAAACTATTGGTCCGAATTGAAAATAATTTTACTCAAATGTGCCATTGATGACTATCAAATTTCGTAAAATAATTTTCCTATCTTAAAAACATGGCCGCTAGTTGGTGGGGCAGATTTTCCATACATGTATATGTATATACATTTCAGGGCTCCAGATAAGAGGGAGTAAACTGAACGAATCCAATATGTTTGCACTTATATTAGCACAAAATCCTATGACGTCTCCGTCGAAGAGACGATTTTAATGAGTTGTGACACCAGTCACACCGTAGGGTTTAATTCAGAAATAAAGGTTTTAGTTTGTGAAATACTCCCCTTATCTGGAGTCCTACCGTTTGTTTTAATGTATAACTGCACCCTAGGTGGATCTTGAATGCATGCTACATGCTTCTTCTGCGCCTTCCATATCTCATTCATGCGGATTTCGTTGAACAGTGGTACACCAAGCATGTCCCGACCAGGATTCCCATTAAACAAATCAAAGAGAAAAGAAATCAGGATCAGTGTCTCTTTCATGATCCATGTTGATCTTTGGTAATGGAGACTGACACTCCGTTTTGTTATGACCTTAGTAAATCAGATTTGGATCCAAAGTACAGTTTGGCAAGATCACCATACATCCTAGCCCAACTTTTGTTCCTTAGTTTCTGAGGAACCTCTTTGTCAGTGTTGTCAAAAAAAGAAAGGTCAGAATTACCTTGATATCTCAGCTCACTTGGCATCAGACCGCCAGAAGAGCTTGTAAATCCTCCTTGTCCAACTGGAATATGCAGTTACTGAGATGTCCCATAAGATTGATATGCCATAAAGATGGTGGGAGTCTGTAGTGCACCCAGTAGCAGTACTTCTTATGAAGTGCCAAATATCTACTGTATGGCACTGTGATGCTAAAATGGGACATAGAAGTACCGTAAACCAGTAATCCCCATCCTAAGCCCCCAGTGGGATGGGGGGAGGATAGAATACACCCACTGCCGGAACTGGCAGAGTGGTAAGATTCCACCCAAAAGTGACTCCTGCATTCACTACATACATGTAATGTACATAATTCATTGGCGCTATATGACCAATATTGTGTCAGTGCTGTAAAACCTAATCATTCAATCAATAATTCAAATAGACAATTTCTGGTGTTTTGATATTGACATCTGTATACATGTGCCTTCTCCTTATGCCATCTATCATGGCAGTCAGACCTTGCCCTGTGCTAATAAAGCGTTTGAGTTCGTTCTCAAGCATTTGATTGGTCAGATTTGAGCCTAGGTTTACAGTGATGGTTGCGAGGCTGATGGATAGGATGACGCACATTTATGCTTGTAAAAATATTTGTTTGAATAAAAACCATGGCCTTCTGCACAAAATCTTAATTTGTCAGTATTGATAGATTTCCTTTCTCTCATTTCTGGTTCTTGCTCATTTGATATCAGTTCATAGTTGTATTTATAAATGCCTTCCTTTCTTTACACACATATATACAAACACACAATATAGACACATCCTAGCTGACTTTCTTGTGTTCGGGAATTGTCCCGTTTAGACACATGCTGACCTTCTTGTGTCCGGGAATTGTCCTGTTTTGACACCTGTCTTTCTTGTGTCCGGGAATTGTTCCGTTTAGACACCTCCTGACTGTCATCCGGATTACGGGAGTAATGTTGAGCAGTCGGAGTAAAAGTTTCAGACAGATTGATTATTAAATTGTCATTCACCACTATTAGGCCTGTCACTAGCCATTATGTAGTTACTATGTCACAATAAACGTAAAATCCAAACTATTAATCTGTATCTATGCTATGTCCCAAAATAGCAGAAAACACTTCTTGGTCACTACATGTCAAGCATTATAATCCATATGTAAATAATAAAATTATCCTTGTAGCAGGAATACACATCTGGTACAGTAAACCTACAGTGGAGAAAACGTTATTCTTTCACGTTTAAATGCAAACGCATCGCAATAAAACGTAGAAAAAGACAACATTTTGTCAATTCAGACTGTTCATATAAATCAGTGGCAAACAGTATGGAGCCTGATCAGACGCCGGGTTACCCGGCGTCTGATCTGGCTCCAAACTGTTTGCAATGAGTGTAATAGTTTTAGCATAAACGCGTATATTGGGAAAGAATTTTCTCCACTGTACAGGCACTCAATGATTAGCAGTACCTGTAGCTCTTGCTCTCACTTAGGCACCATCACATGATTGGTGCTGTAGGTGAACAGTATTTTGTTCCCATAGATATATTATCGAAGGATGCATAAAGCAAACAAAAACCTGTATTGATATTTTTGATGTTTATTAAATGAGTATGGCCAATATTTGGCTGCAGCTTTCATTTACATGTATACAAATAGCGGGTCGCCTCAACAGTACATGGCGTACCCCAAAAAGCACACATAGCTTCATCAAAGCCCTTAGCAAAGTAGGCAACACATAATGTCAATTGTTCATCATAGCCCTTAGCAACGTGGGCATCACAAAATCTTAACAAAATGGGCAACATATTATTGATATTCACAACCAAAGTTCCAATACAATGCTAGCAATTAACTGGGACAGGACTTCTGAGGTGACATGATCCTACTGAAGCAGAAGACACAGAAATGATTATTTATAACATCTTGTTTATGAAACTGTAATCTTTTCGCATCCGCAATCCAGTTCAGAGCATGATTGGCATTAGAAGCGACACAAACCTGCAATGCCAGTGTGTAACAGAGAAATCAGGTCTACAAACTCACCATTCATGATTTTATCTTTAATTGTTCTTGGGACATTGCTCCCCAAAGCAACGCTCCTAAACTTATAATTGGTTGAGGTGTATATGTGGCGTTTAACAGTGAGTACTCTGACTCAAAAACATTACCTGGCCTTTCTGGGACTGTTCCTGGCTCTGTCTGGTGACACGGGCGAAACCCCAGTGTACCAGCACCCTGCCCAACAACTCCACGGTTTGGTTCAGTAGGCACATCCAGAACAGGTTGACTCCTCTGAGCAAGTGTACTAGCATCCTGGCCAACAATTCCATGGTTTGGTTCAGTAGGCACATCCAGAACCGGTTGACTCCTCTGAGCAAGTGTACTAGCATCCTGGCCAACAATTCCACGGTTTGGTTCAGTAGGCACATCCAAAACAGGTCGACTCCCCTGAGCAAGAACAGGCACCTCCGTGGCAGGCTGGGCCACAGGCACCTCACAAGGACCAACGGCCTGCCCCGTTTTCCTCATAGCCGTCTTTTTTGGTGGAACTTGATTGGCAGTGACGTCAGTCGGAGGCTTCCTCCTTCTTGTCTCATAATTGTGACTGGCCATAATTAGCTCACCTGAGCTAGCTCAGGGTGAGCTTTTGCAATCCTTGAATGTCCGTCGTTCGTCGTCAACAATTGTAGTGTTTATTCTCTAGAGGCCACAATTTTAATTTAAACTTTCTGTAACTTGCTCAGATTGTATATTACCATAAGAGTTCGGATGAGTTCAATTATGGTTGAAATCTTACCAATATGTCAAGAGTTATCTACCTTTGAATTGCTGAAAATGCTATATTTAACAATGTTTACACTCTAGAGGCCACAATTTTTATCCAATCTTTCTAAAACTTGTTCAGATTGTATATTACCATAAGTGTTTGTATATTACCATAAGTGTTCGGAAGAGTTTGATTATGGTTGAAATCCGACCAATTGGTCAAGAGTTATCTACCTTTGAATTGCTGAAAATGCCATATTTAACAGTGTTTACCCTCTAGAGGGCACAATTTTTATCCAATCTATCTCAAACTTACTCAGATTCAATATGACTATAGGAGTTCATATGAGATTGATTTTGATTGAAATCAGACTAATAGGTCGAGAGTTATCTACCTTTGAATTGCTGAAAATGCCTTATTTAAGGGTGTTTACACTCTAGAGACCACAATTTTTATACAATCTTTCTCAAACTTGCTCAGATTGTATATGACCACAAGAGTTCAAATGCCTTCTATAATAGTTGTAATCAGACTCATAGGTCAAGAGTTATCTACCTTTGAATTGCTGAAAATGCCATATTTAACAGTGTTTATACTCTAGACGCCACAATTTTTATCCATTCTTTTTAAAACTTGCTCAGATTGTATATTACCATAAGAGTTGTAATAAGTAAAATTATGGTTGAAATCAAACTAATAGGTCAAGAGTTATCTGCCCTTGAATGGCTGAAAATGCCATAATTATTTAACAAGGTTTACACTCTTGCAACTACAGTTTTCAATGGATTTTGATTATATTTGCACACAAAGTATACAGCTATAAATTCTCAAAGGAGTGCAATTATTGTTGAAATCTAATCATTGTGGCAATAGTTATCTGCCCTTGATATACTTTGAAATGCCTAGAAAAGGCTTCATTTCAGTATTGTTTAGGCTCTAGTTATCTGCCCTTGATGTACTCTATTATACTAGAATTATGAGGTTGTATTCCAAAATTGTTTACATGCTATACTACAAGTTTGAATGGATTTAGATTAAAACGAGTGAAACAGAAAGGTAAAGCTATCAGGCTTCAGTATAAGAGGTGAGTGATATCAGGGCCTTCAGGCCCTCTTGTTTAGTATTGGTACCGAAAATATGTCCGTGATATTTTGCAATCGAATGTAGGTAACTAAAGTGTGCTTATAATAAAAGCTGTATCGTAAGAATAACATTTGTACTCCAGAGAACCACATTTGCAATTATGTACATAATTGCAAATGTGGTTCTCTGGAGTGGAATTTTATACCGTTATATTATATATTGACTAAAGAGAGCCACCTATGTCATATTATATAAGGTATCTGCTAGAAGCAAACTTATAGTTTAGCAGGTTCTACTGTTTGCAAACTGCAAGATCTTTTTCTCTCACGATGCTGGTTATATTGATGTATTTTTATCAAGTACACTGTACATAGTAGATTTTAGAAGAAAATTGGTGCTTTCTTCCATTTGTTATACATGTATTAAATGTACAATTTATATCCATGTTTTCTTTTTCTGACGTCAGCACTTGTACTTCTGAAAGTTTGCTAAGCATCAAAGATATACACCTTCATAGGAACCAATGCATCAACCCTATCACTTTTTTCACTTTATAACTTTCCACAGTGTTGTTCAGTTTCAACAAAAATGCAGGCATTGTAGCTAGGGGTCAATTCTACAGGTTTTAATGTGACTTAAAACATTCAGGTTTATTTTCTCCTACAGAACCTGGGGCCCGTTTCATAAAGCTTCGTACAACAAATGTTGTCGTAAGTCAAAACTTTAAAACATATTTTTGATTTTTCTATCTAATCCTGCCTTGTGACATCTCTTTGGAATTGCCTTTTCAAGACGATTCCAAAAAGATGTCACAAGACAGGATTAGATGGAGAAATAAATAATAATTATGACTTTTATCTGACTTACGACAATATTTGTCATACGAAGTTTTATGAAACGGGCCCCTGAACAAGTGTAAAATTTATCAGAATCTGTAAAATAAACCCATGGCAATAACTTCATCTACATATCCAAGTGTAGATTGAATTGAACAAAAATGTTGATAAGAGTCATTGCATTGTTACTTACAAAGGTGTATACCATTGGTGCTTAGCAAACTTTTAATGGTATATAGTGAACATTGTTGCAAACTTAACTCTTTGCATGCTAACTCCCAAACCTAGTTAACCTATGCAAACTGTTTAGATCCTGATGAGATGCTGCATAAAGCGACAATCTCATCAGGATCCATACTGTTTGACGCTCTGATCCTGTTTTGAAAAGAAATTTAGAATATTCTGTAGCAGACATTCTATGGTAAAACTACAGAAGTGTTGCAAACAGTTTGGAGCCAGATCAGACGCTGGGTGTCTGATCTGGCTGGTCACTGCTTCCTATTCGAATTAAAACTAAAAGATTTTCAAAACAATACTATTTTCCACATGTTATTCTTTTGCATTTAGTTTCATGTAAATTGGTAAGAATATTGTCTACTCGACTGTATAAACACTTTTCTGAACCTGTTCTATTGGTCAATCCCAGTAGGTGCCTTAACACATTGCCCCATAGCCTGTTTCTAGTTTGAAGATATGTGAACACTTAAAGCAGACTGAAAGTAAAGCATTCTGCTTAATTTCAATCTCTTTTAAGCTTTTATCTGCTAGAAAATATTTCCTATGATTTTTATTTGTGACAGTATAAATTGAAACTATTTTCTTCAGTGGATGAATTAATTAAAGGTGTAAAAGGCTTATTTATGGGGATAATGGGTAAATTAACTTTTTTACTGCCATGAAATAATTTCACAAATGAAAATCTTTTGTTCAATTGACCAAAGTACAATGTAACATTGTTTATGGGTGTCAAACAGGGTGAATCATTCTCGGACGCCATGCAACATGGCATCTGGGTAGGGCAGTGAATTGGTTAACCCTTTGAACCCTAGTCTCGCATATAGGCGTCATTTCAAACAGTGTACATGTGAATAATACACTTGTCCTGTGCAAACAGTGAAGGCCCAGATCAGAGGGCTCCGAAAGGATTCGGAGCCCTCTGATCAGGGTCTTCACTGTTTGTCAGTAATGCCAAAATTGACAAAAACAACTCAAAAAAGCCAGAAATGGACTAGACAAAAATCGAAACTGGAATTGTCCATTTAAAGTCTCAGGGAGGAAAGAGTTAAACGACAAATAAAGGGATTCTTGAACCATAGCGACATGTAAACTCATCCTTTACAAACATAGATCTTGTAAAGAATAGGGCTACCCTCTGATCAAGGTCAACACTTTTGAAGAATTTGACAAAATTTTGCAAAAATCAACCATAAAAGTATTAAATGCACTAGACTTAACTCATTCACCCCTGAAACTTTAAATGGACATTTTCAGTTTGAAATTAATTTTTTCCCAGTTTTGAATAATTAGGGAGATTTTTACCAATATTTTACAAAATGACAAACAGTGAAGACCCTGATCTGAGGTCTCCTTAAGGAGCCCTCTGACCAGGATCTACACTGTTTACATAGGACAAGTGTACTCTTCATAGATATATGATTTGTTCATGACGAGTATACTCGTTGCTAGGGCTCAATGTGTTAATTGCAAACTTGGATTGGCCATTTGGACTTAATGAGTAACAAACAAATTTCTAAGTTAATATCAATATGAAAGCATCATTAGAACAGCTGCATGGAATTGAAGGATTGTTATGTTGAGGAAAAATAAAGTATATATGAATTTTACACTTCGTGTTGTTTAAAATCTTTGGCCTGAATATTTTAATAGTTGCATTTGGGACCGCTTCATAAAAGTTAACTTCGAACGACAAAAACGGTCGTAAGTCAAAACTTTAAATTACATTAGATTTCTGATTTCTCTATCTAATCCTGTTTTGTGACATGACGATTCCAAAGACATGTCACAAGACAGGATCAGATGGAGAAATAAATAATAATTGAGACTTTTATGATATGACATACGACAATAATTGTTGTACGGAGTTTCATGAAACGGGCCCCTGTACTTCAGTGTCTGATCAGGATCTTACTGTTTGCATTATCATTCCAGCGATTTGTGATTATGCTATCTTGGCATCACTGGGTTGTATTTATTTGAGCATTTCAACCTCTCTATTACAACCACTAATTGCTAATAGATTTCTTGTATGCAAAACAGATGACAGCTTAAAGCAAGATGAAAGTAAACAGAAAGCCTCTAAGAAGTTTTCTGTTTTACTTTTACCTTGATTAAAGCAGCTTCCTGCAATAAACACGTAATAATTACAGTGGAGAATCTGTTATTCTTTCCTGTTTAAACGCAAACGTACGCAAACTCAAAACACTAAAACGTAGATAAGAACAACTTTTGGACAATTCTGATAATTCTTGTTTATCTTGGTGGCAAACAGTTTGGAGCCTGATCAGACGCCGGGTTACCCGGCGTCTGATCAGGCTCCAAACTGTTTGCACTGCAAATACTAGTTTTAGCGTAAACGCGTTTATTGGGAAAGAATAACGTTTTCTCCACTGTAACACAAGTGGTTGTATTAGAGTGGTTTTATTAGCTCTGTTTAGAAGAAACTACAAGCTATTGTCATCACTCCGGTGTCTGCGTTGTTGTCGCTGCCATCGTGGTTATCTTAACGATGACCATAACTTTAGAACTACAAGTGATACAGACTTTATATTTGGTATTTAGCTGAGTAAAATTTGGGTCATGTCCAACAAAGGCCAAGGTCATTCAGAGGTAACAAAGGTCAAGGTCATTCAGAGGTCAAACAGATTGAATTTAACATTGGCCATAACTTTGGAACTGCATTTTATAGAGACTTTACATTTGGCATGTGTACTCAACACAAGTAGCTCTTTCGCTCAGTACAAGTTGGGTGAAGGACAAATGTCAAAGTCATTTAGAGCCCCACAGTTGACAGACAGACACATAGTCAAAACAGACAAAGGCAATATAATAAGAACAGCTCACTTTTTCATCATAATCTATTAGGATAACAAAACAAACAAGGGTTGGCACTCGCATACCAAAATGTAAAGTACATTCACGGTTCACTTCTCGTTGTATACCTACACTCAGTACAAAAAGAAACGCACATTGTGCTCAGGCGCAGATTAAGAGACTTGTTTAAGATACTAAGACCATATTTCAAGATCAATTTGATTCTGCCACAAGTTTAGAAAAACATATACTTAAAATTATTGTGCTGTATGTTAACCCTTTCACTCTTAATAACGTCAAAAGGCGCGTTTTCAAACAGTTTGGATTCTGATCAGACGCCGCGTAACGCGGCGTCTGATTAGAATCTAAACTGTTTGACACTCGTATAGATATAATTTAAGTCATACTACTTTGAATCTTACTTTGAAACGATCTTGCAAACAACAAAATTGAAGCAGACGACAATGAAACGGTGGTGGGATAAAAATCTCACGATTAATTTGGCAGCGAAAGAGTTAACTAGTGCCTGTTGAAAACACCGCACCGATTTGTACAGGTTGTAATGATACCAATTCAATGATAAACCTCCCATTTTCAACATTGATAGCCCAAGAAGGAACTACTGACTGTAATGAAAAGATTATTTCACAAATACGTTCCTTCTACATACAGATAATATTGTAATAAAAATGTGCGTTTCTTTTTGCACTGAGTGTATACACGTGTATGTGCAACATTTGGTATAAATAAGTTGGGAATATCTTTAGATGTTCGGCAGTAAGCATGTACTTTCAAAACGTGGTGGCATTTGCCATCAGAGGAAACTACAGTGCTCCCTCCCTACAACGGCGGCCCTCTCAACAATGACCCTTGGCGCAGTTCCCTGAACAGGACAATGATGTCTAGAACACTTTCACTGCTGCAATGCCGTCTGCTTAAAATTGTCGTCTGCTGTTTTTCTCAAAGTTACATATAAGTAGATATTTTGATATAACAAATATAATGACGAGTGACAAACAGCTTGAATCCAGATCAGACGCCGCGTTACGCGGCGTCTGATCTGGGTTCAAGCAGTTTGCAAATGTAAGCCAAGTCTTAATTTTCCCTCCTCATAACGACTCCCCCCGAACAACACACATATGTCTCCCGTTTAGTGTCGTTGTAAAGAGGGATCACTGTATAAAACATTTTGGACATTGGATGCAGGAATAACTTAACAAATACCAACATTGCACAGTTCGTTAGTTTACATGTACATCGTCTACACTGTATGTTCAGGACTTTAATAAAAACTAGAAACTTTTGCAATGTCTTCATTTACCAGCCTACAGGCGGAAGGGATCTTCAATAAGGGACATTAAACCAAATATAGGCTTGCACTCGCCCGCCACGAACCGCCTCACATCTCCTGGTGGTGGAATAGGGTCATCTGCCCCACGTATAAGGCAGAACTCCCAGGACTTACAGCCCGAGTCTTGGTTACAGTAGCCCTCCAACGCTCCGCGCCCAGGAGCTGGTACACCCTGAAACACATTAAGGTAGTACGGCACTAATTATAACAGGCCAATGTCGGTTCGCTGGTACACCCTGAAACACATTAAGGTAGTAATCCCTTAATTATAACGGACCAATGTCGGTTAATATCGATTCTTTATGTAAAGCAATCAGGCGCTGGGACACACTGAAATACTAGTCAGGTTCCCGGGTGTTTGATTATTTCATAGATCCCAATCTGAGATATAGGAGACAGGGAACCAGACTAACTGAAATACATTAATGGAATAACGACCCTAAAGAGATTGTGTCAATGTCGGTCTATATCGATTCTGTACGAAGAGCGATCGGCCTCTCTCCTCAGCTGACTGTTTGTACAGAACCATGCCCGATCATAGTTTGGTACATATTGTCATTTGATAACAACTGCGAACGTACAGGTATTTTGGAAAATAATTTATTTAACATGTTCTCCAAAGACTCCCTATATGAAAAAAAAATCATATGGTAGCATGTTTTTACTGTCACTCTGCATCACTTTTACCAGTAAATAGCCGCTGATCATTTTGTAGAATTCGTAGGTTAATTAAAACACTTCTCTAACGTAGTTAGCGAATGTTTTTTTCCTAAAATGGCAAAACAATAGTTCTGATCCGGTTCTGATCATCAAAAACAGTAACACCTCTCTATTACGACCACTTTATTGGGTTTTAATACAAGTGACTGCTTAAAGTAAGGTTACAATAAAACAGATAGCTCCTTTAGGATTTTTATGTTTTACTGTCACCTTGCTTAGTGAATCTTATCACTTACATCTATATACATGTACCTTGATAATTCAGCCAAAAACGTCAAGTCCAAACATGCCAAATTAACCTATAGCATAATGAGAAGGGGCAATTATTCATAGAGTTTTGTAATACAGCGCCCCCTCTCTACAACGACACACAATGGGAGACAAAATGTATGTGCGTTGTTCGGAGGGAGTCGTTATAGGAGGGAAACTGGCTAATAATTGCATAACGTGGCGTCGGATCTGGATTCAAGCTGTTTGTCACTCATCATTATGGGGGTTTTTTTTCAGTCAAAATGTCCAATGTGCGACTGGGAAAGACAGCAGTCGACATATTCAAGCAGACGATATTGCAGAAGTGAAAGTATGAGACATATAATTGTCTTGTTTGGGGAACAGTGGCAAGGGTCGTTGTAAGGAGAGGTCGTTGTTTGGAGGACCTTTGCAGGGAGCACTGTACAATTAAGTTGGAAAGTCACAGCATTTTAAAAAGCAGGAGAACAGGCCCAAAGGTTACGACTATAAAGCTGTTGAGTTGAGTCAGATTTGATTTTTTGCTCAGGTTGAGAGTAAAGCAGAATGCGCCTTAAGGCGCATTCTGCTTTACTTTAAACCTGATCAAAAGCTCAAATCTGATCATTCAAATGCTTGAGAACGATCTCAAAAATCAAAAGCTTTTATAAACTTGGACCCTGGTGTAAGATGATAAGCTTCTCAGAGTATCGAAATTAATTCAAATGGAAGCTGACTTTAAAGAGACCGAAAACCAAATTTGGCCTTAACTCATTGTCCCCTGACACTTTCAATGGAAAATTCCAGTTTGCAATAAAGGCTGGTCCATTTTAGACTATTTAGGGTTGTTTTTTTGTAATAAATTGCAAAATGACAAATAGTGTAGTCACTGATCAGAGGGCTCCTGCCACAAATTCGCTACTATTTGAGTATTTTCTTTCTTGCAAATACACCATCCATTTGGTATTCAGTCTTTTTAACCCATTTATGCCAAGTGGATTTTTTCCATGCTTATATATTGGGTTAGTCCATTTTATTAGCTCACCTGAGCTAGCTCAGGGTGAGCTATTGCAATCCTTGATTGTCCGTCGTGCGGTGTGCGGCGTCAACAATTTTAGTGTTTACACTCTAGAGACCACAATTTTTATCCAATCTTTCTCAAACTTGCTCAGATGGTATATTGCCATAAGAGTTCGGATGAGCTCGATTATGGTTGAAATCGGACAAATAGGTCATGAGTTATCTACCTTTGAACTGCCGAAAATGCCATATTAAAGGTGTTTACACTCTAGAGGCCACAGTATTTATCCAATCTTTCTAAAACCTGCCCAGATTGTATATGACCATAAGAGTTCGGAAGAGTTCGATTTTGGTTGAAATCGGACAAATAGATCAAGAGTTATCTACCTTTGAATTGCTGAAAATGCCATATTTAACGGTGTTTACCCTCTAGAGGCCACAGTATTTATCCAATCTTTCTAAAACTTGCTCAGATTGTATATTACTATAAGAGTTCAGATGAGTTTGATTATGGTTGAAAGCAGACTTATAGGTCAAGAGTTATATACCTTTGAATTGCTGAAAATGATATATTTAACAGTGTTTACGCTCTAGAGGCCACAATATTTATCCAATCTTTCTCAAACTTTCCCATATTGTATATGACCATAAGAGTTGGAAAAAGGGTGATTATGGTTGGAATCAGACAAATAGATCAAGAGATATCTACCTTTGAATTGCTGAAAATGCCATATTTTACAGCATTTACACTCTTGCAACTACTATTTATGTAAGGGGTGTCTGATCTAAATTTTCATTTCCGTTTTGTTTTATATTGAAATTCCTATCAGCAAACAGTGTAGACTTTAAGACGGCGCATTATGCGCTTTTAATGGGGACGTGGTAGAGTGCGTTATGCGTTCAAACCCGGGTCGGCGCGGGTGTTTCTTTATAAAGAACAACCGGTTACATTGGGCGCCAAAAATTGTTTGCGGGGGGTATAAAAATTCGTAGCAGACAGACAAAGAGTAGTGAAGATTAATGCGCAGCGACTTAACCCTAAGCTCCGCCTCCTAAGGTTTGAGTGTCTATAAGAAATGAACACCCGATATTTACAATAGAAATAGATAGGGCGAATGTAAACATTTAGCTATTACACAGAAAAATTATATATCTACATAAGTGTCTATAGGGCAATTCCGATTTTCCTCACTGTAAGAAAATATATAGGAAATTTCCGAGTTTCCTCATTTGTAATAATGAGGCGTGGTTAACAGTTTCAAAGTTATTCCTGTATGTATGAATCGCAACAGGAAGTGTAAACGAAAGAAACAGGAACTTCAATCTGTAGCAATTTGCACTTGTACATGAAAGAGTATAGCCAGTTAATCACGACGTACAATTTTTATATTCTACATTACTGTATTTGCTTACATGTATACTATTTGCCTATGTCATCTTGTGGGACTCCAGACACAAATGGGTTAAACTTTAGGAATATAAATAAACGTACATTGTACTACGACTTACCTGAATTACAACAGCTGTACAAAATAAAACGAGACACAGCATGGCAAAACGTTTCATAATCAGATCCATTTTCTTCGTCTTTATACTTGAAATCGTCAATTTTATCTTCTAAGTTTTGTCAAACAATTCAACTGACAGGAACTAGCTTGTGACTCTTTGATGATTGTAGTTTTATATGCAGTAACAAGGATGTTAGGCTCGGACAAATCCAGGAATTCAGGACACTGTGGTTGATGGTTGTACTTTTTATAAGTTTTTAATGGTACAGTGGAGAATCTGTTATTCTTTCCCGTTTAAACGCACACGTACGCAAACGCAAAGCACTAAAACGTAGAAAAGAACAACTTTTGGACAATTCTGATATTTCATGTTTATCTTGGTGGCAAACAGTTTGGAGCCTGATCAGACGCCGGGTTACCCGGCGTCTGATCTGGCTCCAAACTGTTTATATTGGAAATAATAGTTTTAGCGTAAACGCGTTTATTGGGAAAGAATAACACATTCTCCACTGTATGTACTGTAATAAGCCGCTCTATTGCGATCACAAAATTGTGTTAATTATTACATGTTTTATGCTGCTGGATTCTAAATGATGGTGACAGTAAAACACCTGTCACCTTGCTTCAAGCTGTCCCCAGTATTTTATACAATCAATTAACCTTTGTTTTAGGGGTCGTAATAGAGAGGTTTTACTGTACTCGTATATAGATAATATATGGTACCGCATAATATATATTCCGTCCGGTGGCACGAATTACCCAAAACTCCACAAACCCCGGAATTACCCAAAACCCCACAAACCCCGGAATTACCCAACACCCCACCAAAAATCTACTGTGGGGGTATTTTACTGCCACAAACTTTATAAGATCTATTAATTGCGTTATTATAAGGTGAAATAAGTTCAGATTATACAAAAAAAAAAATCTTTAAAACTGCAGTCGCGTCTCATTAACTGGAACTCTTTTAAATTTTTAAATCGAACTTACCATTATATCTACGGCTGGTATTCATTAATTCGATCTCGCGTGAGTCGGACATTATTTCAAAATTGACGTGGCCAGACGGGTAAGGTTTGGTAAATATTTAGTAGGTTTGGACAAGTTAGAAATAACACATTCAACCCTAGCGACGAGTATACTCGTCATTTACAAACACCGTACCTTTGAGGGTTACACTTGTCCTATGCAAACAGTGTAAACTCTGATCAGAGGGCTCCTAAAGGAGCCCTCTGATCAGGGTCTACACTGTTTGGCAAAATGAGTTAACTCATTCACCCCTGAAACTTTTAATGGATAATTCCAATTTCAAAATAAGTCTTGTCCATTTTTGACTATTTAGGGTCGCTTTTAACAATATACGCAGGGCTGCCATTTCTCCGGATTTTTCCTAAATATTCGGATTTTTTCCCCAGTACATGATAGCTGAAAGTAAAGCAGAATGCATTTGAAACTTTCAGCATTGTAAAGATTAAAGCAAAAACCTTGTTGTGTCATCTGACGTAGTTCGTTGCCTAGGCTATAGGACGTTTCTGAGAAAAAGTAAACAAGTCTAGTTCAAATGTTTGTATCCGGAACAGTGCATCCGCATACCTTGACCTGTTTGTAGCCCAAAGATGTATCAGTTGGTGCGTGATACAGGTGTGTTAATTAGCCAGTGTCTAACCCTTTCATGATCAAATTATGCGGGAGATTTTTACATCTTCACCGCTTTATTGCCGTCTGCTTCAGTATTGTTGACTGCAATCCTCGTTCAGAGTTAGATTTAAGGTTGTAAGACATACATGATATCGGTAAGAGTGTCAAACAGTTTGGGTCCTGATCAACCGTCTGCTTCAAAAGTATTGTCTGCATTATCGTTTCAAAATTAGCTTTAACCCTTTCCCCCATAGAAGCGACCTTTAGCGTATTTAATTTATTCCTCCGCTGAAGAAAATAGTTCCAGTTTATACCCTCATGAACAATTACCATTGCAAATATTTTATATAGCCTAGCAGATTTTAGCTTAAAGAAGGCTGAAAGTAAAGCAGAATGTGCCTTAAGGCACATTCTGCTTTACTTTCAACCTGCTATAAGTGGTCACCTGAATTCAAAACTAAAACAGGCTATGATGTAAAGGTTTAATGTGTATGACTGATGATTTTTCGAAACGAGTGTCAAACAGTTTGGAGCCTGATCAGACGCCGCGTTACATGGTGTCTGATCAGAATCCAAACACTAAAAATGCAAAAGTGCCTTGTGGCGTCATTGACAGTGAAAGGGTTACCAAAGCGCCTCAAGGCGACTCAAAATAAATAATGACTTGCTTGCAACCAAATAAAGGATTTTTACAAGTGTATACAGTCTAACTTCCATATCTTGAACTCTCTAAATTCGAACTATCCGATTTGTCAACACATGATTTGCATTATTTCATGCTCGGGTAAGTTGGATATACCCTTATATCAAAGTTAAAACGTGGCATCGCCACGTTTTAACTTTGAAATACGGGCATGTTCGACCTAACCGATTTCGCGATATCGAAGTTCAACTGTTATATAGTAGAAACGACGGTTATTTTTTTCGTTGAGAAGAAACGTAACGCCAACTCAATGCAATAAAGTGTAGAAAATGACATTAATTTAAATAGACTGTCTTATATGTGTCTGTTAATATAAGCCTTACTGTTGATGGTCTATAAACTGTTTCGCTTAGAATTAATTAATTTTTTATTATTTGGCACAATAATTATGATGCCTGAAATTTCCAGTCATTTCATGAAATGACTGAAAAACAAGTTCAGTCATTTCATGAAATTACTGATAACAACTTTAGCTTTATGTATTAAAATGATATGATGATATTATCTTAACAATTACAAAATACACTATTGAAGTATTGGATAATGTATTACAAATCAAGTCTCGTAAATCATTAAAAATATGTGCAATATTTCTGAAATAATCGTTAGTTATTATTCAACAAAAATATGCACATATAATGATGTGAATGAACATGTGCTGTAGAATTGACTAAATAAAAGTAATTTCACACTTTGTCTGAATCCTGTAAAAGGTATCTAGTCAATATGAGTGAAAGTGGCCTGTCAATTTCAATCATTTCATGAAATGACTGAAAATTTCAGGCATTTTATGAAATGACTAAGTGAAACAGTCATTTCACGAAATGACTAAACTTTTCAGTCATTGCATGAATGACTGATTACACAGATTGACTGTTACATATATGCATATAGTCTATGGATTGTTAATTAACAACACTGGTGATGTGAAGCGGTATATAAACTTTAATTACAATACAATAGTTCTTTGTAAATTATATTCAGAAATTTTGATAGTTTTACACCTTGCATATTTCGTTTTGCATGCCCGTTGTTAAATTGAAGGTATGCACACGCTAGCCAAATTTCTTGCACATAAGCTCGACATCATTACTCATAGTATAATAAAAATTATAATATTCATAGTAAGTATATAGGCCACTATATTAAATAAATAGCATTGGAGTACCAAGAAGTTTGGACCCCGTTAAATCGCTGAGTTACTCGGCGTCTCTTCTGGATCCAAACTGCTTGCAGAGAAGTCATTATTCCGTTTTCCCCATACAAACGCATACGGAACGCAAACGTAAATGCAATAAAATGTAGAAAATGAAAACTTGTTGAAAATTCTGACCATTTATTTTAAACTGAGTGGCAAACAGTTTGGAGCCTGATCAGACGCCGGGTTACCCGGCGTCTGATCAGGCTCCAAACTGTTTACACTGGAAACAAATGGTGTTAGCGCAAAGCGTTTATTGGGAAAGAATAACGTTTTCTTCACGGTACTTAAGGTCAAATATCATGTCAAGTTTGTTCATCAGGGTAGATGTATCTGTATCGGTATTCACAAATAATCATTTTGTTTACTAGATGTCATGTCTTCACCATCTTCACCAGGGTTGTAGTATTCTGTCGACATACATTCTGCAAGAAAATGTATAACTTATTTATTGACGACCAGTAGGGCGTTCAAGTACCGTACCAGCGAACAGTAACGTTAACCGATGCAAACAACCCATATAGTACGACATCTAACGTTCACCGATACTCTTCAATAATAACTCATTGCGCCCCAAAGTTTATTAACTTTTCAAGGGTACGAACGATTTATGTGCGAATCTTGATAACACAAGCAAAAGTGCACTTATCAACTGAAATGCATCAATTTTACTGCATATAAAAATAAGATTTAGCTGCTCAGATGTAAGCTGCTTTATTTGATACATTAAGTATCGGAAAATGTTTGTATAATTGATGAGAAACTAAGTCGGGACTGTTCGCCGGTTGTATTAAATTCATTTGGTAGCCATTTTGTTTTCCTTGTTGGGGATGGCGAACTACCTCTGAGGCCGTTCGTGTCGTTCGCAATCGGTAACACCCTAACGGTTGTTAAAGGTGAATTGTTACCGTTTTCCGATGGAATCGATTGCATCGATACGGTACTTGAACGCGCTAGAGATGACAATCATGTTAACAGTGGAGACGGTATTCTTTTCCATTTATACCCAAATGAAACGCACACGCATTGTACTATTTTTTATTTTTATAACATAACAGACGGCGTGAGCGTTGAATAACACCCGTTGTTTAAATGTCATATATAACTAGTTATATAACTATGCAAATGAGGTACGACACGACGTCGCTTAACTTGTGACGTCATTAAAATGTGTTCTATGCGTTCAATTTCCAACGTCTTTATTCATTCATGTAGATTCAATTTATAGCTTTTTGGTGTAATTAATCAATATTAGAACTACATTAAATGGTTTATTAATACACATAATACCATAAACATTCTGCTAGTGAACGGGGTTAATTTGGAACAATTTTTTTCCTGTATAGATTTACTCATATCGCGCTTAGCATTCACTTGACCTCAAAGGCTGCGATAAATAACATTTCTAGGTTATGTTATAAAAAGAATATAACATTCGTGTTAATAATTTAATGGATTTATCAAACTCGTCGTTTTAGAAAACGATAAAAACTCGGCAAAGCCTCGTTTTTATCGTTTTCTAAAAGACTCGTTTAATAAATCCAATAAATTATTAACACTCAGTAGCGTCACCCAAATGCTGATCACCCTTGAGTGGAACACCCTTGCCCATCGCAGAATTCTTACCTCTTTAATAATGCTTTACAAAATACAGCACCAGCTTGTCTATGTAGACCACAACCACCTCACACTTATCAGAAACCAGAATTACCTAATCCCCCATTCCAGGACACAATATCACACGAATTCATTCTTCCCTCGTACTATAAGATACTGGAACAGCCTGCCAAGTCAACTGAAATCATGCCCCAGTCTGGATGCTTTCAAGAGTGGACTGGGAGCGGTCAACCTCTAGCCTACCCATGAATTGTTTTTATTTTTAACTTTGCACCTCTGTTCTTTTACTTGTCTAAATTATCTTTTATCTCATGCTTTTATTCTTTTATTTTGCACTTAACAGACTAATTCCGTCTATTTCCCTGACAGCGCCTTCCGATAATGATCTGAACTGATCGTCTGGAAGTAACGAATTGAAGTTGAAGTTGAAGTAATATCCTATATTTGTTTCAGATATAGATCTACTGAAACCAGATGGCAATTAATATTTTTTTCACATTTTAAAAAAAAATCTTGAAAAGGTCATCAAATTTTGATGCTTGACAATAAGCTTATCCAAAAGGTACAGCTCTTGGGTGCATTTAATGTAAAATTTAAGTCACATACTTGTATGTGTACAGCGTATTGTCGCGTCACAAAGAGCAAGTACATGCACGAGAAATAGGACAATTTGAAATAAACAGTTATTCAACATTTTCCCGGTCAACTCAATAGGCAGAACAGTAAGTTTGTTTATCCTTTCACCGCGAGAATCGCCTAAAGTCGAATTTGCAAACAGTACGCGGCGTCTGATCAGGATCAAAACTGTTTGACACCCGTTTCGATCACTTATGTCATATTTTACTCTCTGAATTCTAACTTTGAAATGATATTGCAGACACATTTACGGTGTAGGGGTAAAAAACTCAAAAATGATTTGGCGGTGAAAGGGTTAATTTGTTTTGCTTTCACCGCACAGGTCCTACTGGCGGAGGGGCGGGGAGGGGGGGGGGGTGCATTGAGGAAGCCCATATAACTAAGATCGAATTATATGTAGAATCTAATGAGTTAATATATATAATACGGTTTATTAGAAACCTGAGATTTTAGTACCAGGCCCCAAGGTTATAAAGCTTTTGAATTGAGTCTGAAGTCGTTCTCAAGCATTTAATTGGTCAGATTTGAGCCTAGGCTCAAATATGACCAATCAAATGCTTGATAACAACCTCAGACTCATCTCAAATGTTTTATAACCTTGGACCCTGGAGTACTGTCCTTCTATGTAGGTGTAAAACTTACGTTCAGTGTCAGCTATGTCCTTGCACACGCCATCAACAAATGTCCTCAGATCACCTGGCGGTAGAATATCATCATGTTTCTCAAACAAAACGCAGCACTCCCCTTCCTTACAGTGCCAGTTTTCAATACAATAGCCTTCCAACGCCCCATGGCCAGGAGCTGGTACTTCCTGAAACACAATTAGGCAGTACGACCCTAATTATAAAGGACCAATGTCGGTCAATATCGATACAATAGCCTTCCAACGCCCCATGGCCAGGAGCTAGGACACCCTGAAACACATTAACGTAGTACGACCCTAATTATGTTTGTCAATATCGATACAGTAGCCTTCCAACGCCCCATGGCTAGGGGCTGGTACATCCTGAAACACATTAAGGTAGTACGACCCTAATTATGTCGGTCAATAACGATACAATAGCCTTCCAACGCCCCATGACCAGGAGCTGGTACATCCTGAAACACATTAAGGTAGTATGGCCCTATTAATGTCGGTCAATATCGATACAATAGCCTTCCAACGCCCCATGACAAGGAGCTGGTACATCCTGAAACACATTAAGGTAGTACGTCCCTAATTATGTCGGTCAATATCGATAAAATAGCCTTCCAACGCCCCATGACAAGGAGCTGGTACATGTACACCCTGAAACACGTTAAGGTAGTACGACCATAACTATGTCAGTCAATATCGATACAGTAGCCTTCCAACGCCCCATGACCAGGAGCTGGTACATCCTGAAACACATTAAGGTAGTACGTCACTAATTATGTCAGTCAATATCGATACAGTAGCCTTCCAACGCCCCATGACAAGGAGCTGGTACATCCTGAAACACATTAAGGTAGTACGACTCTAATTATGTCGGTCAATATCGATAAAATAGCCTTCCAACGCCCCATGACAAGGAGCTGGTACATGTACACCCTGAAACACGTGAAGGTAGTACGACCCTAATTATAAAGGGCCAATATCGGTCAATAACGATACAACAGCCTTTTAACGCCCCGTGACCAGGAGCTTGTACACCCTGAAACACATTAAGGTAGTACAACCCTAATTATGTCAGTCAATAACGATGCAATAGCGTTCCAACGCTCCGTGACCAGGAGCTGGTACAGCCTGAAACACATTAAGGTAGCATAGCCCTAATTATGTCAGTCAATAACGATACAATAGACTTCCAACGCCCCATGACCAGGAGCTGGTACATCCTGAAACACGTTAAGGTGGTACGATCCTAATTATGTCAGTCAATATCAATACAGTAGCCTTCCAACTCCCCATGACTAGGAGCTGGTACATCCTGAAACACGTTAATGTAGTACGATCCTAATTATGTCAGTCAATATCGATACAGTAGCCTTCCAAAACCCAATGACCAGGAGCTGGTACATCCTGAAACACATTAAGGTAGTACGATCCTTATAATTTCAGTCAATATCGATACAATAGCCTTCCAACGCCCCATGATCAAGAGCTCGTATACCCTGAAACACATTAAGGTAGTATGTCCCTAATTATGTTAGTCAATACCGATACAGTAGCCTTCCAACGCCCCATGACCAAGAGCTGGTATACCCTGAAACTCATTAAGGTAGCATAGCCCTATTTATGTCAGCCAATATCGATACAATAGCCTTTCAACGCCCCATGACTAGGAGCTTTTACACCCTGAAACACATTAAGGTAGTATGGCCCTAATAATGTCAGATAATATCGATACAACAGCCTTCCAAAGCCCCATGACCAGGAGCTGGTACACCCTGAAACACATTAAGGTAGTACGACCCTAATTATGTCAGTCAATATCGATACAATAGCTTTCAAACGCCCCATGACCAGGAGCTGGTACATCCTGAAACACATTAAGGTAATACGACCCCAATTATGTCGGTCAATTTCGATACAATAGCCTTTCAACGCCCCATGACCAGGAGCTGGTACATCCTGAAACACATTAAGGTAATACGACCCCAATTATGTCGGTCAATATCGATACAATAGCCTTTCAACGCCCCATGACCAGGAGCTGGTACATCCTGAAACACGTTAAGGTAATATGGCCTTAATTATGTCGGTCAATATCGATACAGTAGCCTTCCAACGCCCCATGACCAGGAGCTTGTACACCCTGAAACACGTGAAGAAAGCACGACCCTAATTACAACGAGTCAATGTCGATAAAAAAGCATTCCAACCCTCCATGACTAGGGGCTGATACACCCTGAAACACATTAAGGTGGTATGGTCCTAATTACGTAAGTCAATATCTATACAATAGCCTTCGAACGCCCCATGACCATGAGCTGGTACATCCTGAAACACATAAAGGTGTTATGGCCCTAATTATGTCGCTCAATATCTATACAATAGCCTTCCAACGCCCCATGACTAGGAGCTAGTACATCCTGAAACACATTAAGGTAGTATGGCCCTAATTATGTCTGTCAATATCGATACAATAGCCTTCGAACGCTCCATGACCATGATCATGTACATTCTGAAACACATAAAGGTAGCACGACCCTGAGTATAACGAACAAATGTCGGTCAATATCGGATACAATAGCATTCTAGCGCACAACGACCAGGAGCTGATAATCTTTTAAACACCTTAAGATAGTACGACCCTAATTATTACGGTTCAATGTCGTCAATATCGATACAATAGCCTTCCAACGCCCCGTGCCTACGAACTGGTACACCCTGAAATACGTTAAGGTAGTACGACCCTAATGCGATTGTGTCAATGTCGATATGCTACGTACAGCGACCGGCCATTATGTCAACTGAGCTCGGTCGGGACAGGTAGAAGCTTTAAGCAAGGTGAAAGTGCCACAGAAACCTTCTTCAGGAGTTTCTGTTTACTTTCACTTTGCCTTAAAGGTACAATCCCGCCCAAATTGATGTTTAAAGCGCGCAATTTCTTATATTTGTGCATTTTCTATGTATTAAATCTAAAGTGAAATCGGGTGTAAGAAGCCTGACATATGCACCCACTTCGTAAAGAATCCTACCTAAATGTGTCGAATTCTAATCGTGTTGGTTTACATTATAAGGGGGTTTGTTTACAAATAAGACTACGGACTGGTTCCATGAACTTTCGAACGATTGCATAAAGGTCACGTGATTGATTCGGCCGCGACAATGTGTATACATTGCATCAGTTTGTGTAACATTTAGCGGCCAAACTTATAAGAGTTGTCTCTCTTTGATTGAAAAGCACTCGACTTGTATAAATTATGCAAATGAGCTTTACCGAGTATGTCCGTAAACTTTCGCCGCTATTCAAAAATAAACAAACTTGATTACTTGTTTCCACAAATTTCACTGTTCGTTAGCAATATTGCTTCAAATATCACCACGTATTACTTCTTTTTATATGGAACGATTACGATAGTGACATAAATTTCACGTTAGAAAAATGTTCGATTCTGATTATGTGGGAGAAATATAGTGGCTTTAAGCAGCCAAATTACTTAAATATTATATAATGAACGCAACTTAATGGTCGCAAAGGTGGCATTGTACATAAAATACCTTCCCAAATACCTCAAGTATACATTCCAACTATCTAATTAAATAAATAAAAAATGAATAATTGTTTGTTTTGGTGTACTTTTGCTCCATGGTTTTCTAAAAATTCTTCAACGTCTTTTGTTGAGTATATCTACTTTAATTATCTAACAGTATGAAAAGTCGAGACAATACTCTTTAACGGAGTACAGGTCAAACGACGGGTAACCCGGCGTCTTAATATGCTCCAAACTGTTGCCACTCATATTAAAATGAATATTCAGAAATGCCAAAAAGTTGTCATTTTCTCCATTTGCTTGCGATGCATTTGTGTTTCGTTTGCGTTGAAACGGGAAATGAAAACATCTTCTTCACAGTAGAAATACACGATTTTCTAAGTGAAATATTTCAGTAGCGTTCCTCAGACATAATTTTATGCCAAAAATCAAATTGTATTGACCTTTGCTAAAACATATAAAGATATTCGTTTATCGTGATTTGTTTCGCCTAAAACGATCTATTTTCCATATGGTTTCGGTCGCTTTGAAGACTTGATACATTCGTAATGCTTGCATGTTGTAACGCCATGAACTGAGGGTAAAAAAGGAATTTGAAATTTGATTTTTTTTAAATAATTACAGTAGAACCTCTCTATTACGACCACTAAATTGTGTCAAATAATAGTCGTTTAAGACAGGTGACTGCTTAAAGCAATGTGAAAGTGAAACAGAAAGCTCCTATAGGAGCTTTCTGTTTCATTTTCACATTGCTTTTAGCTGCCACCTGTCTTTTATAGAGGTAATTAATTAGCCTTCTTTTGAGTGGTCGTAATAGAGAGGTTCTACTGTATAAAAACAACTTCTACTACTAACATATATTGTACTTACAGCAACTGCACCAAACAAAACCAGACACA
This sequence comes from Gari tellinella, assembly GCA_922989275.2. Classification (NCBI taxonomy): domain Eukaryota; kingdom Metazoa; phylum Mollusca; class Bivalvia; order Cardiida; family Psammobiidae; genus Gari; species Gari tellinella. The sequence continues at coordinate 49,597,975 of OV277864.1, forward strand.
AAATGGCCAAACGTTTCATGATCAGATCCATTTTCTTCGTCTTGATGCTTGATATCGTCAATTTACTTTCAGGAACTGGCTCGTGGCATTGTGATTATAGTGGCTTTATACACACGTGACAATGAAGTTTGTTGCGTACAGCAAGGGCAGATCAAAATATTCAGGACATTGTGGTTGAGGGGGAAATCGTTAAATCGTGTTTCGTCTTTAAAAAAACCACAGTCAAGTCTCGTTAACATAAACTCAATTAAGGTTGTTCGCAGGTCTCATTTTTAATAAACAGGAATATTTTCTTCATAAAATAATATAACTCAATAATTTCTATACGTTCAAGTAAACTGCACAGAGACTATAAGATATTGTCCAAACAAAAATATTTCATGAAATATTTTCTGGAAATATCAATCTTTTAAAAAAGGCAAATTCTGAAAAAGTCACTAAATTTCTAATTGCATTTTTTAGCTGTTTAACATACACTAATGTTTGCCTTATTGATATTATTTAATTCTACTAGTCGCAAAAAATTAATGAAACACTACAGCAGACTTTACTTTTTATACATGATTTCCAGAAATTCAGACCTTATTTTAACACAAACCGAGTTACCTCCATTGAGTTCAACTTTAAAATGCCGTCAGCTCTAAATAATGCCATAAGTCAAACCTCTAATAATGTACCATTGAATACGGTAGCCTTTATATATTTAAAGACAGGTGACTGCTAAATGCATGACAAAAGTAATGCATAAATGCATAAAAGCTCCTTTAGGATCTATTTTTGGCATTACTTTTTCATGTGTTAAGCTGCCATCTGTCGAATAGGATATACATCATCACAATGTTTAGTTGTCACTTGACTATACTTGCATCTGATATTGTTCACATAACCTGTCCTTTGATCACGGTGTTATGGGTTGACAAGTCAATAAAATCGGACAATTTATTTTTTACAAATTTTTGAATCGAATGGGACGCGAACCTATATGACCTTTGAATTGCTAGTCAATCACTCTACCGACTGAGCTATCAAGTGAGACAATGTGGCTTATCATTTTTTCATGTATTTTTTTCTATAAGTACGTGTCGAACAAGATCATGTGAAAGTCATCAGCATTTCCGGAACTCGAGATGCGAACTGCCCACTGTCGATCAACCTTGCCACTATTTCTACAGCGGACATTGTTAACTTGTTCTTGTGTGATTCGAACATATTATGTTCAAACTGTATAGTTTTTGCAGAATTTCTGATTTTATTGGACCGAAAGTGTCATAAACTTATTCAAAACAGTAATTAAAGTCGCTATAATCAAAATTTGTTAGAAAATTACATTCCACAATATTAAAAAACAGTCAAGATTGTGACCTGGAGTAGGCTCGTTAAGGGTCATGTTGTGACAGATTGAGTAATGTTACCTTATCGTGCATTGCACCATCGTGTAGGCGCCGAATTGCCCTTTCGAATGATATTACACATGCATGTTGCACTAATTAAATTTCCCTCCCTCCGAACAACGCATACAATATTGGTATCCCATTGGGTGTCGTTGTAGAGAGGGAAAGCTGTATACCGATAGCGATCATGATACAGTGTTCCCTCTTTACAACTGCCCTCCGAACAACGATTCCCTCCTTACAGCGACGATTGTCATTGTTCCAAAAACACGACAGTGATGTCTAACATTTTTCACGTCTGCATTATCGTCTGCTTAAAATTATCGTTTGTTGTTTTTCTATAAGTCAACCATTGGATATTTTGAAAGAAACACTATAATGAAGAGTGTCAAACAGCTTGAATCACGACCAAACGCGGCGTCTGATCTGGATTCAAGCTGTTTGCAATTGTAAACCAATTTCCCTACCAATAACAACTCCCTCCGTACAACAATCTTTGTCTCCGATTTGGTGCTGTTATAGAGAGGGAGCACTGTACTTAACACAGATGCATCAAGGTGTTGTTCTACTTTCAGCACATAATACAATGTAGATTTCGATATCTATCATTGTTGCAAGATAGATGTATATGTATCATATATATTTGTAGAAAATTATTATACCAATATCTTATGGAGCATAAATTTCAATTAGATCTACATGTACTAGTATACTAAAACGACCTAAAAGAGAGTTCAATACTTATTATAGGCACATAGATTTAGAGCAGACATAAAATGATATAGTAATTTATAAAAATGCTCTTTTCTTCCCCTTAGATGTCGAAATATTAGAAAAGAGCAGTTTTACAAATAAATACGACTTTCATTCCCTATCTGGAATATTGTTATATTTATTATAAAAATGATAGCTTGAATATGAAATAACAGTAAAACCCATATATATATCGACCAATAATTATGTCTATTATTTGGTGTTAAAGCGAGTGCATAGCTGGGGCAAGGTTATATCATACATATACATGTTTTGTCGCAATATATTCTGCATATATGTTTTATAATTTCTCATGGGTTTACGACCTTTTGGAATAAACAGAAATAGACGTGTCAAACTTGTCATTCTCGTCATACGTGCATCCGGCACGGTGCATCGACATACATTGGCCTGCTAACCGCAACTACCTCTAACACTTTTAATGGAAAAATCCACTTTCCAGTTAAGTCTCGTCGAATTTGACTATTTATGGGGATTTTGTGTGTGATATATTGCAAATGACAAACAGTGCATAGGGCACACGTACTCTTCGACATGTTAATGCATAGTGTTTGCGATTAGTTTCTTTTAACCCTTTGAACACTAGTCCCGCATATAGGCGTCTTTTCAAACAGTGTACATGTGAATAGTACACTTGTCCTGTGCAAACAGTGAAGGCCCAGATCAGAGCCCTCTGAACAGGATATTCACTGTTTGTCAGTAATGCCAAAATTGACAAAAACAACTCTTAAAAGCCAGAAATGGACTAGACAAAAATCGAAAAAGGAATTGTCCATTTAAAGTTTCTGGGAGGAAAGAGTTAAACGAGGTATTATAATGTCTTATCTATGGTGCGATGCAGTGCTTCCTCTCTATTTACAAAAACTCCCAATGGAAAACAAAACTGTGTGTTGTTTGGAGGGAGTTGTTTTAATACTTTTTAGAGTGTTGAGCTCGACTTGGCTTACATTTGCAAACAGCTTGAAACAAGCACAGACGCCGCGCAACGCGGCTTCTGATCTTGATTCAAACTGTTTGCCACTCGTCATTATGTGTGTGTTTTCTATCAAAGTGTCAAGTATGTAACTCTTTAGAAAATATAGTCGACGACAATTCTAAGCGGACGGTTTTGCGACAGTGAAAGGGCTAACCATAATTGTCTTGTTATAGGGGGACAGGAGCAAGCTTTGTCGTAAGGAGGGAACTGTGTTCAGAGGACCGTTGTAGGGAGGGAGCACTGTATACATTTGTAGACATATATTATGCAAATGCGTTGTACAGTGGAGAATCTGTTATTCTTTCCCGTTTAAACGCAAACGTACGCAAACGCAAAGCACTAAAACGTAGAAAAGAACAACTTTTGGACAATTCTGATATTTCATGTTTTTCTTGGTGGCAAACAGTTTGGAGCAAGATCAGACACCGGGTTACCCGGCGTCTGATCTGGCTCCAAACTGTTTGTAAAAGAAAAAATAGTTTTAGCGTAAACGCTTTTATCGGGAAAGAATAACAGATTCTCCACTGTACGTGTTGCTCTTTACATGAATCGGTAATGAAGGCACTATAAATAATCATTTACCAACAGTGAAGACCGAGATTAGATAATTCATTGGGAAACCTTTTTATCAGGATCTACACTGTTTATTTCGCTGTTGAAAATTGTGATAACACACAATAGAATTCAACATAAACTAGTATTTGATTCTTAAACATGGAATAGTCAATCTGAAATTTCAGCATATTAAAAGGTTTAACTTTATACTAACGAGGCTTAGATATACAGTGAAACCTCTCTGTTACGACAATCAAAACGGAGGCTACGTGATTGTATAAAAGACAGATGACTGCTTAAATCAAAGCGACAGTAAAAAGAGCTTTCTGTTTACCGTCACCTTGCTCTAAGCAATCACTTGTCATAAACACCAGATTATTAACACAATTTAGTGGCCAGGTTGTTAAAAACTGGGCGTCTGATCAGACTCCAAACTGTTTGCCGTCCAGGTATAATCAAATAGATCTAGCCACTGTTGTTAAAAAGGTGTCTTTTTTCAATAATTTACAACAAATCTTTTACTTTTGTTTGCGTTGAAATTGGAGAGTAAAACGACTTCTCCACTGTATGTATTGTATGAGACGCAATATCAGTTTTCATAAATTTAACTCTTTCATGATCAAATTATTGAGAGAGTTTACCCTTACACCGCTGTATTGTCGTCTGCTTCAGTATGGCTGTCTGCAAAACACGTTTGAAGTTATATATAAGGTTGTATGACCAAAAATATTAATAAGAGCGTCAAACCATTTGGGTGCTGATCAGACGCCGCGTTACGCCGCGTCTGATCAGCACCCAAACTGTTTGCAAACGCGATTTATGACGTCATTGAGAGTGAAAGGGTTAAACATACATACGTCACATCTTTGTATGAGTGAAGGGTATGTAACCTGCGGATGAATAATCTGAGTTTATATTAAAGTTATTTCCCTTCATAAGAATGGAAGTTTTGATTGAGGTCATTACGTTCTTTTTATGATTTTAAGCAAAATCTTTTTAAAAAATTCGAATACACCTGGCTCTAATAAAAATTTGAGTTGAGTTTTGGGTCGGTCTCAAGCATTTGATTGGTCAGATTTGAGCAAAAGTTTATATCTGACCAATCAAAAGCTCGATAACGATCTCAGACTCAACTCTAAACTCTTTATAAGCATGGGCCCGGTGTCACCTAAAATCTGCATTTTTGTCTTAACATGATTGTACAAAGGAAACACTTTGTTTTATTTACGGATTTTAAACGATTTCTCGAAATAAGGTAACTTCATATTCAAGGGTTGGGTAACAGGTGCTAGAATAAATCTTGGAATGTCGAAGTTTTGCATGTTACTTTCAGGTCCCTAGGTCCTTGAGCTTTAGCCTTGACCTCAATTATAGAATAAAGGTTATAGTCTCACTCTGTGGCATATTTACTATAAGACAACCGTTTGGTTTAACAAATAAATGTGTATGAGAACATCTTTGGATGGTGGAGTGTCTAAAACCTTTTACAATCTTTGTTACTATGGAGAAGACTTATTCTTTCCCGTTTAAACGCAAACGAAACGCAAACGCAATGCACAGAATGTAGAAAATGACAACTTTTTTAATTTCTTACTACCCATTTTATTCAGACAGGCAAACAGTTTGAGGCCCGCCGTCTGACCAGGCCCCGAGGTTATAAAACTTAAAACGAACTCTGTGCTCAAAACTCAGATTTGATAAAAGGCTCTATTTTTTACAAAACGCATTGTATTTGATTATTGTCATGTCATTTAGATACATTATTACAGTATGATTATGTATGCAAGTACTAGTTATAAAATAAAATGAATGCCGGAGTGTTATGAGCTGAGCAAAATTCTGAGTTTTGAGCACAGAGTTCGTTTTAAGTTTTATAACCTCGGAGCCTGGTCAGACGGCGGGTTACCCGGTGTTTGGTCTGGCTCCAAGCTATTTGCATTGGAAACAATAATTTTAGCGTAAATGCGTTTATTGGAAATGAATGTTGAAGCATTTTCTCCATTGTACATTAACCTTGGCCTTTCCGGAGCATATTTCCTTAACCACATCAGCTTATTTTTTTAAATGTGTGTATATCTTTGAATTTCGATGTGTATACGTACCATCTCAAGGTCACTCTGACCTTGACCTTGATCTAAAATATTATTAAAGAATAGCCCGGAGAATATTTTCTATACTACACCAGATAGGGATATTTAGTGTGAGAGTTCATTTTAAGATGACATAGTGCCACATAACATTTTCAGATACACTGTAATTTTGGGCTGGACCTTGATCTTTGACTTCAATATAGAAATAACATGTCATGAGCATATGTGCTATACTACATCAACTAAGGTAATCAAAATATGTCCGTGAATACGTTTTGGAATGGCACAGTGTTACGTACCTGTTTAAGGTCACAGTGACCTTTGACATCATTTAGGGCAAAAGCGTGTCCGGATCATACTATTACATGTATGTCCTATACCACCTCAGTTAGGAATACAAAATTTGGTGTGTTAGTACATTTTGGGATGTTGTTGTGTCTCGTAACATTTTAAGGTCTATTTGACCTTGATCTTAACCTGCAACCTATATTATGGAAGAAGCTTCTGAAGAACAAATTCCCTATATCGTATCTGCACAGGGAACCAACTATGGTGTGTGAGTACATTTTGGTATGGTGAAGTGTATCATATGATTTTCAGATTACCGTGACCTTAACCATGAATTTTGACCTCAATTATAAAAAGTTTGTATTGAGCATATTTACTATACTATATCAGCTAGATCAACATAATTTGGCTTGCGAGTACATCTTGGGATGGCGGAGTTTTGCGAACCATTTTCAAATGCTGTGTACGAGTACATTTTCTGGTCTACATACAACAACAAAACGCATTCCAAAATAATCCCCAGTCCTTTAATGACCTGTTGAACAAAGTGCTATTTTGGCTTAACACATGCTTTATTGGAATCGGGAAATAAAAACAAAAGAAACAGTGACATCACAAACTATTTTAATGAAAAGTTGAAACAAAGCGTATAGCTAACAAACATGACACTATAGGCGCCATTACACAATACAGTTAAGCGATGGTTGTAGGCCTACATGCTAGAAAACCACGATACCATTAGAGTAGGGAAACATTTTCTACTTCCCTTTCAGACTGAACTACCGCCAACGCAAATGCATTAATTTAATCAATTACCCCATAAATACGCCTTTTGAAGCATTTAATTTATTCCTCCACTGAAGAAAATAATTCCATTTTATACAAATGGAAATATTTTCTGTATTCAAGTAGATGCTAGCGTAAAGCATGTTGAAAGTAAAGCAGACTGCGCCCTAAGGTGCATTCTGCTTTTCTTTCAACCTGCTTTAAGTTGTCACTTATTTTCAAAATTATAAATAGACTTTGGGGTAATGGATTAAGATATGAAACAATGACAGTGTTTTGAAAATGGTTTAATTTGACCAGTGGTCGAGGTTCGTGGCGTCTGATCTGGCCCCGAACGCGTCGTTTGCAATACACACAGAGGTATGTGGAGAATTAAATCATTTGTGCATAGCGTCCTACGAATGGTAAATAGGCAGACAGAGCAAAACTCAGATAAGCACTGAGCCGCGTCTAAAATGAGTATACACTGTTTTCTTACAGCAATGTCTGTCAAAAAATAAAGTACAATGAAAAAAACAACAAAAAAAACCCCACATCTAACAAGCGTAAATGAAAAATGGACTCGTCCAATATAGATACATGTACGTGGAAGAATCCATTAGGCATTAAGCGGTGTCTGATCTGAGTGTAGTCTTTGCCTATGTACATTTTAACCCCTTCACTATTAATGACGCCAAAAGGCGCGTTTGCAAACAGTTTGGAACCTGATCAGACGCCGCGTAACGCGGCGCCTGATCAAGATCCAAACTGTTTGACACTCCTTTTGAAATTTCTTCAGTCATACTGCCTTAAACTTAACTTTAAACGATATTGTATACAACAATATTGAAGCAGACGAAAATATAGCGGTGAAGGGGTAAAATCTCACGATAAATTTGACCATGAAAGGGTTAAGTGATGCTAGACATAAATAGGTTAAGGAGTTCAACTTTTAAGACGTTTCAAACTGTTTTTATTTTTCCATAACATCTGCGACTTCCACTAACAAAACTAGGGGAAATTGGTCCATAATAATTTAGGACGAATTATGTCAGCAAAGCCACCCGCCTTAAGATCTTTTTAATCACTCAGAGAGCCGTTTTATATGCCCTAACATAGTTATTGCTAAGGCGACCTAAGCACTGTTCTCTGATTGGACGACATTGTGAGACAATTACCAATTGTTGGTTTAAGCATACTTAAAAACAATGTATTTACCGTAAGCATGCCTTAAGTTGACTAAAAGACACCCCTAGATGACCTTTCGATCATAACGCCTTGCCAGACAATTTCCGTGCAAAAAGCATGGATCTTATGGACATGTCGCTAGCAAAGTACCATTGAAGCTTCTCGTGTGAGACTCTACCTTTATATTTGATAGTTTGGTTAGAAATAACCATTGAAAATCACTAGAGCATGAGTATAATCTGGACCTCACCAGCTAAACAGATATCGTGCTGCACATGCTTTGAATGTTACATTGGCACCTCCAGAACAATGGGGTGGTGGTCCCTCAATGGACTGAGGAAAAGTCTTTAACTAGTACAAATGACTCCATGCTACATGTACAAGTACCGGTAAGTCCCTGGTTAAGTATTTCATCAAATACTTTTACTAGTTAACACATTAAATTGTATGCCTTGTGTATTCCTCCATTCTTATAATTTGATTATTTCATTTTAATTTTAAGAAGTGTCTGGTCTGCATTTTCATTACCTTTTATTTTGTTCGAAATTTCTGAAAGCAAAAAGTAAATACTCAGATCAGAAGCCGCGTGATGCGGCGCCTGATCAGAGTATGCACTGTTTGCCTATGTCCAGTTGATGGAACGCTAGGCATAAATGGGCTAAGCCTTTCCAACAAAGCTTGATTTCAGTATTAAAGTCAATTGGTTGCTTAAAGCAGGCTGAACGTATAGCAGAATGCATCTAAAGAGTATTCCGATTTACTTACTTTAATGTAGAATAAAAGTAATGCAGAAAATGTAGAACAAAAGAAATGCAGAAGGCTTATCATGGAGTATCTGCATTATACCCTTGCCATGCATTAAGCAAGTTTTGTAATGTTCATGTCTCATAATTAATCGTCTCCTATGAATGTTTGCACTCAGTGCAAAAAGAAACGCACATCGTGCTCATGCGCAGATCTGTAACAAGTTCAGAAACAAAAAACTCAAAACCAGTGTGCTGCTTTTAAACCATTTCACTCTTAATGACGCCAAAAAGCGCATTTGCAAACAGTTTGAATCCTGATCAGACGCCGCGTAACGCGGCGTCTGATCAGGATTCAAACTGTTTGACACTCGTATCGATATGTTTTAATTCATACTACATTGGATCTTACTTTAAAACGATCTTACAAACAACAAATTTGAAGCAGACGACAATGAAACGGTGAAGCGGTAAAAATCTCACGATTAATTTGGCAGCGAAAGAGAACTACAGCGTGTTTTAAACATCGCACCGATTTGTGCAGGTTGTGTTTTTCAACATTGATACCCCCAGACAGAACTACTGACCCTAATGAAAAGATTACTTCACAAATGCGTTCCTTCTACATACAAATAGTGAAATGAAAAAATGTGCGTTTCTTTTTGCACTGAGTGTATCACACCACGGAGTAAACACAGATACATACAGTGGAGAATCTGTTATTCTTTCCCGTTTAAACGCAAACGTACGAAACGCAAAGCACTAAAACGTAGAAATGTACAACTTTTTGACAATTCTGATAATTCTTGTTTATCTTGGTGGTAAACAGTTTGGAGCCTGATAAGACGCCGGGTTACCCGGCGTCTGATCTGGCTCCAAACTGTTTGCACTGCAAATAATAGTTTTAGCGTAAACGCGTTTATTGGGAAAGAATAACAGATTCTCCACTGTACTAAGGCTCCTGAGTTTAACTCTAGCCAGTCCACATACTCGCTGCTGTTGATTAATAGGAATCTGATAGTGGCGTGCTCAGCCGCTGAAGCTCTTTTAGAAAGCCTATGTAAACTCCATTACAATTTTTTTGTTTTGTAAGGAGAGCTAGATTCGCACATCATTCAGACCTTATGATCCCAATAGGCTCGCACGAGCCAACACTTTAGCAATGTCTTCATTTACCAATCTACAGGCAGTTGGGATCTTCAATCAGGGACATTGCACTACTTGTTAGCATTCTGTGCCACAAACCTCCTCACATCTCCTGATGGAGGAATAGGGTCATCTACTCCAGGTATAAGGCAGAACTCCCAGGGCTTACAATACCAGTCTTTGTTACGGTAGCCTTCCAACGCCCCGCGCCCAGGAGCTGGTACACCCTGAAACACATTAAGGTAGTACGCCTCTAATGATAACGGGCTAATGTCGATATTTTCTACGTTTAGCGAGCAGACGCTGAAACACTCCGAAATAAATTAAGGTAGTAAGACTCTAATGAGTTTATGTCAATGTTGGTCAATATCGAGCAAAGGCTCATATCTGATCTCTCAAATGCTTGAGAACGATCTTGGACTCAAATAAAAAACTTTATAACATTGGACCCTGGTGTAAGATGATTAGCCTCTCAGGGTCTCTAAATTAGTTCAGTTGAAAGCTGCCTGACTATATATGGCGAAAATTAACGTTGGCCTTAACTTTTTACATTTCAAAGGATGTCTGATGCCTATACAGACACATGAAAATTACTTGAGGAATGAGTTATGTTCAAAATATGCATTTCAAAGAGAAAAATAAATACAACGCTCCCTCCCTACAGCGGTCCGCTCAACAATGACTCCCTCCTCACAACGACCCATGCCGCAGTTCCTTTAATGGGACAATTGTGTCAAACACTTTTACTGCTGCAATATTGTTTGCTTAAAATTGACGTTTGCTGTTTTTAGCTCACCTGGCGCAAAGTGCCAAGGTGAGCTATTTTGATCGTGCTATGTCCGTCGTCAAAAATTTCTTTAAACGACATCTCCTCCTAAACTACAGGATAGATTTTAACCAAACTTGGTAGAAATTATCCTTGTATAGTCCTCTTTGAAAGATGTTCAAACATTTGAGGTCCGTTGCATATCTAGGTCACATGAGCTAAAAATAGATTTTTTCAATAAAAACTTAAAAAATCTTCTTCTCTGAAACCACAGTACCCTGAGATTAGATATTTGGCACAAAGCATCATCTACAAGATTGTTCAAATAATGTCCCCGGGGTCAAAAATGACCCCGTCAAGGGGTCACAAATTTACAAAGAGTTTTATAGTGAAATCTTCAAACCTCTTCTTCTCTGAAACTAATATAGCTAGAGCTTTGATATTTAGTATGGTGTAACTTCTTGATGTACTTGATCAATATTGTTCAAATGGTTCCAGTCCGTTGCATATCTAGGTCACAGGAGCTAAAATAGATTTTTCAATAAAAACTTCTTCTTGTCTGAAACCACATTATCCTGAGCTTAGATATTTTGCACTCAGCATCATCCAATCAGCAATTGGCACGATCCTATTGTCATAATTTATCAGCTTTTCAAGATATGTTACATTTACATCAACGGTTCCAGGTGAGCGATTTAGGGCCGTATACGGCTCTTGTTTTATTAAAATTATATGTAAGTGGACATTTTGATAGAATAAATATAATTACGAGTGACAAACAGCTTAAATACCCAGATAAGACGCCGCGTGATGTGGCGTCTTATCTGGATTCAAGCTGTTTGCAAATGTAACAAGTCTTAATTTCCCCTCCCTATAATCCCCCGTACTCCGAACAACACACACAATCTGTATCTCCCACTGGCTGTCGTTGTAGAGAGGGAGCACAGCTAGTCGGTATCGAACCGACGCGCAGAAGACAAAACAATTCATGCTCTAAAATATTAGGCAACTCTTTAACCAACTCGAACACAAAGACATATTTATCGGAGGGTCCATGTTATTCTATTTGAATTGTTTGTAGCTAATATGTACCCCGTCTTGGATCGGAGAAGAAAATGCGATGGGAAACTCTAAATTTTAAACTATGATTCAGTAATATTTCTTTGACATGATTTTATACCGAGTATATATACATATACTGCTTAACATTTACTAAGCACCAAGGGTAAACCCTCCAAAGGTACCAATGCATTGAACCTATCACTTTCTCACCGCATATCTTCAAATAGTTTGTTCGATTCCTTCCATTTGGAAAGATTTTTACCAAGGGTTCACTTTACGGATTCTGATAACTTTTACACTTGTTATTGTCCCGTGGGCAAAACTCTAGGAAAGTATCGAAATACAAATGTATGAAATGTCTGAGAGTTAAAGGAAAACGGACAGCTGATGACAATATGGTCTTAGATCCTAGATTTTATCCTAAAAGCAACATTCATGAAGGTCCTGCAATTATTACTCATCGATAAGGTACGAAAAAGATCGATTTACTGCATACAGGTAAGCTATCGCTAATTGGAACGGGCGCCGCCATATTGGCAAAGCTATCATTCGGAACCCTCGATTTGTATCCATTTTGTGACGTCACAAAGGCCTAAACGCTGATTGGCTCTTTCACTCAACCACTGTAACTTGGACGGACAGTTCACACTTCGTCAGTAAAGGTAACGGAAAGCTTAATTCAAGGTCGCATACAGTTAAAAAAAAGATAATAGATAGATGGTATATTCATATTGATTATGATGAACTTGAAAGGTCGTGTAGATCCAGATACGATCAGAAGCTACTATCGTTAATCGGCTTAGAGAAATGTCCGTTCCAATTCCCAGCTATAGAATCTGGGAAAACAATCCTGCGAAATGGCTAACAGTAGAGTATGGCGACATCCATATTACCTTGATTGATGATTATAATTATTAGATCTAGATATTCAATAAAAAAAATATCTGATAATCAGTGCGATATTGTGCTGATCTAGACCTAAATGTTGAACTGGCTTAGATCTACCAACTCGTTTACAAATCAGCATTTTCTAGCTGGTTCGTCTCGGTTTAGGAATTCAACGCTACAGAAATTCTTAATGAAAAAAGTCTCATTACTAGATCTACATATTGTACGGGTAGATCTAGATGGTTTTTTTCTTTCTTAATTTAATCATCGCGATTCTCTAGATTCCGATCTGATAGAGCGATCTTATTTGAGTCCAAAACCGATTTTGATTGGATCTAGTTTTATCGTTCTCATTTCTGGGTGTAGTTTTACACTCGTCATTTCTGTAGAAAAAAATTCAAACAACTTTTAGGTAGGCCTAAATGAATTTTAATTTAAATTCGAGTTTTATGGTAGACTCTAACCTTTTTAAAAAAGCAGCATACACATCTAGATCTATACAAAACCACAAGAGCTAGAAGTGTCCAATCTTCTTTTTTTCTTCTTTTTTTTTTTTTTTAAAGATCTTGGCTTTTTTGTTTTGATGTAACCCTTTCCCCCATAAATACGCCTTTTAACGCCTTTAATTAATTCCTTCATATACTGAAGAAAATAGTTTCAATATCATACTGTCACAAATAAAAATCATAAGAAATATTTTCTATATTTTAGCAGATAAAAGCTTAAAGCAGGCTGAAAGTATTTTCAACCTGTTTTAAGTGGTCACATATTTTCAGAAGTAGAAACAGGCTATGGGGTAAAGGGTAAAAGGCTCGTGGCGTGTAATCGCATATTTAAGTAGCCAACTAGCTAGCCTGTGTTTAAAATCACAACCCTGTTTGACAAGTGCGGCTAATTAGATTACGTAATATGGATCTTTATGCCATGCAGGCCTAAAGCTTCTTACTTCTTCACAGAGGGGGTCTTAGGCAGAAAGGGAATGTGTATAAACATTTCCGGTCCATATCGTACAATTTGCAAGGCAGCTTAATTGATTAGTGGTTGATGATGAATGTCAGCATAAAATGCGATCTAGATCAAAGCCGCCTGCTGAAATATGTCCTGAATCTGTTTCGATTATGATGTTCATAGATCTTTATAGATAGATATGATTTTATTCTTCCTTCAGACTAACAAGTCCATGAGGCATGTAATACATGTTGTAAACAAGCATAGGCATGTAATACATAAACAAACAAACAGTTATGACAATAAAGATGCATTTAGCGGAGAAGATGTAAGTAAAGACAAAATTAAAATTATGATTTCAGTGATACTTTAATCAGAATTGATATCATTATCACCATTATCATAACTTAGTTTTCTTAAATCAAATATCTATTATATTTGTGTTAGAAAATACTGATGTTATAACAGGGCTCCAGATAAGAGGTAGTTAACTGCACAAATCAAACATATTTTCACTTATTGTAACATCAAATCCTATGGGGTTACTACTCATTAGAATCGTCTCTGCGAGACGACTCCAACGAGCAGTGACACCATAGTGTTTAAATCAGAAATAAAGATTTTAGTTTTTGAAATACGCCCCTTATCTAGAGCTCTGTTATAAGAATAAAATATATCTTATACTAGTAACATTAAACAATTTTTGGAAATCGAATTTAAATTAAAACATTCATTTGCACCGAAAACTTATACTAGTAACATTTAAACAACTATTGGAACTCGAAGTTAAACAAATTACACACAAAACAAGCAGTTCAGCCTGGTACACTCCTTTTGCATGAGTACATGTACATGAAGATCTTCATCATAACTACAGGAATAGTCATCAGATCAAAGAGGTTTAGCTTGAAATGCATAGTGAACAAACATTGATACATTTCTAATAGTCTTAACATCAAAACTAGTCATTAATTTTGTAAATTTCAACATACTTGGCCTTTTCCAATAATATTTTGAAATATATTTTATTCTTAGATCTTGGAATTGAATACATTCTAATACAAAATGAAATTCATCTTCCAATGTGGAACATGCACTACATTTTCTATCATTGAATGCTATTGGTAATGGTTTATTCCATCTCTCTGTTTCAACTGCTAACCTGAATCATCTTCATCATAACTACAGTAATATGCATTAGATCAAAGAGGTTTAGCTTGAAATGCATAGCGAACAAACATTGCTAAATTTCTAACAATCTTAACATCAAAACTAGTCATTAACTTTGTAAGTTTCAACATACTTGGCCTTTTCAAATAATATTCTGAAATATATTTCATTCTTAGATCCTGGAATTGAATACATTCTAATACAAAATGAAATACATCTTCCAATGTGGAACATGCACTGCATTTTCTATCATTGAATGCTAATGGCAATGGTTTATTCCATCTCTCTGTTTCAACTGCTAACCTGAATCATCTTCATCATAGCTTCATTTACTTTGTAAGTTTCAACATACTTGGCCTTTTCTAATAATATTCTGAAATATATTTTATTCTTAGATCCTGGAATTGAATACATTCTAATACAAAATGAAATACATCTTCCAATGTGGAACATGCACTACATTTTCTATCATTGAATGCTAATGGCAATGGCTTATTCCATCTCTCTGTTTCAACTGCTAACCTGAATCATTTTCATCATAGCTACAATAATAGTCATCAGATCAAAGAGGTTTAGCTTGAAATGCATAGTGAACAAACATTGATAAATTTCTAACAGTCTTAACATCAAAACTAGTCATTAACTTTGTAAATTTCAACATACTTGGCCTTTTCCAATAATATTCTGAAATATATTTTATTCTTAGATCTTGGAATTGAATACATTCTAATACAAAATGAAATTCATCTTCCAATGTGGAACATGTACTACATTTTCTATCATTGAATGCTATTGGCAATGGTTTATTCCACCTCCCTGTTTCAATTGCTAACCTATGAGAAGATAATCTAAGTCTACTCATAGATGTACAAAACTTCCCTATATTAACAATATTTAGGTATGGCTGTATTCCAAAATTGGATATTTTTCTGTAACACAGAGCTCTACTTGATTCATTCAGCCTATTATTCCAATTCTGTACAAACTGATCATTTAACCTTTGTTTTACAAGTAATATAAACATTTTTGCATCACCGACAGTTTGTGATAACCAAACGTGGTAGAACCCTAAGCGACAAATAAGATCTTTCAATAGAGAACACCAGTTCACATAATTATTTATTTCATGCTCATCTTTCAGCAAACGATATATTCTTGTTATATATTTATCTTCTTTTGAATGTAAAATCTTAACCCAGTACTTAATAATATTTAAGCATCTTTTAGTTTGGTATGTAAATCTTCCTAGCTCTCCATAAATGAAAGCATTTTGAGTCGTTTGTTTTACACCTAAAAGTTTTTTGCAAAATTGTAGGTGGGTCCTTTCGATAGAAGGTGCATTCGAGAAGCCCCATACCTCACTACTATAATTCAATATTGGACTTATTAGTTTATCAAACAGTTCTAATTTGTGAGATGGGCTTATATATGTAAACTTATGTAAGTGTTTATTCATCTTAAATATGGCCTTGTGTGCTTGACCTGCTAACGCAATTTGGGTATGCTGAAACGATCCACCAGATGTAAAAGTAACCCCTAAATATGTGAATTTGGTAAGGATTTCTATTTCTGTACCGTCATAGTAAAACTTTTGATGAGAAGGTAGTTTCCCGCCTTTTCTGAATACCATTATTTTTGTTTTATTTGTGTTTACCTTTAGTTTCCACGTATTGCAATATTCTTGAAGAATATTTAACCCTTTTTGTACCTGCGATGCATTTATATAAGCTCAAGATATATAACGATAAGTAAAAAACGACATTAATACAATAAATGAGCACTCGGGTCACGTTATCTAGAGCGTTCAGTTTTGACCCAGATCAGAATATCAAATACTTTGTTCAGCAGACAATTAATCAGTTTGGATCTTTATCAGACATTGCCAGTTTCAATTGCTAGATGATAAATTGATATTCCACATTTGTCATGTCAATGACTGTGCAAAAAGTTCAGCAACAGTTTGGATCCAACTGAGATATTGAGAAACTCTGTGATTGAAAATCCAAACTAGGGTTTGAATGTATTGAAAAGCTCATTGAAGAAACTTTGATCCGTACGAGAGACTGACAAACAGTTAGGACCCAGATCGGAATCAAAACTGACTGTACTTAAAGGTCAGCAACAGTTTGGATCCAAATGAGATATTGAGAAACTCTGTGGTTGAGACCTGGATGTACGAAAGTTCCCGGATGTTGCGATACCGAGAATAAATGGTCTATTTTCTAAAAATGTATGTCCGATTGAGGAGCAGAACCGATGTTAAACGTCACGGAAAATTCATAACAGACCAGAAAAATAATTTGATCCCCCTTATTTTATTAAATAAAAACGTAATATCTCATCCGTTTTGTCATGGAGGAATTATATAATTCCTCCATGGTTTTGTACTGGGTGCAGAGACAGTGTATAGCCATATGGCTATACACTGTCTCTGACTGGATGTTATAAAAATCGGCACATGTATTATCGTCTTTATCTGCTCGTGTTTTAGTCGTAGCCCCGTAAAAAACGAAGATATCCTGGAGCCGATGTTTATGATTAATATTTACGGAAATATTAACAGATAAGACTAAAGATATCAGAGAAACTTTTTTCGAAAGTCACAGGGCTTCGATGCCTTTATTCACAACCAGTATGCAAATATTATCAAGAGTATCCGTGCCCGATTCCGGTGTCCTATGAGATTTGCCTGATATACGCTACCTCAAGTATGGCTGGATTAAGCACTAATAACTCGAAATTTTGATGGTTCTGCTATGCACTCATTGTCACCAAGACACCCAATCGTCATTTCATTTGTTCTGCAGTAAGTATTAACCTCCTTTTCAGTTTATTAATGTTATCGATGTAAATTCCGCGCACTCTACGGCATTCCCGGTTAGACTCGCTATAACCGGAAGGTCGCGGAAGGCCTTAGTTACGTCACACAGATAAACAAAATGGCGGCCCCCATGGTCGCTTGCACAGTCATATATCACAAAGTTTAAACGGCTCTAACTACTTCATTTTTTATTATTTTTCAAAATTTCAAAGGCAGAAGGCGATTTTTTTTCAATATCTTTCATTTAAAAGATATTTATCACCAGCTGTCCATTTCCCTTTAACAAAATATTTCAAATCCATTGAATTCTACTTTTTAACCGTGACTCTTAGAAGTGTTCTTCGTTAGTAAAAACAATGTTTTACCTTTCAGTATTCAATTTTTCATTATTGAAGGGTAAAACATGCTCGTTTACTCAAAAACACAATTTGTAACTTTTGCATTTTTTACTGTGCAAAAGTGATATTTTATCTATTTTATCAGTGCAGCTACAGTACTGTACAAGAGGCATTTACTTGCGTAAGTCACATTAGAAACTGTAGAATGGATCTCTAGCTACCACTCTAGAAAATTTTGTTGAAATTGAACAAACTTGTAGAAAGTTATTAAGTAAGAAAGTGATAGTGTCGATGCATTGGTTCCTATGGAGGTTATACCTTTCGTGCTTAGCAAACTGTGAGTAGTATATTTTTTTAATGTCATTATCAATGGTAATGCCATAAAGTCGCTTCTTTTTGAGTACACACTGTTTGCCTATGTCCCTTTAATAGGACGTTAGGCACATATAGGTTAAAAAAGGCAAACAAATGTCGAAATACTAGTTTCAAACACCGTTGTATCACATAGAGACTTTACTTATCCCTTTACCTGATAGAAGCGCCTTTTAGCGCATTTTAATTTATCCCTCCGCCAAAGAAAATAGTTCAAGATTATACATGAACAATTAGAAATATTAAGTATATTTTAGCAAATAGTGACTTAAAGTAGGGTAAAATTAAAGCAGAATGCGCCTTATGGCGCATTCTGCTTTAATTTCAACCTGCTTTAAGTGATCACCTACCTTCAAATCAAAAAACAGGTTATGAGGTAAAGGGTTAAAGAATAATAATTATGTTCATACATGAACTACGTACCTGAATCACAGCAACTGTACCAAATAAAACGAGACAGAACATGGCCAAACGTTTCATAATCAGATCCATTTTCGTCGTCTTATTGCTTGATATCCTTTATTGCCAAACAACTAGATTGTGGCTTGGTAATGGTTGTAGTTTTATATGCAGTAACAAGGATGTTGGGACCGGGCAGATCCAGGAATTCAGGATATTGTGGCTGAGAGTGTTATAGTTAACAAGTTTTTTATAGTACATATAAACTTCTCTATTATGACCACTACATCGTGTTATCTATTAGATGTTTTATGCTTAGAAATGTAGTTTTGTTGGTTTACCAGATCTGGGACCCGTTTCAGTAAACTTGGAACGATAATAACGATCGTAAGTGAAAACCTAAAAATACATTTAATTTCTGATTGCTCTATCTAACCCTGTCTTGTGACATCTCTTTGGAATCGTCTTTTCAAAACGGTTCAAAAGAGATGTCACAAGACAGGATTAGACGGAGAAAATGATAATTGAGATTTTTATAATCAGACTTACGACAACATTTATCGTACGAAGTTTTATGAAACAGGCAAATGGTTTCTACTAAAATATGGTATTGTGTTTACGCATATCAAACGTCCAACGTTGTATTATAAAGGTAAAAGCAAAGCCGTGTTGTGTCATCTGACGCAGATCGTTGCCTATATAGGACGTTTCTGAGAAAAAGTAAACACTTCTAGTTCAAATGTTTGTATCCGGTACAGTGCATCCGCATACCTTGACTTGTTTATAGCCCCCAATATGTACCAGTTGGTGCGTGATACACTAAAACGACTAAAGTGTGTTAATTAGCAGTTGTCTAACCCTTTCATGATTAAATTATTCGAGAGATTTTACCTCTTCACCGCTTTATTGTCGTCTGCTTCAGTATTATTGTCTGCAAGACACGCTCAAAGTTAGATTTAAGGTTGTATGACATACAAGATACAGTGGAGAATGTGTTCAGGCTCCAAACTGTTTGCCACTCAGATCAACATGATTGTCAAAATTGTCGAAAAGTTGTCCTTTTCTATGTTTTAGTGCAATTGCGTTTGCGTACGTTTGCGTTTAAACGGGAAATAATAACAGATTCTCCACTGTATCGATAAGAGTGTCAAACAGTTTGATCCTGAACAGTCGTCTGCTTCAACAGTGTTGTCTGCATTGTCGTTTCAAAATTAGCTTTAAACTGTATGACTGATGATTTTTCGAAACGAGTGTCAAATAGTTTGGAGCCTGATCAGACGCGGCCGCGTTACGTGTTGTCTTATTAGAATCCAAACTCTTTGCAAAAGCGCATTGTGGCGTCATAGACAGTGAAAGGGTTACTAAACCGCCCCAAATCGACTTATAAAATAACTATGACTTGCCTGCAACCAAATAAAGGATTTTTACAAGCATATACAGTCTAACTTCGATATCTTGAACTCTCTAAATTCGAACTATCCGATTTGTCGACACATGATTTGCATTATTTCATGCTCGGGTACATGTAAGTCGGATATACCCTTGTTTCAAAGTTAAAACGTGGCTTAGCCACGTTTTAACTTTGAAATACGGGTATGTTCGACCTAACCGATTTCGAGATATCGAAGTTCAACTGTTATATAGTAGAAACGACGGTTATTTTTTTCGTTGAGAAGAAACGTAACGCCAACTCAATGCAATAAAGTGTAGAAAATGACATTAATTTAAATAGACTGTCTTATATGTGTCTGTTAATATATTATAAGCCTTACTGTTGATGGTCTATACACTGTTTCGCTTAGAAATAATCAAATTTTATTATTTGGCACAATAATTATGATGCCTGAAATGTCCAGTCATTTCATTGTTGTCAGCTTATTCTGTGTCAGAATTCTTTGAAACCTTGATTAAATTGAAATATACCATATGGAGAGTGAAAAATCGTCAACATAAAAAAAAGTTACAGTGCCGTTTTTTTCTGACAGGACCTTTTGTCGAGAAAAGCTCCTTTTTTAATAAACAGGAATATTTTCTTTATAGAATGATATAACTCAATAATTTCTGTACATTCAAGTAAACTTTTCATAGACTATAAGATATTGGGCAAACAAAAGTATTTCATGACATATTTTATGGAAATATCAATATTTTAAAAAAGTCAAATTCTGAAAATCTCAAATTACAAAAAATCTAGCTGTTTAACATACACTAATTTTACTCTTATTAGATAGATATAACTTAATTCTACTAGTTACAAAAATTTAATGAAAATCTACAGTAGAATTTACATTTTATACATGATTTCCTGAAATTCTGACAAAATGTTAACACAAAACGAGTAACCTCCCTGGAGTTCAACTTTAAAATGCCGTCAGCTCTAAATAATACCATAAGTCAAACCTGTAATAAGGGACCATTGAATACGGTAGCCTGTAGATCTTTAAAGGCAAGTGACTGCTTAATGCATAACAAAAGTAATGCATAAAAGCTCCTTTAGGATCTATCTTTTAGCATTACTTTTGTCCTGTGTTCAGCTGCCATCTGTTATATAGGCTATAAATCCTCACAAATTTAGCTGTCACTTGACTATACTTGCATCTGATATTATTCATTATTACTAGACTAAACATAGCCTGTCCTTTGATCACTGCGTTATGAATTGACTAGTCACTAAAATCGGACAATTTGTTAAAAAAAGTTTTGAAGCGAGTGGGAATCGAACCTAGAACCTTTGGATTGCAAGGCAATCACCGTACCAACTGCGCTAACAGAGAAGACACTGAAGCTTGGTCAAACTTTTCTTTATCTAAATTTTCTACTATAAGCACGTGCCGCAAAGATCAGGTGAAAGTCATCAGCATTTCCGGAACTCGAGATGCGGACCGCCCGCTGTCGAACCACCTTAAACTGATATGATGATATTATCTTAACAATTACAAACTACACTATTGAAGTATTGGATAATGTATTACAAATCAAGTCTCGTAAATCATTAAAAATATGTGCAATATTTCTGAAATAATCGTTAGTTTTTATTCAACAAAAATATGCGCACATAATGCTGTGAATGAACATTTGCTGTAGAATTATAACTAAATAAAAGTAATTTCATACTTTGTCTGAATCCTGTAATAGGTCTCTTATCAATGTGTGTGAAAGTGGTCTGTCAATTTCAGTCATTTCACGAAATTAGTGAAACAGTCATTAACCCCTTCACTGCCGTGACGTCATAAATTTTAAACAATTGTCGTCTACCTATATTTCTAAAAAAATTTTTTTAGGTATTCTGACTTAAGAAATATTGAAACGAGTGTCAAACAGTTTGGATCCTGATCAGACGCCGCGTTATGCGGCGTCTGATCAGGATCCATACTGTTTGCAAATAACTATTGTACTCGGGGTTAGGCAGTGAAGGGGTTAAACGACTGATTGATTACACAGATTGACTGTAACATATATGCATATAGTCTGTGGATTGTTCATTAAACAACACTGGTGATGTGAAGTGGTATATAAACTTTAATTACGAGTACAATACAATATTTCTTTGCTAATTATATTCAGAGATTTTGATAGTTTTACACCTTGCATATTTAGTTTTGCATGCACGTTGTTGAAGGTATGCACACGCACTAGCCAAATTTCTTGCACATAAGCTCGACATCATTACTCACAGTATAATAGTTATTATAATGCTTGTAGAAACTATATAGACCCTTATATTTAATAAATATCATTGGAGTATCAAGAAGTTTGGACCCCGTTAAATCGTCAATTTACTCGGCGTCTCTTCTGGATCCCAACTGCTTGCAAAATGTATTCACAAACTACTATCGATATACAGTGGAGAATCTGTTATTCTTTCCCGTTTAAACGCACACGTACGCAAACGCAAGCGCTAAAACGTAGAAAAGAACAACTTTTGGACAATTCTGATATTTCATGTTTATCTTGGTGGCAAACAGTTTGGAGCCTGATCAGACGCCGGGTTACCCGGCGTCTGATCTGGCTCCAAACTGTTTATATTGGAAATAATAGTTTCAGCGTAAACGCGTTTATTGGGAAAGAATAACACATTCTCCACTGTACATGTACGTACAGTGGAGGAGACGTTATTCTTTCCCGTTCAACGCATATGAAACGCTATTTAAAACCAATAAAACTATGAATATGACAACTTGTTGAACATTCTAGCCATTTATTTTAAACTGAGTGGCAAACAGTTTGGAGCCTGATCAGACACCGGGTTACCCGGCGTCTGATCTGGCTCAAAACTGTTTGCACTAGAAACCATAGTTTTTAGCGTAAACGCGTTTATTGGGAAAGAATAACGTTTTCTCCACGGTACTTAAGGTCCTCCATCGTGTCCAGTTTGTTAATCGGGGTAGATGTATCTGTATCGGTTGGAGCAAATAATCATTTTGTTTACTAGATGTAATGTCTTCACCATCTTCACCAGGGTTGTAGTATCTATGTCTACATACATTCTGCAAGAAAATGTAAAAACTTGTTCATTGACGATGACAAACATGGTTATAGTCAAGAAGACGGTATTCTTTTCCATTTACAGTAAAAACTCTCTATTATGACCACTAACTTGTGTTAAACATTAGGCGCTTAAATAGGTGAATGCTTAAGGATGTCGGCCTGTCTTTTTGAGCATTATGAAATTTCCGAAAAATTTTACGAACTCATTTTCCGAAAAATGTTAAGAACTCATTTTTGGTGAATGCATACAGTCATAAAATACTATTTTCCCTGGAAAAATTTGGATTTTCGTTCCGGAAGGGACTTTTTAAGTTTTATGTCCTATTTGTAGTTTACAGCATACACTGTTTTCATAGGTAGGTTGCATTTTGTTACATCCGATTTCATTTCAATTTCTCAAAATATAAGCATGAAATTTTCATGGTAGTACAGTTTTAGTATAAATTTTTGATAATTTAATAGATCAAATGATATTTTTTGGAAAAAAAATATTTTTGGTAAAAATACACCAAAAAGTGAAAAAATGAAAAAAAAATGGATTTTTTGCTTGAAGCTGTCATCTGCCTTTTATAAGACTAATTAACATTCGTTTAGTGGTCGAAAAAGAGGGGTTTTAATGTATACGCAAACGAATCGCAATCACATTGCAGTCAAATGTAGAAAAATGAAACCTTTTGACAATTCTGCTTATTTACTTTTATCTGAGTGACAAATGAGCTATGTCTGATCTGGCTCAAAACTGTTTCAATGGATATCATACGATTAATTTAACATAAACACGTTATTTGAAATGATAACGTCTTCACTGTATAGAATGTAGATATATATTGCCAAACCACTATCTAATAATCTAATATCGGTAATGTATAAAGTATTTCTGTCCGATCGCATGAGGGGTGTACTACCTTAATGGTGGTACACCATAGTACTACCTTAGTTGTTAGGCAACATCATGTGAGTTGGTGGGTGGATACCTATGGATTTGAGCGTTTAACAATTTTAACACTATATCCCTCTGTAGAAATTACTGATTACATATGTAAAAAGTGAAGACCCTGATAAGAGAGCTCCTGCTCCTTTAGGAGCCCTCTGATCAGAGCACTGTTTGATATTTTCATTGGTTCTTTGTTGTCATGCCAAAAAAAAACCCAGTAGACTGGTTAACAATTCCTGTTCTAAAAGAGTTCAAAAGGATTATTAATACCCACAAGAGATATTTAGGGTTGAAAGGGTTAAAGTACTACCCTTCACTTACGTTCAGTGTCAGCTTGGTCCTTGCACACGCCATCAACAAATGTCATCAGATCAATTGGTGGTAGATCACCATCAATTAGTGGTAGATCACCATCATAATTTTCAAACAAAACGCAGCACTCCCCTGTCTTACAGTCAAAGTCATCGATACAATAGCCTTCAAACGCTCCATGACCAGGAGCTGGTACACCCTGAAATACATTAAGGCAGTACGACACTAAATATAAAGGGCCAATACCGGTCAATAACGATACAATAGCCTTCCAACGCCCCATGACCAGGAGCTGGTACACCCTGAAACACATTAAGGTAGTATGGCCCTATTAATGTCGGTCAATATCGATACAATAGCTTTCAAACGTCCCATGACCAGGAGCTGGTACACCCTGAAACACATTAAGGTAGTACGACCCTAATTATGTCAGTCAATATCGATACAGTAGCCTTCCAACGCCCCATGACCAGGAGCTGGTACATCCTGAAACACATTAAGGTAGTATGGCCATATTAATGTCGGTCAATATCGATACAATAGCTTTCAAACGCCCCATGACCAGGAGCTGGTACATCCTGAAACACATTAAGGTAGTATGGCCCTAATTATGTCAGTCAATATCGATACAATAGCCTTCCAACGTCCCATGACCAGGAACTGGTACACCCTGAAACACATTAAGGTAGTACGTCCCTAATTATGTCAGTCAATATCGATACAGTAGCCATCCAACGCCCCATGACCAGGAGCTGGTACATCCTGAAACACATTAAGGTAGTAGGACCCTAACTATGTCAGTCAATATCGATACAGTAGCCATCCAACGCCCCATGACCAGGAGCTGGTACATCCTGCAACACATTAAGGTAGTATGGCCATATTAATGTCGGTCAATATCGATACAATAGCTTTCAAACGCCCCATGACCAGGAGCTGGTACATCCTGAAACACCTTAAGGTAGTAGGACCCTAACTTTGTCAGTCAATATCGTTACAGTAGCCTTCCAACGCCCCATGACCAGGAGCTGGTACATCCTGAAACACATTACGGTAGTAGGACCCTAATTATGTCAGTCAATATCGATACAGTAGCCTTCCAACGCCCCATGACCAGGAGCTGGTACATCCTAAAACACGTTAAGGTAGTAGGACCCTAATTATGTCAGTCAATATCGAAACAATAGCCTTCCAAAGCCCTATGACCAGGAGCTGGTACATCCTGATCACGTTAAGGTAGTACGACCCTAATTATGTCAGTCAATATCGATACAGTTGCCTTCCAATGCCACATGACCAGGAGCTGGTACATCCTGAAACACGTTAAGGTAGTACGTCCCTAATTATGTCAGTCAATATCGATACAGTAGCCTTCCAACGCCCCATGACCAGGAGCTGGTACATCCTGAAACACGTTAAGGTAGTAGGACCCTAACTATGTCAGTCAATATCGATACAGTAGCCTTCCAAAGCCCATTGACCAGGAGCTGGTACATCCTGAAACACATTAAGGTAGTACAATTCTTATAATTTCAGTCAATATCGATACAATAGCTTTCCAACGCCCCATGACCAGGAACTGGTACATCCTGAAACACGTTAAGGTTGTAGGACCCTAATTATGTCGGTCAATATCGAAACAATAGCCTTCCAAAGCCCCATGACCAGGAGCTAGTACATCCTGAAACACGTTAAGGTAGTATGGCCCTAATTATGTCAGTCAATATCGATACAATAGCCTTTTAGCGCCCCATGACCAGGAACTGGTACACCCTGAAACACATTAAGGTAGTACGACCCTAACTATGTCAATCAATATCGATACAGTAGCCTTCCAACTCCCCATGACCAGGAGCTGGTACATCCTGAAACACATTTAGGTAGTACGACCCTAACTATGTCAGTCAATATCGATACATACACATTACCAGTTGACAGTGCGATACAGAGTGATGTATTTAGCTCGAGACATTTTTGGCGGAAATAGCCGATCTGACGAGCGCCTTGGCGCGAGTCTGATCGGTTGTTTCCGCCAAAAACGTCGAGAGCTAAATGCAACACTCTTTAGCGCACTGCCAACTGGTAATGTGTTTATTATATGTCTTGAATACAAACCAGAAACAACTAAATAGTTGTTTAAATAATTTTATATCCAAAATTTATTAGTTATTTGAAGCAGAACGAGAAGTTTTGTATGCCACAAAGAATAACGCGGCACTCGTACATGTACGTAAATGACGTCACGTTAAATCGAAAGCGAGATCAGAGTAAAATACAAAGTGGCTGATACAAGGTGGCTGATACAGACTCTTGTATTTTACTCTGCAGATACACGCGGAAACGCTCGATATCATTCGAAGGCATATAATAAAATAGCCTTCGAGCGCCCCATGACCAGGAGCTGGTACATCCTGAAACATGTTAAGGTAGTACGACCCTAATTATGTCCATCAATATCGAAACAATAGCTTTCAAACGCCACATGACCAGGAGCTGGTACATCCTGAAACACGTTAAGGTAGTAGGACCCTAATTATGTCAGTCAATATCGACACAGTAGCCTTCCAAAGCCCCATGACCAGGAGCTGGTACATCCTAAAACACATGAAGGAAGTACGACCCTAATTTTAACGAGACAATGTCGATGAAAAAGAATTCCAACCCACCATGACCAGGGTTGATACCGCCTGAAACACATTAAGGTAGTATGACCCTAATAATGTCGGTCAATATCGACACAGTAGCCTTCCTCCGCCCCATGACCAGGAGCTGGTACATCCTGAAACTCGTGAAGGTATTATGGCCCGAATTATGTCGGTCAATACCGATACAATAGCCTTCCAACGCCCCATGAGCATGTACATTCTGAAACACATAAAGGTAGCACGACCCTGATTATAACGAACAAATGTCGGTCAATATCGGATACAATAGCATTCTAGCGCACAACGACCAGGAGCTGATAACCTTTTAAACACCTTAAGATAGTACGACCCTAATTATTACGGTTCAATGTTGATACAATAGCCTTCAAAAGCCCTGTGACCAGGCCCCGAGGTTATAAAACTTAAAACGAACTCTGTGCTCAAAACTCAGTTTTGATCTCATGCTCTAGTTTTTACATAACATGCATTAACTTATTTCTGTTTCCTCATTTGGATATATCTTTACCGTAGAATAATAATAAGTATGCAAATACTCGTTGTATATAAAATATTCGCCGGAGAATTATTACTTGAGAAAAATGTTGAGTTTTGAGCACAGAGTTCGTTTTAAGTTTTATAACCTCGGGGCCAGGAGCTGGTACATCCTGAAATACGTTAAGGTAGTACGACCCTTATGCGTTTGTGACAATGTCGATACGCTACGTACAGCGACCGGCCATTTATGTCAACTGACGAGAATGAATGGATATCGGGCGTCTATATAAATATAATATTAGGAAAGGATTTATGTTAGAAATATAGGCCGATTTTATTCAACTGGCAGGGCGGAGCTAACCTTTGGCAAAGATAAATTAATTTATTTTTTATTTTAGGGGTGCTTGGTGAAGTTCCGTGTTATATCGTTATTGTCCGATTCTTTCAACATGGAGAAACACAATTTATGCGTACATCCATATCCATGTGAAAAGGTAAGCACAATACTCCCTCACTACAAAAACACCCATAGGGAGACAAATATTGCGTGTGTTGTTCGGAGGGAGTTGTTATATATAGAGAAAATTGAGACTTGATTTACATTTGCAAACAGCTTAAATCCAGATCAGACGCCGCGTAACGTCGCGTCTGATCTGGATTCCAACTGTTTGTCATTCTTCATTATGTCAAAATGTCCACTAATGTTGAGAAAAAAGGCAGACGACAACGGTAAATTCCGATAATAAAAGAGCGTGCTGCCGCCACCAAAGTTAAAATGCAATGGTCCGCATCGAAACTCCGCCCTGCCAAGTCAATAAAACCGGTCTATACATTTCAATGAAAAACACGAGCTCGGTCGGGACAGGTAGAAGCTATAAGCAAGGTAAAAGTACAACAGAAATCTCCTTCAGGAGTTTCTGTTTACTTTTACTTTGCCTTAATCAGCCAAGTGACTTAACTATCAGCTAATTAACGCAATTTAATAGTCGCAAAGGTGTCATTGTACATAAAATACCTTCCCAAATACCTCAAGTATATTTTTAACTATCTAATTAAATAAATAAAAATTGACTAATGTTTGTTTTTTGTGTTCTTTTGCGCCATGGTTTTCTAAGAATTCCTCAACGTCTTTTGTTGAGTAGATCTACTGTAATTACCTAACAGTGTGAAGAGCCGAGACAATAAGCTTTAACGGAGTACAATGGAGAAGACGGTATGTTATTCTTTCTTAATAAACGCGTTTACGCCATAACTATCATTTCCTATGCAAACAGTTTGGAGCCAGATCAGACACCGGATAACCCGGCGTCTAATTATGCTCCAAACTGTTTCACAGTTGTATTAAATGAATAGTCAGAAATGCAAAAAAGGAATTTTCTCCATTTTATTGCGATGCGTTTGTGTTTCGTTTGCGTTTAAACGGGAAATGATAACATCTTCTTCACAGTAGAAATACACGATTTTCTAAGTAAAATATTCCAGTAGCGTTCCTCAGACTAAATTTTATGTTAACAATCAAATTTTATTCACCTTTGCTAAAACATATAAAAAATATTCGTTTATCGTGATTTGTTTCGCCTAAAACGATCTATTTTCCATATGGTTTCGGTCGCTTTGAAGACTTGATATATTCCTAATGCTTGCATGTTGTAACGCCATGAACTGAGGGTAAAAAGGAATTTGAAATTTGATTTTTTTTAAAAAATAATTACAGTAGAACCTCTTTATTACGACCACTAAATTGTGTCAAATAATAGTCGTTTAAGACAAGTGATTGCTTAAAGCAATGTGAAAGTGAAACAGAAAGCTCCTACAGGAGCTTTCTGTTTCATTTTCGCATTGCTTTTAGCTGCCACCTGTCTTTTATAGAGGTAATTAATTAGCCTTCTTTTGAGTGGTCGTAATAGAGAGGTTCTACTGTATAAAATACTACTACTACTACTAATATATTTTGTACTTACAGCAACTGCACCAAACAAAACCAGACACAAAATGGCCAAACGTTTCATAATCAGATCCATTTTCTTCGTCTTGATGCTTGATATCGTCAATTTACTTTCAGGAACTGGCTGGTGGCATTGTGATTATAGTGGTTTTATACACACGTGACACTGAAGTTTGTTGTGTACAGCAAGGGCAGATCAAAATATTCAGGACATTGTGGTTGAGGGGGAAATCGTTAAATCGTGTTTCGTCTTTAAAAAACCACAGTCAAGTCTCGTTAACATAAACTCAATTAAGGTGGTTCGCAGGTCTCATTTTTAATAAACAGGAATATTTTCTTCATAAAATAATATAACTCAATAATTTCTATACATTCAAGTAAACTGCACAGAGACTATAAGATATTGTCCAAACAAAAATATTTCATGAAATATTTTCTGGAAATATCAATCTTTTAAAAAAGGCAAATTCTGAAAAAGTCACTAAATTTCTAATTGCATTTTTTAGCTGTTTAACATACACTACTTTTTGCCTTATTGATATTACTTAATTCTACTAGTCGCAAAAAATTAATGAAACACTACAGCAGACTTTACTTTTTATACATGATTTCCAGAAATTCAGACCTTATTTTAACACAAAACGAGTTACCTCCATTGAGTTCAACTTTAAAATGCCGTCAGCTCTAAATAATGCCATAAGTAAAACCTGTAATAATGTACCATTGAATACGGTAGCCTCTAGATATTTAAAGACAGGTGATTGCTAAATGCATGACAAAAGTGATGCATAAAAGCTCCTTTAGGATCTATTTTTTGGCATTACTTTTTCATGTGTTAAGCTGCCATCTGTCGTATAGGATATGCATCATCACAATGTTTAGTTGTCACTTGACTATACTTGCATCTGATATTGTTCACATAACCTGTCCTTTGATCACGGTGTTATGGGTTGACAAGTCAATAAAATCGGACAATTTATTTTTTACAAAGTTTTGAATCGAATGGGACGCGAACCTATATGACCTTTGAATTGCTAGTCAATCACTCTACCGACTGAGCTATCAAGTGAGACAATGTGGCTTATCATTTTTTTTCATGTATTGTTTTCTCTATAAGTACGTGTCGAACAAGATCATGTGAAAGTCATCAGCATTTCCGGAACTCGAGATGCGAACTGCCCACTGTCGATCAACCTTAAGTTGAACTTGCCACTATTTCTACAGCGGACATTGTTAACTTGTTCTTGTGTGATTCGAACATATTATGTTAAAACTGTATAGTATTTGCAGAATTTCTGATTTTATTGGACCGAAAGTGTCATAAAATTATTCGAAACAGTAATTAAAGTCGCTATAATCAAAATTTGTAAGAAAATTACATTCCACAATATTAAAAAACAGTCAAGATTGTGACCTGGAGTAGGCTCGTTAAGGGTCATGTTGTGACAGATTGAGTAATGTTACCTTATCGTGCATTGCACCATCGTGTAGACGCCGAATTATTGCCCTTTCGAATGATATCACACATGCATGTTGCACTAATTAAATTGAAGTTATTGATAAGTTGCAGAAATTATGAAACGCCCCTCGTATCACGCAAAGCTAGGTTTTGCCTCTCGCCAATGTAATGTATAATTGTTGCTATTTTATGGTACATACAGTGTTCCCTCTCTTCAACGGCCCTCCCGGCAACGACTCCCTCCTTGCAACGACACTTTTCGCAGTTCCCGAAACATGACTAATAAAGTTCAAATATCGTCAGCTTGAAATTGTCGTCTGCTGCTTTTCTCAAAGTAACATTATGGACATTTTGACAAAAAAAGCTTAATGAGAAGTGACAAACAGCTTGAATCTAGATCAGACGTCGCGTTACGCGGCGTCTGATCTAGATTCAAGCTGTTTGCAAATGTAAAACAATTTCCCTCCCTACAACGACTCCCTCCGAACAACGCACACAATATTGGTCTCCCATTGGGTGTCGTTGTAGAGAGGGAACGCTGTATACCGATAGCGATCATGGTACAGTGTTCCCTCTTTACAACTGCCCTCCGAACAACGATTCCCTCCTTACAGCGACGATTGTCACTGTTCCCAAAACAAGACAGTGATGTCCAACCTTTTCACGTCTGCAATATCGTCTGCTTAAAATTATCGTTTGTTGTTTTTCTATAAGTCAACCATTGGACATTTTGACAGAAACACTATAATGAAGAGTGTCAAATAGCTTGAATCCAGATCAAACGCCGCGTTTTGCGGCGTCTGATCTGGATTCAAGCTGTTTGCAATTGTAAACCAATTTCCCTACCAATAACAACTCCCTCCGTACAACAATCTTTGTCTCCGATTTGGTGCTGTTATAGAGAGAGAGCACTGTACTTAACACAGATGCATCAAGGTGTTGTTTTACTTTCAGCACATAATACAATGTAGATTTCGATATCTATCATTGTTGCAAGATAGATGTATATGTATCATATATTTTTGTAGAAAATTATTATACCAATATCTTATGGAGCATAAATTTCAATCAGATCTATATACATGTACTAGTATACTAAAAAAACCTAAAAGAGATGTCAATACTTATTATAGGCACATAGATTTAGAGCAGAGATCTAGTAATTTATAAGAATGCTCTTTTCTTCCCCTTAGATGTCGAAATATTAGAAAAGAGCAGTTTTATAAATAAATACGACTTCAATTCCCTATCTGGAATATTGTTATATTTATTATAAAAATGATAGCTTGAATATGAAATAACAGTAAAACCCATATATATATCGACCAATGATTATGTTTATTATTTGGTGTTAATGAGTGCATAAGCGAGGTTATATCATACATATACATGTTTTGTCGCAATACATTTTGCATATATGTTTGATAATTTCTCATGAGTTTACGACCTTTTGGAATAAACAGAAATAGACGTGTCAAACTTGTCATTCTTGTCATACGTGCATCCGGCACGGTGCATCGACATGCATTGGCTTGCCTACCGCAATCATCCCTGACACTTTTAATGGAAAAATCCACTTTCCAGTTAAGTCTCGTCGAATTTGACTATTTATGGGGGGTTTGTGTGTGATATATTGCAAATGACAAACAGTGCAGATCCTGATCACAGGGCTCCTAAACACTGTTTGCATAGGACACACGTACTCTTCGACATGTTAATGCATAGTGTTTGCGATTACAGTGCTCCCTCTCTACAACGGCCCTCCCAACAACGACTCCCTCCTTACAACGACACTCTCCGTTATTCCCTAATCGGAATAATTAAGTCTAACTCTTTTACTGCTACAATATCGTCTGCTTACGATTGTCGTCTGCTGTTTTCTCTCACAGTTATATATAAGTGGAGATTTTGATAAAATACATATAATGACGAGTGACAAATAGCTTGAATCCAGATCAGACGCCGCGTAACGCGGCGTCTGATCTGGATTCAAGCTGTTTGCAAATGTAAACCTGTTTCTCTCTCTATAACGACTCCCTCCGAACAACGCACACAATCTGTGTCTCCCATTGGATGTCGTTGTAGAGAGGGAGCACTGTAGTTTCTTTTAAACGAGGTATTATAATGTCTTATCTACTGTGCGATACAGTGCTTCCTCTCTATTTACAACAACACCCAATGGAAAACAAAACTGTGTGTGTGTTGTTTGGAGGGAGTTGTTTTAATACCTTTTAGAGTGTTGAGCTCGACTTGGCTTACATTTGCAAACAGCTTGAAACAAGCACAGACGCCGCGCAACGCGGCTTCTGATCTTGATTCAAACTGTTTGCCACTCGTCATTATGTGTGTGTTTTCTATCAAAGTGTCAACTATGTAACTCTTTAGAAAATAAAGTCGACGACAATTCTAAGCGGACGGTTTTGCGACAGTGAAAGGGCTAAACATAATTGTCTTGTTATAGGGGGGAAGGAGCAAGCTTTGTCGTTAGGACGGAACTGTGTTCAGAGGACCGTTGTAGGGAGGGAGCAATGTATAATATATTATGCAAATTAAACATGTTTATGCGTTGTACGTGTTGCTCTTTACATGAATATTAAATGAAGGCATACATATCATTTAGAAACAGTGAATACCGAGATTAGATAGCTCATCGGGAAATCCTCTTATCAGGATCTACACTGTTTATTTCGCTTTTGAAAATTCAAAAACATAATTCAACATAAACAAGTATTTGATTCTTAAACATGGATTAGTCAATCTGAAATTTCAGCATATTAAAAGGTTTAACTTTATACTAACGATGCTTAGATATATGTGTACAGTGAAACCTCTCTGTTACGACAATCAAAATGGAAGCTAATTGATTTTATAAAAGACAGATGACTGCTTAAAGCAAGGCGACAGTACAACAGAAAGCTACTAAAGGAGCTTTCTGTTTTACTGCCACCTTGCTTTAAGCAGTCACTTGTCATGAACACCTGATTATTAACACAATTTAATAGTGGCCAGGTTGTTAAAAACTGGGCATCTGATCAGACTCCAAACTGTTTGCCGTCCAGGGTATAATCAAATAGATCTAGCCACAGTTGTTATAAAAGGTGTCTTTTTTCAATACTTTACAACAAAGCTTTTACTTTTGTTTGCGTTTAAACTGGAGAGTAAAACGACTTCTCCAACTGTATGTATTGTATGAGACGCTATATCAGTTTTCATGAATTTAACTCTTTCATGACCAAATTATTGTGAGATTTTTACCCTTGCACCGCTTTATTGTCGTCTGCTTCAGTATGGTTGTCTGCAAAACACGTTTGAAGTTATATATATTTAAGGTTGTATAACCATAAATATTAATAAGAGCGTCAAACAATTTGGGTGCTGATCAGACGCCGCGTGACGCGGCGTCTGATCAGCACCCAAACTGTTTGCAAACGCGATTTATGACGTCATTGAGAGTAAAAGGGTTAAACATGTATGATTTAAGGGTATGTAACTCGCGGATGAATAACCTGAGAGTTTATATTAAAGTTATTTCCCTTCATAAGAATGTAAATTTTGATCGAGGCCATTACGTCGTTTTAAATGATTTGAAGCAAAATCTTTTGCAAATTTGGAATACACCTGGCTCCAAGGTTATAAAACGTTTGAGTTGAACTTGAGGTCGTTCTCAAGCATTTGAATGGTCAGATTTGAGCAAAAGCTTATATCTGACCAATCAAATGCTCGAGAACGATCTCAGATACAATCTTGGGGCCTGATGTCACCCAAAATCGGAATTATTGTGTCAAACTGATTGTACAAAGGAAAAACTATTTCATTTACGGATTTTAAACAATTAACCGAAATAAGGTAACTTTATATGCAAGGGTTGGGTAACAGGTGTTAGAACCCATCTTAGGATGGCTAAGTATTGCATGTTATTTCAGGTTCCTAGGTCCTTGAGCTTTAGCTTTGACCTCAGTTATAGGCATATTTACTTTTGGACAACAGCTTGGTTTGCCAAATAATGTGTATGAGAACATCTTTGGATGGTGGAGTGTTGAAAATCTTTTTAAATCTTTGTTACCATAGCGAAGACGTATTTCTTTCCCGTTTAAACGCAATGCACATAATGTAGAAAATTACATTTTAAAATTTCTAACTTTCCGTTTTAATCTGAGAGGCAAGCCCTTTGAAGCCTGATCATACGGTTGGTTACCCGGGGTCTGATCTGGCTCCAAGCTGCTTGTAAATCCAATTGGAAACAATAGTTTTAGTGTAAATTTATGCGTTTAACCCTTTCCCCCATAGAAGCGCCTTTCAGCGCATTAAGTTTATTCCTTCACGGAAGAAAATAGTTCCAATTTATACAGTCATAAATATGCATCATACAAAATATTTTCTATATTCAAGCAGATGATAGCTTAAAGCAGGCTGGAAGTAAAGCAGAATGCGCTTAAGGCGCATTCTGCTTTACTTTCAACCTGCTTTAAGTGGACACCTATATTCAATACTAGAGACATGCTATGTGGGAAAGGGTTAATGGGAACGAATAAAGTCATCTCCGCTGAATATTGACATAAGCCTTTCCGGAGCATATTTCCTAAACCACATCAGATTTGGATAGCTTATTTTATATGTGTTTATATCTTTGAATTTTGATGTGTATACGTACCATCTCAAGGTCACTGTGACCTTGATCTAAACTATTATTAAATAATAGTCCGGAGACTACATCAGCTAGGGATTATAATATAATTTGTATTCTCTGCCATCTTAAAATGTACTCTCACGTTACATATATTATATGTAACGTGAGAGTACATTTTAAGATGGCAGAGTGTCACATACAAGCTTCAAATATTATGTAAGTTTGGCCTGGATCTTTACCTTTGAGTTCAATTTAGAAATAAACTTTCATGAGCATATTTTCTACACTACATCAACTAAAGTAATATATGAGTGAATATGTTTTGGGATGACGCAATTCCACGTACCTGTTAAATGTCA
The DNA here is from genome assembly GCA_922989275.2 of Gari tellinella. Classification (NCBI taxonomy): domain Eukaryota; kingdom Metazoa; phylum Mollusca; class Bivalvia; order Cardiida; family Psammobiidae; genus Gari; species Gari tellinella. The sequence continues at coordinate 49,633,919 of OV277864.1, forward strand.
CGATGACCTTTGACCTCATTTAGAGCAAAAGCTTGTCCAGATCATATGATTATGTCCTATACCACCTCAGTAAAGAACGACAAGATTAGTGTGATAGTACATCTTGGGATGGTGTTGAGTTTCAAGTCATTTTAAGGTCAATGTGACCTTGATCTTGACCTGCAACCTCAATTATGGAAGAAGCTTCTCCGGAACATAATTTTATTCCCTGTATCGTATCTGCACCGGACACCAAAGTTGGTGTGTTAGAACATTTTTTGGATAGCGTACTGTGTCATACGATTTTCAGAATACTGTGACCTTTGTCCTCAATTATAAACAGCTTGTCTTGAGCATATTTACTTTACTATATCAGCCAGAGCAACATAAGTTGGCTTGCGAGTATACATCTTGGGATGGCAAAGTGTAGCGTACCATTTTAAAATGTTGTGTATGAATACATTTTCTAGCTTGCATACAACAACAAAAATGCATTCCAAAGTAACCCACTTTCCTTTAATGACCTGTTTAACAAACGGCTGGTTTGCCTACCATTGAGCGTTAAACATATGTTTTATTGGAACATGGAAATAAAAACAAAAGAAACAGTGACATCACAAACTATTTTAATGAAAAGTTGAAACAAAGCGTGTAGCTAACAAACAAGACACCACAGGCGCCATTACACAATACAGTTAAGCGATGGTTGTAGGCCTACATACTAGAATACTACAATGCCATTACAAAAGGGAAACCTTTTCAAAGTTTTCTTCTTCCCTTTCAGACGAACCTACGGCCAATGCAAAGGCAATTAGATAAGACAAAATGACTGTATTTTGAAAATGGTTTAATATGACCAGTGGTCGAGGTTCGTGGCGTCTGGTCTGGCTCAAAACTCACCGTTTGTAATACACCAAAAAGTATGAGGGGCGTTTGAAAAGTAATGGCAACTGATCTATAACTTCAATATAATAATAAAATCAATATAATCCTGGAGTCATTAAGGGTCATTTAGGTTCATGTTATAACTTATCGACTTATTTGATCTTATCGTGTATTATACCCTCGTGTAGGCAAAGAATTGCTCTTTAAAATGATATATCACACATGCGTTTTGCACGTATTGTATTGTAGTTATTGATTAGCGCCATTACTTTTCAAACGCCCTTCGTATTTGGAGAATTAATCCATTTGTGCCTAGCATCCCGTAAATTGGAAACAGTCATACAGTGCAAAACTCAGATCAGCATTGTGCGGCGTATAAAATGAGTATATGCTTTTTTCTTACAGCAATATCAGTCAAAAAATAAAATAAAATGAAACAAATTAACAAGACATGCCTCAAATGAAAAATAGACTCATCCAATATAGAAGCGCGGACTAATTCATTAGAAAGTATACGGTGTCTGATCTGAGTGAAGTCTTTGCCTATGTTCAAGTTAACCCTTTCACTTTCAATGACGCCAAAAAGGCGCGTTTGCAAACAGTTTGGATCCTGATCAGACGCCGCGTAACGCGGCGTCTGATCAGGATCTAAACAGTTTGACACTCGTTTTTTCAGTCATACTGCCTTAAATATAGCCTTGAAACGATATTACAGACAACAATATTGAAGCAGACGACAATATGGCGGCGAAGGGGTAAAATCTCACGATAATTTTGCTCATGGGATGGATAAGTGATGCTAGACACAAATGGGTTAAGGAGTTCGACTTTTAAGACGTTTCAATGTGTTTTTATTTTGCCATAACACCTGCGACTTCCACTAACAAAACTAGGGAAAATTAGACCATAAAAATTTAGGTCGACTTATGTCATTAGCGAAGCCACCCGCCTTAAGGTCTTTTCAATCACTCAGAGAGCCGTTTTATATGCCCTAACATAGTTCTTGCTAAGGCGACCAAAGCACTGTTCACTGATTGGACGAAAATGTGAGACAGTTACTAATGGTTGGTTTAAGCAAACTTAAAAACAATGTCTTTACCGTAAGCATGTCTTAAGTTGGCTTAACTACTAGGTACTAATGACACTCCATGCTACAAGTTATAGAGCCCCCGGTTTAGGATGTAATTAAATGCTAAAATTACTGGTTAACACATCAACTTGTATGCCTTGTGTATTCTTCCATTCTTATATACATTGTACATGTATTTGATTATTCCATTTTAATTTTAAGAAGTGACTGGTCTGAATTTTCTTTTTTATTTTTATTTTGTTAGAAATTTCTATTAGCAAACAGTACATGCCCAGATCATACGCCACATATGCGGCGTATGATCAGAGTCTGCGCTGTTTGCCTACGATGTCCAGTTTATGGGACGCTAGGCACATTGAGTGGTTTAAACCTTTCCCTCATAGCTTGCTTTCAGAAGTGAAGACAGATGGTGGCTTAAAACAGACTGAAAGTATAGCAGAATGCCACTTAAACAGTATTCTGCTTAACTTTTAGCCGGCTTTTAGATACAATCTGCTGTTCTGATCGTTCATATTCATGACTGTTTAAAGTAGACTTATTTTTTAAACGGGTGAATAAATAAAAGATGTGTATGTTGGGTAATGGGTTAAATGAAAATCTTGAGATTGCAATGCACGAAAGTAGAAACTTTTACACAACTTTGAAAAAAGATACATTTCATATATCTTGGGCGTGTACACATACTGTAAAATTTCTCTATTACGACCATTACATCATGTTAATTATAAGGTGTTATAGACAAGAAAATTCTTAAAGCAAGGTGACAGAGAAACATAAAGTTCCTTTAGGAGCTTTCTGTTTTACTGTCATCGTGCTTTAAGCTGTCATCTGACTTTTATACAATTAGTTAGCCTTCTTTTTAGTGGTCGTAATAGAGAGGTTTTACTACATATATTGGTTTAAACGTGATAAATCCTGCTAAAACTTGGCTAAAGGCAATGCAGTAACATTTTGCAATAACAAAATGACGAAGAACTATGTTAATCTAAGTGACAAACAGTTTGTAGCCAGATGAGACGTCATTCTCGGCGTATGATCTGGTTCCAAACTCTTTTGATGTGAACATCAACACTTGGAGCATAGGCCTACATGCTTTTGTAGAATACAAACTACAGCCTAAATGTCGTAGCCACTGAACGCTTCCGGTTAAGCGTATTCTCCAAGAAACGTATTAATTAATTAAAAAAGGTCGCGTTAGATCGAAATAACTTTTTATATCCTCTAAAACTTGATAAATCCTGCTAAAACTTGACTAAAGACAATGTATTAATATGTAGGAAATTAAAAAATGATGACGGTCTTTTTGAATCTGAGTATCAAATAATTTGGAGAGAAATCACACGCCGAGTTATTTGGCAAACATGTACATGTATGATCTGCCTCCAAACTCTTTTGATATGAGTATCAGTACTTGGCGCAAACATGTTTTTGTTGGGAAATAACAGTCTAATACAACCTATATAGTGTGAGAGGAGCAATTAACTTAACAAATATATGCCTGTTTATTAACTATTTGCTGAAAGATTTCATTATACATATATAAGGATGATCGAAAAACACGACAGCGTTTCTTTTTACGGAAGATAATTTCATGAAAAACTATCTACGATTTTTTGATAAACAACTTTTGAGATATACATGTATCGTATATCATATCCGAAAACGACTCGGAACTTCGGCATATAGGCAAAGAATACCAAGTCATCTTCTCTAATCCGCGATAATGCAATGCACGCACGGCATTCGATTGGCTGTTCTTTTGAGTTATGGCCCTTTACTTATTACGCATATAGGGTTATAGTCATGTTAAGTTACTGTAAGAGTCAAAAACTATGTCCAAAACAGGTAAAAATATGAGTAAAATTTATTTTTTGGAAAGAGCATTGGGGAGTATGCGATTGGTGCTACGAAATGATGTTGAAACCTTAATTCGAATTCGGTGACGAACAACATTTATAAAACAATAAATAGAGATAAAACGTGAGATAAAGCAGATGTTGAAAAACAGGATGGTTTTAGTACAAAGCATAACGGCCTCATCCTTTCACCGCCAAACTTATCGTGTGATTTTTACCCCTTCACCGCTATATTGTCGTCTGCTTCAATGTTGTTGCCTGCAATTTCGTTTCAAAGTTTTAATTTAGGACATTATGACAAACGTAATTTGAAATGAGTGTCAAGCAGTTTGGATCCTGATCAGACGCCGAGTTACGCGGCGTCTGATCAGGATCCAAACTTTTTGCAAACGCGTCTTTTGGCATCAATGACAGTGACAGGATTAATGGGGGTATCTTGTGCAATTCCATCAAACATAAACAGATATATACGCAATAAAACATATCGCACTGCGGAGGGAAAGGTTTATATGGGTATTATTGCTTCATTCTCGTTAATCCTCTGAAAGGGTAAACACAACAAACAGCGTAGAAGACATTAGGTCTTCCCGTGTAAACGAAACAAAACGCAATGAAACAAAATGGACAAAAAGACAGCTTTGAAAGAATTCTTACTTTTCATCTTTAACTGACTGACAAACGTTATGGAGCCTGGTAAGACGGCCGCGGGTAACCCGGCGTCTGATCTGGATCCAAACTTCTTGCAATGGTTATATGTTTAGCGCAAACGAGCTTATTGAAAACAAATGCCGTATTCTCCACACATATGTCACCACAGTCAGGCTATTAGATGACTTGGCGATGGTGTGAAATATATGTGAAAGATTTAAGCAGTCTGAATGTTAGGCAGAACATTCTAGTAGGAGAATTCTGCTTTACATTCATTAAACGTCAAGCTACCAAAATCAATAAGTTACTGTCGTTTTGAGTATGCCGTGATAACAGGATCTCATTCTTAAACATGTTCTTCATATATAAAAATAGCCAGTGTTATGTATATATATTTTTAAAAAACTTTGAAGACCCAGATAATAGGGCTCCTCAATGATCCATCCAATCAGGGTCTTGAAAATTTGTTTTGCTTTACTTTCACTGAAATATTTAGTGCCCTTAACTGTAGAAACTGAAAACTGTTTGAAAATTCTATTTTAATCTGAGTTGCAAAATAAGATTGGTGCCTGGTTAGACGCCGGGCTACCCACGTCTGATCTGGCTCCAAACAGTTTGCTTGGGAAAAAACAATTTTAGCGTAAATGCGTTTACTGCATACATGTAGGAAAGTTTAAATCTTAGCTTAAGGGTCCAACAATATCTTTGGAGACACGAAAACCTCAATAAAAAGAGCACTTATTTCCAGTGCTGTACCAAACTTGTCAGTAGTTTAACGTTGATAATACTTTCGAGATTTATTTCAATCTAGTAAAGTATTGGTGATAAAGTATGTGAACAGTTCAATCTGTGTTAACCTTCCCCTATAGAAGCGCCTTTTAGCGCAGGTAATTTAGTTTTCCACTGAAGAAAGTGGTTCCAATTTTACAGTCATGAACCTGTACCATAAGATATAATTTTTATATCCTAGCAGATGGTAATTTAAAGCAGGCTGAAAATAAAGCAGAATACATCTTGAGGCGCATTCTGCTTTATTTTCAATCTGCTTTAAAGTATCACATGTTTTCAACACTAGAAACAGACTACTGGGTTAAAGGGGTTAAGCGACATTAAACGTAAATGCAATAAGATATGGGATATCGCCAAATAGTTTGCAAGGAGAATAAATGATTTGACATAAGTGCGTTTATTGGAAAAGATAAACATTTTATCCACTGTATTACGACCACTCCAGAAAATCTAACCAATTTTCATTTTGCTTTGATTTGTATAATCTCTGTTTAGCTTTTTGGACAGTTTGGAAAGACAATGAAATGTTCATATAAAACATTAGTTTACAGTTGCCCATGGACAGCCTGGATAACAACAGAGTGGTTGCTTTTTTACAATGAAGCTCACTTATATCGAAGTCCTCGGGACCGCCTGATTTCCGTCGGTTAAGCCATATTTCGTTATATCAGGACCATTTCACTCAACGTTAATACATATTGCCAATACCAGTCTAACCCTAATTCGCCCTGACCATTTGAATGTTAAAGCATTTCGAAATAATGGTTTATTTAAATGCCTGAGATTGCTCAACTGCAATTGTAACCAATTATTTGTTTGGAAAATTGTTGTTCAAAATTGATTTTCCATTGCACTTTTGTTGGAATTAGTTTTTATATGAGTACGTAAAATTCTAAAGTACACCCATGCTTATTTTCACTACAAAATTCACCAAATATAGCGCATCGAATAAATTTCTAAAACTTAAAACGTCAGTTCCAGACTTAATATTCCGCCTGGAACTGAACATGCGCCATCAAAGATTACAGTGGAGAACGCTTCATTATTTAACAATGGTGCGTCAATGCTGCATTTAAAAGTTAAGTTCTTTATAAAAAGTTTTGAGTAGAAGCAGGCATTATTATGTCACCGTTTGACCGTAACCAAAGGCAGATGATTCAATAAACTTAGAAAATGTTTTTTTTCGAAAAATTCTCAGGATATGCTTTTTATTTGCGTTGCAAAAAGTTTGGAGCCAGATCAGACGCCGGGTTACCCGGCGTCTGATCTGGCCCCATACTGTTTGCAATAAACATAAACATAATTGGACTCGTATTTTAGTATAAGAATAACGTCTTCTCCACAGAATCCCAAAAGTTCGACTTGATTAATCAGCAAATGTTTATGCAAGTTTATGCAAGTGATGAATGCCTATGGTGTTTATGGATAAACTGGTATCATTCTTTCTCACTATTAATTTTGAATGAAAGGAATCTTAAATAACAGGAAGCAATAATCATTAACGCCAGCATCAAAGTCACGGCAGGAACCCGTGCGATGTTTTTGGCTGTAAAATACCCCTCGTAAAATGTTACACATATTAATGAAGACAGTGCAAGAGAGGTTAATCTATTATATGTACCGGTACCCATTATAAATGCTGTAATATAAATAACTTCTAATTTGACTTTATTTAAACCAGTACCCAGTATAATGCTTTTATATAAATAACTTCAAATTTGACTTCGAATTTTATTTTATTATATAACCTTTTCATCGCATGCGGCAACTGAAGTCGCCCTTGCAGACAGTTTGGACCCAGACCAAACTCCATGTAAGGCCACGTCAGATCAGGTGTTCGTATCAAAATTGTCTAAGCCAAAACTGCAAAGATATGAATTTGCAATTAATTGCACGACAAATTTTACCAGGCGATATTTTGTCTTCAAAAGGGTTGCAACGGATGTTTAACCCATTTCAGCATAGTATCTACTAAAGTGAACATTGGCAAAAAGTGTAGTCCTGATGAGAGTCCGTGTTAAGCAAGAATATCGATTGCAGAGCGCAGTCATGCTGCTGGTATAACTCAGGCTGGTGTCACTCTGTGGCAAGTTTTTGTCTCGTTCCCTTGTCCGTAATTTTCAAGTAAAACAATTTTATCATAGCTGACATAGTCTTGTTCTCTGTTTTCTAGTCTCTGGTTTCCATTGTTTCAGGTCGCTTGGGAATTTAACAGGCGGATACTGCACTTAATAGTTTTGTGAAATTATAAGAAAACTAAGGTAACTTATTAGAAATCTTGTTAAGTGCAGTTCAGTTCCTTTTGGGTGGTCGCTTAATTGTAGAGGATTAACACTGTGTTAATATTTTAAAGCAGAAACCAGGTCATGCTTTCTTGACATGCAAAACATTCATTAAAGATAATAAGTTAAAAGATTTAATCGTAAAAGCATCACTTCTAATTCTAAGTTATTGCACACGAATGTTTATTGAATTTTTTTAACCCATTAAATTTAAAAAAAAAAAGAAAAAAGAAGAGACAAAAAAAAGAAAGCAACTCTGTGTTAATCAGTATTGACTTAGTGACCTAACCCTTTCATGATCAAATTTATCGTGATAATTTTACCCCTCACAGTTTCATTGTCGTCTGCTTCAATATTGTTTTCTGCTATATCGTTTCAAAGTTGATTTTAAGGCGGTATGACTGAAGAAATTTCAGTTAGAATGTCAAACATTTTGGATCCTGATCAGACGCCGCGTTACGCGGCGTCTGATTAGGATCCAAACTGTTTGCAAACGCGCTTTATGACGTCATTGAGAGTGAAAGGGTTAAGTATTTGTCTTTAGCTAGAACTGCAGTTTCATCTTCTTTAATGAGGCATAAAACATATTGAACTGTAGTCTTTAAACACTTTAAGTTCTGAATGATGTTAGTATATCATCTTCCTTTCTATATTGTATTAATATCAGAACGGAAGCAAGCAAGCCCTTGATTAATGGCATGAGCTTTATAAATTAGTTGAAAGTTTAAGCCAAAGTAGGTTTGATATTTAAGAAAAAAGTTTATACAGAGCTAGTTTATTTGTTTTAAAGATTCTAAGTATTTAATGATGTATGTTGAAGAAACATTTGTCAATCATTATACGCGCGATAATGCACCAAGACCTAATATATTATATTATATTTCCTGTTAGTGATTTCCTTTACAATGTCGAAACGTTGGATGCATGTTTTTACCATACCTTGCAAACAGATTGGGTTTAGATTAAGATATCTGCAAATTTTGTGAAGAAAGAATAAAACATAATTGTCCATTGAATGGCGGTCTAACCAATCACTCAAATATGCACATTTCAGCACCTCTAAGGTATGCATCCACTAGAGAAAATAGACCCAATTTATACAGTCATAAATATGAACCGAACTATATATGTTTGTATATCCTAGCATATTTTAGCTTAAAGCAGGCTTAAAGTTAAACAGAATTCGCCTTAAGACAATCTGCTTTGCTTTCAACTTGCATTAAGTGGTCACCTGTCTTCAAAACTAGCAAAAGCTATGGGGTAAATGATTACATTTGCGCCTAGCGTATTATAAAAGGGAAAAAGGCAAACAGTGCACTCCTTAGATAAAATATGAACTAATATCCAATATATAAGAATCCAATAGGCTTTAACCGGTTAATAAAACGTTGACTATTTACAGACATTCTTAAGACATTCTTAAATACAGCTTTCCCCATCTATAGGAATCACATTTGAAAGATAAATAGGTATGTAATGGCATAGCTGGTCATTATGACACATGAAAAACAGCAATAGAGAACTATATCAAGAGGCTATCAGGTCCATCCCCCTTCTATGTTAAAATTCGACTACATTAGCAATCCCAAATAGTTTGGATCCAGATTTAATGACAAACAACTCCAAATCAGTTAAGGATCTATAATTGTTTGATATTTTTTGCGATAATGTAAAATTTCTAAAATCTAAATTTATGAATTACATGCAGACGATACTTTATAAGCAGACGGTATTAAGACGGTGAAGGGGCTAATAACTACTCTCACACAATCTACTAATTTTGTACCAAAAACAGACCCTAGAAGGGTAACGTCTAATAAAATTATCGTCTGCGAAAGAAAATCAAATTAAGTAAGTGTCTGTTAGTTCTCAAGAAACATCTAAACACATTTAAAACAGTTTGGATTCAGATCAAATGCCCAGTTTCTTCATGTCTGATTTGGATTAAAATTGCAAATAAAAGTCAAATTGCGCATAGCGAGAAGTTAAATTTATTCATAACAAAATATTGATCCAATCTGTTATACCTACATAATGCTGTGTTAATTTCTGAGAACAGTTGCTAACAATCTGGACCCTGATTATATGCCGAGAAACCATCTGAATCCAAACTGTTTTAATATCTCAAAGTATAGTATAAAATGCAACGACCACTAAAAAGAAGGCTAATGTTTTATTTAAAAAATATGTGGTAGTTTAAAGCAAAGTGACGGTTAAAAAAGGGCTAATTGATTGTATAAAAGTCAGGTGATAGCTTAAAGCAATGTGACAGTAAAACAGCAGGCTCCTCATTTTACTATCACATTGCTTTAAGCAATGACCTATCTTAAACACATAATAATTCACGCTGTAATATAGAGCTTATACTGTTCATTCGAAGACTCTCTGCAGACGTCAACCGTCCGCAGACCGTACCAAGGCGGGCTCCTATGTTCACTTAGCTTTATGTTTGTCTTGCGTGTTGTTTTCTATTTGGTGTGTAGATGAAGGAATGGTATTGCGTGTGTGTGTGTGTGTGGTTGTGTGTGTGTGTGTGTGTTTTTGTTATGGTATGGCTGTGTGTGTGTTCTGCTTTAGAGATGGGTGTATTGTTTGTGTTGCGTTTCCTGCTTGAGTCTTCTTTCGTATTCATTTATCTCTGCAGACGTCAATTTTGCAGACGAACGTAAATAGTGTGCTAGAGATTAAACAGGATATCCAATCTGTAATTCGTCTGCTGCCAGAAAGGCCAGATGATTTTGATCAGCTAGCCTTTAAATTAAATAATGAATATTCATTCGATAAATGCATACCATTTGGTTAATCAGACAGCCGTTAGTTATCTGAACTGTTAGAAATATTCAGAAGCTTTCACGCTCAAAATTGCAGACGGTGGGAAAAGGCAGCAATTATACACTAGACGTTTATCGTCTGGGGTAGATGACATAAATACTTTTATCATTTGTGCCATATTCTGTTTTCAAGTTTTAGGACAGATACCTTTACCTTGCTTTGTGTCTAACGTCCCATGAAAGGGAAATAGGCAAATAGTGTAGAATCTGTTCAGACGCCGCATCATGCGGCGTCTGATCAGACTCTACACTATTTGATACACGAAATACTATCAAACTAAAATGAATATAAAAAAAATAGATTTCTAAATGAAAAATGGACTTAGTCAATATATCAGCACATGGTAAAAGCGTTAACAGGTCATGGTAAATGCTTTAACAGGGCATGGTAAATGGTTGAAAATGTATCCCATTGAGGAATCAGTAAAAACGCTAAAATGCGCTTCTTTTATGGAAAGGGGTAAGGGAAAAAACAGAGAAAACTGAAATGTCTATCCAATACTATTTTTTTCTTTTTTAAAAACAAATTTCAACTTCAATCTATAGTTTCTTATTTGTATTTTTGCCAATTGCGATTTGCAAGGTCTGTATAAAAATACAGCGGGGTTGACTTCAATCCAGTATAATTCACTGGTATACCATACTGACCTATCTAATTACCTTACCAACGTTAGGCTGAGCATTTTCTAACAAATTGATGCTACAATAGGCTTACATTTGTTGACAACAGTCCATGGAAATTTATTTTATTTTTATTTTTTTTTATAAAAAGGATAAAGATTTATATGATTTGTCATTCATGATCACGGTAAAATGGTTGGAAATGTATTTTCAGCTTACGTTTCTTTAAATCATTGAGCCCTATTGACGCATATATGCGTCCTTTACCAAAAGGGTACCCGTGAAGGGTACATTTGTCTAATGCAAACAGTGAAGTCCCACATAAGAGGGCTCATGAAGAAGTCACTATTAGTCTTTTTGCAATATATTATAAAAACAACCCTAAACAGTTTCAAATTGAACAGCCTTAGTTGTAAACTTGATTTGTCCATTGGAAGTTTCAGGGGATAATGAGTTAACAGCAAGATCATAGCGGCAAGAGTACCAGTAAATCACGATGAAACTTTGATTCTTCCTGATTGTAATTAAACACACGTTTACAGTCGACCTTTAATAACCCGATCTCAACTAAGTCAAACTTACTGGTATTTCAAAGTTAAAACATGGCCACATTGAAGTTCGACAAAACGATTAAAAGTTATTGAAATTCAACTAAATACAAAATGTAATTTCATCTTAAGCAAGTTGGAGTTCACAAGGTTTGCATTATTATCCTGTAACCTTGTACTTCTATTTAATAAATGATACTTCTGGCGTCAGAAAAGACAATCAATGTCAATTTTTAATGCACGAGTATTGTTCAGTTATATTTAAAAGATAAAACAAAGTTGTGAAAAACGATACTAAGATATTTAAGGTGAAACTGTTATTTAAGACATGAATCCTTGTCGTCTTCCTAAGACTGCAATTTCTCCGGATTGCTCCAAATTCTTAGGATTTTTATCCTAGCAGATAGTAACTTAAAGCAGGCTGAAAATAAAGCAGAATGCGCCTTAAGCCGCATTCAGGTTCACTTTCAACCTGCTTTAAATAATCGCGCTTGAAAAATAAAAAATGGAAATCTTAGGACTGTTCAAGATCAATTTATGGCAGCTCTGTCTTTCTTTATAAGCAATGTAGAATTTAGATGGAACATATGTTGCAACTATTTATCTTGATAACACGTTAAGACAATGTCAATGTGATTAACATGTCCTGACCTACTATATCACGGTAAATCAATGAAACCAATATTCCTATCCTGTTTTTGAGAATGTTGCCTATAAATAAGGTAACTGTTTTCCTCTGTTGCAACACGGTCCAATATTGGCATTGTTTATGAAATATCAGATACCGGTGGCTCACCAATCCTGTAACTAATTTAATTTCAATTATTCTGTCTACACAGAAACTGTGACAGTGGCGGATTTCCTTGTCTAAAATTTTAGAACCATTTCTTTAACTTCATTGTTACAATATAACATTTTTATATCGAATTATGGATTGCAAACAGTGTAGAATTTTATATCGAATTATGGATTGCAAACAGTGTAGATTATTATATCGAATTATGGATTGCAAACAGTGTAGATTATTATATCGAATTATCAATTGCAAATAGTGTAGATTCAAGATCAGATACTGCGTTCACAACGCAGTGTTTGTTCTTGAATCTACACTGTTTGCAATAAATACTCTAATATTGGGATGTGATTTTGGACTTCGATGTGTGCAATATGCCTGTTCGTTTTTCTCTTTTATTGGCTCATATATTTTACTGTAAAACACACGTGCTCCTTCAGAGTGTGTGCTGTTTTCTCAAAGTTCATGCTGTTAACTCATTTGTGCCCACGATCCCATATATTGGACATAGGCAATCAGTGTATACTCAGATCAGACGCCGCATCATGCGGCGTCTGATCAGAGTCTACACTATTTGATGATAGGAATTTCAATACAAAACAAAATTAAAATGAAACTTTTGACCAGGCATCCCTTTGATAAAGAATAGACTAATCTTAATATAAAAAACATGGAAGAATCTACTGAGCACATTCTGGATTAACTGAAGGTTTGGATCCGCAGTTGCTGAGTATGATTGGAGTGCCACACAGTGTAAATTATCGTATCGCTTTAGTGATCAAAATGATGCATTGAAATAAATTATATAATATTGATTGTACGTAATTCCTGTTGTAGAGATTCTCAATTGTTTTCTGTGACAACCGTGAAATTACCACGACTGTGTAAATTAAACTACAAATCTTATTGTCGTAAAATAAACCTTGATGTCGTAAACCAATCTACAAGAAACAGCTTTAAGTCTTTTGAAATCTACGAGCGGGTATGTGATAACTTTTGCAAATAGTTTCGATTAAGATGAAAAGCGGAGTAGCTCGGTGTTTCAAATTGGATTCAAACTAGTTGACATTCTTATGATATTTCCTGAAAGAAATATCAGATCAAACACATTTTAGAATCATTGCATACAACAAACTCTGCAGAAGACATTTAGCGTAGCAAAAAGCGTGCTGATGTTTAGATCAGGATGACAGCGAAACAGAACTATTCTGGTGGTGCTTTCACTTTTACGTCATCCTGTTTTAATCCATTACTTCATAGCCTATTTCTAGTGTTGAAGATATGTGACAGTTAAAGCATGATTAATGCAAAATAGAAATATAATATGTCTTTCTATATGATTTAATCAATTACCGCATAGCCTGTTTCAAGTATTGAAATGACACATGTTCATGACTGTATACATGGAAATCGAAACTGTTTTCTTCAGAGGAGATGCATATCTATGGCGTAATGAGTTTTGCTCTAATATGTCAATGACACTGTTTTTTTTTATTTTGGTCGTTTTATCATGGTTTAACTATAGTTTTCACCTTACCCGTACATAAGTGCACTAATACTTTCTACATCTCTACATACATATTTAGAGCAGTGACGTCATCGTTTCCTCGACAACAAAAATGACATGTTGGTAAGCTGTTGCAGATGCCAATTAGTGCAGACGACAATTACATACATGCATCATGCAGAAAGTTAACAAGTTAATGTGACCAGCTGTGAAACTAAATTAACATTAACCCTTTTGCTGCCATTATTGCGTAGAAACCCGTGTAACACAGTCACAAACACAGTCTTACACAGTCACTGCAATATTATCATCTGCTTATTCTTTCCATCTGCTTTTACTTTTAAAATTTGGAATGCTCTGCGTTTTGATTTTGATATGAGTGACAAACAGTTTGGAACCTGATCAGACGCCGCTTCTGATCAGGCTCTATACTGTTTGCAAATGTCAGAGTTGTGGCCCTTGGCAGTGAAAGGGTTAATATTGCATTCTTCCTGTCATTTGCACCAATCGTTACTTGTAACACTTCTACTGACAACATTGGTTGCATTGCCATTTTCAAACAATTTTGCTCCTGATCAGACGACATGCTACCCACCATCTGATCAAAATTTTAACTCTTTGAAGCCCGTATTGATATTTCTTCAGATAAAATGCCTTAACCTATGTTTAAAAAATACAGTGCTCCCTCTCTACAACGACACCCAATGGGAGACACATATTGTGTGTGTTGTTGGGAGGGAGTCGTTATAGAGAGGGAACATTAAGACTTGACTTACATTTGCAAACAGCTTGAATCCAGATCAGACGCCGCGTAATCTGATCTGGATTTAAAATGTTTGTCACTAGTCATTATATTAATTCTATCAAAATGTCCACCAATATGTGACTTTGAGAAAAGACAGCAAACAACAATTTTAAGCAGACGATATTGCAGCAGTGAAAGCGTTAGACATAATTTTATTGTTTTGGGAACAGCAGCAAGCGTTGTTGTAAGGAGGGAGTCGTTGTTGGGAGGGCCGTTGTAGTGGGGAGCACTGTAAATGCAGACGGTAATATTTTAGCAGACGAAATCATGACGGTACTTAATCAGTTGGTGCTGTTCGGGAGGGTATTTGAGAAATTGATGCATGTACTGGTGAAGTGTATATCAAGTCCGACGTGTCAATAGAATTGATCAAGTTAACTCTTTCACCACGAAAGGCGCATGCCGTCGACTTTGCAAACAATTTAATCCAGTTACGAGTTGTCCGATTAAGATAAAAAAATGTTTGAGAATTATTTCAAGATATCTTCTAGTATGTGAACACTACAGTATTAACCCATTACCCCATAGTCTGTTTCTAGTTTTGAATATAGGTGAATACTTAAAGCAAGTTAATAGTAAAGCAGAATGCGTTTTAATGCGCATTCTGCTTTACTTTCAACCTGCTTTAAAATACCACCTGCTAGAATAAAGAAATATTCCTTATGATACAAGTCATATTCATGAAGTATCAATTGGAACTATTTTCTTCAGCGGAGATATAAACTAAATGCGCAACAAGGCGCTTCTATTTGGTAAAGGGTTAAAGTAGACGATATCATGGCAGAGAAATAATTTAAGCAGATGAAACCAATGACATTGAAAGGGTTAACAATTATCCTGTATCTACATCATCTGGTTTAAACTTGTTGTCTGCAAAACAACAATTAAATGGTTATACCCGGTATCAAGCAGCGATGATGTCCTTTTTACTGAAGATACCTAAACGACAGTTTCAAACTTCTTTGGAATCTAATAAGACACCCAGTAACTCGGCGTCTAGTAAAGGTTAAAGTGTCTTACATGGCAATAAAGTTGCACCTGTAATGAAAACAGCTTAACGTTCTACTGCGCAAACAAAACTTCTAGTTTGTTGACATTTCTTAATTAAATGCGACAACACTGTACTAGACCTTAATAAATCATTCGGCACTAGAATGACGTGGACTCCATTAAGATAGTCGAAATCAGAAATAATATTATTGCCAGTTATCCGAAATCATTTCAACGACATAACACGGAAAGTAGTTATCAATCGAACCAGAAATAAACCAACACGTAAAATAAAAGGAAGGAAACTTAAAACAATCTACAAAACAAAATAAGAGGCAGCAGGCCTAAGTACTTTAGAATTATAGTCAAATCATGCCTAGCGCCCCTTAAACCACAGGGACCCGACACGATTGATTTTTGAGAGAAAAAATTGTCAGAAGGTATATATATATATATACCTTCTGACATTTTTCTCTCTCAAAAAGCAATCGTGTCGGGTCCCTGTGCCTAAAACCAGAACGATGTACAGAAGGACCTCTCTATTACGACCACTAAAAAAGCAGGCTAATTGTCTGTATAAAAACAGGTTACAGCTTAAAGCAATGTGAAAGTGAAACAGAAAGCTCCTGTAGGAGCTTTCTGTTTCACTTTCACATTGCTTTAAGCAGTCACCTGTCTTAAACGACTAATATTTGACAAAGTTTAGTGGTCGTAATAGAGAGGTTCTACTGTATTGGCAAATCGTGTTATTCAAGATGAGACACGTTACGAGATACGTGTTCATATGTACATGTATACTGAAAATGAAAACTGCAACAAGCAAACTTTAAGATATTAATTTGATGAAAGCCATATTTTCACTTCCGTTTACGTCAGAGAGACTGAAATAGGCCTGCAGACCTTTCCAATTTCCGAAAGCCGCGCGTTCTTGTGATTTAGATGCTACATTGGTTGTTCCTGCAGCATAGCAGACGATAGTTTTTTTTAAAAAAAAACCCAAACCCACTAGTACTTTTAGATAGAAATGATTTGCCGCCGCTGGTGGTAAATCAATTATGCAAGCGTTTGGCGACGATTCTAAAATAAACAGTGTAAAGACAGGGCGATGTCGCGACTATTTATTATACATTTTCTTGGTTGTTAACCGTCTGCTGCTTGTTAACGACGTCTGTAAAACGAATTAACTCTTTCACATTGGATTCTGAAAATATTGTCGTCTGTAATTTCACTCCAACTTTACAAATTTTGGTTGGAAAAAATATTAATAAAAATGTCAAGCAGATTTGATCCTTATCAGACTCGGTGTCTCACCGACCGGAATAAAAATGTTTGTAAGTTAAGACGACTGCACCATTGGCAGTGGAATAGTTAAAGCTTACTTTGTTTTTAAATTGACTAACACGAAATAACCCTTTTACCTCCATACATGTAAGCGACTACTGTAGACTTTACAAACAGTTGGACCCTAATCAGACACCGCGTAACGCGGTGTCTGATCAGGGTCCAAACTGTTTGACAATTATTTAAACGTTCTTTCAGTCATCTTGCTTTACTTTCAACTTGCTTTAAGTGGTCGTCTGTCTTCAAAACTAATGAGTAAATGTGTTGGTGAACTTTAGCCAAACACAAAAGGAATATGTTTTTACAAAGAACCATTCCAGAGAGCGCCACGATTCTCCCCAATTCCTTGATAGTATCAATATTTAGGAGATCAATTTATAAAATTTAGAATCTGAAAATTTGAAATTAGAAATCGCTTGTACTAGAATTGATCAAAAATGTTATATTCAACCAAAAATTCATTCTAAATAATAGGAACATTATATTTCTGAAATCGATAATATCATTAAATGTTTTTATATAGCAAATTAAGATATAACACATTCTAGAATATGAAATAAACTGTCGAAATACGGGTAAATTCGACTTAAACGAGGTCGAGATGTTGCAGGTTCATTTTCGAACTGAAAAGTAACTGTGATAAACTCATATTTATATTTTCATGTCCATCAATTGTACGTATTGCTGCCAAATCCTGATTTTTAATTTTAAGGATGCGCTCAAGCCTCTTAAAACATGTATTAATTTACCAAGGACGTTGTCTAGTTTATATTTAATCAGTATATTATTGAATCAATTACCTTTTATTGTATATAATTACGTCATTATTTTAGAACATTTCATTTTTTACATCTAGTAGATATCACCTTTTAATCAGTTTACTTCAAGTCTGGCTTGAGGTAATATTCGATTTTTTAAAAACCACTTCATTGTATGGCTTGTTGGCCTTCTATTGCTGTCGTTAGCTTTTATTGAACTTGATCTTAGTAATTTTTTAAACACACTAAATGCTTACAATGTAAGAGTTTGGTGTGCAGTATTAAAAGCTGATATGTGCATTTACCTTCTGTATATACTATATTTTGTTCCTATGATTATGCTATGTATCATGAATAACTGTGATCGTCTCTTATAATTCAATAATGAATGACTTTGTACATACATGTAAAACTGTAATTTGCATGAACTGTAATGTTACTTTGATGTACAAAGAAGAGACAGAAATAAAGAAATAAAGTATGATGTCCCACTTTATTGATCAGATATAATGAACTTGACAAAATAGGTATTTAATCACTTTTGTGCCATGACGCCATCATTCTAAACATTTGTCGTCGAATCTAATTTCGCAAATATTAATTTTATGCAGTTTGACGAAAGCAGTATTGTTATAAGTGTCGAAACAGTTTGGACTCTGACCAGGCGCCGCGTAGACTTAAGATTTAAATGGTGACGAATTTTGTTAATCAGATAATTGACATATCTATTTAGCAACCAATAATTTGTTCGTTTTACTTTCTTTAACTTCTACTACAATCTGAAAGTAGGTCTTTAATGAAGAAACATGGAATTCTTTTTAAATAAGATACTAATGTCTTCTATGTGGGACAATAGTTTCGTTCTACATTAGACTGCCATCGGTCTTAACTCTTAACCATATAGCCTGTTTATAGTTTTGAAGACATATGACCACTTCGAGCAGGTTGAAAGTAAAGCAGAATGCGCCCCAAGGCGCATTCTGCTTTACAATGTACCTTCAGCCTACTTTAAGCTACTTTTTTCTAGGATATAGGAAACTTTTTTTATGTTGCACATGTATTACTCTATAAAATGGAAGTATTTCTATAAGTGGACGAATTAATTCAATGCGGAAAAATATCTAATAAGTAAAGAATGACAAGACTGATCGTACATCTTTTTTTGAGTGATCAGACATGAACTATCGGTTTCTTAAAGGATTATCCAATGTCTACACTTTATCAATCTGTTACTGTCTCTCGGATATATTTGTAGTAATCTGTCATGAATAAATACAGTGTCTTTGTCTGGAGATTGGACAATCTTGGCGAAAAATGACCCTCACAAGAATTTGTTGTTGTTCTATTGACAAATACATTAATTTAGTGAAATGAAATAGTAACAGTCGAACTTCGATAACTCGAAGGTTGTTGACCCCCTAATGAGATTAGACAAACTCGGTTCACTACGAACAGCGATCGGCCATTCTCGTCACCTACCGACCTGTTCCGAACCATGCTTTAGAAAGGTTCGGAACGGACCGACAGTTGACGAGAATTGCCGAACTGTTTGCCACTCAAGTTCAATCAAATAGCAAGAATTGTTAAAAAGGTGTCCTTTTCGACATATTACTGCAAATCATTTAGATCTAGTTTTCGTTTGCGTTTAAACGGGAAAGAAAAACGTCTACTCAACTGTATGTATTGTGTGGGACGCTATATCAATTTTCATAAAATGTATTCAGCAGACACAGCTTTGTATGAAAGTAGGGTATGTAACTCTCAGATAAATAACCTGAGAGTTTATATTATTTAGTTGTTTCCCTTCATAAAAATGGTAATTTTGAACTAAATTTTTAATTTTTCAACAAAATCTCTTGAAAAATTGGAATACACCTGACTCCAAGGTTATAAGTGTTTGAGTTTAGTTTGAAGTCGTTCTCAAGCATTGATTGGTCAGATTTGAGCAAAAGTTTAAATCTGACCAATCAAATGCTCGAGGACGATCTAAGACTCAACTCAAACTCATTATAACTTGGGGCCTTATGTATCCTAAGATGTAAATTTTGTCTTAGAATCATTGTACAAAGGGAAACCTTTCATTTACGGATTTTATACGATTTACCGTAATAAGGTTACTTTAATTTCAAGAATTGGGTAACAGGTCTAAGAATACATCTTTTGAAGGCGAAGTATTGTATATTAATTTTCTGGTCCCTAGGTCCTTGAACTTTACCTTTATCTCAATTATAGAAAAAATTATTTTTTGTCTGTGGCATATGTGTATACATCTTTGAGTTTGATGTGCTACGTACCACTTCAAGGTCACTGTGTCCTTGACCTTGATCTAAACTATATAAAAGAATAGTCTGGAGAATATTTTCTATACCACATCAGTTGGGGATTCCAAAATGTGTGAGAGTATGTCTTAGGATGGCACAGTGCCACAGATATTTTGTAATTTTGGATTCGACCTTGACCCATGACTTCAATTTAGAAAAAAATGTCATGAGCATATTTTCAAAAAGAAAATTAGCCAAATTAATCAAAATATGTGCGTGAATACGTTTTGGGATA
Organism: Gari tellinella; assembly: GCA_922989275.2. Classification (NCBI taxonomy): domain Eukaryota; kingdom Metazoa; phylum Mollusca; class Bivalvia; order Cardiida; family Psammobiidae; genus Gari; species Gari tellinella. Next base: position 49,654,198 of record OV277864.1, read on the forward strand.
ACGCGGTGTCACATACCTGTTTTAGGTCGCGGTGAATTTTGACTTCATTTAGAGCAAAAGCTTGTCCGGATCATAATATTATGTCCTATATAGAATACAAAAATTAATGTGTGAGTACTTTTGGGGATGGTGTTGTTTTCGTATCATTTAAAGGTCAACGTGACCTTGATCTTGACCTGCAACCTCACGTATGGAAGAAGCTTCCCCGGAACATATTCCCTATATTGTATCTGCATATGACACAACATTTGGTGTTTGAGTACAATTTGGCATGGCGTTTTCAGATTACCGTGACAAATGTTGTGTATGAATACATTTTTTGGTCTGTATACAACAACAAAATGCATTCCAATATAACCCCCTTTACTTTAATGACCTGTTTAACAAACGTTTGCCTACTTTTGAGCGCTAAACACATGTTTTATTGGAACAGGGAAATAAAAACAAAAGAAACAGTGACATCACAAACTATTTTAATGAAAATTTGAAACAAAGCGTATAGCTAACAAACATGACACCATAGGCGCCATTACACAGTACAATTAAGTGATGGTTGTAGGCCTACATGCTAGAATACCACGATACCATTACAGTATGGAAACCTTTTCTTCTTTCCTTTCAGGCGGAACTATCCACCAAAGCAAAGGCATTATTTCATTACCCCATAAATACGCATTTTCACTCCTTTAATTTATTCCTCTACTGAAGAAAATAGTTCCATTTTTTACAGTTATGAATGTGAATCATAAGAAATATTTTCTATATTCAAGTAGATGGTAGCGTAAAGCAGGATGAAAATAAAGCAGAATGCGCCGTAAGGCGCATTCTGCTTTAATTTCAACAGTCTTAAAGTGGTCATCTATTTTTAAAACTAGAAATAGGTACTGGGATTAACATATGAAAAAATGACAGTATTTTGAAAATGGCTTAATATGACCAGTGGTCTAGGTTCGTGGCGTCAGATCTGGCAAACAGTGCAAAACCTAGATCAGCATTGTGCGGCGTCTAAAACGAGTCTACACCCTTTTCTAATAGCAACGTCAGTAAAACAATTTAAAGTAAAATGAAATAAACAAACAAGACACATCTTACAAGCGTAAATGAAAAATGGACTCATCCAATATAGAAGTGTGGAAGAATCCATTAGATATTATGCGGTGTCTGATCTGAGTGTAGTCTTTGCCTATGTACAATTTAACCCCTTCACTATCAATGACGCCAAAAGGCGCGTTTGCAAACAGTTTGGAACCTGATCAGACGCCGCGTAATGCGGCGTCTGATCAGGACCCCAACTGTTTGACACTCGTTTTGAATTTTCTTCAATCATACTGCCTTAGATTTACCTTTAAAACAATTTTGTATACAACAATATTGAAGCAGACGACAATATGGCGGTGAAGGGGTAAAATCTCACGATGAATTTGATCCTGAAAGGGTTAAATGATGCTAGACATAAATGGGTTAAGGAGTTCGACTTTTAAGACGTTTCAAACTGTTTTTATTTTTCCATAACACCTGCGACTTCCACTAACAAAACCAAGGAAAATTGGTCCATAAAAATTTAGAACGACTTATGTCATTAGCAAAGCAACGAGCCTTAAGGTCTTTTCAATCACTCAGAGACTTAGTTCTTGCCAAGGCGACCAAACTACTGTTCTCTGATTGGACAAAAATGTGAGACAATTACCAATGGTTGGTTTAAGCATACTTTAAACAGTGTCTTTACCATAAGCATGCCTTAAGTAGGTTTAACTAAAGTACGAATGACGCTCCATGCTACATGTACAAGTAAGCCCCTAATCTAGTATTTCATCAAATAACCCATTTATGCCCTATTGTGTTTTCGTTCATGCTTATATATTTGATTATTCCATTTTAATTTTAAGAAGTGTCTGGTCTGATATTTCATTTCATTTTAATTTTGTTAGCGAACAGTACATACTATATTAGCGAACAGTACATACTCAGGTCAGACGCCGCATTATGCAGCGTCTGACCAAAGTCTGCACTGTTTGCCTATGTCCAGTTTATGGGACACTAGGCACAAATGGGTAAAAGTTTTAGTATTGAAGACAGATGGTGGCTTAAAACAAGTTGAAAGTATAGTAGAATGCCTATTAAGGAGTATTCCGATTTACTATAAGCCTGCTTTAAGACACCATCTGCTGTTCTGATAGTTCATGTTTTTGACTGTTTAAAGTAGACATATTTTCTTTAATGGGTGAATAAATCAAAGACGCAGAAAGATATGTTGGGTAATGGGTTAAACGAAAATCTTAAGATTGCAATGCAAGAAAGAAGAAACTTTTGAACAACTTTGAAAAAGATGCTTTCTTATATCTGAAGAGTTTACATGTAAAGTAAAACCTCTCCATTTCGACCACTAAATAAGGTTTATTATTAGGTGACTGCTTAAAACAAGGTGACTGTGAGACAGAAAGCTCCTTTAGGAGCTTTCTGTTTTACTGTCACCATGCTTTGAGCTGTCACCTGACTTTTATACAATTAATTAGCCTTCTTTTTCAGTGTTCATTATAGAGAGGTTTTATTATACATTGGCTAAAACGTGATAAATCCTGCTAAAATTTGGCTAAAGGCAATGCAGTAACATTTGGAAATAATAAAATGATGACCAACTATGTGAATCTAAGTGTCAAACAGTTTGTAGCCAGATCAGACGCCATTATCAGCTTTTGATCTGATTCCAAGCTCTTTTGATGTGTACATCAGTACTTGGAACATACATGCTTTTGTAGAATACACACTACAGTCTTAATGTCGTAGCCACTGAACGCCTCCGATCTGGCGTATTCTCCAAGAAACGTATTATTAAATTTAAAAAAATCGTGTTAGAATCGAAATAACATTTTATATCCTCTGAAGCTTATACATATATACTGGTTAAACGTGATAAATCCTGCCAAAACTTGACTAAAGACAATGCAATAATATCTAGGAATTTACAAAATGATGACGGTCTTTTTGAATCTGAGTGTCAAACAATTTTGAGACAGATCAGACGCCGAGTTATTTGGCAAACATGTACATGAATGATCTGGCTCCAAACTCATTTGACATGAACACCATAACTTGGCGCAAACATGCCTTTGTTGGGTACTGACATTTTAATACAACCTATAAGTCCTATATTGTGTGAGAGGGACAATCGACTTAACCAATATATGCATGGATATTGCAATTAACTATTTCCTGGAAGATTTCATTACACAAAAACTATATCAGGATGATCGAAAAACAAGACAGTGTTTGTCTTTACGGACGATAATTTCATGAAAAACTATCTTTGCGGTTTTGATAGACAACATTTGAGATGCATCGTATATCATAGCCGAAAACGACACGGAACTACGGTATATAAGCAAAGAATACCAAGAAACCTCCTCTAATCCGCGATAATGCACTTCAAGCGCGGCATTCGATTGACTGTTCCATTTGTCTCACACACATAATTAATGAATTTAATTCTTTAAATCACGTGAAATAAACATGTAGTAGACCTGACTTCCTTCACTATGTTTTGTCTGTACACACATCCAAAGCAATTTCATATTTCTTAATCTATAAACAGGATGGCTCTGGCATAAAGATGTCAAGACATGATTTAAATGGCACTGTTCTTCGCTGCTTTGTGAAAGTTAAGCTTTTGAGCTATTGCGCTTTTACTTGTGAAGCATGGGGTTAAAGTCGTGTGAAGTAACTGTAATAGTCAAAATGGCATAACTACTGACAACACTTCCAGTTTGGCTAATTCTCGGAAAAGTTTTTTACAAGTCATTTTAGAATCGAAGTAAAACATTCGTAGCGATGCATTATCGTGTATTAGATCACAGTTAGGCTTTATTGTGTAAGTAACATCTTAACTACTAATTGTGATCTAATGCACGATAATGCACGATAATGCACAGCTACATGTACGAATTTGTTATTAATTTTAAGCGTCGTAAAACCATTCACTGCCAAATTCAAATACATTTGAAACAACATATATCCATGTCAAAGTATCAGTGTATCTAAAAAACTAATCAGGGTTCAATCTGTTTTGTCAAGTCATAGACATAATTATTTGTTCAGCCAAATTGACAAACATCTAATTTGAAAATCAATGCTGATGACTGTTGTAAAGCAAAAAATATAATGAGAGTGCAAGAGTTTCATAGCTAGATATTTGAAACTCTCAGGTGTTTTCTGAAATTCTGGCTTTCATGAGACTATGAATATTTACAATGAAATGAGTATTTGGTTCTTCATTGGTTATTATACGTGAAGTGTTATTTACTAGAGAAAGTGAAAAGATTGAAATCCATTTCCAGTGCAGAAATGACTTCACGACACGTGTTAACCCTTTACCCAATAACCCGTATATAACATTAAATACAGGTGATCACTTAAAGCAGGTTGAAAGTAAAGCAGAATGTGCCTTAAGGCACATTCTGCTATACTTTCAGCCTGTTTTAAACCACCATCTGTTTGGCTATATAAATATATTTGTTATGGTAATTATTCACTAGGGTATAAACTAGAACTATTTTCTTCAGCGGAGGAATAATTAAATACGCTCAAAGTCGCTTCTATGTGGTAAAGGGTTAACCTTTTCCTCCATATAGGCATTAGTTCAACATCCCTATATCAAACTGTGTTGAAGGCAGGTTACTGCATTACCCCATAAATACGTCTTTTTATACATATAATTAATCCTCCACCGAATGAAATAGTTCCACTTTATAAAGTCATGTATATATACCAAAACACATTTTTTATATCATAATACATTTGTTTTGTTGATAGTAACTTAAATCGAGGACATTCTGCATTACTTTCAGCCTATATTAATATGCCATCTGTCTTCAAAACTAGAAACATGATATGGGGCACTAGGTTAAGCAAGATTAGCGTAGAACAAAACGTTCATTTTTAGGAGTGTTCTGATTTACTCTAATCTTTCTTTTAGCTGCAACCTGCGTTTGATAAATACTACTAAATTCTGGCTCTTTTGTGGAGGAATAGGTAAAGGTTCTATTCAAATGTGCTTCTATGGAGGAAATGGTTATTTACAGGAACCAGAAATGTACATTTCAGATCACATGACTGTTGAACTGATGTCGTGCTCCGCCTTCCCGTTGCTGGTAACAAGCGTGTATTGGTCATGTGTACGTGATTGTGTTCGAGATTTCTTTGGACTGTTTTTCGGTGTCTTGAAACACTTTTTGATACAAAATATTTTATGCACTTCGCTTCTGAAATAAGATCCAGTGATGTAATAAATAAACACATAACAAGCATAGTTTGAGAAACAGATTTCCTCCACGACTTTACGAACAGTATAGTATGTAAGATATCTTTGCCACTTAGGGTCCGTCGCCCAGTCTTCGAACTTCATTCTGTGGTCCCCGGTCGGAATGAGCGATTGCAGTGTGTAGACAATGGTTGCTGGCAGCAATGTGCAGATAAGATAAAATGAAACTGACAGAAGAGTAACTGTTGACGTTTGATTGACAGATCCACGGGAACTACTTTCGTCATACATCCGGAAAGACGCGCGCTGTGTCAATTGCCGGATCTCGCGAATGACGAGAATGTTGAACACCAACACGGCCAGTGGTACTATAGCAAATATCAAGAGTTCTGAAATCCAAGTCCAAACTGTGTAGAACCCCCTGGCTCCTTCTCTATAGTAACATACTTGTCTCTCTGTATTAAATGTCCAGATGTAGGTTTGAACCGACCCTAACAAAAAGGCTAACACTGTCAATGCCCCAACAACCATACACGCCCTTTGAACAGTACAAAACTTCTCCTTTTTGAATGGTATACACACAGCTATATACCGTTCAGTTGTGAATCCCAGAATGAGTAGAGGTGCGAGATACTGCGGAGTGATATACAGGAAGTTAAATATTTCACACAGCACAGGGTAATTGTAAGTATGCACACCCCACGCATATTGTAGTTCCATCAATAAATGTAACCATATGAAAATGAAATGGACGATGGCGATAGATCCGATATAGATTGCTGATGAATTAGTCTGTCTCATCCGTTTTGACAACCATATTTTCATGGTTATTGGGTTCCCAATGATTCCAATCAGGTACCATATCGGAGTAATGACCCTGTCTATTGTAAGTGCGGCAGGGGCTGCTATTCGGAACGCATCAACTGTTGATATGGGGCCACGGTGCACTTGAGGAGCCACGGTCGAGTTGAGGTAATGTGATATGTTTTCGTATGACATCTGTCTGAAAAATATAATTGGAAGATAAGATTAAACAATTTGTCAAAACTTTTAAAGCAATTTCAATCAACCACCCCTTACGACGGTGTTTAGTACGTTGGTCAGGATCAACACTTCTTTACACTAGTATCAAAAGGACAACGTTAGTTTCCAATTAACCCATTACCAAGGCTCCAGATAGGAGGTAGTGAACGGAACAAATACAACATTTTCTTAATTTTACAGCACCAAATCCTATGGTGTAACTACTCATTAGAATCGTCTCGAAAAGACGATTCTAATGAGTAGTAAGACCAGAGGATTTGGTGCTGAAATAAAGAATTCTGTTTTTATCTGGAGCTCTGCATTACTCTATAGTATTAGATACACATTTCTACCCATTTAATTTATTCCTCAACTGAAGGAAATAGTTCCAATAATTAATTTATACAATATGTATTATAAGAACTATTTTCTAAATTCTAGCAGATGGTATCACATTTCGCCGGCTTAAAAATGCAGGTATTAACATGTGCACAGGCGCGTACACCTGAAATTAATGCATGTAATTCGTCACTTCGAATCATGCTTAGAATTCACCGACGCTGATAAGAATGCAGCTCGGTTGTCAACACGGTATCTTATGGCGTCAGGTGTCACATGACTGGATTTGTATTACGAACGTGTTGCTTACTTGTTATCGTAGTTTTGAACCCTTTCAACGTCAAATTCCATATATAAGCCCTTTCGCAGACAAAATATAACATAACATATAGTTTATTGTAATAGTAGGTCTCCAGCCCATAATAAAAGTATATGATGCATATTTTATCATGCTAACTATTATAATAGTATATACAAATGGTATCCATTTCATACTTGTTTTAGCGCAATATGTTAAACATATTTCTCAAATGATTCATAGCCTATTGCTACGGGTTTAATCGTACGTGACATGTGCAGTATATCGTCTTCTAAAATTTTATGCAAAGTTCAAATTTTTGATTTGAACAAACTTGAGACGAATGATAGGTTGTATTTTTTCTGTAGATCCTAGATCTATTTGTATTTAACTATTGCAAACAATTTTGTTCCATATAAATTGCAAAACAACCCGTCAACTGCACAAAACCTTTGCTACTTTGAATAATGTTTTCCTTTTTATGTCCCTGAATGAAGTAGTCGGTGCATATTGGTTTTACCCTGTTTGCCTATATGTTTGTCTGTCCTTGGTCATAACTTTAGGGATGATATCGGATAGAGACTTCATATTTGACACAATATACGCTTAGCTATTATTTTAGAACTGTTTGTGATAGGGGCTACATATTTGGTATTCGAACTCAAATCAATAAGCTTTAGAGCTTAGTGCAGCTTGGGGTATGTCCAACAAAGGACACGGCCATTTAGCGATCATTACACTTTAACGAATACTTTTGAACTACATATGATACAGAGTTGATATTTGTTATGTGTACTCAATTCACGAAACTCACTGAGTCCAGTACAAATTTGGTCATGGAAGACAAAGGTCAAGGTCATTTGAAGAGCATGGTCACATCAGAGGGCGTAGTTATTTACAAGCACATCTTCTTTCAAATATTACCATATATAAGTAATACTAATAACAATAAAACAATATTAAATGAATGAAACAAAAATCAGTTTAGTCTTTATTGAGAGTGATAGTTGCAGTAGAGTGTTTTTCCAAAAGAACAATCTTTATGGCGCTTATGGAAAGGAAAAATACAAATGCTAATGTACTATTTATGACATTTATAGCAAATAATCTCGAATTTGTACATTATTTGGTGTCCGATTTCTTTCGTTTTATCGCAAGTGTATGATTATCCTTGGGTCTACTGTCAAATTTATATCAGTATACTAGTTTATTGTACATGTACTAAACCCGCCATTTACATGGAAGCGTCTGTTATGTAGGCTCGAATGTTTACAATGGAAAAGACGTTTTTTTCTGTTTAATCGAAACTAAACACAGAAGCTATGCAATAAAATGTAGAACATGTTGGTTTGATTTTTGCTTTAAAATGACGGTTTATTTTGATCTGAGTGACAAACAATTTGAAGCCTAGTCAGATCCCGGGTTACCCGATATCTCACCAGTCTCTAAATTGTTTGCAAAGGAAGTAATTGTTGTGGCACAACACATTCGTATAACCATTGTTCGGCTGGTTCTATCTAGGCAGAGCAGTGGTTTTGTAAATTTGTTTTGCCTTCTACGCCTACGCCCGAATCGGAATTCCGACCAATCTCATTAAAAAAAGATTTGTCTTTGAAATGAATTTTAAAATAAATATTTTTCCTAAAGTAATATGTATGTGCTTATAGAGGCGAATGACAAAAGATATGTGTTCAATGCCAAACGTGCTTTTCAATATCCTTCAGCAGCCAGCAGTCTTAAACACTATAAACAAGCTATACTTTTTGCAGGAACTTACGCAATGTTTTTTCGATCAAAACATAAACACAACAATCATTCACATATAATAAAATAGCAAACGTTATTAGGATAGCCGTGGTGGATTTCCGATAATCTGTCACTTTGACATGACAATAGTAATATATGACAGAACGTTATTACAATGGCTATTGTAGTGTAAGTGAACTAATAACGGGACATATAAGAGCTGTCGGATAACAGCAAAGCTCACCTACTGCAAACCTTTTATAAAAAGGTATCTATAAATAGAAAAGTCAGAACATTGCTAAACTATATAATCGCTGTTTAGCTTTATGGACAGTTTGGAAACACAATGGAATTTCCATATTAAACAGTTCAATTGCCCATGGACAACCTGGACAGGAAGCAATAATCATTAACGCCAGCATCAAAATCACGGCAGGAACCCGTGCGATGTTTTTGGCTGTAAAATACCCCTCGTAAAATGTTACACTTATTAATGAAGACAGTACAAGAGAGGTTAATCTATTTGTACCAGTACCCATTATAAAGCTGTTATATAATTAACTTCAAATTTGACTTCGATTGCTTTATTATTATCCAACCCTTTCAACGCCAAAGGCAACTGAAGTCGACCTTGTAGACAGTATGGAGTCGGATCAAACTCCATGCAAGTCAACGTCTGATCTGGTGTTCGTATCAAAACTTTCTAATCCAAAGCTTTAAAGATATGAATTTCGCATTTAATTGCACGACACATTTTAGCGGACAATATCTATTTCTGTGACAGGAATTAAGACGGAATTTAAACATATAAGCTACTAGAGTTGACAAAGACAAACCGTGTCGAACATCGAGAGGTTATCTAATGGGAAGCGCTTTTGAACGCACAACTCCTGTGTGAAAAGGGCGCTATATAAATCTGGTATAATAATAATAATAATACATGTAATAACAGGGCTGCCATTTCTCCGGATTTTTCCTAAATCTTCGGATTTTTTTTCTAGTACATGGTAGCTTAAAGCAGGCAGAAAGTAAAGTAGAATGCGCCTTAAGGCGCATTCTGCTTTACTTTCAGCCTACTTTAAGCAGACATGTGTCTTCAAACTAGAAACAGGCGATGGGTAAAGGTACGGTTCGTAAAATCGCATTTGAAAAATGCAAATATAGGACTTTTTATGTCAACTTATGGCAGCCCTGTAATAATAATAAAAAAAAAACCAGGTACCGCGTTTAGCGAGAATGTCGATAACAGAGCGCAGCAATGTTATTGGTGTGATTCAAGTTTGCGCCACTCTAAGACAAGTTAGTCTCGTTTCGTTGCTTCTGTTCGTAATTTTCAAGTTAACCCAACTCCCAATGACCTGTTACTAAATTTGAAAACAGGTGACCACTTAAAGCAGATTGAAAGTAAAGAATTCATGCGAATTCTTCCTTTTTCATCCTGCTTTAAGCTATCATCTGCTAGTATATAGACCATATTTCTTATGGTACATGAATCAGGTCGCTTAGTTGAATTTAACCCTTTCACTCTCAATGACGCCATAAAGCGCGTTTGGAAACAGTTTGGGCCCTGATCAGACGCCGCGTAACGCGTTAAATCTTACATTTTGAAATGTGTCTTGCAGACAACCATACTGAAGCAGACGACATTAAATCGGTGAAGGGGTAAAAGTCTTCCGAATAATTTTATCATGGAAGAGTTAACAGGCGGATACTGCAATTAACATTTTTGAAAAAATATAAGAAAACTACGGTAACCAATTTGAAATTTTGTGAAGTGTAGGAGACTATGGTTCAGTTCCTTTCGGGTGGTCGCTTAATTGTAGAGGATGATTAGCACAGTGTTAATACTTTAAAGTATTAACGAGGTCAGGATTTCTTGACATGCAAAACATTCATTAAAGATAATAAGTTAAAAGATTTAATCGTAAAAGCATCACTTCTAATTCTTAATTATTGCACACGAAGATTTATTGAAATTGTTAAGCCCGTACATTTAAAAAACAAACAAAAAACCACACCAAAAACACACACACAAAAAGCAACACTTTGTTAATCAGTCTTTATTCAACATCAGAGTGACTAAATGACTTGGATATGCACGTTACTATATAATGCAGGGAAAGGGATATGCAGAATGAAATATATTGGACCTTTCAGCATTTTTTGGGCCTGCTTTAAATTATTGTCTTTAGCTAAAACTGTAGCTTTACATTATTTTGAGCGATCGCTTAACAAAGATTGTACTGTAGTCTTTCAACACTTTTAGTTTTGCATAAAGTTATGTGTAGCATCTTCCTTTCTATATTATATTACATCAGAACGGAAGAAAAACAAGCACTTGATTAATTGGCATGAACTTAATAAATTGGTTGAAAGTTTACTCCAAGTAGGTTTGATATTGAAAGAAAAAAAGTTTATACAGAATTAGTTCATTTGTTTTAAAAAGTATAGAACATTTATGATTAATGTTGAAAAGTCATTGGTGCGATGATTCACCAGGATCAAATCTCAACTTTTACTGTTATTTCCAGTTAGCGATTTCCTTTTAGAATGTTGAAACGCTTGACTCAAGTTTATTGTCCATTCCCTACAATGTGGTGACCAGTCTTAAAAACTAGAAAAATGCTATCTGGTAAAGCAATAATAAACGATTTGCTATTTACAGACATTCTTAAATATAGTTAACATCATCTATACGAATCACATTCGACAAATATATAGGTAAGGATTGGCATAGCCGGTCATTATGACACAAGAGCGAAATATATCGAAAGGCTATCAGGTCCATCCCCTTTCTATGTTAAAACTCGACTACACAAACATTCACAAAAACTTTGGATCCAGATTTGATGACAAATAACTCAAAATCCGTTTAGGATCTAAACTTGTTTCTTTGCGATAATGTAAAATTTCTAAAAACTAAATTTGTGAATAACATGCAGACGAATATTTATAAGCAGACAGTATTAGGGCGGAAAAGGGTCTAATAACTACTCTCACAATATCTACTAAGTGTGTACCCAAAAACAGGCCCTAGATGGATAGCGTCTAATAAAATTATCGTCTGCGAAAGAAATTCAAATTAAGTAAGTGTCTGTTAGCTCTCAAGAAACATATAAGCAAGTTCTAAACAGTTTTGATTCAGATCAAATTCCGAGTTACTCCGCGTATGATCTTGAATAAAAATTACAAATAAAACCAATTCGCGCATAGCAAGAGGTTAAACTTATTCATTACAAAGGATTTGACCAAATTCTTTAAACCTTCAGCACACTGTGTGAATGCATACGGTTGGATCCAGATGATACGCCGAGAAACCATCAGAATCCAAACTGTTTTAATATCTCAAGATATAGTCTAAAATGCAAAGCAGATAGAGTAAAACCTCTTTATTACGACCACTAAAAAGAAGGCTAATGGCTTATTTAAAAAACATGTGACAATTAAAAGCAAAGTGGTGGTAAAAAGACGGCTAATTAATTGTATAAAAGTCGGGTAACAGCTTTAAGGTTACAGTAAAACTGAAAGCACCTTAAGGAGATTTTTGTTTTCATGTCACGTTGCTTAAAGTAATCATCTGTCTTAAACAGCTAAAACAGTCAATTTAGCAGTCGTAATATAAAGGTTTTACTGTAAATTCTATTCGAAGACTCGCTGCAGACGGCACTTTCGCAGACGAACATAAATAGCGTGCTAGAGATTAAACAGGATATCCAATCTGTAATTCGTCTGCTGCCAGAAAGGCCAGCTGATTTTGATCAACTAGCCTTTAAATTAAATAATGAATATTCATTCGATAAATGCATACCATTTGGTTAATCAGACAGCCGTTCTATATTCGAAATGTTTGGGATATTCAGAAGCTTTCATGCTCGTAATTGCAGACGGCGGAAAAAAGGCAGCAAATATACGCTAGACGTTTATCGTCTGGGGTAGATGACATAAATACGTTTATCCTTTGTGCCATATTCTGTTTTCATTTTTAAGACAGACGCCTTAACCCATTTGTGACTGTCGTCCCATAACAGGGACAGAGGCAAATAGTGTAGATTCTGATCAGACACCGCATTATGCGGCGTCTGATCAGACTCTACAACACGAAACACTGTAAAAACAAGAAATATCTTTAAAAAAGATATTCAGCGGAATGGGTGGTGGAATTAAGTCATGCTGTAGATGAATGTGCAAAATACCATCTCACTTTTGTAAATAAATAATGAAACAACACAATTGTGTTTAACTCACTTGAGGCCATTTATTATATTGCTATCAATGTATGGTAAATTTGTACAAATATTTAAAAATTAAAATAAATTGGTAGTAACCCATAACAAAACACCTTAGAGCTACCACTGTCTATAAAAAGACAAATCGTCATAATCTTAAAATAGAAGCATGATGTCATCAGCTCAGTATAGTAAACAACCTGCACTGTATCTCACAATTAGACCTGCCTGGCTTCAGTTTATCAGGGCTCCAGATGAGAGGGAGTAAACCGAACAAATCTAACATTTTCTCACTCATTTCAGCACCAAACCCTATGATGTTACCACTCATTTTGATCGTCTCGAAGAGACAATTCAAATGAGTAGGACATCATAGGGTTTAATGCAGAAATAAAGATTTCAAGTTTTGAAATACTCCCCTTATCTGGAGCCCTGGCTACTATCCAATCAGACAATTCAGTTTTCAACAGGTACTTTTAATTCTAAATATCTGATCAAATATTATTGGTTGAAAATAATAACAGTTGGAAAATGTGTTGAAATAGAAACCATTCAGCTCCGCTGAATAAAATGAAATATCAGCACTTGTTTAAAGCGTTATGAGGTCATGGTAAATGCTAAAACAGGGCATGGGAGATGACTGAAAATGAATCCCATTGAGGAAGCAGTAAAAGCGCGAAAATGCGTTTCTTTTATGGTAAGGGTTAAAGACGAAAAAAATGAAATAAAACTGAAATGTCTATCCAATACTTTTTTTCGTTTTTTATAAACAAATTTCAACTTCAATCTATAGTTCCTCTTTGTATGTTTGTCAATTGCCATTTGCAAGGTTTGTATAAAATACTGCGGGTTTCACTACAGTTCAATATAATTCTTTGTTTTACCATACTGACCTATCTAATTATCTTGCCAACGTTTGGCTTAGCATTTTCTAACAAATTGATGCGACAATAGGCTTGAATTTGTTGACAACAGTCCATGGCAATTTGTTTAATTTTATTTAATTTTTCTTTTTTATAAAATAGTAAAGTTTTTTTATGATTTGCCATTCATGATCACGGTAAAATTGTTGGACATGTGTTTTCAGCTTACGTTTCTTTAACTCATTGAGCCCTAGTGACCCATATATGTGTCCTTTACCAAAAGTGTACATGTGAAGGGTACAATTGTCTAATGCAAACACTGGTGGTCATTTTGCAATATATTATAAAAAAAAACTCTAAAAAGTCTAAAATAGACCAGCCTTTGATGTTCACTGGATTTGTCAATTGGAAGTTCAGGGGATAATGAGGTCTATGTTTCAACTTTGGAATACAAAACACATTTAAGTTCGACAAAAACGATTAAGAGTTATTGAAATTCAACTAAATACAATATGTTATTTCAAGCAAGTTGGAGTTCACAAGGTTTGCATTATTATCCGTTAACCTTGTACTTCTATTTAAACAATGATACTTCTGGCGATAGAGAAGACAATCAATGACAAGTTTTAATGCATGAGTATTGTTTAGTTATATTTCAAAGATAAACGATACTAAGGTAGTTCAAGTGAATTTATTATTTGAGACATGAATACTTCTCGTATTTCCAGGACTGCAATTTCTCCGCATTTTTTCCAAATTCTTAGGATTTTTATCCTAGCAGATAGTAGCTGAAAACAGGCAGAAAATAAAGCAGAATGCGCTTTAAGGCGCACTGTGCTTTACTTTCAACGTGCTTTAAGAAATCGTGCTTGAAAAATAAAACAATGGAACTCTTAGAATTTTTCAAGATCAACTTATGGCAGCTCTGTCTTTCTTTATTAAGCAATGTAGAATTTAGATTGAACATAGGATCTTGATAACACGTGAAGACAATGTCAATGTGATTAACATGTCCCGACCTACTATTCCACGATAAATCAATGAAACCAATATCCCTATCCTGTTTTGGGGAATGTTGCCTATAAATAAGGTATATGTTTCCCTATGTTGCAACACGGCCTATAATATTGGCATTGTTTATGAAATATCAGATACCGGTGGCTCACCAATCCTATAGCTAATTAAATTTCAATAATTCTGTCTACACAGAAACAGTGACAGTGGCGGATTTCCTTGTCTAAATTTTTAGAAGCATTTCTTTAACTTCATCGTTACAATATAACCTAATTATATCGAATTATGTATTGCAAACCTTGTAGATTATTATATCGAATTATGTATTGCAAACAGTGTAGATTATTATATCGAATTATCTATTGCAAATAGTGTAGATTCAAGATCAGATACTGTTCACAACACAGTGTCTGTTCTTGAATCTACACTGTTTGCAATAAATATTCTAATATTGGGATGTGATTTTGGACTTCGATGTTTGCAATATGCCTGTTCGTTTTTCTCGTTAATTGGCATATATATTTACTGTAAAACACACGTGCTCCTTCAGAGTTTGTGCTGTTTTCTCATAAATGTTGCTGTTTACCCATTTGTGCCCACGATCCCATATATGGGACATAGGCAAACAGTGTAGACTCTGATCAGACGCCGCATTATGCGGCGTCTGATGAGAGTTTACACTATTTGCTGATAGGCATTTCAATATAAAACAAAATGAAAATTTTGACCAGGTATCCCTTTGATAAAGAATGGACGGACCAATCCAATATAAAAACATGGAAGAATCTACTGGTCACATAGGGATTAACTGAAAGTTTAGATCCGCAGCTGCTGAGTATGATTGGAATGCCCCACATTGCTAATTATCGTATCGCTTTACTGATCAAAATGATGCATTGAAATAAATTATATAATATTGATTGTACGTAATTCCTGTTGTAGAGATTCTCAATTGTTTTCTGTGACAACCGTGAAATTACCACAACTGTGTAAATAAAACTACAAATCTTATTGTCGTAAAATTGACCTTGTTGTCGTAAACCAATCTACAAGAAACAACTTTTTAGTATTCTGAAAATAACTGTTGCAAAGAGTTTAGAGCAAGATGAGATGCGGAGTAGCTCGGAGTTTCAATTTGGATCCAAACTTTTGACATTCTGATGATACTTCCTGAAAGAAATATCAGTTCAATCACATTTTAGAATTATTGCAAACAACACATTATGCAGATGACAACTAGCGTAGCAAATAGCGTGCTGATGAAAGCGAAACAGAAATATTCTGGTGGCATTGTCTCTTTAACGTCATCCTGTTCTAACCCATTACCTCATAGCCTATTTCTAGTGTTGAAGATAGGTGACAGTTTAAACCTTTCCCCATAGAAGCGACTTTTAGCGTATTTAATTTATTCCTCCGCTGAAGAAAATAGTTCCAATTTAATCTGCCATGAATATATATTATGGGGAATATTTTCTATATTCTAGCACATGGAAGCTTAAAGCAGGCTGAAAGTAAAGCAGAATGCGCCTTAAGGCGCATTCTGCTTTACTTTCAACCTGCTTTAATTAGCCACCTATCTTTAATACTATAAATAGACTATCAGGTAAAGGGTTAAAGCGGGATGAATGCAAAACAGAAATATAATATTTCTTTCTACATGCTTTAAATATTGAAATGACACATGTTCACGACTGTATACATGTAATTCGGAACTGTTTTCTTCACTGAATTAAATTCTTAAAACTGTATATCTATGGCGTAATGAGTTTAGCTCCAATATGTCCTTGACACTGAACTTTTATTTTCTTTATTTTGGTTGTTATATCAGGGTTTAACTATAGAATTCACCTTACCCGTATATAAGTGCACTAATGATTTCTACATCTCTACATACATATTTAGAGTAGTGACGTCATCGTTTCCTTGACAACAAAAATTACAAGTTGGTAAGCTGTTGCACACGCCAATTAGTGCAGACGACAATAACATACATGTTACAAACAGAAAGTTAATAAGTCATTGTGACCAGCTGTGAAACTAAATTCACATCTAACCCTTTTGCTGCCATTATGACGTAAAAACCCGTGCAACTCTTCGTCTGATACAATATCGGCTTCTGCACGGTTGTCGTCTGTAATTGGTTTCAAAAATTAATTCTAAACCATCTAAGCTGAAGGAACCTTAACAGGAGGAAGGAGAAAAAAGTATCTTGATCAAACAATGCGTTTCGCGGCGTCTGATCTGGATCCGAATTGTTTGCAAAATCTAGTAAAGTAACGTGTATTGGGCGATTGGTTGGTTTACAATACCATGTCCCTTTATCATCTGCTCTAAAATCATCTTCTGTACATAAGGTCGATGTTTATATCAATTTTCATGTCATTCAAACCAATTATACCTAAGCAATAGTGTTTAAAAGCTTAATCCTGATCACAAACCAAGGTACATTTACCAGGCGTCTCGTCTAGATCAAAACTATTAGGACATGCCTATAAAATTATGTTTGCAATGAGAAGGGTCAAACGTGGTGCTGAGACAACAAAACTTAATGGTTTGTTGACATTTCTTAATTAAATGCGACAACCTTTTACTAGACCGTGACAAATTATTGTGCGTTCGAATGAGATATACTCCAATAAGGTAGGCGAACGCAAAACTACATTTAATATTATTGCAAATTATCCAAACTAATTTCAACGAAATAACAATGAAATCAATTACCAATCGATTCAGGAAAAAAAACACGTCAAATAAAAGGAAGGAAACCAAATATAATACATTCAACAGAATAGGGGGAGTTAGGCTTAGTACTTTAAAAATATACCGGTAGTCAAATACAGTGGAGAATCTGTTATTCTTTCCCAATAAACGCGTTTACGCTAAAACTATTATTTGCAGTGCAAACAGTTTGGAGCCAGATCAGACGCCGGGTAACCCGGCGTCTGATCAGGCTACAAACTGTTTGCCACCAAGATAAACAAGAATTATCAGAATTGTCCAAAAGTTGTTCTTTTCTACGTTTTAGTGCTTTGCGTTTGCGTACGTTTGCGTTTAAACGGGAAAGAATAACAGATTCTCCACTGTATGCATAGCGCCATAAAAGTAGATACATGTATTTGTATTGGCAAAGAATGAAGATCATGATAAGACGCCTTATGTACTTGTACTTATAATGAAAATGAAATACTCCTAAAAGCAACCTTTAGAAATATTATTTAGAGCAAATGTGTCTTGTTTACTCCCATGCATATTACAAAGCCTTAATTAGTTCTACGCAAGTTTTCAATTTCCGAAAGTCGGCTGTTCTTGTGATTTAGATGCTACACTGGTATTTCCTGCAGCAGACGATAGCTTCCAAAAAACACTAGTACTTAAAGATAGAAATGATTCGCAGCCGCTGGTAGGAAATCAGTTATGCAAGCATTTGGGCGACGATTCCAAAATAAACATTGAAATAAAAACAGGAAGATGTCGCGACTATTTATTATATATTTTCTTGGTAGTTAACCGTCTGCTTGTTAATGCCGTCTGTAAAGGAAATTAATTCTTTCACATCTGAAAAAGTGTCTTCTGCAATTTTATTCCGACTTTTGAAATCTTGACTGAAAAAACATTGATACGAGTGTCAAGCAGATTGAATCCTGATCAGATTCGGTGTCTCACCGACCGGGATAAAAATGTTTGTACGTTAAGACGACTGTGTCATTAGCTGTGGAATAGTTAAAGCTAACTATGCTTTTAAATTGAAAATAACCCTTTTACCTCCATAATTGACTACAGTAGACTTTACAAACAGTTTGGGCCCTGATCAGACGCCGCGTCAAAACTGTTTGACAATCACTTTAATTTGTTGTAAGCCATTTTGCCTTAAATCTATTGAAACAAACTAGTGTTAAAGCAGTTGATAACATGACATTGATAGGAGAAAGTCATGAATATGTATCATAGATATAGTTTCTGTATTCTAGCGTGTGGTATCTTCAAGCAAGCTAAAAAGCAGAATGCGTCTTAAGGGGCATTCTGCTTCACTTTCAACCTACTTTATGGTGATCACATGTTTTCAAAACTAGAAACAGATAATTAAAGATTGTTTATATATCTTCTTTTGAGTGATTACACATCCAGGACTGTAACAGTATCGGTATTTTAAAGGATAATCCAATGTCTACAACTTATCAATCTGTTACTGTCTCGCGGATATATTTGTAGTAATTTGTCATGAATAAATAAAGTGTCTTTGTCTGGATATTGGACAATCTTGGCGAAAAATGACTCTCACAACAATTTGTTGTTGTTCTATTGCCAAATACATTAATTTATTGAAATGAAATAGTAACAGTCGAACTTCGACAACTCGAACTTGCTTAAGGTTGCTGACCCCTCATTGGATCGGACCAAATCGGGGTCTCTATGTCAACGATCGGCCATTCTCGTCAACTGCCGACCTGTTTCGAACCATGCTTTAGCATGGTTCGGGACAGGTCGGTAGTTGACGAGAATGGCCGATCACTCTCCGTAGAGTTCCGATATTGACCGACGTTGGCCCGATCTTATTAGGGGTGCCAAACATAAGTCGAACATACCCCATCCGTCCATGGTTTAACAAGATCCAATGCTTTCTAAAGTTTTACCAGTAGAAATATTTACACGAGAAATATTGACAAGAGTGCCAAACAGACTGGATCCTGATAAAATACCAAACATCGAGTAAAGCAAAATTTAATCTAGATTCCAACATCTTTTAACACTAACGCTGGCAGTGTTATTGATATTCTAACGCGAGCTAATTCCGCTATAGCTAATGTTTTACGATGTTTGATGGTTGTCTATATTAAGTAATCTATTTTTATTTCGGGTAATATAGCTGTCCACTTTGTCTTAACCATTTGACCACCAAATTATATCGTCTGCTATAACCCTTTCACTACATTAATAACGGATACTTTAATGCTGCGATTCTAAACCTTTGATGGTAAACATTATTGTGATGTGTTTCCCCATTCATTGAAACAGTATCGTCTGCTTCAGTATTGTTGTCTGCAATATTGTTTTAAAACTTAATTTCAAGTAGTATAATTGACGAAATTTCGAAACGAGTGTTAAACAGTTTGGATCTGTTTTGCAAATGCGCATGTTGGCGTCATTGACTGTAAATGGGTTAATGCGAAATGACTGACGAAGAATTGTTAAGAAATGAACTTATGTTTTTAGCGTTCAAACGAAATAAACGCCAGAATTATATCGGCAAATATCATAAATCGCGCTAGCGATTCATGGTTAATTTGCCGATAAGTTTCTGTCGTTTATTTCGCTTGAACGCCGAAATAAATCAGTTCATTTCTTATACTTGCAATATATTTGCTGTTATTTCTAATATCAAATTAACATTTTCTTAGTACGCATGTATGTTTAATCCATATTAGAGGTTCATAACATCAATAATGTGTACCCACTTAAGGAAAAACCATGACCGAATTACTGAAGCTGTGACATTCGAAATTAAGAACATAAGTTCCATTGTTTACATTCTACGGTCAACAACTTGACAGTTTGGCGCGAAAATGCCGATTTGACGTCATTTGGTAGTGACATCATTTTTAAAGTAGGATAAATATATCGAGTTTTTGTTATAAAGAAATTCAGACAGCTGCTGTTTCTAAGGTATATCAGTTTTCTTGCAATTTATCTCATTAATAAAGAAGAATTTTAGGCGGGAATCATGTTTTCCGCTAATAGGCTATGGCGGTGATCATTTGCAGGAAATTTGAATGTAACCATTATTCTGTTTAGCCTTTGTAGTGGAAATGATTACGCAGATATCATTTATTGGTGTTAGACTTTTCGCTGCCGAGCTCTTCAATACTAACACATGCAAACATTTTGTACATGTATTGTGCGTAAAATGGCGTCTGATCCGGCATACTATTTGACTTCCATATACATGCATTTTAGGTCAAAAGGCTAACATTTCTAAAGCTTAGAAATAAAAGCAGACAATAAGGTTGCGAGCAGACGATGCTACGGCAGAATTCATATGTTAGGCGGGGTTTGAAGTCAGGGCTTCCATTTCTCCGGATTTTTCCTAAATCTTCGGACTTTTTTCTAGAACAAGGTAACTGAAAGCAGGCTAAAGTAAAGCAGAATGCGCCATAGGCGCATTCTGCTTTACTTCCAGCATGCCTTAAGTAGTCACGTGTCAACAAAACTAGAAACAGGCTATGGGGTAAAGGTACGATTCGTAAATTCGCACTTGGAAAACGGAAATTTTGAAATCTTAGGATTTTTCATAACAACTTATGGCAGCCCTGTGAAGTCATAACGGCAGTGAATGGGTTAACTTATAGCTGCCTAAAAGTCCAACAATTATGTAGGTCACTAAGTCTTGTGTTAGACTTTTAAATTTACCTCATGTATAAATGTACATATATTCATGAATTCCGTTTTACTACTTCAGAAATCATTTAACGAGTGTCCTAGAAACGCTTGTACAGTAAGATTTCGCTATTACATTTGAAAATTGGCTTACTTTATTACGGTAAATGCAGATTGCTGATTATATCAGTGTAAAAGTAAAACATATCGCACCCGTAGGCAATTTCATCATTAGTTTTAACCTACTTTAAGCCATTTACGCCCAGTGGATTCTTCCATGTTTATATATTGGATTAGTCCATATTTTATCAAAGGGATGCCTGGTCAAAATTTTCATTTTCATTTCATTTTATATTGAAATTCCTATCAGCAAACAGTGTAGACTCTGATAAGACGCCGCATAATGCGCCGTCTGATTAGAGTCAACACTGTTTGCCTATGTCCCATATATTGGATCGTGGGCACAAATGGGTTAAAACGCCAGTTTTTACTCATGAATGCTTCGATATTGCTACGATTATATTACTGAGTGGTTGGTGGAAGATTTAAAGGTATACAAGGGTGATCTAAAGACTTAGTAACGTTTTTTTCCATACAGCAGAACATTTCATTTGAAATAGCAAAAATGTAGGCCCTGATATGACTCTGCGAATTGTGGCGTCTCATCAGGATCTACATTGTTTGCAAATGTATATTTTATGGACAAATATAGGCATTCATGGGATAACACAATCAACAAGTAATGAGTAGTCGCTATAGTGGGGCGATACTGTAGTGTGATGATGTCTTTTCCAAGTCATGACTACTTATAGTCAATATAATCAAATATGCAAAACATGGTACAGAAGGAAAGACTCCGTTCTCTCCCGTTTAACCCTTTACCCAATAACCCGTATATAACATTAAATACAAGTGCTCACTTAATTCAGGTTGAAAGTAAAGCAGAATGTGCCTTAATGCTTTAAACAACCACCTGCTAGGCTATATAAACTATTTGTTACGGTAGTTGTTCATGAGGGTATAAACTGGAACTATTTTTTTCAGCGGAAGAATAAATGAGATACGCTAAAAGTAGCTTTTATGGGGGTAAAGGGTTAAACGAAACTAGACGCAAACAATAACAATGTAGAAATTGACAGGGTTTTGACAATTCTGGCGATTTATCTTTATCTGAAAGGCAAAAAGTTTGAAGGTTATCCGTCGTATTATCCGGCTCCACTTACGAAGTATCTGGCTTCAGGTGTATTGCAATGGGAATATTTAAGCACGCACACATTTATTGGGAAAGAATAACGTTTTCGTCACTTTCGGCTTCCTATATTTACATAACTATAGTCAAACCTATTTTCTAAACCAATTAGATCTAAGAAATATACATATCGTATTCCTTAACACAAGTTTCACCTGAATGCAGAACAAAAATAATAATGTATAAAATTATGATATCTTTGTGGGGTTTTATACAAGGAAGTTGCTCGGCAATGCACTACGCAGGCATAAATTATGTTCTAGGAAATATCCATATATAGTAAAACCTCTCTATTTTATATACGTACACTAAAACTAAGGCTGACCGATGTTTAAAAAAAGCGATAGCTTATGGCACTGTGGCAGTAAAACAGAAAGCTCCTAAAGAAGCTTTCTGTTTTACTGTTACTGCGTTATGCAGTTACTTGTCGTGAACACCCAATAATGAACAAAATTAAGTGTTCGTGATAGCGAGGTTGACTGTATTTCTTTTCACCCAATAAATAGTCGATGGATACATGTTATCTATCCCTAGATATTAAAATTTTCGTTTCCAAAGTGCAGTTTGGACGGATTTAGTTTTAATCAATATATGTTATTGTCACAGTGGAGAAAATGTTATTATTTCCCAATAAACACATCAGAGCTAAAACAATATGTTTTTTCTATTGAAAACACAAACAAACATACATACAAACAACCAAAAACTGTTTGGAACAATAACACGATCCAAACTACTTGTCACTCAAATAAACATCAATAGTCAGAATGTTCAAGAAGCTTGGGACTCTCTACCAATCTTCCATAGATTGGTGGATCCTTGCAAGTATTGTGATAATGTTTATGTGTGTGTGTGTGTGTGTGTGGGGGGGGGGGGGTGTGACTGGTCGTAAGTTCGGTACTAATTGAAAAGATATTCATTAATATTGATTTACCAACACAATAAACACTTTCAAGAACATGTTTAACGTTGAATGCTTTACAAAAATGTAGAAAACAGCAGCTTTATGACAATATTCACAAATAATCTTAATCGGAATGGCAAACTTATTTAAGCCTGATAAGACATCAGCTTACACGGCGTCTGAGTTGGCTCCAAATCGCTTGCAACGCAACTTATTGTTTAAGCACTTTTAGCACACTCATTTATTCGGAATAAAGAAGGTTGTCCATTGAATGTGTAGTTACGCGTATTTCATATGGCGTCTCTAAGGTTAGTAGGGTCTGTTTGAAATCCATTCGATAGTTTAGGCGGCGGTTTATAAAGAGATAAGAGTCGTATCTATATAAATCTAATGCGGGTTTTAATTTCAGATCAGCAACTGAACCTAATCACATTCAAAGCAAAGCAGCAATTTGCGTTAACTGTGGAAGTACAATGCAGTAATCTTTCTGTATAACACGGCCCACTGTAATACAAATATTGTTTGAGTTGTTTGGAAGGAGTTGTTATAGGGAGGAATTTGCAAACAGCTTGAATCTAGATCAGACGTCGCGTAACGCGGTTTCGAAATATCGGATGGTTCGATTTAAGCGAGTTCGAGATATTGAAGTTCGACTGTACATGTATGGAATGATGTTTTAGTTTCAACCTGTCTTCAAAACTAGTAACAGGCCATAGGGTAAAAGATTAATTAGATTGTGCCGCTTTTCAGAATTTCCTCTTGTACAAGTATATATTTCCCAAAGGGTTATTGTGAAAATTATACTTTATCCTGTCACGTTTATTTCTGCTTAGAACATCGTCTGCAAACGCTTAATTCTCTTTGAATAATATTTAATATAAAAAGTCAAAGGTGTACAATCGTCGAGTGCGCGGGCTCAAGACAAGACATCGTGTTACTTGGTATATTATCTGAATTTCGACTATTTGCTAAATGCGGTCATTTTTCCCATTGTCATTTGCAATATAAGGATTATGTCCACTTTGAATTGCCTTGTTGATCGATATGGCACAAAGTATGGAAAGACAAATGACACATAGTGTAAGTTGACCGCACGAAGTATCTGCTTGGGTTCATTTATAAAGGTTGTTCTTGAAAATAAGTATATGATATTATGAAAAGACCGATAAAAGTTATAACGTAGGACAACCAGTTATTCATTTTTCCTTTAAAACGAAACTAAGCGCAAACGCTATCAAATTCAATGTAGAAAACGATAGTTATTTACTCTGACGATTTATTTGAAATATGTATGTAAACAATAATTATATTGCTATCACAAACACGTAAAGTGAGACACAACAAGTCTTGTCCACTGTATATATCTTCAAAACCCAGGGCTACCATAAGTTGCTCATAAAATTCCTAAGATTGCCAAATTTTCAAGGGCGATTTTAGGAAACGCACATAAAACCCTTTAGCTGCCAGGTTCTATATCACTAACATAATTATGCAAACATTTTATATCCAGATCAGACGCCGCGTAACGCGGCGTTTGATCTGAATCCAAATTGTTTGACATCAAAATCCGCAGAAATTAAAAAAAATCCGATGATTCGTGAAAACTCCGGAGATATGGCAGCCCTGAAAACCCTTTACTTCATAGCATGTTTCTGGTATTGAATATAGGTGACCACTTGAAACAGGCTGAAAAAAGACAGAATGACGCGCCAGCTTTAAGCTAACATCTGCTAGAATATGGAAAATATATCTTATGATACATATTCATGATTTAATGTATTTAAACTATTTTCATCAGTGAAGGAATAAACTTAATGTGTAAAAATGCGTATCTATGGATTAAATGTTAAATGGGGATAGTTATTTTAGGACCATTTAGCTTTGCAATTTCATTCCATCTCAAGTCTCAACTCAAACGCTTTTTAACCTTGGACATAGAGGTAATATTTCTCTATAACAATGACGTTTTGAACACAAAACTGCACTAAAATTACGAATATTCCAGGAGAACACGGTTGAATCATTGTCTTAAAATATGGTATCAATTGCTTCTGTGTAGTTTTTTTATCAATCATTATTAAGGACATGTGAAAACTAGGGGTTTAATTTGCAAGAATATCAGAATTGTAATTTAAAACCAAATTTGTACGAAAGATTATCAAATGAATAGAGATAGAAATAAATTGTCGTAGAATGTCATTCATTTGGTCGCGTTGTCCTCAATACGTTCAATTATGACTATACAGCGGGGGAGACGTTATTTTTTTACGGCTAAGCGCAAACGAAACACAAACATTCTGACTTTTCATTATAATCTGAAAGGCAAACAGTTTGGAACCTGGTCTGGTTACCCAGTGTCTGATCCGGCTCCAAACTGTTTGAAAATGAATAATTGTTTAGCTTAGTGGTTTATTGGGAAAGAATAACGTAGTTTTAAAGGACAATTTCAGTTTGCATTTCAGTCTAGTCCAATTGTGATTTTTAGAGATATTTTTGTAACAAATAGTAAATCGGTGCCGTCCATACCAAAGGGCTCCTTCAAGGGCTTTCTGATCTACAGTGTTTGTATAGAACAAGTGTACTCTTCATAGGTATGGTGTTTGTAAATGACGAGTATACTCATCGCTAAGGTTGAATGTGCTTTGGCTAACTTGGCCTTAGGTCAGAGTAAGATAACTTTAACTGCTAATACATATACAGTCGAACTTCGATATCTCGGCTCGCTTTATTCGAACTTCCCGATATTTCGATACATGAATTACATTACTTCATGCTCGGTTAAGTCGAACATACCCGTGTTTCAAAGTTAAAACGTGGCTTAGCCACGTTTTAACTTTGAAATACGGGTATGTTCGACATTACCGAGTCGAGATATCGAAGTTATCTGTACATGTATTGACATGTTCTGGTCATTGCAAGTTCTTGTGAAAAATGTCATTGCAACATACAATACCGTTTTTGATGACATGTAAAGGGCGTGAAGCTGGGCCGAACCGCCATTGTAAATTATATGCCACTATCCATTAACGTGGTCACTAATGAGCAAAGATTATAATCCCTAAATCTGCAGCCACATCGACTTAAACCCTTTCACTGTCATGACGTCACTGCTTGCTTTAAACAATTGTCGTCTGCGTTTATTTCTCAATTTTAAATGTTTTGCAAATAGACTGTAGCATTATCGTGAAGAGTGCCAAACAGTTAGGACACTGATCAGACGCTGTGTAACGCGACGTCTGGTCAGGATTCAGACTGTTAACAAAATTAATCGTACTGTGGACAAGGGGTAAATACATCAATCGATATCCTTTTAACTCTGTATATTTTGTGTTTTGAATTGAAAATCCGAAATACAGTTTGTTTCTTGTTTAGACACCGTGTAACTCGGCGTCTAGTTGGGATTTAAACAATCTGCAACTGCATGTATAGTCGAGTTTGTCAGGGTGTCAACGACATCAAGAAAGTCAATAGAACAGTATTAATATCCCTTTAAAATGGAGGCAAATCAGCGTGAGGACTTCCAATTACACCCTTCAACTGTTTGATCGACAAAGCCGACTTTGCAAACAGTTTGGATCATGATCAGACGCCGCGTCACTCTCCGTTTGACCAGGATCCAAACCATTTGATACTCTATATTTATACAGTCAGAACATCACATATTTGAACAGAAGTTGGTGTAAAAGTTGCATATGACAACTTTAAGCAGAAAGCACTTTTTGCCAGCGAAAGGGTTAAATCACAGAGTTAAATTGGGAGGTGAAAGGATTAGAGCAGATGGTTAAATTTTGAAATAATAAAATTATTCGAGTGAGTTTACCCTTTCACCGCTTTAGTGTCATACAGTGGAGAATCTGTTATTCTTTCCCGTTTAAACGCAAACGTACGCAAACGCAAAGCACTAAAATGTAGAAAAGAACAACTTTTGGACAATTCTGATATTTCATGTTTATCTTGGTGGCAAACAGTTTGGAGCCTGATCAGACGCCGGGTTAACCGGCGTCTGATCTGGCTCCAAACTGTTTGCACTGCAAATAATAGTTTTAGCGTAAACGCGTTTATTGGGAAAGAATAACAGATTCTCCACTGTATGCTTCAGTATTGTTGTCTGCAAGACACGTTTCAAAGTTAGATTGTAGGTTGTATGACTTAATAAATATCGACAAGAGTGTCAAATCAATTTTTGGTCTTGATCAGACGCGTCGTCTGATCAGGATCCAAACTGTTTGCAAACACGCTTGAAGGCGTCATTGAGAGTGAAAGGGTCGAATGAGCAACAATATGCGAACAAGAGTGCTAAAGTGTTACAATATAAATCTGTCAAACTGTCTTGTCTTGTAAAGGATTTAACATTTGCGTGTCTATTTGGAAATGGTTTGTTATGGAAACTTTTTTTTTACATACAGTAAAACCTCTCTATTACGACCACTCAATTATGTTAGTTATTAGGGTGTTTACGATAGGTGACCGCTTAAAGCAAGGTAACAGTGAAACAGAAAGCTCCTTTAGGAGCTTTCTGTTTCACTGTCACCTTGCTTTAAGCTGCCACCACACTATTATACAATCAATTAGCCTTCGTTTTAGTGGTCGTAATAGCGAGGTTTTACTGTATATACATTGACATGTGGATTGGAATGATTGATAAAGAGCGTTAAGTGCTAAGTTGATAAAAGTTAATGTACATGTAAACGACAAGTGTGTGGAGAAAGCGTTATTATTTCCATTTAAACGCATTTGTTCGATTACAAACAGTTTGGGGCTTGACCAGACGCCGGGAGACCCATCGTTTGATCTGGTTTCAAACTGTGTGCCACTCACATAAGAATAAATCTTCAGAACTTTAAAAAAACCAGTCGGTTTCTAAATTTTAATGCAAACTGTTTAGGTTAATTTAAACTGACAGATGACGTCTTCTCCGCTACACTAAATATCCGAGCGTTATGAAATGTGCATGGTGTATTAAACATGTGTGATGACTAAACAATGACATTCATTAATTAGTAAGCACACAAGGAACAACTATTCACCATCTTCAACGTCGTCATCATTACTATTTATACAGTGGAGAATCTGTTATTCTTTCCCGTTTAAACGCAAACGTACGCAAACGCAAAGCACTAAAACGTAGAAAAGAACAACTTTTGGACAATTCTGATATTTCATGTTTATCTTGGTGGCAAACAGTTTGGAGCCTGATCAGACGCCGGGTTACCCGGCGTCTGATCTGGGTCCAAACTGTTTGCACTGCAAATTATAGTTTTAGCGTAAACGCGTTTATTGGGAAAGAATAACAGATTCTCCACTGTATAAGTGCTATAACTATCATGATATTTATGATCATGATAATCATAATAATCTTCATTACTTATTAATGTTATTAACTATTTACAGTCTACTACAGTCTTTTTAAGCTAGATCTACTATTTGTTAGGCTATAGAAATATTTCTTTTGCTGAACATTCATGCCTGTATATATTGGACCTATTTTCTTCAGTTTAGGAATAAATCAAACGTGTAAAAGGGAATCTGTACAGTTACTATTTAATTTCAAGCTAAGTCCGAAGATCTTGATAGGGCCTAGACGAGTTTCAACTCAACGAACGGCTATCAACGAAAGGTAACTAAAGGTAACGAAAAGTAACTTATGTAACAACGGGTTAAACATTTTTAAAAACTGCTTCTACAGTGCTCAAATCATAAAGTGCAGTGAATGTTTACAAACAGTTTCAGTGCAGTGAGGTGAGTTGACCGAATTTTGTTTAAATGACAACGTCATTAAACTTGGCCTAGCTGTTGTAAGTCGATGGTCCGTGCGTGACCATCTCGAAATAACAGCCATGTTTCGGCTATATGTACGCATGTCGCACGTGTTCCGTAACATTGTCAAACATGGTCGAAACATGAGCATTGACTCTTATCCTGCCGATCGAAACTTGACTGGTATATGCAAACAGTTTGGATCCAGAACAGACACCGCGTATCGCGGCGTCTGATCTGGATTCAAACTGTTTAAAACCCTTCTTTTAGTTTCTTCTATTTGAAAATACATAAAAATAGTTCCACAAATTTTGCAGATGATACTTTCAGAGCAGACGATAAGGGTTAAAATAAAAATATGACGCAACAGAACAGAGGCATACAGAGGAGAAACCGGTAATAATCATTTCTTGAAAATTGTGACGACTCTTGTTTTACTCTTTAATCGCAAAATCTAGTGTTTAGTTACTCCTTCATCTCCATAGTAAGATTGTTTAAATGTGGTTGTCTATACTAAAGTTTAAAGTTAGGTTAAGGGTTGTCTAAGTTACAGCCGATTCGGAGCCTGGACAGACGAAGGGTTACCAGGCGTCTTTTATGGCGCAAAACTATTTGTAATGAACTTAAGTTGTTTAGCGAAAACGCCTTTATCTGGAAGGATTCACGTCTTCTTGGACTGGTTTTCTTTCACTGCACATTGTGACGTCACTGGTAATTGCAACCAGTTTTGATCCTGATCAAACACTGAGTAAATGTGTCCTCCCATGTCCAAATATACAGTACGACCTATATTCAGATTCAAATCGCGAAATATCGAGATAAAAAGCACTAAATATTATGACAGTAAACATCAGAATATCGAACTATAATCCGCTGGACATCGACATATGTAAACAAATAACGAGATACAAACCAATAGATATCTCGATATAAACTTATATAGAGATCGAGATATAAACATCTGAATAACGTGGTATAAACCAATAGATATCGAGATATAATGGGACATTCTTGGATATCGAATGAAAATATTTTCATTCATTAGATGTAGATCTAGTCAATTAACAAATGTACCGTGAGCTCGGTGCAACACTATAACGAATCTGCGAGAAACGTTACTCGCAGGTACAAATGTGTTGCGCAGAGCTATCGATTAACTTTGTTTTCTAATGTCACAATATGTAAGTATATAATTATTTTATAGTTGAATTTAGATATACTGTCTGGTTAACAGAGAAGACCACGATCGGACAGCCTGTAAGAAGTTGTCTGATCAAGGTGTGTACTGTTTCCAAATACGTGAAAGTGCCTGGTTCGGTTATCAAATGGTTGATTGTTTGCCAAAATATAGATCTAAAGGAAATGTGCAATATATGAATATCTAGCTAGAATGTTGTATAACTGTATAATTGTTTTGTCAGTCATCCTGACAAATGTATTGAAATTGTAATAACCTCATGGACATGTTAGTCTAGAGGTGAAAATAAATAAATAAATAAATATCTTGCATGTAATATCTATAAACCAGTAAACGACAATTATATTATACAAGTTGATTTTTCTTGCATTCACCCCTAAACCCTAGTGACGTGTATACATGGGTCAATTACAAATGTATAGGCACATGTCAGATGAATTCTACTAAATGTACGTACAGTGGAGAAAACGTTATTCTTTCCCGTTTAAACGTAAAACGAAACGCACACGCGTTGCAATAATAGAACGTAGAAAATGATAATTTCTTGACAACTCTGACTACTAGTTTTAACCTGAGTGGCAAACAGTTGTGAGCCTGATCAGACACCGGGTTACCCGACGTCTGATCTGGCTCCAAACTGCTTGTATTGGAAATAACAGTTTTAGCGTAAACGTATTTACTGGGAAAGAATAACGTTTTCTTCACTGTAAGTTATGGTTGCAATGTTTGTCAATTTGCAATATATTATTAAAACCAACCCTTAATAAAACAAAATGGACTATACATTTTATGCATTGCCTTTTGGTTTCGTTTAAACGGGAAAGAATAACGTATTCTCCACTGTAGTGAAAACTACTTAAGACATGCCACCCAAGGGTGTCTGAGGCTTGGACATGTTGATGATTATACCGGATTTATAGACAAAAGTATAATTATTTCGGAGAACAGGAATTACAGTCACCCTTATTATAACACCGTCACTGTCTTGCCTCGAGTACAACTGGCAAATTGCAGAACAGTTTCTTGGTCTTGATCAGTGAAGAAGGCGATATTATTTCCCAATTTTTTCGCAAACTAAACGCAAACGCATTGTACTTAAATGTAAAAAAATCATTTTGACAATTATGACTATCTATTTTAATACGAATGACAAACAGTTTGGAGCCAGATCAGACACCGGGTAACCCGGTGTCTGATCTGGCCCCAAACTGTTTGCAATGGAAATATATAGTTTGAGCGAAAACACGTATATTGGGAAAGAATGGCGTCCTCTCGACTGTAGTTTACGTTCATATGTCACTAGTACAATTTCAGACGTTCGCTACATTTTCCATTTCGCTTTTGTCACTTGTAAGGCCTCAAGAAACACTACTTAGAATCACCAATATCATAACGACAGTTTCAATCAAGAACATGACGGAAAATAATGTAATATTTCAAGTAATTACAAAAAAGGCATGACAAGTATTCTTCAATGTTTTTTATTTGTTTTCGCGATATACTGTCATTTGAGTTAATTTCGAGTTTTACGTTCTAGTTCATGTAACAGAGTTTTTATGTTTTATTTGAGGAAATGTTCGAAACCATCAACATTATAGGAATAAACAACATCTTTTTGACGTTCATGACGGTGTGACTGCATTAGCTTCGCAGGGGGTAAGTTTCGTAAACGCCAGAAGGGCGTTTTCGTTAAACTTACCCCCGAAGCTAATGTAGTCATACCGTCATGAGCGGCAAAAAGATGTTGTTTATTCCTTATATTTATATTTTTATTTTCTGTCTTATCCATTTAATGTGTAGTTTGACCAAATTTGTTTTCATGTACAAGAGTATATCATATACCGGCCAAAAAAGGTTTGATAGATGTAATCCTGGATGTAACAGCCATTCGATCTCTATAATATGCGGTTTGAAAAGTAGTCCAAAATACATGTTTCGGAGCTGATTACAAAGTCAATTTTTTACCCAGTAAACTGTCGCTGTGTGTTTAACGAACACTTATAAGACATTAAAAATAAACAATGCAATTTAAATACCTATTATTAAAGCATATTTTAAAAAAGTAGGTCGCGCATGTTTATTACAGCCTAACTACACGCCATATCAACCACTAGCTGGTCGCTAGGTCGGTACATGTACAGTGTATCTGTCCGGCGGAGACTCCGCCCTCTTTCTAACTGGCTAGAACCAGTTTCGATTTGTAGGTTCATCGGCAGATGGACTGCATATTTTTAATATGAATACATAAAGACTTTACAGGGTGAATGTAAATATTTTATAAAAAATTAAGTATGAACCCCTACAATGCAATGACGCCATCAATATTCAAACAATTGTCGTCTAATTTTATTTCTCCAATTTATTTTTTAGGAAATGAGTGCCAAACCGTCTGGGTAGCGTTAGACGGCGTCTGATCAGGATCAAAACTGTTTGCAAATAACTAGTGTGCCACGGGCGAGGCAGTGGATGGGGTTGAAAGGTTTCACAAAAGTGGAAAGTAGGAAACAGTGTAGATGCAGTATTACTTTTGCATATGAAATGATCTTCGTTACGGACAAAGACTGCAGTGTCTTTAGATCACCATTGACTATACATGTACAGTGGAGAATGTGTTATTCTTTCCCATTAAACGCGTTTACGCTAAAACTATTATTTGCAGTGCAAACTGTTTTGAGCCAGATCAGACGCCGGGTAACCCGGCGTCTGATCAGGCTCCAAACTGTTTTTCACCAAGATAAACATGAAATATCAGAATTGTCCAAAAGTTGTTCTTTTCTACGTTTCTACGTTTTAGCGCTTTACGTTTGCGTACGTTTGCGTTTAAACGGGAAAGAATAACAGATTCTCCACTGTATATATAGTTTCGTTTAAATGGGAAATAATGTTTTCCCCATTCTAGGAATTCTTCAATTTTACGTGATCTTGTTGTTTATGGTCGAATAGGGACATTTCAAAGTTTTAGAAAAGAAAAAATACAAAACATAAGCACTTTACAACAGCAAACGAAAAATGACAAAAGATTATTTCAAATTTTAGTCGTCACGGGTGTGCTACAGTGGAGAGGACGTCACTCTTTGAAGTTTCCCGTTCAAAATCTGTTTGAATACAATGCAATATAATATACAAAAATCGCAACATTTTGAAAATGTTATGATAACGATTTATGCTCGAAAAATTAGCGCAAATGTTATTTGAAGGGTAACCCGTTCAGAGTCTGATCAAGCGCCGGTTTTTGCAATGGATACCGGTATACGTTTTGTGGCGTAAACGTATTTATTGGGAAATAATACATGTAACGCTTCAGAGTAAATGCGCCTTTAATAGCATATGGAAAGTTACTGGAAGTCCAATAAGGCGCCACACTTTCTTAATGGTGTCGCTTCTTGCAAGAATGGCAAACTAGTAAATTCAAATAAATAATTGCAGGGAATAAATCTAAGACCATGCGAATTTATATCGTTCAAAAGGTTGAATATGTCATAAACAATACCGTTTTCCATTATATATCATTGCATTTCCGTTCGCCCTTCTGGGCAGAATCTTGCTTCAATGACTTGACAACCCTATTAACGTATTTATGTGCTGCCATGACGTCATCAATGTTAAACAGTTGTCGTCTGCTTTTTATCCAAAATTTGAGTTTAATTATTTTTACTTAATGAATATTGTTATCAGCGTCAAAACATTTGTAATTTTGATCAGACGCCGTGTGACACGGCGTCTTGTCATGATCTAAGCTGTTTGCAAAAAAACTATTGTACTCGGGGTAGGTCAGTGAAAAAGGTGAACTATTCGACTCAACGGTTAGGGTACAGTCTACCTTACTGCTGTTCTTGTCTTTGAAATTGTTTTTGAATCTAATTTTAATGTCATCCTTAAAATTGGAAATGTCAAACAGTTTGGGTCCTGATCAGACGCTACGAAAGCATGATAATATCTAGATCCAAACCATTTGCAAATTTGGATTAAGTAGAGATTAGCAGAAAATGGTTTAACTATTATTTTGCAATTATATCGTCTGCTTAAATAACTGTATAAAATGATCCAATTGTCCAATTTATTTTAACTAAAGAAACCGCGAAAACAATACTATTTATATCTACTTTGGATCCAGATGAAACAACGAGTTACACAGCATCTGATCTGAATAAAAACTAATTGTAGGTCAAATGTAAATGTCAACTTAGTGGCACGTGACAAGACAATTGGTAAGGACATGTTTAAGCAAGTAATAAATCAGTGTATTGACCAGCAAGAGCTCGTGCAAACGTATTATATTATTTGATATATTGCAACTTTATGCAGCTCGCTTGAGTACAGAACTTGCTAGTCATGACCATTACTAATTTAACATTAGCCTGAGGATGACAAATCTTGTCCTATGATACAAGTAAACTCCTTCCGTTACAGTTGGGAAAAAAAGTATTCCTTCCTAATAAACGCGTTTATACTAAAATGTTAACTTCCATTGCAAACAGTTACCGGCGTCTTATCAGGTTTCAAACTGTTTGTCATTCGGAACAAAGTTAATAATAGGAAATTTCTAATAATTGATATTTTCTATATTATTCTGTGCACAATGCGCTTGCGTTTAAACGAGAAAGAATAGCTTCGTCTCTACTGCAGCTATTAAATCATTAGTAAAACGCGACTTTTAAAACAGTATACTTCTGAATATACACCTGTCCTATGCAAAAAGTAGATCATGATTAGAGGACCCCTGCAAGATTCTTTAGTGATGTTCCCCAAGCTAAGTTTTAAGTCAACAATCGAATTAACAATTAGTTTTAATGTATGTATAAATCACCATTTCCAATATATAGAAACTCTATTCAGACTGAATACAGTTAACAGTTCTGAAGAATTGACTGATTGGTTTAATTTTGTGGCATAACATGGAAACACAAATGTATTTATATAGAATAGAATAGAATAGAATCTTTATTATGCAATAACTCTAACATGAGCCACGAGCATAGCAACAATAAACACATATCAGGTAAAACGGTATGGCAAAATGGCGTTTGGCAGAATACTTTTGGACTACGTATGTAGTTTTTCAAGAATGAACCAATTTCTCGAGGTTCAAAATATGATTTATTATCGTAATCTGTTTTGGATACGGGAGAGACAGGCCCATACACCTATGGCCTTTTGCCGACGGTAAATGTGCATGTATCAAATCATACTTTGCCAGAACACCATATACATGTATATCAGTTTCGAAAATAAAGTTTTCATAAAAACCCGTTTCAAGAAGATTTCTGCAAAATATGCTTAACGGGGGCGTTTTTAAATTTCACTTGAGATTGTATTCGGGTATAATGTATAGTTTTTTAAAGTTTGGTATAGCAATATTTATCATATTACTGTATTTATATATAATGCAATCTATGACAAATAATGCATAGACATGAAAATGCACATGATACATGTATGCTCACCAATACCATGGTGCAACAAACAAGGGAAAATATATTTTCCCAATATTTCCATTGTGGTACCCGATACTAGTGGCAGATTCTAGAAAGTCATGCATTCATTACATACATGTATATAAAATTATAATTTGAATGATATGAAAATATTTAGCAGGTGTTCAATACAGCAGTTTGATTCCTAAGAAAATGCAGAGTTTGTTCTTAATACAAACTGCTTGCAAATATCAGTGTATATTCGGCTTTCATGGAAAGGGTCAAACACTCATATTCCTGCAAAGGAAATGGAATTTGTATACAGCGTTCAGGCTGCTAAAATATGTCGGACACGCTCTGACATAAACCTTCGCATTTACAATCGCCCTACTCAAAAATGAATATATTGAAATTGCTTGTGTTTTTGCTTTTGGTTGGCTTTTTGTTGGTTTTCTTTTAAAAAAAATTATTTGTCAATCATAATTTCAAACTGTTTGAACTTTTTTTGGATAAACGGATTGCATTTGGAAATATTGGGAAAGAAAATTGACGCCCCATTTGTAATAAAAGGTACTTACCAATTATATGTTATATCCCACGTGAAGAATAAATTAACAAACAAAAGTCCAAAATTAACACACTTTAAACGACCATCTCTAAGATCAACCATCCATTTTCAAATTCCTGTCAGTCGGCCTATACGGGCTATATTTATATACCGCCTGCTAACTACCATGGAGAATACGTTATTCTTTACCGTTTAAACGCAAACGAAACGCAAACGCATTGCACTCAAATGTAGAAAATTACTTTTTTTTCCTAAATTTCTAACTATCTGTATTAATTTGAGTTGCAAACAGATTGGAGCCTGATCAGACGCCGGGTTACCCGGCGGCTGATCTGGCTCCAAACTGTTTGCAATGAAAATAACAGTTTTAGCATAAACGCGTTGGTTGGGAAAGAATACCGTCTTTTCCACTGTACAGTTTTCTGTTGACTGGAGTGACGTAAAGGTGTTTATTTCGGGCTTTTAATTGTCCAGACCTATTTGAACTTTGGTTTACATGGAAAACAATCTCTTAATTATCCTCGAGATGTTTGCATGACAGTCCAGGGTTGTAATTCTACATCCGGTTTATGTCAAAACAGTTTCTGGGACTGCGCAGAAAATGTAAAAGTTTTAGCCGAAAATAAATCGCCATTTAATTCATCGCCGTTTAGTGAAAAAGTACAAAAGTTAATACCATTTTGCGGTTTGCGGGGCTTATATTTAGACACTTACACTTACTTAGATGTGCACCTTTAGGCTGAACTTTTCCAACAGTTTAGATCAAAGACGCTGAATTACTCGGCGTGTGATATGGATCCAAACTGTTTGACAGAAGCTGTAAGGTTTCTTCAATTTAAAAAAAACAACTACGAAACTAAAGTTAGTAAAAACAAGATGCAGAGGCATTTTTTTCAAGCAGACGACATTCATACAAGAAACAGGTAAACTGTTGTCATGCTGACTGAAAGTAGTCTGCTTTGAATATATATGTGTAATATATTTCGTCTGCTGCAAATCTAAATCAGCTTTTCCGCTTTTGAACTAAAGAAGGGCTGAATATGATTGCGTAACAGTTTGGATCCAGATCAGACGCCGCGTAACGCGGCGTCTGATCTGGATCCATATAGTTTGCAAATGTTAGACAAATCGCGGTTACCATGGTAAGGGTTAAGAAGCTTCACCAAGAAAACATGGCGCCGCAACTGTAACCGCAAATTATATTGAACACTGTTTTTATTTCGCCCCTCATTAGTTGCGTTTTAAAGCTTCGGTATCGTGCATCAATTAAAAGCTTACCTATTTTAATTGATTTTGGCCTATGAGAATGCGTTTTGAAATAAATGTCAAAATATCTTCAAATATAATCATTTGAGGTGTATGGATTATATTATATTCTTCTCTTCAGCTCAAATCGAATAGTCATGTAACATATTCTGCAAACTTTGCATTTTCACAATTTCTTTGCCATTATATCGTCTGCTTAAGATTGCCGTCTGCACTTGTTCAGCAAATTTCTTTTTTAGGCATTTATTTGTCGAAACATGGAAATAAAGTTAGTGTGGGATACTAATACGACACGGTATTAATCGGCGTCGGATAAGGATCCAAACTAGATGCACATTATATTTGCAAATGTCAAAAAAGATATTGCCTTGGCTTCACAGTGAAGAGATTGACCCAATATGCATGCTACTTTCTTTTAAAGAACATTAAGTAGATCCAAAAGGAGACGTCGCAAAAAAAACGTTGGTTAGACATCGACTTAATGCAAGTGATATTGTAATCGCGTTTTTTCCGTCAACATATCGCTTGCTTGCTTATTTGCACTTTTCGAAAACCTGAGACCGCAAGATGTTTTTGTGAGAAGGTCGTGTTTTCGCGATTTCGACCTAGGCCTAGAACGAGAACACATATTTGTCCTAACGACACACCGTAGATATCCCGTGGAGAAAACGTTATTCTTTCCCAATAAACAGGTTTACGCTAAAACTATAAGTTCCATTTCCCGGCGTCTGATCAGGCTCCAAACTGTTTGCCGTCATTGTTTAAATCAACATTCAGAATTGTCGAAAAAAATGTCTTTTTTTTTTCATTTTATTTCAATAGTTTGCGTCTGGTTTGCGTTTAAACGGGAAAGAATAACGTATTATTCACTGTATCCCGTAGTTTCAAAGATATCCAGACACGGCTAACAGGAAGGTTGAAAGGAGATTTAGCCTGAATGCATAATGGAGAGTTTTTAATGAGTTTTCGTGGCTTTTATTTTAGGGTGAATCACGCCCTGTTTTCAGTTCTAATTTCGAATGCTCGTCGATGGAGATTAGCAGATGCCTCACTAACGTTTTCAACACGATCCCACCCTATAGATATTACCTTAAACATCTAATTAATAAACATGAACTGGAATGAGATTATCCAGGTACTACACAGGGCTGCCATACGTTCGAAATTTGCATTTTTCAATAGCGAATATACGAAGCGTACCTTTACCCCATGGCCTGTTTCTAGTTTTGTTGACACGTGAATACTTAAAGTAGGCTGGAAGTAAAGCAGAATGCGCCTCATGGCGCATTCTGCTTTACTTTCAGCCTGCTTTAAGCTTCCATGTTCTCGAAAACAATCCGAAGGTTTAGTAAAAATTCCGGAGAAATGGCAGCCCTGACTACAGTGAAGAAGATATCATTCTTTCCCACATAACCTTTTTACTCCATCGTCTGTTTCTTGTGTTGAAGATAGGTGATCACTTAAACAGGTCCAAAGTAAAGCACATTGGCTCCAAACTGTTTGCATCGAAAACAATAGCTTTAGCGTTAACGCTGAAATAAAGCATTCGCCACTTTATCACGACGAGACTTTCTTTAGACTGACTGTGATAGCAATGCCTTAGGTGCAAAACTACCGTAAGCGGAGTACAGAGGGGAATACGTTATCCTTTCCCAAATAAACGCGTTTGTGCTTTAACACTTATTTTCATTGCAAACAGTTTGGAGTCAGAGCAGACGCCTGGTAAATCGGCGTCTTACCAGTCTCCTAAGTCCAAACATTTTGCTACCCAAAGTTTGATAGGCACCTGTCAAGAATTTCAAGAAACTGTCATTTTATACCATATTCTGTTGCATTGGGTTTGCGTTAAGGTTCATTTACATGAGGAAGAAAAATGTACTCTACACTATAACGACAGCGTGGACATTTAATGAACTCAGTTGATATCCCCTCAATCAAAATTGATACGGATAAATAATAGGCTTAGGTTTAGGTTTAGAAAAATAGATACGGATAAAATACTGTAAAAACACTATAGTACGACAACTATAGTGTGTTAATTATTATGTGTTTACAACAGGTGACTGCTTAAAGCAACGCGACCGTAAAACAGAAAGCTCCTGTAGGAGCTTTCTGTTTTTCTGCCACGTTGCTTTAAGCTGTCACCTGTCTTTTATTCAACCAATTATTCATCGTTTTAGTGGTCGTAATAGAGAGGTTTTAATTTATCTAATTGATATGAGCATTCTGAAATAATGTATGGATGTACTACTTAGCTGGCGTTACCTTCTTGTAATCGATTTATATAAAATAGCCACTTAATATAAGCCCCTTGAAATAAATACATGATACCTCAACTTCTGGAAGTCTGATACGTGTGGAGTCTATTAAGTTGATCTAAATTATTATGGATTGAATACGAATAACACATTTCGTCTTTATTTCCTGCTTGTAAAAACAATAAATAAACTGTTCAATTTATATAAGCCTTTGGAAAACAAGATAAGTTTATTCTTTTATATTCAATATCTATATTGATAGATTCTATTTATTCGTGGAAAATTGTATAGATAAAACAAAGAGTTGATTTTATTTTTTTAAGAAAAAATAAAAAGTGAATATTCAGTAAACATTCAATGATGGCAAACAGATGACACTTAACGCTGCAAAAAAGATACGGAAACAATATTCGGCGCATTTAACCAATTCACTGCAATCACGTCACCAATTTTAAACAATTATCGTCTGATTTTATTCTTCAAATTTGAAATTTATTTATTTTGATTTAAGAAATATTCAAATGAGTATCAAGCAAATTGAATCCTGATCAGACGCCGCGTTACGCTGCGTCTGATCAGGATGCAAACTGTTTGCAAATAACGATGATTACACTCTGTGTAAGACAGTAAATGATATTAAGTAGCAATAACAATTATTGAAAACTATATTATATCTACTACATGTGTTCTTTTTTTCAAAAGATATTCACAAGAAAGTGTAAAAACATAAATAGCTATAGCTCTTTCTAAATATTTAGGACCTTAGTCACCTTTTTAACAATGTTGACATAGCGTTTTCAAGCTGTTACAAGTAGACTGCCACTATGTACTTGTGTACAAAAATAAATATTGTTTCTTGAAAAAGGCCAATGATTGAAATATTGAGAAAGATTTTTTATGTTATTGCATATCTATATATTTAATTGACATTAATAGCTAAAACAAGAGAGGACAAGCCCTATTTCTATAAGCAAATGGAATTCTGAACACGTTTGCTTATGTCTTAAACACAAATGAGCGGCCAATGTCCTGCATTTACATTCAGTTTTGAAAACTAGCATAAAGTGAAAAGGACGCTATTCTCTACCGTTATTAAAAGTGAAGAGCTGTGTTTTGACCTTTTATCACAATAATAGCAAAAGCGCGTCCGTATTCATGTCATTTACCACATCAGCAAGGGATGCCAAATCTAATGTGTGAGTACATATTGGTCAGAAACGGACGATTACAAGCAAACAAACAAATATATTGGCAAGGCATAATGTCTGGTTTCATTGTCAGGTCACTGTGACCTTGAAATTGACCATCGACCTCAAGTATGGAAGAAACTTGCCATGTGGCATATTTTCCTAAACACAGAAGCAGCGGACACCAAATAAGAGAGTGTAAGTACAGTTTGATATGAATAACATCGTCAATACACCGGTATTGACATCTTGAAATCATCATGGCATAGCGCATTGGCGTTTACGATTTGTTCCATGTTACTATGACAATGACTATGACCTTTGGCCTAAATTGTAAATTGTATTGGCTTATTCAGAGCATTTTCCTATACTAAATTATCTACAGATGTTGGTGTGCGAAGCCATTTTCGGGTGACGAAGGCGAAGTGTGGAGTAACATTTTCAAATGTTGTGTACAAATGTATGACACTGGATAAGACGTTATTATTCCCCATTTAACCCTTTCCCTTATAGAAGCGACTTTTAGCACATTTATTTTATTCATCCGCTGAAGAAAATAGTTTCAAATTATACCGTAATGAATATGTGTCATATTTAAAACTTTCCTTATTCTAGCAGTAAATAGCTTAAAGCAGGCTGAAAGTAAAGCAGAATGCGCCTTAGGGCGCATTCTGCTTTACTTGAACCTGCTTTAAGTAGTCACATATCTTCAATACTAGAAACAATGCTATCAGGTAAAGGGTAAACGAAACGCAAACGCATTACAATTCAATGTAGAATGGGCAACTATTTGACAAGTCTGGCTATTCATGTTAACATTACTGGCAATGGATGTAATCGTTTTAGGATAAACGCGAATATTGGGAAATATAAACGTCTTCTCTATTGTAATTTGTCTGCATACAGCAACAAAATACATTTCAGTGTCAATACAATACACGGTTTTGGGAACATCTGTCACTTACTATGGCATCGTTTTTGTTTTAGTCGTGCTTTAAACATCTTACTTTCACCCTTCTTTAACCCTTTTATGATCAAATTATTCGGGAGATGTTTACCATTCACCGTTCCATTGTCGTATGCTTCAATTTTGTTGTTTGCAATCTCGTTTCTAAGTTTAAAAAGAAGTCAGAATGACTTAAGAAATTTCGATAAGAGTGTCAAACAGTTTGGGTCCTGATCAGACGCCGCGTTACGCGGCGTCTGATCAGGACCAAAACTGTTTGCAAACGCGCTTAAATGCGTCATCGAGAGGGAAAGGGTTTAACATCTTACCTTCACCCTGCTTTAAACTGTTTCAATGTCTGTTTGTATTAGAGTGGAAACAATACCAGGAATCCATATCTACGCACTGTTCTTCTCATTTAGTGTGGGTGTTTTATGTCACACTCCATTGACATAACGGCTTAAGTAGATCTAGCATTGCCCATTGGGAGGTTAAAATGGACATATCCTGAGGTTAACATGACAACATACTTAATACAACACCGGCCCAAAGTACATGTTTTCTACAAATAATGGACTAAATTATATCCTTCAAGATTAGGTCCCATTAGTCCGATCAGCTCCTTGACCTAGTTTAATTAACTCTTTCTCTGTCCCGTAATATCGTCTGTTTTAACCCTCTTACCATTATCGTTTGCATTGGTACTGTCATCTGAAATGTCATTTTTAGGGATGTACTAACTGCAGAACTGTCAAAATGAGTGTCAAGCAGCTTGGATCCTGATTAGACATCGAGGCATTATGCAAACGACGATCATTTCTCGCTTAGCATTGTATAGGTTCACCAGGATCTCGTTGCATTGAAAGAGTGATTTGACACATTCAACCCCGTCATCTACCCACAGTGTAAATATGTACAGTACGTTTGTCCTATGCAAACAGTGAACAGTGAACAGTGATCAGAGGGTTCCTAAACATGTCCTCTGATCAGGGTCTGCACTGATTGTAATTTAGCAATATCTTGCAGAAAAAATCCTCATCAAAAGTCATAAATGGACTATTCATAATTGGAAAATGGAATTATCCATATAAAGTTTCAGGAGTGAAGACGCTTTTCTCTCCGTAATAAACGCGTTTACGCGAAAACTATTATATACATTGCATATACAGTTTGGAGCCAGATCAGGCGCCGGGTTACCCATCGTCTGATCAGGTACCAACTGCTGTTTGCCACTCAGATTATAATAAATAGTCAGAAAATACAAAAATTAATATTTTCTACATTTTAGTGCATTTCTTTTACGTTTTGTTAGCGCTTAAACGAAAATGACTAACGCCTTCTCCACCATAAGACCTTTTATTGTCTTAACTGTCCCAAAAGGCTAGACTTATTTACAGTAAATCTATCCCGACATTTACTGCCAATCAAATGTTTTACCAGCGTTCAGTTATGTAACGCTTAGCTAGAAAATAGTTTGAATCCAGATCATACGTTGATAAACCCTGCTCTGGACAGGATCTGACCTGTCCGGTTATCGTTTTGATAACTCGCCTTTGAAATTAAGTAAAGAATTGCATTTTTCTTATATTTAAGACATTTGGAAGAAATAGTTATCATGTAGGGCAACGGTCAATGTTATTTCAGAGATTGGCCCCTTCGCTACCTCACCCCAAGTATAACGGTTATTTGCAAACAGTTTGGATCCTGATCAGACACCGCGTTACGCGGCACCTGATCAGGTTCCAAATTGTTTGACACTCATTTCAATATATTTTAGTTAAAACACCAAACAATTTAAATTTGAGAAATAGAAGCAGACGATACTTTTTGAAAATTGATGACGTCATGGCAGTGAAGGAGTAAACTAAGTAGCAGTAAACGAGAGATACTCCAAAATTGTCCATGATGTCATGGGTGCCCTTCCAGTAATCTCCATTACGCGTGCTCACAAATTACCGCGTCAGGTCAACAACTTGATGAGTACAATGGTTTACAGTGTATAATCTGTTAATAGTGACATGACTTTGGGTCGCCAGCTTTTATCTCAGACTCTTTTATTTTGTGTGGGATAATGTAAAGTATGTACTTATTC
Source organism: Gari tellinella (assembly GCA_922989275.2). Classification (NCBI taxonomy): domain Eukaryota; kingdom Metazoa; phylum Mollusca; class Bivalvia; order Cardiida; family Psammobiidae; genus Gari; species Gari tellinella. The sequence goes on from OV277864.1 coordinate 49,698,172, forward strand.
CTGTATTTTTGCATAAAAAACACATTCCTTGGAGTCTAGTAATAAGATAAACGTGACTTAACTTTTTCCTAATATCTTGATATCAGTAGTGAAGACAGACGGTTGTTTAAAGTAGGTACATATGTAGAAAGTGAAGCAGAATGCGAAACCTGTTTTACTTTCACTTTTTTAAGTTTCAACCTACTAAGTATTGCATACAGTATATTTTATATGGTTAATATTCATGACTGTAAACACTGGAACTATTTTCTTAGTACAAAGCACTACATGGCGTTCAATAAATGCCGATATAAATAACATCAGCGTAACTTAACAAGGGGTGCTAATAAAATTTGCAAAACTAGTGTCTCTACGTACGCATTGGGCGGACGTTATGACGTTTTATGTTCCTTGGATATCAGACACTTTTGAATGGCAGTGCAAGTATTTGTCAAACAACAGCCTTTATACATAAGATCGGTCTCAAGACGAACCTCGGACATGTAGGCTATATTTCTACTAGTAATCTATTTAAGGCTGACAGACAGACATGGCTGGCTTCTTGGCCAAACTTGAGTGACGAATATAATACTTCAAATGCGTGTTATAAGTACTTGCGGACGTTTAGCACCATGGTCATATGTAGAGGACATAACATAAAAGAGGATAAATTAAAATGAATTCAAAGTTCCAAATCTTAACCAGTCGTCCTTACAATAAAGAATCCATAGGTGTTTGCACTCGAAAAAGAAATGAATTTCATCTTTGATTAGTTGTATATTTACTCTGTTATATAATATGCAAAAATCGCCGAATTCTTTCCATGCCTAAATGTCTCCCCTTTTCAATCATCAGGGTATGACAAGAATATCTTAAATTTGATAGAGTTTTTCTAAAAGCATACGATATATACGAACTTAGATATGTCTCAAAACTGAGCAATGATTTGAAATATTTATAGTGACTGGCTTTAATAGGGCGGTGAACGTGTCCTCAGAGCCATCACAAGTTGCTCATAAAAATCCTAAGATTTCCTCATTTTCCAGCGCGATTTCAGAAATCGTAACTTTAACCATTTCGCTGTCAGGATTTATAACACTAACATAATTATGCAAACAGTTTAATCTATATAGATCAGCCGCTGCGTAACGCGGCGTCTGATATGGATCTGAACGGTGTAACTCCTATGTCAATGTTTCATAAGTTTTAAATAAAAAAACCCGCATAAAATCCCACATTTTCATAGTAAGAGCAATACTCCTTAATTTTCGGAAAATATTCGTAGATTCGGAGAAATTAAGTCAAAATACCTAAAAATTGATTTTAAGAAATAGAAGCAGACGACGAGTGTTTAAATTTGATGACGTCATTGCAGTGAAGGGGTTAACTATATCACATTTCCAAACAACATTATTCTAGTTTTGCTCAAGTTAACATGCATGTCCTCAGAACATACATAACTCTTCAATATGATTTATTTGACGCTGTACGCGCACGGTTGTCTCAGCAAGTATTTATGTATGTATAAATTGTGAATAATGTACAATATGCACGATGTTGTGCAATAATTGCACGAATTTATAATTGTAATTATTATACCAGATTTATGGAGCGCTTTTTTCACATAGAAGTTGTGAGTCCAAAAGCGCTTAACGTGAAATTACATACAGTGGAAAACTATTATTTCCATTGCGAACAGTTTGAAGCCAGATCCAAACTGTTTGCCACTCAGATTAAAATAAATAGTCAGAATTGTCAACAAGTGGTAATTTTCTACGTTTTATATGCCATGTGCTTGCGTTTAAAAAAGAAAGACTAACGTATCCTCCACTGTACCTGTACTTACAAAATGAGAAAAGACAAATAACTTTATTTTCAGTATATAAGGGATTAGTTTTCAATCATGAACATTAAGAAAGTTATCAAACATAGTTTATAAAATTAATTTAAAGATGCGTCATATATTAAAATAATGATTAAAAAGTAAGTGTTGCCCCCCCCCCCCCCCCCCACACACACACACACCCACATCCACACTTACACCCACACACCCACATCCACACCAAGGGTGGAAGACCTCATCAATTTAAGAGTATTATGCTACGCTATGCTTGGGCCATGGGAAATGTCCGTTCTTTCCTTGTTGGCTTTGTTTTGTTTTGGTCAATCGGGACTGCATTAAGAATAAGATTTCAGTTTTATCCTCCTTAATAAAGATTATTAAAGAAATGTGCTTTCAGAAGTTTTTTTGAAGACTGCCACTGAGCTTGCATCTCGTATGTCCAATGGTAAAGTATTCCAAAGTTACGTAGACTATAAAAACACAAGGTCATTTTAATCAAAGACTACAATTGAATGCATCAGGAAAATCGCTTTAAATGTTTAGGTAAACTACGCAAGTGAATATACCATATAGCCACGCGTAGTGGTATCTCGTTAAAGATAACACATCGCAACATGTCTTTACATCATCTAGCAATAAACAAGTAAAAATATAATTTAATATAGCGACATATGGCAATACCTCATTATATCTCGCTATAAACAAGTAAACAAGGATCTATGAATTGTGAACTTATATTGTGTCAAAGATGATAAACCGACATATCGCCATAGCTCATAACAACTCACTATAAATAAGTAAACAATGCTTTATATTATGTGTAATAATATCGTATCAAAGATAATATATCGACAATAATTTTTTTATTGTCACAATATCTCAATACAAATCTGAATAAGGGGATATCCTTTGAAAGCACAGAAAACAAAGCAAATACTGAAAATTGCAGACTCGGTTTAATTGAGTGTGTTCATGAGCAAAACTGAAATATGCAACAGTGCTCACGCCCCCTAGCACCAGCTTAAGCGGAATTCAACTTTCAACTGTACATGCGCAGAAATCAATGATTCCAAAGGACCAGAAAGTATACCAACACTGAGAATGAAGTACGGGGCGAATTTTTACTCGCCATAAACAAGTGAACAAAGTACTAAGGCATGTGTAATAATATGGCGTCATATATGATATATCGGCATATCGCAACATCTCATTACAATTCACCATCAACAAGTACACAAAGCACTAAGTCATGTGTAATAATATCGCGTAAAAGATGATATATCGACATATTGCAATATCTGATTACAACTCGCCAAAAACAAGTAAACAAAGCACTCAGGCATCACAATATCCTTATATCAGAATCTGCGTTGTTTGTCACTGTTCAATTTACAATGTATCGCAAAAGTCCAAATGAAATAGATTTACTAGGAAACTAGGATTGTTCATTTGACGTTTCAGGGGTCATTGCAGTTAAGTAGAAGATTGTACCAAGACTACGTATTCCTGTTACCTTGAGTGGCAGTTTAATACAAGTTTGAATTTTTTAATCTTTTTACTACCGTTACACTGTCTTCTTTGAAATATTGTCAAATAAGGATTTATGCAATCTTAAATAGTAGAAATCCAGAGATGAGTGTCAAACAGTTTGGATCTGAATCAGACGCCGCATGACGCGGTGTCTGATTTGGATCCAATCTGTTTGCAATGTCAACCTTAGTCACATATGGCAGCGTAGGGTTGAAAAACGCTATTATTCCAAAAAAGCATTGGTCTGCAATACGCTACATAAAAAGTATTGTATCTCAAACAGATCATTGTTTTCTCCATAAATAATCCCATGTAACCGATATATGGTATTGCAATTAATTTGACAGTTACAAGACAAAATCAGACTTTTAATACAAATATATAATGTTATTCAATACTATGAAATGAAACATGAATTGGAGAGGCATGACCTTCTTACAGTAGGATGACTGCTCAATGTGAAAAGAGAATATACAGAAAGCTCATTTCTGAGCTTTCTGAAGTTTTTTGCTGTAATGAGTATCCTGTGATAAAATGTTAGACGGGTTTACTACTAGATTGTTGCTTCATAAAAGTTCCATGGTACCCTTCAATCCAAAGACATAAGGAGTCGGCGATAATATCCGATTTTTAAAACGTTTTAAATCCAGTTAAATACGTGTGTAACATAAAACTAATATAATGGCGTCAGACATACATATTTATGTCAAAACCCCATCGAAGTAATGGCTCAAGGAGATTTTTACATTAGAGTTTCAAGGTTTTAAAAGTGTTTGAAAACAAAGGAGCTCTTTTAATGTAAAACTAAGGCACCGTGTCTGGAATGCTGGTGTACTTTATTTGACAAAGACAGGTCTAAATTCCAAGGCGCATTCTGCTTTACCTTCGATCTGCTTTAAGCTAGGATATAGAACAAATTTCATTTTGTACATGATTACGACTGTATTAATTGGAACTATTTACTTTAGTTGAAAAATAAACTAAATGCGCAAAAGGGCGCTTCGATTGGGAAAGGGGTTAAAGGAACGAAACACTGGCTTGTGGGTGAGTGACCTCAGTGGATACGCAGAACAGACTGGTCTTCGATTAATCACTTTCATTTGCATGATGACGAACATGAAATTGGGCAGATATAAACTACCATGGATAGCAAGAAACATGTACAGTAAAGCCCCTCTATTACGACCACTAAATTGTGTTAATTATTAGGAGTTAAGAACAGGTGACTGTTTAAAGCAAGTTGACAGTAAAACAGAAAGCTCCTACAGGAGCTTTCTGTTTTACTGACACCTTGTTTTAAGCTGTCATCTGTATTTTATACAATCAATTAGCCTTCGTTTTAGTGGTCGTAATAGAGAGGTTTTACTGTATAACCAAGTAGGATTCCATTAAGAAATATGATTGTTTTCTCTTTTTTTATGAAACTTGAGCAATAATTTATTAGTAACTAGACTATATCTAGTTATTGAATATGACTTGTGATATACAACCAAGTGCCTTATCAATGTTTTGGACAATAGGACAGGCATAATTCTTAGACGATTCGGGAAATTAGGCCACATTTGTCGGTCACGTATATCACCAATTTTGCGATATATCAGCAATTTATCATAATTTAACAATATTAACCCTTTCAATGACGCTACAAGAGTGCCTATGTAAACAGTTTTATCCTGACCAGATGTTTAACATTCGTTTTCGAACTTGCGACAATCATACTGCCGAAAATCTAACTTTAAAACCATATTGCGGACAACAATGTTAAAGCAGATGACAAGTATTATGGCGGTGAATTGGTAAAAGTCTCCCGATCAAGTTGGCGACTAAGGGCGAAATACTGCTGTAGCACTGCCTTTGCCGGAACATAGCGGCTGATCTTAGTCATCGCTCCAATCATAAAGTTCTAACGGAACGGTTTTATTTCTCCTCTTCCAAGAAACAGAGTTCTAGTAGTAGTAAAGAATGAAGCGAATGATTGAACATCAGGGGCCCGTTTCATAAAACTTCATACGACAAATGTTGTCGTAAGTCATATCACAAAAGTCTCGATTACTATTTATTTCTCCATATAATCCTGTCTTGTGACATCTTTTTGGAATCGTCTTTTCAAGACGATTCCAAAAAATATGTCACAAGACAGGATTAGATAGAGAAATAAGAAATTTAATGTATTTTAAAGATTTGACTTACGACAACATTTGTCGTAAGAAGTTTTATGAAACGGGTCCCAGAACAATTGAAGATCAACCAAACGAAAAACTTATTTATTCTTTCACTGCTAGATTATCGTCTGCAGAACATATATCGTCTGATATTTTATGACAAATTCAAATTTTAAATTTTGGCTCAAGAAATATCGATTCGACGGTTTAAAACAGTATGGATCCGGATCAGACGATCTGGATCCAAACTGTTTGCAAAATTACAGACAACTATGCTGTTGGTAGCTGAAGGGATAGTTACACTTCGTATAGACACCGTCAGCTTCAATATGATTCCAAATGCCATAATGTTTTGGTCGATTATTCAAACCATGACAACATAGAGCAGAAAACAAAAACATAACATCGTGCATCAACTACGAATGGGAGTAATTTTCTATGTCAGTGACAGATTGACATTTCTTTAACAAATGATGATAGAAACTGTTTATATACAATTGACCTTCGAAAATTCGAAGTCGCTTTAGTCGAACTTACATGTATTCCGAAGTTAAAATGTGGCTCAGTCTAACGTCTAAACTTTCAAACATGGTTAAATACGATTATATGTATGCTCGAAATTATCGAATGACCGAATTACATCTGAAGAAATTCGGGTAAGTTCGAATAAAACGAGTTTGAGATATTTTTACTGAACCCCCTACCCTCTAATGGAGCTTTCTGCTTTGATTTTGCCATGCATTATACTATTTAGAACTCACATGTATATTGGAAAATGTCATTGTTTAAAGAATGGTCGCCTGAGCGGTTAACCCAAAATACCGTTTTTAGTTTTGAAGTCTTAAATCAAGACTTAAGCAGACACTTTAAACAGGTTGAAAATAAAGATGAATACGCATTAATTAAGGCGCATTCTGCTTTACTTTCAGCCAGCTATAAGCAAACACCTGCTAGGGTATAGAAGCTTTTCCTAACGATGCATACTGTATAAAGTGGAAACTATTTTCTTCATTACCGAAAACAATTAAAGATGTAAAAGGCGTATTTATGAAGTTATGTAGTTTGAATAGTATTGAAAACACTCCTAAACTAACTACAACACCTTCTAGAGAGTACAAATGAATTATGAATTATAAACCAACATTGCGCACTGCGGTAGAACTATTACAAGGAAAGGTAATAGGCATTAACAAGGGTGCCTCCTAGTGGAAAATAATACTTCTGCCCATGACTCTGGTAATTATGTTATTTGCAATCGAAAGTTAGAACAAAACAAAACAAAGTACACAACGTAATCAGCGCAAATAAATAAGCATTATGTGTACAGTGGAGAAAACGTTATTCTTTCCCAATAAACGCGTTTACGCTAAAACTATTATTTGCAGTGCAAACAGTTTGGAGCCAGATCAGACGCCGGGTTTGCTGTTTGCAAATATAAGCCAATTCCACTCTCTATAACAACATCCCTCGGAACAACACGCACACTCTTTGTCTCCCATTTTATGTTATTGTACAGAGGGAACACTGTACAAAAGACAGGTGAGAAGGGAGCTTCTGTTTTACTGTCACATTGCTTTAACCTTTTCCCCCATAGAAGCGCCTTTTAGCGCATTGAATTTATTCATCCACTGTAAAACATAGTTTCATTTTTTACAGCCAGGAAAATGAATAACCAGAGATATTTTGTAAATCCTAGCAGATGATAGTTTAAAGCAGGCTGTAAGTAAAGCAGACTGTGCCTTAAGGCACATTTTGCTTTACTTTCAACCTGCTTTAAGTGGTGATCTATCTTCAAAACTAGAAACAAGCTATGGGGTAAAGGGTTAAGAAGTCAGCTGTTGAAAACACGTTATAATTAAAACAAGTTAGTGGTTGGACATAGTAGTTTCATCCCTCTGTCCTTTTTAACCCTAGAGACGTGTAAACTCGTCCTTTAACTAACATCCTACATGTACCTGGGAAGTCTTATACAAACCAAACCGTGTAGATCAAGATCTACGCCATTTCATTCGAAAAGGTAGAGCAAAACAAAGACTATATTGGAGGCATCTTACATGTATAAGAGTCTTTACATATTGCAATTTTGCAATACATTAATTAATTAATCCTTTTCCCCCATTGAAGCGCCTTTTTAGCGCATGCAATTTGTTCTTCCACTGAAGAAAATTGTTCCAATTGATACAGTTATGAACAATTAACATCAGAAATGTTTACAGATGGTAGCTTAACCCTTTGAACCCTAGTCCCGCATATAGGCGTCCTTTTTAAACAGTATACATGTGAAAAGTGCACTTGTCCTATGCAAACAGTGAATACCCAGATCAGAGGGCTCCATAAGGAGCCCTCTGATCTGGGTATTCACTGTTTGTCATAATGCAAAACATTGACAATAACAACGCTTAAAAGTCAGAAATGAACTAGACTTAAATGGAAACAGGGATTGTCCATTTTAAGTTTCAGGGAGGAAAGAGTTAAAGCAGGCTGAAAGAAAGGCAAATGCGCTTTAGGGCGCATTCTGCTATACTTTCACCCTTACCTGCTTTTAGTGGTCACGTGTCTTAAAAACTAGAAACAGGCTATGGGGTAATTGGCCAAATTACCATAATCGATGCCCTCCTATCCATAATTGTAAAAATTAATATTGATAAACAGCACACTGCATTCACATACTGATTACTAGCGAACACGTACTAACAAAAACAATCAAATTCTCCTGATGGACAGTACGTTAATTCTTTTCAAATAGATATGTTTATGTTAAAACCTGCTTTAAACATTCAGATTCTCTGACAAAAGATTCATTTACAGATTCCAAAATATTGGCATTTTCCTACACTTAAGTGCATTAATTGTGAACGCTTCAGTAAGTAAGAACTTGTTTTTAATCGAATTTAAATAATTAAAGTTTGAAGAAACAAAATAGATTGCGCTTACGCAGGGCTCCAGATAAGAGGTAGTTATTTCAACAAATCCAACATTTTCTCACTATTTTTAGCACCAAATCCTATGGTGTTACTACTCATTAGAATCGTCTCTTCGAGACGATTCTAATGAGTAGTGACACCATAGGGTTTAATTCAGAAATAAGGATTTTAGTTTTTCAAAAACTACCCTTATCTGGTGCTCTGCTTACGTTTCATTTCATTTAAATGAGTAAGCATAATAACGCCTTCTTTCTGTTAGCACACGATTCAATTTTGACTTGCAACTTTTTGCAACAGTAATATACTAAAATACGAACATGTAATGTCGATTTTCGCATTCCATTTATATCCCCAACGCCAACGCAGTCCTATACGAATTCCCACAGCAAATTCCAAAATTACGATTTTCGTACTTCTTTTTAGATGGTTTCAATTAGTCAGTGTGAGATTAATTAAAAGTGCAAAAGTGCGAAAATACCATTGAACGCAACATATTATTTTCGCATTTTCTCTCAAATTATGTACTACTAAGGACATCGAAAAAACAGTACGAACATGCAACGGTCTTTTTTCGCATTCTAATTTAGCGTTTCTGCAGTGGGAAATTATATAGGATTGCGCTGACGTTGGGACTGAAAACGGAATGCAAAAATCGACTTTGCATGTTCGTACATTTTTTGCTGTTGAAAAAAATCGCAAGTCGTAATCGAATAATGTACTCCCAGGATTCCGAACCTTCTCCACTGTACTTTCTCTTTTTGTCGAAACCATAAACGTATCATTAATGCATGGAATATTCACCATCTTTATGACAATTGCAGGCTATACGGGAATAATTAATTCTGCGTTGTAATATAAAACCCAATATTCTAAATAAATCAGCAAAATATAAGACCTAAGCCTATTTCAGGCAAACAGTTGGTCTTGTAGTATGTAATGGGAGACGTCATTTCCCCCAAATAAACGCACTTACTTTGTGTAAAAGTATTTATGTCAATTGCAACCATTTTGGAGCCAGATCAGACGCCGGGTTACCCGGCGTCTGATCAGGCTCCAAACTGATTGCAATCCAGATGCATGTTTTCCAATTTCCTGTTACAGAGACGCGTAGATTTGTCCATTTATCATCGTCATCCACAAAATGGTGTGACGTCACGTTGCTTAGTGTGAAAGGTCAATAACGGTAACTCCATCAGCACCACGAGACCAGACTGGTCTCCGGGGTCAGGCATCCTGGTCGAACCTTTTCTGACCATTATAGATTGACGAGCAGATACCGGCCGTTCATTTGTATTCCAATTATTATCGGCATATCAAATGAGCATAACGATGATTATCCAAGAGTTCGACACAATTAACCATGTTTTATTCACTACAGTGGATAGGAATTAGTGCATCGCATATGTAAGAACTGTCCATGGTAAATCAGGGACTTTGGAGTATATACCAGTACCAAAGATTTGAAATTGCAGAGAGACAGAGACAGTGAGGAAAAGAAGGAAGGGAGTTGGAGAAAAAGAAAGAGAGCAAGAGAGACTGGAAGAGAGACAGACAAACAGAAAGAGACAGAGAAAGAGATACAGAGAGACAGACACAGACACAAAGAGGCAGATACAGACAGACAGGTATATGGATAGACAGATAGACCGACAGGGACAGACAGACACACATATATAGATAGATAGACAGAATGATCAACTTTGTTAGTCATGAAGTCTTTTGTTTATTGGATTTTTTTCTTGGGAAGTTTCTGGTTAAAAGCATCTAAGTATATAGACGAATAATTTCAAAACAGGATTAGAGAACAATTTACATAAGTTTTCAATTTCTTGTTTTTAAATCCATGATTGAATGTTTTGGATAGTGTGTTCTGTGATGATATGACACACTGCTTGTAATATTTTGAAACAAATACTGCTTAAACCAAAATAGGAGTTCAACACTTTCTTATTTCGAAACCAAAGATAAAATAAAACATTCCTAGACACTGTCGTATCAAATATCATCATCGAAGTACATATAGATGAATGAACTGTTCTTAACGTTCTGTCTGTTAGCGTTGAATTTGATTCAAACAGGTCTAATCTAGATGAGAAGCCGGGTAGGTTGGCATCTAATCAGGATCCAAACCGTGTGACACTCTGATGATATATTTTAACCCTTTATCCGTGTTTCTAGTATAAATGCTTGGTGACCATTTAAAGCAGGTTAAAAGTAAAAGCATAATGCGCCTTAATGCACATTCTGCTTTACGTTCAGCCTGCTATAACCTACTAGAATGTTTTTTCTTATGAGTTTCTTATGACTTTATAAACTGAAAATATTTTCCTCAGTGGAAGAATAAATTAAGTGCGTAAAATAAGTACATATGAAGTTACGTGTTAAAAGAAAACGCAGAAAAGTCAACACTGAGTCTTTTTTTCGACGACAAATTTTACAGACGACGATCACATGTACATATAGTGCTATAGAGTTGACGGGCATTCCAATGTGCAGACACGCGCCAGCCCAACACCGGGAATAGAATCTCTGCTAGTCTTCTATTTGAACATTATAATTAAATCAATGCGTGTCTAGTCCACATCAATATTTACTATTCCCGCCCAAACCGTTTTGTTTTCAATGTTTAAGACAGATGGTTGCTTAACCCATAGCCCGCCAAATAAATTGTCGTCTGCTATATTTCTCGTCTGCTTCAAGTTTCAAAGTGCTTCAAAGTTGCTCAAAATTGCTGAAAATGTTGTCCGAGTGTCAAACAGCTTGGATCCGGATGAGACGCCGAGTTACTCGGCGTCTCATCCGGATCCAAGCTGTTTGCATATGGAGATATAGTCGTGAGTGGCAGGCTAAGGGTTAATACATACTAAAGACAATGCAAACCCTCTCAAGGAGATTTCTGCTTTACTTACATGTATAGTCTGCTTTAAGCACTCATCTGTTATGGTGCGGGAAAGACGCTATGTAACCCGGTGTCTGATCTAGCTTCAAACTGTTAGCAATGGAAATAACTGTTTTAGCATAAACGCGTTTATTGGAAAAGAATAACGTCATCTCCTCTGTACTTCTCACTAGCACGTTACACTCCGTTACATCAACAGTCCAATACCATTTAATCATCATTGAGTACCTAACTAGAACGTAATTAGCTATTAGCGTAGAAAGAAAGTTGGTCTAGACATACCGTAGAAAAGCCGTTACACATTCCCAATAAAAGCGTTTATGGTCAAACTATTATTCCAATTCTAAAAAATTTGGAGTCAGGTCAGACACCGGTCCAACGGTGTCTGACCAGGCCCCAAACTGTTATTAACTCAGATTTAAATAAATTGTCAATGTTTCAAGCACCTGCTATTTTCCGCATTTTATTACATAACATTTGCGCTTAGTTTCATCTAAGTGGGAAACACTAACCTATGTCCCATTGTATATCAATTATTGTACCGAAACCATTTCTATATTGATAAATAAGACACATTGCTGGTATTAAAAACCCATCGACACAACATTACTCATTGAACCCTAAAAACGAGCATACGCGTCATTTGAAAACAGTGTACTTGTGAATAGTACATATGTCTTATGCAAGCAGTACATGCTTAGAGCAGAGGATTTCTAAAGAAACCCTCTGGTCAGGGCCAGCACTGTTTGTAATTTTGAAATTTATGGTAAAAACAACGCAAAACTGTTTCAACTGGACAAGAATTTGATAGAAACTGTAACTGTCCAATTTTTCAGAGAGGAATAAGTTAAACCAAGATCAAAGTAAGGGCAGAAGACTTCTTATATCGAGATTTAACTGCATGCATTTATTGTTCGACAATTTTAGTCAGAAAAACTTACATGGCTTTCAATGGAACTTGCAAACAGTTTGGGTCAAGAGGCAAACAAAAACTGACACGTAGTTCTGACAGAGTCAGCATCGGTTGATAATGACCTAGTAGGCACCGGCTTATCAGACGACCATCACACCCCATAAACATATAAGATATCGTGGACGACAATATTAGAATGTAAATTGTCAATATTCAGGCAAATTATCTGGTGAATTGTCGTGCGTGCAAGTTTTGGCCTATATACAGAGGAGAAGACGTTAATATTTCCCAATAAACGTGTTTGCTGAAATAATGAGGTCAATTGCAACAGCTTGGATCCAGGTCAGATGCCGGGAAACCTAACGTCTGATCAGGTTGATAGTTGTTTGAAACTTAAATAGAAATACAATGTTGATCGAAGAATTTCCAAAGAGTGCAATTTTTACATCTTATTAGGTCTACATTGCATTTACGTTTCGGTTAAACCCTTCACTGCCATGCCGTCATCAATTTTAAACAATTTTTGTTTGCTTTTATTTTTCAAATTTACATTTAGATATTTTGATTTAACCCATTACCTCTTAGCCTATTTCTTGCTTCGAAAACAGGTGACCACTTAAAGCAGGTTGAAAGTAAAGCAGAATGTGCCTTAAGGCACATTCTGCTTTACTTTCAGCCTGCTTTAAAGAGGCTCGCAACCGGATTTAGCATTAAAAATAGTAATTTGTAAATATATGTCAAATGCTTATATAAATGGGTAAGATTTAGTTTAGGATAATAAATTCTGTTAAAAAATGCATTTCAAAAAAGAAAAGAAAAGAAGAACCCCGGTGTGATTCGAACTCGTGACCCTCCATGCGGAGACAAACATGAAAAATGAGGGCGCCTTTATCACCTCGACTACCAGCGCTCTCTATATGTATGGTAGCGAATTAACGTACTTTACTGGTAGCGATCGATAATACTTTATTCGGCTCGGGTTTATGTCTGAGCCCGTGTAGAGAAGCAACAACAAAAACTATACCGTCAGCTGACGCTATAGAAAAACGATGGAAAATATCTAAAAAAAACTAAGATTCGGTGACGATTCTTGAGACTTTTTTTGGACTGATCATATTTTTTTAATGTCAGAAGCCAAATAATGCCATAAATTTGCTTTTATTTGAGTATTTTATTTTATTTTGACAAGTACACCATCCGGTTGCGAGTCCCTTTAAGCTACCATCTTCTAGGATATGGAAAATATTTCTTTTGGTACATATTCTTTGCTGTATAAACTGGAACTTTTCTTTAGTGGAGGAATAAGTAAGAGGCGTAAAAAGGCGTTTTTAAGGGGTAATTGGGATATAAATTGGTGTCAAAGAGTTTGGATTTAGATCGGACGCTGAGTTACGATTCGACCTGATATAATTCCGATTGGGCTATTTATGGCTTCAAAAATGAACGTGGATACTTCCAATACACAATAATTGAAAATTCTAACTGAAGTCGAAACTACATGTAGCAGGAGAAGGGTTTGGTCAATATCATTTTAAGCAAATCTAGATTTTACCCGAACTGTGTGACTTGCATGGTGAAGTATTATTAACGCTTTGACCGCTAAGCTGTTTGTCGTCTGCATTACTTGTCGCCTGCTACTCTTCTAATAATAATAATTGTCTATCTTTTTTTATTTCAAAGTCGGATTATCTGGATCCAAACAAGAGGTAAAAATGGCTTCGCCGTACATAAGTGAGCAAAATAGTTACAGAGGGGCAATACGTTATTATCCAACAGAGCGCGATTTAGCTATATCAAAATATATCTATGATTGCAAACTATTTGGAACCAGATCAGACGCCCGGCAACTTATCTGGCTCCAAACAGTTTGTCAGTCAAAATTAAAACAAACAGTTAACATTTACCAAACAATGTTATTTTCTATATTTAAGTGAATGACAGTTGCGTCTATAGTTCCGTTAAACAGGAAAGAATAACATTTTCTCCACTGTATTTATAGTGATTTCTTGTGAGGTCGAGCAGATATAATACAGACTGGACTATTTACGGCTTCAGAAATTAAACGTGGAAACTTTCTCCTACGAAATGCAATAACAGTTGTCTATATCAACTAAATAACTGTAGACATTAGAAGTCTGAGTTCTCTGGGTTTTACGTCGTATGGACAATTAACTAATATCCCACACAATTTCCTTCCACGCCTACAATATCGCCTGCTTTACAGTTGTCGTCTGCCTTTGTTTTTATACATCAACTTTTAACCCATTTGTGCCAAGTGGATTATTCCATGCTTATATATTGGATTAGTCTATTTTTATATGAGGTGTGCTTAGTCTAAATTTTCATTTTCGTTTTGTTTTATATTGAAATTCTTATCAGCAAACAGTAAAAACTCTGATCAGACACCGCATAATGCGGTGTCTGATCAGAGTCTATACTGTTTGCCTATGTCCCTTTCATGGGATGCTAGGCACAAATTCGTTCATGATATTTTAGCTAACGAAATCATAACAAGATTGTCAAACAGATTGGATACTGATAAGACGCTTTTCTGAAATTAGCTGCTGACGCGATAAACCCAATTTCAACAAAAGCACTGCATGCAGGTACTTTTTTCTGAAGATAGCAAAGCTATGTCAAAGGTGAAGGCCAATGTCAATTGGTAATAATTTTAATATGTCTGGATAGGGCTTGCCAAGATGAACATGTATACTAAATCAACCATTTCTCATATAACCTTTTAATATGATATCAGCATTAGTGCATGTGGGTTCGCGATAATCTCTCCTTTAATCCTCTCTCCCTTGGAAGCGCCTTTTAGCTAATTTATTCCTCTACCGGTGAAAATAGTTCGAATTTATACAGTCATGAAAATGTATTATAAGAACTTTTTTCTATGTTCTAGCATATGGTAGCTTAAAGCAGACTGAAAGTAAAGCAGAATGTGCCTTAAGGCGCATTCTGCTTTACTTTCAATCTGCTTTAAGTGGCCACCTATCTTCAAAACTAGAAATAGGCTATGGGGTAATAAGTTAACACCGACCCGAAACTTAAGATTGTAGATGAAGAATTGGTTAAGTAATGATCAACGTTAAGAATTCAAACGACGACGACAAAGACTGACGACGAAGACAAGGACGAGGACACCGGAGTGGCCGCAATAGCTCTATTTCTATGAATAAAAGACGAGCCAAAAACTGCATAATAGAATTAAGTATAAAGCTTCATTATTTTGTAATTTAAGTCGTGCAGTCTGAGGCAAAAAGCATATTATCCTATTCATACTATAAAACATTACGTATTTTAGAAGGTTAAACCAAATTCGATCCTATAGAAATTAAAGACGGTTAAAACCGAGAAATTCATTTTATATATGTTTTGCGTTGAGAAGACGTCACTGTGTCATTATGAGAGACATTTCTTTTAAACTTTCTAGTGTTTTAGAACAAATTTGTTCGTAAAGGTCAAATTATTTGCTAGAACGTTTTCTTTATAGTTCCAAAATGGTAAAAGGCAGGCACGTTCTTAGGCCTGGTAACCTTTTAGCACGCTGCGTACAATAAAACCATTAACCCGTTCACCGCCGGAGTCGCCTAAAGTCGAATTTGCAAACAGTTTTGATCCTGATCAGACGCCGCGTAACGCGGCGTCTGATCAGGATCAAGGCTGTTTGACACTCGTTTCGATATTTCTTATGTTATACTCTCTTAAATCTAACTTTGAAATGATATTGCAGACAACAATATTGAAGCAGACGACACAATAACGGTGTAGGGGTAAAAAACTCAAAAATTATTTGGCGCTGAAAGAGTAAAATCGAAGGCTAATTGATTGTATATGAAAGCTTAAAGCAAAGTGACAGGAAAACAGAAAGCTCCCAGCTTAAACCAAGGTGACAGTAAAACCGAAAGCTTCTAAGGGAGCTTTCTGTTTTACTGTCACATTGCTTTAAGCAGTCACCTGTTATAAACACGTGATAATTAACACAATTTAGTGGCCGTAAAAGAGAGGTCTTATTGCAGTTTCAAAATGTTAATGGTAGTTCTACTAAACCGTTAGCACAATTCGTACGTAATTGTCGTCTGCTAAACAAATTTGCCGTCTGCAGCAATGCTCAGATTGGTTTTGTCTTCATTTTCTTTCAGAACAAATTCACCAAGGTGTCAAATAATTTGGTTTTAAATGTGACATCGACGTACTTGTCGTCTCACAACGATTAAAACTATTTGCAACGTGTTCCATTAACCTCTGCAATGCCTTACTCCGAGTATAATTTGTATTTGTAAAAAGTTTTGATCCTGACCAGACGCCGCTTAACCCTTTCACTGCCATTCTTTTCGTGAGGTTTATAGCCCTTCACCGTTTCATTGTCGTCTGCTTCAATTTTGTTGTCTTCAATGTCGTTTCAAAGTTAAAAAATAAGGAAGTATGACTGAAGACATTTCAAAACGAGTGTCAAACAGTTTGGATCCTGATCAGACGCCGCGTTACGCGGCGTCTGATCAAGATCCAAGTTGTTTGATACTCATTTCAATCTTTCTTCAGTCAAAATACGTAAACGTTAGTTTGAGAAATAAAGCATGCAGACGACTATTGTTAAATATCGATGACGTCACGGCAGTGAAGAGGTTAATATGCTCGTAGAGTGCCAGCGATATTCATCCATTTTACTGCTGTAATATCACCTTTGTAGAAAATGTTGTCAACTTTGATTTCTCAGACTGTATGCAATTTGACCAAACAACATTAGTGTGAGTAAAAATCTACAACCAATCATAATATGGATTTTTTTCTGTACATTAATTTATTTACATTAAGTTCTTATTATGAGTAGCCGCAAAATAGACCCACGTATGAAAATACGTAGGGAAATGTTAAGACGTTTAGAATCTAGTATATATACAATTGAAATACTTTCTATATTTTGAACATCGATATATGATGCCACATAAAAGATTATATATGTGCCAATGAAATGTCGCGCAAGTTCTTTTAAGAACGAGTTTACACTGTTTTCAAAAAATAATTTTTGACACGTACAAGTAAGTGTGATAAAAATTATCCCAAATAATTTACATGTCCTTGCAATATTACCGAATGCAACTTACTCATTTGCGTGTGGTTGAAAACCTACACTCTGTACAGAGAACACACACATTATCATTTCTCAACAAGTGCGTCTATGATAAAACGAGCCTTTCTTTTTGCAAACAGTGCAGAGCCAGATCATTTGCTTGGTACATACAGTGGAGAATCTGTTATTATTTCCCGTTTAAACGCAAACGTACGCAAACGCAAAGCGCTAAAACGTAAAAAAGTACAACTTTTGGACAATTCTGATATTTCATGTTTATCTTGGTGGCAAACAGTTTGGAGCCTGATCAGACGCCGGGTTACCCGGCGTCTGATCTGGCTCCAAACTGTTTGCTTTGCAAATAATAGTTTTAGCGTAAACGCGTTTATTGGGAAAGAATAACGTTTTCTCCACTGTAACGTCTCATCACTGAACAGGCTCCAAGCGGTTTGTCACCAAGCAAAAATAACTGTAATATAACAAAACTGTTATTTTCTACATTCGATTATATTGTATTGTTTATGCATTTAGTAGCGTTTAAAGGTGAAAAAATAAATGTCTTCTCACTGTAACTAATCTTGTTCAAAGTTCACCTGCGGAAGCGTCCCTAAATAGCAACAGTCTTGGTGGTCATAACCCCACGGGGACAGTATTCTTAATTGACTTGACCAAACTTTACACAACAAAAGATATATGATGTCCCGTAATCCTGTCCATGCTATACAGTGACCACTAGACTTTATTCTTTCCCGTTTAAACGCATACGAAACGCAAACGCAATTGTAATGCACTAAACTGTAGAAAATTATAACTTCTTGACAATTTCTCACGATTTATGTTAATCTAAGTGGCAAACAGTTTGGGGCCTGATCAGACGCCGGGTTACCCGGCGTCTGATCTGGCTCCAAATTGTTTGCAATAGAAATCATAGTTTAAGCGTAAACGCGTTTACGGTTATTGTAACTGCACTAACATTTGCGAACAGTTTGGACCTTGAATTGTTTGCAACATGTCTTTGGTGCTGAGTTAGATGATGACTCTAGATAGTGAATAATGTTTCACTGAAAGCGAAAACTCCATCAACATCTACAGATATTGGGACTGTCTGAAACATTTTGACGCCAGAAGTTGAATTTGGTAATGCCTAGATTGAAATACGATTCCTTCATTTCAGTACTTCTAACAGATAAAGTACCGTGTATATGACACAACTGAGACAGATATTTTATATGTACTTTTAACTATATACTTCTGAGTGTTGCATCGAATAATATTAAAGCCGATCCTCGATAATACCGACGAGTTCGCGTAAGTCGTATAAACCCGTATTCAAAGTTATTAGTCACGGGTTAACTTTGAAATATGGTTATGTTCGACTAAAGCTAATTTAAATTTAGCACATACGGGTCAGACTGACCTTAAAGCTAGTTTGAAGAACATGTACCAAAGTTCGACTGTATTTATATCAAAGTACGTTTGTGGGGTTTGTCTATGGACATTCTAAGTGAAACAAATGCTTTCACTTTAAATGCTTGTCTCAAAGACATACTTTAAAACCAAACATTGCTACATCACAACAAGAATATATGTTATTGCATTACATGTTTAAGCTATTTAATTGAATTGTCATTGTGTGATATTTGCTCTGTTCGGATAAATGTGAGATTTTGCATGTTAGGTGACCGTTATTCTATTATATTGAATGTATGTATCAACGAGGTACGTTTATGTACAAGTTGAAATAAAATTCTGTTCTGTTCTGTTCTGTTCTGCTCTGTTATGCCTCTTATATCTATGATCTGGGGCTTATTGTTTTTGCCCTGTCTGTTTGTTTGTCCGTCTTTTTTATTAGTCCGCAACTTTAACGTTGGCGATAAACTTTGAAGTATAACTAATGTACACTTGATACATGGCATATGTGTTGCCCATATGAAGAGGTATATGAATATGCAGGTTAAGGGCATGCAAGAGGTCATATATTTGAAATTGCAATAATCTCTGACCAAAAATTAAAGGGACTTCATACTTGGTATACATATTGCCGAACATGTCGAACCAAAGGTCAATGTCAGAGATGTCAAAAAGTCAAGTTTATTTGCAACCTTAATATTGGCAATAACTTTTGAACCATACCTAATACACACTCAATACTTGGCATATAAAGAGGTATATGACAATGCAGGATTTGGGCATGTCAGGTCAAAGATCAAATTCATAGAGGTCAGAAGGTGAACTATTTTGAAATGGCAATAACATTTGACCTCAAAGTGATAGGGACTTCATATTTGGTATACATATTGCTCAAATTAAGAGAAATGTATATTTTGGACATGTCGAGTCAAAAGTCAATGTCATAGAGGTCGCAGGTCAAATTTATACAATAATACTAACGTTTGTTATTACTTTTGAACTATAACCAATACACATTCAAAACATGGTGTATGTGTTGTCCATATCAAGAGGCATACTATTATTCATGTCAATGGCCAATGTCACAGAGGTCAATAGGTCAAATATATAAAATGGCACTAACCTTTGACCCAAGGTGATAGGGATTTTATATTTGATATAGATACTGCTCTAATGAAGTGGAATTTGAATCAGTATATTCCAGATATATTGAGTCAAAGGTCAAGGTCACAGAGGCCAAAAGGATAAATGCAACCTTAACATTGGCAATAACTTTTGAAATATTACTTATACACACCCAATACATTGCATATATTTTGTTCATATAAAGATGTATACGAATATGCATGTAGTGATCCATATCGTGCCAATGGTAAAGGTCAAAAAAGCAAATATTTGAAATGACTAACATTTGACCCTCAAGTGATTAGGTCATCATATTTGGTATACATATTGCTCTAATTTAAAATGAAAACGGGAAAACGTCTTATCCGGTGTAAGGAAAAAAAATCAATATTATTTTTTTCCCAACCGTATTCTTTTAAATCCAAATCAGACTCTCTTCCAGTAATTGAAGCAGGTTCTTTTTCAAAGCAATGCAATTTTGTAACGTCTGTTCAACGGCATTTGCGTTTAGTTGTGTTTTAAAACGATATAAAAACGTCTTCTCCCTCTTATGGGTTCGTTCTCAAGCATTTGATTGGTCAGATTTGAGCCTAGTCTCAAATCTGAACCAATCAAATGCTTGAGAATGATTTAAGACTCAACTCAAACGCTTTATAAGCAAGGATGGTGTCGGTGACAAAAGGAGGCTGTCAGCATGATAGAGGTGAAACAGGAAACTCTTTTTGAAGTTTATTGTCTTACCTTCATCGTCCTTTAAGTTTATGCATGCATGTAGTACAGGGCTCCCTCTCTACAACGACACCCAATGGGAGACAACAACTATGTGCGTTGTTCGGAGGGAGGCGTTGTAGGGAGGGAAATTGGCTTATATTTGCAAACAGCTTGAATCCATGTTTTTTCTGTCAAAATGTATAATATGTAAATTTGAGAAAAAACAGCAGACAACATTTTTGAGTACACTATATTGCAGCCGTGAAAAGGTTGGAAATAATTACATTATTTAGGGAACAACGGAAATAGTCGTTGTAAGGAGGGAACCGTTGTTCGGAGGGCCGTTGTAGAGAGGGAGTACTGTATGAATACTTTATTCTTTCCCAATAAACGCTTTTGTTGTAAAACAAGCATGTCCTGGAAGTTCTACAAACAGTTCCACGTCAGATCTGATGCTGGATTACTCAGCGAATGATCAAGGTGAAAACTGTTTGCCACTCAGATTTAAATGAGTCGTAAAAGTTCGAAAAACAAAAAGTGTTTAGTTTCGGTTTTAAAGACATTTCCTCAGCCCATTGAAGGACCACCAGCATATTGTTCTGGAGGTGTCAATGTAACTGTCAAATCACATGCAGTTTACCAGATTATACACAAGACGCTTCAATGGTTCAATATGCACAAGACCCATGCTTTGTGCAAGGAAATTGACAGCAAATAATCTGGCAAGGCGTTATGACCAAAAGGTCGTCAGGAGATGTCTTTAAAAACAGGAAAGAATAACATCTTCGCAGTTAAACAAGCAAATAGTCTAGATACGTTTGCATGATCGTCAGTTACAGTGGATAAGATGATATTCTTTTCCGTTTAAACGCTAACGAAAGGCAAAACGCATTGCAATAAAACGTAAAAAATTACGACTTTTATACCATTCTGACGTTATCCATATATGTAAATATGGGTGGCAAACAGTTTGTAGTCTGATCAGACGCCTGGTTACCCGGCGTCTGATCTGACTCCAAACTGTTTGCAATGGAAATGATAGCTTCAGCGTAGACACGTTTATAGGGAAAGAATAACGTCTTCTCCACTGTAACCTTGGGCATGTTATCATTTTAACGGCCAAAATGACACTATGCAAGGCATTTACAAACAATATGATTTAAAAGCATACCCCGAGTTACCTACATATCAATATTTCTTTAGTCTAAATTTAAAAAAAAAGTATTTAATTTAAATAATTGTGCAGACGACAAAATGTCAAGCAGACGAAAATATGTAGGCGGTGCAAAAGAAAAGAAAAGAAAAACATACTAAACAATTTCTGACACAGGTAAATGTCAACAGCAGTGCACGTTTCTTCGTGCAAAAATGCGGAATTAAACAAAATTTTGTTTTTCCGCACAAAATACAGCAACACCACATGCATAACTAAGCCTTTAACCTTTATCCTGTGCTAACATCATCTGCTGTGAAATTATCGTCTGCAACTTGTGCTATATTTAGATTTATACATTTGTGATTTTAAAAAGACCTAAAGACGATTGTCAAACAGTTTAGACCCATATCAGACGCCGCGTAACGCGGCGTCTGATCTGGATACAAACTGTTTGCGAACAAACAACGAAGTCGCGATCGGCAAAGCACAGGGTTAACAGTATTTATCAGCGTTATTTTCACTGAAGAAGTATCAATTTAGCAATTCAAGTTAGATCTAGACAAGACGCAGAGATACTCTTGATTTACTCGGCGTCTGATCATGATTCAAACTGTTTGCAAAGATTTATGACTTTGAAAATACAGCGGTAAAGGTTGCTTGTTTTGTCCACGCCTTAGCAATGACACATGGTCAGTGTTAATTATCAAAGGGCACATTTCCATTTGCGTCGTTGTACAACGTTGGAGCAACTCATTCAAAGCGCAATAGCTACTTCCGTCAGTTTACAAATGTCAAACGAATTCTTCACATCACTTAACAATCCTGTAATCAATTAAAAACAATAAAAACCTAGATTTAAACATTGTCTTCACTTAAGTATTTCAACCTTTTTGAAATGTCGGTCATATAATTTATTTTAGCCGTAAATTCGCATTTTATTCTTAAAACTAAACTAACTTATTGACTAAATAATAAAATAAGTTTCCTCAAATTCAAATATTTCTACGCGCTTAATTAGGATACAAATTATAAGTAAAATATACCAATGCCGTCTGCTGCAAGGTAGCTTTTTAATCACGTGACGTTTTGAACATACCTAAGGCGGGCAAGAAGCGCCGCCAACTTGGCGTCAGGCATCGAACTGAACACATCCGCCATTCCGTACACATCTCACGTCCCTGCCGAACTAACAGCAGTTCTTGTTAAACAACAGCGAGGAACAAGTAGACAAAAAACTCTACTTCTACAAGTAGACAAATTCCAATAAATAGCCCACTATTGGCAACAGGTTGAAAATTGATTAAACCACTTGAAATTTCCACAGTTCTATAAATAAAAATTCCATCACTACGACCACCCCAACCAAATAAGTCGCATTCAATTTTTTTAAAATCATGCACAAGCGTTAAGCAGAATAAAAGTCAAGCAGAATGCTCCTTAAGGAGCTTTCTGCTTTACTTTCATTCTGCTTTAAGCTACCGCCTACAGAAACACGGAAGACGAGACTTCTATTGAGTGACAATAGTAGCGGGATTTTACTGAATAGACTTAACGGTTAAAGCCAAGGAAGCCGATTTAGCACATGCATCTGTTACCAGCAGATGTAGTCTTCTGATAGTTGCGACTATTATCCCTACTGCCAGCTCCTCAAACAGCATCGCAGATACCCTGGCCCTTATCACGTCATCATATCAATATTATTATCGTCTGCTTCGAAATTGTCCTCTGCGAATTTTATCTCCAAATTTAGGTATCGAAATAACACGAGTATCAAACAGTTTGGTGTCCCATCAGACTCCCATGAAGTTCATTGGCGTCTGATCGGAAACCAAACTGTTTTCAAATACAAGTTAGAATTTAGCGCGACATTTTGGAGAGGAATCAAATCTCAGCGACAGAGAGGCTGAATTGCCGTCTGCTTCAATAAGTTGCTTGCAGGAACTTTCAATTCTAATATCAAATGCATATAATGATACTCCACAATTCATGTTTTAATTGAGAAAATAATGATCAAAATATATGTTGTTTTGGCATTTGTTTTCTTAGAATCGCTATCGGATCAAAGTATTTCTAATTATAATTCCGTGAAGTTTCAGTTGTAAGCAACACATACAGTCGAACTTCGATATCTCGAACTCGCTTAACTCGAAATATCCGATATTTCGAAACATGAATTTGCCTTATTTTAAGCTCGGTAAAGGTGAACATACCCGTGTTTCAAAGTGAAAACGCGGCTTAGCCGCGTTTTAACATTGAAATACGGGTATGTTCGACTTAACCGAGTTCGAGATATCGAAGTTCGTCTGTATTAACAATATAATATATTAGGTCAGTGCATGGTCAAATCTCAAACGGTCTAATATAATGACATACAGTTGTATAGTCGTGGAATGGCGTTAATCAAATTTTATAATTGGGAGAAGAAACTTGTCTGGCAGTGCAGTGAGTTTTCGGACAAAGTCAACTGACAAAGCACTTCTCTTCATAACCTTCGTTTTACTGCTTAATCATATTTGCAGTATTTTGTCACGATCGCTTAAAGCGACTCGCAACCAGATGGTGCATTAAAAATAGTAATTTGTAAATATGTGTCAAACGCTTATATAAATGGTAAAGAATTAGTTTAGGATAAGAAATTCTGTTTAAAAAAAATGTATTTCAATAAAAAAAAATATTGGTCTCTGGTGGGATTCGAACCCGGGGCCCGGCATTGGCGGACAGAAGGCAAAATAGGGGAAACCGCTTAGACCAATGGACCACGGAACTATCCGTTTATCTCGGATCGATTTAACGTATTTCAATGTGTAGCGATCGGAAGTGCATACAACTTCGTAATTCGGCTCGTGTTTATGTCTGACCCCGTGTAGAGAAGCAACAACAACAACTATACCGTTAGCTAACGCTATGGAAAAACGATGGAAAATATCTAAAAAACTAAGATTCGGTGACGATTCTTGAGACGTGTTTTGGACTGATCATATTTTTTTAATGTCAAAAGCCAAATAATGCCACAAATTTGCTTTTATTTTAGTATTTTATTTTATTTTGACAAGAACACCATCCGGTTGCGAGTCCCTTTAAAAGCTGTTCAGACTGCTCTGGGTAGAGTTGGGAAGATGCTATTGTTTCCCAATAAAACCATTTGTACTGAAATAATAATTTTCTGTTCCAAACAGTTTGGAGCCAGATCAGACGCCGGGAAACCCGGCGTCTGATCAGGCTCATAACTTTTTGTCACTGAAATAGAAAGAAGTTGCCAGAATTCTAAAAAATATAATTTACAACATTTTATTGCAATGCGCTTGCGTTGAGTTTTATTTAATAGGTAAAGAAAAACGTATTCTCGAACGTAGCCTTTACGTTAGACTGTATGCCGACTTGTCTAAATGGAAGAATGGTGTACAGTTTTACCCTAGTTTTAACCATAAATTTTGTATTAAACTTTATGTACAATTCATTAGTAATTTTGTTTTCAAATTAACTGTGCTTTTCTTAGAAATAAATGAAAGTATAGGTTGACATAAAGGTGTATGCCAAACAGCAAAAACCCTGATCCTCCATTGGCTTTCGATCTGGTTCGGTTCTATACTCTTTACGAATTTTTTGTATACTTGATATTTCATAAAAAGAAGGATAAATCCAATATATTTAGTGGGAAACTTATGATGAACGTGTGACTCCATTTGTCTGTAAGAACATAATATTTTGTTCGGACAGAGCTAAAGACGTTAATCTTACCTACTACTTGCCCCTGTGCTAAAACTATTATTTCAATTGCAAATACTAGTAGTTTGAAGACAGATAAGGCGCCGGATATTCTGTCATGGCCTCTGATAAGGCTTCTAACAGTTTTCACTCAGAAAAAGTAGATTGTTAGCATTTTCAAAAAGCTGTCATTTTCTACATTTTATGAACTGCGTCTGCTTACGTTAAAATGTGAAATAACAACATATTATTCACTGAACAATCAATGTGCGACTAAGGAGAGCACTTCATCTTGCTTTAACCCCTTCACTGCCATGACGTCATCAATTATAAACAATTGTCGTCTGCATTTCGTTTACAGATTTAAGTTTTAGGTATCAGTTTGACTTAAAAAAAATATTGAAATGAGAGGCAACCAGTTTGGATGCTGATCAAAGGCTGCGTGACGCGGCGTCTGATCAGAATACAAACTATTTGCAAATAACTATTGTATAGGTCACTTTTCATTTGCAGCTACAGTGGAGAATCTGTTATTCTTTCCCGTTTAAACGCAAACGTACGCAAACGAAAAGCGCTAAAACGTAGAAAAGAACAACTTTTGGACAATTCTGATATTTCATGTTTATCTTAGTGGCAAACAGTTTGGAGCCTGATCAGACGCCGGGTTACCCGGCGTCTGATCTGGCTCCAAACTGTTTGCACTGCAAATAATAGTTTTAGCGTAAACGCGTTTATTGGGAAATAATAACAGATTCTCCACTGTACATGTATATTGAGTCTTGATGTGCGGGTATATAGTTACTCGCTGGTGTATCCCGTTAAACGGGACTTATAAGACTTGGAAACTTGGTACAGTTTGGAATCAATTCATGTCCATGGTGTCGAAACAGCAGGCATACGTCCTATCAACTGGTCAAGCAAACTCAGATAATATCTGGTCTGGTATGCCCTATAATCCCCGATGGAAATGTTCGTCGGAACAATATCAATCAATTATTTATTGCCATTCGTTGTTGGGGTTAACAAATTGCTTATTATTGTTTTTATAGTTATTACAGTGTAATCGATCATTGGAAAATACGATGGAAGGTAAGCATGGTAGAAGAGACTCTGTAAAACCTCTTGCTAAGGTAAAAGACTGACCGAGTGTGATTTCAGCATTCTCATTTAAGGTATATGTTCATTGTGCAGTATCAAATAATCAATTCCATTGCTCCTTCGGGCAACTTATTAGCCAGTTTAAAAACATCTATCCAAACATTAAGGCCGGATGCACGAACGGAGACAGATGGACGAACGGACGCCTACACAGACTATATATCGTACATCGGTTTAACCCTTTCCCCAATAGAAGCGCCTTTTAGCGTGTTTTATTTATTCATCCGCTGAAGAAAATAGTTCCAATTTAATCAGTTATGAAGATATATGATAGGGAATATTTTCTATATTCTAGCACATGATAGCTTAAAGCAGGCTGAAAGTAAAGCAGAATGTGCCTTAAGGCACATTCTGCTTTACTTTCAACCTGCTTTAAGAAGTCACCTATCTTCAATACTAGAAATAGACTATCAGGTAAAGGGTTAAGCAAGTAATTTGGTGAAGTAATTAAAACGAACAATTTAAGCAAAGGAATGTCGTGTTTCGCTATCCGCATTATTACTATGTACGTGTAGTAAATGATAGATTAAAGCAGATGGTGTTATGGCAATGAAATGTTAAACGCATATATGCAAATACAATATAATAAAATGCAAGACACGGAAGTTTTGTTGCTTTTGATATGACTCTTCACTGTTTGCAATTGGTTAACTGTTCTTGGAGTGCAGATGCCTCTGGAAGAAAGAAAAACGTTTTACACCCTCGTAAGGCGTTAACCTTCTGAACGTTATGTATTTGCCATAGCGACACTTTGCTGAGAAGGTTTGTATGGATTTCTGAAAAAATATCAGCAGAGTTTCAAACAGTTTTGATCCAGATGAGACGACGAGTTACTCGGCGTATCATCAGGGTTCAAATTGTTCTAAAAAATTATGACAAATTCGCCTGCAGAGTGCAGAGGGTTAATCTATTGTGCTTGGAAAACCTTACGTTTGAGGATCGATGGAGTGTGAAAGTTTTTAAGTAATATATCTCCCTGTGGGCAGAATTATTACGACTTGTTTTACTTATTCCGTTCTTTTCTACAGTAAAACTACGGTACGCTTTCTACAATAATCAACTCATGAACGACACATAAAAAGTAAGTAAAATCAGATTGAAGCTTATACACTTAAACCGCATGCATAAACGTCCTTTGCAAACAGTGTCCCTGTGAAGAGAACACTTGTCATATACAATCAGTAAATATCCAGTGGCCCGTTTTATAAAACTTCGTACGACGAAAATGTGGTCGTAAGTCAGATTATAAAAGTCTCAACTATTATTTATTTCTCCTTCTAATCCAAGCTTGTGACATCACTTTGGAATATTCTAGAAAAGACGATTCCAAAGAGATGTGTCAAGACAGGGTTATATAGATAACTCAGTATTTTGACTTACGACCGTTTTTGTCGCACGACTTTTTATGAAACGGGTCCCTGATCAGGGGATCCTAAGTGAGTCCTCTGGGCATAGAAGATTTGCTCTGTTTGTCATATTGCATAAACCACCCTACAACAACCTAAATAATATTAATAGACTAGACTAAATTGGAAACTGGTATCATCCCATTGATGTTTCAGGAAAACAAGGGTTAATACGGAATTGTTTGCCACTCAGTTGTTAGCAAATTCAAGAAATAGCTATTTTCAGAATTTTGATTCATGGCTTTTGGGTTTCGTTAACATTTCCATGGTAGCAGAGTAGCATTGATTGACAATGAAAAGATTAAAACAACCAGAGCTAATTCTGAAATTGGTATGTGACAATGATGGCTATGTTGTTTAAAATTAAAATTGACAGCCATAAAAGGAAAGAAAAATCTACAGTAAATCCCTTGTTAAGCAACCACTAATTGAAAAGGGCGTGGCGATTTCTTAACAAATATGGTTACTTAAGGGATGATAAAAATAATGTGATAAAGAAAGGCCCTTTAAGTGCGTTCTGCATTATGCCTATCCAGCATTAAGCAACCAGGTGTAATTAAGACAGCTGAAGTCGCTTACGTTGCATTTTCGCTAAATACAGTAAAGCCTCTCTATAACGACCACTAAATTTTGTTAACTATTAGTTGTTTCATACAGGTGACTGCTTAAAGCAAGGTGACAGTAAAACAGAGAGCTCCTTTCTGTTTCACTGTCACCTTGCTTTAAGCTTTCACCTGTCTTCTATACAATCAATTAGCCTTCGTTTAAGTGATCGTACATGTAATATAATAGAGAGTTTTTTCTGTACCGTATTGACAGATTCTTTACTGTATCCGTGTATTTGGCATGATACTGCCACAATGTCAAAAAATACTGGTTAATTTGAAAATGGAAGTGCTGGCAGACCCAATGGGATGCCTGATTGAATGCCTTGACAACTTTCATCACCGTAAAGTGACTAACTGGGACACATCTTCAAACACTTTTGTGTATGCTTAATGTGCAATTTTTATTTTTTTTGTAAAAAAGTTTTATTTTTTGAAAACAAGAGTTTGCATGATTAACAAAAGCACTTTAGCTGAAATATCCCACGAGAAATTATGGAGGAAAAATAAGAGAATAATTCATCATGCCGTGAATAGATTTTTTTCTACTTCTGCTTTTTCTAAAAATGTGCAACTATTAAAATTGAGTTGGGGTTGGATTTTCACGATATATTCTCAGGGTACAGATTCAATATCAAATTCTCATATTTGGTTTGGATTCCAGCTTCAGCCAATTTGGCAGAAGTTGGGAGCCAAACCAATGTGTTAGAGATTATTTTGTCATCGATTTAATGTTTTGCGATCTGCCTTCTTGCAACATGAATTTACAAGATGGATGGTCAGGGTGGGATTTCTACAACGTATGCACATACTTGACACTCAATTATTATCTCTAAAACTTCTTTCAGACAGATGCCGGTAGCCATGCTGTGTTAGAGATTATTTTTTAGTCTAAGCTCTGAGTATGGGACGGTTAATTAATGATATGAACTAATTACTATCATCATTCACTAGAACCACAAGCTTCCTAACATTTTAAAACTAGTAATCGTTATGGAAATATATTTTTTGTAACAGATATTCAAAGAGTCGGTAATACTTTTGTACTAGTAATATTTTTGTCATATGACAATGAAAGTTTGAAAGAATATGTTATTTAAAATAACGATTGAAGCCAACATCCCTTGAAATTATGGGAATATGCTATAAATGCATGTTTGAATAAATGTTTGTATGAAGTCAGGATCATATTAAGATGGCTGAAGCAGACGAGGTTAGTGTTCGCTTTAACAGCTTCGCCGTTTTATCCCGAGTGCAACGGTTATTTGCAAACAGTTTAGATTCTATCAGACGCCGCGATCATCGCGGCGTCTGATTAGAATCCAAACAGTTTGATACTCTTTTTAATATTTTTTGAAGTCAAAATACCTAAAGATTGAATTTTAGAAATAAAAGCAGACGACAATAGTTTAAAGCTGATGACGTCATGGCAAGAATGGGTAAACGGGAAATTCCATGGGAACGGAACAGGTGCGTGTTGTGTCAGTTCAATAATGTGTCACTCGCAGTATGCCACTGACACATTAAAGAGAAAAGTTGCACTGTTCAAATAAAAAGAAAAACACATTTATGTGTCGCAATTTGAACATCTGTGCTGAAAATTGAAAACGAAGTTTAATATGTTTTCAGGAAAACCCATACATTCAATATTTGGTATTGTTGGGTTTTTGATTTTAGAAAATGCGTTTTACGTCTAAAAATCACGTATTAAAGAGAATCTTAGGTGTTTATTTGGTTAAAATAATATTTCTTTTAAAAGTAATATCAATCCATTGCATTCTTTAAATATCAACCATCTCTTTGTGATTTTAGATTTTTTATATGAACTAAAATTGTAGACCCAGATATTTATTAACCCTTTTCCTCATAGCCTGTTTCTAGTAGTTAAGATATGTGACCTATTAAAGCAGGTTGAAAGTAAAGCAAAATGCGCCCGAGTGCGCATTCTGCTTTACTTTCAGCCTGCTTTAAGTTACTATCTGCTAGGATATAGAAAATATTTCTTATAGTAAATATTCATGACAGTATAAAATGGAACTATTTTCTTTGGCGGATGAATAAAATGAATGCGCTAAAAGTCGCTTCTATAAGGTAAAGGGTTAAAATGAGACATGGCCATATCAAATATGAACTGCGAACTGTGCTGTTACAGTATAGAAGAAGTCGTTATTTCCCAAGAAACACGTTTACGCTTGAAGCCTAGCATCCATGAAAAACAGTTTTGAACCTGATCAGACGCCGGGTAACCCGCTGTCTGACTTGGCTCCAAATATTTTGCCACCCAGATTAAGATGAATTATAAGACATTTCGAAAAGTTGTAATTTTCTGCATTTTTATTGAAATTTCGTTTGGCATTTCTTTGTGTTTAAACGGGAAAGAGTAAGGTCTTGTTCGCTTTCATTTATTGCGATATGCCCCATTTGAATCATTATTCATCTTTGCTCGAAACTTGATACAATTACATTCGCTTTTCCAATTAAGAAAACAATTTTTTATATTCTCTAGTGTCTTAAGGTGTAAGAGTTTTATTGTCTCACTATGCATCCTTCATGAACACGCACAGTGGAGAAAACGTTATTCTTTCCCAGTAAACGCGTTTACGCTAAAACTATTATTTCCATTGCAAACAGTGTGGAGCAAGATCAGACGCCGGGAAACCCGGCGTCTGATCAAGCTCCTAACTGTTTACCACTCAGATTAAAACTAGTAGTAAGAGTTGTCAAGAAGTTGTCATTTTCTAGTGTTTAATTGCAATGCGTTTGCGTTTCGTTTGCGTTTAAACGGGAAAGAATAACGTATTCTCCACTGTATCAGAGCTATAGACTAGCAAACTGTTTGTTCCAGACTATTGCATTACAAACAAACATAAGACGCCAGAAGATGACTGAAATATGACGTTTGACGGAATTATTCCCTCAGGATTTTACCACCATGTCTCAAATCAGGACCTTGCAGAGTTTTATCCTATATGTGCTGATACTGTCAGAAATCATTCCAGGGCTGCCATTTCTTCGGATATTTCCTAAATCTTCGGATTTTTTTCGAGTACATGGTAGCTTAAAGCAGACTGAAAGTAAAGTAGAAAGCGCCTTAAGGCGCATTCTGCTTTACTTCCAGCCTGCTTTAAGCAGCCACGTGTCAACAAAACTAGAAACAGGCGATGGGGGAGAGGTACGAATCACAAAATCGCACTTGAAAAATGCAAATTTGGAAATCTTAGGATTTTTTATGTCTACTTATGGCCGCCCTGTCATTTTGGTAACACAGTGCTCTTTCCCTACAACGACCCTCCAAACAACGATGCTTCCTTACAAACGACGATTGCCACTATTCCCCAAATAAGACAATACTTTCTAACCCTTTCACTGCTGCAATAACGTCTGCTTAAAAATGTCGTCTGCTGTTTTTTCTTCAAAGTTACATATTAGTGCACATTTTGACAGAATAAATATGATAGTAAGTAACAAACAGCTTGAATCCTGTACTCTGTATTCAAGCTGTTTGCAAATGTAAGTCAATTCTTAATTTTCCCTCCCTATAACAATGTCATCCGAACAACGTACATTATATTCGTCTCCCAGTGTGTGTTGCTGTAGAGAGGGAGCACTGTATACAATTAAACCCTTCAGTTACGACAAATACAAGTGGTTAAGTAGTCGAGGTTTGAGACAAACGACTGCTTAAATGATGATGAAAGTAAAGCAGAAGGCTTTTTAAGAGTTTTCTGCTTTTTCTTTATCTTGCTTTAATATGTTATCTTTCTTCATCTTGCTTTAAGCTGTTGTCTTGCTTTTTTAAGATACTTGTCTTATCTTGTGTTAAAATGAAGAACCGTGTTGATATCTAAAGACATGTTAATGCTTTCAGAGAAGCCTGTTTCGTAATTCTGATTGAAAATCTAGCTTGTTGGATGAAGTGTTTGTATTTGATATATGTGTTTGTGTAAGCATATTTACTGTATTATGCCATGTTCTTTATCTGTATGTAATTAGCCAAAGGCAAATTGTTGCCGATATGCTAATAAAGCTGAAACTGAAACTGTTAAGCCCACTAGTATGTGTTTTTACAATGATTGTATGAAAAGACAACTGAAAGCAATGTGACAGTAAAACAGAAAACTCCTAAAGGAGCTTTCTGTTTTACTGTCACATTGCTTTAAGCAGTCACCTTTCTTGAATACATAATTATTAACATAATCTAGTGATCGTTATGGAGAGGTTTTACTGTAGGTAGAAAGAAACACGAGGCTGACCGTACAGAAATTAAGATGCAATTACAGTAAAAACTCGATTCTACGAACTCTCGTTGGTTCGAACATACCCGTATTTCAAAGTTAAAACGTGGCTTAGCCACGTTTTAACTTTGAAATACGGGTATGTTCTACTTAAGTGCTATTGAGTTATCAACATTCAACTCACGAAATATTGATAAGATCGATTTAAACGAGTTCGTAGTGTCGAGTTTCGACTGTATCACAAGAATTCGACTAGTGATGTTCTCTAAAGTGGTTATATGTAAACCAAAGCATTTGAAATA
Organism: Gari tellinella; assembly: GCA_922989275.2. NCBI lineage: Eukaryota > Metazoa > Mollusca > Bivalvia > Cardiida > Psammobiidae > Gari > Gari tellinella. The sequence goes on from OV277864.1 coordinate 49,731,309, forward strand.
GTTGCTAATGATATATATATATATCTTTATTTCCTCCATAATATGAAGATTACAGTAGCATGACATATAAGAAGTATGAAACGTGACACAATTTGACAAACACATATAAGCAAATAGACAAACAGCATAACATGAAATGTACATGACTATATATGCAGTGGATATACACAGAGCACCGCGTACTACAAACCACATACCACATATGCAAAAGAACACGACAAATAAACAAATTTTACATTTGACATGATACGTGATACATGTATGCTAACTCCCATCATGCTGACTTGAAATCTATTTAAATCCAAAAACAAATAGTTTTGAATACCAGTTTTTTGAATACCAGCCTTTTATTAAACAAAACACAGGAACAAATAGTGGCACAAAAAGTTTCGTTTTCGTGTACAGTGGAGAACACGCAATTCTCACCCATCCTCCAAAACGAAATAAAATAGAAATAAATCCCATCTTTGTGAAAATAAGTAACTGTTTTGAGTCATACTAAACGTCTGATCTGGATCCAAACTGTTTGCCACTAAGATAAAGATAAATCGTGCGGATCTTCAAACTGTAATTGTCTGTATTTTATTGAAATTATTATAACGTTTGCGTATAGATTCATTTAAAAGGGGAATAATGTCTTCTTCCACACTCGAATGTCTCTGTGCTATATGGGAGGTAAACCAGAAACGTGTGGGTGATATATACTATTTTAGCAAAAGCAATAAGGTTTATGTACATGTTGTCTCCCTTTGGTACAGAGGATAATATTACTTGAACCAGGGAGATTAGATTATATTTAAGAGCTCCTGCCCGAACAAAGGGTATTAAGAAATACAGTAAAACCTCGCTATTACGACCACTAAATTATGTTAATTATTAGGGTGTTTACGATAGGTGACCGCTTAAAGCCAGGTGACAGTGAAACAGAAAGCTCCTTTTGGAGCTTTCTGTTTCACTGTCACCTTGCTTTAAGCTGTCACCTGTCTATTATACAATCAATTAGCCTTCGTTTTAGTGGTCGTAATAGCGAGGTTTTACTGTATATCCAACCACAGGTGCTTGTATTGTATGTTTGTTTTCCCTGTGTATGTAGATCTAGATCTAGATCGATTTTTTAAAAAAAATTTTTTTTTTTTTTTTTTTTTTTTTTTTTTTAATTTTTTGTAGACTACGGTAGACCTTGTATATGTATAATTATACATATACAAGGTCTACCGTAGTCTACAAAAAATTTAAAAAAATTTTTTTTTTTTTTTTTTTAAAAATCGATCTAGATCTAGATCTACATACACAGGGAAAACAAACATACAATACAAGCACCTGTGTATCCAACACTCTATCCTTTAACCCCTTCACCGCCATGACGTCACCAGCTCTAAACAATTGGTCGTCTGCTTTTATTTCACAAATTTAATTGCTTAGGTATTTTGGCTAAGGAAATACATGTATTGGAATGAACGTCAAAAAGGTTGGCTCTAGATCAGACGCCGCGTTACGCAGCGTCTGATCAGGATCCAAAGTGTTTGAAAATAACCATTGTACTGTGGGTAAGGAAGCGGAGGGGTTAATAATTCCATTGTCATTATGCCATAAAAAGCTGTCTAAAACACCCATTGCCATAGTATCGTCTGCTCGCAAACTAATCCTAAAGATAAGAAATTTAGGCAGTTTCACTTAAAACATTTATATGAGAGTACACAACGTCTGGTTCAAGTCTACACTGTTTGTCACTCATCGGCAGTTACAGTGGAGAATCTGTTATTCTTTCCCAATAAACGCGTTTACGCTAAAACTATTATTTGCAGTGCAAACAGTTTGGAGCCAGATCAGACGCCGGGTAACCCGGCGTCTGATCAGGCTCCAAACTGTTTGCCACCAAGATAAACATGAATTAACAGAATTGTCCAAAAGTTGTTCTTTTCTACGTTTTAGTGTTTTGCGTTTGCGTACGTTTGCGTTTAAACGGGAAAGAATAACAGATTCTCCACTGTACAGTGTAATTTTTTCCTTACTTTTTAAACAATTTCGACCTTGTAGACCCCGTTCAGATACACGAGACTAAGGTGGCGTCTAGACTTATCCATCACTATTATAATGCACTTTTCTCATGCCACAGGTCATTTGTTACGCCATAAAGCGCATTTGCAAATAGTTTTGCCCCTTGTTTTGAAATAATGTCAGTTATATTGCTTTCAATCTAACTTTGAAACGATATTGCAGACAACAATATTGAAGCAGACGACAATATGGCGATGAAGGGGGGTAAAAACCTCACGATAAAATTGGTCATGAAAGGGTTAAGGTCAATTTCTACTCTCGATATTTCATTTAACGGTTCAGATATCAATAGTGCATATTCCGTTGCATGTCTAGGTGCTTCTATTGGTCATTTTTTATCATTTGATTCAGAGGCCTTGTCTGTATTGCAAAACGCTAATGCAAAGTTAAAATATCTGTATAGCAAAAAAAGTTATATTACCTCTTCTTGTCATGTCTCTAACATTTATCCTGTGTTACTTTGATTACGCTTGTTCTGTTTGGTATTATGGATTGAAGCAATCAATCAATCAAAATAAGCTTCAGATTACACAAAATAAGCTGATGGGGTTTGTTCTTTGACATGGATCCGAGGTCACGTATAGGTCCTAAGCATTTTTGGTATCTCAACTGGCTATGGGTAGACAAACGTGTAGACCAATTTAATCTTTGTCATGTTTATTTCTCTGATTTATCATGGCGCGTCTTTAGAATATATGGGGACGCATTTTGTTCCCATTAATTCTGTCCATGGGTATAAGACAAGGTCAAATTTAAATTAATTGAGCCCTAGTGACGCATATATGCGTCCTTTATCAAATGTGTACATGTGAAGAGTACATTTGTCCTATGCAAACAGTGAAACCCCTGATCAGGGAATTTTGCCATTTATTACAAAAAATAACCCATACATAGTCTAAAATGGATCAGCCTTTATTGCAAACTTGAATTGTCCATTGGAAGTTTAAGGGGGTAATGAGTTAAAGGTGCGTATGCTTTACCAAAGGCATGTTGGTGAAAAATTGGGTAATTTTCATGGTTCCTATATTTGTTTTTCTTGTATTGGTATAATTAACCCATTACCCTATAGCCGGTTTTAAAACAGGTTGAAAGTAAAGCTTTGCATTCTGCTTTACTTTCAGCCTGCTTTAAGCTACGATCTGCTAGAATATAAAAATATTTCTCAGGTTGCATACACATGCCAGTATAAATTGGAACTAATTTCTTCGGTAAAGGAATGAATTGGAGGAGTAAAAAGGTGTATCTATGGGGTAACGGGTTAATGCCTTTCTATGTCATGCCATCAACACACAGAGGACATCGATGGAAATAAGAGTCCTTCTCTTTTTCGTGTCCTCCTCGGTGCTGATGTACATATCGCGGATATAAATTGATACAGTGGAGAAGTCGTTATTCTTTCCAACTAAACGCGTTTACGCTAAAACTATTATTTCCATTGCAAACAGTTGGAGCCAGATCAGACGCCGGGTAACCCGGCGTCTGATCAGGCTCCAAACTGTGTACCACTTAGATTAAAACTAGTAGTCAGAGTTGTCAAGAAGTTATCATTTTCTACGTTTAATTGCAATGCGTTGGCGTTTCGTTTGCGTTTAAACGGGAAAGAATAACGTTTTCTCCACTGTATGTGGATATTAAATTTGCCATCTTGTTATTTATCCATGTACATGTGTGTCCATACCCAATTAAAGCAACTAATCAACCAACAATATTAGCGCAGTGGTTGATCTAATTTTCGTAATCTTAATTTTAGATTTGGGCCATGGGTTCGAATCCGGATCCTGACATCTATTGTTTGTCATTTAAATTATCATATTTCTAAATATCGTATGTCTAAACTTCACTTTTTTGTGTTTATATACGCTCCTGGCATATATAATTATTTTAGGTCAAAGGTTGTCAGTCTCTTTAAGATGGAAACCAAGGTTTCCCCTTATAAACAGTATTTGTTTATCGTTACGTCATCAAATTATATAAATATTAATTCCTTGAAAAAGCCTAACGGCGAAACGTTGGAAGATAATTTAATTCGTGTTGGTGTTGTTATTTTTCTTATACCCTTATAAAGAAAAAATACTCTGAAATACGTGTAGTGTTATGACGGATAAGATTAACTTTAACCCTTTCAACCCTAAATAAATCTTGTTGGTATTTATTATCCTTTTGGTCTATTCTAGTACAGGCATTTTGTACCAGTCTATTGTTGCATTTTTGATATGACAACAAAAACGAATGAAACTATCAAACAGTGCAGACCCTGATCAGAGGGCTCCTGTGGGAGTCTTCTGATCAGGGTCCACACTGTTTGCATATGTTATCAGTAACCTCTAAAGTACAGAGGACGGTAGGGTTGAAAGGGTTAAACCATAAAAGCCTAAATTAATGTCCCCTAATGTAGACACGTAGATCCTGATGAAATACCGCATTACGTGGCGTCTCATCAGGATATGCACTGTTTGCGATTCCATGTGAAATGTTCTGCGTGCTTATGGACAAACAATTAGTGTCTTAAGATCTCCATTGTATATCTATAATGAAATCTTCGAGCAAACATAAAGAGTGTTCATTGCACTATTCAGGTACAAATGGAATAATAGAATTAATTTGTTCCAGTGTTTTGACATATACACTTACATCTATACTTCAGAAAAAGGCGAAATCATATATCAATTTTATATTTTTAAATATATAACCCGTGTTAAAAATTCTGAGCCAAATCAGACGACTGAATAACAGCTTTATTAAGCCTTCACTCCATAGCCAGTGTCTAGTTTGGAAATAGATGACTACTTAAAGCAGCGCCTTAATGATTTCAAAATAAATACAGTCAGGGCTGACAAGACATACAATTTCACACATATCTACAATTGCCCAGTACAACCATATTAAAAATATGGAGTTTAATTTTCAGTAAACCTACAAACCGAAACTGGTCCCAGCCAGTTAGAAAGAGGACAGAGTCTCCGCCGGAGAGATTTCGACATAGCGACCAGCTGATGGTTACTATATAGTGTAATTAGGCTGAAATACACATTCGCGACCTATTTTTTTTAAAATATGCTTTAAGAATAAATATTCAAGTTGCATTGTTTATTTTAAATGTCTGATAAGTGTTCGTTAAGCATACAGAGACAGTTTACTGCATGGGTAAACGCCTGAATTTGTAATGCAACTCCAAAACATGTATTTGGGACTACTTTTCGTACCATGTATAGAGAGATCGTATGGCTGCTACATCCAGGATTACATCTATCAAACATATTTGGCCGGTATATGATATACTCTTGTACATGAAAATAAATTTTGTCAAGATACTCTTTTCATGGACAATGACGAATATGAAATATAAATATAAGGAATAAACAACATGTTTTTGCCATTTACCGAAGTATAAACCCCTTAGCTTTGCTGGGTTAGTTGATTGTAAACGCCCTTCGGACGTTTACGAAACTTACCCACAGCGAAGCTAACGGGTTTATACTTCTGTAAACGGCAAAAACATGTTGTTTATTCCTGAAATAATTATTAGGTTTAGACTACAAGTTTGGCTCAGAATTCTTCTCTTTAAGCTACAATCTGTTAGGATAGAGAACAAATTCCTTGTGGTACATACACGTATTCATGACTGTATACGGTGGAAGTATTCAACAAATTGTTTCAGTGTAGGAATAAATTAAAAGCATAAGAAATCGTATTTATTGGGTAATGGATTCAACTAATCTTACCGAATAAAATATGGCATCCTTAAATAATTCACATGAAATTATGAGTACATACATGTAGATAACTGGAAGCTTACCTCAATTTGTACAGGAGCATTACAAGCTCGGCATCCTCGTGCAAGTCAATCCTGTCCGCCATTTTGTCGCTCCTTGTCACGTGACCGCGTGTTCTACTCAAAGACTGGCTCTCTGAAATTGACAAATAGTGTTCGCTATGATTCCTTTTACAAAGTATCACACTCAAAGCTGCTGCACAAATATTATGAGGCGAATCGTCCAGCTGGTGCGAGCGGAGCCCTCGAGGTTTACCGCGCCACGACAACCAAGTCTGCAAGGCGGGATTTATGTGGTCACGTGACTTTGTTTATTTCCACTTGCGTGATGCTTACTCCCAAATGATCAAACTCATTAATGCAGAATATGGTAACCCTTAGCACCGTTACCGAACCGCCGTATACAACATTTTGTCGTCTGCAACAATTTTTAAAAAGATGATTTTTGCAATTACTTTCATATGATATCATCAGAGTGTCAAACAGTTTGGATTCAGATGAGACGCCGAGTTACTCGGCGTCTCATCTGGCTCCAAACTGTTTGCAATAGTGATCACAATTCGTCCGTAGCGTGCAGAGGGTCGATGCGAAATGAGATACGATCATACGGCGGCAAGTATTGTCAAACAATAGACCATCGATAATTATCAGATTTGAAGAAACAATTCCAAAAGATGATAACATTACGGACAGTGCCTGGGAATAGTGTTTTCACACAAACCTTACAACAACCCGACGGCTAAACAGGCTGATATTTGAATATACTGTAGATCCAATTCAGCCGCTTTTATATTCAATAACTGTTTTGGGTCAGTTATATAACACTACGTAAGCTATTCCTTAATGGTTTTCGTTTAGACTATTGAATTTTGAAGAAAAAACGGTCAGAACAATATAAGACTTACAGGACATCCCTCCAAAGGATACGGGTCATATAAAACAGTATAACTGTCTATGAGGTGTAGGTACAGTCAAGCTCACATATAACGAAGTCAGATTTCTTTCGGTATATCCAAATTGCGTTATATCAGGTCTGGTTTACTATATGATAATTAGAAGGGAATAAGATTTGTTTTGTTTTTGTATACCAATTTTACACCGGGATTGTCCGATACCATCTGCTTACAAAATGTCGTTTGCTTTTTTCCTAAAATGTAGAATTTTCCATATATTAGCTAAAGTTATACTGACACGAGTGTCAAATAGTTTAGAGACTGATCAGACGCCGAGTTACTCGAGGTCTGATCTGGATCAAAACTGTTTGCAAATGCAAGTGATTTGGACAATGGCAGCAATTGGGTCAAGATTCGACACGTAAAGTAGTTATCTCGAGTGGTTTCTGAAAATCAAATTATATGTTAAGACAGGCAGCTATTATACCATCAGAGGCATTGCACGCGAACCATACAACTTTGAGACAGCTAGGCAACATTCATCTGCAAAATGTGCCATCCGCCTAGTTTTCAAAGCAGACTTATCTTCTGTTTCTTTAACCCGTTACTCCATAGTCTTTTTCTTGGATTGGAGACATGATCACGTAAGCAAGTTGAGAGTAAAGCAGAATGCGCCTTCATGTACATGCGAATTCTGCTTTACTCACAGCCTTCTACATGTATAAGCTACACTCTACTAGGATATGGAAATATTTCTTACGGTGCATATTCATGACTGTATAAATTTGGAACTATTTTCTTAAGTGGAGGAATACATTAAAGGCGAAGAAGGCGTATTTATTGGATAATTGGTTAAATTTCCTGCAACCACGACGTATTCTAAAATTAGACATGTAAATGTGGCGTTTCATCTGGATCCAAATTGTTTGCAAATGTAATCACGGTTTCGCTGCTAGCATGCAAAGAGTTAAGGAAATAATATCTGATAGTCAAACAGTCACTCGGCGTTATATCTTGATTCAAACTGTTTACTTCAGTGCTCCCTCACTATAACAACACCCAATCGGAGAAAATAGTGTGTGTGTTGTTCGGAGGGAGTTGTTATAGGGAGGGAACATTAATACCCTAAGAGCGCTGAATATGTATTGGCTTACATTTGCAAACAGTCTGAACCCAGATCAGACACTTAGTAACGCGGCGTCTGATCTTGGTTTAAACTGTATGTTTCTTCTGTCCAATTTGCCAATATAATAATTATATAACATTGACAAAAAGCAATAGCCGACCATTTGAAGCAGATGATATTGCGGCAGTGAACGCGTTTAACATAATTTGTCTTGTTTTGGAAACAAGGACAAGCATCATTGCAATAAGGGAATCGGTTTTCGTAGTGCAGCACTGTAGCGTGTTCAATTACCATTGTTTGATTTTTAGGTTAGTACATGTAGTTTGTTCCCCGTGTGCAGCGTGCGGAGTACAGTAGAGAAAACATTTTCTTTCCAAATAACCCCGGTCACGCTTAAAATATTATCTTTATTGCAAACAGTTTGAAGCCAGATCAGACGCCGGTTTACCCGGCGTCTGATCAGGCTCCAAACTGTTTGCCCCTCATATTAAAACTGGTAGTCAGAATTGTCAAAAAGTTGTCATTAAATATATTTCATTGCAATGCGTTTGCGTTTGAACGAAAGAACCACGTTTTCACCACTGTATTTCAGGCCGGTAGCTAATTCGCAATCTATGGCCATCGACGGCCATCGATTTCTTTACTGAACTCATCACTGTACCACAATTTGGTGGATAGCTTTACCAGAGTGCCAATATAAACTGACATCGGTCCGATCTCTCAGGGGCGTTCTACAAGCATGTGGACAAACATTTTGTCGAGTAATACGGTGTTTCACCAAGTAACACACGCGCTGACACTCTCTCTATAATCGCTAGAAAAAATAAATTGTGGTACATGAAGAACACAACTAATACATGTATCACTGATGAAATTTATATAGAACCCAACAAAATAGAACACATACGTTACACAAGCTCATCTACGCATGTCCCTAGTTTTGTTAAATATGTGTATTTCGAAGACCCATGACATTGTCCACATACAAGCTGAAATGACTTCCATTGGAAATAAGAAGAGCACCCAAGTACCGGGGCATCGTGCATTTATCCTTCTAAAACAACCGATTTTCTACGAATTGTACTGGTACAGGATGAGTATATTCATGATAAATGCCTGGAGTTTAATAGCATGTATGCTAAGGAAAGTACTCATGTCTTTGTTTATACATACATGTATGTATAACTATGTACAAAATGAGAAATAAAGACTATCTAAATTTGAATTTAGTAATCAGCAATCCCCTTTAATAAAGTTGCGTTTAGGAACAAAACAAGAGCCCCATGAGGCATATTTCGCTCACCTGAGAATTATAGCAGAAAAATTGAGATAATAATTTATGTCCAGGACTAACCTAGATATGTAACAGATCGGAACAATTTGAACAGATTATGTAAAGTATATTTAAAAGTGTCACTATACCGAATATAAAAGCTCTGGCCATATTAGTGTCAGAGAAGAAGACGTTTGAAATTTTCTCTATATAACTCTATGTAAAACTGTGACCCCCGGGGCGGGGCCAATTTTGACCCCAAGGGCATACTTTGAACAAACTTGAAAGAGGACCTGTTGGCGATATCATGTGCCAAACATCTAAGCTCTGGCCCTTGTAGTTTCAGACTAGAAGATTTTTAAAATTTTCATTGAAAAAAATCTATTTTTAGCTCCTGTGACCTAGTTATGCAACCGACCAAAACCATTTTAAAAATTTAGTACAGGACATCTAGAAGTGTCACCATGCCAAATATCAAAGCTCTGACCACATTAGTTTCAGAGAAAAAGACGTTTGAAAATTTCACTATATAACTCTATGTAAAACTGTGACCCCCGGGGCGGTGCCAATTTTGATCCCAGGGGCATAATTTGAACAAACTTGATAGAGGACCTGTAGGCGATATTATGTGCCAAATATCCAAGCTCTGGCCCTTGTAGTTTCAGACAAGAAGATTTTTTAAGTTTTCAATGAAAAAAATCTATTTTTAGCTCCTGTAACCTAGTTATGCAACCGACTAGAACCATTTTAAAAAATTTAGTATAGGACATCTAGAAGTGTCACCATGCCAAATATCAAAGCTCTTGCCATATTAGTTTCAGAGAAAAAGACGTTTGAAAATTTCACTATATAACTCTATGTAAAACTGTGACCCCCGGGGCGGGGCCAATTTTGACCCCAGGGGCATAATTTGAACAAACTATATAGAGGACCTGTAGGCGATGCTATGTGCCAAATATCTAAGCTCGGGCTCTTGTAGTTTCAGACAAGAAGATTTTTTAAGTTTTCAATGAAAAAAATCTATTTTTAGCTCCTGTGACCTAGTTATGCAACCGACCAGAAATATATGAACAAAGTTGGTATAGGACAGCCAGAAGTGTCACCATGCCAAATATCAAAGCTCTGACCACATTAGTTTCAGAGAAAAAGACGTTTGAAAATTTCACTATGTAAAAATATGTGACCCCCGGGGCGGGGTCAATTTTGACCCCAGGGGCATAATTTGAACAAACTTGATAAAGGACCTGTAGATGATGCTATGTGCCAAATATCTAAGCTCTGACCCTTGCAGTTTTTGACAAGAAGATTTTTTAAGATTTCTTTTTTTTTCACTTTGGTTGCCATGGCAACCAGAGTTCTGCATTGTTTTTAATTCTTTGAACAAATTTGAAAGAGCTTGACCCAAGGAACATTTCTGTAAAGTTTGGTTGAATTCTGTCAAGCGGTATAGGAGGAGATGTCATTTGAAGCAATTGTTAACGACGACGGACGACGACGGACGCCGGACACAGGGCCATCCCAATAGCTCACCTTGAGCCTTTGGCTCAGGTGAGCTAAAAATATTTTAGAACAATTCTTCTTTCTTTCAAAAGAAAAAATAATAAAGAACAAATTGACAAAACGCGTTTTTATGTAATGACCATTTTGTCGTGTAAGCTATTTTGTAAATAATTTGTCGTTTTAGGTCATTGGGCCGTTCAGGTAGTAATTTGGTCGTTCAGATGGTAGAGGAATATCACACATACTTCACATGTCGTAAACATCGAACTTTATATATTCCTCGGGGAGGGGGTAACCCTTTCACTGTAATGACGTCATCACTTTTAAACAAATGTCTATGCTTTTACTTCTCAAATTTACATTTTAAGTTTTTTGACTTAAGAAATATAAAATTGAGTGCCAAAATTGTATCCTATTAAGGATCTAGAATGATTGCAAATAATCATTGTACACGGGGTGAGGCGGTGAAGGGGTTAATATTATAAAATAATCTGAAACTTGGACCCGGTCAAAGTAACATAAGACGTTAACCTTGGTCATACTTCACAATGGTATTTTGCCACTTAATGTCTATTAGATCGCTTAACCATTTCACTCTCAATGACGCTTAAAAGCGCGTTTGCAAACAGTTTGGATCCTGATCAGACTGTTTGACACTCGTTTTGAAAAGTCTTCAGTCATACTGCATTATCTTTTAACTTTGAAACGAGATTTCAGAAAACAATATTGAAGCAGACGACACTAAAGCGGTGTATGGATAAAAATCCCCCGAAAAAATTGAGAATGAAGGATACACAAATAATTGAGCATTATTCTGCAATGTCCGAGTTAACGATGTTAAACAGTTTGGATTCTGATCAGATGCAAAGTTTCTCGGTATCTCACAGGGCCTTAACTGCTTGAAACCCGTGTATTCAGTGTGTTTTCAGTCCAATTCATGCAAAACTAAATGTTATTTTGCAGCAGGGGCTATTTGGCAATGTCATGGTTAATATATTGAAGTGCTTGCAATTAGTTTTCCTGAAGAGGGTAGTTAGCATAACTTACTAATTACAACCATTAACCTTGTAGTTGCAGGGGTTTAGGGAATTTGGTTTTGCAATATTAGATTAAATAACCCAATCTGGTTTTTTTTGCAACTGAAAGGAAATCAGATTAATCTAAATAAATTTGCAATTTAAGATGGGCGATTTCTTGGATATGCAAGTCTTATTTTGTTTGCAATTTTCGGAGAATAACTTGAACGTAGCTAAAGGTTTTTAAAGGAGTTGCAAGTCAATCATGTATTGCGCAAACTTTCAAAGAATAAGTTGAATATCTTTCATGATGGAACTGCTGCCTAACTAATAATCAAATAAATACGCTATTTAGGCCTTTGATTTATTTTTCTACTTGAACTTTATACAATCATGAACATGTACCATAACATATTCCCATCTCCTAGCAGAGGGTAATTTAAAGCAGACTGAAAGTGAAGCAGAATACATGTATTTATCAATAGATATTCTGCTTTAATTTAAGTCTACTCTAAGCAACTACATGTACATGCATCTGTACTGAAGAAAAGCTATGGGGGAGGGGGGATATTTAGTAAAATGATCGTCATTCAGATTGTTCCAAAAGGAAAAATTACTGTATATTGTTCGATATGCCGTCAAATTCCATGCGTCTATGTAGCATTTCTACAACGTTATCCTTTAAAACGACTGTTAAAGCATTCCCCGCTACAAGCTACAAGCAAACAGTTTGAATCCAGATCAAACGCCGGGTTAACGCGGCGTCTGATCAGGATCCAAACTGTTTCGCGCTCACAAGATTGGTCTTCAGTCATGCTGCCGGGAACAAAAATGCAGACTGTATAATTTGAAGCAATATTAGATATAAAAGCAGGTGATACTATGGAAACAGAAAAGGTTAAATCGGAGCGTTAAAATTGGCAAGGGAATGGTTAAGTGGTTGAAGAAGATTTGACTTATATTGTTTTAGGTTAGTTCTTGAGAGCCAATTTGAAAACATACTCCATTAGCTCGTCTCAAAGAGGTTGTGTAATTTCTTTAAACAATAACACATTCTATCATGAACCAAGTAGAACATGTTTAGCGGGAATTTAACGTGTGACAGTTTAAAACAGGATAAAAGTAAATCAGAAAATTAACTCAGAAGCAATCCGCTATACTTCCAAGATACCGTCAGTAAAATCATGCCTTAAACGGCGAACGAAATATTTCCCTATAGGTGATTGTAATACGTAGTTTTGATTGTATTGAGTTCGACATTCTTTCCGTAATTGCATAAAGGTGACTCGGAATAACGCAAGATGGCACCACAACTCATTTTGTGAGATCATAAGTACCAAAACACTTGAGAAAGTTAACCCGCATGCTGTAACAAAACTCATAAAACATTTCAGCTTGGCTTAACCCTTTGAACCCTAGTCCCGCTTATAGGCGTCCTTTTCAAACAGTGTACATGTGAATAGTACACTTGTCCTGTGCAAACAGTGAAGACCCACATCAGAGGGCTCCGAAAGGAGCCCTCTGATCAGGGTCATCACTGTTTGTCATAATGCCAAACAAAGGCAAAAACAACCCTTAAAAGTCAGTAATGGACTAGACTAAAATGGAAACAGGAATTGTCCATTTAAAGTTTCAGGGAGGAAAGAGTTAAAGAATGATGCATTCAATGTACTGTGGAGAAGGCGATAACCTGTTTATACGCTAAACTCCTTATGTCCATTGCAAACAGTTTGGAGTTTGATCAGAAGCTGGATAACCCGGCGTTTGATCAGATTCCAAACTATTTGCCATTCAGATTAACCCTTTACCCCATAGAAGCGACTTTTAGCGTATTTAATTTATTCCTCCGCTGAAGAAAATAGGTCAAGTTTATACCCTCATGAACAATTACCATAACAAATATTTTTATACAACGTAGTAGATAGTAGTTTAAAGCAGGCTGCAAGTAAAGCAGAATGTGCCTTAAGGCACATTCTGCTTTACTTTCAACCTGCTTTAAGTGAGTACCTATATTTAATGTTATAAACGGGCTATTGGGTAAAGGGTTAAAGAAAATCGTCATAAAATGCGTATTTTCGAAAAGGCTACTGTATTGTATTTTCAATTTTTTCCTGTATTCAGATTGTGTTAACCCCATTTATGCCTAGTGGGTTATTTCTATTAATATATTAGATGAGTATATTTTTCTTTAAATGGAGTAGTTATAATAGAACTCACTGTTAGCACACAGCGTAAACGCAGATCAGCGGCGTCTGATCTGAGTCTTCACTGTTTGCCCATGTCTTATTTAGGGGCCGCTAGGCACAAATTTGTTAAAGGAGAAAAAAGCACGTGTTCAAAATGTACATGCCTTCGAACCAAAAGAGAAAGAATGCGTTTAAATTAGAAGGCTTGCACAAGGCGACTACATTTTTGTATCAAGAAAATTATAACAAATACAACAAGACAGTCAGGGAAATTATGTATAAGGGTAATATGTTAAACGTTTTGCAGTTGGTATTAACTACATACATTGTACTATTTAGGAAAGTACTTTATTTCGGCACGGCGCTGTTATGTATGTATTTACAGATTGGAGTCGCCAATGGCTAAAAAAAAACCTAGTGCGTTCGAAACTTTTCTAGACCAGTTTACTCTCGCAGTGTTGGTGACGCCAAAAGGCGCGTTTGCAAATATTCTGGATCCTGATGCAGACGTCTGATTAAGATCCAAACTGTTTGACACTCGTTTCGAAATTTCGTAAGTAATGCTACATTTAACCAACCTTGAAACGATGTTGCATACAACACTATTGAAGCAGACGACAATATGGCGGTGAAGGGGTAAAAAAAACCTCACGATTAATTTGACAATGAACGGGTTAATACATAGACAGGTGCTACAGGTTCTTCCAATGTACTTGCTGGGGGGGGTTCTGATTAACATTGCCTGGTTTTTATGATAGGACTGAACAATATTCAAACAACAACACACAGAGTAGGAGCTTTATGTTTCACTTTTATCCTGCATTGAGTTGCACCCTTTATTTACGACTGTTAATCCGAATACCTTTCAATGACAGTTTCACACACGTGATTTTTAATTTGTTTGCTATGGTTTAGCACAGCCGTGTAATTTAGAAATCGCTTCCAGAAGAACAAGGTTCTTGTATTGCAAGCAATGTTCGTTACTGTAACTCAAAAGTGTCGTTAGCAAAGAGTAATAGTGAACACAACTCGCTTACAGACATTATAGGGGGGCCTACTGGAATTAAACTGAAACTCTAGAGAAATGCTTCAAGTAAGCCGCAAAAACGGAAAAGGTAAACAATTCATTATGTGGTGCATTTTGCATGCAAGAGAACAGATTAAAATCAGTAATTACATTATACAATTACCTTTTCGTATCGGAAAACAGTCAAAGCTCTATTAAACAATTACTCCACAACATGTTTCGAGTTTTGAAGATAATTTATCACTTAAAGCAGGTTGAAAATAAAGCAGAATGCGCCTTAAGGCGCATTCTGCCTTACGTTCAGCCTGCTTTAAGCCACCATCTGATGGGATATAGAAAATATTTCTTATGATACATAATTATGACTTTATATAATTGAACTATTTTCTAAAATGGAATAATAAATTAAAGGCGTAAAAAGGCGTATTTATGGGTAAAGAGTTAAGCGACCAAGCAAAATAATGCACATTAACAGTTTTATTGTAGTAAAAGCGAGCTAAGGGGAATTATTGTTACATTGTTAACCGTATTTGGCTGGTCACAATGGTTTCAAAAATGTCGATCGACACCCGTTCAGCCTTAAACGATGGTAAATTAATAATGCATTTACTTAAAAGTTCACTTAACTTGTTTAACCCAGGGCTATCCAATTAAAGTTTTGTTAAAGTGCAGTGTAAGCTTGTTTGTTCATTAGCCTACATGGTGACACATGCAGATATAGTGGAGAAAACGGTATTCTTTCCGGTTTAAAAACAAACGTATTGCATTTGAATGTAGAAAGTGCCATTTTCAAAATATTTCTGACGATTAAGTTTAATCTGAGTTGCAAATAGTTTGCAGCCTGATCAGACGTCGGGATACCCGACGTCTGATCTGGCTCCAATCTGTTTGTAATGGAAATAAAAGTTTAGTATAAACGCGTTTATTTTGAAAGAATAACGTTTTCAACCAAAACAAATCGTCATTGTTGGACAGGTGGATGTTTAGTGCAGGACAAAAAATAATGTTCAAACCTCATTTAGGAGTTTTTGCTTACAATTGGGGTATTTTTCTCCCAAATAAACTTATTTGTGCTTAAACAATGATGTCGATTGTAAACAGTTTGGAAGCAGACCAAACGCCAAGTAACCCGCGTCTTATAATGCTCAAAAGTGTCTATCACCCATGTTGAAACATAAGTCTAACACATCTCGCGTACGCCCGTATATAAACAAAGAAGGAACGTAGTGTTTACTGAAATTTCTATAAAACGCGCTGCGCTGTAACAACTTAACGTGACGTAAAACAGCTTCGAAAATGCGGACGCCAAAACCTGTAGCGCCGTTGCGTCTGTGCAAATTGTAGTTAAATTGAAGTGTTAGATTCGAAATAATTACATTAAAACCAGTGTTTTATCGTGAAATAGAAGACGGGTAGTGTTGGGATGTTGGTACAGAGTTCCCTCTCTACAACGGCCCTCCCAGCAACGACTCCCTCCTTACAACGACCTTTGTCGCAGTTCCCAGAACAGGACACTCATGTCCAACCTATTCACGGCTGCAATGTCGTCTGCTTAAAAGTGTCGTCTGCTGTTTTTCTCAAAGTTACATATTTTGACAGAAAAAGCTTAATGACGAGTGACAAACAGCTTGAATCCAGACCAGACGCCGCGTTACGCGGCGTCTGATCTGGATTCAAACTGTTTGCAAATATAAACCAATTTCCCTCCCTATAACGACTCCCTCCGAACAACGCACACATTTCTTGTCTCCCATTGTGTGTCGTTGTAGAGAGGGAGTACTGTAATTAAATTACTCGTTTGCGTTTCATTTCGTTTAATTTAGAAAGTGTAACATCTCCTCTATACTGGTTACTCCAGAGAGTATTACAACACAGGGGTCCATTACATAAAACTTCGTACGACAAAAACTGTCGTAAGTCAAAATTTTAATATACATTTAATTTCTGATTTCTCTATCTAATCCTGTCTTGTGACATCTCTTTGGAATCGCCTTTTCAAGACGATTCCAAAGAGATACCACAAGACAGGATTAGATAGAGAAATAAATAATAATTGAGACTTATAATCTGACTTACGATAAAATTTGTCGTACGAAGTTGAATGAAACGTGCCCCTGGTTTGCTTCACAGAGATATGACCAACAGATCTCTCTGGCGTCTCAAAAAGTGGCAGTGGGAAGCGGTTTCCATGGCGCTTCGTCTGGACCCAAACTTACTGCAACATCCGTCACAAGTTCGCTCTCAAAACATCAACCCTTTACTCTCTAGATATGCATTTTTATTTAATTTATTGCAGAAGAATATGATTGTATACATGTAGTTCCAAACCATATATAGATCTGCATTCAAGATGTGTATCATAAGAAATAGTTTCTATATTCTAGCAGATGGTAGCTTAAAGCAGGCTGAGAGTAAAGCAGAAAGCGCCTTGAGACGAATAGTCCGAAGATGATTCATCTCACGTTAGCATCTCGGAATCTGAGTCAAAGTCATCGTAACAAATTTAACCCAACCCGATAACTAAGTTTGATGTTTATTGACCTCAATAAAGAGAGACAGAGGCATGCGGGAAGAGCTGTAAAATCTTCAGTAATGGTAGATAACGAAATCGAAATTGTCCCCACAGTGGTCCAGTATTTCAAGTGGTTGTAAATTGAACTCAACAAAATTAACGATAGTGTTGATAAGATTAAGCGCTATTTCATGGTAAACCATAGTGTCCAAGCATGACCCATTATTCGAACATATAGAATTCTATATTTATAACACAAGTAGTAAAGTAAGATCTAATGTTTTGTTTTACGATGTAATTCCATATTACACCAGCGACCTCAATCAGCACCGTTACATTTGTAGAAATTGATGGACTTAACCCATCCCCTGCCATGACGTCATCATTTTTCAAAAATTGAATTCTGCTTTTATACTCAAATTTAAATATTTGGTATTTTGACTTAAGATGTATTGCAATGAGTGTCAAACAGTTTTGATCCTGACCAGACGCCGCGTTTGCAAATAAATATTACACTCGGGGTACAACTGCATTGCAGTAAAGGGGTGAATGTAAAAATATAAATCTTGAGCCTGCTTATCGCGACTTTCACACGTGACAATTTCTTGAAAAATATTTACGATAATTTTTAATCTGAATTGCAAATAGTATGGAGACTGTTCCCATGCGTCTGGGATGACTCCAAACGAGTTTACAACGGACTCTTAATACTACTACTACTACTACAAATAATAATACTTATAATAATAATAGAATGATAATAATAATAATTGATAATGATGACGATGCTGATGATTACAATAATAACAATAATGATCCTAATAATAAAAAGAAGAAGAAGAAGAATGAGTAGGAGAAGAAGAATAAAATGAAGAAGAAGAAGAAGAAGAAAGGTACATGTATAAGAGGGCATAGGCCTATCACAGACAGAACGCTTAGTAAGTAACCCACCATCTGACACAGAACAAAGTTTACACAATACGAGACAGGATAATAGCATTGACGGCTGACATGATTGGATAAAAAGACACACCTTTCATTAAGGGTAATAAGAATTAAGCTAAATAAAAATTGAGTCAGCGATTGGTAAAATTAATTATGAAATTGACACTATAAAAAGCAGCATGGCAAGTTTACGTGATACATGAGAACCAACTTCGTGTCTAAATGTCACGCATTTATGCAGTAAAGTAACTTTCCAATCGGACTGAAGCTCCCTTAATGTATTTCATAACATAATTATGTAACAAGAGCCCCATGGGGCATATTTCGCTCACCTGAGAAAATAGCTGAAAAAATGGAGATAATAATTTAGGTCCAGGACTGACCTAGATATGCAACAGACCGGAACAATTTGAACAAATTATGTAAAGTATATTTAAAAGTGTCACCATACCGAATATAAAAGCTCTTGCCATATAAGTGTCAGAGAAGAAGACGTTTGAAATTTTCTATATATAACTCTATGTAAAACTGTGACCCCAGGGTCGGGCAAATTTTGACCCCAGGTGCATAATTTGAACAAACTTGATAGAGGACCTGTAGGCGATGATATGTGCCAACTATCTAAGCTCTGTAGTTTCAGAAAAGAAGATTTTTTTAAGTTATAATTGAAAAAAAATCTATTTTTAGCTCCTGTGACCTAGTTATGCAACCGACCAAAACCATTTGAACAATTTTGGTATAGGACATCGAGAAGTGTCACCATGCCAAATATCAAAGCTCTGGCCATATTAGTTTCAGAGAAGAAGACATTTGAAAATTTCACTATATAACTCTATGTAAAACTGTGACCCCCGGGGCGGGGCCAATTTCGACTCCAGGGGCATAATTTGAACAAACATGATAATGGACCTGTAGGCGATTCTATGTGCCAAATATCTAAGCTGGCCCTTGTAGTTTCAGACAAGAAGATTTTTTAAGTTTTCAATGAAAAAAATCTATTTTTAGCTCCTGTGACCTAGTTATGCAACCGACCAGAACCATTTGAACAATTTTGGTATAGGACATCTAGAAGTGTCACCATGCCAAATATCAATGCTCTGGCCATATTAGTTACAGAGAAGAAGACGTTTGAAAATTTCACTATATAACCCTATGTAAATCTGTGACCCCCGGGCGGGGCCAATTTTGACCCCAGGGGCATAATTTGAACAAACTTGATAGAGGACCAGTAGATGATGCTATGTGCCAAATATGTAAGCTCTGGCCCTTCCAGTTTTTGACAAGAAGATTTTTTAAGATTTCCTTATTTTTTCACTTTGGTTGCCATGGCAACCAGAGTTCTGCATTGTTTTTAATTTTTTGAACAAATTTGAAAGAGCTTGACCCAAGGAACATTTCTGTAAAGTTTGGTTGAATTCTGTCAAGCGGTATAGGAGGAGATGTCATTTGAAGCAATTGTTAACGCCGACGGACGACGCACGACTAACGACGCACGACGGACGACGACGGACGCCGGACACAGGGCCATCCAAATAGCTCACCTTGAGCCTTTGGCTCAGGTGAGCTAAAAAAAAACATGAAAATTGAGCATACATGTCAAGTATAAGAAATGATTTTGTATATACTTATATGAAATGGCGGTCATTTTGGAAACAAACCATGCATGTGTGTCAAAATTTTGTCGTTTTGCATTAAATTAAGCTTCAAATCAGTTTGAACGTCTTAGATTCCATATAGTGCGTAAAACGTAATACTTTGACACCAACTGTGTTAGAATTTCGAAGTGGCTAAGGAGCAGTTAGGGCGGACATGCTTTTGCTAAGGTTTAAAGTATTGTTGAAGATGAAAAACAATATTGTTGGAGGTAATGCAATACTATGTTGCTTTGTGACATGCTTTAAAAAGTTTTAATAACATGCGCACTAAGGTGGTGACTTGTTCTAGTCGGGTGGGTATAAGGTGGGGCAGTTGTGAAATTAGTGCTGTAGGCGGACTAAGCTGTGAATCGGCCTTATTTTAAGGGTGGGTGGAGAAACATGGAACTTTTGTAAAAACGAGCAGGTTAGGCCCTTGTTTGTTCTAGATTTTCTTACAGCAACATGTTCAGAGTGTCAGAGGATACTGTCCATTAAACAATAGGGGCTCTATAGTTTTGTCAAGCCTAGGCTAGGGATATACATGTATGTATAATAAATAATGTCGGCGTGATGCCGGAAACTACCGGGAAAAGCTGTATATATGATTTAAAAAAATAGATGATGTATTATAGGCTTTTAAAAACAATTTTATTTCTTCAAACAATGCGCGACGCGTTTCACTATATATCATCAGGCGCAATACTATTGTTAACAACGTCATTGTGCCCTTTGATCTCAGGCATTTCCCCCAGTTTTAACCTATATTTTAAAGAACAAAAATCAAATCTTAGTCATTTTTAAAGATTTTAGTCTAGAAAAGTATGGTACCCCTGGTGGAGAATGCGTTATTTCTTCTGGTTACATGAAACAAAAACACAAACACAATTGAATGCAATGACATGTAGAAAATAGAAGATTTTAAAACATCGTGACGATTTATTTTAATCTTAGACGCAAACAATTTGAAAGTTACCCGGTGACTGACAAGGCTCCAAACTGTTATTGGGGAAGAATAGCGTGCCATTCACTGTACGAGTACAGAGAAAGGTTAAATTCAACATGATTTTAAGAAACATCAAATCTGAATTTGAATAAGAAAAAGAACATTTTCGCGAATATCTCAAAATTCTGAAACAAAATCGGTAAGCCATCAATTCACGTACGCTTTATGACTTGGGCATTCTTGGGTTAAGTTAGGATCTAAATCTATAAGGGAACACGGCAAAACTAACCTGTTTTAAATATCACTATCATGTTATGACGAAAATAATAATAATATAATATTATATACATGTAATATAATATAATTTAATGTAATATAATACTAACAATAATAATAAATAAATAATAGTTATAAAACATGTAATTTAATCACAATATTGGCTGTAATTATCAATAGATTTGGTCCCAAGGCTATCAAGCATTTGAGTTGAGTCTTATATCGTTCTCAAGCATTTGATTGAACGGTATCATCTTAGGACCATTAAAATAGTTACATGTATTTGATGCAGTGAGGGGTCGAACCAGCTCGAAGAACCTGTGTTACTAGTTTAGCATGTTATCACTAGTACACGAATCCGCTACTGGTAATGAAGGACACTCAACTTGACTGTCTACATAAACAGTTAAACCTTTCTTGGACGGTCAAAACGTATGAAATAAATGGGAACTTTACAAGCAGATGTCCGCATAAAATATAAAAGGTATTCAGAATCTCATGAGCTTTCTGCATAGCTCTGATCCTGTTTTTTCCTGCATAAAACTGCCACTTGTCTTACCGATCGGCATTGGGGTCTATCTAAATGTTACAGTACCGAATCTACCACTGTTTGAGGTCGTTGCATTAATATTTCCAAAGACATGTTTTACAGTAGCAGAACTGAGGAAAGATTCAATGCAGCGTCTCCATGTACATTTGACTTACCACAGTGGAAAAGAACGATTTCTACCAACAAACTTGTAAACTTATGCTTAAACAATTATATCCATTGCAAACGGTTTAGAGTCTGATCAGACGCCGGGTACCCGGCGTCTGACCAGGCTCCAAACTGTTTACCACAAATAAATCGTCAACGTTTTCATAAAGTTGTTATTTTCTACATTTCATCGCGCAGCGTTTGCGTTTAGTTTCGTTAAAACGGGAGCTAATAACATCTTCTCCACTGTATATACGTTCTCCTTTGATCATCGTTAGCATATACATGTGTGCATGATTATTCATGTTCTAATTAACAATAATATAATATGCCGTGTGTGGTTTCAACTATAGACTACGAATACATGAATACTTCTCTGGCAAAACCACTTCTCTACTAATTCTAATCTGATGGTCCTTCTTATACTGTGGTGAGAAGACTTTATTCGTTTTCGGTTAAACAAAACGCAACAAAAACGCAACGAATTCTGGCGATTCAGTTTAACATGGGGGTCAAACACTTTGACACTCGTTTATAGGTTTCTTTGGTTAAAACCAGTCCGCTGAAGACAACATACAGTGATGAAGGCGTTATTATTTCCCAATATACGCGTTTGTGCTAAAACACGGAATTAAAGACCCTGTATGTATAATTCACTGGAAGAAACACAAGTCAACATTGAATATAAAAGTACTCGAAAAAGGGAATTAAGATATATCATTAAGTATATATTTTTTAAGTTGTTATTTTCAAATAGTTCGACCTCTATAGTGTGCCTTTATCAAAAATAAAACTGTCCGGTCACATTTTTGTTTCATATATTCACCCATAAAACCAAAGGTTCACAAGAGAGTAGTTTTTTGTCTCCATTAGAATTGAAATGATCTGACTCTATATATAGACCCGTTTGAAATTGGTACTATTGTTTAAGCACATGTGCATTTATTGGAACAGACTATAAACGTAATTTGCTTCGTATAAGAATAAATAATTCTTAACACAATATAATATTAATATTATCTGGGTGTTTTCAATGAATTCGTTCATTTTGCGTGTGAGGAAACTCACCGAAAAAAGCTGTGTTTTATAGACATAAATGTATATTACATGTAACCCTTTCGCTCTCAATGACTCTTAAAAGCGCGTTTGCAAACAGTTTGGATCCTGATCATACGCCGCGTAATGAGGCGTCTGGTCAGGCTCCAAACTGATTGACACTCGTTTTGAAATTTCTTCAGTAATACTGCAATTTTTTTTTAAATTTTGAAACGACATTGCAGACAACAAAATTTAAACAGACGACAATGAAACGGTGAAGGGGTAAAAATTTCAAGAAAATGTTGGTAGTGAAAGGGTTTACCCTGATCATGCAAAGCGCGACTTGACTACATGTAGTATTTGCAAAAAGGTTTTATCCACATCAAACTTGTTGGGCATAAATTAATATTCAACATTTCCACAGTTAAAAACTGATTTGGAGCTATCGCAGTTGATACATATGAAGTAGACGACAATTCAGCATGAACGAGTTTATGGAAACATTGTAGCCTGCAGGACAGATCCTGATAACGCGCCGAGTTTGTTGCCTATTAGCTGTGTCTACACTGTTTGCCTAGAACACTAGATGCATATTAGCCGAGATAAAACGTTAAAGATTTTGTAATTCAGATTAGTTTGTACTTTGACAGTCGAAGCTTAAACAAATTATTCTAGTAACACCATTTCTAGGTCATATGGAAATATTCGGCGCTCAGCAACCTTTCGACTGCTGAACTATCAATTTCAAAACTGTAGCCCGCGCAGGGTGGACCTTTAATGAGTGTCAGACAGATTTATTGCTGACGAGACACCGAGTTACTCAGTGTCTAATCTGCATGTTAAATATTGAAAAGGTCTTGAAAAGTCGCATTAAGCAGGAGAGTCGTAATCGAAAGGGAAAATAATAACAGTTACAGTGACTGGTCTTAAGCTTTATAGTGCTAGAATCGGATGTCGATTCCTTTGTAAAAGTGTAAATCCTGATCCGAGGTCTCCTTAACTCTTTCCTCCCTGAAACTTTAAATGGACAATTCCAGTTTCCATCTAAGTCTAGTCCATTTCTGACTTTAAAGGGTTGTTTTTGTCAATGTTTGGCATTGTGACAAACAGTGAAGACCCTGATCAGAGGGCTCCTTTCGGAGCCCTCTGATCTGGGTCTTCACTGTGTGTATAGGACATGTGTACTATTCACATATACACTGTTTGAAAAGCACGCCTATATGCGGGACTAGGGTTCAAAGAGTTAAGAAACCCTCTGATCTAATTATACACTGTTTGTAATACTTTTTAAAAGTACGGACAAATCCTCTACAGTCAATTTAAACTGATAATATAATTCGAAACCTTAGAAGTCGATTTGAAATGTCAAAATTGTTAGGATATATCGTCAACATTAGTTTTTCTGCTTATTTAAATAGAAGAATTAAAGTTGATTATAAATGGCAAACAGTTTGGATCCAGATCAGACGCCGCGTTACGCGGCGTCTGATCTGGATCCAAATTGTTGGCAAATGACAGCCAAGTCGCGCTTAGCACGATAAGGGTTAAACCAAATTAGTTCTTTCAAGTCACGTCTTTGTGAAATCTAAGATAACTTGAGAAACATACTGTGTTGTATAATATAGGCGGTTTCCTTTCTCTTAATTGACAACAAAGATCCATTTCAAAGGAAATTTATGCAAAACATATATGCGAAAACAGACGACGGGCTCTTTGACTTACATTATTTGACTCAAATGTCTTAGTGGTTTCAGTACATTAACCTATTTTCGTATGAATACTTTTAATTGAAGTTTCTTATAATGACTGTTGGGATATTTTAATATCAAAAGTAGGGTCGAGTTCTAGTATTGTTCTACGGTTTGTTTTGGGGAATTTACTGAGACGGAAACCCAAAGAACAGTCAAATAGCATAACATTTTTGTTTGTAAATTATCGTTAGGTGCCTAAAAATAACCATTCAACTATTAGATTCTAGTTCTGGAATAAGACTTGCTTACAAATTGATGAGGTCGGTTAGGATTCGAAATCGAATGTAGAAGCCAAAACAAATAAGTAAAACTGGTATTAATCCACGCATTTTACGCATTAAATTTATTCTTTCAATGAAGAAAATAGTTCCAACTTATACAGTCATGAATATAATTGTATATCATAAGAAATGTTTTCTATAGTCTAGCAGATTGTAGCTTAAATTGACCGCCATCCCCACCGCAGCTTACAGTGGAGAAAACGTTATTCTTTCCCGCTAAACGCAAACGAATTGCATCAAAAGGGAGAAAATGACAATTTATTGATAATTCTGATTATTAACTTTAATCTGAGCGGCAAACAGTTTAAAGCCTGATTAGATGCCGGGTTACCCGGCGTCTGTTCTGGCTCGAAACTGTTTGCAATGGAAATATTTAACAGTTTTAATGTTAACGTGTTTATTGGATAACAAGAACGTTTTCTCCACTGTATATACATGTACTGTCCAATTTGCAGCACGCTAAATCTTCGATGTGAGTAATTATAACACTGTATATATATAACACTGACCCAAGAGACCTGGAATAAATAAACTTAACACATCCATAACATATGCACGGTATTAGGTGCTTCGAAACATAATTATTTAATTATGTATCCCCACCTGCTGAATACTATAGGCTCTTGCCATACATTCCGCTGAAAGAGGGCATGTTTTGGCGTTTTACACTGTAACCTATATAGCCAGTTTCTAGTTTTACAGAAATGTGACAACTTAAAGCAGGTTGACAGTAAAGCAGAATGCGCCTTAAAGCGCGTGCATTCTTCTTTACTTTCAGCCTGCTTTACGTTACAATTTTTAAGAATGTAGAACTGTAGAACATAATCATTTCTTATTGGATGTACATATTCTTCAATGAATAGTGGAACCATTTCTTCATTGGATAAACAAAAATCGGATGTTAACCCTTTACCCCATAGCCTGTTTCTAATTTTGAAAATATGTGACTACTTAAAGCAGTTTGAAAGTAAAGCAGAATGCGTCTTAAAAGGCGCATTCTGCTTTACTTTCAGCCTGCTTTAAGCTTCCACCTGCTAGGATATAGAAGATATTTCTTATGGTTTATGTTTATGACTTATGAAAAGGAACTATTTTCTTCAGCTGAGGATTGATTAAAGGCGTAAAAAGGCGTATTTATGGGATAATGTGTTACAATGTAAAAGGATGGTGGGAATGTAAGGCAGAACAATATTTGTTTGCAAAATACGATGTTGCCAGATGGATGCTTCATGTATGAGCATTGCATGGCATGATTAGAGTTGCAAATGATTGCTAGTCCTTTTATGAGTGCAAAATATAAAAGTCATTTTCACACATAATGGTCAAGTCTTATTACTAAGGATGACTTGCTCCGAGGTTATAAAGCTTTTGCCTTGTGTCTAAACTCGTTCCCAAGCATATGATTGGTCAGATTTGAGCCTAGGCTCAAATCTGACCAATCAAATGCTTGGGAAGACACTTAGACTCAACTCAAACGCTTTGTAACCTCGGAGCCTGATCTCTGAATAAACTTGACCTTGAACTTGAAATATATACAACTCAATTGTTTCTATACATTGTTATGGTCATAGTTAATTTCAACATAAGTTGCCTTTAAACTGGTTTAACCTTTTCTCAAAGGCTTTTTGAGTGGAGTAGACATGTCAAATATGAAAACTCTATCACATGTAGTTAAAATGTTTTGGCCAATGTTAAAGTTCTT
Source organism: Gari tellinella (assembly GCA_922989275.2). Taxonomy (NCBI): domain Eukaryota; kingdom Metazoa; phylum Mollusca; class Bivalvia; order Cardiida; family Psammobiidae; genus Gari; species Gari tellinella. The sequence continues at coordinate 49,757,942 of OV277864.1, forward strand.
GGCAGACCGACAAACCCGCCGACCAACAGTCCGACAAATTCCTAATTGTTTGCCGCTTCGTTTAGAAATAAATTGTCCTCGTTTTCAAAAAAGGTATATTTTTCCAAATTTTATTGCATTCCGTGTGCGTTTAGTTTCATTAAACCACTAATTTATAGCCTGTTTCCAAATATGAAGACATAGGATCATTAAAAGCAGGTTGAAGTAAAGAAGAACGCGCCTTAAGACGAATTATACTTTACATTTAGTCTGCTTTAAGCTACCCCCCTGATAGGTTATAGAAAATATTCGGTATGATACATACTCCTAACTGTATAGAACAGAAAGTTGATAAATCAAATGTGTATGTACAGAGTAGTTGGATTAACGGGAATAAGGTGTACAGCTCCTTGAAATTTCTGCAGCTACCACCATAGACAAACGCAAATCGCAACTAATAGTCTGCAACTATCGGGTACTTCTATCTTTCAAATTTAGTCATTTCTCCAATAACTCGAACCTGAATACTAAAGTCAACTAAGTCGCATTTATCAGGATAATGAGTGTTTGCAACCACCTACATCATTGCCAATGTTAACCATCTAATACCTGCCGATTGCAACTTGATTGGTTCTTAAAAACAGTTTGAATCCAGATCAGACGCCTCGTGACGCGGCGTCTGAGCTGGATCCAAACTGTTTCATATTCGTCTTTAAGTTCTTTAATTAAAAATGTATTAATCTTTTTTTAACATATTTAACAGACAACCATTAAAAAGCAGACGATATACTGCTACATAAAGGTTAACCGTAAATCACCGATTATAATGGGCGATTTTCTACGACAGATTCGATTCTAAATGTCGACAGCGTATGGCCCATACGTCATCGTTAACTGCATATTTTTCATTTAGCACATGTAATGGTCATTATAAAAACGCATTGGTTAAAATATCAGTGTGGCGCACATTGAAATATCGTTTTCACCAACTGTGATATGCGATCACATTAAATTGGCGATGAATAGATGCTTTCTCTTTTCCTGTTGAATATTGCCGGATGCAGCTAATCACGACAGATATAACGATTTGTTTTTATCTAAATATACCATTGATATCCACATGTTGTAATCGATTATTTCAATCCCTCTGTACCCCATAACATGTTTTACGGCTTTAATATATTCCCTTACTAAAGAAAACAGTTCCTCTTGATACGGTTATGAATATGTACCGAAAGAAACAATATCTATATCCTAGAAGTTGGTCGCCTGAAACAGGATGACAGTAAAGCAGAATGCGCCTTATGGAGCGTTCTGTTTCACTCTCAACCTGCTTGCTGCTTTAAGTAATCGCCTGTTTTCAAAACTAGAAACAGGCTAAGTATGGGGTAAATGGTTGGCCCATTTATGCCACGATATTGCAATAAGCTTTTCCCTTAGTACATGCTAATAGATTACGTTATAGACATACAAGGGTGCACTAAGGACACTGCATATATTGACTTGTGGAGTCCATGCAGCATACTATTTCATACAAAAAGGCAAACAGTACAGACACAAACAGCGCAGACAGTCAAGACACTGATAGGACAGTTTAATCAGAGTATACTCTGTTTGCCAATGTTTACTTTTTATTAATGATATGCATAAACTTGGTTAGGGTCAACACACGTACGTTTGTCCAAACTGTTTAACACTCGTGAATAACGGTATTACTAATGTCATTTCACATAAAATTCAAATTAAATAAATAAAAGCTGACGACAATAGGTAAAAACAGGGGACGACATGGCAGTGAAAGGGTTAATATCAACTTGTACAATCAGGCGAAACGCAATGCACATGAACTCCTATGATACAAATGTACTAACCAAGACTTGATTGGTATTTGCTGCATGCAATATGTTGGATCTTGGCGCCGTTTAAATCGGCATTTATATGGATACAATATTTTCGAAACTCGGAATCGTTTTTCTTCATTGAATGAAATAAAACATTGAAGCCTGTGATAGTTCAGCATGACAAGTTTAAATCTAAGAAGTGTGTTCATGCTCACGAACATGTTTAACCCTTTCCCTGCCAGTATGACGTCATCATCCGTCTAACACTTTCACTACCATAACATCGTCTGCTCACAAACTTGTCTTCTGCTCTTATTTCTAAAGATTAACATTTTAGGCAGCTTGAAAAGTATTGATATGAGTATCATACAGTTTCGATCCTGATCAGACGCCGCGTTACGCGGCGTCTGCTAAGGATCAAAACTGTTTGAATAATATAATAAATGTCATTGAACATTTAAGAACTTGGCAGCGAAATGGTTAACTATCGTCACTCGTATCTGAACAGTTTATCGAAAGAGGTCATCTAAATTAACGTGTTAAATATCTGACAATATGAGTGAATTTTTTCAGTGACATCCGCACTTTTTTCACCTGTTAGCACAAAAATCGATGTTAACCCTTTCCTCTCTGAAACTTCAAATGGACAATTCCCGTTTCCAAAATAGTCAAGTCCATTTTGATTATTTAGGGCTGTTTTTCTCAAAGTAGGTATTCACTGTTTGCACATGACAAGTGTACTCTTCACATGTACACTGTTTGCAAAATATGCGTATATGTTCGACAAGGGTTCAAAGGCTGTTTAGAATACAGTGAATACCATTTTAAACTCGTCTTGCACCAGGAATAATATTTTGTATTTTACATAAGCCCTGCTTTGACCAGCCAACTGTTTTTGCAGGGTAAAGTCGAGATTTATTGAAGTCGTATAATTCTATATACCTGAATATTGTTCTCCGGTTAGTCTAGGCATCGCTGAATATGTACAATCAATGTGCTCAATGTTGGTACAGTGGAGAATCTGTTATCCTTTCCCAATAAACGCGTTTACGCTAAAACTGTTATTTGCAGTGCAAACAGTTTGGAGCCAGATCAGACGCCGGGTAACCCGGCGTCTGATCAGGCTCCAAACTGTTTGCCACCAAGATAAACAAGAATTATCAGAATTGTCCAAAAGTTGTTCTTTTCTACGTTTTAGTACTTTGCGTTTGCGTACGTTTGCGTTTAAACGGGAAAGAATAACAGAGTCTCCACTGTAGCAGGCTGATACATAATCAGTTAAAATGTGTTATCATTTAGATCAATCTTCAGGCTATAAATTATATTATAATTAAATTCAACATGTTACAGCAACTATAGTGCATGTCCCCATCAGGAGTAGCTGCATGTGTGCCCGTCTCATAAAACTTTGTACGACAAATGTTGTCGTAAGTGAGATTATAAAAGTCTCAATTATTAATTATTTCTCCATCTAATTCAGCCTTGTGACATCTCTATGGAATCGTCTTGAAAAGACGATTCCAAAGAGATGTCACAAGACAGGATTAGATAGAGAAATCAGACATTAAATGTATTTAAAAGTTTTGATTTACGACAATTTTTGTCGTACGAAGTGTTATGAAACGGGCCCCTGGTGCCCGTCTCATAAAACTTCGTACGACAAATGTTGTCGTAAGTCAGATTATAAAAATCTCAATTATTATTTATTTCTCCGTCTAATTCTGTCTTGTGATATCTCTTTGGAATCGTCTTGAAAAGAGGATTAGATAGAGAAATCAGATATCAAATGTATTTTAAACTTTTGACTTACGACCGTTTTTGTCGTACGCAGTTTTATGACACGGGCCCTAGGGTAATAATACTCTACACTACTTGTCAATTTCCTTTTTTAATAGACACTAGGTTTAAATTCTTTTTTCATGAACGCAAATAAGTGTTCCACTGACCTCAAAGTTCACAAAAAAAACATCAGGATTTTGATTATTTTCATGGTGTTTTTTTTTAGGGTGACAACAGGTGACAGCGAAGAAATGATTTACATGTTACTCGCGACATAAAAAATGGAAAAAAAAGAAGACATCGGTTTTCGAAATACTTGCCATCTTTGTACAGAAACTTTGTAATCTTCTTAGATGCAGATGTTTAAATAATACAAGAACTAAATACCGTCATACAGGCTTTTTATATTTTTCATGAAGGACGATATTTAGTCGATAATTTGATGCAGTTAAGAGTCTTGATTGGGTTGCAAATTTCTCTGACGGTAATACAGTCACACTTTGTGTTAAGCAATCTTTGTAATGACTATATGCCTACGTCTATGGCCTTTAAAACACGGCTTACCGCTGAATGCAAAACAACAAAAATGCAGAAAGCTCCGAAGGAGCTTTCTGCATTTCTTTTGTTCTGTATTAAGCTGTCACCTATCTTAAAAGTGTTGATTAATGTTAGTTAAAATGGAAGCTTTGAGACAAGTCTAACGGTAAAACAAACCCGGTTGGCAATTTCATGCAAATTGTGGAGAAGCTGTGTATGATAGCTACTAATAGCTTTACAGTTATTAGATGTGATGTCTATCAGACAAATAGATGATTGAGGCCCAATTCCAATTACAGAATAGCTACTGCAGTGAAGGGGACCTTCACCGTACAAATAGCCAGATGATATACTGGTTATAGCCGATTATCTCGTATTGTATCAGTCGTGTGACAGTGGCTCCTGCTGCTTAATACAAATGAAAGTTGTTAATGCCCTTATCCAATCCATATGCCTGAAGCATTTCCCCCTAAAACTTGATGGTCAATAGCGAGGCATACACACATATGAGGGGCCATTGAACAAATTTCTTTAACATTTTTGGAAGAAAATATCCCTTTCACTGTTATGCTGTTTGTGTCAATGTTTTGCTAATGACATGTGTACTCTTCACAGGTACACTGCTTTCAAAGGACGCGTATATGCGTGTCTAGGGTTCAAAGAGTTAAGCTTAACATAATTGTGTGACAATGCACATGTTCTTGAAAAGTCATCTATAAATCATTAAAAAAAATATTTTATACAAACTCCTGGTAATTTCTCTGACTCATTGTATTACTTTATATACAGCTTAACTGCCATATGCCTTTAAAGGGACTCGCAACCGGATGGTGTTCTTGTCAAAATAAAATAAAATACTCAAATAAAAGCAAATTTGTGGCATTATTTGGCTTTTGACATTAAAAAAATATGATCAGTCCAAAAAACGTCTCAAGAATCGTCACCGAATCTTAGTTTTTTAGATATTTTCCATCGTTTTTCCATAGCGTTAGCTAACGGTATAGTTGTTGTTGTTGCTTCTCTACACGGGGTCAGACATAAACCCGAGCCGAATAATGTTCTATTAATAGCTATCATTGAAGTACGTTAATTCGCTACAATATATATAGAGAGCGTCCGTAGCCGAGGGCGTAAAGGCGATACCTCATTTTTCATTTTTGTCTCCGCATGGATGGTCACGGGTTCGAATCCCACCAGAGCCTCTTCTTTTTTTTTTGGAAATGCCTTTTTTAACAGAATTTATTATCCTAAACTAAATTTTACCCATTTATATAAGCATTTGACATATATTTACAAATTACTATTTTTAATGCTTGATCCGGTTGCGAGCCTCTTTAAGAAATAATCTATATTCTACCGTTGTTAATCGGCTATTTAACAACGGTTTGGAGTTGTGGTGCGCAGGAAATGGCCACGAAGACCTAAGGCCTGAGTGGTCAATTCCTGCGCAATAACGGGTTATTTTCACAGAGTTGTTCACTGTACTAGATTTACCACGGTGAATTTGTTCTTTGTTTATAGAAACGAATTCACGTGTAATGTTAGAATTAACCGTATACAGCTTACTGCCATCACTAGAATGTTGCATGGCAATGTGTACAGTTGAGGAAGATGTGACTCTTTCCCAATAAACGCGCTTGCGCTAAAACAATAAGTTTCCACTTCAAACAGTTTGGAGTCTGAATAGGCTCCAAACTGTTTGCCACTCGAATCAATATAAATTATCATAAACTTGTAGAAGTTGTCATTTTCTGTATTTCATTGCATTTCGTTTGCGCTTAGTTCCGTTTAACACATTACCCTATAAATACACCATTTTACGCCTTTAAATCATGTCTTCATTGAGGAAAATAGTTCCAATTTATACAGTTATAAATGAACTTATATTTGATAAAAACTTTTTTTGTATTCTAGCAGATGATAGCTTAACGCAGATTTAAAGTGAAGCAGAATGCGCCTTTGGCCACCTTTTTTTTCAGCGGAGCTGTCTATTATCTATTTACACATATTTCTATTTACACAAACATTTGAACCAATCATATTTGATCAGAAATTTAGAATTAAGAGCACCTGTTGAAACTGAATTGTCTGATTGGATAGTGGCCAGGGCTCCAGATAAGAGAATTATTCCAAAACTTAAAAACTTTATTTGTGCATTAAACACTATGGTGTCTAACTCATTTGAATTATCTCTTCGAGACGATAAAAATGAGTGGTAACACCATAGGGTTTGGTGCTGAAATGAGTGAGAAAATGTTAGATTTGTTCAATTTACTCCCCTCTTATCTGGAGCCCTGAAACTGTTACTAAGCCTGGCTGGTTTATGCACTGATAAGAGACACAGACAGTGTGTAAAACTGAGCTGATGACATCATGTTTCTATTTTAAGATTTGCTAGCAGATGGACAGTGGTAGCTAGGTGTTTTGTTTAATAATGGTTTACTTCCAATTTATTTTAATTGTTAACTATTTGTACAAATTTACCATACATTGATAGCAATATAATAAATGGCCTCAAGTGAGTTAAACACAATTGTGTTGTTTCATCATTTATTTACAAGAGTGAGGTGTTATAGAACTTGTACAGCAGAGCAGACTGTTCTGTAGTTTATCTAGTTATAGTTTGTTTCAAGAAACTCCCCATGAATGAAGTTTAATATATAGAACAATATAGTTTAATCTGAGGATCTCCTCCTACCAGTAGCTAAGATATGGGTTATATTATTGTTTTGCATTTCTGTACATTTATAGTTTTTTTAGTCAGAGTTATGCTATATCCTTGAATGTGTATGTTTTGCTTTTCAATCCAAGATATTACAATTCTTTGAAAACCTCCAATTTCATACAATTTTGCACACCCATCAACAGCATGAATTCCACCACCCATTCCGCTGAATGTCTTTTTTAAAGATATTTCTTGTCAAAACTAGAATAAGGCTATGGGGTAATGGGTTAAACGAAAAAGCATAACGTTTTACTCCCCTCTGACTATACCAGTATACATGATATTCATCTAAACTAACCATTGCAGCCCAAAGCGAATGCATACAAGCCATTGAATCACTCGAAGTTTGTATAGTATGACACTATGTATCTTTAGACCGGCCATTCATGGATATGCACATGCATCATTAACCTAGTCATTTCATTACGAATTTACTGCTTAACTCACGTTTGCCTTAACATGCCCATATATGAACTCTCCCAGCGTGTTTACTTGAAGATTTCATAATATTTCGAATATTCAAGGGTGATTTAAAGACGTTGTATTGTTTGTCCATTGGCAGATCATTTCATATGAAATATCAAACAGTGTATACCATGATGAGACGCCGCGAATTGCAGCGTCTCATCATGGTCTACACTGTGTAAGTGTTTATTTATATCCCAGACACCCTATATACTATATACCGTCCCTGCTACTGTCTACTTTTATGGACGATAGCCGTTAATTGGTCTTTGTACATATGTGTGTTTTGGCTAAGTTTGACCCAATGGTACTTTTATTTGTCTTTATTCGATGAATTAACTCATTCGATCCTAGCGAAGTGTATACCCATCTACAAACAGTGGACATGTGAAACGTACACTTGTCCTATGTAAACAGGAGTCCATAAGATCAGTGTCTGCACTGTTTGTCATTTTGCAATATATGTTTTTAAAAAAATAAAAAATTACAGGTTCTTTATAAATGGACGAGACTCAATTAGAAATGTGTCCATTAAAGATATCCCCCGGGCCGCGGTGTACAAAGCTGTATATCTGATATGTACACTTTCACTGTTTTGTTATAATATAAAATGTCAATATTGTATAGCACTAATACCATATGGACATCGTTGTTTATCTAACCCAACTTCAGTGATGTAATATGGACTCTTTACCAAGTGTCGTCTACATTTGTTTTTGAAAGATAGATCAACCAATTTGTGCCTACGATCCGATTCACATGTGTAGAACATATGCAAACAATGTAGAGTCTGATCAGACGCCGCATTGTGCGGCGTCTGATCAGAGTCTACACTGTCTGCTTATATGAAATTCAGTAAAAATAAAAAACCGAAATGAAAATTTTGACCAGGCACCCCTTACATCGAAATGGACTAATCCAATATATAAGCATGGACTAATCTAATGGGGGCAAATGTGTTAAAATAAACAGTGAATAAAGAAATATCAAAACGTGTGTCAAACATTTTGAATAGGGATAAAAGAGTCGCGTTACTCGGTTGCTCATCCGAATTCAAATTGTTTTGTAAAAGTTACAGTAAAACTTCTCTATTTCGAAAGCTAGTTGATTGTAGAAAAGGCAGGTTAGAACTTAACGCAAGGTGACAGTAAAAGAGCTTTCTGTTTACTGTAACATTGCTCCAAGCAGTCACCTGTTTTAAAACACCTACAGTGGAGAATCTGTTATTCTTTCCCGTTTAAACGCAAACGTACGCAAACGCAAAGCGCTAAAACGTAGAAAAGAACAACTTTTTGACAATTCTGATATTTCTTGTTTATCTTGGTGGCAAACAGTTTGGAGCCTGATCAGACGCCGGGTTACCCGGCGTCTGATCTGGCTCCAAACTGTTTGCACTGCAAATAATAGTTTTAGCGTAAACGCGTTTATTGGGAAAGAATAACAGATTCTCCACTGTACATGTAATACAGTAAAAGCTTTTTATTACGACCACTAAATTGTTTTGATTATAAGGAATTTAAAATAAAGGACTACTTAAAGCGAGATAACAGTAATAAAGAATACTTTCTGTTTTACGATCATTTTACTTTAGGCTTTATACAACCAATTAGCATTCGTTTTACTGGCTGTAATAAAGAGGTTTTACTGTAAGTCACATAATTTAGTGGTCGTAATAAATGTGGTTTACTGATTTCAAATGTTCCCGAATGGATCAGGGGTAAATGGCTTTCCAACATACGAAACAACTGTGAAGTTTACATGACAATCTTCAACTACGGATGGACGGAAATACCGTAATGGAGCTTATGAAAGCTTAAATATGTATTAAGATAGTTCATACCCTTGCATATAAGCGTGTGCTGTATTATGAAATATTTCAGCAAACGCACACTGGGAGATTTCAGTGTAATATCCAGGCATAAAATGGTTACACATTTCTCCTCTGTATCAAACTGGTAAGTTTGATTTACATGAACCACCTGCTATTTTCTCTGGAGGTCACTGACTATGTAACCCTTATCCTCCTTAGCGCTTTTACAAACAAAATGGACGCAGTAATGGTTTGAACCCTATTACTACCATGACGTCATCTGCTAGAAACAATTGTCGTCTACTTTTATTTCTCAGGTTTAAAGCGACTCGCAACCAGATGGTGCATTAAAAATAGTAATTTGTAAATATGTGTCAAACGCTTATATAAATGGTAAAGAATTAGTTTAGGATAAGAAATTCTGTTTAAAAAAATGTATTTCAATAAAAAAAAATATTGGTCTCTGGTGGGATTCGAACCCGGGGCCCGGCATTGGCGGACAGAAGGCAAAATAGGGGAAACCGCTTAGACCAATGGACCACGGAACTATCCGTTTATCTCGGATCGATTTAACGTATTTCAATGTGTAGCGATCGAAAGTGCATACAACTTCGTAATTCGGCTCGTGTTTATGTCTGAGCCCGTGTAGAGAAGCAACAACAACAACTATACCGTCGGTAAAGAAAAACGATGGAAAATATCTAAAAATCTAAGATTCGGTGACGATTCTTGAGACTTTTTTTGGACTGATCATATTTTTTTAATGTCAGAAGCCAAATAATGCCACAAATTTGCTTTTATTTGAGTATTTTATTTTATTTTGACAAGTACACCATCCGGTTGCGAGTCCCTTTAAATGTCAGATACGTTGACTAAAGTTCATATAACATCTTGATTCTTGATGGGTGTCGAACAGTTTAGATCCTGAGTTAACGCAGTGTAATGCGGCGTATGATAAGGATGCCAAGTGTTTGTAATTGGGATAAGGCGGTGAAAGGCCTGATCTGAATCAAAATGTTATCAGAATAAGAATTGTTTTGTTACCATATAATTATAGTTAGTCTTTTCAAACAGGAATAACAACATTCAAACTAAACTTGATTAACCCTTTGCCTGCTGGTCGCGACTTTATTGATTTTTGCAAACAGTTTAGATCCATATCAGACGGCGACTGATCTGGATCTAAGCTGTTTGACACTCGTTTTTTGGTTTATTAACTTAAAACATGTACAAATCTAAGGTTAATAAACTTTGCAGACGACAATTTCGAAGCAGACGACACCACCGCAGGATAAGGGTTAAAACCGTCAGTATCATTGAAATATATCTGGTACATGATATGTTTTAGCTAACACTAGCTTATAAACTAGGTTTGTTAAAATACAACTGAATCTTTGAAATCCTACTCAGTACAATTCAAAAGCTTACAAGATCCTTTAAAGAAGCCTATATGTGTCTATTTAGAGTGACCAGGAACGTATATTTTTAAATATCTATATACGTTCCTGGAGTGACAAAACTAATACCTCCAAGCATTTCTTCTGTATATATGTATATCTTCACAATCTTTGTTGTCACTATTCATTAGAATCGCCGCTTGAGGGCGATTCTAATATGTTGTCACAACATAGGGTCTTGTACATGGAGACATACGAATTTCGGACAGTCATCTTATCTTTAGCTATGAACTTACCCTTCTCAAGTTATATGTCCAAGTTGTTATCACAATATAACTCCACTAGATGTTCAATCTGATTATGTCCACATATAGTATCTTATTACTAACTCAACACACTAGCTTAACCACATGGTTTCGGTGATTCGCTTAACTGGACAAGGGAGGCCAGAGGATAACTAATAATTAGTCAGTTCATTAAATCATAGCACGTCTATCCACGTCCGATTGCTCACGTGATACCACTAATATTGACACCTATGTGACGGTGGACGCCACCTTAACGAGTTATCAGTACTGCCTAATCTGTACAAAAACCGAACTGACCGCGGTCAGTGATGTCCATCACTCGTGTACTTATAAAGCTTTAACTCTTTCAACACGGAGTAAGTATGATGTCTGCTTAAGCTTGCCCTTAGTTTGTTACATTTGCAGAAGCGGGGTATCAGGGTCGTCGCTATGATCTTGATCAGCCCCACAATTACTTGGAACTGGTCCACATCCAAACTATTTAAAAAGAGTATAATTGTATAGCAGTGTGAAATGGTAATCTGCACACGGCGACACTTTTTTGAAAAGTCATGAAGGGTCTTTAAAAACATACCTAATACAGGCCAAAAGCAATACAAATAGCTTCAAAAGGTAGCTTTCTGTATTACTTTCTTTCTGCATTAAGCATTAATCTGACTTAAACGCTAGTTATACAATATCTTAAATGTAAAATTCCGCTCAATAAAGGTTTGAATGTTAGCATAGTTATTGATCAGTGTATGAATAGAATTTAAAGGTAAAGGTGTACACACAGTGATGATAAAAGTTAACTATATTAAAGCTTCATGAAAGAGGATCCTGGATAAGAGATTTTCGGTTAAGTGTTTACCGGAGGGTTTATTAGTGCGCCTTTAAGCCACTAGTTAACCGACCTTTAGCGAAGCTTTGTTGACGTACTCCAAGCTAATGATAGCTTAAAGTGTCATGGACGTGAAGCAGAAAGCTCCCCAAAGGGAGCTTTCTGCTTTACTTCCATGTTGCTTTAAGCACGTACCTGTCTTACATGTAATCACCGAACGCCAATATTTTGATCAACCGATATAGCGGGGTTTTAATGTACAAGCAAATCCTCTCTATTACGACCACTTAAAAGAAGGATAATTGATTGTGTAAAACACAGGTGACAGCTTAAAGTAAGACGAACGTAAAACAGAAAGCTCCTACAGGAGCTTTCTGTTTAACATCAACCTTGCTTTAAGCAATCACCCGCTTAAAACGCCAAATAATTTAACATAATTTAGTGGTCGTTACTGTAAGGTTTTTTTTTACTGTATTTTAAAGACATATATAAACAATGTTCGTACTGTAACAACTGTCAACGCCGTGGACAGTCACTTAGTGTACATTACAGTAAGACCCACAATAACAACCATTGAAAACAAGGATTTATTTCTGTTTATTTGTGGTCATTTTGCGCAATGCGAAATGAAAGTAATGCAGAAAAAATAAGTGTTAGAGACTTTTGATTCAGTTGGTTGCACGCTGTTTTGGTCATGTTTACTAGGGGGTTGCTAAACAATTTAACTTTTTATGTTTTACCCTAGAGCAGTTAGTGGATCCAACTTAACCGTATTCAACTTACTTTGATATCCGTTGATACAGATTAAAGGTAAAACAATATAAAAGAAAATTGCAATGAAAAGTAGTTAAAATTTAAAAAAAAAAATACTGACATGTAACATCAGTTTGTGAAGCAAACAGATAATCTGTAAGATGTTGTCAGTAAGATATAAATAATAAATATCGCGCCATCTTTGATAAAGTAACTCATTTTTTACCCCTTAAACTTCAATTGTACAATTCGAGTTTCTATAAATTCTGGTCCAGTTTTCACTGTTTAGTGTCGTTTTAACAATTTATCGCTAACTGACAAACAGTGCAGACCCTGGCTTTAGAGAGGGTCCTATTTTTGCATAGGACAGGTACATAACCTGTATGTATAATATATGATATTTATATACATAATTATACTCGTCACTAGGGTTCTTTTCGTTAAGAACGACCAGTGTTTAACCCTTTACCTAATACTATTGTTTCTAGTTTTGAAGGCAGGTGACCACTTAAAACAGGTTGGAAGTAAAGCGAAATGCTTCGTTCTTAAAGGGCATTCTGCTTTATTTTTCAGCCTGCTTTCATCTACACTCTACTAAGATACAGGAAACACTTTTTTCTAGGGCAAATTTATTACTGTATAAAATGGAATAATTTCTTCAATGGATGTATAAATAAAAGCCCCATGTTACGCAGAAATGGAGTAATGTCACTGCCTAAAATCAATAGGCTGTTACAAACGTTTACTCCTTAGATCCATGTACGCATTTAATTTATTCCTCCACTGAAGAAAATAGTTCCAATTTATGCAGTTATGAATAAGTATAATAAGACATACTTTCTATATATATATATATATCCTAGCAGAAAGTAGCTAATAGCAGCTTGAAATTCAGCAATGCTTATATATTGGACTATTCCATGTTTTATCTAAGGGGTGCCTGGTCTAAATTTTCATTTTCGTTTTATGTTGAAAGTCCTATCTCAAATATGTGATCGTGGGCACAAATGAGTTAATGCAAAAGTTCAATCTTTCTTCTAGTCGATGTTGTGTTTCAACCCCTACACCTTAGACGTATTTTTACGAATATGTATCAAATACCAGCACTGTGGTTTAACGATGCAATAAAAACTATTTTTTTCTACTTTCTTCGATAATACTGCAAATTGAAAATTGAGTATAAAGCGTAATTAATCTCAGGCAGTAGTTTTTTCTATACAGAAACAATATCCTTGAACATGTAAAAGCAGCAATGGGTAACCACTTAGAACAATCACATGCCCAATGGTTTTAAAGCTTATGAGTTGAGGCTGGGATCGTTCTCAAGCATTTGATTGGTAAGACTTAAGCAAAAGCCTTATAACCTTCGATCCAGCTAATGCAGTTGAAAACAAACACTTTTTCTGATTGTCAACTGTAGTAAATGTTTGTTATTACGATTATAAAGATAATGTTACCGTGCTAGAGGCAGTTAGCTTCTGAAAAAGAATTGATAAAAACAGAAAGCTCCTTAAGTGGTTTTCAGTTCAAGTTTTAAACTGCTTTAAGCTGTAATCTATTATTTGAACGGAAAATGAACAGAAAAAAACCCAACAGAAAACTTTGTGTGACAGTAAAGGCATAAGAATCAGTTATTAAGTTTTAGGTACAAACCAGAAATAGGCCTTCGAAAACCGAGAATACACAGATCAGGTGTCACATTAGGGCCTGAATTGTTTGCTGTAATGTTAAAATCAACAATAACATAGCCAATTAAGTTTGAGTTTTATCATAATAATTATGTTCTATAATACGCATTCCCTAATTATTCATTATGAAAACTTTCCACAAGCACCAAGAAAACAAAGTAATTGGAAAATGTGTGAAAGATTTGTGATCATTTCGTAAAAAGTTTCTCATTTTACAACTCTGCCAACCAATATTATCAATCATATACTCGTATGGACGAAATGAACACTTGCAAAACAAAATGAACAAAATGACTGATATCTCGTCATTCCCATATACGTTTTATATTCACAAACAAAATCTAGGAACTCGGCATTGTTTGTTTCAAAGACATTATGTTAGATACCAAGCCAATTGGATTATCTTAACCCATTACCCTATAAATACCCCTTTTTACGCCTTTAATTTACTCCTCCATTGAAGAAAATAGTTCCACTTTGTAAAGATATGGATATATATCAATAGAAATATTTTCTATTTTCTAGCAAATGATAGCTTAATGCAGGCTGGAAGTCAAGTAGAATGCGCCTGAAGGCGCATTCTGCTTGACTTTCAACCTGCTTTAAATAGTCACCTGTCTACAAAACTAGAAACAGGCTATGGGGTATAGGGTTAATTAGTTCAACTGTAAGCCTGTTTGGCAAAAAGGTCATAGAACTTTATGGGAAGTGCATTACATGACTCTCCTTTCACCACATTCAATATACTTGGTACGAACCGAAACATGTGGTTTTAGAGTTGAAGAACCGTTTGCCATGATCAACTTTTACCTTTACAATGAAGAATATGTTTTTCTTTCCCAATAGAAGCGTTTATGCTAAAAACCTTATGTTTATTGCAAATAGTTTGGAGCCTGGTTAGACGCCGGGTAACCCGGCGTCTGATCAGGCTTCAATCTGTTTACGTCTCATATAAAACTGCATTGTAAGAAATATAATCAACATTTTTAGTTTTCAATTTTAGAGTGATTGTATTTGTGTTTCTTTTGCGTTTGAATTTTTGAAAGTTTAACATCTCAACTGTAGTTATTCGAGACTTTATCTATAATCAAATTATACCCCATGTGCTCCCATACACCTGACGGCAATGAAACTGACAGGTTCCAAGTACTTGTACGATTTACATAGCAATTTAAAACCAATAAAATACTATTAAGAACATATCGAAAATTCAATTAAGATTGGCACGCATTTCGATTGCGCGATGCAGATTGTCGACATAGGACCTTTAACTCAAAATGTTTATATTATTTGGTCGCTTCTAATGATCAATATAACAAACTTGCAAACACAGTAAGGAGATTTAATTGTTTCCCGTTTGAAAAAACACTAGACGCAAATACAATTCAATTAAATGCAGAAAATAACAAGTTCTTGAAAATGTTGATGACATTTGAATGCCAAACTGTTTGTAACTGGCCGTTCAATCAGGTTTCAAACTGTTTGCACATTGCAACATATATAACTGATTTGATATACATTGTAGTTGTATCATACTTTCACTTGAAACATATCGTTTGATTTTATGTTTTGTAGATAACAAGATGATTTATACTGCAGCTTCGCAGACATTATCATTTAGATAGCAACTATTTTATCTCGAAACGAACGAATAATACTTCAGAAGCACGGTAGATAAGTGAACACAAATATTTCAGCCTATGACGCGCCGTACCCATTTAATGCCATATTATTGTCTAATGAAACTTGTAGTGAGCATTTACCTTCAATTTTAAATTTTAGATATTTCATCGGAACGATAACGATTTGAGTGGCAAATTGTTTGAACCCTGATCGAATGGCGAACTTCTTGGATTCCAATATGGATCCAAACTTGTTGCAAATCTATTACCGTAGTAAGCAGGTTAGGAAGTGAACAGGATAGTGTACACATTGCGGCCATAGTTACCACAATGGCTAAAAGAATAGGGAAATACAGGTGTCAACAAACGGTGTAGACCATCAGAAGCAGTCTGATCAGGGTTTACACTGTTTGCCATTCAGTGTGCATCTTTTGGACACATTACTGTGTAATAAAAGCGACAAATTCAATATTTTGAATAAGTACAGGGTGTCCAACATTTTAGGATGTTAACGGTATGTCGTCTGTGTGTAAAAACTTGTCTGTTATTATATCTAAAGTTCAGAGTTCAAGCATTTTATTGAAAGAAATAAATGTAACAAAGTATACCAGTGTCAAACAGGTTTGATTCTTTCTATACAGTTTGAACCAAATTGTTTGCAAAGTCTACCGTAAACGGCGTTGGCAGGGAAACACTTAACATTTTCTATATAAAAAAATTAAAACGATAAAACACTTCGAAAGTAATTATTTCAGTAAATTCTACTTTTGATATTGAAAGTACAAACAATGAAGATAATATAATATAATATCAAGTAATATAATATAATATAATATAACAACATGACATGACATGACATGACTTTGGATATTGAAAGTACAAACAATGAAGATAATATAATATAATACAATATAATATAATATCTCATAATATAATATAAAGTAATATAATATAATATATGTAATATACATGTAATATAACAAAAACAAAGTTGTCATCGTAGGGATACAACTCTGTTATAAAACCAATATGAGTAGCAATACATGTTGATGATAATACCTAGTTAGCGCCCAGTGCATACAGTAGTCGCAAAACTAAACCTTTTATTCATTAAGTGCAATAAAACGTTAAATACAAAATGACATTCTAACCTTGTGTTGTACAAATGCACTGTTGAACACGTTATCGTTCCGTTTTAGATTCAATAAGCGCAAGCGCATTGTTATAACACTAAAAACAGGTAAGTGCTTCAAAATGTTGACTATTCATAAACTTTGATTAGCAAATCACTTTAACCCATTATCCCATAGCCTGTTTCTTGAAGGCAGGTACATGTACCCACTTAAAGCAGGTTGAAAGTAAAGCAAAATGCGCTTTCAGGTGTATCATATTCTGCTTTACTTTTTGCCTGCTTTAAGCTCTAATCTACCAAAATATATAGATTAATTCTTATGGTGAATATTCATAACTATATCAAAGGATTTATTTCTTCAGTTGAGAAATGAGATAAAGGCATAAAAAGGTGTGTTTATGGAGTTATACATGTACAGTGGAGAAAACATTATCATTTCCGTTTAAGCAAACGCATTTTAATAAAACGTAGAAAATGATAACTTATAGACAACTCTGACTACTAGTTTTAATCTGAGTTGCAAACAGTTTGGAGCCTGATCAGACGCCGGTTTACTCGGCGTCTGATCTGGCTCCAAACTGTTTGTATTGGGAATGATAGTTTGAGCGTTTACTGCGTTTACTTGGAAAGAATAACGTCCTCTCCACTGTAGCTTAACATAACACTATAACTGGTTTATTTAGGAAATAACTAACATGTATATTCCCCATTTTCACAGGTAAGGTATCCACAGGTCATTTCTAAATTACCAAAAAACAATTATATCCTGCAGTATTGTCCGCATTTATACATGTACCTTTAATTAATAATAGGTAAGCTGACAAAGGAAAAATAGAGATGCTGGGAAATCACATTATAAAGAACGAATGTCACCAAACGGTGAGTATACAGTCGAAACTTGATACTACGAACTCGCTTATTCGATCGTGACAGTATTTCATAAGTCATATTTCGATAAGTCGATCTCGCTAAAGTCGAACATACCCGTATTTCAAAGTTAAAACGTGGCTAAGCCACGTTTTAACTTTGAAATATGGGTATATTCGAACTAACGCGAGTTCGAGTGATCGAATTTCGGCTGTACTTAAGCTCCGCGTTGCCTCAACTGGCTCTGACCAATCAATAAATCAATAAATTCAGGGAATACAATATTGATATATTGTAGAGAATATGATGTTCTTTACCGTTTAAACAAATCTAAACGCAAATGCATTGCAATAAAATGGAGAAAATGAGGATTTTTGGTTGTTTTTTGTTTGTTTTTTGTTTTTAAATTAGGACTATTTGTCGTATTTGATGTTATCCGATACCTGTTGGCCAAAATATTTTCAACTCTTACTAAGCTAAATTAGCGTCTACTTAAGGTCGATGGTCCCTAACAAGATCGGACCAAAATCGTTACTCTACATATATCGATCGATCATTCTCGAGTGATACAATTTGGATCCTGATCAGACGCCTAGTAACTCGGCGTTTGACCAGGATCCAAACTGTTTATGCATGATAAGGATTTGTTGTTAATATATTGTTTTCTCTAATTAATTAAAATTTCAACCCTTACGGTTAAAGTGGTGAAAAACTGTATAATATTATGCTGACCAGATGGCGAATGTTTAGCTGAGATGTTGTTTACAAATGCGTGAAGTATCACCCACTCTGACAACATGCTGATAAACAGAGGTGAATATTCGACCAGACACGCTCCCTTTAAATTTGCCAGTCTTGAATCTCCACACGAACATTTAGAATAATAAGTCTGCTTAAAACTCTTGTTTCCAGATTACTAGATTCTACATTCGAGTGTGAAAGAAAATATTGATGATTCTATTGGCATACAGTTTGGATCCTGACCAGATGCCATGTGTGTGGTGTCTGATCAGAATCCAATTCATTCGTTTACTGAGAATGAAGTTGCAATTGCACTTATCGAAGTGAAAAACAGTTTTATTAACACGCTGAGCAATGATTCTGCGAAGCATGTCTTAATGTAGATCTATATACCTATAAACAATATGTCGTGACTTGATCCCGCATGTAAACAAATTTGTTAATCCCGTTAACACTTTCACTGCCATGACGTCATCAATTTAAAGCAATAGTCGTCTGCTTTTGTTTCAAAAATTTGAAATTTATTTATTTTGACTTTAGAAATATTGAAAAGAGTGTCAAACAGTTTGTATCCTGATCAGACGCCGCGTGACGCGGCGTCTGATCAGGATTCTAACTGTTTGCAAATAACTATAGTACTCGGGGTAAGGCAGAGAATGGGTTAAGTATATCGGTCCAAATTAAAAAAATAACAAAATTTCTTAAAAGCACCGCTCCAAATGAGTTGGATAGTAGATTATCTATCCATAAAAAACCACCAGTCTTCTTTACTGCATGATTACTTACAAAAACTGTAAACAGACATGACGTGAGAGACACAGCCACAATTACGACGTCCACATACATTTTGAAGTGAATGAACGTTCCCCCAGCGGTTACTGACTTGACCATCATCACATCAATGCACATACATCATTTGACAGGATTGCCCAAAAGGTGGCTGTGTCTCTCACGTTGCGTCAATTTATCGCATGACTTAAACATATCGACGCGAATGGCAAATAGTTGACCCTGATCATATGCCGCATTGCACGGTGTTCGGTACGAATCTAAACTGTTTGCAACGTGGACTTAGTCGTGTATAGCGATAAAAGGGTAGAGCGAAACTAAATGCAAAATATATGTAATACAATAAAATGAAGGAGAAATGACAGAGTTTTAATACATCGATGTTTTAATCTGATGGTCAAACGGTTTGGATCATGATCAGTCGCCTGGTTACATGGTGTCTGATCTTGTACCAGATTGTTAGCAATATAAATAAATGTTTCAAAATAGTTAAGAGCCTGATCAGACGCTGCGTTACGCGGTGTCTGGTCAGGACTTGACACTTTTATCGATATTTATTAGTGAAACAACCTTAAATCTGACTTTGAAACGTGCCTTGCAGACAGCAATACTAAAGCAGACAACAATAGAGCGGTGAAGGGGTAAATATCTCCCGAATAATTTGATCATTAAAGGATTAAGCAACAATAGGGCCTAAATGTTGTTCTTCTTTCAGCTGAATTCTAACTTCCGTCAGGTACATGAAGTAAGGTTATATCGAGATGTGGCCTCAGTTAAAAAATTGAACCCTAGCGACGACTACACTCGTCCTTTAAAAACCAATGCACATATAAAGAGTACATGTGTCCTATACAAACAATGAAGGCCTACTAATGGAGCCACCTGATCAGAGGATGCACTGTTATGTCATTTTGCTACATATTGCAGAAAACCCATTAAAAGTCTTAAAAGGATTAGACTAAATTGGAAACTGGAATTGTCCATTGAAAAACTCAGGGGTGAGTGGGTTAAAGTATTATCTGAAAGACAAGAATGTTTCAATTTTCCTGCTTCCTCGTTTTTTACTTGTTTATATCTTTTGAAGTGACGACCTTATGTTGTAATCTCATATTAACAGAAATATCAACCCTTAACCTACAGCTAATTTAAATCAAAGACGCCGTGTAACTTTGGGTTGAACAGCATCGAAACAGCGCGCCACTTGGTCAGGTTTATTCAAAGAAAATAAAGCATAACATGATTTAACCCAATAACTCATAGCCTGCTTATAGTTTTGAAGAAAGTTGATCACTTAAAACAGGTTGAAATTAAGGCAAAATTAGGCTTAAGGTGTATTTTGCTTTACTTTCAGCTACTACATGTAACAGCTAGGATATAGAAACATTTCTCACAGTGCATACTCATGACTGTATCAGGGCTCCAGATAAGAGGTAGTTTTTTCAACAAATCCAACATTTCCTCACTCTTTTTAGCACCAAATCCTATGGTGTTACTACTCATTAGAATCGTCTCGAAGAGACGATTCTAATGAGTAGTGACACCATAGGGTTTAATTCAGAAATAAAGAGTTTAGGTTTTGAAAAACTAAGCTTATCTGGTGCTCTGCTGTATATATTGGGAGTTACTCCACTGAATAAAATACAAGCGTAAAAATGCGAATTTACGGGGTAATGGTTCAAAGGAAAATGCAGACGATAACTGAGACGAGACGGTTTTACGGACGGATCGGGTTAATTACAGGTGTTAACAAGGGAGATAATTATCGTGTAATCTAGTAATAGGATTTCACTGTATCAGTTATCGTTATCATAAACATGCAGCTTGCATAAATACACTGTTTTCACTTACATGTGTAGCTGGTAAAGTGCTTATATAAATCTCATCAGACATTTTCAAACAGTGAGGATCCATATTATTAAATTGATCTGGATATATAGCGTCTGGAATGGAAATGCACCAATGTATATGAAAAATAGAAAATGTTTTTTTATTTGCATACGACAGTTTTGCTCTTTTTATATAGAAGTACATTCTCCAATATAATATTATTCCTTCACTCATTAGAAACGCATTTTACGCCTTTTATTCATTCCTCCATTGAAGAAAACAATTTCATTTATAAATACATTCATGAATATTACGTACCATAGAAATGGATTATATATTCTAGCAGATTGTAGCTTACAGAAGGGTGAAATTTAAGCAGAATGTACCTTAAGGCACATTCTGCTTTACTTTCAACCTGCTTTAAGTGGCCATCTGTCTTAAAAACTAGAATCAGAGTATGCGGTAAAGGATGAATAAGATGACATGAATAAGAAAGGATGAATAAGACTTATTTAGACTGTTTATATATAGTTGAGATAGGTGGAAGCAAACATAAGGCATGATTGCAATAAGGTAGAAAAATACTTAAGACAACCACCAAGTTGCTTTTCCATCGGTGTAAGGGTTGAAGGTTATGAGAGGCTGTGCTGGTGTAACATATAATTCATTATAAGTGATAAGACTATCGGCTATATACAATAATGTAACATCTGACCTAATCGCCCGTCCGCGGTACTGGTGCATGTATAACATCACAGTAAGATCCCTCTATTACGACCACTGAAGTATGGTATTTATCAAAGTGTTATGACCGATGGCTGATTAAAGCAAGAAGAAGGTAAAACAGAAAGCTCCTATAGGAGCTTTCTGTTTTACTTTCACATTGCTTTAAGCTGTCACCTGTCTTTGATTTGAAAATCAATGAACCTTCTTGTTAGATGCCGTAATAGAGGGATTTTCTGTAATATTATGGCTTTTTGCGAGGAGCTATTTATCTTTGTATTTAGTGCTTTGGGCCGTACAGACTGACATGGCCCGAGTAATCACTTGTTTTACACTACAATAACATGTAGTTGTCAATATGGACGGCATTATCACGCTGAAGTAGTCGTTATCCTCTTCCTGATTAACCCTTTCATTGTCATTTTTTCCCAATGAAAACAGTATACAGCCAGATCAGACGCCGGGTAACCCGGCGTCTGATCAGGCTCTAAACTGTTTGCAACTCAAATCAATATAAAAAGCTAAACATATTCAAAAAGTTGTCATGTTCTACAATTAACGCGCATTGCGTTTGCGTTTCGTTTGCGTTTACAAGAAGGAATAACGTATTCTCCAGTGTCAAGTAATCAAATTCTATAACAAGTTTTGGTTAAGGTAGAACGCCCCTATTGAGATCGAACCAACGTCGGTCAATGTCGGTTTTCTACGTAGAGCGATTTGCCATTCTCGTCAACTGCCGGAATGTACCGAACTACCGGTATGCTCGAGCATAACGCTGAGAACAACTGTCCTATACGACAATCTGTAACCGGGACAAATCTGCCAAAGGCTACATAAGCAATATCATTTACTGCAGTTTTCCGATAATAGTGACATTACATTTAGAACAATGGTTCCGTTCGTGAGATTAGTTAGCTATTAATTTCCGTGTCCTCACATACGTGTAGTTTTATATTAGATAAGTCTTAACCACTGCAAGACCTACCAATGTAACCGTATCTAACTTAAAGACGCTATGTTTGAGCATCGTGACGTGTATTATGGTCATTAACCCTTAGCCTGCCACTCACGACTACAGCTCCATATGCAAACAGCTTGGATCCGGATGAGACGCCGAGTAACTCGGCGTCTCATCCGGATCCAAGCTGTTTGACACTCGGACAACATTTTCAGCAATTTTGAGCAACTTTGAAGCACTTTGAAACTTGAAGCAGACGAAAAATATAGCAGACGACAATTTATTTGGCGGGCTAAGGGTTAACAAATAGTGTACCTGTAAGGAGTATAAATGTGCCCTATGCAAACAGTGTAGACACAGATCAGAAGGCTCCTAAAGAATTGATTGACAGTTTGCAACTGATTGCAGAAAACACCCATAAATACAAAATACATAGTCCCAAATTGACTGGGCTTAATTGGAAGCTGTGATTGTTCATTAACTGTTTTAGTGGACAATGGGCTAGATAGATAATTCTATCTTAAAACATATAATTCACCAATCCATGGCTTAAACGCATTTGCCATAGGATGTAGACAAAGACGGGTTCTTAAATGTTTGATGATGCATTAGAATATGAATGACACTCAGTTAGGAGCTTGGTTCCAAATCGTTTGTACGATTATTCTAGCACGAATGCGCTTATTGGGGGAGAATAACGGCGCCCCCTCTGTAAGCACGATTACAAAGTTACAAATGCATTTGAATAGATGTATATGTTTCATATTAACTGCCTTATCCCGAGTACAACGCTTAATTGCAAACAGTCTTGACCCTGATCAGAAGCGGCGTCTTATTAGGATCCAAACTGTTTGGCACTAGTTCATGTAGTCAAAATTCCTAAAATTCAAATTTGAGATTTAAAAGCAGACGACAATTGTTGCAAGTCGATTACGTCAGAGCAGTGAAGGGGTTTACAAGAAAATGCAGCCGTGAATTTTAGAGCATACGCTATCAAAGCGAAAGAAAGGTTAAAACTAGGTTTCTCATTTTCGTTGACCTTGACATTGACCCCGATAAAAGAGGCACATTTCGAGGCATACAGACAAGCAATATTGCAATTTCTTATGTATTTTCTCATGTAGGCGGGTCACTGTAGATAAATCGTCGGTAAGCCGTCGTAATCAGTCTGAGAATAAAACAAACTTCTGAGAATATCGAATGACTGATGGAACGAATTTGGAGATAAGAAACAAGAAGTAGATCTATCAATAATTATATCTGACCCATTTGTGTCTAGCGTCCTATTAAAGGGACATAGGCAAACAGCGTAGACTCTGATCAGACGCAGCATTATGCGGCGTCTGATCAGAGTCAACACGTTTTGCTGATAGGAAATTCAATATAAAACAAAACGAAAATGAAAATTAAGACCATGATCTCTTTATTTAAATGGACTAATCCAATATATAAGCATGAAAGATTCCACTGGGTGCAAATGAGTTAAACAAGAACTATTAAACACTTTTCGTAAGAACTGCACAGTAACGTTTTACTACCCTGTAAAATTGAACGAAACGCTAACACAGTGCAATAGAATGTAGAAAATAATATAATTTATTTTACAATTCTCACCATTTGAATTTTATCTTAGTGGCAAATAGTTGAGAGCCCGATCAGACGCCGGGTTCCTTGACCGAAACTTTAGCAGGTAGTCGAGTATCGCTTTTACAAGAAGTCTTTATTTCGATACTATACATGCACTAGACATTAAAGTAATATGTTGAAATCAGAATAGAAGAGATAATTTGATTTATCAGTATACAATTTTTCAACGTGTCACGTTTCTGTAGATATCCGGACAAAACTAAATAAAAAAGGGAGCTACCAGAGAGACAACAAAGCTCGCCGGTAGCGTATTTCGAACCTTAAAAGCATTAAAAAAATTATATAGTAGATAACAGATTAGTGGTTTTCTTGTTTAATTAATTATATTGTACAATTCTATGGGGAAGGGCGGACAAACAAACGGACGGATGGACGGACAAAGCGGCAACTATAATTCATGCCTTATCTCCGCCAACATTTGGAGTGTATGATAAAACTGACCGACATTGTCTTTTGGGGAGGGAGATCGGATAGATATACAATAAAACCTCTCTATTACGACCACTAAACTATTAGGTGTTTCTGACAGGTGACTGCTTAAAGCAAGGTAACAGTAAAACAGAAAGCTCCTGTAGGAGCTTTCTGTTTTACTGTCACCTTGCTTTAAGCTGTCACCTGTCTTTTATACACTCAATAGGTCTTCTTTTTATTGTCTGTAATAGAGAGGTTTTACTGTACGTTTACATTTGTAATCCTCATTACAATGAATAATATTCATAACAGAAGATTAGATAAAACGAAAGATGAAAACAGTTACTCATGTTTATACGGAAATGGTAATTATAAAATCGTACCAACTGAATAAATTTAATTAAGGGGCAAAATTAACCATCTGGCCGAACCTTTTCGTAGACAAAATACCCTCCGCTAAAATATATCGTCTGCAACCAAATTCATTTTTTGAAATTTTGAATTTCTTTGTGACTGAGCTGCAAGATCAATAGTTCAAACAGCTGGTATTCGTTTAATTTGTCGTACATAGGAGAAGAGTCCAGGGCTCCAGATAAGAGGTAGTTATTTCAACAAATCCAACATTTTCTCACTCTTTTAAGCACCAAATCCTATGGTGTTACTACTCATTAGAATCGTCTCGAAGAGACGATTCTAATGAGTAGTGACACTATAGGGTTTAATTCAGAAATAAAGATTTTAGTATTTGAAAAACTACTCTTATCTGGTGCCCTGGAAGACATTATTCTTTCGAATTTAAACATAATCAAACCTAAGGTAATAAAAACAAGATCTATGTGTCAAGTATCTGTGGTTTGGAGCCTGGCGTATGCTCAGGTTGAAAACTATTTCCCACTCGAACTAAAATAAGTGGTGAGAAAAAAAGTTGTCATTTTCTACATTTTACTGTGTTACTTTTGTGTTCGATTTCGTAAAAAATCGCAAACGACTATTACATAATATGTTAAAAGTCAACTAACATGGTATACCTTGATCAAAAGCCAACCTGATAAATTGGGGTCTACACTACATTGAATATCTGATAGCCAACTTTCACTTTCTTATACACCCCATATTATATATGTAGACATTAAAAACATTTTCATTTCCAATAGCAAGACACGTATACATGATAATATTGCTTAGATTATGGAAATACCCGACGGAAGTCTCGCATATCGCCGTAATCTGTCGAAAATTTACAAGACGTTCCGATTGTAAATTATTGTCTGGTGATTTATGGGTTTCAATTTTTAAGTGTTGTCGAGTATACCAGTAAGTCTAAGTATTTTATGTCTAGGTACATGTAAAACACAGATTAAATTACTAAGGAAAACAATTTGACTAACTAATCCGTTTCATAGACGTTTGAACAAATATTTGTTTAACATTTAACACATTAAGTGGACAGAGTTAAGAGTGAAAATAAAACTGAACAAACATCTATATACGTCTATTGTAAAACAAAAATGTAACCTTCTTGGACTATGTCCCCATCTAAGTTCATGTATTACAATTACATGTACGCCTAGTGTCCTGTAAAATGGCATTTGCAAATCGAAATGCCATGATAAGATGCCGCGTAATGTGGTGTGTTATCTGGGTCTATACTATGTGTGATACTGTGTATGTAATGATCAAATGTGTGATCAAATATATATAATATACTATACGTATAGCATACATTTACATGATAATAAAGTCTTCAAAATAGTCAAACTGTATGACTTCTCGTGAAAAGGCTATGTAAAAATTGTTTAACCCCGTCACTGCATTACGCCGATTACAGTGGTTATTTGCAAACAGTTTGATCCAGATCAGACTCTGCGTTACGCGGCGTCTGATCAGGATCCAACTTGTTTGACATCAATTTCAATATTTTTCCAATCAAAATATCTGACATTTAGATTTTTGAAATATTAAGCAGACGACACTTGTTTAAACAGATGGCGTTATGGAAGAGAAGGGGTTAGCTGTGAGAATGTGGAAAAGGAATCCAGCTGGCACAAATAAAGATAAAACAGATAGAAATAAACGCGATATTTTAGTAATAATTTCGAGAAAACGATTAATATAATCTCTATTAGACCTCTATAGAAACATAACGCGTAGAGAATAACACGCCAGTATTTACATTCGGAATTATATAAAGCGTACTTCTGGTGCAGGATTGCTGTACAGTGAAGAAACGTATCTTTCTCAATAAACGCGTTTATCGTTCATTCTAAAAACCTAATGTTCATTTCAAACAGTTTGAAGCCTGATCAGACGCCGGGTAACCCGGCGTCTGATCAGGCTCCAAACTATTTGTTGTTGTTGGTTTTTTTTCAAATAAAAAGTACTTGGTAAAATTTAAAAAAAAGGTTGCATTTTATTGCATTTGCGTTTAGTTTCGTTGAAACGGGTATCGTTTACGACTTCTCCATCGGAGACACGATATTTCGGTGGAAATCTCAACGAAAATATTTACAAAAATCTCTAATAGCGACTTATAATGAAGTCAGGAGAAAAACAAGTCAGTACAGTACAGTGTACTTACCCTTGGTTTTAATATCAAGGGTACAGTGGAGAATCTGTTATTCTTTCCCGTTTAAACGCAAACGTACGCAAACGCAAAGCACTAAAACGTAGAAAAAAACAACTTTTGGACAATTCTGATAATTCTTGTTTATCTTCGTGGCATACAGTTTGGAGCCTGATCAGACGCCGGGTTACCCGGCGTCTGATCTGGCTCCAAACTGTTTGTAAAAGAAAAAATAGTTTTAGCGTAAACGCGTTTATCGGGAAAGAATAACAGATTCTCCACTGTACGATCGGTGCAACCTGACTACGATCGAAAACAGAAAACAACTTTTTAATCAAATCTCAGCCAAATCAAGACTTATCTGACTTATTTGACTTGCAACCGGACAGGCAAAGGGTGACAGCTGTGTTTCTTTTCAGACAAATTCAAATCGACCTCAAACCTCTGGGTGTCATAAGTCGAAGTTTCAAACGGATTGAGTTCTAGTCAGGTGTCTCATGAGAATTCAAACAAGCTGACACTCTGACCCAGTTTTGAAGAGATTTTTCCTTTTATATCTGTTATAGATCTATAGAATAGTAGCAGACAACAATTGTTGCAGAAGAAAATATTACCCAGTATGCAAAGACCTTGTTCTGAAACGAGTGAACAGTCTTGATGCAGAAGATAGTCGTGTGACGCAAGGGTTAATACGACATTATAATCATATTTCGCTAAGAAAAGAAGGTATGACAATATTGATTGATTGAAAAGCTAATAAAGTTTTACTCTTTGTGTTAGCATTGACTGAGAAGTAAGAAACTGGTGTTTGAACCTTTCATGGTCAAATTTATCGTGAGATATTTACCCCTGCACCGCCATATTGTCGTCTGCTTAATAGTGTCTGCAATATCGTTTCAAAGTTAGATCTTTAAGGCAGTATGTTGACGTAATTCAAATACATGTACGTGTGTCAAACAGTTTGGATCGTGATCAGACGCCGCGTGACGCGGCGTCTGATCACGATCCAAACGGTTTGCAATAACGCCATTTGGCGTCAATGACAATAAAAGGACTAACAATTGGTGCAGCCTTTCTTTGCAAATAGTAAAGCGGCATCAGATTAGGATCCAAATTGTTTGAAACGTTTTCTAAATATTTCTTCGTTCAATTTTTTTAAATTGGCTTAAAATTGCAGGCCATTACTTTTTCTTTCAGGTTGAACAATCTGCGTACCTGTGACGAGTACACTTGTCCTACGCAAACAGTGTAGACCCTGATCCGAGTGCTTCTGCAAGAGCCCCCTTATCAGGATATGCACTGTTTGTCATATTGTAATATTGTGTTGTTAAAAGTTTCAGAGATGAATGAATTGAATAGTCAACTGTCCTATATATAAACTGCTGATCCATCATATTTCGAACGATATCTTAAAAATGTACCTCAACATAATTATACAGAGAAGGTGGTCAGGTTACTATAGCTGAATGACATTTACAATCATGTATAAACTTTGGGGAAATTGGATATGATGAGATAACAGATGATCTGATAATACAGGCAAAGTATAAACACACTTTGAAAAACTTCTTCATTACCATAGACACCATAAGTCGAATTGCAAACAGTTTGAATCCAGATCAGACGGCCGGCGGACGAGGTCGAGGGTTACGCGAGAGACTACGACACCGTCATGAGTTCGAGCCCCCACCGGACTAAGTCTTTGGACTTTTTAAAAACTGAGGTCCGATGTATCAGTGATTTACACTCGACATCTAAAAGAACCAGAGAACTCTGTCCATAATAAGAGTAGCTAGGGCATCGCATCCAGCTTTCTGTTTCCGCTCCCCTCTCTCTAGGGCGCCCGATTAGCCCATAGATGGCAGAAACGGACGTTAACAAACAAACAAACAAAAAAAACGATCTGTACTAGACGCCGCGTTTTGTGGCGTCTGATCAGGATCCAAATTGTTTGACACTCATATTGACTTTTTTCAGTTATATTGTCTTAAATTTAATTTTGCAACAATAATTGCAGGCGACAATTATTGTAGCATATGCTTATATGACGGCGAAGGCCTGGTCACATAAGGGGTTTTCAACCTTAAGCCTGTATGTAGTGGAGAAGACTTTATTCTTTCCCGTGTGAATGCATGCAAAAAGCAAACGCATAACAATGAAATGTAGAAACATTTTGAAATTCCTAACGATTTATTTCAATGTCAGTGCCAAACGGAACTCGCTCAAGTCGTATATATCTATATTTCAAAGTTAAAACGTCCAATAGCCACGTTTTAAATTTGAAATAAGGATTGTCTGACATGAGTGAGGTGGAAGCGATGACATTCAACTGTAGAAATACGAGAAAATTCGATTTAAGCAAATTCGAGATATCGAAGATCGACTGTATATACAAGTATACTTTATCATTAATAATTCAATTTCATGACATCTTGCGGTCTGTTATGTCAGCGTGCTACATTGTATGTCATTGTCTGTATATAAAGTAACTCAGCTAAGTAAGTCATACCTTAAAATGGAGAATACGTCACAATTACGCCAACGCGGTAATAACGTTCAGAAAATACATGTAACAGCTTCACGACAATGTTAACGATTATTTTATCTGAATGGGAATGGGTTGGAGTCTGATTAGATGCCGGGTTATTTCAGACCAAGTGCTTAAAACCATTTATATCAAAATTAATGATGTTTCTAAAAAAGGACCTTGGAATGTTCTAATGGGGTTCTGCTTTACATTCAGCCTGCTTTAGACCACTACCTGTGTTAAACATTTTAAACGTCTAGAATGGAAAATGTTAAAATTTAACATTGAGGAAAGCCTGTAGATGAAAGTCTTTAAGCAGACGATATTTGATCAGCTATGGGGATGATAATGCACTTTAGCCTTTACACCCTTTAAAATGAACATTGATGTTCATGCTAATGAGTTATGACAGGGTTTTTTATGTTAACCCCTTCCTTCCATGACGTCATATGCTTTTAAATAATTATCGTCTGCTTTAAATGCTTAAATTTAAATTGTAGATAAACTGACTTGACAAATATTGAAATGAGCTTCAAACAGTTTGAATCCTGAGCAGACGCCGCGTTACGCGGCGTCTGATCACGATCCAAACTGTTTGCAAATTACCATGGTAATGGGATTAAGGAAGTGAAGGGGGGGTAATGTTTTTACGGTTACGATTTAATCAGCACTACTTGTGATTTACATAATGAGCTACAGCGATTGCTTTCGTAGAAAGTAGGCCATGATAACCCTATCACCGTCACAGGTGACCGAAGTCGACTTTTCAAACAGTTTTGATCCTGATCAGACGCCGCGTGACGCGGCATCTGATCAGGATCAAAACTGTTTGCCACTAATAGCTATATTGTTTAGTCACGCTGAGTTAAATGTAACAATGTAACGAATGTGCGGACGTCAGTTTATCAAAGCAGACGACATTTTGTCGGTTAAAGGGTTACTAAGTAACTCTTATGGTGTTTCGAAAATAGTCTGCTTCAGAAATTTCTTAAAGATTTTTTATGTTGAAGAAACGTCCACTCGTGGGTTACGAAGATCAAACGTCTCGATAAGCTATGCGTCTGATCTGAATCCGTCTATAAGAGTGTTTGCATGCTTCAACAGGGCTCCAGATAAGGGAAGTATTTCAAAAACTAAAATCTTTATTTCTGCATTAAACCCTATGGTGTCACTACTCATTAGAATCGTCTCTTCGATACATTTCTAATGAGTAGTAACACCATAGGATTTGGTGCTGAAATGAGTGAACAAATGCTGGATTTGTTCAGTTTACTCCCCAGTCCTGTTTCAATCGTGTCGAGCCTAACATTTGCCTAATTGAAGCATGACGACCTAGCTCAGGGCATACTTTCGTTATCACAGTCTACATGTACAAAACATAATGATCATTGTGTACAAATGTCTGTTTGTCTGTCTATTCTATTATATGGGTCTATTCATCTGGCTGGTTGATTCACTATCTCTGTCTCTCTACATCTGTCTCTCTTTGTCCACATATCTCTCTCTTTCTCTGTTTGTCTGACTGTCTGTCTGTCTAAGTCTCTCTACCTCTGCTACCTCTCCCTGTTTCTCTCTTGCTTTATTTCTTTTTTACTTTCGTTCTGTCTATCTATTCGTATGTGCCTCTCTCCGTCTCTGTCATTTTGTATCTCCGCCCGTCTCTCTCTCTCTCTTTCTCTCTCCCAGTCTCTCTATCTCTATCTCTTTATGTATGTATGTCTGTATGTCTGTCTCTCTATCATACTACAACACGGCAATACTATAAAAGTCTTGTAATTTAACGTTTTTACTTTTACTTTCGACAGAAAACTTAATATGAATATCATAAGTACTTACCAACAATGTAAGTGTTTGTCCATATCACGAAACAGGCATATAGTATTCTCCAAATCATTATTCAGTGTACTATCACCGTACAAGCCAAATTTTAACTTATCCACTATCCAGTATATCGAATCACAACTTGTATTTTGCCCACCATCTCACAACGTGCCGTTTCCTACTACTCCAGAGTAGCCGATACGTTCAGTCATTGGGTAGTGATTAGTTCCCCTGTTTTAATTGACCGCTTTAACAGTAACATCCCGCAGTTAGTTTCGTTCTTAAGAAAGGCGCGTTGTTTGTGTTTAACTCTTCAACACCATGGACTTGTTTAAAATATATTTAATACATTTGCAAACAATTTAGACTCAGATTAGAAGGCTCCTATATGAGCCCTCTGATCAGGGTCTACAATGTTTGCAAAGTTAGAGCATTATTTATTATTAACTATCCAGAATTCCAAGTAGACTGGTTCATGTTTTGGTAAATAAAAAGAACCACAAGGGAACTTAATAACCCACAAGAGTAGCTTAGTGTTGAAAGAGTTAATGTAAAAGGCATTTTGAACCCTAGCGACGAGTACAGTCGTAATTAACAAACTGTGTACCTGTAAAGCATACATATGTCCTTGATATGCAAACAATGCAGACCCTGATCAGAGGGCTCCTTTAGGGAGACATCTTACAGTGGAGAATCTGTTATTCTTTCCCAATAAACGCGTTTACGCTAAAACTATTATTTGCAGTGCAAACAGTTTGGAGCCAGATCAGACGCCGGGTAACCCGGCGTCTGATCAGGCTCCAAACTGTTTGCCACCAAGAAAAACAAGAATTATCAGAATTGTCCAAAAGTTGTTCTTTTCTACGTTTTAGTGCTTTGCGTTTGCGTACGTTTGCGTTTAAACGGGAAAGAATAACAGATTCTCCACTGTATCAGGGTCTGCAATGTTTGAAACGCAAATGCATTTCAATAAAATGTTTGCTTTTTGATAATGCTTAAAAAAATTAATCCGAGCGACACAACAGTTTGGATCCTGATCAGACTCCAAACTGTTTGCAAAAGGAATAATTGATTTAGCATCAACTATAGTTTACTGTAATTTAATCTTCTCCGCTACACACAACATTGGCACCTAAAAGGTATATCCAAAGTTCGAATCTGTCGAAAACAACCGCAATACATGTATGTTTTGTTTTCAGTAGGCGGACTTTTCAACGTTTACAACCTTTCCAACGAATATCCGATCTAGAACTGATTTAATATTGTCAAAGTACACGTTTTCTCCTATCACTGTACACGTTTATTTTTTACTCACCCGTGTCACATTGTGTGGATAAAATTAGAGGAGTTAGATAAAACGCCGAACCACAAACTGTTTTGCGCTCACATTGATATGTTTCACAGAACTCCATGACAAATAAGGGAAGAATTTAAAAAACTAAATCTTTATTTCTGCACCAAACCGTATGGTGTTGGTACTCATTAGAGTCGTCTCTTCTAGGCGATTCTAATTATACCTGTGATTATACCTGTGACGTCAGGTCTTGAATGGGCTGGGTAGCCCGTGTTGACCAATTCATATCCGATTATGAGTAGCAACACCATATGATTTGGTGCTGAAATGTGTGAGTAAATGTTTGATTTGTTCAGTTTACTCCCTCTTCATGGAGCCCTGTTTCAGTTAAGATGACATAGTTTATAATGTGTATAAAAAGAAGAAGATACCGCGCTCCCTCTCTACAACGACACCCAACGGGAGACAACAATTGTGTGCGTTGTTCG
Organism: Gari tellinella; assembly: GCA_922989275.2. Classification (NCBI taxonomy): domain Eukaryota; kingdom Metazoa; phylum Mollusca; class Bivalvia; order Cardiida; family Psammobiidae; genus Gari; species Gari tellinella. The sequence continues at coordinate 49,791,454 of OV277864.1, forward strand.
GAGGGAGTCGTTATAGGGAGGGAAATCGGCTTACATTTGCAAACAGCTTGAATCCAGATCAGACGCCGCATAACGCGGCGTCTGATCTGGATTCAAGCTGTTTGTCACTCGTCAGTATATTTATTCCTTCAAAATATAACTTTGAGAAAAAACAGCAGACGACAATTTGAAGCAGACGATATTTCAGCAGTAAAAGCGTTAGACAATTGTCTTGTTTAGGGAACTGCGGCAAAGGTCGTTGTAAGGAGGGAGTCGTTGTTGGGAGGGCCGTTGTAGAGAGGGAACGCTGTACTTTTGTAGCAGACGGTATCATACCGTGTAAAGACTTAACCCCTTCGGCAAAAATTGATCATGAGGGTTTCACCTCTTCATCGCTTTATTGTCGTCAGCTACAATAATGTACAGTGGAGAAAACGTTATTCTTTCCCGTTTAAACGCAAACGAAACGCACACGCAATGCACAAAAATGTAGAAAATAACAACTTTTTGTCAATTCTGACTATCACTATTATGCTGAGTTGTAAACAGTTTGGAGCCTGATCAGACGCCGGATTACCCGGCGTCTGATCTGGCTCCAAACTGTTTGCAATGGAAATAATAGTTTTAGCGTAAACGCGTTTATTGGGAAAGAATAACGTTTTCTCCACTGTATCTGCAGAACGTTTCAAAGTAAAATTTAAGGTATAGTATCATATGAGTATGACTTAAGAGTGTCAAACAGTTAGATCATGATCAGCCAAAAGCAACTGCATTCGACTTTTGTACTCAATTTGTTTCCTGATCAGACGTCACAAAAACGCGGTGTCCGATCAGGATCCAAACTATTTTGGCATTTGTGTCAGTAGTTTTCCTCATATATCTACTGCCGTAAACATGTGCAGACGTCAGTATTCAAGCAGACTATATATTGGTGATGAAAGGGTAACACACATGTTGACTGTAGTCTCAATATAGATAAACACTGCACGCTGCATCTGTCCATATAGGTAATTTATAGATCCACTATTCAACCCTTACCATGCATGCTTTTATATAGCCTGCTTGAAAACTGTCGTCCGCATATTGTTCTTTTTATCTTTCAAATTTACTACATGTATATCTGTATTTTATCTGAACAATATAAAAACTATTACCAGATATGTTGGATGCTGATCAGAAATCGGGTTATTCGGTGTCTGATTTGATTTGAATACATACTGCTTGTAATTGTCTGCCAATCCGTGTTTAGTGCAATAAAGGCTTACATTAATTAAACAGAATAGCTAGACTACATGTATTCAGTTTCTTTTCATTACTGTATCATATGTGACTGAAAACGCGACCTCACCCAGGGCAAATGGAAAATGATAAAATACCATACTCACTCAAATCTAAAGTAGAATCTAGACTACATAACTTTGATGTATCGAATATAGATCTAGATCTACCTTAATTTCAATCTACAATTCAATTTCTAATCTTTGAACTGACTAAAGTCGAATGTATCGGTATTTCAAAGTTTAAACGTGGAAGAAACATCGGCCTTAACCTCTTTATTGTCATGACGTCATTGGACCATGGGCAGAATACAAACATTTTGCCAATAACCATGATTTTACCCGGGGGTAAGGCAGTGAAAGAGTTAAGCTGCGGGAGGCTTCTTAACCCTTTCCCTTATAGAAGCGACTTTTAGAACATGCATTTTATTCATCCGCTGAAGAAAATAGTTCCAAATTATACCGTAATTAATATGTGTCATATTTAATACTTTCCTTATTCTAGCAGGTAATAGCTTAAAGCAGGCTGAAAGTAAAGCAGAATGCGCCATATGGCGCATTCTGCTTTACTTTCAACCTGCTTTAAGTAGTCACCTACTTTCAAAACTAGAAACAGGCTATCTGGCAAAGGGTTAATGCAGGATGAAAGTAATATAAACACTTCTATTTGTAGTTTACATGTATTGTATTACTTTTGTCCTGTTTTAAGCTTCTGTCTGCCTTAACCGACCTTTGCCTGGGTATTGCAATTCCACTATAGCTATACATGTACAAAGATAAAGACACTCCAGTGTTTGTCCATCTTGTGACAGCCACTGATGACCCTCGCCTTGCCTAAATTTTCTGTCATCTACTTCTCCTGCTCCTGTTGAGTGGACACATGCACGTAACATTTTGTGAAAAAGTCCTAAGCTTAGATGGACTTGAGAGATGGACGCATGCCATCATTTTCCGCCTTAGAACAAGCCATTGTATACTTCTTAGCCACATGCAACGTCTGAGAATATCGCATTGTGGTGAATTCCACTTTGGTTCTGGTGTCCAAACCCTGCAAGATTGCCCACTCGGACAAAACCTATAAAACAAGGTGGAACTTGCAAGACATGCTCTGGGGTTCTAACACCCATTTGAAGACTACGATGTACCGTATTTCTTTTTACCCTTTTACCTGATAGCATATGTCTAGTAGTGAAGATAGGTGACTACTTAAAGTAGGTTGAAAGTAAAGCAGAATGCGCCCTAAGGCGCATTCTACTTTACTTTCAGCCTACTTTAAGCTATCCAGCGCTAGAATATAGAAAATATTCCATATAAAATGTATTCATGACTGATTAAATTGGAACTATTTTCTTCAGCGGAGGAATAAATCATATTCGCTAAAAGGCGCTTCTATGGGGGAAAGGGTTAAGGAAACCACCCAATTTAGTATTTGACATGAACATTTGAACGCAGACCTTAATGATGAATTATGATGATTGTGATAATGATGATGATGATGATGATGATGATGGATGATTATTATTTTTATAACAGTTATCCGTATTGATTATTATCATTATATATCATAACCATCATCATCACGACCACCACTATCATCATTATTATCTATTTTTTCCTTACTGTTGTTGTTTGTTGTTGTAGTTATTATCATTACTATTATAATAATAATAATGATAATTAGTATTATTATTACAATTATCATCACCATCATCATCACCACAACTATCATCACAATTTATTTGTTTTTGTATTGCTGTTGTTTTTTGTTATACTGTTGTTATTATTGTTTTTATTATTTATAGGCATAAGGTATGCATGTGCATGTAGGAGAAGTAGAGGTCACAATAAAACCTCTCTATTACGACCATTAAAACGAAGGCATATTGATTGTTTAAAAGACAGGTGACATCTTAAAAGCAAGGTGACAGTAAAACAGAAAGCCCATAGAGGAGCTTTCTGTTGTACTGTCACCTTGATTTAAGCAGCCATCCCCTTTAAACACCCGATAATTAGCAAAATCTAGTTTTCCTTATAGAGAGGTTTTACTGTAAATGAGTAGAATCTAGTTGTACATGTAGTAGTATCATAATGATTATGATATTATAATAGTAGCATGACTATAGTAGAAGGAACAATAGCAACATTTTTTCTGCTAAAACAGACTCGCAATTCTATCTACCCGTTGACAGAACTCGGCGTCTCATGGATCCAACAGTTTGGAATCAAGATGATATTTTATAAAAACAAATAGCAGATAAATCTCTATTGAGAATTCTTGCGAACGCAGAATTCGCAGACGAAAACACCCTAGCGTGTTGTAGATTAACAACCCTTATCGTACTAAGCGAGACTTGGCTAAAATTTGTATTATTTGCTAATATTTGCAAACAGCTTGGATCCAGATCAGACACAGCGAAACGCGGCGTCTGATCTGTATCCAAGCTGTTTGGCTCTTACATGAATATTTTTTCAAGTTCAAAAAGTATCAAAATAGTTGGGTTTTGGGGGGTTTGGGGCTTTTTTGCAGACGACATATTTTAAGCAGACGACACTTCAGAATAATAATGGTTGTAACCTTCTGCTCATTATGAAATTGTCGTCCGTAAAAATATCGTCTGCTACATTTCTCGAAGTTGATTTAAAGGCATTTTCTTCCAAATAATATCATTATAGTTTCAAGCAGTTTGGACCCAGATAAGAAGCCGAGTTACTAGGCATCTCTTCAGGATCCAAGCAGTTTGCAACATTTATCACAAAATCACATGCAGCGTTTAGAACGTTTAGAACGTTAAAGAAGCGTCCAAAATGTCATCTTTCTGGCTTCGATGTTATATAGCAATTACGTTTAGTCTGAGATCGTTCTCAAGCATATGATTGGTCAAATTCTATCAAAAGCTCAAATTTGACCAATTACATGCCTGTGAACGATCTCAGCCTAAACTTAAACGCTTTACAACATTGGGCCTTGGCTTCTGTGTTCGTCTCGTCTTCAAATATGAGAGGCGTCGCCTCTCCTACTATTTTATTATTTTCTTTATTTCAGTCTCATCATGATGCACAACAGTTTCATACACATACAATCATAAAACAACTTTAACTATGCCATTCAAAAGAGCATTACACGAGACTTATAAGGGCATATTTGATAATATGAAACTTAAACTAAAGCCGTGTACATGTATATCTAATTAAAGTAAATCTACTATTAATATTGTCGTAAGTAAGATTATAAAAGTCTCAATTATCATTTATTTCTCCATCTAATCCTGTCTTGTTACATCCTTTTGGAATCGTCTTGAAAAGACGATTCCAAAGAGATGTCACAAGACAGGATTAAATAGAGCAATAAGAAATTAAATGTATTTTAAAGTTTTGACTTACGATCGTTTTTGTCGTACGAAGCATTATGAAACGGGCCCAGGTCAACTTCGGCTCATTGTTGTGGCGAATCTCATTACTACTCCGCGCCATAGAATTTATCATACGAGTTAAAAACTGATTGTGCAAAATGCACAAATAAGCTTTATTGTGAAATGTCTGTAATATATTTATTATTACTACTGCTCGGATCAACGATAACTTGATTAACAATTTTATGTGAACGAAATAAGTTTTATACCTAAGCATACATACATTAACATGGACAACCGTTTTCCATATATTTACATTGGCTGAACATGACCAAAATTTAATGCATTTGTTGTTGCTCTTATTATGTTTTATACAGATGATTCGTTTGGTGTTTGAGTTAACCCATTGTCCAATAGTCTGCTTCTAGTTTTGAAGCCAGATGGCAACTTTATGCAGATTGAAAGTAATGCAGAATGCGCCTTAATGCGCTTTCTATTGTTCTTTCAACCTGCTTTAAGACACCATCTGCTAAGATATAGGAAGCATTCTCATGTTCTATAAAATGTATCTTCAGTGGCGGAATAAATTAGAGGAGTGAAAAGGCGTATTTCATAGGGTAATGGGGTTAAGTATTAAGAAGGGTTTCAATAGTGACACGTTATACCAATTACTGACTAGAAAATAGCAATTTAAACTTATCACAGTCATTTACAGAACTTTAACCACCAATAACACTGGTTGTCTTATCAAAAAGTTCAGCTGATGTACCATAATGGACATTCTGTTATGATGTTAACTTCATTTTTAAAGAACTTTCACAAACTTGACAAGTTCTACAGCCTAAGTGTAGCCTTTCAAACATGTATCTTTCTGTGTCCATTCTAATATGGACAACCCCACATCTAAACTGACAAAGAATGATCTGTGCTTTAAATCTTCTATATGTCCTTATGTTATTCCTTCCAAATCCTATTAACGAAAGTTCTCTGTTGATGCTCTCTGACGAATGGCCTTTTGATAAATAAAAGCCTATGTTCTAACCCACGCGGTCACAGGGCCATTCGTATGGTCTGTTTTATCAAAGGGCCATTCGTATGATCTGTTTTATCATACTGTAATAGCGAAGTTTAAAACAAAGCTCTACTCCGTCCATAGTCGGAATAGAAAAGACGATGGGGGATATCGAGAAACTAAGGTTCAGCGATTTTATTGAGGATGTTCTTATTACATATCATATTGTAATAAGAACATCCATTTGCACTCAGTGGGTTCTTCCATGCTTATATATTGGATAAGTCCATTTTTATCTAAAGGGTGACTTGTCTAAATGTTCAATTATTGAAATTCCTTTCAGATTCTACATTAGATGCTTATGTCCGATATACCGTATGGGATCGTGGGTACAAATGGATTAATACTACATTTATTCACGAAAATGCCAAATATTTGCTTTTATTTGAGTGTTTCCTTTTTTCAAATAAACAAATAGTCTCTTTAAAGGAGATTTCTGTTTTGGTGTGAGTTTGCTTTAACAACCATCTAGTAGATGTTAGACAAATGCAATGGGCGTCAATAAGTTAAAGTAGATGACCTCATTATTGTGAAGGAGTTGAAAGACACAATTAATCTGATTTTGAGTATCACCCAAAAGATTGTTGAAATCTATAAATCATAGCACAAACAGCAAGTGATTTTGTTGTCTACTTATACCCAGACAAACACGGATGTTCTGAGTGGGTCTAAAAGACTGAATTCAATCTTGTTTCGTGTCGGGTTTTTGTCATTGTCTCTACGGGACTATAAGTACGGAGATCGATGCAAACAAACAAAACATGCCTACCATTCATCATACTTCTCAGATTAGCTGATGACAAGCTAAGAGAGATTTATTGCACCGGGTGAAACGATCTTGTGAATCAAATGTTTCTTAATTTCACAGTTGCTGCATTTCTCTGCGTTTGCAGAATCTAAGAGCAATGATTTGTGATGGGCTGCTAAATGTGTTTTCGACTTGACAAGCTACCAAAATAAAGGAATTTAGTAGGCTTTCCTCTCGGAAGTAATTTTGACAAAATATTGATTTGAAAGTGGAAAAGAGTTTGATCATCTTTGTAAAAAAAGTGAACGGCTATCGATAAATGAAAATGTGGGAATAGTTTTTCATAATGATACAAATGGTATCTAACGATGCCTTCCAAAGATTTTGCTATTTTAACTCTTATCCTGTTGTCTTATCGTCTGCCATTGAAATTGTCGTCAAAATCTTTGTAAAATTTAGATTTATATATTTTAAGTACAGAACCCTTAAGACGAGTGTCAAAACTGTTTGTATCTATTTCAGACGACGCAGAACGCGCCATCTGATCTAGATCAAAACTGTTTACACTAGATTTTTAGCGTTCTGTACCAAAAAATGTAAAATTCTAAATTGAAAATTTTTGCAGACGATATTTTCTAAGCAGACGATATGACAGCAGTATAAGAGTTAGAATTCATTGACTTTTATTTGAACGGTCCTATCAATTCTAGAGCTAAGTCAATTGTCTACGTCGTGCTTGTGAGTAGATATGCATCTGCATATGTCACAATGTAGAATTAATGCATTTCCTCTTCCGTTTAATTTACAGACGACAATTCCCCAGGAAACAGACGACACCCATTATCTACGATGATATATTCGTGTTGACTTATTGTTTTACAGACATACAGTGGAATAGACGTTAGTCTTTCCGAATAAATGCGTAAAGTATGTTATGTAATATGTATTCGAATCGCACACGGTTTACCTGGTGTCTATTCAGGTTCCAAACAATTTGCCATTTAGATCAAAATACATGTAAATTGTAAGAGTTTTAGAAAGCTGCCATTTACTACATTTTATTGCACTATGTTTGCGTTTAATTTCGTTTTAACGTGAATGAATATCGTCTTCATTATTGTATAAGTTACCAAAAAACGGTCAACATCTCGATCAGATCACAAGTGATCAGTCAACGGCTCAATTTTAGTTTGACTCGAATAGAACATAGTTTTATTCAACAGGCACACACTCAGGTACCTCGTTAATAAACAATCGTACTGTAAAAATACATACGTGTTCATTGTAGAATATAGTATAGGTCTTACTTGTCCTAATACAACTAAGGTAGAAAGCACATACATGTAGAAAGCACATACATGTAGAAAGCACTGTATTGTAGAAAGCACTGTGTATCGTACAGAACTAAACTTTAGTACTTTATATAATCGGACAATGTCCGTTGTAGAATTAATCAGATACTGTTTTACATACAGTGTTCGCTCCTTACAACGGCCATCCCAACAATTACTCCCTCCTTACAAAGACCCGTGCCGAGTTCTCTAAACAGGACATTTATATCTGACGCTTTTACTGCTGCAATATCGTCTGCTTAAAGTTGTCGTCTGCTGGGGTTTTTTCAAAGTTACATAATGGACATTTTGACAGAAAATCTTTTTAATGACGAGGTACAAACAGCTTGAATCCAGACCAGACTCCGCGTTACACTGTAAGCTGTTTGCAAATGCTAGCCAATTTCGTCCATATTACGACTCCCTCCGAATAACGCACACAATATTTGTCTCCAATTGGGTGTTGTTATAGAGAGGGGGCGCTGTTTTGTTTTCTATTTTGTACGCTTCGGGCAAATTTGAGATATCTGTTGCTAACAGTCTAATGTCATTTCTGAACAAAAATACAAATCTGTCATCTCCGAGAAATGATTCAGGCAACATAGTTGTTCAAAACATAATAACATAAAAGCAGAAGTCACTATTATTTCCCAATTACACTATACTAACACGATGTAATACAAAGTGAAAAAAACGACTAGATGTTGAAATCATTACCGATTTGTTTTAATCTGAGCTGTAAACAGTTTGGAAGCCTGGCTCCAAACTGGTTGCAAAAGAAATAATAATATTAGTACAAGCAAGTTAATTTGGAAGACAAGCATATTCTCCACTGCGGCGTTCGAAATGTTAAGTTCAAAGACACTGACAACATATCTTGCAATGTTAGAGAACGCGACAGTATCTTAGAGAAAAATTAGAAAATTTTAACTCATAAATAATCAGACAAATTGTTAGTCTATAACTAATCTGACAAGTTGTTACTCTAACTACTTAAAGTTTGCTAAGTACCGAAGTTATGATCACACAAATTACTTTAAGAGTTTATACACAACCTTAGAAGTCGTTAGTCTATACATGATCAAAGAAAGTGATAAACTATAAATGCTCAGACAAATTATTAATGTTTAAATGTTCAGACAAAGTGTCAGTCTATAAATGATCAGACAAATTGTCAGTCTATAAATGATCAGGCAAAGTGCTAGTCTATAAATGATCAGACAAATTGCAGTCTATAACTAACCAGACAAAGTGTTAGGTTATAAATGATCAAACAAATTGTCAGTCTATAAATTATCAGAAAAAGGGTTAGTCTGTTAAATGATAAGACATATTGTTAGTCTTTAAATGATGAGACAAATTGTTAATGTTTAAGTGATCAGACAAATTGTTAAATGATAAGATAAGTTGTTAGTCTTTAAATTATCAGACAAATTGTTAGTCTTTAAATGTTCAGACAAATTGTTGTTCTTTAAATGATCAGAAAAATTGTTAGTCTTTAAATGATCAGACAAAATTTTAGTCTTAAAATGATCAGACAAATTATTAGTCTTTAAATAATTAGACAAAGTGTTAGTCTTTAAATAATAAGACAAATTGTTAGTCTCTAAATGATCAGACACATTTTTAGTCTTAAAATGATCAGACAAAGTGTTAGTCTTTAAATGACCAGCCAATGTGTTAGTCTTTAAATGATCAGACAGGTTGTTTTAGTCTTTAAATGATCCGACAAAGTGTAAGTATAAATGATCAGATAAGTTGTTAGTCTACAAATGATCAGACACAAATTTTAGTCTATAAATGATCAGTCGAAAGTGTTAGTAAGAAAACACAATAAAAACTATGTATTTATTTTGACCCTTCCATCGCCATAGGTGATCAAAGCCGACTTTGCAAAAAGTTTGGATCCGAACTATTTGGCACTCGAATCAATATTTCTTTATATACAAATTGGCATTAAATTGTAGGAAACAATTTTAGCAGATTTTGTCTGGGACAGGTTTTATCAAAGGGTTAAACTTAAACGTTTGCGAAAGTTTTACTTTACATTTGTTCGTGCGTTATTCAGTGCTCCACTACAATGGATAAATCATACGCCCTGACAGTATATGTTAACCATTCACCTGCTTACCGTAACAAGACTCAACTTTGTAAATAGACTGGATCAAGATAATACGTCAAGTAACACGGCATTGGATCAATATAACAAATAGTTGACTTTTGTTTAAAGATGTATAATAACATTTTAATTTGAAAATAAAGTGTAGACGACAGGTTTGGAACAGATGCTATTGCAGAAGATGACATGTTTATTCAGTTCTCCTACGCTATCATTGTAGATCAAGTCAACTATCTTATGCTAACCCTGTCGCTGCCATGATGTCATCATCTTAAAAACAATTGTCGCCTGCTTTTATTTATGAAAATCAAACATATCCGTATTTCAAAGTCAAAACGTATATAAGCCACGTTTAGATTTGGAAATATGGACAAGTTAGGTTTAAGTGAGGTCGAAATAATGAGATTCAACTGTAAAAAGCGACAAAATTCGAGTAAAGTGAAGTTCGGTTGTATATTATTAAAATCAACTCTAGATAGATCTAGATCTACCCGGAAATGGGTTGGACCGAGAAGTTTTAAGGGCAAATGGTTAATGACAAATGTCACACCTGTAGCAATGTTAACTAGCACATTACTATTCCATCACAATAACCATTATACAAAATATATACCCCCTTCATTGCCTTGCCCCGACTGCACTAGTTATTTACAAACATTTTGGACCCTGGTCAGACGTCGAGTAACATGGCATCTGGTTACAAACCCAACTATTTCACAACTAATTTCAATAGTTTTTAAGTCCAAGTAACGAAACATTTTAATTGGAGAAAAAGCAGTAGAATAAATAAAAGAAAAGTATAGATGAACAGAAAGTGAAGAAAAATAAGCAGTAAACAGGTGATGAATTTAAACATACCGCATTACACTTGTATAATACAGTTGTACATATATATGTATAAAAATGAAAGTTTAACACCATATAGTATAAAAAAGTAAATGGGTTATCATGTGACGATAAGGAAGAAAAATAGCACTGACGAAAACAAGAAGAGTGCCAAGACAAGTACGTTAATATAAAATATCTATACTTCGATTGTAATTGTGCAAACACATGGTGTAATATTTGCTCGCGAAACATCTTTACCGGTACAACTAGCCTTGTACTAAGCGACAATTCAAAAGGAAACACATTATGTATATGGTAGCTTAACTCTTTCCTCCCTGAAACTTTAAATGGACAGTTCCAGTTTTGTTATAGTCCATTTCTGACTTTTATGGGTTGTTTTTGTCAATATTTGGCATTATGACAAACAGGGAAGACCCTGATCAGAGGGCTCCTTTCGGAGCCCTCTGATCTGGGTCTTCACTGTTTGCACAGGACAAGTGTACTATTCACATGTACACTGTTTGAAAAGAACGCCTATATGCGGGACTAGGGTTCAAAGGGTTAATGCAGGTTAAAACTAATGCAGAAAGGAGTTTTCTGCATTATTTCTATTCAGTATTAAGCAGTATTATGTCTTGATAAGTATTCACGTTGCCCCACTGAATGATTGGTCTTTACAAGTGTAACTAGATCTAATTATTTTATGTAAAGGAACTTTTTTCGAATGTTATCAAACAAGTTGTTCTCATGAACGGATACCGATAAAGTGTAATAAAGTCATTTACCAAGCAGTAAAATGCAATGTGTCAGGTGTAAATGACATTAAAGGTGTTAAGTGAATCTTAATTATGGCAATAAAGATACTAAAACTGCTGCTTGAAATAAATTTGAATTGGCTTGTGTCATCGATGATATTAAATTTTGCAATCCATGTGCGATTTCAATTTACTTCAAGATATGAAATACAGTCAATCCGAGATAGCTCGAACTCACTCAAGTCTCATTTCCCAGGTCTCAATGCTATAAAGAGTTTGAGTTGAGTCTAGGATCGTTCTCAAGCAAAAACTCAATTCCGACCAATCAAATGCTTGATTGAGAACGTCTTCCAAATCAAATGCTTGAGAACGATCTCAGACTCAACTCAAACCCTTTATAATTTTTTACCCAGTATTTCGCGTGTGGATAGTTCTGTTTCTGTTTTTTTGTTTAAATTGCATTAACCCCAGGGTGTTCTAAATGCAATACAGTGTTTGTTCATAAAGTAGTTCGTTTCATATGAACTAGCAAATTGCATAATCTTATCAGGGTATACACTGTTTGGTAAGGTCCACTTTTGTAGACGATAGACGTCAACGTGTTAACATAATCAACCATAGCGATGATTTTACTCGTCATTAACAAGCAGTTTTCCTTTGAGGAATACGATTGTCCTATGTTAATATTGTAGACTCATATATAGCAGAGGGTTCCTAAAGGAACCATCTGACCAGGGTCTGCAATGAATTGTATAACAAATAACGCTGAAAAGTAAAAACTGGACCGACTTTATAAGAGACTGGCGTTATCTACTTGATATTCGAAGGGTGTACGAGTTAAGGTTGTGGTCCCTAAATGAGATCGCACCAATGTTGGTCAACATCGGTATTCTACGAAAAGCGATCGGCCATTCTCGTCAACTGCCGGTTAAAGCATGATTCGGAACGGCCGTCAGCCGACGAAAATAGTCGAACACTGTATGTAGAGTATCTCATTAGGGGTCACCAACCTTAATGGCAGCTAAGTATCATCTCATAACAGCTGCTGCCACCTAGGATACCATGTGACCCTGACGGGCATGCAAAAGTTTGATTTAAAGTGTCAAACTCCCAATTTATTTGTCAGCTACCAACTCGTAAATCTTAGGATTTTTGTGTACGTGCTAAATATAGTTAAATGAGTCAGCGACCTTGTTCTATGCGTTGGTGTGGTTTGTGTCATAGGGTGATATTAATTATCGCTGGAATTTATTATATTTGATCATGAAATTGGTGTGTTTGTTGTCATTTCCATTCCCTTTAATTCTAATAAACCCCTTGTCCAAATTATTATTTTCTAACTTTAACAGTCACAGGGAACTAACCACTTCTTGCATGCTAGTTTGTAATCACGTGATATGTCATTCCGGTCACTTCGGTCATTTAAATTCCAGAACAGCCATCTTTATTTTTTAGCATAATAATATTACCTGGTTATTGGAATAATCTCCTGATATAAATATATAATATTATATATTTATATCAGGAGATTATTCCAATAGCCAGGTAACCATTTTCGTAATTTATTAACTTGAATAATTAGGTTTATATTATTAGTATTGTTATAAGTTTTGATTATGTACAGGTTCAACTTAAATGCTTAGCTGAAGTTGTTTACCCATTTGTATGTACATGTTTGTTTACATAATCAGATGTCAATTTGTAATGTTTATTCTTTGTACTTATTATTGTTTTTAATTCTGTTGTAGATTTTCCTTAACATTCTTGAACTCCATTCATCGAGTCAATAAATCATAAACGTTTCGAGAGTGTCATACTTTCATTACAACCAACTTCACCCAGCCGTGGGCTGAGGCCCGGTCGGGGTCACCCTGAGAACCCATAAGAACCCAAGAGCACTACGAAATTTGCATTCTTATAGAATAATTATATATGTAAAACTGTTGAATGCCGTTGGAATCATACGGGTCAGTTCCATCGACTTAACCCATTTATACCTAGATATTGTTTGCACTCCCCCAAAGTGCTTGCTGGAAGATTTCAATATAGAAGTACAAGTATGATCCAAATACATGTACACTCGTCACTGTAGTGTTTGTCCATACAACCAATCGAGCCTACTCATTTGAATAAGCCTGCATGCATGTACAAGATTCTTGATTAGATGCAAAACAACGTTGTCTATGCTAAAACCCTAAATGCCCGCCGTTGCACTAAAGGAGTTTGAGCCAGGTAAGATGTCGGACGATCCTGTGTCTGATCATGATCTAAACTGTTTAGAACACAGATTTTAATAAATAATTAATATATTCATTACCCTATCATGTTCTCAATTTATTACATTATACTTGTAATTAAGTTTCGTTCAAATGGGAAAGTTGAACGTATATTATACTGTACAGTGGAGAATCTGTTATTCTTTCCCAATAAACGCGTTTACACTAAAACTATTATTTGCAGTGCAAACAGTTTGGAGCCAGATCAGACGCCGGGTAACCCGGCGTCTGATCAGGCTCCAAACTGTTTGCCACCAAGATAAACAAGAATTATCAGAATAGTCCATAAGTTGTTCTTTTCTACGTTTTAGTGTTTTACGTTTGCGTACGTTTGCGTTTAAACGGGAAAGAATAACAGATTCTCCACTGTAACTGTTGCGAATAAGAGTCAAAGTATGGCGCACTTTTCAAACTAAACATATTTACTGTATACAATAATCTCTCTAGATACGAGTATAGTTTGTAAACAAACGGATAAGATTGTAATTACTTTCAACAATAAATCTTATTATAAATGTGTTTATAAAGTGTTTATATTATCTGCATGGTAGTTTATCTTTTATGGCAGCTGCAACATATTTCACACACTGTTGCAATGGAGAAAACGGTACTCTTTTCCAATAAATGCATTTGAAACTTTGAAACTTTATTGAAATATATCTGTATAAGGTCCACTACCGTGGACAGCATTATCATTTATACAAATAGAATACATACATATCAATAGAGAGGTCATTAGTTGGGAATACGCAAATTCATTTGAATTTTTTATATATTATAATAAAGCCTAAATAAAAAGTATTTCTTATGAATAAACAGATGTTACCAAAATTTGTTCCATATATAGTCATACATATCACCTGACAGTTTAGATCGTGATCAGTTCCTAGGTAACTCGGCCTCTGATCATAGTCTATACTGCCTCGAGTTCACTCTTTCAATTTGTATATTGATGTGTCATAATAATTATCAAGTTGTATCGAGGTTACATGTACATGGAAGAAGAAAGCATACAGGTATTTACCAAACTCTACCAAATAGGATAAATAAATAAATACTTGGTTCATTTTGTGATTGTATGTGTCGCGGTCCCGTAAAAACCAATACCAAACCAAATCATACAATAAAACATCTCTATTACGACCACTGGATTGTGTTAATTATAAATTACAATGTATTTAGGCAGGTGACTGTCACCTGTCATTTATATAACAAATTAGCCTTCCTTTTGTGGTCGTAATAGATATTTTACTGTACATGTATTTCAAATTCAAAATGTAATAAAAGCTGTGTTAGACAGTTGAACGCTAATATGAAAGACAGATACTAATACAAAATACAGTTTTGTTCAGACACTTTTTGAGTCTGAGTCTGATCTTGATTAAAGCAGCTTGCAGTCATTATAATATAAAGCGTACGTTAAAGATGTGGTTGTACAGAGGAGAAGACGTTATTCCTTCCCAATAAATGCAATTACGCTAAAACTAGTACTTGCAGTCCAAACTGTTTGCCTCTCAGGTTAACCCTTTAACTGATAGCCTATTCCTAGTATTGAAGATATGTGACTACTTAAAGCAGGTTGAAAGTAAAGCAGAATGCGCCCTAAGGCGCATTCTGCTTTACCTTCAGCCTGCTTTAAGCTATTACATGCGAGAATAAGGAAAGTATTGAATATGACACATATTCATTACGGTATGATTTGGAACTATTTTCTTCAGCGGATGAATAAAATGCATGTGCTAAAAGTCGCTCCCATAAGGGAAAGGGTTAAAATAAATGGCCAGAATTGTAAAACAAATCCTTTTCTACGTTTTATTGCAATGCGTTTTCGTTTAGTTTGCCTTTAAACGGGTAAGAGTAACGTTTTCTCCACTGTATCCCTTTGAGATGGCAAGTTTAGACAACATATTGGTTGAGTATATTTTCCTGGTTGAGAGGTGAACATCAAATTATCTTTGATCCTGTCTGTTAATAAAATGTCAAATTCTCGAAGTGTTTTTTTGTAAAATTAATGGTAATATATGATAGTTTCCTCAAATACCTCGATGCAGTTAACCCCCTTTACAGCCACTAAAAAGATTAAATAAAAATAAAAAGGGCACCCACTTTCATTTCACCTTAAATTCGTTCACTGCAAATGTCGCTATAGTCTTTATTTGCGTAACGCATAACGCGGCGTCTGATCAGGATCCAAACAGTTTAACACTCGGATCGATGTTTCCTATTTTTATGAATTTGGTAAAAATATATATACGACATTTTTAGCAAACGACATTTTGTAAGTGAAGGAGTTAAACATTCTAAACAGATTTCGTGTACACAGCTAGTCGTCACAGATAGGCTACAGTAGCTCTAGAGACCGATTTTCCTCATTGTGTTAAAAAATATATAAAAGAGTATCAAGCGACTTTTTTTTATCTTGGTGAGACACGGATTTACTCGTCGTCTTATCAGGATCCAAACTGTTTGGAAAGTTAATCTTTTAAGTAGAGAATAATAAAAAAGCTAAAGGTTGATTCCAGTGTTTGACAAGTTAATCTTTGAAGTAAAGACTGATAAGAAAGAAGCTAAAGGTTGATTCCAGTGTATGAAAAGGTAATCTTTGGAGTAAATAATAAAAACAAAGCTAAAGGTTGATTTCAGTATTTGAAAAGTTTATTTTCGAAGATAATAATAAAAAAGCTAAAGGTTGATTCCAGTATTTGAAAAGTTAATCTTTGAAGTAAAAAATGTGAAAAAATCGTAGTAAAGGTTGATTCCAGTGTTTGAAAAGTTAATCTTTCAAGTCAAGAATTGTTAAAAAAAAAGCTTAAAGGCTGATTCCACTGGAATTCGCAAGTACAGTATGTTGTTGATTACGAGCCGTTCCAAGTCCCCCTCCTGCGAATAGCCTCACTTTCTATTTCAAGGCGCCTATTAGCACTAAGCAGTTATTAAGTTTGACAGCTGATGTTTGAAAGTTATGACCCGCATGTCAGTTTTATAAGCTTTTATATTAGTTAACCCTTTCCTCTGCCAGGTACGATTTCTATGACGTTTGAAAACAGTTTGGATCCGGATCAGACGCCGAGTAACTCGGCGTCTGATCCGGATCCAAACTGTTTTGCACTGATATCGATACTTCTTCCGCCAAAATGCCTGATTCTAAAATTTAAAAAAAATGCAGACGACGGTTTTTAAGCAGGCGGTATTCAATCAGTAAATAGGCTGAAATATTTATCATAAAGCTCTTCTGTCTTGGAAATTTTATTTCAGATAAAGAATGTGATAAATATGTGAAAACTCATTTCCTGGTTATGATATCACATAGTGCACCATTTTGACTTTTATTATTTTCTAATGCGTTGATCCTTATCATGCTAAGCGTGATTTGTTAACCCATAACTCCAAAAGTACGCATTTTTAAAAAAAAAAATACATTTAATGTATTACTCCGCTGTAGAAAATAGTTCAAATATAATCATGGATATGTAGATCTATCTTTAGAAATAGTTTATATCTCCTAGCAGATGGTAGTTTAAAGTAGGTTGAGAGTAAAGCAGTACGCGCCTTGTGGCGCATTATGCTTGCTTTACTTTCAATCTGCTTTAATAGGTTACCCATCTTCAAAACTAGAAATAAGCTATGGCGTAAAGGGTTAATACAATGGAAAAGAATAGATGATTTGGGTTTTACGGCACTGCGACACACATAAGGTCATATAGCTCAGATGGATTGATTAATTGATTGAGTTGTGTTAAAATTATATTTTTAAAATAGATTGAAAACTTATTTGTTAAAAATAGTTTGAGCAGAAACGCGTTAAGCGCGGAACCAATAACGCCTTCTCCACATTTAATTCCTTCACTGCCATGATGTCATCAATTTTAAACTTTTGTCGACTGCTTTTATTTCTCAAATTCAAATATTAGGTATTTTGACTTACAAATATTGAAATGAGTGTCAAACTAATTGCAAATAACCATTGTAATCGGGGTAAAGCAGTAAAAGGGGTTAAAACAGAACGAAAGTTATGGAGAAAGCTACATACTTATAAGACATTCTGTCTTAGTTTAGTCCTTCATTTGTCTACCACTTGATTTGACGGTCAAATACAAAGTATATATGGTTATATTTTACAATGAGTGGAGACATTAAGCAAACACAAAACTTAGATAATAAGTCTGTATTTTTATTTATTTATTTCAGAATTCTGACGATTTATTTTTATCTGAATGACAAACAGTAGCCGGGTCATGTCTGTCTACAAACTATTTGCAGTGTAAATGGTTGGTTTGGCACAAACGTGTTTACTGGGAAAGATATGGCATCCTCTCTACTGCAGCCGGGGCAAGTGTGGCTGTATCTTGAGCTGTGTTAGACTTATGTCCCAACTGGGACTTTGTGCTGATATTCTTGACGATGCCCAATGCAGCTATAACTCATGTTTGATTGGACATCTAGTGAAAATACACTGTACTCCTAGAGTGGAGAATATAAGTCGTTCAGTGCCAACGTCGCCAAAGACGACCTGGCAAACAGTTTGGATCCTGATCAGACGCAGCGTTTCGCGGCTTCTTATCAGGACCAAAATTGTTTGACACTCGTATCGACATTCCTTCAGTCAAAACAGCCCTCAAGCTGACTTTAAAAGTTTCAAGTTAATATCTTTCATAGATACTTAGATATTTCAATTTACAAAATTTAAGTTAATGAAACAGGAGCAATAACTTTGGAATGACATATCCCAAAGTTACCTGCCTTGTTGTAATGAGTTGCCCTTTTGATACTGAATAAGTATTCAAAGTTTCAAGTTAATACCATTGACAGTAACTGTTTAGTAAATATTTCAATTTACAGTTTAGTTGATTTATTACACCTCGCTTTGTGTTACAATGTTAATTTCCCATAGACCTAATAGAGTTAACATTTTGCATGTCTTTTACATCTATTCTATCCAAAATATATTGTCACTCTTTATGATACATGTATTCCTTTTGTGGCGTCACTCTAAGTGATATTTTTGTTTCTCCACTCTTTAAGGTACTGTCGACTATGATATGATTTTCGCTAGGTTAACATAAAAGAACGTTTTAAAGAGTGGTAACTCCTAATCAACTTTTGGCATTTTCTGTACATTCTTACAAGAATCCAACTTGATAAACGATTTGCCATCATTTCGGCAGAGGATATTTGCCACTAGACAATGAAAAGACGATGTGTCTTCAATACATGTCCGCGCTAAATTGGTATTCACATCACATTTTATAAAATAAGAACGAGACGATTCCAAAGCCAGGGTTGATAAGCTCGGTGTAATAAAATAAAAATTAGATGTCAGTTTGCGTGACATTCAAATTGTTAACCCTTGAAAACAGGTTGACAATTTGAATGTCAAGCAAACTGCCATCTAATATTTATATAATATCAATTTACAAATTTTAAGTTCATAAAGCAAGAGCAATAAGTCTGGAATAAATAACAAATCCAAGGATTACCTGCCTTGTTGTAATGAGTTGCCCTTTTGATACTTAATAACTATTCAAAGTTTCAAGTTGATACCTTTGATAGTTGTTCAGATTTTTCAATTTACAAATTTTAAGTAAATTAAAACTTGGCCAAAGACTCTAGAATAACAAATTCCAGTGTCACCTGCAATATTGTAATAAATTGCCCTTTTGATACTGAATAACTATTCAAAAGTTTCATGTTAATACTTTTGATGGTTATAAAGATGTTGCGATTTACAAATTTTAAGTAAATAAAAAAGGACAATAACTCTAGAATGATAAATATCAGGGTTACCAGCCTTGTTGTGATTAGTTGCCCTTTTGATACTAAACAAGTATTCCAAATTTCAAATGGATACATTAAATAGTTATTGAGAAATGTGTTTTACAAAAACCTTTACCGCTATTAACCAAAAAACTTAACCAATGCAACCGCTGACGCAGACGCAGACGACAGGGTAGACGACTGGTTACCCGGTGTCTGATCTGATTCTAAACTGTTTCAATTGACATAAAACGTGTTTATTAGAAAATTATAACGTCTTCTCCACTGTAACGATGATAAAATATTTAGGCCCTTAATACGTTGATTTTATGTACATAGCCGATTATGTTTAAGTCGAAAAGCCGGAGGCAAACCACTGTTTTATCAAAGCTGGCTTCAAAAAGGTATAAAAAATCTTGAAGATATTTTCGATAAGAGAACAAATTCGTTTTACACTTTCGACTTTATGAAATATCTGTACCATCTACCTGACACTGATTACCTAAAATACCTATCCTTAATCAACAGTATTCCAGTAGATATAAAACAAAGGCTAGCAAATGAAAATGCTGAAATTGCACCATCACCATTGAACGATATCTTAACTTGCCAAAAGCCATCAAAATTTATAAATGCATACCAAATTAGTCAAACAATACCTGAAATAAAACAAAAACAAAAATGGGAAGAAAGTCTTGGAAAAAATAATATCGCATGGAACAGAACATATAAATTAGCCATTGATATAACAATAGACAACACACTCAGAAATTTCAATTATAAATATTTGATGAGAATAGTTAAAACAAATAAAGAACTTTTTAAATACAACATAGTAAATTCTACTTTGTGTGATTTCTGTTGCCAAAACACAGAGAACATTTACCATCTTTTCTGGGAATGTAGATACGCACAAGAGATCTGGTCAAACATACTGAATATGTTCAAAGCAAATAATCTATCTATAAATTTAAATTTTGAAACAATTTCATTAGGGCTACCAGAACAAAAAGTATACAAAACACCTGTAAATTATTCCATCTTACTGGCAAAATATTACATTTTTCGATGCAAATGTTTAAAAGAAAGACCAAACTTCAAACTCTTTAAAAAATACATGCAGGACAAAGTTTATACAGAGAGACATATTGCCCAACGAAAAGACAAACTTGCCCTGCATCGTGCAAAATGGGATGGATTTTTTACTGTAGCTTAAAAAACAATAGCTGTTTTCTCACCTCTCCATATATTTTTCTTTCTCTTTTACTGCTTTTCTTTTTTCGTCTTCCTCCTTTTCTTCTCTTTCTTTGTTATCTATTTTTTTTCTTCAACTATTCCAAGACTTATGTTATATTGAATAGCACATTTACTTAAGCTTAGATGTTTATGGTCTATTATCTCTCCAGATACGTTTATGTAAGAATACTACACAAAGTATGTGTTTGTGCTGTACGATGCAATATGAGAAATAAAATGATAAAAAAAAAGTCGAACATTCAGTTCTCCTTCCCCACAACGGCACTCTGAACAACGATTTACTCCTTATAATTAAGCTCGCGACTGTTACCTAAACAAGCCAATCAATAATGCCCTACTATTTCATTGACTGCAATATCGTCTGCTTAAAAATGTCGTCTGTTGTTTTTCTCAGTCACATATTGGACATTTTGATAGAAAAGCATAATGACGAGTGACAGTTTGAATCATGTCCTGATCTGGATTCCAGCTGTTTGCAAATGTAAGTCAGTTTCCCCTCCCTTTAACAACTCGCTCCGAACAACACACACAATATTTGTCTCCCATTGGATGTTGTTGTAGAGAGGGAGCGCTGTACCTGCTTTAGTCGAACAAACCCTCAAGAGTCCTGAAGATTTTGGTTTTCCGAGGTTTCACCGTATTAGCAGCATCTGTTGTTTTTTTTTTTAAATATTCGCAATTTGAAAAATTAACTGTTTATGAGAGTGATAATGATATACAGTTACAATGACAACCCAAGCTAAACAAGACAAACTAAAACGAATTATTTGATATGGTTCAATTTAGCGAAACTAGTTTATCATTTAATAATACTGTGAGGTGAAATGTCAATCAACATTTCTTCCTGGAAATGTAAAATACATCTTAACCCTTTCATATCTAACTACGACTAAACTGGCATTTGTTTACAGTGTTTTTCTCTGGCATCGAGAAAATTTCATTTTCCCCTAATTGGAATCATGAAACAACATGTATAGCCCAATGTCATTAAGACGCCCTCTTCAGGATCAGGATAATCACAATATTTCTTCTGCTATTATTTATTTAAAATATTTACTAAAATAACCCTTAAAGAACATAAACTGGTCATTTTCTTTTTCATAAGTTAAGTACATGTAGTCCAATTGAATATTTCAGCATAGAAAAGGTTATTCAGGACTGCCCAGTGCTTTTTTGACGCCGCTATTCTCCAATTCTAGCGATAAAGATGATTTCATACTGATGTATAAGACATTCCATAGATGATAATATGGAATTGGTCCATTTTTTGTGTTAATCGAAATCACTAGTTCGCGTGTAGACATGCAAAAAGTCGTTTGCTGGCCGATGAGTCAAATGCTTTTTGACACATATAGTATAAACAAGGGCTCATGTTTTTAGAACAAGGTCAGATGTCCGAAAGGTTGAATGATATGTTGATGTTAACTCCTTCTCTGCCATGACGTCATTTACTATACATACAGTTGTCGTCTGCTTTTATTTTTCAAATTTAAATTTTAAATAGATTGTCTAAAGTATTATTAAAATGAAGAAGAAAAATATTCTAAAGAGGGATTTAAAATAATATAAATTTTGAAAAGCTCTTGCATGTATCTAATATATATCGGCATCTGACTGTGGGCTTTTTTCAAAGGAATCCATATCTGACAGTGAAACAAGTCAAAATAATTATATAATTACAATTTAAAAAACTTTAACAAACCTAACATCACCAAGTCGTTCGCACATGTAATGGAAAGAAATAACGAGGCATGAATGACGTTCAGGTATAGAGCCTACTAAACAGCCTTTTAAACCAAACATAGTTCACCTTTATTTCTTCTTTATTTACGCCAAACAGTGTACTAAAATTTTGTTAAGTATTTTACCCGCACCCGTTTACAGCCTTGCGCAATAATATCACTTGATTATTAATAGTAATAGAAGTCAAATGTCTTAAAAAGCAAGTCAATATACATGTGTCGAGAAGGTTTAGTGGTTAACGCGTGCATATTACTATGAAACTGTGAAACCTGTGGTTAGAGGTTCAATCCCGTCGAATGCTAAACTACACGTTCGATTTGTTGTTGTTCTTTTTATCATGTTTATTTATGTTGTTGTTTCATTATCATGTTTAGCTCAACTTTTGGAAAAGTCGAGCTACTGCTTCAATCTGTCGCCTTCAGGGCTTTGAAAGCTGGATAACTCGGTGTCTGATCTGTTTCTATACAGTTTGCAAGTTTTATACATGTACTAGTTTTAGTACAAACTCCGAAAGGACTGAGTTCACTAAGGGGTGAAATTGGCCCCATTTCAGATTTCACCAAAAATATCACAGTTTGATGCTGGTGGTGGATAATGAAAGAAAACAACTTTTTTTGCTCGATAATCAAGATCATGTTGCCATAGCAACCATTTTCATTTGCTCATCTAAAATTACGTTTTTCTTCAATTATTGAGCATATTATCACTGGAACATTATTTTATCAACTTTAAAATACAAAGATAGGATATAGCATTAGCAAAGTTGAAAACCTCAACATTAACGGCAAAAAATAAAGATACTGTTACCATAGCAACCAGCAAAGATTAGTATAGGAAAACATGTCTCTCTATATCAGCTCAATTTCCGATTTAAGTTCATTAAGGGGTGAAACTGGTCCCGTTTCAGATGTTACCAAACATATCACAGTTGGATGCTAGTGATGGATAATGAAAGATAATACAGATTATGTTGCCATAGCAACCATTTTAATATACTCATCTAAAGTCACGTCTATCATCAGTTATTGAGCATATCGTTATTGGAACATGTATTTTGAGAACCTTAAAATACAACAATATGATATAGCATTAACCCAGTTGAAAATCTAAAAAAAAATAAAGATACTGTTTGCATAGCAACCAGCAAAATTTACTCTAGAAAAACCTGACTCTATATATATTTTTTAAACATGTTGTGTTGTAATTTAATTTTACAGTGACACGAATACAACATGATATGTACGAAACATGACATATCCATGATAGATTATCATCTGTTGCTATGGTAACCAATACAACGACTTGGTTCAATTTTAGATTTCACCAAAATATCCCAGTTGGATGCTGGTGGTGGATAAAAGAAATCAAATATTAAATATATTCTTGAAAATAAAGATCATGTTGCCATAGCAACAAGTTTAATATATGGTACATGTACTCTTCTACTATCACATTTTTATCAATTACTGCGCACTACACATCATCATTCAAATATGTATTTTGATAACTTTGAAATGCTAAAATTAGAGATAGCATTAGCCAAATCGAATACCTCATCACGAACGAAAAATGAAATTATGTTACCATAGCAACAACAAACTTTACTATAGAAACATGTATCTCTATATAATTATTTCAATATGTCTTGTTGTAATTTAATTTTACAGTGACACCAATAAGACAGGAAATGTATGAAACATGGCTTATCCATGGCACACACATGTGCTGGTTTGACAGGTTAATAGCGTAGCTTTTGGTTCAAATTCCTCCACCAGATTTACGTTTTTTCTTGTTTTAAATATGAGCACAGTTGTCGACAGTCTTGATTTTCAAGCCATTTAATCCTTATTACATAAGAAATGTACTGCTGAAATTTCTTGACTGTCGACGACTGTGCTCATATTATAAATTCAGTATCAACGTAATTTTCTGGGTGAAATTGAAAAAATTCACGGTGAGAAGGGATAGTTCTATTGACCAGAGGACAATGCTATATAGCGTTTTAACACAAAATAAAACGTTTTCCAGTAAGTTCGATGTATTACCAACCAACTTCAGTAGGATATTCAAAAAGATTAACAACTTGGATAATTTATGAATTTCTAGGCCAATTTCACCCCTTAGTGAACTTAGTCCTTTGGAAAGAATAACGTCTTCTCTGTAGATACAGTCGAAACTCGATACTTCGAACTCGTTTAAATCGATCGTACCGGTATTTCATATATTTGATTTCAATAAATCGATCTTGCTTAAGTCGAACATACCCGTTTTTCAAAGTTAAAAGGTGGCTAAGCCACGTTTTAACTTTGAAATATGAGTTTGTTCGAACTAACGCGAGTTCGAAGTATCGAGTTTTGACTGTACATGTATACATATCAGTATTGGCAACAATGTCATAATGCACTTGTGTCAGAAAAGAATCTCTTTTATCAATTCACTCATGGGAACTAAGACGGATACTGATAAGATGTTCCAAACTCGTTTTTCATGTCGAGTTTCCCTAATGCCCCACCCATTGTATTTAAATACAGTTAAACCTCTCTATTACGACCACTAAATTATGTTAATTTTCAGGGTGTTTACGGTAGGTGGCCGCTTAAAAGCAATGTGACAGTGAAACAGAAAGCTCCTTTAGGAGCTTTCTGTTTCACTGTCACGTTGCTTTAAGCTGTCACCTCTCTATTTTACAATCAATAAGCCTTCGTTTAAGTGGTCGTAATAGCGAGATTTTACTGTATTCACACAGTAAAGTCAAGATACTGCGATAACTTACAGGATTGATTTTATCTTCAGCATGTAAGACATGTGTTGCTTTAAGCAATGAGAAAGCAAAGCAGAAAGCTACTCCAAGAGGTTTCTGCTTTACTTTCGTCTTGACTTAAAACTGACGTGTACAATGTATATCTAATATTAACATATTTGAGTCTAAGTGATTGAAATAGCAAGACATCACTGTATTGAAGCTTTTATAATATAAGGTTTCCGTGGAATAAATACGAAAGACTCCAGCAGGAAACGCAACACAAACAATACACCCACCTCTCAAGCAGAACACACACACAGTCATACCATAACAAACACACACACACACGCACACTCCCATTTCTTCATCTACACACTAAATAGAAAACAACACGCAAGACAAACATAAAGCAAAGTGAACATAGGAGCCCGCCTTGGTACGGTCAGTAGCAATCAATAATTAATTATAAATTAATCATTAACTACCACTGGGGGGTTAAACCTGGGTTTAGGGGCGCCCAACCTCACACGTATCTCCTATATTCACCTATAAAGACGAACAGTGTACATAAAATATAAACCCTGTTCCACAACCTCACAATCAAAAAGACCGCCAGCACAGTAAGTAAATACATTTAAAACATTTAACAAACATTCTATGACAAGATCATTAGTAACATGGGAAAGAATTAAACATTCAAGCCCGTGTTAAAAATAACCCACTATGGCAACGGTCAAATTGTACTCAAGCGACTAGTCTGTAGTTACGAGTAACTGTAAGACATGGAAGGGTCCAGGGTATGACAGAGAGGGAGAGAAAAAACAAAGCACGAAAATCCGATATAACTCTCCCGGTTAAGGACGGCTTTAGAGATACATCATCATGTAGTGCTAAGCCCTGTCTGTCGTCGCACAACCAAAGAGGAAGGCATAGTTATCAATTGTAGATTGATCGATAACCAAACGTGAAGTGCGCAGCAATATAGTTGGATCATAATCTTTTTTGAGGAAAAATCTAATACGTTTCACAAATAGGTTTTGAAAATGTATATGTCCAAGAATCTTACGAAGTCTGTAAATAACATCACCATAAAACTCCGGATGTGAAATACCTTGCCGCAGAAAAGACTTTAAGTTACATTTATACTTGTTAATGAGAGGAAGATTTCTATAAAAGAATTTAGAAAATGTTTTACGAAGTTTATGAAATCTGTACCCCTGTTTAAGAAGCTTTTCAGTAATAGTTTTATTACGAATGTTGAAGTCCTCAACAGAGGTACAGGCCCTAGCAAAGCGAATAAGTTGTGAAATATAAACCCCGTAAGATGTGGAACGGGGAACATCGCCATCTAGATGAGGATAATTTACAATACTAAAATCAAAATCATCTCGTTTATCGTAAATCTTAGAAGAAACAATTCCGTTATTTATAAAAAGATCCAAATCTAAAAATGGTGCCGACAAATTTGACTCACCCTGTCTCTTCTATTTAAAGCTTCAAATCTTTAAAATCAGTAGCTACATGCACACAGTTCATGGCATTAATTATTCTAAAATAATGAGACCAAAGAAACGTTGCTATGCTCTCCCGTCTGACTGTCTGGACCATTACATCTTCCATAGTCCAATCAATGTAATATAATCTTATATAATACCACAATGTATAACCCTTTTCCTCATAGCCTGTTTCTAGTAGTTAAGATATGTGACCTATTAAAGCAGGTTGAAAGTAAAGCAGAATGCGCCCTAGGGCGCATTCTGCTTTACTTTCAGCCTGCTTTAAGTTACTATCTGCTAGGATATAGAAAATATTTCTTAATGTACATATTCATGATAGTATAAAATGGAACTATTTTCTTTGGCGGATGAATAAAATGAATGCGCTAAAAGTCGCTTCTATAAAGTAAAGGGGTAATCTAGCTCTGTAAAACGAAAATTTCTTTCATTAATTTGCTGAACGCCATTTTACACTCCCATCCTCATAAATAGTGTGGATCAAGATCAGACGTTGAGTTGCTCGGCGTCTGATCTGGATCCAAACTGTTTGACACTCGCTCATTATTCAATGCCAATATGTAAAAACTACAGTAAAACCTCTCCCCAACTGCCCTCCGAACAACGATTCCCTCTTTCCAACAATGCTTGCCGCTGTTTTCCAGAGAAACATTTAGGTCTAAAGCTATCACTGCTGCAATATCGTCTGCTTAAAATTGTCGTGTGTAGTATTTTCTCAAAGCTATGTTTTGGACTTTTTGACAGTAGAAACATAAAGACGAGTGACAAACAGTTTGACGCGGCGTCTGATCTGGATTCAAAATGTTTGCAAAGGTTAGCCAATGCATGGTCATCACTCTAAGTGTATTAATTCCCCTCCCTATAACAACTCCTTCCAAACAATACACACAATATTTGTATCCCATTTGTTGTTGTTGAAGAGAGAGAGAGAGAGACCCAGCAGGCACACAACGTTGTTTCCGTCGTAACGTTGATCAACCTGATTTCAACCATGGACGACCATTCATCGGTAGCCAATTTTCTGCCAACGTTGAATCAACGTTGAATCAACGTTTATAATGGTCGTAGATAAAAAATAAAAAAATATTGAAATTGAAATTTCTGATTAATTATATCGCAGTGTTTAATGTCTAACCACGTCGACTATGATTTATCGTTAAAATAAATTCAATTTAGAAAATCTAATGACAACGTTGAATCAACGTTGATAATGGTCGCCCAGCAGGCACACAACGTTGTTTCAACGTTGAAACAACGTTGATTTTCCGTCGCAACGTTGATCAACCCTTTTTCACCCTTTGACGACCATATATCGAGCACTGCACACCTACTTAATTAAACGTTTATAGCAATAGTGTGCACAGTGAACAAATGGTTTCCCGCTAACCCTTTCTCCACTATATACGACTAAAGTCGCTTTTGAGAACAATTTAGCATCCTTTTCGGTACTTCTTCAGTTGGAACTTTAAAACATTGATTTTGACATAAAACTGCCGATGAAAATATGAAGCTGACGTTAATCTTTCTTAGAAAGGGTAAATAAAGTTGATGGTTAAATTCGGCATCTGTCAGTCACTCATTTTGACACCGTTATTGTTACAGTGCTCCCTCTCTAAAACAACACTCATTTAGAGACCAAGAGTGTGCGAGTTCGGACACGTTCCTCTAACTGACGATCCGTTCCGAACTATGTTTTAACATGGTTCGGAACGAACCGACATAAACGAGAACCGCTCTCCGTAAAGTACCGATATTGACTAACATTAGCATGATCTCAAATTATTAGGGGTCCTCAAGCAACATTGATACATTTTATTTTATTTTCCTTGGTATTAAAAGTTGTTTCATGGCCTATACAATGCGTGTCATACTATCTGTCTGAATTGAACTTAAAGGGTCACTAAAACACTATTTATAAATGTTAGAAACCCATCATTGCACGAATTGCGTTACCTTTACCATGGCCTTTGTTACATACAATGTAGTTCATGGCGAATATAGACAAAACCACCAATGTCGGTAAACAGGTTTTATCACCATATCGTTTTAATGGTTTCTATGCTAAAAATCAGTATATTGATATTTTGCAAACAGTGAAGACATTGATTGGAACTCTTTAATAAGGATTTGCTCTATTTGTTTCACTTTTATTTAATTTTTTGACATTTTTCTAAGATATTCTCTGAAACATTAGAAATCTATCCAAAAATATTTGTGACATCACTCTATATGATATTATTTTTCTCTATTCTTAAAAATACTGTCAGCTATATGATATTACTTTTGTGACGTCACTCTATATGATAATGATATCATGTTCTCTATTCTTGAGTTGAGTATATATACACAATGTGACGTCGTTTCGTGCGTTACGTGTTTGGCGGCTCTAAATTTGTATTCACAACATATTTTATATAATACGAACGAGACGATTCCACAGTCAGGGTTGATAAGCTCGGTGTAATAAAATATTAGATGGCAGTTTGCGTGACATTCAAATTGTCAACCCTCGAAAACAAGAATATAACACCCTCGGCTTCGCCTCGGGGTGACATTCCGTTTCTCGGGTTGACAATTTGAATGTCACGCAAACTGCCTTCTAATATTTATATACGGTTGACATGCACAACAACGTCCATAGTTAAAAACAAATAGTCTGTGTGCATGTTTTACGTTTTAACTGAATCAGAATTGTTTGGAGTACTTTATTCAATGTTCTTTCGAAGAGTGCAGAGGGTAAAGCTAGCACTCATCTTCATGTATTCATCCCTAAATGTATGTCTGTACAAGTTGACACTAATACAGAGACCCACACATATGAAGCATGAAAACATCAATTTATATAAGAAACTACGGGTCCTGATAGTTTTCAAACGTACACACTGAAAATACCGAATTGAAACAAGTAACAGGTTTAAGAAAATGAGCAGTTTACCTTTCTGTCTGTTTTAAGTGGCTATATTCCTTGGACGCCGTTGAGAGTTTGACTGTACATGTACTGCGAATTGTTACGAATAATCAATCTGCCGTTTGTCTTAACTCTTAATTAACGGATAAACAAATCGAATGTTTCATTTCTCTAATTATCAATTTAGACATACCTTCAAGCGACGTGCAACCCTATTCTGATTCTATATATAAAAAAAAGTTTTTCAGTCTGTAATATACAATAATTATATTATCAAAATTAGATCTATAAACATTAAGACTTGTTTGTTATCAAAATCACAGCATATTAGTGACGCAATAAGTAAAATAAATAAGGTCCTCGAGTACTGGAAACAACCAAACCCCTAATCCGACCCAACCTTCGAGCTCGTCATCTGACCAGGATCTATACAGTATGCAACTACCGAGAACTGTTGTCACTCCAGATGATGTTCGTAACGACAGAGCTAGTAAGTGGATGACCAGTGTGAAGCACTGATACATCAGACCTCAGTTTATAAAGTTTCATTCGAAGGACTTAAATGGGTCAGGCAAGGGATCGAACTCATGGCCCCTAGTGCCGTAGTCAAGTATGATCCCAATGGACCCCGTCCGCCGGTCTGGAACTCCAGCATACAACTCGATGTACATTAACGAATAAATGTAGTTGCATAGCAAATAAAATGCAAATAAACTCATAAAATTATTGTCTGTTTCATTTCCGCGCTTGTTTTTCACGTAAAAGTGAACAATTGCATGGTGATTTGATTATACATAGTTTAAGGGTCACTAGGTTGTTTAACAGATAAGAAACAGTATTGGAACATTTACAAATTTCTTTCGGAAAACACACACTGTCACGCAAAATATGTTCCTTACATTCAGCAATATGAAAATGTCGGTAAACTTGTCAATTTTTATAGCGGGATTTGTGTTGGCGTGTAATGCTGATCATTCCGGAGATTTTTCGGAAATCGCCGCCATTAAGGACACCCTTAACAACCAGGCAAAGTATATTGAGGGTCTTACCAACGCTTTTGCAGAGTACAAGAAAAGCACTTACATCGAAATTGACGATCTGAAACAAAGAGTCCATCAACTTGAGGGTGACAACAAGGCGTTGCTGAAAACTAAAGATGGGGAAAACGAAGACCCCTCTAGGAATAAACGATGTAAGACTTTATGTTTAGACCAAAACGATTGTTAGGCAAAATGGTTTTTCACGGTACAATATGGAATGGTAGTTAAGTAAAAATTACATTGTGCTTTATTCACCTTCTATCTTGCATTATGACACTTCCATTACGGTGTCTAGTATTGATCATTCATTATTCTGAACAATGTATCGTGATATCATTTATCATACCCCTATTGTGCTTTCTGACATCTTGCATTCTGACAACTGATATCCAAATTTCATACAGAAGATCTGCGTTCATACTTCTATCGAGTACTGTGCTTTCTGACATGATTATCTGTTCCATGAATTATTAATGTAGAACTACACAGCTTATTAAAACTAAAAAATGAAAAACGCACATTTTACATGTAGTTCAATTTGACACTACGTTAACAGAAAGTAAATACCTAGAATGACGGGTTTTCAATGCCACCATTCAAAGTGTAAATTACCAGAATGCAGAAGCTCAAGTGCCACCATTCAAAATCTAAATTACCAGAAAGACTAATGTTACATAACTTAGCCCAATCTATATATAGATGTGTCAAATATACAAACAGCGGACTACATGAACATATTTGTTTACAATACCAACGGTATAATTAATAGAATAATAAGCAAACATCTGTGATCCCTATCCGACAGTGTACAGTATGTAAGAGAGAACTGTTGTTAGTTTTACTATATCTGTTTCAACACAAAATTACTAATGAAGTGCATTACTACAGCATATTAATTGTCAAGGTCAAGATTCTAATTAATTGATTTTCTTATGATATAATTATGTACATATCTGGTTTATTCTAGTCCTACTGGATAACGCAGACGGTGATGGAATGTACCCTGCCTTTACTGCGAAATTGTCAAAAAATATTACTGGACTTGGAAACAATCAAATTATCGTCTTTGATAACATAGTGTCCAATATTAGAAACGGTTATTCGCCATTAACCGGAGTGTTCACTTCCCCAACCAACGGGACATACTTCTTCTTCTCCAGTCTCATGAGTCATAAGGATGACCATCTTGAAGCAGAAATGGTAAAGAATGGACACCAGCTTGTCACGATGTATGGCTATGGTAACCAACGTTACGACCAAGGCGTTAATGCAGCAGTAACACGCCTTAGTATTGGTGATAAAGTTTGGGTTAGAAATCTTAGTGAAATCTCAAAAAGGGTCTATGGGGATTATTGGAGCACCTTTTTAGGATTTCAGATTTGATAAATTACCTCGATGAGTAGATATGAAAAAAAAAACAATAAAATTAACTGGATTGGCATGGGTACTAA
The DNA here is from genome assembly GCA_922989275.2 of Gari tellinella. Lineage (NCBI taxonomy): Eukaryota > Metazoa > Mollusca > Bivalvia > Cardiida > Psammobiidae > Gari > Gari tellinella. Next base: position 49,823,599 of record OV277864.1, read on the forward strand.
CTTTACTCCGTGGTTATTTGTCCTGTTTGTGTATTCGTTATCCTTATTTCACATTGAATGTGGATATCTAACTCTTTACGACGTTCATAGTTTAAACATATTTTATTTCCATATACATAAGGAAATGCGGTCGGGTCACAAGCTCTCACAACATTAGATTCGACCCTTCCCCTTTCGACATAGAAACGATAATAAACTATAAAGGTAATTAACAATATCACTGCCAATGGCAAAAGGCGACTTTGCAAACGGTTTTGGATCCTAAAAAGGATTCAGGATCCAAACTGTTTGGCATTCTGATAGATACCTTCTTCGTCAAAAATCCATAAATTTAACTTAAAACCTGTTTTAGCAACTTCTGTTTTATATTTTTTTATTCGAATATTCGCTATTCGAAATGTAAACTTTTTATGAAAGTGATAAAGAAATACAGTTTCAAAGCATATCTAAGACAAGACAAACCGACATCAATGATTTTATAACAATTCAAATGACGTAACGAGCTTATCATTTATTGTGAGGTGAAATTTCAGTCAACATTTCTTCTTGGAAATGTAAAAGCATCTTAGCCCTTTTATATTCAAACTCGACTAAACTGGCATTTGTTTACAGTTTGTTTTCTTTCTTTTCAAAAGTGAAATACAGTGAACCCTCTCTATTACGACTACCAAACATTATGGACATCATGTCTAGGAGACGAACCAAATAAGCTTTTGCTTTCGTTCCCATCTTAATGTGTATACATGTATATGTATTGTTTACAAAGTCAATTTTAATGTTGTTTATATTATGAACTAAAATATGTTTAAACTAAAAACAAAGGATAATAGTCTGCATAGAAGACAGGTGACAACTAAAAGCAAGGTGAGCCTAAAGCAGAAAGCTTCTAAAGGATTTTTCAATTCTACGTTCACCTTGCTTTAAGCAATCACATGCCTTAAACACATGATAACACAATTTAGTGGTTGTACGCGTAAAGGAGAGGTTTTACTGTAGTACAATTGCATATTAGGCATAGATATAGTTAATCAGGACTGCCCAGTGCTTTTTGACGCCGCTATTCTCTAATTCCAGCGATAAAGATGAGTTCATACTGATGCGTAAGACATTCCATAAATGATAATATGGAATTGGTCCATTTCTGTGTTAATCGAAATCACTAGTTCGCGTGTAGACATGCAAAAAGTCGTTTGCTGGCCGATGAGTCAAATGCTTTTTGACACATATAGTATAAACAAGGGCTCATGTTTTAGAGCAAGGTCAGATGTCTGTCATTTTGAATAACATGTTGATGTTAACCCCTTCACTACCATGACGTCATTTACTATATACGCGTACAGTTGTCGTCTGCTTTTATTTCACAAACTCTTATTTTGGTAAGATGAACTAGAGTAATATAAAAATGAAGATAAAAACAAATCCAAAGAAGGAATTAAAATGATATAGAACTACTGAATTGCTAAAATATACAGTGAAGCTCGCTTATAACGAAATGGGATATAGCGAAATATTGGATATAACGAAAGAAAACAGACGGTCCCGGCGACTTCGCTATAAGCGAGCTTTTTCGTAATTTAATTTTGACCTCTACAGACCTTTATTTATTCATGTCAAAAGCATGACATATCTTTGTTTCATGGAGTGAGCCATAAAATCAAAGAGGATACACGTAAGTTTACAGAGTAATAATTGCCAACGTTGTTCTATATTTACCTCTTCACTGACATAATAACGTCACCTCATAAAATGCCGTATGCATCGTTCGTTTAAGTTCAGACTCGTTTCAGAATACTTCGTACGACAGAAACGGTCGTAAGTCAAAATTTTAAAATACATTTAACTTCGTATTACTCAATCTAATCCTGTCTTGTGATATCTCTTTGAAATCTTCTTGAAAAGACGATTCCAAAGAGATGTCATAAGACAGGATTAGATGGAGAAATAAATAATAATTGAGACTTTTATAATCTGACTTATGACAACATTAATGTCGTACGAAGTTTTATGAAACGGTTCCCAGAAGTTTTGACCGAAGAAATATTGATACATTATTCATTACCGTTTAAATGAACCTAAACGCAAATGCCTACAATGTAGACAATGACAATTTATCGAAGAGACTGAAAACCAGATAAAATAATCCTCAAATAAAAGCAAAAATGTGGCATTGCCGTGAATATAGGGCAGCAGAGAGTTATGAAACGTTTTAAAATCTCTCAAGAAAAAACACTGAATATTGTTGGGTTTTGTCGTTGTTGTTGTTTTAGATTTTCTAATCGCCTTTTCTACAAGACTTCGTCTATGGACATTTGTTTGTAAACTTCGCTCCAAATGTTTTACATACGTACAATACAAAAAGGAATAAAATAGACTGTCATATAGGAATGGCCATGTGGCCGAGAGATTGGATGGTTAATACAGTTGAACTTCGATATCTCGAACTCGGTTAGGTCGAACATTTTAACGTTTTAACTTTGAAATACGGGTATGTTTGACTTAACCAACCTTGAAATAATGCAATTCACGTGTCGACAAATCGGATAGTTCGAATTATTCGAGTTCGAGATATCAAAGTTCGACTATACGTATTTCAGCACAAACTCGGTAACTGAGAAAGAATAACGCCCTATCTACTTGTGTAATAAATGAAACCACTTTATCTGTTCGCTCGCGGGAAATCAGACCTACACTGATAAGATGTTCAAAACTATTTTCCCTAATGCCCCACCCATTGTATCCACACAGTAAAGGTCATATACTGTGATAACTCACAGGAACGTTTTTATATTGAACAGCATGTAAGACATGAGTTGTTTTAAGCAATGCAAAAGCAAACCAGAAAGCTACTCCAAGAGGTTTCTACTTTAGGTTCGTCTTGTTTTAAACTGACGTGTATATATAAAACTATCTTTGAGTCTGAGTGCTTGAAAAAGCAAGATATCACTGTATTCAAAATTGTATAATACATGTATACGCCTTCAATGGAACCCTGCCTCTTCTATTTAAAGCTTCAAATCTTTAAAATCAGCAGCCAAATGCACACAGTTCATGACATTCATTATTTTAAAATAATAAGATCAAAGAAACGTGGCTATACTCTCCTCGCCTGACTGTCTGGATCATTACATCTTCCATAGGCAAATCAATGTAATATATACTACAGTGCTCCCTCTCTACAACGGCCCTCCAAACAACGACTCCCCCGTACAACGACTATTGCTGCTGTTCCCCAAACAAGATGTTTATATCGAACCTTTTCATGACTGCAATACCGCCTGCCTAAAGTTGTCGTCTAGTGTTTTCTCAAAGTTACATAATTTTTATAAGTTGACATTTTGATAGAATAAATATAATTACGAGTGACAAACAGCTTGAATCCAGATGAGACGCCGCGTTACGCGGCGTCTCATCTGGATTCAAGCTGTTTGCAAATGTAAGCCAAGTTTTAAAATTTTCTCTCTGTAACAACTCCCTCCGAACAACACAAACAATCTGTGTCTCCCACTGGTTGTCGTTGTAGAAAGGGAGCATAAGTACGCTAGCTCTGCAAGACGAGAATTTCTTTCATTTATTTGCTGAACGCCATGTTACACTCCCAATAGCCAAAGGCCAATAGTTTGAATCCTGATTAGACGGTATGTAACACCTTGGCCTCTGTTTTAGATACAAACTGGTTGACACTCGCTCATTATTGTATAGTAGGCCAATTTGTGTTACATCTAAAGTTTATAACAATAGTGTAGACAGTGGACAAATGGCCTGTGCTAACCATTTGGACACTGTATAATGCGGGGTTCCAGATTAGGAGTAAACTGAAGAAATCCAACATTTCTCACTCATCTCAGCACCAAATCCTATGGTGTGACTACTTATTGAAATCGTCTTGAGCACGATTGGGATTAATTCAGAAATAAAGACTTTATTTTTTGAAATACTCCCCTACGCTGGAGCCTGATAGACGACTTAAGTCGCCTTTGAGAAAAGTTTAGCACTTTTCTGCTACTTCTACAGTTGGAACTTTGACATAAAACTGCAGAGTGAAATATGAAGCTGACGATACTTTTTCTTAGAAAGGGTTAAAGTTGCTGGTTAAATTCGGCAGCTATCAGTCACTCAGTATGACACAGTTCTTGTTACAGTGTTCCCTCTCTACATCAACACTCATTGTGAGACCAATATAGTTTGAGTTGTTCGGATGGATGTGTTATAGGGAGGGGAAATTAAGAATTGACATACATTTGCAAACAGCTTGAATCCAGATCAGACGCCTATTTACGGAAGCGGGTTTTATTGACAATTTTTGCTTTTAGCTGTTAAACATACATGTTCTTTGTTTAGAGAAATAATAATTAGTCGGAATTACTCGTCTCGACACGACGATTCGCAAACAGCCGTTTGATGGAGTGTTGCTATAGTTGTTAATGCCCTGGCAGCACTCTATTAATAACCCTAGTTGTTCTTAAATTTTCATATGGACTATCCCAGTTCTGAAAAATGGCCAGTTCACATTGAATTTCAAGTAAATATTTAGAAAATATTTCTGAAAGAAAGGAAAGGAAAACAATTACCCGTAATGCAAACCCTGATCAGATAAATGTTGAAGAAGCCTTCTGGTCGGTGTCTATGTTGTTGGCAAAATTGAAAATAAACGTAAACCGTTTCTTTACAGCATGGAAGTGACTCGACCGGTAATGGTTAGTTGAAGTTCTATACGTCCGGGGGAGAACATAGTTATGGCAATTTATATAAACCCCTCGAATGCATGTAATTATGATTTGACTTGCATATGCAACCAGTTCGGATCCAGATCAGACGCCGGTTAACTGGACGTCTGATCAGGATTCAGACTATATATAAATAGGACAGTATTTCTGTGAGCCTTCTGCATCACTTTTGCCCTGCATTAAACCTACACCTGTCATAAAGTCATAAATTTTATCAATATATTTATAGTATTTTAAGTGGTCGCTTAACACAAGTTTGACTGTACATTATAACCCCTATTGCAAGTGGCTATATAGTTTGTTTTCTCGAAGGAGCCGTATTTCTCGAGGGGTTACTCGGCATCTTATCAGGATGCAAACCTTTTGCGGATAACAATGGTACCAGAGTCGAGGCAGTGAATGAGTTATAATAAATATGGCACGTAATATACTGCAAAATATCAAATAATGCTGGAATCCTACTTCACCCAGCTGGTGCTGATCAATCTTACTAAAGTAAACAGTCTAACTGAAAGGTATCACAAAGCTTAGCTGTTTTGAGCAGATCAAATTAACCCCTTCGCTGCCATGACGTCATCAATTTGAAACGAGTGTCGTCTGCTTTTATTTCTCAAATTGAAATTTTAGGTATTTTCAGAAATATTGAAGTGAGTGTCATTTTTTCAAACAGTTTCCTGGTCAGACGCCGCGTAACGCGGCGTCTGACCAGGAACTGTTTGTAAATAACTTATACTTCGAGTAATTTTAGGCAGTGAAGGGCTCTATGGCACTGGATCGGATCCATCTCAGACACAAAGTTACCTGACATCAAATTCGTCCTCTAAAATAAGACCTAGTATTTTTTTAGATTTGCATTGAGTTTCTTTGATATGCAGAAACTATAATACAAGTTTGGAGCCCGACATACCAACGTGAAACTCTGGACTTAACTGTTTCCAAAGCAGAATGAGGCCAAGCTTTGCAGGAAAACGTGTTATCGTCTGCATTGAAATTGCTGTCTGCAAATTAGACAAAATTCAGATATATTTCTAAATTGAAGAAACTCAAAAGTTGCATGTCAAACAGCTTTGATCCAGATCGGACACCGCGTAAAGTTACGCGGTGTCTGACCTGGATCAAACTGTTTGCAAAATACCAGCTAAAGGGTTAATCAGATTGGGGACTTATTTGACATAAACGATGGCAATCGTTCATTCCTTATGACAAAGTGCTGACATCAGCCTTGCTGTACCAGACTGCTTCAAAGTAGCCTTGCGCAATTTAGTATCTTAACAATTGTCTGGCCAGGTTCAAAGCTGTTTGCATAATCGGCCAAGTTGCACTCAACAGGACAATGGGCCAGTTTAACCTTTTCACTCTCATTGACGCTTCAATGCGCGATTGCAAACAGTTTGGATCCTGATCAGACGCCGCATGACGCGGCGTCTGATCGGGATGCAAACTGTTTGACACTCGTTTTGATATTTCTTCAGTCAGTATGCCTTACTTTTTAATTTTAAAACGACATTGCAGACAACAAAATTGAAGCAGACGACAATAAGACGGTGAAGGGGTAAAAATCTTACGAAAACAATTTCATCATGAAAGGGTTAACTTCTTTACTAATACTTATCTAGGTACATGTATATTGTATGCATTTTGGACGAAGATAAAGTATCTGCATCCAAGAATTTGATTATATGACATTGAGAAACTAAATTATCTATATATTATACCATATTCAGTTAAATGCAAGTAGTTACTGTTTGGAAAAAGCTGTTTTGAATAATATCAAAAAAAAAAATTCTCTTATCATAATTTATATGCAATGCGCACGTTCTTTTCGAAATCATGATTATAATTATTTTAAAAGGAAGATATAAACATGATAAATGAAATCCGTTGCGAAAATATCGACACTGCATAGCACCGGTGCACTCCTCAGTAGTTCACATGTTTGCCAATGAGGCATATACAGTAAACCCTCTCTAATACGACCGCTGAAGTGTCGCTTATTGAAAGCATTAAGGCATTGTGACAGCTTAAAGCAAGATGACAGTAAAGCAGAAAGCTCCTATAGGAGCTTTCTGCTTTACTGTCATCTTGCTTTAAACAGTCACCTGCCTACAACTTGAGAACACATTAGCTCATGTAGTGGTCGTATTAGAGAGGTTTTACTGTACACATCACTTGAAGATAAGACAGTGTTAAACACAGTCATTCTTAGTGACTAGTATACTACTCATTTACAAAGAGTGTATCTGTAAAGAGTGCATTTGTCCTATGCAAACCCTGATCAGAGGGCTCCCAAAGGAATATCTTGTCAGGATCTAAACTGTTTGTTATTTTGTTAAGGTACTTCGCAGGTGCGCTTAATTTCCATACAATGTGCATAAAACTTTTCATGAAGAATGATAATAGCCTAAGAAACAATGTGTGAAAATATAGGCAAAATCTATCGTGTGGTTTGTCTTTTAGGTCTCTTTTTCTGACAAAAACCTGGAATTTTGATGATTTTATTTTTCTCAAAAATAAATAAAGCTAATGACTACAAGTCTCGCCCAATAAGTAGTCCACAACATTCATTACAAGAAAAGCTAAAATCATTCTGAATAAAGGTATTCAGAAAGATCAGCTATTTAAATTTTGCATAATGGTAAAAAATTGAATTACAAAAAAACTGACTCATTCAATGTATATTTGTTTTCATTTCATTCAAATGTATGGTTGATGAAATAGTTAGTCTGAAAAAATTAGAAAATATTACAGCCAGGATTTGTTGTAATAACAGTTTGTGTGATATTTGAAGTTGAGATACAGTTACCTTCCTTAAAATTATAATTCTGTCATTAAAATGCATTTTTATTTATTCATGGACTTGCATACAAGGTTAATTATATTATTTAAACATAATAATAATGGGCAATATCGATCTTGAAAAGATTGACGTATTGATAAGCTTCAATGTGTGGCTTTATAGTTTGATCAAATCGTATACATGTATACCGATTTTATTGACTTGTAAGTCATTAAACTAAAACGTACATGTAAGTGGAAATATAATTGGACCGTATATAACATCACTTATTCTAATCAACGAAGACAAAACATAACATGTCCCTTGATCACTGCTTTATGGATTGAGAAGTCATTATATCGGACACTTAAAAAAATATTTGGATCGCATGGGTCTCGAACCTATGGCCTTTCAATTGCTAGTCAATCACTGTACTGACTGCGCTATGAAGGATTATGCTAATTCCTATCAACATTTCCTTTATATAAATTTTCTAGTATAAGCACGTACGGAAAAAGTCTGTGTCGTCAAGACGCATATCCGCTCGCCCGCAAGACCGACTTCCGGTAGCGAAAGGCCTTAAGTAGTGTTAAATTAAACCCTATAAAAGAAAATATGGATTAAACTCAATTGGAATTTACCATCTGAAGTCCAAAGGGAGAACGAGTTTAATATCGTTTATGAAACAGACCATAAAATGCAAACAATGAATGTCCAAACAAATAATCTTAGAGGTTCCTTTGATTGTAATGACTACTGGCTTATAGTATGAAGTATGAATAAGGCTAGAGAAATGCACAGCTGTAAATATGTGTTAGAAATGAAATATTCATTGCAATGCCTATACCATTTCTCAGTGCTTTGCGAATTAACTAACCTATACATGCACCTGCCAGAAGCATGTGCCAGGTCAACTCATCTATCTACTCTTGTGTAGAAATATTACAATTTTTATTATTCAGGTAACTATAAAACCTGTGTATATACAGTGCTCCCTCCCTACAAAGACACCCAATGGGGGACACATATAGTGTGTGTTGTTCGGAGGGAGTCGTTATAGGGAGGGAATATTGGAAATTCATGTAGAAGTGTCACCATGCCAAATATCAAAGCTCTGGCTATAATTGTTTCAGAAAGGTAGACATCTGAAAAATTCACTATATAAATGTAAAACTGTGACCCCGAAATGGGACCAATTTTGACCCACAGGGGCATAATTTGAATTATCTTGATAGAGGATCTGTAGATGATGCTATGTGCCAAATATCTCAGCTCTGGCCCTTGTAGTTTTTGACAAGAAGATTTTTTAAGACTTCCTTATTTTTTCACAAGAGTTTGGCATTGTTTTTAATTTTTTGAACAAATTTTAAAGAGCTTGACCCAAGGAACATTCCTTTAAAGGTCAAGCAGTATAGGAGGATTGTCAACGACATGACGAAAGACACAGGGCTATCACAGTAGCTCACCTTGAGCCTTTGGCTCAAGTGAGCTAACAAGCAACCTTTTACTCATTACTAAACAACTCCGAAGTATGCACATACCAACTCATCTATCAACTTGAAGTAGGCAAATAATCCATACAAGCAGCATCGGGTTTTTTTTTTTAAAGAATCTTAAGATATAGAGGATATTGTACGAGTGCTCATTATTTATCATTTTTAATAAACGAGTTGACTAAAATAATATGATGTGAGCCTTGGCGAGCGTCATATTCATTTTAGTCAACGAGTTTATTAAGAATGATAAATAATGAGCACGAATGTGATATTCGATTTATCACATAACAAGTTTAAGCAGCTAAAAAATTAATTGAAGCCATAGTTTGTAGACCCTCCGCTATATAGAATTTCCGCCAAACGTTACGTTGTTTACGTTAACGTCATAGTAAATGACGTCATCTGGCGCGCTGCTACATGCAGCGCTTGTGGACGAACAAGTTGGGCCAGAGCCCAAAAAACGATATTCCACTAGTGGATTACGATATTTATACAATCGCTTTATGCAACTCCCAGACCGCAAATTATGTGATAAACTTATTTTAACCCATTTAAATTAATCTTCCACTCAAGAAAATAGATTCACTTTGCAGTCATGAATATGCACCATAAGACATCTTTCCAATATCCTGGAAGCCTAAGACATGCTAAAGTGGCTTAAAGCATGCTGAAAGTAAAACAGAATGTTCCTAAAGGAACATTCTGCTTTACTTTCAGCCTGCTTTAAGCAATCACCTGTCTTCTATATTGAAAACAAGCTATGGAGTAAAAGGTACATCACAGTGAAATATGTGTACAGCAGTCAATCAACATATCTCAAGACAGTTAACAGCTTAACCCATTTCTCCATAGATATGCCTTTTTATGCCTCTAATTTATTCCTCTACAGAAGAAAATAGTTCCAATTTATACAGTAATGAATGTGAAGCATTAGAAATATTTACGATATCCTTGCATTCTTTTAATGCATTCTGCTTTTCGTTCAGCCTGCTTTAACTCTTTCCTCCCTGAAACTTTAAATGAACAATTCCAGTTTCGATTTTTGTCTAGTCCATTTCTGGCTTTTAAGAGTTGTTTTTGTCAATTTTGGCATTACTGACAAACAGTGAAGACCCTGATCAGAGGGCTCCTTTCGGAGCCCTCTGATCTGGGCCTTCACTGTTTGCACAGGACAAGAGTACTATTCACATGTACACTGTTTTAAAAGACGCCTATATGCGGGATTAGGGTTCAAAGAGTTAAGTGGTCCCCTGTCTTCCAAACATAGAAACAGTCTATGGAGCATAAGGGTTAACACATTCAACCTTAGCGACGATTATACTCGTCATTTACAAACCATGTACCTGTGAGGATTACACTTGTCCTATGCAAACAGTATAGACTCTGATCAGAGGGCTCCTCAAGTAGCCCTCTGACCAGGTTCAACACTGTTTGTAATTTTGAAATATAGTTAAAATCAACCCTAAAAAGTCAAAAATGGACTAGACTTATTTTGAAATTGTCCATTAAAAGTTTCAGGGGCAAATGAGTTAATGTATGACAAAAGTAGATATAATGCAGAAAACACCTATAGGAGCTCTTTTTGCACTTATTAAACTGAGCCTAAAAGTTCATCTATTTAGTGGATGCTACACCCAGGTTTTACTGTATATGTACCGGTACATGTCAGATAAGTAGTCTGGTTCCCTGCCTAATATAACTTGACGTAGTGTCAGGGACAGGTAAACCAGTCTATCAGATAAGTTGCACTTGTCTTATTTGTCTACTTCCTTAGGGGAAATATGTCACTATGATTGGATTAAGGAACAGTAAAACCTCTCTCAAGATTACGACCACTAAAAGGAAGCCTAAATTGATTGTTTAAATGACAGATGACAGCTTAAAGAAAGGTGACAGTAAAACATAAAACGCCTTTATGAACTTTCTGTTTTACTGTCATTTTGCTTTAAGCAGGCATCTGCCTGAAACACTTAATAATTAAACAAATTTGTGGTTATGATAGAGTGGTTTTACTGTATAAGACTTGGTATATGAGTTGCATTTACAAACATAATAATTGGCGGTGCCAGACATGGCTAAAAGGTATGTAAAATCGAAAACAAAAACAATAACAATAGTATAATATTACATCTACCATAATTCATTTATTTCTCATAAATAAACAATTTGTTGTTAACAGAGTAAAAATTCCTACTATATACAGTAAAACCCCTCTATTACGACCACTAAATTGTGTTAATTATTAGGATTTAAGAACAGGTGACTGCTTAAAGCAAGGTGATAGTAAATCAGAAAGCTCCTACAGGAGCTTTCTGTTTTACTATCACCTTGCTTTAAGCTGTTACCTGTATTTTATACAACCAATTAGTCTTATTTTTAGTGGTCGTAATAGAGAGGTTTTACTGTACCAACATTGTGTAATATTTCCATCCCTGACTACAGACACTGAGAAATAACCTAACATTGTCTACGTTACTGTAGTCCTTCTTAACTCATTCACCCCTGAAACTTTAAATGGACAATTCCAGTTTCCATTTAAGTGTAGTCCATTTCTGACTTTTAAGGGTTGTTTTTGTTAATGTTTGGCATTATGACAAACAGTGAAGACCCTGATCAGAGGGCTCCTTTCGGAGCCCTCTGATCTGGGTCTTCACTGTTTGCACAGGACAAGTGTACGACTCACATGTACACTGTTTGAAAAGGATGCCTATATGCGGGACTAGACTTCAAAGGGTTAACTCATTCACCCCTGAAACTTTTAATAGACAATTCCAATTTCATAATAAGTCTACCGGTAGTCCATTTGACTATTTAGGTTTTAACAATATATTTCAAAATGACAGACAGTGTAAACCCTGATCAGAGGGCTCCTTAAGGAGCCCTCTGATCAGCGTTTACACTGTTTGCGTTGGACAAGTGTTATCCTCACAGGTACAGTTTGTAAATGACGAGTATACTCGTCGCTAGGGTTGAATGTGTTAAAGCAGTTACCTTTCTTTAACCCTGTCACTGTCAATGACGCTAAAAGATGCGTTGCAAAACAATTTGGATCCTGATCAGACGCCGGGTAATGCGGCGTCTGATCAGGATCAAAACTTTTTGACACATGTTTGGAGATTTCTTGTCATACTGCCTTCAATCTAGCTTTGAAATGATAGTGCAGACAATAATAATGAAGATGACACTTTGGCGATGAAGGGGTAAAAAACTCATGGTAAATTTGAGGATAAAAGGGTTAAATTTCTATTTGACTCTGTGAAGACTGAATGTAATGTCAGACCAGTTTGTAGGCAGTTTTACCCTCTATAGCCTCAAAACCACTAGTATTTAACCCATTACTTCATAAACACTTCTTTAATTTATTCCTCCATTGAAGAAAATGGTTCCCCTTAATAATTTATTTTAACTTATATAGTCATCCATATATAGATACCATGAGAAATATTTTAACCAGATGGTAGCTTGTTTCTACTTTTGAAGACATGTTCCCACTTAACCCTTTCCCCAATAGAAGCGACTTTTAGCGCATTTAATTTATTCCTCCACTGAAGAAAATAGTTCCAATTTATACAGTCATGAATATAATTCATAAGAATTATTTTCAGTTTCCTTGCAGATTATAGCTTAAAGCAGGCTGAAAGTAAAGCAGAATGTGCCTTAAGGCACATTCTGCTTTACTTTCAACCTTCTTTAAGTAGCCACCTATCTTCAAAACTAGAAACAGGCTATGGGGTAAAGGGTTAAAGCTTTAAGTTACCATCTGCTGGGATATCGAAAATATTTGTTATTGTGCTATTCATGACGGTATAAAGTAGAACTGTTTCGCCAGTGAAGAAATTAACTAAGGCATTAAAAGGAGCATTTATGGAGAAATGGGATAAAGCAGGCTGAAAGTAAACAGAATACACCTTTAGTCACATTCTGCTTTACTTTCAACCTGCTTTAACCCTTTGAACCCTAGTCCTGCATATAGGCATCCTTTCAAACAGTGTACATGTGAATAGTACACTTGTCCTATGCAAACAGTGAAGACCCAGATCAGAGGGCTCCGAAAGGAGCCCTCTGATCAGGGTCTTTACTGTTTGTCATAATGCCAAACATTGACAAAAACAACCCTTAAAGTCAGAAATGGACTAGACTAAAATGGAAACTAGAATTGTCCATTTAAAGTTTCAGGGAGGAAAAATTAAGAGATCACTTATGTTCAAAACTAGAAAGAAGCTATGGGGTAAATTGTTATTGATTCAAAGCTGGGTAAAAGTAAAGTAAAAGTTCCTAATGAACCTTCTACATTTCTTTCATCTTGCTTTTATGATTTAAGACCTTAACACCATTGCACATTACTTATAGGAAGTCATAATTAAAAGTGTCTTAATACTCTTTTGTAGAGGTATGGGCTGACGCCAAGACTCGTCAGTCATCGAAGGTGATTTTCTTGCCAGTAAAGTTGTGTATAGATGCTGCTTGTTGCTTGCGTTTCTGACTCGCCTCCCATGATGGATGCACTGGACCAGACTTCTCGGCTGGATTGGACTTTCCTAGAACATAAAATACAAACAATATTAACCCTTTCCATCATACCAGTAGGTAGTATTTAGTGTTTAACCCATTACCCGATAAATACACCTTTTTATGCCTTTAATTTATTCCTCCACCTAAGAAAAATGTTCCCTTTTATACAGTCATGAATATATATCATAAGATATATTTCCTATATATCCTAGCAGATAATAGCTTAAAGCAGGTTGAAAGTAAAGCAGAATGTGCCTTAAGGCGCATTCTGCTTTACTTTCAACCTGCTTTAAGTGATCATATTTCTTTAAACTAGAAACAAGCTATGGGGTAATGGGTTAAGACAGGTGGCTCTTTGTTGATTAATTTGGATTTTACCGCATTGCAACATGGATCTTGATCAGGAGCCTGTCTTACGAAACGTCGTACAACAAAAATGGTCATAAGTCAAAACTTTAAAAAAGATTTCTGCGGCTAATCCTGTCTTGTGACATCTCTTTGGAATTGTCTTTTAATAGAGATATCACAAGACAGGATTAGATTGAGAAGTATACACATAGTTGAGAATTTTAGAATCTGACTTACAACAATATTTGTCGTACAAAGTTTCTTAAGACAGGCCCAATATGCTGATCTGAATCCAAAACAGTTTGACATTCTTATTGATAATGCTTTAGTCAAACTGCTTTAATTATTACTTTGAAATAATTATTTAAGTTCTGGCACTGTTTTTAAGGCAGATGATAGTGAAGAGGCTAAAGCAGACAGAACCTTACTCCATAGTTTATTTCTAGTTATAAAGACAGGTGACCTCTTAAAGCAGTTTGAAGTAAAGCAGAATGCGCCTAAAATCGTATTGTTTTACTTTCAGCCTGCTTTAACTTAAGTTACCATCTGTCTGACTGTATAAAGGGGAACTATTTTCTTCAATGGGGGGATAAATAAAATGATTATCTATGGAGTAAAGGGTAAAGATTCCCTAAAGAGCTTTCAAGTTGATCTTGAAAAATCCTAATATTTCCAAGTTTTCTATTTTTCAAGAGTGTTTACTTAAACAGGTTGTAAGTAAAGCAGAATGCGCCTTTTTGCGCATTCTTCTTTACTTTCAGCCTGCTTTAAGCTACTATCTGCTTGGATAAAAATCCAAAGACTTCGGAAAAATCCGATAAAAATGGCAGCCCCAACCAAGGTTTTCTTTTGAGTTGTCAATTAGTACAAGATTGACTGTAGACCACAATCCCTTCAATCTTACCTGTGTTTGATTGCATTTGATTAGGTCCTCTATCTGATCTTGGCCCTGAAGAACCCCTGAAACTGCCAGCTCCCCTCTCTTGGCTTCCCCTGCCTCTACCCCTGAAGTCCCCTCTTCCACGACCCCTAAAGTCCCCTCTCCCTCTACCCCTAAAATCTTCCCTGTCTCCACCCCTAAAGCTCCCTCTCCCTCTGCCCCTAAAGTCCCCTCTTCCACGACCCCTAAAATCTTCCTTGTCTCCACCACTGAAGTCCCTTCTGCCTCTCCCACTAAAGTCCCCTCTTCCACGACCCCTGAAATCTCCCCTGTCTCCACCCCTAATTTCCCCTCTCCCTCTACCCCTAAAGTCCCCTCTCCCTCTACCCCTGAAGTCCCCTCTTCCTCTACCCCTAAAATCTCCCTTGTCTCCACCACTGAAGTCCCTTCTGCCTCTACCCCTAGAGTCCTCCCTGCCTCTACCCCTAAAATCCCCTCTGCCTCGACCCCTGAAATCCCCTCTTCCGCTACTTCTAAATTCACCCCTTCCACGACCCCTAAAATCACCCCTGCCACGACCCCTAGAAGATCCTCGTCCTCCACTCCTAGAATCACCATAACTTTGCCTGAAATTTAACAGAAATTCAAAAATTACAATTTCTTTCTCAAGTTCTGGCTATAAAATCATTTCATTCACAGCATATGAAACCCACAACTGGAATGGAAAAATGGAATTTCAAATTTCTTTTCCAACTAAAAAATCAACATATTTTCAATGCGTTCATTGATTTATTGTAGTTTTGTTGGAATATCTTATAAGTAGCATGCGCTCTAAAATGCGACACACTTCATAAAGTTCTCTTTAACCCTTTACTCCATATCCTGTTCTTATTTTGAAGAAATGTGGCCACTTAAAGCAGCCTGCTTTAAGCTACTATCTACTAGGAGTAGGATATCAGATATACATGTATTTCCAATGTTGTACATTCATGACTGTAAAACTAAAAAGGTGTATTAATGGGGCAATGGGTCAAACAACTAATTATGTAGTTGACTTTTGAAAGATCCACATAATAAGGGGGAGTACTCTGAACAAATCAAACATTTTTTTCACTCATACAGCACCAAATCCTATGGTGTTACTACTCATTTGAATCGTCTCGAAGAGACGATTCTAATGAGTAGTGACACCATAGGGTTTAAAGCAGAAATAAAGATTTTATTTTTTGAAATACCCTCTTTATCTGGAGCCTTGATGAATGAAAATCAAAACAGCAGTACCTGTCTGAAAACCTGTCCTCTCTAAGACTCTTCCACTCGGCGTTAGTTCTGTAGGTGGGGTCTGTACATTCCATCATTTTACCACTACTTAAAGACCCCAGAAATGTTGTACTGAGACACACTTCATAAAGTTCTCTTTAACCCTTTACTCCATATCCTGTTCTTATTTTGAAGAAATGTGGCCACTTAAAGCAGCCTGCTTTAAGCTACTATCTACTAGGAGTAGGATATCAGATATACATGTATTTCCAATGTTGTACATTCATGACTGTAAAACTAAAAAGGTATATTAATGGGACAATGGGTCAAACAACTAATTATATAATTGACTTTTGAAAGATCCACATAATAAGGGGGAGTACTCTGAACAAATCAAACATTTTTTTCACTCATACAGCACCAAATCCTATGGTGTTACTACTCATTTGAATCGTCTCGAAGAGACGATTCTAATGAGTAGTGACACCATAGGGTTTAAAGCAGAAATAAAGATTTTAATTTTTGAAATACCCCCTTTATCTGGAGCCTTGATGAATGAAAATCAAAACAGCAGTACCTGTCTGAATACCTGTCCTCTCTAAGACTCTTCCACTCGGCGTTAGTTCTGTAGGTGGGGTCTGTACATTCCATCATTTTACCACTACTTAAAGACCCCAGAAACGTTGTACTGAGTGCCTTCATGCCAAGCTCTTTATCCGACATATGGTCAAACTTTGATGCTTTTTCAAAGTCTCTAGTTTGCTGCTTTATACTTGTTTTCGGTTCAGAGTCGCTATCCTCTTCATTATCAACACCAGAATCAAAGAAGGGGTCTTTTCGCTTCTTTCTGGCTTTAACTGGTTCCTTTGTATCCCCTATTAAAAACTGAGGTACTTCATTACTGTTTGAATTATTTTCTGTTTCCGTGAGTTTTAATCTTTTCACGATCATCTCACCACTTTTCTTCTCAACCTCTACGGGCTTATGTTTCTTTGTATCAGAAATAGTCCGCTTTCTCTTACCAAAAATTTCTTTCATGACTTTAAGTGAACTTGACTTACATTTGTTTTTTGGCAAACTTTTATCTGATTTTTTCACAATGCCTTTCTGTGAAGTTCTATTCATACTTTCTACATCTGAACTATTGCTCTCTTCTTCCTCTTCTCCTTCACTCTCTAATTCATCACTCATTTCTTCTTCACCAGAGTCATTCTCTTCAGATTCATCTTCATTATCAGTACTTTTATCATCTTCAACTGCTTCTTCATCCTCTTCTTCATCACTTTCATCTGAATTATCTGATTCTTGCTCCTGTCCATCATGGATATTCAATTCATCAGTTTCCATTTCATTTTCACTACTGTTTTCTGACATTTCATTTTCAACTGAATCTTCTTCCTCTAAATCACTTACATTGTCATCTGAATTATCTAATACTGTCCCTTGTTTATTCCTGATAGTCAATTGACTGGTATTATCACCATCATCATCATCATCATCATCATCACTATCGTCATCATTATTACTGCCTAATACTGTCCCTTGTTTATTCCTGGTAGTCATTTTACTGGTATCATCACCATCATCATTACTATTATCATCATCACTATTGCCAATTTCATCTTCGCTTTCATCTCCTACATCAGCCTCTTTTGATTCTCCTTCTTCCACTTCACTACTTGTACCTTCATTAGGCCCTAGCTTACTACTGAGATAAGATTTAACTAAAGTTTCTGTTGCTTCTACGTTAACTTTAACTTTCGACATTTTATCTTTTGTTTTCTTTTTCTTGAACTCTCTGGAGGTATGTTTAGTCATTAGGTAGGCTGCTAACTCTTTCCAGTCACTGTGCTTCTCTCTGAAGTCTTTCACCACATCCTGGAGAAATTTATTTGCTGCTAACCTTGCCAGAGCTCTCATCTCTATGGTTGTAGAAGGCTGAAAAAAGCATGACAAGCAGATAGATGTCAGTAACATAATACTCAAAGGTAAACAGTAAAACCTCTCTATTACAGCAACTAAATTTTGTTAATTATTAAATCTTTAACCCATTACCCCATAGCTTATTTCTAGTATTGAAGATAGGTGACCACTTAAAGCAGGCTGAACGTAAAGCAGAATGTGCCTTAAGGTGCATTCTGCTTTACTTTCAGCCGCTGCCTGCTTTAAGCTACCATCTGCTAGAATATAGAAAATATTTCTTATGATACATATTCATGAGTGTATTAAAGGGAACTATATTCTTCCTTTAGGAGCTTTCTGTGCCACTGTCACCTTGCTTTAAGCTGTCATCTGTCTTTTATATGTCAATTATCCTTTGTTTTAGTGGTCGTAATAGAGAGGTTCTACTGTAGTCAATACAATTTTGAGATTCAAGACAAGACATTTCTGAACCCTTTCTCCTATAGGTGACTGCTTAAAGCAAGAAGAAAGTACAGTAAAACCTGTCTTATGTGACTTTCAAAGGGAGAAACAAAAATGGTCACATAAGCCAGGTTTGCAATTTATCAGAGGTCAAATATTACATTAGTGAACATCATTGTGTATGCTTTTAACCCATTACCCCATAAAGACGCCTTTTAACACCTTTAATTTATTCCTTCACTGAAGAAAAAGGTCCACTTGATACAGTCATGAATAATTTATGTTCTATAAGAAATATTTTCTATACTTTAGAAGATGATAGCTTAAAGCAGGCTGAAAGTAAAGCACAATGTGCCTTACTTTCAACCTGCTTTAAGTGATCACATATTTTCAAGGTAATTGGTTAATAATTCCATAATTATTTTTGTGCAGTGTTTAAATCTGTGTTTTTCCCACTCCAAGACTTTCGACATCTTTGTATGCTGGTTTTCCTGTATCTAATTTCTTTACAGCATCATATTCTTATTTAATTCAGTAGCATTATCTTTTTTGCAGATTGTTTTAAAAGCTAACATGCAAACAAAAGATTTTTCGCCTCCAGGTAACGAAAACTGAAACATTGATAATGACTTGAAATTATAGAGACATGGAAAATAGGTGCAATTAGTTGCGAAATGAAATTTTGGGAATATCAAATTGTGGTTGTTAGTCTTGTAATGCAAGGTTTGTTTTTTGAATTCTAAGCTACTTGCGTAGCTTATTTTCTTATTCTCGCCGTCATTGGTGAGGTATGAGTTGGGGAACTATCCCAATCTCACCTTACAATGCATTTTTTTAACACACAAGTTGGTCTCTATTAGTAGTCAAAACATATAGGAAAATGCGTTGTGGGGAAATTTTAGTGTCACGTATGACAAGAAGTCATTACTAGGGGATGGCCGCTATGACAGATTTGACTGTAAACCAGAAATCTCATTCAGGAGCTTTCTGGTTTTACTTTTATCTTGCTTTAACCCTTCCCCCTATAAATGTACCTTTTTACGCCCTTTAATTAATTCCTCTTCTGAATAAAATATTTCTAATTTATACAGTCTTGAATCCATCCTATATGAAATATTTTCTATATCCTAGAAGTCTGTGCATTCTGCTTTACTTTCAACCTGCTTTAAGTGGCCACCTAATCCTCAAATCTAGAAACAGGCTATGGGGTAACGGGTTTAGCTACCAATTCTATTCAAAATCATTGTCAATTACTTGTGGTGATTCTAGGAAGGTGCAGAGATGCTAAAAGACACTTCTATGAAGGAAAGATTTAATGCAGGATTGAAAATAGTGAACTTTGAGGGCCCCAATTTCAAAATTCCCTGACTTTTCCCTGACCTTGAGAAAAATATCAATTTTCCCTGGAACCCTGATAGATGATACAAAGCACAAAATATCTAAGCCCTGGCCTGTGTGGTTTTTGACAAGAATATTTTTTAAGATTTCCTTTATTTTTCACTTCAGTTGCCATGGCAACCAGAGTTCAGCATTGTTTCCAATTCTTTGAACAATTTTGAAAAAGCTTGAACCAAGGAACATTCCTGTAAAGTTTGGTTGCAATCAGGCATGTTGTTTGGAAGACGTTTTAAAGAAACTTTTTACACACGACGAACAACGGACATTGACTGACCACAAAAGCTCACCTTGAGCACTTCCTGCTCAGATGAGCTTAAAATGTGTTATAATTGTATCTATGGAGTTATGGGTTAAATGATCTCCATCATACTTCAATGAGTGGTCGACATACACAAAACCCAGTAAAGGGACATAACACCGCTCAGTGAAATTCAAAAGAAAGATACAGTTAACTTCCCTTTACAACAATGCTCTCTTGATACCCTTTATATTATGACATTAGCTCATTTCATCCTAGCAATGAGAATAATCATCCTTTATCAACACTGTACCTGTGAAGAATGCATGGGTCCTTTGCAAATAGTGTAGACACTGATCAGAGGGCTCAATTCAACAGCACCAGATCAAGGTCTGCACTACATGTAGTACTGTTTGTTATTTTGTACATGTATTGAAAAATAAAACCTCATATAGTCTAAAATGGATTAGATTGAATTAGAAACTGGAATGGTCTATTAAAAGTTTGTGGGGAGTTAATATTTTACTCCATAGCCTGTTTCTAAGTTTTGAAGACAGGTGACCACTTACAACAGGTTGAACTTACAGTCCTCTGATCTGGGTCTACATTTTTTACAAAGCATACATATGGTTTATACTTACTTTACTGTATTCTCTTAACCCTTTCCCCTATAGAAGCGACTTTTAGCGTATTTTATTTATTCCTCCACAGAAGAAAATAGTTCCAGTTTATTCCCTCATGAACAATTATCATAACAAATATTTTATATAGCCTAGTAGATGGTAGTTTAAAGCAGGCTGAAAGTTAAGCAGAATGTGCCTTAAGGCACATTCTGCTTTACTTTCAACCTGCTTTAAGTGATCACCTGTATTTAATGTTACAAACAGGTTATTGGGTAAAGGGTTAACTAACAGCAAATGTTAATCATTTCAATATCATAGGTGATTAATGTCAATTAAGCAAACAGTTTGGATCCATATCAGATGCTCTCAAAATATCTTCAAAAAATTGAGTTTTGCATAAATTGTAGATAATGAATTTTAAGAGAAGATAGTTTGTCTGCAAAAGGGTTAAATTTGGCAATGAAAGGGTTAGGCCCACTTAGCCCAGAGATTCTAACAAATATTCAAGGTCCAAGGTTTGAAAGCTTTTGAATTGAGTCTGAGTTTGTTCTTGAGCATTTGATTGGTCAGATTTGAGCCTAGGCTCAAATCTGACCAATCAAATGCTTGAGAATGACATTAGACTCAACTCAAAAGCTTTATAACCTTGGACCCAGAACTAGCATATAAATCTGTAGATACTGTTCATACCTTACACACGAGATCCTGTAGCTTATCTGTAGAACCCAGGGAATACTTAGATACATAGTCTGGCTTCAGCAGCTGAAATAACAAAAGTGCAAAGTTGTAATGAGTTGATGATAATTTGACGTGAAAAATTTGACAGGGCTCCAGATAAGGGGAGTATTTCGAAAACTAAAATCTTTATTTCTACTTTAAACCCTATGGTGCCACTACTCATTAGAATCGTCTCGAAGAGACGATTCTAATGAGTAGTAACATCATATGATTTGATGCTAAAATAAGTGAGAAAATGTTGGATTTGTGCAGTTTACTCCCTCTTATCTGGAGCCCTGATTTGACGTGAAAAATATAACCTTGAAAGTAGGCAAATCTTCTTATCTCTTTCTCCCATAAAAGCGCCTTTAAGTCCCATACATTTTTACAAAGAATAAAGAAGGGTAAGTTTCGGGAATTTTAAAATTGTTCGTTATAGCCGAGGATTTGTTAACCGAGTTTATTAAAATCAAGGTTTACTGTAATTTGGACGTTTGCAGAGCTCAAGATAAGGGGAGTATTTCAAAACCTAAAATCTTTTTTCTGCATTAAACCCTCATTGAGACGATTCTAATGAGTAGTAACACCATAGGCTTTGGTGAAAATATAAATGAGTGAGAAATAGGTTGATTTGTTCAGTTTACTCCCTCTTATCTGGAGCCCAGCATTTGGCTATGAAGGAAAGGATTTATCACTACCAGGTACCTGTATGACTTTGATTTCTTCCACCAGCTTATTGGCCCTGACTTCATTCTTCTTTTTCTGATCCTCTGAACCCCTGAAAATAATCACAGATCTCTTTCTAAGCTCAAGATATGGTAAGTATTGAAAGGCATAATTGTATTATCTGAAAATGCCAACGGTTTAATTATTGTGTTAAAAAGAGTGTTAAAAGTTAAAGCACAAATGTTAATAATGATCCAAACAAGAAATGCCCACAAACTGCCTTCTTGTCATACAGAATTGTACCCTTGCAGTGATAATTTTACCTGTGCATCCTGAGTTCTATACTCAATAGATTTGCCAAGGATCCATTATTTGAAAAGTTGTGAGTCCCATGGACCAATAGCTTTTCTGGCTTTTAATAACCCATTACTCCATATTACACCAATTTATGCCTTCAATGTATTCTTAAAAGCCACTGAAGTGAATACTTCCACTTCCATAATATGCAACATCAGAAATACTTCAATATCCTAGCAGATAGTAGCTTAATGCAGATTAAAAGTAAACCTTAAAGTGGTCACCTGTCTTAAAAACTAGAAACAAGTTGTGGGATATTGGGTTAATTTTTCAAATCAAGGACGCAATGTTTGTCTCAAGGACTCATTGAAATATAGAATGTGCATCCCGAGGACTCATTCATCTGATTTCTAAAATTATCTCTGCCATTGTCTTAGTTTGACTTTTGACAGATGGATAAGGGAGTTGAACATAACACCAACATTTTTTTTAGTTATATGGAGACATTGCCAGACATGAAATCCATGCCCTGTGACCTTGAACACATGGACATGAGAGTTGAATGGAAAATGTTGCCTTCAACTGGTGAACATCTGTGCCAAATCATTTTGAAATCCATTCATAGATAAAGAAATCACAGACCGGACACAAAATTTGTGATAATGGAATATTAACCCTTGACATTGACCTTTGACCCATGCACGTGTGAGTTAAATGTGACACATCAGCTTTGTCTGGTGAACATTAAAGTTTGTGCCAAATAACTTTGAAATTCATTGACTGGTACAAAAGTTACAGACCAGACAAAATTTGTGACAGAAAAACGAATGAACGAGTGAAGGACAAATGGACAATGCCATTATTATAATGTTATGCCCGCCTTCAGGAGCATAAAAATTGATAGTCAATTTTAAAAAGATAGTTAAGATACATATTTAATCTTACTTTTTTTTTCTCAGTATCCTCACTTTCCGAGTTATGGCATTTATCACATACAGGTTGGCTCTTTTCACAATTTTCCTCATCAAAACAACCTGAAATATTACAGACAATCATACAATAGAATTAACCCATTAACCCCATAGCCTGTTTCAAGTATTGAAAATAGGTGACTACTTAAAGCAGGTTGAAAGGAAAGCAGAATGTGCCTTGAGGCACATTCTGCTTTACTTTCAGCCTGCTTTAAGCTATTATCTGATAGGAATAAGGATATAGAAATTATTTTTTATGGTACATATTCATGACTTTATAAAAAGGAACTTTTTTCTATGGAGGAGGAATAATTTAAAGACGTCAAAAGGCATATTTATGGGGTAATGGGTTAAGGTACTACACCCCTAATGAGATACTTACAATGTTGGTTAGCCCTTTCCTCCCTGAACCCTCAAATGGACAATCCTAGTTTTTAATTTAGTCCGGTCCATTTGTGACTTTTTAGGGTTGATTTTTACAACATATGTCACAGGCTCCTTATCAGGATCTACACTGTTTGAATAGGACAAGTTACTCCTTATAGGTACACTGTTTGCAAAGGATGCTTACATGCGGAGCTAAGGTTTAAAGAGCTAATATTGATAGTCTATTAAATTAAAAAGTCTATATTGAGCGATTCCAAGTCATTCTTGTCAACTGACCGTTTGTACATCTAACTGTGCTTGAGCAACATTCAGTTATGAAAGTCAGCTGACTGCCGCTGACAAGAATGCCCAAATGTCCAAGCATGAGAAAACATTTCTATGAAGAATAGGTAAAAATATAAAAAAAAAAGCGTTTCAATAAGAGAAAGGATTAACATGATCAAATTTCACAATATACAAATAACTTCTGATAAGTAGCTGCCTGTATATAGTGTAAGGTTTGGTTCCCTCTCTACAAAAACACTCAATGGGAGACAAATATTGTGTGTGTTGTACGGAGTGCGCTTTTAAAGGGATGGGAAATTAATCAAATTAATACCCTTAGAGTGCTTACATTTTCAAACAGTTTGAACCCAGATCAGACGTCCTGTAACCCAGCATCTGATCTGGGTTCAAACTGCTTGTCACTGGTTTTTATGTTGCTTCTGTCAAAAATGTCCAATAATTAACTTTGAGAAAAAAACAGCAAGCAACAATTTTAAGCAGACGTTATTGCAGCAGAGACAGCGTTAGACTTAATCGTTTTGTTTGGGGAACAGAGGCAAGTATTGTAGTACGGAGAGAATCGTTGTTCGGAGGGCCGCTGTAGGGAGGGAGCACTGTAGTATACACACGTTTCAGAAATTACCTTGTTGTTCAGGTCTACAACGTTTATCGAGGCCTTTGCTGCCACATCCAGCTTCCTAACACCTGGAGCTGCAGTCATATTTCACACTCTGAAATGACAAAAAGTAATAACAGGACTCCAGATATTTTTAAAACTCAAATCTTAATTCCTGCTCAAACCCTATGGTATGACTACAGTCTACTCATTAGAATTGTCTTGATGATTCTTATGAGTAGTCACACCATAGGGTTTGGTTTGAATATAAAGAAGAAAATGTTGAAAAGTGTAGTTTACTCCCACTTATCTGGATGGTAATAGCTGTCGAGAAAATAGTCAAAGTATTTTGAACCATGTTTCTTGTTTTGAAGGCAGGTGACCACAGGTGACCACTTAAAGCAGGTTGAAAGAAAAACAGAATTCACCTAATTGCCAATTCTGTAAGTATTTACTTTCAGCCTCCTTTAACTTTTAAGTTACCATCTGCTAGAATATAGAAAGTATTTCTTATAATTGTCACATTCATGACTGTATTATAAATTGGTACTATTTTCTTCAATTTATAATACAGCCATGAGTCATGAATGTGACAATAAGAAATACTTTCTACCGGTATATTCTAGCAGATAGTAACTTAAAGGAGGCTGAAATTTGAACTATTTTCTTCAATTGAGGACTAAATTGAAGGTGTTTAACAGTGAAAATGTGTATCTATGGAGTAATGGATTTGATGTTTGATGGTCCATTCAAAGAGAGTCATTCTGTCTTCATGAGAGCTTGACAAGCTCTAAAATTTGAAGGGGGAGTAGTGTAGTGGCGGGTATCAATAGACTGCCCGGATAGCTCAGCCCGAATGCCATGTGAATATTTATCACTTGAGGCACTTAATTTAGTGATGAGGTGGTTCGTTTGATTACTAGTTCAGGCAGGCATTTTTCCCTTGTTTCACTTCAATAACAAGTGACCAAAAATTCTAGCTTCCTTGTCCATGCTACCCAACCCTCCTGATCTCGTAGGGAATCTTCCCATTCTGAAGACAAAATCCGACTCCCCCGGTTTTTTTTACTAAAAATGCGATTTGAAAAAAATTTTAAAAAAAATTAGGTGTAGATCTATTGAAACAAGAATGCGCGTTCAATAAACACTTATGCCCCCGGTGGCATCCTTGACAATATATTCTGAATTTTTTCTAAGTCCAAATTAGGTCAAGGTTGCATGGGTAATATGGGTGGATTGGTAGTGATCCAAGGCAACAACTGTATAAGTACCAAAGCATTGTAGTCAGTTATGCTGATGCTAGACAAAACGGTAAAATCTAGTTAACCAAGAAATAGCCCATTTCAAATATTCCAAGTTCAAATTAGGTCAAGGTCAAAATCAAGGTTGGGTGATATTGGTGGATAGGGAATGATCCAAGGCAACAACTCTATAAGTATCCAAGCATTTGAGCACGGAATTATACAAAACAGAATAGCAACTCAGCGAAGTTGAATAGGCGAGCATCTGAGCTCTCGCGGCGGTTAAATTTTGCGAGATTATGTGTCACGTGACAACATCTTCACTTTTTACCTTGTTGTCCGTCATTTCTGGGGTAAAAATTTACCGACTCGAGTGTTTTTATTGACATTTTATAGGATTTAGATGACTTGGTGGACATTCCTATCAATTCACGGGAATATAAACCCGTGAACAATGCTTCGAAACAGACATTTATCAAATTTACTACCGATAGAAATTCTCTTATCAAGTCTCGCGAGTCTCGTATGCGCCGCACGAGATTTGTGATATAACGCGAGGTTTCAATTCCGTCAGTGTATAATTCTGTGATTTGAGTAAGCGGTGTTGATGCTAGACGAAACGGTAAAATCTACTTAACCTGTTACGGACGGATGGAAGGACGGACGAACAGGACGATTACTATATGCCTCCGCATCTAATAAAATGATCTATAGATGCCGGGGGCATAAAAATGAAACATGAACAACGTTGCTGTTTCAGGTCCTATTGGTACAGCGATTCCCATGCAGCCGTGTCATAGGTCAGTGTGTTTCAGC
This sequence comes from Gari tellinella, assembly GCA_922989275.2. Lineage (NCBI taxonomy): Eukaryota > Metazoa > Mollusca > Bivalvia > Cardiida > Psammobiidae > Gari > Gari tellinella. The sequence goes on from OV277864.1 coordinate 49,850,193, forward strand.
CGTGGGCGGTCTATTTTTGACACATTAGAAAGAGGTTCGTCATTTTAGATTAATCATTAATGATAAGGGGCTTAAGACAGTGACAAAGCATTAATAGCACACTCTCACCCGTCTCATTAAAGCCAGAAGTGGTTCCTGAGACGTATCCATTCAGATAAATAATTGGGGGATACCTGTTTTTAAAGTAGTATTGTGTCCTTGGCGAAGAGCAGTTTCGCTTGATCAATAACCCTCTGCTTTTTCGAAGCACACATCGTTTCCAAAAAAAAGTTGGAATGCATGCTTTTCTCATATTTTTTGTCATAGATTCTAGAAAAAATTGAGACATAATCTTTTACAGTTAACATTTCAGTTTAGCGTTATTGATTCATGGAATATCATTTGATGATTCTGAGTAATTAGTTCGGCAACTTATGTAGATGGTCACTTTTTTCATTTTTCTCGGGCAGCGAAAACATGTGAAAATTTGGAATTTTTCACAGCGGTGACCTGAAGTTCAACAAAAATTTAATCAGTAAAGTTAAGTGATCGCTTAAGTGTATATTTACCTGTTGAAGCAGATTTAAAGGCAGACATTAATACATGGCAAGCGAAAATCTACATTGTAAACAGTGTGGCATGCTCATTTTTTTTTCTTCCAAGGGGCGTGACTCTAAGGGTACATCCGTAATTTCGGCCTAATAAAACACGGTCGTACACTAACTTGCGGCTGCATGCTCAAAGCTGAGATGGCAGGCTAAATAAGTTCAGCTGAAAAAATACATGTAGATATGGTAAATGATAAACCAGATTTAATTAATTTCGGTAACTGAACTTGTCAACTTACACTGCCGGGGGCGGAACACATTCCATCTTAGCCACAAGTATACTCAATCATCATTTACCTTAGAATACCTTAGAACGTCTTCTGGTAGAAGGCCTTGGGGGGGCCTCTATCACCAGCTCTGTCGATCTTCTCGGGTCCGGTTGCAATACACGCCTCATAATCATATCTGACATCCTGATTGCACCAGAATTTATCAAGTCTTGCTTCAAAACACTTCACTGAGCTTGCATGTACAATATTATTAGGTAATGAATTCCAGATGTCAACAACTCTATGACTGAAGCAATACTTTCTGATATCTAGCAGGGGCGTAGCTAGACCAATTAGGAAGTGTACGCACTCCTATACTAGGGGGGTTCCGGGGGCATGCTCCCCCGTAAAAAAATTAATTCCTAGGTGGTCTCTGGTGTGTTCTGAGGGCGTTTCCCGCATTCAAACAGGTGATAAAATAACATAAATTTATGCAAAAATTTGAAGAAAAAAACCAACAAAAACGACATTGACGACAAAATCGTCAGGAACGTAGATCTATATAGATCTAATGTACGTTCCTGAAATCATGGATGTTAATTTCAAACCGACAATCAGTAACATTCAGTTCTGCTACAGAACCATTTGCATTTACGATCTGTTTTTGGCCTAGGGGCCGTTAGGGCCCGTAAGGCCTTAGTCGGTATACCAACTTCGTCCTTCAGGTAGCCGTCACGGCACACAACATTTATGCTGCTAAAACCCAAAAATTCTTTTTTCAGAAAAAGCTTGTGGCTTTCTTTTTACCTTATTCATTGAAACGCTACACAATATCATGAGAAAATAGCATCAGGCTGTGGATTTAAAAGGATAAATCAAGCTGACTCCGTTTTTATACAGCAGATTGAAGGCTCCCTCGGGGTGAACAAAAACTTTACATCAAAAACACCAAAATACCTTCTTTTTGGGGAAAGATTGTGGCCGTGTATTTGCACTATTCGTTAAAAGCCTTAACAACCATGTGTAATCGACGTTTTTGTGAATATAACGATAATGGTTATTTATATATACGCATTAATCAAGCTTGTGGCCTTTTCGTCTTGAGAGTAAGGGCCATTAGAATAAGAAGGATTCCTATTGCCAATCGCCCATTTACCGCCTACTAGCATAGTCCGCGGTAGAACGACAGCGGAGTGATTCCACGTAAAATAATCCCGAATGTTAAGTAGCCAACGTTAAGCCGACAAGAGTTTATTCAGCTTTTTTTCAGGATCCAAACTGTTTGCTGAGATCGATTTTTGTGGACAGAGGTAAATGGTTAATGCTGTGCAATTAAGGTCTGTAAATATAGAACTGTATTTAGAGACGCCGAGGCTTTTCTCTTTCGACAATAGGGCACGGGTAGATCGAGTTATTGAATTGTTAAACTTTACACCTTTTCTACAACTGCCAAAATAAGTTCAAACTGTTTACCATAACTCGTAGCTTATTCCTAAATGTCTATGCCATTCAGCCAGTTTATCCTTTTGTTTCTTACACAGGAGACAGCAGACGGCGCGACACAGGGAGACCGAGGCAGCGGATTGACACAACACAATTCTATTTTTAGATCGACCCGTCTGCTATAGAATTGTGTATACGTTTCCCCAATTCTTGTCTAAATTGACCTTATAAAAATGATGTGCGTTAATCTAATCTAATATGATTAAACGAAATCGCCTGATAAATTTGAGTTTGATAAAGTCCACATTTATTTACAGCAGACGAAATGAAGTACAGAATGAGAACACAGGAGGTTATTTTGAGCAGGGTAGCTAGCCAGTGCAGTTATTTTTATACGTAACAGAAAGTTGACAGCTGTCTAATCAACATGTTGTTTTCAAGTTTGGGCAGTAATAGACGGGTCTTTGTCTGACACGTATGACTTGCAAACTGTTTGGATCCTAACTGAACCTGTGTCATACGCCAATACTTTTTCTTATAAAGTAAATTCTTTTACTCTACCCTTCGCCTGTTGTTTTGATCGCTACGGCTGTAATTCATGTTGTATTATTACCTGACTCTCTATTTAAGTGAATATTAAGCATTTTTGACTGTTTTCCGAAATATTTACCAGACTGAGGCCAGCGGGCAACAGTTGACTGTTACATAGTACTGTTACCAGCGCGAAAATGGTGCGCAAAACTTTTCTGCATCGCGGGACCAAATAAGGCGTCTTTATGATACAGATTTTTGTTTAAGGATCTAGCCTTTTGCGGAGTTGATCGGGTCATTTTTTCTCTCCCGAATAATCCCCTTAAAAGGCTATATAGTTCTAGACCTAAAATTAAGAGTAACTCCGAATAAAAGTGACAAACCGCTTGCAGATCTAACGTCTTCCTTTTTTTAAACACATTTTGACGTTACAAAAATAATGACGTCATATTATACATGACGTAATTTCGACAAAGTGTCAATCAATTTCAGTCAATAAGAAACAATAATAATTCAATCGTAATTGAAAATATGAATATATTAGACATCTTTTTTACAAAACAGTGATGTTCACATTCAGTTGTTGTATTGAATTGAATTAAGATTAAATATACACGTAAGATCATCTCTAGAATTTATAAATACGTGTTGTTCAAATTTTGTATAGATAGATCTAGATCTAGCCATTCATTCAGCCTGGCTTAAATAGAGAGTCAGGTAATAAATCATTTGTTTGATAGTTACTTCGGGAACAGTCAAACCATTGTCCCTCGGTAGCAGGGAAGACCTAGAGAACTGTTGCCCTCGGCCGTTGGCCTCGGGCAACAGTTCTCAAGGTCTTCCCTGCTACCTCGGGTCAATGATTTGACTGTTCCCTCATTACCTATGAAACAAATGTATACTGTTAAAAAAATTCACGATTCACGTAAACGTGTCACAGAACACGGATCCTGATCAGACGCCGAGTTACTCGACGTATGGCCTGGATACCTGCTGTTTGAAACTCAATCATTGCTAAGAAATTTTAAGTGGTTATATTTCATAACGACAAGATTATTAGGTTGTGAAAAACAAACAAAATTGGCAAAGTGCAGTCACGAGGAATGCACTACAGACAACAAACGCAAGAAATAAGCTTCACATTCATATTTTATTTTTTTAAACAGACTATGCCTATACTATATGCTTCATAAAAGATCAACACCAAAACAAATGTTGAATGCAATAAATTATTGATACGTAGATGTCTATAACCCAGTGGAGAAGGCGTTATTCTTTCACAGTTTACCTGTTTAACCTAAAACTATTGGTTCAATTGCAAACAGTTAGTAGCCAGATCAGTTGCCTGTTGACGGGCGCCTGATCGCACTACTCACTGTGTTCCGCACTCAAAAGGAAAATATATTTTGTCAGCAATTGTCAATTTCTACGTCTGGGTTTGCGTTTAAACGGAAATAATAACGTATTCTCCACTGTAAACCTTCGCCTGCCTTTCGCAACTATACATTATATAACTTGCAAAACAACATTGATTTGAATCAAATGCCGAGTAACTGAGTTTCGTTTTTCAGTATCATGTTGTTTTTACCTATTCAAATTTATTTTGTTGAGGTTTGTGTAATACCAGCAAATATCAGAATTCGGAGCTTTTCGAATGCATGGGGCAAAATATTTTATATAAACTGTGTGGATCCAGATAAGACGCCGTGTAATGTGACGTTGCATTTGGATCCGAACTGTTAAAACTACACCGTCAAAACAATCTAAGCACCGGTGGGTGGTAATTGCAGACGATATTACCTTTAGCGCTCAGAGTTAACACTTTGACTGCTGATCGCGACTTAACTGATTTTTGCAAACAGTTTTGTTCCAGATCAGACGCCGCATTACGCGGCGTCTGAACTGGATCAAAACTGTTTGACACGCGACATTTCTGAACTTAAAAAATGGATCAATCTAAAATTTAACAAACATCGCAGACGACAATTTTGAAGCAGACGATATCACCGCAGTATAAGGGTTAAATATTCACAATGCAACACAGTCGAACCTAGGTGCGAAATTAACGTAGCAAATTTTGATTTTGTCTTCCGGTGCGCAAAACGCCGGGTCCAGACAACTTGAGGTTGTGACTGGCCACTACCGGGGTTCTTCCTCGCCATTTATTTCATTCACTAATAACTATTCCTAATTGATATATGTAATCCAAAAGAAATCACTCGTCGAAAGCACATTCAAAACCACACCAAATAGCCATATGGCAGAGCAGCACTTTATGATAATCGCGTAACATTTCCCCTGTTAGATACGCAAATATTATATATATTATTGCAGTATTGTTAAAAAGTGTCAAACATTAATCAAACATAAGAATCGATTAAGCGATTATCAAGCAGTTTGGATCCTGATTAGAAACCGATTTACGCGGCGTCTAATTGGATCCAAGATGCTGTAAATTGCTATGACGCGCAAAACAGGTGAAAGATTAACGCCTGATCATTCCACACTAAATTCAATCGAACATATCGTCTGGTACATCCTCAGGGCTAAACCCCTCAAACTCTTCCCCATCACTACTCTCACAGTCACTGTCACTGTTGCTACGGGCTAATTCGTCCTGACTCCCACCCAGACTGTTGCTGATCCCGCACACATGAAATGATTTGATCACAAGTGTCCTATTTGCTGCGATGTGTTGGAACGCACCCTCAACCCATGACACAAGTTCAGCCTTAGAAGCTGTCTTGCAGAATCCCTAGTGGCGTTGCGCATAAAACTAGTCCAGCTCTTCCTCAGCTCCCCCTTGAAAGGCTTGTTGGTGGAAACATACAAGGGTTGGACCTTCGACGTGCAGCCTCCAGGAATTACTGCCGGTACGATGTTGCCATTCCTCATACACTTCTTAACTTTCTCTGTCAGATGAGCTCGAAAACTGCCCATAACAAGCATAGAACGATCCTTCTGGGTAGAAGGTAAGTAGATGTCGGACAGCCATCTCAGCACCAGGGTCTCGTCCATCCACGCCTTCTCCTGAACACACACTATCCATTTTGGTGGGTGAGGTATGTCCAAGGGCCTCTTTCCTTTGAAAATTATCATTGGAGGCAGCATGTCACCGGCTGCAGAGCAAGCAAGCACAATTGTCACGTGACGCTTCTCACTTCCAGTGGTTCTGATTCGTATAGATTTTTGTCCTTTCCTTTCAACTGTCTTACCAGAAACTAAGTCAAAGGACATGGAGGTTTCGTCCATGTTGATAATAATTCTGTCGTCAAACTCGTCTAGCTCCCGCTGCTGAACAATGAATTCATGGAAGCTGGCGATTTTGGATTCAAGGTCAGCTGGAAGGCGTTGGGCTACTGAAGTCTTTGCGCGTAATACCAGCTCGTGGCGTCTCATGAACTTTTCTGCCCAGGTACGGCTGGCTTTGAACTCCTTGTTCAGAGGCTGTATCAACTCGGCGGCATGCAAAGTCAACCACTTCCCGCTTCTGCTTCAAAGTGAATGCTTTGTACGCTCCACGTTTTGTTGGTGTTGAGGACGTAAGCAGTGGGTCCGAGTGGTCTTCATTGATGTCTCTGTTGTTTGGGCGTTTGGAAGCTCCCTCTAGCTGGTCTTCTGCTTTCCGTTTCTTTGGCCTCCCAACAGGACGTTTTGGCTGACCCTTTGGAATTGGATTATCCTTCCACGCCTGAAGCAAGGCGTCTTCACTACTCTTAAAACGTTGCACAAACTTATCCATTTTGAATAACAAATATGATTTTCCCATCGTTTTTAAACATTTCTGTCGAGTCCGTAGAGAGTTTCATTGGATAATATCTTGCAGAAGAATTGATTGGATTAATTGATAATTAATCTAGTAGCCAATCAAAAAATAATTTACATACAGATTTCAAATATGCTAATTACAGAGAACACTGACAATATTGGTAAATAAAATAGAACGCCGACAACACTTAACACTTAACAAATAAAACGGACAAACTCACCTACTGTTTTCACAGTTTGGTTACGACAAAGGCCGGTGTCGCTAATCACATCACACTGCGTCATTAGTTACTGCACCTGGGAGAGCTCTTCAATTATGCTGTGATGTTTTCAACACATCAGGTGTAAATCATGAATGTGTTTGTCAAGTATGAATAGAGGGGATACTTTATGGATGCTATTAGCGGACATTTAAGGTGATTATCAGATTTAATTTTAGTTGTCACTTCTTTTAACTGCCAGCTTAATAAAACTTTCAGCGGTATCGGAATGCATCAGAATTTCCGTACTTTCGTTTTGATGTACCGCGGCCGCCATGTTGGTCTTAGAAAACATGTGTGAGGGGAAACAATTTTTCGTTTAGAATATACATGTTACAGATTATTATGTCTTCGGACACCACCTAAAAAGAATTGAAATAATTTATAATGAATTCGGACAGCAAAAAATATAATTATTTTTTTGTGTCCGAACTGTTAGGGTAAATACGGTATTTTCTTTCGTTCATGCCTTGGCTATATATGTGTGAGCCTCCTCAGTGCTGGTGCTCATCCTGGAATTAAAACACAGGACTAATATTAGTAACACCCCAAACTCGACATGCTTAACAATTACCATCTCTCATGGGGTCAGTTAAAAACAAATGCAATACAATATAGATCTAATCTATTGCACAGGGCATGTAAGAATCTAAAAATAAGCTCATATTTGAAGTACAGTAACACAAAACACGTTCAATTGTTTTACATATGCAAATTTACACGCAGAGTCTATGAAATATTTATAAAAATGATTAGTATTTAACCAAACACCGCACAACAAGTGTTGTCATGTCATGTTACCCCTGCCATATGTGTATACTATCGAAGTCTCCTTAAGTACTTTCACTTTCGCCACTACACATGGATAGATGCTCATTCGATACACGTGCATTTCACACCCTTACAACAACTACAAGTAATGCATTCTATCAATGCTAACAAAAACTAACCAAATTTCGTTTCCTGAACTGAATCCTGAGTTGTGAAAATGCCTCTACAGTCTTCATTCGACGGATAATTTCTAAAGCGTCCATATTTTCTTTATTTCGTCCAGCCTTCAGATGGCTAATAGATATACAAACCATTTTTCTGATCAGGGTCTCTTTGAAAGTCGTCCCAGCTAATAGATATACAAACCATTTTTCTGATCAGGGTCACTTTGAAAGTCGTCCCACCTCTCTATCGGCATCCGGGTACTGAGAACAACTGCTTGGCATACTATTGTGATTTTCTTAATAGAAATTGATTTAAAAAATGATGTTTTGTTTCAATATCATCACTACAATTTCTTTAGTTCATTAATCATGCCAGTCCCTAGGCCTTTAGCGCTTTCAGCGCTTTGATTGATAACGTGATAAAGCAGGCCCATAGGAAGCAAACTGTGATTGAGGAGACACACGTTGACGTCAGGGGCAAAGCTAATTCAATTGGTGAACGCACTCTTACTGGGAATGAGGAATGCTCCTCTGGAAAAAAATCCTAGATGGGTTTTGGTGAGTTCTGAGTGCATTTCGAGCAATGGAAACGGGTTAAACAGAATAATACCATCATCATTTTTTAAATCTCTATGTAAACTTCGAGTCTCAATAACATACTTTTTACCCCCTCTGATTTGTTTAAACACTTCTACTCTAGAGGGGTCCGGGGGCATGCTCCCCCGGTAAATTTTTAATCCTAGATGGTCTCTGGTGCGTTCTGAGGGCGTTTCCCGCATTCAAAGACTATGTAAAAATTTGACTCAATATAACAAATTATTGATTCTAGGATAATGATTTTTTCTGACAGCTTGTCTTCCAGCCTTTGATCTTTACCCTCTACCCCCTACGATTTTTATTGCATTTTTGGACTTTTCATTTTTTTTATTTTTGAGGACAATGTGTACGCAGTTGCGTTTTTTGCGTACAGGTAGCTACGCGCCTGTCTAGCCGTGGTCTTTGTTTAAACAGTTTCAAATCATTTCCTCTGGTTGTATGGTCTTGTCTCAGTGTTAATAACTGGCTAGTGTCATAGTAGTAGTAATTCTTTAAAAGTTTGTATACTTCAATCATATCCCCTCTGTTCCTTCTATAGCTCAGTGTAGGTAAATTTAAAGTTCTTAGTCTTTCTTCATATTGCATTTCTGATAAACCTGGTACCATTTTGGTTGCTCGTCTCTGTATGTTTTCAATTGTTGTTATGTCTTTCTTTCTATGAGGGCTCCATACTGACTGGGCGTATTCTATATGTGGTCGGACTAATGCTGTGTATAGCTTTTTAAAGATTTGTTTATCCATATATTCAAAAGATCTTCTTACGGCACCCAGGATAGAGTTAGCCTTATTAACTTTTTCTGATATATGATCCTCGAATTTCAGTTTATTGTCAACAATGACCCCAACATCCTTTTCTGCTTCACTAGTATCCATGGGAGGTAAATCTGGTGTTAATCTGTATCTTCCTACTTCTTTCTGTTTGCCGATATTCATGGTCTTACACTTGTCTGGGTGAAACTTAAGGAGCCAATCCTCTGACCACTGACTCATACTAAATATGTCTTCCTGCAGGAGATCTCTATCGACGTCTGTTGAAATTCTTCTGTAAACTTTTGTGTCATCAGCATACAGATAGATCTGGCTATTGTTCTGAATGATATCTGGCAAGTCGTTTATGAATAAAACGAACAACATTGGGCCTAACACTGATCCTTGAGGGATACCGCTTGTGACAGGCTGCCACTCTGACTTGTTGCCGTTCACTATAACTCTTTGTTTTCTGTTAGATAGGAAGTCACTTGTCCACTTTATATATGTTTCTCCAAATTGGTAAATTTTCAGTTTATGGATTAAATGTCTGTGTGACACTTTATCAAAGGCTTTCATATAGTCGAAATATGCAACATCTAAACTTCCTCCTTCATCAATAATCTCTGTCCATTCATCTAACACGGTTAACAGTTGAAGCATAGTTGATCTTCCTGATACAAAGCCAAATTGTTTATTGCTGAACATGTTATACTTTTTCATGTGTTTTACCATACTTTCTCTGACAATAGTTTCCAGAACTTTACACGCAACACTAGTTAAGCTTATTGGTCTATAGTTTCCAGCTTCTTTTTTATCTCCTTTCTTGTGAATTGCTGTGATATTTGCATTTTTCCAGTCACCCGGTAAAGCACCAGTTTTTAGGCTATTGTTAAATAGGATGTACAATGGTATTGTAAGACTACTACTTAATTCCTTCAGTAGCTTTGGGCCTATTCCGTCGGGACCGGGAGATTTGCTTATTACCAAGTTTTCTAACTTTCTTTTCACTATTTCTGGTGATATTTCAATTTCATTGTCTATTGGAACATCTTTTACATCAATATCTGGGAGTTGTTGCTGTGGATCCACAGTAAACACGGAAGCAAAAAAGTTTCCAAGCACATTTGCCTTCTCTTCATCAGATTCGGTCAGTTCAGTTTTATTCTCATTCTTATATAGATCAGTTATTGAGGACTTAGTTTTTGATTTGGATTTTACATATGCCCAAAACTTCTTTGGGTTTTCCTTCGCTGATGCCGCAATATCTTTTTCTTGGGTTTTCACTGATTGCCTTGACATTCTTCTCACCTGGTTTCTGACTCTCGTGTATTGTTGATAGATAATCTCATCACCACTATTTCTATATTTCTTCCAGAGTCTCTCTTTTCTTCTCATTTTTTTTTGTAGTTTTTTACTAAGAAATATAGTCTTTTTATATTTTCCAGTTCTATTTCTTATCACCTTTTGGGGTATACACTTGGTTATTGCATCATTCAATTTATCCTTTATCAGCATCCATTGATTATCTACATTTTTTCCCTTTAATTCGTCTATCCAGTTTAAATCCAGGAGCTCTTTCATCTTTGAAAAATCAGCCTTACTATAGTCAAGTCTTGTTTTACTATATGTTGTTTCTGTGAATCCAGAGATTTTAAATTTTATAACAGAATGGTCACTTTTCCCAATGGGATCCAATATCTGCATGTCTGAAATCATGCCATCCTCGTTACTAAACACTAAGTCAATTAATGATGGTGTGGCAATACCTCGTCCTCTGGTGGGTTCTGTAATATGTTGAGACCAGAAGCAGTCCCTTATACATTCTATGAACTCAAAGTTTATATCCCCAGGGTCATTGGAAGTTGAATAACTGTCCCAGTTTATATTTGGCATATTAAAGTCACCAACTGTAACAATGTGCGAGTACCTAGTTTTGCTTATCTCTTTCAATAGTTCACACAGTTTATCATTGTCAACACTAGATGAAGATGGACTCCTGTAGACAGATGTGAGTAACAACTTTTCATTATCAGATAGACTAATTTCAACACATAAATATTCCTCAAAGACTGTTTCCATTGTTATTTGAGTATATTTAAGCTCTTCTTTTATATATATAAGCATACCTCTTCCAGGATCACACTGTTTTAGATTCTTATGTACAATTTCATATCCGTCCAAGTTATATTAACACAGTAGTCTTTCATACCTGAAATTTTTAGGCTTGACTTCTTGAAGAGCTATAATACCTGGCGAAATATCCATGGAATTAACTTTCAGCTTCAATTCGCAAAGCTTTTCATTTGTTAACGTATCTACATTTGCAAACAAAACAACAAACTTATCTAAACTTTGTTCACTGGTAAAAGAATTAACATTATTAAAAGTAACAGTTAACTTATCTACACTTTGATGCTGTTTCTGGTCATCGTTGAAGTCTTTTAGTCGACGTGAGCTCCTTGAAGAGCTTCTCGCCGTGCATTTTTCTTTACCTTTATTATCCTTCTTTCCCATGGTGGGCCCCTGACCAGATATAACAAATTTGCATCTCCTTCAGCCTCTTGCTTTTCTTTAGCTTCCCTGCGGAGCTTTGCATCTTGGCTTCTTTCATCTCTTGTCATGTCATGTTTTAGCCCTATTTTCCTATAGTAGTCTTCTTCTGAAAATCTCAACTTGTAAGCATTTTTCATGACTTTTGCTTTAATATCCTCACTGAATTTCACCACTGTCAATCTAGGTACAACCTCTTCATTACCATGAATTTTCTTAACTTGACCCTTTCTACCAATTCTCTTAGCTGATTTTATATCATTTTCCACATTAATGTCTACATTAATTTCCTTACAAATATTTTGAATTTCTCGATAGTCCTGGGTTATATTTCCATCTTTCAAGTTACCAACTGGTTCTTTCATATTAAACACTACAATGTTATGCGCGCGCTCTATGCGTGACTGCATTTCGTGTGCCGCTTGTTTTACAATTTTCTCAGAGCTCAGTATGTCTTCTGTCCTTGCATGTTGGGGTTCCTCGGATGCTTTACCTGCTGCCATGTCGACAGAGTCTTTGATTTCTTTAATAAATTCATCCCTCATTGTTATCATATTCCCCTTCATGTCCGATACATCCTTTTCAAGTCTTCCCATTCTTTCGTCTACTTTCTTTTGGTACTCTGTAAAGAAATCTGTACATCTATCTTCTATTGACTTTGTTTGCTTAATGGATTCTAGGGACTTAACAACACATTTGTCACATAACCAGGGCAAGTCAGGCCTACCACTGATTGCTTTGTATACTGATTTGGTAATGCCAAGGCACGATATACATCTATGAGATCCACAGTACTCACATGTAATCAACGTATCGTTTTTGTATGCAAACTCCTTTTCACATGTATCACAATCCCATTTTTTGTTTTGGCTGGGTGATTTTTGTGCATTTTTCTCACTTACCATGGGTGAACTACATCTGCTTTTTGTGAATCCCGCTATTGATACTCTCCTGATACCTTTCACTGAAGTTGAAATGCCCTGATTCTTATTTTCATGGAGGCGGCCATTTTTCCCGCTATTTTGTTCCTCATCTCCACTGTCCATTCCACTTATTTCCGTGTTTGTAGCCAAATCACTCATATCCACAATTAAGCACTATTCACAAACACATCATTTAGAAGAAAAAAAGTAGATCTATGCACGAATGAATATGTGATGCCAGGGCTGCCATTAGTTGGCATAAAAATCCTAAGAATTCCAATATTTGCATTTTTCAAAGGCGATTTTGGAAACATCCAGAGAAATGGAAGCCCTGTGATGCAAACATTGTAGAACAAGATCAGAAGGCTCCTAATCGAGCCCTCTGATTAGGAACTGTACGTTTCATTTGCAATAAAGCGTAAGAAAATAATTTTAAAAAAAAACCATATTTTAAAATGGACAAGACTAGGAAACAGTATCCATCCAGTTTAAAGTTGTACATAGAACTACCACCTAAGGTGATGCATATTCCCACTACAGTTCCCTGTAACATTTTCTGGACAAGGATTTTCAATAATCAAGGTTAGAGGTAAAGGTCAAGGTGACCTGAAAGTTGTATATGACACTTAGCAACCCTAATATGTATCCACACAGTGTGTCACACTAGGTTTGGTAATCCTAGATGGTATATAGTATTTGAGATATCCTCGGGACAAGGTTTTTCAATAATCAAGGTCAAAGTGACCTGAAAGTGGTATGCGATACTCCTCAATCTCAAGATGTATACACACCAGGTTTGGTAATCATAGATGATATGGTATTTGAGTTATGCTTCCAACAAGATTTTTCAATAATCAAGCTTAAAGGTCAAGGTCAAATTGACCTGAAAAAGGTACACAACACTGGACAATCCCAATATGCAAACACACACCTAGTTTGGTAGAATCCTACTCACTGATGGCCTAGTCAAGGAGTATGCTCTGGACATGCTTTTTCAATAGTCAAGGTCAGGTCAAGGTCACAGATCTGAAATTTGTGTCATGCATATCTACTACTCCTGATATCATTTAATTATGCCAAGTATCAAGTTGAAAATGAAGGAGGAGTATTCCATGCAAGATTTTGCAGACAAGACTGGCCAACAATTTCAAGGCCAGAGGTCAAGGTCAAAGAGACCTGAAATGCATGCCTTGTACATCTACTACTCCTGATTAACATTTATGCCAAGTATCAGGTGAATCTGATTGAAAGTGTGGGATGAGTTCACCATACTCGATTTTGCAGATAGACCGACCAACTGATTCCAGTATACCCCCTCCCCACTCTCAAACTTTGTTTTTGGAGATATAATTAACACAGTTTTACAGTACATAGTCATCATCAGATATTTATGCTTACTAAACTGGTACAAAAATAACACAACACTGTATTCAAGAGGCACTACATGTTTTATTTCATCAAGACTGTACAGAAATAAATTATTTACAACTTACATTGTATGTTTCATTCTTCATAATGATAATTACACATTCACAGAGCAATGCAGCCACTGTATGACTAAGCATCGGAACAAATTATCTACTGTGGGGTGAAACTCAAAACACAACTGAGAAAATAAAACTAATGCCACTAAAAAGAGACTGAAATTCACTAGTTACAGTTTAACCCCTCTATTACAACCACTTAACATAAGACTAAATCAGGGCTGCCATTTGTCCAGATTTTTTCCAAATCTTCCAATTTTTATCCTAGCAAATATTGGCTTAGAGCAGGCTGAAAGTAAAGCAGACTATGCCTTATGGCCCATTCTGGTTTACTTTCAACCTTATTTAAGTAATCACACTTGAAAGAAAGACAATTTGGAAATCTTAGGACTTTTTTAGATCAGCTTATGGCAGCCCTGCTAAATGATGATATTAAAGACAGGTGAGAGCTGAAAGCAAGATGAAAGTAAAGCAGAAAGCTTCTATAGAAGCTTTCATAACTTTCAACTTGCTTTAACTCTTTCCTCCCTAACACTTTAAATGGGTGATTCCAGTTTCCATTTTAGTCTAGTCCATTTTTGACATTTTAGGGTTGATTTTTACAATATATGTCAAAATAACAAACAGTGTAGACCCTGATCAGAGGGCTCCTTCAGGAGCCCTCTGATCAGGGTCAACACTGTTTGCATAGGACAATTGTACTCCTCAAAGGTACGCTGTTTGCAAATGATGCATATATGCGTGACTAGGGTTCAAAGAGTTAAGCAGCCACCAGCATTAAACACCCAAAACTTTAACCTCAAATAGTGGCTGTAATAGAGGGTTTTTACTGTATATTTAAAATACTATTTGATTATATCATTATAGTTTTCATTACATTTTATTTATCAGCATGCACTTTTGATACATGGAGTTATATATTAAGATATAACGGAACAAAAACGGCACTAACAGAATAAGATTTACTTTAAAACTCAACACTTTATGCAATTATTTCCTTCTTTGGCAAAAACAATGCATTTTAAATGCACTTCTTTCCATTAAATAGTGAAACAATATTTAAATAGTGTAACAGAGAGAGCTTGTAGCAGTTTGTACTTATTGAAATTGACATTTTCCAATAAATATCTCATAAATAGAACAACTAAGTAATCTAATATCTATAATACCACACGACCAATGGAAAAAAGAAATCACAAGTATCCTAAAATAACAATTACACTCAAACCGTTTAATAAAACAGCATGAAGCTCTAATAACTGTAAGCAAAATCTTAATGCATGATAAAAGCAATGCAGAGAGCCCCTGTAGGAGCTTTCTGCATGGATACCTTTGTCATGCATTAACCTGACATTTTCAAATTTAATCTTCATTTTGAGTGGAAACCCAAGATTTAGTGTAATAGATTGGCTTGGTTTTATACCAACTCCACATAGTTTTTTACTACCGGTAGTTGTTAATAATTTCAAGAAATGTTATGTTTTACTAGTCAAAGCTGTGTTGAACGACTTTTACTGAGGAGGAATTGAAGTAATCATAGTCATGTGACTGATCAATGCCGGATACTGTAGGAGCTTTCTGTATTATCTTTATCCTGCATTTTGCAGCCACCTGTATAAGAGACTACTATTGGGCATTGTATTGTATTTAATACAGGTTTGACTCAATATATACTCAGCCTCCTGGTCATACAGAATTAACATAGAAACAGAAGGGAGTTGAAGAGTGATTGGACCATACTGTTTGGACGGAAAGAAGCAGTTTATGAAGAGCCTAGCAAACGCTACAATGTATATGGAGTTGACCATGTTTCTAACTGCATGTCATGTCAAATCAAACTGTCATAATACTGAGTTCCCATGCTACAGTGCTCCCTACCTACAGTGGCCCTTCCAAAAACAAGGCTTACCGCATTCCCAAAAAAAGACATTTATGTCTAACCATTTCACGGCTTAAAGTTGTCATTGGCTATTTTTTCTCAAAGTTGCGTATTGGACTTTTTGACATTAGGAACATAAAGACAAGTTGAAGTGACAAACAGTTTGAACCCAGATCAAAATGTCGCGTAAGGCTGTGCCTGATCTCTCTGTTCAAACTGTTTGCCAATGTAAGCCAAGTCATGCTCAGCACTTAAGGGTATAAAAGTCCCCTTTCTATAACAACTCCCTCCGAACAACACACACCATTTTTGTCTCCCATTGGGTGTTGTTGTAGCAAGGGAGCACTTTAGTTTTGAATCTGATGTTGTTCTTTTCAATAACCAGTCTATTACCAGTCTATTTAAGATCTATTCTAGTCAGCAGAACATTTTAAGTGACATCAAATGTACATATTTAATAATTAAAAAAATATAAATAAATTTAAAAAAGTAATAATTTTATGTAATAATGTTATATTCTGAAATTGTTAGGAAAATAGGGGAAAAATGCCAATATATAAGCAGAAACTGAAGAAAAAGTCTATTAAATACAAGAAAAAAAGGATTAATTTTCGAGTAGGAAGATATAAATACCTGTCAAAAATACCAGCAAGGATTTGACAGCGAAAGTTTTTTTGTACATGACCCATTCATACTATGTACATGAACACCAGTCAAACCTTTGAAAACCAGCCACTGAATGAAGCACTCTAATAGTTAACCCACTACCCCATAAATACGCCTTTTTATGCCTACAATTTACTTTTCATCTGAAGAAAATAGTTCCTTTTATAGTGTCAGCAATTTGTATCATAAGATATATTTCAATTTGCTATCTTCTAGCAGATGTTAGCTTAAAGCAGGCTGAAAGTAAAGCAGAATGCGCCTTAAGGCGCATTCTGTTTAACTTTCAACCTGCTTAAAGTGATAAGGTGTCTCCAAAATTAGAAACAGGCTATGGGGTTACGGGTTAAAGACCAGTGATATTTTAATGCTGGGTAAACATAATGCAGAAAGTTCCTACAGGTGTTTTCTGCATTACATTTGTCCTGTATTCAGTTGCATTCAGTCCTAGATACTGCAAATGTTGTTGTTTTTCAGTGGCCGCTAAGTACCAGCATATGACTGTACCAGTACATGTATATACAGCCTTACAATATTTACAAATAACAATGAATCCTCTATATACATGATTCTAAGCCACAATAAGAGAAAATGACATGAGTGAAATACCAGTTTATACTAGATGTACTGTATATACTCTACACCTTGTTGTTGTTGTTGAAATAGGATTTTATGTCGCTTTAACAGTATTTCAATCATATTGCGACTCCAGGAGACAAATTGCCCGATTAACACCTCATTTACATCGATCTAACAATACACAAATGTATGAGGTATTGGTCTAAAAATTTGAACTCTGACCAGAATACAAAAGTTTAAAAAAATTACATTCTGAATTTCAACCTTTCAGTACTTGGACTGGCCTACAAAAACATCATTTTATGATGGATTTATCCATCGATCGAATCATTGAAAAGGTTACACCTTTTGGTAGCCTTTGGTTTATGGCTGTGAATCCCATTTTTTTCTGCTTAGAGGTTTAAGAAGGAAATGCATAATCTGCAATTACTTAATGACAGTGAATTCTTAAGACTCCGGTCACTCTATGTTTTGCAGTTTTATAGCTGGGACCAAAATGTGCGTCAGTATTATTCAAGGAATTAATGTGTTTTGCAATAGCATAAGCCGAGTTCTGGTAAAAAATCCAATAATAACAAAAAGTCTCAAAATATCTAAATACAGACTGAGCTGATATTCTAAATTGCCATTTATCCCTACTGTGACTCATAAGCCCAAGCATTTACCAGAATTTTCCTGGTTTTTATCAGAGCAATGAAAATGTTTTTGATCCCCAAACATTTGCACAGGAAAATAAATTTAACCAATTACTCCATAGATATGCATTTTCACACCTTTTACTTTATTCCTCCACTATAAGAAATAGTTCCAGTTTATACAGTCATGAATATGTACCATAAAGTTCAAATTTCAAATTATAAGAGGTATTTTCTATATTCTACCAGATGGTAGCTTATAGCAGAATGTGCCTTAAAGCACATCCTGTTTCACTTTCAATCTATAATAGTCTTTAAAACAAGACACATGACATGGAGTAAAGGGTTAAAAATAACAAATAATGCCACACTTATAAGACACATCTACAAATAAAACTTTCAAAGCCACACAGCCACGAGTCAGTAACCTACAAATCATACATTTAAAGCATGAACACACAGAACATTTCAATGTTTGGATTAGTAAAACCAATGGTCATCAAATGGAACTAAAAACAAGAATTCTACAAAATTAAATGTGTCCTTTCTGTGCCCATCTGTCCACACCTTTCGTTTGGTTGGTCTTGCACTTATACTTTTTAACCTTTTACTCCATAGATACACCTTTTAACGCAATAAATTGGTTCCTCCACAGAAGAAAATAGTTCCAATTTATAGTCATGAATATGTATCAAAATATTTTTTTCTGTATTCTAGTATATATTAGCTTAAAGCAGGCTGAAGGTAAAGCAGAATGTGCCCTAGGGCACATTCTGCTTTACTTTCATTCTGCTTTATTAAGTTGCCACCTATCTTCATACTAGGAACAGGCTATGGAGTGAAGAGTTAAGCAACAGAGCTAACACAAAAAGTTAACATTGGAAGTAGATCCCAAATGTTTGACGCAAACAAGGATGGAAAGGCAACACCTTAGTCTCTCTGTCACTTCTTCATCCTGGTGAGACAAAATGCATAGACAAACACAAAAGAAGCATTAACCCTCATTCTGCTAACAAATGTTCCACTGACATTTGCAGCAGTTTTGATCCAGATTAGATGCTGAAATACTCGGCATTTGATTCTTTTTCAGACAAAATTGTTTGATTAACTTATTTAGGTTTCTTCACTTTGTAGACATGAAAACAAATCTTGAATATTTCCGAGCAATAGCCTTTGAAACAAATTATAATACAGTTAAACCTCTCTATTACGACCACTAAAACAAAGGCTAATTGATTGTATAAAAGATAGACAATAGATTAAAAGCAAGGTGACAGTAAAACAGAAAGCTCCTGAAGGAGCTTTCTGTTTTACTGTCACCTTGCTTTGAGCAGTCACCTGTCCTAAATACCTAATAATTACCATATTCCAGTGGTTGTAATAGAGAGGTTTTACTGTATTTCCCAGAAATATCTTGTGAAATATAATATGCTAGCAGAATAAGGGACATAATAGCATTCAACTGCTAATGTTGAAGAAATAAAAGAGCTTAATGACTTGATGCATGGATATCACATAAGATCTATCACAAGAGTTCTGAAGCAAATCAAATTAAAAGTCCTACAACTAGAACTTTATGAGTGACCCTTCAACAATGATTCTTGGAAATTCTCTGAAGCAGGTAACAATTAAATACAGAACAAAAGTAATACAGTAGAATATTTTGAGGGCATTTTCTGCAAATACTTTTCTCCTGCAATAAGTAGCAACCTGTCTTTAGAGATTTCCATGATCCATGCTTATAAAGCATTTGATATGTCAAGCTTTTGATTGATCAGATTTGTGCAGAATGATCAAATCTGACCAATCAAAAGATGAGAAAGATCTGACTCCTCTCAAATGCTTTATAAACAAAGACCCATGTTTCTTTGTTTGTCCTGTCACTCAAAAAAAGTATGACTGTATGTCTAAAAGTACAAATGCAACATAACAATTATCTATATTTGTAAAGCAAAGTTACTCTGAAAAACCAAAGAAAATGTGCAAAAATGAAAAAATGCAGTGCAGTACAGTTAACCTGTTCCCTCATAAAAATGCCATTTTAAGCCATTAAGCGTTCCTTTTTATTATAGAACTGCCGTGTTGTCAGGCATCTAGATATACTTCTTCATACTTCTACACTGTCTTGAACCTAAGCCAGTGGATTCCTACATCTTTACAGGTGGCTGCTTAAAGTAGGCTACAAGT
Organism: Gari tellinella; assembly: GCA_922989275.2. Classification (NCBI taxonomy): domain Eukaryota; kingdom Metazoa; phylum Mollusca; class Bivalvia; order Cardiida; family Psammobiidae; genus Gari; species Gari tellinella. The sequence continues at coordinate 49,870,173 of OV277864.1, forward strand.
AAGCAGGTTGTTACTTAAAGTAGGCTAAAAATACAGCAGAAATAATCCAGAGGAAGATTTCTACTTTACTTTCAGCAAACACACTATGAGGTGACAGGTTAATAGCTAAAGCAAAATTAAAATCAAACAAGTACAACAGAAGTGAAGAAATTAAATGCAAATTACTAGCAACATGTCACACCACACTGTTAACACTCAAACCTTGGAGACTTCATATCTCATTAGTTCTATCAATTCTTTGGTCTTAGAAGATCCGGCAACATTAATTTAAACATTAAAATGTTTGGAAATACATGTATCAACATACATATAGTTAGCTCTATACATAGACCATGCAAACGTCCAACCTATATTTTAACTTCCAAATATGGGTGTGTTAGATTTATGCAATCTTGTTATATCAAAATTAAACTGTAGAACTACATGTACCAGTATGGTAAGATGAAGAACAGAGAGATTGAGCTAACAAGGTCTGAGTGGTTTTAATTGTTGCTTTTAAAATATGTTTGACTGTATGAGACAAACTGAACTGGAATAATCTGAGAATATGACAAACTTGCATTGTAGTAAGGTTAATATCCACCAAACAACACATGTTCATAGTAACACACATACACACCTGAAGTAGCATACAAACTGTAACACATTTTAAACCATAACTGCCATTTATACCAGCATCCTGAAACAGTATCTTGTACCCCTAAACAATCTAGGTCGGAGGGTATGAAACTTTCTCAGTGAGAGCATGCAACCAATTAAATCTTTCTACCGCCTTGAGCATAACCACTGACTCTTGAAAAGAAGTATTCATATACTCATTCAAAAGATGAAGAAATCAAAGTTTCTAGGTCTGATCCTTAGGTTACAAAACATTTAGATTTTGCAGCATGCTCAGAATACGGTAAGCTTGCTGCTAAAAGAAAGAATGTTTTGTAATCTTGATAACAGACCTAGAAACTATGATGTTTTCAATTTCTGTTTCAAACTTTCAACTTGCTTTAAGTCTGCACAAGTTCTATGACTGTAAGCTCCATACTTATTCAGATTTGTGGGAGAAGAAATTTATTTGTTCCTTGCTCAAAAAGTGAGAGTTTCATAACCTTGGACCCTTATTATATAAACTTAATAGATCATGAACAGAATCAAACACAGGATTTGACACTATCAGTTGTTCAAACAACATTGAGTAAAGAAGAGTAAATTTTAACTCTTTGCATGCAAGCGGAGGATATTACCCATAGTGATTACCTTTGCAAACAGTTTAGATCAAGATCAGACACTACATAATGCATATTCTAGTATATTTACCTTAAAGCAGGCTGAAAGTAAAGCAGAATGCGCCTTAAGGTACATTCTGCTTTACCTTCAACCTGATTTAAGTGGTCACCCATCATCAAAACTAGAAACAGACTATGGGGTAATGTAACAAACTCAGTATCTGTTGTACAATATGAACCATTCTTGATACTTCCATTCAAACACTTCAACATTCAAAAATTCCTCAAACTGTTTCCATAAAACATCAGTGCTCTCTGAAATAGTTTGTTGAAGCAGTATTTGAGAAGTTTTTAAGCCTCAAAACAAATATACCTCCCAACAGAGATTCCTGCCTTTTCATTTTTTTTCCATATCTCATTTTACAATTGATTTAATAACATAGTGAGCATGTTTGTTCACAATAAATTAAAATATTATTATTAGTTTAACATATGACTTATGTCAGTTAGAAATAGTTTTAAAGTATTGAGGATATCTTTTATTTTGTGAAATTTCTCATCAGACATACCAGATAAATTTTATTCAATTTTATTTATAAGTTTTCTGGTACACTTTACTAAAGCAAACGTGATTCAGCAAGAACCATTTCCATAATTTTTATCCCATACCACAACCTCGCCTGCAGCTAAAAACTTCTGATCTAGTTCCAATGTCCAAAATTTAAAACCTCTACTAAGCACCATATGATATGCTTTTACCCCTCCAACCATATTAACACCACAAATGAATATTTGTTGATGGCATTGAATACAGGTAGCAGTTTAAAGCAAAATGACAGGAAAACAGAAAGTCCCTATGGGATTTGAGCTTTCTGCTTTACATGCATATTGCTTTAAGCAATAACCTGCCTTAAACATAGTTGGATATACAGTTAAACCTCTCTTTTAGGACCACCAAATAGATAGGCTAATTGATTGTATAAAAGAAAGGTTACAGCTTAAAGCAATGTGACAGTATAACAGATAGCTCCTAAAAGAGCTTTCTGTTTTACTGTCACTGACATGCATATTGCTTTAAGCAATAACCTGCCTTAAATATAGTTGGATATACAGTTAAACCTCTCTTTTAGGACCACCAAATAGAAAGGCTAATTGATTGTATAAAAGAAAGGTTACAGCTTAAAGCAATGTGACAGTATAACAGAAAGCTCCTAAAGGAGCTTTCTGTTTTACTGTCACCTTGCTTTAATCAGTCACTTGTCTTAAACATATAATAATTAGCACAATTTAGTGGTCGTAGTAAAGATAATTTACTGTAGTAGATTTGGACATTTGGCTACAGAGGAAAGGGTGAAGATGTATCAGTAAAAGTAAAAGTAAAAGAAACCAACATAACTTTGTCTTAAAGACTACACCAGGTCTTGAATTCATCAACACATTCACAGGCTTGAGAATAATGAATGACAATGAATAGATTTAGATTTGATCCCAGTTTCTACCAGAAAGGTACAAGCTAGGAATCAAAACAGATTGAAGCTTAGCCAATTACCCCATAATTACCTTTAATTTACTCTAACTTTATAGAAAATAATTCCAATATTCCTTTTTATTCAGTCATGTATACACACCATTAGAAATATTTTCTATTTAATGCAGATGATAGCTCAAAGCAAGCTGAGAATAAAGCAGAATTCTGCTTTAATGTCAACCTGCATTATGTGATCACTTGTCTCCAAAGCTAGTAATAGGCTATGGGGTAAAGGGTTAAGAATACGTTAGTGAATTCACGACTTGATTGAAACACATTAGATGACTTGTTCGTCAATACATCTTATGTCATTACATAACATGTTGTTTTTGATGAACATTCATTTTTCTGAGCTGAACTCAGTTTCTGCAAAAATAAAACTGCATGAAAGACTGATCCACAGTTGGCGCCGACAAGTGTTAGTACAAAAATAAACAACCTATGTGCACAAGAAACACGTAATCATTACATGGAAATGAACACTTGAAAGACAGATATGCCTAAGCTTATTGGATAGAAAGAGTAAAATGGAAAAACAAACATTTAAGAAAATAGACTGCATACCTTTCTCCTCTAGAGAGGACATATTCAGAGCAGAAAAAAATATAGTTGTCATAGGCCTGGTATTTCTTATACTGAAAATTCTGATTTCAAAGCCTGCAAGTTTTATTTTACAATAAAAAATAAAAAAAATTTCAGCTTGTGAAACCAGTTCCATAATCTATCAGGTCTGAAGAATATGAATCCTTGCCTTCATTATAGAACAATAACACAACTTAACATTCTCCTTCACCTATAGAAAGCTATCAAGATGGTAGTTTAAAGCAGGATAAACGTAAAGCAGAAAGTTCCTAAAGGAGCTTTCTGCTTTACTCTTATCTTGCTTTAAACTATCACCAACTTTAAAATCAGTTGGACATAAGTGATTTATATAATGGAAGAAAGGATTAAATACTTTACAGTTCACAAGCAATTTCAAATCCGAATTAACTTAAAACAGTTTGTCTCAATATCATTCACATATCAAGTTGAGCAAAAGGTTACGTTATAACATAGACTAGCATTGCACACTGAAACAGTAACTTTTGGCTGGTTAGTATACAACTAGTAGTATTAAAATGAAACTGTACATGTAAGAAACCATACAATCAATGTGTAATGGGACTCACTCTCAGGTAACACTTTACCTTATACAATCTATCAGAGATCCAGATTAGGGAGCGTGCAGCATATTTCAAATAACTTTCTTATTTCTTCATTAAACCCTATGTTGTTACTACTCATTAGAATCGTCTCAAAGAGACGATTCTAATGAGTGGAAACAACATAGGGTATGCTGGAAGCATAACAGAGAAAATATTGGAATTGCTCAGATTACCAACTCTTATTGTATGAATCAATGTGTAATAGGTTCATTCTCATGTAACCCTTTCCCCTGTCAGGCTGTAACCCCACCCATTACAAATATTTACCCATTTCTCAAACAATATCATATTACTTGCTATCACTTCTCATTGAAACTCCTACTTAATGCTCCATAGAAATGCATTTCCATGCTTCTTCCCTGTTCTGATAAAGATCCATAGGAATTATTTCCCTACATCCAGGCAGATGGCTACTTAAAGCAAACATAAAATTTTAATACTTTACTCCATTAGTACACATTTAATTTATTCCTCCACTGAAGAATTTAGTTCAAATTTATACAGTGAAGAGTAATGTATCATAAGAAATATTTTCAATGTTATAGCAGATGTTAGCTTAAAGCAAGCTGAAATTAAAGCAGAATGCGCCTTAAAGCACATTCTGCTATACTCCAAACCTGCTTTAAGTGGTTACATGTCTTCAAAAATAGAAACAGGCTATTGAGTAAAAGGGATAGCAGAAATCAAACCCTTGGAGAATTCTGCTATACTTTCAGCCTGCTTAGAGCAGCTGTCTTTTTAATATACTATTACGGTACCAATCTGTAGGGGATGGGTTAACACAGTTTCTTATCAATTTCCCATGCTCTAATATTAAAGTAACAATTGAACAAACTTATCAATATAACAATAACTATACATCTTCTTTTATAAATCTTTTATACTGTGAAATTAGTGTTAAGTGACCATCTAGAAGATTCTTGTTCTGTCTTTACAACAAGGGGCAGTATATAGCAGGACAAAAATGCAGAAAACTCATTTAAAATGACCTAAAGGAGCTTTCTGCTTTACTTTCATCTTGCTTTGAGTAGTATTCTGCCTGAATTCATTTACCCATGAAACTTTTAATGAACAATTCCAATTTCAAAATAAGTCTAGTCTATTTTTGACTATTTAGGGTTGATTTTAACAATATATTTCAAAATGACAAACAGTGTAGACCCTGATCAGAGGGTTCCTTAAGGAACCCTCTGATCAGGGTCTACACTATTTGCATAGCACAAGTGTAATCCTCACAGGTACACTGTTTGTGAATGACGAGTATACTGGTCACTAGGGTTGAATATGTTAAACACAGTTAGGTATAGGTAATTTGCTCTTTTAGTATGGAAGAAAGAGTGAAAGAAACCCCCTGCGCTTCATTACGGAAAAGTTGCTTTATACTGGTATGACAGTGGGTTTGCAACCAATCCAGGTACAGGAAGTTTAGACATGCCTTGGCGCCATTTCTTGTCCGGTTTTGATCTGTTGCCCCAGGCTTGATACTGGACCTCATCTCCCTTCAATCCAAGTTCATGACTGTAGGATGAAGCATAAGGAATGCAGACACCTAGAGTAATCTCCCTTAGAGCTCTTAGACAAGTCACATACAATTCAACAGTTATAGAGTTTTTGGAAGGAGTTTAGAACATGATTTCATTGCCGGCTGTGGCCTCTCTCACATATGATGTAAATCTCTTGAGGAATTTGGGATACTCTCTCTTGTAAACTGCTCTCAAGACTGACGCTGGGGCCCAGCCTCCTGGATTGACTGAAATTAGCAAACAAAAACAATATATAAGACAATCATCTAAATTATAACTAAATTATAAACCCACATATTTTAATCCTCTTTCTCTCAATGCTTATTTCTAGTTTTGAAGACAGGTGACCACTTCAAGCAGGTTAAAAGTAAAGAAGAATGCGCCTTAAGGTGCATTCTGCTTCATTTTCAGCCTGCTTAAAGCAAGCAGCTACTAGGATATAGAAAATATTTCTTATGGTACATGTTCATAACTGTTTAAATTGTCTTCAGTGTAGGAATAAATCAAATGCATAAAAAATCTTTAATGGGTATTGGATTAAAGAAAACTCATAACAGTTTGTCTATATTGAGTATAGAGACAGAAATTTATCTCAATTTCTTAACAAATACCATAAGATGGTTTTTTTCGCGAGAAGGATTTTCGGTATTTTCATGTGTGTATCAAACTCAAGTAAATCTAATCTGCCAAATATTCCTAGCTTTCCATATTTCGTTTTCGGCAAAAACTCCACTCGAGGCAGTTTGTCGTCTAAAATTATTAGTCACATTGTATGTAGAAATACTGGTATCAATGCATTGCCTAACATTCTGGGTCCAAAATAACCATTCTGTGCCTTATTTATACTCAAACTGTTTATAAATGGCAATCAAGTCGGGATCGGCAGACAGAGGGCTAATGGCTTTTACAGTTTGACTTATGTAATTCATTCGTGCACGACAGCTTGTCTGCTTGCAATTAAAACACTACAATTCTCCATTGTTTACATGTATATAAACAGGTGAATGCAGTTTGAAACAGTTTGGATCCTTGAGAGTCATCGATTTGATCGGCTTCTGACCTGGATCGAGTGGTGACTTTTTGCCGCTTTATCTCATTTATGGAGGAAAGATGGAAATGGCATCCAATCATAATGTAAACAAGTGCGCTAAATACTTTATGAAGGGAGATAGATATCCGTTGCCGTCATGTTAAAATACAATTACTTTCCTTAGTTTTGAATGTGCCATTGACTTATGAGAATACAACACAAACCGGTAAAACAGACATTAACATTATATCCATTAAAAATAGATTTTCAATACATTTTGCGCAAAAAATGAACACTCTAAAATTTCATTTATGGTAGAATCGCTATATTTGCGTCGCGCATAAATAACCGCTTATGCGGTATAATTCCTTTACAACTCCATACCTTCAGCAGTATAGGTGATTTTACATTTGATGTTGTCCCTGGTGATTTTGCCATCTACTGGCGGCTCTATGATGGTTTGACATACCATAGCTACATTCATTGTCACACGCACATACTTATTAGCCTGCAAAATACAAAATATTAGTCAACATAGCTTAACCCATTACCCCATATCCTGCTTCCAGTTTTTAAGAGAAGTAACCACTTAACCCTTTCCTCCCTGAAACCTCAATTGGACAATTCTAGTTTTCAATGAGGTCTAGTCCATTTTTTACTTTTAAGGGTTGATTTTTGTAATATATTTCAAGATTACAAACAGTGTAGACCCTAATCAGAGGGCTCCTTAAGGAGCCCTCTGATCAGGGTTTACACTGTTTGCATAGGACAAGTGTACTTCTCACAGGTATGCTGTTTGCAAATGACGCATATATGCGTGACTAGGGTTCAAAGAGTTAAACCAGGTTGAAAATACAGCAGAATGTGCCTTAATGCACATTCTGCTTTACTTTCAGCCTGCTTTAAGCTACCACCTGCTACAGTATAGAAAATATTCTTATACTATATATTCATTACTGTATAATGTGGAACATTTTTCTTCATTGGAATAATAAATTATAGGCGTAAAATGTGTATTTATGGGTAAACGGGTTAAATTACAAGGAGTTTTTCAAACAAAAGCACTTACGAATACACATAAACTTATGCTGTGACTACTGGATAAAATTTGTCAAATATCTCTGTCAAAATAAATAAGAACAAGATTTGGATGTGAAACACCATTCCCCTGATGTGACCATCGCCTCTGAATGACCTTGACGTTTGTCTGACATGACCCAACTTGATCTATGCACAAGAGATTCCTGAGTTGATTACATATGACAAATATGAAGTCTCTACCCCATGTAGTTCTAAAGTTATGGCTGATGAAAAATTCAGCCTATTTTTTACCTCTAAATGACCTTGACCTTTATCAGACATAAACAAATTTGTACTGAATTCAAAAGCTTCTTAAGTGGAATACACATCCTTAAGCTTCAAGGGATCTTTAACACAAATGTCTTTAACAGAAACAAATGGGTTTTAAATCATTTGTAATGTTGCTTTAACAGCACTTTACTATAATAGTCCCTCAAGGTTATATATATTGCATGAATTTCAATTGTGCACATTCCACTGAGCTACATGTATATACTTACAGCAATAGTGTCATGGTCTGTGGAGTAGTTGACCACGATCCACAGATCTGGTTCTTCATCAGTCTCTCCCTGTACATGGCGTATGTGTGTCCAGAACAAGGCGTCCCGCTGTGAGGCTGGCCATACTCGTTTGACCACATTGTGACAGATGAAGGAATCCTCTGACAGCCACTCTACTACATTACTACTGTCAATGGTAGCTGGAAGATGAGATATAGACTTACTGATTATATCATGGTACATCAACCAAAGAAAATAGCAAGAGTTGGTGTTCAGGCAGCTCAGTGGTTAGTGCACTAGCTTCTTACCAATGCCGTCCAGTTTGATCCCATATGGGGCAGCGTCACTGTTTCTTCAACAAAAAAGACCACATGTCATCATTTGTGCCAGCATGAGTCATTTGTTTAAATTGTCAGAACTTGTTTCATAATCGTTATAAAATAAACAAATTTCAACCTTTAATAAACTGCTATATAAATATGAGAAAGGGAAAGGCTATGCTTGATTTTGTCTGCCATCTAAAGGGCTTCACATAAGAGGGAGTAAATCGAACAATTCCAACACTTTTTCACTTATCTCAGCACCAAATCCTATAATCTTCGAGACAATTCTTATGAGTGACACCATAGGGCTTAATACAGAAATAAAGATTTTAAATTTTGAAATCATCCCCTAACTTGAATCTATGTGTGCCTCACAGTTTTGAGACTTACCCTCCCAGTCCATTCTGTATTTGATGTCCCAGAAATGATGACACACCTCATGGCCTGTTATACCCTGTAATATAAAGGTCAAAGTTCAAGGTCACCTATTCAACTTGTTTACTATTTAAATATCTTATTTTGTTTTGGCATTTGAATATCCTATTCTACTCTGTTCAGCTCATGTCCAACTACAAGAAAGAATATTAAATGTTAATATTTATGAAACACACAATATTATATACATTTGTCTATAAGAGACTAAGACATCCTAACATTAACCCATTACTCCCTAAATAAACCTTTTTTATGATTTTAATTTATTCCTCCAATGAAGAAAATAGCTCCACCTTATATGACCAGGAAAATGTACTATTAAAAATATATTCTATATTCAAACAGATAGTTAAACTTAAAGCAGACTGCTTTGCTTTCAACCTGCTTTAAGTGGACACTTGTCTTCAAAACTAGAAGGAAGCTTAAGTGGGAAAAGAGTTGAGAACTGTTATCAATTCAAAGGTGAGTTAACCCTTAGCCCGCCAAATAAATTGTCGTCTGCTATATTTCTCGTCTACTTCAAGTTTCAAAGTGCTTCAAAGTTGCTCAAAATGTTGTCCGAGTGTCAAACAGCTTGGATCCGGATGAGACGCCGAGTTACTCGGCGTCTCATCCCGATCCAAGCTGTTTGCATATGGAGCTATAGTTGTGAGTGGCAGGCTAAGGGTTAAAGTCTACAAAACTAGAAACATGCTATGGGGTAATGGGTTAATTTAAGAATCAGAAATATGAATTACAGAGAGCTAGTTATATCAGCATAGTTAAAATGAATAAGTTACAGAAATAATTTAAACTCAGATATTTATAAGACATTTCACCAGTAAATGTTTTCAGTAACAAACACTTTCTCATTCACCCCTGTAACTTTTAATGGACAATTCCAATTTCAAAATAAGTCTAGTTCATTTTCTACTTTTAAGGGTTGATTTTAACAATATATCTCAAAATGACAAACAGTGTAGATCCTGATCAGAGGACTCCTTAAGGAGCCCTCTGATCAGGATCTACACTGTTTGCATAGGACAAGTGTAATCCTTACAGGTATACTGTTTGTAAATGACAAGTATACTCGTTGCTAGGGTTGAATGTGTTAAACATCACCAACATTCTAGTGCAAGAAGAAACAGATCACACAGTTTATGATTTTTATATTTATGTCCCATATAAAAGTTACATTAAATTTATCAAGTATCCAAGCATTCTAGTAAGTGGTGTTGATGCTAACCTGGGGCCCGTTTCATAAAACTTAGTTCGACAAAAACTGTCGTAAATCAAAACTTTAATACATTTAATTTCTGATTTCTCTATCTAATCCTGTCTTGTGACATCTCTTTGGAATTGTCTTTTCAAGACAATTCCAAAGAGATGTCACAAGACAGGATTAGATTGAGAAATAAATAAATATTAAGACTTTTATAACCTGAATTACGACAACATTTGTCGTACGAAGTTTTATGAAAGGGGCCCCTGGTTTGGTTGCAACATATGGACAGGACAATCTCTATCTGAGACCTCAGCATTAATTAGTAGATGCTAAGGGCATAGAAACAAGCGAGACTTCTTTTTTTATTAAATAACTCATATATTTCATGTTTCTTTTGACCAAACCACTTTTTAGCACCAAAAAAATATCTTGTTTCTATTATCTAAAATTATATTAGCTAATAAAACTAGAGCTATCACTAACGGTGATAATATACCCCCACATCTTGAAATAAAATGAATGAATTACTTTATTTAGTGAGGGTGACTCATTTAATCTAACAACTAATCCCCCATGAGGCCTTCTTGACAAGGATTTTCAATAATCAGGGTCAAAGGTCAAGGTGACCAGAAAAAGACACTCTGCAACCCTAAAATGTATCCATGGCACACATTAGGTTTGGTAATCCTAAATGGCATAGTATAGGAGATATCCTCTGGACTAGGTTTTTCAATAATCAAGGTCAGAGGTCAAGGTCAAAGCGACCTGAAAGTGGTACCCAAAACTTTTCCATCTCAAGACATCTGCACACTCAAGGTTTGTTAATCATATGTTATATGGCATAAGAGTTATGATCCTGACAAGGTCTTTTTATTAATATTATCAAGGTCAAAGGGCAAGGTTATAGTCAAACTGACCTGAAAGTGGTATGTGACACGTACTGGGCAATCCCAATATGTACATTTGTATACACACCAGGTTTGGTAATCTCAGATGGAATAGTCAAGGAGTTGTGCTCTGGACAAGGTTTTTCAATAATTAAGGACAGAGGTCAAGGTCCCAGAGACCTAAAATGTGTGCCATGCCTATTTACTACTCCTGATTAACACTTATACGAAGTATCAAGTTTATAAGGTTGAAACTGAAAGAGTAGTAAGCAGTACAAGATTTTGCCGAAGACAGGCCACAAGTTTCAAGGCCAGAGGTCAGGTCAAGGAGAACAGAAAATTGTTGTCTTGCACATGCATCTACAGCTCCTGATTAACATTTCAAACTGGTGCATAAAAATCACTGGGGTCAGCCAGTAAGAACAAATACCAATTGTTCAGTTAAGTACAAACACCAGTTTGTAGGTAAAAACAATCTGATGAGTCCTAATACCTCTAATTACTCTTAATTAACTGTGTTTCAGTCAGGAGGCTTATTTAAAACACAGAGGATGATAATAAAGTAAATAGCTTATTCGGAAGCTTTCTGCTTTAATTTCATCCTGCTTTCAGTTGCTACCAATAACAAGACTGCGCGTTCAATAAACGCTTATGCCCCCGGTGGCAACCTTGACAGTATATTTTGAATTTTTTCTAAGTCCAAATTAGGTCAAGGTCAAGGTCAAAATCAAGGTTGGGTGATATTGGTGGATAGGGAATGGTCCAAGGCAACAACTGTATAAGTATCCAAGCATTGGAGTAAGCGGTGTTGATGCTAGACGAAACGGTAAAATCTAGTTAACCAAGAAATAGCCCACACAAAATATTCTAAGTCCAAATGAGGTCAAGGTCAAGGTCAAAATCAAGGTTGGGTATTATTGGTGGCTAGGGAATGGTCCAAGGCAACAACTGTATAAGTATCCAAGCATTTGGATAAGTGGTGTTGTTGCTAGACGAAACGGTAAAATCTACTTAACCTGGTTACGGACGGAAGGACGGACGGACAGGACGATTACTATATGCTCCCGCATCTGTCGATGCCGGGGGCATAAAAATGTGTTTATTTACCCTGGTATCTACTACAGTGGAGAATCTGTTATTCTTTCCCAATTAAAGCGTTTACGCTAAAACTATTATTTGCAGTGCAAACAGTTTGGAGCCAGATCAGACGCCGGGTAGCCCGGCGTCTGATCAGACTCCAAACTGTTTGCCACCAAGATAAACAAGAATTATCAGAATTGTCCAAAAGTTGTTCTTTTCTACGTTTTAGTGTTTTGCGTTTGCATACGTTTGCGTTTAAACGGGAAAGAATAACAGATTCTCCACTGTACCATTGTTGAATATTCACTAATTGTGGTATTTTTTAAAAGAAAAAGGATTAAACACCAGTTGTGATTAAACCTGGAGAAACTGTTATTCTTTCCCAATATATTAATTTAAACAATTGTGTCCAATGCAAAACAGTTTGGAGCCAGATCACGCATCTGGAAACCCATGCAGTGCCTGATCTAACTGCAAACTGTTTACCTGTGATTAAGTCAGAAATAAATCATCAGAATTTTTAAAAGACATTTTATACATTTTAACCCTTTCCCCCATAGAAGTGCCTTTTAGCACATTCAATTTATTCATCCACTAAAGAAAATAATTCCAATTTTTACAGTCATGATCATGTACCATAAGAAATATTTTCTATATCCTAGAAGATGGTAGCTTAAAGCAGGCTGGAAGTAAAGCAGAATGCGCCTTAAGGCACAATCTGCTTTACTTTCAACCTGCTTTAAGTGGTCACCTATCTTCAAAACTAGAAACAGGCCTTTGGTAAAGGGTTAATGCATGGCATTTGCATCATTGTTCAAACAGGAAAGAATAACATTTTCTCCACTGTACAAAGATCTATACAATACAGTTTGTGAGTCAAAATATCCAAGTGGTAAATACAGGACGATATCAGTTGGTACAATGTAAGTATGAATGTAACCAGTGTAAAGCTGCACAGTAAAATTGGTGGAATAAAACTTACGACATGCTTTAGTGAAGCGGTTCACACAAACACATCCCATAACATTTACACCATTTATTTTAATTGATATTATGTTTTCAGCAAAGTATAAAACATCGTCAGTGTATTAAAGCTGAAAGGTTTTAAAAAGTCAAACTGAACTAAATGAATAAAAATACATGTACCCTAAATGAATATAAATGCATGTACCATGTTCTATTTCTAACATGGATAAATTAAATATAATTTCTTCCTTTTCTTCCTTTACACTCACCAAACAGCCATTCAGAGTTAGTATTTACATCAGGCTCTAATAAACATATCCTCCATATTAACCCAAGTTACCCAATACAAATAGCCTGTTTAAAGTTTTGAAAACAAATAACTACTTGAAGCAGAATGCACCTTAAGGCCCATTCTGCTTTACTTTCAACTTGCTTTAAGTCAGTCACCTATTTTCAAAACTTAGAAACAGACTATGGTGTAATGGGTAAACTTGATCATATCTATCAAAATGATAGCTCATACATTGTCATCTCTTCAATGAAAACTTTTGAAACCTATAACATTGGATCAAAACAACAATAACTAATAGTTTACAAATAACATAGCCAATAAGTATTGTTAAAACAACTGAAGTAAATATTTGTTCCTTCCCTTGTCAATTTGCAGGACAGTGTTTAGTATAAACCTCCCCAAAACAAGACTCACTAAAATCGAAATTCTCTCAAAAACTGAATCTTTTTGTCTGTCCCCTACAGTTTGTTCTTCTTGGAAAAGACATTGCCCTATCTCATTAATGGTTCCCTACCTTAACCCATAGCCTGCCACTCACGACTATAGCTCCATATGCAAACAGCTTGGATCTGGATGAGACGCCGAGTAACTCGGCGTCTCATCCAGATCCAAGCTGTTTGACACTTGGACAACATTTTCAGCAATTTTGAGCAACTTTGAAGCACTTTGAAACTTGAAGCAGACGAGAAATATAGCAGACGACAATTTATTTGGCGGGCTAAGGGTTAATGCAGGGCAATAGTTATGCATACGTTCCTTTACCCATTACTACATAGATATGCCTCTTTATGCCTGTAATTCATTCCCCCACCGACAGTGAAGAAAATAGCACTACTTCATACAGCAATTTATATAATTAATGTACCAGATGATTTTGTTTGTTTGTTTTTGATTTTACGTCGCTTTCAACAGTATTTCAGTCATATCACGACGTCCAGTTAATCACAGGTGGAGGAAGACCCATGTACCAGATGAAGTATATTTCATTTCCTAGCAGATTGCAGCTTATAAGGCAGGCTGAAAGTTAAGCAGAATGTTCCTTAACTCTTTCCTCCCTAAAACTTTAAATGGACAATCCCAGTTTCCATTTTAGTCTAGTCCATTTCTGACTTTTAAGGGTTGTTTTGTCAATGTTTTGCATTATGACAAACAGTGAAGACCCAGATCAGAGGGCTCCGAAAGGAGCCCTCTGATCTGGGTATTCACTGTTTGCATAGGACAAGTGGTCTTTTCACATTTACACTGTTTGAAAAGGACGCCTATATGCGGGACTAGGGTTCAAAGGGTTAAGGTGGTTTCTACTTTACTTTCACTCAGTTTTAAGTAGTCACCTCACTCACCTGTCTTCAATAATAGAAACAGGCTATGGAATAAAGTGTAAAGGAGCTTTCTAAAAATACTTTTGTTCTGCATAAAGCAGCCACCTGCCTCAAAGTAAATGGTGAATCAAATTCTATTGAATGATTACAAAGCCTTGATAATCAGAAAACCTCTCTAAACCAAAGATTTTGCTTGGTCCAGAAAATATCAATTTTCGGAGGTATCACTGTATCTACAAACACATATGCATTTGTTTTGGGGTTTTTGTTTGTTAACTTCAGTTTCTGCCATCTATGAGCTAATTGGATGCCCCAGAGAGGAGGGGAGCGGATACAGAGATCCCGGATGCAATGCCCTACCCTTATTATCAACAGAGTTCTCTGATTCTTTTAGATGCCAAGTGTAAAGCACTGACACATCGGACCTCGGTTTATAAAGTCTCATCCGATGGACTTCGTTCGATGGGGAATCAAACTCACGACCCCTGACTCCAATATCGAGCCCTTTATCCCTTGACTACGACCGTCGATAAACACATATATGCATTCAAACCTAAACATCATTATCAAGCACTTTACCCCTCGACTACGTCCGCCGGTAAACACATATGCATTCAAAACATTAATTTTGTACACATGAATAAAATCAGTCAATGACTAGTACTACGTATCTACTGATCCTTCATCTGGTCTCGGTCTGAAAAATGAAAATCTTAAAGATCCTTGACAAATCAAATAGCATTAAAATCCTGATACAATATTATATATAGAATATAATAACATTGAAATTTGAATATATCAAACCTAAACAATTGGAATTTGAAGAAAATCTAAGTCTTGATATTGTTATACACATAGTTAAATGTGATTATTTTGGAAAAAAGTAGTTGAAAGAATGGGCATTTACTTACTATTAAAAATATTACATGCTTTTTAGTTTAAAGAGGCATTAGTCATGTAAAATTTCCAAATTGAACTGAACAAAAGGAGCACCTTCACTCATATAACATGAAATCAAACAGTAAAACACCATCACCAGTGGATAGGTAAAGCAATAGAAATAGCTGTCTGTAATAAACACATGGCTTATATATACAGCGGAGAAAACGTTATTCTTTCCCGTTAAAACGAAAACAAAACGCAAACGCATTGCAGAAAATGGACCATTAAATAACACATTTCTGACTTTTTATTTGATATGAGTTGCAAACAATTTGGAGCCTGATCAGACGCCGGGTTACCCGGCGTCTGATCTGGCTCCAAACAGTTTGCAATGAGGATTATAGTATTGGCGTAAATATGTTTATTCGGAAAGAATAACGTCTTCTCCACTGTAGCATGTACTAAGAGGCATACACAAGGACTACCGGGTAATATATAACTAATTAGCATAACATCAAGCAACAACACTAGGAGGGTATAGCCAACACCTAATTGACCAAACAGGACCTAAAGCTTAGTTTAAATGCCTATAAGGCTACAATATAAGCTTGTTGAGTTGTACTGTTACTGTCATTGTAAAATCTACGGTAATAAGCTTCAACAGGGCTCCAGATAAGGGGAGTATATCATAACTAAAATCTTTATTGTGTCACTACTCATTAGAATCGTCTCAAAAACTAAAATCTTTATTTCCTATGGTGTCACTACTCATTAGAATCGTCTCAAAGAGACGATTCTAATGAGTAGTAACACCATATATTTTGGTGCTGAAATGATTATGAATGTTTGATTTGTTCAGTTTACTCCCCCTTATCTGGAGCTCTGTTCAAGCTTGCCTAATAATTGATCTGTCTATGCATGTAATTATAAATCGCCAGCTGGGCAGTGAATATTATTATTAATACATGTATTATTATACCTGATTTATATAGCACTCTTTTCAGACAGCAGTTATGCATTCAAAAGTGCTTCACTTGAAATTATATATATGAATGATGTGATATGATATAAAACAGAGCTCCAGATAAGGTGCGTTTTTGCGTTTTTCAGCATTAAATTTCACTGAAAACGCATTGGAAATGAAATCCCAGGGTGAAAAAACGCATTTCAAATGTCCATTCAGCATTACAATTCATATGAGTGCGTTTTACTCGGTTAGAATCTTAGAACTGTATTCCCGTTATTTCAAAATTTATTCACGCAAATCAAGCATACCCCTCGACTGGTTCCCGTTTCTGTTTTTAATTTTATCCGAGAATGTTCTAGGAATAAGGGTACCATGCTAATCGTCTAGATGCATAGCAAGCGTTCCGCGATTTGTGTAAAAATGGCGAACAGAAGCAAACCCGGAAGGTGTAAACGAAAATCAAGCGATACAGACACCACAAGCGTATTAAAATTCTTTAAACAGGATGAGAAAACAACAGCTGAATCAGTCGTGAGTGTGATATTGGTCGAAATAATTACTGACAGTGTCAGCAAGGTGGAAATATCTTCGAAGAAACACGTAGGGGATAGATTTTCTTATGAAAAACTGTTCAGCTTTGGAAAGAACAATTTCGTGGTTTCAAGTAATCGTAAGTAAAAAAGATCGAAGATTGAGAATTAGGAGGCGAAAAATATGGTCTAATATTAACCCAAACAGCAAACTCCTACCTGTGTATGTATTTTGGAGTGAGGGTGAAAACAAGCATTGTAATTTCAGATTTCAGCATTAGAAAAAAAAATAGGGGGTCAATCAGCATTAGGTTACAAAATTATCTGGAGCTCTGATAAAATAGAGAATTTCAGTTGACTCATAATTAAAGCTTATCTTCAAAGACTTGTAACTCTTTCTACACTCAAATTTTTAATTGAAAGTTCTACTTTTGAAACACTTGACCAAATAACTGTCAGGGCTAGAAAATGTTTTAAAAACATCCAAACATAAACAGTGCAATCTTCCTGAAGTAGCTCATTATTCTGATCTGAATCTATGCTGTTTACAAAATATAAAACACCAATATATTGGTTTTCAAAATCATAGAATGGGTTAAATATTTATGAAATCTGTATAATATTATAATGTAGATAAATGGATATCATCGGATATTAAGTGTATATTTGCAATACTATAAAGGTAACAGTCATACAAAAGTGCAATGTTTATTTAAAACTATATAATGCACAAGAAGTAAAAACTGATCACAATTAAGTTAGAGTGGATTTCAAATTCAACATAAACTACGGGGTATGCACAAATACAGTAAAAACTCGATTATACGAACTCGCGTTAGTTTGAACATACCCATATTTCAAAGTTAAAATGTGGCTTATAGCCACGTTTTAACTTTGAAATATGGATATGTTGGACTTAAGCCAGATCAAATTATCAAAATTCAACTTAGATAATACTGGTAAGATCGTTTAAAGCGAGTTCGAAGAATTTAGTTTCGACTGTATTTTCAAAACATTACTAGATCTACTAGCCAATAATTGCTTAGTGACAAAATTTCTTACAAGCAAAATATTTTTATTTAAACTATATTCTATCACTTTTATGTTATGCAGCAATGCTCTACTTATTTTCATGAGGTCTAGATTTTTAAGTAAAGTAAAACCTCTCTTTATAACAACAACTAAATTGATTTAATTATTAGATGTTTAAGACAGCTTAAAGCAAAGTGACAGTAAATCAGAAAGATCCTTCAGGAGCTTTCTGTTTTACTGTCACCTTGCTTTAAGCTGTCACCTATCTGTTATACAACCAATCAGCCTTCTTTTTGTGGTTGTAACAGAGAGGTTTTACTGTAAGTGTACAGTATAAACTCTTTTCGGCACCATTGATAGTATGAACAAATTTAATTTAATGAGTCTATAATGGTTAGGGTGATCATAACAGCTGGACTATAAAAATAAAACTTGTGTTAAATTAACAACCAAAATAAACTTTTTAAAAAATATATTGAAAATTTGCTAGCTAGAAAATGCATATTTTTTTAAAGATTTTAACTCTTTCACCTCTGAAACTTATAATAAATAATTAAATTTCTAAAGTCTAGTCCATATTTGACCATTGATTTTCACAATACATGTATATATATTACAAAATAACAAGCAGTAAAGACCCTAATCAGAGGGCTCCTTAAGCAGCCCTCTGATCTGGGTCTTTACTGTTTGCAGAACAGAGTCTTTATAATGTACACTGTGTATAAATGCTGAGTACACTCATTGCTAGGGTTCATTGAATTATCACTTATAAGACTATGGCCTGTCCTGGTCTACAAAGCTTTGGCTATACATATAAATGGCTGCATTGGTCAATTCATTCACCAGTTAACTAAATATTCATACAAGAAGAAGCAAAAGCCTTAATCATAGAGTATCATGTAGCATGCTTGTTCATCAAGCTGAAGCATCTGACATTCATTTTACATTAACCATTTCCTCCCTGAAACTTTAAATAGACAATTCCAGTTTCCATTTTAGTCTAGTCCATTTCTGACTTTTAAGGGTTGTTTTTGTCAATGTTTTGCATTATGACAAACAGTGAAAATCCTGATCAGAGATACGGGACTAGGGTTAAAAGGGTAAGTTTACTGGTAACCCACTCTTGTCTGTATTTCCTCAATGAATGTCTCAGTGTGCAACTTTTGCAAGTAACTGTCACGGGGCATGGCAAAAAAGTGCAGACCCTGACCAGAGGAATCCTAACCCCTAACCCCATATCCATAATCCTTGTTTTTAGTTTTAAAGACAGGTGACCACTTAAAGCCGGATGAAAGTATAGAAGAATGCACTTGCTTTAGAAGAGTCACTAATAATTTTTATATTTTAGGATATAGAATATATTTCTTATGTAATATATTCATGACTATAAACTACTTTCTTCAGTGGAGGAAGACATTTAAGGCATAAACAGGTATATTTTTTGAGAAATGACCATCTCATTGAGACCCTTTTCCATGTTTCTTAGTACTTTCTGATAAACAGGCTACAGCCATAGAAAAGTTTCCTCTGCTAGACTCAAAATTAAGCAGAAAGCTCCCAAAGGATTTTTCCATTTTACTTTCAACCTGCTTTAAGTGATCACCTGTCTTTAAAACCAGAAACATGCTATGGGGTAATGGGTTTATACAGGGGGCAAACTCACTATTCTCCCATACTGATAGATCAATTGAAAGATGTTTTAGTGAAGATCAAAATGATGAGATACTAGGAAACATGACATCTAATCCAGGTTTGCAGTGTTTAACCCTTTCCCCCATACAAGCGCCTTTAGGCGGATATGATTTATTCCTCCGCTGAAGAAAATAGTTCCAATTTAAACAGTCGTGAATATGTATCATAAGGAATATTTTATTTATTCTGGTAGGTGGTAGCTTAAAGCAGGCTGAAAGTAAAGTAGAATGCGCCTTAAGGCGCATTTTGCTTTACTTTCAACCTGCTTTAAGAAGTCAACTATTTTCAAAACTAGAAACAGGCTATTGGGTAAAGGGTTAATTAAACTTCAGCTTTATAGACAATCAAGGTATTGTATTACTTACAATTCTTTCTTCCAAATTATCAGGCACAAACGAAACATTACAATGATCAGGGTCCCAGATAGATGGAGTATTTCAAAAACTTAAATCTCTATGTCTGCACTAAACCCTATGGTCTTTGGGACAATTCTAATGAGTAGTCTGAACCATAGGGTTTGGTGCAGACATGAAGGAGAAACCTTGAGTTTTACTTTTATCTAGAGCTCCGAATGATTGCAAATGATATCCCCACAAGATTTAATTACAGATTGTGAAATCCAGGGCATGGATTCACTAAGTACAGTAAAACTTCTCTATCATGACCACTAAGTGTGTTAATTATTAGGTGTTAACAACAGGTGACTGCTTAAAGCAAGGGGACAGTAAAACAGAAAGCTCCTTAAGGAGCTTTCTGTTTTACTGTCACCTTGCTTTAAGCTGTTACCTGTATTTTATATAATCAATTAGAGAGGTTTTACTGTAATGTTTTGGTGAAAGCAGCATGAATCAGTACCAGAAAAATGTACATGTACAGAGGAAATAGTGAACAGACAAGAGCCTTAGCTTTTAAGGACAATGCTTTAGAGACTGGCAACAATGGAAGACAGCTGACATTAATTAAAACTGCCAGCATATAATGGAGAACTATGGGTAAATTAGGATAGTCAGCTATACATTCAGGGATACAAAGTCAATCTTAAATAGGGCTCAACTGGGACCTTTCAATATTTTGATTAGTATTTTAGGGGTCATGCAACACCCAAAGTGTTCACAAACAAATAATGCTGTTAGTCATTCAAACTTTCCAAGATGCATTAAATTCTCAGCATTTACACAAGGTGGCATCTTGATGCAGGACAAAAGTAATGCAGAAAGCTCCTATGGGAGTTTTCTGCATTACTGTTTACCTTCATTAAGCCCATCAGTCTTTAGATAATCATTATCTGTGAATATATTACAGCTGACTATACTAAGTAAGACTCCTTCCCATAACTCATTATCCCCTGAAACTTCCAATGGACAATTCCAATTTACAATAAAGACTGATCTATTATAGATTATTTAGGGTTGGGTTTTTTTGTGTAATATATTGCAAAATGACAAACAGTGAAGTCCCTGATTAGAGGGCTCCTGCAGGAGCCCTCTAATCAGGCACTTCACTGTTTGCATTAGACAAGTGTACTCTTCACAGGTACACTTTTGGTAAAGAACACATATATGCGTAACTAGGGTTCAATGAGTTAATAGCATGCTACAGCTTGATGAACATGTACCTGGGCCAACAACTTGCATAGCAATACAGTACCTGGTAAGTATGAGTAGAGCGCAACGCGACAGTATCTGGACGAGACAAAATCTCCGGTATGCTACCCTATACAAAACAACACACAATCAGTCAATCAGCCTTCCATTCAGTCATTCACACCAACAGATCTTCAACCATCTCTGATGCAAAACTGATGAAACTTATTGTAACACCTTCCTCCAAAACCATACAAGCAAATCAACCTATATCCAGCTGTGTTTAAAGCTAGATGGCTGCTTAAAGCAAGATGGATGAAAAGCAGAAAGCTCCATTAGGAGCTTACTGCTTTACTTTCATCTTGCTTTAAACTGTCAGCTATAATGTACAACTATCAATAGAATATTTGTTTGTAGTATTCAGGGCTCAAGTTCAAAAACTAAAATCTTCATTTCTGCATTAAACCCTTTGGTATCACTTCTCATTAGAATCCTCTCTTCAAGATGATTCTAATGGGTAGTATCACCATAGGGTTTGGTGCTGAAATGAGTTAGAAACTGTTGGATTTGTTCAGTAGGTAACTCCCCTCTTATCTGGAGCCCTGAAACTTTATTTATCATGAGATGTAGGCAAAGGAGTACTTTGGCGCTTATATGGAGAAAAGGGTTATGGATAAAATTTTAATAAAATTTAACTTGCTAACCCTTTTACCCCCATGTATGACTAAAGTCAACATTGCAAACAGTTTGGACCCAGACCAGACACAAGGCAACCCTGCATCTGATCAGGATCCAAACAGATTGGCACTTATATTTGCAATTCTTCAGTGAAAAACTTCAAAATTCAAAATTTGGAATAAAACTGAAAACAGCAAATTGAAGTTAACAATATTTTGTCTGCAAAAGGATAGAATCAGACAGTCAAATTTGGTAATGAAAGGATTAACCCTTTACTCCATAGTCCGTTTCTAGTTTTAAAGACAGGTGGTCACTTTAAGCAGGTCGACTCTTAGCCTGCTTTTAGCAGTCACCTGTCTTTAAAACTACAAACAGGCACTGAAGCAAAGTGTAAACAGACTACTCTGTTAAAGCAGTTTGAAATGATTATTTGACACTCTAAAGGATCAGCAAAATAAGAATAGTTTCTACAAAGAACTCACAGAGAAACAAAGTAATGGTCTACTCTTGCATTAAATATAGTTATGATTTACAGTATCATGAGGAAAATCTAGCACATAAGTGCTGTATGTGGAAGTTTGTAGATCACATAGGGCTCCAGATAAGAGGGAGTATATATTAAAACTGAACACATCAAACATTTTCTCACTTACGTCCGCTCCAAATCCTAA
The DNA here is from genome assembly GCA_922989275.2 of Gari tellinella. Classification (NCBI taxonomy): domain Eukaryota; kingdom Metazoa; phylum Mollusca; class Bivalvia; order Cardiida; family Psammobiidae; genus Gari; species Gari tellinella. Next base: position 49,892,797 of record OV277864.1, read on the forward strand.
AGTGTTACTACTCAAAATAATCTTCTCAAAGATACAATTCTAATGAGTAGTAACACCATAGGGTTTAATGCAGAAATAACGATTTTAGTTTTTGAAATACTCCCCTTATCTGGAGCTCTATGACATACAGTTTAAAAGAAACTAAACGAATACATAATGTAACAAAATGTAGAACAAGTTACATGACTGCTTTTTGAAAATTCTCGGAATTTATTTTTAACTTTAAGACAGACAAAGATGAATGGTGATCATGGTTCTTCAATGAGTGGTCTTAATACAAGAATTAGATTGACTGTATATATATCTACATCACTCCACATGACAACACATAATGGTAGAATAAAAGGGTAGTATTAAAGATCTAGAAAAAAACAACATTCAACAATAATATATTTTGCTATTAAAAGAATTCATGAGTGACTAAAAATATTACAAGAAATATGAAAGATGACTTTCAAAAAGGCTCAAGAGCTTGAGTAAAGGTATTCAAAAACAGGGCTCCAGATATATCGTAACTGAACAGTTCCAACATTTTCTCCATTATGTTTCAACCAAACCCTAAAACCCTGTGTTGTTTCATTCGAATTGTCTCTTTGAGATGGTTCTAATGAATGGTGACAGCATAGGGTTTATTGAAGAAATATAGTTAGTACAGTAAAACCTCTCTATTTCGACCACTAAAATGAAGACTTCATTCATTGCATAAAAGACAGGTGACAGCTTAAAGCAAGGAGACAATAAAACAGAAAGCTCCTATTTTAATAACACATTTTAATTAACACAATTGTGTGGTTGCAATAGAAAGGTTTTACTATAACCGAAATATCCGCCTTATCTGTACCTCTATACAAACTTCCTTACACCAAACCCTGTGTTGTGACAACTCATTAGAATCACCTCTTCAAGACAATTCTAATGAGTTAAAAGGCACACCACAGGGTTTGACAGAGACACAAAGGAGAAATAGCTATCTGAAGCCCAGAAAACTACGACAAGTCACATAGATAGCCTACCATCTACAAAGCTCACCGCATCACAAGAGGTTTTTAACATGTAAAGATCAAGGGGATTGATTTTTAAGTGGAGTCAAACCTGTGCTCTATGACATTGAATCAACAAATAATTTTAAAGACAAAATGTCTCTATATGGTATATGTCCGCATTAAGCTGCCACATCTATTAGATTGTGTGCCTGCAACCTCTTTTGAATGGTCATTTAACCCATTCCTCTGCAGAAGCACCAAAGGATGCCTTGAAACATTCCTCTGCATTTATGAGCACAACAAATTGATATTCATTTATAGCTTTGAATAAAAGAGTCTGACATTTTGTGGAGTAAAAGGTTAATAAATACACATTTGACTTGATGGTAGATTGGTAAAGTTTATACAAAATGTACATGTACATGTATGGGTTGTGTATGTGATATTCTCTGCTGTATACTTCTCTTGTATCATTTATCCCACAAGACTCATTTTGTCATTAGTTTCAAAATCATTTGACCGTCGGATGAGATAATCCCGAAAAGAAATTGCAGATAGTTACTATGATAATTACTGCAGATGGCTTTCTGGCAGATGAAAGCTGCCTTAGCGTGCTTTAATGGTTAAAGTAGAAGCCTAAAAATCAATTTCAATCTTGGCCGTGTCATGGTAGACACATCTGAGTGTCTGTCTAGAGCAATAAGTGTGTCCCACAGGCAATTATGTGGAAATAAAGTAACAGGACAACAGGTCTACAGTATGTAGACAAATTTTAAGGCTCCAGATAAGGGGAGTATTTCTAAAACTAAAATCTTTATTTCTGCTTTAAACGCTATGGTGTCACTACTCATTAGAATCGTCTCAAAGAGACGATTCTAACGAGTAGCAACACCATAGGATTTGATGCTAAAATAAGTGGGAAACTGTGGGGTTTGTGCAGTTTACTTCCTCTTATCTGGAGCCCTGATGTGGAGATGGTATAAAATTGAAACATTCTCTAATGTCTTTGCTGAGAAATGGAACAGAGAAAATGTTGGATTTTTGCAGTTTACTACCTCTTATCTGGAGCCCTGATGTGGAGATGGTTTATATTTGAAACAATCTCTAATGTCTTTGCTGAGAAATGGAACACCCATAATCTTTCCCCCATAACTTGTCGTCAGTGGTTAATTGCTTAAACCTTAAATACTCAATAGATACACTTTTTTTAAATTCAACCTATTCCTCCATTGAAGGAAATAGTTACATGTTATACAGTCATGAACATGTATCAAAAAAAATATTATTATATTCTATCAGATGGAAGCGTGAAAAAGGCTAAAAGTGCATCATGCTTTACTTTCAACCTGTCTTTAAAACTATTATAAATCAGGCTATGAAACAAAGGAATAAACCAGACTGGAAATAAAGCATCTAGCTTAAGCAGTATTTTCATTAAATTTGAATTCAGTTGTAAATAGGTGATTTGCACTTTTGACAGTGGAGGAAAGGTTTTAACCAAATGTTTCATAAAGAATTGTTTTACATGATCTACCTTTTGATGGACTTTGCATTTTGAACTGGAAGAATATCTGTCGATCAAGCAAATACTTTAGTTTCTTTAGTTTTTGGCAATTTTAGATTAATTTTAACCAAAAAGGTTTGTAGTGGGATATGGTTATTTAATTTAGTCAAATTACACCAGAGCTGAAAAGTAACTTGTTTTCAATGAATATGTATCCTTTGAATAATTTTTTTATTTTGACTATTAGACTATGTTTACCAGTTAGCATTCAAGTTTGTATCATCTTTAAATTCCCTTATTTATGTTCTTTGTTACATTGTTTTGACATTGTATTCACATGCACTGGCAAAAAGCATGTGCCAAATATTTCCTAGTTTATTACAATAGTCACATGTATAAATTGTAAACAAAGGGCATGGAAGTACATTCTGTATTAACCCTTAGCCCGCCAAATAAATTGTCGTCTGCTATATTTCTCGTCTGCTTCAAGTTTCAAAGTGCTTCAAAGTTGTTCAAAATTGCTGAAAATGTTGTCCGAGTGTCAAGCAGCTTGGATCCGGATGAGACGCCGAGTTACTCGGCGTCTCATCCGGATCCAAGCTGTTTGCATATGGAGTTATAGTTGTGAGTGGCAGGCTAAGGGTTAACATGGTACAGGTAAACATATACCATGCAGTGGCCTTATTAACACCTTTATTTATTCCTACTTACAAGGTCACAAATGAAAATTATAAGAAATATTTTCTACATTCTAACAGATAATAGCTTAAAGCAGGCTGAAAGTAAAGCAGAATGTGCCTTAAGGCACATTCTGCTTTACTTTCAACCTGCTTTAAATTGTCAACTATCTTTAAAACAAGAAACAGGCTAAATTGTCAACTATCTTCAAAACAAGAAACAGGCTATGGGGTAATGGGTTAATGTCCTGTTGAAGTGTAACATACTAAATTTCTCTTCCTTTATCCTACAGTCAACATTTTATTAAAGTAACTATTCAATGAAGAAGTGTGAAAATATTTTAATACGAGTAACTGCTTAATGCATGATTAAACTAATGCAGAAAACTTTTGCATTCTTGTTATCTTATATTAATCCATTACCCCCTAACCTGTTTCTAGTTTTGAAGACAGGTGCTCACTTAAAGCAGGTTGAAAGTAAAGCAGAATGCATCATCAGGTGCATTCTGCTTTACTTTCAACCTGCTTTAAACTACAATTTGCAAAGATATAGAAACTATTTCTTATGGTACATATTCACTTCATGACTGTATGAACAGGTCCATGGTATTGAAAGAGTTAATAATACTAGCCATAATTGTTATTATTGAAATACTTTGTAAATATTTTGTTCTTTATGCATTTTTGTAAATACATAAACATGTATTGTACATTGTTTTGAGGGCCACAAGGGAGATTAGTTTGCTGTCTATACTAATTGTGTTACCCTCTTGAAATAAAGTCTTTATTATTATTATAATTTGAACAACCAGTATGTTTGTCTGTGGCGGATAAATGAAAGATGTAATTATGGGGTGATGGGTTCAGCAACCACCTGTATAAAAGTACTGCCAGTGGGTCTTCTAATTTGAACGGTGGCTTAATCGTTTGAACCCTAGTCCCGCATGTATATGCCTACTTTGCAAATAGTGTACCTGTGAAGAGTACTGTCTTGTCATATGCAATCAAGATCAGAGGGATCCTTAGCAAGTCCATTAATAAAGGTCTGCACAGTGTTTGAAACTTTGAAATATTGCAAAACGTTGACAAAAATTGTCAACAATGGAGTAGACTAAATTGGAAATTTAACTGGAATTTTTTCATTTGAAGTTTCAGGGTTTACACATGTTTGGCATACTATTATAAATTATGTGATGCACTTACAATTGCTTAACCCTTTCCCCACTAGAAGCACCTTTTAGTGCATTTGATTTATTCGTCTTACGAAGAAAATAGCTCAACATTTATCATGTACCTCAAGAAATATTTTCTATATCTTAGCTGGTGGTAGCTTTAAGCAGGCTGAAAGTAAGGCAGAATGTGCCTTAAGGCACATTCTGCTTTACTTTCAACCTGCTTTGAGAGTTCATTTGTGTTGGTAACTAGAAACAACTTGTGGGGTAAAGGGTTTAGTCACAATTATATCATATGGTCAATCAGGATCTATTACATCCTGATGGTGAATCAATCACACTGCAGGTTTTTTTTTTTGCTTGCTTGTTTCATCATTAATTAGAACGTTATCCTAAAGTACTTGTCTTGACTGACAGCCAGCTGACATGTAACTGACAAGTTAATATCTCAACTAGTCATATATTATGTAGTTAATTAGCCTTTGGTGGCAATAGCATCAACCTTTAACTCTATACCTCATAGCCTCTTTCTTGATTTGAAGAGAGAGGATTTCTTAAAACAGAAGAGAGATGATTTCTTAAAACAGGTTAAAAGTAAAGCAGAATGCACCTTAAGGTGCATTCTGCTTTACTTTCAACCTGCTTTAAGTTATCATCTGCTATATCATCTGGATATATGAAATGTTTCTTGTGGAACATCAGAGAAGGAATAAATTAGGCACACAAAGGTGTATTTATGGGGTAATGGGTTAACATACATAATTAAACAAGTTTTAACACATTTAAGCACATACAGTTTTTTAGATCTTGGTTATGTTGGATAACTTCAAACCATGCCGAAAAAAGAATGTATTACATAATTCAAAATTTACATTCTTGAATATATATAGAAAATAAGCTTTCAATTTCTGTGAATAAATTAGGGTAATGTTTTTATGCAATGGCCAATGATTTAACCTTATAATGCTGTTTTTAATAGACTTCTCAATGTTCTGATAAATGCCTAATAAAACATTTATTTTCGAAATGATTGTCATGAGCCCTCTTATCTGGATCTTCAATATTTGCTAAAGACATATATATACGCACAGATTCTTAATCCATTAACCAATAGCCTGTTTGTAGTTTTGAAGACAGGAGACCACTTAAAGCATTCTGCTTTACTTTCAGCCTGCTTTAAGCTACCATCTGCTTGAATATAGACAATATTTCTTATGGAGAATATTCATGAATGTATAAAGTAGAACTATATTGTTCAGTACAGGAATAAATTAAAGGCGTAAAAAGGCACATTTATGGGGTAATGGGTTAATTAAAGGGTATATTACGGTACCCGAGGGCTTAAAACCCTATCCATGTCAATGGTGTAACTGACTCTGGGAAAGTGTATTAATCAAAGGGAAGTATAATGACTTGTGTCACTGGAAGTGAAATACTGACAAGTCTTCTTCAAAGTTGGAATGACACTAATGCTGAGTATGACAATCATTTGACAATCATAGTAACCTTGGCACATTGTTTACTGTTGTACTTAACTCTATACCCTCATAGCTTATTTAACCCATTGTATGCTGGGTAATATTTGGCAGCCATTTTAGAATGCCGTCTGCAGCGGGTATAACTCATATATTAGCAAAAGATTTTAGCAGTTTCTGATAGAATATTGAACTAGCTGCAAACAGTTTTGATCTCAGATCAGGCCCCACAGTGTGAACTGAGATCAAAACTGTATGCCTAGAGGTACGTACACCTAAAAGTGTATCCCGCATAAAGTGAGTTCCTCCATTATGAGATAAGCATTTGAACGCATCTATTTCATTTATTCCACTGAAGAAAATAGTGCCACTTTTTACAGTCATGAATATGCACCATCAGAAATATTTTATATAATTATCTTAGCATGTGGTAGCTTAGCCTTTCCTCCCTGAAATCTCAAATGGACAATTCTAGTTTTCAATTTAGTCTAGTCTATTTCTGACTTTTTAGGGTTTATTTTTACAATATATGTCAAAATGACAAACAGTGTAGACCCTGATCAGAGGGCTCCTTAAGGGGTTTAAGCAAGTTAAAAGTAAAGCAGAGTGAGCCTTAAGGCACATTCTGCTTTACTTCCAACCTGCTTTAAGTGGTCACCTATCTCCAATACTAGATATACTGCTTTAAGCTGCCACCTGTCTTGAACCATTGAACCATGCATACATAGCTGTACTATTATCTTGTTTTAAGCACCAGTTTACCATAACTCTGTTTCCCTTTCTTTAAACATTTTGAACCCTAGCAATGAGTTTCCCCATCATTTACAAACAGTGTACATGTACAGTACCTGTAAAGAGTATATCTGCCATACAAACAGTGTAGATCAAGGTCAGAGGGCTCCTTAAAAAGCTGTTTGTAATTTTTGCAATTTATTGTAAAATCAACCCTTAATAGTCAAAAATGGACTAGACTTGATTTGAAATCAGGAAGTTTCCATTAAAAGTTTCATGGATGAATGAGTTTGAATGAGCTGTACTAGAAGGACTGCACTATAATTGTGAAACAAGTTTAAGTACCAATGAATGAATGGTACATTCAAAAGAAAATGTAAGATCAAACAATATTTATTCAGGGTTCAAAGCATAAAGTCAACTACAGCTAAACCTCTCTATTACAACCATTACATTGAGGTAATTATTACGTATTTAAGACAAGTGACTGCTTAACGCAAAGTGACAGTAAAACAGAAAGCTCCTTGAGGAGCTTTCTGTTTCACTTTCACCTTGCTTTAAGCTGTCACTTGTCATTTAAACATTCACTTTCACCTTGCTTTAAGCTGTCACTTGTCATTTAAACAATCAATTAGCCTTCCTTTTAGTGATCGTAATTGAGTTGTTTTACTGTATATGATAAGCTTTGATGATCCGAAAAGAGTGTCACAAGTGAATGTAGAGATTGTTTGGTTATCCTGAGTTTGGCAATATGGAAACTTACACTATAAATCAGCTGAATATTACCATAATGTGTACAGTGACCTTTATCTAGTCCTTTAAGCTTTTTCTCTCAAAAATAGTTATGATTGTTTAACCCTTTCCTCCATGGAAGTGAATTTGAGCACCTCTACCTACACATCACTTATATAGAAGCACTGCTTTTGAGTGCTCATTGATGGTTTTGAATATTGATGGCTGCTTAAAGCAAGATGAAAGTAAAGCAGAAAGCTCTTAAAGGAGCCATCTAATTTACTTTCACTTTGCTTTAAACAGCCAACTGCCTTAACTCTTTCCTCCCTGAAACTTTAAATGGACAATTCCAGTTTCCATTTTAGTCTAGTCCATTTCTGACTTTTAAGGGTTGTTTTTGTCAATGTTTGGCATTGTGACAAACAGTGAAGACCCTGATCAGAGGGCTCCTTTCGGAGCCCTCTGATCAGGGTCTTCACTGTTTGCATAGGACAAGTGTACTATTCACATGTACACTGTTTGAAAAGCACGCCTATATGCGGGACTAGGGTTCAAAGAGTTAAGGGGGTAGGTGCACCTTTGGAAAGTAATTATTAAATTCTTCAAACTTTGCATACAGACAGTAAAATTAGTTTCCATGACAAAACTGGTGAGAAAAGTAGGGGTACCGGACCATTCTTTTTCACAATTTGAGATTTTTCAAGGGTACCCCCCTAAAATTGAAGCTTCACAAAAACTCCTACTTTTTTGTACTACGGGTTTTAAAACTTTATTTAAACAATCTATTTGTACAAAATGTATCCTAATTTATATTACCATAGTAAGAATAAACCCTGAAAATAAAGTATTTTCAAGATCCACAATAAAAATGTTTGATTTCACCGGAAAGGAGTAAAGTTTACCCCACCCACTTTGTTATAATGGGAGAAAAAGGCACAGTGAAACTTGCCCTACAAATTGTAGCTAAATACTTAATTTTTTATTTGATGATTTTAGCCTTGCAAACATAAAGTTTTAGTGAAATAGCAAATAAAAACACATGGTCCCGGATCTTTAAAAAAAGATATAGATCATTTTATTAAAAAAATCCATTTTTTCTCATTTTTTCACTTTTTCTCATTTTTTTCAAAAAAATATCATTTGATCTATTGAATTATCTATAATTTATACTAAAACTGTACTACCATGAAAATTTCATGCTTATATTCTGAGAAATTGAAATGAAATCGGATGTAACAAAATGCAACCTACCTATGAAAACGGTGTATGCTCTAAACTACGAATAGGACATACAACTTAAAAAGTCTCGTCCCGAACGAAAATCCAATTTTTTCCCGGGAAAATAGTATTTTATGACTGTATGCATTCACCAGAAATGAGTTCTTAACATTTTTCGGAAAATGAGTTCGTAAAATATTTCGGAAATTTCATAATGCTCAAAAAGACAGGTCGACATCCTTAAACACAGTAGTATACTACATTATGTTTAGGACCCGTAGGTGATCGGATTGGCCACAATCATATCTGTTCACCTTTATATAGGTGGGCGTATAAAAACTACACAGTAATAAAGTTTAATGCATTTGCCTGATTTGCAGATGGACAGAAAAAACAGATTGTGTGTTTTTGTGACTCTTTGGGTTTTTTTGGTAATAATTATTTTGATTTTGGTTTTGTTTGATTGTTTTTGGTTTGTGTGTGTATTAGTCTTGTTTGGAGGGGATGCTGTTCCTTAAACAATCTTTTAAGGTTCAAGTTGAAACTACTCATTAACTCTTTCACTGCCAACGTTGCCAAAAGGCGACTTTGCAAACAGTTTGGATCCTAATCAGATGCCGCGTAACGTGGCGTCTGATCAGGATCCAAACTGTTTGATACTGGTATCGATATTTCTAAATTCATACTACATTGAATCTTTCTTTGGAACGATCTTGCAAACAACAACATTGAAGAAGAAGACAATAATGCGGGGAAGGGGTAAAATCTAACTATTAATTTGGTAGTGAAAGAGTCAAAATCATTTTCAATAGTAGAGTTTTAATGAGTAGGGTTTAGTTAGGATATAAAGGAGAACTTATCCCAAATGGTTCAGTTTAATTTCTCTTATGTTGAGCCCTGGTATAGCATCCACTGGGACAGTTACCTGCTTCAAACAAGATTAAGTAAAGCACAAAACTCCTATAGGAGCTTTCTGTTTTACCTTTATCCAGCTTTAAGCAGTCACCTGTATTCAACACCAACACAAAATACTATTCAATTGTGGTACCTATGTGAAGGGACAGGAAAGGGGCCGAGTGCCTTATGAATTAAAGCTATGACGCTTGTGCAGGACACAATGAACCTGTTATAATCCTAATCTATAACTATTGTTTTCTATTTCTTTGAACAATAACTGATTTTGAAACAGTAACTTCCACACTTAACCCTTTCCTCCATAGAAGCACCTTAACGCAACTCTCCTAAAGTAGCTGTGTGATTTACTCTCATCTTGATGTAAAAGTATTCAGCCTTAACCCTTTCACTCTTAATGACGCCAAAAAGCGTGTTTGCAAACAGTTTGTATCCTGATCAGACACCGCAGTACAAGGCGTCTGATCAGGATCAGTGATAATTTTACCTATGCATCCTGAGTCCTTTACTCATTAAATTTGCCAGGGACTCATTATTTACAAAGTTGTGAGTCCCATGGACCCATAGCTTTTCTGGCCTTTATTAACCTATTACTCATAAGTAAATAGCGGCTTAAAGCATGTTGAAAGTAAAGCAGAATGTGCCTTAAGGCACATTCTGCTTTACTTTCAACATGCTTTCAGTGGTCACCTGTCTTCAAAACTAAAAATAAGTTATAGGATATTGGGTTACTTTTACACCTCACGGACTCAATGTTTGTCTCAAGGACTCATTCTTTTACAGAATGTGCATCCCGAGGACTCATTCATCTGATTTCTAAAATTATCACTGCAGGATCCAAACTGTTTGACACTCGTATGTTTTAAGTCATAGTACATTGAATCTTACTTTGAAACGATCTGGCAAACAACAAAATTGAAGCATACGACAATGAAACAGTGAAAAGGTAAAAATCGATTAATTTGGCAGAGAAAGTTAAATACATATGGGCTTGCTCGTTAGTTCATACAGCCATTGAGGAAAGGGTTAAAGTGGTGGTATATGGGTTAAAGTGATGGCATATACAGTACAACCTTTCATTTACAACCACTTAAGCGAAGGCTAATTGATTGTATAAAAGACAGGTGACAGCTTAAAGCAAAGTGACAGTAAAATAGAAAGCTCCTTTAGGCGCTTTCTATTTTACTCTCATTTTGCTTTAAGTTGTCACATGTCATGAACACCTAATAATAAACAAAATTTTGTGGTCGTAATAGAGAGGTTTACTGCAGATATGAGACCAAAAATACTAGGTTTCATTAAATGTTAACAAGTCTTTTTCAAGCATGCGTTGAGAAGATGCAAGACTGGAAGATTTCTTCAACATTTTTGTTCTGTGGTAACTGTTAACCCGTAACCCGATAGATTCACCTATTTACACATTCAATTAATCTCTCCAATGAAAATTAGTTTCATATTATACCAAACTGAATGTGCAACATAGAACTATTTTTCATTGAAGATGGTAGCTTAAAGCTTAAAGCAGACCTAAAGTAAAGTAGATTGTACCTTAAGGCACATTCTGCTTTACTTTCAACTTACTTTAAGTCATCACCTGTCTTCAAAACTGAAGGAACAGGCTATGGGTAATTGGTTCAATAAATGGCTGCCTGCCTGTCATAAGCTGTTATTGAAATAAAGTTTTACGTCGCTGTAACAGTATTTAAGTTGTATCGCGACTCCAGGAGAGCCTGTCATAAGAGTTCTCTCTGTAAATCTTTGTTTTTTCAATGAGCACATACACAGGTTTGACTGCATTTAAAAAACATACATGGGTCAAGACTAAAGATAAGAAGAGTATTTCAAGTTCTAAAAGTTGTATGTCTTTAAAAACCTTTTTGATGCTGAACTTCTCATGTTTGAAAAATGATCAGTTTTGTTGAATTTTTGGGGGTTGGTGTCAGAAAATATTTCAGAAAAACTTAAGTAAAACAAAAAGTGCAGACCCTGATCGAAGGGCTCATAAAGTATCACTGTGATCAGGGTCTTTACTGTTTGCAACATATACATATCATGGTTTCCAGGATCTAAAGGGTTAAAGAAAAGCTGTTAGAAACTGTAAGTCTTTTAACTCTGATCTTGAGTGATGAGGGTTGAGAAGTAGGAAACAGTTTTTTATTATGCAGGCCATGCTACTAACTACCTCTTTAAACTTCAGATACAATGCACACATAACAAAACATGAACATCTCAATTTTACAAAGTCACACACAAACAAAATGAAGAAAGCTATACCTGGTTTCTTTCACGTAAATATTTGGGTCAGACATACCTGGCCCCAAGGTTATAAAGCTTTTGAGTCGAGTCTGAGATCGTTTTCAAGCATTTGATTGGTCAGATTTGAGCTTTTGCTCAGCAAAAGCTCAAATCTAACCAACCAAATGATTGAGAATGATATCAGACTCAACTTAAAAGCTAGCTTTCTTCAGTCTATTTGTGTAGAAATTTGAAAAGTTTAGACGCTAATGAAATCAACTACAATACACAGTTAAACATTTATCAAGAAAGAGCATGAGCCAAAGTGGACTAACAGGTGATATATTTCTTTAACAGACACCATCACATCAACCAGCTTAGTAAGGGAGGAGGGTAACCTGTTAATAATCACACTGCTACATGTTAATCACACCCAGGATTGTATTCCTGCCTACACAATTAGCTACCATTGCCAAGCACAGCACACACATGCCTGTATGTTCTCAACATTGTGAGAAATCTTACCGTAACAGTGTGAACAGCCTTCAGAGGGTCTAACACGATGCCATCCTTCTCGATCTCACGTTTGTATACTTTGAGTTCTCCGTCCTCGGCTATGCATTCCCAGAGGTCCTTACCAGATTCACTCTTTTCATACAGCTGATGAATGTGGGTACTGACAACCTTGTTGATCTGGAAAAAAATACACCATCAAAAGAAAGTTATACTGATATTTGAAGCTTAAAATACTCTTAATATAACCTTTTGCTCACGGATGAATCTTAGAAGGCCTCTATCTACTACTCTACCCATCGGTAAGGACCTTAAATGAATATATATCCCATTATCACATAATAACATTTCTGGCATTGTATCAAAACCATGCATTATTTTTCGATTATACCCTAGTGTTTAATTGATTTTTATGCTCCAGTCCTGTTTGTCCACAAGCGCTGCATGAATGAATGAACGTTGTTTTACGGTGGCAAGAAGCAGGACTCTAATTGATGTCATTTGTGATGACATTTCAATTAACAATGAATGGCATGTGTTGGCGGTAAATATGTATTGCAGAGGGACTACAAAAACTATGCCTTCAATTACTAAACTGGATTGTAAATATGGTAAGTGATAAATAGAATTTATCATTTGTGCTCAGTTATTATCTCTCTTCGACTGAAATAAATATGATGCTTGCCAAGGCTCGTGCCATATTATTTTGTCAGCTTGCTATTAGAACTGATCAGTAATAAGCACTCATGTAAGATTTTCTATGAAATGTAATGTATTTACAGTAAAACCTCTCTATAATGACCACTAAAACGAAGCATAATTTAATGTATAAACGACAGGCGACAGCTTAAAGCAAAGTGACAGTAAAACAGAAAGCTCCTGTTTATCGTCACCTTGCTTAAGCAGTCACCTGTTGTAATCACCTTATAAATAACACAATTATTTTATCGTAATAGAGAGGTTTTAATGCAGAATTGAACCTCTATCCCTGCTTAAAGCAATCACCTGTTGAAAATACCTGATAAATAAACACAATTAAGTGGTTGTAAAATGGAGGTTTTACTGTATATTCTTACCTCTTCATAATAGCGGTTGTCTGGTGACAATTTGATCTTGGGTGGTGGTTTTGCTATCTTTATTTGATGTTTCTGGAACAAAACAGTATATATCAATATCACATGTAGATGTTTTGTTAAAAGATGAATTTCAATTTGAAGGATAAATTTGCTACATTTACTAAGCATCAGTTATTGCCAGGCAAATAGTTTTCCAAAACAAGATCTTCAATTGACCCTCTGAAGGCTTTATAATTATTGTCTGTCAAATTTGTTATCTGCAACAATTCTCGAAATTGATTCAAAGATATTTTCTTCAGGAAAGGTTTATGAAGAGTTTGAGTTGTACATGAGATCGTTCTCAGGCATTTGATTGGTCAGATTTGAGCTTTTGCTTAGCAAAAGCTCAAATCTGACCAATCAAAAGCTTGAGAATGATCTAAGACTCAACTCAAAAGTTTAATAACTTTGGGCCCAGAGCATATTACAGTTTGGACCCAGATGAGACGCTGTCAGGCAAATGCATCTAATCTGGATCCAAACTATTTGCAACTGTTTTCAGTAAGTTAACAGTTTTTCAGGTTAAGTTCATACAAAGTAAAATATTTAAGATAATGTATTTGGAAACAAAATAAACATGATTGTACTTACATTTTCCTCTTCTTTCTCCAGTTTGTCCAATGAGGCATCAATAGCATCAAAGAATTCGTCTTCTTTGATCACTGAGTGAGGACCCTCCTGTTGAAACAATATGTAACTTTTAAGTTCTAAATTTCACAATAACCCTTCTGACAAGATATCAAATTAACTTATAATTAATCCCTGGAATTTGAAATGCACAATGCCAGTGTCCAATTCAATCTACAGGGCCCCCTTCCTACAAAGGCCATATAAACAACTGTTCCCTCCTAACAACAATGTTCCCCAAGCAAGACAATACTGTCTAACACTATCTCTGTTGAAATATTGCCTGCTTTAATTGTTATTTGCTAGTTAGTAGTTTTCTCAATGTTTAGTAATGGACAACATCAAGACAAGTGACAATCTGTTTGAACCAAGAACAGACGCTGCGTTACAAGGCACCTGATCTGGGTTCATACTATTTGCAATATAAGCCTAGTCATGCTCAGCATCATGGGTTTTATTTCCCCTCCCTATAACAACTCCCTCCGAACAACACATACCCTTTGTCTCCCATTATGTGTTTTGTAGAGAGGGAGCACGATACTTTATTTTTGACTATAATTTACGGTTGTCTAACATCACAAAATTACAAACAGTGCAGATCCAAATCAGAAGGTGGTACCTATAGGAATGCTCTGATCTGGATTTACACTGTTTGCAAACATATAACCGATATAAGTGTACTTCTAGAAAGTACACTATTGGTTACAGGTGCATATACATGTATTTATGGGCAAATGGGTTGATCAGTTAAAACTTAAAAGTCTCATCTGGATTCTAAAAGTTCATGCATTTAACAGTTTATTGACAAATTCTGCCATGCTTGCTAGTTGAAGTTTAGATAATAGCTTCTATGTTACTAGTTTTTGTGTACTGCTGATATGGAAAGTGTTTTTTGCATGAGAATAATTAGTGGTTTATGATTAATCAAAGTGCCTGGACTTACCTCAAAATCTGGACCTCCCAGCCTAGATGCTGTTTGCTGTTTAGTTTGTTCCAATAATGATCTGTAAGCATCTTCATACTTCTTACGCCTGTCCACTTCCTATATTGATAGATAGAGCAAATAAGGTCAATAGTAACTAAAAGTTGAGCCATTACTTGATTAACACGCCTTTTTACGCCTTCAACCAATTACTCCATAGATACACAATTTAATGCATTTAATTTATTCCTCCACAGTCATGAATATGTATTAAATGAAATATTGACTATATTCTAGCAGATGATAGCTTACAGCAGGCTGAAAGTTTTACTAGAAGAAAGGGGCAAAAGATGTCCAATTGAAAGGTTCAAAAGTAATCCTAACAACTGTGGACAGAAGAAGTCTTCACCTGAAGTGGCAGTTACAGAAAGTGTAAATCTGGACACAGAAAGTATGTATCATATAGATCAGAAAACAATTTGATGAAGCCAGACCCCAAGGTTACAAAGCTTTTGAGTTGAATCTGAAGTAGTTCTCAAGCATTTGATTGGTCAGATTTGAGTATGGCTCAAATCTGACTAATCAAATGCTTGAGAACTATATCAAACTCAACTCCAAAGCTTTATAACCTTGGGACCTGTCAAATCTGACCAATCAAATGATTGAGAACAATATCAGACTCAACCGTCAACGCTGACGCTTTATAACCTTGGACCCAGATTGTCTCACCTTTTCGAGTTTTTTCCTCCAGGCATCTTCTCGCTGTGACATGAGCTCTATACAGTGGGACAGTGTGGATACAATACCAGCTGTAGTAGCTTTGAATGTGAATGACTCTCCTTTGAAGTCTATAGCATGGGCCCCATGCTGCTGGAGTATGGATGCTGTACAATACACAGAAAATATGACCATCAAATACTGTACAATAAGGTGTATCTTTATAAACAATATATATACATTGAACATATCATTGAATGAAGCGTTTCTAATGCTAGAGACTGGTTACTTATGACTTTTTACACTTTTCTTTCGCTGTCCCTCACCCCATCCTTGCAACATCAAAAGTGAAAATCTCCTTTCCTAACTGTTTTTAAGACAGGTGACTGCTTAAAGTGAGATGAAGGTAAAGAAGGATACTCCTTTTGGCGTTTAAGCTGCCACCTACTCTCATCCAATCAATTATTCATCATTAAGTAGTTTAGGTGGGCCAAGGTACTCAAATTCTACAGATACATTTATCCAATGTTTAAAGTTTGATACACTTAAATCTTTGGACCATACATATATGTTTGTCTGCACAAACAATTGACATCTTGTCACTGTTCTAAATTGAACATGTTCAAGCTATTATTTTCACACTAGAGTCAGAGTGTTAAATTATACTGATCCTGATAAGAAACTGAGATACTCAGCATCTCATCTGGATCCGTAAGTTGTTAACAAAAGTTTATCATGGTTTAACCATAAGTGTGCAAAAACTACACTTTCAGTCATGCTAATCACATACATTGATGTTTTTTAAAACAGTGTAGACCCAGATCAGACAGCTCCTGAAGGTCTGCACTGTTTTCACATACAATCAGTCTTGCCATGATGCTGCTTTCCTATTGGGGATGCTTTTCCTTATATTATTAGCCAATGTAATGGTTTCAATGATGGATATTCATAGTGGGTGGCGTTCAGTCTATAAATATTCATAGTGGGTGGAGTTGAATAATCTTTGAATATTCAGCACAAGAAAGGTTAATATTGACTGTGACTAGAGCTTACCCAGATCTTTGGCTGAGTGACTAGGGTAGTGGACGCTGGTGTGATGATGTGTGTCGGAATTATCCAGGTCATCTGGGTCCCCAATATCATCTTCCACCACTGAAAGAATAACCAAGACAGCTCATGTAAACAAGAGTACAAAAATATTTGTTTCATATTTTCAGCATTTGATAAAGAACCCAAGTGAAATTAGTACACCTCAATCTGGTATATCATGCAGCTTAGCCATGAATCTATAGATGACTTGAAAAGACTGTGTTACCCTTTCCCAATTAGGCACCAGGGGGGGTTGCTTAAAGCAGCATTCCTGTGGGAGTTTTCTGTTTACCTGATACCCTGCATTAAGTGGTTACTGTGCATAAACACAATCCTTGGAAGAAAGTGTCCTAAGATGGGTTCTTTGACAAATGAGTAAAAGCATCAAATGCAATTCTGTGATGGCTAGGGGTTGATATTTAACCCACTACTCCATAAATAACCCTTTTTACGCCTTTAATTTATGCAACAAGTAAAGTAAACAGTTCCAATTTTTACAGTCTTGAATAAGCAGGATCAGAAATGTTTTCTTTATTCTAACAAATGTAAGCTTCAAGCAGGTTGAAAGTAAAGGCGCATTCTGCTTTACTATCAACCTGCTTGCAGTGGTCACCTGTTTTCAAAACTAGAAACAGGCAATGGGGTACTGGGTTCAGCCATCACTCCATAATATTAATAAGCCTTTTTGACTATAACTAAAGTTTTGTTTGTTATAGCGTAACCCCTATTGACAGGGCCCGCAAATTTTGCTTATGACTGAGACACATATAGATGTGCACAATACATCTGGAATCCTTTCTCTTATTGTGGGGCAAAGAGATGCCTTCTATGACCATTCGCTGGCAGCTTAAGACTGTATAAAGTGAAACTATTTTCTTCAGTGGAGGAAAAAATTAAAGGTGTTAAATATATATCTAAAGGGTAATGGGTTAACTTGTTAAAAACCCAACAGTATGTTACTTACGTTCATTCATTGCACCATGAGCCACTGCAGAGGCACAGCTATCAAAGTAGCTCTGCAGTGTTTCTATTTGTCGACACAGAATGTCCCTGAATGTCTCCATCTCCATCAGCTTCTCTCGCAGACCTCGACCTCGCTACAGAAAATATAAAACAACAGCTATAGATTCAGGTTTAAACATTTACATCATAGCAAGAAGTGCAATTTGCCTACCGGTATATCTAATTGGGTTTTTTTTTCAGACAGAATATTAATAAAAAAAAAGATGAAAGTAAAGTAGAAAAGCTCCTCCAATTTGATTTCCTCTTACTTTAAGCTGAATCCTTAACTCAACACCATTAATTGAATATCAATTTGTTGTATATAAATTTAGAAGAAGGTAAGGGCAGAGAAAGGCAGATAAAGGGAAGGAGGACAAACTCTAGGAAGTATAGCAAATTTAAATATAAAAGTTTCGGAAAGTCCATTTATACTCCTTTAACTGCCTTTAAAAAGCTATAAGGCTTTTTGTCTATAAAAAAAAGTATGCCAGACAGTAAACTGAGCTGTAAAACGTTTCACTGTCAAAACAAACAATTTGACAAGTTGTTGGCACTCGAAGGGAGGCAAAAGGGAGGCTCCTGCTAAATTGCACTAGCTAAAACACTATTGAGCTTATGTGGAGGAAAGGTTTAGTCTATGTACAATCCATAAGAGCAATGCCTATAAGTGCATCACATTGTTGCAAAGGGTGATGTTGAAAGAACAACCCTTACCCCTTCTAGAAAACGTCTTACCCTATTTTTGTTTATTGATATGTTTTTTACTAGAAGGTGATATATAACCTAGTTTAAATTAAATTAATCTAAACAGAACTTTGTAATTGTCATGCATGATTGCTCAAGCATATTTAAACAATCTAAGATCAACTTAACATGTAATGGCTGCATGTGGGTTAACCCATTACCCTATAGAAAAGCCTTTTACACTTTTAATTTATTCCTTTAAGTACTGAATAAAATAGTTCCACTTTATAGTCATGAACATGCATCGTAAGAAATATTTTCTAAATCTTAGCAGACACTTACATAAAGCAGGCTAAAAGTAAAGCAGAATGTGCCTTAAGGCACATACTGCTTTGATTTCAGCCTGCTTTAAGCTACCATCTGCTACCATATAGAAAATATATCTTATAGTGCATATGCATGACTGTATAATTTACTTTTTTTTTCAGTAGAAGAATTAGTTAAAGGCGTAAAAAGGTATATTTTCACCTGTCTTCAAAACTAGATACAGGTAATGGGTTAATTCTCTGAAAGCTGTAAATTATACTGACATTCAACTCACCTTGAAAGAGGATGAGGATGCGGTAGACATACTGGTTCCTGATGTTAGAGATAACATGGACCCATGTCGTCTTAAACTGCTTTCGCTCCCATAGCCAGACTCCGCCTGTCTCAGAGCATCGATGGAATCCATCCATTCATGTCTCTCTTCTGGTTTTTCGGATCTTAGGTACCACACAGAATCATTCACTGCTACATCAAATCTGCAGTCATCAAACTGGTGGGGCTGAGAATAATAAGAGTATAGAAATTAGTACAAGGTAAACATGCCGTAAATAGAATAAGATAGTAAAATGTGAAAATTGTTTAATTTAAGTGAAGAAAAGGATTTAAAGGCCTATTTCTGGCTCAGCAGGATGTCGATTGGATTGTATATTGTGGTAGGGTCACACAACAGGCTTGATATACAACTGTTACATCATATTACCCAGAGGCACCTAGGGCATCATGGTCTATGGTACTAGGTATTAATACAGGTAGATAACGGATCTAGCTGATCCATTTCAACACTGTGATAGTGTTGCATACATATAAAGATAAGAATAGGCCTTCACAAAAAACCCAAAGGTTTGCATTTAGATCATTTCCTTTAATTGTCAAATTATCAAGTTATGAAACCTTTTTCTACACTTTCTAACATCTGTATTTTGTCAACTAATAACTGTCGTATAAGTTATATGTATGCAAATTTTTCTAGAAGATTAACCCTTTAAA
The DNA here is from genome assembly GCA_922989275.2 of Gari tellinella. Lineage (NCBI taxonomy): Eukaryota > Metazoa > Mollusca > Bivalvia > Cardiida > Psammobiidae > Gari > Gari tellinella. Next base: position 49,912,420 of record OV277864.1, read on the forward strand.
ATGCATTGTTTGAATACAGGTGACCACTTAAAGCAGGTTGAATGTAGAGCAAATGTGCTTCACTTTCAGTCTGCTTTAAGCAACCGTCTGCTAGGATAAATACTATATTTCGTAAAGTACTTATTCAGAGTTATATAAATATTTAGACCATGTTTGCAGAGGATTAATTCTTTGTTTGAATACAAGTGACCACTTAAAGCAGGTTGAAAGTAGAGCAAATGTGTTTTTATGGAGAAATGGGTTAAATCACAAGAAAATGCCAAGAAAGTAAAGCGTTTTTCTTTACTTATCATATAGTTAAAATGGACTAGACTTTACGAGAAACTGGAATTGTTATTAAAAAGATTCATGCTGATCAAACATATCAAATATTTTGCTAATAACTTAGTTTTCAGTAATCAGGGTATAAATCTATTTGTCCTAAAGTCATTAGTATGGCCCCAGCTCATGTGCTTTGTAACTGAGAATTTGATCTGGATCTATGCAGTTTGCATTTTTTAAATGTAGTTTGAAAGTTGATGATTGTAAATGTAATGTCATGACTTGCTTGGTATTATGCTTGATGTTATTTATTTAAGCTAGATTACTATCCCACTGTTTTGCTATGTAGTATAAGACCCAAAATTACAGAATAATAAAATAAAATAAATTTCATCAATTTTTAATCTACAGACAATATCACTGTGTGCTTAACCCTTACCCTGCGGTAATATCTTCTGCTTTTAAATTGTTGTCTGCAAACAATATTTAAAAAAAGTCTCAGCGATAACTGGTATACAGTTTGGATACAGATCAGATGCGACATTATGCAGCATCAGATCTGGATCCAAACTGTTTGAAAAAATAACAGTCAACTCACGATCCACAGCTTAAGGGTTAAATGCACAGCTATCATTAGCCCCTATATTGGTCTACGTCTATCAATTAGTACCCTGCTGTGATAATTTGTTTGTAATAAACATACCCTGATAAGGGCGATCTAATCACCAAGTATCAAGCTGTGATTGGGGGGGGGCTGCTATGAAGGGCTTTGAATAGGTCTTTAAGGATACAAGAGGCCCATGGGCTATATTTCGCACACTTGAGAATAGCTGACAAAATGGATAGATTGATTTATGTCCTGAGGCAGGGTCATTTATTACCCCAGGGGCATAATTTGAACAATCTTGTTAGGAAACCTGTAGATGATGCCATTTGCCAAATACCTAAGCTCTGTGTACCGTATTAGGGTTTTGGACAAGAAGATTTTTTAAGTTTTCATTGAAAATCATTTTTAGCTAATGTGAAAGATGTGATCTTGATAATTATGCAACGGACAGGAAAACAATTACTGGTAAAGGACATCTAGAAGTGTCACCATACCAAACCTCAAAGCTCTGGCCATAATAATTTCAGGAGATGTTTGTCAATTTCACTCAATGTAACTCATTGTAAAACTGAGATGCCCGGGCCTGGGCCAATTTTAACCCAAGAATTTGAAAAATCTTGATAGAGGACCTGTTAATGATGAATGCAATAATTTCTTTATGTGAAATCTCTTATATTTTATTACTACTGATTTGTATCCTGTTCATATTTTTTTTATTTAATTGTTATCTTTTAAAAGAAAAGTATATTTAAGCAGTAAGTTTTTTTGTGTCGTATTTAGGTCCAGCTCATATTATAGCTTGATTTTTCTGGACTAAAATGGTACTGGAGACAGTAGAGAGTGTTAGTAAGCTGCAGTTTTCACCTCTTTTAGTTGTTTTCAAGTTTTCTTTATTATACTGGCGAATATTCAGTTCTTGAACAGGGCTCCAGATAATTTTGCTTCTAATCAGTACAGTACTGATCAATTTTGAAAACAATCAGTCCCCAGATATTTTAATCAGTACACATGGATTTGCAATTCATCGGCAGATCGCGGGTTAAATGGCCAACTTTAGAAGAAAGGAAAAATAATGCCTCAGTAATTATGCTATACAAAGTTTGAAATAACCTAATAGTTGTAGACCATAAACACCTACATCCATCCAGAAATCTCAACTTTGTCATACCCTTCTCTACTAGGACACAGTATCACTCAAACTCATGAATTCTTTCCACATACCATCAGACTTTGGAATAAACTACCACACAGCACTAAGGCCAGTGACAGTCTCACAAGCTTCACTGCCAGCCTCAGATCTCACAACCCCTAACTGCATAAGTTGTTTTAAACTTGTTTAACCTCTGTTTATAATTGATATTTCAGCTCTGCATTCATGATTGTTTATGATTATGTTTACTATTTAACACTGTCCCCGACCTCCCTGTCATTGTCAGAAATTGACAGTAGGGAGTAATAAAGTAGAGGTAGAAGATAAAATGTTAGATTCTTAAAAATCGTAATTTACCTACATGTATGTAAATAGTATCTAACATTTTAGCCGCTTATGCGGGTTTTTTCTCCGCCGATGAAACAACGTTCGAATTAATATTGTTCAACAAACTACCACCAGTTTCTTTGTTGTTGTTTCTGCTAAGGTTTATAGTCCCGCATAAGCTTTATCAGATGCGTCATCCCATTGTCTCAGGATTGGGACAGCTGGTCAGCATCATGCCTTTTATTTAGTGGACTTTGATTTTTAAAAGTCTACGACACCCGGTATTCCCAGGCGGTCACCCATCCAAGTACTAACCAGGCTCGACGTTGCTTAACTTCGGTGATCGGACGAGAACCGGTGTTTTCAACTGTAATGGCCGTAGACACCACTGGTTTCATTAGGTGTTACTTCCTTTTAAATTAGATAGCTGACAACCGACGGTGTTCAACTTTCTATCGTTTTTCTGACTCTTCCATGCTAAGATTGACATTTTGTTGCGAGGTTTTCAACCAACACTTTTCGGAGAACTTAGATTTTATCGTCCATTTATCAATGCTGCAGATATAGATGTATATGCAAGTGCGTAGTAACGTCCCTTTGCTAACGGTGCGCCAAGTAAAAAATTACCATACAGTAAAACGAAGCTTCATTACGAAACCGCAAATCAATAAAATTTGACATGTCGCGGTTGACTATTTGCAAATATCGGTATGACAAAAACTCGGCTTTTGAATTGATAGACGCGTGCTCGAGAATTTCTCGCGTACACAGTACTTCAATATTTTGAAATTAACACTTACACGGTAAAAAAATTCACGTATTTCACTGAGTACTAGGGCTTATCTGGAGCCCTGCTTGAACATGTGAATATGAAATTATGATACATATTCACCAAAATCAGAATATTCGGTTCTACGAATATTCGAGTGTATCGATACAGCCCTAATAGGAGTAGATGTCATTTGAAGTAAATGCTAACGACACACAACGGATGACGCACGACGGCAGACAACGGACACAGGGTGATCACAATAGCTCATCTTGAACCTTCGGTACAGTACCCGTTTCAGTCCAACGCCAACATTAATCAGTTTATTCAGTATTCATTTTGAATTACATTTGACTGTTGCAGTTCTGGCTTTAATTCTTGATTCTACATTGTCAATTAAGTTCTGCATGGCAGGCCAGAACATGAAACCAAAAGTCCAGTTGGTGTAAAAAGCTAGAATTCTAAGTTTTTCTTTGACATGGCTAGGTACGTACCGTTACAGATGCCTTTGCAAGACTAACTGCACCTCTACATCCAAACGCAAGATCATTCTCCGATTTGAAGTAACTCAATGTTCCATCTTTCAACACGATATATCTGTCTTGCCAACCATGTAAATAATTCGTCCATTTGCTAAGAACACCCTTCTTTTCGTACACTCCAACATCTTCTTCTGATTCATCCTCGTCGTCTGTGATGCTCAGAGCATCCACTTTGTCCTCCATCTTCCTATTGTTATTGTCTGGCTTTAATCGTTTCTACACATCTCGTGGTTCAGAAAAAAATAGCGACTGCTAAAAGAAGGTGTTTCCCTGTCAAATCCGTCGGCTATTCGTGATTCATTGAGTGCCGGAAGTTACAATACAGCGACATCTATGATCGTAATAGTTTCAATGACGAATACGTACTAGTGAAATATCACGGACCGGCTTGCAATTTATTTTTTTTATTTTTTTCACTTTGAAGTTTTTTTTGTTGAAAGGACAACATAAACTCTTATTGTTAACTCATTAATATTTTTATATTTTTTTTAAATTCCAGTTTTTGTGCAAATGATGAATCATGACTGCTTTAATAATCATGAATGCAGGAGCGGATCAGGATTTGCAGATGGGAGCGTCAGTCAAGAGCAGACCTGGATGGAGTGGGCTGAAAGAAATGCAGAATTTTCCTAAAAGTATTCTGCCTTACCTACAGTCTGCTTTTAGCAGCCATCTGTCTTCAACAGTGAAAATTTATGCACTCGGTTGCCCTGTCCATACCCCAAAGCCTTTTTCTAAATTTGAAGGCCTGGTGACCACACTATAAGCAGATTGAAAGTAAAGCACAATGTGCCTTAAGACACTTTCTGCTATATTTTCAGGCAGCGCTTTAAGCCACCATCTGCTAGGATATAGAATTTCTTTTGGTACATGTGTATGACCATATAAAATTATCCAAGAACTATTTTCTTCTTTCTTCAGTGGAGGTATATTATTTACTATAATCGAATGTGCTAAAAATTAAGCGTTAAAAGGGGGAAAGGGTTAAGTGTTACCCTAAAATGCAAAAACTGTTTAAAGACTTTTCCTCAGTCCATTGATGGACTACCCCCCCCCCCCCCCCCCCCCCCAATTGTTCTTGATAGGGGAGAAAAAGCATGAAGCTAATATTGCTGCAAGCGGGTATACCAGATATTATACCTCATGCTCTATAGTGCTTTTCAATGGTTATTTCTAACCAAACTATCAAATATAAAGGTCGGGTCTCACATAAGACGCTTCAATGGTTCAATATAATGCACAAGACCCATGCTTTTTGCAAGGAAATTGTCTGGCAATGCGTTATGACCAAAAGGTCGTCAGCAGATGTCTTTAAAGCTTAGCTCAAACACTGTGCTTCAAATATATTTAGTCTGATCTGGTTTTCCAGTTTTCCATGTGCCCTTTTATTAGAACTGGCACTTAAAAATTTAAAATTAATCGCTTCTTAATAGAGTATCCATTTTTTAACAAGTTTGACTGTTTATATGATCCAAACTTGACTCTTTGCATGCTGGGTAAGTTTTTCATCTGCAACGATAATTATAGTCTGCTGCTGTTCTGAAAATAGAATTTTTCTAAATTTAGTTTCAAAACAGGATCAGAGTGTCAAACAGTTTGGAGCCTGATGAGACGCCGCATTAAGCGGCGTCTCATCTGGATCCAAACTGTTTGCAAAGGTAATCACTGTGGCACATACACCCGCCATTTAGCATTCATGCAGAGTTAAATTTCCCCCAGTTCGAAGATCATTCTCTGAACATTAGTCTGGCAAACAAATAATACCAAGGCAGTGTAGAGATTAAAGGTCATAGAACTAACTCTTGACATTTTGGCTGATAAGCTGATAACACAGTAACATCTTTCTATTACAACCACTAAAGCGAAGGCCAATTGATTGTTAATAGACAGGTGACTGCTTAAAGCAAGATGACAGTCAAACAGAAAGCTCCTTTAAGCAGACACCTGTCTTAAACACCTAAATAGTTCACCCAATTTAGTAGTCGTAATAGAGAGGTTTTACTGTACTTATCCTGGGTTGCTAACCGAAAGTGAAGTGACCTTTACTGCCTCAGATAATCGGACTGTGAATCAGGCTACTTCAAAAATTGTTTTGGTGTTTATGAAGGACAGTTAGGATGTTTACTGAGACCTATTACAGACCTACCGTAATTGTGTTGGCCAAATTGTTGTAAATGACAGATACAGGGCTGCCATAAGTTGATAATAAAAATCCTAAGATTTCAAATTTTCAATTTTTCAGACGCAATTTTACTAATTGTACCTTTACCCCATAGTCTGTTTCTTGTTTTGAAGACACATGACTGTTTAAAACAGGTTGAAAGTATTTAGCAGAATGCGCTTTAAGGATAGAAATCCGAAGACTTAGGAAAAATCCGGAGAAATGGCAGCCCTGCAGATATAAACTGCAAAGCTATGGAACACACACTAAAACAGTTCATAAACATGTGTACAATGTACAGTAGAGAAAACATTGATAATTAATTTTCATCTGAGTTACACACGATTTAGGGCCCGAGTTTTTATAAAGACAAATATCAGTCTAATATTGAAGTGGCCTCTTGAGTTGAGAAGGGAGACAATTCGAATTCCCTCATACCTAATTAATTCTGAGTAGCCTCCCTTGCTGTTAGCGGTCCATAAATATCTGGCAATTTAGTAGTGTTCTCTGCTTATGGGCTTCCCATTTCCATTAATTGTACATTCCTTTGCTATTATGTTAATGTCTGCTTTAAAAAGTGCCACGTTAGGCGCCAAATGTAGCCGGGTGTTCTTATAAAGAAACACTAGCTCCGACCTGGGTTTGAACTCGGGTCGCCAGGTTCGCAGTCATGCACTCTACCACGTCGCCATAAAGAAACACTAGCTCCGACCCGGGTTTGAACTCGGGTCGCCAGGTTCGCAGTCATGCACTCTACCACGTCGCCATAAAGAAACACTAGCTCCGACCCGGGTTTGAACTCGGGTCGCCAGGTTCGCAGTCATGCACTCTACCACGTTGCCATAAAAGCGCGTTTGTACAGCGAGGCCGTACAAGTGATGATAAACCTACACACTGTGACATATACTTTATCAAAATAACTTTTACCAAACTAGCCGAAACAAGACTCAGGTGAACACTCTCGGTAGCAGGGAAGACTTTGGCCTCCGGTAACAGTTCTCAAGGTCTCCCTGTTACCTCAGGTCAGGGATTTGACTGTTCCCTCAGTACCTATGAAACAAATGTATACTCTCACTCTCTGTTGGATGTGAAACTTATATATTCCTCCCTGAGACAGTTCTAGTTTCTATATTTCAATCTAGTTATTTGTTGAAAGATAAGTTATAAAAGGGGCATCATGTCTCAAAACTAATCTGGCAATACCTTTTAACCAATCTGGTTACAGATACAAACAACTTAAACATAGTCATAAGATTCTTGTTTGACATTTTATTTTCTCTCATTATTATTATCTCAGTAATAACAAGGTTTCAGTACATCACTTCATTGACATTTGAATGCAAATACGTAACAATAAAACAAAACAGTACAGTGACTGCTTCAGTTTCTACCATAACAAAATACATGTACCAGGAACACTAGCTTTTACATGTATACATTACAACTGGACTTGACAACCATTATAAAAGTCTTGCTTTTAATTTGTTTTTAAAACAGGTGGCTGCTTAACTCATTGACCCTTGACCCCTGAAACTTCTAATGGGCATTCCCAATTTTTAAATTAAGTCTAGTCTATTTTTTACTACTTAGGGTAAAACTGTTGTTTTTTTTACAATATATTACAAAATTACAAACAGTGTAGACCCAAATCAGAGGGCTCCTGTAGAAGCCCTCTGATCAGGGTCTGCACTGTTTGCAATTTGACTGGGACAAGTATACTCTTCACAGGTACACTGTTTGTACAGGATGAGTATACTTGTCAAAATGGTTCAATGGGTTAAAGCAAGACTGATGGTTGAGTTTTATGCTTTACTTTCAACTAGCTTTAAGCTGTCACATATCACAATAGTTTCAGCTTCATGCAGCGTTGTGTTTGTGCATAGATATTTGTTGTAATTCAACAAAAACGACCGTTCTGGCAGGTTTGAAAGCATATAAGCTTCACCTGCTTCATCAATGGTCATGTTCTTGGGAATGAAATGACAAGTTGTATGAAGTTACATAACGTGAAGTTACATAAAACTAACAGAAAACAAAATCAAATGATGCTAATGTTTAACTGTCAGAGGGCAATTTCTGGTTACATATCAGCATTGTGAGGGTATAGAATGAGTACAAACATAAAATACACTATGTAACATGTGTTAACCCTTTACTCCATAGCCTTTTTCTAGTATTAAGGAAATGTGACCACTTAAAGCAGGTTGAAAGTAAAGCAGAATGCTTTAAACTATCATCTGTTAGAATAAAGAAAGTATTTTTTATGATACATATTCATTACTGCATAAGATGGAACTTTTTATTTTTCTTTAGTTGAGGAATAAATTAAAAGCGTCAAAATGCATATCTATGGAGTAATGGGTTAAGCAACTTAAAATTTTAAATGAATAAGGAGTTTCCATGCAATTCAGAACAAAAGTAATGCAGAAAGGTAAAGAAGCATTCTACATAAGGAGAACCAGAACTGATGTTTTTCTTTCTGGAACTGGGGCCCGTTTCATAAAACTTCTTACGACAAATGTTGTCGTAAGTCAAAATTTTAAATTACATTTAATTTCTGATTTCTGTATCTAATCATGTCTTGTGACATCTCTTTGGAATCGTCTTTTCAAGACGATTCCAAAAAGATGTCACAAGAAAGGATTAGATGAAAAAATAAAGAATAATTTAGAGTTTTATAATCTGACTTACGACAACATTTGTCGTACAAAGTTTTATGAAACGGGCCCCTGATGTTTTTCTTTCTTCTTCCAATGCCAATGGCAATATCACAGAAACTCACAAACAGTTAAGATCAAGATCAGAAGTACTGATCAGGACCCAGAGTGTTTAAACAAGTCAAAATGCCAACAATTAAGACTTCAGAAAGAAACAAGGTGACAACTGTTAAGAAGATGATAAAATAGAAGTGAAACAATTACAGATTGTCCATGCCTCTTCTTTTTACCCATTACTTCATAAATACGCCTTTTTACACCTTTTATTTATTCCTCTACTGAAGAATATAATTATAGGTTCCACTTTATACAGCCATGAATATGCACAATAAGAAACATTTCCTATATGCTAGCAGATGGAAGCTTAAAACAGGCTAAAAGTAAAGCACATTCTGCTTTACTTTCAACCTACTTTAAGTGGTAGCATGACTTCAAAACTAGAAACAGGCCATGGGGTAAAGTGTTGAACAATTATTTTTAAAACGCAAGAAAGATTGTTACTATATAACATGAGAAGAAATGACCATTGTAACATAAAAGGAGCGGTTTATGTAAACACAAATGTTTGACATACAACAGCAGATATGGTGATATATAAACACGTGCAGCAGACATGTTACTTGTGGAGCTCAGTCAGACCATGAAGTGCATTTTAGACTATAGCAGAATATGGCCTAACCATTTCCTCTGTAGCCATCATTGACTGCGTACGTCACATGATCCACCAAAATAGATCAAATCATAACACATGCTGACGGTGAAGGTGTGATAGTTCTGATAATTACACAGGTAAACAATCTAGTAAACCAAGAAATAGTCAATTTACAATATTCTAAGTTCAAATTAGGTCAAGGTCAAGTTCAAATTCATGGTTGGGTGATATTGCTGGATTGGGAATGGTCCAAGGCAACAACTGTATAAGTATCCAAGCATTTGAGTAAGCAGTGTTGAAGCTAGACGAAACAATATCTAGTTAACAGTAACCTGCAACAGACAGCCCGACAGGACAATCAGATGCTGGGGGCATAAACATATTGCTCAGTCATAAAAAAACTCGTCAAAATGTTCAATCCAGAGCTTGGAAACAACCTACCAGTATTTGGCTTCTATGATACAGCAGGGTGTCCGAGTCTACACCAGTTTGCTAAATTTTCTCATGATACAGTGCTAATATTGTTGACTGTAACTACTGCAGGTTAAAATTCAGAGATCCAGATAAGGGGAGTATTTCAAAAACTAAAATCTTTATTTCTGCCTTAAACCCTATGGTGTTACTACTCGTTAGAATCGTCTCGAAGAGACGATTCTAATGAGTAGTAACACCATAGGATTTGGTGCTGAAATGAGCAAGAACATGTTGGATTCGTTCAGTTTACTCTCTCTTATCTGGAGCCTTGTAAATAAAATGAAGCACCAAAACTGCTATGTGAGAACATTTTGGCACACAATACTTTCTAATATCACTTGTGAAATAAAAATCAAAGTCAATTGCATAGTTAATCTGTTTTAAGCAATCTGTCAAAAACTTGACAGTCTTTAAAACAGGTTCTTGGAGACGGAAAGTAAGATTTTATTCTGCATGAAGCCACTACTTTTCTGCAGAAATCCCCAATAGCCTTACGTGAATTATTGCTCAACACATCTTTACCATTTGCTAAACTCTTTCCTGAATAGCTTGTTTTCAGTAGCTGCTTAAAGCAGTTTGAAAGCAAAGCAGAAATCGTTTTGCTTTCAAATTCCTTCAAGCAACCACCTGTTAAGATAAAGGAGACATTTTCTAAGGAGTGCAAAAAACGAAGTAATATAAACTTAAATAAGGCCATTTTGGGGTGTCATTCACTGTAACTCAATAACAGGTTATATACAATCAATATGCATGAAACAAAAACTTAATAACCAACAGCGTAATTAACAATAAGCCATTTTTTGACATCACTATCATTACAATGACATGTACAGTAATACCTCTCTATTACAACCACTAAATCAAAGCCTGATTGAAATATTTTGTCTCTACTGTATTTATTATGTTTTTCTATAAGCATTGTATGTAATGGGTAATGTTTATGCTATAAAACCATCGTGTTGTATCATATATAAAAGACAGGTGACAGCTAAAAGCAAGATGACAGTAAAACAGAAATCTCCTTTAGGAGCTTTCTGTTTTACTGTCACCATGCTTTAAGCAATCACCTGTAAACACTAGTAATTACTAATTAACACAATTAAGTGGTTGTAATAGAGAGGGTTCACTGTACGATAAAAAGATGGTTGTCAATATGCACTTGTGTGATAGTCAGGAATAACAACTACAGTAAAACTTCTCTTATCCCGTTACCCCATAGCCTATTTCTAGTTTTGAAAACAAGGTACTACTTAAAGCAGGTTGAAAGTAAAGCAGAATGTGCCTTAAGGCACATTCTGCCTAACTTTCAGCCTGCTTTAAGCTATTATTTGCTAGGATATAGTATAACATTTCTTATAGTATAAGTTCATGACTTTATAAAAAGGAACTATTTTCTATAGTGGAGGAATAATTTAAAGGCGTAAAAATGTGTATTAATGGGGTAATGGGTTAAACTGTGCTCAAATCAGGCCCTGAGACTTCAAATGCATAATTGAAGACTAGTCTATATTTTACCTCATAGGATTGTTTTTGTGTACAACGTATGGTAAAATGACAAACAGTGCAGACGCTTATCAGATGGCTCCTTCAGGAGCCCTCTGACCTGGGTCTACACAGTACTCAACTGGGTAGAACCCACATGAAAAATCAGAATGCCCAGATATGTGAGGAAAAAGATGAGACAACAATTATTTTTTCATATTATGAAAGGTAACCTTATGCAGAATAAAAGCAATGCCAAACACCATTATGGAGTATACTGTGGACAAAACTGTGATGTCATATCCATGAGCTACACTAAATCAGCATTTACAGAGATAGACTTACTGCATAAAAACATTCAAGTAAAGTCTCTTGACATCCTTAATCATTACCCAAAGCATCCCTGCTGACCAGTAAAGTACAGTCAAACTTAAATGGCCCCATTTTGAACATGAGCCTGTCTTGTGACAGGTGACTGCTTAATGCAGGACAACAAGAAACGCATAAAAAAGCTTTAAGCTTCACTTTTGTCCTGCATTAAGCGAAACACCAGTTTCTTAAGACTGTGTTTTATCTAGAAGTTTATTGCTTTTCTTTTTGTCCTGCAGTAAGCAACCATCTCTGATTAAGACCCCTATTTAAGACTACAGTCGAACTTTGATATCTGGAACTTGGTTAAATGGAACATACCCGTATTTCAAAGTTAAAACGTGGCTTAGCCACGTTTTAACTTTGAAATATGGGTATGTTCCACCTAACCGAGCATGAAATAATGCAGTTCATGTGTCGAATAATCAGATAGTTTGAGTTAAGTGAGTTCGAGATATCGAAGTTAGACTATATATTTTATCTTATTTTGTGTGGACACTACACAAGTCTGACTGTATATTTTTTAACCAATTACCCTATAGCCTGTGTCTAGTTTTGAAAATAAGTGACCACTTAAAGCAGAAAGCACCTTAAGGCACATTCTGCTTTACTTTCAGCCTGCTTTACGCTAACATCTGCTAAATATAGAAAATATTTTTTATCAAACATATTTATGACTGTATAAATTGAAACTATTTTCTTATATAAAGGAATAAATTAAAGGCATAAAAAGGCATATTTATGGGGTAATGAGTTAAAAAATTAATATTCTTATAGAGAACACGAAAGTGGTCATTGAAATTCAAAACAGAGCACCAAAAATAGTGTAAAAGAGCATTACTTCAACAACTTACAAGAAGACTCACTGATACCATCAAAGACAATGAAACTTAAAGCAAGATGAAAGAAATTCAGGACCTTTCTGCTTTATTTTTACCATGCTTTAAGCTTCAACTTGCCTTAATCTTTCACTGTCAATGGCGCCAAAAGGCTCCTTTGCAAACAGTTTTGATCCTGATCAGACGCAGCATAATGCGATGCCGATCAAAACTGTTTGTTACTAGTTTCCAAATTTCGTCAGCCATGCTGCTGTAAATCTAACCTTGAAACAATATTGCAGACAACCATATTGAAGAAGGCGGCAATATGGCGATGTAGGAGTAATAACCTCGTGATAAATTTAAAAGTGAAAGGGTCAAACACCAACAATAACATGTTAGATTCCTCCAGAAGAAAAAGAACAATTTTTTATTTACAAATGGAATGTTTTCTTGGAATACAAAGTCACTACCTACTCTTTACAATTTACCCCATAGCCTATGTCCAGGTTTGAAGACATGTGACCACTTAACCTTTTATTCCACAGCCTGTTTATAAGTTTGAAGACAGGTGACCAGCTTGGAAGTTAAAACAGAATGCAGCTAAAGGCACATTCTGCTTTACTTTCAGTCTGCTTTAAGCTATCATCTCTTAGAATATAAAACCTATTTCTTATGATACATACTCATTATTGTACATCATGGAACTATTTTCTTCAGTGAAGGAAAAAATTCAATTTGTTAGAATACATATCTATGGAGTAAAGGGTTAACCCATGTACAGATTCTGTTCAGACAGCTCCTTAAGGAGTTGTCTGATCTGGGTCTACATTGTTTTCAAAAATAGTCAATATATGCAAACAGCAGGAGACAGGTATAGACAGATTGGCCGAATAGCAACACAGTAATCTTTCCCTCATTCCTTGCAGGCAGGTGGCTGAATAAAGCAGACCTACAAAAGTTTTCTGCTTCACTTTCAATCTTCTTTATCTCTTTCAACAGTCAACACCATGGATCTGTTTAAAATATACTCATTACAGTTGCAAACGGTGTAGACTCTGATCAGAGGGCTATAGGAGCCCTCTGATCTGGGTCTACACTGTTTGCTAAATTTATACCAGTATTTATTAAACTACTCAGAATTCCAAGTAGACTGGTTCATGTTTTGGTAACTAAAAATATCCAAAAGGGAACTTATAACCCACGAGAGTTACATGGTGTTGAAATAGTTAAGCAGCCACCTTTCAGGATGTAGGAAAAGTTTTGTATGTCGAGAGAAATAGGTAAAGGCACGAAAACCTGTTTCAATATTTAACCCATCACTCCATAGATACACATTTTAATGCATTTAATTTATTCCTCCATTGAAGAAAAGTATTTAACAGTTCCAATTTATACAGTCATGAATATGTATCATAACAAATATTTTCTATATTCTAGCAGATGATTGCTTTAAGCAGGTTGAAAGTAAAGCAGAATGCACCTTAAGGTGCATTCTGCTTTACTTTCAGCCTGCTTCAAGCGGTCACTTGTCTTCAATAATAGAAACAGGCTATGGAGTAAAGGGATAAAGGAAAAAGATTAACCAAAATATTGACATACTTTTATCTCCAGTACAACATATAGCAGGAATGACTTTACAACTTCGCAAAAAAAGATTATCTACACATTCTCAAGTATGATAAAATGCAATGTATTTCCCATTAAAACATTTCTTTTTCTTTGTACAAAACATCACAGACACTATGAACAGCAACAATCTTGTTCATTATAAAAAATACAAATAATTTCTCCACCATCCTTCACATGCCATTTTGAATGTAAGGAAGGTATAAAAAAAAACACCTAAAGGTGTTACAGACCTTCTAAAATTGACCTTTTAGTGATTTATTACAGACTTTGTATTAACCCTTTACCCTATAGTCTGTTTCTAGTTTAGAAGACATATAACCAATTAAAGCAGGTTTACTTTCAGCCTGCTTTAAGTTACAACCTGCTAGAAATGTAGAAAATATTTCTTCAATTACACATTTATGACTGTATAGATCGGACTATTTTCTTCCGCGATGGATTAAACGGAATGCGCTAAAAGGCGCTTCTATAAGGTAAAGGGTTAACTAGTAAGCTCATAGCATGTTCCTAGTTTTGAAGACAGATGAGCATTTAACCCTTTACCCCATAGTCTATTTCTAAGTTTTGAAGACAAGGGACCACTTCAAGCAGGTTTGAAGTAAAGCAGAATGTGTCTAAAGGCATGTTCTGCTTTACTCTTAGCCTGCTTTAAGCAACCATGTGTTAGAAACTAGAAAATATTTCTTACCATACATATTCATGACTACCGGTATAAATTGAAACTTTCTTCAGTGGTGAAATAAACGGAAATGCGTATCTATGGAATATAGGGTTAAAGCAGGTTGTATGGGATAAAATGTTAACACGCTGTCACTATTTTCAAATCTAGATCTTATTGATAAAATTGGCAAACATTGTGGAACACCTTTCCGTATTTTAAGGCACTATTTTCTCACCTAGCAAAATTAAATAATCATTATGCATATACTCAATCAGATTCAGTTCAGGAATTACTGGTACTGCATATAAATAGTTATGTGCATGATCTATGACTACATCCAACCTTGATGAATTACCTAGAAAATTAGTCTTAACACCGAGACAGCTGGCCATGTGAATTTCACACAAAATAGAAATTTGTTTGATTAACTTCCATGATTTTGTCTGCTTAACCCCTCTCCCACTGAATACTCTGCCACTATGAGTATACATGTATGTCACCTGCACTATTACATTGGTCAAAATGAAAACTTTTACGAAACAAGAGCACGGCATGTGGGTGCAAACATTCTTCCATTAATGAAGATAATAAAAAGATTATAAAAGGGTTATATTTTGGTATGTCTGGATAGGACTTGTCAAGAATTAGATGAACATGCATATTGCAGGGCTCCAGATAAGAGTGAGTGAACTGAACAAAATCAACATTTTCTCACTCATTTCAGCACCAAATCCTATGGTGTTACTACTTATTAGAATCGTCTCTTTGAGACGATTCTAATGAGTAGTGACACCATAGGGTTAAATGCAGAAATAAAGATTTTAATTTTTGAAATACCCCCCTTATTTAGAGCCCTGATATTGGAGAAGGTATGGCCCAGAGGATGACCATTGCATTTTTTTCTTCGAAAAACAGACAAGCTAAAAAACATTGCAGACCTCGAACATATGAGTTATTAGCAGGAGAAGGGTTAACATTTAATGTCTATCTTTGTCTAAATTTCATTTTAACTCATTCATCCCTGGGAATTTTAATAGACTAGTCCAATATCCAATTTAGTCTACTCCATTTTAACTACTTAGACTTGATTCTAACAATACGTTGCAAAATGACAAACAGTGCAGACCCTGATTAGGATCTACACCTTTTGCATATATATGACAAATGTACTCCAGGGCTCCAGATAAGGGGAGTATATCAAAAACTGAAATCTATACTTCTGCATTAAACCCTATGGTGTCACTACTCATTAGAATCGTCTCTTCGAGACGATTCTAATGAGTAGTGACACCATAGGATTTGGTGCTGAAATGAGTGAGAAAATGATGGATTTGTTCAGTTTACTCCCTCTTATCTGGAGCCCTGTACTCTTTATATAGGTACTGTACACTGTTTGCAAATGACATGTATAACCGTCCCTAGGGTTGAATGCGTTAACTCATTGAGCCCTAGTGACGCATATATGCGTCCTTTACCAAAGTGTACATGTGAAAAGTAAACTTGTCTAATGCAAACAGTGAAGTCCCTGATTAGAGGGCTCCTGCAGGAGCCCTCTAATCAGGGACTTCACTGTTTGTCATTTTGTAATATATAATAATTATTATACAAAAAACAACCCTAAATTGTTCAAAATGGACCAGCCTTTATTGTAAACTGGAATTGTCCATTGGAAGTTTCAGGGTATAATGTGTTAAGGCATTTTTGCTCAAAGCTAAAATCATAAAACAACAGTACTGGAATGTGCATGAATCTGTTATGTTTTTCTCTTGACACTAATCATCTTCATTCATGTATTTTTCAAACTCTAGGGAGCTGTTACGGAGATACATGCTTATCGTTGGCGTGAACGACATAATCTGTTGGTCCTTCATAGTCGGACCTGGTGAGAACGGAAACGAGGACGTGATATATGTGGAGTTTAACAGTTCCGTTACTTGTGGCGTCTTGCTGAATATCAGCTCACTTCCTGGCCGAAATCCTCCGCGTGAAGAATTCTTCTTCTGAAGCAACTCGGCCTTGTGTTGTAGCTGTATTATCTCCTCCACCATGTGGCACTGTTGTAGATATGACGACGGAGTGCCCCCACTGAGGATCTGGGCTGGGGCCTGCCAGCGGAAAAAACACTGAGTCCATAAATGTAACAACGGTGCCGAGTACTGAACTGTCAAAATATCCAGAGAAATCTGCTTGCTAGCATCGTCACAACTTTGAGTGTTCAGTTTACGGGAATAGTTATTACTGGTTCTCAGCGATTGGGAATGAGAACCAGGGAGTGATAGGTACTTTAGCTCCTTAAGAGGGGTTGCCAAGTCTGATTCATGGGTTAAAATGTACAACGGATTCCGAAAAAACGACAAATCTTCATATGAAAATTGCAAATCCCACTTCCAGGCCGGTGGGAGAATGTATCTACGAATGTTAAGACTACCACCACGTAAGAACTGTTCTCTCTGGTGGTCATTGTCAAACAGGAATGTATCGAAGATGCCGATGAAGGTTGTGTCCCACAGTGTGGTGAGATACGTCTCTGTGAACTCAAAACACGAGGGAAACTGCTGCAACATCTGCCATACACAGTCCAAGAACAGGAGGAAGATGGGAGTCTGAAATATGAACATTTATTACAGTTTCGAAATACAGTAAGACCCCTTTACAATGACTACTAAATTATTTTAAATATGTTATGTTTAAGGCAGGTGGCTACTTAAACAAAGGTGAAAGTAAAATTACTACCGTCAAACTTTGATATCTCCAACTCGCCTAACTCCAGCTATCCGGTATTTCAACACATGAATTACATTATTTCATGTTCGGTTATGTCGAATATATCCGTGTTTTAAAGTTAAAACGTGGCTTAGCCATGTTTTAACTTTGAAATACGGGTATTATTGACTTAACCGTGTTCGAGATATCGAAGTTTAACAGATGGTTCCTTTAGTAGCATTTTGTTTAACTTTCCCCTTGCTTTAAGCTGCCACCTGTCTTTCATACAATCAATAAGCCTTCTTTGTACTAGATGTTTTTACTGCAATGCACCACAAATAAATGATTTCCCGCTAATCATTAAATTTCCACCCCAAACTCTATTTTTCCACTGCATTAAAAGGTTAAGGCTACAGCCACATGAGCGGTTGCTTGTCTGCCTACCTTGCTGAAATTACACAGAAAACCCCATGTGATTATGCACCTTAAATATTATAGTTGCTGAGATAGATTCTCTGCATAAAAATAGATATAATTGCTTCAGTTTTATGCAGCAGTTAATTACTTTGCCAAAAAGCTATGTTGATCTGGAAAACAATATGTCTGATCATACAAAATAT
Source organism: Gari tellinella (assembly GCA_922989275.2). Taxonomy (NCBI): domain Eukaryota; kingdom Metazoa; phylum Mollusca; class Bivalvia; order Cardiida; family Psammobiidae; genus Gari; species Gari tellinella. The sequence goes on from OV277864.1 coordinate 49,930,365, forward strand.
TTTGATTCTTGTCTTGTATATTTTTTAAAAACAAGACTGCGTGTTCAATAAACGCTTATGCCCCCAGTGGCATCCTTGACAATATATTCTGAATTTTTTCTAAGTCCTAATTAGGTCAAGGTCAGGGTCAAACTGAGCACTGGTGAGTTAGTAATGGTCCAAGGCAACAACTGTATGAGTATCAAAGCATTGTAGTCAGTTGTGTTGATGCTAGACTAAACGGTAAAATCTAGTTAACCAAGAAATAGCCTATTTAAAAAAAAATAAGTCCAAATTAGGTCAAGGTCAAGGTCAAAGTTTGATGATGTTGGTGATATTGGTGAGTTGGTAATGGTCCAAGGCAACAACTGTATAAGTATCAAAGCATTGTAGTCAATTGTGTTGATGCTAGACGAAACGGTAAAATCTAGTTTTAAAACCAAGAAATAGACTATTTAAAATTTTCTAAGTCCAAATTAGGTCAAGGTCAAGGTCAAAATCAAAGTTTTGTGATATTGGTGGATAGGGAATGGTCCAAGGCAACAACTGTATAAGTATCAAAGCATTTGGGTAAGCGATGTTGATGCTAGACGAAACGGTAAAATCTACTTAACCTTGTTACGGACGGACAGGACAATTCCTATATGCCCCGCATCTGTCGATGCTGGGGGCATAAAAATGCCTAATGCTAACTGTAAAGAATAACTTATTCTCCAATGTACATGGATCCCTGGATATTTTTGCCTATTACACCAGTCACTACCTCACTGTATGCCTGGGACACTCACCTGCTCTGATTCCCCTTTTCCCACTAACCCCAGGTACTTTTGGAATGGGTGTCCCATTCTGACCCATTCCTTTTGTATAAGAGCCTGGAAGCCTGTTTGTGACCTGTAGTATGGGTCCAACAAGATCTGTACAATGCTGGCAATCAGGCAGGAAAAATCACAGCCATTCTTTTCTGGAAAATATAGAACTGATGGTGTAATAACATGAACATGATTGTGTTATACATGAGATTGACAGTCGAATAATGTGAAACTTGACAGTGTAATATCATGAAATCCATAGTGTGATATAAAACTGACAATTTAATAACAGGTAAATGACCAACTTAGTATTATACATGAAATTGACAGTATATTGTGAATCTTGACAGAGTAATACAATGAAATTGACTGTATAATATGAAGCTCACAATTTAACAACATGAAAATGACGGTCTCCATATTATACATGAAATTTACAGTATTTTAATGTGAAACTTTAGTAGTGTGTGGTAGTTTGATTGTATGGGTACGAAATGACCAAGATAGTTGGTACGATTTGGTTTGGGTACAATTTGTCATGAGTACATATTGGGTACGAAATGACCAAGATGTGGGTACCAAATGGTTTGGGTACGATTGGGTTTGGGTACGAAATGACCAGATCCCATAATATGAAACAGACAGTGTATGGACCTACAGATTTTTTCCTATATCTTCAGATTTCTGCTCTTAATTTAATATTTGAGTTAGAATTTTATGTGTTTTTCAATTAGGGTGTCAAACAGTTTAGATCCAGAACAGACACTGCTTTATGCGGTATCTGATCTGGATCAAAACTGTTGGCATAACTGTTAGCGTTAAAGAGTCTGGCAGTGAAAGGGTTAAAGGTATAATTCCTAAAATTTCTTTTCAAAAGTTGAATATCTTAGGATTTATATTAGCAACTTATGGTAGGCTTGAATGTGAGACTTAACAGAACATTGAATGTAAACTATCTGTGTATGAGCAAACCTTGTATCACAACGCTACGTCTTTTCTCCATGATCACATTGACGGCCTCCTGGGAGACCTTAAGGCACTGGGCTACATACTGAAGCCATTTACTGTCATCTAGGCTGGAGTACCAGGCCACATCCTGCACCACAAACTCACGCTCTGTGTCTACAATATACAGCAGAAACCCTCTATTAGTAATAATTACAAACACTACATGACATCGCTTTAAGCATGTGCATTCAGCTTTACTTCAACCTGCTTTGAGTTAACATCTAGGGTATAGAAATCGTTTCTTATGGTGCATATTTTTGACTGTCACAAGTGGAATTTTTTTTTTGGGTGACTGGAATAAAGTTTTGGCGTAAAAAGGTGTATTTAGTATTTATGGGGTACTGTGTTTATGAAATCACAAAAACCCTACTACCCTACCTGACATGCAGAGTTTCGTCAGTTTGCTAAAGCTCTCCTGTATGTCCTTACAGGTAATGAAGTCCTCTGCCAGGTCAACTACCACAGGAGTGTTCTGGTGTTTCCCAGCCACCTTAATAGAATCAAGCATCCTGAAAAGCAGAATAATAAGATTGATATTTGAATTTTAAAAATATCTTCTCTTGATTAATACTAGTAGATGGGAGCTTAAAGCAACCTGAAAGCCAAGCAGAATGCACCTTTAGGCACATTCTGCTTTACTTTCAACCTTCTTTAAGTGGTCACTTGTCTTCAAAACTAGAAACATGTTATGGGTTAAAGGGTTATGTCAGGTGGCCATCAAAGTAAGATGAAAGTATAACAGAAAGCTCCTTTCTGAGCTTTCTGCTTTACTTTTTCATCTTTCTTGAACTGTCCTGTGTCCTATATGTCTTTATCAGAACAGGGTAGAAGCATGAAAAGGGCTCCAGATAAGAGGGAGTAAACTTAACAAATCCAACATTTTCTCACTCATTTCAGCACTAAATCTTATGGTGTTACTACTCATTAGTATTGTTTCTTCGACACCATAGGATTTAATGCAAAAATAAAGATTTTAGTTTTGGAGTAGAAATAAAGATTTTAGTTTTGGAAATCACCCCTTATCTGAAACTCGGAATAAAGGTCTAGGAAAGGTGGATCTATATGGGAATGGGTTAAACCCTAGGTGTTTAGGTAACATATCTTAACCCTTAGCCTGCCACTCACGACTATAGCTCCATATGCAAACAGCTTGGATCCGGATGAGACGCCGAGTAACTCGGCGTCTCATCCGGATCCAAGCTGTTTGGCACTCGGACAACATTTTCAGCAATTTTGAGCACCTTTGAAGCACTTTGAAACTTGAAGCAGACGACAATTTATTTGGCGGGCTAAGGGTTAAGCTCAGTAAATTATGTATGTACAGTACATGTATAACTTCTTGTGATTATTGCTTGGGAGTATACATGCTTTACACTTTCCCTCATACATACAGTAGTTAAATGCAGCTAATTGAGACAGAATCAAATTAGGGTTTACATGTATACATTTGTATATATTTCAAGCAACTAATTTAATGTTAAAGTTAATCATCAAACAGTTTTCAAGCTAGATAATAATCCAAAATCTAATGTGAAGGCAGTATGTAGTTACACAATGTAGTAGAAATGTTGTAATCGAGAATTGCTTCAGAGCGAAATATTTTGTTTTGTTGGTTTTTTTTGTTCAAATTACTAAACATCAAAAAAAATTCTAACTAATGCACTGATGCACATCTTTGTCAAAGTCATAAACCATGTAGTCTGGTGTGAAAACATGTACATTGTAGTGTAATGTCACAATATATCTATAGTCTGATATCACAAATAGGTACAGTCTGAAGTCACATGTAGTCTGAGGTCATAACTGAAAATATGTGTAGTCTGAAATCACAAAATTTAATACAACACATGCAATCTGAGGTCACAATACATGGAGTCTGAAATCACAAATAGATACAGTCTGAAGTGACAGTTCACATAAACATAGTCTGAAATCACAATACACGCAGTCTGAGGTCACATATAGATGTAGTCTGTGGTTACAATACAAGTAGATTATAATTATATGAGTTTGCAATATCATGGGATTAGCTGGGTAGAAATATACATGACAGTGTAACAATTAGTATTCAGCATTCCACATATGGTTAAGAGTTGAACTATTCATTGATATTAGTACATAGTTTGAGCTTAGCAAGCAATGTCAACACAATAGCATGCAGAGAGTAAGTATTATATTAACCCATTTACTCCATATACACACCTTTTATGTGTTTTATTTATTCCTCCACCGGGGGAAATATTTCAATTTTATACAGAAAAAGTTTCTATACCCTAGCAGATGGAAGCTTAAAGCAGGCTGATGTAAAGCAGAATGTATCTTAAGGCACATTCTGCTTTACTTATACAACCTGCGTCATTTTTCTTCAAAACCAGAAACAGGCTATGGAGTAATGGGCTGACAGTGAAACATGCTGCTGAATATAAAGTACAGCTTCTGAAGCCTTGTACATGCTTTTAACTCTTTCAACACCATGTCTTGTTTAAAATATACACATTACTTTTGCAAACAGTGTAGACCCAAATTAAAGGGCTCCCATAGGAGCCCTCTGATGTGGGTCTACACGTTTTTATATTTTAGACCAGTATTTATTAAACTACCAAGACTTCCGAGTAGACTCAGATTCATGTTTTTGTAGCTAAAATATCCACAAGGGATTCTAATGACCCAAAAGGGTTACTTCCTGTTGAAAGTGTTAATGTCTTTGGACAAAATGAAACAATGTGGTAAGTGGTGTAAATATGAACTGTGTTTATAATGCTTATTTCCATGTCTTTGTACTAGTTCATGTAGTAACTGCTACACAATGTCAACCATGTATCTCCTTCAGTTTGAAACAACTATTAAAACTTTTTTCCCCTCAAATTTACTGTCAAAGTTGTATTAACTGCCGTACTGTCTTGACACATTATCCCCTGAAACTTCCAATGGACAATTCCAGTTTGCAATAAAGGCTGGTCCATTTTAAGATATTTAGGGTTGTTTTTTGTAATAAATTGCAAAATGACAAACAGTGAAGTACCTGATCAGAGGGCTCCTACAGGAGCCCTCTGATCAGGGACTTCACTGTTTGCAAAGGACAAGTGTACTCTTCACATATACACATTTTGTAAAGGATGCACATATGCGTCACTAGGGCTCAGTGAGTTTAATACTAAAACCTAATCATGAAAGAAATAATAATGTCTTAGGATTTTGATTTGTCTTTTTAGAGCTTTTGCTTAAACCTGACCAATCAAATGCTTGAGAACGATTTCAGACTCTCTCAAACTCTTTATAACCTTGGGCCTCAAGCTTTTGTTTTCTACAGTTAAAAGCAGAGAACTTGAAATTAAATATTGTTTTAGCTGACAGCAATTTTAAAGCATAATGTATTATGGCAGGATAAGAGTACATGTATATACAGTGAAACCCCTCTAAACCGGACATGTGTGGGGACAACAAAAATGTCCGGTTTAAAGGGGTTTCCGGTTTAGAGGGGTTTTAACTTGTTTCTAGCTAACCACTTAAAGCAGCTTGAAAGTAAAGCAGAATGCGCCTTAAGGGGGTAGGTGCACCTTGGTAAAGTAAATACCAAATTCTTCAAACTTTGCATACTGATAGTAAAATTAGTTTCTATGACAAAACTGGTGAAAAAAGTGGGGGTACCGGACCTTTCTTTTTCACAATTTGAGATTTTTCAAGGCCACCCCCCTATAAATTGAAGCTTCATAAAAACTCCTACTTTTTTGTACTATGGTTTTTCAATCTTTATTTAAACAATCTATTTGTACCAAAAGTATCCTAATTTATATTATCATAGTAAGAATAAACCCTGAAAATAATGTTTTTTCAAGATCCAAAATAAAAATATTTGATTTCACCAGAAAGGAGTAAAATTTACCCCACCCACTTTTTTATAAAGGCGAGAATAAGGCACTGTGAAAATTGCCCTACTAATTGTAGCAAACTAAATACCAAATTTTCTATTTGTTGTTTTTAGCCCTGCAAACAAAAAGTTTTAGTGAAATAGCAAATAAAAACACAGGGTCCCGTACCTTTTAAAATATATATAGATCATTTTATCTAAAAAATCCATTTTTTCTCATTTTTTCAATTTTTTGTGTACTTTTACCAAAAATATTCTTTTTCCAAAAAAATTCATTTTATCTATTGAGTTATCTATAATTTATACTAAAACTGTACTACCATGAAAATTTCATGCTTATATTCTGAGAAATTGAAATGAAATCGGATGTAACAAAATACAACCTACCTATGAAAACAGTGTATGCTGTTAACTACGAATAGGACATAAAACTTAAAAAGTCCCTTCCGGAACGAAAATCCAATTTTTTCCCGGGAAAAAAGTGTTTTATAACTGTATGCATTCACCAAAAATGAGTTCTTACCATTTTTTTAAAAACGAGTTCGTAAAATTTTTCGGAAATTTCATAATGCTCAAAAAGACAGGCCGACATCCTTAAGGCGCATTCTGCTTTACTTTCAAACTGCTTTGAGCTATCATCTGCTAGAATGTACAGACTATTTTCTTCAGTGTAAGAAAAAACCAAAAGACGTAATAAGGCGTGTTGATGGTGTAATGGGTAAAAATAAAAAGGATTGGAAACGGGACCAAAGCTTTTGTCCAGTTTAGAGAGGATTCCGGTATTTAGAGGTTCCGGTTTAGAGGGGTTTCACTGTATAATTATATACTGCATTACAAGGGTTAAGTGGCCTTTATGAAATTTTGAGTATGAACACATAATAAAACAATAATTTCCCTGTGCTTCTAAGGAAGTTAGTTTCTTCCGGTGCTTCAAATGAACAATCTTTGCTTCCATTTAACCCTTTCCCCCATAGAAGCGACTTTTAGCGTATTCCATTTATTCCTCCGCTGAAGAAAATAGTTCCAGTTTATACCCTCATGAACAATTACCATTACAAATATTGTATATATCCTAGCATATTTTAGCTTAAAGCAGGCTGGAAGTAAAGCAGAATGTGCCTTAGGCACATTCTGCTTTACTTTCAACCTGCTTTAAGTGGTCACCTGTCTTTAAAACTAGAAACAGGCTATGAGGTAAAGGGTTAAGCCCAGTCCATTCTGCAAACCCAGAATAACCTTATCCAAAACAGTAAAAACCCTCTATCATGACCATCAATTTATGTTAATCATCAGGTTTTTAAGACAGGTGGTTGCTTTAAGTAAGGTGAAAAAGGAACAGAATTATCCTCGTTTAACTTTTATCTTGCTTTATGCTGCCACCTGTCTTTAATACAATCAATGAGCATTCTTTAATGGTCGTTATAGAGGGGGTTTACTGTACATGATGAACAATCGATTACAGTGGTGTCCTCAAACCCTTTGTGTCAATACAATAACAAGAAAGGCTGCAAGCCAAGCCATGCATCATAAGAAATAGTGTCTATATACTAGCAGCTTGTAGTTAAAAGGAGGCTGAAAGTAAAGCAGAATGCACCTTAAGGTGCATTCTGCTTTACTTCCAACCTGCTTTAAGTGGTCACCCATCTTCAAAACTAGAAACAGGCTATAGGGTAATGGGTTTATGGAGCTATCTCAGATATTTCTAGCATATATGTAGCAGCAGTCTTTAGAAATGGGCCATATGGCCCTTTCTTCAATCAAAGGTTGCATAAAACAAGTTTATTTGTACATGATAAACAATTATGAATGACAGGTAATGTAAACCCAGATCAGCTGCTGAATCACTATCAATGCAGATAATATAGGTCTACACTGTCTGTAATAGACAAGTACCCTTTTCTTGTAATGCAGCTCAAATTACCAATAGTTTTTCCCATTCATCTTCGTGTATTTCATTTAATGTATTTTTAACCCATTATCCCATAGCCTGTTTCAAGTTTTGAAGACAAGTGACTATTTAAAGTAGGCTGAAAGTAAAACAGAATGTGCCTCAAGGCACATTCTGTTGTACTTGCAACCTGATTTGAGTGGTCACATATCTTTAATACTAGAAACAGGCTATGAGGTAATCGGTTAACTAAATAGTTTGCATTTTCCCAAATATTTCTTTACACATGGTAAACAAATATGTATACACTAAGAACATCCCTTCAAACAGCCAAGAGTGTTCAAAGTTCTAACACTGTATTACCATAGGCTTTTGCACCACAACAATTCCTCTACATGAAATGGGAGAAGATGAACTCAGAATTAACCATACTATCAACCTATTACAACAACTAAATTGTATTAATTAGCAGGTGTTAAAGACAGGTGCCTGCTTAAAGCAAGGTGACCCTAAAACATAGAGCTCCTGCAGGAGCTTTCTGTTTTACCTTCACCTTGGTTCAAGCCATCTCCAGTCTTTTCTGAAGTCAAATAGCCTTCATTTTAGTGGTTGTAATAGAGAGGTTTTACCATATTATCAATTAGTCATAAGAAAAGTACAACATGTGTCACAGATGACTCCAAAGTAACCATTTTCACAAAACATACCAAAAAGCAGGAGACCATTGCTGCCAAGTTAAAACTTACCCCTTTAGTGATTGCTTCCTTCATAGTTCATAAGAAAATATATGTCACTTGTTTGTTTCTTCTAACTATAACATGTTTGACTTAAAAATGCATACTGTTCTCATAGGTTACTGGTTTACTTATTGCTACAAGTTTCACAAACTGGCAGTTTATTCTTTCAATTTGTGCTAAGCCACATCTAAAGGTAAAACAATATCATTCTTTAACTCTTTCAACACTAATTAACTCTTGTGGTTTATAAGGTTCCCTTGTGGATCCTTTTAGTTATTAAAACTTGAACCAGTCTTACTTGGATTTCTGGGTAGTTTGATCAATACTGCTCTAAATTGGCAAAGCGTGTAGACCCTGACCAGAGGGCTCCTTTAGAAGCCCTCTGATCTGGCTCTACACTGTTTGCACATGTAATGGTTCTATTTAAAACAGGTCCATGGTGTTGGAAAAGTTAAATCAAGTTGTTTCTTAACAAAGGACAAAATTATTCTCTACACTCTTAGAAATATGCAGAAAATAAAAAATAAAATATTTGATAAAAAATATTTGCTGACATTTTTAAAATGTTGTCTCTATGGCAACATACAGATTGACCTTAGGCATTGTAGGCAGGGTCCATCTGCAACATTTTCTTGTCTACAGTAAAGTCTGCATTTAATTCATCTACAGTAAAACCTCTCTATAAGGACCACTAGATAATGATATATTTTGTGTTTATGGCAGGTGGCTGCCTAAAGCAAGATGAAAGTGAAACAGAAAGCTCCTTTAGGAGCTTTCTGTTGCACTTTCACCTTGCTTTAAGCTGCCAACTGTCTTTCAAAAATCATTTAGCCTTGTTATAGTGACCGTAATAGACAGGTTTTACTGTACAGTGTTTTCTATAAACACAGATTATGTCAAATATTCTTGACCCTGTCTGCACCAGCCATTCTAAATATGCCCAAAGCATGCTAAAATTTAAATAACAGTGCTATATCAAGACAGTTTACATTTATTTGCAACATACCATGCAATTGTTGAGGATTAACTACCGCATGTGGTATACTGATAAAATATAGTGGTATGACAAAATATACATATACTAAAATAAGGTCATGTGCAAATGCAATGCATGTGCCTACAAGCTTCAGCCTAAAATGTTGCCTTTAAAGCCTGCAAATTCCCTCTTATAACTACAAGGAATATACATACAACTTTACTTTCCCACAAATGGGCAAATTGAAATGGATTAACAAAGCTTGTCACTCATCTATTACTATTACAAATCAAGTAAGTCCTGATCAGGCATGGTGCTAGCTAATTTGGGTCTACACTGTTTGCAATGTTGAAAAGTTCTTTTTTTTTGTTTTTTGACAAGCATATAGCATTCAATCTTTCCTTACCTCTGCTGAAGATTGGCCTGTGCAGTGTTTTCATCTAGGCCTGCCATACGTAACAAGCTATTGCCATTTGTATGAGTATAGCACCATGTCTACAACATCAAAATACACAACAATACATTCATGCTATGACAAAACTAGATACAGTCGCAGGGCTCCAGATAAGAGGGAATTAACTGAACAAATCCAACATTTTCTCACTTCATTTTCTGCTTATAAAGAAGTTTTTCTGCATTACTTTTGCCTTGCATTAAGCAGTCATCTATATTTACGAATTATATGTAACACATTCTTTTAGCCCTTTACTCCCTAGCCTGTTTCTAGTTTTGAAAACAGGTGGCCACATAAAGCAGGTTGAAAATAAAGTAGAATGTGCCTTATAGGCGCATTCTACTTTATTTTCAGCCTGCTTTAAGCTACAATCTTCTAGGATACAGGAAAATATTTCTTATCGTGCATATTCATGACTATATAATGTGGAACTTTTTTGTTCAATGGAGGAATGAAATAAAGGCTTAAAAGGCATATTTATGGGGTAATCAGTTAAAAGGTCATTTAACACAAGTACTAACAACGGTTTGGTAAGTTACTCAGAGAAAGCTGAATGATGTAGAATAGAAGACTACTTACTGGAATACGTCTTGAATAAAACTGTGGCGCTGCTTTATTCAGATCCGAGTTGAACAATGCACTTGATACAACAAAATATTGAGGTAGACTGAAAGACAGAATGATACAAGGATATATGAGAGACATGGCAACATCTGTGAGACACATATGATGTCCCCTAGTTGCACTTTCCATATTTCATATGTGCGAAACAATGTTAAGTTCAAGCACCTTTGACTCTTTGAACAGACAGACCAGTATGCCCACATCAACTAATCATCACAGGGACATAGAAACAGTATGAGATGGAAAGTTTACTGTATACGTTGATGGATAAGTTTGTGCTACTAGTGTGTTAGAATACTGAATTCAGGGTGTTGCATTAACCAAGTATTGCTTACCAAAATGACTTTAAATACAGTTACCAATGCAAAATCTATTATCTGTTATAGTCTCATGCAGCTCTGTCTATATTGTTAATCAATAATCAAAATGATGGCACGTATCAGACAAACTAGCCGCCTGCTGCCTACCCAAGATGCTGGGACACCCGCAGCAGATGACAAATGAAATCAGGATTAAGTAAGTAAGTAGTTTACTGTATCTGCAGAAAATACCTAGCAAGATTCATATCAGAACTATATTTTATATCAATATTAGAATAGTCAATTTTGTATTAAGTGACCACTAATAGAAATACAGTCGAAACTCTTATCATTTGAACTCGTGTTAGTTGGAACATTCCGATATTTCAAAGTTAAAACGTGGTATGTTTGACTTCAGAGAGACGAGTTATAGAAATTAGACTAATGGAATACTGGTAAGGTTGATTAAAACCTAGTTCAAAGTATTGAGATTTCTTAATCAGGGGACTGCTCTATATTGCAGGATACAAATAATACAGAAAGCTCCTGTAAGAGCTTTCTGTATTATTGTTATCCTGCATTAAGAAACCACCTGTCTTTCAGATTACCAATATGTCTTCTACTGAGTGGTCACTTAACCGCCATAAATACGGCTCTTTACGCCTTGAAATTATTTTTCCGCTGAAGAAAATAGTTCCTCTTTATACAGCCGAAGTAGCACAAGAAAGAAGAAATATTTTCTATACCCTAGCAGATGGTAGCTTAAAGCATGCACATTCTGCTTTAGTTTATACCTGCTTTAACCCATTTCCCCATAGCTTGTTTCTAGTTTTGAAGACAGATGAACACTAAAAGCAGGTTGAAAGTAAAGCAGAATGCACCTTAAGGCTAGAATATAGAAAATACTTCTTATGATTCATGACTGTATAAAGTGGAACAATTTTTGTCAATGTTTAAGTAAATCATAGGTGTAAAAAGGGGCCTTTATGGGATAACAGTTTAAGTAGTTCCTTTTCGTCATAACTAGAAACAGGCTATGGTGTAAAGGGTTAATAAATACTGACTGTCACTTGTTTTCAAAGTGTCGGTCTACAAAGCTACCTACCTCTGGGACATGTCATATGATATGTTCACATCTGAAACTCGCCATTTCTTCTCACAGCCACATCTACGTAACTCCTCTTCCCAATCATGTATTGAGTCAAAGAGCGGAGTCTGTACTAAAAAACGCCTCTCTGAAACAAGCAAACAGTTGGACCTCATAGTAAAATAAACTTGTAAAAGCATTAAGTAAAACAATTACTTCAAATATTAGATGTGTTCTGAATGTGCTTGTAAAATAAAACTTGATTTGAAAACACGTGGAGATCTTGGTCACAGTCATACCCTGTACATGTGTGTGTGTAAATAACCTATATGCGAAAAGCAGGACCTGCTTAATGTATTACCAAATTATACAGAAAATTCTTCTAGAGCACATATGGTTAAATCTATTCCTTCTTATATGGAGCCCTGCTATTAAACCCGTTCATCCTATTTTCTTTCATCTGTGTTAAAGGCAGATAGGTATCTGTATTCATCACCATCAACAAATACATCTATTCATTTGTTGCATTGATGTATAAGATAGGAAGAGGTGCTCTATTGCACTTCTGTAGAGGAAAGGGTTACAAATCTTGATTGTTTTGTTCATTTCCTGTTATCTGGTACCCAGCTTACCTGCCCCTTTGACCACATGTTTGCCATACTCATTGCTGAACAGCAAAGTATCTTTCGTCGCAAAGGCATGATGGACAATCACATTGATAAACTGTTTGTTCTGATTTTTGGGCGTAAACTTGAAACCATAAGTGTGGATGCGGAAGTCCTGAAATATATTACATAAACCAAACTGACATCAGATAACAATAGATATAATCCAGAGTGATATATTGTATTGTATTAAATGACTGTTGATTAAACATGACCTGGTGGCTTATACAGTATAACCTCTGTTATCCGACACCCCATGGTTCCACGTTTGTAAGTCGGTTAAGAGAGGGTGTCGGTTAACGGAATTATGCCTAAGTTCACCGGTTTACACACCCAAAGATTCAGTCCTTTTTTCACTGCGAGGGGAATTCCTCGATGCCAATTGACATATCAAATATGTATGACTGCAGCATACATCATAAATCCTTATCAAATCAGATTGTTCCAGATTAAAATAGGAGTCCCCTGGTCCGGATCTACACTGTTTTTCCATTATTCCTTTTAACTACAGATGTCATAAAATGTGTATAGTGTACATATACTGTATTGCAAATTGCTGCATGCTGATGCCGGTTGATTAACATAATATTAAACTATATTAAACTATTAATTCATAGATACACATTTTTACACCTTTTATTTATTCCTGCACTGATGAAAATCGTTTAAATTTATACAGTCATGAATATGTATCATAAGAAAAAGTTTCTATATTCTAGCACATAGTAGCTTAAAGCAGGCTGAAGGTAAAACAGAATGCGCCTTATGGCGTATTCTGCATTACTTTCAATCCGCTTTAAGTGGTCACCTATCTTCAAAACTAGAAACTGGCTATTAGGGTGAGGGGCTTAACTGTATTATTATATGCCCTGTTGATAAATATAATACGGTGAATTATATTGTATAACCTACCTTACAGTGTATCTCTAATGTTTTAGTCTGGGAAGAGGTTGTCATGCCTTGAGAGAGCCGCTTTCTCTTTCCGCTGGACGTGACTGTTACAATAGAAACCACAAAGACACATAACATAAAATACAAAGAACTCCTGCACAGTACATGGCTTGAAATAAACATGTATGTGGCCAATGTATATATATAGTATACCCCTGTGTAATCAACACTTAATAGCACAAGACTCTTTTGCTGTCAACAGCATGTGACTGCTTTGTCCAGAATGAAAGTAAACAGAAAGCTCCTACATGAGCTTTCTGCTTATCTGTCATTCTGTCATAAGCTGCCTTCTCTTGTTAACACTATCAATGAGACTTCTTTGGATTGGTCATACTGAGCTCCAGATAAGGGGAGTACTTGAAAAGCTTCCTTGTCTCTTCCACAAAGAGATGATTCTAACGAGTTGTCACAACATAATTCTGGTTAGGTTGAGACATAAAGCTTTTGAGTTGAGTCTGCAGTTGTTCTCAAGCATTTGATTAGTCAGATTTGAGCATATGCTTGAGAATGATCTCAGACTCAACTCAAATTTTTTATAACCTTGAACCCCAAAAAAGTTCATTCTAATCACTTTATCTGGAGGCTGGTGCTCTCGTCATAGAGAAGGCCCCAAGGTTATAATAAGTTTGAGTTGAGTATGAGACTCTTCTCAAGCATTAGGTTGGTCACATCTGACCAATCAAATACTTGTGAAGGATCTCAGACTCAACTCACCTTGCTTTAAGCAGCTACCTGCCTTAAACACCAAATATTTAATACAACTTAGTGGTTGTTATAGAGCCTGAAGGGTTCTACTCTGTAGGAGTGTGTGTGTGTTTCAGTGTACTTACTTTGGTAAATGGCATCGATGGCTGTTAGTGGAATGTCACCTTCATCCAGCAGTTTATTTCTCTGCCTCTTCCCGGGCTGTAATACAATATAGTGACATATAGGATCTGTCATGAGTCGATGTTTTAAACAAGCTGATCTCAAACAAGTCTAGAATTGTCTCAAACATCGACTTTTTTTTTTTTAAAGCAATAGGCTTTTTTTAAATTCTAGTGATGTAATAATAGTGACGTTAGAGTGACGTCATCAAATTTATCTCACACATGTTGGAGACAAGGATATTCATGATCGTTGTTTGCTATAGAAAACAGGGATAGTTATGTGAGAAAGTCAAATCTATAATCTATATGTTATGGCCCTCCCTTTCTTCTTTAATCAATTGTATTGAACTAATGTTCTAAACAGAGCCTCTTCCTGTATGGCTATTTACATAGTTTTCATGAAATACAAATTGAGAGAAATATTGAGAATTTGAATTTGAATTTTTTTTCTTTGGTTTACAAGTTGTCAATGTCAACAATTAAAGTGAGTTTATTTGATGTACATAATAGTAAAACATGTTACAACTACAAAACATACTTAAAACAACTGTTTCTGCTTAAAATCAAGCACATTTGTTTTTTGCAGTTTTTAAGACACACTTCAACTACTTTTTGAGAACAAACTCAGCAAAACGATGGAACAGAAAATCTATGGCTATGCTTGATAACTACTAAACAAGGTTGCAAATCAAACCAGTTTAACATTTGGGGAAAGTATTAGTTGGGTTCAAACAAACAAGAAATAGTCTTTTATACAGTAAAATCTCTTTATTACGACCTAACTTATTAGGCGGTTAAGACAGGTGACTGCTTAAAGCAATGTGACAATAAAACAAAGCTCCTTTAGGAGCTTTTTGTTTTATTGTCACATTTGCTTTAAACTGTATCCTGTCTTTAATACAATCAATTATCCATTTTAATTGTTTTAATGTCATGTAAGAGGGGTTTTGCTGTAAATTAGTCAAGAACTGAAAAGAAGGCATATTTATAGTTTATCCCTTTACTCCAGAGATACACATTTTAACACATTTAATTCATTTTTCCACTGAAGAAAATTTTACAGTTATAAATATGTATCATAAGAAATATTTTCTATTTTCTAGCAGATGGTAGCTAGCAGGCTGAAAGTAAACAAGAAAGCTCCTAAAGGCACGTTCTGGATTACTTTCAATCTCTTTTAAGTGGCCACACATCTTCAATACTAGATACAGGCTATGAGTAAAGGGTTATATGACAGGTGGCGACTGAACCCTTTGTACACTAGCAAGAAGTGTATTATGCATCATCTAGAAACAGTGAACCTGTTAACCCTTTCACTCTCAATGATGCTTAAAAGTGTGTTTGCAAACAGTTTGGGCCCTGATCAGACGTCACGTAACGCTGCGTCTGATCAAGACCCAAACTGTTTGACACTCTTATCGATATTTATTAAGTCATACAACCTTAAATCTAACTTTGAAACGTGCCTTGCAGACAACAATACTGAAGCAGACGGCAATAAAGCTGTGAAGGGGTAAAAATCTCCCGAATAATTTGGTCATGAAAGGTTTAAGAGTACACTTGTTTTATGCAAATACTGGTAGTGTAGGCCAAGTTCCGAACACTCTAATCCAGTCCTGCAGTGTCTGGTAAGATTGCCATGCTCTTTCATTCTGTAGCTGCTTCATTACCCATTCCCCATTAGCCTATTTTCAGTGATTAACCCTTTGAACCCTAGTCCCGCTTATAGGCATCTTTTCAAACAGTGTACATGTGAATAGTTCACTTGTCCTGTGCAAACAGTGAAGGCCCAGATCAGAGGGCTCCAAAAGGAGCCCTCTGATCAGGGTCTTCACTGTTTGTCAGTAATGCCAAAATTGACAAAAACAACTCTTAAAAGCCAGAAATGGACTAGATAAAAACCGAAACTGGAATTGTCTATTTAAAGTTTCAGGGAGGAAAGAGTAAAGGCAGTAGGTTGCCTATAGGAGCTTCCTGCTTTACCCATAATAGCCCCACATGTTGGGATGCAGAAAAACATTTCTACACCTCTTTAACACTTTACTCCATAGCATGTTTCAAAGTTTTGGAGACAGATGTCTACTTAACCTAACTTCCCTCATGGAAGCGCCTTTTAGTGTATTTAAATTATTCCTCCACTGAAGACAAAAGTTCCAATGAATGTATACAGTCATGAATATGTACGATCAGAAATATGTTCTTTATCCTATTAGATGGTAGCTTAAAGCAGGCTGAAAGTAAAGCAGAATGTGCCTTAAGGCACATTATGCTTTACTTTCAACCTGCTTTAAGTTGGCATATGTTTCAAAACTAGAAACAGTCTATGAGGTAATGGGTTAAATGGAGTAAAGGGTTTACAGGAGAGAGTAAAAGTTTGGGATAAGCTTTGGAGAGTCAGAGTTAGTGGAAGAAAAACAAATTGAAATCTTTGCACTTCAAACTATTAGTACACATCTACAGTCATACAAACAAACCTAACCATGGGTTGTTTATTATCTTTTAGCTGTAAATAATAAAATAGCAACAATATAGTCTGAAAAACATGTATTCAAACTCTATAAAAATTCTCTTAAACATGTTTAAGCTAAATCCTGAGAAAAAAAAAGTAAACTCCCATGCGTCTGCATTACTAATACTTCAGTGGTTGTATCAGCCTTTCCTCAATAGAAGTCAGGGCTCCAGATAAGAGGGATTAAACTTAAGAAATTCAACATTTTCTTACTCTTTTCAGCACCAAATCCTATGGTGTCACTACTCATTAGAAGTGTCTCAAAGAGACGATTCTAATGAGTAGTGACACCGTAGGGTTTAATGCAAAAATTAAGATTTTAAATTTTATTAAATACTCCCCTTATCTGGAGCTCACAGAAACATACTCAAATCAGCTTATAATGTTCATGTATTCAACAAGACAGATATGAAAGAAACATATATTGTACTTGCATGTAATATACCAGAATAATGCTATACATCTCATTGTATACGGCTTTATTTGCAGACCAGTGTAATGCCTTTCAAACTGAATACAGGCTGATTCAGAAGCTACAGAATTTATCACATAGGCTTAAGAGAGTTAGCACTCATTTAGGAAAATACGATAATTTTGCATTCTTTATTAGAGTATACAGTACAACCTCTCTATTACAACCATTAAAACCAAGACTAATTGATTTATAAAAGACAGGTGACAGATTCAAGCAAGGTGACAGTAAAACAGAAAGCTCCTACAGGAGCTTTCTGTTTTACTTTCACCTTGCTTTAAGCAGTCACCTGTTGTAAATACCAAGTACTTAACATATTGAAGTGGCCGTAATATAGAGGTTTTACAGTACTTAAATATATAATAATGTCTACACTAAAACTTTGTTTTTGACTTATTATTAGAATCATCTAAAAGAGGGGATTCTAATAAGTACATAAGTGGAAAAATAAAGCAGAAACTGAAGGATATTTCAAGTTTACTCCCTCTAACACGGAGTCCGTATATTTCTGTTGTCACTTGAAACATGAACTAGCATTCTATTTATCTCGAATAGAGGCAATGAGGAATTCAATTACCACAAAGCTTATCTGATTCTTTGAACTCTAAGTGTTTTTTTATCTACTTATTTTTTGTCTACTAAATTAGAATTTTGAAACATAAATAAAATAGGGTAAGTCAAAGTTTCAAACAGTTTGGATCTTGATGAGAAACCTAGTTACCTTGCATCTCATCTGGATCCAATATGTAACCACAATTTCACTATTACTGCTGGGCTTCAGATAAGGTGAGTACAGTCGAACTTCGATATCTCGAACTCGCTTAACTCGAATTATCCGATATTTGGAAACATGAATTCACCTTATTTCAAGCTTGGTTTAGACGAACATACCTGTGCTAAGCCGCATTTCAACTTTGAAATACTGGTATGTTCGACTTAACTGAGTTCGAGATATCGAAGTTCGACTGTTTTTCAAAAACTAAATTCTTCCAAGTCTGCACTAAACCCTATGGTGTCACTACTCATTAGAATCATCTCTTCAAGACAATTCTAATGAGTAGTAACACCATAGGATTTGGTGCTGAAATGAGTGAGAAAATGTTGGATTTGTTCAGTTTATTCCTTCTTATCGGAAGCCCTGGGTTAGCAAGCAAAGAGCTTAAGTACAAAGCAAGAACTAAAGAGCAAAACATCAACAACAAGACAAAAGGACAACAAGTCCAAGACCACATCACCAAGAATTGCTTTATGGGGCAGACTGGCACATACAGTATGACAAGGCTAAGATTCCTGAACCATTCAATGAAATATCTCTTACCATCATTGAACGTTGAAACTGCATACATCAACAACAGAAATGTAATAAAGGAGGACAGCAATGAGTATGACAATATTCACACTTAACCAATTCCCCACTCCCCCCTAAATATGCCTTTTTATGCCTCTAATTTATTTCTCAATGGAAAAAAATACACAATAATTTATACAATAAATTTTACAATAATGTTTACAATATAATATTATAATATTGGAAAAAAATTGTTTCAATTTATTAAGTTATGATTGTGTGCTATTAGAAAATATTTCTCTATCATAGCAGATAATAGCTAAAAGCAGGCTGAAACTAAAGCAGAATGAGCCTTAAGGCTCAGTCTGCTTTACTTTCAACCTGCTTTAAGTGGTTACTTATCTTCAAAATTAGAAACAGACTATGAAGTAATAGATTAACCCATTACTCCATAAGTACAGTAAAACATCTCTATTACAAACACGAAATTGTGTTAATTATTAGTTGTTTATACGACAGGTGCCTGCTTACGGCAAAGTGACATTAAAACAAAAATAGCTCCTTCAGGAGCTTTCTGTTTACTCAGTACCATCACCTTGCTTTAAGCTGTCACCTGCCTTTTATACAATCAATTAGCCTTTGTTTTAGTGCTCATAATAGTGAGGTTTTACTGTTATTAAAAATACGGGAAAAATGATACTTTTTAACTACTTTTGTACAAAGACCCTTGAACTTTTACTACTGACAAATTAACAACCTGTCATTTGGCATACTTAAGTATACGCCCATCTCCTCTTTTGAGAGTTGTATTGAATATAAAGTTTTACATGTATGTTAGCAATGGGTATAAAACAACTGGGGCCTGTTTCATAAAACTTCGTACAACAAATGTTGTAGTAAGTCAGATTATAAAAGTCTCAAGTATTATTTATTTCTCCATCTAATCCTGTCTTGTGACATCTCTTTGGAATCGTCTTGAAAAGCGGATTCCAAAAAGATGTCACAAAACAGGATTAGATAGAGAAATCAGAAATTAAATGTATTTTAAAGTTTTGACTTACGACCGTTTTTGTTGTACGAAGTTTTATAAAATGGGCCACTCTATCTCCCTAACTAAGTAATATTGTACTACCAACTAAACCGGTAAATGTTAATGGTGCCACTGCAGTTCTATGACTGGTCACCCTGATGCCAATGTTTTATGTGTACCCCATTACCCCATATATGCATTTATGTACGCCTTAAATGTGGAAAATAGTTCCTCTTTATACAGTCAAAAATATGTATCATAAGAAAAATTCGCTCTATCCTAGCAGATGATAGCTTAAAGCAGGCTGAAAGTAAAGCAGAATGTGCCTTAAGGCACATTCTGCTTTACTTCCGACCTGCTTTAAGTAGTCACCTGTCTTTAAAACTAGAAACAGGCTATTGGGATAAAGTGATAACTCTTCTCCTGATGAATACTCATATATGACAAATATATCAACTGAAATATTACATTGGCTTATAAAACAAGAAGACTTTTCCCAGGAAACAAAAAGACGACTCAGGTCAGAGAGTTCCTAGAAGAAAAGGTCCGTGTTTTCAAAAAGTGTCTATGTATCCGTATTGCAGGAGAAATGATAATACATTATGTCAACTTGTTGAGATTGGAGAAAATCATCATACACCTCTGTTAATTACGCTATCCCAATGTCTTACAACTAAAACAAAGACACAAAAATAAGCTAAAACCCCACTCTCACTCATTCATGGCTGAGAAACTAAACCTACCATTTCATATGAGGATCTGTCTGCAGTAACGAAGGAGATCTTGAAGTTAGTGGCACACAGTTTACCCAGCATGCCCTGACGACCCTCTGAGTATGGCGTAAACTTCAGTACACTTTCCACCTCACCAATCAACTTCTCTCCTGCAACAAACAAATCATGACAAATGTCAAGGCTCCAGATAAAGGTCCTCTCTCGCCCGAGTATTTCAAAAAACTAAAATCTTTATTTCTGCATTAAACCCTATGGTGTCACTGCTCATTAGAATTGTCTCTTAGAGGATTTGGTGGTGAAAATGAGACAGAAAATGTTGGATTCATCAGTTGACATCCTGTTATCTGGAGCCCTAAATTGCATACTGCATTATGTGCAAGTATGATTAAAATCTACTCAAGACAGTAGTTGCTAGAGTGTAAACATTTAAATATGGTATTTTCAACATATCAAAGGCAGATAACTCTTAACGTATTTGTCCCAGTTTAACAATAATTGAACTCATCTGAGAACTTCTGATCATATACAATCTGAGCAAGTTTGAGAAATATTGGATAAACCTGTCATCAAACTGTTTTCTATACTTAGCAGATGATAGCTTAAAGCAGGCTGAAGGTAAAGCAGAATGTGCCTAAGGCACATTCTGCTTTAATTTCAACCTGCATTAAGTGGTCACCTGTCATCAAAAGTAGAAACATGCTATTGGGCAATGGGTTATCTGAGGCTAGGTTTTGTTTTCCTGTATACATAGTTTTCCTACCTGGCAACATGCCTGGGTTTAGGTCCATGTCGTAGAATTCAGACGCTTTCTCTTCTATGTGTTCATCGCTCTGCAATAATAAAATACAAGAGTTTCATATATCTAAATAGACATCAGAGCTCCAGATATGGTGAGTTTTTCAAAAACTAAAATATTTATTTCTGCATTAAACCATTTGATGTTACTACTCATTAGAATTGTCTCTTCAAGACAATTCTAATGATAAGTAGCCATAGGAATTGGTGCTGAAAGGAGTGAGAAAATGTTGGACTTATCTCTTATCTGGAGCCCTGGGCATATCCAGTTCTCAATTAAGTCTAACCATTTTTAACAATTAATCATAAAGGGCTATTTTCTAAAACAGCTATTGCTGGATACAGTGCAGACTCTCTTCAGGGGATTCCTATAGCACTATAATCAGAGTCTACACTGTTTGTACTCTTCACAGGTATTGCTAGGATTGAATGGCAAAAGCAAAGCAGAGAGGTCCTAAATTAGAAGTTTTCTACTTTACTTTCTTCTTGCTTTCAGCTATCACATATATTCAAAAGTATTAACCCTTTACCCCATAGAAGCGCCCTTTAGTAGTTCCAATTTAATCAGTAATGAATATGTATTATGGGGAATATTTTCTATATTATAGCACATGATAGCTTAAAGCAGGCTGAAAGTAAAGCAGAATGCGCCCTCAGGCGCATTCTGCTTTACTTTCAACCTGCTTTAAGTAGTCACATATCTTAAGTACAATGTACTAGAAATAGGCTATCAGGTAAAGGGTTAATAGGTGTAACAATATGGTGAAAATCAAATTGCAATATATTGCAATACAAAGGAATCTTGCATGTGCTCAAATAATATATAGAATATTGTCATACGGTAAAACCATATTGCAATATGTATAGCTAAGAGGCTTATTGCAATTTAACAATATATTGCCGTATTATTTCACCCCTAATATTCAACACTATAAATGTATAATCACTTGTGGTGTTTATGCGACAAAGTTGCTTAAGGTGTTTTTGTGTTATTTCAAATATGTCATCCTTGTCTTGAACTTTCTCTTTGAACAATGATCGAGTAGTCACAAGTCATGTTTTGTTTAAGACATAAAGGAAGATTACTCATTCTACTCTTTATCTAGACCCCTGTTGTTATTATCTAAGTCAAGAGACACTGGCCATTTACTTCCTTAAAACTTTTACTTCAACTGTTTGAATGCTGGGTATTTTTTTTCTTGTCTGCAACAACTGTCGTCTGCTACTGTTCTAAAAATAGATTTTTAAAATGTTTTTTTCAAAACAGGGTCAGAGTGTCAAACAGTTTGGATTCTGTTGAGACGCCGCATAATGCGGCGTCTCAACAGGATCCAAACAGTTTGTAAAGATAATCCAGTTTCGCCGCTAGTGAGGAAAGTGTTAACCCAAATACATTGTATAATATACATTAGCATTTTCAGAATGCTAATTAACTCTTAGCATGCTAGCAATGAACCCATGATAACATTTGCAAACAGTTTGGATCCTGATGAGACACCTCATAATGCTGCGTCTCATCAGGATCCAAACAGTTTGACACCCTGGTCCTGTTTTGAAAAGAAATATTGAAAATTCTATTTTTAGAACAGTAGCTGACAACAACTGTAGCAGACCAAAATATTACCCAGCATGGAAAGAGTTTACATCCAAATAAGATAACCAGAAAGTTTACATCTCATCAGGAAAAACATTTTTTCATACTTTAGTTCCGGCTGATACATTTGTTATTGTTTTTATGGGGACAACAGTTTCAAAGCAGATTATTATACTAGAATAAAACAGATTAATCTATTATGACTATGAGAATATCCCATTAACCCTTAGCCCGCCAAATAAATTGTGGTCTGCTATATTTCTCGTCTGCTTCAAGTTTCAAAGTGCTTCAAGTTGCTCAAAATTGCTGAAAATGTTGTCTGAGTGTCAAACAGCTTGGATCCTGATGAGACGCCGAGTTACTCGGCGTCTCATCCGGATCCAAGCTGTTTGCATATGGAGCTATAGTCGTGAGTGGCAGGCTAAGGGTTAATACACCTATTTGGGCCTTTAATTTAATCCTCAACTGAAGAAAGTATTTCCACTTTATACAGTAATGTACCATAAAAAATATTTTCTATACCCTAGCAGATGATAGCTTAAAACAGGCTGGAAGTAAAGCAGAATGCGCCTTAAGGAGCATTCTACTTTACTTTCAACCTGCTTTAAGCACTCATCTGTCTTAAAAACGAGAAAAAGGCTATTGGGTAATGGGTTAAGAAATGCTTGTGTCAAGGAAGTGAGAAAGTTTGTATAAAATATTTCACTGATAAAAACGTGTAACTGGCAGTTAATCAATGATGTGAGAACATTATTGTTTATAGTTCACAACTTGTATGGTTAACCCTTAGCCCACCGAATAAATTGTCGTCTGCTATATTTCTCGTCTGCTTCAAGTTTCAAAGTGCTTCAAAGTTGCTCAAAATTGCTGAAAATGTGGTCCGAGTGTCAAACAGCTTGGATCCGGATGAGACGCCGAGTTACTCGGCGTCTCTTCCGGATCCAAGCTGTTTGCATATGGAGCTATAGTCGTGAGTGGCAGGCTAAGGGTTAAAATTTCCTTTTTACATAAACTACCTTTTTAAGTGCTTAAATACTTTCTTCAAAATATAGTCATGATCTGTTGAAAAAATTACCTGTGAAAAATTCCAGTTTCCAATAAAGTCCAGTCCATTTATTACTATTTAGGGTTGATTTTTACAATTTATGGGTATAGACCTACAAAGCACACAATGTTTACATCGTTTGATTAGGAGCCCTGTCTGGCCTCTGATCTGGCTCGTCACTGTTTGCATATGACAGATGTACTCTACACAGGTACACAGTTTGTAAGGGTGCAATTGGTTAACCCTTCCTCCACAGAAGCACCCTAGAGCACCTGTACCTACTCATCCATATAGGTGTCAAAATTATTTTTTGATGGTGTTCAAAAACTGGTGGCAGCTTAAAGCAAGATGAATGTAAAACAGAAAGCTCCTTAAGGAGCTTTCTGTTTTACATTCATCTTGCTTAACCCTTTGAACCCTAGTCCCGCATATATGTGTCCTTTTCAAACAGTGTACATGTGAATAGTACACTTGTCCTGTGCAAACAGTGATGACCCAGATCAGAGGGCTTCTTTCGGAGCCCTCTGATCAGGGTCTTCACTGTTTGTCATAATATCAAGTATTGACAAAAACAACTTTTAAAAGTCAGAAATAGACTAGACTAAAATAGAAACTGGAATTGTCCTTTTAAAGTTTCAGGGAGGAAAGAGTTAAACATTGAATACAGTTAGATATAGGTGACTTGCACCTCTGGCTATTGAGGAAAGGGTTAAACAAATTTGAACCCATTGCATCCTTATGAGTTACTGGCCTTTATATACATTTACATACAATATGAACAGCTTCACAATCAGTGTCAAAGTATGAATACTGGAGCCCTTAACCCTTCACGCCATAGACTGTTTCTTATATTAAAGATATGTGACCACTTACAGCAGGTTGAAAGTAAATCAGAATGTGTCCTGAGGCATGTCCTGCCTTACTTTCAGCCTGCTTTAAGCTTCAACCTGGTAGGATATAGAATTCATTACTAAATAAAGTGGAAATTATTTCTTGAGTGGAGGAAAAAATCTAATGTGTTAAAGGGTGTATCTATGAAGTAATTGGTTAAATCTGTAAGTTTCTGAAAACCAATAACTCGAAGAAGACACATACAGAACTCTAAGAACAGGAGACAGCTAAATTGCCTGCATTAACTCTTTCCTCCCTGAAACCTAAAATGGGCAATTCTTATTTTCAATTTAGTCTAGTCCATTTTTGACTTTTTAGGGTTGTTTTTAACAATAAATGTCAAAATGGCAAACAGCGTAGACCCTGATCAGAGGGCTCCTTAATGAGCCATCTGATCAGGGTCTACACTGTTTGCATAGGACAAGTGTACTCCTCATATGTACACTGTTTGCAAATGATGCATACATGCATGACTAGGGCTCAATGAGTTATGCTACCAGCTGTATTAAATATCTATCACTTTAATTTTATAGAGTGGCTTTTACACTTCTCGAATCCGAAGCTTTAGCACGGTCAGGAAGAGATAAGTTTTCAGAGGGATGACTGTACAATACAATACAACAATGATGATCATCATTCCTTATACTGAAAGTTATAGTGTGTGCAGGGCTCCAGATAAGAGGGAGTAAACTGAACAAATCCAACATTTTCTCACTCATTTGAGCACCAAATCCTATGGTGTTACTACTCATTAGAATCATCTCGAAGAGACGATTCTAATGAGTAGTGACACTGAAGGGTTTGATGCAGAAATAAAGATTTTAGTTTTTAAATACTCCCCTTATCTGGAGCCCTAGTATTGGCATTAGGTACATTCATCATTTAACTCTTTCAATTCATGTTGTGACTTACCAACTTATGTCATCTTATTGTGCATTAATTTATACCATTGTGTAGGCAAATAATTGCTCTGTAAAATGATACATCACACATGCATTTTGCACTTACTATATTGAAGTTATTGATCAAGCTTCATTACTTTTTAAAAGGCCCTCATACTTTAGACAGAACAATATTACCCATTTCAATACTTACTACAATACTTACTTCATCTTTTGGCTCCTCGGCTGTACCGTTATCGATGTAAGACTTGAAGGTCTGGTGAAGGTCAAGGTTGGTGAGGGAGGTCATACAGAAGGAAGCGATAGGTCAAGGTTACATCAAGGCACAGGAAGGTTAGCATGAAAAGAAACATTAGTTCACAAATTGGGTCAGCTAGTTCAATGGAATTTCAGTACATCTACTCAAAAATCAATAGGGCTCCAGATAAGATAGAGTAAATTGAACAAAAACATTTTCTCACTCATTCAAGCACCAAACCGTATGATGTCACAACTCGTTAGAATTGTCTCTTTGAGACGATTCTAATGAGTAGTGACAACATAGGGTTTAATAAAGAGATAAAGATTTTAGTTTTTGAAATACCCCCCTTATCTGAAGCTCTGCTCAGAATAAGAGGGTTATTTCCAAAGCTCAACTCCTTATGTCTGTCCAAACTCTATGGTATGACTTATAGAACTTATCAGATTCCTCTCTTTAAGACAATTCCAGTGGTCAAAACTTCCACTCCTGCTTTTTTACCTTCTTTGTCAACAGTTTTCAGGACTCCAGATAAGGGGGGTATTTCAAAAAATAAAATCTTTAATTCTGCATCAAACCCTATGGTTTCACTACTCATTAGAATCGTCTCGAATAGACGATTTTAATGAGTAGTTACACCATATGATTTGGTGCTCAATTAAGAGAGAAACTGCTTGATTTGTTCAGTTTACTCCCTCTTATCTGGAGCCCTGAGTTTTGTGCAGAGTGAGTAAGTTTTTTGGTTTGCCTTCATCCTCTTTTATGTATGAAGAGTGACACATTTCAGAATCTTGGGTCCCTGAATTCTTATGACAGGGCTCTAGATAAGAGGGAGTAAACAGAGCTAATCCAACATTTTCTCGCTCATTTTCACCCAAATCCTATTGTGTAACTACTCATTAGAATCATCTCGAAGACCATAGGGTTTGATGCAAAAATAAAGATTTTAAACTTTGAAATACTCCCCTTAACCCTTTCCCCAATAGAAGCGACTTTTAGCGTATTTAATTTATTCCTCCGCTGAAGAAAATAGTTCCAGTTTATACCCTCATGAACAATTACCATTACAAATATTTCATATAGCCTAGCAGATTTTAGCTTAAAGTAGGCTGAAAGTAAAGCAGAATGTGCCTTAAGGCACATTCTGCTTTACTTTCAACCTGCTTTAAGTGGTCACCTGTCTTCAAAACTAGAATCAGGCTATGAGGTAAAGGGTTAACTGGAGCCCTGAATGAGTAACTTAGTCACATCCTAATGATTGGTGAAGACATAAAGGAGGAAATGTTAGAAAGGTTTTAGTCTACTACCTCATATCGATGGTGCCCTGCCTCTAGCATAGGATATTGGTACATGATCAACTACAGCAAGATATCTAAGGATATAATGAAGGTAGGGAGACGGGTAATTTACAGGGCTGCCATAAATTGACCGGAAAAATCCTAAGATTTCCAAATTTGCATTTTTCAAGCGCGATTTTACAAATCGTATCTTTACCCCTTAGCTTTTTTCTTGTTTTGATGACATGCGACTTCTTAAAGCAGGCTGTAAGTAAAGCAGAATGCGCCTGAAGGCGCATTCTGCATTACTTTCAGCCTGCTTTAAGCTTCCATCTGTTAAAATAAAAATCCGAAGATTTCGGAAAAATCTGGAGAAATGGCAGCCCTGAATTTATATAATAATTTTTTTAAGAAAACACTTTTCAATCTCCAATTAACTCTTTCATCACTAAAGAAGAAGTGACAAATTTCAGAATGTTTGATCCCTGAATTCTAATGAGTAACTTAGTCACATCATAATGATTGGTGATTACATAAAGGAGGAGATGTTGGAAAAGTTTTAGTCTACTCCCTCTTATCTGGTGTCCTGCCACTAGCATTTATAGGTAATTGGTACATGATCATATCGATGGTGTCCTACATATAGCATAGGTAATTGGGACATGATCAACTACAGCAAGACATCTAAGGATATAAAGAAGGTAGGGAGACAGGAAAGAGGTAGTAAACTGAACAAATCCAACATTTTCTCACTTATTTCAACACAAAATCATATGGTGTAACTACTCATTAGAATCTTCTTGAAGAGATGATTCTGATGAGTTTAATGCAGAAATGAAGATTTATTTTTTTTGAAATACATGTACTCCCCTTATCTGGAGCTCTGATGAAGGAAGGGAGACAGGAAATAGTACATGACTACATGTATCAAATAAAAAGCTGTAAAAATACCCAACACTTTTCAATCTCCAATTATTTCAGAAAATATCAGAGTGTCAAAACAGTCTGGATCCAGATCAGATGCAAAGTTCCTCAGCATCTAATCTGGAACCAAAATATTCAGAACACTCTGTAGGCGAGCATTCTAACCACTGAGCAAACAACCCATACGTTAGGCTTGTCAAGAGGGCCTAACACTACCTAATTTTACCACATTCCTCCCCATCTTGATCTTGAGATCCTTTTAATCTCTCCCGAGATCATACCCATTTCGACATGGTAGATACCACACATCATTTCTGACGGTGATCCATGCATAAGGCAAAAACAGTCATCACCAGAAAGGGTGGAAAAATCTGTTTGCCAACAACACCAATGGCAATTATAATTTATAGTGACTGGAATCGACTTTGAGCTCGGTAGGTGAGTGTTCTAACCATTGAGCCAAAAGTCTGGACGTTAGACCCAAGGGCCTAACACTGCCTAATTTTACCACAGAGCTCAGGATTTCAGGTTAGCAATACAACTGATTCATCAGTGTCAGGATAAAGTGACCAGCTGAGCACACTCCCTGCCACATCTCATATATAAGTGCCCTTTCTCATAATCATCAATCTTGGTGGAGAAAAGTAACAATAAGATAGAAGAAAAGAGATGGTAGCTTAAAAGTAAAGCCATAAGTCCTGCAATGATGTTTTTAACCTGCTTTTAAACCTGCATTTAAACTTAACAATTATCTCACTTTTCACTATGTTATTCTACTTTTCTTTTTCTTTTGGAAGTGGCTAGCCGTCTGGTTCCGGGCGGCTAGCCTGCCCTGTGAGGGTAGGCTAGACGTCCGGAATAGATTTTCGTCAGAGCTTATACTGCATAATTTACGTGAGTTAGTGCCTGGACATATATGGCAAACAACCTTAAATGTCATTTTGAACTTCAGAAAATCGGTGAGAACAGAAACAAGTCACACTTTAAGGAATTAATTTACCGTCACTACGTTCGCATCCGCCATTGTTGTTGCCGGTTTTTCCCCATCTAGTAGGTGAACCGCACTCTCGCAAGCATGTTTAATTGATGATTGAATACCTGTACGTTTCGCTAAACTGACACTTTCGAGCATGTACATGACGTCCACGTTAGAATGTTTCCATTTTTAATTGATTTCTTTAATGTCAGAGAAATATCTCCGACTTAGAATTTCACAGTAGCGAACTACGGTAATGGAAAGGTCTTCCTTTTTTCGAAGTATAATGATCTTCATAAATACATGTATTACTCAAACTTTTACCCCAAATGCCACTTTATGCCGATGCTTAACTAAACAATAGATTTTGTTTGCATGGCTTTGTTATTTCCGATGCATTCACAGTTTGCTACTAGCGACAATACATGGAGATACCGGCTGCGATAATTAGATATGACGATAAGTAACGTATTTATATCATACCATTCATTTGAAATACTTTCGGCATTTGATCTTCAATCTCTAATTATAACACTCAGTTAATATTTATATGCATAAATTACAAAAATCTACAGAAATGACCTACGTCCTAATCTAATAGCGACAAAGTCAGGGCAGCAGAATCAATAACCAATTAAAATGGCGGATGCGAACGTAGGTCTTAAGCGAAGGTAATTTAATTCCTTTATATGCATGTGATTTGTTTATGATCTCTATTGTTTTTGTTTTTTTAAAAATAGAATGCATAAATTTAGGTTTGTTTCAACTTGTTTTAAATATTCCCAGGCACTAACCCACGTATAAAGCAGTATATTTCCTGAAAGAAATTTATTCCGGACGTCTAGCCCGTCCTGTGAGGGTTGGCTAGCCATCCGGTTCCGTACGTCTAGCCACTGCCTTTTCTTTTCACTTATTTCTACTAACAGACACAGACGCTCAACTGCTCAAAATTACCCGTGAGGGTGTGCAGCAGTAAAAAGAGATATATATCATAGATAGATAAAGCAAAATGTACCTAAGTCGGTCATAAAAGCTATCCATAAATGATATGCCTATGTTTTCACATTTTGACATGTCTATCCGACTTAAATTAAAAATTGTATTTGTATAATTTACCTTTAAGGAGCACTCTGCTTTACTTTCAACCTGCTTTAAGAGGTCACTTGCCTTCGATACTAGAATCAAGCTATGGGGGAAAGGGTTATACTATAGACATTTTACTGACTCTTAATTCTTATAGATCTGAGACATAAACTTTGTAAGACTCAAAATTGAGTGAACATATTGTGTTAACTGATTTTAACTGGCCACTTCTTCTTCTTCTTCTTTGTGCTCACTTAAATGAGCAACCTTTCCATACTTCTTTGGCCTGCATAAGCATAAAGCTGTAGACAGCATGATGTTAGTGTACATATCAGATCACCACATACATGGGTTAAAGAACTTATATATGATCAGTCGAGTGTGTGGCTGTCATGCCTACACGTACACGGCTGTCGAGGGGTGACGGACGTTTCGGTAAATGACCAGTTCGGTAAATTGATTTTATATAGTGAAAGTCTGGACGTTTCGGTAAAAAGGTAAATTATAGTAATTATAGGTTTATGTACCTGTATATCACACCTTTCGCTAGATCGATAACTGATGGCGCTTGATCTCTAAACACTTGTACCTTGTAGCGTCTTGCAAATGGGTTGGGTTTAAACTATACGATCTAGTTCTGGAATTGGTAAAATTTGTATGCCGAATTGGGGCAATAAAGTCGGTTATGAAGTGGGAAATGGAAAACGGAAAAACAATAAAAATGAAAATTGAGAATCCTGTGTAAGTATTTGCAATCCCCGATAGGATCAGTTATATGATCAGGATCTACTACGTAGACGGTGACTTTATACAAAAAAAAAACATGGTTTAATTTTGTTGGGTAACGAAGGTAAAATTCTAGAATATGGTTTAAGTTCAGCGTGTAGATATATCTGATTATTGCGTTTCATCAAATATAGAAAAAAATATATTACGATCAGGATCTATTTGGTAGCCAGAACATGTGTAAAAAAAAAACAAATAAACCTTATGTTAAATGAAAAATTTAGAATCTAACTTTCTTTAAGCGAGTGCACATTTTTGCCTTTTTTAAAATAAAGAAATTTAAAAGATCTTTTATCTAACTATTATAATCATTATTTTAAAATTTATGTCATTTCAGCATACAGATTTATACCATTTTGTTCTGTATTAGAACATTATTCAGTCTGGATCCTGTTATCCCATCATGCATGTAAACAATAATCCCCACCTTTAATTGCGTTCTGTAAATGCGACACGCGCCTGTGCGCTAATAATTAAGTGAGTTGAGTATCTTTAATTATTAATTGCCTTTAATTATTGATTGCCTTTAATTGGGCCGTCGCTTGTAATCAATTAAGTAACAACCATAAAACAATATAATAAGATGAGCAATACTAACAGTAAAAACACAGATAAGTGATAATCATTAATTAAAGTTTGCCATTAATTAGCCCAGCCATGAGACAGTTTGTAATGAAAGTGAACGATGTCACTTGACCACAATCATGTATATAACTGGATCGAAAACGTTGTTTATCAGTCGATTCTTAGACACACATACGTATACACTGACAACCTGATCTGGAATCAGTCAAAGTTACCTACGAACAGTTTGAATCCTGCTCAGACAAATCAGAAGCATCTCAAAATGATTTTAATCTACAGATACTTCACCTTAAATAAAAACAAAGCAATGGTAGTTAAGTGCGTAGAGCTCTACATTGGTCTTCTTGTGTAACGCATATCTATCATTTGAGTATTATTCTGTAAATATGTATATTATAAACATGCCAATAAATATAAATTTTGTTTTTTTTAGTTCTTAATTATTTTGAGATGTAACAATAATCTCATCTCCTTATAGAAGAAATGGAAAAAAAATATTGAAGAAATCAAGTTATTTTTACCCCCTTCACATGCCCTTTATTTCGTTTGGTAAACAGGCCGAAAAATTGTATCTGTTGGTAGATCAGGATCAACACATACTAAAACAACCCTGCAAACTTGGCACAAACACTGTGCCACAATCTCATTGTTACCGAGAGAGGTGCGATGTGCGATATACTTAATCCTATAATTACTATAATTTACCTTTTTACCGAAACGTCCAGACTTTCACTATATAAAATCAATTTACCGAACTGGTCATTTACCGAAACGTCTGTAAATCCTGTCGAGTCCCCACCCACATTTTGACAGTGTCGTACGGTATGTAAACATTGGCAATTCTTACCGCTTGTTGTTTTTTCTTGTTTTCTGGCACCGATTGTGTCAAGTACGACACAAATCGCGCTTTTGGCTGCGACATTTTCAAACACTATTTTCACGCCATTCCTGATAAGGTAACTGATTGTTAAATTGACAATTGTCAATTTGTTTTTTGTTCCTCCCTAATTTCCTGTTTCCGGTTGCATTACTATTTGCCGGGTCAGCTATCGGAAATCTCGGCTCTAGAGATGGCGTGTCAATTTAAGGACATGTATACGCGCCCAAATGATCTCTATGGAAATTTCTGCATAGGTTCTTCAAACATATCTTAGTACCATGGTAAAAAGAAAAACATTTCCATAGCGCGTGACCTGACCCTCACACAGAGAAATGAATTTCAAGAAAAACGAAAGGCGGTACAAGAGAGGTTTGACGAGCGGGTGAAAAGCGGTGAGAAGGACTTAGAGATACGTGGTCTCCGCATCGTAAAGGCCACTGGTGCTGAAGGCGGATCCAATGAGACCCCCTTTGATTAACCGTCTTAGCCCTGTTTTTAAAACTGTAGATAATCGCTTTTTTATGCCGATTCTTTTAACAAACTGTGATAACTATGTAAATAAGAGGATTGAACTTTTAGAAATAATACGTGAGAAAAAGCCAAAGATTGTGATACTTACAGAACTTTACCCCAAGAACTACAGGTATGACATTGACAAGACTACATTCAAGATTGAAAATTATAATCTCTTTATTTCTGAATTAGGTACTGGAAGAGGTGTAGCGATTCATATTCATAACTCGGTCCAAGCAATCCAATTGAAACTAGAGCCATGTGACTTCAAAGAAGCTGTGTTTTGCACTCTAAGACTAAAAAATAGTGATAAGATGTTAATAGGAGCAATCTACCGCAGTCCAAATAGTGAATCATCAAACAATGAAGCCTTAAATAAGCTTATGAAACTATCAATGGATGGATCCTATTCACATGTGCTGATAGCTGGAGACTTTAATTATAAGGAAATTAACTGGCAAGAGCTTACTACAAGTGTCACCATTGAGCATGAGGCCTCAGTTTTTCTGGAATGCATCAGAGACTCGTGTCTAACTCAACATGTTAAGCAACCTACACGATTCAGACACAATCAGAGAGACAGTGTTTTGGACTTAATATTCACCAGTGAGGAGGGTATGGTTGAAAATCTTGAATTTCTCCCAGGTGTGGGAGCGAGCGACCACAGTGTTATTTGCTTCAATCTTATGTGCTATATTCCAAATGAGGAGAGCGGTCCTCCGAGACCAAACTTTTTTAAAGGAGATTATTGTGCTGTGAGGGAGGATCTATCAAATCATGTGTGGGGTATAGGCTCAGAAATCAGTGTTGATGAAATGTGGAGTTTGTTCTCGGAGAAAATTAGTAATCTTGTCAAAGACTATGTACCAATGAAATCAACTAAACAACATTCATTCAGAAGTAAGTGGATGACACCAATAACTGCGTCTGTGATTGATAGAAAACGACGAGCTTGGATAAAGTATCTAAATTGCAAGAGTGACGAAAACCATGAACTGTACATTAAAGCCAGAAACGAAGCAACAAACACTATTCGTTACGCAAAGAGGGATTATGAACGCGGTATTACAGACAAGTGTAAAGAAGAGCCAAAACTGTTCTGGAGCTACGTACGATCTAACACAAAAACCAAGGAGAAAGTGGGAGACCTAAAAAATACGGACGGTCAATTAACAGATAACCCCAAGGAGAAAGCTAATATTCTTAACAGTTTCTTCAGCAGTGTATTTGTAAATGAAAGCAAGGAAAATATTCCATCCCTAGATCTTGGATCTCTAGACTGTAACCTTGATTCGATAGAAATAACTGCACAAGACATTGCTAAAAAGATTAAAAAGTTAAAGGCTGCGAAAGCTCCGGGCCCTGACGGCATTCATAATAAATTTCTTATAGAGATCAGTGACCTTGTCTGTGAACCACTATCGCTTATCTTCAACAAATCGATAAAAACAGGAGTTGTACCCACTGAGTGGAAAACAGCCCATGTAACCCCGATCTTCAAGAGTGGTGACAAAACTGAACCAGGGAATTACCGCCCAGTGTCACTTACAAGCATCTGTAGTCGGTTGTTGGAAACTATTGTAAAGGAACATGTAATGAACCATATGGAAGAAAACAATCTCTTTACCCAGCACCAATTTGGCTTTAGGAGTGGTCATTCATGCGTTACACAGCTCTTACAGATATTCGAAGAGTGGTCTAAGGAAATTGATGCTTATCACAAAGTCGACGTTGTCTACCTAGACTTCCGTAAAGCGTTTGACACGGTACCCCATCTTAGGCTGTTGAATAAACTGGAAGCATACGGAATCAGTGGCAAAGTACTAACATGGATTGAAAACTTCTTAAGTGATAGAAAGCAGAGAGTCATGCTCGACGGAAAATTCTCAGAATGGGCCGACGTCACAAGTGGTATCCCCCAGGGTAGTGTTCTGGGTCCCACATTATTTCTCATTTTCATTAACGATCTCCCGGAAAAAGTAAACAACCTCGTAAAAATCTTTGCGGACGACACAAAACTCTACTCAATTGTTGACGATCAGGATGATAT
The DNA here is from genome assembly GCA_922989275.2 of Gari tellinella. Taxonomy (NCBI): domain Eukaryota; kingdom Metazoa; phylum Mollusca; class Bivalvia; order Cardiida; family Psammobiidae; genus Gari; species Gari tellinella. Next base: position 49,965,151 of record OV277864.1, read on the forward strand.
TGACTCGCTCCAAAGAGATCTAGATAAACTTTCAGAATGGTCTGAAACATGGAAACTGGGTTTCAATGCTAAAAAATGTAAATCCATGCACATGGGGTTCGGCAACGAGAGACACAAATATACTATGTTGGATATAACTACTAGTGAAAGGACAGAAATACAGCAAGTAGATGAGGAGTGTGATTTAGGCGTAATTTTTCAGTCAGATCTAAAGTTTTCCAAACACATAACGAAGTGCGTCAATAAAGCCAATCGGATGATAGGTATCATTAAGCGAACCTTCACGGCACTCGACAAGGATATGTTCCTAACTCTCTATAAATCCATGATAAGACCGTTTATGGAATATGCAACCACAGTCTGGTCACCACACCTCAAAAAAGACATCTTCATCCTTGAAAACACCCAAAGACGGGCAACACGACTAGTCAATGATCTTAGGCAGTATGAATACCACGAAAGGCTCAAGATCTTGGGATTACCTACCCTGACATACAGAAGGGAAAGGAACGACGTCATACAAGTCTACAAGATCCTAAATCATATCGATAGTTTGGAAAAGGGTGTATTCTTTAAAGAGTGTGTCGAGTCAAGGACAAGGGGCCATAGCCAAAAACTATTAAAATCGCACAGTAGGTTGGATATTCGACAAAAATCATTCTCCCAAAGAGTCGTAAATGTATGGAACGTAAAATTATCTGAGGAGTGTGTACAGAGCAGTACCCTGAACAATTTCAAATCTAACCTGAATGAATGTTGGAAAAATCACCCAAAGAAGTTCTTTGAACCTTCGATACCGCGGCGCACGCAAAACAACACAACTATAACCGTAGCGAAGAGGGGCCACTACATTCCTAGGGAATACCAGCGGCCGGAGGACCCGTAAGTTACCCGTAAGTATAGGTTATAATGTTCTTTCTTGTCTATTGACATTTGAAATGTATAATGTAGCCATTCTCAGCAAAGAGTCGGCATGCATTATTTTGGTTTTCTGAGATAATGTATTTAGTAATAATTGGCACACACAAACATTAAAACAGTGAAAAAGTGATGCTTACTAAAAGTATGAGGCAAGTATATAGTTTGTTGCCTGAAACATATGCATTTTTCTTAATTGTTGTTGGCACAAAATCAATGAAACACTCACTCAAGAAACTGCTTTGGGTGTGAATAATCAGAAAATGGTAAACAGCATATGTATGTTATAATGCTTCTTTTGAAAATATAGACCCCTTCATATATATACTACTTTTATAAATAAGCAGACGGCTTCCTCTATGTATTTTCGGGTTCACGCTTATATTCCATTTTATCGGAGTCCTGGGTTATCCCCATAAAGGTAAGCTTTTGTTAAAAGTAAAAGGTAAAAAAGGTAAGCTTTATTTAACGTCGCATTTAGTTTAACGTCCCTTAGCCTTATTTGATAGAGCGTTTGCCAGGTTTCACATACTTCTTTTCTAGTGCCATTTCATGTGTGTTGAGATTAATAGAGATTGTTTACAACCGACAGTACCTACGGGAGATAACCGATACGCACGCATCATTTCGTTGAATAACGATTCTTGAATTATCGGCCTTGGGTACACACCGATAGGTGTCGCAAGAATTAGGCGCGAATGTCCTTAAAATTGGTTAAACTGACTTGGACCAGTTTCTAACTGAATTAGATAAACTTACTTTGAAATTACTCCATCAACCCCAAAGTATAGATATCGAAAAAGAAAGCAAGGGCCACTATATATGGTCCTTATATCGCTCACCTGAATATATATTGAACCGGATATTTTAATTGAGAGTATTGCAATGTGCCGCTTAGTTTACGGTATCAACTTACATTAAATGAAAAGACATTTTGACTCAACAGAATCAATCTTAGTGATACGTATATAATGGTTTCTTACAAACAGTGTACATGTGAAGAGTACACTTGTCTTATTCTAACACTGGGGAACCCTTATCAGAAGGCTCTTTAAGAAGTCCCATTATTTGGGTATGCACGATTAGAGGGTTAAAGCTGACGATAAAACTTGGCAGTGAAAGGGTTTAAAGGACAAACAAGTTTAACCATTTTCAACACCATAGGTGACTAAAACCGACCTTAGCAACAGGGCTACTATTTCAGTATCCGGATTTTTCCGAAATCTTCAGATTTTTGCTCTTACGTGTTGAAATTTGGAATTGTATGCGTTTTTACATAGGGAACATTGATGTGAGTGTCAAACAGTTTAGATCCAGATCAGACGCCGCTTTATGCGGCGTCTGATCTGGATCCAAACTGTTTGCCTAATTATATTAGTGTTATAGATCCTGGCAGCGAAAGCGTTAAAGATACGATTCCTAAATTTGTGTTTAAAATTTTGGAAATCTTAGGATTTTTAGGAGCAACATAAGGTAGTCCTGTTGCCAACAATCTGGATCCTGACCAGATTACATGTAATCCACTCAACATGGTGTCTGATTAGAATCTAAAAAGGCACTCGTATCAATATTTCTTCATCAGAACTTCAAAAAATTGCATTTTGGGCAAGATGGCAGACGACAAATTTAAGCAGATGATATCTCGTCTGCGAAAGGGTTCAAGCAAACGAATATTTTTTTGGCGGTAAACATATTGAGCCCTAGCGACGAGTATACTCGTCATTTACAAATTATATACCTGTCAAGAGAACACTTGTTCTACGCAAAAAGTGTAGACCCTGGTCAGAGGGTTCCTTAACTCGGATCAGGGTAAACACTGTTTGTCATTTTGTAAAATATTGTTAAAATCCACCATAATTATTCAAAAATGGACCAGATTTAATAGTAAAAATGGAAGTGTCCATTTAAATGTTCAGGGGTGAATGAGTTATAAGGGCTAAGACATTGCAGGCTGCATCTAAAAAAAACGTGCTTTACATTCGATCTCAAATACCTATGGACAATATATTCTTTATAAGATAAAAAATAGTGAAGTTACACCCGGAAGAATAGATGCTATTAAATTTATATTTAAATCGAAACTGATCCACCTCAACTCCCTTTAAATCACATACAGCATAATCTCTATGCTACGACCAATAAAATGAAGGCTAATTGATTGTTTAAAAGACAGATGACAGCTTAAAGCAATGTAACAGTAAAACAATAAGCTCCTAAAGGAGCTTTCTGTTTTACTGTCACATGGCTTTCACTTGTCGTAAACACTGGCCTAATAGTTAACACAATATAGAGGTCTTAATAGAGAGGTTTTACTGTATATCCTAATAGAAACAGTAATGTTAATGAAGATACTGAAATATGAAATTACAAAGTGACCAACTTACATGTAGATAGGTATCCAATCGTTATCCTATAAGCTGAATATAAGTCTCAGACATGCATCACACCATCTAAAATACTGCGCACGCTCTCTATATATAGGAAGTAATACATTGTATTTATGACCCTCACTTGGGAATAGTGAAGTCGAAACTGGATAAATCGATCTCGATTTAGTCGAACATGCCCGCATTTCTAAGTTAAAACGTATTTCCGTTACAGTTAACTTTGAAATACGGATATGTTTGATTTACGGGAGCTCAAGTGATCGTCTCTAACTGTATAAATGCGGAGCAGCTAGGCTTAAATGAGATCCGTTTATCGAAGTTCGGTTGTTTGTGGCTGTTGAAAAATGTACATGTATGTAACTATATAACCATAGGTTGAGTTTCACACCAGGTTTCAGTTATGTAAAGTATGTGGCTACTTCATAGTTTTTCCTGCTGAGAGAAACTTGACTAAATTTGTTTCCCCTCTGAACTCATTTACCCCTGAAACTTCAAGTGTAATATGCCAGTTTCAAATAAGTCCAGTCCATTTTGACTTTTTTAGGTTTTGATGGGTTTTTGTTGTTTTTGGAATTCATGGACAAATACAAGCATTGCTGATCTGGGTCTTCACTGTTGACACAGGACAAGTATACCCTTCACAAGAGCACTGTTTGAAACGGACGCCGATATGCGTGAAAAGGGTTAACTCCGGTCAGGCTTTTTTAAATTACCGTCTACTTCAAAAATGGCGTCTGCGAAATAAATCAAAATTATTCATGTTGTTTTGGTTTTGCTACTCTGTGTCTCGTCTGGATTAAGATGAGATAAGATAATATTTTATTTTCACCTTAAGACTAACAATTAAGTGCACGAGGTTTTACAATTTCAATAAAGACGTCTAGATACGCATTGTTTACAAAGGCTAACTTGTAGTCCTGTTTTGCAGTGAAAGTGTTGGACCTGTGCTTAGCAACCACTTTATGAAACACGTTATTCTTTCCCAATAAACGCGTTTACACTAAAACTATTATTTCCATTGCAAACAGTTTGGAGCCAGATCAGACGCCGGGTAACACAGTGTCTGATCTGGCTTCACACTGTTTGCCACTCAGATACTATAAAATCATAAGGAATGTCAAAATGTTGTCATAGTGTACCTTTTAGTGCACTGCGTTTGCGTTTCGTTTGAGTTTATATGGGATATTTTAACGTTTTCTCCACTGTATGTGTGTAGTATCTATTACGATTTAACCCCTTCAGCCATGAAACTTCAAATGGACAATCCAGTTTTCAATTTAGTCTAGTTCGTTTGTAACTATTGGGGTGTTTTGCAGTAAATTGCAAACTTACAAACGGTGTAGACCCTTATCAGTAGAATCCTCTAGGATAGGTTAAGTGTACTCTTTACTCTGTTTGTAAATATGAGCTTTCTACATTACTTTTATCCTACTTTTATTTCAAAGCTCCCCGTTCTTATATATAGATTTATTCCTTTACCATGTAACGCAAGTTTTTATTACATATACTAGTTTTAAAAACAGATAGCCACTTAAAGCAGGGTGAAAGTAAAGCAGAATGCGCCTTAGGCATATTCTGCTTTACTGTCAGCCTATTTTAAGGTACCAACTGCTAGGATAAACACATTGTTTCTTGTGGTACTTATTTATGAAGTGAAACTGTTTTCTTCATGATGGGAGTAATATAAATTAAAGACGTAAAATGCAAGTTAAACTGTATATACATAACTCTTTAAATCTTAGAATCCAGTTTTATAGATAATTGCAAACAGTTTGGCCATACATCGGACGTGGAGAAATATGTTCAGGATCGGAACTTTTGGTCACTCAGATCGTATAGCGGAAACTACCGAGAAAGAGTCGATTTCAAATACAGTGCTCCCTCCCCCACAACGGCCCTCTGAACAACGATTCCCTCCTTGCCGCCTTTTCCCCGAAATGCAATTACAAATGTATGTCCAACCTTGAGTAACACAGTGTCTCATCTGCGTCCAAACTGATGCAACTGATGTTATTTTTAGAGGGAAATTCATATTATTCATGAAACTCTGAGATTTTTGACAGACCACAAATGTTACAGCCGACAATGATATACGAAGCGCGAGCTTAGCTTAACGCCTTTCTTTCACCCGAATAAAATGGTTATTTGTAAACAGTTTGGATTCTGATCAGACGCCGCGTTTCGCGGCGTCTGATCATAATCAAAACTGTTTGACACTCATTACGACGTTACTTCAATTCATTGACCTAAAATCTAAAATTGAGAAATAAAAGCAAACGACTATTATTGTTTAAAGCCAGATGACGTCATAGCAATGAAGGGGATTAAAGTACATGTGCATTGCTAATTGCTTAGTCAGCTCTTTGATCCTTGTCCAGACTGATTTCATACATTAACTCATGCACGCATCACGTGCTATCGTTCAACAAAAACATGCAATAACATATCATACAGTCAAATATAATTATTCACAGTGGAGAAGACGTTATTCTTTCCCAATAAACGCGTGTGTGCCAAAACATTATTTTCTGTTACAAACAGTTTGGAGCCAGATTAGACGCCGGGTAACCCGGCGTCTGATCAGGCTCCAATCTGTTTGACACTCAGATTAAAGTAAACAGTATAAATTGTCAAAAATTGTCATTTTTTCCTCGATTTTTTTTTCATAAACGTTTAGATATAGTTTCGTTTAAATGGGAAATAATAACATTTTCTCTACTGTATGTGTGAAGCGGCCACTTGATTGATGCAGACTTTAGGTTGAATACAGTCGGGAGCTGGTGGGAGGGATACTATATACTGTCCCTGATAGTGGACATACGTATAGGAGCTTTCTGATTTAACTTTGTTCTGCATTATACTGTCATCTAAGACATGTTTAAAGACTGTCAAGTCAACTTCTGGTAGTGCATTTAACTTCCCTAGCGCTGTAAACCTCTCCTTTGTTCAGCCAGGAAATATTCATTTTAGTTTTTATATACGAGGGTTGTTCAAAAAGTAATGATACTTGATCAATAACTTCAAAAATATAAGTGCAAAATGCATGTGCCATATATCATTTTAAAGCGCACGAATTTGCCTACACGACGGTATAATGCACGTCAAGACCACATAACTCAATATTTCACAACATGAACCTAAACGACCCCTACTCGAGGCCACTGGGCCTTTTTGTGTATTGTTGCGGCAATTTTCTGGAAAATGTTTGATACTATAATTACTATTGCGGTTTTATTATTTTGAATACGTTTATGAAACTTTCTTCCAAAACATATAATACTATTATGCAAACACTACACAGTTTAATATGTTATTATTCTATAACATCTACAAAATATAGCTAAAACTAAACACGTACTTAAAATATCATAAAAGAAATAATCTACTGCTATGTATAAAAGTAGTTGGTGAAAGCACAAACTCATTTTTTATATTAATTCAGGCTATAATTAAAGCCATTGAAGTAGGGTTTTATGTTTTAAAATCAAAATGTAGATATACTTATCTAGAAAATTTTCATAGCATTCAAAAGCACATGTCTACTTTTGTCATTAGCAAAATTAAGAAATGTTTATATTGAAAAAATGAGATTTTTGACAGTTAAACCTTTCAATTGCAATTTTTATCTTATTATTAAAATTCAGACATAAACTGATGTATACAAAACAACTTTTAGAAATGTTACTTTTCAAAGAAGTTATTACGTCAAAACATAATGCCTGCAAATGCTATGTTCCAGTGTCCTCGTGGAGGGGTCATTTAGGTTCATGTGGTTACTTATCGAGTTAAGTGATCTTATTGTGCATTGTACCATAATCTTGGTATTGCGAAGTCTTGCGTACCATTTTTTATCACTATGACCTTGACCTTAACCTCTGACTTTAATTATAGAAAAAAAATTGTCCGGGGGATATTTCCTACGCCGCATCAGCCAGGGCTACTAAATTTAATGCGCGTGTAGGCTAAATCTTGGAATGACAAAGAGCCACGTTTCCTTTTCCGGTCCCTATGACCTTCGATCTCAAGTATAGAGGAACTTGTTCGGATCATGTACCCTATAGCACGTCAGCTTAAGACTCAACATTTATGTGATACACGCTTGTCCGGAATATATTGCCTATACTAAATCAGCTGAGGGAAACCAAACTTGGTGTGTGAGTACATCTGGGAATGACTGAGTGTCACATACCATTTTCAAGTCAATGTGACCATGACCTCGACTACAGATAAAATTTGTCATTGGCAAAGTTCCTAATCATAACAGCGATGGTAACCAAATTTAGTATGTGAGTATATCTTGTGAGGGTGGAGTGTCGTATACCATATTCCAATCACAGTAATTATCAGAGACAAATACTTACTGCACAACCATCAGATTGAGTTACAAATTGGGATGACTGTTTCAAGGCAGTTTGCCTGATTATATTTAAATGTCTGCATACAGTGCTCCGTCTCTACAACAACACCAATTGGGAGACAAAGATCGCGTGTGTTGTTCGGAGGGAATTGTTATAAGGAGGGAAAACTAATACCCTGAGATTGCTCAGCATGACTTGGTTTACATTTGCAAACAGTTTGCACCCAGATCAGACGCCTCATATCGCGGCGTCTGAATTGGGCTCAAACTATTTGACCCTCGTCTTTATGTTTCTTCGGTCAAAATGTCCAATACCTTACTTTGAGAAAAAACAGCAAATGATATTTCAACAGTGAAAGCGTTAGTTAATTAAATACATGTACATGTACTATCTCGTTTGCGGAACTTCGTGAAGCATTGTTGTAACAAAACTCAAACTGTACAGTTTAGAAAATGATATCCTTTTGAAAATAAATTATAATTATATATGTTTAATTATATGCTGCCGGAGCCTTATACAGTTTGAAATTGAATTATTGATGTAACACGCGCGTCCATTGGGAACTTGAAGAAGAATACCGCATGTCCTCTGTAACTTGGTAACAAAATATAACATAAAAAGTTCCGATGTCTGTTTGATGTGTTTATTTAACTTTACTCATATTATAAATGTCACATACTCTGCTTATACTAATAAACATTTGATGTTATTAATTTTATATTTGGCCACCTTAAAGATGATATATATTGTACATGTATGAATATTTCCATGTGATTAAGTAAAGACGATGTACATTGTACAAATCTGAATAAAATTATGCTCTGTTCTTAAAGGTTATATGCCATATTGATACACCATCTTGTCACACTTTTATCTGACTTCTTAAATAAAACAGTAATTAAATTCTAATTAGACAAACAACATAATAGGATCAGAAGAGGAATAATTGTTATTTGGGTTGGGCAGTTGTTACAGAACAGAACATACTTCATTCAACTTGTACACAATCTCGTTATATAACATACAATCATACAATACAAAACATAATTTACATAAGCCATACATAATAATACCTAGCTATACAGAAAGGCTGTATACATGTATTGTGTTACATGTGAGAATAATGCCTCACCCCCTAAAACAAAAACTGTGACAAAAACAAGCGAACAAAAACCCAATAGGTTGACACCGGAACAATTAATAGGTTTAAGTGCTTTTAGATCTGGATACAGCATATTGGTGAATAACATAAAGTTTCATATTATCAAATAATTCAAATGGGTCAGCACGTGAAATGTAAGTTGTTGCCCAGTTCCTTAACGCAGGATATTGAGTGCGAAAAATAGTTGATGCAACTCCTGTACAAAATGAGTGGTATAATTAAGTACAATACGTTAGCATAGTGCCCTTATAAAACTATGTCATATTTGAAATATGTCATGATACAAAATGTAACTGATGCGTGGGCTACAGTTCTAGAACAACACATTCACGGTATGTTTATAATGACATGGCCAATACTTTCAAGTCAGGTAAATTGAAAGAATAAATATCGCAATACGTGTCAAACAGTTTGGATCATGTTCAGACACCGCGTTATACGGTGTCTGATCAAGATCCAAACTTTTTGCAAATAACCATGGCACACAGGGTATAGATAGTGAAAGGGTATGTCACAAACCGGGAACAGAAGGGGAAAGCTTACCTTCGATTCAGTAGTAACTGAAATGGCAAATAATCGATTGTTTTCATACAGATCTCCTCCGGGAAATTTGACGTTTTGTTATATTGTTGTACTAGACAAACATTTATTTAGTCAGTGATAGGGACGTTATGCAAGTAATACAACATTAATACTCTCATGTATAATTATGTATACAGAAGCCATATAAAAGTAGACTAGATCTCATTCGAGATCTAATATAAATATAGAAGCTTAATGTGGGACCGATAACTGCAGAAAAGCTCCTACAGGATCACCCTGAGCACCATTTATCCGGTGTTACATGAAAGTTTGACCTTCCGTGGAAAATCGACTCGGGTTCGTTTTTAACGTTCAAAGTAGACACTGCATGGTCTGTTTTTAACTTTTAGAATCGACCCAGGGTATTTATTTAACGTTAAATATCGTTCCAACTAGAGGTCTGGTTTTTTACGTTTAGAAAATACCATGGGTATTCTTAACGTTAAGTTTCGACCCAAGTGGGTTTATTTCAACGTTAAGAACCGATCGATTCCCGGGTCATTTTTGAACTAGGTCAAATTTCATGTAACATCGGCCGCTGCCAAATTTAGCGTGAGATCTTTACCTCTTCACCGTTTCATTGTCGTCTGCTTCAATTTTGTTCTTTGCGAGATCGTTTCAAAGTAAGTATCAATGTAGTATGACTTTACACATATCGATACGAGTGTCAAACAGTTTGGATCCTGATCAGATGCCGCGTTACGCGGCGTCTAATCAGGATCCAAACTGTTTGCATCCGCGCTTTTTGACGTCAATAAGAGTGAAAGGGTTAATCCTTCCATCGTCATAGGGGCGTCCAAAGGCGACATCGCAACAGTTTGAATCAAGATTAGGCGCCGCGTAACGCGGCATCTGATCTGGATCCAAAGTGTTTGACAGTCATGTCGACATTTTTAGGAAAAGTGCATAAAATTCCCAATTGTATAAATAAATGCAGACGAAAAAAAATCTAAGCTGACGATAACCATGGCAATGACTGTGGTCGATGGGTTATGACGTCATAATGGCAGAAAATGTGCTTTATCAACATGCATGTAATCAATAATTTGGAATCAAATCCCCTGATCTTTGAGGTAGTCGCCCAGTTTCACTATCACATTATAACATCCACCCGGAAGTACACCGTCGCTATGGATACCGATCAACACACACTTATGGCACTTATACACCACACACCCTGTCCCCTCCGAACTCTCGCGACCAAGTAAGAGTCCCAGTTCCGACCGTGTGCACGTGAATGTCTTGTTTCCCATTCGAATACCATCATTCCATAATTTCGTAGGGTCCACGAACCCGCGCACAATAGCTTTGACGTCATCCGATCGAATGTCAAACCCGGGGGACACTGCCCATCTCCGACCTTCAAGTCCAAATATAGCACCCTTGGTTACGAAGCCACTGTCTTTCATCACCATGGTAATGTAGTCGTTCCATGACGACGGCATCTTCAAAGAAGCAATACGTGACTCCATTATTGTAAGTCATCAAATGTAACAACCACAGTAAATAGAAAATATCTCAATAGCATTAATTAATTACTATTTCGATTGTCAATGTTCATAGAGTAGCATCTCAAACAAAAGGTCTTAGCCCATGTCACTTTTTAGTTTTACTAGTCTGTTTTTCCCCCCATTTCCAGTAGGAATATGACACATTTGCACGCGTTCATGTGGTGATGAAATCAAACATTTCACTGATAAATCTTTTCAGCGAAATTCTCCCTTGTTCTATATTTTTCCCCTATAAATACCCGGCATATTATTTTAACCCTTATCCTGCCGATTGCCACTTGACTGCTATTTGCAAACAGTTTAGATCAGGCGCCGCGTTATGCGGCGTCTGATCTGAATCAAAACTGTTTGACATTCGTATTAAGGTTTCCTCAATTAAAAAATGCAAATTTCTGAATTTTACAAAATTTGCAGACGATAAACTCAGAGCAGACGATATTTTGGCAATAAAAGGGCCAGGGTACCCGCATGGCTATGTATACCCATAAAATTACTCTCAATATACCACTCCAATGTCATATTGATCAGCCGTATTTTAATTTAGGGAAGTTATTATCTATAAATCAACTGTGTTTACCCGCGTGCTCTCACCCTACACAAGCGTATTGAAGAAAAGATAAGATGAGTAAACTAAAACTAATGGCCTATTCTTCTCCACCTATTCTGATAGCACGGGTAGTGACACTGCAGTGAAATCAATGTCAATAACATTAACATGATAATTGTCACCCTTTCAATGACAAATTTTAGCATCTAGATACTGCCCGAGCAGCATATATGCTGCCTGGGCAGCATAACGCTGCCCGAGCAGCAAATATGCTGCCCGAGCAGCATCTATACTTTAGACCCCTTTGGTACACCATACATTATACGGTCTGCTGTAACTCATTTACTCTTGACACAGTTACAGGACAATTCATGTTTCCAATTAAGGTTAATCCATTTTGGCTACTTATTAAGGTATTGCTTTAAAATTTATTTCATATTGACAAACCGTGTAGAGCCTGATCAGTGATCTCCTTAAGGAGTTCTTTGGTCTGGGTTTACACTGATTTCATAGGATAGGTACTTATCGTACGTTCACTGTTTGTAGAGGTACGAGTAAACACGTCGCTAGGGTTGAATAAAATACAATTGTAAAACAGTTGTCTGCTGTATTATTTCAATATCAGATTTGGGGAAGTATTGCGGAAGCACTACCAACATGAGTGTCAAATAGTTTGGATCCTGACCAGACGCTGAGTTACTCGGCATCTGATCAGGATACAAACGTTTGTTATGTCGACTGTAGTCACATGTGGCCTGGAAATGGCTAAAATGAGACTTTGATGGCCAAATTTGCATGTGAGGTTATGATGCATTATAATCAAAACGCAGATTTGTGCAAGATAAAAGGCTCATATATAGTTTCAATGAGAGCAATATCTACACGTTATAGGCAATCCATTCTGATTCACTACTTATAGTTTTGCCCTCTTAACGTATCCATCCCTATAAATTGAAATGAACAATCCCAGTTTCTAACAAAGCCTACTCCAAGTTTTTACCCTTTTTTAAACAATTTATTGCAAACAGTGCAGAGCCTGATCGGAGGATTCCCTTAAGATAATAGTACTATTTACAGATAATCTCTTTCATGAAGAGGACGAGTATAGTCGTCACTATAGGGATCAATGCTGAAAACAAAAAAAATCTAATATATTAGTACATGTAATTTGTAAATGGGTGTCAGGCGCCCATATAACACGTAAATATTGTAATTATTAGTTTGGAAAAGTATCTATATTTGCGAGTACATATTTTCATTTATCTATTTACAGAGTATAACGTATAAATGTGTAAACTGTAAAAAGATTAGATGGACACAGCGCGGATAGACGAGACATTTGATTCCGTTGAACTGTTGTTGAAGAAGATTATACATGTAGTTCGGTACGGACCGTAAGTTGATGCTATTGACCTATCGCTCTACGTAGAGTATCGATATGACCGACATTGGCCCGATCTCATTAGGAGCTTACTTCCTTATAGTACAAGTTAATAGTGCAATCTTTCTTCAAAAAGTGTTGAATGCATAATATTCATTAATCATAATCAACCCACTCGTAGGTGGTCAGAAATGAAGAGGTCAAAAATGTTTAAGTATGCCTTTGAAGTCTTAATTACATGTACAGTCAAACTTTGATAACTCGAACTCGATCAAACCTCGATAACTTGAATCGCTTCAGTCGATCTTACCCGTAATTCGAAGTTAAAACGTGGCTGTGCCACGTGTTAACCTCGAAATACGGGTAAGTACGACAGTATAGAACTCGAGTATTTGATAATTCTACATAAAAATATTTATCGACTTCAGCGAGTTCGAGGGATCGAGGTTTAATTCTGCATTAAAACCTTTCTATTAAGACCACATAATTGTGTAAATTACCAGGTGATTACAACAGGTGACTGATTAAAAGCAATGTGACAGTAAAACAGAAAGCTCCTTTATGAGCTTTCAGTTTTACAGTCACATTGCTTTAAGCTGTCACCTGACTTGTTATACAATCAATTGTAGCATTCGTTTTAGTGGTTGTAATGGAGAGGTTTTGCTGTATATTAAATAATTTACTATATGTATCTATCATACAGTTGCATATGCCCATTTGTGTCAGGCGTTTAACAACGTCACTGTTAAAGTATCTGCTTATTAATTGGCATAGATGTTTTCATTTTTCATGTTTAGTTTTAGATCTAAATGTACTGTTGTATGTCTTTTCGCTTTGTAGGTACATTTGTGTAATTTCATGCGAAGCGATTTTGAACGCACAGCCCCTGTGTAAAAAGAGCGCTATATAAAGCTGGTATAATAATATAATAAGAATAATAATTATTATTATTATTATTATTATCAAATTTTAATTCTAGGCATATCGACTGAAGCAATTTCGAATATCGATATGAATGTTGAACAGCCTGGATCCTGATTAGAAGCCAATTCCACTTGATACATAATCATGTTGTTGTTGTTTTTGTAAACAAAGAGCAATCGGGCGTATTCCATAACCAGTTTAAGCCTTTAATTTATAGGATCACAAACTGTTTGGCACTCGTTATGAAAGTTCTTACTGCCTTTTTTTAAACTTTAAAACGACATTGCAGACAACAAAATTGAAGCAGACGACGATGAAATGATGAAGGGGTAAACATCTCATAAAAGACTTGGCAGTGAAAGGGTTAAGACGCATTCTGTTTTACCTTCAACATGCTTTAAGTGGTCGTCTGTCTCAGAACTAGAAACAGACTAGGGGGTTAAACAATAAACAATTTACAGTGATGCTCACTTATAACGAACTTGGATAAGATGAAAAAATGCTTAATACGAAATAAAAATAATTCCCCGACTGCTTCCTTCTTTATTTCAATGGCCTCATGCTTGCTTAAGATGAATAAAAATAACTGGATATAACGAAAAACTGGATAAGACAACATGATTTTTAGGTCCCTACCTGTAAAATGGTTCTGTTAATACAACATGCCGGTCATTATCACAGTTTGACAAGTGACTTACAAAGGTGATAGTACTTAATTGCTTAGCTGTTCATCACCTCTGATAGCCAAACATTACCCAACTAACAGTTTTGTATATATGCTATTGAAAGGATATTCAAACAACTGGAATAATTAGTTTACTTGGCACATTAATTGTTTGGATCCAGATCAGATGCTTAATAACTGGGTGTCTGATCGGATTTCTTGCTCTTTGACACCCTTATTGATCTGCAAAAAGATAACAACTGATGTTATATCAACATAGTAGATCTATATATAAAAAAAAGTTTTATGTTAAAAAAGTTTACTTATTAAATATTCATAATAGGTTGAGTTTTCTATTAATACAAAACGGGGAACAGGCTAAATGTTCAAGAAGAAATATGGTATTTCTTTTACATCATAGCCAATATTATTTTGTTATCATTTATTCTATTTGGAACAAGTAAAGAAAAAAATATTTAATTTCTATGCCTTTTACTATCTTTCTTCTTTCTAATAAATTTTGTTCTAAAAGTATGATGAGTAAAAATTTCTTTATATGCAAACTATTCACAAAGAAATTTCATTGTTTGGATAAGACGAAGTTTGGATAAGACGAACTAATTTGCAAGGTCCCCTGAATTTCGTTATAAGTGAGCATCACTGTAATTCAGAAGCAATATTAGTGCATAAAACTGATCTCTCAGTAATACTAATTCTTGTATCCACGCATCAATCCACCAATTTATTCATCCATCCATCCATAATTCCGTTAAATTAACAATATTTCCTTTATTTCTACGTTCTCTTCGATATCTAGCTTGTTGCAGATAGTAACTCGGAGCCTGGTTATAACCCCAGCTATATGTCATTCAAAGGTTATTTCTAGAAATAATTGAAGAATTTAGTCAAACCTTCTCGCTTAAATGAATATTGAAATATAAAATTCCGTCCACTGTGAACATCTATCATCTGAACTATTACATTTAATAATCAATAAGGGAAACAGCGCAAACTTGTAGGAAAACAGTGCATACCCTGATTCGACTCAGCTCATTCATTTGGGAGCTGTCTGATCTTGGTCTGCACTATTTCAAACTGCGACAATATATGATCGTAATTTATTAGGGGAATGGTGAATTTAGATCTTTAAATTATAAAAAAGATGTTAATTTTGAATTGAATTCGAATTGTGTTGGAGACAATCAATACCATGGCGTCATCAATTTTAATCATTTTTCGTCTGCTTTTATTTCCCAAACTTAAATTTTAGGTATTTGACTGAAGACATATAAAATCGAGTGTCAAACAGTTTATCCTGATCAGACGCTGTAACGCGATGTCTGATCAGGATCCAAACTGTTTGCAGATGCATAACCATTTGTACCCGTGGAAATGGGTTAAAACCTTTCAGGACGCTGAATAATTCGATGTTTGCCTTATCTGGATCAAACTCTTTGAAACAATAATCATACAGAGGAAAATATACGTACTGTTTTCCTTACTGTTTAAATTAAACTAAAAGACAAAGGCAATGCATTAAACTAGAGAAAATTACAACAACATGTTGACGAATCATTTTAAGTTTGCTGTGTTAACAGGTAGGAGCCTCATGTCTTATCTGGTTCCAAATTGTTTGCAATATAGACATATGTTTTAGCATTAACTCGTTAGTGTTGGACATAATATAAACATACATGTATTCCCAGTTGTATTACATAACTTCCAAAAAAAATTCAAAACTTACTTCTTGTGCTTTTTAGCGTAAAACCTCCTCTAAGAATAACTTACATCGGTAGAAAATAGACGTGCTAGACTATTGCATGCCATTAAATGAACAGTTTAACAACCCCTTCACTGTTTAACACCTAGTACAAATGTTATTTATAGATACATTTAGTTTTGATCCTTATCAGACGCCATGTAAAGCGGCTTTTCATCTGGCTCCAAACTGTTTAACACTCGCTATCATGTTACTTTAGTCAGTTTACCGGTACCATTAAATTCAGATTTGAGAAAAAGAACCAGAAGACAATTCTTTAAAGCAGATGACATCATGGCAGTGAAGGGGTTGATGCCGATCATGATTAGAACATTTAATTGCAGTGGTGTTCAAGGCTTTGCCACTTATTTTACAATTTGATCCTTTTAAACTAAATCCAGGAAGTTCCATTTTGAACCTTTATCTTGGTGTAAGAAGTCACCTAGATTAAACAGCCATTCGTATGGATGATCGTTATTGCAAAGTGATGCTTTAACCCCTTTTACACCATTACATGTGTATTTTAAAATAAACAGTGGAGAAGACGTTACAGTGGAGAAAGTGTTATTCTTTCCCAATAAACGCGTTTATGCTAAAACTATTTTTTCCATTGCAA
Organism: Gari tellinella; assembly: GCA_922989275.2. NCBI lineage: Eukaryota > Metazoa > Mollusca > Bivalvia > Cardiida > Psammobiidae > Gari > Gari tellinella. The sequence continues at coordinate 49,981,960 of OV277864.1, forward strand.
ACAGTTTGGAGCCAGATCAGACGCCGGGTAACCCGGCGTCTGATCAGGCTCCAAACTGTTTGCCACTCAGATTAAAATAAATAGTGAGAAATGTCAAAAAGTTGTTATTTTCTACGTTTTAGTGCTTTGCGTTTGCGTACGTTTGCGTTTAAACGGGAAAGAATAACGTTTTCTCCACTGTATTCTTTCTGTTTAAACGCAAACGAATCGCAAACACATTTAGCACTTAAATGTAAAAAATGGCAATTTTTTAAAATTTATAAATATCTTTTTTAATATGAGTGGTAAACAGTTTGGAGCCCGATCAGACGCCGGGTTACCCGGCATCTGATCTGGCTCCAAACTGTCTGCAATGAAAATAATAGTTTTAGCGTAAACGCGTTGTAAATGTGTTGCCTAAACTATTATCTAAAACAACGATCCAAAGCAGACATGGGGCCCGTTTCATACAACTTCGTATGACAAATGGTGTCGTAAGTCAGATGATAAAAGTCTCAATTATTATTTATTTCCCCCATCTAATCCTGTCTTGTGACATCTCGTTGGAATCGTATTGAACAGACAATTCCAAAGAAATGTCACAAGACAGAATTAGATAGAGAAATCAGAAATTAAATACAATATTCGCGGCGTCTGATCAGGAACCAAACTATTTGGCAGTCGTAATGACGTATCAATATTTCTACAGCCAAATTTCAAACATTTGAATTTTGCATAAAATTGCAGAATACAACTTTTAGCAGACGTTATATTGTATGCGAAAGGGTTACAGTTGAAGGTTGAATTGACGACGAAATGGTTAAAAGTTTTAAAACATTTCAAGTATAGTGTAGTTTATTTACATAATTTAACAGTTAATATCAAAGGCAATGTTGAGTGCGACCCTCAAACATGTTTTTTGTTGAAACATATCCGATGAATGCACTTCAATATTATCTTGCCTTTGAGGCAGTAATCTTACTAATTTGAAATGTGTTATGCATTGGAGAAGAGGTAATTTTTTCCCATGAAATGACATTAGTGAAATAAATAATTTCAATTGCAAACCATTTTGAGCTATATCAGGCTCCAAACTGTTTAGAAAAACTCCAAACTGTTCGCTTGTCTTTAAGAACTCTGCATATAAAACCATCAATATTAAATTTTTAATAAATGTTTATAATATACTTTGTACAGTGGATAATCTGTTATTCTTTCCCGTTTAAACGCAAACGTACGCAAACGCAAAGCGCTAAAACGTAGAAAAGAACAACTTTTGAACAATTCTGATATTTCATGTTTATCTTGGTGGCAAACAGTTTGGAGCCTGATCAGACGCCGGGTTACCCGGCGTCTGATCTGGCTCCAAACTGTTTGCACTGCAAATAATAGTTTTAGCGTAAACGCGTTTATTGGGAAAGAATAACAGATTCTCCACTGTATGTATACTAGTATGTTTATAACATAACTATGTAACGCTTCGTGTTCTCCTCATGGGCTTTCAAGCCCACTGATTTAGGAAAATTAACTGAAACTATAAAAAAAAATCAATATAAAATAGTGCGGACGAGAATAATGGTTAAGTAAATAGAAAGAGAGATAGACACAGACAGAAAGCCACATACCGAAAGGAAGACTGACAGAACGACAAATAGAAAGGCAGATACATATATAAATAGAGAGAGAACGAGACAGATGGACAGTGAGAGAGAGAGAGACGGATGGCGAGAGAGAGAGAGAAAGAGAGGGAGAGAGAGAGAAACAGACAATCAGAGAGACAGAAAGACAGACATACACACATACATGCTTGAAAAGGCACCGAAATCATCAACTCAGAGAGTATTGAAAACCATACCTTAACCCCATCCAGTTCTGTTTGCTCAGACCTTACCACTGCAATCATGTATTGTTAGATTTGTTTAGGCATCCATTATGGAATTAATCAGACGCTCTTGTAATGGCAATAGGGTGAAAGGGTCTGATTTTCAGCCAATTTACCCTAGTGACGCATAAAAACGCCCATCACAAATAATGTACATGTTAACCCATTTGCGCCCAGTGGATTCTTCCATGTTTATATATTGGAATAGTTCATTTTTATCTAAGGGGTGTCTGCTCTAAATTTTTCAGTTTCGTTTTTTATATTGACATCTTATCAGCAAACAGTGTATAATCTGATCAGACGCCGCATTATGCGGCGTCTGGTCAGAGTGACTGTTTTCCTTTCTCCAATATATATAGGATCGTTGGCACAAACGGGTTAATGGTATACTTATCCTATGAAAACAAGGTAAAACCAGACCAGAGAGGTTGTTATAGGAGCCCTCTGAGCAGGGTCTGTAATACATTGTAAAACGATCCTAAATAATTCAAAATCTGACTATAGACTAAATTGGAAACTGGAATTGTCCATTGGCCATGGATGTTAAACATTTAGGCACTGACGTTTTTGTGACATATTTTATTCATAGAAAGGAAGTAGAGGATTTGATTTGAACGATTATTGACAATTATAAATAAACCATACTCTACATTTTGCAACAGTTTTGATATGGCAAGCAAGCTGCCCATAGCGGCGTCATATCAGAATCCATTTACTGTTTGACGTTTGAATTGATATTTTAATAGTTTAAAAAGATGTATACTTTATGTTCTTAATTTTATTGTTTTTTCGGTTCGGCCGATATTTTTCGGTAGGTGATACATGTAATACATTATACAGCTCATAGTAAAAGCGTTTGAGTAATGTATTAAGAGATTTTATCAGACATTCAAGTCAATGACACAATGATTCACGTCTACACTCTTCCTGATGAACACACTCCCTCATTCAATTTAACAATTGAATTGTCGAATCGAATCTATTCCATATGGACTATTTTTTCAAATGATAAACAGGTCCAACCCTATACCAAGTTTATGTAACACTTTTAAAGTAATTATATAATGGCAGTGTAAAGTATAAAGCAAGCGATAACATTTGGCATTGAAAGTATTAGCCGATTTGTGTCTAAAATGGGACACTGGCGAATAATGCAGACTCAGATCAGACGCCGCATGAAGCGGCGTCGGATCTGAGTTTGCATTGTTTGCGAACATGAATTTCCACAAAAATATTATGAAAATTAAAAGTTATATCAATCACCCCTTGAATAAAAAATTGGATTATTCCAATATACGAGTATACGCGTGGAAGAATCCATTAGGCATACATGTGTTCATGCTTACCTCATCCGCAATAAAGAACATCTTTTCAGTTGGTAATTGTTACAACTTGTCTGATCACTAACCATGTGCACTATCTCGAATTTTCGTCCACCCCGTCTATCATATGCATAGCTGAAATAATTAACATTTACAATCAAACTTATTTTAACCCATTATAACGTATTTCTACAGCTTTAATTTATTCCTCCACTGAAGAAAAATGTTTACCTTATACAGTCATGAATATGCACCATCAGACGTATTTTCTATACCCTATCAGATGGTAATTAAAGCATGCTGACAGTAAAGCAGAATGCCCCTTTATGGACAAATGCTTTACTTCCAGTCTGTTTTACGTAGCCATCTGTCATTATTTGAAGAAACATTGAACGTTCTGCACGGAGACAGGTACAGTGGAGAAGGCGTTATTCTTTCCTATAACAATTATTTCCATGGCAAACAGTTTGGATTCAGATCAAACGTCGTGTAATTCGGCGTCTGATCAGGTTCCAAACTGCTAGTCACTTAAATTAAAAATTTTAAAACAAATCTTTATTTACATAAATTGCATTATGTATATATAATATACATATACTCGTTTAACTTATTACTCCATAAATTCGTCTTTCCAAGCCTTTAATTTATTGCTCCAATGAAAAAACCCATTTCATACAGCCATGGATATGCACCATATAAGAAATACATTCTTTATCCTAACAGGTGGGATTATAACTTTGAGCAGACTAAAATAAATCAAAATAATAGTATACCTTAATAGGCATCCTGCTTTACTTTCAATCCGCTGTAAGTGGTCACTAGTCTTGAAAATTAGTAAAATGCTATAAGGTAACAAGAGAAAAATATATTTATAATCATTCGTTTCATTGCTTATTGTAAGTTAAATCGTACTTCACAAATACTTCCTACCAACTTCAAAAGAACGACTTCTATATTTTGATAGAGAATTTAACCTGGGTGTTACCCAGATTTGATACTGGGTAGACAACAAATTACTCGGGGACTGGCCTTGATCCAGTAAACCCAATTCGGCGCCATATGCGACTGAAGTTGAAATTGCAAACAGTTTGGATCCTGATCAGACGCCGCGTTACGCGGCGTCTGATCAGGATCCAAGCTGTTTGGTACTCGTATCGATATTGCTGTAGTCATACCGCCTTAAATAAACATTAAACTGGAAAAATGAAAATATAAGTTCAAAAGCAGATAATATTATATTGGTGAAATGGTCCAAGCCGACGATTAGATTTGACGTTGAAATGGTTACTCTAATTTCTAAACAGTCAAAAGCGATTACAGACGCATTTGCAAACAGTTTGGACCCAGATCAGACGCCGCATAATGCGGCGTCTGATCAGGATTCAAACTGTTTGAGACTCATATCCAATTATGTCAGCCATGATGTCTGAAATCATATGTCTGAAACGACAGTACAAAGAGCAGTATCACAGCTGGTGGTTAAATATCAAGTGAAAATGTGAAAACAGACGATAGCATTGGTGGTGAAAGGGTTAAATATGTCAGACTGTTTTTGTTCCGCGGTGCAAGGGTAAACAACTTCTATTCATCAGTTGTGATTTGATATCTTTACCCATATAAAAGCGAATATAATTGTTGACAATGCACGGTTTGGATCCAGATAAGACTTGAACAAGAAATAGGTGACAACTCAAGATCAAAGGTTTTGTTTATTCCCCATTTTTTAAATCTATTTCGGGGTTCTTTAATAGAAAGACTTGAGTAATATTTAGGGTTTACTCTTTTAACTGGGTTCTCGTAATCAGTTAGGACAAAGGGGCGAGGTGGGGGATGTTAAAGATTAAACGCCTTATTGGTCTATGTACAGTGGAAACTGGCGAATACGCCAGTTATTCTTAAGGCTCAATACAGGATATTGCGTTGAAACTGTTATTTCAATTGCAAACAGTTTGGATCATATCATAACTCAAGGCTAGCCAACATTTGGTGCAAATATTCTTAGTATATATACACCACTTATATAGTTGCTTTGTGATCAAATCGATATCGGTTAGACGACCTTTCCAGCCAAAGAACTGAAATACCAAGCGGCTTGCGGAATGCTTACAAGAAACACATCGCATGCGACAAAGCCGTCATTCGCTTATCCAGTGTCGGATCTGTATCCAAACTAAACTAATGCCAATCAATTCGCACTGCATATAGGCTAATATATATAGTAAACCATGACATGTAGACCTTGGTAAGACGCCACTGTCTTAATTACGAACACATTGTATATCTATAATGTAATATTCTAGCAAGCACATAGGGGAAGTTCATTGCAATATTCAAGAATAAATGTAAATGTAAATTGGTTAAAAGAATCCTCAATTCTCATTCGGAAATATCCACAGTAAGAACCACCCTGTTAAGTAGTATTTGAGTTCATACTCCAAAGGCTTATCTTGCACCTTATCAAGGTCACGATTAAACTTGAAGTAAACATTTCTTCTGCGCAAATTTGTGATGTTATTTTGGTCTTTAATTTCGCCTTTAATCGTTTAACCCTTTCCTCCCTGAACCTCCAATGGATAGCTCTAGTTTTGAGTCAAGTCCATTTTTTACTTTTTAGGGTTGATTTTTACAATATGTGTCAAAATGACAAACAGTGTAGACTCTGATCAGAGGGCTCCTTAAGGAGCCCTCTGATCAGGGTATACACTGTTTGCATATAGGACTAATGTACTCCTCACTGGTACGCTGTTTGCAAATGACGCATATATGCAGGACTAGGGCTCAAAGAGTTAAGGGACATCTATGCTGGCATTTGCAAACATTTATTTGTATCCAAATCAGACGCCGAGTAACCCGGCGGCTAGTCAGGATTCAAACTGTTTGGTACTTGTATCGATGTCTCCTCACATAAAAGGCATACATATGACATTTGCAAATATTTACAGACGTCGAATTTGAAGCAGACGATAAACTGCTGGATAAGTGATAGAATTAGGCCGCCAGTGCTTTATATAATAGTGCCATTTTATCACATTTCGAGTTTGTTTAACTGCTGCCGTCAATATCGCTTTCATGCTGCCTTTGACTCTTTTAACCATTTCACAGTCACGACGTCACCAGTTTTAAACAATTGTCGTCAGCTTTTATTTCTCAATTTAAATTGTAGGTGTTTTGACTTAAGATATATTGAAATGAGTGTCAAACAGTTTGGAACCTATATAACCAGACGCCGCGTTACGCCAGGATCCAAACTGTTTGCAAATAACCATATTGCACTCGGGGACGAGAAGGGGTAACGCCTTTCAAAAAGGCAACTGCTTGATATAATATCGTCTGCTGCTAAATTGTCATCTGCTTTAATTTCTTAAAGTCATTTTTAAGCATTTTGGTCAAAGAAACGTCGACAAGGGTGTCAAACAATTTTGATACTGACCAGACGCCACGTGTTGCGGCGTCTGATCTCAGTGAATCCAAACTGTTTGAAAATGTTAGTCATGTTGCGATTAGCACTCTATAAGAGTTAACATTGTTAAACTGCCTGCTAAACATATCGTCAGCTAGAATTCCGAATCCGATGGGTCTTTATATTTGAAGACACGGGACAAAAAATACAAAAAAACCGGTCCTAAATTTATGACCTTCCTGCATCTTTTGTCTAGGCTAAAACACCAATTCATCGAAAAACTACAAATTCATCTTTTGAGAGATAGTTTATACAGGTTTTAATGAAGAAGCTTATACACCTCTTACATGCAATTCAAGGCAGGATTTCCATAATGGCCGTCTGTATTACTTTTGTTCAGTTTTAAGATGACACATGCATAATTAACCCTTTACTCTCATAAACTGTTTCTAATTTTGAAAGCAATATGACACTTAAAGCAGGTTGGAAGTAAATCAGAATGCGCCTTAAGGCGCATTCTGCTTTACTTTCATCCTGCTTTAAGAAATCATCTACTAGCATATAGAAACAATTTCTTACGGTGCATATTTATGACTGTATAAAGTGAGATTACTTTCTTCAGTTGAGGAATACATTAGATGCATTACCTCAGCATTCAATGAATGGTCGCACATCATATTCTGTACTTTATTGCAGGCGCTCTATTGTATTTTACACAATTGAGCATTCTCTTTCTTCTTTGGATACTTTCATTGTTAATCAACGCTGAAACGCCTTTTTATCGAGGTTTTGGGATGGAGGCTGTTTAACATGCAGAACCTCTGAAACTTTAAATGAACAATTCCCGCTGTCGTGAATTGTCGTCTGCTTCAATTATATCGTCTGAGAAACAAAATTAAAATTAGTTTTGATGGCTTTTTATCTGCAGAAAAGTTAAATATGAGAAACAAACTGTTTGAAACCGATTTCGACAATTCTTAAGTCAAAATACCTTAAATTTGAATTTGAGAAAAAAAAGCAGACGACATTTGTTAAAAATTGATGACGTCATGGCAGTGAAGGGGTTAACCTTTAGCGGTGTTAGGCAATGTTCGTCTGCAAAATTTGTCGTCTGCATCTTATCAGATATTGTTTATTTGCCATTATCTGCCTCATCAGTGTGTTAAACGCTTTTAATCCAAAATTCGGCGTCTCAACTGGATCCAAACTATTTGCCAAGGTAACAACAAATTACCTGCATCCAAAATCCGAAAATCGGAAAAGGCAAGTCATTATGGAATTTCAAATGCCTTTGTAAATCCCTTTTTCCCTGCTAAAAGTGAAGAAAGCTGTGAATGTACAGTGGTCCCTCTCTACAACGACACCATATGATCGGGGAGGCAACACATGTGTGTGTTGTTCGGAGGGAGTCCGTTAAAGGGAGGGGGAATTAAGACCTGGCTTACATTTGTAAACAGGTTGAATCCAGATCAGACGCCGCGTTACGCGGCGTCTGATCTGGGTTCAATCTGTTTGTCACTCTTAATTATATCTATTCTATCAAACTGTCCATTATATGTAACTTTGAGAAAAACAGCAGACAACAATTTTAGGGAGTCGATACTGCAGCAGTAAAAGCGTTAGACATTATTTCCTGTTTAGAAAACTGCGGCAAAAGTGTTATTGTAAGGAGGGAGTCGTTGTTGGGAGGGCCGTTGTAGTGGGTGAGCACTGTATGAGTTTAAGCCACATACATCAAGGGGGGAGTTTTTTTGCTACAAAATAGCTAAACCCGCCTATCGCATCACCTGCTAGCACTCACCTTATTCATGCTACAGGCCAATTTGTGATAAATGTTGTAAACAGTTTGGATCCAGATGAGACGCCGAGTAACTCGGCGTCTCATCTGGATCAAAACTGTTTGACACTCTGGTGGTAGGCCTATTGTCTGAAAGAAAATGCAGATAAATTAACTTTGAGTATTTTTGCAGACGTCAAATTTTCCAGACGACAAATTATTTAGCGCTCAAAGAGTTAATCCTTATCATTCTGAAATGTCGTCTGCTTCAAATTTATCGTCTGCGAAAAAAGCAACAACTAAGTTTATGCTTTCTTAAACGAAAGAAAGATTTAATATGAGTGACACACAGTTTGAATCCAGATCAGACGCCGCCTGACGCGGCGTCTGATCTGGATCCAGACTGTTTGCATATGTTAGCAAAGTCGCGCTTAGCATGATAAGGGTTAACAAGAAACGCAGAAAACCCAAGGGAAGTAACCACGACTAGAATATCTGCCCGATAAAAGGGAAAAAAATCATCGCTTGGTTGGCCTATTAAATGCTCACTATTTTCTGATTTTAATAACATTGTTCAAATCTTATGCATACGACACTTCACTTACATATTTTGACATTATTCAAAGCCATTCGATATTTTAAAAGCATCAAAATCACTGTCAAACGTGAATGCAGAGCAAATAGATTGGGGCTATATTTAGCACATCTTGCATAAATTAACTGATTAAAATGTGTCGGCTTTTTTGAAGCGGCTGGTTAGAAAATAAAGTTTTAAAATTGAACCAATATCACTTAGCATTTATAAAGCAGGCCAGAACACCCATTTTGAACATAGACTCTTAAATTTGGACTGACATGGATATAATAATAGGCATGTTTTGGGATACATTATCTCAATCGTTTTAGGAATGATGACCTATGATAAATATATGCACCTGCTTTTTGCTTTTACCATTAGTTGCCATTACGCAGAACATTGGTTAGGAGTCACAAAATAATCAGCCCCACTTTTTTACAGTTAACACCAAGAAACATTTTATAAAAACTTAGGAAATGTTATTTTTGCCATTCAGATTTAAACGTCTTTTGTTCAGCATACGAAATATGGCCGACATAGGGATAGAAAGGTGGTCGTTTTAATTACCTTCATTCCGCGCGCCACGAACGTAAAATAGCACCCATAATAACCAATAAGCTTAACAATGTGCTAAGTTTTCAGCTGTCACAGTGACAATCTCAAAATCTCGAGGTTTCTCTATAAAATACGTGTTTGAATAAACCTATGGGATTCTTAATGGTATGGTTTTGTGCTTTGGGGGCCTCATAAATCAGATCATTTCGTGAAATATGGAGAATGTCTGCGAATGACATTTATGTGATCGGAAAAATGGATAATATGACCAAATGTATGTAAAATATCTAAGATTAAAACTTCTGCTTTATTTAATTATTTTCTATTTTTTATTAATGCATGGTCCTTTTGTGTCTGACCCTCCCTGTAAAAAACGCTTTCAAACGATTTAATTACAAAATGATTATATTATTTAAGATAAATGAGTGTTGCATAAAAGTCCAAAGCATCCATCAAATGTAGTAGATGTAGTGAAATGTGTTACTCAAGACCGGGAGAAACCGTATTCCGTGTAGCAGAAACACAATCATTAGTCACCAGGAACATGAAAGTCGACTTCCTGGTGGTGGTTTCTATCAGGTCCGCGCTCATGACATATTAGCACAGTGCACGCCCCAGTTCTGTAAAGTCATAATTGTTTACATTGCGTGTGCTACAGAACAAGAAGGAACCCAAGACAATGTCGGACGCTGCTGAGGAGACAAAGACCGAGGATGTCGCCCCGGAGAAGGCACCTGCCGCCCCTGCACCGGCGAAAAAGACAAAGGCAGCGAAAAAAGCTAAAGACAAGAAAGGTGGAGACGCCCATCCAAAATACAGCAAGATGATACACGAGGCGATAGCAGCCCTAAAGGAGAGGCATGGCTCGTCACGACAGGCTATCCTCAAATACATTCAAAAGCATTATAGCCTAGGGGCTGACGAGAGAACCGTGAACAATCACCTGAAAATGTCACTTAGAGCAGGGATTAGGAATGGGATGTTGAAACAGGCGAAAGGAGTTGGTGCTTCAGGTAAGTGTCTGACTTTCTTCACTTCAGAACCAAATCCTATCATAGTATGGTGTAACTACTCATTAGAATCGTCTCTTCGAGACGATTATAATGAGTAGCTACACCATAGGGTTTAAAGCAGAAATAAAGATTTTAAGTTTTCGAAATTCGCCCCTTATCATTTTGAAATGTAAAGCCAGGTGGCTGCATATTAGGATACATACTTATGGATTTGCTCTTGTATACAATAGAAGGGTATATATATATATATATATATACATGTACTGTATGTACATGTGCGGATCAAGTTGTTTCTCAAAGGGGTGGGGCCTGAAGTTTACACTGAAATGAAATGGACATGTAAATTGTAAACTATATTATATGTTCCCTTTACTCCTCACTGTATAGTGTGTGTGTAGGGGGGGGGGGGGGGGGGGGCAATATCGGATCCGCACTTTCATTGGTGTGTGATTTATATTTTTACCATAATTATAAATGCTAAATGGCACCTGGTATCTGAGTTTAAGTTCAACTTTAATTGCTGAATATGTGTACATTACATTAACTTGTTCAGCCCTTGTGACGACTATATTCGTCTTTTAAAACAATGTACATGTAAAGAGTACACTTGTCATGTGCAAACTGAGGATCCAGATCAGAAGTCTGCACTGTTGTAATATGAAATAAGTAATAAAATTCAACTCTTTATATAGCAAAACATGGGGTTTGACTTTATTGGAAATGGCATTGCAGGGTTCTAGATAAGGGGGAGTATTCTGAACAAATCCAACATTTTCTCACTCATATTGCACCAAATCCTACGGTGTTACTACTCATTAGAATCGTCTCTTCGAGACGATTCTAATGAGTAGTGACACCATAGGGTTTATTGCAGAAATAAAGATTTTGATATTTGTAATACTCCCCTTATCTTGATCCCTGGCATTGTTCAAAGTTGAGGACCACTAATGAGATCTGGCCAAAATCGGTACTCTAGGGAGAGCGATCTGCCATATTCGTCGACTGCTGGGCTGTTCCGAACCAAGCTTTAGCATGGTTCTGAACAGGCCAGCAATTTTTACTCGTATGACCAACTGTTTGTGTCTGTCTGGGTCACAAAACCTTGACCTTGCATATAACTTTTGCACTACTGGACATTTGGCTCACTTGGTCTGAGCCCTGCATGTGTCGAGACCTTTGGGACAATGCCAACATATTTGCCCTTTGACCTAGTTTTGTAAAAATCTTTAAATGCCTTTTGTAAAAGTTTAATATCAAATGAACCAATAGGCCTAGGGCTTTTATACTTAGTATGGACATGTATCTTTCTTGTATTAAGACCTTTCCAACCATAGCAATGTTTTGGACCATTGTGACCTTGACCTGACATTTGATCTATTTAATCAAACTATCCAAAAACCTTAACCTTTGCTATAAGTATAACTCTTGCACATGGGCCTTTCACACTTGGCATGTGCCCTCCTTTTGTCCATACCTTTTCAACCAAACCAACATTTTAGCCCTTGTGATCTTGACCTTTGGCCTGCTTGAGTAAAAATCTTTGAATGCCTATAATATTTGAACCAATAGGCTTACAGCTTTCATATTTGGTTTGTATCGTGTATTAAGTATCTTTATTCAATTATTCAAACGATACCAATGGTTTTGACCCTGTGACCTTGACTTTTGACCTATTTAATCAAAGTAACCAAAAACCTTAACCATGGTTACAACTCTTTCGCTATTCCACATTAGCCTTTTATACTTGCTAGTACCATTCTTTTTGTCCATGCCTTTCCAACCATACCAACATTTTAGCCCTTGACCTTTGACCTACTTTTGTAGAATTGTTTTAAATGCCTATATCATTTGAACCAATGGGTGTAGGGCTTTCATATTTGGTATACATGTATATTATTCTTGTGTTCAGACCTTTCCAACGATACCAGTTTGCTTTTTTACCTCTTGACATTTGTTAAATTTATTTAATCAAAGTTAAACCTTAAACTTGGCTATAAATCTTGCTTTATTGCACATTGGCCTTTTATACTTGGCATGTGCCTTCCTTAAATTTGTCAATACCTATCCAACCATACCAACATGTTTGCCCTTTGACCTACTTTTGTCAAATCTGTAAATGTCCATTACATTTGAACCAATAGGCATAGTGCTTCCATATTTTGTATTTATCTTTCTTGTATAAAGACCTTTCCAACCATACCAATGCTCTTTGACCATGTGACCATGAACTTGACCTGACTTATTTTGCAAATGAGCATTATATTACTGAACATGCTGCTGGCTGGGGGCATTTGTGTACACGCTGCTTGCTACAGTATATTTGAAAAGAACAAGTACTGCAGACCCTGATCAGATGCCTTACAGATGCATTATGCTCTATATTCATACTGCTTTAAGCTACGATACTCTAGAATAAAGAATATATATCTATGAAGTATGGAGTAATGGGTTTTTAAAAGGAAATACATGTGTAGTCCAGGTTTGAGGTCACTGTGACACATAGGATAAAGAAATGTAAAATCTTCCACAACGTTTCTATAGATTTAATCCCAAATCTCAGTTCTTTCTCTTCACCATTTCAGGGTCTTTCAAAATTGGTGAAAAATCAAAGGGTGAGAAACCTGAGAAAAAGACAGTTAAAAAGACAAAGAAGCCAGCTGCAAAATCCCCAAAGAAAGAAGGCAAGGCAAAGAAAGAGAGCAAAGCTAAGAAGTCCCCATCCAAAGTGGCCAAACCTAAACCAGCCAAGGCTAAGAAATCTGTGAAATCTAAGGCACAGAAGAAAAAGGCTTCTCCTAAGAAAGCAGCTGCCAAGAAGTCGCCTAAAAAGACCAAATCTCCAAAGAAAGGAAAGGCAAAGGGAGGAAAGGGAAAGAAGGCAAAAGCAGCAGCTGAACCAGCCGCTGAATAGACTGTCAGTGTTAAACTAGTTGAGGACATAGAAGATACAGACATACTTCTAGAACTCAAACTCGCTTAAGTCGAACTTACTGGTTGAACTTGTTCATAAGTCGAATTTTTATAACTACAGTCAAATTTTGATATCTCCAACTCGGTTAAATCGAACATACCCGTATTTCAAAGTTAAAACGTGCTTAAGCCACGTTTTAACTTTGAAATATGGGTATGTTCAACTTAACAGAGTATAAAATAATGCAGTTCATGTGTGGAACAGAGCATAAAATAATGCAGTTCATGTGTCGAACTATCGGATAGGTCGAGTTAAGCGAGTTCGAGATATCGAAGTTGGACTGTACCTGACTTAAGCAGAAATGCCTATATTTCAAAGTTAAAATGTGGGAAAACCACATTTTAACTCTGATATATTGGTAAGTTTGACTTAGACAAGTTCAAGTTTTCGATATTGAACCATATCGAGATAAGTCAAACCCGTGTTTAACAGCTGCTCTTTGCAGATGCATGGGTATCTTTAAAGACAAATGACTGCTTGGTTCATGTAATACAGGATAAAAGTAAGGCACAGTGATCCTTTAGAGCAGGGCTCCAGATAAGGGGAGTATTTGAAAATCTAAAATCTTTATTACTGCAGTAAACCCTATGGTGTCACTACTCATTAGAATAGTTTCGAGACGATTATAATGATTAGTAACACCATAGGATTTGGTGCTGAAATGACTGAGAAAATGTTGTTCAGATTACCCCCTCTTATCTGGAGCCCTGCTTCAGAGGCTACCTGTTTTGCTGGTGTCTTGTATGAAGCTGTCAAGTTTTATTCAAGCATGTCAGTATATCTGATTTTGGGTGACCGCTAAACACAAGTTTGACTGAAGTAGGCTTGTTAAACACAATTATGTCAGTCACGTAGGCAACTATGTGTTAACTAGTGCTGCAATATACGGTAGTAATGCTATCATGAGTTCATAGTAAAGACTTGTCAATGTCACATTTACAAAATTTGCATCCAGATCAGATGCAAAGTAATGTTGCAGCTGGCCTCCATCCAAATTGTTGATGTCAGCATAACACAAAGTTTTAAAATTTGAAATGTTGGAGAGAAAATAAGGACTGAAGTCTTTAAGCCGACAATAATTTGGTAGTGAAAGAGTTAGATCCTAATGTATAGCAGCAACAAGAGGATCATTTCAGTGTATTGGTCACTATCCACTTCTAGTCTGCATTTTGCATTCATTCATCTCATAATAAGATGTAAAACTTGTTTGATAGACATTGTACCATTGAAATACATTCATTTTCATAGTTAAACCTTTTAGAATCCAGATCTGTACAAATTGTTAGGATTTATATCTCTAGATCTGATCTGAATCATAACTGTGTTATTTTGGATTGCAATATCTAGGGGAATACATGTACTTCTACAACTTAAAACTCTACATAGGGATATAAAGCTGCTTCATTGAGTATTCTCCGCAGTACAGCAATACCTCTCTATTATAACCACTAAATTGTGTTAATTACCATGCATTTAAGGCAGGTGTCTGCTTAAAAGGAAGCTTTCTGTTTAACATTCACCTTGCTTTAAGCTGTCACTGTATTTTATTAAATCAATTGGTGCTGTTTTAGTGGTCGTAATAGAGAGGTTTCACTGTAATTGGATGTCACATCTACATGATGCACTTGGTTTTCATGGTAAAAGTGTCCTACACTATAAAAAATGTGTGTAAACAATCAGTATTATTGTTCTACATGTAGAAACAAGCAGCTTTCTGGTAAATCTTTTGCATGTTCTCTGGTTTAACTTAAAGAGCAAATACTAAAGAGAAATCATATTGATGTTAATGCCAGATGGCAGTTTAATGCAGATAGTGCCTATTGGAGCATTTAGCAGTCACATGTCATAACAGATCACAAAGATTCTTCATTCAGTTGTTGCTAATGTAACCTAGACCGTAATTTATTTTTGCAATCTTAAAATGAGAGAAGTGTTTTGAAACTAAACAATTCAATTAACCCACTATTGAATACAATTAGGAAAGCGTAGGCCAGCTTAATAGAGTGCTACATGCAATAGTAATTGACTGTAATTTGATTACTCTCTGTCTCGGCTTCAAGTAGGTTCTAACCATTCTACATACATTATAGTAGGATATCTCTAACTGACTACTGCTTAAGCCTTAACATTTCCATTTCTTGCCAAAGTAGTTTTCATACCAGTGTTGAATTAAAATCATTTATAGACGCTCAGTGTTCATTTTGTTAGGCAGAACTGTTAAACAAATGTTGACTTGTTTTAAAGATGGGTGATTACTTAAAGCAGGTTGAAAGTAAAGCAGAATGCACCTGAAGGTGCATTCTGCTTTACTTTCAGCCTGCCTTAAGCTACCATCTGCTGGGATATAGAAAATATCTTATGCTTAGTATTCATCAATGTATAAAATGGAGCTATTTTCTTCACATGAGGTATGAATTAAATGCGTAAAAAGGTGTATATCTATCGAAGGGTTAATGAAGGACTCGAGTAATGCTGAAAGTCTCATTGTGATCTTTCTGCATTACTCCATATTCTACTTCTTTATTAATTGGGTGTACAACATTTGTTTAACAGTCTCTACATCTCTATAATCATTTTGTTTCTATTTAAATAGACTGTAGTTTTAAACAATGGCCTATAAATGCATGTGATTTATGTTTCTTTAGTGTATGTTTTATTTTTGTATTTCAAGTTTTCGTTGTACAACAACATGTTCCAGAGGAGAACTGGAGTAAATAAAACGCCAACCAAACATAACAAATCGTTTTCCTTGTGTTTTTATTTCTCCCAATAGATACAGCCACAGTACATTCTCCCACATGTATTCATATGTATATAAATATATTGCATATTGCATTTTTGCACCAATATCATGGAATGAAGGTAACCTCCAGTAAAAGCTCTCCTGTTATATCCACCAATCAGTGGTGTAAAAGCACCCCTTAACCGCATAGCCTGTTTCTAGATTTGAAGACAAGTGACCACTCAAAGCAGATTGAAAGTAAAGTAGAATGTGCCTTGAGGTGCATTCTGCTTTACTTTCAGCATGCTTTAAGCTATCATCTATAAGGATTTAGAAAATATTTCTGGTAGTGCATTTTCATAATTGGCAATATTTTCATGCGCTAAAAGGTGTTTCTATTGTCTTAACTATTTCATTGTTAACAATTTGACAATTTCCCCCAGTACAGGGTGCATACTACAATCAGATAACTGCAGATCAGACAGCTCCCTTGGGTGCTGTCTTGATCTGGGTCTACACCAGTAAAAGGGTTAACCCTTTTCCTGCTGAATATTCATACCTGTATATAACTGCCCACTATAAGCATCTATCGTCCTATTTCATGGTTAACAACTTGACCATTTTTCCCCAAGTAAAGAGTGCAAACACAAATCAGACAGATCCTATAAGACAAACGGTGCAGACCTTGATCTGATAGCTCCCTCAGGTGCTCCATAAATATGCCTTTTTATACCCCTAATTATTTCTACGCCAAGGAAAGTAGTCCTCTCCTACCAAGTCCTGAACATAGAAGATATTTTCAGTATCTCTTCAGGAGCATTCTGCTTTACTTTTTAACCTGCTATAAGTTGGTCACCTGAAACAGACTAGGGTAAAGATACCTCTTAAAGCAGGTTGAAAGTAAGGTGCATATTCTGCTCTACTTTCAACCTCCTGTAAGCTATCATCTGCTAGGATACATGAAGTACATGCATTTCTTATGGTGCATATTCATATTTGATAATCGTATAAAGTGAAGCCATTTTTTTCTATGGACAAATAAACTGAAGGCATTAAAAGGTGTATTTATGGAGTAATGGGTTAAAGTTATTGCTATACACCCCTTACTTGACAGCCTATAACAAGAGTGACTTGAGCAAAGGATACACCAACCAAGGGACAGAACTCTACCACAGCCAAAATGTTCCAATTTATAAACACATTCATACTATGAAATTACAAAGTATGATGAATATCTGACAGAAATTGTTCCCGTTATTACGTAAACTTACCTGACGGACCACAGTTTGTCCTGGCCCTATGCTTGATAAGCATTTGAGATGAGTCTGACATCGTTCTCAATACAAGTTTTAGGTTGATCAGATTTGAGCATTCTACTAAAATCTGCCCTACCAAAGGCTTTTGAAAGATCTTAACCCATTACCCAATAAATACGCCTCTGAAAATGAATTGTAAGGATTATTTTCTATATTCTAGCAGATGTTAGCTTAAAGCAGGCTGAAAGTCAAGCAGAATGCACCTGATGGCACATTCAGCTTTACTGTCAAACTGCTTTAAGTGGTTATCTAACAGCATCTTCAAACAGGCTATGGGGTAATTGGTTAAACAATTTATAAACATAGGTCCTGTCTTCAAAGGGGCATATAAAACCAACCAAAGATAAACTAATGTTCTCAAAAAGACCACAGAAATTAGATAAGAAATATGTAAACATTTTTATAAAGATGTTATTGAACAAGATTTTTCAAATACATTATTATATATAATATATTCTGTAACTAACTTCATGCAGTATTTTTCACAGAAATAAACGAATATGTACAGAAAGTGTAAACTTTATAATATTGCACTTCTCGCTAACAGTATTCAGATATAAAGGATTAGGACTCATTGATTCAATATCAACCCTAAGTTGGCTACTTTCAACAAAGTCTGTAAAACATTTTCAGTCGAACTTTGATATCTCGAACTCGGTTAAATCGAACATACCTGTATTTCAAAGTGAAAACATGGCTTTGCCACATTTTAACTTTGAGATATGGGTATGTTCGATTTAACCCAGCATAAAATAATGCAGTTCATGCAGAACTATCGGATAGTTTGAGTTAAGCGAGTTCGAGATATCGAAAGTCGACTGTATTAATTATAAATACGGTAAAACCTCTCTATTACAACCATTAATACGTAGGCAAATTGATTGTATAAAAGACAGGACTTGGAGAGGACTCACATAGGTTTGCCTGTTGTCCAATCCTTTTCTCTGAATAAAACATTGTTTTAACTATAAAAGACAAGTGACAGCTTAAAACAAGGTGACGGTCACTGTCGCCTTGCTTTAAGCTGTCAGCTGTATTAATCACCAAATAATAAAACAATTATATGGTCATATTAGAGGGGTTTTACTGTACAGTCAAACTTGTGTACCAAAAAGGAGATACAATGTTAGTCTCCACACCTGGTGGCAGGTCAGTGCAGGCCAAAAGTAATGCAGAAAGCTCCTTAAGAGGGAGTAAATTGAACAAATCCAACATTTTCTCACTCATTTCAGTACCAAATCCTATGTTGTCACTACTCATTAGAATCGTCTCGAAGAGACGATTCTAATCAGTTGTAACACCATAGGGTTTAATTCAGAAATAAAGATTTAAGTTTTTGAAAAATTCCCCTTATCTGGAGCTCTATTTATGTTATCCTGCATTGAACCACCATACTTCTCCAATCTCTACTCACTGACTCACTTAACACAAATTTCATTAGAAGCAAGAAACTCTCATCCCTAGAAGGGAGAGAACTGTATATGACTTACTATCAACAATACAAGGGAGATAACTATTGAAAAGCCCAGATAGCCAAGGTTATACAACAAGCTGTCTTAAGGAAAGAACAAGGTCTACAACAGACAAGGCACTTCATTTGTGTCAGTAGTATAATATCTCTCTATATAAATCTCTCTCTATTCGTCTAAATCTATTTAATGAGTAACAGTAGGTTGAATGCAATCTGTCATTGTAACAAATAGACAATATCACACAGTCAAAAATAAACTATGCTTTATCTAACTTAACGGTTAACCCATTAGCTCATAACTATACCTTTTTACGCCTTTTATTTACTTGTTCACTGAAGAAAATACTTTCACTTTATACAGTCATGAATATTAACCATGAGAAATATTTACTACTTACTAGCAGATTGTAGCTTAAAGCAGGCTGGATGTAAAGTATAATGTGCCTTTAGGCACATTCTGCTTTACTTTCAACCTGCTTTAAGTGGTCACCTGTTTTGAAAACTAGAAATAGGCTATGGGGTAATGGGTTAAGGACCACGAAGGAAATAAGGAAAATATTTTCCTTTTTTGCGTTATCTTTGATGTCTAGAAGCGCATTACATGACTATTGTGTGCTTACTTTCATTCTGTTTCGCCATGTTATGTACACTTTTTACCGAAATAAATCTATCTATCTATGATATCTAACCAAATACTCCATAAATATTCCTCTTTGCACCTCTAATTATTTCAAGCAAGATGAAAGCAAAGCAGAAAACTCCAACAGGAGCTTTTTTGCTTTATTCTCATCTTGCTTAAAGCTGCCACCTGTATTTAACACCAATAATGATAACTCTTTTGTAGCACATAGTTGGGAGGAGTATATAGAGGCTCCTTATGATGGAGACAAAGGGTTAACTTTTCTACTATACTGTGAAACCATTACATTACAAGGCTAACTGATTGTAAAAAATACAGGTTACAGTTTAAAGCAAGGTGAAAATAAAACAGAAACCTCTGATTCTTAAAGGAGCTTTCTGTTTACTTTCACCTTTCTTTAAGCATTCATCTATCTTAGACACCTAATAATTAACACATTTAAATTGTCGTAGAAGAGAGGGTTTACTGCATTTATTAAACCAGGACACTCTTTCAACAATTCATCAGTTAAACATCAACAGAAACAGCTATGAACACATTGTAGTGTACACAAATTGGTCCATTAATCAAGTTCACTTTAAATTCAACATATCATGGCTACATTATAAAACCATAATCAACATGCATACAAAATACAGCGAAACTTCTCTATAATGACCACTAAAACGAAGCCTACTTGATTGTATAAAAGACAGGTGACAGCTTAAAGCAAGGTGACAGGGAACAGAAAGCCCCTAAAGGAGCTTTCTGTTTCACTGACACCTTGATTTAGGCAGTCACCTGCTTTAAACACCGAATAAGGAGCACAATTAAGTGGTCGTAATAGAGAGGTTTTACTGAAAACCCATACTGACATGATGATTAAGGGTAAGGCATTCAACTCTATACTCAAAAATTTAATTTCACAGAGCTAAATATAAGAGTCAGTTTTAAAACTGATTTTTTAAAAATAATTATTTTCCTGTTTTCCATAAAACCATATGTTGTGACTGACTGTTAGTCTGTCACTATTAATTAGAATTGTCTCTTTGAGATTATTTTAGTTTTTACTGACTAATGAGTGGTCACACCATCAGAGCTCCAGATAGGGAGAGTATTTCAAAATCTAAAATCAATATTTCTGTATTAAACCCTATCGTGTCACTACTCATTAGAATAGTCTCATCAAGACGATTCCAATGAGTAGCTACACTATAGGAATCTTTGGTGCTGAAATGAGTAAGAAAAAGTTTGTTTTGTTCCCTCTTGTCTGGAGACATTTGGATGTAAGTATTTGAAAACGACACTTATTCTATGGAATCAAAGAAGACCCAGATCGATGGTTCCAATTTGAAGCCCTCTCATCAAGGTTTATGCTGTTTGTCATTTTCAAATATATTGTAAATTAACAACACAAGACCCAGATTGATGGTTTCAATTGAAGCTCTCTGATCAGGGTCTATGCTGTTTGCCATTTTCAAATATATTTTGAATTAACAACACAACTATTTGAAGTTTCAGTAGTAAGTGTTAAATAGCCCAGCTATAGCACTTCTTATCCTTGACATATAATCATACACTATAATGAATCATTAAATTAATTATGATGATATTTTTTGTAGGAATATTTCTAATTTTATGTGAATAAGTCAAGATGATCTACTTTGTACAAATCTGAATGAAATCATGTTCTATGCTATAAACCAATTTTTGGAATTACTGGTGTGCATTGTTTAAATGCTAATAATTATGCTGTAGTGTCCATTTGCATCACTTTAACCCATTACCCCATAGCCTGTTTATAGTTTTGAAAACATGTGACAGCTTAAAGCAGGTTGAAAATAAAGTTGAATTCTGTTTTATTTTCAGCCTGCTTTAAGCTATTATCAGCTAGGATAAAGAAAATATTTCTTATAGAATATTTTCTTATCTGTATAAACAGTAACTATTTTCTTCAGAGGAGAAATTAATCAAAGGCGTAAAAAGGCGTATTCATGGGTTAAATGTGTACAGTTATAACTCTTGGTGTCTGTTCTGTTGTGGGTTTGTTCGGGTTTTTTCCCCCAAGACAAAACAACATTACAGACATTGTAAAGACCCGAATTCAATCCTCATTACCCCATAAATACGCCTTTTTACGATTTAATGCATTCCTGCCTTCAAGAGAAAAGTTTAACTTTATACAGTTATGAAATGATTATGAATATGTATCAGAAGAAATATTTTGTATATTCTAGCAGATGGTAGCTTAAAGCAGGCTGGAAGTAAAGCAGAATGTGCCTTAAGGCACATTCTGCTTTACTTTCAACCTGCTTTAAGTGGTCTTTTGTTTTCAAACTAGAAACAGGTTATGGGGGAATGGGTTAAGTGTTGGGTTTCATTTTCTTGGTAGATTCATTTTAATTTATTCTTACCGTATATAAAATACAAATAAGCCTGTATACAGCCAAATTCTGTAAAAGATGATTTTGCAATCTTATTCAAGGTTGCAGCTGAATACAAGACCAAACTAATGCAGAAAGCTCCTGTAGGAACTTTCTGCATTTAATTGTGTCATGTATTAATCCTCTAGTCTACTCTAAAGCCTGTTTCTAGTTTTAAAGATAGGCGACTACTTAAAGCTGGAAGATAGTAAAGCAGAATGTGCCTTGAGCATTCTGCATTTTTCTCAGCCTGCTATAAGCAACCAGCTGCTAGGATAAGGAAAATATTTCATGTGGTGCATATTCAGGAATTTATTAAATGCAAAATAAATCTTATCTTAGGAAAAGAACAAAACTTCTCCACTGTAATAGAAAATAGCCATAACTTTTATAAAACAGAGATTTTTCATGTGTTTGCAGGTATCATTGTAACAGGGTTGCCATAAGTTGACATGAAAAATCCTAAGATTTCCATATTTGCATTTTTCAAGTGCGATTTTTACGAATCGTACCTTAAACCCCATTGCCTGTTTCTAGTTTTGTTGACATGTGGCTGCTTAAAGCAGGCTGGAAGTAAAGCAGAATGCGCCTTAAGGCGCATTCTGCTTTACTCTCAGCATGCTTTAAGCTACCATGTACAAGAAAAAAATCCGAAGAATTAGGAAAAATCCAGAGAAATGGCAGCCCTGTTGTAAATTAAACACTTTTCACTTGTCCTTCTTTGCATCTAGGTCTGGTAGTTCATCATTGTTATCACTGGCTTCCATCTCGTCCTCATCCTCCGGGTCTATCTCGGTTTCATCCAAGGGTTGTCTCCCCTGATTCTGTTGCCCCGCCTTCTGCTGCGGTAGAAACCATCCAACAAAATTGAGTAGAGCTTTAATGCACAGAATTAAGATCACAGCTGCAATAACGAACACTACTAATGTTGAAAATGCCGTCAGCTCGTATTTAACCGCCATCTTGTAAATTATTTCAAAGATTAACCTTGTTCAAACTGTCCATACAGTGATGAAGTACACAATCAAGTTGTACGGGACACAACTGGTGTCATCAATGCGTTACCTGTAACGGCTGTGTTAGTCTCATTATCATGAAGAAGATACAAAACAAGCACAATTAGTCGACGACACACTAGTTCAGCATCCCCTCATGCCCATGTCAGTTTTTGCAGGAACCTGTCAATTATATCAAAATCCTTGTAAAATGCGGTTTATATCATTGTGAAACATCCTTTAATATTATACGGCTTTAGCTTGAAAACTGGAGCCCTGCAAAAAGTATTTGAATGAACAAACATGTAGGAACAGAAAAAAGAACCCTCCCTGGGGCATAAACAAAATTGTGATTGTTCAACTGTTTAACAAATATGATTATGACAGCTTTAACTCTTTCCTCCCTGAAACTTTAAATGGAAAATTCCAGTTTCCATTTTAGTCTAGTCCATTTCTGACTTTTAAGGGTTGTTTTTGTCAATGTTTGGCATTGTGACAAACAGTGAAGAACCTGATCAGAGGGCTCCTTTCGGAGCCCTCTGATCAGGGTCTTCACTGTTTGCATAGGACAAGTGTACTATTCACATGTACACTGTTTGAAAAGCATGCCTATATGCGGGACTAGGGTTCAAAGAGTTAAGCAGGATCAAACTCAAAAGTCAAGCAGAATTTTTACAGTTCTTTAACTTTTTAGGAGTTTTCAGTTTTGTTTTACTTTCATCCTGCTCTTAGTATCTAATTTCTGAAGCAGTTTGTTGAGTAGTCTATCAAACTTAAGAGTCAGCAATCTAATCTAGAAAGACTGCCAAATTTACCATTTCACCTTTAGAGGAAAAACATACTAAGGTATACCCCTTTCTTCAATCTGTGCGCAACAAAATAAGAGTATGTTATGTGTTTGTTATAATATAGCTCTGTGGTAGAGTGTCCCCTTGCAGTGGGGGAGGTTGCAGGTTCAATCCCCGGCCGGCTCAAACCAAAGACTTAAAAATTGGTATTGGTATGCTTCTGTCTCCTATTACCGGTGGTCTTAGTGTAATCGAAAACTTAAATAATTACAAAGACCTTTTATACTTGCTTCCCTGATTATTTTCAGTTGCTGGATGTTTTATTTATGAAATGCAAACGTCAAAACAGCAAGAAATTCCATAAGTTTTCTGATGTTTTACCTAATTTCAGCCGATACACACTAAAGGGTAAACATCATTTCTTCTGTATTACCGGTGCATCAGCCGAAATTTCCTATAGAAAAATGTCTTCGTGTAAAATAATGTCCAAGATGTTGCGATTTTAGTCGATGACCGGAAACAGTTTCGTAAGATCCGCAGCAGCAGACAGAACTTGTATAGAGAATTTCTGGCATAAAAACAAAATGGACACTTGAAAATGTTAGAAACGTGTTGGAATTTCTTTGCAAATGTGAACTTTTATCGAGAAAAGTGTACATTTACATGAAAAAGCTCATAATAGACACTTTTGATGGATTTGGCAGTTGACACGGGAGTTTTACTGTTCTCTATTTAAATTTCCGGTATGTAAATGATGTGACGTCATTGCTATTTGGATTTTTCGGATTACACCGGTATTAGGTTGCTTGATCATAATGGCTTCCCTCCATGGCGCTCGGGTTAGCATTAATTACGACTGTTTCCTCGGTGTCAGGATAAAGTGACAGGCTGGGTAGTCCAAATAGTGCACCTAAAAAAGTGCCTCTTCTCATATTTATCGGTATTGGTGGAGGGAAGTAATAAATAAACCAAAATATATGGTTCAAATTCAATTCATGTCAAAACAATTGAAAGTTTAAAATTAAGCTGAACAGAGTCTGTTCACATAGATTATCAAGAATAAAACATTTCTGAATTGGTCAGATTAGTGTTTTATCACAGCGTGATATTACACCAGAGTTTCACTGTGAATCTGAAGTACCTCTGCAGACGATCAGAATTTAGAAGAGCTTATCCGAAATTAGGCATTATCCGAATTCAAGCTTACTTTTAACTACAACGTCTTGAAGAAATTTAGGTGACATGAATTCAATAAAGTGACTACATTATTATAAGTCAAATAAGTAACAAATACTTGCCTTGTCTTTCGTTTACGATGCGCTGTTATTATCTGAATTATGCGTACAACCTTTCACACATGTGGTTATTGGTTTTCGCTGTGTACTTTTCAAAAGGTGCAACATTATTTATGAACAAACGTAATAACCACACAATAAGTACATTTTTAGAAGCGACATTCATGTCACCATGGACTAATTTCTCCATGATGTCACACGATATTTTCTTGTGCGCACAAGATAATATATTGAGGCAACAATCATTCTATGGAACAGTCTACCCTCGTACATCGTCTTGCTTCCTGATTTTGAGCATTTCAAGCAGGCAGTAAGCGGTGTTAGCCATACTTATTAAACTGAACAGTGTTTTTATCCTCTTTTAGATGTAAAATATTCTCTTTTAACATGTAACATAGCAACTATTTCCAGAACTCAGCTCTAGTTTTCTTAAGCTTTTATACTTTTACTTTTGCTAATCTGCACTGACGCGCAGCTGCGCATAATCCTCGAAAGAGGGTGTCGCAGTATTCAAAGAAAGAAAGAAAGGGAACACGATCTTGTTTCCCCCAAGATAATGTCTTGTGCTCTCAAGAAAAGATCTAAAGCAGGCCTTAAGGCGCATTCTGCTTTACTTTCAACCTGCTTTAAGAGGTCATCTGTCTTCAAAATATATGGAGTAATGGGTCAATCCAAATACTCTATAAATACGCATTTTTACATGCACGCCTTTCAATGAATAAATTCCTCCTTTGTAAAAAGTTCCATTTTAAACAACTATGGATAAAAGAAATACCATTCTCTGTCCCAGATAAAAGTAGCCTAACTAAAACAGACTGAAAGTAGCCTAAGCAGAGTGCGTCTTAATAAGGCGCATTCTGCTTTACTTTCAATCTGCTTTGACTTACCCCTAACCGTTATTCGTAATATTAATGGCATTCAAAAAAATTGGATTCGGGTCAGACTCTCAGAAACTTGGCGTCTGGTCTGGATACAAGCTGAGATTATCAAAGTAACTAAAACTATATATATTCACCAATAGAGCTAATCGAGTTTTAAAATACATGTATTTATAAATATGAAGCTGAATCCTATCACGGTAAGCCAAAAAGTATATCCTACTTAAATTAAAAGGTGACACCTGACCAGTACAAGAGGGAACCCATTTAAACTCCGTA
The DNA here is from genome assembly GCA_922989275.2 of Gari tellinella. Taxonomy (NCBI): domain Eukaryota; kingdom Metazoa; phylum Mollusca; class Bivalvia; order Cardiida; family Psammobiidae; genus Gari; species Gari tellinella. Next base: position 50,008,222 of record OV277864.1, read on the forward strand.
AACCTAGAGCAAGAACTGAGCAAAAAAAGCCATAGAGTAATAGACAAACGGAACTCCCTACCTGGCAATGTAGTAGAGGCACCCACACTTAACTCATTTAAGTCTAGGCTAAATAGTCACTGGGGGACCTATAAGTTTGATGTCAAATGCTATTACCCTTATGTGTGAAAAGTATGTGACAATGATTAGTGACAGTGACAAATAAAAGGATTGTTCTGTTCTGTTCTATTCTGTTCAGTGACAGTGATTGTGATGTGAATTTTTAACAAGTTGTGTAAAGAGCAACTGTACAGATTAATATACGAGTGTATATGGAATATTGTACACGTATAAATTTTTGAAAAGCCAGAGGGAACCGGAAGTCCAGAAACAACTGTGAATTAATAAGTCATCCAATAACATGAAATAATATACAAATAGGCACAAGAAGCAATTGTATACATGTATATGCGACACTTGTGTTGCATCTGGCCTCTATTCTACTATACACGAACATGAACTATACTGAGCAAAAATAGAAACGTCCCACCCTCTTACAGGGAAATTTTCTTGAAAGTTATAAGGTTGATTATAGTAAAACTTATACAGAAAATGAAGTTTATTTATTTTTGAATCCATATTAGTAATCTCATATTGCTGAGATAAAAACTTTTCGATTGATGTAATGAAGAAGTTGGTAGGGGTCAAAATAAAAAATCTGAATAAATATTTGTTATTTAAAAAATGTTTAGTTGATAACTGAATTCTCATTAAAAGTCCCAATTTGTATTCAGTAAGATTAATATCGTGTACGGCCACCGTTTGCACCAATATACGCTCCATTTCTACGGCGTAACGTAACGTTAATGAGAACGTCAGACATTCACTCTTGCTGTGAGGTCTGTGTCAAATATTGAATGCTGAATATTGAATGTAATCAATTTGCGTAGTCTACCACCTGCATTGCTAAGTGTGAATCGAGATTCGTCATTAAAAAGAACTTGGTACCAGTCAGTTTGTCTCCAATTCCAATGACGTCGTGACGACAGATAACTTAGCACCACGGTGACGTGTCGTCCAAATGTGACCGGAATATGGGCGACATGCTCTGATTGGTTTAGCTGTTGGATTGCACGCGATTACAAAGGTCTGTGATGACCCAGCGTGTTCACTAGCCGTTCCGGTGGCTGGAAAATGACGTTGACGTAAGTGCGTTAACTTGCCGTAGTGGTCAGTTCTTACGGAGGAAAAAAAGGGTGACCAAGGCGATAACGATTGTGAACAGTCCCAGCCTGATGGTACCGGTTCGCAAGCCTCTGTTTGGTCTTTCGACAGCAGCCGAACCAGCAGGCGACGTCAATGGCCGTCATTGTCTGATTTCTTTCAACTTCATACGAGCGTGGCATGATGCAAGGATTGAATTCATATAGTGTTTTTCAATTTTTTTATTAGCATGTGTCGTGTGTATTGTACGACGGTGACAGAATTACTTTATTGAAACGTGTGTACCGTGCACGTGCAAAACGTGCAAATCATTATTCCGTTACGTTAACGGTTTTTATCTGTGTTATTTTGTGAAAACGTTACACATGTGTAACTCCAACGAATCAGTATCCCACAAGTACATTCACTTGATGTATAACTTAAATAACGTCAGAGATATGTCCGTTCAAAAGTGGGACGTTTCTATTTTTGCTGAGTATATATCGGGTTTTCTTCCGGGTCTGAATGTTGGCCGAAGGCTGACCCCTCTTACAGACGCATAAACCATTCCCGATAGCATTCAAACAGTCCATGGGCTCCAGATACGAGGTAGTAAACTAACACTTCGATCCTCCTTATTGGCTCCGCCAATCCGTATGGCGTAACCACTCATTAGAATCTTACCTTTACGACCATTCTAATGAGTTGTTCCACTATACGTATTAGTGGGAGATATAAGGATGTTAAATTGTGGTATATATACTTTCTTATCTGAAGATCTGATCTACTATTTGATACTCTATTTGATGTTTATATAATGATGTTTTTTATACCGTCATAATGCCTGAACTAATTGCATGCTGTGTATTGTTCTCGTCTGCAACAACTGTCGTCTGCTATTGTTCCCAAACTAGATTTTTTTTCAAAACAGGGTTAGAGTGTCAAACAGTTTGGATACTGATGAGACGCCGCGTAATGCGGCGTCTCATCAGTATCCAATCTGTTTGCAAAGGTTATCATGGTTTCACCGCTAGCATAGTTAGAGTTATTTACAAGATTGAAAGTCCAATTAAATTGTCCGTTTAAAAGTTGTCAGCTATATCTACTTTTATTTCTAAACTTAATCCTTTCACAGCCTAGGAGACTAAAAAGGCGGCTATGCAAACATTTTAGGTCCAGATCCGCGGCGTCTGATCAGGATTTAAACTGTTATACATTTGTATCAATGTATAGGTCTATTTTTATAATATCATAAAACACAGACGTTATATTTTAGCAGACGACATGCTATTATCTTATCAAATTCAGTTTTTTTCTTATATTTACATTATATTTGCTCTAATTTCTAATATTAAATGAACATTTCATTAGTATGCGTTTCATCCATATTAGAGGTTGTTAACTGAAGGGAACAGCCATAACTGCAATTACTCAGGGAACGCAACAAAATGATTCGCGGAGATCATATTCATAAGCCCTACCTCCCCTGTCAAGTATCCACAAGTCCCGCCCTCTCGGAAATTGGCGTTTAAACAAATTTAACATCATTTTCCCTATAGATTTGAATAGGGCGAATTTAACTATTTGTCAATAACAATGTGCATGTGAAGAGTACACTTGCCCTATGCAAACGATGTGGACCCTGATCAGAAGGCTCCTTAATCAGGATTGCCGTTTGTCATTTTTTGCAGTATACCGATAGTGTTAAAATCAACCCTAAATGGTCAAAAACTGAACTATAAATTAGAAATTGGAATAATCCATTTGAAGTTTCAGGGGTGAATGAGTTAACAGCTTAACACTCATTTCAATATGACACCGATGTTAACTCATTATCCCTTGAAACTTCCAAAGGACATTTCCATTTTGCCTTAAAGGACTATTTAGGATTGGGTTTTTTTTTGTAATAAATTGCAAAATGACAAACAGTGAAGTCCCTGATCTGAGGGCTCCTGTAGGAGCCCTCTGACCAGGGACTTCACTGTTTGCAAAGAACAAGTGTACTCTTCACAGGTACACTTTTGGTAAAGGACGTATGTATGCGTGGCTAGGGCTCAAAGAGTTAAAGAGAAGCTAAACCACAACCACCAATACAAAAGCATATCATTTTTGACACATTTCTGACCTTAATTTGTTGGAAAGGAAATGAAAATGCAGCAAACAAGGGGGTTAGGTTACAGTCGGTAGTTCACGTGTACTTGTTTGCCCTTCACTGGCTTTGTTTCATAGGTAAACTCGAAACCTTAACTGACATACCGGTACTTAGGAGTCTGAATATGCTTTGTTGGCACAGACTGTCCTGTGACAACATATTTCTTTGCCTGCATATTTCAATAAAAGAAATCCCCCTGTTTACTGAATGTTTCCAATGTCAAGTTTGGCATATTCATTACAAGTGTAGAGTTATTATAAACAAAAGGGTCATGAGATCCTGAAGCGCTCACAACAGAAATGAATTTTCATGAAATTAGGGCAGAAAATGCGGACACCATAATAATCAAAGCTTTTCCTTCGATCTGACCTACTGACCCACTTTATATTTCATGTAATCAATATAACTACAATGCCAAGATTATGCCAATGATAAGTTACTTTTCGTCTACTACATTTGTTTTCTTTTATTTATTTTTTCAAAAATTCCTTTAAAACATTGTGAGCTTATTAAACAGTTTGGATTCTGATGAGACGCCGCATTACGCGGCGTCTCATCAGGATCCAACCTGTGTACAAAGGTAAACTACTGTTACGCTGTTAGCGCGCAAAGAGTTGGACACTGAAATTGATTTTGGCTATTGGGACATTGCGTTTTCAACTGGGGCGTTTAAATTGGGGTTTTACGGTATTTCAATCACTTCTCACAGTAAGAATATCTTATTAGTCAGTAGATTGTTATAAATGCAGATTCTAAGGTTTTCAATCAAACTACAATGATTGGTTGCCTGTCTAATTTCATTTTTTCTATTAATTTATTTGTTTATTTATATTGTTTTTGTCTGTTTGTATGTGTGCCTATACCAGAGTATTTGTCTGTCAAACTGTTTGTATTTCCCATGGCTCACCTTTACCTCTATACATATGTCATGAATCACCAACAACCTTTCCCAAACATTTGTTGTTCTTGAATACCTTTTCTATATTCATGTTCCTTATTTCACATTTGAGCCGTGTCATGACAAATCTTGTCTTATTGCATTGTAACTTTGTATAGACCAGGCGCCGTTGTCATACCAGACTCTGTATCTGACTTTGATCTACAGTTCTACACTGCCAAAGCCGGTATATAATACAGCTACTTGACATGTTTTATATGCCTGTGGTGTCACACAGTGTAGATCAAGACCAGCCGCCGCGTCTACGATCTGCACTATTGACAGTGCAATAAGGTAGGTTTTCTCATGGCACGGCTCATATGTACTCTTATGTGCTGAGATGAACGAATAAACTGTAAACTGTAATGGGTAGTTAATCAAAGGGGTGTTATCATATGCTATAATGGTTTCTTATTAACAAACAAGCTTCCTGATTGTTATACTTAGAAATGAAAGGGTCTAATTTCATTTAGGATGGTTCCTTATGAAATTGAAGCTATAACTGACGGTTGGAACGAATCGCTTTATCAACCTTTCCTCACGTCCATCATTTTAGCCTGCTTAAGCTTAACCCTTTAGTTTAGCACATTGCCCTATAGCATGTTTCTTGTTTTGAAGACATGTAACTGACATAAAGCAGACTAAGAGTAAAGCAGAATGCCTATCAAATGCTAGGATTCAGAAAATATTTCTTATGGTACATTTTCATGACTGTATAAATTGAAACTACATGTATATACTAACACGATAAAGAAACTTTACATTTTGTTTGAGGAATTTTTGTTATACTTATAAGTACGAACCTTAGACAAATTTTGTAACAAAATGCGCAAAAATGTATTGGCTACACGATGTTGTATTTCTAATTGTAGCTTTATAATTTGCAAATCCAAGAAAGTTGCAGGCTTGTAATGTTTTGTAATTGTCTGTTGGTCATCAACCGTTTACCAATCTTCTTGTGCAAAACCATTAGGCATAGAGCTTTCATATTTGATAGTAGCATTGCTTAGAAGACATCTACCAAATTTGTTTAAATTATGCCCCTGTGGTCAAAAAATAGGAGAGGGTCTGTTTCACAGATTTACATTGAGTAATAAAACATTACAAGTCTGCAACTTTTACTTTTCACACCACCGTCATTCACAAATTAGACCAGGTACCCTTAAATCAAAATTGGATAATTTAAATACATTTGTATAATTATACGCAATGAAGAATTCACTTGGCAGTTATGCTTTAATTAGACTAAAATTTAAAAAAAAAAAAAGACATAGTCACATGTTCCCGAGGGAAGTCACTTGCAAGGGTGCAGGAACATTTCCAAAGGCCCTTATTGGTACAAGGAAGAAGCTTCAGAAGCTAGTTCAACGAGAAATAGGTATATCAAGGAAGTGTTATATTATATCATATGATATACTTATAATTATATCACATGAAGCAACGGTTCAACGAATGTAAGTCTAATGGAATTGGGTTATAAAGCGTATTAACCCCTTCGCTGTCATGACGTCATCTTCTTTAAACAATTGTCGTCTGCTTTCATTTCTTAAATTTAAGTTTGAGGATTTTGACTTTAAGATTGAAACGAGTGTCAAACAGTTTGGATCCTGATCAGACGCCGCGTTACGTGGCGTCTGATCAGGATCCAAACTGTTTAAAAAAATTGCTACTGTACACGGGTTACGGCAGTGAATGGGTAAGGTAATAGATCTACAATGTATTTAGATTAACAATCCGATAAGTCATTATACTATACCAACGACCACTAAAATTCTTGTTTTCGGTATTTAACCCTTTCCCTTATAGAAGCGACTTTTAGCGCATTCATTTTATTCATCCGCCAAAGAAAATAGTTCCATTTCATACTGTCATGAATATGTATCATAGGAATTGTTTTCAATATCCTAGCATATATTAACTTAAAGCAGGCTGAAAGTAAAGCAGAATGCGCCCTAGGGCGCATTCTGCTTTACTTTTAGCCTGCTTTAATAGGTCACATAACTTAAATACTAGAAACAGGCTATGGGTTAAAGGGTTAAGAAATAATTGCTAAAACATGATGAGGGTAAGTCATAAACTCCGAGTACAGTGGAAAAGGTGTTGTTTTTTCCGTTAAAATTAACTGAACGCAAACGCAATACAACTTAGAAAATGACATATGAAAATGTTGACCATATATCATAATATAAGTGGCAATCAATGGTTAGACAGAACATACACCGGGTTACTCGACATCTGATCTGGATCCAAACTGTATGCACTGTAAAACTTGTTTTAGGCACGAGCGCATTTATTGAATAAGCATAATGTTGTCTCCTCTGTATAAGGCGCCGATGTACTGTACCGATTATTGCGTATAAAGTAAACGATTCAAAGTTTAATGCTAACTATACATGTACTATAAATGGGCTGCTATAAAAGTACATATGCATTAGATATAAAAGCTGTAGCCCATTTCTTCTGCCGATTGTGACTGTAGTTGGTAGTTTACAAACATTTTGTAAATTGATAAGATAAGCTGCTATAAAAGTACATATGATTTAGATATAAAAGCTGTAGACCATTTCTTCTGCCGAATGTGACTGTAGTTGGTAGTTTACAAACATTTTGTAAATTGATCAGACAACTAAACTGTTTGACACTCATATTAGAATTTCTTCTGAAAAACAAAACAATAAATTTGAAAGTAAAATGTTGCAGACGGGAATTCTGATGCAGGCGATAGTGTGCCAAGATAGGGGGTGTAGGTCACGTGTTTATATTCTGTAGACTCAACTGAGGAGTCTGCAATGATGACCGAATGGGTCAAATGTTCTTTTAGAAATATAATACAGTAGAATCTCTCTATTACGACCGCTAAAACAAAGGCTAATTGATTGTATAAAATACAGGTAATAGCTTAAAGCAAGATGACAGTAAAACAGAAAGCTCCTAAAGGAGCTTTCTGTTTCACTGTTACCTTGCTTAAGCAGTCACCTGCATTGAAGACATGATAGTTAGCAGAATTTGATGGTCGTTATATAAGTACTTTGTAGACCAGATATGTTTGAGAAGATTACTCATTTTCGTGTAAATGATCCAAATATTTTGTCTGACCACTGCCTTGTTGAATTTACAGCTACTTTTCATATAGAGAATAATGTGAATTTTTGTGAGGGAGAAGAGGAGAATCTAGATCTAGATTTACCTGGTCAAGATGAATGTACAAAAATATATGATGATATTAAATTTAAGAATGTATGGAATAGTGAGAAAAAATAAAATTATTTGGAGCAATTAGATACATCTGAATGTAAAAGAACATTCAGTGATCTCGTTGATACTTTAAATGGCTGTTCAAATAGAACTACTTTAGATGGTTGCTTGGAAAAGTTTGAATGTGTTTTTAAAGATGCTACCCACACATGCTTGAAAAAGGTAAATACGACAGCTCAAACCAATTCAGAAAGGAAAATGGATAATAACTTACCTTGGTATAATGAAGAGTGTTATGATCAAAACATTATTTTTCATAGAATTTTAAATATATACCGACAGTTCCCTAATGAGGAGAATAGGCTTAAAATGGTTGAGGCTAGGTCGAAATACAAAGCTCTATTAAGGCAAAACAGATATAATTATGATAAGGTGAAAACTACTCAGTTTGTAAATGCAAAAAGAAAGAATGCCAGAGAATATTGGAATTTACTCAAGGAAATCGCTGGCTTTAAACCAGCAAATATTCCATTGTCAGCTTTTGAAAAGTACTTCAAAACTATTATCAATTCTAGTGATCCTTTCTTTACTCCAGATGAAGATGTACTGCATTTTATTGAAATATATGAAAAAGATGAATTTAATATTATGTTTGATGAACTTAATAAAGATATTTTGAATGAAGAGATTCATAAAGCTATTAAACAGTTAAAAAACAATCGATCGGCAGGTCCAGATTTAATACTCAATGAATTCTTAATAAATGCAGAGCAAATTCTCATGCCTGTTCTCCAATCTATGTTTAACAAGATATTTAGATTGGGTTATTTTCCGGACAGATGGTCTGAGGGATATATAATACCACTGCATAAAAAGGGAATCCAGATGATGCAACGAATTATAGAGGAATCACATTATTAAGCTGCGTCGGAAAATTATTTACTAGAGTATTAAATAATAGATTGCAAAACTGGGCTGAAAATTATAACGTATATGTTGAAGCCCAAGCTGGGTTCAGAGCTAATATGAGTACTATAGATAACATTTTTGTTTTAAATGGTCTTATATCAAGTTTCATTAATAGGAGAAAGCAATTATTTTGTACATTTGTTGATTTTACAAAAGCCTTTGATTATGTAGTTCGTGAAAATATGTGGTACAAATTAATAAAATTAGGTGTCAGAGGAAATATGCTTAACATAATACAATCGATGTACAAAAGTGTTAAATCAAGAGTAAAATACCATAATAAGCTTGGTGATACTATGCCATGCACTTTAGGTGTAAGACAAGGTGAGTTTAGAGATGGGTGCATTGTTTGTGTTGCGTTTCCTGCTACGAAGTCTTCTTTCGTATTTATTCATCGCCTTTTCTGTTTTCAATGTTTTTAAATGATCTAGAAGATGAATACATCAAAGGTGGTGTAGATGGTTTGAATATAGATTTATTTAAAGTATTTTTAATACTATACGCAGATGACATTGTACTGTTTGCAGAAAATGCATCGCAGGTACAAAAAGGGTTAAATATTCTTCAAGAATATTGCAATACGTGGAAACTAAAGGTAAACACAAATAAAACAAATATAATGGTATTCAGAAAAGGTGGGAAACTTCCTTCTCATCAAAAGTTTTATTATGACGGTACAGAAATAGAAATCCTTAACAAATTCACATATTTAGGGGTTACTTTTACATCTGGTGGGTCGTTTCAGCATACCCAAATTGCGTTAGCGGGTCAAGCACACAATGCTATATTTAAGATGAATAAACACTTACATAAGTTTACATATATAAGCCCATCTCACAGATTAGAACTGTTTGATAAACTAATAAGTCCAATACTGAATTATGGTAGTGAGGTATGGGGCTTCTCAAATGCACCTTCTATCGAAAGGACCCACCTACAATTTTGCAAAAAGCTTTTAGGTGTAAACCGAACGACTCAAAATATTTTCATTTATGGAGAGCTAGGAAGATTTACATACCAAACTAAAAGATTCTTAAATATTATTAAGTACTGGGTTAAGATTTTACATACAAAAGAAGATAAATATATAACAAAAATATATCGTTTGCTGAAAAATGAGCATGAAATAAATAATTATGTGAACTGGTGTTCTCTAGTGAAAGATCTTATTTGTCGCTTAGGCTTCTACCACGTTTGGTTATCACAAACTGTCGGTGATGAAAAAATGTTTATATTACTTGTAAAACAAAGGTTAAATGATCAGTTTGTACAGAATTGGAATGATAGGCTTAATGAATCAAGTAGAGGTCTTTGTTACAGAAAAATATCCAATTTTGGAATACAGCCATACCTAAATATTGTTAATGTAGGGAAGTTTTGTACATCTATGAGTAGACTTAGATTATCTTCTCATAGGTTAGCAGTTGAAACAGGGAGATGGAATAAACCATTGCCAATAGCATTCAATGATAGAAAATGTAGTGCATGTTCCACATTGGAAGATGAATTTCATTTTGTATTAGAATGTATTCAATTCCAAGATATAAGAATAAAATATATTTCAGAATATTATTGGAAAAGGCCAAGTATGTTGAAATTTACAAAATTAATGACTAGTTTTGATGTTAAGACTGTTAGAAATTTATCAATGTTTGTTCACTATGCATTTCAAGCTAAACCTCATTGATCTGATGACTATTACTGTAGTTATGATGAAGATTATTCAAATTCTTCATGATTACATGTACGTACTTACATGCAAAAGGAGTGTACCAGGTTGAACTGCTTGTTTGGAGTAGTTCAGTCTATGTCTAGTCTGTTTGCTGGGTTGTAAAGGTTTTCTATATAAATGAATGTTTTTGGTTTACTTCGAGTTCCAATAGTTGTTTAAATGTTACTAGTATAAGTTTTCGGTGCAAATGAATGTTTTAATTTAAATTCGAGTTCCAATAGTTGTTTAAATGTTACTAGTATGAGATATATTTTATTCTTATGACATCAGTATTTTCTAACACAAATATAATAGATATTTGATTTAAGAAAATTAAGTTATGATAATGGTGATAATGATATCAATTCTGATTAAAGTCAATATCACTGAAATCATAATTTTAATTTTTTCTTTACTTACATCTTCTCCGCTAAATGCATCTTTATTGTCATAACTGTTTGTTTGTTTATGTATTACATGCCATTGTTTGTTTACAACATGCATTACATGCCTCATGGACTTGTTAGTCTGAAGGAAGAATAAAATCATATCTATCTATAAAAAAGAAAATTAATTCCTTGAAAAAGCCTAACGGCGAAACGTTGGAAGATAATTTAATTCGTGTTGGTGTTGTTATTTTTCTTATATGGTCGTTATAAAGAAGTTCTACTGTATTATACTGCTCAACGTTTGCTAAGCACCAAGGGTACACACCACCATAGGTACCAATGCAACAGGGCTGCCATAAGTTGACTTAAAAAATCCTAAGATTTCCAATTTTGCATTTTTCAAGTGCGATTTTACGAATCGTACCTTTACCCCATAGCCTTTTTCTTGTTTTGTTGACATGCGACTACTTAAAGCAGGCTGTAAGTAAAGCAGAATGCGCCTAAGGGCGCATTCTGCATTACTTTCAGCCTGCTTTAAGCTACCATGAACTGGGAAAAAATCCGGAGATTTAGGAAAAATCCGGAGAAATGGCAGCCCTGATGCAATGGCCCAACATTTTTGTTCAATTCCGCCGACACTTGGAGGAACTATTGCCAAGTTTCATTGTACAGACCCGTATAACGTTTATGCCTGTTCAGGTTCTGTACACGAAAATCATTGAAGAACGTATCAAAATGTGAACTTTCTGACAGTGTACCAAAATGTTCATATTCATTGAATTCTATATTTTAATGTTCTCAGAGATGTTATTTGTTGATAAAACAATACATTACCTTTCAATGTTCAATCGTACCCATCATTGAATTGTAAAACATGTTTGTTAACTCCAAAACACAATTTGTAACTTTTGCAGTTTTCTGTGAAAAAAGTGATATCATGTTATCTTTTCATTGCATCCGCATGGGACATGTACATATTTAAGTTACATTGGAACCTGTAGACTGGACCTCTAGTTATAATTCCTGCCAAATTTGTTAAAATTGAACAAAACTTTGGAAATTTTAAAGTGATAGGGGTCGATGCATTGGTTCTTATGAGTACGTATACCTTTGGTGCTAAACAAACTTTGAGTAGTATATTATCGAAAGGCAATTTTTGGACAATAATCAGATTGAAAAAATAAAGCCTGTTTTCATTTCATCTCACTGATTTTTACTGCGTTTCGTTCTTTTTCATGTATTTGGTCTGCTATAGTAAAACTATTCCCTAATTGACTCCTAATCTACGGCAAACAAGTTTGTTCTCAATTGCAGAATGCTTCCAATAATTATTGTAGAACTCTTTCTTCTGTCGGACACATTGAACAATTGAGAGAAAAACAAATCTGAGTCACACAAATTGGGCGACAAAGTGTGTACCAAAATTGAAATTAAGTGACCCATTAAATGATAGCAAGTACATGTCCTTATCAAATGGCTCTTTTAATATGGGTCAGCAGTGTAGACGGTCTACACTGTTTGCATGAAATAAATGTACTCTTCACATAATAAAAAAAATAAATTTACCAAGTTAAAGTCTACTTTCAGTCCGAATGACCGCTCAGCCGACTGTACATATACTCCCCTAATCATCGAGCCATCTTGCCTATGAGCACTGCTAACATATGGCGCAGTCAAATGCAGCCACAGTACTGACTCAGACCCTTCACAGGTACCCATTTTAACCCCTGGGTGGAAAGGAGCAATTCGCGGTACATGTCTTGCTCAAGAACATTCCTGTACATCATCGGGGATTCAGAAAAATCCCCTAGTCAGACCGCTGGTCCGGCGGGGGATCGAACTCACGACCCCTGGTACCGTAGTCCAATAGTGCCACTACCGCCGGTACATTGCTTGTGAATGATGCAAAAACGTGACACTTTGGGTCAATGAGTAAACAGTATATTGTAGAAAGAAGGTTAACTCCTTCACTGCCATGACGTCATCAATTTTAAACAATTGTCGTCTGCGTTCATTTCTAAACTTTAAAATTTAAGTATTTTGACTTAAGCAATGGAAGACTGATACATACTACATGTACAGTCCAACTTAAGTATCTTAAATTCACTTAACTCGAGCTTTCCGTATTTCTACAGTAATATTTTATTCAGTCGGAAATATCCTTTCTTCACGGTTAAAACGTGACTTAACCATATTTTAACTTTGAAATACGGATATGTTCGACTCTTGCGAGTTCGATAAACCGAGTGTTTGACTTATATGTGTGAACCATTGACTCGACAAAGTCATCCGACGATTATACTCGTTGCTAGGGCTGAAAGTGTTAACTAGGTAATAACTAAAAATATATCCCTAAAGAGTTGTCAATATTTGATGTTAGAGGGAGATTTCATATCACTGCTTTTGAATAAAAGTTGTCCTCTGTGTTCACGTGGCTTTGATATAGTATTAAAGAATGTATTCTCTTGTATATGTGATTGTACATACTGAGAAAATGAAGAATAAAACTTGGAAACTTGGAGATAACAATATCACCTTCAATTAATCAAGATGTCACGTACATGTAATCTGACTCGATCATTATCTTACTCACATTTAATTATGTCGACTGAATGAAATGTCGAATTAAATTAATAACTTTTCAACGCATTAAATCCAGTACGAGTGTGAAATAGATCAGATCCTGATCAAACGCATCTGATCTATATCTAAACTATTTGCATATTCAGTAAAGAAGCACTGAGTATGGTGAAGGACAAAAGTATTTCATAATTTCAAAGTAAGTGGAATTGAAAAAGCGGTGACGATCGGGGCTTTCCCCGTTTGAAGAATGTCTTTATACAGTTTCGATGAAGCGAAACCCCTGCAAAACTAGCCAATCAGAATTGACATATAATCTGTACAATTTTGTTTAGTAGAGCGAGAGATTATAACGTGTTTGAATAACTACTTACCTAAGTGAGGAGGTCAAATCCTTGCTCGCTAACGACGGAATCGTGATTTTCGGTGCAACCAGTTTGGATCCAGATGAGACGCCGCGTAATGCGGCGTCTCATCACGATCCAAACTGTTTGACATTCTGACCGTGTTTTAAAAATAAATTTCGAAAATGCTATTGTTAGAACAGTAGCAGACGACAATTGTTGCAGACGAAAAAAATACCCAGCATGCAAAGCGTTTAAGAATACAGAATATCTAATCTATATAACACCATGTCACTGTCGTCTGCAAAATTTTGTCGTCTGCAATAAATCGTAGAGTATTATCGTGTTATCAAACAGTTTGGATACAGATAAAACGCCGAGTTACTCGACATTTCATCTGGATCCAAACTATTTGCAAAAAGTTGTATCAATTTCGTACGTACATATTGTTTGCAAAGGCTGAAATAAATATACTAGATCTGATTCTACTTAACGTGAAAAGGTAAGAACAATTTAAAACAGTTTGAATTCAAATATGTTTTCGAATATAGAAATACATGTTGAAAACTCATCACAATATGCTTTGACTAACACTGAAATAGAAGAACCTTGGGTGTTTCTTTATAGGGCAGACTGCGTTTTCCGCAGACTAGGTCCACTTTGAGTTTATCGAAAGATTTAAACTTCCTTGTATACCCCTTCCCTTGTAGTAATATCGCCTGCTCAATAAAGTATCATCTGCCTTGGAATAGCAAATTTAAATTGAAACCATCTAAACTGAAGAAACATCAATCTGAGTGACAAACAGTTTGGATTCTGTTCAGACGCCGAGTTACTCGGCGTCTGAACTGGATTAAAACTGTTTGCAAGCGTCATTGGAAGAAAAGTTATAGGCAGTTAAGGGGATACCCTTTTACTGCCTTACGCCGGGTACAATGGTTATTTGCAAACAGTTTGGATCCCGATCAGACGCCGCGTAACGCGGCGTCTGATCAGGATCCGAACTGTTTGACACTCAATTTTGTATTTCTTAAGTAAAAGATACCGAAAACTTAAATTTGATGATTAAAAGCAGACGACAAATGTTTAAGGCTGATGGCGTCATGACAGTTAAGGTGTTAATACCTATTTATAATGACTATACCTGGGATATTCAGCGTTGCCTATCGTGTAGTTTCGGCTGGCTTATTTTATATACGAACGACGGGGTATTTATTTATCAGAGGACAGTTGAATAGTGACACGGTGAAGACATGCATCTTATTTCAGATTCGATTTCAAGTGTGAAGTGTACTGTGAATTAGAAGTATAGAGATACTGTTTCAGAGAGGAGAAAAAATAGGAAACCTTTGATTGGCAATTGACAATACGGACATGTCGAACGAGTCGGCGGTGCCTCGGCGTGTTGGCGGCGGTGAGAGAAAGATGTGCGAAGGCTGGATCGAACACAAGACCAGTTCACAGGTAAAACACTTTACCATATACATAAGGATTGTAACAAAATTATAAACGAATGGTGTTTTACGGCCCATCGACACAAAAGATAATTTAGAACCGAATTGTAACAAAATACAGTGAAAGAAAATTGGACCATACTGTTATCTAGTTTTCTTTCACTTTATTTTGTCATCAAAATTTCTACAAAATAAAGTGAAAGATAATTGGATAATAGTATGGGTCCATTATGATATATTTCACTTGAAATTAGGATTGATTTCGTTGATTAAGGCAAGTGTACACTTAAAGCAAGATGAAAGGAAAGCAAAAATCTCATTAAGGAGCTCTCTGCTTTACTTTATCACGCCTAAAGCTGACGTTTGCGCTTTAAATACCACAAAGAAATGTTCCGCTTTTGAATGATTGTATCATAGTGCGTGTTTTAACAGAACAATATAGTGCTCCCTCCTTACAACCCTACTCTGAACAACGATTCCCTCCTTACAAGAATATGTGTCGCTGTTCACCAAACAAGAGAAGAATGTCCAAACTTTTCACGGCTGCAAAAATCTTCTACAAGTTCTCGTCTGCTGCTTTTCTCAAAGTCATATATTAAATATTTTGACAGAAATTAACAACAACATAATGACGAGTGACAAACAGCTTGAATCCAGATCAGACGCCGCGTTACGCGGCGTCTGATCTGGATTCAAGCTGTTTGCAAATGTAAGCCAATTTCCCTCACTATAACAACTCCCTCCGAACAACACACACACTCGTTGTCTCCCATTAGGTGTTGTTGCAGAGAGGGATCACTGTATATTATTTTCGTCAGTCTTTGCGATGTGTCTCAAAGATAAAGACAGACAGAAGTTTTTTCTGCATAATTTGCTTTTGCAAATAACATTTTAGTGTCAAGCAGTATTATCGGTATCGCAAATGCACATATTATGTGTTCTAATTTAAACTTTGTTGGCCTTAATGTAAAATATATTTATTATTTAATATTACTTACAATTGAATTTCATATTAAGCGACTTAATTCCAAAATTGGTGTATCGTCTGCTAATTTTGTCTGCCGTGGATTCACAAGCTTCCACTTATTTTGTTTAACCCTTTCAACCATACATCACTCTTTAAATATTACTGATTACATATGCAAACAGTGTTGACACTAATCAGAGGGCTCCTATAGGAGCCCTCTGATCAGGGTCTGCACTGTTTGATATTTTCATTGTTTTTTGTTATCATACGAAAAATACAACAGTAGACTGGTTCAAAATATTTGTACAACAAGAGTACAAAAGGATAATAAATACCCAAAAGAGAAATTTAGGGTTGAAAGGGTTAAACAGTATTTATTTCGAAATATTACAAGCATTGTGTTTCTGTGAATTTTTCTTCCACTTATTTGGTATAGTAGACAAATAATCTTCCTTAAAGAGGACTAAAAGTAAAAAGGTCTTAATGTCAGTCAAACCTCTTCCAGGAATAATGCGATATTTAAACGGGGTTGCACTGTTTTTATTACTGTCTCTTATCAGGGCTGCCATAAGTTGACATGAAAAATCCTAAGATTTCGAAATTTGCATTTTTCAAGTTCGATTTTACAAATCGTACCATTACCCCATAGCCTTTTTCTTGTTTTGTTGACATGCGACTACTTCAAGCAGGCTGTAAGTAAAGCAGAATGCGCCTTAGGGCGCACTATGCTTTACTTTCAGTCTGCTTTAAGCTACCATGTACTGGGGAAAAATCCGGAGATTTAGAAAAAATCCGGAGAAATGGCAGCCCTGCTCTTATAATTCAAAATGAATGGCATGGTTCGTTCAAAATACTATTTCATATGTAGATCTATTTACTATGTGATGTAACCATGATGAGATTCTAATTAAAGAATATATATGTGAAAATATATATCAACCGCTTGGCAGCCTGACAATCGTTTAATTATCACATTCACTGGCTTTCTTTTTAAAACGGGGTTCGTTGGTTTTATCAAATGGTTTTCGATGTTGAATAAAATAATTGTCTTATTGACGGAGACAAGACAATCGGTGTCCCATCCTGACCTAAATAACGGCTACACATTGATTCGGACATCTGACCTGATACATGTCAATCAAATTAAACCCTTATTGTGTTTATGTGAGATTGACCAACGTTTTCAACCAGTTCTGGTTTCGAACAGTCGCCATGTATTGCGATGTCTGACCACGGACTCTAAAATGTTTGGCAATAAAAACAACGTGTATCTACTATAACTTTATTTGATAACAATCGACTAGATATCTTAAATTCTGGAGGTGAAACAGAAACTCTGTTTTTATTTCGCCATTGCGTTCAGCCTATTTTAGTATCACCTTTGAGTTCAAGTTTCAGTCCTTTTGGATTTTAGTTTGTCTGTATTGCATATTAAGATTGTGACTATTTACAGATCCGAATCAGCGTTTAACTCTTACACTGCTAAACGCCATTTGACTGACATTTGTAAACAGTGTAGATTCAGATCAGACGCCTCTTAACGCGGCGTCTGACCTGGACCCATATGGTGTGACACTCTTTCCGATATAACTTTAAACATTTTATCTAAAATTTAAATTTGAGAAATAAAAAGCAGACGACAATAATTTAAAGCAAATGACGTCATGGCAGTAAAGGGGGTTAATGTCATACAGTGTACGGCGTTCTATTGTCGTATGGTTGATTACTAAACTGATAACTTTATCTACCGTTAGTTTGTGGTTTTAAAACTTTTAACCCATCTCTTAAATAACGCCTGATTTGAAATTGTCATCTGCAAGGTCTGTCAAATATAGATTTGTGCGTATATGTATGGGGAATTAACTTAACTTAAGTACGAATGACAAACAGTTTGAACCCAGATCAGACGCCGCGTTACGCGGCGTCTGATCTGGATTCAAACTGTTTGTAAACAGAATCTACCATTCAATTGGCGATCGGCAAAGGGTTAGGCCATAAAACGCAGCATTGTCACCAAGAATGCCACTGTGCAGCTTGATATATGAACATGTATGTATGTTATTTAATATCGTGTATGTTGTATTAAGTGTATTACACGTCACTTATGTATGTAAATAAGTACATCAAATTGGTTAAATTTTTACACACACTTTTCATCTTTTAATAAAACTCAGTGATGCAAATCGACGAATACACCGAGTAATAAATATAATATTTTTTTGGTCACGAAATAATTACAATCTCGTTAGATCTATATTGAAATTTGAAATTTGCAGTGAAGAAAACGTTGTTCTTTCCCAATAAACGCGTTTGTACTAAGACACTAATGTCCTTAGCAAACACGTTAGAGTCAAATTAAACCATTTATGCCAAGTGGGTTATTCCATGCTAATATATTGGAATAGCCCACTTCTGATCTAAAGGATGCCTGGTCTAAATTTCTAGTTTTTTTTCTGTTTTATATTGAAACTCCTATCAGAAAACAGCGTAGACTCTGATCAGACGCCGCATTATAATAAACGCACATGAAATGAACAGTTGATAAAGAATCGAAACGCAAAATCAATGAAGAAACATTAATAAATTACCTCTCTTTAGAAACCATAAAACATCTTTATTTTATTGTCGCTTAAACGTGAGTTTAAATGTGATTTATGAAAACAACCATATAGCCTTGCTTGAATTTGGTACCTCACACGGTTTGGTGAAATATATTTCGATATATTTTTATTACATCTATTTGTTGGTTGGGGTATTGGTAAGTTTCTTTTTTATTCCTTTCTGACAGAAGTTTAACAATGTCCATTGTACATAATGTCATCAAAATCTTCAATCCTCACATGTTCAATACCGTTGTTGACCCCGAGCTGCTATCATTTTACATACTTTAAACCACTGCTTTTCAATACCAATAAAAGAATTGGTTTACGTCAGTTTGTATGTTGAACAATTTACCTCATAGCCTTTTTAAAATTGTGAAGAATGGTAACCATTTAAAGCAAACTGAAAGTAAAGCAGAATGCACCTGGAGCACTCCGCATTTCTTTCAATCTGCTTTAAGATATCATCTGCTGGATATATAAACTACATTGTAGTTCCTATGGTGCTCATTCATGACTTATCAAGTAGAACTACAGTCAATTGAAGATGCATAGTGGCCTTAGAAGACAGGTGACCGCTTAATGCAGGGTGTATTAATGCAGAAAGCACCTGTAGGAGCCTTCTGCATGGCATTAGCCCTGCATTAAGCTTCAACATCATGGATACTACAATGTATCGTCTTTTTAGTGGCCCCTTAAATCCGCTCTAATTACATTTTTTAACCCTTTGAACTACATTCCCGCACATAGGCGTCCTTTACAAACTGTACATTTGAATAGAACACTTGTCATACACGTATGAAAAACAGTAAAGACCCAGACCAGAGGGCTCCAAAAGGAGCCCTCTGATCAGGGTCTTCACTGTTTGTCATAATGTCAAACATTGACAAAAACAACCCTTAAAAGTCAGAATTGGACTGGACTAAAAAGGAAATTGGAATTGTCCATTTAAAGTTTCAAGGAAGAAAGAGTTAATGGAGGAATATATCAAAGCCGTAAAAGGCGTACATGTATATCTGGTATAAAGTGTTAAGCACACAGCGCAAACCGACAATGCTCAACTACAAGCAAATAGAAAGACTTTGCTGACAGCATGATAAATTGCTTAAATTCTACTTAATTAATCTACTTAATCAAGTTATTTTATAATTGACAGCAATTATGCGAACTACAGCACACTTCGCATTTATGATAAGACGTTCGGTTGGGTTTTCATACAATAAATGTATATATCATTGCTTAAAACAAGATGAAAGTGAAACAGAAAGCTCCTGTAGGAGCTTTCTGATTTACTTTCATCTTGCTTTCACCTGTATCCTGTTCGTAACACATTCAGTCCTTTATCTTGGCAATGAAAACATCGGTTTACTGTATTTTGTATTTGCTGGTTTAACAATTTCCCCAGAAATAAGCCTTTTAAGGCCTTTAATTTGTTATTCCACTGAAGAAAATATTTCCTTTTAATATTGTTAGGATTATGCACCATATTTTTTCTATTTTCTAGCAGTTTGCAACTTAAGGTGGGCTGAAAGTAGCGGCAGAATGCGCCTTTAGGCTCATTCAGTGTTACATTAAACCTGCTTTAAGTTGTTTCATGCAGTCTTCATAACTAGAAACAGCATAAGGAGAAAAGGGTTTAATAGTACCCAACGTTGATAATGATTACACTGAAGTGTGTTGAAATAAACGTTGAAGTTGGTTTTTTTTTAGCTAAAAACGGATAAGCTGACAACATTATAAATAGACATGGGGAAATATTTGCATAAAGTGGTGAAAAAACATGCTGGTTGTAAGAAAGGTATATATTCTCCAGGCTGAGAACAGAATTGTGAACTTCACAATTCTGTTCTCAGCCTGGAGAATATATACCTTTCTCATTAGTAATGTTACACATTGTGGACCCAGATGAGACTCCGAGTTACCCGGTATCTCATCTGGATTTAAACTGATTGACATTCCGATGACATTTCTAACTGAAAATGCAAATAAGTTAATTATTACATTACACGAGAAACACATTTCCATAGCACACTAAAATAACGTGTCTATGGGCAATGGCTGACACTAAGAGCTCAAAAAAGGACATTTGAAAACTACATGTATATAGACTTAGATAAAAACCACGGAGTAATTAGACGTATTGTTTTTCAGTCATCTTGGTGTAAGTTGTCACCTGTTTTCCATACAATCAATTGAAAAAAAAAGCCTGCAGTATAATAAATCCGGTATCCAACTTGTAACTGCACACAAAGTGAACCCTGGTGAGTCGAAGCATTTTCGACGTTTTATCACGGAGTAATTAGAATAGGTGACAACTTACAGAAAGGTGACTGAAAAACAGAAAGCCCCTAAAGGTAGTAATAAAGAGGTTGTACTGTACTTACAGTGGAGAATCTGTTATTCTTTCCCGTTTAAACGCAAACGTAAGCAAACGCAAAGCACTAACACGTAGAAAAGAACAACTTTTGGACAATTCTGATAATTCATGTTTATCCTGGTGGCAAACAGTTTGGAGCCAGATCAGACGCCGGGTTACCCGGCGTCTGATCTGGCTCCAAACTGTTTGCACTGCAAATAATCGCGTTTATTGGGAAAGAATAACAGTTTCTCCACTGTATTGCTAGGGTCTAATAAGTTGAACGGGTTAACCTCTTCGCCTGTTGCATGTAATCCCAACTTTATCAGCTTTTTTGAAACAGCTTAGAAACGCGGCGTCTGGCCAGGATCAAAACTGTTTTATTAATATTCACTAATATTAATTGTTCGTAAGCAAAATGGCAATACATGTAATATTAGAACTTTAAAAACAAGTGAAAAAGGAGAACTGTAAATATATATTATTAAAGACTACATGAAAGAAGTCTAATTGACTGTTTGAAAGACAGGCGGTCGCTTAAAGCAAAGTAGACGTGAAACAGAAAGCTCCGAAAGGAGCTTTCTGTTTTACGTTCACCTTGCTTTAATCGGTCACCTGCCTTAGATACATGATAATTAATACAATTTAGTGGTCGTAATAGAGAGTGGTTACTGTATATAAGGTTTCCTGTCAGAAAACAATGATGGTTTTGTCATTAATAGAAGTGTAGGTGTTTAAGCCGACGCAAAACAATCCCATTAAACTTCAGGATTGCGTGGACCGATGATATATTAGTTTGTGAAGAAATTTGTGAAGAAATCTTCTTCCTTGATATAAACAAGCTTGAAACTTAATCTTTATAAAACTTAGTACATTTAAAAGTATAACATTTCACCGTGACTCAGAAATTAAAACGTACTAAAACATCGTTTAATTTTCTATTCATTCAACCCTAGCGACTAATTTACTAAGTGACTTGCTGTTTACAAATGGTGTACTTGTGAATTGTACACTTGTGTTAATCAGGGTCTACACTGTTTGCCATTTTACGTGTTTTTAGATAAATAAACTACAACCCTAGTTAATAAAAATTATACTAGATTTTATTGGAAACTGGAACTGTCCATTTGACCTTTCAGAGAAAAAGTGTTTAGCAATTCAGTGTTGCAAGTCGGTTTTTTTTTATCTAGATTCAAACTGTTTGTTTTCGACTCGCTAATCATCAATGAGAATTACAAGCAGACTACAAATTTTAAACAAACCCCATATAACACGAGGTAAAATAAAAATGAAAAGCGTATGCTTGTATTAAGCGATCATTAAATAGAGCATCATGAAAGGCATTTATACTTGGCTATGCATGGTATACATAAAGCGGAAAACTTTATCCTGGACTAAGCAGTCACCTCGCCTTTGGAGAGTTCCGAGTCTTCCGACGCTTCTTTATACAATGACAAAATAGCCTGTAAACTACGTATATTTAAATCATTGAAAACTCATAACAAGCCCAGCATCACGCATGTGATCCATCTCCCTCACACTACAGCGCTCCCTCTCTACAACGACACCCAACGGGAGACATCATATATGTGCGTTGTTCGAGGGGAGTCGTTATGGGGAGGGAAATATGCAAACAGCTTGAATCCAGATCAGACGCTGCGTTACGCGGCGTCTGATCTGTATTCAAGCTGTTTGTCACTCGTCATTAAGTGTTTTTTTCTGTCAAAATGTTCATTATGTAACTTTGAGAAAAACAGCAGACATTTTAAATCAGACGACATTGCAGTCGTGAATATGTTGGACGTAGTTGTCCAAGGGTCGTTGTAAGGAGGGAGTCGTTGTTGGGAGGGCCGTTGTAGGGAGGGGGCACTGTAAACAGTTATTCATTCCCAATAAACGTGGTCGTGTGAACAACCTTACATGACGTTTTGTTCTAAATGCAAACAGTTTAAAGCCAGATCAGACTCCAAACTAGTTGTCACTAAGACAAAAACACATCGTCAACATTTCCCGAAAGCGGTCATTTTCTACATTTTATTGCGTCGCATTTACGGTTCGTTTCGTTTAAACGGGAAAGAATAGCGTCTTCTCTTTTCTATATATTTTAGCCGTCAACATTGGGGGTTTGCATACGCATCAATCAAGTCTTGTTATAAGCACGAGTGAGTGACACGTTTCCCCCATATGAAACAAAAGTTGCGGTTTAATCTAGTAACCAAAGGCTAATCAAAAATCAAAACAAGTTTTGACCCAGATATGTCGTCGAGCAACTTGAACCGATGGAACATTGATTAAGTCATAATGGCAAATATTAAATATTATATTTTAACCCTTTCCCCAATATAAGCGACTTTCAGCGTATTTTATTTATTGCTCTGCTGAAGAAAATAGTTCCAGTTTATATCCTCATGAACAATTACCATAACAAATATTTTATGTAGCCTAGCAGATGGTAGTTTAAAGCAGGCTGAAAGTAAAGCAGAATGTGCCTTAAGGCACATTCTGCTTTACTTTCAACCTGCTTTAAGTGATCACCTGTCTTTAATGTTATAAACAGGCTTATTGGGTAAAAAGACAGCTGAATTTAAGCATACTACCGGTATGACATGGCGATGACGATGTAAAAGTGAGCTAACTCTTTACCACTCAAACTTACCATATATTTTAATCTTCTCTTAGACAAAATGTCGTCAGCTCAAATTCGTCATTTTCAGTTTTATGCAAATCCTATTTTTGTTGAACTTTGACTGTAGTAATATCGATACTAGCGCTAAACACTGATTAGGTACATGTATACGGGATCATGCATTACAAAAGTAAGAACATGAAAAATAAACCGTGTTTAAAGCATGTTCAGTTTCATACGTGTCACTCGTCTCCCCCAAGAATAACCAGCCACATCCGTGTGTGCAGAAGCATCAATCAAATATACAGTGGGAAAAAACGTTAAAATTTCACGTTCAAACGGAACTAAAAACAATATACAATTCAATGTAGAAAAATAACAGGTATCTGATATTACAGTGCTCCCTCCTTACAATAGTCCTCCCAACAACGACCACTCCTTACAAAAACGCTTGTCGTTGTTCCCCAACATAACAAGTATGTCTAACTCTTTAACTACTGCAATCTCGTCTGCTTAATATTAATTGTCGGCTGCTGTTTGCTTAAAGTTACATATTCGGGGATATCTTGACAGAAGAAATATAATGGCGAGGGACAAACAGCTTGAATCCTGGTCAGACGCCGCGTTACGCGGCGTCTGATCTGGATTCAAACTGTTTGCAAATGTAAGCAAAGTCTTAATTTTCCCTTTCTCCGAACAACATACACAGTCTTTGTCACCAATTGGATGGTGTTGTAGAGAGGGAGCAACTGTATAACAATTTATTTGAATATGACTGGTAAACAATTTGGAGCCTGTTCTGAAGCCAAGTTACTTGGCGACCGCGTTTAGTCTGGCTCCAATATGTTGGTAATGAACATAATCGTTTTAGTGTTTGCAATAGTTGAAATTATTTTGAGTATACAGTGCTCCTACCCTATACAACGGCCATCCCATCAACGATTCCCTCGTAACAACGACCCTTGCCGCTGTTCCCCAAACAAGGCATTTATGTCCAACCTTTTCATATCTGCAATACCATCTGCTTAAGATTGTCGTCTGCTGTTTTTCTCAAAGTTTAATATAAGTGGACATTTTGATAGAATAAATATAATGACGAGTGACAAACAGCTTGAATCCAGAGTCAAGTCTCAACTTCCCCTATCTATCACGACTCCCTCCGAACCACAGGGGTCCATAACGTTTTCTTGACTCTTATACACTATATATAATATAGTGTATAAGAGTCAAGAAAACGTTATGGACCCCTGTGCTCCGAACAACACCCACAATATGTGTCTCCCATCGGGTGTCGTTATAGAGAGGAAGCACTGTACTTGTAGGTTTACTTAGACCATTCTGAATGTACTTGATATCAGTTAGTAACCAAAGGGATGAGAATTTAAAAAAAAGTGACAGGTATCAAATTTGCGCACACACACACACCCGATTTGTGAAATATAATAACCACGGTGTAAAATCATCATTCCAAACCTCTACACTGTTAAAATACGGTGTGCTCTAAATTGTCATCTGCATTGATTGTATTTTTATTACAGGATATATTTTATTTTATTTATTACATTAAAACAACGCTTGTCAAGGCGAATCCTGGCCGTGTTAGTATATGAGTGCCAAACTATATAGTGCTAAACAATTGAAATCAGTTAGTAACCAAAGGGATGAGAATTAAAAAAAAAAGTGACAGGTATCAAATTTGCGCGCACACACACACACACACTCACACAAACCCGATTTGTGAAATATAATAACCACGGTGTAAAATCATCATTCCAAACCTCTACACTGTTAAAATACGGTGTGCTCTAAATTGTCATCTGCATTGATTGTATTTTTATTACAGGATATAATTTATTTTATGTTATTTACTACATTAAAATAACGCTTGTCAAAGCGAATCCCGGCAGTGTTAGTATTTGAGTGCCAAAATATATAGTGCTAAACAATTGAAATCATTTTTCTTCATCAAAGTTTTGGTGGTGGTCTTTCTTTAACGAAGTTTCATCGCCATCGACAGTTATTTACCCCTTCACCACCATATTGTCCCCTGTTTCAGTATTGTTGTCATACCATATCGTTTCAAAATGATATTTAAGGCACAACGACTGCCAAAATGTCGATACCAGTGACAAACAGTTTGTATCCTGTCTGATCTGGTTCCAAACTGTTTGCAAAATCATTTTTACAGTGGAGAATGTGTTATTCTTTCCCAATAAACGCGTTTACACTAAAACGTTTATTTCCACTGCAAACAGTTTGGAGCCAGATCAGACGCTGGGTAACCCGGCGTCTGACCAGGCTCCAAACTGTTTGCCACCAAGAAAAACATGAATTATCAGAATTGTCCAAACGTTGTTCTTTTCTACGTTTTAGTGTTTAGCGTTTGCGTTTCGTTTCGTTTAAACGGGAAAGAATAACAGATTCTCCACTGTAGTAAATGGGTTCAATTTCACCTAGTTTGCTATACTAAATTTCATATTGGGCTGCTGAAATATTCTTATGCCGTCAGACAAAGAAGCAAACATTCTTTGCACCTGGCTCATGATATGAGTAATCATAAAAAGATGTTGTAATAGAGATTAAAACAGGGTATTAATTTAACCCGTTGTGAAATGTGACCTAAAATGGGATTTTCTAAAAGTTTTAACCAGATCTGACGCCGTTAAACTCGACCCCTGGCTGTCTGGGAGCCGTACATATATTCAAACTTTGAAAAAAAGGACAGACGACAAATTTAAGTAGACGAAGTGATGACAATGAATTTGTTGAAAGTATACAGTGCACGCTATTACTTCTGGGTTCATTCGGTCAAAGATAATCTTGTGTTATCCTATACCACTATTGTAAGTGTATACATACCCGTCAGCCTCTGTGTTAGTGACATTTTAGGGAAACGGTATTTTCCCATTTTACGATTTCCCTTCAAAATTTAACAATCTACTATATACCCTTTCGTCTGCAGTTATATTCCAAACTTAAAATTTCAGACTGAAGAAATACTAAGACAAGTGCTAAAAACAATCGCTACACCGTGCCTGTTCAGACGCCGCAGCGCAAACCAATGTTTGCAAAGTCGATTGTAGTCGCCTCTGGGGATGAAATGGTTAGCCTATTTAAGCCCAGTGGATTCTTTCATGTTTATATATCGGAGGAGAATATTCTTCGTTAAAGGGGTGTCTGGAATGATAGAAATTACTGTAATCAAACAGTGTAGACTCATATCAGACGCTGCATGATGCGGCGTCTGATCAGAGTCTACACTGTTTGTCCATGTTCCATTTATGAGACGCTAGGCATAAATGGCTTAAAGGAAACTAAATTCAATCGCAAATCAATAAATTTATAAACAGACTGTGGCAGTTTCTCGAAAATATTGAATACAGTGGAGAATCTGTTATTCTTTCCCGTTTAAACGCAAACGTACGCAAACGCAAAGCACTAAAAACATAGAAAAGAACAACTTTTGGACACTTCTGATAATTCTTGTTTATCTTGGTGGCAAACAGTTTGGAGCCTGATCAGACGCCGGGTAACCCGGCGTCTGATCTGGCTCCAAACTGTTTGCACTGCAAATAATAGTTTTAGCGTAAACGCGTTTATTGGGAAAGAATAACAGATTCTCCACTGTAGATATTCTAATCTACGATCCCACAAGCTTGGTCACATACTCGGCCTCATATCTGGCTCAAATCTGTTTGCAATGGCACCCAAATGTTGGTATATACGCTTGTTTCACGGTTAGGAAAGAATAAAGTTATATCCCTGTATCATGCGTCTCTTTGTCCACACCTTAAAATGGCATTTTAATCTTTAATTACCATAAACTAATTTTAAGTGCATTTTAAACGCTCATATAAGTAATCGATTGACATATCTATGCTAAAACTGGTCGTTAGTCCCAGCTTAAGTCTCAGATATGCTTTTACTTATTCATCGAGTAGTCTGCTTAACACTGGCTTGTTTGTATACATGTTTATGTATACATGTCAATCAACTACTCCAAAATTGAGTACCTGTAGATGTATGTGTTCAAAGCTGTTATTAACATTTTTCTCTTCAAGCGAAGATAAACAAAGGCACAGCAAGGGAATAACACTAAAACATGATTGTTTCGAAAATGTAGTAAATTTATTTTATTCTAAGTGCTGAACTAATACACTCCTGAAACTTTGAAAGGAAAATGACAATTTCCAAATAAGTATAGAACATGTAACTATCGAAGATATTTCTTGGAGCTGGACTTTCTCTTGCCATGCAGTATACGTTTAGGTTGGATTATTATATGCAATTGTATGCAGTGCAGAAATATTAAAATAATCTTTAGTTTGAAAACTACCGTGGTTTAATCTTTAATTTATCTCCGGTTTTATCACTTGAGTAGCAGTGTTTGTTGACTTAAGATAGAGTTCCACTTAAATGATTCCAAGTTTCCTACATGCTTCGCCTTATATGCTTTATATTATGGCCAATAATTGTTGTTGTTGCTTACGTTTAACGTCCCGCCTAAGTGCTGAACGTGCTTCATCCCGTTGGCACCCAAACTTATCAACGATCAGAATCTAGACCATCAAGGTTTGGACGATTTGCGTTCTACCTACACGCTGTTAGGAATTTCGTTGCCGAAAGGTTTGGTTTTGCAGTCAGATTTGTAAAGTAATTTTAATGCCTAAATAGTTTTGCCAGTACAGCAGTTTCAGGTGCAAAATAAATGGGACTAGCTGTTTCTTTTGTGAGCAGTGACTTTATGTGTGTGTTTTCTTTCTTGCGCTTAAGGTGGTCGCTATTTTGCCATGTTTCAGTTGTTCACAGTCCCCACAAGCCTGGGGCCCGTTTCATAAAACTTCTTACGACAAATGTTGTCGTAAGTCAGATTATAAAAGTATCAATTATTATTTATTTCTCCATCTAATCCTGTCTTGTGACATCTTTTTGGAATCGTCTTGAAAAGACGATTCCAAAAAGATGTCACAAGACAGGATTACATAGAGAAATAACAAATGTATTTTATGTATTATAAATGTATTTTAAAGTTTTGACTTACGACACCATTTGTCGTAAGAAGTTTTATGAAACGGGTCCCAGGCGCCCTATCTTGCCTGGACTATCACTTAGTCCAAAATGTAGATATAGACATCATTTAGACAATTATTCCTAGCATATATAGTTATGTTCTTTACTCTACAGTCCTATGGTTTGATTGTAAAATATTTCCTTTGCCTTTGATAAGCGACTAACCACAAACGCAAATAATTCAATTACAGAAAACAACAGCTTTTCGAAAAATGTTAAGTGATAGCCTTTTGAATGTCGGGTGATTTGTTTTTTATCTGAATGGCAAACAGTTTAAAAGCCCGTTCAAACGCGGCGTCTGATCTAGCTCAAAGGTGATTGCACTGGAAATATGTGTAATTCTTTAACTTATTCACCCCCAAAACTTTTAATGGAAAATTACAATTTTAAAATAAGCCTAGTCCATTTTTGACTATTTAGGGTTGATTTAAACAATCTATTTCAAATTGGCAAACATTAAAGACCCTGATCAGAGGGCTCCCTAAGGAGCCCTCTGACCAGGGTCTATAATGTTTGCATAGGACAAGTGTAATCCTCACAGGTACACTGTTTGTAAATGACGAGTATACTCGTCGCTAGGGTTGAATGTGTTAAGCGCAAACGCGTCTATTGGCAAAGAGTTCTTCTCCACTTCATGTCTTCTATATGCCACGTGCGTTAATATATCTAGCGAACATTATCATGATTAAAAACAAGTAACTTAATGCTTAAACGACATTTAGAAACAATACATATGCTTACGTGTAAGACAGTGATTGCTTACAACCGTACTATAGGTCAACTGAAGCACATTTATTGTTTTGCACAAAAGAGTCCAAGTCTTTAGATATATATACTTATAGTGGAGAAGACGTTAAGTTATCCGAATATACGTTTATGTTAAAACTCCTAAATTGCATTTTGCAGTATGGAGCCAGTCAATCCGGCGTCTTATAAAAAGGCTCCAAACTGTCAGCCACTGATATAAACAAAATTGTCGAAACTTTACACATAGCTGTACTTTTTTAATTTTATTGCATTGCTTATGTATTTAATTTCGTTTAAACGAGACAGAACGGTTCATTTTTTTACTATATTAAAGGACAATTTCAAAGTTGGATATGAAAACGTAGAAACTTCCCCATGAAAACGTTACCACATGTGATGAAAGACTTGATATTGGTGGTGTTTCACCAGGCAATATTTATACTTGGGAACAATGTATGGGCTTTCTAAGTTACTGTCTGGAAGCTTGCCATAGTAGTGCAGCTACAGTGGAGAATCTGTTATTCTTTCCCGTTTAAACGCAAACGTACGCAAACGCAAAACACTAAAATGTTGAAAATAACAACTTCTTGACAATTCTGACTATTGATATTTAGCTGAGTGGCAAACAGTTTTAAGCCTGATCAGACGCCGGGTTACCCGGCGTCTGATCTGGCTCCAAACTGTTTGTATTGGAAATAATAGTTTGAGCGTAAACGCGTTTTTTGGGAAAGAATAACGTTTTCTCCACTGTATGTACGTTATTCTTTCCCGCTTCAACACAAAAAAAACCATATGAACACATTGCAAAACATGTAGAAAGTTACAACTTTTTGACATTTCTCACGATTTATTCAAATCTGAGTGCCAAACTGTCTGCACTAATGAAAATAATAGTTTTAGCGTAAACGCGTTTATTGGGAGAGAATCTTGTCTTCTTCACTGTGTCATATCAAGTTTAAACAATGTGTTTCACGTTTCAACATACGTAGTACCACCTGCGCTGACTCAAACCATAATGCACACATGTGTATTATTTAACCCCTTCATCGTTATAATTATAATCTGCTTTAATATTGTGGTGTTTACTTTTGCTTAAAAGCACTAATTAAAGCAAAATGACTGGAGACAATCGAACTGATTGTCAATCTGTTTTGATCCCGGTGACCAGACATGGCGTTACGCTGCTTCTGGTTAATACCAAAACGGTTTGCAAAAACATTTATAGCCATAAACATGTATATCAGAGAAAGGTTAAAATGCCGTAGCTAAATGTAGAACATAAGCAAAGTAGGAGGTTCCTTTAAGAGCGCTCTGCACGAAACATGCATCTATCTTATATGCATATCCGTTGAATATGCCTCAGTGCATCTAATGTTACACCGCCAGTTTGACTGAAGTTGAAATTGGAGTGACTACACATCTGTTCACTTTCAAACATTTATATACGGAATCCTTTTGGGCCAAGGTAAATTCTGTTCAACAATTTTGATATAAGACCGAAAAAATATGTGAGAATGCAATAGAATTTAAGGAACAATTGTTCCGAAAACAGATGTGGGAATGTATCGTTGCATTTTCGGCTTTCGTGGAGGAAAGGGTTAAAGGTAATTGCGATAGCTTTCTCATGCATATTTGTGCATTACTTTCTTAATTTGGAAGGTGATATGTGTCCGCACACATCCAAACCTATTTTTGTCTGATGAACTTGGAAAAATCGAATTTTGGAGGAGTTTCAGAGGGTTTTCTTGAATTAAATTTGCATAATGACTTAAAGCTTTGAAACTGTTTTGTACAGCATTTTTTAAGTGCAGAATCAGATAAGACAACCCCTTGAGAAATAATCTGTTCTGAGTCTTCACATTTTGCCATTGTTTAATGCAGAGGTCTGGGTGTTTTAAGATTGTCATGCATTTTCATTCGGTTGCTTAACCAAGCTTGTGATGTACAACTATAATAAACCAATGTATTTTGACATATTAATGGTGTCAAAAGTGAAAAGCACAAATGGGACTTGTTTAAGAAAGCAACAAAGACCGAACGGAATATTAAACTTTTAAGTGTGATGTGCAGACTTCACTACCATGATGTCATCATCGTTAATTCTTTCGCTGCCAAGTTTTACCGTCTGCTTTAACCTGCGTACCGCCAAAATATCGTCTGCTTGTCGTCTGCTATCTTTTTAAAGTCAGATTTAGGGATATTTGACTTCAGAAATGTCGATACGATTGTCAAGCAGTTTAAATCCTGATCAGACTCCACGTTACGCGGCTTCTGATCAGGACCCAAACTGCTTGCAAAGTCGCCTTTTGGCGCTGTTGGCAGTGAAAGAGATAAAACAATTGTCAAATGTTTTCATCCAATATTGGGATCAATTAATCAAAGAAGTATCGTAATGAGTGTCAAACAGTAAGGAACTTAATTAGACACACCGCGTAACGCAGCGTCTGATCAGGATCCAAATTGATCACAAATAATTATTGTACTCGGGCTAAGTCGTTGTTGCATGGATGTATTCACTTTTTCACCACCCAAGCAAAGGTAGCAGCAGCAACAACACTTTTTTTCTCTTCGCATTCGTACTTCTCTGTCATTTTTTATACCAACTATCGATCCTATACCATCTCTTTATGTTAATTAACCCGTTCAAGCCGATAGTGTCTATTAATGGGGACTTTGGCAATCAATGTAGGCCCTTACGCGGCGTCTCATCAGGGTCTACATTGTTTGATATAGCATATGAACAGTTCTGCTGTATGGCAAACAGATTGCAGTGTCCTAAGATCACCCTTGTAAATGATCATCTATAATGTACTCTTCCAGGAAAACCAATGGGGGAGGGGTGGTCATTGCAATATACATGCACAAATAGGTTAACGTCCCTGCATATTTTATTATTCAAATTTGATCAGAAATTGAAAATCAGATCCATCTTATACAAAATCCTGACCGTGTCATGATTACAGTGGAGAAACCGTTAAATATTTCCTAGTAAACGCGTTTACGCTAAAACTGTTATTTCCATGGCAAACAGTTTGGAGCCAGATCAGACACCGGGTAACCCGGCGTCTGATCAGGCTCCAAACTGTTTGCCACTCAGACTAAAACTAGTAGTCAGAGTTGTAAAGAAGTTATCATTTTCTACGTTTTA
Organism: Gari tellinella; assembly: GCA_922989275.2. NCBI lineage: Eukaryota > Metazoa > Mollusca > Bivalvia > Cardiida > Psammobiidae > Gari > Gari tellinella. The sequence continues at coordinate 50,040,649 of OV277864.1, forward strand.
TTGCAATGCGTTTGCGTTTGCGTTTCGTTTCCTTTTAAACGGGAAAGAATAACGTTTTCTGCACTGTAACATAATTTGAGAACATCACGCTTGTTTTTGATGGATTATGATTTCAGGCGTCAACTGGCATGTGACCTGCCACATGGTGTCATTTCAGAAACACTTTTATTAAACACGCATCTTGTAAAATACTTTTGACGAATAAAAATATTGTCTTTTTATGACATGCTTTAACAGTCAATTTCAGACTCGTTAGCAACTTGAAGATGTATGTGCTGTGTTTTGCCCCTTTACCCTATAGCCTGTTTCTAGTTTTGAAGACATGTGACCACTTAAAGCAGGTTGAAAGTAAAGCAGAATGCGCCTTTAGGCGCATTCTGCTTTACTTTCAACCTGCTTTAAGCTTATAGTCTGCAAGGGTATAATATTTATTCATTTTATCTTATATTCAGGATTATATAAATTGGAACTAGTTTCTTCAGTGGATGAATAAATTAAAGGCGTACATATATGTTTTTATGAAATAATGTCTTACATATGACAGTTTTATACAGATCACACAGAGTACAGAAAGAAACTCACTATTATTTACTATTTCAGTCGCTCTAGAAAAGCTGTACTTAAATGCACAACATGTCTGTTAAAGGTTTAGATTCCCTTATTCAACTCTCTTTGGTCGACTACCCTCTTATTTCAAAGTACCACGTTTTAAATTTGAAAAACGGATAGTTTCGACTTAAGAAAGTAAGTGTAATCGACGTTTAACTGTTTATGGATGGATGAATTGTTTTACGGCAAAATAGGTCATGTATTACCACATGTACGATTTGAAACTGACCGCGTATACTGCTGTACGTGGATGTGGTTCTTAACCGACATTTATTAATCAAGCTGATACATCAAAGAAAGTACATTGAAATCTTAATTCATTATTTCTTACGGCGCCTAATGCGGATATATTTGAAAACAATTTAAACCGCAAAACGGGAGTTCATCTTGACCTGTATTGTTTGGTACATATACCAAATCTATTGTATCAAATTGTTGACTATTATCCTGGTTCACCCAATTACCGGTGATCTAAGGATTCGTCTGACTATTTCTCAGCAATGAATATGGTTTTTAACTCAAAAATATATTAAACATATAAAGTAAACATTTCTTTATGATTTTCAGCGTTAATATATAAATACTCCCAAAATTTGACATAAATAATCATAGTCAACTGTAGTCAACAATTTGATACAAATAATGTTTTGCGAATACATTCTCGATGGTCCGAATTCATTTAGGATTTCAAATAAGTGACTGCTTAAAGCTTGATGAAAGAAAAATACATCTTGCTTTAAGCAGCCAGGTTGGTCGTAATGGCGGGGTCTTAGTGCAATGAAATATTTGTTAATCAGTTTCCTTGTTCACTTTCATCATATCTTTAAACAGTTCTCTTGCCATTACATGTAGCACGTTGAACCATAGCGACGACTATGTACATGTACTAGTATAAGTTAAAGGGCCAGTTTGTCCTATCAAACAGTGTTTGTCCACATCAGAGGGTTCCAGAAGGAAACCTTAGATCAAGGACTGCAATGTGTGTCCTTTTGCTATAAACTGCAGAAACCACCCTAAATAGTCATACATGGAGTAGACTTAATTGGAAACTCAATTAACTGGAATCGTGTATTGAAATGTTCAGGGGTGAATGAGTTAATGTAGACAACAGATCCAAAGGTTATAAAACGTGAGTAGAATGTGAGATCGTTCCAAAGCATTTGATTGGCTAGATTATAGTTCTCAAACAAATGAATGGTCAGATTTGAGTTTTGCTCAAATCTGACAGTTCAAATGATTGACAATGATCTCGGATTCAACTCAAACGCTGATCAAGATACACACTATTTGCAAATAATCATTGTACGTGGATTAAGGTAGCGATGGGGTTAAGATACAGGCGAACGTGAAATCCTTTGAAAGGTTTGGTGATAGATCACATATGATGATGTGTTGTTCTCATTTGAGGTAATCACGTGCAGTGACGTCTCGCTATAACGATCATCTAAAGGAAGAATTGTGAACGTTGTTAATGGCACGTTGCTACTTAGAGAAGTCTGGAAGTAAAAGAGAAAAAACCTCGTTACTGGGCTTTCTGTTTTATTTAAATCCGGCTTTTAGCTGCCATTTTGTCTTTAGTACCATGATTGAGTTGTAGTGTGAAATTGGTTGTAAAATAGGCATTTATAAGGATACGATTTTTTTTATACACCCACAACACATGTGTGTAAAACTCATGAATCGACGTCACTATAATTTGATGTATTGAGAATCAGACAAAAATGCGTCATTACAAACATGCACAGTTGGGAAATAGGGACACAACAAGCAGTGACTTTAACCCTTTACCTGATAGCCTATTTCTAGTACTTAAGATAGGTGACTACTTAAAGCAGGTTGAAAGTAAAGCAGAATGCGCCTAAGGGCGCATTCTGCTTTACTTTCAGCCTGCTTTAAGCTATCATGTGCTATAATATAGGAAATATTTCCTATAATACATATTCATTACTGATTAAATTGGAACTATTTTCTTCAGCGGATGAATAAATCATATCCGCTAAAAGGCGCTTCTATTGGGGAAAGGGTTAAAAGACTACATGTTTGAGGAATAAGAACTAACATACATGTATCTTATTAGATATAGTAAAATAAGATTGAATCTCTGAGTCCAAACTGTTTGATATTTGCTGAAAAAACTGCTCAACTTTGAGAAGTGTTGCAGTCGACAGATATTACTGACGACAATTACAAAGCATGCAGAACTTAAGGTTGAGGATCCGTTACCATCCACAAAACTCGACGACATCCGTGAGCACCTGTAAGACGAGAATCATATTTTTGACATGTCAAAAACTTTTCTACGATAGACCGCGGATGGACTTCTCCGTAAACAACTCCTAAATACTCCGTTACAATCCGCAACTAATCGGAAAGTGTTCATAACAACACGTAACTCTAAAATTTGCAAACAGTTTACATCCAAATTAGACCGCGCGTGATGCGACCCCACAACATGACCTATTCTGATTGAGACTCTAATCTTATATTTTGAGAAATTTTAGAAACATCATAAATAATAACAGTAGCACGCCTCAATTGTTGCAGACAGTAATATCACATATCGTTATACGATTAAGTCCCTTCACCGTCAGCCGTAATGAGCTTTGAAAAATGTTCGCCTTCGTTTTTCTTTCTCGAATTTCAGTTTTAGGTATTTTAATTTGAGGAGTATAACATTGAGTGTCAATCAGTTTGAATCTAATGATTTAGTGAGCATTTCTTTGCCGACACGATGGTAAAACGCACGACAATATCATATAAGTCAATAAGTCACATCATGAACCTAAATTACCCTTACTCTAGGACACTTTTTTGTGTATTATTGAGATAATATTGTGAAGAAAAAAATTGATACTATCATTACATGTATTATTGCTACTTTTTATATGAAATAAGTTTATGAAACTTTCTTTCAAGGAAAGTCAGATAAAATTATGCACACACTTCTCAGTTTTACATTAATTTTATTTTATAAAATGAAAATTATATAATAAAATAAATAAATAATAAATAAGATAAATAAAACTTAAAAATACTCAAAATGTTAAATTAAAACACTGTAATGATTGAAGTCATTGAAGAAGAATTTTATAAGCAAAATAAGAAATGTTGTTTCGAAAAAATTATATCTTAGACAATTAAACCTCTTAATGATAATGAAATTTTATTTACAATAAAATAGAGACAAGTACTAATATATTTCCCCAAAAAAAATATTTTAAAAAAAGAAGTTATTATGTATGTCAAAAAATAATGTCTGACAAGTTATATGTTCTAGTGTCCTAAAGTAGGTGTCATTTAGGCTCATGTTGTGACTTATCGACTTATGCGATCTTATTGTGCGTTACACCATCTTGTCGGCAAAAAAAGTGTTCTTTAAATGATATATCACATATGCATTTTGCACTTATAATATTGAAGTTATTGATCAGTTGCCATTACTTAAAAATTCCCCTCGGATATATCCTTTTTACATCGTATTACATCGCACTTATTTTCGTTGAAATTGGAGAGAATATGATGATTTTCAATTTTTGCAAGGGAGATAATGGCTAAAACCGTCACCTACATTACGTTTGAGGGCAGGTTTAATTACCAAGTTTAAAAAACTTGAAAGGCATAGTTCATTTAATATAGGTTTATTTGGAGTGTTTTTAGCAAGATAAGTGGGATAACAAGGTATTGACATGCGTGAGTCTTTGGCCTTTCAAGATCGTTTTTTGTTCATGATATAACAGTACTTTCCAACGATATCGCCAATTTGATGCTATCTATATTTCAATTACTTCTTTCACTACCAACGTTGCCAAAATGCGTTTTTGACAACAATGTAACTCGATGCCTCATTCGTGCCTTATTCCTATGTGATTGATTGAAGATTTCATTATATACTATACAATGTAAAGAGTAGAGAAATAAAGTGTGACATCTACTAACATCCTTCCAAGGCACTGGATCAAAATTATTTGATGCAAATAATAAGAGTAAAGATTTGTATATAGTAGAGAAAGAAACTTATTCATACAGTGCGAAATAAATATTTGCTAAATACTGCAAATGTTTTCCGAGCGCTTTCGACAGTTACGTCTTCATCAGGAGATATGCAATAATGCAGTGAACTTGTTTTGGTTTTAAAACAAGTCAGCTGTTTTCATAAAATGTCGGTGCACACAATGACTCCGTGATTGCTGAACGCTTGAACACATTTGCAGTATTTAGCAAATATTTATTTCGCACTGTATGAATAAGTTTCTTTCTATACTATACAATGTAAATATATACTAGGGTGGTCTCAAGACAATGTCTTTCTCCAGACAGCATGGCATTTTCATATGAAATAGCAAACAGAGTAGACCCTGATGAGACGCCGCGTTACGCGGCGTCTCATCAGGGTCTTCACTGTTTGCAAATATCCATTTTAGCATAAGCATTAGACTAAAAGACATTACACGGTCCTGTGTATGACCCCGCCCCCATTGTTCTCAATAGGAATGAAAGTACATGTAACTATAGAAGTATGAGGTTATGGAAAAGCCATCAATTTCTGTCAAGAGAGGCCCTGACATATTCAAACAATAGACGCTTCACTGACTCTTGGCATAGACCAAAACATTCATCTGACGTCGCATGCATTTTGCAACATTTTTACCGGATTAGGTGTAACCAACCAAACTAGTAGGTAAAGTAATGTCTTTAAATGGGTTAAGTAGTACTGTTTGGTTTGCGGGTTAGCGATTGGTACAAATAAAATCGATATGTTTGATATTATTATCATTATTATACAATATTCATCATAGCGTTCTTTTCACACAGGAGTTGTGCTTTCAAAAGCGATCGATATGGAAAGGATTAATATTTGCCTACAGTCAGTCTTGTTTAACGACCATTGACCCTGATCCCGCCTGAATATCGTCTGCTTTGAAATTGTCGTTTGCAAAATTTGATAAAATTCAGATTTATACATTTCTAAACTGAAGAAACTTAAATTCGAGTGTCAAACAGTTTGAATCCAGATCAGACGCCGCGTAACGCGGCGTCTGATCTGGATACAAACTGTTTGCAAACATAAGTAAAGTTGCGATCGGTAGGATAATCGTTAAATCAATAAATGATCGTTACTTCCTGGTCGATATCTAAAGCATAAGCATATACTGCCAGAAAAAAGTGGGTGATAACAGGTGCCCGTTTTACGAAACGTTGTACGACAAATATTGCCGTTAGTCAGATTCTAAAAATCTCATTTTTTATCTATTTCTCCATATAATCCTGTCTTGTGACATCCCTTTGGAATCGTCTTGAACAGACGATTCCAAAGATTTGTCACAAGACAGGATTAGATGGAGTTATCATAAATTAAATGTATTTTAAAATTCTGACTTACGACCGTTTTTCAACGGTCGTACGACGTTTCGTAAAACGGGCCCCTGGGCTCCAGATAAGGGGAGTATTTCAAAAACATAAATCTTTATTTCTGCATTAAACCCTACGTTTCTAATGAGTATTTAAACCAATATGATTTGTAGCTTAAAAAGTGAGAAAATGTTCGATTTGTTCAGTTTACTCAATCTTAAGCTTTTCGAAAAAGTACCCGGTGTTAAAAGTGTTGGTAGGTTTGGTTTTTTTTTTAATAAAAATGGTTGGTTATTAGGTGTGAGCTCCAATGGGAGACACCCTCATACGTACATTGTATTAGGCTTCATGCCAAAATACACACTTAATCTCAATAGAATATTCACGCCTTAACACTTTCATGGTCAAATTATTCAGGAGATTTTTACCCCCTCGCCGCTTTATTGTCGTCTACTTCATTATTGTTGTCTTCAAGACACGTCTCAAAGTAAGATTTAAAGTTGTATGACTTAATAAATATCGATATGAGTGTCAAACAGTTTGGTTCTTGATCAGACGCCGCGTGACGCGGCGTCTGATCAGGAACCAAAATGTTTGCAAAAGCGCTTTATGGCGCATTGAAAGTGAAAGGGTTAAGTAAGTTAACAAAATGTGGTATTCCGTACATTCAAATCTGAAATAAAGGCCCCTCAAATTCATCACAAGAACACTTTGTATAATATTGATACGCATTGGTAAAAATGCACATAGGAAGTGCAAACAGTGTAGACCATCATCATTAACCTCGCTTTTAACGCGGTTTCTGAGTGATCAGGGTTTGCATACGTGTTTAATTAACTGATTGCACAATAAACAAGACTACATCTGACACTACTTTGATTGATTGATCGATCGATTGACTGATTGAGTTGGGTTTTACGGCACCGAGACACATATAATGGTCATAGGACACCGAGAAACGATTATATACATGCAAGCACCAAAATATCTACAATATTTTTATTGCCTTAAGATTGAAGATAGTTACAGTAAACGAACATAAAATGACAAAAACATTTTGTTTTCATACAATCGCTAAACACATGCAAATCTACAGAAAACTAGAGATAGGTTTATCCCCAATGCCATTTCAAGTGGTTAAATAATTTATTTCAATATAAGTAGACAGGTGAATCAAAGTTGTTTTCACTGAATTGCTCGTTGAAAATGTTTATAAGTATTCGACAAGGAAGTTGACATTTGATTTATTGGTTGATTACATGTAATAATCCGTCAATACTTATAGATGGCCTTAAATCATTGACCCTGAACCTTCGAATGGAAAATTCTAGTACCCTTTTAACCCTTTCCCCCAATAGAAGCGACTTTAAGCGTATTCAATTTATTCCTCCGCTGAAGAAAATAGTCCCAGTGTAAACCCTCATAAACAATTACCATAAAAAAATATTTCTATATAGCCTAGCAGATGACAGTTTAAAGCAGGCTGAAAGTAAAGCAGAATGTGCCTTAAGGCACATTCTGCTTTACTTTCAACCTGCTTTATGTGATCACCTATAAGAATGTTATAAACGGGTTATTAGGTAAAGGTTAGGTCAAGTCTATTATTGACCGTTTACTGTTGATTTGTACCATGTATTGCAAACTGACAAAAAATGTAGACTCTGACCAGGGGCCCGATTAATAAAACTTCAAACGACAAATGATGTCGTAAGTCAGATTATAAAAGTCTTATAAATTATTATTTATTTCTCCATCTAATCCTGTCTTGTGGCATCTGTTTGGAATCGTCTTGAAGAGACGATTTAAAATAGATATCAGAAGACAGGATTTGATGGTGAAATCAGAAATTAACCATATTGTAAAGTTTTGACTTAAGAACGTTTTTGTCGAACGAAGGTTGATTAAACGGGCCCTAGGAGCCCTCTGATATGGGTATTTTTTTGCCTAGGAACAATGTTTGTAAAGTACACGTACACAATGACATGTTTTATGTTTCATTGAAGCTATCGTTAAACATAAAGGTAGATAAATTTATGTCAAATGCAATCTTTAGTGGTATAATAATTCATTTCAAAATAAGTACATTGTAGGTAGGTAATTTCAATATTTTTTCTGAATAACCCATTGAAAATGTTAATAAAACATTCGACAAGGAAGAGTTTATTTCTCTTCTATGTAAAATTAATAAGCCGTTAATACTTATAGATGGCTTAATATGTAAATATTGTAATACCAGGAAGACCCAGGTCCGATCGGGTGTATATTGCCTTAGTAAATGAACAGTGAAAACTCACTGAAATGTATGCTTGTTGGTAGCATTTAAGACAGATGGTAGCTTAAAGCAAGATGACAGTAAAGCAGAAAGCTCCTTTAGGAGCTTTCTGCCTTACTGTCATCTTGCTTGAAGCAGCCACCTGCCTAAAACTTGGAAACTTTTATCTTATGCAGTATACGTAATAGAGAGGTTGTACTGCATGAACATATAGAAATTAAAATGTACGCTCCCTCTCTACAACGACACCTAATGAGAGACCAAAATATGTGCGTTGTTCGGAGGGAGTCGTTATATAGGGAGGGAAATTGGTTTACATTTGCAAACAGGTTGAATCAAGGTCAGACGCCGCGTAACGCGGCGTCTGATCTGGATTCAAACTGTTTGTCACTCGTCATTAAGTTTATTCTGTTTAAATGGCCAATATTTAACTTTGAGAAAAGCAGCAGACGACAAATTTAAGCAGACGATATTGAAACCATGAAAAGGTTGGACAATAATTGTCTTGTTTGCGGAATAGCGGCAAGAGTCATTGTAAGGAGGGGTCGTTGTTGGGAGGACCGTTGTAGGGAGGGAGCACTGTACTTCAGAAAAACTTAACTTGTCAATAGCATGAGGAAGACTTGTGTCAGATTTGGCATTTAATGCCTTAGTACATGTTACATTAGAACCTCTCTATTACGACCACTTCATTGTGTCAAATATTAGGCGTTTAAAACAGGTGACTGCTTAAAGCAATGTGAAAGTGAAACAGAAAACTCCTACAGGAGCTTTCTGTTTTACTTTCACAGGGCTTTAAGCTGTCACCTGTCTTTTATACAGACTATTAGCCTTCTTTTTACTGGTCGTAATAGAAAGGTTCTACTGTACATGTATATAGAAGATATCAAATTAGTGTGTTGAATTTATTGAACGATTTGGATGAAATAATATCTCGCGAGCATTGGCGACGAGTTCAATAAATGTGATGCTGAAAACAAAAGAATTTGATATTCTTTTTATCCACCAACACCAATTGACGCAAAATCCGAACGTTCTCACTCAGCTGTTTGGGAAACGATTCGTCATAAGTGTCAAATTAAAATAAAGAAAAATAATAGCGATCAATGTGTTGTGAATAGACTTCCCTGACAACATATTCAAATTCTACATTGATCTTACCTATAGTATTCTTCTTATTGACTAAAATGGTCATTAGAAATTTAGTTTCAGTTTCGGAATAACATTATTGTAGCATGACGTCAATCATTATAGTGTAACGTATTGAAAAACAGATTTATTCAATAACCTAATTCCATGTAATTTGCGGTCTGATTTACTGACTGTTCTGAGAATATATTTTTTTAGGACAATTGGAGATGTTTTAATCACTCGAGGTGATCCAAGTTCTCTAAACTGTTTTATTGTCGCGTAGTGATACATTATTTTAGTGATTTGAATATTAGTATAAAATATATGCACAGTACACAGTACGATTTTTATATCATTATATATTTTGCACGTTTATGTGATAAAAGAATATAACTATACTTTCCCAATAAATTCATATGTGCTATAACACTCATCTCCATTGCGCAAAAAAAGTCCTGACAGATTAAGCTGATCCCAATATAATGATAAGCACAAACAATTGTCCCTATGCTGATTTTCCAAAAGGGCGGTTTGATTATTTTTAGATGTTAGTGTGTTTTATATTGTTAATCGGTCTTTGAATTAGGTCTATACTCTATAATGGTGGCTTATGGCGCATCAATGCAATTGCCTAAAGCTTGTAACACGCATTTATCCGATGCGCAATCTGATCAACCTAGCTGTTTTAGAAGCAACGCGACATCCTTTTTTAATTGAAATGAATAACTTTTTATCTTGGATATTAAGTTTTAGGAAATATGCTTTTTCCTTGAAGAAGTTCTGTAATTGGTAAGCGTCTCTTCTTAGATGGGATCCTCAAGGCTATCTGGAAGAGATGGTCTCTCATTGCAGATATGGTACTATTTCCTTTTGCCTCTTAGGTGCTCTGTTGGTGGAGCCCTCTTGAAAATCAACCTTGTTATTTTCACAAAGGAAATGGAATAGGCCTGAACAATATATCTCTGCAAGTGAAATAATGTTCAGGGCTCTTCATTTGAAACTTCCGAAATTGTACAGTGTGATAAGTACGATTTAAGTGTAGATAGTCTCTTATAACTCTATCTTAGAGTGGCAGTGTACATCTTATGTTGAACTTTTAACTGTGATATATTGTCATGTTGTATACTGAAGAGAAATAAATAAATAAATATACTTTATAAGCTTAGCGGGTCATCAGGGGTGAAAGTCGTGTAAAGTCAACGTAACAGTCAAAATGGCGTTGCCACTATAACCACGCTTCCGGTTTGGCGTATTCTCCGGGAAAGCTGTTTTTAATTAAAAAAAAGACGTGTTGGAATAAAATAACAAATTAAGTTTTAGTTTAAACATATTTATTTCAGAAAATGTACAAATACATACAATATACAATATATCTATTATAGGATTAGAACGAAAGCTAAGGCTTATTTAGTTCTTCTCCTTAACAAATTTGTAGTGTGCATTCGTCTTTAATGTTGGTGATTAGATTACTCGGCCTAAAGTCCTCGTTTAATTTGTTTTTCTAATTAAAACGAAAAACAAGCAGTCGATAATATAATATTATAAATTTATTTTCTAATCGCATATCCAAATAAATTTAACTTACATGACTGTTTCAGCACTCCGTTGGAGTGCCTTCTTCAGGCTGTGAAATTGACAATCATGTAAGTTAAACTTTTTTGAATATGCGATTAGAAAATAATTTTATAATTGAATATATGCTATCCTGATGAATTCCTTTCGTAAAGCAGCCGATAATATGGCATCGGCTGTCTTAGACGGTTTATTACAGTGGATAATCTGTTATTCTTTCCCGTTTAAACGCAAACGTACGCAAACGCCCAGCACTAAAACGTAGAAAAAGAACAACTTTTGGACAATTCTGATATTTCATGTTTATCTTGGTGGCAAACAGTTTGGAGCCTCATCAGACGCCGGGTTACCCGGCGTCTGATCTGGCTCCAAACTGTTTGCACTGCAAATAATAGTTTTAGCGTAAACGCGTTTATTGGGAAAGAATAACACATTCTCCACTGTACGTCATAACTGTAGTGAAAAAGTAAATGCATTACTTTTGTCGTGCATTAGCCGGTCACCTGTCTTTAAAGATCATCGTACGTCGTCACATTCAGTGGTCGCTTTGACTATTATACATTTACAGTACTCCCTCCCCATAACGGTCCTTTGAACAAAGATTCCCTCCTTACAACAACTTTTGCCGCTGTTCCCCAAACAAGACAATAATGTCTAACCTTTTCACAGCTGCAATATCATATGTTTAAAATTGTCGTCTGCTGTTGGGTTTTTTTTCAAAGTCGCGTAATGAAAATTTGACAGAAAATAAACATAATGACGAGTGACAAACAGCTTGAATCCAGATCAGACGCCGCATTACGCAAATGTAAATTAATGTCCCTCCCTATAACAACTCCCTCCAAACAAACACACACACACTGACTGTGTCTCCCATTGGGTGTCGTTGTAGAGAGGGTGCGCTGTACATAATATTTTTTTCTCCACGTTCTCCAGCCGTTTGACATTCCTGTGACACAGTGAAGTTCGATCTTAGGGACAGGTCTTTATGCATGAGCACAGTGAAAATTCAGAGAGCCAATTTGCATATTTGAAGCATATTACTGCGCCTTTATGGCTGGTGTCAAACGGCGACAAAAGCCAAGCGGGGGAATCTTTTAATTTAAGTTTTAGCACTATGTTGGCGACAATGTTAATAACAAATGGGATTGACCCAGATGAAACACTGAATTATTCGATTTCTCACAACGGGCCTTTTTCCGTTCTCTGACGTCTTGCAAACAAAAACAGCCGAGTTTGCGGAAATAAAAAAATGGCTTTCTTCGTAGATATTTATATGCATATAGAGAGTAAGGTAAACACATTTAAATATCAAAAGAAGAATCTATGTTCGCTGATAAATGCACATGTCTGCTTGGCAGCAACATGGCAGTAAAGTAAAAAGCTCCCACTTTTGTCCTTTCTAGTGACTCTAGTTACATGTACATGACGTCACCTGTTTTAGATATTTGACGTCTACTTTTATTGCTCTATGCATGTTTAATAAAAATTGACTTAAGTAATATCGCAATTAGTGTCGAACAGTTTTGATCGTGTGAAATATGGCAGCTTAATGCAGAATGATATACAGGTCATGGGATGAAAAGTATACAGAAAGTTCCTTTCGACATTTTTTTAATAAAGCGGCCACACGCATTTATCTATTTCTATTCTTCCAGATTACTGGTACAGTGGAGAAAACTTTATTCTCTCCCGTTTAAAAACGCAAAGCACAAAAACGTAGAAAATTACAAGTTTTTGACAATTCTCACTATTTATTTTAATCTGAGTGGCAAACAGTTTGGAGCCTGATCAGACGCCGGGTTACCCGGCGTCTGATCTGGCTCCAAACTGTTTGCAATGGAAAAAATAGTTTTAGCATAAACGCGTTTATTGGGAAAGAATAACACATTCTCCACTGTATGCTGCTGAACACTTTCACCACCATAGCTTACTTTAAATCGACTTTTGAAACAGTTTGGATCCAGATCCAGATTACGCGGCGTCTGATTAGGATCCAAACTGTTTGGTATTCGAATAATTATCTCTTCAGTCAAAACTTCAGAAAATATGTTTTTTTCATAATATTGTATACGACGCATTTGAGCAGACGATATTTTCAAACAGACGTTTAAATTGATGATGTAAGGGTAAATAGATATTGCACCGTTGATACAGGCAACTAACTTTCTCACGTTTCAAGTGTTTCAAAACTTCCTGGATTAAAATGACACTGGGTCGTTCATGACTTTTGTGTGTATTCAGGGCTCCAGATAAGAGTAGTTTTTCAAAAACTAAAATCTTTATTTCTGCATTAAACCCTATGGTGTCACTACTCATTAGAATCGTCTCTTTGAGACGATTCTAATGAGTAGTAACACCATAGGATTGGTGCTGAAATGAGTGAGAAACAGTTGGATTTGTTCAGAAAACTACCCCTTATCTGGAGCCCTGGTATTGATGATAAAATCAGTCATCAGTCATAGTCTGCTTAGTTTACCTACTTAAAACATGCTTCACTTAAAATTTACTAGTCTATCCTATTATACATGTAACATTCTTCTGAAAAGCAATAGCTTTTGTTCAGTAACGACTGCGGCTATTAAGAATAATAAGATCTTGATTTTCACTTAAAATGTAATAGATCTAGTCTTCCCTATTATGATTTTATTTTCTGATAAGCGTTAGACCTATTACGAGACGGGCAATAAGAATGCTCTCGATTTCAGTGTTAAAGGCAGACGGATACTTAAAGCAAGATGAATGAAAAGCAGAAAGCTCCCGCAGTTCATCCTGCTTTAAGGATGTCGGCCTGTCTTTTTGAGCATTATGAAATTTCCGAAAAATTTTACGAACTCGTTTTCAAAAAAATGGTAAGAACTCATTTTTGGTAAATGCATACAGTAATAAAACACTATTTTCCCGGGAAAAAATTGGATTTTCGTTCCGGAAGGGACTTTTTAAGTTTTATGTCCTATTCGTAGTTTACAGCATACACTGTTTTCATAGGTAGGTTGTATTTTGTTACATCCGATTTCATTTCAATTTCTCAGAATATAAGCATGAAATGTTCATGGTAGTATAGCTTTAGTATAAATTATAGATAACTCAATAGACAAAATGAAATTTTTTGGAAAAAAAATATTTTTGGTAAAAGTACACAAAAAATTGAAAAAATGAGAAAAAAATGGATTTTTTAGATAAAATGATCTATATCTTTTTTAAAAGATACAGGACCCTGTGTTTTTATTTGCTATTTCACTAAAACTTTTTGTTTGCAAGGCTAAAAACAACAAATAAAAAATTTGGTATTTAGTTTGCTACAATTTGTAGGGCAATTTTCACAGTGCCTTATTCTCCCATTATAAAAAAGTAGGTGGGGTAAATTTTACTCCTTTCTGGTGAAATCAAATATTTATATTTTGGATCTTGAAAAAAAACATTATTTTCAGGGTTTATTCTTACTATGTTAATATAAATTAGGATACTTTTGGTACAAATAGATTGTTTAAATAAAGATTGAAAAACCGTAGTACAAAAAAGTAGGAGTTTTTATGAAGCTTCAATTTTAGGGGGGTAGCCTGGAAAAATCTCAAATTGTGAAAAAGAATGGTCCGGCACCCCCACTTTTTTCACCAGTTTTGTCATAGAAACTTATTTTACTATCAGTATGCAAAGTTTGAAGAATTTGGTATTTACTTTACCAAGGTGCACCTACCCCCTTAAAGCTTACATTTATATAAAGCATATTAAAGTAGTCTTCCTTTTGAATTGCCGTGATAGAGAGACTTCATTAGGCTGCTTTAACCCTTTCACTGTCAATTTTTTCGTGAAATATTTACCCCTGCACCGCTTCATTGTCGTCTGCTTCAATTTTGTTGTTTGCAAGATAGTTTCAAAGTAAGATGCAATGTAGGGTATGGCCTAATGCATATGTAGTATGACAAAAAACATATCGGTACGAGTGTCAAACAGGTTGAATCCTGATCAGACGCTGCGTAATACCCAAACTGTGTCAAACACGCTTTTAAGCGTCATTGAGAGTCGATATATCAAGTACAGAGAAGAGGGCGTATTTCTTTCCCAGTAAACGTGCTTTTCAATGTACTACATCAATTATTTCCATAGCAAACTGTGTTGAACTAAACCAGACGCTTGATGACCTCGTGCCTAATCAAGTTCCAAACCATTTGCCACTTTGATGAAAAAAGAATTCTACACTTTTATTGCACTGCTGTTGCATTTAGATTCCTTTAACCCTTTCTCGGTTAACTTTTTCGTGAGATTTTTACCCCTTCACCGTTTCATTGTCGTCTGCTTCAATATTGGTGTCTGCAATGTCGTTTCAAATTAAAATATGGCAGTATGGCTGAAGAAATTTCAAAACGACTGTCAAACAGTTTGAACCCTGATCAGACGCCGCGTTACGCGGCATCTGATTAGGTCCAAACTGTTTGCAAACGCGCTTTTTAGCGTCATTTAGAGCGAAAGGGTTAAAATGGGAAAGACTAACGTCTTCGTCGTACTATAATAAGCCATAATAAAGTACAATTGGAGTCTCAAATCATTTGAACGACTTTCAACCCAGTTAGTCGTATATGCAGTTGAAAAGGGGAGTTTTAAATATCTCGTTTACATATCTCCAAGCAGTCAAAAGGGAAACCCTGAGATATTTTTCGAAACTGTTTGAACTCAAATGAGACACTAATTAAAAAGTGTATCGCTGTTTTGTTTAATAGTAAGAATGTCAATCGAAGACATGAAACTGTTTTGTTGCAAGGTATGAATGGAGATTGTATCCTGTTTCATCAGAGGAAAATTGTGGTCTACTTTGACAAGTCCTAGAAAATTGAACAATTTGTCTGAAATAGGATACCCTGATAACTATGTAGAAAAACAACGTATTTTCCAAGAAGGAAGCTGTCCATTTATTTAAATTCTTTCATCACCAATAGCGCAAAGTGTCTTTATTTGCAAAACTGGAGAAAAAAAATCAAATTACAATTTGTTAGTAGACGGTGATACGGCATAGCACATTTATTTGAACTATAGAAAGTAGCATTTGTACGTACTAGCTGTGTTTTGAGATCTTATTCAATATAACAGTACCAGATCACTATGTAACTTTGTATTGTTTTGTAAAACAGTAACTCTTTCACTGCCTTATCCAAAGTACATAGTATTCATTTTAATATACATATTTATTAAGTCAAAATACCTAAAATATATATATATATGAGAAATGAAAGCAGACTGGTAAGCGGGTTAATGCAATTAGCTTCGGCTTGTACCATCTCTCAAGATTAAGAGTATTCTCGAATGTCTCGATGTCTATGACAAGTGTTTACTTAACCCATAACGCATTACCCAATATAATTATTCCATGGCACGCATTTTAATTCTTTAACCCTTTGATTAATTCCTCCGCTATAAAATAGTTCCAATAGTGATACAAAGGTATTCACCAAACGAAATATTCCCTACATGTTTATACAGCGTTCGCTCTCTACAACGACATCCAATGGGAGACACAGATTGTGTGTTGTTGTTCGGAGGGAGTCGTTATAGAGAGGGAAAACAAAGACTTGGTTTTCATTTGCAAATAGCTTGAATCCAAATCAGACGCCGCGTAACGCGGCGTCTGATCTGGATTCAACCTGTTTGTTAATCGTCATTAAGTTGTTTCTTTCTAAATGTCCAATATGTAACTTTGAGAAAAACAGCAGACGACAACTTTAAGCAGACGATATTACAATAATAAAAGCGTTAGACAAAATTGTCCTGTTTAGGGAACGGCGGTAAGGGTCGTTGTAAGGAGGGAGCCGTTGTTGGGAGGGCCGTTATAGAGAGGGAGCACTGTAATTCCTACATGTTTATACTAGCAGATTGACTGAACACAAGCTATAGGGAAAGTGATAAAGCAATATTTCATCTTGCTGTAGGATGTCATATGTCAGTTGTCACCTGTCTTCAATATCATCATAGCGTCTTGAATTGAGAGGTGGTAACAAAGACATATTATTGTTCTAAATAGAAGTGCATGTGCACTGTGTGTTTATTGTTATTCTTGGCTCATAAGATTGTGTTCAATGCCAGTGTCTTTTGTCCCTGAACTTTAGCCGAAAAGTCTTATTGCACTGGGCACAGGAATTGTGCATATAATTCCGTGCATGTGGGCAACAGCCTTGAAAAGTTGTAACATTTTGTTATTGTTCATAATCAAAGTGTTCCGTCCTCTACAAAGGACAATTACAGTTATCAATTAATAATTTACGAATAATAAATGCAGACAATGATCAGACGGTGCTCTTTTTGCACAGCTATGTGTACTCTTAAAGGGACTCGCAACCGGATGGTGTACTTGTCAAAATAAAATAAAATACTCAAATAAAAGCAAATTTGTGGCATTATTTGGCTTCTGACATTAAAAAAATATGATCAGTCCAAAAAAAGTCTCAAGAATCGTCACCGAATCTTAGATTTTTAGATATTTTCCATCGTTTTTCTATACCGACTAGTAGACGGTATAGTTGTTGTTGTTGCTTCTCTACACGGGCTCAGACATAAACACGAGCCGAATTACGAAGTTGTATGCACTTTCGATCGCTACACATTGAAATACGTTAAATCGATCCGAGATAAACGGATAGTTCCGTGGTCCATTGGTCTAAGCGGTTTCCCTATTTTGCCTTCTGTCCGCCAATGCCGGGCCCCGGGTTCGAATCCCACCAGAGACCAATATTTTTTTTTATTGAAATACATTTTTTTAAACAGAATTTCTTATTCTAAACTAACTCTTTACCATTTATATAAGCGTTTGACACATATTTACAAATTACTATTTTTAATGCACCATCTGGTTGCGAGTCGCTTTAACAGGTGCATTGTGTGTAAATGACACGTGTGTGCGCCATCAGGGGTAAATGGATTAATTTTATTTTTAAATAAAAAAAGATATATCTATATTGATTGAAGGTAGTGAGTTGAAATTATTGCCACATATGCAAACCTCGGTGACGTAGATGAGACCGAGACACGGTTAAAATCCGGCGTATGGTTTAGGTCTGTACTGCTTGTAATGATTGAGTGAAAAGGGTATCAGAGGGCTATTTTTCTCAAAAGGTTGTTCATAACTTTTTAACCCTTCCCCCATAGAATCGCCTCTTAGCGCAATTAATTTATTCATCTACTGCAAAAATCTAATGAACCATAAGAAATAGTTTCTAAATCTTAGCAGATGTTTGCTTAAAGCAGGCTTTAAGTGGCATTAGGCTTTACTTTCAACCTGCTTTAAGTGGCAACCTTTCTTCAAAACTAGAAATAACTATGGGGAAAGGATTAATATCCTCACTGAATCAGTCACAACAAAACTCATGAATCGTGATAAGTTTAATAAAGTCACTGCTATGACGTCACCAACTTTTAACAATCGTCATTTGCTTTATTTCTCAAACATACAGTTTAGTTATTTCGACTTACGAATTATATTATTGAGATTATTGTCAAACAGTTTGGATACTTATCAGACGCCGCATGACGCGGCGTCTGATAAGTATCCAAACTGTTTGCAAAATAACCATTGTACCCAGGGTTCTCATGTATTTGTACACATGCAAACTGAGAAAATAAAAAGTACAGTAAAACCCCTCTAAACCGGACATGAGTGGGGTCAGCAAAAATGTCCGGTTTAAAGGGGTTTCCGGTTTAGAGGAGTTTTAACTTGTTTCTAGTATGGAAGATAGCTGACCACTTAAAGCAGGTTGAAAATAAAGCAGAATGCGCCTTAAGGCGCATTCTGCTTTACTTTCAACCTGCTTTAAGCCATAATCTGCTAGAATTTACAAAATATTTTATTCAGTGTAAGAAAAAACCAAAGACGTAATAAGGCGTGTTGATGATGTGATGGGTAAACATATAAAAGGATTTGAAACGGGACAAAAACTTTTGTCCGGTTTAGAGAGGATTCCGGTATTTAGAGGTTCCGGTTTAGAGGGGTTTCACTGTATTTTGATCTCCAGTAAGGCAGTGGGGGGGGGGGGGTAAGTCAGATGAATATCTACCGGGTAGGCGGAGAAGTAATTGCCAGTTTATTAGCCTATTTTTGTAAGTAATTTATAATGATATGAAATTGAATTTGTCAAGCCTGTACAGTGGCGGTATTGTATCATTAATCATGCTATATGCTTTATATTCCAAGGGTGCCGTGGTATAAATTGAAAGGACAAATAAAATTACCATATCATAAATCACTAGAAATAAACTATTTAAAAGAAAGTGCAAAATATATATATACAGTTACAATCCCCCCCCCCCCCCCCCCCCCCCCCCCCCCCCCGGTATTATGACTTCAAATATATTTTTTCTGAAGTTTTTTTTTAAAACCCGTTACCCTGTTACTTGTTTCATTATTGAAGACAGTGGTGGATGCTTAAAGGAATCTGGAGTCTTCAGGGAGCATTCTGTTTGTGGTTTTTATGCCCCGGGCATTTGAAGAGGAGGAGGCATATATGTATATAGTAATTGTCCAGTTCGTCTGTAATAGGTTAACTAGATTTTACCGTTTCGTCTAGCTTCAAAACTGCTTACTCAAATGCTTGGATACTTATACAGTTGTTGCCTTGCACCATTCCCAATCAACCAATATCACCCAACCATGATTTTGACCTTGACAATATTTGGGCTTAGAATATAGTAAATTGACTATTTCTTGGTTAACTAGATTTTACTTTTTCTTCTAGCGTCGACACAACTTACCCCACTGCTTTAATACGTATACAGTTGTTGCCATGGACCACTGCCAATCCACCCAAAATAGCTAACCTGGATTTTGACCTTAACCTATTCTGGACTTAGTATATTCTAAATTGGCTTTATCTTGGTAAACTAGATTTTACCGTTTTGTCTAGCATCAATACTATTGACTACAAAGGGTTCATACCTATACTATTGGTGTCTTGGACCAATACCAATACAGCACTCCCTCTCTACAACGACAACCAATGGGAGACAGTGATTGTATGCGTTGTACGGAGGGAGTCGTTATAGAGAGGGAAAATTGGTTTACATTTGCAAACAGCTTGAATCCAGATCAGACGCCGCGTTACGCGGCGTCTGATCTGGATTCAAGCTGTTTGTCATTCATCATTAAGTATTTTTCTGTCAAAATGTCGAATATGTAATTTTGAGAAAAACAGCAGACGACATCTTTAAGCAGAAGATATTACAGCAGTCAAAGCGTTAGACATAATTGTCCTGTTAGGGAACTGTGACAAACGTCGTTGTAAGGAGGGAATCGTTGTTGGGAGGGCCGTTGTAGAGAGGGAGCGCTGTACAACCATATTATAACATAACAGACGACGTGAGCGTTGAATAACACCCGTTGTTTAAATGTCATATATAACTAGTTAAATAACTATGCAAATGAGGTACGTCACGACGTCGTTACTTGTGACGTCATTAAAATGCGTTCAATGCGTTCAATTTCCAACGTCATCTTTCCATCATGTTGATTCAATTTATAGATTTTTGGTGCAATTAATCAATATAAGATCTTATTATACATATACAAATGTAATAACATAAACATTATGTTAGTGAACGGTGTTAATTTGGAACAACTTTTTTCCTGTGTAGATCTACTTATATCGCGCTTAGCATTCACTTGACCTCAAAGGCTGCGATAAATAACTTTTCTAGGTTATGTTATAAAAAGAATATAACATTCGTGTTAATAATTTATTGGATTTATCGAACTCGTCGTTTTAGAAAACGATAAAAACTCGGCAAAGCCTCGTTTTTATCGTTTTCTAAAAGACTCGTTTAATATATCCAATAAATTATGAACACTCATGTAATATCCTATATTTACCACACCTCAATTGGAGCTTTACCTTGACCTATTTTGGACTTATAAAAGATTCAGAACATATTATCAAGGGTGCCACTGGGGGCATGTGTGTTTATTGAACACGGTCTTGTTTTTCAACCTGCTTTAAGTACCATTTGCAAGGATATAGAAAATAGCCTTTAAGATGTTAATATATGAGTCCTGTATTGAATGAAACTGTTTTCTTCAGTGGAGGAATAAAAAACAACATGCTTCTGATGATACAAATACATTATTGTATAAATCTGAACTTTGTTTTCAGTGTAGGAATAAATTAAAGGAGTACAAATGCGTATCTTTGATTTAATGTGTGGTTCTCCTGTATATAAAACTGTTCTTCTTGGTTTACATACAGTAGAACCTCTTTATTACGACCACTAAAAAGAAGGCTAATTGTCTGTATAAATGACAGGTGACAGCATAAAGCAACGTGAAAGTGAAACAGAAAGCTCCTACATGTAGGAGCTTTCTGTTTCACTTTCACATTGCTTTAAGCATTGGCAATGGTACCGACCGATCCTTTTTTTTTTTTTTTTGGTTGCATAAACTTAGATCTGGATATATAAAGCCAAAGAGCGGAGAATAAAAAATTGATTTTTTTTTTTTTGATTTTTTTTTTGTTTTTTGTTTGGTTAACATGTATATAATTATATGAATTGCTTCAGTCATTAAACTGAATCTTATTAAGATTGTTAGTTATGATAGCATGCAAATGACACCTCAGCCCTATTCACAGATAATGATTTTTCATTTTGTGTTTCGAACACAATTACTGGATCGTTATGTAAAACGAACTATAACTTAACTAATTTGAGTAATTTAATAGTCAAAACATGTAATGAACAACCATACGATTTTAACTCTGTCACTGCCAATGGTGCCAGAAGGCGACTTTGCAAAAAGTTTAGATCCTGATTAGACGCCGCGTAACGCAGCGTCTGATCTAGATTCAAACTATTTGAAAATGTAATTAAAGCCTTTATTTTTTTATCTCTATGTAACATGGTGAAAAAGTTGTGACCCAACTGGGACTCGAACCCAGGACCTCTGGCTTACCATGCCAACGCTCTAACCACTGAGCTACCGAGTCACCCAGAAACGCCAATCAACCATTTCACCATATTCTCTACCCGGCTACACACACCCCCTCTACACAAGAATTCGTCCCGAATTCTTATTAAAGAACACTCCACGAGTTTCTTATTATTATTTCTGTACACTCCACGAGTTACATATTATTCTACGGGTTATTTACGTTGGGCGCCAAATGTAACATGGTGAAAAAGTTGTGACCCAACTGGGACTCGAACCCAGGACCTCTGGCTTACCATGCCAACGCTCTAACCACTGAGCTACCGAGTCACCCAGAAACGCCAATCAACCATTTCACCATATTCTCTACCCGGCTACATCTACAACGACTCCCTCCGAACAACACACACACACACTGTGTCTCCCGTTGGGTGTCGTTGTAGAAAGGGAGCACTTTACAATTCAAACTTAGGTTATATTTTTCCATACCTTTATATCATTACGAAGAATATCGGACATTCAGGTGGCTCACTTGCTCTCATTTTCGCGCATTAAAATAAGAAAGGCAATTTTTCTGAACAGATATCGTTCCTGTGCAAATGGTCCGTGTTAGCTTAATCATTTTCCATTATGATGAAATGTGTTTTGAAAAAATATTTTAATAAGATTTTGGTCCTTCTTTAAGTTGAAAAAGACACCTCTTAATCACATTATCCTGCAAATAAGCATCGACACGGTTAATATAACACGACCTTGTGCATTTGCAAATCGATATCAACTCTGTGCAAAAGGGTTCCTATAATTGAATATTTGTTCTTTCTTTTGATATAAATTTAAGAATTGTAAGTTAATATTAATTTGGTCCTTTTTCAAATTGAAAATGAATTTAAAGTGTTCAAAGTGTCATCGGGAGTTGCCGTAAATACCGAGCGATTGCGGAAGCAAATATCCGGTAAAAGCCGAACATTGACGGGCTCACAAGCTAGCGAAAAGCAGTTCTGCCTAACGTCTATCTTGCTCTGTATTTCAGAAAAGCGGAAATGCTTGGCAGAGTGTGTGGTTCGTACTGAAGGGTGAAACGATCTATGTATTCAAAAGTCAGGCAACTTCTCAAGAAAACGTAAGTACCTTAGAACATCCTCAAATCTATACATTAACCCACTGAACCCTGGTGACGAGTATGAGCGACCTTTACAAACATTTTATTTGGGAAGAGTACGTGTATCCTATAGAATACAGTGTAGAACAATACCAAGGACGGTCATGTGACCAATATATGAACAGTCTTATCACAAAAGCACGGGATCAGGAAATGATACGAATTTCCAAGGCACGGTGTATTTCCAATTCAGGCCCCAAGATTATAAGATATAAAAAATTTGAGTATAGTCTGAGATCAAGCATTAGATTGGTGAGATTGGGGCTTTCGCTGAGCTTTTCATTATGTAAACTACGTTATTTTCTAGTATAACCACGTCGGAACGCGTTTCCGGTTGCTCACAAGAATTCTTTCGTATGCGAATGGTCTTAAGACGCATTCTGCTTTACATCTGAGTATAGAAATATTTCTTATGCTACATTTCATGAATTAATAAATTGGAACTATTTTACTCCGTGGAAGAATAAATTACATGTATAAAATGAGTGTATATGGAGTAAAGGGTCAATTCCATTTTTGGAATACAGCGAAGCCTACTTATAACGAAGTCGTCGGGACCGTCTGATTTATTTCGTTATATCCAACTTTTATCATATCAGGTCCAGCGCTTATAAAGCATTTAGTTGAGTCTGAGTTCTTTCTCAAGCATTTGATTGGTCAGAAATGAGCCTAGGCTCAAATCTGACCAATCAATTGCTTGAGAATGATTTAAAACTCAACTCAAACGCTTTATACAAGCATGGATCCTGGTCTATTTTACTATAAGTTAATTAGAGATTGGGAATAAGATCTGTTTTGTATTTTCCAAAGTTTCGTTTTTCGTTATATCCAATGTATCGTTATATCCAATTTCGTTATAAGCGAGTTCCAATGTTGTTTTCATTGACTGTTTCAGCAAATTGGAAACTTAACCATTGACAGTGATACAGTATTTGAAAAGAGGAGAGGAGACACCAAAAAAGGATACAAGTTTGATCTCAAAACTCGCCGACGAGAAAACAAATTTAAGGTCAGTATTGTCTGAGGGTGATGTTTTGTATCATATGATTGAGAGTATGGGGCCATTAATGATTAAAATGCTGCATTATGCGGCGTCTCAGCAAGGTCAGCACAGTTTGCTATTGCATACAAAATGTTCTACTGTGTGGAAAACATTGCAGTGCTTTTAGATCACCCTTGTATATCTATAATGAAATATTCAAGCAAGCACATAGGGAGAGTTCATTATAGGAATAAACAACATATTTTTGACGTTCATGACGGTATGACTACATTAGCTTCGCAGGGGGTAAATTACGTAAACGCCCGAAGGGCGTTTTCGGGCGTTTTCGTTAAATTTACCCCCCGAAGCTAATGTAGTCATACCGTCATGAGCGGCAAAGAGATGTTGTTTATTCCTTATATTTATATTTATAGTTTCTGTCTTGTCAATTTAATGTGTTTATTTGCCAGATTTGTTTTTCTGTATAAGAATTTATCATATACCGGTCAAAGAGGTTTGATAGATGTAATGTCGATGTAATAGCCATTCCAGTTTCTAAATATGGTGAGAAAGTAGTCCCAACTACATGTACTGTAACTGTATTAAAAATTCAGGATTTTTTCCAGTAAACTTTCTCTCTGTGAATGGAAAAGACTTACAAGGCAAAAAATAACAGTGCAACTTGAATATCTATTGCCAAAGCACATTCTAAAAATACAGGTCGCGGTTGTTTTCTTAACCCATTTACACACATAGCAACGCGATGGCAACGGCCTATGGGTCTGTATCACTCCGCTAGTGTCATATGACCGTCGACCAATGGGAGCTTAGTGTTAAGTGCCCGATGTAGTGTATTTGAAGAAGTCCACGAATATCACGGGCGAAATCCGAACTGGCTAAAACCAGATTCGAAGTGTAGGTTCATCGAGGGATGACCTGCAAGTTTTTAATAGGATTACATAAGGACTTTGCAGAGTGAATGTAAATATTGCAACATCCAGGCATGAAAGGTTTAATGTCGGATTGAACGTGTTTAATTCATCTAAAATAAAGACTTTGTTCATTTTATTCAACAGATTCTGTATATCACAGGTGATTCATGCAGAGTATATAGTTTTTATGTTGAAATCATTAACTAAATGGACTCTAGTCCCGCATAAACGTATGCATGTAAAAAGCATATTTGTCCTGCGCATACAATGTACATGTATATTCATATCAAGGTGCTCCTACAATGGCCTTCCGATCAGGGTCTGTACTGTTGCAATAGTTTGAAATATATTGGAAAATCTTTAAATAGTAAAAAAAATTGATCCTATTTACAAAATGTAAGATTAATTGATGAATACCAACACTGAAGCTATGGACAGGATAGAGGCTGGATATCAAATTGTGCTATATATATTTTTTTACATTTATGCAGTCGAAACTCGATACTTCAAACCCGCTTAAATCGATCTTACCAGTATTTCGTAAGTTGATTTTTGATAAGTCGATCTCGTTTAAGTCGAACATACCCGTATTTCAAAGTTAAAACGTGGCTAAGCCACGTTTTAACTTTGAAATATGGGTATGTTCGAACAAACGCGAGTGCGTAGAATCGAGTTTTTACTGATTTACTCTTTGAATGCTGGTGTTGCAATACAAAATGCAAACAGTTTGAATCCTGGTGAATCTCATCAGGATCAAAACTGTTTGCCACTCTGGCCAAGTTTTGAAAATAAAATTAAGAAAGTTTTAATTTCAGGACAATAGCAGACGACACTGATTGTTGCAGACGACAATTTTACCTAGCATTCAAAGAATTAAAATTTGTCTCAATTTCAGACTGCAAAGTCAGCAGAAAGAGAAGAATGGAGGGCATATATAATGGGTCTCGCAAAGGTATGTCTATATATCTTCCTGAAATAATCCCCTTCACTGCCTTACTCCGAGTACATGATGGTTATTCGAAAATAGTGTGGATCCTGATCAGACGCCGCATGACGCGGCGTCTGATCAGGATCCAAACTGCTTGACTCTCATTTCAATATTTCTTAATAACATTCAAAATACCTAAATCTAGATCTAAGAAATACAAACAGACGACAATTGTTTCAAGTTGATGACGTCGTGACAGTGAAGGGGTTTTACTCGTCGGATTTATAATACCTAAAGAATTTCGTATTTGATCTGCATGTAACACGAATAATGTGTAACCTGAAAGGAACAGCCATAACTGAATTACTGAAGCATCGCAACAAAATGATTCGCGGAGAGCAGAAAGGTATTCACAAGTACCGCCCTAGAGAAATTACGTCTATAGAGGATATTGTATGAGTGTTCATTATTTATCATTTTTAATAAACGAGTTGACTAAAATAATATGACGCGAGCCTTGGCGAGCGTCATATTCATTTTAGTCAACGAGTTTATTAAAAATGATAAATAATGAACACGAATGTGATATTCTATTTATCACATTACAAGTTCAAGCACCTATTAAATTGATTTGAAGCCGTAGTTTGTAGACCCTACGCTATATAGATTTTCCGCCAAACGTTACGTTGTTTACGTTAATGTCATAGTAAATGACGTCATTTGGCACCCCGCTACATGCAGCGCTTATGGACGAACAAGTTAGGCCGGAGCCCAAAAAACGATATTCCACTAGTGGATTACGATATTTATACAATCGCTTTCTGCAACTCCCAGTCCGCAAATTATGTGATAAATAGAGGATAATCAATTTCTTTGGATTGATATGAAAAATATATCACGAGAATGGGTGTTATCTGGTTAAAAAACGAGTCCGCAGGACGAGTTTTTTAACCAGATAACAACCCATTCGAGTGATATATTTTTCATATCTATTCAAAGGAATTGATTATTCTATTTATTATATATATTTTAATGACGTTTTTACAAAAAAACACACACAAAATTGTTAACCGCGACGTAACTAAACTAATAATGACGTGACGTCACAAAAAGTGATATCATCACTACATGTAGTGATGATATCAACAGTGACGATATCAAATTTATCTAACTGAGAAATCTCTATAAATCATGGATATGTATATAATAAATACGAATTAAACGTCATTTTGTTCAATGGAATTGATTGGGGCGAATGTAAATATTCCTGCATGTATGTGTATCCGTACGTGCATCCGTGTACATATTTCCTAAGGCACATCAGCAGACGATAACTAATTAAACTTGATGACGTCATGGCAGTGTTGGGGTTAAAGACAATGTGAGCTTTATTACTTTCAGGGTCGAGTTCCCAGCGATATTGATCTGCTCAAGTCGGATATAGACAGAATCCAGAAAGATATAGACTCCTACAGGACGGGAGGCCCAAACAGAGAGTCAGCTTACTCAGGTAACGAACAAGTATACTAGAAAGGTTATTGGATAATTATTCCATTACCCCCCCCTAGCCTATTTCTATTTAGACGACATGTGGCTGCTTCAAACAGGTTGACAGTAAAGCAGAATGCGCCTTAACCCTTTACCTGATAGCCTATTTCTAGTATTGAAGATAGGTGACCACTTAAAGCAGGTTGAAAGTAAAGCAGAATGTGCCTGAAGGCACATTCTGCTTTACTTTCAGTCTGCTTTAAGCTAAAATCTGCTAGCTATTTAAATTTTTGTAATGGTAATTGTTCATGAGGGTATTAACTGGAACTATTTTCTTCAGCGGAGGAATACATTAAATACGCTTAAAGTCGCTTCTATGGGGGAAAGGGTTAAGGCGCATTCTGCTTTACTTTCAGCCTCTTTTAAGCTATCAAATTCCTGGATATATAGCAAATATTTTGTACAATACATATTCATGACTGTATAAATTGAAACTATTTTCTTCAGTGAAGGAATAAATTAGAGGCGTAAAAATGCGTATTTATAGGGTAATGGGTTTTAATGGTATGGAATGGATCGAATCGTACGCACACCAAACATTTTCACATAACATGTATTTTCTAGCCTTCTTCCAAATGAATCCACAGGAATATGGTTTAACCCATTACTTCATAAATACGTCTGTTACGCTTTTAATTTATTTCTCCACTGAACAAAATATTTCTCTTTATACAGACATGAATATGCAACATGGGAAGTGTTTTCTATATCCTAGCAGATGCTAGTTTAAACAGATCGAAAGTAAAGCAGAACGAGCCTTATACCTCGCTCACATTTGCTGCGGCTGCCGTACGGCGGCCGCACGGCTAATCATTTCTACGGCGAGTAGCAATTCCCCGGCCGCCGCAGAATTCCTACGGCCTCCGTGTGTTGCGCTCACATTTGCTGCGGCTGCCGCGCGGCGAGATTTTATTTTTGTGGGGTTAAAAAACCTGCGGCAACCGTACGGCCGCCGTGCGTCAGCCGTACGATGAACGCACGGCGACCGTACGGCCGCCGTACGGCAGCCGTGGAAGTCCCATCAGATACCCTGCAATCAAAATGCTGCTCCTGCTAAACAACTTGGTTTTGCTACATGTTCACACAGCTAATATCAGTCCAACAACACCATGAAATCAAAGGACACATTTGGACAGCATTTAAGAACATCTCAATCCATTTTAAGATAATATGTTTTACATATATGAACAAAAGTACAAATGCACAATAAGAAAATTGACCATTGAGTTACGGCAGCCGTAGAACCACTCTCCGGCGTGTGTTTCTACGGCCGCCATAGAAATGAAAAAATGTTATAACTCCGCGTTATAATTCTACGCCGAGCTCTACGGCCTGTAAAATATTGGGATAAGCCGTGCGGTTGCCGTACGGCCGCCGCACGGCCGCCGTAGAATCTCTACGGCCGCCGTAAGATTCTCTCGATTTCACGTTTCTGCGGCCGCCGCACGGCCGCCGTAGAGCAAATGTGAGCGCACTATTACGTCGACTCATTCTGCTTTACTTTCAACATACTATAAGTGGCTACCTGTTTTAAAATTAAAAACAGGCTATGGGGTAAAGAATGCCTACGAACCTTCGTGACATATATAATCGCCCTTTGTAAACACTTTACATGAGAAAAGTACACTTGTCATACGCAGATTTGGTCTGCACTTTTTGTCATTTTGCAATACATTTGAGCTAAAAACTCTTAACCCATAATCCCATAAAAACGCTTTTTACACCTTGAATTAATTCCTCTACCGAAGAAGATAATTGCAATTTGTACAGCCACAAATATGTATGATAAAAATTGTTTTGAATATTTTAGCGGATGGTAGCTTAAAGCAGTCTGAATGTAAAGTAGAATTAGCTTTAGGGCACATTCTGCTTTACTTTCATCCTGCTTTAAGTGGTAACCTATTTTCAAAACTAGAAACAGGCAATGCTGTAAAAGGTTAACACAAAATATGGACTAGACTCAATTGTGAACTGAAACTGCCCATTTGAAGTAACTGGGATGAATGAGTTAAAACTGGCCTATATCTCAAGTTTGGATACTCTTGATCGCTCACTAAATCTTTGCTGTTTCATTTCAGGACCCGAGAGTGGTATTTTTGTAGACAACATTAGCGGGATATCTGGTTACAACGGTTCTTCTTCCGGTAGTAACGGAACAGGTTCACGAGAGTCGAAGCTGGATCCCGGCGGACCACTCATGGTAAGCACATACATGTACATCGCTTTCTTTTACAGCAGGGCTGCCATTTCTCCGGATTTTTCCTAAATCTTCGGATTTTTCTCCAGTACATGGTAGCTTAAAGCAGACTGAAAGTAAAACAGAATTCGCCTCAAGGTAGTCGCATGTCAACAAAACTAGAAACAGGCTATGGGGTAGAGGTACGATTTCGTAAAATCGCACTTGAAAAATGCAAATTTAGAAATCTTAGGATTGTTCACGTCAACTTATGACACTGTTACAGTGGAGAATAAGTTATTCTTTTCCGTTTAAACTTAACTAAATGCAAACGCAATATAATGAACTGTAGAAAACGACAGCTTTTTGGCAATTGTTTAAATCTGATCTGGCTCCAAACTGTCTGCAATAAACAGCATTGCTATAGTACAAACGCGTTTATTGGGAAAGAATAACGTTTTATTCACTTGTCCCAAGCTTACTCAAAACTGTGTTCGGTGGCTATTGGTATTGGAAGCAAAGATATGCGTGTTTGTATTGGACCCATTACCCCATAGCCTGTTTTATACGGTTTTGGAGGCAGCTAAACACTTTAAGCAAGTTTGAAAGTAAAGCAGAATGCGCCTTAATACGCATGTTTTACATGTAGTCATAAACATATTCCTTGTATCTCTTTAGATTGCATAGTTTATTTGTAAAAAGTCAATACACCGGACTTGGCCATTTGCAATGAGAACACTGTTCTTCAACCCGCTTGTGCCTACGACCCCATATATGGGACATAGGCAAACAGTGCAGACTCAGATCAGACGCCGCATTATGCGGCGTCTGATCAGAGTCTACACTGTTTGCTGATAGGAATTTCAATGTAAAACAAAATTAAAATAAAAAAATTTGACCAGGCATCCCTTTAATAAAAAATGGACTGATCCAATAGAAAACATGGAAGAATCCACTGGGCTCAAATGGGTTAATCATTCTCTTTCTGTATAGCCTCATATGAAACCCTGTTATTTTGTGAACATTTATAATCGGAACCTTAACACCCGTTAATGAAATCGAGAATCATTTCCTCAAAAGAAAGCAAATTGTTGAGCCATGTAGGACAAATCATATAAGAAAACAATGCAGACCATGGACGCACTGTCTAACCTAGATCTACACAAAAACAAAACACGTATACATTTAAATATATACGCTTGTTTTATGAGAGGGGTTTAAACATACAAATATATAAACAATGCAACCAACGATAAATACTGAGAAAAATAACCATAAAACTAAAATCATAGTTTACATTCATGATTACGAGTGTATGTAGTAAAGGTTTAAAGTCAACAATTTTATAGTTGTTTGAACCGTCCAAAAAATAAGTTTTTAACTAGTGGGGGGAAATCATGAGCAACACAAGCAAACAACTTACAAAATAAATTGTAAGAGTTATCCCCCTTACTCATCCTGGTTAGCTATAACTATCATCATCAGACGTTTTAGTTCTTTCCCGTATTTATAAGCGCAAAAAAACGCAAAACGCAATACAATTAAATGTAGAAATCGCTTTACTTAAAAAAGATCAAACAATTGATTTTAAACTTAGTGACAAACAGTCTGGAGACAGATCAGACGCCGGGTTACCCGGCGTCTGATCTGTCTCCAAACTGTTTGCAAGGGAAATCATTGTTTAAGCATAAACGCGTTTATTTGGAAAGAAACGCGTCTTCTCCACTGTAGGTAGATATATATCTTTCATATTTGTCGCCACATTTTATTAACCTCTTCACACCTATTTTTCATTAACAATCTAAAAGCAAAGAGTATAGACAAGATCAGTAGAATCCTTGAGGCAGATCTAGGATTGCACTTGTTTGCCTCACTGATCCGTATTGAACCCGTTTATCGCCGAAGTCGACAGTAAGCGACTTTGCAAACAGTTGGGATCCAGATCAAGATCCAAAATCCATACTGTTTGACACTCGAATCAATATTTCTGAAGTCAAACGGCTACCTTAAATCTAAATTTTAAACTTTATTGCAGACAACAATATTTAAGCAGACGACAATATTTAAGCAGACAACAATATTTAAGCAGACGACAATATTTAAGCAGACAACAATATTTAAGCAGACGACAATATTTAAGCAGACGACAATATTTAAGCAGACAACAATATTTAAGCAGACAACAATATTTAAGCAGACGACAATATTTAAGCAGACAACAATATTTAAGCAGACAACAATATTCAAGCAGACGACAATATTGCGGCGAAGGGGTAAAACTCACGATTAATCTGGCGCCGAAATGGTTAACCCCTTCACTATCTTAGCCAGAGTGCAATTATATTTTAACTCTTTGAACCCTAGTAACGCATATGTGCGTCATTTGCAAACAGCGTGCCTGTGAGGTGTACACTTGTCCTTTGCAAACAGTGTCGACCCTGATCAAAGGGCTCCATAAGGAGCCCTTTGATCAAGGTCTACACTGTTTGTCATTTTGACATTTATTGTACAAATAACCCTTTAAAGTCAAAAATGGACCAGACTAAATTAAAAACTAGAACTGTCCATTTGAGGTTTCAGGGAGGAAAGTGTTAAAGGAATTTATATCCTAGTCAGAGTTAATCGGCGTCTGATCATGATCTAAACATTCATTACGATATTTTCTTAACTAAATTCACCTAAAATTTGAATTTGAGTTATAAAAAAGCAGACGACAATTGTTTAAAGCATATGACGTCAAGGCATTGAAGCGGTTAAACTGTCTACGATTATAAACGATGATAACCAGTTTATTGAACTCTTTGCATACTGGGTAACATTTTCGTCTGCAACAATTGTCGCCTGCAATTGTTCTAAACATAAAAATTTCTAAAAAGGAATTCAAAACACAGTTTTAGTGTCGACCAGTTTGGGTGCTATTAATGAGAGCTTATTTACGCAGCGTCTCAGCTGGATCGAAACTGTTTGCAAAGGTAATCACTGTTGCACATACAGTGGAGAATCTGTTATTCTTTCCCGTTTAAACGCAAACGTACGCAAACGCAAAACACTAAAACGTAGAAAAGAACAACTTTTGGACTATTCTGATATTTCATGTTTATCTTGGTGGCAAACAGTTTGGAGCCTGATCAGACGCCGGGTTACCCGGCGTCTGATCTGGCTCCAAACTGTTTGCACTGCAAATAATAGTTTTAGCGTAAACGCGTTTATTGGGAAAGAATAACAGATTCTCCACTGCATCTGCCGCTACAATAGCCACCATTAAAGCGGAATGCGACATATATAAAATAGTACATAAATTTGCAGTTTCTAAATCATTATCTCTCTCTATCAAACTAAACCTAATACAAACGCAGTAGATTTACAAAAGCTTTTTTGAAAATGTGAATTTTATCTAAATGTCAAACGGGTTTTGTCCCCATCTGACTCCGAATGTCTCACAAATGTCCCAAACTGTTTACATACGACATAGAGATTTATCCACCCCTGTAGATATTTATCATCCTGTTTATATAAATCTCTACTTAACTTTTCAATTAACGTTCAAATCATCAAGATACCGGTCTGACCTCCACAGTTATAGGAAAGTATGTGCTATGCCATTTAACCTCTTCACTGCCATGACGTCATCAATTTTAAACAATTTTCGTCTGCTTTCAGTTTAAACAGTATTTTATTTCAAAATAGTCACAGTCATGACTGACAATACATACAATTTCACACATAAATACTAGGATTAGAAAACAAGTTTGGTTCAAACTTATATAAATTCGTCTGCTTTTATTTCTCAGATTTAATCTGGAGGTACATGTATTTTGACTTAAGAAATATTGAAATGTCAGATAGATTTGCAAACAGTTTTGATTCTTGATCAGACGCCGTGTAGGTGTGACACTCATATCAATACTTCTTAAGTCATACTACCTGCAATATAACTTTGAAATAATCTTGCAGACGACAATATTGAAACAGACGACAATGTAGCGGTGAAGGGGTAACAAACGCACGACTAATTTTGCAGTGAAAGTGTTACAGTGGAGAATCTGTTTTTCTTTCCCGTTTAAACGCAAACGTACGCAAACGCAAATCACTAAAACGTAGAAAAGAACAACTTTTGGACAATTCTGATAATTCTTGTTTATCTTGGTGGCAAACAGTTTGGAGCCTGATCAGACGCCGGGTTACCCGGCGTCTGATCTGGCTCCAAACTGTTTGCACTGCAAATAATAGTTTTAGCGTAAACGCGTTTATTGGGAAAGAATAACAGATTCTCCACTGTAAGTGGAGACATAGTTAATTGACTTGAAACAAACACCTGCTGTAATCACGTAATTGAACACAGACGTTATTTTTTAGTTGCTTTAATTGAGAGAATTCGCTGTTTTAGGTTAATGGCAGTTTTACTGCGAAGTACGAACAGTGTAGAATGTAGACCTTGATCATGCATGAAAAGCTTAACCAATTATGCACACGATCCGATATATGGGACATATGCAAACAGTGTTGACTCTGATCAGACGACGCATTATGCGGCGTCTGACCATAGTCTACACAGTTTGCTGATAGGAATTTCAATATAAAACAAAACGAAAATGAAAATTAAGACAAGGCACCCCTTAGATAAAAAATGGACTAATCCAATTTATAAGCATAGAAGAATCCAGTGAGTACAAGTGGGTTAATGTTTTGTACATGTACTGCCTAAAACTGAGTTGTGAATTAGTCTTAATAAGTATATACACTATACATAATTCGGGAAATGGAACATGTAGAAGAGAAATTGCACAGCCGATATATTTCAACTAAATCTGATAAGAAGATGTAAATCTTTGTAATAGGCGACAAATCACGGTCATAGGCTATTAGTTTACCCCCATCACTGCAGGTTTATATGCACATATACCCAGAATGCATTGATAATTTGCAAACAGTTTGGATCAAGATCAGATGCCGATTAAATCGGCGTCTGATCAGGATTCGAACTTTTTGACACTCGTATCAAATATTATATCTATCTAAATGCCCAAAATCTAAAGTTAGCCAAATAAAAGCAGACGACACATATTTTAAAGCAGATGACGTCATGGCAGTAAATGGGTTACACGTCACTACTTTAATGCTGCAATAATGTCGGCTTGAACATTATCACCTGTATTGTTTTATTTTCAAGTTAAATTTTTTGGGCAAATTGAACGAAATTTGTAATTTGAATAAAATATGGCCATATGTTCCAGAATATTTTAGAACTCGATCAAACGCCGCTGTTTTAACGGTGTCCAAACGTTTAGCAAAGTGTAATCACAATCTTTCTTTATAGTTAAAGGGTTAGCCCCTTCACTACCCTGTCGTTTTCTGCTTTAAACAATTGTCGTCTGCTTTTATTTCTCAAAGTTAAAGTTTAGGTAAATTGACTTAAACATATCGTAATTTGTTTCAACAGTTTGGATCCTGATCAGACGCCGCGTTACGCGGCGTCTGATCAGTATCCAAACTGTTTGTAAATAACGATTGAATTCTGCGTAATGCAGTAAAGGACTTAATTCACTTGTCGTTTTGTCTCGACGTTAAAATGAATAATTTAATTAACGAAACGAACACCATACCTATTTAAATATACGTAAATAAATACCAAAGAGCTCAGCCATGACTGGGTTAGAGCCATAGGCTGACAATTATGACTGGTTTACGATCTTGCTGGTTCATTTGGGTCTCAATTAAGAACCAGTCTGTTTTGTCACTCTTCATTGTGCGAAGGCGAAAAAAATTAAATCATAACTTTGTTTGATGTCAAAGGCTTCTGATAAATGCATTGTTAACATGACCGCTGAACGCGTGAAATAAATGTGTGATTTATTGGTTTACTACCTGACTACATTTACACGTACATGTAGGTCATGGCTATATACGCGTACGAGTCAACATAATAATGTTAAAAATTCTAAATCAATAAATGTGATATAATTAAAAGAAAACAGTGCTAATCGGATCCCAAAGTCTGCTATTACTATACATCTCGGTAGAAATGCCTGACTTTTGAAAACAGATACACGAAAAAAGCTTTCAAATCAATATATTTAAAATACTACTGTAAACCATAAATAACCATTCACGACTCTAAAGCTCTTCTGTAAATTCATGTTTTGCTTGTGTATACATATTTGACCTTCTTCTAAACATGCTGATGTATGTTTTATGCAATAAAGGATTGAATTGAATTGAATTGAATATACAAGCAGGTAAACCTGGTTAAATGAGTGGTCAATCTCTTTAAACAGTCAATCCGATGGAGCGGCCATTTAACCCCTTCATTGCGCTATCCCGACTACAACGGTTATTTGCAAACAGTTTGGATCATGATCAGACGCCGCGTTACGCGGCGTCTGATCAGGATCCAAACTGTTTGACACTCATAACGGAATAACTTTAATCAAATTACCTAAATTTTAATCTGAGAAATCAAAGTGGACGACACTTGTTTAAGCAGATGACGTTATGGCGGTGAAGTAGGTTAAACGAAGATCCGTTATCAGTAATGCCAATAATGCTCCTGAAGATTTTTGCATTACCTTTGTTCTGCATTTTTAACCAATTGATACGTTTTACACAAATTTTACTGAAAGTCAAATGTTCATTCAATATGGTTAAAGTTACACTAAGCAACCATTGAAACGACCATAATACGCTGCCTGTCTTAATGACAAATGACAACTTACCACATGCCAAAGAAACACTTTAAGGGTGTTTCAAATCCATAAGCGATTTTTTTCAAAGTATTAAACTTTTTTCTATCATTTATTTTTGGAAGAGCTGTTTATGATGAATGAAAAATGAAAATATGTATATATGGTGGTGTTCTTTCTTTTGAGCTACAGCGATTTGAAAAAGGTATGTCAAATTTGGATTTTTTTCAAATTTTACCCATCCAGAGTAAAAGCTTCAGTAAAATCTATTTCAAAACAAAACAAACATGGTAATTTGGGTATTCTTTATTTATTGCATGTCTATGGTGGTATTTTCACATATAGAAACCAAATTTAGACATAGCAGGCACCAGGTTTGAACAATACGGATCATTGAGTATCAAAAACAAGCTTTTTATAGGGCATGATTTTATTAGATTTTTATTTTATGAATAAAAGTCAAAAAGTTTGAAAATGAAATAGTTCTAGTATTTAACTTTTTCTTATATTCTACCAGATAAAGGCCCATGCTAAGGCAGTTCAAAATATGAAAAGAAATTGAAAAGTCAGTGTTGAACATTTTGAGTTATTAAAATAAAAAGAGTTATCTCCCTTTACAAAATTTACAAAAAAGTACCATATCGATGTTATTTAGAGCTTTATAAATTTCACATTTGGTGCCCGTTTTCTCTTAAACTAGTTTTCGTATGAAGAAATATTACCATAGACAGGAAATAAATAACACAAATTTGGGAATTTTTCAAAGTATATGAAACACTCTATGATGGTTATGTTTTGAAGCGCTATTTAAGATAAATAAAAAAATAGAAAAAGTGTACATTTTGGTGAACAACTTTTGGCTCTACGGCAATGTAAAATTTACCCCACAATGCTAGAAACAGGCGGTAGCTTAACTGAGACCAAAACACTCAGTTTACCACATAGCATTGTTCTGTTTTGAAAACAACTTACTATTTAAAGCAGGTTGAAAGTATAGCAGAATGCGCCTTAAGATGCATTATGTTTTACTTTCAGCCTGTTAGCTTTCACCTCGAACCTTATTGGAAAAGCCTTCTTTTTGTCTTTGTTCAGAACTTCCTATAGTTGGGGACTACTGTCCTTAGTGTAGAAATAACTACATACGCAGAGGCGTAAAAGGGCGTATTTATGGGGTAGAAGATTAAAAATCTAAGTTTGGCCTGCATTATGCCGAACAGCAGTTCTTAACAGACACCAGTCTTACTTTGAACGTGTGTTCAAGACAGGGTTGACTGTTAGTAGAGAAACGTAATATTTTGTCAAATCTGGGCTTAATCTAGGTATAGTCACAGAATGCTTTCAGTGTGCATGTAATATGAGACAAAGTATATGTTGACAGATTTATGGACACAATGGACACATGATTAAGATCTGTCCTACCACTTTACTTGTCTGGTACATGTATATGCAAACAGTTTGAATCCAGATCAGACGCCGAGTAACTCGGCGTCTGATCAGGATCCAAACTATTTAACATGCATTTTTAGATTTCATTTTTCTAATGTATGAAAATTACATAAAATTAATGTAATTGAATTTTGCAATTTTTGCAGAAGACACTTCTAGAAGCAGGCGGTTTGACGAAAGAAGAAATATTAAGATCGGTTAACAATCGTTGACAAATCGAGATAGGGTTGTCCGTGTAGCAGCTTTGTGTGGATACGTCATCCCGCTGGGTGTCCATTCAGAAATCGGATTTGTTCTGGGGCACTTTTCAATACAAATTGGGCCAAGCCCCAACATATGCTAGCATTTTATCCGGTGTTTTACCCCTTTGGCGCAGAAAATGTATTGCCCTCTTTAAATATGAAAGTTTAATATTCATTTGCTAATTTTGCGGATGTACGACGCGTGTGACAAACATTTTGGATCCTGATCAGACGCCGAGTAACTCGGCGTCTGATCAGGATCAAAACTGTTTGTAAATATCGAGCAAACCTTGTTATTGCATACAAAGGGCTAACAGTCTCTTTTTGCTGAATGGCTATGTATAGGTCTAATGATAGAAATAACATCTGCTATATGTTTTGTTCTGATTCCTGTATTTGGACGTCGTAAGCAAGTTTTAATTACGTCCGTTTGCTTAAAAAAGAGTCAAACGGCAATAATTATAGATATACAGGGACAGATCCACTATTTAGGCTTAATAAGGGGACGTGTTTAAGGGTGCAACACTGTTTGATCATTTATAGTTTTAAGAAGCGCTAAGTATATGCCAATGCTTTATGCCACGATATGACATAAACTTTTGGACACTACGCATAGAAAATAGTGTAGATTCTGATCAGACAAGTTACCTTTCCTAACGCAGTGTCTGGCAAGAGTTTACACTGTCTTAAATGTTCAAAACGTTTTTGTTCACACATCATTAGTTGATTTTTGTACAACATCGGATTATAGAAAGAGGAATGCAAACTGGGTTTTATATATATATAAGATCCGCCCTTGAATTAAGCTGTTTGCAGTTCAGTTCAGTATAACCCGTATTTTGAAAGTGTTATGCTAAGGGTGTGTCACGGCTAAGTTTACGCTATATAGAGACTGAGCACTACGCTACTACCGGTTGCACCTGTATTTACATCCCTTTTGGATTGATGAAGTTCAGTCGTTTTTGTGATCGGACAAAAATGTGAGGTTTCATAAAAAGTGAAAATTTAACAGTGACATCGTGTAGAGGGGGGTTTATGGTGTTGTGTCAGTTATATTCTGTATAAAGCCGTCCTTGGATTTATATTTACAGTAGAGTCCCGCTCTTACAAACCATTCGAATAAATTTTAACCATTTACGTGTTAAAGATAGGGCGTAGCTTAAAGCAGGTTGAAAGTAAAAGCAGAAAGCTCCTATCGGAGCTTTCTGCTTTTACTTTCAACCTGCTTTAAGCAGGTACCTGTTTTAAAACTTCAAACCTGTTTTCGTTTAAGTGGTTTTAATAGCCGGGCGTTAGCGTACATTTTGTTATAATTATAGAGGGTGATAGTGAGAAAAATTAGCATATGAATTAGTAGACCGAGTGTATGAATCACTCGTCACTGACAAAATTGTATGTAGAAAACCAAGATATTGGATAATGAAATCACAAGTTATAAGGAATATAAGTGTGTTGATAACGTGTTATATAGAAAGTGAAGCATTCACGGATCTTTAAGTAGTTTAAGTTTTAACCCATTACCCCATAGCCTGGTTCTATCCTTGAAGACAGGTGATTACATAAAGCAGGTTGGAAGTAAAGCAGAATCCGCCTTGCGGCGCATTCTACTCTACTTTCTGCCTGCTTTAAGCTATCATCTGCAAAGGCATAGTACATAGTTCTCATGATACATATTCATGACTGTATAAAGTGGGATTGTTTTCTTTAGCTTAGGAAACTGCGTAAAGGCAGTGTTTATGGAGTAATGGGTTAATACAAAGCCAGTTATATTGGGGTTCGAACACTTGGATTACCCTTAGGCAGACTTGTAAAGGATAGAACATACAATGGAACTTATGGAGACTTGAAGACGGTATAAGGTTACGAATAAGGCTGAGTAAAATGCATAATATACGTATGGTATTTTAACGAGGCATATATATATTTGCCATAAGGAGGACATTTGTTTATATAACAAGATTACCCGGCCATTATGTCCAGTAGATATGGGTCAACAAGGAAAGTGCCCAAAGAGGTTCGTTTCTGGACGGTCAGGTTGCCCAGATACTCGGTCCATCGTGAGCCATTAGACACGGTATATCAGCGACCACGATGGGTAGGTGATGGATGGTTTAGATGGGCTCTATTTGTTAACCCTTTACCCTATAGTTTGTATCTAGTTTTGAAGGCAGATTCACTTAGTTAACCCATTTGTGCCCAGTGGATTCTTCCATGCTTATATATTGGATTAGTCCATTTTTTTTACCGTAGGGGTGCCTGGTCTAAATTTTCATTTTCTTTTAGTTTTATATTGAACTTCCTATCAGCAAACAGTGTAGACTCTGATCAGATGCCGCATAATGCGGCGTCTGATCAGAGTCTACACTGTTTGCCTATGTCACATATATTGGATCGTGGGCACAAATGGGCTAAGCAGAATGTGCCAATGCGCTTTAAGAAGCTGCCATCTGCCAGGAAATTAACGTATTTTTTATGGTGTGGTGAACATTCATGGCTCTATGAATTGGAACTATTCTCGTCATTGGAGGAAAAAGGGTGACCCTAATGACGACAGAGAGACAAACAAACAGACATACAGACACATATAGAAATAGAGAGAGGGGTAAAACAAGACAGGCTAAGCTTTTAACAGACACATATCAGACAGACAGACAGACTGACAGGCCGGGAGGAAGATATACAGTGAAAACGAGAGACAGATAGACAAATATACATAATGATCAGAGAGATAGAGACGTGAGGAGAGAACGAGACAACAAATGACGGAAAAAGAAGGGAGACGGATGGAAATTGAGCGGCAGAGAAAACAGACATACATACAGACAGTCGGACAGAGACAGAGAGATTCGCCATAATAGGATAGGTTATAAGAATAAAGAAACATGCAGGAAATACTTAGTTCGAAAAGTGAGCGAGGAAAGTAGGGAAACTTAAGTAGAATGTTAAATGTTTGAGAAGAGAGCTGTTTATTTGAAATATTTGGTTTCAAAGATGGGACAGTTTGCCTCTCATTCTCGCCCTTTCAGGAAGTCTTACTTAAAAATCCGACAGACGTTAAACATATTATGTAAATACAAATGAAAAGGTAGGCCCAGACAGTTTATACAAATATTGAATTTTTTATTGATCATATTCGTATATATTGGACATGGCGCTTTATTTATTCACAGTATGGTCCCAGTATTACACCATCGCAAACGACGGTTTGTCGACGGTGTTATAGACAGCTGGGGCCCGTTTCATAAAACTTCGTACGACAAAAACGATCGTAAGTCATAATAAATTTAATTTCTGATTTCTCTTTCTAATCCTGTCTTGTGACATCTTTTCAAGACGATTCCAAAGAGATGTCACAAGACAGAATTAGATGGAGAAATAAAGAATAATTGAGACTTTAATAATCTGACTTACGACAACATTTGTCGTACGAATCTTTATGAAACAGAGGCCTCTGGTCCCAAAGGTAGCAGAAACTCAAAGTGTACTAGCAAAGAATGCATCTCTCCTATGGAAACAGTGTAGAACCAGATCAAAGGACTCTTAAAATGAACACTCTGACCATGCTATACATGTACTTATATTGTTAAAATGTAAAAATGAACCAGACTTAATTTGAACTGGAATTCCCCATTTGAAGTCCCAGGGATAAATGAATTAAGGAGATTTCTTTCTTAACTCATTCACCCCTGAAACTTTTAATGGACAGTTCCACTATATAAATAAGTCAAGTTCATTTTTGCCTATTTAGCGTTGATTTTAAAAAATTATTTCAAAATTACAAAAAGTTTAGACCCTGCTCAGAGGGCACCTTAAGGGGCCCTCTGATCAGAGTCTACATTGTTTGCATGGGACAATTGTTATCCTCACAGGTACAGTTTGTAAATGACGAGTATACACATCGCTAGGGTTGAATGCGTTAAGCACAAAACAAGCCC
Organism: Gari tellinella; assembly: GCA_922989275.2. Lineage (NCBI taxonomy): Eukaryota > Metazoa > Mollusca > Bivalvia > Cardiida > Psammobiidae > Gari > Gari tellinella. Next base: position 50,082,507 of record OV277864.1, read on the forward strand.
TCTTTTGAAAGGCCATAACAGCGATATTTTACTGTGCCTTAGATGTTTCGTTATTTACATTAGAGTTTGTTTCAACACCCACTGTGTTACTTGCTGTTAGACTACGTCTTTGCTACCATATAAATCTCATGCATGGCTAGAGCTGCTGAATAACCATCGTGAAATTCGACACATAATACGTGTATATTTAAATGTTTTTCAAGGCTCAGATGTATGCCTTAAGTTCGAGATGATGGTCCCATTTCGCTCAGAGCGCATAGAGAATATGTAATAAAAGATACACATTTAAACTTGGGTTAAGCTATGTCTAGAACTTAAATGAATAAGCTTAACTCATCCTCTGAAACTTCATATGTACCACTCACATTTCTAAGTAAGGTATGATCTATTGTTCCATACATTGTATTTATGGTTTTTTCACAATATATATCAAACAAAATGACGAACAGTGAACATCCTGATCAGATTTGTCAATGTCTGCTTAGGACTACATGTAGTATACTTTTCACACTTCGCTGGTACATGTACACTGTTTGTAAATGACGCGTATACTCGTCGCTAGGGTGGAATGCGTAGGCCTAAATACATTTAACCCATTCCCCCACCCACTAAAGAAAATAGTTCCTTTTTATAAATTTATACTTTTTTATAGATGTGTACAATAAAAAAATACTTTCTATAGCCTATCCTGTCAGATAGTAGCTTAAAGCAGGCTGAAAGTGAAGAAGAATGTCTCAATACTAGAAACATACTAGGGTAATGGGGTAGATGGAATCTTTATGTAGTACAAGCGTTTACTGGTTTACTTTTGATATATATTATGAAATCGCATGTCTTGATGCACGTAGCTCATCATGTTTTATCACCATTTTTTTTTACAACTATTGCTGTAGTTATTCGCGATTTACTTTTTACATGATTTTTAATCGCGAGTCTAGGGCCACTTTAGGTCTGAAATCTGATCATGCACTGAGATCGCATACTTACACTATATGAATCAGATATATTACACTCAATTCATCAACCATGTTAACTGAAATATGTGAAATGCTGAAAGGCTATTTCAATATACTATCCGTTTATACGTATATAATACTAACGTAAGCAAAGAAAAATACCTGTATTGATGCGAGAGTGAGAGAGAGAGAAAAACACACCCACCCCACACTAACAGACACAGAGCGACACATAGAGACACAGAGAGACAGACAGACAGAGAAAAAGAGAGAGACATACAGAGACACACACAGAGACACACGCAGAGAGGGGGAGAGAGCAAGAGAGAGAGAAAGAGAGCAAGAGGTCATTTACTTTCTGTTTTCTGTGCAACTTGTTCCATAGTCTTACTTAATACAATGTTCTATTATTTTGTATCATTTTAGACTCACAGATTCTACCCGGACAGATATGACGACCGAGTGCCAAGGTAAAACTATTAACTTATTACTTTATTTCCTACTGAATAACTCGATTTTAACCGGTTCGTGCCCAGCGCCCCGTAAAAGTGAAATAGGCAAGCAGCGTAGAATGATCAGATGTTATGTTTGCTGTTTCTTGATAGCAATTTCAATATAAAACAAAGCGAAAACGAAATTTTAGACCAGGCACCCGTTAGATCGATTATGGGCTAATCCAATATGTAAAAATTTAATAATCCATTGGGCGCAAATAGGTAAATTATGCGAGGGGATTGATTTAAATACAGCCAGGACAGGTTGGTGAATGTCTTAAAAATACTTAGATATATGACTATCCTAAACATAAATACATGCATATCTACATGTATATATAATTATATATACAAAACCTTGTCTTCATGGCAAAAACAGTTTGGCGCCAGTTCATACGCATGCCGGTGTACCACAGTAGAATGACCCATCCGTCCAAATGGACCTGGGTCTTTATACTACGTAGAGAAATGACACAGACCGTGAGAGAGTCATTCTACTACGAGTCGATGGGTCCTTTTTCTGCAGTCTGTGATCATTTTTCTACGTAGTTAAATGACCAATGACCCGGGTCCCTTTTCTACGTAGTGACATGACCCATGTGTCCTTTTAGAAGGGTAGGGCCATTCTACTGCGTTACACCGGCTAACCCGGCTTCTGATCAGATTACAAACTGCTCGCAATTCAAAACAATACTAATCGTTAACATTTTTAAAGTATTGCTATCTTGCACTTTTCTGGCATTTCGTTTCGTTGTGTTTAAACGGAAAGAATAACCTATTATCCACGGTATTATCATTGCTACATTGTAACAGCCGGATCCATGGTTATAAGAGTTTCAGTTCAGTCCGAAATCTGACCAATCAAATGCTTGAGAACGATCTCAGACTCAACTCTAACTCTTTATAGTCCTTTGGGCAAAATATTGTAAATGACATAGTGCTCTTGATCTATTTTACAGCTGGTTCTTCACCAAGTGTCCCCGGCACACCGCTGAGACGATCCTGAAAAACATTCATGATTACGGCAACACGCTTCTCCGTGAGAGCTCAACGCATAAAGATAACGGAAGTTACGTCATATCCAAGAGTTTCTTTGATAGAAGGTAACGTCAAATTCCAGGATTCTTTAACAATTTCACTGGTCTGAATCCCAAACTGTTTACCAATGGCATATTAGACATGGTTGACGCGCCAATAACCAATACCCCTACTGACATGCCAATGTCCCCAAAAGACTTTACATTTATAATTTGCCCCGAGAGAGATATGTGTTGAGGATAGACCGAAGTTGCACAGTGGTAAGACTCCACCAAAAAGTGACACTCACACATTCACAAACATGCATTTAAATTGGCGCTATATAATCATAGTTGTGTTGCAGTGCCGTTAAAGACATCTCCTGACGACCTTTTGGTCATAACGCCTTGCCAGATTATTTACTGTCAATTTCCTTGCAAAAAGCATGGGTCTTGTGCATATTGAACCATTGAATCGTCTTATGTGAGACCGGACCTTTATATTTGATAGTTTGGTTAGAAATAACCATTGAAAATCACTAGAGCATGAGTATAATTTGGACCTCACCAGGTAAACTGAGATTTATTGCACGTGCTTTACAGTTACATTGACACCTCCAGAACAATATGCTGGTGGTCCCTCAATGGACTGAGGAAAAGTCTTTAAACAAAACCAAAAAGATTACAACGCATGTGTCTCAGCAAAAGACACCAGTCCTGTATCATAATACAGTTAAACCTCTCTATTACGACCACTTAATGAAGGCTAATTGATTGTATAAAAGACTGGTAACAGCTTTACGCAAGGTGACAGTAAAACAGAAAGCTCCTAAAAGAGATTTCCTTTAACTGTCATCTTGCTTCAGGCAGTCACCTGTCGTAAAGACTTAATAATAAACACAAATGTGTGGTCGTAATAGAGATGTTTTACTGTATTCAAACCGATGTCGACACTACTGATTTACTGCAAGAGCGCAAGGAAATAATGTCCTACTGTATTGTGTTGTATTTCAGTAAAGGCAATTACGAGGTGGAACACTATGAAGTTATGCGAGTGGCAAAGGGATACAAGATTAACGTAGCAAATGACGTAAGTTGTTGGAAAATGATTATTATTTTATACACATACAGTGGAGAATCTGTTATTCTTTCCCAATAAACGCGTTTACGCTAAAACTATTATTTGCAGTGCAAACAGTTTGGAGCCAGATCAGACGCCGGGTAACCCGGCGTCTGATCAGGCTCCAAACTGTTTACCACCAAGATAAACATGAAATATCAAAATTGTCCAAAAGTTGTTCTTTTCTACTTTTAGCGCTTTGTGTTTGCGCACGTTTGCGTTTAAACGGGAAAGAATAACAGATTCTCCACTGTAATTTATGATACAGTGGAGAAGATGTTATTCTTTACACAGTAAAAGACAACTATCTAGATCTACATGTAATTCAAAGGCAATGAAATGAAAAAACTAGTGTGTTGGAATTTCTACCTGTTTGTTTAAATCTGAGTGGCAAACAACTTGGTGCCTGGTCAGACATTGAGATTCTGGGAGCCAAAACAGTAATGGTGATGGAATAAATGCGTTTATACTGTGAAAATAATGTCTTCTCCGATGTATACAGTAAATTCAAAACATAAGTTTGATACTGATAATGACGATGTGTTATTATTTTTATCTTTTCGTTGATATTTGTAAAATGCTATGATGTGCTACATGCATATGTAACAATGATTATTGCCGTGGTGTTAATCGATGCATATGCTGGTACGGATTTTAATAGAATTATAATAGCCTATAAGATAAAGCACAGTTCTGCCAAAATCTCCACTGCCTTTACAACAGTAAACACAAATACCAAAACTACAATTTATAATTGTATTTGAATCGAGTTCTTGGGCAACTAAATTGCAATAATATATGGGTTTAAGTAACTAAATGTCTTCTTAACCATCTAATACAACACACAAATACCTTAAATGCCTCTAAGCCATACATGCCAATGTCAAAATACCCTTTCCACACAGGATATTATACTCATTAGCCACACAGGCCAATATCAAATACTATTTCCACACAGGACATTGTACTCTTTTCTTTAGCCACACAGGCACATGTCTTTTCCACACAGGTCCATTAAATAGTATAGCCACACAGGCAAATGTCATTTCCACACAGGATATCATACTCTTTAGCCACACAGGTAAATGTAATTTCCACACAAGTCCATTAAATATCATAGCCACACATGTAACTGTATAATCCACACAGGTAGAATATTATGATGTGATGCATGCATATGTAACAATTGATATTAACTTATAATCGTGATGTTAATCAATGCAAATGATGATAACGATTAACGATACTCATCCGTATACTTCGTATCATGCAAATGTCGATAACACAGGAGGCTCCAAATACAATTGGATCTGGTGTCGATACTTAAAAAGATGTTTAGTGTATGCAATCTTATACAGATCTAATTAACGTAATTATGTAAAAGTGTTATATCATATGCATGCTTTTTCGCCATATTTGTATACATGTATGATCATTCCTCACGGGTCTATGAAGAAATGGAATAAACTTGTCAAACTTGTCATGTTTGTAAACTGTCTTGTTCCTAAAACATGCCATTTATAATCCATAGCAACCGGAAATGACGTGTTTATCGGCTGTGATGGAATATTTTGTCTCCACAACTAACGAGAGTGCCCATCCTATGACGACCAATGACATGAGGTTGCTGGGCATGCGGGAACCAGACTACGAGACTGGAAGGATACGAGGTACCACTGAATTGCACAGAAGTTTATCCCACACGAGTCAAATCCGCCGTAAGCTCAGACATCAGACTTTCATGTTTTCTAGCATGTGCTCCTGATGCTGCAAGCTATACACACTAACATGTGCGGATCCAGCATTTTTCAGAGGGATGTGGTTGTAACTAAGACTAGTTAAGATACTGTGGAGAGGTCGTTATTCTTTCCAAATAAACACGTTTATGGTAAATTATATCAATTGCAAACAGTTTGGAGCCAGATCAGACGCCTGTTAACCCGGCTTCTGATCAGGCTCAAACTTTTGCCACTCAGGTTGAACATAATATTCTCTTCATTTTCTAAGGTGATCCGGACCACCGTCACCCCATGCCCCTGGATCCGCGAATGCACAATAATGCTACTTAATTCTCACCAACTTTTAATATCCTGTTTAGCTCTTTCACCGCCATAATATCTACAATTTCTGAACTGTTATTGCAACTTTAAATTTAAGATAATTTGTCTGAAGAAATATCCTGATCAGAATTCAAGCTACTTGACGTCTTATCTGGATCATTACTTAGCAAAAGTCTGTGATGGTGAAAGGGTTCAGCACAAGTAACAGAGCTAAATTTTGGAATGGCTTTTCTGTACTTATTATCATAAAATACAAATAAGTGACTAATTTCTAAATGTCCTTTGTGTGGCCGAAAAATAATTCATCTGGTCCCTTAAAGTTTTGATTGGTTTGCATTGAATGCAGCTGTATGTGGAGTGGTATTGCTATTCATACTGTACATTTCTAGAGTGAGCTTCGAAATTAAAACATTAGGTCATTATTCTACTTTGTTCAAAAACATAATTTTTACAGAGCTCCAGATAAATCGAGTTTTCAAACAAATTACTAACCTCTATGCTATGACTCAATCATTAGAATTTCATATGCATGTCGAAGATATATTGTTAACACATTCAACCCTAGCTATAGTATACTTGTCATTTATAAACAGTGTACGTATTATAAGAATCCAGATCAGATTACTCCGAATCTGACCAGGGTCTTCACTGTTTGCCATTTTGCAATGTATTGTTAAATTAACCTTAGATACAAATGTATGTAAAAAATAGACAGGACTGAACTAGAAAATGGCATTGTGCATTTGAAGTTTTCGAGATGAATGAGCTGTTGACAATTCACAATAAATAAAAGGGTTTGGAAGAGATATGAAGGAGAACCTGTCGCGAATATTCAGTAAACTATGCAGATCCGTATATAGGCGTGATGATAATTAAGATCAACCATTAAGCATTTTCAGTAACGTAAATTCCTAAGATTGTTACGTGTACATATGTACAAATTGCACTCCGTTACCTCTTTAGTGAATATATCTACTTTATATGTCAGGATAACCAGGGATTATGTTTTTCATTGACCGTGCCTAACATTAATCCAGCCAAAACTTCCTAAAGCTTATTGTAATGAATACCTGTTGTTCCTTATTAATCCCAACTAAACTCTGTCTGCACATATTTAGCAAACAAAAACAAATGATAAAGTCCGAACTGTGTTAAGCGACCACTGAAAGAAGACGTGTGACATTTGTTCAAGACAGGTAACAGCTTAACCCTTTACCCCATAGAAGCGTCTATTAGCGCATTTAATTAATTCCTTCGCTAAAGAAAATAGTTCCAATTTATACAACCATGAACATGAACCGTACGAAATACTTTCTATATTCTAGCAGATGGTTCCTTAAAGCAGGTTGAACGTAAAGCAGAATGCGCCTTAAGGCGCATTCTCCTTTACGTTCAACCTGTTTTAAGTAGTCACCCATTATCAAAACTAGAAACAGGTTATTGGGTAAAGGGTTAATACAGGATAAAAAGTAATGCAGAAAGCTCCTAAAGGAACTTCGGCGTTACTTCTATCCTACTTTAAGTTATTTCGTCTACAGAGATATCAATTTACCGTCTTCTCAATTGTCGGTCAATACACTGCGTTTTAGACAAAAGTGGGTACCTTTCTACCATATAGCATGCACTGAGGTACATATAAAACGTATTGTTCATGTATTGGGGTATTTTGTCTTATCAGGGGCGCCACCCGAGCCTGATCCACAACCTTGGGTGTGGCCACCACCAGGTAAGTTCACCAGATCCCGGGGATACCCATCCTTACTCATCGTGCCTACACCATTGTTCCTTGAATTCGGGGAAATGTCGCATACACAATTCAATCTCGATAACACCAACTCGCTTAACCGTTTACTCCACAGTCTGTTTCTAGTGTTACATTTATGCAACTACTTAAAGCTGGTTGAACACAAAGCAGAATGTTCCTTAATGAGCATTCTGCGTTACTTCCAACCTAAGTTTTATGCTACAACCTGGAAATACACATTTACTCACTGTGTTCTAGTGACGCACATATGCGTCCTTTACCAAAAGTGTACTTGTGAAGAGTGCACTTGTCTAATGCAAACAGTGTCATTTTGCAATATATATTAAAACAACCCTAAATAGTCTAAAATGGACTAGCCTTTATTGTAAACTGGAATTGTCCATTGGAAGTTTCAGGGGATAAAGAGCTAAATAGTTTATTTATGTTATGTTCAGGGCGTTTTAGGCGGGGAATATTTTACTTTAAGTGTGGAAATGATTGGAGACGTAAAAGTATGTTTTATTGAGTAATCGGTTAGATCAAACTCAACCTTATTTCAAAGTTTGAAAGTTACTCGAAATACGGATAACCGTTCGATTTATGTGAATTCTAGTTAGTTAGTGCAGTTAAGCTGGACAAATATTCAAATTACCATAAATTAGACTGAGGCGAGTTTTATTTTATCGAGATTCGACTGTGTACAAGAATATGTTAGGCGATGGACAAAAGCTTTTGTTTGTGTTTGAATTGTGGGCCACATGATATAGGATTATTTATGCATGCTATATACAGAGTATTGTTTTGATATGATAACGTATATTTTATATGTTATAATCTGTATATTCCACTAAATTGGTTAAAATACCGAAGATAATTGCGAATATAGTTGTTAATGTACATGCCAAGAATTTCAGTTACAGAATTGTCTTTTCTAAATCCTTTTAGTGAAATGATTAAAGCCAAATACAACAATGTAGTAGTTGAGTGACTACTAGTATGGCATTTACGATCAAGCAGCTATTAGGTATAGATTTATATTTTCTACGCTTGCATGCTAAGGGCAGAACTTTAATAAACTTTAACTAATTTAATCACAGATTCGAGACACCTTACCGGTATGTACCTGCAACAAAACGTGGGAAATTTTTTGTCACTTTGCTGTAGATGTATGGGATATGCCTCAATTTTAACTTAGCTTCTGCATTGATAACAATACATTAAACAGAGCTCCAGATTAGAAGAGTATTTCAGAAACTAAATTCTATATTTCTGCATTAAACCCTAATGTGTTACTACTCATTAGAATCGTCTCTTCGAGACGATTCTAATGAGTAGTAACACCATAGGATTTGGTGCTACATGAGTGAGAAAATGTTGATTTTGTTCAGTTTACTCCCTCTTAACTGGAGCCCTGAATACATACCCTGATTTGCAGAGATTATTCTTATACATGTATACTTGAGCACAGTTATATAACGGCAATTTGTCGTATGTATATATATACAGTGGAGAAGACATTGTTCTTTTCCCAACAAATGTATAAATGGTTATCTAAAAACAAATGTGTCCATTGCAAACAGTTTGAAGCAAGATCAGACGCCGGATAACCCAGCGTCTGATCTGGCTCCAAACAGTTTGCCACTCAGATAAAAACGAGTCGTCAATACCATTTAATTTTAAAAAACATGTGTCATTTTATAAATTTAATTGCATTTCGTTTGTGATTTGTTTCGTTTAAATGGGAAAGAATAACGTCTTCTCCACTTTAGAACCAAGCGTGCGTTGAGCGTGCATCCAATATATTATACAACTAACATAGTCAATCTTTAACCCTTTACCCCCATGGTGTGTTTCAAGTTTTGAATACATGTGGCCACTTAAAGTAAGTTAGAATAAATGCGCATTCTGCTTTGCTTTCAGCCCTGCTGAGATATAGAAAATATTTATTATGGTGCAAATGAATGACTGTATAATGTGGAACTATTTTCGTCAGCGGAGAAATAAATTAAAGGCTTAAACAGGTGTTTTTGACTATTTATGGAGTCATGAGTTAAGACAGTCCGTAGCTTGATACAGAACATATCTGTGCGTAAAGGCTTTGGGAGCTGTCTGCATTATTTTTGCATACATTTCGATGTTTCTTTCTTCAACTGCCTCGCAATACAAATTTGACTGAAGCTTAAATACTCGGTACTACATCAGGCCAACGTTAATCAGAGATTTGACATATATCTATAGACAGTGGACAGCAGTAATACTGAAAGTTCAGGGCTGCCATTTCTCCGGATTTTTCCGAAATCTTAGGATTTTTATTCCAACAGATGGAAGCTTAAACAGGCTGAAAGTAAAGCAGAATGCGCCTTAAGGCGCATTCTGCTTTACTTTCAACCTGCTGTAAGCACCACGTGTCTTAAAAACTAGAAAGAGACTATGGGTTAAAGGTATAATCAGGAAAATCGGGCTTGAAAAATTGAAAAATTTGAAATCTTAGGATTTTTTTATCAACTTATGGCAGGCCTGAAAGTTCGTATATGCCCGTTCTGCTCTCTCTCTTTCAACACCATACCCCTGTTTAAGATATACTCATTACATTTGCAAACAGTGCAAACCCAGATCGTATATGAGTCCTCTGGTCAGGGTCTACACACTTTGCTGATTTAAAGAAGTATTTATTAAACTATCAAGAATTACAAGTAGACTGGTACATGTTTTGGTAACTAAAAGGACCAACAAGGAAACCTAATAACCCACAATAGTTACTTATTGTTGAAAGAGTTAAGCAATATGATGTAGTTTTACAGATCCCCATGTTTCTTCAACAATGGCTACTTAACCCTTATCCTGCGGTGATGTCGCCTGCTTCGAAATTGTCGTCTGCAAAGTTTGTTAAATTTAGATTTATACATTTTTTATGTAAAGAAACCTAAAGAAGAGTGTCAAACAGTTTGGATCTAGATCAGACGCCGCGTTACGCGGCGTCTGATCTGGATCTAAACTGTTTGCAATAATCAATAAAATCGCGACCAGCAGGCAAAGGGTTAACACATGCAGTTTACATGGCATTTTGTACACTGTACTTACCATTTATGGCAAAATAGTTACAGCGAATGTATTTAGTATTTACTGTGCTATAAAAAAAGCGTTTGACTGAAAACAGAATCCCAACTGTTTTTCATTATCATTGAATGAGTTTTTCACCTTTTGCTTTTAATGGTAGATCTAGATAACCAGAATGTTTGCTGTTTTGTATAAATTTTATACTATAAAAATGTCTAGCCCTTTCACTGCTTTACCCGAGTGCATTGACGTTTGCATTCAGTTTGGAGTGCATGTAACACTGCGTTTGATCAGGATCCAAACTGTTTGACACACATATCGAGATAATTGGCAATCTAATATCAATACATTAATTAACCCATTTTCCCCACGGTCCTATATAGAGAACATATGCAAACAGTGTGGATTCTGATCTGACGCCGCATAATACGTCTGATCAGAGTCTACACTACTTGCTGATATAAATCTCAATATAAACAAAGCTTAAATGAAAATTTAGACCAGGCACCCCTTAGATAAAAAATGGACGTATCCAATATAAAATAATTGAAGAATCCACTGGGTGCAAACGGGTTTAAGCAGCCGACAATTTTTAATAATGCAGACGATATCATGGCAGTGAATGGGCTAGTACAGATTCTATACCAACTATTTTGTTTATTTTTTTAATGTGAGTGTTTTATATCAAAGGAGGAGTTTTATCTATAAATCATTTTTCAGCATTGTATGTTTGAAACCTATTTTAACCCGTATCCTGGCGTAATACAGTCAAATTTGAAAATTAAAAATATATTTATCTATACACTTTTTTTTTTTTTTTTTTTTAAATCGAAGAAACTTAACATGTGTCAGACAGTTTGGATCGAGATCAGACGCCGCGTCACGCGGCATCTGATCTGGATCCAAACTGTTTGCATATACATTTACCAGTCAAGCCGCGAACGGCAGAACAAGGATGAACCCTTTCACTACCAAATTGTAAGGTCTGCTTTGTTCCCTTCATCGCCATAATATCTTCTGTTTTAATACTGTGGTCTGTATTATTGTTCCAAAGCTAATTTTAAGGCAAAAAGCCTAAGCTATCAAAACGATTGTCAAACGCGGCGTCTGATCAAGATCCAAATTGTTTGCAATGTCGACAACATAGGGGGTTGGGGTGGAGAGATTAACCCCCATTCATAGCCAAATGCCCTAAAATTGCCTTTCCAAACAGTTTGGACCCAGAGCCGAGTACATGTGCATGTAATTCGGCATTGATCAGGATCAAAATTGTTTGACAATTGAATTGATTTTTCTTTTTCAGAAAAAAATCTTTTAAGAACTAAATTTCAGAAATGAAACAGAGGTAGTCTTAAGCAGAATCTCTTTTGTTAGATAGTTTTTGTTCACTTACTAGCAGTGGGACAAGAACTAACTAAGCATTTACCACCTGTTAAACGAGCCTTTTCACAAATATAAGAATCGTTTGAGTAGCAAATGAATTAAAGGTTCTTCGTTTATATATTTTTCATTTACCACACGTGTGCACAGGCCCAGCGCTTATAAAGCGTTTTAGTTGAATCTGAGTTCGTTCTCAAGCATTAATTTTGATTGGTTAGATTTGAGCCCAGGCTCAAATCTAACCAATCGAATGATTGAGAACGATTTCTGACTCAACTCATACACTTAAATATAAGCATGGACCCATTTGGTCTTCACTTTCTAGCATGTTAACACCTGCATCTTGTAACCCTTTATAGGCGACTATCGTCGATTTATCAAACTGTTTTGATCTAAATCAATCGCCACGCGACGCGGCGTCTAATCAGTTTTCTAACTGTTTGACACGCGTATCGATATATCTTTGGCTATACTGTTTTAAATCTAGCTTTAAAACGATATTGCAAACAGCAACATGGCGGTGAAGGTAAACGGGGGTAAAGAATACCAGCTTATTTGGCGGTGAAAGCGTAAAGTTTGCAAATTTTGGCTTACATGTTTACATGTAACATGCACGTCCTGACAGCGTGTGATACAGTGGAGAAGACGTTATTGTTTCCCAATATAGGCGTTTTCACTGCTTGGAGTCAAATCAGGCGCCGAGTAACCCGGTGCCTGATCAAGCCGCACACTGTTTGCAATTCAGATTAAAATATATAGTTAGACTTGTCAAACATTGTCTTCTTTAACATTTTATATCAATAAGTTTGCGATTAGTTTGCTTTAAACGTGAAAGAACATGTCTTTTCCACTGTGAATATTCTCATTATGACACCTGCCGTTTTCTATAAATCCTTATCCTGTCGTAAAACTCTTTTGCTTTGAAATTGCCGTCTACATTTTTTAAATTATGTTTATAACGTCCGCAACGCAGTTGATGGTACATGTACAGTCGAGCAACGATATAACTACTACATATACTCGCTTAAATCGAACCCAACTGTATTTTAAAGTTAAATCGTGGCTAAGCCGCGTTTCAACTTTGAAATACGCGTAAGTTTTGAATTAAGCGAATTTTTGTTAACAAAATTCAGCATTTCAAAATACAGATACGCAGTTCGACTGGTTGTAACTCTGAAATGATTTAAATAAAGCTGAGTTGCTAATAAAGTTTCGTATTCTATCTAAATCTCTCTGCAGGGTATCGAATGGCGTAGATACATTAAGTAGATTTCATTGTATGCACGTAATCATTAAGTAAATTTTATGAAGTTGATTTTCAAGATTTAGTTTTCTATGATTGTGAAAATAAAACAAATATAGAAAAAACGCATGTCCAAACTCACACCAGAATGCCATTTTAAACATCATAGTTCACTTATTGCTAGTTTAGGCCCATGTTATATGTATGTACTTCATAGAAACATACATGACTTAAGTCATTAATGACTTTGTAGTTATGTTTATAGTTTACTTTACTTTTCTGTTTGCGTTAGTATTGTTGTAGAAATAGTCACTAGGTCTATGAAATGATATTTAAGAAATTTATATCAACTTCTTAGGTTCGTATAAACATTTTTTCTAAGTTATTATATATCGGACAATTTAAAGTAAATTAGAATCCATCCACCATACCATGCTTTTAAGACAATGTACAAAAAGTAAATAAGTTTTCTTGTCCGTTTAGCCCAAACAAAACGCAAACATAATGCATTAAATGTAAATATTTGGCGTCTGATCTTGCTGTTGACGACATGTTTTAATCTGAGTGGCAATCAGTTTAGTGCTTGATCAGACGCCCGGTTGCAACAAGATAAAAGGCAAGCAGAGCGCGCCATCTGCGGATTTACAAATTAAGTCGCCATGGAGTATCTATTTTGTTTATGCTACATATATCAGTATAAATACAGTTATACAATGTTTATACAAATATAGTTCTTGTCTCTTCGTCTAGATTACGATGACGCCGATAGACGCCATAGACAGAGATCTGGTGACGTCAGAACCGTGACGGCAGGAATCCTTAAGAAATCAAACTCAACACCAGGTAAAATATTCCTTTACAATATGTTTTACATAACGGCTAAAATGCCATTCGAAGAGTGAAAATAGATTTGAATGCCAACATTTTACAACTTTCGAATAGCAATTTTGTAATTTGCTTTATTGCACTCTGGATGCTCTATGAGTATAACTTAGCTCATAAAAGAGTAGTAGATTGTATCAATTTTATTTTTTATTGTTTTACAATAAAGTCAGGCAAATACGACCACTCCATAGAATGTTTTGTTTCGGAGTTTAATACAAGTAATTTCTTAACCCGTACACCGCCGTAACCAAAGTTGACATTGCAAAAAATTTAGATCCTGACCAGACGCCGCGTAACGCGTCGTCTGGTCAGGAACTAAACTGTTTGATACTCGTATTCATATCTCATAGGTCAAACTGATTTTAAACTTTCTTTGAAATATTAATTTAGGCAACTTAAAACAACAACAACAACCAGACGATATAATGACAGGGAATATTCTAAAGCAGACGATAAAATTTGGTGTTGAAATGGTTAATTCAATATGGAAATATAGCAAAGAGCTTGTGTAAGCCTTTTATGGTTTACTTTAATCAAGTTGTCTTGCACAATGAACCTGTCTTTGTCTTTGGCACAGTAAAAACAACTTCTTTAGAGTGGTCGTTATAGTGTAAATTTTGTTTGCTACTTTTATAGTTACATCATATGACCCAACAAGTACCATAACAAACCACTTAGATTTTAATCAATAGATGTTTTTATATATGTATATGCTCCGTAGAATAGTAGTTTAACCCATTTATGCCAAGGAATCCACAGTGCATGCTGCAAGAAGTTAAATACATGTATCACTTTTAAAGATGTTGAATAACCGTTACTATTGATTTTGTCAATATGCACTATTATTGTTAAACATGTAAACACGAATTCTAGCAAACAGTGATAAAAGTTAGTGAGACGCCGTAAACTACGATGTCCCATCTGGGTCTTTACTATTTGCAAGTGCATTTTCTTCTCGGCGCCTGGCATACATGGGGTAAAATTGTACAAGTATTTGACATTGTCCACGCTTCCAACAACTGGGGATCCATTGTCCACGTGGTATCCACACGTTTTTTTACTCATGCTTCAATATTTTGGCAAGAGTTTGGCAATATTTGCACATAAATTACGATATATAGTCTCATTCTGGCAAGAGTTTGGCAATATTTGCACATAGATAACGATATATGGTATCATTTTGGCAAGAGTTGGGTAATATTTGCACATAAATAACGATTATATTGTATAATAATTTGCTTCAAATCAAAGTACATGCAGCTCTATCTCGGATTGCTGTACGAATCAATGCTGTAAGCCAGACAAACACATGTGCTAGAATATGTACTGCATTTTGGATTTGCGCTTCAGCTTTTTGGCATTGCAACTTAAAGGAGTTTCCATGTTTACAGAACCGATTTAAGTTACTTTGTTTCATCTGAATCCTGGAGGAATTCTGATAGACACATAATTGAAAACCATATCTTCCAACATTAAGGGCGGAACTACCGGTTTTTAAATGCTTCCTCCGCCCTGCCTTTGTATACGTGAATGTATTATAATGAGTTGATTATACATGTATAATTTAGGTTGAGGGTATTTATTGCAAAGAGTGTAGTTTGGGCCTATATTTTTTGGAAAGTGCAAAATGCTTTCTCGTTCGTACCGTGGAAACAGAGTTATTTCCTAATAAACGCACGTGTGCTAAATCAGTTACACGTATTTTCTTTGCAAAATGTTCTGGAGACCGATCAGATGCCGGGTAGCCCGGTGTCTGATCCGCCGCCAAGTTGTTTGCCATTCACATAAAATAAAATAAAAATATTCATTTTATTGCATAGCCTGTGCGTTTAGATTCGTGTAAATGGGGAAAAGAGTCCACATTAACAAAACCATTTGCTCTCCATTCTCTTCTGCTAAAACCATGACATTTAAGTTAGAGGACAAACCACTTTCTTGATCTTTCAAACGTATATTTGCATAAATGTATAAAGATGTTCTAAGAACTCACACCATGCTATGATCAAATCAGACACACATGATCGTCGGTGGTCAGAACAGCCGGCGACGGTTGCCTTCTATCCCCAACGAACGTCCATGAAGTCAAGCACGAACATGGAGGATCTACAACATAGAGTTCATCAGACAGGTATGCCCAGATACATGTTTGTACAAATACATACGAAACCGCCGACCAAATTGAAACGTTAGCCCTAAAACAGTGTTCCCTCTCTACAACGGTCCTCCCAACAACGGTTCCCTCCTTACAACAATCCATGTCGCAGTTCCCAAAAAAATGACAATTACGTCTTACTCGTTTACTGCTGCAATATCATATGCTTAAATGTGTGGTCTGCAGTTTGTCTCAAGTTACATAATGGACATAAAGACAGGGAAATAACATAATGACGAGTGACAAACAGCTTGAATCCAGATCAGACGCCGCGTTGCGCGGCGCCTGATCTGGATTCAAGCTGTTTGCAAATGTTGCCACTTTCCCTTCCTACAGCGACTCCCTCCAAACAACGCACATAGTTTTATCTCCCATTGTGTGTCGTTGTAGAGAGGGAGCGCTGTTGTCTTTTTAGGTTCAAAACTGCTTGACACTCAGTATTTCAAAAAGTCAAAATACCTAAACTTTAAAGTTGAGAAATTAAAGCAGGCGACAATTTTTCAAGCAGATGACGTCATGGTAGTAACGGGGTTAATGATAGTGCACGGTGTCAACTCTGGCCTTCAAACGGGGTTGATCCAGATCAGACGCCAAGTAACTGGATGTCAGATCAGAATACAAACTACAAACTATATCATACATGTTTAAATGTTTAGTCCGTCAAAATGAAACTTCGGTGAAAACAGCTTTAAACAGGCTTTTTTGAGTCAGTGGACATGTTAAAATGCAAATGATGGTTCATGTATATTGCATACGTTTGGATGTTTTTTTTACCTCTACCCAGAGGGGCTTAAATATTTTACTGCATTGCAAGTTGCTTTGTATGACACAGTGTCTGACGCTGTTCAAGTGTAAATAGACAAAATTGAATTCAATCTTAATCGAATTATATACAGTGCTCCCTCCCTTCAACGGCCCTCCCAACAACGATTCCCTCCTTACAATGATTCTTGCCACTCTTCCCCCCAAAAAGACAATTATGTCCAACCTATTTACGGCTGCAATGTCGTCTGCTTAAAATTGTCGTCTGCATTTTTTCTCAAAATTACATAGAGGGCATTTTGACAGAAAAAAACGTAATGACGAGTGACAAACAGCTTGAATCCAGTTCAGACGCCGCGTTAGGCGGCGTCTGTTCTGGATTCAAGCTGTTTGCAAATGTAAGCAAATTTCCCTTTCTATAACGACTCCCTCCGAACAACGCACACAATTGCTGTCTCCCTTTGAGTGTCGTTGAACTTGGTGAAACAGCTACAGTAGAGATGACGTTAGTCTGTCCCATTTAACTGAAACCAAAATATAAACGTTATGCAATAAAATTTAGAAAATGACAACTTGAAAATACTGGCGACTCATTTTAATCCGGGTGTCAAACAGTTTAGAGCCAGATCAGACGCCGGGTAACCCGGCGTCTGATCTGGCTCCAAACTATTTGCGGCAATGGAAATAATTGTTTTAGCGGAAACAACGTTATTGGGAAAGAATAAATTCTTCTCCACTGTAAAACTGAATAATAATACCATAAAAAGTCACTGTATACAATAACGAATGCTCGAAGGGAATCTCCGTTTAGATTGACAGGAACTTGCTAGGGTATCGGCAGGTAGCGTCTTACCGGGGTCTGCACGGCTTAGTGCTTGCTTATAACTTTTAATTGTCAGCTACATTGTCCAAGTAGATTTATCCATATTTCTAACCTAATAAATGATATTGAGCCATTCAAACACGCACTATAGAAACCGTCTCCATTGAAAGTAGATAGCATACTACAGTGGAGAATCTGTTATTCTTTACCAATAAACGCGTTTACGCTAAAACTATTATTTGCAGTGCAAACAGTTTGGAGCCAGATCAGACGCCGGGTAACCCGGCGTCTGATCTGGCTCCAAACTGTTTGCCACCAAGATAAACAAGAATTATCAGAATTGTCCAAAAGTTGTTCTTTTCTACGTTTTAGTGCTTTCCGTTTGCGTACGTTTGCGTTTAAACGGGAAAGAATAACAGATTCTCCACTGTAACTGCTGATTGCATAGAGTGGCATGGTTCCTTTTTTTAACCCTTCGCGGCTTTACCTCCAAAACAATGGCCATTTGCAAACAATTTGGATCCTGATCAGACTACGCAAAACATGGCGTCTGATCAGAAGCCAAACTGTTTGTTACTCAATACGATATTACCGTTAGTCAATTTACCTATATTCTAAGTTTTAGAAATAAAAACAGACGGCAATGGTTATAATTTAGATAACGTCTTGTCAAAGAATGGGTTATGAAAGCCTTGTGCATGTTTTAAGCCTCGATTAAGCCAGTCATCTGAGCAAAACAAAAACGGATTTGATCGTACGTATGGACCGGGGCGTCTTGGTGTAATACTCTGTTGACAATATTGAACTTTTCAAATAAGCTCAATAGAAACATCTTCTTAGAATAGCTACTGTATGTATATATCGTTGAATGGATATGCTAGTCTGATACATGTTTTAACTATTGATAAATGTTTCATATATATTTGCCCTAACCTAGGTTGCTTAACGTTGCAACATTTCACGCATTCTAGGTCAACTATATTACATGTCTATACAGTTGAAGCTGTTTTAAAAATTGCTAGATACAGTGGAGAATCTGTTATTCTTTCCCAATAAACGCGTTTCCGCTAAAACTATTATTTGCCGTGCAAACAGTTTGGAACCAGATCAGACGCCGAGATCAGACGCCGGGTAACCCGGCGTCTGATCAGGCTCCAAACTGTTTGCCACCAAGATAAACATGAGTTATCAGAATTGTCCAAAAGTTGTACTTTTCTACGTTTTAGTGTTTTGCGTTTGCGTACGTTTGCGTTTAAACGGGAAAGAATAACAGATTCTCCACTGTATGTCAAGAAAGTGTGTAGGCTTCTTCAAATAATGCCATGTGCTTGAATTTGTCACAATTAAATTATATGCATATATGCTATAAAAATGCTCGATATAAGTGTCGAACAGTTTGGATCGAATTACAGGACGTTTGATCACGTGATCAGTATCCCAACTGTTTGTATATGTAAATGTATGTGAAGTAAGGCAGTGGGTGACTTTCGGATGTACACATTATCGATCTAAACCCATTAACAGTCGGATATTTTATTGATCGTCTGAATTTGCTTAGGTCATTATTTAACCATTTTAATCGATGATTGAAAGTGAAACCAGTTTTTTGGTCTACATGTTTTGTAAAAAAAAAACTTGAGAGAAAAAATAAGTTGATTCATTTATCATTGTCTTTGCTAGCTCAGCAAATTCATTTACAGTTTTATCCTACCTTTACCTGCACACAATCTTTACCTTCTGCACTGTAGATATGCGGTAAAACCTCTCTATTACAATTGATTACATAAAAGACACATAGATGACAGCTTAAAGCGAGGGAAACATAAAACAGAAAACTCCTCTAGGAGTTTTCAGTTTTACCGGTATATTCACCTTGCTTTAAGCAGTCACATGCCTTAAACACCTGGTAATTAATTTACACAATTTTGTGATTATAATAGAAAGGTTTTACTGTATTGTAGCATACGATATCATGACTGTGCAAGGGTAGAGCAGACGACACAATTTGGCAATGAAATGTGTAACCCTTTACCCCATAGCCTGTTTCTAATATTGAAAATAGGTGACCACTTAAGCAATTGGAAAGTAAAGCAGAATTTTTGAAATTCGTCTTTACATGTTCTTATAGTTTAAAATACGTCAAAGTATTATTTGTTTAGATAAAGACACACCTTTGAGCAAAATATCTTATAGCAGGATATAGGAGTTGTTGTCAACCTGGGTTCTGCTTAATGTCGATTCATCTTTGTAGCTAACCATTTGTCTTGCTGAAGTGTCGCCTTTTTCGAAAATATATAGTCCGCAAAACAATTCGAAATCTGGGCTTATGCTATTTAACTGAAGAAAATTTGATTATGAATACCAAACAGATTGGCATCACGCTGTGTCTGATCTGGATCCAAACAGTTTTCAAATGTAAGCTAAGGTGCGCGTATCATGAATAAGGTTACCAGTAAATCATTTTAAGTTTCAGCAATTCAATAGTCTGTCTACTTAATTTGATCACTAGACAATATTGATATTCATACAAGCCATTAAACCGTCAAAGATTGCAATTAAGAATTGGAATTATACTATAGATCCATCATCATCGTAAACTCTTTGACTTTTCAAACAAGTTTTGATCTTTTAATGATTTCTTAACAAATTATCAATTCATTAATAGCCCACTTCTGTTGTCACATACATCTAAACAATGACGGAGGAAAGTTTTACTCTTAAATTTTCACATTCCAAATTGTAATTCCTGATGTACAGTCGAAACTCGATATGTCGAGATCGCGTTTGTTCGAACATACCCATATTTCAAAGTTAAAACGTGGCTTAGCCACATTTTAACTTTGAAATACGGGTACGTTCCACTTTAGCGAGATCGGCTTATCGAAATTCGCCTAATGATATACTGGTACGTTCGATTTAAGCGAGTTCTGACTATCGAGTTTCGACTGTACTCTTGACTTATTTTATTGAATAACAATTCTTTAAAACAAGCTACAGCGATCCATTGTTGTATATGAAAATGAAAAACAACTTAACTAATATACCCCTGAAAGTTCAGATGGACAATTCCAGTTCCCATTTAAGTGTAATCTGTGTATAACTATTTAGGGAGTTTTGTGTTTTTATACATGTACTACAGTCAATATTCTATTAAGCGATCAGTCAAAGAAAGACTCTTGGAGAATCTTAGGCACAACTGGTTGCTTCAAACATGATATAAATATTGCAGAAAGCTTCTGCATGAGCTTTCTGTATTATTTTCATCCTGCAAAGAGCGACTTGGCTTGATAAATCGCAATATTACTTCAATTAAGAAAGAACTGCACGATTATGTGTAACTCATACCGAGATTCTATTGATATTGCATGACTTAATCAGTTACCTTTTCCTATGTAACTTCCATTCCTGAATGATATTTCCCAGCTTTCATCCTTAGTTCCCTTTTATATTTCAGTTGTTTCATGTTTAACCCATTACCCCATAGCATGTTTCTAGTTTTAAAGACAGGTGACCACTTAAAGCAGCTTGGAAGTAAAGAAGAATGAGCCTAAATGCACATTCCGTTTTATTTTCAGTCTGCTTAAAGCTACCTTATGCTAGGATATTATAAAATATTTCTTTCGGTACATATTCATGACTTAATAAAATGAAACAGTATTCTTCAATTGAAGAATAAAAAAGCGTATTCATTTTAGAGTAGTGGGTTTAGAGATGTACCTTTGGGGTAATGGGTCAACCAAATTCCCATGCTTACAATTTACACCTTATTTGTATAGTTCCTGATTACTCTGTAAAATATATATAGAACGGTTTTCTGGTTGCGTTTAAACATTAAACAATTCATCGTCATTCTTTCAAAATCACACATCAGTTTGTGAATCTGCAATATCAGTGTTTAGTTACATGATTTTATATACATACATATGACATTTATTTAGACATCTAAATTACACATATTACATTTTATATCATATCTTTATTAGTTAGAAATTTATAGTTACACATATTACTTCATATAACATACCTTTACTATTTAGACACCTATGTTACACATATTGCCTTATCAATCAACTATTTACTATTTAGATACCTTTGTTACATTTATTGCATTTTATAATGTATCTTTACTATTTAGATATCAATGGTTACACATATTATGTTATAAAAAATCCTGTACTAAATAGATATTTATGTTTAACATATTACCTTATTATCACATTATATTTACTATGTAGATATCTATGTTACACATATTGCATTTTATAACATATCTTTACTTTTAAGATATCTATGTTACACGTATAAAATCATAAACATATATTTATTATTAAGAAATATATGGTTACACATTATATAATATATATTTACTATTAAGATACAATGTATCTATTGTTACATATATCACATTATGAAACATGCCTTTACACATTACATTGCATAACAGGTGTTAAGATATACAAATATAACATTGACAACATATATAAAGTTCCTTATCGCCTTATTGCATGGATTCAAACATAGATGTTCAACTCAAGATAAAACTTGTTTTCAGTGTTAAATGCATTCACCTGCTTAATACAATATCTGAAATCGTTATGACTCTCCCTCAATTAGCTTTGAACCTTTCACCGCCATGTAGTCGACTTTGAAACCCGTTTTGAACTTGGTCAAACTGTTTGACAGACATCGCGATGCCTTCAATCAACAATAGTACAGACCGCGGTATTAAAGCAGACGATATCATGGTGATGAAAGGCTTAAACTGTCTGAAGAACCATCAATGAAATTTCATATGAGTTGAAATTGTGGCAAAAAGTTTGGAGCTTGATCAGACGTTACCCGGCGTCTGGTCTTGCTCCAAACTGTTCGCAATGGAAATAATTGTTTCAGGCTAAACCTGTTTATTGGGGGAAAATCCTTTCTCAATATGTAACTACAAAATAATTTAAACAAGAAATATCTTTAAAAAGGATATTCCGTCACAGGTTAAAGTTTTTGTGTTGGGTACATTATTCACTTAACCAGAGACAAGTGTATACACTGATTCTGACTTAACATCTTTCGTAAACAGGCTTTCCCACATGCTAAATTTAGAGCTTATCCACGCTAAATTTAGAAATGATGACATAGTAACACAGCGCAATAATTTAGACTGCATCTCATTGTTTTGCCAGGTTTAAACTCGCAAGATAAGTGTGAAAAAATAACAGAACGCCAGTCTAGGCCATTGGCCGATGAGAGTACTGCATTTCAAGCACGTGGTCATTGACCAGGATTTCTGATCATTCCTGATTGGTTAAATTGTTTCATAGAGTTGCGGTCAAAAGACAAAACAGACCCGTCTGCGACGGGAAAAATTCACTTGTTTGAGTATTGCATTTTATTACAGCAACCCTCCAGGTTCTCGATGATGCAATTGACACAGGCTTCCAGCAAGACATGCTCTACGTTAACGTTCGTAAGTCACGTGACCACATGTACATGTATTACATCTTTATAGTTTAGGAAAAGAACAGTAGAAACAATGCAATATTATTTGGAACCATGAAAGTATGGATATCAGTTACATATAGATCTAAAACAAAATAAAATGTTAATATGGGTAATAGATAATTATGTTTTTTAATAATATGGATGCAAAATTATTTGCATTTTTAAAATATAGATACAAGCTTATTTGCAGTTTTTATAACATGGACACGCAATTATTTAAACATTTGTAATAAAGATAATATTTCATATAAATATTCTTCTATATTAATTGTTTGCAAATAAAAGAGGGCAAAATTGGAACTCCAGTATCCGCTATTGCACACTTTACGCTAAAAAGGTTATATTTTCATAGCGTCGTGTCTTGATGTCATATTACAAACTTTATCGCAACATTTGACGTTACATCTATAGTTAAGTCTATTGCCTATCATTATGACTATGACTTTCATTTTAAAAATGTTATATAACTTGTTAACTTGTTTTAATAACCGACAACAATTGTTTGTTAATTTCAGCCGACGATCTCCCACCTCCTCCAGTGCCACATAAGCCCACTCCTCATTCATATGTCAACAACCCTGGTGAATACTGAATTTACTTTTTATATTTAACCCTTTTTTAACTGCCATTTCTAACTGCCTTAACCCGATTACAATGATTACGTACTTGCAAACAGATTTGATCTTTGAATTGTAGTCAATTTATCTAAGATTTATTTGCAAACAGCTTTGACCCTGATCAGACTGTTTGATCCTCTTTACTCTATATTGTAGTCAATTTATCAAAAGTTTATATTTGAGAAATAAAAAGGACGACATAATTATAAGCGAAACTCTTATCAATAAACCTTGAAAAAAGTTTAAAAAAAATAGTGGACCACCTAAAGCAGGTTGAAAGATAAATCAGAAATCGCCTTAAGTATTATTCTTTACTCGCACCCTGCATTAAGAACCATCTGCTAGAATAGAGGAAGTATTCGTGACTGTGTAAAGTGGAAATATTTTCTTCGTCAGGTATAAACTAAAGGCGTAAAAGTACGTATTTACGGAGTATTGGATTACGAAATGTACTATATTTGTATTTTATGTCAGATTTGCGAAAACGGTTTCCTTTTTATTCAGATGGCGACGACCCAGTCATCAGAGAGTTGCCTGAAGCCCCACCACCTCCAACTTATCGTAATAGACACTCTACAGGTAAGTGTCCACGGCACTGCTTGACTTTTCTGTTGATTGTCTGGTAAACTGTCGATGCTTAACCATTTTGGCTGCCATGACGCCATCTGCTTTAAACAATGGCAGTCTGATTTTATTTCTCAAATTTAAATTTCAGGTAAATTGAATAATGTAATATCGTAATGAGTGTCAAACAGTTTGGATCCTGATCAGACACCGCTTTACGCGGCATCTGATCATAATCTAAACGGTTTGCAAACAACTATCATAGTCAGTTGAGACAGTGATGGGATTGTATTCAAAATACAAAGAAGAACTGACGCTGGTCGTTCTGGCAGTAAGGTTTTCGTGGTTTTGTAAACGTCTATAAGGTCATCTAGTTTTATAGGATCAAAACTTACATATATTTGAACATTGTTAACTGTATCATCCATTGAAGCTCGTGTGTAGTTTAGTTGTTTCTGAGTTGTTCACCTGTACACTTTCACATTACTCTACTAGATCTAGCATTTCACAACATACACTGGCGAAAATGTTATTTCACGTGCAATCTTTACGAAACACAAACGACATAAAAACGAGAACGATGACAGCTTCTTTAGTCTATTGACGATTTCTTTATTCTAGTGTCAAACAGTTTAGAGTCTTATCAGACGACGAGTTACTCAACGTCTTTTCAGGTACCAAACTATTTCCAATGGACATTAGTTAGTTTGGTATTATAAGCATTGATTGGGACAAAATAACGTTTGACGCAATATTACTTTGATCTTCAGCCAACCTTTTTGTTTGGATTCACACACTCTGAATAAACCCATTTCTGCCGGCGAGTGTTTTCCAAGTATTCGTCAAAATGGTTGAAAATCACTATTTAGTTTGGTTTCTTTGACAATAGTAGTTTTTAAAGAATACTTTATTTGAGTTTAAATATGTTTTGTAGATTCTTTTGCCTGAAGTATATTTCTATTGGCAATATGCTTGAAACACATTAAGCATAAATGGGTTTAAACATGTCATCAAATTCCTTAATTCAATCATTGTTTTTGTCTTTGGTGAGAACCACATTTTCATAAAACATTTACACCCAACCTACAGCCCACCATATTCATGCATATACATAAATCATCTTACAGTAGAATTTATTAGTATATTACCTTCACACCATTTATTAAAGATATTTTCATTCCATACTTTACTCTTTTATTATATGATATTTTGTAGAAATGAACACATAAAATACATGTACTAGCATTGGTATTTAAAATTTATTTAACCCTTTACCATCAGCGTATTTTCAGTATTGAATATATGTGGTTGCTTACGGTAGATGCAAGTAAAAAAAATGTTCCTAAGAGAGCATTTTGCTTTACTTTCAGTCTGATCAAAGATACCTGCTGTGATAGGATATAAGAAATATTTCTTGTGAGGCAAATTCATGATTGTATAAAGTGGGATTGTTTTCTTCAAAGGAGGGATAACTTAAAGGTGAAAAAGACGTAGATGTATCTATTGTGTAATGTGTTTAACATGCTGAGAAAATGCAAAGCAAAGCATCAATGATAAAATGGATATATTAAAAAAGAACGATTGCTTCTTAGTTTAAGCATGATTCATTTCATAATACCAACAAATTATTAAAACACACATAAATGTACAAAAACAGCTGTTTATTAAGAATTTTTTCTCCTATATTTGACAGAATACAATCACAACTTACAATATACAAAATAAGAAATAAAAAGGAATTGTATATATACGGTATGTGTAACAGTTATTCAATATAAGTCGGTGTTGTACAAAGCGATGCCAACAAAAGAAGACTCGTATGTAGCATTATTAATACGTGTGTTTATGGTAACACAATACAGAAATCTCTGATAGGAGTTTTATGCATTATTTCAATCACACATTAGACATTAACTTAATGCTTAACAATGCTGCTTAATGCAAACAGCTTTCTGCATCACTTGTTTTACATAAAGCTTTTGCTGGTCTGCAATACCAGTCTGAAGTTCAATTTGGGGTGGTTTTATGTGTGTTTTAAAAAAAATAAAATAAAGCGTTTTTAGCAGTAACTGAACAATTTTAACGTTGTTTATCACAAAGGATACCTGGTGAGTTAACTCATTCACCCCTGAAACTTTTAATGGACAAATCCAGTTTCTGATTAGGTCTAATCATTTTTTATCATTTGATATTTAATATTGTTGTTGTTTTTGTAATACATTGCAAAATCACAAACAGTGCAGTCAAAGAGCCCTCTGGTCTGGGACTTCACTTTTTGCACATGACAAGTGCAAATGTACTCATCGTTGGTAAAAAAAACAACCGAGTATACTCGTCGCTAGGGTTCAATGTGTTAACTCCTGCTCTTTTTACAGAATCAACTAACATAAATTTGCTGTTCTGATGCTTTAATGCTATTGCATGTTACCACTCTTTTTAGAATTTTGGTGACTAATGTTTGGGCTTCTGATGCACGTAGATTTTGACCTCATTCAAACAAAAAAACAATTAACATGCTCATCTGTATTTAATCTATTGAGTTAGGCTTTGAATGATTTTTAAAGAGGGCGCTGATTTTAACAATCTATATATGTATTGCGGACACTTTAATAAACATCAAACAATTTAAACCAAGACAAATAATACAAGCGTTCATGCATTTAACTATCATTTAAACTAGTGCAAGGACAATATTCAAGACATCATGCAGTTCAACCCATGTCTTCAATATAACATTGGCAAATAGTGTAGTCAAACATGTATTAATAAGTTAGCCTTTTGACTTTTAATGATAGTTGACCGATTAATGCAGGACAAAAGTTTTGCAAAAATCACATATATTCTCTTCTACCTGACAAAAAACTGCTCATTTTGGGAGCTTCTCTGCAATATTGTTGTTAAGCATTATGACCACGAGTCACCCATTCTTCCCTGAAACTTCAAATAAAAAATGCAGCTATCTACTAAATCTAGTCTTATTTTTACTATTCAGTTTTCTTACAATTTCAATAGTATTGCAAAATGAACAGGGAATAACCTGACCAGAGGGTTCATTTAAAAGTCATCTGGTCAAAATTACAACTGTTTGCACAGATCAGCGTAGTCTTTACTGATTCATTATAGTAAGGGAGACAAGGGATTAATGGGTTTACCTGTCACATGTTCTTACAACCGTTCATGCTTTTACACTAAAGTGTCGCTTAGGCATGTCATTTGGCAATTTTAATAAAGGAATAACTATAACAATGCTGTAACACAATTGCCGAGGATGGTAAGCATGCTTATTTTTTCATCACGTTTCATTCTTTATACGTATACTGTGGTGTAATGGTTGTAGCCTCCGAACCAAAGTCGCCAGTCCAGGCCACGCCAAGTCCATCGAACTTTCAAGCCAGACAGCGAATCTCGCAACCGATAAAGAACATTCCTCCTGCACCGGCCGCAAAGCCCGGTTCTTTTGTACCTCCTCCGCTGAAGAAAGTTGTGAGTGAGGGTGCTATAAAAAATCTTCCGAAATCTCCGGGATCTCCAGCCTCGTTCCCGACTTGGACAGATCCTAAACAAGTGCTGAAGAGTCCCAAAACCACACAACCCCAAGTGAATAATATAAACGCTGCAGTAAATAGTGCTAATGACACTTCTGCCACTAATGTGGTAAGTGTGGACGATACTAACCCAGGCGGTGTTAGTGATCTGAAATCGAGGTTTGAAAAATCTGCCTCGATACAATCTCCTACGTCCCCTCATGCTAAGGCCAGTCCAGGGATGGGAAAAGGTATGTTGTTTCACAAGGGTATCGCTTTACAGTAGATATATGTATATAGCATTGGTTTCTATATAATGACACCAATTTGGGTAACATTCAATCTATGTCTAGGAAGCACGTATCTGATGAGGTCGTGCCAATGTCGGTCAATATTGGTACTGAAGGTAGAGCGACCGACCGACCAGTTTCATCAACTGAAGGTCCGCACTAATCCTTTTCGAACAAACGTGTATTTCGGGACCGTCAGTTGAAGAACAAGGACAATCGCTCTACGTAGGGTCTACCTTGGCCGACATTGGCATACTCTTATTAAGTTATTAGAAGCGTAATACTTTAATTGCTCACTAAAAACTGTTGAATTAGCAGTCTTTAATTAGGATTTCAGCTTAATACAGGGCAAAAGTAAAGCAGAAAGCTTCCACTGACGCTTTCTACTTAGGTTTTGTTCGGTATTAAGCTGTTGCCTGTCTTTTTTACAAAGTCATGATTTTTAAAGAATGAAACTTTTGTCTTCAGCGAAGCTTCTTCTTATCTGAAAGCAAATGATTTCACAGCTGTTGGTGGATAACAGTTATGTGTTATATGAATGATTATAACTTCCTTATACTGGAATACTAGTGTATATAATATAGCGTAGACCTGTACATTGCATGTTCTAACACCTTTAACAAACAATAATTCTAACAATATATCAAATCGGATGGGGGTATGTTAACCTTTGAAGACATGTATCACTCACTATACGTTAAGTTACGAGCGTACTAAACCCCGGATGAACAACAGACCAACATTGACTGTCTAAATGCTTTGTATTTTTGTTAAAGCCTTTGATAAACTCACAACTGCACGTCCTATTACGGCTAGGGACCTTCTGTTAATGGCTTGGTCGAAGATGCAGTAAAGAAAAATTTATTATAACCCGTTTAAACGAAACTAAATCCAGACGAAATGTAATTAAATGTAAGAATGACAACAATTACTTTTAAAATTTGGCGATCTACTCGTATTTCTATCTGAGTAGCAAACAGTTTAGACTCTGGTTAGACGTAATACGTGCGTGATCGTAATTTACAAGGACAAACAATATGATATAGCATAATGTCATATAATATAAATCATAAAATATATAACACGATATAATATAATATGAATGTATAACTTACTACTGTTATGGTTCATCTCATCAGCATCATACTAACACTTGCATTTGAGTATCGTCATCAGAAAAAAGGTCTATCGGACAATGTAATAACCATCTGACCACGATCTGCACTGTTTGCAGCAATATGGCCAAACATGTGTGAATGCTAAAACAAAGTATTTTGCCACGGTCTGGCAGGATATTGTTTCCAAAGATTTTAATCATGTCACTAACCAGACATTGACCCTTTCGCTGCCAAGCTCTATAAAACACTTACGTATATATGCAAACAGTTTTGATCCCAATTAGACGCCGCCTTACGCGGCGTCTGATTGGGATCCAAACTGTTCGACACTCGTATTGATCAATGATTTCAGTCATAAAGGCCAAATTTGATAAATAACAGTAGACTCAAAATCTAAGTAGACGATAATATGGCAGTGATTAACGGTGTGATGCGGGTAATGACGTCAACCAGGCTAAATGTGATGTCATCATTAGCATTGTCCGACAGACCTTTTTTCTGGTGTCGCCGCTCATTTGGTCACTGCTAACACTCTTTTCACTTCCAATAGCGGTTAGATCTAGCCCTGGTTCGCTGGCAGCAACCCGTCCAGTTTCTGATTCCTACGGGACTGATCATCGGGGCAATTTGACTGCATTTCGACATTCTGCTTCATTCTCATCTACTAACACTAGAAACCAGTCTGTTACTAATTATAACCTACGACAACGGCTGCCCTCTGATGGATCTGTAGTCGGAGGAGGTGGAGGTAACACAAATAGTACTAACATTAGTGTGAGAGCTTCATTTGGACTTGAATTAACAGAAGATGATGAAGATATGTATGATGACACTGCTGTAACAGAGATTGATGATCCTAACCTTTTAAATGGTAATATTGTTGATTGCTTACATATGAGTCGTGCAAATGACAAAACCTTCCTTTTTACATTGCAACACTGTATAGACCGAGCACAGTTCATCCCAGGATCTGCATCTGCGTTTGGTCTGAACTGCCAAAGTACCGTTTATAATACATTCATAAAATACTTAAGATTCATGTGGGTATGAAACATTGCACAGCGCAGATCAAGACCAATCGCCTTAATTTGCACTGTTTGCAATACAATAAGTCAGGTTTTCTCACGACACGGCTCATGATATTAATTTAAAGGGGATATGAAGCGAGTTGAGCGAAACGAAATAAAACTTCAAGGTGAAATGTCAGTATTCTGAAGAAGAATTGGTATCTTTTACCTCAAATATGCCTATATCTTTCACCCCATCTCTCATAACAAGCTCGTAGGAATGGTTCACTTAAAGTTATGTAAAACTTTGTCAATATTTGAGTGAAAATTGAAGAAGATAAAATGCAGTACATGTGATGGCTTAAGGGGTGCTGGAAGTATGGTAGAAAGATGCCACAGGAGTTTTCTGCTTCACTTTCAGTCTTCTTTAATCTGCCACTTGTCCGTAATCAGGGAATATTTCCATTCGCTCTTTGTTAGGATATAGTAGTGGATAAAATACATCTAGTTGTGGAATAAATAAATGCACCAAAAAAGGGGGCATCTATCCAAGGAAAAGTTAAGATGCCAATTATTCTTAATCCATTTGTGCCCACGATCCCATATACGGGTCATGCGCAAGCAGTGTAGGCACAGTCAGACGCCGCATTATGCGGCGTCTGATCAGAGTCTAAACTGTTTGCTGATAGGAATTTCAATATAAAACAAAATGAAAATGAAAATTTTGACCAGGCATCCCTTTGATAAAAATGGACTAATCAAATATAAAACATAGAAGAATCCACTATGCGCAAATGGGTAAAGAGAACACATGTTTCTTCATAAAATGAAAACAGTTTGGGCTAGTTTGAATGAAGATCAATAAATCGCTTCATGTTTTCTTTTCTTCAAGCAAATTCTATTGTATTTTCTAATTAATTGATTAACCCTGTTTTGTTAGAGAAAAAAGTTGCCTTTCAAGAAAGTGCGCAGCCAACCTCAAACCAAAGACGACAAACAGAACCAGCTCTTTCAATATCGAAAAGTCAATTCGAAGGTAAAACTAGTGGGCACATAGTCACACTATAGGATGTAGGTTTGGAGGGCGTTGTAATGCACTATATACGTGTACACTTGTACATAGATCTATACTTGTATATTAAATGTTTACTGGGTAGAAGGCTTCAAATACATGTAGTTTATTCGTTTTATTGGATAGACGGCTTATTCATTTACAGAAAACCCTCTCTATTACAACTAATGATTGAACTAATTATTTGGTGTTTACGACAGGTGACTGTTTAACTCTTTCCTCCCTAAACCTTAAAATGGACAATTCCAGTTTCCATTTTAGTCTAGTCCATTTCTGACTTTTAAGGGTTATTTTGTCAATGTTTGGCATTATAACATACAGTGAAGACCCTGACCAGAGGGCTCCTTTCGGAGCCCTCTGATCTGGATCTTCACTGTTTGCATAGGACAAGTGTACTATTCACATGTACACTGTTTGAAAAGGACGCCTATATGCGGGATTAGGGTTCAAAGGGTTAAAGCAAGGTGACTTTTAGGAATTTTCTGTTTTACTGTAACATTGCTTTCAGCTGTCACCTGTCTTTTATACAATCATTTAATTCGTTTTGATGGTGGTAATAGAGAAGTTTTACTGTACTTGTATATTAGATATTTGTGGGGTAGAAGGCTTCAAATACATCTAGGTTAAAATTGTATTATTCTTGGGTGTATGGCACGTTTTCGTTTAGTTTTGTTTTGCATGAACCAATTCACCCCACCAGAATTATTTGTTATAACATGTCCTGACTCCTAGAAACCAGCCAATCCCATTTACTGCCAGTTTGGATCCTATTTTAGATGTAAATATTATATATGAGTTCCAATTCCAAGAAAACCTCGGGCGTTGCATTTAGTGACAGCACTCTCTTAAAATCAATTCCGATTCACACAATTCACCTCTGTCACGGGCAAGGTACTACTTTTGGATAGTATTCTTAGGAATTGTAACGTTTCAGTTTCTGTCAGCTTTTTTTACAAGAAAATGTAACAAAAACACATTTACATTACCAAGCTAGTGGCCTACAATAGCTGAGTGAATGTGCTCCGTACGATAAATATATGAAATTCATCAAATTGTTAAACGGTTTTACATTCAAAATACACGAATTAGTCCTTAGATTTGTCACATACATTATTTTATTCACTGTCGACTGAAAACTATAATTTTTGTAATATTTTACATAAAGAATTACGGCTGATTTTAATCGGAATGTTTAATTCCTTACAAATTGTACGAGTACAGTTGTGTAAAGAATCTTGGAGATGTAGCCTGTGACAGAGGATATATTTTGAGGAATGAATGAATATTCTTTGTGAAGCTGATTGATATTTGCACCGCGGCGTCTGATCAGTACGTATCCTGCTGGTAAATTGCAGTCAGTCAACGCGAGCTTTATAATTAATTTTGAATTCCCTCATTAGACGAAGATGTGTTTCCAAGGCGACAAATATGGATCAACACAAGTTGCAAAATCCGAGACGGCATATATCATATATTTATTCATGAATATATCATCCTTTACATATCGTTCATTATCGACATAGTGAATGTATTCTAGATATAATATCTTCTAATATTCATTCACTCGTATATATTAAGGATTTCATACCGGAGAGGTGGGGCAGAACCCTATTTTCCAATAAGTACGTTTATATTCTTAAGAACTAGTTTCTATTGCAATATATTTGGGACCAGATCATACACTGAATAGCTCGGCCTCTGATCAAGCCAAAAACTGCTTGACATTAGGATAAATATAACAGTTAATATTCCGACTGGGAAATAATACCCAGTTTCCAACTGTACATGTACATTGGCCAACTAAAGTAGAGATGTCAGAGTATTGGTATGTGTTCTGTCCATGGTGTATATAATCAAGAGTGCTATTATCATATTAACATCTTTACAGCGAACGTAAACCTCTGAGCTAAAGGACGAGCCAGTTGGTTCTGATTTTTCATTTCCTCCTAACAAAATTCAAATGTTCGGCCTTCATATAAAACTATAAAAGGCTTTCCTTTTCTGGAACCGTAAACGTATCGATGGAATTGGTTGCACGTATTGTGTGTTCTTACTAAACTGTCAGTCATAATGGTCACATTTAGTTTGTAATAACAACGTCAGCATGTTGGCTCGGGATAAAACAAAACATATTGACATATGAATCTGAAAATGTCTCGAGTGTAGCGCCCCCTAGTTAATAATGATCGCCTGCAAAAATTGGAATGAGTTTTGCATATTTCAGAAGTATATAATAGTGTCAAACGATGCGGATCCTGATCAGATACCGAGTTATTCGGCGTCTGACGTGGGATCTATATTGGGTTTTTATGTAAACTTTGTCGCGTTTGTCGGCCATGTTTGTTGTGTCACTAACACACGTGTCTTGTCCATCATGAAGGAATAAGTGGTGGCATAGAGCGTAGATGAATTAACAGTTGTTAAATATCGGTCTCTTAATGACGCTTTAAAGCGCAGTTGCAAACAGTTTGGGTCCTGATCAGGACCCAAACTGTTTGACACTGTCTTATCGATATTTATTAAATCATACAAGCTTAGATCTAACTTTGAAACGTGTCTAGCAGACAACAATATTGAAGCAGACGACAGTAAAGCGGTGAAGGGGTAAAAATCTCCCGACTAATTTGATTATGTAAGGGTTAAAATGCTTTTAATAATTATGTTTTTTCTACTGAATGCCTACAACTTTATTAAACAGATTAACATCGTTTCACACCTTTGTTTAACATGCTTTAAATATTGGTTGCTACTACATTAATTGTTTTCTTTTATTTTCTTATTAACATTTATTTAATTAGCTTTCAAGCTATTTTTCTTCGACTTTGGTCATCAAGTTCAGCTTTGTTTTGAAAAGGATGTGTGCATATAAAACTTTCGTGTGCTATTTTTAGTCGTAGAATATAAATTGATAGAGTATATATAGATCAAGTCGTGTTTCGATCACTCGAACTTGCTTAACCCATTTGCACCCAGTGGATTCGTCCATGCTCATATATTGGATTAGTCCAATTTTTATATAAGGGGTACCTGGTCTAAAGTTTCATTTTCGTGTTGTTTTTATACTGAAATTCATATCAGCAAACGGTGTAAACTCTGATGCATCGCATAATGCGGCGTCTGGTCAGTCTACTCTGTTTGCCTGTGTCCATTTTATAGGACGCTGGGCAAAGATTGGTCAAGATCAACTGAGTTTAAAATTTCAATTCGGACATTTTTACTTAATCGAGTAATCGAATTACAGTTGAACTGTACAAATACCGGTAAGTTGAACTTAACTCACTAAGCCCCAGACTGTATATTCGTCCTTTACAAACAGTATACCTGTGAAAAGTGAAGAGAACACTTGTCCAATGCAAACAGGGTATACCCATGCCAAATTGCCCACGGAGAAGCCCTCTGACCAGGCTCTACACTGTTTGTCGTTTTGCAATAAGCAACATACATCTGTAAATAGTCAAAAAAGGAATAAACTTTATTTGCAACTGGACTTGTTCATTTGAAGTTCCTATGAATGAGTAAAGCGAGTTTGAATAATCGAAACTCTCTTTTATAGATTCAGGGCTGCCATAAGTTGAAATGAAAAATCCTAAGATTTCCAAATTTGCATTTTTCAAGTGCGATTTTACGAATCGTACCTTTACCCCATAGCCTTTTTCTTGTTTTGTTGACATGCGACTACTTAAAGCAGGCTGTAAGAAAAGCAGAATGTGCCTTCGGGCGCATTCTGCTTTACTTTCAGCCTGCTTTAAGCTACCATGTACTGGGAAAAAATCCGGAGATTTAGGAAAAATCCGGAGAAATGGCAGCCCTGTAGATTAGTTTCTTGTTTTTTAGATAGACTACTAGCATAACCTCAGTGAGGTCGAAACCAGGCAGGCACATGCATTTTTAGTAATTGAGCTAACATAGTGTATGAATATAGTTTGATGGTTAGTGTTCTATCTACAGGTTTATCGGCGGAGTTTAAGCGCAAGCTTGAGAGTACTATAGGTGGCACCACCGCCACCCCCACCACCACAACTACCAAACGTCCAACCTCTCGCGGCCATCAGGATGATGAAAGAGTGTACGAAGAGTTACCGGACATTATCCCTGACGCTGTCACATACGTTAACGAAAAGTATAACACATAGCTGGCGCCTCAGTCGCTACATAAAGTTTAACCATGACTTCACGAAAAGGTTTCATTTTAACAGCCAGTGTGTAATGAAATAAACGAGAGAATCAACCAGCTAGTCCATACCTCTATCTCAAACAACGTCCAAGGAGTGAATACGCGGTCTCTAAAATATCAACATACACTGTCTCTAAAGTAGCAATGTATACCTCAGAGACTGGACGCCCACACTTGGATCTCGGCTATTGGTTCGGGGAGAACTGAAACTTTAAGCGGAGACGTGGGTGCTTTTTCTCCAATAGCAGTAAATGAAACTCGGCACGAAAACAGTGGCTGTCGAACATTTTGTTGGCCGTTGTTGTCCTTTTTCTCATTATAGTCCAGACAAAATTACCTGAAGTTGACCTTTATAAGTATTTTTTTATTATTTCATAAATTTAATTTTATATACAACTTAGACGCTTTGATTTAAATATTAAAAATAGAATAACAAAAGAAACATGTTCCAATTGAAATGAATGGTGTATGAATACTTAAAAGAAACAATATATATAGGGTTAAACAAATATAAGTATTGAATGAGATTCGAATCACTGTCTGTACGGAAAATGTATAGCCGTTTTCCTTACCACTTGTCGATAGTTTTGGAACCTGCCAATGCTATATTTCCTCGATACTGGTGTAGTTACGTATAAATGATGACGAAATGTTCCGATGCTATATTTATAAATGCTAAGTGTGAAATTATGCTAATAGAGGTCAACAACGTCAGTTGAATTTGTCCGAACTATATATGGAACGCATTAGGCTGGACGAGTGTATGGCTTTTAGAGAAGAGGACCGATTAGTGGAAACACCAAGCGACATATACGTTTTATCAGTGTTTAATGCAATCGGGAGAACAGACAATGGAAGCGGGTATAGCCATCACAGCTGAGGTGGAGGAGGGGTAATGGCGTTCCATAGGAATGTCATGAATGCATTTGTAGGTTTGAACATTGCAATGGATAACGACAGTGTATTGAAATTCAAACGTATAAAGTATATACTCACTTATTAAAGGTTTGGCATTTTTGATATGACAGCTTTCACTTCAAATGTTTCAATTAGGAAACAATTTGAATAAATAAAACAGGGTTTCACGTGAGAAAGTGTCAATTAAAACGTTTTTGTTTCAATTTGGAAACAAATCTGGCTCCAATGTTATGAAGCGTTTAGTTGTATGAGACTGATATCTTCTCAAGCATTTGGTAAGGAAAGGCTCAAATCTGACCAATCAAATGATTGAGAACGATCTCAGACTCAACTGCAATGCTTTATAGTCTATGACTACACCAAACCCTTTGTTTTGCCTATAATAATTTTTAGAATCGCCTCAAAGAGACAGTTTTAGAATTCTTATACCAGGGACAAAGAAAAGTATCCAAATAAATTAACATTGTATACCGATATCATATGTACAGCTAACTAGACCAAGAATTCATCTCCGACGTGTAGCGTTGATAACAGATAAACGAGTATATAATATTATATAACAGCGACTGAAATCAAATACAAGTACATGTCTAAACTCGATACTCCGAAATCGCTTAAACCGATCTTACAAGTATTTCATAAGTTGAAGTTCGACAAGTCCATCTCGCTGAAATCGAACATACCCGTATTTCAAAGTTAAAACGTGGCTAAGCCACGTTTTAACTTTGAAATATGGTTATGTTCGAACTAACGCGATTTCGTAGTATCGAGTTTCGATATGTATTGGAAATAGACTATTTCCTCTGCAATGTGAGAGGAAATCATGTCTTTTTTTCCTATTGGTCCTTGTATTCTTACATTACACAATACAGTGGTCCTCTTCTGTTACGACTACTTAATGAAAAATTATCGGTGTTTCTGGTATATTTTTGCTTAAAGGCAAGGTGAAAATAAACCAGAAAGCTCCTTTACGAGTTTTCTGGTCTATTTTTACTGTGCTTTTAGATACCACCTATTTTTCATATTATCGTGTCCGCGATAGTGGATTTCACTTGACTTGAGAATTGAGCATGAAGTCGATAATAAGGATAACTTACCAGAAAAATAACAAAATACAGAAAAACACGATATCACGACTCATAAGGAATATTGTTTTCGTTTTCTTTAATAACAAAAATAATAAATAAAAAACGTGAACATGTGGCTGAATAAAGCATGATGAAACTAAAACATGAAGTTATATACGGACTTTTTTGCTTTTTATTCATCTTACTTTAAACGTTCAAGCACCTGTTTTTTAACATTTGAAATAAATTTTTTTCTTTTAACCCTTCATCGCCAAAATGTATGTTCTGCTTTAAAACCTTGATACGTTGCCTAAGCAAAGTAGGATTTAAAGCATTTATCAAACGTTTGGATTATGACCCGACGCAGTATCACGCGGTGTCTGGATAGGATCAAAACTGTTTGCACAGTCTACATTAGTCGCCCTTTGGCGGTCAAAGGTTAAACAAACATACATAATAACATTTGATTTTTACTTTAGTAATATCTTAGTTAGACCGGTATCTGTGATATTGAAGAGTTATGTATGTAAATATATCACATGGACGTACGCGTGAATGTGCCTTAATATTGGTCAAAGAGTTCTTCCACGAAGAACATAATTATAGAAAGTTAAAAAAAATGTTTAAAAGAGATAATATATATATATATTTGTTTTGTATTATGCATCGTAATATGAAAGTCATTGCCATTATTGTATATAGATTAAACACTATAATGAAAATAAACAGTATCAAAGAAAACAACTTGGTTGGTTTTATGATTAAGAAATAAGATTGCCGTGATATGGGCGACTTACACTGTAGTTCGCAACTCGCAGACAGTTAGGATTTTTATCAGAAGCCGGGGGATTTGGCGTTTGATAAAAAACCAAACTGTTTGGCACTCATATTGTTACTTATGTCTTCATTCCAAACGACCTATCTACCAAACTTGATTTTTCTGCAGACGACAATTTAGAAGCAGACGGCAGGATAGAAGGATTCATCCGCCTCTAAAGTTCCTAAATGCCTCCTTATGTCTCAATCAAGCTATACTGGACAGTCAAACATGTGTGTTAACTCTTTCCTCCCTGAAACTTTAAATGGACAATTCTAGTTTCCATTTTAGTTTAGTCCATGTCTGACCTTAAGGGTTGTTTTGTCAATGTTTGGCATTATGACAAACAGTGTAGACCCTGGTCAGAGGGCTCCTTAAGGAGCCCTCTGATCAGGGTCTATACTGTTTGCATAGGACATGTGAACTCCTCACAGGTACATTGTTGGCAAATGACGCATATATGCGTGACTAGGGTTCAAAGAGTTAAAGCAATCTTTGAATATCTAATAGAGCGATAGCAAATTGTGCTAACCCGTATACAACCAAATAGTTCATTCTACTTTGTTATATTATTTTGATACCATTATTTAGAAAGCAAACTTGCCGTGTCTAAAGTACTAAATTTCGCCTGTTTACAGTTTTGAATACAGGTGACCACTTAAAGCAGGCTGAAAGTAAAGCAGAATGTGCCTTAAGGCACATTCTGTTTTACTTTCAGCCTGCTTTAAGCTAAAATATGCTAGGCTATATAAAATATTTGTAATGGTAATTGTTCATGAGGGTATAAACTGGAACTATTTTCTTCAGCGGATGAATAAATTAAATACGCTAAAAGTCGCTTCTATGGGGGAAAGGGTTAAAGAGAATTGTAATTCGTGATGTATTTGAAGTGAAACACATTTAATATTCATACAAATAAATGGTTTAGTTCAGAACGCAGCTTGATAGAAGCGACGAATATGAGAGCAATTCAATTCATTCAACTATGAATCATCAAATGGAAAATTTATATCTCCAATTAAGTTTAGTTCATTTTAACTATTATGGGTGTTTTTACAATAAAACTTCAAAATTACAAGCAGTTCAGCCCCTGATCACATGGCTCCTTCAGGAGCCATCTGATCAGGGTATACACTGTTTTCTTAGGACAGTGGTACTTTTCCCAGGTACATGTACACTGTTTGTAAATGACGAGTAAACTCGTAGCTAATCTTATGTGAACACAGTGTTCTGAAAATGTATCTATTTCTTTTAATAATATTTAGACCCCACCACCATTCACGAACTATCGATTTTATCAAGCGCAAGACGAACAAATGTAGAATCAGACCATAAACGATTATTCTTTGCATAGGGTCTGGCTCTACATTGTTCGTCACGAAATACGACTATATACCAAATGTTTATCTCAGACTCTGAATAAGCCATGCTAGGTCACATTGTTTATGTTCTTCTTGTTTATATACTATACCTTATGCTGCATGTAACCATGCCTGAGATGAAATAAAGTATTGTTCTGTTATTTTCTGTTCTATAGGGTTTAATGGGTTAGTTTAATACATTGTACAATTATGACCAGTGTCGCATGGGATACCAACCCTTATAGAAAGATCGTCTGTCTTTAAACTGTCGCCTGTTAGCATTTGTGTAGGCCTATTGATGTTATGAAGACATCTAGATACAAGTGTTAACTTGTTTAGATCATGATCAGACGCGGAGTTACTCGGTGTCTGATCTGGATCCAAACTGTTTCAGTCAGTCAAGGTCAAATCGTAAATAACAGAATATGGATTGAGTCGAATCTAGTTTTCAAAGAGTGTTTTGCTTTTTTGCCACTTTAAGATTTCTTTTGCTTCAATCTGCAGCTTTTTATCTGAAATAGCTCTGCGTTTGCTTAGCAATTTGGTAAAAGAGTGGTTTATGGCTTGTGGTTTTCAATAACTTTGTAGGTCTTAAACTTTCATAGACAAGCGACGACATACAACGTTTAACACGTCCGAGTCGTACGAATTTACGCACCATCTAATCTCTTCACTGCCATGACGTCATCAATTTAAAATAATGTTTTTATTTTTCAAATATAAAGAGATAGTTTGATTTCAGAAATGTTGAAATAAGTGTCAAGCAGTTTTGATCCTATTTAGACGCCGCGTTACGTGGTGTCTGATCAGGATCCAAACTGTTTGCAAATAGCTGTGATACTCGGGCATGAAAAGGTTAAAAAGTAGCCCTACACAGATCTTCATCGATTTATTTCCAAGTGCGTTCTTCGCTGTAATATTTAAGATAATTTGGACCCAGATCACACGCCGATTAAATCGGCGTTAGATCAGGATTCAAACTGTTTGAAATTCGTATCGACCTTTCTTCAGTCTAAAATCTTACATTTTTTTTTACTTGAAAATAATATATATAAGTCGACATGTGTGACCACTATGGCAGTGAAAACGTTATAAAAGTAAAATAATCATTTTTATAAAACATTAAGAAAGGTAGCAGCATTTATCGACGAATTCTGATGCAGATAGTACTTACGAGGTTGACCCATGTAAAGCAGAATGAAAGTTTACTTTCAATCTGTTTTAAACGGTCACCGGTAGCTTAAGCACCATAGGAACTATTTCCCATATCCTAGCAGGTTTTATTCTGTCCTGCTAAATGAACTAGAGTGTTTCAAATTTCAATACACCCGTGTGGTAGATTTCTGCTCTATTTTCAGTCTGCATTTAGGAGCTGCTTATCTCAACACTGAAAACAAAATCAATTTGATAATAGTAAAACAGTTTTCCTACCTGATCACTGACATATTCACAATTTCAATAGCCTGTCAATATTTTAACCCATTTATACCCAGTCGATTCTTCCATGTTTATATATTGGATTTGTCCATTTTTTATCAAAGGGATGTCTGGTCAAAATTTTCATTTTCATTTTGTTTTATATTGAAATTCCTATCAGCAAACAGTGTAGACTGATCAGACGCCGCATAATGCGGCGTCTGATCAAAGTCTACATTGTTTGCCTATGTCCCATATATGGGATCGTGGGCACAAATGGGTTAACTAAGTGCGTAAAAAGGCAGTATAAAACATTAAACATCCACACTCTTGCGTTATTTACATACTCGTCACAACGTATGAACTGACATTTTGGGATATATTTGCTTGTGAGCCTGCTGAAGTATAGCTTAGCAACTTAAAAGGGTAAGTAACATATAGCTTCCCCACATAATATATAGCCACCACACCAGTTGTTGTTAATAGTTCACATGTTGTCATAAATTTCACGCCTGTATTTCACTCACGAATAATAATATGTTGAACCACGTACTTTGATCTAAGATAGATAACTCTTATTTGACCTTACAAACAAAAACACACATTTGTGCTTCTTTCGTTAAAAAGTTTTAATTTCAATATATTCCACTCTAAGGACGATTTAGTTATAACCATAAAAAAATGGATAGTGTAAAAAAATCAAAGTTTCAATCTTTGAAAATGGCAGAAAATCGGTATTGAGTTATTCGCAAACATTTTGGATCCTGATCAAGATCCAAACTGGTTGCAATTAACTCGGAGAATTGTTATGGACAACTTTTGCTGTTTAACCCTTTCCCGCCATATTGACTTCTCAGATGGTGAAGCCACTCAGAAGGAAACTCAGGGGCTCATAAAACTTTTTACGACAAAATAGGTCGTAAGTCAAAATTTGGAAATACATTTAATTTCTTATTTCTCTATCTAATCCTGTCTTGTGACATCTCTTTCGAATAATTAAGACTTTTATAATCTTACTTACGATAACATTTGTCGTACGTAGTTTTATGACACGGACCCCTGGTTTGCCTGAGACAGCGAATATAAATCCCTTTTGCTCATTTATTTAATTTACAGGGTTTTTTTTCAGACATATAGATCTAGTTTCTTTAAGAAGGCTGAAAATATAGCAGAAACATCGCGACTGCTTTATTTTCAGCATGCTTTGAGATGTCACCTGTCGGACGGTATGTAAATTTTACCGTGCCCCTTTATCATGTAACCTCTTTGACTGCCACGACGCTATCGGCTTTAAACAATAATCGTATGTTTTGTTTCTCAAATCTAATTTTTAGGTAAATTAACTGAAGTAATATCGTCATAAATGTCAACCAATTTCGCGTAATGCGGCGTCTGATGGAGATTCAAACTGTTTGCAAATAACAATAGTACTCGGAGTGAAGACAATGAAGGGGATAAGTATGAAAA
The DNA here is from genome assembly GCA_922989275.2 of Gari tellinella. Lineage (NCBI taxonomy): Eukaryota > Metazoa > Mollusca > Bivalvia > Cardiida > Psammobiidae > Gari > Gari tellinella. The sequence goes on from OV277864.1 coordinate 50,125,104, forward strand.
TATATATCTCTACGGAGTTGGCAATGGCGTAGGAAAAATTCTCAATGATAAGAAACATTAACTCACGATGTAATAAAGGCAGAAAGCTCCTACAAGAGCTCTGTTCTTTACTTTCATTTTGGTTTAAGCTGTCACCACCCTTAAAGACGAAAATAACAAGTCACCAATTAAGTGGTTTCAAATTTAGCGTCGTTTTTGCTCTACAATTTGTTCTATTTGGAGTAATGGTAACTACATGTTTTATCTTATTCATGTTTATTCCAGATCTTCAACAGCGACACTCAAGACAACAACAAGCTGCCCGACCACCACCTGTACCACACCAAGACTATCCGGGCGGTCCGCCAGTACCTTGTGGTGTACCTGCACCACCACCACCCCCTCCGCCCCCTCCGCCGCTTCCCGGTACAGGTAATAGACCTTTAACCCGTTACCCCATAAATGCGCCTTTTTACGCCTACAATTTATTCCTCTACTAAAGAAAATAGTTCCAATTTATACTGTTATAGATAAGAACCATAAATAGTTTCTATATTCTAGCAGATAAAAGTGTAAAGCAGGCTGAAAGTAAAGCAGATTGTGCCTTAAGGCACATTCTACTTTACTTTCAACCTGCTTTATGTGATCACCTGTCTTCAAAACTAGAAACAGGCTATGGGATAAAGGGTTAAACTGAATTACTTCTAAGACGTATTCTAACATAACATTCATTCCTAATCATTTTCAACGAGTACATATACACGAGTAAAAACAACACTTGTCCTATGCAAATAGTGTAGACCCAGATAGAAGGGTTTATGATCTCTGATCTGTTTGTACTGCAATGTTTGTCATTTAGAAATATGTTTTTTAAACAACCCTAAAAAGTAGATCTATCACAAACTTAATTCGAAACTTGTTTTGGCAGCTGATCAGGGTCCAAACTGTTTGACATTCATATTATTCTTCACTAAGTCAAAAAAAGCATTAAATTTCAAAGTTTAAAAGTAAAAGCAGTCGAAAAATGTAAGATAATTTGTCAGCGACTGTTTTAGATAGGTATGTCCGTCACAATGGCAGTGAATAGGTTAGAGTACTTGTAATTGTAGATGTTTGGTGTATCTCACAGTACTTGATACTTTTTTACAGCAAAATGTACCTGTAAGGAGTACACTTGTCCTATGCAAACAATGAAGTCCCTGATCAGAGGGCTCCTGCAGGAGCCCTCTGACCAGGGTAATCACTGTTTGTCATTTAGTAAACTACATGTATTATAAAAAAACAATCCTAAATAGTTGAAAATGGACCAGTCGTTTTTGCAAACTGGGCAAATAATAATGATAGTTTTTGGTTTTACTATTCCATACATATAGATCTATATAGTATAGTAAGAAAAAATGGAGAAAAAAAATGTGTCAAGTACCTGTGGTGTATCTCATCTTTTACCAGAGCGTCCCAAATGGAACAAGAAAGCAGAGGCAGGTCCACCGAGTCCATCCTGTGGCATGCCCAGAGCCCTTATAGACGACCAGAGTGATTTCTATAGAAGAGGTGAGGGGTTGTCTCCATAACACACTAGATTTCATCAGGTTCAAAACTGTTGTCTGCGATACAAAAAAGATAATATTATAATGAAACTATATACAGTCAAACTTCGATATCTCGAACTCGTTTAACTTGAATGTTCATGTGTTTCTACAGCTGAATTTAATCATTTTGTAAAACATGTATTTTATTTTTGGATTGTGACAGTTGTCAGGTTATGAAATTCACATTTAGATTTTTGGTATTTTGACTGAAAAAAAATTGAAATGATTATCAAGCAGTTTGGATCCTAATCAGACGCCGCGCAACGCGGCGTCTGTTCAGGGTCCAAACTGTTTGTAAGTAACTATTGTACTCGGGGTAAGAAAATACCAATACCATATCTTCTTAAAAAATATTACAGGTCAGAATACACTATGTTCGGGTATGTTCAGCATTGGCTTGTAAAATGCGTTAATTAGTCAAAATATAAATTAATACAAACTGTAGACTAGTTTAATGTTTGATAAAGTAGACTATTTTAAAATGAATTTCAAAAATTCTTAACGAGGAAAACAAGCAGTGACCATTTTACAAATTTTATTTTGAATACACATTATATTTGTAAATGTTGCCTTCAGTATAAGGTCCCTGTCTTGAATTAGTTCGTCTTGTTGGTAGATCCATATTTTAAGAATAGTTTTTCTTCTGAACACAACCCTTAAGTGCTGTATCAGAAGAAAATTTGTTTTTAAATTAGGTTATTCTGTACTCTGTAGATTAATATTACTGCACAAAGTTATACAGAAAGTTCCTATCGGGGTCCTTTACTTGTTTTTAGTACTAAATTAGCAGTTTTCTTCTATTCTGAACTTTATTTTTATTTTATGCAATCCACTAACTGTTTTAGTACGTTTAGATGTATGTTTCCTCAATTTTAGGGGGGGGGGGGGCTTTGTTTTTGTGCTGTCCGTCCGTTCGTTTGTCTGACATGCGCTTATTTCCGGACAATAAATTTTGGTCTAATGGGTCGAGCATGCCTATGTTTTGGTATACTGGTTTCTTAAGACAATGGGTGCACGGAATTGCATTTGATTTTGATTTGATTTGTTTTTGATTTTACGTCGCTTTCAACAGTATTTCAGTCATATCGCGACGTCCAGCTATTTACAGGTGGAGGAAGACCCCAGAATTCCTTTATGCACTGTTTCAGGCAAAAATTGGCAACTGGGTAGAACCACCGACCTTCCGCAAGCCAGCTGGAAGGCTTCACCACATGAAAATTCCGAACGACCCAACTGGGATTCGAACTCACAATGGTGAGGGGCTTAGTGATGTAAGTCACAGTGACTATACCACTTAACTAGACCACGGAGGCCCCCGAATTGCATTTGAAGTCAGATAGGTAAAAGGTTACGCGATTTATTGGTTCCCGGACAATAACATTTGATCTAATTGGGAAATCATTCCAATAGTTGGTGTACTGGTTGCTAATGAGAAAGGGATGCTTTTGATAGTATTTGAGGTCAGTAGGTCAAAGGTCACGTGATCTGTTACTAACTATATTTTATGTTTCGTTTTTGATTCTGAACAGGTGTTTGGGTTCTAATGCGGCGATCATATCCATAGTTGGTGTACAGTGGAGAATCTGTTATTCTTTCCCAATAAACGCGTTTACGCTAAAACTATTATTTCCGATACAAACAGTTTGGAGCCAGATCAGACGCCGGGTAACCCGGCGTCTGATCAGGCTCCAAACTGTTTGCCACCAAGATAAACATGAAATATCAGAATTGTCCAAAAGTTGTTCTTTTCTACGTTTTAGTGTTTTGCGTTTGCGTACGTTTGCGTACGTTTGCGTTTAAACGAGAAAGAATAACAGATTCTCCACTGTACTTGTTTCTAATAAAGAGGGGTGCTTGATATTGCATTTGAGGTCAATAGGTCAAATTTCATATGACTTGTTTTTTATAGGTTTTTGGCTTTGCTCTTATTTCTTGATAATAACGTTTGTTTGTTCTAATTGGTTGAATATGTTCATATTTGGTGTACTGGCTGCCTATAGCCGGGGATGCTTGAGATTGCATGTAAGACTCATGCAGTAGGTCAAGGGGTAAGTGATCTGTTACTAATAAAAAAAATGTTTATAGACATTTTCATGGTCTGATCATCTTCATAAGTACGTATTGTCCAGGTTGTTTGTGCAAAATGTATGCTTGTGTTAGCATTTGAGGTTGGTATTTCAAAGGTCACATGATCTGTTACTGATATAGAATTTTGGTTTCCAAAAAGTAACTACTGGATATTTTTATGTGCATAGAAAAGGAGACAATAATGTGCAGCTAACTTGCCCCTACACTATTAGAGGGAAATGCATTAATCTTTCACTAAATAACAATTAGTATGTATTGTTGTCCATGTGGTTTGGAGCACAGGTTTTCTGCGCGTAAGCTATGACCCCCCCCCCCCCCCCCCTAAATATTTCAAAATTAGCCAAAAAACATCCATATGTTCGACAAACATCCTTAACAAATGTTTCAAGAAGTTTTAAAAAAAACGGTTTTTTTTCGAATCATGTATGTATACTATTTTACTTATAAATTAGCAACAATTTTTTTTTTTTAAATTTCATGAAACTTCAGGAAATGTTTTTTTATGATGATTATTGAATGTATGGATAGATTTTAGGGTATTTTATCCACGTTTGGTGGTGGTGAAGGGGGGGGGGGGGGGTAAGCAGCTAGGGGTAGTGTCACAGCCTACGGGCCGAATGCCTATGGTTTGGAGTTTGGGGCAGCAGCCACATTATTTGGAATGTGGGGATACGGAGGATACCATGAGTTTTTCTCAAAAACAAAGTCTAAATTCTAGAATCATACATTTGTCGTCTGCTTTATTTCTCAAAAATAAATTTGTGTTCCAGTGACTAAAGTCATGTCGTACTTAGGGTCAAACAGTTCGGAACATTATCAGACGCCGAGTAACTCGGCGTCTGATCGGATTCCAACCTGTTTGCGAATGACCATGGTACTTGTATATTGGGGTAAGCAGTGTAGTGGTTCACCCATCTAGTGCATATCACTTATATAGAATCTAGTAATGACCCTTGCAAATACAGTCGAAAATTGATAATTCGTACTCGCTGCAGTTCGAACTTGTATACCCGCAGTTCAAAGTAAAACGTGGCTAAGCCACGTTGTCACTTTGAAATAAGAGTATTTTCGACTAAAGCGAGGTTTAGTTATCCAAATTAAACTTATGTAATACTGGTAAGGTCGATTTAACCCTTTCCCTTATAGAAGCGACTTTTAGCGCAATCATTTTATTCATCCGCCAAAGAAAATAGTTCCATTTTATACTGCCATGAATATGAACTATAAGAAATATTTTCTATATACTAGCAGATAGTAACTTAAAGTAAGCTGAAAGTATAGCAGAATGTGCCCTAGGGCACATTCTGCTTTACTTTCAGCTTACTTTAATAGGTCACATATGTTAAATACTAGAAACAGGCTATTGGTTAAAGGGTTAAGCGAGTTCGAAGTATCGAGTTTCGACTGCACTTTGCAACCACTCAGCATCTCATTCATCAGTATATAGATGATAATACTTTATAACTGAGAATACCAACTTATTCAACTAGAATTAATTTTGTTTAAACTCATTCAACCCTAGCGACGAGTAAACTCGTCTTTTATAAACAGTGTATCTGCATGTGAATTTCTAAGTGTACACTAAACAGGTGCCCTCTGATCGGGTTTTGCATCATTTGTCAATTTGCAATACATGTACATGTAAATTGCAGAAATAATCAAATAAATAATAAAAATGGATTAGATTTAATTAGCAATTGGAGTTGTCCATTTGAAGTTTTTAGGAGTGACTGAGATAAAACTGAGATAAAGATAAAATAAAAATGATACGGGTTAAACCAAAATACTCGTAGAAGCTTTTTTCTTTTAAATAAAATAAATAAGAATAGAATGGCAACGTATGTTATATAAATGTAAGCTATATTATATTGTAAAGGTTTTTATGTAAATTAATGTTTTTGTTTAACTTCGAGTTCTAATAGCTGTTTAAATGTTACTAGTATAAGTTTTCGGTGCAAATGAATGTTTTAATTTAAATTCGAGTTCCAATAATTGTTTAAATGTTACTAGTATAAGATTTATTTTATTTTTATAACATCAGTATTTTCTAACACAAATATAATAGATATTTGATTTAAGAAAACTAAGTTATGATAATGGTGATATTAAAATGATATCAATTCTGATTAAAGTCAATATCACTGAAATCATAATTTTAATTTTGTCTTTACTTACATCTTCTCCGCTAAATGCATCTTTATTGTCATAACTGTTTGTTTGTTTATGTATTACATGCCTATGTTTGTTTACAACATGTATTACATGCCTCATGGACTTGTTAGTCTGAAGGAAGAATAAAATCATATCTATCATATCTATTAAATTCATAAGTATGGTTGTAATGTCCGCTATTACACCATTTAAGGAATGGACATATAGATTCAACCAATAATGGTGTAATAGCGGACATTACAATGGTATGTCTAGGATCTTGACTGAAATACTACCTTAAGAACTATCATTTTTGTGAAACACAATGCACAAGCTGGTCTCTAACTTTGCAGTATGATATAACCGAGTTTGAAATGAATTATATGACAATGTGATTTGATATAAACTCTGCTGTTCTACAGGTGCTGCGATGGCTGCTAGACGTGGTCGCCGTCAGACAGAACCAGCGGCGCTTTCTCCTATGCACAATGGACAAACAGGTGAGTACAGTGCTCCCTCCCTACAACGGCCCTCTCAACAACAACTCCCTCCTTACAACGACTCTTGCTGCTGTTCCCCAAACAAGACAATTATGTCAATTATGTCTAACGATTTTCATGGCTGCAATACCGTCTGCTTAAATTTGTCGCCTGCTGTTTTTCTCAAAGTTACATAATGGACATTTTGAAAGATAAAACTTAATAACGAGTGACAAACAGCTTGAATCCAGATCTGGAGTCAATCTGTTTGCAAATGTAAGCCAATTTCCCTCCCTATAACGACTCCCTCCGAACAACGCACACATTTTTTGTCTCCCATTGGATGTCGTTGGAGAGAGGGAACGCTGTAGTTCTGATTTGTTCTGACGAAATGGATCACGTTAACCCTTTACTCCCTGAAACTTCAAATTGACAATTCCAGCTTAGAATTAATTCTAGTACCATTTTGACTAGTTGGGATGGTATGTTGACAATGTATTTAAAATTGACAAACAGTGTCGACCCTGATCAGAGGGCACCTTTAGGAGTTTCTATCCGACAAAGTACTCTTGACAGGTACTCTGTTTGCAAAGAACGCGTCACAATGGTACAAAGAGTTAAGGTAAAATGGTGCTTACTGCTAGCAAACATTACAAATGATGTAACTCTCGCCGGGAGTCAAAATCCTGTCCCCCATCGTGTAACCCTTAGAAACACTGACTGATACCAAAAGCCTTGTTTCCAATGGAGCTGGTCTGAGTCTTCAATGTCTACCATGTGCATGTCTTGAGTGCATTGGCACGATCAATAGATTGGTCATATTTTGTATGTTAACATGGTACATATAAAGCAGGGCTGCCATAAGTTGACATGAAAAATCCTAAGATTTCCAAATTTGCATTTTTCAAGTTAGATTTTACGAATCGTACCTTTACCCCTTTGTCTGTTTCTAGTTTTGTTGACACGTGACTACTTAAAGCAGGCTGGAAGTAAAGCAGAATGTGCATTAAGGCGCATTCTGCTTTACTTTCAGTCTGCTTTAAGCTACCACATACTAGAAAAAATCCGGAGATTTAGGAAAAATCCGGAGAAATGGAAGCCCTGATAAAGTGGTCAAGTCAATATTTAAAAGTAAGTATGGCCTATCACCAGGCGAATAGTTTTCACTATCAGTCTATTTCACTACCATTATGAAACTTTGAAAGGGTATAGTAGACAACAATATTGACGCAGCCGACAATATGGCGATGGAGGGGGGTAAAATTCTCACGATTAATTTGGTAGCGAAAGGGTTAAAATGAATGAGTAAAATGAAAGTTTCTGTCTTTGCAGATTTCCAAGATGAGTTGAGACGAAAGTTGAACGGCAGATTGCAGAATTCACAAGAACAGTCAAAGGAGGAGGTTGAAGAAGAAGTGTATGATGAAATCATGTGACCTAGTGAATCTCAGTGTCTTCACCTTTAATCCTTTCTCTCTCAATGACGTCATAAAGCGCATTTGCAAACAACTTTGATTCTGATCATACGTCGCGTAATGCGGCGTCTGATCAGGATCAAAGCTATTTGCTATTTGTTTTGAACTAACGTGAGTTATACAGCCTTAAATCTAACTTTGAAACAATATTGCAGACAACAATATTGAAGCAGACGACAATATGGCGGTGAAGGGATAAAACGTCACGATAAATTTGATCATGAAAGGGTTACATGTAAACGACGCAGTGTCGTCATGATGAACGAACAGTGCTTCCGAGTGACGAGCTCCAATCCGGGCTCGCTGTGGCTGGTATAACAGGGTAACAGTTATTTGGAAAACAGTTCGAATCAGTTGGTTTCTATATTAGGATCCAAACTGTTCGACAAACCATTGTATAACCAGTTAGGGAACAAAGCTCGCTAGTTTAATGATGCCAATGCACCATTAATTTATAACGATCTTAAACAAAGAAAAATATGAAATATATAATAATTCAGGGCTGCCATTTCTCCGGATTTTTCCTAAATCTCCGGATTTTCCCCCCAGGTTATGGTAGCTTAAAGCAGGCTGAAAGTAAAGCAGAATGCGCCCTAAGGCGCATTCTGCTTTACTTACAGCCTGCTTTAAGCATCACATGTCTTAAAAACTAGCAACAGACTATGGGTTGAAGGTATAATCAAGAAAATCGGGCTTGAAAAAATGAAACATTTGAAATCTTAGGATTTTTTATGTCAAATTATGGCAGCCCTGTAATATACATGTACATACAGTCCTCGGGACCGTCTAATTTATTTCGTTATATCTAAATTTCGTTATATTTATCAGGTCCATTTTACTATACTTTAATAATAGATAACACATTTTTGTTATATCCAATATTTCGTTATATCCAATATCGTTATAAGCGATCTACACTGACGCAATACTATATCAAATTTGTTTGTGTAAACTGTGATATTGACACTTGTAGTGCTAGTGGACAAGTATATCTATCAATTGCAAAAAGTGTACACCAGTATCACAGAATTCCTTGATCCATCTAATTAGAGGGTTTGCAGTTTTCTATATTTAGGCACAAACCCTAGTAAGTCAATGTGATCAAGTCATACATGTAAATCTACAGTAAAACCTCCCTATTAGGAATTTAGGACAAATAAAAAGAAGGCTAACCAATTGTATGTATTGCGCAATGACAGCTCAAAGCCAGGTGACAGTAAACCATACAGCTCCTTAAGGAGCTTTCTAATTTACCGCCACATGCCTTTAAGCAGTCACCTGTCGTACACAACTTATAGTAAACACAATTTAGTAGTTGTTACGTGTAATATATGGCTTTACTGTATTTCAAGATATTCGACGATTGAAAATCCAGCAAGGAAATGGTAAGATAGCAATTAAATTGGTAGAAATACGAAATCAACAGCATTGTCACATGCCGTTTGGCCCTCAGATACTCATTTTTCAACACCGGTGTCTGATTTCAACGTTGAGAATCAGCCCCGGGTCATTAATCAACAGAGTAAAACTCATGTTAGATCGAAATCATGTTTTGTTTTATCCAATATGTATCATACTGTGATATATGAGTGTTCCAAACACTATAATGTATGTAATAGCATGTATAACTTTAGGAGTGTGTGTTGAAACAAACATTACAGGATATGTTTACTCAATTCTAGCAGGACATGTTAACTCAAGTCTAGCACCACAATGTGTGTTGAAACGAACATTACAGGATATGTTTACTCAAATATAGCAGGACATGTTAACTCAAGTTTTACAGGACATGTTTACTCAAATTTTACTCAAGTTTAGCAGGACATGTTTACTGAATTCTAGCAGGACATGTTTACTGAATTCTAGCAGGACATGTTTACTGAATTCTAGCAGGACATGTTTACTGAATTCTAGCAGGACATGTTTACTGAATTCTAGCAGGACATGTTTACTGAATTCTAGCAGGACATGTTTATTGAATTCTAGCAGGATATGTTAAATCAATTCTAGCAGGATATGTTAAATCAATTCTAGCAGGATATGTTAACTCATGTTTAGCAGGATATGTTTACTCAAAGGGTTGCTCAAGTTTAGCAGGACATGGTTACTCAAGTCTAACAGGACATGTTTACTCAACATACAGGTGGCTGTTTTGACTAAAACCAAAAGAGATTTTTTGCTCAAATCTAGCATGATTTCTTTATTCAAACTTAGCCATGTATGAAGGATAAGTTGATATTTCGAGCTATACCTGGTGTTTAATCGGGTTTAGATCGGTAACACAGAAAAAAATGAATCACCAGCGTTTTCAAGAAATTGTCTTTTTCTGCATTTTATTGCTCTGCATCTGCATTTATTTCACTTAATCCATTACTCCATAAATAAGACTTTTATGCCTTAAATTTATTCATCCGGGGCCCGTTTTACTAAACTACTTACGCAAAATTGTTGCGTAAATCAAAATTTTAAATTTTAATTTATATTTTTTATTATCACTTGCTACAAACAGCAAATAGCCAGATCAGAGAACGCGCTTTTAGCGCGTCCTCTGATCTGGCTATTTGCTGTTTGCAAACGAAATAAGAGTTAAACGATTTTGACTTACGCAAAAATTTTGCGTAAGTAGTTTAGTAAAACGGGCCCCCGCTGAGGAAAACAATTCCACTTTATACAGTCCTTACGGCACATTCTACCTGGTTAAAGAGGTTCCACAAAGAGGTTTTTGGAAGAAAAAAAGGTGTGTTTTTACTATATTAAATGTGTCAAGTAACTGTGAGTGGTGCCCTGTCTTTAAAACTAGAAACAGGCTATGGAGTAAAGGGTTAAATGGGAAAGAATGACATTTTCAATACTATATCATTACTTAAGCATAATAATCTTGATAATTCCAAATGTTACATGTATATTGCCTTTCCATGATCTGTTTTCTATCAACTGTTGTATGTTTCAAATATTTATATGATCACCTGTTGTATATGTGATGTCATAGCTTGTCCAACCTGTTGCATTTTCATGCGTGTATACTTGCATTCAGTACGATAAAGTCCAACAAAACAAAAATCACGGTTTATAACATTTAGAAGTGCCGAGTATGTAGAAAATAAATTAACGGCCCTGTGCTTATGGGTTCGTCCTCAACCATTTAATTGGTCAGATTTTAGCCTAGGCTCAAATCTGACAAATCAAATTCTTGAGAATGATTTCAGACTCAACTCAAATGCTCTGTAAGCATTGGGCCCATTTTTGCCTAGGCTCTCACATATGGGACATATTGGAAAACAGCGAAGTCTTCAATCAGACGTTGCGTAACTAATAACCAGTGAAATATCAATGAAGTTTTGTGAATGTACAGTCGACCTTCGATATCTCAAACTGACTTAAGTCGAATTTATCCGTATTTCAATGTTCAAATGTGGCTAATTGAACTTAAGGGTGTATCAAACTCATGAATTTGGAAAAATTTCAAAGTAAATGAAACACTCTATGATGGTTTTGTATTGAAGAGCTCATATAATTTAAGATCAATGAAAAAATAGAAAAAGTGAACATTTTGGTGTACAATTTTTGCTCTACGGTCGTTTTAAAGATTAAAATTTACCCACCCACTTTTTCTTATTATGTCCTTTTATGTCAAAATACTTCTCAACAGACATAAAATACATAGTGAAAAACAAATTACCATGTTTGTTTCTATCTAAAATAGTTTTTATTGAAGCTTATACTTTAAATTTGACAAAAAAATTGAGAAAAAGTTTGAATTTGACACATCTTTTCCAAATTGCCGTAGTGTAAAAAAATGCACACCAACATATGTTTTTTCCCCTGTTTATCATTTATCATAAACAGCTCTTTCAAAATAAACATGTAAGAAAAAAAGTTGAATACTTTGAAAAATTCGATTATGGGTTTGATACACCCTTAAACTGCAGAAATAAAAGTAATTTCCACTCATTATATATAATTAGCGAGTCGAGATACCGAGGGTCGACAGTATTATGCTATGTTAGTTTCCTTGTTTATATACAGTGTTCCCTCTCTACAACGGTCCGATGAACAACGAGTCCATCCTTATAACAATACTTGCCAGTTTTTCCCAAACAAGACATTTATGTCTACTGTCAATATCATTTGCTTAAAATTGTTGTCTGTTGATTTTTCTCAAGGTAATATATTATTTTACAATTTGACAGAGAAAAAAACATAACGACGACTGACCAACAGTTTGAACCCAGATCAAACGCCATGATATTGTTACGCGCTAGTGCGTGTAGTTTTATAAAGTCTAAGACCTTAATGTGGGAATAAAATAAAACACGATCTAGGGATCTAGATCGCCAAGCCAAAGGAGTAGAAATAACTGGATCCGGTGTAGAGTTTCTTTAACTTTATTTTCGGCTAGCAATGGTATGTTTGCTAGGCCCGAAACACCAATGGTGATACTAAACAGTTTATGTCAGTTTATAAACTTAACGATGACATAGATAACAAATACAGGCAAATATAATAATTTAGCCAATGCACGCCTATAATAACTGTAACCCGTGAAATCTAAATCTAAATAAGTTATTCAATAAATATATTTAGGTTCTTACAAATTCACAGTGAATTTGCTCACGGGGGTCTGGTCTCTATGATTTTTGTATGCAGACTGATTTGACGTTGAATTTTCACGTCTATTTATACCCCGTAGAAAAAACGATCACTTTTGACTGTTTTTTGTGACCAAAAATTGACGGGACGTTTCCAACCACTTTTGACGGGGTTTTTCCGATCAAAAATGGTCGGAAAGTGATCGTTTCAACCACCTGTGACGTCAGACCCGTCAAAAAGTGATCGGAAAATAAAACACTAAGTTAAACTGATTTATTTACATGTGCGACGTTGGAAATTTGAATATAAACGAATTAAATCAACTTTTCATACATAATACTCATTAAATGACACAAATTTCCTTTTGTAGATGTTTAATTTAAAGTGTTTATGAGTTGGAAGCTGGCATCCTTGTTGCTTAGTGACCGCATCCGGTTTACCCACAATGCAACAAAGATGGCCGCCTCCATACGCACATGTAAACAAATCCAGTAGAATCCGAGATAAAATGATTGAAGACAATCGTGCATTGGCTTTACATCGAACTGGTGCATCAGATAAGCTGTCACAGCATTGGAGTGACCCTCCGTAGACCTTGGTAAGCCCCATTACGAAAATACAACCGATGATAGCTGACTGTTGGGCTTCGTGGAGAAAACCCAAATCCACCCAAGTCCAAACCACGATACCGGTTGTAGAAGAATAAAACCCTCAGATCGGGACCACTTCAATATGCGCCGTCTGATCTGGGTCCAAACTGTTTGCAAATGTAAACAAAGTCGTACTTAGCATTCTAAGGGTATTAATTTCCCTCCCTATAACAACTCCCTCCGAACAACACACACAATCATGGTCTCCCATTTGGTGTTGTTGTAGAGAGGGAATACTGTATTTTCCTTGTATAGTTGTTTGTATACATGTACATTGATTTTTTTATAGACTGTCTTTTGTCATTGTTTTTATTTTCATCAAAATGTTAGTTCTGCATTGGTTATATATTTTTATATAAAAATAAAAGTATTTAATAAAGTATTCAATACCTAATATCTTTGTTGTTATAAAGCAAGTGTATATTCTTTTAACAAATTGACCCTTTACTGCAAAAGGTGACACTACTTAAGTATATCAAGGGCCACCATGACCCTATATCGCTCACCTGGTACACCATGTAAAACTTGACCTATAGTGACCGAGGTTACGACTGGACATGACCCACAATCAACCTCTAGAGTGTTAACAAGATTTTTCTTTGATTTGACCTAGTTATCTAGTTTTTGACCAGACACAATCCATGTTTGATTTTGACCTAGATTTGATGTAAGCAAACATTCTGACAATATTTCATTCAGATCTAATGAGATTTGTACCTGCTAGAGGGTTAACACTGTTTTTCTATGATTTGACCTAATGACCTAATTATTGACCCGACATGACCCATATTCGAACTTGATTTAGATATCAATTAAGCAAACATTCAGACCAAGTTGTATTAAATTCCAATGAAATGTGTAGCCTCTAGAGTATTCACAAGGTTTTTCTATGATTTGACCTAGTGACCTAGTTTTTGGTGTGATATGACCCAAATTCAAACTTGACCTAGATATCAATTAGGCAAACATTTCGACCAAGTTTCAAGAAGATCGGATAAGATTTGTAGCCTCTAGAGTGTTAACAAGGTTTTCCTATGATTTAACCTAGTGACCTAGTTTTTGACCGGACATGACCCACATTCAAACTTGGCCTAGATATTTATTAGGCAAACATTTTGACAAAGTTTCATTAAGATCCAATAAGATTCGTAGCCTCTAGAGTGTTCACAAAGTTTTTCTATGATTTGACCTAGTAACCTAGTTTTTAACCCAGCATGACCCACATTCGTATTTGACCTAGATGACATCAAGACAAATATTGTCATCAAGTTTCATGAAGATCAGATGAAAATTGTAGCTGATAGAGTGTTCACAAACCAATTGTGGTCAGACAGACAGAAGACGGACATCCAGCGATCCTAAAAGCTCACCTTGGCACTTCCTGCCAGGTGAGCTAAAAAAGTGGATTCAGATCAGACACAAGATATGTTATAGAACCACTCATATAAACCCTTATCCTGCTGAATATTATTATTATTATTATACCCGATTTATATAGCGCTCTTTTCACACAGGCGTTGTGCGTTCAAAAGCACTTCACATGAAATTATATAAATGTACCTACAAAGCAAGAAAGACAAATAAATACATTCACAATAAAAATGATTATAAAATTGTTATAGTAATTTTGTAAAATCATTTTTAAAATGAGTCAAATAATTAAAAGATCAATGGCATGATTAACAAGAGGGTCATGGCCCTAAATTCGCTCACCTGAGGACATTGAAGTTTGTACCTAAGTTGACTGGGCAAGACAACATTTTAATATAACTATAAATGGAGTTATCTTCCAGACAAGAAAACATGACAAAAGTGAATTTTGTTGCCAAGCTTATGACCCTAAGCCATGACACATCCTCTTATCAAGCTATTTCCATTTCCAATAAATGATAATTATTTCACTAGCGTCAGCAGAACTGGAATTATTTTCCTGACAATAAAATATGACAAAGGGGAAAAACTAAATATTGCTGCCCTTGTGCATGGCATTTTCTCTCATCAGTTTCTTTCCATACATAAAATTTCATTACAATAGCATCAGTAGAACTGAAGTTGTCTTCTTGACAAGAAAATATCACAAAGGGAAATAACTAAAAAACAATGATGTCAGAGTTATGGCCTTTGCAAATGGCACTTCCTCTCATCAGGCTCTTTCCAAATAGGCAATTTCATTTTACCCATTACCCCATAGCATGTTTCTAGTTTTGAAAATAGGCGGCCACCTAAAGCAGGTTGAAAGTAAAGCAGAATGTGTCTTAATGCACACTTTGCTTTACTTTCGCATCTTACATTTTCATGACTGTTTAAAGTGGAATTATTTTCTTAAGTAGAGGAATAAATCAAAGGCCTAAAAATGCACATTTATGGGGTAATGGGTTAACAAACGTCAGTATATGGGGGGAAAGGGTTGAATCCTGGACAAGAAAAAATGACAAGACATACAGATAACTCTGACAAAACCAATATTAAACATATGTATAAATATGGCATAAGACATAATTACATAACTGTCAGTGGATCACTTCAAGATCCTGTTTCTCTAAGTATGAAGCAGACTGAACCATATCTAAACTTTAGCAGACAACATGTTCAGCTGATCATGACCAGTTCTGTGATACTCCAACTGTTGCATAACATTTGACCTCAGTGGGTAGAGCTCTGGGGCTTACCCTTACCAGACTGAATTGATGTCTGCTTAAAACCTACTGTATGTGAAAAGTGTACAAAAAAACAATTTAGAAAATGTTAAGTTGGTAAATGAGTGGCAAATAGGTTGGATCCAGATTAGATGTAGCATTATGATTATGTTGCATCTGATCTGGATCCAAAATGTTTGCAAATATTGGCTATTTGCCCTTAGTATATTAAGAGTAACTCAGGTAAAATACAGTTCTGCTTCATCAAAAATACTGTGAAACCTGCCTAGAGCAGCACTTAAACTGCGCAGGGTGGCGTCAAGTGTGACCCTAAGGATTTCATTTTAACAAACTATAGAGGGATCGACCAGGAGATTCTACTGTAAAAATATCAAAGCTTAGGGCCTAGTAGTTTTGGGCAAGAAGATTTTTTAAAGTTTTTTGCTTTTTTGCTTGTTCAAGCAGAGTTTTTGCTTTTTCTCTTTCATTTGAACAACTTCTGTAGAGAAGCATCCAAGGAACATCATGAGCAGTTTGAACTCACCCTACAATCTGCGGGTTCAGAGGAGATGTCGTTTGAAGTAAATGTGAACGGACAGACGTACTACGGACAGTGAGCGGTCACAATAGCTCACCTTGAGCCTTTGGCTCAGGTGAGCTAAAAACAGAGTGGTTTTTTGTTTGTTTGTTTGAGTGTAGAGCCGGAGAGTAGTTCACAAATCGTAAAAAGAATGTTTAAAACAATACTCTACATGTTGTTTGGTTGAATTTGTTTGTTTGTTTCAGTGTAGAGCTGGAGAGCAGTTCACAAGTCTTAAAACGAATGTTTAAATAATACTCTCCGTGTTGTTTGGTTGAGTATTGTATAATCAATGGCCATGGTACACCCTTAGTTCATAAACATAAAGCTGTCCAAGAATTACACCATAGACCCCTAGCCAAATGGTTTCAAAGCGATTGGGCAATCCCTACCAGACAGGCACAAGGTCAATGGTACAACTCCAGAAGTGCCATTTAGACCCACAGCATCCACAGCACGAACACAGCCCAGAGGTAGCAGTCATTGATTACCTACTTTCTTCTAATAACAGATATTAAAGAAGTGTGTTTCAAACGTTTTTGAAGGCTGCAATTGAGCTAGCATCTCTGATGTCTGATGGTATTCATAGCTAAAAATCTGCCCTCTGTGAACATCTATAATCTTAATGATCAGTTTGGCTAATAAAATAAAGAAAAAGTTTCCACCCAGCAATGATTGCAGAATCATGTCAGACATATCCTAATAGAAAACTGCGAAGACACTGATCAGACAGTCCTTTGTGATATCTCGGAGGACTGACATCTTGGAGGACTGACAACGATGCAAGCGCCACTGATTTGGCGATTTCGACGACTCCATAAATCGCGGACCGAGCCGAGACCCCTCTGGGTGTCAGTCAATCAAGGTCAAAAGACTTGGTCAAGGTCACAATGACCTGAAAATGGTAACTAGGCGACACTCCATCATCACACACACAGGACAACAGTGTTTGGTGTGATATTGTTATAACCTTTGGATAATAGAGCTAAAAATGTACATTGCCCAGGGTAACTGATCACATGGGCATAAAAACAAACAATCTATAAATGGAATGAAATATCTTTTAATCCAAGCATAAAACATTTCAATAAATAGTTAATGAAATCATCTCGAAGCACTAGACTGTGACAACATACATAAAGCATGTACTCTTAACAGAAAGTACAGCTCATGGATGACTTATTAAATTTTAATACAGTCAATCTTTGACTAAACAAGCACCTAACGAAGTAGCATTGAATTTATTTTAACCCATTACCCCATAAATACACATTTTTACACCTTGAATTTATTATTCCACTGAAGAAAATATTTCAAATTTATAGTCATAAACATGTTTCATAAGCAATAATTTCTGTATCCAAATAGAAACTTTTTCTTTTGGTTCATATTTATGACTGTGTAAATTGGAACTACTTTTTCAGAGGAGGAATAAATCAAATGTGCTAAAAGGCTCTTCTTTTTGGGGAAAGTGTTAAATGCAAGATTGACTGAAGCTTATTACAACTTGTATTCCACAATGTAACTCACCATCAAAGCACCAGCAAACCCTTTTGCAACAAATTATCAGGGCTCCATATAAGAGGGAGTAACTGAACTATTTCAGCACTAAATTCTATAGTGTAATTCTAATGAGTAGTAACACCATAGGTCTTAAGGCAGAAATAAAGATTTTAGTTTTTGAAATACTCTCCTTATCTGGAGCTCTGATCATCACAACAAATGCAAAATTGTGTTTAGTTTCATGTCCTACTTTTCAAGAACCCTAAACATGTATATCTCTAAAGACAGATTACTACTTAATATAGAACAAAGCAAACCAGAATGCTCCTATAAGATCCCTGATATAGTTTGCTTTACTTTAGCTCTGCTTTAATCTGTCATGCATCTTTAAGACTGACATTTCATCTTATTTTAGGTGATCGCTTAACAGATTGCTCCATAGATGCGCATCTTAATGCCTTCAAGTCATTCCTCCACTGAAGAAAAAACATGTACATGTAGTTCCAATTTATACAGTTATAAATATTGAACATGTACCATAAACATATTTTCTGTATTATAGAAGGTTGCAGCTAAATTCAGGCTGAAAGTAAAGCAGAATGCGCCTTAAGGCACATTCTGCTTTACTTTCAACCAGCTATAAGAGGTAATCTGTCTTCAAAACTAGAAACAGACTATGGAGTAAAAGGTTAACACAAGTTTGACTGTAGTATCTGTAATTCCAATTAGAAAACACAATCAGAGCATTTGTATTACCATTTACAATACATTATTGAAGCAACTGCAATCAATCGCTATTGCATTTTAAACTATAAAGCTACAAATATCTCTGTAACAACACATTTCTACTGCAACTGTCATTCCTATCATGTAACATCCTCATAGAGGTAATTATAATCCTTATTACAGGGCAATATTTGTCATCTCAAACATATAATTTCATTCTTAACCCTTATTACAGTACACTATTTACCACTTAATCTTAACATTGCATTCAGATTCTTAAACCTTTATCCAATTGCCTGTTTCTAGATTTGAAGACAGGTGAACACTTAACAGGGCTCCAGGTAAGAAAAAATCAAACAATTTCTCACTCATTTAAGCACCTAATCCTATGTTGTTCCTACTCATTAGAAATATCTCAAAGAGACAATTCTAATGAGTAGTAACACCATAGAGTTTAATGCAGAAAAAACGTTTTAGTTTTTAAAATAGTCCCCTTATCAGGAGCTCTGACTAAAAGCTAGTTGAAAGTAAAGCTGAATGTGCCCTCAGGCACATTCTGCTTTACTTTCAGCCTACTTTAAGTTCTGCTATGATGAAGAAAATATTTCTTATAGTGCACATTCATGACTGTATAAATTAGAATTATCTCCTTCAGTGGAGGAATAAATCAAGGGGTTAAAATTTCTCTCTTTGGAGTACCGGTAATTGGTTATTTTAAAGCTAATGCAAATCTAATCATACTTCAGCAATATTGCTGTAAATGTAATTCACCATCACAGCCAATTCAATTCCTTATACAAGTTTCTATTAGAGGAAAATGCAAACCTTATAAGCACATTCACCAATATTGCAGCAATTTCATTAATTTCATCACAATCTTACAACAGCCGCTGCTGCACACCAACATTATTAATTTTACAGCAAGGCAGTTGCTAATACATGTACAATACACTTGTGCAGTTGCTGCATGCCCCTTACAACACAGAACATGTGTTTTTATCTACAATACCGGTAATTAAACTTTAATGTTACGACCATTAAAAGCAAGGCAAATTGCTTCCATAATATACAGGTGACAGCTTAAAGATATGATTGATTTGTTATGATTTTACGTCGCTTTTAAACAGTATTTCAGTCATATTGCAAGGTCCAGCTAATTACAGGTAAAGACAGACCCCAGAAGCCCTTTATGCACCGTTTCAGCATGGAGAAAGGTCCTTTCTCCATGGTTTCAGGCACAAATCGGCAAATGTATGGGTAGAACCACTGACCTTCCACAAGGGAGCTGGAAGGCTTCCCGACATGAAAAATCTGAATGACCGCACTGGGATTTGAACTCACAGCGGTGTGAAGCTTAGTGATGTAAGTCACAATGACTATACCACTAGGCCAGGAGGCCCAGACAGCTTAAATCATGGTGAACATAAAACAGAGTGCTCCTAAACTTAAAAGGAGCTTTATATTTTCATTCAACTTGCTTTAAGCAACCATATGTCTAAACACTTCATAATTACAACAATTTAGTGGTCGTTTTACTTAACATTGTATTTACCCATCTGAAATGTATATACCTAGTCATATACAATCTGAACAAGTCTGAAAAAGATAAGATAAAAATATTGAGGCCTCTAGAAGTGTCAACACTAAAATTGTTGACGACGGACGACACACATTCAAGTATCACAAAAGCTCACTCTGAGCTTTGCTCAAGTGAGCTAAAAGAATACAGAAAGAGCTTTCTGCATTATTTTGACTGCACTTCTGTCACACAGTTATATGGCAGTAAATGATTGAAACACAATTTATAGACCAGCAGTGACATTACAACACCAATAAATTGATAAAAATAATACCCAATACCAATCTATTTGAACAATACTGTCACAAATAACAACAGAATTGGAAAATACTAGTGAAAGCTGAAGTAAGCAACTGCTGAATTAGGTATCCTATTGATACTTAAAGACGGGTGACAGCTTAATGCAGAACAAGATTAATTAAGATAACTCCTATATTAACCCTTTACCCCATAGAAGCACCTTTTAGCATATTTAATTTATTCCTCCACTAAAGAAATTAGTTCAAATTTATACAGTAACAAATAAGACAAGTAACAGCTTACAGCAAAGGAGAACGTACAGCACTCTCCCTCTCGGCGCATTCTCCTTTATTTTCAACCTGCTTTAAGTAGTCACCTTGGAAATGGGTCAATACAGGTTTGACTGTATAACATTCGAAATTCAAATGACAAGTGTTCTCCTAGTTGATGGTTAATAAGACAAGTAACAGCTTATAGCAAAGGAGAAAGTACAGCACTTTCTCTCTACAACCCACTCACGACTATAGCTCCATATGCAAACAGCTTGGATCCGGATGAGACGCCGAGTAACTCGGCGTCTCATCCGGATCCAAGCTGTTTGACACTCGGACAACATTTTCAGCAATTTTGAGCAACTTTGAAGCACTTTGAAACTTGAAGCAGATGAGAAATAAAGCAGACGACAATTTATTTGGCGGGCTAAGGGTTAACAGAGGAGTTCTACAGTATAATGTATGTGAAGACTAGAAAATAACTGATGAATACATTACATCCAACCTTTTCATCTGAGTGGCTATTCTTTGAAGGTGCATGAGTTTATGCATTGCTAATTTTCTAGAGCACAAAGGGTTTACGTAAGTTTTAACACATTGAACCAGAGTTGTTGTTGGTGCACCTGTGCTTAACACTCACAGGACAGCTTGGTATAGCTTGTCAAGTTGCAACCAGAGTGATGAGTATACTCATCCTTTACAAACTGTGTACCTGTGAAGAATACACTTGTACTATGCAAACAGTATAGACCTAAGGCCTGATCAGAGGGCTTAGGACCCCTGTTTTTTCATTTAATTACCAGGTATATCCTCTGTTTGCTTAGCTCTTTACATACTCGGTAATTTTTTAGTTTGCAATGATTGTCATCTGCTACTATTTTCAAAAATTCTTTTCCAAACAGGTTTAGAGTGTCAAACAGTTGGGATCCTAATGAAACCCTGCATCTCATCTGGATCAAAACTGTTTGCAAAGGTAATCAATGTGGCACATATCTGCGCTAATATGGTAAGAGTTAGTTACCACGGTGCCAAATTGTGGAAATAATCTACAGAAATTGTGTTTTTCTTACAAAGTCTATTCACTGTTCAAATTAATTTGATAAATAAATAAATAAATGGCCAGTACGATATATCTCACCACTGTTATACACAATTGAGTTATCATAGCACATGATAATATCAACAAATATTGCTGTATGAATGTTCATGCATGTATCGGGTGTTGTCATTTCAAGTTGCTTAACCCCTTTAACCCAAGCAACAAGTATGTTGGCCATATACAAACTGAATACTACAGTAAAACCTCTATATTACGACCACTAAAACGAAGGCTAATTGATTGTATAAAAGACAGGTGACAGCTTAAAGCAAGGTGACAGTAAAACAGAAATTTTAAGCTCCTGTACTGTCACATTGCTTTAAGCAGTTACCTGTCCTAAACACTCAATAATTAGCACAATTTAGTGGGCGTAATAGGCAGGTTTTACTGTACTTGTACTGGTAAAGAATATATTAAGTCTTGTAATATGCAAACAGTGAAGACCGTGATCAGAGGGCTCAGAGCCCTCTGGCCAAAATCTGCATTGTTTTACCATTTTGCAGTATACAGTGAAACCCCTCTAAACCGGAACCTCTAAATACCGGAATTCTCTCTAAACCGGACAAAAACTTTGGTCCTGTTTCCAACCTTTCTTTATTTAAACCCATTGCACCATAAATACGCCTTTTTACGTCTTTGGTTTGTTCTTACACTGAAGAAAATAGTTTGTATATTCTAGCAGATGATAGCTTAAAGCAGGTTGAATCTAAAGCAGAATGCGCCTTAAGGTGCATTCTGCTTTACGTTCAGCCTGCTTTAAGTGGTCAGCTATCTTCCATACTAGAAACAAGTCCAACAAAAACTATGCTCTTCGAAGCAATTCAAAGTTTATCACATGATGGGTTTTGGTTGAGAAATAACGATGTTAGGAAGACGAAGCAATTTGAAATGACCACCTTATTGGAAGCTCTTGTTCACAATGCATGCACATTAACATTTGGGCTCAGAAGCCGTTACAATGAAGATAATGCCAATCTTAACCCATTACCCCATAGGCGGTGCAAACACAATGAAATAAAATGGAGAAAATTACAAAACTTTAGAATTTCTAACGATATATTTCAATGTAATAGCAAACAGTTTGGAGCCTGATCAGACACCGGGTTAGACAGCATCTGATGTGACCCAGAGCACCAGATAAGAGTAGTTTTTCAAAAACTAAAATCTTTATTTCTGAATTAAACCCTATGGTGTCACTACTCATTAGAATCGTCTCGAAGAGACGATTCTAATGAGTAGTAACACCATAGGATTTGGTGCTAAAAATAGTGAGAAAATGTGAGATTTGTTGAAAAAACTACCTCTTATCTGGAGCCCTGTGTGACCCCAAAATGTTTGCAATGAACATTATTGTTTTAGTATAAACGTGTTTTATTTATTGGGAAAGAATAACATCTCCTCCACATTTGTGGGATTTGTCACTATTTTTAGCACCAAATCCTATGGTGTTACTACTCATTAGAATCGTCTCGAAGAGACGATTCTGATGAGTAGTGACACCATAGGGTTTAATTCAGAAATAAAGATTTTAGTTTTTGAAAAACTACCCTTATCTGGTGCTCTGCTGAAAACGTGTTTTATTTATTGGGAAAGAATAACATCTCCTCCACAGTAATAGGGGTTCATTTATATTTAATACTGTTATGATTAATACAGAATGAATCTTAACCCATTACCCCATAAATACACGTTTTTTATGCCTCTAATTTATGCCTCCATCAAGGAAGATCATAACTTCATTTTATACAGTCATGAATATATTGATAAGAAATATTTTCTATATCCTAGCAGATTGAAACTTAAAGGCGCATTCTGCTTTTCTTTCAACCTGCTTTAAGAAGTCACATATCTTCAAAACCAGAATGAGGTAATGGGTTAATTAACACACTCGTAGGAAAAATAATATTAATGCAATTCAACAAACTCTTCAAGAAAAATAGGAATTGAGGTCTTGTAAGGGATCTGGTGTTCTTTAATCACCTTGGAAGCGAGACACTTTAAAGAAATTCTATTGTTTGTTCGTAGTATAACATCCGCTACACCAGTTGTTGAAGCTTCTAGTGGAGTTCTCCCATCTTTGTTTCTCACATCCAGGTGAGCCCAATTGTTGATTAACGACATCATACACAGGTGGAGGGTCTCAAAGTCACTAATGGGATTTGTATACTTTACAATTATATGTAGAGGAGTATTGCCCCTGTTATCTTGAGAGTTTACGTCAGCTCCACAGTTTATCAGCATCTTACATAGTTTTCCATTTGGAAATGTCACTACGTCATTCACATGAAAGTCATCAACAATAGTAGCACTGTCCACAGCCATGTGTAGTGGAGTGTAGCCATTCCTAAGCTGTGGTTTCAACTGCAGGAATCTGTACACACATCGGTACAAGTCCTCTATTTGCTCCTCTGTAGGTGCTAACTTCAGCATAATGACAAGCAGATAGATACATGTATGTATGTTCTCTCCAAATGTTTCTTGCAGGCTCTCACACTCATCTTTGTCTTTCTTGATTCTTTCCATATCCTGCTGAATCTCAACAGTTCCATGTTCAAACACTTTCCTCACTGACTCAAAATCTGGTTTGGTACCAAGATGGACCATTTGGGAAAATACTTGAGCAAATCGTAATAAGTCTTTAGAAATGGAGCGCAAGTTCTTCTGTCTAAGCATGAGTGCGTGTAGCCACAGACAAATACATCTATCAAATCTGGCGCCATCCGCAAATACTGCTCCTCTGAATATAACTGGATGTGGAACCTCGGGATTATCAGATCCAAGAATTCGCTCTCTGATTGTTAAGGATTCCATGTGCAACATAGGGTTATTGTCTTTAATTGATTCCAACTGACTCATTGTTTGACATTCTATATGACTGTCATATGCAAGAACTGGTTCACTCAGCACTTTTTTCAATGGATTTTCAAAATCTTTGTAGCGCTCTGTCATTCCTAAGTGTAAATACTTGTATGCTTTTTCAATGTCATAATTCTCCTTGTCGTTTGCGTACGAGGCTCCAAGAAGCTCAAACGCATCCACTTTATCTTTAGTTTCACAGCTCGGCAGTGACGCTAGATATTCCACGACCTCTGCTTGCCCACATTCTGCCGCCACTAGCAGGGGTGTCATCCTGTTGTCATTTTTAAGCAATGAAGCATTATACTGCACCAGTGTCTGTACAATCTCAACATGACCACATTCCGCTGAGAAATGCAATGCTGTCGCCCCACAGTGTGCTCTCGAGTCAGGAGATACTCCTTTCTGGAGTAGGAACTTCACAACCTCCTTATGGCCCTTATAACATGAGATCATGAGGCATGTGTTCTTATACTTGTTGGCGATGTCCAAGTCTGCATGACTGTCAACAAGATACTTCACAATATCGAGTCTGCCGTCAAAGCATGCTGCCCTCAGAGGCGTTGAGTTTGTCAGAGTAGGGTGATTGACGTCAGCCCCATGTTCTATCAGCAGTTTCACTATCCCAAAATGACCTGCCCCTGCAGCACACCACAGGGCGGTGGCGCCCTCGATAGAATAGCCGTCAAAACGTACTGTCCCGGTCTGCTCGATGTCCACATTGAAGTTGCTAAGCAAAACATGGACAACCTTTTCTGTTCCTCTCCTAGCAGCTATAATCAGTGGAGTTGTCAACTGGCCATCTTCTTCAGTCCTGTGATTCAGCACCTCATTTACGACTGTTTCTCGATCCAAATTCCACAACATAGCAAAAATACTGATTGCTCGTCCATCTCTGGACGCTAAGTGTACTTTGTGTTTCAGTAATTCAAGCTCTCCTAAACTTAATTGCGTTGTCATTTTAATAAACACACAATTGGTTTCGTTTCGATGTTCATTTGGAATTACTCATCCTCCTATTTGCATTGCACGGTGCTCCGTTTTTCTAACACGTTGTAAGAAATACACAACGGTTGGTAGGCATTTACTAACTGCCCCCTAGTTCCTTTACAATCAATGTACCTGTAAATGATACACAGATGCTGTGCTAATAGCGAGACCCAGATGTCATGGTCTGACATGTTTGTTTAATGTATGGATTAATATGATAATGTATTTCTTTTACAGGCTGTTAGTTAATCTTATTGTTCAGAAACTTATGTTATTATGTCGGTAAATAGCTTTTAGCTAATGTTATATATGTTGTGAAAACACCCGACTATAAATAAAGTTTTTTGTATCTTGTATCTTGTATCTTCGCAGATACCCCCCCCCCCCCCCCCCCCCCCCCCAAAAAAAAATTTTTTTTTTTTTAAAAACCCAACCTAGATCTAGATCTAATCTTTTTTATTTAAATAAGTTTTTTTGATTACATAAAGATACTTATTTCTCAAATTCTGATATTTCACACTTTGGCCTAAGCAGAGACATATGCATATACTTGTATATTATAAGTGTCCCTGCCAGGCAAATTATTAAGTAACTGATCCAAACTGTTTCAGACAAGACTGGAGACTGAGATTTCACTGACTGAAAATTTAACTCATTTAATTTTAATTCATCAGATTTATTCATCAACTCAAGAAAATATAGTTCCACTCTGTCCCTCTACTCACTGTCGGGTCTTGTCCTGTGCCGGTCTGTCTGTCTGTCAGTTCGTCCGCTCTCATGAGAGGGGTGTTGTGAGTTGCATTATTTGTATGGAACAGACTTGTGGGGAATAATCGACTTGTAGGTTGCACCCAACAATTATCGCCTGTTCCAAAGAATCCTCTGATTTAGGGGGTGCATGTGCAACAACATGTTTGCACAAGTTTTTGTCAATTATGGACAAAATGACCATAAATTGTGAGCTACTGTGTACAGAAGGTACTCCTGAACTGCAAGCACCCCACATGTAACTTATATACATATGGACGTTGTCCATCTGCAATTGCTTGTGGGGTGAAAAACAGAAATACCCGCTCATGCGTCGATCCATCCGGCGTCTATCCATTTATCTATCTATCTTTGCGTTCCATTGTTCATTGTTCTCACAATGGTATGAGCTTGGTAAAGGTATGAGGAAATAAGAAATATATGGTAACATTATGAGGCAGAAAGAAGAAAAAATATTCTGTGTATAGTAATAAAGAATAGCTAGGGCAGTTTTCATGAGTAGATTTCACTTTATTTCTTTCTGTCCTGAGCATGTGACAGTTGCAGACAGAACCAAAGTTTGGATTTGGAAAACTGCATGAGGTTGTTTCTAAGGATTTGTGTCCGCTCAAAGTCACCACCCACAGGGCTGCTATTTCTCTGGATTTTTCCGAAATCTCCGGATTTTTATTCCAACAGATGGAAGCTTAAAACAGGCTGAAAGTAAAGCAGAATGCGCCTTAAGGCGCATTCTGCTTTTCTTTCAACCTGATTTAAGCATCACATGTCTTAAAAACTAGAAACAGACTATGGATTAAAGGTATAATCAGGCAAATCGGGCTTGAAAAATTGAAATTTTTTAAATCTTAGGATTTTTTTTATCAACTTATGGCAGGCCTGCACCCATGTAATGACCCCTGATCTCATTCCTTGCAGCTGTTGTCAACATCGGCTCATCATTGTGGGGACGTCCGAAAAATGATCTTAACCCATTACTTCATAGCCAATTTCTAGTTTAAAAACAGACGACCACTTAAAGCAGGTTGAAAGTAAAGCAGAATGCGCCTTAGACGTATTCTGCTTTACTTTCAGTCTGCTTTAAGCTATCATCTGTTGGATACCGGTAATTAGCAAATATTTCTTATGAAACATATTCCTGACTGTATAAAAGGGAACTATTTTATTCAGTAGAAGAATAAATTATAGGTGTAAAAAGGTATATTTATAGGGGAATGGGTAAAACTAGAGGTAATTTATTATCAGGCCTGAAGCCAAATCTTTTTAGACTGTCATGTCAATATTATTCATTGAGTTTTCAGTTGTCTTCTGGAAATCAAAAGACTGTATAACCACTTTAAATACTTAACTGAAATGACAAATGCCATGGTTACATGCCTTGTTGTAATGACACTCCCTTTTGATACTAAACAAGTATTCAAAATTTAAAGTTAATAACTTTGTTAATTGAGAAATTTCATTTTCAATTCCTGAGTCAAAGCATGGAGAAATTACATTGTGTAATTTCTCCATGGTCAAAGCAATGACAATAACTCTTGAAATCCTTGTTGTAATGAGTTTCCCTTCTGATACTTATTAACTCTTTGCATGCTGGGTAATTTCTTTCGTCTGCAACATTTGTCGTCTGCTATTGTTCTAAAAATAGCGTTTTCTAAATTTCTTTCCAAAACAATGATCAGTCTAAGTGTCAAACATTTTGGATCCTGATGAGACGCCGCGTTATGCGGTGTCTCATCTGGATACAAACTGTTTGCAAAGATAATCACTGTGGCGGATATATCCGCCGCTAGCATGCAAAGATTTATACAAGTAAATCTAGAAAGGTCAGGTATGTACCGTATGTATGTACACAGTTTCTTATTTTTTAATGTTTTTAAGGTGGACATAACTGTGATTGCACTGATATAAGTATAATGAAATATTAAATTCAGAAAATGGGAGATCAGCATTCAACACATGTGTCACCTGTAAAATCTTTATCGATAATTTTTTTGCAGATAACAATTTCAAAGCAGACATTATTACGACAGGATAAGGGTTAAAACTAACTGATTACAAAGGATGCCTTGTTTAAAAAAAACTCACTGAAACTGCTTATTTCAACTGCTTAGTTATACAGCAAAACCTCTCTATAACGACTACTGAAAAGAAGGTCAATTAACTGCATAAACGACATATGATGCAGTAAATGAATGCATACTTTTAATAATCCCGTTTTGTACCTAAATCTTTGGCTTAATTAGTTTCTTTCTTAGTAGTTTTAGTTGGACCCCATTGGAAATAAGCTTTTAGCTTAATTGGGTTATCCATAGGCCCTCTGCAGGTAATTTATTAATTCAACACACATTATCCTTTTAAGTAATCAGTTTTATCAAAAGTATGCAAGATTTTATTCTTATTAGCTTTCTTTTAGTCAATATTCTATAACTTAACTAAATTTCTTATGTATTGCTGTGATATATTTAACTTTGTTACATGTGTTGTATTATGCAGTCGACCTTAAATGTAAATTTTATAAAATAAAATGGCAGCTTAAAGCAAGGTGAATGGAAAACAGAAAGCTCCTTACTTTCACCTTGCTTTCAGCAGCCACCTGCCTTAAACATGAACTGATTAACTTAATTAAGTCATCATTATAGAGAGGTTTTACTGTATTTGATTTGGTATATGATCCTAGAGGTTGGACAACACATAACAAATACAGCGTATAGTTGTATGTTTTATTCTGATTATTAAAAACATTTCATTCATTATAACAAGTACACTAAAACCTCTTTAATACGGCCACTAAATTGTTAAACAGTGTTAAGGTATTTAAGACAGGTGACTGCTTAAAGCAAAATGAAAGTAAAACAGAAAGTTCCTTTTGAAGCTTTCTGTTTTACTTTCACCTTGCTTTAAACTGTCACCAGTCAATTCAACATTTGATTAGCATTCTTTTTAGTGGTAGTATTAGAGGTTTTACTGTATACATACATAATGTATATCCTATAGTCTATACTTCCCCCGTAGAAACAACCATTGATGCCTTTAATAATTATACATGATTACATGAATCTCACAGAGAAATGATTTCTCTTGCTTCTAACTTGTCCAGATAAAGAGCTCCTCCCCTAAAGAAAATAGTTCCAATTTATTCAGTCATGAATATGTATGGTCATAGGAAATATTTTCAATAACTCAGCAGATGGTAGCTTAAAGCAGGCTGAAAGAAAAGTAGAATGTACTATAAGGCACATTCTGCTTTACTTTCAACATGCTTTAAGCAGTCACCTATATTAAATACTAGAAACAGGCTGTGGAGTAAAGGGTTAAGTAGTGATTTTAATAATAGTATTGGTGTTTTGCTTTCATTACTATAAGCTATCCAGCTCATCTATATTAACCCATTACCCGATAAATACGCCTTTTTACGCCTTATATAAATTCTTCCACTGAAGAAATTGGTTCCAATTTATACAGTCATAAACATGTTTGATAAAATAAACTTTCTATATTTTAGCAAATGTTAGCTCAAAGCAGGCAGAAAGTAAAGCACAATGTGCCCTAGGGCACATTCTGCTTTACTTTCAACCTGCTTTAAGTGGTCACCTATTTTTAAAACTAGAAACAAGCTATGGGGTAAAGGGTTAAGAAACTACCTGATAAGTACAATGTTTTGTGACTTTGTAAGCGTTGTGAAGATATTCAGAATGATCATTATTATTTGTTATGATTTTACGTTGCTTTAACAGTATAATCAATATAAATAATTGAACATCAGTGGTAATATGAACACTTATAATATTCTATGTACAAATTAAAAACACAATTCATCATCATCATCATCATCATCGGTGTTTAGATTAACGTGCAGGTGCAGGAGCGTCATCCACATCAGTGGGCCCCTTCCAGGCAGCTCACATTTGATCTCCACACATTAATGGCACTTGAAAATAATGGTCACACTTTATTATTATCATGATATAAAACAATCAATATCTTTGATGCAAATACATGCAACATTATTCAACCTGTGAATGAATACCAGTTTTAGTTTCACTGATATTGTAAAATCTCTCTGACATTGCTTAGCCCACTATTCTACATAAGTATGCCTTTTTACACCTCTTATTTACTCCACAGAAGTAGTTCTAATTTATACAGTCATGAATTTGCATTGTTAAATATATATTCTATACCCTAGCAGATTGTAGCTTAAAGCAGGCTGAAAGTAAACCAGAATATGTCTTATGGCAGATTTTGCTTTAATTTCAACCTGCTTTAAAGGGACTCGCAACCGGATGGTGTTCTTGTCAAAATAAAATAAAATACTCAAATAAAAGCAAATTTGTGGCATTATTTGGCTTTTGACATTAAAAAAATATGATCAGTCCAAAAAACGTCTCAAGAATCGTCACCGAATCTTAGTTTTTTAGATATTTTCCATCGTTTTTCCATAGCGTTAGCTAACGGTATAGTTGTTGTTGTTGCGTCTCTACATGGGGTCAGACATAAACCCGAGCCGAATAATGTTCTATTAATAGCTATCATTGAAGTACGTTAATTCGCTACCATATATATAGAGAGCGTCCGTAGCCGAGGGCGTAAAGGCGATGCCTCATTTTTCATTTTATTCTCCGCATGGATGGTCACGGGTTCGAATCCCACCAGAACCTCTTCTTTCTTTTTTTTTGGAAATGCATTTTTTAACAGAATTTATTATCCTAAACTAAATTTTACCCATTTATATAAGCATTTGACATATATTTACAAATTACTATTTTTAATGCTTGATCCGGTTGCGAGCCTCTTTAAGTTGTCAACTTCGTGATCTGTCTTTAAAACTAGAAACAGGCTATGAGGTAATGGGTTAATCTTCCTGTCTGTAGAGCTTTTATAAAGTAAAATGAAGTGGCTCTTTTAAAGTCCCACCATGTTTTGGGAATAAAATTAGAGAAAACAACAGCAAGAATACGTTTGTCCTGCCATAACCCATTAACCCATAAATATGCCTTTTTACTCTTTAAATAAATCCTCCACTGTAGAAAATATTTCCACTTTATACAGTCTGAATATGAACCACAAGAAATATTTGCTATATCCCAGCAGATGTTACCTTAAAGCAGGCTGAAAGTAAAGCAGAATGCGCCTTAAGGCGCATGCTGCTTTACTTTCAACCTGCTTTAAGTGTTCCCCTGTTTACAAAACTAGAAACAGTTATCAGGTAATTGGTTAATCTTATACCTATTCTAGAGACCATCTATGTATCTTCTTTCCAGTGGCTGCTCAATACAAGTTCAACTTTAAACAAAGCTCCAGATAAGAGAGCATAAAATGAACATTTTAACATATTCTCCTTTATTTCTCAACCAATCCCTATGGTGTGACCATTTATTAGAATCGTCTCTTTGAGATGATTCTAATGAATGGTCACACCATAGGGTTTTGTGGAGAAATAAGGAAGTAAGCATTTGAAATGCGTTTTATCTGGAGTTCTGCTATAAACGTTCAAAATGCTACTGATGTTACAGTGGAGAAGATGTTATTCTTTCCCAATAAGCGCGTTTACGCTAAAACTATTATTTCAATTGCAAACAGTTTGGAGCCAGATCAGACGCCGGGTAACCCGGCGTCTGATCAGGCTCCACACTGTTTGCCATTCAAATTAAAATGAATAGTTAGAATCATCAAAAGTATTGTCATTTTCTTCATTTTAGCGCGTTTCGTTTGTGTTTAAACGGGAAATAATAACGTTTTCTCCACTGTATATAGGTTTGGCACCTTATGAGCAAACAACAATTTTGTACAAGTAGAACAAAACTACAATCAAAGAATATCACAGACAACTGCCCTAACTATTATTCAGTGAACATTCACAAATATAACTTTACATAAACTAATTCATCCCTGAATCCATAAATGGACAAGTCCAGTTTCTGATGCAGTCTAGTCCATTTTGATCGGTAAGGGTTGATTCTTACACTATAAAGCAAAATGACAACAGTGCAGATCCAGATCAGAGGAGTCCACTGACCTTGGTCTACAATGTTCGCATAGGACAAGTGTACTCCCATCAGTTACACAGTTTATAATTGATGAGTATGCTCGATGAGTTAATATTACACATACGGTATAAAAAATAACAGTCAAAACTGTATTGAAGTTTTAAAATATGCAGATGTACATGTAGCTTTTTATAAACACTATGATATGATGGAACAAACTCCCAGACAGCATAGTGCATGCTGAGTCCATAGAGGCTTTCAAGTCAGCCCTACATGATAATGATAAATCTCCAATAATAACGGTATTCCTTCTCACCCATCTTGAAAAAGCCTTAATAGGGTTCTACGAAATACAGTCGAACTTCAATATCTCGAAGTCGGTTTTGTCGGACATACCCGTATTTCAAAGTTAAAACGTGGCTAAGCCACGTTTTAACTTTGAAATATGGGTATGTTCGACTTAACCAAGCATGAAATAATGCAGTTCATGTGTCGAACTTTCGGATAGTTCGTGTAAAACGAGTTTGAGATATCCAAGTTTGACTGTATAAGATACAGATATAAAAACTACTGTCCTCATAATGAAACAGTGTTCAGTGAACATTGAATGAAGAAGGATGGTTATTTTTAACCCATTCCCTCATAATAGCACCTTTTAGTACATTCTAATCTATTCCTCCTCCTAAGAAAATAGTTCAAACTTATACAGGCATAAACATGTACCAAACAAAATATTTTCTATATCATAGCAGATGGTGGCTTAAAGCAGGCTGAAAGTAAAGCAGTATGCACATTCTGATTTACTTTCAACCTGCTTTAAGTACTCACCTGTCTTTAAAACTAGAAAGAGACTATGGTGTAAAGGGTTAACCCATAATAATGCCTTTTTATGCCATTTTATTTATTCCTCCAGTGAAGAAAATAGCTCCACTTCATAGAGTCATGAAAATGAACCATAAGAAATATTTTCCATATCCTAGCAGATGCTAGCTTTAAGCAGGCTGAAAGTAAAGCAGAATATACCTGAAGGCACATTCTGCTTTACTTTCAACATGCTTTTAGTGGTCCCCTGTTCTTAAACTAGAAACAAGCCACGGGGTAAAGGGTTTAGGGCACTTGCTTACTAAATATAGATAAAAAATTATGCAGAAAAATTCAATAGGAGCTTTCTGCAAAATGTTGTCCTGCATTAAGCCTCCACCTCCACTACATCTTAAAGGTCACCTTATACAAGTATTTACTATTACTGTACCTTAACTCATTATCCCTGAAATTTCAAATGGATAGTTCCAGTTTACAATTTAGGGTTGTTTTTTGTAATAAATTGCAAAATGGCAAACAGTGTAGGAGCCCTCTGATCAGGTACTTCACTGTTTGCATTGGACACGTGTACTCTTCACAGGTACGCATTTGGTAAAAGACGCATATATGCGTCACTAGGGTTAACCTGTGTTAACCTGCAATGATTTTCCAATCTACAAATTAGATGAACTATTCTGAAATATAACCCCAGCATCAAGTAACTTTTTTATTTCCCCCATTGTCACTCCAGCTTCCTTTAGATAGGTCAACGTATGTTGCCCCACCTTTGGGTGTGGTAAAACGGTATTTATCCCCGGGGTCCTGGACAATTTAGGGGCCGGAGCAGGCTCTACACTTCCAGCTTTATCATATATAAAAATCTCTTCTTCAACGTTGTGCTCATGCTTTGGGGCTTCGTGCATATCTAGGATAGGAGCAAAG
The DNA here is from genome assembly GCA_922989275.2 of Gari tellinella. Taxonomy (NCBI): domain Eukaryota; kingdom Metazoa; phylum Mollusca; class Bivalvia; order Cardiida; family Psammobiidae; genus Gari; species Gari tellinella. Next base: position 50,159,081 of record OV277864.1, read on the forward strand.
CATGCATCTAGATTGTGGAAGACTTGAGTCCATTCGTCTCTGGTTTTGGTAAGGAATATTTCTGAGAACCTCTTCTCCATGATCTCTGGGTCTGTAAACTGTGGCATCTCATCTTCTGTCAAGTTGAGACCTGTAACATTATTAATACAAATGATTCAGGGCTACCATAAGTTGACATGAAAAATCCTAAGATTTCCAAATTTGCATTTTTCAAGTGTGATTTTACGAACCGTACCTTTACCCCATAGCCTGTTTCTAGTTTTTATGACATGTGGCTGCTTAAAGCAGGCTGGAAGTAAAGCAGAATGCTCCTTAAGGCGCATTCTGCTTTACTTTCAGCCTGCTTTAAGCTACCATCTTCTAGAAAATAGAAATTATTTCTTATGATATCTATTCATAACTGTATAATTAGAACTATTTTCTTAGGTAGGGAAAAAAATTAAAGGCGTTAAAATGCGTATTTATGGGGAAATGGATTAATACAAATGATTTCTGATTATCTTCAAAGGGTATCTCATTACCCCATAGCCGGATTCTAGTTTTGGAGACAGATGACAACTTAATACATTCAACACTAGGGACATTTATATTATTATTATTATTATACCAAATTCATATACAGTGGAGAATCTGTTATTCTTTCCCAATAAACGCGTTTACGCTAAAACTATTATTTGCAGTGCAAACAGTTTGGAGCCAGATCAGACGCCGGGTAACCCGGCGTCTGATCAGGCTCCAAACTGTTTGCCACAAAGATAAACAAGAAATATCAGAATTGTCCAAAAGTTGTTCTTTTCTACGTTTTAGCGCTTTGCGTTTGCGTACGTTTGCGTTTAAACGGGAAAGAATAACAGATTCTCCACTGTAGCACTCTTTTCACACAGGATTTGTGCCACCCAAATAATTCACATGATGAACTTATATACGTCTGATGTACCAATATAGTGAAAACAAAGACAAATAAATACTTGTCATTAACACTGTATCTGTCAAAAGTACCCTTTTCCTATACAAACAGTGTAAACTCTGATCAGAGGACTCCTGCAAGAGCCTTCTGATCAGGGTCTACACTGTATGTAATTTTGCAATATAAAGTTTCAGTGAGGAAAAGGTTAACCCTTTACCCCATAGCTTGTTTCTAGTTTTGAAGATATGTGACCACTTAAAGAAGGTTGAAAGTAAAGCAGAATGTGCCTTGAGGCACATTCTGCTTTACTTCCAGCCTGCTTTAAACTATTTTCTGCTAGAAAATTGAAAATAATTCTTACGATACATACTTATTAATGTAGAAAATTGAACTATTTTCTTCAGTGGAAGAATAAATTAAAGGCGTTAAAAAGCGTATTTATGGGGTAATGGGTTAAATAACACCAGTGTTTATTGTACAGTGCTCCCTTCCTATAACAGCCCTCCCAACAACGACTCCCTCCTTACAACGACCCTTGTTGCAGTTCCCCAAACAGGACAATTATGTCCAACCTATTCACAGCTGCAATGTCCTCCTCTTAAAAATTGTCGTCTACTGTTTTTCTCAAAGTTATAATGGACATTTTGACAGAAAAAACCTTGAATGACAAGTGACAAACAGCTTGAATCCAGATCAGACACAGCGTTACACGGCATCTGATCTGGATTCAAACTGTTTGCAAATGTAATCCAATTTCCCTTCATATAACGACTCCATCCGAACAACACACACAATTATTGTCTCCCATTGGGTGACATTGTAGAGAGGGAGCGCTCACCTATCAGTAGGTCCTTGTAAAACTTGGGTTCTAGTGGCCCTATTGCCACATATTTGTTGTCCTTGGTCTTAAATGTGTTGTAGAAGGCAGCCCCGCCATCTAGATGGTTTTCACCACGCTTGCCTGGCCAGATAGGCATCTTTCTTGAGGTCCACAAAAATGTTGCTGTAAAATAGACAAATGTTTTACTTTCATCTTGCTCCAAGAAGTATCGTGTCTTAACCCTTTACTCCATAGCATGTTTCTTGTATTGAAAAATCTGACCACTTAAAGCAGGTTGAAAGTAAAGCAGACTGCGCCTTAAGGCGCATTCTGCTTTACTTTCAGCCTACTTTAAACTACCATCTGTTAGAATAAAGAAAATATTTCTTGTGGTAAATATTCATGACTGTTTGAATTGGATCTATTTTCTTCAGTGGAGGAATAAATTAAAAGCGTAAAATGACGTATTTATGGAATAATGGGTTAACACAGTTTAAAGGAGGTCACTGGTGATTTGCACTTCTGCCTATGGAAGAAACTTAAAAAATTTGCTTACTGGTATTCGGTCAGATCAAGAATACATCATAACATTGAAGCCTTTACGGTGCTCCCACTCTACAACAACACTCAATGGGAGACAAAGATAGTATGTTGTTTGGAGGGAGTTGTTATAGGGAGGAGACATTAATACCCTTAGATTGCTAAGCATTTGCTTACATTTGCAAAAAAATGAATCCAGATCAGACACTGCATAACATGGTTCTGATCTGCATTCAAACTGTTTGTTTATCGTCATTATGTTTCTTCTGTCAAAATGTCTAATAAGTAACTTTGAGAAAAATCAGCAGACAACAATTTAAAGCAGGTGATAGTGTACTAGTGGAAGCATTAGACATAAGTGTCTTGTTTTGGGAACAGCAAGCATTGTTGGAAGGAGGGAATCGTTGTTCAAAGGGCCATTGTAGGGAGGGAACACTGTATATTAACTTCCATGATATTGTTCTAAGTGTTAACCCATTACCCCATAGCCATTTTCTTGTTTCGAAAATAGGTGACAACTTAAAGCAGGTTGAAAGTAAAGCAGAATGCGCCTTAGGGCGCATTCTGCTTTACTTTCAGCCTGCTTTAAGCTACCAGCTGCTAGAATATAGAAATTATTTCTAATTTTAAATATTCACAACTGTATTAATTGGAACTACTTTCTTTAGTGGAGGAATAAATTAAAGGCGTCAAAAGGCGTATTTATGAGGTAATGGGTTAAAAGAGTTTCAAAACATTGTAAATAATGTAGACTAATCTACGATCAGTGACTACACTGTTTATCATAAAGTGGTAGCTTGCATACTGAGAATGAGATATATATTTTCCTGAGAACACAGTCATTGAACCCTACCAATGAGTACACTAGCCATTTATTATCAGAGTACACTTGTCCTATGCAAACAGTGAAGACTCAGATCAGACAACTCAGGCTCGACAGACAGGGCATGCACTGTTCAGTGATAATTTTACCTGCGCATCCCGAGTCCTATACTCATTAAATTTGCCAGGGACTCATTATTTAAAAAGTTGTGAGTCCCATGGACCCATAACTTTTCTGGCCATGATTAACCTATTACTCATAAGCAAATAGTAGCTTAAAGCAGGTTGAAAGTAAAGCAGAATGTGCCTTAGGGCACATTCTGCTTTACTTTCAACCTGCTTTAAGTGGTCACCTGTCTTCAAAACTAGAAATAAGTTATGGGATATTGGGTTTACTTTTCACCTCAAGGACTCAATATTTGTCTCAAGGACTCATTGTTATACAGAATGTGCATCCCGAGGACTCATTCATCTGATTTCTAAAATTATCACTGACTGTTTGCCTTTAGGCAATGCATTGCAAAAAATAACCTTCAGTACATGCAGTCATAAATGGGATAGATTTAATTAGAAATTGGAATTGTCCATTAAAAGTTTCAGGGGTGAATGCATGGGTTAAACACAGACTGAAACTTTGGTATTCTTTAGAACAGATGACAGCTTAACTCTTTCCTCCCTGAAACTTTAAATGGACAAATCCAGTTTCGATTTTAGTCAAGTCCATTTCTGACTTTTAAGGGTTGTTTTTGTCAAATTTTGGAATTATGACAAACAGTGAAGGCCCTGATCAGAGGGCTCCTTTCGGAGCCCTCTGATCTGGGTCTTCACTGTTTGCATAGGACATGTGTACTATTCACATGTACACTGTTTGAAAAGCACGCCTATATGCGGGACTAGGGTTCAAAGGGTTAATGCAGGACAAAAGTAATGCCTTTCAACAATTAAAATGTTTATTTCTGCATTAAACCCTGTGGTGTTACTACTCATTAGAATTGTCTCGAAGAGACAATTCTAATGAGAAGTTACACAATAGGATTTGGGCTACAATAAGTAAAAAAATGTTGGATTTGTTCTGTTTACTCCCTCTTATCTGGAGCCCTGTGTACCACTTACATAGATAGGCTGATCCATTCACCATGTTAGCATCTATCACTTGGCCTTTACCAGAGGTAGTTCTCTCAAACAGAGCCAGCAAAATACCCATAGCACAAGTCAGACCTCCCCCAGCAAAGTCAGCCACTAGGTTGATAGGAGGATAGGGGTTCTCAAGCTTCCGTCCAAGCTGGGACAACACCCCTAAATGTAATACAACCATAGCGTTAAAATGGTTAAACAAGATCTGCACTGAGCAGCAATATTGAAACCATTACTCCATAGTATTTTATACACCTTTTTACACCTTTAATTCATTCTTCCACTGAAGGAAAAAAATCAACTTTATACAGTCATCATTGGCGTAGCTTCCTATTAGGCAAGTAGGCACGTGCCTACACTTTTTTTTCAGAAGTCCAAAAAATAAACAAGAGCCCCATGGGGCATATTTCGCTCACCTGAGAATAGCTGAAAAATTGAGATCATGATTTATGTACAGGACAGGGTCATTTTTTTTACCCGAGGAGCATTATTAAAATTGAACTATCTTGATAGAGGACCTGTAGATGATGCTTTATGCCAAATATCTAAGATCAGTGTACTAGGGTTTTAGAAAAATTTTTTTTTATAAGTTTCCATTGAAAAAATCTATTTTTAGCTCCTGTGACCTACATATGCAACAGACTGGAACCATTTGAACAAAATAGGTAAAGGACATCTATCAGTGTCACCATGCCGAATATCAAAGCTCTGTCCATATTGGTTTCAGAGGAGAAGATGTTTGAAAATTTCACCATATAACTCAATGTAAAACTTTTACCCCCCGGGGTGCGGCCAATTTTGACCCCAGGGACATAATTTGAACAAACTTGATAAAGGACCCTATGTGCCATATATCTAAGGTATGGCCCTTGTAGTTTCAGACAAGAAGATTTTTTAAGTTTTCATTGAAAAATCTATTTCTAGCTCCGGTGACCTAGGTATGCAACCGACCAGAACCATTTGAACAAAATAGGTAAAGTACATCTAGAAGTGTCACCATGCCAAATATCAAAGCACTGGCCAAATTAGTTTCAGAGAAGAAGACGTTTGAAAATTTCACTACATAACTCTATGTAAAACTGTGACCCCAGGGGTGGGGCCAATTTTGACCCCAGAGGCATAATTTGAACAAACTTGAAAGAAGACCTGTAGATGATGCTATGTGCCATATATCTAAGCTCTGGCTCTTGTAGTTTCAGACAAGAAGATTTTTTAAGATTCCCTTATTTTTTCACTTTGGTTGCCTTGGCAACCAGAGTTCTACATTGTTTTAATTCTTTCAACAAATTTGAAACAGCTTGACCCAAGAACATTCCTGTAAAGTTTGGTTGAAATCTGTCAAGGGGAATAGGAGATGTCATTTGAATCAATTGTTAACGACAACCCACGACGGACAACGCACGACGACGGACACAGGGCCATCCCAATAGCTCACCTTGAGCTTTTGGCTCAGGTGAGCTAAAAACAATGACGTCAGAGTAATGGCCTTTACCAATGGCACTTCCTCTCATTAGGCTCTTTCCAAATACATTTGTATGCAATTTCATTTTACCCATTACCCCAAAGCCTGTTTCTAGTTTTGAAAATAAGTGGCCACCTAAAGCAGGTTGAAAGTAAAGCAGAATGCGCCTTAACCCTTTACCCCATGGTCTGTTTCTAGTATTGAAGGTATATGACAACTTAAAGCAGGTTGAAAGTAAAGCAGAATGTGCCTTAAGGTAAATTCTGCTTTAAATTCAGCCTGTTTTAAGCTTTTATCTTCTAGAATTAAGAAAATATTTCTTAGGGTTCATTTTCATGACTGTAAGATGGGAACTATTTTCTTCATTGGATGAATAAATTAAATGTGCTAAAAGGCGCTTCTATGTGGGGAAGGGTTAAGGCACACCGCTTTACTTTCAAACTGCTTTAAGCTACCATCTACTATAATATAGAAACTTATTTCTTATCTTACATTTTCATGACTGTATCAAGCGGAATTATTTTCTTTAGTGGAGGAATAAATTAAAGACCTAAAAATGCATATTTTTATAAGGTGATTGGGTTAACAAACATCAGTATTTATGGAGGGATGGGTTTTTAATTAGATTATCTCCTGGACAAGAAAAAATGACAAGACATACAGATAACTCTGATAAAACCAATATTAAACATATGTATAAATATGGCATAAGACATAATTACATAACTGTCAGTGGATCACCTCCAGATCCTGTTTCTCTAAGTATGAAGCCGACTGAACCATTTCTAAACTTTAGCAGACAACATGTCCAGCAGACAGTTCTGTTGGTGTACAACAGCTGACCTGAGGTCAGTTATGCAATTCTGCCACTAGCTGGAAACTTAACTCTTATAATGCTGAATTGATGTCTGCTATACATATTGTACGTGAATTTTGCAAAGCAAATCATACCTTACATTTTCTAAATTAAAAAAACTATGTAAGTAAATGGCAAATAGTTTGGAGCCAGATTAGATGCAGCATAATGTAGCATCTGACCTGGATCCAAACTGTTTGCAAATATAGGTGATTTAGTATAAGGGTGCTTGAAACCCTGCTTAAACCTCCAGTAAAACAGTATAACCTGAATAAAGCGGCAATGAATCATGCATAAAGCGGCAATGAAAAAATCCCTATGGTGAATCCCTATGGTCAGTTTTAGTTTTGATATTAACAATTTTGAGAGAGAATCACCAGGAGATACTAAAAAACAAATATCAAAGCTGTGGGCCTAGCAGTTTTTTACAAGAAGATTGTTTAAAGTTTTTCACTTTTTTAAATAAATTACAATAAGTAGTCCACTTGAAAGTTTCATTTTAACAATTTCTGTAGAGAAGCATCCAAGGAACACGGTGAGCATTTTAGTTTTCCCCTCAGACTCACGGTTTCAGAGGAGATGTCGCTTGAAGTAAATTTGAACGGACGGACAGACGGACGGCGGGCGATCACAACAGCTCACCTTGAGCCTTCGGCTCAGGTGAGCTAAAAGGCTAAAAATGCAGAAAAGGCAATAAAATTGACATCTAAGGGGGGTTAGGGGTGAATCCCAATTATTTTTACATAGATTCATGTTAGTATTTTGCCATTATCAAACGCGGGAAAAGACCTCAGAACGCATCTAGAGACTAGCTAGGAATAAAAATTTCCCTGGGGCGCATACCCCCGGCCCCCATAGTAAGAAAGCGTACACTTATTAATTGGTCTAGTCAGACCGTTGGCACGCATGTACATTTGTACATGTAGCTGCCTTTATGCAAAACAAACGCTACTGAGTACACCCTATCCTCTTACTTGCGACAATTTAAAAAGTAAAAAAATGCAGTAAAATAGGAATAGGATGGTGTTAGAGTCTAACTTAGAGATTAATGGAAGACAACCTGTCAACAATTACATTTTTATATTAACCTGGAACAGACAATTTATGTTATTTTCAACCGACTTTTTACATAGATTTATGGCAGAATTTTACCTGTCTTAGACGCAAAAAACGTCCTCAGAACAAGCCAAAGGCCATCTAGGAATTACCCCCCCCCCCCCCATCCCCTCCTAATAAGAGTGCGTTCCATAAATTGGTATAGTGTTCGATCAACTTGTCCTGAAAAGAAAGTTACGTCCAAATAATTTCAAGTAGCGAGCCCTTTACCTGATAGCTTATTTCTAGTATTGGACATAGATGACTACTTACAGCAGGTTAAAAGTAAAGCAGAATGCGCCTGCTATCATGTGCTTGAATATAAAAATTATTCCCAATAATATATATTCATGACTGATTAAATTGGAACTATTTTCTTCAGCGGAGGAATATATTTTCGCTAAAAGGCGCTTCTATGGGGTAAAGGGTTAATGGGAAAATACGGTATCAGACCCTTTGATATACTAATTGACGTGGGGTTGTTGGGTTTTTTATTCTAGAAAAATATTTGCAAAAGATTAAAATTGTCCGGTTTTTTAAGCTTTTCATTTCATATATTTTTCATATAAATGTCTCCCCAGACCCTCCTTAAATGCGTCTCCAGTGTTGTAGAACTCAAAAAAAAAATTCAGGGGGAGCATGCCCCCGGACCCCCTAGAAAAGGTAGCAAGTAACGAGTCTGTTATTGAAACAAGAGGGCCTGAAGGCCCTGATGTCGCTCACCATTTGTAATGAAGCCTGATAGCTTTACCTTTGAATTTCACCCGTTTTATTCTAAATCCATTCAAGTTTGTCGACCTACTGTAGTATAGTAGAGTACATCAAAGGCAGTTAACCAGAGCGGGCGGCAGAGCCTAAACAATACTGAAATGAAGCCTTTTTCTAGCATTTCAAAGTATATCAAGGGCAGATAACTATTGCCACAATTATTACATTTCAATAATAATTGCACTCCTTCCAGAACTTATAGCTACATCCTTTGTGTACAAGTATAATCAAAATCCATTGAAAACTGTAGTTGCAAGAGTGTAAACGCTGTAAAATATAGCATTTTCAGCAATTCAAAGGTAGATATCTCTTGATCTATTTGTCCGATTCCAACCATAATCACACTTATTCAAACTCTTATGGTCATATACAATCTGGGCAAGTTTGAGAGAGCTTGGATAAATATTGTGGCCTCTAGAGCATAAACACTGTTAAATATATCATTTTCAGCAATTCAAAGGTAAATAACTTTTGACCTATTGATCTGATTACAACCATAATTGAACTCATATGAAGTCTAATGGTAATATACAATCTGAGAAAGATTGGATAAAATTTGTGACCTCTAGAGTGTAAACATCGTTAAATATGGCATTTTCAGCAATTTAAAGGTAGATCACTCTCGACCTATTAGTCTGATTTCAACCATAATCAAACTCATCTGAACTCTTATAGTCATTTACAATCTGAGCAGGTTTGAGATAGATTGGATAAAAATTGTGGCCTCTAGAGTGTAAACATCGTTAAATATGGCATTTTCAGCAATTTAAAGGTAGATAACTCTTGATCTATTTGTTCGATTTCAACCAAAATCGAACTCATCCAAACTCTTATGGTCATATACAATCTGGGCAAGTTTTAGAAAGATTGGATAAATACTGTGGCCTCTAGAGTGTAAACACCATTAAATATGGCATTTTCAGCAATTCAAAGGTAGATAACTTTTGATCTATTTGTCCGATTTCAACCAAAATCAAACTCTCTCGTACTCTTATGGTCATATACAATCTGGGCAAGTTTTAGAAAGATTGGATAAATACTGTGGCCTCAAGAGTGTAAACACTGTTGAATATGGCATTTTCAGCAGTTCAAAGGTAGATAACTCATGACCTATTTCTCCGATTTCAACCATAATCGAACTCATCCGAACTCTTATGGCAATATACCATCTGAGCAAGTTTGAGAAAGATTGGATAAATATTGTGGCCTCTAGAGTGTAAACACTAGTGAGCTAAAAAGTACGGTTTCAGACCCTATGATATACTAATTGACGTGGGGGTGTTGGTGTTTTTTTTTCAAGGGAAATATGCAGACATATTCTTTTGCCCCAAAAAATTGTCTGTTTTTTTAAGCTTTTTATTTCATTAATTCTTCATATAAATGTCTCCCCCAGACCCTCCTTAAATGCGTCTCCAGTGTTGTAGAACTCAACATTTTCCCAGGGGAGCATGCCCCCGGACCCCCTAGAAAAGGTAGCAAGTAGCGAGTCTGTTAATGAAAAAAGTACGGTATCAGACCCTATGATATACTGCTTGACGTGGGGTTGTATTTTGTGGGGTTTTTTTCAAGGGAAATGCAGACATAAATCTACTTTTGCAAAAAAACAAGAGCCGCATGCGGCCCTAAATCGCTCACCTGGTATCCATGATTATGGTCTTTTAAATCGACCAGTTATGATTAAGTTTTCACTTATTCACCTCCACCAACTGGTGGCCATGTTGTTTGAGCTAGGAAGATTATTTGAAGAAAACTGGCAAAGGGTAACCCATGAATCATTATTTGTGTAAAATAATTCTTAAATCAGACCAATAGTTTCAGAGAATTATTTTTGAAAGTTTTCCTATACAGAAATATAAGGAAAACTTGTCCCACCCACTGGTGGCCATGTTTTTTAGATAACAAAATGATTATAAGATATCTGGTAGAGGGTCATCAATTAACCACTTGTGTAAGATTATTTTGAATTTGAATCAGTAGTTTCAGAGAAGAAGATTTTTAAAGTTTTTACTATACAGTAACATGCCCCACCCACTGGCGGCCATGTTTTTTAAGATAACAAAATGATTTTAAGAAATCTGGTAGAGGATCATCAATTGACCATTTCTGCAAAATTATTTTTAATTTGGACCAGTAGTTTCAGAGAAGAAGATTTTTAAAGTTTTTACTATACAGTAACATAAAGAAAACTTGCCCCACCCACTTGCGGCCATGTTTTTTTAGATAACAAAATGATTTTAAGAAATCTGGTAGAAGATCATCAATTGACCATTTGTATTAAATTATTTTTAATTTGAACCAGTAGTTTCAGAGAAGAAGATTTTTAAAGTTTTTACTACACAGTAACATAAGGAAATTTTGCCCCACCCACTGGCGGCCATGTTTTTTTAGATATCAAAATAAATTATTAAAAATCTGGTAGAGGGTCACCCATGGATCATTTGCATAAAATTACTTTCAAATCGGACCACTAGTTTTTGACAAGAAGATTTTTTAAGTTTTCACTATATAGCCATATAAGGAAAATCTGCCCCACCCACTGGCGGCCATGTTTTTCAAGATAGGAAAATTATTTTAAGAAATCTGATAGAGGGTCACCAATGGCACATTTGGGTAAAATTATTTTCAATTCGGACCAGTAGGTTTTGACAAGAAGATTTTTAAAGTTTTTTCAATTGGTTGCCATGGCAACCACAATTTCAATTGGATTACCTATATTTGAAGAAATCTGAGAGAGTACCCTACAAGGAACAATCCTATGAAGTTTTGATGAAATTGGCCCAGTGGTTTCCAAGAAGAAGATCTTTGAACAAAAAGTTTGACGACGGACACAGGGCGATCACAATAGCTCACCTTGGCACTTCGTGCCAGGTGAGCTAAAAATTGTCTGGTTTTTGAAGCTTTTCATCTCATTAATGCTTCATATAAAGGTCTCCCCAGACCCTCCTTAAATGCGTCTCCAGTGTTGTAGAACTCAAAATTTTCCCGGGGGAGCATACCCCCGGACCCCCCTAGATAAGCTATGCCTACACTTTCATTTTGGCCCCTGGTCATGAATAGTAGCTTAATGCAAGTTGAATTTTTATCAGAATGCGCCTTAAGACATATTCTGTTTTATCTTCATCCTGCTTTAAGTAGTCATCTAGAAACAGGCTATGGATAAAGGTTATGTATGAGCAGTTTTTAAGGGCAGATTAATGCAGAATAAAAGACAAGTTTGAAGTAGGAGACACTTATTCAGCATTCACCTACATAATTTATTGTCTGCAAAATGTTCACAGAACTAATATACCCGTAATTTCTTTCAGAAAATGTCATCAGTGTCAAACAGTTTGGATCAAGATGAGACACTGCTTAACACATCATGATCATCTCATCTGGATCCAAACTGTTTGCAACAGTAATCATGAATTTGCTCAAAGTGTGCAGAAGGTTAAGAAAGGTTGACAAATTGAAATACATGTTCACATACCTGCTATAGCTATGTAGTTGATGTCATGTCCAGCTTTAACAGACATTGGCCCCTTCTGCCCAAACCCAGTCAGTCGTGCATATATCAGCCCAGGATTCTCTCTCATCAATGTCTCTGGTCCTAGACCTAGTTTCTCCATCACTCCTGATAGAAAACAAATCATTATTACTCACTTTCAGACTGCTTTAAGCTACCATTTGCTAGGGTATAGGAATTATTTGTTCTGTTGCATGTTCATGATTGTTGTATGTTATGTTATGTTACCGGTATACTGTTGTCTCCTATTCTCGTGTGGCTAAGCCTTAGAATCTATATAAAACACATACAAATGCTTTTAAGAATTCTTCTTTGTGGCTTAAAAAACAGTTGAAACTCCCAATAAAGTATAACATCCATAATAATAATAAAAAATAAATAAATATCTAGGTCATTTCTACGTTTGAATATACCTCCCTGCATGATCTGAATCAGCCAAATGTTTCTCGTATTCTTGTGCCTTCTGCTTGGTTGTCAACATTTGTTGCTATGGAGGGGGTTAACTCTTCAGTTCAGCTAAGTGTTTTCAGAGTCACATTAAATCTATCATATGGACAATTTCTGTGTCTGTGGCATCAATTTTTGTGTGTTTATTTATTTTTAACTATGCACCAGTATTAATGAATTACAATATCCAACACGTTTTACATGTGAAATTTCGAAAAAAGATAATTCAAACCCAATTGATATTTTATTGGTCCTTACAACATTTTCCAACATAAATTTATCCGAGGAAAAGAGTTGATATATTTCTGGATGTCAGGAGTGTCCATTTAATCTGTTTTTGTAAGACACAAGATTATGAGAAACCACGAGAATTGATTATATGTATAAGGTTGAACAATTTTCTTTAACTCTTTCCTCCCTATAACTTTAAATTCCAGTTTCCATTTACGTGTAGTCTATTTCTGACTTTTATAGGTTGTTTTTGTCAATGTTTGGCATTATGACAACAGTGAAGACCCTATAGGAGCCCTCTGATCTGGGTCTTCGTTGTTTGCATTGGACTATGTACTATTCACATGTAAACTGTTTGCAAAGGATGCCAATATGTGGGACTAGGGTCCAAAGGGTTAAATTAATGGAGAAATAAATTAAAGGCCTAAAATGCTATATCATAGGAGTAAAGAGTTAAGCAGCCTCCAACACTAACGATTAACACAAATTTGGTAGTCGTAACAGAGTGATTTTACTTAAATACAATGTATACATATTGATCTATTCCTACTTCTAACCTTTCCTGAATGGCTCTATGAGGACGTCTGTATTGGAGCAAAGTTTTTTCACTAACTGTATGCCTTCTGGCTTTTTGAGGTCGATGGCAATGGACTGTTTTCCTCTGGCCAGCGTATCTAGAGAGAAAGCCTTGGACCCCTTCTTGGGTGCCTATTAATAAACATTACCAATTTTAACAACATCCTACAGAGCTCCAGATAAGGGGGGTACATGTATTTCAAAAATTAAAATCTTTATTTCTGATTTAAACCCTATGGTGTTACTACTCATTTACTTTCGGGGATGAGACGATTCAAATGAGTAGTAACACCATAGGTTTTGGTACTGAATTGACTGAGAAAATGCTGGATTTGTTCAGTTTACTCCCTCTTATCTGGAGCCCTGCATCCAGAGACTATGAGAAACACAAAGCACAGAAAGATAAGGTATGGCAATTTTTTTTAGCTCTTTGCATGCTAGCAGCAGATATGTGTCGCAGTAATTACCTGTGAAAACAGTTTGAGTCCATATGAGACGTGGCACGAACTTGTTTTGAAAAGATTTAATACTGACAACAAGTATCAATTCATGGGAAGGGGTGGGAAGGATTATTACAAGAGGGCCATGGCCCTAAATTCGCTCACCTGAGGACATTGAAGTTTGTACCTAAGTTGACTGGGCAAGACAACATTTTAATATAACTATAAATGGAGTTATCTTCCAGACAAGAAAACATGAAAAAAGTGAATTTTGTTGCCAAGCTTATGACCCTTATCCATGACACATCCTCTTATCAAGCTATTTCCATTTCCAATAAATGATAATTATTTCACTAGCGTCAGCAGAACTGGAATTATTTTCCTGACAATAAAATATGACAAAGGGGAAAACTAAATATTGCTGCCCTTGTGCATGGCATTTTCTCTCATCAGTTTCTTTCCATACATAAAATTTCATTACAATAGCATCAGTAGAACTGAAGTTGTCTTCTTGACAAGAAAATATCACAAAGGGAAATAACTCAAAAAACAATGATGTCAGAGTTATGGCCTTTGCAAATGGCACTTCCTCTCATCAGGCTCTTTCCAAATAGACAATTTCATTTTACCCATTACCCCATAGCATGCTTCTAGTTTTGAAAATAGGTGGCCACCTAAAGCAGGTTGAAAGTAAAGCAGAATGTGTCTTAATGCACACTTTGCTTTACTTTCGCATCTTACATTTTCATGACTGTTTAAAGTGGAATTATTTTCTTAAGTAGAGGAATAAATCAAAGGCCTAAAAATGCACATTTATGGGGTAATGGGTTAACAAACATCAGTTTTTTTGGGGGAAAGGGTTGAATCCTGGACAAGAAAAAATGACAAGACATACAGATAACTCTGACAAAACCAATATTAAACATATGTATAAATATGGCATAAGACATAATTACATAACTGTCAGTGGATCACTTCCAGATCCTGTTTCTCTAAGTATGAAGCAGACTGAACCATATCTAAACTTTAGCAGACAACATGTTCAGCTGATCATGACCAGTTCTGTGATACTCCCCAACTGTTGCATAATATTTGACCTCAGTGGGTAGAGCTCTGGGGCTTACCCTTACCAGACTGAAATGATGTCTGCTTAAAACCTACTGTATGTGAAAAGTGTACAAAAAAACAATTTAGAAAATGTTAAGTTGGTGAATGAGTGGCAAATAGGTTGGATCCAGATTAGATGTAGCATTATGATTATGTTGCATCTGATCTGGATCCAAAATGTTTGCAAATATTGGCTATTTGCCCTTAGTATATTAAGAGTAACTCAGGTAAAATACAGTTCTGCTTCATCAAAAATACTGTGAAACCTGCCTAGAGCAGCACTTAAACTGCGCAGGGTGGCGTCAAGTGTGACCCTAGGGATTTCATTTTAACAAACTATAGAGGGATCGACCAGGAGATTCTACTGTAAAAATATCAAAGC
The DNA here is from genome assembly GCA_922989275.2 of Gari tellinella. Classification (NCBI taxonomy): domain Eukaryota; kingdom Metazoa; phylum Mollusca; class Bivalvia; order Cardiida; family Psammobiidae; genus Gari; species Gari tellinella. The sequence goes on from OV277864.1 coordinate 50,174,173, forward strand.
TTAGGGCCTAGTAGTTTTGGGCAAGAAGATTTTTTAAAGTTTTTTGCTTCTTTGCTTTTTCAAGCAGAGTTTTTGCTTTTTCTCTTTCATTTGAACAACTTCTGTAGAGAAGCATCCAAGGAACATCATGAGCAGTTTGAACTCTCCCTACAATCGGCGGGTTCAGAGGAGATGTCGTTTGAAGTAAGTGTGAACGGACAGAAGGACGGACGGACAGACGGACAGACGTACTACGGACGGTGAGCGGTCACAATAGCTCACCTTGAGCCTTTGGCTCAGGTGAGCTAATAAGGCCAACAAACTAAAGCCAAGCACCGCAAATGGATTGCTTTAATTCTTTCAACACTATGGACCTGTTTTAAATATAACAATTACGTTTGCAAACAATGTAGACCCAGATCAGAGGGCTCCTATAGGAGCCCTCTGATCTGGGTCTACACTGTTTGCTAATTTAAACAAGTATTTTTAAAACTATCCAGAACTCCAAGTAGACCGGTTTATGCTTTGGTAACTAAAATGGTCCACAAGGGATTCTAATAACCCTTAAGAGATACCTGGTGTTGAAAGAGTTAACCCTTTACCTGATAGAAGCGCCTTTTAGCACATTCCTTTTAATCCTCCGTGGAAGAAAATAATTCTAGTCTATACAGTCATGAAACTGTATCAGAAGAAACATTTTCTTAATTCTAGTAGGTGGTAACTTAAAGCAGGCTGAAAGTAAAGCAGAATGCGCCTTAGAGCGCATTCTGCTTTACTTTCAACCTGCTTTAACCCTTTGAGCCCTAGTCCCGCATATAGGCGTGCTTTTCAAACAGTGTACATGTCAATAGTACACTTGTCCTATGCAAACAGTGAAGACCCTGATCAGAGGGCTCCGAAAGGAGCCCTCTGATCAGGGTCTTAACTGTTTGTCATGATGCCAAACATTGACAAAAACAACCCTTCAAAGTCAGTAATGGACTAAACAAAAATGGAAACTGGAATTGTCCATTTAAAGTTTCAGGGAGGAAAGAGTTAAATAGTCACCTATTTTCAAATCTAGAACAGGCTATAGGGTAAAGCGTTAAAGGGGGTTGAGAGTTTGTCTATCAATTTACCTTATCCACTCTTGTAACTTTTGCCCCAAAGTCAGCTAGGATCATACCACAGTATGGGGCCGGGGCCAGGCCGGCCATCTCCAGCACCTTTATACCTTTCAAGGCCATCACTGAATGTGGGGTTGTACCTCAATCCTATAACAAAGAAATCAACAACAGTCAGCTAGGATCATACCACAGTATGGAGCCGGGGCCAAACCAGCCATCTCCAGCACCTTTATACCTTTCAAGGCCATCACTGAATGTGGGGTTCTACCCTCAATCCTATAACAAAGAAACCACCACCATCTATAACTATTTCCCTTGTAGAAGTACCTTTTAGCCCCATTTAATTTATTCTTCCACTGAAGAGAATATTTCCGATTAATACAATTATAAACATGTATATTTACCAAAAGGAATCTAGCAGATGGTAGCTTAACCCATTACCCCTTAAAAACGCCTTTTTACGCCTTTTATTTATTCCTCCACTGAAAAAAATTAGTTCCAATTTATACAGCCAAGAATATGTACCAGAAGAAATATTTTCTAAATCCTAGCAGATAATAGCTTAAAGCTTAATTAAGGCACATTCTGCTTTACTTTCAACCTGCTTTAAGTGGTCACCTGTGTCCAAAGCTAGAAATAGGCTAAGAGGTAATGGGTGAAAGCAGGCTGAAAGTAAAGCAGAATGTGCCTTAAGGCACATTCTGCTTTAAGTTCAACCTGCTTTAAGTGGTCACCTGTCCTCAAAATTAGAAACAAGCTATATGGTTATAATGGGTTAACAATTTCATCTTAACCCTCAACTTCTGCCATTAGCATATATTGGGGCTTTTGAAAAGTGTAAGTCCAGAAAAATGCTACCTATCTTCAACAATAGAAACAGGCTGTGTGGTAATGGGTTTAGACAAGTAACTGCTAAAAACAAGATAATTAGTAAAGCAGAAAATTTCTATAGGAGCCAGGCATGGGGTAATGCAAAAATGTAATTGTAATGCACTGTAATGCATTACTTTTTCCAATGTAATTGAATGTAATGTGTAATGCAGGGATTTTTTGCATTACATGTAATTGTAATTTAATGCATTACAGGGCTCAAAAAGCAAGTAATTATAAGCATTACATGGCATTACTTTTGTAGCAAAGATGTCAGAAAATACAGTAGATCTACTAGATTAATTTGTATTAATTGGTTGAAGACTGCATGTACCAGTATTGACAAAGATACTTGTGTTTGATATGCAGTTACATGGAGCACCAACATTCTCTGTGCCAAGTTCAAGTTTCACCAATTTATATTTTTATGTGCTTACCCATAGCTGTATAGTTTATTAGATTTGCATGGGAAAAGCATAATTATGTTAATTGATCTGGAGCCGTATTCTGAAACATTCTAAGTATTTTAATTAGAAATTTCTAAACTCTAACATTTTCAACTAAGATTATTTTTCGCTAACTTTTACTCTAAGAAAATACTAAATTATTTTCTTAGCGAAAAAAAAACTAAGAGTAAATTATGGCCGTTGTCAGGGACTTTCCCGACTAAAATGACGTCACTCTTCTCGCATACTAACATGTGTGACTGTTTATTTGCGGTGTAGTTTTCGGGTTTGTTTTCTTCTCCCGTTTATAAGGCAGCAAGCATTGTCCCAGAATAAGTAGAATAGATAATTAATTGAATAAAAAGTGTTTATACATAAGCGTAAATACATAATTAGGTTCACAATTATAATTAACTAACAAGCCAAATTTCAACGAAGTCGCAGTAGCTCAATCGATAGCGACTCTGCCTGGCATGACGGGGGTAGCCGGTTCGAGCCACACAGGGTATGATCTTTTTTTTCTTAACAACCCCCTTCTTTTTTTTTTAATTATCATCACTAGTTCCATAGATTCATTTCTTTAAATACAAATAACTGCTTTATCCTTCCACTGCCAAACTTTTGTGATAGTTTACTCCTTTAATTGTTCTTGTCGTCTGCTTCAATTTTGTTGCCTGCAATATCGTTTCAAAGCCTTAAATGAAAGGAAGTATAACTGAAAAGAATTCAATACGAGTGTCAAACAGTTTGGATCCTGATCAGACGCCGCGTTTTGCGAAACGCGGCGTCTGATCAAGGGGCAAAATGTTTGCAAACGTTCCTTTAGGCGAGAGTGAGTCTAATTCTCACAGTTTCATTGTCGTCTGCTTCAATTCTGTTGTCTGCAGTATATTTTTAAAGTTAATTGTATGACTGAAAATAATTCAATACGAGTGCCAAATAGTTTGGATCCTGATAATAGATCCAATCTGTTTGCAAACGCGTATTTAGGCGCCAGAGTGAAAGGGTTAAAGCATGCTAGAATTGATGTAAAAGTCTCCAATTAGAGGTTTCCTTCTTATTGGCAGCCTGCTTTAAAAGAAACCCTCTTATTATGCTAAGCGCGACTTGGATAACATTTGTTAACAGTTTCTATACAGTAAAGATCCAGATCAGACGCCGCGTTATGCGGCGTCTGATATGATCCAAACTTGTTTGCCAGTCATATTTTACTGTTTCTAAGTTTTGAAAGTATCAAATTGATTATGTTGTTTTCTGCAGATGATGTGTTTGCAGCAGATGACAATTCTGCATGACAATGGTTAAACATCAATCTGCAGGACACTTTTCTTAATGCTTTTCAAATATCAAGAAATAGTAGAAACATGAAAGTCATTACTAGAACTAGCAGGCTGACAATAAGAAGGAAAATTTCTAATTGGAGACTTTTACTTCAATTTTAGCATGCTTTAACCCTTTCACTCTCAATGGCGCCTAAAAGCACGTTTGCAATCAGTTTGGACCTTGATCAGACGCCGCGTAACGTGGCGACTGATGAGGATCCAAACTATTTGGCACTCGTATTGAATTCTTTTCAGTCATACTGCCTTACAATTTACTTTGAAACGATATTGCAGAAAACAAAATTGAAGCAGACGACAATGAAACGGTGAAGAAGTAAACTATTACGAAAGTTTGGCATTGAAATAATTAAGCAGTTATTTGTATCTAAAGAAACGAATCTATAGAAATAATGATGATTTTTATAAAAAAAAAAAAAAGAAAAAAAAAAGAAGGGGGTTGTTAAGAAAAAAAAAGATTGTACCCTGTGTGGCTCGAACCGGCGACCCCCGACATGCAAGTAAGACCCGCTATCAATAGAGCTACGGCGACTTCGTTGAAATTTGGCTTGTTAGTTAATTATAATTGTGAACCTAATTATGTATTTACGCTAGTTTTGGTACATACAGTGGTCATATATTACTAAAAATATAGAATTTGAATAGATAGCGATCTTTTCCACGTTTTCGCGATGAAGACCGTATGTAATAATGTCTTAAACAGTAATCCCAGTCCTTTGTAATGACGTTACCCCACCCAGACTTTGACCCAATTTCACGAAGCCACTCAAACACAAACGTCGGCTCAAAAACATCCGCTAAACGTATCTATAGGTCTATAAACGATTTTTATTCAATAAATTATCTATTCTACCTGTTATTACTGCTTAATAAACGTTCGTGTTCTAATCCTAGAAAATTCTAAAAAGTTAAGAGAGGGTCACAGTTTTCTAAAGTTTTGAGAAAATTCTATAGTAAATTTGGCGAGTTGAGAATTTTCTTAGTTTTTTTCATCTTTCTAAGAGGGAATCCCCAAATACTTAGTTGAAATGGCCGAAAACTAAGACTATATTGATTTTCTAAGAGTATATCGTTATACTTAGTGAAATCAGTCGAGTTTAGAATTATCTTAGTTTTTTTCACTTTCTAAGAGTATATCATCAAATACTTAGACTAAATTGCCGAAAACTAAGAGAATATTTATTTACTTAGAGTAAAAGTTATCTAAGAGTGTTTCAGAATACGGGCCCAGGTCTAAATAGTAAATAGTCTTCCATCATTGAAAAAGTTAATCCTTATCATTCTTTTTACAGGTAGTTCTAGGTGTCTTCTATTTGGACATGTTTGCTGCTCAGTTTCTGAAAGTGACCTTTCCACTGTTTTCAGTTCTAACTTTTCACACAGTGTGATCTTAGCACCAAATAGTTTAGATCTGGATGGAACGTAGAGTCACACCATATCTGATTTTGATCCAAACTCTTCCAGTAAGGTAGGGTTTGGCCGGATAAGGGTTACTATAGGTGTGAAAACTTCACATTGCCACCTCTAGCATGAACTTATACAGGTGAACTATAACTGATTTACCGTTTGCCTCAAATATGGCACGTAGGCTAGTGTATGGTAGTTACCGTTCAACCTACTTTACCTATACTAAGTTATCGCTCAACCCAAATTACCGCTTGACCTAGTTTGTCAGCCAATGAAAGGGTGGTGGGCGGTGCTTTGTATTTTCGGAAGCCGGCGAGTTCACTTTTACATATGACGTCACACGAAAAACTAGAAAGTCGACCAGGAATCCTGTACGCGTGTAGAGCTCGCTGTAGGCATTTCCATTTAGAAACAAAACCGAGCATGAGCTAGCGTGTCACCCAAATGGAATTTAAAAATAGATTCAATTGAGGACGATTTTTATTTGTGCTCCGACAGTAAAGTGTTGAAAACTGGCGTGAACGAGCTGCTGTGGACTGGCGTGACATGAAAATGCTTAATCAATTGATTTGCTAAAAATTACCAAGCATTGAGCAGCACCTGATAAACCAAGATTCGAGTCCTTTAACCCTTTGAACCCTAGTCCCGCATATTGGCGTCCTTTGCAAACAGTGAACATGTAAATAGTACACTTGTCCTATGCAAACAGTGAAGACCCAGATCAGAGGGCTCCTAAGGAGCCCTCTGATCAGGGTCCTCACTGTTTGTCATAATGCCAAACATTGACAAAAACAACCCTTAAAAGTCAGAAATGGACTAGACTTGAATGGAAACTGGAATTGTCCATTAAAAGTTTCAGGGAGGAAAGAGTTAACCAACTAATGGAGCCAAGCAATAGTTGTTTAAAGTCAGTTTAGAAAAAAAACCCACAAATTATATGGTTAAAACATCCTAAGTCAAGAGCATTCTTGGTTTTTAAATGACATTCATCTGGACTGTGTTGTTTAGTGCATTATACTGTTAATGACAAAAATGCACATGTCACCGAAGGGGTTGGAGACGGGTGGCTGTTTAACGCAAGAATTAAACGCTTATAGGAGCCTCTGTATTACTTCCCTTATGCATTGATAAAAAGCAACCGTATTTTTTTACAATATTAAAAATAAACACATTTCTTTCGAGACGTTTTACAGTCAAATATTTGTAAAACGATTACACAAAAGAAGACAATACCCACATGTCGGCTGCTTAAACCTTTCAACCCAATACTTATACAATGAACAATTCGAGTCTATGCCATTTTGTAATAGGAGATCTACGATGTGGTTCTACAATGTTTGCTGTGGACAAGTGTAATGGATACATTATAAATGACGAGTGTACTCGTCACCTAGGGTTCAATGAGTTAATGCAGGACATGATTAATGCGTTTCATATTAATTTCATTATGCACTAACTATAGTCTCCTGTCTACAGAAATATTTGATTTATTCGGGCCTCTTCATTGAAAGGCCGCAGTACATAGGTTATACTGTAATTCCCAGCTGAGCGGTTGCTGTATGACGTAATGATGCGTTACGCTCCTCCTTAGCACGCGGTGTCCTTGGCCGGTTCATGACTTGTTTATTTCTCTGCCATACCCAAGTACAAAATTGAACGAATATGCGATATATTTTTTCATTTCTCGCTGAAATGGAGCCCTTTCATTGGCTGGCAATCTAGGGCAAACGGTAAAGACGCTTCTTTGAAGGAAAAGTTTAAGGGCTAAAAAAAGGGGGGCTTTGACTTTTCAAGCTGGGTACATGTATTCTTATGTTTCCAATCTCTATAAATGTAGCTGACAATGAACTTGTAGATAACAACCTATCAATTAGATAATAATTTATATGCTTATAAGATATTTTTTCAGTCATAATTTTGGATTGATATTATAGCTTGAAATCAAAATGTAATGTGTAATGTAATGCATTACATTGCTAATGTAATTGTAATTTAATTCATTACAATTGTAAAAGTTGAGTAATTGTAATTGTAATTTAATGCACTGTTTTGGCAATGTAATTGTAATATAATGCATTACATTCTCAAGTAATTGACCCCATGCCTGATAGGAGCTTTCTGTTTTATTTCTCAAATTTCATGTTACAATTTATAAGATAGAGTTAACATCTTTAATTTTGAGAAACATTATAATCATGTCAGAAAAATATACATGTATTATGATGTTTAAGCATTTTGTTGTACTTGAGAACTTTGGTCATTGAACACACTGAACTACCGGTATATTAAGATAAATCTGAGATAAGGTAACTTGATAACCGTATAGTATGGTATACTTATTTAACCCTTTACTCCATAGCTTTCTACGTTTTGAAGACAAGTGTTTTGTTCAGTTTGTTAACCTTCGTTTCTACCATCTATGGGCTAGAGAGGGGAGCAGATACAGAGAACCCGGACGCGATACCCTACTCTTATTATGGAAAGAGTTCTCTGGTTCTTTTAGATGCCAAGTGTTAAGCATACATCGGACCTCGGTTTATAAAGTCTCATCCGAAGGACTTGGTCCAGTGGGGAATCAAACTCACAACCCCTGACCTCGCAAGCTGGTGCTTTACCCCTCGACTGCATCTGCTGGTGATGACAAAATAATCACTTAAATCAATAAGAAATTGAGCACAATGTGCTTTAAGGTACACTGTGCTTTAAGGCACATTGTGCTTTACTTTCAGTCTGTCCTAAGCTACCACCTGCTAGTGTACAGGAAATATTTATCACACTGCTATTCATTACTGTATAAAACTATTTTCTTCAGTAGAGGAATGAATTAATTGCATAAAAGGCATGTCTACTGAATATTGTGCACATACCTATAGCATCTCATGTGAGGCCAGTCCCTTATATTTGTTAGTTTGGTTAGAAATATCCATTGAAAAACCCTTGAGTATGAGTATGTCAGGGCCATATGAGTGGTCACATGATATAAGGACAGCTAGACAGTAAAACAAAAGAACATCTGACAAGAACATCCTACGCTATTCACGAACACTGCAAGGCTACTGGGCATAGATCAAGCCGGACAAAACAAAAGTCTTAACCTCGGAAGACAATTTTTGAAAAAGGAAAGTCAAGGAGGCAATAAAAATCAAGCAGCATAGGCCATCGCTTAACAAGGACCAAGGACTGGAGCTACTGCGGGTGTACGATGGTCTCCTCATATCACGTGACCACTTGACGGTCATATGATCCAAGCCAGTGCAGTCTTGCCGATGAAGGGCATGTGACATCTCCGAAAAATTTCAAGGTCAAGGAAAAAACCTATTGCTCTCAGTCTGAGAAAAAGAACCTAGGTATATAACCCTTTCTTGCACGAGAATCTGCGGTCAAATGTCTCTGTTGGTTCATTGGGTAAATGCTCTTTAAAGGGACTCGCAACCGGATGGTGTACTTGTCAAAATAAAATAAAATACTCAAATAAAAGCAAATTTGTGGCATTATTTGGCTTCTGACAATTTAAAAAATATGATCAGTCCAAAAAAAGTCTCAAGAATCGTCACCGAATCTTAGATTTTTAGATATTTTCCATCGTTTTTCTATACCGACTAGTAGACAGTATAGTTGTTGTTGTTGCTTCTCTACACGGGCTCAGACATAAACCCGAGCCAAATTGTGAAGTTGTATGCACTTTCGATCGCTACACATTGAAATACGTTAAATCGATCCAAGATAAACGGATAGTTCCGTGGTCCATTGGTCTAAGCGGTTTCCCCTATTTTGCCTTCTGTCCGCCAATGCCGGGCCCCGGGTTCAAATCCCACCAGAGACCAATATTTTTTTTTATTGAAATACATTTTTTTAAACAGAATTTCTTATCTTAAACTAATTCTTTACCATTTATATAAGCGTTTGACACATATTTACAAATCACCATCTGGTTGCGAGTCGCTTTAACTCTTTCCTCCCTGAAACTTTAAATGGACAATTCCACTTTCCATTTAAGTCTGGTCCATTTATGACTTTTAAGGGTTGTTTTTGTCAATGTTTGGCATTATGACAAACAGTGAAGACCCTGATCAGAGGGCTCCTAGGAGCCCTCTGATCTGGGTCTTCACTGTTTGCATAGGAAAAGTGTACTATTCAAATGTACACTCTTTGCAAAGGACGCCAATAATGCGGGACTAGGGCTAAAAGGGTTAACCTGTCGTAAACAATACTCGCTCAATATAGACACGGAGTAATAACAGCTGTTATTACTCCGTGATATAAAACATTTAATATTTTCACAAATAAAATCAGAATGTCTTGGCTCTCATTTGACCCCTATATTTTGGCAATCCGGTGAAAAATACTGAAAATTAAAGTTCTTAACGGAATTTTAATTAACAATAGGTAATCGTCCAAGATGAGAGCGGGCTTAGCTGTCTTTATTGATCGATTTACTGCGAGTTGGTGGACAGGTATTGGCTAAACAACGGCAGCATTATTTCTCTTTTCCAGTCATCCGGGTATTTAATGTCATACACATACTCTCCGTCCTTCATTCACATGGCGTCGGTCTTACTCGGAGAAAAAATTAATTCTAATTTTCGGTAAAATCGCGCTTTTGCAACTTATGTAAGACACTCGTAGTATTCATACTAATCATAGGACCTTTTCAAATAATAATGCCTAAAAAAGAATGAGATTAAACGCCCTGCTGCACAAACTTATGTAGATTTCGGGTTTGTTGTCCCCAAGTGCTTGTGCTCGCTAAGTGTAAAACAAGAGCCCCATGGGGCATATTTCACTCACCTGAGAATAGCTGACAAAATTGAGATAATGATTTATGTCCAGGACGGGGTCATATTTTACCCGAGGGGCATAATTTGAACAATCTTGAGAGCCTGAGAGAGGACCTGTAGATGATGCTATGTGCCAAATATCTAAGATCAGGGTACTAGGGTTTAAGACAAGAAGATTTTTTTAAGTTTCCACTGAAAAAATCTATTTTTAGCTCATGTGACCTACATAATTTATGCAACAGACTGAAATCATTTGAACAAAATAGGTAAAGGACATCTAGAAGTGTCACCATGCCAAATATCAAAGCTCTGGCCATATTAGTTTCAGAGGAGAAGACGTTTGAAATTTTCACTATATAACTCTATGTAAAACTGTGACCCCCGGGGCGGGCCAATTTTGACCCCAGGGGCATAATTTGAATAAACTTGATAGAGGACCTGTAGATGATGCTATATTCAAAATATCTAAGCTCTGGCCCTTGTAGTTTTGGACAAGAACTTTTTTAAAGTTTTTATAGAAAAAAATCTATTTTTAGCTCCTGTGACCTAGATATGCAACCGGCGAAAACAATTTGAACAATTTTGGTACAAGACATCTAGAAGTATCACCATACCAAATATCAAAGCTCTGTCAATATTAGTTTCAGAGGAGATGACGTTTGAAAATTTCACTATACATGTATAACTCTTTGTAAAACTGTGACCCCCTGGGGCAGAGCCAATTTTGACCCCAGGGGTATAATTTGAACAAACTTAATAGAGGACTTGTAGATGATGCTATGTGCCAAATATCTAAGTAGTTTCAGACAAGAAGAATTTTTAAGATTTCCTTATATTTTCACTTTGGTTGCCATGGCAACCAGAGTTCTACATTGTTTTCAATTCTTTGAACAAATTTGAAAGAGCTTGACCCAAGGTACATTTCTGTAAAGTTTGGTTGAAATCTGTCAAGCGTTATAGGAGGAGATGTCATTTGAAGTAATTGTTAACGACGACGGACAACGGACGATGACGGACACAAGGCCATCCCAATAGCTCACCTTGAGCCTTTGGCTCAGGTGAGCTAAAAAGAGGGTATGACGTAGCTTTGGAAAAGAGATTAGGTAAATACATGTATGCCATTTCTGAACAGTCTGTTATTCATTCAGATCTAGTGAACAGTGTAACGTAGTTATAACTTTATAGCAGCAGACAGAAAATGCTGGATAAACATCTTATCTGTCCAGTGGTTATTTTTAGCATTACTTAAACTAACTAACTAAACTACTAAATCCTGAGTTTATTTTTCAACTGCTGCGGGTGTCCCTACAGGGGTAGGCAGCAGGCAGCTAGAGTTTCCCACACCTTCCCTCCAGGCTTCTCTATTTTGCTGATCAATGCCGTCGAGGTAAGTTTGCATCTAAAAAACTATACTCCCTGCTAAAAAACTCTAAACAGGATTCCCAAAACGTCTCCCCTCTTAAAGACCAAGACACAGGAAAACTGCAATCCAACAACAGGGAGAAAGCCAACATCCTAAATAAACAATTCCAGTCGGTCTTCTCGAAAATATCATCCCTCTCACTTAAGCAGGCCTGTTCACAGAAACTTCGTCAATGGCATCCCCAGCAGTTCAGTAAGTACCCTATCATGGGTGACATATTGGTCTCCAAGCCAGGTGTACTTAAGCTACTAGAAAACCTGAAATCAGAGAAGGCTGCAGGTCCGGACCAGATCAGACCAGTGGTTCTGAAGGAAATGAGGCATGAATTTGCAGAGGTATTTACTGTTCTTTTTCAGAAATCGCTGTCCTCAGGAGAAATTCCACGTGACTGGACCAGGGCTTATGTCTGCCCCATATACAAGAAAGGTGACACCAGCGACCCAGCAAATTACCGTCCAATATCTCTGACTTGCATCCTCTGTAAAACCCTTGAGCACATTGTGGCGTCTCATCTTTCTCAACACTTTAATTCTCACAACATCATCTATGACCTCCAGCACGGATTCCGAGAGAGACGCTCCTGTGAAACCCAACTGATTGAACTAACTGACCAACTCACAAAAAACACCTCTGCTGGATGCCAAACTGATCTCATTCTCCTTGATTTCAGTAAGGCCTTCGACAAGGTTAATCATCTCAAACTCCTCTTTATCCTCCAAGAATATGGTGTCTCTCCTCGGGTTCTCAGCTGAACTCGATCTTTTCTTTCTGGCAGGAGTCAAACAGTGGTATTGGACGGTGAAAGCTCCGCTGAAGTCCCAGTCACCTCCGGGGTCCCGCAAGGTTCTGTCCTCGGACCCCTCTGCTTTCTGATCTACATTAATCAACTTCCTTCTAGTGTCACCAGGTCCCAGGTCAGACTCTTTGCTGATGACACTGCTATCTATCTCTCTGTCAACTCTCTATCAGACTGTGAATCACTCCAACAAGACATTGACAGACTACAAGACTGGGAAGAGAAATGGGACATGGAGTTTAACCCTTCTAAATGTCAAGTCCTGCATATCTCTAGGAGTAAAAACGTCATAAAACATAATTACTATCTCCATGGTCAAGTTCTAGAATCTGTCCCCCATGCTAAATACCTAGGACTTGACATATCCTCTGATCTCAACTTTAACACTCACATCTCTCGAATCACCTCCAACGCAAACAAATCTCTCGGCTTTATTAAACGTAATATCACTACTAGCAACCAGAAAGTGTGTGAACTAGCATATAAGTCCCTGGTCCGGCCACAGTTGGAGTACGCTTCCACCATATGGTCCCCCTACACTAAAACCTACATCAACAAGATTGAGAATGTCCAACGTCGTGCCATTAGATGGGTCACACACGACTACTCCCCTCTTGCAAGTGTTACAGCAATGCAGAATAGCCTTGGATGGAGGTCTCTGGAACATCGCAGATATGACTCTAGACTAATTATGCTCTATAAGATCTACCACAACCTAGTCGCAATACCACTTCCATCTTACATACAAACACCCAGCAGATTCACCAGACATATGCATCCCCTCTCCCTCAGACAGATACAGGTTAACACTGACTATCAGAAGTTCTCTTTTTTCCCCCACAGCATCACCCTTTGGAACCAACTACCTATGAATACCGCTACCCTGCCTGATCTAGGCCAGTTTAAGAGGGCAGTGGTGAAGTTGCAGTACTAGTCGATGTTCAGTGTTTTTATTCTTTCCCTTTTATCTCAACTCACCCATTTTTAAACAACTGATTTTCTTCTTTTAAGCCTCACTATACTTGACAATATCTATTGTTAGGTTTTTCTTTTACCTTTCACTTCACTAAACAGTTCTGACGTGCACTTTTTCCTGGCTGTAACACTCGCGAGAGGGGTTGCCAGTATTCAGAGATAGATAGATAGAGGCCGCATGTCCTAATGTCAGCCTCGACACATTCCAAGTCTTCTTTGGCCTCCCTCGCCCTCTGGATCCTGGCACTTCCATACCCATCATTGAGTTGATACATGATTGTGCACGGGATACATGTCCGAACCATCTCAGACGCCTTGTGCATAGGGCCGTTGTCACTTCATTATGTTACTATATTTTAATATTACTCAACCTACGCCACGCCTTCTGGAATGTGCGGGGTATTACGAAAGGTCAAACTACGTCACTGATTAGTAAGACTTTTGTCTTACCGGAAAAAAATCGATAGATTAATTACATATGTAGTTATTCGCCGGGGAAAGTTTCCCATATTAGGAAGCAAGAGATCGTAAGACTACGCCTGGTTACGTTGCTAGGTCGTGGCTGGAGTGTGTTACGTAGCTCTGGCGTTATTCATTCGAGTTCCTACAGACTGTATATAACGAGCGTGCACGCTCTGATAGAGAATGGAGGTGGAATTGGAACTGGCAAGATGTAGGGATACGTTAAGTACAGGTCTTAGAGAGATGTAGGGGTGAAGTTAAAATCCTGGTTTTTATGGAGACGTGCCTGGGAACATTTAGGAAATAAAAGCTAGAAAGAAACGTTTGCCTTGTTATAAAACAGATCCATGAACCTGGGTAACACAACGCGAAGTGGATTAAAACATCGGACTATGCTACAACAGTCAACAGAAAGTATTCCTACATCCTGATAGGTAACTTCTTAAGTTTTAAAGTCAGGGCTGCCATAAGTTGACATGAAAAATCCTAAGATTTCCAAATTTGCATTTTTCAAGTTTGATTTTACGAATCGTACCTTTACCTTATCGTCTGTTTCTAGTTTGTTGACACGTGACTACTTAAAGCAGGCTGGAAGTAAAGCAGAATGTGCCTTAATGCGCATTCTGCTTTACTTTCAGTCTGCTTTAAGCTACATACTGAAGAGGACCCCATCGGCTAATCACCACCAATTGAAGATTTTTTTAGGTCGAAATGACTCTAGACCGAATCTGGAATTATGCACAGTCTTGTCCATGTCAGCGTAAAATCAAAAGATGACATAACGAATATTAATTGTAAGAATTAATGAATAAACTGTTATTTTCAGGAATATACAATCTCTTCGTTTATTAGATTAACTGACCTGTTATCCCGATTGCACAGCAAAGAGGCGAACACAGCAAACTGCAAAGGTTACAAATGAGAACGGTGTCAATGTAAATTTTTAGTGAACATAGTTATTCCCCTTGACTGCTCTTCTATTTCAATTTCACAACTTCTTGAAAAGGAAAACACACAAAGGTTCAAGCTCCTTCATCAAATGATTTTTCTTACAATCAAACAGATAAATTTATTTATTAATAATTGTAGATAATGATCTTTCCATTGTAAATGTTTTGGCCTTTTAATGAAACTTTTAGTCAAGTCTAAAGATTCTGCACTGCATTTGCAATGCTTTTGTCATGATTATCAATTTCCACAGTCATGTTTGCAGGCACAGGTACTTGACACATACTTTATTATCTATTAAACCCCCCCCACCCCCCCCTTTTTTAAAAAAAAAAATTTTTTTTTTTTTTTTTTTTTATTATACTTCTATTATAGATACAAGGTAAACAGCGCAATTCGACACCTAGTCTTTACTATCCACTTTTACTGATGCTAAAATAGACTCGATCGCCGATATTCTCTTGTGGTATCCTCGGGAAAGGATTAATTTATCAATATCTACTTTTTATTTCATCAAATTCCGTCAAATAACGCCACAGTACGTGAATTATAACGAAAACAAGCATAAAAAAGTTTTCTGTCGTTCTCTTGGTACAGAATTTATTGCCCAAAATAAGGGGTAATCTAGTCGGTTTGCACATTTAACGGCCTTTACGGCTGGAACTTTCACCTAATTTCATTAGAGCAAACGCGTTTGTGTCGGAACATGACCCTCTTCACTATCAGCTATATGAAATATACATGTAATTTGGCATGAAATTGACAAGTGAAAGACTCATTTCATTTTCAATGCCATTTTGAATATCGGAATGAATCGAATGAACGGAGCGATCTCATTGGTCAAAATTAAACAGGTAAAGTTTCTTTTAATTTTGCATTCTATGTAAATTATATAAAACTGATAATATTTCATTTAAAGATGATTTATAATATTTGGTGAAAGTTCCAGTGGCATAGGCCGTTTATTGTGGACAAATAACAGATCACCCCTACATGTACATTCGTTGCTATGTACAATTCTGTACCAAGAGAACGACAGAAAACTTTTTTATGCTTGTTTTCGTTATAATTCACGTACTGTGGCGTTATTTGACGGAATTTGATGAAATAAAAAGTAGATATTGATAAATTAATCCTTTCCCGAGGATACCACAAGAGAATATCGGCGATCGAGTCTATTTTAGCATCAGTAAAAGTGGATAGTAAAGACTAGGTGTCGAATTGCGCTGTTTACCTTGTATCTATAATAGAAGTATAGTAAAAAAAAAAAAAAAATTTTTTTTTTTTAAAGGGGGGGGGGGGGGGGGAGGGGGTGTTAATAGATAATAAAGTATGTGTCAAGTACCTGTGTTTGCAGGGCTGCCATAAGTTGAAATGAAAAAATCCTAAGATTTCCAAATTTGCATTTTTCAAGTGCGATTTTACGAATCGTACCTTTACCCCATAGCCTTTTTCTTGTTTTGTTGACATGCGACTACTTAAAGCAGGCTGTAAGAAAAGCAGAATGCGCCTTCGGGCGCATTCTGCTTTACTTTCAGCCTGCTTTAAGCTACCATGTACTTGGAAAAAATCCGGAGATTTAGGAAAAATCCGGAGAAATGGCAGCCCTGTGTTTGTGTACAATCAAACCTGTGTTATGTCAAAGTACCAGACACGTGGTGACAGGGTTAATTCAGGACAAAAGTATGGATGGAATGTCGCCTGTCTTAAACTTATAGTGTCTTTAAAGATCAACCTGCTGTTGAATCTTCAGTCTGTTCAGCCAGATTGAAGTTGAACATACAGCGCTCCATTTCTACAACGACACCCAATGAATGGGAGACAAAAAATATGTGTGTTGTATGAAGGGAGTCGTAATAGGGAGGGAAATTGACATACATTTGCAAACGGCTTGAATCCAGATCAGACACCGCGTCAAGAGGCGTCTGGGTCGAAGGTTATAAAGCGTTTGAGCTGAGTCTGAGTGTGTTCTCAGTCATTTGATTGGTCAGATTTGAGCAAGGACTTTAGACTAAACTAAAAAGCTTTATAACCTTGGACCCTGATCTGGATTCAAGCTGCTGTCACTCGTCGTTAAGTTTATTCTGTCAAAATGTCCATTATGTAACTTTGAGAAAAAAGGCAGACAACACTTTTAAGCAGAAGACATTGCAGCGGTTAATAGGTTGGACATACTTGTCTTGTTTTGGGGGAAGAGCGACAAGTCTTGTTGTAAAGAAGGAATCGTTGTTGAGAGGGAGCACTGCAACATACACTCAATTAGTCAATAATCCAACCTGATCTGTTTTTAAAACTGCTTTATCGTTCTTTTCTCTTTCTTTTAGCTCTTACTTTGTTAATTTAACATTCTTGACAGTTGACGCACAACAAGTCTAGGTCCCAAACAAAGTGTGACTCACTGGAAAATAGATAGATCTTCATTCTGTTGTCTCTCATGCTGAGCTGTCACCAGCTACAAATATATCGATATATTGTCAGGGGGAAATCATGATCAGTTATTAATGTTGTTTAAAGTTTTTAAACTAAAGAAAAGTTGAATGATTGGCAAACAGTTTCGATCCAGATGAGACGCTGCAGTGCACGGCGTAAGATCTGGATCCAAACGGTTTTCAAAAGTTAGCTAAGTCGTGCTTACAGTGGAGAATCTGTTATTCTTTCCCAATAAACGCGTTTACGCTAAAACTATTATTTGCAGTGCAAACAGTTTGGAGCCAGATCAGACGCCGGGAAACCCGGCGTCTGATCAGGCTCCAAACTGTTTGCCACCAAGATAAACAAGAATTATCAGAAGTGTCCAACAGTTGTTCTTTTCTATGTTTTAGTGGTTTGCGTTTAAACGGGAAAGAATAACAGATTCTCCACTGTAGCATGATAGGGGTTAACCCACAGGTTTGATTGTAATTTGTATGTTAGATAGACAATTTCTTCGCCTGAACATTTCGCTACCATCGGATCGCTACACATCTATTGGACATTTTAATACCCTGAAATTCTCAACCTGCACTTGCCCTTGTCTGTTACTGCTTCGAGGTTAACCAAATAAAAAGGTAAACAGCCTTTTGCCCCTCCGGCCTTTTGCCCCTTTCACAAAAACTGCAATACAGAACTTTGCCCCTTATGAATCCTGTTTTTTTTCATAATATTAATTATGTGGAACTTTTGCCCCTTCCATAACGGATGTTTGCCCTATCCATATCGAAATATTGCCCCTTCCATTTTGAAATGTTGTTTATATAAAACATGTTTAATGTCTTTTAAGTTTAAAATTTCTTAAATTTCAATTAAAATTTCAGTCATCCTTTCCTGATTTTGTGTTGAAGTGAACGTAAAATTTATGTAATCAGCATTATCACTATTACGCCTTATTGTCGTGTGAAAGTTATGCAAACATACTCTTTAATTAGCAATTAACACCTACCCTATGTAGTTAACAACAAAGCGGCAATTGCTTCATAGCAGTGTTTCAATTTCAGTTAAAGTTGATTGCGAATAATGATTGGTAATAAGGTTGTTTGATAATTACTTTCTCTGTTGGACCAAATTGACGAGTTGAAAGGAATAATTAGTTTCATAACTTTAGCCTGTGGTCTGATAATGTTAAATATGAACAGAACAGAAAACATTTTTCACTCAGGGTTTAACATACAACAAGAGGATGTATTAATATTTGTTAGTAATAATAGCTTTATAATATTTCATTCTATAATAACTTTCTGCCTGCAAAGGGGCAAACTTCAGTCCGAGCTAAAATAGAAAAGGGGCAAAAAAGTGAAAGGGGCAAAATTCCGTGTTGGAAGAGGCAAAATTCCGTGTTGGAAGGGGCAAAGTTCCGTGTTGCGATTTTTGACGAAGGGGCAAAAGTCCAGAGGGGCAAAGTTACGTATTCAATAAAAAGCACTTGCATTTGTCAAGTTCATTTCTACGGATTTTTCTGAAATCTTCTGATTTTTAGCTCACCTGAGCTAGCTCAGGGTGAGCTTTTGCAATCCTTGAATGTCCGGCGTGCGTCGTCCGTCGTGCGGCGTCAACAATTTCAGTGTTTACACTCTAGAGACCACAATATTTATCCAATCTTTCTCAAACTTTCTCAGATGGTATATTGCCATAAGAGTTCGGATGAGTTTGATTATGGTTGAAATCAGACAAATAGGTCATGAGTTATCTATCTTTGAATTGCTGAAAATGCCATATTTTACAGTGTTTACACTCCAGAGGCCACAATATTTATCCAATCTTTCTAAAACTTGCCCAGATTATATATGACCATTAGAGTTCAGATGAGTTCGATTTTGGTTAAAATCGGACCAAAAGATAAAGAGTTATCTACCTTTGAATTGCTGAAAATGCCATATTTAACAGTGTTTACATTCTAGAGTTCACAATTTTTATCCAACCTATCTCAAACTTGCTCAGATTGTATATAACTATACGAGTTCAGATGAGTTTGATTATGGTTGAAATCAGACTAATAGGTCGAGAGTTATCTACCTTTGAATTGCTGAAAATGCCATATTTAAGGGTGTTTACACTCTAGAGGCCACACATTTTATCCAATCTTTCTCAAACTTACTCACATTGTATATTACCATAAGACTTCGGATTAGTTGAATTATGGTTGTAATCGGATCAATAGGTCGAGAGTTATCTACCTTTGAATTGCTGAAAATGATATACTTAACAGTGTTTACGCTCTAGAGGCCACAATATTTATCCAAGCTCTCTCAAACTTGCTCAGATTGTGTATGACCATAAGAGTTCGAAAAAGGGTGATTATGGTTGAAATTGGACAAATAGATCAAGAGTTATCTACCTTTGAATTGCTGAAAATGCCATATTTTACAGCGTTTACACTCTTACAACTACAGTTTTCAATGGATTTTGATTATAATTGTACACAAAGTATATAGCTATACGTTCTCAAAGGAGTGCAACTATTGTTGAAATCTAATCATTGTGGCAATAGTTACCTGCCCTTGATATACTTTGAAATGCTAGAAAAAGGCTTCATTTCAGTATTGTTTAGGCTCTAGTTATCTGCCTTTGATGTACTCTACTATACTGATAGGTCGACAAATTTGAATGGATTAAGAATAAAACGGGTGAAATTCAAAGGTAAAGCTATCAGGCTTCATTACAAATGGTGAGCGATATCAGGGCCTTCAGGCCCTCTTGTTATCCTAGCAGATCTATGGTAGTTTAAAGCAGGCTGAAAATAAAGCAGAATGTGCATCAAGACGCATTCTGCTTTACTCTCAATATGCTGTAAGTTTTCACGTATCTAGAAATTAAATATGGCGTAAAATCACGTTTGAAAGGTAGAAAATTTGTTTAATCTTAGGGATTTTTCATTATCAACTTATGGCGGCCCTGGTTTATCTTCATGTGTTTGCTTACTCCTGATGTTAAATCCTTTAAAATGACTCTCCTTGAATTTGTTGATTTAGTAGGTGAAGAACCTTAATCATCTGTTTCCCAATCTTTATTTCCATTTCTTTATAGTGTGTATGTGTGACAGAGACACAAAATGGCACAAGCCTTTTACCCAACAAATGATGGCCATGTGGGAAATATACAAAAACTGTCAATGCCCCAACTACTTGAACTCATCCAGCGCCAAGAGAAGTTACTGCGCAAGAAGTAAGTATCAGGGCTCCAGATAAGAGGGAGTAAACTGCACAAATCCAACATTTTCTAGCTTTTTTTCACATCAAATCCTATGGTGTTACTACTCATTAGAATCGTCTCTTTGAGACGATTCTAATGAGTAGTGACACCATAGGGTTTAAAGCAGAAATAAAGGTTTTAGTTTTTGAAATACCCCCCTTATCTGGAGCCCTGAGTATGAGTGAAATAATCTGAAATAGGATGTACAAACCTGTTACTCCATAAATACACTTTTATACACCTAATTATCTCTATCTTCAGATGCATTTTGCTTTACTTTCAACCTGCTTTAAGTGCAGGTCAACTGTATTCAAAACTAGAAACAAGCAATAGCCTATAGGGCTATGCAATCATTATGTAGTTCATACATCTACATTTAATATCAAGCTAAGTAAAAGATAAAATGACTGCATGATGATTAATATCAGTGATTTGCCTACTCATGATGTTAAATCTATTGAAACTAATCAGGCCAAAGTGCCAACATCTCTTTAACCCTTTACCCCAAAGAAGCACCTTTAAGTGCTTTAACATAATTTATTCCTCCAATGAACAAATTAGTTCCAATTTATGCAGTCATAAACATGTACCAAAATAAAAAATATCTATATCTTAGCAGATGGTTGCTTAAAGCAGAAGGAAAGTAAAGCAGAATGTGCATAGAGGCACATTCTTCTTTACTTTCAACCTGCTTTAAGTTCTTATATACCAGTCTTCAATACTAGAAACAGACTATTGGGTAAAGGGTTAAATGAATTTAAAATCTATCTCAAATTAACCCTTAGCCTGCCAGTCACGACTAGCTCCATATGCAAACAGCTTGGATCCGGATGAGACGCCGAGTAACTCGGCGTCTCATCCGGATCCAAGCTGTTTGACACTCGGACAACATTTTCAGCAATTTTGAGCAACTTTGAAGCACTTTGAAACTTGAAGCAGACGAGAAATATAGCAGACGACAATTTATTTGGCGGGCTAAGGGTTAAAACATTGATTGCTTATTATTTTGGTCTCTGGTGTGTTAATTCTTTCAGTAGATTGTCTGTGAAATAAACATTTTGCATATCAGGTATATCATTTTCTGACATTAACCCTTTACCCCATAGCCTGTTTCTAATTTTGAGGACAGGTGATCACTTAATCAAAGCATGTTGAAAGTAAAACAGAATGTGCCTGCTTTAAGCTACCATCTACTAGGATGTAGAAAATGTAGCTTATGGTATATATTCATGACTGTATAAATTGGCACAAGTTTCTTTAGTGGAGGAATAAATTAAAAGCATAAAAGGCGTATTTAAGGAGTAATGGGTTAATGAAATACTACAGGCCAGGTTTTTGATAACATTAACACACTCAAGAAAGAAATTTGGCAACAGCTAAAGTGTCTGCCTAATATAAAACCAAATTAATGCAGAAAGCTCCTATAGGAGTATTCTGCATCACTTGTGTTCTGCATTATGGTTTTGCTGCACTTTTGTATAAGTCTGCAAATTAAGGTTGAGGAACCCTAAGAAGATCGGCACAATGTCGGTCAATATTGGAACTCTATGGAGAGCAATTGCCCATTCTCGTCAACTATCGGCGCATTCCAAACAATACTAAAGAATGAATCGAAACAGGCCGTCAGTTGATGAAAATGATTAATTGCTGCCGTTTTTAGTCCTATCTCATTGGGGGTCCTCAACCTTCACTTTATTTTTACAGGTTTTACACTACTTACAGTTTTAGTGTGAGAGTGATTCATATGAAAGTCGGCTGATAACAATTATGTTTGTTTTTCAGATCATTTTTAAAAACTCTAGCAGACAAAGGAGAAAAGATTACTCAGCACTTAAGTGTATTGAAGGAAGAACTTCAGTGCAGGAAACAGACAGCCAATGGAACGTCAGCTAAAACTAACACAAAAACACAAGAAAGTACCACCAAAAAACTATTACAAGAGAATGATACAGAAAAAGTGAGCAAAATTAATTCACAAAAATCCACAGATGAACAAGAAAGTCATGTTAAAGATATGATAACAGACAGTGCAGCTGATTTACTGGAGAAAGACTTTGAAAACCTCCGAGTGCAAGATGGTGGTACAGATGGTTCAGTTAAAACGAAACACCAGTTTGAAATAGCTGTAGAAAGAGCAGAACAGAATGCCAAGGGGGCCGTAAAAAGTTATCAGAGATTAAACAGGTATGGACTCATATCTTCTACTTAATCATATGTGCAGTACATTCAAACTTGTATGAACCCTTTATAACTTGCAAACCGAGTGACCGAGCAACAACACATTTAATTTTTGATGCAAAGCTTAAGCTCACATCAAGAGATGTTTGTTGCGCTATTTATATTAACTCATTTCCCAACATACAATTACATGTATTTGGGAAGCCGCATTTGCATATACCGACATTCCGCAAGTATTACATAACTTTCCCCTCTGAGAAGTCTCGTCCTGACACTTAGACCCTTGGAGAACGGTGGGTAAGTCACCTCTGATCCTGCAGTTGTCTTAACCCTTTGAACCCTAGTCCCGCATATAAGCGTGCTTTTCAAACAGAGTATGTGTGAATAATACACTTGTCATATGCAAACAGTGAATACCCAGATCAGAGGGCTCCTTAAGGAGCCCTCTGATCAGGGTCTTCACTGTTTGTAATAATGTCAAACATTGACAAAACAACCCTTAAATATCAGAAATGGACTGGGCTAAAATGGAAACGGGAATTGTTTATTTAAAGTTTCAGGGAGGAAAGAGTTAACCCCACCACTGCCACCATTTGTAACATGCAAACTGTGTCCCAGTAACAACAAACCCTTTCAATGCAAAGGTTAAGCTCACACCAAGATGTGTTTGTTGTGTAATATTTATTAACTGACTTCCCATCATACAATTATCAGGGCTGCCATAAGTTGACATGAAAAATCCTAAGATTTCCAAATGTGCATTTTTCAAGTGCGATTTTACGAATCGTACCTTTACCCCATAGCCTTTTTCTTGTTTTGTTGACATGCGACTACTTAAAGCAGGCTGTAAGTAAAGCAGAATGCGCCTTAGGGCGCATTCTGCTTTACTTTCAGCCTGCTTTAAGCTACCATGAACTCGGAAAAAAATCCGGAGATTTAGGAAAAATCCGGAGAAATGGCAGCCCTGAATTATTTTGGAAGCCTCATTTGCATATATACCAACATACTACAAACTTTACACCATTATTCCATAAATATGCAATTTTAGCTCACCTGAGCTGAAGGCTTGCAATCCCCCTCTGTCTGGTGTCTGACATCTGTCACAAGTTTTAGTAGGGATGGGGAACGAAAAGTTATGATTTTTTGGTTCGAGTAAATAGAGCCCTGAAGGAGCTTTCTGTTTTACTGTCACCTCGCTTTAAGCTGCCTTTTATACAATCTATTTGTCTTCTTTTTAGTGGTCATAATAGAGAGGCTTTACTGTATTTGAAAAGGACTAGACTAAACCCTTTATGCACCAAATTAATCGTGAGGTATTTAAACTAGGGATGTTAACGGTTACGGATATTGTAACCGGTTAATCGTAAGCAAAAACCGGTTAACCGACCGGTTAACCTGACATTAAATTAAACCATTGTATTGCCGAGAAACAAATATGTCTACTATACCTATATACTGTTAGTTCTAAATGTTAATGAAAGTCATTAATTCTTGGAAGAATCCTATTGACAAATGTCGAATAGTCTGATTTCCGACCAGACGCCGAGTGAAATTGTGTTTGATCTGGATCCAGACTGCTTTCAAAATCATTAAAAATCTCCGACTTTACATGCGTGTATGAAATATTCGGCGATGTTCTGTTCGGCTTTAGATCCAATTCGAAACTGAATTTCAAAGAGTATGTTCCAGTTCTGAAATGCTAAATGTTTTCATCTGCACGCTAAATTGTGTTTGATACAAAGAATATACATGCACTGGTAAGCATCAGATCTGGATCTTGATTCATTTATTGTTATACTCGATTTAAAGTAAATATGAGGGCGTTAAACCCTTATTATGGCATTTTGAGCTGAATAAAGCCAAACAGAAGAAGTTTAACATACTTGTTAGTAGAAGAGATTTTCAGCAGATTACATTTTTGCCACTCCTACGAAAAGTAGCAGACGGCAATACGGAGCGTAAGATACGTAACCTGTTTGTGAATGGTACAGTAAGAAAATTAATCAACTTGACAATCGAATCGGAAACGCACCGGAATACATTTTTTTACTTTTTTGCAAGTGATTCTGAATAATAAAATACGCCGAGTTAATAGGTGTCTCATCTAGATCCAAACCGCTTGGCTGCTGAACGGATAAACATGTCATTTTAAGCTCGGAGCAGTTATGTGTATATCTATTTTCTTTGAAATTTCAAGTACTGTTATTTATTGCTGGATTTATATGATCCATATGATATTGGATTCAGTTCAAACGTTTTCTACACATTTCTTAATACATGTAATTGGAAAATCACAACAATAACGTCAGTTAATTGGAGACCTGTCAATTGTCTCATCCCACTGGTTTTATATCAGGGTTACCTGGCAACTTCTGTAGAAGAGGTAATACACGCCCGGGGCGTATTATTCGAAAAGGTGTCAAGGCAGTTAAAATGCGCAAAGGAGGTGTCGTCCGCTGATTACATACAGCAGATTTTATGCTCCAACGTCTAAATTCTTGTTTTTCAGGTTAACCTTTTGAAGGAAAAGCGTAACCGATTAACCGCGCTTCTAAAGGTTAACCGGTTAACCGATTAACCGTTAACATCCCTAATTTAAACCCTTCACTTCTATTTTGTCGTCTGCTTCAATAATGTCTGAAAAATCATTTAAAAGTTAGTTTGAAGAGAGTTTAACATAAGAACTATCAAAAAGAGTGTCAAACAGTTTTGATCCTGATCAGATGCTGCGTTATGGGGCGTCTGATCAGGATCAAAACTGTTTGTGACTCCAGCGCTGAAAGGGTTAATTGGAGATGTCCATTAAAAGTTTCAGGGGTGTTTCCTACAGTTGACTGAGTTAATCCTTTACCCTGTAGCCTGTTTCTTCTTTTGAATACCGATGACCGCCTAAAGCAGGTTGAAAGTAAAGCAGAATGTTTCTAAAGGAGTACTCTGCTTTACTGGTACTCTCGAATGCTTTAAGCTACCATCTGGAAAGATAATGGAAATGTTTCTTTGTTTATGTCTAGGACTTCCTTAGTGAGGACTACTTGACTTATTGTAGAAATAATTTGAGGAGTAAAAAGGTGTATTTATGGAGAGTAATGGGATATAAATATGCCTTTTTACACCTTTAATTTATTCCTCCACAGATGAACATATTTCCACTTTATATGGTCATGAAGATGTACCATAATAAGTATTTTCTATAACCAAGCAGATAGTAACTTAACTCTTTCCTCCCTGAAACTTTAAGTGGACAATTCCAGTTTCCATTTTAGTCTAGTCCATTTCTGACTTTTAAGGGTTGTTTTTTTCAATGTTTGGTATTATGACAAACAGTGAAGACCCTGATCAGAGGGCTCCTTTCGGAGCCCTCTGATCTGGATCTTCACTGTTTGCATAGGACAGGTGTACTTTTCACTTGAACACTGTTTGAAATGGACGCCTATACGCGGGACTAGGGTTCAAAGGGTTAAAGCAGGCTGTCTATAAAGCTAGAAATGGCTATAGGGTAATGGGTTAAATTGGTTTATTTTACAGAGCTATAAATATAACAAGTGTGGAAGAGCTGCCTGCAGATCTAAGAGCTAGTAAACCAAGTACAAGTCACCAAAAGAAAACTACGAAAAGCAGTTTACAAGGTATCAAACCCTTACCGTCATAGATTGTTTTCTGTCTTTTGGACAGATGGCTGTTAAAACAGGTTAACCCATTACTTCATAAAAACGCCTTTTGACGCCTCCAATTTATTCCTACGCTGAAGAAAATAGTTCCAATTAATACAGTAATAAATATGTATCAGAAGAAATATGTTCTATAATCTAGCAGATGGTAGCTTAAAGCAGGCTGAAAGTAAAGCAGAATGCGCCTTAATGGCGCATTCTGCTTTACTTTCAACCTGCTTTAAGTAGTAACCTATTATCAATACTAGAAATAGGCTATGAGGTAATGGGTTAAAATTTAAGCAGACCTGTTAACCCATTACCCCATAGCCTGTTTCTAGGTATGAACACAAGTGGCCACTTAAAGACATTACCTCAGTCCATTCATTGACACCCCCCCCCCCCCCTCGAGACAATTCTAATGCGTAGTCACACCATAAGATTCGATGCTGCAATGAGTGAGAAAATGTTAAGTTTGTTCAGTTTACTCCCTTTTATCTGGAGCCCTGTCATAATACATGTATCTATATATACATATATTCTGCATATATATATCTAGAATTATTACAAACCAGCAATAAACTGTTACTTTTTAATTTGGCTAAGTATGTAAAGGAAGCTGTCATCTTCAGTAATATTATGATAAATATTGTACAAGATATACCATATAATGCAGAATTGTGTATGTTTGATCACATTGTGATTTGATTTATTATGTATTTCATATGTATACAACGAGGTACATGTACACTGCACTAGTTGTGAATAAAGTTTCTGTTCTGTTCTGTTCTGAATATATATGCTAAATCTGTCAATGCCATGATTTATATTACAAATGTATTGTGTATCTCTCTAGCAGAGGAATCAGCTGCAGTTCCCCCGAAGTACAAGTATGATGAGACGAAGGTAATTACTCTGGATGAGTCCCTTAATCTTCAGCTGGCTCAGAAACAAAAACAGGAGGTAAACCAGTAGATATGCCTTTTTATGCCTTTAATTTATTCCTCCACTAGAATCATTTATGAATATGCAGAACGATTCATTTGACAGCAAAAGTTACACAATCAGAAAAGCACTTTAGTCACACATAAGATGATAAAACAGGAGAGACACCTCACAAGTGTGACTTATGTGGGAAGTCATTTAACTCTTTGAACCCTAGTCCCGCATAAAGGCGTCCTTTTCAAACAGCATACATGTGAAAAGTGCACATGTCCTATGCAAACAGTGAATACCCAGATCAGAGGGCTCCTTATGGAGCCCTCTGATCTGGGTCTTCACTGTTTGTCATAATGCAAACCATTGACAAAAACAACCCTTAAAAGTCAGAAATGGACTAGACTAAAAAGGAAACTGGGATTGTCCATTTCAAGTTTTAGGGAGGAAAGAGTTAATCTGAATGGCAATTTAGTTGATATTAATCATATTATGAAAATCAGTAGTTGTTCATGCTTTTTGATATCCTTAGAATCAATTGTCATTGAAAGCTTCTCTTAGAAATAGAACTTGATAGTCACATTAGTCAGTGTGTCAAACAGATTTTGATCCCTATGTCATCCCGAGTTACTCAGCATCTATTGGCAAGGTTTAATACATAGTCATAAAGCATGTATTGGATTATGAATATGGACGTCCTAACAATAGTGAATCATTGCTGACCGTGGCTGTAAGGGATGGAAAGATGCATCGATAAGAACTTGAAGGGAGGTAAATCCTTATTATACTCTTTCAGTTTCAATACCATGGACCGGTTAAAATATAAACATTACATTTGCAGACAGTGTAGACCCAGATCAGAGGGCTCCTACAGGAGCCCTCTGATCAGGGCCTACACTGTTTGCTACTTAAAAGCAGTATTTATTAAGCAACCCAGAATTCCAAGTAGACTTGTTCATGTTTTGGTTACTAGAAGGATCCACAAGGGAACTTAATAACCCACAAGAGTAAACTTAGTGTTAGAAGAGTAAATATCTATGTCGACAGCAATTATGACAAAACATATCTCAATATTCTTCTATTCATACTGTTCCAGGAACTACAGGTGCAGTTGGCTGCAGAGAAGCTTGCCCAGCGACTCAATATAAAGCTGGAGACCTACAACCCAGAGGGCACTGACATGAGGTTTGTAGCCAACTAAATACATGCATACTATCATTCTACAATACACATTATATTTATAACAGTAACATTAAACATACATGTACATAGTCGTCTATAGTCTACAAAAAACATACAGAGTGGTGGATTTTCATCACTAGGAATGAGTTGATCATTGAGGTCATATACGTGTATGGCCTCATGAGCAGAAATGTGATGCATTTGGAATCTCTTTAGAGTCCTCTAATTCATGAATATTTTTCCCCCAAGAAGCGCCTTAGTACTTGTGTGCATTATAATGCCATACTTATCCACTTCATTCTTTACTCTATTGTCTGTTTCTAGTTTTGAAGACAGGCAGTGATTTTTTTCCCTTCATTTGTGAATGGGTCTGGTACCCCTTAGATTGTGAAATATTTGCGTTGTTTTTCTCAAAATTGTGAACAAAAGTAGCAGGCCTCTGCTGATATTGTGACAAGAAATTGTGGACCAAGAGAGAAATACTTGTAATTTCCTGCAAAATGATGGGGAATTTAGAAGGAACTGATATTTTGTTGAAGACAAACACTTTTATAATCAAGCCAGCAGAGAAGGGAGGGCTTTAACCATGTCTTTACTAAAAATGCCTTTTTGAATTGTGAATAAATTTGGGTCCCTTCTGAATTGTGAAGGGTCCTTTTATGGGTACTGTTAACTTTATAGAAGGAAAAAAATCACTGAGACAGGTGACTACTTAAATCAGGTTGAAAGTAAGGCACACACTGCTTTACTGTGAACCTGCTTTAATCTACCATCTGCAAGGATTCAGAAAATATTTCTTACATTGCACATTCTTGACTTTATAAATTGGAACTAATTTCTTCAAAAGGGAAGAAAAATTAAAGGCGTATAAGAGGGTCTATGGAGTAATATTCTTAACCATTACTCCATAGCCTGTTTCTTGATTTAAAGACACATGATGACCACTTAAAACAGGTTGAAAGAAAAGTAGAATGGGCCTTAAGGCGCATTCTGCTTCATTTTCAGCCTCCTTTAAGCTAACCTCTACCAGATTCTAGAAAATATTTCTTATATACATATTCATGACTGTATTTAAGCTATTTTCTTCAACGGAGGAATACATTAAAGGCGTATAAAGGCATATCTATAGGGTAATATGTTAAAGGTTGTGACCAGTACTTGATAGAAGAAAGGCTTAGAATTTACATTATAGGATGTGATATAGAAAAACAGGATATTACACCCTATAATTCTCTATTGGAAACATGCATATGTATATTTGAGCACTTAAAACACTTTGTATAAATTACTCACTTAAAGTGGTCAAACACATCCCCATTTTAACCCATTACTACATAGATATGCCTTTTTACGCCTTAAAATTTATTCTTCCACTGAAGTTTTATACAGTCATGAATATGTACATGTAGCATAAGAAATATTTGCTATATCCTAACAGATGGTAGCTTAACCCATTACCTCTTAGCCTATTTCTTGCTTCGAAAACAGGTGACCACTTAAAGCAGGTTGAAAGTAAAGCAGAATGTGCCTTAAGGCACATTCTGCTTTACTTTCAGCCTGCTTTAAGCTACCATCTTCTAGGATATGGAAAATATTTCTTTTGGTACATATTCTTTGCTGTATAAACTGAAACTTTTTTCTTCAGTGGAGGAATAAGTAAGAGGCGTAAAAAGGCGTTTTTAAGGGGTAATGGGTTAAATGAGGCGGAAAGTAACGCAGAATGTGCCTTACTGCGCAATTACTTTCAACCTGCTTTAATTGGTCACCTTTCTTCAAATTTAGATACAGGATATGGAGTAAAAGGTTAAATACCGGTACAGGTTAACTTTACCTTCTCAAAAAAAAAGTTTATTTTCTATCATAATTTAATATAATTATTTTTAGATGACTTAGTTTTTCATCTTATATATTTCGTGTTTCAGTTACCGTGAAAGAAAACCTGGGTCTGACAGGATTGACAGCGACGATGATGATAATGATGAAGACTGTACTGGAGCTGGAATGGCAGACCTCATCACATCAGATACAGAAGACTGACACTGTCAGCAGTACTTTGCAAAATATAGCTTGGTGATGAGCAGTTATAGCTCATAGGGACATATAGGGAGTATTTCCTCATGTCGCTACAAAATTCTTTGCGATGATTCCAAGGAGAAGTCCAGTTACCCGGTATATATAATAAGGAAATATAATAGGAATATTTCCTTATGTCACTACAAAACTCTGTAAAGTGATTCTAATGAGAACTCACTACATAGGATTTCAGGGGTCCAGATAATGGGGGTATTTTGAAAACTAAATCTTTATTTCTGCTCCAAACCCTATGGTGTTACTACTCATTAGAATCGTCTCTTTGAGACGATTCTAATGAGTAGTAACACCATATGATTAGATGCTTAAATGAGTGAGAAAATGTGAATTTGTTCAGTTAACTCCCCCTTATCTGGACGAGCCCTGAAATTTTATGAGATATAGAAGAGAAAGTGCTGGAAACTCTTAGTTTACTTTCTGTTATCTTAAACCTTTAGTCCATAGTCCATAGATACATGTTTTTACGCATTTAACTCATTCCTCCACTGAAGAAAATAGTTTCATTTTATACAGTGATCAATATAAAACATAAGAAATTTTCCTATATCCAAGCAGATGCTAGCTTAAAGGGGCTCGCAACCGGATTAAGCATTAAAAATAATAATTAGTAAATATATGTCAAATGCTTATATAAATGGGTAAGATTTAGTTTAGGATAATAAATTCTATTAAAAAATGCATTTCAAAAAAAAGAAAAAGAAGAAGCTCTGGTGGGATTCGAACCCGTGACCCTCCATGCGGAGACAAACATGAAAAATGAGGAAACGCCTTTATCCCCTCGGCTACGAAAAATGAGGAAACGCCTTTATCCCCTCGGCTACCAGCGCTCTCTATATATTATGTAGCAAATCAACGTACTTCACTGGTAACGATTGATGGTACTTTATTCGGCTCAGGTTTATGTTTGAGCCCGTGTAGAGAAGCAACAACAACAACTATACCGTTAGCTAACGCTATATAAAAACG
This sequence comes from Gari tellinella, assembly GCA_922989275.2. NCBI lineage: Eukaryota > Metazoa > Mollusca > Bivalvia > Cardiida > Psammobiidae > Gari > Gari tellinella. Next base: position 50,205,367 of record OV277864.1, read on the forward strand.
ATGGAAAATATCTAAATAAAACTAAGATTCAGTGACGATTCTTGAGACTTTTTTTGGACTGATCATATTTTTTTAATGTCAGAAGCCAAATAATGCCATAAATTTGCTTTTATTTGAGTATTTTATTTTATTTTAACAAGTACACCATCCGGTTGTGAGTCCCTTTAAAGCAGGCTGAAAGAAAAGCTTTACTTTCAACCTGCTTTAAGTGGTCACCTGTCTTCAAAACTAGAACAGGTTATGGGGTAATGGGTTAAGTATGACAGTCATGTGTTATGGATCACCTTTATTGCACATCCTGACTATTTGGCTGTTGTTTGCCGTTGCGGCAAGGGATGGGATGACACATGCCTTATTAGCTACTACTACAGCACTATCAATATTGTTGATATGCCTTACAGTAATGATAGGCATATCATCAGTATTGATAGTGCTGTAAATAAATGCTGGTTACTTCAACTATAGCAAAGCCTGTTTAGGTAACATACAAATAAGATTTTTGATCCCAGTATGAGAAGTGTTACAGATTAATGCAGAAAATCCTTTCCTGCATTAACCAGCCATAGTTCTCACCATAGTTGAGGATACTTAGGATATATAAAATATGTCAATGAATAAATTCTTATTGATGAATTCAAAAGTTGCTTTCATTACTGCCCGTGAGTTTTAGTTCAGCCTTTTATAAAAAAAAAATAAGTCATTTATCATTGTGCTGTTTTCCATTAATGCTCTGTATTAAAGAACTGTAATGAAAGTGATGTCAAACTTAAGTGTACAGTAAAACATCTCTATTACGACTTATTTACGACCACTAAATTGTGTCAAGTATTAAGTGTTTAAAGGCAGGTGACTGCTTAAAGCAAGGTGACAGTAAAACAGAAAGCTCCTTTAGGAGCTTTCTGTATTACTGTCTCCTTTCTTTAAGCTGTCACTTGTTTTTTTGTTTTTTTTGTACATGTACAATCAAAAACCCTTCGTTTTAATGGTCGTAAAAGAGGAGTTTTACTGTACATGTATTTAAAATCAGCTAATGCAACCACTGAAAGATTTAGTCAAGGTGTCAAAACAGAAGGAAGATTTCATTAAGATGAAAGTAAAACAGTGCATACAGGAGCTTTCTACTTTACTTTCAGTTTGCTTTATCCCATAGATGCACCTTGTTCCTCATATTCATGTGGATATTTCATTATTTTACCATGCCTATAACAAAGTCGGGCCTTTTCCTGCATCCTAACTAAAGGTTGCTTAAAGGGAAATGGACAGCTGGTGATAAATATCTTTTAAATGAAAGATATTGAAAAAAAATCGCATTCTGCCTTTGAAATTTTGAAAAATAATAAAATAAATGAAGTAGTTAGAGCCGTTTAAACTTTGTGATATATGACTGTGCAAGCGACCATGGGGGCCGCCATTTTGTTTACCTGTGTGACGTAACTAAGGCCTTCCGCGACCTTCCGGTTATAGCGAGTCTAACCGGGAATGCTGTAGAGTGCGCGGAATTTACATCGATAACATTAATAAACTGAAATACTGAGAAAAATTGGGCATGTGGAGGAAGGTAAAAACACTTTAGAACTTCAGTGTTACGATTTCGATCCTAAATTATCAGAGAATGTAATATTAGAAGACAGAGACTACGACGGGTCGGGCGAAGAGAAAGCGCATTCGCCGGACGAATTTGCGACTGCAATACTTGTGTATAAATGCCTACAAAGGAGGTTAATACTTGCTGAAGATCAAATGAAATGACGATTGGGTGTCTTGGTGACAATGAGTGCATAGCAGAACCATCAAAATTTCGAGCTATTAGTGCTTAATCCAGCCATACTTGAGGTAGCGTATATCAGGCAAATATCATAGGACACCGGAATCGGGCACGGATACTCCTGATAATATTTGCATACTGGTTGTGAATAAAGGCATCGAAGCCCTGTGACTTCCGAAAAAAAATTTCTCCGATATATTTAGTCTTATCTGTTAATATTTCCGTAAATATTAATCATAAACATCGGCTCCAGGATATCTTCGTTTTTTTACGGGGCTACGACTAAAACACGAGCAGATAAAGACGATAATACATGTGCCGATTTTTATAACATGCAGTCAGAGACAGTGTATAGCCATATGGCTATACACTGTCTCTGCATCCAGTACAAAACGGATGAGGTATTACGTTTTTATTTAATAATATAAGGGGGATCAAATTATTTTTCTGGTCTGTTATGAATTTTCCGTGACGTTTAACATCGGTTCTGGTCCTCAATCGGACATACATTTTTAGAAAATAGACCATTTATTCTCGGTATCGCAACATCCGGGAACTTTCGTACATCCAGGTCTCAATCACAGAGTTTCTCAATATCTCATTTGGATCCAAGCTGTTGCTGACCTTTAAGTACAGTCAGTTTTGATTCCGATCTGGGTCCTAACTGTTTGTCAGTCTCTCGTACGGATAAAAGTTTCTTCAATGAGCTTTTCAATACATTCAAACCTTAGTTTGGATTTTCAATCACAGAGTTTCTCAATATCTCAGTTGGATCCAAACTGTTGCTGAACTTTTTGCACAGTCATTGACATGACAAATGTGGAATATCAATTTATCATCTAGCAATTGAGACTGTCAATGTCTGATTAAGATCCAAACTGATTAATTGTCTGCTGAACAAAGTATTTGATATTCTGATCTGGGTCAAAACTGAACGCTCTAGATAACGTGACCCGAGTGCTCATTTATTGTTTTAATGTCGTTTTTTACTTATCATTATATATCTTGAGCTTATATAAAGATCTATGAAAATCATAATCGAAACAGATTCAGGACATATTTCAGCAGGCGGCTTTGATCTAGATCGCATTTTATGCTGACATTCATCATCAACCACTAATCAATTAAGCTGCCTTGCAAATTGTACGATATGGACCGGAAATAATTACACACAACCCCTTTCTGCCTAAGACCCCCTCTGTGAAGAAGTAAGAAGCTTTAGGGCATGCAGGGCATAAATATCCATATTACGTAATCTAATTAGCCGCACTTGTTAAACAGGGTTGTGATTTCAAACACAGGCTAGCAATTTGGCTACTTAAATATGCGATTACACGCCACGAGCCTTTTACCCTGTTTCTACTTCTGAAAATATGTGACCACTTAAAACAGGTTGAAAATACTTTCAGCCTGCTTTAAGCTTTTATCTGCTTAAATATTAAAAATATTTCTTATGATTTTTATTTGTGACAGTATGATATTTAAACTATTTTCTTCAGCATATCATGGAGTATTAATTAAAGGCGTTAAAAGGCGTATTTATGGGGGAAAGGGTTACATCAAAACAAAAAAGCCAAGATCTTTAAAAAAAAAAAAAAGAAGAATATTGGACACTTCTAGCTCTTGTGGTTTTGTATTGATCTAGATGTGTATGCTGCTTTTTTAAAAAGGCTAGAGTCTACCATAAAACTCGAATTTAAATCTTAAATTAAAATTCATTTAGGCCTATCTAAAAGTTGTTTGAATTTTTTTCTACAGAAATGACGAGTGTAAAACTACACCCAGAAATAAGAACGATAAAACTAGATCCAATCAAAATCGGATTTGGACTCAAGTAAGATCGCTCTATCAGATCGGGATCTAGAGAATCGCGATGATTAAATTAAGAAAGAAAAAACCGATCTAGATCTACCCGTACAATATGTAGATCTAGTAATGAGACTGTTTTCATTAAGAATTTCTGTAGCGTTGAATTCCTAAACCGAGACGAACCAGCTAGAAAATGCTGATTTGTAAACGAGTTGGTAGATCTAAGCCAGTTCAACATTTAGGTCTAGATCAGCACAATATCGCACTGATTATCAGATTTTTTTTATTGTAGATCTAGATCTATTATTATAAACATCAATCAAGGTATTATGGATGTCGCCATACTCTACTGTTAGCCATTTCGCTGCATTGTTTTCCCAGATTCTATAGCTGGGAATTGGAACGGACATTTCTCTAAGCCGATTAACGATAGCTTCTGATCGTTTCTGGATCTACACGACCTTTCAAGTTCATCATAATCAATATGAATATACCATCTATCTATTATCTTTTTTTTTTTAACTGTATGCGACCTTGAATTAAGCTTGCCGTTACCCTTACTGACGAAGTGTGAAATGTCCGTCCAAGTTACAATGGTTGAGTGAAAGAGCCAATCAGCGTTTAGGCCTTTGTGTCGTCACAAAATGGATAAAAATCGAGGGTTCCGAATGATAGCTTTGCCAATATGGCGGCGCCCGTTCCAATTAGCGATAGCTTACCTGTATGCAGTAAATCGATCTTTTTCGTACCTTATCGATGAGTAATAATTGCAGGACCTTCATGAATGTTGCTTTTAGGATAAAATCTAGGATCTAAGACCATATTGTCATCAGCTGTCCGTTTTCCTTTAAAGCAGTCTTGAAAGTAAAGTAGAAAGCTATAGGGAGTTTTCTGCTTTATTTTAAGCATACTTTAACCCGTTACCCAATAGATATGCCTTTAATTCATTCCTCGGCTCCATTTACAGTATATAAATATTAGATGGCAGTTTGCGTGACATTCAAATTGTCAACCCGAGAAACAGCATGTCACCCCGAGGCGTAGCCGAGGGTGACATTCTTGTTTTCGAGGGTTGACAATTTGAATGTCACGCAAACTGACATCTAATATTTATTTTATTACACCGAGCTTATCAACCCTAGCTTTATAGAATCGTCTCATTTGTATTTTATAAAATGTGTTGTGAATACCAATTTAGCGCGGACATGTACGTAACGCGGGAAACGACCTCCCCGTCTATGACGTCACATTATATAAATATTAGATGGCAGTTTGCGTGACATTCAAATTGTCAACCCAAGAAACAGCATGTCACCCCGAGGCGTAGCCGAGGGTGACATTCTTGTTTTCGAGGGTTGACAATTTGAATGTCACGCAAACTGACATCTAATATTTATTTTATTACACCGAGCTTATCAATTCTAGCTTTAGAATCGTCTCATTTGTATTTTATAAAATGTGTTGTGAATACTAATTTAGCGCAGACATGTACGTAACGCGGGAAACGACGTCGCCGTCTATGACGTCACATTGTTTATAATTATGTTACCACTCTTTATAACGTTCCAATGTATCCAATAGCGAACTCAATGTCAATGCTGACAGTACGTTTTCGGACGGAGTAAAAAAGTAATGTCCTTTAGAGTGACGTCACAAAAAGAATATCATAAAGAGTGACAGTATATTTTGAATAGATGTAAAAGACATGCAAAATGTTAACTGTAGGTCTATGGGAATTTAACATTGTAACTCAAAGCGAGGTGTAATAATCTAATGTATCCAATAGCGAAAGTCATGTCAATGCTGACAGTACGTTTTCGGACAGAGTAAAAAAGTAATGTCCTTTAGAGTGACGTCACAAAAAGAATATCATAAAGAGTGACAGTATATTTTGGATAGATGTAAAAGACATGCAAAATGTTAACTGTAGGTCTATGGGAATTTAACATTGTAACTCAAAGCAAGGTGTAATAATCATAAATATGCACCATAAGAAACATTTCCTTTATTCTTGTAACTGGTTACTTAACCCTTTGAACCCTAGTCCCGCATATAGGTGTCCTTTTCAAACAGTGTACATGTGAATTGTACACTTGTCCTGTGTAAACAGTGAAGGAGCCCTCTGATCAGGGTCTTCACTGTTTGACATAATGCCAAACATTGACAAAACAACCCTTAAAAGTCTGAAATGGACTAGACTAAAATGTAAACTGGAATTGTCCATTTAAAGTTTCAGGGAGGAAAGAGTTAAAGCAAGCTGGAAATAAAACAGACCCCTCTTAAAGGAGCATTCTGCTTTATTTACATCCTGCTGTAAGCAATCAGATGTCTTCAATACTGAAATCAAACTATTGGGAAAAGGGTTACTGGAGCAGATTATACAAGACCCACAGCTTACTCCAGGAAAAGTCATTCAGATCTTCAGCGACAGCCAGACTGTTGTAGGAATTCTTAACATGGGCTGGAAGTACAACAGTCACAGAGGCGTTATTTCAGAGATAAAAAAGGCACTGAAGACCCTTTCAAAAACTACCGACGTAAAGATTCTCTGGACACCAGGTCATGCAGGCTTACAAGGGAACGAAATGGCAGACAGCCTAGCAAAGGAGGGAGCTGAAGAAGCTGCAGCAATGCCAGAGGACTCCAGGATTTCGACTATGCAGGAAGTAAAGGAGGCAAGTCGCAAGGCATGTAATGTAAAATGGCAAAACAGATGGAATCACTCATCCACAGGTAGAACTTTCTATGAGTTTTTCCCATCTGTTGACGCCAAAAGACAACTGGACTTCCCAGACAAGATGGCATACAACGCAATGTTGCAGTTACAAACGGGATATTCGATCCTTAACGCACACCGCCATAAAGTCGGCATCAATGTCTCACCGCTTTGCACATGTGGAGTCCTCGAGACAACAATACACTTCCTTCTCGACTGTGACATGCATGAAACACACAGAGAAGCCCTGCTGTCATCCCTGAATAGGCAGTGTGGCATTTCATCCCTAGATGCACAAACACTGCTCGGCACAGAAGATCACACACATTTACAAGGCTGGAGGGAAACTATTAAGAAAGAAGTAGCGCACTATATACACGCAACAGACAGGTTCGCGGCGATACCAACAGACTGCGACCAATCTCAATCCAAAATCCACAACTAAGATACACATAATCTTACATGAGAGAAATTTACCGAAGAGGAACTTACACACCAGAGACCATTACTCACCATTGAGTCATTAGTGACGAAGAGTCCGTGGATTGAAGATTGAAGGTTAACACGGATAGGTATTCTTTGCAAACAGTGTATCTATGAAAAGTGCACTTGTTATATACAAACAGTGTAGACCTAGATCCGAGGGCTCCTAAAGGATCTGTAGTTTGTCATGGCAATATACCAACAAACACCAACCCTAAATAATCTATGATGGACTAGACACATAGTAAAACCGCTCTATTATGACAACTAAAAAGGCTAATTGATGGTATAAAATACAAGTTACAGCTTAAAGGGACTCGCAACCGGATGGTGTACTTGTCAAAATAAAATAAAATACTCAAATAAAAGCAAATTTGTGGCATTATTTGGCTTCTGACATTAAAAAAATATGATCAGTCCAAAAAAAGTCTCAAGAATCGTCACCGAATCTTAGATTTTTAGATATTTTCCATCGTTTTTCTATACCGACTAGTAGACGGTATAGTTGTTGTTGTTGCTTCTCTACACGGGCTCAGACATAAACACGAGCCGAATTACGAAGTTGTATGCACTTTCGATAGCTACTCATTGAAATACGTTAAATCGATCCGAGATAAACGGATAGTTCCGTGGTCCATTGGTCTAAGCGGTTTCCCCTATTTTGCCTTCTGTCCGCCAATGCCGGGCCCCGGGTTCGAATCCCACCAGAGACCAATATTTTTTTTTATTGAAATACATTTTTTTTAAACAGAATTTCTTATCCTAAACTAATTCTTTACCATTTATATAAGCGTTTGACACATATTTACAAATTACTATTTTTAATACACCATCTGGTTGCGAGTCGCTTTAAAGCAAGGTGACAGTTAAACAGAAAGTTCCTTAAATGCTTTAAGGTAGCGTTTTGCGAAATAAATGGTAAAAAAGTCGTTTTATACTTTTTTACAAATCCTGATAAAGGTATTTTCTACAAGTTACCAAATTCTCTCTTGCTTTTTCGGTCATTTTACCGGTAAATCACGCATCAGAATCCCCGCTGGGTGCCTCAATTGCGTAGATTACGTGACTTGATAGGTGGTTTATTCCGAAGCTGTCAAGAGGTGATTTACGACTTTTACCGTATTAAAATAGTTTTTTTATATGATTGGCTTTGTTAATTTGGGGCGGAGTTGTTGAAAAAGAAGGTCTTAGTTGATTACCGGGCGGTCACGAGAGCCTAATTGACACATCAGTCAGTTAATTGGAGTTTCCGGCATTACATAATTTGAAGAAAGCGGTATTTTTGAACACCCCATACTTTCGCAGTTGGGGTTCGATTTTCGTGAGGTGTGAAGCAGATGAAAGGGCATTATCTCCCCGAGGGAACCGTGTCTCAGAAATTGTATAAGTAGCTCCAGTGGTCTGTTATAAATCGTTACGTAATAGTGGTCGAATTTAAACCGTAGAAAAACTTTGATGTTACATAACAAAGGTTTGAAGCGGTATTTTAAAAATCTGAGACACGGATCTCTAGATATGTTTATAAAGAGTATTTTGGGCAATTTTAATCATGTTACAAATAAAGATGGCTTTGATATCGTTGTTTGAATTTTTTTTTAAATGTTCTTATAAAATCGTTAAAATACATTTTGTAAATTGGCATATTCTGATGGGATGTGTACCATTTTCATCCGTCAGCTATAAAATTGGGGGGAAAATCATCAATCACGACAATTAATTAGAAAAATCCGCTTGCAGTATCGATCGTAAACAGCTACCTTAAACAGTCACCTGTCTTTAAGTTACTAATATTTAACACAATCAAGTAGTTGTAACAGAGAGATTTTAATTGTTATTGGAAAGTGGAATTGAATACTTGAAGGTTCAGTGGGGGTGGGTCAAGCAGCCACCTGTCAATCAGTGAATGGTTGCAATAGTGGGCTTTACTGTGTTATTAACTCTTTTAACACCATGGACCTGTTAAAATATACTCATTACATCTGCAAACAATGTAGACCCAGATCAGAGGGCTCCTATAAGGAGCACTACAGATACACTATAGGAGCCCTCTGATCAGGGTCTTCACCATTTGCTAATTTAGAGCAGTATTTATTAAACTACCCAGAATTCCGAGCAGACTGGTTCATGTTTTGGTAATTAAAAAAATATACAAGGGAACATAATAGCACACAAGAGTTACTTAGTGTTGAAAGTGTTAAGAATTTTTCAAGATAGCATACAATTGGGGACCTCATAAAACACTCCTTCAGCATGTTTTTAAGATATCTTTATTTTCTATAGTATTTGTTACAATAAATAAAGCAATTACACACATATATAACACTTACAATTACATTAACAACAAGACTGCTTTCAATAAACGCTTGTGGCCCGATGGCATCTTTGACAATTTATTCTCTATTTTTTCCAATTACAAATTAGGTCAAAGGGTTAACCTATTAGGCTATTATCCCATAAATACCACTTTTCACACCTATAATTTATTCCTCTACTGAGGAAATAGTTCAAATTTATAGGGTCATGAATATGTACCGTAAATATTTTCTATATCCTAGCTGATGATAACTTAAAGCAGGTTCGAATGTAAAGCAGAATGTGCCTAAGGCTGTACAAAGTGGAACTATTATAAATGAAAGGCGTAAAAAAGGCATATTTATCGAGTAATGAATTAAGAAACCACCTGTTTTAACTATTGCAAACAAACTATGTGGGAAATTGATAACTGACCAAAAAACAGATGCCAGGTAAATTAGCTTTTGATCAGAATCCTACATGTTTTAAACTTAATATATATAGATTTCTTGATTTCAATAAAACATATACATGTACAAACTGACTTGGAATATGCTTGGCAACAATGTTGATGAGACAAGAATAAGAGTAAAGAATCAGTAAGTTATTTTGAAAGGTCACTGGTAATATGAACAAAATTATTCTTTGTTATAAAACATTATACAGATAACACAAATTAGGAAAATCCATTTCTATGTATCAACATATATGTTCATGCAACTCGGGCAGACGAAATACATTACATGATTAGACAATTTTTGTTCCCAAGGCAAAAATGACATTACTATTATGCAAGCCAAAGAATATGTTGATAAGAACATTTACTGTAAACTAGAGATGTGGTTGTGCCTATAAGACACATATGATGATCACTTGTTACAAGTAACAAGAATCTACTTAAAGTTCACCAGTCCATACATCTTTGAAAATTGAAGCATATTATCCCTTTACTCCATAGCCTGTTTCTTGTATAAAAGATAGGTGAACAATTAACCCTTTACTCCATAGCTTGTTTCTAATATTGAAGGTAACCACTTAAAGCAGGTTGAAAGTAAAGCAGAATGTGCCTTTAGGCACATTCTGCTTTACTTTCAGCCTGCTTTAAACTACCATCTGCTAGAATATAGAAACTATTTATTTTGGTATACATGTATATGTATGACTTAATAAATTAGAACCATTTTCGGCAGAGGAGAATGAATTGAATGCATAAAAGTGTATCTATGGAGTAAAGGGTTAAGGGCATAACAATAAATGTGTGTCCATGGAGAAAAGGGTTTAAAGAGGCTCGCAACCGGATCAAGTATTAAAAATAGTAATTTGTAAATATATGTCAAATGCTTATATAAATTGGTAAAATTTAGTTTAGGATAATAAATTCTGTTAAAAAATGCCTTTCCAAAAAAAAAAAAGAAGAGGCTCTGGTGGGATTCGAACCCGTGACCATCCATGCGGAGACAAAAATGAAAAATGAGGCATCGCCTTTACGCCCTCGGCTACGGACGCTCTCTATATATATGGTAGCGAATTAACGTACTTCAATGATAGCTATTAATAGAACATTATTCGGCTCGGGTTTATGTCTGATCCCGTGTAGAGAAGCAACAACAACTATACCGTTAGCTAACGCTATGGAAAAACGATGGAAAATATCTAAAAAACTAAGATTCGGTGACGATTCTTGAGACGTTTTTTGGACTGATCATATTTTTTTAATGTCAAACGCCAAATAATGCCACAAATTTGCTTTTATTTGAGTATTTTATTTTATTTTGACAAGAACACCATCCGGTTGCGAGTCCCTTTAAGTCCTGACAATATGCTATCTGTGGTATATGTATATATGAAAACATCCAATAAAATTGTACGGTTGTAGTTTACAAACTTTAGGAGTTATTGCATGGACAAAGTATGTACCATATAAATGTATATGGATGAACAAAAGTATGCCTCTGGACTATCATCGCAAGGGCTCAAATACAACGACTTAAAGTTTTAACTTCATTGGTCTCAGTTGGCATCCTGTACCATGCCAGACCTAACCCCTGTCCAGCGTTCTTTCAGATGAACCTGGCAGCCCAGATCTCGCAGTGCAGCTTTAGCCTCGTCCTCACAGGTGTCAACTTGAATGGCCTGGTTGATCAGCTCCTCAGCTCCTATCGTCAAGAATGGATCACAGTATTCCCGTGTCCTGGCAACCACATTCCGTACAGCCATACAAGCCAGTTTCTGAAACAAAATTAAGAAACCCTTTCAGCTAAAGCCAGGGCTCCAGATAAGAGGGAGTAAACTGAACAAATACAACATTTTCTCACTCTTTTCAGCACCAAATCCTGTGGTGTTACTAGAGACAATTCTAATGAGTAGTAACACCATAGGGTTTAATGCAAAAATAAAGATTTTATTTTTAGCTCACCTGAGCCAAAGGCTCAAGTTGAGCTATTGGGATGGCCCTGTGTCCGGCGTCGTCAACAATTGCTTCAAATGACATCTCCTCCTATACCGCTTGACAGAATTCAACCAAACTTTACAGAAATGTTCCTTGGGTCAAGCTCTTTCATATTTGTTCAAAGAATTAAAAACAATGCAGAACTCTGGTTGCCATGGCAACCAAAGTGAAAAAATAAGGAAATCTTAAAAAATCTTCTTGTCAAAAACTGCAAGGCCCAGAGCTTAGATATTTGGCACATAGCATCATCTACATGTCCTCTATTAAGTTTGTTCAAATAATGCCCCTGGGGTCAAAATTGGCCCTGCCCCGGGGGTCACAGTTTTACATAGAGTTATATAGTGAAATTTTCAAGCGTCTTCTTCTCTGAAACCAATGTGGCCAGAGCTTTGATATTTGGCATGGTGACACTTCTAGATTGCCTTTACCAAAATTGTTCAAATGGTTGTGGTCGGTTGCATAACTAGGTCACAGGAGCTAAAAATAGATTTTTTCAATGAAAACTTAAAAAATCTTCTTGTCTGAAACTACAAGGGCCAGAGCTTAGACATTTGGCACATAGAATCGCCTACAGGTCCTCTATCAAGTTTGTTCAAATTATGTCCCTGGGGTCAAAATTGGCCCGGCCCCGGGGATCACGGTTTTACATAGAGTTATATAGTGAAATTTTCATATGTCTTCTTCTCTGAAACTAATATGGCCAGAGCTTTGATGTTCGGCATAGTGAAACTTCTAGATGTCCTATACCAAAATTGTACAAACGGTTCTGGTTCGTTGCATAACTAGGCCACAGGAGCTAAAAATAGATTTTTTACAATGAAAACTTAAAAAATCTTCTTGTCTAAAACTACAAGGGCCAGAGCTTAGATATATGGCACATATCATCGCCTACAGGTCCTCTATTAAGTTTGTTCAAATTATGCCCCTAGGGTCAAAATTGGCCCCGCCCCGGGGGTCACTGTTTTACATAGAGTTATATAGAGAAAATTTCAAACGTCTTCTTCTCTGACTCTAATATGGCCAGAGCTTTTATATTCTGTGTGGTGACACTTTTAAATATACTTTACATATTTTGTTCAAATTGTTCTGGTCTGTTGCATATCTAGGTCAGTCCTGGACATAAATCAATATCTCCATTTTTCCCAATTATTCTCAGGTGAGCGAATATGCCCCATTGGGCTCTTGTTTGAAATACCTCTCATACCTGCAGCCCGTAAAGCTATAATATTTCAATGTAAGTCTTTCCTCATACTAATGCATTTCTTAGCCTATTTAGAAATTCCGCTTCTATACATCTGCCCTGTCCTGATAAGAAACAACTGGACAGTGTTGTTCATCATGACAAGTGACTACTTAACGCAGACTTAAAGCAAAGCAGAAATCTCCGGATGGGAGACTTCTGCTGTAACTCAGCACTCACCTGTCTTGAAATCTTAACAAAAACTACACAAGGGTAACTGATTAACCCTCTGAACCCTAGCCACAAAAATACTTGTCCTTTACAAACAATGTATAAAGAGTACATTAAATTTGTCCTATGCAAACACTGCCAAATAGTGTAGACTCAGATCAGAGGGCTCCTAAAGGAGCCATCTGATCAGGGTCTGCACTGTTTGACATTTTACAATTATTGCAGTAAAACAATGCTTAAACCATAAATGGACAAGACTAAATTGAAAATTGGAATTATTCATTAAAAGTTTCAAGGGCGAATGTCGAGTGAGAGAGACTTGTAAACCAGTTTGTTTGTGAGCCCTACCTGTACTGCAGGATCTGTGTTGTGGACCTTCATAGCCTGGAGAATGACATGGTGGCCATTGTTATCTATCACCACACCACAGTGTTTAGGCTGGCGGAGTACTAGTGTGGCCAAGGCTAGGCAACCAGCACCAGCTATAGAAGCACTGCCTGTTGAAATAAAATGCAGTCAATTGCAGTGTTTGAAAATGTAAAAGGTTTAACTTATTTACGCGGCGTCTTATCAGGATCAAAACTTTGCAGATAACCAGTGCAACAGGCAGTAAAGGGGTTATCAGTACTAGTTGTCAGAGCCTTCTGCTTTATCTTGCTTCAAGCAGTCACCAGTTGGATATATGGAAATAGAAAATTTATACCTTATGCTATGGATGAACCATTTCCTCTACAGCCAATAATGGAAACCACCTGTTTCTACCGATACAGCATACATTACAGGGTAATTTTTTGTGGTTAGGCAGGTTGCTGCTTAAAGCAAGATAAAAGTAAAGCAGAAAGCTCCTCTAGGAGCTTTCTGCTCTACTTTCATCTTGCTTGAAGCTGTTACCTGTACACCCATAGGATGATCCTTATTTGAGGGCACTAACATTACAGAGGAGTGGCCTCCTATGGCACCTATGCAGAGGATGGGGTAAAACCTTTATGTGGCCCTTGGGTAGAGGAAGGGTGACTTACCTTGATGATGAGTCATTGCGGCGACTATCAGTTGAACTCCACCAGCAGCCACTATAGCAATCTTAATATCATCATTTCCGGCCAAAGCCTTCAACACACCCAGTGCTTGCTTCACAATACCCTGAAACACAACATCTCGTCAGATATATCATTTGGTCTGTGTTCAAACTCAAGTCTTCACATTTTAACACAGGGTTTGTCACTCATTGATATTTGAGACAAGCTGGTCTCAACCGTGTCTAGAATAGAAATCTTATTTAGTGAGTCTTGGCGTGCTTAATAATTTTCTATAATTCTTCATGAGGTTGAGATCAGCTTGTCTCAAATATCGATGAGTGACAGATTCTTTTTCTCACAAAACAAAGATTTTAAGGTATTTTAAGCAATAGGCCTTTCTTGGAATAGAGTGACATCATCAAAGTATCTCATGGAATAGAGTGACATCATTAAAGTGATCTCACACATGTTGAAGACAAGGATATTAGTGAGTGTTGTTCGCTATTGAAAACAGGGGAAGTTATGTGAGAAAAAGAGCTTTCAGATGACAGCATGCTTAACTATACAAGATTTCTTGAAAATATATAAGATGACAAATGTGAACTTAAATTTCTGAAGCATATAATTATAGTATATGCCAATGCCTGGGCAAGTAGAATAACCAATTGTAATAAAGAGAAATTCAGTTTTATCTCAGGGGCTAAAACTGAGTCCCATAGGGCCTAACTTTGATAAATACCCCAAGCTGCTAGTTGCCTATATAGGGGCTAAGTACTTTAATGCACCCATGACCTTTAGATTATGTATGGGTTACCCCTCTACCCCATAGCCTGTTTCTAATTTTGAAGACAAATTACCACTTTAAGTAGGTTGAAAGTAAAGCAGACTGTGCCATCCTGCTTTACTTTCAGCCTGCTTCAAACTACATTGTACCATCTATCATGATATAGAAAATATTTCTTAAGGTACATATGCATGACAGTATAAAGTGGAACTCCGAAATAATTTCCTTAATTGAGAAATAAATCTAATGCGTAAAAATGCTTATTTATTGGGTGATGGGTTGAACAAAGTTATCTTTATACACAGTGAGATTTAATACTTTACTTCTCTGGAGAGACATAAACACAACACTTACCTTATGTTTGATGTTTGCCGTGAAGGAAGTCATGATGAGGTCCAGCCCTCCTAGGTCCATCACCTCCTTACAGAACTCATCCCTCACTACCAGCTTGCTCAGTGTAGAAAACACCTCTCCTTGTATAGCAATGTCACTGGTGTAATCTGAAAGACGAAAAATAACCTTTTCTTACAAATCCAACAAACATTGGAAAGACGGTTGTTAGTCTAAACTTTGCAATTCATCTAATTTCTGATTTCCCCCTTCTTATCCTGTCTTGTGACATCTCTTTGGAATCATCTTTTCAAGACGATTCCAAAAAGATGTCACAAGACAGGATTAGATGGAGAAATAAATAATAATTGAGACTTTTATAATCTGACTTACGACATCATTTGCCTTCAAATTTTAATGAAGCTCAATCAAATTGTAAGCATAGCCATTATTTGCAAATCACCTATATCTAATGACAAACAGTATTTTAAACCTGGTTGCTGAAAGCGAGATGAACATAATTTACATAAAGCAGATATCTGCTTTAGGAGCTCTCTACTTTACTTTCATTTGCTTTAAGTTGTCCGCTATATTCAAAACCACCGATGAATAGTAATATCTGGCTTTTATGTTTATTAATAGGTAATGCATCCTATGATGCTCTTTCAACACCTAGTTACCCTTGTGGGTTATTAGGTTCTCTTGTGATTCTTTTTAGTTACCAAAACATGAACCAGTCTACTTGGAATACTAGGTAGTTTAATAAATACTGGTCTAAATGAGCAAACAGTGTAGACCCTGATCAGAGGGCTCCTATAGAGCCCTCTGATCTGGGTCTACACTGTTTGCAAATGTAATGAGTATAAACAGGTCCATGGTGTTGAAAGAGTTAATGTGCAGAAAAACGGGTTAAAGTAAAAAGCAATAACAGTCATTACCTTTACATATGTCCAACAATCTTCTCAGAGCATCACACTCCATCACAATTTGCTTTGCATTTTCATGAGCTGATCCAAACTGAACTCTAATATCATCATCCTGTGTTAAAACTCTTAGTCCATATGTAACCTCCCTCACAATAGCTGGGCAAGCCTTATGTAACACCAGAACTTCTACCAATGTTTTGATCAAATCACTCTTTATAAACATTTGTCTGTTATTCTCATGCTTAATACAATTCAACCTAACCAGCTTTACAATTTTTTCTGTGACGTTTGCATTTTCCTTGAGGTTTTTCATAATACCCATAAAAGTATCTGCGCCATCTTGGTCTAGCAGATCTGGCTGTCCATCACACAGAGAACACAGCGTCTTCAAACATTTAACTATCATGTCACTATCATTTGACTCAACATATCTTTTTAGAGACTTAAGTAGTACTGAGTATGCATTATTTTTGCCAGCAAAGCAGCGCCTTGCTAGATCTATACTACAATCTTTTTTCAGTGTTTCTAAACATTCCTCATCTTTTTCCTTGCTATCCTCCTGTGTGCTATCAGAAGATAAAGTTAGTTTGTTGAGAGCATCTAAAACTGGGTGAAGGGTTTTAGTGCCATCTTCTGCATACAGTTGAGGATCCTTTATAATCATTGCAAGATTAACTCCCTGAAAGAAAACATTACAAACTATATCACCATGACTATACATTGTATATTGTAGGTGGTTTAACTCATTCACCCCTGGAACTTTTAATGGACAATTCCAATTTCAAAATAAGTCTAGTTCATTTTTAACTATTTAGGAATGATTTTAACGGTAAATTTCAAAATGACAAACAGTGTATACCCTGATCAGAGGGCTCTTTAAGCAGTCCTATGATCAGGGTCTACACTGTTTGCATAGTACAAGTGTAATCCTCACGGTACACTGTTTGTAAATGATGAGTAAACTTGTCGCTAGGGTTGAATGTGACAACTGGGGAAAATCTCCCAGATTTTAGTGTAGAACCCGATCAGTTTCATTGGTTCTTCTCTGGATCCGAACTATTTACAATAATTTATTAGTCTTTATCACAGATGCAACCATACTATGCAGAAGGTTGATTTGAACACAACCTGCAAGCACAAATAAAACCCAAATATTCTAAGAAAGTCTTATTGCACATTATGAAATGCAAAAGCTCTGTGTTTAAGCCATCAGTAAAAGACATGGACATGTTTAGAGACTGCTCAACCAATTACCCCATAGCCTGTTTCTAGTTTTGAAGACATGCATTCTGCTTTTTGCTTTACTTTCAGCATGCATTAAACTACGGTCTACTAGGATATAGAAAGAATTTCTTATACTGAAAATTCTAGGCTATAATTATAAATTGAAACTATATTCTTCAACGGAAATAAACATAAATGGCATAAAAAGGTGTACTGGTTATGTATGGAGTAATGGGTTAATGCAGAACTAAACAATTTCCTTTTAAAGATTTTTTAATTATCTTTGTAACAAAGATTTATAATTAAAAAACTTTAAAAAGTGCTTTCTGCAATTAAGTTATCTGCATTATTAAGGGTGTATCAATGTCATAAGCCAATTTTTCAAAGTATCAAACTTTTTTTCTAACATTGTTATGTTGAAAGAGCTGTTTATGATGAATGAAAAAATGAAAAAAAATATATATGGTGGTGTCCTGTTTTTTGAGCTACAGCGATTTGAAAAAGGTATGTCAAATTTGGACGTTTTTTTTTCAAATTGTACCCATTCAAAGTACAAGCTTCAGTAAAATTTGTTTCAAAACAAAACAAACATGATAATTTGGGTTTTCATTATTTATTTCATGTCTATGGTAGTATTTTCACATATAAAAACCAAATTTAGACAAAGCTGGCACCAGGTTTGAACAATATGGATCCTTGAATATCAAAAATATGCTTCTTATAGGGCATGATTTTATTAGATTTTTTATTTTATGAAAAAAATTAAAAAAGTTTGAAAATGAAATAGTTCTAGTATTAAACTTTTTTTTTATATTCTACCAGATGAAAGCCCATGCTAAGGCAGTTCAAAATATGAAAAGAAATTGAAAGGTCAGTGTTGAAAATTTTGAGTTATTAAAGTAAAAAGAGTTATCTCCCCATACAAAATTCACAAAAAAGTACCATATCGATGATATTTAGAGCTTTATAAATTTCATATTTGGTGCCTTTTTTTTCTTAAATTAGTTTTTGTATGAAGAAATACTACCATAGAAAGGAAATAAATAACACAAAACCAAATAATCATATTTGTTTTCATTTAAATTGGATTTTATTGAAGCGGGCTGTTTGAAAAGGACAAAATAAGAGGAAGTGGGAGGGGTAAATTGTACATGGCCGTAGAGCCAACTGTTGTTCACCAAAATGTACACTTTTTCTATTTTTTCATTCATCTTAAATAGCTCTTTAATACAAAACCACCATAGAGTGTTTTCATATACTTTGAAAAGTTCCCAAAGTCATGACATTGATACACCCTTAAGCTGCCACAAGTCTTCAAGATTGATCATGTATCTACATTTCATAATCAATTGAGAAGAGATTTGTCTGTAAATTCTTATCTCTATACCCCTGTACTCCAATATGAGCGTGTTTCTAATTTAGAAGATAGTTATCTAGTTAAAGCAGGTTGAACGTATAGTAGAAAGTGCCTTAATTATGGCACATTCAGCTTTACTTTCAGCCTGCTTTAAGTAACCATTTGCTACGATATGAAAAATGTTTCTTATGGTGCATATTCATAACTGTATAAAATGGAAATGTTTTCTTCATTACAGGGATAAATTAAATGCGTAAAAATGAGTTTCTATGGAGTAGTGGGTTAAATGACAATACCTGTGACTCAAATTGTTGTTCCGCATCTTTTAGTGCCTCTTCCACACTCATTTCAAACTCCTGTACATTTTCCTTCACCGCATCATCAAACGTGTCTTGCGTTATTTGCTTTGCCATCTGAAAGTTTGCACAAGTCTGCTAAAATATCATTTATGATGCAAAACTAATTGAATGACATGCACAGATAAGAATATGTTCTCGAGATGCAGAAAAGAAGATTTTATGATTAACAAAAATATCTTGCATGCATTTAAAAAAAGAAACGCAATAATTTCTATTTGAATTTGAACCATTGACTTAGGAGGAAATGTCACTTAAAGCTTTTTTCTACCGTAGTTCAACCTCGGACAGACATGTTGTTCAGCAGATAGGAATGGCCCATGGGCACATTAACTTTCGAAGACTACTGTAAGACAAACATTTCTGTAAAATAACTTTGAATTTTAGACCATTGGCTAAGGAGGAAGTATTTTAGCTCTGACAGCCCTTTTGTTCGATCTTTCGGAACAACAGTACTATACAAATTTTTGTACAGGGCAATATGATAAGTATAGGTTAGACCATGGTTGCAAGCGAATAAACGATATAGTTCGAGGGGGCGTAGCCCCCGAGAACTATGTCGTTTATTCACGCGCAACCATGGTCTAACCTATTTAGCACTGGCTTGGGCTCGAGGAAAACAAGAAGACCCTTCGTTTCTGCTTTTTGTTTTAGACGAAAAAGTCATTTTATTTGTAATATTTTACTTAAATTGAAAGGTAATTTCAATGTGTAGTTTGAGACATTAAGCATGCTTTAACATCAACATAAATAACGCTTATTGAAGCTCTATAATAATATATGTAAGCACAATTCATTATTAATTGCCTTTAAAGTTTAGGTCTCACTGTACATAATATGACGTCATCAAGCGAGTGCAGTTCCCTTCCGATCTTAGCTGTATACTCGGTAAAGACTATCTAGACATGCATATCGCGGTTTTTACAAATGCATATATCTAGGTCCAAAGGGATGGAGTAGATCTAGATCTATTATTGATACTGTGGAATTACCGTATTGCTTAAAATATCGTTAAGCTTACAGTGCAGGCAAAAGGTTTTCGCGGTGGCCCGCTCGGAGAATTGCTAGGGTTGTGACGTCAAATTGCCTTGAGATGACGGAAGCGTTGAATAAGTGAACAGTGTGTTAGTTATTTCATGGTTTTGTAAAATAAACGATATATTCACAGGTTTTTGAGGCATCTGATTGGTCGAGAGCTCCAAGCCATGTGCTAAACATTTCTATTTTGAAATGGTCAGTGGTATAGGTGGAATTATCATCTAAAGCAATTGCAGACATCAGTTGCACAACAGACGCCAGAAAAAAAGCTCACCTTCGCCTGTAGGTTGAATTTGATGTCCCAACAATAATGTCAGTTCTCAAAACCAAGACCTGATGTTGAACAGTTTGTTTTTTTTGTTTTTTTTAGTTTTGTTTGTTAACGTCCTTTTTTGCCATCTATGGGCTAATTGGACGCCCCAGAGAGAGGGGAGCGGATACAGAGAACCCGGGCTCGTTGCCCTACTCTTACTATCAAAAGAGTTCTCTGGTTCTTTTAGAAGCCAAGTGTAAAGCACTCATACATCGGACCTCGGTTTATAAGGTCTCATCCGAAGGACTTGGTCTGGCGGGGGGTCACTTTACAAGAATATTGTGATGAAAACTGTTTTAATATTCATTAGGCTGTCACACTATTTTTTATACATTCCGCACCAGTAAAGTGCATTCTATCCCATCTTTAAAAAAAACCATGATATTATCTAGAGCCATGAGTGTGAGAGCCCAAAATAGAAATGAACACATCAGCTGTCGCGAAAACTAATGATTTATTGAGTTTTTACCCGAATTACATCCATGAGAGAAATTGCCCATACAGCTATACCAATACATCATTTTCATCGTAATTACTGGACTTGAAATACCTTGTTTATCTTTATTTCCTCTGAGAACACTCTTGTTTCATCTGTAAAACGTGTTTTGACAAAGCGTCTGTCGATCTGCCTCGCAACGAATGAAGCTTCCGGAAGTTGCTAGAACGAGACGGCCTTTCGTTCAATGAAATCTCTTTCCGCTGATTTCCAATTCATTATTCGGGTTACTTTGATTGTTATCCCATGTTTGTTAAGTCCGAGTAGCTGCGTTTCATTATCACATTAACCAATGGAAATGTTTCATACAGCGAAAAATTGAAGTTAACCAATCGTTGTCCTCTTTACAAATATATACACATTTTTCAAACGAAACTTCTCACGCGTAAGAAAGGCAAAATTCAGATTTATTTCTGAAAATGTCTGCCCAAAATATTTATTATTCTGATAAATATACTGACGAGTTTTTTGAATACAGGTTTGTTAATTTAAATTGTAGTTTAGACACCAAAATTAAGCATAAAACCGAGAATACTCACTTTCTTTCACCTAGGAGCGAACTTCATGAATGAACCTGCACGCTCTTTTAATTTTCATTGGTCAATCTGAAATGTCCGTAAAGAAACCTCTTCCTCATTCATTCAGTATCCTGTCAGTACAGTATTTTACTTGGCTACACCCAAAGATCAATCAAACTGTTACAGTCTGAAAACTCCTGACCTAATTTCATAAGCTGTTTGCTACTCCCTTTTGTCCTCAGAGTGAGTCTCTGAAATCTAACAAGGATGTCGGATGCTGTTCTTTTTTGTTTGAATAAGAACAAAAAATCTTAGAAACGTACCCGAAAAATGCAGAAAAATAGCATACATTTCAGTAGTACGATCAATTATGGAGTATGGAGCAACAATCTGGAATCCTTACCTCAAAGGGGACATCGACAAACTAGAAAAAATTCAAAACCGAGCAATCAGATTTATAACAAAGAACTACAAAGACAGAGAGACAGGAGCTATCACCAAAATGAGAGAACGGCTGGAACTAGAGACCCTTGAAGACAGGAGACTAAGCCTTCGTTTAATACTCATGTACAAGGTAGTAGAAGGTCTAGTACCAGCTCTACCAACACAAACATTTACCAAACCAGCAAAACCAAGAAGAAACATCAAAGCTACTAAATTTAAAGATTACAGTACGAATAATATAATTGAAAACCAGGTATGCAACAACACAAGAGGACTCACAGTCCCAAATAGCAAAACCCAACAGTACAGACATTCCTTCTTTGTAGACACTATGATGCAGTGGAACAAACTGCCAGACAGCACAGTGCATGCTGATTCCGTAGAGGCTTTTAAGACAGCCCTACGAGATCATCGCCAATAAAATGGCGTATATTCACATCCGTCGTGTAAAAGCCTTTATAGGATTCTACGACGTACTATATTCAGAATACGTCCGTTTCAGCCATCTATGGGCTAATTAGACGCCCAAGAGAGAAGGGAGTGGATACAGAGAACCCTGGCTTGATGCCCTACTCTTATTATCAAAGAGTTCTCTGGTTCGTTTGATGTCAATAAAGAAAAGGACTCATACATCGGACCTCGGTTTATAAATACTTGGTTTGGCATTCCAAATTGGCCTTAGAAAAACCCTGCGCTCGTTGTTGTTATTGTTAATATGTTACTTCCTGTCCCAGTTTAGGCCCCCGATGGGTCGAGGTTGAGCGTAGTACCAGGAGTTCAACCTTGGCGGCACGGGAATGATCGGGGATAAAACCTGGCTTGCACGGCACGGCACCCCTGGATGTTTTAAAAATGTTTAATACAATCGGGGGTCACCGGGACATATAACCAGAACCGACTTAATCAGGGGAATGCCGGCAGGTACGGGTCTCTACCATGAACAACAGGGATGTTGGCATGCATAGAAATTGATAAAAATGTTAAAAAAGCAATTTGTATTGTATTGTATAGAGAGAAATTCTAATTCATTTTAAAAAAAAATCTTTATAAATGTCCACTACAGTCACAGTGTGGAGCCAGATCAGACACCGGGCACCGCTCAAATGAATTTTATGAAGTTTCAACACAACAGTCTACAACATCACTGCATTGAGTTTGCATTTCATCTCACATACCCTGAGAGACAAAAGAGAAAATGATTCTAATCCATTTTCCCCCTGGTTTATTTAACACCGGGTAGCATCACCAGTGAACAACAGGGGTAAAATGGGACGACAGTGGTGGTCACTGGGATAACACCGCCCGGTGATGACTGGGGTTTCATCGTATTATACGGAGATTAAAGGGGAACAGGCCAGCCCTGCACCTAAATTACACTGAGCAAAACCAGGTTATTCCGGGGAAATCCGGCTTTCATGTAAAGCTTCCAGGTTCACCGGCTAACTTTACTGGGACCAGCACCCTTTGCAATGACAGAACGGGGCTTTAGAATGTTTAACGTCCACTCAAAATCATATATTGATACTTCCTGCTCCGCAGACCATTAGAACAATACTCGGTTTCAAACCACTTTCTGTTTTGATTATCAACCTGAGCATGCTTAATATATGACTTCAGGTTAACATATAGCCCCAGACATTCAGGAGACTTGAGTTATACCCATTTTATTGTAAAAATGGACTTTTTAGTGAATAATGGCTTGTCTGCTGTCTTATTCAAATAAATTTATTCCAATCCGTTTGAAACTTGGTGCAGCATGTATATGTCCATAATGTCTTGGTCGATAACCAGCATGATTGCTCAAGACATTTAAGAGTAATGCTCGTTTTATCATCTAAAATGGACATTTTTGTAGAAAGGCAAACTTCTTTATCTATATGTTTAATTCCTTTCAGATTTGATAAGGTGATACAAGAAGTGAAGGGATTGGATATATGTTACAAGTTTTTCATATGACTCTTTTCTTTCAGAGTTTTGCCTCTGTTCCCCTTTTGTTCACTTTACCTTTAGAAGTTATTCAAGTTAATGGGGACGTTTTAGTACATGTATGGTATGGCTACATTTTAAGATATTTTTGACGGGTGTATAATGTGCCTGGCTTGCGGTGCTCTTGTTAAAAATAATTTATACCCCATAATAACACCGGACTGGTGTCCTTACTGCAATAGATTGTAAGAATGCCACCAGGGGCATTTATATGAGCGTTTAGTGAATGTAGTCTTGTTTCTTACAGACATGTGATGCTGCCAAAAGAGATTGCAAAAATAGTGCCCAAGACCCACCTGATGTCAGAAGCTGAGTGGAGGAGTATTGGGGTACAACAGAGTAAAGGCTGGGTACATTACATGAAACATGATCCAGGTACACAGCAACCATCTTTTACTATACAACCACTTTACTAATTTTAATGTAAATGTTAGGAACATTAGAATATATTTGCAAGTTAATAATCATTTTTAGCTACCTTATTTGCTAAAATGGAATAAGGATTATTTGAAAAGATGTTCAGTTTATTAACCCAGGCTCATGACAAGGTCGTCAAGGGTATACATGTATAGGGATCTATTGTTTGTTCAGTTGTCAGAGGGTATTTCATGGTGAACTTATGCAGGACATGATATTTGGCTACTTGTGTTATGTTACAAAGTGACTCATTATTGAGGCCAGTAAATTTTTACTTATACCTGTATGTACCTGTTACCGATTTGTACTACAGCGCTCCCTCTCTACAACGGCCCTCCCAACAACGACTCCCTCCTTATAAGTTATAACGACCCTTGTCACAGTTCCCTAACGGGACTTACGCTTTTATTGCTGCAATATCGTCTGCTTAACATTGTCATCGACTGTTTTTCTCAAAGTGACATAATGACTATTTTGACAGAAAATAAATTAATGACGAGTGACAAACAGCTTGAATCCAGATAAGACGCCGCATTACGCGGCGTCTTATCTGGATTCAAGCTGTTTGCAGAGGTAAGCCAATTTCCCTCCCTGTAACGACTTCCTCTGAACAGCGCACACAATCAGTGTCAACCATAGGGTGTCGTTGACTTGTAGAGAGGGAACGCTGTATAATTGTAACTGGATCCTGACCATTTAACCCTTTACCCCATGGTCTGTTTCTAGTTTTGAAGACAGATTAAGATCACTTAAAGTAGGTTGAAAGTAAAGCATCTGCTAGGATATAGAAAATACTTCTTATGGTACCTGTTAATATGCCTGTATAAAGATAATTATTTTCTTCTGTTGAGGAATCAAATGTGCTTACAGACGTTTCTGTTGGGGAAAGGGTTAACTTGTAACAACTCAACATAGAAATTAGAATGTCAGTTTGTGTTTGAGATGTCAAGATCTCAATAATTCTAATTCACTTTTATTATAACCCTTTATTCCAATCGAGTCTATGGCGTGTTACAGTTATGTTACTAGTTTTGAAGACTGGTGACCACTTAAACTTCAAAGCAGGTTAAAAGTAAATTAAGTAATGCAGAATGCACCTTAAGTAAAGGTGCATTCTGCTGTAATTTCCACCCAGGTTTAAGCTACCATCTGCTAGGCCAGAGAATGTATCTCTTCTGGTACATATTAATGGCTGTATAAATAGAGGATCTTACATGAGTGCTCATTATTTATCATTTTTAGCTCGACTTTTTTGAAAAGTCGAGCTATTGTCGTCACCCTGTCGTCTGCGTCAGCGTCTGCGTCGGTTCAGTTTTTTGCTTAAGGTTTTTGTAAGAGTTGATTTCTCAATAACTATCAAAGGTATTCATTTGAAACTTGGAATTGTTGTTCAGTATCAAAAGGGCAACTCATTACAACAAGGCAGGTAACCCTTGGATTTGTCATTTCAGAGTTATTGCCCTTGTTTTATTTACTTAAAAATTATAAATTAACATATCTCAATAACTAGCAAAGATATTCATTTGAAACTTGGAATAGTTGTTCAGTATTAAAAGGACAACTCATTACAACAAGGCAGGTAACCCTGGGATTTTTTCATTTTAGAGTTATTGCCCTTGTTTTATTTACTTAAAAATTATAAATTAACATACCTCAATAACTAGCAAAGGTATCCATTTGAAACTTTGAATAGTTGTTCAGTATTAAAAGGGCAACTAATCACAACAAGGCAGGTTACCCTGGGATTTGTCATTATAGAGTTATTGCCCTTGTTTTATTTACTTCAAAATTGTAAATTAACATATCTAAATAACTATGAAAGACATTAACGTGAAACTTTGAATAGTTATTCCGTATCAAAAGGGCAACTAATCACAACAAGGCAGGTAACTCTGGGATTTGTCATTTCAGAGTTATTGTCCTTGTTTTATTTACTTCAAAATTGTAAATTAACATATCTAAATAACTATGAAAGATATTAACTTGAAACTTTGAATACTTGTTAACTATCAAAAGCACAACTTATTATACTAAGGTAGGTTACTCTGTGATTTGTAATTCCAGAGTAATTTCCCTTGATTTATTTACTTAAAACCTGTAAATTGAAATATCTTAATAACTGTCAAAGATACCAACTTGAAACTTTAAACACTTGTGGTATATCAAAATGGCAACTCATTCAAACAAGAAAGTTGACCAGGAATGTGCAATTCAAGAGTTATTGTCCTTGTTTTGACTTATAGTTTACTTTAAATGGAATGTAGACTGTCCAAGTATGTTTGAGTTGTTGTTGCTTACAAATTTCTATGATCAATAGGGCATTAAACACCCATACACATTCTTTAAGTTTGAAAAATTTAGCCGTCTCAAGTATATGAAAGTCGAGCGTCCAGCACCCGTTTGCGGTGCTCTCGTTAATTAAACGAGTTGACTAAATTAATAATTATGACGCGAGCCTTGGAGAGCATCATATTAATTTTACTTGAGTTTATTTAAAATGATAAGTAATGAGCACGAATGTGAGATTCTATTTATCACATAACAATTATAAATATGACCTATTAAATCAGTTGAAGCCGTAGTTTGTGGTCTTTCTGCTGTATAGATTTACCGCCAAAACCTGACATTGTTTACGGCAATGTCATCGCAAATGACGTCATTTGGTGTCCCGCTACGTGCATCGATATTTCACTAGTGGATTACAATATTTATATAATAGCTTTAAACTCCTAGACCGCAAGTCATGTGATAAATTGGAATTATTTTCTTCATTTTGGAATAATTTAAAGACGTATTTATGGGATAACAGGTTAAAATGATTTACTATAATTTCTAACTTAAAACATGGCCGCCATGTTCTAACTTTGAAATGTATTTAAGTAAGTTTGACTAGCGCAAATTTTGAGGAAATTGGTAATTGTTATTCAGCTGTTTTACGAGAGAGTTTTAGTAATCAACTGTAGTTAACATCATTTTGAATTTTTATCGTTTCAGAACCCCATATCTTGCTCTTTCGACGAGCATTGCAACAGCAGGCCTGCTCATAGCATAATTTAAAGGTGTCCCTGTGTGAAGATGTGATACAGAAAAAATCCAGAATGTACAAACTGATTCCAGCCAACCGTATTATAGAGAAGTCATAATACTACTAAATCAGTATAACAATGCTATGTGGACGTCTCGGATTTTGTGTACTGTTGGTTTGCTGTGTTACAAATTACAATGCCAATAGAT
Organism: Gari tellinella; assembly: GCA_922989275.2. NCBI lineage: Eukaryota > Metazoa > Mollusca > Bivalvia > Cardiida > Psammobiidae > Gari > Gari tellinella. The sequence goes on from OV277864.1 coordinate 50,232,731, forward strand.
ACAGGGCTTCAGATAAAATCCAGAAAACTGATTCTTTCAATTTCCTCTAGACTACAAAACCCTAGGTTTTGACTACTCATAAATCCTTTACCCCATTGCCTGTTTCTAGCCTGTGGCCACTAATAAAGCTGGTCGAAAGTAAAGCAGAATGTGCCTTAAGGTGCATTCTGCTTTACTTTCAGCCTGCTTTACACCAACATCTACTTGAATATAGAAATTATTTCTTATGATTATACAGATACATTTCCATGGCTGTATATAGTGGAACTTTTTTCTAAAGTGGAGGAATAGATTCAAGCGGTATTTATGGGGTAAAGGGTTAAAATAATCTTTTCTGATACAATTCTTTTAAGCAGTCACATCATAGGGTTTGGTGGTTGAGAAATAAGTGTATTTGAAATGCTCACCTTATCGGGAGCCCTGAGAGAAAGTCACGTCTAAGAAAATCAAAAGATTCCATCCAACAGTGAATGCTAGCTTTATTTGATTTCATATGAAAATCCTTATTGGTGAATAGACTTAGTGCAGTGCCAAGTGCTTTCAGAATACAGTACTTACCATTTTTGTTAGGCGGCCATTCAATTAAAAAAATATGGGTGACAGATGACTGCTTAATGCAGCTCTCAAGTTTTGCAGAAAGTTCTTGTAGCAATATCAGTACAGTATTATGGTACACTTAATATGTAAGAAGGAGGAATGAAAATGAGAGCATTTCTTTGATATTCCTGGCAGGCATGGCCATTGGGATGTATAATGTCATGTTGTTATAATCCGTGAAGTTTTATTTGTCCTCAATTATTCAATCCTAATGAGAGTTGAAACTTGGTCTACTTTCCTACATGTATTGGCAGAATTTCTAAGTTAGATTAAGAAACCACCAGAATGCTTCAGTTACACCAGATTTTTTTTTGTCTTTAAGCACTTTTGTTTAAATATTTACCAGATCAACTATGGTGCTTTTTAAAATAATGATAGGTATCTTTTTTAAAAATTTTGCTGAGACCTCCTATTAAACAGAGATTTAATCATACCAAGGATTTAAGTAGAGTTTGTGTTAAAGATGGAATTAATTTTCATCCTTTTCCTTATTGTCATGTATACTTTATTGTGGGAAATGTGTCTTGTAGTTCATAATGTGATTTGTAATCAATATTATATGTTTTGTTTCCAATATATAAAATGTTTTGGCAACATGATTTACATTTGTAAATATGTTTAACCCATTACCCCATAGCATGTTTCTAGTTTTGAAGATATATGAGCACTAAAAGCAGGTTGAAAGTAAAGCAGAATGCGCCTAAAGGCTTATTCTGCTTTACTTTAAGCCTGCTTTAAGCCATTATCTGAAAGGATATAGAAAATATTACTTATGGTACAACTACATGTTCATGATTTATAAAAAGGTGCTATTTTCTATAGAAGAGAAATAAGTTAAAGGTGTTAAAAGGCATATTTATGAGGTAATGGGTTAATCAACAGTTTGTATTGCATTGCAGAGTGCTAAATTGGAATACGATCCAACCATTTTCAGTGCATGTCGAGTTTTGTCAGGAATTCTTTATCATGCCACAGCGGTTTTTTTGGGGACCCGTTCCCAATTGAAAACAAGGACTTTTTTCCCAAAATGAGCATTTCACGGCACGATTTTTTCCCAAAATGAGCCTTTTACGACTCGATTTTCCCCCAAAATCAAGTATTTTACGCCGTTTTAGGACATATTTTTTCCAATTGAAGGGGTACCAACTCATTCCCAAAGTGGCGAAAAAAACCACTGCCAGTACATCCTCTGCTTTAACCCTTTCACTGACGTCATTTAATCCTTTCAGGGTACAACGCATAGTCAAGATCATGGTCTGATGACTACGAGTTTTTCCACTCGTACCATTTGAATTCTTTCAACGCTAAGTTAACTGTTGTAGGTTATATGTTTCTTTGTGGATAATTTAAAGTTACCAAAAACATGAACCAGTCTACATGGAAATCTGGTTAGTTTAATTAATACTGCTCTAAATTAGCAAACAGTGCAGATCCTGATCAGAGGGCTCCTATAAGAGTCCTCTGATCTGGGTCTACACTGTTTTCAAATGTATTTAGCATATTTTAAACAGGTTGATGATATTCAAAGAGTTAAGCTACAGCTTAACCCATTTACCCCATAGCCTTAAATATAGGTTACCACTTAAAGCAGGTTGAAAGCTTTACTTTCAGCCTGCTTTAAGCTACCATCAGCTAGAATATAGAAAATATTTATTATTATACATATTCATAATTGTATAAATTGGAACTATTTTCTTCAGTGGTGTAATAAAGGAAAGACGTAAGAAGTCGTTTTTATGGGGTAATGGGTTAATGAAGGGCAAGCATGATGCTAAAAAATTTAACCCATTACCCCATAGCATGATTCTATTTTTGAAAACAGGTGACCACTTAAAGCAGGTTGAAAGTAAATCAGAATGTGCCCAAGGCACATTCTGCTTTACTTTCAGCCTGCTTTAAGCTACCATCTCTTTGAATATAGAAAATATTTCTTATAATATAAATTCATGACTGCATAAATTGGGAGTATATTCTTAGGTAAAGGAATAAACTAGAGGTGTAAAAAGGCGTATTTATGGGTAATGGGTTAAGCAATCATCTGCTTTTGTGTTGTAATGGCATGTAGCTGAAGAAAAGGAGCACTGGTTTTTTTTTAGCATCTTTCAGTCAGTAAAGTGTCTATTGTTGATGTTAACAGGTTTGCATTTGATTTTGTGGTAAAGTTTTTTGCAATCTCTTTATCTCTTATAGTATATGTTATGTGTAGATCCATTTACTTATGCAGTACAACCTCTCTATTAATATTATTATGAACTCTAAAAAGAATATTACTTGATGATTTAGAGACAAGTGAAGGCTTAAAGCAAGATGAAAGTAAAGCAGAAAGCTGCTAAAGCAGTTTCTGCAGTACTAAATTTCGTCTTGTTTTTAGAAGTTTACACACAAAAAAGAACCATAACCCATTCCCCCATAGCCTGTTTCTAGTTTTGAAAACAAGAGACTACTTAAAGCAGATTAAGTAAAGCAGAATGCGCCTTAGGCACATCCTGCTTTACTTTCAGCCTGGTTTAAGCAAATATCTTCTTAAATATAAAAAGTATTTTTTATCAAACACATTTATGACTGTTTATATTGGAACTACTATTTTAGTCAGTGGAGGAATAAATTATTGGCGTAAAAAGGCGTATTTGTGGGTTAATAGGTTAAAAAGTGTCTGTAATAGAAAGGTTTTACTGTATATTCTTTTATTTGCTGAAGTTTACAGTAAAACTCAGAATGGTAAATATAAAATAAGTTGTTGATGTTTTCTAGTGCTCAGCCTCTGAAGTAAGAATTTTCAGAAGAAACAAACAAGGATCCCAGTATCAGGCACGTTGGATTTGAATGGGACACCAAGTTACTCTCTGTCTCAACTGGGTCCAAACTGTTTGCAAAAATAATAATTGTATTGTACGCATGCAAAATGTAAAATCTAATTTTACCAGTCATGGAAATGTTGCTTGCTAATCATATTTTAACTGTTTATCAGAAAAAGGACAAGTTCATTTAAGAAATAATAGTTTTATACCCGTGTTTTATTGCACAATAAATCACAGGTATGAATTCATTATTTCGATTCTAAGTTAAAACACTTCAATTTAACTACAATTTGCACCGACGCAACAGCGCTACATATTTGGCATACACATTTTCGAAGCTATATTACCGGTATGTCACATTAAGCGTTACAATGCGTGCATGTTTTATTGAGAATTTAAACACAGATGCATTCCTTCTTTGTTTATATTGAGGTGTGCGCAAGGTGTGTTAGAATTGATAATTCTGCATTGTAAGGGTATACCTTTATAAGTAGTGAAAAAAGCAATAAGTGCCTCTGTTCCTTTGATATGTATAATGTATGTTTTGTTGAAATTTGATTTCTCATCAAATAAGACATTTTCATAAACTTGTATTTATGTTAATTGGGAACACAAATGTATATCTTTTTTGTGCTAGATTGACTGTCAAGTTCTTTCAATCACCATCATTGACAATTAAGTTTGTTTATCAGAGTTATTAACCCATTACTCTATAGCCTGTTTCTAGTTGTTGTTAAAAGACATTTGACGACTTGAAGCAGGCTGAAAGTAAAGCAGAATGTGCCTAAACCCTTTGAACCCTAGTCACGCATATAGGCGTGCTTTCAAGCAGTATATAAGTGAAAAGTGCACTTTTCCTTTGCAAACAGTGAATACCCAGATCAGAGGGCTCCTTATGGAGCCCTCTGATCTGGGTCTTCACTGTTTGTCATAATGCAAAACATTGACAAAAACAACCCTTAAAAGTCAGAAATGGACTAGACTAAAATGGAAACTGGAATTGTCCATTTAAAGTTTTAGGGAGGAAAGAGTTAAGGCACATTCTGCTTAAATTTCAGTCTTCTTTAAGTTATCATCTGCTAGGATATGGAATATGTCTTATGGTGCAAATTTATTACCATAGAAAATTTAAATATTTTCTTCTGTGGATGAATGAATTAAAGGCATGATCTATGGAGTAATGGGTTAAAATGGTCATGCTCATAGTTGAGTCAGCATTATATCTCAGTGGAGTTGTTATTAAATGGGCACTGAATTTATCCTCTTTTATTCCAATACTTGCTCTTTTTTGTACATAAAGTTTCTCTCTCCGTCTTTCCTTTGTTCTCTCATCAGGTGTTTGAATATCAGAAATAAATTGTGTTTGCATTTTCTACATACTGAATTTTCTAGTTATTTTCTATCCAAAGAGGTTCATTTTTAGCTCGTTTGTTTCGAAGAAGTACGAGCTATTGTTGTCACTCCGGTGTCTGCGTCGTCGTTGTCCGAAATCTTAACGTTGGCCATAACTTTATAACTACCTGTGATATAGACTTTATATTTTGTATATATGTACTCACCAGTGACCTCAAACAGATATTGAGCTCAGTAAAGTTTTGGTCATGTCAAACAAAGGTCAAGGTCAATTAATGGTCTTTCAGAGGTAAAATAGGATGGGTTTAATATTGGCCATAGCTTGGGAACTGCATGTGATAGACTTTATATTTGGCATCTGTTTCAACTCAAGAAGCTCTTGAGCTCAATTCAACTAGGGTAATGTCATACAAAGGTCAAGGTCATTTAGAGGTCAAATAGCATTAATTTAACATTTCCCATAACTCTGAAACAACATGTGACAGATACTTCAGATGAGGCATGTCTTCTCAACACAACAAGTTCTTGAGCCCAGTACAACTTTGGTCATGGTAGACAAAGGTAAAGGTCATTCAGGGGTCAAATAGGTTGAATTTATCATTGGCCATAACTTTGGAACTGCATGTGATCGAGACTTTACATTTGGCATGTGTACTCATGGCAAGTAGCTCTTGAGCTCATTATACGTTGGGTAATATCAGACAAAGGTCAAGGTCATTTAGAGCCCCACAGTAGACAGACAGACAAAGGCAATAAGAATAGCTTACTGTTCCTTCTTAATCTATTAGGATAGCAAAACAGACACGCGTTGGCACCTGCTTGCAGTTCCCGTTAGCACACCTGAGCAAGTAGTGTTCGGTGAGCTGTTGTGTTTTGCTATGTCCGGTGTAGATGTGCGTCTTGCGTGAACATCTTATGAACATGCTACACTTTTGATCAAATCTTTATTAAACTTGACCAGAATGATCATCTTGACAAAAACTAGGTCAAGTTCGATTATGGGTCATGTGCAACTAAAAAGTAGGTCACTAGGTCAATTCTTAGATGAAGCTTGTGAACACTGTAGTTGCTGCAATTTTGACCGAATCTTTAACAAACATGGTCAGAATTAATATCTGAGAAAATCTAGGTCAAGTGCGATTATGGGTCATGTTGGGTTAAAAAGTAGGTCACTAGGTCAAATTTTAGAAAAAGCTGGCGAAAACTCTAAGACACAGAAAAAGATTGTGAAAACTTCTGTTGCCACAAATTTGACCAAATCTTTATCAAACTTGGTCAGAATGACCATTTTGACAAAATCTAGGTCAAGTTTAATAATGGTTAATGTGGGGTCTTAAAGGTAGGTCAAATCTTAGAAAAAGCTTGTGCACACTCTAGTTGCTGCAATTTTGACCAAATCTTTTTATAAACATGGTCAGAATAAATATCTTGAGAAAATTTAGGTCAAGTCTGAATATGGGTCATGATGGGTAAAAAAGTAGGTCACTAGGTCAAATTTAGAAAAAGCTTGTGAACACTAGTAGCCACATTTTTTACCAATCTTGATCAAACTTCGTAAGGATGACCACCTTGACAAAATTAAAGTCAAGTTCAATTGTGGGGTCAAAAAGTAGGTCACTAAGTCAAATTTTAGAAAAAGCTTGTGATCACCCTACACACTCTAGGTCATATTTGGGTATGGTTTATGTGGGGTCATAAAGTAGGTCACTAGATCAAATCTTAGAAAAAGGTGTGAACCCTATCAGCCACAATTTGAACCCTATCTTTATCAAACTTTGTCAGAATGACCATCTTGCCAAACTCTAGGTCAAGTTTGAAAATATTTTATGTCGGGGTCAAAAAGTTGCCACAATTTGAACCCTGTCTTATCAAACTTTGTCAGAATGACAATATTGCCAAAATCTAGGTCAAGTTCGAGTATGGGTTTTTTTTTGGTCAAAAAGTAGGTCACTAGGTCAAATTTTAGAAAAAGCTTGTGAAAAAAAGCTTTAGCCCTATCTTTATCAAGACAATCTTGACCAAATCTAGGTCAATTTTGAATATGGTTCATTTAGGATCATAGAATAGGTCACTAGGTGAAGTGAGAAGAAATGAGAGGATTAACCTGTTGGCTAAGCAAGCTGATTCAATTAGGAGAGCAATTAGAGGCCTTACTACAATGCTTCAACACTTATACAGTTATTGCCTTTGACCATTACCAACTGACCCATATTACCCAAGCTCAGGTTGACTTTGACCTGATTTGGTCTTAGAAAAAAATCTAAATATACTGTCAAGGATGCCACCGGGGGCATAAGCGTTTATTGAACGCACAGTCTTGTTTCAAAAAGCATTAGTGTCGGGCCCTGTGATGCTGATACGCTTAAAATTTACACCATATTTCTCTGCAGTTTGGTAACCTTGACCTCTAGGGTCAACTTTAAGGTTTTGCGTTAAAGTCAGTTTTGGACTCACTACTGCATCTACTGTCATGAAACATGAAAGTGAGTACACCAAGTTGCACCACAGTTTGGTGACCTTGATCTTTGACTTCTAAAGTCAGTGTTAAGGTTTCATGTTAAAGTCTGTAACGACTGCACCTACGGAAAAGAAACTTCATGAATATGCTGATGTGCCTCAATAAGTTCACCTAACTGCAGATTGCTTACCTTAACTTTTGACCTCTAGTGTCAACATTAATGTTTTGTGTTTAAGGCTGTTCTGGCCTAACTTCTGCACCAATGGCCACAAAACTTTATATTCTGATTAGCCTCAATGAATACCCCACATTGCACCCCAGTTTGGTGACTGACCTCAAGGGTCAATGTTATGGTTTTGTGTTGAAGTCTGTTCTGGAATAATGACTGCATCTACTGTCACAAAACTTCATATGCTGATGTGCCTTAAAATGTACACCATGTTCCACTGCAATTTGGTGACCTTGACCTATAGGATCATTGTTAAGGTTTTTGCAAAAGTAATCACTTTGGGACACATATCCGTTGTTAGCATGCAAAGAGTTAAGATAAAATCCTACAAATCTTCAAAGGAATATAAACTAATCAACTTCAGAAATAACTGTATATTTTTTTATTAGAAACTGCAAAATTTAACAGTCTATTAGATACAATGTTTATCACAAATTTCCTTGTTAAAACTTCAAACATACTATAATCAACAATTCAATATTAAACAATGTTTATTGCCTGAAATAATAGAAAATTATTGAAAAAAAGAATAACAATCCATGTAAGTGGATTGTTATTCTTTTCTTCAATTATTTTTTATAAAAGTAAAACTCTATTAAAGCAGAACAAACAATTATTTTAATTAAGGTATTAATGGGCACACAAACTCGGAGTGTCTAATTCCTAGCGAGGGCTGTGGGGCGGCAGGTCTGTTTATTTTCACCCTCTCAGGATGATGAGTGCCAGGCCCGGGCTTCTTTACATTATCTCCTGGCATATAGTTTCTGGATCCAAGAGAATAATGGGGGGACTTCATCATGTACACATCTGGGTGAATCGTCATGGCTTGTCCGGGTCCAGGGGTTTTGGCTAAATCCTCCAGGTAGCTGCCAACTTTTGGGCGCCCTGAAAATAGAAACTTAACTCATTGAACCTTAGCGTCGAGTTTACTAGTCATTTACAAACTGTACAGTGCTCCCTCCCTACAAAGGCTCTCTGAACAATGATTCCGTCCTTATAACAATGCTTGCTGCTGTTCCCCAAATTAGACAATTATACCTAACCATTTCACTTTTGCAATATTATCTGCTTTCGAAAAGTCAAGCTATTGTCGTCACCCTGTCGTCTGCGTCAGAGTCGGTTAAGTTTTTTTGCTTAAGGTTTTGTAAGAGTTGATTTCTCAATAACTATCAAAGGTATCCATTTGAAACTTGGAATAGTTGTTCAGTATCAAAAGGGCATATCATCAGAACAAGGCAGATAACCCTGGGATTTGTCATTTTAGAGTTATTGCCCTTGTTTTATTTACTTAAAAATTGTAAATTAACATATCCAAATAACTATGAAAGATATTAACTTGAAACTTGGAATAGTTACTCAGTATCAAAAGGGCAACTCATTACAACAAGGCAGGTAACCATGGGATTTGTCATTTCAGAGTTATTGCCCTTGTTTTATTTACTTAAAAATTGTAAATTAACATATCTAAATAACTTTGAAAGATATTAACTTGAAACTTAGAATAGTTATTCAGTATCAAAAAGGCAACTCATTACAATAAGGCAGGTAACCCTGGGATTTGTCATTTTTAGAGTAATTGCCCTTGTTTTATTTACTTAAAAATTGTACATTTACATATCTAAATAACTATGAAAGATATTAACTTAAAACTTTGAATAGTTATCCAGTATCAAAAGGGCAACTCATTACAACAATACAGGTAACCCTTAGGTTAGTGTATCCAGAGTTATTGCCCTTGTTTTATTTACTTAAAAGTTATAAATTAACATATCTAAATAACTATGAAAGATATTAACTTGAAACTTTGAATACTTGTTAAGTATCAAAAGGACAACTTGTTACAACAAGGTAGGTTACTCTGTGATTTGTAATTCCAGAGTAATTGCCCTTGATTTATTTACTTAAAACTTGTAAATTAAAATATCTTAATAACTGTCAAAGGTATTAACTTGAAACTTTAAATACTTGTGTTATATCAAAAGGGAACTCATTCAAACAAGAAAGGTGACCGGGGATGTGCCATTCCAGAGTTATTGCCCTTGTTTTTATTTACATAAAACTTGTAAATTTAAATTTCTCAATAATTACCATAGGTATTTACTTGAAACTTTAAATACTTAGGTATCAAAAGGACAATTCATTACAAGAAGGCAGGTAACCTTGGGTTTTGTGATTCCAGAGTTATAACCCTTGTTTTGACTTTTTTAAAATTTAATTAGAGTTCTCAATAAATACCATAGGTATTAGGGGTGTAACAATACGCTCAAACCCGCATCGCAATATATTGCAATACGGAGAAATCAAATCGCAATATATTGCAATATACCGTGTAAGTATGGAACAAGCATCTGCCATCGTGTTTACTGTATTAATCTTGTTCAACCAGGCCCTTGATTCGCTGCATGTTTCTTAATAAGAGCGTCTCGTTGAGCGAGATTAAACGGAAACGAAATAATTACTGTTACACCGGCTGGGGATATGGATAAAACACCGGACTGCGTCTACGCGTTGTTTCGAAAACAATTCCGCGAAATAAAAGGTAAGTTTGTCCATTCTTTTACCGTTTTTAAATAAGGCAAAAAAATCGGTTTTTCTGAATCTGAACCGCGGAGCAATATCATTCAGCTCACACCGCAATATATCGGTTTCAAAAGGGCATCACCTTTCAACAAAGCAGATAACCATGGGATGTGTCATTGCAGAGTTATTGCCCTTGTTTGACTCAGAATTTGTATATGAAATTATTCAGTAACTAGAAAGTTATTAATTTCAAACTTCCAATATATTTGAGTACTTGTTTAGTTTCAAAAGGGCAACTCATTACAACAAGGCATTCTTTAAGTTTGAAAAATTTAGCCGTCTCAAGTATATGAAAGTCGAGCGTCCAGCACCCGTTTGAGGTGCTCTCGTTTGTTTAAAATTGTTGTACGCTGTTTTTCTCAATGTCCATTTTCACAGAAGAAACATTATAAATGACGAGTGACAAGCAGTTTGAATCCAGATCATTATGCAGCATCTGATCTGGATTCAAACTGTTTACACTCTAAGGGTATTTATTTTCCCTCCCTATAACAACTTCCTCCAAACAAAACATTAACATATGTCTCTCATTGGATGTTGTTTTGGAGAGGGAGCAATGTATTTGTGTAGAGTAAATCTGTCTTTTGCTACCAGTGTAGACCAAGATCAGAGGGCTCCTGAAGGAGCCCTTTGATCAGGGTCTGCATTGTTTGCCATTTTGATATATTATTGTTATAATCAACCTAAAATAGTAAATTATTGACTTGGGCTAAACCAAAAACAATTTAATGTTTATGTGTCAGTTGAAGTATTTGGCTCCAATACTGACCAATAGAAGCTCTGTGCATAACTTTTGTCCAGCATCATCTGATTATAAAGATCCAGTACACATGCTTTTCTGATATACCCTAATCATAGCAATGAAAATGCCTGAAAGCTAATGATGATTACCATTGCAAACAGTTTGGGTCCAGATGAGATGCCAAGTAACCCTATTTTGAAAAGAATTTTAAGGAATGACAATTTTTTTAGATGACAAAATTACTTCGCATTCAAAGTGTTGCACCCTGCAACATGCAAAGAAAAGTTGAGTATGGTACCTGTGATTGAGTAAGCTGCAGCTGATGTTTTATTGGGTTGAGCTGGACCCGTTACCATGGGTAACGAGTAATTATTGGATGATGGATTTTGGTCTTTGTGGCGGAATCGAGTTCTAAATCCCAGTGAGTAGCGTGGGGCGATCTTCTCCCCTTGTGGATGGACATGCTCTGGGTAGTAGGTGCCAGGCGCAGGAGTTTTAAACCGCCCTGAAGTAAACAATAGAATGTTACGCTCAGTTCCGTTGAATAAGGCTCAACATTTATTACTGTTTGATTGTTAACCCATTACCCCATAAATATGCCTTTTTACGTCTTTGATTTATTCCTCCACAGAAAAAAAATAGTTCAATGTTATTAAGTGATGAATATGCAGCCAATGAAATAGTTTTTTATAACCTAGCAGATTGTAGCAAGATAAAGTTACTAAGGTTTAAAGTAAAGCAGAATGAGCCTTAAAGAGACTCGCAACCAGATTTAGCATTTAAATAGTAATTTGGAAATAATTTTGTCAAACGCTTATTTAAACGGTAAAGAATTCTGTTTTAAAAAATGTATTTCAATAAAATATTGAGCTCTTGTGGGATTCGAACCCGGGGCCGGCATGGGTGGACAGAAGGCAAAATAAGGAAACCGCTTAAACCACGGAACTATCAATATATCTCGGATAGATTTAACATATTTCACTGTAGCGATGGAAAGTACATACAACTACATAATTCGGCTCGGGTTTATGTCTGAGCCCGTGATCAATTTCTATAGCGTCCTTGGACGCTATGGATAAAACAATGGAAAATATCTAAAAAAAACACTAAGATTTGAAGACTTTTCTAGAGGGTGTTTTTAGACTGGTCACATTTTTCCAATGCCAGATGCACGATAACGCTACCCTTTTGGTTATATTTGAGTATTTTCTTTTATTTTTGCAAATGCACCATCTGGTTGCGAGTCCCTTTAAGACACATTCCGCTTTACTTTCAACCTGCTTTAAGTGGTCACCTATCTTCTGTCAATTCTAGAAATTGGCTATGGGGGAATGGGTTAAACTGGAATTTCAGTATCTCTGGTTTTCCAGCAGAGGTAAAGTTTCTGAATCCATTATAAAATCCCATATTTTTATCTCAATGTAAACGAGATGTGGATCGGGCAACTTTTCTCCTGAAAAATCCCTCTGGAAGGGGTCTTCACTGTTTGTCAGTTTGCAATATACCACGGAAAACAACACTAAATAGTGAAAAAATGGACTAGACTTAATTGTTCAGTGGTGAATGAGTTGACCACATGTAATATAATAAACTGAAAATCAGTTAGTTTGACCCTATGTTATCCTATTGCACTTATGCTGAGGAAACAGTTAAAGTAGCGCTCTGCTTTATTTCTGGGCCCAAGGTTATAAAGCTTTTGAGTTAAGTCTGAGTTTGTTCTCAAGCATTTGATTGGTCAGATTTGAGCCTAGGCTCAAATCTGACCAATTAAATGCTTTAGAACGACTTCAAACTCAACTCAAAAGCTTTATAACCTTGAAGCCTGTTCTTCATTAGATATTACATGTATCTGCCTTTAGAGAACAGAGATCAGTATTTATCTTTATAGTGTCGCTAATTACACGGGTCTAAGGCTGAACATGTTGTAGCTTACTTTGCTCGTCTTGTCTTGACAGCAGTGAGTATGAGGGTGTTCCGTCTATTCCAAACCTTGTAATGTACGGGTTCACAAAGTAAGAAGGACCAGGGCCATCTCCTGCAAATAAAATGTAATAAACTTGTTACTAAGAAATCTTCAAATTTATCATTTTGCTATACTGAGTGACTCTAAGAAGATCATAAATTTATGCTTTTAAAAATGCATAATAGACAGACACAAAACAAAAACTGTTTCTTGTTGGGGGTTTTTTTCTTCAAAAATGTTATATGTTGATAAAAATCCCTTCACTTCAATTTTAAAATGTCTGGCTGTTCTTATTTCAAATTCTGACTGAAGAAAACCTATAGATAAAATAGAGAGTAACTTGCATCTTAGAAATAGAGAGTAACTTGCATCTTATCAAAATCTAAGCCGTGCAATCTGGTTTAGCAATGAATGGGACAAATACACTCAACCATTGTTTAAAACCCTTTCAACCCTACAGCCTCTCTTTAGAGATTACTGATTATATATGTAATGCAAACAGTGTAGATGCTGATCCTATAAGAGCCCTCTGATCAGGGTCTGCCCTGTCATTGGTTTTTGTTGGCATACCAACAGTAGACTGGTCCAAAATGCCTGTACTAGAAAGGTCCAAAAGGTTAATATTTACCCATAAGAGATATTTAGGGTTGAATTTGATGGTTAACATAAATTGTACAGATATCGAAAGCTTTTTAGTTTGCACAATTATATGTATTCCTTCAGTATAATCTAATATCTTCCTTGAACACAGGGCTGCCATTTCTCCGGATGTTTCCTAAATTTTCGGATTCTTTTTCTAGAACATGGTAGCTTAAAGTAGGCTGAAAGTAAAGCAGAATGCGCCTTAAGGCACATTCTGCTTTACTTCCAGCCTGCTTTAAGCAGCCTCGTGTCAACAAAACTAGACACAGGCGATGGGGCAAAGGTACGATTCATAAAATCGCACTTGAAAAATGCAAATTTGGAAATTTTAGGATTTTTTATGTCAACTTATGGCAGCCCTGTGAACATTACTGTACCTTGTCTGCCTTTATTTTGAATTCTCCTGCCAAATGAATAGGCTGGTTCCATCTTTTTTGAGGCATCATGTTCCTGGTAACCAACCGTTGAAGGTAGAAAATATCTGCCTGGTCCAGGACCTGAATTGTATTAGATTTTTTTTTTAATACCAATAACAAGATTTGCAGATGAAACAGCATTTTCATAGATGTCATTGAAATGGACATCAACAAACATTTAATCCTCTGCTCCGGTACCCTAAGCAAAAATATAATCAATTTAAATGCAATTGGGAGCTTAGTGATCTTGAAGAAACATTAAGAAAAAATTATTTTCCTAACTGAAAATAACCCTTAAAAGTAACAAAACAACAACATTTGAACCAAAACCAGTTATTCAAACCATGGAATTATACAACACTGAATCGCATCTCAGTGAAGTTGAATCTGTGAGCGTCTAGTTCTCGCGACGGTGGGATTTTGCGAGATCATGTGTCACGTGACAACATCTTCACTTTTTGTCGCGTTGTCCGCCATTTCTGGAGGGGAAATTTACTGACTTGAGTGTATTTATTGACATTTTAGTCAATTTAAACGAGGTGGGCATTCCTATACCTCTTTCTACCATAATAGTGTTTATTTGGAAGTTCTGCATGATTAGCGAAAAAAGTACGATAGATTCGTCCCAGTCAGGGTCGCCCTGTCCGTGAAGTTATATACCTCCTCTTATATATGATAGGAACGCCTTTACTTTGCCGGTCCCCAAAAAGTCTCAGAAATAATGACATTTGACTGTTTATAAAGAAATAGGCTGTCTTAGAAAATAACAGGGTTTTGACCTCAAAATTGGACTTTGAGTACCTCTTTTAACAGAATAATCAGGGACTAGTATAGTGACCGGGCCCGGGGATCGAACCCGGGACCTCCCGCTTGCAAGGCGAGCGTTATAACCATTGAGCCAAAAGTCCGGACGTTAGGCTCGAGGGCCTAACACTGCCTATATTCACTACACTCCTCCCCATCTTAATTTTGAGGTCCTTTTTATCTCTCTGAGACCATTAACCTGTTGCGACTTACGGTAGCTATCACACGACATTTGCGACGGTGATCCATGCATAGGGCAAGGACAGTCATCACTAGATGGGGCGGAAAAATCCGTTTGCCGACAACGCCATTATAGTGACCGGGCCCGGGGATCGAACCCGGGACCTCCCGCTTGCAAGGCGAGCGTTATAACCATTGAACCAAAAGTCCGGACGTTAGGCTCGAGGGCCTAACACTGCCTATATTCACTACACTAGCGCCCCCGAACCCCCATGGTTGCCTCGTAAAGAAACATAAAATTGTGGCGTGTTTACTCTTGCATGGCAACCTGTTGGTAAGGAAGATTGTGGGGACTGGCAAAGTAAATTCATTCCATATGATAGATCTAGCACTACAGTAGCCGGACATCTATGGTTTGTCTGTTGCAGTGTCACTCGGTTTGCAGGTTACAATTACATATAAAAGTGTCATAAAGGCACTTTGTTTTCTAAGTCATCTTTAAAATGCTCATTTTAAAAACTATTAGAAAACAAGAAAGACATGAAATTAAGAAAAATAATGATGAGACAAACCGTTTTTAAATTTTAAAAAACATTTCTAGCTATGTTAAGAAGTTTGGTTCAGACAAAAACTGAAATAACATTCAGGACCAATTTTAATTAAGTCTTCTTAATTTCCATTGAATGCACATTTACTAAAGAATTTTACCTCTCAACCGAGCGGCTATTGCAGCGCGCGTGTCGGAAGACATTGTTCTGTTGGCTTTTTTAATTCATCAAATTTTGAAGTTTGGCGGGAGTTGACTTTGCGGCGCCTGTAGCCTTAGTAACTAATCGGAATACTCCGCCCTTATCGACAATCAGAAATGTCATCCGAATAACATTTCCTGTCTCGTCATTTCTCGGATTGAACGGGATAACGTCAAGTGACTTACTTCCTGATAGTGAAACGAAACCGTCAAAAATGTAAACACAGGCTTCCTTCACAAGTTTTATGCGACAGTTCAAATATTTTGCATTTAAATTTAATATTTTGTTACTGAATGAAACGACTTAAGATGAAATTAAACAACCATTTCTGCTTGTAGCATTAAGCTTATCCGATAAGAGCATCCGAAAATTTGGTGCTTGCCGAAAAAGTGTTCACCTGTAAAGTCCAATTGGAGTAGGCGTTCCGTTATTGTTGTATTTCTTGTACCATAACCTAAAATGATAAGTAAATAAACGTAGGTGAATCCATTATGAATCCATAACAATCAACTTTTATAGGTTGTTAATTGTCAACTGTTTAGATCATGAAACAGAAACTAGTTCAAGCTGTTAGTCCAAACATTTAGACGGATCTACATGCCCCTATTTAACAGTCAACTTTCATTAATCTGATATTTTCATTTTACATTTATCATGCATGTAACGACCTGACGTACAAATGTACCAGATAATATAAAAATGTATAAAAGCTACATCAGGTCTTATTGATAGGACTATCAAGGCTGTGTGCAGTGCAAACAAAATTGAAAGAGAGTTTAATCATTTCAGCCATATGTGCCAATCACTTATATCCTGTCATGATAACCCCAAAGCCTGTACCTAGTTTTGAAAACAGATGGCCACTTAAATCAGGTTGAGAGTAAAGCAGAATGCTCCAGTCTTCGCCTTAGGTTTTTAAGACCACTTGCCCGAAACTGACAAAAACTGCCTATAATATGCCAAATTCTGATGGCCAATATTTCTATCTTTTAATTCTGCCTCGCACCCTCACGGGTAATATCGGGCAGTGCATGTCTGTGCCTGTTAGTAGAGTTAAGAACAAGGATAAAAGATAAGGGTAAGCAGATAAAACAAAGTTATAAGAATGTTAAACTCAGCTGGAAAAAGAGTAAAAACAGGATAAAAACACCATTGCTAGATTTAAGGCTTAAAATTATTCATGGTGCTGACTGAGGACCTGAATGTTTTCAGGTTAATTCTCATTCAACACGACATCTGCAGGAAGAGCATTCCACTGTACTACTGTAAGAGGGTAAAAAGAGTATTTATAATAGTCAGCTCCAGTATGAACCTGTCTTAAACTCACAGAATGACAGTGTCTTGATAGACAAGTGTTTCCCTGTATATAAGACGGAACTGGGACCGCCACTATCCCATTAACAATCTTATAAAAGAGACATAGTCTAGCATCTGAACAACGTTGTTCCAAGGATCTCCATCCTAGTTTTGACAACATGCCAGAGACACTTGCGTGCCTGGAATACTCACCTAAAGTCTAACGTGCGACCCGTCTTTGAACCATTTTAATTTTATCTATGTTGGACTTTGTGTGAGGATCCTTACTAGCATACTCTAGTTGTGGACAAACAAGGGTATTGTAAGTACGCTCCCTGAGTTTGGACGACTTTGACTTGATGTTTCTGCTGAGAAAACCTAAAATACGGTTTGCTGATGTAGTAATATGATCAACATGTGCATTCCACGACAAGCTGCCAGAAATGTCGTCCCCCAGATAACTAGCACTACTGATGGTCTCCAGAGTCTGTCCATGTAGTTATCACTAATTCTGATGCAAATATCACTTGTATCACAGTATCTACTTCTATTTTCTGTTTATTACTTCTCTCCATCAATACTGATGATTACGAGAAGGTGCACTTATGAGGTGTACCAGGGACTGCACCTGGTCTGTCACTTTATCCTGACACTGACGAACCAGTTGTAATGTTGACCCAAAATCCTTAGTGCCAAGAAGCCATTACTACCAAATCTTAAATCTTTGGTTTAACTCGGCCGGGGATTGAACCCGCAACCTCGCACACTGCAAGTGGGCGCTCTACCACTGAGCTATGCAGGCTTTACTTTCATTGTAACCTGCTGTATTAAGCAGACATCTGCATTACTTTCAACCTGCTGTTGTATGTTCAAGAACTTCCTAGGTAGGAGCTGTTTTCCTTAATGTAGAATAACTAGAATATCTAGAAAGGTGTATTTATGGAGTAATTGGTTATATAATGGAGGTTACTTCTTAAAGCTGTAATTTTTCATGCTTAATTTTAACTTCATATTTCAAACACTTAAAACAGAGCTATGCATGGAATATGTCTGTGTTACAGGCTGATGCAGTCAATGATTTGATTAAAATTCTAGCTTGTTGAAATTGTCACCTTTTAACAGAGCTCCAGATAAGGGGATCAGTATTTTCAAAAGCTAAAATCTTTATTTCTGCATTAAACACTATGGTGTTACTAGTCATTAGAATCGTCTCATGGAGACGATTCTAATGAGTAGTAAACCCATAGGATTTGGTGCCGAAATTAGTGAGAAAATGTTGGATTTGTTTTGTTTACTCTTTCTCTTATCTGGAGTCTTGCCTTTTTACCTGCAGTTTGTGAGGTATGAAATGTAAGTGACCATGGGTGAAATACGGATCTCACAGGAATATCAAAGTTTTCGAAGCTCCGTTCCACAAAGAAAGGTTAGTTAAATCCGATGTAATTTTCTTACAATTGTTACACAGTTTTTGCCTGTTCTGTACACCATACAGCCTATTGGTCTCTTTTTTATTCAAATGTGTATGCCAGTGATGTGCCAAGTACCCGTATCTCTCATGATTTCATGATTGTAAATCAATCTATTTTTTAATTTTACATTTCTTCAAATAACTGACATTAATTTTGCAAATCGATATTACTGTAAGCTTCTTTAAGCAGGATGAAAGTTCAATAGCAAGCTCCATTCAGCTTTAAAGCAACCATCAGACTTTTATGATCACAATTGTCTGGGTTGAGAAACAGAATTGGCCTTTCTTGTTGCAAAGTTTTGTGGTTAACAACACATTTTCATTTTTGGCAGACCACTACCAATAATTAATATGACAACAGATGGATGGATAAATAATGATGAAAGTGGGGTATTTCAAAACTAAAATCTTTATGTCTGCATCAAACCATATGGTGTTACTACCCATATGAGTTGTCTTGAAGAGATGCTTCTAATGGATAGAAACACCAATAAAAAAACTTGTTGAAAAACATAAGTTTACTTCCTTTATCTGCAGCCCCACGCTCACTATTGGATATCTGGTTTGAATCACATCACTTTTGAATACTGATTCCTTTCAGCTTGTAGTGGATGATGATGATAGGAAGGAGTGGACAATATACGACACAGGACCAAGACACATAAAATGTCCTTTGATGTGTATGCCCCCAGCCAGTGGGTCGGCAGATGTGTTCTACAGGCAGCTCTTGTCGCTGTCTTCATCAGGATTCAGGGTTATAGCGGTAACATTGTCTCTTTTGATAATTTCTCCCACAATAAAGTCAAGCGTATTGTCTTACACCAAATTCTCCACAGCCATCAGTAAAGATCTGACCTACAACAATCTAATGTAATCATACAGTAACATAAGTGAACTGGAATTCATTAATTTAACATTGTCTGCCGTGTGGAATTGGCAACAGTATAAGTTAACTCTTTCCTCCCTAAAACTTTAAATGGACCATTCCAGTTTCCAGTTTAGTCTTGTCCATTTCTGACTTTTAAGGGTTGTTTTTGTCAATGTTTGGCATTGTGACAAACAGTGAAGACCCTGATCAGAGGGCTCCTTTCGGAGCCCTCTGATCAGGGTCTTCACTGTTTGCATAGGACAAGTGTACTGTTCACATGTACACTGTTTGAAAAGCACGCCTATATGCGGGACTAGGGTTCAAAGAGTTAATGTTGCATGTTTCAGCATGTATTGAAATTCTTTGTTTGATGGCTGCTAAAAACAAGATGAAAGCAGATAAGAAAGCTCCTGCATCAGTCTCAAACCTACCACGGGTATTCAGCACCATCACCAAATCCACATTTGTATGCATTTAATCACTTCTACATATGAAGGAAAGCCCCATCTAGGAAGTCCTGAATATTAAAACACAAAAGGCATAGTATCTTTATAGGAGGTAGTTTGAATCTGCTTTAACCCATTTACCCCATGGCCCGATTCTAGTTGTGAAATCAGGTGATCACTTAAAGCAGGTTGAAAGTAAAGCAGAATGCGTCTAGTGGTGCCAGGCAAAGGTCAGGGTCATTTAGAGCCCCACAGTAGACAGACAGACAAATAGTCAAGACAGACAAAGGCAATAAGAATATCTCTCTGTTCCTCTTAAATCTATTCGGATAACAAAACAGACGAGCGTTGGCACCTATTTGCGATGCTCTCGTTTAATGCTGCAGTTTGTCTAGGTCTGCCAAATGTCTTATCATTCATTTTTGCTCAGTTGCGAGGAATTTGAACCTTATATAGGGTTTCATGTTTACAGGTGGAATATCCAGTCTATTGGACCATGAGGGAATTTTGTGAAGGGCTCAAAAGGTTGCTAGATTGTATGCAGTTAGATAAGGTTTGTATAGAGACAGAGTTCTAGATAAGGGGAGTATTTCAAAAACTAAAATCTTTATTTCTGCTTTAAATCCTATTGTGTCGCTACTCATTAGAATTGTCTCAAAGAGGCAATTCTAATGAGTAGTAACACCATAGGATTTGGTGCTGTAGTGAGTGAGAAAATGTTTGATTTGTTCAGTTAACTCCCTTTTATCTGGAGCCCTGTAAAGACTTGAACTCAGTAACACATTCATAAGCTAGAGATGTATGAATATTCTCTTAACATTTTACTCCATATATACTAATTTTTATGCCTTTAATTCATTCCTATGCTGAAGAAAATAGTTTCTATTTAATACAGTCATGAATATGCACAATGTTAATTTCCCATAGGCCACTGTGACATAAAAATACTGTCAGACCCAGCGGGAAAATATTTACTGTCTTAAAAATACTGTCTCCCACTGCCATAGGTAATTGAATGTTGTAAATGATGTCAAACCGAAAATGATGTAAAATCCAGGTTATCGCGCCAAAGCGTCATTTAAGATAACGTTAAAACTTGGATCTACAATTTGTAGCAGTTTGAAGTTTTAAGTTGACTAAATGATGCAAGTAAACAGTCAGATCCGAATAGGAAACCTATGCATTACGGCCTTGACGGGTATATTATAATCCATGTACGTTTATTTATAAAGAGTTTGTATAATTCCTTCAAATGCCAATATTTTTTATAAACAGTGAATTTCATTATAAATCGGATCTACATGATTCCAGCCAGCTTTAGAGCCCAGAATTTCGGTATAATAAAATAGATATCACATGTCTGACAGGGTGACAGTAAAATGGTCAACTTCCGGAAAAAATTCTGTCAACCTCAGTTTTTCCTGAAAGTTGACAATTTTACTGTCAGACATGTGATATTTATATACTGTATAAAGTTGAACTATTTTCTACATTGGAAGAATGGATTAAAGGCATTAAAGGGCATATTCATGGAGATATGGGTTAACTCTTTCCTCCCTGAAACTTAAAATAGAAAATCCCCGTTTCCATTTGAGTCTAGTCCATTTCTGACTTTTAAGGGTTGTTTTTGTCAATGTTTTGCATTATCACAAACAGTGAAGACCCAGATCAGAGGGCTCCATAAGGAGCCCTCTGATCCGGGTATTCACTGTTTGCATAGGACAGGAACACTTTTCACATGTATACTGTTTGAAAAGGACGCCTATATGCGGGACTAGGGTTCAAAGGGTTAAGCAACCTTTTGTTGAGGAAGCATCCTTGACTGCTAAATGAATAATAGAAATAATTCAGAAAAGTAACTGCATTTAGCAACAAACTGTATACAAGACTGCTTATGAGCATTGTATTAGATTATCACTTAATTAACTCTTTCAACACCTTGGACCTATTTGAAATATACTCATTACATTTACAAACAGTGTAGACCAAAATCAGAGGGATCTTAGAGGAGCCCTCTGATCAGAGTCAACACTATTTGCTAATTTAGATCAGTATTTATTAAATTGTCTCGAATTCCAAATACACTGGTTCACGTTTTGGTAACTTAAACGGTGTCTGGTCTCAACGCCCCATCGCATCAACGCCCCACTACATCAACGTACCATTTGTGGATCCAACGTGCCATTTTTAAAAAATTATATAGATCACTCGTATTTGACAATTATTAATTGATGCAAACGTGAAATAGTGATTTAAATGAGTAACTGGGATTAAATGAAATATTTTTTGCTTACATACTGTGTACATACGATGTTCCTATGTGAGTATTATCCTCCGTTAGTCGGGGTTGTTTTATCCACTTATAGCATCGCATTAATCTTCGTATTTCGTAGAAGATAAGTTTCCTTTCGCTAATGCCACACCCAAGTAGCTACCATTTTTCACTGTGTATATGTTTCATGTCTACGATTACACTCTTTGAAATGTCGGCATACATGAAAGGGAAAAGTTGCAGACGAGAGGCGTAACAAATACACGTGTCAAGTCTAATATGCCACTGACTGTGTATTCGGCACGTGCTGATAATCGCATAGCATATTTTTCGCGAGGGTGTGAACATCGGCACGCTTTGATAAATTGTTCAAATGTTTGCGACTTTCTTAACGTTTCTTTACGTTTTTAAATGTCTGATTGATTCACACAGAAACCAACTTCCAACTTGTTTCATTTATTTAGCAAACGTTCAATTCCAATTCGAAATTGCCATTATAAAAAAAAAGATATTGATATCATAATAGATCATAATTAGACAGCAAATTATTGGTTTATATATGACACTTGAATGAAATTAACGATTTACCTTATAATTATACTCCCATGAAAAGTGTTTTGTTTTCGCCAAGTTTATTTTTTATCTTCAGCATTTTTCGTAAAATTCCAGAAAATCATTCACAGATCACTGCGTGTAAACTCATTACATACACACGAACATCGTAACTCGAAGATTTAGAAACGTTATCCATTTGTTAATTTCACATCTGGACCCTAATAGGAAAGTTTCATGCTCCCAAAAGGTGTATTTCAATTGGATAATTATTAGTAAAATCCGCTGTCAATCACTTTTAGAAAACAACAAACTCTACTTGTGAGTTGAATATGTTGAGCGGGGAAGCGAAGTCGGCTACTTTTGAAGATTTGATCAAAGAGTTTTTAACGTGTTCATGCTGAATTGTCGTCTTTTTTAAACATATTGTCTGATAAGCTGAAAACTAGTTTTCATGCATTTGAAAAAGAAGAAAAGTTGAAATGAGTGACAAATAGTTTGGATCCAGATCTGGAAACAACCTGTTTGCAATTATTAGACAAGTCGCACTTTAAAACATGATGAGGGTAAAATATTTTACCCGTAAACCAACTTAAAGACAACAACCAGGACTCCAGATAAGAGGGGGTAAATTGAACAAATCCAGCACTTTCTTACTCATTTTACCACCAAATCCTATGGAGACGATTCTAATGAGTAGTGACACGATAGGGTTTAATTGAGAAATAAAGATTTTAGTTTTTGAAATACCCCCCTTATCTGGAGCCCTGAACAACTGTATAAGTATCTAGGGATTTGAGTAAGTGGTATTGATGCTGGAGGAAACGGTAAAGTCTATTTAACGGACGGACACACGGACTTGACAGCGCTATACGCATTCGCATTTATAGATACCTGGGGCATCAAAAAGTGCAGATTCTGATCAAAGAACTCGTGAAGGATTCATCTGAGCAGTGTACACTGTTTACTTAACAAAATAGATAAGGCTAAATGGTCTGGGTACAGCGGTAGTTTAATAGGCCAGGTTTGCATGGGTGCATAACTATTACAATTTTTTTTAAATAACATTTAAACAGTGTGTTCTGATAATTTGACTGATTCTTCTCATCAGGTGGTCCCTTTTTAAAAACAAAAAAAATCGCCCTCTGCGCGGCAACATCAAAGACTTTGAAGTGGAGCCGACTGCCGAAAATAAAGTCTGCAGAAACAGATGAAACAGTACATGTCATCAGAAAGCGGTTAACCTGTAAGAAGCTGTGTCGTTATAACTTCAAAAGACCTGGTCCTGTCAATCACCCGTCCCTTACGTGTTTGTGTGCATGAGTCGAATCAGTTTTGTTACAGATAATATTGACTGGACTATTGATTTGTTAGGTAATTATAGTGGAGAACATATTATTCTTTCCAAATAAACGCATTTTTGCTAAAACTTATTATTGAAATTGCAAACATTTTGGAGAGTAACCCGGCGTCTGATCAGGCTCCTTAATGTTTGCCACTCAGATTAAAATAAATATTCAGAATTGACCACTAGTTGTCATTTCCTACATTTTATTGCAATTGCATTTCGTTTGCGTTTAAACGTGAAAGAATAACGTCTTCTTCACTGTATGTGTAAGTTTTACTGATATTACGATTTCTTTGAAATTACATGTGTTTTCGAACCTGCGACTAATTTCAGTCAAGTTTCAAAAAGATGCCTTTGTGGACTGTTAAAATCGGTGTCAATATAAAAGTACCAAGTTAAATTTCATAAATGAGATTTTCCGAATTTTAACGGCAGATTGAGAATTCAGTTTTAAGTGTAGCCGCATTTAATCCAATAAAAGAATCATTTTGAATGGGATTTTTGTTTTAACACCAATTTGTAGGTCTTTTACCCCTTTCCCAAATGAGCCTTTTAACGCCTCTGCAAACAGAGCAGACATAGGTCAGGGCCTACTATACCTGTCTATAGAGTTATCATAGATCAGAGTTGTCACAACTGTTTAGCAAAAACGATTGTTAATTAATATAACAGAGTGGAAATTTAGTTATTTAGTTAATTAGTCAGTGGGTGGAGTCTGGAAAGAATATTCACAAGGGAACGAGCTTATATTATGTACATATTAAATGATGATTTCGGCTTTTATTTTCGTATGTCCGGGATACTCGGCACTTTTATATGGTCGTCAATGTTCCACCATAGTTCATACTATAAATTTTAATTGATATAATAAGTTTCAAGACTATATCTTAAACCTATTTTAAATGTTGTATTCGATATCGGAGTGTCGAAAAAAGTCCAAAAATAGAATTAATGCATAACCCCTATTTTAAATGGGGAACTCGGGGCGTTTTTCGTAGGTTTATACATTCAGCCCTAACGACGAGTATACTCGTCATTAACAAATAATGTACCTATGAAGAGTACACATGTCATACGAATACAGTGAGGAACCTGATCAGAGGGCTCCTCTGCCCAATGTCTGCTCGTATGTCAGTTTGCAATATATTGTCTTATTCAATCCTAAAT
Organism: Gari tellinella; assembly: GCA_922989275.2. Lineage (NCBI taxonomy): Eukaryota > Metazoa > Mollusca > Bivalvia > Cardiida > Psammobiidae > Gari > Gari tellinella. Next base: position 50,257,659 of record OV277864.1, read on the forward strand.
AGTCATTAATGGACAAAACTTAGCTGGAAACTGGAATTGTCCATTCATGGATGAATAGGTTAAGGAAGGTGGGTATTTTCAAATTATCGGCGATTCACGGTAAACCAAGAAAAGCCACCTTTTTTAACAGGGGTGTCGACACAGTTATTTAAACAATATATATATATGCCTTTAAATACGATATTAGTACATCAAATTTATTTTAGTTGGTGTTTACGAAGGTTAGGTAGGATCGGCATTTTTCATATCGTCGCCGATTTTTGGACAATAAAAGTATCTTTTTGAGCGGGAATTCATATATGACTTATAAACTGGTGCACAGATACCTTTAAATACGCTATTACAACATAAAACCCTTTTCCTGTGGTGTTCTCTGCATTTCGAGTCGCCCGTCGATGAAAACAAAGAAAATGAATTCTGCTAAATATGACGCCTGCTTAAATCAATATATCCTCTATATGTGACTTTATTAATATCCAATTTACAAACAGTTTGGAATATATGATGAGAATTGAGTTGGTCTCTAATCTGGATGAAACTGTTTGAAAAGGTTATCAGGAGATTAGCTTTAGCTGCCGTCACGGCCGTCGGAGTGTACTATTTGCAATTTTTTCTACGATCGGGTGTTCATTTTTGTAATAACAGATATCCTAAATCAATCAGATTATATATCGTGAATAATCTCAAAAACAATAAATTATACAAAAATAGTATAAATAAAACTGATTTTCTATAATTTTTATAAAGTGGGACGTTCCATCCAGATAATTGGGACGTTCCGTCTGGTACGTTGAGGTATTGGGACGTTGAGACCATAATTCACTTAAACTATTCACAAGGAAATCTAATTACCCACCAGAGTTACTTAGTTTTGAAAGAGTTAAAACAGGCTTGTCTGTATATATGATTTTTCTTGCAGGTTCATTTGTTTGGTGCTTCACTAGGTGGTTTCTTGGCTCAGAAGTTTGCAGAGTATACATACAAGTCACCTAGAGTAGCCTCCATGATATTGTGCAATTCCTTTTATGAAACAAGCATATTCCAGCAGACAAACTCCGCCCCTACGTAAGTCAGAGTTTTAAACTTTATCCGGTAATATCAGTAATATTGCCTGAATCATATTTTTGTCTGAATTTTTTCAAATTATTTTATGTATGATTAACTCTTTCAATATCGTGAACCTGTTTGCAAACAGTGTATAGGAGCCCTCTGATCAGGGTCTACACTTGTTTGCTAATTTAGAGCTGTATTTATTATACTACCCAGAATTCTATGTAGACTTGTTCATGTTTTGGTAAATAAAATGATCCAAAAGGGAACATAATATCCCGCACAGGTTTACCAAGTGTTGAAAGAGTTAACGCCTCCACTACTATAAGGTCATCTGCTTGACCCATCCCCAGGGCTCCAGATAAGAGGTAGTTATTTCAACAAATCCAACATTTTCTCACTCTTTTTAGAACCAAATCTATGGTGTTACTACTCATTAGAATCGTCTCGAAGAGACGATTCTAATGAGTAGTGACACCATAGGGTTTAATTCAGAAATAAAGATTTTAGTATTTGAAAAACTACCCTTATCTGGTGCTCTGCATCCCCGCATAGAAACTCATTTTGATGCCCTTACCTGTTCCTTATAGCAAGGTCTGTTCATGCTTACACCATGTCCTGTTAAAGAACCATTGGAAATTTTCGCCGTATTATGGCAGGTGGATGCTGAAAGCAGACTGAAAGTAAAATGTTTTTTTTAGCCGGCTGTAAGGTTCCACCAGTCTGCAAAGCGTACTAAAAGCTCTTTATGAGCTTTCTGCATTACTGTTGTATTGAATATGACTGCAATTTGTTCTGTTTTTTGATGAATTTTTGGTTTGCAAGTTGAAGTACAACAAAATCAATAATGTTTGTTACTGAGTGAGTACTGGTAACTTGATCCATATGCTAGTGTTTAAACAATAATCAATTATTTCCGATGATTGATCGAAAGTGATCATTCGATAGATAATCGATTATAAAATCAAATAATTGATTAATCAAAATAATGTTTTTTATTATATTCTAAAGAAAATAGCTATATTGTTTCTACATGTAATATAAAATGTATGAAAACACTTTACTACATTAATAATCGCCTGTATTAATCTTCAGATGTGCAATTAAAAGAGAAAATTTTTTTTTTTTTATTGTCAACTTTAAGATTTTAGTTACTAAATTGATATTAAAGATTTAAAATTCTCATTTCGAGTGTATAACCAATGATTAATCGAAGTTGTCTGTCTGATTATATCTGATGATGGATTATGAAAATCAGCCGAATATGAAACTCTACCATATGCAGAGACTGCTGGTTTCAAAGAGTGGTCTTTGCAGGTTGTTGTGAATATTATTGAGTTTAGCATGATGAGTTTGACTTTATCTACTGCATTTCTCAGGTTCTGGATGATGCCAGCATTAATTCTGAAGAAAATGGTGATGGGCAACTTTGATAGGCGCCTTACAGACCCCGAAATAGCCGACTCCATTGATTTCATGGTGGACAAGGTATGAATACAGTTAATCTCAAACCTGTGTTAGGCAGTTACTAAAAAGACAATACAATTGTTGTATTCACGACAGGTGGTATCTCAATGCAGGGCAAAAGTAATGCAGAAGGCTCCTACAGGAGCCTTCTGCATGACTTTTGCCCGGCATTGAGCAGTCACCCATCTTTAAAGACTACACTGATTGCCATTGAAAATTCACCTCGGTCAAGGACTCTCTATGAAAATCAAAGGTCTTTCTAAATTGTTCTTTGATAGAAGATCTATTCTAAAAAGTCTAACTTTGGTAAAAAAACACACTATGTTATATTCCATAAAACAGTGATTGCCTTTGCAAAAAGTATGGACCCTCATCAAGGAAGAGTATTTAAAAAAAATTATTTTTTTCTTTCTTAAATCACTGCTCATTAGAATCTTCTTTTCTAGACACTTCTAATGAGTAGCAACACCATAGGGTCTGGTGCTGAAATGAGTGAGAAAATGTTGGATCTGTTCAGTTTACTCCCTCTTATCTGAAGCCTTGTGGTTACCTTTGCAAACAGTTTGGATCTCATCAAAGTCCTAACTGTTTGTCACCCTGACCTTATTTCGAAAAGAATTGTTTTTTTACAAGTTTAGACCAATGGCAGACAACAACTGTTTCAGGGGTAAAAAATGTCACCACTCTTTCAGAAAGTTAACCCCTTCACTGCCTTACCCCGAGTACGATGGCTATTTGCAAACAGTTTGAATCCTGATCAGACGCCGCATGACGCGGCGTCTGATCAGGATCCAAACTGTTTGACACTCCTTTCAATATTTCTTAAATCAAAATACCTAAAAATTAAATTTCAGAAACAAAAGCAGAGGACAGTTGTTTAAAATTGATGACCTCACGGCAGTGAAGGGGTTAAAGTTTGTTCTCTATTTTCCAGCTGGACAAAATGTCTCAACAAGAACTGGCATCTCGGCTAACCCTAAACTGTATGAACTGTTATGTTGAACCACAAAAACTTGCTGGTGTGGAGATCACAATTATGGATGTAAGTAACCATCAGTGAACTAGTGTCACAGCAAGATAAGGGGAGAACAGTAAAACCTCTCTATTATGATAAATTGTGTAAATTATAAGATGTTTTAGACAGGTGACTTCTTAAAGCCACGACTCAAGATAAGGGGAGAACAGTAAAACCTCTCTATTACGACCACTAAATTGTGTAAAGTGTTTAAGACAGGTGACTGCTTAAAGCAATGTGACAGTAAAACAGAAAGCTCCTGTAGGAGCTTTCTGTTTTACCGTCACCTTGCTTTAAGCTATCACCTGTCTTTTATACAATCAATTAGTCATCTTTTTAGTGGCCGTAATAGAGAAGTTTTACTGCTCTTTCCATGCTATAATCCTAATTTCTCACATAACTACCCTTGTTTTCTATAGCGAACAACGATGACGAATATCCTTATCTCCAACATGTGCGAGATCAATTTGATGACGTCACTTTAACGTGGCTATTTATAACGGCGTTTTGACGTCACCGGGGTTTAAAAAAATTCCTATTGCTTTGAAAAATAACTTAAATCGTGGATTATGTGAGAAAAAGAATCTGTCACTCGTCAATGTTTAAGACTAGTTGATCTCAAACTCGTCTAGAATAGAAAAGATATTAAGTTTGCCAAGGCTCGCTTAATAACATTTTGATTCTAGACTCGTTTGAGATCAGCCTGTCTTAAACATCGACTCATGACAGATCCTATATGTCTGCACAATTGCTATATGGTATACATGTACTACTCCTTATTAGAATGGTTTTGAAGAGACGATTCTTGTGAGGAGTGACACTAGCATTTGGTAAAGACATAAAAGAGAAATGGTTGAAAAACGTCAGTTCACTCCCTCTTATCTGGCGCCCTTATTACCACATTTGGATACAAACAGGACTGACAACACATTCTTAGGATTTAGAGGCAGGAATAATCTCTTACACTTTAGTTTGGTTCTTCACTGTTGTATAAGTTGTACATTGTTTGTGTGTGATTGGCAAACTGCTCATTACCATATTTCCTACATATAGGTGTTTGATGACTGTGCCTTGTCCCAAGAAGTGAGGGAGGAAATGTATAAATGCTATCCAAATGCAAAACGAGCTCACTTAAAATCAGGTGGCAACTTTCCCTACCTTAGCAGGAGTGTTGAGGTGAACATATTTATACAGGTAAGAAGAATTGACTGTCAGTCTGACAATCAGTACAGTTGAACATCTCTTAATCTTTTCCCTTACAGCCAAAAAGGCAAATCATCTACCTTTAAATCATCTCTGTTACGACCACTAACTTTTGTTAACCCATTAACTCATAAGCGATAAACAATTCTCAATGCTTATCTCAATAGAAGCTAGTTGAATTAAGTGTGTCAAAATGAGTTAGTATGAGGCTATTGCGCAATGAGTCAAAATGAGTCAGTATGGCTTAATGGGTTAAGGTGTTAAAGGCAGGTGACTGCTTAAAGCAATGTGGCAGTAAAACAGAAATTTCTTTTAAGAGCTTTCTGATTTACTGTCACCTTGCTTTAAGCTTGCACCTGTCTTTTATACAAAGCTTTCAACCTGCTTTAATTGGTCACCTGGCTTCATATGAAGAAACAGTCTATAGAGTAAAGAGTTGATTAACAGGTTACATGTATTCCTAGTTTAATTCTAAGTTTCAGTAAAACCTCGCTATTACGACCACTAAAACGATGGCTAATTGATTTATAAAAACTGGTGACAGTTTAAAGCAAGATGACAGTGAAACAGAAAGCTCCTAAAGGAGCTTTCTGTTTCACTGTCACCTTACTTTAAGCAGTCACCTGCCTTAAACACCCAATAATTAACAAAATTTAGTGGTCGTAATAGAGATGTTTTACTGTATTATGAAAAGTTACTGAATTATTGTTACAAAAAATGTTTAACAGATATTTCTATGTCTTACTTCTTTCTCTACAGATTCATTTAAAGTCTTTTGATGAGACCCAGTACAGTGCTAAAGAGACTGAAAAACAGCCGCCTTCAACTTCTACCAATGATTCGGAGTAAACCAAAATTACTTGTGTGATATTTTCTTATGCCATAAAAACATTGTTTTCTGGTGCAGTCCTGCTAAATGGCAAAAAATAGAGGATAATTGTTTGTTTCAGTGTAAGATGGGATTTTCTTTCATCGAGTGAAAAGCAAGGTTTTATTTTCACGAGTGGCGAAGCCACGAGTGAAAATATAACCCTTGCTTTTCACGAGATGAAAGAAAATCCCATCTTACACAGAAACAAACAATTATTCCATTTCTTTTATGCTTTTAACAGAGAAATATTAATGTTAAGCCGCCAATTAAGCACTTGGGCCATGTCAAATACCCCTTATTGAGCCTCTTAAAATCAATGTGATCCAGACTTATTACCATTTTGATGGCGTAGTAATCTGCACATGCGACACAAAAAACATAGTGTATGACATAATTATTTGAATTAAAAGGCGGTAAGAGCAAAAAATAGTTCCGGCAAAAAATATTTAAAAAAAGTTATAATTCACTGTAGATTATAACGTTATAATCTACTGAGAAAAACTCTATAATTCACTGCTTAGCATAAAAGAAAGCAATTTATTTATGCTTTTCGGTGGATTACCACGATATAGCAGTGGATGATCACTTGGTAATCCACTGCAGTGGATTATCACCAATCGCTTTTATTATGAATTTTCCCCGTAGGGCTCCCCAAGAATCGTAGTCAATCGTGTCTTATCGTTAAATTCCGGCAGTCCGATTTGTCGCGAACTACTCACCGGAAGAGCACGAATCCAAACTCGGGAGCAACGAAGTCAATCGGATGACGTCATTATACCGCCAACTGTCACGCACATGTGTTCGACATAAAACGTGGGGCTCAACACGGGATAAATAATGTACGTTCGCTTTCAATTTTTAAACAATTTCGTTTAAAAAGTGGCTTAAAAGCATAAATAAATAGAATAACTGTGTTTTTTCAGTGTAAGATCGAATTTAATCCATTTCGTGAACATCAGACTGTTATATTTTCACTCGTGGCTTCGCCACTCGTGAAAATATAACGTCTGATGTTCACTCAATGGATTAAATTTCGATCTTACACTGAAAAAAACAGTTATCCTCTATGTCTTACATCAAGGGTGATCATGAAACAAAAGAAAAAATCTATAGCCCATCTGTATTTAAGGCATTTGACTGCTTAAAGCGACTCGCAACCAGATGGTGCATTAAAAATAGTAATTTGTAAATATGTGTCAAACGCTTATATAACTGGTAAAGAATTAGTTTAGGATAATAAATTCTGTTTAAAAAAATGTATTTCAATAAAAAAAAATACTGGTCTCTGGTGGGATTCGAACCCGGGGCCCGGCATTGGCGGACAGAAGGCAAAATAGGGGAAACCGCTTATTTAACGTATTTCAATGTGTAGCGATCGAAAGTGCATACAACTTCGTAATTCGGCTCGGGTTTATGTCTGAGCCCGTGTAGAGAAGCAACAACAACAACTATACCGTCTACTAGTCGGTATAGAAAAACGATGGAAAATATCTAAAAATCTAAGATTCGGTGACGATTCTTGAAACTTTTTTTGGACTGATCATATTTTTTTAATGTCAGAAGCCAAATAATGCCACAAATTTGCTTTTATTTGAGTATTTTATTTTATTTTGACAAGTACACCATCCGGTTGCGAGTCCCTTTAAAGCAGGATCAGGGCTCCAGATAAGGGGGGTATTTAAAAAACTGAACTAAATATGTCTGATTTAACCCTATGGTGTGATTACTCATTAGAATTGCCTTTTTGAGACGATTCTAATGAGTAGTCACACCATAGGATTTGGTGCTAAAATGTTTGAGAAAATGTTGGATTTGTTCAGTTTACCGGTACTCCCAGTTATCTGGATCGCTGGCTAGATGAAAGTAAAGCAGAAAACTTCTAATAGGAACACTCTGCTTACATTCTATCTTGTTTTAAGCTGTCACCTGTATCAAAATTCATCAGTGAATAATCATCTACTGATGTGTAAAGTCCGAAACTAAATCACCAACGTTTGATGTTTATTTCTATTGTTTTATGAATTATGAATTTATATCATGTTTACTCAAAATAAGCCAAATATTGTACGTTTTTGGATCACATAGCTGTCAAAATCTTCAAGTTAATGTCGATTTCAGAAGGAAAGGAGACAAGATTGTTGGGATAATGTACATGTATTTGCTAGAGAAAAACCTGGCCTCTCAAAATGAGATAAATTAGCAGTTTGATACATGTTTCAGCTTAATTCAGGACAAATGTAAAGCAATTTTTGCTTTACTTTTGTCCTGGGTTAAGCAGTCACATACATTTAGAGAGCTCCTTTGTTCTTCATAGGGTGGCAGCTCGCCGCAGCTGAACACAACTTTGAGGCATTTTTATTATTTCAACAAGTAACTCTTGTGGATTATTAGGTTCCCTCGTGGACTGTTTTAGTTGCCAAAACATGAACCAATCTACTTGGAATTCTGGGTATTTAAATAAATACTGGTCTAAATTAGCAAACAGTATAAACCCTGATCAGAGGGCTCCTATAGGAGCCCTCTAATCTGGCTCTATAATGTTTGTAAATGTAATGAGTACAGCGTTCCCTCTCTACAACGGCCCTCCCAACAACGATTCCCTCCTTACAACGACTCTTGTCGCAGTTCCCTAATCAAGACAATTATGTCTAATGCTTTTACTGCTTTAATATCGTCTGCTAAAAGTTGTCGTCTGCTGTTTTTCTCAGAGTTACATATTGGACATTTTGAAAGAAAAAAACTAAATGACGAGTGACAAACAGCTTGAATCCAGATCAGACGGCGCGTTACGCGGCGTCTGATCTTGATTCAAGCTGTTTGCAAATGTAAGCGGATTTCCCTCCCTCTTATGGCTCCCTCCGAACAACGTACACATTGTTGTCTCCCATTGGATGTCGTAGAGAGGGAGCGCTGTATATTTTAAACAGGTCCATGGTGTTTAAAGAGTTATGACTGAGGGAGTTTAGTATGGGATAGCAGGACTGCATTGTTTGAGGGTTTACTTTATTGTTAAATATAACTTGTATTTATTACTGTTCAAATTGATGTGATGTGATATTGTGAATGTTATATAATCAAGTCTCCAGATAAGAGGGAGTAAACGGAACATTTCCAATAGACTATTTTATCCTGCATTAAGCTGTCTTAGCATAGTGATATACCAGTATCTCAAACTTATTCAAATTTATTGGAATGCTTTTATTTCTAAGATGATCAAACCAATGTAGTTAAACTATATGGTTTTACATTGAAATATTACATATGTTACTATTATTGTATGTCAAGTAAGCTTGTTAAACAATTACAGTATAACCCCTCTATTTCAGCCACTAACAGATGAGCAGATGTTTAAGGCAAGTGACTGCTTACAGCAAGGTGAACCTAAAACAGAAAGTAGCTTTAGGAGTTTTCTGTTTTAGGTTCACCTTGCTTTAAGCTGTCACTTGTATTTTATGTAATCAAGAAGCCTTCGTTTTAGTGATCACTGTAGAGAAATTTTACTGTACTCAAATTGAAGTGAAGTATTTGTCTTGAATACATCTTAATGCAGGATAAAAGAAAAAATAGGAAGCTCCTACAGGATCGTTTTGCATTATTTTTGCGCTGCATTAAGGAATCACATGTATTAAGAGTCACATGCTTCATCAAAGATTTGTTGCATATCACCAGTTTGTTTGTTTCTAATTCAATGCCGTATGATGTAACATATATTTTGTTTAAATACTCAACTTCTTTATTTCAAGTCACTTTATATACCTGTAGTTCTGTTTAAGCGGATAGCATTGCAAATCAAACAATGATATGCTTTAAGTGTATAATAGGCGGAACATTAAGTTGCAATATATAGATTGTGTTTGTAGGCACTAGGTTGTCATGGGTTACATAATAACATTTGTTGTGGGTAAGATTATTATACTTCTTAACTACTGGTAGGTCCAGACTCTTTTATAATTTGTAGGATTCATGTAGATATGGATCTGGCATGTCAAACATTGCAGATCTTAGCTAGAGACTTTTGCTTTCTATAATAACAGGGTTTAATATTCCTTATAAAAGTGCTTTGCATGCTTCTATAGGTACTTTCTGCTTTACTTACAAGCCGTTTTCTGTATTGAACACCATCTATAAAGTATAATTTGTGGTAAATACAGTCAAACCTCTCTATTATTACCATTTAATTGATTCAATCATTAGGTGATTTTATAACAGGTGACTGTTTAAAGCAAGGTGACAGTAAAACAGAAAGCTCCTTGAAGCTGTCTCCTGTACATGTATTTGAATGAAACAATCAATTAGCCTCTGTTTTAGTGGTCGTAATAGAGGGGGCTTTTGTTGTATATGGTAGATGTAAGACACATCATAAAAGGGTTAATGTTAAAGATACCAATTTTTCCAGGAGAGAATGGCCACTGAACACAAATTTCAATTTGTTCTTTCATCACACTTCTTGTTGTCCCCAGCATCTAATGATGTGAGAAGTACAGTAGAAACCCCTCTATCAGGACCACACAAAAAGACATATTGACTATATGAAAGACAGGTTTAAGCAAGATCAAAGGAAAACAGAAAGCTCTTTTAGGAGCTTTCTGTTTTACTTTTACCTTGCTTTAAACATTCACCTGTGTTAAACACCTAATGATTGACCCAATTTAGTTGTCATAAAAGAGAGGTTTTATGGCATGTAGCGATTGTCTTGGCTTCCGTCCATTCATCTGTGGTTAACCAGATTTTACCGTTTCATCTCGCATTAACAACTCACTAGAACATTTGGATACTTCAACAGTTGTTGTCTTGGACCATTCCAAAAGCTGATATATCACCTTGAGTTGCCTAGTTTAAACTTTACACAGGGTATTAGTCTATTAGAACAACCAAATTATTATAAATGACACTTGTACAGCATGAGAAGGGTTTGACAAGCGAAACAGAAAATTGTCTGACTTTATTGTAACATTGGATGTATTGTCCTTGTTTACATGTTGGTATCCCCCTTCCTCCTTATGGCTTGAACAAATAACCAGGGCTGATGGCTCCAGATAAGAGTGAGTAAACTGAACAAAATCAACATTTTCTCACTAATTTCAGCTCCAAATCCTATGGAATTACTACTCATTAGAATCGTCTCGAAGGGACAATTCTATTGAGTAGCGACACCATAGGGTTTAATGCAGAAATAAAGATTTTAGGTTTTGAATCTGGAGCTCTGATAACCTTTATCCGATTGTTTTTAAGGCAGGTGACTGATTATTTTATAGCAGGATAAAATTAAAGCTCCTATTGGACATTTCTGCTTTACTTTCATCATTATCAAGCTTACAGCCGCCACCTATATTTAAAACCATTAATAAATCTTTTTTTTTGTGGCATTTATGTAGAGGAGTAAAGGGGTGACATATGGCCATTCTGTTAAGAAAAGGGTTACTTCACTTCCTTGTTGGTGATATAGGTTCTCAAGTGAACAGTGTTTCTGTTACTGAACTGGGGTCCACAATTTATTTCCTTTATGAAAGTTAATTACAGTGTAACCTACAAAAACCAAACTCCTTTCATCTATACTATAGTCAAATAACAAAGTCATCCATATCCTACTGTGTTAATAGCAGTTGGTTGCAGAAAGCAATGTGGAAATAAAGCAGAAGGCTATCTAGAGGAGCTTTTTGCTTTACTTTCATATTGCTTTAAGCTACCACCTGTAAACAACACTATCAATGATAATTGCTTGTGGGGCTTATATTAAGGATCTGGATCCAAAATGTGTGAAATATTAACCTGGTATTGTCCATGGTATGAGATAGATTACATGTACATTGTATATAGCTTTGATATACTGTGCACAAGGGGTTATGGTGTAGCTTTAAAGCTTGTGCATATTGTTAAATTTTAATTTACAGTTAATCTTGTATTATGCAGACACTCAAAAAATAATAAGATTGGTTTTTGTCAGTCTTGACTTAAAGATATGTAGCTGCATAATGCAGGACAAAGGTAAAGCAGAAAGCTCCTATAGGAGCTTTCTGCTTTACCTTTGTCCCGCATTAAGCTGTAACTAATCTTTAAGTTTTAGAGGTATATGCGGCTTTAAGTATGCCTCCTCAGAGTGTTGCAGCTTAACTGTCGTTTCTAGAGTCATCAAATCTTCTGTTTTGTACTTTGTTACTAATGGCATGTTTTGATAAAATCAGACGTGGCAAAGTTAACTTCTTGTTCTGCATCAAGTTTGCTGTATTATGTTCACTTAATCTGATGGGAAGCCGAGTTATTACGCTTTTACAATCATACTATCGACATAATGAATTGAAAACATAATGAATTCATTCAAGGATATATAAGTTTCATCAGGATCCAAGTTATTGGCTAGGAATATCACAACCTCACCAGTATTGTGCTAAAGCTTAATGACGTGTTCTTAATTACACCAATGACACTAAATGTTCTTCCTTGCTAGAATCAATAATAAGAATTGTTTTTGTCTCGCTGCGATGAAGGAGCAAAAGCGTGACCAATGTGTTGATTTTTTGTAGGCTGCGAACATTTGCATTTAGCTCCAAAGTTACAAGAATGGCTTTAGTAGTCATCTATCATGATATAGGTATAGTTTCCCTAGGTTTCTTAACCCTTTACCCCATAGGTTTCTTCTAGCTTTGAAAATAGGCGACTGCTTAAAGCAGGTTGAAAGAAAAGCAGAATGCGCCCTAAGGCGCATTCTGCTTTACTTTCAACCTGCTTTAAGTAACCACCTGCTAGAAATTTAGAAAATATTTCTTTTAATACATATCTAATGACTGTATAGATTGGAACTATTTTCTTCCGTGGAGGATTAAATGGAATGCGCTTAAAGGCGTTTCTATAAGGTAAAGGGTTAATTATCAATACAGAGTATACAGTGAAGAGGCAATTCTACAAGGAAAAGGGAAAAAAATGGTGAACTTGGTTTAGAGATTATTTTGTTGTTGATAAGCATGTTTAAACTTGTACTAAGTAACCATTGAAAGGAATATGCATAGACAGATTAACCCATTACCTATAACCTGTTTTAGGTTTTGAAGATAGTGACCATATAAAGCAGGTTGAAAGTAAAGCAGAATGCACCCTTAGGTGCATTCTGCTTTACTTTCAGCCTGCTGTAAGCTTCCATCTGTAAAGATAAAAAAAATCATATGGTGCATATTCATGCCACTATTTTCTTCAATCAAAGAATAAATTAAAGGTGTAAAAAGGTGTAATGTATCTATGGGGTAATGGGATGAAACAGAAAACCATTGCAGAAAGCTACCAATGGAGCTGTATACAGAAACTTTTGTGAGTATGTATCGTAAGAGAATCGATCCACGTTGAATGGTTCCTTAACACTAGTTAAACTGCATTATATTATGTCAACTGTTGAATGCATTATGATGTGTGTAGACGTTATCTATTCCACCTTTCAGGGGAGTTCTGCAGTAGATGAATGTAGAAGTTGTTAAAGAGAAACAAAATTATATATTTTTGATATATGTACATAGTTGTTACACTGCGGATACATGTCTACAAATAAACATCATTAACACAGGAGGAAGTTAATGTTTTCTATTTCATTCCTTAACCCCTTTGAACCCTAGTCCCGCATATAGGCATCATTTGCAAACAGTGAACATGTGAATAGTACACTTGTCCTATGGGATAATGCAAACAGTGAAGACCAAGATCAGAGGGCTCCGAAAGGAGCCCTCTGATCAGGGACTTCACTGTTTGTCATAATGCCAAACATTGATAAAAACAACCCTTAAAAGTCAGAAATGGGCTAGGCTAAAATGGAGACTGGAATTGTCCATTTAAAGTTTCAGGGAGGAAAGAGTTAACCCATTGAGATGTCTGTAGGCAGAGCTCCAGATAAGAGGAGTATTTCAAAAACTAAAATCCAACATTTTCTCAATATTTTAGCACCAAATCCTATGGTGTTACTACTCAAAGAGACAATTCTAATGAGTAGTTACACCATAGAGTTTAATGCAGAAATAAAGATTTTAGTTTTTGAAATACTCCCCTTATCCTATATGACAACTCATAAGGTTATTCTCGAAGAGACTATTCTAATGAGTAGTCGAAGCAAATAAGAGTTTAGAAGAAATGAAAGGAATTTCAAAAGAACAACAGGTTACTGTTCAGGTCAATTGCATAGAATTTACTAGTCCTTTAAAGATTGTTCCTGTGAACAGTACAATTGTCTTAAATGCAAACAATGTAGACCCAGATCACAGGGCTACAAAAGGATCCCACTGAACAGGGTTTGCACTGTTTGTCATTTTGTAATAAATTGTAAAACAAAAAAATTCTACACAGTAAAAATGGAGTAAACTTTATTAGAAACTTTAATAGTCCATTTGAAGTTTCTGGGGTGAATATGTTGATTCTTTTATCTGGCACCATTATAAATAACAAACTCGAAGTTACTTTCCTTTCTCTTAATATTGAAAGCATTTTCACTGAATCTATGATGAACTTTCTTATTTTTGATGCACACCAGAATAAAATCCAGCTTAAAACATTAGGTTTTTATTCTATTTGAAAGAAGTGAATCTTCTTGCGATTGAAAAACACATATGTTGCATATAATCATTATATGCTTTTAACCCATTACCCCATACATGTAAATACACATTTTTACGTCTCTAATTTATTCCTCCACTGAAGAAAATAATTCCAATTCATACAGTTGTGAATATTTAACATTAGAAAAAATTACTATATATTCTAGCAGCTGGTAGCTTAAGGGCTAAAAGTAAAGCAGAATGTGCTGTTAGGTGCATTCTGCTTTACTTTCATTCTGCTTTAAGTGGTCACCTGTCTTCAAAACTAAAATCAGGCTAAGGGGTAATGGGTAAACTGGGGACGTGTTAAATTTTGTAAAGTACTCCATTTCTCAGTGGTTTCTTATATCCAGTTCTCCTGTCAAACAAATTAACTCTATTTGACACTCTGTATGGCTGGCCTGGCAACTGATTGGTAAATCTGTCAAATGTCGACAAAGTGTGCCTTCCACGTATATATTTCTTAAGTAATATTACACGCTGACTTTTTTTAGACAGTCTCTTTTCTAGTGAAAATTTATTAATCCTTTTGAGGGCTCTTGGATAATAATGATAACGAACAATTGTTCTCACAGCTACAAGATTGTAGCATGGTGCAGATTTGATCCTTTGTAAAAGACTGCTTTCCGTTACAGGTTTTTTAAGCACATTTTCTTGAAGTGTTGACACTTTTCCTGGGGCAATTGGTCTTTGAATAGATGTGAAGTTCTTGTAAGGTGCGCTGAAAGTAGAGATATATTTATACATTACATTTTACATCTTACTAATCTGCAGTTATGTCAAACTGTAAGGACATCCCATGATGGTCACAGAATGTCTTCAGTCTTTGCCTTAACCCACTTGCCTGATGCCCGCGGCAAGTGGTTTCTGAATGGGGCAATTGAGATATGCATCATAATTTGGCCATATTTCAGTTAACCCCATAGCCCATTTCAAGTATTGAAGATAGAAGTGACCACTTAAAGCAGGTTGAAAGTAAAGCAGAATGTGCCTTAAGGCACATTCTGCTTTACTTTCAACCTGCTTTAAGGTGGTTCGACAGCGGGCGGCCCGCATCTCGAGTTCCGGAAATGCTGATGACTTTCACCTGATCTTTGCGGCACGTGCTTATAGTAGAAACTTTAGATAAAGAAAAGTTTGATCTTATTCAGTGTCTTCTCTGTTAGCGCAGTGGTAACGGTGATTGACTTGCAAACCAAGGGTTCTGGGTTCGATTCCCACTCAGTTCAAAACTTTTTTTTTAACAAATTGTCTGATTTTAGTGACTAGTCATTTCATAACGCAGTGATCGAAAACAGGCTATGTTTAGTCACGTAATAATGAATAATATCAGATGCAAGTATAGTCAAGTGACAGCTAAATTTGTGAGTATTTATAGCCTATATGACAGATGGCAGCTTAACACAGGACAAAAATAATGCTAAAAGATAGATCCTAAAGGAGCTTTTATGCATTACTTTTGTTATGCATTAAGCAGTCACTTGCCATTAAAGATCTACAGGCTACTGTTTTCAATGGTCCCTTATTACAGGTTTGACTTATGGTAATATTTAGAGCTGACGGCATTTTAAAGTTGAACTCAAGGGAGTTTACTCGTTTTGTGTTTACATTTTGTCAGAATTTCAGGAAATCATGTATAAAATGTAAATTCCACTGTAGATTTTCATTAAATTTTTGTGACTAGTAGAAAAAGTTATATCTATCTAATAAGAGTAAAATAAGTGTACGTTAAACAGCTAGATTTTTTGTAATTTGAGATTTTCAGAATTTGACTTTTTTTAAATATTGATATTTCCAACAAATATGTCATGAAATACTTTTGTTTGCCCAATATCTTATAGTCTATGTACAGTTTACTTGAATGTACAGAAATTATTGAGTTATATCATTTTATTAAGAAAATATTCCTGTTTATCAAAAAAGGAGCTTTTCTCAACAAAAGGCCCTGTCAGAAAAAAACGGCACTGTAACTTTTTTTTTATTTTAACGATTTTTCACTCTCCATATGGTATATTTCAATTTAATCAAGGTTTCAAAGAATTCTGACACAGAATAAGCTGACCCGCGAACCACCTTAAGCTATCATCTGCTAGAATTTAGAAAATATTTCTTCGGATACATATTTGTGACTGTATAAATTGGAACTTTTTTCTTCAGTGGAGGAATAAATTGAAACAGCTAAAAGGCGCTTCTATGTGGGAAAAGGGTTTTAAAAAAGCAGTTTTTATCAGGTTCAAGCAAGTGGTATGAAACAATTCAGGAAAAGACTGACAAAATCTGCCTTTTTTTACTGTTATATGTCATTGAATGGTACATTGAAAGTACTGGTAACACTACTGAGTCTAATATCATCACGTCTTTAACCATTTTTTTTTCTATTTATTACTTCTCTCCATCAATACTGATGATTATTAGAAGGGGCACTTTTTAGATGCACCATTGGAACTGTTCAGGCCGCTCATTTTATCCTGACACCAACGAACCAGTCATAATGCTAACCAAAAATTCTGAGCGCCAAGGAGGGAAACCATTACTGCCTGCTGCTGAATTTTCAAGTATTTGGTTTGACCCGGCCAGGGATTGAACCCGCAGCCGGAACGCCTTTACTTTGCCGGTCCCCAAAAATTCCGGGAAATAATGACATTTTACTGTTCATATATGTAGAACCCCGTGATAAATAGGCTATCTTGGAAAATAACGGGATTTTGACCTCAAAATCGGACTCTGTGTACCTTTTTCAACAGAAAAATCAGGTGTTAGCGCCCCCGAATCCCCCATGGTCACTTCAAAATGAAAAACAGAGTGGTGGCGTGTTTACTCTTGCATGGCAACCTGTTGGTAAGGAAGAGCGTGGAGACCGACAAAGTAAATTCTAGTATCCCCCGCAACCCACACTGCAAGCGGATGCTCTACCACTGAGCTATACAGGCGGTGAATTTTGCTACAGATATAGTTTTTGTAACAATTATTGGGAACATAAAGAATTAAGCATCACACAGGCGCTTCCTGCAATAATTTTATCCTGCATTTAGCAACTACCTGCATTTAAAATTTATGAAAGGGTATTTCATTTTGTGTGTGATTTAAATAAAAGATTGACTGACAACGAGCTTGATGATTGGAAAACTGGCATCTGTTATCGACCACATACCGCCTGTGAATATACTTAAAATTGAGATATCCGATTATTTTTGTCCGACTATTATACCACTTGCTGGATTTTCAGCATGAAATAGATTTAAACATGGTGTCTCACCCAAGCGATATAAAAAGCAGTTTGATAGATGAAAATATATCCGATCTCGACAGAACCTACCATTTACTTGCCAAATGGCACTTGGAAAACAGCGTAGATAACGCCTTTATTGTAAACATTTTCCCCGTCTAGGTCAATATGGTTGTCAGTGTTTTATCCTAACCCTCTAAAAGAAGGGGAATAACTCTGAAGGCACGCGAAAGATATGGCGACCAAAACAACGAATTTGGTGCACGATATTGAGCAATCAGATGGAATATCACATTGTTTAACAACGTTTTCACACATTGTTACAGTTATATTGTCTTATCTCAATGCACGAGAACTGAATCAATGTTCCAGGTAATCTGTCACCCTCACGTTTGACTACATGTGAGAAACTCAGGTTTTCAACATTTTTTTTTTTTGCATTCAGTTTCATCTATTTCTATTTATTTTCATAACCCATCAATTCTGATGATTATGAGAAGGGGCACTTTTTAGATGCACCATTGGGACTGCACCCGGTCGGGGATTGAACCCCCAACCTCCTGCACTGCAAGTGGACGCTCTACCACTGAGCTATACAGGCGGTTGACTACTGCTGCACCATCTGGAACTCTCACCAGAAGACACTCACGTCTAAAGTCGAGATGGCTCAGAGAAGGGTGAAGCATTTCGTAACTAACAGGTACCATAATACCAGCTCAGCGTCACAGATATCCTCGCTAGCCTACATTGGGACAGTCTCGAAACACGTCGTATGAAGTTGAAGCTCACCATGCTATACAAATTGTCAACAACCTGGTTGATATTGACACTTCTCCATACCTCAAGTCAGCAAAGACGCTACCACGGTCGGCCACAGTACCAGGTTCCTGCTGTATCAAGCATTCACAAGCTGCTTCAAGTATACTTTTTTCCCTCGCAGTATCCCACTATGGAACTCACTTCAAGCCACAGTGGCTGAGGCCCACTTCTTGGTATCCTTCAATAGTGGGATCTCCAGCCTACCATTCTAAGGCAAATCTTCCGTTCCGGTTATCAAGTAGTATCAAATGAGGGGCCTGAGCTGTGACAGCAGGTCTAGTATCCAGGTAGCTCTACGCAAGCTGAATTGGGCATGCCCTGATGGTCGAAAAGTAACCGGACACACATTTTCTTTTCTTTCTCTCTTTATCTATCCAGCACAACTATTCTTGTAATCTAGACGACTATCTCCTCCTCTTTTTTTTACTTTCCTTTTTCTTATTTGCGCACCGTTGCATAGTTGTCAAGTCTGACAGAGCAACGTATCAACGTAGACGTAGAACGTAGACGGACATAGAAAATACATGTTTATATAAATGTATACATTTGAACTATTTTCTTCAGTAAAGGAATAAATTAAAAGTGCTAAAAGGCTGTATGGGAGAAATAATGATTAAGAAGTACAGTGCTCCTTCCCTACAACTCCATCCTTACAACAACCCTTTCCGAAGTTCCCCACATGGGACAATTATGTCTAACGGTTTTATTGATCCAATATCGTCTGCTTAAAATTGCTTTCTGCTGTTTTTCTCAAAGTGATAATGTTTGTTTCTATATACTGATACACACCCCTTTATGAGCAGGGGCACTAATGAGGTGCACAAGGGACTGTACCCGGCCGGTCACTTTATCCTGACACCGACGAACCAGTCGTAATGCTAACCCATAATCCTGAGTGCCAAAGAGGGAAGCCATTACTTCTATTTTTTTTTAAATCTTTGGTTTGACTCGGCCTGGGATTGAACCCGCAACCTCTCCCACTGCAAGTGGACGCTCTACCACTAAGCCACTCAGCGGGTATAATGGACGTTTTGAAGAAAATTAATTAAAAGACAAGTGACAAATAGCTTGAATCCAGATCAGACGCCACGTTACACGGCCTCTGATCTGAATTCAAGTTGTTTGCAAATGTAAGCCAATTTCCCTCACTATAACGACTCCCTCCAAACAACACACACTCTCTGTCTCTCATTGGGTGTCGTTGTAGAGAGGGAGCACTGTAATATGTTCTGATGTATACTTTCAGAGTGTGTACTCTTTGGCTGCATGTGGCAAAGAAACTGAAGAAACTACGACAAACTAGAGCCTGGACTTGCCTTAATTATGAGACATGGGAAGAAGAATCAGATCTGGTTGAGAAGACTAAAGACTTCTTCAGGGTTTGTTTATAATAACCGTTTGAATGTCAGAAACAAGTTTCCTACAATTTTCAAACAGTTTGGATTCAGATCAAAATAAGTTACATGGTTTTTATGAGGGTCCAAACTGTTTGCCATTCCAGTTTTAGATCATCACATTTAGAGAAAAAATAGATCATTTATGTAGCACACAACATTTTGAAAAATAGAACAGTAAGTTCACCTACTTGCGGAACATGCAGGAAAAATGGCCTCTGATTAGCACAAGTAATATACATGTATATGCATCAAAATTTGGCACAACACAGAGCACCAGATAAGGGTAGTTTTTCAAAAACTAAAATCTTTATTTCTGAATTAAACCCTATGGTGTCACTACTCAATAGAATCGTCTCGAAGAGACGATTCTAATGAGTAGTAACACCATAGGATTTGGTGCTGAAATGAGTGAGAAAATGTTTGATTTGTTGAAATAACTACCTCTTATCTGGAGCCCTGACAACATACTATTACAGTATAGAATGCACAAAAAAGACACATTCTGCATTACTTTCCAATTGCTTTAACCCTTTGAACCTTAGTCCTGCATATTGGCATCCTTTTCAAACAGTGTACATGTGAATAATACACTTGCCCTATGCAAACAGTGAAGACCCAGATCAGAGGGCTCTGAAAGGAGCCCTCTGATTAGGGTCTTCACTGTTTATCATAATGCCAAACATTGACAAAAACAACCCTTAAAAGTCAGAAATGGACTAGACTAAAATGGAAACTGGAATTGTCCATTTAAAGTTTCAGGGAGGAAAGAGTTAAGTGGCACCCTGTCATCAAAACTAGAAACAGGCTATACCTATGGTCCGTAAAGGGATAAGTCAAACTTATTCATATTTCTACAGTTGTATTTTGAAATCTTAATCTTCCCGAAGATACCAGTATTTTATAGTTAAAACCTGACTAATGATGTTATCGTTGTTTGACTATATTTTGTTTGTTTTTCTTTTCAGAACTTGTATACAGAGCCCAAAGTTGTTTTTATGTTTTATCAAACACCATGTTATGATACATGGGTTATAACAGAGTTATGCCAGTCAGAGATTCCTCCTGATTGTAAATTTGTGGGTGTCGCTGCTGGAGGAATCATTGGTATGAAATATCATGCAATAACCTATTTATTACCCTATAGTCTGGTTCTTGTTTTGAAGACAGGTGTTCACTTAAAGCAGGTTGAAAGTAAAGCAGAATGTGCAGTAAAGGCACATTCTACTTTACTTTCAGCCTGCTTAAAGGTACCAGCTGCTAGGATATAGAAAATAGTTTTTACGTTGCATAATGCATGACTGTATAAAATGGAAAGATTTTCTTTAGTTGAGGAGTAAGTTACACCTGTGAAAAGGTGTGTAAATTTATGGGTTAACAGGATAAAATTAACAAAAAATGATTTAAAAAAACAACAACAAAAAATGATTAAATTGCTGCTGATTCTTAGCAAGCTGTTTGCAATGGATATACAGTAATAGTTGGAGGATAAATACTTTAACTGGGAAACAGTGACATACTGGTATTCTCTCCAGTGCCACAACATTCTTGTTGTTTCTGTTGTAAACGTAATATATAAATCATTTTTGTTGCCACTATTCTCTATTCTTGTAAGCATTGTTATGTTGAAATGATGTCTGTTCTGGGTGTGGTATCATGCCATATGTCCAAGACATGCTATCATTGTATGGCTGTACCAGAGCACCAGATAAGGGTAGTTTTTCAAAAACTAAAATCTTTATTTCTGAATTAAACCCTATGGTGTCACTACTCATTAGAATCGTCTCGAAGAGACGATTCTAATGAGTAGTAACACCATAGGATTTGGTGCTAAAATGAGTGTAAAATGTTTGATTTGTTAAAATAACTATCTCTTATCTGGAGCCCTGAGTACTATATCTGTCTCAAGCAGACACTCAAATACTGTTGCTGGGATGATAAACCCAAACCACTCACTCACTATCTCTGAGAGGCTTCTACTAGATCTAAATTCCCCTCCATGGAATATTTCAATATAACCTTATTTTAATGTTTAACCCTTTACCCCATGGCCTGTTTCTAGTTTTGAAGACAGGTGACCACTTAAAGCAGGTTGAAAGTAAAACAGAATGTGCCTTAAGGCACATTCTGCTTTATTTTCATCCTGCTTTAAGCTACCATATTCTTGAATATCGAAATTATTTCGTATGATTCATTCATGACTGTATAAAGTGACACTATTTCCTTCAGTGGAGGAATAATGTAAAGGAGTAAAAATGTGTATTTATTGGGTAATAGGTTAAGAGACATCAAACACCAATTGGAATTTTATTTGTTGTGACCTCTAGGTACCTCATGTGACCTTAAGCAGACCTTGGAGCTTGAAGAAGGGATTGGAATGACCATTCTCTGCCTGCCCCAGTATGATGGAGTGGACATAGTCTGTGCAGAAACAGAGGAGGATGAGGAGCTAGACATATCAAGGTTGGATATTAACCTTTTTAGTTCACTAGACGAATGTCCAGGAGAGCTTATGTTGTCACCCAGTTGTTTGGGTTGCCGGTCTCGTTAGCAGTTTAAAGAAAGTGTTTGTAACTTCTATGCCCTTTGACATACAGCTTTCATACTTGCAGCTCACATGCCTTGAGACAAGACCTTTTCATACATGGGTAAATTTTGACCCCTGTGAACTCGACCTTGACCTCAGCCTCAATTTTTAAGTTTCAAATGTATGTTTAAAGGGACTCGCAACCGGATGGTGTACTTGTCAAAATAAAATAAAATACTCAAATAAAAGCAAATTTGTGGCATTATTTGGCTTCTGACATTAAAAAAATATGATCAGTCCAAAAAAAGTCTCAAGAATCGTCACCGAATCTTAGATTTTTAGATATTTTCCATCGTTTTTCTATACCGACTAGTAGACGGTATAGTTGTTGTTGTTGCTTCTCTACACGGGCTCAGACATAAACACGAGCCGAATTACGAGGTTGTATGCACTTTCGATCGCTACACATTGAAATACGTTAAATCGATCCGAGATAAACGGATAGTTCCGTGGTCCATTGGTCTAAGCGGTTTCCCCTATTTTGCCTTCTGTCCGCCAATGCCGGGCCCCGGGTTCGAATCCCACCAGAGACCAATATTTTTTTTTATTGAAATACATTTTTTTAAACAGAATTTCTTATCCTAAACTAATTCTTTACCATTTATATAAGCTTTTGACACATATTTACAAATTACTATTTTTAATGCACCATCTGGTTGCGAGTCGCTTTAACAGGGCTCCAGATAAGTAGAGTTTTTCAAAAACTAAAATCTCTATTTCTGCATTAAACCCTATGGTGTCACTACTCATTAGAATCGTCTCGAAGAGACGATTCTAATGAGTAGAACACCATAGGATTTGGTGCTAAAATGAGTGAGAAAATGTTGGATTTGTTCAGAAAACTCCCTCTTATTTGGAGCCCTGTTTAAGTTTTGAACAGTGCTCACAACTACCTTTCTTTTTGACCTATATATTCCTTACTTGCAGCACACATACCTTGGGACAAGAACTTTCCATCCATGTTAAAAAATTGCAACGGACATACTTTGGGACGAGACCTTTTTCTATACATTGGAAATTTTGACCCTTGTGACCTTGACCTCAGCCTTTGCATTTAAGTTTTGAAATGTGTGCTTCAGACTCTCAGTTTTGAAATATTCTCATAACAGCTATGCCCTTTGACCTAAAGCATTCATACTTGCAGCATATATGCCTTTAGACAAGTCCTTTCCATCCATGTGTAAACTTTTGCCCTGTGACTGTGCTTTCTGTTTCAAAATATGTCATTTTAGAGCTTTGTTGTTGTCAATTCTTGTTTCAGTACTTAATTGTATGAGGACTGGATACTATTGTACGACAACTGTTGTTTTGCTTCGGCACTAAAGTAAAATTTTCTCAAATTTCTTTTCAAATAGGGTGAGAGTATGAAATAATTCAGTAGATTTATCCTGTAAACAATGAATAAAGATGAGTCCAAAAACATAGATCTAGATCAATGTAAATTTCTTCAAAATCACGCACACATAGGATCTGTCATGAGTCGATGTTTAAGACAAGCTGATCTCAAACAAGTCTAGCTTAATAACATTTCTATTCTAGACTAGTTTGAGATCAGCTTGTCCTAAACATCGACGAGTGAAAGATTCTTTTTCTCACATAGCCAACCATTTTAAGCTAGTTTTAAAGCAATATGCATTTTTTTCCAACCCCTGTGACTTCAAAACGCCTTTATAAATAGTGACGTTATCATGACGTCATCAAATTGATCTCACACATGTTGGAGACAAGGATATTCTTGATTGTTGTTTGCTATAGAAAACAGAGGTAGTTATGTGAGAATAAAGGATTTCTCATAGTTCTCACATTTTCTATTGTCTGTTCTTCTAGTACATTCATATCTTTTAAATTCTAAATCTAACTAATGGTTGACAAGCATATCACATACAATGAAACACTTGCAACAGCAAGCTTGTACATTTGTATGTGTTTCCGGTTATTGGCATGTCCTTCTTTACAACGACATCAAATGGGAGACAAAGATTGTGCATGTTGTTCGGAGGGATTCATTATAGGGAGGGAAATTGGCTTACATTTGTAGACAGTTTGAATCCAGATCAGACCCCATGTAGCGCAGCATCTGATTTGGATTCAATTTGTTTGTCACTCGTTAATTTATTTTGTCAAAATGTACATTATGTAACTTTTGAGAGAAAAAAGGAGACAACAATTTTAGGTAAACTTTATTGCAGTTTTGAAGGTGTATGGCATAATTGACTTGTTTGGGGAACAGCGGCAAGGGTCGTTGTAAAAAGGGATTCATTGTTGGTAGGCTGTTATGGGGAGGGAGCACTGTAGACCCGATTCATATAGCGCTCTTTTCACACAGGAGGTGTGCATTCAAAAGCGCTGACATTTTTCCTGAACAAATTTGTCACTAGTTATACTAACGTATAAAATAATGTGAAATCTTACATTTTACTCATTGACAGTTCAGACGAGTGCAAGGCTGTGTTTACACTGGGTAGCGAGCCAGGAGGATCACGACAGGTGTGTTTCGATCTCATGAAGCAGTTTACTGGCAGCCTTGTAGCTGGAGGATATGTGGACAACATCATACAAACAGAGAGGTAACTTAACTGTCCATGGCTCCAGATAAGAGGGAGTAATCTGAACAAATCCAACATTTTCTCACTCATTTCAGCACTAAATCCTATAATGTTACTACTCATTAGAATCGTCTCTTCGAGACGATTCTAATGAGAAGTAACATCATAAGGTTAAATGCAGAAATAAAGATTTTAGTTCTTAAAATGCTCCTCATATCTGGAGCTCTGTCACCGCAACCCTTTCCTCCTTAGAGGCACCTTAGAAAGCCTTTACCTACTGCTCTACATAAGTACTACAAAGGAATACCCATCCACAGAGTTGAATAAATGCAGCTGATGCACCTTATTAAGCCTCTAATTTATTCCTGTACTGAATAAAATAGTTCCAATTTATGTAATCATGAATATATATCATAATAAATATTTTCTATATTCAAAAAAAATAAAAAAAATATAAGAGATGGTAGCTTGACCAGGCTGAAAGTGAAGCAGAATATGCCTTTGGCATATTTTTATTTACTTCCAATCTGCTGTAAGTGGTCACCTATCTTCAATTATAGAAACAGGCTATGGAGTGAAGGGTTACATGGGAAATAACAACTTATTTCCCACCGAGTGTGTTGATTTAACTCATTATCCCCTAAAACTTCCAATGGACAATTCCAGTTTGCAATAAAGACTGGTCCATTTTAGACTATTAAAGGTTGTTTTTTTGTAATAAATTGAAAAATGACAAACAGTGAAGTCCCTGATCAGAGGGCTCCCGCAGGAGCCCTCTGATCAGGGACTTCACTGTTTGCATAGGACAAGTGTACTCTACACAGGTACACATTTGGTAAAGGACGCATCTATGTGTCACTAGGGCTCAATGAGTTTACAACAGAGTTTGCATTTGTAATTTGTAATATCTTGTGGTCTATTTCAGGGACCAGTTTATCACTTTAAAGTGTGCTGCATTGTGTGGAAGCAGAGTGCAGGTGGCGTCTGTGATACTTAAAGAATCTGTGAACACACCAGCTAAAGCAGAGGACATGGTGAAGAAACTCAAAACTCACAACCTCAGTGAGGCCAACAGCTTTGCCTTCATGTTTGCCTGCATCGGTAGAGGCTCAGGAATGTACGGGGAACCAAACATTGAATCTTCAGTTTTCAGAAAACACTTTCCAAAAACCCCACTTTTTGGATTCTTTGGAAATGGTGAAATTGGGTTTGAATTTGTCAGTAGAAATGAGACCAGTGTAGACTTTCCTGAGAAAAAGAAGAGAAGGAGTCCCCCCAAGTTACATCATTCTTATACTACGATACTGGTCCTAGTATCAATTACTTGAAGTGGTGTTGTTTTTAGAGCTGGACATTAACTCATTCACCCCTGAAATTTTTAATGGTTAAATCCATTTTCCAATTAAGTCTAGTCCATTTTTAACTATTTATGGGTTGATTTTTACAATATATTTGAAAATTACAAGCAGGGCAAACACTGATCAAAAGTAGCCCTCTGATCAGGCGCTACAATGTTTGTTTTAAAACAAATGCACTTTTCACATGTTGACTGTTTGTTAACGACGACTATACTTGTCACTCGGGTTGAATGTGTTGCAGGATTGTCCGGGACAAGTAAACATTTGAGTTAAACTTAATTTAAATTTAACCCATTACCCCATAAATACACAGTTTTACGCCTTTAATTTATTACTCCACTCAAAACAAAATAGTTCCATTTTTTACAGTCAAAAATATCATGCATCTCAGAAATGTTTTCTATATTCTAGCAGATTGTAACTAAAAGCAGGCTACCTTCTTTAACTTATTGCCTGTCCTCAAATCTGGGTTAAAGTAGATCTCAATACTTTTACTGAAAGACAGAAATAAAGTGTTATTATCATTATATGCTTAATTCAGGACAAAAAGAGCTTTCTGCCTTACCTTTGCCCTACATCAAGCAGTTATTTGCATGTAGAGATCTCAATGCTTGTTATAGTTTATAGCATTACAAATGTTGAAGTAGCTAGTGACAATGAAAAGGCTTTAACCCTTTACCCCATAGAAGCGACTTTTAGCGCATCTAATTTATTCCTCCGCTGAAGAAAATAGTTCCAGTTTATACCCTCATGAACAATTACCATAACAACTATTTTTATGTAGCCTAGCAGATGGTTGTTTAAAGCAGGCTGAAAGTAAAGCAGAATGTGCCTTAAGGCACATTCTGCTTTACTTAAACCTGCTTTAAGTGTTCACCTGTATTTAATGTTATATACGGGTTATTTGGTAAAGGGTTAAGCATTAACCTTTTCCATCTATTAACCCTTTACGTCATGGCCTGTTTCTACTTTTGAAGACAAGTGACTGCTTAATGCAGGATGAAAGTAAAGCAGAATGTGCCTTAAGAATAGCACACTGCTTTACTTATAGCCTGCCTTAAGCTTCCACTTGATAGGATAAAGAGAATATTTCCTATGATACATATTCATGACTGTATAAAGTGGAAATATTTTTTTCATTTAGGAATAAATTGAAGGCGTAAAAAGGTGAACTGATGGTGTAATAGGTTAACATATAGTGAGGCTTTATGAAAACAATTACTACAGCATTCCCTCTCTACAACGACACCCAATGGGAGACACAAAATATGTTCGTTGTTCGGAGGGAGTCGTTACAAGGAGGGAATTTGGCTTACATTTGCAAACAGCTTGAATCCAGATCAGACGCCGCGTAACGCGGCGTCTGATCTGGATTCAAGCTGTTTGTCACTCGTAATTAAGTGTTATACTCTGAAATGGTCAAATATGTAAATTTTTGAAAAACATCAGACGACAATTTTATGCAAACGATATTGCAGCAATAAAAGCGTTAGACATAATTGTCCAGTTTGGGGAACAGCGGCAAGGGTCGTTGTAAGGAGGGAGTCGTTGTTGAGAGGGCCGTTGTAGAGAGGGAACGCTGTATCCTGAAGTAGCGGTCTAATCAGGGTCTGCACTGTTTCCTTATATGAGCCGTCTACATGTACAAGCTTTTCTACAGAAAATATTCCTTATTTTATCTATAGTGTAAGAGTTCAGATGGTGGACGTTCATAGTTTTATGTATGACTAATCAATGGGAGAAGGGTTAGTTTTGATAATAAATCATGGTAAGAAATTGCAGTGGGTTGAAACAGTGACAAAGAATTCATTTTGGCTGTCAATTATATAGACAATACTTAACCCAATTACCCCATATATACACATTTTTACACCTATAATTTATTCCTCTACTGAAGAAAATAGTTCCAGTTTATAGTCGTGAATATACACCATGAGAATCACACTCTATATCCTACAGAGGGTAGCTTAAAGCAGGCTAAAAGTATTATAGAATGCGCCTTAAGACATATTCTGCTTTACTTTCAACCTGCTTTAAGTGGTCACCTGTCTTCTAAACTATAGACAGGCTATTGGGTAATGGGTTAAACCAAAAGGAAATTCTGCTAGCGTCTTACTGGTATGTGTAGTATTTATTTTTATCTTTCATCTAGATCCAAGCTTATAAAGCTTTAGAGTCGAGTCTGAGATCATTCTCGAATCAGATCAATCAAATGTTTGAGAACAATCTCAGACTCCACTCAAAACCTTTTATAACCTTTGGGCAAGGTCTAAATAGAGTGAAAATGACCATGAGGCCAAAAAATGTTAATTGTTATCAAGCCAAAAAAGTTACTTCTTGTATTTTATGTTTGTCTTTGAAGTCTGAATAAATGTCACATATGTCTGTTGGTTGAAATATTTCTTGAGTTACAGTGAATCAGTGTCTGAATTGGATCCAAACAAATAAACTAGTGCTGTAAAAGTCAATGCTAATGAAGGGTGTGAATACAGTGAAACCCCTCTAAACCGGAACCTCTAAATACCGGAACTCTCTCTAAACCGGACAAAAACGTTGGTCCCGTTTCATACCCTTCATTTTAACCCATTACACCATAAATACGCCTTTTTGCGACCTTGATTTATTCGTACCCTGAATATGTATAATCAGAAATATTTTCTATATTCCAGCAGGTAATAGCTTAAAGCAGGTTGAAAGTAAAGCAGAATGCGCCTTAAGGCGCATTCTGCTTTACTTTCAACCTGCTTTAAGTGATCAGCTATCTTCCATACTAGGAACAAGCTATGGGTTAAAACCCCTCTAAACCGGAAACCCCTCTAAACCGGAAATTTATTTTGTCCCCACTCATGTCCAGTTTAGACTTGTACTTGTAATGCTAAAAGTATTAAGTTCTTGAAATTGCAATTGTTGTTGAAATCAGATCATTGTGTCAAGAGTTATCTGCCCTAGATGTACCTGACTAAACTAGAATATGTTGTATTCGAATATTGTTTACACTCTATAGTCTACAAATTCGAATGGATTTAGATTAGTATGGGTGAAATTCAAAGGTAAAGCTATCAGGATCCATTACAACAGGTGAGCGACATTAGGGACTTCAAAGGCCCTCTTGTTTTGGTTTATAAGGCTGGTGGCTGCTTAAACAACAATGAAAGTAAAGTTTAAAGCTCACCAATACATGTATACCTATTTGGGTTCAATGGAAAACAAGAGAGCAGTTTTATGGAAATAAACAAATTTATTGTTTAACACACAAGAGTTTTCAACAATTATTTTGGCTATCAAAGGAGACTTATAAGTAAGCATTAACAACTTTAACCTGTTAACGGTAACAATAATTTGCACACATCAGTGCTTTATAATATCCCCTCCAACAAACTATCTTCTAAGACATGTCACAAGGAAACGAATCCTCACACATTACAAACAGTGTAGATCCAGCGCAGCAGCAACATCTCCAGGGCTGCCATTTCTCCGGATTTTTCCTAAATCTTCGGATTTTTTCTAGTACATGGTAGCTTAAAGCAGACTGAAAGTAAAGCAGAATGCGCCTTAAGGCGCATTCTGCTTTACTTCGTGCCTGCTTTAAGCAGAAACATGTCTACAAAACTAGAAACAGGCTATGGGGTAAAGGTATGATTCTTAAAATCGCACTTGAAAAATGCAAATTTGGAAATCTTAGGATTTTTCATGTCAACTTATGGCAGCCCTGCATCTCAACATAGTTCCTGTCATCAGGATATGTAATATTACTGCGTAGCTGACATAAGCTGTGGAGCAGTCTTTCTGAATTAACTCTTTCAACACTATAATCTGTTTAAAATATACTCTTTACGCTTGCAAACAGTGTAGACCAAGATCAGAGGGCTCCTACAGGAGCCCTCTGATCTGGGTCTACATTGTTTGCTTATTTAGAGCATTATTTATTCAATTACCCAGAATCTAAGTAGACAGGTTCATGTTTTGCTATTTAAAATGATCCGAAAGGGAACTTAATAACCACAAGAGTTACTTAGTGTTGAAAAAGTTTAACACTAACAAAACAAAAAGGCAATACACTGAAACAATGAAAATGGCCCTTGTTCTAAACTATTACGATTTAACCCATTAATCCATACTGACTCATGTTTACGCATTGCGCAATATTCTCATACTGACTCATTTTGACACACTTTAATCCACTAGCTTGTATTGAGATAAGCACCGATAATTGCTTATCCCTTATGAGTTAATGGGTTAAACAGCCTGATCATTACACAAATATTAGGCAAACTGCTGGTAAGTCTAAACAGTTGGCAAATAGTGAATACCCTGATTTGATTTGTTTTGATTTTATGTCGCTTTCAACAGTATTTCAGTCATATCGCGACGTCCAGCTAATTATAGGTGGGGGAAGACCCCAGAAGTCCTTTATGCACTGTTTCAGGCATAAATCGACAACTGGGTAGAACCACCGACCTTCCGCAAGCCAGCTGGAAGGCTTCCCCACATGAAAAATCCGAACGACCCTACTGGGATTCGAACCCACAGCGGTGAGGAGCTTAGTGATGTAAGTCACAGTGACTAGGCCACGGAGGCCCCGTGAATACCCTGAACAAAAGGCTACTGGTTCCAATGTGCTGACTAAACCAAGTCTACACTGTTTGCAAGGTGGGGAAGTTTGTTTTCCTAGTGACCTTTGAATACAAGCACTTACTGTGGACCCATATAAATAAGCAGAGCATGTACAGTGGAACCTCTGAAAACAGAACACTTTCATACCCAATCAAAATTTCATTCAAACCAGATTCCAAATAAGGGAGGTTTACAGCCATGAAAAGAATGTTGAATTTGTAGTAGATTACCCATTACCTAATTGTCTATTTCTAGTTTTGAAGACAGGTGACCACTTAAAGCAGGTTGAAAGTAAAGCAGAATGCGCCTTAAGGCGCATTCTGCTTTACTTTCAGCCTGCTTTAAGCTACCATCTTCTAGGATAACGAAAATATTTCTTATGTTACCTATTCATGATTGTATAAAGTGGAACTAATTTTTTCAATGGCGGAAGAAATTTAAGGCATTAAAAGGTGTTTTCATGGGATAATGGGTTAAAACACATGGTAACTTGCTGGTAATGAAGGACAGCAGTAATGCAGAAAGCTTCTTTTAATGAGCTTTGTGCATATCTGTTCTCCTGCATTTATGTGTTTTAAACCTACGGGTATTCAATGAAGATTTGGTGACCAAGAAGAATAAATGTTTGGGACAGAGAAACTTCAGGAGACTTCTGGGCCCAAGGTTATAAAACTTAATTTCGATTACATGCTCTAATTTTTATAAGATACACTTCATTTAATTTTAGTAACCTGATTTTGGAACATATTTACAATAGAAATATGTCTGCAAATACTTGGTACAAATAAAATGTTTGCCGAAATGTAATGAGCTGAGAAAATTTCTGAGTTTTGAGCATGGAGCTCATTTTAAGTTTTTATAACTTTTGGGCCTGGTCTTAAAGAGAGTGTTTTTTTGAGGCTACACTGTACAGCGCTAAATTGTTTTATAAATAAAATCTCAAGTCCAGAGATGGAGATGATTAATTTTTATATCCAACAAATATAATGCCTTAAAACAGTAACAATTAGCAATATCAAATACAAGTGGTCAAACTTGTCTAGTAAAACACCTCTATAATGACCACAGCAATTAAGACTTGTTTATGGTATTTGACCAATGACCCCATTAATACGCCTTTTTACGCCTTTAATTTTTCCTTTACTGTAGAAAATGGTTCAAATTTATACAGTAATAAATATGTATAATAAGAAATATCTGCTATATACTAGCAGATGTAAGCTCAAAGCAGGCTGAAAGTAAATCAGAATGTGCCTTCAGGCACATTCTGCTTTACTTTCAACCTGCTTTAAGTGGTCACCTATTATCAAAACTAAAATCAGGCTATGGGGTAATGGTTTAAGGCAGGTGAAGGTATATTTTTGCCTAGCATTAAGCTTACTACCCTATAGCCTTTTCCTAGTTTTGAAGATATAGTTGACCACTTAAAGCAGGTTAAAAGTAAAGCAGTATGCGCCTTAAGCCTCGTTCTGCTTTACTTTTAGCCTGCTTTAAGCTACCATCTTCTAGGATATAGAAAGTATTTCTAATGGTTGTTGACTGTATAAATTGGAAAATTTTCTTCAGTTGGGGGATTAAGTCATAGGCATAAAAAGGTGAATTTATGGGGTAATGGGTAAAGTGGTCGTAATAGAGGTGTTCTACTGTACTTCTGAAAGTTAAACCCTTTACCCCATAGCCTGATTCTAGTTTTGAAGATCGGTGGCTACTTAAAGTAGGTTGAAAGAAAAGCAGAATGTGCCTTAAGGCACATTCAGCTTTACTTTCAGCCTGCTTTAAGCTTTAATCTGCAAGGAAACTAAAAATAATTCTTATGAATTATATTCATGACTGTATAAATTGGAACTAATTTCTTCAGCGGAGGAATAAATTAAATGTGCTAAAAGTCGCTTCTATTGGGGAAAGGGTTAAAAGAAAACAATATGCACCATTTTCTTTCACTCTACAGCTTCAACAGACAAATGTAGAAAATGCATACCCCAGTCATACAGTAAAAATACTCACATAAACCTATATCATAGTCTATATCTATACAACTAATGCTCTCTTTCATAATGAAGTTATCATTTCTAAAAATTCTAAATATTTGCCAACAGCTTAGAAATCTCAAAACTGAAACGTTTTCAAAACTTAACTCGCAAACTGAATTTGTAAAAAATAATATTCAACTTTTGAATAAAAATCATGATTTGATTTTATTCGATTTGTTATGGTTCTTCTCTTTATTTTTTTCACAGTATTTCAGTCATATCATAAGGTCCAGCTAATTACAGGTGGAGGAAGACTTTATACACTGTTTCAGGTGCAAATCAGTAACTGGGTAGAAGAACTGACCTTCCACAATTCCGCTAAATTATCCATAACAAGACTGCATTCTGCCCACGATGGCAACCTTGACAATATATTCTGAATATTTTCTAAGTCCAAATAACCGGTAGGTCAAGGTCAAATTGAGGTTGGTAATGGTCCCAAGGTAACAACTGTAAGTATCCTAGTATTCCAGTAAGGGATGTTGATGCTAGAAGAGACAGTAACATCTGATTAACCCTTTCCCACATAGAAGCGCCTTTTAGCGCATTAAGTTTATTCCTTCACTGAAGAAAAAAGTTCGAATTTATACAGTCATAAATATGTATCATACAAAATATTTTCTATATTCTAGCAGATTGTAGCTTAAAGCAGGCTGAAAGTAAAGCAGAATGCGCTTAAGGCGCATTCTGCTTTACTTTCAACCTGCTTTAAGTGGACACCTATATTCAATACTAGAAACAGGCTATGTGGGAAAGGGTTAACCTCACACGTACCAAGAACGTGGCAATCACTATATACATCTATTGATGGTCAGGCTTAAAAGTCATGTTCCATATTGCATTACCTCTCACCATCTTAACTCTTTCCTCCCTGAAGCTTCAAATGGACAACCCCAGTTTCCATTTTAGTCTAGTCCATTTCTGACTTTTAAGGGTTGTTTTTGTCAATGTTTTGCATTATGACAAACAGTGAAGACCCTGATCAGAGGGCTCCTTTCGGAGCCCTCTGATCTGGGTCTTCACTGTTTGCATAGGACAAGTGAACTTTTCACATGTACACTGTTTGAAAAGAACGCCTATATGCGGGATTAGGGTTCAAAGGGTTAATAATATTCTTATTTCAAGAGTTGAGCTGAACTCATTTCCATAACTTATATACACATACCTCGTTCTTGCAACAAGTAATAACAACATGCATGTAGTTTAATGCATAAACACTATCAACATAAAGTAAAATGAACACTGTTATTAATTAGATGTGAACACATATAAATAGTTATTCCTTAAGACAGGGGAACCTTATACATGTAATAGCAAGGTATGATATCTATATACAGTAGAACTGCAATAACTTGAACTCGCTTAAGTTGAAATTACCCGTATTTCGAAGTTAAAACATGGCTAAGCCATGTTTTAACTAACTATGAAATACAGATAAGTTCAACTTTACCCAACTTGTTTCTAGTTTTGAAGACAGGTGACTGCTTAAAGCAGGTTGAAAGTAAAGCAGAATTTGCCTTAAGGCACATTCTGCTTTACTTTCAGCCTGATGTGAGCTACCACTTGCTAGGTTAAGAATATATATTTCTTATGGTGCATTTTCATGACTCGTTGGTAGGACAAATTCTGCATCTCGACAGGTGTTTTTCTAAGAAGCCCAACTGTAAAGTAGAAAGTTTTGCTTTACGTTTAAACTGCTTTAGATAATCACCTGCCTTACATATTGCAAATATAATATGGGAAAAATATTAAGCTGGACGTTCTACATTGACATTTACCCAGTATTGCG
This sequence comes from Gari tellinella, assembly GCA_922989275.2. Taxonomy (NCBI): domain Eukaryota; kingdom Metazoa; phylum Mollusca; class Bivalvia; order Cardiida; family Psammobiidae; genus Gari; species Gari tellinella. The sequence continues at coordinate 50,292,195 of OV277864.1, forward strand.
TAGCATAACAATCTATATCTGGTTCAAGAATAAACATTTTGAGATTTACCCTGTTCTGTGCAGCTTTATAACATGTGGTGGTAGGGTGGGAGTGGGAGAAAGAGGGGAGGGGAGGGGTGTGAGGGAGTATTAAGGCAGAAAGTGGAACATCATCATCATACAATATACATATCAACATCAGGGCTGCCATAAGTTGATCTTGAAAAATCCAAAAAATTCCAAACTTTCTATTTTCAAGCGTGATTACTTAAAGCAAGTTGAAAGTAAAGCAGAATGTGCCTTAAGGCACATTCTGCTTTATTTTCAGCCTGCTTTAAGCTACCATCTGCTAGGATAAAAATCTGAAGATTTTGGAAAAATCCAGAGAAATGGCAGCCCTGCAACATGAACACACACAAACACCCTGCTATGTAAAATATACAACCTATTAGGGGAGTTAATTGTACCCAAACCTTTGTAATGCCATCATCAATATGGCAGTCAGTGAATCATTACAAAACAGTGCTGACCTAACATATCTGTAATCTCAGTCTCAGCATTTGTTCTGGTCTACAATAGCAAACATATAAGGTAACAATACACTGGAAATGATGGTGAGTGCCGAACAATGTAGACCAAGATCAGCTGCCGTTTCCTTCATGCCATCATCAATATGGCAATCGGTGAAAGCAGGGCTCCAGATATAAAGGAATAAACGGAACAAATCCAACATTTTCTCACCCATTTCAGCACCAAATGCTATATTATTACTACTCATTAGAATCCCCTCTTCGAGACGATTCTAATGTGTAGTGACAACATAGGGTTTAATTCAGAAATAAAGATTTTAGTTCCTGAAATACTCCCCTTATCTGGAGCTCTTAACATTGCAAAACAGTGCTGACCTGACCTATCTGTAATCTCAGTCTCCACATCTGTCCAGAGTCCAAGGTTATACAGAATTTGAGTTGAGTCTGAGATCAATCTCAACATATGACTGGTCAGATTTGAGCTTTTGCTCAGCAAAGCTTAAATCTGACCTAAAAGCAAATGCTTGAGTACGATCTCAGACTAAACTCAAAGTACTGGTATATGATTGGTAAGATTTTAGCCTCTGCTTAGCAAAAGCTCAAATCTGACCATTCATCAAATGCGAGAATGATCTTAGACCCAACTCAAACTCTTTATAACCTAGGGGCGTGGTCTACAATTGCGAACATATATGGTAACAATACACAGCACAAAATGACGAGTGCAAAACAGTGTAGACGAGGACCAGCTAATGTGTCCTTGAAGCAGGAACTGGTCTTGCTCTACACTGCTGAGTATTTACAATGCAACAAGCCTGGTAACATAATATGGTTTTGTCATGGAGTGGCTCTGATATTAGTTGCACAATATCAGAAACCATGTACTGATGGAAATATGTTATTGTAGCCTGTTTATACAAAACAAAATGCAAATTCAATATAATAAAATGAAGAAAATGACTCATGATAGTCTATATTGATTTGTATCAAAATCTGAGTTGTAAACAATTCAGGGCCCGATCAGATGCCCAGTTTTACACTGTTTGACTTTGCTTCGAGCTGTTTATGATGGACATTATCGGATGTTAGCTTAAAGCAGACTGAAATTAAAGCAAAATAAGCCTTCAGGCACATTCTGCTTTACTTTCAACTTGCTTTAAGTAGCCACCTGTCTTCAAAACCAGAAACAATCTATAGGGAAATATTTCAGATAAAATCTATTGAGTAGTACATGTATGAAAATGTATAAATTATAATGAGAAACAACATTTTGGTCATAAATAATGCATAATGAAATGGACGAGCTTTGTTCTTATACCCGGCTCAAATTATAAAGCAAAGAAGCAAGAAAGTACATGGAATCACAGGAGTAGTATATAACCAGTCTCCTGCGTTAGGTCCATGCTTATAAAGTGTGTGAGTTGAGTCTGAGTTTGTTCTCAAGCCTAGGCTCAAATCTAACCAATCAAAAAGCTTGAAACCTTGGTCCATGCTCATTAGTTTAAACACATTAGTTTAAACATATTTTAGAAATTATACAGAATGCATAATAAATATATACATGTATTTCATTAGAGGATTAGAACAAAAGCTAAGGCTTCTCGATCCTTTTCCTCATTCTAGTAGCCAATGTAATAGTTTAAATGATAGATATTCCACAATGGGCAAACTTTTATACAGTGCTCCCTCCCTATAACAATTGCCTCCTTACAACAATGATTGCCGTTGTTCCTAAAAACAAGCCTTTTACTGCTGCAATGTCGTCTGATTAAAATTGTCGTCTGCTGTTTTTTCAAAAGTTACATATTGGACATCTTGACAGAAGAGACAAAGCAATGAGTGACAAACAGCTTGAATCCAGATCAGATGCCGCATTATGCGAAGTCTGATCTGGATTCTAGCTGATTGCAAATGTAAGCCAAGTCATGCTCAGCACTCTATTCCCTCCCTATAACAACTCCCTCCTAACAACACACACAACCTTTGTCTCCCATTAGGAGTTGTTGTAGAGAGGAAGCACTGTATATGAATATTCAGCATGAAAAGGGTTTACCCTATCAGTGAGTAAGGTTGTCCTAAAGTGTATAGGTTATATTAACTCTTTGCATGCTGGGTAATTGTTTCCGTCTGCAACCTTTGTCGTCTGCTTTTGTTCTAAAAACAGATTTTTCTAAATTTCTTTTCAAAATATGACCAGAATCTCAAACAGTTTGGATCCTGATGAGACGCCGCGTTACGCGGCGTCTCATCTGGATCCAAACTGTTTGCAAAGGCAATCTCTGTGGCGGATATATTTGCCGCTAGCATGCAAAGAGTTAAGTGAAATGCAAATACTAAAGCTTGACAACTAAACGTGGTATACTATTGCACTAAAAGTAGTGAACACTAAGTCTTTATCTTTATACAGTAAAACCTGTCTATAACGACCACTTAAATAATTGTTAATTAGATATATAAAAGACAGGTAACAGCTTAAAGCAAAGTGACAGTGAAACAGAAAGCTCCTACAGGAGCTTTCTGTTTAACTGTCACCTTGCTTTAAGCAGTCACCTGTCATAAACAAAAAATAATTTACACAACTTAGTGGCCGTTATAGAGAGGTTTTACTGTACATAGTCCGTGTATTTCATTATGACAGTGCATCTTTACAAATATAATTGAAAATATAACACAAACTCAATACTTCCTACAATTTTGCATGATACTATAACTCAAAATTTATATACAGTCATGCCCTTAATGTTATTTTGAGACAGAATATAAGACCCAGTTCAATCTAAACACCGTCGAACTTCAATATCTTGATCTTGCTGAACTAAAACTTTTCCATTTTTCTACAGTTGAATTTCATTATTTTCAACTCGCTAAAGTCCAACAAATCTTTATTTCAAAGCTAAAATATGGCTCAGCAACATTTCAACATTGAAATACTGATATGTTGGACTAAAGAGAGCACATGATTTCAACTGGAAAAATATGGGAAATTGTGCCTTTCATTCACCCTTGAAACTTAATTGGCAGTTCTTAATTTCCAAATTAGTCTAGTCTATTTTTTACCATTAAGAGTTGATTTTAACAAAACTGCAAAATGACAAACATTGTAGACCCTGATCAGAGGGCTCCTGCAGGAGCCCTCTGATCAGGGTCAACACTGTTTGCATAGGACACAGATCATTAAGGTCAAGATATTGGAAGTTCGGTCAACTCTCTTTACAGCCATTTAAAATGTTTGAAGTTTTGACTGAAGGAAAGATTGATAAAAAGGACGATATGTGCATAATCTCAGTATAAAATCTCTATATCTCCCAGACTCCCGCTATAGGTTCAACAGGGCTGCCATTTCTCCAGATTTTCCCGAAATTCCGAAATTTTTTGAATTTCTATCCTAGCAGATGGTAGCTTAAAGCAGGCTGAAAGTAAGCAGAATACACATTAAGGTGCATTCTGCTTTACTTTCAGCCTGCTGTAAGTAATCTTGCTTGAAAAATAAAAAAAATTGGAAATCTTAGGATTTTCATGATCAACATAATTATGGCAGCCCTGGTTCAACAGAACTGCTGGGTCTTCATATACTAATGGCAAGGTAACAAGACTTGAGGTAAATGCCAAACGTAAAGCAAAACTTAACACAAACTGCAAAAATTAAGTACAGATTGAAATATAAAGCCCCATCTCCAGGTTAACCGGGTTAACTCTGTAACTCTTTGCACACAAAGTAATATTGTTGTCTGCAATTATTGTTGTCTGCTACCGTTTTAGAAATATAAGTTTCACCAGAAATGGGTGTCAAAGCCACCTGATGCTCGCCTGTTTAAAGTTTAAGTCTAAAAAATATGTTGTATCAAAAGAAAATCAATTTTCAGTTTAGAACTATTATTAAATTAATGTTGAGTCTTATATTAAACTTTAAACAACCCTTGCAACCTTTAACCTGGTGATTTGCAGTCAAAACAACTAAGTCCAAATCATGTCAAAAATTGACAAATATTAAAATTATTTTTAAATTTCAACTTCATAACATCAATGTTTGACCCCTAATGAACCTCCATAAAAATTTAAGCACCCTAGCACAAGTATTAAACTTTAAAACAACCCGTCCAAAAAACTTTAACCTGGTGATTTGTAGTAGAAAAACCTAAGTCCAAAACATGTCAAAAATTGACATAAATTAAAAATTATTTTTAAATTCAAACTTCATAACATCAATGTTTAACCCCAAATGAATCTCAATACAATATTTCAGCACCCTAGGAGAAATATTAAGCTTTAAAACAACCCGTCCAAAAAACTTTAACCTGGTGATTTGTAGTAGAAAAACCTAAGTCCAAAACATGTCAAAAATTGACATAAATTAAAATTATTTTTAAATTCAAACTTCATAACATCAATGTTTAACCCCAAATAAATCTCCATACAATATTTCAGCACCCTAGCAAAAATATTAAGCTTTAAAACAACCCGTCCAAAAAACTTTAACCTGGTGATTTGTAGTAGAAAAACCTAAGTCCAAAACATGTCGAAAATTGACATAAATTAAAAATTATTTTTAAATTCAAACTTCATAACATCAATGTTTAACCCCAAATGAATCTCAATACAATATTTCAGCACCCTAGGAAAAATATTAAGCTTTAAAACAACCCGTCCAAAAAACTTTAACCTGGTGATTTGTAGTAGAAAAACCTAAGTCCAAAACATGTCAAAAATTGACATAAATTAAAATCATTTTTAAATTCAAACTTCATAAAATCAATGTTTAACCCCAAATAAATCTCCATACAATATTTCAGCACCCTAGGAAAAATATTAAGCTTTAAAACAACCCGTCCAAAAAACTTTAATCTGTAGTAGAAAAACCTAAGTCTAAAACATGTCGAAAATTGACATAAATTAAAATTATTTTTAAATTCAAACTTCATAACATCAATGTTTAACCCCAAATGAACTTCCATACAAAATTTTATAACCCTAGCACAAATATTAAGCTTTAAAACAACCCGTCCAAAAAACGTTAACCTTGGCCACGCACGCCCACGCCGGGGGTATGACATTAGCTCTGCTGTTCTACGAACAGGCGAGCTAAAAATGGATCAGAGTGCAAAACAGTTTGGATCCTGTGCAGCATTTTGCAATGTCTCATCAGGTTCCAAACTGTTTGAAATGGTAATCAAGGTTTCCTCACTAGCATACAGTACTTTTGACCTGCATCAACCCGTTCCTCCCTGAAACCTCAAATGGACAATTCTAGTTTTCAATTTAGTCTAGTCCATTTTTGACTTTTTAGGGTTGATATTTACAATATGTGTCAAAATGACAAACAGTGTAGACTCTGATTAGAGGGCTCCTTAAGGAGCCCTCTGATCAGGGTCTACACTGTTTACATAGGACAAATGTACTCTTCACATGTATGTTGTTTGCAAATGATGCATATATGGGTGACTAGGGTTCAAAGAGTTAAGCTGTTACTTTTATATTTATTAAGCCTGTTATTCAATTATATTTAAAGTTGCCGCTGAATTTGCTGAATCCTGGTTTGTAAACTAACCCAAACAGCAATAATAATAAACATGTACAACTATTGCAATCTCTTTGTTTCAACTCCAAATAGGACAGTACAGGGACTTATTCTACTTAAAGCATATCTCAATATAGTAAAATAAAACAATAGATGAACACTCAGGAAAACAAAAATATTTCATCACATATTTAAACAAACTTGCGTAATATGATTTTTTTCTCTGTGGTTATATGTGACTTCAAGCTATGTTACAACTTGCAAAATGGCTAATGAAGGTATGAATGCCAAAACAATTCTTTGTTTTCTGTAAGATATTACAGTGCTTCCTCTCTACAACGACCCAACAATGATTCCCTCCTTACAACAATGCTTGTCGCTATTCCCCCATTCAAGACAATAATGTCCAACAAATTCACGACTGTAATGTTGTCTGCTTGATATTGTCATCTGCTGTTTTTATTTACATATTGGACATTTTGACAGAAAAAACCTTTATGACGAGTGACAAACAGCTTTAATCCAGATCAGATGCCGCGTTACGCGGCGTCTGATCTGGATTCAAGCTGTTTGTAAATATAAACCAATTTCCCTCCCTAAAACGAATCCCTCCGAACAACGCACACAATTTGTGTCTCCCATTGGGTGTCGTAGAGAGGGAGTGCTGTAGTAGAAAACTCCTATACCTTTATCCTGCTTTAAGCAGTGAACTATGTTAGAAGATGCATGTACTGCTGTTCTGAATGTCTGCTTAATGCAAATATAATTGAAGGGCCAATTTGTAAGTGCAAAGTGCCAATTGTAAGTACCAATTATAAGTGCCAAGTGCCAATTAAGTACCAATTGTAAGTGCATACTGCAAATTGTATGTGCCAACTCTACCCTACAAACCTGTCAAACAGGAAAGTAGATGGTCCCTAATTTTGTCGTTGTTGTAGGTACATATAAACCTTGCTATTATGATACGGTACATGAACGAAGATTGGTTTAATATGTTTGAGGCAGGTGTCAGCTGAAAGCAGAATGACACTAAAGCATAAAACTTCTAATAGATCATGTTTTAAGCCAGCACTTGCCCTAAACAATAGAACTTTATTGAGGAGAGGGTCATAGCAATGAGGTTCTACTATATAGACGATCTTGTTTAAAGTGACCACTAACTGAAGTAGTGTGGACACTGTGGAGATCTCTAAGGACAGGTGGCTGCTTAATGAAGAATGGAAATAATGCAGATCCTATATGAGATTTGTGCATGATTTCTTAATGCAGGATGAAATAATGCAGAAACTCCTATTATGGGCTTTCTGCATTATTTCTTAATGCAGGATGGAAATAATGCAGAAAGCTCCTATAGGAGCTTTCTGCATTATTTCTATCCTGCATTAAGCAGCCACTTGTATGCAAAACTACCAATAGGTCTGTTATAGAATGTTCCCTTAGTATAAGATTGACTGTCATTGATTTATCATGTTTGATGCTCTTAGATGATCTGTGATTCTGGTCTACAGATGATGGCGAGTCCTGCTCTAGCTGTAGAAGGTGAGAACACTGCTCTGGTTACCACGGAGAAGCAGAATTGGTGGCATGTCCCGGGTAAGAGTCTCTAGCCACGCCAAGTATAGACTGCTGGAACATGTGCCCTTTCTTGGCACAGGCAAAGTCCTACAAAACAGCAAAACAATATTTATTGTACAAATGGCTACTAAACTTGATGACTAAAACTGTCTACTCCTGTTATTAATGTACAGTGCTCCCTCTCTACAACGACAACCAATGGGAGACACATATTGTGTGCGTTGTTCGGAGGGAGTCATTATAGAGAGGGAAAATTAAGACTTGGCTTACAGTTGCAAACAGCTTGAATCCAGATCAGACGCCGCGTAACGCGGCGTCTGATCAGGATTCAAGCCGTTTGTCGCTGGTAAATATATGTATTCTATCAAAATATCCACTTATATGTTACTGTGAGAGAAAACAGCAGAAGACAATCTTAAGCAGACGATATTGCAGCAAAATAGTTAGACTTAATTATCCCGTTAAGGGAATTACGGCGAGTGTCGTTGTAAGGAGGGAGTCGTTGTTGGGAGGGCCGTTGTAGAGGGAACACTGTATATCAATATTTTTTAACAGTTTAGACCCACAGCAGATGGCTCCTGAAGGAGCTTTTTGATCAGGGTCTGCAATGTTTTCTAATAGAATATGTCATACATGAGTCTGCACACTTTCATGGGAAAGTTTTCCTTTGTCTGTTGTTCCAATGTTGATGAAAGGTATTCATAGTGGGTGGAGTTTCAGATATGAATATTCAGCAGGAGAAGGTTTAAAATAGTCCAGTATACAGTAAAACCTCTCTATAACGGCCACTAAAGTGTGCTAATTTATTAGTTGTTTTTGACAGGTGACTGCTTAAAGCATGGTGACAGTAAAACAGAAAGCTCCTGTAGGAGCTTTCTGTTTTACTGTCACCTTGCTTTAAGCTGTCACCTGTCATTTAAATAACCAATTAGTCCTCGTTTTAGTGGCCGTTATAGAGAGGTTTTACTGTATACAGTTCACTCTCTGACTTTTGAAAACAGCTGGGGCCCGTTTCACAAAATTTCGTACCACAAATGTCGTCGTAAGTCAGATTATAAAAGCCTCAATTATTATTTATTTCTCTATCTAATCCTGTCTTGTGACATCTTTTGAAAAGATGATTCCAAAGAGATGTCACAAGACAGGATTAGATGGAGAAATCAGAAATTAAATGTATTTAAAGCATTGACTTAAGACAACATTTATCGTACAAAGTTTTATGAAACGGGCCCCAGGTCCCCAGTTTTGATGTACAGAAAGCATAGTTTATTAACCCCTTCATTGCCATACTCCGAGTGCAATGGTTATTTGCAAACTGTTTTAGTTTGATCCAAATTGTTTGCCACTCATTTCAATGTTTCTAAAGTCAAAATACCTAAAATTTGATTTTGAGAAATACGATGGCAGTTCAAAACAATTGATAAAAAACTTCAATATACATAAAAATGTAATATGGGGTAAAGGGTTGAAAAGGTCATTTCTTGTTTTGATGTATTTGACAAACTATAACCTGTCTCAAAACCTAGGAAGTGACTATAGGGTAAAGGGTTGACCAGGTCATTCTGGTGTTTGATGTATATAATCTGGGTACCCTGCTATCAGCACACTTACATGACAATCAGTGAGGCATCCTTGGAGTGTTCCTCGAGTAACTCTCTCAGCCGTATCTGACGATTAGTCTGCAATGATATGAGCAATAGTATAAACATTATTCATATGGGTAGTCACAACATTCAATTTGGTGGAGGCAATTGGACCTCAGGTAAGCATCATAAGAATTTAAAATTAACACACATCAATCACACATTACACTTGATCCATTTCCATGCTGACAGAGCATTCTGGAATATATATATATTTTTTTATTGGATCAGCCTCACAAATTAATGTGGAACCTGATCTGAATCCAAACTATTTGACACTCAGGAAAATTACCTACTATGCATTAGGAGCCCTCTGATCTAAGTTTACACAGTTTGCATAAGTCAATTGTACTCACCACAGGTATGTTTTTATCTTTAAAAAGTCCAGTACAATCATCACTAGAGCGCAACTACACAACTACAGTAACTAACCACTAAATTGTTACCTATAAGTTGTTTAAAGCAAAGGAAATGTAAAACAGGAAGCTCCTTACATTCACCTTGCTTCAGGCTTTCACCTGTCTTTTATGCAATCAATTGACCTTTGTTTTATTGGTTGTAATAGAGAGGTGGTACAATCATGTAAATGCAAATGTAACACAACATGAAAGGTACAACTACAGTCTAAACTTGATACTTTGAACTCGCTTCAATTGACCTTACCAGTATTTCATACGTTTATTTTCAATAACTCAATATCGTTAAAGTCAAACATACCCGTATTTCAAAGTTAAAACGTGGCTGAGCCACGTTTTAACTTTGAAGAACGGGTATGTTCAAACTAAAGTGAGTTCAAATAAACGAGTTTCGACTGTACCTAGACGTTTACCTTCTCTTTCAGGAGGAGCATCTCATCCTCTGTGGTTTTCCAGGGAAACTCCTGAGTTGTCTCACCCTGCTCTTCCTTCAGTATGAACCCCTTGATTAGATCATTGAATTCCTGCTTGCTGAAACATGACCACATCACAACATTATAATACAGTTTAAATGGAATATATCCTTCTACCGTTCCTCTTAACAAGATACGACTTGTTAATGCACATTTTTGTCTCTGTTTAGAGGGGGGAATGGTTTAACAACAAAAATGACTTTTAAACTACTATCTTAATAATGTGATTCATTTTTTAAATGTTTGAAGCATTTTAAAATTGAGTTTATAAACTAATGATAATAGTTCTGTAAATGTTCCTACTGAAAGAATTCCTTTACTCAGGATTTACTTCCATGTAAAACCATAAGGCATGATGTTTTTTACTTTATTGTAAATGTAGTTATTTTTCTTTTCTCACTTTGAAAGTATGTGCATATGATTTCATTTGAAGCGCATTTGAACACTCAACTCCTGTGTGAAATTGAGAGCGCTATATAAATCTGGTATAATAATATTAATAATAATAAATCTTACAAATGAAGCTATACTTTCACAAGACACTACGTTTCTTCATACCTTTTTTCTTGTGGAGTCTTGCCAATGTCTGTAATAATGGTGATGTCCTGACATTCAATACGGAATTTACTCAGTAACTGTGCCATTCTGAAAGGCAAAATAAACACCAACATTACCATAAATACTTGATCGCAAATAAGAAAATATCAAAACATAAAATTCAAAATGAGCTATCTGAAAACATTTTGCTAGTGCCAATGATACAAAATCCTGGTTTTCCTTTGAAACCTGGGCATGCATATAAATGTATGCATAGTTTGTAGTGTAAATGTGAGGAATACACTTGCCCATTGCAAATACATGTAGTGAAGACCCAGATCAGAGGGCTTCTTAAGGAGCCATCTGATCAGGGTTTGCACTGTTTGTCATATTGCAATTCATTGACAAAATAAATCCTGAAAGAGTAAAAAATGGACTAGACTAAATTGGAAATCAGAATTGTCCATTTGAAGTTTCAGAGAGGAAAAGGTTAAGCTCAGTAGCTAGAGCATTAGCTTAAGATACAGAAGATCACAGGTTTATGCTATGACACTATCTCCATATACATGTATAACTGAAATATTGTTGGTTGGACATTAAACTCTAAATCACAAATATATGTCATCCGGTTCCAAAGAAAGTACATATATAACAAGAGCGTGTCCCAGTTACACGAATGCCCCCGATGATACAGGGAGGGGAATCCAGACTATCAAACGTAAAAGTTAGAGAGCTGAAACTGTAGTGGAGCGCCATTTTGAGGACTTCAAGGGCCATTACTCCAAAGGGCCTAGCATAAATTGGTGCCGCTGGTTATCCAAATTGGTCTCCATTTTATGTCAACAAACATTTTCAGAAAGTTTGGTGAAGATCAGATGAAAAGCAATGTGTTTGTGAAACACAAATGCCCCCAGCCAGCGTCATGTTCTGTAATGTAATGCTTATTTGCAAAAGTAGGTCAAACGTCATGGTCGCATGGTAAATGAAACATTGGCATGGTTGAACAAGTCTTAACACAAGAAACATACAATGTACATGTACATACAAAGTATGGAAGCTCTAGGCCTACTGGTTCAAATGTTATAGGCATATAAAGATTTATACAAAAGCCGGTCAAAGGTCAAGGTCACAAGGGCAAAAGCGTAGGTATGGTTGGAAAGGTCTTGACACAAGAAATATATAAACAAAATATGAAAGCCGTAGGCCTACTGGGGCAAATGTTATAGCCATTTAAAGATTTTAACAAAAGTAGGTCAAATGTCAAGGTCACAATGTCAAAAAGTTGTGTATGGTTGGAAAGGTCTCGCCACAGGGAAGACACCTGCCAAGTATAAAAGGCCCAGGTGCAAAAATGCAAAAGTTATAGCCAAGGTTAAGGTTTTTGGTTAAAGTTTGATTAAATAGGTCAAAGGTCGAGGTCAAGGTCACATGGTCATAGACTTTGGTAAAGTTGGAAAGGTCTTAACACAAGAAATATGCATACAAAATATGAAAGCCCTGGGCCAACTGGTGCAAATTATATAGCCATTTAAAGATTTTTACTAAAGTAGGTCAAATGTAAAGGTCAAAGTCACAAGGTCAAAATGTTTTATATGGTTGGAAAGGTCTTGCCATGAGGAATACACATGCCAAGTATAAAAGGCCCAGGTTTAAAAATGCAAAAGTTATAGCCAAGGTTAAGGTTTTTGGTTAAAGTTTGATTAAATAGGTCAAAGGTCAAGGTCAAGGTCACATGGTCAAGATGTTGGTATGGTTGGAAAGGTCTTGACAAAAGAATTAGGCATACAAAATATGAAAGCCCTGGGCCTACTGGTGCAAATGTTATAGCCATTTAAAGATTTTTACAAAAGTAGGTCAAATGTCAAGGTCAAGGTTACAAGATCAAAAAGTTTCATATGGTTGGAAAGGTCTTGCCATGAGGAATACACATGCCAAGTATAAAAGGCCCAGGTTTAAAAATGCAAAAGTTATAGCCAATGTTAAGGTTTTTGGTTAAAGTTTGATTAAATAGGTCAAAGGTCAAGGTCAAGGTCACATGGTCAAAGATGTTGGTATGGTTGGAAAGGTCTTGACAAAAGAAATATACATACAAAATATGAAAGCCCTGGGCCTACTGGTGCAAATGTTATAGCCATTTAAAGATTTTTACAAAAGTAGGTCAAATGTCAAGGTCAAGGTCACAAGGTCAAAAAGTTTTATATGGTTGGAAAGGTCTTGCCATGAGGAATACACATGCCAAGTATAAAAGGCCCAGGTTTAAAAATGCAAAAGTTATAGCCAAGGTTAAGGTTTTTGGTTAAAGTTTGATTAAATAGGTCAAAGGTCAAGGTCAAGGTCACATGGTCAAGATGTTGGTATGGTTGGAAAGGTCTTGACAAAAGAATTAGGCATACAAAATATGAAAGCCCTGGGCCTACTGGTGCAAATGTTATAGCCATTTAAAGATTTTTACAAAAGTAGGTCAAATGTCAAGGTCAAGGTCACAAGGTCAAAAAGTTTTATATGGTTGGAAAGGTCTTGCCATGAGGAATACACATGCCAAGTATAAAAGGCCCAGATTTAAAAATGCAAAAGTTATAGCCAATGTTAAGGTTTTTGGTTAACGTTTGATTAAATAGGTCAAAGGTCAAGGTCACATGGTCAAAGATGTTGGTATGGTTGGAAAGGTCTTGACAAAAGAAATATACATACAAAATATGAAAGCCCTGGGCCTTCTGGTGCAAATGTTATAGCCATTTAAAGATTTTTACAAAAGTAGGTCAAATGTCAAGGTCAAGGTCACAAGGTCAAAAAGGTTTGTATGGATGGAAAGGTCTTGATACAGGGAAGACACATGCCAAGTATAAAAGGTCCAGGTACAAAAATGCAAGAGTTATAGCCAAGGTTAAGGTTTTTGGCACAGACAGACGGACGTGCCACCGAATTGGGTTAGAGGGTCTTTTCTTTTGTTATTTTCTTTTGTTCGAATAACGGGCCACGGCCCCTTAGTGTATTGTTACGGAATGAACTCCATTGTCTTCTTTTGTTATGTTTACTGTTATATGGCCCTCTAACCCAATTTAGTGGTGCGGACGGACAGACAGACGGACGTGCCACCGAATTGGGTTAGAGGGCCTTTTCTTTTGTTATTTTCTTTTGTTCGAATAACGGGCCACGGCCCATTAGTGTATTGTTACAGAATGAACTCTATTGTCTTCTTTTGTTATGTTTACCGTTATCTGGCCCTCTAACTCACTTTAGTGGCGCGGACAGACGGACGGACGGACGAACCAACAGACATGACAAAAACTATATGCCCCCGAATCGTAGATTCTGGGGGCATAAAATTTATGAAAGTAAAGTCTAAGAGCATGAAATTGAATAACTGAATGAGAAAATAAGCTAGAAATGTGTTTGTAAAACACAGATGCCCAACTTTATGTTTGACCATTAAATGCAAACATTTTATTAGTCCATCACTGACCTGAACCCAAAACCTTAAATTAGGTCACTAAAGTCAATGTCATCCATCTGCCATGCAAAATTCTGTACTCATTGAGGCACATAAATAATTATGTGAAGTTGCATGGCCCTGGCTGCATAGTATGCAGAACTATGATAAGTTCATAAATGACCTAAATGTAAAAATTCAAACTTTGGAAAGCAAAGATCACCACTCAGACAAGATTCATTGATAGTATTCAGGTAGACTGACAGTTTTGCTGCAGGAACCATGATAAGGACACTTTTTTCAAAAACTAAAATCTTTATGTCTGCATTAAACCCTATGGTGTTACTACTCATTAGAACCATCTCGAAAAGACGATTCTAATGAGTTGTAACACCATAGAATTTGATGCTTAAATAAGTGATAAAATGTTGGATTTGTTCAATTTACACCCTCTTATCTGGAGCACTGAAGAACACAGTTTTCAGTATGACACTCAAGGGAGGTAACCCTGTAAAACCACTTCAGTACAAAGATACACTCAAGGGAGGTAAACCTGTATAACCACTTCAGTACAAAGATCCTGTACTTATTGCCTACTCACTGTTTTTGTTCCCTGACCAACTCTCCACGCTTGGTACCAGCAGTAAACACTCTCAGTCCACAGTTCTTCCACTGCTGCTTCGTCTTCAGAATGTAGGGAACCAGTAATGTCAAACCTACAAATACATATCACATACATATGAGCAACGCAATGACAAAACCTGCCATATTGCAAACAGTGTAGATCAAGCAACATTAGTTTAAACATATTTATTTCAGAAAATGTACAGATACATAAAATATACAACATATCTATTATAGGATTAGAATGAAAGCTAAAGCAACATTGTCATCGGACTCTGGTCTACACTGCCAAATACTGTTTATAATACAGCTACATAAAATGCTTTAGATGCATGTGGGTGTCAAACAGTGTATATCAAGACCAGCAGCTGCATCTTTGATGCAGGGTCTGGCCTTGATCTAAACTGTTTGCAATTCAACAAGGCAGGTTTTCTCATCGCACGGCTCAATTATATACATCTCTTTTTAAAGTGACTCACAACCAGATGAAATTTGCAAAATTAAAAGAAAATACTCAAATAAAACCAAATGAATTGTGTTTTATCCTGCATGATCAGTCTAAAAACATCCTTAAGTAAAGTCTTCAAATCTTAATTTTTCAGATATTTTTCATCGCTTTATCTGTTGCGTGGAAAGACGTTATAGAAATTGATCACAGGCTCAGACATAAACCACCGGGCCAAATTATGTACTCTCCATAGCTGCACACTGAAGTACGTTAAATCAATCCCAGAGATATGAAACACCCGGTTGGTTGAGTGTGCTAAGGGGTTATCATCTTATTTTGCTTTTTTCTGTCCCCGAATGCCAGGTCCAGGGTTGAAATCCCACCAGAGCTCAATAATTTTTGTTTATTGAAATGCATTTTTTAAATAGAATTTATCTAAACTAATTCTTACCCCTTTATATAAGTGTTCGACATATATTTACAAATTACTATTTTTAATGCTAAATCTGGTTGCAAGCCTCTTTAAGTCTATATCTTGAAAATACAACGAAAAATTAAGACAATTTTAAAATTTAAGCAAAAAACAATTTCTGCAAACTTTATTTACTCAAGTGTTGAAAGACCCGACCTAAACAAACTACCTAAATTTTTAACACCAACCAATTTAACCCATTAACCCATAATATGTCTTTTTACGCCTTTAATTTATTCCTCCGTTGAACAAAATAGTTCCATTTTAAACAGTCATGAATATGTATCAGAAGGAATATTTTCTAAACCCCAACAGATAATAGCTTAAAGCAGGTTGAAAGTAAAGCAGAATGCGCCTTAAGGCGCATTCTGCTTTACTTTCAACCTGCTTTAAGTGATATAGACCATGGGGTAATGGGTTTATCTCTTTACCTCCGTCATCAAAGAGCCACCAGACATCAATGGTTCCTTTCTGTTTCTTGGCAAAGTACAGGTTAGACTCCAGTTTTGAGAGGCTGCGAGCGAAAGCCTTATTAGGCTCAGCTGGGCTCTGCATTTCAATGTCTTTTGGGGGCGTCTCAATTTCAGGCGTGCTATCACGACGACTAGGTGTTGGTGGTGGACTGTCATCCTCTACAGCTGAAAAAAATAAGATGGAGAAATATTAAATCACATTTACCAATTCCAATCATTTTAAATAACTATGCTAAATTGGCATCACAAATTCTGTAGAGAAATACATAAATATCAGCTGTATTGTCAAACCCATATCTATCAACGACTCATAATTATGCTTCAGTTTTGGTGTAAACGATTGGTGACTGCTCAATTCATTTACCCCCTTAAACTTTGATTGATACTGTCAATCTAAGGCTAGTCATTTTTAACTATATAGGCTTTGGAATATATTACAAAATATACAAACTGTGTAGACCCTGATCAGAGGGCTCGTATAGGAGATAAGGGATTGATAAAGCATTCATAGTTTTACCTAATTTGTTCAACACATTCTGTTCATCCTTTCTGAAGACATGAGGAGACAAAATTAATCTTTCAAAAATAGCTTTTCAGAGCATATGGCACATTTTACTGTGCATATCTAAAACAGAGTTTTAATTCTTTCTTCAACACAAGCACAATTAAGGCTTATGGGGGTGACAAGTGGAAGCTTAAAGCTGAATATAAATTAAGCAAAACTTTCCTATAGGAGATTTCTGCTTTGCTTTCATCTTTCTTAAGCATTGGCCTACCTTAAGCCTTTACCCATTACAAGCATCTTTTAGCGCATTCAATTTATTCCTCTTCTGAAGAAAATAGTTCCAATTTGTACAGTCATAAAAACGTACCGTAAGAAGTATTTTCTTAATCCTAGAAGAGAGCAGCTTAAAGGAGGCTGAAAGTACAGCACAATTTGCCTAAGGGCACATTCTGCTTTACTTTCAGCCTGCTTTAAGCTTTCATCTGCTAGGATTATAAGAAATATTTCTTATTGTGCATTTCCTTAATGACATAAATCAGAACTGTTTTCTTCAGTGGAGGAATGAATCTCAAATACATGTATCTCAAAAAACATAAACAGAACAGTTGAACATCAGTAATCAATCATAAAAGGAACTTGATATAAAATTAATGTTCTACAATTGTACAAAATAACCAAAACATCAAAACCAGGAGCAAATTCATCAATTGTAAACATAACAAGACAGTCACAAAATTGCTGCTTCATAATATTTCCATGATGTGGCTCTTTTCTGTTTTCAAATGCAGGTAAGAAATTAAATCATGAAATGCTGAACAAATCCTGTGAAAAATAAATATATGAACTGTGCTGTGAGTATACCGGACATATAATGATTGAAATAATGGGTTATTTGTAAACAATTATAACATGAGCATAAACTTCCAAAACTTACCAAACACGAAACAGCCTATTAAAAGGCAAATATAGGGTTGTTAAAAACTTCATCTCATAATTACAGTTAACTCTTTCAACACCAAAGACCTGTTTAAAATATACTCATTACATATGCAAACCGTATAGACCCAGATCAGAGGGCTCCTACAGGAGCCCTCTGATCTGGGTCTACACTGTTTGCTAATTTAGAGCAGTATTTATGAAACTACTCATAATTCCAAGTCGAGGGCTCCTATAGGATGAGTATATTCTAAACAGGCCCATGGTGTTGAAAGAGTTTGACAAGTTTGACTGTACAATTAACAGTATGCTATAAATAGACTGCCAAACCTTGCTAACAGTGTAGACTCAGATCAGTCATGGAATCAGAGTATCTGTAGTACACCAAGTTAAATACAGTAAATCCTCTCTATTATGAAGACTAAATTATGTTAATTGTCAGGTGTTTACAACAGGTGACTGCTTAAAGCAAGGTGATAATTAAACAGAATGTTCCTTAAAGAGCTTTCTGTTATACTGTCACTTTGCTTTAGAGCTGTCACCTGTCTTCTATACAACCAATTAGCCTTCGTTTAGTGGCTGTAATAGAGAGGTTTTGCTGTAACACTGGTGCCAATTAGGTAGCTTACTTTGACCAACCAAAACAATTTGTGTACCTTGTGATCAAATCAAGTTTTAATTGGGGTAAAAAAAGCAATCAGTGACAGAAAAAATCTTTAACAAATAAAAATTGAAAATCATACAAAGCGTTATCACAAAAATACGGGGATTGACTTGATGGAATTGAGTCAAAATGGTGAAGGAACATTGAGTATACCTTTGGCAAGCTTCACATACAGTAAATACACTTTGGATACAGTCAGAGTAGACAGGCTGGCAACTTTGGCTTGTAAAGACAAGCGGTCCTCTTAAAGCAGCATTAAAATGACAGTTGGACAGTAAAACATCTCTATTACAACCAATAAAATGAAGGCTAATTGATTGTATGAAGGGCTGGTGAAAGCTTAAAGCAAGGTGATAGTAAAACAGAAAGCTTCTAAAGGAGGTTTCTGTTTTACTGTAATCTTGCTTTAAGCAGTCACCTGCATTAAATTGCCGAGTAATTAATAAAATTTAGTGGTCATAATAGAGAGGTTTTATTGTATAGTATTAGCAGGAATAATTACTGACAAGGTTGTCTGTAGCATACAATGTAAGACTCGCATATTTCTTTTTACATGTATTTCGAATAACAGGGTGTGTTTGTGGAACACTATGCCCCCTGATTTGACCATGATCTCTAAATGACTGTGACCTTTGCAGGGCTGCCATAAGTTGACATGAAAAATCCTAAGATTTCCAAATTTGCATTTTTCAAGTGCCAGTTTACGAATCTTACCTTAACCCCATAGCCTTTTTCTTGTTTTGTTGACATGCAAATACTTAAAGCAGGCTGTAAGTAAAGCAGAATGCGCCTTAGGGCGCATTCTACTTTACTTTCAGCCTGCTTTAAGCTACCATGAACTGGGGAAAATCTGGAGATTTAGGAAAAATCCGGAGAAATGGCAGCCCTGCCTTTGTCTGGCATGACCCAACATGTAATGAGCTTAATGGACCTCTTGAGTGGAGTACATATTCCAAATATGAAGTCTCTATCACATGTAGCTCAAAAGTTATGGCCAAAAGTAAATGAGCTGTATTTGACCTCTAAATGACCTTGACCTTTGTCAAGAGCTTCTTGAGTTGAGTATACATGCCAAATATAAAGCCTCTATCACAAGCCATTCTTAAGTAATGGTCAAATGTTAAATTCCCCCGATTTTAACTCTAAATGACCTTGACCTTTGTAGGACAGGACCAAAGTTGTACTGAGCTCAAGAACATACCAAATACACAGTCTCTTTCTTATCTAGCTCAAAAGTTATGGCCAAGGTTAAAGTTGTAGACAGACAAACAAACAGACCAAAAAACAATAAGCCTCTGACCAAGTCATGACAGGGCATACAAAGTACTTAGTGTTCAAAGCGTTAAAGCATCTGGGTACAAGACATTTCAAGCAGTACCAAGTTAAAATATTCTGCTAAGTTAGATGTCTTGCCTCAATGAAGAAACGAAAGTGAGGTTAAGGTTTTTGCCAAGAGTAATAGTGTTAAAATGAAGCATAAATGTGGACCTAAATCCAACATTTAAACGATGCAGCTTGAAAAAATGTCCATACATTTGACACATCAAATGAAATATTCTTGTTCTATATCGCAGTATGACAAAAATTGAATTCAAATTTATTTCATCTTATAAGAGTTACGATCAGTGCAAAATTTGTGTATTTAAAAAGTTCAAGAGATATTTATGTCAACACTAATCCATTGTTTGGACCAACTCTAACTACATCATAGCTCTATTTGTTACTTGAAAGGTACAAAAAAAGTAATTCCTGTAAGGTGAGCATGCTCTGTTGTGTATTTTAACCATTTATCCCATATCCTGTTTCTAGATTTGAAGATAGATATTTATAAAGCAGGTTGAAAGTAAAGCAGAATGTGCTGTAAGGCACATTCTGCTTTACTTTCAGCCTGCTTTACATACAGGCTGCTTTGAGCAACCATCTGTCTTCAACTCTGATAACAAGCTATATAGGGGGAATATGAGTTAAACAATAATTCAAACAAGAAAAGGGTGTGCCACCTGTCTTTCAATCTAGCCATGCATCTTCTTGTTAATGGTAGTTCAACCCAGCTTTGACTGTATATAAACAGAGCTCCAGATTATAAAGTGGAGTATTTCAAAAACTAAAATCTTTATTTCTGCACTAAACCCTATGGTGTCACTACTCATTAGAATCGTCTCTTCTAGACGATTCTAATGAGCAGTAACACCATATGATTTGGTGCTGAAATGTGTGAGAAAATGTTGGATTTATTCAGTTTACTCCCTCTTTTCTAGAGCCCTGTAATATTTTAGGGATCATGCCATTCGTAAGGGGAAATGGGTGCTGCAATCTGTGTAAAAGTGTTTGCTCATTTACTAAGAAATGAAGATGACCATGCAACAAGTCCACGAGTCAGTTTCTGTTGACAGCCACACTACACGCCCTAACAAACCTTACAGTCATTGTATTAAATACAGTCAGTCTTTAACCCCTTCAATGTCCATTTTTTTTTCTCCGCCTTAAGTCTTTCCTCCCTAAAACTTCAAATGGACAATCGCAGTTTCCATTTTAGTCTAGCCCATTTTTTACTTTTAAGGGTTGTTTTTGTCAATGTTTTGCATTATGACAAACAGTGAAGACCAAGATTAGGAGCCCTCTGATTTGGGTATTCACTGTTTGCAAAGGATATGTGCTTTTTCACATGAATACTGTTTGAAAAAGACGCCTATATAGGGGATTAGGCTTCAAAGGGTTAAGCTGTATCTGATCAGGATTCAAACTGTTACTAATAAATCATTGTACTAGGGATACCGCAATGAAGTGGTTAGGCAACCACTCAAGAGAACACAGGTTGTTGCTAAATGCAGCTAAGATAAAAGTCATGCAGAAATCTCCTGAAGTAGTTTTCTACACAGTTTTCATCCTGCTTTAAGCAGTCACTTGTCTCGTCTTCAGATATCTCAGTGGACCTAGTATATACATTCTTGACAGATCATAGGGCTCCTGTTGGTCTTACTTTGGAATATTGTAAGAACAAACCCCTCTAGAGGTTATTTATCAGAAAATGAATATTCAAAATTGTCTCACCATACACAAGCATTAACATACAATATCTTGACAAACATACAACATGAAATTAAAGGACATTTGCCTCTGTCTTCTTCCTCTTTAAAAGAGTGACAAAATACTACAGCTGATGACAACAAAAGGAGCATACTGCTTTACTTTCAACCTGCTTTATGTGGTCCACTATTTACGCATTTCAAAAATGTTAGTACCACAAAAACAAATATTTAATTACTACATGTATACTGAAAGAAACATATTGTTACAAATTTCAATGACTGATTATGGGCAATAACTCTAGTGATGAAATACAAAGGATTTTTTCAGACACAATATCATCTCGTGTATAATATGATGAAAAGTATCATCAAAAGCCAGTAATAAACATGGGAAAAGTCAGGAGGAACCATGTCAAGTAACAGACATACAGACAGATTGATTCCAGTATTATATACCCCACACACAAGTCTCTCACTTCAGTTTGGGAGATCTATAACACTACAAGACTATGTACAGACAGACACTACAGACAGACCCATAAACAGAGTGATTTGATTACACTCTCTTAAAACCTTCATTTTGGGAGTTATACAAACATGTCAAATAATAAACACAATACATGTAGATCTACAAATGAAAAGAAATATATAAGAGAACTGAAATCAAGCAAGCCTCAATATTATGACCACACACAATGCAGTAGTGTTGCTGGTAGTTAACTTGGTAGATAGAGGGGGCCCTAAAGCAATCCTATGGAGGAAAGCTTTAACCCATTATCACACTACCCGGGGTACTCTATAAATACACTTTTTTGTGCCTTTAATTTGTTCCTCCACTAGAAAGTATTTCCACTTCATACAGCCATGAATATGTACCTTATGAAAAAAATCCTGAATCCTAGCTTAAAGTAGGCTGAAAGCAAAGTAGAATGCTCCTAAAAGAGCATTCTGCTTTGCATTCAGCCTGCTTTAAGGTAGCTTGATAGTTTTGATACTGCAAGCAGCTTTTTCTTATTTATCATCATGATTTATAATTTATTCCCCCATTTTATAGCTGAATGGTTTAAGTGGTACACATGTCACCACAAAATGTCTTTTTTAAAAAAATATTTTATTTTTTTACGATTTTATAAGACAAATTAAAAAAAAATTCAAACAGCGATTTCAAAGCCGTCTTAATTTCTTACGCCTTTAAAATTGCCCATAATACACTTCAGTAACATATCTAGGGATCTGTGTCTCAGATTTTTAAAATTCCCCTTCAAACTATTATTATGTAACATCAAAGTTATTTTACCGTTTAAAGTCGATTTCTATTACGTGATGCTTTGCTGTGAACAGCTGGAGAACCTCATCAACATTCTGAGACACGGTTCCCTCGAGAAGATAATACCCTTT
Source organism: Gari tellinella (assembly GCA_922989275.2). Classification (NCBI taxonomy): domain Eukaryota; kingdom Metazoa; phylum Mollusca; class Bivalvia; order Cardiida; family Psammobiidae; genus Gari; species Gari tellinella. The sequence goes on from OV277864.1 coordinate 50,314,842, forward strand.
CATCTGCTTTAAATTAAACCGCATGAAAATCGGACCCCAACTGCGAATACAATCGTTGTCCAAACATGCCGTGTGTCTGAAAATAAGGAGGTGCCGAAAACGTCAATTAACTGATAAGCGTGTCATTTTGACTGCCTGACACAGTGCGAATACCCCCGGGGTTCAACTATGTCCTTTTTGTTTCAACCAATAAGAAGACACACATTTCGTAAGCGATTTTAGCTCCACCCTTAATAAAATATACCAATCATAATTCAATAATGATTTTAACATGCGAAACCCATAAATCACGCAACAGCAGCTGGAGAACGCCTCTAGCTGGTCACGTGGCTGGACTACGGAGTGCTTAATGAGGTGTGATTTATTGATCAGATAGCTGTGTAATGCATTTGGTTTGGTTTGGGAGATTTTGGTAAAATGTAGAACAGAATGTCGGCTATCAAAATCGGAAAAAAGGTTAAAAACACAATTTTTGCAGTTTTAAAGCTATAAAGACACCTTAAGCAATCATCTGTTTTCAATACTGAATACAAGCTAGGGGGAAAAAAAGTTGGACTGTAGCCTGTATTTAACACCAATAACAATTGTAAACTCTACTCTTGCATGGTCATAATACAGTAAGCTGTTTGTTTAGTTACAGTAGATCTACATTCAATGAACAAAAAGAAATATAGTAAAAAGAACTGAAATACAACCGTTAAGTAAACATCCACAAAATGACAAGTAAGACAACGGAAACTATGGCAGTGCATGTCAAACCAAGAGGTAACAGACCACTGAGGAGGGCGTGGCTTACCTTGCTCTCTCGACGGGGTCCGTAGGAAAACTAGACAAGGAGTATTAGTAAAAACATAATGCAGTTAAACCAGCCATAAATAAATCATGGAAAAAACAAAAATAAACTGTTCAAGCTCATTCCAACATAACAGTGTAAAACAGAGTTGTTATCAAGAGTTGAATCAACCCATACAAATCATAACACCTCATTGGCGCCTGATAATATGACCAATTTATGTGTTGCGGTTCCGTAAAACCAAACTCAATCAATCATAACACCTCTATATTATGACCACTATGTTGTGTTAATTATTAGCTGTTAAACAGGTGACAGCTTATAGCAAGCTGACAGTAAAACAGAAAGCTCCTTTAGGAGCTTTCTAATTTACTGTCACCTTGCTTTAAGCTGCCACAAGTCTTTTATACAATCAATTAGCATTCTTATTAGTGGTCGCAATGGAGAGGTTTTTACTGATTTTTTATACACTGAAGACTTGTATTGAAGACGTTTGCAAACAGTTTTGATCCAGATCACAGGTCCCACTAAATGTTGGGCCTGATCAGGATGAAAAGTGTTTGTCAAGCATGTCCTGTTGGTGTTTTTTTTTATAAATATATAAATGATAATGAAGACAAATTTCAGAAATTTTAGCATGCAACGTTTTCAGCATGTCAAAAAACCCATGATTTTTTTCTATTTTCCATATAAACTATTTCCGGATACTGTAGACATGGAAATCATGTCCACATATTTAGATTTACCACACACAATGGAAACATACGGAAAACATAATTATTTTCAATATTTACTTTTATTCTATTACTATCCATATTTAGATTAACCCCAACATACTGAAACAATTATCATATTTCAGATTTAGATTAGCAAAACACACTGCATGAAAACATAAATCCTTTCCATATTTAGATTTATGTTACACATAAATAGCATTACAATTATTATTCATATTTAGATAAACCCAACATACTGGGAAATAATCATATTTTATATTTAGATTAACCCAACACACTGGGTAATAATTATATTTCATATTAAGATTTACCCAATACACTAGGAAAAAATCATGTTTCATATTTAGATTATTCGAACATACTCAAACTGTTGTGTAAAGATGTGTTTTAACTGTATGGTTAGTAAGCATAACTTCAAATCAATAAAACTTACATTGAGCCAAGTGTTTGTTAGTGATAACTTTCTATGTTGGTAAAACAATGCATTCATTGAGTAAAATACAACTTATATTGCACCAAGCAGTCATTAGTGAGAACTTTCAGTATTGGTATTACATAGGGTTCATTGAGTTAAGATTGAGGACTCCTTATGAGATTGGGTCAATATCGAAACTCCTCATTATGACAGCGATCAGCCATTCTCGCCAACTGCTGGCAGGTTCCAAACCATGCATTAGAATGGATCGGAACAGAGAAGCAGTTGATGAGAATGGCCAATTGTTGTACATGGAGTAATGATTTCGGTCCGATCTCATTAGGGGCCCTCTTCCTTAAGTACAACTTATATTGAACCCAGTTAGTGAGAACTTTCTGTGTCTGTAATTACTTAACTCATTAACTCAGAAGTGATTAACAATTATCAATGCTTATCTCAATACAAGCTAGTGGATTAAAGTGTGTCAAAATGAGTCAGTATAAGGCTATTGAACAATGAGTCAAAATGAGTCAGTAAGGCTTAATGGGTTAATGTCCAATGATTTAATTAAGTTTTACATTGAGCAGTGTGTTTGTTAGTGTGAACTTTCTATGTTGATATAGAAGATATTTACCCATACTAATGCAATGATCATCATACTTGTGGCTGCTATTTGACGTATTTGTACTACTAGAGTTAAATGTCTTCATCGGAACTACAGGGAGAGAAGAAACACCAGCTTCTATTACATATACTGTGAACAGTAGGTAGACAACACTGCTACTAGCTCTTAACATACACAGTATAAAACTCTCTATTACGATCACTATATTGTGTTAATTATTACATGTTTATGACAGGTGACTGCTTAAAGCAAGGTGACAGTAAAACAGAAAGCTCCTAAAGGAGCTTTCTGATTTACTGTCACCTTGCTTTAGGATGGCTCCTGTCTTTTATACAATGAATTAGCCTTCATTTTAGTGGTTGTAATAGAGAGGTTTTATTGTACAATCTTGTATTAACCCTTAACCCCATTGTCTGTCTCTAGTTTATGAGCAAAATTGACCACTTAAAGTAGGTACAAAGTAAAGCAGAATTATCCTTATGAAGAATTCTGCTTTACTTCCAATCAGCTTTAAGCTACCATCTCCTAGAAATAGCAAAGATTTGTTATTGTGCATATTCTTATAATAAGGTAGAGCTACTGTCTTGAAAGAAGGAGTATGTACACTCTTTATAGGCATAAACGTCATATCTATGGGGTGATGTCGAGACTATTATTTGGAGTAACATGGAGATTCTGCATATAAGCAGGAGCTCTTAAATATAGAATTAGCCATGTGACCAAACAACTATCAGATTTTGACCTACGGCACCGAAATTCCACATATCTGATTTGTAAAGAGCGAGATTCCACTCCCTTTAATCTAATCTCCCTGATATAAGTGATTGATTTATACAGGATAAAGTAATGCAGAAGGAGTTTCCTTCATTATGTCTATCCTACATTAGGCACACCCTTGTATATTAAGATTAACCATGGGTCTTCTTTGGCATGGTTGTTTTATACAAGATTGACTTCAGTGTATGTAATCACCTTGTCCTATGGTCAATCGTTTTCTGTGCTAGAAAATTGTATTGATCATTTTCTTTGCAAACACCCCTAACCTAAAATAGCTAAGGAGCAAAGTATCACTGCTGTCTCTGCCTTATCAAAACTAGCAGTTTACTGTCTAGCAATGCACTTGATACAATCAAATCTTGATACTTCAAACTCACTTAAGTAGAACTAACCCATATTTTATAAGATGAAGTCCAACAACTCTATCTCACTTAAGTCAAACATACACATATTTCAAAGTTAAAACGTGGCAACGTTTGAAATTTGAAGTACTGATAAGTTCCACTTAAGCAAGTATTATGTTTGGACAGTTTGTAAACAGTTCAAAAGATCTTATTCTTTCAAAATATAAATGCATTTAGCTAAATACCTTGTTGAACCCATGTCATGTATATATGCTTCCTTTGGAAATAGTGTACCCGTGCAGGGTACACATGTCTTATACAAACAATGAACAAATATATCAGAGGGCTTCTCAAGGAGCCTTCTGATCAGGATCTGCATTGTTTGTCATATTGCAATATATTGATGCAACAACCTTTACCCATTACCCAATAGCCTGTTTCTAGTATTGAAGATAGGTGACCTCTTAAAGCAGGTTGAAAGTAAAGCAGAATGTGCCTTAATGCACATTGTGCTTTACTTTCACCCTGCTTTAAGCTACAATTTGCTAGGATATAGAAAATATTTCTTATGGTACATATTCATTACTGTATAATGTTGAATTATTTTATTCGGTGGAGAAAAGATAGAGGTGTAAAAAGGCGTTTTCATGGGGTAATGGGTTAAATAGTCAAATGGAAACAGGAATTGTCCATTCCAAGTTCCAAGGAGGAAATAGCTACAAAAATATGTTAACTGCACAGTTTTAATACACAAACTCAAATTAGCACCAATATTGTATGTTAAATCCTGGGAGAAGACTAAGCAGTTAATTGCATAGTTATAGCACACACTTTTTTAGCAAAGAACAGTATATTCAGCTGTTCAAGATTTTAATGAGTTAGTAAATGACACATGGATTACGGAAAAAAGATAAGTAAATCAGGAATCACTGATAGTTTTCTACTCTAATAATATTGTTAGAATTAAAACAACCTTTCCAGTAAAATTCAACTCTTTTAATCGTGTCGTTTTTTCCCAAAGAAAATACAACAGTATTCTTATGGAGTCTTCACAAGAATAAAGATTTAGCTACATCTATTTGGTATCAATTCTCAAGTCTGGTAAATGTGGATATAGTGGGATAGACTATGTAAATGTCGGAACCAGATTCTGTTTATTAATATAGTCTAATATGCATTGAAAACCATTCAACAGATGGAAAATAAGCAGTCTTTTATTACAGGGCTGCTTAATGTTGAGTAAATATTATTGGAGCTTTCTGCATTTTTTTTTCATTTTAAGCACCTGTCTTATTATGCTCTCCATTCTTCTACAATGAACATGTTTAAGTAAATTTAAATGAGAAGCGTGACAATCTTTAACCCATTTATATATATATCAAAGATCTCTCCCTGTATACCTGCTGAAAGATTTCATTGTAGATAAACAAGGGTGATCTAACCACACTGCAGTGTTTGTCTATACGGCAAAATATTTCATATGATATAGCAAACAATGCAGACCCTAATGAGACGCCAAGTAATGCAGCGTCTCATCAGGGTCTACACTGTTTACCAATGTCAGCTTTAGTAGACACTAGGCTTAAATGGGTTGAAGACAAGGTACTGCTTAACCCTTTACCTGATAGCCTATTTCTAGTACTTAAGATAGGTGACTACTTAAAGCAGGTTGAAAGTAAAGCAGAATGCGCCCTTAGGCGCATTCTGCTTTACTTTCAGCCTGCTTTAAGCTATCATGTGCTATAATATAGAAAATATTCCCTATAATACATATTCATTACTGATTAAATGGGAACTATTTTCTTCAGCGGATGAATAAATCATATCCGCTAAAAGGCGCTTATATTGGGGAAAGGGTTAATGCAATACAAAAGTAATGCAGAAAGTTCCTTTACTAATGTCCTGCATAAAGCTGCCCTAAACACTAGCAAAGTATCTTCATTTTAAAAATGGTTGATAAAGACATGTTTAAATCAGAACTCCAAATAAGGGGAGCATATCAAAAACCAAAATCTTAATTTCTGCACCAAACCCTATGGTGTCACTATTCATTAGAATTGTCTCAAAGAGACGATTCTAATGAGTAGTGACACCATAGGATTTGGTGCTGAAACAAGTGAGAAAATGTTAGATTTATTCAGTTTACACCCTCTCATCCTGGTGTCCTGTTAACTGTACTCTCTGAAACTTATTATAGTCCCTGATTAACAATGTTTAATATATTATTTCACTGCACTCTAGCGGGTCAAAATGCACTCACAGGTAACATACATTCCTGAGAAGAGTCTGAAATAGTAACACAACTTTGACAAGCATTCACACAACTCAAATATCATAAATTGAACTCAATTGTTGTCAAGACATATGCAAAAGGAATACGATAAAACCCTCTCTCAATTATTGTCAAGCCATATGCAAAAGGAATACAATAAAACCTCTCTCTTAACCCATTACTCCATAGCCTGTATCTAGTTTTAAAGAAAGATGATCACTTAAAGCAGGTTGAAAGTAAAGCAGAATGCACCTTAAGGCACATTCTGCTTTACTTTCAGCCTGCTTTCAGCTATTATCTGCTAGGATATAAAAATATTTCTAATGATACAAGATTCATGGCTGTATAAAAGGGAGCTATTATTTTCTTCAGTGGAAAGATAAATTTAAAAGAGTAAAAAGGCATATTTATGGGGTAAGCTGTTAAGACCACTGAAAAAATAGACAATGTAATGAATGGTATCTAAGACAGGTGACAACTTAAAGTAAGATGAAAGTAAAGCAGAAAGCACTTCTTGCTTCAAGCAGCAACCTGACTTACACACAGAAAACAAAGCAGTTCTTTAGTGGTCTTAACTCTTTCCTCCCTGAAACTTTAAATGGAAAATTCCAGTTTCCATGTTAGTCTAGTCCATTTCTGACTTTTAAGGGTTGTTTTTGTCAATGTTTGGCATTATGACAAACAGCGAAGACCCTGATCAGAGGGCTCCTTTCGGAGCCCTCTGATCTGGGTCTTCACTGTTTGCACAGGACAAGTGTACTATTCACATGTACACTGTTTGAAAAGGACGCCTATAAGCGGGACTAGGGTTCAAAGGGTTAATAGAGGGGTTTTATTGTATATTACAAAGCTGAAAAGAGACACTGTATGTATCGCATTGCTTGAAGTTACAGTCAGAAAACAAACATTGGATATCAGATTCTAGATGTGTAAAGTCAGTTCATGCATGCAAGATGCCTTTGTTCACAGCTCTATTATTGTTTATTTATTTATTATTGTTCAGCAAAGAACATTTCTGACACATTTACCAAGCCAAAGCCAACTTCACAGGAACACAAGTTTTTTTTCTATCTAATTTTTGCATATAAAATATATGTAGATCCAAAGAAGAAGTAAACAAAATCTTTCCAATATTTTCTCCATTACCCATATGTTGTGACTACTCATTAAAATGGTCTCTGTGAGATGACTGTAATGAGTAGTCACAATAAAGGGTTTGGTGGAGACATAAAGGAGTTAAAATTTTAACCCATTACTCCATTAACAAGCTTTTTATGCTTCTTTTTATTCATACACTAAGAAAAGTAGTCCCCCAGCAAGGAAGACCTAAATATGAAATATACGAGGCATTTCAAGTATTTTTCCAGATGGAAGTTAAAAACAGGCTGAAAGTAAAGTAGAATGCTTCTTGCCTTACTTTCAGACTGCTTTAAGTGGGTATCTCCTCTCAAACACTGGCTATGGAGTGACGGGTTAAAAACTCTCCTTTACCAGAGCTATAAATCAGCTAGGAGAAGCTCTAAACTTCTACAGATGCCACAGTAGGTTGGCCTTGAGTTTTTTGTGTTATACAGTGAAACCTCTCTACCTATTACCACCACAAAATAGTATTAATTATTCGATGTTCACGACAGGAGACAGCTTAGAGCAAGGTGACAGTAAAACAGAAAACTCCTATAGGAGCTTTCTGTTTTACTGTCATTTTGCTTTAAGCCGTCATCTGTCATTTTACAATCGATTTGCTTTCTTTTTAGTGGTCATTATAGAGAGGTTTTACTGTATATGAAAGATTCAAAGATATGCCAGACCTTAACCCTTTACCTGATAGCATTGTTTCTAGTATTGAAGATATGTGACTACTTAAAGCAGGTTGAAAGTAAAGCAGAATGCGCCCTAAGGCGCATTCTGCTTTACTTTCAGCCTGCTTTAAGCTATTAACTGCTAGAATAAGGAAAGTATTAAATATGACACATATTCATTACGGTATAATTTGGAACTATTTTCTTCAGCGGATGAATAAACTGAATGCGCTAAAAGCCGCTTCTATAAGGGAAAGGGTTAAAACAACATACAGAGCTCCAGATAAAAGGATGTAAACTTACCAATTCCAACATTTTACTCATTCAAGTCTATTTCAAACCTATGATGTAACTACTCATTAAAATGATCTCCAAGAGACAATATGTCGTAACATCATAGGGTTTTGTTGAGACAATAATATTTTACCCATTGCTCCATATGATAAACTGTTTTACACCTTTAATTGTTTCTACACAAAGGAAAGTAGATCCCATCTGGAAAGTCATGATCTACAAAGTTCTAAGGCATTTTTCAACATCTTTAAAAAAAGTAGTAGCATAAAACGGGTTAAAAGTAAAGCAGAATGCTCTTAAAGGAACATTCTGCCTTACATTCAATCTGCTTAAGTGCCAGGTCATCTATCAACAAAACTGCAAATAGGCTATGGGGTAACGGGATAAGTATTTGAAATACAACTCTTATCTGGAGCCCTGAAAAGGTAGAATTGTTTTTAGAGATACATGCACAAAGAGCAGGCTATTGCATGTACATGTGTATGCTAAGATTTTGTGTGAGTACATACCATCATAGTTATTTTCCTCTTCATTTGGCTGGTCGTTCTCATCATCTATCACCTCCTCTCCCTTGTACATTCGCTCTGGCAGGCGCAGTATACCTACACCATACTCATAGTCAAAGGCATCGCTGGAAGAAGAACAGTGCAAAATTGACATTCTATAAAGTAAAGCTTCTCTATTACAACCACTAAAAAGAAAGCTAATTGATTGTATGAAAGACAGGTGACAACTTAACCCCTTCTCCCATAGAAGTGCCTTTAAGGGAATTCAATTTATTACTCCACTGAAGAAAGTAGTTTCAATTTATACAAACATGAAACATGTACCATAAGAAAATTAATATTTCTATATCCTAGCAGATGGTAGCTTAAAGCAGGCTGAAAGTAATGCAGAATGTGCCTTAAGGCACATTCTGCTTTACTTTCAACCTGCTTTAAGTGGTCACATATCTTCAATACTAGAAACAGGCTATGGGGTACAGGGCTATACAGTAAAGCCATATCGCGAGTACAACATATCTCGAGTATACTCTATGCAGAGTGATGCGATAAATGAAGATGATGATGATGATGATAATCTATTACAACCACTAAAAAGAAGACTGAATTGATTGTATGAAAGATAGTTGACAGCTTAAAGCAAGGTTAAAGTAAAACAGAAAGCTCCTACAGGAGCTTTCTGTTTTACTTTCCCCTTGCTTTAAGCAGTCACCTGCCTTATAAACATTGAATAATTAACAAAACTTATTGGTCGTAATAGAGAGGTTTTACTGTTCTGTTTTTGCAAAAATTCAGCACATAAAGGGACATAAGTATAAATGTGTCATTTTGTATGCTAAATTACTTTCAGCGTGTGTTTAATTTTGTTTAACCCATTACCCCATCTATAGGCCTTTTTACCCCTTTAAATTATTCCTCCATTGAAGAATATAGTTTGATAATATACAGTCATAAAAATGTAGCATAAGAAATATTTTGTAAATTCTAGTAGATGGTAGCTTTAAGCAGACTGAAAGTAAAGCAGAATGCGCCTTAAGGCGCATTCTGCTTTACTTTCAATCTGCTTTAAGTGGTCACATATCTTCAAAATTAGAAACAGGCTATGGGGTAATGGGTTAAACGGGAATTAACATCTTTGCCACTATAGAAACTAACATTATGATCAGTACTTACTGCATGACATGGAAGTAGGAGTCCATTTTATGTGGAGGATCAGTCTTCCAAGTGGACCGGAATCCCATAAGCAAGATGTTGGGCTTCAATTTGCCAATACCAACATTCTAAAAATAGTAAACGCAATAAATAGTATAAGAGAAAAACATGAACAGACACCTAAGATACGACATCTTGATAAAATGGCTCCCTGCATATTAGCAATGTAAAAAGAAAGCCACCATACTATATCTGTTACCTAAAGGCCCACTAATACCAACCACAGACTATTTCAAATACATGTACTAGTATTTTCAGTAAAAACCCTCTTTTAAGAGTACTTAATTATGTTAATTATTTTTGTTTAACCCTTTACTCCAATTCCTTAGCAAGCCCGGCCGATTTTGTACACATAACACAGACACTACCGGACTAGTTTTGAGCTCATTTTCTGAATAAACACTACACTCTGACATCTCAAAACTACTCTGACGTGTCAACACGAAACCGAAAGTGACAATCTATTTTTAGAAGGGCTATATTTAAATCGTGTTCACGCAATACCCAAACGACTTAAAAAAAATAAAAAAAATTGGATCCTGAGCTCAGTTTGAGCTCAGTTTGAGCTTTGTGAGCTTTGTGTTGACATGTCAGTGTTACTGAATTCCAGCATGAGTGCTATTATAACGGGTTTTGACAAAAAGGTTGAGTACATTTTAAACCGAAAGTAGAAAGATGGACCGTTTCGGCCCCTCTGGCATTCGCCTTTTTCCAATCTTGCAAATTTGTGTCTGGATCCATTTTGGATGCTGCCTGAAAGTGTCACATTTTGCAGGAGACCATTGATATTCTAGAAATAGGCAGTGCCGAACCTGGCCTTTCAGAAAAGTCTTCCAACGCGATGTGCGAATCATAACTTTTCATTCTACGGAAGCCAAAATGTGCCATAAACGTCAAAACGTTTTAATACGTTATGGGCGTGGAAAGGATATATACACATTCTAACACATTTAATTAATTCCTCCGCTGATTCAATAATATTATATACAGTCATCATCTCATGTATATGTGTAATAAGAAATATTTTCTAAATTTTAGCAGATGGTCGTTTAAAACAGCCTACTTTAAGTGATCACATGTCTTCAAAACTAGAAAGAGGGTATGGAGAAAAGGGCAGATGGCAGATTCAAGATGAAATTTTAACAGAAAGTTTATTCAGGAGCCTTTAATTATTTCTACACTAAGAAGGAAAGTAGTTCCAACATTGGAAATTTTCAACATAAAACTTTGATTTGAAGTGCGCCAGAGATATAAAAGTTGCAGGAAAGCGTGGGCCTGGGAGGCTCAAGATGTTATGGAAGGAGCTGACTATAAGAGACCGCCAAGAATGGGGACTCGCAGCAGTTGACCCACATGATAGAAAAGCCTGACGATCCTGTGTAATAACCTCCATGCGTGCAGCTAGCCAGTTACCTGGAAGGGAGACCACTCTTGTGGACAATGCTCCCACCCCTGCATGTTAATCAAAAATCAGATGATGATGATAAAGGCATTTTCCATTTTAGTTTTAGATGATAGCTTAACCCTTTGAACCCTAGTCCCGCATATAGGCGTTATTTTCAAACAGTGAACATGTGAATCATACTCTTGTCCTATGCAAACAGTGAAGACCCAGATCAGAGGGCTCCGAAAGGAGCCCTCTGATCAGGGTCTTCACTGTTTGTTATAATGCCAATCATTGACAAAAACATACCTTAAAAGTTAGAAATGGACTAGGCTAAAATGGAAACTGGAATTTTCCATTTAAAGTTTCAGGGAGGAAAGAGTTAAAGCAGGTTGAGGGAGCATTCTGCTTTACTTTTAACCAGCTTTAAATGGTCATCTGTCATGAATACTAGAAACAGGCAATGGTGTAAAGGGATGAAGCTACCAGGCAGTACCTGCATAAGACTCTGTGCTCCCTCTCTGAAATCCTTGGCAGTGGTAACACTGTAGAATGCCTTGATCCTCCGCTTGGTAAGCCACTTGTTCACATAGCCTTTCTTAAAACGTCTGTACTCTTTCAGTGAGTCACCATGGTTACCCTGTAATGCACAGATCAAATTAAATCAAACCAAATCACTGCAAGTCTGGCCTACTAAAAGGCATTTCAATACGTTATTTATTCAGCTCTAATTGTACCATAGAAATTCCTAGAAATTCCTGTTAGCAAACACGCTATCTGTTCTGAGATTTTCACTGTTTGCCAATGTCCCTATTTTGTGACTCTAAGCACAAATGGGTTAACAGATTGTAACTTATGTTTGCTTAATCAGATAGGGAGACTGGTCAGGTGCATATACACACATTTTCTTTTGGTTTTAGTATTTGAGCAAAGTTGATGATGACAGACAGCAATTACAATAATACATGTACCTCTATATTACAGCCACTAAATTGTGTTAGTTATTAGATGTTTAAGGCAGGTGACTTCTTAAAGCAAGGTGACAGTTAAACAGAAAGCTCCTGCAGGAGCTTTCTGTTTTACTGTCACCTTGCTTTAAGCTGTCACCTGTACGGTACCTTATACAATCAATTCGCCCTCTACTTTTTATTGATCATAATAAAGAGGTTTAAAGTACTTCTGTCCAGCAAATTGTGAAACATCCAAGTGACAACTGAGTTATACTTACCTCTATAATATGTCCACACACCATCAAACTAATCTTCTTGGTTAAACCATTAACAAAATATACTAGCTCTGGTCTATGGCACGGAAAACCCGTTAGCACCAACACTTGAGGTCTGTATAAACAAAACAAAACAAAGCATTTTACAAAACAAAACAAAGCATTTTCAACCATGTTCAATAAATATTGAGATCTTAGCCTCTATTTTCTTCTACATTGAGGAAAGTAGTCCCCAGTTAGGAAGCCCTAAATATACAACACAAAATGCATTTCCAATATCTTGCCAGATAGTAGCTTAAAGCAGATTGAAAGTAAAGCAGAATGTGCCTTAAGTTAAAGCTCTTCATTGTACTTTTTTATACTTGCTTTAACCCTTTGCCTGATACAAGCGGCTTTTAGCGTGTTTAATTTATTCCGCCACTGAAGAAAATAGTTAAAATTTATACCGTCTTCAACATATTCCATAAGAAACATTTTCTATATTCTAGCAGTTGGTAGCTTAAAGCAGGCGGAAAGTAAAGCAGAATGCGCCTTAAGGCGCATTCTGCTTTACTTTCAACCTGCTTTTAGCGGTCACATGTCTTCATAACAAGAAACAGGCTATTGGGTAAAGGGTTAAGGGGTCGTTTGTCTTCCAAACTAGAAACAGGCTAAGGGGTAAAGGGTTAAATGTGAAAGTAAACGTGAAATTAAACATACATTGTACATGAGTATAAAATTATCTTCTGGGCCAAAGGTTATAAAGAATTTAAGTTGAGTCTGAAATCATTCTCAAGCCTTTATATGGTCAGATTTGAGCAACCAAAGATGAAATTAGTAAGTCTAACTGGCAGTTCTACCTGTATCCAGATTGGTCTAGCAGTCTTTCTACTTGTTTATATAAAATAAATCAGTTTAGACAAGAACTTAGTATAGTAGTTAGCTAATTCACTCCTGAAAATTCACATGGATACTTGGACAGTTTCTATTTGAAGTCTAGGCCATTTTATAATATTGATGTTGTTTTCTTTTGCAATATATTGCAAAATGATAAACAGTGCTGTTCCTGATCACAGGATCTTTTTGAAGCTCTCTGTGTACACAAGTCTGTAATTTTCCGAAAATGTTCTACACTGTAGTTTAAAATCATAAGAGGCTAAAGAGAGTAAACTTCCAAAATTTAACCCTTTACCCCATAGCCTGTTTCTAGTATCGAAAATAGGTGACTACTTAAAGCAGGCTAAAAGTAAAGCAGAATGCGCCTTAAGGCACATTCTGCTTTACTTTCAGCCTGCTTTAAGCTACTACCTGCTAGAACAACGAAAATATTCCTTATGATACATATTCATAACTGTATAGATTGGACCTATTTTCTTCAGTGGAGGAATATATGAATGTTAAAAGGCGCTTCTATTGGGGAATGTCAAATTTTTTAAAAATGGTCAGGCGGTGTAATTAGATAAAAATTTCTCTCTCCCAATCTGTCTTTGCTAACAGCAACAAATTGTATATGATTACGACTGTTTGACAACTTCAGCTGTCTCATGAGTGTTGACTTACCTGAAATTCTTGATATGGTCCTCTGTTTGCACCAGTTTCAGGGCCCCCTGTAGAGCCCCTCTGTACACATGGGCTTGCGTAGACGAGCCCCAATTCACATCTAAAAAAACAAACATATAAACATCACCCTTCTATCAGTCAAATAAGAATCATTCAACCATTCTAATAATGTACATGTATATTGACATTTTTCCAAAAAAGTGTAGACCCAGATCAGAGAGCAGTGTAGACCAAGATCAGACAGCTCCTAAAGGAGCTGTCTGATCTTGGTCTACACTATTTTCTTATAGGATTAGTCTCAAATGAGTCTGCACTATTTCCTGGGGACCTGGGGCCCGTTTTACTAAACTACTTACGCAAAAGTTTTGCGTAAGTCAAAATTTTAAATTTTGATTTTATATTTTTATTATCACTTGCTACAAACAGCAAACAGCCAGATCAGAGGACGCGCTTTTAGCGCGTCCTCTGATCTGGCTATTTGCTGTTTGCAAACGTTTATGATGGAAAAATAAGAGTTAAACGATTTTGACTTACGCAAAAAAATTGCGTAAGTTGTTTAGTAAAACGGGCCCCAGGTTCCTTACTTTATTAGCCAATGTAATAGTTCAGATGATAGATTTCAAACAGGGTGAAGTTTTATATGTGAACATTCAGTCGGAGAATAGTTCATTAATTTCGTTGTTCATGATTAAGTCTAGAAGCACAACTGGTGAAATTACTTGATAATGCAAGAATAACTCAGACATCTAAATACTGTAAAGAAGACTGGCCTGGAAAATCATTCAGTTTTCAAAACCACCGAGAGTCAAAGTTGTCAAGTCATTTATCAGAAAATATGAGTCTATTTGAATATTCAGCAGGGTATGGGTTAATTAAGAAATAATAAATTATTGTCAGTGTTTTATCGTGCAATGAAACATGGGTAGGAGTTGAGATGTGTAGTAATTAAATCTCAACGGCTACTCGTGTTTAATTGAACGATAAAACACTGGTATTAATTCATTATTTCGATTCTAACCACAATTTGCACAATTTAACCACAATTTGCACCGACGCAACGGCACTACATTACTTGGCGTACGCATTTTCAAAGGCATATGATGTCACATTAAGATGTTACAGCGTGTGCATGTTTTATTGAGAATTAAAACAGAGAAATGTTTTTCTTTTTTTATATAGGGGCGTGCAGGAGATGTGTTAGAGTTGTATTTCTTACCTGGTTTTCGATAGTGAACATAGACAAAGATTGCAGATATCACAGCAAAGGTTATCAGGGCTGTCGCCCAGTTGATTATAAACATCACTGTTATACACAGTAAGGCACCAAATAAACTTAGCCACATGCTGTAGTACTTGAAGGAAGGGCGCCAACCTGGGAGGGAAAACAAACAAGACAATATCAGTTACCTCCCTTATATCACTGTGTTATATACAGTAAGACACGAAATAATCTTTACTTAAAGCAAGATGAATGTAAAGCAGAAAGCTCCTATAGGAGCTCTTATCTGCTTTACATTCATCTTGCTTTAATCCATTACTCAATAGATACATATTTAACACATTTAAATTCATTCCTCCACTGAAGAAAATAGTTCCAATCTATACAGTCATGAATATGTATCATTAAAAAAATTATATTTCCTAGCAGATGATAGTGAATTTTTGCTTTACTGTCAACCTGGTTTTTTTTGTGGTCTCTTGTCTTCAATACTAGAAGCAGACTATAAAGTAAATGGGTGACCCATTACCCCATAGCCTGTTTCTAGCTTTTCTGCTTTACTTTCAGCCTGCTTAAAGCTACAATTTGCTAAGATATAGAAACTATTTCTTCTGACACATATTCATGACTGTATAGATTGAAACTATGATCTTCTGTGGAGGAATAAGTTAAAGGCGTAAAAAGGGGTATTTATGGGGTAATGGGTTAAGCAACCACCTGTATTCATACCATCAAAGAATATATATTTGGTGGTGCCTAATTATGTGGAGGAAGGGGTAAAGGCGATTTATGCAGAGGAAAAGGTTAACAAGCAAGGAATTAACTGCAACAAATGTGAAAGTCTGCAACAAAATGAGCATGTGTATATCCTAATGGCAATCTGTATAGTATCAGATCTCCATGTTGTTTATTTGAAGAATTGGCTGCAGACAGGGCTGGCACACTTCGCCACCTATATCAATATATATCTCAATCAGGCTTCTCCTTTTCAACACCGACAATCTGCATAGCTTAGCTGTATTACTAACACTATGGATATAGATCAAGCCCCTATAAATGTACACTGAAACAGTTTGTCTCTTGAACCCTGTCTTTGTTAATATAAAGAGGACCAGATCAATTTAATCCATTACTCCATAGATAGGCGTTTTTATGCCTTTAGTGTAATCCTCAACTGAAGAAAATAGTTCTACTTTATACAGTCATGAATATTCACCGTAATTTTTTTTCTTTATCCTACCAGATGATAGCTTAAAGCAGATTGAAAGTAAAGTATTGAAGACACATCCTGCTTAACTTTCAACCTGTTTTAAGTGATCACCTGTCTTCAAAACTAGAAACAGGCACTGGGGTAACAGGTTCAGCAGACAGTGTTTTCTGGAGCCCTGTATGGGGTAACGGGGTTCACTAGACAGTGTCTTCATCAGCCTATGATTATTTAGTGTTAAGAAAAGCAAATGACCTTAGAACCAGACATCCAGTAGGTCCAGACAACTATGATGACATAGACAAGCAGTAGGTATTGATTTGTATCTTATTTATACCCATGGATTACCAGTAAAGCTGCAACTGGTGCAAGTGCACATATAACCTGCATGATGCATTGAGTTAACCTTGGCAAAGAGGCCACTCAAAATTATTGTATTTAACCCTTTACCCCATAAATACACTTTGGAAATTCAAAAAGGTTGCAGACTACAATTTTGAGGGTGACAGCAATTTAGCAAGATACCGGTAATTACCATTACAGGTTGAAAGTAAAGTAGAATGCGCCTGCTTTACTTTTAGCCTGCTTTAACTCTTTGAACCCTAGTCCCGCATATAGGCGTGCTTTTCAAACAGTGTACGTGTGAACAGTACACTTGTCCTATGCAAACAGTGAAGACCCTGATCAGAGGGCTCCGAAAGGAGCCCTCTGATCAGGGTCTTCACTGTTTGTCACAATGCCAAACATTGACAAAAACAACCCTTAAAAGTCAGAAATGGACTAGACTAAAATGGAAACTGGAATTGTCCATTTAAAGTTTCAGGGAGGAAAGAGTTAAAGCTACCATCTGCTAAACTATAGAAAATATTATTGACGTTGCACATTCATTGCCGACTAAAATAGACTTGTTTTGTTCTGTTTAAGAATAAATTAGGTGTAAAAGGGTGTATTTATGGGGTAATGGGTTAAACATCCATCTATCAGTAGGCAAGAGAAGTATCACTCTACCAGGATATGGCAGAAACAAGTAAAGATATCTCTATTCAATTTCTAATAGGTGTTTCTACGTGGAGTGGGGGAATTCAAGGGATTAGATGAGTTTGCGCTATGTCTATCATTGGTTGTCTTGGGTTTCATGGTCCCTAAAGCAGCCACCTGTCAGATGACAAGGAAAATCCCTATTGCTTTTTACAAGAACAGTAAAAACCTCTCCATTACGACCACCAAAAATAAGGCTAATTGATTGTATAAAACACAGGTGGCAGTTTAAAGCAAGGTGGAAGTAAAACAGAAAGCTCTTAAAGGAGCTTTCTGTTTTACTTCCACCTTGCTTTAAGCAGTCACCTGTCATAAACACATAATACATGTGTAATAAACACAATTTAGCGGTCTTAATAGAAAGATTTAACTGTAGACTGCAGAACTATATAGAGATGATGTCAATTTTCCAAAAAGCGTATGTATAAGGGAAGGTATACAGGACTAAATCAGTTTGCACTGCAGAATCACAGTGATATATTTGTCCTGGGAGTAATTATCGACTTTGCTCTATTTCTCTGTAAACTGATATCTCCCGACAGTTATCCTACCACAAATGTGCATTTACTAACTGAGATCATGTTGTTAGACAGTGTAATGGCATCCCAATAAAAGCAGGCCTGGGAGAAAATACCACCCAGTAGAGTAGTCCCTATATCATCACCATTTATGCCAATTGGAGTTTTCCATGCTTATATATTGGATTAGTCCATTTTTTATATAAGGTGTGCCTGGTCTAAGTTTTCATTTTCATTTTGTTTTATATTGAAACAGTGTAGACTCTGATCAGACGCCGCATTATGCGGCGTCTGATCAGAGTCAACACTATTTGCCTTTGTCCCTTTTATGGGACGCTAGGCACAAATGGGTTAACCTACTTATGCCTAGATATTGCAATGAACTCTCCCTTTATACTTGCTTGAAGATTTCATTGTGGATATACAAGGATGATCTAAAGATACTGCAGAAAAATAGTTCATATGCTGTAGCAAACAAGGCAGACCCTGATAAGACACCTCGTAACTTTATCTAAACTGTTTGCTAATGTCCACTTAGTAGACACTAGGCTTAAGTGGGTTATCAGCATTCAAAAGGAAATTTATTTTCAGTGCTAAACCCTATCCCACATAGCTTGAAAAAAAACTGTTGCTTAAAGCATACTGAAAATAGTCGGATTTCAGCTACCATAAGAAATATTTCTGATAGTGCATATTCATGACTGTATAGAGTGGAAACATCCTTTGGTGGAGGCATAAATTAATGGTGTTAAAATGCACATCTAGTGGGTAATGGGTTTAGACATGTGGTTGCTTAAAGAAGGATGTAAGTGAAGCAGAAAGCTTCTGAATGAGCTTTCTGCTTTCCTTTAATCCTTTACCCAATAACCTGTTTGTTACATTAAATACAGGTGATCATTTAAAGCAGGTTGAAAGTAAAGCAGAGTGCCTTAAGGCACATTCTGCTTTACTTTCAGCATGCTTTAAACATTTACTAGGCTATATAAAAAGATTTGTTATGGTAATTGTTCATGAGGGTATAAACTGGAACTATTTTCTTCAGCGGAGGAATAAAATAAATACGCTAAAAGTCACTTCTATGGGGGAAAGGGTTAATCCTGTTTTTAGAAGTCAGTTTCCTTAGAGTGCCCATATATTAGCTTCACTTAGAATGTGGAAGTTTTACAGTATATGTACATGTACAACATACCTTTTGATGTTAAATTTCAAACAGGCTTAACTGCTTTACTACGACAAGTACAGTAAAACCATCTCTATTATGGCAAATAAACCGAAGTATAATTGATTGATATTTACATTCGCACCATTCAAATCAATAGAAAAAAAAGATGTTTAATTTGTGTAAACGCTATTTCTCTCAAGAGAGGGACTTGAGGCGCGGCTTATGTATCTGCTCTCCGCGAATCATTTTGTTGCGTTGCTTCAGTAACGCCGTTATGGCTGTTCCTTTCAGGGTCCACATTAGTCATGTTAAACATACATGCATACTAATAAAATTGTCATTTCATGGAATTTGCCAATCATTTTCTGTCGTTTATTTCGCTTAAACGCCGGAAAAAAAATCAGTTAATTTCCCATATTTTTATTATATTTGCTGTAATTTCTAATATTAACCCTTTGAACCCTAGTCCCGCATATAGGCGTCATTTTCAAACAGTGAACATGTGAATAGTACACTTGTCCTATGCAACCAGTGAAGACCCAGATCAGAGGGCTCCGAAAGGAGCCCTCTGATCAGGGTCTTTACTGTTTGTCAAACATTGATAAAAACAACCCTTAAAAGTCAGAAATGGACTAGACTAAAATGGAAACTGGAATTGTCCATTTAAAGTTTCAGGGAGGAAAACGACAATTTTATTAGTATGCATGTACAGTGCTCCCTCTCTACAAGGACACCCAATGGGAGACACACATTGTGTGCGTTGTTTGGAGGGAGTTGTTATAGAGAGGGAAATTAAGACTTACCTTCATTTGCAAACAGCCTGAATTCAGATCAGATGCCACGTTACGCAGCGTCTGATCTGGATTTAAGCTGTTTGTCACTCCTCATTATATATATTCTGTCAAAATGTCCACATATATGTAACTTTGAGAAACACAGCAGAAGACAAATTTAAGCAGACGACATTGCAGCCATAAAAAAGTTTGACATAATTGTCTTATTTGGGGAACGGCGGCAAGGGTCGTTGTAAGGAAGGAGTCGTTGTTGGGAGGGCCGTTGTAGGGAGGGAGCACCGTATGTGATAAGGTGTTTCTGACAGGTGACTGCTTAAAGCAAGGTGCCAGTAAAATGAAAAGCTCCTTTAGGAGTTTTCTGTTTTACTGTCACCTTGCTTTAAGCTGTCATGTAGTAGCCCTCTGATCTGGGTCTACACTGTTTGCAAAGGATATTGTGGTTCAGTGTTAATTTCACCAGTTGTGCTTCTAGACTTAACCCTTAGCCCGCCAACTAAATTGTCGTCTGCTATATTTCTCGTCTGCTTCAAGTTTCAAAGTGCTTCAAAGTTGCTCAAAATTGCTGAAAATGTTGTCCGAGTGTCAAACAGCTTGGATCCGGATGAGACGCCGAGTTACTCGGCGTCTCATCAGGATCTAAGCTGTTTGCATATGGAGCTATAGTCGTGAGTGGCAGGCTAAGGGTTAAGGGTTTACAGCATAACAGACAGTGTCTAACGACTATTATAGAACACTAGATACAAATATGGCAACAACCCACACTGGGCCAATATAGACAATTGCACACACGTCAGAGTCTGTCAAAACTGGCAGCTACAAATTCTCTCTATTAAATAAAACTGCACTCTAGAGAGAAATAAATGTGTATTCGTCTAAATTCAGAGATAAATGTAGTCAGACAGTCAAACCTGGATCACAGGAAGATGCATGAGTTTTTAACCCTTTACTCCATAGCCTGTTTCTAGTCTTGGAGAGGACTGACTACCTAAAGCAGGTTGAAAGTAAAGCAGAATGTGCCTTAAGGCACATTCTGCTTTACTTTCAGCCTGCTTTAAGCTACTGTCTGCTAGGATACAGAAAATATTTCTTATGATATATATTCTTGACTGTATAAAGTGGAACTATTTTCTTCATAGAAGGAATAAATTAAAGGCCTAAAAAGGTGTATTTATGGGGTAATGGGTTAAGGGCTCCAGATAATGGGATTATTTCAAAAACTATAACCTTTATTTTAGCATGAAACCCTATGATGTTACTACTCATTAGGGTATTAATTTTCCATCCCTACAACAACTCCCTCCGAACATATAATCCTGGACTCCCATTGGGTGTTGATGTAGCGAGGGAGCACTCTATGTCTTAACACTTTCACTGATGCAATATCCCCAGCTAAAAAATGCTGTCTGCTATTTTTTCTCAAAGTTACGTATTTGACATTTTGACGTAAGAAATATAAAGACGAGTGACAAACAGTTTGAACCCAGATCAGACCAGTTAAGCGGCGTCTCATCTGGGTTCATACTATTTTCAAAGCACTCTGCAGGTATAAATTTTCCCTCCCTGTAACAACTCCCTCCCAAACAACATGCAACACTGTAGTTTGTTCTGTTAGACAGATCGTCTGATTGATTAATTCACAGTAATAAATCATCTCAGACCAAAATGAGCAACTTGTCATTGTATCATTTCATCACTGTCTGCTTTAAATGGCATATTACATTCTTCATACAAGAATGATGAAAAAACATGGCCAAATAATGTTTGATGGCATCCAAAATATCAGACAATAAAGAAAAATAACACACAAAAAAACTTTTTCCTAGAAATTCTAGCATTAGCTAGGTGGCAAATTGTTTGAAGTGCATTTGTATGAAGTTACATTAACCTTTCAAACCATGATCATAGCCAGGGCTCCAGATAAGAGGGAGTTACCTGGACAAATCCAACATTTCTCACTTATTTTAGCACCAAATCCTATGGTGTTACTACTCATTAGAATCGTCTCTTTGAGACGATTCTAATGAGTAGTAACACCATAGGGTTTAAAGCAGAAATAAAAATTTTAGTTTTGGAAAAGATCATCTTATCTGGAGCCCTGCAAATATCTCCAGATAAGATGAGTATTTATCCTTTTATCCCATTGCCAGTTTCTAGTTTTGATGACAGGTGATCACTTAAAGCAGGCTTAAAGTAAAGCAGAATATGCCTTATGGCGCATTCTGCTTTACTTTCAGCCTGCTTAAAACTACTATCTGTTAGGATATAGAAAATATTTTCTGTGGTGCATATCATAACTGTATTAAGTGAAACTTTTTATCTGTAGACAAATATATTAAAGGCATAAAAAAACATTTATGGAGAAATGGGTTAAAATACAAAGTTCCTCAAACTCCCCCCAAAACCGTTGTTCCTCCAACTCCCCCAAAACCCTATGTTGTGACAACTCATTAGAATTGTCTCGAAAATGCCATTCTAATGAATGGTAACAACAGTGTTTGGTAGAGACACAAAGCAGATATAGCTGAACATGTTCAATTTACTCTCTCTTATCTAGAGCCAGGGCTCTATATTTAATTAAGGGGAGTATTTCAAAAACTAAAATCTTTATTTTTTCTGTAAACCCTATCATGTCACTACTCATTAGAATCGTTTCGAAGAGACGATTCTAATGAGTAGTAACACCATAGGGTTTGATGCTTAAATCAGTCAGAAAATGCCAGATTTGTCGAGTTAACTCCCTTTAATCTGGAGCCCTGTAAGAGCCCAGCATTAGCTTTCATTAGCATGATAAAATGTGTGTGATGGTTACATGAGCTTGGCAGTTACTGGATGAGGTGGGCGTGACTATTACCTGGGGCTTTAGCAAGAGAGTTGTCAAAGCAGGAGTAGTTGATCAGGGTGTAGGCCATCAGGAAGAAGTTAGAGATGATGGGAGCAATAGCGTTGAGATCACCTGTAACAAACAGATTATATAAAAATAAAACACTGTAAAACCTTTCTATTATGACCACAGATTGTGTTAATTATTAGGTGTTTATGACAGGTGACTGCTTAACCCTTTCCCCAATAGAAGCGCCTTTTAGCGGATATAATTTATTCATCCGCTGAAGAAAGTAGTTCCAATTTAATCAGTAATGAATATGTATTATGGGGAATATTTTCTATATTATAGCACATGATAGCTTAAAGCAGGCTGAACGTAAAGCAGAATGCGCCCTAAGGCGCATTCTGCTTTACTTTCAACCTGCTTTAAGTAGTCACCTATCTTAAGTACTAGAAATAGGCTATCAGGTAAAGGGTTAAAGCAAGGTGACAGTAAAGCAGAAAGCTCCATTAGCTGTTAGCTATACAATCAATTGTTTTTTAGTGTTCGTGGTTTTACTGTTATTTCGACTACAACAATGTATGTTGTTCTCTGGGATTTACTTAAACCTATCATCTAGATCTGCTAGGGTATATGTAATTCAGTCATTAGATTTTCTACAACTTATTTCCAGTGTCTGTCAGGCTATCTTTATTACAATACCACTATGTCACTTCACTATTGAAAATTGAAACAGAACAGAATACACTTTGCAATGAGAAACAAGGGCTGTACTTGAAAAAGACAATTCAATGAATGTTTTACTATTTAGGGTTATTATTATAATTCATTACAAAATGACAAGCAGTGCTGCACCTGATCAGAGAGCTCCTTAGCCCTCTGCTCTGGTCTACACTGTTTTCATAGGATGTCACTAGGAGCTGATTGGTTAACAAACCCCAACACTGGTGTAGCTACAATAGTGCCCCTATTCTTATAACAGGCAACCTTAAATGCAGCATTATTTTGCAAACTAGCAAAATATCAGGGTCTAAGATTATAGAGCGCTTGAGCTGAGTCTTACATCGTTTTCAAGCATTTGATTGGTCAGATTTGAGCTTATGCTCAAATCTGACTACTCAAATGATGAGAAAGATTTCAGACTCAACTCAAATGCTTTATAACCTGGACCCAGTACTTACCAATTAGAATAAAGCCAACACCAATAAAGTAAGCTAAGACGTATGCCCGCCTAGGGTTCTCACTAGGTCCATAGCCCTTGGCAAAGATATGAACCTTGGGAAATATCTTGTCCTTACACACTGCCTGTAATATAATACACAATGTTCTTACTGTAAGCACATACATGGGGTAGTATTTAACCCATTACCCCATAAACACACCATTGTATGCCTTTAACCAATTACCCCATAAATACACCTTTTTAAGCCTTTTATTTATTCCTCCACTGATGAAAATAGTTCCAATTTATACAGTTATGAATATGTATCAAAGAAATATTTTCTTTATTCTAGCAGGTGGAAGCTTAAAGCAGGCTGAAAGTAAAGCAGAATGGGCCTTAAGGCGCATTCTGCTTTACTTTCAACCTGCTTTAAGTGGTCACCTATTTTGAAAACTATGGGTTAATTTATTCCTCCCTTGAAGAATACGGTTCCACTTAATACAGTCATAAATATGTACCACAAGACATACAGTGGAACTTCAATATCTCTAACTCGCTTAACTCAAACTATCCGGTATGTCTACACATGAACATCATTTTTTCATGCTCGGTTAGGCCATGTTTTAACTTTGAAGTACGGGTATGTTCGACTTAACTGAGTTCCAGATATCGAAGTTCGACTGTATTTTAAATATCCTAGTAGATGAAGGCGCATTCTTCTTTACTTCCATCCTACTTTAAGTGGTCACCTTTCTTCAATAATTGATACAGGCTATTGGGTAATGGGTTAAACACAGTAAGATATACATTTAGGTGATTTTCTCTGGGCTATAGAAGAAATGGTTAACAGTTGTTTTACTGGAGTATTTACTTGAAAGACTTTGGGAGCGGACACGAGACTAGCTAGGGCGGAGAAGAGTGTACATTCTTCTTTATTTTCATACTGTTTTAAGTGGTCACCTATTTTAAATACTTATAACTGGCTATGGGGTTATAGTAACAGTTAAGATATAATTGTAGGTCATTTGCTCATTGGGCTGTTTGGTAAAGGTTTAACAGAGGTTTTTCTAGAGTAAACTTACTTGAAAGACTTTGGGAGCGGACACGAGACTAGCTAGGGCGGAGGAGAGAGTGGCAGAGAAGATTCCTGCGGTGATGAGAGGTCCAAAGCCTGACACCATCTCCATAGCCTGTAAAAACAAAACAACAAGTACAGTGTTCCCTCCCTACAACGGCCCTCCATACAACAACTCCCTCCTTACAACGACCATTGTTGCAGTTCCCTAAACAGGAAATTTGTCTAACTCTTACTGCTGCAATATCATCTGCTTAAAATTGCTGTCTGCTGGTTTTTCTCAAAGTTACTTATAAATATAATGATGAGTGACAACCAGCTTGAATCCAGATCAGACGCCGCGTTACGGGGCGTCTGATCTGGATTCAAGCTGTTTGCAAAGGTAAGTCAAGTCTTAATGACAATGACTCCCTCCGAACAACACCCACAATCTATGTCTCCCATTGGGTGTCTTTGTAGAGAAGGAGCACTGTAGTGATATTGTCCCTTGTAACCAGCTCCAACTATGGTGTTTCACATATCTCACTCCTCTAGAAACCTACACCCAGTTGTATTTACCTGCAATTTTTACTTGTTGACACTGTAAAACAGGTAACTTTCACGTCATGAATATTTCGCGTAATGCGATTTGTATTAATTCGCGACATTATGCAATGTTTCTAGCAGGTGATAGCTTAAAGCCGGCTGAAAGTAAAGCAGAATGTGCCTTAGTCACCTATTTTCAAAACTAGAGACGGGAGGCAACACATTCGCAAATTAATGCGTAAATTACATTCTCGCGAATAAAACACGTTTTACAGTACATTTTAATTAACCCATATATGCCTAGATATTGCAATGAACTCCCTCTGTACAGGGCTCCAGATAAGAGAGGGTAAACTGAACAAATCCAACATTTTCTCTCTTATTTCAACATCAAATCCTATGGTGTTACTACTCATTAGAATCGTCTCAAAGAGACGATTCTAATGAGTGGTGACACCATAGGGTTTAACACAGAAATAAAGATTTTAGTTTTTGAAATACTACCCGTATCTAGAGCCCTGCTCTGTATACTTGCTGGTAATGGGTAATTGATTAAGCAAACACATATCAATCATGAGAAGTTATTTACACCAATTTGAAACTAAAATCACCTTTTCTTAGTTATATACCGTTGTTGCTTTTGCAAAACATGTACAATGTATATTAAACAAGAGTTGTCAGAGAGACAACAAAGCTCGCCACCGGCACCTTTAGAAACTTAAAAGCACACTCAAGGTCACAGAGGTCAACCTTTTTGCCTGCATGGAAAGGTCTTGTCCATATACACTGGCAAATCAAATATGAAAATAACACCTCAAGGGACATAGGAATTATAAGCATTTTTGAAACTTAATGCAGATTTCGAAACCTAAAACCTTTCGCGACCTTAGTTCAAGGTCAAGGACACTGGGCTAATTTTTTTGCATGCATGGAAAGGTCGTGTCCATATACACATGCATGCCAAATATGAAAGAAATATCTCAATGGATATATGAGTTAAAAAAAATTTGAGAAACCTAAACGCAGACTTTGAAACCTAAACGCGGGTCTCAAGGTCAAGGTCAGAGGGCTCAAACATTTTGCATGCAAGGAAAGATGTTGTCCATATACACATGCAAACTGAATAGGAAAGGAATATTTCAATGGACATAGGAGTATTAAAAATTTTGAGAAACCAAAACACAGATTTCGAAAACTAAATATGGGCCCTAAGTTCAAAGTCAAGGTCACAGGGGTCTAAATTTTGATGTGCCTGGAATGGTCTTGTCCATATACACACATAAACCAACTATGAAAGCAATACCTCAAGGGACATAGAAGTAAAAGGCATTTTTCAAAACCTTAACACAGGCCCTAAGTTCAAGGTCACAAGGGTCCAAATTTATCTGTGCATGGAAAGGTCTTGTCCATATACACACACATACCAACTATGAAAGCAATACCTCAAAGGATATAGAAGTTAAATGCATTTTTCGAAACCTAAATGCAGATTTCGAAACCTAAACACAAGCTCTTAGTTCAAGGTCAAGGGGTCTAAATTTTTCTGTGCATGGAAAGGTCTTGTCCATATACACACACATACCAACTATGGAAGCAAAACCTCAAGGGACATAGAAGTTAAAGGCATTTTTCAAAACCTAAACACAGATTTCAAAACCTAAACGCAGGCCCTAAGTTCAAGGTCAAGGTCACAGGGGTCTAAATTTTTCTGAGCATGGAAAGGTCTTGTCTACATACACACACATACCGACTATGGAAGCAATACCTTAAGGGATATAGAAGTTAAAGGCATTTTTCAAAACCTGAACGCAGATTTCGAAACCTAAACACAGGCTCTTAGTTCAAGGTCAAGGTCACAGGGGTCAAACTTTTTCTGTGCATGGAAAGGTCTTGTCCATATACACATACATACCAACTATGAACAAGACTGCGCGTTCAATAAACGCATATGCCCCAAGTGGCATCCTTGACAATATATTCTGAATATTTTCTAAGTCCAAGTTAGGTCAAGGTCAAGGTCAAACTGAGCTTGGATATTATTGGTGAGTTGATAATGGTCCAAGGCAACAACTGTATAAGTATCTAAGCATTGTAGTCAGTTGTGTTGATGCTAGACGAAACGGTAAAATCTAGTTAACCAAGAAATAGCTTATCTAAAATTTTCTAAGTCCAAATTAGGTCAAGGTCAAAATCAAAGTTTGGCGATATTGGTGGATAGGGAATGGTCCAAGGCAACAACTGTATAAGTATCTAAGCATTTGGGTAAGCGGTGTTGATGCTAGACGAAACGGTAAAATCTACTTAACCTTGTTACGGAATGAAGGACGCACACACGGACGGACGGACAGGACGATTACTATATGCCCCGCATCTGTCGATGCTGGGGGCATAAAAACAATACCTCAAAGGACATAGAAGTTAAAGGCATTTTTCTTAACCTAAACACAGATTTCGAAACCTAAACACAGGCCCTATAAGTTCAAGGTCAAGGTCACAAGGGTCTAAATTTTTCTTTGCATGTAAAGGTCTTGCCCATATACACATACATACCAACTATGAAAGCAATACCTCAAGGGACATAGAAGTTAAAGGCATTTTTCGAAACCTAAACGCAGATTTCGAAACCTAAACGCAGGCCCTAAGTTCAAGGTCAAGGTCACAGGGGTCTAAATATTTCTGAGCATGAGAAGGTCTTGTCTATATACACACACATACCGACTATAGAAGCAATACCTTAATGGATATAGAAGTTAAAGGCATTTTTCAAAACCTAAACACAGATTTCGAAACCTAAATGCAGGCCCTAAGTTCAAGGTCAAGGTCACAGGGGTCTAAATTTTTCTGTGCATGGAAAGGTCTTGTCCATATACACACACATACCAACTATGGAAGCAATACCTCAAGGGACATAGAAGTTTAATGGCATTTTTCAAAACCTAAACGCAGATTTCGAAACCTAAACGCAGGCCCTAAGTTCAAGGTCAAGGTCACAGGGGTCAAAAAATTTCTGTGCATGGAAAGGTCTTGTCCATATACACACACATACCAACTATGAAAGCAATACCTCAAGGGACATAGAAGTTATAGACATTTTCTTAAAATTGTTTACGCCGTTCACGACGACGACGACTACACCGGGGGTATTGCAATAGCTCGTCATGTACTACGTACAGGCGAGCTAAAAATCGCGAAAAAGTTCAAGTGTTATCAGCATATTTTTACCTGGTAATCATTCATCGACCCGTATTTACATGTTTCATCCATGGCAAGACTACAATTCTGTACATTCTCAAATGAATACTCTGGCATCAGTGATGCTGCCGCTGTTGTCGTCACAACACCGGCAGGAGAAGTCCCCGTCAACATACTAGACACTGGTATTGTAGAATGTATGGCTTCAACAATAATGGCAGGGAAGGCTCCTGTAGCGTCCCTCGCCAGACATGCACCAAGGATCCATACACAGCCAATGTACGAGACAGAAGAGATGGCTATAGCAATCATTGTGCCCTTAGGAATGTCTGCTTGTGGGTTCTGAAAATACAGTGAAACCTTTACTCAATCCTCCAGGTAAGAGGGAGTAAACTGAACAAATCCAACATTTTCTCCTTCATGTTAACATCATATCCTATGGTGTTACTACCATCGTCTTGAAGAGAAATAAAGATTTTAAATTTGGAAATACTCAGCTTATATTGAGCCCTGCTTTACTCTATAACTTGTTTTAGTGAGTATAATCTTCTGCATGCTTTGTAATTATCATCTACAAAAGTTATCCGCAAAATTCCTTGAGCTGATTTATCTATATTATCTTTCAGAAAATATCATCAGAATGTCAAACAGTTTGGTTCAACGCAACAACTGTATAAGTATCCAACTATATGGGTAAGCAGTGTTGATGCTAGAAGAAACAGTAAAATCTGATTAACCTCATACACACACACAGACGGACAGACAGGGTAATCACTATATGCCTACACATCTATAGATACGTAGGCATAAAAATGTTGACAATGGAAGACAGACATACAGTGACTCAAAAAGCAAACAAATGGGGAAAAACAAAGTCAAAGACAGAAGGAGATCAATTTCATACTTTCAAGTCCCCTGAGATGTTGGCCCCTGCTAAGATTCCTGTGGCCGCAGGAAAAAATATGGAAAACACAGAAAAAAAGTCCTCCCCTCGAAATTCTGGCAAGAAATTCTCCACAAAGACATCACCTGCAATTATACAACAATATTAGATAGCTTTATGAACAATGAATATTGAATGTTTTTACCAAACACAATATCAACCAGAAATATGTCAATGCCACAAAACCAGCTTTTCAAGGTTTAACTAATTAATATCAAGCTAGGTCTTATGTAAGCTTGCTAAATACAAAATTTGGTCAAAATCGGCATATCTAATGTAAGTTATTCACCAGAAACAGTGTTTCTATTTTAAGTAACAGTAACCTTGACCTTGACCTGATGACCCCTAAATACAATCCAAAGCTTGGTCCTAATGTGAGCTCTTGCTAAATACAAAATTTGATCAAAATTGGGATATCTAACCTGCAGTTATTGACCGGAAACCGTTTTTTTCTATTTTAAGTAACAGCCACCTTGTCCCTTTGACCCCAAAATACAATCCCAAGCTAAGTCTTCATGTAACTTATATTTTGACCAAACTTGGTATGTAGCTAGCTTACATGATGGTCAAAATATGTTAATCAAAACTGAGACTGGAAACCCCCTGTTTGACGCTGCCCTCCCAAGCCATACCCCATTCTAAAAACCAGGTTTTTTGTTGAAATCCTGGTTATTAAATTGCATTAAAATGTGTATCTATGGAGTAAAGGGTAAATGAGTATCAAACCTTACCTCTATACCCTGTGAATCCTTTAGAAAGCTTCTTGTCTGTGGGCGGGATAAATGTACCAATAAGGAAATTGGCAATGGCAATGAGAAGAACCCCGAGCAACACAACCTGGGCCTGAAAATACAATGTTATCATCATCATCATCATCATCATCATTATCATCATATCAGCAGATAGTAAAAATCCTGATCATATGCACATCTGTGGTATATGTGGAAACAGTCTGCAAAATCGTAAGGTTGTAGCTTAAAACTGTAAGAGTTAGGCGGACAAAGTATGTACCGTATATGCAGGACGGATGGAAGAACACCTGTGCAGAGCACCAGATAAGCTTAGTTTTTCAAAACCTAAAATCTTTATTTCTGAATTAAACCCTATGACGATTCTAATGAGTAGTAACACCATAGGATTTGGTGCTAAAAAGAGTGAGAAAATGTTGGATTTGTTATCTGGAGCCCTGGACAGGGGTAAAACAGTATCCCCTTCAACACCCGACTTTTTGTCGAGGGGGCATAATTAATGGCATAAAAAGACCTATGTAATGGTTAAAAAAGCTCACTAATTTAGACCAGTTTATAATTATATATATGGTACCCAGAATTCCAAGTAGACTGATTTATGTTTTGGAAACTAAAATCGTCCACAAGGGAATCTTTTAACCCACATGAGTTACTTTTTGTTCAAAGAGTTAATAGTGAAAATAAGCTATGGGGGATTAATTCTAAGATTAAGATTACCAATGAGATCTCCAATGGGAGACAAAAATCATTATAGGGAGGGAAATTGGCTTTTATTTGCAAACAGCTTGAATCCAGATCAGACGCCGCGTACGGCGTCTGATCTGGATTCAAGCTGTTTGTCACTTGTCATTCTGTCAAAATGTCCATTATGTCACTTTGAGAAAAACAGCAGACAAAAATTTTAAGCAGATGATATTGCAGCAGTAAAAGCATAAGACATAATTGTTCTGTTTAGGGAACTGCGGTAAGGGTTATTGTAAGGAGGGAGTCATTGTTGGGAGGGTCATTGTAGAAAGGGAGCACTGTATTTTCCAAACCTATAGAATCAGTCCTATGCCCTTAGTCTAGTTTCAAGCAAACAACTGCAACTTAAAGTGGCCAATGTTTCTGGCAAATACGATAATTCTATACATCAGAAGTCAATTTACAAACAATAAATCAAATCACTCGGGGAACCCAAAGGATAAGCTGTTGGTAATATTAACTGCATCTCATAAAACACTAGTGTACAAGCTGTAAATACCGTGTGAACATGCAAGCACCCAGTTAACCAGTACAATACTCTGGAGACTAGTTATAGAGACTTCTGCAAACAGCTTGGATCCAGATCATGGCCCACAAAATGTGGGGACTGATCAGGAGCGAAACTGTTTGCCACACTGATCCCGTTTTTTAAAGACTGAAGAAATTTCAGAGTTTTAGTATATAACATTTTCAGCAAGTCTGGAATGTTTCTGTTATAGATGTACCATTACACATGCAGGGCTCCAGATAAGAGCATGTAAACTGAGCAAATCAATATCAATATCATGAAATCCTATGGTGCCACTACTCATTAGAATCGTCTCGAAGAGACGATTCTAATGAGTAGCAACACCATAGGGTTTAAAGCAGAAATAAAGATTTTAGTTTTTAAAATACCCCAGCCTTACCTGAAGCCCTAAATTATTCTTGTGCCATTTGCAGCTAGATCCCAGTAACACCATAGGGTTTAATGCAGAAATAAATATTTTAGTTTTTGAAATAACTCACCTTATGTGGAGCCCTGAGTTATTCTTGTGCCATTGTGGCAGGTTCCAGAGGCCCGTCTTACGAAATGTTGTCCGGCAAATATTGTTGCAAGTCTGATTTTAAAATCCTCAATTGTCATTTAATTCTCTATCAAGACGATTAAAAAGAGATGTCACAAGACAGAATTAGATGGAGAAATCAGAAATTAGATTATTTTAAAGTTTTGACTTACAACCATTTTTGTCGTTCGACCTTTCGTACAATGGGTCCCAGAACCACATGGGGCCACTGTACACTACTCACCCTGGCTTCCCACTCCATGCCAATAATGGCAATAGCTAGCAGCACAGTTATAGTTATACAGCCTATTATTCTAATGTCATTTTCTTCAGACACCATCAATGCATTATGAGCCTGTAAAGAAACAGAGAAAAATATAGACAAAATACAGTCAAACATCTCTATTATGACTACTAAAAAGAAAGTTATTTGTTTGTTTAACCAATTACCCCATGAATACGCCTTTTTACGCCTTTGAATTATTCCTCCACTGAAAACAAATTCAATCTATAAAGTCATGGTTAAATATCATAAGAAATACTTTCTATATTCAAGCAGATGGTATTTTAAAGCAGACTGAAAGTAAAGCAGAATGCGCCTTAAGGTGCATTCTACTTTACTTTCAACCTGCTTTAAGTGGTCAACTATCTTCAAAACTAGAAACAAGCTATGGGGTAATGGGTTAAAAGACAGGTTACAGCTTAAAGCAAGATGACAGTTAACAGAAAGCTCCTAAACAGCTAATAAGAGAAGTTGTAAAGTACAGTCAAACTTGTGTTTTGAATACTACTTTAAGTTACTTAAGTAGCAACTTAACCCTTTCCCCCATAGAAGCGCCTTTTAGCACATTCAGTTTATTCATCCACTGAAGAAAATAGTTCCATTTAAGAATTTATACAGTTATAAACATGTATGACAGTATCATAAGGAATGGTTTCTTAATCCAGCAGGTTGTAGCTTTAAGCAGGCTGAAAGTAAAGCAGAATACGCCTTAAACCACATTCTGCTCTACTTTCAACCTGTTTTAAGTAGTCACCTATTTTCAAAATTAGAAACAGTCTATGGGGTAAAGGGTTAAACAAGGACCCAAATAGACACGAAGCCCAATAATGAGCTTTCTGCTTTAAAGCAGGATCACAGAAGCTTTCTGCTTTACTTTCATCTGGCTTAAAAGAGTTACCTACCTTAAATACCTAAAACTTAACTTTCATAGAGTGGTTGTAAAAAGGAGGAATTTTATTGTATTAACATTTCGTGTACCCAATCCTGTAATAAGTTACAAATACAGTAATACCTCTCTATTACGACAACTAAATTGTGTCCATTATTAGGTGTTTATGACAGGTGACTGCTTAAAGCAAGGTGACAGTAAAACAGAAAGCTCCTTCAGGAACTTTCTGTTTTATTATCACCTTGCTTTAAGCTGTCACCTGTCTTTCATACAATAAATTAGCCTTAACCCATTACCCAATAGATACGCCTTTTTACGCCTTTAGTTAATTCCTCTACTGAAGAAAGTAGTTTAATTTATACTGTCGCAAATGAAAATCATAAGAAATAGTTTCTATATTCTAGCAGATAAATGCTTAAAGCAGGCTGAAAGTAAAGCAGAATGCGCATTAAGGCGCATTCTGCTTTACTTTCAACCTGTTTTAAGTGGTCACCAATCATCAAAACTGGAAAAAGGCTATGGGGTAATGATTTAAGTAGTTTTAGTGGTCGTAATAGAGAGGTGTTACTGTACACCCTAAGATGCCATGTGTATTGGAGATTTACATTGATAAATCAATTTTGAACAGTCAAGATCAATGCAAAATGCATTATATAGTCACAAGGAAGCATTAAAAGAAACATTAGACTGTGATTATGGGTGATATAGTGGCAAAGAGATCCGACATGATCACTGTTTTACTGGGACAACCTGCTTGTCTGGTTTGATTGTTTATATGTTTCTGAGCCATTTATGCTGTATAAGCACCATAGGACTCCAGTACCCATTCTTCTACATAAGCTCCAGATAAGAGGGAGCAAACTGCAGAAATCCAGCATTTTTTTTACTTATTTTAGCATCAAATCGTATTGTGTTACTACTCATTAGAATCGTCTCTTCGAGACAATTCTAATGAGTAGTGACACCATAGGGTTTAAATTAGAAATGAAGATTTTAGTTTTTGAAATACCCTCCTTATCTGGAGCCCTGCATAAGCATCACAGAGTGACAGATGCATATTCATTGATGCTACGGAACACAAATGGAAGCTTTACTCTTTCGGCAGCAAAATCATTGTGAGAGTTTTACCCCTTCACCGCTATTTTGTCATCTGCTTCAATATTGTAATCGGAAAGATAGTTTCAATGTTAGATTTAAGGTAGTATATGACATAAGAAATTTCAATACGAGTGTTAAACAGTTTGGATCCTGATCAGACACAGTGTTATGCAGCCTCTGATCAGGAATGTAACTGTTTGCAAAGTCGACTTTATGCGACTTTGGAAAAAAAATGTCATATTACCCATTACCCCATAAATATATTTTTTTGGACTTTGGTGTTCAATAAACCTTTACCATAATATGCTGCTTATAATTAAAGCTTACCTTCAACAAGTCACGGACTGTTTCGGCAAAACCAACAACATACATGGAAACAGCTACAGCATTCGCTACAGAAAATATTATACCAATAGCACCACCATACTCTGGCCCAAGGCTCCGAGATATCATATAATATGCACCACCTGAAACATACAATATATCTCATATACCAATAGCACCACCATACTCTGGCCCAAGGCTCCGAGATATCATATAATATGCACCACCTGAAACATACAATATATCTCATATACCAATAGCACCACCATACTCTGGCCCAAGGCTCCGAGATATCATATAATATGCACCACCTGAAACATACAATATATCTCATAATATACAAATAGCACCACCATACTCTGGCCCAAGGCTCCGAGATATCATATAATATGCACCACCTGAAACACAATATATCTCATATACCAATAGCACCACCATACTCTGGCCCAAGGCTCCGAGATATCATATAATATGCACCACCTGAAACATACAATATATCTCATATATTAATAGCACCACAATACTCTGGCCCAAGGCTCCGAGATATCATATAATATGCACCACCTGAAACATACAATATATCTCATATACCAATAGCACCACCATACTCTGGCCCAAGGCTCCGAGATATCATATAATATGCACCACCTGAAACATACAATATATCTCATATACCAATAGCACCACCATACTCTGGCCCAAGGCTCCGAGATATCATATAATATGCACCACCTGAAACACAATATATCTCATAATATACAAATAGCACCACCATACTCTGGCCCAAGGCTCCGAGATATCATATAATATGCACCACCTGAAACATACAATATATCTCATATATTAATAGCACCACAATACTCTGGCTAATTTTTTTTATAGGAGTTTTCTGCTTTACTTTCAGCCTACTTTTAGCAGTCTTTAACAAGAGCACCACAAGCCGGGCACATTATACGCCCGTCAAAACGATCTTAGAATGTAGTCATACCAAAACCCTATCAAGGTAAAAACAAAAGGGGAAGAACCCTGAAAGTTAGGGGTCATATGCTGACCAAGTTTCAAAAGGATGGGAATAAATTTGTTTGAGAAAGAGAGCTACAAACAAAAAAATGCCCGTTTTTGACGATAAAAGGGGCATAACTCTTGAATGTCTACGGCAATCTTGTTGGTTATGGAGCTTGACCGAGACATTATGGTCATACACATGCTGACAAAGTTTCAAAAGGATTGGAATAAATTTATTTGAGTTAGAGAGCGGACTAACTAAAAAATGCCCGTTTTTGACAAAATAAGGGGCATAACTCTTGAATGTCTGGGGCAATCCTGCTGGTTATAGAACATAACCGAGACATTATGGTAATACACATGCTGACCAAGTTTCAAAAGGATTGGAATAAATTTGTTTGAGTTAGAGAGCGGACAAACTAAAAAATGCCCGTTTTAGATGAAAAAAGGGGCATAACTCTTGACTGTCTGTGGCAATCTTGCTGGTTATGATACATAACTGAGACATTATGGTCATACACATGCTGACCAAGTTTCAAAAGGCCTGAAATAAATTTGTTTGAGTTAGAGAGCGGACAAACTAAAATATGCCCGTTTTTTACAAAAAAGGGGCATAACTCTTGAATGCCTGGTGCAATCCTGCTTGTTATCAAACTTGACCGAGACATTATGGTCATACACATGCTGACCAAGTTTCAAAAGGATTACAATAAATGTGTTTGAGTTATATACTAAGAGCGGACAAACTAAAATATGCCCGTTTTTTACGAAAAAAGGGGCATAACTCTTGAATGTCTGGGGCAATCCTGCTGGTTATCGAACTTGACCGAGATATTATGGTCATACACATGCTGACAAAGTTTCAAAAGGATTAAAATAAATTTGTTTGAGTTAGAGAGCGGACAAACTAAAATATGCCCGTTTTTTACGAA
Source organism: Gari tellinella (assembly GCA_922989275.2). NCBI lineage: Eukaryota > Metazoa > Mollusca > Bivalvia > Cardiida > Psammobiidae > Gari > Gari tellinella. Next base: position 50,351,490 of record OV277864.1, read on the forward strand.
AAAAGGGGCATAACTCTTGAATGCCTGGGGCAATCCTGCTGGTTATCGAACTTGACTGAGATATTATGGTCATACACATGCTGACAAAGTTTGAAAAGGATTAAAAACATTTGTTTGAGTTAGAGAGCGGACAAACTAATATGCCCGTTTTTTACAAAAAAGGGCATAACTCTTGAATGTCTGGGTCAATCTTGCTGGTTATCGAACTTGATCGAGATATTATGGTCATACACGTTCTGACCAAGTTTCAAAAGGATTAGACTAAATTTGTTTGAGTTAGAGAGCGGACATGAAAAAGTTAACGGACGGACAGACGGACGTTCTCACAGTTGGACATTTGTTGGGTATATTTTTTGTTTAAAAGTACCCAACAGTACACTAAAATACCCAACAATAACAATAGGGCAATCACGGAATGAATGGAATCTATTGTTCTCCCTACCCAACAAAGGACCTTTCGTGCGCTCGGACGGACGGACGGACGGACGGACGGACGGAGCCACGACATAATACGTCCCGTCTGAAGACGGGCGTATAAAAATGAAAAGCTATGACAAATGCTAGCCTGTCTAAGAACATGTCATACTGAAAGAAAAATCAACTTCCAGTTGAAGAAGATATGGCAAAGGTTACATTCAGCCTATTTGACCTCTAAATGACCTTGATCTATGATATGACCAAAGTTGTGCTGAGCTCAAGTGCTTCATGAGAGGAGTACAAATGCCACTTATGAATTCTCTAAACATGTAGTTTTGGTCAGGCTCAATTCAGCCAAGTTGACCTCTAAATGACCTTGACTTTTATCTCACATGAAGCCATACAAATTATCTATTACATGCAGTTTCAAAGTTATTCAGCCTATTTGACCTCTAACTGACCATAACCTTTTCCAGGTATTACCCAAGTTGTATTGTGCTCAAGGGCTGCATGAGTTCATATAAGTACACATTCCTAATATGAGATAATTTCAAAGTTATGGTCAAGCCTATTATCCTCTATATGACCTTGACCTTTTTCTGACATGACTCAAGTTGTGTACTGGGATATGACTTCTTGACTTAAGTACACAGTACAAATATGAAATCTCTATCAATAAAAGTTTCAAAGTTATGACCAAAGTTAAATTCAACCTTTTTGATCTCTAAATGACCTTGACCATTGCATGGCACAGCCCAAGCTGTTCAGGGCTCAAGTGTTTTTTGAGTTTAGCATACATGCCTAAATATGAGTTCTCTATTATGGAAGAAGGCATTAAAACAAACCTTCCAGGTGAAATGTGGCAAAAACAGCATTCCCAAATATGAGGTCTCTATTATGGTACAAAGCTTTGAAGCGACCCGTCTAAAAAAACTTTAACATTCTGGTCCACGCTCACGCCCATAACTACGCCCACGCCCATGCTGCAGTATATAGCATATATAAGGTATACTTTTCTAAGAACAGGTAATAAAAATGTGCTGGTTTCATCTCACCAGTATGTTACTTTGTTTTATGTCAGATGGCCATAATTCCCTGACCTAGACATAACATTCACGGAAATGAACCTATGCGTCAGTAATTTTTCTATGAATTTTTTCCTATGTGACAGTAAATACTGCAGTTACAGTCAATCTTCGGCTAAATGGCAAACTCATAAAAGAAGCATTACCAGGCACTCTCTGAAGGCAGATGACAGCTTAATGCAGAACAAAAATAAAGCAGAAAGCTCCTACAGGAGCTTTCTGCTTTATTTTTGTCCTGCATTAAGTTTCAACTTATTTTTAAGACAGCTTCATCATGTTTTGATTGACTGATATAAACAGGATAGCTGAACCCTTTTAACAATACAGTCAAACTTCGTTATCTCGAACTCGCTTAACTTGAACTATCCGATATGTCTATACATGGACTTCATTATTTCATGCTCCGTTATGTTTAACATACCCGTATTTCAAAGTTAAAACCACGTTTAAAAGCCACGTTTTAACTTAGAAATACAGGTATGTTCGACTAAACCGAGTTGGAGATATCGAAGTTCGACTGTAGCTTGTTTTCAGTATTGAAGACAGATGGATGCATTCTGCTTTACTTTCAGTCTGCTTTAAGCCACTATTCTATAGGATTAATTTCTTATGGTTCATATTCATGACTGTATAAAGTCGAACTGTTTTCTTCCGTGGAGGAATAAATTAAATGCATAAAAAGGTATGTCTCTGGGGGTAATGGGTTAACACAAGTGTGACAGTATATTGTAAGAAACAAAGTCTGGTTGTTTCACAATTAACCTGCCAAGTATGGCTCAGACATTTAATGTCTTTCTGATGTTTTGGTTTGGTTTATTGCACGCTCTCTACCACAGGACAACCCTGCAACTAAGTCAAATACCGTAGACAATTAAGCCTTTAATTTTCCTCCATTGAAGTAAATAGTTCCAATTTAAACAGTGAAGAATATGTACCATAAGAAATATTTTGTATATGCTTGCAGATGGTAGCTTAAAGCAGGCTGAAAATACTACGATAGCTACTATGATTACTTACAGCCTACTTTAAGCTACCATTTGCCAGGATAAAGGAAACAGTTCTTAAGGCAAATGCTTATGACTGTATAATAACTATTTCTTCAGTGCAGAAATACATTAAATGCACAAAAAGGCTCTTCTATGAGGGCTCTTTTTTACCTATACAAGGGCATATATAAACTATCTAACCCTTTCCTCCCTGAAACCCCAATTGGACAATTCTAGTTTTCAATTTAGTCTAGTCCATTTTTGACTTTTTATTGTTGATATTTGCATTATAATGTCAAAATGACAAATAGTGTAGACGCTGATCAGAGGGCAAGTGTACTCCTCACAGGTACGCTGTTTGCAAATGACGCATATATGCGTGACTAGGGGTCAAAGAGTTAATTAAGAAATGGTGATTGCTTAACTCTTTCCTCCCTGAAACTTTATAGTCCAGGACAGATACGGTTTTACCTCAAACAAATTGCAAAAGAAATGAAACTATTTCCATTATGTAGATATTAGAAAAATACGGCTTATGTAAAAAATCGCCATAAAAATCCGGTGCGGTTTACGAAATATTCGCGAAAATATATGCCCATCTATTTTACAATTCTGCTGACTGACGTGAGCCACCATACCTGCGTATTTGTCCCCGGATGTTAAGCACCGGAAGATGTCGGATAAGATGCAGGCACTCAGCATTTTCTAGTGATTTCCATAGTTTAATTAAAAGGTAGGTAAAACCATCAAATAAAGAATGAAAATTACCAGACAATGCTTAATTCCACCTTATTCTAAGCGCACAGCCTGTTTATTAGCATATGCGGTATAAACACCCGAATGCGTGTAGTTTACAAACTTTTGATGACGTCATTATAATATTTACTATTGATGACGTCATAATAGTATTTGTATGTCCAGAACACCTTCTATAAATCAAGATTCTGGTATTTGCATGTGTTATAAATACAAAACATGTTGATAGCATTGTATATTATGAACTTCTTTTACTGTATTTGCTTTTTGTTGATAAAAGAAATAAAATGAATTTCATTACTGACGTACGGTTTTTTAAAAATATCTATGGAAGCCCTTTTGGCCATAAGATGGCTACATTTATTATTTGTTCTGAAGTACTTTTTCGCGATAATAATGTGTTTTTAAAAGTAATTTGGTCACTCAATGTACATGAGATCACTTTTATATCTGCCTGAATGTCCAAATGTCTGTATTTCGGTATGTCTGTCCATCACACACTCTTTATTTATAGTGATATGAGAGAAAACTTGGGATCCCTTGTAAGTTGTTTAATAGGCTATCCTCCGAAGATCTTCGGAACAACAACAATATCCGCTATTTTGATTATGATATTCATATAGGGTAATGTAATAAGATATACCTGTTTTAAGTATAGTTCCTTAAAAAAATTCAGGGTATCGAACTTAGCTGTGCACATTGGCCTTACTTTGGTTAAACAAGGGCCACTATGCAGGGCACGACAAATTTTATTAAAAGATGGTTGCCCTCAGGGCAACCAGAATTATTTTTTGGTTGCCCTGATTTTTTTTTGCACAAAATGATGTACCAAATTATCAGTGTAAAGCGAACCCTTCATTCACTGACTGCATTAACCCATAATTTTCACCATAACCAGTTTCTAGTTTTGCAGACAGGTGACCACTTAAAGCAGGTTATAAGTAAAGTTTTCTGCTTTGGAGCCGAATGACGATAGTCAGGTTTTATACAATTTAATATTTATATAGATCTATCTATAAATTCATACATTTTGATAAATAAAAGACTTGCTTGATCAAATACCATTGGTAAGCCACAGTTGTAGTTTAATGTTGTTGTTGTTGTTAATTTTTGTTTTAAAATGAGCAGTTTTACATTCCATCCAGCCTATTTTAATTTTTTAAAAAAGGGTAGATTCAAATTCATCCTGTGTTGTTTTTTTAATTATGAAAGTTCCTGGCTTGCAAACAGTTTGGATCGAGATGAGACGCCTGGATCCAAACACAGGGACCCGACACGATTGACTTTTGAGAGAAAAAATTGTCATAAGGTATATATAGAGACAAGGGGTACAACTGATCGTCAGTATATTCTCACCCTACCTCGACAAAGTCGGGCATATCATGAATAATACTTGATGAAACTGCACCCTTTTTGCATTTCTGTCTAGCTAATATAATACCCTTCCATAAAAACATAACATAAAGTCAACTGTCAGAATGCATTTTCAGCAGTAACTGCGTCTACTCCCTAAAATCACCGATTTTTAGAAAACGGGACAGGTGTTCGTTCACAGCCGACACGGCATTGACCACTACTGTACGCTTGTGAAGGCGGTTATATCGCGCATGACAGTCATACAGTTCCATATATATACGTTTTTGACACCGATCAAAGTTGATTTATTCTCCAGTCATTGCCGTACCAACAACAAATTTGCATGTTTACATTACAGGGACCCGACACGATTGACTTTTGAGAGAAAAAATTGTCAAAATGTATATATAGTCTACATGTATATATTTACTTCTGACATTTTTTTCTCTCAAAAATCAATCATGTCGAGTCCCTGTGGTCAAACATGTATATATATAGAACTGTATGACTGTCATGCTCGATATTACCGCCTAAACAAGCATAAAGTAGTGGTCAATGCCGTGTCGACTGTGAACGAACACCTGTCCCGTTTTCCGAAAATCGGTGATTTCAGGGAGAAGACGCAGTTACTGTTGAAAAGACATGCTTACAGTTGGATTTATGTTATGTTTTTATTAAAGGGTATTATATTTGCTAGACAGAAATGCAAAAAGTGTGCAATTTCATCAAGTTTTATTCATGATATACCCGGTTTTGTCGTGATAGGGCAAGAATATACTGACGATCAGTTGTACCCCTTGTCTCTATATATACTTTCTGACAATTTTTCTCTCAAAAATCAATCGTGTCGGACCCCTGTGGATCCAAACTGTATGACACTGATATTTTCTGGAAGAAAATTCATAAAAATAATAACAGAGAAACTCAGAATAGTTGCAGACGACAAAATTGTGCAGACGACCATTGCATACCTTCTTCTTCCGCATATGTCATAAAATAGGTGTGGTTAGTTCGTCAGTAGAAAGTGTTGACAACCAAATTTCTACCGCGAAAACTGATTGCAAATCAATTTTACGCGCGTACTTTGTTGCAATATTTAACTTTACATACATTTACACAAAGAGTATGCTACAATAGAAGAATTTATATGTTTAATCTTAATGGATGATAGAAAACTACGCTGGAGAAAGTCTTTTTTTTTACTCACAAATACACGTATCCGTCAAAGCAAAAAGTACGGCGCCCCGCCATTTTGTAACTTAAGATTCGTAAGCGTGTATCTCATAGCGTGGTTATTCAAAGGATTGTGTGGCGGAAATCAATTAATAAAATGATAAATGTTAATTTCTGTTAAGCATTCATCAAAATGTTTGTCCTGAACTATCGACCGTATCGAAATAATCTTATTGTTCGCACACGGAATTATACAAAATAATTCCGTGGTTCGCACGTGACCGCTTAATTGTCGTAGACCACGTCTTCGATTCGGGGTGATTTTTCTGTTTTTAAAATGGAAAATAATCATCTGTATTTCATTTAACGGGGAAAGAAATGTCCGACTCCTGGGTTTTCTTAGCAATTGTCAGGGACTGTCAATCACTTTTTTTGTTAACCAATTAAACAAACACAATGTGTCAACCCACACGGCAGGCGTGGTCAAACTTCAACCCAACTTTGATTAGTCTGGTTCCCTGTCTCCTATATCGCCGATTATATGAAATAATCAAACATCCGGGGACTTGTGTTTATTTCAATGTCAATAACGTCAACGTCTTGATTCGAAATGTGTTGTGTACTAGTTAGCAGACATTTTTTGAGTGATGGACTATAAAACTACTTCTAGTTCTACTGTGGAATATATTTCAACTTTGATCACACGGTAAAACAGCGACATATTTATTTGCCGTAACAAACTTGTACCGTATTGAATTATATAAGCGTACTTCCATTTTTTACCGTTTTCTGTATCGTTCGTAGCTTGTTGTAAACGTAGACAAAAACGTGTGTGACAGTCTATGTTTTACTAACACATTTCGTTCACGCAACATCTTCCCTTTCGTTTGCGTAAATTTGCAAGTGTACCCGACTGTAACCGCCGATTCGTCTACACAATATTTACTGCCATGACAACCTGGAAGCGTGGTGTTTATTTGACCGTGAAGTGCTAATTGGGGTGTCTAATCAGCTATTATCAAGACCTGTGTCACCCGCACTACTATACAAACACTGATAAGTGTCCACGGGGGTCTTTGTCCCTTCAATTTAACAATTAGCCTTGATCTAGTTGACCAAATTCGTTACGCTCTATCGAAATTTAAGATTTTATAACGTAGTGATTTTCTGAAAATGGAATTACCCGGGCTACTCAAATTGGAATTTAAGGGGTGCCCGCCGGGCTTCAGTTTGAAAAATATGGGTGCCCAAGCCTAAAATGTGGTTGCCCGTCGGGCTCCGGGCACAGGATTTGTCGTGCCCTGCACTATGGCCCTAAATCGCTCACCTGGTACACCATGGCAAACTTGACCTATAGTGACCTAGATTATGACTGGACATGTATACCCACTATCAACCTATAGAGTGTAAACAAGATTTTCCAATGATTTGACCTAGTGACCTAGTTTTTGACCGGACATGACCCATATTCAAACTTGACCTAGATATCAATGCGACAAACATTCTGACCAAATTTCATCAAGATCCAATGAGATTTGTAGCCTCAAGAGTCTTCACAAGGTTTTTCTATAATTTAACCTAGTGACCTAGTTTTTGACCAGACATGACCCATATTCAAAGTTGACCTAGATATCAATTAAACAAATATTCTGACCAAGTTTCAATAAGATCCAATGGGATTTGTAGCCTCAAGAGTCTTCACAAGGTTTTTCTATGATTTGACCTAGTGACCTAGTTTTTTACCAGACATGACCCATATTCAAACTTGATCTAGATATCAGTTAAACAAACATTCTGACCAAGTTTCATCAAGATCCAATGAGATTTGTAGCCTCTAGAGTGTTCACAAGGTTTTTCTATGATTTGACCTAGTGACCTAGTTTTTGACCGGACATGACCCACATTCGAATTTGACCTAGATATCAATGAGGCAAACATTCTGACCAAGTTTCATTAAGATCCAATGAAATTTGTAGCCTCTAGAGTGTTCTCAAAGTTTTTCTATGATTTGACCTAGTGACCTAGTTTTTAACCCGACATGACCCACATTCGAACTTGGCCTAGATTTCATCAAGACAAACATTGTCATCAAGTTTCATGAAGATCGGATGAAATTTGTAGCCGCTAGAGTGTTCACAACCAATTGTGAACGGACAGACGACGGACGACGGACGACGGACATCCAGCGATCCTAAAAGCTCACCTTGGCACTTCGTGCCAGGTGAGCTAAAAATACAGTAGATCTAGATTGTAAGTAAAATCTTGACACTTATTGATCGCTACTCTGACAATTTGTCAGTCTGTTTGTCTCTGTAGATCTATCTGTCTGACCGAGTGCCTGTCCACCATACTCTCTTTATTCTTTAAGCAGGTAACACTTGTGTTTCCAATACCTTGTTTAATAGGCTATCATCCAAAGGTCTTCGGAAAAACAATACATTTTATTATGATATATTTTAAGGGTAGATCTACTGCATTTTGCTATCTCTGATCTAATTACATTTCCATAATTTTTTCAGAGTATAGAAATGAGCTGTGTTCATAGTCCGTAATTTGGTTAAAGAACACTATGGTATTCCTATTAGTCAATCGATTTTCAACTGATGGAGAAAGAATGTTCTGTTTACAAAAGAAACCCCTTTTCGTTCAAAGAAGGATCATTTCTTGACAAATATTGCAAAAAAGCAAGCTTTCATTAATCTTCTTGCTGAAACACTTCAAACTATCGGGTGTGAAGTGGTTCATGCCAGGGCCGATTCTGATGTGACAATTGTGAAAACAGCCGTCGAATCTTCATATGGACAACCAACAACATTCGTCGGTGAAGAAACGGACTTGCTCGTTCTCTTGTGCTTCTATGCCGATCTTCAGACAAATGACATTATCTTTCGATCAGACAAAAACTCTATTTCAAACCGAAAGCTGAAAATTTGGAGCATTCAGAAAACCAAGAAGGTTCTTGGTTTGCAAATGTGTTATATCCTTTCTGCCTTACACGCCTTTACTGGATGCGATACAAATTCGCGCATTTTCGCGATTGGGAAAGGGAAAACTTTGAAAAAGGTATAGTCTAGTGAATTGTTACGGACAGAATTTGCAGAGTTTCAAGAACGAACATCCCGAGAACAAGTGCCCAATGTTTGTGATAGAATTCTTGTTCCACTGCTCAACGGATCAAGCTTCAGCGACTTGAACACCTTACGCTTGCGCCTTTTCACTGAGAAGACTATCAACAGTTTGAACACTGTACAGATACACACACTGCCTACAGCTAGATACCACTGTCTCATCTTTAGACTCGAAATTGAACTGAAGTAGACGAAATGGACGCAAAACTTTGGGGATAGAAGCTGGACAACGGACTAGATCTATATGTTTCTGTTGAAACAGACATGCCTCAGCTCCAGCAGAACTTTTTGCAATAATAAGATGCAAGTGTATAGGGGAGTCAATTGTGACTCGAGGGTATACTCATGCAGAAAGCATTGGCTTCAGTGTTCCGTTGTGTGAAAATAATACAGAGGTTCTAGCTGCTCTTATAGTCCTGAAAGTGACTTCAGTCTGGAATATAATATATAAACCTATATACAAGCCACATGAATGAACTCTTTCATAGTGTATCGGAAATTGTGCGACTCAAAGTCACACCTGCATGACTATTGAAAACAGTCATATATATGAACACGCAATATGTGTTGGTTACCTAAATGTCATGCTGAAATATGACTATCAGTGGTCATGCAGATGTGACTTTGAGTCGTCCCGTTTCCGACTACTCAGTGATAGAGTTACTATACTGCGCAAGCATTACTGTTACTGGGTCCTTTGAGACGTGTTTAACCTGACCGCCAGTCTGATAAAAAATAATCTATACATTCAAATAGAACTGTTTTCATTTAATATTGTTTCTAATAACATAACCTAGGGTGCGAGCGGTAAATAACACTCATTGTTTATTTCTCGTATATAAAAAGTGGTTTAACTATGCACATGAGGTTGTCTCACTAAAATGTGCATCACTACGCGCTGTCAAAAATGTGTAAACAAATATAGTTGCGGTGATCGAGTGGCTATAGATTGGAAGGGATAGGGGGTGTTTGCTCTCATGGTTTATCCTGAATGAGTAGGAATTTACCTTTGAACTACCTTTTGCATGTTTACTCAATTGAGCGGTCCATCTACGAGCCATTCATTGACTTATATAGGGCAGCTAGCAAGCTAAAATAAGTATCGATGTGGTATAAATAATATTGCAACATTATGGTATAAATAGAATCTAACATTCGTACTCATAATGTATTTGATTTATAAAACTCAGCAAGACTCGTTTTTATCATTTTCTCAAAGACTAGTTTACTTATGAACGTTCCTGTAAGATCCTATATTTATAACTGTTATAAACATGTAGATCTATATCAGGAGCTATATTGGGGCGTAGCTAGCAATACGCACTTACGTAACATCAATTTGAAAAATGACCAGCCAAACATGGCATTGTAATCGATGGCTAGGGGGTGGGATGGGGGGGGGGGGGGGGGGGGGTTAGACAATAATAATAATAATAAAGACTTTATTTAACGAGAGAACTCATTTGGTAAAGACCAATCTTCCATGAGGCCCTCAACATATATAAAGGTACATAAAACAAAAGACATTTCATACATTAATGTCGAAATCTCTCCAATCACATTTCAGAGATCACAATTCCATTTCTAATTTCCATTTATCTCCCGGGGGAGGACGCCTGGACCCCCACCAGTAGGCCTACATGTCAAGTTCAATATTCAGAAACTAAAAAAGTTAGTAACTACAAGGTCGGCAGCCTAGCTAAAACGTATGTAGTGCTACATTACCTCTTGGTTGTGTTAAAATGGAATACCTTTAGCAGGAATTAAAGGTTCGTCCTAAAACAATTATGTATAGATCTGATATAAATGAACTTTTAAAAAATTTAGATGGTTCACACAGATAGTATTCACTATTCAGTGCCACAAAACACAATTCAGAGCTCACGATTTCAGTTCTTATTTCCATTTTTCCCCGGTGTAGGTCAGCCAACATTTGTCAATCTCAAGTTAAAACTACAAAGTCGGCAGCAATATCTCATTAACAGGGCTGACATTTTTCCAAAATATTGTGATTTTTATCCTTGCAGAGGGTAGCTTACAGCAGACTGAAAGTAAAGCAGAGTGTGCATTAAAGCACATTCTGCTTTAATTTCAGTCTGCGTTAACTAATCGTGCTTGAAAAATAGAAGATTTGGAAATCTTAGGAGTTTGCAAGATCAACTTATGGCAGCCCTGCATAAAGAACTTTTTTATGTCTTATATAAGGGAGCTCTGAACAAACGTGTATTTTATCACACAGATCGTACTCAGTGCCCCCAAACTCTCAAAACACACTCTTTAGAGCTCACCATTCCAGTTCTAATTTTTCTTTTTTTGTCCGGGGGAGAATCCCAATCCCCAACCTAGCGTTGGCAAAAACAAGATTCAGAAACTCAAAGTAGATCTAGAAAACTACAAAGTCAGAAGCCTAAAAAATATGTTTAATATGTCTAATAGTAACGGAGCTTTGAAAAAAAAATTGTATGGTTCACATACATCGTATTCAGTGCCCTAAATCTCTCCAAACACTCTTCATAGCTCACCATTTCAGTTCTTATTTATCATTTTTCTCGCGGGGGAGCCTCCCCCTCAACATCAGGAGGGGGACAGACCTACCCCCCAGATGTGCGTAAACATTCATTAAAGTCTGGCTACGCCCATGTTATATAGCGCCTGTTCTTGGTTTAAACTTTGTGTATAGCAGTAAGACTGGAAAGGTTTGTTTATGTTTTGTGATTCTCAATTCATTATCAAGTATAGTCTAGCTACAGTGGAGAAAACGTTATTATTTCACAATAAGCGCTTTCCCAATTGCAATAAGTTGGGATACAGATCAGACACTGGGTAATTCGGCGTCTGATAAGACTCAAAACAGTTTGCCACTCATATTGAAATAAATAGATCTAGAAAGAAATTTAAAAAAGTGTAATTTTGTTCACTTCAGTGTTTTGCGTTATATAAGTTAATGTCAAGGTCAAATTTAGATTGTGAAGGTCATGTAGTGCATTTCAACATGTATGGTTTGTTTATTCTTTACTTAGACTGATTCTGCATTATATTAAGGTGTTTTACCATTTATAATGGCTGTAAGTGTTTTCCAATAATAGAACAGTGTGTCACTTCTGAACGACATTTGTTATTTTTTGTCCATTTATTACTACTCGGGTACCATTTTACAGGTGAAAAAAATCCAATTTGCGCACACACTATCAATGGCGATTTTTAATACATGATAGAACACATCTTAAAGAACCAAAATATGTTAACCGCGTTTCTTTTGCAATTTGTTTTAGGTTTGGCGAATTTTTCACCTATCTGTCCTGGACTATTAAATGGACAATTCCCGTTTCAATTTTAGTCCAGTCCATTTCTGATATTTAAGGGTTGTTTTGTCAATGTTTGACATTATTACAAACAGTGAAGACCCTGATCAGAGGGCTCCTTAAGGAGCCCTCTGATCTGGGTCTTCACTGTTTGCATATGACAAGTGTATTATTCACACATACTCTGTTTGAAAAGCACGCTTATATGCGGGACTAGGGTTCAAAGGGTTAAAATGTCAGCCAGAAAGGGAGATTTCTGCTTTTCATACTTTCAGTTAGATTTCTGTAAGGTCCATGTCTCTTTGAAAATTGTAGAAGAATGTAAAATCCCACTGCTATGATTACTCTATGAATATTCAGTGTTTGGTGTTAACAACAGAAGGCAGCTTAGAGCAGGATAAAAGTCTTATTGAAAGCTTTCAGCATGCCCCAGCCCTAAATATGAAAGCAAGCACTCATACTGTGATCAATCCAGTGGGATTTATAAAATGGACATTTTTTTTGCCTTTAACGGCTTTTTTCTGATAAAAGGAATTTATGTGATAAGCTCTAATGCCTGTGTTTATTGTTTTGTACCAGTATTTGTGTTTTTTCTATAGCTCTAAGCACTATGCCAGTAGACCAAAATCTCTTTAACCATTTGAACCCTACTCCCGCATATAGGCGTCTTTTTCAAACAGTGTACATGTGAATAGTACACTTGTCCTATGCAAATAGTGAAGACCCAGATCAGAGGGCTCCGAAAGGAGCCCTCTGATCAGGGTCTTCACTGTTTGTCATAATGCCAAACATTGACAAAAACAACCCTTAAAAGTCAAAAATGAACTAGACTAAAATGGAAACTAGAATTGTTTATTTAATGTTTCAGGGAGCAAAGAGTTAAACCTTTGAATGCTATAAGCAAAGGTTTCATCTACAACATTTATAGTTGCTCTAAAATTTTCTCAAAATTATTTTAATAATAATGTCAGAGTGTCAAATAGTGTGGATCCTTATGAGATGCCGAGTTACTTGGCATCTCATGAGGATCAATCCAAACCTTGGCTCCAGATACGAGGAATCCAACATTTTCTCACTCATTTCAGCACCAAATCCTATGGTGTAACTTCTCATTAGAATCATCTCGAAGGGACGATTCTAATGAGTAGTTACACCATAGGGTTTAATACAGAAATAAAGATTTAAGCTTTTGAAATTAATACTCCCCTTATCTGGAGTCCTGATCCAAACTATTTGCAATTGTTTCACCTTTAGCGTCCAAACAGTTAATTGGCTATTGCAGTACATGTCAGACGTATGCCGCAGTTTCTGTTATGTTATTTTATGGCATACTTGCCTTCACTGATTTATATTTTCGAGGACACGATTATGTCTTGGGAAGCTATCAATGTCATCTTAATAATAACTGGTCTAGGGCTCCTGATAAGGGGTAGTGAACAGAACAAATCCAACATTTTCTCAATCATTTCATCACAAAATCCTATGGTGATACTGCTCATTGGAATCATCTCGAAGAGACGATTCCAATGAGTAGTGACACCATAGGGTTTAATGCAGAAACAAAGATTTTAGTTTTTGAAATACTCCCTTTATCTGGAGCTCTGTAGTCGCATATCTCCTCAAGCCAGACCATTTATTTGTCTACTGCTTATAAACTGATTTGCTTGGCATACAAATTGGACATGGTTAAAGGAATAAATTATTCAGCCTCTGATCTTAACACGAAAATCAATGATAAGACGTCAATAGACCAAAGTCCAATTTTCAGACTTGCATATAGGGTTATTTCTGTAAGTTTTAGCCATATATAACCTCTGAATAAATTTCTCTGTGACAAATTGCTTCTACGTACTTAATGCCACATACTTAGTACCGCAAATGATGATGTTAAACTCTTTTACTCCATAGATGCTCATTCTTACACATTTAATTAGTTCCTTCACTGCACATTTTCATTATAATTCACGTACTGTGGCGTTATTTGACGGAATTTGGTGAAATAAAAAGTAGATATTGATAAATTAATCCTTTCCCGAGGGTACCACAAGAGAATATCGGCGATCGAGTCTATTTTAGCATCAGTTTAAGTCGATAGTAAAGACTAGGTGTCGAATTGCGCTGTTTACCTTGTATCTATAATAGAAGTGTAGTAAAAAAAAAAAAAAAAAAAAAAATTAAAAAAGGGGGGGGGGGGGGGGTGTTAATAGATCTAGATGTATGTGTCAAGTACCTGTGCATTACCCCATAATCTGTTTCTAGTTTTGAAGGTAGGTGAAAACTTTGAGCAGGTTGAAAGTGAAGCAGAATGCACTGTAATTGGTTTGCAAACAGCTTGAATCCAGATCAGACGCCGCATAATGCGGCGTCTGATCTGGATTCAAGCTGTTTGTCACTCGTTTTTTTTCTGTAAAAATGTCCAATATGTGACTAAACAGCGCTAGACAATATTACAGCCATGAAAAGGTTGGACATTATTGTCTTGTTTGGGGAACAGCGGCAAGCGTTGTTGTAAAGAGGGAATCGTTGTTGGGAGGGCCCTTGAAAGGAGGGAGCACTGTAGCGGCAAATTGCAACTGTGTAAATAAGTAATAACTTTGTCTGTGTGGATGCAAGTTTCAATAAATAAAATGTCTTACGCCACCAATTTTGAAACAAAACATTTATCAAAATTATCTCCTTCAACTTTTTAAAACATGATTTATGTACCGTAAGGGACACTGGCAACTCATGAATATGCGTCATAATTCATTTTTTAAAAATCTATATACTAGCATAATTATGGTAGCCTAATAATAAAGTAGAATGCTCCTTTAGCAGCATTTTGCTTTACTTTCAGTCTCCTTTAGGAGTATTCTGCTTTACTTCAAACCTGGCACCTTATGCAACCATCTGTCTTCAATACTGAAAACAAGCTACATGTATGGGGAGGAAAGGGCTAACAAAAATTTCACTATTAACTTGGATCTTTATAATGACTAGCTACCTGTGACCGACAGACTTACCTCCCTTTACAATTCCATTTGTACATATGGCAGACATGGACAAAGAAGTTATCACAGTTACGACAGTGGACAGTAATATCACAACGGTGGCTAGTCCTATACCAGCCTGCCCCGTCACCCAGGACAGGCGCATAAATAACATCACACCCCATATGTTCAACAGGCATCGTATCTGAAAATAGAAGAGCAAGAGAATATAGAATGCTGCTGCTATATGCACATTCTCTGAACCCTTTCTCACATAAAAGTGCCTTTAAGCGCATTTAGCTAATTTCTGCACTAAAGAAAATAGTCAACTTCATACATGTACATCATAAAATTAATATGCACCATAAAACATTTTCTAAATGGTGGCTTAAAGCAGGTTGAAAGTAAAGCAGAATGTGCCTTGAGGCGTATTCTGCTTTACTTTCAGACTGCTTTAATCAATAACCTGTTTCTAAACCAGAAACAGGCTATCGGATACTGGGTTAATCCGCATTATACTAGAAATATCAGTGAATATTGTGCACGAATAAAATATTTCAGTAGATGTGTGGCTTAAAGCGGGTTGAAAGTAAAGCAGAATGTGCCTTTAAACCTGTTTTAAGTCTTTAAACCTCCTTTAAGTCTTCTAAACCGGAAACAGGCTACAGAGCAATCATAGGTTAATAGTTATTATACTAGATAATATCAGTTTTATACATGTAATAGCAGAACATCAACTCAAAATTCTGCAAAACTTCAAACTGTTTCACTTCCAAATTATTGATGTGGATAAGAGGTTTTAAGACAGTTTGTTCAATAGTTTGATTTCTCTCCAACAATCTACGACATAAATTGATGTTATTATCTTCTTCAATGCAATTCTCTCAAATGTCAAGATACATGAACTGTCTAAAGGAGATGTTTTCTCCCAAGAGCATCCTCAGAGAGAGTATTTCAAAAACTAAAACCCTTATACAACTAAATAGGTTGATTCCAAGCTCAAGATTTGATATTTTGATGATTTTTTCATGACTTTAAGCAACTTTATTTACCTTTGTGTAATTTTCGGAGATATCACAACTTAATAAATTGCTCAGCGTCATGAAACAAATTATCAAAATAAAATCCTCATGTCTCCAACATTAACTCAAAGATGTGATTACTCATTACAATCACCTTTTTGTGACATTTCTAATGAGTAGTCACAACATAGGGTTTGGTGGCAGAAGAAAATGTTGGAAATAAAAGTTTTACACAGTCTTATATCTGATTCTGAGGTTGTTTATGTTGTTTTGCCTGTTTTACACTTGCATTAGGCTTCCACATGATTATAGGGTATTCAACAAAATCTAAACGTATTAATTGGTGCTAAGAGTTGCTTGTTAATCAAAGGGTTAAAAAATGCCTTAATGAAGAAGTATTCAAATCATTAAACATAGGTGACTATTTAATGCAGGACAAAAGTAATGCAGAAAGCTTCTATGAGCTTTCTGCATTGCTTCTGTCCTAAAGATATTAAACAGCCACCTATCTTCAAGACAGCTTATGCATATCATTCTATGCAAACAGTGTAGATCCTGAACAGCCTCTTTGACATCAGCTTCAGCACGTACTGCATACAGTACAGACTGCAGGGCTCTAGATAAGGGGAGTATTTCAAATACTATCATCTATATTTCTGTATTAAACCCTATGGTGTCAATACTCATTAGAATCGTCTCGAAGAGACGATTCTAATAAGTAGTAACACTATAAGATTTGGTGCTACAATGAGTGAGAAAATGTTGGATTTGTTCAGTTAACTCCCCCTTATCTGGAGCCCTGAGGCTGTAATCAAATGTCTGGTATCCATGACAAACAGCAAGTCTGGTTCTACTCTGTTTCTCATTTCCAAATGCACTCCTTCACAAGGAGAGTTTACTGTTACGTCTGTGGAAAGTATCAGAAAATGTGTCAAACGGAATCTTCTATCCTGACTCGTTCGGCATGGAGATAGATTGGGACTATTGACATTCCCTTTTATAACTCTTTGCATTTTGGGTAAGTTTTTCATCTGCAACAATTGTCATCTGCTTCTGTTCTAAAACTGCAATTTTCCAGAGCTCCAGATTAGAGAAGGTTCACTGAACTAATCATACATTTTCTCCTTCATGCCAGCACCAAAATCCTATGGTGTAACTACTCATTAGAATCGCCTCAAAGAGGCGATTCTAATGAGTAGTCACACCATAGCGTTTAATGCAGTCATAAAGATTTAAATTTTTGAAATACCGGTACTCTTTTTATCTAGAGCACTGAATTTTCTGCAATTTAATAACTAGGACACAGAGTGTCAAACAATTTCCTGGTACAAGAAGCTTTATTTAAAGTCGGGTTTACAATTTGGTTACATTAGCTATATAAGCTATTTTCTGACTGTTTCCCGCCACTACTGCCAGCATATGCCTGTGGCGTGTGTGTCTCTTGTGACTGTCTGGCTTGTAATGCAACATGTTACTCTATAACCGCAGCCATTCAGCAGGAATAAAACATGGAATTACAGTAATAACCATTCCATAATTAACTTGTAATTCTGGACGACCAATGGCCCAGAGGTAACAGTATACGTAGATAAGATTATCTTGAAATTACATACTTTTGTTTACTTCCCAAATTTCTATTTCCAAATCCAGCAGTCTTACAGTGATATAGTGATGAATGAGTTGGGTTTTACAGCACCACGACACAAAATACTGTAGGTCATATATAGCACCAATGAGGGGTTATGAGGGATTACAATAATTTCAGGAAGAGGATTTTGGCTAAGATTCTCATTTGTTACAAAACAGCGCATATGAGATAAAATCTGAATACCCACCCCGTCCTATGGTGTTTATGTGTCGAAAAGAGTTATTAGTCAGTTTTTGTGTTTTCTTCTGACATGGCAAAGTTATTTTTAGATTGGAACATTCTAAAAGTTTAAAAGGAATGATCATCGTTCTCGATTATTTCCGTACAGCCAGCTAGGAGTACGGATAGGCTACAGATAGCTGTATTTGTTGTGCCTAATGTACAGTAGAGAAGACAAATATTATTCTTTCCCGTTTGGGCAAACGGTGGTGACGCAATGCACAAAACTGTAGAAAATTACTTATAGAAATTTATATACACATGTATTGTTAATCTGAGTGGCAAACAGGTTCTATCCTGATCAGACATGGGGGTTACCCTGCGTCTAATTTGGCTCCAACCAGTGTTTGCAATGGAAATAATAATTTTAACATATCAGTAAAATTAGTGCAGCGGTCTTACATGAGCTGGATGTTGATCATGTTTATCTCAAGTAGGAAAGTGTACAAATCTATATCCGATGCTACCCTGTTACGTATTTACCCTTATAAAGTATATTCTGTTCTAAAAATAAATTGGCCATGTCAGAAAAACCAGATAATACAACTACTCTATGGCCTTTAGAAGACAAGACTATATTTCCACTTTGCTTCACTAGTTTACCACATACATGTTAACCCATTACCCCATAAATACGCCTTTTTACGCTTTTGATTTATTCCTCTGCTGAAGAAAATAGTTCCAGTTTATACCCTCATTAACAATAACCATTACAAATATTTTATATAGCCTAGCAGGTTTCAGCTTAAAGCAGGCTGACAGTAAAGCAGAATGTGCCTTAAGGCACATTCTGCTTTACTTTCAACCTGTTTTAAGTGGTCACCTATTTTCAAAACTAGAACAAGGGCCACCATGGCCCTATATCGCTCACCTGGTACACCATGTAAAACTTCACCTATAGTGACCTAGATTTTGACCCGACATGACCCATATTCAACAGTAGCCTTGATTTTAATAAGGCAAACATTTTGACCAAGTTTCATCAATATCAAATGAGAAATGTAGCTTCTAGAGTGTGTACAATGTATTTTCATGATTTGACCTAGTGACCTAGTTTTTGACCAGACATGACCCACATTCAAACTTGACCAAGATATCAATAAGTCAAACAATGTGACCAAGTTTCATGAAGATCTAATGAGATTGGTAGCCTCTAGAGTGTTAACAAGGTTTTTCTATGATAGTGACCTAGTTTTTGACCCGGCATGACCCACATTCAAACTTGACCTAGATATCAACGAGGCCAACATTTTGACCAAGTTTCATCAATATCAAATGAGATTTGTAGCCTCTAGATCGTGTTAACAAGGTTTTTCTATCATTTGACCTAGTGACCTAGTTTTTGACCGAACATGACCCACATTCGAATTTGACCTAGATTTCATCATTACAACCATTGTCATCAAGTTTGATGAAGATCTAATGAAATTTGTAGTCTCTAGAGTGTTAACAAGGTTTTTCTATGATTTGACCTAGTGACCTAGTTTTTGACCGGACATGACCTACATTCGAACTTGACCTAGATTTCATCAAGACAAACATTGTCAACAAGTTTCATGAAGATCCAATGAAATTTGTAGCCGCTAGAGTGTTAATGAACAATTGTGGACAGACAGACGACGTACGACGGACAACGGACATCCAGCGATCCTAATAGCTCACCTTGGCACTTTGTGCCAGGTGAGCTAAAAAGGTTATGAGGCAAAGGGTTAACCACATACATGTTAACTGGTTAATCACATACTGGCCAGTCCAGTCAACCTAGACAAATAATCAGCCATTTCTGAGACGTAAATGTGCAATTATTTGTCTACTTTGGCTGTTCATTTGTCACAGATAGACCATCCACAACCTTCTAACCTTTAGATTGTTGCAGAACCATAATGTCTTGACCTATGCAAACAGTTTAGATCCTGATTAGATGCTGAGTAACTCAGCATCTAATCAGGATCTAAAGTGTTTGCCACTTGAATTGTAAGTATTCATATTTGAAGAAGAGAGAGCTACTTTCAGAATAAAAGCAGACAATGCTAACTCAGAACTTCAAGGATTAACTCTTTCCTCCCTAAAACTTTAAATGGACAATTCCAGATTCCATTTTAATCTAGTCCATTTCGGACTTTTAAGGGCTGTTTTTGTCAATGTTTGGCATTATGACAAACAGTGAAGACCCTGATCAGAGGGCTCCTTTCGGAGCCCTCTGATCTGGGTCTTCACTGTTTGCACAGGACAAGTGTACTATTCACATGTACACTGTTTGAAAAGGACGCCTATATGCGGGACTAGGGTTCAAAGAGTTAAGTAACAGAATTAGGATCAAGTCGGCGAAAATGTCAAACTGATTTCTCTTCCTGTTGGTTTGTCACTGTCTGTTCACAGAGAGAGTTAATTGAATTCGTCCTTTCCGCTGGCATGAGAACTGAAATTTGGACCATGGTAAATATAGTGGTTAGGCCTTCCCCAGACTACAGTCACCCCAGACTATAGGCCGATTTTATTTACTTTGCAGGGCAGAGTTTCGATGCGGACCTTTGCATTTCAGTTTTGGGGGTGGCAGAACGTTAGTTAAGTACATGTATCGAGGTTTACTGCTGTTGTCTGCCGTTTATTCTCAACATTGCATATTAGTAGATATTTTGACAGAAGGAATATAATGACTTGTAAGAACAACATAAAGGTTACATTGTGTTTCTCCATGTTGAAACTTTAGAAAGTATTGAACAATATAATGGTATAAAGAGCTCCAGATAAGAGGAGTATTTCAAAAACTAAAATCTTTATTTCTGCTTTAAACCCTATGGTGTCACTACTCATTAGAATCGTCTCGAAGAGACGATTCTAATGAGTAGTAACACCATAGGATCAGTGCTGATATAAGCGAGTAAATGCTAGATTTGTTTAGTTAACCCCCTCTTATCTGGAGCCCTGGGTATAATACGGAACTATACCTATCACCCCTAAAATCAAAAGTAAAATAGTTTATTTTTGCCAAAGGTCAGCTCTGCCCTGCCAGGTGAAAAAAATCGGCCTATACAGCCATGCTAAACTCGGACATATAGTAAACCATGAAGTCCTGTATATAATTGTATAATGTCAGCTCCATACAATACGGATTGTCTCCATTTTATTACATGATAGCAGCTTACAGCAATATGAAATAAAATTTTAAATCAATCACCTGAAGACATATTTATAACAGACCAGATGTGCTAATTAAAATACCAACAGTAGCAGGAAATGTCCGCTAGGCTAGGCCATGTTATAGTGCTAGGTTAGGCTGTGTTATAGACTCTAAGGAATTGAAATAAATATGAGCCGCGCTCCAGGAAAAGGGGGTTTAATGACAAAAATATCGATTTTTGAGTTTTGACTCTTTTTAAAAGAGCAAATATTTCTGAGTATATACTTGAAAACGGTTTCTCAAAATTCCTTTTAATAACGGAGTTACGCTCTGTTTACTGACTATGGTGTTTGAACAACATGACGTCATGTTCAGTTCTCTACATCACTTTTCTTTTAAAACGACGTCATTTGATATAAATAGCACTCGGGCTTTCCAAAAGTGTTGTACGAGACCAGCCACTGATAAACACATTTCATCAATACTGAAACAAAACAAACGTGCTTCAATCGTAACGGTTTGCCTGTCTCGTTCAAAACTATTTGCAAAGCCGGGCTGCTGTTTTCTTTGCGATACCACCCGTGTAGGCGTGTACCTCTTAATCTACAGTATTGCCTCTCTTTAATTTCCATTAATTTTTAAGACGAGTGACGGGTTTGTTAGGGACAAAAGTTATGCACAATGCATCTTCATGACCTTTCTGCATTGCTTTTGTCCTGCATTAACTGACATTAAGTATTATTATGTTCTCTGAATTCCAATTCTTACCTAATAGTATGTTGCTCAAGAGAGGAAGTGCTGTAGCTTCATTCTTATGTTTTCTATGGATAGTAGAACTATGAAAAACAAATATTATAAACATATCTTGATATTTTAATTTTGTTCACACCTATAAAAAAAATACTCTAGAGTGGAGGGCAAGTAATATCCTGATACGCTGGTCTCACGAAGGGCCTTATAGTTCTGAATAGGTATGCCTGTCGTTCCGAGGAGAGCCCAGGTGCTTGAATATCTGACGGCATATCATTTGCTTCAAACACAAATCCCTCTGTTTTTAGGATGTTGACAGAAATTTCCTCCTCGTCTCGACCCTTGCGCACTGTTACTACCCCAGGCATGGTTGCTTCGAACCTGAAGTATTGGTATTCCCTGAAATCAGAGAGAAAAAGATCATGCACTGGGTGAATTCTTTATTAGGAACAGTTCCGCAAAGTACGGGTTAACCGCATGTCTAAGACATTCCTACATTACAAACACTGCAGATCCGGTCTTGCCACCACATTTGCAATGCGGCGTCAGATCAGGATCGGAAATGTTTGCCGTTGTAGCTTTTATTTATTTTTACTCTGATGAGTGCCAAACAATAAGCACCCTGATCAGACGTGGATGGCAGGTATGTGTCGTCACTAAAAGCTGCACTCAAAGTTGTATGGGAAGGGAACGGCCTACATGTGATTGCTTATATAAATAATAAAAAATTATCCATTCGGGATCGTGTTAAAAACGTAGCGACTTGCAAGTAGATCACGTTTTTTATCAAGTTTTTTTATTTCTTTTCGGGCTCATTGCGATTCTTAATTGTTTTTTTTAATGAGCTGACCTTAAGTTTTGAACATTTCTTACTTTTGAAGTTGAGACATGCTTAAATCAATTGGTTTAATGTATCCGTTTTTATGTATGTACGGCAATTTTAGTAGTTTACCTTATTCCACGTATTGGGCGGAATACTGGTCCTAGGAATGCCTTCCAGTCACGCCATTTCCAGGAGGGGTATCGAACAGCCTCATTCGACACTGATGACGTCTGAACATAAGCCTCAAGTTGGCCCATACTGTCACAGTCTGTTCGCTTGTATTTCTGCTTAAGTGTCGCAAAGCCGGCGTCAACGTGACAGCGTGCATGTCCCGGCACCTGCATCATGTACTCTATGGTTTGATGTTGGCCAGTCATGACACGCCACATAAAGTAGCCCATCACGAACTGGTTTTTATTTTGCCCTGAAACGATATGAATTCAACAACTGAGACAAGGCTCCAGATAAGGGGAGTATTCGGAAATTAAATGTCGTTGCCAAACTCTATGGTGTGACTGCTCACTAGAATCGTCTCGTAAAGACGAGTATGATGAGCAGTCACACGGTAGGATTATTATAATTATAAAACCCGATTTATATAGCGCTCTTTTCACACAGGAGTTGTGCGTTCATAAGCGCTTTTTAGATAAGACGTACTTTTGATAGAAAATCAGAAAATTGCAACAATATAACATCCTTATTTTGCCAGTCGCGACCCGGACAGTACATGTAACTACATGTACAATCAACCTTAAAAAGATATGACGCTAAAAAACTTAAAAGATTTACTCACTTCGGGGGCAAATAACAATATTAATGTTTAGGGTTACTTTTTCCTGCCAACGAAGACAAAAGGCGACTTTGCAAACAGTTTGGATCCTACTCAGACGCCGCGTCGCAGGGGCGTCTCATTAGGATCCAAACAGTTTGACACTAGTATCGACATTTCTTCATTTAAAATTATATGGCAGACGACTCTACCAATGCAGACGGTATTTTGACTGTAAGAGGGTTAAAGCAGACGATTAAACTTGGCAGTGAAGATTAAACTTGGCAGTGAAAGAGTTCAATTTAACAAAATCATACTAGTCGATATACTTATAATTTCATACCTGGACAATTGTCAGCATTCAACGGACAAGCCTGTTCTCCGCTGCCATGGGAATTCAACGCCCAGTCGACCATAGAGATAACAGCATTCGGTCCATGTGCTAAGCTACCGTCTTTCCCAATAGTCTCGTTTTCATCGACCAAGAAATTAAGTTGTCTTGGAATTCCGTCGATCCTGAAGCCGAATATATGCACCTTCCTTGGAATTGTAAAATAAAGAGGTCCCATTTGGCGGGAATGATGCGGAAGACTTACATTTTGGCAAAAATCGAAAGTGTAATGTGTATATCTATTAGCGTCGTCGTTGTGCGTTTCTCTGGATTTTCCGATGCAGGTATTGTATAGTTCTCTTTCTTTTTGGGCAAGCAATACATGTTCACTCATTTTGTTTGCTGCTTCTAGTTTTTCTTCTTCTGTCACAGAGTCTATTATCTCTTTACGAATTTTCTCGCACTTTCCACATACATCATCCCTCGGAGAAGCAATTTTTATGTGGGGTAAACAATTGTTCCACAGTTTTCTAAAGCTTGACAATCCAATAGCCCTTACACTTGTCTCTTCACAACTGCGAGAATAGTTTTCATGAACAGTTTTTTTAGTTGTATCGCTTGGAAGATATATCGGCGGTGTATTGTCTCGACCGCGAGGAGCAGCAGGCTGTGGTAGTCCGAACTCCTCTGCGTGATTTGTAATGTACTGTGCAGCAAACTTTATTTCCTCAAAGTGGAGTGATTTAGTTGGTTTTCTGCCTGTGTTTCCGTGGGTTCTTGGGACTGCGCCGAATTCAAAGAAATGCTTTAAAAGATTTTCCAACGCACGCTTTCCAATGTCAAAGGCAATCATAAAAAATCTTTTACATACATGTTGGTTATTAAAAAAAGTATTCACACGTATTTCTCTGTCTTTTCTTTCCTCTTTTTGTTGTCTCTTTTTCTATATTGTTCACGACATATTTCAATATACGCATTTCTCGCACTGGCTTTTCCATTTCTCTAATGTCAAGTATATTGTTATAGATAGTTTCTTGTGAAAACTTTTCATCACATTTTAGTTTACACCCACATCCTGAGGATTTAAGATGTTGAACAGCCTGCAGGTCACTATCTGCATTGCTAGTTGATATATCTTCAAACACTTCTGAATTTTCATGTTGATTTTCTATTTCATTAATGTCAAGAGTATCAAAATACCTCTGAACACGTTCATTGACGGTCATGCATACCACGTCTTCATTCAGGCTGTCAGGATCTCCATCTTCGTCATTGGATGTCTGTGGGTCTTCTTGAGAATTGGCTGGTGTACACAGTGGTGTGCGCCCGAAATGGCCAGAGAACAAACTCTCTAGCTCCTGAAACACAAGGCAAAAACAAATAATACATTTTCATGTAACTGATTCATTTATGTATAAGTAAATGTCATCTAATGCTCGGGGCAATGTCATCGAAGTTACGGTAACCTATACAACATTATGTTTCTGTTCCTTTATAAAACAGCATCAGTGACTTTTCAGTAGATCTATGACATAAAAGACCATCGCATCTCTACCGCAGTGCCTAATCAGGGTCTACATGATATGTCAGTCACTCATCAATAAAAGTGCTTTCAACCTCAATGACTAATCTAGGTCTAAGGGAAAGGGTCGACTTTAAGTTGGCAGAGTGTGGCCAAATTCTTTTTTCTTGGGTAAAACTGGTAATGAAATGTTTAAACTGAACACTCTAGATCTACACTATGTGTTACACTGTATTGTAAGACAGTTTTTCGTATGAATTTATCCTGTATGAATTCAATTAACTTCGTATCCGTCATACAGATACACCTTTTATTTAGAGTCGGCATGCCATCGCAAATAACATTTCAAAACTTGAGCTATGTAAAGCTTTGACCGACATTTAACAAAACAATAAGGCTTAGTATAGTATGTAAACAGAAATTTTAAACTAGGTTATCGATATATAAGAAAGGTCATCATGCTTGTAAATTAAACTGCTCGTTGATCTAGTTCTATACCCGCAATATATCATTCATGCAAACCAATAAGATTTAGATCTATTGTCATGTAGATCTAGGAATGAGGATTACATGTAGATCTAACCTATAAAATATAATCGGTGTGAGACCTCTACTTTGCACAGCATTTTGACGTGTTTATAGGATGACGTCATAGGTAGAAATGGATTACCTCATATGGTAAATTATAACTTAAGTTTACGAGTCGTGTAAAGTAATAATGAGTAGATTGGATTCATATTTGAACGAGAATAGATCTAGATGGTGAATCTCTGACATCGGATTCCCCTATTTTGATTGTGGTGAAAATATTGAGGATCGTTTCTAGCTACCACTCGATCTAGATCTAGGTCACGCCTGTCATTGTTGAAAACTCGTTTAATCTTCTGGATATTTTCTATAAACTAGTTCAAGCTTCAATAGATATTCACAATGTTTGAGACCATGTTCATTCTTTTTCACTGATCTAAGTGAAGACGGATCTGTGGTTATTGATACAGTGTAGATAGCCAGCATTGATCGATGCGATGCGATCATGCCAAGGTCGCAGAAAACGGTGCTTAAACCGTATATTGGTTTTATTCCTGTAAATCGGTAAAACAGAATATAATACTGATATCATAAGTTAAACAAATGTTTCTTACCTCTATTTCTGAATCCATTTCAACGCATTGCAATAACTAGCATCAAAAAAGACTTTAAAACACGTCTCCGATCTTCAGAAAAACATCAACAAAGCACATGTTTTACACAAATAGTTTTGACGTCACTTTGTGGTTGTTTTTCTTACGTCATTGGCGATGTCACTAAACCCCCTTTTCCTGGAGCGCGGCTCATATGTTTATAGCAGCTGCCTCTTGAAGTCTTGTATTCCAATTGAAACAGTTTACCAGTTGTACCAGTATATCAAGTCTGCTTCAAACTGTTTTACCCTTAGCCCGCCAAATGAATTGTCTTCTGCTATATTTCTCGTCTGCTTCAAGTTTCAAAGTGCTTCAAAGATGCTCAAAATTGCTGAAAATGTTGTCCGAGTGTCAAACAGCTTGGATCCGGATGAGACGCCGAGTTACTTGGCGTCTCATCCGTATCCAAGCTGTTTGCATATGGAGCTATAGTCGTGAGTGGCAGGCTAAGGGTTAACCCTTATCATATATAAGCTCCACCCAATACAAATACCTATCATCTGAACTGCTTGATGAAATAAGGAAATATTCTATTCCATAGAGACAGACAGGTCCTTTAACCCATTACCCCATAGCCTGTTTCTAGTTTTGGAGACAGATGGTCTCTTAAAGCTGGTTGAAAGTAAAGCAGAATGCACTTTAAGGTGCATTCTGCTTTACTTTCAGCCTGCTTTAAGCTACCACCTGCTAGAATAAAGAAAATATTCCTCATGATAGATATTCTTAACCGTATAATTGGAACTTATAGTTTTCTTCAGCAGAGGAATACTCTGAATGCACTAAAAGTTGCTTCTATGGGGGAAAGGATTAACCCTAATTCTTATATATTAAACTCCAACCAACATGAATATCCTTCATTGGTAAATAAATTAAGGAAAATATTCCATTTCATAGAGAAAATTGTACTCATTTTAGACAGATCCTTCAAGAAAACAGTGGAGATCCTAATCAGACCTGGGTCTTCACAGGGCTCTAGATAAGAAAGAGTAAACTGAACAAATCCAATATTTTCTCACCTATGTCAGCACCAAACCCTATGGTGTTACTACTCATTAGAATCGTCTCAAAGAGACGATTCTAATGAGTAGTGACACCATAGGGTTTGATGTAAAAATAAATTTTAGTTTATGAAATACTCCCCTTATCAGTCTGGAGTGCATCAAAAAGTGTTGATATCTGCTAAAAGTAGGGG
This sequence comes from Gari tellinella, assembly GCA_922989275.2. NCBI lineage: Eukaryota > Metazoa > Mollusca > Bivalvia > Cardiida > Psammobiidae > Gari > Gari tellinella. Next base: position 50,379,240 of record OV277864.1, read on the forward strand.
AAAGGTCAACAGCCATCAAACTTCAATTTGTGTAGGAAAAATCTGCAACTGTCAACAATATGACATTTCAACCTCAATTTGTGCCAACAATCACAGCAATTTTATTTCAACTTGTGCAGGAAACACCCCGTTAATCTATCATGTAATATATATGCCTTTTAAGTCTTTTAATTTTATTCTACTGATGAAAATAGTTCTACTTTATAATTATACAGACATGAATATGCACCAATGACCTTCCCATCAGTTGACAAGAATGGCCAATAACTGGACATTCTAAGAGTACCTATATTGACTTACAGTGGAGAATCTGTTATTCTTTCCCGTTTTAACGCAAACGTACGCAAACGCAAAACACTAAAACGTAGAAAAGTACAACTTTTGGACAATTCTGATAACTCATGTTTATCTTGGTGGCAAACAGTTTGGAGCCTGATCAGACGCCAGGTTACCCGGCGTCTGATCTGGCTCCAAACTGTTTGCACTGCAAATAATAGTTTTAGCGTAAACGCATTTATTGGGAAAGAATAACAGATTCTCCACTGTACGTTGGCCCAATCTCATAAAGGGGGCGTGCTGACTTAATTATCAAAATTAAATTCAAATATTTACCATTTTGACCTGGTTATATTCAGAAGGTGTCTGGTAATTGTTTTTTTAGTGGTTTATTTTGTAGTCAATGTCCTGAAGCTGTATCTAATGGTGTTGTCATGCACCAGAATTTTCTCATAATAAATGTGTCAAGACGTTTCTTTGCTAAGATCATGCAATGAGTCTTACATCAAATCACTTTACAAGCTCTTGTTCCAGGATTTAATTAAATGCGAAATTGTGACACAAAAGCCATTACTTGTCATTATTATTGTATGAAAACCAGCTGTTTTATTTGCTGTAAAAAGATGTAACAATTTCCCTAATATCTAGAGACCGTGGTTGCTTTACCCTTTACCCCATAACTAGTTTCTAGTTTTAAAGACAGGTGACTACTAAACCCTTTACCCCATAGCCTTTTTCAAGTATTGGAGATTATAAGGTGACAATTTTAAGCAGGTTGAAAGTAAAACAGAATGCATCTTTAGGTGCATTCTGCTTTACTTTCAATCTGCACTAAGCTATTATTTCATTCTGATAGGATATAGAAAATATTTCTTATGGTACATATTCATGACTGTATAAAAAGGAGCTATATACTTTTAGAAAGAAACAATTTAAATGCGTTAAAAGACGTATTTATTGGGCAGTGGGTTAAAGCAGGTTGAAAGTAAAGCAGAATGGGTCTTATGATATTTTCTGACAGAAAATGCAGGTATAATAATTATTAGTCTCTGTAAACTTACAGACAACAACTGTGCATGCAGAGTGTCCTGAAAGGTGAACTATGTCACAACCTGTCTTTACTAAGAATTCTGCTTAGGTCATGGCCTATATTCAAACTTTTCTTGGAATTTCTAAACACAATTACAAGAAGTCTAGCAGCCAAAGAGTTAAGTAGCCAATAATAACCTGACACTGTGATAGGAAAACAACTGCTTTAGTGAAACTTTGTAACTATGGGAAAACTGATCAAAACATCAAATCAGTCAATGATTATGCAGATCAAATTATTATCGAATTAAGTCAAGAAAAATGTACCTGAATTTTTTAAACAAAGTTCGTAATAATAACACTTTCCTCATCAGAAACAATGCCTTTGCATGTTGATCTGGATTTGGTAGCAGCTTACATTTAATGATTAACAGGGCACCAAATAAACATATCTTACTTGACGCCTTCAGATATTTTCAATTTATACCGTACATACTTTCTACATTAGCCTTCTGCATATTGCTTAAGTCTGTACATAAGTTGTGTTTTGTTGTTAATTATCCCTTTAAACCCATAGCCTGATTCTAGTTTAAAATAAAGCAGATTGTGCCTAAGGGCACATTGTGCTTTACCTTCAGCCTGCTTTAAGCTATCATATTGCAAGTAAATAGAAAATATATTTCTTTTGGTACATGTTAGTGGCTGTACAAAACTATTTTCTTCAGTGGAGGGATAAAATAAAAGCGTTATTATCACCAGTATGGGAGAAAGGGTTATTAGAGGATACATGTATCTCCACCTTCATCAGCAGACACATACAGTAAAATCTCTCTACTATATGACGACTAAAACGAAAGTAAAATTTATTGTATGAAAGTCAGGTGACAGCTTAAAGCAAGGTGACAGTAAAACAGAAAGCTCCTATAGGAGCTTTCTGTCTTACTGTCACTTTGCTTTAGGCAATCACATGTCGTGAACACCTAATAATTAAAACAATTTTGTGGTCGTAATTGAGAGGTTTTACTGTATAAGGAGCTTTCTCTTTTACTGTCACTTTGCTTTAAGCAGTCACATGTCGTAAACGCCTAATAATTTACACAATTTTGGGTCGTAATTGAGAGGTTTTACTGTATTAAGGAGCTTTTTGTTTTACTGTATTTGTTTACTTGCGAGACAGAAATTTTTTCAATCTTGTCACAAGTAAAGTTCATTTTTCCCTTGTGACTTCATCAATCCAGAAAATATATCCTTCCAGGACCTACCTCATGTGTGAGTATCCGCAGCAATGGAAATCTCACAGAGAAGCCAATAAATACCCGCCAATTATTTAAGCCAGTTATTGGAGTATTACCTCTGGGCTCATCCATTTGCACATCATACATATCTGTTTCCATTAGGCTTTATACAGTAAAATCTCTCTATCACGACCACTAAAAAAAAGAATAATTGGTTTTTTTTTTAAAGACAGGTGACAGCTTAAAGCAAGGTGACAGTGAAACAGAAAGCTCCTTAAGAAGCAATTTATAGTGGTCGTAATAGAGAGGTTTTACTGTTTTTATCCTTTGGTAGCTAACAATGAAATGACTGGTATTTGAGAGCAGTTTGTATCCAGATCAGATGCCACATTATCTCATGTGTAATGCAGCACAGGATCCAAACTGTTTGATCCTATTTGGAACAAGAAATATCTTTAAAAAAGATATTCGGCGGAATGAGTGGTTGAACTCAGGCTATATAGATGGGTGTGCAAAATTGAATTAAATTGAGGTTTTCAAAGAATATATATCTTGGATTGAAAAGCAAAAAATACAAGTATTCAATTGAAACAGTAACTTTTATTTAAAATGCAAAACTATCATGTACAGAAATGCAAAACAAAACAATAATTTAACTCATATCCTAGCTACTGGTAGGAGATCCTCACATTAATCTATTGTTCCATTCATAGAGTTTCTTGAAACAAACTATAGCATACACAAATGTACAGATACAACAATCTACTGTACTTCACTCTTGTAAATAATGATGAAACAACACAATTGTGTTTAACTCACTTGAGGCTATTCATATATAAAATATTGCTTTTAATGTATGGCAAATGTGTACAAATAGTTAACAATTAAAACAAATTAGTTGTAAACAATTACGAAACACCTAGCTTCCTCTGTGTATCTATAAATAGATTTCAGATCATAGCATAATTTTGTCAACAGTGGAAACTCATCAGACCAGTGTAGTAAACAGCCAGCCTGTATCTCTAAATTTTACACCCACAGTCCACATCATGTAAATCTGTAATGGGACATAAACCAGCCTACAGGGCTCCAGATAAGAGTGAGTAAACTAAACAAATCACATTTTTTCACCTCTTTTAGCACCAAACCCTATGGTATTACCACTCGTTTTGATTGTCTTGAAGAGACAATTCATATGTATAGTGACACCACAGGGTTTAATGCACAAATAAAGATTTTAAGTTTTGAAACAATTCCCTTATCTGGAGCCCTGGCTACTATCCAATCAGACTATTCAGTTTCAACAGGTGCTCTTAATTCTAAATTTCTGATCAAATATTATTGGTTGAAATGTGTGGCCAAATATAAAGTGTGTCTAAATAGAAAACAGTCAGCTCCGCCGAAAAAAAATATATTCAGAAATGTATAGATCTAGCAGAGTGAAAAGTTGCAGTAGACGTTCTGAACCTCTATTTTTAGTTTGGTTTGTTTGCTAAAGTCTTTCTGCAATCTAGCAGCAGACTACATTGTTACAGATCTGATGACAATATAACTTAGTGTGAAAAGTGTTAAATGCTAAGTTTTATGTTTTCATCTGAAACAATGATGTACATTCTCTGCTGCTGTTTAAAAGTTAACATTCTCAAAATCAAAACCTCAAAACAGGGTCAGATTGTCAAACAGTTTGGATCCTGATAAGAAATTGTGATACTTGTCATCACATCTGGGTACAAACTGTTAGCAAAGGTACTCACTGTTTCATAGTTTGCTAGCAAAGAGTTCAGAACAACAACTTAATTAAAACATTTCATGTTTCATTTTGAAAGAAATCTTTGCAATAGGCGTACATTTTATTGGATGATACAATCTATCTTTACTTTTTGCATGCTGGGTAATTTTTTTCGTCTGCGATTGTCGTCTGCTACTGTTCTGAAATTAGCATTTTCAAAATTTCTTTTAAATTCAGGGTCAGAATGGCAAACAGTTTGGATCCTGATGAGACGCCGCATTACGCGGCGTCTCATCTGGATCCAAACTGTGTGCAAGGCAATCACTGTGGTGGATATATCCGCCTCTAGCATGCAAAGAGTTAAGATAAAGACATGCAAATTACACTGTACATGTACATGTTTTCCATACATTCACCCCTGAAATTTCAAATGGACAATTCCAGTTTCTAAGTGCTTTTTTAGCTACATAAACTTAAATTGCAATATTACTAACAGAGCAGACCCTGTATAGAGAGCTGATCAGGGTCTTCTGGTTTCACAGGACAAGTGTACTCTTCATAATGGTGCACAGTTTGTAAATGATGAATATATACAAGTCACCCCATACTTTGTTCTCAGCATCATTTAATACTTTCTGCTCCTTTGGGATCATTAAATCAATCACTACATTAAATTTTATATTTGAAAATTAAATTCAATAAAATCTCTGTATGCAATTTTCGATATTTGCTATTATATAATATTTTTTTATGCTTTCAATTAAGGGCTCTCCCCTTATTCAGAATTGATCAATCCATAGTGATCCAGACAAGCAAGAGATCTGTACAAATTTGCTATATTTTCTCACATATTTAACTTTTTGCATGCTCACCTGGGAATTATTTTTTGTCTGTAAAAAATGTCATCTGCATTACGAGGCATCCATATTGTTTGTAAAGGTTAATATGGTTCTGCTTCTGGCATTCAAAGAGTCAATAAAGAATAACCACATAACACAAATGCACGGTTAAAGATTACCATGCATCCCCTGTCAATTAACGGCCGCTTCGTTAACATTGATTTGACTGTAGGTGATTTGGCTATGGGTAAATAATGGTATTAAAGCACAATAGAAAGCTCCTAAAGCTTTATATTAAAATTATAGCATACTGGAAAGTATTTACCATGATTTACCAAATTCTCTACAGGCAAGCAATTTGTGAATTAATAATCTTGTCACCATGACGACTAAAATATAATGTAATTACAAAATAGATCTAACTGGTTAACACCATAAGTTGCCATTTTGCTAGCAATTTATAAATCAAAATATGCTTTATGCATGAAATATTATGACAAATTATTTTAATCTATTAAGTTTTGCAAACAATTTTCAGCACTTAAAACAAAGCAATATAGTTGAATGGTTATAACCATATACCCCTGGCATAGTCTGGTTAAATTCTAGTTTTGAATACACTTTACCATTTTAACCCTTTCCCCCATAGAAGCGACTTTTAGCGTATTTAATTTATTCCTCTGCTGAAGAGTTCCAGTTTTTACCTTCATGATCAATAACCATCACAAATATTTTCATACAGCCTAGCAGATGGTAGTTTAACGCAAGCTGATAGTAAAGCAGAATGTGCCTTAAGGCACATTCTGCTTTAATTTCAACCTGCTTTAAGTGATCACCTGTATTTAATGTTATAAACGGGTTATTGGGTAATGGGTTAAAGCATGTTGAAAATAAAGCACTTTCAGTCTTTTTTAAAGTTGACATCTGGAAAGGAACTGAAATGCATTATATATTAAAGTGTTCAGGTGGGGACTACTTTTCTGAGTGTATCAGTAATTAGAGGAATAAAGTTTAGGTATTTTATGGAGTAATGGGTTAACCCTTTTCCCTGTAAATATGCATTTTATGCCTTTAATTTATTCCTTCACTCAAGAAAATTGTTCAAATTTATATAGTAAGGGTCTTAAGGTGCATTCTGCTTCACTTTCAATCAATTTTTAACTCATTATACATCATATCTTGTTTCTAGTTTTGAAGACAGGTAACAACTTAAAGAAGGTTGAAAGTAAAGCAGAATGGGCCTTAAGGCGCATTCTGCTTTATTTTCAGCCAGCTTTAAGCTATCATCTTCTAGAATATATTTCTTATGAAACATATTCATTAGCGTATAAATTGGAACTATTTTCTTCAATGAAGTAATAAATTAAATGCGTAAAAATGTAAAGGCATATGGAGTAATAGGTTAAGTGTTCACCTATCTTCAAAACTGAAAGCAGGCTATAGAGTAGAGGTTTAAAACACTACAAAGGAAAGCGTCAAGCTGCCAAGTGTTTTTATCACCAAAAGGCAGGCAAATCTTGAGTGGTCCAACCAATAAATTGAGTTAATTATTAGGTTTTATGACAGGTGACTGCTTAAAGCAAGGTGACAGTAAAACAGAAAGCTCCTTCAGGAGCTTTCTGTTTTGCTGTCACCTTGCTATAAGCTGTTGCCTGTATTTTATACAATCAATTAAAGCCAATGTTTTAGTGGTCTACGTTCTTAATAGAGAAGTTTTACTGTACAGTGTAAGCATTTATTTGCTCAAAGACATGAGTCTAACCTCACTTTTGATGTTTCGTTCTTTGATGTATTTTTACTTGCATACATACATGAAGTGTCTTTGTAACTTAATTTGCCTCGGGCTAATAAAGATGCAATAACGCATACATAATCACTCAAAACCTCGCCCTTGGTAAACCCTAATCTCTCACTGTACCGGTATAATAATAATATTATGTAAAACTTTGCCCATTTGATGAACATCTATCTTCTGAACTTTTCTATTGGCTGATGAAATAAGGAAAATTTTCTCAAAGAAAGAGTGCAGATTCATATCATACAGGTCCAATTAGAAAACAGTGCAGACCCTGACCAGATAGATCCTTTAGAAGCAGCTGATCTGATTCTACACTGTTTTTAACTATAAAAAGTTTTCCGGAAAAACATGACGGACCGACGAATGGACGGATGGACCGACATACTGACGGACAACTGGACAACTGGATTTCTATATAGCCCGGTGGTGTGGGGGCATAATAATGTGTAAATATACTCTACTACAGCGCTCCCTCTCAACAAAGACACCCAATGGTAGACAAAAAGTGTGTGCGTTGTTCGGAGGGAGTCATTATAGGGAGGAAAATTTTCTTACATTTGCAAACAGCAAACAGCTTGCGGCGTCTGATTTGGATCCAAGCTGTTTGTCACTCATCATTAAGTTCATTTCTGTCAAAATGTCCAATATGTAACTTTGAGAAAAACAGCAGACGACAATTCAGCAGTAAAAGTGTTTGACATGATTGTTCTGTATAGGAATCTGCGGCAAGGGTCGTTGTAAGGAGGGAGTTGTTGTTGGGAGGGCCATTGTAGGGAGGGATCACTGTAGTAAGAGAAGAGTTAACAATCACATTTTTGTGTCAACTAATTGACCTCTGGGACATATAAGTTCACATGGAAAATTCCAGCGTGTGCCTATATGGCTAATAAAGATGCAATAAAGCGTACATAATCACTCAAAATAACCCTCCTCCTGCTAATATATTCTGCCAGCCATGAACAGCTACTGTCTAAATTATCACATTGGATGATATAAAAGAAAGAAATATTCATTAACCCTTTCCCCCCATAGAAGTGCCTCTCAGTAGAGCTCCAGATAAGGAGAGAATTTCAAAAATTAAAAACTTTATTTCTGCATTAAACCCTATGATATCACTACTCATTAGAATCGTCTCTTTGAGACGATTCTAATGAGTAGTAACACCATAGGATTTGGTATTGAAATGAGCGAGAAAATATTGGATTTGTTCATTTAATAACTCCCTCTTATCTGAAGCCCTAGTGTCTCAGCACATTTTATTTATTCCTCTACTGGAGAAAATCCTTAAAATGCAGGGTCAGAACGCATGTATAATTTATAAACAGTGTAGACCCAGATTAAAGGGTCTGATTAGGGTCTACACTATTTGTAACATTTATGAATTTTTCTGAGCCTACACCCCTCAAGAGTGAACATAAACTGTTCTTTTAACTTAAGAATTAAACATTTTAAGGGTTAATGCAATTTGCACTACGGTATAATACACATTTTATATCTTTGTTAACGATGTGCACATACATTTTACTGCAGACAGTTTATATTCTGGAATGTTAACCCTGGTTTCTTTGTTAATCCATTACCCCATAAATACGCCTTAAATATATTCCTCTGATGTAGAAAATAGTTCCACTTTAAACAGTCATGAATATGCACCATAAGAAATATTTTCTTTATTTTAACAGATGGTAGGTTAAAGCAGGCTGAAGGTAAAGCAAAATGTGCCTTCAGGCGCATTCTGCTTTACTTTCAACTTGCTTTAAGTGGTCACATGTCTTCAAAACTAGAAATAGGCTATTGGGTAATGGGTTAAACCTCCTTCAGTAACACTACTGACTTTCCAAATGGACTCTTCTATTTTCTAAATAATGACTGTTTTACATAGTCTCTTGAGGGGTTTAACCAAAATATTCAAATTATATTTAAAAATAGGGCAAACAGTACAGACCCTGATCAGAGGGCTCCTGAAGGAGCCCTCTGATCTGGGTCTAGTATACTGTTTGCAAGTGGTAGGCGGCAAATGGTTTATATACTTGTATCGGACACATTAAGGATTAAATATACGACTCAAATACTGTATGTTTAGAAATACCTGAACGTGTGAATTTACAATTGGACCTGGACTGGCATCATAATACAACAAGCTTTTGCTCCTTGAATTGTTATAATTAATTCAAAGATTTTTTTAAAAACCATTGCTCAAATGATAATAATAACCATTAGCAAAATGAAATGGTATAAAAACCATTTAAAGAGACTTGACTTAGCATTGAAAGACCATTTTTCAAGAGAAAACCATTGAAACAGCCTTTAAACAAACTGATTTAAAGGTTTTAGCGCACCATTGAAATAAAAATGGTCTTTAAATGGTAGAATAAATGGTCTGAGTGAGGACAGACCAGTTAAACAGCATTGATGTAGCGTTTATTCTCCTCAACCATTTTCTTGTCTGGGAATGTGCATACAAGACCATTGAAAGCCATTGAAAAAACAATGATTTACCATTTAATTTAGAGAAGTCAGTGTTTTAGTCTGAACCATTATAACCAAGATGTCCAACGCCATGAATTTGAATCTGGCACATGGTTTTATTGTTGTGGATTCACTAGTCTTCATCTGTGTGTTTTTGATACAATTAATTAGGTAAATGATCACTATTTGTTCCAGGGTTAATGAGAAGGTGTTCAAATGCTTAATTAAGTATTTCAAAATGTGTGAGTTATATTTTATGCAGATAAGCACAGAAAGGCATTGCAGAAAAGTTCTGGTGAAGGTCACATTGATCAGAAGGCTCCTTGGTCTGCATTATTTGTATCTGCATGATTCTACACTCTATGTAAAGGACAATTGTACTATTCACTGGTATACTTGTGAAGTATATTCATTGCTAGGGTTTGATGCCTAGCCCATCACTCCATAGCTTGTGTTTTGAAGGCAAGTGTCCATTAAAAGCAGGTTGAAAGTAAAGCACAATATTCATTTAAAAGCATTCTGCTTTACTTTCACCCTGCTTTTAGCTACCCTATGGAAATATTCTAAATGACATTTACAGGACTTCATGGGGACTACTTTCCCTAATGTACAAACTAATAAAGTGTAAGAAGTCATTTATATGGAGAAATGGGTTAAAGCATTTAGTAAACCATTGAAACAACATTGAATTAAACAGTTTTTGCCCAAATTTAATGCTAGTAAACCATTGAAACAACATTTAATCAACCAGTTTTTGCCCAAATTTTAATGCTAGTAAACCATTTAAACACCAGTTTTTGGTCCAAAATTCAATGCTAATTTACAAAATGCTAATTTACATAATTCGGCTTTTTAAATGCTCTTTCAATGCTGTTTGAATGGTCAATAAATGCTGTTTAAATGCTGTTCCAATGGTTTGTATAACTGAAGAAGCATATTGGAAAATGGTTTTCCATTATTTTTTCAATGCTCATTCAATGGTTTAAAAAAAATGCTCTTTCAATGCTCTTTCAAATGCCATTTCATTTTGCAAAGGGAAATTAAACTAAATATACAATTAACTTTTATATGGATTTATTTCCTAAAGATATATCATTAGGTGCTGCTAAACATATCTGATGTGTCTCACTTTAAACAGATTGTCTTCTTTATAAATTTATTCAGCATCTCAATCATCTAGATCCAAACTGTTTGAAAAAGTTATAAATAGGTTTTTTTTCAGGCCAATTGGTGTAAATAACCATGTACAGAAAAACAATGAAAACTTAATGCTTTCTCTATATTTTGGTCTCCACCAAACACTATGGTGTGACTACTTATATAATCCTCTTTGACCTTTCTCTACCAATTAATGTATTTCTATAATTATAAATCTGTCCACTATGAACATCAGTATCATAGATCTGAACCTATGAACTATTACATTGGCTAATTAGGAACATTTCCTCATGAATGAGTATAGACTCGTTTTAGGCAAATCCTATAAAAAAAAACTTGTAACACTGACCAGACAGCTCCTTCAGGGGCTGTTTGATATGGGTTTACACTACTTTCTAATTAGCTTTTCAATTTTGTAAGTATTTGATTTGATTTGTTTTGAATTTACGTCGCTTTCAACAGTATTTCAGTCATATCGCGACGTCTAGGTAATTATAGGTGGAGGAAGACCCCAGAAGTCCTTTATGCACTGTTTCAGGCACAAATCGGCAACTGGGTAGAACCACCGACCTTCCGCAAGCCAGCTGGAAGGCTTCCCCACATGAAAAATCCGAACAACCCTATTGGGAAATTTTGTTCGTATGCACTTCCTTTTTTAATACATATGACAACTAAATGTCAAAAAGATCTTCAATTATACAGCATTAACAGATTGTTAATGCATCACCTCTAGCTTCTTGGAAACACTTCATCATAATTAATCACTGCACTTAGTTGGCTATTGTGGTAGCTTATAACCCTTTCCCCCACAGCCTTTTAGCATATTTAATTGATTCCTTCACTGAAGAAAATAATTTCTATTTATATACAGTCATAAACATGTAACATAAGAAATATTTTCTCTATCCTAGCAGATGCATGGTAGCATAAAGCTGGTTGAAAGTAAAGCAGAATACGCCTTAAGGCGCATTCTGCTTTACTTTCAACCTGCTTTAAGTGATCAGCTGTCTTCAAAATTAGAAAAAAGACTATGGAGTAAAGGGTTAAAGCAGTTTCTGCATTCTACTTTACTTTCGACCTGCTTTAAGTGATAACCTAGCTGTCTTGAAAACTACAAACAGGCTATGGGGTAATGGGTTAAAGGAGGAACGTAAAGCAGAAAACATGCCAATACAAGCCATATCAGGGCTCCAGATAAGAGGGAGTAAACTGAACAAAACCAACAGCTTCTAACTTATTCCAGCACCAAATCCTATGGTGTTACTACTAATTAGAATCGTCTCGAAGAGACAATTCTAATAAGTAGTGACACCATAGGGTTTAATGAAGAAATAACGATTTTAGGTTTTGAAATACTCGTCTCCCGTTATCTGGAGCCCTGCCATATTATGCCTTGCTTGAGGAAGAGATAATATTGAGTAATTCTGACATCCGTTGATGATGAATCCTAATAGAGCCAAATGTCATAATTGTCCCTCAGCTAATGGAAAAGGTATAAGGTCATCAAAATATCGTCAACACTTCGGATAAGAGGAAATCAACCAATTACTCCATAAATATGCTTATCGCTTCTCTAATTATTTCCACACTACAAAAAGTAGTCCCCCAACTAGGAAGTCCTGAACATAAACACAGAAGCCAGAAGTTTCTTAAGGAGCATTCTGCTTGGTTTTCAACCTTCTTTAAGAGGTCACCTGTCTTCTAAACTAGAAACAGGCTATTGGGTAAAGGGTTAAGCAAACCAGAAATGGGTGTCAAAGCCACCTGACGCTCGCCTGCTTGAAATTTAAGTCTAAAAACATCTTGTATCCAAAACAAATCAATTTTCAGTTTAGAAAGATTATTAAATGAATGATGAGTCTTAATCTAGTTATATAAAACTTTAAAACAGCCCGTCACAAAAACTTTAACCTGGTGATTTGAGGTCAAAACAACTAAGTCCAAAACATGTCAAAAATTGAAATAAATTAAAATCATTTTCGATTACAACTTCATAGCCTCAATGTTTGTTCCCAAATGAAGCTCCATACAAAATTTCAGCACCCTAGCACAAGTATTAAACCTTAAAACAACCCGTCCAAAAAACTTTAACCTGGTGATTTAAGTAAACAAGGGCCACTATGGCCCTAAATCGCTCACCTGGTACACCATGGCAAACTTGACCTATAGTGACCTAGATTATGACTGGACATGTATACCCACAATCAACCTATAGAGTGTAAACAAGATTTTCCAATGATTTGACCTAGTGACCTAGTGACCTAGTTTTTGACTGGACATGACCCATATTCAAACTTGACCTAGATATCAATTAAACAAACATTCTGACCAAATTTCATCAAGATCCAATGAGATTTGTAGCCTCAAAAGTGTTCACAAGGTTTTTCTATAATTTGACCTAGTGACCTAGTTTTTGACCAGACATGACCCATATTCAAACTTGACCTAGATATCAATTAAACAAACATTCTGACCAAGTTTCATCAAGATCCAATGGGATTTGTAGCCTCAAGAGTGTTCACAAGTTTTTTCTATGATTTGACCTTGTGACCTAGTTTTTGACCGGACATGACCCACATTCGAACTTGACCTAGATATCAATGAGGCAAACATTCTGACCAAGTTTCATTAAGATCCAATGAAATTTGTAGCCTCTAGAGTGTTCACAAGGTTTTTCTATGATTTGACCTAGTGACCTAGTTTTTGACCCGACATGACCCATATTCGAACTTGGCCTAGATTTCATCAAGACAAACATTGTCATCAAGTTTCATGAAGATCGGATGAAATTTGTAGCCGCTAGAGTGTTCACAACCAATTGTGGACGGACAGACAGACAGACGACGGACGACGGACATCCAGCGATCCTAAAAGCTCACCTTGGCACTTCGTGCCAGGTGAGCTAAAAAGCTAAGTCCAAAACATGTTAAAAATTGACAAATATTAAAACTGTTTAATTCCAACATCATAACACCAATGTTTGATCCAGAATATAGCTTCACACAAAATTTCAGCACCCTAGCACAAGTATTAAACCTTAAAACAACCCGTCCAAAAAACTTTAACCTGGTGATTGCAGTAAAAAAGCTAAGTCCAAAACATGTCAAATATTTACAAAAATTAAAATTATTTTTAATTTGAACTTCATGACATCAATGTTTGACCCCTAATGAACCTCCATACAAAATTTAAGCACCCTAGCACAAGTATTAAACTTTAAAACAACCCGTCCAAAAACTTTAACTTAGTGGTTTGTAGTCGAAAAACCTAAGTCCAAAACATGTCAAAAATTGACATAAATTAAAATTATTTTTAAATTCCAACTTCATAACATCAATGTTTAAACCCCAAATGAACCTCCATACAAAATTTCAGCACCCTAGCAAACATATTAAGCTTTAAAACAACCCGTCCAAAAAACTTTAACCTGGTGATTTGTAGTTGAAAAACCTAAGTCCAAAACATGTTGAAAATTGACATAAATTAAAACTATTTTTTAAATTCAAATTTCATAACATCAATGTTTAACCCCAAATGAACCTCCATACAAAATTTCATAACCTTAGCACAAATATTAAGCTTTAATACAACCCGTCCAAAAAACTTTAACCTGGTGATTTGTAGTCGAAAAACCTAAGTCCAAAACATGTCGAAAATTTACAAATATTTAAATCATTTTTAAATTCCAACTTCATAACATCAATGTTTAACCCCAAATGAACCTCCATACAAAATTTCAGCACCCTAGCACAAATATTAAGCTTTAAAACAACCCGTCCAAAAAAACTTTAACCTGGTGATTTGTAGTCGAAAAACCTAAGTCCAAAACATGTTGAAAATTGACATAAATTAAAATTATTTTTTAAACTCCAACTTCATAACATCAATGTTTAACCCCAAATGAACCTCCATACAAAATTTCAGCACCCTAGCACAAATATTAAGCTTTAAAACAACCTGTCCAAAAAACTTTAACCTGGTGATTTGTAGTCGAAAAACGTAATTCCAAAACATGTTGAAAATTGACATAAATTAAAATTATTTTTTAAACTCCAACTTCATAACATCAATGTTTAACCCCAAATGAACCTCCATACAAAATTTCAGCACCCTAGCACAAATATTAAGCTTTAAAACAACCCGTCCAAAAAACTTTAACCTGGTGATTTGTAGTCGAAAAACGTAAGTCCAAAACATGTTGAAAATTGACATAAATTAAAATTATTTTTTAAATTCCAACTTCATAACATCAATGTTTTTCAGCACCCTAGCACAAATAATAAGCTTTAAAACAACCCGTCCAAAAAACTTTAACCTTGGCCACGCTCACGCCCACGCCCACGCCCACGCCGGGGGTATGACATTAGCTCTGCTGTTCTACGAACAGGCGAGCTAAAAATTGCCTTAAAAATCGCAAATGACACATATTTTGAATGTTGCTCCAGAGAGTGAGAACTACAGTGCTCCCTCTCTAGAACGGCACCCAAAGAAAGACAAAGATTGTGTGTGTTGTTCGGAGGGAGTCGTTATATGGAGGGAAATTGGCTTACATTTGCAAACAGCTTGAATCCAAATCAGACACCGCGTAACGCGGCGTCTGATCTGGATTCAAGCTGTTTGTCACTTGTCATTATATTTATTCTATCAAAATGTCCACTTATCTGTAACTTTGATAAAAACAGCAGACGAAAATTTAAGTAGACGGTATTGCAGCCATGACAAGGTTGGACATCAATGTCTTCTTTGGGGAACAGTGGCAATGATCATTGTAAGGAAGGAGTCATTGTTTGGCGGGCTGTTGTAGGGAGGGAGCACGGAAGTTTGCCTTCAGGCGAGCCTAGAACAATTTACATTCTGCAGTAGCCTGGTACTGACTGAGATGATAAAGGACACCTCATTAATATTTCATCTGGAACTGACTGGGCACTTTATAAACTGCCTGCCCTTTACAGTCTCATTAGTCAGGAGAATCACTGGGAAAAGGTTAACTTGATAGGAACATTTCTAGCTCAAATCACAGACAAGAGTTAACATTTTCCTTCACATTAGCGCCTATAGACACCTGAACTCTTTGAACCCTAGTCACGCATATATGCGTCCTGTGGGGACACTTGTCCTATGCAAACAGTGTAGACTCTGATCAGAGGGCTCCTTAAGGAGCCCTCTGATCAGGGTCTACACTGTTTGTCATTTGGACATATATTGTGAAGATGAACCCATAAATGTCAAAAATGAACTAGACTAAATTGAAAACTAGAATTGTCTATTTAAGGTTTCAGGGAGGAAAGGGTTAACCCATTTAAAATAAAGAAAATATTTCTATAAGGTCTATATTCATAAATGTATAAATTGGAACTATTTCCTTCATTGGAGGAATAAATTAAATGCTTAAAAATGTGTATTTATGGAGGACTTTGGTTACAGCAAATATGAAGATAAGGCAGATACTACAGTTCCTTCAGGAGCTAAAACTGCTTTACTTTCATCTTGCTTTAACCCAGTTTACCCCATAGACTGTTTCTGATTTTGAAGACAGGCGTAATCTGCTGTACTTTAAGCCTTAGCTGCATTAACTCTTTCCTCCCTAAAACTTTAAATGGACAATTCCAGTTTCCATTTTAGTCTAGTTCATTTCTGACTTTTAAGGATTGTTTTGGTCCATTTTTGGCATTATGACAAACAGTGAAGACCCTGATCAGAGGGCTCCTTTCGGAGCCCTCTGATCTGGGTCTTCACTGTTTGCACAGGACAAGTGTACTATTCACATGTACACTGTTTGAAAAGGACGTCTATATGCGGGACTAGGGCTCAAAGAGTTAAGCTACCATTTGTTAAGATATAGAAACTATTTCTTATGGTACATATTCTGTATAAAGTGTAACTATAATAAAATTTCTTCAGTGGAGGAAAAAATAAAATGCCCAAAAAGGCATATTTATGGAGAAATGGGTTTGTACAACATTGACTTTTTATGTTAGATCAGATAGATATAGGCGATTTGCACTGTAGGCTATCAGCTGGCTAAGTAAATGTTTCGTCCCCCTCACCCCGAAAGGTAGAAAATTTCCACATATACCATGATTTAGTATGCATATAGGCGACCCCATTTAGGGTGGATGACAAGCCTGAAAGTGGTGCAGATTTTTTTATTCGGCATTTCCATGGCAACCACCCAGTTTTACACTGTGTTTCAGGAAAACCACTGTAACTTGGTCAATTTTTGTAATAGAAGAATGAAAATAGTACAGTGATGAAGCTGAAACATTGAGCTTTAATAAAATGAGAGTTTGTGTAAATTATCTCATTTGCATACTTATGAATATTAATGAGAATATTAAAAAATCATAAAAATAAGGAAAATAATATCAAAATCATACTTTCAACTAAACATTAAATACACTCAAAGGACACAAAAGGTGCCAATTTTGCTTAAAAAACATATCTGAACATTCCTTGAAAGAATGAGCTGGGTTTGATTAAACACTGGCTACTGTATATGCCCCAAATTCCGTTTCTATGAGAACCGTCCATTTCTGACACAGAAAACATGGCAATTCCTCAAACTTGCCCCATCCTCTAGACAATTCTCTGTAACTTTGTTACTTTTGGTAATATAAGTATGACAATTGTACAGTTATAGAGCTTAGAAGTTGGCTTTAATTTGAATGAACTTTTTATATAAATTATCTCATTTGCATAATTATGAATATTAATGAGATTATTAAAATCCTTAAAAATGCAGGGAAAAATTATTAAAATCATACTGAGTATGTATATTTTGAACTGACTCGAAGGACACAAACAAAGCAAATTGTAATTATGATATATCAGAGAATATTTCTAGAATAATTGAATCGGTTGGCGGGTCATAACCCTTTGATCACACGTGCCACGAGTTCCGTTCCCATGACAACAGGTCCACACAGATTCATTATTGATTCAGGAAAGCCACTGTATCTTTGGCGTTATTTGTGAAAAAAGAATGAAAATAAATTTTCAATAGAGCCTAAACATTTGCTTTTAATTTGATGAAAACTGATGCACTTTATCTAATTTGCATACTGATGAATATTAATGAGATAATAAAAAAACCAGAGATAATTTATGAACATGTATCAAAACCATATTTCGAACTAATCCTTAATCTGGCCCAGGGGTCACAAGAAGAACATTTGTAAATTGAATACCAGTATTAAAGGGCATACATAGAATGAATGAGCTGGTTTTGTGCCAATAGTATCTGCCATATCTGTTTTAGCTCACCTGAGCAAAAGGCTCAAGATGAGCTGTTGTAATGACCTTGTGTTCGGCGCATGCGTCCTCCGTCGCCGTTAACACTTGCTTCAATTGACAGCTCCTCCAATAGCACTTGACAGATTTCACCCAAACTTTACAGAAATGTTTCTTGGATAATGTTCATTCAATTTTTTCAAAAGATAAAAACGATGCATAATTTTGGTTGCCATGGCAACCGAAGTAAAAATCAAAAGGAAATCTTGAAAACAATTCTTAACAAAAACTACAAGGGTCAGAGCTTAGATATTTGACACGTAGCAGCAGCTTTAGGTTCTCTATCAAGTTTTTTCAAATTATTCCCCTGGGGTCAAAACTGGCCCGCCCCGGGGGTCGCAGTTTTAAAAGGAATTATACAGTAAGGCTTTGACCAGATTGTCATCTGAAGCTAATGTAGCCAAAGCTTTGATATTTGGCATACTATTTATGATATTTGATATGTAGCGAACATGCTAAGGTAGCGAAAATCCAGGTGGCCAAAGGTCCTGAAATCTTTCAAAGCCTTTCAATATAGGTGAAAATGTTGTCTGAGTGACAAAAAACCTGGATCTGGGTATGATGCAAAGCAACTCGGTGTCTTATGCAGATCCAAGCTGTTTGCAAATGTCACTACAGTACTTAGCCTTTTGAAAGAAAATGATTAATGAGTGATTGCATTGGTGGATGGGTTGGGTTTTACAGTACTGCGATACAAAATAGGTCATATAGCGATGAGGAATTATAAGATGAGATGCTGATGATTTCAGGAAGAAGATTTAGGCTTATCCCATTCGTCCGAAGCAGAGCATGGGATCAAAACAACCGATGACATATCAGTTCAGATTTCGATCTGAACACGTTCAGTCAGAAGTACTTAAAAAGATCACATATACGCGGATAAGTCTACATATTGAAAGCCTGTACATCATTTGGAGTTGATGCCAAATCGGAAATCTTTGCAGTTTTACACATTGAAGCAAAATACACCGATATTTTATTTCAGGCAAGTCTATTCTGACATTAACTCATAGTTACATGTGCTATGTAGAGTGTAGAATGTCTTAACACTCAAACCGGCAAGAAACTGAGAAGCTCAACTTGATTATAAAAATTATGCCAGTCTATCAAGACAAGGCCTTCAGAAAGGCTACGTCTCAAGGGATAGATACCTTCCTTGGAAATTTACTTTCTAGAAGGAGGACTCGTGATATAGACTTCGCTGAGACCATAGACAGCTATGTTAAAAGGATGTCTGAAGATGAGTTCACATTGAAAGAATCTTTGGGAGATATTCACTGGCATAAGGAAAATGGGTGTTATTCAACATACACTACGTTGCAAGATCATACATTGACGCTGACACTGATAGTGATGAGAAACGAGGTCGTTCTACATACAAAATTCAGAGGAAGTTTTTCAACTGGAAAGAACTGTGTTTATTTTGTGAGAAAAAGTCTTATAAAAGAGACAAGAATCTCACAAATGTGGCAATATTTGAATTTTGTTCCATATTGGAGAAGAGAACACAGGAAAAGAATGACACAGAAAAGATCGAGCTGTAGGATTAGTGACTACAGCAAGCTCATTGCAAATGAAGCCAAATATCACAAAGGCCATCATAGCAAGTATGTCAAGCAAGAAAATTGTACAAAATATTTGTCTGAAGCAGGAAATGTTTATGATGCGGCCTTTGAACGCTTGTTGACTGAAATAACAGCATAACAAGAAGCACATGTGCTATATTTCGCCCAATTGAGAAAAGCTGAAAAAATGAAGAGAATGATTTATGTCCCATGACGGGTCATTTTTACGCCCAGAGGCATGTTTTGAATAATCTTGATAGAAAACCAGCAGATGATGATATATGCCAAATATCTAAGCTCTGTGTACTTGGACTTCGGAATAGAAGCATTTTTAATTTTTTATTGGAACAGTCAATTTTGTTCCTGTGACCTAGATATGCATCAGACCAAAATCATTTCTTTAACATTTGTAAAGGCCATCTAGAAGTGTCACCACGCCAAATATCAAAGCTTTGGTCACATTAGTTTGAGAGAAGAAGATGTTTTAAAATGTCACTAAATAACGTACTCTAGGTAAAACTGTGACTCCTAGGTGGACCATTTTTGATCCCAGAGACATAATTTGAACAATCTTGACATAAAACCTGCAATTGATACTATATGCCTAATATCTAAACTCTGTGTACTAGGGTTTCAGATCAGAAAGTTTTTTTAAGTTTTCATTGCAATATCTAATTTTGCTCATGTGACCTAGTTATTCAATAGACCCAAACCATTTCAACAATATTGGCAAATGACATTGAGCAATGTCATCCATGCCAAATATCAAAGCTTTGGCTACATTAGCTTCAGAGGACAAGCTGTTCAAAATCTAACTGTATATTTCTTTGTAAAAATGTGACCCCCCGGGGCGGGCCAGTTTTGACCCCAGGGGAATAATTTAAAAAATTGATAGAGAACCTATAGCTCCTACTATGTGTCAAATATCTAAGCTCTGGCCCTTGTAGATTTTGTTAAGACTTGTTTTTAAGATTTCTTTAAGGCTTTTACTTCGGTTGCCATGGCAACCAAAATTATGCATCGTTTTTATCTTTTGGACAAATTTGAAAGAACTTTATCAAAGAAACATTTCTGTAAAGTTTGGGTGAAATCTGTCAAGTGCTATTGGAGGAGCTGCCAATAGAAGCAAGTGTTAACGACGACGAACGACGCACCACGCCGAACACAAGGTCATCACAACAGCTCATCTTGAGCCTTTTGCTCAGGTGAGCTAAAACAGATATGGCAGATAATTTTGACACAAAACCAGCTCATTCATTCTATTTATGCCCTTTAATACTGGTATTCAATTTACAACATGTTCTTCTTGTGACCCCTGGGCCAGATTAAGGATTAGTTCGAAATATGGTTTTGATACATGTTCATAAATTATCTCTGTTTTTTTTATTATCTCATTAATATTCATCAGTATGCAAATTAGATAAAGTGCATCAGCTTTCATCAAATTAAAAGCAAATGTTTAGGCTCTATTGAAAATTTATTTTCATTCTTTTTTCACAAATAACGCCAAAGATACAGTGGCTTTCCTGAATCAATAATGAATCTGTGTGGACCTGTTGTCATGGGAACGGAACTCGTGGCACGTGTGATCAAAGGGTTATGACCCGCCAACCGATTCAATTATTCTAGAAATATTCTCTGATATATCATAATTACGATTTGCTCTGTTTGTGTCCTTCGAGTCAGTTCAAAATATACATACTCAGTATGGTTTTAATAATTTTTCCCTGCATTTTTACGGATTTTAATAATCTCATTAATATTCATAATTATGCAAATGAGATAATTTATATAAAAAGTTTACTCAATTTAAGGCCAACTTCTAAGCTCTATAACTGTACAATTTTCATACTTATATTACCAAAAGTAACAAAGTTACAGAGACTTTTCTAGAGGATGGGGCAAGTTTGAGGAATTGCCATGTTTTCTGTGTCAGAAATGGACGGTTCTCATAGAAACGGAATTTGGGGCATAAACAGTAGCCAGTGTTTTAATCAAACCCAGCTCATTCTTTCAAGGAATGTTCAGATATGTTTTTTAAGCAAAATTGGCACCTTTTGTGTCCTTTGAGTGTATTTAATGATTAGTTGAAAGTATGATTTTGATATTATTTTCCCTATTTTTGTGAGCTTTTTGATATTCTCATTAATATTCATAAGTATGCAAATGAGATAATTTACACAAACTCTCATTTTATTAAAGCTCAATGTCTAAGCTTCATCACTGTACTATTTTCATTCTTCTATTACAAAAATTGAACAAGTTACAGAGGTTTTCCTGAACCACGGTGTAAAAATGAGCGGTTGCCATGGAAACGCCAAATAAAAAAATATGCACCACTTTCAGGCTTGTCATCCACCCTAAATTGGGTCGCCTATGTGTATACTACATCATGATATAAGTAGAATTTTTCTACCTTTCGGGGTGACGTAGCTTCTTAAATAGAGCTCTTTTTCAACTTGGCTGATAGCCTACTGCTAACTATGGAGGATTAGGGTTAAAGATATCTCCTGACGACCTTTTGGTCATAACGCCTTGCCAGATTATTTACTTCAATTTCCTTGCAAAAAGCATGGGTCTTGTGCATATTGAACCATTGAATCGTCTTATGTGAGACCGGACCTTTATATTTGATAGTTTGGTTAGAAATAACCACTGAAAATCACTAGAGAATGAGTATAATCTGGACCTCACCAGGTAAACTGAGATTGTGTTGCACATGCTTTACAGTTACATTGACACCTCCAGAACAATATGCTGGTGGTCCCTCAATGGACTGAGGAAAAGTCTTTAACCTTTTTAGTGCTGAATGCAGTCTGCTAAAAAAACCGAGTGTCTGCAGCTTTAACTGCAATCCAAAAATTACTATCTTAGTGACAAACATTTTGGATCCTGATCAGAGTAACTGACAAGCATCTGACCATGAGGAGCATCACCTTTTCATTGCAAAAGTTCAAGGCATCTGGGTACCCATACTCAATGGGATAACACAAAATCAATCGGTTATTGATTTCAATAATTTGTAAAAGGTCAATGATCATGAATAGGCTCTTCAATAATTTTGCATTTGCTACTTCTTAACTCTTAGACTTAGTATTCTTACAGTAAAACCATCATAACCTTTGCAAACAGTTTGGATCCTGATGAGACGCCGCATTATGCTGTTTGACATACTGACTCAGTTTTGAAAAGAAATTTTGAAAATTCTATTTATATAACAGTTGCAGACGACAAATATTTTAGACGAAAAATTACCCAGCATGCAAGGAGTTGAATGTTCGAAATCAATATCTTACCCGTATGTACAAAATGATGTTTGCTTAGTGCTTACATTCATAGTTTGACCCCTTCTTCAATACATATACTGATAATAGTTGAATCTGTCTAGTGAAGTATATACAGAGTGGAACCTGATCAGACATAGACTTACTCCAGAGTCTGTGATAAGCGGGAGTAAACTGAGCAAATCCAACATTTTCTCACTTATGCCAGCAACAAATCCTATGGTGTTACTACTCATTAGAATTGTCTCTTAGAGACAATTCTAATGAGTTAAGTGACACCATAGGGTTTTTTACATGAATAAAGAATTTAGTTTTTTTAATACTCCCCATATCTGAAGCCTTGTCACTCTGCTTCTGATATGGATCAAAACTATTCTGCCTACAATAATTCCAAAGCAGGTGACAATTTTCAGCATTCAATAGGTAAAATTAACTCTTCCTCTGCATTTTGCATAATTTAGTGGCACTTTTTGAAAACAGGGTAGACTCAGATGAGACGATTTCTAGGGTAACTGTTTGATCAGGTTCTGCAATGTTTTCTTATTGGATCAGTCTGATTTGGGTGTGCACCTTTTTGTTGGGGATTTTTTTCTTCTCATTTTATAATATAACCCATGCAATGTTATAGTTCAGATGATAGATGCTCATAGTTGGTCCAGACTCTTACTTTGTAAGTATATATACAGTAAAACCTCTCTATAAGACAAGTACATGTACTGCATATTCAAAAATCAAATTCTTTTGTTACCATCAAACCTTATGTTGTGACTACTCATTAAAATTGTTAAGTTGTGCCAATTCTGGACAAACAGATGGACAACTTTGACAAAAACAATACTTGTCTCCCCCATATAAATAAACACAAACACCCCCTATGACAATTAAACCCATAAACCATGGCAAAGTAGGAAGGTCTCTGGTTTTCAGAGTCTTGAAACCTCGGGTCAAAAATCTTCAGTCAAAAAACTTCTTTTCGGCAGAAATAAATCAAAATCGACTCCAATAGTTTGTGTACTTTTTTGCATGTAAAATATTTCTTAGAGCTTCCTTGTTCAAATTTCCACCAAGTCTTGAAAATGTCTGTGTTTTTTTGCTGTTTTCTAAGAATTTCAAATTAAATAAACCTGATATTGAGCAGGAAATATTAATCTAAAGTATCGAGTATCATGCAGTCTTTGTGTTTATCCTATGTTTAGGTGGAACTGCCACTAAAAAGAAGTTTTATTTGATGGCATAAAACACAGGCGACATGCAGTTTAAACCAATCCTCTCTGCAACCTCAAATGGGCAATTCCAGTTTTCAATTTAGTCTAGTCCCATTTTTTACATTTTAGGCTTGATTTTTACAATATTCGTCAAAATGATAAACAGTGCAGACCTCTGATCAGGGCCTACACTGTTTGCATAGGACAAATGTACTCCTCACAGGTACACTGTTTGCAATGGACGCTTATATGCATGACTAGGATTCAAAGAGTTAAAGCAGGATGAAAGTAAAGCAGAAAGCTCATTTAGAGTGTAATGGATCCAGACAAGATATCAGGATTCAAACTGTTTGCAAATGACAGTGTCCACGTGTCGTGACAGGGTAATAGATAAATGGCAGATTTAAACCCATTTATGCCTTTGAAATGGCAATGAACTCTCCCTGTGAACTTGCTGGAATATTTCATTATAGATATACAAAGTAGACCTAAAGACACTGAAGTTTTTTTCCATACAGCAGAACATTTTACATCCAATAGCAAACAGTGCAGACCCTGATGCAATGCCGCATAATGCGGCTTTGCATCAGGGTCTTCACTGTTTGCCAATGTTTACTTTTCAGCCTACTAAAGTAGACATTAACGCATTCAACCCTTGTGACGAGTATAATCATCATTTACATTTACAATGTACCTGTGAGGAATACACTTGTCCAATGCAAACAGTGTAGACCCTGATCAGAGGGCTCCTTAATCTACAATGTTTGTCATTTTGAAATATATTGCTAAAACTTTAAAGAACAAAAAATATTATGGATGGAAACTGTATGTGAATGCCAGTAAAATTGAGATGGGAGAGATAATTTGTCAAAGATATGATAAATGGTCTTGGGCTAGCTCAATGTTCTTGTAAATCATAGTTCTATTGGCCCGTATTTCCTATGTTGTCAAGAAAAGCCATGGTGTGTACAGGCCAGTGATCAATCAGCCTGCAACTCTTTGCCAACTAATGACAAAACCATGATTATACCTATGCAAACAGTTGGGATCCAGATAAGACAGGGATTAACTCAACAATGTTTGATCCTTTGACCCTACTAGCCTCAGAGATGCTTCTATTGCAGAAATCCACTATATAGTCCTGGCCCAGCGCTTATAAAGCATTTGAATTGAGTCTGAGTTCGTTCTCAAGCATTTGATTGGTCAAATTTGAGTCTAGGCTCAAATCTGACCTATCAAATGCTTGAGAATAATTTAAGACTCAACTCAAACACTTTATAAGCATGGACCCCACTTTCAGAGTACTGATGGCCACTGCCTACATTTACAAATGGTTTGGAATCTGATCAGATACAAAGTAACTTGTTTTCAATGGGGATCCAAACTGTTTATCACTTAGATCCTATAATGTCTGATCAGATGCTAAGTAACTTGTAACCCCTAGATCCTATGTCTGGCAATAAACATTTACATATTTCCAGTAGATGTAGTTGAAGCAGGCTACACTATTTTATTCAGCATTCAAAGAGTTAATTAACCAGTGAGTTTAGTCTACAAATAAACATTCCTGGCTTTACCTTCTAGCTTTTTAGCCATGCATGCCGTATTTCAAGACCTACTAAGCTTGAATGCAGCATTCGGACCCAACTTTGGAATTTGGGAAATACCACTATTGAGTTAAGCCTTACAATGCTGCCATAACCAGTTACCCATTAGCCTGTTTTTAGTTAAAAAATTGGGTGACATTTAAAGAAAAATTTATTTTCAGTCAGCTTCAAGCTACACCCTGCCAGGGGCGTAGCTAGACCAATTAGGAAGTGTACCCACTCCTATACTAGGGGGGTCCGGTGGCATGCTCCCCCGGGAAATTTTTTATTTCTAGATGGTCTCTGGTGCGTTCTGAGGGCATTTCCCGCCCTCAAAAACAGGTGATAAAGTACATAAATCTATGCAAATTGAATAAAAACATAAACGACATTGACGTCACGACAAAATCATGGATGTTAATTTCAAACCGACAATGAGTAACATTCAGATCTGCAACAGAATCATTTACATATACGTTCCGTTTTGATAAAATGATAAAGCAGGCCCGTAGGAAGCAATCTGTGATTGAGAGGGCACACGTCGACGTCAGGGGGCAAATTTTATTATTTGGTGAACACACTCTTACTTGGAATGCGGTATGCTCCACCGGGGAAAATATTCCTAGATGGGCTTTGGTGGGTTTTGACGGCATTTTGAGCAATCAAAAACCAATCAAAACGGGTTAAACAGAAACATACCATCTGACAACAGCATTCTTTAATCTATATGTAAAATTCGACTCCCCAATAACATAAATTGTATATATATATATTTGTCCCGGCCATTCATCTGTTATAATTCTTACCCCGACTGATTGGTTTAAAACCATTACTCTAGAGGGGTCCGGGGGCATGCTCCCCGGGAAATTTTTAATCCTAGATGGTCTCTGGTGCGTTCTGAGGGCGTTTTCCGCATTCAAAGACTATGTTAAAATTTGACTCAAAATAACAAAGTATTGATTCTAGGATAACATTTTTTTTTCTTCCAGCCTTTCTACCCCTACCCCCTACGATTTTTATTGCATTTTTGGACTTTTCAATTTTTCTATTTTTGCGGACGATGTGTACGCAGTTGCGTTTTTTGCGTACAGGTAGCTACGCGCCTGCCTGCTAAAATATAGAAAATACTTTATTTATGGTGCTTACTCATGACCATACTTTCTTTAATGGAGGACCCATTACCCCATAAATATGACTTTTTACACCTCTATTTATTCCTCCATTGAAGAAAAAAGTTCTACTTTATACAGTTATAAACATGCACCTTAAGAAACTATTTCTAGCATGTGGTAGCTTAAAGCCGGCTTAACGTAAAGCAGAATGTGCTTCGGTCAGTCTGGACTATCAAAATGTGCCTGGAACAGTATGACTTCCTAATGTGACAGTCTGGACTGTAACCAGGCCATGGCAACATTCTAGAGCACTGACAGGCTTGATATTTACTTCTTATCTGCTCTTCAACAACTTGAAATGTTTGACACAATGCCAGCCATTCTGCGAGATTTTGTCCTGGCTTTATTATTGGAAGTAAGCTTATATTGATGAGGAAACCCTGTCACAGACACAATTCATTGGGTAACTGACTGCACTGTACAGTAAAGACACCCTACAGTGCTCAATCCACTGGACCTCTCAGTCATTGATCTTCTGTAAAATTATCTTGCAGCTTAAAGCAGAATGAAAGTAAAGCAGAAAGCTCCAAAGGAGCTTTCTGCTTTACTTTCATCCTGCTTAAAGCAACTTCATGACTTCATCATATAAAACCAAAAACAAGTCTAAGTGCTTTAATTGAGAAGCTGTATACAGTAGAGTAGACTTGCATGCATTGAGGAACATCAATTTCATGTTACTCGCATGCTGCCATTTCAGAGTTAATTGGATGGCGGGTAATAGTGTTTGTCAGTAGGGCAGTGGGTACAGAATCAACGTAACACATACCTAACCTTTTCCCATGCTTAATAAACTTTCTTTCTTAAAAATATGTTTTAATTTGAAACAAGTTTGTATTCTTTAAAAGAGTCTTGTCTTACCTAAAGTGTTCTGGAAGTACCGGTATGATATCAAACAGTTGATCTTGATAAGATACAGAGTTACTCAGCATCTCACCTAAATCAAAACTGTTTCTAAAAGTCAAGAAACACCCTATTGGCTTGAGAAGGGTTAAGTATTGTCTGTTACAACCCATCTAGACAATGCAGACAGACTAATTAGACCCTTTGAATAAATAAATTTAACACATACATTTTAATACAGTCATGTCACGTTATACCTACACTCTATATAACCCGTTACTCCATAGCCTGTTTCCAGTTTTGAAGATAGGTGACCACTTAAAGCTATCATTTGCTAAGGTACAGAAAATATTTATTGTGGGGGATGTTCATGACTGTATAAAGTGTAACTATTTTCTTCAGTGGAGGAATAAATTCAAGTCTTAACAGTCATATTTATGGGGTAATTGGGTTAAGGTCACAAAATGTCAAGAACCAAGGTCGTCGGTGTAAACTGGAGAGTGGAGACTGTATAACATTTCACATCAACAATGCATTTTCATCATGGGTAATAGCCATTTTATGTGGTAAATTGCATCTATGTGAGGTAGACAATCATCACAATTGCATGTGTGGGGCAGACACATCATCATAAAACACAACAAAAGCAACTTTGTCTCAGATGTCTAATGCCAAACTTGTACAGTCCAACTTCGATATCTAGAATTTGGTTAGGTTGAACATACTCGTATTTCAAAGATAAAACGTAGCTAAGCCACGTTTTAACTTTGAAATATGGGTATGTTCGACTTAACAAAACATGATATAATGCAATTGATGTGTCGAAAAAATTGGATAGTTCGAATTAAGCGAGTTCAAGATAACGAAGTTCGACTGTACATGTATTCAACTGCCATTATGTTTATGTCCTTTTTCCTATTTATGTTTTCTGTTTTACTGTTTTTAACCCTATTACTCCATAAATACTCCTTTTTACACCTTTAGTTCATTTGAGTAGTAATACCATAGGATTTGCTGATATGAGTGAGAAAATGTTAGATCTGTTCAGTTTAACCCTTTCCTCCCTGAACCCTCAAATGAACAATTCTAGTTTTCAATTTAGTCACGTCCATTTTTGACGTTTTAGGGTTGATTTTTATAATATATGTCAAAATGACAAACAGTGTAGACCCTGATCAGAGGGCTCCTTTAGGAGCCCTCTGATCAGGGTATATACTGCTTGCATAGGACAAGTACACTCCTCACAGGTACGCTCTTTGCAAATGACGCATATATGCGTGACTAGGGTTCAAAGAGTTAACCCCTCTTATCTGGAGTCCTGGGGATGCATTGTAGACGGCCATTGCAAACAGTTTGGAACTTAAACAGGTCCCACATCAAGAGACGCCTGATCAAGATCAATACTGTTTGACACTCAAATCCTGTTTCTGTAAAAATAACCTACAAACACTTTTAGCAGACCACATCTTCAGCAGAGGACAGTTATTCGGGTGTTGAAACTGTCGTAGACAGACAATCAATGACTTCCACAGCGCACTAAGCAAGCACTGCACCTGGGAAACACTCCATCACACCTAATCTATTTTTAATTCTTTGCTTGCTGGGTAATTATTTCCGTCTGCACCGGTTATTGTCGTCTGCTACTGTTCTAAAAATAGAATATTTAGAATTTCTTTTAAAAACAGGATCAGAGTGTCAAACAGTTTGGATCCTGATGAGACGCCGCATTATAAACGCGGCGTCTCATCAGGATCCAAACTGTTTTCACAGATATATAATCGGGATTCAGCCACTAGCGTGAGAAGAGTTAATCTAATTATCTGTTCACAAATGAAAAGCATTAACGCATTTGAACCTGCAAGTTCTCTAAATGAAATATTCCTTTATTTAGCATCAAAGGCAGATCATCTTGTTAATTTAACCCAATCCACCGTAGCAAACTTTGCCAGTTAATTACATGTTTACCCAATTGACGTGTAGCATAATATGTAGCATTAAACTCTTTGCATGCTGGGTAATTTTTTTCATCTGCAAAAATTGTTGCCTGCAACTGTTCTAAAAATAGAATTTTATAAATTTCATTTTAAAACAGGGTCAGGCTGTCAAACAGTTTGGATCCTGATGAGATGCCACATTATGGGGCGTCTCATCAGGATCCACTGTTTTCAAAGGTAATCACTGTGGTACATTGCATCCTACCCAAGCATTCTCCATATTTGATGTATCTACCATTTCTCACATAAAAGAGCTACTTCATGGGAAAAGATGTGGCCATTCCTAATAAATGCATGTATAAGCATGTATATATCTCTAAAAAGCCTGGCCCAGCCTTAATAAAGCGTTTGAGTTTAGTCTGAGTTCGTTCTCAAGTATTTGATTCGTCAGATTTTAGCTCAGGCTCAAATCTGAACAATGAAATGTTTGAGAATGATTTCAGACTCAACTCAAACGCTTCAAAGCATGGAACCTGGTGCAATTTGTCTGGTTAACGAACTTGGCCTCAGTTCTATATTAGCAACAAAATTTTCAGAAAGTTTTGTGAAGATCAGGTGAAAACTGTTTGAGTTAAAGAGCACAGACAAATTCTAGGGCCATAACTCCTATGTGCCTGGTGCGATTTGGCTGTTTATCAATTTTGGCCTGCGTGTTGTAACAAGTAACATTGTCAGTAAGTTTGGTGAAGATCAAATTTATGAAAACTCTTTGAGTTAGAGAGGGAAAACTGGTAACGCTCAGCAAGCCGCCCAGGGTGTTCCCATTATACATCCCTTTAACCCATTACCTCATAGCCCGTTTCTAGTTTTGACGATAGGTGACCACTTAAAGCAGTTTGAAAGTAAAGCAGAATGCGCCCTGAGGCGCATTCTGCTTTATTTTCAGCCTGTTTTAAACTAACATCTGCGAGGATATAGAAAATATTTCTAATGATTCACATTTATGACTGTATAAAGTATTAATCCTTCAGTGTAAGAAAATATTAACGGCGTAAAAAGGCGTATTTAGGGAGTAATGGGTTAAAGAAGACTAAGGTAAACTCTGCTGAAAATGTCATCAGCTGAAATTCTCAAAGCAACTTGGTTTTTTTTTATAATTACAGAAACTTAGGCACACTCAGATCTGGATCCATATAGCTTGCAAAGGTTTCAATTTTTATCTACAATTATTGTAGATAATCAAAGTACTGTAGTACTGCAGGCTCGGACTTTCAGTTTAATGTAGAATAAAGTAATGCAGAAAGCTAATTATGGAGTTTCTACATTACCATTGCCATGCATTAAGCAGAAACCTGCAGCGCTTAAAGACCCTAAAGAATTTTGTAATGTGCATGTCTTATAGTGCATCGTCTGCTATGACTACTAGGTGAATGTTTATTACAAGGGAGTATATACGGTGTTTAAATCACCACAGGTACAGACTCAGGATCCTGAGTTTAACTCAGTGCTGCTACTACACGGTTTATCTGATAGTGACGTATCCAGCAACTGAAGCTCCGTTAGATAGCAAATGTAAACCCCGTATGTCAGGATTTGTTTGTAGGGGGAGCTAGACTCGCACCAATATTTTTCTTAAGGATTCGATATAGGCTCTCCGAGCCAAAAAGTACAATGCTGAATTTTTTAACGGACTCATCTTTTTACGGACAACTTTTAATGACCAGTAAATTTACATGGTATTAAATTGTCCCCAAAATATTCAAAAGTATTACAAACAGTGCAGACCCTAAATGAGCCCTCTGATCTGGGTTCTCATTGTTTGAAAAGACTAAACATATCTGGTTCAGGGCTCCACTGCGGCGATAAGAGGGAGTAAACTGAATAATTTCAATAGTTTCTCACCTATTTCAAAACCAAATCCTATGGTGTTATACTGCTCATTAGAATCATCTCAAAGAGCAGTGACATCATAGGGTCAATGCAGAAATAAAGATTTCAGTTTTTGAAATACAACTCTTATCTGGAGCACTGCTGGTTCCAGCACTATAATGGTTAAAAGTAGTCCACATGTGTACAGTAATAGATGATAGCCATTTTTCACAAATTTAGGTTGACGTCACAGCGGTTCATTGATGAGACTAGGTTAAAAGCAATTTTTCCACAGTAAATTTAGGTGTACCCCTGGGACACTCCTTATAAGTACAATACATTCTACCATAATGACACCACTCATTATCTCCATACCTGATTATACAAAATAATGGTCATTGCAAAAACTCCTGAGAGATTTCTCTTCCTGGATGACCCTATCCTTCATAATTGCTTGGTTTTTTTTGTAAAGACAGGTTGTTTCTAGTTTTGAAGACAGAACACTACTTAAAGCAGGTTGAAAGTAAAACAGAATGTACTTTCAACCTGCTTTAAGCTACTATCTGCTAGGGTATTGAAACTCTTTCTTATGGTACATCTATTCATTACCGTAAAAATTGTGGAGGAATAAATTAAAATGTGATAAAAATGAGTCTCTATGGAGCAATGAATTAAAGCAATCTGAAAGTAAAACAGAAAGCTCCTACAGGACTGTGGAGTTTTTCTGCTTTACTTTCAACCTGCTTTAAGCAGCTGAAAAAATTAAAATAGCTCTTTAACAAGATAGCATTAAAGCACAACCAGAAATGGGTGTCAAAGCCACCTGATGCTCGCCTGTTTAAAGTTTAAGTCTAAAAAACATCTTGTATCAAAAGAAAATCAATTTTCAGTTGAGAACTATAATTAAATTAATGTTGAGTCATAGTGTAGTTATATTAAAACTTTAAACAACCTGTGCAACCTTTAACCTGGTGTTTTGTAGTCAAAACATTTAATCCAAATCGTGTCAAAAATTGTCAAATACATATTAAAATTATTTTTAAATTTCAACTTCATAACATCAATGTTTGATCCCTTATAAACCTCCATACAAAATTTCAGCACCCTAGCACAAGTATTAAACTATAAAACAACCCGTCCAAAAAACTTTAACCTGGTGGTTTGAAGTCGAAAAACCTAAGTCCAAAACATGTCGAAAATTGACATAAATTAAAACTATTTTTAAATTCAAACTTCATAACATCAATGTTTAACCCCTAATGAACCTCCATACACAATTTAAGGACCCTAGCACAAGAATTAAACTTTAAAACAACCCGTCCAAAAAACTTTAACCTGGTGGTTTGTAGTCGAAAAACCTAAGTCCAAAACATGTCGAAAATTGACATAAATTTAAACTATTTTTAAATTCAAATTTCATAACATCAATGTTTAACCCCAAATGAACCTCCATTGAAAATTTCAGCACCCTAGCAAAATCATGAAGCTTTAAAACAACCCATCCAAAAAACTTTAACCTGGTGATTTGTAGTCGAAAAACCTATGTCCAAAACATGTCGAAAGTTGACATAAATTAAAATTATTTTTAAATTCAAACTTCATAACATCAATGTTTAATCCCTAATGAACCTCCATACAAAATTTAAGGACCCTAGCACAAGAATTAAACTTCAAAACAACCCGTCCAAAAAACTTTAACCTGGTGGTTTGTAGTCGAAAAACCTAAGTCCAAAACATGTCGAAACTTTACATAATTTAAATTATTTTTTAATTCAAACTTCATAACATCAATGTTTATCCCCAAATGAACCTCCATACAAAATTTTATAACCCTAGCACAAATATTAAGCTTTAAAACAACCCGTCCAAAAAACTTTAACCTTGGCCACGCTCACGCTCACGCCCCACGCCAGGGATATGACATTAGCTCTGCTGTTCTACGAACAGGCGAGCTAAAAAGGCATAAAATTCTACCATTATGAATTAATAATGGCTCTAAAAATGCCAATCTATGGTAGAAAGAGTAAAACCATCTTAAGCATCTAAAGGTTACTTGTCCTCCTGAGCTATTTGTTATAAGCATACTACAATAAAACCTCTCTATTATGCCCATTAAATTATATCAATTATTTGATGCAACTGTTTTTGAATTCACAATAAAACATGCATGCGCTGTAACGGCTAAAACGTGACGTTACTGACTAAATATGGCTTCAAAAATGTATACGCCGAGAAATGTAGAGCCATTGCAAATTGCAATTAAATTGAAGTTTAGAATTGAAATATTAAATTTAAATACCAGTGTTTTATTGTGGAATAGAACACGGGTAGTCGTTGAGATGCTGGTAATTAAATCACTCGGCATACAGCCTGGTGATTAAATTACTATGCATCTCAACTCCTACCCGTGTTCTATCTTAACTCTTTGAACCCTAGTCCCACATATAGGCGTCCTTTTCAAACAGTGTACATGTGAAAAGTACATGTGTCCTATGCAAACAGTGAAGACCCAGATCAGAGGGCTCCTTTCGGAGCCCTCTGATCTGGGTCTTCACTGTTTGTTACAATGCCAAACATTGACAAAAACAACCCTTAAAAGTCAGAAATGGACTAGACTAAAATGGAAACTGGAACGGTTCATTTTTCAGACGTTTTCTCCTCCATGTCTCCACTAACCCTATGGTGTTACTACTCATTAGAATCGTCTCGAAGAGACGATTCTAATGAGTAGTAACACCATAGGGTTTAATGCAGACATAAAGATTTTAGTTTTTGCAATACTCCCCTTACTGGAGTCCTGACTGAAATGCTTGCAAATATTGCAGATGGCAGACTCAGGGTTATCCCGTGGAGGTCTAAACAGCTCAACTAATCAATGAAATAACCATTCAGTAGTTAGTAATTGCATGGAAACCCTACAGGGTGACAGATCTGGTTCAACTTTTGTCTTATGGCAGCCTCATTGTTCAACTACTGCAAATAAAACTAGAATGCCATTAACGGTTCTCCTGCTAAAAGTGTTTATACATACATGTATATGTATTGATGCTTTCTGAAAACAATGAATACCCAGACCAGACATTCTTTATTTAATTAGCCAATGTAATAGTTCAAATTATAGAAGGGCTCCAGATAAGTAGGGTATTTCAAAGACTAAAATCTTTATGTCTGCACCAATCCCTATCAGGTATTCAGGACTCCAGATAAGGGGAGTATTTCAAAAATTAAAATCTTTATTTCTGCTCTAAAGCCTATGATGTCACTACTCATTAGATTCGTCTCAAAGAGACGATTCTAATGAGTAGTAACACCATAGGATTAGGTGTTGTATGTTTGAGAAAACGTTTGATTTGTTCAAATTACTCCCCCTTATCTGTAGCCCTGGGTATGCCTACTCAGGAGAAGTGTCTCTTCAAAGGGATTCTAATGAGTTGTCACACCATAGGGTTTAGTGCAGACATGAAGAAGAAATTGGAAATCTTGGAGCCCTGCACAGGGTTGATGTATTCTTAAAGGGAATGTTAAGGTCTAGCAATATTACGTACCATGACACCTTTGACCCATCCAAACTTGACGGCAGCTTTCTGTTCCTTCGAGGCAGGTTTAGTGTCCGTCTCTGTATTTTCCGTTTCCGACAGAAGTGGCTCTCGATGACGTATACGATCAATGTCATCCTAGTAAAACAAAAAATAAATGATAAAAATACATAAATAGCATGAAAAACATTTACAGTAAACATCAAGTATTATAAACACTAAAACTAAGACTCACTTAATATATAAGTTGGCAGGGCTTTATACAGGATGGATGTTTAGCAAACTCAGGTAGTTTAACCTATTACCAAAAAATTAACCTTTTTACGTCTTTATATTATTTTTCCACGGAAGAAAATAATTCCAATATAAATTATATAGTAATGAATATGCACCATAAGAAATATTTTCTATGTATTCTGGCAGATGGTAGCTTAAAGCAGGCTGAAAGTAAAGGCACATTCTGCTTTACTTTCAACCTGTTTTAAGTGGTCATTTGTCTTCAAAACTAAACACTTATGGAGTAAAGGGTTTACTTTTTTACATGTGTATTGTCAATTTTAGCAGCTGATTTCCTTCCAAATCAGAGTGGCCGATGCATATTTAGTTCTCTGGGCATGTCATTAGGACGTTCAAGCCGATTGGCAATCCAGAGAGTAACTAAAGCAGTTGAAGGTATGGACAAAGAGACATGATTGCTGGAAACCTCATCACCAACATGCAATGATTGATCAACAATGTGGACCCCCATCTAGAGAGTGTATAGAGTTAGGAAGGGTTCCAGATAAGGGGAGATTTTCAAAAATTAAAATCTTTATTTCTGCTTTAAACCCTATGGTGTCACTACTCATTAGAATCGTCTCGAAGAGACGATTCTATTGAGTAGTAACACAATAGGATTTGGTGCTGAAATAAGTGAGAAAATGCTGGATTTGTTCAGTTTACTCCTCCTTATCTGGAACCCTGGAACTTAGGGGTAGAAACACTCAGTGACAGTTGCCTTGGCTGATCATGTTGATGGTGAAGCAGGTAGTTAATACTTTTCAATAGCTTGTGAGTGATAAAACTTTTTTGTTAATTATTTGAAATTTAATGCTAAGTAATATTTCTGTCTGCTACTACTTTTCAAAATAAGGTCAGACCAAAGGTAACCAAGGTTTTGCCAGTAGGCTATGCACAGATTAACCCTTAGCCTGCCACTCACGACTATAGCTCCATATGCAAACAGCTTGGATCCCGATGAGACGCCGAGTAACTCGGCGTCTCATCCGAATCCAAGCTGTTTGACACTCGGACAACATTTTCAGCAATTTTGAAACTTGAAGCAGACAAGAAATATAGCAGACGACAATCTATTTGGCGGGCTAAGGGTTAAGAAGGTAATTGAAGCTGACATTGGAGGGTTACTTCAGTTGAATGTGAAAGTGTACTTATAGTGCTTATTTACAAGCATACAATTTATGAGTTGTTGAAAAAAGGACATTTACTGAATAAAGATGCAATCGAGTGCTTAACCCATCACCCCATAGCCTCATTCTAGTTTTGAAAATATGTGACCACTTACAGCAGGTTGAAAGTAAAGCAGAATACGCATTAGGGCACATTCTGCTTTACTTTCAGCCTGCTTTAAGCAAAAATCTGTTAGAATATAGAAAATATTTCTTATGGTACATATTCATGATTGTGTAAATTAGAACTTTTTTCCTGAGTGGATGAATAAACTAGAGGCCTAAAAAGGCTTATTTATGGGGTAATGGGTTAATGCAGTATCATGAGGTAGTAAGCTGTAAGCTACTCTTCCATTACTTTTGTCCTGCATCAAGATGCTACCTGTACTATAAATTCTCTATTCAACTTTTGAATGCTGCCGTGTATTACAAGTTTTATTGTACCATGCAAGGCACTTAAACTAAAGGTACATCAGTTAACACGCTTTTCACATGCGGGAGTAATATTTCAAAACACTGGAAATCCCTATGTTTCCCCCAAATCCTCTCTTTCAGTGTATTTACCAGTACATACGTGTAGATTATGATCTGGTTCTGTATTGACTCACTATTGCACTAGTCAGACACCACAGATAACATGGGCTTGCCAATCTGTCAACAAAAACAGCCATGGCCTTTGGGCTGGGTTAATGATTAACTCATGCCAAATTCCTTTTGTCAAGCATCCACATTACAAAATTTCATGAATTTTCAACAATCTATCTTTATTTTTGCATGATGAAGTTTCAGCCATGTATTTAGACCTGATAAGTCCATTACTATTTCAACATTGAGTAACTGGGGCCCGTTTCATAAAACTTCGTACGACAATGTTGTCGTAAGTCTGATTATAAAAAGTCTCAATATTTTTTTATTTCTTCATCTAATCCGGGCTTGTGACATTTTTTTGGAATCGTCTTGAAAAGACGATTCCAAAAATATGTCACAATACCGGATTAAATAGAGAAATAAGATATTAAATGCATTTAAAAGCTTTGACTTACGATCGATTTTTTCGTACCAAGTTTTATGAAACGGGCCCCTGACTACTGTCAGAACCCTACAATCCTTTAATTAGAAAATACAGTCGAAACTTAATACTTCAAACCCACTCTAATCCATACCAGTATTTCATAAGTTAAATTTCAATAAGTCTATCTCCCTTAAGTCAAACATACCCATATTGCTTAGTTAAACATGGCTTAAAATTAGCCACATTTTAACTTTGAAATATGGGTATATATGTTTGAACTAATGCGAGTTGGAAATATCAGTTTCGACTGTACCTTAGTCTTTATTCTTAGAGAGGATCTGAGTATAAAACAGTTTTAACCCTTAGCCTGCCACGCACGACTATAGCTCCATATGCAAACAGCTTGGATCCAGATGAGACGCCGAGTAACTCGCGTCTCATCCGGATCCAAGCTGTTTGACACTCGGATAACATTTTCAGCAATTTTGAGCAACTTTGAAGCACTTTGAAACTTGAAGCAGACGAGAAATATAGCAGACGACAATTTATTTGGCGGGCTAAGGGTTAATCTTAATCAGGAATTTAATGGGGTATGATTTGAATCAAAGGTTTAAACTGGTTGCAACAAGCTTCCATAAAGGTTTAAAGTTACATGTATGTAAAGATTAACCAGCAACTGCTGTAGTAGAGTTGACCAAAAAAGACTCATTATATAATCATAAAACTTGTAGAAGGACATTAGCATAATCTCACGATAAACCACAGATTTACAAAGAATTCATCTGAGTTAGAGGTATCCAGTTAACAGGTGTGGCATTGTGCCTCACCCTGCCACACACTCATTGAGTGCTTCAGTTGAAGAATAGGTCCTGTGGAGGAAAGGATTAAACTCAAGTTGAAGTTCTTATCTGCTAAGTACAACATTTAAATACAAAACAAACAGTAACTTTATCACCTATTGGAGCTAGACCGGAAGTTTTTAATGACAAATTACAATTATAGTGACCAGGATCTGATATAATAGAAACGATAAATTTTGTGATGGAGGAAATTAAAATTTACTGACTGAACCTGTACCTTAACCCATTACCCCATAAATATGCCTTTTAACACCTTTAATTTATTCCTCAACTGAAGAAAATTGTTCCACCTTATAAAGTCATAAATATGTTGTACAAGAAATAATTTCTATAGTTTAGAAGATGGTAGCTTAAAGCAGGCTGAAAGTAAAGCAGAATGCGCCTTAAGGCGCATTCTGCTTTACTTTCAACCTGCTTTAAGTAGTCACCTATTTTCAAAACTAGAAACAGGCTATGGGGTTATGGGTTAAAGAGCCTTTTGATCAGGGTCTACACTGTTTTACTTTCAATTTCCAGAAATATTTTACTAAGAAATTCCTAAAATCAATATAACTGGTCATTTTTCAAATGTAGAATGGTCAGTATGAAAATGTCCGCATTAAAAGGGTTATAAATCCAAACAGATCTTAATCAAATGGCATCAGATTCATCTGCACTGATGATTGAATAAATAAACTGACCAGTACATTAATTAACCCATTACCCCATAACCTGCTTCTTATATTGAAGATAGATAACCACTTAAAGCAGGTTGAAAGTAAAGCAGAATGTGCTTTAAGGCACATTCTGCTTTACTTTCAGCCTGCTTTAAGCTCCCCTCTACTAGAATATAGAAAATATTCCTTAACTTATGATACATTACATATTCATTACTGTAATGTATAAATTGGAACTATTTTCTTCAGTGGAGGAACAAATAAGAGGCGTAAAAAGATGTTTTTATGGGTTAATGGGTTACATGGACACATCTGGAGTGGGGAAATATGTCTAGAAATTAAAGTCTCTACCTGTTACATCAGTAACAAGGGGTATTTGTTTACTTCTGGTCCTGTCATGTGACACATCACAGCAGCATATACAATTTATATCAGCATGTTATGGTTTTAAATCACCCATTTTAGTATCTAGTATCATTTTCAAAATCGGTATGGGCCATTATAGTGTATAATCCATTACCCCATAGCCTGTTTCTAGTTTTAAAGACCAGTGACCACTTAAAGCAGATTGAAAGTAAATCAGAATGCACAAGGTGCATTCTACTTTACTTTTAGTCTGTTTTAAGTTACCATCTGCTAGGATATAGAACTATTTCTAATGGTGCAGGGTATAAAATGGAACTATTTTCTTTGGTGAAGGAGTATTAATTAAAGGCATAAAATAGCATATTTATGGAGTGGTTACCAGGGTTAAACATATTATTAACCTTGGTTTTATTTCAAATATCTTAAAATAGCCTGATTGCAAAATGGGGCTTTCACAGTAAATCATTCTGAGAAAGGAAAACCAATTTCAAGAGCTATAGGCTCTTGCAAATTTTCCGTTCAGGTTTTATCCCTCACTCAGTGTTGCATTTCAAAATAATGACCTTTTGTTTCAAGCACATTCAACATCATATATAAGTGCCTTAATTTATCTTTTCATGGATATTTCCTCTGCAGTACGTACAATTATATAGTGCCTTGAAAATTAACGCATTACCCCATAGCATGTTTCTAGTTTTGAAGAGAGGTGATCACTTAAAGCGGGTTGAAAGTAAAGCAGAATGCGCCTTAAGGCGCATTCTGCTTTACTTTCAGCCTGCTTTAAGCTGCTATCTGCTAGAATATAGAAATTATTTCTTATGATACATATTCATGACTGTATTAATTGGAACTATTTTCTTCAGTGGATGAATAAATTTAAAGGCGTAAAAAGGCATATTTATGGGGTAATGGGTTAAACTCTTCCAAAAAACTTGGTCAGTCAGAGGGTCAAACTCCCTGGTGCTATAGTAAAGCGTGTCCATTACCCCATAAACTGTTTCTAGTTTTGAAGACAGGCGACTACTTAAAAAGTTAATTTAAAGCAGGTTGAAAGTAAAGCAGAATGCGCCTTCTGCTTTACTTTCAGTCTGCTTTAACCTACCATCTTCTAGAATATAGGGCATATTTCTTATGGTGTATAATCTATTTTCTAGGTACAAAATGGGTTAATATGGAATAATTGGTTAACTCATTAATTACCCCATTGTCAAAGATTTTCCTTTTCCACCTCATGCAAGTTGTTACTTTCTGTAGTACAAATTACTACAATACCGCTGGGCTTCTCATATACTTAAAACTTTTCCCATACAATATCAACAACTCTTTAAACCACTTAAACTTTGTACATCTTCAGTTATCAAATCCACTTGAAGACTTCAGGGTAGAGAGCAGAGTATTTACTATTGGCATTTGTGTCTTATTTTTATTCGTTTTCAATAGATGCATGTGATTGCCATGGTCAATGCCATAATTATTTAGCTAAACTGTGATTAAGTTGTTTAGTTTTACAGTAGAGAAGACGTTATTCTTAATCCCAAGAAATGCATTTACGCTAAAATTTCTATTTCCATTGCAAACAGTGTGGAACCAGATCAGAAGCAAGGTAACATGGCGTCTGCTCAGGCTCCAACCTGTTTGCAACTCAGATTTAACCCTTTCCCCCATAGAAGCGCCTTTTAGCACATTCAGTTTATTCTTGCTCTGAAGAAAATAGTTCCAATTTATAAATTCATAAATATGTATAATACAAAATATTTTCTATATTCTAGCAGATGATAGCTTAAAGCAGGCTGAAAGTAAAGCAGAATGCGCTTAAAGCGCATTCTGCTTTACTTTCAACCTGCTTTAAGTTGACACCTATATTCAATACTAGAGATATGCTATGTGGGAAAGGGTTAAATGAATAGGTGGCATTGCCAGCAAGTTGTCATTTTTTACATTTTATTGCAATGTGTTTGTGTTTCGTTTGCGAAACTGGAAACTGGAAGAAATAATGTCTTCTCCACTGTAGCTTAGTCTAGGGACATAAATTAACCCTACTCTCAGTGGCTGAATTCATATATAAAATTCTATCAACACAAAATGGACATCTATATTACCTATCATCTGAGCTAAAACATTGGCTACCGTAAATGAAATAAACTGTTTCCCAATGAAAGCACACACTCTTGTCAGACAAGACTGAAGTGCTGACATAAGAAAACAGTGCAGGCCCTGATCAGACAGCTCCTTCAGGGGCTGTCTGATCTGGGTCTACACTGTTTTAAAAAATCTGGGTCTACACTGTTTTCAAAAATCATCAATAAGCAGTATTAGCAGGAGAAAGGTTAAGACAGAATCTGATGTAAGACTGTTTATGATTACAGCACTATAATCTAGAAATTTAAGATGTGTGCAAGCATTAGGACTGATCCGATCAGTTTCAAGATGTTTGAACTAGGGCAGATTTTTAATTTAATGATAACCAGCCTTAAACATTCTTAATCCTGTTTCAGCAAGATTTGATAAAAGCTAGTACAGTTAAATCCTGATATTTAATACAGTCAAACCTGTAATGAAGGACCTTTCTTTGAAAAAGTGTACATGTAATCAAACATGCTGGATAAAAATAATGCAGAAAGCTCCCTACATTATTTTTATCTTGCATTTACCAACCAAGTGTATTTTCTCAACCAAAATACTGCTTAGTGTATACCACACTAAATACTTCCCGCCAAAATACTTCCACTTATTGATACTATTTTTATGGCTTTGATTTTCAAAAACTAAATTCTTTATTTCTGCATTAAACTCTATGGTGTCACTACTCATTAGAATCGTCTGGAAGAGACGATTCTAATGAGTAGTAACACCATAGGAGTTGATGCTGAAACGAGTGAGAAAATGTTGGATTTGTTTAGTTTACTCCCTCTTACCTCCAACTCTGGAACATACTCTTTGGGAAAGGGTTAACCAATTACCCCATAGCCTGATTTGAGTCTAGTATTGAAGATAGGTGACCACTTTAACCCTTTGAACCCTAGTCCCGCATATTGGCGTCCTTTTCAAACAGTGTACATGTGAATATAACACTTGTCCTGTGCAAACAGTGAAGACCCAGACCAGAGGGCTCCAAAAGGAGCCCTCTGATCAGGGTCTTCACTGTTTGTCATAATGCCAAACATTGACAAAAACAACCCTTTCAAGTCAGAAATGGACTAGACTAAAATGGAAACTGGAATTGTCCATTTAAAGTTTCAGGGAGGAAAGAGTTAAGCAGGTTAAAAGTAAAACAGAATGCATTCTGCTTACTTTCCATAGAAGCCAAGTTTGAAGCAGACAACATTTATTCACTGTTCAATGTACTAAAGATGAGTAATGAAAGACTTGCAGTCACCCATGGTTGATTATAGGTTTTTCTCAGGTATATAAACATACCATCAAACCTGTCTTAAACTGCCACTCAAGACGAGTTGTCACCTATGAAAATAGACTGCAGTTTAATGTGGGACTAAAGTAAAGCAGGAAACTCCAATAGCACCTTTCTGCTTTACTTCATGAGTCTTGTAGCAAGCATTTATCCATCTTTAAGAAAGTTGTAATAAGGGAGAAGTTCTATTACAAATTGAAGTGCACTGACATGCTGTGAAAGTCTAGCTGTGTTGAGCAACCATTCATGCAGAAAGAAGGAGAAAAGCGCTCCAGATAAGGGGAGTATTTCAAAAACTAAAATCTTTATTTCTGCATTAACCCTATGGTGTCACTACTCATTAGAACCGTCTCGAAGAGACGATTCTAATGAGTAGTAACACCATAGGATTTGGTGCTGAATGACTCTTTAATGAGTGAGAATAATTGTGTGATTTGTTCAGTTTACTCCTTCTTATCTGGAGCCCTGGGAGAATTTTAACCCTTTCCTCAATGGAGCAACCCACTTATGCCTGGATATTTCAATAAACTCTCCCTATGCGCTTGTTGGAAGATTTCATTATCGATATACAAGGGGGGTCTAAAGACTCTGCAGTGTACTACAGCAGAACATTTTATAGTTATCAGTGCAGAAGCTGATGAGACAAGTTGCCTTTTAAACTGAAGTCTAGCTATGACTTGGTTTGATAAGAACAGAATAACAATATTGCAAAGAACTCAATTTGTGTATAGTATGCTTAAAAGTAGAAAATGCCATGTACGTAGAAAAGGATTAAAAAGTTACATAAATTCTCTCTATTACTGAAGTGTAATCTTATATTTATCACAAACTGGTGGACTAACAATTGACATGTTGAAAACTATAGAAAACACATCAAATTTCAATTTGGTAATACATTTTGTAAATTGGTATACAGTAAAACCTCTTTATTACGACCACTAAATTGTGTTAATTAGCAGGTACTTTAGCCAGGTGACTCATGCTTAAAACAAGGTGTCCGTGAACGTAAAACAGAACTCTCCTACAAGATGATTCTAATAAGTAGTAACACAATAGAATTTGGTGCTGAAATGAATGAAAATATGTTGATTTGTTCAGTTTACCACCACTTATATGGAGCTTATATAGAGCCCTGTGACCACTCAAGCTGCTTTCACAATGCAGGGCACCAGCAGTCTTTTCAGTCTGTCACTTGTTATCATTATGACATCATGAGTGTCTTGTTGTCATTATGACATCATGAGTGTCTATTTGACTAATCTCTGTATTATACAGTCTCTGTATTTCTTATTTATTTCAATAAAGTTGAATAAATATTGGTACCATAAAAGGTAGGTTACTACTATCTTGAGACTCCTGACAAGATGGCTCAGGGGCAAGTGGTCGGTCTCCTTGAACTATGTATGAATAACCTATTTCCTATTTGCATTGTTTTGCACAGCAGTTCTGATTTTACAATGGCCACTTTGTGTGTGCAGTTCTTATCCCATGGCCATGACATTAGCTTTGACACATTATATAGCCAGTATTGCTGACATGTTAGACTTAAGATTGACACTCTGAACATTTAACCCTTTCCTCAATAGAAGCACCTCTTCACACCTCTACCTATTCCGAATAGATGTACCGCGGTATGTATTTGATACTCTGATAAAGATCCATATGAAACTTTTCCCAAATGTGATGGATGCTTAATAACCCTTTACTCTATAGCCTGTTTCAAGTTATGTAGATAGATTACCACTTACATGTAAAGCAGGTTGAAAGTAAAGCAGAATGTGACTTTAGGCACATTCTGCTTTAATTTCAGCCTGCTATAAGCTACCATCTGCTAGGATATATATTAATTTCTTATACAATGTATTGTAATATATGTTCATGACTATATAAAGTGGAACAATTTTTTCAGTGTAGGAATAAATCAGAGACGTAAAAGGGTGTTTCTATGGGGGTGTTAATGAATTAAGGTTACAGCTTAAAACAAGATTATAGAATACAGGAGCTTTCTGCTTTGCTTTTATCTCAGTGTGTAAAGAAGTATTTTATCTTAAACACACTTAATGGACAGGGGTGATTTGCACATATTGCTATCAACAAGAGGTAGGTTTAAGAAGAAGAAGAGGAAGAACATTTATTTGAGTAAACTGAATGTAATGCAGAGAGCTCTTATAGAAGCTTTTGCCCTTACAGTCAGCCTGCTTGAAGTG
Organism: Gari tellinella; assembly: GCA_922989275.2. Taxonomy (NCBI): domain Eukaryota; kingdom Metazoa; phylum Mollusca; class Bivalvia; order Cardiida; family Psammobiidae; genus Gari; species Gari tellinella. The sequence continues at coordinate 50,424,009 of OV277864.1, forward strand.
TTCAACATTCTGTCTTAAACAAACTACATGTTAGTAACTACGGGGAAAACGGAAATAAATTACAATTTACTTGTATACAATACTGTCTGTTCTTATTGTTCTCTGCTTTCTTATAAATGACCCTTATTTGCAAATATTTGTACTATATAATCAAAATAACAATTATAGGGCAACTTGTCTTATGATAATTGAGCATCTGATCTGGATCCAAACTATTTGCATAGGTTTAGGTATTAACTTGTTGCTTATGTTCATAGAATTTAACCAGTGATGAAACCTATGTACTGTGCCTCGGGGAATATAAAATTAATTGACCATTAACATGCGCTGTCTGTCTAAACTAAAATACAAAGAATGTACATGTTTAAAGAATGTCAAAATACAAGTTATTACATCATTTCTCACAACTATTGAACCTGAAGCATACTGTCTTCTTAAACAATAACCTTTCATTTTTTTGTTTTTATTTTTTGGCACTTTTCTTTAATTAACTATTTCCCCCATAGAAGCACCTTTTAGTGCATTTCATTAAATTTATTCCGCCAGAAGAAAATATTTCCAATTTATACAGTCATGAATATATGTATCATAAAAAATATTTCAGCTTCCTCGCAGATGATAGCCTAATGCAGCATGAAAGTAAAGCAGAATGTGCCTTAAGGCACATTCTGCTTTACTTTCAGCCTGCTTTAAGTGATCACCTATCTTCAAAACTAGAAACAGGCTATAGGGTAAAGGGTTAAAGTACCACACATATTCATGCCTTTATCTAGTCTTCATTATCTATTAACAAACTGAATTTTACAAATGGACTCTCTCGTTTTCAAATAAACCACACGTTTTCTTTGACTGTGGAGGTATATGGAAAGGCGTAAAAAGGCGTATTTAAAGGGTAATGAACCACATATAGTCCTCATTATCTATTAACAAACTGATTTTTTTACAAATGGACTCTCTCTTTTTCAAATATACCGCAATATCCCCACAAAAATCTTAATAAGCCAAGGTTTAATGTGGATAAAGTATGTTAGAAAGTGTCACAATGCCTCGTGGGACTAAAGCCTAGGGCCTTCACTTTTAAATTCACATTTTTGAGAAAGATGACAGTAACATGATCCTCAATATATGAACTCACTCACCCATGAAACTTCAAATGGACAATTCCAGTTTCTAATTAAGTCTAGTCCATTTTTGACTATTTGAGGTTCCTTGCAATAAATTGCAAAATGACAAACAAAGCATCTAGACTCTGATTACATTAGCTATCTGATCTTGATCTACACTATTAGCATAGGACAAGGGTACTCGATCTTCATAGATACCCTGTTAATGAGTTAACCCATTACCCCATAACAACACCTTTTTATGCCTCCGCTTTTTTTATTCCTCTACTGAGAAAATAGTTGTAATTAATACAGTTATGAATAAGTATGATAAGAATTATTTTCTATATTCTAGCAGATGATAGCTTAAAGTAAAACAGAAAGTGCCTTTAGGCGCAGTCTGCTTTACTTTCAAGTTTTAACCTGCTTTAAGTGGCCACCTTATCTTCAAATCTAGAAACAAGCTATGGGTAATGGGTTAAGTGATTTATAAGTGTGACATGACCAATCATTTTTACAAATTCAAATTGGATTCAGACCAGATTGGTTTCCTGGAACCATGCTTATAAAGGTTATTTTTAAATGAGTCTGAGATTGTTTTCTACCTTTTGATTGGTCAGACTAAAAAGTCACTTGAGCATTCTGCTCAAATCTCACCGTTCAAAAGCTCAAGACAATGATCAGACTCAACTCATACAGTATATAAGCAAAGGGCCAGGCTCCAAATTTATAACGATTTTGAGTTGAGGCTGATATTGTTTTCAAGCATTTTATTGGTCAGATTTGAGCAAAAGCTCAAATCTGACCAATCAAATGCTTTACAATGATCACAAGCAATTTATAAGCATGGGTCCCCATGGGACCAGGCTCCAAATTTATAAATATTTTGAGTTGAGTCTGATATCATTCTCAAGCATTTCAATGGTCAGATAAAAAAAATGAGCAAAAAAGCTCAAATCTGACCTATCAAATGTTTGAGAACGATCTCAGACTCAACTCTAATAAACTCTTTATAACCTTGGACTCAGATGGGCAGACAATATTACAGCAGAGAAATATAGAGTTACAAATTTTATTATAATAAGACACCACATTCAGAACCTATTTTTCCAGTGATTCTGCATTTGCTACAAATTAGCTTTTTCCAGCGCTTAACACAGATGGTTTCTTAAAGCTTCTTCTTTACTCTCAGTCTGCTTTAAACAAGAACAATTTTCTGTGGCTCTTCTTTGACAGGGCATGCTAAAATACGATTTTTTTATTTTATGAGGCATAAATAACTGTGTTTCAAGGCTCCTGATAAGAAGAGTTTTCAAATCTGTATTAAACCCTATGATGTCACTACTCAATTCTAATGAGTAGTTATATCATAGGATTTAATGTTGAAACGAGTGAGAAAATACTGGATTTGTTCAGTTGATTCCCTCTTATCTGGAGCCCTTGGGTAAAAGGTTTAAAGTTATTGATTTATATACTTGATATGGACCTGAGCTGCTGTTTATAAATCAGAGCTTGTTGTTCTAGCTATATACTGACTAACAGTACTGATATAAAGCACAGCTACCTGTGCTAACACTATAACTACATGATATGGATCAGAGTTACTTGTACTTGATATGAATCAGAGCCACCTGTACTAACAGTACTTGGTATGGATCAGAGCCACCTGTACTAACAGTACTTGGTATGGATCAGAGCTACCTGTACTAACAGTACTTGATATGGATCAGAGCCACCTGTACTAACAGTACTTGGTATGGATCAGAGCCACCTGTACTAACAGTACTTGGTATGGATCAGAGCCACCTGTACTAACAGTACTTGGTATGGATCAGAGCTACCTGTACTATCAGTACTTGGTATGGATCAGAGCCACCTGTACTAACAGTACTTGGTATGGATCAGAGCCCCCTGTACTATCAGTACTTGATATGGATCAGAGCCACCTGTACTAACAGTACTTGGTATGGATCAGAGCTACCTGTACTATCAGTACTTGGTATGGATCAGAGCTACCTGTTCTATCAGTACTTGGTATGGATCAGAGCCACCTGTACTAACAGTACTTGGTATGGATCAGAGCTACCTGTACTAACAGTACTTGGTATGGATCAGAGCTACCTGTACTAACAGTACTTGGTATTGATCAGAGCCCCTGTACTATCAGTACTTGATATGGATCAGAGCCACCTGTACTAACAGTACTTGGTATGGATCAGAGTCACCTGTACTAACAGTACTTGGTATGGATCAGAGCTACCTGTACTATCAGTACTTGATATGGATCAGAGCTACCTGTACTATCAGTATTTGATATGTCTCAGAGCCTGGTGACCTGTAATACCAGTACTTGGTATGGATCAGAGCTACCTGTACTATCAGTACTTGATATGGATCAGAGCTACCTGTACTAACAGTACTTGGTATGGATCAGAGCTACCTGTACTAACAGTACTTGGTATGGATCAGAGCCACCTGTACTAACAGTACTTGGTATGGATCAGAGCCACCTGTACTATCAGTACTTATTATGGATCAGAGCAACCTGTACTAACAGTACTTGGTATGGATCAGAGCTAGCTGTACTTGGTATGGATCAGAGCCACCTGTACTATCAGTACTTATTATGGATCAGAGCAACCTGTACTAACAGTACTTGGTATGGATCAGAGCTAGCTGTACTTGATATGGATCAGAGCTACCTGTACTAAGAGTACTTGATATGGATCAGAACTGTTACATACTAACAGTCTTACAATGTTGGATATGGACCTGAACTAGCTGTACTTGATATGGATCAGAGCTAAGGATACCTGTACTATCAGTACTTGATATGGACTTGATATGAATCAGAGTTACTGGTAACTGCCATCCACTTAGGATGGGTTGACTTGTCAAATCAAGCTGCAGATCTCTACGAGTCAAATTTTAAACTTTTCAAGATATTAAAGAAGAGGCTGTTTTTAAAATGTTATCCTTGTTTACATGATAGCTAGTAGACATCGAGTTAAAATCTTGAAAAGTATAGGGATTTTTTTTTATACTGCATCAAAAGCCCCATTTATAAGGGTTTAATTTTGGACCAAGGTTGGGGAATCTATCTGTTAAGATTACTGTCTTACTATTTGAGAAATTTGAAGTCCAAAAAAGCATTTGTTTCCAAAGACAAAGATTTTCAAAGTAGCAGAGCTTTCCTCCCATAAAATGATTGTATTGCTTGCGTACTCTGACAGCCACTGATGGGATATAGCACCAAATCCAAAATTAGTTTCAACTTTGCTATTAAGTAACTGTACACATATGCATATATACTTATGATTGGTGAAGACAATTTAGGCATTAGGGTATTAGTAGTTGAACTACTGGTGCTCGCCTTATCTGAGACTGCATAAATCAGTACCGTCAGTACTTTGATTGCTTCCACACACTGAAGAATGGTGTTAATGAGGGCAATTTCAATATTTGTCAATTATTCAAAGACATGACTATGGTGTGTGTTCCTTTACTAGTATATGTTATATATTATATTTCCATTGTTTTATCATGACACCGGTGAAATAAAGAGTTACTAAATGCATACCTTTTCTTCGTGTAATTCCTCAAGTGTTGGTCGTGATTTCAGCGCCGAAGTTGCCGATAACAAATTCCGGTAGTGATCGACATGGGGAATCGCTTCTGTTGTATATTTACCAAACGTTTTTAAATGTGTTCCATAGGCCGTGTAACTGTTTTGATTATTTCCATACGAGTCATGAGGTAAAGAAAATGTTGCAGAAGTTGAGTCTATCGTGTTTTCTGTAGTCGAATCGTTTCTTTCAAGAACGCCACCATTCGATACAGCCTCATCATCTTTATTCTTTTCGTCTTCAAATTCCACACGAGCCACATGAAAACGGTGAGTTGACGGTACTTTCTCCATTTTAACTTTTCACCAGACACACTCACTATTTCAGAAATTCAATCCGTCCGCCATCTGCCGGATCTCATTTCCTTTCAACACTATACACAAGGTATGATTACACATATGCTCATTCCGATATATCGATTGTAGCAGTTCGGGCCCCACGCAAGCGTTTTGCCGCTATTGTACGAAAGGTAGTAAAACACGTGACAAGGTTTGTTTACACCTGTCAAATATCCACGTGGGGACAGGGAGGAGTGGCCTGATATAAGTCATTCATGAAAATTAGCATACGGATGAAGGCTCACACGTGGACGCGATGTACAAACTGCGCTGTCTTGTTATGTAATTAGTCTCATGCCACTATGTACAATACCAATTATCGAAATGTCATTAGATCTAATCCATCAATTAAAAATATTCACACACCAGATTGACATGGTTTATATCCATCAATTCATTCATAAAGAATAACTGTTAATGATCTCAGGCTAAAGTTAATAAAACTTTAAAGATGCATCAAATGTAAAAACTTCATGTAGCGATATTCATTGATTTAGAATTATACAAATGGTCGGTAAAATGTCTTGAGGAAATTAAAACGCTCCCAGATTATATGAAAGATGAACTTATTTTTATTATTATTATTATTATTTTTATTATATTTTTTATTATATATGATTTTAATTAAATAACAATACTAATTATTATTATTATCATCATCTTCATAATTATTTCTATATACATATACCATGAAACTAGTCTATTATTATTATTATTAATTTATCATCATCTTCATAAAAAATTTTTTATATACATATACCATGAAACTTTATAATCAGCTTGGAAAAGGGAGTGCTACTTCACTAACATACATGCCGATAGACCCAGCATTAAATCTGTAAATGCCATTTTGTATTAGTGACAAACAGCATCATCACATGTAAAACAGTTGTATGTTCACATTGTTCAGAGTGCATGTAGATCCACTATTACAAGTGTTGTTGGATTGGAGAGAAGAGACTGAGACAAAAAGGGGGTTTGAGATAGGAGAGAAATTTGTAAAACTTTATATGAAATAGAATGCTAATTTATATCCAACCCTTACCTCATAGCTTAATTCTAGTTTTAAAGACAGGTGACCACTTAAAGCAGGTTGAAAGTAAAGCACAATGCACATTAACCCCAGGGTTACAGATAAGGGGAGTATTGGGGGTATTTACCCAATTAAAAGTGTGGAAAAAGCAATTGTTTTTCACAACAAGGAGTAACAAAAAAGCAAAGAAATATAGCAAAAAGCAAAGAAATTTTGGAAACCTTATCAGAATATGAATAATACCCAATTACGAAAAACTCCCAATACCCAATAAAAATTTCAAAAACCCAATTCTGTAAAATATCAAGGAGTAAATACCCATTTGCATCAAAACCTTATCAGTTACCCTGAACCCATTACCCCATAGCCTGATTTTAGTTTTGAAAATAGGTGACCACTTAAAGTAGGTTGAAAGTAAAGCAGACTGTGCCTTAAGGTGCATTCTGCTTTACTTTCAGTCTGTTTTAAGCTTTCATCTGCTAGTATATAGCAAATATTTCTTATTATACATATTCTTGGTACATATATACATATATATGGGTTAATTTACTCCATAGCCTGTTGATATTTTTTAACAATGGTGACCAATCAAAGCTGATTGAAAGTAAAAACGTTTTGCATGCATGTGTTGTAAAACTGGAGTTGACCCGACATGCTAGAGCAGATTTCTGCTCAGTAAGCAAATTGCTTATTTTGATTCTTTAGACCTGTAGACCAAATATAGTTGTAATTTTGGTCACGGTAGCTGCGAGATATGTTTCAGCAACTACCGGTGCATATATTTTAGGTTGATATTGCATTTTTAGTGTTTTAATAGAGATTTTCTATCTTGGCCATTTTCTACTATATAACCATATAGAGGAAATTGGCTCAGGTGTGAAATCTTATTAAATAAACATAAATTCAGTAGAAACTCAGCCCGATTAGGCATTCATACTTTATTTCTACCTTTTCTAATAGTTTTTGATGGATGACATTGTTTGGATCCTGAGTTACCTGCCAAAATGTAGACCTGTTTACATTGGGCTGGTGACCCAGGTCTGTCATTCAGACTCTAATAAGTGCAATATCTCCTTGTACATTGATATTTTTCACACCTTTAAATGCCTACTATGTAGACTTTAGTTGTCTTAAGGTTTTTCACATGTTCATTTGTCTGATTAGTGCCAGATAATCCTGTAATTTAGATTAATTGTGTTGAGGAGCTAGATCCTTAGTAAAGATAGGCATTCAAAATGGCCGCCAGCTGAAAAAGCAATGATTTGCTCTTACAATTGGGGCTTTATCTCTGTCAATAAATTACTATAAATTCTAGATTTATACTCATAATGTGTCTAAAGGTTTGAAGTTTATGATAGATATATTTAGGGAACTTGATAAATTAGTAGTTTTGTGTATTTGATGATTTTCGGCTGATATCTGGGTCTAGAAATTCTAGACCCTTCACTGCTCATATTTTGAAACATCACTTATATATTGTATTTGGCCACTCTGAATATAGATTTGATAGTTTTGATTTAATAGCTGTTATTTTAGCTACTTTTTAGTAATTTAGAATGTGTCTTTATAATAAGTAATTATTTTGTATTTAGCCCTAAAAACAGGAAGGGCTATTATTTGCCCTCAGCCAATCAGAAGGCTCGATTAGGGTCATGTGATTGAAGGCTCTCTCAAAGGCTATATATTGAGGGAAATTCCTCAGTCACACACACTTACTCAGACCACCAACTAGAAAGATGCATTCTACCTTGCCTTACACTGGCAGGTTAGGATTTGTTCTTCTAGGTGAAACTTATTTATTACTTGAAATACACTTAAGGAACATTTTCTGCTTTATTTAACTACATTTCTAAATTGAGTGTGTCACTTTTAAAGCCATTTAACTTAGCACCATTTTTGGTCTTTACTTCTTACTTTGAGCATTTTGGCTGTTTGCTATTTAGATCTTTTTGCTAAATTATTGTTTACTTTTAAAGCAGCACATCTTAGGCTTTTATCTGGCTTTAGTCATTTGTGTAAATAATCATTTTATGCTTTAGATTAGAACTGTTTGATTAAAATACAAGTGATTAACACTGATTTTATTCTTTTGTTTTACTTATTTAGTTTTTTCTGACCATTTGGTCAGTGGTGTCCATCCTGACAACTGTTTATCTCACTAATGTTATGTAAAACACCTTATCTTCTTACATAACATTGGCAAGGTAAACAACCTTAGTTAAAACCCAGCTTTTGGGTTGCCTTCCGCTCGTTAAATACCCGTCGTTTAAAAACCCAGCCATTTAACACTGGTGTCAGAATCGGGATATTTAGTTTAAGAAGTTTTTTCTAAATTATTTTTGCTAGGCGCTATAGATATTTTTTCTTCATTAGCTACAGCCTACAAGCTTACAAACTTTAGAACCAAGGGTTTCTCAAACTCACAAGTCGAATGCTGTACGCCTGCCCACCAAAACAGGCTACCAGTCCACTTCGGAGTGAGTCGGTGATTCCTTTGATTCTTTTACTCTATCTCTCTCACTTATCCAGTCTCAGACTCTTTGTCTGTTAGGGTTTCTCAAACTCACAAGTCGAATGCTGTACGTCTGCCCACCAAAACAGGCTACCAGTCCACTTCGGAGTGAGTCGGTGATTCCCTATCTCCCTTGTCCTATGGCCCTTTAAAGCATTCACATTCGAAAACTTAGCACTTTTCAGCTGTGCTACATTTAGATCTTAAATACGTAGTGAATGCTTCTCAAATAATTAGTTGTAGTCACTTCTTTGAACCGAGTGTTATTAGCCACAAAAAGTGGACCCCCTATAAACTCGTATATGAACTACAACTAAACATTTGAGGAATAAAATTTAAAATGAATATTTGCTTTAAGTGCAAATTTGCAACTTTACTTACAGTTTTCAAAATTGACTGCCTGCATCCGCATAACTCTAAGTTACCTCTGTGGACTTAGAATTTTATCGAAAGATAATATCACTTGACAAACAAGCTCGTGTTTGTCAAAAGAGTTACACTGCAATCCGTAGTCCGCACTAGTACCTTCGGGTACAATTGAAAGATATCTCAGAGTTACACTGAATCCAGTCCTACCAAGCTGAAGCCTTGTCGAGTGCCCTAGTCAAAGACGAACCTCGCCAGAGACAAAGAAGCTACTCCAAGAATACCGAAGAGACGATAACCAAAGAGGTGTCAAGTAACAAGCATATCTTACACCTAATGACGATAACCGAAGAGGCATAAAGTCATAAGAATGCCTAGAGACGATAACCAGAGGTATCAAGTCAGAAGAATACCTAAAGAGACGATAACCCATAAGGCATCAAGTCAAGAATGCCTAGAGACAACCACCAAAGAGGTATCAAGTCAAGAGAATACCTAAGGAGACGATAACCCATGAGGCATCAAGTCAAGAATGCCTAGAGACAACCACCAAAGAGGTATCAAGTCAAGAGAATACCTAAAGAGACGATAACCCATGAGGCATCAAGTCAAGAATGCCAAGAGACAACCACCAAAGAGGTATCAAGTCACAAGAATACCTAAAGAGACGAAAACCCAAGAGGCATCAAGTCACAAGAATGCCTGGAGACGATAACCCACGAGGTATCACAAGAATACCTAAAGAGACTATAACCCACGAGGTAACACAAGATTACCTAAAGAGACTATAACCCAAGAGGCATCAAGTTACAAGAATGCCTGGAGACGATAACCCACGAGGTATCACAAGAATACCTAAAGAGACTATAACCCAAGAGGCATCAAGTCACAAGAATGCCTGGAGACCATAACCCACGAGGTATCACAAGAATACCTAAAGAGACTATAACCCAAGATGCATCAAGTCACAAGAATGCATAGGGACGATTACCAACGAGGTATATGTCATAATTATACCTCACGAATGAAGACGATATTGGGCGACATTACTTGCCAGACGCAAACCATGAAGACGCCTACCAGACTTACAACCAGAAGGAGGATGACAAAGCCATGCCATGCTACAACAGACATCATACCACGGCAGAGAACGTAATCGCGAGTGGTGGTGTTTGTTAGCTAGATTTAACCCTTTAATGCATTTTCTTATTTACTGTATATACCCAGATTTTGAGCCTTGTCGTCAAGTCTCTGATCTGAGTCTACACAGTTTGACTTTTAACTTGAGGCCATTTTGTTGGCGCTTTCTTATACCAGTTATTTCCAAAGATGTCATTGAAAATTCATAATGTAGGTGATTGTGTATATTAAGCATTCAACGGGTTAAGCTATCTAATCTTTTTTTTTTCTCTCCTGTTACGCGTTTTATATTAAGTAGGAAAAACACCACAAAAGTGAAACAAGTGTTAATTTTCCTTTTTAAATTATCGCGCTACTAGAAACTTTAAATATTCTTGCGCAACAAGAAACTTTCTATGCTTCAAGAACTTTCGCGCATCTATCTACGTGACACATACAAAAACTCTAGATTATTTTATTTTACATTCGCGCTCCTGGCAGATGTATTAATATGAACTTTCCTATAGCCAGAGAAGAAGAGCTGCAGTAATCTTTGAATTTTCTTTATAGGGTATCTTATGTTTTGGACTCGCATGTAGAGCGAGCCATAGTTTTTCGTTGTAGATTTACTCTTGTGTTTTAGATATTGCATATATCCCTTTTTACATTTTTTTTTTGTTAGGGTTTACATGTCTCAGGGGCATGTTGTATGTAGGAGGACCTAGATTCTAATCTCTACGTCATCTGCATGGCTGACCGCTGACCGCCTGAGAGTGTATTTGTTTTAATAGGGAATGATGTTGCTTAGGTGCTAGATTCTAATCTCTACGTCATCTGCGACCTCTGACCTATTTTCATTAATTAGGGGCATGTTTAGTCTAAGTGCTAGAGTCAATCTCTACGACACATAAACCTCTCGCCTAAGTTTTTTAAGGGGGAAATATTGCTTTATGTTTGGCACAGGAATGTATCTATATTCTAGGCCTGTGGTTCTCATTTATATGTTTTAGAATTTTTCTAGCTGATTTTTCTATGTACTGTAATTACTTAGATGTTTAAGTGTGTAATGTGTTTTCTCTATTTTTTATTGTTGCTTTTAATGCTTAGAGACAATCTACACATTATAAGCATCAATATTTTTCTGTTAGGTAAATTTAATTATGCTAGGTTCTAATATCTACGCATTTTTAATGTTTTTTGCCACTTGTGCTGAGGTATCTGCTTTATTGCGCAGTCCCAAATTAGGGGTTTGAGATTAAACATTAGATTCTAAATGTTTTCTCTCAATTTTTTAGGGATAACACATTGACAAGTGAGCACAGGGTGATTCAGTACTAAATAGTCTTTTATATATCATTTATTGAATTATTATAAGATACCTAGGTTCTGAGACTATGTATGAGTTAGTTTTTATTTAAATTATTTTTGAATTTTTTGTATTTTTATTTATTAATTTTTATTTTAGTTTTTAAATTAGGATGGCAGTGGTTTTGAAGTATTGTCTGTGTTTGTAACATTTCTGATAAGTCTGTTGGTAGGTTTCTGATAAGTTTTTGCATTAAAGCACTTTAAAGCTTTTCTCTGTAAACTGTTCACCATATTTTTCAGTGGTGAAATGTTTTTAGATGAAAGCAACTTAGTTTATTCCTGTTATATCGCCATGTTTCATGTTTTGAGATTTGAGCACCAATTTTTGTGTGTGCCTATCAGTATTTTACTTTTATGGATAATTGCACTTGGTGCGATAGTTTTGATTATGATAGATTTTGATAAGTTGTAGTTTTGTACATTTTAGTATAATGTACTTTTTACATTTGTATCACTTAGTCAAAAGACACAATTTTTGTTGATGTGTCTTTTGCTTTAGTTAAGAGAAAGATATGTTAAGATTAGTCGATTGAGCAATTTAGTCATTACCAGTGAAATTATTTGTCATTTTTTTATGTTTTTGTTTTTGGGTAATGTACTATATTTGCAATATAGTTTTTTAACTGTTTATAAAAACGATAGATTTTTGTTAACAGTCTCTCATAACTCATTTTTGACATATTAGCAATTTTCTTCAGTTTCATTTAGATTTGTAGTTTGCAAATCTATCTGAATACTGAATAACATTGTTTTTACAATTGGTATTTTCATTTTTCTAGTCTTGCCATTTGAATTTTGATATCATAGTATGTTAGTGTAAATAGTTGTTACTCTGTTCTAAAGTTTATGCTGGAGTATTTGTTCAGAGATGCTCATGTATATGCTAGATTACAGAGTATCAGAAAAGTTTATTATTCTTTGCATTTAATTCTTACTTTATATTTACATGTGTTTATTTGTAAAGCATGTCAGCTCAACAGTTAATCTACTTTATTTCGGGGACGAAATGTTAAAAATATCTTGCGATATTTTTAATTTTCCGTAGGGGGTGTAGTGTTGTAAAACTGGAGTTGACCCGACATGCTAGAGCAGATTTCTGCTCAGTAAGCAAATTGCTTATTTTGATTCTTTAGACCTGTAGACCAAATATAGTTGTAATTTTGGTCACGGTAGCTGCGAGATATGTTTCAGCAACTACCGGTGCATATATTTTAGGTTGATATTGCATTTTTAGTGTTTTAATAGAGATTTTCTATCTTGGCCATTTTCTACTATATAACCATATAGAGGAAATTGGCTCAGGTGTGAAATCTTATTAAATAAACATAAATTCAGTAGAAACTCAGCCCGATTAGGCATTCATACTTTATTTCTACCTTTTCTAATAGTTTTTGATGGATGACATTGTTTGGATCCTGAGTTACCTGCCAAAATGTAGACCTGTTTACATTGGGCTGGTGACCCAGGTCTGTCATTCAGACTCTAATAAGTGCAATATCTCCTTGTACATTGATATTTTTCACACCTTTAAATGCCTACTATGTAGACTTTAGTTGTCTTAAGGTTTTTCACATGTTCATTTGTCTGATTAGTGCCAGATAATCCTGTAATTTAGATTAATTGTGTTGAGGAGCTAGATCCTTAGTAAAGATAGGCATTCAAAATGGCCGCCAGCTGAAAAAGCAATGATTTGCTCTTACAATTGGGGCTTTATCTCTGTCAATAAATTACTATAAATTCTAGATTTATACTCATAATGTGTCTAAAGGTTTGAAGTTTATGATAGATATATTTAGGGAACTTGATAAATTAGTAGTTTTGTGTATTTGATGATTTTCGGCTGATATCTGGGTCTAGAAATTCTAGACCCTTCACTGCTCATATTTTGAAACATCACTTATATATTGTATTTGGCCACTCTGAATATAGATTTGATAGTTTTGATTTAATAGCTGTTATTTTAGCTACTTTTTAGTAATTTAGAATGTGTCTTTATAATAAGTAATTATTTTGTATTTAGCCCTAAAAACAGGAAGGGCTATTATTTGCCCTCAGCCAATCAGAAGGCTCGATTAGGGTCATGTGATTGAAGGCTCTCTCAAAGGCTATATATTGAGGGAAATTCCTCAGTCACACACACTTACTCAGACCACCAACTAGAAAGATGCATTCTACCTTGCCTTACACTGGCAGGTTAGGATTTGTTCTTCTAGGTGAAACTTATTTATTACTTGAAATACACTTAAGGAACATTTTCTGCTTTATTTAACTACATTTCTAAATTGAGTGTGTCACTTTTAAAGCCATTTAACTTAGCACCATTTTTGGTCTTTACTTCTTACTTTGAGCATTTTGGCTGTTTGCTATTTAGATCTTTTTGCTAAATTATTGTTTACTTTTAAAGCAGCACATCTTAGGCTTTTATCTGGCTTTAGTCATTTGTGTAAATAATCATTTTATGCTTTAGATTAGAACTGTTTGATTAAAATACAAGTGATTAACACTGATTTTATTCTTTTGTTTTACTTATTTAGTTTTTTCTGACCATTTGGTCAGTGGTGTCCATCCTGACAACTGTTTATCTCACTAATGTTATGTAAAACACCTTATCTTCTTACATAACATTGGCAAGGTAAACAACCTTAGTTAAAACCCAGCTTTTGGGTTGCCTTCCGCTCGTTAAATACCCGTGTAAAAACCCAGCCTTTTAACACATGGAAAGATCTTCTCCATAATACCATGCAGATTAATTGAATATGAAAGCAATACCTACTAATGGGACATAGGATCCGGAGTTATTCTTATAATAAGAAACTTAAACACAGATTTCGAAACCTGAACATGGGCCCTTATTAGTTAAAAGGCAAGGTCACTTGAATAAAACATTTTTTCCTGCATGATTGAAAAGGTCGTGTCCATATACACATACATACCAAAAATGAAAGCAATACCTCAATGGACAGAGGAGTTGAAAGCATTGTCTTTAAATTGTAAATTGTTCAAGCCGCGCATTCACGATGTCACCGCCGACAAGTATACTGGGGGGTATAGCATAATCTTATCTTGCACTTTTTACAGGTGAGCTAAAATGGTTGCTTAATGCAGGACACAAGTAAAGCAGAAAATTAAGCTCCTATAGGAGCTTTGCTTTATTTCTGTCCTGCACTAACCCTTTCACTGCCCAAGTCGCATAAAATGCAGCGTCTGATCAAGATCCAAACTGTTTGACACTCTTATCAACATTTCTTAAGTCATGCTACCTTAAATCTAATGATGAAACGATATTGCATACAACATTATTGAAGCAGATGGCAGAGAAGGGGTAAAAAGGGGTAAAAACATCACAATTAATTTGGCACAGGGAGAGTTAGCCAATCACCTAGAAAGATTGCACTAAACACCCTACCCACTACCAGTGATGAGTTCAGTAAAGAAATAGAGAGTTGGCTACAGGTCTGAAATACAGTGGAGAAAACGTAATTCCTTTCGTTCAAACGCATTGCAATGAAATATAGAATATGACAACCTTTTGACAATTCCGACTACCAGTTTTAATTTGAATGGCAAACAGTTTGGTGCCTGATCAGACGCCGGGTAACCGGGCATCTGATCTGGCTCCAAACTGTTAGCCATTCAAAGAATAGTTTAAGCCTAAACACGGTTATTTGGAAAGATAACGTTTTCTCTACTATACTCTGCATGCTACATGGGGCACAAACTGCTTACCTAAACAGCAAACAATGGTAATTGAACACGCTACCTGGTGGTAGCTATGGCCAGTTTGTCTTGACCATGAAATTACAATAAATTACCATAACTTACTCCATCACAGGTGAAGCTAACTGTCAGACATGATGACCGTATCATCAGCATACAAATAAGCTGTGTCACGGCCCTGCACTCATAATTAATGAGGTTTTTTGTGCTTTACTCTTTCTTTGTGAGTTATCGGTAGTCTGTGTGGGGGAGTGGGGTAGGGAGGTTTGTATAGTACAGAATAATAAAAATTTAGTTACTGGTATTTTTGTTTGAACCCTTTACCCCATAAATACACCTTTTTACGCCCTTTAATTTGATACTCCACTGAATAAAATCATATAGTTCCATTTTATACAGTCATATAAATCATACAAAAAGTGTCATTAGAGATATTCTGTATTATTTTCATCCTGTTAAGTGTTACCCGTTTTAGGTATCATCATTTAGTCTAATTTTTAGTGGTTGTCATAGAGACGTTCTAATTAGTATATGATTTGCTCATTTGACAATTGAGTAAATGGCTAAGTATGTTTGTCCATACTTTGATTTGATTTATCATAGAGCTGATCTCTAATGTTTTCAATAGAAGTGGCACCTAATCATGGTCTACAAGTTTAACCCTTTACTCCCTGAAACCTCAAATGTACAATTCTATATTTCAATTTTTGACTTATTTTTGACTCATTTTTGACTTTTTAGGGTAGATTTTTAAAATATATATCAAAATGACAAACAGTGTAGACACTGATCAGAGGGCTCCTGAAGGAGCCCTCTGATCAGGGTCTACACTGTTTGCATAGGACAAGTGTACTCCTCCCAGGTGCGCTGTTTGCAAATGACGCATATATGTGTCTAGGGTTCAAAGAGTTTAAACAGTTCCTTATACTTATCAGTCTGTCTGATTGGTTTTGTGAACAATAAGGAACGCCTGTCATAACTGCACACATGCCTCATGGTGACAATTTCGCAATGACTATAATTGCAACAATACATCATTGTCATGATGGATAGTGACATGTATAGCACTGACATGCTTAGGTGGGATATTATGACAAATTATTACCCCCTTTTTACACCAATGTCTATGCAGCCTGACACATTACATGTATATTCTATTTTATGCACAAAACAGGCAAGGAAATTATCTAATAATGTTGCATAAAGCAAGCTGAAAGTACAGCAGAAAGCTCCTAAAGGATTTTTCTGCTATCTTTCAGATTGCTTAACCCATTACCCCATAGCCTGTTTAAAGTATAAAATATAGGTTACCAATTAAAGCAGGTTGAAAGTAAAGCAGAATGTGCCTTTGGGCACATTCTGCTTTACTTTCAGCCTGCTTTAAGCTACCACCAACTAGAATATAAAAATATTTCTGATCATACATATTTCATGATTTAATAAATTGGAACTATTTTCTTCAGTGTAGGAATAAATGAAAGACGTAAAAAGTCGTATTTATGGGGTAAAGGGTTAAGGCACCCACCTGTCAGTTTGAAGGAAATGCTTATTTCTTTGAATGATTATAGTATCATTGTCATCTACAGTTATTGTCTTTTTTTCTTCTAAAATTATAGTTTTCTAGATTTCTTTATATAATAGGATGTGAGCGTTAAACAGTTAAGATCCTGATGAGAGGGTGAGTTACTCTGGGTATCATCTGAATCCAAACTGTCTGCATAGGTACAGTGGAGAATCTGTTATTCTTTCTCAATAAACGCGTTTACGCTAAAACTATTATTTGCAGTGCAAACAGTTTGGAGCCAGATCAGACGCCGGGTAACCCGGCGTCTGATCAGGCTCCAAACTGTTTGCCACCAAGATAAACAAGAATTATCAGAACTGTCCAAAAGTTGTTCTTTTCTACGTTTTAGTGCTTTGCGTTTGCGTACGTTTGCGTTTAAACGGGAAAGAATAACAGATTCTCCACTGTAATCTATTACAATGTATAAAGATTTTCCCCATTAGTTTTTCTCAAACAGTGCATAAAGGGCTTCTGGGGTCTCAGTTGTCCACCTATAATTAGCTGGACGTCGTGATATGACTGAAATACGATCATACTGTTAACTCATTATCCCCTGAAACTTCCAATGAACAATTCCATTTTGCAACAAAGGCTGGTCCATTTTAGACTATTAAGGGTTGTTTTTTTGTTATAAATTGCGAAATGACAAACAGTGAAGTCCCTGATCAGAGGGCTCCTGCAGGAGCCCTCTGATCAGGGACTTCACTGTTTGCATAGGACAAGTGTACTCTTCACAGAAACTCTTTTGGTAAAGGACGCATATATGCGTCACTAGGGCGCAATGAGTTAAAGCAATTTTAAATCATAACAAATCCAAATCCATTAGTGTTTAAAGAGTTAGATGGAGGCTTTTGTGATAATTGCCTTTTTAACACCCATGCCTATCCAGTTTGATGCATTGTGTTATTTTTATGCACATATACAAATGTATATACCAACCAGGAAATTATTTTTCCATTACAGTAAAACCTCATTACCATGTTCATATAAAATAAAACACTAAATGATGATTTTAATGACAGGTGGTAGCTTAAAGCAAAATAAAAGTAAAGCCAAAACTGTTCTACTTGACTTATGTCTTGCTTTAAACAGGCACATGTCCTAAACACAATATGTGATATGCATTCATTTCTGAGAAGGAAAGGGTGAAAAGTAATTAAAAGATATCACTGTATTAATTGAATTGTAAATGAGGCTGGGTAGAGATTGAAACAAAAATTAAAGTTTAAAATTTTGCACGACGTATTGAAACCAAGGTCAGTGCTAAAAAAGTGTTTGAGACGAGTCTGAGATAGTTTTCAAGCTTTTGATTGGTCAGATTTGAGCAAAATGCTCAAATCTGACCAATCAAAAGCTTGAAAACAATCTCACACTCAACTCAAACTGACCAATCAAAAGCTTGAGAACAATCTCACACTCGACTCAAATGCTTTATAAATAAGCACAGGTCAAAGTATTTGTAATGTTGGCAGAAATATTGACAACAAATGTCTGTAGTATTGACAGAAGTTTATGTTGTTTTACTACATCATACAATCATCACAGGTTTGTCACTAGATACATTAGTATATGGTTAAACATGTACAGTCAAAAACCCCAATTACTATGACTGCTCTAAACTAGACTTATCTCTTTCAACACTCATTTACTCTTGTAGGTAATTAGGTTCCCTTGTGGATCGTTTTAATTACCATAACTTAAACCAGTCTGTCCTTGGAAATCTGGGTAGATTAAAAAGTACTGCTCTAAATTAGCAAACAGTGCAAACCCTGATAAGAGGGCTCCTATAGGAGCCATCTGAGCAGTGAGCAGGATCTACACTGTTTACAAATGTAATGATCATATTCTAAACAGGTATAAATATATTTTTCGTTTTAATACCGTTTAAATAAATACCCCAATAATGTTTTCAAGTTTTAATCAATTATGTATTTCAGATTAATATTGATAGCCCAATTCTCGCTGTCGAAACGTGTTCAAGGCCATATTGATAACGTCACGATTCTGCTCACACCACCTCCACGGGCAGAATTGATAGAACAGTTCCGGAATTGAATTCCAGACCACTCAATTTCGATTCCATCAATTCAGTCAGTTCTGGACTGATAATTGAACATGCCCTTAGTGTTGAAAGAGTTAAGTTCAACAAAAACAGTCATTCTTTTGAGCGGCCATAATAGTGAGGTTTTCATTTTCAGTATAATATTATGGTAAATTCAACAATTTAACTTAATAAGGAAAATCACAGATATCTGAGAGATTGAATAATAAATAAATAAACAAATAAATAGTGGACGGTTAACTGACATCTATTGCACTAATACATATAGGTGGGTATAAATGCTTGAGACAAAACAGGGCTCGAAATTAATTATTGTACATGAAACATTGAACCAGAACAATTTTTTCTATCAATGTACAACTTCTATAATGAAGAAGACAAAAATGAAATATACATAGGGGGAGTTCATTGTAATATCAGCATATACAGGTTAACTTAAAGAAAATAGTTTTACTAAAATAGAATAGCATATTGTGAATTAAAGGGAGGTAAATCATATAACTCATATGTATGCAGTAAACCACTCTTATACAGTCCATTCCCTGATCCGATTGATCAGGGAATGGACTGTTTAAGAGTGGTTTACTGCATACATATGAGTTATATGATAAAATAGAATAAAAAAGATAATTAACTAATTTATACAAATTTGACAATAAAATATCATTTAACAAACCATGTTATAGAACACATCATTGCAGGACTCAAGATAAGACTGGATGAACTACAAATTTACAACGTTTTCTTTTAACCCATTACCTCATAGCCTATTTCTAATTTTGAAGACAGATGGCCATTACCCAAAAGATCAACCTCTATAAACAGTTCCACTTTATACAGTCATGAATATGCACCATTATGAAATACTGCCTATATCCTAGCAGATGGTAGCTTAAGGCACTAACAGATGGAAGCTTAAAGCAAACTGAAAGTAAAGCAAAATGCTCCTGAATCTGCTTTAAGCTACAATCTTTATTCAATGCTGAAAGCAAGCCATGGGGAAAAGAAATAAAGTAGGCTTAGAGTACAGCAGAAAGCTACCTGCTTACATTTGAACCTGCTTTAACCCTTTACCTGATAGCCTGTTTCTAGTATTGAAGATAGGTGACCACTTAAAACAGGTTGAAAGTAAAGCAGAATGCGCCTTAAGGCGCATTCTGATTTACTTTCAGCCTGCTTTAAGCTTTTATGCGCTATAATATAAAAACTATCACCTATACTAAACATTCATGACTGATTAAATTGGAACTATTTTCTTCAGCGGAGGAATAAATCATATGCGCTAAAAGGCGCTTCTATTGGGGAAAGGGTTAATCGACAGCCTGTCTTAATTACTTAAAACACGCTTTGGGGAAATGGGTTAAGTATTTGTTATACCCTCCTTGTCAGGAGGCATGTCATGCATAGACAGACAGACATCTTTATCTGTATAGATTGTATTGATAACACATATTAACCCTTTCCCTTATAGAAGCGACTTTTAGCGTATTTAATTTATTCCTCCGCTGAAGAAAATAGTTCCAGTTTATACCCTCATGAACAATTACCATAACAAATATTTTATGTAGCCTAACAGATGGTAGTTTAAAGCAGGCTGAAAGTAAAGCAGAATGTGCCTTGAGGCACATTCTGCTTTACTTTCAATCTGCTTTAAGTGATCACCTGTCTTTGATATTATAAATAGGTTATTGGGTAAAGGGTTAACAAAACATGAACAGGCAACAGTAAAAAAAAACATAGATGACAAATAATACATGTGTTACAAAGAGCTATCATACAGCCCAGAGATGCCGTATTAACCCTTTCCTCCATGAACATGTCTTCCTACACAATAGTTTAAACATATTTTATTTCCATATACATAAGGAAATGGGGTCGGGTCACAAGTTCTCTCAACATTAGATTCGACCCTTCCCCTTCCTACACAATACAAGTACCACAACTGGATATTCGATGATGCTGTTGAATACAAGTGGCAGGCTCCTTAATGAGCTTTCTGCTCTATTTTGATCTTCTTTTAAGCAGTCACCTGCCTTAAACACAACTGGATATATGTTTGTTTGTTTTTGTTTGTTTTGATTTTACGTCGCTTTCAACAGTATTTCAGTCATATCGAGACGTCCAGCTAATTACAGGTGGAGGAAGACCCCAGAAGCCCTTTATGCACTGTTTCAGACACAAATCAGCAACTGGGTAGAACCACCGACCTTCCGCAAGCCAGCTGGAAGGCTTCCCCACATGAAAAATCCGAACGACCCTACTGGGATGTAAGTCACAGGATATATGTGGTTTGTTCTTTGGGATATGGAGGAATGGGTGAACTGAAAGGGATTTTACGATGATGTGTGAAATGAAAACTTGTCTTAAGATACTACTGATTGTTTCTTGTATTATTTCTGCACTGGTATCTGTTTTCACTGGTTCTGTAAAACTTTCATCGACAGAAGCATCTATTCAAACCTCCACCTACTCCTCTTCACAAGTTCAACAAATAAATAGGCCTATTCATTGGTGGTGTACCTCACATACATGTATACAAATATATTAAAACAACCATAGCATTCATTTCATACAACTTAAATCATAATAAATGTCTGTCTTTCATGCAAGTTAACCTGAATTATGCTAATTACATTGATGCTATTCACATAATTTAGCCTTTTTTTCTACGTAATTGTTTTAACTTATTACCCCGTAGCCTATATCTAGTATTGAAGATAGGAGACCACTCAAAGCAGGTTGAAAGTAAAGCAGAATGTGCCTTCAGGCACATTCTGCTTTACTTTCAGCCTGCGTTAAGCTACCATCTGCTAGATTATAGAAAATATTTCTTAAGATGTATATTCATGACTGTAAAAAATGGAACTTTTTTCTTCAGTGGAGGAATAAATCAAAAGCGTACAAAGGTGTATTTATGGGGTAATGGGTTAAGACATCTTTAGCCTTCCCTTTGCACTAAATGCCTAGGATGTCTTTACTCTGTTCTCTGTGGATGCTTCTACCCTGTCTCATATGAACATTCAAATGAGGATTCACTGATGGTGCTAAGTAAAGCTGGAAGCTTAAACAAGATAGAAATAAATAGGAGCTCTCTGTTTTACTGTCATATTTTCCTTTACCCAATATCCTGTTCTAGTTTTGAAAACAGGTGATCACTTAAAGCAGGTTGAAAGTAAAGCAGAATGTGCCTTATGGCTCATTCTGCTTTACTTTCAACCTGCTTTAAGCTACACTCTGCTAGGATATAGAAACTTCTTATGGTGCATATTCATGACTGTACAAAATGGAACTATTTTATTCAGTGGAGGAAAAAAATGAATGCGTAAAGATGCCTATGTATGGAGTTATGGGTTAAAGAGCTACCCATACATATAGGTACTATAGTATGCTGTATCAATTGAACACAAGACATTTGCACTGATAGCTTTATTATGTTCCCTTGTGGATCTTTTAAGTTACCAAAGCATGAACCAGTCTACTTGGAATTATGGGTAGTAAAATACTATTTTAAATTAACAAACAGTGTAGACCCTGATCAGAGGGTTCCTATAGGAACCCTCTGATCTGGGTCTACACTGTTTGCAAATGTAAAGAGTATATTTTAAACAGGTCCATGGTGTTGAAAGAGTTAATAAAGGTTTGACTGTAATGGTGACAGTGCATAAGCAACAGTTTCCACATCAGTCTCGACTGAGATAACTATTAACAAAGTTCCTTTTTTGCAATATCTGTCCCCATATCTGTCACTTATGTCATAATATATGCCCCCTATTTCATAACTTGTTTGGGCTAGTTTTTTGCTGTCTGAAGCAAAAAATAATCATCCTGAAGTTTTTCAAGGAATTTCCCCCTAAAAATACAGCATATGACCTCTATGTCATGCACAAACACCTTTTATGGCCATCAAAATCTGTTTTAACAACGCTTAAAGTCACAAGAATCTTCAAAATGACAGATACATGACATATAAAAGTCTGCTTTTTATGAGCATTTTGAGAAATAACAAAAATTATGACTAAATTTCTTAATTACAGAGTGAGACACTAATGAATAATTTGCAAAGCAGTAAGTAATTAACAAAATGGACCAACCAACAGTTGTTATTGCATCCCGTTTAATTAACCCTTTAAACCCTAGTCCCGCATATAGGCGGTCTTTTCAAACAGTGCACATGTGAGAAGTACACTTGTCCTGTGCAAACAGTGAAGACCCAGATCAGAGGGCTCCTAAAGGAGCCCTCTGATCAGGGTCTTCACTGTTTGTCATAATGCCAATTATTGACAAAAACAACCCTTAAAAGTCAGAAATGGACTAGACTAAAATGGAAACTGGAATTGTCCATTTAAAGTTTTAGGGAGGAAAGAGTTAACCCATTACTCCTAGTCCTTAAATACACTTTTATATGCCTCTAATTCATCCCCCCTACAAAGAAAATAGTACTACTTTAAACAGTCACGAATATGAACCATAAGAAACATTTGCTATCTCTTAGTAGATGGTAGCTTAAAGCAGGCTGAAAGTAAAGCAGAATGTGCCTTAAGGCTCATTCTGCTTTACTTTCAACCAACTTTAAGTGGTCACCTGTCTTTGAAACTAGAAACAGTTTATGAGGTAATGGGTTACATGCAGCTAAAATGCATAGCAAATAAATGTAGAAGCTGATTTGTTTTACTGCGGTTTATCCATTTTATTAGGAGTGGTAGACATTTTGAAACCTGACAAAATGACAATTTACTTGACAGCTGATCTGGCTCCAAACTATTTGTACTGGACATAACTCGAAAATGGCTATTAGGAGAGAATAACGTTATCTCCAATGCAGGTAGAGTGTGTTAGATATTTACAATAAACGAGAAATATTTTGGTCAGTATGGATGCTTAGTGCAGGGCTAAAGTACAACAGAAATTCCAAAATAAAGATTTCTGAATTGCACATGCTCTTTGCCAAAATCGGATACCTGTTAACTCTTTCCTCCCTGAAACTTTAAATGGACAATTCCAGTTTCCATTTTAGTCTAGTCCATTTCTGACTTTTAAGGGTTGTTTTTGTCAATGTTTGGCATTGTGACAAACAGTGAAGACCCTGATCAGAGGGCTCCTTTTGGAGCCCTCTGATCTGGGCCTTCACTGTTTGCATAGGACAAGTGAACTATTCATATGTACACTGTTTGAAAAGGAGGCCTATATGCGGGACTAGGGTTCAAATGGTTAACTAATACAAATCTAAACAGAAGCTTGTGTACTATCTGTTGTAAACACTGAAGGAACATTTTACAAAAAGAGCACTCCCAAATTTAACATGATAACAGATAAAAGTCAAGTACCAATATGTAAAGTAAGTACTACAGAACAATGCAAACTGGGGTAGAGGTAGATTTTAACTTGCTTCTAAGGAAAAGATACCTGTACTATAAAAATACATGTAAATATTCACACCAGTTATAACTATCCACATACATGTTGTTACATTTGATAATACAAGGCCCAGATATTTCAAACTCATTACCTAAACATATGCCTTTTTACGCCTTTAATACTAAGGCTCATTCTACTTTTCTTTCACCCTGAATTAGCAACCATCAATCTTCAAAACTGAAAACAAACTATGGGGGAAAGGAGTAACCAGTTACCCCATAGCTTGTTTTTAGTTGTGAAGACAGATGACCACTTAAAGAAGTTTGAAAGAAAAGCAGAATGGGCCTTGTGCCTTAAGGCAAAATATGCTTTACTTTCAGCCTACTTCAAGCTACTATCTGCTTGGATGTAGAAATATCTTATGATACATAGTTATGACTATATAAATTGGAACTAAATTTGAACTCAGGGGGTAAATAAACAAGAGGGCCATGGCCCTAAATTCGCTCACCTGAGGACATTGAAGTTTGTACCTAAGTTGACTGGGCAAGACAACATTTTAATATACATGTAGCTATAAATGGAGTTATCTTCCGGACAAGAAAACATGACAAAAGTGGATTTTGTTGCCAAGCTTATGACCCTTATCCATGACACATCCTCTTATCAAGCTATTTTTATTTCTGGTAAATGATAATTATTTCACTAGCGTCAGCAGAACTGGAGTTATTTTCCTGACAATAAAATATGACAAAGGGGAAAAACAAAATATTGCTGCCCTTGTGCATGGCATTTTCTCTCATCAGTTTCTTTCCATACATAAAATTTCATTACAAAAGCATCAGTAGAACTGGAGTTGTCTTCTTGACAAGAAAATATCACAAAGGGAAATAACTCAAAAAACAATGATGTCAGAGTTATGGCCTTTGCAAATGGCACTTCCTCTCATTAGGCTCTTTCCAAATAGGCAATTTCATTTTACCCATTACCCCATAGCCTGTTTCTAGTTTTGAAAATAGGTGGCCACCTATGGCAGGTTGAAAGTAAAGCAGAATGGGTCTTAATGCACACTTTGCTTTACTTTCAAACTGCTTTAAGCTACCATCTACTAGGATATATAAACTTATTTCGCATCTTACATTTTCATGACTGTTTAAAGGGGAATTATTTTCTTAAGTGGAGGAATAAATCAAAGGCCTAAAAATGCACATTTATGGGGTAATGGGTTAACAAAGGTCAGTATTTATTGGGGGAAAGGGTTGAATCCTGGACAACAAAAAATGACAAGACATACAGATAACTGTGACAAAACCAATATAAAACATATGTATAAATATGGCATAAGACATAATTACATAACTGTCAGTGGATCACTTCCAGATCCTGTTTCTCTAAGTATGAAGCAGACTGAACCATTTCTAAACTTTAGCAGACAACATGTTCAGTTCTGTTGGCCTGATCACTGAGGTCAAATATTATGCAAGAGTACCATAGCATTTGCAGCTGCTGGGGGCTTACCCTTACCAGACTGAAATGATGTCTGCTAAATACCTACTGTATGTGAAAAATGTACAATTTTTTTTTTTAGAAAATGTTAAGTTGGTAAATGAGTGGCAAATAGTTTGGATCCAGATTAGATGCAGCATTATGTTGCATCTGATCTGGATCCAAACTGTTTGCAAATATTGGCTATTTGCCCATAGTATATTAAGGGTAACTCAGGTAAATACAGTTCTGCTTAAATAAAAAATACTGTGAAACTTGCCTAGAGCAGCACTTAAACTGTGCAGGGTGGTGTCAAATGTGACCCGAGGGATTTCATTTTAACAAACTATAGAGGGATCCACCAGGAGATTCTACTGTACAAATATCAAAGCTTAGGGCCTAGTAGTTTTGGGCAAGAAGATTTTTTAAAGTTTTTTGCTTTTTTGCTTTTTCAAGCAGAGTTTGTGCTTTTTTTCCTTTCATTTGAACAAATTCTGTAGAGAAGCATCCAAGGAACATCATGAGCAGTTTGAACTCTCCCTACAATCAAGCGGGTTCAGAGGAGCTGTCGTTTGAAGTAAATGTGAACGGACAGACGGACAGATGGACAGACGGACAGACGTACTACGGACGGTGAGCGGTCACAATAGCTCACCTTGAGCCTTTGGCTCAGGTGAGCTAATTAAAGGCGTTAAAAGGCAGATACATGTATATGGATAGTGTATTAATCCTTTCTACCTGATTTTTTTAACAGTTGAAGACAGTTGATTGCTAAAAATAGACTTGAAAGTAAAGCATAAAGCTTATTGCTTGTCTTGATTTTTACCATGTCCTGACTTTTTCTATATCCTAATATATGGCAGCTTAATGCAGTCCAAAAGTTAAGTAGAAAACTATATAAGTATCCCAGTACCTAGGTAAGGGTTAACCCATTACATGATAGCCTAATTCTAGCTTTGAAGATTGGTGACCACATAAAGCAGGTTGAAAGTAAAGCAGAATGCGCCTTAAGTCCCATTCTGTTTTACTTTTCAGCCTGCTTTAAGCAAAATGTGTTAAAATAGAAAAAAATCCATTATGGTGTACTACATTCATGAGTGTATAAGGTGGAACTATTTTCTTCTACTTCTACTTCTTTACGAAACACTGTCAACGATTGACCATTACGTTTCGGCGCTAGTGGTGAATAAGAAAAGTGAAAGTTATACAGGAAAGGTAGAAACAGACAGATCAAAGTCAGAAGTTAGTAAGAAAAACAGATATCGACTGCTTTCCGTCCCTCAGAGAAGACCAATCCGGCTACCGTAGCGGCCACTGAGAATTCACTCAACCGGCACAGCTCTCCCCCATCCTCTGTATTAGATGAATAAATTAAAGGCGTAAAAAGGCATATTTAAGGGGTAATGGGTTAAAGCAGGATTAAAGTCAAGTTTAAGTTATTCAAGAGCTTTTTGCTTTACTTTCATTTCAATTCAAGCAGTATTAAGCACCTAATTATGCCTTTTTTATTCTCTGCTTTAAAAAAAATTCCTGAAAGATTCCCTGCAATGAATTGAAATTGAGTTTTAGGCCTGAAACCATTTTTTGAAATTAACAAATTTTATAGAGTGAAAGTAGCTGTATGATCTAGGAACAAGTTTCGAAGCATATGTAAATTATATTTGGCTACCGCTTGAAAATATGACCTCATACAAGATGATCATCATCATATACAGTTATACACAAAGAAATATAATATTGAGCCATGTCATGAGAAAAATCAGACTTATAGCATTTCAAACAGTGTAGACCAAGACCAAACGTCACAACCTTGACGTGGTGGCTGCTCTTAGTCTAAACTGTTAGGCACCCAACAGCATCTTGAGCAGACACAGTGACAGAGATCATGGCTAATTTGTGTCATTGCTGTTTTTGAATGCAATAAGTCTACTTTTTTCATGGCATGACATTACAGAAAATAACAGCAAATCCCTGCTTCTTTTACTACTCAAAAAAGCGCAAATATTCTTTTGTTAGAGGCAGGTAGCTACTAAAGGCAAAATAAAAGTAAAGCTAAAGCTCCCTTTAGGAGCTTTCTGCTTTATTTTAATTGTGCTTAAGGCTGCCAATCTCTTTAGCACTATAAATGACCCTTTGTTTGTGGTTGTACAGATGAATGGTAGAGCTCCAGATATTTGTATTTGTTATGATTTTACGTCGCTTTTAACAGTATTTCAGTCATATCGTGGCGTCCAGCTAATAACAGGTGGAGGAAGACCCCAGAAGCCCTTTATGCACTGTTTCAGACACAAAACTGGGTAGAACCACCAACCTTCCGCAAACCAGCTGGAAGGATTCCCCCACATGGAAGAGCTCCAGATAAGGAGAGCATTTCAAAAACTAAAATCTTGATTTTTGCATTAAACCCTATGGAGTCACTACTCATTAGAATCGTCTCAAAGAGACGATTCAAATGAATAGTAACACCATAGGATTAAGTGCCAAAATGAGTGAAAAAAATGTTAGATTTGTTCATTTTACTCACTCTTATCTGGAGCCCTGTCTATGGACATTATTCTTTCCCACTGTTGTGCTAAAACAATTTTTTCCATTGCAAACGGTTTGAAGCAAGATCAGTCACTATGTAGCCCAGCATCTGACCAGCCCCCAAATTGTTTGCACCTCAGATAAAAATAAGTCGTAGGAGTTATCAAAAACTTGTCAATTTCTACACTTTATTGCATTTTGTTTGTATCTTTTTGAAATGATGTCTTTTTAACAACAATACCAGGAATTTGCTGTACTAAATATAAAATATCACGGGTCACGAACACAAAATGATTGTCTCAGCTCATTGGTATCTTGAAACCATAACAGATAAGTTTTAGGGTCCCTGTTCATAAAACTTCATACGACAAAAACGGTCCTAAGTCAAAACTTCAAAATACATTTAATTTCTGATTTCTTAATCTAATCCTGTCTTGTGACATCTTTTTGGAATCGTCTTGAGACACAAGACAGGATTAGATGGAGAAATAAATAATAATTGAGACTTTTATAATCTGACTTACGACAACATTTGTTGTACTAAGTTTTATGAAACGGGCCCCTGGTGCACATCAGACATGAAAGCCTAGCCCAACTCTCTAGGTTCATTCTCAAACACAGCCTTCAGGTTTGCCACTGGCTTCTTCTCTTTGTCCCCCAAGTATGCCCCATCTTGCATTTCATGGCGATTATACAGCAGAGCCCGGAACCCAAAGTCACTGAGACCAAGATCACTCTGAAGCAGCGGCTCCCAGTCAAACGCTATGGCCTCTATCACAGTCTGGAAATTTATTGATCAACATTTTGTACATTCATGTTATCAGCTGACTGCTAATTTACCCTTTACCCCATAGCCTTGTTTCTAGTTTTGAAAATAGGTGACTACTTAAAGCAGGATGAAAGTAAAACAGAATGTGCCTTAAGGCGCATTCTGCTTTTCTTTCAGCCTGCTTTAAGCTACCACATACCTGCTAGAATAGAGAAACTATTCCTTATGATACTTATTCATGACTGTATAAATTGGTACTGTTTTCTTCAGTGGAGGAATAAACTGAATGCACTAAAACGTGTTTCTATTAGGGAAAGGGTTAAAAACTTAAAAAGCATTAAGCTAGCAGAATAGATTTAGAATTATCTTAATAAATCTGGTAGAAGTTCACCCATGTATCATTTGTATAAATTGTTTTTAAACTGAACCAATGGTTTGTGACAAGAAACCACATATTGAACACTTGTCCACCCACTGGCAACTATGTGTTTAAGCGAAGGAGATCGTTCTCAAAAACTGGTAGAGAGTCATCCATTGATCATTTGGGCAAAATCATTTCAAATCAGGCCAATAGTTTAAGATAAGATTTTTAAAGTTTTTATAATAGTGATGCTACACACTATTACCCATTCCCCCATGAATACGCATTTTTATACCTTTGATTTATTCCTCCACCGAAGAAAATAGTTCTATTTTATACAGCCATGAATATGTATCATCAGAAATATTTTCTATTTTCTAGCAGATGATATCTTAACCCAGACTTTCAACCTGCTTTAAGTTGTCACCCAACTTCAAAACTAGAAACAGACTATGGGGTAATGGTTTAAACCTAATAACAAAACTAACAAACACTTATTGATAGTCACAGGACATTTACAAACTACTAGCAGCCTTACAACCCCTTTACTCTATAGAGACTCATTTTAACGCACCTCGTTTATTCCTCCACTCAAGAAAATAGTTCCACTTTATAAAGTCACGAATATGCACCATAAGAAATGCTTCCTATATTGTTGCAGATGGTAGCTTAAAGCAGGCTGAAAGTAAAGTATAATTTTCCTGAAAGGAGCATTGTGCTTTACTTTCAGCCTGCTTTAAGGAACCATCTGTCTTCAATACTGAAAACAAGCTATGGAGCAAATGGAAAATGCAGGACAAAGGACAAAAGTCATGCAGAAAGTTCCTACAGGAGCTTTCTGTATTACTGTTTTACTGCATAAAGCAGAGACCTGTCTTCAGACATATCAATGTTTCTCTAATCAACGGCAACTAAACACATGTTTTACTGTACAGGCCCCTTTCTCCGTTTGGGATGTGTGCAGTAATTCTACTTTATTCGCTGGAGAGGAATAGATAGTTTTCACCAGAGCTCCAGATAAGGGGAGTAAATCAGATACTAAAATCTTAATGTCTGCATTAAACCCTAAGCTGTCACTACTCATTAGAATTGTCTCAAAGAGACGATTCTAATGAATAGGAACACCATAGGATTCGGTGCTGACATGAATGAGAAAATGTTGGATTTATTCAGTTTACTCCTTCTTATCTGGAGCTCTAGTTTTGACAATGAAAAATGAAGATCTTACATGATCAAAGCTATAGGGTCCTATACGCTGGTACTCTGTCATGGGATTGAAGCGGTCACCAGTCCTGGGCTTTAGGTCAACAGTAAATGAGCCTCTCTTGACTTCCTTGGCCACTGGTAGGACATTCTGAATGTCCAGTTGGTGGTACAGCCAATCCTGGTTGTTGCGCACCATCCAGTACATATTATCCAGATCCTCTTTACCTGAACGATAAGAATGATAATTGCACACAAACATTTGGTACTACAGTGTTCCCTCCCTACAACGGCCCTCCCAACAATGACTCTCTCCTTACAACGACCCTTGTAGTAGTTCGGACTAGTTCCCTAAACAGATTAATAATGTCAAACCTATTCACGGCTGCAATGTCGTCTGCTTAAAATTTACGTCAAAGTTACATATTGGACATTTGACAGAAAAACTTAATGACGAGTGACAAGCAGCTTGAATCCAGATCAGACGACGCGTTACGCGGCGTCTGATCTTGATTCTAGCTGTTTGCAAATGTCAGCCATTTTCCCTCCTTATAACTACTCCCTTCGTACAACACATACAATGTTTGTCTCCCATAGGGTGTCGTTGTAGAGGGGGAGTGCTGTATTATTTTCCACCATAATCATTCAAATGACATCAACCCATTTATGCCTGGGTTTTGCAAGGAAAGCTCTACCCGTGGAAGATTCAGGGCTCCAGATAAGTGGTAGTTTTTTTAACAAATTCAACATTTTCTCACTATTTTAGCACCAAATCCTATGGTGTCACTACTCATTAGAATCGTCTCTTCGAGACGATTCTAATGAGTAGTGACACCATAGGGTTTAATTCAGAAATAAAGATTTTAGTTTTTGAAAAACTACCCTTATCTGGTGCTCTGAAGATTTCATTATAGATATACAAGGGTGATCTTAAGGACACTGCAGATGAAATAGCAAGCAGTGCAGACCCTGATGAGACACTACATTACACAGCGTCTCATCAGGTTCTACACTGTTTGCCAATGTCTTCTTTAGTAGACATTAGGATTAAATGGTTAAATGAATTCTAGCAGGGATATTTCTACTAATACTTATCATTCATTTAAGCAGCCCACTATCTTAAACACTAAACATAAGCTTTGAGGAAAGGTTTAAAAAACTTCACAAGATAAGCAGTAAAACACATTCTGATTTGTGAAATCTCTAACAAGGTAGACAACCCGTGTGTTCTTATTTACAACATAACATGCTTGAGTTAAAAAACCTATCAAGATAAGCAGTAAAACAATTCATTTTTAAGCGAGATAATCTCCAACATAGCAGACAACCCGTGTGTTCTTATTTACAACACAACATGCTTGAATAGGTTACCTCCCATGCATGATTAATATAGAATTACCTGCATACAGGAGGGGAGTTTTGAAAATTGTTGATAACATTTACCAACCGTATGGATCAAAATGTGGGGGCCTGATCTAAATTCAAACTGTTTAACACTCAGATTAACTTCTGCAAAAATCCAGGTTGAAAACAATACCTTCATTCAGACATTGCAACTGACAAAATGCAACTTGAAAATTACTTGATGTGCAATGACTTAACCCTTTCCTCCACAAAAACATCTTTTTACACCTTTAGTTTATTTCCTCCACTGAAGAAAATAGTTCTACTTTATACAGACATGAATATGTACCGTAACACATATTTTCAATATCCTAGCAGAAGGTAGCTTAAAGCAGGCTGAAAGTAAAGCAGAATGTGCCTTAAGGCACATTCTGCTTTACTTTCAATCAGCTTTAAGTGGTACCTGTCTTCAAAGCTAGAAACAGGCTAAAGAGTAATGGGTTAAATCAAGTGCTGATTTTTTTTATACAGAGCATAAACCCAACCCACCATTTGGTGTTGTCAAGACGGAAGCAGCCATTGATAGGTAGAGCTGGTCAAGGAAATCTGCCGTATGACCTTCAACAGGAGGTTCTGGTAGCTCAAATATACTGAAACAAATTACAAATCAAACATGATAGGTGCACATATATTAGACACTGGAAGTTAAGCGGCAAAATCAATATTATCTGTACAAAAAATTTGGATCCTGATGAGAAGTTGTGTAATTCTGCAAACATAGCCTGTTTCTAGTATTTAAGATGTGCGACTAATTTAACTAATTCTACAAATATGCCTGTTTCTAGTATTTAAGACATGTGACTAATTTAAGGCACATTCTGCTTTACTTTAAGCCTGCTTTAAGCTACCATCTTCTAGAATAATGATAAATTATCTTATGAAAGAGATTCATCACTGTGTAATTTTGGAACTATTTTCTTCAGTCAATGAATAAGCTAGAGGCGTAAAAAGCCATATAAATGAGGTAATGGGTTAATGCTACATTGCAACAATTCCGATACAACAGTAGAACCACTATATTACGACCACTAAATTTGGTTAATTATTGGGTTTTTAAGGCAGGTGACTGCTTAAAGCAAGGTCACAGTGAAACAGAAAGCTCCTTTAGGAGCTTTCTGTTTCACTGTCACCTTGCTTTAAGCTGTCACCTGTCTTTTATTTAATCAATTAGCCCTCGGTTTAGAGGTCGTAATAGAGAGGTTCTACTGTACTTGTTGTATGTAACAATGTGTTTCCTTGTTTGTGACATAGACTTACTCGCTATTCAGGTAAGTGATGAGGATTTGAAGCTTCTCGTTAATCCAGTCCTTATTGTCTTTACAAAATCTGCCTGCTAGCCGAGGGGTAGAACTGCCTTTCACTAAAAACAACACCAACAAGACTTTTATGTCAATAACATTTCAAAAATTACGATGTATGAAAAGTGAAACTTTTCAATTTAGTAAAATTTTGTTTACTAAAAATAATTTTCAATACATTTATTCTTCACATCATAGAATCACAGGAATGATATGAGAAACATAGGATTTTGAGCAAATTTTCTATCTAGCCTTTGGTACCTTGGATAAGACATTTTTCTTTCAAGTTTAAACCTAACTTAATAGAAATGCAAAAAAATAAAACATGGAATATAACAGCTTTTTGAAATTATAGAAAATTTATTTTTATCTGAGTGGCAAAAGGTTGGAGCTTGAACAGAAGCCACATGATGCTTTTTCTAAGATAGGTACATGCATTGAAAGGTGTTATTGTTAACCCATTACCTGATAGATACACCAGTTTATGCTTTTAATTTATTCCTCCGCTAAAGAAAATAATCCCTTTCATTAGGTCAGGAAGATGCACAAAACGAAATAGTTCCTTCAGACTTAACTTCAGACTTAAGGAGAATTCTGCTTTACTTTCATCAGCTTTAAGCAACTAACTGTCTTCAATAATGAATAGAAACTAGGATAAATCGTTTAAAAACATAACCCCAGTCTATTCATCGATTCCCCACCCATTGTTCTCACTAGGCTTGAAATTAACTGTAAAACATGAGAAAATTGTGCAAGCAACAGCTCAGCCATCTGAAGCTTTGTATAGAGGCTCTGACATACTAGATCTCAAAGGGGTTTTCAATGGGTTTACTAACCAAACTATCAGATATAAGGTGCGGGCCTCCATGCTTTGACTCAAACTTTCTACGGGCCTAGGTGTTACCACCGAAGCTAGGTCAAGTAATATCTTTAAAGATGGGTTACACAAGACATTTAAACAAACACAAAGGTCAAGTCACCTTTTCCAGAGACGAGCACATGGTAGACACAGTCAGCCAGCATGGTGAAGTTCTCCTTGGCTGCCTTATTCAGGGTTGTCCCCAGGGCCTCACTAAGTTTAGTCGTATCTAACAGATACTCCCTCAACGCTACAGCCATTAGCTGAAATGAAAGTGTTTAAAAATATTATATTGGAAAATGTTGGTACACCACAATCATATAGCATAGGTAAAATATTTAAAAGATAACAAAATAGCAATATAACAGAAAAATGGCCTAAACGTTCTACCTACATTAGCTACGTCCCTCTCCCTTTAATTGCTATGACATCTCTAAAAATTCCTTTTTAAGCATTAAATTTGAAAACAAGATCATTAGATGCATTTGTGAACCTCTAAACCAACACAACCAATGTTGAACTGTGCTCTATCACATGTAATTTCAAAATGCTAAACTTCTTTAACCCATTACCCCATAGCCTGTTTCTAGTTTTGAAAATAGGTGACCACTCAAAGCAGGTTGAAAGTAAAGCAGAATGCGCCTTAAGGCGCATTCTGCTTTACTTTCAGCCTGCTTTAAACTATTATCTGCTAGAATATAGAAAATATTTCTTATGCTTCTTATTTGTAACATTATAATTTGGAACTATTTTCTTTAGTTGAGGAATAAATTAAAAGTCGTAAAAATGCGTATTTATGGGGTAATGGGTTAAATCCTTTCCACCATAGGAAATTGTGCAAATCACCTATATTCAACTGTCTTCGGGAGCTTTCTGCTTTACTTTGATCTAGGTTTTAGCTTGCACCTGTATTCAAAACTTTAAATGATAATTAATTAGCGGCACATATGTGAAGGAGTAATTAGAGGTGCGTTAACCCTTTAAACCCTAGTCCCGCAAATAGGCGTTCTTTTCAAACAATGTACATGTGAATAGTACAATTGTCCTGTGCAATCAGTGAAGACCCAGATCAGAGGGTTCCAAAAGGAGCCCTCTGATCAGGGTCTTCACTGTTTGTCATAATGCCAAACATTGACAAAAACAACCCTTAAAAGTCAGAAATGGACTAGACTAAAATGGAAACTGGAATTGTCCATTTAAAGTTTCAGGGAGGAAAGAGTTAAAGTGCTTTTGTGGAGGAGAGGGTTAAATGACCACTAAACTCCCCTATTGCTGAAACCAATGTTTTCCCAATACAGAATTCAGGATTCTATTTCCAGGTTTGGCTGTAATAGCCTAACCTTAAGTGCAGCACAGTGGAGGGGCATCTTAACTTCTTTGGTGCAAGTCGGTTTGTTAAATACAGGTGGACATTAAAAGCCAGAAAGTAAAGCAGAAAGCTCCTACATTAGCTTTCTTCTAATTTTCATGCTGCTTTAAGCAGTAGGCTTCCTAAAACACATTTGGATATGTGATTTGTACTATTTTAATGTTCTGGAAGAATGGGTTAATCTTCGATTCTCCTACAGTAAAAACCCTGAACTATGACTTCTAAAAAGAAGATTAAATGATTGCAAGCAAGGCAGGTGACAGCTTAAAGCAAGGTGATAGTAAAACAGAAGGCTCCTTCAGGAGCTTTCTGTTTTACTATCATCTTGCTTTAAGCAGTCAACTACCTTAAAACACCAGATGATTAACAGGATTTAGTGGTCGCAATAAAGGAGTTTTACTTTAGATTCCTTACCTTAAGTCCAGCACAATGGTGGGGTGTCTTGACTCCCTTGGTGCCACACTGTACCTCCAGAGTCCTCATCAGAACACACACACTGGTTGGCAGCACAAACACGTCCTCAGATATCTGTCCCATCACCAGGCGCAGAGCTGTGTCCACTAGGTCACGATCAGCTGATAAATACAACAGGGCTCCAGATAAATGGGAGTAAACTGAACAAATCCAATATTTTCTCACTAATTTTAGCACTAAATCCTATAGTGTAACCACTCATTGGAATTGTCTCTTCGAGACGATTCTAATGAGTAGTAACACCAAAGGGTTTAATTCAGAAGTCGAATTTTTGATTTTGAAATGCTCCCCTTATCTGGAGCTCTGTCACAATAACCATAACATCAGTCAACAAGGAAGTCAGGGTCCAAGGTTAGAAAACATTTGAGTTGAGTCTGAGATTGTTCTTGAGCATTTGATTGGTCAGATTTGAGCTTTTGCTCAAATCTGACCAATCAAATGCTTGAGAACAATATCAGACTCAACTGAAACTCTGTATAACCTTGGATCCTGATGTGTATGTCACTAGAATAGATGTGCTAGACACTAGCGTAAATGCATGTACAACTAGTGTAGATTATGTTTATACCTTCAGATTTCCTAGATGACCTTGGTGTCATGGCAGCATGAGACCTACATCCACAGGGCAGTTCCTCCAGGACAGAGGACAGTGGTGTTATCTGCTTCTCGTCGGACTGGGACAGTACAAAGTTGGCCAGCGGCTTCACAACCCTGCAATTCAACAGCCATACATAGTCAAACCCCAACATAACCTTTTCCTCTATAGACCAAAGTGCAAATTGCCTATATTCCAAAGTGTTTAAGGTAGGTGACTGCTTTAAGCAAAATTTTGAAATCAATTCTTTGCTTCTGATTTAACCCACATATTTCACTGGAATTGATAATCTTAGTCACAGAGAGTATTCTTTTCTCATTCTGTACCTGGGTCTTATTATCATTTCTGACCCATACTTTTAGTCAATCATCAATCTGAACAACTTTCGAACTTTCTTCCAGGAAAGATGAGTTTCTATAGAATCTGTAATTGTTATGAGGTTTATTAATCCTTTCAATGTTCACTTCTTTACGATACATAATGCTCACGTTTAGGCTGTGCCTATGTTATATTATCAGTCATAACAGACTCTGTCTCTCTTGCCCTCTCTCATACAATATGTTAACTACAATAACTTTAACCCTTTACTCCCTGAAACCTCAAATTGACAATTCTAGTTTTCTATTTAGTCGAGTCAATTTTTGACTTTTAAGTGCTGATTTTTACAATGTATGTAAACATGACAAACAGTATAGACCCTGTTCAGAGGGCTCCTTAAGGAGCCCTCTGATCAGGGTCTACACTGTTTGCATAGAACAAGTGTACTTCTCATATGTAAACTGTTTGCAAATGACGCATATATGCGTGACTAGGGCTCAAAGAGTTAATAGACACTCATGATGTGCTATACAATGTAAGTTATGTCCGTTTACTCAACAGATACACATTTTTATGCATTTAATTTATTCCTACACTAAAGAATATAGTTCCAATTTGTATGTACAGTCATGAATATGTAGAATACAAAATAGTTTCTTTATTCTAGCAGATGACAGCTTAAAGAAGGCTGAAAGTAAAGCAGAATGTGCCTTAAGGCACATTCTGCTTTACTTCCAACCTGCATTAAGTGGTCAAATATCTTCAATACTAGAAATAGGCTATGGAGTAAAGGGATATTCAAGATACCAAAAGAGAGAGTTGACATTTTTTTTTATAAGTTTACCTCTGTATCAAAGTTTTCATGCATGGGAACACAGCTTCCATCCAAAATGGCACCTGTAAACATCAAAACAGAAAGCTATGCAAACAAAATCCAAGACTCCTGGTAAGAACGAGTAGAGAAAAACGAGAGCACCGCATGCGGGTGCCAGCCCTTTTCTGTTTTGTTATCCTATTTTTGGCCAATGTTAAACTCTCCCTATTTTAACTGCTAAATGACCTCTAAACTACCTTGACCATTGTCAGACATGACCCAAGTTGTACTGAGCTCAAAAGCTTCTTGAGGTGAGTGCACATACCAAATATAAAGCCTGTAATGTAGCATGGCCAAGGTTAAGATTTGGGACGACAACGTAGACGCCGTAGTGATGACAATAGCTTGTTGTTTCTTCGAAAACAAACGAGCTAATTAGCACTTTAAAGCTTTTCTCATTTTATCTCCGTCAAAATTACTATCATGTAGCCACTCATAAGAACTGTCTAATCAAGACAATTCTGAGGAGTGATACATCATAGGTTTAATTGGAGACAAAAGGAAATAAGCATGTGAAATACTTGCAGCTCTGAAACAAACAACCTGATCTTGACCAATGCCAAGAACCTAAACCAAACTGATCCCATATTGGAAACATGACACTAAACAATGCAAACAGTTCAGGGTCCATGCTTATAAAGCGTTTGAGTTGAGTCTTAAATAATTCTCAAGTGTTTGATTTGGTCAGATTTGAGCCTAGGCTCAAATCTGACCAAGCAAATGCTTGAGAACGAACTCAGACTCAAATCAAACGCTTTATAAGCACTGGGCCAGATCTTTATAAATTTCATTGATATACATTGTACCTTAAAAAATAAGTACAGTAAAATCTACCAAAAAAACTGTACTTTTAAATATGTGACTTCTTAAAGCAAGATGAAAGTAAAGCAAAAACTCTTTAACTCTACACATTCTTATGATAATTACCTTTGCAAACAACTTGGGTCCTGATGAGATGCTGCTTAAAGCCCAGAATTGGATACATACAAAATTATTGTCATTGTACTTGGTCCAAATTTAGAGGCATGAAAAATAGTCATTTTCCAAAATAATTAAGGGTGGCCCAAGACTTAGATGAAGTATGGTACTTACCGGCATATCTCTTCCAGGTAAATGTCTTGTATCTAAAACTGACCACTCATGACCTCTGAAAACAAAATCAAGTTTGGATTAACAATAGTATTACCAAGATTAGCACCTTAGACTTGAAAATTTCTTGATGCTGACAAAATTTAGGTCTTGAACAGGTTAATCCTTCTTCTGCTAATATTGCTAATTTTTAAAACAGTGTAGACCCAGATCGAAAGCCA
The DNA here is from genome assembly GCA_922989275.2 of Gari tellinella. NCBI lineage: Eukaryota > Metazoa > Mollusca > Bivalvia > Cardiida > Psammobiidae > Gari > Gari tellinella. Next base: position 50,463,017 of record OV277864.1, read on the forward strand.
TCAGATGGTCAGGCCAAGTGCTTATAAAGCGTTTGAGTTGAGTTTTTGAGTTTGTTCTCAAGCATTTGATTTGGTCAGATTTGAGCCTAGGCTCAAATCTGACCAATCAAATGCTTGAAAACAATTTTCAGACTCAACTCAAACATTTTATAAGTATGGACCCAGGGTCTGCACTGTTTTCTTATATGATCTGTCTGGTTTGAGTCTGCACTCATTCATGGAGAACTTTTTCTCTATTCTATGAGCCATTGTTGAAGAAGGGCCGAGAGATGATATTTTAGTGGGTTGAAGGGTTGATAGACCATATTTTACCTGTTGATAACTGGCACAATGACTTTTGCCAGAGAATCCGTGTTTTGGGGTATGTTCAATAGTATCTGCACTAGAGACTTGGTAAACGTTTTCACTGAAGAGTGATCTGATGGCATACTAGTTGTCCCAGCGGTCCCTCCATCTGATGACATCTGAGCCACCTGAGAGGCAGCTTGGGTCAGAAACAGTATGGACAGGGTGTAATCCTTCATCAAGTATGACTGAAATAGAAAAGTAATTTTCTTTTAACTCATTCACTCCTGAAACTTTTAATGGACAATTCCATTTTCCAAATAGGTCTAGTCTAGTTTTGACTATTCAGGGTTAATTTTAACAATATATTTCAAAATGACAAACAGTGTAAGGAGCCCTCTGATCAGGGTCTTCCCTATTTGCATGGGACAGGTGTAATCCTCACAGGTACACTGTTTGTAAATGATGAGTATACTCAGTGCTAGGGTTAAATGTGTTCACCCATTACCCCATAAATATGCCTTTAATCTATTCCTCACCTAAGAAAATAATTCCACTTTATATAGTCATGAATATGGACCATAAAAACTTTTTTCTAGTAGATACTAGCTTAAAGCAGGCTTAAAGTAAAGCATAATGCATAAAGGTGCATTCTGCTTCACTTTCAACCTGCTTTACGGGGTCAGTTGTCTTCAAAACTAGAAAGACTCCTTGAAGTAAAGTGTTAATACTTCATTTCTTTTTATACATCCATTTTTACGACAGTGTTGTATTTGCACTTGCAACCTTACCAAGGAGTTGTTAAAGGTAAAGGTTAACCCGTAGCCTGCCACTCACAACTATAGCTCCATATGCAAACAGCTTGGATCCGGATGAGACGCCGAGTAACTCGGCGTCTCATCCGGATCCAAGCTGTTCGACACTCGGACAACATTTTCAGCAATTTTGAGCAACTTTGAAACTTGAAGCAGACGAAAAATATAGCAGACGACAATTTATTTGGCGGGCTAAGGGTTAACAAATATTAGTATGATGCCACCTGTGAATTCAAAGTATACCAGTATTCTAAAACATTGTTTCCTTTTAAGTATTTGAGTTAAATTGTTAGGATAAAGATGGTAAATCAAGAATGTCTCTAGAAAGTATACACAAAAGCTTCTATTGGGAGAAGGGTTGACATACCTTTATCTCTTTTGTAAACAAATTAAAGAAAGCAAGTTTGAAAACTTTGTTAACACATTACGCCATAATTTCTTTTTCCACTCAAGAAGTAAATAGTTCTATTTTATACAGTCATGAATATGCACCATAAGCAATAGTTTCTTTATCCTAGCAGATGGCAGCTTAAATGCTCCTTCAGGCTGATGAAAGTGGTATGTGACACTTGGCAATCCCAATATGTATCCAAACACCAGGTTATACTTCAGACAATTTTGGGACGGACAGATGGATTGAAAAAGTGATACATAGTGGGGGTATAAAATTGAGCTGTACCTGAAGTATTAGTGGATAATTTAGCTCTGGTTGACTTGTCAGTAACTTTGTCTGTAGATACATGGCTGTCGTGGTCTGCATGTCATCATAGCTGAAACAGAAATATATCTGGATTACCTCCCATTTACATGTATGTTGAAACAGTCCTAGGGAAAGGCAACTAGTCAATTTTTTTTTTTTATTCTTTCATACTGTCAGAACTTAAGTAAATTCTTCCCCAAACTAAATGGTAGCTTAAAACAGGTTGAAAGTAAAGCAGAATGCACCCTAGGTGCATTCTGCTTTACTTTCAACCTGCTTTAAGTGATTGCCTGTCTTCAAAACTAGAAACAAGATAAGGAGTAAAGGGTTAAGCAAATTTCAGTTATCTGTAGATCTATACATGGGCAAGTTTGATGTAAACAAGTTTAAGGTATTGAGACTAACTGTTCATGTATTATAACAAACCTTCTGAATGATTTCTGGTAGATATGTGGCTGTATCCATGACAACCAGTTGGTATTGCAACTCAGGTCAGACTGGGTGAGGCTCTTTCTCTTCTGTCGATACCGCAAACCTTTCTTATTCACCCTATGAACAGACATTATACATGTATAAATATTAGAAGGCAGTTTGTGTACCATTCAAATTGTCAACCCAAGAAACAGAATGTCACCCCAAGGCGAAGCCGCTATGCACTTAACGCCGGAAACGATGTAGACATCACATTGTTTACATCGTTACAAAAAGAAAGAAGAAAGTTAAGACAAGTAAATTGAAGACACAACATCTTTTTCATTGTAACTCATACAGAAAATGCTTAAAGCTGATAAGGAGTTACCTGCCCTCAAAGATTTTCTGCCAAGTTCATATAGCGAAAAGAATATCATATAGAGCAACAGTATTTTTTTAGAAGGAGTTACTTGCCCTTATAGATTTTCTGCGACATTCACATACCAAAAAGATCATCATATAGAGTGACAGTATTTTTTTTGATAGATGTTACAGACATGTAAAATACATGTATTTCATTTTGGTCTATGGGAAATTAACATTGTAACTGAAAATGAGGTGTAATAATATAAAATGACAAACATTATAGCCCCAGATCAGAGGGCTTCTGAAGAAGTCCTCTGATCTGAGTCTACACTTTTTACATAGGACAAATAAAACTCTTCACAGGTATGTTGTAAATGACAAGTATACTCATCGGTTAAATGGGTTAAGCAACCATCTGTCGTAAACACTGGAAAACCTATGACGGGAAGAAAACAGGCGGGCCATGTTTGCCCTATATCAATCAGCTGATTCACAATGATATATTACCAAGGAGTTTTTAGCCAAACACTGAACATATGAAATGGAATTAGGAGTTAACTTACTTGTAGAGAATGTCGAGGGGAGCAGCTATGACTGCCAGGGCTGACAGCAGTGTGGTACACAGGTTGTGTATGGCATAGTGAGGTGCCTGAGAGTGGCCAGCATCAATACACTGAGAGATCGTCTTACTGGCCAGGAACATCATCTCCTCCACACACAACAAAATACTCAGGATGTCACACCTGTAATATAGTGGGGAGAATCTTATTCTGTCAATATAACACATCGATTTGAGTTAACTCTTTGAAACCATAGTCACGCATATATGCATCATTTTCAAACAGTGTATGTGTAAGAAGTACACTTGTCCTATGCAAACAGTGTATACCCTGATCAGAGGGCTCCTTAAGGAGCCCTCTGGTTAGGGTACACACTGTTTGTCATTTTGACATATATTGTAAAAATCAAGCCTAAAAAGTCAAAAATAAATTGGACTAAATTTAAAACTAGAATTTCCATTTGAGGTGTCAGGGAGGAAAGAGTTAACTCAGAAGTCGGGATAAGGAAAGTTTTTCAAAAATTTAAATCTCTATTTCTGCATTAAACCCATTAAAGTCTGTTCTTAGTTTTTAAGACAGGTGACTACTTAAAGCAGATTGAAAATAAAGTAGAATGCACCTTTCAGCCTGCTTTAAGCCACCAACTGCTAAGATATAGAATATTTTCTTGTGATACATATTCATGACTGTATAATTTAAAGTGGTCTGGAACTATTTTCTTCAGTGGAGGAGTAAAGTAGAGGGCAAAAAGGGCATATTTATGGAGTAATGGATTTAAATACTGTTGGTTGAACATTTCACCAAAATCAACAGGGCCCCAGAAAAGGAGAGTATTTCGAAAACTTAAATCTCTGCTTTAAACTTAAATTTCTGCTTTAAACCCTATGGTGTTACTACTCATTAGAATCGTCTCAAAGAGACGATTTTAATGAGTAGTGACACCATAGGATTTGTTGCTAAAATGAGTGAGAAAATGTTGGAATTGTTCAGTTTACACCCCCTTATCTAGAGTCACTTCTAATGAGTAGTGACACCATAGGATTTGTTGCTAAGATTAGTGAGAAAATGTTGGATTTGTTCAGTAGACCCCCCATCCCCAACCCCTAAACTGGAGCCCTGAATCAAGCGCTCACCTGAATTGGCCAGTTCTTCTGTTTGTAGGTGTTGACTGTGTGTAGCGTTGAGTGAGTATTTGTAGGGAATCATGCAGTATCATGCTGAATGTAGACTGTGCTATCTTGGGTGAACAAATAGACCACAAGTCTCTCTGTAGGCCTCGCAGGTGATAGTTCCACATCTGTATAGTAAACGAACACCTCTCTCCCTGAAAGACAAGGATATAAGATGAAATATGCTACCTCTATCAAAGACTTCAGAATATTCATCTCTCTCCCTGAAAGACAAGGACATAAGATGAAATATGCTACCTATATCAAAGACTTCAGAATATTCACCTCTCTCCCTGAAAGACAAGAACATAAGATGAAAAATTCTACCTATGTCATAATGTCAAAAGATAATAGTGCGTTAACTAAAAATTTCCAACATTGTTTACATCTCAACAAAGCTTATATAATAAAACCTATCTATTACGATTGCTAAATTTGGTAAATTATTAGGTGTTTACGACAGGTAACTGCTTAGAGCAATGTGACAGTAAAACAGAAAGCTCCTTCTAATGATAGTGTGTTAGCTAAATATTTCTAACATCTTTTCCTTTACATCTCCATAAAAGCCTATATAGTAAAATCTCTCTATAACAATTGCTAAATTTGGTAAATTATTAGGTGTTTACGACAGGTGACTGCTTAAAGCATGGTGACAGTAAAACAGAAAGCTCCCTAAAGAGCTTTCTGTTTTACTGTCACCTTGCTTTAAGCTGTCATCTGTCTTTTATACAATAATTAGCCTTTGTTTTAGTGGTTGTAATAGAAGTTTTACTAAATTGTGACTACTTATTAGAATCATCATAAGGTTTGACTGAGATATAAGCTTACTATTTGAAATACTAATCTTATCTGGAGCTCTGTCTATGTATTGCAATACAATATCTTCATCAATATTTATACAGTCATTTTTTTGTTTGATTTGTTTGTATTCTACCTTTACTTTTAGCAGTATTTCAGTCATATTGGGATATCCAGCTAATTACAGGTGGAAAAATTCCCCAGAAGCCCTTTATTCACCGTTTCAAGCACAAATCGGCAACTATTTAGAACCACTGACCTTCTGCAAGTCAGCTGAAAGGCTTGAATCCCCACATGAAAATTCTGAAGTGCCAAGACCGGGATTCAAACCTCAGCCATGAGGAGATAAGTTATTGTCAATCGCAGTGACTATAACCTCTCGGCCACCACGGAGGCCCTCCATACAATCTCAGGGTTTGGGGAGACACACAGTAAAAGTAGATGCAGGGATACCATTTCTTAGGATATTTCCGAAATCTTCGGATTTTTATCCTAGCAGATGGTACCTTAAAGCAGGTTGAAAGTAAAGCAGAATGCGCCTAAAGGAGCATTCTGCTTTACTTTCAACCTGCTTTAAGAAATCACGCTTGAAATATATAAAATTTTGAAATCTTAGAATTTTTCATCGTCAACTTTGGGCAGCCCTGCAGATATCAGATTCTAATGGTTTTGGTGAGAGATACAACACAGTACAAGCAGATGTCAGATTCTAAGTGGCTGACACAAACCTCATAGAACTCCTTCGAATCTTTCCAGTTGTTACTGTCTGTGTCATGTAGTATACTGGTGGCAATGTAGTTGTTATGGCGCTGTATTAGTAGGTCTGTTAGAGTCTCTACAAGCTCAACAAACTGCTTATACTGCAAACTGAACGGCTTCTTCCTGCAATTACAAGACAACTTCACTCAATTACCAAACATAATCACTCAATTACAGTATACCTTCTTTCAATTACAAAAACATAATCCCTCAATTACAATACACTTTCTTTCAATTACAAATCATAATCCCTTAATTACAATACATATTTCTTTCAATTACAAAACATAATCCCTCAATTACAATACACATTCTTTCAATTACAAAACATAATCCCTCAATTACGGAACAAAATTCACTCAATTACAAAACAGAATCCCTCAATTACAATACACCTTTTTTTTTATAACAAGGCATATTCCCTCAATTACAATACACCTTCTCTATTATAAAACATAATCCCTCAATTACAAAACACATTCACTCAATTACAAAACATATTCCTTCAATTGCAATACACCTTCTTTCAATTACAAAGCATATTCCCTCAATTACAATACACCTGTTCTCAATTACAAAACATATTCCTTCATTATGAAACACCTTCACTAAATTACAATTATATTCCCTCAATTAAAAAAGAAAATTCTACAAGAACAAAACCTCTTCCTTCAATTAATAAAAGATGTTGGAGAACAGCACAGCATGAAAACACATTTACATAGTAGCCTATCAACAAGGGCAAAACAATTCAAATCTTGTAGAAAACAGAAAATGACTGTCACTGTATCTTCTCTGTAAGAGTTACCCTGCCTGTTAACTCTTTCAACACTAAGTAACCTTTGTGGGTTATTAGGTGCCCTTGTGAATCATTTTAGTTACAATAACATAAACCAGTACACTTGTAATTCTTGATAGTTTAGTAAATAGTGGTCTAAATTAGAAAACAGTACAGACCCTGATCAGAGGGCTCCTATAGGAGCCCTCTGATCTGGGGCTACACTGTTTTCAAATGTAATGAGTATACTTGTAAACAGGTCCATGGTGTTGATAGAGTTAAACCCTGGTTTGACTGTTCTGTATTATAGTGTAAAATGACACCTACCCATCATCAGGTGATAGTATTGTGTCACAGTGGAGCAGATAGTTACGGATGTAGGCAGCACTAGACAGCAGCACGTACAGGTTCTTGACAGGAGCCTTCAGAGGAACATCTGACGACAGCTGTAACAAACACACAGAGTTAAACCTCTCTATAACGACCAATATATTACATAAAATATGTGGTGTTTAAGGCAGGTAGCTGCTTAACCGATTACCCCATAACCCATTTTCTAGTTTTGAAAATAGGAGACCATTTAAAGAGGCTCGCAACCGGATCAAGCATTAAAAATAGTAATTTGTAAATATATGTCAAATGCTTATATAAATGGGTAAAATTTAGTTTAGGATAATAAATTCTGTTAAAAAATGCATTTCCAAAAAAAAAGAAAAGAAGAGGCTCTGGTGGGATTCGAACCCGTGACCATCCATGCGGAGACAAAAATGAAAAATAAGGCATCGCCTTTACACCCTCGGCTACGGACGCTCTCTATATATATGGTAGCGAATTAACGTACTTCAATGATAGCTATTAATAGAACATTATTCGGCTCGGGTTTATGTCTGACACCATGTAGAGACTATACTGTTAGCTAACGCTATGGAAAAACGATGGAAAATATCTAAAAAACTAAGATTCGGTGACAATTCTTGAGACGTTTTTTGGACTGATCATATTTTTTTAATGTCAAAAGCCAAATAATGCCACAAATTTGCTTTTATTTGAGTATTTTATTTTATTTTGACAAGAACACCATCCGGTTGCGAGTCCCTTTAAAGCCAGTTGAATGAAAATATAGCAAAATGCACATATAGGCACATTATGCTTTACTTTCAGCCTGGTTTAAGCTATACTCTGCTATGATATAGAAAATATGTCTTATGATACATATTCATGTCTGTATAAATTGGAACCATTTTCTTTAGTGGAGGAATATGTTAAAGGCATATTTATGGGGTAATGGGTTAAAGCAAGGAGAAGTATAACTGAAAGCTCCTTTAAGCTGCCACACCTCCTTCGTAATGGAAAGGTTTTACTGTATATTTAAATTCTTTAACAGCTCTACAAAATTTGGATTTCACAGACTTAACAGTGAAGTTTAATTATCAAGATATTCACACACACTCATAGTATGTGTATATTTATTACACTTAACCCAATACCTCATAGCCTGTTTCATGTTTTGCACTCGGGTAACTAATTAAAGCAGGGCGAAAGAAAAGCAGAATGCGCTTTAAGGCACATTCTGCTTTACTCTCAGCCTGCTTGAAAAACTTTCCTATGATTCATATTCATGGCTTATAACAAGGAACTACTTTCCTCAGTGGCGGAATAAATTAAGGGCATAAACAGTTGTATTTATAGGGTAATGGGTTAAACAGTGTTTTCACATTAAACCCTTTCAAAATATAGGGACACTAGTGTTTCAGACCTTTACAAACAATTTGAAACAAGACCTGGAACTAAGTCAGTTGTCTTCAGTTCAGGTTTCAAACTAAATTTTACTCTGATAATTGATTAACCCTTTGAACCCTAGTCCCGCATATAGGCATGCTTTTCAAACAGTGTACATGTGAATAGTACACATGTCCTAGGCAAACAGTGAAGACCCAGATCTGAGGGCTCCGAAAGGAGCCCTCTGATCAGGGTCTTCACTGTTTGTCATAACTCCAAAAATTGACAAAAACAACCCTTAAAAGTCAGAAATGGACTAGACTAAAATCGAAACTGGATTTGTCCATTTCAAGTTTCAGGGAGGAAAGAGTTAATTCAATTAATATAGAGATTTAGCAAACAAATACAGTATTGTTTGATTCCTATCACTAACCTTTAGTATATGAGCATGGAAGTTTTTAAGACATAGGTTGGTGACATCTACAAAGGCAGTTCTGACAGTACTGAGGGCCCCTTCTGTACCAGCTCTGGCAAACAGTACACATCTCTCCACTTCCTGCATAAACTCACTCACACCCTGTAATGTAAATACATGTAGTACAATGAGAGAGCAAAATATTTCATCTAACTCACTCCCCATATTCAGAGCCTGCCAAGCTCTGGCTCCTTTTGCAAAAGCTGCTATAAATGCTTAAAATGAGAAAAGTGTCCATCCGAAGTATAAAAACATGACTACCTAAACACTTGTCTTGTGCATTACCAACTGAGTTAATACATCGACAGGGTCTGTCCCCAATCCTCCTTTCATCAACACATTTTTTCTAAGACCACCAACTAGTTTTTAAGATTGAGACTCAGGAATAATCTCTAACCCTTTGATTTCGCAAGCCATGATAGCAGAAGCTGGTAACCAAATCATCAATTCAGATATATTAAAATTAATTGAGATTTTTTTTTTATCACAAGTAACATTAATTTATTTGTGATAAAATTTCAGTTTAATTTTCACTTACCTTGGAGATTAACTTGGGGTAGTCTAAGCGCCCTCCCCAGAGGCTCTCCCTAACTGGGGTTGTCTGTAACACCTGGGAGCTGGCCCACTCCTGCAGCTCCTTGTTCAACGCCTCAGTCATGGAGCCCCTGATATGGTGTTCTACACAGTTGGCTAACTCTGGGGCTATCTTCTTGAAGATCACCTTCCAGTCCCATCGTACCTTCTCTTCCAGTTTCATCTTCTCAACCACAGTCACTAAATTGCAACATTTAATATGAGTTACAGAGATACAGCTCTTGAACAACGTATCAAATAGACAGAATTGGGATCTTAAAAGACAGGTGGCTGCTTAATGCAGGATAAAAGTAATGCAGACAGCTTCTTAAGGATATTTCTGCATTACTTCTGTCCTGCATTATACTATCACCTGTCTAAAAGACCATCCATTACATAATATTGAGATCTTAACAAGAGCACCGCAGTGCGGCAAAATACGCCCGTCATGGCCGGCGGGTGTCAAAGTCGTCCGGACTCAGGCCGACTGGAAAAAGTCGCCCGGAGTGTAGGCCCGACTATCGATCTCAAAAAGACTTTTCAGTCTTGCTCATTATTAGACTTAGTCATACAAAGTGAAAGATGAAAGAAAACTAAAAGTTATTGTCTGATAGTGTGGCTTATCTTAAATTTTAAGTATGTAAAGGGGCATAACTCGTTAAAAAATAATTTAACAGGAACCAAATATCAAATTTGAAATCAATTGAATAAAAAATAAAAAAGTTCTGGTTTTTTTATCAAGGGCCACTATGGCCCTAAATCGCTCACCTGGTAACCATGTAACCATGTACACCGTGTGACCTAGTTTTTGACCTGGCATGACCCTCATTCTAACTTGACCTCGATTTCAATGAGACAAACATTATGTTCACAAGTTTCATGAAGATGCAATGAATTTTGTAGTCTCTATAGTGTTAACAAGGTTTTTCGATGATTTGACCAAGTGACCTAGTTTTTGACCGGACATGACCCACATTCGAACTTGGCCTAGATTTCATTGAGGCAAACATTTTGATGAAGTTTCATGACGATCCAATGAAATTTGTAGTCTCTAGAGTGTTAACAAGGTTTTTCGAAGATTTGACCTAGTTTTTGACCGGACATGACCCACATTCGAACTTGGCCTAGATTTCATAGAGGCAATCATATTGATGAAGTTTCATGAAGATCCAATGAAATTTGTAGTCTCTAGAGTGTTAACAAGGTTTTTCGAAGATTTGACCTAGTGACCTAGTTTTTAACCGGACATGACCCACATTCGAACTTGGCCTAGATTTCATTGAGGCAAACATTTTGATGAAGTTTCATGACGATCCAATGAAATTTGTAGTCTCTAGAGTGTTAACAAGGTTTTTCGAAGATTTGACCTAGTTTTTGACCGGACATGACCCACATTCGAACTTGGCCTAGATTTTATTGAGGCAATCATATTGATGAAGTTTCGTGAAAATCCAATGAAATTTGTAGTCTCTAGAATGTTAACAAGGTTTTTCGATAATTTGACCTAGTGACCTAGTTTTTGACCGGACATGACCCACATTCGAACTTGACCTAGATATCATTGAGGCAAACATTTTGATGAAGTTTCATGAAGATCCAATGAAATTTGTAGCCTCTAGAGTGTTAACAAGGTTTTTCGATAATTTGACCTAGTGACCTAGTTTTTGACCGGACATGACCCACATTCGAACTTTACCTAGATTTCATTGAGGCAAACATTGTGACCAAGTTTCATCAAGATCCAATGAGATTTGAACCTGGTAGAGTGTTAACGAACAATTGTGGACGGACGGACGGACGGACGGACAGACGACGGACGACAGACATCCAGCAATCCTAAAAGCTCACCTTGGCACTACGTGCCAGGTGAGCTAAAAAATGCCCATTTTTGACAATAAAGGGGGCATAACTCTGCTAAAAATAGTCGCCAACGTCTGAAACGCGAACTCGTCCGAACTATTGTGGTATGGAATATTTGTAGGAAGTTTAATCAAAATGGGTCAATAAATGAAGGTGAGAGAGCGCTAAGAAGAAAAGTTAACGGACGAAGTGTGGCTTATTTTAAATTTTAAGTATGTAAAGGGGCATAACTCATAGAAAAATAATTTAACAGGAACCAAAATTCACAGGTGCCTTCCCTGCATGATGAGAAAGCTAAATATGAAATTTGGTTACAATAGACAAAATGTAAGTAAAATTATTATCAGGAAACAATATATTGTTAAAAAAATTATGTGAATGGGCATAACTTTGAAAAAACGGAGTCAAACCAAAAACCCGTAATATATGTTAAGTAACTTCATTCATTGTGTATCACCATATCAAATTTGAAATCAAATGAATAAAAAAATAAAAAGTTCTGGTTTTTTTTTTTAAATGCCCATTTTTGACAATAAAGGGGCATAACTCTGCTAAAAATAGTCGCCAACATCTGAAACGCGAACTCATCCAAACTATTGTGGTATGGAATATTTGTAGGAAGTTTAATCAAAATCGGTCAATAAATGAAGGTGAGAGAGCGCTAAGGACAAAGTGTGGCTTATTTTAAATTTTAAGTATGTAAAGGGACATTACTCATAGAAAAATAATTTAACAGGAACCAAAATTCACAGGTGCCTTCCCTGCATGATGAGAAAGATAAATATGAAATTTGGTTACAATAGACAAAATGTAAGTAAAATTATTATCAGGAAACAATATATTGTTAAAAGAATTGTGTGAAGGGGCATAACTCTGAAAATACGGAGTCAAACCAAAAACCCGTAATATATGTTAAGTAACTTCATTCATTGTATCACCATATCAAATATGAAATCAATTGAATAAAAAAAAAAATCTGTTTTTTTTTTAAAAAATGCCCATTTTTGACAATAAAGTGGCATAACTCTGCTAAAAATAGCTGCCAACGTCTCAAACGCAAACTCGTCTGAACTATTGTGGAATGGAATATTTGTAGGAAGTTTATCAAAATCGGTAAATAAATGAAGGTGAGAGAGCGCTAACAAGAAAAGTTAACGGACGGACGGACGTACGGACTGAGGTACGGACGGACAGCGCTGGGTATACCATAATACGACCGTCGATGACGGGCGTATAAAAAACAGGTGATTGCTTAATGTAGGACTAAAGTAATGCAGAAAGCTCCTTATTTACTTTAGCTTGCTATAAGTGGTCAAAACTAGAAACAGGCCATGGGGTAAGGGCTACAGTAGGATTAGGGTTAAGGATACAGGGCTCCAGATAAGAGCAAGTAAACCAAACAATTCCAAAATGTTCTCATTCTTTTCAGCGCCAAATCCTATGGGGTTACTACTCATAAGAATCGTCTCGAAATGACAATTCTAATGAGTAGTAACACCATAGGGTTAAATGCAGAAATAAAGATTTTTTTTTTTTAACACTCTCCTTATCTGAAACCCTGACGATAATGTCAATGTGCTGTAATCATGCAGTACTGTAACATGTTCAGACATACAGAATACTCTCCTTATCTGGAGTCCTGGCCATAATGCCAATGTGCTGTGTCCTGCAGTAACATGTTCAGACCTACCTTTAGGAAGTATTGGATGGTCAAACAGCATAGAGGAGTTACTCATCATGGAGTCAGACATGTAGGAGTCAGAGTCTATGCTGGATATAGTAGCACTATTGGGACGTCTTACGGCGTCAGGGCTGGCACTCGGCTTCAAGACACCTGAAACAAATTAACAATGCATTACATAATATTATAAATACAGGGCTCCAGATAAATGGAGTATTTCAAAAACTAAAATCTTTTTTTCTGCATTAAACCTAATGGTGTTACTACACATTAGAATCATCTCTTCGAGATGATTTTAATGAGTAGTAGAATCATAGGATTTGGTGCTGAAATGAGTGAGAATATGTTGGATTTGTTCAGTTAACTCCCTCTTTTCTGGAGAACTGAAATACTAAATAGCTTACATGAAATCAACAAACTGGTTTGTAATAGTAATAAGTAGGGATGGGACCGAATTTCCGAATATTCGAATATTCGCATAAGGGCCGAATATTCGAATCCCATTTTAGTATTCGAATAGTGGTCTCTGAAATTTTATTTTTATTAAAAACATAATATATATGGATTATTAAATTTATTTTGAGAGACTGTTTCATTTTCTCCAACCAGGCTAAGTGTTCGCCATTAATCCTCGTGTGTAAGGTGATTATCACCCCCGGCTAGTCAGTGTTTTGATAGCGCCTGTCAAGTTGTACACAGTTTGCAAACATTACCCGCTGTGTTATGTAATCGAAGGGCGCTTCCCTTAATTGACATGTTTGGGAACCCTAGTTGCCAAACAAAAGAGGGGTGTTTAGCACAGGACAGTTAAGAGCATCCAACCAAAGCAAGACGAATAATTGTTAATTTTTAATACCGCCAATCATAGCAGCTCAAATGACGCTTTTCGTAAACAACCAATATCTCGCAAACACTACTAAAAAATATCAAACATTCTAGTTAAGACGTCATGAAAGCTTCATATTGACCACACACAAGACGTAGATCTATAACGATCAAATTCTTACTGAAAACGCAACTCTGTCACCGGCTACTGCCTCGCCTGTGTCGTTCTGTCGACAAAAAATCAGCAACCTGTTTTGTTTATTACGTCCATTTCTGCCTGTTACATCCGCATGCAGAAACTTGATAGTGTGTGTTCAGATTAATTTTAAAAGCAGATAAAACATAATTTTCAAAGCCGACAAAATATTTACAAAGATTAACGGCAGGGCACGACAAATCCTGTGCCCGGAGCCCGGCGGGCAACCAAATGTTTAGCTTGGGCAACCATATTTTTCAAACTGCTGCCCGGCGGGCAACCCTTTAATTCCATTTTAAGATGCCCGGATTATTTCACTTTTGGAAAATTTCAATATGTCAGAATAATGCTGTGCGAGTCATCTACTAGTTGCATTTCGTAACAGTAAGACCTTGTGTCTACTACTGTCTAGCGGTACTGCATCTACATGGACTGAAGTATCAGACTAAAGCCATAAATATTTAGAGTGTGCAACAAATTTGCCGATTAATTAAGACCCCTGTGGACACTTATCTTTGTCTGTAGGGTAGAACAGTTACAAAGGATTCTTGTGGATTAGCGATAACACACCCCAATTAGCAGTTCACGCTTGATCAAACACCATGCTGAGCTTGTCATTTTGTGTAAACAATCTCATGGATACATTCGGCATACTTCTAAATTTATCGCAGAAGAATTTTATAAACACTGACTGGTACACTTAGTTAACTTTTTGTGAACCAGTCATTAAATTCAGCAATAACACCTGGGGAGCTCCGAATGATATGAAAGATGAATATAGGATTTCCTATAAAAATGAAAGTACAATGAAACACTGTTAAATAAGATTAAACATTGTGCTGGCAATAAATATGTTTTACCAGCGATTTTCAAGTCTTAATAATAACTTTCAAAGGTAGGTGCAGTAATTATGGACTTTAACATAGTTTTGTTCGCAAATGAAATGTTGGACTTGGGTTGTCTTCCTCGAAGTTTGTAAAGTAAAAAACTTGTTTGGTGAATTTTCGGAAAGCAAATAATAATGATAAAAAAACGGATCCGATCACTCGAGAGTGTAATAATATGGGCAGAAAAACGTGAACTTTTATTTTGTTTTTTAAGTGTAGTTACTTCAGTCAAACTGAAAGTCACTTCCAGAAAATGTGGATATGAATAAACCATGAGCCCCTGCCCCCGTGCGGGATGTAAGAACGCAGAAAACTTACATCTTAGTTCTCCTATGAAATCCCCTGATACTGTCAATTAATAAATTTGAAGGGTGAGACTGAGATAGATTTTTAAAATTACAATGCTACTGCTACAGCTGTTGAAAGAAAAGGTGTGAGAGATATATAGAGATGTTAAGAAATAGTAACTAAATTTCAAATTTAAGAATGAAAAAACATGAATAATATAAACCAAAAAAAATGTGACAGCCTATCAGTATCAGGAGATGATCTGTATTATCTATGTCTATGTATTATCCAATGCTAATAATTTCACCTGCCTGATGAGATCCAGGGAGAGGTGTTGCATATTTCCTTTTGAGTATTCTAAAAGCTGTGAATTAAGGGTTTTAATTAAAAAGGTTAATCTGGTACATCTATGAAGGGTTTGAATTAAACGGGTTAATTTGGGACATCTTTTGTGTGATAAATTCAGGGCAACCAGAAAATAATTTTGGTTGCCCTGTGGGCAACAAGCTTTTCATGAAATTTGTCGTGCCCTGATTAACGGTAGTAAATGGTTGCAAAAGTTGATAAGTTAACCAAATCATACGATTGTCACAGAATACACATTCTGCTCAGGGTTTGGTCGATTTAAGATAGATATTTCTA
Source organism: Gari tellinella (assembly GCA_922989275.2). Classification (NCBI taxonomy): domain Eukaryota; kingdom Metazoa; phylum Mollusca; class Bivalvia; order Cardiida; family Psammobiidae; genus Gari; species Gari tellinella. Next base: position 50,478,804 of record OV277864.1, read on the forward strand.
CGAAGCAAACATTGAATAATTGCATTCATTTGATGAATATTCGAATAGCAATTTGGGTCCGAATTCCCATCCCTAGTAATAAGTATACAAAGGAATTTTTAAAAAATGAAATTGAGAATAAACCCTTTCACCGCCAGGGTCCAAGGTTATAAAGAGCTTGAGTTCAATCTGAGATTGTTCTCAAGCATTTTATTGGTCAGATTTGAGCAAAAGCTCAAACTAACCTATCAAATGCTTGAGAAAGATCCCAGACTCAACTAAAACTTTTTATAACCTTTGGGCCAGGAAATAGCCTGCTTAAAATTTGAAATCTGATTTTATTGCTCAAATCTATACTTTAGATAGTTTGTATGAAACTTATCCATATGTTTGTCAAACAGTTTGGATCCAGATACCGAGTATGATACTGGGCATGCTGTTTGAAAATGCCAGTGTACTCAGGGTCAGGCAGTGAATGGGTTAACATATTAAACACTATTGATGAGTATACTAGTCCTTTAACCCATTACCTTGTTTCTAGTTTGGAAAACAGGTGACCACTTAAAGCAGGTTGAAAGTGAAGCAGAATTCGCCATAAAGCCCATTCTGTTTTACTTTCTGTATGCTTTAAGCTACCAATCTGATAGGATATAGAAAACATTTTCATGGCTGTTTAAAATGGATCTATTTTCTTCAATGGAGGAATAAATTAAATGCTCTCAAAATAGGTTCTATGAGAGAAAGGGTTAAAAGTATACTTGTCCTAAGCAAACAGTGGAGACCCTGATCAGGGGGCTCCTACTCAGGCACTCTGACCATGATCTCCATTGATTGTGATTTTGAAAAATATTGTAAAAACATCCCAAAACAGTCAAAAATTGACTAGACTTAATTGGAGATTTAATTTGTCAATTTGAAGTGTCAGTGCTCAGGGGTGTATGATGAGTGAAACATACTGGCACAAATAACCACTCACCTTTCAGACTGCCTTTTCTGGTTATCTTCCTGGCAGGCAGGCCACCAACATCCCATATAGAAGCCCTCTGGAGATTATCCACATGTTCCTCAATCAGCAAAATGGTTGATACAATGTTTAATATGGTTTTGATGTACTTCACTGGGATTGACAGAGGGGCTGTGTTAGCTTCCCCTTGACCCCCACTAGGAACCACACTCTCCAGACTGTGAGCCTGACCCCTAGACAAGGTCCCATACCCTGGCACCTTAGGCTTCCCCTTAGATCCATGCACACTGAAAGACTGTGACGGCCCTCTTCTGATTGAATCACTAATTTCATCCCAAACCTCATCAATCAAGGCAGACATTTCATCTGCATATTTTTCTAAATAGATCTTCTTGAAAGCTTGGAAAATGCTTGAAGGTTTTTTCAACATTCCTGAGTTTAGGGCTCTGAAATCTTCGTCCATCATTTTCATTATAATGTGAGCTATTTCCAGACAGTTTTCAGACACTGTAAGAAGGTCTATATTCTCTGGCTCTGACTCAGGTAAGAGTAAACCTAGGCATTGCTCCAGCTGTTTGATTCGTAGCCCATGATACCTACATAACATAAATGAATTAATAAAAAAAATTACACAGAATAAATATCACAAACAAGACTACATTTGTTTTGTAGTTATTAAAACTATGCTGCATAGCTCGAAGTGCAAAACACCTATATTGAATTGTAATTAAGGCAAGATACTGCTAAAAGGAAAATGGAAGGAAGCAGAAAGCTGCTATAGTATAGTTTTAATATCTTGTTTTAAAATGACTTCTGTATTCCAACACAATCAATGAATATATATTTGTGGTATGTATCTCAAGGAGTAAATAGAGGCATCATAAGAGTTAATGCGTTTCACATTTGGTTGGTATATTTTAACCCATTACCCTATAGCCTGTTTCTAGTTTTGAAAATAGCTGCCCACTTAAAGCAGGTTGAAAGTACAGCAGAATGCGCCTTAGGGCGCATTCTGCTTTACTTTCAGCCTGCTTTAAGTTACCATCTTCTAGAATATAGAAAATATTTCTTATCAAACATATTCATGAGCGTATAAATTGGAGCTATATTCCTCAGTGGAAGAATAAATTAAAGGTGTAAAAAGGCGTGTTTATGGAGTAATGGGTTAACTGTATAGCTTCTGAATTTTTCAATTTATGTATGAACAAGAATTCCATCAAATTAAATGTCTGGCCACGACGCAGAAATGATAGTGAAACTAAGATTACTCTTGCATCCTAGCAAGTTTCATAAAATGTTGACAAGCGGCTTTTGGACACAAAAACTTAATCATGAAATTTGACTCTGACATATAGCTGCCAACGCAAAATTAATATCTTAGTCTTACTTTCGCTCTTCAGTAGCTGTGAGACAGATCTTAATTATATCAAAATGAAGCTGATTCCTTTTTTTTTATTTAATTAAAAACGAGGTCTGCTATTTAGAGACTCACCTTTCCCACACCTCATCGACTGGCTGTAGAGTTATCATACTCTGTAAATACTTCAGTCTGCGTCCCTCATTCAAATCTATTTCTGGCTTCTTGGCATTTACGGGGAGATGTGACAGTCTATCTAAGAAATACCTCCTGGAAAATAAACAGAGTTTCACATTGATACAACAATTAGAATGAAGTTCCTCAAAACAGATGTGTCACCTGCCAGCAAGCATCAGTCTAACAAGAGTTATAGCCAAAATGAAAAGCTTCAGTATAGTAGAAGTTATCTATATAAGTGTTGAAAAGGGGAGTAACTCTAATGGTACTGATCAAAGAGTTATAAACAATGTGCAAAGCATTTCCACTCATCAAACTCTTTCCATAATGAAATTTCACATGAAAATCATAAGCAGAACAGCAGTTAAAGGCTGAAAAATAGAAAATTTTAGATGGGAAATAACTCTCACAGTATTGATGCAAGAGTTGTGAACCTTGTGCAAGACACTTCCATTTGTCAAGCTCTTTCCATACATGAAATTTCATCTTTAAAGCTTCAGTAGATCAGGAGCAATAGTAAAAAAATAAAGCTGAGGCAGAATAATGACACTCTAATGCACTTCTGTGGTAGAAAGGTTTAACTAAACGGACTGCACTAACCTCAGATGGAGAGACAGCTGATCCCACTGTTGGGCAATCTGCATCTCACTGTTATCAGACACAGCATTCAAGGACATGGTAGAGGCAATGGGGTCCACTCCGGCAGACTTTAGGGGCAGAGAAAGGCCCTGCTCAGAGGATAGTGTCAGTAGGTCCTGTAGAACAGCCTCCTCACACCCTGGTACCTTCTCCAACATGTAGGCCTGAAGTGGAAGAACTGCAGTATAACCTTACGCAGGGCTCAAGGTAAGAGGAGGTCAACTGAACAAATCCAACATTTACTCACTCATTTCAGCACCAAAGCCTATGGTAATACTACTCATTAGAATTGTCTCAATGAGACAATTCTAATGAGTAGTAACTCCATAGGGTTTAATGCAGAAATAAGGATTTTAATTTTCCTTTATCTAGAGCCCTGTATACAGTTAAATTGTGTAAATTATTAGTTGCTTATGATAGGTAACTGCTTAAAGCAAGGTGACAGTAAAATAGAAAGCTCCTAAAGGAGCTTTCTGTTTTACAGTCACTTTGCTTTAAGCAGTCACCTATCTTTTCTGCAAATTCAATTTATCTTCTTTTTAGTGGTCATAATAGAGATGTTTTATTGTACTACATGTAGTTAACTGTTCTTATTTGAGTGTTATGATTTTACTTCCATAACAATAACAAAGTTTATACTATTATCTTTTTTACATAGGCTATGATACAAGCCATAACTTTTTATACAAATATTCTGAACCCATTACCCCATAAATAATTAAATACGCCTGTATTTTATTCCTTCACTCTAGAAAATACACGTAGTTCCAATTTATAGTCATGCATATGTAATTGTAAGAAATGTTTTCTATATTCTAGCAGATGGTAGCTAAAGGCAGGCTGAAAGTAAAACAGAATGCACCTTCACTTTCAACCTGCTTTAACTGGTCACCTGTCTTCGTAAATAGAAACAGGCTATGGCGTAATGGGTCAGTGGCTTGAATGGTGGCATATACGGTCATTTTTGTGGGAGGAAGTTGGTGGGCCTGCGGAATCCCCATGTGTCACATGATACAGTCACCAATGTACCCTTTCACATACTGTTACATTCTGATATCAAACTCTGGACCGCATTGGTGAGAGGCAGGTGCCCTATATGGTAGCTGTCTGTCATACTTTTGTCTAGAGTCTAAGAGATTGCCAGGTTACTTATTGTTCACAGGTTTTACTCTATACAGTACTCCCTCCGTACAACCACTCTCCTTATAGCTCTTCCCCAAAAATTGGCAAAAAAACCCATAATATATAACGCTTTTCACTGCTGCAATATCGTCTGCTTAAAATTGTCATTTGCGGCCTTTTCTCAAAGTTATGTAATGGACAGATGAAACATAAAGACGAGTGACAACAGCTTGAACCCAGATCAGACGCCGCAATACGGAGTCTGATCTGGTTTCAAAGTGTTTACAAATGAACTGTAAGTGCATTAATCTTCCTTCCCTATTACAACTCCGTCGTAACAAGTTACAACACACACAATATTTCTCTCCCATAGGGTGTTGTTGTAAGGAGGGAGCACTGTAGCATACTTATCACAACCTAAACAGAACCCATGCCCCTAGCACTTACGGCATGAGCTAGTAGTTCATGGACAGCCTCTGCCTCTGGATCATAGCACGAGTCTTTCTCTAGCACATGATTACTTATCATACTGAGCAGAGCATCTCTAGGTGTGATATACTCCTTGCCTACTACAGTGTTGGTTAGCTTCAGCATGTCCTGTAGACATCTGTCCAACCTAACAACAGAAAGAATACATGTTCAACACCTCAAAATAAATGAAGAACTTCACATATACTAAACACCTCATGTCTTAAGTTTTCTCCGGCTTGTATGAAGTCCAAGTTTTAAAAGCTAAATAGCTAAATGGAGAACTTATAAATACTAAATATCTCAGGTCTTTAGAAAAATCTCAGATCAATGAAAGACTGGGTAAAAAGGGATATGAAAAGAATCATTAAATGAGCTTTCTGTATTATTTTTTCTGCTTTACTTTCTTCTTGCTTTAATTATCAACCTGCTTCAAACACAGCAAAAAAGCACATTTTGAGGTTGCAATAGAGAGATTCAACTGTATAAAAATATCTATAAACAAAAAATAAACAAAAAAAGGTTGTAACAGAGAGGTTCAACTGTACAAACAATCTTACTCTCTGGTGTTGTCCTCCATATCAACATCTAGATCAGCAATGTATGTATCCAGCGCTGCAACACTTGGAACTCCATGTTCAAGCAGCTTTTGTAATGGTGGGACAATGTCCTCATACCCTATTTTTGTGTTTGACATCTTTCAAATTTTCATTTATACATCTGAAAAGTGTAATAAAAATTATAAGCATCAATCAGTTTCACTAACTTGCTGTCTCAATGGCTACTTTATGACACTTTTGTAAAAGAGTATTTTAAAAAATCTTTGTGAGGATCTGCCCTTGAGTTTCAGGGCTTCAGATAAGGGGAGTATTTCAGGAACTAAAATCTTTATTTCTGAATTAAACCCTATGGTGTCACTACTCATTAGAATCGTCTCTTCGAGACGATTCTAATAAGTAGTAACACGTTAGGATTTGGTGCTGAAATAAGTGAGAAAATGTTGGATATGTCCAGTTTACTCCCTCTTATCTAGAGCCCTGGAGTTTGATGTTTTGCAACCTGTACTTTTCCATATCCTGAAATGAAATGTTCATGTCTGGAATTTCCTATCCAAACCCTTAAACAATATTGCAATGAAATACTTGTTCATGAGAGTCAGCCACAGTCTTGACTCCACACCCTAACCCACTAGCCCGAAGCAAGGAATTTGATCTGGGGGACAAGTGAATTTCATTAGTAACTTGCCCCAAATGGGCAGGTGGAAAATCCTTCTTCAAATTGATTTAAACTCTGAATATCATACAGTATCTGAATTAAAAGCATATTTGAAGCAGGATTCAGTGAATATTATCCCAGCAGTATTTTTGAAGGGCCAGAGACAGAAGACACGGTGTATTGATTTTGAAGAACTCTCATAAGTACTAGGCTAAATGAAACAATAATTCATTAAAATCTGATACAATCTGATTAAAAACTGTACATTGGAAAGAGACAAATGCCTCTGGAAAGAGACAAATTTCTCTTGACTTTTTCTATATATTTTAGTTACCATTTACCACGACCATTAAAAAAAATCCAAATCTCTTTTTTCAATGTTCATCTTACATGAATGCAACTTGCTCATCTTATCTTCTTTAACCCATTACCCCATAGCATGTTTCTAGTTTTGAAAATAGGTGACCACTTAAAGCAGGATGAAAGTATTCTGCTTTACTTTCAGCCTGCTTTAAGCAAAAATCTGCTATGATATAGAAACTAGTTCTTTATGGTGCATATTCATACATATTGGAACTTTTGTCTTCAGGGGAGACTGGAGGAATAAATAAATCATGTGTAGCAGTTGCGCATCCTTTAGTATGGCGAATTGGCCTTTTAAGATGAGCAAGCTAAAGGTTATAGTGTATAGTATAGACACATCTCTTGATTGCATGATTTTCAGTTGCATTTTATGACAATGTAAGTTAGACTAGTTCTATGTTTTTTACTTGTTGGAAAGTGAGATTTAGTAATAGAAATCGGTGAATCAGTCCAGTTTAGTAGATAGTCACATGGTTCTATCTTCCTATGTAATGACTAATGAGACCCTGACTACTGTTCGGTCTCTTATTTGCCACTGGTCTCTGACTGATAACTATCTAAGGGTGCTTACAGTTGTTAACTGTATTCTGGAACTGTTAAGTTTCAGACTTAAGGGCATTTCCGCATCAGGATAAACCTGTAACATTCCGGACGTTAGTCTGGGCAATGCCACGGGTGAGATTCTGCTCTGCAGAAATAAAGTTGACATGCTACTTGGGATAATATCGTTATAAATATTTGAATAAGATGCTTGAATAAAAGCAGTAAATTGACATCTGTTTTCTAGTCGTATTCCCCGTCCAACCAGGCTATACCCAGAGTACAAACTAGAGGAGTGTAGCGCTCCTGGGTGGGATCAAGACAGCTGGGTCCCCTTGTCCTGCTACACATGTAAAAAGGCGTATTTATGGAGTAATGGGTTAACTCTTTGTATGCTAGTTTTTTATTTGTTTTGATTTTACGTCACTTTTAATAGTATTTCATTCATATCGCGACGTCCAGTTAATTACAGGGGAGGAAGACCCCAGAAGTCCTTTATGCACTGTTTCAGACACAAATCGGCAAATGGGTAGAACCACCGACCTTCCGCAAGCCAGCTGGAAGGCTTCCTCACATGAAAAATCGAAACGACCCTGCTGGGATTCTAACTCACAGCGGTGAGGAGCTCAGTGATGTTAGTCACAGTGACTACACCACTAGGCCACGGAGGCCCCCGTTTGCTAGCGACAAAACCATGTTTACCCACATATACGCTCTGTAACCATCCGGGGTAAAAAAAACATGAGATCTAGGACATTGATTTTCAATTATCAAGACTTCTGCTGAAGACTGAAATCTTGTCGGTTATAAAAGTTAAATAAAAGCTCTTGAGAGCTTATGTTATTTGTATAATAAAAGCTCTTGAGAGCTTATGTTATTTGTATATGTCTTGCCGACTCAAAATAAAGCTTATCTTATCTTCCTTGTACAAATGTTAAATTGATTATAAATTGGATATAGTTAATGACCATTCAATTAAAACCCATAAACGATGAGCTGTTTCACACTGATGAGGCTTAGAATCATAGACATAGTAAATCTTCACTAAAATGGACAACTCCAATTTATCCTAAATATCAATTCACAGTGTCAATCTGTACAAATGTAAACAAAGTATGCCTACACTCTACTGACGCATAGCATTAGACAGAGAGTGATAGAAATAAGCAGATTGATTTCTAGATTTTGAAAAATGTTTGAGAAATCGTCAATAGGAAGACCGATTGCCCAAACTCGCCAGCCAAGTGCTCCTGTCACTCCTGTCAAATAGCCAGTACTACTGATTGATTAATGGCATTCCATTTATTAGAATGTTATAAAATTTGGACAACAACTTCCTTACTTTGCAGAATTATGTGTTCGCTGTTGCTACCATAAATGGCAAATGTTTACATATGGATGAAAGTAAATAAATCAAAGTAATCCGCATGAAAAATAATCGGTGGTACATAATATATACAAAGACGTGAGACTCACTTCGTGTCAACTTCACAGCACGGAATTACACAACACAAATTTGTAAATTCCGTGTAATGTGTAATTCCGTGATTTGAGTCTCTTATAAATCGATTCATGAAATTAGTGGACGTTGTTCTAAATATGTTGAACATTCAACCATTGTCCACACTTTCTAAAATAGAATCTATATTTTGACAACAGGATGAACGTGTCAAACAGTTTCTGAGAGCCTGATTGAACGCCGACACTGGGCGTATCATCTGGATCCAATATAATCATGGGTTCTCCATTAGTTGCAAGTGCTTTGTACTCAATGATTTGTATGGCCCCAGAATCTGTGATTCGGGGGCATGTAGTTTTTGCCCTGACCGTCCGTTTACAAGTATGCAAAACCTTAACATTGCCGATAACTTTTGAACTGCTTGACATATGACTTTCATATTTGATCTGTACGTGCCTTGTCTTGTGTCAAGGCCTTTCCAACTATGCCAACATTTTGCCCTTGTTATCAGGACCTTGACCTTTGACCTACCTTTGTAAAAATCTTTGAATGCCTATAACATTTGAACCAGTAGGCCTACTAGGCCCAGGGTTTCCATATGTGTTTTGTATCTTTCTTGTGTTAAGACCTTTCCAACCATACTACAACGTTTTTCACCATGTGACCTTGACCCTGACATTGACAATTGACCTATTTAACCAACCCTTAACCCAAAACCTTAAACATGGACTATAATTCTTGCACTAGTACACATGGACCTTTTATGCTTGGCTTGTGCAATCCTTATGTCAAGACCTTTATGGCCATGTCGACATTTTAGTCCTTAATTGTGTTCTTGACCTTTGACCTAATTTTGTAAAAATCTTTTTATGCCTATAACATTTGAACAAATAGGCATAGGCATAGGGCTCATTTTTATGCCCCGCACGACTTATTCGAGGGGGGCATATTGATTTTGGTCTGTCTGTTTGTTTGTGTCTGTTTGTCCGTCTGTCCACAACTTAACCTTGGTCATAACTTTAGAACTCCATAGGCTAGTGGACTTATATTTGGTATGTGTACTCACCGTACGAAGCTCTTGAACTCAAAACAATTTCGGTCATGTCCGACAAAGGTCAAAGCCATTTAGAGGTAAAATAGGGTGTAGTTAACATTGACCATAACTTTGGAACTGTATCTGATATAGACTTACTATTTGAAATGTGTACTCAAATAAAGACGCCCTTGAGTTTGGTATAAATTGAGTCATATCCAGCAAAGGTCAAGGTCATTTAGAGATAAAATACGGTTAGTTTAACATTGGCCATAACTCACGAACTACATGTGATAGAGACTTCATCTTTAGCTTGTGTACTCAACCCAAGAAGCTCTTTAGCTCAGTAAAGTTTGGTCATGCCAGGCAAAGGTCAAGGTCATTTAGAGGTCAAATAGAGTTAATTCAAAATTGACCATAGGCCTACCTCTGGTTTAAAATCTAGAAAAAAACTGGTTTCTTTGTACATTTTCATCATGTGATCCAAGCCAGTGCAGTTTTGCCGATGAAGGGGATGTGACATCTCCGAAAATTCCAAAGTAAAGGAAAAAACGCGTTGCTCTGAGTAAAAGAACCTATCTACTCATGTTTAGAATCTGTTTCTGTGTTTTGACCTACTGACTTAATTTTAACCCTACACAACCCATATTCACACATTGCCTAGCTTTTGTCAAAATAATTGTTCTAAGCAAGTTTCAAGACAATAGGGTAAAAAATATGACCCCTTGAGTCGCCAAAAGCTTTTTCTGCGATTTGAACTAGTGACCTACTTCGATCATGACCCCACATGGCGTATATTCTTGCATGACCTAAATTTTATCCAGGACATGACACTGACAAACTATCATAAAGATATAGCCAAAAATACAACTTCGCCCTCTGGTGACCATGTGTTTTGACGGATAAATGCCTGTCAATTGAGAACCATTTGGGGAAATTAAAATTGAAACGGACCAGTGCTTTCGGAGGAGAAGATTTTTCTAGAGTATGTGCATAGTTGCCTTGGCAACAACACAACTGGGGCCCGTTTAATAAAACTTCGTACGATAAATATTGTCGTAAGTCAGATTGTAAAAGTCTCAATTATTTAAATATTTCTTCATCTAATCATGTCTTGTGACATCTCTTTGGAATCGTCTTGAAAAAGACAGGATTGGATCGCTTTCTTTGAACAGCTTTTAAAGCGCAGTCCAACAGGTTGTTTCTGACAATGTTTGGTTACACTGAGGCTATGTACGTCAGAAAAAAAGTCATTTACAATTATTGACGGACGAACAAACAGACGGACTGACGACGGAGAGATTGGGTATCGCAAAAGCTCATCTTGAGCACTGTGTTTTCAGAAAAAAGCAGAACTCGTCTGCTAAACTGGGTTTACATCGTCTGTGTCTTTTCATCGGCAATGTTCAGTTTCTTTTTTCGTTCGGAAAGTCAGATATATTTACCCCTTCACTGCCATGACGTCATCAATTTTAAACAATTTCCGTCTGCTTTTATTTCTAAAATTAAATATTTAGTTATTTTGACTGATGAAATATTCAAATGAGTGTAAAACAATTTGTATCCTGATCAGACGACGCGTTACGCGGCGTCTGATCAGGATCCAAACTATTTTCAAATTACTAGTGTACTCGGGGCAAGCACAGGTACTTGACACATACTTTATTATCTATTAATCCCCCCCCCCCCCCCCTTTAATTTTTTTTTTTTTTTACTATACTTCTATTATATGTATCTATAATAGAAGTATATTAAAAAAAATTAAAAAGGGGGGGGGGGTGTTAATAGATAATAAAGTATGTGTCAAGTACCTGTGGGGGCATGGCAGTGAAGGGCCCACCCCTCAATCTTTATCGTCTAGTATAACTCTTTCATCACCATTAACTCGCCTGCTTATTCAGTAAGACAGTAGTTTGTATCTTGTTTTTTTTTCAAAGCTAGGTTTTTTGGTAAAGTGACTGATAACATGTCGAAATTGTTGTCTAACAGTTTGGATCCTCATGATCAGATGCCACACTATGCAGCGTCTGATCTGGATCCAAACTATTTGCAAAGTGGAATGTACTCGCATATGACCGTGACAGATTTAAACGCTGAATCCTTTGCTGGAGTACTAAAGTGTCGAGGATTCGAACTCAAAGTATGCGACAGGGTGCGGACAGACCAGACGGTTTGAACCCTTTCCCCCTTAGAAGCGCCCTTGGGTGCATTTAATTTATTCCCCATCGAAGAAAAAAGTTCTAATTTATACAGTCATAAACATGTATCAAAAGAAATACTTTCTATAGCCTAGCTGGTGAAAGCTTAAAGCAGGCTGAAAGTAAAGCATAATGCGCCTTCAGGCGCATTATGCTTTACTTTCAACCTGCTTTAAGTGTCATCTGTCTTCAAAACTAGACACAGGTCAAGGGGTAAAGGGTTAATCTCATGGCTAATTTTATTACAGGTACCGAAATATATGTCAATCGCTGACATTCACAAATTAACCCTTTTATCATTGACCAAACGTTAAAATCACCTGTACCCAACTGTGTTACTGTTATTCTATGCTAGGTAATAAAAAATACAGCATTATTTACCACTAAAAAGGACATATTCACCACTGTTAAAATTACAGTAAAATAAACTATCACAGTTTATACAATGTTATATAGCAGACCTCTGCGTCTGTTTAAAATAAGATGGCAGGATTTGGCAACAGTGCGTATTAAATATTCATTCTAACATGGCACGCGTCTTGATCACTATAAAAATAGAACAAGCTCATCGTGGTATACCCGAGACGTTTTACAACGCTCTTCCCTACCCAACTCCTCCCGCGCGTGTTACATAAAGACCTTATTCTTTTAACCAGTCATGTTACTGTGATTTCCCAATTTTTCGGTCTTGTTTCATGTTATGTTTGTTCTATGCCAGATGGTGGGTCGGTAAATGTGTTTTGTGTGTGGGAATTTTCTGCTGTACGTAAATTTACTGTTGGGTGTTACATTCTTGTAAAAGCCGCGGGAGAAGTTATTCGGTCGAAAAACTGCATTCGCTGAGGAAACAAGTATGGAACATTTGATTTCCTTTCTAATTAATTTCTTTAAATCTGGTCATGTTAGAATCGAAATAATCTATGTTCTACCGTTGTGAAACTGTATTTTACATCGGCTGATCGTTGTGATGCGCAGGAATTGACCACTCAGGCCTTCGGCCATCGTGGCCAATTCCTGCGCATCACAACTCCCAACCGTTGTAAAATACCGTTTCACAACGGTAGAGCATAGATTATTTCTTAATTCTAACATGACACGCGTTTGGGTCACTATAAAAATAGAACAAGCTCATCGTGGTATACCTGAGACGTTTTACAACGCTCTTCTCAACCCCGCTCCTTCCGCGGTTATATGACATGACGTGACCTCATGCATTCATACGTTCTGATTTTGAAATTTCTTACGTTATTCATATAGCCCGTAAATACCATATACTTTTAATCAGTTATGTTACTGTAATTTTCCCATTCTTCTGTCTTGTTTCATGTAATGTTTGTTCTATGCCAGATTGTGGATCTTTAAATGTAAATTTACTGTTCGGTGTTAGATTCTTGTAATGCAGCGGGAAAAGTTATTCGGTCGAAAAACTGCATCCGCTGAGGAAATAAGTATGGAACATTTGATTTCCTTTCTAATGAATTTCTTTAAATCTGGTCATGTTAGAATCGAAATAATCTATGTTCTACCGTTGTGAAACGGTATTTTACAACGGTCGGTCGTAGTGGTGTGCAGGAATAGACCACTCAGGCCTTCGGCCTTCGTGGTCAATTCCTGCGCACCACAACTCCCAACCGTTGTAAAATACCGTTTTACAACGGTAGAACAAAGATTATTTCTTAATTAGAAAATATGAAAACAAACTTATCATTATCATTTCTAGAGTTAAAAAGAGTGTCAACTTCAGAAGCCTTTGTAAAAATAAAATTTTGATATCATTCAAATATCACATTTCATTATAACATGGAATTCATTTTCTATGCAGTTTTTGCAAAATGGACAAACCCCGAGTTCTTCAGCCAACCTTTCGAATCGACCCGTCTCTATGCGCAGTGGGACAACACTTGAGCGGAATTTGCTTAAAGATGATCTGTGTTTCGCTGGTAAAATCATTTTAACATAATTTTCGGTTCCATAGTTTTGTTTGAAAAGTTTATAGGTTCTCAATTTGTTACCTCCATTACCAGACCTAGATTGCTCTTTATTAACGGTGTCACTCCATTTGGCATTTAAAGCGTTCCAGGGCTGCTCTTTTAGTATCACTAAAATTTCAGATACTCTATAAAAACAGTTTTTACATGTAAATTCAACCATCCACCTGTCCGTTCGCGCATTCATTAAATCGTTCATTCTGTGATTCATTTATCAACTCATTCATTCGTTGCATTTGTTTATCCATTCAATCACACCATACACAAACTTTAAGCTGCTAGGGTCTTGATCTGTTATGACCGGATTACTTGCCCCTGTCAGCGGATTAGTTTTTAAGTACCCTCTGTTTGAATGTGTGTAATGACAATTAATCGTCTTGAAAATAAATACATAAATGTATAGCTATCACTGAGCGCATTTAAGGTATTTAATAGAGCCGTGAGGACATATATATGGGAATGTCGTGATTTAAACGTAACAAAATAACATGGAATTGGATATGCCATTGGGTAGGTTCACACATTATACTGTATTTTCCTACTTCCAAAGACAATGGAAGGTCTAAACTTATAAAATAATTTTGACAGCTAAAATGAAAAATAAATGTTCGTCATAAATGTAAGTTTGTGTTTTGGAGGATCTGATCTGGTCCCAAACTGTTTGCAATGGCCAACAAAGTTTTCAGCATAAACACGTTTACATTGTATTAGTAAAGGAAAGCGTCTTCACTGAACATAAACGAAACTTAACATGAACCAAGTTACAGTGGAAAAAAGTAAAGTTAATTGCTATTCTAAAGAACACTCAAATTAATATTATGCTGTCCAATTAATGGTTTACAAAATTAATACACAATTAACAACACCCAAACGCTGTTTTTTTATACTGGTACATATGTGACCAAAGCGGGTCCTCGAACGATCAACAGTTTGTCTTCTTCTGAGTCTCTATCTGTACCTCGTTCCAAGTGTCTGTCTGTCTTTGAGTCTATTTTTTTTGTCTCTCTTTATGTTAATGTCATTTTGTCAGTTTTTCTTTGTCTATCTGTTGTCTTACTGTCTGTCTTTTTGTCTTTGTCTTTCTGTTTCTCTGTGTGTCTCTGACATTTGTCTGTGCGTGTGTCTTTCTCTGTCTGTCTCTCCATCTCTTTGATTGTCTATGCATACATAATCTTGTCTGTTTACGGTATATATCCCACGGTCTGACTATCTCTCTCTCTCCCTCTCTGTCTCCCTCTCTGTGTGTCTCTGTCTCTGTCTCTCTCTCTCTGTCTCTCTCTCTCTCTATATATATATATATATATATCACGTTGTTACCATGATCATATTGTATTTATTCCCCTGATGAGTATTAAACGAAACGCGTTGGGAAATAAAAGTTTAAAAAATCCAGTGAATGTCTTCAACTTTTTTTACTTAATTTACTCGTTCTGAGTTTCTTTCTTTTAAATATATATATATATATATAAATGAAGAAGGAACTCGATGCTGGAAATAAATATCGGAAAAAGACGTTATGGTGTGGTCGCTGTGGTGTAGTGGTAAAGCATGCTGGACCGGCAATCCAGAGACCCGTGGTTCGATTCCCGGCCGCGGCGGCTGATTTTTCATAACGTCTTTTTCCGATATATATATATATATCTCTCCACCAGTGTGTCTGTTTCTTCTGACGGTATGTCTGTCTTCTCCCCACCCCTGGTCCCCAATGTATAGACCAAACGCTAGTATTTCCCAGTGAACGCATTTGAGCTAACAGTCACGTTCGAGCTTGATCAGATGCCGATTAACTCAACGTCTGATCAGAATCCAAGCTGTTCGCTACTCAAATTAAAATACATTTCATGATTTAGTATACCGGCAACATTATATTATAAAGGCTGACATTTTCTATATTTAATGGTCTTGCTTATGCCTTTATATATATACAGTTCTGTGTCAATAGATGAATAGTTTCTTCTCCACTGTAAAATTAAATTGAGATTTCATATTCGCCCAGACTTCCTGGACATGCCAGACACCAGTAACAAATAGAGCTAGAAAACAATCTCATATAATTATGTAGTCTAGACATC
Organism: Gari tellinella; assembly: GCA_922989275.2. Taxonomy (NCBI): domain Eukaryota; kingdom Metazoa; phylum Mollusca; class Bivalvia; order Cardiida; family Psammobiidae; genus Gari; species Gari tellinella. The sequence continues at coordinate 50,494,378 of OV277864.1, forward strand.
CGTATTATTTGTGTATTTGTGATTAGAAGGCGGGCAAACCTTGATGGTAGACGGATGCGTGAAGCAGAATGAAGGTAAATCAGAAAGCTCAAGTAAAGAACATTCTGGTATAAATGTACTTTTGTTTATCCTGATTTAACCTCATTCACTTAATTCTTCATTCTGTGCAATGGTATTGTCCCGGCGTCTCATCAGGATAGAAACTGTTTCGGAAACTTGTCGATATATCTAAGATAATGTGCCAAGATATAAATTTGAGGAGAAAGAAACAGTAGACCTATGACGTCATGGCAGCAAGAGATTAGCTAATCACATGTCATCAAATACAGTAAAACCCCTCTAAACCGGAACCTCTAAATACCGGAATTCTCTCTAAACCGGACAAACATTTCGGTCACGTTTCCAACCCTTCTTTGTTTTCAACCGTTACTCAATAAATATGCCTTTTTTTATACGCCTTCGATTTGTTCCTTCACTGAAGAAAATACATTCATGAATAAGCAATTATGTATCATCAGAAATATTTCCTTTATTCTAGCATACTTTTTATGATAGCTTAATTGAAGCAGGTTGAAAGTAACAAAGAATGCGTTTTAACTTTTAAATACGGGTATGTTTGACTTAACCGAGTTCGAGATATCGAAGTTCGACTACACGAAAACTTATCCAAGACTCGTACGGACGGACAAGAGTAGCGCTACATATATTATTAATAATAACAATAATAATAACGACTTTATTTCATGTGGATTACATAGTTGGTATCGAACAAACAAACCAATTTTCAATATGGCCAACAAACAAAATTAACATATATACAACACGAAGGAACATGATTACAAATCAGTATTTTTTAAACCTTTGCAAACAGAGTGGACCAAGAAAAGACAGTTCCTGTAGGATCTTTCCACAGGGACTACTCTGTTTACTTAAATAATTTTAAAAATTAAGCTGAAAATGATAATGTATAAGTGTCATTCTGAGAATTCAAGATTTGTTACCTACATGAATATTTATTAGGTATAGAGGCAATATAAGCCCAAATAAAACGACGATTTAACAAATAGCAAATATCTAGATCAGTGAAATTTCATATCAAACGGGAAGGAACATACCAAAGATACTTTAAACCCTTTACTCCATGGTATATTTCTAGTATTGATATGCCCCGGACCACTTCATAGCGATGCATAAACTTGTACTACATGTATAACCCTTTACTAACTTTACCCAATAACGTGTTTCAAGTTTTGAAGACCACTTAAAGCAGGTTGAAAGTAAAGCAGAATGTGTCAGGCTGCATTACTTTCAGCCAAATTACAGTGGAGAATCTGTTATTCTTTCCCGTTTAAACGCAAACGTACGCAAACGCAAAGCACTAAAACGTTGAAAAGAACAACTTTTGGACAATTCTGATAATTCTTGTTTATCTTGACGGCAAATAGTTTGGAGCCTGATCAGACGCCGGGTTACCCGGCGTCTGATCTGGCTCCAAACTGTTTGCACTGCAAATAATAGTTTTAGCGTAAACGCGTTTATTGGGAAAGAATAACAGATTCTCCACTGTATAAAGCTACCATCTGCTAGGACAGAGACAGTATGTGTTATGGTATGTATTCATGACTGTATAAAGTGCCCACTATTTTCTAAAGTGTCGGAGAAATAAATTAATGGCGTAACAAGGCACATTTATGGAGTAATGGGATAAATAGAAAATCTTATCACTGTATGTATAATGACCCTAAATGGATTAAGAAGTGTAACCCCCTCTCTGCCTTACCCAGAAAACCATATAGTTATTTGCAACAGTTTGGATCCTAATCAGACGCCGCGTAACGCGGCGTCTGATCAGGATCTAAACTGTTTGACACTCATTTTAAAATTTCGAAAATAAAAATACCTAAAATTTAAATTTGAGAAATAAAAGCAGACGACAATTGTTTAAAATCGATGACGTCATGGAAGTGAATAGGATTAACCATTTCCCCAATATAAGCACATTTTTGCGCATTTAAATAGAGACATTAATATTAAATAGTATTAAGACGGACATCTGATTGCCTAAAGTAAGGCAGACACAGGGCTGCCATTTCTCCGGATTTTTCCGAAATCTTCGGATTTTTATTCCAACAGATGGAAGCTTAAAGCAGGCTGAAAGTAAAGCAGAATGTGCCTTACGGCGCATTCTGCTTTACTTTCAACCTGCTTTAAGCATCACGTGTCTTAAAAACTAGAAACAGACAATGGTATAATTATCGCGCTTGAAAATTTGGAAATTTTGAACTCTTAGGATTTTCTTTATCAACTTATGGAAGCCCTGAAGACAGAATGCACTGAATGAGTTTCCTGTCTTACTTTCAATCATATTGAACCCGTTCTTCTCTTCACTTTAGGGTTTTACAGATAGGTTGCTGCTTAACCCTTTCCCTTATAGAAGCGACTTTTAGCACATTCATTTTATTCATCCGCTGAAGAAAATAGTTCCAAATTATACCGTAATGAATATGTGTCATATTAAATACGTTCCTTATTCTAGCAGTTAATAGCTTAAAGCAGGCTGAAAGTAAAGCAGAATGCGCCTTAGGGCGCATTCAGCTTTACTTTCAACCTGCTTAAGTAGTGACATATCTTCAATTCTAGAAACAATGCTATCAGGTAAAGGGTTAAAGCAGACTGAGAGTTAATCAGAAAACTATTGCAGGAACTTTCTGCTTTAATTTTAGCCTTCGTTATGTAGTCACGTGTCAGGATGCAACAGGGGCGTTTTTCTATTGCTCTTTATCAGAACAGGGTAGACACATGGAAATGCTGTAGGTAAAAAGGAAGAAAAAGAAGACAAAAACACCAAAAAACTGTCTTGACCCCCTCACTGGCATGACGTCATCAGTTTTAAACCGTCGTCTGCTTTTATTTCTCAAATTAAAATATATAATGAATGTCTGATCAGAATACAAACTGTTTGCAAATAACAGTTTTACTTGGAGTAAATGGGATTAAGCAGAGAAAACAAACTAAATGGCTTATGGCTAACGATTTGAGCTCTAGTGATGAGTAAAGTTTTGCAATCTGTATTCAAGCTGTTTGTCACTCATTAATTTTTTTTTCTGTCAAAATGTTCATTATGTTCCTTTGAGAAAAACAGCAGACGACATTACAGCCATGAATAGGTTGACATAACTGTCCGGTTTAGGGAACTGCGGCAAGGGTCTTTATAAAGAGGGAGTAGTTGTAGGGAGGGCATTTGTAGGAGGGTCGTTGTAGGGAGGGAGCACTGTATTTACAATCTGTGTACAATGTACGGTTGTACCTATGAATTTTAAGAGTACACCTGGGTCAAAGGTTATACAGCTTTTGAGTTGAGTCTGAGTTTGTTCTAAAACATTAGATTGGTCAGATTGGAGCCTAGGATTGGGAACGACTTCAGACTCAACTCATACGCTTTATAACCTTAGACCAAGCCCTATGCAAACACTGTAGCTCGAAATCTGGGACTTAATGCCATTCTGACCCTGAATTTAAAAGAAATTTCGAAAATGCTTATTTAAGAACAGTAGCAGAACGACAAATGTTGCAGACGAAAAAAATTACCCAGCATGCAAAGAGTTAATGAGTAAAGGTGCAGTAACTCCTACACTTGCAGCGAAATTATCAAAAGGCAGTCTGTGACCGGTCAGGCCACTGGGGTATTAGTTCCTATTGTTTATGCCAATCCTTTGTCAGCAAAACAAATAGGATTAATTCATTTATGAAAAGAGCAAGATTGAAAGAATCTCAGCCTTAATTTAATCCTATAAATCCACAGATTAGTAAAAGTCTGGTGGTACCGACTGGTCGCCTGTATGTAAATCAAATATATAAGAGTTGTATTCACTTCAGCATCAGAGCCGGACCCAGAAGCACAGCGTGCACGTGTACATGTGTACTTGTATGGCACCGAATAGGATATTTGATTTAATTCATATACTATATAAATGTGTTACTTTTAAGGTGACAGTTTAAAAATTACTTTTAAAAATGACAGTTTTTATTACAAACTCGAGTGCCACTTTGCGTTTTCTGCTAAAAGACATTCATGCTCAACTGAAAAAAATGCAGATAAAAGGGGTATATGAGAGATAATATAAGAGATAAAGGGGGGGGGGGGGTAATACACAATACAATTCAAATTGACACAAGGCAAATTTCTATACTCTATAGGTACTTGTATGTTTTGAAATCTACTGTTCTTCGAACATTTCAAAATTATCTAAACGTATGATTATGTGGTCGAACAGCTAAATACTTTCAACCTAGCTGCTTTAATCTATTATCTGCTGGAATATAGAAATATTAATTATGAATTTATTTGTGACAGTATCAATTGAAACTGTGTTCTTCAGTAGTGACATTAGTTAAAGGCGTAAAAGGGCGTATTTATAGGGTAATATGTTAAAACATCTGATAATATTAAGGTCGTGACCGTTGCTGCTCCTGCATATGGTATTGAGTGTTACAGTGGAGAAAACGTTATTCTTTCCCAATAAACGCGTTTACGCTAAAACTATTATTTGCAGTGCAAACAGTTTGAAGCCAGATCAGACGCCGGGTAACCCGGCGTCTGATCAGGCTCCAAACTGTTTGCTACCAAGATAAACATGAATTATCAGAATTGTCAAAAATTTGTCATTTTCTACGTTTTAGTGTTATGCGTTTGCGTACGTTTGCGTTTAAACGGGAAAGAATACCGTCTTCTCCACTGTAGGTGCGAAGCTGGGGCTGTGTCCTTTTAAGATTATTATTCTTTTGGATAGAGTAAACCAGAAATTTTGAAAAAAGTAATAAGTTGGGGGAAATCATCCTGGGGGTGGGGGTGGGGGGGGGGGCATTGTTTCTGAGTGTGTTATTTATTCTGGCATGAAGTGCCTTGGAGCGAACAGTTCGTACAAAGTGACGAAATGGCAGGGTTTTTTCCCATTATTTCTCCACATACGAGTACATATGGAGATTGTAGAAAACGTAATTCTTTCCCGTTCTAACAAACTAATCGCAACTCAATGAAACAAAATACATGTACTAGTACAGAAAATTACAACTTTTTGACCAAAATCATTTCTATCTGGGTGACAAATAATTAGGAGCATGGTCAGATGCCAGGTTCAAGACCCGACGTCTCCAGTGACCCGTACTACATTTAGGAAAAGTAAAGTAAAGCAACAATTCGTAATCAACGAAGCTGGATATTCATGTAGGTAACTTGCATTTTAGGCATGGAGGAAAGGTTTAAACAATGCCGATGGACCTTTAGAGTAATTGCTTAACAAAACGGAAAAGAATATGTATCGTTTTTTACTCAGGCACTTGCATACAACGATTGGTTTTTACCATAAAACATCACATAATGCATAATAATATATTATGTGGTTTCTGGTCGGATAAAAAGGAAGTCTTGGGACACTTTAGCATGAATGACGGTTGAAGGTAGATACGGTACATCGGAGAAGACGCGTTCAAAAAGTAATGACAAACAAACGCAAAGCTCTAAAATGTAAAAAATGACACTTTTTTTTGAAAATGTTAACAAAGTATTTTCAATTTGTTTGGCAAACAGTTTGGAGTCTGATTAGACGCCGGATTACCAGGTATCTGATCTGGCTCCAAATTTTTTTGTAATGAAATATATTGCTTTTGCACAAGCGCGTGTTTTAACCCTTTCACTCTCATTAACGCTTAAACGCGCGTTTGCAAACAATTGGGATCCAAATCAGACGCCGTGTAACGCGGCGTCTGATCAGGGGTCCAAATTGTTTAACACTCGTTTTGAAATTTCTTCAGTCATACTGCCTTATTTTTTTATACCTTTGAAACTATACTACAGACATAAATATGAAGCAGACGACATTGAAACGGTGAAGGGGTAAAAATCTCACGAAAAATTTGGCAGTGAAAGGGTTAATTGTGAAATAAATTCAACGTCTTATATTTAACGTATTATCAACTGTATGTTCGTGGGGATGGCGATGGTGTATGAAAGGACAATGCCATTTTATTGTGGGAGATCGATCTGAAATCAAAATAAAATATTATATACTAATTAAAATTTAAATCGAGTGAAGTTCACTTTATAGGGTATAGCAATTAGTTCGCAATTGATCAAACTGAACAGACATTAGATCGCGGTATTGGCAATTAACCCTTATATAAATCATTTTTATTTAACAATTGTCGTCTGCTTTTATTTCTCAATTTTAAATTTTAGGTAGATTGACTAAGGTTGTATCGTAATGAGTATCAATTTATCAAACAGTCTGGATCCTAATCAGACGCCGCCTTACGCGGCGTCTGATCAGGATACACACCGTTTGAAAATACAGGTTCACTAGGTGTAAGCCAGTGAAATAACCGTCAACACTGACAGCAAACGTGTGATCCCTCATCCAAACAGTTTCGATCTATAGATGAAATGCTCAGTAACTCGGCGTTTTGTCTGGATGCAAACTGTGTATCACTCTTATAATATGAAATGGCTGACATTTTTACATTGAGAATAATAATAATAATAATAATAATAACGACTTTATTTCATGTGGATTACATATTTGGTAACAAACAAACAAACCAATTTTCAATATGGTCCACAAACAAAATTAACATATATACAACACGCATTTATGTGAGAAGGGAACAAAATCAGTATTTCTAAACCTTTGCAAACAGAGAATGATTTCAGTTGATAAATGCTGCACAAACGAAAAGTGGCAAACACAAGAAAGGTAACACTATATATATACAACAACAACAACAACAACAACAATGACGACAGCTAAATATAATTAACCCTAACGTCGTTGCTGCCATCCTTTACAAACAGTGTAGATATAGATAACATGGGCTAATGTGGTTGCCCTTTGAAAATCCTCACCAAACAGTTTGGATCCTGACCAGACACCGCGTAACGCGGTGTCTGGTCAGGATCCAAACTGTTTGACACTCGTTTTAGAATTTCTACAGTCATACTGTCTCATTTTTAACTTTGAAACGACATTACAGGCAACAAAATTGAAGCAGACGACAATGAAACGGTGAAGGGGTAAACATCTGCCGAATAATTTGAGCACCAAAAGGTTAAATTGTCAGCATTCCAAAGGTTGACATATTCACTGACCGAAACCAACAGCATTTGTGACGATATTTGATCCAGATCAGATATGGAATAACTCTGTCTTTGATCAGGATCCACACAGTTACACTGGAGAATCTGTTATTCTTTCCCGTTTAAACGCAAACGTACGCAAACGCAAAGCACTAAAACGTAGAAAAGAACAACTTTTGGACAATTCTGATATTTAATGTTTATCTTGGTGCCATACAGTTTGGAGCCTGATCAGACGTCGGGTTACCCGGCGTCTGATCTGGCTCCAAACTATTTGCACTGCAAATAATAGTTTTAGCGTAAACGCGTTTATTGGGAAAGAATAACAGATTCTCCACTGTAGTCAAAAGGTCTAAAATCTTAATTAAAAAGAAGAAGCAGACGACAATGAATAAACTTTCGATGAAGCAGTGAAAGGTTTTAAAAATGAAATGTATATACATGTAGTAAAACCTCTCTATTACGCTCACTAAAAAAGTATAAAAGACAGGTAACAGCTTAAAGCAAGGAGGCAGTAAATAAGAAAACTTTATTGTTGGCGTACCTATTGTCACCTTGCTTTCAGCAGTCACCTGTCGTAAGCACATACTAATTAACTTTATGGACGTAACTTTGAGAGGGTTTACTGTAATTTATAACCTATAACCAGAGCTCCAGATAAGGGGAGTATTTCAAAAACTATTTTTTTTATTTCTGCTTTAAACCCTATGGTGTTACTACTCATTAGAATCGTCTCTTTGAGACGATTCTAATGAGTCGTTACACCCTAGGATTTGGTCCTGAAATAAGTGAGAAAATGTTGCATTTGTTCAGTTTTACTCCCTCTTATCTGGAGCCCTGTATAACTTCACTTTTCTTCTCTTCCAGGTGTCGAGCAATGACGTTAATACAGAACATACCCCACTAGACAAAGGAGTACATATACTTCGAAAGTATTTCCACTCTACGCAAAAACAATGATCAGCTACATAACGACTAGTTCAGTTGTCAACTCTAGAAACAGTGTCTTTACTAAAACATAAGAGATTGGAATAACATTTACTGGTGATATATAACACAAAAATACTTAAATATGCAGGTCAGTGATAAAGAGACTCGTGCTGTTTTCTTAAACTTTAAGGAACTCCGGTGTTTGGAGAAAAACGTTCAAGCTTTAGATCTTGAAAAAGCTTATAGTGTGAGTCTTATAACACTAGATCAGAAAGTAGTGAAAGTGCGTGATAAAAAGACACGTGACCGTGTGATGAAGATAAAGTCCCATCTGTCACAGAATGATATCGAGGAACTGAAGAGACTGGACGACAGTGGAAAACTGGGAATCCCCGAGAGTTCGTCCAAACTCGATTCCAGTTTGCGTATCGCCGCGGCAGCGAAGAGGTTAAAATTACTTCCCCGAGCCAAGAGTGCTGTGCCTCGGTTAACAGACACTAGATACGGTGCTAGATCGTCTCATAGAACTCCCCGATCCCCGATCACAGATAGCCGCCCAAAGACGCCCGCTCCTGTTATAAATGAACCGAGCGAAAACACATCAAACTATCCCGTTCCCCGTTCAGTTCGCACTGAGAGGAGAAATTCGATCCAAATAAGATCCCCTGATGAAGAAATGAGGCCATGCGTACCTAAAATAGCATTTGAGGACACAAATGACACTTCTAAAGGAACACCGCGAAAGAAAGATGTAAGAGACAAATCCCCGGTAACTTTTCGTTCAAATGTAAGTAGTAAGCTAGACAGCGACAGGTTTTACCTCAAGATACCGGAAGAATCTGGTCCCAGTACGCCTTCACCTTCGACACCAAGGTCTTCCGGATCAAACAATGCTAAAATAAGACCAGTCAGTGTCCCAGCAACTCAAATCTCCGATTTCGGTAAGATGGAGAAACCAAAGCGTCCAGCTACAACGAATGTAAGAGTAACTGAGGCAAGGCGGAAGTCATTTCTAGAAATACGGAGGGCTTCAACGTTAATCAAATCTGGGAGAACAACTATTCCATTTTCATCACACGAGAAGAAGAAGAAAAAGTCTGCTCTTGAGCAGCCCTACCGTTCTATAAGAGACGGCGCCATGTCGGCGATAAATCTGGACACTAAAGATAATGATATAGGAAACGAACTCTTTAAAGCTATCAAGCAAGGCATACTTATGGGTGAAGTAGCCAATAGTTTATATATAGAGGACAAGATAGACAATTTCTTTACGAATGTAGAGACATACAAGCGAAATAACCCTACCCACTTCGAACCTACTGATTTGACAAAAACGACGAAGGGCAAGGCGAAGGACAGTGACGCAAAACCAAAAAGGAACGAAATTCGGCGACGTCAGCTTCAAATGCAGCTGCAAGACGTGGAAGCAAGAACTAAACTAGCAGAAGAAATGTGGAACAATGTCAACAAATGTCGGTATCTGCGCATGGACGACGAAGATCTGGACTTGTCCGGAGTAAATACACTCGTTGTTGACCAAATGAAGATGCAGAAGAAGCTACAACAGGGCGGCATCGATTAGCCCTCATTCTGCCGTAATATCGTCTGCTTTGAATTTTTGTCGTCTGCAAAATTTGTCAAATGAAGATTTATGCATTTAAAAGTTGAAAACGAGTGTCAAACAATTATGACCCAGATCATACGCCGCGTTTGTATGATCTGGATCCAAATTGTTTGTAAAAAAATGTTAATGCACAACACAGCCATGTCGCGATCGGCAGACAAGGAGTTAGTACATGTAGTGTGTGAATAAGTCCAACTATTTCAGTAAAGGAAGACCCATTATCCCATAGATACGCTTTTAAACCTTTAATTTATTCCTCCACTAAAGAAAATAGTTCCAATTTATCTACAGTCATGAATATGTATCATAAGTATAATTTCCTATATTCAAGCTGATGGTAGCTCAAAGCAAACTAGACGTAAGGCAGAATGCATCTAAATGTATTCTGCTTAACTTTCAACCTGCTATAAGTGATAATATGTCTTCAATGCTAGAAGCAAACTATGGGATAATAGGTTAAACGCCGCGTCGTTCTAAAATAATTTTGGCAATTGCAAACCGTTTGGAAGCAGACCAGAAGCCGAGTTACTCCAGGTACTCCGATTTACTCCAGGTACTCCGATTTACTCCAGGTACTCCGATTTACTCCAACATCAATGACCATATACGCCGCAATTCGAGCCATCAAGAGTGATTTGTAAAAGCTGAAATTACATGTCTTAGGCTTGTTATATAACCAATATCGATGTAAAATAAATACTCGTTAAAGCTTAAACTTTGTATCTAATCAGGGTATACACTGTTTGAAACTTATCAGAGTCAACATCACTCGTTCTGTAACTGTTCACAGTGTAGCCCCTGAACATAAGTTGCAAAACACTGAGGAACTTACCCTTAGCGCGTGCTCTTTGTTTACCTCTGTGATCGTGCTATCCTCTGTTATCGTGTGATTGCAATTCGAGCTCCCAATGTGGTGGCTAATCTGGTTCTACATTTTAGTATATTCTTTATTTATTGAACCCTTGAAGAGTTCAACTCATTACCCCAGAAAATCGCCTTTTTACGCCTTTAAATTATTCCCCCATTGAAGAAAATAATTTATACAGTCATGAATATATATCTTAAGAAATGTTTTCTATATTCTAGCAGATTGTAGCGTTAAGCAGGCTGAAAGTAAAGCACAGAATGCGCCTTAATGTGCATTTTGCTTTACTTTCAACCTGCTTTAAGTAGTCACCTGTCTTCAAAACTACAAACAAGCTATGGGGTAATGCGTTAATGAAATATTCCAGTTTCAAGTTAAGTCTAGTCCATTTATAACTATAGTTTTAGTATTTAAGATTGTTTTTACAATATTGCTTTAGGAGCCCTCTGATCTGGGTCTACACTGTTTTTATTTGACAAGTGTACTCTTAAAAGATGCACTGTTTGCAAATGACGAGTATACCCGTCACAAGTGTTCAATGTGTTAAGGCAATCAATTACTCATGTTCGTAACTAAAGGTTCAAAAAAGTGCTAGACATTCATGTTTGTCCGACCGTCCGGGACAAGTAAATATTGAGCCAGGACAAACCAATTATAAATTCACTTGTCCGACATGACTTGGTTTAAAAGTATATTTTCTACTAGAAGATAAGAAAACGTCTTTAACTAATAATCACTTGCTTAATGCAGGACAAAGGTAATACAGAAAGCTCATATAGGAGCTTTCTGCATTACCTTTGTCCTACATGAAGCGCTCTCCTATGCTTAGAGACCCGGGCAGTGTCTCTTTTATGAAAACATAGAACATCCGGGCTAGTGCCCATTGTGCAAGGACAAGTTATTTTAAATTACTCGTCCGAACATATGTAAATGTCGAACTGTGATTAAATCCTCGTGTTTGCATACCATTTTACTTCTTATTATTATTTCACACCCTATAAACTTTTCCGAGTTTTCTCAATTTTGACCGTCTAATAACGAACGGCAAACCCATTGGCAACGTCAAAAACACAAAGACAAAGTCCCCGTCTTCAAAGACGAACCCAAGTTCACCACTAGCGTCGAGGACAATACTTTTACAATCACAAATGACAAATAACAAGTTTTAGTTTACGTCACCATCAGCGTCGAAGACGAAACTAACGCTATTAGCAAAATCACAGACAATATCAAATTCATGACAACTCAAAGACAGTACCAAAAATTATCAAGGTCGACAACAGTGCTTAACCCATTTGCGCCCAATGGATTTTTCCAATGCTTATACATGTATGTTGGATTTGTGACTGTTTTTCATTTTCATTTTGTTTTAATTTGAATTCTTATCAGAAAACAATATAGACTCTGATCAGACGCCGCATTATGCGGCGTATGATCAGAGTCTATGTAGTGTTTGTCTATGTCCAATATGTGTGTTCGTGGGCACAAATGGGGTTTTCCAGTACCAACGTCAAAGACACCTTCACCAACATGAGAACAATAAATGTACTAATGCCATCATCGATATTAAAATCAATACCAAACTTATCGAAAACAACAAATACAAAACTACAACCATAACCAACATCAAAGACACAATATGCGTTATCAACAACGTCAAATTTAAATAGTCATAACTTTTACCCGAGTAGCAAGGTCAATAACAAATATAAAAATCATCATAAATCACATCAAATACGAGTAAAATACGCCACCACCAACTTTAAAAACAATCCATGTACCATAATATTCACTAAAGTTTAAGAAAATACCCAAACTATCATCAACATCAAAGACAATCTAACACAATTCCCAACATGAAAGACAATACCACAATCATATACAACATCACAGGCAATCCTAACATCATTACCAACGTCAGACAGGGCCTGACGCCAACACAAATCAATCGTCTAAGACTATAGCTAAATCCCGCCAATGGCAATAATTGTATTTCAGTGCTCCCTCTCTACAACGACGTCCAATGGGAGACACAACATGTGTGTGTTGTTCGGAGGAAGTCGTTATAGGGAGGGACAATTAAGATTTGGCGTTACGCGGCGTCTGATCTGGATTCAAGCTGTTTGTCACTCGTCATTATATTTATTCTATCAAAAAAATGTCCACTTATTAGTAAATTTGAGACAAAAACAGCAGACGACAATTTTAAGCAGACGATATTGCAGCAGTAAAAACGTTAGATATAATTGTACGGTTTAGGGAACTGCGACAAGGGTCGTTGTAGGGAGGGAGTCGTTGTTGGTAGGGCCGTTGTAGGGAGGGAACACTGTAACGCCAGTACCAACATCATAGACGCACTGACGCCATTACACCAGTGCCAAAGGTTATACAGTGGAGAATGTGTTATTCTTTCCCAATAAACGCGTTTACGCTTAAACTATTATTTGCAGTGCAAACAGTTTGGAGCCAGATCAGACGCCGGGTAACCCGGCGTCTGATCATGCTCCAAACTGTTTGCCACCAAGATAAACAAGAAATATCAAAATTGTCCAAAAGTTGTTCTTTTCTACGTTTTAGTGCTTTGCGTTTGCGTACGTTTGCGTTTAAACGGGAAAGAATAACAGATTCTCCACTGTATGCTTTTGGGTTATTCTGAGATCGTTCTCAAGTATAAGATTAGTCAGATTATAACTTTGGTTGAAATCGTTTTCAAGCATTTGATTGGTCAGATTTGAGTTTTGCTGAGCAAGAGCTCAAATCTGACCATTTAAATGCTAAGGAACGATCTCAGACTCAACTCAAAAGCTGTATTATAACCTCGGACCCTTTAAGGGTGTATCAATGTCATAAGCCAATTTGTAAAAGTATTTAACTTTTTTTCTAACATTGTTTTTTTGGAAGAGCTGTTTAAGATGAATGAAAAAATGAAAAAAAATATATATGGTGGTGTCCTTGTTTTTGAGCTACAGCGATTTGAAAAAGGTATGTCAAATTTGGACTTTTTTCTCAAATTTTACCCATTCAGGGTACAAGCTTCAGTAAAATTTATTTCGAAACAAAACAAACATGATAATTTGGGTTTCCATTATTTATTTCATGTCTATGGTGGTATTTTCACATATAGAAACCAAATTTAGACAAAGCAGGCACCAGGTTTGAACAATATCGATCCTTGAATATCAAAAATATGCTTTGTATAGGGCATGATTTTATTAGGGTTTTTTATTTTATGAAAAAAAAGTAAAAAAGTTTGAAAATGAAATAGTTCTAGTATTTAACTTTTTCTTATATTCTACCAGATGAAAGCCCATGCTAAGGCAGTTCAAAATATGAAAAGAAATTGAAAGGTCAGTGTTGAAAATTTTAAGTTATTAAAGTAAAAAGAGTTATCTCCCCTTACAAAATTTACAAAAAAGTACCATATCGATGCTATTTAGAGCTTTATAAATTTCACATTTGGTGCCTTTTTTTTCTTAAATTAGTTTTTGTATGAAGAAATACTACCATAGATAGGAAATAAATAACACAAAACCAAATTATCATATTTGTTTTCATTTAAAAAGGAATTTATTGATGCGGGCTGTTTGAAAAGGACAAAATAAGAGGAAGTGGGTGGGGTAAATTTTACATGGCCGTAGAGCCAACTGTTGTTCGCCAAAATGTATACTTTTTCTATTTTTTCATTCATCTTAAATAGCTCTTCAATACAAAACCATCATAGAGTGTTTTCATATACTTTGAAAATTTCCCAAAGTCATGACATTGATACACCCTTAAGTTGTCACTTGTCTTCAAAACTAAAAACAGGCTATGGGATAAAGATTTAACCCTTTCGGCGCCAAATTAATCTGGAGATTTTTACCCCCTGGTCGCTTTTTTGTCGTCTGCTTCGAAATTCTTGTTTGCAAGATCATTTCAATGTAAGATTCAATGTAGAATGACTTAAAATGTCAATACGAGTGTCAAACAGTTTGGACCCTGATCAGACGCCGCGTTACGCGTTTATCCAAACTGTTTGCAAATTCGACTTTGTGCGACGTTGGCGCCGAAAGGGTTAAGGCAAACATACCCGTAGTTCAATGTTTAGCTACAGTGGAGAATCTGTTATTCTTTCCCAATAAACGCGTTTACGCTAAAACTATTAGTTTCACTGCAAACAGTTTGGAGCCAGATCAGACGCCGGGTAACCCGGCGTCTGAACAGGCTCCAAACTGTTTGCCACCAAGATAAAGATGAATTATCAGAATTGTCATAAAGTTGAACTTTTCTAACGTAAGTGTTTTGCGTTTGCGTACGTTTGCGTTTAAACGGGAAAGAATAACAGATTCTCCACTGTACATTGTAAGTGTGCATTACGGGCATATTGGCTTGCGCGAACTCCAATATTCGAAGTACGGTTCAGTTCAGACATAGACATATAGGTTTATTTGGTATTAAACTTATACACATAGTATCTCGTTACATCAGCGTATATAAAATTAAATCACTGTTTAAACAGGTCAAATCATATCACGTGACATACACATTTATATGTATAGACCCAAACAAAAAGAGATCATATGTTTGAGATCAATCAAAAAAAGAAAAAGGAGAAAAAGATTCCTCGGGTAGAATATGAGGAGAATGAATACCTGCTTTCAAACGAACCACGTTATTGGATTTTTGTTATAATCCCTTACTCCACAAATGCGCATTTCGACGTAGTATTAAATCAATGTTTCGTAACATGCATTTTCCTTGTATTACTTATCCTGATTAAGATCCCTGTGAAGTGTTTTTGGCCGCATTTTGTCATGTGGATGCCTAGAACAAACCGAAGCAAAGCAGAAAGCTCCTCTTTCTTATACGCTGAAAATACACTACGTGCCATGGGAAATGGTTAAGACGATGGTACATTTTGCATCTATATAATGTACATGTTATATATTCTAATATGAAACACTAAGTGGAGACCCTAGCCAGAGGACTCCTTTTAATCGTTTGGAGCCCTCTGATTTGAGTCTTCTCTGTTTGCACAGGACAAGTGTACTCTTCACAGATACAGTATTTGCAGAGAACGCCTAAATGCCTGCCTATTGTTTATAGAGAGTGTTATTTTCTTGCAAATTGTTTTTGATTGTTCATATAGATCGTGTTACTGTTGTTAACTATATGATTTGTACGAAGTGCTTCTTTGAGGGCCTCACGGTAGATTAGTCTCCTGACTAAGTGAGTTACCCTCGTAAAATAAAGTCGTTCATTCATTCATCCATTCATTCATTTATTCATTGTATATAACTTAAAGTAACAAAGTAACGCACAGCGGAATATAGGATTCTCTCTCAAAAGCGCACATACACAAGCAGTTTGGGTCCAAATTAGACGTAGTGTAACTCTGCGTCTGATAAGGCTCTGATATGTTTGCCCGTAATATTAAGAAAAAATAATGATTTCCCGCTGTACTAAATATTTACACACATTTTCAACAAGAGTAACAGTCGTTCAAGTAAGTTTGTTCCTAAGCGAAATGAAACAAATTAAAGGACTGAATCATGTCAAATAAACAGGGTAAAGCATATTATCAATGGACCCCCTTTACTAACCGTGTTTCCATGAAATTTGACTCTATATAATTCTATCGGATATTAACCTTTTCACTCTCAATGACGCCATAAAGCGCATTTGCAAACAGTTTTGATCCTGATCAGACGCCGCGTAACGCGGCGGCTGATTAGGATCAAAACTGTTTGCCACTTGTTTTGAAATTACGTCAGTTATACTGCCTTAATTCTAACTTTCAAACGATATTGCAGACAATAATATTGAAGCAGACGACAATATCGCGATGAAGAGGTAAAAAGTACTAAAAACCTCTTAATAAATTTGATGATACATACTTATTATTCGACATTAAACGTACATAGTCGTCTATAGTCTACAATAAACATACAGAGTGGTGATGCCATGCAATTCACAGAAATTAAAATTTTCAATTTACAGAGCATAATGAAAGGGTAAACTTCTTTGTTCTTTCTTTGAAGGCAGTATTACTTTTAGAAATAACAAATAACAGCAATTACCTCCACACTCAAGGCGACAGCTAACGCAGCACTTTCTATAAACATGTATAATACAAGACAAACATCGCCACAAAATTTATGCACAAAGAAGTGAACGGTGTCAATAAGATTAAAACGCTATTGCACATACTCAACTCAACTTTATTCACACCAAACTGCAAATCCGATTCTGATTTTTGTTAAGTAGCTTAAAATTAATAATGTACTAATATTAACTTTATCACAACACAATCTTAAAATATAGAGATACCATTTGAATGGTAACTATTAGATATCGGGTATGACAAGGAAAATGTAGAAACGTAAGCCTTTGAAACTAAGTACAATTAGGAATGTATATTAGATATACATTCCAGGTTTTAGTGGTACGTCTTATAGTATATAATATAAGATTGTACCAGAACGTCTAATATACATTGCTGCTAAAACTGATAAATGCTACTGTTATTTCAATGTGATGGGACTAATGAATCCTCCCCTTTAATAGTCTCTTATAATTCGATTTTGAATCGAATTGCTTTGTCTTTTATTGCATTAAACATCATACAGGATGCCTATAGCAAAATATTTATGAACAGTAGATACTAAATGCATGATATCAGCATGCACACTAAACGTTTACTTTCCTTTTCAGAGGATCATTATGACCCAACTTATCATAGCATGTTTATGAAGATACATTATAAAATGAAATATAAAACTATTCTTTATTTTTTGTTTGTAACTTTTGGATGCTGGCATTTGACAAGCAGCTTCAAGCAGAGTTATTCAGCATCCGAGTTGGATGTAAACTGCTTGTAAATACATGCGGCGGCTGAATAGTTAAAGATGTTCATGGATTTAGATCAGGGGATTCCGAAGTAAACTCGTTTTCCAACATTTTTCCTTTATACATGCACAAAACACCATGATATGATCACTCACAAGAATTGTCTCCTTCTCAGATGGCTATTCTAATGAGTAATGTGACATCACAGTGTCCGCTGCATACACAGAGAATTTAGAATTTGACATACTCTACTTATCTGGAGCCATGGATATTAATTCACACGGCAAAATGAACAGATAATGTGTTGTCTGCTTCTGTTTCCTAAATTTAGAAGATATTACTATATTGAGTGTATACATAGCGACATGAATTTTGAACAGCCAAACAGTTAGGATCCTGATCAGACGCCGATTTTCTAGGTGTCTGGGAATTATCCAGGCTGCCTGTAACTTTTAGTTCACCTGGGGTAACGCAGTTCAGGGGTTAACTATCATGTACATGCTATTACATTCAAACGCCTCAGCACCCTAACATCAACAGATGCTATACAGTAAAACTTTGTTATACTGTCCATACAGAAACTCCTTCTTGCCAAAATCAGTGATCCACAGGAACTGCATATCAGACAGTGCATAGTTTTAGTCAAGCTCTTCACCTGGAGTGCTACTAATTATTCAAGGGCAATTCTGTTTACCAGTGTTGTTAATCAAGGGGTAGCCTTTCATTAAATGTACTATAGATTTGACAGTGCATAGTTAAGCTCTTCACTTGGGGTGCTACTTAAGTCTCTTACTATAGATACTCTGTTTACCAGTGTTACTAATCAAGGGGTAATCTTTCATCAAATATACTATAAATTTGCTGTAGCACATTCAATAGAAACTATTCTCTGGATTCAAGCTGTTTGCAAATTTAAGTCAATCCCCCCCTAATACGAATCCCTCCGAACAACGCACACAATGTTTGTCTCCCATTGGGTGTCGTTGTAGAGAGGGAGCGCTGTACTATATTTACCTGGCGTGACCACCTCTGGTTCCTATGACCTGCAGACATCTCTGCCAGAACGTAATTATATACGAAAGATTGTGGGATATTTCTTCATTCCCGAATAAATAATAGATACCGTTCGAGTTTCGCTTTAAAAGAGTCCGCCGAGGACATCTTTGTTGTTCGTCCGAGCAAAACAGTACCCTTACCGTTGTAAGCGTACACTTTTAAAGCGAACGAGAAACTGTATCTGAATTATACGAGGATTTTAATAAATAATTTACACCGAGCCAATAATGAGTGTGTTAAATTTAATAGAGTAAATTAAAATATCCACTTCTAAAATATTGAAATACACATAAATTCGGAATAATGGAATTGCTCAATTGCTTACTTGCACCCGTTAGCCACTTAAAAATTAATGATGACCGGCATTTTCATGATGGCCACCATAGAAATATTACATTTCGCCACAAAGTTGCTAATACCTCTCCAATATGTATGTCATTGGTATTTGTGTCAAAAAATACTTTTTGGACTAGCATTCACATTTAGAGCCATGGAATGACTCCATAGCTTCCTTGTACCCATTAAACATTTAAAAGTTAAAGACGGCCGCCATTGTTTAAGATAGCTATCAGAGAAATATTGCATTTTAGAAATAAAATGGCCAATACGTGTCCTATAGCATTGGTCTTTGTATAAAATAATACTTTATTTACTCTGTAAAATACAAATTTAAAACCATGACATAGCTCAATGGCCTTCTTGTACCCGGTTGCCTATTAAAAGTCAAGATGGCCGCCACAGAAATATTGCATTTTGCACAAAATCACAAATGATTGTCCTATTTCAACGAACTTTGTGTCTAATTATACTTCAATTTTGGAAACATGGAATTACTCACTTTTGTTCTTGTACTTGTTAGCAACTTAAAAATTCACGATGGCGGTCATCTTAGAACTTGCGGAACAAAACGACAAAGACATATCCTATACATGTTATGTGTGTCAAATAATATTCTTAAGACTGTATAGAGTCCAAATTTGGAACCAGGACATTACTCACTACTGCATGGGTTTCAGTATTAGCTGATAAGTTTGTTAAGTATCCCAAATGCTATCTAATAAGCCCCACATCAGCTAGCTAATTTAGTTTAGATATAGCTTTACATAGTGTGTAATTAAATGTCGTGCCTGAATTGACAAGGTTAATTACCTTTTGAATATGTGACATGTTCAGTGTTGAAGTGCCGTAAAATCTAACCTTTTCAAATTACTTACCATTCACCAAGATGGCAAATATAAATCCGGGACGATCCAAATTCCTCAGCAAAGTCTGTCTTGCTAGAAAAGCTCAAATTATTACCATATAAACAACAACAACAAGACAGGGATAACCAGAATCAGAAAATTGGTGGAGCTAATACCTCTCCAATATGTATGTCATTGGTATTTGTGTCAAAAAATACTTTTTGGACTAGCATTCACATTTAGAGCCATGGAATGACTCCATAGCTTCCTTGTACCCATTAAACATTTAAAAGTTAAAGACGGCCGCCATTGTTTAAGATAGCTATCAGAGAAATATTGCATTTTAGAAATAAAATGGCCAATACGTGTCCTATAGCATTGGTCTTTGTATAAAATAATACTTTATTTACTCTGTAAAATACAAATTTAAAACCATGACATAGCTCAATGGCCTTCTTGTACCCGGTTGCCTATTAAAAGTCAAGATGGCCGCCACAGAAATATTGCATTTTGCACAAAATCACAAATGATTGTCCTATTTCAACGAACTTTGTGTCTAATTATACTTCAATTTTGGAAACATGGAATTACTCACTTTTGTTCTTGTACTTGCTAGCAACTTAAAAATTCACGATGGCGGTCATCTTAGAACTTGCGGAACAAAACGACAAAGACATATCCTATACATGTTATGTGTGTCAAATAATATTCTTAAGACTGTATAGAGTCCAAATTTGGAACCAGGACATTACTCACTACTGCATGGGTTTCAGTATTAGCTGATAAGTTTGTAAAGTATCCCAAATGCTATCTAATAAGCCCCACATCAGCTAGCTAATTTAGTTTAGATATAGCTTTACATAGTGTGTAATTAAATGTCGTGCCTGAATTGACAAGGTTAATTACCTTTTGAATATGTGACATGTTCAGTGTTGAAGTGCCGTAAAATCTAACCTTTTCAAATTACTTACCATTCACCAAGATGGCAAATATAAATCCGGGACGATCCAAATTCCTCAGCAAAGTCTGTCTTGCTAGAAAAGCTCAAATTACCATATAAACAACAACAACAAGACAGGGATGACCAGAATCAGAAAATTGGTGGAGCTGCTTATGCGACATGTTGCTAGAGATATATGTACAGCTAAGAGATGCAACGGCAGCAAGTACACGGATGATGGGTTAGTATGAGCACCATTTACGTGGAAAAAACTGTTCGCCATACCAACTATAGACAACATAGACTTCAAGCCCAATGCAACGACAGAGACTACTTTTCCCCATGAAACCAGCATTTCTGATTTCCAGCACCCATAAAACGAAACCAAAGGTGAACAGCTGAAGTTAGGAGAGGTTAAACTGAAGACAGTCCATAAATTTTCAAAACCTTTACCAATGCGAGACCTTCTTTCTTCACAGGAGAATTATTTCCTCTTCGAATGTGTTCGAAACACCCAGATACCTATCTGCTTAGGTCACCGCTGTCAATTGATTATGCATGAAAGGCTGGATAATATTATAGTGACAGAAGGGCCTATGGATATGACCTGGTCTACCCACTATGCCTTACAGAAGAGAGCAAATCCATTTGAGGTCAGCATTTCATCAATTTTGTCTCTGCTCCGAGATCAGGCCCACACGTTTTCTACAGTCAAGCATTAGATGGAGGCATTCTTAATCCTGGTCGGTTACCTGCCATTGCTGCTGAACAGCAATATAGCCAAACAGTGGCCTGAAATCTACTGTGAGAACAAATATGCCATAATGTTTGGAGGCCTGCAAACTACAAGATGTTTAGAAGCAGAAGCAATGCAAAGCGTGCTTCCTATCAGGCGGGCTGCTTCTTAAGGCAGTCAGCAGACAGTGATCCAAAGACGTATCCTTCCAACTTGGACTTGACACAAAAGGGTATGTGTGCAATATGTCTGTTTGAAAAATGGCCGCCATCTTGATTTTTAACGGCTACCTGGTACAAGGAAGCCATTGAGCAAATTCATGGTTCCAATCTTATTTTTACAAAAGTATATTTGACACAAAATCAATGATATTAGACATGTATTTGCCAATTTATTTCGAAATGCATATATATCTGTGATGTCTGTCTTGACAAAATGGCTGCCATCTTGAAGCTTCAAGTTGTTAACGGTACAATGAAGCCATTGAGTCACTCGGTGCTCCAAACTTGAGTTCTACATGGTCAAAAATATCATTTCAAACAAAGACCATTGATATAGGACAAATATTTGCGAATATAGTGTTCAATTGTCGGTTTTAATGTGCGTGCCTATTGTTCTATTTGGAGAAATTTTGCGTGACCAAAGGTCCGAACTATAGATTAAAGTGAAGTTCATCCGTACGGTCAGGGCTAGAGAGTAGAGAGAGGCAGTTATGTCTTCTGTATGTTATCATTTCTGTGTTTATAGACTACTATACATTAAAAGTTGTTATTGCAGGTACAAAACTTGTAGTAAATACACCCATTTACATGTCCCTCTTATCTTAGTCTGCACTGTTAGATAGTACTCTTCACAGGAGCTTAGATTGTAATGAAGTGTATAGTCGTCGCTATGGTTCAGTGGCTTCAGTGTCTGTAGGTTTGAGCGAAAAGAAAGTACATTATGATGACATTTTGAGTTTGAAACACGGTGTCTGAACGGTATCTTCCCTGTTAGTCTAGGCCCATTTGTAATTTCGTGTTTGTTTTGGGTAAAAAGCAAAAACTCAATTGATTTAGATAGAAGATGTTATAAGCTTTTAAAAAAAATAGGGTGCCATTTTTTCTTTCATTTTATGGGTCCGAAATCCAAGTTGGCGTCCAAAATGGCCGCCGTTGAGTAATACTTCAATAATTTTGCCAGTATATATAGTACAATGACAAACAAAGTATCTAAATATAGGTTTTTGAATACAACAAGACAAATGGAATTATCAAATTAAGGCTAAAATTGAAATTTATATGCCTTATTCCAAGATGGCGACCAAAATGGCTACTGTTTACACTAAATTCTACTTACTTTAACACCGTAGTCCATCAATACAAAGGTATAGGAAATTTACAAATAAAATGTCTGTTTGATTATAGTAATGTTTGTTTCAGTAAACGCTACAATAAAGTAAACAAACGAATCTTATAACTGTAGTGGAACTATGTTAGATCTTGTTCAGGAATTTTCGGAACGAAAACATGCACTTGGTCACATGCTTAAATCTTGCATCAACCAGTCTCTATTTGTGTGAACAACTAATTGTATACGTAGGTGGTTCATTCATACTAGAGTCTATCTATTTATAGAACAAGGTATACAACTCGACCTGTCAAGCGATTACACCAGCTCGTCCCTGAAATATCAGTGAAGTTAGGGTTAAAACCAGCTTATACTCGCCCTATGCTCGCAACTGCACTAATTAAACGCAATAGTTGGTTCAATAAACAAAAAATGACTTCGAAACATTAGCGCTTGTTACAAGTCGATGTGAAATAAGAGCGTTGTGGTGCAAAATTCAATACATGTATATATTTTGTCGATTGCGAAATGTACATGCAAATGACCGATATGAAGCAAATATTTCCGGAAAACTGGTTCCTTAGTTCCGAGCGTGGCGTAGGTTTAAATTACATGCCGGGTTACAGCAAATTTTGTAAATAATGCAGGTAAATAAAAATTACATCGTTTCTAATAGGATTCTACGGCGTAATAAACTCAGATTCAGAATAAATAATAACCATTAACGACGTTATGTTGCCTTTTATTTTACACAAATGACTGTTTACCGTTTTCGATAGTCATTAGCCTTCGGCGCAATGTATTAGGGAACCAATCGACCAGCCAATCAAATCGCTCTTTACATAACTCTCTTTTTCTTCCAAAATGGAAGTCAATAGCCAAATGCAAATTCGGCCGTCATCTGTTGTTCTCTTATGTCCATTTTATACGAGTTTGAATAAAGTTTGATGGTTGGTGATTGGATTTTTGACTTTTATTTTATATGTAATGTAAATTATGTCTGATATCCCCTATAACGTGTGTTTACGCAACTTTACGCGGTTGACACCCGTGAACTCTTGGGACGAGCTCATGTAATTGAGCTTCGTGACAAATATTTTTGAAATTTCGTCTTTCTAAGTTGAACGACCTATACATTAGTACCTTTTTTTTTTATGAATATGGTGTATTTTACGAACAATAAAACCCGTTTTAGTTAGGTTAATATGTTTTTTCCAATTTTCTGGCAATGCCATTTTTAGAGTTGTATACCTTGTATATAAATAGAGTAAGGGTACAATTTTGTTCTCTCGAGAGAACCACCTATGATTGTATATACCAAAATGTTCATACAAGCATGTAGATTATTAAACTGCATGTTGCAATTGTGATATCTGTTGGCCATCATCGTTATTCAAGATGGCGTCCAAGATGGCCGCCGAAAACAGAATATATCCCGAATATAATAACTATTACAATACATGTACTCTCAAAAGGAGGTTTAAGTTGAAATTTATATCCTACTTTCAAGATGTCTGTTTGGTTAAAATAAGTGATTGTTCACGTGGTATGCATTACAAGGAGGTAAACAATTTGTCTATTAACTATACTAGTGAAACCATGTTAGTTCTTGTTCACAATTTTTATAAACGAAAATATGCAAAATATCAAATGCTCAAATCCGGCATCAACCGGCGTCTGTCTTTCTACAAATAATTTTTATATATCGAAATATTTGAACAAGCATGTAGATATGAGACTGCATGTTGCAATTGTGACATATGTGGACCGACTTCATTATTCACGATGGCGTCCAAGATGGCCCCCAAAAACAAAATATATCCAAAAAATAATAACTATAACATTTCAATCAAAAAGAGGCTAAAATGGAAAATGTTATTCCTTTTTTCATGATGCATTTTTGATTAAATTAATTTATTGTTCAGCTAGTAAACCTAACAAGGAAATAAACAATTAACCCATTAACTATAGTGAAATCATATTTGTTCTGGTTCAAAAAAATTATGAACGAAAATATGTAAAATGTCAAATGCTCAAATCTGACATCATTTGATCTCTCTGTAAAACGAATGATATTATATATAGAATGATTGTACAAGCGTGTAGATTATGAAAGTGCATGTTGCAGTTGTAATATTTAAGAGCCAACCTCGTTATTCATGATGGAGTCCAAGATGGCTACCACAAACACAAAATATCCCGTACATAATAACTATTACGACTAAATGGAATACCAAAATAAAGCTAAAGGTGAAATTTATATTCCTACTATTAAGATATATGTTTCATTAAAGTAATACATTGCTCAACTGGTGTCCATAACAAGTAAATAAACAAAATATATAATACTAAAGTAGAACACCCTTAGTTCTTGTTCAGAATTGTTGATGAACGGAAATATGCAAAATGTCAAATGCTCAAATCCGACATCAACCATCCTTTCTCTGTAAACAAAGAGTTTTATGTATCAAAACATTAACTTCACGTATGTAGATTATGGAACTGCATGCCGCTAATGTGATATCTTAGTAACAATATTGCTATTTCAAGATGGCGTCCAAGATGACCGCCAAAAAACCCCGAAACTACTTATTATTGCACTTCCTTTCTAAGTTGAGTAAGATTGAGTAAAAGTAATTGATTTTCAATTGTGTCAGTTGTGTCAACTTTCTATGGTAAATTGGTAGTTACAAGACGTTGAAAGCAAAAACAATTTTACCAAAAGTGACTGAATTGAAAACACTTTTATATTTAAACAAGGATTAACTTAACCCTTTACCCAATAGAAGCGCCTTTTAGCAGATATGATTTATTCATCCGCTGAAGAAAATAGTTCCAATTTAATCAGTCATGAATATGTATTATGGGGAATATTTACTAGATTATAGCACATGATAGCTTAAAGCAGGCTGAAAGTAAAGCAGAATGCGCCCTAAGGCGCATTCTGCTTTACTTTCAACCTGCTTTAAGTAGTCACATATCTTAAGTACAAGAAATAGGCTATCAGGTAAAGGGTTAAACAGACAACAATGTTGATCAAGGTATGATTAAGATGGTCTACATACATAATTTGATAATGTTATCTCATTTGTAACATTCAAAGGAATTGTCAACACTTTTAGTAAAATTATAAGAAATCAATTGTAATAAATATGATGTTAGAGATATTATGTGTGTGCGGCAGCCATCTTAGACGCCATCATGAATAACAAAGTTGGCCCTTAGATATCACAACTGCAACATGCACATTCATAATCTTCACGTTTGCACAAACATTTTTATGTATAAAATCATTTGTTTACAGAGAAAGAGAGATCAGTTGATGCCGGATTTGAGCATTTGACATTTTACATATTTGCGTTCATAAAAATTCTAAACCAGAACTAATATGATTTCACCATAGTTAATGGGTTAATTGTTTATTTCCTTGTAAGGTTTACTAGCTGAACAATAAATAAATTTAATCAAACATATATCTTCAAAAAAGGAATATCAATTTCAATTTTAGCCTCTTTTTGATTGAAATGTTATAGTTGTTATTTTCGGATATATTTTGTTTTTGGCGGCTATCTTGGACGCCATCTTGAATAATGAAGTCGGTCCACATATGTCACAATTACAACATGCTATCTCATTTCTACACGATTGTACAAATAGTTCGATATATAAAAATCATTTGTAGAAAGACAGACACCGGTTGATGCCGAATTTGAGCATTTGATATTTTGCATATTTTCGTTTATAAAAATTGTGAACAAGAACTAACATAGTTTCACTAGTATAGTTAATAGACAAATTGTTTACCTCCTTGTAATGCGTACCACGTGAACAATTAATTATTTTAACCAAACAGACATCTTGAAAGTAGGAATATAATTTTCAACTTAAGGGTGTATCAATGTCATGACATTGGGAACTTTTCAAAGTATATGAACACACTCTATGATGGTTTTGTATTGAAGAGCTATTTAAGATGAGTGAAAAAATAGAAAAAGTGTGCATTTTGGTGAACAACAGTTGGCTCTACGGCCATGTAAAATTTACCCCACCCACTTCCTCTTATTTTGTCCTTTTTAAACAGCCCGCTTCAATAAAACCAATTTTAAAAGAAAACAAATATGATAATTTGGTTTTGTGTTATTTATTTCCTATCTATGGTAGTATTTCTTCATACAAAAACTAATTTAAGAAAAAAAAGGCACCAAATGTGAAATTTATAAAGCTCTAAATATCATCGGTATGGTACTTTTTTGTAAATTTTGAAAGGGGCGATAACTCTTTTTACTTTAATAACTCAAAATTTTCAACACTGACCTTTCAATTTCTTTTCATATTTTGAACTGCCTTAGTATGGACTTTCATCTGGTAGAATATAAGAAAAAGTTTAATACTAGAACTATTTCATTTTCAAACTTTTTTTACTTTTTTTCATAAAATAAAAAATCTAATAAAATCATGCCCTATATAAAGCATATTTTTGATATTCAAGGATCCATATTGTTCAAACCTGGTGCCTGCTTTGTCTAAATTTGGTTTATATATGTGAACATACCACCATAGACATGAAATAAATAAAGAAAACCCAAATTACCATGTTTGTTTTGTTTTGAAATAGATTTTACTGAAGCTTGTACTCTGAATGGGTAAAATTTGAAGAACAAAATCCAAATTTGACATACCTTTTTCAAATCGCTGTAGCTAAAAAAAAAGGACACCACCATATATATTTTTTTTCATTTTTTCATTCATCATAAATAGCTCTTCCAAAAAAACAATGATAGCAAAAAAGTTTAATACTTTGAAAAAAAGGCTCATGACATTGATACACCCTTAAGAGTACATGTATTGTAATAGTTATTATATTCGGGATATATTCTGTCTTTGGCGGCCATCTTGGACGCCATCTTGAATAACGATGATGGCCAACAGATATCACAATTGCAGCATGCAGTTTCATAATCTACATGCTTGTATAAACATTTTGGTGTATACAATTAGTTGTTCACACACACAGAGACTGGTTGATGCAAGATTTAAGCAAGTGACCCATTGCATTCTTTCGTTCCGAAAATTCCTGAACAAGATCTAACATAGTTCCACTACAGTTATAAGATTCGTTTGTTTACTTAATTGTAGCGTTTACTGAGTGAACAAAACATTACCTTAATCAAACAGACATTTTATTTATAAATTCATTGCCGATACCTTTTTATGGGTGGACTTGAATAAGGCATATAAATTTCAATTTTAGCCTTAATTTGATAATTCCATTTGTCTTGTTGTGTTCAAAACCCTATATTTAGATACTTTGCTTGTCATTGTACTATGTGTACTGGCGAAATTATTGAAGTATAACTCATCGGCGGCCATTTTGGACGCCATCTTGGATTTCGGACCCTTAAAATGAAAAGAAAAAGTGGCACCCTATTGTTTTTAAAAGCTTATAACATCATCTTTCAAAATCAGTTGAGTTTTTGCTTTTACCCAAAAAAAACCACGAAGCCATTTTTGACAACAAATGAGCCTACACTAGTTTTTCATTCACAAATCCACATGACTCAAGTCTGATACTCCTACCTTCAGGGGGGCCTCCGTGGCCTAGTGGTATAGTCACTGTGACTTACATCACTAAGCTCCTCACCGCTGTGAGTTCGAATCCCAGTAGGGTCGCTCGCATTTTTCATGTGGGGAAGCCTTCCAGCTGGCTTGCGGAAGGTCGGTGGTTCTACACAGTTGCCGATTTGTGCCTGAAACAGTGCATAAAAGACTTCTGGGGTCTTCCTCCACCTATAATTAGCTGGACGTCGCGATATGACTGAAATACTGTTGAAAGCGACGTAAAATCAAAATAAATCAAATCAAATCCTACCTTCAGTACAAGTCTTGACGTGGTATTGAAGAGAAATTGAATTCGCAGCCTTGATAGAATGGCCAAGAGATAACTGCAACATGCATTAGGAAATGTGTATACAGCGTTCCCTCGCTACAACGGCCATCCCAACAACGATTCCCTCCTTACAACGACCATTGCCGCAGTTCCCTAAACAAGACAATTATGTCTAACGCTTTCCCTTCTGCAATATCTTCTGCTTAAAATTGTCGTCTGCTGTTCTTTCTAAAAGTTACATTATGGATATTTTGACAGAAAAAAACTTAATAACGAGTGACAAACAGCTTGAATCCAGATCAGACGCCGCGTTACGCGGCGTCTGATCTGGATTCAAGCTGTTTGCAAATGTGGCCATTTCCCTCTCTATAACGACTCCCTCCGAACAACGCACACAATCTCTGTCTCCCATTGGGTGTCGTTGAAGAGAGGGAGCGCTGTATTTGAAACTGCTAAAGTCTTATCCGCTGTTACAAAAGTTATAGACTAAAGTAAAACCTCTCTTTTACGACCATAACATAGTGTTACTTATTAGATGTTTACGACAGGCGAATGCTTAAAGCAATGTGACAATAAAACAGAAAGCTCCTTTCGGAGCTTTCTATTTTATTATCACATTGCTTAAAGCTGTCACATGCATTTTATACAACGAATTTGCCTTCGTTTTAGTTGTCGTAAACGAGAGGTTTTATTGTATGTAAACATGTACATGTATGTTTAACTCATTATCCCCTGACACTTTTAATGGACAATTCCAGTTTGCAATAAAAGCTGGTCCTTTTTAGACCATTTAGGGTTTTTTTTTGTAAGAAATTGCAAAATGCCAAACAGTGAAGTCCCTGATCAGAGGGCTCCTGCAGGAGCCCTCTGATCAGAGACTTTACTGTTTGCATAGGACAAGCGTACTCATCACAGGTACACGATTGGTAAAGGACGCATATATGCGTCACTAGGGCTCAATGAGTTAAAGCATTATGTACATAATTTCACAGCCAGGGGAGAATACATATATGCATTTGCAAACAGTTTGGATCAGGATCAGTCATAGAGTGACTCTGAGCCTGACTAGGGCCAACTCTATATGTTACTCTTTGTCAGATTCTCTATTTAATTTGTTTCTTACATTCAGTAGTGATTTTAAGTTATAAGTACAGTAAAACCTCTCTATAACAACCACTAAATCGAAGGCTAATTGTGTGTATAAAAGACAGATGACAACTTAAAGCAAGGTAACAGTTAAACAGAAAGCTTCTAAAGGAGCTTTCTGTTTTACTGTCACCTTGCTTTAAACAATCACCTGTCATAAACACCTAATACGTCACATAATTAAGTGGCCGTTATAGAGAGGTTTTACTGTAATATATCGAATGTTTTTTGTTATTATGGAGTTATCATTTAATATTGTTTGTTTTCATTACTTTTGGTTAGCTGTGATTGGCTGTATTTTTTTTTTCATAACCCCATGAAAAAAAGAAATTCATGCCACGCCTTGTCGGGACTACTTTCTCTTAATCCAACTGCTCTCCACAAGAGACGACGACGTTACTACAAAATAACGCCGCGTTTTGGCGGAAAATATATATGGCGGAGGGACTACAACCTACGTTTAAAGTGTTGAATAATGAAAACTCATAACAGATTCTCTATCTAACTACTTTCTTAGATTCAGTAGTGATATTAAATTAAAAGGAATAATTCGGAACATTTATTGTATTCATGGAGGTATGAAAATAAAACCTGGTCACACTTTTGTATCAAACCTCTTCGTGGTTTCATACAGTGTGACCTGGGTTTTTTCTCCATACCTCATGTACAATAAATATTCGAATTATTCCTTAAATGAAAAATATACCTAGTCACAATTCGCGGTTTCATACAGTGTGACCAGGTTTTTTGCATACCTCCAAGAAAAAAACATCATCGATATATTTCTAAAATAAAATTAATTTTAAAATGAGTCAATTATTTAAAACAAATTCACTAGTAGAAGTGTCGTGTTATATGTTAACTATTTACCCGTGAACTTCAACTACACAATTACAGTTTCTAATAAAATCTAGTTCAGGTTTTATTATTAAGGGTTGGTTTTTACAAATTCTCGAAGGATGACAAACATTCTAGATCCTGATCAGAGGTTCCTTTAGGATCCCTATGATCAGGGTCTACACTGTTTGCATAGAACAATGGTACCCTTTACATGTACACCATTTATTAGCGACGAGCATACTCGTCGCTCGGGTTCATTAAGTTAAAAGAACAGATCCTCTATAGTATAAAGCCTTATACCTACTACATTTTCTGAACATTTGGTCATCCTTTATCACCGTTAAATATGAACAGTACTTGAACAATATTTTATGTGTATCTACGGTGTATTTGTATTTTAACCGGTTTTTAATCTAGTTTTATTGGGTAAATAACGAAAGTTCACAGTGAGTCGTTTTTCAACTTTTGTTTGCGAACACTGCCACAGTCATAGTCACAAATGGCGAACAGCGAAGATAAAGAATACGTAGAAACAGTTATGTCGTCGCAGCTTCTAAAGAAGGTAGGGACACCTATAGCAAAGTCTGGTAGGAAGAGAAATAGATCTGAACCATGTGTGTTTGATGTTGAGGACTCTGACTCAGTTGTTAACCCTTTCCCCAAATAGAAGCGCCTTTTAGCGAATATGATTTATTCCTCCGCTAAAGAAAATAGTTCCAATTTAATGAGTCATGAAATTATATTAAAGGGAATATTTTCTATATTCAATCACATGATAGCTTACTGCAGGCTGAAAGTAAAGCAGAATGTGCCTTAAGGCACATTCTGCTTTACTTTCAACCTGTTTTAAGTAGTCACCTATCTTCAATGCTAGAAATAGGCTATCAGGTAAAGGGTTAAAAAACAAAAGGTAATTGCTGCCAAGAGAGTGTTATATATTGATACTATTTTGAGTGATAAAGTTGATGAACAGGTCAGTTCTTGTGGTTTCAAATATACGCACATCAGGTTATTGCTCCGAATCAGGGTAGATGATTAGACCTTTGGGCAAATGACGCCAATTATATCGGTATTGAAAGTTCAGTAAACACAATAATTGTTTTGTTTTTTCTGCACATTGGGGATGCCGTTATTATGTTCCCGTTTAATGCAAACGAAATGCAATACGTGCAAATTAGAGAATTACAAACATTTTCAAAAGTATCTGAACGGTAAAGATTTCCGAGCCTGAATAGACACCGGCTTACCCGGCTTCTGGTCTAGCTCAAAACCTTGAATATGGAATAGTTGTTTTTCCACAAACGCGTTACTAGGAAAAGATACGGTCTTCACTATTGTATGCAGTTTGTTTGAAGAAGACCAGCCACCTTCATCTATGTACATGTACAGTAAAACCTCTCTATTACGACCACTAAAATTTGTTAATTATTTGGCGTTTTGCAACAGGTGACAGCTTAAAGGAAGGTGACAGATAAACAGAAAGCTCCGAAAGCTCCCAATTATGAAGCAGACGTGTGTTTTATCTTTCAGAAAACATGGTATCGTTGATGTCCCTGTTTCACTTGCTTTCGGTATGACTAAATGGCAAACAAATTGTATTTTCGAAGATAACTTTTTACCCACATTTAATTTACAAGAGGTTTGGAATAGCCCTTAATCGCTCACTTGAGCATTATGAGCTCAAGATTGGTCAAGTGATTTCAGAAAAGCAGTTTTGTAAATTTTACCTGAAGTTATACGTGTATAAAGAAAATCTATAGACCTCTTTTTTAGCTCCGGTGACCTAGATATGCAACGGACCGAAACCAATTTAACAAATATGTAAAGGACCTCTAGAAGTTACACCATGCCAACTATCAAAGCTCTGGTCATTTTGGTTTCCGAGAAGAAGATGCTTGAAGATTTAACTATATAATTCTATGTAAAACGGTGACCCCGGGCGGGTCAATTTTGACCCAAGGGGCACAATTTAACAAAATCTTGATGGAGGAACTATAGATGGTGTTATGTGCCAGATATCTAACCTCTGGTCCTTGTGGGTTTTTTTTCAATTAAGTTTTTTTTAAAGGCACAATCCCGCTCAAGTTGGTGTTTAAAACGCGCAATTTCTTATATGTGTGCATTTTCTATGTATTAAAACTAAGTGAAATTGAGTGTAAGAAGCCTGACATATGCACCCACTTCGTAAAGAATCCTACCTAAAGATGTCGAATTCTTATCGTGGTGGTTTACATTATAAGCGGGTTTGTTTACAAATAAGATTACGGGCTGGTTCCATAACTTTCGAACGATATTGCATAAAGGTCACGTGATTGATTCGGCCGCGACAATGTGTATACATTACATCAGTTTAGCGGCCAAACTTAAAGGAGTTTTCTCTCTTTGGTTGTAAAGCACTCGACTTGTTGTATAGAATTATGCAAATGAGCTTTACCGAGTATGTCCGTAAATTTTCGTCGCTATTCAACTTGATTACTTGTTTCCACAAATGTTCGTTAGCAATATTGCTTCAAATATCACCACGTATTACTTCTTTTTATATGGAACGCTTACGATAGTGACATAAATTTCATGTTAGAAAAATGTTCGATTCTGATTATGTGGGAGAAATATAGTGGCTTTAAGGTTTCCTTATTTTTTCACTTCGGTTGGCATGGCAACCAGAGTTATGCATTGTTTCAAATTATTTGAACAACTTTGAAAGAGCTTGACCAAAGGAACATTCTGTAAAGATTAGTTGCAATCAGTCATGTAGTGAAGAAGACGAAGAAGTTTAAAGAAATTGATGACACACAACGCACGACGACCACTTCGTGGTTAAGTGGTCTAAAACGGTTTAGAATAACACGTATACACTACATATGGTCATGTTTAAACATGTTCTAATAATAATATACCAAGTTATAGTCTACTTTCAGTCCGAATGACCGCTCAGCTGACTGTACATTTACTCCCCTGATCATTGAGCCATCTTGCCTATACAATAGTGAGCACTGCTAACATATGGCGCAATCAAATGCAGCCGCAGTACCGGCTCAGACCCTAGGCCTTCACAGGTCTGTATAAAATTAAAGTTGTTTTCGTTCACGTTTTTTACATCCAAGATCCCCATTGTTTGTCTATGAAGATATATCTACATGTATATTTACCTTAGACATTGTGTATAATAATGGGCTAAATGCAATAGTATTGCAAATAGCTCATTTAACTCTTTCACTGCCAATGTCGCCAAAAAGCGACTTTGCAAACAATTTGGGTCTTAATCAGGACCCAATCTGTTTGACACTCGTATGAATATTTCTTCCATCAAAAAGTCCCTAAATCTGACTTGAAAAAAATATTGCAGACGACACTTTCAATGCAGACTATATTTTGGCGGTGAGAGGGTTAACCCATTACCCCATAAATACGCATTTTCACGACTTTAGTTTATTACTCCACTGAAGGAAATAGTTCCAATTTATACAGTCAGGAATATGTAGCAAAAGAAATGTTTTCTATATTCCATCAGATGATAGCTTAAAGCTGGTTGAAAGTAAAGCAGAATGCGCCCTAAGGCGCATTCTGCTTTACTTTCAACCATCTTTAAGTAGTCACCTGTTTTCAAAACTAGAAACATGCTATGGGGTAATGGGTTAAAGTAGATGATAAAAACTTGTCAGTGAACGAGCAGATAGACTCTTGTGAGATGTCGCATTACTCGGCCTCTTATCAGTGATGAGTTCAATAAAGCAACCGATGGCCGTCGATGGCCAACGATTGCTAGCTAGCTACGGGTCTGAAATACAGTGGAGAAAACGTAATTCTTTCGATCAAACGCAAACGCATTGCAATGCAATGAAATATATAGAAAATGACAACGGTTTGACAATTCAGACTACCAGTTTTAATCTGAGAGGCAAGCAGTTTGGAGCCTGATCAGACGCCGGGTTACCCGGCGTCTGATCTGGCTCCAAACTGTTTGCAATGAAAATAATAATTTAAGCGTAACCGGGGTTATTTGGAAAGAAAAATGTTTCTACGATGCACACGGGGCACAAACTGCTAACATAAAGAGCTAACAATGGTAACTGAACACGCTACAGATTTTGCACTGGTTGCTACATTTTTTTTAATATAAAACAACTTGCAGTATAGTAAAAATGTTGTATAGTGCTCTCTCTCTACAACGACACCCAATGGGCGACAAAGTTTTGTCAGTGTTGTTCGTATGGAGTCGTTTTAGGGAGGGAAATATGCTTACATTTGCAAACAGCTTGAATCCAGATCAGACGCCGCGTAATCTGAATCTGATCTGGATTCAAGCTGTTTGTCACTCGTAATTATATTTCTAATATCAAAATGTCCACTAATAATTTACTTTGAGAAAAAAAGAGCAGATGACATTTTTATGCAGACGATATTGCAACAGTCAATGTGTCACACATATTTTGATTGGTCAGTTTTTAAGTCACATTTCATATCATAACATACAATAGTATAGCGCCTGATGAATTATAGTGAAACGCGTCGCGCATTGTTTGAAGAAATAAAATTGTGTTTTTAAAGCCTATAATACATCATCTATTTTTTTTAAATTACATATATATATGAGACTCAAATACAGATTTAATCTCAATCTATATGTATTGTTTTTTGAACAGCGGCAAACATCGTTCTTTAGAGGAGGGAGATGTTGTTTGGGAGGGTCGTTGTAGAGAGGGAGGACTGTACTTTCTGTAAGTCTATATTGAAATATTCCTGCAAGCACATATAGGGAGTCTTGATTGTAATTCTCAAGCACAATTGGATTATTAGCGTTAACTCAATGTGAACTCCACAGTTTTAGCAAATTGGTTAAAATTACCCTCAGTAAAGACAAGTTTGTAGCCTTTTCTTCCCTCTAATTACTCCTTTGTGCATGTAAGTACCTTGCTTAGATCTCGACAAACAAACAGAGGGTTAATGCCCGAGAATCTAATAATACGGTAGGTGTGTGATGGAAAATTCTCATTTCATTAAACAATCTCGAGAAAACTTTTTTAACAGCCGAGAATCGACGGTGCCGCCGCATTTCGAAGCAGCATACAACTTTCCAGGCCCCGAAATTATTGGTACACAAAAAGAAGATTCTACAGTTATTCAATTTAATTCATTTACTCAGAGCAAATGGATTCATCGAGATTGTTTAATGAAATTTAAAGGCAAAATGTATAGATAATTTCCAAATACGCCTGAAATAATATTCACGTGTTTCATGATATAGGGTTTAGGTCAAATCCGTTTTTCAGGCGCTTTACATTGTTAAAGAGTGTTACAAGTTCTCTTATACGAAACGGTTCAAATCCTACTATAAAACACATTTAAGAAAGAAACTCTGTTTTTAGAATTTTCACTATTAATCTTCAAGTTTTCTTTCATTCCACACAACTGTATATCAGTTTGAAACCATAATCAGTACTTTAAGGACCGTCTACCATTTTGAACAGTTCTTTAAGTATACAGTAAAACCTCGCTATTAGGACCACTAAACGAAGGCTAATTGATTGTATAATAGAGAGGTGACAGCTTAAAGCAAGGAGACAGTGAAACATAAAGCTCCTAAAGGAGCTTTCTGTTTCACTGTCACCTTGCTTAAAGCGGTCACCTACAGTAAACATCCTAATAATTAACATAATTTAGTGGTCGTAATAGAGCGGGCCTCACATGAGACGCCTGATTAAGTCTTTGCCTAGACGCTACCACAGTAAGTGCATCAGCCAGGCGTCTCATGTGAGGCCCGCACTATATAGTTGATAGTTTGGTTAGTAAAACCCATTGCAAACCCCCTTGGAATCTAGTATATAAGGGCCTCTTTACAAAACTTCATATGGCTGAGCCGTTGTCTGCACAATGTTCTCATGCTTTACCTGTATTTTCACGCCTAGTGAGAACAATATGGGGGGGGGGGTTCAATGAATGGACTGGGGGTAATATCTTTAAGTGGTAGCTTGTGTTTGAAACTAGAAACAGGATGTTTAGTAAAACCCTAAGTAATCACTTACCCTTATCTCATCATAATAAAGGGCATGGCCACATTTAAAAAAAATGGTTAGCGATTCAAACAGGCTCACAGAATAAAAAAACAAATCTAGAACCAGATCAAAGTCTGCACTGTTTGCAATTAATTTTGCAAACTATTCTAAAACTAACCAAAAAAATTATTAAAGAGAATTACCCTAACTAGAAATAAGAGTTGTCCATTTCAAATATCAGTCGTATTTGCTTTACATACCATCATAACTGGTTGGCGATTCAAACAGTCTAACAAAATATAACAAAATATATACAACAAGATCAAGGTCTGCACTGTTTGCAATTTTGCAAAATATTCCAAAAACCAACCCTAAAACTCAACAAAGAGACTGATCCTAATTAGTAATAAGAATTGTCCATTAGAAATATCAGTGGTCTTTGCTTTATGTACATACCATCAAGGGTGTGGTCATAATTACGAAATGATACTGAAAGCTGATTGTATATAAAGGGCAGCAATATCAATAATTCAATAGTACCGTGCCACATGCAGTCTGTCACAGAATGTTCCGTTGATTCGCTTTACCACAGATGCCGCCGCAACTTACTTGATTCGTGTCTGACAGCAAATATTTGTTAAGGTAAGCTTTGTTTAGATCTTTTGCAATTTTTTTTTATTTTTTTCACATAATGAATTAGTTTAAACATATTTTATTTCAAAATAGTACATATTTTATAATCATACATAGATATACTTTAGGATGAGAACGAAAGCAATGTTTGCTTATTAGGTTCTTCTCCTAGTGTAATGAATTACAGCGCTCCCTCTCTACAACGACACCCAATGGGAGACAAACATTGTGTGCGATGTTCGGAGGGAGTCATTATAGGGAGGTAAACTGACTTAAATTTGTAAACAGCATGAATCCAGCAATGTTTTCAAGCATAAAATGCACAAAGTATTTATTTGATGAATAAAACTCTTTTTTTTGTAAGCAGAGGATACTATAGCAGTGACTGATTACAGGGCTGCCATAAGTTGATCATAAAAAATTCTAAGATATCCAAATTTTCTATTTTTCAAGCGCGATTACTTAAAGCGGGTTGAAAGTAAAGCAGAATGCGCCTTTAGGTGCATTCTGCTTTACTTTCAGTCTGCTGTGAGCTGCCGTCTGATAGGATAGAAATCCAAAGATTTCTAAAAATTCCTGAGAAATGACAGCCCTGCGGATTATCACGTCACATTAGTGAACGGTTAAATATATAAACGCATGTAAAATTAAAGTATAGAATTTTAGCAAATCAGGGGCCCGTTTCATAAAACTTCGTACGACAAAATGTTGTCGTAAGTCAGATTTTAAAAGTCTCGATTATTATTTAATTTTCCATCTAAACCTGTCTTGTGACATCTTTTTTGGAATCGTCTTGAAAAGACGATTCCAAAGAGATGTCACAAGTCAAAATTAGATGGAGAAATAAGAAATTAAATGTATTTGAAAGTTTTGACTTACGACCGTTTTTGTCGTACTAAGTTTTATGAAACGGGTCCCAGTAGACCTTTATATTTATCTAGCGTCAGGACGACGTCAACCCATCCCGATTAACTCTTTCCTCCCTAAAACATTAAATGAACAATTCCTATTTCCAGTTTGGTATAGTCCATTTCTGACTTTTACGGGTTGTTTTTGTCAATGTTTTGAATTATGACAAACAGTGAAGACCCTGATCAGAGGGCTCCTTTCGGAGCCCTCTGATCTGGTTCTTCACTGTTTGCACAGGACAAGTGTACTTTTCACATGTACACTGTTTGAAACAACGCCAATATGCGGGACTAGGGTTCAAAGGGTTAAACGAATCTAAACGCAAACGCATTGCAACTACAGTATAACCTGCCTTATTCGACACCCTTTGGCATCAACTGATGATGTCGGATAAATCAGTATGTCAGTTAAAGCAGGTTTTAACTATACAGCCTAACTTGGCTATTTCAAAATCGTTTAAGTGGAACATACCCGTATTTCAAAGTTAAAACGTAGCTTTGCTTTGCTTCAGCGAGCTCGAGCTATAGAAAGTCATCAAAAGAAATACGGGTTAGCTCAACTTAATCATGTTTGAAAAGGCGAAGATCGACTTTATGCTTTTCGACATCTGGGTCCGAAAATCATTGTCAGATAAACCAGGTTTATTGCTTAACCCTTTATCTTATAGCCTGTTTCAATTATTGAATATTGATGGCCACTTAAAGTCCCATTGTGTTTTCAGACCTTTTCTAAATGCCTGAAATACAATAACGGTTAATAATAATGTTTGAACATTCTTATGGGCCAAACTGATCTATGAAATGATGAAGACGGACCTAAATCACCAAAAAAGGGCGATTTAAAATCATAACAAACCGAAAATAGAACGTCTGACATTAACATTACCACACGGCTTAGTATCACGTGATACAGCCGAAATCAACGTCACTGGGTGTAAACCGTATCTACCTCCGCCCGTCCATCCATCAGTCAGT
Source organism: Gari tellinella (assembly GCA_922989275.2). NCBI lineage: Eukaryota > Metazoa > Mollusca > Bivalvia > Cardiida > Psammobiidae > Gari > Gari tellinella. Next base: position 50,533,381 of record OV277864.1, read on the forward strand.
TAGAATACCACACTTTTTTGTCCGCTCTCTAACTCAACAACTTTTTTTTCGATCTTCCACAAACTTGCTGAAAATGTTCATTGATATAAAGTCAAGGATTAGTTTGATTACTACTAAAATCGCATAAGGTATTTTTGAGCTATTGCCTGTTAATTAATAAAAAATGACTGTTTCAGTCATTTTTGCACTCTAAAACAAACAGCTTTTATCGGATATTCACCAAACATGCTGAAAATATTTATTTATATAAAATTTAGGTCTAGTTTGATTATTACTAAAATCGCATGTGGCATATCTGAGTTTTTGCCATTTATGTATTAAACATGACTGTTTTCATCAAGTTTTGCTCTCTAACACAAATACGTTTTATTGGATCTTCACCAAACTTGCTGAAAATGTTTATTGATATAAAATCAAGGTTTAGTTTGATTACTACTAAAATCGCATAAGGTATATCTGAGTTATTGCCTGTTTATTAATAAAAATTGACAGTTTCTGTTACTTTTGCACTCTAACACATACAGGTTTTTATCGGATATTCACTAAACTTGCTTAAAATGTTTAATTATATAAAATTTAGGTCTAGTTTGATTATTACAAAAATCGCATGTGGCATATCTGAGTTTTTGCCCTTTATGTATTAGAAATGGTTGTTTTCAGCAAGTTTTGCTCTCAAACACAAATAATCTTTTTTGAATCTTCACCAAACTTGCTGATAGTTTTCATTAATATAAAATCAAGGTTAAGTTTGAATCCTACTAAAATCGCATAAGGCATGTTGGAGTAATAGCCCTTTAATTATTTTAGAAAAAGGCTGTTTCAGCATTTTTTGCTCTCTAACACAAAGAGTTTTCATCGGATCTTCACCAAACTTGCTGAAATTCTTTATTTATATAAAATCTAGGTCCAGTGTGATTATTACTAAAATCCGATAGGGATTATCTTAGTTATTGCCCTTTATGTATTAAAAGGACTGTTTCACCATTTTTCGCTCTCTAACACAAATACTTTTTTTTTATTGATTTTCACCAAACTTGCTGAAAATGTTTATTTATATAAAACCAAGGTTTGGTTTGAATACTACTAAAATCGTAAAAGGCATGTCTGAATTTTTGCCCTTTAAGGGTGTATCAATGTCATGAGCCATTTTTTCAAAGTATTAAACTTTTTTTCTATCATTGTTTTTTTGGAAGAGCTATTTATGATGAATGAAAAAATGAAAAAAAATATACATGGTGGTGTCCTTTTTTTTGAGCTACAGCGATTTGAAAAAGGTATGTCAAATTTGGATTTTTTTCTTCAAATTTTACCCATTCAGAGTACAAGCTTCAGTAAAATCTATTTCAAAACAAAACACACATGGTAATTTGGGTTTTCTTCTATATTTATTTTATGTCTATGGTGGTATGTTCACATATATAAACCAACTTTAGACAAAGCAGGCACCAGGTTTGAACAATATGGATCCTTGAATATCAAATATATGCTTTATATAGGGCATGATTTTATTAGATTTTTTATTTTTATGAAAAAAGTAAAGAAGTTTGAAAATGAAATAGTTCTAGTATTAAACTTTTTCTTATATTCTACCATATGAAAGCCCATACTAAGGCAGTTCAAAATATGAAAAGAAATTGAAAGGTCAGTGTTGAAAATTTTGAGTTATTAAAGTAAAAAGAGTTATCGCCCCTTACAAAATTTACAAAAAAGTACCATACCGATGATATTAAGAGCTTTATAAATTTCACATTTGGTGCCTTTTTTTTCTTAAATTAGTTTTTGTATGAAGAAATACTACCATAGATAGGAAATAAATAACACAAAACCAAATTATCATATTTGTTTTCATTTAAAATGGGTTTTATTGAAGCGGGCTGTTTGAAAAGGACAAAATAAGAGGAAGTGGGTGGGGTAAATTTTACATGGCCGTAGAGCCAACTGTTGTTCACCAAAATGTACACTTTTTCTATTTTTTCATTCATCTTAAATAGCTCTTCAATACAAAACCATCATAGAGTGTTTTCATATACTTTGAAAAGTTCCCAAAGTCATGACATTGATACACCCTTAAGTATTAAAAATTAATATTTCAGCATTTTTTTGCTTTCTATCACATACAGTTTTTATCAGATATTCACCAAACTTGTTGAAAATGTTTATTGATATTAAATCTAGGTCAATCATCTTAACTACCAAAATTGCACAAGGCATGTTGGAGTTATTGCCCTTGAATGACTAAAAATTGACACCTTCAGGCTTGTCAGCTTTCTGACTCAAACAGTTTTAATTGTGCCTACTGGTCGTAACTTTACGGAGTTTACAAACTATTTGAATCTAAAAAGACGCCGCGTAACGCGGCGTCTCATCTGGATCCAAACTGTTTGACACTCGTCTTGAGGTTTGTTTAATTAAAAGTGCCAAATATAATGTGGTGTTTTTGGATTTAAAATTCTCCATATATCATTTAAATCGTTATTTGTATTATATTATTTAGCGTGTCCCTATTTTTCCTATTGCTGTAAGGATTTCCGTTATTTTTTTTATCTTCATCTATATCTATAACTGTATTAAAATCTCCGCCTACAATGGGGCCCTACCGATATACAGAGTATTTCCCCTTGGTGGGTTAAGTCCCTTGTACACTGGGTAGCGATAAGCCAATGTGGTAAACTGGCGTGACATTTATCTAAAATATGTTCTGTCTATTCGTCTCTCTTTTTGTATCTTTCTGTCTGTCTTACTGTCTGTCGCTCGGTGTCTTCCACTCTCTGTGTCGCTTTGACTCTCTGTCACAGTATCTGTATTTGTCTCGTTCTGTCTGAGTCTGTCTGTAAATCTCTTTCTCTCTCTCACTCCACCTATCTGCCCATTCTCTCTGTCTCTTTGTCTGTGTCAGTCCTTCTCTGTCTCTGTCTGTACCTTTCTTTGTCCATCTGTCTATCAGTTTTGTCTTTGAGTCTTTATGTCTCTATGTCCGTCTCTCTCTGTCTGTTTCTCTCTGTATTTGTCTGACTTTTGTCTCCCTGTCTTCTTCCCCGATTCTGTCTCTCTGTGTGTCTTTCTCTGACTAGAACTCTCTGTCTCTGTCTCCGTCTGTCTTTCTGTCTGTCTGTCTGTCTTTCTGTATGTGTGTCTATCTGTCTGTCTGTCTGTCTGTGTCTCCTTCTCTTTACATATAAATTGTCTCAGTTTACTTTACATATCAAACCGTCTCCTCCATAGGCATCAGTGCAAATACTCTATATCCAAATAATAATGCAAGTGACTGCTAAAAGAAATATGAAAGTAAACTTAAGATTGCTTCAGGAGCTTTCAGCATTATTTTCACCCTGCTTTATTAAGCCATCTTTGCTTCACACCATCGTCTGCATGTATTCAGAATTTTTAAGACAGTGTAGAAGCATGCTTAGATCCTTATGCGAAGAGATAGACTCTATGAATCCAACATTTTTGCAGCATGATCTGGATTAAAACTGTTTGCAAGGTGTGCAGTGTTGAAAGGGTTAATCCAAAGTCATCAACAAAACCAGGGCCCCGTTTCATAAAACTTCTTAAGACAAATGTTGTCGTAAGTCAAATCTTTCAAATGCATTTAATTTCTGATTTCTCTATCTAATCCTGCCTTGGGACATCTCTTAGGAATCGTCTTGAAAAGACGATTCCAAAGAGATGTCACAAGACGGGATTAAATGGAGAAATAAATAATAATTGAGACTTTTATTATCAGACTTACGACAACATTTGTCGTACGAAGTTTTATGAAACGGACCCCAGGTGCTTTATTTATCTATGTTTTAAAATCTATTTATTTATTTACTCATTTATTGTTTGTGATCAAACACGTCATGCGGGTACAGGTACAGTAGTCAAAAACGCATATTCAAGTAACACGGGAGAACATTACAGTACTGAACCTTATTAAATTAACAATTTTTGCGATTCGCTTGCAATTCGATGACAATTCGCTTGCAATTCGACGCCAATTCGCTTGCGATTCAAAACACTAACATTACCCTCGGGTAAGTTTTCTTGAATGGTGTATCTAAAAAATGTTCGCAAATATGCATTCGTTAATTTGTTCGATTCCATTTGTGTCACAACCGCTTCGGAAAATTCGTTTAAAGATATTGAAACGTAGGATTTGTTTTTTGAAGCGCCCGATTCAATCGCAATTCGATGGCAATTCGCTTGCGATTTTCAATTTAATTTAATAAGATTCAGTACTGTACCCAAATGTGCATTTCATCGATAATCGGCTTGTTAAAGAAGTAAACCATGCTGGGAGTGTTTTTGACGCTTATGTACGAAAGCCCCGTGGTGACATTCCATATCCCCACTTCCAAGTTAAAATTTCCACGTTTTTAGTTCCAAGTTCCATGTTCGGACTTCCAAGTTCCATGTTCGGACTTCCAAGTTCTAAGTTCCGACGTCTAACTTCCATATTTTAACTTCAAAATTCTTACTTTGCTCGTGACGTCGTAGTTTCGCGAGGTTTTTCTTCATGCATGTCTATTTTATTTTAGACCCCTTGCCCAAGGTTACCGGCAAACGGTTTTCAGAGTGATAGTTATACCAGACCGCTAACACACACCCCTCTAAAGCTCTCGTCGTTTCATTATAAACCCAATCCGGCTACATAAGGATATCTGTCTTATCAATGTACCGTGCGTAGGATAAAGAAGTGGGTGGTGCGGCATGATTCCATGTCTACCTCGCCCTTTATTATATCCGTTTAACCCTTTAACCAATGACCTGGTTCTAGTATTGAAAATAGATGGCCACTTAAAGCAGGTTGAAAGTAAAGCAGAATGCGCCTTAGGGCGCATTCTGCTTTACTTTCAGCCTGCTTTAAGCTACAATATCCTACACTACAGAAATATTTCTTATTAATAAGTTATTATACATATTCATGAGTGTAAATATTGGAACTATTTTCTTTAATGGAGGAATAAATTAATGTGCTTAAAGGCGCTTCTATAAGGGAAATGGTTAACCGGGCAATTAATTGAGTTACACATCTTACTGAATACACAAAAGTACATGTATTATGAAATTAAATCAACATTGAAACGAGCGTGTATGCCATGTTTTCAATTTGTTTTTGTCTTCGTGTTTCACTTTCCTTCCAATGTGTTGAACACGCGCGAAATGTCTGTGACGTCATAGTCTATACATGTGCTGAGGATAAACGTGGAAGTCGGAAGTTGGAAGTCGAAACATGGAACATGGAAGTTGAAACATGGAAGTTGGAAGTCGGAATGTGGAACTTGGAAGTCGGAACATGGAACTTAGAACTTGGAACATGGAAGTCGGAACTAAGAAGTAGGAACTTAGAACACGGGCGATATACAATAACCATAATAGCAAATGATCTTGGAAGTAAAAAGTAAGAAGTTGGAAGATGGAAGTTGGAAGTTGGAAGTCGGAATACGGAAAGTTACCACGGGGCTTTCGTACCTATGTCCTGCGAAGTGGTGCTGCTGTGTTCGGTTACGTATGGTCACATTCCTTTGTGATGTATGATATGGCAGACCTGTAGTTTACTACAGGCTTAACCTGGCAGTTACAAACGGTTTTGATACAGATAAATAGTTTGTTATTTTACCACACTATTTACTTGATCATTTTATTCTAAAGTAAACGTCCTATATTTTCATTTGATTGATCAATGTCACCCAAATGCATGTTTAAATCGCGCAATTTCTTATATAAGAACATTTTCTATGTATTAAAACTAAGCGAAATCCGTTGTCAGGTGCCTGAAACATGCCCCCCTTTCTTCAAGAACCATACATAAATGTGCCGATTTCTTATCGAGATGGTTGGAAAAATAAGCTTTTTGTTTACATAACAAATCTTCGTGTCGGCTTCCGAGAATTTCCGCATGGTCGAATGAGAGTCACGTGATCGATCCGATTTTTCTGACTGGTCTGTGTTACTTTAAAACAGACTAGTTAATAATGGTAAATAGGTAACAGTGGAGAAAACGTTATTCTTTCCCGTTTAAAACGCAAACGAAACGCAAACGCATCACAATAAAACGCATAAAAACACAACCTTTAGACAATTATGACCATTCATGTTAGTCTGAATTGCAAACAGTTTGGTGCCTGATCAGACGACGGGTTACCCGGCGTCTGATCAGGCACCAAACTGTTTGCAATTGAAATCATGGTTTTAGCGTAAGCGCGTTTATTGGGAAAGAATAATATATTCTCCACTGTAAGGAAGGTAACATCGAATACATAGTCGTACACATTCCTACTTGAGATCAGTATGATCATCGTGCAGCACGAGAACGCTGCGCTAACTTAACTGATATTTTATTCTTTCAAATTAAACGCATTTATAAACAAAACTATTATTACCATTGCAAACAGGTTGGAGCCAGATCAGACACCGCGTTACCCGGCGTCTGATCAGGCTCCAACCTGATTGCTACTCAGATTAAAAGAATAGTTAAAATTTCTAAAAGTAAATTTCCACAGTGTAGTGAATTGCGTTTGCGTTTAAACCGGAAAGAAAAATATATTCTCTACTGTATATTGCGCACAATAAATACAGCTATCAGTGTCTCTTGCTGAATGTAGGGAATACTCATCCCTTTTAAAGTTTTAGAATGTTCCAATCTAAAAATAACTCTGCCAAGTCAGGAGAAAACACTATGAAAACATCTTTACCGGGCGCAAGCCGACAGAACTCGGAAAATCTCCGCCGTTGATCGGATGTCAACAAACCGATTTAAAAATCGACTTCTTTCCACCAAATTTATAGGTTTATAAGCAATATTGCCTCCATATACATAGCGGATTGCTTCTTTTTATATGTTTAGATTACGTGTGTGCCTGAATGTTCAGGTTTGAAAAATGCGCTATGTTAGCTTACATACTGCCTTTAAGAAAAGTAGCAAACTTCACATCTTTTTTTTAATCGTCTTTCCCAATGAACAGTTGTGTAATATTGGGTTGTACTGGGATTCAAACTAGGTCATTTTGATAGAATAAATATAATTACGAGTGACAAACGGCTTGAATCCAGATCAGACGCCGCGTTTCTGATCTGGAATTAAGCTGTTTGCAAATGTAAGCCAAGTCTTAATCTTCACTCCCTATAACGACTTCTCCGAACAACACACACAATAAGTGGACTTTAAAGAGAATGCAAAGCTTAGTTGACATAAAAAGTTGTTTTTGTAAATGGGTGTCAGGCGTCTATATAAATATGTATATATTAGTTTAAGAAAAGGACTAATTTTAAAAGCCATATTTCCACAAAAAAATAAGCATGGTCAGATTCGAACCCGTGAGGTGAAGGAAACACGAGATATGCTAAAATGTGTGAACACGCATTAAACCACACGATTAGGGCGATGTTTAAAACAAATATCTTCTCCGTCCATGGAGGAGAAGAAAAAGCGATGGAAAATATCTAAAAAAAAAGATATGTGACTTTTCTTCAGAATGTTTTAGACTGATCATATTTTTTTAGAATGTAATATACACTATAAAGCCCCACATTTGCTTTTTTTTAAGTATTATTTTGATTTTGCAAATAAACCGTTTTCAGTCTCTTTAACCTTGTATATAATTTATAAAGTTCATGTGAAAACGATTTCATATTTGGGACGTGAACTGAACTCAAGACGCACTTGAACCCAGTATAATTTGGGTAATGTCAGGAAGATTGCATGGTCATTTAGAGGCCACAAAGGTTAAATCTAACATTGAACATTACTTTAAAGCCGCATTGTGTTTTTGGGAAACCTGCATAAAACGGTTGTTTGGGATCCCATTTGAACTACATGGGGCGTGATTCTTTCACAAAAAGCGGCTTTATCTAAGAAATTCGCTTTTTAACTTTTATTTATAATTTTTTGTGCGGCACAATTTAAAAAGCCTCCCTTGTGAATGGAAAGAAGGACAACTCTTTAAATACAGGGCTCCGGATTACGGAAGTATTTCGAAAAATAAACTCTTTATTTCTGCTTTTAAACCCAATGGTGTCATACTCATTAGAATCGTCTCGAAGAGACGGTTTAATCAGTAGTAACACCATAGCATTCGGTGCTGAAATGAGTGAGAAAATGTTGGATTTGTTCAGTTTATTCCGCTTATCTGGATCTCTGAAATGAAGAAATTAACCCTTATTCTGCTGCTGAGACGTCTGCTTTGACATTGTCTTGTGCACTATTTGTTTAGTTTAGATTTATGCATAGTTTTGATTAAACAAACCTTAAGACGAGTGTCAACAGTTTGGATCCAGATGAGACGCCGCGTTACGCGGTGTCTGTTCTAGAGTCAAACAGTTTGTAAACTCCGAAAAGTTGCGACCAGTAGGCACAGGGTTAAACTATGAGATACGGTCACAGCGTGTAAATAATTAATCACGGTGGGTGAGCGTGTACAATAAAATACGGGGGATCTTGCTGAAAATGACTGTTTTAGCCTTGTCCGCTCTCTAACTCAACCACTTAATTTTGGATCTTCACCAACCTTGCCATAAATGTTTATTAGTTTAGAATCTAGCTCAAGTTTGATAACTAGCAAAGTCGCCTGAGGCATGTCTGAGTTATTGCTCTTTTAATAATTGCTCTCTAACACAAACACTTTTTATTGGATCTTCACCAAATTTGCTGACGTTGTGTATTTGTATTAAATATAGGTCAAGAAAAAAATCAAATACAGTTGACTGAAAATCCTTCAAGAGGTAAAGGAGGTATGGAGTAGTCATTTATTACTTTACTTATTACCAACACGGCCAAGATGAAGCACATGCAATCATTGACCAAATATTTGGCTAAAATAGAATAAAAACTGTTCCTGTTACAGAGTTGACAGGGCTAAAATAAGGGTGAAATAGCAAAATTTTAATAATTGAAGAATCATAACTCCAACATGCCTTCGGCGATTTGGGTATTCATAGAACTGGACTAAGTTTTTATCCAATATCATTTTCAGCAAATTTGCTGAAGATCCAATTAAAACCGTTTGAGTCAGAAAGCTGACAAGCCTAAAGTAGTCAACTCCAACATGCCTTGTGCGATTTTGGTAGTAAAGATGATTGACTTAGATTTTATATTAATAAACGTTTTCAACAAGTTTGGTGAATATCCGATACAAACTGTATGTGTTAGAGAGCAAAACCTGCTGAACATTCATTTGTAGTACTTAAGGGAAAAAACTCAGACATAGCTTTTGCGATTTTAGGAGTATTCAAACTAAACCTTGATTTTATATAAATAAACATTTTCAGCAAGTTCGGTGAAAATCACAAAAAAGTTATTTGTGTTAGAGAGCAAAAAATGGTGTAGCAGGTATTTTTAATACATAAAGGACAATAACTCAGACATGCCTTTTGCGATTTAAGTAATAATCGAACTGAACCTAGATTTTGTATAAATAAAGAATTTCAGCAAGTTTTGTTAAGATCCGAAAAAAAAATGTTTGTGATAGAGAGCAAAAAAATGCTGAAACATTAATTTTTAATAACTAAAAGGCAAAAAACTCAGACATGCCTTATGCGATATTAGTACTATTCGAACTGGACATATATTTTATATTTATAAACATGTTCAGCAAGTTTGGTGGATATCCGATAAAAACTGTATGTGTAAGAGTGCAAAAAAACTGAAACAGTCATTTTGTGATAATTAAAGGGCAATAACTCAGATATACATTATGCGATTTTAGTAATATTCAAACTTAACCTTGATTTTATATTATTAACATTTTCAGGAAATTTGGTGAAAATCAATAAAAAAGTATTTGTGTTAGAGAGCAAATAATGGTGAAACAGTCCTTTTTAATACATAAAGGGCAATAACTCAGAATAATCATTATGAGATTTAGTAATAATCAAACTGGACCTAGATTTTATATAAATAAAGAATTTCAGCAAGTTTGTAGAAGATCCGATGAAAACTCTTTGTGTTAGAGAGCAAAAAAGGCTGAAACAGTCGTTTTTAATAATTAAGGGCAATTACTCCGACATTCCTTATGCGTTTTAAGTAGTATTCAAACTTAACCATGATTTAATATTAATGAAAATGTTCAGCAAGTTTGGTGAAAATTCAATAAAAGTATTTGTGATAGAGAGCAAAACTTGCTGAAAACAGTCATTTTAATACATAAAGGGCAAAAACTTAGATTTGCCTGATACGATTTTAGTAGTAATCAAACTTGACCTAGATTTTATACTAATGAACATTTTCAGCAAGTTTGGTGAAGATCCCCTAAAAGTAGTTGTGAAAGAGATCAAGAATTGTTGAATCACTCATTTTCAATACTTAATGGCAAAAACGCAAAAATGCCACATGCGATTTTAGTAGTAATCAAACTGGACCAAGATTTTATAATAATAAACAATTTCAGCAAGTTTGGCGAAGATCATCTAAAAAATGTTTGTTTTAGAGAGCAAAAAATGCCGAAACAGTCAATTTTTAATACATAAAGGGCAACAAGTTTTACATGCCTTATTCGATTTAAGTAGTAATTTAACTGTACCTAGATTTTATATAAAAGAACATTTAATGCAAGTTTTGTGAACATCCGATAAAAACTCTTTGTGTTAGAAAGCAAAAAGGGCTGAAACACCGTTGTGACGAAATGTGACTCATTTTATAGCAATATCGTAGATACGCTCGCCCCCTGTGATATTGCTCCCAGCTGTACCACGTGACACTAATCTGTGTGGTAAACTGGTAATGTTTATGTAAGACGTTCTACTTTCGGTTTTGTTATGGTTTTAAATCGCCGTTTTTGGTGATTTAGGTCCGTCTTCAACATTTCATAGATCAGTTTGGCCCATCAGAATGTCCAAGCATTATTATTAACTGTTATTGTATTTCGGACATTAAAAAAGGGTCTGAAAACACAATGGGACTTTAAAACTACATGTAATAGAATTCTCATATCAGGCATTTGTACTCAACTAAAAAAGCCCATGAGTTCAGATTTACTATGGTCATGTTAGACAATGGTCAACAACCTTTAGAGGTCAACTAGGCTGAATTTCATCTGGCCATAACTTCGGAATTACATGTGATAAAGACTTGATAAGACATGTGTAGTTTTCATGAAGCACTTCAGCTATATCCACATTTGGTAATATCAGACAAAGGTATATTCAGAGGTTTAAACTTGGGGATAGGGTGTCACATAAAATATATATTATTATCTATGTTGTGATGTCTGTCTGTCTGTTAATGTTAATTTGTTTATTTTGTGCAGCTAACTTCTCCTATAGTACAAGAGGAATTTGCTCCAAACTTTAACATGTTAAAAACTTATATGGGAAGATGTTCATGTGGTTTGAAATATTGGCTGTGACTTTTTTGACAACAGTTATGGCCCCTTTTTCCGTTATAGAATATATTGGAAAAATATTGTGGAACTTACTTCTTTGCGTTGTTATAATTATTATTACATGTATACCATATTTATTTAGCACTCTTTTAACACAGCAGTTGCGCGTTCAAAAGCGCTTCACATGAAAAGTGAGAAAAGACAAATAACTAATTTACAATAAAGTAAAGACAAGTAAAGGCGTTATTATAAGGGATTTACTCAAAACTTTCCTAGATTAACGTTTTATGTATGAAAGTGTTCATGAAGGTTTGAATTATGGCTGCGACCATTGGGCAGACATTTAAGCCCGTTGAGTACTTTTCCTACATAGAATTTATAGCGGAGAACCTTGTCCTACTAATTTCTTCTAACCGTAATTTATTATATGTGTAAATTCTCATGTGGTGTAGAAATTTAACAGCGATAAATTTGACAGAAGTTATGTCCCTAAATGTTTTCCAAAATAAAATATACAGTGCTTCTTCCCTACAACGGCTCTCCCAACAACGACTCCCTCCTTACAACGACCATGGCCGCAGTTCCCCCACACAATACAATTATATGCCTAAAATAGTTCACTTTCACTTTTGCAATATCGCCTGCTTAAAACTGTCGTCTGCTGTTTTTCTAAAAATGACATAATATACATTTTGACAGAAAACATTTAATAACGAGTGACAAACAGCTTGACTCCAGATCAAACGCCGCGTTACGCGGTGTCTGATCTGGATTCAAGCTGTTTGCAAATGTAAGCCAATTTCCCTCCCTGTAACGACTCCCTCCTAACAACTCACATATGTTTTGTCTCCCATTGGGTTTCGTTGTAGAGAGGGAGCGCTGTATATGGAAAAACTCGGGAGTAGCTTACTATTCTTGTACTACAGTGCTCCCTCTCTACAGCGACACCCAACCGGAGACAAAGATTTTGTGCGTTGTTCGGAGGCAGTCGTTAGAGGGAGGGGGTTGGTTTACATTCACAAACAGCTTGAATTTAAGCTGTTTGTCACTCGTAATTATATTTGTTTGATCAACATGTCCACTTTTATGTAACTTTGAGAAAAACAGCAGACGACGCTTTTCAGAAGACGATATTGCTGCAGTAAGAGCGTAAGACATACTTGTCCTATTAAATGAACGGTGGCAAGGGTTGTTGAAAGGAGGGCGTCGTTGTTGGAAGGGCATTGGTAGGGAGGGAGCAAAATACTTGTATGTGAAACTGTTCATGAAGTTTTGAACTTTGGCTGTGTCTATTTTGATTGATAGGTTATACAGGTCGATACAAACGGCTGTTTTTGCCCCCAGAATCTGCGATTCGGGGGCATATAGTTTTCGCCCTGTCTGTACGTCCGTCCGTCCGTTTGTCCGTCTGACTGAGTCACAAAATTTGAACCTTCCCTATAGCTTCTGCATTGCTGGACATTCAGCGTTTATAGTTGGCGTGTGCCTTGTATGTGTCAAAACCTTTCAATCTAGTGTCCCTAGTGACATTGACCTTGACATTTGACCCACTTTTCTAAAAACTCTTTCAATGCCTATTATGAATTAAACCTTTAGCGCGTTCAGGTATCGTATCGATGGCCATCGATGGCCTCCAAACGCAACAGTTTAAACAAAAACGACCTGTTTGCACGATATCGTTGGCCATTTACACAAACGACCTCAGAGGTAATGTGCCTATACGAACAGGAATTTCAAAATGGCGTCCAAATAAGTTCACAAGCAACAGCGAACAGTCCAGAGTTAATTTCTTTTTTAATAAACCAACCTTTTCCGATACATAATGTTTCAAACAAAGCAGCGGACATCTAAGCAGCAAAATCTTAATTTTATATTCTGTAAAATTGATGCATTTTAGTTGATAAGTACACTTTTGCGTGGGTTATTCCGATTCGTAAATAATTCGTTAGTATTGTCCGATGTTTCTGAACTGTCCGAGTTATTTTTAGAACAGAATAGTTCATAATGGTAAATAGATAACAGGGAAACATCGGATCTGTATAGTCTTACAGTTTCCAACTTGAAATAAGCATGATCCTCGTGCAGCACGAGACAGCTACGCTAATTTTACTGATATGTTATTCATTCTCAATAAACGTGTTTATGCTAAAACTATTATGTCCATTGCAAACAGATTGGAGCCAGATCAGGCTCCAACCTGTTTGCCACCCAGATTAAGAAGATAAAACTAATTTTCTACAGTTTTGTGCATTGTGTTTGCGTTTATTCGGGAAATAATAATGTCTTCTCTATTGTACATTCCACGCAATAAATACAGCTTTCCGTATCCCTGGCTGACCGTACGGAAATCAACGAACGTGTTTATGCTAAAAACTAATATGTCCATTGCAAACAGGTTGGAGTCAGATCAGACGCCGGGTAACCCGGCGTCTGATCAGGCTCCAACCTGTTTGCCACCCAGATTAAGAAGATAGATTTAATTTTCTACAGTTTTGTGCATTGTGTTTGCGTTTATTCGGGAAATAATAATGTCTTCTCTATTGTACATTCCGCGCAATAAATACAGATTTCCGTATCCCTGGCTGACCGTACGGAAATCAACGAGTATCCATTCTCAGTAAACGTGTTAATGCTAAAAACTAATATGTCCATTGCAAACAGGTTGGAGTCAGATCAGACGCCGGGTAACCCGGCGTCTGATCAGGCTCCAACCTGTTTGCCACCCAGATTAAGAAGATAGATTTAATTTTCTACAGTTTTGTGCATTGTGTTTGCGTTTATTCGGGAAATAATAATGTCTTCTCTATTGTACATTCCGCGCAATAAATACAGCTTTCCGTATCCCTGGCTGACCGTACGGAAATCAACGAGTACGGTGATCATCCCTTTTAAATTTTTCATCATCATCATCATCTTCATTAATCGCATCACTCTGCATAGAGTATACTCGCGATATGTTCCAATCTAAAAATAACTCTGACAGGTAAGAAGAAAACACTAATACCCTTGAAAAGTAAATAAACATGGGTGCTCAATGAATTAATATTGAAGAGTATTGAAGAACGTTAGGTGTCGTATTGTTCGACAATATTGACCTGACGTTGGTGACCTCTATTAGCATAATTACACACTTTGTTGCATTTCTAAATATAGCTTCGGAACACTTCTTTATCATTTATACGAGAACGCACATTGTAACCACATCGGCACCGAGAAAATATAGCATTGCCCGGTTGCAAAAAAAATCGACAGGTATTTAGTGCAAGTGGTAAGGAAGATGACTATAGATTATTTTTCCGTACAGTCAGTGGATCGAATCCCATGCATTACTCGTACATTTTTTCACTTTTTTTTTTTTACAATTGATGCTGTTTCTTTTAAGTAATCATACAACATCTATTTCGATTGGAACACGTTTTCTTTGGTTATTTTTAAAAACATTATGTCATAGCGTCTGTTTGGTCTATAAAATAACATTTTATAAAATAAAAATATTTTCCCCTCTATCGGGATTCGAACCCGGAACCTCGATGTTACAAACCCCTTGCTCTAACGACACACCTATTGCAGATTAGTTACATCTGGGGGTTGTAAATTAGGTATATATTGGCAAGAGTCGCAGGTGAGAACATCGACGATAAGCCCACTCGAAAGTGCAACATGATGCGTTTTAGTAGGTGCGATTATACTAGGAGACTCGGGAATAATAGTTTATCAACAATAATCTTTTGAACTTGCTCAATGTGGAGTGTTGATCCAGTGAGGATCACAACTGTAACAAGATTTTACGTAATCAGCCGAAACAACCCGAAATTGTACGTAGCCTATCGAATATTGATTTATACTGCGTCATCTTTTTATAATTTATTCATGCATAAAGTTCAACGTCAGGTCAATATTGTCGAACAATACTATAAGGGTTGTTTGCATGCTAAAGGTCGTTGGACTCCGGTACAGTTACCTAATACGCTTCAGTAGGCCTAGGGCTTACATATAAAGTATATAAAAACTTGCAAAATTAAAATTGTTGGGTTGGGAAATTGAGATACAATCACACAAAGACTGTGAAAACGGTCAACAATACACACAAAGATTATGTGATTGGCGAGACGGTCACCCCTTAAAATAATCGCATTTTCTTTAAAAACCTTTATTTCCTGGTACAATTGTAATTAATCCATATTCATTCTCGAGTATATAGAAACTAATTGAAAACTTGGTAAAGGTATTGAGACAGACGAATGGACCGATGGATGTTCACCGAGTAAAAGAGCCGTGTCATGACAAGACCTGCCTTATTGCTTGCATCATTGTACAGACCAAGGGTTTACTAAACTACTTACGCAAAATTTTTGCGTAAGTCTAAATTTTAAATTTTAATCAATATTTTTTATTATCACTTGCTACAAACAGCAAATAGGCAGATCAGAGGACGTGCTTTTAGCGCGTCCTCTGATCTGGCTATTTGCTTTTTGCAAACGTTTGTGATCGAAAAATAAGAGTTAAACGATTTTGACTTACGCAATTTTGTGTAAGTTGTTTAGTAAATCGGGCCCCAAGTACCATTGCTATGTTGAGCCGAATTCTTCACACTACGAATTCTTCACACCTGTGAGGAATTCGTAGGAATTTCATACGAATATGTCACACATGTGTGAATAATTCGTACTGACTCTCAGCCCCCCTAACAGTAGATACGAATTCTTCACATTGCGAATTTTTTTGAAAACGAATGTAAAAATGTTGTGCATACGAAAACCTCACACTTTCCAAAAAGCTTTTAGCCATCCAGATGTATAAGGGGGCATATTAGGTTTGCTTTACTTGATATTTCACATAATGACAAAACA
Source organism: Gari tellinella (assembly GCA_922989275.2). Lineage (NCBI taxonomy): Eukaryota > Metazoa > Mollusca > Bivalvia > Cardiida > Psammobiidae > Gari > Gari tellinella. Next base: position 50,549,534 of record OV277864.1, read on the forward strand.
TATGTACTAGACTGATTGTTTAAATGATAAAAGGTCAAGGTCACACGGTGAGAAATGTCACATTTTTCAGCACTCGATATAATTAATTATAGACACATAAAACTGAAAAATATCATGGTAATAAAAACACTTTTGGCGACCATATGATTTACTCGATTCCGTCGTATCGGATATTATTCGGTTATGCATTCTAAGAACTTTATAAATGTATGGACCGGTTTCTGTGTCACCAGCTGAAGGCAAAGATAACACGTCGGGGTCGGTCACTTTTCCGTAGTCTATCTGTCCGATCGTCCGACTGTCATGGTTTTGTTTTTTACCCTAACGCCTGTTCCACTGAAGTTTTTAAGCTGAAATTTCATTTAAAGATTTTAATGAGTAGATGTGTATTGCAACCAAAGTTCATAATTCTTGTATCAACACCGTGAGATGTATTCCCCTTTCTACATTTTTCCGGGAGATTCTGCCATTCCGAAGTTTTTGAAATTAAATTTTATTAAGAACTATCGCGGCAGTTTTTTCGAATTTTCAAACCATTCAGATTTTTTTTTCAAATTCTGCATGTGTCTCTGGATAATTAGGGGGCTACCAAAAAAACAAGCTATTAAAAAAAGAACCAGTTCGGGGACTCCCTATTTTTATTTCATATTTCTGCACGACAGGATATATACTAGCAATATGCAAAAATAATAAAAACGAATGTTTTGAAAATTCGAACAAACTGCCGCGATAGTCCTTAAATACCAGACGGGCAACGGTTTTAAGACGGGCGACCATCATCGCCCGATATTGGTTATCGTGGGTTCAATATATGCATGAGGTTTATAAAGACGCGCTGATTTCACTTCTTTGTTATGTTGCTCACTTGTTGCTCACTTTCTTACATGGAACCATACAACCGATTGCCTTATCGTATAGTCCACATCATGGGCATTCAGTAATAACGTGCAATACTGTGGGAGACCGAAAGGAAACCGGTTTTATCCGGTTGCCAGACGGGCGCCGGTCTAAAGAGTGACACATGAGGACAATTTTTATGTAGAAAACTGTCCTTGGGACTTGCTTTGGCATAATACATGTAAAATGACCCGGAAGGTTAATGTCCCGGGGTCACACTTCTGCGTGGTGGGGACACTTTTCGTCATTACACCGGCCGGTATAGGATAGGCAAAAGCCGGATGGAGACGGCCTTGCCCGACCTCTGACACGCTTGTATACGTGTGTATATTTGGTCAAAAGCTTTCTCGGATCCGATCGACGTGTAAGGTGCCCGGAAACGACCGATTTTAAATCGATGTCGTTTCGATGAGCGTCGTTGAAACTAGCTTTTAACTCCACTTTAAAATCAAACCGAGGCCAAGAATTCTGAGTTCATACTATGTAAACAGTATTTCAGTCATATCTCGACATAAAGCTAATTGCAGATGGGAGAAGAAACCGGATGCACGTCATAAACTGTATCAGGTAAAAATATGCATCTGGGTAAAAGCACCGAATTTCCGATAGCCAGCTTGAAGGCTTCTCCAAATGAAAAAGCCCAAGTGTTCAAATTGGGATTCGAACCAACAACAGTAAGGAGCTAAGTGAGTGTAAGTCATAGTCACTATGATCACTGGACCACGGCAACGGGTCCCATCCCTCTCCATCCCGTTATGAATACCAACAATCTACCAGCATTCGGCCGCAACCTGTCGGTCGTTGGCCTATTATGCCTCAAAGGAAGCCGAGAACTAAGCATAAACTCAACGGAACTTAAGTTTGATCATGTGATAAAAAGGGATGCACTTATCCACAGATAATTCTTCGGATATAGGTCGGCTGTTTAAGAGCTTTTTTGATCAAATCGTAAAAACTGCATATAAAAGGGTGGATAACACAGGTTTAGCGCACTCGCTTCTTAACAATGTCGTGACAGTACGTGCACATGAGAGGGTCGCCTGTCCGAAGACGTTGGGTTTCCCTACACTGTAGTACTCTAGTGTCATCTCACAATACAACGCAATGCACCATCTTTTGCGCTATGGAAAGTGATTTGCCTAAGTTGTTAGAACTTGTTTCGTAAGGAAATGTTAAACGGAAGGTGATGTGTGAAGAATCCGTAGGTACCAACAGGTCGTTAAAAAAGGGGGTACGGAAATCTCACACTGCCATTGTGTGACATATTCGTACGAAATCATCACACATTGGTCACACGAGTGGAAGAATTCGTACGAATTCTTCACACGTCTGATTACGGTGTGAAGAATTCGTAGTGTGAAGAATTCGGCTCAACATTGCTATCTCAGACTCTGTATCTGAGGCTGGTCTACACTGTAAAAATACCGTTTATGATACAGCTACATAAAATGCTTAAGATGCATGTGAGTGTCACGGCGGCTGGTCTTGCTCTACACTGTTTGCAATGCAATAAGGTTTTCTCTTGACACGGATCAAATCTATACCACCCCTCTCATCCTAGGGGCAAATGTTTTTACAGCACTCCCTCTCTACAACGACACTCAATAGGAGACAACAATTGTGTGCGTTGTTCGGAGGGAGTCGTTATAGAGAGGGAAATTTGTTTACATTTGCAAACAGTTTGAATCCAGATAAGACGCCGCGTAACGCGGCCTTTGAACTGGATTCAAGCTGTTTGTCACTCGCCATTACGTTTTTTTCTATCAAAATGCCCTTTATGTAATTTTGAGAAAAAAGGCAGACGACAATTTTAAGCAGACGACATTGCAGCCGTAAATAGGTTGGACATACTTGTCTTTTTGGGGGGAAGAGCGGCAAGCGCCGTTGTAAGGAGGGAACCGTTGTTGGGAGGGCCGTTGTAGAGAGGGAACACTGTAGTTTGTAGGAAGGATGGCTATGTATGCACACTCCATGCTAACATGTTTTCCAAATCCTCTTTCAAATAAATGTTTATCGATATTTCTACCGTAAAAATGACATAAAATCAATGAAAATGTTTTATTTTTCAGATGTCAATGTGATTAAACCGACAACACAGACCTGCAAACAGTGTTGATCCTGAACATACGCCGCGTAACGCAGAATGTGACCAGGCCCAGCGCTTATAAAGCGTTTGAGATGAGCCAAAGTTCGTTTTCAAGCATTTGATTGGTCAGATTTGAGCCTAGACTCAAATCTGACCAATCAAATGCTTGAGAACGATTTTCAGACTCAGCACAAACGCTTTATAGGCATGGACCCAGAATACAAACTGTGTGACATTCATTTCAATGTTTCTTTTATCAAAAAACGCTTCAAATTTATAATTAAAGGCAGAAGATAAATATAATCAGACGATAATATTCCATCGACTGTGAAATATTGGTTATTACGTCATAATGGCAGTTAAAAGGTTACTATCAAGAAGGTAAACGAATGGCAATGCAACTACATTGCTCCTGCTCTACAACGACACCCGATGGGATACATAGATTATGTGCGTTGTTCGGAGGGAGTCGTTATAGAGAGGGAAATTGGTTACATTTGTGACAGCTTGAATCCAGATCAGACGCCGCGTTACGCGGCGTCTGATCTGGATTCAAGCTGTTTGCCAATCGTCAATGAAAAACAATTCCTGTCAAAATGTCCATTATGTAACTTTGAGAAAATTAACAGACGACAATTTTAGGCAGACGATATTGCAACAGTAAAGGCGCTAGACATAATTGTCCTGTTTAGGGAATTGCGTCAAGGTTCGTTGTAAGGAGGGAGTCGTTGTTGGGAGGGCCGTTGTAGAGAGGGAACGCTGTAGTCTTTGTTTTCTTTTTCTATTTCAGAACAATAGCCATGTGGGCTGTGGTCTTCATACTGTTTGTAGCAGAGGTAGCACGACCGGAAGGTTTGACCCAAGACGAGAACCAGATAAAATCGGTTGCCCTGGCAACAATAAACAGCTACGATATTGACAAGTCCTACTATGAGAATTTCTTCTCCATACTTTACGCCATGTGTCCTAGCGCAGTGCATTGTGATGGTAGAAATGCTACTGATCTAAATTTCGAACACCCAGTAGAACTCTTTAATGATACATTTGATTTAAGCAAAGGAATGATGCAGGAAAAAAATGCGACCCTAATTGAGGAAGCCAGGCATTACTTGGAATCAATCTTTAGTAATACGAAATGTTGTAAGAAATGTTCTTGCAAAGACTATTGTACAATAACGAACACGTGCTGTCCACTGAAAGACGCAGACGAAACACTTGACATTCACAGATCTATGAGAGAAGCACAACGCTGCATTTACCCCTCCGTCTACACTCAAACGCCATGGATACTGGAATCCATAGGCAAATCATTTTACATGATATCACATTGCTTAAACGAAAGCATTGATAATGACGTCATTAGAAAATGTCAAAATCCGAGGATAGAATTTGTATCTGAGATGATTCCTGTGTATTCCAAAACTACCAACATTTTATACAGAAATAAGTATTGCGCTGTGTGTAACGATGAACTCACTTGGATTTCTTGGCAACTTAGAGCATACTTTTCAGACTCTGTAACACTGACCGGTCTGGAACGTGATCTTAACTCAAACGGTGTTAATTACAACAATCTCCGCCGTAATTGGCACGAGATTAAACTCTTAGTGGAACCAACGGATGAGTTTTTAAAAGTAAAAGATGAGTTTATCTGTACACCGCCCGCCTATGTGAAAGCCGTGTGTCCCGAACTAAATGGTTTAAATGAAGACCAGAACTATTTTCTCCAGTTTGCCTGTTCATATCACCAGTCTTTATTCTACGAAACATACAGAAATGTATTCTGCTACATATGCTATAAGATGGTTATTGGCAAATTTCCGAATTGTAGAGAGTCAGACACCGATATTAGAGGCATTTCATCGAGTTTCTCAGGCATTTTATACAATGGCAGAGCTGTTGAAAATGAGAAAGTGTTGGCCACTAAGAACAACTGTACATGTAGAGAGTATTATGACAAAACGCAGGTAAATCACATGAACCCATTACCCCATAAATATGCAGGTGTACGCCTGTCACCACTTACGAAAATAGCTCACATTTATACAGTTATAAACAGGGCTGCCATTTCTCCGGATTTTTCCTAAATCTCCGGATTTTTTTCCAGTACATTGTAGCTTAAAGCAGGCTGAAAGTGAAGCAGAATGCGCCTTAAGGCGCATTCTGCTTTACTTACAGCCTGCTTTAAGAAGTCGCTTGTCAATAAAACAAGAAACAGGCTATGGGGTAAAGGCACGATTCGTAAAATCACACTTGAGAAATGCAACTTTGGAAATCTTAAGATTTTTCATGTCAACTTATGGCAGCCCTGTATAAATATGCACCATATGAAATAGTTTTCTGTATCCTAACAGATGATAGCTTCAAGAAGGTTCAATGTATTTAGCACAATGCCCCATTAGGCGCATTCTGTTTTACTTCCTAACTTATTAAAGTGTATATCTGTCTTCAAAAATTAGAAAAGAGCTGTGGGGGGAGGGTTAATAATTTATGAAAAAAAGAAAGAAATAAGACTTTAAATATATTGACCCTGTAATTTCCAATGGACAATTCCAATTGTCAATTAATCTAGTCCATTATTGAATGTTAAGGGTAATACTTTACAATTGTTCACAAAATAGCAAACAGAGCTGGGACCCGTCTTGCAAATATCGTCATAAGTCAGATTCTAGAGTTCTCAATTATTATTTAATTCTCCATCTAAACCTGGCTCGTGACATCTTTTTGGAATCGTCCTTTCAATGCGATTTCAAAGAGATGCCACGTGACAAATATTAGATGGATAAATTAGGAATAAGATGTGTTTATAAGTTTTGACTTACGATTGTTTTTGTCGTACGACATTTCGTAAGACATGCCCTTGATTCTTATCATCCCTATGTCCATTGAAAATAGTTATTAGAGAAAACAATATTTTCAGGAAACTGTCATTTGATGCATTTCATTAATTTCATTAATTTCATTAATTTCATTTGTCTTTAGTTTCGGGTATATGAGAAATATAACCTTTTTCCTGCTACATGTTTATTTTATAGTTTTACAGGGCTCCAGATAAGGGGGGTATTTCAAAAACTAAAATCTTTATTTCTGCTTTAACTCCTATGGTGTCACTACTCGTTAGAATCGTCTCGAAGAGACGATTCTAATGAGTAGTAAAACCATAGGATTTGATGCTAAAATAAGTGAGAAAATGTTGGATTTCTGTAGTTTACTCCCTCTTATACGGATCCCTGGTATTAATACAGGTGCGCGACTCCATCGCCGTTCATCTGGCATTCCTGTCAAGCTCAGAGAGTTAAATTCAGGGTAAAACCTTATTAAAGTCAATTGGTATATATTTATTTTCAGTGTAGAACATCAACCATCGAAACAATGACAAACTCGTGATGATCTGCAAACAATAATGCAATAATAAAAATAGTATTGACACTCCGAGCTTGTATAAATAGAGTAAGTGTACATAGATTGTAATAATTATAAACAAACATGTTTACTCAATGTGAGCTAAGCAAATTACACCGGCTTGTTACAATACAAATAATTGCTGTTATACAAAATTTAACTTATCCTACCATAAACGTATGAAAAGCTAATGCTATGAAAAATATAAAAATAGTCGAAAACAATATAACATCGTGTAATTAACGGTATAAATATCCAATTTATTTAAAAGGTAAACAGATGCTTATTATGGCTGCCCTTTAAATTCACCGGTTCAAGATGATTCATAGTCATGTGATATAAGAGTGTCAGCCAAACAAAAGTTAGTAAAAGTCATTTGCCCTAGATCGAAAAGTATACATTAAGGCAACTGACATGACCGAAATGTATAAACTAAAACCTATGGTTTCTTGCTACTGGCTATACCAACATGTACAAACTAAGACCTTAGGTTCTTTGCTACTGACAAGACTGAAACGTATACACTCAGACCTAAGGTTCCTTGCTACTGACAATACCATATTGTATAAACTAAGACCTAAGGTTCCTTGCTACTGGCAAGACCGACATTTTTAAAATACCACTAAGGCTTCTTGCTACTGACAAGACCGAAATGTATCAGCTATGACCTAAGGTTCCTTGATACTGACAAGGCTTAAATGTGTACTCACTTCCAAAAGAAACTGTGCACTTTGTTTTCTGTAATTATTCATTGGCTTTGTTCCTAAAAGCCTATGTATTTGGTACCAAAAGTTAGATCAGTTCACGAATAATATGGCAGTTAATTCAGATTTTGAGATCCGGTCGTTTAAAGTCGATGTTTTAAAACGAGAAAAGACGAAGTGTTAAGTAACTCTGAAAGTCGGTTTAGTTGTAATCTTAAGATATTTTTATCATTATCGTATGTGTCCATCTTTGCTCATGATGCAAGCGGCAATGAGACATCGCGTGGACCTTATGTGACGTCTAATATCGACGTCGGAAATCAAATGTTGTCCTATCCCTGAGTTAGGGCATTTGCAAGGTCCATAAGGTCTTTTCTCCTAAAGCCCCGCGTACGAGCATCATGGTGAAAAAGAATATATTTAGACCTATCAGAGAAAAGACACGAGTCTACTACTATCATCCCAAACGGAAATGACGGCATGCTCGCTGCAAACGAGCAGCCCAATGATGTGCTGTCAAGATCTGTCCCACAAAAGGTCCACCTAGCCCGGATGGGTGTCCAATTTGCCGGAGCCAACACAATACGGTCTGTCAGCTGATACCGTACTGTCTTGCAGAACTACACGCTGTTTGAAAACGACGTCGAAGTAACCTCAACTTTACTCATTCGTTTGTTGAACTGCTGTTCTAGGTATATGTGCACTGTCTGCGGCGATCTGCCACTCCACTGGTATGTTGAAAACGTTTGAACAACTAAATGATCGTTTTTCTTTGGTATCCTAATGTCATTCTCACGTTAGTGACGTTGTAATTGTGAACGAGCATTGCAAATACTCTAATTTGCCCATTTTCATTCAATCGCAGCGAATTTGTTGTATACCGATGTGAAGTAAGATAGTGTTTTTTTTGTATAAGGCATACGAATTACACTCATGCACTTTTCGGGTGGCATGTGCATTTTCCTTAAGCTGCTAGTGCAAAACATTCAAAATAACGTATTTCCCAATAAACTAAAGTTCCTTCTTACTAAGTAATAGATTTTGTTATCGATGGATGGCAAATATATATGAGATATTGTGCGCGAAATTTTAAATCGATACGTCTTCTAGATATTAAAATATTTAATAGTGCAAAGTTTCTTTTGGAATTGAGTATATAAACTCAGACATACGGTTCCTTGCTATTGACAAGACCGAAGTGTACAAACTAAGACCTAAGGGTCCTAGCTACTGACAAGACCGAACTGTATAAACTCAGACCTAAAGTTCCTTGCTACTGGCAAGACCGAGATGTATTTATAAGCTAAGACCTAAGGTTCCTTGATACTGACAAGGCTTACATGTACAAACTAAGACCTATGGTTCCTTGATACTGACAAGACTGAAATGTATACACTAAGACCTAAGGGTCCTTGCTAATTACAAGACCGAAATGTATAAACTAAGAAATAAGGTTCGTTGCTACTGACAAGACCGAAATGTATAAACTAAGAAATAAAGTTCGTTGCTAATGACAACCGAAATGTATAAACTAAGACCTAAGGTTCCTAGCTACTGACAAGACAGAAATGTATAAACTCAGACCTAAGGTACCTTGCTACTGACAAGACTGAAATGTATAAACTCAGACCTAAGATACCTTGCTACTGGCAAGAATGAAAAGTATAAACTCAGACTCAAGGGTCCTAGCTACTGACAAGACCGAAGTGTACAAACTAAGACCTAAGGGTCCTAGCTACTGACAAGACCGAACTGTATAAAGTAAGACCTAATGTTCTAAACTACTGAAAAGTCTATAATAGGGAAGAAATCGAAATTACAAGAAAATAGGTGATGATACAGTATTTTGTTAATAGTGTATATCAAAACCTATCTTACGACATAATGCATGTTTTATTTTTCATTTCAGGATACCTGTCGTCCGGTGATTTGTCCTGTAGGAAAGACCTACTTCAGCTGCTCTTGTGAGAATGTCCTTGAAAACATCACTAGTTTGGGAGTAAGAATTGTCCTAGATATAGTGCCAGAGACACCCTCTATCAACGTCGTGAAACTGATGAATGAAACCACTACAGACAAGCTTGTAAGGCAAGTTAAGACGATTGTTAACTCAGTTTTTAAAACAAAATGGGGATCAATGGAGATTCGACTTCTCTTTATGAACCGTGAGACTTTACTTTCAGACAGAAGCCATATAAAATTCCATGCCACGCTTTTCATGCGATCTAAACGGACAACAGACAATTTGGTATTGTTGAAGGATGTTCATGATCTCCTTTATTCCAAAATAAGAATCACATTTCTTAAAACCCCAATGCTTATGTATTTAGGCAAGATCATCAAGGCTTACTACAATAGCGACCAATCGTTTCCTCTTGATTACGAATCAGCTTATAGCACAGATTTTAGCTTTGAACCCCTGTACTCTATCGAAAGATCGGTACTAACCTATTATGAAATCTATGCAACCATCTACTTGACAAAACTGTTGTTTTGTAAGCGCATTATACTCAATGACGAAGAAGTAGGTTCGTTGTCAAACTCGTCGATTAGTGTGGGCTACAGTGAAGAAGAAATATCCCAAATGTTTGATGCTTCGGAACAACAGGTTTGCCTTGATGACTACGTTATAATTTTTACAATGCCCACCTCAAAAGCATGTGGTTACGGTCCAAACCAACAAATTGTGGTTTACGTTGTTGTTTGGCTGAGCTCACTCTTAATTTACATTTGAAAGGAACTACAGCCGGACCACATGAGTCGGAATTTCTTGCAAATCTACAGATGAATTTCATTATATTGAACACACGTATTTCGAACATATCCTTATTACAAAGTTCAAACGTTATTCAGCCTCGTGTGAACTTTGACGAAAGGATGTGTGCGGCTTAAAACATTCGACCTTGTAACTTTATATGGGTCATTCAAGTTTCAAATGTAGTCTAGTCCCCATTTCTGACTATTATCGAATGTTTTCTATAGTTAATTTCAAAATGGAAGACAGTGTATACCCTGATCTGGGACTACACTGTTTACAAAAGACAAATTAACTCTTTTCATGTACACTGTTTGTTAAGGGTGTATCAAACCCATAAGTGAATTTTTCATAGTATTTAACTTTTTTCTTTCATGTTTATTTTGAAAGAGCTGTTTATGATAAATGAAAAAACAGGAGAAAAACATATTTTGGTGAGCATTATTTTGCACTACGGCAATTTGGAAAAGATGTGTCAAATTCAGACTTTTTCTCTAATTTTGTCAAATTTAAAGTATAAGCTTCAATAAAAACAATTTTAGATATAAACAAACATGGTAATTTTGTTTTTCATTATGTATTTCATGTCTGTGGAAGTATTTTGACATAAAGAAACTAAATCAAGACCAAATAGGCACCAGATTTGGAAAATATGAATCTCTGAATCAACAACATGGTTTGTATGGGTAATGCTATTTTTTAAAACAAAAAATTATGAGAAATAGTAAAAAATAAATATTTCTAGTATTTAACTTTTTAGCTCACCTGGCACGAAGTGCCAAGGTGAGCTTTTAGGATCGCTGGATGTCCGCCGTCCGTCGTCAGTCCGTCCGACCGTCCGTCTGTTCACAATTGTTCGTTAACACTCTACCGGCTATAAATATCATAGGATCTTCATGAAACTTGATCACAATGTTTGTCTAGTAGAAATATAGGCCAAGTTCGAATGTGGGTCATGCTGGGTCAAAAACTAGGTCACTAGGTCAAATCATAGAAAAACCTTGTTAACACTCTAGAGGCTACACATCTCATTGGATCTTGATGAAATTTCATCACAATGTTTGTCTAGTAGAAATCTAGGACAAGTATGAATGTGGGTCATGTTGGGTCAAAAACTAGGTCACTAGGTCAAATCAAATCATAGAAAAACCTTGTTAATACTCTAGAGGCTACAAATCTCAATAGATCCTCATGAAACATGGTCAAAATGTTTGTCTAATTGATATCTATGTCAAGTTTGAAAATGGGTTATGTCCGGTCAAAAACTAGGTCACTAGGTCAAATCATAGAAAACCCTTGTTAACACTCTAGATGCTACAAATCTCATTGGATCTTGATGAAACTTGGTCAGAATGTTTGTCTCATTGATATATAAGTCAAGTTCGAATATGGATCATGTCCGGTCAAAAACTAGGTCACTAGGTCAAATCATAGGAAAATCTTGTTAACACTCTAGAGGCTACACATCTCATTGGATCTTTATGTAACATGGTAAGAATATTTTACTCATTGATATCTAGGTCAAGGTTGAACATGGGTCATGTCTGGTCAAAAACTAGGTCACTGGGTCAAATCATAGAAAAACCTTGTTAATACTCTAGAGGCTACAAATCTCATTGGATCTTGATGAAACTTGGTCAGAATGTTTGTCTCATTTATATATAAGTCAAGTTCGAATATGGATCATGTCCGGTCAAAAACTAGGTCACTAGGTCAAATCATAGGAAAATCTTGTTTACACTCTAAAGGTTGATTGTGGGTCATGTCCGGTCTTACTCTTTGTCACTATAGGTCAAGTTTGCCATGGTGCACCAGGTGAGCGATTTAGGGCCATAGTGGCCCTTGTTTCTTATATTCTACCAGATGAAAATCATCGATGATATTTAGAGCTTTATAAATTTCACATTTGGTGCCTGTTCTGTCTAAAATTAGTTTTTGTATGATGAAATACTACCATAGACATGAACTAAATAACACAAAACCAAATTATCATGTTTGTTTTAATTTGAAATGGATTTTATTGAAGCGGGCTGTTTGAAAAGCACAAATTAAGAAAAAGTGGGTGGGGTAAATTTTACACCTTTTAAAATGGCCGTAGAGCCAAAAGTTGTACACCAAAATGTACACTTTTTCTATTTTTTCATTCATCTTAAATAGCTCTTCAATACAAAACCATCACAGAGTGTTTTCATATACTTTGAAAAATTCCCAAATTCATGAGTTTGATACACCCTTAAGGACGAACCATACCGTCGCAAGGGTTGAAGGTGTTTAGCGAATTCGAGATATCAGAGTTCGTTTGTATAAAGTCGGTTAGATCTACGTCATATTAATTTATTTAATCCATTACCTCGCCAATGCGCTATATGCCATGTGTCGCGGTACCGTAAAACACAATCCCGACTGCACTATTATTTGCAAGCAGTTTTGATCCTGCCTAGACCTCAAACTGTTTGTGAAAAACCGCATAATATGATATAAAGTTTAAATAACAGTAAAAACTCTCTATTACGACCACTAAAATGAAGGCTTATTTTATCGTGAGATTTTTACCCCTTCACCGCCATACTGTCGTCTGCTTCAATATTGTTGTCTGCAATATCGTTTCAGAGTTAGATTAAAGGCAGTATTATTGGCTAAAAACAAGTAGCAAACAGTTTAAGCGGCGTCTGATTAGAATCGAAACTGTTTGCAAATGCTATTTATGACGTCATTGAGAGTGTTGTTATTGTTGTTAGTTATATGTTTTTAGTATGAAATGCCTTGTATAATTATAAGTTCTCTCGTTTAGTATAGTCTTTATTATCATTATCATTACATGTATTATTATTATGTAATAATTTACAGCTTAAAACATGGTGTCAGTAAAGCAGAACGCTCGGCACACGTGTTAAATTATTGTTCGATTTTTCTGACCTGTCGGAGTTATTTTTAGAACAGAATAGTTCATAATGGTAAATAGATAACAGGGTAACATCGGATCTATATAGTCGTACACTTTCCAACTTGAGATAACATGATCCTCGTGCAGCACGAGACCCTTGCGCTAACTTTACTGATATTTAATGCTTTCCCAACAAACGCATTTATATACTAAAACTATTATTTCCATTGCAAACAGGTTGGAGCCAGATCAGACGCCGGGTTACCCGGCGTCTGATCAGGCTCCAACCTGTTTGCTACTCATATTAAAAATATAATTAAAATTTCTTAAAGTAAATTTCCACAGTTTAGTGCATTGCGTATGCGTTTAAACGGGAAAGAATAAGGTATCCTCTACTGTACATTGCGCACAAAAATTACAGCTATCCGTATCATTAACCGTATGTAGAGAAAACTCATCCCTTTGAAAGTTTTAGAATGTTCCAATCTAAAAATAACTCCGACAGGTCAGAAGAAAACACTAATACCAGAACTTTCTCCGTGCCGCCCAATCAGTTTGCAAACTGCGGTCTACTTGAGTCCATCTTGCGGTCGACGTGTGTCTTGGATCTACGGTTTTCTATCTGCATCCAATAAAACACGCACGCGTTGCATGTGTATTTCATGCGAGTTCCGTTCGTGCATTTTCTGTCGAACGCAAGACACACGCATCATTGGTGTTCGTTTTATGGGAAATCGTAGAGTTTGTTGTGCAAAAAACGTGGTTGTCATTTATGATTACGTACAGGCTCGTAAATTCTCAAGAATAACAGGCAATGCCCATTAGTTTCTTGGTGATTTTTTTCGACGGTGTTGGCCATTTAAACATATACATTGTACATGATAATTCCAAACAGTTATTGTTCGATTGTTCTGACCTGTCAGAGTTATTTTAAGAACAGAATAGTTCATAATGGTAAATAGATAACAGGGTAACATCGGATCTATATAGTCGTACACTTTCCAACTTGAGATAACATGATCCTCGTGCAGCACGAGACAGCTGCGCTAATTTTACTGATATTTAATGCTTTCCCAACAAACGCATTTATATACTAAAACTATTATTTCCATTGCAAACAGGTTGGAGCCAGATCAGACGCCGGGTTACCCGGCGTCTGATCAGGCTCCAACCTGTTTGCTACTCATATTAAAAATATAATTAAAATTTCTTAAAGTAAATTTCCACAGTTTAGTGCATTGCGTTTGCGTTTAAACGGGAAAGAATAAGGTATCCTCTACTGTACATTGCGCACAAAAATTACAGCTATCCGTATCATTAACCGTATGTAGAGAAAACTCATCCCTTTGAAAGTTTTAGAATGTTCCAATCTAAAAATAACTCCGACAGGTCAGAAGAAAACACTAATACCAGAACTTTCTCCGTGCCGCCCAATCAGTTTGCAAACTGCGGTCTACTTGAGTCAATCTTGCGGTCGACGTGTGTCTTGGATCTACGGTTTTCTATCTGCATCCAATAAAACACGCACGCGTTGTATGTGTATTTCATGCGAGCTCCGTTCGTGCATTTTCTGTCGAACGCAAGACACACATGCATCATTGGTGTTCGTTTTATGGGAAATCGTAGAGTTTGTTGTGCAAAAAATGTGGTTGTCATTTATGATTACGTACAGGCTCGTAAATTCTCAAGAATAACAGGCAATGCCCATTAGTTTCTTGGTGATTTTTTTCGACGGTGTTGGCCATTTAAACATATACACTGTACATGATAATTCCAAACAGTTATTGTTCGATTTTTCTGACCTGTCAGAGTTATTTTAAGAACAGAATAGTTCATAATGGTAAATAGATAACAGGGTAACATCGGATCTATCTAGTCGTACACTTTCCAACTTGAGATAAACATGATCATCGTGCAGCACGAGACAGCTGCGCTAATTTTACTGATATGTTACGGTATTCATTCTCAATAAACGTGTTTATGCTAAAACTATATTATGTCCATTGCAAACAGGTTGGAGCCGGATCAGACGCCGGGTATCCCGGTGTCTGATCAGGCTTCAACCTGTTTGCCACCCAGATTAAAAAGATGAAATTAATTTTCTACAGTTTTGTACATTGTGTTTGCGTTTATTTGGGAAATAATAATGTCTTTCTATTGTACATTACGCACAATAAATACAGCTTTCCGTATCCCTAGCTGACAGTACGGAAATCAACGAGTACGGTTAACATCCCCTTTTTTAAATTTTAGAATGTTCCAATCTAAAAATAACTCTGACAGGTCAGAAGAAAACAATAAAAACCGCGCCTAACAACACCACGTACATGTATTTCCAAATAGAAGTGGAACGAAATAACGAGACATAATTGACTTTCAGACATAGCCTATATATACTAGATGGGCTTTTTAAACCAAACCTAACTTAGCTATTTTTTCTCTTTATTTATACTTAAAGGTGCACAAAATCACATCTTGTTAGGCATTTCACACGCACCCGGTTACAGCTTGCGGGAGGATGATTTCACTTGATTATTTATAGAAGTCATATACAGTGGAGAAAACGTTATTCTTTCCCAATAAACGCGTTTATGCTAAAACTATTATTTTCACTGCAAACAGTTTGGAGCCAGATCAGACGCCGGGTAACCCGGCATCTGATCAGGCTCCAAACTGTTTGCCACCAAGATAAAGATGAATTATCAGAATTGTCAAAAAGTTGTACTTTTCTACGTTTTAGTGTTTTGCGTTTGCGTACGTTTGCGTTTAAACGGGAAAGAATAACAGAGTCTCCACTGTATCTCTCCACTGCAAGCCAAGTAGCATCTTTCTAAATAGTTGCGTCGTTAACGTGTACGACTGCTAAATTACGAAACCTGAGGTAAGAGGTTCGAATCCCGTCGAAAGAAAAGCTTGGTTTTTTTTTTAATATCATTTTTTTTTGTTTATTTAAAATTTAAATGTCGTTTTATCAGCTCACCTGGTGCCCGTTTCATAAAACTTTGTACGACAAATGTTTAAAAAAATGTTTCAATTTTTATTTATTTCTCTATCTAATCCTGCCTTGTGACATCTCTTTGGAATCGTCTTGAAAAGACGATTCCAAAGAAATGTCACAAGACAGGATTAAATAGAGAAATCAGAAATTAAATGTATCTTAAAGTTTTGACTTACGATCGCTTTTGTCGTACGAAGTTTTATGAAACGGGCCCTTGAGCCGAAGGTTCAGGATGATCTATTGATATCGCTCTTCGTCTGTCGTATGTCGTCCGACATCCGTGGACATTTTCAATGACATATCCTCTGAAACCACTGGCCTGAAATTCAACCAAACTTTAGCACTAGCAGAAGCAGCAGTAGGATGGGGGAACGAAAAGTTGTTAAAAGGTAGTGGGTAGGGCAATTTTTCTTGCTGCCATGGCAACCGTGCACAAAATCTAGAAAAATCTTCTTCTCCGAAACTACTGGTCCGATTCAATTTGGTTTTCACCAAAATATTTTTCAGTTGATAGACTTTCTAAGTTGTTCAAAGAGTTTTGATCCGTTAAAAACATGGCCGCCAGAGAGAGTAGTCATTTTCCGTATTTACAGAAAATTTACAACTCAAGTCAGAACTTTATAGATCTTCTTGTAAATAAAAACATAAGTCCTAGAACAACCAAATTTCTTATGTAGCCTTATGTAGTGAACCTTTACCAAGACTGTTAAGACAAGACCAAGACCCAAGAGCTTATCAGTTTTACTTAGGAAAACCTTTAAAAATCTTCTTCTCTGAAACCGTAAGGCCCAGGGGCCCGTTTCATAAAACTTCCTACGACAAATGTTGTCGTAAGTCAAAACTTTAAAATACATTTAATTTCTGATTGCTCTATCTAATCCTGTCTTGTGACATCTCTTTGGAATCGTCTTTTTAAGACGATTTCAAAAAGATGTCACAAGACAGGATTGGATGGAGAAATAGATAATAATTGATACTTTTATAATCCGACTTACGACAACATTTTTCGTACGAAGTTTTATGAAACGGGCCCCAGACCATTGCTATTTGACATGTAGCTTTGCCTTATGGTTCCCTACCAAAACTGTTCAAATGATGACCTCCGGGTCAAAAATGATCCTGCCCCGGGGCTTATCAATTTTACAAAGACGTATATAGGAAAACCTTTAAAAATCTTCTTCTCTATATATATAAATGGAACTGTATGGCCTAGATCTTTAATATTTGAAAAATAGCTTTGCATTCTGGTCCTCTACACAGGTTGTTCAAATTATGACCTCCGTGTCAAAAATGATCCTGCCCCGGGGCTTATAAGTTTTACAAAGACTTATATAGGAAAACCTTTAAAAATCTTCTTCTCTGGAACTGTATGGCCCAGATCGTTAATATTTGACATGTAGATTTGCCTTGACGTCCTCTTTCAAGATTGTTCAAAATATGACCCGGGCCAAAACGGGCCCCGCCCTTGGGCTTATTGGGTTTTCATAGGAAAACCTTTGGAAATATTCTTCTCTGAAACCGTAAGGCCCAGATCCTTAATATTTGATATGTAGCTTTTCCTTATGGTTCTCTCAGAAGATTGTTAAAATTATGACGCATGGGACAAAAATGGCCCCGCCCCGGGGCTTATCAGTTTTACATAGTCTTATGTAGGAAAACCTTTAAAAAGATTCTTCTCTGGATCAGGAAGGCCCAGATCTTTAATATTTGACATATAGTTTTGTCTTGTAGTCCTCTACCAAGATTGTTCAAATTATGATCCCCGGTTTTCAGCGTGGTCCTCTATCGAATTGTTCAAATTGTGACCCCAGGATCAAAGCTATATCAATATGTTGTTATGCCCAGTCAGCTTCTATGGTACAATGTCCTCAAGTGAGCGAAATGTGGGCCTCTGTGCCTCTTGTTATCATGTTCAGCTCAACTTTTGTAAAAGTCGAGCTTATGTTGCCGCCCTTTCGCCTGCGCTGTTCTTGTTGATATTTAGGTTAATACTTTGTAAGCTAACATTTCTAAATGACTATCTTAGTTAGATCCGTTTGAAGTTTGAAACAATTGTTCAGTGCTCTGGGCAATTTAGAATTTTCACCTGGTTTTTCACTATTTTTCAAAAGATACGGTGTGTCTTAAAATTTAATAATGTGATCAGCTTATAGAACGGTATATGCTATAGGCCGATTTTATTGACTTGGCAGGGCGGAGTTTCGATGCGGACCATTGCATTTCAACTTTGGGGGCGGCAACACACTCTTTTATTATCGGAGTTTACCGTTTTCGTCTGCCGTTCTTGACCGGTACTACTCCACATTTTGACAGAAGGAATATAATGAAGGATGACAAACAGCTTGAATCCAGATCAGACGCCGCGTAACGCGGCGTCTGATCTGGATTCAAGCTGTTTGTAAATATAAACAAAGTCTTAATTTTCTCTCCTTTTAACAACTCCCTCCGAACAACACACGCACTCTTTGTCTCACTTGGGTGTTGTTGTAGAGAGGGAGCACTGTACATACATCCACGTGGATATGGATGCACGTATAAATTGCGTTTCTCCATGTTGAAAGTATCGGACAATAATGATATAATTCGGAACTTTACCTATCATCCCTATAATCAAAAGTAAATTAGTTTATCTTTGCCAAAGGTTAGCTCCGCCCTGCCAAGCCAATAACACCGGTCTATACATTCATTTCAGAGCATGCCTAATGGCCTTTTAAATGAGACCAGTGGCCTGTTCAGCCAACCTTCCGCTTACCGAGCGGACGGTCGCTCGCTCGCTCTTGAACGAACTTGCTCGGCGAGCGCTAGGCGAGCGGAAGGTATCAGTACGTAAAAGTTGCTAGTTGTATTACAGTACACTCTAGGGGCGCAAGCTGTGCTTGTTGAACGATAGCGAGCAGACAGCAAGCGCTAGGTTTCCGCTAGGTTTCCGCTCGATGATCTTGAACATGGGGCTGTAGCGCGTTCAAGTACCGTATCAGCGAACAGCAACGTTAACCGATGCAAACAACCCATATAGTACGACAATCTAACGTTCACCAATACTCTTCAATAATTACTCATTGCGCCCCCATGTTTATTAACCTTTCAAGGGTACGAACGATTTATGTACGAATCGGAATAACACACGCAAAAGTGTACTAATCAACTGAAATGCATCAATTTTACTGCATATAAAAATAAGATTTAGCTGCTCAGATGTAAGCTGCTTTGTTTGATACATTAAGTGTCGGAAAATGTTGGTTTATTTATGAGAAATTAAGTCGGGACTGTTCGCTGGTTTTATTAAATTCATCATGTCGCCATTTTGTTTTTCTTGTTGGCGATGACTAACTACCCCTGAGGCCGTTCGCAATCGGTAACAGCCAAACGGTCGTTTAAGTTAAATTGTTACCGTTTTCTGATGCAATCGATACGGTACTTGAACGCGTTACTGGTTCTATACTAAGCCAAACTGTCAACGCAACACCTCCGAGTTCCGTTCTATTTTCGTATCAGATCGGGTGTTTTAAATTGATGGACAAGTTGACACAAAATTATTAAATGTTTTTATTTGTGTTTTTAAATTGATGTACTGTCCTCAAAGTTGCTAACATTGGCAACGAGTTTTCATTGACACTTCTGACGAATAATAACCATCTATCCAAACGTATCGCTAATTTTTGGTTAACATTCCCCATTGAAAACGCATTGGAATGAGATTTGTGAAAACTTGTTATCACAACATTCCATATATTTTGGACCAAATGCCAATTCATTTATCAAGAGTATTGTCCATTGATCAATCTATGAATTGCAGAAGAAATCTATTCAGGATATGCACACATTACAGAATTAACCAGACTAACTTAAGATATGTTTAACATTGGAAGTAATTGGAATATCCGGGGTGTTGCGTTGGTAGTTTGGCATAGTATAGCTATATATCGAGTATGAAAAACAAAACAAATCTACAGACGACGACGTCGGACGGACGACGACGGACACAGTGCGATCACAATAGCTATAAACCATGACACTTCGTGCCAGGTGACCTAAAAAGCCGTTAAAACATCCGCGCCAGCAGTAGCGTGTTCACTTGTCATTGTTTGCTGTTTAGTTAACCCAATACCTCATAGCCGGATTTAATAGTATTAAATATAGTTGCCCACTTGACGTGGGTTGAAAGCAGGGCACATTCTACTTAACTTTCAGTCTGCTTTAAACTGTCATCTGCTAGGATATAGAAAGTATTTCTTATGGTGCATATTAATGCCTGTATAATTTGGAACTGTTTTCTTCAGTGCAGGAGAATGGCGTATTTATGGGGTATAGGGTTAAAGCAGGGCTTCTGTGTGCATTTTGCAGTTTATCCTGACGAAGCTCAGTGTCGGACCTGTTTCACTAACTTGAACATGTTCAGTGTGGACACAGATGTGACGGGTTTTCTGGAAATTCTCAAATCTGAGTCTACACTAGAGACGGGGTTTGTCAGTTTGGGTTTGGATTTAGTTAACTCCAGAGACGTGTGCACATGTATATATATATATTTACTATTATTTGTTTCTGTTGTAACTTGTTCTGTTTATAGATCTATAGTTGATATAAGAATGTAAAACATTTATGGAGGGCCTCATGGGATATTAGTCGTTTGACTAAATTAGACACCCTCGTTAAATAAAGTCATTCATTCATTCATTCAGGTTAGCAGTGTGTGCCCCGTGTGCAGCGTGCAGAGTACAGTAGAGAAAAAGTATATTCTTTCCCATAAACGCGTCTACGCTAAAACTATTATTTCCATTGCAAACAGTTTGGAGCCAGATCAGACGCTGGGTTACCCGGCGTCTGATCAGGCCCCAAACTGTTTGCCACTCAGATTAAAACTGGTAGTCAGAATTGTCAAAAAGTTTTCATTTTCTATATTTCACTTCGATGCGTTTGCGTTTTAACGAAATTGTTACGTTTTCTCCTCTGTATTTCAGACCGGTAGCAAACTCGCAATCGATGGCCATCGATTTCTTTACTGTCACAAATATGTCCAGTACCTTCAGTGCTTTGATTGTATTTTGTGTACTATTGGTTTTATTGCATGTGAGTAAGTGGTCAGCTTGACCAATGGGGAACAATAGGGCTATTGTTATGTTGTGTATAGGTCGTTTGCAGTTAAAACAAAACACGATAAATCTTAGATAGTTTTAAAACTAATGGACGTATTCAAATGATATTTTGCATACACTTATGATGTGCCTATACCAACTCTGACAAGGACATTCAGAATTTTTGACATTCTGACTAAAAACTTTTCTTCTTAGTTTTGTATAAATTTTGAGTCGCTGAAAATGGGCAATTACGTGGGGTGTTATTGGCTATTACCTTGATCACGTTTGTTTATATTGGAGAATATCTACAGGTAAAATCCCGTGCTAGTTGCTTCTGTCTGAAATGTGAATCCCGTGCTGATATAGGTTGTTTAGTTATACAAAATTAATTATGAGGCCCCATTACATTTTTACTATGCTAAAACCATGAACTCTTCACAAGGAATAAAGAGAATTGCATTACTTTTCAAACCGAATCTCTAACATTTCTACATACTACAGAGCTCCAGATAAGAGAGAGTAAATTGAATAAGTCATTTTCTCACTCGTTTCAGCACCAAATCCTATGATATGAATACTCATTAGAATCGTTTCGAACAGACGATGCTAATGAGTAGTCATATCATAGGGTTTAATTCAGAAATAAAGACTTTAGTTTTTAAATACTCCTCCTATCTCCTATCCTATCCAATAGTGTTTGTATTATATGTGAAACTGTAGGGGAAGGGCCGATTCTAAGTTGGTAGAACTTGTGGCCCAACCCCTTTTCCTGTAAAACATTTTGGAAATAAAATATGTTTAAACTATGTTTAAACTATCTGGAGCCCTGATAATATGTACCAGTGTACGAGTTTTATTGCAGTACATTTACGTTACGTTTTGTTTCTTTTAAACCATAAAGTAATAAAGGTTTTCGAACTGCTCTGGAAACATTTTTTTGAAAAGTTGATGATGGTAAGTTGGTGTAGATCGTCTGGTAAATTATGAATATGTCTCATCTGCTATTTATCACATTTAATTATTTTGCGTTTTGTTGATAAAACTTTCATATGAGTGGCACAAGGTTCGGATCCTATTCAGATACGAAATGGCTCCGGTGTCCGATCAGGATCTAGCATAGTCGCAATTGACAGTATGGTCGGTTTAACGTAACCCAGTCAGGGCCTCGTTCGGTTTAGTTGTAAACTAGTATGGTATGCGATAGCTTAACGGTGAGGCGTTACCGGGTCGTGAAAGATAGGCTGTTGAATAACTTAAAATCACCCTCCGGAAAAGTGTCCCTTAGAAGTGTAAACTTTATTTAGAAGTTATGAATAAAACTTTTTTATTACGAAGAGAAAAAAAATGTTATTTTTTGTCAGAGTTGGTATAGGTATATCATAAATTTATGCAAAATTCCATTTGTCTGCGTTGTGTTAATGTGGAGATATTTAAAAATTATCGTGCTTTTTTTAACTGCAAACGACCTATAGTTGGTAGAATAGTTTTACCTGAAGACAGTCATTCCTTGACCAGAACTTGAGTCTCAGAGATGTAAAGATGTATGTAGTGTGATTCGTGTGGCTGGAGATATTATTTATACTGTAAGTTTTCCCTTGTCCCTTTCCCGTAGCTTAGTATTGTTTTTATACGCGTGGATTTTTATGTTGCATTTTAGTGAGTAATAGCTGTAGTTAGTTAGACCCGCTCATTGGCCTTTTGTAGGTGGCTACTATGGTGGGTTAGAAGGGACTTCTGTAGATGGCGGAAAAACTTGAGAATGTCGTCAGCTAGATGATAATGCCCAGATATTTCAGATACTCCTGTGTGTCCTTTTAAAATATAACTCTAGACAACTATCGGCTGTGCCAGACCTGTGGAGATAGACGTCTGTCCAGTCAACTACTTTGAACAAAGACATCGACATTTGCATGTGTGCCCATACTAATTGATTTAGCATGCATCGTTTGGCTGTGCGTCTGTGTGACTGTAATGGTTTAATGTAATATGCATGCTGTATGGTTGAACTTTACGCATCTGTTGCTATGTTGATTTAGAGTGACCCGTGGTTTGAACTTTATGCCTTTATGGCTAGATTAATATGAAGTAATCTGTGTGATTTAACTTTATGCCTTTATGGCTAGATTAATATGAAGTAACCTGTGTGGTTCAAATTTATGTCTGTGTGGCTATATTAATTAGAGTAACCTCTGTAGTTAGACGTTTGCCTGTGTGGCTATATTAACTAGAGTAACCTCTGTAGTTAGACGTTTGCCTGTGTGGCTATATTAACTAGAGTAACCTCTGTAGTTAGACGTTTGCCTGTGATGCTATACTAACTAGAGTAACCTCTGTGGATAGACGTTTGCCTGTGTGGCTATATTAACTAGAGTAACCTCTGTGGTTAGACGTTCGCGTGTGTGGCTATATTAACTAGAGTAACCTCTGTGGTTACATGTAGACGTTTGCCATTAGAGTAACCTCTGTGGTTAGACGTTTGCCTGTGTGGCTATATTAACTAGAGTAACCTCTGTGGTTAGACGTTTGCCTATGTGGCTACATCCGATGTGATCTGTGTGATTGTTTATATTCAGCATACAAACTGTGTGGTTGTGACATAGCTATATGTGTACAAAACCTGTGGAATAGAACAATTAGACAATTAGACAAAGTGTACCGTGGACAATATATTTTAAGACTATCTTGGAGTCTAAGAGTATCTTAATAATCATAGTATTGATTGAAGTGTTGCTGACCAGTATTTTACATGTGTTGTTGTATGAGTGAATGTGTATGAAATAGTAAGTAACGGAATTCATAGTCTCGGCTTTTATTTACTTTTTTTTTTAAAGAATCCCGGAATCATGGTTTCCTTATCGTAACATTTAAGGAAATTGTGACAACATGCTACAGGGCTTTCATTCCGTAGAGTATCCGCAGAGTAGTCGTTCGACTGGTAAAAGACCATCGCGGCAGTTTCTTCGAATTTTCAAAACATTCAGATTTTTATTTTAAATTTTGCATGGTGCTAGTATATACCCTGTTATGCAGAAATATGAAATAAAAGTAGGGGGTCCCCGAACTGGATCTTTTCTTAATAGCTTGTTTTTGGGTATACCCCTAATTATTCGGAGACACGTGCTTTTGATCATAAAATCTCAGAATAACCTTGTTCAGCTTTGTAATTTACCTAATCTGTTGGGTTATACATAATATTTTCATAAAATAGAAAAAAATATAGAAGCAAGTAGCACCAAAAGCATGAAAACAAGACAGCATCCGTCAATAAAGGGAACACATCAAATAGTATTTTTTCTCCTACAGTTCAAACATTCAGATTTTGACAATATTTTTCACAAATATCTATAGATAAAGCAATAATTTACTGAAGTCACACATAAAAATTACAGGTACCCGGATCAGTTTTTTTCTGAAAAATCCAAATGTCTACATAGAGAGCAACACACGTCAATCCAATTACACATAGGGCTATCTACAAATGCTATATGAGAACCACTTAAAATGCTAAAATGTGTCCAGATACATACTTTCAATCGTCAATAATGTATCACTATTCAAGCACTATTAGTATATATCGAATGAATGAAATGAATGAATGAATGAATGAATGAATGAATGAACGACTTTATTTTACGAGGGTAACTCACTTAGTCAGGAGACTAATCTACCGTGAGGCCCTTAAACAAGCATTTCTTACAAATCATATAATTAACAATAATAACACGATCAATATAAACAGTCAAAAATAATTAACAAGAAAATAACACTCTCTATATAAACAATAGGCAGGCATTTAGGCGTTCTCTGCAAATAGTGTATCTGTGGAGTACACTTGTCCTATGCAAACAGAGAAGACTCAAATCAGAGGGTTCCAAAAGGACTAATAGGAGTCCTTTGGCTAGGGTCTCCACTGTCTCATATTAGAATATATGGTCAAAAACAAACCCTAACTAGATCTATATGGTGTGCTAGGCTAAATTGGAAACTGGAATTGTCCATTTGAAGTTACAGGGGGGGGGGGGGGGGGGTTTAAAGTCATTTAATCTATTATAATTTGAATTGAAAAACAGTGGAGACATAGTTGAGAGAGCAAGTATTTAAATATCAGCCTGTTCGATTTGCTATTTTACTCCCGTTAATAACCAGCGAAGACAAGCAGCATCGTGTTCTGTCAAACAGTTTGTATCCAAACCAGACCTCAATTTATTCGATGTCTGTTATGGATCAAAACTTTGCAATATTGTTTTATTAATAATTAAGTTAGATCTAAATCAGAATGGGTTTTTAACCTAGAACTTGCAAAAAGTATGTAAAAACCTAAAGTCAGTAAGGGTCCATGCTTATAAAACCCCTGAATTGAGTCCCAGACCGCTCCAAAGCACCTGATTAGCCAGAGTTGAGACTTTGGCTCAAATCCGACCAACAAAACACTCGAGAACGAACCAAGACCCAACTCAAACCACACAAGCATCACTAATCGTGATCGCCAAATTCAGGTATGACCGCATAATTAAGTTATTGAGATAGAAAAAATACAAATTTCAAATATAAACCATATCATACAGTATTGGTAAAAGGGAGGCAACTCAAGCAAAATGTTTGCACGAGTTGCATCCCTTTGATCGTTAGAAACAGAAACTGCCGCGATCGTCCTTAAGACAGAGACAGCTCATGTTTGGTTATTACAGTGCCTGTGCTTTAACCCCTTCACTGCCTTACCCCGAGCTCAATAGTTATTTCCAGACAGTTTGATTCCTGACCAGAAGCCGTATATGGCGGTCTCTGATCAGGATTCGAATGGTTTAAAATGATTTAAATACCGTATTTCTTAAGTGAAAAATACCTAATAAATGTATATAAAGAGAGATAAATCTACAGTAAACAAAAATTGTTTAATATTTGTGACGTCATGGCAGTGAAAGGGTTAACCTGTAGATATGATTAATGTGCTTAGTTCATTTTGCAGTACCTTTATTGTAGTTCATCTGTATGATAATTTAATGTGTCCGTATTGTTATAACATATGTTTAAAATTTAAGTGCCTGATTTACTATAACCAATCTGAGGCCCGTTTTATAAAACTTCGTACGACAAAAACGTTCGTAAGTCAAAACTTTAAAATACATTTAATTTATGATTTCTTTTTCTAACCCTGTCTTGTGACATCTCTTTGGAATCGTCTTGAAAAGACGATTCCAAGGAGATGTCACAAGACAGAATAAGTTTTGTCACAAGACAGGATTAGATGGAGAAATAAATAATTATTGAGACTTTTACAATCTGACTTACGACAACATTTGTCGTACGAAGTTTTATGAAACGGGCCCCATGTTGGTTTGAACACTTGGATGATTCGATAAAATAGCTTGACCGTGCTATAACTTGCATAATTGATACATACATGTACCTGTGTTAATATAACTGGAGTGGTTAAGACAATGACTGTTAGCTGTTATCTACGTAATACCGGTATATGATTATACCTATAATAACACATTCATCCCTGAAACTTCAAATGGAAAATACAGTCGAAACTCGATAATTCGTACTCGCGTTTGTTCGAACATATCCATATTTTAAAGATAAAACATGGCTTAGCCACGTTTTAATTTTGAAATACGGATATGTTCGACGTAAGCGTAAGTGTTATAGAAATTAAACGGTGGCAATTCTGGAAAGATCGATTTAAGTGAGTTGAAGTATCGAGATTTGACAGAACCAATTTTCAATTCATCTTGGTCCAAATTTGTCTAGATTCAAGGGCTGTTATGCGTACTATTATGCAAAATGACAAACAGGGTTCATCCTGATCAAAGGGCTCGTGAAGGACATTTTACAGGTACACAATTTGTAAATGACGAGTACACTCGTCGCTAAGACTGAATGTGTTAAGTTAACCCTTTTCCCCTTAGAAGCGCCTTTTATCGCATTCATTTTATATTCTTCCGCTGTAGAAAATAGTTCCAATCTATGCAGCCATGCATATGTATCATAAGAAATATTTTCTTTATTATAACAGGTGGTAGCTTAAAGCAGACTGAAAATAAAGCAGAATGCGCCTTAGGGCGCATTCTGCTTTACTTTCAACCTGATTTAAGTAGTCACCTATTCACAAAATTAAAAAACAGGCTATGGGGTTAAGGGTTAAATTATCAACGTTTTGATGACTGGATACATGTATGAATAAGTAATGCATATATGACAATCGTCCTAACAATAGTATAGTGCTCCCTCCCAACAACGATTCTCTCCTTACAGCAACCATTGTAGCTGTTCCCCAAACAAGACATTTATGTCTAACAATTCACTGCTGCAGTATCGTCTGCTTAAAATCGTCGTCTGCTGTTTTTCTCAACGTTACATATTAGTAGACAGTTTGACATCTAAGGAATACAATGACGTGTGAAACAGCTTCAATCCAGATCAGACGCCGCGTTACGCGGCGTCTGATCTGCATTCAAGCTGTTTGCAAATGTTTTAAAGTTCCTTCCCTATAACAACTCCCTCCTAACAACACACGCAAAGTTTGTCGCCCATTCGGTGTTGTTGTTGAGACGGAGCACTGTATGGTTTGTACATAAGGGCTAGTTTAGTAAATATAGATATCATCGTTGTATGAATCGTTGTAATAAATATGATATTGTCAAACCAGTCTCATTATTTATCTCTACTGTTTTCTTCTGACTTGTCTGAGTTATTTTTAGATTGGAACATTCTAAACTTTTAAAAGATATGAGTACCGTACTCGATGATTTCCGTACAGCCAGCTAGAGATACGGGTAGCTGTATTTATTTGTGTAATGTACAGTAGAGAAGACATTTTTTCCCGGTTAAACGTAAAACGCAATGCACTAAACTGTGGAACTTTACTTTTAGAAACTTTAACTATGTTTTTTAATCTGAGTAGCAAACAGGTTGGAGCCTGATCAGACGCCGGGTTACCCGGCGTCTGATCTGGCACCAACCTGTTTGCAATGGAAACAAGAGCGTGTCCCAGTTACACGAATGCCCCCGATGATACAGGGAGGGGAATCCAGACTATCAAATGTAAAATGTACGAGTTAGAGAGCTGAAACTGTCGTGGAGCGCCATTTTGAGGAATTCAAGGGCCATTACTCCAAAGGGCCCAGCATAAATTGGCACCGCTGGTTATCTAAATTGGTCTCCATTTTATGTCAACAAACATTTTCAGAAAGTTTGGTGAAGATCAGAGAAAAGCAATGTGTTTGTGAAACACAAATGCCCCCAGCCAGCATCATGTTCTGTAATGTAATGCTTATTTGCAAAAGTAGGTCAAAAGTCATGTCGTAGGGTAAATGAAACATTGGCATGGTTGGAGAAGTCTTAACACAAGAAACATATAAAGAATGGAAGCTCTAGGCCTACTGGTTCAAATGTTATAGGCGTATAAAGATTTATACAAATAAAGGTCAAAGGTCAAAGTCACAAGGGCAAAAACGTAGGTATGGTTGGAAAGGTCTTGACACAAGAAATATATAAACAAAATATGAAAGCCGTAGGCCTGCTGGTGCAAATGTTATAGCCATTTAAAGATTTCAACAAAAGTAGGTCAAATGTCAAGGTCACAAGGTCAAAAAGTTTTGTATGGTTAGAAAGGGAAAACACATGTCAAGTATAAAAGGCCAAGGTGCAAAAATGCAAAAGTTATATCCGAGGTTTAGGTTTTTGGTTAAAGTTTGATTAAATAGGTCAAAGATCGAGGTCAAGGTCACATGGTCAAAGATGTTGGTATGGTTGGAAAGGTCTTGACACAAGAAATATACATACAAAATATTAAAGCCCTGGGCCTACTGGTGCAAATGTTATAGCCATTTAAAGATTTTTACAAAAGTAGGTCAAATGTCAAGGTCACAAGGTCAAAACGTTTTATATGGTTGGAAAGGTCTTGCCATGAGGAATACACATGCCAAGTATAAAAGGCCCAGGTTTAAAAATGCAAAAGGTATAGCCAATGTTAAGGTTTTTGGTTAAAGTTTGATTAAATAGGTCAAAGGTCAAGGTCAAGGGCACATGGTCAAAGATATTGGTATGGTAGGAAAGGTCTTGACACAAAACATATACATACAAAATATTAAAGCCCTATGCTAACTGGTGCAAATGTTATAGCAATTTGAAGATTTTTACAAAAGAAGGTCAAATGTCAAGGTCAAGGTCAAAAAATTTTGTATGGTTGGAAAGGTCTTTACATGAGGAATACACATGCCAAGTATAAAATGCCCAGGTGCAAAAATGCAAAAGTTATAGCCAAGGTTAAGGTTTTTGTTTAAAGTTTGATTAAATAGGTCAAAGGTCAAGGTCAAGGTCGCATGTTCAAAGATGTTGGTATGGTTGGAAAGATCTTGAGACAAGAAATATACATACAAAATATGAAAGCCCTGGGCCTACTGGTGCAAATGTTATAGCCATTTAAAGAGTTTTACAAAAGTAGGTCAAATTTCAAGGTCAAGGTCACAAGGTCAAACAGTTTTGTATGGTTAGAAAGGTCTTGCCATGAGGAATACACATGCCAAGTATAAAAGGCCCAGGTTAAAAAATGCAAAAGTTATAGCCAAGGTTAAGGTTTTTGGTTAAAGTTTGATTAAATAGGTCAAAGGTCAAGGTCAAGGTCACATGGTCAACGATGTTGGTATGGTTAAAAAGGTCTTGACAAAAGAAATATACATACAAAATATGAAAGTCCTGGGCCTACTGGTGCAAATGTTATAGCCATTTAAAGATTTTTACAAAAGTAGGTCAAATGTCAAGGTCAAGGTCACAAGGTCAAAAATGTTTTTATGGTTGGAAAGGTCTTGCCATGAAGAATACACATACTAAGTATAAAAGGCCCAGGTTTAAAAATGCAAAAGTTAAAGCCAAGGTTAAGGTTTTTGGTTAAAGTTTGATTAAATAGGTCAAAGGTCAAGGTCAAGGTCACATGGTCAAAGATGTTGGTATGGTAGGAAAGGTCTTGACAAAAGAAATATACATACAAAATATGAAAGCCCTTGGTCTACTGGTGCAAATGTTATAGCCATTTAAAGATTTTTACAAAAGTAGGTCAAATGTCAAGGTCAAGGTCACAAGGTCAAAAAGGTTTGTATGGATGGAAAGGTCTTGATACAGGGAAGACACATGCCAAGTATAAAAGGTCCAGGTACAAAAATGTAAGAGTTATAGCCAAGGTTAAGGTTTTTGGCACAGACAGACGGACGGACAGACGGACGGACGAACGGACAAACCAACAGACATGAAAAAAACTATATGCCCCCGAATCGTAGATTCTGGGGGCATAAAAATAGTTTTAGTATATAAATGCGTTTATTTGGAGAGAATAAAATACATGTATCAGTAAAGTTAGCGCAGTGGTCTCGTGCTGCACGAGGATCATACTTAACTCAAGTAGGAAAGTGTACGATTACATATTCAATGTTACATTGCTTACCTATTTACCATTATTAACTATTCTGTTCTAACAATAACTCTGACAAGTCAGAAAAATAGGATAATATTTGTGTTTTCTTCTGACCTATCAGTTATTTTTAGATTGGAACATTCTAAAACTTTAAAAGGGATGAGTTTTCGCTACCTCAAGTTAGAGATACGGATAGCTGTAATTTTTGTGCGTAATGTACAGTAGATTCCCGTTTAAGGTTCATGTGAGGTCCCTGCACGAGAAAACAAGAGCGTGTCCCAGTTACACGAATGCCCCCGATGATACAGGGAGGGGAATCCAGACTATCAAACGTAAAAGTTAGAGAGCTGAAACTGTAGTGGAGCGCCATTTTGAGGACTTCAAGGGCCATTACTCCAAAGGGCCTAGCATAAATTGGTGCCGCTGGTTATCCAAATTGGTCTCCATTTTATGTCAACAAACATTTTCAGAAAGTTTGGTGAAGATCAGATGAAAAGCAATGTGTTTGTGAAACACAAATGCCCCCAGCCAGCGTCATGTTCTGTAATGCGTTGATGGCTCCTGGGTGACTTTAACTTACCGGACATAGACTGGACAAACGAATCTCTCAAGCCTAACTGCAAGCATAAAGACCTCTACACTGACTTCCTGGAACACATAGTAAACTTTAACTTGGAACAAATGGTCAAAATCCCCACTAGAAACATGAATACACTGGATCTCTTCCTCACAAACCTGCCCTCAGCTGTATTCTGTACTAAAACACTTCCAAGTCTAGCAACATCTGATCATGATATTGTATTCCATGAAATAAAGGTCAACCGGGGACGGATCTATCAGCCAAGGCGGAAGATCCAATGTTTCAAAGTTGCAAACTGGTCAAAACTAAAAATGGATATGAACTCCTTTAAGACATACTTTCTAGGTAACAATTACAGTGACCCTGACCTTGCCTGGACGGACTTCAAAGTCAAACTTAAGAATCTCTGCGGTGTTCATATCCCGACAAAAACAACAAAAACTAGACAAGACCAGCCATGGATTACCCCTTCCATCATCAGACTAATCAGACGACGTGACAAACTCTACCAACATATTAAACATAAAACTTCAGCAAACCCAAAACTCCTTGGTCATTTCAAAGCGCTGAAGTCCACAATACAGAGACGGATTAGGAACTCTTACTTGGACTACCTTGACTCAGTTATTTTTGAACACGACTTCCAACCCGGCAAGAATAAGAAATTTTACAGCTTCGTGAAACACAACAAATCTGAAAATTGTGGTGTAGCACCCCTTAAGAAAGATGGCTTGACTTTCACTGACCCGGCTGAGAAAGCCAACATTCTCCATAAACAATTTGAATCACAGATTCTCCACTGTATGCTTTTGGGTTATTCTGAGATCGTTCTCAAGTATAAGATTAGTCAGATTATAACTTTGGTTGAAATCGTTTTCAAGCATTTGATTGGTCAGATTTGAGTTTTGCTGAGCAAGAGCTCAAATCTGACCATTTAAATGCTAAGGAACGATCTCAGACTCAACTCAAAAGCTGTATTATAACCTCGGACCCTTTAAGTTGTCACTTGTCTTCAAAACTAAAAACAGGCTATGGGATAAAGATTTAACCCTTTCGGCGCCAAATTAATCTGGAGTTTTTTACCCCCTGGTCGCTTTTTTGTCGTCTGCTTCGAAATTCTTGTTTGCAAGATCATTTCAATGTAAGATTCAATGTAGAATGACTTAAAATGTCAATACGAGTGTCAAACAGTTTGGACCCTGATCAGACGCCGCGTTACGCGTTTATCCAAACTGTTTGCAAATTCGACTTTGTGCGACGTTGGCGCCGAAAGGGTTAAGGCAAACATACCCGTAGTTCAATGTTTAGCTACAGTGGAGAATCTGTTATTCTTTCCCAATAAAGGCGTTTACGCTAAAACTATTAGTTTCACTGCAAACAGTTTGGAGCCAGATCAGACGCCGGGTAACCCGGCGTCTGAACAGGCTCCAAACTGTTTGCCACCAAGATAAAGATGAATTATCAGAATTGTCATAAAGTTGAACTTTTCTAACGTAAGTGTTTTGCGTTTGCGTACGTTTGCGTTTAAACGGGAAAGAATAACAGATTCTCCACTGTACATTGTAAGTGTGCATTACGGGCATATTGGCTTGCGCGAACTCCAATATTCGAAGTACGGTTCAGTTCAGACATAGACATATAGGTTTATTTGGTATTAAACTTATACACATAGTATCTCGTTACATCAGCGTATATAAAATTAAATCACTGTTTAAACAGGTCAAATCATATCACGTGACATACACATTTATATGTATAGACCCAAACAAAAAGAGATCATAT
This sequence comes from Gari tellinella, assembly GCA_922989275.2. Lineage (NCBI taxonomy): Eukaryota > Metazoa > Mollusca > Bivalvia > Cardiida > Psammobiidae > Gari > Gari tellinella. The sequence continues at coordinate 50,582,109 of OV277864.1, forward strand.
GTTTGAGATCAATCAAAAAAAGAAAAAGGAGAAAAAGATTCCTCGGGTAGAATATGAGGAGAATGAATACCTGCTTTCAAACGAACCACGTTATTGGATTTTTGTTATAATCCCTTACTCCACAAATGCGCATTTCGACGTAGTATTAAATCAATGTTTCGTAACATGCATTTTCCTTGTATTACTTATCCTGATTAAGATCCCTGTGAAGTGTTTTTGGCCGCATTTTGTCATGTGGATGCCTAGAACAAACCGAAGCAAAGCAGAAAGCTCCTCTTTCTTATACGCTGAAAATACACTACGTGCCATGGGAAATGGTTAAGACGATGGTACATTTTGCATCTATATAATGTACATGTTATATATTCTAATATGAAACAGTGGAGACCCTAGCCAGAGGACTCCTTTTAATCGTTTGGAGCCCTCTGATTTGAGTCTTCTCTGTTTGCACAGGACAAGTGTACTCTTCACAGATACAGTATTTGCAGAGAACGCCTAAATGCCTGCCTATTGTTTATAGAGAGTGTTATTTTCTTGCAAATTGTTTTTGATTGTTCATATAGATCGTGTTACTGTTGTTAACTATATGATTTGTACGAAGTGCTTCTTTGAGGGCCTCACGGTAGATTAGTCTCCTGACTAAGTGAGTTACCCTCGTAAAATAAAGTCGTTCATTCATTCATCCATTCATTCATTTATTCATTGTATATAACTTAAAGTAACAAAGTAACGCACAGCGGAATATAGGATTCTCTCTCAAAAGCGCACATACACAAGCAGTTTGGGTCCAAATTAGACGTAGTGTAACTCTGCGTCTGATAAGGCTCTGATATGTTTGCCCGTAATATTAAGAAAAAATAATGATTTCCCGCTGTACTAAATATTTACACACATTTTCAACAAGAGTAACAGTCGTTCAAGTAAGTTTGTTCCTAAGCGAAATGAAACAAATTAAAGGACTGAATCATGTCAAATAAACAGGGTAAAGCATATTATCAATGGACCCCCTTTACTAACCGTGTTTCCATGAAATTTGACTCTATATAATTCTATCGGATATTAACCTTTTCACTCTCAATGACGCCATAAAGCGCATTTGCAAACAGTTTTGATCCTGATCAGACGCCGCGTAACGCGGCGGCTGATTAGGATCAAAACTGTTTGCCACTTGTTTTGAAATTACGTCAGTTATACTGCCTTAATTCTAACTTTCAAACGATATTGCAGACAATAATATTGAAGCAGACGACAATATCGCGATGAAGAGGTAAAAAGTACTAAAAACCTCTTAATAAATTTGATGATACATACTTATTATTCGACATTAAACGTACATAGTCGTCTATAGTTTACAATAAACATACAGAGTGGTGATGCCATGCAATTCACAGAAATTAAAATTTTCAATTTACAGAGCATAATGAAAGGGTAAACTTCTTTGTTCTTTCTTTGAAGGCAGTATTACTTTTAGAAATAACAAATAACAGCAATTACCTCCACACTCAAGGCGACAGCTAACGCAGCACTTTCTATAAACATGTATAATACAAGACAAACATCGCCACAAAATTTATGCACAAAGAAGTGAACGGTGTCAATAAGATTAAAACGCTATTGCACATACTCAACTCAACTTTATTCACACCAAACTGCAAATCCGATTCTGATTTTTGTTAAGTAGCTTAAAATTAATAATGTACTAATATTAACTTTATCACAACACAATCTTAAAATATAGAGATACCATTTGAATGGTAACTATTAGATATCGGGTATGACAAGGAAAATGTAGAAACGTAAGCCTTTGAAACTAAGTACAATTAGGAATGTATATTAGATATACATTCCAGGTTTTAGTGGTACGTCTTATAGTATATAATATAAGATTGTACCAGAACGTCTAATATACATTGCTGCTAAAACTGATAAATGCTACTGTTATTTCAATGTGATGGGACTAATGAATCCTCCCCTTTAATAGTCTCTTATAATTCGATTTTGAATCGAATTGCTTTGTCTTTTATTGCATTAAACATCATACAGGATGCCTATAGCAAAATATTTATGAACAGTAGATACTAAATGCATGATATCAGCATGCACACTAAACGTTTACTTTCCTTTTCAGAGGATCATTATGACCCAACTTATCATAGCATGTTTATGAAGATACATTATAAAATGAAATATAAAACTATTCTTTATTTTTTGTTTGTAACTTTTGGATGCTGGCATTTGACAAGCAGCTTCAAGCAGAGTTATTCAGCATCCGAGTTGGATGTAAACTGCTTGTAAATACATGCGGCGGCTGAATAGTTAAAGATGTTCATGGATTTAGATCAGGGGATTCCGAAGTAAACTCGTTTTCCAACATTTTTCCTTTATACTTGCACAAAACACCATGATATGATCACTCACAAGAATTGTCTCCTTCTCAGATGGCTATTCTAATGAGTAATGTGACATCACAGTGTCCGCTGCATACACAGAGAATTTAGAATTTGACATACTCTACTTATCTGGAGCCATGGATATTAATTCACACGGCAAAATGAACAGATAATGTGTTGTCTGCTTCTGCTTCCTAAATTTAGAAGATATTACTATATTGAGTGTATACATAGCGACATGAATTTTGAACAGCCAAACAGTTAGGATCCTGATCAGACGCCGATTTTCTAGGTGTCTGGGAATTATCCAGGCTGCCTGTAACTTTTAGTTCACCTGGGGTAACGCAGTTCAGGGGTTAACTATCATGTACATGCTATTACATTCAAACGCCTCAGCACCCTAACATCAACAGATGCTATACAGTAAAACTTTGTTATACTGTCCATACAGAAACTCCTTCTTGCCAAAATCAGTGATCCACAGGAACTGCATATCAGACAGTGCATAGTTTTAGTCAAGCTCTTCACCTGGAGTGCTACTAATTATTCAAGGGCAATTCTGTTTACCAGTGTTGTTAATCAAGGGGTAGCCTTTCATTAAATTTACTATAGATTTGACAGTGCATAGTTAAGCTCTTCACTTGGGGTGCTACTTAAGTCTCTTACTATAGATACTCTGTTTACCAGTGTTACTAATCAAGGGGTAATCTTTCATCAAATATACTATAAATTTGCTGTAGCACATTCAATAGAAACTATTCTCTGGATTCAAGCTGTTTGCAAATTTAAGTCAATCCCCCCCTAATACGAATCCCTCCGAACAACGCACACAATGTTTGTCTCCCATTGGGTGTCGTTGAAGAGAGGGAGCGCTGTACTATATTTACCTGGCGTGACCACCTCTGGTTCCTATGACCTGCAGACATCTCTGCCAGAACGTAATTATATACGAAAGATTGTGGGATATTTCTTCATTCCCGAATAAGTAATAGATACCGTTCGAGTTTCGCTTTAAAAGAGTCCGCCGAGGACATCTTTGTTGTTCGTCCGAGCAAAACAGTACCCTTACCGTTGTAAGCGTACACTTTTAAAGCGAACGAGAAACTGTATCTGAATTATACGAGGATTTTAATAAATAATTTACACCGAGCCAATAATGAGTGTATTAAATTTAATAGAGTAAATTAAAATATCCACTTCTAAAATATTGAAATACACATAAATTCGGAATAATGGAATTGCTCAATTGCTTACTTGCACCCGTTAGCCACTTAAAAATTAATGATGACCGGCATTTTCATGATGGCCACCATAGAAATATTACATTTCGCCACAAAGTTGCTAATACCTCTCCAATATGTATGTCATTGGTATTTGTGTCAAAAAATACTTTTTGGACTAGCATTCACATTTAGAGCCATGGAATGACTCCATAGCTTCCTTGTACCCATTAAACATTTAAAAGTTAAAGACGGCCGCCATTGTTTAAGATAGCTATCAGAGAAATATTGCATTTTAGAAATAAAATGGCCAATACGTGTCCTATAGCATTGGTCTTTGTATAAAATAATACTTTATTTACTCTGTAAAATACAAATTTAAAACCATGACATAGCTCAATGGCCTTCTTGTACCCGGTTGCCTATTAAAAGTCAAGATGGCCGCCACAGAAATATTGCATTTTGCACAAAATCACAAATGATTGTCCTATTTCAACGAACTTTGTGTCTAATTATACTTCAATTTTGGAAACATGGAATTACTCACTTTTGTTCTTGTACTTGTTAGCAACTTAAAAATTCACGATGGCGGTCATCTTAGAACTTGCGGAACAAAACGACAAAGACATATCCTATACATGTTATGTGTGTCAAATAATATTCTTAAGACTGTATAGAGTCCAAATTTGGAACCAGGACATTACTCACTACTGCATGGGTTTCAGTATTAGCTGATAAGTTTGTTAAGTATCCCAAATGCTATCTAATAAGCCCCACATCAGCTAGCTAATTTAGTTTAGATATAGCTTTACATAGTGTGTAATTAAATGTCGTGCCTGAATTGACAAGGTTAATTACCTTTTGAATATGTGACATGTTCAGTGTTGAAGTGCCGTAAAATCTAACCTTTTCAAATTACTTACCATTCACCAAGATGGCAAATATAAATCCGGGACGATCCAAATTCCTCAGCAAAGTCTGTCTTGCTAGAAAAGCTCAAATTACCATATAAACAACAACAACAAGACAGGGATGACCAGAATCAGAAAATTGGTGGAGCTGCTTATGCGACATGTTGCTAGAGATATATGTACAGCTAAGAGATGCAACGGCAGCAAGTACACGGATGATGGGTTAGTATGAGCACCATTTACGTGGAAAAAACTGTTCGCCATACCAACTATAGACAACATAGACTTCAAGCCCAATGCAACGACAGAGACTACTTTTCCCCATGAAACCAGCATTTCTGATTTCCAGCACCCATAAAACGAAACCAAAGGTGAACAGCTGAAGTTAGGAGAGGTTAAACTGAAGACAGTCCATAAATTTTCAAAACCTTTACCAATGCGAGACCTTCTTTCTTCACAGGAGAATTATTTCCTCTTCGAATGTGTTCGAAACACCCAGATACCTATCTGCTTAGGTCACAGCTGTCAATTGATTATGCATGAAAGGCTGGATAATATTATAGTGACAGAAGGGCCTATGGATATGACCTGGTCTACCCACTATGCCTTACAGAAGAGAGCAAATCCATTTGAGGTCAGCATTTCATCAATTTTGTCTCTGCTCCGAGATCAGGCCCACACGTTTTCTACAGTCAAGCATTAGATGGAGGCATTCTTAATCCTGGTCGGTTACCTGCCATTGCTGCTGAACAGCAATATAGCCAAACAGTGGCCTGAAATCTACTGTGAGAACAAATATGCCATAATGTTTGGAGGCCTGCAAACTACAAGATGTTTAGAAGCAGAAGCAATGCAAAGCGTGCTTCCTATCAGGCGGGCTGCTTCTTAAGGCAGTCAGCAGACAGTGATCCAAAGACGTATCCTTCCAACTTGGACTTGACACAAAAGGGTATGTGTGCAATATGTCTGTTTGAAAAATGGCCGCCATCTTGATTTTTAACGGCTACCTGGTACAAGGAAGCCATTGAGCAAATTCATGGTTCCAATCTTATTTTTACAAAAGTATATTTGACACAAAATCAATGATATTAGACATGTATTTGCCAATTTATTTCGAAATGCATATATATCTGTGATGTCTGTCTTGACAAAATGGCTGCCATCTTGAAGCTTCAAGTTGTTAACGGTACAATGAAGCCATTGAGTCACTCGGTGCTCCAAACTTGAGTTCTACATGGTCAAAAATATCATTTCAAACAAAGACCATTGATATAGGACAAATATTTGCGAATATAGTGTTCAATTGTCGGTTTTAATGTGCGTGCCTATTGTTCTATTTGGAGAAATTTTGCGTGACCAAAGGTCCGAACTATAGATTAAAGTGAAGTTCATCCGTACGGTCAGGGCTAGAGAGTAGAGAGAGGCAGTTATGTCTTCTGTATGTTATCATTTCTGTGTTTATAGACTACTATACATTAAAAGTTGTTATTGCAGGTACAAAACTTGTAGTAAATACACCCATTTACATGTCCCTCTTATCTTAGTCTGCACTGTTATATAGTACTCTTCACAGGAGCTTAGATTGTAATGAAGTGTATAGTCGTCGCTATGGTTCAGTGGCTTCAGTGTCTGTAGGTTTGAGCGAAAAGAAAGTACATTATGATGACATTTTGAGTTTGAAACACGGTGTCTGAACGGTATCTTCCCTGTTAGTCTAGGCCCATTTGTAATTTCGTGTTTGTTTTGGGTAAAAAGCAAAAACTCAATTGATTTAGATAGAAGATGTTATAAGCTTTTAAAAAAAATAGGGTGCCATTTTTTCTTTCATTTTATGGGTCCGAAATCCAAGTTGGCGTCCAAAATGGCCGCCGTTGAGTAATACTTCAATAATTTTGCCAGTATATATAGTACAATGACAAACAAAGTATCTAAATATAGGTTTTTGAATACAACAAGACAAATGGAATTATCAAATTAAGGCTAAAATTGAAATTTATATGCCTTATTCCAAGATGGCGACCAAAATGGCTACTGTTTACACTAAATTCTACTTACTTTAACACCGTAGTCCATCAATACAAAGGTATAGGAAATTTACAAATAAAATGTCTGTTTGATTATAGTAATGTTTGTTTCAGTAAACGCTACAATAAAGTAAACAAACGAATCTTATAACTGTAGTGGAACTATGTTAGATCTTGTTCAGGAATTTTCGGAACGAAAACATGCACTTGGTCACATGCTTAAATCTTGCATCAACCAGTCTCTATTTGTGTGAACAACTAATTGTATACGTAGGTGGTTCATTCATACTAGAGTCTATCTATTTATAGAACAAGGTATACAACTCGACCTGTCAAGCGATTACACCAGCTCGTCCCTGAAATATCAGTGAAGTTAGGGTTAAAACCAGCTTATACTCGCCCTATGCTCGCAACTGCACTAATTAAACGCAATAGTTGGTTCAATAAACAAAAAATGACTTCGAAACATTAGCGCTTGTTACAAGTCGATGTGAAATAAGAGCGTTGTGGTGCAAAATTCAATACATGTATATATTTTGTCGATTGCGAAATGTACATGCAAATGACCGATATGAAGCAAATATTTCCGGAAAACTGGTTCCTTAGTTCCGAGCGTGGCGTAGGTTTAAATTACATGCCGGGTTACAGCAAATTTTGTAAATAATGCAGGTAAATAAAAATTACATCGTTTCTAATAGGATTCTACGGCGTAATAAACTCAGATTCAGAATAAATAATAACCGTTAACGACGTTATGTTGCCTTTTATTTTACACAAATGACTGTTTACCGTTTTCGATAGTCATTAGCCTTCGGCGCAATGTATTAGGGAACCAATCGACCAGCCAATCAAATCGCTCTTTACATAACTCTCTTTTTCTTCCAAAATGGAAGTCAATAGCCAAATGCAAATTCGGCCGTCATCTGTTGTTCTCTTATGTCCATTTTATACGAGTTTGAATAAAGTTTGATGGTTGGTGATTGGATTTTTGACTTTTATTTTATATGTAATGTAAATTATGTCTGATATCCCCTATAACGTGTGTTTACGCAACTTTACGCGGTTGACACCCGTGAACTCTTGGGACGAGCTCATGTAATTGAGCTTCGTGACAAATATTTTTGAAATTTCGTCTTTCTAAGTTGAACGACCTATACATTAGTACCTTTTTTTTTTTATGAATATGGTGTATTTTACGAACAATAAAACCCGTTTTAGTTAGGTTAATATGTTTTTTCCAATTTTCTGGCAATGCCATTTTTAGAGTTGTATACCTTGTATATAAATAGAGTAAGGGTACAATTTTGTTCTCTCGAGAGAACCACCTATGATTGTATATACCAAAATGTTCATACAAGCATGTAGATTATTAAACTGCATGTTGCAATTGTGATATCTGTTGGCCATCATCGTTATTCAAGATGGCGTCCAAGATGGCCGCCGAAAACAGAATATATCCCGAATATAATAACTATTACAATACATGTACTCTCAAAAGGAGGTTTAAGTTGAAATTTATATCCTACTTTCAAGATGTCTGTTTGGTTAAAATAAGTGATTGTTCACGTGGTATGCATTACAAGGAGGTAAACAATTTGTCTATTAACTATACTAGTGAAACCATGTTAGTTCTTGTTCACAATTTTTATAAACGAAAATATGCAAAATATCAAATGCTCAAATCCGGCATCAACCGGCGTCTGTCTTTCTACAAATCATTTTTATATATCGAAATATTTGAACAAGCATGTAGATATGAGACTGCATGTTGCAATTGTGACATATGTGGACCGACTTCATTATTCACGATGGCGTCCAAGATGGCCCCCAAAAACAAAATATATCCAAAAAATAATAACTATAACATTTCAATCAAAAAGAGGCTAAAATGGAAAATGTTATTCCTTTTTTCATGATGCATTTTTGATTAAATTAATTTATTGTTCAGCTAGTAAACCTAACAAGGAAATAAACAATTAACCCATTAACTATAGTGAAATCATATTTGTTCTGGTTCAAAAAAATTATGAACGAAAATATGTAAAATGTCAAATGCTCAAATCTGACATCATTTGATCTCTCTGTAAAACGAATGATATTATATATAGAATGATTGTACAAGCGTGTAGATTATGAAAGTGCATGTTGCAGTTGTAATATTTAAGAGCCAACCTCGTTATTCATGATGGAGTCCAAGATGGCTACCACAAACACAAAATATCCCGTACATAATAACTATTACGACTAAATGGAATACCAAAATAAAGCTAAAGGTGAAATTTATATTCCTACTATTAAGATATATGTTTCATTAAAGTAATACATTGCTCAACTGGTGTCCATAACAAGTAAATAAACAAAATATATAATACTAAAGTAGAACACCCTTAGTTCTTGTTCAGAATTGTTGATGAACGGAAATATGCAAAATGTCAAATGCTCAAATCCGACATCAACCATCCTTTCTCTGTAAACAAAGAGTTTTATGTATCAAAACATTAACTTCACGTATGTAGATTATGGAACTGCATGCCGCTAATGTGATATCTTAGTAACAATATTGCTATTTCAAGATGGCGTCCAAGATGACCTCCAAAAAACCCCGAAACTACTTATTATTGCACTTCCTTTCTAAGTTGAGTAAGATTGAGTAAAAGTAATTGATTTTCAATTGTGTCAGTTGTGTCAACTTTCTATGGTAAATTGGTAGTTACAAGACGTTGAAAGCAAAAACAATTTTACCAAAAGTGACTGAATTGAAAACACTTTTATATTTAAACAAGGATTAACTTAACCCTTTACCCAATAGAAGCGCCTTTTAGCAGATATGATTTATTCATCCGCTGAAGAAAATAGTTCCAATTTAATCAGTCATGAATATGTATTATGGGGAATATTTACTAGATTATAGCACATGATAGCTTAAAGCAGGCTGAAAGTAAAGCAGAATGCGCCCTAAGGCGCATTCTGCTTTACTTTCAACCTGCTTTAAGTAGTCACATATCTTAAGTACAAGAAATAGGCTATCAGGTAAAGGGTTAAACAGACAACAATGTTGATCAAGGTATGATTAAGATGGTCTACATACATAATTTGATAATGTTATCTCATTTGTAACATTCAAAGGAATTGTCAACACTTTTAGTAAAATTATAAGAAATCAATTGTAATAAATATGATGTTAGAGATATTATGTGTGTGCGGCAGCCATCTAAGACGCCATCATGAATAACAAAGTTGGCCCTTAGATATCACAACTGCAACATGCACATTCATAATCTTCACGTTTGCACAAACATTTTTATGTATAAAATCATTTGTTTACAGAGAAAGAGAGATCAGTTGATGCCGGATTTGAGCATTTGACATTTTACATATTTGCGTTCATAAAAATTCTAAACCAGAACTAATATGATTTCACCATAGTTAATGGGTTAATTGTTTATTTCCTTGTAAGGTTTACTAGCTGAACAATAAATAAATTTAATCAAACATATATCTTCAAAAAAGGAATATCAATTTCAATTTTAGCCTCTTTTTGATTGAAATGTTATAGTTGTTATTTTCGGATATATTTTGTTTTTGGCGGCTATCTTGGACGCCATCTTGAATAATGAAGTCGGTCCACATATGTCACAATTACAACATGCTATCTCATTTCTACACGATTGTACAAATAGTTCGATATATAAAAATCATTTGTAGAAAGACAGACACCGGTTGATGCCGAATTTGAGCATTTGATATTTTGCATATTTTCGTTTATAAAAATTGTGAACAAGAACTAACATAGTTTCACTAGTATAGTTAATAGACAAATTGTTTACCTCCTTGTAATGCGTACCACGTGAACAATTAATTATTTTAACCAAACAGACATCTTGAAAGTAGGAATATAATTTTCAACTTAAGAGTACATGTATTGTAATAGTTATTATATTCGGGATATATTCTGTCTTTGGCGGCCATCTTGGACGCCATCTTGAATAACGATGATGGCCAACAGATATCACAATTGCAGCATGCAGTTTCATAATCTACATGCTTGTATGAACATTTTGGTGTATACAATTAGTTGTTCACACACACAGAGACTGGTTGATGCAAGATTTAAGCAAGTGACCCATTGCATTCTTTCGTTCCGAAAATTCCTGAACAAGATCTAACATAGTTCCACTACAGTTATAAGATTCGTTTGTTTACTTAATTGTAGCGTTTACTGAGTGAACAAAACATTACCTTAATCAAACAGACATTTTATTTATAAATTCATTGCTGATACCTTTTTATGGATGGACTACGGTGTTAAAGTAAGTAGAATTTAGTGTAAACGGTAGCCATTTTGGACGCCATCTTTGAATAAGGCATATAAATTTCAATTTTAGCCTTAATTTGATAATTCCATTTGTCTTGTTGTGTTCAAAAACCTATATTTAGATACTTTGCTTGTCATTGTACTATGATGTACTGGCGAAATTATTGAAGTATAACTCATCGGCGGCCATTTTGGACGCCATCTTGGATTTCGGACCCTTAAAATGAAAAGAAAAAATGGCACCCTATTGTTTTTAAAAGCTTATAACATCTTCTTTCAAAATCAGTTGAGTTTTTGCTTTTACCCAAAAAAAAACACGAAGCCATTTTTGACAACAAATGAGCCTACACTAGTTTATCATTCACAAATCCACATGACTCAAGTCTGATACTCCTACCTTCAGTACAAGTCTTGACGTGGTTGAATTCGCAGCCTTGGTAGAATGGCCAAGAGATAACTGCAACATGCATAAGGAAATGTGTATACAGCGTTCCCTCCCTACAACGGCCATCCCAACAACGATTCCCTCCTTACAACGACCATTGCCGCAGTTCCCTAAACAAGACAATTATGTCTAACGCTTTCCCTTCTGCAATATCTTCTGCTTAAAATTGTCGTCTGCTGTTCTTTCTAAAAGTTTCATTATGGATATTTTGACAGAAAAAAACTTAATGACGAGTGACAAACAGCTTGAATCCAGATCAGACGCCGCGTTACGCGGCGTCTGATCTGGATTCAAGCTGTTTGCAAATGTGGCCATTTCCATTTCTATAACGACTCCCTCCGAACAACGCACACAATCTCTGTCTCCCATTGGGTGTCGTTGAAGAGAGGGAGCGCTGTATTTGAAGTCTTATCCGCTGTTACAAACGTTATAGACTAAAGTAAAACCTCTCTTTTTCGACCATAACATAGTGTTACTTATTAGATGTTTACGATAGGCGAATGCTTAAAGCAAGGTGACAATAAAACAAAAAGCTCCTTTCGGAGCTTTCTATTTTACTATCACATTGCTTAAAGCTGTCACATGCATTTTATACAACGAATTTGCCTTCGTTTTAGTTGTCGTAAACGAGAGGTTTTATTGTATGTAAAACATGTACATGTATGTTTAAAGCATTGTGTACATAATTTCACAGCCAGGGGAGAATACATACAGCGTTCCCTCCCTACAACGACACCCAATGGGAGACACAGATTGTGTGCGTTGTTCGGAGGGAGTCGTTATAGGGAGGGAACTTATTTTACACTTGCAAACAACTTGAATCCAGATCAGACGCCGCGTAACGCGGCGTCTGATCTGGATTCAAGCTGTTTGTCATTTGTCATTATGTTTGTTTCTGTCAAAATGTCATTTATGTAAGAAAAACAGCAGACAACAATTTTAAGTAGACGATGATGCATCAGGGCAAGCATAAAACATAATTTTCTTGGGAACAGCGACGAATGTCGTTGTAAGGAGGGAGTCGTTGTTGGGAGGGCCGTTGTAGGGAGGGAACACTGTATATGCATTTGCAAACAGTTTGGATCAGGATCAGTCATAGAGTGACTCTGAGCCTGACTAGGGCCAACTCTATATGTTACTCTTTGTCAGATTCTCTATTTAATTTATTTCTTACATTCAGTAGTGATTTTAAGTTATAAGTAATATATCGAATGTTGTTATTATGGAGTTATAATTTAATATTGTTTGTTTTCATTACTTTTGGTTAGCTGTGATTGGCTGTAATTTTTTTTTCATAACCCCATGAAAAAAAGAAATTCATGCCACGCCTTGTCGGGACTACTTTCTCTTAATCCAACTGCTCTCAACAAGCGCTGCATGAAGCAGGGCGCCAAATGACGTCATTGACGACGACGTTACTACAAAACAACGTCGCGTTTTGGCGGAAAATATATATGGCGGAGGGACTACAACCTACGTTTTAAGTGTTAAATAATGAAAACTCATGTCAGATTCTCTATCTAACTACTTTCTTAGATTCAGTAGTGATATTAAATTAAAAGGAATAATTCGGAACATTTATTGTATTCATGGAGGTATGAAAATAAAACCTGGTCACACTTTTGTATCAAACCTCTTCGTGGTTTCATACAGTGTGACCTGGGTTTTTTCTCCATACCTCATGTACAATAAATATTCGAATTATTCCTTAAATGAAAGCTATACCTAGTCACAATTCGCGGTTTCATACAGTGTGACCAGGTTTTTTGCATACCTCCAAGAAAAAAACCCCATCGATATATTTCTTAAATAAAATCAATTTTAAAATGAGTCAATTATTTAAAACAAATTCACTAGTAGAAGTGTCGTGTTATATGTTAACTATTTACCCGTGAACTTCAACTACACAATTACAGTTTCTAATAAAATCTAGTTCAGGTTTTATTATTAAGGGTTGGTTTTTACAAATTCTCGAAGAGTGACAAACATTCTAGATCCTGATCAGAGGTTCCTTTAGGATCCCTCTGATCAGGGTCTACACTGTTTGCATAGAACAATGGTACCCTTTACATGTACACCATTTATTAGCGACGAGCATACTCGTCGCTCGGGTTCATTAAGTTAAAAAGAACAGATCCTCTATAGTATAAAGCCTTATACCTAATACATTTTCTGAACATTTGGTCATCCTTTATCACCGTTAACGTCTATATGAACAGTACTTGAACAATATTTTATGTGTATCTACGGTGTATTTGTATTTTAACCGGTTTTTAATCTAGTTTTATTGGGTAAATAACGAGAGTTCACCGTTAGTCGTTTTTCACCTTTTGTTTGCGAACACTGCAGATAAAGAATACGTAGAAACAGTTATGTCGTCGCAGCTTCTAAAGAAGGTAGGGACACCTATAGCAAAGTCTGGTAGGAAGAGAAATAGATCTGAACCATGTGTGTTTGATGTTGAGGACTCTGACTCAGTTGTTTACCCTTTCCCCAAAAGAAGCGCCTTTTAGCGAATATGATTTATTCATCCGCTAAAGAAAATAGTTCCAATTTAATCAGTCATGAAATTATATTAAAGGGAATATTTTCTATATTCAATCACATGATAGCTTAATGTAGGCTGAAAGTAAAGCAGAATGTGCCTTAAGGCACATTCTGCTTTACTTTCAACCTGTTTTAAGTAGTCACCTATCTTCAATGCTAGAAATAGGCTATCAGGTAAAGGGTTAAAAAACAAAAGGTAATTGCTGCCAAGAGAGTGTTATATATTGATACTATTTTGAATGATAAAGTTGATGAACAGGTCAGTTCTTGTGGTTTCAAATATACGCACATCAGGTTATTACTCCGAATCAGGGTAGATGATTAGACCTTTGGGCAAATGACGCCAATTATATCGGTATTGAAAGTTCAGTAAACACGATAATTGTTTTGTTTTTTTCTGTACATTGGGGATGCCGTTATTATTTATCCCGTTTAATGCAAACGAAATGCAATACGTGCAAATTAGAGAATTACAAACATTTTCAAAAGTATCTGAACGGTAAAGATTTCCGAGCCTGAATAGACACCGGCTTACCCGGCGTCTGGTCTAGCTCAAAACCTTGAATATGGAAAAGTTTTTTCCACAAACGCGTTTACTAGGAAAATATATGGTCTTCACGATTGTATGCAGTTTGTTTGAAGAAGACCAGCCACCTTCATCTATGTACATGTACAGTAAAACCTCTCTATTACGACCACTAAAATTTGTTAATTATTTGGTGTTTTGCAACAGGTGACAACTTAAAGGAAGGTGACAGTTAAACAGAAAGCTCCGAAAGCTCCCAATTATGAAGCAGACGTGTGTTTTATCTTTCAGAAAACATGGTATCGTTGATGTCCCTGTTTCACTTGCTTTCGGTATGACTAAATGGCAAACAAATTGTATTTTCGAAGATAACTTTTTACAGGCCCACATTTAATTTACAAGAGGTTTGGAATAGCCCTTAATCGCTCACTTGAGCATTATGAGCTTAAGATTGGTCAAGTGATTTCAGAAAAGCAGTTTTGTAAATTTTACCTGAAATTATACGTGTATAAAGAAAATCTATAGACCTCTTTTTTAGCTCCGGTGACCTAGATATGCAACGGACCGAAACCAATTTAACAAATATGTAAAGGACCTCTAGAAGTTACACCATGCCAACTATCAAAGCTCTGGTAATTTTGGTTTCCGAGAAGAAGATGCTTCAATATTTAACTATATAATTCTATGTAAAACGGTGACCATGGGCGGGTCAATTTTGACCCAAGGGGCAAAATTTAACAAAATCTTGATGGAGGAACTATAGATGGTGTTATGTGCCAGATATCTAACCTCTGGTCCTTGTGGGGTTTTTTTTCAATTAAGTTTTTTTAAAGGCACAATCCCGCTCAAGTTGGTGTTTAAAACGCGCAATTTCTTATATGTGTGCATTTTCTATGTATTAAAACTAAGTGAAATCGAGTGTAAGAAGCCTGACATATGCACCCACTTCGTAAAGAATCCTACCTAAATATGTCGAATTCTTATCGTGGTGGTTTACATTATAAGCGGGTTTGTTTACAAATAAGATTACGGGCTGGTTCCATAACTTTCGAACGATATTGCATAAAGGTCACGTGATTGATTCGGCCGCGACAATGTGTATACATTACATCAGTTTAGCGGCCAAACTTAAAGGAGTGTTCTCTCTTTGGTTGTAAAGCACTCGACTTGTTGTATAGAATTATGCAAATGAGCTTTACCGAGTATGTCCGTAAATTTTCGTCGCTATTCAAAAATAAACAAACTTGATTACTTGTTTCCACAAATTTCACTGTTCGTTAGCAATATTGCTTCAGATATCACCACGTATTACTTCTTTTTATATGGAACGCTTACGATAGTGACATAAATTTAATGTTAGAAAAATGTTCGATTCTGATTATGTGGGAGAAATATAGTGGCTTTAAGGTTTCCTTATTTTTTCACTTCGGTTGGCATGGCAACCAGAGTTCTGCATTGTTTCAAATTCTTTGAACAACTTTGAAAGAGCTTGACCAAAGGAACATTCTGTAAAGATTAGTTGCAATCAGTCATGTAGTGTACAAGACGAAGAAGTTTAAAGAAATTGTTGACACACAACGCACGACGACGACTTCGTGGTTAAGTGGTCTAAAACGGTTTAGAATAACACGTATACACTACATATGGTCATGTTTAAACATGTTCTAATAATAATATACCAAGTTATAGTCTACTTTCAGTCCGAATGACCGCTCAGCTGACTGTACATTTACTCCCCTGATCATTGAGCCATCTTGCCTCAATAGTGAGCACTGCTAACATATGGCGCAATCAAATGCAGCCGCAGTACCGGCTCAGACCCTATGTATAAAATTAAAGTTGTTTTCGTTCACGTTTTTTACATCCAAGATCCCCATTGTTTGTCTATGAAGATATATCTACATGTATATTTACGTTAGACCTTGTGTATAATAATGGGCTAAATGCAATAGTATTGCAAATAGCTAATTTAACTCTTTCACCTCCAATGTTGCCAAAAAGCGACTTTGCAAACAATTTGGGTCCTGATCAGGACCCAAACTGTTTGACACTCGTATGAATATTTCTTCCTTCAAAAAGTCCCTAAATCTGACTTGAAAAAAATATTGCAGACGACACTTTCAATGCAGATTATATTTTAGCGGTGAGAGGGTTAACCCATTACCCCATAAATACGCCTTTTCACGACTTTAATTTATTCCTCCACTGAAGGAAATAGTTCCAATTTATACAGTCAGGAATATGTAGCAAATGAAATGTTTTCTATATTCCATCAGATGATAGCTTAAAGCTGGTTGAAAGTAAAGCAGAATGCGCCCTAAGGCGCATTCTGGTTTACTTTCAACAAGCTTTAAGTAGTCACCTGTTTTCAAAACTAGAAACATGCTATGGGGTAATGGGTTAAAGTAGATGATAAAAACTTGGTAGTGAACGAGTAGACATTAGCAAACAGATAGACTCTTCTGAGATGTCGCATGACTCGGCCTCTTATCAGTGATGAGTTCAGTAAAGCAACCGATGGCCGTCGATGGCCATCGATTGCGAGCTGGCTACCGGTCTGAATTACAGTGGAGAAAACGTAATTCTTTCGATCAAACGCAAACGCATTGCAATGCAATGAAATATATAGAAAATGACAACGTTTTGACAATTCAGACTACCAGTTTTAATCTGAGAGGCAAACAGTTTGGAGCCTGATCAGACGCCGGGTTACCCGGCGTCTGATCTGGCTCCAAACTGTTTGCAATGAAAAAAATAGTTTAAGCGTAACCGGGGTTATTTGGAAAGAAACACGTTTTCTCTACTGTACTCTGCACGATGCACACGGGGCACAAACTGCTAACATAAACAGCTAACAATGGTAACTGAACACGCTACAGATTTTGCACTGGTTGCTACATTTTTTAGCTCGCCTGTACGTAGTACATGACGAGCTATTGCAATACCTCCGGTGTCGTCGTTGTCGTCGGCGTCGTCGTGAACGGCGTAAACAATTTTAAGAAAATGTCTATAACTTATATGTCCCTTGAGGTATTGCTTTCATAGTTGGTATGTGTGTGTATATGGACAAGACCTTTCCATGCACAGAAAAATTTATACCCCTGTGACCTTGACCTTGAACTTAGGGGATGCGTTTAGGTTTCGAAATCTGCGTTTAGGTTTCGAAAAATGCCTTTAACTTCTATGTCCCTTGAGGTATTGCTTTCATAGTTGGTATGTATGTGTAAATGGACCAGACCTTTACATGCACATAAAAATGTAGACGCCTGTGACATTGACCTTGAACTTAGGGCCTTTGTTTAGGTTTCGAAATCTGTGTTTAGGTTTAGAAAAATGCCTTTAACTTCTATGTCCTTTGAGGTATTGCTTTCATAGTTGGCATGTATGTGTATATGGACATGACCTTTCGATGCACAGAAACATTTAGACCCGTGTGACCTTGACCTTGAACTAAGAGCCTGTGTTTAGGTTTCGAAATCTGTGTTTAGGTTTCGAAAAATGCATTGAACTTCTATATCCTTAGAGGTATTGCTTTCATAGTTGGTATGTGTGTGTATATGGACAAGACCTTTCCATGCACAGATAAATTTTGACCATTGTGACCTTGACCATGAACTTAGGGCCTGTGTTTAGGTTTTGAAAAATGCCTTTTACTTCTATGTCCCTTGAGGTATTGCTTTCATAGTTGGTTTATGTGTGTATATGGACAAGACCTTTCCAGGCACAGCAAAATTTAGACCCCTGTGACCTTGACTTTGAACTTAGGGCCAATGTTTAGTCTTCGAAATCTGTGTTTTGGTTTCTTAAAATTTTTATTACTCATATGTCCATTGAAATATTCCTTTCATATTCAGTTTGCATGTGTATATGGACAACATATTTCCTTGCATGCAAAATGTTTGAGCCTTCTGACCTTGATCTTGAACTTAGGACCCGCGTTTAGGTTTCAAAGTCTGCGTTTAGGTTTCTCAAAATTTCTTTAACTCATATATCCATTGAGATATTTCTTCATATTTGGCATGCATGTGTATATGGACACGACATTTCCATGCATGCAAACAAATTAGCCCAGTGTCCTTGACCTTGAACTAAGGTCGCGAAAGGTTTTAGGTTTCGAAATCTGCTTTTAGGTTTCAAAAATGCTTATAATTCCTATGTCCCTTGAGGTGTTATTTTCATATTTGATTTGCCAGTGTATATGGACAAGACCTTTCCATGCAGGCAAAAAGGTTGACCTCTGTGACATTGAGTGTGCTTTTAAGTTTCTAAAGGTGCCGGTGGCGAGCTTTGTTGTCTCTCTGACAACTCTTGTTTTAATATAAAACAACTTGCAGTATAGTAAAAATGTTGTATAGTGCTCCCTCTCTACAACGACACCCAATGGGCGACAAAGTTTTGTCAGTGTTGTTCGTATGGAGTCGTTTTAGGGAGGGAAATATGCTTACATTTGCAAACAGCTTGAATCCAGATCAGACGCCGCGTAATCTGAATCTGATCTGGATTCAAGCTGTTTGTCACTCGTAATTATATTTCTAATATCAAAATGTCCACTAATATTTTACTTTGAGAAAAAAAGAGCAGATGACATTTTTATGCAGACGATATTGCAACAGTCAATGTGTCACACATATTTTGATTGGTCAGTTCTTAAGTCACATTTTAAAGCAGTTCTTAAAAAACAATCGTATTTTCAAAACCATTGGATTGTAGGATTAGCAAGTTCTGCGTGCTTTTTATTTGTTGAACATGTAATGTGAAATGTATAGTGTTAAATGGTGATAATAGTCTCTTATAATTCTTTAAAGAATGGCATGGTTATCATGTTATGATATGAAATGTGATACAATGTATATATATATATATACACATATATATGAAATGTAACCATGATGAGACTCAAATAAAGATTTAATCTCAATCTATATGTATTGTTTTGTGAACAGCGGCAAACATCGTTCTTTAGAGGAGGGAGATGTTGTTTGGGAGGGTCGTTGTAGAGAGGGAGCACTGTACTTTCTGTAAGTCTATATTGAAATATTCCTGCAAGCACATATAGGGAGTCTTGATTGTAATTCTCAAGCATAATTGGATTATTAGCGTTAACTCAATGTGAACTCCACAGTTTTAGCAAATTGGTTAAAATTACCCTCAGTAAAGACAAGTTTGTAGCCTTTTCTTCCCTCTAATTACTCCTTTGTGCATGTAAGTACCTTGCTTAGATCTCAACAAACAAACAGAGGGTTAATGCCCGAGAATCTAATAATACGGTAGGTGTGTGATGGAAAATTCTCATTTCATTAAACAATCTCGAGAAAACTTTTTTAACAGCCGAGAATCGACGGTGCCGCCGCATTTCGAAGCAGCATACAACTTTCCAGGCCCCGAAATTATTGGTACACAAAAAGAAGATTCTACAGTTATTCAATTTAATTCATTTACTCAGAGCAAATGGATTCATCGAGATTGTTTAATGAAATTTAAAGGCAAAATGTATAGATAATTTCCAAATACGCCTGAAATAATATTCACGTGTTTCATGATATAGGGTTTAGGTCAAATCCGTTTTTCAGGCGCTTTACATTGTTAAAGAGTGTTACAAGTTCTCTTATACGAAACGGTTCAAATCCTACTATAAAACACATTTAAGAAAGAAACTCTGTTTTTAGAATTTTCACTATTAATCTTCAAGTTTTCTTTCATTCCACACAACTGTATATCAGTTTGAAACCATAATCAGTACTTTAAGGACCGTCTACCATTTTGAACAGTTCTTTAAGTATACAGTAAAACCTCGCTATTACGACCACTAAACGAAGGCTAATTGATTGTATAATAGAGAGGTGACAGCTTAAAGCAAGGAGACAGTGAAACACAAAGCTCCTAAAGGAGCTTTCTGTTTCACTGTCACCTTGCTTAAAGCGGTCACCTACAGTAAACATCCTAATAATTAACATAATTTAGTGGTCGTAATAGAGCGGGCCTCACATGAGACGCCTGACTAAGTCTTTGCCTAGACGCTACCACAGTAAGTGCATCAGCCAGGCGTCCCATGTGAGGCCCGCACTATTTAGTTGATAGTTTGGTTAGTAAAACCCATTGCAAACCCCCTTGAAATCTAGTACATGTATGTAAGGGCCTCTATACAAAACTTCATATGGCTGAGCCGTTGTCTGCACAATGTTCTCATGCTTTACCTGTATTTTCACGCCTAGTGAGAACAATAGGGGGGGGGGGGGGGTCAATGAATGGACTGGGGGTAATGTCTTTAAGTGGTAGCTTGTGTTTGAAACTAGAAACAGGATGTTTAGTAAAACCCTAAGTAATCACTTACCCTTATTTCATCATATTAAAGGGCATGGCCACATTTAAAAAAATGGTTAAAGCGATTCAAACAGGCTCACAGAATAAAAAAAACAAATCTAGAACCAGATCAAAGTCTGCACTGTTTGCAATTAATTTTGCAAACTATTCTAAAACCAACCAAAAAAATTAACAAAGAGAATGACCCTAACTAGAAATAAGAGTTGTCCATTTCAAATATCGGTCGTATTTGCTTTACATACCATCATAACTGGTTGGCGATTCAAACAGTCTAACAAAATATAAAAAAATATATAGAACAAGATCAAGGTCTGCACTGTTTGCAATTTTGCAAAATATTCCAAAAACCAACCCTAAAACTCAACAAAGAGACTGATCCTAATTAGTAATAAGAATTGTCCATTAGAAATATCAGTGGTCTTTGCTTTATGTACATACCATCAAGGGTGTGGTCATAATTACGAAATGATACTGAAAGCTGCTTGTATATAAAGGGCAGCAATATCAATAATTCAATAGTACCGTGCCACATGCAGTCTGTCACAGAATGGTCCGTTGATTCGCTCTACCACAGATGCCGCCGCAACTTACTTGATTCGTGTCTGACAGCAAATATTTGTTAAGGTAAGCTTTGTTTAGATCTTTTGCAAAATAATTTTATTTTTTTCACATAATGAATTAGTTTAAACATATTTTATTTCAAAAAAGTACATATTTTATAATCATACATAGATATACTTTAGGATGAGAACGAAAGTAATGTTTGCTTATTAGGTTCGTCTCCTATTGTAATGAATTACAGCGCTCCCTCTCTACAACGACACCCAATGGGAGACAAACATTGTGTGCGATGTTCGGAGGGAGTCATTATAGGGAGGGAAACTGACTTAAATTTGTAAACAGCATGAATCCAGCAATGTTTTCAAGCATAAAATGCACAAAGTATTTATTTGATGAATAAAACTCTTTTTTTTTGTAAGAAGAGGATACTATAGCAGTGACTGATTACAGGGCTGCCATAAGTTGATCTTAAAAAATTCTAAGATATCCAAATTTTCTATTTTTCAAGCGCGATTACTTAAAGCGGGTTGAAAGTAAAGCAGAATGCGCCTTTATGTGCATTCTGCTTTACTTTCAGCCTGCTGTGAGCTGCCGTCTGATAGGATAGAAATCCAAAGATTTCTAAAAATTCCTGAGAAATGACAGCCCTGCGGATTATCACGTCACATTAGTGAACTGTTAAATATATAAACGCATGTAAAAAAGTATAGAATTTTAGCAAATCAGGGGCCCGTTTCATAAAACTTCGTATTACAAAATGTTGTCGTAAGTCAGATTTTAAAAGTCTCGATTATTATTTAATTTTCCATCTAAACCTGTCTTGTGACATCCTTTTGGAATCGTCTTGAAAAGACGATTCCAAAGAGATGTCACAAGTCAGAATTAGATGGAGAAATAAGAAATTAAATGTATTTGAAAGTTTTGACTTACGACCGTTTTTGTCGTACTAAGTTTTATGAAACGGGTCCCAGTAGACCTTTATATTTATCTAGCGTCAGGACGACGTCAACCCATCCCGATTAACTCTTTCCTCCCTAAAACATTAAATGAACAATTCCTATTTCCAGTTTGGTATAGTCCATTTCTGACTTTTAAGGGTTGTTTTTGTCAATGTTTTGAATTATGACAAACAGTGAAGACCCTGATCAGAGGGCTCCTTTCGGAGCCCTCTGATCTGGGTCTTCACTGTTTGCACAGGACAAGTGTACTTTTCACATGTACACTGTTTGAAACAACGCCAATATGCGGGACTAGGGTTCAAAGGATTAAACGAATCTAAACGCAAACGCATTGCAACTACAGTATAACATGCCTTATTCGACACCCTTTGGCATCAACTGATGATGTCGGATAAATCAGTATGTCAGTTAAAGCAGGTTTTAACTATACAGGCGAACTTGGCTATTTCAAAATCGTTTAAGTTGATCATACCCGTATTTCAAAGTTTAAACGTAGCTTTGCTTTGTTTCAGCGAGCTCGAGCTATAGAAAGTCATCAAAAGAAATACGGGTTAGCTCAACTTAATCATGTTTGAAAAGGCGAAGATCGACTGTATGCTTTTCGACATCTGGGTCCGAAAATCATTGTCAGATAAACCAGGTCTATTGCTTAACCCTTTACCTTATAGCCTGTTTCAATTATTGAATATTGATGGCCACTTAAAGTCCCATTGTGTTTTCAGACCTTTTCTAAATGCCTGAAATACAATAACGGTTAATAATAATGTTTGAACATTCTTATGGGCCAAACTGATCTATGAAATGATGAAGACGGACCTAAATCACCAAAAAAGGGCGATTTAAAATCATAACAAACCGAAAATAGAACGTCTGACATAAACATTACCACACGGCTTAGTATCACGTGATACAGCCGAAATCAACTTCACTGGGTGCAAACCGTATCTACCTCCGCCCGTCCATCCATCAGTCAGTTAGAATATCACACTTTTTTGTCCGCTCTCTAACTCAACTATTTTTTTTCGATCTTCCACAAACTTGCTGAAAATGTTCATTGATATAAAGTCAAGGTTTACTTTGATTACTACTAAAATCGCATAAGGTATTTTTGAGCTATTGCCTGTTAATTAATGAAAAATTACTGTTTCAGTCATTTTTGCACTCTAAAACAAACAGCTTTTATCGGATATTCACCAAACATGCTGAAAATATTTATTCATATAAAATTTAGGTCTAGTTTGATTATTACTAAAATCGCATGTGGCATATCTGAGTTTTTGCCATTTATGTATTAAAAATGACTGTTTTCAGCAAGTTTTGCTCTCTAACACAAATACGTTTTAGTGGATCTTCACCAAACTTGCTGAAAATGTTTATTGATATAAAATCTAGGTTTAGTTTGATTACTACTAAAATCGCATAAGGTATATCTGAGTTATTGCCTGTTTATTAATAAAGATTGACTGTTTCAGTCACTTTTGCACTTTAAAACTATGGAAACAAAAAATGAAAACAGGCAACATAGCTGATAAAAATATACGAGAAGACTTATTGCAACAAGTCCAACAATCTAATAGTACCAATAAATTACTGTACAATAAACAACTGAAAGAATATAATAAAACGTCATATTAAATGGGAAAAGGAAAACACAGATATCAACTGGAAGAATGTACACATAGTACCCTTCAAATCCTTAATCGATACCAAAATGCGAGCTTTTCAATACAAATACATAATGCGAATTATACCAAACAACCAATTTTTGTATAAATGCAAACTAGAAAATTCGAGCTTGTGTGACTTTTGTGCCATGCACATAGAATCAAACAAACACCTATTCTGGGAATGTCAATATTCATGAGCATTGTGGACACATTTAGAAATATATCTAAACGAAAAACAAGTATATTTAAATCTAAATTATATTTTAATATCACTTGGATACACGGAGTGGAGTAGTTTTTCATCTTTGATAAATACCATACTGATTTATGCGACATATTTCATTTACAAAAATAAATATGAAAATACAATTCCCTTATTTGTTAATTTTATAAAATATCTGAAACAGGTTGAAAACATAGAGCGAACGATAGCAACGGCAAAAAATAAAGTTGAACAGCAAAACGGCAAGTGGGACAGATTACAGTTGAACCTGTAGCATGTAATAAAAGTTTGCAAACACATGCAGTAATACACTCTTCTTCTTCAAAGTTTTTTTTCCTACTCTCTTCTGCAACTTTTTCTTTTCTCACTATACATAAATTATTCCTTGCTATACTTAAATAGACAGAAAATATACTTGTTAAGAAACTAATATATGCTGTATTATGGTAACATTTCATTGTGTGTCTTATATTTGTCTGTATATGTATATTGAGAAATAAAACATTACATAATAAAATAAAAATAAAAAAATCAAGGTTTTGTTTAATTACTACTAAAATCGCATAAGGTATTTTGTGCTATTGCCTGTTAATTAATAAAAAATGACTGTTTCAGTCATTTTTGCACTCTAAAACAAACAGCTTTTATCGGATATTCACCAAACATGCTGAAAATATTTATTCATATAAAATTTAGGTCTGGTTTGATTATTACTAAAATCGCATGTGGCATATCTGAGTTTTTGCCCTTTATGTTTTAAAAATGACTGTTTTCAGCAAGTTTTGCTCTCTAACACATATACGTTTTATTGGATCTTCACCAAACTTGCTGAAAATGTTTATTGATATAAAATCAAGGTTTAGTTTGATTACTACTAAAATCGCATAAGGTATATCTGAGTTATTGCCTGTTTATTAATAAAAATTGACTGTTTCAGTTACTTTTGCACTCTAACACATACAGGTTTTATCGGATATTTACTAAACTTGCTTAAAATGTTTAATTATATAAAATTTAGGTCTAGTTTGATTATTACAAAAATCACATGTGGCATATCTTATTTTTTGCCCTTTATGTATTAGAAATGATTGTTTTCAGCAAGTTTTGCTCTCAAACACAAATAATTTTTGTTGAATCTTCACCAAACTTGCTGATAGTTTTCATTAATATAAAATCAAGGTAAAGTTTGAATCCTACTAAAATCGCATAAGGCATGTTGGAGTAATAGCCCTTTAATTATTTAAAAAAATGGCTGTTTCAGCATTTTTTGCTCTCTAACACAAAGAGTTTTCATCGGATCTTCACCAAACTTGCTGAAATTCTTTATTTATATAAAATCTAGGTCCAGTGTGATTATTACTAAAATCCGATAGGGATTATCTTAGTTATTGCCCTTTATGTATTAAAAGGACTGTTTTAACATTTTTTGCTCTCTAACACAAATACTTTTTTTTATTGATTTTCACCAAACTTGCTGAAAATGTTTATTTATATAAAACCAAGGTTTGGTTTGATTACTACTTAAATCGCAAAAGGCATGTCTGAATTTTTGCCCTTTAAGTATTAAAAATTAATATTTCAGCATTTTTTTTGCTTTCTAACACATACAGTTTTTATCAGATATTCACCAAACTTGTTGAAAATGTTTATTAATATTAAATCTAGGTCAATCATCTTAACTACCAAAATCGCACAAGGCATGTTGGAGTTATTGCCCTTGAATGACTAAAAATTGACAACTTCAGGCTTGTCAGCTTTCTGACTCAAATAGTTTTAATTGTCCCTACTGGTCGTAACTTTACGGAGTTTACAAACTATTTGAATCTAAAAAGACGCCGCGTAACGCGGCGTCTCATCTGGATCCAAACTGTTTGACACTCGTCTTGAGGTTTGTTTAATTAAAACAATGCATAAATCTAAACTGAACACATTTTGCAGACGACAATGTCAAAGCAGACGTCTGTGCAGCAGAATAAGGGTTAACAGGGTCATTTTCAGTGCTCCAGCTATACACATGTAAGCGGGAGTAATCTGAACTAATCTAACTTTTTCTCACTCATTTCAGCACCGAATGCTATGGTGTTACTAATTTTAATGAGTATGACACCATTGGGTTTAAAAGCAGAAATAAAGATTTTAGTTTTCGAAATACTTCCGTTATCTGGAGTCCTGTATTTACAGAGTTGTCCTTCTTTCCATTCACAAGGGAGACTTTTTAATATGTGCAGCACAAAAATATTATAAATAAAATTTAAAAAGTGAATTTCTTAGATAAAGCCGGTTTTTGTGAAAGAATCACGTCCCACGTAGTTCAAATGGGACCCCAAACAACCGTTTTATGCAGGTTTCTCAAAAACACAATGCGGTTTTAAAGCAGGTTGAAAGTAAAGCAGAATGCGCCCTAAGGCGCATTCTGCTTTACTTTTAGCTTGTTTTAAGCTATCATCTGCTAGGTTTGAGAAATTATTTCTTATAGTTCATTTCCATGACTGTTTAAATTGGAACTATTTTCCTTGGTGGAGGAATAAATTAAATGTGCTAAAAAGCTACTAGATATGAATGACGCAAACATTTTGATCTAGATTCAGTAAGATCAAATAAGATGTGTGGCCTTTAGAGAACTAACACGATATGTATATGATTTGACATAGTGACCTAGTTTATTTTATTTTATCCGACACCTGGTTAACCCTTTCTTCCATAGAAGCGCCTTTTAACACATTTAATTTTTTATCTTATTCCGGTAGTCTTTTTTGTAAGATAACACTACTGTTTAATTTGAAATAAGTATCCTAGGCCTCGATATTGTTATCCACTATTATATTAAAATATATTATTACGAATTATCTGATCGGAAACCAGTTGTAATTTTACATCATTGAATTTATATATTGGTCGAAACAAGGAAAAAGTCAAGCCTACCAAATATTGTTGGTTCATTGTTAGAGTGCCAAATATAATGTGGTGTTTTTGGATTTAAAATTCTCCATATATCATTTAAATCGTTATTTGTATTATATTATTTAGCGTGTCCCTATTTTTCCTATTGCTGTAAGGATTTCCGTTATTTTTTTTATCTTCATCTATATCTATAACTGTATTAAAATCTCCGCCTACAATGGGGCCCTACCGATATACAGAGTATTTCCCCTTGGTGGGTTAAGTCCCTTGTACACTGGGTAGCGATAAGCCAATGTGGTAAACTGGCGTGACATTTATCTAAAATATGTTCTGTCTATTCGTCTCTCTTTTTGTATCTTTCTGTCTGTCTTACTGTCTGTCGCTCGGTGTCTTCCACTCTCTGTGTCGCTTTGACTCTCTGTCACAGTATC